>JAPCWZ010000005.1:0-5301101 GCA_039105305.1 Apiospora arundinis
CTAACCCTAACCCTAACCAGAGAAAACCCTACTGTCGGCGTCATTACGTTCTTCATTGCAGGGAAGAAATACACATATTGTTCATGCACTCTATTTAGCTGGCATAAGATGGGTGCATTATAGATTATCTACCTATTTATGATCTAAGCCACATGGAAGCCAGTAGACTATATGGTACCGGGAGACCATATGGATACCGGTAAATCATATGGACCACATGGACGCCGGGAGATCACATGGACGCCGGGAAACCACATGGATAACGGTAGACGAAATGGATGCTGCTATGAGATGAGTCGTAATTGTTAATGAGGTAGACGAAATAGAATCGCCTTATGAACTTTCATGTTGTACAATACATGATTGGTGAGTCTGCAAGCCCTATGGACTGACTTTAACCAGTCGACCGAACCATTAAGTGTGTCGATGAGCTCGTGTTCTCAATACCACGCCCTCTTTTATATAACGACGATAGTCGTCAGGGAACCGACCTATACGTGCCATGGTATCAATATGCTAGAACCATAATGCGTGGATTGCAGTGCAATACTAACTATTGTATATGGTAGTACGCTGTGAGAGAATCGTGAGAGAGAACCGTGAGAGAGAACCGTGAGAGAGAACCGTGAGTGAGAACCGTGAGGCTGCCATGGAAGAATACCATATCGAGGCGACATGTTAGTTAATATAACTTCCCATCGCCTCTGATAGTGGTAAAGGCTTTATCCAGCATTCTAAGTTTAGCATTGGCTTCTGCAACCCGCTCTTGGAGTGACTGGTTTTCTCTTCTAAGAGCAACATTATCTTTTCTAAGAGTAACTACCTCTCCTTTGAGAACAGTCGCCTCTCCTTGGAGATCATTGATCTTTACTTCGAGGGAAGTAATCCGATTAGCTTGCTCGGCAAGCGTCTCCGCCTGTGTTGAAATCTGTGTCTCCTGGGATTGGATTTTTCCTTGCAACGCGGCCTTTTCTCCCGACTCACCTGCAAGGCGCTCCTTAAGCGCCGTAACCTCTGTCTTTAGTGTACCGATCTGTGTCGTCTTACTATGAAGATAGACCTCTAGTGTTTCAATTCTGTTCCTTATAGGCTTAAATCGCTCCAGGAGTGCAGCCTCGCATCCCTTGTCGTAATCTCTTGCCGTCGATTCAAGTATCTGCGGCAGTGTGCTCTGGCGTTCTCTGTAGTGATCTTTTAATACCGATTCGAAAGTGACAGGCCCGCGATTTGCAGGTACTGGCATTCTCTTAAACTCGCTGCTCGGGCCATCTGTGCGCGCCCTTTTGGGTGAATTCGAGGTAGCTGCGTCTCCAGCATGCTCAATTTGAATGTCTTCGTGATCTTGGAAGCTTTCAAATGGGCGTTTTTGGTTTGAATGGCCTTGAGTGTGAGCTACTTCCGAGTGGCTATTACCTGCGGTATCGTACGATGGAGGGGGAGGGGCCAAGCCGTGGTTGGATAGTTCGACTTTAGTCTCATGGTGGGTACGAGTCTCTGCATCCCGCTGTGCAATCGGCTTGACGTCTTGCTCAACATCCTGATTGACATCCAGTTTGACATCTTTCTGGATATCCTGCTCGGCAACCGGCTCGACGCGAGTGTGATCTGATTGAGCAGCCATGGCGGTACCATCTTGCGGGTCGACATCATGCTCAATATCGCCCTGCAACGCATAGTCAGCCTCGACAAGATCGGAGGCAATGTCTGCTTCGTCGTCGTCATGCGGTCCAATTAATGAGTCATCAGACGGGGAGAGGGTATTGGGCACCATCCAACGAGGCTTATCGCTTTGGGGAACTGGCTTGAGGTGTCCCTGGAAGTGGCAATTCTTGAATATGCCATGTTGAATTTTCTCATCCTCGCGATAGTCCTCGGGAAGAGTGCCCATTTTGGTATGGTAGGGCTTCATGAAAACCTTCTTGAAACCGCTGGGCCTTAGAACAAACAACAAAACGCGTCGGGCAAGTACAAAGATCCGATGGTACTTCTCGAAAGGCGGTTCATCAAGGCCCGGGTGGTGTACGGTAGGACGGATGTCACCAGTCCACTCAACCTATTAGAGCTTGTGTTAGTAGGGTAATAATGTATTGTAATGCTTGTATGTGAGCAATGGGTAATGTACCTTAGGCAGAACGACTTTGCCTGCACCTCCGCGTTCAAGCAGTTTGATCACGTGCTGTGGATATGTCTCATCCTGCCATGTAGGTTCAGTTTCGCCAGCGGGCGTCTCAAGCCGCTTGCATGCCCATACAACCACTTGGGCAAGGGCCTCCTCGATTTGCCCATTGGGATGCATGTTGTGACCTCTACTGTTGGTGAGCTCCATGACAGTTGCATCGTCGGCATCGTATTTTGACTGGAAATCGGCGTCTGATGGGCACTTTTTGAAGAGCTTATAGACCTTCTCAATCCACTCGCGGATTTGGCTGTTTCCAAGTTCCTTGGGAATTATGGCATGCAGGACGCATGCAATGTGCAGAGCGTTTGGAGTGCACATAAAGGCTCTGAGATCTTTGACGTCGCTGTATCCGAAATACGCAGCCATAGTCGTTTCTTTCTGAGCGATCTCAAGATGTTGCAGGAACATGGCGTCGTCAGGGTGGGATAGCGTCGTCGGAACAACGTTCGTCTCGGCACGATACTTCGCATTCTCCTCCATTTTGGGCGTACTGCGGCGACCGTGGGGTCTGGTAGAGGACGAGAGAGTATGTCGCTAACAAGATGCTAGACAGGTCAGACCACTGTACATTTCGGAAGCAGGATTTAGTAGGCTGGAGGTAATAAGCTTGTATGGAGGGTTAAAACAAAAAGGTCTCTATGGGGAGGAGATGTCGAGAAGAGCTTACCTTGTCTCGTAGGTTTAGAGTCTCTTGAGTTGGCATAGGTAAAAGAATAGCAAATCAGAAAAACTACTTACCCGGAGCAGCTGTGACAAGTTATACTGCACTGCTTGATGGATGGCAAGACTGGCTGTGTAGGTATGTATTGCAGATAGATTGGTGATTGACGATGGAAGTCTGGATGAGAGGGAACGAGGACTCAGCGTTTGAAGTGGTGAAGGGGACTGGCGAAGAGCGGTAAATGGTGAAGAGGAGTAAAGAGTGAAGATGTAGGAGCTAAAGGTGAAGTTATTAGTAGGAAAGAACGATTGAAGGGTACCGAGGGGTATATCGCCAAGTGCGATTATTGGCAATGTTTGCAGGTGCGGTTTATTAAGACGATTCCCTTAGAAAGGGAAGGAACGTAAGACTATCTAGCTAAGAGCTAAGATGATATTAAATATGGAAGGAATATAAATATTGAAGATCATATTTTATATAGATGGGTGTTCTCACTTTTGTCAGCGCACTTGCCATAACCACCTCGAAGGCGCGCTTTCTAGTTCAGCCATCATTATTCGACCACACTGCTCTGTATTAATATTTAGTATAACCCTACTACCCTAAACCATGCCCTGAAGTAACTTACCCCAGCTACCCTCAACCATCCCTACTACCCTAAACCATCCCCTGAAATAACTTACCCGAGCGAACCTCAACCACCCCTACTGCCCTAAACCAACCCCTGAAGTAATGTACCCGAGCGAACCCCAACCACCCCTACTGCCCCAAACTATGTCTACCTCTGGCTCGTCAAGACTTTGCTGTGAGACATCATAATTATTATATCCCCTCATACTCTGTCGTTCGCCGATTCTAGTTCCTCTGTCCTGCTGCTACCCGGCTTGCGAGTCAGAGAGTGCATGGCCGGGCCTCTCATGAAGTATTACACCCCATCGTCCCCTGTGATCTACCGAAGCTAACGCGCCAAGCGCCCGAAGTACGATGCCCCATCACCTCCGGAAATCTATCAAAGCCAACATGTCAAACAATACAGGCGTCTTTGTCAACAAAAGCTTCTCTGCTCGAGGCTTGCGTAATCTTGCTCGTCAACGAACGATTGCCAAGCGACCCGGTTCTGCAGTTACAAGATATTTCGCTGGATGATGAGGTCATCCCTGGCGCTCCCCTGGGTCAACTCGGACGACACAGGCTCGCGCGGCGCCTCATCCGCCGTCTCCGCCAGCGCGCCATGAGTATGTGCGCGACCCGGTCATATCAACACTCGAGTTCCTTCAGCAACGGGCGGCCCCCAAAATATTGGACCTCGAGCGCGTCATTGATACATTGAAAGGAGCGAGAACACATGGCCCTCAGCAAGACCAACTGATCAGGGGTATGTCCGACAAGCTGGTCAGGAAGAAGGCGAAGTACCGCTTGCGCCAGGATATGCTCAACCAGTAACGCGCCATCGTCGATGGCGATCGAGGACAGCGGGTCCCCGGGGAGTAGACGTGGCGAACTCGTTTTGGGTGGCCATGTGGACGCCGCGGTGTCACTCATCCGTGCGTTACTCGTCGCGGAGGATAACCCTCGGGATATTAGCGGCGATGTTACCACGACCCTCCGCACCGGAGACCTATTCGCGAAATTTCGCCTCTCCTGCTACCTTCAGTGTCGTTTTTTCCTATTTTGTCGCATTCAATCTCGCCCGGTCTGCCTTTTTCGCTCATTCTACTCCGTTTCAGGTAAGGCATATTCCAAGAGGCCAGCTGGGGCATACCGCTCTTTCCATTCTTGTGGTCGGCATCATCCCCTCCGCCCTCCCCCGGGCTCACGACATTACCGAATCATAACCAAGTCATCACCAACCTCGCTGCCGCACTACCCAGTCGGGACTGCTCATTACCGCTCCCTCATCTGTTATTTTACTACTCTTAGTGGAAGCAATATATTTTTGCAACCCGTATCGACCTCACGAGTGCGCCGTTCTCATCCCCAGTTACATTGAATGCAGCGCAACCAGGACGCCATTCAATCTTGCTAGGTACCATAAAGCCTCTCTTTCCCACGTACTACCATCTCCCACTCTTCATTTCCCATCTTTCCTTTCTTCAATTCTTCCCCTTCTTCCACATCACAATCCATTGGCTTCCCACTGGTGTCCCATTGCGGATAGGCCACCAGTACTGACATTCCCTCAATCGCGCACTCGACGTTTTCTAACGCCAGTATTCACTACATCCGTCTACTCTACAAGTCGGCCGAGTTGTCCATTTTGCGATAGCTGATGGAACCAAATGACACTCAACCTCCATTGTGACCAAAACTCTGACCACCCACGATGGTGAGTGATAGAAAGACGTGGCGCACGGCCGATCCCTCGGGGCTGGAGACCGGATCCTGGCGGAGATTAGTCGCATCCAAGGAAAACGCGTCCAAGCCCAAGGGACAGGCGTCCAAGGTCAATGAGCAGCCCTCCGAGACCACTCGGCAGCAATCCAAGGCGCAAACGAGCACAGGCAACTGGCTTTACAACATAGAGCAGTCGGACACTTTACATGTCACGCAGCCAGACGGCGTGAAGTTATGGACTCATCCGACACTCCATAACAGCCTCAAACTGCTGTCGGTGTACCTGGGATTTGACGATACGAACCGAATGAAGCGGGCGCTGCATACTGCTCGGGCTATTCATGTAGCCCGCGTCATCCACGTGTTTCTCAAATCTTGTATCAGCGCCGCGCATTTGGCTCAAGCGTACCAGGAGTGGCGGCGGTGTGGATCAGACGCCGCATTTCGGGCCAAGTACACTGTCACCGAGGATGCAATACTTGATTACATCAAGACCGGGACGGCTCTTCTTCCCCAAGGCCAAGTCCAGACTATGGACAATTGGTGTAAGCCTTGGTGCGAACTCTTGGTATGGTCCTTAAGGCAGCTCAGTGCTCCCGCAGGCACTGATGATCCAGTGTGGAGAACTCCCGACGGTCAAGTCCAGGAATACCCGGGGAGCATCGAGAATGAGATGAAGCCCCACGATAAAACCGGCTACAAGGCTCTCGTTGGTTTGGTATGTAACCTGTTTTAGCCCCAAAACCCAGACCACATGGACATGTTGTACTGATTTAATACTTGCACCACAGATACCTTGGACAAAAGACGTCAAACCAAAGTTTGTTCATTACAGCAAGCACGGCGAGTCGGGGTTTGAGAAGTATAACCGCGTCTTCTCGTTCGCACGCCGTGTCATAAACGATACGCTGAGAGGTCCCAAGTATTGGGAAAGCCTGGTGAAGTTCATAGGTGAGAACGGCAACTCCAGCGATGATGAGCGACGGGAGCACATCAGGTCGCTTATTCTCCACGGCCCACCGGGTATTGTCACGGAAAATGATGGGCCGAAATGGATGAAGAGGCGGTCCAGAATCCCATCGAAGCGCCGTCATCACACCGAAGAAAACACCGAAGAAATGATGCGTGAGACGCCCAAGGAGAATGCCAGGATCACCTATCTCTTGGTACCGGAAACCCAACATCTAGATGGGCTGGAAGATCTTCTGGATATAAAGCGCAGGGAAGCCACTGCTGGACTCGAGACGCACGCAGTCCCCGAGCATCACATCGTGAACGTGCAGTCGTATGGCCCAATTGACCTTACACGGTTTGATAGTCAGGATGAATGGCGCGACGATATGCGGCACACCCTCGGCTTCAACTTCCCCAAGGCTTGGAGGAACATCTTCACGGTCGCCATCTATAATGGCAATATTTCAAACCCCCGCAAGGAGGACTTGGAGGCCCTTGAGGCTGAGAAGTGGACTTTGGTGTATAAATACGACGAACGAGAGGAGCGCTTTTCTTGGGCAGATGCAAAGAAGCTCCTCACGGACACCCAAGAGCTGAAGACGGTTGTGGTCGGTCATGTGCCCTGGAGACCCTATTCACTGTTCGGCCACAGCGCCAATGAAGATGACGAAGACAATGGAGCGTACTACCCCTTCGAGTCGAGGCGGTACCTACAGTCTTCATACGGCTGTGAGAGGTTTGGGCCCGTGGGTCATAACCAATTTGACGACGTCGGCAAATCAGCCGAGTCGCCCGCTGCTGCCGCCGATGACGAGGGTAATGGTGTGGGTGAGCACAGTCTTCATGATTAAAGCCCCCTACTGTTGTTAGGTGGGAGGGGTTCGGCTGCCATGGGGATATGATGACTGTACGATAGAACGAGGCTGGGAGTCGCATTTTGCTAATGCATGCGAGACCCCGGAGATTGGCGGCGATGTTAACTTGACCGCACGCATTAAGGACTTGTGTCCCTTGCCCAACGGCTCTGCATCTGGCGACGTATTCCACGCTGCATACAAGCATGTCTGCTTGCACCAACAGTTACTTTTCATTTTCATCTCGACGCGATGGATGGGCGGAAGCCTGAGCAGCCGGGTATGGCTGGTACTCGTCGCGAGACCTTGCCACCGCCATTGCCTTCTTGAGAGGGGCCCCGGCGGCGACGCCATGAGCATCACCACTACGTCTGTACTTTCGCCTTCATTTAGTACACTATCCCTTAATACTCCTATTCCGCAGACATGCTACATCATAGATAGATCAATATTGATAGACCAATATGGAGCATTATTAGAAAACAATAACTTGAGTCATCGTGTACCGGGCTTCTGGTATAACGAGGGACCCGGTGTCGCGTGCTGGTCGGATTCCACGTGGATCACGTATTCACGCATTCCCATTTCATATTTCCTCGAGTAACTCCCAGTCCGCAAAGCCTCGTCTTGGGTATCTCGTTTCCCTAGAATCCTGTCAGAAACCCGAAAAACAGACCCAGGTACCAATTGGATTGACAGTTTTGCGGCAGTCACGCCAACAATCGCACCTTTCCCAGTCCAACCAACCCCATTGTGCAATTGGTCTTTCGTTGTTTTCTTTCCTTCCTCTTTTGATTCAATAGAAATAATTCTTTTTTTTAAATTGCCCTACAAGCCTCTGCCGCAGAGCCAAATCCATCACCACTGCAACGTAGACTTGCATCATTTGCGTTCATCTTTGCCATTGGTGTCTTGAACATTTCCACGACCCCATGGCAATTTCATCCTGAACCAGAAACCACGTTTTCTTGCGTGGTCTTTCCGATTTTGGTGCACAATCATCATCCTCATTATTTCCCATGTCTGTCACCCTCGGATTTTCTGTGACAGCCTCATCTACTCCTACCAACAACCGCAAAGACGCAACCCTAGACGTCAGTCCGTCTTTGCCCGCAAGCACTTCTGCCTCGACATAACAGGCAGCCCAGCCCAGCCCAGCTTTGTGCAGGCACGCCCAGAGTGATTTGCAGCAGCACCAGACCTCATCTTCTGCTTCCTGTCTGGTCGTCTCGACTTCTTCCTGTGGTTGTGTCTCGCAACCTTGTTCCTCGCCATGCCCGAGAAAAGGTATCTATTACCCCCCCCCCCGATCTTTCCCTCTACCTAACCAGAGGCTGATAATTTACCACAGGGCTCCTTCTGACATGGAACCGGCGATCCCGAGGCACAGGCTCCCACGCCTCTGCCCCTACTGCCTGGTTATGATGCACAACGGCGACCAACTCGGCACACATTTACACTCGAAGAAGAATGCAGCAGCCGACCCCAGCAACCGACAGGACTGCAAGTATTGTTCCGAGGCAACCAACCTTATTCCAAAGTGCCTCAGAGTGCATGAAGCCTTGAGTCATCCAGAGAAGGTGAACGGCAATCTCCGTTGCATGTACGGGTGTGGGTATTGGAATTCCCGGCCGGACCATGTGAAAGACCACAACCGCACGGATCACTATGCTTGCAAATACTGCGAGCAGGGCCCCGTTTACTACACACAGAGCAAGGTCAACCATCTGGTGAAGCACGCCAAGTTGGACCACGCCGACCAGTTCCTGGGTTTGTCAGACGCCGACATCAAGAACAAAATTGAGCGCACTTGGACCATCCAGCCAGATGAATGCAAGGAGCGAATCCGACATCTGTTGGAGCAAGTTCGCTTGCAATCAACTCTAGACCCCGAGTCTGAACGCATCTCCGAATTCCCCCGGCGGAGCATCGGCGACCAGCTTCTGCGCGAAACAAATGCAGCGGTGTCTGTCGAATGGTTTCAACGGCAGCCCGGCTCTGCTCCCCCGCTGGGTATCTCCCCCGGCGGCCACCGGGAAATGCAAGATGATGATTCCGAAACCAAGCCTGGCCTGAGCTCGCGCAGCGGGCGGATTTCCACCGACAACATCCAAGATAGCGGCTCCCAGAAACGTAAAGCCTGGCACGATGAGGGACATGAGGGTGACACGGAGGCGGTGGCCAAGAAATCCATGAGGTCGAGGAGCACCGACCAAGCTGGACATGGCACCGCCTCAGCCGAATCAGGAGCTGTTGTATCCGAGGAAGATTACTTGGTCCAGGCAAGTGAGATCGACATACTCAAAAGGCAAAACAGTGCACTGGAGGCCAAAATGGTTGCTCAAGAAGCCAAACACGGCTTGGAAACCACACAGCTCAGAGCCCAACTTGATTCATGCGAGGTAACAATCCAGGCACTGAAAGACGAAGCTAAATCAGCCGATAAAGCCAAGGAGAAAGAGATGGGTAAACGCGATGGTCAGATAGCGTCTCTTAAGAAGCGCATCACCTCCCTTGAGACGCAACTCAGCCTCAGTGGTGAAACTGTGGAGTCGCTACAGCAAGCAGTCGAGTCTTACAAGGAGCTGGAGAAGATGAAAAGGGGCTGAGATATTTGATCAAGCCAAGCGAGCGGTGTATTGAGTCTCTTCATAATGACAGGGTCAAGCACCATATCCTGGCGGTATGCATTCGAGATGGGGAGGCGAGAGAGCGGCCTTTCTATGTGTTCTATGGTTCTACCGCGATGAGTTATTGCTCTTCACAGCTGCTTGCGGAAGCATTCCTGGCTGTGTAGTAGGTTAGATGAATACTAAACTTCGCGATTCGAGGATCGTATCATTGACACTGATCTGTATTGGCTCTACGTTGTACTGGCCCCGTGTTGTACTGGCTCCGTGTTGTATTAGTGCATGACTCTAGCTTGGCTTTGTGGCTGGCCAACATGCCTCCGGAATCCACGTGGACTCCCTGCGATAAAAGACGTGCATCAAACGCTGTACAGCTTACCAACCCATTCTCGGAATCGATGCGGCTTAAAAATGGTTCGTCCAGTGTTCCGTCTGTCATTTGATGCCTGGCTTTCAATTGCATTATTTTCAAGGTGCCCCGTAACTGAGCTGACTGAAGACTCCGACGGCGTGTTACAGGCGACGTGCATACTTGACACTTTTTACGCTTCACAAAGACGACGCCCCATTTCCATGCACCGCGGATAAAAGTCCAATATTGACAAAGAATACTTATACTGGACGACATTTACTTTAGAAGATACTTGATATTCAATATGCTACAGCACTGCGAGAGCAGAGTTCGGGCCATGGGATTACAGGGGTGTCTCCATTGCGGATCACGTATCGCCAAGAAGGGCAGGTGGCTGATGGTAAGCTGAGCCGCGCCCTAGCTTTGACATGTTGTAAAGAGACTCGATGACTGTCTCGAAAACCACTGGCTTGCACCGAATATAGATTCATTTTGAGGGGACATAGACCTCATATAAGCGAATGATGCATAAGTGCTGATGACTGACTCCGCTGTCTCGCGACGCCCCTCTTCTATGTATCATGTCGCGCAATTGAAAGAAGCACCAAGTGCCTGTGTACGTGTATAAATAAGGACCGACGAGCACCTCGTCCCATGATAGCCCCAATCGCGAAAACCCAGCCATCAAGCAAGCACCGCCAGAGAACAACATGTCTCCAGCCATTCTTCCCATCTCGCTGAAGCCGGGGGCCAAGATCGCCCTCATCTCGCCTTCCGCGCGATTGAACCACGAGCTCCCGGCCGCCCTGGCGCGGGGTATCGACGTCATCGCCAGCCAGGGATACGAGGTGGTCGAAGTGTACCACGGCCCCGACTCCGGGATCCAGAATGGCATTGCCAACCGCCTAGCGGAGCTGCGCGCAGTCTTTTGCGACCCCTCGGTGGCCGTGGTCTGGGCCACGATTGGCGGCTCCGCCTTCACCGAGTTGCTCCCCGCTCTGCTTGCCGACACGGAGCTCCACGACACCATACGCGCCAACCCCAAGATTGTCGTGGGCTACTCGGACATCACAGGTCTGCACTGGTTCCTGCACTCACTGGGCCTGCGGACGTTCTACGGACCCGGCATCTTTCCCGAGCTGGCCGAGCCCCGCGCCACCGAACAGGAAGCCTACGAGGCTTCGGCGCTGGGCTTCTGCGTCCAGCACGTGTTCCGCGCCATGACAGACCCCACGCCCATCGGCCCCATAGCTCGATCGCCCACCTACGCGCCCGACCCCGCCCGCTGTTTCGTCGACCCGGCATCGTTGGAGCGGCCTCGGCTCGTGCCCAACCCGGGCTGGACCTGGCTGCGGGGTGGTAAAGCCCAGGGCCGCCTGTTTGGAGGGTGTCTGACCGTCATGGCGCGCCTCGGCGGCATCCGCGCCATTGTGCCGGACTGGAGGGGCCGCATCGTGTTTCTGGAGACGGCGCTCTCCGACGACGACACCGGTGGCAACCCGCCTTACAGGGTGCAAGCGGGCGTGGCTGACCTGATTGCGCAGGGGGTGTTCGATGAAGCTGCTGGCCTCGTGGTGGGTCGGCCGTTTGGCTATGATTCGACCGAGATGCGGGAAAGCTACATGAGTATCATCCGGGAGCACTTTTGCGAGGGGCGACTGGCCTCCAAGACGTTTCCCATCTTGTTTGGGGTGGATTTCGGGCACACGACGCCGATGGTCACTTTGCCCTACGATGGGCTGGCGGTGCTGGACTCGGACAAGGATGACTTTGCCATCATTGAGTCGGTTGTACGTGCTTGAGCCATGGTGCTGCAGACTACAGCGAGCATTCCTGTGGTTTACATGAAAGAACGGAGGAGCAGTACGGATTGATCATGTTATCCGTATAACAATAATATATTCTAAATTCACCAACCCTGGGGCGATGTTCAACACAAACAATGCATACACAACTTGCCGCAATATACAGCAGCGAGAAGGTAAGCTCGCTGGAAATCATGCACCTTGGTAACGCTGCCTGCAAGAAGCACTCTGCTTGCGCGTTGATGTGCCTGTGTCATGCACATAGAGCGAGGAGAGCTACAAGTCTCTTCTCTTCTGCGGCAGCTGCATACTCACAACTCACTATAATCTCGGGCACTGATCGTTTAGCTTAGACAGATGTAGTCTGATTGTCATTCACTTTCTTCTCAGCTAAGTACTCCCATCAAGCGCATCGATTTCTACGGCATCTGGCGGAGCTGCAATCACCTATAGCTTTTGTATCCATCGCATCCACCAATTGCCTCATTGCCGGCCATGATCACTCATGCTCCTTGCTAAACTCTTCCATAGACCCTGGATGAATCCTCCTAGGCCTGCGATGGCGAGAGATCAGTACTCGAGTAGATAAGGCGAAGGCACTCCAGAATTGCCCCAGTGCTCATCCCAGTACATCGCGAACATCTCGGGCGTAAATGCGTACCGGTAGACCGGGAGTGCGGCAGAATCACCTTCGGGGACTCTGGCAACAACAAAGCGTGTGTACCCGACCACGGCCTGCAGATGCTCACGGCAGATATGGCGTCCCTTTTTGTGCATGAGAATCAGGGTACCCGTGAAGAGGCCCCCATTTTCTGGGTCTCTAACTTCCGGTCTTTTGTCGAGAATGAGACCAAGGTTCTCCTCGGTTGTCAAGTCCTCTCCCTGAAGACTACCGTTGGTGCTGGAAAACTCCCAGACCCATGATAGACCCAGTCGCGAAGGCAATGAGGCATCGTGGCGCTCTCGTCCGGCAGGATTGGCCACGGGTGCGACTTGGACTTCCTCAATTGCATCGGCAGGGCGCAGACCGAATCGCTTCATGTCTCCTCGGCAGTTGAGCTTCAAAGCAGGCCAAGGCTTGTCGTCAGTGTTGGACTTGAGGGCGTAGCGATCGGGGTCGACGACGCAAGGGTTGAGCTTGCCTGCGATGGTATCATCGACGACCAGCCGCAAGTCTTTAAGGGTGGCGTCCTCCCATACGATGATGCCACGGTCGATAATGGGACGACCGATCTCGTCGCTCGAGAATGCCGCCACGGCAAAGGGTCCCCAATGGAGCTGTGCATGGCCCGGCTTGGCCAAATTCAAGATGGACTGGTTGATGGGAAGAGACGGACAGGCGCTCGGAATTCCATCCCACATTTCTCCGATAGCGAACACCTGGAGGCCGCGGCCGAATCGCATGTATGGGTTCGAGCTGCTGACGTTAAGCGGCATGCCCATGTGGACGAATTTATCCGAGGGGCATGGAACAAGTCTGTGGTACTCGGATGCAGCGAACCCGGCCGGGCCGCCTTCGAAGCGTGCCCAGTCCCAGACAGGCTGTTTCTGGTCGACGGGGAAGACGATGATACGGCGGTAGTCGGGGCCAGGGCGGCTGGAGAGGCGGTAGTCGGCACTCATGGACGACTTGCAAAGCATCTTGTGGTACTTCCAGTCCTGCTTCTGGCACTGTTTGGAGCAGTACTTGGTACCGCAAACATTGCAGGCCAGGTCTCCCTTCTTCTCGCACATGACGCAAGCCTCAAGAACCTCATTGTTGCGTTTGGCATAGGCCTCGTGCGGTCGCTCTTCGTTGGCAATCTGAGTAGTCTCCATCGTGGCTTGCAAATCCAAGAGACAGGTCAGTAGGTTTTCATAATCGAAATGAAATGGAAGAACTCGAACCTACCAATTATGAGACTCGACAAGCTGGAAAGTAGACGATGTGCTGTTTTCCTTGGATCCGATGCCTGGTACTTGTTTGAGCTGGACCAGGAAAAAAAGAGGTTGCAGGGAAAAAACACGGAGTGGTGGGATGATGTCAAGAGGGGGTGTGAGAATGACGGATGGAGCGCGAATAATTGAATGCAATGGTGGTCTTGCTGATGGTAACTGGTCGGTTGACCTGGACAAGAGAGCTCACTTGTCGGCCGGAGAACAATCACGCACCTTTTCTGCGAGCTCACCTTTCATTGACTGATTGTGATGTGTGATCGATTATCGGGTACTCCCTTTCGTGGGGATGTGCGGGTAGTTTTTTGTACAATGTCGCCGAATCTCATCCCGTCTCAACGGTGTCCATGCCACCGGAGCACTCTTATAAGGAGCCATGTGGACTCATACGTATGAGAAATGAAAATAAGCATCCGCACATATCAGCCTCATGGCAACTTCACACGAAAGAAAGTATGGAACAAATGTGACTTGCACACCAGTCGTCGCTCATGGGGAGCACTGTTATTGCTTTTAGCACATGGCGGGTTTGTATATAACACTGAACATCAAAAGGTCAACCATCGCCACGATAGTGCTATCCGATTCATTAGGATACTATCAGATTCATTAGGATACTATCAGACTCATAAACTACAAGAGAGCCTAACACGTTCCCTGGTGGACAAGTTTCACGAAACCAATCCGATCCAACATGAAGAAATACTGATCTTGTACTCAACTCGAGGCTCGTACGACAAACAGGCGGCTTCAACATCTACTCGGGGCCTGAGAAGGGGAATTTGTCCAGCGACTCGTATTCTGCCATCATGAAGACAGTCGCGGCCCACCAGTGATCCTCGTTCCCCTTCTTCATCTCGTGGATGGTGTTGCTGGCCAGCATGAACAGGTCCTTCAACAATGCATCCCGGCCCTGCAGCGTCTCGTGGGAGACCAAGATGACGGCGGTGGGAATCGGGTGAAAGCCGGAGAATTCGGGGGCATTGTCGTCCAGCTTGGCGGGCAGGGTCAGGGTGGTGTCGCCGTGCTTGAGCTGGTGGCGGTGGAACGTGGCCTTGAAGAAGCGAGGGGCGGGAAAAGAGGTGGCGCTCAATATGGTCTTCTGGACACCGGCAAACTTGTCGTCGTCCAACAGGTCGATTGCGGCATCGTCGTTCCCGGCGGCGGGCATCGGGGTGGTAGGGAAGATTTTGTACAGAATGGTATCCCAAATGTACTTGCCGGGGCCATGCACCTGGATTCCCATGAATTTGTACGGTTCAGCCATGACGAATGTGCTGCCAAAGGCCATGTTAGCGTTAGCATCCAATGACAGCACGACATATGAGAGTCTGTACCAAGATAGTTCTATGCGTGACAATTTCGGAGGCGTGGGTTGTGTTTGGTTATTGACGTTGAGTGATGCAGTTCCTGGTTGGCAGCCTGTGCTACGGCAGATATGCAAAGAGTATCGGACAGTTGTGTGAGGGATCGAGGTCTGAGAATGGGGCCTATCCTCCTGCAACATTTGTCCTCAAAGCGTCGAGCGTAGATAGTGGCCCTTCTGCAACGGCCTGGCAAGTTCGATCATTGTTGAATTCATACTTACTTGGCTACTTCCTTGGCAGAATTGGTGCCTTCCTCGATGGGATGGGATGCACTGCTCCAATGGCATGCCCACCCACCTGCCTGCAACCTTCCACTCTTGGACGACTTGGTCGAGTCGTAGCTTCCATCCAAACACTCAACAAGGCAGCCAGCCAACTGAACAACCCATCATTCTACTATGAACGCAATATCCTCTGTTGATCCTGACCATCACAGCCATGCGCATCGGCTCGCATCCTGCTGCTTCCATCCGAGTCCAGAACTCTACAATGACCACGCTCCTACACAGAAAGATGCGCCACACCTGCAATTGCAGTTTCCGTATTCCAGACGCCCTAGTAGCCAACAGTCCAGACTCTTTACACGTCGATGGTGACGATGCCAGCGAGATACGCACCATTCTCAGACCCATCCCGAGCCCGCAAACAGTAATTGCAGCTCATGGACAGGGCCCCGTATACGCCCCCGACCGACCGACCTCTGTCTCGTCCCCTTCTTCCAGCATGGCAATGGCCATACTACCCGAGGATTGGCCCCCGCCGAGTTCCCGACGAGTTCCCGACCCGCGACGTCCTATCTCCCGCTTCATCTATCGAACCCGCCGTCGCCAACACCACTACCGCAGCCACCACAACGCCCCAGCCCTTACACCACTGCCAGCAATACCAACCTTCATGGCCCCCGAGAAGGGGGAGGAGGAGACGAAGCCTGAAACCCAGATGAGTTCGAGCGCCGTCCAGACCTCGACGAGAAGGCTTATTTTTATTTGTTGATCGTGTCGCGTGACTACGGTGAACGAGTCTTGTATCCACAGCCGTTAGCCGAAGAGGTAGATCTGTTTCCTGTGGCTATATTCATCTGGTGGTCTCAAGGCAACAGGGCCACGGTATCCTAGGCTTTGCAGAGGACACACTCGAACTCGTGATGACCACATGTATTAATATTCACTGCAGTTTGTTTCGGTCTTCTCGATGTGAAGTTGGCATGTCCCTGGGCTACTGTCGGCCCGTCATGCTGAATCCTTCCCGCACGCCCACGCGGATGAACTCATGATAACGTGGCGTCTTGGTCCTCAGTGCTTGTGTCTAGGGGTTGGCATAGAAAGTGCACGATGCTTCTCACAGTCCAGGACCCCGGGTCATTGCAATCTCTTAAAGGTGGATGAATAACTTGTTCATCGAGATGTTTATTGAGCAAGCTCGGTCCTACTTAGATATGCAGATTACGTGAGGGACGATCAGCCATGAAGATCGATTGCAAACAGTCAACAGTTGCTTGCTTGGGCATGGGCATGCATGGCATGTTTCCACGAGTGTCTCAAGCTGTTGGAATACGCGCGTCTTTGGATCGTCTTGGAATTGGATTGGCATGGGTGGAGCAAGGATGACGCGGGGTGGTCTGGGTGTCTGGGACTGGGACTCTGGGTGTCATGCCGTGTGGCCGCGGGCCTAATAAAAGCAACACCGACCAAGTTGGAATAGAAATGGAACGAATGGAGCGTGGAGTAAGTAGACTTGGGATTTGGGACTGGGACTGGCACGACAGGACTGGGACCTGGGCTAGTCCAATCCCCAACTCTAACCCAACGACATGCGATCGTGACTATCTGACTATCACCAGCATCCGAAAAAGAAATAACGGAAGACCAAGGTCCGTAGAAGAAGGGGGCACGAGATGTGCTTATTGGGCTGTCTGCAGAGATTCCATGTGGCCGCGACAGATTGAGGATCAAGAGGACGGAGGGGTAGTTGGAAACCGGCCACCTGTCGTGTCATTTCCATCACGCACACATTTTTGCATGACCCCTTGCTGAAGCTTTGAGGCCGCAGGCACTTGCAAGTGCAGGAGAACAGCGCCATGGTAAAGTATATGTTTTCCGTATATCATAGCCACTCGTCACTGCAGAGTATAATCAAATCGTTTGTGTAAACCTACCATCATGGTGATCAGCGGCAGTCCAGGTGCAATATGTGCAATATGCACAGTACCTAGACAGAGGGCTGTCAAAGGTGCATCTAGGCAAATTGGCAGAAAAGAAAAAATGCAACAGCAAACTTGGCTTTTTGATTGACCCACCATCACGAGATGCCAAGCAGCCGCAATCCTGTAGTTGTTCTAGTTGACGCAGGCGAACGCGTAGGGGTGCTCCATAAAATACTACCCCTCCATCCCATCCCTACAGTGCTTGGTAGGTACTGCTCCAGGCACCCGCATTCTCCATTCTCTGGCATCAGAAACATCCGTTGGACTGGGTAAGTAGGAGAGAGAGAGAGAGAGAGAATAAGGAACCGTCGGCAAGATACACTCATCCCGTCCCAGCCAGGCGGTTCGAATGATTTATTTACTTGATCCCATTGGATTTCATTCAGTGACTTGAATTCTAGCCACAGGCCATACTTAGCGCCGGGTGGGTGGGATGCCACTAATCTCCAGCTCCTACCTACTGTAGTGTTCTGTCCTAATTAAGAGGCACAGCTCACCCGACACCCGAGGGACTATCAACGGTCAGTTCAAATTAGTGGCTGTCTAACCAATTTGATCATCCTTCGGCTACGTGACATCTGCACCCGCCGCTTGTGCCTCCTTCCTGTGCCTCTCGCGTTTTTCCTCTCGTCGCATGATGACTAGATGCGAGACTTGCAGGGGAGAGCCCATGTTTTCCCGACAAACAAGCTCCCATCAGAGTTGCTTGATTTGGACCCGACTGTCATGTTGCCAGTTGCCCACAAGCCATTTATCCAATACGAGAGGCTGCGCATCGACATGGCACACAGACAAGCCACCATGTCCCAGGCTGACTGGCCGAGGGTCCAGTCCAGCCAGTGCTTCTAGCCAGTGCCCGGTCTTATTCAGCTGGCGACTGGGATCCCTGCCCAAGATATCGTGATCTACCGACGCCATCGCCCGCCGCGCAATTCGATTGCATGATTCCACCTGCCAAGCTGCCCATCATGTTGTATGTTGCACGAGAGTTGCTGTTGGCTACCACTTACGTACATGTACTTTAAAATAACAAAACACCTTGCATGGCCAACCCTGCACCCTCAGCTCCGGATGCATCAGGGAGGAACATAAGGTAGACCCATGTGCGTGCAGTGCGACGAAACAGTGACACCACAAGCAGAAAAGTACCACGCCCTGCTTTCTCTCCCGCATTCGTTGCACCAACACCACACGTTTGTCCTACCTGATTTTTCTTTAATCTGATTCCCCTTTTCTTTAAACTTTACTTCCCGTCTGCCTTGCCTTGCCTTGCCTTGTCTTTATAGAATCCGGTTTCGCCCTCCCGACATGTCCTGCTCGCCATCATGATACAATCGCGGCGCTCTCGCACTGCGACCCTGCTTCTCGCCATCTTCCTAACCGCCTCCTTCTACACGGCCGCCCGCGTCGGTATCTTGGGTCCTTCTTACATACGGTCCCCGTTTCCTCTATCCTCCTACCGCCACTATGGGCCTGCCGCCGACGCAAACACGACAGAACCCGAAAATGTTGTCCCACCGACGCAATCGCAGTCCCAGGACCCGGCCTGCGCCTGGATGCCCGACACCTCCAACATCCTCGTCGTCATGAAGACGGGCGCCAGCGAAGCCTTCGCCAAAGTGCCCACCCAATTGATGACGACGCTGCGCTGCGTCCCCGACTACCTGATCTTCTCCGACATGAAGCAGACCATCGCCGGCGTCGAGATCCACGACAGCTTGGACACGGTCCTCGAAGAAGCCAAAAAGGACAATACCGACTTTGTGCTTTACAACTACCAGCAGGCCTGCGAGGTGGACCTGGAGAACTGCAACAAGGAGGGCGGGGACGCCGCCCGGGCCGGGTGGAACCTGGACAAGTACAAGAACATCCACATCGCCGAGAAGACGTACCGGCTGCGGCCCAACTACGACTGGTACGTCTTCGTCGACGCCGACACGTACGTGCTCTGGCCCAACCTCGTCCAGTGGCTCAGCAAGTTCCGCGCATCGGCCAAGCACTACTTTGGCAGCATGACCATGATCAGCGAGTTCCCCTTTGCCCACGGCGGCAGCGGCTACGTCATCTCTAAGGCGGCCATGCGCCAGTTCGGCGGCCGCCCCGACGAGAGCATCGCCAACAAGTGGGACAACCTCATCCACGAGTCTTGCTGCGGGGATTACATGTTCGCCAAGGCCTTCAAGGAGGCCACCGACGTGACGGTCAAGAATGTGGTATGTAACCCCTTCCCGGATGCCGCCGTGCAGAGGCAGAACTAACACGTATCACAGTGGCCGACCATCAACGGCGAGAAACCCCACACGCTGCCCTTTGGGCCTTCGCACTGGTGCCAACCCGTCGTCACCATGCACCACATGAATGCGGAAGAAGTGTCATCCTTCTGGGAATACGAGCGCGACTACTTCAAGAAGAAGCCGCAGTCGCTGACGACGCAGCGCACGCTGCTCCTCAAGGACATCTACGCGCACTTCTTGGCGCCCAAGATGCGGGCCAGCCGCGAGGACTGGGACAACCTCAGCGACGACGTATTCTATCTGGATCGCAACGCCAAGAAGCACGAAGACTGGGTACTAGAGCGGACCAAGAAGGGCCCGATGTCGCAGGTGGAGCGCAAGGCGCACAAGAGCTACGAGGACTGCCGGGCCATGTGCGAGTCGGTGCAGGACTGCTTCCAGTTCCTGTACCACGACGGCGTGTGCGCGGCGAGCGTCTCGTTCAAGCTGGGCCGGCCCAACCGCAGCGAGCAGATCCCGTCGAAGCGCTACCGGAGCGGCTGGATCGTGCCCAAGATCAACAAGTGGATCGAGCGGCAGGGCGAGTGCAAGAGGCCCAAATGGCCCGAGGTCAAGTGAGAAAGAAGACGAAAAACCAATGAAAAACGAAAACCTTCGTGTCTGTCTCTGTCAGCTGGGTGGCCACGATGAGGCCATCCCTTCCTGTATATAATGTGCGCAATGGGATATTGGGTGGGATATGATGATTTTGGTGGTACTCGGCGGGCGTGCTGAGACCCTATGTGATGCGATTTGGGAACGGGCCAAAGACAGCAAGGTGTTTGTGTGTACGGCGCATGTACGGCGCAACATGGTTATTTGTGGATATCATATGACCTTGGGGCACCCTTGTGAGAGATGCCGCATCTCTATAGAGAAGGATGAATTGACTCTTGAAGAAAAGCACCAGACAATCGTGTGTAATCAATCCATTCCCGCCATGTGCCACGATATACTGCATCCCGTGAGCTACAGGACTTGTCGCTAATTAGCTTGTTCTTCCCGGCCATAGGGTCGGTGAGGGGGTTTAGGGGCATCGTGGTGGGTCTCTGCTACTCTTTCCCCAGCCAGGGGCATGTAGCACGGTTCGTGGGGATGCGGGACAAGACAGACAAGACCCGGGGAAACTTACCGCTGCATCCCGCGACAGCTAATTTGACGATATCCTATCCCACAGAAAGAAATCGCAGGTCTGGCCCCCCAATCCCAGTCAATAGTTTCACAACCAATAAATAGACCAAATGCCCCCCACACGGCGCATGCATGAAGAGCTTCGGTGTCCAAACAGCGGCACCGGGTGAAGAAGCGGTATGGATTGTCACGTCAGGTGATGGGAAAAGGGGACTGAAACTGCTGACAATGCGCTGCCATTGCGATGGTACTGCGATGGTACTGCGACAATCACGGTCGCAGTGGCATGCCGTTTTCTGGTAGCCCGAGTTCAGCGACACGTTACCGACAGTATCATACGGTTTTACATTGTTCCCCGTTCCTCAGGGTTACCTGGATTGGTCTTTCGCCAGCTGGGTGCTCGCATGTACACCGAACCTGCGCCATCAAGGCCCCCAGGCCCCTGTGTTTATTGCTTGCTAGTTGCCATTTCTAGACCGACTTGGCTCAGGGGTCCCAACCGCAAATCATTCCCTCGCTGGCTCACACAGCGGCACTGATTGACATAGGAACCCGTGATTTCGATGCTAACCAGAACTTCAGTGTACTATCTTCCGTTATTGCGCCCGATATGGGTCAACATGACCTCCACTTAAACATTTGCTCAATAGAGAAATCAATAGCTGGATATAGTGAGATGGCGAGGCTTCGTGACACGACTTATCCCATCAATTTGGACGACTGGGTAACTGTAAGGATCTGCAGCCTAGCACGACTAGCAAATGGCTGGCTACCATTGAGAATGTCTAAGCTCACTCTTTCGTATTCTCTTGCATGACCTGGATCAGTAGTTCGGGATTCGGCGCCAAGCCCCGGAGGTTCTCTGCCAGTTCCTCCGGGGCCGACTCGGCGATGATGCGCCGCAGCTTGCTGGAGCTCATGTCGGGATCTAGGTCTGGCTGCTTGCATCGGATGTACCGGATGCTGTACTGCTGTTCTTCACGCCCTTCCTTCTGCTGCTTGTAGCACATCCAAGCCTCGTCTTCTTCGTTCTCGGCGTCTGCCCCGTCCACCTGGCCATCATCCCCCTGCTGTTGCTCTGCTGACTGCTGCCGCCGTGGCTCCTGCTCCCATGGCTCAAACTCGGCCAGCTGGATCAGTGGATCGCCGCCTCCCGCATCAAAGTCCGCCGGTCGGCAGATGTTGGACGTCACGACGCCATTCCACGCGTAGCACTGCGGCCCCGACGCTTTCACGTAGTCGGGCCCCAGCAGCTCGTGGAACTCGAGCGCGAAGCCGTCCTTGGTGCAGGCGGCTGCCAGCTTGGACTGGAACGCCCACCAGCCGTTGACGTCGCGGGGCATGACCCAGAGCCAGCTCCGCATATTGTCCGTCGTCTGGGCGTTGTTGTCCAGGCCGTCCTCGAGGAGCCGCCGCCGCTGGTCAAAGGTGAGCTGCAGGGGCTTCGCGTCGTCGCGCACTTTGCGACGCACCCAGCTCTCGCCGTGGGCCATGACGATGACGGCGACGGCGTTGAAGCCGTCAGGGTCCCGGCTGTGGCGGTAGACGTGGTCCAGCAGGGCGATGTGGCCCTGGTGCGGCGGGTTGAAGGTGCCGATGTAGTAGATGATACGGTTCTTCCTGTCGCGCCTCAGAGTAGGCGGCGGCGGGGCACATTCTCTTTCCACGTCGGGGAAGGGCTTGATGGAGGGGTCTTTGGTGTAGGCCTTGCGGATGTAGTCACCTAGTCTCGCCGTCTCTGGCGGTGACGGTTTTAGCTTCTTCAGATATTCAAACATGATTTCTGTTCCGGCAATAAGAGACTGACACGAAATGCATGTACTGTTTTCGCTTTTGTCAAATTGATGTAATTGAAGAAACAGGAGTCTGCAAAGTCCCAACCAGCTCTCCTCTTAGTGTAGATTGATTGATGCCTAGAAGCGCCGTTAAGGTGCCTTCGTTCATAGCATCCTGTTGCCTGGGCGGTGCAAACAAAGTGGGTACTACACTGCGCCTCCAGCAGGCTTTCAGTTGAAGCCTCAATATAGTAAGCCTTGATATTTTGAGCACCATCTCCCTGATATTTGCGAGTATCCTCCGTATAATGTATACAGCCCAGCCAGCGAGGGGCAGATACCAGCGAGGGGTATATATATACCCGTGCAGAGTTCACACAATTGGTGGGGTCCGCAAGCTTCCTACAAGTAGGCAAGCCAACATCGAAACGCAACATTTGCCGAACTCTTCACTATAACCAAGGAACAAACATACATGTGGAAAGATGGTCAAATTGAATAATTTGTGCGATTGACTCGACATCTTTGTAAATGCATCGACGTGCGTGAGATTATACTTGCCTGCGATGATGGGCGAGGGGCGGGCAAATTGCCTTGTCTTGACCTAACCCTTCAACACCGATGTGGCCGCCTGGCGTCACCCTTCAGCTTCAACAGACAACTAAACCCCCATGAGAACAACTTGAACTGGCAATACAACGGGAGGACAAGAAAGCCAAAGTGATCAAGCAGTGCATTATGTTCAATGGACTTATTAACATGCTGCGTACGGAGTACTCTGACGCCGGTACTGACGTATTGCTGTCAACCTCATCAAGATGAGGGGCGCTTCAAGCTCGATTCAGGAGCGCCGCTGCCCTCCTGGGAGCCTAAGTCCGATGCTGCCTGTACTCTGGACCGGCACCAAACGTCAGTGATTGTCGATCAGCTCCTCTACGAAGGATCTCTTCGTTTCTCTAGCCTGATGCATGTGGAATGTTATAAATACAAGTCAAACAAATGGCAGAAAGGCACCTATGATGTAAAGAGAGAAAAAGCTTCCATGTATCGCCCCTCAGAAGTAACAGTGGGGGTACGGAGCCTCAGCGAAAGCCTCAGCGAAAGCAATCTTTCACCTCATCCCTGGCCTTTTTGTATCCCCGCCAGCAGCCGTAGCTGCGTAGGGCTTCCACTGGCTTCGGATATTTGCTTCATCGTCACGGATTTTCATTTGTCGCAGGCTGTAGCCTTGTTGCATGGCCATGTGCCTTAGCCGCCACCAGGGTCTGCCATTGAAATATAAAACCTGCCCTGCGACCACTGATTTCTTGCAATCGGAGATAAGACCTCGCCTTGGATGAACGCATGGTCCCTGGCTTTATCGGTCATTGCGGGGTTGACGATTGAGCTTGAGCCGCACCTCTTGACGTCGCCATGAGAATCTCTACCCCATCCCAGGACCCAGTTCTGCTCATCGTGGAATCGCATCGTCGGGTCGTGGAAACGAAAAATTGCTTAGACTCCCATGGCATATACAGTGGAAACATTGGTCTCGATCTGACGTAATTTCCAGCAAGCAGGGCTGAACTACTGTACGAACAAAGACCCTCTTCTGCTCAGATCCGACAAGACGTAGTGGCTGCGACCGGGGAAACTTTCAAGGAGACAGTTCAACCGACTGACAGGCAACAGGAGCACTTCCTCCCAACACGTCGCATTTTTCCTTGGGAAGCCGTCTGGCAGTGGATAGATATGGCAATGCAATCAAAGAGTATTCGGCCCTCTGCCGAGTTTTTCAGACAGAAACTGAGGTTGAATGGCAAGAAATACAGGGTCATTCCAACAACACTAAATGACGCAAGCACCCTATCCAGTCACACACTAGCAAAAATGTGATCCGGGCGGACCGGATCCAGGGACCCAGCGTGCAATCGTGGCCCAGAGAGGGCGACAAGGGGCAGTTGGTGGTGTTGTGGGGGTCCCTTTAGGTCCCATGCATCCAGCAGGAAGCCAGGTTAGCCTGGCCCGGTAGCCTGAGTTCAGGCTGACTGGCCTGGACTAGCTGGGCAGGCTGGGCGGGCTGGGCACGTTTTGCCCAGAGCCCTCAAGAACTTTCACAGGTGCACCCGTGCAGTCCTGTGTTTGCTCGAGTCAGGGGTAGGGGGGGAGCCTGGAGCATTCCGCGAACCGGCCTCTCCAAGCAAACTCCAGTTTATTGAACCCAATCCCAACGAGTAAACTGTTGACCATCGCCAGTTTTTAGCATTGGCGAGTGCATGCAGTTGCAGTTTTGGGAATTCAACAGTGATCAGTGATTCCTCGGCGACCAGAGTCAGTTCTAGGCCCCAACCGGGAGAGTTCCAAAAACCGGAGCGGGCGCGTACACCGATAGACGGGGTGCCATTCGGCATCCGGAATCTGTCCCGCCCCTGCGTGTGCCTGCTGCTTACCACCTGAACCCCCACCACCAGCCGCTCTCTTCCTTTTTCGAAGCTTCTGTTGAACAGTTCGGGCTGTTCCAACGTCGCAGCGAACCGCCTCAGGTGACCAGAGTACCGGTTCATCCTCCAGAGCCCCCGAGCCCCCATGGCAAGATGGTCTGTCGTCACTCGATAATCCATAAAACAACACCCCAAAAATGCCATCCACATTTATGACAAGTGTCTCCAAAGCCCCGTCCAGGCGCTACACGTATCGCATTGGGTGGATCCCCGTCATCCACCGCTCTTTGCCACAAGCCCTGGACCCGGTTCTTATCAAGAAAATCCCTACGTAGCTGGCTGACTAGATAAGAAGAGGGCGTGGACCGGCAGCTTCGAAGGGGGTGCTGTAGTCGACCAATTCTATTCCTCACCTTCATCTTCATCTTCAACTTCATCTCAACCGTCGTCCTCAACTGTGTCTCTATACCCCCTCCCCTAGACCTTACCTATTTGGACGTCGTAATCACACACACACAACCACCCAACATGCCTCACAGCCTCTCCCCCTCGGCCCTGAGGCTCAGCAACAAGAACCTGCCCGAGATCTGCTCGCGCAACACAGAGGTGGAAGCATGCAGCTACTCGCGGGATAACCTGAAGCACGGCATCGTCCACGTCGGTGTCGGCGGCTTCCACCGCGCCCATCTGGCCGTCTACGTCGACAAGATCCTCTCACAGTTCGACCTGCGTGACTGGTCGATATGCGGCGTCGGCATCACCCAGTGGGACGCCCCCATGCGCGACGCCCTCAAGCCCCAGGACTACCTCTACACCGTCATTGAGCGCTCCGACCAGGGCAGCCAGCCCAAGGTCATGGGCTGCCTGACCGACTTCCTGCTGGCCCAGGACGACGCCGAGGCCGTCATCGCCAAGATGGCCGACCCCCAGACCCACATCGTCTCCATGACCATCACCGAGAGCGGCTACTACTACAACGAGAACACCCACGAGCTCGAAGCCCACAAGCCCGACATCGTTGCCGACCTCAAGGGCGACGGCCCGCCCCGCACCATCTTCGGCTTCCTCTTCGCTGCGCAGGCGCGGCGGCACGCGGCCGGCCTCAAGCCCTTCACCGTCATGTCCTGCGACAACATGCAGGGCAACGGCTCCATCACCCGCAACATGCTGCTGGCCTTCGCCAAGCTCAAGGACCCGGCCATCCACGCCTGGCTCGAGAAGGAGGGCGGCTTCCCCAACAGCATGGTCGACCGCATCACCCCGCGCACCGTCGAGGACCACAAGACGTTCCTGGCCGACACCTTCGGCATCGAGGACGGCTGGCCCGTCGTCACCGAGCCCTTCATGCAGTGGGTGCTCGAGGACCAGTTCAGCGACGGCCGCCCGCCCTTCGAAAAGGTCGGCGTCCAGGTCGTCAAGACGCTGCACGAGGTCGAGCAGTTCGAGATGCACAAGCTGCGCCTGCTCAACGCCAGCCACTCGGCCCTGGCCTACTTGGCCTATCTTTCCGGCTTCGAGTACGTCCATGACGTCATCGCCGACCCCGTCTTCAACTCCTTCATCATCAACATGATGCAAAAGGAGGTCCGCCCCCTGCTACCCGAGATCGAGGGCGTCGACATCGACCAGTACTGCAAGACGCTGCTGGCGCGCTTCGGCAACCCCACGCTCAAGGACGAGGTGACGCGTCTCTGCCTCGGCGGATCCGGCAAGTTCCCGCAGTTCATCATGCCCTCCATCGCTGAGCAGATCCGCCGCGCCCCTACCAACCCGGAGGACGGCGCGCCCCTGCGCCGGCTGACGCTGGGCGTGGCCGGCTGGTTCCGCTTCTCCAACGCCATCGACGAGCACGGCAACCCCATCAAGGTCGAGGACCCCATGGCCGCGGAGCTGCAGGCCAAGGCCCGCGAGGGCGGCCACAAGCCCCACGTCCTGCTCGGCATCAAGATGCTGTTCGGCGACGACCTGCGCGGCGACGAGCGCTTCGTGCGCGAGCTGACCGAGGCCATGGAGAGCCTGTACACGGTCGGCGCCCGCAAGACGCTGGAGAACTACGTTTAAGTCCAACAGGGAAAGACGCGATGAAATGATTGAATGAGATGATATCCAAAGCCAAAGCTGGGAGGCGAATAATGAAATGAGTAGTGTGTGTTCGAAACGATTGAGAAAAGTTCAGGAGTTCCGGGTGGTTTCGTTTTTCTTAGCCAAATGACATATTTAGAGATACTTCATGTATACGGGCTTCGGATGCCCATAGATATAGACATGAGATAATGATACAACAGATGTTGGCTCACGAGTAACTACTACCGCTTCGCCCTTACTGCACCGTGATGTTCTCTGATCCGTGTATGATGTGTCTCTCGCGTCGACCTAACTGCGTAGTGCAGGATACTCCGTCATCCACTTGTTGGTCGTGATGATTACTGGCAGATTTCCTTCGAAGGGATTGCCTCGGCCGGCAATACTGCCTGCAAGCATCATCTCGTCGCTGGGTTGAGCCTCCCACTGTCAGTTGAGGAGACGATCTCGTGGGGTTGGGCGATTGCGCGGGCCGCTTCTGGGGAACAGCCAAGACCTGCCGGATCGTGAGATCGGGCGTCTCTCCGCCTTCCCGCGCACGCGAAACACCAGTGTTCCCCACGTTTCCTTTCCTAGAATGGGAAAAAGCCCGGCATAGAGCTAATGCGACATGACTTGCTTGCCCCGGACAGCCCACCTTTAGACCAAGTCAGACCCAGGGGGAAAGCTTGTCAGTGGTGCTGTGGAAACCAGGTCAGACTTGGCACACATCTGAACCTCCAGAACGATGGGGGAGCGGTACCGACTATGGTATTCTACTGATTTAGTCGAAGTTGAATTAAAAATCAAAGGGTATATAAATTAGCCGTATTCTATTTTACAAGACCGTGGTCAAGTTCACCTGGTATTCCCTGGCAACTCATAGGCCATTGGATGATCTCCAGCCAACTCATTGGGCTGCCCCTGTGGCAAATGTGCAGTCCCCCCAGGCTTATGATCGTTGCCCCCATACCATGAGTTCGCATTCGCGGGCGCAGGACTGCCTCCCTGCAGCTCCGTGGGCTGCGCGTGCACCACCCGCGCCATCTGACCATCCGCACTTCCATCTCGCCGCTTATGGGTGTCATCCTCATACGCCGTGTATGATGGAGCGGCAACATATTGTTGCTGCTCGCTCTTCGACCTCCTCCTTTTCCCGAACCAGAAGGCCAGAAACACGAGCAGCGCCACACCAGCGACGGCGCCCACTGCAATCCCGGCAATTGCGCCGGACCCAAGGGATGACGACAGCTCGACGGCCGGCGTTTCCGATGGCGTGGCTTCAGAAAGGGACGCGTCGGATGTGGTTGGGGGGATGGTCCCGCTCGAGGTGGCACTCGGGGTCGCACTCGGGGCCGCGCTCGATACCGTGTCCCGGACAATGGAGAAACTGCTGCTCCAGAACCCGCCGTTACTCTGTTCTTGCGAAGTTCCTTTGGCGTTCACAATGCGAAACACGTAAGGCTCGGTGAGATTCGTCTCCAGCACCTTGACGTCCCATTGAAACCACTTCTCCGCTAGATTGGCTGTCCATGATGTTGGTCAGTCCCAGTAACTAAGCGCGTGGTCTAGGTGCAGTCCATTACTCACTCGAGAGCTGCATCGGCGTGGCGACCTTGCCGCGCTGGTAGCAGAAAAGGTTGACGGCACTGTACTTGGTGTTCCATGTTATGTTGAGCTGAGACGTCTCCCGGAACTTTATGGGGTACACCCGAGGATAAGTGAACGACCCATTGGTCGAGTCTTGCGGCTTTGTGTATATACGGCCGCCGTTCGCTTGCCTGACCTCCAGCATCGTGGATGATCTTAGAACCCTCTGACAAGAAATGCGGTGCCTAGGTGATGTTGTCGTTCGCTTGTTTGCATTCGCGTTTCACAGAAAAATAGACATGGTCGCGTTTAAGAGCGACTTTGCAATGGGCTTGAAATGATCGGATGATTGCTGACGGACAACATCAATCTCGTCCCTAATTACGGTAGAGAATACGGCACAGCCTTGGAGGATTTGAGTAGATCCGGAATCTTTTTTTGGTATCATTCGATGATTGCCGTGCTGACAGCCTCCACTCAAAAGGGGCGCAGCTAAAAATAAGAAAAGATATCAGTTGTTTGGCAATGCTGACGGAATCCTTCGAAAACAACCCCGGTCAGGCTGGAAACAAAACATTCACCACTGGAAGTTGCTAATTGAGCATTTGGATGTGTTTGGCGATTATTGATGGTGCTATTTCCGAGTGATGTTGAAACTTGAGACATTGCCATGTGCTAGGTGAGACAGATTTGATAGCGAACGCATTGCGTGGCGGCGGGACAAAAGCAACAAGCGAACCACTGAAGCAGAACAGTAAGCTGAGAGGAATGGGGTACGGAGTACAGCTGACGCAAGTAAAGAGCAGGATGAGGCGGGCCAATCACGATGCCTCGCTTAGCAGGCCCCTGCTGTCCTCCCCCAAAGATGCCTAAGCCTCCTTCGTTGCACATGGGTTATTACTTCAAGGTAATGGAGTGGGATTGCAGATTGCAAACGAAATTCTCCATGACCTTTCATCCTGACAAGTCAAGATGCTGGGCGCGTACAAATTACAGCATCGAATGATATCAAAACCCTCGTCGGCCATGGGGGCTCGCAGACTGCGAACAGTGCTCGTCGCTACGGCCGTAATCATCTTCTTGGTCCACTGGTCCTTTTACCGGTCGTCACTTCGGCCGTTGGTCACTCAAAAGTTGGTAAATGGAAAAACGAACGCCTCCGTCTGCCCTCAGTCCCCACTCCTCGGCGACGTCTTGGTAGTCCTCCGCACCGGGGCAACCGAGGCCCGCGAGAAGCTCCCCGTCCACTTCAACACGGTCCTGAACTGCATCCCAGACTATGTCATCTACTCGGACTTTGAGGAGGACATTGCGGGCCACCATCTGCACGACGTCCTCGCCGGCGATGCGGTGGACGAGAAGATCCGTCAGTCCAACCCGGACTTCAAGCTGTACAACCAGCTCCGCGCCAGCGGCCGGGACGGGCTCAACTACCAGACCCTGTTCGGGAGCGGCTGGAACGGAGCCACTGACAATCCGGGGTGGAAGCTGGACAAGTGGAAGTTCATGCCCATGGTGGATCGGGCCTTGCGCCACCGGCCCAACGCGAAGTGGTTCGTCTTCGTCGAGGGCGACACGTACCTGGTCTGGCAGAACATGCTGGAGTGGCTCGCCAAGTTCGACTCGAGCCAGCCTCACTACCTAGGAAAGCACATGTACATCGGCCATGTTCTTTTCGGGCACGGGGGCTCGGGATTCGCGCTCTCCAACCCCGCCATGCAAAAGGTCACGCAAAGATGGAAGCAGGATAAGGCAGCGATCGAGGCCTACACGGAGCAGGAGTGGGCTGGCGACATGGTTCTCGGAAAGGTCATCAAGGACGCCGGGATCGACATGTTTTGGGGGTTTCCGCACCTGCAAGGGGACAGTCCGACCACGATGGACTGGAACGTGTCCAAGCTGGAGCGGGAGCCATGGTGCTATGCGCCAGTGACGTTCCACCACGTGAACAGCGTCGAGTATGAGGCGTTATGGGCCTTTGAGCAGCAGTGGCTGCGCGATCACCCCCAATCACCTGGGATCTCATCTCCCAGGTTCCGCGACCTGTTCAAGGGTGTGATCTTACCCCAACTCCGGGAGCGGCGAGACTCATGGGACAACATGGCGTTTGGGACCGAGTACAGCACGGAGTTGCTGGCGGAGCTATCCGACGGAAACCGCAACACCTTGTCGCTGGCCGAGCGGCAGGCCCTTATTTCGTTTGAGCACTGCCGGAAGGCATGCGAGAGCCAGCCAGACTGCATCCAGTTCTCCTATTCCCAAGGCAGATGTGCCACATCAAAAGAACTCCGGCTAGGCCACGCAGCAAATTCGCCCTGCCAGGAGTACTCCAATGCTGCTGCTAAGTGCCTCAAGCCTAGTGCATTAAGGGGTAATAGCCTGGGAAGTTCGCCGGATTTTATCCAGGCAGGCTGGATCATGGACAGAGTTGCCAAGTATATAGAACGTCTGGACAACTCTTGTGGCCACGTGGAAAAAGATTGGTTATCATAGGGTGGCTGTAGTAGAGATGGAAATGTATAATATTGTATTGTGTAAAAAAGGGGGCAGTTCGGCGTTTTCAGGAGTTGGGAGAGGGGCTGGTTATAGCAATTCTATATTTGAAGCACAACATCTCCGATTTCTTCTGTTTTTGACATCAAGTCCTTCGTTCATCCGCCGGCACGAAATCTCGCCTCCCACCGCTACTGTCCCTATCTCAGCAACACGAGCATGCCCACACCCTGAGAAGCTCCAAATACCAGCGCCAATAACCTAAAGAACCAGCCTTATTCGGCGTCGTTACCGATGGTGGGCTTGGAGTGGGGAGAGCCGGCGTCGCAAGTTCATTGCGATCTCAGCTGGTGGTGTTGGAGGCTACGTCAACTAAGGGAGGCGTGTGAAGCAAGAAGGATGGCAGTCTTAATGAATGATTTAAGGATGGACGGGCCGAAATAGATCGAATGACCATTGCAAACAATGGCAATACCTCCAGAATCAATTGCAACTCATTAATCTGGAGGGAAATTATGCATTGCTGTGGGAAAGGCCGCAGCTTTGAAATATGCGATAGAAAATGGCAGCGTCGCAACTGAATAGCGGACAGTCCTAAAGATTAAAGCTGTACGTGAGCCCCCACCCACGCCCCCCTCCCCCGCAGAGGGTCTCGCCCATGCCTCGCCAGTAATGAGCCCCAAGACTACTACCCCAATAATCTCAACCATCGGAGAAAATCTACCAGGGACCAATGTTGGGCAGATGATGTCCACCTAAAAGTTTTACTTCGCGCAGGTCATTGAAATGCAATCTCGAACGAGGGTCCTAATAGCCCCCAGGGTTATAATTGAATATCCTACTCTTGAAGAGCCTGCCGCGATTGAATCTGAGAATCGGCCCTCTAGTCTGCCTTTAAGTCTGTCTTCCCTGTGGTAAATATATTGGCTGCCACGCCTCAGCGGCTGTTCTGCACATGTATACAAACCACAATGCTACACAGGATAACTATTAGATCGGGCACTCCGATCGAATTGTGAACGACTCCGCGATTTTGACTAAGAGAGACCCCAGGAGCAAAACCGATCCCTGAATATTGCATGGGTTAAGCAGAGCACCAATACAGTCTGCGAGAACACATTGGGAAACACTCGAAGAGCTGTATCAGCTCTGCCAGGAAAACACACAAAGAAGCTACACGGCCGCCTGCTGTGGAAAGAGGCCAGTGTCCTTGCCCAGCTCCGGGCGGGGATGGCCAGGCTGAAGGCTAGTAATTAAAATAGCATTGTCTCAGCGACGTACGAGCGCAAACACACCAAAAAGGACAGGAGGCAGGCGGCAGGCGGCAGGCTAGGGGGTTCAGTGGCGGCCCAAGTAGTAAGCGCGTCTCATGGGAAGAAATAGAATAAGTGCTGTGAGCCTATCAATCGCATGTGGTGGTGGTTGACCGGTTAGTATGCAGTGCGACCGTAAGCGGCCATTGGCAAGCCACGAGTGGCTCGGTATTTGTGCCTCTCGGGGAGACGAAATAAAATAAGAAAACAAAACTACGCGTCTTCCGACGTCGCATACAGCCTGATTTCTTAGGACCCTGTAGACACGATAGCACGAGGGAGACGCCGCTCTATCTTAAGAAGCCTACAGCCCTGAGACACCCACCTATCACGCAGGTCCGCACTGTTGGGACCATAGATAAATGTTGTCTTCGCCTAGGGACATTCTTCGTTCGTGACTGTGCCCATATTTTCCACGATCATTTTTGCAACCGCTGGCTGATAGTATTACCGTATGTATTGGCAGTCCAATACAAAACATGCATCAGTCATCCTTCTCCTACAATGTCACCCGGGCCTACCCATTCAGATGGTTCACTCCGACTGTTATTATTGGCGGCATTATCACAGCTACCCTTGTATCCTTTATCAACTTCGCATCTTCAGGCTATGAATTGGTGGCTACGTCTTCCAATAACCCCAACGGAACTGTCAGCGACCTCTCTCGGTATGGAGGTATTCGGTGGCCCTCATACTTAGTCGGAAATACTCGGGCGACCTGTGCGCCAGTCACCTTGCCGCTAAATATCCTCCTCTTCACTCAAAACAACGCTATTGCTTACACTTTGAAGAGTATATGGCGCCTGAGAGATGATGGGACTAGAGTCGATTTGGGCTCTCTTGTGTACCATAATAACAGGCTGGAGAGATGCAACGTCACCGAGGTGGTCATAGACGTTTCCGGCAGATACAAACAGACTGCACGCACTACGGGATCTTCGGGTGCAAGCGTATTGGTCCATGCCTTGGCCAGCTGTGCGGTAGATATCGATACCTCAAAGACTGAGGCGGCACTAGGACCAACATATGTCGAGATGGAGGGCACCTACGAGGCCGCCTTTTACCCAAGCGTTAAGACCTTTCTATCCCAGAACAAGACAAATTTCCCCAGCCTATATTGGGGGGAGTCGATCCTGCGCACGTATTCCGCCTCAACAGCGAAGAATTTTATATTAAGTGTATTCAAAGTGGACCCGGGCTCGGCACACGCAAGGAGATATGATGCTTCCGTAGTGCTTAGACGGCGAGCCAACGGCACAGACAACAACACTTACGAAGAAACCATGCGGGACGACTTCTTTTACGTCCGCTGCTTCATGGACGGAAATTTCTGTAGGGATCATGATATCCCGTCGCTCGCGGCACCCGAAAAGAATAGTTGGAAGCACCCTTATCCAAAGATCTGGCACGGCGTGAATTCATTAGGGAAAGGGATGTGGCATACAGTATTAGCAGATCTCGGGCGTAATGAGTCGTACGTTCCTAATAATCTTTTTCTTTTCTGCCTTCGATTCAATACCGAAAGACTAACACCCAGCAGAAGCGTTCCTAACATGCTCACTCAACCAGAATTACTTGCCAACCTAACCGGAGGCCTAGCCAGCGAGGTCGCATGGTATAACGATATGAGCCTCATGCCAAAGGGTATGGAAATTTACAACCTATTACACGACCACCCTCTTGCGTCGGAAGCCTTCGACCCTAATGACAAGCCACAAGCGAGATTAGGGGTCACCGACGCCTTCTTTTCGGCAAATTACATCTGCCAGGTCCCACAGACGAAAACGGCGGGGACTTTGTTTTTATCTATTATAGTAGCGGATTTGGTGTTGCTCCAGGCTGTCTGGTTGATATTTCGGTTCGTCGTGGACACGCTTGCGCAGCGCAAAGACCCGACCCTACGACACTGCGCAGGATGCAACCATGACCAGAGCACGGAATTTGCCAATCTGAGGAAGTCGGGCTCGACGACCGCACTGGTGGCGTCCAGTAAACCCCATGGCCCTCAGCCAGGGAGCGATTAGAGGAGCAAGATATCAACAAGCCAATGGGGTAGCCGTCCGTGCCACGGGTTAAAAGAGGGCAACAGGTCCTGCCCCTTGTGTAGCGAGCCAATATTACGAAGTGGGAGAAGGAAGAGGAGGTAGAGAAATAGGCGGGATTTGTTGCGTCTTTGGCATATTGTATACATGTACCCAGCCAACAAACAATATTTCGCCCAGCTTCGTGACTCTTTTGTTTTACATCAAGTCTTTCATCCTCTGGCACTCATCCTCGCTTCCCGCCACTCCTGTCCCCACCTCAGTAACACAACCATGCCTGCACCTTGAGAAACTCCAACCACCAGCGCCAGCAGTGTAAAGAACCAAGCCCAGCCCATCGCGTCGGCTAGCGGCTGGAGGATGGCGAGCCCGATGCCGCTGAGGCCGCTCCGCGTCAGGGAAGCAGCGGCCGCCGCAGTGCTGGGGCGATCCGGGTGGACGTCGATCAGCAGCGTGTTGAACGAGGAGAAGAGTAGCGACTTCACAAAGCCCGCGACGCCCTGCAGCACCAGGATCATGGCCGGATGGGCGCGGTACTGGACTGCCCACCCCAGCCCCACGATGCTAAGATGCGTCAGCCCGTACACAACCCACATCTCCCGGATGCGTGCTTTCTCTACAGGGAAGCCGTCAATCCTGTGCCCGTCAGCCGGCAGACCGGCCTCGCGAGCCGTGCGGCGGTAGCGGGCCCGCATCCAGGGTCCGGCGACAAACCCGGCAATGATGATGGTCACTGCGCAGGGTATGTACGAGAGCCCAATCAGCAGCTCGCTCCAGCCGTAGTTGTGCTTGAAGATCTGCGGCCAGGCGGCGTTGATCGTGTACCACTCGGCGTAGCTGCAGCTGCCGAGCCACAAGATGAGGGCCGTATCTTTCCAGAGCATGATCTTGAGACTTGCAAGGGGGTTCGGGAACTGGAACTTGCGAGATGGCTTGGTCTTCTCACTTGGTGCTGTAGCTGAAGCATTTGTCTCGCAAGTTGTGGTCGCATTAGTATTAGCCTCCTCGGGCCCCATGGAATACCCATGCTCTGATTTGATATGTCTTGTTGACCATTGAGGCCCAAGAGTCAACCACCCACGAACCCCTTTTCGAGTCAGTCGTTTCCCTTGTCCGCCGCTACCTACAACCGATCGCGCGGTCTCGGGTAGCAGCACAGTGACCAAAATCAATGTCACGGCCGAGAAGATGGCCATAGATGCAAAGACCCAAGTGGCGTTGCCAGTCCGCCATGCCACCAAGCCCCCGACGACAGGCCCCAGGACCGTCCCGACGTTCGAGATGCTGATGACGGGCCCGACCATGGCACCGCGCTCGGCAGGAATGCAAACATCGCTGACCACACCCCAGATGGTCGTTGCACAAGCACTCGAGCCAAACGCTTGCAACGCCCGCAGTAGCAGCAAGGCCGGGTACTTTCGTCTAGCTACGTCGTTAACAGCTAAGCCGATGCTACCGACAGTGTACACCAGGAGGCTCGCTAGGCTCACCAGGCGACGTCCGTACTGATCCGCGGTCGGGGCGAAGAAGATGGGCATGATAGCTTGCACAACCACGTAGAGAGTGATGGTTAGGTTGATAGCCTGGGCCGAGGCATGGTATTGATCTTGGAGAAGCGGGAGCAAGGGTAGATAGATGTTGGCAGTCAGCGGGGATGCCAAACTGGCCAATCCGAGCAGCACAGTCAGTATCTTTCGGTGCCTGGGTGTGAAGATCGAGTACGGTTCCCCCTCTGATGTGGAGGGCGTATTCGGCGAATCCGTCATAGTAATAAGGACGACGGGAAGATGTGGGCCTGAATGATTGTGGCTTTGCACTTGTCATTAAACATGAGTATGACACCTGAATTACGTATCAGGTCTTTAACATACTCAATTCTAAGAGGTTGGGGAGTTTGGGATTCAATCGAAAATTCATTCTGATTGTATACTCTTTTGATTTACGGACAATCTCTGGTACGCAGAAGGCGATGCGGGGTTCGTTGGGTCGCTTGGCATATTGCATCACCAACCAACCAATGAGTTTGCTTGGAGTGTTGATCAATGTGACAGTGATCACCCCGGGCGGCTGGCGGCTCTTCTGCATGCGACTTAGGCATATATGCGTATTTAACGATGATAACCCAACATATTATGAACTGTGAATTAGATAAATTACATTCTATTTACCAGCGCAGCATGGGCGAATACTGGTCTGTTGGCTAAGTGCATTTGAAATAGTTAACGTCCGTCACTCTATTAAGACCTTTCTTAATAACTGCGACTTCCCCTTTCACCACAAACAGTATCTCGCCCAGTTTTGTGACCTTGATGAGCGGCTGATGACTTGTTTGTAGCCAGTCGATTGGTGGAGCAAAGTGAAACATCAGCTTCTCATTGCCTCGACCTAGCATCCCGCTGGCCTTCAGAGAGCAGACCCATCCCTCTTTGTGAAGGAAGACAAGTCTATCTCGATACATCCCGATTATCATGTCAATGGCTTCACAGTGTCTCTGACACTCAGGCAAGGTAGAAACATGTGTCGCGTCTGTGGTGAAGCTGCTGGCGGGAAAGCATACTTTATAAGCTTGGGTGTGTGATTCTTGTGTTGCGAAAGAGGTTATGATCATCGCATTGGTATTTGCGAAGATGGGGGACGCCGTGTGAACCTTGAGGCTCGAGGAAGAACGCTGGGGGACACATAAACCCTCTGGTATTGTCCAGACCACCTCCAAGTCTACCCACTTATGAAGCTGAACTTTTGATGCCGTGAGGTACAGCAAGAGGGAAGCGTCATTAGGGTTTTGCGCCCATGTATGGGGTTCGCCCTTGGGATCTTCACATCTCGTTTGGGCAACCTCCTTGCCATCGAGTGTCGAACACACGAAGGCTTGGTCATCAGAGGAAATTAGGATAGCTGATGATTCTGGGTGGCACAGAACTTGTCGAATTCCCCTCAATGAGACCTGGTGCTTCCACAGACATTTCGCGGTCCATTGAGCACCTAATCGAGCGACTTCGTGTGCCATCATAAAGCCATCGGTGTCAACACTGACTAAAACTCGGCGGGGTTTGCTTTTGATGCAGTGGAGAGCCTTAATAGACGAGATGTGGGAGAATAGAATCCCAAGCAGCGTGCCACTTTTGGTGTCATGTACTGTCACAGAGGAGTCGTCCTTGCCGACGAAGAACACGTCACCATCCACGTCGGTGGCCAGCACGGAAATGCGAGAGACTTCAGTTTCAGACTGATCATAGGCGCCATCTTGACTCCCACTGCCTAGTGACGGCGAACGTACACTTTCGTGGCCAACGTCTCTGCGGAAGAGCGAGACAGGACTCCAGACACTGCAGTTGCGAGTCCCGGCTCTAATGACAAGAAAGCGGGTGTTGTCGAATGCGAAGGCCAGTGAAGCTACAGCCCCATCATTAGGACGTATACGATAGATCTTGTGCAACGTTTCAAAGTCGTACAGCTCAATAGCTCCATCATTTCTTGCCGCGGCCAACGTCCTTCCATCGGGAGAGGAAACAAGAGTGGAGAAGAATACAGACGACAATCTTGCAACGACGTTGCCAGCGTCTGTATCAAACAGCACCAGCTCGGCCGTACCATAATTCACAGCAAGCAGAGAGGTGTCGGGGAGCTTGCTGAAAGCCATGCAGTAAAGTTGTATCATCTTCTGCTGCTCGACGTCATCAGACAACCCTTTCTCATCGTCGAATAGTTGATGCGACTCCAACTCGTAGTTGTACACTAAAACACTGCGGCAAGTGTACCCGACGGCGAGAAGGCCCAGGTCTGTGTTGAAGGCTGCGCATTGTGGAGCAATCCCGCTGTACCAATTCCTATACGGATCGTCAAGGTTATCGGTCCAACTGGTGGCCTCAAACGTCCGAGTAACCAAGTTCATGGCGAGCAGTGTATTATTTTGAAGGGCTACTAGGAGAAGTTGATCATCATCCACAAAGTGCATGGCCAGGCAGTTTTGCCTTGCATTGATCTCCCATTGCTTCTCCCACGTTTCCGTATTCCATATCCGAACAATTCGTTTTCCGAAACTCGCCAGCAGTGGCCTTGAGGTAGCATATTGGAGATGCGTGACAGGCCCGCCGTGAGAAATTGTCTTTTCTTCGAGGCAGGTCTTGTCGTTGAAGACGCATACTCTCCCAAGCGAAGTTCCAATGCAAAAGCCATTGTCGCACACACCAATAGAGTGAAGTCTTTCGCGTTTAGTCTTGCCTGAGGAGCCATCTGCATTTGGGTCACTGGGTATGACAGCACACAAGTGGTCATCCCAGGCCTTTGTTGAGAGCCCGCGTACCTGGATAGATGCAGAAGCCCCCGAAACAGCAAACTGGGAATATGGCGCAGACTCCGTCGGGCAAAAAGGCGGGATGAGGTGTAAGATGGACTCTGGGTGAACCAAGAGCTGTTTGCTAAACTTCCCAACCAATCTAACCAGGTCGGTAGCCCACGCGTCTATGATGATGACTTCGTCACCCAAAAGGAGGTTGACTCGAGACTTGCGGCGAAGGAATAGCTTCAGGACCTGCGCCATTTGCAGTACACTGTCCAGCTGGCCAACACTGGCCAAATGTTCGATCCAATACAGCACATTGGACTTGAGGAAAAGCGCTAGAGCATCCAATATATCAGGGTCCGAAGCAGAGCACCTGTTGACATGTTCGTGAACAGCAGCGCATGCATAGGAAGCAAACGCGGACTGCCCATGAGCGGTGGCAACCATTTTTCGCTTTTTTGCCTTGAGTTCAGGGCCATTCAAGTATTCGAGACAGGTCATGGCCAGAGTTTTATTCGCACTTTCTTCGTCAATTGTCAGGGCGTCGTATTCCGAGTTGATATCTTTGCGCATAAGAAAGCGCGTAGCGCTGGAGTGCCGCATCTTGACGTAAGAGCGGTCGTCAATATAGACCAGGTCATAGCAATACTCAGACAGGACGGTCTCAATATCGCTGATCTCATCCATAGCTTGATTTTCTAGGACGAACTTCAATTCGACCGTGCTCAACGGTCTAATAGAGCATGTAACCCAAACAAGAATTACCCGAGACAGGCCGTCTTTCTCCGGCATGGTTTGTAGTATTCGTGCATAAAGCTGGTCCATTCCTGGTGGAGCTTCCTCGAGTGCTCTGAGTCGGGCTTGAGAACCAACAATCTTTCGCAGTCTTCGGAGGACAAGAACAACCCAGAGAAAACAACCGTTTGACTTCGAAAGGACAAGTTCTTTTAACATGCGCCTTTCACGTGTGGTTGCACCCTGAAGCTCATGCTCTGTTGCGTCAAGATATCTGGCAATATCCACTTGAATGTCCGGTATCCGGATGTCTCGATGGGTGATCAGCGTAGGGGAAAGGGAGTAGTGCGTATGTGGATGCCTGGAGGTCGCAATAATCCTCACAAGCCCTTTTGACTTTTCCATTACTCGGAGGAGGAACTTCGCCAGTTCGGACCCCGTGCGACACTCGTCAATAGCGTCGACTACCCAGTAAGTAGGTTGCTGACCAAGCGAAGCTCGGAAGATTCCCTGGTCCCAAAGCTTCCTGTGTAGAGTCCTGTAGTCCCCAGAGGCCACGGCGGGGTCTCTTCTGCAGATCTCAAGGACTCGTCGTCTCACATCGGGGTGCTTTGCCATTTGCCAGGTGATGGAAAGGAGGAAGTCCTCCATGGATGACCTAACTCTATCACCGTGCCTGAAGAAGTAATAGCAGCACCGGTTTTTCGCGAGCTCCAGCTCTTCCACAACATGGCCGGCAAGGTACGACTTTCCGCAACCCGGCGGGCCCCTGACCCAAAATATGCTATAGTGGGCAGCATTCTGGAGCCACTTGCAATAGTCCTCATCGATACACAACCATTCGCATGTTCCCGGATGACGATCGGCTCGAACTCGGTGTAGTTCATCTGCGGGTGGCTCCCACACCCCAAAGAGCTCGCTGATTTCTACATCACTTTGGTATGTGCTGCTGTCGGGTGATGCCATCGTTTTTGACTGGTCGGTGTGCTCAGCCCCAGACGGCAGGCATGAAGATATGGCTTGCCATATGGCAATGAAATTGTGTTCGTCAGCCGACTCAAACTTACACACGCTCCGGTGATCACCGTATAACAGGGCAGACTGCTCATGCGCATAGTTGAGGATCGCGTCGACCTTGGGAACGATCATGACGTCTCTTAAGCCCCCAACACTGAGAGGCTGTGTCTCATAGAAAGAATGGAGCATCAGATCCGTTGAGTGGGCTGGGAATAACGTGTTGATCGTCTGGACCGTATCTGAGTTCCGGCGCAAGTCTTCAAGATATGGCTTCAGCCCTGAAGTCATACGGAAGATTCTGTCAAGTATAGGTGCTAGTTCGGATCCAGTGTGTGGAGTTGCAATGAAAATTATGGCCGTGATCCTCTCGGCAATGTCTTTATATACAGACATTTGCTTGGCAAGGATGTAGGTCTGTTTCATGATGAGACCACCCATACTGTGGCCGACAAGAATGATGGGGCACTGTCTAATTGTCAGCAAACGCCATATCACGACTCAATCCGTGAAGTTGTGGGTAGACTTCCGCGATATTCACCCCTGTAAGCGCTCTGGGAGAGATACCAATGAGAAAAGGGGATGTATACATTTGATTCGCTAACGACAGGATTGTTAATCATGTTGTTTAGTAGCGACTTTGAGAAATCGTGGATGTTGAGAGTGCTGCTCTTCTTGAAGTTCGAATCGTAACCAAACATGTGAACATTGGTTTCCTGGAATGGCGGCTGCTCTGGGAGCAAGTCGCGTGGCCAAAGGACGCCATTCTTAGACCAAGTATGCTCGGATCCCCCGCCCAATCCATGCACAAACACGATATTGGCAATTACCGATTGGCCTGACGATGGTCTATGAACCGTCGTGAGTCCTAATGGTCCTTTGGTGTTTACTTCACTGCTGTTTGACAACTGAGATGAAGATTGACGAAGAGAAAAGTGGCGTGTGAATCGGGACCGCGACGGCAGGGTGCTTTGCCTCGGCAAGGAGCCGGCTTCACTGGACGAGTACGAGACACGATCTTCTGAACTGGATTGTGTATGGTAGGGTGGCCTTTGCGGGGAGCCCATCATGAATTGTGCAATATTATCGCATAGGAGGGATTTGGAGCATTACTGAGAGCGAAAGTACAATATACCAGACCGATTCAACCACTGAAGCATCGATCGTCGATTGTATAATTCAGCTGGTGACAACTCGAGTTTCTGCATTTGACAGAGAATCGTGTTGAAGAAAGGAATTCCTCGTTATCCTGCCTGCGACCGCTTGCCCGAGAGCCTCGCGCGGGGTGAGAGATGTGCATATTGATCACACCCAACCACTACATGCCAAGATGTAAGCGATTCGTCCTGATTGGCTTGACCGAAGCCATCGCCTGCCAGCATCCAACCGGCGCTTATCAATTGGATGCAAACCCACGTACATGCAGGCATCCGAACACCATTCGCCGATCACGTTTGGTAATATCGAGGTTCCCCGGAATTCTTGGCATCGCAACAATACCCCCCCCCCCCCCCCCCCCCCCCCCCCACCCCAGTCCCACCTGCTACAATATTCTCCCAATCCTCCATTGACACACTCGATCATAATTGTTGATAGTATCTACAGGTATGATGACGACCTCAATTAACACAACGGCGGAAACGCTGCCAGATGCCGAGAAGAGTGCACTGTTGACTACAGATGCTTTGATTGAGCAAAACAGAGCCGCATTCCTAGCCAACAACGACGTATCAGCCAAAGAGGACTTCAGCGCTCTCGAGGACGGCACAGGGGCTTGGTGGACGATGGGCGCTCATGTGATCCCTCAACACATCATTGAGGAAGTGGACGACAATGTCTTAGCGTGTATGAGATAACTCTATCCTCACGTACTACATTTTGTTTTTGGGGGGGCTGACCTTTGAATCTTACTCTGCATAGTGTTGCCGGAGGGGACGGAGGTCATCTCTATCGATCCACATGGAAACAGTACCTGGTCACGTACTGCCGAAATACAGACCGAACTAGATGGCAGCCCCGTGTCGTACTTCATCAAGACGACAGACTACAGATCCGGGAGAGTGATGTATCATAGTGAATACGAGTCACTCAAAGCCATGCATGGCGCGGTGCCTGGAATCTGTCCAGAACCCATCGGTTGGGGCCATTATGCGTCCGATCCCTCTGTCTTCTTCTTGCTGTGCCATTTCGTGGACATCTTCAACGAGCCGCCCGACATCAATCTTCTACCACCCCGAATGGCACAGCTTCATGACAAGGCGGTTGCCGAGGACGGGCAGTTTGGCTGGCATGTGCCAATCGCCGGTGGCCAGATGCCAGTGGTGGTGGCCAAGAGCAATTCGTGGGAGGACTTCTTCAATCGGTACATGCGCTACATATTCCGCGCCGAGGAGATTGCCCAAGGTCCACGCACAGCAGAGATCGAACGCTTGGCAGGTTTGCTGTTCAACCGGATCATACCGCGACTGTTGAGGCCACTGGAGACTGGTGGGCGTAGTATCGCCCCCAGACTTCTCCATACCGATCTCTGGACGGGTAATCTGGGAGTTAACGAAGACGGAGATGCCATTATATTTGACCCAATGTCCATGTATGGTCATAACGAGAGTAAGCACAGACCGAGAATTATGGTATTCCCCGGAGTCGTTTGTATTAACCTTGGTGCAGTGGATGTTGGAGTTTGGAATAATGCCCGCCAGAAAACCGGAATGTCATTTGTCAACAAGTACCATAGTATGTACCCGAGATCGGCACCAGAGGAAGATTCGTACGGCCGGATCGTGCTCTATACACTGTAAGCCTGAACTTGAATTGCACACCTTGGGTCCGGTTTCGACATTGACGACTATTGGGTTTCAATGACTGCTATGTTGAACCTCGCTGACGTGTATAACTAGCGCCTTTGAAGTGAGAGTAGCAGCAACCAAGGTCGGAAACCCCCTTTATCGCAATGAGTAAGTTATTGTCTCTAGTCAAGCGGAACCCCTTGTGGTCTGACACGCCATAGAATGGTACGTTACATGACAGACCTCGAGCACCGATATCCCGACTCGTACGAGGAGTGGGCAAAGAACAGGGGTGAGACAGTCTTTCCTCCGAAGGTAGACTCTGGATTGAGGTGGCCGTATTGATACAATGCTTCTGGATACAGGTCAGCGCTTTCGTGAACGGGGAAATGTTGTAGACTTCAGGGAGCATGATAATCCTGAAAAGCAGCAACACGGCATGTTTTACGGTCAACTTCGTGTCATTGGGGATGAGATAGTAAACAGCCAAAAACAACCCGGTACATAGCCGCTCATGATCATCCCATCACCATGCGAAGCTCTCTTCATGGAGCTTCACTGCTATACCCCCTTTTCCAAGTGTCGTGACAATCGACCTGACCTCATCCGCCATTTCCTCTGGTCCACAAACAGAAACCGTGATGCCGCCGCTCATTCTTCTAACTGCATCTTCCAGGATGGATTTGAAATCAAAACGTGTGCCAACCGATATGAAGACGTTGGCTCGGCCCCAGCGTATCTCTCCTGTCCTGGGAACTGTATTGTACCCTACTACTTTCGCCACAGCCTCTACTAGAGGCGCGCTGCGTAAACCCCAGTACAACTCAGTTTCCGCTGAAGATGATGAACGCTCCTTTTTGATCAGGGGCAGCATTGCCGTGATACCCACCCCGCCGGCAAGGCAGACCAGGTTCGGATACTTGGAACACGTAACCGAAGGGCAGCGTCGCTGGAACAAAGACATTTCACCGCCATAGGACGACTCCACCAAGGTTCTGAGCCCTTGTCCATCACCCGCGTGCTGGCAAAGTTTCTTAGTGAGGCCCCCTTTCCGTCGGACGAAGAACACTATGCCAGGTCGTGCCTCCGTGCATTGAACTTGGACAGGCCCCTTTTCCTGTATGGGTTTAGGCGATGGAGCCGCAGATGGCAAGGCGGGTGGTGACCGGCTCTCAGCCGGGTAATTTACAGCCGCCACGGAGAACGGATGGTTTTCCCAGAAGCGCCAGCTCAGCGAAGGGAAGTATAGATACGCGTAGCCTTCTGCCTCCACGCCGGGAACTTCTATCATCAGATAGTCGCAGTCGACAACCGAAATTTGTGCCTCTCTGGTTCCGGCTCGAATGAGGCGATATGGTCGTGCCACCAAACGGTCGAATCCCCATATTGCGAGTGCGCCCACGATCCAGGCCAGATATCCCCATTTCCAGCCGAAGAGATCAAAGATGTGCAGGCTACATCCGGTCAGCACCAGGGCCGATAGAACGACGTGGGACGCCAAGAAGACTTCGTAAAACCTCTGTCGGATGGGCAGAGATGCGGTCGGTATGAGGAGCCACATTGCCACGAGGGTGGCTAGGCCCCACCTCCAGAATATGCTTTGCAACAAGAACTCGGTGGCGGCTGGACCGAAGATTCCATCTCGGAAATCGTGCAGAAAGATGGCGGCATGGATCAAAGCCTCAAAGACGGCTAGGACAGCGATCCAGCGGTGGAGGAGAAGGAAGGTGGCGTGCGACCAGTTGGTCAAGTACAGTAGCACGCTATTGCGGCTCGCGTACAGCACCGCTAGGGTGATGTTGACGAAGCTGAAGAGTCCGGAGCGGTATCCAAACAGGGTAACGAGTTCATCTTTGGATGCCGACGAAGGATACGCCGCCGCTAATAGGGCGATGTTGATTCCCCATACATACACGAGGGAAAGCGACTGCCCTCGTGTCGGAACGAAGCCGAGGCCAAGGACGGGAACGGCATGGTAGCTTCCAAAGACTGGAGACTCGAGATGGGCGAGAATCCGGCTGGATAATGTGCGGGGCAGGGGCACAAGACTCAAAAGGGAGGTCGCTATTGGCAGGAGAATACACGTAACTATCAGGATGACTCTGTGGTGCTGGTCAGCAATGTACCAATGCGGAACTTGACGACAAGGTAAACATACCCATGGCGTCCTGCCACATCTTTCGCCTCGCGAAGGTGGCCATCGTCATGGGACTCAGGATTCCTGCGCAGAATTGGGTTGAATGGGCCAATGGGCTCGTTTTGGATACCGGGGATGAACACATCATCATAAGCCAATAGACTCGACAGCCCGCTATTCAACTTGCTGAATTCAGCTCCTCTAAGTGAAGATTCTCGAGTAGGTACTATGCTGTCGCTGTTATGATGGTCATGGCCGGCACCAGTAGCAGGGCTGCCTTGCGTTACCGGGCCGGAAAGGCTGAACAGGAGTAAGAAGTTGGACCAGATCATCGTGTCTATTGGTTTGGGAATCCCGGCAACAAGCCAGGCGCTGGTGCGACGCGGACGCTTGTTCGCTCTAGTGGAAAAACAATGATAGTGTGGACTCAGCGTGTGCTTTTTCTCTCCATGAACGGTTCAAACCAAGGTGGACAGGGGCAAGCAATTAACTCAAGAGAAAATGGCATTTGGGAAAACGAGTATCAACGAATAAAGAAGCTATCTTGCTTCCTGTCTTTCGTGCAACGTCTTTGGGACATCCTGAGTTCTAAGTCGTATTCTGCGAAAGTCTATTAAACGAACAATCTAGGCGAGGTATTACCCTCAATTATCCGTATGTCAGCGATCTGTATATCAATCAGCCAAGTCATGATGATCGTGGTGATGTGCCAAACAAACCATCTTTGTTGGGCGCATTTCGAAGAGTCTTGAAGTCATGGAGCATGGGAATGACACATGCATGCAACACGGTCTAATGTCCAGTTTGGGGAAGTTTTGCCGCAATCATGTTTGCGACACACGATCCCTTTCTACAGTGCTGGAACTCGACAGCCTCGATTCTCGAACAAGCTTCCAAGACGGGGGACAGACCCACTTGTGCGCATATCTAACTTCATCTGTACTCATGTCATCTCCATGCGTTCGTCATCTGAAGACGGCCAATGCACGGTGTCGGCATTTCAGAAGTGCTGGGCGCCGACGCAGACACAGTTGCGTGCGGCAAAGGTACGACCGGCTTGTCTCCATTAGAATAGATACCTACTTATACAGCTATGATACATGTGGTGGTAGAGGTTTGCCGGAAACTCGTGGGAAAGATGATGGACCAGATAGTCCTAAGCAGGGGGTGACATCCTGCGTCTCTCGTTTCCCATACCTATAGTACATTTGCATTCGTGGCACCGAGCGTCTAGGACTTTCACCGCGGCGGGCTACTCAATATCGGGCCAGGCCCCTGCCCTTAGATGAGGAAAGCAGCGATGGCTCCGAGGAGCATCGCGCCGCAGGATACACTGACAGCAGCGGCTCCGTTGCTGTTGATGGGACCCGGGTACTTGCCAGCACCGAAAGTGCCGTTGGGGCCGCCGAGAGGGGCGCCGGTGTGGGAGTCGTCACCGATGACGCCGCAGGCGTTGCATGTGTCCATGCTGTCCTTGAGCTCCGTGAAGGTCGACTGGGTCTTGGAGGCGGTGGCCTCGTGGCCAGTGGCCATGTTGGAGCCTACGGCCTTGACCAAAGCACTCACTTGGTCATCTGTGATGAGAGGTGGTAAGCGGGCAGTACAATTTCATATCATTCACCTGAAAGAGAATGCCTTCAATCCAACTAGGCAAGGAGAAAACGTACCGAGGTCCGTGACGTGGGTGGTGATGCTGTTGCAGATGCGACCGTCGTTGAAGACGGGGATCTTGTTGCCAAAGGTGTTGACGAGATTTCCACCGACTTGGCCGAGCGCCTCGAAGGACTGGGCGTCCTGGGGGCTCAGGGGGCCCGTCAGGCGGTGGGCCATGTCGGTGGCCTCGCGGAGGATGACGACGGCCGTGTTGATGGCGCACTCGACGTCCTCGGCGTCGCCGCCGTGGTAGCCGCCCACCACGTGGTCCAATTTGCGGGCCGCGTCGATGGCGTCGGTCATGGAGCCCTGCAGGGTGGCGCTGCTGTGGCCGCTGTCGTGGGCTACCGCGAGGCCGGCGAAGAAGACCGTGACGGAGATGATGGAGTACTTCATTTTGACGTGAGAAGGATTGATTATCTGGTAATTATATTATCTTTTAAGTTGGTAGTTAGTATACCGGTTGATCGTGTGTTAGTGAATATGAGAAAAAGGAGCGATGTGTGTGCGCGTGCAGCTGATCAACTCGGAATGAATGTAAAGATGAGAGATGAGGACTTGGTGAACGAGCTGGACGATTCCGAACAGTTCTCCCTTCACGATATTAAATAAAACCCATCTCTCGTCCACGATCTCGCGAGAACAGACAATGTCTCGCAATGTTTTCCTGCTGGGTCCTGAGAGGGCCGGAGATTGCGTGACACTTGGGCGGGCTCACGCGTTGATCCCCTCCTCAGGGCTAAGGGTTGCTTTTGAGACTCTTGATCGACGTGCACCGTTTATTCTTGGCCCTTTTTCGACCAGCTGGATCTTCCCATTGGGACTGCCGCAGGGCTGCACGCAGGGCTGCATGCGAGATCCAGAAGTCATAGCGGCGATGGTTAATTTTACTGAGACATGCTTCCGCCCCAAAGTCCAGGGCTGCCTGTCTCATATCACGGTCGTTGGGAAAAGTAAGTAAATAGCGTGCCTGAAGCTGTAAGTCTTGCCGGTTCTCTGTATACGATTGGAGCGCGACAGTCTCAATATGGAGGCCTTGTCGTGTGAAAAGGCTGCCCATTTCCTTTCGCATAGCTCAAGGGGATGTCCTAAATGTCCACCTTACTAACGGCGACAGCCTACTGCATCTGGAACAACTCGATTAACTGACGAAGCAAGTGTCAAAAGATAGAAATAGATGTATTCTTGGAGTTTTGGCACCCCGAGTTCAAAACCACCGCACATCGACATTCTCTCATTGGCGCATTAACGTTCATGGCCACAGCGGCTCACCGGCTGGCACCTCTTTTGACGACAGTGACGGACAACGACAAAATGCGAGTGCGCCTCGAGTGGCTACTTTAAACGTATGCTTTCGTCTTTCCCCCCACACCTGTCTAGATTCTGCGACAGCTGGTTCTGGCAAAGCCTGGCACATCGTACAAGGTAAGGGCCTCGCCGGCGGTAGGCCCTTGGACTCGATCGACAGGGCATTGCTCATCCGTGCGAAACCACCAGACCCCAGATTCCATGATCTCCGCCACTACAGTGCCTCCGCCCTAGTCCTCCGCCTAGATCTCCGCGATCAGTGGTCGCTGGTTTACGCTTTGGTCGCTACCCCAGGTGTCGCTGGGACTCGGTTGTTCGCGAACCCCTGGACCGAGGCCCCAATAGCCTGCATATCCGGATCGAAACCGTTGAACCACCCATCCGAGACTCCTAGGGGAGGAGCTACCCCTTTGCGGACCAGCTTGACTACCTCCATACCGACGCCATAATCAGCCTTGCTGGTGATGTTGCTATCGCTGCCGCCCAGTCGCTCTGCCTCCCACGTCTTGTAGGCCTGCCACCACCACTGGTGTGTCACGCCGTCCCGACCCTTGTAACCCGCGACACCATCCTCGCCAACCCGCTGCGCCCACGGCTTGTCGACGATGTAGTGCAGACAGACGACCTCCTCGTCGCGCCAGAGGTTTGGGTGCCAGTAGCGCATCGTCTTGAGGGCGTTGTACTGCCAGCCCAGGGCGTGCCACCGACCGCGGAAGTAGCGGGCCAGGAAGTCCTGGTCGGGAAACTTGAAGGTCGACAGCAGCGTCGCGTTGGTGCTGAAGAAAGAGAGCAGAGAGTCGCGCAACTCCGGCGTGGGGCGGAACACGAACATGCCGCCGTTGAGCAGCCGGTGGGCTCGAGACGGGCCCTCCTGGGCGGCGCCAAGATCGATGCTGTCGTCATCATCGCTCGGTGGTTGTGTGGGCTTGGTGAGCCCGCCAGGGTGTGAGACGGGAGTGTATGCGCAGTTCTCCTGGTGCCAGTCTGCCGGGGCCCAAGGGTCTCGATCCCGGTTACAAACGCAGCAGTGATTGGCACCCAGCCAACCTGCCGGCAACTCCTTCTCGACCCTGTCGAAGATGGCGTCCGGGTTGCGGAAGACGGCCATATCGGCGTCGAGGTAGCAGACGACATCGAAGTCGACGCACAACTCGAAGACGCGAAGCTTGGTCCAGGTGTCCTCGAAGCGCTCGGCGATCAGCGTGATCTTGGTGTCGCCGGGGGGGAGCAGGTACCCGCACCGGCGCAGGACCATGTTCTGCCGGGGGGCCTCGAGCTCCAGCGCCCGCACCGCGTCGCCGGACAGCTTAGGCGTGTACAGCACGATCAGTGGGTGCCGGCTGCCGTGGCGCCGCAGCGTGTCGGCCAGCAGCACCACGCCGGCCAAGTAACTGGCGCGAGTAATGAGGGTTACGTAAGCATATCGCTGGGGTGACTGAGGAGCCATGTTCATTATGATGTTGCTGCTTCTGCTGCTGCTGCTGCTGCTGTTTGTCAGACACACATTACATTGGCCTCTCTATTGACCACGGAGCTTCGTCGACTTCAAGTTTCACACAGAGGATGGCCGCGCTTGGCGCCAGCCAGTAGGCTTCATTGAAGCGCAGCTATTGCGTATCGATCACGGCATAATTCCGTTATCCAAAGCAAACAGTTAAGCGATGTGATGCATCAGTTTCTGGCTGGACACGTCATGATCCTCGCTGCGTTGAAAAGTGGTGGCCGTGGGATGATGATTCATGACCAGCAAACCTAGGCAAGAGAGGCTGGACCGTTTTATCGCAGAGCTCAGTCCCGGCTAAGCACTGCGCATTGCGGCTACAACTGGCTTTCAACAGTGCTGGGCCTGGCCGCCTGGGCAGTAAGTGTGGTACAGTATGTAAATATCATTATGCAATGAAAATGCAGCTGTAATATGATCCCGGATACACGTGGATCTTCCATGTTAGTTCATCTGAGATTTCCCTTCCCGCCTTTCCGTCCAGCGCGCATCACCACCTCCAAGTCCACTGAGATGAGATGAGATGAACCTAAGCGAGCTTGCGTTTTAGGGGCGATCGACCCCGCTCAGCCGCTGTAGCGCTAGTGGTGGGGGTGGGGCTACAGGCTCTAAACAGGGGTGCTACAAGGGTCGTCAGGCCCCGGACAGCTCTCCGAGAACTCTGAAGCTGCCTGGACGTTTTCGCCATGTAAACATTACAGAAGTCAACGACGAGACCATCGCGAATGGCAGTGAGACATTGACAATATGGTCGCGAATGCATTTGGATCATTACATCGTAACTATTTAACGATCGCTATACCTTATTCGATTGATTCCTGTAAAGAGAAGCCCCGACTACGATTCCACCCGTACGCATCGTGTAATCTCGAGTGCATCCTATGAAAGTGTTAGCATGGCGTGACCGACTTGGCTTGGTGGTGGCATCGGAATCATCTCACCGGTACACCACTGGGTTCCCAGCCCTCGACGAATTTGCTGTCGTATACGAGGTCTGGCCGTCCTTTGGGCCCGTTCCCGTCTGCGCTGGATGCCTTTGCCCGCTTCTGTTCGACGGTACTTCGGACGTACTCGAGGTACGGAGGATTTCCGGGTTTGACAACTAGGATCTACTATCAGTATTCGTGTCAAACTCGAGGAGGAATTAGCCCTTCACTCACCATTGTCCGCTGCGTAGACGGAACCGGGTCCCACGAGTTCGAGCTCTTCGCACAGCTTTAGGTCATCGGTGTAGAGGGGCTTATAGTGGTCCAAGAAGAGCAGGTCGATATGCGTCAGCTGTCCCGTCTTGTGGAGCCTCCGTAAGGAGTCCGAGCTGCTACCGACGACGACCTTGACGATGTCGCTCAGTCCCGCCAAGTCGACCAGCATGGAGATGACGGCCCCGAACTCGGGGCTCTTCTCCAGGCTGAAGTAGCGTTTCCCACCTGCCTCTTTTACGGCGGCACCAAATGCGATGGCCGAGTAGCCCACATAGCCGCCCAGCTCCAGCATGATCTGCGGCTTCTCCTTCTTGATGAGCTCGACCACGGTCTTCGACTTATACTCGCCAATGTTCATGAGGTACTTTTTCGTGCGCCCATACTCGTCAATGGCGTCGAGCACCTTTTGGGGGTTGCCTCGCAGCTCCTCGAGCTTCGGGTGGCTGTACATGAAATGCAGCAAGGCAATCTCGCGACCATCATCAAACTAAACGAACCAGTCAGTCGGTCAAACAGACCCTTACAGTAAAGGGAATCAGTCGGCCTGGATGGGGGGAATATACTAACGTAGACATCTTCCTGGACCTGGTAGGCCTGTCCCTTGAAGTCGGCTTGTTTCAATGTGCTGCCCATATTGGTAAACTGATGTGTGTCGTGCAGAGTCTAGGTAAGCGAAGCAGCAAGTAGAAGAAGCAAGTCACAATATCTGCTAATGATACTGATACTGATACTTCAGGTTCGGTGTATGTTGATATGGCAGCACGCAAGTGAGATTTGCACGTCTGTTAGATTTCCGCTCCAAGGGACAGTGATTACAGCTACTACTCACACAGCTCCCAAACAGTCTCCCAGCCAACAGCCGGTAACCGGCAGCTTCAATGTCTCCCCGGACCTATCTCTCAGGGATACCCCGCTTGCAGACCAGGAATTGCCCATAAGTTCTTTTTTTACTTGCTACTAATGGTTCGACGGTGTCACCATCTCGTGTCTTGAAGTCATTGACTCTGGTGTAACTGGCGGAAGCCCAGCCACGACCCCCCACCTGTGTCCTGTAGCTTTCATACGTCGCCATGACCAGCTCTTATTAGCGTGTGGCCCTAGAGGAGCATCTAGATAAGCGAGCATGGATGGGGCTCTTGATCCGGTCGACGGTCCGACTAGGGGGTATGGTCCATGATTGGCATTTGGTCGAATGAGACTTGGCCATCGGGTTGGAAATGGCATTTCTGACTTTCCCATCCGGGTCTTGCCTCCCGTGCTAGCCCCCGTTGGAAGCTAGCGCCAGGGGGGCGCCGCGCCCTCGACGCTACCAAGGCTACCCAAGAAGGCCGTGTCTCAACACAACTGGTATGAAACTGTGACAGATCGTATCAGGTAACCATTGAGATGGCGCAGACGGCGCGTGGGCTAATACCACTGGCCGTTGCTTGCAGTCCTATACAAAGAAAGTCGTTGTGTCAACGACTAGATATCATGACGACGAGACTACCCGATGCGGTACTTCCTAGTCGGTGTGGCAGCCATTACTTGAAGGGGCTGGTCGGTAACCAATACACAGCTCTCACTGTTCCAATTCACTCATCATTCATCGCATTCAGCCTATTTTCGGTTACCAGGAACGAAACGAATAACGGTGTATTAGCATCTCATCCCATCATTGACTCCCACCCCTGATCCCCCTCTACCAATCTCAATCAGCCCCTTACACAGCTCAAGATGTCTGATCTGAAGGCTACCGTCAACGAGACCAAGGCGGGCTTCCACGTCGAGGGTTACGAGAAGATTGAGTATGACTTCACTTTCGTCGACGGGGTCTTCGACGTGTCCAACTCGGGTCTTGCCGACTGCTATAAGAAATGGGGACGCGTACTTGCCGTCACGGACAAGAACGTCTTCAGCATGTACGGCAAGAAGATGGAGAAGTACTTCGAGCACTACAGTTTGACGCTGAAGGTGCACAAGACCTCCATTGGTGAGAAGGCCAAGACCATTGACACGTATCTGAGCATCTGTGACTCCATGACCGAGTTCGGTATCATCCGCAAGGAGCCCGTTCTCGTCGTCGGTGGAGGCCTCGTCACTGACGTTGCAGGGTAAGCTTTTCCATTCCTATCCAATCGCCAGTGTCGGGACTCTTACTCACTCGCGCATAGCTTTGCTTGCGCGTCTTATCGCCGAAACACGAACTTCATCCGAGTTCCCACCACCGTCATTGGCCTCATCGACGCCAGTGTCTCCATCAAGGTCGCCGTCAACTACGGCAACTACAAGAACCGCCTCGGCGCCTACCACGCCCCCATGCACACCTTCCTGGACTTCACATTCCTGCGAACCCTCCCGATCGCTCAAGTGCGAAATGGCTTCGCCGAGCTGATCAAGATCTCCTCGTGCTCTCACCTCCAGGTCTTTGACCTCCTCGACAAGTTCTGCGAGCAGCTCATTGAGCACAAGTTCGGACGTGGAGATGGCGCCACTTCTGAGTTGAAGACCGCTGCTGATATCGTAAGTCTTACTGAGACTCTCATCAATTGAAGCTGCCGTTCAGTTACTGACTTCCATTCAGATCAACCGTGAGGCCATCTATGAGATGCTAAAACTTGAGTCGCCCAATCTGCACGAGATTGGTCTCGACAGAGTCATCGCATACGGACACACGTAAGCACCTTTTTATCCGCAATTGATTGAAGTGCAATACTAACTCACCCGAAGCTGGTCTCCTCTCCACGAACTTATTCCCGAGACTCCTCTGCGTCACGGCCACGCCATCTCTATCGACATGGCTTTCACTGCGACACTCGCCAAGAAGCGTGGCCTACTCTCCGATGCTGAGCACAAGCGCCTCCTCAACCTCTTTTCGAGAGCTGGACTCTCCATTGACCACCCCCTGTTCGATAACGACGTGGTAGACAAGGGCACTGCGGCCATCCTCAAGACTCGCGATGGTCTGCTCCGCCTGGCTGTGCCCAACCCCCTGGGAAGCTGCACATTTTTGAATGACGTCTCGGTCGCTGAGCTCCAGGAGGCTCTGCGCATGCATAAGGAGGCATGCAAGACCTATCCCCGTGAGGGTGCTGGTCTTGAGGCATACGTCGACAGCAGCGACACTGGTTACACGGACAATGCGACCGAGGAGCTTGGTGTCGAGGCTGCTGCCAAGCAGGCAGGTGTCACGAACGGCAGCAACGGCCATACCCACGGCCATGCCAATGGCACCAATAGCCACGCTAACGGTGATGCATCTCTGCTCGAGAAGGCCAAGAGTGTCATCAACGGCGAAACCAATGGTTTCCTGAAGAACGGCAACAACGGCATTAAGGCCCAGGCGTAAAATGGCAATTTCATTAAGCATAGTTACACATAAAACAAAAGGCATAGCGATTATCATGAAGAGTTAATACGGGGTTTGGGGATTGTCTTCTGGAGTTTTAGGGTACAGCTACCATATTCAGATAGTTAATTGCGTCGTCGAATTGATGAACGCTAGAAATTCAAAAAAGAACGGTTTCAACTCAACATCAACTTTCTCTTTGCCACTGATATCTTCCTGTTACCTTAGTGACATCCACAAGTTCTGTGATTACTGTAATAATGTCAACAATTCTTCTCTTTTGTTGTTGTACTTCATATTCAAGCCACATTGTGCTGCTGCGGAAGCTTTTCTCCGAACGCATGTGCCCCCATGTTGACTGGCATGTGTAAGTGACAGTCATGACGTATTCCATACGGATGGTATCTGCATAACATCCCAACCCGCCAAGCCAGGACTGCAGTACATCTCATGGTATCTCATTCCATGGACTAAGCTGCGTCGCCTAGAGAAAAGCCGTTCCTGGACACTTGCGGCTCTTCCTCCCCAAGATTGGCTGATGCCGCCAGGCGGATTCCCATGATTCATCAACCCAGATCTAATAGGATTTCCACCCGTATTGATCGGCAATTCATCCCGGTATTCTTAGCCAAGTAGATCTCGACCGGCCTTTGAAGGGACCTCCAAGCTACTGCATACTATCCGTTCGATTGCCTCTCTAGCGGCCCAGCTACAGCAGCCGGCTGGTTCTGTCCTTGCCCAATCTCAGCCGCGAACTCGTGGAGACTCAGTAGCCTATCCCACACCAGGGGGTACGTTCCTATGTAGGTAGGAAGTTCATCTGTGTCTTTTGGAATCAGGGTAATCGAGGGTGGGCGAAGGCTGGATACGGTTGCATGTTTGGTTGTTGGATATACGATTCGCTTGGCCATTACACATTTCTCTGGCACTACGAACCTGATCGCCGTTCGCTTGCCGCTCGCTTGCCGCTCGCCAGAACGAACCTGACATACTGAGAAGCCAGAATGGCGAGTTATCCTTTATCTGACACTGCTAGGACGTTGAGCCTCACTCTCCTCAGCATTTTGCTCCTGCCGCTGTCACTGTCCACTTTGTGCCTTGGCTGCATTGTCCAATATGTGTTTCCTCAAGCCACCTCTTCCATCCCTTCCGAGGCGAACCGCGAAAATGCCCGAGATCGACGCACCATCTTGGTGACTGGCGTTGGTATGGCTAAAGGACTGACTTTGGCCCGCGCCTTTCACCTGTCTGGTCATCGTGTGATCGGCGCCGACTTTGAGTCGCTCGGAACACCATGCTCGGGCAAATTCTCAAGTAGCTTGTCCGCCTTTTACCGCATGCCCAAGCCAGATCCCAAGGACGCCAACTCCAAGGCAGGGGCTGCCGACGCATATGTCGAGAGGCTCGTCGACATCGTCAAGACGGACGGGGTGGACCTCTGGGTCTCGTGCTCGGGCGTGGCCAGCGCCGCCGAGGACGCCGAGGCCAAGGAGGCCATCGAGCGGCGCACCAAGTGCCGTTGCATCCAGTTCGACCTGGCCACCACGATGAAGCTGCACGAGAAGGACCGCTTCATGCAGGAGACGGCGCGGCTCGACCTCCCCTGCCCCGAGACGCACACCGTGACGTCGCCGCGCGAGATCCTGCGCATCCTCGACACGTCCTCTGCCCTGAACCAAGCCAAGACGACACCCGAGAACCGGAAGCAGAAGCAGCGCAAGTTCATCCTCAAGCCCATCGGGGTCGACGACGCGCACCGGGGAAACATGACCCTCCTGCCGCTCGCGACGCGCCGCGAGACCGAGACCTACCTCTCGCGCCTCCCCGTGACGCCTGAGAACCCCTGGATCGTGCAGCAGTTCGTCCCCGGCGGCGCCGAGTACTGCACGCATGCCCTTGTAGTGCGCGGCCAGGTGCGCTGCTTCGTCGCCTGCCCCAGCGCCGAGCTGCTGATGCACTACCGCCCCTTGCCCGCGGACTCGGCGCTGTCGCGGGCCATGCTGCAGTTCATGCGCGAGTTCGTGTCGCGGTATGCCGACTCCGACGAAAGGGAGGGCGGCGGCAGCGAGCCGATGACGGGGCATCTGAGCTTCGATTTCATGGTCGAGGATGACGAGGTCACGGAGAACGGGTTTCAGCGCAACATGTACGCCATCGAGTGCAATCCGCGCGCCCATACCGCCGTCGTCTTGTTCGCGCGGCCGGGGCCCGAGATGCGCGACATGGTGCGCGCGTACCTGTCCGCCATCGAGCCCAAGCGGAAACCGAACGGCAATCCGGCGCCTACTGTGAATGGTGGCTCCGATGAGGAGGTAGAGTTGGTTGTGCCGCCGTCGGACGCGCAGTCGCGATACTGGATTGGACATGACCTGGTTTCCCTTGTTGTGCACCCGGCATGCCGACTCGCGCCCGGTCGCATCACTCTCCGGGAATTCCTATCTGGCCTGGTCACCTTCCTCGCTCATCTGCTCACCTGGAAAGAGGGCACATGGGAAATCTGGGACCCCTGGCCTGCGGTCGCACTCTATCATGCATATTGGCCGCTTACCATCATTGGTGCGTGGCGGCAGGGGCAGCGATGGAGCAGGGTCAACGTCAGCACTACCAAGATGTTCACCTGTTAGAGATGAATGGTATGTGGCCGTTAATGGAGAGCCTGGGTCGATAGTAGTTTGGTTGTTCAGAAGAGGCACACTATTACATGTAATATAATAATAGGAATTAACATAAACATCAATTGAAGCCACATTTTGGATTCACCCCATTTCTTGCCGTGGTTGCATTCGCCTTTTCTATTCTATCTAGTTACTTACAGCCTGCACGATGGAACCCGCCGCCCCCTGATTCAGCCCATTGAGCACACTCATATCCTCCTTGTCGAGCGCGAAGCCGAAGACATCCGCATTGGTCTTGATGCGTCCAGCATTGTCGCTCTTGGGCAGCGGGATCCAGTTCCTCTCAAGACAGTAGCGCACCAGCACCTGGTTCGGCGTCACCTCGTGCTTCTCGGCCACCTTGGCGAGGCTCGGGTCCGTCGCCTTGGTGTTCCTGACGAGAGGGCAGTAGGCCTCGATGGCGATGCTCTGCTTCTCGCAGTACTCCACGATCTCGGTTTGTTGTGACCAAGGATGCAGCTTTTGGAAGAGTCAGCAAGTAACAAGGAGCTAAAGTAGAAGTAGAAGTCAAAGGAATTGTGTGTTTGTTTACCTCGATCTGATTGACGTGCGGCGGCCAGACTTTGGCAAACTCCTTCAGCTCCTCGATGTGCTGGATCCCGAAATTGCTGACGCCGATACTTTTGGCCTTGCCCTCCTGGTGCAGCCGCTCGAGCGTCTGCCAGAGCATCTTACGGTTCTGGGCGCCGCCGCAGTTGGGGCTGTGGATCAAGAATAGGTCCACGTAGCCGTCGCTGCCGGCGTCCAGTTTCCGCACGCTCTCCACGCACTTCTGGTAGTTCTTCTCCGCCGAGCCCTCAGGACTGAGGATCTTGGTGGTCAAGAAGACGTCCTTGCGGTCCAGCCCGGACTGCCGCACGGCCTCGCCCACCTCGGCCTCGTTGGCGTAGTACTGCGCCGTGTCGATGTGGCGGTAGCCGGCGCGGAGGGCGGTGAGGCACGACTGGATGCACAGCTCGGGCGGCGACTTGTAGACTCCAAAACCCAGTTGTGGGATCGGGTGGGAGCTCGCCAGGCGGAGCGTGTCGGCGATGGTTCTCTTGGCCATGATTGATGATGTTTGGTTTGGTTTGATCTGGGTGTACGCTTCAATGTACAATTTGGTCTACTTGAGGGGGTTGCATAGATTGCCCCAAAACAGTTTGAAATCACCCCGATAGCTTCGTCACGCGTTGGTATCTCCGAGAATTGTCTGTCTGTCTCATTCTCACTTAGTGGTTGCTACTGCAGATGCATCTTTGGTGGAGTGAGGCGCCGCATGCAAGTCGATTACGTCATGAACATGCCTAGCATTGATAATCGGCCGAGGCAAAACTCGCCATTTCTAGTTTGCTCCTGAATTCCAGCCCAGGCTCCAATATGACGACTTGACGTGAAATGTTCAAGATGCAGTGTTCCGGTAGTTTGGCGACGGCTGTCCACCTGGTAGGCACCAGGATAGGACGGAGCTAAGGTTACGATGTGGGGGTTGGCTGATTCTATATCCACAACCTTCATACCACCCACCACCCACCACCCACCACCCCTTGTCATCTGTGATCGCGATGCTTCTTTGCGCGACAACAAGCATTTACGGCCGATTGATCTTCAAATCTACAAGTGAACATAGTGAGCAGCTATGGACTCGCAGGACTTGAACTATTTCACCTGCACCCTCGGGGAAGCGACTTTATGGAAGAAGAGTCCCTCAACTCCAAAGCCAAATGAGTATCAAACGGTGCTAGAGCTGATAGATGACCACGGACGGGATATTCCTGATGAGCCAGCCATCGGGTTTGCTGACTTCAGTCATGGTCGCGGAGTAGCAGCTCAGAACGGGGAGACTCCAGCAGCCCCAATCCATGGATCAGTTCAATCTGCCTCAGGACCCCGAATAGTGACCTTCAGGGAGCTAAAACAGTCTTCACACGCTGCGGCTACAACATTGAGCGAATTCTTAGGACGTTCTCGGAAGCATGAGGCAAAGGGTGTTATTGGGTTGATGTGCGCAAGCAGCCTGGATTTCGTCTTCACTTGGCTGGGCCTCATGCGACTGGGCTACACAGTGTTTCTCTTGGCGTAAGTCGGAACGTTACCCGGAAATCAGATAGGGGAATATCTCTAACTACGGGCATGCAGACCACAATTAGAAGAAAAGGCAATCGAGTACCTGTGCTCAACTGCAGGGGCTGATACGATAGTCGTGGGTCGGATGTACCATGATAAGGTGGAAGGGCTGAGGGAGACGCTGAAGATTCTGGATATCCCATCTTATAACGATACGTCAGCCAACCCCTCCGACTGTGACACATCCAAGCAGGCAGCGGCGAAATATCCAAAGACTACAGATGTCGCGTACCTCCGTCATACTTCCGGCACTTCGTCCGGCCTACCGAAGCCGATCTATCAGACCCACTGGGGAGCCGTGGGCATCTTGCCCCGGCTGAGCCCAACGGGCCAGAGGCCAGCCACCTTCTCCACCACACCCCTATACCACGGGGGCTTGGCCGACTGCTTTCGAGCCTGGGCCGCCGGAGCCATGATATGGTTCTTCCCCGAGGGCGTCGCCCCCATAACAGGTGCGAACGTCGTTAAAGCGGTCGAGTGCGCGAGGAGGCAAGGAGCAGCAGCGGCCCTCACCCCTAGATCTTCGGCCGCCACCCAGGTGGGCTACTTCACCTCGGTACCGTATGTGTTGCAGATGCTGTCCGACACGGACGACGGGATCCGGCTGCTGCAGTGCATGAATCTGGTCGGCGTGGGCGGCGCCGCCCTACCGGTCGCCGTCGGCGATAAGCTCGTTGGTCATGATGTGAGCCTTGTTTCTCGCATGGGCAGTGCCGAGTGCGGCTTTCTCCTGTCCTCGGATCGCGACTACGCCAACGACAAGGAGTGGCAGTTTCTCCGGCCAGCGGCGGGCGTGCTGTCTGATAATGTCCTGGCATTCGAGCCCCGCGGAGACGGGCTCTCGGAGCTGGTCGCGCTGCCGAGTTGGCCGCTGTTGGCCAAGACCAACCGATCCAATGGCTCGTACGCGACCGCCGACTTGTTCGAGCCTCACCCTTCCATCCCCAATGCCTGGAGGTACCACAGCCGGTCTGACGCCCAGATCGCTCTCGCCAACGGCAAGAAGTTCGACCCGTCGCCGCTCGAAGGCGCCATACTCACGTCGTTGTCACAGCACTTGCGAGACATCTTGGTCTTTGGAGGTGGCCGAGACTACCCCGGTGCCCTCCTGTTTCCGCGCGACAGCCGCGCCTCGGAATCTCAAGTGATTAAGGCGGTCTGGCCGTCGATACAGGAGCTGAACAAGGATTCGCAGAGTCACACGCGTCTCTCCAAGGCCATGCTGGTCGTGGTGTTGTCAGAGACAGAAGGAAACGAAAAGACGCTCCCGAAGAGCAGCAAGGGGACAATCATGCGCCGCCAAGCCGAAGACCAGTACGGTCATCTGATTGAAAAGGCCTACAAGGGCGGAGGCCCGGGAGGACGCGCCCATCACATTGTGGATGATGATGATGATGTCGCTTCAGCCATGGCCAAAACGTTTGCCCGGGTACTGGGTAAGGAACTCGATTCGTCGCAAGATTTGTACGGACAGGGTGTCGACTCCATTGCCTGCATTCAGATTCGCAAAGCCATCGAACGCGACCTGCTGCCGGAAGGATCAGATCCTCTCCCTCTCAACATCACCTACGACTGCGGTACTATTGACGAGCTCGTAAATTACGTGCTGCGGATCCGCAAACAGCAGCCGTCGTCAAAGGATGAAACTGGCCATACGGAGCGGGATGCCAAGCCAAACCCGGGAGACGGCGCCGACTTGGCGCTGATGCGAGACTTGGTGCAGCAGAACAGTGATTTTGGTGATTTCATTTTCAATCGACGGAGATCAAGCGACAGTGACGACATTACCGTTATTCTCACGGGTGCAACTGGCTACCTCGGGTCTCACATTCTGCGCGCTCTGCTACCAGATCGAAACATCAGCAGGATCTACTGCCTTATCCGAGCGCAAAATTTTGAAGATGCCCATAAGCGCGTCGCCTACGCGTTGACACCGTCGCCAGCCCCCTTACTCAAAGCCTGGGACGAAGAACGCTGGTCCGAGGGCCGGGTCGTCTGCCTGCCCGCCGAGCTGAGCCGGCCCGACTTCGGGCTCGCCCCGCGGATCCTCGAGGGACTCAGGACGCGATCGGCCGTTGTGATCCACGCTGCCTGGGCCGTCAACTTCAACCTCCGCATCAGCTCGTTCGGGCAGCAGTTTGCGGCCACGGGGAACCTGATCCGGCTGGCCGCCGATTCGGGGTCGCGGATGTATTTCATCAGCTCCACGGCGGCGGTCAACAATGCATCTTCGTCCGGCTCGGGCACTATCCCCGAGGAGATATCGACCGACCCGTCCGACGCGGCGCCGCTTGGCTACTCCAAGTCCAAGTGGGTGGCCGAGAACATATGTGCCGCAGCCCACGAGAGATATGTTGCCAAAGCAAGAGAAGGAGATGGTCTCGGTCAGGCAACTGCGCAGCCTCTCGTATCCGTCATTCGCGTCGGGCAGCTCTTTGCGAACAACTTGGGCCACTGGAACCACAGCGAGGCGTACCCCCTCATGCTGTCGACTTCAAGCTTCACGGGCTGCATGCCGGATCTGGGAGACATGCCAGTGAACTGGCTCCCCGTCGAACTGGCCGCCCAGGCCGTATTGGACATCGCTCTTGGTCCTCGGGACGACAACTCCACCGCAGCAGACAATGACAACCAAGCACGCAATAGCGATAACAATGGGATCCCGGTCTATCACGTGCTGAATCCCCATCGCCAGCCCACATGGCGCGATATGCTGGAGACTATCGCATCCAAGGGCAGCACGTGGAAGTGGATCAAGAACAATATAGAGCCTACCTTCGAGACTGTTCCTCCCTCGGTCTGGGTCCAGAGGCTGGAGGCCTGCCTGAACGGCGCGCAGGGCGGACACTCGGCTAAAGGTCTCCTGACCCTTTGGAAGGGGCGATACGCGGATGGGGCCCAGGACCCCACGCCACCGCGCGAGGACGGCAATGCTACGACGAAGCGGCCTTCGAGGTCCGTCTTCGATGGGTTTCTGGCCCATTGGAAGAAGAAATTCTCGGGAGCCCAGGACCCTGCGTCACCTATTGGTGATGACAAAGAAACTGGCTCGACCCCGACAAAGAGGCTTGGCGGGCCAGTCTTCGAGCTCAGTCGCACGAAAGCGGCGTCGAGGACCGTTCGGGACATCCAGCCCCTCGACGACGAAAGGATTGTTAACATGTGGAGATGGCTGAACGACAAAAGTGGCTTGTGTTGCTGATGCGGATATGTAGAGGTTGGTCATGGTCGATACGGTATGGGTGGTGCCAGGCGGTCCGAAGGCAAACGATCTGAAGCTCTGTTCGCATAATGCCGGGCTGGAAACGGCGTGGTTTGGGGGACGTTCTATCGCGACGGCGCTTGTAGGTTGGTTGGGGAACCATCCCTAGACCCTGATATGCACCTGGATTCGGTCCCTTCCACGATATCGATTAAATATTTTGGCACTGCAGCTAGAAAGGTCTCGTCTTGAAAACCATGAACTGAACTTTGATAACAGAAGATGTTGTCTGAATGGCTACCTTTGCCACTCTGTAGAGACCAGATAATCGAATGGGTAGAATACACAGCTAAGCAATTGTCCTACATGATGCCACCCGGGTACCGAGCCAAGAATTATGATAGTCATGTTACCAGAAACCTGGTCGGCTAGATCTCAAAATGATTAGAAAGACCAATGAGTAGCCTTGGCGCCATTGCACATTAGCGTACATTCTGGTCGCGATGACAGTGATTATATCTAAACATTTGACAGTATAAACAATAGCAGAGCATAAATGGTCATGTTTCCCAGAATAGGAGAGCGCATGTCTACCCTTTACTCTTCATGTTCCCGCATACTTCTTCCCGACAGCATACTGCAATGAGACCGCTACTGACCTTTGTCGCGGCCACGGCCGCTCTAGCTGCCCCGGCCACCCTAACATCGACACAGTTCACTCCGGAGGGAGCTAGAGATGGTTGGATCGTTGTGCTAAAGGACGACGCACCGCATGGAGCCTTCCTCCGTACGCGCGACATAGCAGCCGCGGCAGGGTCTATACCACGTCACACCTTTGACCTTGGCCCCTCGCTACGGGGACACGTGATGGCTGGACCTGGGTCCGAGATTGCGGTACAACAAATGGCAGATTCACCCTACGTAAGTAATTGGAAGTGAAATCATCATGCTTCTCAGATGCCATCCCGAGAAACTCAGCCAACCCCTGTTGAGCATATAACTAAATCCACCCTTGTTTCTAGGTCGATTTCATCCAACCTGACACGAAGATCTCACTGGACGACTCTGAAGACAATGCAGGACTGGGCGACGACGACGAAGGCGACTCCAACGGGCCAGTACAGCCCGGCGAGGGTCTCGAGAACGGAAGCCATGTTACAGCACCTACCGAGTCGTGGGGTCTTCACCGACTATCCCACGGGCCCCTGACGCCCGGCGAGAGTCTCGAGTACCGACGCAACGCCACGGGCCGCACCGGCTGGGTATACATCGTGGACACGGGCATCGAGCTAGGCCATCCGCAATTCGGGGGGCGGGCCAAATGGGGAGCCACATTCCTGAAAAAGTTTTCCCTGGGGGACAGAGACGAGTGAGTCGGTGGTCACATGGACTCGCGCACCGAATTTCACATGTCGAGTATGTTCGCTGATGCGCGCACGAAAAGCAGCAAGTACTCAGGCCCATATTGCGACGAGAGCTGGATGCCAAGGGGCGGTGACGACCACGGCCATGGCACACGTACGTCTCTCTTTTTCCCTTTCTCTTTTTTTTCTCTTCCGCTTCTTGCCCTGGTATATTTGTTGGCTGAGTGTTCGCTGATGACTGTTGAGCTCCAGACTGTGCCGGCGTGGTTGGCGGCACCTCGCTAGGCGTTGCGCAGGATACAAACTTGGTGGCCGTGAAGATCTTGGATCAATATGGCGGCGGGTCAACGAGTAATATACTCCGCGGCATGGAGTGGATAATCAAAGACGCAACAGAGAATGACCGTACGTTGTTGGTTGGCAAACAAGAAACCATGAGCACCCCCTCCCCTTCTTCCCACTGGACAAGAAGATACTGTGCTAACGAACGAGATGAAATGGCGGTTGGGTGTTCCAGGGCTCGAAAAGTCGGTGATAAGCATGTCGCTGGGTGCGACTCGAGCACCCAAGCTGCGTGCCCGAGGGAAGCCCGACGCGAGCATGCTTGCCTGTCGGATCGCGGCCGAGAAGGGCATCTTCATGGTGGCGGCCGCTGGCAATTCGCGCGAACCGGTGGACAGGACCACGCCGGCCGCCGAGCCCCAGGTATGCGCCATCGGTGCCATCGACGAGAACGACGCCCATGCCAGGTTCACTAATTACGGCACTGGAGTGGTAAGTCATGATGATGATAGAGACCTACAAGACCAGCCACGGTTCTTTCCTACTCTCCCCCCCCTCTGCCTGCTATCTGAATACCAGGGGATCGGACAAGGCGCATGCTAACAAGCTACCGCAGGATCTCATGGCGCCAGGTGTCAACATCCTCTCTGCGTTTCGAGGGAACACGACCAAAAAGCTCAACGGAACATCGATGGCAGCGCCGTTCGTGGCCGGGCTCGGTGCCTACTTCATGGACCTCGACGGGCCGGGGAAGTCGTACCCTGGGTACAAGATGTGCGAGCGGCTCAAGTCGTTGGCGTCGTATCGAAAGGGGGTCGAAGAGATGAAGGTCCCATCCAACTTTACGGATACCTACAGCAAGTACACCAAGGTTGCTAGCAATGGATGGGGACTGTAAGTAGATTGTAGATGTGCGCGTCAACTGCCAACAACGACAACCTGCAACCTGGCGTCTCGTGCCGAGGTTCCTGGTGTGGCTTACTTACACAGGCGCTCTACTTGATCGTTGTGAGTGGTGGGAAAATTGTGGTACAGAAGAAAATGGATGGGTCATGGATTCGAGACAAGCTTTTCCGAGCGTTTAGCATTAGGGGCGTACGAACACCACATGCAGTACTCCACCGCCGACAACAACTAATAATATGGCCCTGTCATATCCAGTGTGTGTGTGTGTGTGTGTCCACGCAGCTGAAAACCAAACCAAACCTGGGTGCACGTACTTATGTAGGTACGCAAGCCGCCGGCCCAGTTGCCGGCCCCTGCACAACGGTGAATCGAATATTGACCCGGTCCGGCCGAGGCCTCAATTCCGGAGTTTTGTTTTTGCTTGATCATGGAAGATTGTAGAATCAGGGCGGAATGAAACCCGTTAGCAGTACGGAGTATACCTACCTAGGTAGTCTCGTATTTGTTGACAGCATTTGGGCATACGACCGGGTTGCTGCTGAAGGTTGATCCATGACCTGCCATGACCGGAGTGGCGCGTTCTCGACACTGTCAAACATTTACATCCCTCATACTGCTTCAGATCGAGAGATACCTGGCAAAAGCGGAATCGATTGATTAAATCGGAGGTTGCCGAGAAAGAGAAGAGTCCTTGTGTGGTCGAGTCCCGCTCGTTGAGATCTGAGGACTTTTCTGTCTGATTAGATTCTCTGGTCGAACGGTCGGTCAAGATCCAAGAAGGAATGGCAATATACCTGCTACGTTGGCTCGAGCGTCTGCCCCTGGGCGACCCTGGACATCCCCTGGAGCACCCTAGAGCGTCCTGGCCGTCCCCTGTAACCCCCCTCTGAATTCCAGCACTTCGGGTTCACCCTACGACAGTCTAGGCTTATTCGGCCCAAGTTCCCGCCTGGAGCCCCTGCAGGACCGCCGCAGAATCCCTGCTTGAATCATTGAGCCGCCCGCTAAGTGCGTGATGACTCCACCATCCTGCACGCCCTGGACAGTACCTGGCGTCTTGAACATGGAAGCTCCCTTCGCTTGCCTTTACCCAGCATCCTTCGACAATCTCCTATGCCTGCCCAAGGCCGCGATGACGATGCCTTCCTTTCATTTCATGCCGCCACTCTCACTCTGTCGCTTGTTGGCTCGAGGTGCAGTCGCGATTGGCTGGCCTGGCTGGCCAAGCAATTAGTCGCTCTGTCTTTGTCCTCCTGCAATTCTTGGGGGATCCCAGTGGGCCTAGCCTAGCAAGCCCTCTCTGGAGCTCTGGTGGATGCATTATCGTGATCTCCCCCGTTGCGGCATAAACAGATTGGAGAGACTGAGAAAAATAGTGGTGTGCTGCTTGAACCCAAACGATTCATTCCGTTAAATCCGGCAAGTCACCTCGGAGAAAGAACCTCTCTCTGTTGTTCAGCATCATCATGTACGAAGGGGCAAGAGCCTCGGTGTGCTCGAAATGGTCAACCTAGGCCTTGCAGTAGTTGGAACAAGCAATTGCTCGAGCGTTTTGATTGTTTTTCGGGCGGTTTTCGTCTGAACTCTCATGATTATCGGCCCAGCGAAAGTGACAACAGCGGCCCCTCCACGAACGAGTCCACCACGATGAAACAGAACGTCTGTCAGGCTCACGAACGCCGCCATCAGCCAACGCCAACAGCCTGTATGCCCCCCTGCTCATTTCATTTCCTCTGCCCACATCTTGGCCGTGACCCAACCACATGGTCTCGTCACATTGATTGACGCCCCAGAACCCATGGCGTCTGTGGCATCTCGAGACCCATTGCCGTTGGACAGCTAATCCACAATCCACCCTTCCTGTTGTCTCGGCGTTCGTCGTCAGCGAGATGCCTGCCAGCCTGCCCTGGAAGACGAGTCGACGACAGCCGGATAGCCAGGATAGCCAGGATAGCCTCCCCCTTGCAAGTGCAGATGGTGTGGTGGTAAGGGCTGTAAGTGGCGCGCGTGTCTGTCTGTCCCTGAGCCAAACTCATGGGATGAGTTTCCCAGACGTCTGAACGTCGTCCATAAAGGTAGGCGCATTTCCTCACGATGCTTTAGCTTTCTTCTCTTCCCTCCTCATCAGACGCATCATTGGTCCTTTGCATTCATTCGCTTTCACTCTTTCGAGCTTCATTCTTTCGCTCTATCTCTGTATCGACTGCAGTCATCTTCACGTTCTTTTACCCGCAAGCCGGCTACTTAACAACTACCACCTCCCTGTCTACCAGCTACCCATTTGCTTCCGCAGCCATCCCCTTGCAACCTATCCAACTTTTCGACTACACGTCTTATACACATCACATATCAAGATGCCTTCCTTCAACCCCCTCGCTTTGGCCATTGCCGCTGGTGCCGGCCTCGTCGCCGCCCACGGCCACGTCAGTGAGATCAAGATCAACGGCAAGACCTACCAGGGCTACCCGGCCAGCTCCGCTCCCTACGAGAACCCCAAGGTCGAGCGCATCGCCTGGGCTGACACCGCCACCGACAACGGCTTCGTCGGCCCCGAGGCCTTCGGCACCAGCGACATTGCCTGCCACCGCGGCGGCGCCCCCGGTGCCCTCACTGCCAAGGTCGCCGCCGGCGACAAGGTCGAGCTGTTCTGGGACACCTGGCCCGAGTCTCACAAGGGCCCCGTCATCGACTACATGGCCGCCTGCGACGGCGACTGCTCCAAGGCCTCGGCCGGTTCTCTGAACTTCTTCAAGATTGCCGAGGCCGGCCTGGTCGACGGTTCCTCCAACCCGGCCAAGTTCGCCTCGGACAGCCTGATTGCCAACAACAACAGCTGGACCACCACCATCCCCGCCACCCTCAAGGCCGGCAACTACGTGCTCCGCCACGAGATCATCGCCCTCCACGCCGGTGGCCAGGAGAACGGCGCCCAGAACTACCCTCAGTGCATCAACCTCGAGGTCTCGGGCTCCGGCTCCGAGCTGCCCACGGGCACCCCCGCCACCAAGCTGTACACTGCCACCGACGCCGGCATCAAGTTCGACATCTACAAGAAGCTCGACTCGTACCCCATCCCCGGTCCCAAGCTGGCTTTCGGTGCTTCCAAGTCCGGCTCTGGCTCTGGCTCGGCCCCCGCCTCCAGCGCTGCTGCCCCTGCTCCCACCAAGAGCAGCGCTGCTCCCGCCGCCACTTCCTCTGCTGCCGCTACCGCGCCCACCTCGGTCGCCGCCAAGCCTTCGGCCTCGGCCAAGCCCTGCAAGAAGCGCCGCCACGCCCGCCAGGTCAGCAGCCTGTAAAGCCCTGCTCGTCTCTTTGGACACAAGGCCTTCGTGTGTATAAAAGCAAAACACCCTCCTGAGCAGCAACGCTCAACAACCAACCAACGACATGCTCTAGCATATCGTTTCTTCTCTTCGATTCGTGTACACCTATTTTAAAAAGTTTGGATGGGAACGGCTGTTCCATCATCGGTCTGTAAATGTATATTGGGCGTATGGTAGATACTTTGAATGCACATAACCATTTGATGATCTCAAGTCATGTTTTCTCGCCCCTTCTCTGTGATGGTACCTTTCCATGTCTTCAACCCTGGAATTTTTCTGCTTTGAATAATGTGACACGTCGCCAAAACTGTAGATTTTCTTTGTCTAGTATTCTGCCAAGAACTGTGCTCCACCAAACAACTCGACGAAGAGAAACCCCCCTCTTTGATCAATGATCTCGGGATGCATTCCGAGATTCGATCGTGGGGCTAGTCTCAGGAAGCAAACAGATATTGGGCTTTCCCATGAGCCATGTACGGAAAGACCGTCGATGATGATGACCATCCCCTTACAAGGGGTGCTGCTGGTTGTTGTTGAATACTCATAGCGCAGCAACCGCAGCAAACCCCTCAACTCTCCAGGGGGTATGCGGGGGAAGCGGTCCGTGGGGGAGAGTGCCATTCGGGCTGTGATAAGCCCCAGGTTCATTGCTAATAGGTGATGGCCGCCCACGCCCACGAATACTACATTACGGCAGCCGACATCCGGCGTCCAAGCAAGCGATGCATCTTCTTCTTCTTCTGTACTGACCACACTGCACTTGTTATTATTGTGCATGTGGCTGCGACATTTGCTGCTTGCACTTTTAATTGTACAAGGGTGCGTCAAAAGCCCCCGGGCCTTGCGAGGAAAATCCATCCTGTTTGCTGTTTGTTTGGAGACACACCATCCGACACGGGAGAAAAGTGAAAGAACCCCAACGAGACGGACTCGTGCATTTAAGCAAACCATAGCACCAACGGATCGCGCATCGTACTTCGGATGCAGCCCTATGGAACATGCCGAGCCGTCGTGTTCCGCCAGAACGGCGGAAGCGCACTGAGATCAGTTGCGACAAGTAAGTAAGGTAGCTTAAAACATTCCGCCGTCTTTCTTTTTTTTTCCGTTGATATTTTAGTATTCCTGACTGTCTGTGCATTTGTATTCTCATCATTGGTCATTTCTCGAAATCCAGGGCACCTCGTCTTCATTTGAATCGAACCATTTTGATTTCTAACATGGCTTTCTCGATAGATGCAAGTCCCGGAAACAGAAGTGCCACCGGCTGCTGTCGGAGCTCCAGGACGGGTATGACAGTCGCGCACCCTGCCGTTACTGCCAGACCCACGGTTTCGAGTGCGTGACGACGCAGACGCGCAAGAAGCGCGTCTTCGCCACCGTAGAGGAGAGCCTCGAATCCCGTGTTAAACTTCTGGAGAGCTTGGTCAAGGGCCTGGTGCCCGATGCGGACACGTCCAGTGTCGATGGTCTGCGCGCGCTTGGAGAGTCGCTGGGCATCCCCGTCCCGGAACCGCAGCAGCTGCAGTTCAATAGCCGGAGTAGCGACACACCGGCGGGGATAGAAGCTTCGTCCTCGTCGGACCACGCGGAAACCGAGAAAACCAGTGGCAGTGAAGTGGTAATAGCTGGCCAGGAGACCGGGGTTCATCAACAGCAAGATGAGGCGCATCGAAAAGCGGAAGAGCAATTGCCCGTCCTGCGCGACCAGCAGGGCCGGATGCAGTACATCGGCCCCGCCAGCAGCTATATCTTCCAGATCCGCATGCGGGCCATCCTCGCCGGTCGCAACTCGCATTATCAGAGCCAGGGGCAATTCTTTCTGTTCGGGAGCAAACCGACCGACAAGGCCTGGGTGGGCAAGGTGGCGGACTTCGGGCGCGGGTTGGGCGCCGCTGGGCGGACTTCTCCTCACCAAGCGGGGAAATCCCCAGCTTCCGACGATGGCAAGATGGATGACAACAACAGCGACGACGCCGACGACGACGCCGAGGATGATGAAGACCCCCCTCAATCTGAAGATAATAGTATGTTGTATGGACCTGTCCCAGATCGCCTCGTCGACGCCTTTTTCGAGCGTATACACCCCGACTTCCCTGTGCTGTCCGAGGATTGTTTCCGGCAGGAATACGCGCGCTTTCGTCAGCAGCACCCGTCGCAGCTGGCCAGCAACAACAGCAGCAGCAACACGGAATTTGACGCGTCCTGGTTTTGCAGTCTTCTGTGCGTCCTGATGCTCGCGCGCCGGATGGTGCCTCTCGATGATAACATATTGCCCATGGCCCAAGGCCAGGAGGCCGAAGATCGCTGGTGGCGCAAGGTGCAAGCCCTCTTACCCAGCGTGGTCTTCACCTCGTGTATGCAGGCGGTGCAGGCCTTACTCCTTGCCGCGCTGCATCTCAACAACACCAACAACAAGGATTCGTGCTGGACCCTGACGGGGGCTGCCGTGCGCATCTCCATTGCTATCGGCTTGCACCGCGACACCAACTACCATCATTTTTCCCAGAAATACCTTCGCAGTAAGAATAACCAGACAGCAGGATCATCATCATCATCATCATCATCAGTACTGATATCGCAAGACGCTGTACTGCTGCTAAGGAAGCGTATTTGGTGGACTCTGTATCAATTCGAGCTTATGCAGGCCGCGGCGCTCGACCGGCCGAGTGCGATTGACGATGCCGCATGCAATACCAGCGCAGTGCACCAGCCTCTTTCGACCCCCGGAGCGGCCGCCACGACGGAGCACTCGACCCGCTTGTTGAGGATGCTGTCGCAGGCCTGCCGAGTCGTCCGGGCCATGAACCACAGCAGCGCCAGCGGGGAAGCTACCGAAGATGCCTACAACGGGCCACTATCCCCGGCGGCCAGTCTCATCCGCGACATGCGGAGGTGGAAGGACAGTCTCCCGCGCGAACTGTCCCAGAATGCCATTGTCGTCATGCACAGCAGCAGCAACAGTCATGGACCAGAAGGAAGCCATGACGATGATCTGGCATCGAAGCGGGCGAGGAGGGCGCTCCTCCTGCTGCACGTGCAATACCACCACATCCTCTGCGTCATCACGCGCAATCCCATGCTCACCACCGTCAGTCGCCTATTTGACAGCAGCATCATCGACAACAACAACAACAACAGCGATGATAATAATAATGACCGAAGAAGCCACTGTTCTTCTAATCTGGGTGTACCCGAAGACGGCAGCAGCGGCTGTAACGCCTTCTTCACCGACGTATGCATCAGCGCGGCGCAGGAGTCCGCCCGCTTGCTCTTCCGACTCGACGCCGACGGTCTCTTCGACCAGACGGTCTGGTGGGACTTTTACTTCCTCTACCAGGCCGCCCAGGTGCTAGTGCTGGGCGTCATGTACGACGCGAAGCGCGGCGACGGTCGCCGCCAGCCTTTTGCCAATCATAGCAGTAGTCGTCTCAATATCTCTCGGATGCTGCTGAATTGCTGCGCCGAGCTTGCGGTCCGTGTCGCGCAGAACCCGCTCGTGCCGGGCACCATCCACCGGTTCGCCGTCGTGGTGAGCGAGCTTGTTCTACTGGTCGAGGACTTCATCCAAGACCCAGGGGTAAGCACTATCGCCGTGCATGCTCCGCCCATCGCCTCCCATGAGATCATATCTTCGCGTTTTGCAATGCCTGGGAGCGGAAGCCTTCAAGAACCTCTGTACCATCATCACATTGTCGAAGATCCCAATATCATAAACGACCAAGCATCCCAAATGGAGCTCGTCGACCACGCTGTGACGACATTTCAAGACGGCGATGGGATACGTGACGAAGATGCCGGTGATGACCTGTCCATGGCGGAGACGCCGTCCGATATTCAATTCCCGGCTGACATGGCGGCGCACTTCGGGTTTCCGGACGGCTCTTGGACGTACCGAGAAGGGCAATGGAACGAGTTTGGCAACATGATCCTCGGCGGCGGCTACGGCTCCTGAGCGGCTACTGGTCGCCTCCCAGTCGGATATCGGCTGAGCAAAAACCGAAGAGCGACAGTGACGCGTTCCTGATTACTCCATACATACTACATTGTTTGGGGCATCCCCTTGACGGAAATTGATTGGATACTGGCCGGTATAATGAACTAAAGTTGTGGACACCCATAGAGATGGTGATTTGGAACTTCAGGGGTTTCGGGTGGTGCTTGGACGGATACCGTCCGCATACCGGACTGATCTTGGGCGACATGGAGCTGAGACTGAAATAAGTGAATAGATGGAGTAGCAAGTTTGTCAACCATAAGGCTCTGGATTCCAGTTTTCTACTGCCCTCATCGAAACCCTGGCGCACCTCGCTGGTGTAGCCCCTTTCCCAATTAGGCCACGTGCAGCCGGATGAACCTGGTATCAAGTTGTGTTTGCGCGTATGAAATACAACAGTTCCCTCCCAAATGAAAAGCTAGAACTCCACTCATCGGCGCCAACAGCGTGGTGGGCAGTGATCTGATCAAGCTGAAACGTGCATATTGAACCCCAGAGCTTCGGCATCTTCATTGGCCACCGGTGAACAGTGGCTGGTCCAGCTGATAAGTTTTCGGGCATGAACCTGAGCAGCCACATCGGCGATGCTGCCTGATGCTTAGATGTGAAGTATATATGAACGCTCGGAGAGAGACACATGTCGCTTCATTTTAGAAGCTGGTTTATCCGTCCGAAATTCATTTACATTGCAGCCGTTGTCGGAAACCAATCATGTCGTTGCCGTCGGAATATAACCCAAATCTGGCGTGGAAGCGTACAAGTCAGGTCCGGGTTCAACCTCTACGTAAACGCAGAACCCACTCTCACCATGGACAGAAGGCTAAGGCGTGAGTACTGGCAATTCATTTAGCTTCTTTTTCTCCGTCTTCGTCTTCTCCGTCTTCTTTTTCTTCTAATTTCCTTCTCATCTTTTTTGGCTCTGATCCTAGGCCGGATGGAACTGACGAGTTCGTAACGCTCTGGAACAAAAGCGACGGCGAGCCATCGAAACAAAACCCCAGGTCAAAAGTGAGATCAGTCAAGGTGATCTCAGGGCCTCATGACCCCGATCATATCGACTTCCTGCCACCACCGCCCACTATACTGACCCATAAACCCGCTGCTACGTTGGAACCTTCTCCTTGGTGTTTGATCCTTGGATGCGACACCTCCCCACATTGCCTCCATACCAGGCCGAGCGAGCCCGGGGGCGATCCCGAGTTTATGCGAGATTATAACAAGTTGAAGAGCGAAGCATTGAGGGGGATTTGGGATCGGTCAGATAAAGACATGCGGCAGATAGATGAAGAAAATAATGACGATAGTGGTCACAATGGCTATAACGATAGCAGTGGTTTCCAGCCGCCTCCAGACGAGGGATACGGAAGCCAGAGTTCTAGCCCTAGTGGCCACAGCAGTGGACTGTCCCAAGTCGCCAGTAACGGTAGCTGGGCAAGTGGGATGGTCTTCCCGATCGACCACTACAAGGATTAAAGGGGCACAAGTCGCCTACGGGTGAATTGGAAATGGTATACGGTGCAGTGGTAGTTTGTTTATTTTCCATAACATTAGGGCGTTGTGAAACCTTCCCCTTCCTGTCATTTTGCGAATGGAAATCTTGGGACTATTCTTCTTCATTTGCTATTTTCTTGCATCTCTTCTTTACGGATAGAAAATGGGAAGATGAATTTGTGTTTTTCATCTGTACCTAGGTGGTTATCCTTATTCATGAGATATGAATACATGATCCTCTCCAGCTCAAATGTTCATGTGTTAGGATTTTTATAACCAATAATGTTGTATACCTCTTTCCATTCTATTTTTTCAATAGAAACCGACAATTAACAATATTGATACAGTATATTCTTGTATGACCCCAATGCCTGGTTATTTTCAACAGATACAGTCCTCCTTTCCTCCTTACCTCTCCCATTCTAAGCTTTCCACATCTGTATCCGGTAACCGGGAGTAGTGATAGAATGCGTGGGCGTTCCCAACGTCGTAAGGATCTCCCTCTTCCTCCTCACTACCACTCTCATCGTCACTATCGTACTCGCTCCCCTCGCCACTCTCCCCAGTACGCTCGGTACCTTCCGGAGGCGAGTTCGACCGCGCAAATAGGATTCCCCCACCGATGACGATGGTGAGGAAAACAACGTAGAATAGCAGTACGGCGAGGGTACTGGAAAGGGGCACCGGCCTCATCATGGCGAAGCCGCTGCCTTCGTATGGTTTGCCTGTAACTGTTTAGAGTGTCTCACGGCTCTATGCTTTCTCCGTTTCTTGTTCTTGGCTCTGGGTTTGGTGAGATTTCTCCAGTGGTTGCAGAAATAGCAGCTGAGCTGTGCAAACAGGAAGGGTTCAGGCTGGAGAGTCTTCCTTTTAAGGATTCTTAGAAATAATGCATTGTGCTGTGAAACAATTCCTTTGTTCTCTGGGTCAGCAAGTTGGCAGAATCACACTATACACACATCATTATTGTTCCGTTGTGTGTGTTATTGGTTGAACCCCGTCTTCCCGGCTGAGTTGTAATAGTCTCGAGGTTATGTTACCATGACAGGATCCAATAACATAAAGTATGCATACTCTCAAAAGGAGAAAATGTGCGGTGCTTCGTCAAGATTATTCACAAGTGTGGGAAACTTACGACTTTATAAGAATTAGCTATTGAAGACCGTATAAATGGTGGATTGGTTGAGCGTGGTCATCATCTCCGAAATATACATGTTAAGACATCTCAATTATAATCGCTGTATCATACAGCTGGATAGACCAGTACTGTTCTGAATCTAATTTGGAATCACTGAAACCCTAGTAAACCTTTTTACGCTTGTGCTGTAGGCTCCTGGGTAGCCTCGCTCTCCACCCCCTTCATCTCAGAAGCCTGGCTCTCTTCCGCATCAACCCGGTTCAGCACCGCCACACCCTCAACATGACCAGTCTGCGGGAAGAAATCAAACCCAATCAGGCTCTCGATATCATACCGCACCTTCTTACCATTGCCGGCTGCGGCCCCCTCAGCGGCAGCAGCCACCTCCTCGCCCGTCTCGCCACGGACCAGCAGCCCCACGTCGCGGGCCTGGGTGTGCACGTTGCAGCTGACGTAAACAACACGCTTGGGACCGAACTGGAGCAGCTGGCGGATAAAGTTGGCGTCGCAGCCCTTGCGCGGCGGGTCAAGCATGACGACGGTCTCGTCGGGCGGGTAGTCCTTCAGGCTCTGGAACAGCTCGTTGGCGTCGGCGGCGATGAACTTGGCCTGCGACGGGGGCAGATTGTTGGCGCTGGCGTTCTTGCGGGCGTACTCGATGGACTGCTCGGCGATGTCGATGCCGACGCTCTGTTTGAACTGCGAGGACAGCGTGATGGTGAAGAGGCCCGAGCCCGAGTAGGCGTCGACCAGGAACTTGATGGGGGGACTCGAGGAATCGGTGTTGGCCTTGGGGAGGATGTGCTGGCGAATGTAGTCGGTAAAGGGGGGCAGGATGGAGTTGTTGTTCTGGAAGAAGGAGCCAGCAGGGTTGTGGAAGACGAAGTCGTCGATGTATTCGGTGGACATGCCCTTGTTGTCCGTGACGCACGTCTTGTAGTCGGTATGGCTATCTGACTCGACTACAACGGCATCGGCTGGTATGGGTGTTTCCGGCGCGGGCGCATCCTTCGCTACGCGCTGGGTGCTTTCTCGGAGAAGGATGGTGGAGCCGCGAGTGTACTTGTTGAACTCGGTCTCCATTCTCTCGCGCTCCTTCTTCATGCCCACGCGCACGGCATCAGTGCCGATGGGGCAGTCCTCGATATCAATGGTCTTTCGCGAGCCCTTGGGCATGTACCCGATGGGCGGGCGGCTGGTGAAGGGGTTCCTGCCTCTGGACCAGCCGGAGGGGCCGTCGAAGTGGGGAGTCAGCTTGGTCCGGTAGCCGTACTGGAGCGGACTGCCGATGGTGTCCTGAATGGTGGGGATGAGCTCGGGGGGCAGCTCGGAAAAGTTGCGGTAGGCCTTTTCGACGATGCGGCGCTTGAGGCGCAGCTGCTCGGCATAGTCGAGCATTTGGAACTGGCAGCCGGAGCAGGTGGCGAAGTACTTGCAGTTGATGCGCGAGTCGTCGCGCAGGGGCGAGGGCTTGACGATGGAGATGAAGTCGGCAATGGTGTAGCCCTCCTGCATGTGGCGGTAGGCCTTGACCTTGACGATGTCGCCGGGGACGGAGAAGGGCACAACGTAGACCTGCTTGGACCCCTTGAGCTGGGCCAGGCCGTCGCCGGTGGACGAAAGCTCAACGACTTCCACATCGATATGGCTTCCCTGCTCGGGTAGAGGTTCTTCGGCAGCAGCAGAAGCATCGTCGGCCTCGCTCGACTTTTGCGATTCCAGTAAGGCCTTGATGTCCAGGGCCAAAATTTCCTCGTGAGACCCCGACTTCATGTCGCGCTCCCGCTTGCGCATCTTCTTCTTGTTCTGCTTTTGACCACCGCCATTCTGCTTAAAAGGCCTCTTGCCCTGTGGACGAGATGCAGCAGCAGTAGAAGCAGCAGCAGAAGAAGCAGCAACGGGCTTTGGGGCTTCCTGTGGCGGCGGCGCAGATGCGGCGACGGGTGCAGCAGGGGCGGCGGAAGGAGAAAACATGTTGATCCAATTCCTGGCTGAGACGGAAAATGGCCGAGACTGAGCAGAGGTGGTGAGAGTGAGAAGAGACCGGCTCCCCAGAACCAGACGCGATAGGCCTTGATGGGAGATTCGCATTGGCTAATTGTCTGTTTACCAACTCCGAGACCTGATTCTTCAAGTCCAATCAAGTCAAGCTCATTCAATCACTTTTTTGTAGAATGAGTTTCATGAAATCATAAGATCGGGTCAATCCAAAATCCAAATGCTTGAAGTGCTGGAGCGACAGTAAAATAAAATGCTTCCAATACAGGCCCTGCTATTGGCCGGGTGCCTGCATAAGCGGGGTGCAGCTAATCTAGTGGGGGCCAAGCTTTCTGGACTGGCAGACTGACTGGGGCTTATCTTATCTCTAACCTTAGTGTACTTGTATCCTTGTACTCGTACTCTTAGACTGACTGGTGAACGCGGGCGGGCATCCACGGCTAACAACTCGAGCTATTTGTCATCCGCTCTTCATCTCACGCGGTCGAGGTTGTGCTGTGCATCATCATCTTGATTGTTCGTTAGAATTGATAGATTTCTTGTTTTCGTGGTAAACGGCTTCTGATCTCTGCCCTGCATTGTGGTTGTTGACCCGATAGTCCAGGTCCCATTTTATATATGCACGCTGCATGCCGAATGTACTACCGTTCCCCTGATCACTCTGCTTGAAAGTCAGACCTCGGGTGACAGTGACAGTGTCACAAGGTTTCAACATGGGTGAGTAAATATCTCGCAAAAATGCTCTATAACGCGCAAATTCAGTGATGAAATGCATATAGCTAACATAACAATGCAGTGCTCTCCAAATCCCTGCCCGGGACCTTGGTCGCTCTCCTCTTATGTGCTTCTTCGTCACCCATCGCTTCTGCCCTCACGGCGCCATGGACTCCATCGGACTACCAAACAGACCAGGCCGTCCTCTCCCATCAGGAATCGACCTCCTCTTCCTCACCACTGCTATCCGAGGAGAGCAGCACCCAGGGCGCTGTGGCCAGTGAGTCCAAGACCTGCAGCCAGATCGGCATCGATCTGCTAGCCCGCGGCGGCAACGCCGTCGACGCCTGGGTCGGCACCCAGTTGTGTGTGGGCGTCATCGGCATGCACCACTCGGGCATCGGCGGCGGCGGCTTCGCCCTGATCCGCGACGCCGAGGGCCGCCACACCGTCGTCGACTACCGCGAGTCGGCGCCCGCCGCCGCCTACGAGGGCATGTTCCAGCATGACCCCAAGGCCAGCGTCTTCGGCGGTCTCGCCGCCGCGGTCCCCGGCGAACTGCGCGGACTGGAAACAGCTCATAAGAAGTTCGGCAGCTTGCCGTGGCAGGCGGTCGTGCACCCGGCCGCCCACGTCGCGCGCCGCGGCTTCGAGGTGACCGAGGACATGGTGCGGTACATGGCGTACGGCATCGAGTTCGCGGGGTGGAACTTCATGGTGGAGGACCCGAGCTGGGCCGAGGACTTTGCGCCTAGGGGTGTTTTGGTCAAGCTGGGCGACACTATGACGCGGAAACGGTACGCCGACACGCTCGACGCCGTCGCCGACGAAGGGGCCGACATCTTCTACAGAGACAGTTCCATGGCCGACGCCACCATTGACGCCCTCCGCGCCGCCAACGGCACGATGACGCTCGGCGACCTGCGCGACTACCGCGCCATCCTGCGCGAGCCCATCAACATCACATACGGCGACTACCGCCTCTTCTCGACGGGCGCGCCCTCGAGCGGCGCCGTGTGCCTGGGCATGCTGAAGACCATGGAAGGGTTCGCGGCGGATGATGCCGGCGATGTAGACAGCAAGAACCTGACGCTCCACCGATTCGTCGAGGCCATGCGCTTCGGCTACGGCGCGCACCAGCAGCTCGGCGACCCGGACTTCCTCGACGACGGCGTAGGCCTGTTGGAGAAGCGCCTCCTGTCCGCCGCCGGCGCCGCCGAGACCCGGTCCAAGATCCTCGACAACACGACGCAGCCCGTCGAGGCCTACTTCCCCGTCGACGAGGACGGCCACGGGAGAAAGCCCACGTACGCCGGCGCGTCGCACGGGACGTCGCACGTCGTGACGGCCGACGCGTCAGGCATGGCCGTGTCCTCGACGACGACGGTCAACCTGCTCTACGGCAACCTGATCATGGTGCCGCGGACGGGCGTCATCCTGAACAACGAGATGAATGACTTCAGCATCCCGGGCGTCTCCAACGAGTTCGGCTACGCGCCCTCGCCCGCCAACTTCGTGCGGCCGGGAAAGCGGCCCCTGAGCTCCATCAACCCCGTCATCGTCGAGTCCGACAAAACGGGCCGCCTGTTCGCTGTCCTGGGCGCCGCGGGCGGCAGCCGCATCATCAGCTCGACGGCACAAGTGGCGTGGCGCCTGCTCGAAGCTGCTACTACAAGCGCTAGGAGTAGTGGTAGCGCAAAAGGAGGTGACGAGAAGAACATAACAATGACAATGTACGACGCCATCCGCGAGCCCCGCTTCCACGACCAGCTGATCCCCAACACGACGACGTTCGAGTACGCCTTCGACAACGCGACAGTAGCAAACATGGCGGCGCGCGGGCACGTCGTCACGTGGGTCCGCGAGGGCTACAGCTCCGTCCAGGGCATCCGGGTCCTGTCCCGAGATGGAGATGATGGAGACATCACCGAGTTCGAGGCTGTAGGAGAGACTAGACAGAAGAACAGCGGCGGTCTGAGTTCATGAGAGGGCAGAGACGACAACGCTGCTCCTTGGAGTCGAGACAAACAAACTTGTATAGATAGGTCGGATCAGCCCGAATGCTTTTTTTTTCTTCAACTTCTGTTAGACCAGTTTTATAGAATTACACAATTGTCCAAGATTCAGTTTCACTATATAGCATGTCGTTTCGAAAGCAAAAATCGGGCGTCTAATTTACCTCGCTGTAACCTCATGTTTTGATTCCTCGGAAATTTTGCCATGTTTAGTCAAGAATGGACTTGTAACTTGCAGATCACAGAAAGAAAGATACTTTAGGCTCTAAATAGTCGTCATTTAAAAGCAGGTATGAAACCATACGCTCTTGATTCACCCGCCTGGAATTCCAAGACTACTGTATTCGCAAAGACTTTTTTGCTAATTCCAAATCAATCAATCGACCTCCTCGATGACCCTCGACGACCCTCCATCCTCCACTAAAATCTTCAAGGCTTGCACCGTGACCTCGACGACCTCGGCCCTCCGGCTCTTCTTGGCGCAGTCCTTCAGGATTTCGAGGCCGTTGGCCAACTGGACCTTCCCGATGGCCGCCTTGCCCGTCTCGCCCTGGCACGACAGGATGTTGTAGAGTATGAACACACCCCTATGCCGCAAATCCTCCGTCTCGTCCGCGCAGAGCCCCAGCACCATATCCACGCCACGCTCCCGGTTCAGAATCCCCTTGATGACGGGTTCATAAGCGGTGAGCGAGGCCAGGGCGCCGCCGGCCGCACTGCGCGTGCCTTCGTCTTCGGCATCGGCCAGGGCGAGCAGGATGTGCAGTCGGTTCCTGGCCTTGGGGTTGTCTGCGCCGTACAGCTCGACACCCTCGTAACATTGCACGAGGTTGCAGATCAGCTCCACCGCGGCTTTGGTCACCTTGCTGTTGGAGCTCAGAACCTGTTCCTCGATGGGTTCCCAAGCTGTACGGATAATGGTAACACGTGTGTCATCGTCGGTCGAGGCGAGATTCGTCAGAGCCATCAAGCTCTCAAAGGTGGGAAGAAGGTCGCGCCGTTCAGCTGCCGGGTCAGGTTTGATGATCGACGCCAAAGGTCGGATAGCCGAACTTTGTGGTCTGGATCTACTGCCACCGAAAACCAACGCCGGGTTTGTGCTGATCAAGATCCTGGCCAAGGCTTGCGCAGCTGTGCGCTTGGCCGAGTGTTCGGTCGTATGCAGAGCAGACCAGGCCGCAATCAAGAGGATGACAGCACCCTGCTGGGCTAGTTGACCTCGGATCGCCGTGGAAACAGACAGAGCATAGATGATGTTTATAATGATGGCCAAGGAGGCGAGAGAGCCGTTCCTGCTGTGTGTAACGAGAATCGGCACAAGACCAGCCTCGAATACTGCTTTACACCGGGCTGATGTGTGTTCGTCGTCGTTCAGTGCGTTCGGTGTGCTAAGTTTTCCTCCAGCGTTGGCATACGCCTTCAGCTGGTTCATCTTCTTTTCTTCATCCGATAGCGCAGGCTGATACCTGGTGAGATTCTGGAAGATGCTGAGCGCTCCATAAGTCGTGGTAGATTTAGGTGGTGCCTCGGCCAGAATGTTCACCAAGTTCTTCAGCAGCTGCTTGTCCTTGATAACCTCCTCTTTCACCGTAGGTTGGATGGTGGCGTAGGCCAGTCCTTCTACGGCGTGATTTTTCCCGTGATCTGCATTGGTTAGTATCATGGTCGTGAATTTGGAGGCGAGATCCTCGATGCTGGTGGTTGCCAGCGAGACTCTCGAGCCCTCCAACCCCTCCTCCCCCGCAGGCTTTGCTGCCGAAGGTACCGCCTGAAGCCTCAGGTCAGCCAGCCCATCCTACACATACTCCGCTTCACTTCCAGTATAGGTGTTCGAACGCCGGGGGCGAAGCGAGCGGGAGCTTCAGAGTGCCTACCCTCAGTTTGGCCAGAATGACGGCAGCAAGGTTCTGGACCGCCTCCGAATGGCGCCGCATCGCGATGGATCCATGGGTGCCCTCGACTTCGGTGTCGACCGAGTGGACGGCCGACGACAATTCGGTGGGGTCCTGGTCAACCACTTCCTCCAGCCATTCCGTGCAGTACTTGATAATCGCCTCGCGACAGTTCGCGTTCATTGACGCCGCATTAAGCATCTCCAGACAGGCCGTCTCGACCTTTCTGCTCTTCCACTTGCGTCGCATCAGCGGCCCCAAGCTGCCCAGGAAGCCTTCGCTCAGGAACATCTCGGCGGTAATATCCGGTGCAATGGGAAAGATGGCAGCGGCCACACAAAAGGCGACGATGTAGTCGTCGTAAGTGGCCCGCTTCATACGTCCAAAGAAGAAATGAGACAGGGCCTTGGAGCCTTCGTCTCCTGCGGCTTTGAGGTACGCCGACGTGGTCAAGATGGCATGACCACGGACTTGTTCGGCCTGTCTCATGTCCAGATAGCTGAAAACGCTGTCAAGACAGTCGTCGTCGAAGATTTTGCATATGGACTGGTGGGATTTGTCCTTTTGGCAAGCGGCGTAGTCGTTGTTAAGAAGCTTGGTGAGGAGGTCCAGAGCTTCGCAGGTGTCGACGTCTTCTTGGCCGCCCTGCATGAGACGGGCGAGAAGGAGCTGAGCCTGGTCCAAGTTGCTCAACTTGGCCATTTCCTCCTTGTTGGAGGTGATGGCGATTTGTGCCTCCTCCATGATGGACGGACGGGGCAGTTTCTCTCGGTGTCTGATGGAGAAAGTATGCACGAATGGCTGGATGAAATCGATGACCGTGGACGGTATGATATAAAAGAAAAGAGGAAGTAGTAATTTTGGTGGCAGAAGTGGCTTGGAATAGACTGTATCCGTCAGTTGAGGAGATATGTGCCAAGCTTATAAACCCTTTTGAGTTCTGTAAGTCGACTTGGAGCACAGAAGGGTCGACTTCTGAGGAAAGTTTGGATCAGACCGAGTAGGAGAAGAATGGATGGGAGGAAACAGAAGGTCGAGGGTTGGCTTGAGAAGGGAAGAGAAGAGAAGAGACCAAGTGTAATAAGAAGAGGTGCCAAGGTATCCGGGAGACTTTGGGCTTTTGCCGCTTGGCTGGGTGGTTGAAATGTGCGACAAGGGGAGCAGGTTGAAAGTCAGAAGGGGATTGGCTTCACCTGCAGGGCCAGCCAGCCGTGTGTGAGTGGTTTTCTTATTTTATGTTTCTAGCCTTGGCCTCGCAGCAGGCGGGATCGGGTCTGGTATCCCTAATTAGTATGGAAGAGGCAATACTTAGGCAGTCGAGGTACGGGATGTCCGGGGTACAGCTCTGGAGCGCGGGATGACTTGTTCACATGGTCCAAATGCTGGCGCCATTGACGAATCCCAGGCGGTACAGGGCCATGCAATGCTCACCATGCGTCGTGCAGCCTGTTTGGTTCTCGGATGGTACGGGGGTAACTGTCCTAAGATGGGTTCGGGAGGGCGTACGTACAGTGTTTGGTGTTTGGTGTTTGGTGTTTGATGAGGTGGTTACAATGCCGTAATGGGATGTAGCATCAAGATGTAGCATCCAAGATCAAGCGAACATTGAAGGAAAAGTGTAAAAAGGGTCTAGACCGGGAAAGTGTACAACCCGCGCAAATGGCGAGAGAGATAGAGAGAAGTGTCACGAGAGAGAAAAAAACGTTGAACGGTCAGCCTTACGACGGGTTTCAATAATCGTTCGTTGTGGTCGTGGTCTTGGTCGTAGTCGCCGTCCCAATAGCTGGTCAGGTGTGTTGGAGTGCATGGGCTTTTGGTCGCGGGGAAGCTCGTCGCCTAGTCACCTACCTCTCTTTCACACAATTGCCCCGCCTCTTTCTTTACCTAAAACTTCCAAGGATGGAGGGGCACTCAGTAGCATTTCCTCGTGGAATCGAATCATCGTGAAATCCAATTTCGACTACCAACTGCATGCTCAAATAGATTAATTGGACTGGACAAGATTACGCAAAATTCGAAGCAAGGGCCTCGAATATTCAATGCCATGTGCCAAGAAGCACCATGGCTTTCTAAGTTGTGACAAGTCCTGCTGTTTCAAACCTACGCTCCCGCATCTGAATCAACTCGAGGAATGTTGAGGCCCAATTGCCCGGATTCAATAATCGAGATGCGAGGTGGCTTGGCTTTCTATCAATCATTGATGACTGTTTTTCCCTTTTGCGACACGGAGAGTCGATTATTGCATGGTGACTTCATTTGGACCCTTGGCACGTCAGACGCGGAATCAAATGCGAGCAAGCCTGTCGACCTGCCGTCTGCCTTGCAGCTTTTGGGGGACCCTGGTTCAGTTCAGTACTGTAGCTGGTTGCACTGGTCGCACTGGTTGGTAGCCTGTGCAGTCTCTGGGCAGTCCTGGGCAGTCCTGGTAGCGCTGATGCTGCTATTTCTGAATAAGCAGAGCCACTAAAACAAACTGCAGGCCCACTAAATTATCCAAGCTTCAGATGTCTGGCCTCCCTTGTTCCGCTAAAATCGACCGGCATTGATCTTTGTTCCCATGTCCATGATTTGATCGCGAGATAGGTCAGCTTCCGCCGAAAGACTTCAACTTACTTCGAGGTCGCTCAGTGGTGGATAGTCCGCACCGAGAGATAGAGGTTCCGCTACCGAGAGCAAACAAACAAACAAACAACACAGGCTATGTGCTCATCGGGCTGGATGCACGAACCCTGCCTGGCCTTCTTGATGCGTCACCAGGCGTCGTCCTGATTTCTACCACAACCTTCGACATACCCTCTCCCTCTCCCTCCCCAACAAGAAGATGAACCGCATCGACGCCTCGGACCACTACGAGGTCACGGCCACGGGCCAGACGCCCTCGCTGCTCGTCATCGTCCTCGACACCAACCCGCGCGCCTGGCAGGCCCTCGGCGGAACCCTGTCCATCTCCGCCGCCATCGCCAACATCCTTGTCTTTGTCAACGCCCACCTGGCCTTTGGCAACGACAACCAGGTCGCCATCCTCGCCGCTCACAGCCACCGCGCCGTCTGGCTCTATCCGAAGGCCCCCAGCGGCAGCTCCAAGAGCTCCTTGAAGAAGAAGAGATTTGGTGGTTTGGGAGGAGATGGCGATGTCGAGATGACGGGCGTAAACGGTGGGAGCAGTCACAAGCCTGCGCCATTGGGCACTTCAGCAAACAAGTACCCCCAGTTCGCCGCCATCGAGTCCTCGATCCTCTCATCCCTACAAGCCCTCATCTCCGAGACCGACTCGAGCGACATCCCCTACACGACGCTGGTGGCAGGTGCCCTGACGACAGCCCTCTCCTACATCAACAAAACCGCCCTTTCCTTCGCGCCGGCCAAACCCTCCTCGACCGACCCCAACGCTAGCGTAACAGGCAACAACGGAAGCGGTGGCGCGGCTGCCGTCGCCGGCGCCCAGCAAGCCCCGAGCCTGCACGCGCGCATCCTGGTCCTCTCCGTGTCGGACTCGGAGCCGGCGCAGTACATAGCAACTATGAACGCCGTGTTTGCCGCGTCGCACGCCCGGATCCCCATCGACACTTTGTCCTTGTCCCCGCACGCCTCGCCGACCTTCCTGCAGCAGGCCGCCTTCATCACGGGCGGGAGCTACGTCGCCGCGAGCCTGAACCCGCGCGGGCTGCTGACCTACCTCATGCTGGGCTTCCTGCCTGATGCCGAGGCGCGCGCCCACCTGCTGCAGGCGACCCAAGACCGCGTCGACTTCCGCGCCGCCTGCTTTTGTCATCGCGACGTCGTCGACACGGGCTTCGTGTGCAGCGTCTGCCTGTCCATCTTCTGCGAGGTGCCCCCCGGCGACGGCGGCTGCCTCACCTGCGGCACCCAGCTGGCCCTCGGCAACTACGGCAATAAGCCCGCCGTCGTGCCGCGCCGGCGCAAGAAGAAGAAGAAGGTCAACGGCGTCGCCGGCGGCGGCCGGGAGGAGACGGGCAGTGCCACGGGCACCCCGGTGCCTTGAAGAAAGCCAGCCTAAGCATTTATTGGTTGGGGAGATGTAAGATTTACACGGGAGATTCAAAGCAAGGTGTCCAGATTTGGTTTTGAGAGCATTTTTCGTCAGGTTTTGGCGTTTGGGAGACAGAGAAGCATTTCCGGGGTTCCGTATTGGCATTTTCATCACTGCTAAAGTTAGGTAGTTTAGCAAGCACTTCACAGGAAGGCATGGCTCGCGTTTTTTCGAGATTAGAATACACACGCCTTCGATTTTTGGCAACTCGCTTTCTTCGACCAACCGTGAGCGTTTGGAGGTAGAATGCCCAGTCTGTTCAGCCCCATCTTCAACCAACCTGCAAGACCCAAGTGAACGGCGTCCTATGTTGACAGCAAGGACTTATTAGGCTATGAATGAGATCAAAACTTGGGTACTCGAACGACAGCGTACAATATCGCAATTTACTTGATTTTGACGACGAACGCGAGACGCTCAGAGAAGTGTGCTTTTCTTGGTTCACATAATTGCCAACGCATTTCGCCCATGTCGTCCCAACATCATAATTACGGAGTACCTAGTATTGAAAGCTGGAGCATTGGTACAACAGAGAAGCTGGCATTACAGAGACAGAAACAATCCATTGCTGCTTGATATGGATACTAGCAATGAATACTAGCCTATGGAACTAATCTAGGGTAAACCAGGGCAATGAATAACAACGCAAATCTAGGGTATCTTAAAGTCTTGTAGTTGCCGAACCACGTTAATCCACCGAAACTTTCCTTCCACCTTGTGCCACCCTAGAGCTGCCATCGGGAAGGCGGCTCATGACGCAGTACGGCTCGCGATCGCGGCTGCTCATGCTCGCCAGCGCGAAGCTGTCCGTGTTGTGGGCAAAGTATAAGTAATAGCCCTTGGGCGTCTTCTTGACCGACATGACGCCGATGGCCCCGGCGCTGGTCGAATACTTGACGCCCGGGTGTTGTTGGAAGTCGTTAACCACGAACCCCTGGAGTATGGCGCTCTCGTCATCTTCCGGAACATCAACGCCTCGAGGACCGCGCCTGGTTCCGTGATAGAGCCGCTCGGCGCACTTTTGGGCCGCCATGGTCGTCGCCATGTGCTCGCCCGTGCCGCTGGTCACGGACGCCACCGTGATGCCGTCCGGATCGTCCTCGCTGGCGGGCACGATGGCGGTGCCGATACCGACAAGAGCGGCTGGGCCAACGCGGCCACGGAACTTCATGCCAATGCCACCAGAGGAAGAAGCGGCAGCCATGAGGCCATTCTGGTCGATGGCGATGGCGCCGACCGTGTCAGTAATGTGATCGTCATCTAGCAGTGCAGCATCGACGTTGTTCAGCGGCTCGGCGGCTTGGTCGAGTTCCATCCTGTCATCATCTTGGCCATCAGAATCGTGTGAGGCGCCACTGTTGCGAGTAATGAATCGTGGCCGCTTGTTGAGAGACAAATCCAAGGCAGGCTGGCTGAGACCCGCGGATTTTGGCGAGCCTGCAGTGCCAAGGAGATGCAGGTTCAAGACACCGCGTTCCTGAGGCAAGTGTCGGGTAGGGCTGGGAAGAGGCGATTGGGGGTTCGGCGCGATCCGAGGAGAGGGAGCTGTGCCATTCTCCGATGGTGTACCAGGCTGGCCCGGAGAGTCTGGCTGTCCCTCGTTCCACATGCCTGTCAATATGGCATTGGTGTGGTCGCGCTGGTCCTTCTTGACTGAAGGCTTCTCGCCACTCTTGGCTCGTTCCAGGTCCTCTTTCCAGCGATTGTATCGATCCAAGGCGTTGCGAGAAATAAGGAGGTCATTGGGCACAACCGGCACTTTTCGTTCCCACGCAAAGTCTTTGGCGCCGACGCCGATGAGAAGGTTGGGAGGGACTCGTCGCAGAGAAAGGGGCTCGTTGCTGACGTCGAGGATTAACTTGGCTAGGCTGACCGGGTTCTTGATATCTAATCAAGGGGTCGGTCGGTTAGCTTGATGCGACGATACGAGGTGAAGACACTCCTTACTGGGGACGGCACCACACGCGCCACTTCTACCATAGTGGTCAACCACCGTGGCATCACACTCGACCACGCCATCGATATTCAGGTTGCTGCCATAGCCTGCGTTGGTGATCTCCTTGTCTTCGAGCACTCGGATGGCTGCTTCCACGGCGTCGGTAGCAGGAAGCCCGCTCTTGAGGACCATCATTCCGGCATGTGCAGCACTAGAGACTCATTAGTATTGGTAGGCCACGCCTAGAGGGAAACTTACTCGCTACAGGCTTGTAGATGGATGCGCTCGTTGGCAGTACTGTGGTAGCCGGCGCCGGCATGGATGAAGATGGCAGAAACGGGGCGCTTCCAGCGTCTGGCCTTGGGGTCTGCTCCGCCGTCCAGCCAGGCTGCCTGTGCCGGGTCGGAAATGGGGTTGGCGTTGTGCCATTCAGGTATCTCGGTGCCTTCGGCGAAGATTTCATGCTTGAATTCATCGTTAGGATCCTCGCCGTCCAAGCTCATGGTGTAAGGACCACTAACCCGATGAGAGGGAGTTACCTGGGAAGAGTTGGGCTTGTCTTGGCCAAGTTTTCTCTTGCCCAAATGGGAGCCACCCTCTTGGGGAAGACGTTGCGTGCTGTGTTGGTCAGACATGGATGGGATTGCCAGTGTCCAGTGTAGAGCTTGCAGTTTGCGGCGGCAGTGGGATTCAGGCAACAAAGCCGGTTGGGTGGTCAGAGACAGGAGGGCCCAAGTTGTGCTGGGTCTTTGAGATTTGCGGAGTGAGAGAGAATGAATAATTCCATATGGCAGAGAGTGCCCGGTAAATATAACAATACGGGCCAACTCCCGAGACGGAGTTGATGGTGATTTGAGGAAGAAGTAGAGGTTGGCGTTGATGTAGGATTGCCACCGGGAACCACGCACCAAGCAGAGAAGCGGGTGGCTTCAAGTGATGGGTCTCAACTGGATGAATCAGACCAAGTCACTTTGGGCGTGACTTCCTTCTTTCCTTCCGTCTTCTTTATCTTGTGCACGAAGTGGGCATCAATTCAATATACTTCGTGCCTTCCTCGCCCGGGTCGGTTTTACAGAACTCTTGATACCATCATTATGAACAGAACGGTTTCACTATCAAAAGAATAGGTGTTACTACTTGCAGACTTGTTTTTTTCATGCTGGTTTCGGAATCAAGTATGGCTTATAGTTCTCAAATGTGCAAACTCACAGGGCTGATTTATTATGATCATGATCTTAGAGCAAATCAAGATGTTCTTGCTTTGCTTCACCTGTCTTGCTCTGTTTGATATATCGCTGCTGCAGTCATCAAGTCGATGCACAATCGACTGCCCAGAGAGAGCTAAGCTGAGCTCAGTAATCTTGGTGGGGCAGAACGATGGTCCCAGCTCTCTGGACCCAAGCAGCCTGGGAGCTCCTGCCAGCAACAACACATGCTGACATGAGCCGAACAACAGCACCAATTTATTCAAGACAACATAGTGGTAACCTAACTGATGGATACAATGATACCTGCAATTGAATGAGAGGTAGAAACATATCAATTCGACCTCCTTCACATATAGATGATTAAATAAATGTGATCCTGTTTGAATAAATAATCCAGGAACTTGGTAGTAACCTAAGTAACATTGAAGTTTGGACAGCCGCAGCTCCTGGAGATGAACCCCACCAACCACTAGCCACGGTGCCACCGCAATTACAGTGGCCTCAGTGGCCTCTGCCTGGCTGCACCGCCACAAACCCCCTACATCACAGCCCGAACGTCGAGCTGCCGCTGCCGCTACTCCCTGCATCTCTGGCGATAGGCAACGTAATTATTCCCAAGTGTCGGGAGCACCAAGACACCAGCTTCCCACCACCTCCCTTTCCCACCGACACCACCAGCTCGCCGTGCTCAGCACCCAACACCCTGCAATTGCACTTTTGATCAGCTGGTGCTGCATCCAACCTCAAAATGGCGAACCAAACGCCGGCCGTTGTCATGGACAAGTACGTTACGCCTTCACCTCTCCCAACCCCGCAATCCCGACAACCCGCCGCCTGAGCTGGAATCCGCGTGTATGCTGACTTGAATTTGACCACAGCGGTACGGGCTTTTCGAAGCTTGGTACGAACTCCCTCGATCCGATGTCCTCTCCGCGCATTCCCCCCTTGCTTACCTTGCGCCTCGCGTGTCTCTAGGTTTCGCCGGTAACGACTCTCCCTCCTTCGTCTTCCCGACCGCCATCGCAACGAAAGGTCCCGCCGGTGGTGGTGGCGGTACCGGCTCTGGCCGACCAGCTGTCGGAAACAAGCCCTCTTTCTTGACTGGAGGCGCCGGCCCCTCGGGCCATCTGTCGGGCAAGCGAGGAACCGAGGATCTCGACTTCTTCATTGGCGACGAGGCCATCGCCGCTTCAGGAGGACCAGGTAAGAGCCCACGAGCCAACTACCAATTGACGGCCAACACGAGATCGGCTGCTAAACCAAATTGCGCGCAGGTTACGGATTGCACTACCCCATCCGTCACGGTCAAATAGAAAACTGGGTATGGGCTCCTTTGGAACGAACAGGCGGGAAACAGACAACTGACGCCAGCACAGGATCACATGGAGCGCTTCTGGTCAAACTCCATCTTCAAATACTTGCGAGTCGAGCCCGAGGATCACTACTTCCTTCTGACGGAGCCTGTAAGTTGAGCTCCCACCGCCCCCGAGTCGCAGCGAACTCGCAGATCCACGACCAAGCCCGCCCCCTGAGATACTGACCATCCGCCCCACAGCCTCTGAACCCTCCCGAGAACCGAGAAAACACGGCCGAGATCTTTTTCGAATCTTTCAACTGCGCCGGTCTCTACATTGCCGTCCAGGCCGTGCTTGCTCTTGCTGCTTCGTGGACCTCGGCAAAGGTGTCGGATCGCTCGCTCACCGGTACCGTCATCGACTCGGGTGATGGTGTCACCCACGTCATCCCCGTCGCCGAGGGTTATGTCATCGGTTCCTCGATAAAGTCGATTCCCATCGCCGGCCGAGATATCACCTACTTCGTCCAATCCCTGCTTCGCGACCGTGGCGAGGCCGACAGCTCCCTGAAGACGGCCCAGGAGATCAAGGAGGAGCACTGCTACGTCTGCCCCGATATCGTCAAGGAGTTCTCCCGGTACGACCGTGACCCCAGCAAGTTCGCCAAGCACCTCGTCAGGCAACCCGGTGGCCGCGAGGTGTCGGTTGATGTCGGTTACGAGCGTTTCTTGGCGCCCGAAATCTTCTTCAACCCCGAGATCTACTCGTCCGACTTCTTGACGCCCCTCCCCGTGGTCGTGGACAACGTCATCCAGCAGAGCCCCATCGATGTGCGTCGGGGTCTGTACAAGAACATTGTGCTGTCCGGTGGCAGCACTCTCTACAAGGACTTCGGCCGCCGATTACAACGAGACATCAAGCACCTGGTCGATGCCCGCATCCGTGCCAGCGAGGTTCGCAGCGGCGGCGCGCGGAGTGGCGGTTTGGAAGTGCAGGTCATCACACACAAGCGTCAAAGACACGGTCCCTGGTTCGGAGGCAGCTTGCTGGGACAAACGCCCGAGTTCCGCTCGTACTGCCACACCAAGGCCGAGGTACGTTGTTATTCCCCTATCTGCGTATCATTTCGGAGAGAGTCTGCTAACACACACGCGCAAATAGTACCAAGAATACGGACCCAGTATCGTCCGAAGATTCGCTTTGCTTGGAGGTCCCGGTGGCTCTTAGATTTCCCTTTCTTTTCGTTGGCGAAAGGGTTTTCAAAAACTTCATGTATAGGAGAAGCCGGTGGAAAATACAACACCATGATCAATTTACGACATCCATCTGCAATAGTTCGAGTTCTTTCTTCGCCCTCTCTTCGTTTTACCCGTGGCGCCCCCTCTTGTGATACTGTAGTTTGGGCCATTGATTTGCGAGTATGCGTCCAAGCGGTGTGTTATATGAAAACGCAGAAGCATTTACATGTCTGAGTTCATGCAGACCTAAACCACTTGCTACTATTCTCACAGTCGCCTCTAGAGCGTTGCGTACGTATCATGGCAATTGGCGGCTTTGGCCCATGCACGTTGCCACTGCAGGACCTGTCGCCATTTCTGAAGGATCAGGAAGCAGGGCAAGCTGTACTTATCTCACTGCTGTCTAAAATCACAACTGTTGGTAATGGCGGCGGACGAGAAAGTAGGTATGTATACATGTAGTTATCTAAGGTGTCCCGAGCTGAACTACTCGTATGTCAGTCGATCTACAACATCTTGCATTCTCTTTTCTCCTCCCATCCATCTTTGATCGTATATGCAAATCACCATTAAACCCCCCAAGTCGCTAACGTTGAAACAACATCGGTTGACCATCTTTCTAATGTTGCTCGACATACCCCGATTTACCCCAAGATCCGACTACCTTTCCCCCTCTCTCTCTTCACTCTGGTTTCGACTTGTATCCGCAGCATATCGTACTAGGTCGCCTTGTTTGCCTACCCACGACCTTCCCCCGCTCCTTGTGCATTCATCTATATAGGGGGTTTAGATCGTTTTGGGGGAGCAAGGACCTGTCTGACACATGGATGATGTAGTAGTGGGCAGTGGCGGCGCGGCAGCCTCGGCACCGATACTAGTCACCAAGCCTCGCTTCGCCGCGAAGCTCGGCGGCTTGTTGGTGTTGGTGGGCTCACAAGGGCCGGTCTGGCACATGGAGGAGGTAGAGGTGGGTGGTGGCGTGGCGGCAGCATTAAATGCAGCGGGCTCTTCCAGCTGGTTTTCCTCCTTCTCCTCCAAGGCAGCGGCAGCCCGCCTCTTCGCAAAAATGAACCGGGCGCTGTTGGTGTTGGGGCAGTTGCCCTTGTCCACGTAGGCGGCGCAGACGCCCGGGTTGCCGCAGCAGAAGCTGGTGGTGCAGACCTCGCCGGCCGGGCAGTCGGCCGACTTGGAGCAGTACTTGCTGTCGGGCTGGCCGCAGCCGCCGCTGTCCGACGTGTGAACGCAGACGGCGTTGCCCTCGGTGTCCTGGAGGCAGACGCAGTGGTGGTTGCCGTAGCACGGGGTGGTGCTGAACCCTCCCTTGCAGGACCCCGGGCTGGGGCACTTGGACTGGATCGGCGCCGTGTACGTGGCGGTGGCGGTCTGGGTCACGGTGCTCGGGGGCAGGGTCGTGGTGGCGGCCGTGATGCCCCAGCCTGTTTTTGGTGTTTGTCAGTGTCGGATCCATGGATGGATTTCGGTTCATATGACACAGCAGGATTACCCGCCATGAATAAAAGGGGAAAGGGGCTTTTTATCTTACAGTTGCAAGCCGAGGAGTAATGGGGTGTGGCCCCAGGGAAGGCCTCGGTACAGAAACTTGCGTAGGGCGGGATGGTGGCCGCTGCGACGGCTCGTTTGCCCGGAGACGTAGACGATGGAATGTATGTGTAAGGTGAAGACGTGACAGTACCCGTTGTGGTGATAGTTGTAGTCCTACATTTGTGTGTGTATTAATACAGTCTCACGCTTCTCTCATGCGAAACAACTTCACGAGAAGCCAGGGAAGGGGAGAGACAGGTAGAAATCTGGGGAGTGCTTACACTGGTGGAGGAGTCACTGTGGTTTGCATATAGCTGGAGCAGTCGGCTCGCCGGACGGACTGGGCCGGCATATCGGCCGCCGTCCGGGTGCCCGTCACGGCTCGCGCACAGTTGTCGGCGTAGCAGTAGTACGACGTCTCGGCGACTTGGACCCATTCGGCAGAAAAAGGCACGCCGTTCTCATTCAAGGGAGCGGGCTCTTGGTCCACGGCCGCCAAGGACCCGGCGAGGAGGGAGAGTGCTACTAGGTACTTCATTATGCCTGCTGTCTGCTGCTTGCCGTCTGTTGACTGATGTTGTCACGGGTGATCGACTGGGTGAGCTTATGAGATGAGTGAGGGATGGAATTGGACATTGTTAGAACTGCAGGCTTCCTATATACTACTCTCAGATCACGGCAATACCTCCCTTCAGAAGCCAGCCGTCATTCTCTGAATACTTCCGAGGTCATTCCATACCATGAGCTATCGCTTGATAGCAAGCCACCCTGAATCCAGATCGATTTGCCAATATAGCATGGCAACATCCTTTCACTTTATCGCAGCCATCGTTTATAAATCAGAGTATACCTCTCCAACGGACCAGAACCATACCAAGTGACTTTTTCGGGGCCAGACCGGCTTGTTCTAGGGATGCGCCGCCCAGGGGCCCTAACCAACACCCAAGGACATAGCAAACCAGGCGCTTGGGAACTTCCAAGGCAGAAAGGTCAATGCCGAACAGGCACCTTGACGGGTCCCTGGATACACATGAGAGTTTTCGTAGGTTGCAAAAGAACCTGGATGGGGGCGAGCGTCCCGAATGAGACAGAACAGATATAGTCCAGCCTGGTCAGAGTTGTCCGTCTAGAGCTTCTTCTGTGATCCAATATCTTGCCATCGCTGACTGCGCGGCTAGAAGGTGTAGCTTCGCACTGCACGTGTTCCGGTCGCCGTGCTTTTACGGGCCTCGCCTTCGGTTTTTGTGAGGGTCTGGTAGAGTAGAGCCAAGACTAGCGGTCAAAAAGACTATCTGGAGCCAGCGAAAAGCCGGACCTCGGCTCTAGCCACCCACAATATCGGCACGACCTATTCATGATACGCCTGTATTTACGGAGTAGTGCAAGGCCTAGACATGTCGGACGGGAGACGGCGGCGCCAGGATGAAGGTCAGCCAAGAGCGGCTTTGTATATGAGAATGACTAAGCCGCATTCTCAATCTCTTCCAGACTCAAGCTTAAGAAGATCAAATTCAATTCGTCAGCCTTATATTTATTCCCCTAGTCGATAATTGAACCCATCGAAACGGCAACTTGACCACATGCAGTCTATATGTATGCTGATCATTTAATTTCGGGTATGAATGGATATGATGGATATCTGCACCATGGCGAAGAACAGCAATCGGGGTGGGGTTAATTATACGTTCTGAAACGTGGCACCAGTCGACTTACATACAAACAAGCACATCTGAGCGGGCAAGGCGGGCAGGGCGGGCACGCGCTAGACGAGGAGGTGCAGGAAAGCGTTCTAGGCGCCGACGGAACATCCTCGAACATCTCATCTCACGTGCTGCCGTCCAACGTTCCCGACGGAAGCTGGCAGCGAAAAAGGGAGAAACTGACTGATGAAATTCGGACGGCAAGGCCAAAATAAAACAATGAACTGAACACAAGCTGCTGTTGTCGAAACAAATCCCAGATCCGATGATGCGTCTCTGACTATTGCCGATCCCGTTTCAACTACCCCACCCCTTGCCCTCTTACACCTCGGGTTTCATGGGGGTGCGCCCAGGGGAAAGGGAAGAAAAAAAGCCACCCTCCTCCATCAACAACAAGGCGAATCGTGTTACATGGCGATGCTCGATGGTAGCCCAAGTGAATTTAAATCTCTGCCCGCATCGAAACCTCCGCAAGTCCCACTCCCCGTGACCCAATGGGTTTATTTGGGTAACGAGGAAAGGACACTACTGTACTTCTCATCATACGACGACCACAATCGCATTAAATCGCATTGACACAGCCATCGGATTCCGTAATCCGCGATACCTAGTTTTATCGACATTTCGTACTCTGCTCGTTCTTCATCCTCCTCGTCCTTGGAGCGTGCCGGCCAGCCAGCCAGCCCGCCAGCCAGATGGACTTCGAATATGGCAGTCGCTCGCGGCCGACATCGCTCAAGAGCGAGCGGCGGGCGTCGTGGCGGTCCAAGCCGGGGGACAAGCGGGACTCGCTGCGGCTCGAGATCCGGGACCAGCTGCGCGTCATCGAGAAGCGCAACTCGCTCAACTCGATCACGCCGACGAGCGGGCTTGAGTTCCTCGTGCGCCGCGGCGTCGAGGGCCTGCACCGCGTCCCGTCGCCCATCTACGACGACGAGGGCAACCTGATCGAGCACCCTCCCGGTTCGCCGCTGATCCGCAGCGCCATCCTGCCGCTCGAGTCCATCGCCGACCGCATGCGCGAGCGCTGGGTCGCCGCCAACGGCCACGCCGCCGCCGACCCCAACGCGCCCAGCCGCCTCATGGCCCTGCCGCTGGAGCTGCACTACCTCATCATCGACCAGCTGCGCCTGGGCGACGTCGAGCGCCTGCGCCGCACCTGCCGCTTCTACCACGACCTGCTGACGCCCGACTTCGTGCGCGAGCTGTTCGGCGGGCCCCAGGCCCTCGCCCTGCAGTTCGCGGGCGTCTGCCAGGTGTGCCACTACATGCCTGACGAGGAGGCCACCGAGATCACGCCCGCCCTGATCCTGCAGCCCGGGTCGCACCCGCTGACCTCCAAGTGCTTCCGGTGCAGCGTGCAGAACCGCGACTTGCACGTGGGCGACGCCGTGGTCCTGGCCAACGCGGGGCGCGCCTGGGTCTGCCGGTGGTGCGGCTGGCCCGTCGTCGGCGGCACCCACAGCGCCGACAGCGAGCAGTTCCACGGCGACTGCTACGAGCGCTACTACCGCGTGCTCTGGTGTTTCTTGATGTTCGGGTTCGCGCAGTTCTCCGTCGGCGTGGTGGCGGGGGCGCTGAGTCTGGCGTACTTCCGGGAGGACTTGGTGGTGTTTGTTCCTTCAGTGGTATGTTGTCGTAGTCGGTTTTCATTACCTGCCTCGCTTATATGGCCAATGTTTTACTGATGACCCGGTTCGCGCAGATCAACTTTGTTTTGCTATGGGTGTGTATGGCGTTCCTCGTACTAAGAGGCAACTATGTGAGGACATATCACTGGGTGGCGCTGGTCGAGCTTATAATCCTCGGACTCTGGATCCCGCCCCTTTATATGGTGGCCAAGAACCTCGAAGTCCACCTAGCCAGCCGGATACGAGCCGCTACCATTGCGGCCCTGGTGTTCTTCACGGTGAACATGTAAGTTCTTGTCCCCGGCGGCTTTTCTTTTGTCCCCCACCTCGCCCCAAGATGAGGAGGACGAATGTTCCAATGAACCAACCGTATACTGATTTCTGCCGTTCAGGCTATTCCGACTACTTAACTGCGTTGGCAACGTCCTCTTAATGTTTGAGTATAATATGACCAAACACTACATGCCCGAGATACCCCTGCGGCGGCGCGTACTGAACTATTTGATAACGGGGTTGATATACTGGACGTATCCGCAATGCGTCGAGCAGAAATACCCGCCCGACTTTAATTAATGGTGGTGGCACTCTCAAGTAATGATTTAGATAATGATAAACCTCAACTCCGACATTCGTGGAGCAATCTTCATATGTTCCCAAGACGCTGGAAAGCGACATTGCTTTTAACCCCTTCTTAGAAAGATGGCTGTATTAGTAGACTTGCATCTGTAACAGTATATAGAAAGTAGTGTGTTCTACAGGAAGAGCTATTGTGAGATTGACGAATCGGAAGTCCGCAGTTTCGTCGTTCAATCTTGCAGTATCACGGAGATACCGCGACTCCGGGATGTCCCCGAACCGTGTCGTCCATATTTCGGCGAATTTCGACACCAAATTCTCCTTTGATCTCTTCATTTTCTCCACTTGCCGTCTGCTCGCATAATGCTTTACTTTCAGGAAACCTTATTCGAACCTCAATCAGACCCAGCACGACGAGCTGGTGGAGTCACTGGCGCGGCGGCTTCGGATAGATCTGCCGAGAGAGGAGCCTGGAAGAAAGTGGTTCGTGGGGAGGCCTATGGGTATAAGAAGACGGGATCACGAAGCAGTACGAAGGATGAAGCTTGAGGCCAAGAAAATGCTGTCGTGTGTGCATCGTGTATTTGTCTCCCATGTGGCTCGTATTGTTCCGGCGACTAAACCTGCCGGTGTTTGAAAGGGCTGTGCCAATCAATCAACCAGCATCCACGAAGCAAGACCGGCTACTGCCGTGCGACAACTTGACAGACCCTGAGCGGCCAAAATTGACATCATCTATCGCTTGACCATGTGAGTCTTTCAACAATATTTCGTGTAGTCATTCAACGGATTTGATTATTGATGGCATGCATAAGATTCCACGCTTGAACGAACTGACTGCAGCGGTGCAAACCGTTGTCAACCCGCGGCGGCGCCCGGTACCCCCCCTGTTAGGGATTTAGCGGGGAACACATCGTCCCACTGCCGAAACCTGGTCAGCCCATCCGAACCTACCATCAGGAGACCACCCAGAAGGGAACGAGAAACAGCACAAAGATTTGACCACTTCATCCAATAGTTCGCCCTGCTCGTCATCAAGTACGAGGGAGCCCGGGGGCGAGGAGAGACTTCAAGAGAGGGATCCAGATAATTCTTATTTTCACATGATACCCCAATGTGATAATGTGACCCCGTAGATGGGGGAGGGTATCCCCCCAATAAATAAATCTGGAGGGAGGCCTGGCCGCCTCGATTTCTTGGGGCACTTTTGTCAAGGCTTCTTGAAACACATCCCCAAAACTACAGTTTTGCACATACTCCTTACTCTCTGCATGTCAGCCTTCTTCATGTTATCATCACCAGTGTCACCACATTACTCCGTCACCGGCGTCCCCGAGACGTTCCCCGAACCACCACACCACCACCACCCGCCACCGCAACACAGCAGCACGATGCCCTTCCTCTCCACTGCGGGCCAGAAGGTGGGCCACCTCTTCCAGAACATCACTCACCCCCGAGCCGCCGCCAACACCGCCGAGGTGCGGAGCCCCTGCACCGATATCCGGGAGAGCGACGACGCCTACTTCATCGACGTGGAGCTGCCGGGGGTCGTGACCGACGACATCCGGCTCAACTGGACCAACTCGCGCGTTCTGTTAGTGGAGGCCGACGCGCAGCGACCGCCCGAGACGGTCGAAGAAGAGGAGGAAGCCGAGGACGGCGGCAAGCTCACGCGCGTCTGGTCCCACGACGACAACTGCCGCCAGTGCACGCAGCAGTGGCACCACCACCACCACTACCACCCCGAAGACCGGACGGCCGGCAGCGGCGGCGGCGGATTGCAGGTCCAGAGGCAAGACAAGTTCAAGCGGAGTGGCAGCTTCGGGGGGTTCATGAATGGTGGCAACAACAACAACAACCACAGCGCCGGCAGTTTCAACAAGAGGAGGAGCAGCATGTTCAGCTTCGCCAGCAACGGGAGCGGCAGCGATGGGAGCAGCGGGAACTGGAAACACCCCTTCCACTTCCTGATGCGGGAGCGCCGCGACTGCGCCTTTGCTCGCGCTTTCAGCTTCCACGTCGACGTCGACCAGGGGCACGTCACCACCGAGGTCAAGGACGGCTTGCTGCACATGCGGGTACCCAAATTGTTCCTGGATGACGAGCTGTCCGAGATCGAGGCTTGAGCAGAATCATATCGTTGACTTGTGTATACATATGTATGTCTGTATCGAGTTACGCATGCCGAGAATGGAGAAACGATGCATGACGGGGCGAATCAAGATCCAGACGAAACCACTCGGTGGCGCTCACTAGCCGCCTAGTCTTGGAAGTTGGACTTGGTCTCTGTATTATTTTTGCCTTGACTTTAAAAGCGTTTGGAGTTTGGGGATATTTTGGATTGGCTTGAACTGGGGGAACGGCATGGCGCCTACGCGGCGCCCGGTACTATCCATGTCACATTGCATTACAGCGGCGTCTTGTTGCCGCGCAAGGTCTCACGGTCCTTGATACTTGGGGCCATAAAAGTCGATTATATTTCAACTAATTGATACTATTAATACTCTGGTCACACAACTCTTCCATATTGAAAAGACCAACAGCAAGGAGATACATGGAGGAGTCACACCCACACGAGGCCCGATCGATCAAGGACGAGCTTCACCATCATCCATGGCTCTCGGCATTTCCCCCACCATATACAGCCGTGGCTAGCATTTCGCTGAGCCGGACAAGAGAAGTTATGCCTCTAACAAGACCGATCTCTCGGTTACTACAGTGTCTGTAGGCACAGAGCTGATCCCCCGAATACTTCCCCGGAGCGGATACGAGCATCCCAAAATGCGGCCCGCCAGATTTTGAGAGCAGCGTGAAATACCACCACGGTTGCAACTAAGAGCCCACACCGGAAGCTGGGCCGTGATATTGGACTATTGGACCAGTCGGATTGCTCCCAGCTTCACCTGCCTTAGATCTAAATGTCCCAGGATTCAGTTTCGTGTAAGTCTGGCGTGGCTGATCAGATCAAGCCTGGAGGGGATAGTTCCCAGGTCCCCTTAGCTAGCTTCTTACTGGACGTCCGCTCCGAGCACCGAGGCCGCATCTAGGGTAGATGCGGCTATGCAGTATAGTAACACTTGCATAAGCTCGTACACATCGAAGCACGTGGCTGCTTCAACTACAATGAGCCAACTGATAGGCCGAACAATGGCTTGCCAGAAGGCTGTCATGGCAATGTCGTCCTTGGACCGACTGTAATTATACGAATTTACCCTAACTTCCATTGGAGAGTGAACCAATTTCCAGGGCATGTGATGTGTTGCTTCTTTTCTTGCTGGTGGGATCATCTAGCATGATGCACATGAGATCAAGGCATTTCCCAGTACGGCTTGGCGGTGATGGTTGTACCAACTGTTGCCGCCTACATCCAGACAAAATGGAACAACCTCGAAACATGTTTTCTGAAAGGGCTATAATGAATATGTTTATAAATGGATTTTATAAAAAGCAATTTGCATCGGCAACCAACCGAACTGGCAGGGCAGCCGAGCAGGGAAGTGCATGTGCAAGGATGGAGGTCGATGGATTTCGACTTTTGGTAAGCGGCGCTTGGCACACCCACCCACACAGCTTGACAGCCAAGAACAGGCTTCGAAGATGGCAACCCACTCAGGCCTTATTCTGAGCACACGTGTAAGAATCAAGCTCTCTCATAGGGTGCTTGTTTGGTCTGGGCGATATGGACCCGCCAAGAGCCTCAACTCAACTCAACTCCTCCATCCTTCGACGTCGGCCGAGACAACAACATGGCGACGTATAAAAGGGCACTCACTCGCCAAGCCACCGGCCAAGGCTCTTAGGTTCTGGGAATCTCTCGGCTCGACGTAGCAACCCGACGAAAAGTCTGACCATTTGCTGTGGGCGAAAGAAGAAACATGGTCGCGTCCCGATCCAACAGACAATGCCCAGAACAAAAGAACCACCCTCATGGAGAAGTGACCCCCATGTCAGGAAAGGATCGCACCGGAAATGAGCATCGTTTTCTGCTAACTCGTGATATCGACTGAACTTTGGAGGCTCGAATGAATGAAGGCAGTCATGGGTTTCAAAAGCTCTATGCTAAAGCTCTGCGATGCGTGGGCCAATACCCAGGGACATATTGTCATCATCACTCCCCGAGGATACGCTGGATATCGCTACTTTCAGCACCAATACTACGATCCATTGGTCTATGGTTCATGCAAGAAGTCTTGAAAAGTTCTATTCCAGGCGGGTATTTTACTCGATTCATCAGTCTCGGTCGCCGCATACGGTTATATGCGCATGTGGGCTGTTGGATTCTTGGGGGTCCGATATCTTGGTATCTGGCAATACCCAGTAAGCCAGGCGAGGTATACGGATAGAACGGCACGCGGGCAACACCAAGAGTTCGCCTCTGGAGAGCCAAGTTCCTCCGTGGATTTTCAGCCCGCCTCAAGGTGTGCACCGTAACACTGGAGCCGCAGCCAACCTGCCCGTCTCGTGCAGATACCACCACCCCGTTAACGTCTGGGCAGATATCTCCCAAGAAAACACCAAGACTCTAGAACTTACGAGGTCCAGTATTCACTTCTCATCGAGTCGAACACGCCCTCTCGTTCAACGGCTTTATTGGTCAGTTTCTTCTGTTCGCAGCCACGCCCGTAGGAAATGACGGAGAAGCTGAATGGAGCCAGGACCCTGATGTCGTGGAATATGCCATTGTGTGGCACTGAAAATTTATTGATGATGATGACCAGAACATGCGCCCAAACCGGTCCCCTGGGATCAGCAGCCTGGTCCACAGATGGCACGCAACCATTCCATGTAGTAGAAACCTGCATGCGTATATATGAACATGCCCATCGCCTCGTCTTTCCAGCTGAGCCTTTCTTTTACCCAGTCGCATTTCAGCCAGTGATCCGCGTGTCACTGCTTGTCCAATAAGAGACTGAAGCCACTGAGAATTTAGGTCTTTTGGCTCGTCCTAGACAGGCAAGATGCCTGTATTGCATCAGCTCGACTACCTCTTTGCCATTGGCACCATCTTCGCCTTCCTGGATGCGTGGAACATTGGTATGCTTTCCCTGTTCATACTCCCGTCCAATACATAACAATACAGCCACCCTGTATGATAAAAAACCGGCCACTGACGAGAGTACTTGGGGATAATAGGTGCCAACGATGTCGCTAACTCGTGGGCCACATCGGTCGGTTCCCGGTCCGTCACCCTGGTTCAGGCCATGGTCCTAGCCGCCATCATGGAGTTTACCGGCGCCGTGGGTGTCGGGGCCCGTATCACCGACGTCATCCGCACCGGCATCGTCCAGACGGACCACTTCAAGGACAACCCGGGCATGCTCATGCTCGGCATGACGTGCGCCGTCATCGGCTCGTCCGTCTGGCTCACCATCGCGACCCGCATCGGCCTCCCTGTCTCTACCACCCACTCCATTCTCGGCGGCGTCATCGGCATGGGCGTCGCATCCCTGGGGGCGGGCGGCGTCATCTGGGTGAAAGAGGGCGCCGGCACCGCCGTCATCAACGGCGGCGTGGTCCAGGTTTTCTTGGCTTGGATCATCGCGCCCGGCATCGCAGGCGTCTTCGGCGCCATCATGTTCCTCATCACCAAGTACGGCGTCATGCTGCGCCGCGACCCTGTCAAGATGGCCCTCTTCGCCATCCCGATTTACTTCTGGCTCACGGCCTCGCTCATCTGCATGCTGCTGCTCTGGAAGGGTGGCGGCTACACCATCGACCTGACCGAGCCCGAGCTCATCGGCACCATCATCGGCGCTGGTGCGGGCTTCGCCGCTCTCGGCTCCGCCTTCGTCCTGCCCTGGATCTACCGCGTCGTCGTCCTCGAGGACTGGCAGCTGCGCTGGTACCACCTGTTCCAAGGCCCGCTCCTGATGCGACGCGGTCCCGTGCCCCCGCCCCCGGCCGAGTTCGGCGGCCCCGTCCAGAACTACTACGAGGGACATCTGACGCGCGAGGAGCTCGAGGCCAAGCGCATGGCCCACCGCGGCCCCAACGGCGACGAGGAGTCCGCCTCCGCCCGCGCCGGCGAGACCCAGGCCGAGAAGAAGGTCATCGACTCGGCCCTCCTCGACTCGGAGACGCACTCACAGGAGCAGCAGAAGCATCACCAGCAGCAGCAGCAGGAGGAAAAGCACGAAGACCACCCGATGATGAAGAATGGCCTCGTCGGGCCCAAGCCCGAGGGCAAGTGGTTCACACCGCCCGTGGCGTTCTGGTGGGTCAAGAAGCTCCTGTTCAACGGCGTCGACCGCGACGTCGTCAGCATGCAGCACAAGAAGGACCTGCTCTCGGGCGACCTCGAGGAGACGCACGCCCACTCGGCCCACTACAACAATAAGGCCGAGTTCATGTACACCTTCCTGCAGATCCTGACGGCCTGTGCCGCCTCCTTCACCCACGGCGCCAACGATGTGTCCAAGTATGTGATGGTCTCCGTTATTTGATCATCTTATTCTTTATTTGCTAACATTGCCACCTCTTCTAGCGCCATCGGCCCCTACTCTACCATCTACCAGATCTGGAACGAAGGCCAGGTGCCCGGCAAGAAGTCCAACGTGCCCATCTGGATCCTCGTCTTCGGTGGTGCGGGTATCGCCATTGGTCTCTGGACCTACGGTTACCGCATCATGTCCAACCTGGGCAACAAGCTGACCCTTCACTCGCCCTCTCGCGGCTTCTCCATGGAGCTCGGCAGCACCATCACCATCATCATCGCCACGCGTCTCAGTATGTTCCCTCACTCACTGTCTCCATCTTCTTGGCTATTCTTCTCTCGTCAGTCTTGAAATGTTCCAAAAACTGACCAGTTCCTTCCTATAGAGCTTCCCGTCTCGACCACTCAGTGCATCACCGGAGCCGTCGTCGGTGTCGGTCTGTGCAACGGCGACTGGCGTGCCCTGAACTGGCGCATGATCGGCTGGATCTACGGCGGCTGGATCATCACCCTGCCGTGCGCCGGTATCATCTCGGGCTGCTTGATGGGCTTCATCATCAACGCTCCTCGCTGGGGAATGGAGATCTAAAGGAGAAAAGAGGCAGATCGCCTTTCGACTACTTTAAGGGAGGAAAGACGAAGGGTGCTGAATAGTGGTGCCCGCAGTAGTGATATCTGTACTATGGAAAGGCTGAAGCAGCACTTGTACTTTGAACCACATATAGACTATTATACCCAATTTGATCACTCATTGGAACATGTACGCAGAACAGTACGAAGCCAATCTCAGGACCCCTTCAGCTCAAGGCTGGTTCATCTGCCTACCTGTTGCCTGCGTCATGACAACCACCGAAGCCGCCGAAGCAATGCTTCCGACGAACGAGACCAGATTGCTCCACCCCGGGTTGACGAACGGGTACATTGCGACCGACGCGACCGCCGCGGCCAGGCCGAGGATCCAGAACGCCGCCATGATAAGGTAGGGCGCCGTCGTCAAGTCCAGCTGCCTCCAGAGGGGAACGATCATCGAAAAGCTGGCGAGCACGGCGATCAGGTTGGCCTGCATCATATACCAGAAGTCGGCGTCGGACGTGCTGCCCACAGCCGCCGCGGCCACCCCGTTCTCGGCCCCGCTCATGGATTTGTAGAAGCCCATGCTGAAGGGCGCTAGGGCGAGTAGGAGGAATAGCGGTAAGAGACCAATGATCAAAACGTTCTCATTCTGCGGTGTTGTGGTGATGGCGGCGGCGGCGGCGGCGGTAACAACAGGATTTGTCGCCGATCCGTGATCATCATCCCGGGGTGGTTTCTGGAACAAGGCCGCCGCAAGAAGCTCTTCCTTGTACTCTATCTCGGCGCAGCAACGGTACGACGAGTTCCGGTCCAGTATGCCCCGGAGCGAGTCGAGGCGCTTCTCGATGCCGCGAATGACGGGGTGCATCTGGTCTCGTTCGAGCTGCGTGACGTGGGGGAGGTGCCGGATGCGGTGGATCTCGACCTCGACATCGAGCTTGACGCTCTCGATAGTGCGGAAGATGACGTGCAGCTCCAGCGGAGCTACTGTCGTTGTCGCCTTATTGTTTTTCGTCTTCCGGGCGAGAAGCAGCCGCATGATGGCCTCCCAAAAGGGGATCTCCCGCGCGGCTTGGAGATACTCGAGGTGGTCTAGCTCGTCGAAGCCCTCCACTGGACGCTTGCCGTACCCACCCGGAAGAGGCGGGGGCTTCTGCTTTTGCCCCCGGAAGTGCAGGTTGATGTAGTAGGTGAAGCAGCAGTCCAGAAAGTGGAAGTGACGGGCGACAGAGGTGAGCCTTCGCTTGACCGTGCGGTTGGATATACCCCAGTATTGGGGTGGCACGTATAAGGAGGTTGTGCTCCCCTCGCTCTTAGGGCTCTGCGAATACACACATTGGCTTAAGTTAGAAGGGAAAAAGGAACAGTATAGATCATACATCAAATGTTCGGCAGATGGCACACTCACTTTTGGTTTCTTTGGTCCCGAGGTGGGTAGCTGACTGCTCATCAACTGGGCGCTGACCACCATCTTTGATATCAGTAGCAGAGAGAACGACTGGAAGCGGGTGTAGATAGAAGCAACTGGCTTATACTGCTTGCCTGCAGATCAGCCTATTCAAGTTCCAAGAGCCAAATGGGTTGTGTACGTGTGAGTAAGGAAGACATGATTGTCAAATGAATATTCCCGAACGGGAGGGCGCCAACCCACCACTCACATAACCTGCATACACTCAGCCGCACGACCGCCGCAAGGCAGATTTCTCCCCTCTACTTTATGGGACTTGACGGATGGGCTGAAAGCCCTACATTCCATCTTGAGAATCGGTGGTTGCACTTCAGACCAATCACCAAGGTACCACGGTTGTTCATACCATTCATCGGCCTCATGTACTTATTTTGGTTGCTGATTCGGTACTGGTTCATGATTTCCCTGTATTAATGCAGGGTTGGCCGCTGTTGGAATGGCGACACATTAGATGTTTGGTGTGATACGCGATCAAAGTATGTATAAATTGCATGTTCTGCAATGTTATTCATTTGTGGAGATGTCTATCCGACCGACTTGAAGTCATCTTTGCGGCCGCCCTCTAACCTCTTGCATCTATCCGCCGATGCGACCCCGGGGTATCAAAATGCCCAGCCATCTATCTTTGCATTGGGGCTCACTGGCCAAATCAAAACACACATTCGTTCTTCTTCCTCATCAATGACTCTCTCTCTCTCTCTCTCTCTCTCTCTCTCTCTCTCTCTCTCTCTCTCAAGACTTGTTGGTCTTGATATCTACTAGAAGGCTCATCTGTGCGAGCCACTTCCTCGCGAACTCCTCCTCGCTGAAACGGGTGGCGGAAATACGGGCTCTCTTTCTGACTGAGAGGGGATCAGGTAACGACAAAGCCTTCTCGAAACCCTGGGCGAACTCGGTGGCAGTGGTGGCGTGGAATCCTGACATAGTTAGATAGAGTTCATGATAGTATTCAATGCGGAAAGGGGGAGACTGTACCTGTAGGCTCTCCGTCAACTTTGACGACGATGTCCAGTTTCGGGCCACCACTGTCGTGCACCACAGCAATCAGACCGGCCGCCTGGTACTCGACAACACCAATACCGAAATGCTCGTTCCACATGCCGTTGACGCCGACGTAGGCCTTGCTCAGCCACATGAGGATGTCGGGCCAAGAGGCATCGAGCTGGAAAATGACGCGATCCTTGATCTGCAGCTCATTGACCAGCAGCCGCAGCTGGTAGACGCGCTTCGAGTCGCTATCGTCGCGGACGCTACCCACGAGGACCAGCTTGGCGTCCTGGGAGGCCGGGGTCTTGGAGTTGACAAACTCGGCAAAGGCGCTGAGGATGAGGGTGTGGTTCTTCTCGGGGCGGAACTGGGCAATGTAGACGAGCACCTTCTCGCGGCGCTTCTCGCTCTTGGCGTCGACCTCGATCTGGGCGGCGAGCTCGCTGACGGCGCAGGGCGGGTAGACGACGGCGATGGGGTGGTTCTGCTTCCGGTTCTGGCGGCGGGGGCCCCACAGCTTCTGGATGTGGTCCTGAGTCCAGGTCGAGTTGGTCATGACGACGTCAACTGAGGCGCCCATCCAGGAATAGGTGGCAGCGAACAGCTTCCAGTAGAACATTTTGGCCTTGCCCCGGAAGCCTACACCCTGGCCGGCATTGACCCCCTTATCGCCGACAGCCTTGTTGGTAGGGTCGAGCGAGTCCAGCATGTCGGTCGAGATGGTCGGGTAGTGGACGTAGGCGCCTGTGGGCATCTGAGGGAACAGGATCTTGCTGAGGCCGAGAACGAAGGCATATCCCATGGTGTCAACGAAGATATCGGGCACCAACAGAGAGAAGGCATCCCAGCCCAGCACCAGAGAACCGAGAGACTGTCCGAGCAGAGTAAAGTGCGGCCATGTCGAAGAGAGAACCCAGTGGCGCGTGGACAGATACAGGAAAGTGACGGTAGGCGGGTGGATATGGATGCTGAAGGTATTCTCGACCCTGATGAGCATCTTCTCCTTGTTCACGTCGTGGTCACCCGTGTAGACGACGCACTTGGCCTTGGGCCAGCGCTTCTGGGTCGCGCGGATCGCCGCCCACAGAACACGCTCGCCACCGCCGCCGGCATTGCAAAAGGGGTGGAAGAAGCCGACGATGCCGTCCCAGTCCTGCTCGCCCTTCTCGCCGTTGTGGGAGGTGCCGAGGACGGAGGCCTCGATGTTCTCCCAGTCGTTGTCGAGGCTGCTGCTGCTGCTGTTGCTCTTGGTGGTGGAGCGCTTCTCGGCGTAGGCCCTCTCGTCCTCGTTGGTGATGCGTATTATGAGGGAGCGGCGGCCTTCTGTCTTCTTGCGCAAGTACCAGCCCAGCGTGGTGCCGACAGTGTTGGCAAAGGCGTGGAACAGCAGGGGCACGCCATAGTTCCACAGCAGCAGGGCGACAAAGGGCGTGCTAGCGAGCGCAATGAGCGTGTAGAGTGCCGTTTCGAGCGCCATCTCGTTCTTCCTGGCTCTTGCTTCCTGCCTTGCTTGAAATCGTGGGTTCGTTTTGGGAGTGCACCACACACGACAGGAAATTCGATCGGAACCAGTCGTTCGTTCGTTCGTCAAGAACTACTAGGTAGGCAGGCGGGGAGATGTGGAGTTGGATCTTTGTGGTAGCGAATGGATCCCACGAACTTGGTTGCAAGCCCGGTGGTGCTGGCGTGGTTGGGTGGTGGTGGGCGGCCCGGTTCGTGAAGTTCGGCGCACAAAAGGCGGGGGACGAAAGTCGGGTTCGTGCCTGTTCAGGCTGGGGTGCAGTGATCGCTTTCACCCATCGATCGATTTTGTGCGGCGGTTGTCACGAAGAGAGAAGTAGGAAAAGAAAGAAAGAGAGTTGGACGAGTCAGAAAAGGCGTGGGAGAGAGGGTGTCAAGAAGAGGTTTACGCTGTCATTAAGCCAAGGATGGGACGAAAATGGTGTGCCCAGATATCAGAAGCCACCATTCCCTTCGTTGTGCTTTACCTGACCTGCTAGGTTACGGTAGCTCTCACACACGCCCAGCGGACGCAGACGTCACCCAACCCACTACCCACTGTCAATGCCGCTGCTGCAGATTGCAGATTGGCTACAGGGCTTCTGTACAGGGGGGGCTGCTCACTAACGTTGCCTGTCATGGTGGGGTGCCAGTTGTGGCTTGCGTGTACTCTTCCAGCTGTAGATACTTCTGACTTTCGACTATTGGTTTGTTATAGGCCACTCTCAGTGTGTCAGTTCATTCCAGTATGAAGAATCTGATATGTGATTTATGTAGTACATATAGTAGTAGAAGATAGTAAGAGAATGTATTGTGTCAAGTCGCTGTTTGGTGATGGTGAAAGGACTTGCTCAGGTGTACTCGAGAAAGCACGGGCCAGTCAAAGATCAGCTGGACCCTGGGATTGGGATAGGCGTAAGATTCTCATTACATGCATGCCATCAGCTGGCTTTTGCTTGTGATAAATGAGCCCAGCTCCAAGATTGAAGATCGACCTGCCATTGCAGCACCTGTGAAATTGATAGGCCCGTTCTGAAAGATGTAGCATCATGAGCCTCCATCTCCAACGACAGTTCGCCCAGGCGGCCATTTCATCATCTGCCCTGCTCAAGCGCCCCAGCGCCAGCAGTTTCATCCTACCACCACACACAAACTCACTCAAGCAACTACATGCTGCTCGCTTACAACAACCCCAACAACGGCATGGCCCACAAAGGCGCACCCTCTTCACCGAGTCCGTCCAGGCCGCCGTCCAGAGCACCCAGGACATCATACTAGGGGCCCACGCCTACAGCGGCCTGCCATGGTGTGTGGTCATCCCCCTGATCGCCGTCTCCGTCAATGCCGTCTTCCGCCTCCCCTTCAGCGCCTACTCCCAGAAGCTGCTGCAGCGGCGCAAGAAGGTCGAGCCGCTCATGACAGCATGGAACGCGAAAGTCAAGAGGGACGTCATCGTCCGTGAGCGCACAGATCCCGCCAAGGCCAAGCCTATCGTTGAAAAGCGCCTGAAGACGATCCAGAAGCGCGTGTACTCGGCCCTAGGGCTCCGGCAGTGGAGGTTCTACCTCAGCATCACCAGTTTCCCGGTCTGGCTCCTGGCCCTCGATGGCATCCGCCGGGTTTGCGGTGGGCAGAAGGGCGTCCTGCTGGGACTGCTCACGGGCGAAAAGAGCCTCGATGCAGAATCGGCGGCGGCCGGTCAAACCGTTGCTGACGCATCATCCAACGCTGCCGTCGCTACAGTCGCCACGCCGACCACGGGAGGTCCCATCGCCCAGGGCATCAGTGCAGCCGTCGACACATCTATGACCGACGTTACTTCTGCAGCTTCGACTGTGGTCGGTCCCACCACTTCCGCCCTGGACCCTGCCCTGGCCACCGAGGGAGCGCTCTGGTTCACCGACCTGACGGCGGCCGACCCGTACCATATACTCCCCGTCGCCCTCGTGGGGATGCTGATCCTCAACCTCGTCCCCAAGAACCAAGCCGCCCGGTCAGCCCTCTTCGGGCAGTGGTGGCGGCAGCCACAAGAAGACTACACCAAGTTCAACCCGCGGCTCATGACCAGGGGCCTGTACCGTGGTGTCATTTACGTCATGCCCCTGGCAACGTTTGTTCTGATGGACATGCCCGCTGCACTCCACCTGTACTGGCTTTCTTCGGCCGGGGCGCACTTTGCGTTCGGACAGGTGTTGAGCCGGGTGATGCCGCTCGAACAAGAACCTATCAAGAAGTGCAAGGGCATTTCGAGCATGATAATATCACCTAAGCTCAAGGGAGGAGAGAGGGACTGGCAGAAGCTGTTCTGATAAGGATAGCAGACAAAGTCACCATTAAAACATCGGAATGCAGAAATACTGCGAAGTTGTTGTACAAAGTTGTCGGAATCTTGTATAATAGACAGGTAGACTATATACATGCGGCTGTAGAAACCCAATGAGAACTCATGAACACGCAAAAACGAGAGATCCTCCCACCCATTGCCCGAGTCTGTTCACTGGGAACAGACACCCCATTAACGAAACGCTCAATCCACCCACGGTGGAGACTTTGATAATTACTCCCAAAACGCCAATAGATGCCATAGTTGCCCTTTCCATTCTCGTATCTCCAATCCAGCAGCAGTCAGGCGGGTATATGTAAAAAAAAGAGTCCTGCTTTTCTTCAACCCAGGAAGACGGCCAACATGACAATAGTCAAGATGACGGCCAGGATGAGAAGCAGACAGCAGGCCTTGCTCCGGGCGTTCTTCTGGTACCGTGCCGCGCTCCGCAGCTCGACGTCGGCGCCGCGGGTGTCGTCGCGCACGTTGATGGCGTTGGTCTCGATGGTCTCGAGCTGCTCGCCCTGCTCACCCACGATCTGGGCCACCTGCTTGAAGAGGGTGTTGAGGTCCGTCACGCCCTCCTCGATCTGCCGGATCTCGTCCTCGCGCTCCTGGATCAGGGCGTCCTGGAAGTCGACCTCATCCTGCGCCGCCAGGTGCGCCTGCTCCTGCTGCTGGAGCTGTAGCTGCTCGCCGTGCTGATAACCTCCAGTGTGATCGGCGCTCGGGGACTCGGCGTCATGGGCGGCTGCCTTGGCCGCGGTGACGCTGGCGTTGAGCTTCTCGAGGGCGGTGCGCTGGAGGCCCTGGAACTCGCGCAGGCTGGCGCCGAAGTCACGGGCCAGCTTCTGCTGTTGGTATTTCTGGGTGGGCGTGATGCCGTCGCCGCCGTCCCAGGTCTGCAGCTTCTTGACGCCCTCGCCGACCTCCTTGAACTGGTCGCGCGACTCCTCCAGCAGGGCCTGCACGCGCTCTCGCAGGCGCGGCTTGTCCTGCCGGGTGCCCAGGCGGTCGATCTCGGTGCGCAGCTTGTCGTTGTTGCCCTGCAGATGGAAGAGGGCGTTGGTCAGGGTCTGGTTCAGGCGCGAGAACTCGGGGGAATCGCTGTAGGCGCCGCCGCCGCTGCGGTTGCCATTGCCGGATCGTCGGCCGCCGCCGCCGGCTTCCATGGAGGAGAGCTGATCAAAGGACATGACGGTGGTTTGGTTGAGGGTATTATCGATGGAATGTTTCAAAAGTAGGCGGCGTCGCTTTAGAGAATGTAAAGAGGGTATCAAAAAAGAGAGATGGAGGTTTGATTGGTGGCTGCGAAAAATCAAGCAATGCACCTCGTTGTTGATGTTTGAAAGTTGCTCGACACTCGACGACGAATCGGTCGGCCTATCTCGGGTTCAGGTGAGTGATCATTAATGGATCGATAGCGCATTGAAGAAGGTTGGTTACGTAGTGTGCACGGCCACACCGATGATCAGGCAACTTCCATAAAATCAGCCACATCATCAAGACGGAATTGGAGTGTTCAGTGTTGTTGCTGCCAGCAAAGAATCTAAGCTGTTTGTGGCTTAGCCCGTCATGCCTTAGCTCCAGTTGCTGCAGCTGCACCTTAACATTTTGAAAGCTCTTGGGTGTGCTGAGCTGCTGCTGCTGCTGCTGCTAGAACTTTTTATTTACATTTGACCATCTTCGCCTGGCCCGCATTGACGACGCCTTGTATAAATCCACACAGTTGGATCCGACCAACCTGGCATCTTGTCTGCCCATTTCACATTCCTTACGCGACCCGAACCGATCGATATGAACCCACGATAACCAATTCATCGCCAAGACAGACATACAGCGGAATTGCCCACCATGCCTGCGCCGGTGGTGCGAAGGGCGCCCTACAAGGACTTCCTCCAGCCATGCCTGCAGCGACGATTTGCCTCGACCCTTCTCGTCGTTCTCGCCATCTCATACGCCGAATCCCTCACATTATCTAGCTGGACCTCCGTCATATGGTCCTGGTTCCCGCTGGGCATAGCAGGCCTGCGAACCCTCGCCATCTTCGGCTCCGCCCTCTTCATCGTCATCCTGCGCATCGCCCACCCTCACATCGGCCTGCGTACCTCCAACTCGGGCTTCCACACCTTCCGCCAGTATGCGCTCACTTTCGAGACGTGCGAGAACGTCCTGACCTACGCCATCTCTGCCTTCACCTTCAGCCAGGTGTACCTGTACTCGGTCGGCGAGCATGCTGGTCTCCAATGGATCACCTACCACAGCGGCCGAGCGCGTCTCAACGAGCGCGCCTTGTTCTACACCGTCAGCTTGACCCTGCTTGGCGTCTTCGAAGGCGTCATGCACTCGGCCCTCGACTACGACCGGCTGCTGCTGGGATCCGTCAGGGCCAAGACGGAGGAAGAGGAAAACGGCACGGCGAAGCAGGCGTCCAAGGAGGACCCCTTCGAGAAGCTGGTCAAGGTCGCCCCGAGGCTGGTCATGCGTGCCGCCACCAACTCTATTGGCGTCTGTCTGGCCAACTACCTCACACTCTATAGCCTCTTCTTCCGCCGCACGGCCTGGTGGTGGACCATGACCTTCTTCCGACCGCTCTACAACCTGCCCAAGACCAACATTCCCCCGCCCAGCGGCCCATGGAGCGTCTGGATGCTCTTCCGCTCCGTTCTGGCTGGGTTCCTCCTGTGCTTGCTGTGGAACTTTGGCAACGCGACCTTGACGCTGCGCCTGGCTAAGGAGCCCCTCAAGAACGGGCAGCCCTTGACCGCCGAGTCCAAGGATCCCAACGGCAGCCTGCTGAATGGTCTGAAGGCCAAGAAACCCCGTAACCAGGTATGTTTTACTCTACTATTATTGTTTTCACGTGTTCGTTCTAACATGATCAGGCTTTTGCTATGTGGGAGCTCGCTCTTATTGCCCGGGACTTTGATGCTCGTCGCAAGGGCATCTTTGAGGACATTGATCGCAAGGACGGCCCCATGTGGTCGCAGCTCTACGTGATCTGCCTCGACACCATCAAGCATATCGAGAAGCGCGTCGATGAGTTTGGCAAGGCCCCTGCTCCGCCTCCCGCCGCCGCCAAACCTGATGCTGCCCACCCCCCTGCTCGCATCGTGGAGCCCCCCGTGTCGGCGATGGTGTGGCAGGACAAACCCGCTCCCAAGACATTCCGTGACACGATGGGCAGTTATGTCGACAAGAAGGTGAGGTCGCCCGGCAAGAAGCCAGCCGACATTGGTCCCCTGGCCAAGCAGACGGTTACCGAACTCCGCGACTCCCTCTTGACCAAGGAGCAACAACAATACGCCAACCCCAACGGCATTGCGGCCATGTGGTCGAACATTTTCCTGTGGCTTTTGCAGTACCCGATCGGCTGGCCCTTCAAGCAGCTTTTCTCGCGCCGCCTTTCCGCTGCCGTCCTTGGTACGCCACATGGGGAGGTCAGCATCTACGTCAATGCCGCTTTCACCCTGTCCCAGCTGTCGGTCGCGAGTTTGAGCGAGGACAACTACGGAAACGTACATCGAGATGTCCCGGCTATCATCCGGACACTGACCACGGTCATCAAGAAGCTGGAGATCTTCCGCGACAACCTCGCCATGCACTGGACCGACTTGGAAGCCAGCCGGCATTGCGGGCCCGTGGAGGAACTGTTGGAGGCATTCAAAGATGCGCTCGACAAGGTCGTGACGGCTTTTGAGCAGTACAGCACGGATCTGCGTCTCAGCCGAACCGATCTCCGGTTAGCCAAGGAGGCGGCGAAGAAGGCCGAACCAGCTCAACCAGCGGCTCCGGAGAAACCGCAGCAGCAGAAGGAGAGGCGGGCGGCGGAAAAGATATCGCAACCCGAGATGAAGCAGGTGGGCTAGTGGCACACACGCGTCTCGCCACGCCTGCCCGAGCTATGGCGCCTCGTGCAGGACAGCAATAGCATGTCGCCTACCCGGCAAGTCGAGCAACTCGCCAACGAGAGAAGTGCTGTGTCGAGCCCTACAGATAAAAGCTAGCAGCGGGAGCTCGACCTGCTGCGACATCGACTTCACCGGCGTTCGGTTACGGATTGACGTGCATCGGGTTACAAGTAACAGGTCGCCCATATAATGATTGCAAGTATTCGCTAGATTACAATGCTGGCTATAGAATCGTCTGCGTGGCGCAATGTCACAACCAGACAGCCGCATTTTGTACCACCACATCGGCACAATAGTTGCCGGGGCACTTGAAGCCCATGGAAAAGGATGGGAATATCAGATGCTGTAATTCTAAGGAGGCAGATCGAACACAAATTAATGACTCACAATGAGAAGACTATTCTTTGGATTATGGAAGTGACCTGCGCTCGGCTGTCGTATGATTAGGCCTTAACTTGAACCTGTGCAGTATGAGTTGAAGCCATACGAAGCCTGGAAGAAATGGAATATTCGTTGAATGCGCTACTCAAGGAACATGGATGCTCTAGTGGGTTGCCACAGCAGCCTTCTTCTCGATGTTTCCGATGTTAGTGCTTGAGCTAGGAATGGGTGACTATCTACCTATGTATTGGACCTCAGCTATGTGGTTGCGAAGAATATGATACGTGTATCTTTCATTGAATAAAACCACAGGCTCGCACACCATCAAGGAGCCTGACGACGTGGTAGGACGAACAGATATGCGGCCCATCACAAGGCATCCGATTCAAGTAGTGCAGGTCTGACTCTCTGACCTCACTGTACAGGCATTGTGCATGTGCATGTGGTGAGCGGGGGCGCCTAATTCCCTAATTCCAGGGCCGCCCCCTCGAGCCCCAGAGCCCCAACAGCCAATTTAAAGCTCCGTGGGCCCTCCAACTCGGCGATTCCCCTTCCCTTTGTTGCTCTCACGGCTTCGTCATCTCACCTCTGTCCCTCTTTTGACCATCGCCTGCGCGAGACTTCGCGTTCGCCCAGCAAGTCATGTTTCTAGTCTTGCTCAATTGAACAGGATGCGATGATTTCGTCCTGTCAATTCAACCATCGACCCCGAACGCGATACCCCAGTTAGTCCATGCGACACTCCTAATATGTTGATCGGCCTCGAATCGCATCAACCATGGCGCAGTCAAAAGCAAAGCTCCATACTGCTTTTCGCATATTCTATAATTCCTTATACTTCCTCTTCCACCTCGTCCTACTAGCGCTTCTTCTCGCCGTGCCCGGCGACATCATCCGCCAGGCCTACCTCTTCACCTTCCAGTATGCCAACATCATCATCATCTCAGGCGTCTACCTGCTGTCCGTCACCATCGTCCTGTTCGTCTACTTCCTGCGCTTGTACATCACCCGCACCGTCCTGGCCGCCATCCCGCGCAGCACCATCCCCATCAAGAAGGGCGATGTCAAGAAGCAGGTCCGGCAGATGATCGACCGCGATCTGGGGAGGAGCGCCGCCATCGCCTGGGAGGCCCGACCGAAAGTCACCGGCCCCAACGAGGAGCAACCCTTTGGCCTCGGCGTACTGGCAGAAGAAGGAGGGGATAATAATTCGTTCGAGCAACAACACCTTAGTAATAACGAGAAGGCAGCCGGCGGCGGCGAGAGCGACCTGAAGCTGCGCCGATCCACGTTCTCCTGGAACAAGCTGAAGAAGTCGCCGACGGTCGAGAGCAAGATGGGCATCGCGCTGCCCCCGACCAAGCCCGTCTGGGGCGAGATCGAGCACAACGGCTGGGGCAGCCCCAACTCGCCCGACCTGCCCAACCTCCAATACAGCACCGTCCTCTCCGAGCTGCCCAACCTGATCGAGGCCAAGGCCGTCTCTCAGTCCCCTACCGACCGCGACGCCGCACCCGACCAGCCCGCCTTCGACCCGGAAGCGATTCTCATGCTGCAACGGCCGGTGCACATGGGTTTGCGCGACTACATCCTCCACCTGACGTCGCTCGGCGTCATTCCGTCCACCCAGACCGTGTCCGATTTCCTCGACGCTTACGAACGAGGGCGCTTCTCGCCGAGGCCTATGTCCAACACCGCATTCCGCGACCTCATGCACCTCTTCGCCGAGGTCCTCCGCAGCATGCAGCCCTTGGACCCCTCAGCCCTCCACGTCATGAACGACATGAACAGCATGTACACGGACAGCCGCAGCAACATCGACGACGACGCGCCGCGGGAGTCGAGCCCCACGACGCCCGAGGGCGGCAGCCTGCACAGCATGCCCAGCAGTTCCAGCCTGCGGACGCCCGTGAGCCAAGTCGGCGGCGGCTCGCGGGCCCTGTCCAACAACAAACGGCCCGCGATGGTGGCGCGCAACTCGTCGGGCGTCTCGTGGCGGCAGTACGGCACCGCGCCGACGACGCCCATGAGCCGGGCCGGGCGGTCGTTGCGGACGGCGGCGGGCGACCGGCTGAGTCGGGCCATGTCGCACAGTTCTAGCATCAACAGCGGCAACAGCAACAGCTTCGCGCAGACGCGGCCGGCGTACGCCGCGAGCAGCTTCGGCGGCAGCAGCAGCGACGGGGGCAGCTTGCGGCGGTCGGGGAGCCAGGCTAGCGGGGGTAGTGTTATTCGGCTGTCGCGGCGGGAGGATGGGGTGGAGTTGCCGTATGTCTTGCGGATTGGGGACTCGTTTTGATGCGGGAGACTTGTATTATAATAGATGAAACAGTGCCTTGTGATACCCACGGAAGAGAGAAGCCGGAAATGCTTAGTGGTACTGCAGTTTGAGCTTGTCACACTACTCTAGCATGGCATGGCGTTTGGTACCCCCGATCATGCGGGATTGGCATTTGTAACATTGGGAAATGGATCGGGTTGAGAGAAACCAAACTGTATATTGAAAATGAACCTGTATTGGTCGCAATGGAAATAATGTAATCCTTCAAATCTCCGGCTCATTTCCTACTTTTGAGTCCTGTCTGTACCCGGTATATTCCCATCATGTGAAACGTGATATCGTGAGCTCGTCATCGCAACCGAAGATGGAAATACAGACTATCCTGATTTGCCCCTTTAAGAGACCCAGCTCTTTCCCTTTTTCCTGGCCGTGCCCCTTACCCAGACCAGCGTTTCCCCAGTATGCGAATCATGAAACCGTAGCCTTCTCGAAAGAGCCAATGAAAGAACAGAAAGGAAAATTGATGGGAAGCGATATAGGACTACGGCGAAGAGAAAATGGGGTAAGTAGAGGAGATGGGTCTTGGAAGATACGGCTAGGCCAACATATCCAAGTTTGGATGGCAGGGAAGAGAAAGATAAACGAAAATAAATGGAAGGAAAGTAAGGAAGGAGAAAGGGGACTGATTGTGCTTTTCTCTCCAACCAACTTGCTTGTCCGCTGTTAGCCCCTGGCCTCATGTGACAATGTCTCTAAGGCAGCCATGTAGGTGTGATCAAATGCAAACGACAACAAGAATAAGATTGTTAGAGAAGCGATGTATGGGTAGCAAGGATGCTGCTGCTGGACGTCATGGCTCGACGCATGACCTGGGAACGAACGACATGTCGCTAAGCTTTGTTCATCGAGGATCCCTGGACAGCAGGCGAAATCTCGGTTGGCGAGACGTTGATCAAGATTGTCTGGCCGGGCGACAACGGCCTTTGAAGAACGCCTGGGATGGATGTGGATGGTAGATGGATGACCCCCCAGATCCGAATCCCTGGCTGGCTGCATGTGCCGGCGGCGGCTGTCCAACCTTAACCTTATGCGGGAGAGCCGAGGCGCTAGGCCCCACCTGCCAGCATACAGTACATGTATCGTGTCAAGCTGTCAGGGCCAATCAAACCCTCCTCTAAAATGAATGGTACAAGACGATAGTATAGTCGAGCCTAGTTCGCACTGTATGGTATCTGCATTTGTATAGTGAATGGTCACTTACACAAAGCAGTACAGGGTCAGTATCTCTCGCTCTACTTTTCACAGCTGGCTCTATGGCTAGCCACAGCATGCAACTTACAAACTTTGAGGAGTGTTAGTTGGCTCCAGTGTTCGAATTCTCCGTGTGCGAAGTCCCGTTCAGTTTTGCTAGGGATGCCGCCATTTCACGTTGAACTTTGGTATGCCGTTTGGACACGCTCGTGGAAGGTGAATCAGGGCGAAGCGACAATGCCGTCACGGGATCTCCCCCGCCGTTTGTCTTCGACATGTACGACTTGACTGCTTTCTTCGACGTGGACGTTTTGGATGGGGACATGGTGTTTGAGGTGACAAAAGAGTTTGGTTGTGTGGTGTAGTCCTATTTCAGACAGGCTTTGCATTAGAGGGAGGATGAAAAATTCGAGGTAGGAGGATACTAAAGAAGAGATAGAAGACTTTTGCCAGGATCTGGACCATGATGATTGGGAAAGGGGTTGATGGTGACCACAAGTGGCACGCATAAGGGACGGCCAGCATTGGCGATGTAATAAGAATAATTTCCCCATTAAGCCACAACACTTTGCTAGGTGTATACGTAACAAAAGAGAATGAGAAAAAAGAGTTGGAGCGTCTACTGCGGATCGCAATCCAATCCCCTACTATTGGCAGTAGAGCGAGGTAGGCTGTCGAGGACGGCGAGAGAGAGTTGAGTGGTCACGAGCGTTGCTGGGCGCTTCTGCGTCCATCGCATACGGGGCATCAGAAAAGACAAGACACATGTGCAGCATACGTACCCTTTGAACCAACAGCGGTTGGATGAGTTGCCTGTGGTGGATAAATCTTACGGGTTGTCCAGATGAGCTCAGCTTCGGAATGAGTTTCGTAGATATAGTGTGAACCATAGATTAAAAGTAAGAGAGGAGAAGAATAAACACAACTTGAGTAAGGTGGATTGTCTGAAGATGAGGGCACTTCACTAGTGTAGGGTGATCGAACATATATACGAGTTTCGGGTTCTCGGACTTAGCATTAGTGCTGTCTGTATGTAATAGAGAGAAGTTGTAAAGAATGGCTATAGTTAGGATATAGGGGTGAAGAAGATATATATAACTTTATTGAGAAGGAGGAAGAAAACTACTAGTTGGGCAGTTTGATAATGGGTTAGAATCTTGCTGCATAGCCGACTCGAAGATGGAGCATAGAAAAACGCACAACGTGTACCAATACTGGTGAGTTTCATCGACTAAGTCGGTTCCTTAACACTAAAATGCTCAATTTGCTACTTACCCCCTTGTTCGTCCGGCATCTAAACCGCATGCCCCTCAGTTGCCTAAGTACCTATACATGCACATTGTTTCGATATTGTTTCGGTGAGCAGGTGTTTCGCGGGCTGGGGTTAGAGCTACATTTGCCTTAAAATATCTTAACATGTCTTCAAGCAACTCCCCAGTTTTACGCCCTAATTGATTTCTCGCAGCTTTTAACAAAGTGCACCTTCAGCCACTACCATCCATTAGTTAGTGCCTTGTCTATCTACATGTGGCATATACCCTAGTTCGATTCATCCCTTAGTATAATGCATTATTTAATGTATATAATGTTGTATAGACCGTGGTGGGTTCACTCTACCTGCCCTGCAGCTCCTCTTTATCCACATGATCCAGGATCGATCGGACTCTTCAGGATGGAACTGGATTGAAGAAACTCTATTCGCAGAGATGCAACTCGTGACTGGATAATCTGGTTTCATAAAATCATATCTTGGCAACTCATAAGCATTTTTGGCAGGCGTGTTCTTGTGTTCGGATATAGGACGTAGTCGTTCCATCTTGGGATCTTCGTGGGGAGATTACAAAAGAAGATGGCAAATCGAGGTGACGAGGCACAGTTTGCCTGGCTTCCTCGCCCCAACTCCAATTCTAGTCATACCACAGTTGCTTCGCGTCTCCGAGGAGCTCGGCACTGGGAAGAGTAAATGCATCGGATCTTTCTGAAAGCGACTTGTTTCTTGACGAGGAGTCGCCCGACACATCTGCGCTGCCGCTCTACTATGATATCCATACCACACCTCTAATTGATGATACGCTCCATGTACTCAGGATTAGGCTTTTGTATTGTACACTGTGTAGACAAGGCCAAGATTCTTAGAGGCTCTCAGGCCTAAGCACAAGGTCCTACCAATGGTTGATGGCACTAGGGATACAATGCAATGTTGCTTCTGACTCGGGTCGCTGCTGAGCAAGTGATCCACGTGACCCTTCTCGTATGACTAAGCATACCTAACGAACAAACGTATCCTGCCTGTGCAGCGTCGCCACTGGATTGAAGAATCAAGTAGCGGTAGAAACACGAACATAAAATAGAAGGCTGCGTCTTAATGTAACTGCTGAAACTACCTTTCTCTTGCTCTTCGGCCACTCCCCAACCTTCCAGCTTCCCAATTCTTGAGGATAACGATGCTGGCTGGTCTAGGCTGAGGAATGATAGCGCTAGGGTAAGTATCCAGCCAGATGGTTATTAGGGCACGGGCGGCCGCTAAGCTTAAGCTTAAATAATGGAACTATACCCCACGCTCTCCCGGGTTCGTCCTCGAAACATTCTAACTCCAGTCCAAGATGGGATGAACATAAATTCATTGGTCATTCGGACTATCTGCATTATGTACTGGTTCATGTACTGGTGTCAGTCAAGTTATGTAGCCTTATAATCGATTGCCTTCGTACACAGCGCGATGCTGCTCATGTGCATGGTTTCATTAAAATGAGGGACCACCTGTGCGGGAATGCACAAAGAGAGTTAGCACTTGCGTACAAGTACCCCAAGGCGTATACAGCTCATGAGCCTCCATGCTATTTGGGATTGAGCTGGGTAAGTGAAGCTGCAATATTGCGCTCGACCGCGGCTAGTCGCTCAGCGGCGCTTTGGGGTGTTGATTCGGGCCTGAGGGCTAGGGCTGTTACGGGATCTCCGCCGCTGTTCTTGGTTGAGAGATACGATCGCACATTATCACGAGATGTTTGGGCTTGCGGAGGGGACCCGATCGTTGCGGCAATGGCGTTGAGGTGCTTGGATGGAGTTTTTCTATTCCTTATAAGACTTGACACGCTTAGGTCCTGGAAAAATGACAGGGTGACATCCAGCGGGGCCTTCCTGCTGTGAAAGAGATCGAACGACGGAAGAAGTAACGAAACGTAGGGGCTGGGTAACGATTCTATCTTGAGGCCATATGGGTGGACCGTCAAGAAGATAGGAAAGAGTCGCCGGCCCTAGTGTTCCGTTCAGACGCGAGCGCTGGTTATGAAGAGGAAACACATGTAATATAAAGTGTAGGAGAAGGAAAAACACATGCAAGCCAATAATATAGTAACTGATAATGTCGCAGTCGAATGGAAGAAGCCACAATATGACTAGCCTCGAAATTGGAAAGGTAAATAGAGAAAGAAGAGAACCCTGAGATAACAGGATTATGCAACGTACCCTCCATAGACACTTTGATCAGATGAGCCAGCCATTGTCAACCCGATGGGAAGTACGTGAGAGAAAGTAATATGTAGAGGAAGCACTCGAGATGAGCAGCACAACTCGATCAGCCTCAAGGCTCACGGGAAGATGAATAAGAGTTGGGTAAGCACGAGACTGTATCTTTGGCTTGACTCCTGGGCGTATCGACTCGGATGTCCACAAGAAAGGAGAATGGATATCTAGCAAAGTAGAAGAGTAGAAGTAATCTTGTTTTTAATGAGAGTACTCATCAACACGTTGACCTAGGGGGGCCATGGTGCGTTTATATACCACCATCTTCGGACTGGAGCTTTGAAGGTCAACTCTCCAGATCTGGGGATTTACAAGGCAATTGTTGAAAGCCATAGTGGTGGAAACGTTGGAATCAGTTGGAGAGGAATCACGACTATCACTGGTCCGCTTTCCTGCATCTGATTCCTTCCGCAGGCCAGAGAAGAGCTCTACCGAACTTCTACTTACCTAGTCAGGCCAAGGCTGCACATTTACCCCATACTTGGGCATGTACTGTGTGTGCATGCTGATTCCCCACTACCTAACCAGTTAACGCAATCACCATTCTGCTTGCCTCATTGGCTATTTCCAACAAGCAGTACTTAGTCTCGGGCTTGCAAGTTAATCCCTTCTCTCCACCCCAATGTTACGAGGAGTCGCCTAAGTTCAGCTGCCCCCAGTCGGTTCCTTACATTTGCCCGCCCGCAAGTCTCAGCATACCTCTGTCCAATTATACTTCAGTGGTGTATGTCGTCAGAAAATCACCTTTTATCCTCCCCCATATGTATGTGCATGTGTCTGTATGCATGCTGTGGTGGGGTGTGCTTCTAGTCGTAATTCGTAACCCGTCATAGGCGAACGGTTGACGGCTGGACTGGATGCCCGATCTAGCAATCGGAACACAAGACTTCGGGGATAGAGTCTAGTCTTAATAGATATTCCATCATCCAAGTACATACACTTGAGCATTTGGCAAGCTTATCTGACCACAACTCGTCTGTCGCTTAATTTACCACCGCCTCAACCTTGTCGGCTTGGTTTTTTATTTGGGAACGCGCCAAGTACGCATCTTTAACTCGCCCCGTCACAAGAGGGCCGCATGACAGACGTCTGAAGGGGTGGTCACCCTCCTTCGGGTGTAATCCACCGACCCTGTCAAGTCAATCAGGACCTCGCGACGGTCAGCTCCGCTTGTGCGGCTTATTGACAAAATCTAGCTTTCCCTTTCCAACTGGGAAGCATGGAAACTCCTCACGAGCCTGCATAAACCGATGCATGCAAGTGTGTGTAAGTGGCGTGGCGATTCTTAAATAAAAAGATCCTCCTTACGCAGGGAGGTAAGTTGGAGAGGCATTTGGACCAAGAAGTCCAGCGGCATTCCAGTGCCTTATTGGCTGAAGAGGTAGTGGGGAATTGACATGTTGACGACCATGGAGCAAACCCAAATTATCAGTCCAGTACCTCAACTTTGGGATAAGGCAAGGTACGAGGCACTGGAGTTGGGGAGCTAGTAAACTTGCGACTTGAGCAAATGAAAACTTCCAGAATACCTACACATTCCACAGATCGCACTATATTGAGACCTTCCCACCTCCATTTGAGGAGCATTGAGTTCCGACCATATCTAAAAAATTGGTTTGGTGTGGCTCGTGCCTCTCTGTCATTCATTAGCGATCCCCATTTCTGCCATCTGCTACCTTTTTCTTCGCCGAAGAAATTGAATTGTGCTGCAGCATCCTCAGTAAGTCAAGATCACTTTGAATGGAGTGTCGCACGTATTGGTGACATGGGACAAAATTTGGCAAAGCGGAAAATGTTCGGCCAGCGGTATCCCAGATTAAGATCTCAATCTAGCACAAGCACAATACTATCGATCTACCTTTTACGCTGCATCAGTCATTTCACGTCAACCTTAGACCCTCTTCGCAGGCTACCCTCCCTACGATGTCGATATGTTCTTCGTGCATCCTTGGTAAATGGTTACGATACATGTCCGAGAACTGAATATATGCTTACCACTTGCTGCGTTGTCCGGTGGACAGTCGTCTGGGCGAACGGTATGGCAGGCAGCTTGCATTGAAAACAGGATAAGAAGATATGTCCACTGACTGTCGGAATTGGAAACTAGCAAAAGTAATGTGCGGTTTCTAGTCTACACAATGGGAAAATCTAGTCATCGCTCAGCTTGTTGTAAAACAGAGACCAGCACGCGGGGAGTATCATTGATGCGTGTATCTGCCAATGGAGGAATACCCGCCACCCTGCTACAGAACGCTGCATTACAGTCAAGAAGAAACCTCCGTCAATGTCAAATCGCACTGCCGCTGTCAAATCCAAAACAGGTGGTACCTAACGGCCAACCGTTGTGCTATCACTGTCCGCCCTGACCAAGTTCTAGAGCTTAACCTAATCGAGTGGGTTTAACCCCACGCACCCATGGTGTGTCGGGACGGTAGAGCGAATCAGATAAGGGGGTGTCGACTGTTTTAGGAAAGAGCTCAAATGCGTCACACTGTATCCTGTTACCCGTTTTAGTACTTGAAGTCTTTGTGACCGGTTACATAGATCAAAGCACTTACATAATCATTGGCAATTGGTCGCTTCCCGTAATACGCCATGAGATGTAGCTCGAGCCTATGGGAAAGTCCCATTGAGCTGTGTAAGGGACGCCTCAACGTCGCTCTCAACTTTGGCCTGTCGGTCGGCGGTGCTCTTCGAAGAGCCGCCTGGTCGGAGGGCCAAAGCAGTGACAGGGTCTCCCCCGCTGTTCTTAGTCGACATGAAATCCATGACTCTGTCGCGAGACATCGACTTTTCGGATGAGGTCGTTTTGGTCTTCCTGGAGACGGCGTGCGAAGGCTTCTTGGGAGTTTCTCTGAGAATAATGGAGGTCAGACTACTGGCTGTTCTAGTGCAAGGTGTTCTTCAAATGTATATGGAACTAGGGGTCCGTGAACGTAGAAAGGTGTCACGCAATGCTAGCGATGGAACATAAATGGCCTTTCAGTACACAGGAATGTCTGCTTGGAAAACCGAAGTAGGATGGATAAGATAAAGATGCTGTAGCATACATACCCATGCAAAGAATGGTTTGAAGAGCTACCCATTGCGAAAGATTTAGCTATTGCGAAGATAAAGCAAGTGTGTACTGTTTAATAGAGGATGTGACAGAGGCAGTAGTACTAAGTCGGGACTAATACCTAGCTTGGGTAGGAGAGGAAATGTCGGATACAGATATGAATGCTTCTAGAAGACAAGAATACAAGGAAGATAGAACTTTATATCAAATGGTGTTAGAAATTATTATAATTCTTGAGCAACTTTTGTAGCAAAGATGAGGAACTCATGGTATTTAATGCCACACACCCAGGGAAAAGTGGGTGACGATAAATGATGAGACGGGGTTGTCAGGATTTGCTGGATTATATAAGACAGTGCGAACAGTTAAACACAGATGGGATATGGTATAGGGGTTGGGGTTGTAGCTTATTACTATTAGTACAATTGGCATTCGATACTTCACTCCATTGGATATACATGATTCTTTCTATAGTGTTCGTGTCTGGTCTGCATTGCTTCGCACAACCGCTTATGGGTATTGCTATAGAACCTATGTTCGCTTTTGCAAAGTTAGTGGTGGATTGGAAGATGTGCTTAATGCTGATGCTTACAATAGATGCATGATGTTATGGTGGTCAAGCTTGGATAATGGCACCCGACCACTATCTATTGTATATTCGCTGCTGGTTAGGCATTGAAGTAACCGCCGGCATATTCCTATTCGCTAAACCCCAAGCCACAACCAACATGGCAAGGGGCGAGGTGTGATCGATTGGCTTGCAGCAGACGAAAGGATGTGTGTGGGTAATGGGAAGAAGTGTCAGAAGGAATCCTTATGCTTCCCGTGTGGTCGCAATGTCGCACTGTACTCTCAACTGCACTCTCAATGCTTGATATTTCCTCATTTCCCAGCTCACATGGTCGAATTGAGTCAAAGTCGATGCTGCCATGGAGTACATCCGCCTTATGGTATCCTAAGTAGACTGGGCCGCGGGCGAACTATAGTACATGACATTATACATGACTATACATGACACTACACATAACTATACATGACTGGAATACCCCTAAGAGGTATCTATATGTATACCTCACAATATACCATTCTAAAGGTACTTCTGCCTTGTATGCCTTAGGTACTCGAAATTCGAGATTGGCGGGGTAAAAAAAAGGTCGTGACGTTGCAGCAGTCGTTTCGCCCACCGTTCTCTTTACTTTGACAAAATAGTAAGAATGGGCCGAGAAAGATTTGGGAAAGTTCTTCGTGCATCCAGACTCGCTGTTTGTGGAAAGAGATATTTTATCAATTGAGCGGGCTTCAGATCTACTGGATGCGCGAGTGACATAAAGGTGAAGACAAAAACATCCACTTGGCAGACCTTATGTCACGTATTTCAACCCAGGTTCATGGTATGCAAATACAACGAATCGTAGTGTATTGCATGATTGCATGTGCTCCAATAAGTCCAAAGTAGACATATGCGAAGAAAATCCCAGTATATGGCACTTGCCTTTGTTCTCTAGCCCTATTTTTTTCCTGTGGCCACTCCACCTTGTTCAGGAACCCAGCTAGAGGGGTGGACAAAGGGTGGATTAAGGGAGGTCTGCCGTCAGAGCTAACCTTGTAATGTGGGCAACCCTTACCCGCCCTAACTGTCCTCGGGCGTCGGGAGTTTTAGCCGCGCTGAGCTTAGACTAAGATGGCATAACCCGTACTGTAAAATATTTTGTTAGTGAGAACAGACAACGCGTAACTTCAAGGTTGTACCAACGTCAAATACAGCGCAGTGCATTTCACGTTTGCAGCCCCCCACTCGCGTTCGCACCTGGTAAAATTGCCCACACTTGAGTTCTACTGGCTCCCCGAAGCCTCCAGCTGAGAAAGGGATTCGGCCATCTCGCGCCCAACCCGGTCTAGTCTTCCGACAACACTTTGAGCGGCGGATTCTGGGCGCAGGCCCAGCGCCGTTACCGAGTCTCCACCTCCATTCTTAGTGGCAATGTAGTCCTTGGTGTTTTTCTTCCCCATCGATCTTTTAGAGGACGATGCTATCTGGAAGGTGATGGCATTGGCAGGCTTGGATGGTGTTGCACTGTTCAGTGTAAGAATAAATACGCATTCCAGCAAATGGCAGTGATGGGCATGGCTTGACGTAATAGTAGGGGTTGAGGTAAGCTGCGGAAATGTCGAGTTAAGACGGACAACATGGAAAGGAACGAAGAAAGACAGAAGCTGTCTCGCCATTGCGGTAAGGATTGAATTTCCGGCCGATGGAATAATAGAGCTTCCTAGAGTCCAGCCTATGGAATCTCGATAGGCACCGGGTATGCAAGAGTGTGAGGGGACACGCAGCAAAGTTCTCCCCAAGTTAGGATCCCAGTAAGCAATATCTGCAACTAGGCACCAAAAAATCTCAAGGATTACTTTGACGCATCTGCGGTCTGAGTTCGACCATTGATGGAAAGCACTATATCTAGAAAAGCGCGCGGCGTGTGGTAGGAGCTCGTGGAAGATGTGCAAGTGGACCAGGAAACGGCCAGTCCGGCCGAAAGACTCGCCAAGGCTCAACACGGCGTCGTCGTGCGAAATGGGGATTATCCCGAGACGCTGTGATGTAGTGCTTGAAACTTACAAGCAGCCACCTTGTAGCGTCAACCGGAGACGCGAGCCGCACTGGGGCCTCACGAACGAGCCCAAGCCTTTGCTACCTATCTTGCGAATTTGATTCGCGTGTAGTTGGCGTCTTGAATATCGCCAAGATATTGACTGCCGAAAACAATGATACATGTGATAAGGGCAGTACGAGCTAAACTTGGTGCTGGCTTGGATCTGGGAACAGCAGATATAACTCCAGGGGGGGTAAGAAGATGAAAGGACAATGTAACGTACCCTCCATAGACACTTCGGTCAGATGAACCGGCCATTATATCAGCGAGCAGGGTAAACGAGTCAAACTCGAAGATATGCAGAAGAACCGTGTTCAATAAACAACTATGATGTAAAGCAGACAGCTGCTGGGTGAAGACTAAACAATACGATTGGCCTTGAAGATATGGGTGTAGGGTCGTTGAAGATTGAGAGCAAAGGGGAGAGATATGGTAAACAGGGTTGGTTGCTCTTGTCTTGTCTTGGTCGTCCCTCGATCTCGACGAAAGCTTACTGCGATAACATAAGAGAAAGATAACGATTGGGAACACATGATGGTTTTATATCAATATTTTCGGTCTGGGATGATATACCAAAGTTCGCCAACTCAGAACATATTTGCTACAGTTTCGAGGTTGCAGAACCATTTCCCGCTTCGCATAAGAAAGTATGGTGTATGCCTGAGCCTGCGCTTCTAGCCGGTACGCTGAGCGGTCCCGTTGTGGGCTATTTGCGCCTATCAAGTTGTGCCACCCGAGACATTCGTATGTCCTGGATAGAGCGCTTGTACGTATAAGGTAAGGTTAAGGAACTAAGCCATGGCTTGAGAAAGATACTTTATACCTTGTGCTCATATCTCATATCGGACCCTAATCCCAGATTCTCCGTACCAGGATGGGGCTCCTAGCCAGCCCAGGGTTCGATCGAAGTAGAGAATTATTATATCTAAAGCTTAATCCGGACCCCACTACAATAGTGGATGACAGGCGGCCGAGCTAGGATTGAGACATTGCGAACTGATGCGGCAAAGGAGAGAGGCTAGTAACCACAAGGCTACTGACTACACCTCGGCCCTTGCGTTAACATTAGCCTGCAGTCTTATGATACATTCATCAGCGGTCAGCCTTTTCTACATCTGCATTACCGATTTTACCACTTCCAATCTGCCAAGTCAGCCTACCTAAATCCTTGAGGTGGTTGTCTGCTCATTGCAATCCTCTGCCTACTAACGACTCTCAGTGTAAAAAGAAACATTAGAATATTTCCCGCGGAAACTTCTATTACGTAAGCGAATGTATTTTCATTAGAATACTACAATACATAGAGAGAGGGGTTCACATTCACACATTGAAAACTCCCCTTCGAAATTTGAAGCCATTGATCGGAGCCTAGGCGGGGCCTGTACCTTTTAACAGGCGCGTATACGTAGGTTGCGGCTCGGTCAATCGTCCAGAGAATAGTGTTGAATGCATATGATGTATCTAATCAGATTTGGTAGGACTGCAAATTCTGTGGGTTGGAACGGGGTCTGAGAACGGATGGCCCAGGAGGAAATGCGCGCGACGCCAGAGAATCAAACGAGGAGTCATGAGCATGGAGGTGGGCAAGGGAGGGCCGGGGCCCAAAAATCTTCAAATACCCGTTAGTTGAGTTCAAAAGTCTTAACGAGATGCCCATTTTCAACCGTTCGTTGTGGCGTGGGTAAGTTGGGATGAAAAGGCGAAGGCGTTGGAAATAACCCAATCGCAATGCACTCGACATGCAACAGCTCTATTGTAGGTTGACTGGCAGTGCGCCCCAACTGCGATTCACGCACTGAAGCTACCCAAATATTTAGCCAGCTGCCTAAGCAATTCATTGCTCATTTCCTATCCTTCGATGAGTCCCTCCATAAATAATCTTCGTACTTGGCGCAATACTGTTTTGCGAAACGTCATACCGCGAACTTTAGCAGCAACCAAGAAAGCAACAACTTTTTTTTCAATAAAAAGTAGGAAAGAACCTCAATCTATCACCATGCTTCTTTTGTCTATTCTGCAGCTATCTGCGCCACGATCCCAGCTTCTCAGCGCAAGTCTTTTTGGAGAAGGACAAGGGAGCTGGGAGCTAGGAGCTGAGAAAGTATTGGAGCCAACTAACTCCGATCCCGAGCAGATGCTACCGGTTCAATCAACCTTGTACGATGGGTTTGTGCCACGTGGTACCCCGGTCGTTCTCAGGTAGTTTAGCTGTGCGCCTTATCCGAATTAGTGCCAAATGGGAAAGCAGCTGGAGACAGTGGAATGTCAAAACAGCAAGCACTGTATCCGGTATATATTCCGTCAGTCAGTCAATTGCAACGATCAATGCAAGGCATTCTTTGCATATGTCGGGCGGGAGAGGTCCCAACTCATTACACAACACTCAAATAGAGACTAGAAAGAAGCTCACAAACTTGAGGGCCCATCCACGGCTATGACTGTCTGTACAGCTGCCTCAGTGCTGCTGCCATTTCTCGATCGACTTTGGCTTGTCGCTCCGCCGTACTCTGGGACGAGGTCTCGGGTCGCAGTGACAGGGCCGTCACAGGGTCCCCGCCGCCGTTCTTGGTCGATATGTACGAGCCAACCCTCTCCTTGGACATGGGCTTTTCAGGGGAAGATGTAGCGCTGTCTGTAACGATCGTCTGGGAGGATGAGGAAGTGGCCGCACTGATCTTTATGAGATGATACACCGCCAATTTGATAGACGAGTTGGGAAAGGACAAGTAAGAGAGGCAAGAAGCAGACCAAATAGATAATGGCGAAGAAGGAGAAGGTGAAGAAGGAGAAGGTAAAGAAGGAGAAGGTGAAGAAGGAGAAGGTGAAGAAGGAGAAGGGGTGAAGTTGGCAACAGGCCGAGGGGGGCAACCGCTTATTACATGCATGTAGTCATTTGATAGTTTGAAGCGGCCAGAGGTGGACTGCCCAATGAGAGCTTTCCCCACCAATAAAATTGTTGCAGTACATCCTCATGGCAAGAAGTAGGAACATTACGCCTGGGGAAGCGATGTGGCTTTTAACAATGATTATTTGAGAATGATCTTGTAACATACTTTCCGTGGACATCTCGATCAGCTTGACCAGCCATTGCTTAATCGAAAAATGGCGTGTGAAGCCAAGGATAGAGGTAAGAAATAAACGGGAGATGTATTGAGTTCCCTAGGTGATGAGATGTTATGTAACAGGAGTCGATGATGAGCTTCAATGGAAAGCCGGGTGCGATGTTTGATGGGAATACCCGGCGAATTTGTGATGGACAGCCCTGAGTTTTTATAATTTTTCATCCTTCGTCTTGGATGCGGTATATGGGAAAGGATGACAAAATCTCCATCTCGGCTGGTGATACCTCCAACCATGCGATATCCCAGGTCGTTGTAGCTGTGTACAAGGGATGCAGCAGCAGCATACCTGTCCGACAATAAGCCTTGCTTGCAGGGAGACAGGGACCCATCGGGAATTGAGCATCGCTGCAGGTATCTGGACCAATCTCCGCTCCCGCCCGGTCTGCCGGACACTGGTTGTCCACCACACTGGCGATGCAGAGACACGAGGACCAACGGAAACCAATAGATCAGCAAGCACAGGAACAAGATACTTGCCTCCAGCTCATTCCAGAATTGGCAGCGATTCGCTGACAGACGCCAGCTGCCGTGGTACAGAAGCTGCAAAAGCTGCATGAAACTTATCTCAGTTCTCATATTTGGCCCCACTCATTCTATGTCTAGCGACGCTAAGTAGGTCAATTGATACAGGGCCGCGGTAAAGAATATACTACAGTCGTCCAAGTCGCTGGAATGCGCAACGTCTTAAGGAACCACCTGCTACTAAAGTAACACGGCAGACGGGTCCCGAAGCCTACCACAAGGTACTGGAAAAAGAAGCTACGCTTTTTGTGTTTTTTTCAGCGGGGTAACAGGATAGGGCTTTTTACACCGAACAAGACTATGATGATACAGGAACCAGAGGTACGCAGAGAATAACGAGGAATAAATCGCATCTGCTCATGAAAGCCACTCACAGACTACAAGCGACACATGCACCACCAATGAGAAGCCTCTTCCGTGTGGCTCGGTCTCGCCTTGGTAGCCATAACTCGTCCGTGACTTCCACTCGGGATGATGGGTTCTAAATCAAAGAACGGAATATCATCGACGAGTATACTACAAGACAGAAGGGACAGGGGAGCCAAGTATTCACGTCGTGCATATGTGCGTACATGAATGTGTTCGCTTGCTAAGAATACTTTCCAGGCAGAGCAAGGCCGTTGCTTCTCTCATAATGCTCTTGCCGTTTCAAGCTTGGCATATGCATAATTCGGCTTGGCGGTGCAGCCTACATGCCTACATGCATTATACCATTTGGCCTCGAAGTCCAAGTGTGGCGGGATATATTCGCGGCATTGCAACACCAAGAAACATACTCAGCCGGCGGTTTTCCAGATTAGGATGCAAAGCTGACGAGATCACTACACCCACCAAAACTGGAGAAAAACAAATGCAACCTAAACGAGGAAACGGTATTCTTTTCCATAGGTACAATTGGAGGATCTGCAATGGCCTGCAGCTCATAACAGGGCTCCACTATTAGTGTTCCAATGTACCGTAACGTACTCGGCTAGTTTTGGGAGGATATGAATACGTGCGAGTACCGAGTCGGGGAAACGACAGGTTGTCGCACACGACCATGCCGTATCCTACCATGACATGACGGCTCTGACCGCGGTTACCATTTTGCGATACCACCCAAGGGGCGCCTTATATTAGGACATACGTAAAATGTAGAATATGGGTGTGCATCTCTAGAAATCCTAGGAAATATCCTGAGTCTCGATAGGCCTGCACACCGAACAAGAGAGGAGTCGAAACTAGAAACGAGATACCGCTAATTCCTCCGTATGATACGCACGATCAATAGTACCATTGTGGCTCTTACTCCAACGACCATAGCTTGTGCATCGCTATGTTAGCCACGCGAACAAGCTTGCAAGCACTTGTAGCGCGTAATTTAAGCTATCCGTATGGGCTGTTTGATATATTCGAATGGATTCTCTGTTATGATACAGATGACTACGGCCATTGGTATGCGAATGCAATGATAGAAAAAGTCGCGTTGGCAGCAGCCAAGGCCATGTCATATGGTACTTACAAATAAGACATCGAATATCATGGGTGCGGAGTAGGGGCGGCAAAGAGGCGGCTTTTACGCCGCCTGGGGAAGCACACGAAGCGAATCTTTAGCTGCTGGTATTGAAAAATCGCAAGATTGGGATTCCCGCTAAAGAGCCTGTGGTGAAGGAGGGTTCTGGCTGGGAAAATTGAGTAATTGATTCTGCCCGCGCCTATTGACGCCGTAGACGAAGCTCAAATGGACTAGGATTCGGGTCCTTCTAAAAGGGACGGGGATTCGAATCCTCCTAACAAAGGGCCTGTGACACCGACGTCCCTCTGCCACTCTTACTCACACTTGTACTCAACCCCACTCTCTAGGATTTTTGATTGATTTGTCTGTAGCCATTAATAAGCTTGGTTGGCCGTCAAGGTAAATGGTCAGGTGTCTCATCCGACCTACCGATAACGAGCGTGTAAGCACTGCAACCATGGGTGAAAAGATAGAACGGCGATTACGCCAGTCGGAGGAAGGCGGATACCGTGTGCGAACTGGGTGGCCTTTTGTTTGCCTGCCCTTATACATGCATCCATCATTTCAAGGGGTAGCTATCCCTCGAGGCTGCGGATTCGATCTCTTGCAATCAACCATGTCGAACATAGCCACGCGCGCTTTTCTGACCACCTGCTAAACTTGGTAGAGCACAGTTGTTTGGTGTCGGTGGCAGGCAACATAGCCGACGTAACAGACAAGGAAACTGGGAAAGTCCCCGACCTTTCAAAGAGAGCCGCAACCAGCAGAACAAAAAAGCATATAAGAACATTCATACTGCTATTAATAAGCGATACGTGCGCACTCAACGAATAAGGAAGTATAAGAATTGGCCGGAGCAACCCGATTGCGCTCCATATCTCCAATTCATCGATTGCATGGATGTGTGCTTCAAGAGAATCGAAAGATGCTAGACCAGAAGATGCGGCGAACCAAAAGGAATTGAAGAGACAGGGCAATGTTTGGCTTTATCATAGATTCATTCAACCTGGCATCCGATTACTAGCCGCCCTTAGTCGGTAGACCGGATCTCCCATACCTGCAAGTCATTAAGCTTCAATTCAGCTTGAGTCCAGCTTGCCAGCGATGCTAATGGTTTCCTAGGAATGTCCTTGCGTAGTGTTGCAGAAGTACTAGTGGACGAACAACCAGCAAATTCGACCCGGCATTCACCCAGACCGGTCCATCAGTACTTTCAAAAATTGATAAGGTACATCTAGCTGCACCATTTCGCGGGGTAGCGAAGGGCAAAATGAACCCCTATCCGTTAGGTGCAGCCCATTCTGGCGGGCCCAAGTGACTGGCTCGGCTGCTACCATTGACTCAATCTGGGATGACAGACAAGCTTATTATTATCCTTGCGGGACAAAGCTTCACGCCAGTGGTGTAGCGGCGGAGATGATGCGGGGACGGTGCCCTCGGATAATGCCTGCACCGCATTGCTCAATTAGCATCCGTGCAACAGACAGACAACGACGACGTGGGTTGGTACCAATCATCTGGGTAATGGATCATATTGCACAGCACTTACAGCCAATTCCAGTTACGGTAGTTATAAAATCTTTACTGAGTCTTGTTGAATTTGGACATTGATGCTTCCATTTCGCGCTTTACTTGGGCTTGACGATCGGTCGCACTCGTGGACGGAGAGGGGCGAAGGGCAAGAGCTGTCACAGGGTCTCCGCCGCCGTTCTTGGTCGACATGTACGCATCGGTTCTCCTTCTTGCCAAGGATAGTTCAGAGGATGATGGGGACGTAGTGCTGTTCGCGGTGATGATGTGGGATGATCCAATCGATGTCGCACTATGACAGATGAGAATCGGTACACCTAGATAACAAGGGAAATCGGAGAACGACAAGGGGAAAGGTAGAAACTCAAGGGAAAAAGGGAGCGCTCGCGATCTAATTTGTATGGGCAGAAGACTGAGTAGTAAGCAGCATTGCATGCATGCGCATCATGGAGAGGTCTCCCCACCAATATAGGCTCAGCACTTGTATACAGGAACACTACACAGGGGAGAATAAGCGACATGAGAAGATGATTAGGTAACGTACCTCCCCTGAGCACTTCGATCGGATGAGCTAGCCATAGTGATGTATTGCAGAACAGGGTAGACCAGTGGGAAGTACACAAAGTATATGAATGCAACCGGCTTAATAGGTTCGTAATAAGATCAACAGTGGCGGGACAGAGGTAATGCAGTGATGTCTTTACGTTGGACTCTGGCAGGAGCAACACTCAAGAAGTAGGGAATGGGTGAAGCAGAAATCGCTTAGGTACTGAGTGCAAAGGAATCCAGTTGCTTGTTTCTTAGCTTCAATGAGAGCACCCAATAACTTGAGATAGAGTGACCTGGGAGACCGGATATTTATGTTCAATAGTTCTTACTTCGGTAAACATTGGAATCCAGGGCAGCAGGGCTCTTGAACTCTAAACAAAGCGAAGACGGCTTCAAGGCCTTAAGAAACTGGGCACTGCGGCTGCGGTACAGCCAGATGCGAGCCACTCTCAGTCCTCCTTGACACCCCTCGAGACAACACTGGGTCTTGGGCAGGTATCTCATATCCACCATGCCTCACGAACCCATGAGAGCCCGAGTTTATTCTGCGGTCAAGTGAAGAGCTGGGCCGCCCACGTTGAAATTTTCTGTCAGTCTGCGGTTTGGGGGCAGAAAGTCCTCTAGGGGGAGGGCGGATGTTGCATAGCCAAAGATAAGCGCTCTAGTCAATGACGTTATTGTAATGACTCCATCATAACGCATAAGGCCGTCGTCGAGATATACAAGTACGTTACAAGTGCAACCAGTGATCAGCCATGATCTCTGGTGCCCCAGATCCACAAGGCGGCCGATGGAAGAATCATCTTGACCACAAGAATTGGATCAGTGGGCTGTTCCTTTTGTAGATTGTAGCCGGTGGAAACACCATCTGAACTACATGGATTGGATAAGTAGGCCGGACTTCACGACGTTGAGGGTGGTCCCTGTATGCAAATTCCGGCCCACTGGTTTGACTTGCTCTTGAGCAGGACTGGGGAGGGGCTGGCTCACAGCCAGCACGTCGGCTGACACAAGCACTACGGGCTTTCGATTTTTTTTTCTTGTCGAATCTTGGCTCTGCCACTAAAAGTTGGGATATCTGGGGCAAGCCCAATGGGTGGTATCCAAACCTAGCCGATCTATCCCTGGTTCCAGGTGTGAGTGTGGCACCCGGCGAGTGAAGTGTCATTCCTTACGTTATGTGGCACGGGAGCCTCTGAACTGGTTCTTTGCCGCTGGTTTCGTGCCGGTCGCCATCAGCAAACTGACATAGGAGCCATCTTCTCCATCATGCTGTTCACCAGGCGGCACGACCGACTCAAGCGTGCTCACGTCAGCAATGAAACCCGAATAGAATGCAAACCCAGACTGTATGTAGGGTCAGACTGCATGCAGGGCCACGCAGAGCCTGGGCATGAACCGTCGTTGCCCAACCACTTCCTCGAGCGGAATCATATTTATGCAGGAACCAGAGGTAGGCAGTCAGTCACAAGGGCATAGATGGGGAAGGTTCTGCTCAACCTGTGGTGGGAGCAGCTTCCAGAGCAGATTTTTCCGAGGATCACTGAGTCTATGGAGGGGCTCGCCGTTCTCATGTCGCAGAAAAGACAGTAATGTGATGGCAGTTGTTTGGGAGCAAATGCCCAGAAGATAACCGCCCTGCCTACTACTACCGGCCATGGCTCCACTGACCCATACTTATGACATTACTACAAATACAATCATTCCGAGTGGTTTCACTTGGTCCTGATGAATAGAATTATTCACTACCATGTCGGCTGTGGCTTTTCCTCAAGGCAAAGAAGTCTAGAAACCCTCACGGGAGTGTGCAATCCCAATCTACTCGAACGAAAGGCCGGGCTATGTTGGGCAACCCGAAGTGGGATGTATAGTACGTAATCTCCAATTTCCTGCTACTCGTATGGGAGGTTAGTCTGATTTACGTTTACCAGCTGCCGCTGCAGGTCCAGCATGGATACTGTTCAGCGGAGCCAATCAAAGGGGCCCAGTTGGTGAGCGAAGGGCACTCGGCCCAACGCTATAATGTTAGAACACACACCAGAGCACGCTGTGATTTATCGTTTCGCCCTGGTTCTGTGAGCCTTCTTCCTGCTTTCCTTATTCAGCTAGCGACTAGTCGAGCCGACGGCCACAGCGGCATCCAGAAGACTGCACTGTGATGGAGTAGATACACCGCCGTTTTCAAGGCATATGATAGATGACAGTGTTGACACCACCGACTTCTAAATTCCTGGCTTTAAGCGGTTGAGAAAACGCTAATGACTGAACCATAAAGTAGTCGCGTTCCCAGATATTCATGTTGTGTAGCCTGGTCTATGTGACTGTGTACTAAAATACAGAAGAGAGACAACTCAAGAACCGGAAAGGCCAAGATCGTGAAGATGAGTTTGATGCCGTATTGTATTTAGGAGCATGTGCATTTAACTCGTTGGATAGAAAGTTTCAAATATCTTGAGAAACAGGAACATCGGGAGGCCGTTCCTGCATCCACAGAATCCCGGGTTTTAGAGAGCGTCACTTGGCTTGGGTGCACCAAGTCAAACTGTTTCTCTCACACAATAAGCAGAAAATGTCGAGATCACACTGAGCCTGGCGACGTTGACAACATCGACGGTCACAACCTGATTAAAAAAAAACCGCCTCATTTCTTGCAAATTAGTAAGGTAGTCTATATGGACAAGGGGATGGGAGAAGCTAACAGCGTCATTCAGCCTAAAAAGGGAGGGGGTGGTCTCCACGAAAGACCGTAAATGTGAGAACACAAGGCGAGCAGATGCGCGACTGTTCATCCGTTGTGCCCTTGCACCAACCCTACATGTCGGTGGCGTAGGCACATATCTTGATGGCGCGCCTAGACATGCCACTGCCCATCCATGCATGCGTGCCCTTGTCAAAGCCGGCCGGTACTCGGTCGATGACGACCTAGAACCCCCAACCCACACTACTACCTATCAAAATGGAACATGATGTTGAAATAACAATCCAATAGCTTTCATTGGTCGGCAGCTAGTGAGCTTAAAATGGCGCTGCCATAAGCAAAGGCCATAAAATCAATTGCCTGCCAAACTTGCAGAGGATGCGGTGTTTCAGGCGAGGGCAGACCAAACGGCTGTGGCAGCAAAGGAGAGCCCTCTGGTTTTCGACTACAACTAACAGAACTCGGGAGGGGCTACACTGCACAATGACACGGCGAAATAGAATGCAACAAATCTTGAAAACACATCAAATCGAGGCTTGCGATTAGCCAACAGAATGAGAGGACCCAAGAAATGGGGTTGACCCAGTACCCAGGTTAAGAATTGATGGTCAATATCCTGACTGATCCCTCCGACTCCCAGCTATCAGGACATCTTGGTGGTAGATCTCCCGCATCTTGCTAGTAACCAAGGATGAGCCCAGATGCTGCCGCTAACGCCAACAGCCCTACCCGTCAGGTACCATCCACTAAGGTTATGGCGGGGTAGTTCCCAAGCTTAGCTCTGCGCCAGCCTAGCAGCGCGGGGACGTGGGGATTTGCTTGGGTAAAGTCTGCATTGATTAGTAAGTGTGCAACAGACAATCGGTAGCAATCGCATGGGCTATAACATGACATACTTCAAGTTCAAGTCCTGGCCACTATCAATATCATGGGGTCTTGTTGATTATGGCCAGTAGCGCATCCGTTTTGAGTTGAACACTGGTCTGACGGTCGCTAATGCTTTTAAATGGAGCGTGGGGATTGGAAATAGCTGTAGCAAGGTCTCCGCCGCCGCTGGTGGTCTTCATGTACGATTCGACGTTCTCACGCGACATTTTCGTGTGAGAAGGGGACTTGGTGTTCTCGGTAATGAAGTGGGAGGGGCTGGTGTTGAGTTTGCTATACATATTATTTGAGACAAAGTCTTTCGTGACAGGAGGGTGTTGATAGTTGCTCGTACAGTCCTTGTCCATGCACAGTTCGCACCAGTGATATGAATATAGAGCAAAAGTGGTTTAGGAAGAGTAGGGATTAAATTGCCAGTGATATGAAAGTCATGAGCTCACTATCGACAACAACACAGAGCAATGGATGAATTTAAGGGTAGCCCGCTCGCGACAGTGTGTTAGAAGTTGACGCAACAGGGCGACTACCTCTCCTGGACATGATGAGCTGGGGCTGGGGTCGTTTGAGTTTCATGGCTTCCCTACTTGAGGATAACACTGTTGAAGCCCGCACCATAGTTCTGGTGCGGAGCTTCGCCGGCCAAAGAAAGAGGTAGTTCAGCCACGAGGGCTAAGTAACTACTAAAAGAGGAGAACTAAAAGATAAATGAAAGCATACCAACATACCCTCCGTATAAACACCGATCAGACGAACCGCTCATAGCCACAGTCCGAGTAGAAGCACTGACATACGATGACAACTCGGTGGACGTCAATATCACGAGAGCCAGGCAAGTCCGCACCCGACAGGGGAGGACAAGAGTCAAGACTCTGAAATGGAAACACCTGAAAGCTGAAGGCGTGGTGTGGTGATGTGCGGTGTATGGTGTATAACAAGACTGGAAGAGGGGGGAACTGTCGTGGCTCGTGATGTTTGATGGGTATTTCCAAGGCATGAATCGCGGAAGCCATGATGCTTTATACACCAAGAGTAGACAGAATTGCCAACAAGCATGGGGAGAAGGCCCTGAAGCGACATCAGCCTCACTGACTGGCAATATGGCATTTCGTGCTTGCGTAGAGATTCGGCCTGGTTGTTGATGGTATAGTAACAACTAGTGCCTCGATACGAGGCGAGAGGTAGGGAGAGAGAAAATGGAGAGCAAGACAACTGAGCCAAGCCAGTAAAGATCCAAGGCCAAGACCCTAGAGCGGGGCTGCGTAAGCCCATCCCACGAAACCACCTGAATCTTGCCCAGTATCGTTCTAGATGTGTGCATTAGCGCCAGAGCGTGCATGTCGGCCCTTGTCTTGACTCTTCATGTGTCCAACTGTATCCAACCTAGCACTAGGATGGCTGTTAGGGGTCTTATTGGTGGTCTGTCACGTTTGGGTGCTTGCCTTCTTCAGTCGATTCATATTAAAACTCACCGACTCCCGTTGTCGACCCTTGTCTTCTTGACTTGACTCTGCATGCATCCAACCAGGCGCTCGGATGGCTTGTCAGCGGTCACTACCACCATTCTGCCCCCGCGGGCCGATCAAAGTACTATGGCTGGCTCCGTTGCCCATACGTCACCAGCCAAAGGTCGGCAGTCACCGACTGCCCAAGGCTCTATATAAGGGTACCTGTCAGCAGCACCATCTTTCACTAGAGCGGGCTTGTAGAAAACACCCATAACGCGACACCGGTTTCCTGGCTGAGTCCAGCCCACTTTGTGATTAGCCTTGTCACCCTTCACATGGGTGACGACCATGGGTTTCCTGTCTTGGCTGTTGCATGTCCCCAGCTTACCTAATCTTTAAACATTGACCACGATGCATCCAGCGGATTGGCATGCACAGTATTTTCATGATACAAGCCATACTTGGCAGGAGTGGAAACGATGAGATTCCTATAGCTTGGTTTAGAAGAAGGGGTACGAGGTGTATGCCGGGATCCTTTGGTGTGTTCTATCCTCGGCCCCCAAAACGAATCTCACCCATTGTTGAGAGCCACCCTGCCTCGAGTGCTCCCCTCACGTATGGCACGTCTCTATGCGGTAGCCATCGATGCTGTTCTAGAATTCATGTCTACCCATCTACTAATGAGTGGGAAAGGGTGCTGTTTCTTTACCTCAGCGGGCGGCTTGCCTCGATCGTTTCGAGTTGTGTCTCCAAGTGCCCAGATAATGATGCTTGCGTGTGATAGTTTGGCGATATAGATGTAGAATGGGGGATGCACAATCAACCATCAATGTATTCCCCATGGTTATAATTAGGTAAGGCATAATGGCATACAGTTGAGGTTAGTGGGGCAAATCCGAGCACGACCTGCACGTAAGCTAGGGCTGCATTAGAGTCGCAGTATCTATCTTCAGTCGTGAGCCGCCGGGAAAAACCTTTGGTTCTTCGCCATGACAGTCTCTACCACGAGATGGGTCTGGTCCAGGGGTTCAAGGGTCTGCGGATAGGCTGACTCGCAAGCTTCCTAAACAGGTAATTGGGAACCTACGAGATCGACGGTGCGTCATCCCGACCCCCAGCGACACCAGTGCGAAACATGCATTCACGTGGCAAAAGTTCCAAGCATAAAACAGACCCCAAGAACTAAAATTTCGTGGGATATGATGTTTTTGACGCTATCGTGAAGGAATCGTCTCCGCAGCCAATCACCCCACCGCATCGCCACCCCTCAACCCCTTGGTGTAACGTTGAGAGTGAGTGGTTCAAGTAAAGCTGACGCGGCGACCATATAATGTCGTATTAAGCAAGAGAGCGGGATTCCAGTCGAGGCCATCTAGTCGAATGCATTACTCTAAGAAGATCGATAGAAAATGCCATGGGACTATGGCGTTGTTCTTAGCTCAGTAGCAATGTAGTTGGTGTCGGTCCAAGGCTGAGACGAAACCCTGCTCCCTCACCTGGGCCAAGGTGAACTACCTATCTTGACGAACCCAGTGATATGGTTGGGATGGTGATAAGAGGCGCAAGGACTGCGCATCTTGGAGCATCCCTTGGGCTAACATTCGCATACTGTGTCCACTAAAGCTTACACGCATGTGTATCCCCAATTTCCTCGGAAACGTGTCCATCTTACCCATGAAATGCCGAAATGACCTCTCTCACATACTGACCAGTCCATCTTCAAGAAATTGTGAATGGTTAGTAGGCAGCACTCTGCCTCCGCAATTTGGCCAAAGCTATTCGTGGATTCCCTCAATCCTGTCTCGAGTTTTCTTCGCATCAGACCGGGCTTCAAGCCAGGAATAACGCGCGCATCGCGGGCCTTCTCCAATGAGCAATCAATCGGCATGAACGCCTGGCCCCCATGCCTCATAAGTCCGATCATGCGTGGTGTTTCTCATCTGTTTATTTGACGGCAACCCGACTTCCAGCTCGTCTCCTGCCCAAAGGATGGACCAGACCAATTGAAATATGACAAAATGTGCGTGAAGTGGTATGGTGGGTGGTATTGAAACTGGCGAAAACGCTTGATTAATCACAGGGCCTTTTATCTACGCCCGTTCTGGTCGCCGCTCTGGCCTGAGCAAACGCGACCTCTATTCTAGTGGTATTCCTGATCTCCATGGGTAGGCGGCCGTTGACGTCGACCAGCCTTAGCGATTGTCCGTCTTAACTCGGACCCCAAACACGTGCACGTGCCGGATCGACTCTCTCTTACAGCTTGGGCGCGGGCGGGTCCGTGTTGAACTTGCCGTGCTCGCAGATGGTGAGGACGGGGCCGAGGGAGCCATCGGGCTTGACGGCGCGCATCATGCCGCGGGTGACGGCCATCTTGGCGCCGTGCTGGATGGCCTCGCACTGGATGTCGATGGTGGCGCCGATGGGGACGGGCCGCAGGTAGGTGCAGTTGAGGGTGCGGCTGACGCCGAGGTGCTGCCAGGCGCCCGGCTGGGAGATGAGGTGCAGCGGCCAGCTGGTGCAGAAGTCGAAGACGGAGGCGGTGCAGCCGCCGTGCATGTTGCCGCTGCCGTTGGCGTGCATGGGCTGCGTCTCCATGCGGAACGTGATGGTGGGGTGCGGCTTCAGCGCGTACGAGTGCACCGTGAGGTAGGGCTCAATGTACATTTGCCAGTCCTGGGCGAGAGGGGTCAGTTTGCGTGAAGCTGACGAGTAATTCCGCCGACGGCGACGGAGACGGCAATTGCGCCTCTGACGTCGCGAGTTGCGTGCTTCTCATACTTACGAGCTTCTTGGGGTCTGATTCTACTCGTTTAACCCCGAATGCCAGCATCTCTCTCAACTTCTGTACCCTCTCCTCCACGGAAGGATCCGTCCCCATTCTCCAGTCGAATGACGAGATGTTGGACTTGGGCTTCGTGCTCATCTTGACGGGTTGGTTCTAGACGATTTCTGGAAAGCGAGCGTGGGTGTGTGGTTTGTGGTTTGTGGGTTGTTTCTCGAGATTTGGCTGGAGACTGACTGGAGAGCAAGGTTGGCGTCTGGCGTTTTGGTCCCGGGCTATTTATCAAGACAAACGTCGGGCCCCTCGTGTCATGGTCGCAACGGGCCAATTTAAGTTCCCCCCTTATCCCGGCCGTCAAGTAATTGTCGTGCGATAACAATGCGACTTTGGGAGTGGCTCGCTGTGTTGTTTCAGTAAGGTCGGTAGGTTCGTGGACCTGGTGTCGCCCACAATGGCAAGAGACGAACGGTGGAATGGAAGAAGCCGAGGCAAACGGGGAGGGCCAACGGTGGCTAGCGATAATTGCCGGGGCCGCTAGGTCAGAGACTGGCAGGGTCTGGCGCCATCAGTCAGGATCAGTCAGGGCTCTCCTATGCTTGTCAGGGGCAAGGCGGGCTGTAGCGTGCTGGGCTAGGCTAGAGCGTGTAGAGCTAGGGCGCAAAACCTGCGCAAAACCCGCAGCTCGGGATCCTCATGGTTGGAGTGGCAGTGGGTCGCGTTCAACGCTGGGCCAAAGTATATCAGTAGACCATGCCCCAAAGCAGTTTACACCTAGTTTACACAAGGTCGAGATCACCATCTTTGCTGGGTTCTTGTGTCACCTAGCCTAGCAAGCCCAGCAAGCCCAGCAAGCCCAGCAAGCCCAGCAAGACTAGCCACCCAGCCAGACGGCAATCTAACGGTCACCACCAATGCGCGTCTGCCGTGCTGCTGTGCCGTTGCAACCCCTTGACGTGGCACGCCATGGATGCAGATGATCCAAATCCTGCCTGATGGGAATTTGACACCTTGACACCTCGGGTCGCGTCCCGCTAAACAAAACCGCCAGGCTCGTCGGAGCAGTCGGAATCCGAATATGAACCTTTGTCGCCATCCTCCATAGGCGCCATAATACTCACTCACTTATTCCCGAATGGAGTTCCCTGCGCGGGCGAGTCCCGACTGATCTCCGACGGGGGCTGCGAAGGTTACTATAGCAATTACCACGACGAAGCGAGGCGAACAAAACAGCTTGCGGCGCGACAGAGGAGCTATCATCCCTGATAGCGGTTTCCTCCAGTCGGATAGACCCGGGCATTTTTCAGGCGGTGCCACTAATGCCCCGTTATTAGACCCATCGAGAGCTGGAGATTCGGGAAGATCGCGACAGCGCGACAAACCGGCGTATTCAATGGTGGACATATCATGCAACTATGTCTCTACGCGATTAATAAGTATATATGGCCCAAGATGGGTCTCTTCGAAACCGACATTTGCTCCGACATGATAAGGGAAACTCGCTAAATCAATCCGCTCCCAAGGTGCCGCACAATGCCAGAAAGAAAAGTACCTAGGTAAGTAAGGTGACAGAAACGCACACTTTGCTCATAAACCAGAAAAGCACACTACGATTCGCGTCCTATCAGCTGCCATGGTCTGTTTTAATGTAATCCTGTAATGCCGCCGCAAAGCCGCTGTCAGTCAGTGAAACATGGGTCTCTCTCCCGTGGTATGGTTCCTGGTCTTCACCTCTGACCTCGCCTCTAGTATCCTCATGGGCAGCCGTCACATCAGGGGCCTTAGACTGACTGGGAATGGCATTATCGTCAGCAACGGCTGCACGTAGAGTTTTGTTGTGCGAATCTCCCTGCGATGATGACTGCGTTGAAGAATCAGATTCGTCAGTCCCCAGATCTGGGCGGAGCATGCTTTGGAGGGCCGATCCGCCGCCAAACGAGTTGATGGGATCCATCCAAAAGTTGTCGCTCAGTCTGGATGTTGAAGAGTCCTCGGAAGGCATTGGGGCAGGGGTCAAGTCGTCGCTGGCAATCCGTTTGTGCCTATGCCCCGGTGGTTCTAGGTCGGGCCCGCGAGCTGTTTTCCGTGGACTATTTCTGGCAGCATTGGCGTCGGTAGCGGCAATAGCAGCCGTATCTGCAGCGCACGAAGCCTGAGTCGGGGTCGATGCACGCGCCGAACCTTCTATCAGGCGCCCTGCCGCCTTCATGATCTCGGTCGCCGTGGCGCGCTGCTCGGGATCTCGAATCAGCATCGATCTCAGGATATCTGTAAGCCCCGTCGACTCTTGAGTGCGACTACTCTTGACCACTAAGCTGTACCAATCTGCATCTGGCCACGGGCCTCGAGGTCGACCTCCCACCTTCTTCTTCTTCCAATCCGGAAAGCAGGATAGCAATCTCGCCAAAACGCATCCGAGTGACCAAATATCCGCCGCTGGCGTGTATTGTCCGTCGATTACCTCGGGGGCCACATGATCCGGTGTCCCGCACTTGGTATGCAGCGAACCGACTTTGGAAAGACCAAAGTCTCCCAGCTTGACCTTCAGTGGGTCACGGGTAGCAATGAGGATATTCTCCGGCTTGATGTCACGATGAGCGGTGTCCTCTCGGTGGAGGTACTCGAGTGCGTCAGCGCACTGGAAAACCAGTAGACAGCAGTCCTCTTCAGTAAAGGGATGTTCCGCATGAGCTTTCTTCAAGTTCCCCTTTGGTAGGTACTCGAGCCAAATCTTGGGCTGAGGGCTCATCTTGGCTTGTAACAGCCTGACTATGTGTGGCTATTGTCGGGTAAGCTTTTGCCAAAAGAATAGAGCTTTCCATTAATGCACATACATGACGGAACTTCTTCATCATGGCAATATCGTTGTCCCAGCCCTGCTCACTGTAGTCAAGGGGATTGGTTGGGGACTTGCACGCCGTCTCCTCGGCCGTGCTGACATCCCAACAGCGAGTGACCTATTCAATGGTTGAAACATTAGCAAGTTCGGTAAGAAACGAGGTTGACATAGAGGCAGCCGTGGTTGTGAATCGTAGAAAGCAGCATGCCGTGCCGAACGCCCCGACCCCTAGCAACTCACGGGTGAGTCGTATCGGTTCCTGAGTTGGTGATTGGGCGCCAGTCTGGAACTCGGTGTCTTGGCCGCCCAGATGCATCTCAAAATGGTCAGTGACTGGGGGGATTTCCAGAAACCGTTCCACGTTGGCGATATAGGTCGACGAAGTGATATCGTGCCTAGCAGCCACAATCTTGAAGGGCGGGCAACTATTCAGATGAACGAGCACATTATCTCCAGATCCATCTAAGAACTTGTCGCCGTCAACGATCCAGTCGAAATTGCGTCTAGACTCCTTGTCAGAATCATCGTAGGTGACGACGGTTCCCAGGGTAGAGTTCAGGTCGCGTAGGACCAGACGGTAGAACCCCTTGATCTTCTTATAAGTCAGTGCAAAGTGGCTGTTGCTGACTTTCCTGTTGGCTTTCTCACTCGGGTCTGACAACAGGAAATGGCATTGTCGCTGGTTACGTCCGGCTATGAAGCGGCCGTGGATACCCTGACTAAAGCGGAATTCCAGGTAGGGAGATTGTAGCTGTAGGGCGCTAGCATCAGCACCGGTGCCACTGGCGTCCTCCGGGGATTCAGTGGATTCTCTGGTGCTGCGGGCGGTAGAGTTGCGGCTAGTAGTGGGCTGGGTGGTGGGGGCCTTGGGTCTATCTCTATCAGGGTCAACACAGCGGTCGCTATGGTGAGGAAGTCGGATTATTCGCTTCGCAGGACCGTCACGATAATGGGCTTCGTCCAGAGTCGGGTATACACGCGCGATCAAATCCGGATCCTCCATCGTATTGTTGACGCAATTAGTATTAGGATTGATGATTAATGGAAGCAGTAGGATGATTGCGAATCATTCACATTTAATGGCTCTATACAGGTATAGATAGGTATGAGAAGCGGAGCACTACCGAGATGGCGAGCAACAGCATTAGATGTCCATCTCAGCCAGGTCCTGTTTATCCTGCCACCTATTTAAACATCCTATCCCCCTTCTCCTTGATCTCGCTGCCGCCTTTCTCCCCCTTCATGTTGTGACATGGAGGAAGTGATAGGCTCTACCCCGCACAGGCAGCAGCGCAGCAACAAACCAACAGGGTGGTTAAGTCGCGCTGCCAATCACCCCAGCCCTGCTCTTTTCTGTCTGGTTACACCGACAACCTGAGGCAGCTGGTTTCGGACCATGGCTTCAACTCCAAGGCATCGACTCACCTGTTCATCCGACCAGTCTTCTGCAGCACACGTCAAGATCGGAAAGGATGGCGAGCGCTGCTGTTCATGGTCAGGAAGTGCGAGCCCGTGGCATTGTCGCGTACAGCGATGCCGAATTGATCGACTATCTGGATCGAAACAGCAACGTGGTGAGCGTGTCAGACCCGGAAAACCTACCTGAGAGCTTCATCAATCGCCTAAGGTGCCCTGCTGCTCATCACCTCTTCCCCGATCCAGCCATGGCTGATTGAAGTGCAGAGACATTTCGAAAGCTCCCCCGCCATCTTGTCCCGTTGACTTCAATCAAGTCGCAGCCCGACTATTGGCCATTCCGGACAGCGCCCGCTCCAATGCCGAGTCCGACGACGGCAGTGATGGGTCCCGGAGCCGACTGTCAACCACTGAGCCGTATTCCCCTGGCGCCACTCTAGAGAAGGAGCTGTACAGGAAACTCGTGCAAGCCGGCGGCCGACCATGCTACCCTATCGATATGCTTGACGATGTTATGCGCGACCCCAAAGCCCATCGCGAGCTGCTGAAGCCTTGGATGTACCACGCAGAACAAAAGACGCCTGATTGGCAGGTTTTCGACCGGCAGCTGAAGCAATGGCAAGGGTTTCGCGAATGGCAGAGTCGGCATAGGGGCGTCACAGATCCTGCGCATTACCAAAACTTGGCCGTTGAAAAGCTGTACAAGTACTTCAAGCGTCGGCGGACGCCTGACTTCTCCGGCTATACTGAAGCGGTGAAGATTCTGCTGCACAAGCAGGGATTTCAACATCCATTCGAGTTGCGAGAAGATGCGGAACAGCAGGATCGGCTATCAACATGGATGGAGTATCTCGCCTTTGCGTACTGCTTCTACGAACAATCGGCTGCTGTGGTGACACGTCTGCAGCCGACGTTGATGAGGCATGGGCGAAGCTCCAGGCATCTGTTACGCTAGAGCCTTTCGAGACCCTAGAATACCTTCGCAACATAGATTCTAGCTTTCAGCGATTTAACGAACGCTGCGATGCGCGACAAGATTATGCCGCAGCCAACGCGGCTCTGAGCCAACTGAAGGAAGCGGAACCCGAGTCTCCAGACCTTCGTGGATTGCCGTTGGTGAGTCAAGATCAACACCTCGCACACCTCAAAGCAGCAGAGGCACAAGTGAGAAAGACCAAGGCGACCATGGATGCGATCATGGAGCGAAGCCAGCATTTCGCGACGTTTCAGCAAACGGTGTCTACCTATGAGCATCACCGGACTGAGATGGGACGTAGGTTTCGGCAGCTGCAATGGACCATGGAGCAAGTTCCGCTGGTAGAGGCAGAGAGGAACCAATCAGCCTCCCCCAGCCACGACCCAACATACCAACACAGCCCGAAGAGGAAGTCTTCATTACGGAGCAGTGACCTCGATGAATATGCCGCTGAGCCGCAGGCCTCGGGTGTCAGGAAGCAAAGACTACAATCACAGGAACCCGCAGAACAGCCTGGAGACCAGCTCGATGATGTCCATCCGACAAACAGCGCAAGCGGCCAACGAGCGACGCGAGGCCCGCTCCAGTCAGTAGTAGGTTCCAAGGCGGAGAAGAAGCAACCTCTGCTCAAGACTTCCTCTCGCCGAGGCACCCGACTCTCGGTGCCTGTGCCGATGGCGACGAAACTAGACCCGGTAGGTGGCCGACGGAGCAGACGGCTTGCTGGAAAGCCACCAGAGTGCACGCCGCTAATGTGAATGGGACGGGACATCCGCAATTGATTGTGTCGTTTTTGGTTGAAAGATGGCCTCACTCACCCAGACTGCGATCGCTAATTGGTAAATTGCATATTTTCAGATTAAGGGACCTAATGTGTATTAAATGTGCAATTTGAAGTTTTGTTTTTGGGAGTTATAATTGGCTTTTGATACCCTACATCGTGGCGAGCAGTGCTGGTAGAACTTATGCAATGCCTTCCTATAAAATACTATTCAACCCATCCATCTCGAGTTCTCTCTACAGTAAAATGAAATATCCCAATGTTTGAGACCGCTGCTGCATATGTCAAATCATTTCGGTGGAACCACGATCTTGATTCCCCTTGGACTTGGCGTCAATCGTCCGTCTGAACAGCCCCTTCTGCGCGATCAAGCCATACCGGTCAGCGGTTGAGATCCGATGGAAGCCCAAGTAGACAAAGACGCAGAGCACAACGTATTCGGGGAGGAGAGCCATAAGCGAGAACAGCAGGGCGTTGCCGAACATGGGGCTCCAGATGGACGTGAGGATGTTGGCGCCCGCAGCCTCAAACACGCTGATGACGCCAAACACGGCCCGGACGCAGAGGAAAGGGGAACTGATCAGTAGCCACTGGATATACTGTGAGGGGCCTCAAATGATTAGCTTACCCAGAAACACATGAGTATGAGAGCTGAAAGTGAAGAGTGATAAGGCAGGACGGGAGACAGGGAGCAGGAGGGTAGCTGGGAAACTTACGATGATCTGCCCGTCCTTGATCTTGTCACCCATCCAGAAGTTCAGCCACACTGCCATACCCAATAGCGCCAGGAACACAGCGACGAACTCAAAGTACGCAACCTTGGAGAGAACTGACTGGGTTTGGGCCATATCGGGGTGGCCCGTCAAGCCCCCCGCAGTACTGAGAAGGCCAACGGCACCCAGGAGTAGACCTCTGGTGACTTTGATGAAGATATCCTTTCTCTTGCTTTCCGGGAAGTTCGCCTCCAAGCTAAACCAGCCAAATATCAGTGGATCTTGGGCTTTAAAAAGCAGATGGACCACTTACACAACGCGGGTGAGCGCATGGAACGGCATGATGAGCGGGACGAGGCCGATGTTCAACAAGACGATGGTTGCGGTAATCAGGCTGATGTTCTTAGGATCGTTCTGGCTTGCGAGGACGAGCGCGCCGCCTGTGAGTCGGACTGGATACCGGTTAACTTCTTGTTCGTTGCTTCATGGCCTTCAGGTAGGATTGATTTCTCACCACAAGCGAATGCCATCGCAGGATACCATGCCAAGCGAGGGCCATACTTCCAGGCGCGGATCCCGACATATAGGGTAATGGGCACTATAGGTGCGTAGAACACGATCTGCGCAATGGCAGATGCCTTGTGTGCGTTATCCATGGAATTGTTGATGGAGACCCTAGATTGATATTGACTACGATGAGTTCTCTGGTGTGATGCGATAGAATGATGGTCAAAGATGATCAATAAAGATATGGTCAACTGGGCTCAATGAACAAATTAGCCTTTGTAGTTCTTGCATCCCCATCAAGCTCTTCATGAGAATGTGCCGTTTTATACATGATCTTGGCGGTCCTAAGTACCTCTGATCAAGCAATTGCCCAGAGACAGGGGCCCAGGGGGACCACGATGCCTCCATGCTGTTTACGATCAGAATCCGCGAGAATTCGCATAGCCGCGATTACGCATGGATATTCATGACTAACTCTTGACTGCGCGTCATGTAAAGAAGCTAGCCAGTCACACACGCTGGAGAGGTTTGGATAGTCTTACCAACCAATGAGCACACAGATGTCAGATCGTGAGGCTTCGCGGATTCTGACCCGAAGAGGAATAGTGCCTACGCAACGCACTGCAACAGTCCCTGTAAGCCGGAGGGACCCGATGAACTAACGTCAGCGACATTAATGATGAAGCTGTAACAGCAAATGGTCGTCAGCTGGAGGTGTGTAGCTGTCCCTAGAATAGTCTAAAATCACCTGTCGACTGTTGGTTTATCACAGAAAAAGAGGCCACCGGTCTTGCGTACACCATTTGTCTTGCGTCCTATGCCAACAAACCGATACCGGTAGCGAGTCCGAAAGCGCAGAGGCACAGGAAACGGGTGGTTAGGCGCACTACTGTTACCTTGTACGGCACGCCTCTTTCATTGTAACACAGGAGCAAACTCCGATACGCACTCTACGTTTCTACAAACATTTGGGAAGTATGGTGGGCGTGCCGGGCAGGTCAAAAGCTTGCCATACCTGCAGACAGCGAAGGGTCAAAGTACGTCGCTTGGTAACCCCCTGCATCATCTGGAGCTCTACCAGTCTTGCTGATCTGCCTAACAGTGCAGCGGCGAGCTACCCACGTGCCAGACCTGTGCCAAGTCCAAGCGAATATGTACTGGCTATCAGCGGCAGTATGCATTCATCCTATCCGAGTGCATGGCCGTCAGTGGATCGGCGCAGTCAACTGCCCAGTTATCACCCCGGTCCGATGCAGGATCGGGGTCGGTCATGGTGTCTCGGTGGCGGCCAAACCAGAGCAAGCCCTTCTCCCGTCGGCCCAAGAACGGGTCGCTGTTGTCAGAGATGCCAGCCAACCCTATCCACCTGCCCCTAGAGGTATCCAATCAACATGTGTACAGAAGCCGTTTTGTGTCCTGGATGGTGGAGACTGACGCTCCATTGGGCATCGGAGAAGGTAGTAACGCTTACAAGACCTTCGGGGACCGATACGACTGGTCGCTCCAAGTCCTGAGCCTCCCCTCGTTGACGCCAGCACTGGAGAACGCATTGCTGGCCATGAGCACGGCACGTCTCGGTCATCATGCGGGCCGCCCCATGCTCGTTCGCGAGAGCCTGAAGCTGTACACCCAGAGCGTGGCCCAGGTCCGTCGTGACATCCTCAATGACAATTTGGCGCCTGAAGTCAGCGAGCAGAGCCTGGCGGCTTGCCTGTCACTGCTCAGCTACGAGGCCATCGAGTGCCCGGGCAAGACCATGGACGGATACCAGGCTCACTACAGAGGCTGCCTGGAGCTGTTACAGAAGCGAGGAGCGGGCTCTTACGCTTCAGGCCTTGCGCATTGTACGTTGCAGATTCTGCGGCTACATACAGTGAGTGGAACTCGTTTGTCACTTATCTTGCTGGTTGAGGAAGCGAGGATAAAACTCCCATTTGTCATTTCCAAGTCAAGTGGCTGACTCTAGATGGCGGTTTTGTGAAGGTTATCCTGGGTAACGGGCCAGACGGGATCTCATTTCTCGCTCAATCGGAATGGCTTGATCTTCCATGGTCATCGCAACCAGACGCCAAGTCCCTCTTCGATCAACTGATCGACATCATGCTCCAGCTGCCCGACCTGGCAACCCAGATGCAGACGCTGGAAGCCCCACGGGATCCGCAGCTCGCACTTCGAACTGCCTGGCGCACCATTGGGGAGTGGCATCAAATCGAGGACGCGCTCGAGGCCTGGCACGAGAGCTTCCGGGCCGCCATGCCGGGCGGTGGCCCCATGTACCTTGTGAGACTATCGCAGATCGACTCGGCCGTGGACACGGCTGAGGACGGTAAATTGTTTCCGGTGGCCTTCCACTTCCCAGTCTTCATGATCGGGCAAGCCCTCGTGTACTACTGGATCGCCCTAATGAGCGTCCAGGCCCGCCTGTGCTACACGTACGAGACATTGCGCCGGTTCGCGGTTACACTCGACTGCCTCGGGCGGGACCAGTTGCCGTGTGTGTGCGAAACCTATAACTGCCACAGCGATGAGGAGGGTGACGGGGAGGGGGTTGAGATCAATGTCGAGACTGGATCAACGACTTTTGCAAAGAAGAGTAAGACGAAGTCGAGGACACCGGCCCCATGTTTACGGCATTTCGACCCGGATCTCCTGCCCCGCCTCGAGCGGAGAACCGAATGGCCCTGGGCCATCGCCCGCAACATCTGCCAGTCGGCCGAGTACTTCTTGCGGGATACGAACCGCGGGTTTGGCCCCGCGAGCGTGCTGCCGGCCCTGATGTGGGTGAGGGGGTTCTGGGAGCGTGCGCCGGGATCATGGAGGCGCGAGATCGCCTGGATCGACGACATGGTCGGGCGCATCCACGGGAGCGGCTACGGCATTGCGGGGGCAGTACTGGAGCAGCGTGTTCGCGAGGTCTCTCTGGCTATGGATCGTTGAAGTGAGCTTGGTTCGTCGTTCCTGGGGGGGAAGTAAATTTCGGAAAGTAGATATGGAAGTTGTTAACTATAACAGCACCCACCCGGACTCACCAGGATTTGGCGCGGGCGGAAGTCAGTAGGTTTGGAGCTGTTTTATTCATTATTAGTTATATAGGTTATATAAGTGTATTACTAAGACATATAAAATGTCCAGTGTTCCCTGGATCACGCCACTGGCAGTAAACACCATCAGGGACAATATACTGAAAGCGAACGTAAGAACGAAAGGGTATCGATTCCCAAGCGCCATGAACATCCCAGAATGAATTGCAACCCAACACCGTGGAATGACTAAACCCCCAAGAAGAGGAGTCGGATGACGTGCATAGCCGAAAGGATGCAGACCAGTTGCATCCCCTTTCATATTCAAGCCCACACAAGCCTTGACTTGAAAGACCGGGAAGTATGAATTCTATGTGCATTTGGCTAGACAGCTTCGCGGGGTTTCACTGGTTCTTCCTCCATGATGCTGACGCCGTCATCATTCAGCTGTTGCACGACCGTCGCACCGAACGCAGTTTCCCCATCATCCCTGCCGGAGTGGTAGCTCGGCGCCGGCACCGACGTCGTCGCTGGTCCTCCCATCTCCCAGCTACCGACGCGCTCGTGTCGGCCGCCGCCCCTGGCCACGGATAGATCCTTGTCTGAGGCCATCTTCTCGGCGCCTTTGAAGCCACCGAGACTGCTGCTTCGCTGCACCGCTGCCCCAGCCCCGTTGCGATGATCGTTATGACGGCGGCGGACCCGGAGACCGCCGAGGAAGAAGGCGGCCAGCCCAGCGAGCGTGACCACGCCCAGAGTCACGAGGGCGCCAATGGCGCCGCCGAGGACGGGGGTCATGCGCGAGCGACCGCTATCAGCGCCCGAGGCCCCTGGCCACCCGGAGCTGTCGCCGTCCACGTTGGAGGTGACGGCCATGCAGTACAGGGTGGGCGCGCTGCACATCTGGCACCAGTGGTAGAGGTCCGAGACGGCGACCTCGGCCATGGCGCTGCGGAAGTCGCTCCACCGCATGCTCGACTGGGAGTTGCCGCGGCCGAAGAGGGGGTACTCGACGAGGGGCTCGCTCGCGTCGGTGCCGTAGCGGTAGAGGAAGCGGACCCAGAGGTTATCCTCGCTCGGGTAACGCTGGGCTCTGCTGTTGTTGCTGGTGCTGGTGTTGTCTTCATCATCATCAGAAACACTGAACAGCTCAAACACCATGGCCGAGCCGGGTGCGGGGATGGTCCGGAACCGCAACGAAGACGGGCCCTCGGATAGCTGCGACAGCGCGAAGAAGGCCAGCATCGGCTCGTATGTCCCGAACATCAGCGACAGCTTGTGCGGGTACCCGCCCGCAATCTGCGAACGCAACTGGGCCGTCACACGGGCGGCGAGGGTGCGGCCGGCAATGGCGCGGATCATGTCGCCGCGCTGCAACCCCGAGGCCGAGAGGTTGCCGTTGTAGTCGAACTGCTGGTCGCTGGCCAGCTGGCCGAGGCGGTCCAGGACCTCGGCGCCGAGGGCGTCGCGGACCGTGGCGTTATGGTTGTACTGGTACGACGCGTAGTCCCAGAGCTCGTAGGCGTGGTCGAAGTTGGGCGTGGACTGGAAGGGCTCCGTGCCCGCGAAGACGCCCCGGCTGAGCTCTGTGTATATCTGCGAGCTCTCGTTTTTGTTCCTTTGGATGATCTCGTCGTTGTCTGCCGTGAGCTGCGATCCCATGTAGGTAGAGCACGACACATGCCCTTGGATCCTGCTTTGAATTAGCAACAGAACAGAGCAAGATGCCACACAATTTTTGTAATAAATTCATACGCACTGAAATGATTTCTGGTCTAGGATGGATGTGGCTTGGATGTTGGGGTATTGGTAACCGTCCAGAGGGAAGTTGACCAATGATCCGTTGGAAAGCGTCGAAGCGCCCTCGCCGCCATCCTTCTCAACAAACGCTCGCGATGCCGGCGGGTACAGCCCCTGCATGAACGCCATGGCCGAGGCCACATTGTAGGTATCGGTGTTGGTGACGATTTCGAGCTGGCTATTGTCCAGGGCCCTCGGCGACAGATTGACGATAGGGAAGCTGTTGGTGATGTTCCCATCGCTCGTGCTGCCGGTACTCGACGTGTTCGTCAAATAGCGATCTCGGAACACTTGTCCTTGAGAGTAGATCTGCTGGGCCCCGTACGTGGTGAGGCTAGACTTGAGGGAGCTGGTGGAAAGCGGCGTGCGCTCGCCATGGAGGACGTAAGCAAAAGACGACCAAACAATCTGCTCTGCCTCTGCTCCCCCCAATCCCAGTACTAGCAGAACGGCTGCTAATGTACGGATACCCTTTGGCGCCATACTGAATAACTAATTTTTCCCGAGAATGTGTTTTCCTTTTGGTTCATCGCCAGATCAAGAACGAGATCCGAAGTCCACACGAAGGAGGGGGGAAACAACAGAGAGGGGAGCGAGCACATGCATGAGAGCGCAGCGACTGACACTATATACGGTCATATCAGAGGGTTACATGTGCAAAATGCATGCACCTACTTTACCTGCCTCTTGACATGCATGCAGCCAGGCAGCCTTGCCTTACCTAGGATGTCATTCTTCCGATGACAGCTCACAGATCCGCCGAACTCTCTCGTGGTTCATCCAGTGCAAAGGGAGAGCTTATGGCCATCTGGCTTGGCTTGCATGCCTCCGACCGCTTTTCACGTCTGACGGAACGCTGATGTTTGGTGTGCAGTCTGGGCCGTAAGCACAACAAGATGGACATGTCGAAGCCGTCAAAAGGCGGGGGAGGGCCAGCTTCCCACGCGACCACAGCGGAAACAAGCTGAGGGGTGAGCTTGATCCCGTTATCCGCTCTTGCTTGCTGATCCCTGTCCGATTCCATGCGGGCCGGAGCTCCCCCCTTGTCGTCGTTGGTTCGTGGTACTGTAGGTCAACCACTCGGTGAGCAACCAATGAATAGGGGGGCACATGCTCAAGTGCTTGCAGATGAACCCCGCCTTTCTAGTCGTTGGGTGGTACAGAAATACCGCTATGATCAATCACCCGCCTAAGCTTTTTGTTATCCCATGCGGGGTGGAGGGAGCGAGTGTACAGTAGAAGAACGATGCCAAGCTTCAATGACATGTTGCTAGCAGCGCCGATCTCGACATGAAAAAGGTAATTAGGGCCTCCATCACTATTTTGTGGCAGACACAGTCCCATTTCACATCATGATGCGAGACAATATGCAAACACATACCTCAGCGGGCTGATGGCTGTGCGTAACGATGAGGCTTGCAGCTAAAATAGCGTCATCCCCACGACCGTTGGAACCAGCAAGCGGTAGGCCCAGTGAACGTTAACGTGAACGCTGTTCCCCCTTGCATATGCGCTGATATTTTCCCCGAATCGTGCAGGGCGGGAAGACCCTCTCTGCATGGAGTCCATCACACCCACTACCAACGTCATATCCGCGACACTTCCGGATCTTGATATCGTAGTCAGCGACGGGAAAACATCTCCGGAGGCATAAACTCATGTTGCAGTATCTGGAACTTGGGCCATTTGAAGACAATGAATCACTGGTTTGAGAACAGGAGGTGAAACAAAGAACGCTCTGGGCTGGGTTGGAGTGCTCTTTTTCTGAGACAATCTTGCTTCCGAATCGTCAATCTGGCCATTCTGAAGATCCAGCCCCTAAAACATTCATCCAAGAATAGGACTTGTTCATAGTCATCACCCCTGCGGTACGAGGTTTCATGCATGATGTTGGCTTTTGGCAAACTCCAATTATACGTAGCCCGAAAGGGGTTCCAGAGGATCGTGCTGATGTATTACGGCCGCAAGAAAGCCTGTCTTGGAAAGAGACAGATGCCCAACTCGCTCTCAAATTGAATGGCGACATGCAATTTACGAGTCGATCTATCTCTGTCTCATTAGGCTTAGGTGACCCTCATAAATCGATGATGGTAAATGATTCTTGAGCACCCCACGATACTCATCGAAGACGGGTTGAATGGAAGTTCAACAAAATCCAGTAGGAATCTGTTTGACATCTCTACAGCCACAACCCAGGCTTATATAGAAATTGATATCAACCAATGTGTCTGCATAAGGTAAACTGAGAAGAAGTAGAAAAGATGTGTTGTGCGTTATCCAATGGGAAGCCGGGATGCTTTCGTTCTGCGCATCTCTTGCTGCCAGTGTGACAAGATAGCCAATGATATCAGATCACGCAATGGTCCTTCTGGTAACGTTGCCCGCATCTGTAGCCAGCCGCAGTCCGAAAGCGGACTGCTCCGGGCCCCCGCCGGCTGGCCGGGTCTTCGGGAACACTCTGATGTTGCTACCCGCTCCGCGATATATCGCCTTTGGTGATTATTCCCATTTACCCGCGACACAACTTGCTCCAACCACGGCCGCATCTTTGAAGTGTGCGATCTGCACACACCTCAGCCCGTGTTACGGATAAACTGATCTCTCTGTGGTCTGCCATACTCTGGAATAAACTGTCTATTTGTATCATGTGGCATCCCCTTTCCACCCATTCTCCGACAGACTCCGACATTCGGACCTGCTGCAATCGTAACGGCAATTGCTTTTTCAATTTCCACCAAGGACAAAATTCAAATGAATCAAATCCCATTAGAAGCATGTTGATGTCATTGCTGAAAGGTCATCAAAGGAGGTGAGACTGTCAATGTCAAATTTGATGGACAACGCAGAGACAGGAGTTCAGGGTGGATTGGATTGGTGGAAATGTGTCGGGTCAAAATAATCAGCCATGACATTCTGCAACGTATCCGAGTGTCCCCTCTATTGCGTGAAGGACTGCATTTGTTTCATTTCACCCGAGAGCGTGCTTTCGGCAGTGTTGAGATGAGCGGCACAAGACAAGAGCCGGGAGTCCGCTGTGTATGTGTGTGAGAGAGAGATTCTTCTCCGTACCAATACCAGCGAGACGGGCATGACCGCCTTGTTGCTGGAGTGAAGCAACTAAATTGCATCGGACATGATGATTCCCAGTACACTCGTTGTGTTATGGCTTGCTGTGCCGGGTCTCGCCGCCTCCCTGGCGGATTTGACGCAGCCCGACAGCGTGGACGCGACCACGGGGCGGGAGAGACCACCTCGTCCAACGTCTGTGCCCATCACAGGAAACCACATCAAGGCCACCGTCCGCAAGAAGCATGTGGAGATCACGAACAATGTCACCGTCAGCAGCAATGGGACGGCGGTAGCGGCTCTAGCCCGGCGCTGGGGTCGGCTGCCTTTGTCCTTGTACGAAAGCGGTATTGTGTACCTCATGGACGGTAAGATTTAAAGCCCATTTCCTCCCCGAAAACACAAAACGAAGGACTGACTCGCCCATTTATGTACAGTGAACCTCGGAAGCCCCGGCCAGACGATGGAGGTGGTTGTCGACACCGCCTCGTACGAGCTGTACGTGAACCCGGACTGCGCCCGCGCGGCCAACCCGACGTTTTGCGCGTCGGCGGGCCGGTACGACGCGACAGGATCGAGCACGTCCGAGAACCTCACGACGCGGTTCGGGGTCTCGTTCGGGTCGGGAGGGTACGCGGGGACGTACTTTTGCGACACGCTGACGCTCGGAGATGACTGTAAGCTTCCTCTCCGGATACTGGCCAGCGATGATGACCTGGCCAACTCGCCAAGTCTATTCCTCGAATCAATCTTGTTCCATTCGGATTTGAGGCTAACACTTTGCCATCTGGTTATGTTTATGTAGACTGGCCTGTCACGAATCAACAGTTCGGGGTGGCCACAGCCAGTGCTTACGTCTGGGCCGGCATGATCGGTCTCGGGTACGGCAATGGGTATAACACGCAGTACCCCACGATGCTAGACCGCATGGTCGAGGAAAACTACATCAGCCAGCGAGTGTTCAGCGTGGGGCTCGGAGGTGAAAGCAGCGGCAACAGTAAGTCCTGTTGATGGTGCGCCATCCTTTATGATAAAGCTCAAGGCATATATATCTGATACCATTGGATCAAGGCGACATCATCTTTGGCGGCGTTGACTACCACAAGTTTGAGGGATGGATGGAGCCCGTCGAGATCTGGCCTTCGCCGACGGAGCAGATGGAGCAGTTTGGCCAAGTCGGGTACGTAAGGAGGACTTCGTGCCTCTCAAGGCGAAGTGCACCAAGAAAAACTGACACAGTTGATTGTGGCTTTTAGGTACTGGATAAACTTGACATCATTTGGACACACCCGGCCTGGAGAACAGTCTTCCCAACAGTTGACCCCGACCGGCTTCACACAGAAGATGCTCCTCGACACGGGCTCGACCTTCTCCTACATGGGCGCAGACATCGTCGCAGCGTTGGCCCAGCAATTCGACGCCACCCTGGACGAGCAGCAGGGTATCTACTATGTGTCATGCTCGTATCTGGATGATGAGGATGAAGACGATGACGACGACGACGACGACGACGACGATGATGACGATGGTGAGGATACTAGCCATGTACACTTCGGCTTCAATCAGGGCAGCGTAGTCATCGACGTCAAGTACGAAGACTTCATCGTCGATCTTGGCGGTCGCTGTGCGCTGGGCGTGCAGCCGGCCGATGTGGGAGCGACGAGCTGGGTCCTGGGAGACACCTTCATTCGAGGAGCTTACAGTGCGTATACTACCGAAGCCCCCCACCCTTTCGGGCTGTTACCTTCTACCCGTTCATCTTTCTGACCGTAGACCTTGCAGTTGTGTTTGATCAATACTATGACGCCGTCTGGCTGGCGAACTATCGGCCCTGTGGCGAAGAGGCGGTGGCCGACCTGGGCGAAGACCCGGGAGAGCAGCTCTGGACAGAGATCTACGGAGGTTGCGAATAGCTACGCACAAGCACCAAGTAGACGGGGTCCAAAAGTTGCTGCCAAAGTAGCAGTGAGCATGTGGTCTTGTTCTTCATTTGACAGTAATATTACCACACGCCTAAATCCTTAACTCTAGACATCAGGGCCTCGGATGTCCTCGCCCAGCGGGCCCTGCCTCGTCCAGATGTTCATGCCAATCTTCCAGCCGCTCGTGACGGGCAGGCCGGCGTGCAGGTTGCGCTCGTCGCCGGTGCCGTCCGGGTGCAGGTTCTCCCAGTAGACGGCGTTGCCGACAACGGGGCGGAACGTGACGCCGCGGTCCCAGGGCTCGTCGCAGTCGATGAAGGCGCACCAGCGCTCGTCGAGAGGAGCGTCGAGCATGGGGAAGTTGGTACCGCCGCCCGTGACGTCGTCCGAGGCCGCGACGTAGGCGAAGAAGGAGCTCAGCCGGTTCCCGCCCGTAGCCGCCGTGCGCGCGTGCGCCGCCGCGTCCGTGTACCAGTCCGTGTGGAAGTGGTAGTGCTCGCCGGCGCCGTATTTCACCAGCTGGACGGGCTCGAGGTGGGTGCGCGGCACGTCGAAGCCCTGGAACCGCAGGGCGCGCTCCTCGATGCAGCGGACGGCGGCGTCGCGGGGCACGTTGGTCGATTGCGAGGTGCGCGTCTTGCGCAAGCCTTCGGAGCCGCCGTCGGCAACGGCCGAGTGGGTGAATGTGTCTTTTCTGTAGTTTTCGTAATCTCGAGTGTCAGTCTTACTAAATCCAACAAGTAGGAGCTGACAATTGGCGCTGGAGCTTGGCATTCCTCCCCTACTTACGTGACCTCTGTCAAATGCGCACGCTCCTCTGGCGTCAGGAACCCTTCCAAGTATATGACCAAGGGCGATTTGGATAGAATATGCGTCTGGTAGGCCGGATGTTTACATTCGTCGCTCGACACCAGGGGCTTCTGGGTATCGCCGTCTCCGGGGCTTTGGGCGAGGCAGGTCGCTGCCGCAATGGCGAAGAGAATCAGATCCTTGAACGGCGCCATGGTGTTGCTGGTAGGGTTGTGGTGATTGCTTCGATTTCAACAACCGAAGAATGCAGATGACGAAGACACCATCTCTAGAAAGTCGGGCAGGTCGTTGGCCACCTGATAACGATATCGGATCACTCCATCTCTCTCTGCGCATGGCAATGGATTTCCAAGCAAGCTGCAGGTCCGGATCGAAGGGCGTCATCAAACGGGCATGACTCCAGGATTGAAACACGAGTTGTCTGCGCACAGAAGCCCAGCTAGAGTTTCAGCGGGGAGAGCTGCTGGAACCGAGGGGCAATCAGGCGGCTGCAGGGGTCTTTAGCGCTCTTTTCTTATTTTCCTGTCAGACCAACAAGCCCCTTGGGGCCCCTGCAGCAGCTCGTCCCTGATCGGCAGCGGCACCTTTACAGCTCTAACCGGTAACTGGACCCCTGCAGCCCTGCCCGCTAGTCATTAACGACTGGAGCTCCAGCATGGGGAACTTTTCCTCCCTAGGTGTTCTCGTCGTGAGCGTAGGACTATACTGAACCAATTACCGTAAACATTTTCTCAATAAGGGTAAGAAGAATAAGAACACCCAGAAGATAAGCATAACACTCTTCAAAATGAGGTTGACCGTACTGTTATCTGCCGTATCCGCAGCGTCGGCGACGATGGCACAGCTCCACGGATGGAGCGCCGTGTCAGAGAAGGACTTCCACCTGACAGTGTCTTCACCGGATAACACGTTAATAGCATGTAAGTGAACCTCCTAATTTCAAGCCCCTCACATAACCATACATCACTATCATATTACCATTGCTGACATTCCTTTCAACAGTCATAGAGGTATGAAAAGCCGCCGCTTGTTTTAGTATCATGGCTAATAACTCACTCATGTTGCAAACAGCCCTCCACGTAAGCTACCTCATCATTAACCTTGTTGCAATTTACAGGACTTCGCTGACGACTAACCCCCAGAGCGGCATGCAAAACCCTAGAGCCGGAATGGGCGGCTGTCGAAGAAGCCTCCAATTTAGCGGCCAGCGTGGATTGCAGCAAAAATAAGCAGCTCTGCAAGGACCAAGGCATCATCTCCTATCCTGCGATACGTCTGTACGATGGCGAGGGAAAGCCGACGCCGTATCGAGGTCCGAGGACAGCCAATGCGTACGTATTCCATTCCACACCCTCCCTTTCCCCTAGGTTTTGCACTCACAAGCGACGCAGCATCTTGTCCTATCTAAAACGCGCCGAGCGCCCCGCCGTCACTACGCTGGGAGACGAAAAGGCCGTGACGGCCTTCCAGAGCATCGACGAGGACATCGTCATCATGGCTCAGCTGAACCCGACCCGGGACGCGCACCTGAAGACCCTGTTCGAGGCGGTAGCGGCGCGGCATCGCGACAGGGCCTCGTTCGGCAGCGTGGCGAGCATTAGCCCGGCGGCCGTCGTGTGCTACAACAACCGCGACCGCGCCGGGCAGCCTCCCACTATTCTCCAGGACATGACGGCCGTCGACGCGATCCCCAAGTTCGTCGAGAAGTGCATGGCGCCGCTGATCGGCGAGATGTCAAGGAAAACGGAGGGCAAGCTTTTGCAGGTAAGATTCATCTCCACCCCCCAAAATGCTATTTGTGCTGTGTGAAGATGGGGAAAAGGTATCCCCTAGTTCCTCAGATTAAGTAAAGCTGACCACATCTATGAAAAACAAAACAGTCCGGCAAATCCCTGGTCTACTACTTCGCCGAGTCCGCCAGGGAGCGCGAGCAGTATGCCGCGTCCATGCGGGCCGTGGCACGCAAGTACGAGGAGTACCTGTTGTTCGTGACGGTGGATGCGGGCGAGTACGGCGACATGGTGCCCATGATGGGTCTGCGGCCCGAGGCGCTGCCCGCCGTGTCGGTACAGAACCCCATGTACGGCCAAGTCTTTCCTTATGACCAGAAGAACGAGCTCTCGGCCCCGCGTATCGAGCAGTTCGTCACGCAGATTGCGTCTGGCAAGGTGAAGCCCTGGGACGGGACACCCCCGCCGGCACCGGTGCGGTCTGGATCTTCTTCGCCGCGGGAGGCGGAGGCGGAGGAGAAGAAAAAGGAGGAGGGCGAAGGTATTCATGATGAGCTGTAAAGGAGGCAATGCAGAGACGTCTGCGTTCGAGAGTGAAGTGACCGACCACAGTAGTGGCAATATCTTAGGCAGCACATTGCACACAAACAAGGTATATAGGTAGTCAACACTACTTCAGAATGTACTAATGTAAATCATCCAATCTGCTCATATAACTCAAATGTCTCAACATCCTTCCAAAGCTACGGCAGACTCATGAACAACTCCAGCAACTTAGGAAAATCCGGCGTCCCCAGCCCCGAAACGGGATCCCACCCGGGCGCCGCCGGAAACGCCATGGGCTTCTTCTTCGCGCCCGATCCCGTGTCCTCCACCCCAGCGCCACAGCCGCGGTTCCCGCCCGTGACGACATCGCGGAAGACCTCCGGGTGCTCGTAGAGGACCTGGTTGACGAAGCCCACGGGCCCCCGCTTGCCGGCCGCGAGCCGCTCCTCGTTGACCAGGTTCAGCAGGCTGCCGAAGAGCGGGCACGACGCCGACGTGCCGCCGATGCGCACCAGCTCGCCCCGGTGCGACATGACGAAGTTGTCGCCGTTGGCGGCGACGTCCGGGTAGGCGCGGCCGAGGCGGTTGTAGCGTCCGCCGCCGGTCATGTTATGAGTAGTAGTAATGCTGCTGCTACCGTTGGAAGTCATCATCGTATTGCTTGTGTCGCCGCCGATGAAGAGTCCTTCGCGCGGCCGGCCGCCGTCGTACCCGCTGAAGGGGAGATGGACCTGCGAGAAGTAGCCCTCGACGTGGCGGTCCTGCCAGGGCGGGCGCGGGTAGATGTTGGAAAAGCCGCCGCCGGAGGGGAACCGGACAGTCGGGGTCTCCGGGTTATCCTTCGAGTTTCTCTTCCTTCCTATATGCTTCGCATCACAGCTTGATGGCGGTGAGTCGTCGCCTTTACCTTCGCCGTTGTCGTCCGGCTTCCGCCCGGGCGGCAGCAGCGTTGACCCCACCGAGAGCACATACGGGCACGTCGACAAGAACTGCGGGTGAAAGACATCATGGTTGGCACCCAGACAGCCATTGGGGCTTGGGTCGTTACTGAAACTGGCGACGCCGTCGTCGCCCGAGCCGACCAGCACCGTCGTCCCCTGCAGCGCCAGCTTGAGGATCTCGGCGCACTGGCGCCGCTGGTACGAGTAGGGAAGGTCGGCCTCGCCGCCGCTGTACGAGATGGCGATGACGTTGGTGCGCGCGTAGGTCCCGCACATGAGCGGGCCCTGGTACCCCTTGGGACTGTGAACGTCCGGGTACGACGGGTCCAGGCACTCAGGGCGGTCGCAGTTGCCGGTCTCGCCGAAGGCGGAGGAGGAGCAGTAGCTCCCGTCGAGGGCGTTCCAGAAGTCTAGAGCAACAACACGGTGAGCCTAATTTTCTTCTGCTCTCCTCCTGCTCTCCACCTCCTAGAGACTCCAGATGCTACGGGTAAATACAGATACTCACTATTGAAAAATCCCTTGTAAGGAGAGTCCGCATTGGCCTGGTTATCCTGATAGTATTCGTCGTCGACCGAGTACAGAACCGTCTGCTGCGGCCAGATTAGCCCGTAGACCATCTGAAAGTCGAGGTTCGCTTCCGATCCCGCCAGGCGCGTGTCGTCTGTCACGCCGAGGCCGCCGTTGATGGACCGGAGCTCAGGATGTGTTCCATTTGGAATCCCACTATGAAGTTCATTCCTTTTAGTATATGCTCCCTGGTCAGTGAAATATTCTTTTGGGATCTCTTGGCTTACTCTGTGAAGCCCTGAAAGAAGGTGTCGAGGTCGTGCTGGGTATACTTCTGCCCCAGTCCCTGGAATATGCCCATCTTGTTACTCGGATGCGCTTTCGTGCCTTTCGGTACACGATAGAGGCCTGTTTCCACGTCAACACCTGTGTATACACATAAATGCGTATCTGGGAAGCTGTACGTCGGATGCACTCGGGCGTAATGTACTTATCGCAATCGCCGTCAAGTGGAAACGGAATATTCCAGGGGATGCTGGGCCCATCATTGGGTGCGCCCGTCTGGTTCGCGGTCGCCTTGAGCCTAGCGGGAGTGTCGGGCATCGTCACGGGCAAGATGAACCGATCGAGACCTTTGCCGCCTCGATAGGTGCTGCGTTTCTTGAGTTTGGCGCGAGCCTCGTGGTTCTCACCTAGACCCATGAGCTTGATGCCAGGAGTGATATAATCAATATGCTCCTGGATAGACTTGGGAATATGATATCTGATCAGATGATGTCAGCATGGTTTAAGATGAAATTATCCCCATTCCCCGTTCCCCATTCCCAGGAGACAAACTGTTTGGAAACTTACTCTTCACAAGCAACAGTCTTGGCCCCGATGTCTTCATGCTCGTAGATGTGGTAGTCGGCCACGAGGAGGTCCTCAGCCTGACGGACTGAAGTATCAAACTGGATCCATTGCCTGTTTACCGATTGGGTGATGAACGACGCTGGAATCCCAGCCCCGACCAGCCAGTCCTTGACCGCCGCGACGCTCACATTGGACGGAGCGAACAAATCAGCTACCTCGGCGGCGGTGAGATGTCTGCCGTAGTTCTTCGACTGCGGATTCGAGCTGTTGGGGAAAGTGACCCTTTTAGCAGTTGCTGATTCACTCGCTCACTCGAGTCGAATAGGAGAAAGAAAAGAGAAGGGCAGGTAAACACACATATCCATCAACAAATCATGCCCTTTTTCGAGGTTGTGCTGTTTTAGACCTACGCGCATAGGCAGTGTAGCACGCCCATCTGCTCTCTCCAGTTTCGCCCATCGCCGTCCCTGTTCCACACTTCGCTTTTCGTGCTGGACGTGGGTGTCAGGCACCGCCCGTTTGGTCGCCGCCGAGAGAGATCCGGGGCTCGAGCCGCCTAGCTCGTGGTCGGAGGACAGCAGCGGCGTCGAGGAGGCCCCGGAGGCGAAAAGAGCAACAAAAGACAAGAAGCAGATGTTGGCCTTCATCGTGCAGTACTGTAATAAAACCGAGCCATCCTCAAGAGGCGTAGAGGTCAATGGAAGTGGCCACAACCACGGGCCTTATATATTACATAATAAGTCATTCTAAATTGGAAAGTCTCCATCGTGTCTACTGTTTTTAGAATCAAGTAAGCATATACGCAATTCATTGTATGTGTATACGGGGAAGCTGGAGAAAAGGGCTGGATTAGGCAATGCCGTCGCGAAGCTGATGAATCCTAGCTAGTCCGGGTGTCGCTTCTACGGCTAAATGACAGCGTGGCACACGCGTTCAAATGAGATTGAGACCGTTTAATATATCGCCCTGGACAAGGTAGCACGAATTCCTCAGGGCAGATGATGCACTTCATACCGAAGGTCGAGTCTAGAACCTGGTGCCCGAGGTCTAGAATCTGGGAGGCGGCTATTCGCGCTCGATGCTACCGTATCTTAGATCCATCAGATCTAACAGAAAGCCTTGAGCATCTCCTCTCGGTGGCGAAAACCCCGTAGCAGCCCCTGCTGCATTCTAATTACCATAATTGTCCTTCACCCAGGGGACCCAGTGGAATGGCAAGTGGGAAAACGGGGTAACTCATTGGAATAGAATGGCAATATAATGCAAGGTCCAGTGGGTTGGAAAGTGAAATAGCATGGAATAATAATCTGATCCAATGTAAAGGACGAAGCAGAACATAGGTACGATGCCAAGGGCGGTTCGGTCAACGGACACTTCCAGTTTGCACCATCTGGTGATCGAAGATGCTGCGCATGGTATGCGCCTTCACACGAAGTAAGCATTGTAGTCAATTGCGTATCTCAATGACAAGTTTTGAGAGACGTGATATACGACGAAGATTTAGTAGGCACAGGCTGCAATTGCTTAATCTAGTCTAAAAGAGAATTATCGTCGCGCGTCAGGCCCCGCCGCCTCTTCCCACAGAGGTAGTCGCACAAATCGTCGCGGAGCTCGTCACGCACGTCGGGCGGGTGCAGCATGAAGAGCTCGTCCATCATCATGTCCTCATCGACACCATATAAATCGCCCGTGACCATGGCGTCGACCAGGTTGAGGTTTTTGCGGATGGCTGCCTGCAGCGGCAGCCACGACGTCGTCTTGAGCCGGATGTCCTGCAGCTCGAGCGAGTCGAGTGTGTCCTTGTGCCGCTTGAGGACGGCCATGAGCTCCTGCCGCTCGCACTCGACGTTGCCCAGGCTCAGGTCCTCGAGGTACTCCCACCGGTGCCGCGGCTTGATGACGTCCTCGAGCGCGGCGGGGAAGCCCTGCAGCTCCGAGTGGAAGTTGAACATAACGGACAGCGACTTGAGCTGCGTGAGGGACGCGATGAAGTCGCGCAGCAGGCCCCGCTTCATGACGGTCCGGCACTGGGCCACCTCGCTGCCGTAGTTGGGCTCCGGGTCGTAGATGCCCTCGACGCCCGTGTCGATCAGCAGCTCCAGGTAGGTCAGGCTGGAGCAGGGAGCCAACGCGCCGCTCAGGACGACGGGGTTGTTCTCGAAGAAGCTCCAGCTGAAGTGGCCCGCCGTCAGGGACTTGAGGCGGATGTTGTGGTTGTCCGGGTTGTCCGCAATGGCCGACAGCAGGGTGCCGAGCTGGCGGCAGCCGACGGGGTCGGGGGCCGTGTCGGGCTTGACCAGCGAGTCCTTGAAGGGCGTCTTGCCCTCGACGTAGTCAATCTCGTACGTGTCGTCGCCCAGCGACATGGTGATGTCGCGCAGGCGCGGGAACTTGGAAATGGCAAACTTGATGACGGCGATGTCGACCTCGTCCTGCAGCATCTGCTTCTGCGTGGCCAGCAGTGCCTCGTAGCAGTCGTAGGACGGCTTGAGGCCGTTGACGTTCATGCCGGGCAGCGAGGGAAGACCAAAGCCTTCGGTGATAGCGGAGAGCGCATCGTTGTTGACCTCGAGCTGCGACAGCATGTACTGGGCCGCAATGTCCGGGAAGTTGATCTCGGACTCATCCTGGAGGGTATCGCCGATGTAGATGAGGGATCGGACATTCCGGGCCACAGCCTCGTACTCGGCGAAGTGGCGCAGCATGTCGAAGTCATCTTTGTGGAAGTGGATGATGAGTTCCTGAAAGGCATAACAGGCGCCGACATCGGCAAATTTGCTGCAAACCCGACGGAACGAGTATAGATCTTTCGTCTCCAGAAAATCGCAGATGATATGCAAGATCTCGGGTGTGGCCAATGCGCTATGGACAGACATGGCGAGAGGCCGACGGGCGCTAATGGCAGTTGTATAACCCAGAATCAGGGCATACAGCTAGTTGTAATTGAAATTTAATATTGTTTGTGTTAAGCCTCGATGTCGACGACGTGGTAATTCGGTAGCAAGTGAGGAAGTAGGATGAGGCGACGATGCAGAACCGACAGTCAGAAGTGGAGGTTTCGCCTGCTGCTAACCTCTGCTAACCTACTGCGTTGGCAAGGGCGATTGATAGGCTCAATCCAGTGCTGAGTCCAGCGCCTGCACTGAGATATTAGTCCGTAGCGGGGCACGCAATATTTACAGTTAAATGTTGTAGCTGCAAAGGCAAGCAAAACCTGAGTGAGCAGTTTGGCAAAGGTCATGTCATGCAATTAAAGACATATTGCTCTATCCATTGTATTGATTCATTATCATCAAGTGCATATCATGCTAAAGACCTCTGAATTCCTTCAACCCGTCAGCTCACATCCCTCCCGGATGACACCAACCACTGCGCCAGTCTGGATGGCCTCGCTGCCTCCACCGGAAACTCTGTACTCGATCTCGGCCAGCCCATCGAGCCAGCGGATCATGGCCTCGGGCTTGACCTCTAGTGTGGAGAGCGTCTCCGCGAGGGCCGTGATGATGTCGGCCAGGGCCAAGCCGTTGGCCACCTTGAGCGTGTTGATGGTAGACAGGCACGACGTCACGTCGCTAGTGTTGAGGAGGGTCTGCACAATCTTCTCAATTGCCTCGGGCGGCGGCGCAGCGATGCATTGGTAGATGCTCTCGGTCGTGATGGGTTCCCGCACGATATCCTTTTCTTGCGGTTTGGGCTCATCCTTCAGCCTCAGCGGTGTACCTGGCCAGAGATGTTAGTCATGCCATGTAATATTATAGAAAAGAAACAAACGTACTAGATGCTTGACAGGCTTGGAGAACGTTCAAGGCTCTTCGCATGTCGCCCTTGCTCAGCCGGACGAGCGCATCGGTGGCGTCGGACGAGATCTTGACGTTCTCCTCCACAATGACCTTGTCCACCAGGACGCGGATGTCGTTTTCCTTGAGGGGGCTGAAGCGGAAACGGGTGCATCGGGACAGCAGGGCCGGGGACAGCTTGTGGGTGTAGTTGGCGATGATGCAGAAGCGCGTGTTGGCCGTGTACTTTTCCATGATACGGCGTAGGGCCATTTGGGCTGTGTTGGTCATGGCGTCGGCCTCGTCGAGGATAATCAGCTTGAAGCTGGCCATGCCGCCGCCCCGCCCGTTGCCGCCGCCGCCCATGGTGAAGATCTGCTTGGTTGAGGCGAACGTCTTGATCTGCTCGCGCACCACGTCGATGCCGCGGTCGTCGGATGCGTTGAGCTCGAGTACCATCTGCCGCACATTCTGCTCGCCGTATATCCTCCGGGCCAGCGCCAGGATGGTCGAGGTTTTACCGGTCCCCGGGGGCCCGTAGAGGAGCAGATGCGGCAGTCGATTCGTGTCGACGAACTTGTTGATGGTGGCTAGGATATCTTGGTGACCGGACACGTCGTCGAGGGTCTCGGGTCGGTACTTCTCGACCCAGGGTAAGGAGTCCTCGGCTTCGACGGGCAGGTTGGCGGCGCTGCGTTTGCCCTTGGCAGTGTTGTCGGACGAGAAAACGATGTCCTTGGAGGGAGGAGCATCGACGTCCATCTCATCTTCGAATTCGGACATGGTGGGCAGTCGGGGAAAATTCAGGTTTAAGTAGAGAGGTGGCTATTACAATACAATTAGAATGGTCGTGATTATTTATCGCAGTCGTGCTGTCTGGGCAGTTTCGCAGGTTGGCTTTCGAAGGCAATGCGGATTGATTGACGACGATACAATTTGCCGGGTAGCTTTGGCGAGAGAGACGCGTAAATTGGTTTAGTGACGCGTTCTGGGCGCCCGTGGCTGGAAATCAATTTACCTCGTTCGCTAGGCCACTTCCTTAGTGGTCAGCGACGGTAGCTGTAGCGGGGTTCTGAGCTCTGTGGCTACAGCGCTGGCCAGCCCTTCAAGCTCCCCTCCCCCTTTGTCGCTTCCAATTTGAGTCCCTATCTGAGGTCGCCTAGGTATCAAATATCAATCCGCCCTTTGCTGACGTAAATTTCACGATATTCATGCATGGGAATATTTATTTCCAAATCATTTGTTCTTGACTTGACTTACAAGCATTGATCGTTTTGATCTGCCCATCTCGAAATATCGTCCCATGTCTAGCTAAGTACATAGTGAAAAGGAGTCAATCAGAATGATTACGTTCCATGGGATATATCCTCTCCTCTCTCTATCGCAATGAATCTCAAAATGTCTTCTCTAAGAGGTCGGGTTCAACAACAGCATGAGAAATGCCTACAGAAAGGCCAAGGATGGGTAAAAGTCGGCATTCTCAGTGCTTCTCGGCCACCTCGCGCTTGTTCTTGACCAGTTCGTCGCGACACTTGGGGCACACCACGATCTCGCAGTAAGGACAGGCGAAAGTGGTCATGCTTCTCTTCACAAGGCACGAGTCGCACTTGGGCTTGCGCTGGTGCACCTGCTTGGCCCAGCCGTCGTGCTGCGAGTGCAGGCAGGCGTTCCGCTTGTCCCCGACCGTCGTGGCGCGGAATTGGGTCCAGCGCATCTGCTGCTCGATCCACTACTTCCTGGCGGCCTCTTCCTGGGCGGCGGCCTCACGCTCCGCGGTCTTTCGCTGCTCGGCGCGGCGGGCTTCGGCGGCAGCGGCTTGCTGGCGGCGAGCGGCCTCGCGGGCTTCCATGTCGCGCTGACGGGCTTCCACTTCGCGCTGGCGGGCTTCCGCTGCAGCCTGATCACGCCGGATCTCGGCCGCGGTTCGTGGACGGGCAGATGGTCGAAAAGCGCTTGTATAGTAGTCGCGTTCTTGTCGCGGTCGCACCCGGTTAAGAAAATCACGAAAGAATTCATCGAAATCGGAGCGTGCCTGGGCCGCGTCCGTCTGGGGGTGACGGAAGAAGTCGTCACGGGAGTTGTGGGCAAAGAATTGGCTGGCTGAACTTGTGCCGCCGAATTGTGTGGGGTGGGGATTGCCATAGCCATAGCTATCCTCGGCGAAGACACGCCCACTGCCAGATGCAGCTCCGGGTCGGACATGGCACATGTCGTACTGCCTCTTCTTGTTTGGATCCGAAAGAGTCTCGCATGTCTCGTTGAGCTGGTTCGTCGTTATGAGTTAGTCACCTCTATGTTATACTTACATGAAGTGGTGTTGCAGGAAGAGGGAACTTACTCGCTGGAAAGCTGCCGTGGCGGTGGCATCGTTTGGGTTCCGATCAGGGTGGCGAGCCATGGCTAGGCGACGGTAGGCATTTCTGACTTCGTCGATAGACGAGCCAGGCTCGAGCTCAAGCTCGGCGTAGTAATCGAAAGTCGGCTCAGAGGGCATCTTGGGACGCTTGGTACGGCTTTGAGGTGGACCAGGGCCAATATTGGTGTTGAGTATTAACTGGTGTTTATTGAGAGTGCGGATCGAGTTTTGGAAGGTCAGATTGTTTCTTGTCGTAAGATTACGGACTGAATAATCACATTCTGAAATTGGTTCCTGAGTTGGTCGTGTATGTAAATGCGAGTCCCCAGGCAACGACCAAGGATAAAGGCAAGGGCCAGGTACACGGGTTCCTGCTTGACAAACGGGGACGAGGGGCAATATGCAATCAGAACGAGGGGCGACGAGCAGATGGGAGATCTCGACCTCCCGAATATAGCGAAGGCAATTTCCCTCGTCCTGTATTTAGGGGATTAGCTCCCCAAATACAGGTCTTGGACCTGGCAGTAGAGGTGTAGTATCCGGGCTACGGTTAACAACAGATCGAGGTCATAAGTGCGCAATCGTTTGGTGCCCCATATCAGTATTCGGTGAGTTTGAAAGGTCGATGTTCCAAGCATAAATATTGGTTGATGAATCGAACCTAAGATGGTGCAAATTTGTTCCAAGATCAAGGCCAACTAACGCCACACCCAAATGATAAATACATACAAGGTGAATATTGATCAATAAAGCAGATGAATCAAAATCAAAATCCTCTCCAAGACTGACGAACCCCCTTACAGGAGTTGGTGGATAGCCTGCTCGATCGCAGCACCCGCGGCACCCGCACCGAGGACATACCACAGCCACTTGTTACCCACGACCTCCACTCGGGGCCAGACGGAGTTGTGCGTCTCCTTGAACTTGACAAAGTCTGCGTGCTTCTCGAGGTTGGTCTGCGAGTAGCGACGCTCCTGGTGCTTCTCCGTCTGCTTGTCCCCGCCCACGTAGCGCAGGAACAGGTAGTTGGCAATGCAGCCGAGGATCTCGACCGGGGCCAGCATGTCCGAGCCGTACAGCAGCAGCGGGAACGAGAAGTGCACCAGTGAGTCACCTAGGTAGCTGTGTGCGTTGAAATCCGAGGTTAGCTAGCTCGTCCTATCATCGAAACTATGGAAAAAAGATTATTGTTGGGACGGAAGATGGGAGGTTATCTTACTTGGGGTGTCGGACGAGGCTCCATACTCCTTCCTTGCACACGGCGTTCTTGTTCTTGGGGTCCTGCTTGAACTCTTCGAGCTGTTTGTCCGCGAGGACTTCGAGGGCGAAACCAGCAGAGAAGAGACCGACCGCGACGGCCTGGATGACGGGGTGGTAGCCAGTGAGGACGGCGCCCTGGTGGTGGAAGGGCGCCGTGAAGGGCAGCGAGATGACGGTCTGGATGAGGGCCTCGGGGACGAATAGGGTGAAGAGGGCCTTGTTCCAGAACCCGGGTTCCTTCTTAACCTCCTCGTAGCGGGCGTCGTCGGTGCCCGGTGTTGCGCGGCGTCGACGAGTAGAACGGCTGGCGATGCGGTAGAAGAGGCGGCCGCCCCAGAGCGTGACGCCCGACAGGAGCAGCCGCTCGGGCCGCGAGAGCGTCGCGAAGGCCTGGGGCACAGTCAGGCCGCGGACGGCGACCTTGCGGCCGATGGCGCTCCACCAGCCATTGACGACGGGCGCCACGGGCCAGAGCCAGTCCTTGCCCTCGACGCTGTCGGTGGCGCGGGCCACGCCGTACGCAATGAGCGCCAGCGAGCCGTGCACCTGCAGGCTGGGCAGGATAGTATCCCGCAGGATACCGACATCTAGGAGCTCTCGTCCGAGCGTGTGGTGATACTTAACGGCCGAGGGGATTGGGGACGACTCTAGGAGGCTGCCGGACTCGTTACCCACCTGGCCGAGGTAACGGCCTGCGCCGTCGACGTACGCCATGATGTTACACTCTCTGTGGCTTCTTCTGCCTTCTAGCGTACTAGGCAATCATCCAATTGCAAGTGGAAAGACCAGTATTGGTTATTTCGTTGTGCTTCTAGTCAATTGATGTTTTTCATGGGCGGTAGCACAATGAAGGAGGAGTTCTGAAGTTGAAACGAGTGGGCAAGATGGTGGTGACATCATATTGGAGTGCGGAGTAACGACTGAAGCATGGGTCGTGTTGCTGACAAACTCGGTGGCTTGCATATGGTGAATAGCCTCATTGCGATGGTTTTGAACAAGCGAAATATGATAGAACCGTATTTTGGCAGGTGGTTGGTTCTCCGACTTCTGAACCTGCTTACAACTCATGGTGTTTTCCTCTGTAGATTAGTACTATATTGGCAAGTAATTTGAAGTAGCGGCAGATATCTCGTCAGGGCAGCGCGATCGAACCGGATATCTTCAAGGCATTGATAATAACTTTCTTTCCCTTTTCCCTCATCCGATTTACTTTCTTTTTAATCAAGGTTAGTTACATTTCGTGGCAAAGTTTGCTTGAAACGCGGCGGCAACGATGGCTTCCTTCTCAGATGTGCACCTGTCACAGCGGTTGGAGCACCCCATTGGCTAGCGGCAGCATGCGGCATGTCGCTCGCAGGGGTCCTGAAAGCCCTGCTAATCACTGTCGTATTGAAACCCAAACGACTCATCTCATTCACTCATTTCCAATTCTCTTCCTAGTAAATATCGCCCAAGATGCAATGTTGTCTTTATTTTTCTTCTTCTTCTATCTATTTATAATTATGCTTTCATCCTCAATCTATCACTAGACAAGATGACCACAAGCAATTCCGCGTCGCAGGCGAGCACCTCAGGCACTAACAAACGCCCACGGAGCCGCTCAACCTCGGAGTTGGCCGAAGACAGGCCCGCGCCGGCGTTGCGTGCTGTTGAAAACCCCGCCAAGGGGTCTGAGATGGTGGACGGTGTCGCCCCTCAGAGCCCCGAACACGATGATGAGCATGAAGAGGCTGGAGCTGTAGCCCAAGTCCAGGTCGATCACAACCTCCCGGAACGTCGCCTTAGCTTTGACCCCGATGGCGATCTGCTGCTCGCCGTGGGCGAGGAGTGCCCCGGTGACACGCCGGCCACCTACAAGGTCGACTCGCGAGCGCCGAGCCGCGCTTCCGCCGTCTTCAGACAGATGCTCCACGGCGGCTTTGCTGAGTCGCACCGGCCTGAGGTGGGCGACTGGGTCGTTCGCCTGCCCGAGGACTCGCCCTTTGCAATTTCTCTCATGTTGGCCATCTGTCAGCTCCAGTTTGACTTCTTGCCGCAGGCTAAATTGATGGACGCCTCATACATTCAGCTGATCTACAACCTGGTGGTGGCCACGGAAAAATACGCTATGACCCAGTGCCTGAGGCCCTGGGCCCGCTCCTGGACTGGCAAGTGGCTGCGAGAGCAGGCCGAATCCGACAATGGAAAGAAGAACGGTCGCAGCAATGACGCTGCGTACCTACTACTACAGAAATCTCTGTATATCATGTGGGATCTAGAAAACCGACCCGAGTCCGAGAGTATCATGGTTAAATTGGCGTGGTGTAGTCGCCTGGGCGATGACGGCAACCTGTGGTCCCGGGTGACGGCCTACCGGAGGAAGGCAGAACTTTTTAATGATATAGCATCCGAGTCCGAAGGGGCCTATGGCCAGCCCGAACCCAATGCTCAAATGCGAAGCTATGATGGCACACAAAGAAGCAAAAGACTGACCGTATGACAATGTAGACACGATAGCCGCCACGCGGCAGAAGGTGGTATCCCGTCTCTTGACGCCCCTCCTGAGCTTGGGAGACGAGATGATCGCCGACGCGCCCGATAATGTTTCCTATGCTGATTACGTAACCGATGACATGAACTGCATGCTCGGTGCCACTCTACGTTCCATGAAGAAGTGTCGGCTTTGGCCGCTTCCTAGATGCGACATCTACGTGGACTCGGTCTACCAGCTCACCACCAGTCTGAAGGGTGTCATCCGCGTCCTAAGTAGAGACTACTCACAGAACAGCGTGCTCCTCGGGAGAATGCTTGATCTTCAAAATCACGTGGACAGCATTCTGAGGGACAAGTTCGCTAATAACCTGAAACCTGTGCTCAGTGCGAATCAAGCCCAGCGTCTCGAGGCACGGGGTAAGGAGACGGGTCTCTATCGGTGGCCAGCTGCTCAGTGAAGGTATGGTGTACGTGGAGAGTAAGCGTCTCGGTATCTAATAATTGGACTGATTGGGCGTTTATGAAAAGCAACATGTCACGGTTTTCATTTGGCTACACAAGTATGTTAGACTTCATGTTTGATTGACGTACATTGCCACATTGGCTGCGCATACGTAATGTAGTTTAGTGATGCATCGCATCAAGATACAGATGGGCAATGTTAACACATTTGCGCAGGATTGGAATATATACATGTAAAAGGCTACAAAACATTAAACAGGGTAGAAGACCATCAATCTCGCCCACTCAAGGCTCTGCCTCGATCATGAACGCAAATCTCGCCTTCTTGAAGAGCCGCAGGGCCGTTCCGTTCCCCTGAGTCTCTCGATTCTCCGTCATATCCACGTCCTCCTCATCGTCATCTACATCCTCCCACTCCGCCGACGAAGATGACGCATCGGAGCCGCTGGAGTTGGGACGGCGGTACTTGTCGTCGTCACTCGCGCCCGCGCCCGCGCCATTGTTGACCGACGATCCCCTGTCGCTCAGGTCGTTGCTGAGGTCGCTCAGGTCGTCCGGGAGGTCGGCCCAGCTCACCGTCTCGGACGGGTTCTCCGGCCGCACCGACAGCCGGCTGTCGGCGCCGGCGCGCCTCCTGAACGTGCTGGTCTTGCTGTCCTCGAGCGGCATCATGTCGTCGTCCTCGTCGATGAGGGCGAAGATCTCGTCGGTCGTCAGCTTGGTGGCGTCGACTGCGGGGGAGGAAGGGGAGGATCCGAGCCCGGGGATGATGAATGGGTATGCAGGCTCGGCATTGCTGCTTACTTGTGATGAGGACTTGTGGCTATTGTCGTCGTAGAAGAATGGCGACCTGCTCGAGGGACTCGTGGGAGATTTCTCGCCCTCCTCATCCGCAGGCAGGTCCCGAGCCAGGTTGAGCTCGAGATAATCATCGTCATCTTCCTCTTCCTCTTCCGCATAGTCGGCCTCCGCGTGTATGATACTAGACGACATCGCATACGCCCTGAGGATCTCGTCGTCCTCTTCCGTCAGCTCTTCGGCCTCGTTGTCTTCGCGCTCCGCCTCGCGCATCCTGTCCTCGAGGACGCGGATTTGGGTGTGGAAGCACTGGGAGGGGAAGTCGCAATCCGTAAAGCAGTTGTGCATCTTGGTGACGAACTTGGCCTCGCGCGCCCGCTTCTCAGCGTCGGCGTCCTCGGGGCGCGTGCTCTCGATCCCCAACGCGTGCCCGCGGCGCCACGCGCCCCAGGCCGCCCAGCCCTCGTAGTCGAACTCGGAGCGGCAGTACTTGTTCTTGCGGCGGCGCTTCTTGTTGCTGTTGCTGCCACCAGACGATGAAGACTCGTTGGAATCACCGAAAGCGACCTCGCGCGTGCAGTAGTGGTGGCTGCAGTTGAGACACCGCCGCGTCGTCGAGAACCGGTAGATGGTGTAGCAGGAGCAGCATTGCCACAGGAACGGGAAGGTCTCCCGCGGCGGCGGCGGGCACTGGGGGGTTGTGACGGTAGGGGAAGGGGGGAGCGTGTTGCGGAGCTTGCGCTTGGAAACTGGTGATAGGGGCCCTGGGGTCGTGATCTGCGAGAACCTGAACGAGCTGATCTTGGGAATATTTATTCGTGGCGTCATGTTTGAGAAGGATGGGGTTGTGTCGTTACCCATGGATCAAGAAAAAAAGAAAAAGAAAAAGGTGACGCTGTTTGTCTGAAAGCCAGCGGATTGGTGATCTTGTTTGGTAATGAGTGTGGACGCCAATAGAAACCAGATTGGCTATAGGGTTGATAGGAAAGATAACAACTTTAAGAAACAAGTCAAAGGAAAGTAGAGTTGCAAATGAGACTGATACAAGGAACGGGTACCGTGTTTGTGCTACTACTGCACTGGTTTATATATTTCTCAAGAAGTGCTTTGTTGAACTTGACCACAAAGAGGGAAGAAGACCTGTTCAAATACCAAATTCTGGCCACTGAGCGGAGAAACAGAATATCTCGGTCCTGAAAGATTACGAACTTTCTTTCGGGTGAGGTGGCTCGTGGTTTACTATCGGAGAAAGACTCTTTGACTGGACACGAGCCAGTAAGCGTCGAGGTCAAAGGGGTCATAGTTTATTGCCGTAATAGAGACAAAGAACATCGAGAACCAGGCAATACTAATGTCAAAACTTGACTGGGGCTGATTGTACATTTCGTTTATACTCTTCTATCAACTAGAGTTGAAATTTACCTTTAAGCGCATGAGGTCGATCTCAAGTGACAATCGCATATCACAGAACTGGGTCAAATCGATGTATCTAGTAATGTATAAAAATTGGTCTAGTCTAGATAAATCTATCGCTGTGGTATACCTAAACAGTCTCATAACTTCGTAAACTCTAGGTATTACTTCCTCCTAACTCTCTTTTCTTTTTTTTTTCTTTCTTATCTGAACTTGACCTCCTCGGCCTTGAGCGCCGCGTACGGCAGACTGGGCGTCCTCCACTCGGGGGTGCTCTCCTTGTCGCTAAAGCTCAGAACGGGCTTGAGCAGACTGAGGCGGTCGCCGCCGAAGGAGCTCTTCTCGAAGCTCTGGAACCAGCCGCTGTTCTCCTCGAGATAGGCGCCCAGCACGCGCTTCCAGCCGTCGTAGATGGTGACGAGCAGGTCGAGCACGTGGTGCGAGCCGCGCATCTCGGCCCACTGGAAGCGGTCGGCGCACTCCTTGACGATCTCCTTGGGGTACAGGCCGACCTCCGGGCGGAGCGCGTAGGTGTTGACGGCCACGAGCGACGAGTGCACGGCGTAGCTGCCGCCCTTGGTCGCGCGGTCACGCAGGGCCTTGAGGGTGCCCACGGCGCCCAGCAGGCCGCACGTCATGTCCGAGACGGGCAGCGAGGGCAGCACGGCCTCGTTGTTGGGCAGGTTCAGCGAGCGTCCCGTGACGTAGGCCGAGCCCGCCGCCGCGTCGGCGATCTGCTGCCAGCCGGGGCGCTCGGCGTAGTAGCCGTCGGGGCCGTAGCAGTTCTCGGAGACGTAGACGATGCCGCGGCCGCGGGCGGCGGCCATGGCCACGATGTCGTCCTGGGCCAGGCCGTACTTGGCCATCTTGCCGAGGCGGAAGCCTTGGACGAAGACGTCGGCGTCCTGGACCAGGGACTGGAGGAGGGCAGCGTCGGCGGGCTTGCGCAGGTCGAGCGCGATGGTGCGCTTACCGGCGTTGAGGGTGAGCTGCAGGACGTTGATGTCGGGCAGGTGCGGGGGGTTGACGCGGATGACGTCGGCGCCCATGCTGGACAGCAGGGTGCTGATCTGGGGGCCCGCGATGACGCGCGTCAGCTCGAGGACGCGGACGCCGGCCAGGGGTCGCTTGTCGTTGGGGTCCAGAGGCGGGAAGGCCACAGGGCCGGTCTTGACGGACGGGCACAGGGGCTTGGAGTTGATGAGCGGGTGAGCGGCGAGTGACTTGCCCATGGAGCTGTTGTTCCACTGTTCGGGGGTGAAGCAGATGCTGCCGCAGAGGCCGTTGAGCAGGTTGGTCATCTCAAGCTGCTCCGGGCTGATCTTGCTCGTGTGCTTGGCGATGTGGGCGGCGGCGGCCTCCTTGCTCTGGTTGGCCTCGGTGTCGTTGGGGTCGACGCCGATGGACTTGAGCACGGGCGGAGCGTCCATGGAGCCATGGAGGGAGTACCAGACCTCAGGGTTGGCGGTAGGGTACAGAGCAGTGGCGCGGTACTTAAGGGGGGTGTCGGTCCAGCCCATCTCCCAGTCGGGGATGAGGGACTTCATCTTGCCCTGGCGGACGAGGCTGACAACGTCCTCACCACCTACGTGGGCAGCGGCGATGGTGCCCAACCAGAAACCGGCATGTGTGGTGTTGACAGTGATCTGGCGGTTCTTGTCCTCGGCGCCGCGAATGGTCAGGATCTCATCGGCCAGAACACCTGCCATAGCATGCAGGGCGGCGGCAACAGAGACGGCCTTGATGGGACCCGGGATGACGGGGAAGTCCTCGCCGGTGAACTTCACCTTGGACAGGATGGCCTCATCCTGGGTGAAGCCGGGGGTTTCTGAGGCGATGAGGCGGAAAATTCGCTCTGTGTCTTGCGGGACCGGGATGAAGGTCTTATCTGTGTGTGTTCCGGGTCCGTAGACGTCTGGAATCTTGGTCTCTTCAGGCATCCTGATTGGTGTTATGTTGGGTTGTATTGTTATTAAAAGGTTGATGTGTAATAACTGTCGAAGATGTAGCGATGGTAATGATGGCTTTGATGTCCCAATAAGAAGAGACTAGCGGGGTTTATAAAACAGTAGGAGGTTTGAATGTTTGAATGGGGATTAGTGCTAGATGGTCATGGGAAACTGGTGGTCTCTATATATATATATACAAATTGGGGATTCCACTCGCTTCCCGAGACGACTGTCAATCCCCTTGCGTTGAGCAAGCAACGATGTTGCTGGGTGACTCGGCCTGGGTCACAGCCTCCATCTCGCGGAATCGGCCCCGTGTCGCGCCTGAGTGGCTAATCTTGAAACCGGGCAGAGGATATCTGGTCTCCACCCGGCATTCCGAGGCGCGTCGCCCCAAAGATTTTGACCGCGAGAAAGCCGAGTGCATATAGGAAAAGACTTGCTACATACGTACGTGTCAGCTTTTTTCTTTCTTAAGGGCGAAACTAAGAAAAGCTTGGTCTTGAACACTCCTCGGCAAGCCCCACGCCCCACTGCCATCCGTGTGGGGCCGATTTAAACTCGGGACTCCCGACCTGGACGGCCATGGACGTCATGATGCGCTGCAAAGATCGCCCTCAGGGTCGCATCCGGGGGCGATATCCGGTCATCATCGCCATGTTTGCTTGATAATCAGTTTACTGTTTGCTCACATCTCATGATGCTGTTTGTTTGCCATTCGGACTTAGTAGAAAGTATGTTAAGTAATCATGCCTGACCGCCAGATGGGCATTGATTGGCTTGGTTGAGCGACATCCACTAGCAGAGGCTGCAACCATCAAAGGGCGAAGGTCCATTGAATGTTGAAGATGCAGCAGCGCTAGGGGAATTTAATGCCCCCATAGCGGAAAGCTTTTGCTGCATTCTTTCCGCGGTGGAACCAGGCGAGCTAGCATAAGGCCTAGCATCTACGTAGTAACATCTACCGGCACTCGCTTATCTCCACATGACGAACCTGCATCGGATTTTGCGAGTCATGCCTAATTTGCACCTTGGTCGTCGCTGTATGTCTGTTGCATACTACCCAAACCACTCAAATCATCATCTCGCCATCTCGCTCGTCGAAAGACGCGAGGTTGCTATCTGTCAAACACATACGCGGCTTGGACAGCACATCATAGTGGAGCCACAAAACCAAAGACCCCCTTTTGCCCCCTAATGCATCTTAGATATAAAACTTGGATGGCAGGTGTACACCGCGTAGGGCTGAAGATCTAATACTTGACATATCAAAACACCTAATACAAACACAACTATACCACTTCATTTGGCTCTACTACACTGCTCCATTACCAATCAAGCCTTGAACATCACCTGAAACCATGTCAGATATCCAGCGAATCGCCATTATCGGGTGCGGTACCATCGGTGCCTCCTGGGCCGCGCTGTTCCTCGCCCAAGGCCTCACTGTCACGGCCTTCGACATCAACCCAGCCGCCGAAGCAACCCTGAGAGCCCTCGTTAAGGATGCCTTACCCGTCCTCTCACGGTTAGGCATGGCGAAGAAGACGGACGCCAAGCCCGAAGATGTCATATTCACCACAGACCTCGCGAACGCGTTAGAGGGAGCGCAGCTGGTGCAAGAAAACGGGCCGGAGCGCCTAGGATTCAAGCAGGAGCTCTTCAAGAACATGGCCAAGCACCTCAGCCGCGACGCCATCATCGCCACCAGCTCGAGCGGCCTGACGTGCTCCTCGATCCAGGAGGGCATGGACGCGGCCTCGCTTCCCGAGCGCTGCGTCGTCGGCCACCCCTTCAACCCGCCGCACCTGATCCCGCTCGTCGAGGTGGTGGGCGGCCGCCAGACCTCCCAGACGACGATCGAGCGGACGCTGGCCTTCTACACGGCCATCGGCAAGAAGGCCGTGCACGTGCAGAAGGAGGTCGTCGGCCACATCGCCAACCGGCTGCAGGCGGCCATCATGCGCGAGGCCATGTACCTGCTGCAGGAGGGCGTGTGCGGCGTCGAGGACATCGACGACGCCGTGTCCCACGGGCCCGGCCTGCGCTGGGGCGTCATGGGCCCCAGCACGCTGTTCCACCTCGGCGGCGGCCCGGGCGGCGTGCAGCACATGGCCGACCACCTGCTGGGCCCGCTGATGAGCTGGTACGCGCCGCAGGACCCCGTCGTCGACGACGCGCTCAAGGAGAAGTGGGTGGGCGGCACGCTGGAGATGGTCGGGGACCGAAGCTTCCAGGACTTGTCCAAGCAGCGCGACGAGGAGCTGATTCGGCTCTTGAACGTCAGGAAGGAGTGGGATGGTTATGCAAAGCAGCAGCAGCAGCAGAAGCAGTGATGACGGATTCGGTTAATGAGAGAAAAAATAATGTTTACCCTATAGCCTGTGCAACCATAATTTCAAATGAATAAAAACATGTTAAAAGTAATTTCTCAAAAACGAGGATACCGGCGATCCCTTGGAATCTAAAGATCAGAGTGGGAGTTGTGTAACACCGTCTCCTGCGGGTTCAAGCAACTACTTCAATACTATCACTGTGTTCCCGGGAAGCCTTACCGATGTGCCCAATTATCACTTCTGCGACCTCGGTAGGAGATCGGTTTGTCACATCGATCTCCAGCTCATTCGGGTCATGAAAACGGAAGATATCCTCTTCCTCCCTGATCCTCCGCACAATGTTTGGATCGGTAAGCTTGGTATTACTCGCACCAACACCCCTACCCTCTCCGGCTGTCCTCCTCAGATTTTCGTCGAGCTCGCAATGAAGAATAACAGAAACGAAGACAGAGTTTCGCTTCTCGGCAGCGTGTCGATAGTCCATGGCTGCCGAAGATCCGAGTGGGCTCGAAGACTGTTGATCTGTGAAAATCCAAGTAACGTCGCCTATAGACGGAGACTTGGCGATGGACTCCAGAACAGTTCGACGCTGTGCAGAGTTAGTAGAGATGCCCACAGGGTTGGATCTAAAGTCCGGGAAAGTACTTACAACAGTTTGGCGCAGAGGTTGATACTCCTTATCACGCCTATCGAAGACAGCAGTGACCGGGTCTATGAGCAGATGATTGCTGAGGACCTTGGCCTTTGGGAGCATGCGACTATCCTGGATGTTAGCAAACCGCTTCGTTCTGCAATTGACGATTCAAATTACTTACCATAGCTCATCGGCTACAGTCAACTTTCCCACGCCAGGGTAGCCATTAAGATAGACGAAAGGAGCCATCTTGGTTTGACGGCTTCCTGCTCGGCACTCTTACACTTGTTGGACGAAAGAAGGATCACAATACAAGTGGTTATAGAAGGACACGGCGAAAGGAAATGTAGGAATCGACCATGGAGATAGGTTAGTGGTTGGTACCGGAGATTCCTTCTGTCCACCGTGACATTAGTCCCATCGGATCCACTCCTATCTTTAAAGTTGGTTATACTACTGGCTATGACTCTTACTTTGGACATTCGTAGAAGCGTTGTGCAATAAAGCTTATCCGGAAGCATTTGACATTATATTGCTGTCCTAACGCTATCCATCCTCCTCCTCCTCCTGCTCCTCCTCCTCCTCCTCCTCCTCCTCCTCCTCCTCCTCCTCTTCTTCTTCTTCTTCGTCATCCCTGTACATGAGCTCTTTATTCCAATTCTATTGTATGTTAGTCATTCATGCAAATCATCCCATCAAGTCAAATGTGTATGCCAAATAGCTCTTGGCGCCACTGCTTACCAGGAACTCCTTTCTCCAGAGATCGAAGAAGGTTGAGATGCGATATCTCGGGGCTAACTTCCATCCCTCTGGGCCCTCTTGGTCTATCTCGTCGAAGTCGTATTCCCAAGGCAGGTCGGGCCCCACGTCGGTAGGAAATTCCTGGCCGTCATAGAGATCCCACCACCGGACGATTCCCTGATCGGTGTCGACTATGATAGTATAGCCTTTGCATGGATTACCGTAGGTCAATGTTACTTGGAGGCACACAATGGTCAGCTTTGCTTCTTCGCAATGTTGCCGCCTTTCAAAGCATAGAGCTGGACTTGGAGGGTCATAAATGGTCGGAAATGACAGTCTCCACGGGGACTCACCGAATTGTGGTGGAAGCCAAGGGTCGTAAGAATACCCCCGAACAATTTCCTTGTTCTGCGCATTTTCTTTCTCTAGCTTTGTCCGAGGCTTCAGGTCGGGGCTGCAGAAATGTTCATGATGATTGGGCGGGTCTGTGTGGTACATAAGCTCTGGACAGTCGTCGAGAAAGTATGGCATGTGGCGTATGAGTTTCAATGCTCTGTCGGTGAGGCCGTTTCTGTATCGGCCGCGATCCTGGAGTATGCCGAGGTTGTAGCGATTGACACCCTCCCAGCCCCCCGGGGGCGGGTAGGACAGCTCGTAGCCCTCGCCGTAGACCTCGGACACGTATTCCAAGACAGACGTGATGGCAGCCAATGTCGCATCGTGCGAGTATCCTTCATCTGAGGCATTGTGAGACCGGGCAGTGAGCGGCTCAGACGAAGACATGATGTCCTAGACTACGAGCCCCTTGACAACGAAGGGAAAGCTCAGAGCCATAAAACATCTGCTTGTGAGTAATTTCAAGGTAGTTCAAGTCCTATGGCGATTGTTGGTTGTATATGTGTCAGCTTGCATCGCCACTCCAAAAGCTGCCAACTGCATATGTATATTTGTTGTTGGTTTTGAGCCCCTCTGCCGTTTCTAAATTTAGAATTTGGGGGCGGTAAAAAGAGTGACATGCGGGTGGTTCCGCCGATTGGTTCCGCCGATTGGCCACACAATTTCTCCAGGACCGATCAGACGCCATCCAACCCCAGTCGGGGGCCAATTGGGGGTTAATCAAAGAAGTAAATAACTTGCAATGGTTAAAAAAAAATAGCCCCCAAGACAATCGATGCAGTTTCTGCTTCGGATGGCCCCCATGCGGTTTTTATTTCCCTATTCCTGTCATGTTCAGATGGACGGGAACGTAACTGTAGCCAATTCAACTGACGGTTCATATGCGGTCTGCTCCACTGAAGCGGCCCTTTGATGAAGATCATCCACCTCGTCCCAACGGCAGCACCGTACAGTTACAACATTGGGAGGATGACTGAGCGATGTCCCACTACGAGTGAATATCACAGTGAGATGGTTTTACTGAGTAATTAGTCAAATATATTCTTTATTTACTCAACTCAGGAAGGAGGACTTTTCTTTACTATTTCCAAGTCATAGACTTTATACTACAGACATGGCATTAAGCCAGGATATATACTATGAACATCACAAGAATTTCTCTCAGTGCTGATGCGAATCCACCAAATAGGGGCAGTGCTCCCAACACTAGAAGAAGTAAGATTCTATTTGAAGGAATATGCACGTTTACGCCCCAAGGTTAACCAACATTGGTGAAGTCGTTGGCTTCGTGAAATGACTCCAAAAGCATTGGATGAGGTTCAAGGGCCCAACATGGTATGCGAGAAGACCTGTAACACCAATACCTCTTGTATATTTAATAGACTTCAGCGTCGCCGGGTTTTCGCATATTCTCAGTCATTAGCTGTACTACTCTTCTATACATCGTAGAAGATAACACTCATTACTAGCAGTTTTTGTTTTGCTATATTGTCTCTCGTTCCCTCTAGCACTATGAAGTTCTATCCACTCGTTCTTACTGGGCAGCTCATACTGGCTCAAGCAAGCGAAATCTTACAAGCTCACGATTCGCAGAATCAAGAAATTGAAAACGGGTATGGTGATCATGACATTGTAGGTTCTACAGATGCTAATTTCGTCTTGATCGGTGTTATCAGACATGCTAACCATACATATAGTGCCAGGGCATCTATGCAACACCGGATGAGACTACAGCTTCTGTGCTGCCCAATACCCCTGAATCAATAATAGATTACCATGGGCCATTGTCCAAGAGAGACCCGAAAAGAAAAAGCGGCGGCAATGAGGGAGGTAAAGGGGAAGGCGGAAGTGGTGGGAGGCCTACTACAACTGCCAAGAAGCCGGCTGCTACGACAGCCGAGAAGAACCCAGCCACTACTACTACTGAGAAAAAGTTGGAACCCACGACTGAGAAGAAGCCGGAATCAACGACTGAGAAGGAGTCTACAACAACTACCATTACGAAGGAGGGCACTACTTTGACAACCCAGAAGACACCCAAGGCCAATCGCAAGACTGATACCACCATGTCTGGCAAGACAACTACTAAGAACGAAACAACTAAGACTTCCAACAAGTCTGGTACCACAATGTCTGGCACCGGCAAGTCTGGCACGGCGACTATTGCAGAGAGCTCATCGACGATGACTTCTAGCAAGTCGAACAGCAGCAATATTACCAGCGGCAAACCTACTCGTTCGAATTCCAGCAAGTATATCACCACTAGCTCTGCATCCGCAAGCTCTAGCTCTAGTTCGGCAGCATGTAAACCAAAAAAGGGCGCCCAGGGTGTCAAAGACGGGCATGTCGAGAAGGCGGCTCTTGGTGATGCCGAGAGCAGTCTTGACTGCGACAAAAACCCGCCTACTATGCATGTCACAGAGACCAAGAAGCCCATTGGAAAATATGAGAAACGCATACCTCAGAAGTGCCCCAAGGAGCTTGCCCAAGCCTGCTATCACTATAGGTCAGTGGTTGCTGTTTTAGTGCAATAAAATCTTGGAATTCATGTCCATTACTAACACATGTCACGGTGCAGTTCGGTCATGAAAATTCATGCAGCAACCAAAAGCATGACTGAGTTCACATGTGGCGAGACCAGGAGTAATTACCGACTCAATGCCCACAAGGATCTGAAGGCGACCGCATTAACCGATTGGGGCGTTACCGCCATTGCGAAACGGTCAAGCAAGCACCAGCATTGGTGGCCATGGGCCCAGGGCTGGATCCTTCGCAATGGCGAGAAAAGCTTAGACGGGGCATGCGAAAGGGACGAATGGCCGCCGGCCTATTTCTGGCCTGGTGATGCCTATGCGAAGAAGAATAACATGGGTGAGTCCTTGCTAAGATTTTACAGGGTGCCCGGATATACATTAACCTTGCTATAACAGTCCAGCGAGTCCGGTTAAACCCAGCTACGCACAACGGGCCAGCTGGCGGAATCTTCCATGGGTTTTGCGCCACTAACGATGCCATTATCATGAAAGGCTCAACTACGCTCGAGAAGAAGGAAAATGTTGAGACTGTGGGAGCCCCCGATGTGAAGAAGGCCCGTAAGGGACCAGATGGCACTGACAGTAAGTTTTCCTTTTCGTATCGACGCTTCCAAGATATTGGCGGTTAACGGCGTGGTTGTGATAGCAATTACATCGATTGTCTCAGTCAACACTCGACATGCTGTTTTCAAGTTCGAGGATTGGGACAATCTCCCAGTGGATAATATCTGGTACGGCCTAAAGGAGAACGAGTGTTGGCCATCAGATTTAGCGAAGGAAGACCCTGGCTGGGCTCTCCTGACTTACGATGAGTTCTACGAGACCCAGCACACGAACCTGAAGCAGTACCGCGAGCTCTACACGAAGCCCCCGCCGATCCAGGACCTGAAGGATGCGCTGAAGAAGTACGGCGGTAAGCCACCGCGCCCGTTTAGCAAGATCAAGAAGGAAAAGTATACCAAGTATGGGTTCAACAACAAGTCCCGGAAGCTATATCACATCCCGGATGAGTATGTCGGTGTCCTGCCGTCGTTGGACTTTACACTGCCTCTCAAAAAGCGCCAGATGAGCAGCAACTCTACCGAGGACCACATAATGATGGGAATCGACGATATTTCGAGCGACGAGGCAAATGGGCTCGAACTCGTCGACATCGAGGAAATGACGATCGAGGACATCCACAACACAAGCGACGAGGACCTTCAACAGATGGATGATGAACACTTGGATGCCTGGATGGCTCGTTACATGGATCTCTTGAGGAAGCAGGCTGAGACTTCTAGCAACACTTCGCCCCCGGTCTCGGATGCTAAACCTACTCCAGCCGGCCAAGCAAACCCGACGGCACAGCCGGCTGCAGTTGGATCTTTGGGATTCGATGACTTGCCAAAGCCGACGGCTATATAAGAATTAACCTTCCTGAATCTTTCGTACCTTTTTTCCCCTTTTCATTTTTATACTATTTCATTCCTTTAATTCTTGACTATACTTTAAATACATTTATTCTCCTTATGAGTTAGAATAGTGAAATTCAAGCAAGTTACTTTATTCAATTGATGAATCTCTCTGTGATGTCGACCGTATCAATAAGAAACTTGGATATCCCTACTTGTTTCGCGCTTCGCATTTCGCGTTTTGCTGACTTGTATATCGTGGTTTGCGGTGCTGTACGCAATCTGAAATGCGGGTTTTCCATGCTCGAGTCAATGCATTTGGCGTTTTGGTGATGGACGGAACCGGGGCGGAACAGAGAACGGAATATGCCATTCGCTTGCCACGTGCGGACTGACAGCGGGCGTCATCACCTAATTCCCACGACAGGAGCTAATGACGACTGGCGCGACGATTGTTCGATTTCGATACCCATTTGAATGGGTCCCGTAACGGATTCTCCCGAGATTCGCTGGCTTCGTTGGCGTCGGTCGCTGGCCTAGCTCTCCTAAGCTGGCTCGAGTGTCCTTTTTTTTTTCAAGTTTAAGGGGGTCCACCACTAACGAACATCAAACTACCAAGACTACTACGTCGGACCTTTTCAGGCATCGGAAGTGCCGGGGTCACTTCGGCATTCACCGCCATCGCGAAATTTTGTGGTTCTACCCAAGCAATTTTGCGCTTTCGGCGATACGGGCGTGGCGCCATCGAGACGGACTTTTGAGAGACCATGGAGGTTGAAATAAAAGAGCCCCGCGTCCGGGGGACTTTGCTTTGGGCATCCCAAAACAGTGTCAATTAGGGGCCAAGAACGAGCTATTTGACGATCTCTCTCCATAACTGCTGCATCTTTTCGGGAAAATAGACCAATCAGTTTTTTTTATACCCCATTCATTATTGCCAAAGCTGCCCATCGTACCACGAAAATGGGTTCCGCCATGCAGCCGCGTCTCTACGTGCTCGATACTGGCTTCTCGCTGCCGGACCGCCTCGGCTCTATCCTGTCCTGTCTGACTGACGGCAGCGACCTGCGCACCGTCATCGCCGGCATGCCGCACAACCCGGACGGCATCGCCATCGACCACGCCGCCGGCCGTATGTACTGGACCAACATGGGCCCCAAGCTTGACTACAACAACGGCTCCCTCGAGTCCGCCAACCTCGACGGCTCCGACCGCCAGATCATCGTGCCCCAGTTCCAAGTCGGCGCCTGGACCCCCAAGCAGATCGCCCTCGCCAGCCAGAGCCGCAAGCTCTACTGGTCCGACCGCGAGGGCATGAAGGTCATGCGCTGCAACCTCGACGGCTCCGATGCCGAGGTCCTGGTGTCCACGGGCTCGACCGACGAGGACCGCGCCGACACCTCGAGGCACTGTGTCGGCATCGCCGTCGACGAGAGCCGCGGCTGCTTCTACTGGAGCCAAAAGGGCCCCTCCAAGGGCGGCGCCGGCAGAATCTTCCGCTCCCCGATGGACGTCGCGGCGGGGACCAAGCCGGAGGAGCGGCCGCGCGAGATGCTCCTCGGCGGCCTGCCGGAGCCCATCGACCTGGAGGTCGAAGCGGAGACCCAGACGCTCTTCTGGACCGACCGCGGCGACCCGCCCCGGGGCAACACCCTCAACAAGATCTCGCTGGCTGACCTAGCGGCCGCCTCCAAGGCGCAGACGGTGATCAAGTCCGACATCCTGGCCCGACGCCTGCACGAGGCCATTGGACTGAGTCTCGATCACAAGCACCAGAAGGCCTACGTCACCGATCTGGCCGGCGGTGTCTACTCGATCGACCTCAAGACCAAGGAGAAGACGGTGCTGTTCCCAGAGCTGGGAGATTTGACGGGCATCGCTATTGCCCATTTGTGAGCGTCCAATAATGATGATGTATATAAGAGATTAGAAGGAGGGGATCGTGCATCAACGGCGTTATGAATTAGCGGCTGAATTTGATACCATAGAATAGACAAATGAAGAATTAGAATTAAACCGTCGTACAGAATTGTTGAAATATGGCACTACCAAGGACTTGCATACTTGTTTCACTTGGATCACGTTCTACCCAATCATTTCGTTCTGCTTACTGTTCATCATTCTTCAGCGCATGCAATACCGCCGCCACAATGCACAGCCACATATGAATGTTGCCTGCTGCCTAGTAGCGAACCTGAGACTACGAAGGGATCCCTTACATCATTTGGTGCATCGATGACCCATTCTCAGACCTCAGGGCCCTGCCATCAACATCGTCATGTCGGTTGACTTGACGTTACCAGCGGGCAGCTCGCCTGCCATTGACCCTTATAAGGATCTGCCCGAGCCTATACTGCCATTCGCCCTCTTCGTGCATGTCAACCTTAGCGGCGGTGAAGAGGAGCTGGCCAGCATCGAGGCCACGTGCAACAGCCAGACTGACACCCACGATTACGCTGTGGTCCAGCGACGCGCCCCTCGCTACGACTTCGCCGGCCAGCCGCTGCATGCCGCACTCACGGAGCATCTGGATAACCTTGAAGAGCTCGTCCAGGAGGGCCGCTTCAGTGCCTTCTACTTCGTCGCCGTAGTGGATGAAGATTGGAAAGAGAAAGGCCTGATCATTGTTACCATGGGTGATGGGATCGACGAGGACTACTCACACATCGGCCAGATGCGTGTCGCCGCCGAGGATGTCAGCATGCTGCTAGTGAACCTGCATATTGGTAATACGGACTGGGAAGAGTGCAAGGAGAACTACGAGATTGATGCGGACGATGGCGACGCTACTAGAGATCAAAACGAAGATTCGCCCCCGAACAGAGCTGACGAAGTGCCTCAACTGTGGAACTCGGCTCAGACGGACGAGGAATACTCGGACGGCGCAGGGAAGCCGAAACCGTACGCGGACTTGTGCGCCGACTACTGGCAAGGCTTCTACGCGAGACCCGGGATCGACTTCGAGACGGTGATGCGCGACATGTATCCCGCCTGGGGCGGGCCGCACCTCCTGAGCGAACTGAACCCCCGACCCGAGGGGCGGGTACCGGTCGGTAGTCAGGAGGCAGCCGTGGCCTGCGCCAAGCGCCTGCACCCGATGCGCTGCCGCAACAACCCACGCCTCTTCCGCGGCATGTTCTTCATCGTCGACACGCCCAACTACGCCGAAGAGGGCTTCCTGCTGGTCAAGATGGACTGGGACGAGAAGCAGGTCGAGAACGGGGACGTGGGCCTGGCCGAGCTGGCCGCGCTGGGCGAGGCCGCCGGGACGGACACCCAGCGGGTGGAGCACAACAACGCCGACGCGATCGCCTTCCTCGAGTCGATCAAGGTCGGACACCGGCCGTGGAAGCACACCCACAAGACCTTCCTTGCGTACGCGGGGCCGCAGACCCGGTTCCCCGCTGACTACCTGCAGGCGGTGGATCCGGCGTTCCAAAAGCGGCACTCGGGCGGGCAGCGGTTCCTGGACCGCAACGTGCAGGGGTACGAGGCCGAGGTGTGGTTCCACGCGGCGCTCGAGCAGCACTGGGGTTTCGCGGATGAGGAACGCTTCATGCTCACGCTTTGCTCTGCGTACTTTATTTACTGCGACATGAAGCTGAGCAAAAAGGACACGGACGCCACGGTGGCGCTCGTCAAGGTAGATCGGGACGATTCCAAGGGTTGGTCCTCGATGGAGTGCAAAGCTGGCGATGCTTACCGACTGCTTTGCGATCTGGTCGATGGGAAGAGGGAGTGGGCGGGCCAGAAGACGGTGCCTGTGTGGGATGGGATCACGAAGCGTCTTGAAGACTACAATGCACACTTGGCTTCAGAGTAGATGACAACCCAGATACCACGCACCCACCACCAACAAACCCATCTGCCACCAATAATCTGCAATACACCATCAAGGAAGCCACCTCGTAATATGTCTAAAGCCGGCGCCTTTTGTCCAATCATTGTTAGCGACTCCGTTGTACAGTTGCCAGCTGCGGGCGATGGCTTTTCTTGGATTCCATAATGACTCTCACTTATAATCGAGGCGATCGGGGTACTTACCATCGTCGGCATTTTGGATACACTATCGATTCCGGTGTAACAATGGCGCATCATATGGCCATGGCGTATCAACATGGTTTCACCAAAGACTGCAGCAACTCAATCCTAGTCCATATGGAATACCTGCTGAAACCCCTAGTCGGTATTGCATGAAGAAGGCAGTATCGTATAAGAAGATAGTATCAACTCCATTAATTGGCAGGCATAAGACAGACAGCCCATACCCAACCTTTCACATCTCCATACCAAATTATATCCATCCCCTAAACTTAACAGCCCGCAATATCTGACTGTTAAGCAAGCCCTAAAATGCAGTATATACGTTTCATTGCCGCCCTAGCATTCTTGGCTGCTGCGTCTGCTACTGATGGTAATGTAGTCGATTGCGAAGTAAAGACCGATGTAAGCCATGCGACCAACCCCTCTGGACCCGAGTCCCCCCTTTTGAAAGCGTGGCAATGTTTGACCGAGTATCCTTATATCCAATAGTTTCAATAACAAATGCATATATGTCGTGGGTGATCAAAACACGACGGCTGCGCCGCTGTACATTCGTCCTAGCAAGACCGATTCCTTCTCTCATGTCCTACTGGAGCGGTACTCCGTCTTCTGCCTGGCGCGCGCCATGAACACCCTGCTCAATTACCTGGTCGACTGCACCGTTGAAACCCAGGACGGCGGTTCCCGTCAAGGCCTGGGTCAGCAGACGACGACCATCGACACGTTTACGTACTGGAGGGCGGAAAAGGTCGCCCTGAGCGAGCTGCGGGACGATCGGTTCGATGCCCACACGGTCGACAAGCCCCGGCTTCCGAGCCAAGTGGTCCTCCAGGTCACCTACCACCGAACCGGGTATCTCAGCTGATTGGAGGCGTCATCTCGGGTTCCCTCGTTGCCTTCGACAATTTCGGGTATGGCCTCGAGAAGGCTCCTGGCAGTGGAGCGCAATGCCCAAGTAGCCCTGTATTATAAAGACCCATTATACCATGTCCATCTGAGTTTATCCACTCCCGTTTTCGTTACTAGACCTAATCAGCGCGCTACTTTGAGGGAGGAGCTTATAGAATTCGAAATTCCGTAAGTCCTCTTTGATGGTTTCCTTCATCCTTATCTTGTGTCTGCTGCTGCTGCTGCTGCTGGAAGAGCTTTCCGTCCATGATGCCATGTACGTAACTAAGACGATTATTAGTTCTGGTTATTCCTGGTAGTTTCTGTCAGAAAGCGAAAAGGGGTACTTGCCATTCACCCACAAGTGTGTGGTTCTCTTTATTTCCCCTCAGGACATAGGGAACGGGTCCACCGCGCAGGACCGCTACCGTATCTCCGACGGCAGCATCAGGGTGGCCGAGACCAATGTACCCGTTGTCTGTGACGAAGAAGGGAAGGAGCATGCCGTGGAAATCGGTATTGAATGCCGCTAATCCATCTCTGAGCTGGGAACTTATATACGTCATGATCCATTCCTCGTCTCGTGGGTTCTGGGGAGGGAATTGGCAGTCGAATGGCCCCCTTGGATAATTGAATAGCTCGGCGGCTGCAGTAGGTCCTGTCAGTTGAGGAATGCGCGCCAACCTGGACGGAAGGCCGAATGTATCATAGAACCGGTCCAGACACAGCGTCCTCCAGAAGGCTTCTTGCATTGGCTGGCCCGTGGGTCCGTACGTGTCACCCAACGCGTGATGGCAGGCGTTCCATCGAGCAACCCACGATTGGCTGATCATCGACTTGATAAACCTTTTCATCGGCTCTGGGTTCTTCGTGATTTCCTCGATCTCTGAGGGCTCAAAGATCTGTGAGGGCCCAATGTCTTGCATGGCTCGTATCTCGGTTGGTTTGCGCATGCTTCGAAATATCGAAGTGATTCTGCCGACTTCGAGCCCGTACACATGCAACATCTCGTCAAAGTGGGAGAATCGAAGGGGGTGCTCGGGATCGACCTCGAGACCGGCGTTGAAGATGGTCGTGTTTAATCTCGTTCCGCCTTCCGGGCCGGCCTGCGGTATCGCCGCTCGGAATAGACTTCGAGTGTGGAAATTCGAAAAAGATCCCAGCGATATCACGTTGGATGCCGTATCGGGCTCAGCCGTCCAATCAGGCGCCCAAGACGGCAAGTCAGGAAGGAAGTCGGTAAACTTGCTGCTTTGCTTTGAAGGTCGCGCAGTGAGTACGTGCAGGTTGCCCCTTGTGGCTAGAAAGTATTTTGCCACTCGGATGAACAATATCTTGGGAGATTGGGTGTAGTTTGGTTGAAATTCCTTTCTCGCGACACTTCCGTGTGGCAAAAGCCCCAGGAGCCCATACACCTTGTCGAGCGGGTTCGTGGCCTGGGCGCTGGCTGTGATGGACAGGTAGGTAGCCAATGGATCCGAACTGAGTGACTCCATGGCTTGGGTGTTGCTCTGTAGGAACATGAACGGGGTGATGCTGCTGACTCGTTTTTGCAGCTGGTTCATGAGGATGAAGGGATAGCCGAGACTGAAAGGGCCCCCCAAACAGGTCTTCTTCGCGAGCCTCAGCATGGCGGCAGTCGTTCCGTGGAAGAAGCCCCAGTCTACTGATTTTCTACCGCACTGCACAGTGAGCTTTCTCGCCAGGATGACCTCTTGCAAGACCCACATTCGGTCCCAGTAGGGGCGCTGTAGGAGCTTCAGACAGTTCTCCTCTTGAGCAAGTAGCTGCTCTCGAGTGTGGCTCCCTTGCTCTGATAGTCGATGGGTGTGCAGTGCCCTGTTGTGCGCCTTTACCGACACGTCAAGGCCTTGGCGGGCATCCGGCGACAGGTCCAATCGGAGAGCAGAGAATGGTGCGCCCATACACTCAGGGCAATCCTTACCCATAGGCCCAGCTTGGGTCTCTGCAAAGTTGACTCCCATAGCCATGGGGTACTCAACTCCCTCCCAAACAGGCACCCTCGGGATGGCCCGCGCCAACGGCGGCCCCATGACCCGAAGCATGTGATCCAGTTCCGTGAACAGTCTCGAGCTCGAATTGGTCTCAGGACCCAGCCACACGACCACTCCTGTTGCTTGCCGGTATATGACGTCCATTTGGGCCACCTGTGCTTGTCTCTCTTCGAGGTCAGACTGGGTGATGCAGATCGCATCAATCCACATGATCCTGTCCAAGTCTCTGTGCCGCAGACCCTTGAGGGCGAAGTAAAGATTTTGGGTGACGCTGATACGTTCTCCTTCGAGTAATATTTCTTCTCTTGCAGTGGGGTCGCCCCAGATATACGAGAGAGCCTCAAAGTCTGGAAGTGAGTCGAGCCGCACCTGGTGAAGGGAGCATTGTATAGGACTGTTGGCCTCCAGCGCGGGCTTTATCAATACGACCCTGATATTCGTTGGATCATTCAGGGCATTGTTGATCTTGGGTAGATTCGGACCCTCGCGGGGTATTTTTAATTTGGAATCGTCTCCGTGGAGTAGATCTCTAACGAGAATGGCCTCGCACCATGCCTTCGGCAGTTTGCTGAGGAACCGATCGACGCACATCTGCCGGAGTACCTGGGGGTGGAATTTTTGCTCTTTCGTCGTGAGTTTCGCCAAAAAGGCCGCGAATGTGATTTTGGCGACGACGAGGGCTTCATACGTCGTCTCAACTGTGCGCTGCTCCGACCCCAGTTGATATGTATAAGTGCATTGCGGCTTTGGGCCGGGCTTGGCTTCTACACGGAACCTGGCACCGTTCTTTTTCAGGAAGAGTCCAGTCTCATCAGGGAAGGCAGACCAACAGCCGGCATAGTCGCTGGTGCGAACCAGGGGTAGTCTTCGGCCTTCCCAAAGTTCATCGACTTTCTCGATCTCCATGACCAGAGTGTCGAGGTTCTGGAGAAAGCAGAGCGCTTCGAGATAGTCCTCATGTTGCATTTCGTGGAGGGAGTGTAAAAGATAGTGCAGTGAGTGCTGTCGTCTCAACAGCTTTCGGGAAGACAGGTTAAATGACACCGCAGCCTAACGTGAATAACACGACGTATAAGAAACATTTACCAAACCACCCAAAAGTCAACCGGTGTGAGATATTCGAAGGTAATCCCAGGCGGGTCGGTCAGCAAGGCAACCGAGGCGAAGCGCACCAGAAGCAAATACATACAGTCCAGTCCAATAGGCCAAAGCAACGAAACCTCAACGGGGGAATGACATTAAGAACTGGTTCGTCGTTGCCAGCTAGAGCTGATTCTAGTGTGTTGACTCGGCTGCGTACTATCGTAGTTTCCGTGATATATCAGCAACAAAAGTTCGGCAGGCATCATGTTGAGGAAGCAGCGAACAGTACAGGCCGCGCCGCTTGGGTTTTGACCCAGATGCTCCCGCACCGGCGCCTTTAATCTCTCCCTTTTACTTGGTGAACACGAGGTTCAAGGCAGTACACGATCGTTCGAATAAATCGCCATTCAGCCAGCCAGCCATCCAGCCATCCCATCCCATCCCAGAATACCAGAATCCCAGAATCCGACGAAATCACCACGATGTACCTCCAGCAACCAATGGGGAGCCCACCTCCTGCCGGAGACGTGCCGATTGTGCCTCCGGGCATCCTTTCATGGTGGGATCTTCAATCCAAGATCTCTACAACTTTCGCCCAATGGGCAGTCTTCTCGGGGGCGATTTTGAGCCTCCTATACTTCCTTTGGAAGAAGAACAAGGAGCAGGATTTACCCTGCTGGGTGCTTGCCGCCATCAAACGCCTAGGAACGTTTTGGGATGGCGTCTGCACCTGTACGAAGACTCTGCTCCCCTGCATCAAGACGCCGCCCCGGGCCTCGGCCAATCCGGCTGAGGACCCCTCCGCACACGAACTGAGGGAAATGCCACGACCTTTCGGTGGGCAACCCTGGGGCGCCGCTGTCGCCCGATAAACAACCAACCTCCGACCCCCCCTCTCTTCTCTCTCTTATTTGGCTATCAATACCATCGGATTTGTATTTCTTTTGTTAGATGAACTTGTGTGGCCGTTGTCGTCACCCCATTCCCCTAAATATATTTAGGGGATGGGGCCTGAACCATTGGAGACTGTGGGTCAGACGCTGTTCGTCAGATCAGCGTACCCTGTTCAGGTCTAGTAGGCACTATCAACGCCGAAGCCAAAGCAGCTCCATCGCCTTGCAAATCCTCAAGCAGGCGAAAAGACGACCAAACCAAACCAACCAACCGCACTCACTCATCACCCTCTGAAAAGTCATCAAGCAATGCCAACTACCCGAGAAAACGGATTGGTTCTCATCATGCCATGCGCCAATCTGTCTTTCGGCCACACACAAGAAGAATGAATACAGTATAGAGAGAAGACGTCGGATTCGCGCAGGATTCGTACCGCGCCAGCACTAGATCAGGACGACGTTGGACGGGAGCCGGATAAACCTGCCGTTGAGGCCATGGCACTATTGTGCGACCATACCTCGTTTTACCCTTCGGAGAGAACGAGCATCGATGGAGGTGCCTCGAGGAACAACACCAACACTCTTGTTAGCGGGATGGTTGTCAGCGGGATGGGCATGACGAGGGTATCACGAAATTGACGAAGAATTGGTATTCTGCCTGATGGTGTCGCCTACCGGATCCGGTATATACCCTCTTATACCTTCCAATTGAGACGGCATCTGTGTGGCTCGGGTAGACTAAATCAGAGGATAAGATGATGGCAGGGTCGGTCATTTGGCTGAATGGCGCCGTTTACCGGACCCGTTATACACCCTCATCCGGCACGAGTAACACATCGGGACGCCAAACGGCTAGGGAAGCGAAGGCGGGTTTGCTGGAGGCATGGGCCTAACCCCTGACCGCGACGTCCAGTCGCGTACCTCGGAGCTGGAGTACTGGGTCGGGGAGACTTGGGCCAGGGTATCGCGACTATAGCCATTGAGGCGTTTGCGCGCTGGGATTTCCAAATGTCCCTGGAGCTGCGCCCGATCAAGTCCGAGGCGTACCACATGATTGTGAGGAGCATGCTATTCCTGGAGAAGGCGGGGTTCACCAAGGACGGCGTGCAGTGAGGTGTCACTTGCAAGAAGGGTGGGGTCATGGTTGGTACTTTGCGCCTCCATTTTATTCTTCGAATCTCAGCAAAGGGTATTACCACGGGACAGCGCTTCCCCTTTTCCCCCTCGTCGATATAGGCCAACACCTCCATGCCAACTCCATCACAACCACGCTATTGACTTACACTAGCAACCTCCACCCGCGTCTCTCTTCGGCCATCTTCTACGACAGTGAGCACCTCTCATCGTCGGCCAGTGCCTTGGACTACGGCCAGTACCCTTTTACTCACCGACTCCATCACCCTTCATTTGTGTACCGTCAATCGGAGACCTCGTATCTCGGTTCAGCGGATCGGCGCTCACACGTCATGCCGCCGTTTTACTATCGCCGTCTTCCCATCCCTGGCCGTGCCCTAGGGGGGCTGGGTCTTCTTTATTATTGCGCTACAGATCACTGGGTTGCTCATGTACGGCAAACATGACTGTGAACACGCCGACTTTATCGTTTCCCACTCGACGGCCTTCTTCGTGGCTGTAACGCCCCCTAGCCGACCCTATAACAAAGTCCAGCCTGAAGCGCGCGGGTCGGTGTTATATACCTTTAGACTCACCTCACCGTCTATATCTTCGCCGCCGCTATACACCAGACGATGCTGGCCGAGTTTGTATAGCCGGAGTCGACGTCTGTGTGGCTGGAGTCGACGCCGATGTGGCCCACCTCACGTCCATTCAGTCGGGAGACATTAGATCAGGCCCTTATGCGGTGTACGTATGCTTATATCGTCCGATATTATGCATACGTAATGTACCGGCCATGAATGCCAAAAGGCCAGCCAATCAGTGGCTGAGAGGTCTCCGCGTGCCATTGCATCTATCGCCACTGAATTCTCCATCCCTCCCAGCTTCCTTGCAGACCGCGCGAACGACACTTGTCGGAGAGTTAGACACTCACCGGTTAGTTGCAACGGACAATGAGCAATGCATTTTTTCTCCACAACCACAGCCAGACATATGGGATATCGGCAAATTCACGACGCTAAACCCGTCCTGGCCGCGAATTAAGCCGCATTCATCCAGTTGGACAGAGATCGGATGGCAGGACGCCTTCCCCAAGACGGCGACTGCCACGAGCGCCCTCTCCGATCCGGATGGGACAAACCTTACGCTTGCTTGATCAGTGATATCACACTAAAGCCGTGTTTCATTTCACCGAATTGGCTTGTGGCTTGTAGTCAAATTGACACATCCAGCTAGCTTATCTCGACCGCAGCTGGTCGAACGACTTATCGGCTGGTGCTACTTCTCGTCACCTAGTCACCTAGTTATCGTCACCGCTATGACGGCCTCTTCCGTGCTGGCGGTTCCGAAATAAAAATAACGTTCGTCGGAAGGCCTCGAGGGACGAGCGCGGCAATCCCATACTCACCAGAATAAACCCGTCATAAGCTGGACGGTAGAAAGTAAACACCTTGCTCTTATATATGGCTTACGGGGGTCGTATACACTTAGACGGTTCGAATCAGCCGGCTTCTGATAAGCAGACTGAAAGGAAACACGCCCTAAAGTGACGCCACAACGACACAACGGCCATAAAAGTGTGTCGACCAACTTCGAGATACGACGCCCACGACGGCATCGGCCGGAGGGCGGTCGTGCGCGCAATGTGATCAGCTACGACGAGGTCGTATCTGCCCGTCGATGCCGCCTACCGGACGCAGTCCACACCCCCACGACCGATGAGACGACGTCTCTGTGGTAGTTTATGAGGACCGGATGGAATAAGCCAGGCCGTTGTGCAATACGACGTACATACGCTTATAGCGTCTGATAGTATGCATCTTGGATGTACTGATCTATGTGGTGTTGCGCCGAATCAATCAGAATCTTGAGGGTACACGCTTGCGCCACTTCATCTTGCTCGAGTACCATGCCCACCAAGCGTTTCATTGATATGTTGCACGCAATGAAGCGGCTGCGCATCGCGCGTGCGCATATTTTCATCAATCGGCCGCATATTCCGACAGGGCCTTGGGCGGGGGTCGTCATGGTTTGCGTCATCAGCTACACAGGTCTGGTCTCCCTAACGACTTCATCAACTTACTTAGCTGGTTTCTGGATTTTCCCCGGGCACGATTACAGCTTAAAACCCAGGCACCCGTAAAGACACCTATGGGCGTTTCTGTGTACCAGTTTCTGCCTGTTGGTTTCCTGAACCATGGATCCAGGAAACCTTAGCTATCTGCGATGCCATCGACCTGTACCACAGGCACCACTTATTCTTCTCCGCTGCAGTCATGTATATAACCTTAAATAGATCAATGTTCTTCCAACAGTTCAAACAAGGCAATGTGGTGTAGTGGTTGCACAGTAGTTGCGTGAGATCTGCCCCCATCGGAAGCAGCGTAGCTAAAGGCGGAGGTTCGAATCCTCTCGTAGCCAACTATTTTTTTTCTTTTGGATATCCTACGCTCCGTTGGGTAAGTATATAGGTTCAGTCAAGTCTTATTTATTCAACGTTTAAACTGAAGGGCAAGTAGTGTAGTGGTTGCATAGTATTTGCGTCAGATCTGATACCGTCGGAAGCAGCGCATTACAGGCGGAGGTCCGAATCCTCTCGTGTCCAAATTCTTTTTAGACTTTTTGGTCTCTATTCTTCGCTTTATCTCTATATGGATCTGCCTCAGCGGTTGAGACGTAAGTTGCCATTGAGGTGGTCTAGATTATTTGTAGGACCTGGAGTGGCAGAGATCTGTATGACTGGAATCCAGCGCTGGGGAAGGACTGCAGTGGCCTGTGGCCCAACGCGTGGTGTAGTATCGGTCTTGTATGACCGGCGAGAAGCATCTCGGAGGCGCAGCGGGTGCCGACATCAACAACTTGCAGCGTGAATTCGGGTCCAATGATTTTGACACCTTGCTATGTATCACTGATTTTCATTATGATTATATCATTGGCTCCTCAATCCCCTACTGCCGGTGTAAATCCCTAAGGAATTCCCATACCTATCCCGCAATATTCAAACGACAGATGAAGACGCAGTAGATTGGGTGGCACTCGGGGTATTTGGGAAAGCATAAAAGACGACTGCTGGCATTTTTGAACAAATCATTTCGCACGCTAGCGATCCATTCACAGTCTGAGCAAGATGAAGATAGATATAGAGACCGTAAGGGTGCTCCCTCTCGAATCATGTTCGAGCTGCCGGTTGTCAAAACCCCAGGTAGGTAGATGAGAATACGCCCAAGCGCGATGCGCAGGTGGTCTGCTGCGTGTTATAGGCAGATGATAAACTCGCTCGGCACTGTCATTGGGACGAGTTGCAGTAGCGCTGGTGCGCATCTTTGGCTGTGTGACAGGCTTCACTCGCCGGGTCCGCGACGTGGCTAGGAAGGATGGAAATTCCTGGTGCGGTGCTTCATCACGTCGATTCGCGGGGTTGCTTGGGCTCGCAAAGGTCTTGAGGGGACAACTGCACATTGCCTTGTTGCTGGATGCGCGAATCGATTTCTTTTCCGTCGTGGGCGCAGGTCATCCGAAACAGGTGGTCGAGGCGCACGTCGATATGCAGCGTGCAGTCCCTAAATACTTGGACGATCACCGGTCAGATCTTGGTCGGGATGGAAGAGACTACCTACCTAAGTAATGTGCGCCGAAGCCGCTCGCCCTCATCCATGATGTTAGTGACTGACAAGGGCAGTCGAGGGGCCAGAAGCACCTGACAAGGGGACCTGCAGCACTGGAAGACCCTCCGGACAGCCAGCCGCCAATCAAGAGCCACTGAAGCAAGGAGTTAATTAGTGGGGCGACTTGGTCATTAGTGGGCAGTTTTGCTTTAACCACTGCTAGGACCTAGATACCTACCTAGGTATCTAGTCCTCGAATGATCTTCTGCAATACACTGGTAGGGCAAAATTCGGTACGCAATGAGAATCCTGTATAAGTAATGCCGGCTTGACGAATACGTTGATCTCCCCGGACTCGGGATAGAAGCCTCGCGCGAAAGGGGGTGGGGTATGCTTTTAAAGTATACCCTGCTCTTCCCAGATTGCACGTCTCCCAGCTTCGACATGTAGAAGTACTGTCGAATCTCAACGTGTTTGCTTCCGGGAGAGCCGCACTTCGGTTTCCCTCGGCGGTAAATGATCTGTATCCCAGTGTGCGTAGGTAATTAATAAGCCGAAGCAACGATGTCACCAGGCCAAATCAGGATTCCCCGATTGAAATGCCCACGGTGAAGTGATATGAAGAACGAGTTTGTTATTACCAAATATAGCCAAATCTAGTGGGCTATCCTGGCTTCCAAGACCTAGGACGCATCTGTAAGTACCTACTCTTGTAGTTTCCGTGATATATCAGTAACACAAACTCGGCAGGTGTCAATTTTAACCTGGGATGGAAGCAGCAAACAGTACAGGCCGGACCACCAGGTAGGTTTTAACCAAGATGCTCCCGCAACATCGTCTTTTTTTCTCTTCTTCTCTCCCCTCCTTCTCTCCCCTCCTTCTCTCCCCTCCTTCTCTCCCCTCCTTCTCTCCCCTCCTTCTCTCCCCTCCTTCTCTCCCCTCCTTTTTACTTGGTTGAACACGAGGTTCAAGGCAGTCCTCGATCGATCGTTTTACAAACACCAGCCAGCCAGCCAACCAACCAAGATACCACAAATCCAACAGCCGCCGATTGGGCCTCCGGGCACACCCTCGGATCTTCAGTACAAGATCCTTACAACGATCGCCAACTGGGCATTGTTCTGCGCCCTGATCTTGGGCTTACCAGACTAGACCAGCCAGACCAGCCAGCCAGCCAACCAACCAAGATGCCACATATCTAACAGCCGCCGATTGGGCCTCCGGGCACACCCTCGGATCTTCAATACAAGATCCTTACAACAATCGCCAACTGGGCATTGTTCTGCGCCCTGATATTGGGCTTACCAGACTAGACCAGCCAGACCAGCCAGACCAGCCAGACCAGCCAGACCAGCCAGACCAGCCAGACCAGCCAGACCAGCCAGACCAGCCAGACCAGCCAGACCAGCCAGACCAGCCAGACCAGCCAGACCAGCCAGACCAGCCAGACCAGCCAGACCAGCCAATGCTTGACCGATGATGACCACTCGAACCATTCATTGGCAAAGTGATTGCCAGTTCATAGTTAGGGGTTTTATCTTGTTTAGTGCAACATCATCTGCCTCTGACTTGACTGGCAACGCCGTGAAATCACCGTGCGGTGTTCTGAAGGTAGGCCAGTGGAGACCTTCAATCCCCAGGGAATGGGCCACTCGCATGACCTGTCGATAGACATCGTGGGTCTCGTCTCCTTTCCGCGGCGGCCTCATGGTACCGCTGCCTGTCAACAGCGAGTTCCATTTAGGGTCGAATCGGTCTAACCCTGCTCCGAGGACTCTATAGATAGTGAAGCGAACATCGAGTGTCTTCCCACGAACTTCCAGGCTCCGTTCCAAACTGCAATGACAAAACTCGCAGTTGGTTATGTCGGCTAGTTTACCTTTGGCACTTTTCCAATGGATTTTGTCGCCGAATGCGTTGCAAGGCTGACCCTCGTTGTAAGGATCAGGACGGCGTAGAAGAGACCTCTTTTGACTGATGGATAAATGTGATTTATGGGATATTGAAGTTGATGCCCGAAGCCAGCCGTCTTCCATCCACAACCTCACGTCCGACAACGACGAAGTGAAATGGCGGCACATAGTGATGTCTATGCCCTTCGGATCGGGACTATGCATACCGAGAGGATATGTAACCTCCTGCCTTTGTAAAAATTGACCTGCATAGTATATATCGTTTCTCCATATGTACGTGGGGCCGTTAATCTGGCTACGATTGTCCCCGGGGTAGTGGTCCACCAGGCTACCATAGCCCGCGCAACAGAGATCCGGGACCGCGAATATGTCGTTTTCCAGTCCCAGGCTCTCGATGATGCGACGTGCAGTATGTAAATGGTAGAAGGCCAGGTCGTATACCATGTTTAGGTGCATAGGCTTGATCGTCTTGAATGATGCAGGATCGAAGGGCAAATTGCTTCCCCATACATAAGGGCAGGAGTCTTCTGCACTCAACTGAGTCTCACGAGGAACGTGTCCTGGATAATAAGGCACATTGGAAATGAGTTTTCCGATCGCTGAATATTGAGGCGGTGGGTCGGAGTGCTCCTCTGGTGCTTGATGCTCATCGGAACATGGCTTTTGCACACCATGTGACGTTTCATCCTTGGATGCTTTGTTGTTTCGCGCAGAGAGAAATTTGGGTGTCAGGAGCTTGCAGAGCTTGGGAGGGAGGGCCCCGAAGAAAGCAAGGGGGCTTGGTGTTTCGCATTTCGTGGCTGAAGTATCAATCTGTTCCGAGATATGCCATCGACCTTCATTTTTCACCAACTTCATTCGTGGATAGGGTGGGAGGAACGGGTTGTAGAAATGGTTACGTCCCTTGTGCCATCCACAACCCGTCCTGGAATTCCCAACACAAGGCAGGTGGCCGTACCACATCTGATCTGGGTCAGATGGGGCAATCTTGGCAGCTTGTGGTGGCTGATCTTGAAGATATGTTTGCGACATGTCGATGGTGTCCTTAAGAGAAATACTACGTTTTGATTAAAATGTGACTATGGTCTTGGTTAAAGAAAAAAAGAAAAAAGAAAAAAGAAAAGTCGATAGTTCTTTTCCTATATTTATTTAAGCAATCTAAGTATCTCCTAAAGATAAAGGATAAGTCCTTAGAGTAAAGAAAGGAAGAAAAACTTAAATAAAAACTTTAAAAAGAGAGAGAGAGAATAGGAGAGAGAATAAGAGGAGTACATCGGGGTTATCCGTTTCATGATAGCGGCACCACAGGGCCCGTATCTGTTAAGAGGACGCAGCATCAACATAGGGACCTGGAATTAATATAGTTATTCTAGTCGAAAGTACGTTTTTCTAGCCACCTCAGTATTGAAAAGTCCTGATTTCTTTTTACCTAAGGTAGACCTGCATTTCCTTCGCAACAACTAACTTGCTTGTCTTTTCCCCCATAACCATGGGCCTTAGAAACCTTCTCAAGTCAAGTGAAACTATATACCACTTACCTAACCCTTTCTTTGGCCACCAGGTACATAAGTTCAACTAAAGAGTGTATTTCCCCATAAAACAAGCAACATCCTCTTCTAATGGGCATGTGGTGTAGTGGTTGCACAGTAGTTGCGTCAGATCTGATACCGTCGGAAGCAGCGCAGCTAAAGGCGGAGGTTCGATTCCTTCTATGTCCAACTTCTTTTTCATTTATAGATTTTTTTTGGCTTCTCCTTTTGCCTTTTCGCTAGAATTAGCATACCCAACAGACCATCATTTGATCCTGATAGCACCCCAAAGGGATCATGCTCACGCCGTAGATAGTCTAATTCTTCAGAACGATTAACAAGCCCCGTAGTAGTCTCGGCTATATGCGGCGAGTGGTATAGCGGAGTCATCTGGCCTGCGTCGTTTCAAGGCCTATGGCTGGCATCGCTGGTCCTGGGTGCAAGTGCAGCTAGGAAAGCAAAGGCGGGCACCACCCATAAGAGGACGAGAAGCGCGTCATTCATTGCGAGTGTTCCTGGTGGCTGGGGTCCAGCTTTGGTCGAACTTGGTGACTGCAAAGCTCCGGCAAGTTGTTGTCTTGGCCCACGGGCGCCGTTCTATAGATGGCCCTCCGACAACAGACTCTGTCATAGAATATTGAGGGACCACCACAAAAGGGGGTCCGCCTGCGGGACCCGCCCACGGTCGTACAGCTGCAAATCAGACAAGATCCGTCAAGTTGAAAATAGAATAGAAGCCACAGGCCGACCCACGGGGCAAGATGTCTCGTCTTCTTGGACTGGAAGGACGCATGACCCTGCCAGAATTGCTGTTCATGTTATTTGATCTCCACCGTCAAGGACTCCCCATCAACGCAGTATCGTGTTCGCAATGGCCCAGGCCCACCAAGCGGATCGATATGTGCGTAGGTTCTTGTGCTGAATAGGTAGACCCCTGTTGCGCTGCCTGGGGGTCAGCCGTCTTTCTCAGCACTAAGCCCTGTGGCCATCACATACACCCCTGCGTATTGCAATGCATACATACGCATCTACGTGTAACCATGTCCAGGCAGAAGAACCTACCCGCAGCCAGAAATGAAATGGGTCCCCTCCTCATCGGAACGAGGAGTCGGAAGCCCAACCCGAAGCAATGACTGCATTTCCACGGGAAGTATTCAGGGGGTGCCGACACTGCGGGCAAGAGATGAACCGACTCCCACTGTACTTAGCTAGACTGTTTCCCGATTTAGGAAAGAGGCCCCCTGGTAAATAATAAGGACCAAGCTGCATGGCGATTGCACAGTTCACCCCACGCGCTGGATGGTACTTTTCGTCCCGCGGATAGCGAGTGGCTCTCAAGCGACCAAGCATCCTTCTAGACGGGCTTGGGGCTCCTCTTTAGTGCCTAATCGCCCCTAAGTGTCCCCCCCCTGCTTGGCGGCAAGGTCGGTTTATGGTCGTATCCACCACCATTGCCCATGCAGGCGGCGCTTGTCTGCTCTCGCGCCTCCATATCACGATCATCAGATGCCCAAGGTCACTCACGTCCCTGACCGGTTTAAACTAGGTTACACAGGGTGTGGCTCCAACAATGGGGAAAGCATGGTTGACGTAGTTAATAGTTCATTCATCTATTCTACCCAGTGAAAACGTCCCACTTGTAATCTGAGTTGTTCTATTCATAGCCGTCTATCGTGGAATATCGTTGGCTCATCTAGTCTACTTCTCAACGTGCTTTGCCCCCCACCGGGGACATGTCCCTATCTAGCCAACTACCCCATGTCCGCCAGAGCGGGATCGATGGGTATATCCATCCACTCCACACCGAGTGACAATGGGTCCTGCGGCACGTACGAAAACGAAGGAGTCTGCTGGTTTCCAAGGTCCGGGTCCGTCTGACAGTCGAGTAGATCGAGCGCGGCGTGGACCTCTTGGAGGACTGCGTCAGCCCTTACCGCTTGGCTCCACTGCGTCGTCGGCTGATGTGGCACACGCCGCCTAAGGTATGTCTCGAGCTCTGCGAGGGCGTCGACGGTCTGTAGGCTCGCGAGCCCGTATTCGTGTGTGCAGAAGTCGATGAGCCTCCGACAGGTACCCACTGCTTCTTCTTCATCTGCCTCCTCTTGCCCAGGACGGTTTCGCGCTAGTAAGGCGGCCGTGTCGTAGTAGGAAAACAGCGCGTCTGGGTATTGGTCTATGTTCTGGATCAGTTCGGGGCTCCTGATTTCTCCCATGATCCGCTGGCCTTCCTCGTAGTATCCGCTGTAGTAGGCGCACCAAGCCTGGTATTCTTTCCGTCTCATGATTTCCACTTGAGGTGGACTGGGGTGGGAAGTGACCTCGGGTCGCATCTTGGCTGTTTTCCGCATTGCTTCGTATCCCAGCTCGACGTCTTCCGCTAGACTGTAGTGTGCTATTCGCGCAGTGGTGAAACTGGGTTCGGAATTGAGCTCGGACCTGTCTAAGCCCACCTGTTCTCTCAGGAGGTGGCGGTAGAAGTCGCAAGTGTCCCTTGCGCTCATGATGTTTGTTTCTGTTGACCGGGTTGACTCGAGATGCGGATGGAGCATGTGGTCGAAGGTGGCATCGGCTGGGTGGTTAAGTGCTTGGGACAAGTTGCAGGCGAGTCGCGCAAAGGACTGTGCGGCCTCTGGGGACTGCTCGGCTAGCTCCATAGCCACCCGGTGCGTATAGATCCACAAATAGGGATGGTGATTCCGCATGAGCGCCGTGAAGTCGTCGAAGCACTGTTGCATCAGCCGGAAACCAAGCTGCATGCGCCCGTATTGAAGAGCCCGGTTCACCAGGAGCGTCTTTCTGTACCACAACTTGATGGCCGCGCAAGGTTCCACGTAGCCGCCTGTCATCCGCCTCCAAAAGCCCGTCTCAAACCCGACCGTCACCATTCTTCGCAGCGCCTGCGGCCGCTGCTGGGGTTCGCGCACGATGTCGGGCGTTCGGACTCGCGTCGGCGTCCTCGGTATCGGGATGGGTAGGTGATGATGTGCTACTGCCGTGGGTGGCGGCGACGGGGTGCGGCAGGTGATGCCCTCGATCTTGATCCGCTTCTCAGTCGCCGGGCCCGCGGTCATGCCGTGGACCAGCCGGAGGTATTCGCGGACGCGCCGCTGGTCCATCTTCTCGCCCCGGAAGTAGACATGTGTAGATTTACCGGCGGCTTCGCGCTCCTTGTATTGTCGCACCAGTTCTATGACTTCGATGGGTTTCAAGTTCTTTCGAAGCTTCCACTTGGAGATTCGGGACTTGTACATTTTGGCGCTGGTAGTCAGTTGACGAGAAGTTAGCGCTGACGGTTCGTGCCTCTAGTTCAGTTGCTGCAAGTGGGGGGTACACGCACGTTCCGTAAAAGCCATGCTTTTCCTGTAAGCGCAGACCAGTTAGTGGCAGGTCCGTTTAGTTGTTGAAAGGGTGGTATTGCTCACTTCCATGATGCGCATGGTTTCCTTCAACGTCAAGTTGCGCCCCGAGAGGTCGTAAAGGTGTGTGATGATGCCCTTTTTGGCCTCGAACTCCTCGGGCTTTGCCCATGGCAGGTCATCCCGTTGCTGTTTGGGCGATGACTCGCCACTGCTGCTGCTGCTGCGGCTGCTATCGCTTACGCTTGCGCTTGGGCTCATTGTGGCGTATGACTAGAGCAGTGTTCGTATAAGAGATCGCCGTACAGAGACATGTGTTATTATTGCTGAGTAAGTTATGGGCAGCGAAATGGGCACGGCTGCTTCTTAAGGTGATACGGGATACGCCTACCGGGAATGGGGGCTGTATGCAGGTGTATTACCTCACACATAGTCAACGCAGCATTCCCCATAGGTCACGACCGTTAGCACTATGGAATCTTCCACCACCACCGCGACCCCCTTGGCCGGCCCGCTAGGGCTGAATGGCACAGCACTTAAGATTATTTGGGAGGACGGTTTGCTGGGACTGACACTCATTGGGTGGTTTACGGACCGGGTGTAGACATAAACGTGGGCTATGCTGGCGACCCAAGAGCGAGACCCGATGGAGACTGGATTGCAGTAGTTGATCCCACATTGTAACGTCGCGGCCTTAGGAGATATGCAATCTTACGATTCAGCAGGGAAACACTTAGTCAATGCAAGCTTCGATATCAGTGCAGGGTCTTTTTACGTCACCATTTAGGATTCTGAGGAATTGGGCTCTAAGAATAGTAGTCTTCACCGTAGCTTTCTAGTCGACGGGTCTCTCTGTCTCTCTAGTGTCATGGCAAGGCGTCGGGAGGAACGGGATGGGTCTTCCTAGGCAGCTGACTGCCCCAGTTGCCAAGTCCGTGCCAGTACGGAGTGAGTAACACTAGCAGGCTCGCATTTGCCCCGTCTGCCCACCACCCCCAATGGGTCATACCAATATAGATATATACATACAGACCATGCTACCGGGACCGGGACCAGGACCAGGACCAGGAGAACAGATGAACTCATTAACAAGCATATGTAGGCTCGAGTCAGGACTGACCATGCTCGTGGGGATATGGGGGCCACTGGGGCAGCTTATAAAGTTTAACCGCGCGGATTATCGTGGATTATGTCAGCTCATACCCACGGTAACCACGCCGCTTGTCTATATTCAGACGTGCTATTTGAGCGATGATTGGCCCCCGAGAGGTTTTAGTGGGTGGACACGTGCAGCTGCCACCACGGATACGCAAATAAGCACTTTAAAACCCCACTATGCCTCTCGCTTAAAGAACCGCTGCAGCCTGGCACCTGGTCTGCTGGGTCCTGCATGTCAGCTAGTCAACAAGTACGGCGCAGAATCGCGCGACCCTTCTTTCTCACGACGGGGGACTTCTGGAACTTTGATTCAAATAGAGCTCCGGATTCAATCATTTGTGATCCTTTACTCATTCATTTATAATCGTTTGATTTTCTTTGTGACCGGTTCGAGTGGCCCGATGGCTGAGAGGGGTCGAGGGCCGTGCGCAATGCGCTGGCTGTGCAGCCTGTGCTTCTGAAGGATGGGCTTCCTGGTCGTTTTAGTGAGCAATTGGCCTGATTTTGCCCTTATCCGACCTGAACTACAGGCAGGGAGCGGTTGCTTGGTTGCCAGGTTGCCTTCAAATGCATCCTTCATCGGAATGCCAACTCCGCCTCCATCCCATCGATCCTTCTCTTGTTATGGTTTGTCCACGAATGAGACGGCCCTCTTCTCTGCTATATATCTCCAAGACTTCCGTGCCGCTTTCCCTCCCTCTCGAACTTCCCAGCGGCGTGGATGTATCAGGTCCATCGCCTGCGGCAATGATGAAGAAGTTTTGGTAAAACGAGCCGCCCTTACCTAAGTAGCCTACCAGCGACGGCGCCGCGGCTGCCTAACCCTATGGAGTCGGCAACGCCCCTAGCCGTGCCGTAAGCGCCGCAAGGAGGCATCGTAGTAATTTCGCCAATGCCGTATATGAATTGGTTGTCGCGCTCAGTCAATTGCAATCGCGCCTTTTTGTAAATATTATGATTCCGTCACCACTGTCGCCACCATCACCTGTCACTCGCTCTGATTTCGAACAAATAAACCAGATACGCTCCTTGAATTGATTGGAACGCCGGACTGCGCGTTTCTCGGTCGCGAACATGGTGCGACCCCTGAACTCTATCGTCGGTCGGGTTCTGCTCCTGGTTCCGGCCGTTTGGGCGGCTCTGGACGTCGACATCAACAATGAGGGTCAGTCTTGGTTTTTCATCGTTTTTTCTTCCGTATCGCTCGTATTGGGCGACGACATGAAAGCCATGCCAGTTTTCGTCAACTCCCCCTAACCAATTGTGCAGACTCCATCAAGAAGGCTGCTGCGCTGGTGGCCGAGGACCTCATGAGTTACTACATCGGCGAAAAGCCCAATGAGATCCCCGGCATCCTCCCGGGGCCCCCGCCCAATGGAAACTACTACTGGTGGTCAGGTGGCCTGCTCTGGAACACCCTGATTGATTACCGCAACGTCACTGGCGACACCAAGTACACCGACTCCATCGTCAAGGGGATGGAGTGGCAGATGGGCGACCACCACGACTTCGTGCCCGCCAACTGGACCCTCAACCTGTCCAACGGTGATCAGGGCACCTGGGCCAACGCGGCCCTGGCAGCGGCCATGGCGGGGCTTCCGTCGCCATCCACGTCCCAGAAGACGTCTGACTGGCTTTCCGTGGCCCGGACCGTCGTGGACGAGCAGTCCTTGAGAAGATTTAACAACGGGACATGCAAGGGTGCCCTGCGATTTGCTATTTATCAAATTATGAATGGTTACAACTACCTCGACAGTAGGTGAAACCCATATGCCGGCCAAACGACCAGGCCCTTGACCTTGCCACGGCCAAGGGGGGCTTTTCGACCGATATGATCACTGACTTTGTTGCAGCCACATCTAACGCCAATTATTTCGCTCTCACGGCCGGTCTGGCGCACAAGACGAAGAACGATACGCTGGCCAAGCAGGCGGCGAGCACCTACGACATGATGACCAAGGCGGGCTGGATCGATAACGATTTCAACGTCTTTGATGGCGCGCAAACGGAGAATGACTGCAAACTTATCAACAAGATCCGGTTTTCACAAAACCCTGGTCTCCTCCTGACTGGCGCTGCATACATGTTCCAGCAGGTATGTTCTTTATTTCCTCGCCCTTCCCCTTTCTTCCTTTGCGTTCTTCTTCTACCCTCGTTACTTCACCAGCTTGTGTTTTCAGTATTACCCAAGCTAACTGTTGATGTTCTACGATTCAGACCAACAGCGACGAGACCTGGAAGAAGCGCATCGACGGCCTGCTCGACCGCACCCTCAAGCTCTTCTTCCCCGACGGCGTCGCCAAGGAGATCGCGTGCGAGAGCAGCGGCCAGTGCAACATCGACATGAAGATGTACAAGGGCATGCTGCACCGCGCCCTGGGCAAGACCATGCAGCTGGCGCCCTACACCAAGGACAAGATCCTGCCCGTCCTCAAGACCAGCACCGCCGCCGCCGTCAAGACCTGCACCGAGGGCCAGAACCAGCGCCTCTGCAGCGCGTACTGGGCCGAGGACAGCGACGTGGAGGCCGGCGCCAAGGACGGCGCGGCTGCGCAGTTGACCGTCTTGAATGCGCTGAACAGTGTGCTGATGGCCAACCCCCAAAGCGGCGGTAACGGTAGCAGCCCTGCTGGTGGCAGTGGAAGCAATGCAGGAGGCAGTGGGCAGGGCAGCACGGATGCGGCAGGTGGCAAGAAGGACGGCCCTGGTAGCATGGGAACCTCTACCACTGTCAGCACGGCCGCTCTGCTTGGAGGAATTTTCTTCGGCGTCATGGCTCTTTTCTAGATACGGATGCGATAGTAAGTCTACTCATTGCTGCCAGCTATAGCTACTCCTGGAATAGTGTACCAACATATTTTTCATGCTGGTATACAGATACTCGCTTTACTTGCTTAAGCTTGCATAATAAGTTTCACCGGGTTGAGCCAGTCGCCCCTTTTTAGTCCGTTCGCGTCACACCTCCCTTAGCAGTCACTAGCCAACAAGTGCATACCAGCAAACAATGTCCTGTGATGCACCGCTTCCCCAGAACATTTGATGCGATATGATAGGATACATAATTTCATCACCACTTGTTCGCGATGACTTTTGACGGAGCAAAAAGGGCAAAAATTATGGAGAGGGTAAGAAGTGGAAAGTCCAATAGCCTTGTCCCAAAATGGACTGACCCACCCGAAATTCTTAATAGAATCTCTTCTGGAAGTTGGGGAAATATTATGTGAGAAACACTAGAGATCCAATCTGAAAAAAATTTCTGTCGCGATTAAGGAATTGAACATTAGCCTTGAGACTGGGGCTAACGTTCACACTTCCCAAATAATGAGGGCAAGAATTTGTTTAAGAATTCAACGTGCTACGGCGCATGTCTTCAGAGCTCTAGTAGCTAAGGTGGGGTCCAAGACCGATGGAGCTGGGACGGGCCCCACTAGCTCGGACCCTACCTAGATAAGTACCTAGGTAGATAGGTAATACAGTAATGAATCTGAAGCCTTGTCTTTTAAATTGTCTATAACATCCAGAAGGCGAGTAGCGCATGCTAAGGAAACGTCATACCACTAGACCACATCCCCTGTTATTTGATGATGAATTTAAGTCTCTATGGACACTTGAATACCGCGGATTGTGCTGTCGCGGTGGGCGATGACAAGGGCCGTGACTCGCAGCCTTTGTCGTTAGGCAAACCATCGCTTTACTGTAGGGTTGGGGCGTCTAGGATTTCTGTGGGTCATTCATTCATTCTCCACTGGCTGTTGGAATAGCTTGTCTCTTCTCCTTGACGAATGAGCTCGTGCGGACCAAGTTCTATTCACAATCCCCTCTCCAGATAATACGTGTTGGATATGCGCATTGCGATATGTATTATTAAATTCTAAACAGGGACATTGTTTTTTCCCGTAAAACCTTCTCTGACTTAGGAAAACTGCTTAAATCCATCCCATTACCAGCATGGCTGAATGCGGTAGCAAAACAGGCTTCTACAATTGTAGCAGCAAGATCAGGATCGTGGTGATGGCATAGAGAATCATGGATGATATTGCCCAGTTGGAGAGAGCGCGCGCACACCGAAGAACATATACTGTGTATCGAGGTAGAGAAGCGAATAGTCGTAACAGGTACGTGTCAGGACTTGAAGAACACAACTTGACGATGAGATCATTAGGTGAAGACTATTTCTTATCATAAAGACTCAGCGGATGTGAGATAATATATCATCCATGTACCTTGCCCTGGATATGTGTATGGGCGTCGTGGAAGATGTTGCTCATCATTCGGTACTTCTGTCTGCTGCGCTCAAGACTAGACCCAGGGTCAGAATCACACGACAGCCGATCACGACGCTGGCTTCTTTTCGAGTTCAAAATTTGTGTGTCACAGATAGGGTTGAGCTGGGCTAGCCAGGTTGATCCGGAATGCGTAGAGAAATGCGTAGAAATGTCCAACAGATATGTTACACAATGTCAACAATGTCTTCCTTCCCGTAGCACAGATGTTTCGCTTGGTTGCGTTGATTGCAGCCTGACCTGCCGCAGTGATGCCTACTCTCGACGGTGCAAATACCTATGCGTCGGTACACCGGTTTGCGCCCTGAAATGTCCGGGAGCCCTTGCCCCAATCTGCCGTTTATCCTTTCTAAAACGACATAGTTCTGGGTCTTCCATGTATAACGATTATTCCACTCGTTGTACTCGCAGAGCAGCAAGCATTTGACTTCAGCCACTAGTAGATGGTCGTTCTTGGTGGAGGGCAAAGCCAACGGGCCCCGGAAATCGTTATCCTTTGGCCCTGATGGCCTCGGGTCCCATAGAAGTGGCTCATGGCGGAATACCCGTTCCTCTTCGGGCCGGCTCTTCTCGTTAAGCAGCATTTGTCTTGTGTTCTCTGTGCCGTCTTTCGAAGTCGAAGGAAGTGTCTGGTCACGTTGCGTGTCGAAAAAAACCGTTCTCTCAAGTACGTAGCCGGAGATCACTGGGCCACGGATCCGCAGTTCGCCACTGAATTTTGCAAACGTACGTTTGTCCTCCGTCTGTGCTGATATGCATTCGATCACGGCCATCGGTACGTGTAGATCATCCTCCTTCTCGAGATACCCCCAGCGCGGGTTCCTGAAATTGTACGAGATGCGACTATTCACAGAGAGCCACGACCATGAAGGAGTCTCTATATCGGGCCGAGCCGGGTTGGTCTCATCCGAGGTGGCGATCCAGTTGAGGCATCTGATCGCATCTTTTCTCCAAATTCCTACCAGGCAAGTGTCTTCAAGGGTCTGCGTTAATCGGCCGATGATGCCATCGAGAGCAATAAGCCTGTCCGTGCCATAGCTAAATGAGCGCTCAGTGTAATCTTGAACAGCGTTTTTCCATTGCCGGTACGCAACGGGGTGGTCAGGTCTATTGGCAGAAGACCCCAGAAGTAAACGTCTGAATGTTCGTTCGTTCTCGAACCTAGGGTCTCCAGTTAGGTCCACGGGTAACCCACATGGTCTTCTCCCAGATGCAGAATGATGTAGACAGTCCCAAAAAACATCGGTTTTAGTAATGCTAATTATTTTCCGGGATAGCATCTTTTCTTGAAAGGTCCAACCGCGGGTACCCAGGACACCGTCCTCTCTAAAGAAAATGTTCTTGGTGTCTCGTAGCTCCGAATAGATCCCGTTCTCGTGGTGCATCTTAGGGTTGTCCGGCGTGATAAGCCGGTATGAGTCTAAGATAAAGTCTTGAACAGGTGCCGCTTTTGCTAATGGTGTTTCGTCCGCGGCTGCAACCGTGAATTTGGCATTCATATAGATAGCGGCCATTTTCTTGGCCTCACGGTGCCAGTCTCCGTCGGGTCCTTGCATGATACACTTATCACACGGTTAGCTTTCTTCTCGAAAATATATTTGTAGATATTACCAGAGCGTCAACCCAAGCGTATCGAAATCCAAGGTGAGTCGCAAGTGTGCAAATGTCTTGGATTGGTTGGGGGAGAAGCGTCGAAGGCCGTCCAGTAAGCCAAGCATCCGAGTTCTCTGAAGTAAGACATACTGGATCCGGTGGCCAGCGGTAGCTAAGTGCGCAATACGGTTCTCTTTGGGCGTTGGTCTCGATCACCTTCACTTTTGAATCGAGTGATGAAGCTGCAGAGCCATAATCAATGAGATCGATCAATCGGTATGGCCACTCCGGAGTATGCGGCTGCAGAGTTGGAGTTGACATGCATTGTGAATTTGAATTGCATATCCGGATCCAGTGCGCCACAAGACTTGCCACGCCTTGTATGTCCTGGCCACGGCGAGAGAAGGCCAGTCGTGTGGAGTATATTCGATCAGTTTCGCCTAGGGAGCTGTTCAGACGGAATGAAGAACAAATCTAGACTTATAAACGTACGTTCAGCCCCTTCTGGAATCAAGTATTCCTTAAAATTGTCTCTGACTCTCTCAGGAAACGCACCCACAACAGAGTTCATCACAGAACTGACGATTCCGGGTGTCCTTTCGTCGTCGTTGGATTCGCTAGGGACATCGTAAAGACCCTTCTGTTCTAGGCATGCCATTTTGTTGGATCTACCGCGAGGTCTAAATCCAAGATGAGAAGGGAAATGCAGACTAGGAGGTGGTCGGTGGGAGAGACAGCAAGTCGAAATTGAAAGCAATGAGTGAGATGGCAGGAACACAGGAAAAACATAGACTGTGAAGGACTACACCATATCGGGCCTTCCAAGTCTGACATACAGGAGAGGAAGCATCTATCAAGACCCTTCGGATCTCTGGCAGACCTAGAAGCAGGCATGTATAATTGGAACAAGGCGAGGACGAGACGCGAATGCTATTTAGCCTTGGCATCACGTCACATTGCTGACAACCCTCTACATTATACGTAGGACAAGCTGCTTCGCCCCGCCAGGTGGCAAGTCCCGATTGGCCACTTCCTAGAAAAGTCTCAAGCCACTTAGACAAACCTCATTCATCCAGAAGCATCTTGGCTGCTCGGCTGCGTGGCGTACCCGTTGGTGTTCTCTTCATTGGAGACCAGTCAGTCGACCAGCCACTTCTAGCTGCGCCCAAAGCCTCACTAACAGCCTGGCCTTCTCCTGTGCCGTTAATTCGCGCCGTATTGGGCCGCCTCGGCTACCGTTCAGCCCGAAGGGGCCCTTATTGTCCAAATCAGCCGGGTTCTCCAAAAAAGAAGCTGTCGCTCCTCTAATTCGACGAGAATTACCCTTATATGTTCCTTTTGGAAGCATTCGATGCCCGAGACATGGTGCTCGATGCTTCGGCAAGACTACATGACTGGTTCCTCAACTCTATTACCCTGATGCTCAAGCGCGGGTTTATTCGTTACCACAAAAGTCTAGTCATTACGACTCTTGTAATATAGTCTATTGACACTGGAATAACAGAACATTAACATGGCTAGTTTTCAAAGTTATTGAAAAGGTTCTGACTGGCGGAGGCCAAGTCTCGTTTAAGGAGATCTCCAGGATGATATATAACGTATCCAGGGAGATATAAGATGCATTGAGGAGTGACACCTCCGCGAAGAGGGGCGTCATGTTAAGAACGAAAGCTAAAGCGATGAGTTACGAATTTGGGACCGTGGCCATTAATAAGCAGTGGAGCCTAGAAGACTAGCAGTTCTGCTTTATGTATCAGCGATGCAATGTGACGGTTGCGACGCTCGTCTGGTACCATTTGGGCTTGGCGTAAAGACAAGAAGGAGGCCGACCGCAAATAAAATAGCGTGATGGCCACCCTGCGGGATCTGAAGAAGGATTTGGAAGAAGAAAAGAGTAAGGTCGCCGAGCTGGAGACGCTGTGCCAGAGATTCGGAGAATCGTAGGACGAGATACGCCGGTACTTCGCGTCTGCCCTCTTTGACATCCATGAAGAGATCAGGGTCATCCGGAGCGACTTCTTGCTCCGCGAACAAAATCGCTGGCAGTCCCATATTCAGCCGTTAGGTCCCAGATTCAGCCGTCCAGACCCTTGACCTCTTCCTTCTTCTAAACTCTTCTCTCTCTCTCTCTCTCTCTCTCTCTCTCTCTCCAGCTAGCATCAGTAATTTTTGATGCGCATGGGTATTCGTTTTTACTATGCTATTGTGTAGCAATGGATACCAGGCATCACCTCTAAGATCAGACAAAAATATGCCTGGCAAAGTAGACTAGCGTGCTTGACCGAATATTGCAGTGTCTTCTTCGGTACGCGATGACTATGCGTGTCTTTTGCGAACCACAGGAGAGTTTCGTTGCCCCTAACCAAGCTTCTAAGACCCTCGCCAACCCATACATGACCCATTGGCTGGCAAGTGGTACCAAGGGTGGCCGGCATAGGTCAAGGTAGGGCTCTCGACTATAGGCTTGTTTTCTGTAGTAATTTAAACTACTCGTACGAAAGTTGATTATTGTCATCGAGGAATGGGTGCTTCCCAAGAATTTAATTATACGGCCCTCGTTCTGGTACACAACACAAGACACTCGATATACGGGGCCGTTGCCGAAAGCCTGGATCTGGCAGCACGAGTCTCAGGAACCTGTAAGTCATGCCATCCCAAGGCGCTCACGAAAGACATCGGACTCAAGCCTTAGCATTGAGCTGAAGAAAAGCAAAAAGAAAGAAGAGGTCAGCGTAAGATAATTTGTCAGCCAATGAGAGGATATACCGTTAGCCACACCCCGCAACGGGAACGATTTCTTCCGATGGGATCATTGAGAAAGCTCGAACGCCGAGTCTTGGTGCTGGCATACGGGGAAATCCCCTAGCTGACAACTTTCGTCAATTTCGTTTCCAGACAAGACACCTCATGCAGAAAATACCCCGGTCGCCTTTGTGTACTTCGAGTAGTATGCCGACCTACCACCCCCTAAATGAGTCCAAGAGGGAGATACGGCTTCTCAGCATTCCTAGGCCCAAGGCGCCCTTGCACGAAGGCGACCTGCTCCAGTGCGAGCTAGTACAGGTCTCCCTCGACGACCTTGACGACCAATACGTCAAGTTCTTGGGCCTTGCCTCGCCTGCCATTCGAGACTTTAGGGGCTCACGAGACGTGCGCGGGATGCTATGGAAGTGGGTCAAGTTTCCGGAACAGCGACGGCAGGATAATCTCTTCTTTAACAGATACCATTGCTGTTTTCCGCCCGTGTACCGGGGTGTGTACCGGGAGGCCTTTGACATAATGCTCCACAATTGGGAACTTAACGCGATGTCATCTACACTACTACCTGGCCGCCACGTGGACCGGTACCGGTGGGGCGACTTTTATGCGCTGTCGTACGAATGGGGGGATCCGACTCGCACAGCATCTATCTTGGTGGACGGCGTCGTGACTTACATAACGAGGAATCTTGAAGAGGCCTTGACCGGTATCTGTAACCTGGGTTAGGAGGTCATAGACTACAGAGAGACCCTCTACTTATGGGCCGACGCCATCTGCATCAATCAGCAGGACATCTCGGAGAGGAATTCCCAAGTCCGGCTGATGGACGAAATATACACACAAGCACTCAAAGTCTTGACTTGGACAGGTCCAGGTTCCGAGCTGGCGCCGGCCTTGGATTTGGTCCGGCAAGTCAAAGAAATGACCGTGGAGAACGACATGGAAGAGAGAGGGTGGAAAGCCCGGGAGAAATTATTCGCCAAAGAAAATTTGCCAGGCTGGAGTGCTCTTCGTGATATCAGCTGCCGCTCCTACTGGTCACGACTCTGGATTATCCAGGAGCAGCTTCTGGCCAGTGAGTCCTCTATCCTCTACTTCGGTGCAGAGTACTGCTTGATTTCCGACTTCTTTGATGCCATCCGTGTGTGGCAACAATACAAGCCCTTCCTTCTTAAGCCCGTCGAGGGCCAGGAGTTGTATATGCCGGGATTAAGCGAATTCGTTTTCGTCCACGCGTTTTACAAGCAGGATTTTGACCGTGACTGGTCGTTACAGCTTCTGCTCTGCGGGACCATGGCGCAGCAAAAAGACAAGAGAGACAAGATATACGGGCTACTAAGTCTGATGGACTCAAGCGTCCGAGACGTTGTGGACATCGACTACAGCAAACCGTACCCCGTCGTCTACCGGGACTTCGTACACTGTATGATAAAGAAGACAGGGAAACTTGACGTCATATACCAGCTGGCAGCCAACTACTCACGAAACTTGCAAGTGGATAATGATGGTACAAAGAGACCATATATACCTTCATGGATTCCTGATTGGTCCTCCCTGGATATTTCAAAGGGAGATGTCGGATCTAACCTGATAACCTTACGTATTGAGGGTTATAACGCAGGCTGGTCCACGGACCATTCACTGCAAAGAGAAACCGATACAGATTGCCTAACGTGTAAGGGGTTCTGTTTCGACACAATCGATGGTCTTGGATGCAGCCGTGTCTCAGAGTCACACACCGACCACGATGTCGTTGCTGCCGTCAGTTCGGGCAGCGACTGTCCCATGGCAGAAGATATGAGACAGATGAAAGATGCCCTGTGGGAGTGTCTTAATATCGGAAGTATGATGAAGCTTGATAATGATTTCATCGACGGGTATCCGTACTTCCCCACAGTACTGAGCGACAACGACGATGGGCGCCAATACTTCCCCGGACTTTCCGCAGAAGTCCTTAGTGGGATGAAAAACAGAGCGATGCCCTTTGTCGAGTGGCAGCGATGCAACCAACACCTTAACCTTTTTGGGTTACCTCTCGCTGCCTTCTTCGCCCAAGAGCTCCCTGTCTACTTCACCAAGGAGCATCGCTTCAGACATACCACCTACCAGAAGATGGAAATCGATAATAATATGGCCAGAGTCGCGCAATGGAGGCGCATAATCATCACTGCCAGGGGTTACGTCGGTATGGCGCCCAAGGGATCGAAACAAGGCGACAGCATCTTTCTCCTCAAGGGCTGTAGCGTGCCTTTGGTGCTCCGACCGAATGGCGACGGGACGTACTATCTTGTAGGCGAATGCTATGTCGCTGGCATCATGAGGGGCGAAGCGATGAGGGAATTTATGGAAGATGGCTCGATAGAGGAGATGAATGTGGTTCTGCGGTAAGGAGGCATAGGAGAACGTAAGGATAATGGCGGAGTGTATGGCCTCATTTTCATCGTTTTCTTTTCGTTTTCCAACTCGGTCCCCAATCTTGCTGTGGCATAATCTTGATCTGTCATGGCTACCAAATTGTTTGCTATTATATATTAATGAAGTGTTTCCAGACGGTTATTTCAGTATGGTTTTTGCGACTCTAGTGACCTACTTTCACGATCCATGTGTTGGCCCAGCATACTCATGGATATCTGCTGCCCCACCCCCCCAGAGGCGTCTTCTCACGTCAATGTGTAACTAGGCGATGTCTCCTTTACCTTAAACGCAAAATGATTATGAAGAGCGAACAATTACATCTACCAGTACATCGTATCTAGGTAAGTACCGAAATTGACTTAACTATCAAGAGAATGTGCTTCTATTTCCATGTCAGCCGTCGTTTCGTTGCGTTGAACCTACACAAGAGATGCGGGGTGGATGGGCGGTTCTCCCAGAATTGGAAACGACTCGTGAAACCCAGGTTCTCTCAGTCAATCATTCATCCCTAGATACACCATCGCACGAACTGAGAGTTTCTTGTAAGACTTGATTAGGCGACCGACCGGGTATCAGAAGCCAAAAGATGTAGTAGGTAGGTAGGTAGGTAGGTAAGTAGGTAATACGTCAACCCCAAAATGCCAATCCATATGTACAAATCCATCGTCATCGCCCGTCGCATATCGCGTCATTTCCCAAATGCGCTTTGATCGCTCTATCCATCTCTCTTTCTTGTATAAAAACAAGCCTAATCAATCAAGTGTCTTTCTCTACCGAATCTTTCTCTTTAGCACTGCCCTTGTCATTACCGCCGTTGGCCGCCTTCGTCTTGAGCGGTTGCTGCTGCTGCTGGTGCGGCGTCTCGGACTTCAAAGGTGTCCCGGCTCGGCTGGGCACCCGACTGGGCACTCTGCTGGGCATCCAGAAGTCGTAGCGGTCGGGAAACAGGATTATGTTGGCCAGCCTGACCACCTCAGCCTCTGCTGCTGAGATCGTCGACGCCGACGACTTGTCACTGGCCGAGTCCAGAACCGCGTCCACGGACATGGGGTCGTCCTTGGTACGATGACTGCTCCCGCTCGCCAATTGAGCCGCGGCAGCCGCCACATGATTACCCTCGTCTTTGTTCGAGGAAGCCGTTGTCGGTGGCGTCGACAGCGTTGACTTGCTCACCGTCCACGGCGCGAGGCCCATGGCCTGCAGCCCCGCCTCCCCGCCGACCTCGGCAATGTCCTTCTCCTCGAGGCGACCCGTGTGCGGCGCCTCGCTGCCGAGCCCGCTGCCCGTCGAGTCGAAGTCGGGGCCTGGGTGGCCCCGCTGGAATGCCTTGCGCTGCCGCGCGAGGAAGAGCGCGTTGGTCTGGGTCAGGGGCGCGGCGGGCGTGTAGACGAGCATCGAGGTGCTGGGGGGAGCCTTCTCAAACGCATAGGCCTGGTCCGGGTGCCACACGATATAGTCGCCGGGCCGCAGGACGGGTGGCGCTACCAGGCTCGACCGCAGCTGCAGGTGCGGGTGCCAGGACTCGGTGACGCGCTGGGCGTGGCCGGGGACGGCGCCGTGGATGATGGTGTTCTGCTCCTTGTCGAGGGCCCAGTTGGACGCGTCGAGGTAGGCGGCCCAGTCGGGCGACTGCTCGCGGCCCTCGGGGGGCCCCTGCTTGGGCGAGAAGAAGGGCCGCAGCAGGAAGTAGGCCGTGCTCAGCTTGGGCGAGGGCAGTAGGCGCACCATGCCGGGCTCCACCGTCGTCAGGGCCAGGATGCCCTGGAACATGCGGAACATGCTGCAGGCGCCCGCGCCGTTGTACAGGTCCGTCGTCGCGTTGACGCGGCCCGTCGGGTCCCAGGGGTTGTACTGCTCCCACTGGCCCTTCCAGATGCTCTCGTAGGTGCCACTCTGGCCGTAGCCGTCCTGCTCCCAGCGCTCGAGGCTGCCGTTGTCGATCTGCGCGATGAGTGTCGAGGCGGCGGCCGGGTGCAGGGTGTGCGCGTCGACGGCGGCGTCCAGGGGAGGGGCGTGCCCCCCGTGCTCGCTCGAGAGGCTGCTGGTCGTCTTGGTGTCAATGCGGATGCGGTCGGCGTAGCTAATGGGACAGCGTGTTGCGAGCCGGTTGTCGTCTTGGCTCGTGTCCCACAGCGACATGGCGAACTTCTGGGCCTGCAGGACGTTGGGGTGCGCGCGCGCGCGGACCTGGCAGGGGCTCCAGAAGAAATCGAAGCAGGTCGGGTCCTGCGCGGGCGGGGGCTTGAACTCGTGCTTGGTCTCGAGGTAGCGCTTGGTCTCGTCGACCCAGGCCTGGGCGTCGGCCGGCTCGACGACGCCCCGCACCACGCCAATGCCGTAGCGTTTCACGCTGTCGCAGAAGGTGGACACCTGGGCGGCGCGGCCGATGTCGCCGTACTGGATCTCGGGGATCAGGTCGGTGCCGCGGCTCTCAATATGCTTGATTTCGTCGCGCAGGGCGTCCAGCAGCCGGGACCAGCTGGCCTCGAGCTCGGCTTCGTGGCCGGCGACCAGCTTGCGTTTCAGGGAGCCGAATCGCGAGGGGAGCGGGACGGGCTGTTCGCCGTAAAAGGACAAGACCGGGGGCTCCATAGTTTTAGTGAAGGTGCGCTGTCTCAACTTGGGTCGTCGGCCTTCCTTGTGGTCACCATTCCTCATCCGCTTCGTGCCAATTGTCGTCGGCGGGGTTAAAAACGAGGTAGAATACTCCGATGGGTAGGGGATTTCCACGGAAGAGATAATGGGTGTTGTTGGTCTTGTTTTGGTAGTCGTGGATGTTGTTGTCGCCGCATTTGAAGTCGTCGTAGGAATTGTTGTAGAAGTGTTATTGGCAGCACTAACAGCAGTGGCTGCGACAATGGCAGCATGGGTTTTAGACATGGTGGCAGCGGTTGCGCGTGCGGGGAGTAGACCGTTGGCACCACGCTGTGCCACCACCTCGGCCGTAGACATGGTTTTTGGGGGGGAGGGGGCGGGACCCGGCCTATTTTCAACAACTGAGGGACGATGGGCAGACACTGGCGAATGGCCAATGGCGAATGGCGAATGGCAAATAGCAAATAGCAGGAGAGAGAGACGAGACTGGCAGAAACACCATGTAACCACTTCCAGACGCAGAGACGGCTAACAAAGTCCCAGATGTCTCTTTCCTAATCTTGCCAAGCCTGCCAATGCCAATCCGACAACAACGTGTTTTCGATGTCTCCAATATTCCTCAACTGTCCTGTCCTGTCTTGTCCTGTCTTGTCCTGTGTCCGTCTTCCTCTTCTTCGGTCGTCGTAGTGGTATTGCTGTTGTGCTGGTTCGTAGTCTGGCTTCTCTTTGCGCCTCTAGCTGGGATGATGTGATGATGCTTGTTGATGCGTGTTGCTGGTGTTGCTCTTTTTGCTGCTTTCGATGTGTCGTCTGACCTTTTTTGGTAACCAACCCAATGCCAGATCAAATCATCGTGGAACTTGAAGTCAGTGCTCGGCCACTCAGATTCCGTTCTTCTCTTTCTCTCTTTTCCTCTTTCTGTCTTCTTCTTTTCTCACCAATGCAATGGAGCGCAGCACTTGCCGCGGGGTCGCCTGGGTCTAAATACGGGAAAGCTCATGGGCCTGGTGTGTGCCAGAAAGTGTGACCATCCCCGGCTCCAGACCAGACTCATACTACTTACTACTCATACATACCATACCATACCATACTATTGTGCCATCGTCGGGGGCCTGTGCCGTCGTGGCAGCATGTGGGCATGGGTACATGGCTTCCCGTGGGTTCAATGTTAGACGTAACGTGGAGTTGGGAAAAGACCGGGACTCGTGTGTGTGTGTGTGTGCCAATGTGCGTGTGTGCTGGGATGGACCCCTGGAGCCGTCGTATTTTCCCTTTTCCCTCCGCACAGTCTAACAGTCTAGGCAGTCTGCCAGTCTAGCCCTTCCGTCTTTGGCCTGTGTGCTGTGTGTACCTACTATTCTAACCTTAGTTCCCCAATTCCCCAGCTTGTCTGTCCCCAGTTAAAAGAGCGCGACACCAAGAAGGGCCGTCGCGGTACCCCGGGCCGAAGTGGCATAGGCGAATGTTTGAGTCGCTAGGACAGCACTAGGGAGTCTCTGGCCAACCCCACCTCGGCTCTCCACACCAGCTCGTCGCCCCCATCTTCTGCCCTTCTTCTGCCCATCTTCTGCTCATCCACTGCCCATCCAAGCTGGACCTGACCTATCATTGGGCCTGGACTGGATTGATTGACTGAATGATTTGCAGCAATCAATTCCCCTGGCCGGCCCAATATCCCAACGGCCCCTTGGACCGCCTACTCGCGCTACTGTCATTGGTCATTGGCTCCTGAGACAAGCGAAAAGAAAAAAAGCAGTAAGATTTCGCTTGTCGAGACAAGAGATTCTAGTTTCAACGATAGACAAGCTGCCTGGCTTGTCTGTCTGTCTGTCATTCGTCTATCATCCATCCATCCATCCATCTATCGCCGGCCTTCTGCGCCGGGTATCGCCTGTGTCTGTCTGTGTCTGTCTGTGTCGCAGGTAACAACACACTGCAATAACTGCACCCCCTTCACAAAACAGCCTAAACCGCAGCATTAGATTGCGCATTCCCCCATTTTACACGGCCGTCTCCCGTCCAGTTGGACGGGTCATGGAATTCCCAATGTGTACGGCTCTCTCTCCCACCCATGTAACCCTGGGGTATGCAAGACCAAACCCCCTCGATTGGCCGGAAAATCCACGCCAAGATCCTCCGCGTCCTCTTACATGCCCTTCACAGACGTACAGTATTTTAGAAAGCACGGGATCATCAGCCTCTCTCTCCATGGAGGCTGGCCCTCCGAAACACAAAGAGTCCAAATAGGACACGTTAGATCGCAAGCGAAAACCATCGTGGCGCACACACCCAGCCGGGACAGAGTCATGTGCTCTCTCTTCTCCGACACTCACACTCACTACCTGACCTACCAACTACATACCTAGGCCGATTGCCAAGTTTAGCAACCCGTCCCTACTTGCCTACTCACCTACCTTTTTCTTATCTACGGGGCCGCGTCGGCGTGGATCGACACTCTTTCGTCAGCGTAGGTAGCAGCAAGCTGACCACGTGCTGGCCTGGGCGGCAGTGCGGGCAGGCAGGTCAGGGCCAGGGTAATAATTCCCCGCAGACGCATGACTTGGGATAACGTGCCAAGGATGCGGAACCGGGATACTGAAGAAGCATGCCCAGTCGCAGATTGGCATGTTCGTCGTCGGCCGGAGAATAGCCGGTGTGCGCGCCGAGCAATTAGGAATATGTTCGTTGGATAATTGGACGGTTTTGTTGTTGGTTGCTTCTTCGGTGGTTTTGCTGTGCGTGTAGCCGTCTCCTAGAGTCCTACATGTTGCCTCGGCAGGGCCAAGAATGCAACAGCAATTGAGTGATTTGCATATGGTGAAATCGCATTCCCGTCTCTCTTCCTGTGGTCCCCCTCTCCAAGCAGAATCCCGGCGGATTGGAACTGGGTGGTTGCCAGTCTGTTACAGATCTATTTCTCATTCATCAAGACTGAATCGATAGTTGGAGCGAGTGAGCGTTGGTTGGTCTCGGTTCCGTCAAGCCAAGGGAGGCTCAATTTACCCCCCAGCCGCAGATTGGCACGTTACGAGGCATGTAGGCAATACATAAGAAAGCGCGAAAGAGCCGGATTGCATTTGGCAGATCATTACCTAGCTGGGTCTGTTGTTTACTTGGTGGCTGACATGAATAGAGCATCAGCATCAGAAAACTGCTGATATATCTGCAGTGTGCCAGATGAGAGCGGCAATTGGCATGGCTTAACGCCGCCGGCCGCCGCTGGTCGTGTCGCCAACGAATGTCGGTTGGGAAGGGGAACAGTGAGAATGGCCCCTCTAGTTCCTTTACGGGACTGCTAGACTGCTAGTTCAGGGCCTTGTTTCCGTAATTCCGACAAGGAGCCCCGCAAAGAGCACCCCCAACTCACCCCCAATATCCCCCAGGTCTGGCCTGCCACTCCCCTAAACCTGGAGATTTGTCGGGGATTTAGCGATTGGTTCATCTTTATTGACCAACGAGCAAATCAGTTGCTTTGAGCAGCACAGCAGCCGTTAATCTGACTCAAGTATCGATCGCAGTTCGATGCCAGTGCCGAACTGCACGGCTTGGTCTCCTAGTTCCCGATTTCTAATTTCTCTCGGCTTACTCGATCGCAAAAGATGGACAAGTGGTGGATGGTGTTATTGCGTTAGCATCAGACACAAATGCCTCGTAAATGGAATGTAGGCGCAGAGCACCGTCGCTCATCCATCTGCATGACTCGCTTCTGCCGAAACAACCTGGCAGCAGTAACAGCCTCATGATACTGCATTAGCGATCGCTTATTTCCTTGGCCATGGATTGGTGATAGGCCAGAGTAATGTGTTCGAGAGCGGAGTGGTAGTGGCAGTAGAAGGGGGGCAGAGGCAAATCGAACGTCGGTCAAAGGCCGACTCCGACTTACAAGGAACCTTGTTGAATTCATCCACAGCTGCCAGCAGCTCGTGCAATTGATTGTCCGCCTGCGACCCCATTTCCGGAATCTCTGCCCGATCGCCTGGGACCAAAACACCCCACGCACCCAGACGCAACGCAGCCAGCGGCCTCGGTATTTTCCACCCATCCACCCATCCATCCATCCATCCATCCATTTCAACAACACACACATACACGCGACGCTAAATATCTAACCTCCTTTCTTCATGCGGCCGCTTCCTCCTGCATTGCCGACGATGCTTATCAAACTTCAATAATTGTTTCCTTTTTCTCTCCGTAGCGTGTTCCCGCTTAGGCTTCGCATGCCCGGACTACGGGCCACCTTTGTGACTCTTCCATCTTGGCCACGCAATGCATGCGGGCCAATCAGTACCTATTCTACGAGTGGTCGGCCGGTTGGATGTTCTGGCCCTTGGGACGACTAGGGCTGAGTTACCCGCCAGCCGGCCGCATCGTGGAATACGAGACGCACGCATGCAGGCGCGTTCCAGCGACGCGCCCCTGCCGCCGGCGCACACCACTCACTCACTTTTTTAGCCTCTGACCGGGTCGACGGGATTCCAATACCACATTGACGCGGACAGAGAAAGTTATTATACTGAGGAGGTATTGTTTCTGTTGGGTTACCAATGTAACCTCGTTGTGTCGTCGGTCAATGCGACGTGATACTGTTCAACCCTCATTCCTGATTGAGATATGCTTCATCGACTTAGTTCATCACGCCATGCCTCGTTCTGAGGAAACCCGGGTGGTTTTTATTCTGTTCCATGTGGATAGCTGTCCACTTGTCTTTGTTAAGCAAGAGCAGACTAGAAAGCAAGAGAGGGAAGAAGAGCGTTCAACGGCTAAAAAGAAAAGTGAAAAAAGAGACATCAATAAGATTCGAACCCGAGGTCACAAAAAGGCGAAGGGAGTATACTACCTACTGAAATCCAAGACCTGCGGACTTATCATTGCTATCAGATGTTATTCAGCTACTTCTAGAGAAAAACTACCAGTCATTCAGATGCATAACACACGTGTCCGTGGTGGTAGTGGTTGAGTGGCTGGACATGCTCATGGCCCAAGTTTGGGACGGGAACCATGTTGGCCCGGTTACTCGCGAATGGAATCCACGTTGCCAGCGAAACTAACAAAGCTTTTATTTCTTTTTAGGGTATATCTTATGGAGACTGAGACCCGGAATACCGAGACCGGTTGCCGCCTTCTTCGTCCCCGCTTCAAACACGATATCATGGTTAAGGTTCACGGCCAGACTTGCCGCCATCCCTACAAGATAATTGCATACATATCCATCCAGCGATACTTCGCAACCAGGAGAGCACCAACGCTTTAGTGGCCCCGCTGCTGCTTGAACTTCTCCTCCTTGGATATGGACTGGGGATGGTACTGCCCGCCCACCTCTTGCGCCTTGCGGGGGTTTGCCATCATGAAGGCGATGGTCCCTGCGATGCTCACGCCGCAAACACCGGCAATGATTCTTCTATACGTGAAGAAGCAATCGTCAGTCAGCCATTTGGTCAGTTGGGTGGGGCGAAGATGAACGACGGTGGCCGATCGGTGCTGCTGTGGACTTACGCTGTGTTGCCGGTGCTCTTGGTGATGCCGCCCTCTTTCGGCGTCGGCTCCGGCTCCGTGGCGTAGTGCCGCCGCGCGCCCATGGTCGACCGTTGTGAGAAGGTGCTGGCGGGACTTGTGCGCGCAGTGCGTAGGCTGGAGCGAAGGGCTGCTGATCTGGAGAACATTTTGGCTGTTGGCGAACAATTAAGTACTTGGGTATAGTATGCAAGGTGGCTTGAGACTCGATGATGTTGCAGTTTAAGGGGGTATAATGATGACAGTAGGTGTAACAAGTGGTGTAACAAGTACGGACGAATGCTTTGCAAAATTGGACAAATTAATACAGGCGTTAATACGAGCAAGAAATCTCACATTCAGAATCTAATGACCACTCTCCTGCTACTTCTTCCGTCATTCTTCATATGCTGCACCTTTTGGCTGGGTTTTCGCAGCGTTCTGGATTGACGAGTCTATGACGCCCGTGATGTCTGCCCCATAATTTGCGGCTCACACTAGAGGAAAAGTACCTGCGACTGCACTGCCTAGCTTCCCCGGACGTCCCTGAACTAAGGAAAAGTACTGACGTAGTGGTTATTGGGTTTCATTCTAATCTCGCATACTTACTCATCATTTGGATCATTTGTGCCTTTTGTTATCGACGCAATCCAGCAAACGCGGTCACCGTTTTCCCTTTGTTCCTGTAACGAAACGTAGGTGTTGAACCCCTGAGCTAAATGGAAAGGTTAATACTAGCACTAGCGCACATGGCTAGACGTATCTCTATTGTGCTTCTTGTTCTTAATCGTCCTAGGATTGAGGAATACCTACGAAACTTCAAATTCGAAGAGGTTCCTGCGGAGATGCTTCTGTGCAAGGTCTCCTGGAATACCGAGTTTAGCGATGGTAGTGGCATAGAAGACAGGAACAGTTACATGAAAACATTGTGGCATGCGGGTGATGTTCTTGCATAGCTGTTAACTGCTGCCAGTAACGCCAGTGAACAAATGTCTAAGTTGGATCTATCTTGTAATGAAGAGAAAATTGAGCCTCGGAGATCAACGCATCACCTCATTTATGTTGACTATCTATGCGACTGTCAACTATCTACGTGACTGTCAATCACCCGATCAGGGGAGGGTCATTCGGGTCGCCGGTATATTCGCACACGCATTCGCCGCCATACCAGACGTCGTTGGTAGTGCACTTCGGCCTGTAGCCCTCCTTGCACCATCGATACTTTTTCTCGCACGCTAGATCGGGCAACTGCGTGTTGGCACACTGGATATCGCGGCAATCGAATTGGCTATAGTTTTCATGGTTGTTAGTTAATTGGTTGTACACAGTACGATTAAGAAGCATGTAAGAATGTAGTGTAAGGGGGAGGAAAAAAAACTTACTCGCGAGGGTATTCGGTCGTGCGGTCCGCGCTGCACACGGGCTGCGTGTCGAGGCCGCATGGGTTGGGCTGGCCGGCCTCGACACGACAATCGTTCTCCCTGCACGAGCAGTACCCGTGCGGGTACGAGAGGGCGTCGATGTCGGTGTCGCAGAAGAAGCTCGCGAACTTTTGCTGTCTGCAGTCCAGGTCCCGGCACTCCCCGTACCGGATGTCGTTGTCGCACCCCGACTCCCACTCGCAGACGCAGTACTCGAGGCCCGAGGGGTCGCTCGGGTCGGTGTTGCAGCTCATGGAAAAGCCCTCGAGGCACTGGTCGCACGTGGGCGGGTCTGCGCAGCCCTGGGAGCTCGTGTAGGTGGTCATGGCCGGGGGAGGAGCAGAGGACGACGTCGTTGTGGCCGTACTCCAAGAGACCGTGGACACGGGGGTGGACGGAGGGGGGCTGCAGTCGCTATCGCCACAGAACGACGTGCGGCAGTAGCATCGCCCGTTCGGGAACGCGTTGGGGTCGCCGTGCGTGTCGCAGTAGAAGCTCTGGTCGGGCTGCTGACTGCAGTCGAGGGTCGCGCACTCGCCGTAGTTGGAGTTGCCGGCGCACCCGGAGTGCCACTGGCACATGCAAAGGGTCATGCCGGAGCCGCTGGGGTCGTCCTTGCACGTCTGGTAGAAACCGAGGTCCTCGAGGCACGAGTTGCAGTTGGGCGGGTCGGCACAGCCTTCGGTCCACGTGTTGCTTACGTTGGGAGGGACGGCGTCTTGGGTCCCCGTAGGCGCTTCGGACGTCGAGGCGGGGGTCCAGGGACCTGGCACAAGGGACTGGGAAGACGACGAAGACATTGATGACGACGATGAAGATTCGATTGACGATGTGCTGGTCGTCAGGTCCGAGGATGTTGTGGAGCCGACGTCGCTCGATGTCTCACTAGGCGATAAAGGGGGGACGCTGAATAACGATGGTGTAGTTAAGGGGTGCGAGTGACTGCCCGGAATAACAAAGGTCAGACTTAGGTGGGTCGAGGTCGATGAGACAGTGGTGATGCCAGATGCGCTTATCGATGAGAATATATCCTTGCTGCTGCTGCTACTTTGACTAGACGACGAGGAAGTGCCGGAAGCCGTATATTCGCTTTGCGAAGAGATGCTGGATGCCAAACTCGACGAAGCCGAGCCAGTAATACTTTGGGATGTACTGGCAGACTCCGAGGATGTGCTAGACGACGACGCTGTCTCAAACGCTGTAGACTCAGTTTGCGAGGAGCTGCTAGATGCCCAACTTGACGAAGCCGCCCCAGTGAAACTGTGGGATATACTAGTAGACGCGGATGAGCTCTTGGTCCTGGTGAAACTAGTCGTAAAGCTTCGCGTAGGCAGGGGACACTGGTAGTAGGGGTTGTCGAGTGGGCCCTCGGGATCGCCAGGTACGGTGCCGTTTGAGGTACCGTTTCCGCCGTCTTGTCTGCGCCAGAATCTGGCAGAAGCACTGGCACTAGCGCTGGCAGCCGCACCAGGGCCCGACTGTGAGCCGCAAGCTGAGTGGTAGGATCATAATGTTAGCTCAAGTACATACGACTAACGAGAAGATATTACTTCACGTGGTGGTGAATGATGACTTACGAATCTGCGGGCCCCAAGCCCCGTTGTATGCCACCTTGAAATGGGAGGGCGGCGGGTACGGGATCGGATACGGGGGTAGCTGTTCCCAGATAGTGTGTCGCTCGTATGCCAGGTCAACCAAATGGTTCTTGATTCTCATGACAAGATCGACTCCGTCTTTTGCTGTATAGCCCTCCTTCCACTGGAAATTGTCCGGGTCCTCGGACATGAAGTTTGCAATCAGTCCGGCCTAGAAGTGAGTGAGTGTTTCGTTTCTTCAGCGAGCTTAGCATTTAATGTCCGGGTTCAACTTACCACTGCCGGAGCTGCGTATGAAGTTCCAACTACGAGAAGCTTCTCACCATTAGGGCGCAGGCAGTCGACAAGTACACCTTGGGCAAACTACAGACCATACCAACAATCAGCAAAGCCCAGAGAGAAAATATGGGCCGTTCATGGGTCTTGGACTACTTACCACAGTCAAAGATCCTGTGGGGCCGCCTGGTATAGTCCCAGATCCCTCAGGGGTGGTTCCGCTGAACCATCTGCCACTGGGGTGGACGGATCCAACTGTGATCCATGGATTGGTTGGGAGCCCAAGGCGAGCTGGCAGACGATCTCCCATGAACTGAACCGGGGCGGGGTTGACGCCTTTGAGGGTAGGTTGTTGGCCTGAATTCCCAGCCGCGATGACGAAGGAGACACCGTTTTCAGCAAACATTTTGCCGTATTCTTCAAACAATTGCTGTAACTCGTTGAACTCGCGCTCGGATATTTCGTTTGAGTACATGGCTCGTCCGCTGCCCGAGGAAAAGTTCACAACAGCTTTGCCCTGAAGTTTGCGCTCCTTGATGATCATCATGGCATGCCTCATTCCTTCTCGAAGCGAATCTAAGTTGAAAAGCAACGGAATGTATTTCCCCTTGACCTCGCTGTCCTCATACGCAGCCCCTATTTTGATCAGGTAAGGATCAGCTCGCTGGGCAACGCCGTACGTGGCGCCAATGGCCACTGACGCCACCCCTGTGCCGTGACCCTTGTTCTTTGACATATCTGCAGGGTCCAATTCCTGGCCCTTGCCTGTTGCAACGTCTTCCATCTTCTGATCGACCCATCGGGGATAGAATATGTTCTTCAAAGTAGCGTCGTTGGGCACTATGTACGTGTTCTTGTCTAGATCCGCCGGGTCAACACGAAGCTCAGCCGCATTGGCGCCGTTGATGCCGAATCCAGAGTCCAGTATGAAGACGGTGATCCCTTCACCCAGAGCCGAGTCTCGCTTCCATGGCTAATCTCCCAGAGGCTGTTGGTCTGTGGACTTGGTCGAGAGGAGCCGTTGGTGAGGCCACGCCGGGGGCACAGGAATGTCTTGCATCTCCCGCTTCATAATGGTGGACGAAAACGAAGTAAAGTTGACATATTTCTCCTCGGACCAGTCGTATATATCTGTAGACACATTGCCAAATGTATACGGGTAAGTCCCGTTCTCGATCTGTTCGGTAAGTTCGGCCTCGGTACGTAGACGATTAAACCAATTCACTCGTCCGTTGAAGTCCCTGAAAGCCCGCAATATGGATGAACCAGGGACCAAGTCCATGTTGAAGACGTATGTATAGTGCTGGAAATCGATGGTCCATTCATCATTGCCGATTACAAACCCCTGCTGTTGGTCCATTAAATTCGCCATTGAGTGGAAATACCAGTATGGCAGATGGTTGATCGTGAAATCCCATGCTCTCCAGCCGAGTAAGTCGATTTTTGCATCCAGCTGGAGTCCGGCCATCATATCAAAAGCTGCTGAGCCGTAGACCATGGCGCCTCCACCCGACTTCAGCCCTGCACTGCCATCAGGCATTGTGTTCATGAACTGGGATCGGTACTTCTGGAGGAAGGGCACGATGGTGGCCTGATCAGACTGCGCATTTGACAGCAAGGTAGCCAGGTTCAAGAAATGCTCCATTCGCCAAGCGACACGCTGACAGAGGTCGTCAAAACCAGCCAGGTCACCGAGGGCAACCTGGACGTAGCTCTTCGGCGGTTGAGTAGACTGTCTTCTTTCCACGGCTCCTGTCGGGGTTACCCCCTCGTCGCTCATATTGTAATGGCTGGCTCCTACCAAGAAGCCATCCCAGTCCGTGAAACGCGACTCCTCGAAGAAATTGGTCATCTTCTGTGCCGTGGACGAGACGTTGGCGAGCGCCGCTGCTTCAGAACCCAGAACCTCCTCCGCCGCGGTGGCGTTGGGCGCGTCGTAGCGGGCAAACAAGTCGTAGACGGCCACGAAGAACTCGGCCGCGGGGCCGCTGGTCTCGTTGCAGGCGTTGATGAAGTTCTGGGCCATCTGCCTGGCGTAGGCCTTTCCGGCAGCCGAGTCAGGCGGAGCCAAGGAGGGGGTGTTCAGCGCGCGCTCCTCGAACGTGATCTGGTGCGTGCCGATCAAGGTCGGCGTGGGGGTCAGGGGCGGCTCGGCAGGGACTGTGCCGGATGCGTCGCCGATCTGGACCTGGCTGGGCGAGAGCACCACTTCGGTGCCGTCCTTCAGCATGAGGTTTAGCGGGTCGCCTTCGACGGGTACGTAGTACGTGTCGTCGTCGATGGTGACAATCATTTCGGAGAACATGGCGAGGCCGGGGCAGGCAGTGGCCGTGGGCTGCGCTGAGGACGAGCTTGTAGAGGACGAACTTGAGGACGACGAACCTGAGGAGGTGCTTGATGATTCTTCGGTGGAAGACTGCTCAGTTGTTGTGGTTGGCCCATTCGTAGGACTGGGAGGAGGAGGTGTGGGCGACAGAGGAGGCTGCGTCCCTTGAGGTGGCGTAGGGGGGTTTCCTGTACCTGGAGGAGGAGAGGGGCCCTGTGTACCTGGAGGCGGTTGAGGACCCTGGGTACCGGGAGGTGGTTGAGGACCCTGGGTGCCTGGAGGGGGTGGAGGGGGATTCCCCGTACCTGGAGGCGGAGGAGGGCCTTGCGTGCCTGGAGGCGGCGGTGGAGGCTGTGTTCCCGACGGCGGGGACGGTGGTGGAACAGGTGGAGGAGCCGTGGTACTCGATTCTCCAGTACTAGCACTACCACCTGGCGTAGACGACGCCGGAGTCTGTGTAGTTGTAGGCAAGGACCGAGTTTGTCCGCTTGTAACGCTACCACTGGTGGGCGATTGGGGCGAGGACTGTGTGCTCTGTGTACCTGAGCTGGATGTCATCGACGAGGAAGTAGTACCGGTTTGCGGGGTGCCAGTTGTTGTCGGTCCGGGGATGACTGGTGGAACCGGCTGGGAGGAGCTTGTTGTTGTTGTAGACAAACTCGTTCTGCCGGTGGAAGAGCTGGATCTCGAGACCGTGGCAGAACTCCCTCGCGTTGAAGATGTCGAACCCAAGCTTTCCGGGCTAGAGGAAACCTGCGAACTCAACTTGGAGGAAACTGCGGTAGAAGATCTCACGCTGCCTGAGCTGACCTGGGTCAAGCTGGACTGCGTGGAGCTTGATTCTGTCGTGCGACCTTGAGTATAAGTGGCAGATGTAACCCCCGAGGAAGTGGCGGATTCTGTGGTTGATCCAGAGATAGTCAACCGAGACGAGCTCGAGCCTGCGGCACTGGAGTGAGCAGAAGTTGAACCCGGAGAACCTGAGCCCGCCGGGCTTGAACCCGTCGAGACAGATGACGATACGGTCGTGGTCAAATCACCAAGAGGCAAAGACGGGTCGGGCCAGGTCGCTGTCGTCGAATCGTACACCTCAAGGGTGTACGTTGTCGGGGTTCCCTGTACGTAAGTGACGATGACCTCCTCGGTCCAGATCAAGGTTTCGGTCGCGATGCCGATCGTCGAGACTCGACCGGCAAGAGCGGAAGACGTAACGATATCCGAAACGCCGAGGCCGCACGCCAAGAGCAAGCCCAAGAGCCATATCCACATACGGTGGAGGGAAAACATGTTTGGTTTGTTTTTCGTTCGCGATACGATATAATCGTGTTTCGTTGATGTTGCCTTGAGATGGTGACAAAAGAGGTGGTGGGAGAAAGGGAATCGAGGGAAGAATAAGGAATTCGGAGGCTATATATATTCGAGCCCGGGAGTTGAATGCAACACATCTTTTGCCGAAGGATTGAATGGAATGGAAGTATTTGGTCACAAGGTAGGGTGCCGCGTGCATAGGGGAAGTATTCAATGTATAGTTTGCCATTTCCTTGTCGCCCCGATAGGGGCGTAACGATGCTTGTGAACGAACTTGCAAGATTTGCTATTACATTGAATTGTTGCCTTTCGCAACGTCGTCTCCTGACACTATGCAAGTGGTTCGTCGGCGTTGTGACACCCTCCCCGCTGCCTCGCCGTTCACCAAGCTGCCAGACAGGAGATTCGGCGGCGATAATTTGATTCCCAGCCCCAAGCCTTTCCAAAAAAAAAAGACGTCCGAGACGTCCTACACTGCCTGGATTCTGGGTACACAGGCTTTGTTGATTCCTACATTCATCTCCGAGCACAGCAGCTATTATCCCGAGCCAAATCAATATATCAACTTCCCTTGTCCTTTGCTGATTAGCTTGCGAGGTCCGCGTCAGCATGGGGTAAATGGGTGGCCGTTGAGCTGGAATGGGGTAAGGTTTAATCCGCGGAGACCTGGGCGAGCGTCATCGTCATCAGATTCATCAGCCTTATCAGCTTCCTTAGCTTTGTCTGTTGGTTGTTGACACGCCGAGCCTCCATAGCCAAGACCAAGGCCCATAATACCGAGCCCAGCGATATCCATCCCGATGCTGAGGCTGCTAGGAGCGTTCGACGGCTTGGCCTACATTCCGACCTTCGCCTAGAGAGCCAATGCCGGCATATTCAGTGCCAAGATTACCACCGCTGTTGGGTTCTTGGCCCGGGTTCAAAAGGCCCAAAGGTCTGTTGGTTATACCTGCCAAGTAACCACCTAAAGATGTCCACTATCAAATATATCCAGATCACTCCTTTCCGGCATATTGCTAACAAAGAAATAGCAAAAATACCTTGGGCGATCTCCATGGGCATCGACTTGGGATATTCGACGTCAAGTGCCATTGATGCCATATCGAGATAGCACCTGGGAGGATGTGATGGACGAGCATGCTTTGTGCTGTCTAGCTACGGGCGTTGCTTCAACATATAGAACTAACCGGATTCTGATTTAACAAGGGTCGAAACGGCTCTTGTGCAGTAGCCTATAGGTTGAGCAGGACCTTGAGAATCCAAGGGTATACTTCAAGGGCGAGAACAGAAACACAATCCAAAGGGCAACACACGTCACAGAGTCAAGTTGGGGATGGGCCAGCGGCACATTATTTCAGTAAGTTCCGGTTGCCAAAGCATTTTCTTCAGGTTGGGAGAACAAGATGGCGCCTAGTGACCCAAACGTGGGACATAGCTTCTTGTAGCCAGTATTGACATATTACCTACCAGCTGGTAATTAGGTGGACGTAGTTGCAGTCCAGAGACAACGTCAACAAGACGAGACAGCTAGTTATAACATATAACATTTGCCTTTTACTGATGGTGATACACTTACGTGCATATTGACTTTTCAGTGGATAGAGGTGTTGTTGTTTTTTCTTCCTCTCCAAACTGCATGTCAGATCTGTGAGGAGTTGGTCGTTGGGTCGTCGAACCTGCCGTGATTGGAATGTGGGGCATGTACATGTAGCTGCCCCCCGGCCTTCAGAGGCTTTAGCGACTCATCTTCTACAGTGCTACCCCACTCGAGCTTTTCATTCTGCAGCCTCACCACTCCCAGGTCGTCCAGCCAAAAGCACCATCATTCACTGCGATATCAGGCAGTTGCATCCTTGAAATAAGTACTTGGGAGCCATGTACTTGCCTTTTTGTTTTCATTTGTTTGGAATGCATTGAACTTCCAAAAAGCTGACCTCAGCGATGGTAACGTTCCCATCACAACGAGCAGCCAATGTTCAAAGCTTCATCCCAAACCTCTGCATATCGCAATTGATTGATTGCACCGGCACCGGCAGCTTGCAGCTTGACAACACAGCCAACACAGCAGCACTTGCCAGGCAGCGCAAAGCGGTATTACAACCTTCCAACAATACTGTTACGCCCAAGAAAAACATTGAGACCGCCGAGTCAAATCCAACATTTTTCCACACTTTCAATCTCAAGGATGCGCAACAACTACCACCATGGATGTCTTCGTCTCCAATCTTCCACAGGACATCTCTGATAAGGCATTCAGGACTCAGCTTGCCCCCAAGTTATCCGCACTTGGCATCGGCGACTGGTCATGCAACAAGCAACGAAAGAAAAAGAACGGCACAATCACCTTCCTGCGTGCCCATGATGGCGAGGCTTTTCTTGGTGCCCACGGTGCCCTCGATATGCATGGTCAAACCGGCAAAAATGGGAAGATCAAGCAGCAAGCCCGTTTGTACCTGTGGGGCGACCGCATCTTCTGTCATAGAGGTCGCCAGGAACCCGAACCCTTTCATCTGAAGGCTCTGCAGAAGGCCGCCAATGACCGTCTCAAGAAGGCCGAGCTTGATCGTCAAAAGAAGCCTGACCATGACGACCAACCAAAAAGCATGAACGTTGCATTCGCTCTGCCAGATCTGCCCAACATCGGCCTATCCTGCGGTTACTACACATACAATGAAGATACAAGCGAGCTTGTCTATGCATCCCAGGTGGATTGGCACACGCCGCATGGCATCGCCAAGTTCTCAAAGTATCAGCTTACCGTGACGTATGCTGGCAGCCAAGGAGCTTCGATTCGGGTTGAAATCCCATATCGTATCATCGAGAGCCTTGTCACGTCCTCCACGCCAGAGGCGCTCACCTTGACCCTTTGGGAGGTTCCCCGGATATTTGCAGATCGCGGTGATCCAAATTCTTTCTTGGCCGCTGTGGCGCGTCTTTCGGTACAGAAAGGCCCCCAAGGACCTACAAAGGATCGGTTGATCAGCATTCCACAAGGAAGCGCCGATCACGGACAAATCATTGGACAGTGTCTTGTTTATCGTCTCTACGTCCCAGCTGAAGGGTTTCACGAAAAGATCGAAATTCTGAAGAGAAGTGACCTGTTTTCCATTGGCCACCAGAACATAGTCCCAACTCTGCCCATGCATGCAAAGCAGGACGTCGCTGTTGGTATCAAGAAGTTCAACGCTCTTATTTCGGAATGTTCAAAGTTTATGCCATTCGACGTACTCTACCAACTCCAGGCTTTGGTCCAAAACGCCTATCTCTTGCCCTGGACCGTGGAAGTTCTTCTCCGTCGGCTAGCAGAACACTGTCATGGAGAGAACAACGCCTCCCAAACCAAGGTAGCAATACGTCATTAGCCAACCCTAACGCTCCACTGCTAACTCCAGTTCCCAACAGAAATTCCCATTCTCTGCCCAAGCAATCAGACGACTCTTCCCGAAAATACCATTTCCCGGTATTGGTGTAGAAGCATCCATGTTCGAGCCGAACAGCCTCTGGGACTACCTTTGCGAATTAGAGAAGCTGGTCCGCGAAGATATAGCCGCCGAGTTCGTTTCTGTAGGTGACAATTTTGAGACTTTCTCCCTTCCATAATCAGCTAATGGATCATCAGGAGCGAGCCCGCGACAACCTTACGTGGGTTTACAGAGCACAAGTGTCGTCCACCGGATTGACCTTTCACGGCCCGGAGTTGGAGGCCAAGAACCGGATCTTGAGACGCTTCCCTGACCATGTCGAGTACTTCCTCAGAGTCCAGTTCAGCGACGAAGACGGCCAGAATATCAGATTCAATCCCAAGGCTAGTAACGATGAGATCTACAAACGGTTCAAGGAGGTGTTCAAGCAAGGCGTCGCTATTGGCGGCCGACATTACTCGTTCCTTGGTTTCTCGCATTCCTCCCTGCGCAGTCATTCCGCATGGTTCATGGCGTCTTTCGTATTTGAGCACACGTTGCAGACTTATTTCACCGTCATCTCGCATCTCGGCAAGTTCAACCACATCTACTCTCCAGCGCGTTGCGCTGCGCGCATTGGCCAGGCCTTCTCAGAGACGCCTTTTGCTTTGGACCTTACCGCCAATGGAGTCACCGATCACATGATTTCAGACATTACTCGTATTGATTCAAAAGGGAATGAGCACGTGTTTACCGACGGCGTGGGCCAAATTTCGCAGGAGGTTATGAACATGCTGCAAGAGACAATGCCTCAACGCAAGTCCTTTCCAACTTGTTTCCAACTCCGCTGGGGCGGTGCCAAGGGAATGGTGGCACTTGATACTCGACTCACAGGGCGGAAGATGTTGATCCGACCATCCATGGTCAAGTTCGAAACTGACGACAAAGACAACCTCGAGATTTGCGACAGTGCCAACAAACCGATTCCTCTGATTCTGAATCGCCAGATGATCAAGATCATGGAAGACATGAAAGTCCCTAACGAATTTTTCTTCAAGCAACAGAATCGAGAGCTCAATCGTCTCAGTTTGATCACAGCGCACACAAGCAACACCGTGGAGTTCCTCCGACGCCAAAAGATCGGAGAGCAAGTTCGCTTTTGGCAGCTGATCCGGTGGCTGGATCGAAATGAAATCGACTACAAAAGAGATCGGTTCTTAAGCTCGATTGTCGAGGCTGTCGTTTTGCGTGAATTGAGGTACGTATTTATCGGCTCCATGTAATGTAATGATACGTGCGACTGACCGCAGGTACATAGATTGCTGAAGCACAAGTCCAGAATCCCAATCCAGGAGGGTGTGACCTTGTTTGGCATATGCGACGAGACCGCCTTTCTAGAAGAGGATCAAGTGTTCATCACGTTCAACAAGTCCGAGTCTGTCCGAGTCGACTTCATGGACCTAGACCAACGCCAGATGTTGGTAACCCGGTAAGGAATGTTCGGCATCTACCTTGTCCATCCTACAGACTGACATTAGAGATGACTCTAGATCTCCTGCAATGCATCCTGGCGATATCCAGGTTGTCACGAACGTGATCCCACCCAATGATCATCCTCTACGATCATTGCAGAACTGCATCATTTTTTCTCAGAAGGGCAGGCGTGATTTGCCCTCGCAACTATCTGGTGGCGATCTGGATGGAGATATCTTCAGTGTTATCTGGGATGAGGGTGCCGTCAATGAGGATATCCTCACATTCGAACCCGCCGAGTACCCTCGCGTTGCTCCATATAACATTGGCCGAGAGGTCGAACGAGAAGACATGACCGAATTCTTCGTGCAGTTCATGGCCACTGATCAACTAGGTGGGTTCTAACCTCCTGGCGTATATTATCGCCTCTCGATTGGCATGAAAGGAAATTAACATAAAACCAGGGCTTCTCGCGAACAAACACATGGTTCTCGCAGATCAAAAGGACGCCGGCACAGTAGCTGATGAGTGTAAGGCGTTGGCCGAAATGGCGTCCACAGCTGTCGACTATTCCAAAACGGGGATCCCTGTCGATATGACCAAATTACGCAGTATCAGGTCCAACAGATTCCGACCCGACTTCATGGCACCTTCAGTTCCTATGAACATCAAGAGCCGAACAGAGATCTTGTTTGAGGAAGAGACAACGGATCCTACGGGAGATGATGACGACAAAGAGGACGACAGCCCTCGGTTCAACTTTTACGAATCCGACAAGATACTAGGCCTACTCTACCGGGCTGTGGACGAAAAGAGAATCTGGCACGAGACGGTCCGGGTCAACTCCAAGCGTGTTGGCGGACCGGCTGTCTGGGATGCCCTCATTTCCTTGGTTGAAGCCAAGTGCCTTGCGAAAGTGGCCGAGGTCAACTGGAAACAGTACGAGAGTGAAGCCTTGAAGATTCGGGAGACGTATGAGGACATGATGTACAACATCACCATGGACTACTCGGAGCACGCGTCCATCCCGATCACGGAACTCGAGGTGTTCACCGGCAACATTTTCAACAAGTCGGGCGTACAGACGAAGCGCCAGCGGGACCGATCGACCAAGCTGAAGGAGGCATTTGACCGAATGTCCAAGACGACCGTCGCCCTCATTCGCAAGAACAAGCAGTGCCACGACGACGAGGTGGAGGAGGCCGAAGGTGGCGAGGATAATACTGGCAGCACGATGGGACTGAACAACGATCCTCTTGCGGCACTGGAGCTGAGCCTGGCCTGTCTTCATGTCGGCCGGCGCAAGCAACATAACCTCGGCAGTGGACGTTGGGGTCAGAAGGGCGACAGTGGATTCCAGAGCTTTAAGGTGGTTGCGGCATCCTGTGTCACCAGAGAACTCGACCTCGCTGTCAGACATGCTGAGATGATGGCCGGGGCGACCGAGTTTAATGGTTACTCGGGTGGCATTGTTGTCAGATTACCTTACAATTGAGTTGAGGAAGGGGGTGATGGGAGTAGTGAACAGGGGCTCAGAATATTCCACATTGCTTTACAATCCTGAGTTTAAGAAGTTGCCAATCAGATAGAGATGGTTCAGGCCACTGGCCTATTCAAACCATGAGTTCCAGAAGTTGTCAATTAGATAGATGCAATCCAGGCCTTTAGTCTAGTCAAACCACATGGATGTTCCCTGCTTTGTTTGCGAGTTGAGAATCAGGGTAGTGGAGGCCATGAATGATTCATTCTTGCTGCGCCCGCCTAGTATCATCCGGTAAGAAAAGTGATGGGTGTTCCCTGAGGAAACGCTGTCGCGGATCATAATGAATCATACAGCGACCTGTACGTACCGGCATATCTCGACTTGACGATATCCTATCATAAGCTACCCCAGCTAGCCGAGACGGGCCCCGCCACCCCTTTCCCGTTGAAAGATGGCAAGGGTCCGTGCACACTAAGTTATACAGTTGATGGAATCGGGTGCGGGAGCTGCCGGAGCCTAGTATAAATTTCCGGGCAACACTATAACCAGAGGGTGTGTGGGGGGAAGATTGCCAACCAGGCCTCCACCATTTGGGCTATCCGCATAAGCGCGACGCGTGCCTATGGACAGACCCTTGGCATGCATGCATGGCACACACATTTTCATCCTGGTTGCTCGCTATATACCCTGGTCAAGCCGGTCAAGTTTCTTTAGCAACGGGAAGTTAAGATTCCCCGTGTAGAGTCTTAGTCTCCGAGATTTCAACGGTCAACTAACCTTGAAACGTCTGCTAGTCACCACCAGCTAGTCCGGTACGTGCTCCTATACGTTAGAAGGACCCATGTGTTGAGCCGCTCGGGTTTCTATGGTTGCGCCGGCGCCGAATACGACGTTGTGAGGCTATTCAAGACGGGATGCTTTGATTGAAAGATCTGCGAGACGCGCAACCTCTTTAGGGGGTAGGCAGTATGATTTCGTCATGGCTGTCGTGGAATTTGACGCCATGTGAAATGACAAAAGCAATGCATTGTTCGTTTACTTCTCTGGTCGATTGACAGCCTGGGCACGGGTCTGACACTTTGTCTGGTCAGGTGCCCGGCAATATGGGGACATACTCAAAGAAGTAGCCCCGGGAGGTGTGCCGTTTCTGGCAACCTCCCGGAGCGTATCGGACAGGCAAACCAACAAACATACACGACGGCGAATAGGAACACGCTTTTTCAGCCACTCGCGGGTGTAGGAGAACGTAATCGTAGCCCGGACGGTGCCGCATCCCGCTATGTTGTATCCAAGATGACTGTCAGCACTGTATCTTAAATCCTTACAGACATCCCTTACAGATAATCGATAATGTCCAACCTGTGCGATGCAAGGGGTGCCTGTAATACTACTTTGAGCATGTGCTTGAAGCGAAGAATGCATTTGCTATGCGATATTGGCAAGCAAGTTTGCTTTGCTGTAGGTGGGTTGTCAGATCATAGGTCTCCATCGAGAATGGCCGAGACTCGAGAGAATTTCGAGAGCTATAAATTCTGGGAAACGGGTAGTCTTCGGAGACGTTGCCAAGACCTAGCCCACGATGAACGATGAGCCAACCCCGACGACCCACCGAGGCTCCAGGTGGGTGACAAGGGGCGATATGCGGGCACCCTGACAAGTGACGTAACATTGGCATATTGGCACATCCGGGAACGGCAAACCCTTCTGATATAGAAATCCATGATAAGCTATTAGATCACGATGCTGTGGCCAATCAGACGGCCGGCAGACATGCATAGAACTTATGGCCAGGGGTCGTCTTCATCGAGAGGCCCGCTCCTACTTAGTCTGGTGGGTAGGTAGAAGTGTGGAACTGAGGTCTTTAAGGCCAGCAAAAGTGGAGGGGTAGAGATCCATTGTCGGGCTGCTCTTCGATCCCGCCTCGACTCGATTCGTCGAGGATGGGAAAACCTCATGCCATATTGTCGTATAGGGATGCGTGTTCTGTCTCGGTAAATCCACTCGCTGTGCCGTACATACCGGAGTCCGACCCCCGCGGGTCTAGACCGTAAACTGTCTGGAAAGATGGACATGTATACATATATAAGGTAGGTCGCTAGATGTGCATCATCGCCACTGATAGCTTTGAACCAAGTGCTATGGTATGACGTGGTATTAACCTCTGCAACAACAAGCTACGATATCAACCCTCGAACTACAGAACATAGAGAAGCTCACTTGGATACTCACGCCGTCCAAACATGGCGAAAGTTATGCACTCGCCCAGCATCGACAAGCTCGTTGAGCAGCTACGGGACCATGCGTACAACAACCCTCACTTGGCTGCCGGACAGTTAGCAGCTATCGTAGCTGGCGTGGTAAGTTTTGACGAAGACAGATTAGCCGAAGGTGGAAAAAAGAAAAAAGAAAACAAGACTGACCACCCACAAATCATAGGCGCTTGCTCTGACGACATGCTATTGCTTATACAACCTCTTCCTGCACCCGCTGGCGAGCTACCCGGGCCCCCGACTCTGGGCCATGACGCGCATCCCCTACACGCGCAACTTCCACTCGGGCAAGGGCGTCATGTACATCCGTGACCTGCATAACCAGTACGGCCCCTTTGTCCGGCTGGCGCCCGATATTATCTCCGTGAGCCACCCGGACGCCATGAACCAGCTGCAGGGCCACCGCAAGGGGAAGCCCGAGAACCCCAAGGACATGAAAGCGTATGCGACTTTCACCAATAGCGTCGTGGGGGCGGACCGGGCGAACCACTCGCGGATGCGGCGTGTCATGTCGCATGGCTTTTCTGCGCAGGCCAGTAAGTTAACATTACATTTCCCCCGCTAACTAGCTGCCTTTCTCTCGCCGTCGTAGTTGCTAAATGGCCACCACGAAATAGTGTTGGAGCAGCAACCCATGATCCGTACCTACGTGGACCTCCTCCTCCAGCGCCTCCGCGAGCGGTGCGACGACGGCCGCAAGGCCCTGGACGTGACGCAGTGGTACAACTGGACCACGTTCGACATTATCGGCGACCTGGCGTTCGGCGAGCCCTTTGACGGCCTCGCCAAGAGCGAATATCACCCCTGGGTCGCCACCATCTTCGAGGCCGTCGTGAGCGTGAGCAAGATTACCACGCTGCTCCGCTTCGAGTACGTCGGACACCTGCTGCCCGCGCTGCTCATGCCCAAGGCCCTCGCCAAGAAGATGGAGGAGCACGACGCGCTGTCGTGCAAGAAGGTGGAGAAGCGGTTGACACTCGAGACGGAGCGGGCGGATCTGATTGGGAAGATGGTGAGCGGTAGCAAGAAGAACGGCAATGTAAGTCCTGACTTGACCCCCCTTTGTTGGCCAAGAGTCCAGCAAAAGTCACCTGCACACATGCTTGTTTGAAAATGGACCTCTGGCTAACGGTGGTGGTGGTGGTAATAGGAAATGACCAAGGAAGAGCTGGTAGCCAACGCGTCCACCCTTATCATCGCGGGCTCCGAGACGACGGCGGCGCTGCTGTGCGGTGCGACCTATCTGTTGGCCACGAACCCGCACGCGCTCGCGAAGCTGAACGAGGAGGTCCGCTCAAACTTCGACAACGAGGACGAGATCGACCTCGTCAGCACGCAGAAGCTCAAGTACCTGCAGGCCGTCCTGGACGAGTCGCTGCGCTACTTCCCGCCGGCCGTGGGCATCCTGCCGCGTGTCATTGCGGACGGTGGGGACCAGATTCTGGACCGACAGGTTCCTGGAGGCGTAAGTCGTTTTTTCTTCCTCTTCCTTTTCTTCACAGTCCTCATCCGCAGAAGGGGGGGGCTGGTTGAAGGAAATAGAGAGTATGGATAATTACTGACCAAATATTACCAGACCGTCCTCGAGATTTGGCAGTGGGCCGTCAATCACAACCCGGCGTACTTCCACAAGCCCGACGAGTTCCATCCCGAACGCTGGCTGGGCGACGAGGAGTTCAAGCACGATGCGCTGTCTGGTGTGACGCCGTTCTCTGTTGGACCTAGGAATTGCATTGGGAAGAAGTAAGTTGCTCTAATGATGTATAGATGGTGGTGCATGGCTAACGAGAGTTTAACAGTCTTGCCTACTCGGAGATGCGATTGATCATGTCTCGCATCGTTTGGAACTTCGACTTCACCCTGGCCCCCGGAATGGACGACTGGTACGATCGGTGCCAGGCGTACGGAGTGTGGGCGAAGCCTGCTCTCAATGTGTCTTTTGTGCCAAGGGCTGTCAAGGAATAAGGAACAGAACGAACCAGATCGGCAGGAATCAGCGTGTTATAGCAATACCCCCTATAAAATTGAATGCTTATGAATATACCATACCACGAGGGTCGGGTTGCGCAACATCGAGAAAAATGATAGCGAGAACTGAGTTAATGTTAGTGGCTGAAACATGGCAAATACGACCCTGTTCATGCAGCATGTTTACCGGGGTTGAATCGCAATGACTGCGCGCCGTTTTTACCTCTATACTCCCTCCACTATAAAAACGCATAGGTATTAGAATGCATCCTCAAAGAAGCTTGTTAGGATTCAATATTCCGAGAATATGGCGGGCAGGCAGGCATATTTTGATGAGGTAATTGAGGTGGACTCTGTCTCTGTGTGGTGGTGATTCATTCCAAGGGTTGTCGATGGTAGAAGGCCCGGTAAACCCCTCTAACCTCTAAACCGCAGTGCGCTAATATCCAAAAACATCCACCAATTCCAGTACACCCCAAACAGCGACCTCCTGGCATCGCGGTGAACATGAACACGTCTAGTCAGATGAGTACATCAGGGTGCCAATATGATTCTACAAGTATACATATTGTGTGAACCATGAAACGAAGTATATCTCCACCACCGTTGAAGCGCCAAAAGCGGTCGCAAACACCATCAGTTGGAGGGGCTGCCAGCGACGGCCCTGACGCGCAACGACCGGTCTTTTCCCCAACCATCACCCCGACGCCGGGCACGCTGCGCATCTTCTCGTGGAACGTGAATGGCATCGCGCCTTTTGCTCAGCCATACCCGCAAAAGACCATCAAGTCCTTCTTTAGCTCTACGGGCCAGACGAAGACGTTGTCAGGTAGAGGAGTCCGGCATGCTGGGGGAGTAGTCAGTGTTGTTGACGTCACCACGGGTCGTGAAGGCAATGCAGACAACTCCGATAGCGATGCTATAGAGCGCTGCGATCATGATGGCGATGATGACCCGTCGAAGGAAGGTGAAGCATCGTTGCGAGGGACACTGAAACGATTCAAGTGGCCTCAGGTGCTATTTCTGCAGGAAGTCAAAATTAAGCCTGGCGACGAAAAGACCCAAAATGCTGTCAAAGTCGCTGTCAATGATGCCCTGCGATCAGAGCGAAAGCGTGTTGGTATGAAACCGCGAGACGCTGCTACCCTGAAAGATTCCTCTTATCAAATGATCTTGGCAGATGGAGGCCCTGACTACGATGTTGTCTTCAACCCCCCCCCGCAGATCCGCACAACGCGAAGGGATTCGGAGGCAAGGTGTACGGCGTGGCCGCCATCACCCGCCGCGATTTCATGAGATCGCACGTAAAAGAGGTACGCGATGTGACCTGGGATAGGGAGGGCCGGGTGCAAGTCATCGAGACTGGCGACATAGATTTCCCGCTCAATGGTGATGTCGGACGGCCCAACAACAGCAGCCACAAGCTCGCAATTTTCAACATCTACGCCGTCAACGGCACGACCAATGCGTACAAATCCACCCATACTGGCGCACCCGCCGGGACCCGCCACGATCGGAAGCTGGCCTTCCATGCAGACCTCCTTCGCGAGGCGCGCGCGCTCGAGTCGCGGGGATACCAGGTCATCATCGCGGGCGACCTCAACGTCGCACCGGATGAGCGCGATGGGCATCCGAACTTGCGGACCTTCCCGGCGCAGCATGTCCAGAACCGTGTCGACTTCAACGACAAGTTCCTCAGCAGCAGCAAGTGCGTGGACATTGCGCCCAACGAGGCGTCCTACAAAAGGACGGAGGTTACAGGCGACACGCCAGCTACTACATTGGGGAAGTCGTTGAGGAATACTGATGGTGACAACAACAACAACATGGTGCACGGCTTGAACGGCATCGACACCTTCAGGCATATTCACGGGAGCGAGAGACGGTACACCTACCACCCGCGAGGCAGAGCTTGGGGATCTAGTTGCGACCGCGTGGATCTGATACTGGCGTCCCGGGCACTCGAGGATAGCATCACCAATGCGGGTATCTGCGATAGTCCACGCGACCGGGGACCGAGTGACCACTGTCCTGTCTGGGTTGAGATTGGTGGACGCCGTGCTGAGACTGATGCACAGTGATGCATAAGTATACTCATGCATACCCATGACAGCAAAGAAAAATTCAAGATTTTCGGGAATCACATAGTTATGTCTGAGGCCTACGGGCTTATGATAGATCCCGAGAAAAATTGAGTGACTTGTTCATTTTACTCTACCATAAGCGTGGTAAACACCTAGCTCTCATATGCTATCTACAAGCTGCAGCCCTCACAAGAGATCTCTAGTAGCCTTTCACAAGAAAGCTTGAACCTTCTCCCAGAACGCCTGAGGGTTCTCCGCCATGGGCAAGTGACCTGTCTCTGGCACAACAGCCAGCTCCGCCCCCTTCTCCCCCAAATTTCCCCGGAACCCATCCATGGCCTTGACGAGGGCGCCCTTCCCATCGCCCTCACCTACCACTAACAGACCCGGGACGGCGCACTGCCGCATCTCCTCCTTCATGTCGTAGTCCCAGAGCGCCTGGCAGCCGTACCGGAACCCCTCGACGTCGTTGGCCGCGACCATGTCTGTCATCCACTTCACCGTCTCGGCGCCCGTGCTGGGGTGGAACCAGCGCTGCACCGTCTGACCCGCCAGCTTCTGGATTCCGGGGACGGTCGTATTCTTGCCGTCGTCGAGGGTCGCCGTGCTCTCGGCCAGGGCGATGCGCTCTTTCCAAGCGCTGGTGTTGGCCTCGCTCGAGGTGGCGTTGAAGTCGCAGGCGACGAACTTGCCCACCTTGGGACCGTGGCGCAGAGCGAAGCGCACCGTGGTGGCCCCGCCCATTGACACACCAATTAGGGCTTCGAGGCGCGGAATGCGGAGGGCTTCAAGAACACCAGCGAGATCGTCGGCGTGCATCTCGAGCGTCGCGGGCTTAGGGGGCTGAGGCACAGCGTGGCGACCTCGCGAGTCGTAGCGCAAGATCTTGTACTGCGGCCTTTGCGCCTTCAGGACAGATACAAAGCCGTCCCACATGTGCAGCGATGTTAACAGTGAGTTGCAGAGCGCAATCACGGGCGCCTTAGGGTCCGGGTTGCCCTCGAGACGGTAGGGGATGACCAGTCCGTCAGAGGGAAGAGTCACGAAGGACTCAATGACTGGGCTCTTGTCATTGTTGGTCGTCTTCGTCTTGCCGTCAGCGGACTGGAATGATGACGTGGCGGCCGGCAGTTCCGAGAGAGATTGCAGATCACGCGGTGCGGGCCCGAAGGTGTAGAAGAGGGACCAGAGGCGGCGACCTTGCAACGTGGCGTAGTTATCTGTCACCTTGACGCGCCACGGGGTCGCCATGGACGCCTTGTGCTCCTCACCACCGAGGCCGTTCTCTTTCGCGTAGTCGTGTACTCCGTAGTACATCGTCTTGGCGCCGCCCTTTGTATCGAGGACCGACGTCTTGAAGAGCCGCGTCCGCAGCCAGCCGGGCACCTTGGACAGCATGCCGACGTGTTCCTCGTTATACCACTTGAGCAGCTCTGCCTCAGCGTCCGGGTGATCTTTCAGTCCGAGCTCGACGACAACCAGCACCAGCCCGGCAGCCTCGTCGTCCGTGAGTTCTTCAATGGGCAAGAACAGCGGCGATTTCTCTTCCGAGACCAGGTCCCAGAAATGGCGCGTGACGTCGATCTGGCCGATGGTCTCAGCCTCGCGCGGGGAGCGGTTGGCGCGCAGGGTGGTGTAGGTGTCGGTCTCGAGGTGGGACATGCGCGTCACGTCGTAGGCGGCAAGAAACTCGGGCTGCTGGCCGTCGGCGGCGCGGTATCGCAGACCGTTGCGGAAAATCTGGGGGATGCGCAGGCGCGTCGGGCCGTGCTCGTTGTCGTACCACTCGTGGAACTGGGCGGGCGGCAGGCCGGGCTGCGGCTGCATGGTTACCGCGAGCATCCCGGGGGTGGACATGATGGGCGGTTGTGGGTAGAGTTGTAGGTAGAGAGGGTTATAAGGAAGGAAGAAGAGTGTAGATGTAGCTCAACACCAGGTACACTCACTTGGAAGCTTTCGGTCAATCAATTGAATCGGTGATCCAAAAAGGTAGAAGGAGGTAGACACCTTGGGTGAAGATAATGTAGCGACTCATAGCGGCTATGTATGTGCCACTGCAGACAGGCATGGATGGAGATTATTGGACTGCTCGGCACTTGCGGTTGAAGGTTGAACCCGGAAACTTTCCAACGTGGGGTAACGTCACGATAGCTTTTGGTGCTGAGGGTGCTGAGGGTGCTGAGCTACCAGTGTGGGGTAAATGTTTACCCCTCGTTTTGGGGGGATTCGGCCCCTGTCGGATCACGAAACCGGCAAAAGTTGACTTGGCCGAGACGCTACCACTTACACCATACTGAATCCATCATCTTCTCCATCACCGTCGTTTCTTTCCCAGCGCATTTCGATCAGAGGCAGCCTCCAGATCCGCTTCGCTTCCCGCCGCCAGGCTGATTCGTCGACTCCACTCCTGCTCAGCCTGGGTACCATCTCGCCACTTGTAATAGACCATGAGCGCGAGCACGACCGTCGTCAGCGGAACGGAGACGGCGAGGTAAATCCACCAGCGCGCGTTGACGACGAAGACGGCCCCGTCGTCCGACGTGGAAAAGAAGCCCATGCCGAAGATGCCGCTGACGAAGGACGCCGGCAGAAAGATGCCTGACAAGATCTGGATGATGCGCAGCGACCGGTTGTCCTGGTTTGACGCCTGCGCGATGCCGATGTTGAGCTCGCTGTCGCGCTGGTTCGTCATGGCGTAGCACTCGTCGATGCCGATCTTGCTGCGCTCGAGGTACAGGTTCGAATACGTCCGCAGGAGGCTGACCTCGTGCAGGATCTGGCTGAAGATGTCATCCAGCGCACCATGAGTGTCGCAGCCTTCCATGTCTTCGTCAGCCGAGAACCGTTTCAGGTGTCTATCGTTGAACCAGCCGCTTTGCGACTTGAGGTGCTCGGCGCTAGCTTGGAGAATATCGTAGTCGGTTGAGACCTGGTAAATATGCCGCGACAGCGCGAGGAAGGCCCGTAAACGCTCGGCATAGTCGTTAGGGGTCTGAAGCTCTGAGGCTTTGTTTTCCTAGCAACTTGTGTTAGCAGGCCCTTGACCGTTAAAATTCCAGACAGTGCGATGAATCTAGGTACAGAAACGTACCCAGTTGTACAAGGGGCCTGAGCAGTGTGCTATGAAGTCCCATGAGAACAATATGATTTTGTCCATGACAAATGCATGGACAGACATGGGATGCTCAAGAAGCTTGAGGCCAGGTTCACCCAAAAACGTGCTGGCGAGGGCTTGTTTGATGTCGCGGGGGCAGCGCAAGATCATGTACGTTGTTGATGTGCTCTTTCCTCCCCCTCCTTCTTTTCCCCCTTGCTGGCAAGAATCTGCCCAAACACAAAATCTCTGCCAGTATCCAAATTGCCGGGTGAGCTCAGCAATTTGATTCGCGTTGCCATAGTTGAGGCTAGTTCCATCGCTTCTCAGGACGGCCGTGTACCACATCTCGTGTCTGCTTGACCCGTCGCGGCGGTGTCGAATTTCGCGACCAGGCATATGCTGCCTGCCCAGGTTGTCGATGAAGCGTGGGGATATGCCTAGCGAGGCTACCGTCTCTCTGAATAGGGACTCGGTGACGGGCAGCTTGTCGGGCTGTTCTGGCAAGGCATCGATGAACAGCACCCTCAGGGGCGCCTTGGTCTCGGACTTGAGCCAATCGCGGAGTTCATTGTCGCCTAGACGCTCATGGAGGATGCCGCCTTTTCCTTGATGCACCTCGAAGACGTCGGCAACTGAAGACTTGGAGAAGTGACTGGTGCCTCCCCCATAGTCGTTGAGATAGGCTTTCTCTGCCGTGTCGTGGTATAGCAAGCTGCTGAGGCTAGTAGGGAGGGTAGCCGACATGCGCGACTGTGCTGTTCGCCTGGGGCTTTGTTCGCTCCTACTACTCCGTGGGCGTAACGACATTGTTCAAATGCGACAATGCGTGTATGTCGCCGACTGCCCACCTCGTGCCCAAGGGAATGGGAAGGCGCCATCTTTTAATTGTTCAATGCCAGTTGTTCCTTCACTTGATTTCCCTTCATGCATTCAACGACATGGCTACTACCTTAGATCCGTTACTTAAAAGTGCTAATCTCGAGAATCTGTGGTGGTCGTTCTTTGTGATTGGGTCAATGAAGTCGATGCTGTTACGCGAACCAATTAGACACTGAAGCCATCAAGCCTGTATGCACTGAATCGACGCCATCTAACCGCCTAAGAGCCCTAGCCGGTTCAGCTGGGCCCACCGAATCCTTCACGATCGTCGGCCAGCTGTTCATTCCATCCTCCAATCCAACACGGTTTTACCATATTGACCCTTCTCACAAACACTGAATAACGGAATAATAGCGATACCATTCCTGTTTATTCTTCTCTGGGGAGCCATTGTTGATTCCTCTGTATGTGGAATAGCTGACGCAGCCTTCCGGATGGTACCCTGGTTTATTTGCATGACCTATACTATCTTTCTAGTTCATCTCATTCTCCCCTGCTCATCAGGTGGTCAATAACGCCTCTAATCTTTCGCTGCCGCCTTGTCAAGGTTCTTCTTGTCCGGACGCCAGCAATATCAGCCGCACAGGATGTCCGAAAAGGCAAAGCTGAACCAAGAGGCCTCTGTCAGCTCCGCTAGCACCGCCACCACTATTATCCATGTCGACTGCAAGCCCTATCTTCTCCATGATCCCGTCACCAATCTTGGGCCTTCAGGCCAAAGACCTGAGTTCTTACCGGCGACCTACTTTGACGACGACACCTTCGCTTCCGATTTTACTATCGAAAGGTTCCAAGCAAAACTTGACGCAGACGATGTGTGGTCGCAAGGCTTTCTGTCGCTAAAGATCTATCCGTCCAGCGACACGTCACCAACTCAGACAGCAGTCGAGACCAAGTATTCAGATGGCTTGAGCCTCGGGGTTCTCAGGGGCCTCCGCATCACACCGGGCCCCTACGTGCTCCACACTGTCACCGGGGACCTGCACCCAGTCTCGCGACTAATGGCTGATCAAAGCAATGCATTCATACGGGGTGTTATGCCACAGCCATCTAACAAGCAGTTTCAATGGTTCGAAGCCTCTGACTTGATACCAGTCCCTTCAAGGCTGTATACCAGCTTCGCTACCGATGAGAAGCCGCTTTCGGGCCTTCGCTTCGGCGTCAAAGACAACATAGACACTGCCGGCCTTCGAACGGGCAACGGCAGTAAGGACTATCGCAATCTTCATCCACCCAAAGAAGCCACAGCGCCGTGCATTCAGCGCCTCCTGGATGCAGGGGCTGTTATGGTGGGGAAGGTGCGATGCACTCAGTGGTGCGATGGCCAGGATCCTCTTGAACGGTGTGTATTTCCGCTCCCCTCCTATCAATACTGAGCCCGCATGAAACACTGACATGGATCTGCCCCCCAGACTTGAGGAGGTCACGCCTACCAATTCCAGAGGCGATGGGTGGCAGAAACCATCTTCGTCCAGCTCGGGCTCCGCCTCCGCGTGCGCCAGCTACCCCTGGCTCGACTTCACGGTTGGTAGTGATACCGGCGGCTCAATCCGGCACCCAGCGGGTGTCAATGGCCTGTTTGGGATCCGGCCATCTCTAGGCGCAATCGATCCCTCCTCGGCACTAGTCTGCTGTCGCGAATTTGACACTGTCGGGGTGTTTACGCGTTCCGCGTCCGTCGCAAGTGCTGTGACTCGGATCATGATGGGCAATGTTAAGGATGTCAATCGGAGAGAGGTCGACACCTACGATCAAATCGCAGGGTCTGAAGTAAGAAAAAAGAGGTTCAAACTACTCTACGCCATCGAACCTCCCTCAGAGACACCGAGCCAGACACCCAAGTTCTTTCCTAACCCTAGCGACACTTATCCTGAGTCTCAAATCCCTGCGGCTACTCCCATCTTCGAATCCTTCATCGCCCGTCTAGAATCTCACCTAGATGTCAAACGCCATGAGATTAACCTGTACGACCAGTGGCGAAATACCCGCCCTGATCCCGAGAGCACTGACGAGGATCTGGCCAAGTACACGGCTTCGATATACCCCAACCTAGTCTATGGATCAATGGCGCGCGACGTCATCCAGCCATTTGTCGCCGATTTCCAGCGCGCTTATCCTGATCGGGGACAGCCTTTCATTGAGCCCACGACCAAAGCCCGGCTCGATTACGGGGCCGGTGTATCGGACAAGGAGATGCACCACTCGCGCGACTCTCTGGACGCTTTCGCGAGCTGGGTGAACAACGTGCTCTTACCAGCGCCAGCCCCTGCTGCAACTAAACCTTCGAGGAAAGAGGATGCAGGTGATGGGCCTGGCCAAAAGGAGGAGGAGGGTAAAGAAGAGGAGACGATCCCACTCCTTGTCTACCCACAGGCCTGGGGCCAGCCACAGTATCGCGACGACGTCTCGAGGCGCGAGCCCGGCAAGCTGTTTTGGGAGGGTTTCTCGGTTTACTCAATCAGCTACGGATCCGGCTGTCCGGACTACGTCGTGCCCTTGGGCGAGGTCGAGTTCACCTCCCGGATGACCGGAGCCAAGGCACATTTACCGGTCGCTATTTCGCTGCTGGTGCCCAAGGGCATGGACGACGTACTGCTGGGCCTGATACAAGAGTTGGAGGAGGTTGGCATATTAAGGGAGGTTTCCACCGGTGATAGATTGTTTCGGCAAAACACATGATGAGCCCTAGTACTCAACGACTCGGTGGGAACTTCCACGCTGCGGTTGGATTGTAGCTATGTTTGTCAACTGAAGTCATATTCCTCCCCAACTCAACGCTACGCTAGCTTCCTTTGCTATTTGTCATTGTCCCTTTGGCTTTTTGAATGAGCGCCGTTAGAAACCCATCTTTGCCCACTTTCCCCGCGACGAATTCTTTACAATCCCAAAATCTGCACTGCTCGGCCGGAAAGCGTCCCTCTTCAGTCCATTCCTCTCGAGGCGGGAAAGGCGATTTATCGAACACCAATCGGAACTGGTATTTTGGACCCCGGAATGGTTGTTCTTTGGTCATGGATAGAGCGGGCTCAGCGAAATGGCCACGTTCCAACTTGATATTGAAGGTCTTCGGGATAAACGCAGTTTCCGTCAAAGCCTTCTCGTTGACCAGGTCGCCGTCTTGGAAATGATCTTTGAGAAGAGGGTGTACCCTCGTTGTGAGTGTAATCTCCATATCGAAAATGCCCAGGGTGCTTCCATCTTTGGTGCTGCTCCTTCCGAGATCGGCAGGCGCGTCTAATACACCTGCCGTCTTGAGCTTCCACTCGGTCTCGGCTGCGATGAAGACGCATAGTTCGGAACCTGCGCGTAGCTTCAGAGCAGCTGATAAGCATTGACTAAAGACTGAATATCGATTCGTGGTGCACCTCATCAACTTACCGTGCCGGTCCCATCTCTATTAAAGCTGATTGAGCAAAATGGTCTCTCATCCCAGCCCCATAGCTCAGGGTCGCAGAGGACGGAGAGAACAGTGGCTTTCGTATCTTTGACTTCCGGCATTGCGTTTCTGAACGGTGAATGAGGAAAGTGAAAGTCGATCAATATAACCGATTAGGAACCAGAAGTATGCTTGGCTTGAGGGGGCAGATGAGTGATCATAGAATAATCCAAAGCCGTACTGTGAAAAGGTATCTCTCTTCCATTCGGGCATGACAAGAGTATTATTCAGATTCAGCCCGTATAGCAGTGTGCACCTGATCACAATGCAGCGGAGCCTCAATTTAGGCTGACGTGAAAACCCAGGAGGATGTCACGAAGCATAAAAACATCAGCTGCCAATCCAGATTACTATTCCTAAGTGGAGCCATAATGCCAAATACCATGTGGCACAGCCACGAACAAGGCTGTGATATAGAGGCCAAGATTGAAGCCACAGAGTGTCGATATGTCAGCTCCCTGCTCCGTAATGTGCAATTTATGAGTGATCATAAGGCATCTCCAATCAGCGCAGAGTACTCTAACCTTGGCAAGTGTCGCCTTGTCTATTTTTATCACATACAGGCTTCGCGCTCGGTCAGCAAAATTGTTCGGGGGGCCCGGACACAACACCCTCTCCCCCCAACTTACAGCATTCTAGGAACAACGGGGCCCCGTATGCAGGTAGTAATCGGCATAGATATGCCGGCTGGTCTTCGAGGAAGCGTTTGACAGCCACTTGTCTGCACGTAATGTTGATATTGAAATGATTGGATTGACTTGGTATGCTCCTACGACACAGTAATGCAATAAGCTGACTTGGTTGAGAACAATGCAAGGGACATTTGATGTGAGGTCTATTTTCGTAGAGCATCCGCCAGCTAGGGCGTTATCCAGATAAAAGGCATCGACGAGATGAGTGTCTATATAACCGGTAGGGAATATACTGGTATTCTCATCACTTCATTCGCATCTTCATCCACTCACTGATTCCGTTCATCACTACTCACTAAACCCTTCGCGCTTTCCGTACTTTACTTCCAAACACGTTCTTTCAACTTTCAAAATCACCTCTGTCCATAAAAAATCCATTCCATCAAGATGTTGTTCTCCTCGACCGCCGCTCAAGCCTTCCTGTTGACCCTTGTAGGCACTGCGCTGGCTGGACCGATCGACCTGGAACCCCGCGCCGAGAAGGTCATCATTGGTTACCGAACTGCCTCCGAGGTAAGTTGCTGCTTCTTCCAACGCCGTCAATGATAGGCGTCAAAGTCCTCTTTTGCTAATTTCTAACTCCATTTGTAGGCCGAGGCGAAACAGATGAACAAGTTCAAGACCATTGTTTACGACAGTAAGAAGGCCAAGGGCGGCAAGCAGAATGGTGACGGTGTCTATCTCTCCCAGAAGCTCGGAGAGTGGCCCCGGTCCCATCTCACTGACCAGTACGTTTTCTATTCTTTTCTCTCTCTCTCTATCTTACAGTCCCCCTGTATTGACCCGATTTGCAGCTACTGCGTCATTCGGGCCGACAAGACCAAGGTCGAGAAGGCCGCCAAGGCCTGGATCAAGCAGGACGTCGAGTGGAACGAGAAGGCCGTGGCCAAGGCCATCACGACCCTCGACAAGAAGGCCAAGCCGGGCAAGACGCTCCGCCTGTCCAAGATCAAGGGCAAGAACTACCTGCAGATGGTGGTCCCCAAGGGGATGGTCGGGACCAACCTCAAGCTCACCCACACCAAGGGCGCCCTGGGCTTCGAGGCCGAGTGCAAGACCGAGGAGGAGTGGAACAAGGGCACGAAGCCCGCCGACGTCAACTGGAAGAGCGGCATCTTCACCAAGAACGTCAAGGGCACTGCGCAGTAGGACGGCGGTGTGCTATTGTACGGGGGTTTGCATTGGATGGAAGGAGGGTTCGCGCTGAGTTGTCTTGCATCACTCATTTTGTGGGACACGTCAGGGGTATTGGGATTAGGGGTATCATCGGCGCATATGGGTCTCTGTTTCGTCAATTATAGAAGCTAGAACAACAATCAACTATACATACCATCTCGAAAAAACAGGATATGAATAAGGGACCTCAAGGGGGTCGGGTCGCTTGATAGAATGATATCTCCTGCTTTCTTGGGGTATAGACGTTTCAATCACAGGGATGCTGAAAGACTAGCAGGTATCCTCAAGTAATAGGTCCAGCTGTTCTTTCTCGAGGTTGGAGTATCAGAAAGACTTGAAAGTCCCGTTATGTGTTACAAATGGTAAAATAGGATGTTAGGGTATAAGAAAGAAGTTGGCTCTGCGACGGAACAAGCTATGAGTAGCGGCTCCTAGGTATGATTATAGTACTTGACTATTTTCTCAACACATCTGACCTCGAATGGATCTGGAACAACACGTAACCAAAACTTTTATGTGGCAGGCAGTGCAGCAATAATCGAGAACATTGTTTCCCTCGAAGCCCCTATTCTCCAAAGCCGAGAGTATCCCGATGCCGACTACCCCGACGAATAGCGCCAAGGGTGCACAATACATGACACAAAGTTCGAGAGACCGAAAATGCCTATTCTTCGGGGCTTGATTTCAACCCACATAGGGGGTACGCGGGCGCCTCGTCACCTGCCAATGCAACGGCGTTTCGGAAGGGATCAACGGTCTGCGGGTTAGAAAACACTGAGGCTAGCATGTCATCAATAAGCACATGAGTAAGATCGGATCGATCTCAGGTCAGCTTCGGTAGAACATAAACAGAGCGCTGAAGCGTCATGGGCGGTTAGTCAAGGCAAGGACGGAACTGACTAGTTCCAAAAGTCAGGTAACAGTGGAAGTAGTCTTATATGAGAATAGACAATTTGTTAAGCTTCGGACTTATAGTCTCAGCGATTAATAACATCATGTTATAGGTGAGTGACACGAGAAGGCAATCTTTTTCCACATAGTTACAACATGCTGGGCTATCCCGCGAGGATTCATCCAATATGGAAGCTCCAAGTGCAAGTGGTTAAAGCGTCTCTGAGCGGCGTGATATGTTCTCCAAATTCGAATTTAATATCAAAAGAATTCCATCCCTATCTCCACCCTTGAGTGCTCTGTCGGAATGCGCAGAACCTTACGGTGAGACACTGAGACGCAATGTTCGATCCGCGCAGACAAGCAACATTCGGTCTACAGGTACTACGTCTGAGAGATTAGTCCTTTACATGTCGGGGATGTATGAAGTAACTACAAGTTGTGCCCCTCGTTGCGTTATATCTCAATGCCGACAGCTGACACGAAGTAAGATATATGCACTAATGCCAATATATGACAACATTTCTATAGACATGACATCATATAACACGAAACGTAATACAATTCTGTAATGCAGACACGGGAGCTGCATATCCGGCAACTCCGCAACATCCGGCTCGTAAGAATTGGACCACCGCTCCGAGTCTGCCCCGCAAAGCGGGTGAGACGGGTAGATGTCTCGCCGCAATGACAACACTGGCTTTCGTAGAATAGAAGAGACTTGCAGTCAGAGAGTCTCCACAAGGGGCTTATGTTGGCCGTTGTAGTGTTGGTGTTGCATTCCATTCTCCACAGCCCCAAACGAGTGGTATATCGCGCGATGAGCTTGCTTATGTGATCCGGCTCGTGAATCTTATTCTATTCTTGAGGGCATGTGGGCCCAATGAGATGTGCTCGGTATTGCCATTGACGTATTGTCTAATCCGCTTTGTCCTACCTGTCATGTAAGCCTCTATATGAATTCGGCAAAAGGCGGAGAGACACTCAGCTACTTTTCGCAGAAACTCCAAAGCATTCGTCACAATAAGCCGCAGTGAGGCTACACAATCCCCAAAGTCCAACCCAACTTGTCAGTTTCTTGTTATTCTTCAAGAGACTTGCGGAGAGCGACTCTGTTTGAATTCGTAATATTTTCAGCCCATCGACATAGTAAGCCGCGGGATGACTGCGATCGCAGTCGCGATGACGGGAAAGGTAGGAAAAAGGGGGGATCAATTTTTCCTCAAGCAGCAGCATGGGTAAGATGAGAAGTAGTCCCGAAAGAGAAGGACATTACGATTTCGTTTGTGTGGAATTTGGGCAACTACGTCGACATAACTGCCTATATAAAGACCTCGGAACGCCAAGAAAGAGACAGACTTCACATCAAACGGCATCACATCCCAAGCCATCCCTCTTCTGTCTTTTACAAACCTACCAACAAAATACCCCACGCGACCCCCGCTACAATACCGATCAAACCGCCATAATGCGTTTGACTTGTAAGTGTCGATATCCCTGCTCGACCACCCACTCATATCACAAATACCACAGCGTCCTAATACAATTCTCTGTCTAGCCGGTCTTATCGCCCTGGGCGCCCTGCCCCTCCTCGTCCTGGCCGTTCCCGCGGGCTGCCCCTCGGGCCAGATCATGTGCGGAGACGGCAAATGCTACGACGCCAAGTACGGATGCGTCGGCAAGCGCTCGGCTCTGGGCTGCCCCTCTGGCCAAACCATGTGCGAGGATGGAAAGTGCTATGATGCCAAGTACGGCTGCGTCGGCAAGCGGGATAACGGATGCCCTTCGGGGCAGACCATGTGTGGAGACGGCAAATGCTACGACGCCCGCTGGGGATGCGTTGGCAAACGATCCGCTCTGGGCTGTCCTTCGGGTCAGACTATGTGTGAGGACGGGAAGTGCTACGACGCCAAATATGGATGTGTCGGCAAGCGTGAAACCCAAGACAACGGCTGCCCCTCCGGCCAGACCATGTGCGGCGATGGCAAGTGTTATGACGCCAAGTACGGCTGCGTCGGCAAACGCGAGGTCCTGGACAATGGTTGCCCCTCGGGCCAAACCATGTGCGGTGATGGGAAGTGCTATGATGCCCGCTGGGGTTGCGTCGGCAAGCGTGACCTGAAGGCCGCCGACGCCTGCCCCAAGGGGGAGATCCTGTGCAACGGGAAGTGCATCACCCAGTACTCCGGCATCGCTTGCATCGACGACAGCAGCAGCAGCAGTGTTAAAGCTCGCAGCAGCTGCCCCTCCGGTCAAACCATGTGTGAAGACGGGAAGTGCTACGACGCCCGGTACGGTTGTGTCGGCAAGCGCGAAGTCCAGGACAACGGTTGCCCCGTCGGTACAGGCGACTTTTGCCCGGGTAAGAAGTGCTGGCCGAGCCATGTGGCTTGCCCACCCTCGCACGACTTGGAAGCACGCGCTGGCTGCCCCTCCGGCCAGACTATGTGTGAAGACGGCAAATGCTACGATGCTCGGTACGGTTGTGTCGGCAAGCGTGAAGTCCAGGAGAATGGCTGCCCCGTCGGAGAAGGCACCGGGTGCCCGGGCAAGAAGTGCTGGCCCAACAACTTGCCATGCCCGCGCCCGCACGACCTGGATGCCCGCGCTAGCTGTCCCGCGGGCCAGACCATGTGCGAAGATGGGAAGTGCTACGACGCCCGCTACGGCTGTGTCGGCAAGCGTAGCCCTCCCGTCTGCCCCAAGGGCAAGTACCTGTGCGGCGGCCGGTGCATCGACGCACGCGAGTTTCCAACTTGCGTCACCCCTGTCACTGATAGCGTTGAATGAGGGTGCGATTATCAAGCCGCACACTGAGCGGGCACGATTGTGCTCTCACAGTGGCGACATCAGCAGCAGATGCGAGAACAAAGCTCACTCTCGAAGATGGGAGAGGATCGGGGAGAGTTCGAGTTCGGGAAAAGATTGGTGGTGGGGGAAACATCACTCATTATTGGCTGAAAGCAAGGACGACATTACCTTCATTCAACATGTTGCATGTCTGACTTAGCTATCAGTCGCTGTTGAGGTCTGACGTGTTCGCTGTCTATATTCTATCTTGATAGATCTTTGAACAAACACGAAACACGATCATTACTATTAATCATTATCGCAATTATCTTAGTGGTAAATACATCATATATTTGCTGATCCCTGACATTGATTGGTTGTGGTTGTGGATCTTGTAGGGATTGCAGAATTTGCCTTGGGCGATGACACTGCTGAATGGTATTCGGAACGAACAGTAATTTGACCCAACAGTCAAGACAGGTTACATCCGATAGTTAAACTCAGATCGCGATTAACTACTGACTTGCGACGACTCTGGTGAACTATTTGCACTTGGGAGGGAGGCGACCGAATATGGTTTCTCCGAAAAGGGGTTCCTATAGAGTTCAGCAATGTATCAAAACCTACAAGCGATTTTTATCGATAGATTACGCATACGCTCTTATTCTTCCTTCCTTTCCAGTCCCAGGTACATAGGTCCTCCTCCTTTAAAATGATACGGCAGAGAATGACTCAGAATTCAAGGTGGAATGACAGAGAATCAACATAGCATATCACCAGCGGAAAACAGAACAGCCATCTTCTACATCTTCCACTTCCTCGTCAGAGAGCACCCCTAACGACACGGGATCTCAAAAGATGATACCGGTACCCCGAGCAACCGCTGGTGCCGTCTACCACAACTACGATGCGCCGGTGACAATCGTATTCGAGTTTCTCCCCGTGCCGAGGTTGGCGACAAGGGAGCAGCCCTGGGTCGGCCATATGGCCATCAAGGCTGCCAACGTCCCGCAGCTGATGAAAGAAGGGCTCTTCATGGGACAGGAAGACGTGATGCCGGAGGAGGGCTACATGAGTACGACCGAGGGGTTGTTCCATGACTGGGTCAAGGAGAAGTGGCCCCACAGCCGGCACTTCTTCCTGCGGGACACGCGGCACACTCCCCCGCGCTGGATGGCGCACGCGCAGTGCCTGGCGGCCGACGTCAAGCCGCTTGGCGGGATTAAGCTGGGCGACCTTAGGCACTACCATATCCTGTTCTGCCTGTCTGCGGTAGCGCGTGGTCAAATAATCTACAAGTTCGACCGCAAAGAGCCCCGTGACTTCTTCTGTATATACGACGACATGCCGCTGGAAGGACTGTGGCCGCATCCAAAGCGTCCAGAGGGAAGGCCGGAGACGGTCTTCACCGACTTGAACTCTCCAGATTGATTTGGAGACCGAGTCCTGGAGAGAAGAAAAAAGGTCAGCTATGGCATGTTACCATTTATAATGCGCAAGGTATTATGGGGCAAGGCGGGAAGAAAGGAGACAGAGCTTTCGGAGTTATCATGGTTCAATCAATCAGTCAGGCGAAGCAAAACAAGTCACTCACGGCATGGGTAGAAGACGGCGTGGTTTGGGTATATACATAGCATCGCAGCTTCTCGATTAACAGCTCTATCTACAAACTTCGCTACTAATCTTCTTCCTCCGAATTCCCCCCTGGGCTAGAACCCAATTTCTAATTGACAAAGCAAATCAAAAATCAAAATCCAAGTTAAATCAATCAAATCGTGGCACTCGTGAGAGGGGGAAAACACCCCGCCGCCATGATTATCCTTTACCCTCTGACCGGAACGATGCGCAGCAAAGACCGGCAAGGGGATGCAGGAAAGGCGACGGGGGAATCCTTGTCGAATCGGTTGGCGAATGAGCAGCCCAGAGAGAGAGCTCGGTCGTTCATGACTCTATCTCGACATTGCTAAAAGTCTGGGGAAGCGACTTATGCGATGAAAGAGCGGGCGTTCTTCTGGTTGGGGTTCTTGGCACCCTTGGCGTTGGCAGCCTTGCCACCGGCAGCGGCGCCACCAGTGGCAGCACCGGCACCAGCAGCGGGAGCAGCGGCACCGCCACCAGCGACCTGGAAGGCGATGTTGCCACCGAAGGGACCGGCGTTGTTGTTGTTGGCAATCTTCATAAGGCAGAAGTTGCTGACACCGGAGGCGGCATCAGTACCGGAGCAAGTAGTACCAGCGGGGATCTTGACGGAGAAGGCAGCATCGGCACCGACGTTGGTGGCGCGGCGGCGGATGCCCATAGCAGCGAGAGCACGCTGAACGACGTTGCCCTTGCCGTTGCCAACCATGGTGGAGGTGGCCTTCAGGAGGGTACCCTGAGAGTACTTGCCGGTACCGGTGGGGTCGATGACAACGTTGAGCTCACCAGCCTTGTTGATGGCAGTGCCATCGGAGGTGACAGTGCGCCAGGTGCCGGAGATGGTACCCTGGCCGTCGGCGGAAACCTGAGGCAGGGTGTTGCCGGACAATTGCATGGACTCGCCGAGGAGCTGGGCGACCTTGAGGTTGCCGTTGGCGGTGGTCTTGCCGAGACCGTCGGTCAGGGGCTTGTTGGCCGAGTTCTTGGGGAAGACGGTGGTGTCCTTCTCGGTGGCGGCGTTCTTGCCGAAGCGAGCGACGGCGGCACCCTTGATGCCCAGGGCAGTACCGTTTCCACCCATGTTACCACTGTAGAGGAAAGAAGCTGTTAATGCGATGATCCAAAGGCAGAGAGAGATGGAGAAGCGGAAAGAAGCAGGAGTTGCTTACGTGACGACCTGGACGTTTCCGTGGGCGGAGACGATGGAGGCGGCGGCAAGGGCCAGGGCGAGGAGCTGAGTTCCGGTATACATCTTGAAGATTGGTTTTTGTTTTGAAATTGGAATTCTGAGAATTGGCGTAAAGACTGCAGTGAAGAGCGAAGATTGGCTCGAAAGTGAAGATAATTAACCTGAAAAGATTGTTGAGAAGCGAAGTGAACAGACCAGATCAACCGGTTGTAGAAGTAAAGAAGAAGCGAAGTGAAGAGTGAGAAGCTGACGATGCTGATGATGAGGAGAGAGAATATTTGGATTCTGGAGGGTGAAGATGGGAAGTTATATACTCGATGCCGGCGCTTATTCCCTCGACGATGTTGGCTCGGTATGCCGCCGCAAAAAGTCTCATTACCCTACCACCTTGCTACCTTGCTACCTTGCTACCTTGCTACTTCCTAGCTCGAGAGTGGTGTCGCCGGTTGCTGTTGGGGGGCCTGCTATGCTATCCACCCCGACCCGACTGACTAGGTTATGACGCCTAGTTGGGTAGTTGAGGCCTGTCAAGTGCGTTTGACCCCTTGGCAGGGTTGATGCGACGGGTATGCGACAGGGGTTAGTCCAGATTCAGGACCCCACCACGAAAAAGAGAAAGAGGACCAGCACAGAAAGTACAGCACTTCCAAGCAGTCCTGTGCAGTCCCGTGCAGTCCCAGTCCCAGACTCCTGATTGATTCTATCCTAAAGGGGTCTAGTCTGATCTCGAGCCCTCGACGCCTTCGACATGGGCTCCGACATCTCATGCAACCCCCTGCGGGTCATCTGGATCGGCATCGCGACGACTTTCCCTGCCGTCCGAGCCGCACACTCCAAGACGGCCACCAAGACTCCATGGAAAGAGGGCGAACCGCGGGAATTATTTCTCTTGGCTGGCTGGGCACGGCAGGTGTAATCGACGTCAACCAAACACCAAGCGAAAATCATGTAAATCATTGCACATCATGTAGCTGTCAATTGGGGAAACAAATGTCTTGGCTGGGTAGGTCTTCTCCATCTCCAGTCGATTGATTCCCATTTTTAGTAAGCAGAGATATACAATCACTATATCTGAGTTCCCGAACCGTTGGTTCGATCGGAATTGAGGCTCTGTTCGGCTGCAATTACTGTACTGTCTGTTCCGATGTGTGTGTTAGTGGCGATCCGTCAACCTGTCAGGTCGTCAATCAGTTCTGTCAACCACCTGTCGTCCGTCCCTAGCCTGCAAACAGACAGAGAGCCAGCCAGCCACCACGCAAAACCCATTTCAGACGAACAGCCAAAGAGTGGAATTGGCATGAAAAAAAGCGCGGAAAGAGTCAGCAGTCGGGCGTCCGAGGATACCGAACACTGGTGTTGGCGAGACGTGATGCTCTGCGGTGCCCGGGGCTCTGGGCTGGGGGGCGGCCGCAAATGTTCCATCATGTAACTGCGCTTGCGGGGTTCCTTGGCTAGGGCCCTGCATGGCCCTGCAGAAATAGCAGTGGACAGCAGCAGCGCTAGGATGCTGAGACAAGCTTCTACGGGGCCCCTGCGATCTCCTCGCCAAGGGGCTTGGGCGGTCTTGGGAGCGCTAAACTGCTTGTTGCCCAGTGCAGTGGGCAGGTGGGTGAGCCAGCGATTCTGTAGTGGGTGCCCCGTTCACCTGAGATCCATCCCCCACCGCCAATACCTCGGAGCCTTGACGCCTTGACTGCTTGCCTTGCTGCTGCTGCCAGCCAACCTGCAAACAGTATTTGCCGAGATTCACAATTGACCACGATCTTTCAGCCGCCTCTCTTTCTCCGAGGCTAGCTGGCTGCCCTGCTGTCTTGTTTCCCAAGTCCAGTCGCGCTTTACCAATGCGCAGATTGGGGACCCATTCTCGTCATGACCCTGGGAAACTTGACTCTTCTCCATCATGCATTTCGACATGACATGGCAATTCGATACTGTCGGTCAGTGATGAATAATAATTTTACAATGTCGGCTTGCCGCCCGTTCGCCTGCGCCTCATGGGTTATGCATGCCGGACAATGCTCCTCCAATCCCGATATCACAGTCCTGTGGTGCAGTGCCATGCTGTGTCCTTGGTGTGCCCTCGATTCGTTTCATCAGCCAAGATGATGGTTCCTTTTTCGTTTTCTGTGTCACCTTGAAACGATTTTCGCCCAGTCCAGGACTTGCAGAGTGCCGTCCATTGGCGCGTGCTTACTCGTATCGACGGAATTACGAGAAACATCGAGGTTCATCCTGCCGCCTGACTACATGGGAGCCCCCAGACCAGTACTGACCAGTACTAACCAGGACGGACAGAACGAAGGAGGAACTCAATTGCTATTGATGGCAACCCCATGTCAAATTGGATACCACCACATGTTGACATTGGGCGCCAGGATGTGTTCCTCGAATAGTCCAAGACTCCATGCCTTTGCAAAACCCCCCGTCCCCCCCTCTTGGACCGGACAGTTCCATCATGCGCCTCAAAACAGATCCACTAGTTGTTTTAGGGGCGATGCCAATGGGAAGCCCTCGCTAGAGACCACTGGACCCCACCAGAGACCGCTGGAGACCGCTAGAAACCCACTAGGCCAGAGCAGGGCGACCCCTACCATTCTCACCTGATCTCTCCCAGTGGCTGCGACATTGACAACCATTGACATGAAAGGGTACGCCTGTATTGGGCTTTCGTCCAACTGCCCGCTACTGCCCCCCCGAAATGCCCCTATGGTCATAGAAGCTTGAAACAAGCATAACTGAATTATCATGAGATGACTAGCTTTCTCCGAGATTCCTGAAACAAGCATAACAACAAAGCATAACTGATCATGAGAGAACCCATATTCGCCCGCCGCGACTCAGGGAAAAATCGTGTGGTTATCCCGATTGACTACATCAACACGCGCTTTTTGAGTTGTTGGCCGCGATCCTGCCGAAGATGCCTGTGGGACCTCTTATTCCGTTCCGAGCAACCACTCGCAATCAATTCTTCATTGATCATGTTTCCCCCCTGCATGCACATGGTAGTAGTACTTGTAGAGTGAGATCAAGTAATCTGAGCCTCAGATTACCAAATCCAAAGCGAGAGCAGGGGCCGGCGCAATACCTACCTAAGTAAGAAAGACCCCACGTCATTCCGCTTTGCAGCCTACACTGTGCATCCTCACGAGTCGTAGTGAGGCGCCGGTCAGAAGTCCAGACTCCGGCGATCAATGCAGGTCCGGAGCCCGGTGTGCCCGTCGGCGCCGTGAAAAATCTCCCTTGCAGAGGAACGCCGGGCTTGATCGCCGCAGGGATCGGGATGCCTCCCTTCTGGGCATGGCAGTTCTGCGTTGTTCTCTGTGTTCTGGCGGGCAATTAGTTTCGATTGCGCTCCAAAAGTTGCCGCAAGTGGTCTTGCCAAGAACGAGCTACGGAAAACCCCCGACCATCAATTGTTCGGATCCACTGCCGTGGAAACATACCACCAACGTTGCAATATCGACCTGGTCAGGGCTTGGTCAGCACCCATCTCAGCAACGATGAATTACAATGGATCAAAAGGAAAGATCCGAGGATGTTCCTGCGTCCGGCTTGGCGAACGAGAAGCGCGAGCCAGCGAGCCAGGTTTACTCACTAGAGTTTTCCCAGCTTTGTTTGGGGACCGCATCAGCCATCTAATTGAAACCATGGGAAAGCTTGACTGCAGATAGAGCACAACGTTGGATCTCAAGCGACCCTTTGGGTAATTAGCCAGCTATGCGTGGCCGATTTCGACGTCATCGCGAGTTTGCTAGATCTTTTGTTATGTGTTAATTAAGCATGGCCCCTTTCAGCATCGAGGAGACGAAAGACGGCTCAACTCCGGCGCCGATGGCCATACTACCGCGCAGTCAATGCACAGCCGCAGACAGTAACACCAAACGAGCTGTCATCTCATATGTTTTCAGACTACCTTGGGAAGATCCCAATGCGGCTCACTCGTCGTTGTGGTCTCCTGCCTCCAGATGTGACCCAAACGGACTCTGCGAGGATCAACAAAACAGTGGAAGCGGCTATGCTACCATGTTGCCTCCTACCTCCTCCTCCTCCAACAGTCCCTGTAGCAATCCTCAGGTACTTTTCTAACACAGATCGGCAGCGCGGCATGCTGTTAGGGGAAGGTGAGCCCCGTAATCGGGCCCCTTTTTGAGGTAAACTCTACCCGATGCCCCCGTTTGCCTTCTTTCGTCTATTCTTTCAATTTGCGAAGCAAGGGACCCAGGGCCCGTTTTCACAACGTCGGTTACGAGCAAAGCGGGTTCTACTTCATCCCAACTGGACGAAACCGTCCTCCCAAGGGGGTCCCGTTTCATCCCACTTTTTGTGACACCGACAAACCAATCGCATCACCACGACCAGTACCAGGAGACCACACACCAACTCATGCAATACGACTTCACCTTTCCTTCTTACGGGATTGAAGTCGTCCAACGACCGAATCGCCACTATTGATGGGCGAAGGTCAATTTCAAGATCTCATGCTCTATGCTGGGAGCAATTTTCTGTTGGTGCCGCAGCAACTCCCAACAATGACAAATATTATAGAGAGACCTGTGTCGTCAACAACAGTTCCTAGCCTTACAATATGCCACCTCCCCTCAGCACGTTTCTCTCAAGATGAATACCCATCGTCTTTCTCCCATCGCTCATGCGCCTTGGATTTGGCCGTGAAGTTGTTTTCTATGATTGAGTACGGTGACCAAGCCGACCCAAACGCCTACCCGAAAACTCCCCATGAGATATATCCTATCAGAGGCTCATCGCTTTTCGTGACAGTCCAAGATACTTATTCCGTAGGACATCGCGATATGGGAACACAAATAGAAAAATAAAAGATATTGAAATGAAAGGGTGTTGATGATTGTGTGAAGGCAGAGCGTAGCCATGTTTTTTTAAGTAGTGGCCCCTTTCCCTTGCGGATTTACGCAGACCCGTGGCGGCTTTGGTGTTGTTCATTGTTCACAAGGGCAAATATTGAAATCTGAAATGGGAAAGCTGGGTGAGCTTCCGAATTGATTCTAGAAAGTGCATTTGAGCTTATTAGCGGTGGAGTTGCATCGGACTTTGAGTTCAAGATGTCCGTTCGGATTTAGCCAAATATCGTGAAATTGACACCACACGAACCAACAAGACTGCAGCGGAAGTCCGGCTTATTGACCCAAATTACTCCAGATGCAGGAACGCGCCGGCAGTTCAACTAAGTTCCAGATGCATCTGATTCTACCCGTAGATAGTGTCTTCGTGTCGCCCAATAGAACATCGAATTCGATATTAGTTGCAATATAACAAGTGCAGATCGAAACTACCCAGAGTGGGGATGGACCACTCAGCCAATAGGGGCAAAAGGTTTACGGATTAACCCTATCTACATCCTCTGGATCGGCAGTGTAAGGTGACGTAATCACTCGAGATGAGCGGCTTGACGACGATGTTGGAGTAAGTGGGAAGAAGGGGGCGGTAGACTTGAGCTCATATGAGAAGATAGCAAAGGGGTCTAACCCCGCCATCTGCTGTGAGCTCATAAGAGGAGGGGAATTTCTGTTCGATTCTCACTGTGATGTCCCAGAGCCAGTCCAGTCCAGTCCAATCAGTCCAGTATCTAGCCCAGGCATAGCATCGGTCGTAGTTATCAAAAGACCCAGAACCGACAAAATCTCGTGACAATATGCAGTTCTCCATGGCCGCCCTCTTGGCCTACGCCTCCAGCAGCGCCACCGCCGGCAAGTACTGCGACGCCGCCACCGGCGTGTGCTACTCCGAGGTCTCGGCGAGCAATGCGACCTACCGCGTCGCCATCCCCAACGTGAACGCGGCGCCCTTCGACATCCTGCTGCAGATCGTGGCGCCCAAGTCGGTGGGCTGGGCCGGCATCGCCTGGGGTGGCCACATGGCCGAGAACCCACTGACGCTCGGCTGGGCGAACGGGAAGGAGTCGACGGTCGTTTCTTCGCGATGGGCTACGTAAGTATTGTTCTGCTACTATGATTACAAGGAATAGCTTCGATGCAACTCACTCGATTACACATCGTTGTGACATTGGTTTTTGGAGGTGAATAGTACATAGCTGACCATGATACACAGTGGCCACACCATGCCCGGCCCTTACCAGGGCGCGTCCTACGAGGTCCTCAAGGGCTCCGGGTCCAACGACACGCACTGGACCCTGACGACGCTGTGCCACGGGTGCAGCCAGTGGAAGACGGACAACGGCACCGTCGTCCAGGGCCTCGACCCGGCCGCCACGGCCCCGATCAACGTGGCGTTCGCGCTGTCCGCGAAGGCGCCGACGCAGCCGGCCAACAACGCGTCGGCCATCGGTTTCCATAGCGCCAAGGGCCCGCTGAAGCTCGACCTGGCGGCGGCCAAGACGGATTTGTTCGATGAGTATGTTCAGGCTCTGATGTAGTGGGATTGAGAGATCTCGGATGGCCGGGAGTTGGGGGATGCTGGGTGATGTTGGGGTTTTAGTTTGGGAGATATTAGGTTGACCCATCAGGTTATCGAAATACTTATGGCAAGCAATTTGATGTTTCAACTTTCAACTGACGATGTTGAAAAGAAGAGGGATGTGGCTTCATGGCGTGGATTCACGTAAATATGTGTTTGAAGGATGAGATATGATGATCTGCCAATACTACTTCCTTACAATAAACATAATAACATAATATCACCCAATAATACCCGATTTACTTCTATCTATTCCAGAGACTCACCAGGTCGCTGCTGAGTTGCCCCAATATTGCCGCCAGTGATGATAATCCCAACGTTCAGGTGTTTCTTGCCCTCATAGCGCATCCGTTTCCACAACTCCGAGCTGTAAAGTAGCGCCGCGAGCGAAACGGCAGAGCTGGGCTCGACCGACCCCTCCAGTCCGAGGTTTTGCGAGACCTCCAGGGCAGCAGTGATCTGCTCTTCCGAGACCTGGATGACGTCCCGCTCCGTCATGCGCCCCAAGATGATGGCCCAGCTTGCGTCGCCGATCTCAGACCGCAACCCATCAGCCGCACTCGGACCCGCTCTCTCGTCGCGAGGGACCCGGCGTCCCTGTCGCAGACTCTCCAGGAGCTGCGAACCACCCCCCGCGACGGGCTCGCATGCCAGGATCAAGACATCAGTACCCTCGAGCGCGACCAGACAGCCGGCCAACAACCCACCTCCACCGCACGGGACGAGAAGCACATCCAGTGCGCCGGTGCCCAGTTTTCCCAGCTGAGAATGCCCCTGGTGCAGTACCTCATACTCTTGCACCTGGCCCACAAATTCGAGGGCGATGGTGCCGTGCCCACCGAGCACATCCGCGTCGTCCGACGAGGCCACCAGCCGGGCCCCCGTCTCCTCAGCGATTCGCTGGGCTCGGCGCGCGCAGGTCTCGAGGCCGTACCCGGGCTCCTGGTAGAGGTGGGCCCCGAGGTCCTGCACGGCCCGCCGTTTCTCCGCGACGGCTTGTTCCGGCATCACGACGTGCAGGGGTATCTCCACTTGTTTCAGACGCGACACGACGTGCGCGACTTCGAGGAGACCGCGGGCGTGGTTGCCTTTTCTCCTCCCCCATCCCCAACTCTGCGCGTAAGTTATCAATTCAAACTTACGCAATTCGGAATCATTCTCTTATGTTGACCAAATTCGGTATTGAGTCCACAAGGGAAGATAATGGAGCACGTGGAAAACCCTCACCTGAGCTGTAAGTCACAATCCCCTTCGCGAGTTCGTCGACATCCAACTGGCTCAACGCGTTCATGGCGCCGCGGTACTTGAATGATCCGCCTATCTGCAGGTTCTCGAGCTTCAAGAACACCTGCACGGAGGTGGCGGAGTCGGCCAGCTGCTCCTGGAGTTGCGCTGACAGGTCGAGCGAGAGGATGCATGGCGTCTTGGTCACTGAGGCTGTGAGGCGTGAGTGTGCCTCGATGATGTCCTTACGGCTGAGTTGGGCCATTGTGCTGTTCGTTTTTTTCTGTGATAGTTAACTAATACAAATCCTTGCAGTTGCAGATAAGACGAGAGAGAACGGACGATGATGCGCCGTCTGCTGTTGGCGAGCGGGTTGATATATGCATCCCATTTTGCTCAGTCATTCTCCTCTATCTTCGCAGAATCCGATGATTCCCATCTTCACAGTCAATCTTGAGTCGTCGTACGCACCCTTCGGGTTTGAAGTTGATGCATTGCTGTCTGGTGGTAGAAGATTCTCGTGTTCAACTTCGTCTGCGGATGAACACTTGTGCTTCTGGACTATCTGAGATGCTACGGAGTCAGAGCATTTGACTGAGATTTGACTTCATCTGACTGGTCTGTCGTCAGCAAAGCAGCGTACATTGCCTTGCCTAGCTGTACTACCCTTCCAAAATGTTCTTTTGGTGAGGTCTTGCTGTCTCTGAGTGTACGCGACACCCAGCCGTCTAGATTGGCTATTGGACACGAGGAAGAAAACATCTGAACAGGTCAGTCAACGGCAATTGTATTCGTAGAACTTGGGGGATTGCTTACTTGGACGCGATGCCCTTTCGATAGTGCATGCCGTCAAACTTGGTGAGCTTGACGCCCTCGCATGCCGCCTCGAAAGCTTCTTCCAATGTCTCTCCGAGTGCAGCGGCCGAGAAGACGCGACCGCCCGCAGTCTTGAGCACGCCGTTCTCGCGACGCGTTCCGGCATGGAAGACCAGGAAACCTAGTGATGTACCGTGTCCAGAGCTCGTCTTTGATGCATTTCCGGGCCTGCGAGTAGAAGTCAAAGCCCTCGCCCGTGGTGGTCGGGATGTTGTAGTGGCTCATGAACTGTTTTGGCGTAGGCTTTGGAGCCCTCGATCTCGGCCGCCGCTCGACTGGGTTGCGAAACACGGGATACCGGCTGATCCCGAAGCAAGCTCTCCCAACTCAAAAAAGAGCTCGGCGTGTGAGTGCCGTGCGGCTGGAGCCCGGCTTGCGGCAGCGAGCTATGCAGCTTGCACTAGTTTCCTGCGCGCTCGGCCTCCCGTAACCTACGCTCGCACTCGCGAGTAACCTTGTCCTTATCTGAACCACAGTGATGTTTTCCGAGGCGCACCACGAGCGAAACACCTGGAGTCCTTTGTGAAAAGTCAACTCAAGGAAGAAGGAGCATGGCTCATTTGAACGTACTGCCAAGGAACTGTTCCTCTATGCCACCAACGGCGAGATTAACTCCATTCTCCCTGGCAAATGAGACGATCTTTGGGTTGTCATTAGCTTTGATAGGGACGGCGTTCTGGGTCTTGGCAGTTTCCTCGGTGCCCGCGTTTCCAGGGAGTACGATATTGCGCGACACGGAAGGCGAGTGGGCTAGTCTCCACGCCAGCGCATGCTCACGGCCGGCCGCCTTTGCCGACGACCATGACGTGACAAACAAACAAACGGCGGATAATGGTTGAGAAGGAGGTCAATGGGCTCAGAAAGGCAAAGTCAGCCCAGGGGTCATTCCTTTTTCAAAGTTTTCAATCATCCAAGGGGAATGGGTAGCTGATCGTGCAAGGCGCTTGATCGAGGGTAACAGTCGATGACTCAATGAGCCATGGAACCGATGAAGTATTTCCGATAAGGTTGGCTCAAGTGAGGCAGTACTCTAAGTCCATATGTGGGCATTGCACTTATTGCTCTGTGCCTTGGTTCGGTCTGTCAGTTGTATGCGATCGTGCTCACTGGATGACTTGAGTGCCTTGAAGTTTTACAACACCGTGCAAACGGCGAGCGAGTATACGGATATGAGCAACCCCACGGACAAACGGTCAAGCCCAAATAACCATGTGTGATTTGAGCTAATGGCAAGTATGTATAATGTTATAAATTATAATGTAGTTCATAATGCATCGCTTCACCAGGGTTATTCCAAGTCAATGTTTCTGCAAAATGTATGAAAATGCTCTATTGAGGCTACGAGTAGTTGCCATTGACGACGTTGCCCAGAGACTAATACCCCCGTGATGTCATGGCTTGCAATATTGTCCAACCGTTATTGGCCCGAGTGACCTTGTGATCCATGTCTACACCTAAGATGACTAGTTCCGTTCCGGGGAACCTGTGTTCCACTGTCTCCCGTATAGAGTCCAGTGTTGTTTCCCATGGCAGCCAGTGCCACATGTTCTCGACAATGAGTCGTGGGCTGCGCGCTTCCTCGGGTGTGATGTTGCCCTCCCATACGTCCAAAGAGACGTGTATGCGTCGCTCGGGCGCGGTTCCAGGGGCGAGGAAGCTCACAGCCCAATGATCATCGTTGCCCCTGCAGTCTGGGATATTCCAAAACACCGAGGCTTGCAGCAGGACGGGCATCTGCGCAAGGGCTTTAGCCCACGAGGCGAGCAGAGGCTGGATCGCGCTGTCGTCGGGTTGAGTTCGTCTTGGGCTGGCGAAGTCGACATAGTCGGCTGGCTTCGGCCGAGGGTCGTCCCAGCTTTTGAAGTACCTTTCATCGCCCGGGCCAAATAGCGATAGCTGTACCGTGAACTTCGTAAGATTTGGCCAACGGGGGCAACCGTCGTGTTCATGATCAATGGAAACTGGTGGCTCATTCTCGGCCGGCCAGAATAGCGATGCTGCGAACATGCCGCGGACTGTCAAAGTAGAAAGAGGTCGCGACCATCTCCGAATTGTAATGCTTAGGGGATCGTGCGCGCCAGGTGGTTCGCATTGGAACCAGACATGCCGCCATTCGGGCCCCAAATAATCCGAGAACTCTCTTCTCGGGTTGATACTGTCAAGTCGTAGGTCAACGTCTCGAAGGGTTGAGCCTGCCAGAGAGTGCGTGTCTGCTAAGGTTGTAGCCAGTGTACTGCGCTTTTCTTGTACTGGAATACTCCAAGACGGATTCAAGGGTGGCGATTCTTCCCAAGACGTCAAAGTGATGCTGGACAGATTCGGAAGCCGCGCAGCCAGTCTAAAACCAGTGACCAGGGAAAGCTTTCTTCGGGGCATTTCTTTCAGAACCAGCTGCGAGACGCAGTGAGCCATAGGCCATTTATCAAAGTTGACAAGGTCGATATCTGATGTCAGGTACTCTGGTGGCGGTTGACCGGAGTACGTGCGCTGGTGGGTAGCGTTAGGCGGGACCTCGTGTAGGTGCAGTGTCATACTGCTGCGGTTAGAAACGCTGTCGTCCTTTTCGGCTAAAAGCTGGAAAATCTTCCGCAGCGCCTCGCTTAGAGCGTCGCTCTAGAGTCTCTGATTCCCATTGACGTGGCCATCGGACTCGTCGCAAGGGACAGTGATTGAATAATAGAGGTCTCTGATATGATGACGGCGATGGAAAGAGAGTATATGGGAGACGGCGTCCAATTGGGTGCTATCGATGGAAATGCGCCTGAATGTCCAACATTCGATAGCTTGCTGCCATTTAGCCGATATGGTAGAATACGACGCAATACGATCTCCCTGGTTGTCTTCGACAAGGAAATCCGCAATGATGCTGATGACCTCCACTGGCAGTTTATCCATTGATATGGGATCGCGATCATGTATGATCGGTAGTGTTGTGTTTGGATCTTCAAATGATGAAGTGGTGTGATGAGAAGAGCAAAGAGGAGTGCCCATCAAGCGCGAGCCACCGTGCCGGTGTGCTGTCATGGTACGACGGTGCTGCATTGGAGTGGAGTGTTACTAGTCCTCTTCAGGCATGCAAGTCAACGAACCATAGAAGCCACAGTCGAGGTCCTTGATGAAGCCTTCAAAATCAAAGTACCAGTCGTCCAATGTTGGGATCTCAATGTGAGGCTGGCTTAGCTCCTCCCCGTAGATTGTGCGATCTATTGGCGCAATAAGGTCTGCCTCGATTGTGTCGACAGCCAAACTGCCTTGTCTCGAGGTCACGGTTGACTCCGTCGTCCCAGAGGCTTCCGGTGGTGTCCACATCTCCTCCGAGTTACCTACAGTGACAGGCGTTGAGCTACCACTCTGTTGATGTCGCACATACTTCATTGGCGTCATGTTGGTCACTTCCTTGAAGATGCGATGAAAGTGCCACTTGGAAAGCCCGGCCTGCTTAGCCATCCGCTCCAAACATGCCAAGTCGGCTACTGGAGGCGGCGGCGGCGGCGGCAGAAGCTGCTGGCCCCCGGAATCCTCAGCCACGGCCAAGGGAGACAGCTCCTGACGTTCCACCATGGCCCGCACCCGCCGCACGGCGCTGTTCTCGGGCATGCGGCCGACAAGGTGCGGCTTGCATCGCTTGCAAGGGCGGTACCCAGCCCGCTCCGCCTCGTCGGGTGTGCTATGGAACTCCACATTATCCCGCCGGGCAAGCCGGGCCTTGCACACGGGCCGGCAGTAGATCTTGGTGGTGCGCACGCAGTAGACGAAGACGCCATCGGCTAGAATGTCCTTGCGCCTCACAGCGTTCCAGCGCGCGTCGTCACTGTTGAAAGCTGGGTGAGGCATGATTTCTTAGGTAGATATTGCCGATTGTACAATCTCGAATCAGGATCAATGATGATGACGATGACGGGGAAAGAAGATGAAAAGATTAAGCCTTTCGCCATCTGGAGATCCGGCATAAGCATCGAGTCACTTGCTAAAGAAGTGACCAATCAAACCAAAGCACTAAATCACAGCGGGTCCATCTGCTTAAGTAACGGAGAGTTGCTTCGGATGTAGCCAATCAGCTTCCGAGTTCTCGCGACGCGGTTTCTGATTGGTTACATTGATAGCAATGGCCTTCTGTGCCCGAAGATGCTTCTCCAGGTATATAAGGGAAGGACTCATACGAGGCAGTAGACGATAGATACAGTGGCCCAAGCAAGTCACTGCACCGCCTCTTTCACATTCATCGATTTTATCCCACCTCGTAACAAGCTGCCCAGCAGTCAAAAGCACTCCAGACCATTCATTCAGCCCTCGATTTCAACACCTATCCGCGCATTTGACAACCAACCCAATATCTTTCACCATGCATTCCGTAATTTCGCCAGCCATCATGTACTGGGGCACTCCTGTCGTCCTCATCACCACCGAGAACGAGGATGGCACCCCCAATATCGCGCCCATGTCGTCCGCCTGGTGGCTCGCTGACCGATGCGTGCTGGGGCTGGCTTCCCACTCGCAGACGACAATCAATCTCATGCGTACCAAACAATGTGTTCTCAACCTTCCCAGCGACGACATGGGATCCTACGTCAACGCCATTGCCAAGACGACCGGCTCTCCTGTCATCCCCCCGGGGAAGATAAGACTCGGCTACGCACATTGCAAAAACAAGTTCGCACGATCCGGCTTGACACCGCAAGCGTCCGATCTTGTTCGGCCCCCACGAATTTCTCAGTGTCCCGTGCAGATGGAAGCAGAGGTCATAGGCAGCACCAAGTTGATGCAAGACGCCCCAAATCCGGACAGCAAGCGTTTTCTCTTGGCCATCGAGGTTAAAGTCCTTCGTACCCACATCGAGAGCGATTTGCGCTTGGTCGGTCATAGCAATCGGGTTGACCCCGACCGCTGGCGGCCGATGATCATGAGCTTCCAACATTTGTACGGCCTTGCTCCCGAGAAGTTAGTGGACTCGACTCTTGCTTCGATTGATGAGGAGAAGTATCGCACTGTGACTGGAACAGACCAGTCAAAGTTGGGCGGAAATATGGATAATGTCGACACCCGAGAGGTAAATGGGGATGCTGTCACGAAGGATTAGGGGATCGGAGTGTGAACAGGCTCTAGATCAGATCCAACCGAAAGGTCCCTTCATCGAACACCCCGCCACACCAATCATTGAGCTAGATCCTGAGTTTGTGCTTACACCTCAAGGATCGCATGAATGCCAGACTGGCCACAAGGAGTCTGATGGCCACCGTCACTGTCAGGTCGGTTGACCGAAACTGTGCGCGCTCGCATAATTACATAAAAATCCAAAAGGTCGAGCGGAAATGGATGAGATGTCTTAGCTAGAATGAATTCCTGGTCAAAAAAGTCCTCCCTGGATGTCCATCTGAATCATTGTGAACCCATAAACGTCACGGAACACCCCAAAGCTTTCTTGTTCATTCTCTATTTCGTTGTGCAACTTGGCATTTTGGCGAGAATGCTTCGCGTAGCTAAACATCGATAAGCCTTGGTCTAGCTCGTCTGGGCATGTAAGATGCCCAATGCTTGAAGCCAGCCAGGGCATTGCTGAGTGCCCAGCCTATGCCCAGAGCTAACTACGAGTTCGTTATATGCAGTGTCATTTTCTGCAGTCTTGGCAAGGTCTCGACCTTGCGTGCCTTGTGGCGCATGACGTGGCAGGATTGGGTCAATGGCGCGGGCCGGGCGCTAATAAGCGACATTGTATGCCTCCCTTGAAGGTATACTGTCTCTCCTACTCGCTGTCCAGCCATTCCGACCACGGCCCGAGGAAGTTGCGCCGCGGAAGGATTACAAAGCACCCCCCGAGGGCAGTTGGTTCTCCAGCTAAGCACGCACACAAACATGACTTCTCAAATACAGAGTTAGTCTCAAACACCAGTCGTATTGGGCAGCTGGGAACGCTGGTAATTTTGGGCATAGCTTGAACATGCACAGGAGTTGGAGGATTTTGCTGCGGATGGATTTGGTCATCCCTATAATCTGTGTATACAGCGACAATCTACTGAGCGGCTTTACTAATCGCTTCCAAGTCCCCCGACTCCTCACATAGCTGGCGGAACAGAGCTGAATCGCCTTTACGCTTTAGTAACTCCTTGGGAGTCCCGCGCTCCATGACGCGACCCTCATCTAGGACTATAACCTGGTTATAGTCTGCAATAGTTAGGAGTCGGTGGGCAATAGTTATGATCGTGACCCCCTTGTCGGCGGAGAAGCTGCGCAAGCCAGCCTGAATAGCGGCATCGGCGGCTGCGTCCACCGAAGCGGTGGCCTCGTCGAGGACGAGAATGGGCGAGTTTCGGAGCAGCCCACGCGTGACGCACAAGATCTGCCGCTGGCCGCGCGAGAGCTCTGACGCTGGCTTTTCGAGACCCAGCTTGTATTGCATGAGGTGGAGCAGCGAGGCGATGTCGTCGTCGCTATACTGCCCCAGAGGATCTAAATTCATCCGTACACTATCTTCGAACAGTAGCGCGTCCTGCGGAACGACGGTGACGGCATCGCCGCGCAGTTGGTCCAGCGGCACGTCCGAGATGTCCACACCGTCGATTTGAATACTTCCCGAATCCGGTTCGAGCGCGCGAAGCAGGGCTAGCATTATCGAGCTCTTGCCCGCTCCTGTGCGTCCGACGATTGCCACTCTCTCCCCGGCTCGTGCACGGATATTGATTCCTTTCAATACGGGCGGGAGGTGCGACGCATAGCGTGCTGTGAAGTCTTGTATATGCAGTTCGCCGTGCTGTGGCCAGTTGTATGGCACGGCCTGGCCAACGGCCCCTGAAACTTTGATCTCTTGCTCGGTCTTCGTGTACTCCAAAATACGTTCGAGAGAGGTCAAGTTCTCCTGAATGATGGCGTAGATCTGGGCGAACCACAGCATATTCTCCGTGAAGGATACAGTGTGGGTCAGGACAAGACCTGCGATCCCTGGCGCGGCAGATCCCAGCATGATGAAAGCGCTAGTCACAAATGTGATGGCGCTGCTAAAGAAGTTGATACGCAACGTGAGCCATTGCTTACTCGCCGAGAGAAGCAAGAAGGGCTGGTTCAGCTTGTCCACCAAATTGTCGTTCTGAGCCGAGAAAACGGCTTCACGCCTGTAGCTGCGTACGCTGACGCAGCCCGCGATGGTCTCCTCGATATGCTGGTACAGGGGCGATCTAGCAATGGCTTCGATACGCTTCAAGTCGCGTGCCCCGCTGATATACATATTGATGACAAGATAGTATGCGAGGAAGGCGAGGACCAAGGCTACCAGGACCGAGATGGAGGGAAGTGCCCAGAGGATGAGAGCGATGATCATAGCTACCGTCGCGACTATCTGGAGCGCACTGACCGAGAAGGATGCTAGCATTTGGTCCACAACGGCGACGTCCTTCACAAATCGGTTGGTGATCTGGCCCAGAGGCCGGTCAAAGAATGACAACTTGGCAAACAAGACGGAATCCAACAAATGCTCGTAGATCTTCAAGGATGCTTTGATGGATCCCCAGAAGGTAATCATATCTCGAGCGAACGTAACGAGGGCGTAAGCAGCACATATCACAATGTATACTGCCAAGTAGTACCAAGGGCTTACAATATCACTATGCTTGGTGGGGCTCGCTGTTCCTTGCTCCCCTAGCTTGTCGTATTGAAATGCCCACTCTTTGATCCAGAGATTTGTGCCCAGCGCCGCAATCTGCTGAATCGCAAAGCCACAAAGCACGAGGGCCCAGAATGAAGCCGGCCCCATACGGCTGAAGTAATAGCGAACAGTTGAGAAGGGCACCGCTCCATCAACCTTGGCTTCTCTTGGCTCGGATGAGGTCGGACGTGCCGGGTTCTGAGACGCGGCGTCCGCTGGTGTGGTCTGGCTGTCCGCTGGTAGGAGCTTCCTTGAGGCCTTTGGCTGTGTCGCTTCGAAACCAAATGTCTTGCCGATCAGGCCGGTTGCGATAATCTCTTTTGTCGTTCCCTGGGCTTTGACACGTCCCTGATCAAGCAGAACAACGTACTCGGCATGTGGGACAACGAACTGAACGTGATGTGTCGCAAAAACACATGTGCGGCCCTGCATCAGCCGGCCCCGGATGGCCTTGGCCAAGATGTGATTGGCCGTGCGCGAGTCCACGGCGCTCAGGCAATCGTCGAGGAGGATGACCTTGGACGGGCTGTACAACGCTCGCGCGAGGGCCACGCGCTGCTTCTGGCCCCCTGATAGCCGGCACCCGTGGTCGCCCGCCAAGGCCTGATCGCTATCGGCGAAGGACGCTAGGTCGGGACCGAGCGCGACGGCTTCGACTACTTCGCTGTAGCGTTCGCCGTCGAACGGCAAGCCAAGGAGGATGTTCGACATGATGCTCCTATTCATGATCCAGGCCTCATGAGGGCAATAGGCCGTGGAGTCGGCGAGCCAATCCGTCGGCTCTTGTTCACCATCCCAGCCGTCTGGCTCGCTGCTGTATGGCAGTAGCACACGACCACGGCTGAGATGCATCTCACCGAGGAGGGCTAGCAGGATAGATGACTTTCCTGAGCCGCTAGGGCCACAAACGACGTTGAGGGCGCCGGGTCGGAAATTGATACTCAGGTCTTTCAGAATAAAGGTGTCTCCAGAAGCCATGGCATCCAATGCTATGCCCGGGTCGCTTGCGGAGAAAGCATGGCCAGTGGCTCTGGGCCATGATAAAGTGGCATTCTCGAACCCAATAGTAGAAGAGTCTTCCATCGTAAGCTGATCGTACTTCTCGCTTTCTGGTTCCCGTAGGAACCTCTCGACGCGGAGGAGGGACTCGTAAGCCTGGATGAGAAATGTAATGGAATCGGCTAGACGGTTTAGAGGGATTCGCAGGACGGAGAACGTAGCCAGCGCCGGGAACGCGGTTGTTGTACGGAGCTGATGCTTATACACGCCAGTATAGAGGAGGAAAGTGAGAAGGGTAGCGATGTACGGAAGCGAATAAAACACGGTCATCGAGACGGACCACCAGACAAAGCGCGACCGCAGCTTTCCGAGCTCTGCTGCTCGCGTAGCTAGTATTCGGTCTCGGAAAGCGATCTCCCATCCGTAATACTTGATAGACCGAACGGTGCGGAGAACCTCATTGTTGGTGTGGATCCGGGCGTCAGTAGCGGACAGGAGCTGACTCTGCACAGCCGCCAGATGCTTGGACACCCAGATGTTGACGGGTAAGAGAGCAACCATCAGTACCACCCCTAGCACACCACTGAAGCCGAGAATCTTGTACAGGAGGCACGTGCCCAGTGTTATTTGGACCGGAAAGGTAACCCAGACGAAGTACAAGCTTCCGCTCATAGTGCCGATAAAGTCTACATCGCCTGATACCAGGTTCAGGATGGTTCCATCCGTTGCATGAGCCTCCTCAGCTCCGGCGTCTGCAAGAGGTGATCTCACTACCCTCTTGCGCAGCATCTTCCCATGGGTCAGATTCAAAAGGACGGCGCGAACCTTTGCGTTAATCCGGTTGCCCCTCCAGCCGCATTGAGCGTCCGCTAGACCGGCCACAGTCCCGGAGACGAATAGGCCGAGCACGCAAATCCATGCGGTGCTGCGTAGCATCAACTTGGGATGCTCCAAGTATTCAAGGATGTATCCTATGAGCATCGGCGGCACGAAAACTATGACACTGGCAGTCGCAGCCCATAAGCCTTGCTTGAAGATGCCCACCTTGAGGAAATGGTAGAGCTGCCACACAAGGCGTGCACCTCGGATTTGGCGTATCTGGCCCCGATATGAAGATAAAACGACCGCCGATGTTTGCTCATGGCTAAGCTTGTCGAGGTGTTCTGCCTCTATTGATCCGGATCGGAGGCCTCTCCATAGCTGGCCTTCGGTCCAGGAGAAAGCCAGCTGCGAGAAAATGCTCGCCTTGTCTTGCAGCGAAAGCGGCTGTCCATTGGCGCCACTGTTGTGCGACTGAGAAGGCACCATGGGCGAGGCTCCGTGCAAAATGACGAGGGCTGTGAACAGGCCAAGACGAACCAGATGATACAGGCTTGAAAGTCTCTCTGAACCTTCCAAGACCGCTGCGTGGGCAGTCAAAGTGATGCAAAGCCATTCTACCACGTACAGCAATGCTGAGCTGGACTGGAGAGGCTTGTAGAGATGGTGAGCGGGGTCTCTAGCGACCACAAGAGCAATGAGGTACGCGGAGATGAATGGGGACAGCAGATTGATTCCGTCATCTTGGCGGATGAGAAGAGCCGCCGTAATTATGCAGTCAAAGCTGAGCACTGCAACCTCCAGGAGCCGGAGTGGAGGCGTGATCAAAGTGTGATGATACTGTCTATGGGGCGAATTGTTCGGCAGTGTTAACCTGGAACTGGCGCTTAGGGCCTGGAAACCAAACGGCTTGACGGGGTTTCCTGATGAGTGCTTGGAACGAAATACGATGAAAGCGAGAGACAGTAGGCATGCCACAGCGGGGGTGAAGATACTCAGAAAGCCATGTACGGCACAAATGGACACATGGCCGTTTTCCCAAGGCGCATTCGAACATGGAGTCAAAGTCATGATTCTGAAGGATCGGACTTGCAATGCAGTTCAGGGGTAAGCACGCCTGACAATAGAAGAAAGCAGGACAGACTTCTGATTGTGACGGTTAAAAGTAGGTGGAGAGACATAGAGCAATTCATGAATTTCATTCAAATGTTTGCCTAATGATAGAACACGCGTCCGTGTTGGAATTATGGAAGTGACGAGGCCGTGGGAGTACTTGTCCCTGCGCTCTAGGCAGCAAATACGGAAGTGATTCAAACCCATGCCCGAATTTCTTGGCAGCCAAAGATTAGAGCCCGGGAGGTTGGTTATGCAAATCCCATTGCAGGCTCCAGACGCCAGTGGTTATGTATGTACCTGCGCCAATGCTTGGCCAGCTTCTACCACCTGCCCAAACTGGAGGTCATAATATTGAAGCTTATTGCCAAGTCAAATGGAGTTCTGTTCTGAAGAACGAAAAAGTCTTTCTTAAACACATTGCTAGCGATCCTCCTTCTCCCTAAACTACGCACCGCTGTCTCTGATGCGACATATTTACCTCATCTATGTTCTCTTAATAGCTTGGCCTCCCACGTGGTTGAGCCAGCATGGCTACCCGCTGACCAGACTTTAATCGAGCTTCCGAACGACCGCTCCAAGTTCGACTCTACGAGGCAGTACTGCATGGCCAAGTTGGCAGCGTGGTTTGGTATGCAGGGTATCATTGAGCACCACCAGGAAGCGCAAGGGGTCGTCATTGACGCCTGCTGCCCAGGCATGTGTCCCACGAACATGCAGTGCGACTTCCCGCTAAATCACAGGCTGATTATGAAAGTCTCACTGCTGCCCCTTGGCCGCACCGCCGAATAAGGGAGCCGGTCTCTAGTCAGTGCTACGGGCCTTGGTCCCGGAAGCAACGGGAAGTTCTGGAGACATGACGAGTTTCTGCCGTGAGTCTTGTACCACCAAATTGATATCATCTCGTCGCATGGACTAACTGAATTATGTCATCCAGGCCAGACGTTGTGCTGGACAGTGATCGGGGCCAGGAACTCTACACTGAGACATGGGATGAAATTATGAAGACCCTAAAGCCTTACCTGGTATCGTAAAGCTGGAATTGTGTTCAGCACAAGGAAGTCGTGAATATGAGATGAAACAAGTTTTGTGTTGGTAGCCCCTGAAATATACGAGCTACCCCTATCTGGCCTTGAATAGGGGTAGCTCGTATATTTCAGGGGCTACCTGTTACAGCCATTGCGGAATTTTCGTTGCTAGGGCGGGGTAGAATCCCCTAACTAGATTGACCCAAGCCCCCTTGAACGGACGAACGCAACCTGTTTGGAAAGCGCATTGATCGGATTGAACTAAGGTGTACTTTCCTTCCTTTGTTTCTTTTTGGACGTTTCTCTGGTTCATTACCAAGGCAAAGTTGATACCCTCATACCTGTCGAGAAAACAACAACGCCAAGCGACTGAGACCATACGGGACCATCCCGATTGACTATCGCGATCATGGACGCCGCTCGTCAGCAGGAGGCAGAGCGCCAGCGTATGTTCCGCCAACTTGCGCGAGAGGCCATCACCAATCGCGATGCTGCGCAAGACGGCCCGGGAAAGCAGCAATGACAGACAATCCATGACCTCCTGCAGACAAAGTTTAAGTCGTTCCCATTCCTGAGCTTTTCGAATTCTCCCAATGAGGCAAACAAAAACTGCGACTTCTGTCTCTTGGTTTTCCAACCTAATGTAACGAAGGTACCTAGCTAGAGGACTTCCCTCCTTCCTTTTTATTTTGAACTTTCTCTGATTCAATGCCTGCCAAGACAGAAACTGAGTTTCTTCCTTTCTTACGTTTCTCAATTTCATGCGAGGCAGCAAACGTAAACTTTGAAGCCTGTCTCTTAGTCTGAGTACCTAGGTAGGTACCAAGCTAACGTAACGAAACTACCACTGTAAACTGCGAAGGTTTACCTGAGGTTGAATTTATCACGGCAGCAACACTCGACACTATGTACTTTGAGCTTTATTCATCCCCCATATTCTGCGTCTTGCACATGCTGTAGTGATTTGCTGCCACCATGCACGCACAGACTTTTGGATTGGTGACTCCGAACAATTTGAAAACATCTTCTGGTGCTAACGAGCATTCTCAAGAGATCCAGCTCCTCTACAGAAATAGACACAGTAAAACTAGGTAGTCAAATTAGGTAGGCTGCACGACTAGTTCATTTGCCATATTCGCCCGCCGCTTCTGGCTTCTGGCTAGTTTCTCAAACTTGAAGTCGTATCGAATGAGCAGCGATGCGAGCAGAAACTTGATGATGTCCGGTGCAAAGAAACTACAAAGGCGAGGCACCGAACTATAACTTGAGTCATCGCATGCGTTCACATGTCTTCTTTCATGAAGCAGTCCAGATAACGTATTAATTGCAGTTTCGCTCGAATAATGCCGCCGTCCTGTCCCATGGCTTCTCCGACCTTCCCACTTTGGTCATCCAAAGATGCTAGGTGATTAGCAAGGCCGTACAAGGTCGAATGGACAGTAGCTGCTGTGTTATTGATCACTGCCGTTGTCATCCCTAATTTTCAGATGCAATATCCTCTGCAGGACCTTTCCTGCCTTTTCTTCGGTCGTTGTCGATGAGACACTCGATCACATCACCCGAACTATCTGCCAAATCCTCCGCTCCGGCAACCCCGGGGGCTCTTCAAGATATGGCGAAGTAGGGGCACCTCGTCGGCGATGATTGTAGACCGTCTAAACATGTTCCAACGGGTACTTTGCAAGCCACACAGGAATGGGTGATTGACTTTCGTTGGACAACAGCATTGAGGAGGCGAGGCTCCGATTCCTGTTTAAGACTATAATGCGATATGTAGGATACGATGAGTAGTATTGAGTCGGGTCATAAATGACCATTCGATCAAGTCGGGCACAAGAAGAATGTTCGGATGATGGACGTATGTAGTTAACATTTTGGTCCGTGCTAAAGCGAACATGGCTATAAATAGCGACATGGATGACCCCTGGCCCTTACACGATGGTCTCCTCGTGCATATTGACGTGCACTTGGGACCGACCCTCTTGCTTGCCCGCAAGGATCCACCTAGTTATAATGGCAGATGTCTGTCGCGCATAAAAGGGTATTTTCTTCCTTTCCAGGTGCCTGGGTTCCGACTGTCAGCTGACGTCATGGGCCAAAGGGCGGCCCGACCTGACACGCTACAATACGCCATGCGCCACGTACACTTCATTTACTTTTTGGTGTGGCTGCTTTGTTCCTTCGCGCCTGGGCCAGGATTCTTCACCGCTTTAACGGCTAGTTGGTGGCGCGCAGCGGGGCTGCGGTGGAGTACCAGGAGATGATCTCAATACGAGTCCCTAAAAGGGGTTCAACACTGTACCAACCACTATAAAACAACATTGTAACCATATTCCTTCCCTATTGACGTACGTCGGTCGACTCCAGGGCAAGATATTTATAGCAACAAGTCTTCCACATTTTGAAGCACATCTAACCCCACAACTACCTCACCGATCGCAAATCGCAGATCTCACATCCTGGTCTGAAGCCCAATTCCACCACACAAAATGAGCACGAGGGAGCTTCAAAACTCGGCAGCGGCCACCGGTGCCGCCTACAAGCCCTTTGAGAAACCGGCAGAGGAGGTGGACGAGGAGAACCTGTGGCCGACGCCAGTCTTGGTCCACGATGCCGCTGCCGAAGCAGGAGCCGGCATCGACCTCGATCTTGACGACTACGGCGAGACGCTCGCCTTTCTGCGGTGCTTTGACACCATGTACCTGATCGACGACTCGGCCGCCATGGCGCCCTACTGGGGCGACGTGAAGGCCCTACTGGAGCGCCTGACGCCCATCACGGTCAAGTACGACCCGGACGGCATCGACATCTTCTTCCTCAACCACCGGCCCAAGGGCCTGCTGTCGGGCATGACGTTCCGCAAGTCCGGGTACCGCCGCATCGGCGGCTACGGCGACCACGACGCCGACTACTCCAAGGACACGAGCACCGTCCACGGCATCTTCAACGGCGTCAAGCCCCAGGGCAAGTGCAACCTCGGCGCCCGCCTGTCCAAGCTCCTGACCTGGTACTGCAAGAAGCTCAAGTCGGACGAGGAGGACGCCGCGCTCAACCTCATCGTCATCACCGCGGGCCGCTTCGACGACGACATCAAGGCGCCCCTCGTCCAGGCCGCCAAGATGCTCGACAAGATGGACGTCCCCGAGCACCAGGTCGGCATCCAGCTCTTCCAGATCGGCCAGCCGAGCCCCGAGGTGCAGCGGACGTTTGAGTACCTTGACGACGAGCTGCACCTGGAGGCGAAGACGCGTGATATCGTTGACACCACAACCTGGTCAGGGGAGCCCGGCTCATTATCCACGGACGATTTGCTGAAGGTGGTTTTGGGCGCGGTGGTCAAGAAGCTAGACGAAAGGAAGACGGCGCTGAACATGACGGACGCAGCGGCACCAAGCAAACGGCTGGATGGAGAGGGTGACTTCATATAAAGCCATCATCAACAGGCGGTAACAGATTAGCAGCCCTCTTTTTGCCAAAAAGATCAAGGTGATTGGCATATTTATCATAACTCCCAGAGACCTATATACCCATGGAATAAATTCAATGATTCTGCAATTAGAACGACCTGGTCTGTGAAATTGTCTGGATAACCAAACTACCATCCTCAGTCTGTCCAAACTCATCTTTCTGCTCCTCAACGTTCCAGTCCAGCGAGTTAACCACTACCAAGACCCGCAGTCTTACTTTCAGCTCCTTGTCCTCCACGAGGCTCACCAGGCTTTTGAGGATAGCCTTCCGGTGGTAGTTCCTCGACTCCATGGCATTTTGGCATTGGTCTAATCGATCCAATATGATCCAGATAGTTTTATCCGAATCAAACATGTTGAGTGCTGTGAGCGCCACGTGTTTTAGTTCACGGTGTAGAACATGTTTTGCAGAGTGCTCATTTGCCCGTAGGCTTCTGTAGCCCTGAAGGGCCGTCCAGAGTTGGTCGTATGCTGCTTGGTTCCTCAGAATGTGTCGGTGCTGGCTCAGCAGTCGATACACGAGGGTCGACAGGGTGTGTTCATATGTATCGTCCAGGCCTCGCTCCCCGACCATGTGGAATGTGTACAACTCCGGTGGTGATGCCTCGTTGAGCTGCCTCACCAGTCCGATGCCCATAGGGGACAGCCAGCAATGCGATGCTTGGATGACCTGGTTTCGACCGGCCAGCACGAGTACTCGGGAGCGAAGAGATTCCTTCCACGAACGATACGTGGCGCCAAGTTCGATCTCAGTCAGGCGGTCTGTAACACGTTTCCCCGATGCGTAATCGAGGCGAAATTGGGCCTTGATGTTTCCATCGCGCTTCTCCAGCCCCAGAAGTTCTGCTTCCAGAGAAAAGGGACCAAGCTCCAAAGCTTGACGAATACTCTCTAGACCCTGACTGTCCTGGCTCTCTTGGAGGTCTGTATCATTTGGAGTAAGCGATGCTGCCTTGTACCATGTTTTGTTACCCCTTCCATCCGTGGGGAAATTTTGACTCTACCTTTGATTCGATTTTGGAGGCCTGTCAAATTTATGTAATCAGATAGCCCTATAACTGACTTTTGGAGTGCAATACTCACCAATAATCTCTACGGTTTGATCTGAGGTAAACGAGGTCAACATGCGCTTCATCAAGTTCCTCGCGCCCCTCATATCATTTCATGTACCCAGCAAGATAGCAGGCAACTCACTTGTGTTGATCTCTTCCAGATCTAGAGCATGTCAGTCAGTACTTTCACCAGAAGTAGACGGGCGTGGAGAGTGGTACTCCTGTTCATTTCCTTGACGGAATCCAACTTCTTCTGGATCTCGGCGCTGCTCTTATGGAGCAGCTCTTCGCCAACTTCTCGGACGGCAACGATGGCGTCTTGCACTCTGGTCGCCTTGTCCTCAAGAGACGTCGAAAAACCCAAGGACTTCAACCATCGCACTAATGAAAGCAAATTAGCTAGAATATGATCCAGTGTCACAGTGTTTATGTGATAGGACTCACCAAATCTACCTAGCTCGAAATACTCAATTGCAGCTGTGCAGAAGTCGACAAAGCTGTTGTAAGTCATGACGACCTTGGATCGCATTTGCTGGTCCAAGTCATGGTTCTCCTTGTAGATGGAATTATAGAGCTTCAGGCCTGAAATTCGGTCTTGTATGGTCAATAGCATTGCACTGATCCGTCTCTCAGTGCTCTGTCGATTCTTCGCTACCTAGAAGGGAAGGTGTTAGATATTTGTCATGGGAGACTCAGTATAGGGAATGGGCAAACTACTGCAAAGAAAAAAATGATTGTGCCCATTGCGATACCAGCATAAGGAATGCCAGAGTCTTGAATGATGTCAATGATCGGGCTCAAAATCTGGATGGTATCGTAAATAGATGCCGCCGAGTCGTTCAACTTCTGCGTCACGCGCCCAGCTCCGTGCGCGTGGTTTTGATCAAAAGCACTTTTGGTTCTCAATGCAGCTCTGAAATGCTGTTGGAAGTAATTGGTGGCATCTTCCAAAGTGCCAATCTGGAGTGCAGCTTTCTCATCTGTGTTGAAGCGCGTCGATGTGCTTGCTCTGGCATGCAACCGCTTCTGGGCCAATATGGACTTTTCAACCACGTTGCTGCATCTGCTATTAGAAATCATACACACGACCGGACACCGGTCCGCTTACCGGTCTTTCTCAACCAGAGGCTTTGGTGAGATTGGGTTATCGCCCTGGGTGATTAATTCCGACATAATACCCATTGTGTTCTCGCTCTTGCTAGATTGTTGGGGCTATGTGGCCAACATTAGCATTATGAATACCCATTCACATCTTCTGGATGTAATTATGACGCTGATACTGATCCATGAGCAGAACCAGGACCAGGCTGAGCCTCTGCATAAGGAGGGTAACACGAGCACCGGGTCTAGAGCAACCTCGTAATCTATTCACGGGCGGCTTCTTACATCACGATGTGACACCACTCAATGCGATTTCGAACTCGATTGGCTGCTCTCCATTCCTTTGCATGATTGAGGGTCGCAGTAAGGCAGCCAGCCCTTCAGCCAGCCCTTATCCAGGATCTTCTAACGGGCGCATGAGCGTTTGTTCACTTCCAATTGGCTGTCTTGATCAATTAATAATTGATATGGATGTCAGATAAGTGATCTATCATTTTATTTGACGAACGCTGCTGCAGGTCTCGTCGAGGACCGGCCACCCACTCAATGTGACATTCCGGCACATCTCGTTTCCGATGTCCATCGAGCGAAAGCCAGGCGGGCACTGAGAGAAGCTTGGGTGGCCTGGGGACTCTTTCTTGCCCATCTACTTTACCAATTTAGTTAGCCACTGTTCTGGTCATCTGGAGGATACTTGGAATACCAATCCTACAAAGCGAAATGGCCGAGCCACAGAGCGTCAATACTGTGGGAGCCGGGCCTGCCGAGGCAAAACTCATACTCGGAGAGCTTCTTGACTTGAAGAAGAAGCTCACGGAACTGGAGCTGAAGTACCAGAGCCTGGCTTCCTTGAATGGCCTTGAGTCAAAGCTGCCGGCTCCTCCAGTGGGTGAGAGGAAAGACAAGGCGAGTTTCATCAATAAATGCTACTATGCAGTGTTCTAACAAATCATCTAGACAAGTGCAACAACTCAGACAAGCAGTACTGGAGACGAGGTTCATCACCCAGATCCATGGAGCGCTCATATTTATCGATTGTCACTGGCTGACTAATTGTTTCAGGACATTGGGAAGAAGCGAGCTTCCAGAGCAAAGATTATCACCAGTACGCAAACCCAGGATGGTGATCACATCGAAAAAACCGAGGAAGAACTCAGCAAGAAGCAGGACAAGGGTCCTCAAGAGCATGCCTTTACCCTCAAAAAGCTGGCCAGTCGCGGATATTCTGAGATTGATATCTCGAACCCTGATCTTTGGGAATTGTTGAAGGAACATCTCGGTTGGTTCCCCAACCATATCTTCAGAGGGTCTGCCGTTACTCTCTACTCTCCTTTTCAACCCTTCATATTCGAATGGAAGGCCCTTTGGGAAGCTGCATTGAAAGATCCGGAGGGTGATAAGGATAAACAGGCTCGAGAAGATCTGGCACTTCTTCTGCAAACCATATCCAACGGCCATTCCGGAGACGTCAATCTGGACAGATATTTCAAGGCTATGCCAAGTTACATGACGCCAGGGGCGGAAACTGTCCAATTCCAAGACCTCTGGACTGTCTTTCCGCCAGGTACGCTGATCTACGGCACCCCGTTCCAGAACGAAGACCAGCTCTTCGTTGTGAAGGAAAACAAAGGGGCATGGCCAAGGCGGGACCCACGTCGCTCCACATTGGAGTATACACCTTGGAGGCTTGAGGCCTGGTCCTACGATTGGAACGACGGCTCCTTTGGGCGAACCAGCTTCATGCTGAGCTTCGATCCTTTCGACGGGTACTTACCCCTCACCTCGCTGGACTACTACCCGTTCAAGCTGCACTTGAAGCACGACAGCGTGTGGGAGAAACTTGTCAGCCGCGGCAAGGTCTTTCGAGAACTCTGCAAAGCCAAGAGAGGATTGCGTTTATTTCAGTATGATGGAGACGCAGTAATGGAGAAGAAAGGGTTCTCGGGCCTGATTCAGGAAAATAGGGTAAGCCACTACCGGTGCGATAAAGAAATCTACTGACATGGACCAGCCCGAACCCTTCGACATTCCAGTGGAAATCCTGACACGCGCATCGTCTGACATGGCTTCAAGGATTCGAGGAAAACATGCGGGAGGCGTCCCCGCGAAATCCACGAAGGTGAGCCTTGCCTCCAAGCTATCCTTGTGACTACCATGCCGCGAACCAAACTCACTTCTACTAGGTCACCGATAGGGTGATGGTAGACTATGCGTCGTACTTCCAGTACGGACCTGACCGTGGTCGCAACGGGGCTCTATCCCCAGGTGACTCGAACTTGAATTGCGTTTGCGCCGACTGCATGGCCAACGAAGGCTTAATGACGCGTTACCGAACCCGATTCGACAAGAGGGCAGAAGAGAAAGAATGGGCGGACGAACAGTACGCTCTCTGTCCTCCCCGTGTCCTTGGATACATTCTGCGGGACAAGCAGTGGGCTCAACTGCAGGTGGACAAAGTTCAATCGATCTCCCACGATGAGACAAGTGATGCATGGAACTCGCGCCTCAAGCTCGCTAACAAGGACACCAAGTTGATGCTCTTCGACCTCGTCCGCAGCCACAACGCCAAGAATCGGGATGGCAAGGACGAAATTGAGGAGCTCGAGGTTGATGACATCGTTCCGGGAAAGGGAAAGGGACTTGTCATACTCTTGTATGGTATGTTACACGGATTTATCATCAACCATGATGTGTTGGGTGCTCGAATCACTAACGATTTTGAGTAGGCCCCCCAGGAGTCGGTAAAACCACAACTGCGGAGACTATAGCAGTGGCGGCCCGCAAGCCCCTATTCTCTGTTAGCGTGGCCGATGTCGGTACGCAGGCCAAGCATGTCGAGGCAAACCTTTCCAAGATATTTGCCTTGGCCGCCACATGGCAAGCCATCTTGCTCATGTGAGACCGCTCTTCGCTCCAGGCGCATGTTCAAACCGTTACTAACGTTCAGCTTAGTGACGAAGCCGATGTCTTTTTGGAAAGCAGAGGCCGTGGAGGCGTCGTACAGTCAACTGACAAGAATGCACTAGTGTCCGGTAAGCCAATCTTGTAACTAATATCGACCATGGCAAGTCTAATTTTGTCTCACAGTGTTCCTACGGGTTCTCGAATACTACCAGGGCATCATGTTCCTCACGACCAACCAGATCGCCGAGTTTGACATTGCGATTCCCTCGCGGATTCACGTCGCCATTCAGTACCAGAGCCTGAATGAGGACCAGATGCAGGCCATTTTCAAGGGCTTCTTGGACCGACTCAACCAGAAGGGGCTGATTGAGGACTACAGACGGATTGATGATTGGCTCAAGGAGGACGTCTTTCAGGAGGGGTTCGACGGGCGCCAGATCCGCAACGTGGTCACCACGGCGTTGAGCCTCGCCCGCGCCGAGAAGAAGTTCAAGCAAGGGAACGGGAAGTTGACGAAGCAGCACATGAAGAAGGCATTCAATAACGTTAAGAGATTCAAAAATGATTTCCAGACGCAGATGGAACGGTACAAGGAGGCTCAGGGGAAGATGATTAAATGAGGCGGTGTTGACTCGACCCAGGTTATTTTAGCAGGCTAAATTAAGCTGATGCAGTTAAGCTATGGGGATTTTGTTTAGGTAAGGGTTTCAGTTATTTCACTTGAATAAAGATTGGTCTATACTCTGCCTGGTACAAGTTAATTGGTGACTATCGCATAATTTACAAATAATCACCCTCCTTTCCAGCCAGATGAATGGATTTATAGTGCCCTACCGTCTCCAACAATGAATAAGATTACTCCATGTCCAGGAAGCGAGGATATGGTGCCCCTATATCATCAAAGCTCAACGTATGACGTCTCCAGGAGGCGGCAGAGTTAGCATAGTTCACCTTGAACAAGAGAAGCACGCGGGTTCTCACTGGTCAAACTGGAATCCAACACTCTTAAGGGTTTCCTTCTGGGACATACTCATGTTCTCGGTCGGTTTCTTGCTTTGCTTTGTCGGCGAGTTGGGTACGGAGACCAGACGGCGCCCGAGCTGCTCTGCAGATAGATGCCCAACTACGGACATATTTGAAGGCTTTTGAGGCCTGTGAAATATTTTAGCGCTGCTATATGCGGGAAGGGAATATGTTACACACATAATATGGAATTGGCTCTGATATTTGACCGACAAGAATAGGGTATAAAAATCAATCTGACCGTGGTTAAGAGAATTTTTTAGGTTTAATACTCCATCTAGCCTCTAGCTCAGCCTTACTAAACGCCATGAATTGTTCTCCGAACATAATGGTTTCCGGTGAGCAGACATGTTGGAGTATGAGAGCACAGCAAAACATCAAGGTCGGGTACGTAGCGCATTCTTTGAAAGGCATGGCGATTTTGCAACATAGGACCGTCTGTCTCCAAAATTTAAATGGCATCAGTGGCTATTGGACATGCGTGTTATGCAATATTACCCAAGTTACCCTCAAACTACATTGACCCTAATATTGAAATCTCCGTTACTAAGCCGTCGGGGTTTCATAAAGGCCCTCCCTCGGAGAAATTGGGAAACTTATGTCATCGATCTCTAGCCTTACTGAAACTCTTGCAAAGCCTGTTATGTCTACCTATAAGCTTAATAATCCATATTAGAATCTAAAGAAACACTGTTTTATAGTATTCATCAAACCTCAGCCTGTCGCCCCTCTCCCACGCTCGCTTCCTAATCGTCTGCCAATCATCCACAACCGGCTCATCTGCATCGGACTCATACTCGCTACTCAACTTGGTGCTGCCTTCCAGATCCCGGAACAGCTCAAAAATGTGCCTGCCGATCAATACGTCCCACGGGACCTTGTCCCCCAGAGCCCTGGCCATCATGTCGCACCGCATCAGCACCTTCCAACATTCCCTTAGGTAGCGGTCCAGCTGCTCCCGGTTCTTCTCGTGGAATGGATCGTGCGGGACTTCTAGAGCTCGCCTTTCCCCATGGTACTCGGCAAGCTCTAGGATGATGTCGGTAAGTTCGGCGGGGAGCCCTTGTGCGAAGAGTGCGGACCGCACTTCCTCGACTTCTTCAGATGATGGCATGTACGGCACCTCCTTCTCGACTTCGAGGAACTCGTCGTAAGGCACGCGTCCCAAGATCAACTGATACCCGCTATGACCCCGGACCTGATCGACGCGCCAGCGATCTTTGTCCCTCAGCTCCGGGTAGTTGTTGAACTGGCCATCCTGGATGCCGAAGAATTTCTTGTGCAGGTAGCTCGGAATCCCTGACTTGTAGCCCGACATGGTGCTGTTCCTGACCATGCCCTGATACATCCTTGTCTGCCGGAAATCGGGCCTGGGCCCGACGTCTCCTGGCCCCCGCTCCCAGATATTGGAGAAGCTTTGGATGAACCTGAGACCGATGTAGGCTGGCAACGCATCTTGGATCAGCAGATCCCAGCCAAGATCGGGTTGAATGCATTGACATTGACAAGCATTCCACCAAGTTAGAAAGTCCACATCTGGATGGGCGCATATCCGAAGGACCGTGTCCATGTCGCCGTATACGAGGATCGTCTTCAGTAGCTCCTGTCCCAAAAAGGAGTCGCGATCGGTTCTATCGAAAGCGTAGCACTCGTACCCTCCGCTAAAACGGTGGAGGAAGGACGACATGCGCCTCTCCTCAAATCTCAGCGCGCAGAGACATTCGGTGTCTCCCACGTGGGTGCAGAGGCTGACAGGACACCCTTGCTTCTCGTAGTGACGCTCGTCCATACTGTATTTCAAATGGTGGCGACGCATGTGAGGGGCAATCTTGAGGGCATCTGACTCGGTTATCACCACTTCATCGCGAGCAGCGGCCTCATAGCGGTCTGGAAACTTCTGCCGCTCGCGCGCGGCCGAGCCAGCCAGGATTTCGGATAAGAACTCCACGAACTTATTCAAATCTCTTCCTTGGTCAGGTCTTTTGCGCTGGAAGAAGTCGGTCACGTTTTCGTGGTCTGGGTAACTTGAGGCAAAGGAGAAGTTGGAGGTGAGAAGGTCCCAAGGAATGCCACTTTCTGACGTGGCCATGGCAGGGGCTGAGGGGCTCGTTGCCTGGTCGGTTTAGATTCGTGATGAAGTGCTTAGCTGTAATCAAGATCAATGCACAAGATCAATGAACTGGCAACAGGCCATTAATTATAAGGGGAGTTGTAGCGGTATAATTAAGGTATCGCCGAGTCATAGTACCACGTTACACCGGCGTGACTCAGCGTCGAGGTACTACAGAACCATTCCCCAAAAGGCCAAGGCATAACTGCAAATACGTGGCGCAGCGAAATGATGACTCAGCACGATGAGGGTGTCTAATATGGACTTAGCATTATACCCCTCTGAAGCCAAGGAGTACTCTCGGCTATATTCCAAGGTGTCTCCCCACCTTTACCTCTTCAGTGGTTGCCGTCTGCTAATGGTGCACCTTTGCCTTATCGAATCTTAGGGGCGCACGATGGAGGAAGTCGATGTCTTGTATAGCGAAAAGATGCATAGAAACCAACGAGTTCCACCGAATCGATCTTACAAGATATGTGAGGGGACTTTTCCATGTCGGGAAGGTCCGCTCCTTGGCGTATCCCCTTGACGGCGAAGACAGCTCAAGGAGTGGAGATATATATTCTTAAACCAACCGTGAAGCGTCCCATTTTAATCATCTTGGTCAAAGTCGTAGCTATTCCCGAAGCCCCTATTCATGTACGCCTTCAGCGCCACCTCGTCTGACACCCAATCTACCGGTACTTCCAGTCCCAGCCGACCCGCACGCTCCTCCTCCTCCAGGATGCCCGCGATGCTGCTCCCGAACTGCAGCCGCATGCGGCCGCGATACCAGGGCGCGAAGTGGATCATGGCCAGCATGACGCGCGCGCGCGCCTCGGCGCCGGTGCCCCGGTGCGGCATCCCCGCGTGCCAGAGGCGGAGGTCGCGGATGACGACGCTGCCCTTGTCGACGACGGGCTGGACGGGCGGGCGGCCCGCCGCGACGCGGGCCCGGAGGTGTCGCGGGTCGATGCGCCCGCTCGCCCGCTCGCCGTGCGCGCCCAGCTGCTGCCCGACGCCGCCGCTGTCGTCGGCGGCGGCACCGCCCCCGCCCTGGTGCGTGCCGAGCCACAGCTCCGTCGACCCGTTGGCCGGCGCCATCTTGGTCAGCGGCACGTTGACGACGAGCGCGAACGGGTGCGCCGGGTGCGCGAAGTCGGCGTCCGAGTGCACGGGCTGTCTTTCCGGCGGCGGCGCGCCCGGCGCTGCCGGCATCGCGGCATTGGCGGAGCAGAAGGTCCATTGGGGACGGGGGCCGAGGATACCCGAGGTAATTTGGGTGGCGATGGGGTCTGCGGGATTCAGGTCAGGTCCCCAGGCTTCTCTATCGAGAGCGTGCTATGCCAAGAAAAGAACGAGAACTTACTGGTGAAGATAGACGGGATAAAGTACTTGGCGATGGGTGGAGGGTCTAGCTGGAGGTTGCCCTGATTGTAGTTAAAGGGGCCGTCTTCGCCGCGGGCCTGCAGAACAAGGGCATCCTGTACCATCTTCTCGTTCAGTAAGTCAATTGCATGATGCGGGACCACATCCTTGACCACCACAAGACCGTTGAGATGAAGAGCACGGACTGCCTTTTCGAGATTTCTTGCGTCAAGAGCGCCTCTCGCGATTTCTGCCCTTGTTGGCTCAACTTGGACCGGCATGGACGAAACACCACGCCGAGCCGATCCCAAGTTTATGGCTCTCCGGTGTACCATGCCGAATACACTTGCCTTGTGACAGCTTCTGAGTTGGGACATCTCGATGCCCTTGGTATCCTTAGAATACTTGGATAGGGAAACCGCGAAAGGGGGCTGTGGCGAATGGCACACGTTTTGCTGATGCCTTGGTGTTCGTGCAACTATGGCTGATCTATTGCGCAAGAATTATCTTTTGGTGAGAAGTTCAACTGTATTTAAATGTTTGTTCTACACGTGGTAACACTCCAACCCGTGATGAGATGGCGTTGGCGGAGTTTCCTGTTTCGTTCTAGTCTCCGCGTAACGTCATTGCTGACCTTTGCGGCTTGCTATCCTGCAACGTCATACTACCAGTGTTCGAAGGCAGCCAAAAGAAAATACATCTGGTCGCTCGTGCTACTGTTCGGATTCGTACTTCTCCGTATCCCCGGGTGAAGCATGCTTGTGTCCTGACGAAGCTACCGAAAGCTACTCCGATATTTCGGGCTCCGTATCTCAAGGCCCAGTCTTCAGAAGTGACTAGCGCAATGCAGTACAGTATCTAAGCCTGCCATTTAAGGTTGAGTTATCTTGCAAAGTTACCGGTTTCTTGATTAGGAACTGCTTCTTGGAAGTCGGTCTAACTATGTTACGTCAAGTTCCATGCCGACGTACTTATGGTCCCATACATACGCACCGTAAAGACCCACCGTATAACAGTATATACTGAAGGAGCAACTCTCGCAGCAACTTCCACGTAACTCAACTTGTAACATAGGATAGTTTGTAAGTAGAAATTGGTACTTACGCGAGGGCCACTATATAGCTGCAAACAGGTGGCGCAGCAGTATGATGACTCAGCACGATCAGTGTCTAAACGGGTTAAGCATTGTGCCCCCTGAAGCCACGGAGTGCTCCCGGCTATATCCAAAGGTGTTCCCCACCTTACCCAGGAACCCCTCGGCCTTAGACGTAAAGCCGTGCTCCAACACCCCGCGTATGGCGCATGTATTAGTCCACTGGATATATTCTGAACACAAATATCAGTTCATGCGTGGAAATTTTATAATCAACCAGTATCAAACCTTTGTTGTGCTATGCAAGTCTGCCAAAGGTTATTCGTTGCCAATCTGTCATCATGGCGACGCTCAACGGGTCCAAGCCACCAGCTAAGGAGAGACCATCGATAAACGAGCCACAGCAACTCTTCATTGGGGGGTCTTCCAGTAACAGCTCGGATGGATCGACCTTTCCCGTAATCAACCCCATGACAGGCGACAACCTGTATGACTGCGCCTCAGCCAGTATTGAGGACTGCTCCCGTGCGATCGAGTCGGCTTCGGCCGCCTTCGAGAGTTGGTCTCGCAGCAGCCCCTCGTCGAGGCGGCTCATCTTCCTCAAGGCCGCCGACATCATCGAACAGTACATACACCAGGATGCGCTCACCATCCTCTCATCCGAGGTTTCCGCCACCAAAGGTTGGACCAGGGTCAACATTCTGGGCACCGCCGGCACCTTCCGCGAAATCGCCAGTATGGCGACGCACATCAAGGGCGAGATCATCCCCTCCGATCGTCCCGGGACGACGATCCTCGTGGAGAGAGAGCCCATGGGGGTTGTCTTCGCCATGAGCCCGTGGAACGCACCGGTCAATCTGACGGCGCGCGCCATCTGCATGCCGCTCATCTGCGGCAACACCGTCGTGCTCAAGCCCTCCGAGTTCTCGCCCAAGAGCCAGAACCTGGTGGTGCGGGCCCTGCAGGAAGCCGGGCTCCCCGCCGGCTGCCTCAACTACCTGCCCGTCTCGCCCGAGCGGACGCCCGCGGTGACCGAGTACATCGTCAAGCACCCCGCGGTCCGCCACGTCAACTTCACGGGCAGCGACCGGGTGGGCAAGATCATCGCGGGCCTGGCGGCGTCCTGTATCAAGCCCTGCGTGTTGGAGCTGGGCGGCAAGGCGCCCCTCATCATCTTGGAGGATGCCAACATAGACGATGCGGTCGAGGCCGTCGCGTTCGGGGCTCTCGCTAACGCGGGCCAGATCTGCATGTCGACGGAGCGTGTGATCGTGCATGCCGACGTCGCGGACGCGTTCAAGGCGGCTCTACTCGCGCGCTTCCGAGCGATCAAGGTCGGCGACCATACCCAGGACGACGCGGTTTCTATCTCGGGCATGTTCACCTCCGTCCACTCGCAGCGCGTGAAGAGCATGCTCGAAGCCGCCTGTTCCGCCGGCGCCCGCTTGCTAATGGGAGACATCTCCCTCACCGGCCCGCGCGGAACCATCATGGGCCCCCACGTCCTGGAAGGAGTCACCCCGGACATGGAGATCTTCCAGCGCGAGAGCTTCGGGCCGCTGGTGTGCCTGACCGAGTTCCGTGACGGCGACGACGAGGCCGTGCGGCTGGCCAACGACAGCGAGTACAGCCTCTCGGGCGCCGTCTTCTCGCGCGACGTGATGCGCGCGCTCGCTGTGGCGCGGCGCATGCGGACTGGGGCCTGCCACGTCAACGGCGCGACCATCTTTTTCGAGCCGACGGTGCCCAACGGCGGGACGGGGGGCAGCTCCGGGTACGGCCGCTTCGGGGGGATCGCGGGGGTGGAGGAGTTTACGCAGCGCAAGATCATCACGTTGACGCAGAGCGGGACGAAGTATCCTTTCTAAGGAGGTTAGAAACACAGCTAGGATGGGTATTAATATAGCTAAATGGGTACATAGTCGACCATTCTTCCTTGCCGTGGTACGATATGTTTGGTTTGAGAATAAAGCGTGTTTGAACTTGGTTTTCAATTCTAGTCTATAATGAGTTGCTGAACCAGGGATCCTGTAGCAGCTCTTCGGTGGACGGCCGGTTCTCCGGTTCCCACCGCAGCATTTTCTGGATCAAGTGCACGAAACCCGCCAGGTCCTCCTCTGACATATCCAGGGGCTTGCGATTCCGGCCCTGGTGCCAAACATCGCCCCGCGGGAAATCGTCATCGTACTCATCCTCGTCCTGCTCAGGCGTCTCGAGCGAGTTGCCCTCGGCGTCGAGGAACTGGTCCGCGTCCGGCCAGTGGGCGCGCAAAGACGCGGGGACCGGGCCGAGACGTCGGGCGAGGCACTGCAAGACGCGATATTTCGGTTGTGGGTATCCAGCGTCCACGACAAAGCCGCGCAGCATGACGACCTCCCAAAACCAAAGGCCCAGAGAGTAGATGTCGCTTGCGGGGACGTCAGGCAGGCCGAGCAAGCCCTCTGGCGCCATGTAGTCTATCGCTGGCGGCATGGGGTTCTTTCCGCACTCTTCAAAGGGGCAGGAAAAGCCCAGGTCAGTCAGGACAACTCTGAACGTCCGGCATTTGTCCGGGTTGACGACGTCCCCTAGATCAAATCCAGTGGCCAGGGGTGAGCCTTCGACGGTGTACTGGACCTCATCTGGGCCCAGGGGCTTGCCGTCTCTCCGTTGGGGTAGTTCGATACTGTCTCGAGAGTTGAAGAAGTTTGCCTTGTTCCATGCATCAGACAGGGGCTCAGCAGTCGCATCGCCCGGTTCGCATGCAGCCCAATATTCTGCAATGCGCCTCTCGCATTCGTCAAAGTCCAACTTCCATTGTGGTGGCGACTTGTCATTATCATCGTCGTCATCGCTGTCTGAACTTGAATCCGAGTCCGAGACATTCTCACTTTCGGGTTCCGTAGAGGCAGAAACTTCGGCACGGTCACTTACCCCCTCCTCCTGCGGCGTTTCTTCCTGCGGCTTCTCCTCCTTGTGCCAAACTGACTTCATGATGTAGTTTTCATCATAAGCCGAGAGGTCATACTGCAACGCGAAGACGACGTTACGGCCCGCAATGTCTCTGTGTGCGATGCGGCGCTTGTGGAGATAGTCAAGAGCCACCAAGACTTGCCGGCAGGCTCTCTTGGCAAAATCCACTGACCAGAGATCACCTGGCCCCGCCTGCTGCCCTCCCTGGAGCTCAACTCGTTTGTCGAAAGCCTCCTCCGCAAACTGCGAGAGGGGGTCCCCTAGGGGTTCTACAACGGTACATAGATGGGTGCCCTTGGGTCCCTGTATAGTGAATGAGTCGAACGGGACTTCGACGTGCTTCTCGCCGGGGTGGGAGATGTGCTTCAGGGAGTCCACGAGCGTGCGCATTTTCTCGCTTGATTTTGGATCGTAAATCTTGAGAACTCGAAAGAGTCTTGTTGATACGCTGCAACGCACAGACCATAGACATGTCAGCCACTACTGTAGCCTCGGGGCAGGATTGGATTTGGCTTACTTCCTGTCCCTTGCTAGCCATACGGTGCACTGAGAGCCAGTGCCAAGCTTGCGAAAGACCTGGTAACGATCGCCGAGGACGTCGCCGAGGTAGACGGGGAAGTACCCGCGAGTCTCGTAGTCATCGAGTCGTTCCTAAAGGGAAACATGAATGAGATGTTAGCAATCATGGACTTGGGCGGTGGGAATGGGGACAAGTCGCAACACCTACGCCCTTAAACCGGGAGTTCAGATAAGTGTTTGCTTCCGCCCGGGAGTTCAGATAAGTGTTTGCTTCCGCCATGTTGAGGGCGTGCGATTGATACTGAAGGCTTTCGGGAAGTAAGTGTGTAGTAATGTATAGATGCACGCAGGATGATTGATTATATTATAAGCATGTCACCCAATTGGGTGACGTCACGCAAAAGGCGGCAGGTATGCATGCGGCAGTGTAATTATGCGGAGGCCAAACACACTTGAGAAACTGGCTCCGCCGAGGGCTGAATCGGTTACACAGCCACTCCACTGTAGCCTGAGAGCATAGACCATGGTTTTGGTTTTGGTGCTTATCTTAAAATAGGATCGAGTTACTCCGTAGTTGTATGCTGACTGGATGTGGATATATACTATTCTCTAGCGCCCGTTCCTTCAGGGGGGGGCTAACTATTGTGTTCACCTACTATGTCAGCCAATTGAAGTGGAACCTCTATTGACAATCGCCATTCCTTTTGACAGCATGTGCTTACTACGTTCCCATTCCAGGCCCTTGATCTGCATGATCTACAAAATATACGACATATGCAGGTCCAGCATCACACGTAGTAAACAAGACAACTAACTTCACACAAACCACAGAAAGATAGGATATGCTACACAGCCTGCAAGTGCTTACACATTTGTTTCAGATCGCCATATAGGTAGTCTCCACAGAAGAACAGTACAGTAATTGTATTATCATTCTGCCTGGCGCAGATGCACAAGCCCCCGTATCATTATTGATTGCATCGTCGTCATACCGAAAATGATCTACCAAATCAACTGCCGCTCGTGTGCTCTTGGCAGGATGCTTTTAGCACAAGGTCTGTGTCGACAACCTGATGGCCCCATACCGTATAGTCCTTACTAGAGCAAAGGCCACCCGTATAGCCCATTTGAAGTCGTTGCTGTCTAATAGCGCGTCTATCATATCCACATAGCCGCCTGCCGTGTGGGTACTGCCAGAATGATAATCTGCACATATGGTCATTGAATAGTAATTGAAGGATTTGAACGGTCGTCATAGTCTGACAGCGACGACGATTTACTCTGTACAGCATACGGAGCTAGGCAGATACTCATACTCTAAAAATCAAAAGAGAAAAGCAATGCTGTTTCGAGTCCTGGAACTATCTATATAAGGTCTAACTATCTTCCCAACATCTGGCAAATTCCAATTCATCATCATCACCATCATCAAGCCTCTTCAACAACACCTGCAATCACAACCACTACTACAACAACTTCATCATCAACAGACCACCACAACTACAACAAACACTATCAACCCTTTCCCCTCAAAGCTTCTTCACAAACCATCAAAATGCGTTTCTCTACCTTCGCTACCTCGGTCGCCCTCCTCTTCGGCTCTGCCGCTTTGGCCGCACCCACCGCCAGCCCTGCCGCCCTCGTCGAGCGCGGCGAGCAGCTCAGCAACATCGATGCCAGCGGCCTCGTTGCCCGGGATGTCGATGCCCCCGCCGCCGTTGTGGATTTTGAGAACAACGAAGAGGAGGAGGAACAGGAGGACTCGCTTCTCGAGGCCCGCAAGCCCAAGTGGGAGAAGGTGAAGGTCGAGAACAAGGCCGGCTCCGGCAAGGGCGGCAAGATCTCGCAGAAGGAGTGGCACGAGGTCGAGCCCCTGGCCCAGCGCGCCCTGTACCAGGCCGACTGCTCCAGCGGCGACGTCACCCACAAGTACCACCTCGACGGCAGCCAGGACGACAAGTACCACTGGACCGTTGCGCCCAAGGGCGGCAACGGCGCCAGCAAGGGACAGATCCACCTCTACAAGGACGGCAGCTGGAGCCAGGGCAAGGGTGGATCCGCCAACCACGGTGACGGCAAGATCTAAGGGAAGCCATCACCAAGAAAACATATGCTCGACAACCTATCGACACGGCTTGCGAGTCGTCGGAGTTCCCTGACGCTCAGGGCAACACTCAACTTCATTAGGGGATGGATTTCTTGGAAAGAAAGGATTGGGGGCTTGTATAACAGATGAGAATTGTACTACACACACAGTCGTTATTGAATGCAAATTTCGCAGAAACTTATGGAGATGCATAAAATCATGTGAAAAATATTTTGTCTATTGGTCCGGGGCTTAATTATCAGATCCCCTCGATTGCGAAAACGATGTTTTTACAACAATATCCGCATTCAGTCTATAATCACTTTGTTCCGTGTGTTATTCCTTGCGTTTGTGCTCATCCAGTTGAATATATTTTCATATTGTGCATTCACTGTCCACTACAAGATGCAGGACTGTGTAATTCTGGTCGATTAAGGAGAAGCAGGCAGATGCGGAGGCGGAAAGGTGGATGCCAATAGGTAAGGGGTGTCTCAGGTTTCAAGAGGAATGGGAAGCAAAACAGCGAGAACATCAACAACAGGTCTGCGCATTCGATGCCGTCGCTTTGGAGTTGTCACGCATGAAAACCCTCATCCATCAACAACAACTCCAGGAAGACAGGTCAGAGTTAATTCGCTGGTTATTCAGGCAGAAAGAATGGAACGTTGTCAGACGACGCACATTTCGCATGGTATTCGAGAGTAAGAACTGCGACGGTACCTATATCAGGTCGCCCGATGAGGCCTTCGAAGACTTTGATCGATGGATGCATGTGTGCCATTGGATTCTCGTTGAGAAGCAATGGCAGTGGCCGCCGGGGGTGCCCTCTCCCAGCCAAAAGGACATGAAGCTCTTCGAGGCTTGGTGGTCCTATCTTTTACTGACTTGTTCTTCTTGGTTATGTATCCTCCCAATTCTAGGAGCGCTGCTTCCCGTCTAATGCGTTCTTAAACACATTGAAATAAGCCGACAGTCCAGGTCTAGATCACTCATTATCCGTTATCATATTGAGGACTCTTATTATACTTGTACTAAATACTTACGTCTACGGCTATATATAATAAAAGACTCTAGTAAACATGACGCTTTCGCCATTATCGGGATAGCAATAGTTGACCCCTTATTTACAAATATGATGTCTCTCATGAACTGATCCAGTGTTATAGGACCAAGGGAGCCGCAGCAATCCCAAAGAATTCTGCGCACTAAACAGCATGTGGTCTTGGTCGCTTCCCACTCACTACCACACCGCCTTTCACCAACGCCACTATGGACAGTTTCGGGGACAGCGATCGAGCGTAATCGACCCAGCCCGGCGGCGGCCTAAGCACGTAATCCTCCGGATGTGGCACTTCTTCGTCCCAGCCCTCCGGCCTCTCGAGGTGTTCCAGAACATAGATCCAGAACCTATTGGCTGGTGCGTGATCCCAATCCCACCAATCGGGCCACCCATCTCGGGGATAGCGGTGCCCGTGCAGGCCGTCGAGTGGTGTCCACATGATGCATTGGCCCAGAAACGCATCGCGAACAAGGAGTGCATCATCCCCCACGCGTGGGCGTGGGAACAAACCGGGACGCATGGGTTCTTTGAGCTGAGCCAAACTGCTGCATAACGCGTCGACCTTGTCGCCATCATCGCCAGTAGTCGCGGCAAGGGCCTTGAGCCTGCGTTGCAGCTCGTCGATCTCGCGCGCATTTGCTACCTCGTAATCATCTGTGAGTTGGATGATCGGGTTATCGCTTTCCTCCTGATCCAGCCAACAGACCTCACGAAGGAGGCGAAGGATCTTTGGGGATCTCACTTCGACCTCCCTCGTGCAAATGGAAACCGTCTGTAGGCGGGGAAAGTGTCTAGGGTTGTACAGCGCCTCTATGAAGCAGTGCTGTGGGTGCATATACTGCGCGTCGACCAGGATGACGTGTTGCGTAGTACGCGCCAGCTCCCCGATGGCCTGGATGCAGTGGGACTCGTAGGCGGTCCTGGGGTAGCTCTCGTTCGGGACGACCAAGTCGACCATCAGGGCATCCCGGTCCGGATCGAACCAGGTGAATTGGACCCGGTTCCCGACGGGGTACCTCTGGCGCTCGTGGGGCGGGATGTTCTTGGTGCTGTCGGCGCTGAACATGCGGCCCGGGCGGCACACCTCCCGCGCCTCGCGACAGACATGGGCGACGGCGGGCGGGCGCCGCGGCGGGTCGAAGCGATAGGTGGCGTAGGTGGGGTAGCATGATTCCCAATCCTCGATGTGTCTAGTAGGCTTTTCCCAAACTTCTTCGCGGATAACCGTGGCGCGCCGAGGGATTGCCAGGTCCCAGATGATGAGGCGTAGCTCCAACGGTAAGCCCATGAAATGAGCACGGGAGAATCTTGGGGAAGCTAGAGCCTGGTCTGGCCTCTTGGCGATGGCCTCATCTTCTTCGGTATGCATGTCGGGTATCGCGCTCTAGTTCTTGATTCTGTTCCTGATCTCGGGCTTCGATATGATGGTCGTCTGGATAAGGTTGTGGACGTTTCAACAAACCTTCCGTGGGCAACTGTGGCGGGGAGCAAGTGGGCATTGCGGCACAGCTACAACTCGCCAAGGCCATTGTCGCCATCACCCCGCAGATTCATTCTCCGTCCTACTTTACTTGTGATTGTAAAATCATCAAGCTACAGGTTGTTCAGTACACTGGAATTTTGCGACCATCTCCCGTTCCAAATGCACGGCCTGTTCGTTCAACACCGAGCTGTCGGGCCATGAGTTCTTGCCAAGACACATTCCCGCATAACGTGTGATTGATTGTACACAGCCTTACTCCATTTTTGGCACAGTGACCGCCACAAACCACCTCCGGCTTACCTACGCTACATTATCCTTTCTGTGTGCCGATGTCATATGCATGTTGTGCCTACCAAGCTTCAGCTCTCTAGCTGGTGAGGGGTCTGGGAGTCTAACGCCACGCACCGCAATCTGATAAGTAATGTTACACGGCACTTCATAGAACAAAACAGAAAAGGGACATGTAACCTCTTCTCTGTAATGGGCATAGATTGGCGATGGTGCGGGGACATTTGGCCATCTGCAGTATGTGAGAATCAATGACCCCAGCTCTATTACATCCACTTTCGGGCAGCAGCGTTTGCCGACAATGCGGGCCGACCCCTGGCTGCTGAATATGGTCAACCAACAGGCCAATGGGATGTCTCCCTCCTCAGCAGGTGCAGCGAACATGATATCGTTCACGTCTGCCTCGAGTGGTAGAACGTTGGCTGCCCTATCTTACAGCTGAGCGTCGAATTCGTCTAGCCAGCACAACCAGTGGCTTTGGACTTGATAAGAACTTTTCTTTGTCGGGCTCAGGAGGACAGCAATATTCGGCCCCCAAGTATTCCTTACGGCCTCGAGTACAAGGCTGTGGAAGGGTTATTTATAGCCCCCATGATGGATGTTGAGGTTGGAGCTGAACCAGCCTTCTCCGCACACCGCCACCATCTTATTGGCTTGTTAGCTGTTTGCACGACATGACACCATGCATAAGGATGTAACAGTTCTTTGAGCAATGATACACCATCTGCATGGACATGGGCGGTGTGTGCCACATCTAAAGCAGGCTGGGCTGACATGTTTGAAGGAGGGGAACGAAGATTTTGTGAGCTGTTTTCTGACATGTATCTGCGACGACACCTCAGTGTAGGAGATCATCAGGGCCTCCCCATGTCATGAGGTTTATATCTATCCCATGCGGCGCCCCCTCTTGCAGGTTGCTCCAGTAGAGTCCGCTTATCGCCCGCTGCATTAACTTTAAAAACAGTCTTACGAACCCCAAGACGTGTTTGACACCACTCAAGTGAATTACGACTTTTTTCGCTGCTCATTTACCGTCTTGTGTCAAAATGGGGGCCTATGTATCCGTTTATGAGTGCGAGAGTCACTATAACGTTACGATCAACTGTGAACACTCCGACTATGACAACGAAACAGATACATATAGGACGATTGGTGGTCATGAGCCGGGATCCTTTCCCGGCAATCCTGATGTAGCTGGAATTGGGGTATCTAATACCTAGTCAGCTTTGTTGGCGAGTCGATTAGCTAACCACTAGAATCCAGATCGTTGGAGTATTTGTCGCAACAACCTGTTTCGCCCTGTTTATTAGTGCATTGGATGTCCTCTGGCAGACGCTCAAGACATGTGGGTATAAGAAAACGCGTTCTGAAGCGTAAGTTGGCCACCATAACCATGCTACGTACGGTTGTTATGCTGTGACATACGGACTGACACACCGCCCGTAATTCTGCGACAACAGAGAAAAGCTCAGCCAGCCAGACCGTGTCAGTGTCTCGAACATCCTCCAGAGCATGGTACTGAGCTGCAGCGACCAGCAAGTCTTCACGGGCGCCGCCTACGCCCTGACGCTGCGCTACTGGCAGGGCTGCACCATCTCGGCGTATCACTACAACGTGGTGGCCAACATGATGCTGCTGAGCTGCGCGACGCACCTCATGTCTGTGACCATCGTGCGCCACTACTGGCGGTACCCGGTGCTCGCCGCCATCCGCGTGGCGTGCATCACGGGCGTCTTCATCGTCACGGGCCTGCTCATGGTGAACCAGAACGCCGACGACCGTTCGGACCTGCTGTTCCCCACCAATATCCCCGAGGCCAACACCACGACCAGCCTGCTGTTCCTGCCCGCCGCCTGCTTCGAGTCGGCCCGTTCCCCCTTCGCGGCCACGTTTCGCAACACCACGGCCAACGCCGACGCCTTCTTCCTCAAGACGCTGCGCCACTCGACCCCCGGCAACAAGCTCCACGGCTGGAACTGGTACATCGTCCTGCTCCTCTTTTACCTCGTGGCGGGCGCCGCCGAAATCATTCGGTGCGTCCGGCGCGCCGGCGAGCATCACACCGGCTGGCGGGGCCGGACGCATCGGCGCCTCTCGCGCGTCTTCAAGCCCCAGTCGGGGCTGCGCAAGACCGCCTCCTACGGGTATCTGCTCTACCTCTCGGCGGGCATCGGCGTCAGCTCCACCGCCATGGGCAAGTCCGTGGTGTACATCTTCGGGCTGCGCGACTGGGTCGACCGCTCCGGCTGGGTCGAGGACGACAATGGCATCAACCCGGAGAACGAGTGGAGGTCGTTCGGCCAGCTGGTGCCCATCTTTATGACCGCCATGGTCGTCTTTGCGTTTGTACAGCTTCTGAGCGGTCAGTCTTTTACCTGTTTATTACTATTCTTTCCTCGCTTGGCTTTTGACATATTATGAGAGAGACCATGCTGACAAGTTCACCTAGAGAGACTCACACAAAACCGAAAACACAAGCAGGACGAGAAGGCAGCCCGGAACGGGACGACCGTCTTCTACAATGACCCCTCCCAGCAGTACTCCTTGCTTAACAACAACAACAATATGCCGAGCGATGGCAAGGCTGACACGGCCTACTGGGGTGCCAGTCAAATCGCATCACCCCCTGTGGGGCAGAGTCCAGGGGCCGTGCAGCTTTTCCCGTCGCCCCGCGCATCCAGTGGCAGCGGTAGCGGCAGCAATACCAGCACTCCGCGAGCCAGCCGCAATGCCAATTCTACAGGATCCACACCCCAGCTTCCGGGACTGGACTTGCAGAACACTTCTCCTCTCCTAGGACATGGCAGCAGCATCGTGTCACCGCCGCAATCAGTAATGGCGGCGGCAACGGCAGCCACGCCTCCAAGACCGCTCACGTCTCGGTATAGCAGCGGCTACTTTGCGAATGCGGGTCCCTCGCCAGAGGCTGCCGATCCCGTGTCTCCGCCCAGTCCCACACCGGGAGCCATATCGCGACCGCCGAGTGGAACCTATGTCTCCCTGGCGCAGCAGGAGAGAGGCAGTAGTGCTGGTGGCAGCCCGGGGTCCCAACTCCAGCAACAGAGTCGCGGGGCTTCCGGTGGGTCGTGGTCGGCGTCTGAGGAAAGACAAACATCGGGTGGTTCATGGAGGTCTTCGCGGGGTGGATAGTAGCTTTAACGTCCCTCATGTCCTACTCTGTCTTTCTATATTGGGTGAACTGAGATGCTTTGGAATTGTGGTTTTGGGTTCCATTCATCTACAATGATCAATCTTTACGTACATCATGATGTTGCGAAAGAAACAGAAAAGATAGACACCTAGTTCTAGATGGCGCATGCTTTGATAAAGGTCTCTGAGGCGGGATATGACAGGCCCTACTCGCAACTGATGTTCAAACTATTCGAGTAAACGTGAGCACCATAATAAGACTATCCATTCAGAGTCTGCTTTGGAAACGCCTGCGTAATTCGAATCTACCCGCCATCTGCCGTAGATGTTTGATTTTTGCTCTATCGACGTGAAGTTAAGAAAAGGGTCAATGCTCCGTTATCGTATTTTACCCCTAAGATTTTCGTCTGATATCAGGTACACCTAACGGGACCCAGACGCCATCAGGTAGTAGTATAACTCTTTCACTAGTGTACAGCAAGACTGAATAGAGTCAATAATTATAAGACTGAAGTAGAATACAGAGCAAACCCATTATTCCAGATTGCAGCTCGAGATACCAGACCGGAACAGTGGATCCGAGCCCAAAAAGGACCTCGAGTACAAACAGAAGTCTCGCAGAAACGTCCATGATTCCTTTATATGAGTATGAGATTTACAACCGTAGATATCCGTAGATGTGAGCATTGTATAGATCGCACCACTGTCGGCAAGAGAATACACCTACACTACACTAATCGACAGCTCAAAATGGCTATCATCATTACGAGACCAGGCTGGATGATATGGCGACTTATATCAAAACGGAAGACGAGCCGCCGGCTACAAGCCTCATGATTCAGTTGCACAGCTACTTTGGCATAGGTCTTTTAGGAAGTACTGCTGTATCTGAGACTAGGTGACCCGAGTTAGGTTCCCTCCACTGTCTAGATGACGCAATCCACGAACGGCGGACGGCCGTATCTGTTCTTCTGACCGATCAAGTATCGGCACACGCACGTATGTGTATATTGCAGCCGTCACATGAACTAGGTAGGTTGCGGGCAGCCACTCAAATGGTAGTCATAGGCCTCACCACAATGTACATTACGTCGACAATCATGGGTAGAGATACGGGTTGACGAATCGGACAGGTTGGGTTCTGGTCTGGTCTCTGGAGAGAAACAAGCAAGATCGGTTACCTTCGGAGAGCCCCTCGGAGAGATAGTGAGTGCAAGCCTAGTGATTAACGATCGATACGATAGACGGCTACCTGCCGTTACGACGCACGATTTCTTCGACGCATGTCATACCAGTGAGCAAAGAACAGAAAAAGATAGCAAGCGGTTAGCCTGAGACACGCTGTTTAGTTGCCCGGGGTTACTGAGCGAAAGAAAAGGTGAGACTTTGGGGGCTCGCAGAGAGATAGGTGAGACACTGCTCCGGGTTTAGCTGAGTCGGAAGGTCTCAGGCTTTAAATTTCATTCTTCCCCAGGCGGCCAGGGAACCAAACCAACAACGGACGTATCCGTCCATTCTCGGGGTGAGTGAGTGACTGACGCCTTAGGTACGTAATCCACTACTGCGGTCTGTTGGGAGCCCGTTGACATAGCGCTGGCGATCAAGTGATCGACTGCATTGTGGAATCGATCTTGGGGAGGTAGTGCGCAGGAGCGAAGGTCACGACTTGTCATACTGTGTTTCTCGCGATCAGCTGCCACGCGTAAGGAAACCTAAATTAATTAAATCAAATGAAATTTTCGCGTCTCGACTTGGCAGGTCGTGATGATGAACTGCCATGGGATGGAGGGCACATTCACATTTCAGGGGTAGGGAGCCATGAGCAGCCACGAGGCTGTGTCAAATAGCTTGTGAGTTAATGAGCCGCCAATGTCTTTGATCGGCGAACCCAAACCTGGAGAGATACTTTTTTCCTCTCCCATACATCACGCCGATACCCACTCAGCCCATGTCGGTACGCGTCGCGCGGTGACACACGTCCGGCTGGATGCCGATTGGATAAGCGAAGGCGTACCGTTTCCCTCCTACCCTACCCTTAGCAAGCTGGACCCAACCCCAATCCTCTGACGGCTAAGGGGTTCGATTTGCCAGGCACCAAACTGCCAATCAGCCGGAACACGGACAACGAATCTACAACTCATCCAGGATAGCCAACCAAATGATCTGACCCGTCCCGTCGGATAGATACTCACTGCCAATGGAGCTATGGAGAAAGGGGTCCAGTAGAGAGGGTCTGTCTGCGGAAAGAGAAAGAAGAATAAGCTGCCGATAGAGAGAGTGACACGTACGGTACTTCGTGACCGTACTTCCGCTGTCCACTAGCTGAGCCATCGACGGAGCATGGCTGGTCGTCACACAGGCGAATCCCTCCTTGTACAAGGCTAGATGCAGCTGCCACAGCAGCCCACGACTGCAGCATCTCGGTTAAGAAAGCCGACGGTGTGTATGTGAGGGATCCAGTGCCTGGGCCTAGTCAATCTGTGCGAAGGGTGATTGCCTTGAACCCCGGGGGTTTGCTGCAGAATGCAGTGCTAGGCAATATATGGTCTCTGTAGGACTCCGCCGGTCTGGCGAGCGAGAGGGCATGTGTTAGGGATGGATCAAGAGCAGTTCAGACGACCAGATATGGGACAGCATCTTCCAGATTTTCGCTTCAAGTGGACCGATTGATGTGCCGACATGACGCACGCTTTGAATACGATCGCTAATATGGACGCTGTACTACGCGTCGAACTCTTCAACCCCTTATCATGCAGTACCTGGAGTCTTCATAAGTTCGAATGGTTGGAACACCTCTCATTACGTCTAGGTGGTGAACCAACGAAGACGTGTGTTCTAGATCATCATGCGCCGTCAGTGACACAGAGTCACAGTCAAGGCACATATCCATGTCAGCGGCGGGATATTGGGACGAGCCGGTGGGGTCTACCAGGGACCAAGGACCCTAGATCGCACGTCTACGATTTGCAAGAATGAGGAGCAATTACATCTGCCATGGAAAGAAAAAAGCCGGAGCCGACCAGGTCGACGGAAATTGTCAGATTTGGTTCGCTCGGGGGCGGGCCAATGAGAGGGCCTTAGAGGTACAGTGGGACATCCGGGGAATTCATGCCGTTCACCGTTGGGATGCCCTGCGCTTGCTGCGCCTACAATGATGTAACGCTGGGAATTAACCGTACCGCTCAAGACGGATTGGCCACAATGGGTCACAAAGTCAGTGACAGGATGCAAACGAGTTAGTGATTAGTTCGCATTCCAGGCCGTTGTTGGTGCGAGAAGACGACTGCAGCCGGTTCCCGCATCGATCCTTGCTTGCATGCTAAGTTGGGGGCGTCAGACCAGACCAGGAATGCTCATAGTAGTGGTGGGCGTTCGCAAAGAGTATCCGTCACAATAACTACGGGTAACAACGGACTGGCTTGCTCTAGAGTCGGAACTAATAGGTCGCAGGCTACAAGCCAGGCGCAGTCGTATGTATGCACGCGTTGCTTTCGGCCCCAGTACCAATACCAATGATCTGCAGTTCATTTGGTGTAGGTGGTGGAATGGCGTCGACAGCCTGGGCCGGTGGCGCTTGCTTGCAGCGGCCTTTGGGCAAATAGGCGCCACTATTGGAATACTGCGTATGAGCCGCCGGCCACGCGAGATCATGTGACTCACAGGACCCATGGATTTGGGGCGAGGTCAGGGGAGGATACCGAAATAGGGGTCAGGGCAGTGAGGGGCTAGCGGCAGATCCTAACAGAGTCAGGAGAAGCTTAAGCAAGGGGCCAATAGCAGGGGAAAAATGCTTCTAGAAGACGAAGCCTGGTTGACGATGAAGCCGGCAAGGCAGGCGAGAGGCGTGGACACTCACCGTAAACCAAACGGGACTGCCGCGTCCAGCAGCTGGTTCGAGGGAAAGCCGGCAAAGGACAGGCCATGACGGGCATATGAACCGGCCGCCAATGTATGTATGTCTCACAGCCTCCGTGTGGACTCGACCTCGCTCATTCGCCAGAAGAGGACAGAAAAGAGGAAAACGTGGATATTGTCTCCGCCGGGGAAGAGAAACAGAGCAGAGCGTCTCCACCTACTATTGAACCTGATCAACGAGATTTTCTTGTCCTTACATGACGATATGTCGTATCGACCGAGAACCAGCCAGAGGCAATTGATGGTGATGATGAAAGAGAAGATGATGACAATTAAGAAAACATTTCCCAAGTCTCCACCAACAAGGTTTCCTGGAAGGTCCCGTGGGAATGGTGAGGGCAGACAAATCTGGTGATTGCCAATACCGCAATCTACACCCAGAGAGCAGCAGTCGCTTGACGCTTGACGCTTGACGAGCTCACGGTGAGCGATAACCTACCAATATTGATGCGCACATCAAACAGAGCAGCCTTGGCAGCGTGGCTTGCAGTTTCTGCATGGGAAAGAAAAAGAGCAGGTGAGACTTGCTTCAATAGACAGTGCCAAGACATGTGGTAGGAAACGTGCTGGGTGCTGACCGACACATCTACCTACTCAGTAGATGCTACCGTGCCAGCGGGCAGGCCACGTCCATGTCCATGTCCATGTCCTTATTGAGATCTGTAAGAAAAGGGAGATAGATGGAGCCTTCGTAACGGGCCGGATGGGCGGACAAGAAGCAGCTTGACCGGACTGGGACAAGCTTAAGGGATGCCCCGTCAACCAGTCGCTGTCCGTCTTTTTTCGCCTGACGGGGGGGAGAGGTGGATAGAAGCAATTTCCGTTATATTGTTGTTGTTTTCTGGTCCGTGAGCTCTCGAAAGAATGAATACTGTACAAGTAGGTCACGGTAGGTCACGGTAGGTTAGGCCGTAGAAGGTGCAATAAGCGACAAGACGGAGGAGCGTTGGTTGCGTTGCTCGGTGTGACGCGCGCATTTGCAAACGACCAAATGACCAACAGCGCGGCAAAGTGTGTGCTTGATGAGGTCATTGCAACCCCGTCCGTTGACACCTTCCCAATTCCTTAACATGCGTATAACCGCGCGGGCGACATGCGACAGGTGATATTGGCATGATAAAATAAAGACTGGCGAGACATAACCATAACAGCAGAACGACTGTGTAGTATTCGGATACCGTCGACTCCATATCCTCTGCGACAATAGCATGAAGTAATGGAGTATTGGAAGCAATGGTATCCCGGATGAACTAACAGCAGTTTGAAGGAAGAGTTAGAAAGTTGTCCGCCGTCCCCACAGCGGATCACAATGAGGCTGGTGCACTCACTGGCTGGTGGTGCCCCTCCAGCCCCTGTAGCTGGCTTGAGCTGGCAAACAACGGGGGGGAGTCGGGGGGCACTTGGGGGAGGTGGTTGGATTGGGCGCCACAACCGACCATTTTAGCAACAACCCTCAGGGCACTCCTCAGCACTGAGCACTGTCCACCAGTTGGACCCCTGTGCTAAAGCAAGGTGAAGATGCAGTACGTGGTATGCGCTCAGCTTTCCCGCCACAATCCCTGGGCCTGATGAAGAAGCAATCATTGTTTGAATGCATCATGTTCTCGAGTCGTGCCAGATATCGAGAGAAGTGCATTCATTACCCTCCAATAGTATCGGTTGACATTAATGGTCGTCGCGGTACGTTGCAGCTTGCATGACCCAGCCGTTTGCGCAACAAGTGCCACTGACAATAGTGTCAAAAGGCAGGAGCTTCTTCTGCCCCATGCACCTCCCCTAAAGGCCTAAAAGGTCAACTAGAGGGGGCGCATTGGCCTGCGGATGATGTAGCACGCACTGTTTCCTCGCAACACAAGGTTCTCTGTATCGTCCAGCTGCCAGTGCCCTGACAAAGCTATGATATTTCATATAAGACAACAGTATAGACAGTAACTCTAATGATGAATGCAGCCATGCCGTCATTATTGTCGAAGACACATCGACGGGTTTCAAGACGTCGGAAGAGAAGAGCAGTGTCGGCTTAATTGCACAGCTTAGGAGTCTTGAGAGTTGACCGTGCCGTACCTCTCAAGCTTACAGTATCAGGTGGCATTGACGGGCAGAGGGGCCGAAATCAGTCAATGGAATATGCAGCTCTCAAAACAACCTCAGTCGAACAATTGGACCCCACGCACGTTGCAACAAAACCTACCGTCTGTCCGTCCGCTCTCACCTGGGCAGTCAGTCGGTAGGTACGGTTTGCTCTTTCCACGTTAGAGATTGTGCCTTCAATCCTTCCATCAGATTTGAGAATTCGAGAACCCCTCGAAGAAGCCGAAGTCAATGCTACCTACCAAAGGCATAGTCTAACGCCTTTGAGACATAGCTTAGGCTGAACAGCTGGGTTTTTCATCCTCCTCTCCCCTTCCCAGCCAACCAGCGCACCTGCAGATGACCAAGCTATGCCATTCCCTGTCTTGAATGCTTTTGACAGAAGTCTGCGTCCAATACCTTAGGTAACCTACCTACATACCTACCTACCCACTTGCAGAATTTCAGTATCCGGCATGACATGCCATGGCATGCCATGGCACCCTCGTTGTACTAGGTATGCGAAACATGCAAACAGAACATTTGAAGTTGTTAGTTCTATGCGAAAAAGAATTCGCATATACCATATACCTCCTATGATGTGTGCGGGAAGCGAAGGTTGTGACATGTCTACGGGCATACATATATCTATCATCAATTGAACACCTGAGCTGAGCTGAGCTTCAAACTTTAGTACCTGGGATGCTTTTTAGGGTTTGACAGCACTGCAGCTGTCAGCAGAAACCTGCGGCATGGCTCACTACCTCGTGCTCCCAGCAAGCAAAAGAAAGTACAGTTGCATGATGCTACCTCAAATATATTGGCAGTCTATATCTTGGTTGGGCAGATACTATTCGAGGTCTGCATCGTCAAGGCCGCCATCCATTGGACGAGGGGCCTCCTCCACTTTCCTTAGATCGCTTCCTTTGTTTGCGCTTAGCCGGCTCGCCTGGTTCGCTCCCGCCGCGCCGCATCAGACACTCACTCGCATGCAATCTACAATCGGCCTGCGCCCTACTCGCCCTACTCGCCCTACCTACTCGCAAACCCTCCCCGTTTCCGTTTCGCAGCTCGCGAACAGACTTGTTTGGCCGTGATGCGCAGAGATACAAGTCGTGTTCTTGGACTGGTCTGGTGGCCCTTGAGCCCCTTCTGCTGACTCGATGATGCCGAGGGATCGTATTTCGATTCAGGATCAGATTCAAGCACGTATGCATGTACATGTAGATTGAGAGGCACATCTTCCACCTACCGATTTGGAATATTTCTGTCATGTACGTACGTACGGAGTACAGCAACTCGCTCTCGAAAACAGCTCGAGCCACAGGGACGGGCCACTAAGAAAGATTGAAGCCAGTGGCCAGCCCACTACCAAAAAAACCCACATCCACTTTTGGAGCAATAGGAAGCCCCATCGAAGCAGATTGGAAAGTCGAGTGACTGGGATAGGAGGGCTTCAGGGTTGCCCAGCAGTCTAAAGTAGCGTTCCACTGCTGAACCTGACCCTCTCTCTGCCTCTCCTAGCTCTCCCCCTCCCATTGTCCATTGTATTGCCCCCATCCCACACAACCCACCATCCCCCCTTTAGCTTTTAGGGAGACAGAGGACAGAGAGAGAAAGAAGACTGCCAGCAGGCACTGCAGCAGATAGCGTACAGTGCAGATAGACGGAGAGACAGGAGAGAGAAGGAGAGAAGGGGGGGCCTATGGCGCATTGAGAAGAGCTCTTTTTCATCTCATTGGACTCTGCACCTGGCGCATCACATCGCATTGGAGCGACTCATCGTCAAAAAAAGTCACTGCACTCACTGCACACACCACACACCGACACACACAGTCAGGACCCCTGGATGCAGATGCAGACACAGCAGACCCTTTTCCGTCTGTCTCTGCCGCCGCCCTTTCTCCTCCCGTATCCTGTTCCTGTTCCTGTTCCTGAGCCTGTCTGTTCCTGTTGTTCCTGTCCCTGCTCCTATCCCGCTTCACACCGAGCCAGCAAGCAGCAAGCAGCAAGAAGCTATCTAAAGTTGAGGGTCGAGAGAAGAAAGAAGGAGAAGAAAAAGCTTAATATCTTTTTTTGTCGTCGCAATTTGGTCGCAGGCATTTGCTCTGCCTATCAAAACACTGCATATACTTTTTTAGATTTTGCCTTACCTAAGTCAAGTCACAGTACCGTAAAATAGGTACAGACGACAAGAGAGCTGGGCTGGGCCATCACCACACTACAGACTTCTGCCTGCCTGCTTTACCTCCCGCTACCTACAACCTACCACGCAACGCACTCGAAAAGCAAGAAGGAAGAAAATCGGGTTTCTTGGGTTTCTGGGGTCTTTGCGCCCAAACTCAGTTTTTCTCCGCCGACATTTTTTTCTCCCATTCCTTCCGCCCTCCTCACCTCCCAATCCTTGGACCTCTTTACCTTACCTCATCAAGACAGACCGATAGATTTGCTGCTGGCGTATTGGCCCTCTTTGTGTCTCCTCCTGTCTCCTCCCCCCGAAGTGTGTGTGCCTCGAGACAAGTCTTGTTTGGTTTTCTATACTTGATCACCTTACCCTCCTTATCCTACCTACCTTCTACTTACCTACTACTTCCCTGCATCAACCCAGGTGCATACATCCCAGAAGTCGCTAACCAGTTAACTCGGTATCCATCTCCCGTGACCGAGTGCGACTTGTTTTTTTTCTTCGGCTTTTTGCATCGCTGTTCTGCTGGCCCCCCCTCTCTCTCAACCCACCCTCCTTCAAATCCTGCTTGAGCTATCGCCGCTGCTTACTGGCTTTTTGCTCGTTGCTTGGGCAATTTGTGCTTTCCAGCCATTTACCCATCACACCCCGTGCCCTGCACACTTGCAACGACAAGCGAGCGACCTGACCACCTCGTGCTCCTGCACCTCCAGCCCTCCCGACTTCGCCTTGGCCAGCTCGAGCAATAAGCATAGTCGATCCGGGTAGAAAAGCCGCACCCTTCTGGCCTATCATCTCCAACCCCTCCGCCATCCTTGCGACCAGTCCTTTCATTTGACCATTCGAGTCATCTGCCTTGCCTGGTTCGCGTCGCCACAACACCTACCGGACCACCAAGAGACCGATTTGGGGGACAAGAAGGGATCGGCAGCCTGCTAGTTAGGTAACTAGCAGCTGCGTCTTCCTTCGTGGATTCTGGTTATTCTCAATAGCAATCAAACCCCAAAATAGCTTCATCACCATGAATCAACAACAACACGACATGTACTACGACTACCCGCCGCCCGCGAACAGGTCGCCCGGCTCGACGAGACAAGGCTACGCCACTGTTGGTTTGGGCTCGGGACTGCAAGGCCATCGCTCCGCCCAACGGCCGCCTATGGACAACCTGGGCGGTCCCCTGGGCTCCTCCGCACTATACTCGCCCGACGAACGATTCGACGCGATGCAGCGATTTGACCGTCTCAACCCGAGTTCCATGCAGCAGCAAAGCGGCTACATGCTCGAGAACAGCCAAACCTGGGGCTACAACAATGGTGGTGTCGCAACCATGAACGGCCCCTTGAATGGAAACGGCCGACTGGGCTCTCGAACCGTCAACCGCAGAGCTGCTCTGCCCTCCGTAAGTCCACATGGCCGTAAATCTGCCATCCAGGATGCTTGCTAATACCACTAACCCACTGCAGACCTGGACCGACCAACCGGCTCCCCAACACATGCATTCTATGAACAACATGAACCAAATGTACGAAGGAAACATGTCCCTGAATGACAGCGACATGGATCTGGCCGATCGCGTGCTCACTACACCGGCCTCTGGCGATTCCGAACAACTCATCCCCACTGCCATCGTTATTAAGAACATTCAGTTTCAGTGCCGGAAGGAGATGCTGCAAGGGATCATGGCCACCATGAACCTGCCCCAACCCTACGCTTTTAACTACCACTTTGACAAGGGTGTTTTCCGAGGTTTGGCTTTTGCCAATTTCTCGACCCCTGAGGACACGGCCATTGTGATTCAGAAGATGAACGGAATGGAGGTCATGGGCCGCAAGCTCCGAGTCGAGTACAAGAAAATGCTGCCGCAAGAGGAACGCGACCGCATCGATCGGGAAAAGCGAGAGAAGAGGGGTCAGCTCGAAGAGCAGCACCGCGCGCCTCTGCCAGTCCATCAACAGCACGCTCTGCAAGCTCTCGGTGTTAGCGTGAGCAAGCAGCCCACTGGATCCCCTTTACGCGACGTAGACTTGAATGACCCTGACACTCTCGAATACTACACGCAGCTTACCCTGTTCAAGAACGACACCAGCCGCGAGGTTCACATCTTCCCGCCTGATGTCGCGCCGGAACAGCGCCGACAGATTCACATACTGGCCCACAACATGGGACTGGAACACCGCTCCGTCGGCGAGGCTGACAGGCGCCAGATCCAGGTCATGAAGAGGCCCCAGAACTCGCCTCCTGCCCACGTCCAGACCCAACTGCCACCCAACGTGTCGTGGGAAGACCATCGGAGAGGTCTTAGCCGAGCTGCTACGTTCGATTTCGCTGCCAGAAGAGACGGATCTGGTGCCTATCACACTGTTGGCAGACAGGGGCCGACACTAGAGGTTCCCGGCAGCCCTGAATACAACAACCCTCAGAGCCTGCAGAAGGCAAAGAGCTTTGCGGACCTGCGCAAGAGCCCCAGCCCCGCCCCTTCTGGCTCGAGCTACGCCGGTATTGGGAACGGATTTGCTGCCCAACGTTACGGCGACTACAACCTCACCACGCCCCCTAACCTGACACCCACATCGGCCCAGAACACGAGCGCCGCTGCTGATGCCATGCTCGCAAACAACCTTGGCGGGCTGAACCTTGGTTACGACTCGCACCTTCGCGCTCGCGAGGCTCCTGGTGCTATCGGCAGCCAGAGACCTGGTGCCAACGGTGCCACCGGCCGAACCGCCCCCGACAGGCAACCCAGAGGCCCCGAGTGGGGAGAAGCCTTCAGCGGCCGGAATCGTGGCCACATGCAGCGAGGCAGTGGTAAGTGACACACACTCCCTCACGTTTCTGACGATTTCCTGTCTGGACGTAGCTAACCTGAATTTCCTCACCACAGACTCGTCGGATGCAGGACGCAGCTCCGGCACCTCTCGTTTCCACTAAGGGGTTTGTCCAATGCCGGAGTCCTAGCTTCATTGGCCCATCGCTTCCTCGCCACAATGATGCTCGAACGAGAGACGATTTACGACATACTTAGAGATAGAATGCTTCCAAGATTCCAACACTGCGTCGTTTCGCTAAGCCGATCGCTAGATAGGTTTGGAGAAGCTGGCGTGATTTCCCGACCAGGGGATGAGGTGCTGCCCCAGTCACTCTCCCCCAACCTCCTTGGCATTCGACTCAACCCGCTATTAACGCCTTGTAATATGATTTGCTATTTATGTTCTGCTTTCAACTGTTGGAGGTGATCTGGAAGTCCAGGCCTCTTGTGTCGTGGTTTGAAGGAGTTGCATCAGTGTCGGATGTATTGTTGGGCGGTGGTGGAAGCAGTTTGCCCAATAATCGGGGAGCAGACGTGCGTGGGAACGAATGGGCCTCTGCCGGCCGTTCTATATGACTATACCCTTTTTACGATGACCGACGCCACCCGCGTACTACCTAAAAGTTAACTGGATACAACAAACAACATACAGCGACGACATGGGCGACCATTCACGGCATCACGATTCAAACTTCTATACCCTCTTGGGATTCCTTGCCTGCCCTGGGTCGCCTTCTCGTGGTTTATTTGAAAGGGCCGAAGGGTACGGTGGAGTCTTTTCACGATGGTTACGCTGTTACGACGCATATGCACATCACTTAGATGGCAAGGCGAATGCTGGTTGGCTGGCTGGCTGGCGATGAGATGCCTAATTTAATCACAATACACCCTATCCGCAACACACACACACACATACATCTTGGGACGAAGCAGCAGCATCAAAGACCAGTTTCCGCTTGGGAATGAAGAACGAAAAATATGAAGAGAAGAGAAGAGAAGAAGAAAGAGAATCGGAGAAGACGACGACGACGAGATGCGGGAGTGGCAGTGGCCGCTGGGCCCAGGACTGCTGAGTTTATACGAAAATGGCCAAACGAAGGAGAGCCAGTGATTGATGAGGGATGTTGTCGATGGAAGAAGAAGAAGGAATATGAGAGTCTCTTGTGGAAAGTTTTCTGTATATCAGTGCATTTGTTTTTTGGATACTGTTCTTGTCCATGTTCTGTGTTTGTGTTCTTTTCTCTCTCAACTGCCATATGTGGGGGTGTTCTGGTCTCATGCTCAGTCATTACCACCATCATCAATCCTATCAGCTCCGTGAAGTCTTCTGGGCCTCTTCTACCTAAATGATTGTCATGCACCAGTATCTATCTGCTCAGCAATCCCCGCTCCCACCCAGCATAGCAGCATGCTAAAACTTACCATGATGACAGATTTTGCCACACGAAGATGATGTAAAAAGAATTATTGATACTCTCCTTATTATCACTACGGCGCATAGTTGGAAGTCAAGAGAGGGGTCGTTTTGGCATTATGGATTGATGAATAGGACAAGGAAATATAAGGGGTTTGACCGACGATGCTCGCATTCTTGAGATGGCGACGAAGACCACTCACTGAGTGCAAGAGAGCTTAAGAAGGAGAAATAAGGAGAAAGAGAGATATATCATTACATTAATATACGTCATGCCCAACGTTTCAAAACGAAGTCATACACGGCTACAGCGAGCGATATGGGGAGAGATTACTCAACCAACTCCTTGAACTCGACTATGTGATGTGGTGGAAGAAACTCGAATGCCTGTGACATGCACGCATGAACTAACTAACTACCTACCCCGCGATGCCATGCGCCACGTCAAACCTTCGAGCTCTTTTTTTCCCCTGCCCAATTGAAGGAATGAGTTTTGAGTTAGAATTTCCGTTACCCATCATTTGGTCGTGGTTGGGAAAAAAAACTCTAGACTTGAGACGACACGCGGAGACGCGCCGGCCCGCGGTTGGAAAAGACGGGAAGTCAAAAATTGAGTTGAGTTGGTTAGATGTCAGAGAGAGAGAGAGAAAAACATGGAAGCTCTGGAAAGTTTACCATGGTGCGGCACATGGTGAGAACGAACAAGGTACTTTTTAACCTTAGACAAGGTTCAATCAAGACGTGTCGAACAAGGGGGAGAAGAAGACGAGACGAGATGAAATAGACCTTCGCTCAAACCAATGAGAGGAAGCAAATGTATCCGTAGCGATCACACAGCTAACAGCTAACTGTTAACAGGTACACAGAGTGATGGACATTAAGAAAATGTCTTGACTTTGACTTGCATCTGATTTTGGTCGATTACACTATGGGAAAAACCGAACGTTTCCCTTCCTTGCCTTTATCCAAGTATCCCAAGATTACATTCGATCGATTATGTCCTTGGCCAAGTATTCTTTCCGACATGGGAAACATGGAACCCTATGTTCCCTGTTTTTCGTCATAACTGTCATGAAAACCATTCCGAGCCGTTGATCGCCCCTCCTCATTCATTATCATTACGACGACGACGACAACGATCAACCGGAATGTAAATCCCCCTTCCCTTGCTTGCTTACACGCCAGGCTGCGTGAAGCCATCGATCTTCGGCCAGTCTCCCAGCCGCGCCGGGTCGCCGCCGATGCGCACCCAGACGGCCTGACTGGGGGTCGGGCCGTCGAGGACGAACATCTGGTACCAGGACGGCGGGCTGACGTTGGCGTTGGGCGGCGCAGTGACGGTGCAGGCGTTGCCATTGCAGGTGACGGCCGGGAAGAGCGTGCGCTGGCCCATGCTGTTGCCGTGCGTCGATCCCACAGCGGCCAGCAGGGACACACGGATCTTACCGCCCGACGTCGACGTCAGCTGGAACGGCACGGTCGCGCCGTAGGCCCAGTCCTTGTTAGCGATGGTGAAGGTCGGCTTGGGTGCGCCCGACAGGATGTAGTCGGGGGAGAAGTACTCGAGGCGGTGCTCCTGGGGGTGCTTGTCGTCCTCGGGGTCGGAGCCCGAAACCAGGATACGGCCGTCTGACATGAGCACGGCCTCAGAGTGGTACAGGCGCGGGATCGTCGTGTTGGCCCACACCGTCATGCGCGCGCCCAGGGGCTTGGTCGGGTCGTACAGCACCGCCGACAGGTTCGGCGGGTCGGGCTGCAGGCCGAAGCCGGCGCGACCGTTATAGGAGCCGCCCATGATGACGTAGCGGCCGTCGGGCAGGGCCACCATGAGACTGACGACACGAGTGGACGGCTGGATTTCAAGGGTTAGCAAGTGCTTGAGTCGTAACATGGGTCTTAGTGGGAAACGGAGGCTAGCAAAGATCTCACCATTCTTTCGATACGCCACTGAGCTCCAGCGTTGTCGGGCTCGGTGGAGATGCAGTTGTCAATGCCAAAGTTGGCACCATCGGTAGTGCCACCACAGACCAGGACAGTCAAGGGGTCAGTGTAGGGTGCGTAATGGGGCATGAGCATCATGGTGCCCTGAAGCGGGTAGTTGCGACCGGCATCCGGGTTGTTGACGGCGCCGGGCATCTTGGGCAGGGAGCGGATGCTGTGGAAGTCGACCTGCGAAATGATGCGGGCCTCGTTGTACTGGGCGAAGAACATGTTGCCCGAGGGGAGAACGGCCACAAAGGGGTACGAGTTGACCTTCTCGACGTTGGCGAGGTAGTCGAGGTTGGTGGGCTTGGTGACGCCGGCAGGCTTGGGCACGACCTCGGCGCTCGGGACCATGGGGCCGTCAGAGCCGTCCTCGCCGCCCATGACCAGGATCGAGCCGTTCGAGAGCGTGGCCGCGGTAGGGTACCAACGGCCGGCCATGAGAGCCAGCTTGGTGTGATCCTCCTCCCACTGGTTGGTGCCGTTGGTGCCAAGCTTGCTGTCAGGCGTGAAGAGGCGGACGCCGTAAAGTGAGTCCAAGGACCAGCCGCCGAGGTTGATCTGGCGGCCCGCCTTGTCGGGCATGACGATAGAACCAGAACAGAAGACGTCCGTCTTGAGCTGAAGCTCGCGGAAAGCAGTGCCGTATTGTGGGGCCAGCGAGGGATCCCACTCGAATGAGCCGGTGCTGTTGGCTTCCTTGGAGGTTCCGTGCTTCTCGACGAAGACGACCTTGTCGTTGATTCCGACCGTACTGATCAGCGGGATAATGGGGGCCGACATGATGAAGTCGTACTTTCCAGCCGCCGGGCCGGAGGCGTATGACCAGGTCGTCAGTTGGGGACCAGTCCATCTGTAATACGAGATCCTGTTACCGCCGCCTATAGAACGTCAGTAAGTGAGCGGGCGAGCATACTACGATTTCCGAATGAGAGCGTCATACCGCATAGAATTTGAGGATCGCCTGGGCAGGCAACATTGCACTCGGACTCGGGTTGGAGGGTGGCCTTAGCCCCCAATGGGACATCACCGCAGACTATACGAGTTGGTCAGTTTGAGTGAGCCACATAGTTGGGGTTCATTGAAGACTAACAGCATTGATAACCGTATTCGAGACCACCTGCCTCGTAGCCGAATCGGCTGCAGCCAGCGATGCACTCGGCGATAGTGGCGTTCGCGATGTTGTTGGACATCCAGGGGAACGTACGGTCAGCAATGTCATCCCTAAACACGCCGAGTTAGTATCTGGAATGGGAGCGCAAGCGAAGAAGATATAGGACTTGAGTAACATACTTGACACAGCCGACGTATTTCCAGTTGGCTGGCAGGCCCTCGGTCTGGGGCTTGGGTGGCTGATAGACGATGAGGGTGGCATTCGAGTAGACCGAGAGCCTGTTGCCGGCACCACACTTCTGGCCAGGGTTGCCCGAGCAAGACATGCTGCAGTCCGAGTCGGCGACGAGCTCAGCGCCGTTGCGGACGAAGTTGTCGCAGAAGCATTGCGATGCATACTCCATACCGGCGACTCCGTAACCGAGTCCAACGCACTTCTCGACGCAAGACTCGACGGTCAGGGCTTGGCTGTCAGGCTGCTGGTTCAGGAAAGCGCGGCCGCTGCTGCCCTCGGTATAGCAGCCCTTGTAGGACCAGGCGGCGGGCAGGACGGCGGGGCTGCCGGAAGAAGTGGGCTGGGAGGGCTTGGTGGTGACGGTAGCGGTTGGGTTGGAGCCGGACCCGATAAGAGACCAGACGCTCAGTCGGCTGCTGCCTCCGCAGACCTGGGATGAGTCGCCGTTGCAGGCCATGTTGCAGCCTTGGGCAATCTTGGCACCTCCATTGGCATATTCGTTACCGCAGTAGCACTCTCCCGAGTACTCTGTTCCTGCGATGGTGTATCCTGCTTGTTTGCAAGCAGCAGTGCAGAGGTTGTTGGTCACTTGGTTCGGGTCAGTTCATTCCGTTCTCAAACTTGTGAGGACCTCGATAGGGAATACGTACTAGCAGCAGAACCACCAGTCACTCCAGCTCCAAAGGTAAGTGTCCTTCCTCCATTTCCTTCACTAGATATAAGTCAGTCGACAATTATCCTTGGCACCCTGATGAGATGGATCATGAGCACTCACGTGTAGCAGCCGTCGTACTTCCAGCCGTCTATGGCAGCCGGAGGCATTGGGGTCTTCGCCGGGCCACTGTAGACAGATAGTCTGTTTCCAGCGCCGCAGGGCTGAGTCGCGTTACCAGCACAGGGCACGCTGCACTCGGAGTTATTGACTATGGTAGCAGCCTCGTTGGGCTTGTCACCGCAATCTGGATATGAGGTCAGCGACGAGGAAAAAGGAGGTGGGGCGATAGATTCAACGGACAGCACTCGGCTCCATACTCGGTACCAGCCATGGAATATCCTTTGTCCATGCAGAAGAGGGCACAATCCTCCACGGTCATGCTGGTGCCGTTGTTGTATCCATCACCGCCCAGAGCCCTCTTGCCCTCCGCATTGTCGCTGTGTAGGGCGTTAGCTTTAGGTAGACACATTTATGAGAGGCATCGTCTTGACTCACATGTAGCAGGCGACATAGGTCCAGTTGTTTGGAAGGTCGGTGGGTATAGTCAAGGCCCTAGGGATTATTATACCGGCCGCAGCGAACTGTCCGAGTCTGGTAAGAATATGCCTTGATGTGACATGCATCAGGGACCAGGAAGACCTACCTGGGCCAGCAAAGCCGTCGATAAGACGGCAGTGGAACGAAGGGAAGCCATAGCAAACTGCTGGCGTGATGTGAACGAATGTGCCTAGCGAGAGACAGGATTCGGAAGTCAAGCGGAGAATCGAGGTGAGACCCTGCCCTATATAACCACACAGCAAAAAGAAAGACTTAGCACGCAGGCATCGCGTGGCTTACAGCTTGCAGCAGTGTGGAGATTCAGCTTTCAAGGTTGGCTGGGACCTCAGCTGGGGAAGCCAGCCATGAAGGGGGTGTCAGGCGTTGGCACGCTGGGTAGATACATATTCTCTCCCAGTCCTTATCGAACGAACCGAGAGGTCCGGTGAAAGAAGGGGGCCATGCAAAATGCACGAAGCAAGCGCCGGGCAGAGTGCCAGAGCGCGACATACACGAGATGGAATCTTGTCCACAAATACCCATTGGCGCCGGCCGGTTGGGTGAACTAGAAGGAATTTGGGGGCATGTTTGCCGGGATCAGGCCATGGGGCGAGTGGGCGAGTGGGCGACAGCTCAGGTGGAGCAATCAGATATCGGGCGCATATCCACCACACATTTGGGGACGTCGATTTCTATTTCCAGGCCGTCTTAGATCGGCTCTGGCACGCGGTCCCGGATATGACTGCCTTGCTAATCTGCCTGTGCCATATTCTTCCCATGACATTCGTGAAATTTCTGCCTACCTGGTGCGATGTAGCATTCCTGTCCCCTGGACTTGCAGGACACCCCCCTGTCAGGCCTTTGTCAGAAACGGCGAGTGATTGGGCGTGACAGACGAGCAAGACCTGAGAGAGCCCACTACCGAGGGCACCGTCCTTGTTGGGGGAGATGGAAATCCAAAATCCAGACTCTTAGAGAGGCGAATCGGAGGAATGTCAGTGTGATCAAGATAGATGCAACTTGGCAGTCACGTTGTGGATGGAACCAGTGCTCGTCTAGGCAAGCCGAAAACAAATGTCGACAACATTCGATAGGTGACAGTACTGGAAGACATTGGACCTTGGTACATATTGGCGCTCTTCGCAGATCACCACCCAACACCAACTCGCGGCACCGTTTGGGTTGCGCAAGTCAGAGTCAACGGGCGGCCGAGGAATCGACTATTGAAGGTCGGGCGATAGTTTAAACTGTCTGCACGGCTAATACCGTGGTAAGAGCCACCCGCCAGAGAAAGCAAAAGAAAACAAGGAGACGCAGTCAGACAGACTAAAATTCATTCAAGCCAAGCGCAGGTAAGCACTGCAGATGTGGATTTGCAGTTGGTCGTCTGTACCAGTGAGATGGGAGCACGCCGTCGTTCCAGGAGAAAGAGGGGTGGCCGAGAATGGCTCCGTCCCTGCTAGATAGGATAGAGGATACGAGAAGTGATGCAGCTTTGCAATTTGCATCTCGTATTCGACAGTTATCAGATTGATTGAGGAGGGTGAGGGTGATAAGTTGCGACCATACAATTTTTTTTTCTTTCGTGGAGAGCTCCATGTCCGTCAGTGCGTCATGCTACGCTAATACTTCAGTGCTGTTGGAGGATTGTTTCTAGTGGCCCATCACCTAAGGGAAAGCCTAACGATAGCGCCTTCCCAGCCCTTAACAGGCCCAACTAAACCGGCACAGGCTGAACCGGTCAGCCTAAGTAAAGGGACACGGTGGGAAACGATGGGAAACGATGGAACCAACCAACTAAGAAAACGCCGCTGCGGGGTCTGACCTGTTCGTTGTTTCTCCTTACGACGATGAAGACCCTGTCAATGTCAATTCAATCTGAAGTAGTTGCCCCTCATCCCCTCATTACACGACGCCCTCGTCTTCGTCCACCCCAAGCCACCAGCCACGGCGCTCTCGATGATGCCGCCCCAGGATTCCCCAAGACTTCCCAAGACTTCCCAAGGGTCCAACAGGGACCCGAGACCGTGGCGTCGATCCTGTTCATCAAATCCCCCTTTCAGCATCCCACGCTCGGAGCTCGCCGAGAAACTACAAATACCTCTAAAAGGCCAAGGTCGGCCAGCAAACTTGCCAAGGCCCCAGATCAAGAGTAATTCGGAGCGGAAGTAAGCCGCAAAATGCAAGCAGATGCAAAATTCAGGATGCAGGGATCTTTATGGCCTCATGGCTTCATGATCAGATGGTCTTGATCTCCTATCGCTCGACGTGGCGTTCAGCTGCATCTTCGTGCAGCCTGAAGCCTGGAGCCTGCAGTGCTACGTCGACCCAGCCCAAGATAGTGAGATAGGACAAGCGAGGATCCATTCCCATGCCTAACCGACGGCACCCTCTACCAAGCTACAAACTGCAATGCTTTCGGCCCCTCGTCAACTTGCAGATGCTGAGTACCGCGCCCAGCTGCTTCCGACAACCCCAGCATCCGCGCCGAACTTCAACCCGAGACCTAATATGGAAATTGTCGTGGCTGCGACGATCAAAGAGCCTCATTCAACAGGGGTGCTAGGGAAGCCCGGCCAATCTCATCTTGTCTGCTTTGGTGGTCGGAAGACGGCTTGACGGTTCCTCCCTTCTTCCCCCTTTCCTCTCGTCTCACCAAATCGCAGCAGCAAACGGTTTATCAAGATCTCACTAAGTGAGAACTGATGTCAGGCCCCGGCCCTGTCGATCGGTCAATTCAACGTTCCTGGCCTCTCTGACCTGCCAGCGCGCGAGCAAGCCATTCGTAGATGAACAGTGTGAGTGGGCGCCACAGTCAGCACAACTTTTTGGAATGCTGGCCCATTGGTTGACTTGGCCACGATGGCTGACACTCCAGGTTTACTTTTTTGATTTGTCGTATCCCAATCTGGCAATCCCGTTGTTTGTCAATCACTTCTGCTTCTGCTAAGACATTTTTTGCGGGATTGACTGCCCAGCAACCAGTCAAGAAGCGGTGAATCTGCAGCAACGCAGCCTTCGCCGCTCTACGAAGTACATGCTGCTGATTACTTACAGAACAGCGTCGACTGCAAGCCATCATCTTCAGTGAGCAAATCAAGTTTTGAGAACTGAACATCGAGAATGCGACTATTGGCAGTTCAAACTGGATTTTCCCTCATCGCCTGCCTATTCCAGAGCCATCCTGTCTCGGTGGCTGTCCAGACGCGATGCGATGGGCCACATGAACATCAGCAACGCTCAATCCACACCAGCCACTGCTGCCGCCGCGCCCAGCTGGTATGCACCCCTGTTCTAACAAGCTTTCCTGCATTACCACCCACACGATCGCAACGTAACGCCTCTGGCTTGCATTGTGCTTCCCCAACCCGGGCGCGTGAGTGACTCCGAATGACCTCCATCAACCTCAGAATCTCAGCAATTCCCCCAGAACGTCAATGTGGCTGCCATCTCAGCCACTGACGCAATTTCTCTGTTTGTTGGTTTCTGCGTGACACGGTAGATATTAATCGCGCAGGCTGATTGCTTAAGAGGGAAGGTCGACCCCCTATAGAAGTCGAAAGATAGAGGTGATGAATAATCGAATAAAGATGCTTGACCACCGTGTATGCTCGTTATGCCGAAGAGGCCGTATCCAATAACGACGATGATGGATGCGTCGCCGTTACACGCGTCGTCCTCGTGGTGCTTGATCGCGGATGATGATATGCAGGTTGATGCAGTCGACGATGAAAGTCATTCGATGGCGCTATTATGTCGTGTAAGGTTTCATATGCACAGAGTTATCCGAAGATATCTCCCCAAACTCGTTTCGTTTTCCTGCTTCTGGAAGGGAAACTAAGAGATAATGAATACGGGGTGGTCGTCCGCCCAATGGCACGTCATGCAAAATTCGGCTCGTGCCGGTCCGAACCCCCTTGATGGTATAACCTAGCTGGTTATTACAGCTATCAAAGAAGACGACAGCAGTTGCAGGCCTGATCGTGCTGGCAGCGTCCTGTACAACTAGCGTTGATACCATAGGTTTACTGGCATTGACAGGAACGAGTCAATGACTGTGTGATTGGGCGCGGTACTTATCAAGGCTGCCATATTTGATCTGGTTTAAGTACTCATTTTCCATGATGAACGATCTCAGGGTGGCTATCCCATTCAGGCACATTCTCCGGTACGTTCGGTGCCATGATTAGGATTCGGCCCTCGCGATGTTTCGAAGCTTGGAGAGTGAGATGCCCCTTTTATCGTCGTGACTCGATTCCTTCTGCAGGGCCTTGACCAAGTCACTAGCTTTCCAATCGTTGGAAGTGGCCCCCTCTTCCTTATCTTATTTACCCTCACTATCTGCCTTCTTCTTTGTTAGTTCGTCGGCGGGTTGTCGCAGATCTCGTTCGTCAACTCATATTAAATTGCCGAATAAATAATAGGGGGTTGCCTCGATGTACAAGCCGGTGGCCCACATGCTTTCGCTATCCCTCAGTCTCCGTCCGACATGCGCACCTGATAACCCAGAAACTACATTCCAAGATTGATAGGGACGTGTGTTTGAGGTCTTGCTGGGAGCACTCATTATACCTTATATCATGTCGACATAGACACCCAGAAGCACCTCGTAAGTGCGTGTCATAACTCGTGCTGCTTGACGCAAACTTGCTTGCAGGGACTCGTCGGACTCAGATCACTCTGTCCCTAAATACCCTCATGGGTGGAGTGATGAAATAAGCCGGGTCGGGTTTCCAAATTTACATCGTTGAGAGATCCAGTGGGGACCTCAACTCTGAGGCGGGCTGCATGGAGCGTTATCCCGGCTCCGAGTGGTGTTTGATCACTTCGGGTGACATGACCTCAAAGGCAGATGCCCTTTTCTGTCCGCGCAGGTGGCGTTGGGGGTATGTAGTGGCTTTTCGCACCGAGGACCCGCGTTTCGACGTGTGCAGAATCATCTACAAATTTAGAAAGGATACAGACCAGGAACCACTCAATCATCTTTACAACATGATCTTAGGATATTTTCGTGTAACCACTCTTCACCAGTTTCCCGAGGAAACAAAGATATGTCAGAAAATACAATACAGGCTGTGAGAATTTTCTATACTCTCGGGCCGAAAGGGCTTTCGGGACTTGGAGGTGGTTGTCGGGAGACCTGCTGGAAAGGTACCCCTTTTCGTACCTAGCTCAGTCCTTCGACCAATCAGAGAGCACCCCGAGGTTTCGACAGACGATAATTGGCTTACCATAGTATGGGGTCCAGACCCTCGAATGGCATCAAGCATCGAGCAAAGTTGTAGTCTCGTAAGATACGGCGCAGCGAGTCTCTGATCAGCTGTTCTAGTTCGTCCATCCCGTTTATCATATTTCACCCACCGCCATGCGTGCTCGGGCACTTTCACAAAGAAACTTAGAGTCAATCGGGAAGCTGCTCCTATTGTGACAGGTCAATACCGGAAAAACAACATCAAAACAATATACAGCATCAAAACTCAATCAGGAGTACTGCGCAGAGTCCCTTCCACTCAACCTACCGGATCCTTTTGTGGAGCCATGAGTCCAAGTGCCGAGCAAGGTTGAGTATAACTGTTGTTCCCGGCGGTATTCCCAATGTTGATCTATAGACTTGGGCATAGTTGCCTGGCAATTTTGCCGTTGCGACAAGTTTCAACGCCACCGGCGCTTCGCTAGAGTTAATAACCATCTGCTGCTGTCGCCGACCGGGCTTGGCTTTTAGTCAGACTGCTTCATAATCTCGCATAAGCCGCCCATCAACCATCGAATCACAACGTAAAAGGAGCGGTAGCTAAGTGGTATAGCGTGGGATTGCAGTTATTCGCAATTATCCTAAGGTCGCGTGTTCGATCCACGCTCGCTCCTCTTTTTGCATTTTTGTTCGCTGACTTGGTCGTATGCTCACGGCTCTCTTGGCCATTGATCATGTCTACCGAATGTCTTCCGGTGATGGTAATGAAAAATACTCTAGGATAAAGGGGAAATTGCTACACCTGGGTTGGCACAGCTCAGCAAAGGTTCATGTCATATAAACGTTGGTATCACTTCTCGTTATTCTTTACTCAAGGCGGAATAATTTGACAGACTATGTGACTATTTCGACATTTTGCCGGGATGCGAAAACCCGAAAGAGAGACTGAAAGAAAGAACGAAAAATACAAATATAACCAACCCCTTGCCATATCCTCCCTGCACCCCCCCACAGGCATTCTGAAAGTGATGACTTTTGGGATAGTCACAGCATTCTGTCTGTGACATGGCTAGCCTCTGGCTGCTACCGACCGCAAGCCGACCTCGCGCCGACCCATCCATAAGCCAATCCCATACCACTTACTGAGCCTTCTTCAGGTTGTCCTTGAACTTGTCGTCCTTGAATGGGCAAACCGCCTTGCCAAAGTCGGTGTTTCGCAGCGCCTCCCGGGCCTTGGGCCCCATCTTCTCCCAGTCGATGAGGGGCTGAGAGCCGCCCTTAGCGCCGGTGGTCTTGACCGAGTGGGTGATGCCGTCGAGGTAGTAGGCGATCTTGGGCCGAGACCCGTCCAGCGGCGGCTTGTTGTCCCGCTTCCACTTGCCGTGGGCCGAGGTCGACACGCCCTTGATCTTGGGCTCCTTGGCTTTCACGTCATCGAGGAAGACCACGATGCCCTCCCAGTCGTGGCGGTGGCCCGTGCCGGGTCCGAGGTGGTCTTTGGGCATGTACCTGGGATGGGGGGTAAGCGGCTGGGTTCAGAGCCAGGGGAGAGGTGAATGGGGCGAGACAAGAACACAAAAGGGAGGAACGGAGGGAGTGGATGGAAACATACCATGAATACATGATTGCATATTCCTTGCCAAGCTGCTCCCCGCGGGCGTAGACTTGGCCAGGGCTGCTGCTGCACTTAGAACTCGGTGAACCAGTATCTTTCAGGCCTCCGCTGGATTCGAATCAGTAGATAGTCTAAATGGGAGAGAAATGCTCGAAATTGGCCTCTATCTTACCCAGTATTTCCATCCACGTCAACCGCGGGGAACGGGACGCATCCATGCTCTACCTTGAGATACGGCTTGAATTTCAACACTAACACAATGGTCAGTCTTCTACCATCGCTGATATGTTGCAAAACTGCAATCCAATTGATGATAGCAAGGATATCTTACTGCAACGTTGTCAGTGTCTTCAAGTTGGTACATGTCCGCCAGAGCCCTTGGTCTCTGGCGGTATCGAGGGACTAAGTGCTCACCTGGCTTTGCCAACGGCTCCATCTTGGACGGCTTCCTTAAAGCCTTTCACCTTGTCGTGGCCAATGGTGCCGCGCTTCTCAACTGATGGTGCAGCCATGGTGAGGGTGGCTGCGACCACGGCGAGTAACTGGCTAGGGTGCATCTTGATTGCTGAAGATATGGTTTGGGGGTTTGGATGTTCTTTTTGGTTGTAGCTGTGTCTGTGTGAATCGAATGGTGACTTTGATAGTTTTCCTTCCACATTTACGTCCGCAGACTCCATTCTTATACCTCGTGTAGCTGCCCTCTAGAGTCCTCAGGCTATACCAACATGTGACACTAGGTACGGCGTAATACCTAGGCAGGATCCTTTGGTGATGTCACATATACTATAGAAAGGTACAGCTTTGAAGCCCCTATCTACTCCTCGAATGAGGAAGAATTGCTTTTTCCCCAAAATGACCGTACAGTGTGGACCGGGGATATTCAGTGCGGTTCATATGACGTTTCCTACCGTTTCTGGGGAGAGTACGCTCTATGATTGGCTAGTATATTGATCGTTTCCTTACGCATTGTACGAAAGTGAGAGCTTCTGTGTTGGAGGAGAAATTCACGAAATCCGATACGCGATACGGTCGAGAAACAGTAATATAAGAGACGTCGTTGTTGATCGACAGTCAGCTTGCATAGCCCCTGTGCTGCGCCAGCCTCCTTTGGCATCCTCTTTTTCCTCCTCCATTCTTTTTGCTCACCACTACAGCGTCAAAGTTGCTCCGCAGATCAATCGATCGATCTCGGTTGTAAGTAGCATGCCGCAATTCCGAAAAGTATCTGTGGAAATAGGTTCAGCTCAAGATCGCTCAGCCTGCTTGGCGCGGCCTCCTTCGAAATAGCGGGTCACTTGGCGGTCCCAAGACGGTAATGCGGCTTGACATACATCGACGGAACTTGGCGTGGCATACTGGCCAGGTCTCATTTGGCATTCAAGTTGGCCTGCGTTTGACAGCTGTGTCCCATGTATTACGCATCCAATCTCAAAGCTCCCCTATTTCACATTCGTAATAGCTCTCTTCATGCGTACAGTGCACCTACTTGGGGCGGTCACACAATGTATTCCTCGGTTCCGAAGCTCAAATGCATTGCCGGCCATTGTCGACCGAGATATCCCTTTTTAAAAGTCTCGTGGCAGCAACGTGACGCTCCAGTGTATTTGCTGTCAAGATATGGCTACCAGATACTTTGATCATCTTCCACGTTCAGCAGATCATTGATGTGGAAATATGTCTGATAAGGTGCAACTCCTAGGTCGACATTGACTGTAGTAAGGGATATCTAAATTGCTTAGAGACGCATTCTTAAAGTCTCCAGTTACATTCCAAAAAAAATAAAGATGAAGAAAAAGAGCCGTAAGGAAAGGATATGACTGCCCGAGTGCCCTTTTACCTGGCCATCGAAAAACGTCGGTAGCCTGCACATTTTGAGTCTGGGCTTTTTAAAACAAATGCCCCGAAAAAGAGTCGCTGAAGATGCAGAATAAAATAAAAGAGTCTATAAACATGTTTTTAGCTATAAACCCCTTCAGTTGAGGCTCGTATTTTGTACAGTCCCGTCAGGGCACATGGCATGCAGAGCGATGTCGATCTTCGAGGCATATGAAATCTGATTCTCTGATTTTGCAAACACTATATCTAGTATTGCTAGAAATCAAAAGACAGAAAGCGCGGAATGCCAGAATGGGAGCGACGTAATGACAACTGATCAAATCACTTTAAAACTTTACAGAGGTACTCAGTGTAGGTGGTTCCCTCTGATCCAACCTATTTACTGTCTTAGGACCTCGGTCATAAATCAGTCAAATTCTGCCACCTACCTTAAATTGGAAATAAAGCAGTTGCAGCTTGCCATTTTACACCAAGCTCAATCTTTTCCATCACACCAATCTACCTCAACACAAGCACATCTTCCACCAGCCAAGATGGCCAAAAGCGAGGTAGGTCTGGGCAACCAGACCACATTGACGAAGATCGACAAGCTGCGAGAACTCAACGTCGGTGCTATCATTCCACTGCCCCAGATTGTCGTGGTTGGTGATCAGTCAAGTGGAAAAAGCTCCGTCTTGGAGAGCGTTACTGGATTTTCATTTCCTCGAGGCGCAGGGCTTTGCACTCGCTATGCGACACAGATCACTTGCCGCCGCGCTGCTGAGCGGTGCATCTACATCTCCATCATTCCTCGCCCCAACGCCGACGAGCAGATCAAGAAACAGATTCTTGACTTCAAGTATGAGCTTCCCGGCATGAGCGAGAAGGAACTCGTCAAGATTTTTGAAGAGGTACGTGGCTTCTGTTTACTAAACTTTCTTTGGTGATTGATACACCGATACTTCACCTCACCAGCAAAGTATCATAATTCGGAGACAAAACGTTGGCTCAACCACGCCAGTATCATGACGCCGTTAGCCCAGTGTTCGAAAATTGTTTCGAGGTACCATAGATGATGATACTAATGATTTTTTTAGGCCAATGTCGCTATGGGAATTCGAATGTCAAAGTCTGATCCGAATGATGGACGTTCAGCATTCAGCCAGGATATCTTAAAGATTGAAATTTGCGGTCCTGGTCAAGATCATCTCACCATCATTGATGTCCCTGGCATTTTCAGAGTGGCCACACCTGGGCTCACGACTGAGAGCGATATCATGATTGTGGAGAACATGGTAAAGTCATACATGAATGACCCGCGAACCATCATCTTGGCCATTGTCCCTTGCAACGTCGATCTAGCCACTCAAGGGATCCTGAAGCTTGCTGAGCGGGCTGACCCAACTGGAGTAAGAACTATGGGTGTCTTGACTAAGCCAGATCTGGCAACAGAAAATGCTTCGAAGGAGACAATTCGCGATCTTGTTATGGGCAGAGGTAGCCACCTGAAGCTAGGCTGCCATGTGGTCAAGAATCGTGGCGCTGATGACAAAAGCTCAACATCATCCGAGCGCTCCGCTGCGGAAGAGGCATTCTTCATGGGATCAGCATGGCTACCCATTGCAGACCGCTGCGGCACCGATTCACTCATCCCAGGACTCCGTGGACTGCTGATGAACATCTCCAAACAGGAAATGCCACACGTCAAGATTGATATCGAAGAAAAGCTTCAAGCGTGCAAGGGAAAATTAGAGGTCATGGGTCCACCTCGTGCAACTGAGCAATCCCAGAGACTCTACCTGGCGAAGCTAGCCTCAAGATTCCAGGATGTTACTAGAGCTGCCTTGAACGGCTATTATGCTGGCGACAAGATCTTCAAGGACTACTCAAGCCTGAGGCTGACAACCTTGTTGATGAAGCTCAATGAAGACTTTGCGAGGGTCTTCGACTATCTAGCTCCCAAATCGACCTTCGCTCCCGGAAGCGCCTGTAATGATAGCGAAGCCAAGGCCCTTGCCGACAAGGAAAGCCATACATTCGGGGTTCTCGCACGCGTGTTCCCCGAGCTTTCTGAAATTCTTCATGAGGTGGATTACATTTGCCCTGCCCCGAAGAAGAATGCCATCATGGGCCTGATCCAGGGTGTGTATGCTTCCGGTCGTGGGCCCGAACTTGGAACGGTAGGTGTCTCTCATAACAATTAACTGTACCATCGCTTACTCTCATGTAGTTTGGCGGAAACATTCTCGCCACTGCATTCGAAGAGCAAACTGAGAAGTGGGAGCCTCTTGTTCTGTCGCACACGAGCAGAGCCATCACGCTGGTCCACAGGTACATTCTTCAACTTCTCACTACGCTATGCCCGGAAAAACAAGTTCGGGAGCAACTGTGGGGTAAACAACTAATTGACAAACTGTTCGATGCCTATCGTCGTGCCATGGATCATTCCCGCTTTCTATTGAGCGTTGAGCGTGGTGGACGACCTACTACCTTTAATCACTATTTCAACGACACTCTCCAACAGAAGCGAGCCGACCGAGTTGGCAAGGCTCTGGAGGAGAAGGCTCAAATCTGTCAAGGCAGTAAAACGAAACATGTATCCATTGAAGACATCAAGATGCATACCCAGAACAAAAGCAACACGGATCAGGTGTGTGAGGACATCTTGGACACGCTTCTAAGTTACTACAAGGTTGCTCGCAAGCGTCTCGTGGACAATGTCTGCCAGCAGGTCATCTTGCATTTCCTTCTCGAAGGAGAGCAGAGTCCTCTCAGAGTCATGGGGACCGAATTGGTGATGAGCCTTGATTCGGAGCAGCTCGAATCGATTGCCGGCGAGGACTCCGAGTCGAAGCGGAAGCGAAAGTCATTGGAGCAACATAAGGAGAGATTGGAGGCAGCGCTGAAGGTGCTGCGGACTTGAGTTGAATCAATTGCAATATGCTGTGAAGGGAAAATAAAATGTGGGTTTTAGGCACCGCTTGATACTACAGTTGGTACTGCGATGGATGGATAGATAGCTTCATGTAATTGATGCTCAATGCAACCCCAGGCTACGAAGCACCATCTTGGACATGCGCGCGACACGACTTGTGGTTTAGTTAAGGATTAGACGCTAACTCCAATCGACTCCTCACCTTGGGTGCCAAGAAAACACACCGAAGATGGCTTTTGGGGCAAAGGCTGATGTGGGGTTGTGGCTGCCAGCTTCTCGAGTTGTCCAAGCCACAGCCTGGCTCCCAAGTTTCCAGTGCCTGAGCTCCAAGCCAGATAGTCGACGTCAAGTTGGCTGTTGTGATATCAACGCCGACGAGCATAACTTCAACATACCGCCCCTGACGCCCCGGAAACCTCTCTGATGGCATTTTACCACATGGAAAGTATCATGGAAGCCCTTCAAAATGGGCCAGACCCCATAGTTGGGCTCCTACTGCCGGCTTGATTCTCCCCTCTTCAGAGCCTCACTGGGCAAAGGTAAGCGCAAGGTCAGTTGCATATCCCCATCTTCAGCCTTTTCCCCTGGCAGAAACCATGGAAGCAGAAAGTGCGACGCCTATTACCTCTGCCTGATGCATATTGCATCTTTTACCTTCTTCTTGGCTTCCAGCGAAGCCCTATTCTCCTCGCAATACATGGCTTCGTATGCTGTGCTCTCTCCTCAAACTGCGCCCTTGGCCCATCCCGGCGGCCGGAGTTTATCCGGCCGCCCAAGCAAGCTTTTCCAAGGTTGCAGCCCAAGGCAAACAGCTCTTCCCCAGCCGGACCCCTCATTGGCCCAAAATCCACAGAAGGGGTTGACAAGCAGCCCAGCTCCGCGGGTGCCTGCTTGTCTGCCAACCCTTTTTTACAGTGGTTTTTAGGTACCTGCCCAGCAGCTAGCCCAGCGGCCGAGCCTGCTAAACAGAACGCCCAAACTGCTAACTGCTTAGCCTGCTCTGCGGTTTTGGGGGGATTTTGGGGGGGTTCTTTGGGCGTTGGGTGGAACACGATTTTTGAGAAACGACCTCTCCCCGAAGAACAACGGGCCAATCTACGTTCGGGGTACACCTGCACCTGCTGCAAGCTCAACAACGCAAAGCAAAGCAACGTTTTCCTACGCGCGCCGCCATCCGATTTTCTGACGACTTCTACGCCCTGCCTCCACGAAAAGAGCCTTCCCGATCACCACCACCACCACAACACACCACGAAACCCGCCACCTTTTTTTCATCACTTCGCATCCGCTTCGATCAGTTCGAATATTGGATTTTTAATAATCCATTCCACCTCAAAAACCTCTTATTTTCGACGCGCATATCGATATCAAAATGCCGGGCGGAAAGGGCAAGTCTTCTGGCGGAAAGAGTTCGGGTGGAAAGACTTCGGCGGTCGAGGGACCCAAGAAGCAGCAGAGCCATTCTGCTCGCGCCGGTCTTCAGGTTAGTTCTTGCGCTTTTACTATGAGGTTTTCCGACATCTTCGATATTTTTGCGCCCTTGCGACCACCATCTTGAGAGCTCGCGGAGCTTCGACGGCAACTTTGCGACCAAACCCGACGAATACGATCACGACGACGCGTCAAATTCACAAACCGATTGCTGTTTACAACATGATGCACCGAATGCATCGTTCTCCGCGTCGCGTAGATGCACATGTTGCATTGATGATCATGATTTCTTGGCCGGTCCTCGCGAGCGACAGCCGACTGCATGATACCGGAGCTCGACTGGAGCTATCCCCGCATCCCGACAGACTTTTGCCAGCATGAAGCTATTTCCGACTGCCGAATCTACGAAACTACACGTTGCGCGAAGTTCTCCGAATGTCGCAGTTGTCATATTTGTACATCCGATACTGACTGTAATGCTTTTTTAGTTCCCCTGTGGTCGTGTTAAGCGATTCTTGAAGCAGAACACTCAGAACAAGATGCGTGTTGGTGCAAAGGCTGCAGTCTACGTCACGGCTGTGCTCGAGTATCTGACTGCCGAAGTCCTTGAGCTCGCAGGAGTGAGTCACCCCCTTCTTGCCCGCATTGCTGCCTATTCCATCACCCATATGTCGCTATTCGTATCTGGCCCAAGTGACATGATACTATAAACGTAGGATAGAAGCTAATGAGATTTCCAGAATGCCGCCAAGGACCTGAAGGTCAAGCGTATCACGCCTCGCCACTTGCAGCTCGCCATCCGTGGTGACGAAGAGCTGGACACCCTCATCAGGGCTACCATTGCCTTCGGTGGTGTTCTGCCACACATCAACCGCGCCCTGCTACTCAAGGTCGAGCAGAAGAAGAAGGCCAAGGCCCAGGAAGTGTAAAGCCTTCTTCTTGTTCTTGTTTCTGAGTTTTTCGGTGTTCTTATCTGAATTGTCTGGTTGGTCTCGGTTTTGCGGGAACTGGTTTCTTGATGGAGTGAAGGTTGTGGCAAAAGGGTGGCGCCAAGTCAGCGCCAGGTCAGGCTGCTTGCTGCGGCTAGCCCACCAGCAAAAAAAAGAGAAGCGTCCGCGAGCAGGTCGAGGCAGGACACGATGCGAGAGTCTGTCTCCTCGGCCCCGGTTGGCTGCGCACTGTCAGTTTCTTGGTGGAAGGGATATCATACACGTTTAATGGTACTGGTCCAGGTTGTTCAGCCAAAAATGCTCGATCATCATCAGCTACTGATATAGATAATGCTGGGAAGCAAGATGTGAGGCAAATGCTGCTCATCTCCACTCTTGCCTTCTAAGAGGCATCAATGTACAACAACAGGCTTATGGTTCGTCATGGTCGATCACTGTTTCTTTTCTTGATACTGTCAATGTGATGAGAGGTGTGCAATTTTCAGTTTTTCAAGTCCTCATCTCATATCAATGGCAGCGCCGATTGCTCTCTCGTCCCATGTCGTCGCAGTTATTCTTGCATAGATCATTGGCTAAATACTCCAAGAGCCAGCAAGCCTGTTGACGCGAATTGCGCTCAGATGTTTGGCCTAGGCCGCGCACTTCTGTCGCCTAGGGAGCTCGAGGGGTTGGCTAGCTCGTAGCCGTCAGCCACCGCCCGTCATGAAACTTGTGTCACCAATTGACTTTCAGGCTGCCCGCCCGTGTCTCAGTCGAAATGCGCCATAGCGGCTTATCTCTGAAGTTGCGGAAAGCATCAGTATGCACACAATGAGTGTAAACAACATTGTTTCCAACTGGTTTTATGTGAACGTTTGGCATTTCCTCTCCCCCAGGATGCATGTTTGATTAGGGGATGTGAAAGTGAACTTTCACACTTGTTAGCTTGTTGCCAGTGGTGGTGAGATTCTCCGTATTTATATGATATTGACCTGTTACCATGGTCACATCCCGAGACACCCTGACAGAGAGGTATACATAAAGCAAGGTACTTTGGTTATGGTGAGCTCAGTGAAAGCGAAGCATTTAGATATCAACTTGAACAGCACCTAATCTCATGTAACAGCAATCTACAATACCAACTTCTCCAAATAGAACACTGTCGCAGCCGGGATAAATGATGCTGGCCGCCTTATCGTCCCCTTTCTCGCCTACCTTGCTGATTGCTCGCTCCAACGGGCCGGAAAGCCAACTTCCACATCATACCTCTGCAGACCGGCGTGGATACTGTTCGCCACCGCCTCGCAAGCTTCGGGATATTTTAGCACATACTTCTTGATCTCCCCCAATCTCTCCTAAGATGGCAAAGGAGAGGTTCTTCTCTGCTGCTTTTAACGCTTCTAATAAGCCGGTCACACCATCCTCTTCACCCTTAGCAGCATCAGTAGTAGTAGTAGAAGAAGATACAGTAAAAGAAGGTGGCAGTAGTGGCGTTTCCGACTCTTCTTCCTCGTCCTCACAGTTCCCCGCCGACGCCCGCTTCCGCAAACGCTCCACCGCATTCTCCAGCTCGCGCCGCGTGCCTTCGCCAAGATGGCCCAGGGGCCGCGACTACTGCCAGATCTCGATGAGTCGCTCGACGCGGCCGAGGTGCTTGAGGCACCAGGGGGTGCGCTGGATGTGGGCGTGCTTCTGGATGAAGCGGGCTTCCTCGGTCAGGAGCCGGTTGCAGAGGCGGTCGACTACCGCGGCGCTGCGGGGGCTTAGACGGCAGTCTTGGCCGGGGGATCGGGTGGTTGGTGGTGGCGTGTTTTTCATGCCGCTGGATAGTGTGGGAGGGTTTGCAGTCTCGGTCGATGTCATGATGTGCAGGGCATAAATGTATTCTGATTGTAAGTCAATGATAGATAGAAATGATACAACTTTACTTGATCAGTGACAGATCATAACAAATGGTCACAGGGCAAATATGATCGGACGCAGGAGCAAGTCAGAGTGAGAATATGAGGATTGGCTACCCGCGCTTTGTGTGTAAATATCAAGGTTGCAATCGGTCTTTGTCTTCGTTCGTGATGCAACCTACAGCACTCCAGGATCACAAAACAAGGTCAATATGACAAACTGTTGGTAAGCAATATGTTGATTCTTATCTTCATCGCCTATGGGAGAAAAGAATGAATCTCTATCTGATGAAATCAATACGCATGTCATTTGCGTCTCTATTGCGATAGCCAGTTTTGTTTGTTACAATTTCAACCCCAATCTCTTCCTTGATGAATTCCCTGCGTGTTCGTGACAGCCTGCATCTCCGATGACTTGAGCCGGACTTCCTTGCCATCCCTCAGTATTGATGCAATGTAATGGATTCAACCCCCTTTGCGATGGTGGTTGGAAACGTCAGAGATGTTTCTATGACCGGTTGTAATACATAATTCTTCAATGGCAATCTTTTTGGACTAGTACAGTCAGTCTTTAGAGGCCATTATAAAGGAGTGGGAAAGATGCGGTACTTACTGGTTTAGATGTACCTCCTTCTGCTGCCAATGTTGGTTCTTGTTGTTTTTGTCCGTCTAGACTTGCGTCGAAACCATCCCCAACAACCCTGGATAGAGGTTCTTGGAACTATGACTGCGAAGTCTCGTCGGAAGTGGCAGAACCTGCCTCGACGTCTTCCTCGTCCTCCTCCTCGTCCTCCTCCTCGTCCTCCTCCTCGCCATTCTCATAAGAGTATCCAAATCCGAGGGCACGGGTAGGTGCATTGTCAAATACGGCCCTGTAAAGCTGGTCGACGCGCTTGAAAGTACCGAGCTTCCACTGTTTTGTGTTCCAAGGAAAAGGTCCGCATCGATGCGGGTTGTCTGGATCACAGCTGCAGGGCGTGGCGACAACGGGGCAGATCTGCTGAAAGGCCTTGGAGGGGATTTCGACCGTCATGTGTTGGCTGTCGTACCAGTTGTGACGGTTATCGACACGGAAGAAGTGATCATGGTGCGGTCGCAGGAACAACAAAGTACACAGGTCGATACTGAACTCTCTAACCAGTTGTGGAATCACAATGTTGCTGGACATGACAAAATTGTCGTGCTTGCTGCTCACAAAGATACGACCTGCCTGCTGACTGTTGGCTGTTCGCTGCGGCGGAGTCTTGAGATGGTGCTCGATTAGATCGCGCATGCTTTCACGGAATGTGGATTGCCAGAAAATGGAGGCGATTTGTGACCTCTTATCCTCGCCGTGGAGGCCTCGCCACATGTCCATGGGGTGTTGGTAGTACAATTGTCTGAGCCATGGCATGCCATCGAGAAAGAGCTGAATGTCGCGGTCGTAGTCGACGCTCGGCGCGAATGTCCAGACATCTAGGTGAAGGTCGTAGAACTTCAGCGCGCAATCTCGTGCCTCGCGGGTGGCTTCCTTGATGGCACTTCTCGTGCTCGGCTTGTGAGGCAGGACCTTCAGCGAGGTGCGGTGGACCAAGACGTAGCGGCTTCCTGCCTCGTCGTGCAGTGCCTCTTCCCAGATCATGCAACGGATCTCAGGTGAGAGACTGCCGAAACGAGTGAAAGTCGACGCCATCCTCGCAAGTTGAGAGAGTTATAGGACGGAACTGATTGATGTTTGGGGCAGGGTGGATGGATTGTGTCAATCCAGAAGTAGGAGATGAAATGTTGTTGTTTGGGATAGGGTAGTTGCCGGAAAGCGGCGGGGGATGACTGGGGCAGGGTGGATGGATTGTGTCAATCCAGAAGTAGTAGATGAAATGTTGTTGTTTGGGATAGGGTAGTTGCCGGAAAGCGGCGAGGGATGACTGGGTGTATATCGTGAAGTTCAGGAAAATGATTGCCTGGATTGTTGAGGGAGAAGAAAACAATAAGTTGGAAAAGAGATCAGGCGGGGGTGTTCCTCAATATTGAATGCAGTTGTCCCAGTACGTGGAGCAGAGCAGGTAGGTACGCGGGCACCTGATGTGGTTGAATAAGGGTGACGGATACTGATTTGCGGGTCAGGTCAGTATCGTGTACCTAATCGGCGCCTACCTCAAATTTTTCGAGTCACTGAACCTACTACCTACCTACCTACCTACCTACCTACCTACCTACCTACTTAATCCACAACTTGTACTTTTTTGAGATCAGTAGAAAAGACAGTCCGAAACCCCAGACACTGATCCTTCTACCCATCCTTCAACAGAAGTGTTTCTGTCAACCTACGTACATCCTTCAACCACAAATTGAAGCATTTGCAGTTGCCAGTTACCTCAACCACATCATCCCATCTCATCAAGCTGGCAAGAAACAACCTACAACCACGCTTGTTCATTCCATCCTACCACAGGACACTCATCACATCCTTCCGCAAACACCTTCATCTGCTCATCAGACCATCAGACCATCACTCACTACCTCTGCCAAACTACAGTCTGCCTTACTTGAGCATTCTGAGCACAATCAAACCCTGACTGCATTTGTCCATCAAGAAGTAAGTTTTCCATCACACATCTCTCTTGCGCGCACATACACACACGCATACACTCCACATCAGTCACTCTACAACACTATCCTATCCATCTACGGCAGAAACTGGTTTGATCCAGCACACTTGCCAGAAAAAACAAAACGAGCACTCAATTCTTTCTCGGGAAAAACTTTGACTGCAACGCTTTCCTGCGAAATCAGGGTTTGTTTGACAACCTCTCGTCTTCAACCACAAACCCAACTCCTCACAAACATCACTCACCTGGGCTTCTACTAACATAATTAAAGCGCAATCATGTCGTTCACTCGTTTCGGCAGCCTCCCCCTTGAGCTTCGACAATACATATGGCACGAAGCATTGCAAGAGGAGGCCGACGCCCGCCTCGTCTTCGTTCATCGCCCTACAATGCGAGTGATGCCGCACACGACCACAGTAAGTCGTGTGATGAATGCCAATCGAGAATCGCGAGAGTACGCCAAAGCTCACTTCTACGATGTGACACTCGATGTATGGACTTTGAACTTGGACTATCAGCTGGACACTGAAGTCGCTGAGTTCGAGCAGTGGCCCCCGAGCAAAGACTTTACTGGCGGACATCCAGCTCTAGAGGTGGCCATGGGAGTGCACGGCGCCCACCAAAAAGCCCATTTTATGGTGCACTTTTTGCTGTTACACTTGGCCAGCAAGCTAGAGGATCAGGTCTCAAGCCAACTGAGAGCTCCCCTCCCGAAGAGGGACGGCCCGATGGACTCCTCGAGGCGAGGCACGATTTACGTTAGCAGCAAACATGACCGGTTTGCGCTATCAAAAATCACTCTCACCACCAAGGCACCATGGCGATATCGGAAAGTAGACATGTGCGAGAGAGCGTTTCTTCGCAACTATCTGTGCCGGGATTTGGACCGTTTCTCCCGGGAGCGTGCGAGCTTCAACCCGAAGGCTTCTTACCAGGCCGGTGGAGACCCCGATGATGACTTTTGGAGCCGCCACATGGCTGGACGTCTCCCAGGCAGCGTGGTGCGACGCATACAACGCATAGTATTCCTCAATCAGGGCCACACAGAATTTGTGAATGACCATGCCTGCGGTCAAGAAATCGGTTTCCCTGTCCGAGACTGGAAGCTCGGAACATTCAAAGGCGCTTCCGAGTTTGCGACCATGATCATGCACACAATCCCGTCCCGACTCGACGTCGGTAATCTTGGCCTGATCGAGTGGGAGAAGGTTCGCGTAGGGCGCACCTTTGCGGATTTCACCTGCATGTGCAGCAAGCTTGGAGGTCAGTCTCGCGAGTGAAAAGTCTTCTCACCCACACAACCACCTACAGCAGACGCTGACTATCTCATTTTAGTTCACCGACCAAAAAGCGAGGAACATTGCCGAACCTGCCAGAGATGTGCGGCCGAAGGTCAGATCGACATCACTACTCTGTCGTAGACTGTAAGTACACTACCATGTCAGCTTTCTCGACAAAACGCTCGATCATTGACTAACTGTACTACTTTAATTATAGTTATGACAAAAAGAACGCCGTTCGATACAGGAGAGTCACTATACGAGTGCTGTATATCGGGACGCATGAGAAACACCGAGCCATGATTGGGGCTGTATTAGGGCACGAGCGTGCGTGTTCATGACAATATAAGACGGTCATAATAGGATGCCTACAGGCGTCTGTAGATAGCAATGGACCATATATTGTTTTTGTCCCTTAACACATCTTACTTTTTCCATAACTAGCAGTGGTATCCCCCCTCCTGGATTATTTTGAGCCATTTTATGGACAGAGATTCGAACACAGCAAGACCCTATAGATCAGAATGACAACAGCACACCATTTGACCTGTGTCCTAAACTACGGAGAGCCAACGACAAGACGACATCACCGCCCCAGAACGGGCAAGCAGGCACCGTCTTGTGCGGGCCCCAAGAAGGCCTATTGCACGAACCACCAATCCCTAACCATATCCCACCGCTTCTAGGTCATGTTCTACATTAAGCACGAACAAGTAGGTCATCCGGTCCTTCACAGTTCAGGTATATGTACAAGACTCACCAACTTCCAATCTCAAGGTAGACAGTTGCTACGGAGCTTGATAAGGCGGTATGTGTGGCTCCTCGGAGCAACAGCCGCGGTCTAAGAAGGCGAAGACGGGCGGCGCGCCCGGCGAGGACTCCGCGATGGACATGGATGACGAGAACGGCAGCCAGCCTATCTTTTCTGAAGGATGATAACCTGTCAGAGAGATGGCGTAAAAGCAAGTCCGCTTAAAATACTTAATCCAAACGGGAATCGAGGAAGACCGTAAAATCTATGCTGACCCAGTACGCGCAACCGATAGGCTTAGGCCCGAGTGCATTCGAGATCTACTGCAACGAGATCGGAGACCACACGAGTATCACACACCATGGACGAGATCAATTCATTCTCATATGGCAAAAACAGCACCCTTAGACGTCAATGTATCTCACATTTCCGAGCGTAAGACCTAGATAAGCTATGTGACTTCGTGCAACTCCAGTCACCTGCGAAACGGGGCCTGTGGAGGCTCTCCAGCCCCTTCCGCAGGTAACATCAACTCCTCATTCTGATTGCGCGTGAACCTGATTTGCCTTCATCATGTTACTGTAGGCAGTACGGGGTTCTCTCTGTCCTTGAGTCGCCAAAAGCTCAATAACATGATGAGGTCGTACATGGCTTTCATCGCTCCGGCTCCGCCAAGAAGCACCGTCCAAAGGGAGGCGTTGACGAGGGGGCCGGCTACGCCAATGCCTCCGGCCTGAGAAAACGTCTTGACGATGTTCACCACGCCCAACACGGCGGTCCTCTCGGCGGGGAGAACCACGGCCGCAAGGAAAGCCTGCCGCGGCGCCTGGTCCATACTTTGGGTGCAGGCGCGGAGCGCGAGGAACGCCATCGCCATCCACGTGCCGGATGGCGAAGCCGGGGGCAGCGAAATGGCGGCCAGGAAGATGGCGGATGGCAGATGCGTGAATACCATGGTTTTCAACGGTCCGATCCGGCGCGCTAACGGTAGTGCAGCAAGATTAGAAGCCGTGGCCAGCAGATTCGAAACGAGAAACAGCGTTCCGAGGGATGATGGCTGCAGCGAGTGAACCGTGGTGAAGAAGTAGGTAAGCCATGATGGAGAAGCCATGCCCGAGGCGAAGGAGTCCAGACAAAAAAGAAGTAGGAGCCGCCACAGGATAGACCGCGACGCGGGCGAGATGTAGGGTATTAACGACGAAACACCTCTCCTCGGAATCGGCTTGTTAGTAGGCGGGGTAGCCGTCGATACCGTCGGCTGCAGTCTCTCTGCTGCTTCTTCATTGCCTGATCTTTGGGCAGAAAGGAGGCCCTCCGATTCAGTTCCAGCCTCCTGGATTCTCGTTTGGCGCTCCGCTTCCACGGCTGGCGAGAGCAGTAGGACAAGGCCAAGCTTGATTGCGCCCAGAACCGCATAAAGGAGGAAGACGGTGCGATACGCGGCGGTATCTGACCAGGATTCGAGACGCCGCAGCCCTTGAACCGCCCAGCCGCACGTCAGCGTGCCAATCGCAGCCCCAGCGGTCCCGAAGAGCGTGTACCAAGCGAATATGTCGCTCCGGTGCTCCTTGTCAGTGAGTTGGGCGAGGATGGATTCCTCGATGGCTCGGAAGGGACCGATTTCGTTGCCGCTGGGACTGATGACGCCGAAGACGCTGGCTACGACCAGGATCCAATAGTTCTCCGCCAGGAAGAAGCCGAGTCCGCTAAGGACCATCAGAAGGGCGCCGACGGTGAGCACGCGGCGACGGCCCACGGCGTCGGTGATGGTCGTGAGCACGAAGCTGATGACCATGTCACCAAGCAACGTCAGCGTCATGAAGAGACCGATGCGGCCATCGGAGATGCCCAAGCCGGACAGAAACTGCACCAGGATGAGGAAAGAGACGCCGTAAGCAAACAACCGGATCAGTCGCTGCAGGCAGAGCAGTTTGACATCTCGGCACGAACCCCAAAAGGCGGCAAAGCCAGTTTCCTCCGCCACCCGTGATATCCATGAGCGATTCTCCAACGCCATCGGGAAAATCAGTGATTCGTTCTGTTTGATGTTTTCTGGTGTTGCAGGAGAAAAGTCTGAGGAAAAGTGCACCTGCCCATGGTACCGGTAGAAACGGCACGTCGAAAGACTGGGGTGGGGGCATTTAGAGCACCACTAAATCGCAAGCCGCAAGCACGCGCCATGGGCCTCAGTAGCGACGTGGACCATGAAGACATTCACATATGTGGAGTATCTCGACGACGAAAGTGTTAGATTACGCGACGCTAAATTCCGATAACGCCGAGCGCCGACCGGAAATCCGAGCTTCTCGGACTACCCAGTACGCGAGGGTGTGCTGGCTGTAATCGAAGGTCCTGGCTTCGATAATGGGAGTCCAAGGTGTTGAGAGGTTCTGGCTGAGGGGATGTGCCGACGACGGGTAGCTGGTGGCGGGTGTTAACGTGGCCCTCACCACGATTTATTGGTGGAATGGAGGCGCGAAGCGCCATATCCTATAGCTAGTGTAGTCATAAAACATATGGATCGCAGTATTTCTAAGCGATACGCAGCATCAATGGGGGAATGATTTGAGTTTAGGCATATATTGGAGTGAGCAATGGCTTTGCTTCCTCGACAAGGAGCGTCATCAAGTTGACAGATGCAATTCATCATAACATTTGCGCACGTAAACACCAAGTACCAATTGAAAACAGATTGATTTCGCATTGCAATGTAAAAGGCGCATGGGTTTGATACAATGGCTTGGGATTCATCTAGACTACCACCTAATGAGCCTCAATTGAGGCGATATTCGCTCAGCATGAATGGGCTCGTAGCACTGCTTGCTATCATCAGCCATCAGCGGCTGGCTGCATGGACCACCGCGAACTATATGTGGCTCGCCAATACAGATGCCGCTACCCGGTACGCCGCTGATCCCTGTTCCTTGGACGGGATCCTGCTTCTTCGTAGATCTGGAATATGCAAACTCAAATGTATAGATGAACATCGTGAGTAACTCCATATTTCGTCGATAGGGAGGATAGGATACAGCTCCAGCGTCCCATGAACATCCATTGCATCGGGTACCATGGCCACCCAGTCAAGTCTCGAAGTGCACATATCGCGCATCAGTCATCAATTCCGCTTCAGTCAAGCCCCTTCCGTGATTATTCAGGTAGCCGGAGGAGCAGCAGGGGATCCCTTGCCCTCAGCAGCATTTCCTGCATTCTCTTTGCCGCCACCACCGCCACGTCTACCCCGGCCACCCCTTCCCCGCTTAGGTTTCTCCGAAGTCGTCGGTGTTGTAGCCGACGCAGCTGACGCTTCGGGAGCGGCCTTCTCTGCGGGTGCTGGCTGGGTAGCCGCAGGTGTCGCAGCCGCAGCAGCGGGGGCGGGAGCGGCAGGCTTCTTGTCCTTCCTCTCCAGGACCTGAACCGTGCCCTGGGCTATGGATACTGGGCTGGCTGCAATCGCCTTGGTAAGCGCCGCGTGGTCCCCAAAGTCGACGTAGGCAAAGCCCTTGCGCTTATCGATCTCGACGAAGGTGACGGAACCGAAAACCTCCATGGCCTGCTTCAGCAAGGGCTCGGTGACGCCCTGGGACGGGTTGGCATGCTTGACAAAGGCGCGCGTAGCGCCGGCTGACGGTTGCGCCACACCTCCTTTCTTTTGGGACTGGGTCGCTTTGGACGAAGCTGCGCCCTTCCCCCCCGAGGCGGCCTTGGGGCCAGTGGGTGGCGCTGGTGTCGCATTGGAGGCGGTTGAGCTCTGAGCCGGCGTGGCAGGTGATGCGGAGCTGGTGGGGGCGGCCTCTTCCTTCTTGTTGCTCTCCTTTTTGAGGAGGATAATCGGTCCCGTTGTGGGCTTGGAGGGCTCAGGAGCAGCTTTGCCCTTATTGGGTTCTGTTGCCGCGGCGGCTTTGCCCTTGCCACGAGACCGCCGCGAGCCTTCGGTGTTCTGTGCTTTGGGTCCGGTCGGCACTGCAGGCTCTTGGGGTTCGGCGTTCCTGCCCTTCTTCTCCCTTTCTCGCTCTTTGCCCTTCTCCTTCTCCTTCGGCTTTTCCTCTTCTTTCTCGGGGGCCTTGACGGGCTCGGGTTTCGTGGTAGTATCCGCCTTAGCAGCATCCTGACGGGCTCTTCTATGAGCGCTGCCCGGTGAAAGACCCAGATCGCGCTGCAGGAGTTTGGCCGCCGCGGCGATGCCCGCACGTCTGCTCTTCGGGACCCCACCGTCATCGGCCGTCTTGCTCGTAGCAATCTGGTCCGCGACGGCATTGGCCGCTTCGGCCGCTTCTTGCTGGGCTGCCTTCTTCGTCATAATCTTGACTGGCTGCTTGTCCTTTTCTTTGCCCTTTTCAGACGCCTTCTCCGTTTTCTCCGAGGATTTGGATTCCTTTCCTTTGCCCTTCTTCTTGGTATCATCGTTATCCTTGTTCTTGCCAACCCCCGAAGACTCCTGGCGAGCATGTTGCTTCGCGCTCTTGGCAGCGGCGGCTTCCTTGGCCTTGGCCTCCTTCTTCTCCTTGATAAATGTGACCAAGGGAGTACTCGTCACCTTGGGCTTGTCCTTGGAAGCATCATCCTCGGCCCCAAGTTCGGCGTCTCTAATGCTCGTAATAGGCTCTGTTAATTGTTGCAGGAAGGCCATATATGTCGGATCCGTGTCAATGGTGCCCTGCCTGGGGTCGACGCGGGTCTTACCCATGGCGACCTTTGGGAATTCGGTGACGACGAGCTCTGGTGGAGCCCTGAGGCAGGGATCGTTGAAGGTTTCCTTCGCATCTCTCCATATGTCTGGGGTTTTAACGAGTTGCTGGAGAGCTGCAAAGTCCTGCGTCGCATCAATGAGGCGAAGGTAGGCAGTAGCAGGCTTGGACTCTTTGAAGGGGCCGTTGGCGACTTTGCCGGCATCGAAGCGAACCCAGTCCACCTTGCCGTTGTCGACCTTCCATTCGTCGCCGAGAATGTTCCAGCACTCGTCTCCGGTCATGCCAGGTGGCAGGCGGCGGATCTTGACCTTCTTGCTTGTCGCAGGGGCCTTGGTCTTCTTAGGTGCGTCGGATTTGCCTGCATTTTCGGTCGGGACAGTGCCATTGGCCCTACGTGAGGATGTCACCGAGGCCATGGCTGGGTGTTGTGGTGAGTGCGCTCGGGGAAAGTGTGGGTTGGTGTGGATGCAGCCGAAAGTCGAAGGTGGAAATAATTGAATGTTTGGCGGAACTTATGCTACGGAGGCACGTCGGAAAATAATGGTTGGCTCAAGGTGAGGGTCAATATCATGGTTCGGAAAGCGCAGCGGCTTTACCATATAATGGTGGTGGAAGAATGTCTTTGAAGAAACTTGGTCAGTCGGGCGCAGCCATGAGGGGGGGGCCTGGCTAGAATTGATTCAGGCGTACAGTGGTGGGAGGGAGTGAACCTTGTCCCCCATCCGTAGCAAGTCGATAGACAGGCAATACGGTAAAAATTGCAGGTCTAAGCGCTACTTGCAGAGAAGAAGAGCGGTAGAGCTGCTGTCGCAGTTGTTATTATCGACGCGGCGAAATACCAAATGCAGGCGACAGACAGGTCAGACAGAGACAGAGCGGGAATTCAGAATGACCTCGTCGGGTCCCCCACCATTAGACGGGAATGGCAATGCTGCATTCCACCGAATCGGATACGGGAAGTACGGGAAGCACATGGCAAGTCGAACCCGGGAGTGAGTGGAGCCTTCCTTGGGTCTCTTTTTCTTCAATCAATGATTACTTTATCGATCCGTCAGTGAAATCAGCGCTGGAGTAGCTGTGAAGGGCCAAGTGCCAGTGCTGAATGCCTTGTCTATTATCGATGCACGGACCAAATCAGCCTTATCTACTGTACATCGCAGCCCATCCCACCAACTGCCTCAACTGCCTCCCTTAAGTAAGCGACTCACTAACCGTGTCGGGAAGGTGGTGACCTGTGGCAGCCTCAACGACGCTGGCACCCCCCTTCCATCCACCTTCGGGCTTATCCAGGCCGGACCATCGATCGACCTGACTGGACATAACTCGAGCTGACTGACCTATGTACAGTCACCTCGTCGGCGCCAACAACCCACCCAAATAACTCCTCCCACTTGTAAAGACGGGGGCACCTGGACACCTCCCTTCCAATCCACGATTGGACATTTGCACCAATACCGAGAACCATCCCCTCCAGCGACTATGCCCGCCCGTCCCGGTGTGCCCAAGCCTGGCCCGGCCAAGCTGCGGCCCGGAGCTGGTCTCGACGAGTGGCTCGAGGAAGCCAAACAATGCCATTATTTGCCCGAGCCCGTCATGAAGGAGCTTTGTGAAATTGTCAAGGAAGTCTTGATGGAGGGTATGATGCGCCGCCGCGAGACTGCCTGCTCGTCTACCTGCTCGCCTACGTAATTTGTCCTGACGCATACCGTGCCACAGAAAGCAACATCCAGCCCGTCGTTACCCCCGTCACCATCTGCGGCGATATCCACGGCCAATTCTACGATCTGCTCGAACTTTTCCGGGTTAGCGGCGGCATGCCCGGCGAGCCCGCCCTCGACCCCCCACTGAGCGCCAAGCCCGTCATCACAGCCGACATGATCGAGCCGCCAACAACCATCACCAAGCCGAAGCTGAAGAAGAAGATCAAGAGTACGGAGGAAGTACCTAAGACCGAGGGGGAGGAAACAACCATTGAAGAGGAAGATGAGGATGCGACAGAGGTCATGAACTCGTCGCGACCCACGTCGTCGCAAGAGGTGTCCGTGCCAGTCAACAATGCCGATACACGATTTGTTTTCTTGGGCGATTTCGTGGATAGAGGTTACTTTAGTTTGGAGACTTTTACCTTGCTGATGTGTCTCAAGGCTAAGTACGCTGCCCGCATGCCTCTCGACTTCCTTACGTTGCGCATACTGACAATTACACCACAGGTATCCGGACCGAATAGTGCTCGTGCGCGGAAACCATGAGTCGAGACAAATCACCCAGGTGTACGGTTTCTACGAAGAATGCCAGCAGAAGTACGGCAACGCGTCAGTCTGGAAGGCTTGCTGTCAAGTCTTCGACTTCCTCGTACTGGCCGCGATCGTGGACGGAGAGATCCTCTGTGTTCACGGAGGCTTGAGTCCCGAGATCAGGACCATCGACCAGATCCGGGTCGTGGCACGAGCCCAGGAAATTCCTCATGAGGGCGCTTTCTGCGATCTCGTCTGGAGCGACCCCGAAGACGTCGAGACGTGGGCCATCAGTCCTCGTGGTGCTGGTTGGCTCTTTGGAGATAAGGTTGCCACCGAATTTAATCACGTCAACGGCCTCAAGCTCATTGCCCGCGCCCACCAGCTTGTCAACGAAGGTTACAAGGTATGTTTGCTTGATTTACCCATTGCCTTGATCGATGCAGGTCGACTAACATTGCTTCAGTACCACTTCCCACAAAACTCGGTCGTCACTGTGTGGTCCGCGCCCAACTACTGTTACCGCTGCGGTAACGTGGCATCCATCATGACGGTTGACCGGAATCTGGATCCGAAATTCAGCATCTTCTCGGCCGTCCCCGATGACATGCGTCACGTCCCGGCCGGTCGGAGGGGTCCTTCGGACTACTTTTTGTAAGATGTTTTATACGGATGAGCATGAAATGATACCACCAACGGCGTTTTTGGGTTCTTCACTTGGTTTTGACGTGGATAAGCCCCCGTAGTAGTACGTAGGTATGCGATTGATGACGACAATGGGGACTCATTGGGGGGAGGGAAGGAAATGAGGAACACGTGACGCCAACCACGCTGGGGAAATTTACGACGAACCTGATGCCATGCTGGATACATATTGTCATAGATTATACGCCGCCGGAAGGTGCTGGCAGCACAGGAAGGAGTAAAACAGCGTTTTGTACATTATAGATCAGGATAGGCCGCCGGGCTTCGGTGAAGCGGAATGGCGAGCTCGATGCGATTATGCAACAGAAATTGCACTAGACCCAGGGTCGTCCCGTGGATATGCATACTCGGCATCTGCGAATCGACTTGGCAAGAAGACTCTGCGTCCAGGAGGTCTACCTAGACTGCTCTTACTTTTCCAATCTGACTATGACCGCTAAATGTACACAAGCATCTATGCCCGTTTCTTGACAATCAAGGTCAGCATGCAGAGTCGACCGTTTGCGCCGACTGTCGACGTCGAAGACGCTCGGACGTATAGAGGCTTGATTAATACGGTAGAATGTACAAATCAGTCAACCTGATCTTCATCTCGAATGCTGTATTCTTTAAGAAAAAAAAAACGCTACATGATCCAGGTGACCACCTCTGACTGCCATCACAAAGGCAGTGATTCTCTTTCTCCTTTTGGCATAACATGTGTGGGATCAGCTGCAAGGTACCATTCGCCGGCAATGGCATACTCGAACCATATGCGCAGACTATTCTACGGTAGGTAAGGTGGTAGATGGCACTTGCATCGCGCACACCGGCGAAGTTGGCAAGGTATTAGAGTCTCCTCTCGAGAGTCGCATCGATGATGGCATAAATCTAATATTAACGGCTGGTGGTGGTGGACCATTGGCAGTGGATATGGAAAAAACTACCACCTGCCCGACTTTGCCGACTGGCAGTTTTGAGCACTGTACATTGGGTGCACCTTGCATGGGGCTGTCCAGCGGAGGAGCACCACAATCAGCAGTCAATCGATCCAGTGGTCGGTCTCCCGATGGGATTCCCATCTTTTCCAATCAATATCAATATGAAGATGGGTATGAGCTGGACAAACTGGAGTATCACCAACAAACTTGTTCCACTATATCTCTCTTCAGCTTGTGTTGCTGTTGTGTCTTGATTGGTTTACTCACTTGTAAGCTGCAGGTAGTCAGATCAATATACGGGTGGAGGTTGTGGTTCGCTGTTCGTCGTTGTTGTTGGTCGTCCAGCGGGCAGGCGAACACGGCTAGGCGGCGGGCAACGGCTGGGCTTAGCTGTTTAGCACCCCCCTTGCCCCAGAAGGCGGCCCCCCATCTGCAAGCAGAACGCTAGCGGCATTTACTTACAAGTAACAACACTGAGCAAGGCAGTCAGGCAGTCCACTTGGGTCTTCTAGGTGTTCTATTCCGGGTGTATTCCCACCAATGAACAAAGACCAAGGCCGACGTCCGAGATCCACTAACGGCCAACAATAATAACAAACTTCTAAGTTCTCTACTTCCTGCTTTCCTGCTTTCCTGCTTTCCTGCTTTAAAGAAATGCAAACACGAGAAAGATCTGAAGTAATCCGTATCCGGAAATGCTCCGTGGGACAACTCGGCAAGTTGCATGATGTGCCCCATGCCCATTGCCCAAAGCAATTTTGCAGTGGTTGCTGGGGGATGGTGCCTGAGTGCCGACGGATCGAGCGGGGATCTTCCTTGGGGCAAACCTTGGCGGGTCGATCTCCAGCAGCGTCTTTTCCCATTGGAAAGCGACCTCCTCTCTGCAGTGTGACATAAGAGGAACCCCCCGAACCCCCCTTGCCGTTGTTAGTTCGTCCGGAATACGAGATCTCGCGCGTAGCCGGGTAACATTCTTTGCTCAACACATATTGGCCATGTCACAATTCGATCCATAGTAAGTAAAGAATGTCATGTTCACCGATACTTGCCAAGCTTGGCCCGCCTTGTGCCGCCTGCGTTCGTTCCTTTCTGTTGTCTCTCTGTCTCTGCTGTCTCCGTCAGCCGGTAGGTAGCGTGCCCGTATCCTCGTATAACCGGTTTCTTGCCCCATAGCATAGAACTGCTAGACTACTAGAAGAAGAAGTCGTGCGGAGACAGACCACCATGCCCAACAACCCGCCTCCCTGGGCTGACGGCCCCGCCTCGTATGAGAGTGCCCGTGTGCACCACCACGACCACAAGTCTATCATACCGCCTGCCTGTCTTATGACATTGCTATGCGTTCAGGGATGGGAAGACCCGATGCCGAACTACCCTTTAGCGCAGCTATACTCCGAGCCCCTCTCTTTCTCCCTGGCCGGACCAGAGTTGCCTACCTACAAGGCAGCGGTATACCTCGGTGGATCGACCATGTCCAGCCCAAATCGAGAGACCTGAGCAAGTCTATAAATGAAGTGGCCATCCTGCTCTTCCAGAACAGAAAGAGAATACTCACCAACTCACTCACTCCAGTCATCGTTCAATACCTCCTCCTACTACTACTACCACTACCCTCTTAATAACTCACCCAACCCAACCCAACCACCATCATCACCATGCAGTACTCCACCATCTTCGCCGCCGCCGCCGGCCTCTTCGCCACCGCCGTCTCGGCCCAGGAGAACGGCTACGCCGACGTCAAGAACAACTGCAACTTCCCCGTCTACGTCCAGTCCTTCCCCTTTGACGGCTCCGCCGCCGGCCCCCTGACCACCCTGCCCAAGGGCGGCAGCTTCGCCGAGAAGTTCCGCGCCGGCGGCTCGACCGTCAAGATCGCCACCACCAAGACCCTCAGCGGCCCCCTCTTCTTCGGCTACTCCTTCTCCAGCAACCCCGACTACGCCTACTACGAGCTCAGCACGTAAGTTCTTCTCTCCTCACCCAGCTCCCTCCCTCCTGGTATCGTCGCCATTTCTTTGAGGGTTGAATTCATCCATATAAGAACACATGACTGACAATTTCAACAGTGAGTGGGGCAACCCCTTCGCCCAGTACTCCAACATCCTCACCCCCGGTGACGGTTGCGAGTTCTTCCAGTGCGCCGCCAACGACGCCGCCTGCTACAGCACCCCCCAGAAGAAGCGCGTCTACGGCTGCCCTCTTCCCCTCAACGTCACCGCTGCGCTCTGCGCTTAAGCGTTTTCGTTGCTTTTCACGACGATCTTAATGAAATGATATGGAAACCACGCCTCCTAACCCAAAGGGGGGGAGAGCGATACACCTTTATGATATAATGTGTTATTATGCAATCAACGCATCGCAACTTACACAGGATGCGAGCTATAATACTTCAACAATAATAATGAAATATTACAAATCAAATACACTCTGACTATTGTGTGAATGAATGAATGTTGCTGCTATGGTTCTATCTTCTTTCCAAGCTGAGAGATATAAAGGATAATTGACCAACTCCAAAAGATCAACAGACTATGTGCCTCCTGATTCGGTGTTGAATTCGATAAGAAAAATGAATACACGCCTTTCCGCCAACCGTCACAGGTACAACTCTCCCTCTACCGGCGGTGAGATGAAGTTCTCCTCCGTCGCAAAGCCCAGGTGCAGCGCCTCCTGCCCGCTTTCGTTTACAACGTCTCGAAGCTCAGAGGTCAGTGGTGTAACACCCCATCGAAGCTTGGACTGCGCCAGCTTGACAAGCTCGTCCCTTGAGTTCACGTCATCCAATTGCAAAATCTCTGTTTCTTGCCTCTGCAGATTCCCCCGCGACCCCGTTTCTTCATCTGGAGTCTGGTTGCTGGAAGCGAGGCGACGGGCGTCGACGCTGCCCGCTGGGTCTCGATGGCGGCTTGGATAGAAGCCATGGCACGCGGCGGAGAGGGCAAGCGAGTTGCAACCCCCAGCAATCATGTCTCCAGGGAGCCGGTAGAGGCTCGCAAACAGTGGGATGGTCGCGAGTACCGCCGCCAGGATCAACAAAGTCAAGATCGCAGACATAGAGTATCCAACTGCCACGACGGCGTCTGGGGCAAGTGCGTGATTGGCAGGGTCTACGGCGTGCCTGGCGATACATCTCCCAGTGTTGTCGGTGTCGCACCACCAACCTAATGAATTGGTTTGAACTCAGCTAATGGTTTTATATACGAAAAGGGGCTGCGGTTGGGAGTCACTTACCGCCCTCCATAATCAAGAAGAATATAGAGTTGGATGCCAGCCAGTGGAGTACCATACCCGTGGCAAGAAGCGGAATGCTAATGCAGTAAGGCAGCTAGAGTCTCCAAGTGACAATCTGGTCCCCTTTCGGAAAAGAAACGCGTAAAGGCCTAAACGACAGACTGTAAAGATTGAGCTCCTTTTCGACGTAGATTCGTGTTAGGAGAGAGTTGTATGAAAAGTAGGATAAGGATAGCAGAAGTTGAGCCATATTGGCCACAATGAGACCACTAGTAAGGGAAATGGGGCCCAATTTGACGGTTGAACTTTTCCCCTGGTGGCCAAAATCGCTGTTGCTGTTTTGTTTTTCTTAAATGAGCAAGTTGCCACTAGGGACCGACCCGAAAAGAACGGACTCACAAGCTATTGAGATTTCCATCATATGCCAATTCTGCTAGGCACGTCAGGAACGCCAAAGCAATCAAAATCGGCGCGTAAGCTCGCCACCATGCTAAGCGCGGTATCGCGGACAGAATCCTGCGCCTCTTTGGCTGCCAAGTCCTGGCCTGGGGGATGGATGTCAAAGGACAGTGGTCTTCACCATAGGCTTTGGCTGAAAAGGGATGAGGTATACGGAACTCGAGCCGGTGGATATCGTGAACGTCGGCAGTGCTAAGGCCTAGGGTTGCCGGATCTGGTTCAGAGATGAAGGAATCCATGGCATCTCCGGGTGTCACGATTGACCCCTCCCGCAAGACCCCAAGGACTACGGCGCATAAAATGATTTTGAAGAGGATACAAATCGTGGTAACGAAAACAAGGCGGTTAGCCGCGATAACCTTGCACTCCTTCGATGGAGCGAGATCCGCCAAGCAGTACTCGACGGCAAGAGAGCTGAGACCGTTGTTGTATCCAAGAGATTCCTCCAGGGGCTTGGCCGGTCCAGTCCAGTTCTTGAACAGTATTACCCATTCCTCCTGTGTTAGGAACCTGTCACGGAGTTCCTTCTCTAACGTGGCCCAGTAGATTCCTAGAGCACCCGCGCACGGATGCCGGTTCTCAACGGTTAGTATAGAGGACCAATACTTGTAATAATACAATTGCTCATCTAAGGGCCGTTGATCTGCGCACTCTGTGGAATACCAAAGAGAATTGACCGCGTGGCGCGGTAGACGACTCTGCCAACTGGGAGCTTTGCCATGGGGATCAGCATACACCTCGGCACGTGTCCATCCAGTGGTGTTCGCTCCGGGCTTGACGACGACCACGACATCTCCGTACGTGGTTCTGGGCTTGTTCACACAATATTCCAGCTTGCAATTCTTGCTTGACAGGCGCTGCCAGCGACCGTTTTGTTCTCCTTCTATCACGTCTCTCGATATTTGGCTAAGCTTTTGGCGGATGAATGAAGAGTCGTCCCAATAGTCCGACAAGTTTGTATGTTTCCCGAAGGACTCGAGCCAGTAAATGAGACTAGAGTTGTAGCGGGTATAACTCGGAATTGGATAATAAGGTTCATAGTCCTCGGGTGTTGGGTAAACAATTGGACTTGGGGTCCCAGCAGGTGCTAAGCTTGCCCCGGGTGGAAAGAACGGCGACCCGTGGAGAAATGATTCAGAGGCAATCGTCAACTGCCACGACGATCCTCTAAAATTTGTTTCGTAAACGGAACTGTTGAAGAATAGATGGATTGGCAACGAGGTGATGAGCAGAAGAGCCCACAAACATCGCTTGGAATTAGAGAGAAGAGACAGGTTCTTGAGAGAAGGAATGCCTATCTCCAGGGAGGAAAAGGTGCTGTGTGCCCGATCAATCTCGTGGCGAGAAGGGGCGTTCAAAATCTGCATGAAATAGTTTGAAGAGGCCAGCACGGTACTGGATATAATATTGATCAGAAGGTGAAGTCCGATGTTGAGACTGCGGCTGTATTCACAGCTGCCGTGAAACAAGACAGTGTCGCTCCGAAATGAGGAACCAGGCTGGCGAACGCTGGCCAAGAGGGCACACATCATGACAATTTCTGCGACCAAGGCCGCGAGTAGATTCCAGGCACCCGTCCGTCTCCACCCGGTCGACTGCAGTGATCGAAATATCTGAGCCGGCCATTTCGCACCACGGTGGACTGGATCGAGAGACATCTCGGCGATATAAGTACGTTGTGAAGGGGGTTGCAAACAAAGCAATATGTGTAGAAATGCTGCCATTTAATGGCCAACAGAAACATAACTTGAGGTTGGTTGTGAAAGAGAAAGAAAACTAACATGGATGAAGCAGTTGGGTGTGATGTATACGCGGTCACGTCTACATCGGCCCCCATGTTCTGCAAGAGGCCATCCCGCTTTCTGCAACAGCCCGCATGAATGCGACCGTTCTCCTGCGCCACGCCAACAGATGAAACACACCACACTTTAGCGCTAATAAATAATATGTTTAGACGAGTTACATCTCTGCTTTATCCAACTCCTTTTCTTCATCAATTCAGCTGCAGCCATGGCCGCTCAGGGGCAGCATCCACAAGGACATCACAACTACTACTGGTCCGGCCTAGAAGTCACCGACAGCTACGACACGGAGTTATCAAGGGACCTCACCAACCCTAGTGCTTCTGCGCTTTCAATTCCATTTCAAGGAAATGCAAGCGCGCCGTGTCCCAGAAAGCCCTGCCGCGAAGCGAGTGATGATTCGCAGGTCCCGATTCCGGCCATGTCTGGGATTGGACCCTCTGTGACATCGAACATTATTGAAGACGGATTTCGGCCCCGGCCTTTTACTTGGATCCCTCTACACTTGTCGGTATCTCTTGCTGGACTTTTGCGTTTCATTCGTATAGTCGTGCTCATCGTATTCATTCCTCTATCTCTGATAAAGTCGGATCTTAATTTAATCCCTGCCGTAGCGGTAAGTTTCCCAGACTCACGAATATGGATTCATACCCACTGACATAATATAAGTCAATCCTTCAACTAGCTTGGTGCTTTCTCGACGACTCCCATGGCCAGTCGCCCGAAACTGGATTTGCGTGCCACATAGTCCTTGAAGTCATCTTTACGAGGTGCAATGGGGCTATGTGTGGATATGTTGCTGTGTTTAGTCAAGGCGAAGTCATATCTCCTCATAAATTTGGCTGGACAATCAATCTTTCTCTAACACTGATGCCGGCCAGTATAGCGTAAATCATCACTACATCGGCATTATTGCCTAACCTGTTTGTCTTATATTCCACTAAGTGCGAAAATCTCCAGGCTTACGAACAACGTGCTTTTATGGCAATTCTTTAAGCACTGTCATCAAATTCCAAGATCTCAACAGAAACTGCGACGGACTATCATGTTTACCGAGATGGGGGAGCCAGTGGCGGTTATTCCCGATATCATGCAGGCGTACCCCTTTGCGCGGCAGTCGATGGATTCGCTTCTGCAGAGATGAGAGATGGGGTACGAGGAATAAGTCGCCACAGGGGGGAGCCTGATCGATGCGCGCACCTGAGGCTGGAACTTATTAGTTCGTGCGTCTCGCATTGGTTTGCGTCCGACTGTATGTCACCGCTATGCCTTTAAATTCTAACGGCGGTCTTTGAAGCGTGTGTATGCTCCATAGGATCAGTATGTGGCTGATAAACGGAATTCAGCGATATTGACAGTCTGGATCGATGCATGCTTTATTGTCGTCACTTGGGATTCTGTTACTGTACTACTAGCACTGATGTTGGGTGGATTGGGCTTGCAATCTTAACGTGAACTTTTACGACGCATCGATGGAGTACTTTGCTACTGTCTACATATGGGTTATATATAGTATAAAGGTCATTGCCCGCCAAAGCTAGGAATCGTAATCCAGCAGCTCTGGATAAAGGCTAATTTGTAATACTCAAAGACCCAGCACTCTAATCACCAACTGCTGCGGAGGAACCACCTCAATTGCAGGTATGCGTGCTTGGAGAATGTAAAGGACTCGCGGCGGAACCCCCTACGTCAGCCTCCTCACTACTAAGCAGATGAAGTCGTCATCCTACACAGTCTCCGGCGGTTCCTAGAGCTTTGCCATCGTATCTTTCCTCTGGCTGGTTACCATCAGATCGCTCATCTTCTGATCGCTCATCTTCTGATCGCTCATACTCTGATCCCTCATACTCTGATCCCTCATCCCCCGATCGGACTACTGGTGGTGACTGGGCGTCTGTCGATAGCCGATCACTATCCGCACAGTCATTTTCTGACCCGTCATCCTCCAGTTGGCCATCCCCTAATGCCTCGATAGGAAAGAGAACAGCAGGGTCGTCGTCTTGGGGGACCGAAGCTTTGACGAGAGAGAAGAGATACTCTGGTATCTCCTGGAATTGAGAACAAGTGCCATCCCATTCCGATCGGAGCTCTTCATGGCTCGGTACATTCGTATTGGGTTCCTCAGCATCCGAGTCCAGTTCTTTTGTTCTCACCCGGGACCTGAAACGCTCCGCAATATATTTCCGGGTGTGGCGTTGTACCCAAGCCTTGATGTCGAGGTAGATTGGGGCTATCACCTTCCATTCTGCCTGGGCGAGATACGTATTCGTAGCGTGGAATTCGCAATCGCACATAACCGACATTGGACTACAACAAATGGCACAGCGTGGATCATGTCCAACCCCTGGAGAATAGGCGTACACAATCGGTGGGTCCTCCAAATATGACTCTTTGTCGGTTTTCAAAGAGCATATCTCGTAAGCGGTTGTACGTTGAGGAAGGTTTATCCATGTATTGTGAAAGTTGAGGGAGCCCTCATCGTCAGTTTCAGTATCGCCTTCGCTTTCCCCAGTGTCTTTGTTGTCGTCCCAATGCTGTGTTTTCGTTATGATATTGGTCTTCGCGGCCAAGGGGCTATCTTCATAGCCAGATTCGACGTCTCTGTGCCACTCTAAGACCCTTTGTTGGGGGGAAATGGGGTTATCCGGAAACACGGTCCTGACACCGAACATATTTTCTATGCCGGCGTCTTTCCAAACCTCACTATGGGGACATGTTGTTGTGTCGAAAACGCCCAAATCAGCCAATTGATAGAGTTGTTCCAACTGTCTTTTCAAGTGAGGCAAGTCCCGCCTTGGTGCCAGCAGTTCATGGTCGAGAAAGGATGTAGCTTGCTTATCCTTGGTAAAGTCGGCACAGGGTACAAACTCGCTTCGTGATTTATCCAGGAGTTTGAAGAGTGGTGGTTGTTTCAACACAAGGTATATTCCATGAGGCCCGAAGCCTAGTCCATGTATGATATCAAAAGGGTAGTCGATCCTAAATCCTCCAACATCGGCATCGTGTGGTCCGATAAAGCAAGTTATAGTCGTCTCGTCTATGTTATAATACATAGTGGCGAGTCCCATCGACGTGTTGTTTATTGATAAGCTCGAACATGAGATCTCGCGGATACCTGCGTGAGTACGTTTAGAAACAGGCTCTTATCGTGATTGGTCATGGTCCCGTCTACTTACCAGGGAAATCACGCACTGCTGAAATTGCCCGACCGCGCATCGGAGCATCGCGACTTTGATATGATGAGTTGAGATCTTGTGGTCCGTCAATCTCATCATCTAGCGAAGGAAAGGCCAATATGGCAAAGCGTTCAAGATGATTCATGACATGCTTCTGCATGTGCAAGGAGCTTGAAAAAGATGATGGGCAATATGGGCAATCGCGATGTACATGTTCCGAAGGAGCAAGGGCTGCACTAAAGTGTTGTTCGGAGAGTCGTCCATGAACATACTCAGGATGAGACTTTTCCAGATGATTCACAAAATCGGGTTGCGTTTCGAATTCCTCGTCGTGTTGACGGCAGTGCCAAACCCTCAGGTGCTGGCTCTCGTGGTCGATCCATTCTTGCCTCGTCCCATATAAACGATGGGGATCCTCACACTGTTCGTAGGTACAGTGATAAGGTTGCAGATCGTGAATCAAGTGTTTTCTGTCTTGTGTCTTAGCAATCTTCATGTAATTGGCTTGGTGGTAGAGCATCCACAGTCTTACTGCCAATAGCCATCCTCCAAATATCTTGCTGGGCACAATATCATGCAATAGGGACATTGGAAATACTTGTCTTCCCCCTTACGTTTTGGGGGTGCTGGCCAGTGCAATTCGTTTTCAGCATCGATTGGGACCGAAAAGCCGCTTTGGTGCGATATCACAGACTTCATATCGTCTGGCTTTATCGTATTTGCCGGAAGTGGCGTGGCTGATGTCGCCAGAGACGGGCCGACATATCCGGAAATGGCCACATGGGGCCTTTCGTACTGAAAAACGTGAGCATCTGCAACTGGAGTGATCTGCTGTGTCTTGGGTGGTTGCGGCTGGCTCCCTCCCAGCTTAGCTGCATGTTCTTTCCAGTAGACGAATTGTTGCTTGCGTCTTGCACTCGCGATTCCTGTCCTTCTCATAATCCAACTTTGTGCAGATGCGTACTGCGACACCAGTTCCTCTAAATCAATTATAGATGACGTTTCGTCTTGTGCTTCCAGGGTCCTCAGTAGGTCTTGCCGGTGAAGATATGAAGCTGTAAGAGTCTCAATCTCTTCGCGCTCTTTTCGATATGACTCGCGATTTGCGGGAGCTATATTGCCATAAAGCTGATCGTTCGTCCGCGAAGGGCGGTATCTGGGATTCCGGATCCTGGTTGCGATCATGTAGAGTGCATCCAAGCGTTCAGTCAGGCCTTGAAAGCGAAAAGCGACCTCGTTGAAGGTGCTCTCATCGCCGTCCCCATCTTGCTCAACGTAAGAAGAACCTGAACTGCTATCAGACGAACTGATTGAGCCTTCCGAATCTTGAACGTGTTCAACGGGATCGCGATCGCCTTTGGCAATGGAAAGAAGGTTGTCGAGATGGCCCTCAAGCTCCAGAAGGACTTCCAGTAATCGATCTCGCACAATATCGGAGTCTCGGACTCGATAGTCCAAAGAGGCGTGTCCTTGGCGTTGAAGCCCCAGGCTATGTGCCCAAAGCTGAAACCTCTGGGCTTCCAGTCCGATATGCCGGCCGCCAATAGCTCTGCCGACGGACGCTTGGGGTTGCGCGAAAGCATTGAAAGTTGTGATGATCCGCTCCCCAACTCCGCGAAGACTTTTTTGGTCCATCATCTTGTTGGCTCAGGCTGCCAAAGCCTCGCACCAAACACTCGTAAACCAGCTGAGGTGCAAATGAGAAGATACTGAACGGCGAGTTGTTGGGGATCAAGGCGGGGGTATCGCCATGTAGATTGGCCAAAAAGTCTGACCCCTGTCAAACAGTCTTGGGGGTTGCTTCGAAACCCCGCATCACAGCTGACTGCTGTTCTGGCATCAATGACCGAGGCCAGATTACGAAGTATATCAAATTCACCCAGGCAGAAACATGTCAGGCTTCGAGATAGCCGGTGTCGTGCTGGGGGCAATCCCTCTTTTGATCTCCGCACTCGAGCACTACAAGTCGGGCAAATCCACTGTTGCCACACTCGTGCAGTGGCAAGGGCAATTGGACACCCTCTTGTTCCGCCTCAAGAACCAGAAATTGTCCTTCTTTTTCGACATCCTCGAGCTTCTGAGAAGCGCCAACGTCGAAGATGTCATTGACAACCCGGAAATGACAGAGACGGAGTGCTTGCAGGTCCTCAGCAATGCCAAGACAGGTGCCCATCTCCAAGACTACCTCGGTCAGCACTACGATGCATTCATCGAGATACTTGGGCGATATGAGAGCTGTCTCAAAGTCATCGCCAGAAAGCTAAAGCACATTAAAAGGCTGCCGGATGTATGTGCCTACTCTGACACTGCACATTCATGTCAGGTTACTAATGTATCGGTATTCAGGTAGCAAAAGATGATCTAGGGGCGTTACTAGTAGCCAATTCCTGTGGAAAAGGCGGTTTCGCATTCCATGAACGCATCTCCTTCTCTATCGAGAAGGGTCGGTTGACACAGCTCATACAGGATCTCAATGAGGATCGTCTCTCTCTGAAAACCATCATCAAGGGCATGAGATCCCAGCAGGAGCACACCACGAAAGAGCCTTCCAAAGACTCGCACAAGCTGGCAACATTACTAGGTCAGGTACAGGTGCATGCGCAATCACTGTTCTCGGCTGTCTGTAAGAGTTGCGAATGCAGTTGTGCGAGCCGACACAGGGTGCTATTACAGCTGCATAACCGCATACCCCCATCCAGAGTGCGCAAGGACACCAGCCGCAAGAAGGCCAATTATGCCACGTTCAAGCTTGCGGTACATATGGGGGACGTCTTGCAAGAGGCAATAGTCGAAGCCGGGACCCGGATTGCGTCGTCACAGGGTGTCAAGTCAGGCACGAGGTAAGTTATACTCAGGCAACGATCCCATGGCGCATGAGACAAGGACTCGACATGACTGACATCTTATTCTGTGTAGTCAAACCATCAAACAGGCGAATCCTTCAATACACCTCACGGCGCCCTCCATAGTAGTCACGCAGCACAAAACTACATTTATCTACCCCCAAAACGAATCTATGACTATATGCGCCTTTGTATCGCAAGCAAAGACCCAAGGGTCCATCTTGCATTTGACTCTGAACAGCAATTGTCTTGGATTTTTAACCGGTGGATCAGAGAATCAGACCATCGTTGGCGACTCGGTGTCTTTAGAAGAGGTTCTCCGACGTGGCAGCAACGATGAAGATGCTCGCATGACTTACAAGGAGCAAACACTTTTGGCGCTCGACATCGCTTGCTCCATCGTCCAGCTTCGAGAGACCCTATGGCTCGATGCTCCATTGACAAGTCATATCCTCAAGGTGATCACCCACAAGAAAAAGAATACCTTCAACACCAAGCCCTTCATTGAACAGACGCCCCGTTCCACTACACCCAGCTCTGGGGGCCCCGATCCAGAGACGGTTCTCCGTGAACTTGCCATCCTGCTGTTGGAGCTCTGGCACCACCGTCCACTGGAAACTTGGTGCGCGAAGATCGATGGAGTGGAGATTGCTACCCCTGAAGGCCGATTGGCAGCCGCCATTCGGTGGATGAAGGCAACCTCTGAACGACTCCCTCCACACTACCTAGACGCTATCGAGCAATGCATTGGGATTTGCTGCGGCAGACGACGGTCATGGAATGACATCGAGTTCCTGAGGCTCTACTGCGAAAACGTCATCATGCCGCTCCAAGAGAGCTGCAGGGCGTGGGATGTTTCGGAGAGCTGGGCCGAGTTCCCTTAGGAGTGGGAGTAAGTATACTCTGTACCTGTCGACACAGTCGTGGCATTGAAACATCAGAAGTTGCATTTACTACTATACTCTGGGTCCAGCCAAATATATCAAGCGTTCAACCCCCGTGGCCGGGCAAACCTCAACAACTCAGCATCCTGCAACAGCCGATCATGACAGCCCTCCTCCAAACAAAAGCAAATTTCTACACCCTCATCATCATCAACCCCACGTCCTGCACATTTCTTCACAGTCGCTCGCGAGGGCAGCACAATTACGAAACCCTCGAACTGCGGGTGTGGCCACCGCATCGCCTTGGGCAGTCCGAATCCGAAGTCGTGATGCTTGTAGGGAGTCATAGCCTGCCAGCTGCTGCCCGCAAGGTTCAAGCCCAGAAACGAGTCCATATCGAGGGTGATGTAGCGGCGGTCCTCGAGACCCGCGACCCACTCGGGCACCTCGGCGGCATACTGCGGAGTGATGGTCTGGATGGACTGGCGGACGGCAGCCGCCAGCAGGGGCAGATTGTTCTCGGTGGCGATCAGGTCCTCGATGGAGCCGATGGATACGTGGGGAAAGAATACGGCGTTCCCTAGAAAGCGATCGGGAAGAGGGGGCTCGAGGAGGTTCCGCGCGTTGACTCCGTGAATCAAGGCGACCTCCGTGTTTGGGTCGGGACTCAGCAACGGTATCTTGGCGCGCGTTATGGTCTTCCAGAACAGGGCCATGATGCAGTCATAGGTAGACACCCATCTCTCCGCGTCGGATTGCGCGCAAGCCTCCTTGAGCCTGGCCGCGTTGCTTCTCGAGACGTGCCACATGCGTCCTTTGAGGTCAGGCATCTTGAAGTCGGGTGGCGGCGCCGGGGAAGGCGCTCCGAGATTCTTGAGTAGAGGGAACTTGCCGTCCAGTTCAACCCAACGTTCAGCGCTAGGTTTCAAGGCGATCAACTGATCTCTGCTGTTGTTGGATTGGTTGACGGGCTTGAAAGGCTCGCCACGCGAGGCCGCCGCGGCGTTCTCGGCCCACGTCGTGAGGAAGACGTTGCAACCGGGCCCATCAGAGCAGTTGTGGTGGATGGCGGCAGCCAGGATGAGGCCGCCCTCGATGAAGGTGACCTGGAAGGTGGAGATGATGGTGGCATCGTCGTCGGCGTTGTCGCCCAGGGGCGAAAAGACCTGCTTCTCTGTCACGACCTTGGGCAGGACCTTGTACCCGTCGATTAGCTGAACAGGAAAGTCATTCGCCTCGAGATGCGCAAATGACAGCAAATGATCCCCCTCTCCAGCGCCCGATGTTTTCGAGTCGTCCTTGACAAAGAGGCCTACCGTCGAGTCCTCTTTCTTGACGACCCACATACGGCCGTTGGAGGCGTCCATGCGCAACACTCCCGCGAGCACCGGATATTGTCCCAGTGCGAATGCCAGCCCGCTGCTCACACTTTCCACTATGTGAGTGCGGTTTGCGTCAGGTGGCAGCTCGAATATCTCGGCGATCTGGACATAGATCTTGGGCATAGTGTGATCCATGTCCGACAGGTCGAACCGATCGACCCCTGAGTGTTGCCCCAAGGGTCGAACGCGGACCTCTCCGTATTCCATGTTGCTGGAATCTCTTATCTGGCCTATAATGCGAATGTTGTGGGCGAAGCCTGGGAAAGATCCAGAATGGTATCAAAGAGTTGATGAAAAGTTATTCTTCTGCGTATGTTGCACTCTTCTTATCAATATATAACCCAATACATTGGGAAGAGATATTCCACGTCAACTCAAATCTAATATTCATAATTCTTGACTCGTGGATGATCGATAATAGATATTAGAAAAAGAAAGAAAAACTAGGGTTTCCATGGATTACCACATATGAGCTTGACCCCTGAAAAACGAACGCCGATACGTCGTATCCCTATTGGACTGTAAAACGGTCTGTCCACAACTACCTGTTATACTCCACTTTCTCTCCAGGACACCCACTCTGCACTGTCCGCTCGGATGATTCCAGCTTTACACCAAAGCGTCGCTGATGTTGACAGGAGAACGTTGCGTGCTGCCTCGGTCGAAGTCCTCATCATCATTATCGTCATGTTTGGCCGGTACAGCATTCTGGTATCCACTTAATACCCCGCAATCTCACCATTTAGGCGTGCTTGCCGCATGTGCTTACCCAGACCAGCTTTTTCCAGCTTTGCTCCCCGTCCCAGTGGGCAGGCAGGCTGCAAAGCTGTCAAGTCACGCAGTACGTACAAGCAAACGCGACGCCAATGAGAATCCAGCTATGGACCTATGCAAGGACTGCCGCATATTGTGGGCCCAGGTTTTGCTAGAGGCGCGTACCGGCAGCACCGACACTCGAGTCGGCGCCAGTGTGGACGGCGCTTGGCTCAACGCCCGGGGCTGCCCTCTGTGCAACTACATTCATCTCGGCGTGGCTGAAGCTCTGAGTCAACAACGACATCTGAGCGAGGCCGACTGCTACGTTAGGTTTTACCTGCATGTAGATGATGCCTCGCGACTCGCTGCGATCGAATTGGTGGTCATAAACGATGACGAGACTTGGGTAATGGACCCCATCAAGATGACGGTCTGGGCTTCCCAAGGTACTTTACTCCCTCCTCTTCGCTTTTATGGTGGACATGAGGAATCATTGACCAACTCTCCCTAGGAACTCCTGCTGCTGGGTCTGGTATTATTAGCACAGCCCCGCCACTGGTCTCGGATAGCACTCAAGAAGCAATGGGCCTCTACAGCACATGGCTTGAGGGATGCCGTCTCAAGCACAAGGCGTGCATGAAGACCATATCCGGCAAGATAGTCGATGAGGAGATGGGACCAGAGCTACCCACTCGTGTTCTAGACGTTGGTGATCAGGCAACCAAAAGCATCGTCTTGTTGGAAAGCAAGGGGCAATGTGCCAATTACTGCGCACTAAGTTACTGTTGGGGGCCCCAAAACGCACAAACATTTCTCACGACGAAGGAGACCCTTCAAGATAGACTCAGGGGCATCGACTTTGATCTATTACCCAGAACCTTCCAAGACGCAGTGCAAATCGCCCGCTCTCTTGGGATACGATACTTGTGGATCGATGGTCTTTGTATCATACAAGGGGACAAGGAAGACTGGGAATACGAGGCTGGACGCATGGGTGCCGTCTACGAACAAGCTTCTCTGGTAATCGCAGCCTCTGGATCCGCGAGTGCCCAAGAGGGCTGTTTCGTGGTGGAGCCCAGGGAAACGACTCCGTTGGACCTGCCTTATTTCACCGAGACGGGCTTGATCCAAGGTTGCGTCCACACCTCTTTCGACTATTCGCGGACCAATCGTTCTCCGTTTGACGGGCCGCTGCAGAAGAGAGGATGGGCTCTGCAAGAAGCTCACTTTGCTAGGAGATCTATCCACTTGATGCCAGGCGGCCCGACCTGGATATGCAAAGAGTCTCAACTTGACGAAAAGTTCCTTGAAACAGAACTCAAGTTGAATAAAGGATGGGATCACGTCCTAGAGAACTACTCAAGGAGGAAACTTACATACAAGTCAGATCGTCTCATAGCCCTACAGGGGTATGCCGCCGAGCTCCTGAAAATCACCAAAGGGGATATTTATAACCGGGGCGCTTTCCTATCGGGACTTCCAGGACAGCTGCTCTGGGTTGTCGACCAGTCGGTATCCGAGTCTGAAGACATACAAGAAATCCCCTCCTGGGCGTGGGCCTCAAGTGGCGCTCCCAAGACCTTCGCGACTAACCACTCCCAGTTGCTGCCTATTGTCGGAGGCAGACAGATCCGGATCCAAGCTTCGGGCGCCTTGCTAATCGAGGGAAGAATAACGGAATGCCATCTAGGTGACGATTACGACGATGAAACGTCCGATTATACAGATGACAGTTCCGGCCTGAACTCTTCGTCTGGTGGAGTTCAGGGGATGCGTGACTTCATATCGACTTGGACGAGTCAACCAATGTTCGGCCTCGCCAATACTAATGATCCCCAAAGCAAAAGCTTTCGAGGGTTGGCTGTCTTCGACCGTGAACATCGTGGCTCTATATATTTCCTCCCTTTAATGGGTACTATGCTTTGGGGCCACCTGATGTACGTGTATAACAGGCCCTCTTTCGCTCAACTAGAAGACAGTACTAATGGAATGGCCAGCTTCACTTTGGATGCCAGAGTGCCTTTAGCTCCTATAACCAATTATGTAAGTCGGTTTTTTGAAAGACTATGGGGGCAAGCCGTTTGCTGACCAACCCTCCACTCGTACAGGAAGACTACATAGGTCTTCTCTTAGTCAAATCCTGTTCACAAAATGCTACGTACCGGCGGGTTGGAGTAGGATTTGTGAGGATGACGCCGCAGTATTTCCACGAGTTGCTTTCAGAGGAGATTCGTATCACTTGATGGCGTTAGTGGATGATGCACCCCAGGAGTTCAGAGCCCAAAACACAAGGCAATACGGGTACCTCAGATTCAAAGAATCCCTGAAGCATAATACTGCCCAAATGCATTTAGGGGTCACATAATGCTATTAGCCGATCCAAATGACCCTGTTTGGTTCATCAGGCTTCATTCCTACCTAAGCACAGTACCCAAAACGCGATCCAGAGCAACATGAATAAGAAGAAGAAAAAAACGCATCGAGCTAAGAAGGTTAAACTGACCACCACCGCAGCGTAGGTCCTTCCTGTAGCAAGTAGACCCCCGGTCAGGCTGAGAAGATACTGCGCGGTCTACTTCCTATTAGCTCAACCTCCGTCCGGTGTCGGAGGATGAAGGAGATGGGACCAATCCCGTCGTTTCTCAAGTGAACACCTGTTGCCGTTATTGCATCCCAGGAAGAAAGTTGTTGGGGAAAAGACGGGCCGCTGGTGAAGCAACCTTTGGTGCATTGGAGAGGAGCGGTTGGGGTCATGACATCATGGTTGGAGATAGATGCATGCTCTGCAGTGCTTTGCGTCTTCGGTTGATAACTTTGCGGGAGCACAACAGGCAATAGTTTCCTATCAAAAGTGAAACAAAGGATGCAGTTATGGGAACCCCGCTCCTTTGATGCCAGCACAGCGTCAGCGCTAGTATGCTACATAGGGAGTATAATTCGTCCTTTCTGCCATCCATCTTCGCACAATACTGTCGACCAGTCAGAGCTGGTTGTCGTGGTCTAACATGCATGGGAGCCTGCATTTTGTTTATGACACGCATCGCACATATGCCGGTAAGAAGATGCCAGAGCCTCCCCCCAACCCCCGTGTTTTGTGAAGGCAATAATATAATTTAGACGTGATGGTAGCACTTTGAGAGTTTCCCTGGTCATTTCCCCCACCTGGAATGCCGTAGATTGACTACTCAACTTGCACCAGAAAACTCTTCCTCAACATGGCACTACCAATGCTACTCCTTCTGGAAGTGGCGGCAATCTTGGTCAGTTTCACCCCTCCTAAAAAGCAAAACCCGTGATAGACAGGCCTCACACGTCACAGGGTGTCGGGCGCGTAGTTTACCAGATAATCTACAACATTTTCTTGTCGCCTCTACGGCGATTCCCGGGCCCGTTGTTGTATACCGCCACCAGCATCCCCTACGACATTGCCTGCGCAAGAGGCGACGCCGTCACCGTGCTCGCTCGTCTGCATGACAAGTACGGGCCCATAGTACGCGTGCGCCCGACGGAGCTTTCCTACATCGACGGCCACGTATGGAAGGACGTGTACGGATTCCGCTCGGGCAAGGAGGAATGGTTCAAGGGTGATGTGATCCACTACCTCAACGGCGTCCCGGGCATCATCAGCGCCCCTAAAGACGCGCACCGACGCTACCGCCGCAGCCTGGCGCATGCCTTCTCGAGTCAGGGCCTCCAGGAGCAGGCGCCTCGGATACAGACTCATGTTGACCGGTTGGTCGAGGCCCTGGGCCAACACAGCCAGGCGGGGCCCGTCGATATGGTTCCGTGGCTCACTTGGGTCACGAACGACATCATCAGCGACCTGGCGTTTGGCGAGAGCTTTGGCGGTCTGGAGAACCAAAAGGAGAATGCCTGGTCGGCCTTGACGACGAAGATTCTGCGCCCGGCCGTGGTGATTGGCATCGCCACCCGCTGGCACATGACCCTGCTGGCTCCGCTGCTATATCCACGCGACCTCTTCAAGGGGCTAATGTCAACAGGCGAGGACCTCCGAGAAAGGCTGCGGAAGCGGCTCTCGGTCCGCGAAAGCCGCGGCGACTTCTTCGACCGCATGCTGAAGCACGGCCTGATTGTCGAGGACAAGGCGTCCTTCAAGGAGACCAAGGACGGCCAGGAGGGGGTCACGTTCGAGGAGCTGGAGAGCAACGCGCAGGACATGGTCTTCGCGGGGTCCGAGACCACGGCCACGCTGCTCACCAGCGCGATCCACTTCCTGGTCCGCAACCCCGCGGTGCTCGCCAAGGTGACGCGGATCGTGCGCGCGACGTACCGCCGCGACGAGGACATGACCATCGCGTCCACCGCCCCGGCTGCGCTGCCGTACCTCGACGCCGTGCTGCAGGAGTCGATCCGCATCCACGACCCGGTGCCCATCTTCGCGCCGCGCGTCGCGCCGCGAGGCGGGGACACGGTCGACGGCGTCTTCATCCCGGAGGGCACCCGCGTGTTCTGCGCCAAGTACGTGGCACACCGGTCCGCGCTCAACTTCGCGCGCCCCCTCGACTTCGTCCCGGAGCGCTGGCTGGCCCCGGGCCAGGGGGGCAGGCCCGCCGAGTTCGCAGACGACAACCGGCACGGCGTGTTCCAGCCCTTCAGCTTCGGCCCGCGAAACTGCATCGGCATGAACCTGGCCAAGGCGGAGATGCACCTGATCCTCGCGAAGCTGCTGTGGCACTTCGACTTTGGGCGCCCCAAGGGTGCAAAGGACGGCGAGTGGGACAGCTGGTCTACGGAGCAAAAGGTTATGTTCTTGTGGATCAAGCCGCCGATGGAGGTCTCTATTCAGAAGAGGCAAGACCTGGAGGTTAAAAATGTGGCATCACAGGCCTAGGATGAACAGATAGACGGTAAGTGATGATGGACGGAATTGGCAACAATAAAATGGGAAAGAGGTGTGGCGAAATTGGATAATTGTTGACCTTAATTGTTCTCAGTGGTTGTTGTTCAATCTTCTATTATAGGATTAGTGATGCTTGTCCCTTAATGCTTCAGACTAACGTAAACTTTATTTCAACCTCTTGACGGAACAGCCCGAGGTAAAGACCAGTAACGTCAATGAGCTAACCAGGAGCTAAGGTAACTTTTAAAATCCATCGAGGTCGTGGTCAACGGTATTCGAGGCGGTGTATTTCTACATCCAGGACATTCAGGATAGCTCCTCGAGCCAGGTACTTGAAACAGCGACAAATAAACTCAGAAGCGCATGTTCATCTGGTGCCGCATTCTGGAATCCACCGCATCCAGCCCGCAGCAGCTATGTAGAAATATGGTTAGACAGGCTGTCGTTGTATGTGAGTTCATGGAAGAGACACTGAATTCCCTCAGGCCGGTATTGAAAGCCAGCTCGGGTAGTACCCTGTTCCCGACTACACTCGCTTAGTACCACCGGACGTTATCTCCCAAACCAGGGTTCCGATGAGGAAGTATAGAAAGCATGGGGAACATAACCCAGTGGTGCGCATACTTGCTGACAACACCACGAAAGTGAGGTTTGGGGTTGTTAAGCTTCCGTGCAGACAGCGCGCGAGCCAATTCAGATCCTGAACATAGAGTTTGGCTAACTGAACAAAAACTCAACTTGGGCCGTGGGATTTCATCCATGGCAATTAGCACTAAGGGTATGCAGGCCCTTGAGGAGCTCAAAGTTGAACCCCGGTACCTGCTCACTTTACCGAACCCTTACTTGCTTTCGTGGAAAAGGTTGACATTGGAGATGGATACAAGCCACTTGGAAACCATGGCTTATTCCGAAGAGGCCTTGAACTACTAGTTAAGGCTTCACGCTACGTTTGGGAAGTTGTTGGAACAAGGCACCATTCTACTAGTCTAGCCACCTTATAGAGGAATAAGGTACAGGGGGTACAAAGTCAAATTTATGCTTAAATTTGGGAACTCCGTTAGACCACACCCTGACTGTTGTCTGCTAGTCTACTTTCGGAGATGTACCAGGTTCTGAATATATCAACAGCCATCTATCTGAACCTTTCATCTATTCCAAAATTATTGGTAGACATATCTCATCACTGTAAACTACTTTACTGAGAGCTTTTCACAGAAAAAGGCACACCAAGATTTCTTCTCACCACTCTAGCCTAGTACGATCAACCAGGCCTGAGAAATCCCAGCATGGCTCCTTTATTGCTGGACACCCTCCGGGGCCTGGCTATCCACAATACCACCAACACAACAACAACAGACGGCCTCACTCTTTATCGCCGCCAAATGTTCCCCATCCCACCACCCTTCATTCCGCCTCACTGGCACGGGCCCAGCGACCACAGCGGCAGTCCCTCCACCGGACCCAGGGTCGGGGGAGAATTCGATTTCACCGCGGCCGCATCCATCGGCCTATGCTTATACGCCGGCATCTGCCTCGCCGCCGCCTGCCAAGTCACCAACCGCTGGAATAGCCACAAACACCCGCACCCGCCCTTCTGGGTCTGGATGCTCCAGCTGTGCGGCTTCGTCGTCCTTCTATTCTTCACGTTACCGCTCCTCGTCCTTCACGCGGGCCTCCAGATCCTCGTGCGGGCTTTCCTGCGCTGGGCTGGTGTTCCAGCCGCTGCGGGGTCTTCGAGATCAGTCAGTACCGTGACTCGACAGAACGATGTCGAAAGGCAAGAGCAAGTTGGAACCAACAACGCCAACAGCGGCGGTAATATAATCTGCCGAGTCCTCGTCAAGTACATCGGCCTCCATCCCCTCCGCCAGGGCACGCCCTCGTGGGCCGAGCAGAACCACGCCGAGAGCCTGCGCCAGAGTCAGCGTCGGAGCGCCAGGCCGGAGCGTCAGGTCAATGAGGAGATCGCGCAGCTCGAGGCCGAACTGACGCCGCTGCCGGCCTACGACGGGGCCGTTTTGCCTCCCTACGGGCATGAGCCGTATGGTACCTTCGCCGCCAGCCCTGTTTCGATCCGCCAAGGAGAAATGCGCCGTGATTGCCAAGGAGGCTTTGTTCGACAGAGCTTGGCAGGCTATGGTGATATTGCGGATCAGCCATATACGTCCCGTGAGATGCAGAGCCCACCGCCTTCTTATCGCTCGCCACGTAGAGCGCCCGGTGGCCCATTGAGTATTTGCTGAACAAAATGGAGGATGGGAACGTAAGCGCGGGCGGGCTACATGCTTGTTCAAATCAGACTGGTCAACAAGGGAAATCATACGGTACGAGTTGTGCTTACTTGGTTTAGACTGTGGATTGCTAAGGGTTAATGGAAACATGTTGAATATAATATGTAATCATGGGCGTGGCGTCTGGAGTAAAGTAGATTTGATTTCTCCGCAAATTGTAATTAGTAGGTGGCATCACCCAGGAATATTACATTTGAGGACTACTCTACGGCTTTTTTCTACATTTAGCTCCAATATATACATTAAGATATACCACGGTATAATACAAGTGCTTATAGCAGCCTCATAGGTCATTACAGTTAAAATAGACTCTTTTTTCTCTTCGTAAATTAACATATCACTGGATGTACTTTGTGATTATACTAGACTTGGATATATGCTCGTTCATTAACTGACATTCAATATGTTACTATACCATTTCATGCCCAGGACCGTTGCCAAACTCCCATCTTGCTCCATCACGACCATTACCGCCGACGATGCGGTCCATGCTGGGCGCATCGCCGTCCAGCCTATCCCAGTCCCCCACGTTGGAAACTTTGATTGACGACTGCTTTTTTCCCTGGACATCCAACGTCGACAATTGGACCTTGCGGTGTGATTTACGTTCTGATCTGCGATTTCCAGACTGTTTTCGAAAGTTAGCAAAACACAAACAAGACACTTCATATCTAGATGGGGGTCTGGGGTTATATGGTGTGCACATAGTGGTAGCGATGGCTTACTTGAACGCCCGATTGACCGCGAGACACGTTGTCCGTACGGCGCGACCGAGACCCATAGGAGAAGCTGTAGAAAGTGACGAGTTTACGCAGCGAAGGCAAGGAACAGGCGATAAGTCCGACACCGGCCTCGACCATGGACCATAGGCACGTCATGCCCACGTTGTCTTCATAAATTGGAAAACCCGTTAGCAAAGTAGCTGCAGATATCCTGAATTACAGACTAGTCTTTATAGTCCTCGGTGATGGTGTAGTACTTAAAATACGGGATACGCAACATGGTCGCGATGCTGGCGAACCCACCCAGCATCAGCAGCCCGATGATGAAGTACTTAGAGTTCCTGGGCATCTGGAGCCCGCGCAGGATGAAGAGCGGGCAGGGGGCGCAGAACCAGTCAGTGACAATCTGGAACGCGGAAACGACGAGGCTGATCTGCGCCACCTTCTCCTTGGCGCCGCAATTGCCCAGCAGCGGGTTCCACGTCGCCTGCAAGGGCTCGCAGTTGTCGAAGACGGCGATCAGCTCGCCCACCGACGACCCGAAGTTGACGACGATGGTGAGCCAGAGTTGGTACCGGTACCGGCGGTCCGCGGACAGGCGCATCAGGACCAATGCGATGGAGGCTTTGGTAAAGGTAGTCGACAGGATGGTTCTGCCGGACGGGTCTACCCGATGAGTCTGGCAGATGAGTTTTGCGGATGGCTGGCGGGTCCAGTGGGTATTGTGAGCCTCATAGTTACATACTTATTCAACTTATAACGACCTACTTACTTATGTAACGGTTTAAGAGGCACAGTTGACACAGGCAGCACCACTGCCATTGTCTATCGCGCCTCCACCCACCCCTCTGATTGGGTTCCGGCACCCTGGACGGATCACTATAAGGATCGTGATTGGCTTGGGGCCAGAAAACAAATCGAGTTGCGGCACGGGATCCTACCCCTATCCACAAATCATCTTCATCATTTCTTCTATCCTGGTTTTTAACTGGCAGGCCCATCTGCCGCATCCCATACCGCATCGATACCAAAGGAGCTCAATCATACCGAGCTCAGGTTACATAGATGACGATCTAATACCGCATCCGTAATCCATCCCACCCTCCACTACGGAGACATTGGAGTGTGTGATATGATATGAATGATCGGGTCCGGGGCCATGAGCCAGAACACGAATGGCGTAGAAGAACAAAAAGGCATTCAAAAAATAGGATAAAGAATAGAATTTTGCATCGAGACGGCGTATGGACACAGTCAAACAACGGTGCGGGCCGGCCAGATATATCATCCTAGCCTTGCCATCTGCGCCCACACAAAGGTACCATGTAATTCCTCCGGTCTGGCCTCCCTGTGGCCATCGGTTCCAATGCTTTTCCCGGTCGGTAGCGAGCTCTGGAGTAACTGGTCATGCATACATTTACTCTCCCCAATCTTAAACTCTGCCTTCAAGTCCTTTTTTTTCATGCAGTATCCCCTGCTTGTAAAAATCGACTGAATCTGCTGTCTCAAATAACTCCTTCTAGCCGAAATATTCACGAAAAATAGCTTCAGATGAATGAGACAACATCGGAGAAGACTAGGTCCCACAGTCGCCGCCAGGGACCCAAAGTAGCCATTGTCGGCGGCGGCACCATGGGCCTGACCCTGGCCCTCATGCTCGACCGGTTCGCCGACGACATTGACATTGACTACGTGGTGCTCGAGGTCCGCGACGCCATCGCGCCCCAGGTCGGCGCCGGCGTCGCCATCTTCCCCAACGCGTACCGCATCCTGGACCAGCTGGGCCTATACGAGCGCTTCGCCGCCACCTCGATCCCGCTCGAGCGCCTCGCCGACTGGTGGGCGGCCGACGGGAGCCCCAACGCGGCCAACGAGGGGCTCTCCTCCATCTTTCGGCGGGTGTTTGGCTACCCGCTCGTCGTCATGGACCGGCAGCAGGCCATCCGGAATATGTACGACGCGATCCGGGACAAGTCCAAGATCCACACTGGGAAGACGGTCGTGGAAATCGATACGTCGGACAAGGGGGTCAGTCTCACCTTGGACGACGGCGAGGTTGTTACAGGCGACCTCCTTGTCGGCGCCGACGGAGTCCACAGCTTTGTTCGCAGCGAAATGTGGCGGCTCGGGAACGAGAGACAACCCGGTTGCTTCAAAGGAGAGGGGCCAGACTGTAAGCAGACCCACTCCTTCCATCGCGACCTGAAACGGGCATATTACTTACCTAGGTACTGACAAACATTGTTCAGCAATCAAATGCAACTGGGCGGCACTCTTCGGCATCGCCGAACTTAAGGGGTTGAAGATCGAGCCCGGGGCCAGCCTTACCGCGCAAAAGGGCCAGACCATCGCCATTATGTCCGGCAAAGACCGGGCCTATATGGTGCACAACACCGTCCTGCCGCGGGAGCTGAAGGGGAGCGAGATCCGCCGCTTCACGGAGGAGGAGCGTGAGAAGTACGTCGCAGCGCACGCCAGTGACCTGATACAGAACGGCGTCACGTTCGGCGACTTGTACAAGAACCGGATCCGGTCGGCGTACGTCCCCCTGCAGCAATACGCCCTGAAACACTGGCACTTTGGCCGCATCCTCTTGCTGGGCGACACGGTGCATAAGACACACCCCGTGACGGGCATGGGCGCGGCCATGTGCATCGAAGATGCCGCCGTCTTTGTCAACCTCTTGACGGCGCACGTAGACACGGGCTTGCCTCTGGGCTCGGAGCAGGTGGAGCAGCTGTTCCGCGAGCTCGAGCGGCTTCGGGTTTCTAGGAGCACCGAGATTGTGAACCAGTCGTTCCAGGCCCAGTTGATGCAATCTTGGCAGAACCCGTTCATGAAGCTCTTTTACCTGTACGTCATGCCCTGGCTTGGCGTCGACTTCGTGCTGGCACAGGCCATGAAGGGCAATTGCGTCGCACCGAGGCTGGAACGTTTGCCAGTGCCGGACAGGCAAGCCCTCGTGGGTTTCAACGACGTCAACCCCGAGCCAAGAGATCCTGTACGGCTCCTTTTCAAATGGGCAGCCTTCGGGATCCTGCTGCTATCTGCCTTTACGACTATCGTCTTTGGACAGGCAATACCCAGCCTCTCCGGGCCCACTTTGGTACTACCTAGCCACATCAACGGGCTCTTGGTTGTCATGCTAGTCGAAGGATGGCGCCGGAGCAACACGTTGTCCTTGTCTCAGTGGCCGGTAATTTGGACGGTCCTGGGCGATTTTCTCCTCGGCTGGAAGAGAACCATACCCCTATTTCTGTTGGACACTTACTCCACCCGTTTGTTGAACGGGAGGTTCCAGTACACCGCACCGAGTCTACCAATGGTCCTGTCCGCAGCCCATGCAATTCCCATTGCCTTAATTCTTGCCAACGCCATTCCGAGTGCCATGCTCGAGCTTGGGTTTCTGCCGTGGAAGTCACTGCCACCTCCTGCGACTGTTGCTGCGCTAGTGGTCTCCGTTTCTGCGCTTCTGCGGGTAGATAGAAGCATCCCTAGTGCGCAGGAGGGTGCCGCTCTGCAGGCCCGTGTCTCGGCTTTCTTCAAGCACCATGTCGGTTATCTTTGCACTCTTTACGCTGTTGCCTTTATTGGGCTCACGTATATGCACCGTAACGTTGTCGGTTTCAGCTTCCCATCTTGGTCTACAACGGCAGTCTTGACTATGATGGGACATCACTTGGCGGATCTGGCTTTCCTCATCGGCACTGTCTCCGAGGTGTGTTTTTACACCGGTCTAGGGCGTTGGGTCCCGGCCTACGCAGCCATAGTTCCCGTTGCGCTCTTCTACTTAGGCCCGGGTTCAGTATATGCCGCTGTCTGGTTTTGGCGCGAGACACGTTTGGCGCGAACAAGCACTCGTGGTAAATCGGGGCAGTCAAATAACTTAAAATAGATGGCAGAGGCCTGTGAAAGACCAGGTTATTCGTCGGAAAGCTGGCTAAAGGGCCTTTGATCTAGCAAAAGTGCTCCTTGGCTTGTTCTTCACCAACCCTTAATTAGACGGCCTGATGTAAAGCTTAATGTATATATTAATAATATCGAACTAGCAGACCTCTGCCAGCATTGGCTATATGGTAAAAGTTGAGTTCTAGATGATTCAATCTTGGATTCGGATCGCTCAGGATCGCGTGGCCTTCACAAGGAAGGCTGTGGTTGATCCCGGGGACAGACGAAATGGCTCTTGGCCTATCACCTGCATCAGCATACGAGAGGCCATTGAGTGCATCGTAATCGAGACGAAGGCTCTGGGCTCAGTCTCGAATATGTCTTCCATGGCAATGCGCGTTCGTGCGATATGCTCCTCGTCAGTCTCGCGCCTGTCAGCCTCAAACAGCTCATCCTTCTCCGTAAAGCCTGGTTCAATCAAGTACGCCGGATAGTGTTCATGTATCCAGGTTCTCGAGCTCCGACGATCACACGTATGACGGCCCATACGTTCGCGAAGGTTCTCCTTTACCATCGGTTGGTAGGTCTTACCCTGGGAAGCCGCCAGTTCCTCGAACGAGAGGCGTGCCGTTTCCAGGCAGCGTTGCAGGGGGCTGCAATACAGCGCTGGCCAGGGCATCTTCTCCTGCTCAATCAATCTGCGCCAGACCTTGCCGTTGTCAATAGCCTCCCGCTTCCCCTGGTCCGTCAGCTCGGAGTCTGCCCAGATAGCGTCTCCATCTCCGTCAAGAAGCGCCCAGTGGTTCTATTGACCATCAATGAGTATACCGTTATCGCGGGCACCATCACTTCTGGAGTACATACCTCCCAATCTGGTGTACCCACCTTGGCCTCCATGACATTGTGGAAGCCTTGGCCATGGCGGCCTACGTACAAGACCTTGTACAGCTCCCCATCTTTAGCGTCACGGTTGAGTTGCTCCACGTGGTTCGCGAACCGTTGCCAAGGAGTAAGTTGGCCGTCTTCCGTCGACCCGGCTTGGGTGCCATAAGATTGCGGTATCAAACCAAATTCAGCATGCGTCGCCTAGATATCAAAGCTGATTAGTCAACGACCTCCCTCATTCAAAGGTGCTGGAGCGTACGAGTGCATAAGTAGAATCTTGTTTCATAGACGGTTGGGTCATGAAGAAGCCTGCCAGGCATTCAAAGTCGAAAACCTTGGGTCCTGCCTGAGAGCCCATGGTGATAATACGTGAATTTGGTGTGGCGGTCTAAACCGAAAATAAAAAAGGGGGATGATTCGGAGAATAAGGGTGTCTGTTCCCAACTTGGCGGGTTGCAAGTATGGTTAGTGGTCAGTACAGTAGGTGTGTAGGTGAGTTGGGTGGGCCTTAAAATGTCGGTTCCCGGTGCCCCACCTGTCAGCCTCAATTATCAAGTCATAATTGCTTGGGTCGAAGGGTCGTTAAGCGTCAGGACTTCATGGAAAGCTCAAATATCTATTTCTGGTGTTCTCCGTGAGTAATGTAAACTACCTTTCCATCTTCGCCCTGAAGATTTTGGTATGAAGTTTGAGGTGTAATATGAAAACTTCGCCAATTCTTCTGCGGTATTTTCTTCCGGCTCCCTTCAATGCTCGTGGGATGACCAGCTGCCAGCGGGGTCAAGTGCACAGGCATCAATTGTAGCAGGGCTGCTGGGCTGACAGCTTCAGTGATGAACTCTGCGGGGTTAGTGAGATCTTGGGGCCTGACGTCGTAGGTAATTGCAAATGCGGGGGCCAACGAGCATGGTGGATCTCAATTGCAGCTTCTTTTGTCATCAATCATCAAGTTGCAAGAGTTCCATCGCCAATCATGAGGCCAAGGTGGTTATCATTTGTTATGTTTACTAGGAGGGGGAATTCAGATGTCTGTAGGGCAAGCTCTATGTATCTAGGCTTTGTACGTGAGCTGATTACCTGGTAGAGGGACCATGCTGTTCCAAAAATAGGTAGACAGGTGACCAACCTAAATCTGAGCAAGCAGGTGCGCATAGGGATATTAAACTCGTATATCCTCAATTTTTGGAAAGATACATGATTGCTTTACATACACACCAGTGATTCGAGAATGGCAGACATCCATTATGATTATGCACATGTAAAACATGGTGTATTTGCCATGAATACCTTGCCGGCACTGCCCGCAAGACAACGCCTATGAGGTCATGGATGGAGTAGCATCGAAGCTCTAGTGGGGTGACACTCGAAGCGCGGCGGGAGCTACGGCTGCCCCTCCTCCCTTTGGTAACCAGGTTTTACGGCATGATGACGGTATGGCATGCAACAATGGGAGTGATACTCCGGCTCGGGGACTACATAAAGAAAGCCAATGGCTCCCGTTTGTGAGCCAGTCATACCAATTCCTCATTCTAACAAACCCATACCAAATCACATCCTCAAACACAGTCTATCTCGACCTATCCTTCAACCACTACAACATATACTCATAAACCAACAAACACCTCCCAAATACCCTCAATATGTCAGGCGATAAGACCATCATGGACTCGGTGAAGGAGGCCCTCCAGCCCAACGATGCCCGCGCCATGGGCCTCGGCTCCGGCCACCCCGGCGCCTCCGCCACCGGCAGCAGCGTTACCGACACCCTGACGCCGGGCACCAACAAGAAGGGCGACAGCGAGTTCGGTCAATCCACAATGCAGGTCCTCGACGCGACGGCGAACAAGGTGTCCGAGGCCTTCCAGGGCGTCGCGGGGTCCACACAGACGCCCACGAGCGGCAACGACACGGTGATGCCGGGCACCGACCGCCACGGCGACAGCAAGCTGGGCAAGGAGACGAGCGGCATCGCCGCCACCATCGCGGACAAGGTCTCGGGCGTCTTCGGCGGCGCCTCACAAACGACGAGCGCGTCCGACACTCTCGCGCCCGGAAGTGAGAGCAGGCTCGGCCAGGAGACGTCGCAGATGGCGCACAAGATCGGCGAGGCCGCCAACAACGCGCCGCGGACGGGCGCCGCCAGCAGCATCCTGGCACCCGGCACCGACGACAACGGCCGGAGCGAGCTGGGAGGCGAGACGAGCGACATCGGAAAGTCGATGAAGGCACATGCCCAACAATACACTCAAAAATAGATGGTGGTCGCCTCCAAGGGATAAAATCCCCAACAGAGATTGCCCACACGTGCTACCAACCTGTCGGCAAATGGCCGATGTTGTACAATTGCTTGTAACCTAGAATAATTCATTCAATACCTTCCAATCGATTTTAAAAACATATCTCAGGCTCTGATTAAACATATGTTGTGACAGGACTCCAAGAACAAATGACGAGTCCCATGGCACGTGTTTCAGTCCGCAAAGTGCCGGTATTGAATCCCTGCGTGTCAACCAACCCCATGGCTTCGGCCGACTTTTCATGCTCGTGAAGCCGGGCAGATAGTCCCAGTTGTTTGAGGCGTAACAGGGAAGATCCGACCCCGGTTCTCGTCTTCCACGGATTCCTCTCTGCCGCTTGTGATGGGACGCGACCGGGGCCGGGTGGCATTGCGAATGGTGGACATGGCCTTTCAGGGCCAACAACCCAGATGAGGAGCCGACAGCCATGAGTACGAGCTGCACAGCTACAGCGATGGACGACTTGGTTGATTATTCCCAGAGCGCATTCAAACCATCATGGGCGCCAATATGGGGCTAGCATGGTATCACACTGGCTACGAATCTGAAAGCAGCTCTCTCGGTTGAGCAACTGAATACTCTGGGCGGCAGACAGATCAGGGGCTAAGCGTTTGGCACCGCTGCACAAATTAGCGTCGCCTTTGAGGGTTTTCTGAATATCAAGATTGCAATCGGGAACCTGCCGCATTGGTACATCCCGTTCAAATGCCTTGTATTTCGCTTTCAGCGGCGCAGTCGGAGGAATTAGGCGGTTGGTTGTCCTTCCCCCGCTCTAAGCTATCATGATCAGAGCCCAACTCAATATTCCAGTCCAAATCTCACAATTGCTGGCCAGCACGGTGCCTTCCAACCCGCCCACCTTCCTCCTTCACCACTCTGCATTGCGAGTCACCCAACAAATCGTTTACCCCCTCTCCAGATTAGCATCTCAAGACCGCAATTCCTTGCAAAATGGACGCCCCAGGGTTCGCCCCGAAGCAGGCCATGCCCTTCGGTCAGAAGATGTTCGAGGTCATTGGCGCGGACGAGACCCTTGCGATAGCGAAATTCGAGATGACGCTTCTTCCTCCGTTCCCGGCCGATGCCGTCGTCCACGATACCGCGTGCGGTCTCGGGCCCGTCACCGAGGCCCTCCTCGCCACCTCGCCGCCCCCGGGCATCCAAGTCAAAGCCACGGACCTCGCCGGCGGCATGGTCCAGCTCTACAACGCCACCGGTGCCGCCCATGAGTGGCCGTACACCGCCACGCTCATGGACGCGCAGAAGCTGGACTTCCCGGACCAGACCTTCACGCACGCCTTCCTGTCGTTCGGCCTGCCCATCATCCAAGATCCCATCTTGGCCGCCAAGGAGATGTACCGCACGCTCCGGCCCGGCGGCACGGCCGTCACGGCGTTCTGGCTGCAGATCCCCCAGGGCGAGTGCGCCCAGGAGACCCGCCGCGCCGTCTACGGCCCCGACGCGCGGCTCGCTGTCGAGCCCAAGCCCGAGCACAAGGACCGGGACTACATCCGGAACGTGTTGATCCAGGGCGGGTTCGGGTTCGACGACGTGCAGCTGCACGAGAAGTCGGCGTTCTTGCCCGTCAAGAGCCTCGACGAGTTCGCGTTGGCCATCTGGTCGGCCATCGGCGTTCCGCCGGGAGGGTGGACGCAACATGACGAGGACACCTGGGACGCGGCCGTGGCCAAGTACAAAGAGCTCCTGCAGAAGAGGAGCGGCTTCAGTGTGGACGAGCAGGGTAACATCATTCTCGAGGCTATCGCACAGGTCGCCATTGTTCGGAAGCCCAGCGAATAGCTGCCTGGATCTTGGTACGAGTATACTTGTTTACTACCGTCGCTTGTATCAGCTTAATTAGTTATCCTTAATGGCCACGTCTAATACTAACCGCTGTCGAGGGCTCAGGCCCCTCCTTCGCGCCTCGTCCTGCCCCAAACGCACCCGATGAAGCAATGTACTAGACAGCCTCTGGTTTAGATTCCAAAAACCATATGAGCCGGACCAGTAAATCAGTAGAGAGACTACAAGAGCTCATATGTATCTAAACCATAAACGGGCCAACTATTTTTTATAGACCTCTCAGTTCCCAGCCAATGATAAGGGGTGAGTTTCCATTATCCACTTCCGCCTCTGCCAATGTACCCATTCGATGCAAAAGCAGCTCCTTGACAAAACGGAAGCCAATGCAATAAGCTTGAAAGCTTTTAGTCGAGCATGACGCCAAAGAAGCCCCGAGTGTCGCACTAGGTGAGGTTGCCGATGCCTTGAATGGAATTCTTATTGCTTGTGTTGGACAAATGCTCATTGAAATCAAGTCTTGAGATTGCTGGCCCAGCCCTTGTAATGAAGGCAACTGGCGGCTGAGATTTCCACAGAAAAGGGGTGGCTACCGTACTCAGAAAAGTCATATTTATATTCGTTGCCGGGCCCGAATCTGTCAACATATGAATGGGTGTTGGATCTGAGGGAAACTGATACACCCCTTTGTTGTATCATACTTTTAGTATAATCAATTTCACTAGACGGTATAAGTGGCAGATGGAAGTTCGGAGCGCTTCGTAGTGTGATCCTATCTTATACGGAGGACGATCTTATCATTTTGATACTGGGAACGCGCATGAAAAGAAAAAAAACATACCTCGGGGTGTTTATCTGTTAAGCTGTCCACGTGTTCTCGGGCTTCATCGACATGCGAAAAAGCGCTATTGTCTATGACCGACGTCCACTCACAAGAGTACATGTCAAGGTAAGGACCAAGAGTCACATAACGAGCCACGTATTGTTCGTTAAATACCAGGGAGGCCAATATGGTAGCACACGTGGTCCTGCGATCGGGCAACGTCACATCTGCGCAGGCTTGCCTCCTCATATCATTCCATCCAAAGGTCTAGAAGAAAGAACGCGCTGCACGACGAATCTTTTACCCTTTTCGAGATAAGACAGATCGAAAAACAAAACAAAAAGTAGAGAGTCCCGTTTCGTTTTAAAGAGTAGTGTGGGTTCCCCAAGGCGAACTGCACGAGCGAAGTTGTCATGTGTCTGTGTATTATATGTCGTGATGTTCTGTTAAGATCAAACATAGGTATGTAGGCTGCATGTGCGGGCTAGCGGCCGCACGCAGCACCCACAAGAAAGGGTGGAGGTTGCGTTGCCAAGCTTCTTCATGGGCCAGAGTGGGTGAGTGGGTGTGGACGGGTCGACGGCCGGAGCCATATTCTCCGCGACTGCCCATGGTCGGAAGTAGTTAGCGAATCGTGGTATACTGTGATACTGCAGATTAGACTACTAGGTAGGCCGGTTGATAGGTTTCGGATCTTAGCAGATATTAACAGCCTTGCAGGTTGGGCTGGGGCGCCTCGAAGATTGCCCTGTATTGAATGTGCGTGACTTGGAGATCTCGTGATGGTCGGGCTCAATCTTCAAGTGCTCACTCAGCAGTCCATCCAAGCCCTGTCCCGCAAAATGAGAGAGATTTGATAGAACGATTGAATCTTGACGTATCGCCACGCCTGCCATTCCGCTTGCTGTGCTGTACCGGTTCTCTAGCGGTTTGAGCAGAATGAATGACGAAGCAGCATGAAGATGCAATCACCGAGGAACTTCCTTTTCAAGCGGTCCTGTGGAAGACTTTTCCATTGAAAGGATGGGAGCGGCTCAGCCTCAAGCACGCTAGCGGCGGACATGGGACGACGGCCTGCTGGGGGAGGGCAGAGGGTGATCTGGCGGATCTTCAGCGGGGTTCGAGGCGAATGGCCAGGACACCTGAGGGCTTGTGCAGCGCTTGTAGGTCGTCCGAGTTCGTCTCAACCAATGCGACCCGTCAAGAACACCAAAAGAAGCAAACCCGAAACTGGTCATCACAGCACCTCCCATTGGCAGGCCCGCAGGTCCGCCACCTAGACCATCCCGGCAACTCCCATGATACGACCGTTTTATATTAATTCGACGTTCGTCACCGGCCCCGTCCACCGCCAGTGTGGCCCGCTGTTCATTCTCAATGGAGGAATTTTGAGCCTCCCGTTCCATTGCTAGCTAGAACATGGCAGCATTGGACCAGGAAAATCCCATTGGGGAAGTTACATCGGCTTCTTTCGGTGGATACTGTCTGCTGGTGGTCATGGGAAGGGCCGGTCGTGAGAGGTAGTAGTATATATGTTTATATATATATATATCTCGAGCAGATTCGGGCATGTGTTGAGCCGACCTAAGAGTGATTCCTCAGTCCCGTACTTCAAACCCTCCTCGGCCCAACAACTAAAGCCTAACCGCCGCACACATTCGTTAAGATGCGCTTCTCTTCTTCCATCTTGCTGGCGGTGCCCGCCCTCGCTTTCCCTACCGCACTTGGATCCAGGGCCGGCGATGCCAACATCAAGCCGTGGAAGGCCGCGGGGCCGGATGACTCTCGTGGACCTTGCCCCATGCTGAACACATTGGCAAACCACGGATACCTGTACGTGTAGTCACATCAAAATCGTCCAACTTTGGTTTCTGTTACTGACACGCCTACCTACCTTACCTACAGCCCCCACAGCGGCCGCAACGTCAGCGTCGACAACATCGCCGACGCCATCTTCGCCGCGACCAACTGGAGCCGCGACTTCGGCCTGATCCCCGGCGCCGGCGCCTTCGCCGCCCTGGGCGTCCCGACGGGCGGGACGATCGAGTTGAAGCAGCTCGACAACCGGACCTCGGGCATCGAGCGTCCGGCCTCGCTCGCGCGGCCCGACGACAGCAACACCGTGAGCCCGGCGCGCGTCGACGCCGTCCTCGCCGACAGCGCGGACCCCAAGTACATCAGCGCGGCGTCGCTGGGGGCGTCGCGCAACCGGCTCGAGAAGGCCGCGCCCCTCACCGAGGCGCAGCAGTCGCCCGCGCGCGGCGAGGCCGCCTTCATCGTCACCCTCATGCTCGACGGCGCGGTCCCCGACTCCGCGGCCGACCCCGAGGGCGCCCAGGCGGACGCGGCCAAACTGCGCGCGTTCAAGGACTACACGCGCGTCTTCCTCGCCGAGGAGCGCTTGCCCGTCGAGCTCGGCTGGAAGCCCTCGGCGCGCCTGGTGCAGCTGGCCGACATGGCGCCCGTGAGCGCGGCGATTGCGGCGGCGCAGAAGGGTGCCAGTGCTTGAGCACTTGCTTTGCTAGGATTCATGGAATATGGAATGGGGGTTCAATCGAGTCGACATTTTCTTTGCTGTCCATTAACTTGGGTAGAAGTTTGCAGGTGTTAGGTTACGAATTAGACGTGCTATGAATTTCCACAAAGTCTTGTCGTAAAAGCAGTCCATGCGTGCCTAAAGAAAATGCCGAAACCCAAAAATGCGGAAGACTTATCCTTCTGTCTGACCGACCATGCCGATGTCAACTCGCACTTTGGCAACTTTCGCGCCGCAAGACCGTCGTATTCGCCGCCACAAGAGGGTCAAAGATTCGGAAGATGATTGTTTTCCGTGGCAGTGGGATGTGGAAAGAATGGGGATCGCATTGAGGCTACCCGCCAATGCAGTTAAGTTCGTTACCGAATACACTGGTTAGGTTACCCGCCTCTCCCTGTTTTGGTGTGGCGGCGGGAGGAGCAATTGGCGCGCCGGTCGGAAAAGTTGAGATGTCCGACGTTACGATCATCCCATGTCATGTAAGCCTGTATTACTACGACTCGTTTGACACATTCTTAAGCGAGTCTAGGACGGCGTTTTCTGATATGTTCGGCCGATAATGAGTCGCAGATTTGGTGTACTCCGAGGTTTTCGTTGGATTTCCCATCCTTCCTGTGTGCAAAGCAGGACGGACCTAGGTAGGACCAAGTATATAACACGGCGCCAACGCCATTCATCGACTGTGTAAATGACTGTAATTAAACAAATACATATATAACCCTCGCCTCATCCAATTCGTCTTGGCCCATTTACCGGGTAAAACATACAGATCATTCGTATCATCTCAAATCGAATCATCACCATGTCGCTTGCACCCACACCCCTCAACCTCGCCGCCCTCGGCTGCATCGTCTCCGGATCCTGCGCAACCGGTACGTTCATCCCGCATACACTCACTCCCTCGCTCCCTCCCCTTGAATGTTCCAAACCAAGCCCAATTAACCCTGCTCACACACGAAAAGGCATCGGCGCATCCGTCTCCTTCCTCGTCATGCCCGCCCTGATCCGCCCCGACGTGCCGCAAGACGCCCTGATCCACCAATGGCACGGCATCTACAAGCGCGGCGCGGCCCTGATGCCGGTGCTGGGCGCCTCGACGGCGCTGGGCTACTGGCTCGTGGCCTACCGGTCGATGGCGTCCGCATCGGAATGGCGCGGGTTCGCGGCCGCCGGCGTGTTGACCCTGGCCATTGTCCCCTTCACCTTGGCCGTCATGATGCCGACCATCCGCGCGCTCGAGGCCGAGATGGCGGCGGGGGCCGGCATCGTAAGCACGAACGCAAAGGACAGCAGCAAGACGAGGATGAGCCGCGGGACCGTGGAGGCTTTGCTGGGGAAGTGGACGCGGTTGAATGTGGTGCGCTCCTTGATTCCCTTGGTGGGAACCGCGTGCGCCGTATGGAACCTGCTTGGTTAAACCGGAGGAAGGGATTTGGGGGAAATAAAACAATACATATAGTGACCGTGACCAACTTGTTCTTGTATGATATCGGTGTAACTCAATTAGCTATCAGAACAAGTACACACAGAATACCGTCCACCGTCGTAGTATAAAATCAATCCCAATGTGTCATGGGCGGGCTTTTTTGGTTTCGCAACGCCAATCCATGCAACAAAACGCCTATGGTATATCACGAAGCAACGGTGCAGAAACGTCCGAACGACCTGGCTGATTACTCAATATCCCCCACGCCCACGTCCTCCCCGACCGCCTCGCTGGCCTCCTCCTCTTTGGCCCTGTCGGGGCTGGCTCCCGTAGGCCCTGCGACCCTGAACCTTGTCCCTGCCCATGCTGGCACCCAGCTGGATATCGATACGTGGCGGTGCGCTGAAACCGAAGCTCTTGGCAACCTTGGCGAGGTCGAGCTTGTTGACGTCGAAAATGCTGCGCAAGCTATGGCTCGAGTACGCGTGGATGTACGCCTTGAAACCGTCCTTGGCCGATTTCTACATCTCACATGTTAGTTGGGTCACATACCGATGGGCTCGACAAGACTTACGTTAAGATAGTAGTTCTGAGAGACGAGCTTCTCCAATTGGGACTGGATGTTGACAATCTTGTTGGACGGGAAGTCAAACTCGGTGATGGGCACGCGAGCCTCCTTCAGGTGGTGAAGGAAGCCGGCTTCCTGAGGTTGAAGGAACTGTGGCACGGTAAGTTACTGTCCCGAATAATTGAAAGATAGACGTTTTCTCAAAGCAAACTTACCATAAGAGAGCGGCCCTGGCCATTGCTTCCTCGCGCTGTACGACCAACACGGTGAATGTAATCACGGGGGTCATCCGGAGGGTCGAACTGGATGATCCAATCTACCGCAGGGATATCAAGGCCACGCGCTGCCACATCCGTGCAAATGAGAGCTCCAGACTTGGCGTTGCAGTATTCGAAGAAGGTTTGCGTGCGCTTTTGCTGCTTCAAGTTGCCGTGAAGCTCCAAGACGGGAAGATCGATGTAGTTGAGGAGTTCCACATAGTATTTGACCGAGTTGCAACTGCTGCAGAACACAATAACCTTCTTCTTCTGGTTCTTCTTCAGGAAAGAGAACAGGAGGAGGAAACGCTTGTCGGCTTCGCAAAGAACGTAGCCTTGTTCCAGTCCTTCGACAGTAGAGTACTTCTGCTCCTCCTCCACGTTGATGAACAAGGGACCAGGTCGGAGAGACATCCGGGCGAGATCTTCGACCTTGGTGGTTTGTGTGGCGGAGAACAGCATACTCTGTCGGTTCTCGGATGGCAGGATCTTAATGATCTGCTTCATTTCATCTTCGAAACCAATCTCGAGAATGCGGTCGGCCTCGTCGATAACCAATGATCGAAGGTTCTTGAAAACGAAAGAGGAGGTGTTCTGAAGATGATCGAGTAGTCGGCCGGGTGTCGCAATCAGAAGGTTCACTCCCTTGGAGAGCTTCTCAGCCTCTGCGCGACGGTTAGCGCCGCCGATAACAACACCGTAGGTTTGCGAGTGGTGCTGCATAAGTTCCCGGGCGACACCAAAGATCTGAAGAGCAAGTTCTCGCGTGGGGGAGACGATGATGACACCGGTTCCGTTTCTGGGCTTGAAGCGCAGAGCAGTCAACATCTCGATGGCGGGGATCAAGAAGGCCAATGTCTTTCCAGATCCGGTCTTGGCGGCACCCAGCACATCTCTTCCAGCCAGCAGGGGCGGGATAGTTCTCTTTTGGATGGCTGTCATTTTCGTGAAGCCCATCTCCTCGATTGCTTTCGTCGTCTTGTCGGAGAGGTGCAATTGGGCAAAGGATTCCGCGTCGAGATCAGCGACAGGCGGCAAAGTAAGATTGGAGCCGCCGTCGGGAAGGTCGTTGTTCGCAGATGCGTCCTTTCCCTCCTCAGCCTCAGCAGCAGCAACCCTCTTGTTCAATTCAGAGTGATCCTCATCGTCGTTCTCGGCTTCGCTCTCGACTTCTTCGACTTCTTCGTCGCTCGAAGGCTCGACCTCGGGTTCGGACTCAGGCTCTGCGCGCTTCACCTTCTTGCTCTTGGGAGCAGGCGCGGTAGCGGCAGGCTCCTTTCGCTTCGAACCCTTGACTTTGGTGCTGTTGGGAGCCATGGTTGCGATGTGTAGAAGGTGGTCGGTATGGGTACGGGAAACTCTCAACGCAAATGAATAACAGGGCGCTGTAGTTTTCTTGGGGGACTTTTTTTCTTATCGCTGCTTATCGCTTATCAACCACCCGCTAATGCACGCTTGCTTTTGCCCCGCAGTACGCGGAAAGTTCCAACAGTCCAGAAAGTCACATGACCACCTTTGATCGAACATCACCTTTTTCCATTGCTGCTCAAGTTATCCTTTCTCAGAGCCATACCACTTTGACATATCAGGTTGAAACGGCTCCGGAAGGGCGACTAACTTTTTTAATTGCATGCTTTCGACGGGATTGAGCCTTCCCGCCGTCGTACTCTTGAGTTCAACTAGTAGCTAAGTCCTAGTCACATAGTGGGGACAATGTTCTCAATTGATTAACTAATCAATTAACAAGAGACTATTTACATTGAATTTCCAACTACGCTCTAACTGCTATCCCCTTGTGCACCTATCTTATATGACACAATTTATATTCAAGGAATCCCAATATGTGTAGACCAATATATGTAGACCAGTATATGTAGAGTATTTAAAAGAGAACAGCAATGCAGCAGTCGTCTAAAGTCAGTAACTCAATACAGAGCCAAACGGCCAATTGACAGATGAGCAAGCGTTGGAGATAGACAACCTAGCACACGATAGAGGGCCCCTCGAAACCAGCAACTGATGGACTAGCAGGACAGTGTTTATGACAAGGCAATAAACCTAGACTATAGAAGTGGCTCCCAAACATAATTCTGACAGGGAAAGAGGAAGCCATAACCATAACCCCGCCCCCCCCCCCCCCCCCCCCTTCCCTTTTCCAGTCCGTTGGTCCTCCTGCAAATCAAATATCAACTTATTATGACACTTCATTACTTTCTCACCCTTTCTGCTTAAAACGACTCAAGAAAGTAATGCTGTTTCATTAATGATTATAAGATGTTCCTTGGTGAACTCTCGTAGTTCAAGGGCGCCGGCCTGCTTCTTATTTTTGTTGGGGGGTCTCACCGTCCTTCTCGTGGAACTTCTGGTTCCCTGGTGCCAGCAACAACTTCTTCAATGCCACGAGCTCGAAGTATCCGGGTCAAGAGGCCAGTTTGGGCTGTGTAGAGTGTCATTACCCCTACTTCTCCGGCAGGTAGTTTAGCATCGGTAGATAGAAACACGTACAAGTTGTTTATATACATATAATGGTCTACGGTTCCCACAGGATCATCCTCGAAGTCACGCTTCCATGAGGTATCCAGAGGCACGTGTTACACCAATTGTGTGACGCTGGGGGTTAGCGGTGAAGTCAGGCGCGACTGTAGAGTAAGAGGACACGGTCTGAGTTCAAAACACTCTGGAACAATCATAAAGAGGAACCAAGATTTCATCCAAGTTTTCTTATATTGACGGAGGACGGGTCAACCTCAGGCGATTAGCTATATGCCAAGCCACTCTGCGAGATTTTAGGAAAATCAACTCTAAGTTCGAAGAAAGCCTCCCCTTCCAGTCCCATCACGACGATCTACGCTACCAAAACTCCTTCAGCGCACGGCAAGATGAAAGCTTCGTGAGCTTCTTTAGTCCTTGCGCTTGAGGCACTTAAAAGCCTTGATCTCCTTCGCGTCCGGGAAGTCGCTGAACTTGTGGCAGCCCTTGTCGACATTGAGAGGCTTGCCAGCGTCCAAGCAGCCAGCGGTCCTGAAGATAGGAGCGGTTAGTAATGAGCAAAGGAAGTGAGCGTATCAGGGTGAAGGGTGAGCCAGCGGAACACGAATCAATTCTTAGAATCGATTGACCGGCTGGCTGGCTGGCTGGGGTATGGGGGAGGTAACATACTTGGTGCCGTAGCAAGTGAGGCCGTCTTGGTAGATGTTGACGGCCCTATTTCGGATTTCGTTTTGTTAGTAGACTGCACTCTTATGGCGTTCTGGGAAAACTCAGGGGGTTGGCGAGTCGGGAGGATTGCAGGACGCACTTCAAGTTGTCAATCTTGTGGCACTTCTTGAGGTAGATGGGAATGTAGGGCTTAGTGAAGCACTTGTCATCAGGCTGGCCGTTGCCCTAAAGTTTACAGTAATCACTGGTTAGCGCTATCAGGAATCGATTTCATGAGCTGTAATGGGTGTACCCACGATAACAACCGGCTTTGGCTGCGAGTGGTCTTTCTGAGCAGCCACGAGTCCGACGGAGACGACGAAAACAGCGAGAGTAGAGAACTGCATTTTGAATAGATAGGGGTTGTGAATGAGATATGGTTATTGGGAGAATAGAAGATGTTCGTTTGATATCAAGGTGAATGTTTTATGGTGATGGTTTATTGAGCTGTTCGAGTTGGGCGTCTGCATGCCCCTTTTATGCCCATTGCACTGAGCGCCAAGTTGTGCAACTACACTTATTCTTGATCCTGCATGTGTGGTTTTGGCAGATGTCCTGGCAGTGCGCAGGTAAGATCTCACATCATATAGCGATCTGCAAAAGGCGCAAGTATCGTGACTATTGCCTCGAAGCAGAAGTCGAGAGGCTCGGCTGCTTGGCGTTCACCGCTTTTACGAGCTGAAGCCCTGGATTGAGTTTCCAGGGTAAGATCCTTTATTGGCTGCTAGTGTTCTTGTGTGTGAGGATTTTACGTACCAAGAAGTCTGGGGTAAATTGCTTTTCAGCCCCTTTGTTCGGGAAGATTACCTCAGACGCAGGCTTTACGAACACGTACTGACCCCATACGCCGTAACTACGCCTTGCAGGCGGTTTGTGGTACCTGTTTCTTCCCGATTAGGTATCCAGGTGAAAGTGGCATCTCAACACTATTCTCGGACCGGTGCTGAGGTAATATTACAATATGCCGCTTCTTGGCGCAGGGATGTCGTCTGATCATAGCGTAGTGAGCTGAGAACTACCGGCCGCCGGCCAAGGGGGGATCTGACGGTAGGATTCCAAGTGGTGGCTCAGATGTCACTTATTATGGGGCAGATCAGGCATGCAATGATCCGGCACGGAAGACAGCAGTAGACGGCTGTCTGGTGTCTTTATTTACCAATATGGAAGGAATACTTGGTTCTGTAAAAAATAGACTTCTCTCCAGGTCTGGAAAGGAACTGAAGGTTACTTACCTGGCAGTCGAAGATGACTCAGCAGTTGGCCTATCTTAGGAACAGGTGGCCAAACCTAAACGCCCCTTAACCCGTTTCGTCAACGGAAAGCACATCGTAGTAATAGCCATTACACATAGAATCTCTCTATTTGGGGTTGAAATCATTATTTTCTGTAATCGCATGACGTTAACTGCCTGGGAGGAAGCATTGCCATTTAAGGATGAACAAGATATACGGGAGAACCCCACATGTCGTCTTGAGACTTATGTAAGCTCAAGTCAGCTCTCGCCCCGTATTTCAATATTCCTAGGTATGTATGTGCCGACGTCATATTTGATCCTTCTTGACTTCGTGGTCTCTGGAAATGGGTGAAGTCATCCTTCCTCGCTCAAAACAACCATAAATCCTCAGCCATGTCAGCAGACGCGTCATCAATATCGTGAAGAACGCCGTGTACTGTGCCCTCATTACTTTGGCTCCAATATTTTCCTGAGTTCGTTTTACCTTTATATGAAAATTCGGCTTCCCCTCGGTCTTGGAGGCTAGAAAGGGTGTTTCAAACTGGGTGCTTCTGCGATACATAGACCAAAGATGGTTTAAGGCAGTATCACTACCTTTTTCTTGGTACAAGACATCATCGGATATCAAAGCATCACCTTTGATGTCTAGTAGCTAGGTGTCTCTGGCACCAAAGCGAAAGACCAGACACATTGCTATCAAGCCCATGATACGGTTGCCGTTGAACCATATCATTGAGGCTGAGAAGCAAGAGGTGGTGAGTGAATCCGTTATGAGCCTCAAAAGTCCTCGCAGATGACCAGGACAGGTATCTTATGGTTGATCTCGCCATTCTTTTCGTGAACCGATAAGGGACAGTTTAGGCAGGAGATTCATCTGCGATTCTAACCGGTTACTAGACATACAACATGCCAAAAGAACCTTTCACACCAGGTGGGCATATAGTGCGTTGCTTCATGGCTTGTCAATCTTGAATATGTCCCAGTCAACATCAAGAAGAAGGCCACCGATAGGGTTCTACCCTTGGAGGTAACTGGGGCATGCGGATGTCTGCCGGATTAACTTGGTATTTGATCCGAGTTATCAAAAAAGCACAACATATGTGAAGACACATGAAATTGGAGTTGACCATAATAGAAAAAGGAAAATGCAAAAAGCTGGGTTGTCCTGAAGGCAGTTTGTCTGGCCTCTTTTACGCTGGGAACTCGACAGCAACCAACTCCGCCATATGGTAATTAGCCATCTGGTCTCTTCACCGCTGGTGGTTGGGAAAATAGTGTTCTATTTGGCCATATCTGTACTTTGCCTTCTGTTTCCTTCACAAATTCTCTTCTCTCTTTTCTAGGTGGTCCGAATCAACCAGGCTGGCCCAGCGAAACCGACTCACTCCTTATCTTGACACGAAATTTTTTAACTCAAAAAAGAAGCCATCGTATCCAATGCCTTCCAAACCCAAAGAACAAGCCACAGCTATGACACGATTGTTGCCCCCCACCAAGCTATCTGTCGCCTTCGCGATGCCTTTCTTCCGGCCCTCCTCCTCCCTCACCCCAGGAGGCCCGGATCCAACGCAAGACATCCAGCATTCTTATCCAATGACGAAGAATACGTGTGTTCTGTTTATCCATTTATATACGGAGTCCATAAAATCTAATCCGCTATCGCACCCACCAACCTACTTGACGGACGGCACCACGGGCCAGCGTCGTTTGTAATACATCACTCATCACATGCCTCATTTGTATACGCCCTTGATGTCGAAACCACGTCGTTAAGTCCTTATCTTTGTGCTGCTTCCAGGCCTCGCTTCGCATGGACCTTCCCGTTGCAGAAGGTAAGCTGTACCCCGGATGCAGCGTGCAGGCCTAGCCCGCCCCGTTAGCGGGATGCTAGTCCAATCAGCCGGCCTCAATTGGTGACTCGGCTATCTGACTGGCACCAGCATCCGCCTCCGAACGGCGCAGTCGACGACCACTTCACTTTGACTCAGCCGCCGGGCGTGAACCTCCACTACTTGATAAGGAGCTGTGTTGATTGATCACTATAAAGTGCTGCTCCTCTCGGTGTCACTTGTTGTCTGTGAAACTCATCAAGCTCAAATCTACTACACCCAAGCTACTACATGATACACATCTGTTACCTGAGCTAGGCAGACTCCTGATTCAAACCTACATATCCGGCTGCTCGACATCATACTCCAAACAGACGATACTTGTCTTGAAAGACATTCAAGATGCCGACTCAATCCCTTGAGTACCCCAAGCAGCCCTACAGTACTGTCCGTCGGTACGATGGCAGAGGTAAGCGACACCAACCATTGCCCCCCCAAATGAGATGACTCTTGATCCGTAGTCGAGTGCATGTCTTTCACTAACCAGCATTCATATTAGCCTCCTACGAGCTCGAGCAGATCCACCAGATCATCAACACGAGCCTCCTGGTCAACGTCTCCTTCGCGGTCCCGGACTCGCCCTTCCCGCAGACGCTGCCCATGATCGGCCAGATGGGCTCCTTCGACCGCCCCAGCGCCGACACGGGCGACGTCCTGGACCTGTACCTGCACGGCTACGTGTCCTCGCGCATCATGAACCTCTCGCGCAAGGAGGAAGGCGATGCGTCTGTTTCTTCTTCTCCAGCGGATACCCCGGTCGGACTGCCCGTCACCGTCGCGGCCAGCCACGTCGACGGCCTCGTGCTGTCCCTGACGCCCAATTCGCACAGCTACAACTACCGCTCCGCGACGCTGTTCGGGTACGCCGCGCCCGTGACGGACCCCGCCGAAAAGCTGTGGGCCATGGAGTTCATCACCAACAGCGTGGTGCGGGACCGGTGGCGCAACACGCGGGTGCCGCCCAACGGGGCCGAGATGCAGAGCACGAGCGTGCTCAAGGTCAAGATCGTGGCCGGCAGCGCCAAGATCCGCAGCGGCGTCCCGAGCGACGACAAGGCCGACGCAGGGGACGAGGCCCTCCTGGACCGGGTCTGGACGGGCGTCGTCCCCGTTCATAGTGTGCTCGGCGAGCCCATCCCGAGCCCGTACAACAAGGTCGAGCGGGTCCCCGGGTATCTAGGAGACTACGTGAAGGGGACGAACCAGTACGCGGAGGAGACGGCGCTGGAGCAGGCGGGGAAGGCCATGAAGTCCAAAGTTAGCAAGACTGACGATTGAGGAGGGAGGACGTGAAGCGTGTATCACGGGTTGAAAGTAATAATAATACAAGCGATGTTATGTTGTCATTCGAAATACTCACCAACCACCTTTTTGAACAATCAACGCCAAGAAAGCAATGAGGCTGAAAAACTGTGTATTTTTTCTTGCAAGAAATGGCGCCAAGCAGATTTGAGATCGTCAATTTCTCTTCTGACAGCCATACCTGGTCTAATCTCCGGTTGGAATGTAGGAAACAGAGAGCATACCGATGGCTGGATACACGGGCATCTCATCTCAAGAGCTGCCATATGGTACGCATATTGATTGCCTCATGAACCACCGTGAGATATTGAGCTCTAGTGGACGAGACACGGTAGCTCTAGCTACAAACGGATCGAGCCTCCCATCTTGCCCGTATAATATAATACAGTCTTATACAATAAAGCAGAAATGATGGGAAGAAAAAAATCTACAGCAAGCAAGCTAAGTCCTGCCAAGCACCAACAAAGCCGATAAACCCCCTTTTCATTATTTCTCACATAGGGGCTGGATAGGGAGCCCCCTTTCGTTTTATACACGAGTCTCGTAACAGGATCATCCACCACCAACCACCGTCTTGCCTTTCCTTCCCTGCCTCTCTCTCTGTCTGTTGTCGACTCGAAATACAGGATCAGTAAAAACTATATCATGAAGAATATTTTTGCGTTTCGAAAAACCAATGCTTGCTCTTTCTATGAGTCTCTCTCCATATGCTAGAATGCAGACGCAACGTAGATAACAGCGGTATCAGCAGACGCAGCAGCGACCGCCGCCGCCGCTTATTCGGAGCACACCAAGAAGATACTTCTTTCTCTCCTCTTATCGGGCAAAGACTCGGACCGAGCCGTCACCGCCGCAGCTTACTACCCATCTGCTGTCGTTACTCCAAACCACGTCACAGACTCCATCACCTCGCATGATGCGGTGGTTGGTGATTTCCTGTGTGCAGCTGCGCTTCTCCAGACTCCAGAATCGGAGACTTGCGTCGTGGCCGGCGGAGACGAGTTCTCGGCCGTCGGGTGACAAGGACAGGGACGAGATCGAGGCGGGATGTGCCAGCATGTTGTACGTGCATTGACCTGTTGGGAATGTTAGTAAACATATGTACGTATCGAAAGGTTAGGAACAGTGTAGACATACCACTGTTAGCATCGAAGAACCGGATGAAACGGTCTTCGTGGCCACTGATAATCACGCCTTCAATGCCACTGCCCGATCCACCGGCACCACCAGTGGGACCTGCGCCTCCTGTGGCATTGCCATCCTCATCACCGAGCCCATTAGTCGAGTTTTGATCGAGCCCAGCCGTCGTTGCAACTATCGAGTTGACACTTGTTGCGATCGTGCCATCGTATGTTTCGAGGCTCGCCATGTTGCCAATCTCTTCACCGGTCCGCGTGTCGTAGATGATAATAGCGGCATCTGAGTATGACACGACAAAGGCCTCTCCGCTAGCCGACAGTGGGGTGATGCAAGTAGGGCTTGCCTTGGATCCGTTCGAGCGTGTTATGTCGTGGATAAGAGTAGAGTTGAAAGGTGTGTTTGATGTCATACTGGGCTGCGGGGAACTGGGGAATTGGGAGCCAGAACTCATCGAGTTACCCCGTACACGTCCACTGCCACCCGCGCGGCGGCCGGTAGGTGCTGGCTGTGGAGATGTCAGCTGAGGAGGTGCGCTGACAGCCCATACCTTCACCACCCCATCGGCAGCACCGGATACAAGTAGGATACGTTCTGGTGAGCCGTGGGCGTTCGTCTGCCCGAAGACCCCACCGAGCGTCGCGGGCAACACGCAAATGGCCCAGACAGCATCCTTATGGCCATCTAGGGTTGCCTTGGGATCCACCCTGCCGCGTTCCCAGACTCGAATAGATGCGTCTTGTCCGCCCGAAAAGATCCAGCCATCTCCTTGGGCGCGACCGCCGGTTGAGAAGTTTGGTGATGGGGACCATGAAGTAAGACAGAGCACCGCCCCTGCGTGTCCTCGATGTGTGAAGTCTGCCGTGACGTCAAGGTCCGAGGCCGCCGCACTCATATGGGTCGAGCTTTCGCGGGGGATGTGGAAGCGTTTGACCAACCCATCGTCGCCTGCGGTGCAGATTTCAGGCTCGCCGGGACTGCCACCACCAGAGAAAATTACAGTTCGTACAGTATTAAGGTGACCGCGAAGTCCGTAACGCAACTTGAAGTTTCCAGTCTCGGGCTTCTGTGACAAGGACGTCAAAGATAGTTCATGCTCAGAGCTCTTCCTGCGCGACAAAGAGGTTTTCCTTCGGTGCGAAGTAGGTCCCCTGTTAGGAGACTTTGGCAAATTTTCGGCAGTAGGGAAGACATCTTGATCAGGGCGGTGCGACGAGGAGAGATTTTGAAGAGGCTGTGAAGATGCGGCCTCGGGGAACGAACCCTCACTGAAGTCCCAACCGTCCGCATCGCTCGAATTTCGCTTCTCCACGGTTTCTTCAACAGGCGTCTGGCGTGGGTATTCGTTTACATGGTTTTGCTTTGGCATCGCTTCCTCGCGACTGGTGACAGCCACCCCAACGACAGGAGCAGGCCATTCGTTAGGGTTTGAGTAGAGGGCCGAGGCATTCTCCCCAGACCGTACCATGGGCGCGGATTGCATGTCTTGGGCGGGTTTCGCTAGGAAAGCAGGATTGGGTGCCTGCTGCATTGAAGGCGCATGATGATTCATATTCGGTTGGGATCTCGGGGGCTCCTTGACATGGTTCTGGTTGTTCAAGCGCAAGGCTTGGAATGCCGCGTCCATCTGGTGTAGACCCGCGGGCATCCCGTATTCTCCCTCACGTAGATCCTCCATCATTGGTAGGGGTGGTGATTCTCTGGGCGGCATCGGGTTGGCGGGGGTTATCATCAGGTATGTGAACTCTGCCTGGCATTGGTCCAGGAAGGCTCTCAGGTGGTCGCGCTCCTCGTCTTCTTGGCCTCGCTCGCCCATCATGCCCTCAAAGCCAGGTATCGTGTCCTTGGGTTTCTCGTCCGATGCTAGGACTGTGTCAGTATACCCAAAGTGCCACGCAGGATGTCAAGATGATACATACGGTTCAACTTCTCGGCTATCAAAGCGGCGCGATCAACCTTGGGGGGCTGCTTGACGGCATGTTCACCCTCGCTTGACGCCGAGCCTCCCGTCTTCAACTGTGCAGATTGCTCTTTGACTTTCTTTTCGAGAATGCCGACGTAGCGTTTTAGTGCCTTTTGGGTTGCGTCGGCCCTGCGCGCAGAACCTTCTAAAGCGGCTATACGTCCCTTCATCTCTTGCCGCTCGATCTCCCAAGCGTTCCTATCGCGCTCGTGTCGGTGCCATTCGGTCTGCAGAAAGCGCATCACACCTTGGAGGGTGTACTCGGTTGCATGCTGTTGATGCATACCGTTTGGCCCCTGCCCACCCATGTCCTGTCCGCCCATATTGCCTCCTCCGTTGCCGGCGCCCATGCCGGGCACCTGCTGCCAGCTCATACTACAATACCCTCCCCCTTAGCGCCGAAGTGCGGCGGCGAGGAGTCTCAGGAGACGTATATTCGAGTGTTGAGGTCTATCGTGTATGCGGTCGAGCCGGGACGTTGCATGCGTTCGAAATGCGCACCGATTGTAGGAAATATAGAATGGTCGTGCCGAGCGGGCCACGGGTCAAAGCACGCGACTGCGATTCGATGGGGCTGGACGACAGCAGGGTATCGATGAGTAACAATGACTCCAGATGTGTCGTAGATGCTGTTTGGGATGCAATGCAAACTCGGCCAGGGCAAAAATGTGAGGACGCGAAGAACCCAGAAAGTCGGTCGCGGTTCGGGGCGAAGAAGCTACGTCGCTGCCGATCTTTGGGGGAACAAGCAGGACGGGGGGCGGATCGGGTCGGGCGTTGTAAATAAATGGTCGTTACTCATTCAACCCAATTAGTTTCGTGGGAAAAAGGTCGGGTCGAGATAAAATGGATGGAAGGATTGACGGCGAAACGAAAATAACTACAACATCATTCCAACCCTGGTGGTGCTAAAGGGGGCGTTCTCTACCAAATGAGATGACACAAAATGAAAATGTTGCGGCGGTTGGATGATGAGAATTGTTTCTAGTCGTTGCAGCTACGTTGCGTTGCCTTGCTATCAAACCAAACCAGTGAGAGAGCCAGCCCAGCCAATGCGTGCGTGTAGCGCAGTGAGTGCAGTGCCGCTTATGATGAGCTGTCTCTTAATAACCTGGAACTGTCTGTCTGTCTTTTTTGCTGCTACTGCTGCTACTGCTGCTACTGCTGCTACTAGGTAGACCTATTCTGTTACTACTGCAGGGAAGAGAACGAACAGTGAGCCAAAGCTCTCCCAATGGCGGCCCTGATCCGCCTTCTTTTGGTGTCACTTCCCGCCCAGCGCCTGGAGAAGGGCGAAGCCAATCAGAAGCAAAAGCGATTGATGCCTTGGGGCCTTACTTACTGCCACCTGTACCTACCCCTGGCTGGCAGTACTCAGGTTGGAGGGTGTTTGTTCACATGCCTACATGTACATGGATGTTCCAGCTGAGATACATGTTGAACATTGGCAGTACGAAATCCATGTGGGATCCTGGATGACGTAGAGTATATAATCGATTTGGAAGTGCTACCTAAATACTGCTACTCTAAGCAAACTTCAGGTGAACAATATTCAAAGCTTTCTCACACCTGAGCGTCCATTATTAGGGTGATAGGTTGAGAGCTGATCCAGCTTATTCGCTGTCTGTTCTTGTGTACACCTGTTGCAAACCCCCCAGCTGCCCAGGGCCCAGGGTCGATGTGCTGTGATGGACCGTGCGCTCTCCAAAAGCCAACCGAGATAGCCCGGCCATCCTGCACTGACCCGAAACCAAGCTTGCATCTCTAATCGATCTACACAAAGCAGCGCCTCATACTCCTAGTGAGAAAAATGTAACTTAGCAAGAGAAGAACATTAGAAATCCCTACGAAGTACCTGGAAATCAAACAAATAATTTACTGCATTTATGCTAGTTGTATGTATGCACCTGTATACTTCGATGTGGGAATCTGCCCAAGTCTTCAATGTTCAGCGAGAATAAAAACAGCGCGTACATTTGAGTGCAAAAACACACCAAGTCCAGAGGGGGTGCAGGTGCATATCATCATATGAAATACATAATAGAGAAAGCTTGAACCGTATCGCAAATCAATGTCATAAGATGACGATGCTTCCTTTCGACCTATGCATAGGTTGATATTAAAGATCAGATAAGGCGAATTATACCTAATGCTGGAAGAATGCAAGCGTCGATTACTCATCGATTTTGGTAGGAAGGTGGTAGGGACGGACAGTCGAGCTCTGGAAATCAAGGTGCAATTTGGGGCCCACTCTGGAGCTGCACAGCCAATCAAAGCACTTCCGAATAATGAATGTCACCCGCTGGTTGGCATTGGCCACTGGCAGTCCCGACAATTGGATTGAAGCACCAAAAGACCCGGCAGACTTTCTCAAGAAGACGAAGACGTCAACACAAGGCCTCAACCGCCGCCCACCAACACCCCGTCCTGCATCCCCCCCTCCATCGAAGTCTCCCAATTCCGTCGGGACGATACGATGCTGCGACGATCTCTAGCTCGTTCGGCTTGGCGGACCAGCAGGCATGCCGCCAATGCCTCGCGAGCTTTTTCTGCGACAGCTCAACGACCGGCCGAGGTAGAGCTCACGGTTGGTGAGTGCCACAATCAATCCTGCGTACCATGCTGGCCAGGACGAATTGACTGACAAATTGGCTTCCAGATGGCAAGAAGGTCTCAATTGAAGGTAGGACGAGCACATCAAAGGATTTGACACGATCATATATGCTGATTTGCGGGTAGCCGGTTCTGCCTTGATCCAGGCTTGCGAGAAGGCTGGAGCCACGGTTCCCAGGTTCGTTATATGTATCCAGAAATCGAAGAATTCGTGAGCGAAATTACTGACATCGTGTAGATACTGCTATCATGAGTACGATCCGACTACGGCCCTCGATAACCCGCCGCGACTACCGATGCTGACCAATTGAATAGGAAGTTGATGATTGCCGGTAACTGCCGCATGTGCCTGGTCGAAGTCGAGAGAGCACCAAAGCCCGTGGCGTCATGCGCGTGGCCTGTTCAGCCGGGCATGGTTGTCAAGACCAACTCCCCGCTGACGCACAAGGCCCGCGAGGGTGTTATGGAGTTTCTGCTGGCGAACCACCCGCTCGATTGCCCTGTCTGCGACCAGGGTGGTGAGTGTGATCTCCAGGATCAGTCGATGCGATACGGAGCCGACCGAGGACGTTTCCACGAGATTGGTGGCAAGCGTGCTGTGGAGGATAAGAACATTGGTCCCCTCATCAAGACCTCGATGAACCGGTGTATCCACTGCACAAGGTGTATCCGATTCTCCAACGATATCGCCGGTGCCCCGGAGATGGGTTCCACTGGCCGTGGAAACGACATCCAGATTGGCACTTACCTCGAGCAAAACCTTGACTCCGAACTGTCCGGCAACGTGATCGACCTTTGCCCCGTCGGTGCCCTCACATCAAAGCCCTATGCTTTCCGTGCGCGACCCTGGGAACTGAAGAAGACCGAGTCTATCGATGTTCTGGACGGCCTTGGTTCCAACATCCGTGTCGATTCTCGTGGTCTGGAGGTTATGCGTGTTATCCCCCGCCTGAATGACGATGTGAACGAGGAATGGATCAACGACAAGACCCGCTTTGCCTGCGACGGTCTCAAGACACAGCGTCTGACCATGCCTTTGGTTCGACGGGAGGGCAAGTTCGAGCCTGCTTCCTGGGAGCAAGCTCTGATGGAGATCTCTGCCGCCCACCGGCAATTACAGCCCAAGGGTGACGAGTTCAAGGCTATTGCTGGTGCTCTGACCGAGGTCGAGTCTATGGTTGCGATGAAGGATCTTGCCAACAAGCTTGGCTCTGAGAACCTTACCGTCGATATTCCTGCTGGCAAGGGCCCCGTTCCCCATGGTATCGATGTCCGTGCCAACTATCTCTTCAACTCTACTATCTGGGGTATTGAGGATGCGGACTGCATGCTTCTCGTCGGCACAAACCCTAGACACGAAGCCGCTGTGCTCAACGCTCGTATCCGCAAGCAGTGGTTGAGGTCTGATCTTGAGATTGGTGTTGTTGGCGAGACCTGGGACTCGACTTTCGAGTTCGAGCACCTCGGTACTGATCTGGCCGCTCTCAAGAAGGCTCTGGCCGGACCGTTCGGCAAGAAGCTCCAGTCTGCCAAGAAGCCCATGATCGTTGTCGGCTCTGGTGTGACTGATCACGCTGATGCTCAGGCCTTCTACGAGCTCATCGGTACTTTCGTCGATAAGAACGCTGCGAACTTCCTGACTCCCGAGCACAACGGTTACAACGTCCTCCAGCGTGAGGCCTCGAGAGCCGGTGCTTTCGAGGTTGGCTTCGTTCCTCCCTCTGCTGCTGTTGCCGAGACCAAGCCCAAGATGGTCTGGCTGCTTGGCGCTGACGAGTTCGACGAGGCCGATATCCCCAAGGACGCCTTCATCATCTACCAGGGCCACCATGGTGACCGCGGTGCCCAGGTTGCCGATGTCGTTCTTCCCGCTGCCGCTTACACCGAAAAGGCTGGCACCTACGTCAACACTGAGGGCCGTGTTCAGATGACCCGTGCTGCCACATCCTTACCTGGTGCCGCTCGCACTGACTGGAAGATTATCCGGGCTGCCAGCGAGTTCCTCGGTGCTCCCTTGCCCTACGACGACGTTGCCCAGCTTCGTGACAGAATGGTGGAGATCTCCCCGGCCCTTGGCGCCTATGACGTTGTTGAGCAGTCTGCCCTCCAGTCGCTCAGCAAGGTCCAATTAGTAGACCAGAACAAGGGTGCCAAGCAAACTGGTGCCCCCCTGAAGAAGGTTATCGACGACTTCTACTTCACCGATGTTATCTCTAGAAGGTAAGATTCTCCATGCAGCCCCTATTTTCAGACTTTTGAGACTAACACATGTAATAGCTCACCGACAATGGCGCGATGCTCGGTTGCCAAGGCCACTGGAAACCCCGACAACAACCTGATGGCCTCGGGCATGACGGAGGATAGGCCCATGGGCCAGGTCATGTACGGCGCGTAAAGGACCGCGGGAGTTGTATTTAGAGAAAGATGAGGATAAAAGTGATCATTAATTGCACTTCCTGAGGCTGGCCGGGCTCTGTTTCTTTTGTCGCTGGATGCTTCAAATGCATTGTACATGTACATATACCGCGGAATCGAGGAGTCGTAGAGAAAGTACATAAAGTGTCCAGAAAACCAGATATCTGTATGTTTATTCGTGTGACGTCTTGAAGAGTCCGAGCCTTTCATGATTTGATTTCATGTCACTTGGGCGTCTCATGTGTGCCACTAATGAAACCACTGCATAAATAATGTCGACTTTAGGTTATCGATTCACTGCTCTCCTTACAATTGATGACATGCACTACATGTTGTACATATTGCTTGTAGGCGATATTGTTGCTCTTAAACTGATTATCTATACACTTTACGAACTACAGCTGCATTGCAGCGCCCTCTCATTCCGTGGCACATCGCCGACCCAGCGCGCCTCTTCCTCCGCGTCGCCCTGGTACTCGACGCCGTCCAACGTCCGGCCGGCCCAGGACTCCTCGAACGGGTGTAGCCCCATCTGCATGACGCGGTCCAGCACCTCGCGCTCGCCGTCCTTCTCGACGCGGCGGATGATCTCGTCGAGGATCCAGCCGCGCGGGACGAAGTTGGGGTTGACCTTTTTCATTTCGGCCCTTCGCTCTTCGTCCGCGGCATCTTCGCTGCCCCAGTCCTCGAGGATCCGCGTCCGCCACTTGCCCAGCCACTCGCCGACGCGCTTCCGGCCCGCCTCCTCGTTGGCGCCTGCGACGCCCGCGAGGCCCTCCTTGTGGAAGAACAGGCCGGCTTTCACCTCGCGAGCCTCCTGGGTGTCGAGGTGCGCGACCTTGAGAGAGCTGAGGCGGCGGAAGAAGTGGTGGAAGTCGAGCTCGAGGGACTCCATGGTGTCGAGCAGCTCCGAGAAGAGCTGCTCGAAGTCGTTCTCCTGGAAGGTCTTGAGGCCGAGGCGCAGCGTCATGAGGCGCTTGTACTCGGCCAGGAAGACGGCGCGGTACTCCTCGCCCGCCTGCGTGATTAGCTTCTCGGCGCGCTGGACGATGTCGTCCGTGTCGGCCTCCTGGACCCCCTCGTCGACGAAGGTGGGGTCGTCGACCTTGGCCCCCGCGCCCAGCAGCTCGCCCAGGGCCTCGCCGAGGCGCACCAGGTTCCACCAGATTATGGTCGGCTGGTTGCGGTATGAGTAGCGCAGCATGTGGTCGTCGTGGTTGGGCGTGTAGGCGGGGTCGAAGTTGTCGAGGAAGGCGAAGGGGCCGAAGTCGATGGACAGGCCCAGCAGGGACGTGTTGTCCGTGTTCAGCACGCCGTTCATGAAGCCGTACGCCTGCCATTTCGCCACGGTCAGGGCGTTGCGCCGCACAATCTCACGGTACAGGCGAGTGAACCTGTTTCCAGCACTCTCGGCGGGGCCCTGGATTTCGTCCCGGCCGACCCCCCGCGCGGGCTCTGGCGACGTGGCGGGCTTGTCTGGGTCTTCGAGCCGCGCGGGCAGCGACTCCCACCCCTTCCCGGGCCCAAATGCGTCCTCAGCGACATACGTGGCCAGCTGCCGGATCAGCTTCCGATCCCCCCGCGCCCGCAGGATGTCGAAGTTGCCGATGCGCAGCCAGCTCGGCGCGAAGCGGCACACGATGGCGCCCGGCTCGACCGTCTCGCGCCGCACCCGCGTGTCGGGCAGCAGCGTCAGGCTCAGGGCCCGAGTGCTGGGGATGCCGAGGGCGTGCAGGGCTTCGCTGACGACGAACTCGCGGATGCTGCTGCGCAGGACCGCCTTGCCGTCGGCGAAGCGGCTGTAGGGCGTCAAACCGGCGCCCTTGAGCTGCAGCTCGTAGCGAGTCGGAGGGGTCGTCTGGAAGTCGTTGTTGGAAGCAGTGGGAGTCGTCTCGAAAAGGCTGATGGCTCGGCCGTCGCCCAGCTGGCCCGCCCACGACCCGAACTGGAAGCCGCCGTAGCACTGCGCCCAGGGATAGCCGCGCCCCTCGGCGTCGGCCGTTTTGCTGCCCTCGGCGTCCCAGCCCTGAATCTTGTTGCCCGCGACCGTGTTGACGAAGTCGTCGGTGCTGTCGCGCACGGTGGCGGGGTCGATGCCGAGGTCGCGGAGGGCCGCGGGGGACACGGCGAGGAGTTCGGGCTTCTCGACGGGCTGCGGGCGCACCCAGGTGAAGAGGGCGTCGCGGACCTGGCGCGGCCCGATCTGCTCGCGCGGCGTCTTGTGGGAGTCGGCCGGGGTCGGGAAGATGGAGTCGGCGGGGAGCTTCGAGGTGAAGGTCCAGGTCTTGGGGATGTCGTTGATCGAAGCTGCGCCTGCTGCTGCTACTGGGCCGCCGCCGCCGCCGCCGCCGGCCTGCGCCGACTGAGTTGTGGTAGACATGAAAGTAGATCGGGGTCGAGGAAGTCGCGGGAGCTTTCGAATGGTGTGGCAGGCGATGGAGGATCGAGGGAAGAGCATATGGAAGTGTATATCTAGACAATGTCGAAGGGCTTGCTCGCGATCTAGGTCAGGTACTGTCCGAAGGAAGGGAAACTTTCGTCGTGCAGATACGGGCAGGCATCAAACGAAACAGATCTGAAGCAAATAGGTAGATGATTCTTTTTTTTTGTTTATTAAGAAGGCGCTATGGAAAACCGAATTGTACAATTGCCCAAGACAACCCTTTCAGATCAATTATTATTAAGCCGAGGAGATTCTAGTCCGATGGCGATAAACGAACATTTCTGGTCGCAGATGATGGAGGATGATGATGCATGGGTTTACATGCGAAGCCACTCAACAGCTCCGAATGAGCGGGGTTGAATACTGCCCGCCTTCATTAGTAAGGTGGCTTGACGATCCTCATCCTGGTCGGGGATCCAAAGCAAAAAACATGTAGATATGCAAACACTGACAACCGGTTGGTTCGACTCATATCTGCCTTCTATATCTTTCTATACCAATGCCAACGTTTTGATGCAACGATTCTCTTCTTCGTATCCTATCTGACTTGCATGTCATTGCTAAAATTGAATGGACCTTTTAGTCTTGATGTCTCAGAATAGCTCCCGTAATGGCTGACCTTCATGCGGCCAGGCGGCTGTATGGCCGTTTTTGGGGGCGGTTTGAGACAACGTCATCCCGGAACCCCCTCCATCATGCCCTGGCCACTCAGAAGGCCACTCCTCCATGATTGATACGTGCTCCAGGAGTCTGTAAGGGCAGCTTTTGATTCAAGTGCAGTGAATGATTGATGCAATAGGGAACTGCCCAGCTACCGTCTATTGTGAACGTCTACGTACAAGTGCCATTTCGCATGCCTGTCTTAATATGTAGAAAGACATGTTGTTTACTAGAGTTCGAAAAGAACCAATCCCTCCAGTGTCCATCAAATACATCTTGAGTTTGCAGAAGCGTATATCTGGTCTTATTGCTTACCATCAATCAGCCGAGGTAGTCTCACTAGGTATATTGAGCTGCAGACCTTCCAGCACGCGGTAAAGTGGCTACTAGGAATGTATGCACTCCACGATAGCTGCATGGGCAGTATGTGCGTATGGCCTGACAAAGAATTGCCAATGCAGCAAGACATCCCTTCCCACCTCCATGTACCAACTACGACCACCGTCTCCTGGGTAACACTGGCAAAAAATAGCGAGAAGCCCACTTAAGATGGCGCATTCGTTGGTTACAGTCTTACAGTTATATGCATGCACGCCGAATAATTCACCCTCCAGCCTGCCGATGGTTACTCTGTTATATGTGTACTGACGTTGTCGACCCCACATGGGGACCGCCCGCTTCGCTACTGCGGTTGATCAGACAAAGAGGAGTTCATCAGGTACAGCCCTACGTACGGCGACCACTACAAATTACATTCATCCTCTCCATTTAGTTGAACAAAGTAAACTCTCCGGGTAATACAGTCACATTCATATTTCACCACTAGGAAGCTATCTCTCTCGTCTTCCGTACACTTTGCCAAAATGAACTCTATGACGTCGGCATTCAAGCCAGATGCTTCTGGTACCGCACCTAAGCAGATGGACTATATGCCACACCTCAAGCTTAACGACGGCAAGGAGATACCATTGGTAAAATCAATTCTCAATTTCATGTCTAGCTAGATCAAAATAATCTAATCATCAATGTTACTACTAGCTCTCCTATGGCTTGGGTACGGCCCGAGCTAAGATGGACGGCGGCAACGATAAGGACGATGAGATTGTGAAGCTCACTGTCATGGCCATCAAGAACGGCTACTACCATCTGGATGGCGCTGAAGGCAAGTCGTTCAATTTTTAGTCATTGATGATCTCTCTCTCTCTCTCTTTTCTTTTCTGTAATTTTGTTTTGTTGCTATTGACTGACCTCATTGCTCTTGCGGTGGTGTAGTCTATGGCAACGAGGAGCAGCTAGGCGAAGCCATCAAGGAAGCCGGCGTGCCGCGCGAGAAGCTCTATGTCGTCACCAAACTCGACGGGACCAAGAAGCAGGACATCCCCACGGCCTTCGCGACGTCACTGCGCAAGCTCGGACTCGACTACGTGGACCTGTACCTCGTGCACGCCCCTTACTTGGCCGACACCAAGCAGGAGCTGCAGGAGGTCTGGCGCCAGATGGAGGCCATCCACGCGACGGGCAAGGCGCGCTCCATCGGCGTGTCCAACTTCCTGCAGCCCGACCTCGAGGCCGTGCTGGAGACGGCCAAGGTCCCGCCCGCCCTCAACCAGATCGAGTACCACCCCTACCTGCAGCACGGGTCCCTCGTCGACTTCCACCGCCAGCACCACATCGCCGTCGCCGCCTATGGGCCCCTGACCGCCGCCATCAAGGCCAAGCCGGGCCCCCTCGACGGCGTCTACGACGAGCTCGCCAAGAAGTACGGCGTGACCACCGCCGACGTCGCGCTGCGCTGGTGCATCGACCAGGGCATCGTCGCCATCACCACCAGCTCCAACGAGCAGCGCCTCCAGGGCTACCTCAACAAGATGCCCAGCTTCAAGCTCACGCCCAAGGAGGTCGAGCACATCGCCGAGGTCGGCAAGGAGAAGCACTACCGAGGCTTCTGGAACTTCAAGTTCGCCGATGACGACCGACGATAAGAAGAAATTCGGGAGAAGAGAAATAGGATTAACCATGTGTCCAGTAATGACAGGAAATAAAATGTCTATTGTCAACTAATTGTTTCTTTGCTACTGAGTTTTGGTGACTTCAAACTCGGATTATATCAAGGTGAAATCAGGGGGGATAGTTTTGGCTCGCAGCAAATGGAAAATAACGCAGAAAGTAGTCGTGAAGCCAACTCGCAATAAACAAATCGCTCTGCCGCAACCTAACATACACCGCACGACCTAGATAAAAGACAAACTAGCGGGTATCTATCATAGCTCATCATCAGATTCGGTTTCGTCGTCTGCAGCCGGTACGGGTGTAGGCTTCTTGGCCCTGGACTTGAATGGCAAGGTTCTGACTGGCGGTGGTGCCAGATTGTCAACAACCTCGGCATCCGCCGCCGGTTCCTCGGGTTGTTTCTGTGAAGCTCGTGTAGAGCGCGACGAAGCAGCAGTCGAGGCCTTGGCTTTGGTGGTACTTGGTGCTGAGGGAGACCCTTTGGACGCCCGCGTCCGCGTGTTGCGTGCCGGCTTCGACTTCGGAACTGGCTTGGGTGGTGGTGCTTCTTCCTCCTCCTCACCCGTCTCATTGTTATCAGGCTCGCTCTCAGTAGCATCGTTATCTGTTGTCTGCCGCCGCTCCTCTTCCGAATCTGGGTCTTCTGGTTGCGGCTCACTGTTCTGGTTATCGACATCCATTTTCTCAAACGCGTCACTTTCCTCGTCAGATACGGGCTCGTCTTTGATCTTGCGCTTCGTCGTCCTCGACCCCCCTGCTTTTCTCATGCTGTGCTGGCTTGCGCCGACATTTTGCAGCTTCTCCGGATCGACATCGGCCGACTCAATCAGCTTCTGCTGTTGACGGATCTTGAGTTTCTTCTCATTCAGGAGATCGCGGAACTTCTCCAGCAACACACCTTCATCAGCATCCTTGGCTTTGAGGAGGTCCTCAAGCTGGCCCTTGAGCTCCTCCACGGACTGCTCTAATTCGCTGGCCTTCTCCTTGGCGGTTCCAAGTTCTTGTACCACTTTCTCGTGGTCCTCGAGGACGGATACACACCAATCAAATGGCGATATGCCGGGATTGTCATCGGTCTCTTCGAAGTCCTTCAGTTTGATAGTGCCCAGGCGTTGCTGATGATGATATACTTAGTAAGCCCCATCCACATAAACTGGACTAGAGTAAGGCTGCAGGTACTTACGGCAATACCCTGAATGTTCTTTCGAAAATGGAGCGTCACTTCTTCGTCCGAACGCAGCTCTACCTTGATCTCAATATCCTGGGCACGCGTGGCACCTTGCGGGTCCACCAAGATCGCGAGTAAGATCTGCTCCCATTCAGCCTCGGAACAGGGCGCATTCGCGGCCTTGAACTCCTTGATACGGTTGTGACGTGCTGTGTGGCGCAGAAAAACAAGGCACAAGGTCAGTTCATCTCTGAAGCTTAGATCAGGGTCCAGCGATCCCGGAAATGCCAGCTACGTAACGCATGAATTTCACGGACGGGGATCCGGGGCCGGCGCATGGTCGATCATAGAGCGGAGCCCACCACGCGACCGACAGACAGCAGCAAGAACAGGTCCTAATAATAAGAAGGGTAATATATTTGAGAGGAGCCGACTACTTACTTTTTGTTTCGAATGCGCTGGCCCCGTCCGTCCCTCGAATCAGCAGGTCGAGTGGCTTGGATCCGTTTGATTTGGCTTCCAGGACGAAGTTGCCGCTCTCGGCATCACCACATGGCAAGCGGAGAATGCGCGAGCGTGTCATATTGGGGTCGCTGTACGGAAGCAAAGAAGAAAATCCCCGAGAATGAGATGCTTCGTGGCGTAAGTCCGGCCCAGAAGATGTGTGAACGTCGTGCAGGCCAGTTCCGCGATGAGCGGTATGAGGTCGTGGTCTTGCGTGTAAGTTATGTAAGATGTCGTGTCAGTTGTGGTTCTCGTGCTTGTTCTCGTTCCCGTTCGCTGGAGATTGCAGGAGGAGTCCTGTTTCGTTGGTACTCGGCCAACGACGCTGCGGGGGCGTCTGATATGATGTCGATAAACAACCAAAATGAAACCGGTGATGACATTCAGCCGACGTTTCAATTGTCGTGGATTGATTTTTTTTTGAGCTTATGTTAAGATCGTCGTCTTATCATAAGCTGTATCTGCTATTGTCGGCGATGCCAGGTCCGTCCCTGGTGCGGCCTAGTAAAGCTGAGGTTGCGAGGTTGGACAAGCTTTGGGCCACAGAAGAGGTTGCATGGGATTGCCACCAGAAGTTTGGGGTTTATGGTTAGGTTGGTCGGAAAAGACGGCCGCAGGTTGAGATGGAGCCTCAAGTCATCGATTTGCATCAACACTCTCTATTAATATTGCAAGAATCATCTTCGCGGATGTAGGCAGTATTTATTGTATTTATCAAAGTTGGTGATGGCCTTCCAGTACCCCATTCCTCGGCTCCAAATTCCAGGCAGCTGTAGGCACCAACTGCTTGGTTGAACCAATTGACCCAACGGACCAGCAAGCAGTAAGGTTAGTGGGTTCAAGTTTGAACTTGCAGATTGATCCATTCAATGTTGTACATTTCCGGAACAAACTTCCGTAACTGTAACACCTCCACCTGGATTGAGAAGAAGTCAGCTCAAACAAGTATATTAGGCATCATAAGGAATATCTCCATAAAAAAAAGAAGATATTGTACGTGAAGACTCGGACGAATTTGGCATTTAGAGGGGTTGCTTTGTTATTTCGTAACAGCAATGTTCCAATCCGTCGGTGCTGAGGCTGGCTTGCCTACCTTAACGGAGTATTCTCACTAGGGGTGCAGTGAGCCCAATAATCCATTGGAGAGCTGACCTGGACTGGGGCTTTTCTACTGGACCCTGATAATTTCCAGTGGGAGGGACATGTAAGTAATTGGCACGGGACGATCTAAATCGGTCCCCTTTCGATCCACATCAGAGGCCAGAACTCCAGACCACGAGCAACTATGAGGCAGTAGCTGCTGAGCCTCAATCAAAACAAACGAGGTCAAATCTCAAATCTCGAAAATGACAGGTTGGTCAATAGTTAGTCAATTGGTGGGATGTTTCTTCTGCTTTGGGTTGATTGCTATCCCTATCACGCGCATCGCACATATTGACTCTTGCCAAAATGAGAACACCATGCGAATGTACCTTGCAAAGAGGAATGTTATGCATTAGAATTGAAATTTCTGACTGAGGGGTTGCAACAATCGATGTCCTTTTTCGCGATTTCACGCGTCAAGGCGTCGCTTTTTTTCCGTGGTGACGGGGTGTAACAGCTTGAAACTGCTTAGCGTACAGCCCACGTGATACACGGGGAGACGGGGCAAAACCAGGAGAACCACTGAGAACCAGAAAAAAATCAGCGAAAAGGGCCCCATCAGGTCTGTGCTCCAGTGTGCTGCCCCCCCTTGCCCAGTGCTTGTCTCCCCTACTGCCCCCCCTGCGGGCCCTGCTGGCCTTTACCTGGCAATCGCACTGGCACAATAGGCAATCAGCAATTGCTGGTCACCGTACCAGCACAAAGACCCGCCATCTTTCCAGCCACTCAACCCACCGAGCGCATCACAGACACAACCTACACGCTGCCGATTTCCCCGACCTCCCTCAATCTTCAGTTCATTGTGATTGCCTCCCATCTTATGAGACCATTGAGCGTCTGTGTCTACCTATTCCAAGTTTTGGGCTGGGAATCATAGAGACCCTGATTTGACTACTCAACCTAGGGACTCACCTACATCCACTCAAACCTTCAACTCACTCACCTATGCCCCATCCAAGACAATCCCGTCTCTGATCGCACTACCTACAACGCGCCCTGCTTGGAAGTCAACATTACCAACCTTTGCCGTCCCAGATTGCAGCAGCATTGTCTCTACCCACCACTGCTATCTGCGACACCATTATCGACCTCCTGATTTTGCGACAACTCGAGACGCATACGAGATACATTCATAACACCACCATCGAACTACGCCGTTTCCACTTGGATGCACCCTTCCATCCCGCTACGCCAATCTTGCTCGGAATTGTCGCGGTGACCCGACACACCCAACTGCGGGCGTGCTGCAAAACGTCAGCCAGGAAATAGGACATCCGAGTACACCCATTGAAAATGCGCTCGTCGAGTTGTCAGAATTGCTGAGGAGGACATGACATCGTGGCCCTGCTCGTCAAACATTGAGCTTTGCATCTGGTAGTCTCGCATGACTATACACGCCACATAGGCTCTACCTGGACCTTGAATACCGAGATACTCTCTACAGGTATCGCACACGACAAAATCACATAATCACAACACGCGCGGCACTTTGACCGGCGTCCCGCAAGCCATCTTTGCTACGAACAACAAAGATAACTCCACCTTGCGAACACATGTACTATTTACGCATCATCCACGACATCAACTGACATTATGGATACTTTACGACTGAAACCCAGGGCCCCGGTGGAAGAGGAGGTCGAGAACTGGGACGATGATGATTTTATGATTGACGACGACCTGAACTTTGGCAATGGTTCAACTACGGGTCAGCATGGAAACCGCCGAGACAGCCACAACTCGTTCCGTTCCGACCGGGAATCGTTGGGCGGCGATGAGGAGAGACTTTTGCACCTACCTGGCGACGACGAGAAGTCCACATTGGACGCCATAGCCGCCGTCACCAACGCTGGTATCCCAATCCCCAAGAATGTACCACCATCTGCACTCATGGGTGGCACCATTAAGCGACTTGGAGGAAAGAAGCTCAAGAAGATTTACCAGGAAGATTGGGGTGATGATTTGGAGCTGCCCAGCCCAGGACAGGCCCTGCGCATAAAGCAGCCCGACAGTTCTCAGTTCCCCGAGACCTTACGCCAAGTGAGTGGCAGCTCAGCTGCTCCAAGCCCTGTCAAGTCTGCCAATGCCAGCTTTACCCAAGACACAATTATGTGGGACAGCCCGCCCAAACAGCTTGCTTCGCCTTTCAGTATGGATGTCTCCCCCAAGAGACTTGCACCGGCCGCGGAGATCTCACCTTCCAAGAAGAAGCTCATCACGCCTGTGGACCTGGATAGATTCCGGGATAACGATGAAGACGATGATGTGTTTGGTGATGGTGAGTCCACTATCAAGGCGTCCAAACTCCGAGCGCCCATGAAGAACATCTCCTCGGTCGCTCAATCCACGCCTGGAAACTCGGAGGAGAACGATGACTTCGAGGCCGATCTGGAGCTTCCTTCGTCTGGAAAACTCAACCTTACCAGTCGTAGAGACATCCCACGAACGCCTGCTCTTAGCAGTGGTGATGAGTTTGACTGGTGCGAGGGCAGCCTAGGAACAAGATTCGGTGGCACACGCAGAGACGCTTTCTCCCGAGACGCTTTCTCGAACCGTAGCTCAAGCGTATCTGCGATGAGCCCTAGCATCTCGAGTTCTATCACGGCCGAGAGCGAAGATGAAGCACTGGATGGGATTATTCTTCCCAACGGCCCGTTGGACCTTACTGAGCGACTGAAGCGCCGTAAGCAGAGCCGGTCGCCCGAGAGGGACTTGGATACCAAAAGAGTCTGCCCATCTAAAGAATCTCCTCCGGAAACCCCCGGGCTGGACAGGGGAGACGACTTGGACGGCCTTGATATTGGCGATGGCGATGTTTTTGGCTCAGGCAAGACCAGTATGCATCGCAATGTACGACTGAAGGACATCCGACCAATGAGCCCTGCGCGCCCCAAAACAGCTGTGTCAATAACCTTCAGCAACAAGCCTGTGTCCTCTCTGCCTACCTCCAGACTTCCAAGGCCTATGGGCCACGAACGCTCTCTGACACAGCCTTCCTTGGAGCCAGTATCTGAGAGTGGCGGTCCTATCCCATCGCGTCCGTCAAGGAGACCCCAATCCCGGCTCGGCCATTCTACCCATTCTTCGATTTCTAGCCTTCACACGCCGACCACACCCTCGTCGACTACGTCTTCGATTCATCCTGCCACGCCTCGCAGAAGAGAACTTGGCCAGAAGGCTTCAACGGGTACTTTGCGCAATGAGCATCCTACAACTACAAACGCCCAGCTGCTTCGCCTTAAGAGGTCTCTGCCAGTCCTGCGTGGCGCGCCATCACCACCCTCGCGCCCACTCAGTGGACGTTACGATCGGCCACCCTCTCGTGGAGATGCTGCCCGGCCTACATCTTCATCTTCGTCTCTGGGTCCCAAGACACCAGGCGAGAGACCACGCCCGTCCTATGAGGGCAGCGCAGCTCAGGCACGCAAAAACTCGGCTCCCTTCCTACCTGCTGGGGCATCAAGCTTCCAATCCCAGCATGTGTCCTCCAAATATTCCCGAACTCTCCGACGGCACGACTCGGATGTCGGGCCAGAGATCCGACCTTTGTCAAGAACGTTCTCGAGCTCCACTGTGAGATCGCCAAGCCCCCGTCGATTTCGCCCCGTCGAGAAAATGGCTGCCGAACCTTGGCACAACCTCAGTAAGCCGCGCCGAGTTCGCCAGTTTGGTGACGGTTCCGAACTGGATGCTTTCGATGACTTGCCGACATCAGCCCAGGCCGAGTCCAAGTTTGAGAAGGTGCCTAGTGGTAGCGGTAACCGGACGAATATCCGGAACAAGCTCTACCAGAATGTTCTGCCGGGTCGCAGCACTCCCTCGCCTGTTTCTCCGTTTTCCCCTGCCAAGCCCGACTACTTGCCTCATTTTGCTCGCGACACGGCCGCCAGCCGCATGGCTAGGGAAGCGAGTCTGGCGAACCGTGCCCCGCAGAATGGGCCCCTTGCTCCCATCACTTCGCAGAGATTAGGGCAAATCTCAACCCGGGGCAATCTGCATCCCCACCACAGCCACCACAGTGGCACAGCCGTTCGACAAAAGAAAACTAAACGACCTCCACAGTTGAAGCCACATCTGATAACCAACTTGAACCCAGCCAAGGATAGCAAAGGTAAGTTTTCCTCCCGTGTGACCAACCAATCGAGAGCCGCGCTAATTCATGGCAGTTATCAATGGCATGACCTACAACCCCGACACATACCGGTGGGAAGGCAATGAGACTGTACTGAACGCATTTGAAGTTCCTGCCTCGTCGCCTTCCTCTGCGTCGCTACCTCCTTCCATGCGAGGAGATAAGGAAGCCTCGACGCCGCGACCGATGCTCATTCAAGCCATGGGCTCAAGCAAGGGTGTGCGTCGCGTCGGGGACATGATATTCGATCCTGACATGTTCACCTGGCACAAAGTCGATCCCAACACCACGCCTACGATGGCGCGACCGGGAGACCCTATGGACATTGTTTCTGAAGAGGACGATGACCCTTTCAAGGACATCCCTGACCTGGAGGATAAAGATGCCGAGGCCGGTGACGGTGGCCAAGGTGGAGTCAGTCAAATGGATGACTGGCTTGTTGGCGAAGAATTCGATGTTGGGCCTGAATTCGTTCGTCGCCAACGCGAAGAAGAGGATCGCTGGCGCAAGAAGTGCGAGAAGTGGGTGGGCACAGTTGACCGCGATAACGATACCTGGAGATGGGCCATCCGTGATATTGTCACGGGGTCATGATTTTAAACGACAGACGACATCATTTTATTACATGCATTTACGGCCGGAAAATCACTTACGACACTCTGAACGCGCTCAGTTTTTTTTGGCGTTTGGATACCATACGACATTTTTAATATGGAAGGGAAAGGAGTTCTGCTTCATCGAGGGGCTCATCTTTTGATACCCTATATTGTGTTTTTATATGCCTTGGCTGAGTTTCTTTCTGGCATTTTCAGGAACTCAAGAGGCAGAGGGCGACCATAGTGACGGTAAAGGAGGAGGTGCAGCAAGCTTCCGGCTTGTTGAAGGGAAGGATACCACGTCGCCTTTAGATGTGTCGTCGGGTGTGACATAAACCAACTTGCTGTTGGTTGCTGGACCTTGACGAGGATGGACGACGGTGGTATATTTTGGCATCATGAACTTTGCTCATGAGAAGGAGGAATGAACGAAACTTAACGACTTGGAACGAACAAGACTTTTATGACATCAACGGTGTATTTGTAACATTATTTACGCAATCGACCTTGCGTCATTGATAGACCAAAAATGGGGAATGGGGTTCACGTTTGAATATATGACTATATGCGACAAACTAATTCTCGTCGGTGCATCCGACAAGCGACTTCCACTTCATGATGCTCCCGTTCTAACAATATATAATGATCATGTACCGATGGTGAACCGTTTAGCAATTGAGTGGCTTCGACGCCTTCCTGCCTACTGCTCGATCTCAAGGTCTAAAATGTTTGTCACAACGGCCATCGAGCTTCCCAGATAGGAAGGTGGCATTGCTGCTGCGTCTTGTCTCGGCTTTCGGGTCGTCACGATAGCGATCCGTCTTCCCTTCTGATATGGTCTCCCCTCTCCCCCCCGATTGTCCGTGTCTTTGGCCTTTGGGGCTAATCGGATGGCCGCGGGTGCTGAATCGAGCAGGTGAGAGACGCGGGTAAACATGCAGACCTGACTTGGCGTCCCGGTCTGATTGGCCGCTCCGCACACGCACGCACTCTCTCATCTTTGTTGATCTATCTGTGCCTTACAGAATTCGCCTATGCAAGCAGCCAGAGTGAGGACATTCGCCGCATCAATCAAGGGGCCCTTATATGTTTATTTATAAGATGATCCGACGCAAACAAACCTTTCCGGTGTCACCTCATACTTTCTGCTCCTCAGCGGTATTGGGTCGTCTGTTTTCCTCTCCCTCTTTCTCCTTGTCTCTTACCCCAACCGAAGAGGTATTAAGTCGGATTGAGTGAGACATTGCGATGGGCTTTAGCAGACGGTCAACTGCCTTTGCGGCGGTGGCGACTACTCTGCTCGCCGCCGACCTGGCTTGGGCGGCCCCCTGTTCGACGGATGATCCGTTCAAAGTGCTCGACGCCCAGAAGTGGGTGAACCCGGACGACATGACCTGGGCCGACTTCAAGCCCCCGCCGGGCGTGGACTGGGCGGACCCGTCGCGCAAGGGCTCCGAGCGCAACTTCAACATCGCCCTCGTCACCATCGACTACGCGGACCGGCCCTTCGTGGTGACGTCGGCGGGGCCCAACGCGACCATCTACGGCAACCCGGTCGCGGCGTCGGCCTCCAACATCCAGCGCAAAGACGTCCCGGCCTTTTACCGCGACCTGCTCAACCGGCCCGGCGACGTCAACCGGGGCCACACCCTGCACGAGTACTGGATGCAGGACTCGCTGGGCCGGTACGGCGTCGACCTCACCGCGTTCGGCGCCTACGCCATGCCGGCCAAGTCCTTCGAGTACGGCATCGAGGACCGCATGAACGGGCGCGGGGGCCAGTACTGCCCGCGCGGGTACCGGTGCGACCGCGACATCCGCGCCGACGCCCTGGGCCTCTGGCGCGCCGACGTCGGCGACGCGATGGCCGCCTCGTTTGAGCTCGTCTTCATCCTGTCCGCGGGCCAGGATGAGTCCTCGACCTGGCAGGAGTTCGGCGAGATGAAGTTCCAGAGCCGCGACGACGTCCCCGACGCCTTCGGGCCGCCGCCTGGACTGGACAACGGGGGCGGCAACGGTGGTAACGATACTCTTCCCAACTGGGCCAAGACACGCTACGTCGATTGGTCCTCCTGGGCGGCGGCTTCGAACATCTGGCCCAATGCCGGGGACGGCTCTTCGACGCAGGCGGAGAGCTCGGGCATGGGCACCTACGCGCACGAGCTGTCGCATTTGCTCGGGATCGGTAAGTTTCTCTCTTTGGGCAAAGTACGCAGAATTTATCTTCGCGGGAATCCGGGTAGTTACTACAAACTAATACGAGTACGGATAATTAGGCGACAACTATAACAACCCCTACGGCAACCCTCTGCGCCGCGCCTTTGCTGGCCCCTTCTCCATGCTTGACCGCGGCTCCTTCAACGGTCCTGGTGGTAAGTGAATTGTATACAATCACGAAAGCCGCTCCCGTAATAGATGGCTGACATCGCTTTTCTCGAACCAGGCCCGCACTCGCGCTGGCAGATCCCCGCCACCGAGGGCGGCTCCATGGGCAGCCTGCACAGCCTGCGCGACAAGGCGCAGCTCGGCCTCGTCAGCAACGCGAGCATCCTGCACCTGTCGCGCGAGGGCCTCGCGACCTCGGGCCTCGTCGTCGCGACCGTGACGGCGCGCGCCGTGGACCCGGGCCCCTCGGGCCTCATGGGCCTGCGCGTCGACATGGACGCCGACCGGTCCCCGGCCTGCGACATCGCGACCGACGTCCTCTGCGACGGCGGCGGGTACAACCACTACCACGTCGAGGTCGTGGACCGCATGGGCGCCGACAGCTTCCAGCCGGACCACGGCGTGCTGCTCTCCAAGACGACAAACGACGGGAACACCCAGCCCTTCATGTGGACCATCGACGCGAACCCCCAGGACATTGGATTGGTCGATTTCGTTAGGCCCAACGGCACCAAGGCTTACATCACCATGGGCGACTACCGCCAGCTGCTCGACGCCCTGTTCCACGCCGGCACGCGCTCGGGCTCCCAGTTCGAGCACGTCGACGAGGCGAACCGGCTGCACTTCTACGTCGTCGACGTCCACCGCGACTCTTCCAGTGAGATCCTCAGCTACACCGTCGCCGTACGCTCGCTCGACGGGAGCGGCGGCAAATCCCAGCACAGCGTCAAGCTCGCGACCGGCTCGGCCAAGGGCGGGAATCCCACAGCCGGCGGCGTGACCTGCGCGTTCGAACTGAGCAACACAGGCACCTTTGCCGGTAAGGACGACGCGAGCCACCCGGACAACGCCGCGGCGTACCTGGACTCGGACGTGTTCCGCCTCAGCGCCGCCGTCGAGGGCGCGGGCTGGCGGGTTGAGGTACCCAACGCGTTGGCCGCCGTCAAGTTCGGGGAGAAGACCATGGCCAAGGTGGCCGTCGGTGCTTCCAGTGATGCTGCAGCTTCCGCGGTTGTCACACTGACCGCGACGTCCGAGTCGGATGGCAAGGTCGTAGCGACGGCTAAGTGCAGCGTTTCGAAGTAGAAGACAGGTGCTTAATCAATAATCTAATCGACATCATGTTGTCGCCTGTATATTCCATGTTGCTTTCCTTCCTCATATGTGCTTAACGCCATCGTATACCTTTGATCAAGATAGGAAGTGACCACTATCGAATGTAAGCCTGAGGGAGGTGGTTCCACAAATGAAGCTAGTATTCGAATCAGCAAGATCATCCTCAACACGACGACGTCCTAGTTCCATTTGGATCAGGGATCGGATGCCACGGCCGTAGACAGTTGCGGAGACATGGATATCGTTTTTATTAGAAAGAGATTGACTATCAGACTGCGTTCCCTAGATATCCATCCAACCCCTGAGTGTTGTCGACCAAGAACCACAGTTCCGACCCATCACGAAATACTTGGCTGGATACTCATACATTAGAGGCTATCTCTCTATCGCCTCAGTGTGTTGGTTGATGCTTTTTGTTTCAGTAAATACCATGGGGTGAAGACGCCACGGAGAGACTCTTTTTTCCTCAGAACCCCAGAAAGGCGGGGATAGATCAACAGTAGCAACCTGCTTACTGGTGTGATACGGTTTGAGTGAGTGCATTCGAGGGGACATGAATGGGAGATTAGATCCGCTTCCTCTGAGCCTAGATCCGACGTACGTTCTGCGAGACGTCGTGTAAAACGTAACTCTCGGCCACCGAGCCCTCAGCTGAATGCTTATCGTCGTCCTTGAAAACAAATCCAGGGTGAGAGATCATGAGACAATACACGGCGGAGATGATCACACTGGGGTGAAGGAGTTATTAGTAGTCAGTCTCCATGGTCATATCTACAAGCTGTGTAGTAGTTCAGGGACAGGCAGGGGAGGTGACGACAACCGAAAAGAAAAGAAGAAGAAAAGAAACACACTTACAAGCCCTCTAAGCCAATGAAAAGCGGCTCGTCTCGAACTAGTTCTCCGCTGTACCCTTCGCGTAGCTCGACCACACGATAGATGCACCGCACCAGGATCAGGACGATTGCCAACGCCATGAAGCCGAAGAAGAGCTTCGCCCGCCGCCCAAACTTGTCCGTCGCCCCGGTGCGGAAGTACCGAATCAGGTAGTCGACGAACAAGCCGCAAAAGATGATTATGACGGCCACCTGCAAGCTGAGCCCGGCCAGGGCCAGGTCGACACCGGCTTGCGCCACCTTGGCCGACCCGAGTGAGGCGGCCGAGACGGTCGAAATGGCCCCGCCGGCTGCCTGGAGCAGGAGGCAGACAATGTCGCAGGAGATGAAGATCCAGTAGAAGAGGCTCGGTCGAAGACGGGACGCAGAGCGCGAGAAGTATGTGATGCTACATGAGAAACATAAGTCCAAGTACAATTGGGGTACACTCGTGGCCAATAAAGTATTAGTCAGCACCGAGTGCAGAGTGGCTCAACAACATACGCTGAAGCGAGGGTGACGTAGATAGCCGCCGAGTAGTACACCGGACCACTTGTGATGCAGACTGAAGAAGAAGGTTAGAATTGCGGTCAGTTGAGAATACCAATGACGGATGACAAAACACTCCTTGATTTTTAACGCTAAGTCGGAGAAAGAAGGAAGAGAGTCGGCTCACCGGTTTGGATCATGAAAGCGGGAAAACTAAAAGGGTTGAAGTACAAGGCGATCCGTCCGGCGTAGCCTGCTACGGCGTTGGTAGCCCCGACGAGCATGCAGCTCATGAAGAACCACGTCTTCCATCGGAAACCCAGGTAAGCGTGTATGAAGCCCGACACGATGTAGAGGCAGAGCAAGGTGATGTTGGCGCCCAGACTGGGTCGGTATCCGTAGAGGGTGTACTCAACTGAGCATATGTCCAGCGTGCAGTTGGCGCCGGGCCCGAATACCTTTGTGTATGGAGGCGGCCGAAGCAAGCCGGGATGCGGATCCATCATCGTTGTGTTCATATGGGCCATGAGTACTGGGATTTCAGACAAAGGTATCGGAACACGAAACGTTTCAGCTGTAGAGCTTCAAAGGTGAAATTGAAGATGGGCATTGGGGCACTTGAATTTGCCGTAGTTTCTCGTCTGTGTTAGAAAGGACTTGATGGCCAAGTCAGGCCAGTAGGAACGAATCAGGCAAATGAAAGCACAAAAGGGTTGCGTGTGTTGTTTAGACTGCATATAGGTCGAAATGGGCTAATGGTCTAGCCAACCTACATGCACACTCGTCTCGGATCGAGTGTCTCGTTTTTGGCATGTTGATGGAAGGATAGATGAACTCTCAGTACTAGCTTGGAGGTGAAGTTGAGGAAAGAGCGCAGGTCGTTTTGTGAAAGCTAAGGTGTCAGTTTGGTTTTGTTTCACCCCGATTTGGTATCGACGTATTGGCCAATCCCAAGATATGTCGGTACTTTGTACAACATTAAGGGGCACGAATGTGTTAGTCCCTAGGTACAATTAGGTACACAAGTAGCAGGCAGGTTTGGTTCAGTTTCACAGGCTGGCAGTTTGCACAACTTCGGGGCCTTACTTGTGGTTGAGCTAGTTTCTCTTCTGTCTTCATGCACAAAATAGCATGTGCCAAGACACCAGTCAACATCAAATTGGTGCACTGCCTAGGTAATTAGCAAGTACTACCTTCACACGCTATCCCGTTTGTACCTTCCATTGGATCCTTTAGATTGTTTTGTTTTTGGCCGTGGGGCCAGTCTTCTAGTAAATATTTAAGTACATAGCCCAGCTCAAAACCGCTCTGCAGGTGCTCAGCGTCAAGCTGCCCATTGACCCCCTGAAAGATACGAGCTACCCCTATTCCACCCATTTTGCCCAGTGCCCCGCGCCAAATAGGGGTAGCTCGTATCTTTCAGGGGTAACTTTCCATCCTTCTTGAAAATGCTCAATACCAACATAAGCCTTTTGATCAATCACAGTTTGGACCGTATCACTGCAAACGATGATGTTATGTTAGCACCAATCACTGACATGTGTACAACCGAAGAAGGATTGAAGGAAGGAACTTACAGCCAGCTTTCTGACGAGATAGGGTCCCGTCATTTGTCGTCGTCGTCTCGGGCTTTGGGAAGACCACGACCGCCCGCCCCGTCAAGTGGCCCGCCCGCAGCTCCGCGTACGCCCGCGGGATCTCGTCGAACCCGAACCGCTGCACGTCGATCCGGAGCTTCCCCTGCATCGCCAGCGCGCACACCTCGCGCAGGTCCTGCCGCGTGCTGCCCAGGCTGATGGCGAACTCGCAGCCCGTCGCGAGCCGGCCCCAGCCCACCGCGAGCGCGCTCTGCTCGCCCGGGTGCATGCCTACTAGTACGACGCGTCCCTGCGGCCGCGAGATGCGCGCCGCCAGTTGCAGCGTCGGCCCACTGCCCACGAAGTCGACGATGACGTCGACCCCCCGCCCCCGCGTCAGCCGCATGATCTCGTCCCCGGCCGCGGCCTCCTTCTCCTCGCTGCCCTCCTGGAACAGCACGGTCGCGTCCGCGCCCACCTCCCGCGCGACCTGGAGGCGGTCCTCGTTGGTGTCCACGGCGTAGATCTGCGCCGCGGACAGCAGCTTGACGAACTGCACGCCGTACATGCCCAGCCCCCCGATGCCGATCAGCGCCGCGCTCGTGCCGGGCTTGAGGCGCTGCACCGCCGTCCGCACCGCGTGGTACGCCGTGACGGCGGCGTCGGTGAGGGGTGCGTAGTCGGCCGGGTCGACGTCGAAGCCGAGCGAGATGAGCTCGGCGCGGGGGGCGACGAGGAACTCGGCCAAACCCCCGTCGCCGCCGCAGCCGCGGCCCGTCGCGATGGCGCCGCGCTTGAAGGCCTGGCAGTAGTTCTCGAACCCGCCCGTGCAGGCGGCGCAGTTGCCGCAGTGGGGCATGTGGTGGACGACGACGGCCTCGCCCACGCGCAGGTCCGTCACGTTGCTCCCCAGCTCGGCCACGTACCCGCTGTTCTCGTGGCCCAGGACGTAGTCCGGGTCGACTGAGCTGGCGTAGGGCGCCGACCCGGGCTGGCTGTCCATCATGTCGAGGTCGGAGCGGCAGAGGCCCGCGGCCCGCATGCGGATGAGGACGTCGTTGGGGCCCGGCTTGGGTTTGGGGATCTCGACGTACTGGCCTGGTTGGCCCCAATGCACTAGCTTGAATGCTTTCATCATCATGTCCAGGGGAGGGGTTTATTTCCTCTATGCCGATAGGGCTTATTCTTTTTTTTCAAGTCGAATAGGGGACGTGATCAAGTGTGTATGGATTATCGGAAAAGAACGCTGCACAGGTTGTAGCTTTTATAAGTAATGTCACAACGCCTACCTATATATACACGTCTCTGGGCCCAAGATCGACCTCGAGCCGTGCATGGATAGTGATCCCAACGACCAAGATGGTGGGATTGTCTTACCCCCAGCTTGTTAACGCCACCATGGTCATGGGTTGCACAATATCATCAGCTCCCGTCACTTCGTCGGATTGCGGTGTGAAAGTCTTCATATTACCATATCGGGTAGCCAACCAATCTGTTTCCAGGCATAGGCTTTTGAACTACCGTGCTCCACGCGAGGGTGGGTTGTTTCCACAAGAGGGGCAAGTTTCACGCGAATCACGGGCATTGCTTTTCCCGTGGGCGGTAACTTTTTCTTGCTTTTCTTTTCCGCTCTTCCAATCTTTCTTTTCTTTTGCTCCCGCTTTCCGCTCTGGACCCCGCCGAGAGCTCAGTAGTCTATTTTCTAAGCGCGGCCCAGATGGACAGGGGGGGCGGTGTCCGTGTGACACTTACACACGGGCTGACAAGGATATTTCACGTGGGCCAAAATCCTTCTGGTCCTTTGTGGATACAGATTTCCGTGCAACTATACTCGGCCCCGGAGGATTTTACGATTGATTGGGGGTCACTCAGTTGCATCATCGCTTGTAATATACGCGGTCCCAACAACTACAAAAAAAAAAGAAGCTCTTTGGTCACATCTCTTAACCCAAAGAGGACCTATTCTCGGTCTTACAAGGGAATTCATCCTCCGTAGCTTACATACAAATATTGGTATAGCATCTGACTCTCCAAGTGCTTATTCGGGGTATGGCAAAGCCTTGATATATCGGCTAGACCTGGACCTACCTCGAGATAAGCTGCCATATTCAGCCTAGCAGCAACATTTAACCCTTGCTCAACCTTGGCATAAATCTCAAATGGTCTCGTTTTCAAGTTGGACCGAAGGCGATGAAGTGAAACGATACTGATCTGGTTGCCTAGATCTGTATTTCTGATTGATCGGGGATAATTGCTCCTCATAGAAAGTCTACCACGTACTTGCCGACACAATCAAACAACCCTTGTCTTCTGGATACAAAGATACGTTCCAGAGAGGATTACTACCCAGCCGGTATGAAGTTTTGGTATGCTAGAGTTGTGTACGGACATCAGCCCTAAGAGCACAATATGCCAGCGCAGTACTCACCTTATGCAAATCAAACAGATTATATCAAGGGGGCAGAGCATGAATCTTTATCTAACTCTCTCAGTGATATATTGGCCTGCGTCGATTATTGCAATAATTGATTTTGCTCAATGTGAGAAAGCAAGCCATCGGGGCCGATTATATGCTCAGTGGTGTCCATGCGAGCTGCAGTGCTATGATATGCACTCAAATGTGTTGTTTGGCCGTCATTTTTCACAGTGGCCACGGTCTTGTTCTCTACCTACCTGCTTTTATTCACTTGAGACCAAAATACGATCTCTTTCTAGGAAACACCGGGCTGGCTAGAGCAGTTGGAAGTCTTTGGTCGCTCTGGGGGAATTCCGTTGAACTGCAATTTCTGCTTACTCATCCAGGTACCGAGTCAACTTGACCCCTACGAGCCTTACCATTGTGCTTCTGAAAATGGATCACTCGGGCCACGCGATGCGTATCGACACATCGACGACGACGACGACGACTATTGCTGCTGCGGAAGCCGCGTCCACCGCCATCACCATGAAAAGGGCGAGTAGAACTCAATAACGGAGAGCGGGACAGCTCAACCACTCGCCTGCGTACACTTATCGGTCCAGATGCTATGGAACTGAGCCACCACCGACGCCTGCGTCCTGTCCTCCGGCTGGTGCATCACGACACACGCCAAGTTCGCCGGCGCCTGCCTCAGCGTAACCTCCCCTGCTGACCGTGGTGCTGGCGTTCCTCCGCCGCTTTGTCGAGGGATACGACGCCTACTTGGTCCACAAACACCGCCTCCTACGAGGGCGTGACAGGAGCGGCAGCGGCAGCAGCAGTTCTGAAGTCAAGCAGAAAGCATCTGGTCAACCCTCCAAGCTACAGGACGATGTGAAAAGGCGAAGAAAAAAACGCAAAAGAATTAAAACAGCTCGTGCCCTGGATCGAACAGGGGTTGCCAGAAGTTTTGACAGTTTAATCAGAATCTGGAGTGATAGCCACTACACTACACAAGCTTCAAACGGCATTGGTCGCGGGATGAAAGCCTTTCCGTTAACCTGAATCCATATAGCCATAATCTTCATCTCCTGGACAAAATCGCATGTCACACAACTCTCGTAATACCTACAAAAGACGACGACAAGAGCTCCTCCTCCTCATCCTCGGGCGAGGCCTTTCACCCCAGCATCCTGGACCAGACCGTCAGGGCACTGTCGCGCACCTTGTCATTGGTGGCCGCCTGATCTTTTATGCGGTCATTGCCAGCTTGCATCGTACGTGTCTCTGATGAATAGGTAAATTTTGACGGCTGGGCATTGTTCTATTCGAATGAAACCATCTACACTGGGGTAAATAATGACCACAAGCAACGCAATCAGATGTAAATAAATTCATTATAGCTTGCCCGTTCTCTGTCTATACGGAAGGGCATGAAAGCTGGGTATCCTGAAGACAAAACGTTCTGATGATCTACGCTCAATCAAATGCTCGTGGGCACCTTGCTCTTGTGCCCTGGGTATATTACGAGCAGCATCCTAAGTTGGCGCACTTATCCTGGCCACAGGTGAGGCGGCACGAATGCGGAACGGCACGACGCCGAGCAGCAGCCCCGGTGTCGGCTCCCGAGTTGGCGGTGGCAGTCACCGGCTGACTGACGACTTCCATCGAAGACGCGGTGTGAATAGAGCCGGGCGGCGGCAGCTCGGGCTGCAGGGTGACGGAGTGGATGCCGTAGGCGTGCAGACACTCACTAACCGTCTTGGCAAGGGCCATGAAGCTGTCCACCGTCGTGTCTTCCGGGACCGAGACGTGCGCCGTGGCGATGGCCTTCTCCTGCGTCAGGGACCATAGGTGCAGCTCGTGCAGAGACTCAATGCCGGGAACCTAAGTGAAGCGAGGGTGGAGTCAGCAAAGAGAAGAAAGAAGAAGTAGCGAGAGAAATGGGGTTTGGTGGAAATGTGCAGGAAGTAAGTGGCGTACCTTTTCGATGTCATGTCTCACTTCCTGAACATCGATCCCATTGGGCACGTATCCCAGCAACACTTTGCCGGTGTTCTTCACCAGTGGTATGGCCGATGTGAAGATCATTAAGGAGATGGCCATGCTGATAGCCGGATCGGCGTACATGCGCTGGTCTCCCTTCACGAGCCAGATGATGATCGCGGCGACCATGACACCGATGTTGTTGACAGCGTCGCCTAGCACGTGGAGCAAGACACCCATCATGCCAAAGTCAAAGCCGGGCTTGTGGTCTGCCTGCTTCGTGGTGTGCAAGTGCTCGCCGTGGACATCACTCTCGTGGCCCGCGGCGCCTCCATGGCTTTCCGTAACTGCAAGTCCCTCACCTGCGTGTGCATGAGCCGAGTTACCGTGGTCGTGTTTGTGTGCGTGGTCATGCGACTCGGCGTCGTGGTCATGATCGTGACCATGCGAACCATGATCGTGTCCGTGGCCGTGTCCATGGCTGTGGCCTCCGTGGTCGTGGCCCACAAACACCGCGCTGATGAGGTTCAGAGCAAGTCCAACACCGCCAATGATGAGCACCAACTTAGGGTTCTCGACATCTACAATATTCATTAGTCATCATCCTTGTACTTTAGGTGGCACTTGGTTTCGAAGAGTGACTTACCTTGGATGGAGACGAATCTCTCTATCGATTGGAGGAAGATGCTGACACCAAGAGCCAGCAGGAAGACGCCGTTGAAGAAGGCACCGAGTAGGCTTGCTCTTTGCCAACCAAATGAGAGGCTCGGGGAAAACTCTTCTCGTTCGGATACCTATGGGCGGAACCAAGTTAGATAGTCGTTCCTTATTACGCCGCAGAGCGATGATTGCTTACTTTGAAGGCCGAAAAAGCAACTATGAAGCCGATCACATCGCTCAACTGTGCTCATATGGTTAGCTCAGTGCTTCGTGGTTGGAGGGGCCGTTTCACATAGTATGGTCAAATGTGTCAATAAAACGTTTGAAGGTAACCTACATAATGAAAAGCGTCGGCAACAAGAGCCAACGAGCCTGTGTAGAAACCCACTGTTTCGCAAGTTAGCCAAGTCGGGCACAAACGGACATGAAGCCATACTAACCTGCTATCTCGGCAATGAAGAAGGTGAAAGATATGCAGATGATGATGGCGAGGCGCCTGGACTTGGTTAATGCAAAACCCATGGCGATGTAATCATGCGATACTTGAGCCAGTCGGTCCCAAAGCAAGCAGTATTTGATTAGCCTGAAATGAAAATAACCGAAAAGGCGTGCAAGGAAAATGAAAGATTGGGGGGGAAAGGTATTCCAAAAGAAGAAACACTGGTAGATCTTGTCGCAAAGGCTGGTTTGACAGATGTTTGTTGTTTCCAAAGCGTGGAAACCTGCAGATACTTATTCCCGGAAATGTGTTCCAGTGCGGAGGGTTTTCAATAACAAAGACTCGGGGGGCAAACGCGGGCCGCGCATCGGTCTTGGCAAGGGCCTCGTCAAGCAGTTCCTCTTCGGGCCAATGGTGCAAGATTTAGTGACACGGTGGTCGTTACGGAAGTGAAACCCTGTGTCGTAGGACCGCAACGCGGGAGTTGTGGGTTTCGTCACTGAGAATGTCGCCGTCAGGAGGGCGGAGGCTTTTTGAAACGCTCCGTCCCAGCCAACCTAAGATGCGGAAGCCCGATCGTGCCCCCCCACCGAGTACCGAATCGAAAGCTCCGCATCTCCACAGCTTCTCTTTTTCGACCTTTGATTGTAAGCATATATCTTTTTGAGCCCGTGGGATCATGCGAAGCCGCTTTGAAATCTCCCAAGTCCATAACTCCTCACATTTCCCATATACGCCGGCCATCTATGTACATGCCAAAAGCTATGTCCTTGCAGGACCTGATTTCCCATATCCGGGACTAGACCTATCACAAACTCGAAAGACATGGTCTCATTCGACCCCAGAAACACACCACTCTATGTACAGTATTACGACGCCATTTTTCCAATCCTCTTTGGTTCTTCCCGCTAATGAAGCACATCAAAACAGCAATCCATCCTCGAAATGGCTTCAGCATCGCGGATAAGGCGACGCCAACGCCTCGTCCTCCAGCACAGCCTGTAGCTCCTCGATCGAAGCCCGAACCATCCGAACCGCCTGGAAGCATAAGAAAAAGCGCCTTGGGTCATCAGCCGCCGCTTTGGGGCATATAGCATGCGAATGCTGGGTGGGTTTGGAACACCCGGATGCATCCTTGCTTTGGCACGGGCGGCCCTCGGCGCATTCTTCGTGGCCCTCGTTGTGCAGCTTCTGCTGTCTCTGGGCAAATTCATCGCATATCGCACTGAGGTTGGTGGCATCAACTCGGATGCCCGACTTGATCAGCGCCAGATACTCGACGCTCCCCACTCGAAGTTCAATTAAGGAGTCTGGAGGGGCAGAAGCTCCATGGCCCAGTGTGAGGGTTTGCTGCTCGTTCCCCTTACCAGCCAGCCGCGTTTTCTGCTGCACAAAGAATTGTGCATATGAGCTCGCGATGTTGGACAGCAAGGCACCCAGAAGATATACGTTGCCCGTGACCCCTCTGTGACCTTTGCCCGTATCGAAGCAGACCCCACATGTCAATAGCTTCTTGGCCACTTGCGCTGCCTCCCGCAGCGATCGTAAAGGCTCCAGACCTTCATGTGACTCGCCTAGGATAGAGAAATGCTTATGAGCAAGTATCGCACAATCGCAAGGCCCTTTGGTCCCGGATAAGGATCGCGAGTTTGTGTCTTGGTGGTCTCCAGTCGTGTCGCTGGATGGCGTGGGGAAGTTATCCCAGGTAAGGCTTGGCGACAATTGCGACGCCGAGTTGGTCCAATCAGGCCACGGTATGTTGTCGAGAAAAGACATGTCAAATTCAGGCATGGATGATGCTGGTTGCACCAGGCCATCGGCTGGTAAGGGTGCTGTCCTCATGGAGGCTGCATCCTGAGAAACGGGTTGCTCAGGAGGGCTGCTCACAAGCGGACTGTTGCTATCTGCTGTCAGCGAGGCAGCGTCGTGGGCTTGCCTCTGACGACGAGGCCGCCCAATGCGTGCAACATCCGAGTAATGACATGGGATGACAAGGCGGCCGCAGCGTTGGCATACAGGCGTGCCGCCAGCACATTTGATCTTGCGTTTTCCTGTAGAGTTTCGGGAGAGCAATTAGCGTACAACGGTCTACGGTCTGAGGCACTGGGCCCCGAGTGCTGGGCTCTGGGAGTCCAGGAGGGACCAAACTAACTGCAAGCATCACAGGCGGCGCGGCGCTTTAAGGGCTGGCTGACGCCGTTGTGTGCGACGGATGCATTATTCGCCATCATAGTTTCGGATGAACCCGAACTGTTTCTCTCGGCGATCCTGGGGAATGGATTGCTTGGGAGCGGAGGGTTTTGGAAGTTGGCGGAGACATTGAATGAGAGAAAGTCTCCGCGCCCGCGGTACTTGAACGATTCCCCAAGTTAGTGGTTTAGGTAGTGGTTTCAATGCCGCCACGGTCCACATTTCAATTGGCCTAGCGGCGCCCCTGGCCCTCGGATTTAGGGGACTTGATTTTGTTTCGAACTCGGCCACTTGGTCGAGAACAAGCCAACTTTCTGTCCATTGTGACTTGGTGACATTGTGTCGGTATGTACATAGGTAGCAAGATGGCCAACGATTAAAACCATCACTCAATCTCGTATGTACCTAGCCTGATGCACAGATGCACGGTGCCAATATCCTCCGAGGGCTGTGACGCAGCGTGGCAGCCTCAATCCGTTGGGTCAAGGGATTCCAGGTTGAGATGAATCAATCAACGCCTTCAATCTACTACTACAGTGGCAGTGGCTCTCAACGTTTTGCAGATGCCCTCGCCTTCGCCAGGGAGAGCGCGCCGGGGCAGACGTGTCGCTCATCTTGTTATATGGATTATTCAAATTGCTCCTTGACGGAGAATATTGTCGAGGTTTGCCCTCGAAACTCCGAATCCCGTCGTCGCAACACGGCATTTTGTCATCCCTAGTGCGGCGCAAGAGTCGAGAGGTCATGCCATGTCATACTTGGCACTCTCCGAACCTCGCGAACAGACTTCTTCTCGCATCGTATTGAACATGATGAGCCGGCCAAGGGGGACTTTTCCACAGCCCCCATGTCATCGAATGCATGTATGTCGACGATCCAACGCGGTGTTGCAATGTTATGCACACATGAAGGAAGTTGGCAGTTGGCAGGTTGGGGCTGCACATTGACTGCACAGAGCTGTAAGCCGTAGGCGCATGTCACCACCTCGCTAGCTGCAGACCGACCTGCAGGGGCGGGGCCTCTTTAACTTTTGCCGATCCCCTGGGCGGGCCGAGTCCGTATTTCCTTAACGAATCGAATAGATGTCATGGGAGCGAGCAGGTGGTCACCGCTTCCCGCATATCAATCACAACTCGTAGAGTTTTCTGACCAGTGGTTATCAGCCTCCGTCAGTGATTGCATGATGATCTGCCTGTGGGGTGTGTGGTGTGCCCTGAAGAGAGGGGCCCGAATTGAGAGCCAGAGTGCTGGACTGAGTGCAACTTCGACTCCAATCCGTCTTCTGATTGGACCGGCAGGCCAACACCCCTGGCCAATGGCCGAGCCCCCAACTTCCGTAGCCGCCGAGCCACCGCGTTGGTTTCTGGGTCACTTACACCTCATTGGGAGGCCAAGCCAACACGCCAAGCATCTCGTCACTGCTCGCTCTGCCTTTTCGAGCTACCGGGCTGTCATGGCTTCAGGGGAGAGGGGCCGATCTGCGATTCTGCGTGACGATACGTGCGATAGACAGCATGGGCACACTCATGATATGATCAGGTGCCGGACATAATTAAGGGGGGCCCCCAAAGGGCTGAAGACCTGCAAAAAAGTGATTTCCCCCGCTTCATTAATGCCTTGGATATAAGCACATTCCGGGCCTAGTCGGTGTGATGGGCAGATGTATTGGGGCCAGATGCAGTTGGACGTCGTCCCTCGACTGGCGTAACCTTGACCATGATGGGTCATCGTAACTAATATTTGAACAGCTGGGTTCATATCCGAGTCTTTCCTCGGGTCTATATAACCTCAGTGCCCACATTGAAGACCACTCTCTTCTTCTCCTAAACTATAGCTTCCTAAACCGGCTACTCATCCTCCCCTGTTCTCAAATACAAGTCTATCGTTGCACTGCACTGCACTGCACGCAAAAAGAACACCCACGATGCAGTTGATATCCGCATTCAGCTTGTTGCTATTGCAGCTCACCTCGCTAGTCGCCGCCATCCCAATCCTTGAGTCGCGGCAATCAGCCCCCGTCTGCGACCTCAGCTTCACGTATCCCAAGCTGGGCTCCTGTCCCAGCGGCTGCTGCGGCTGGGGCTTCAACAACCTGACGGAGTCCTCGGGCTGGCTCTGCGAGAACACGGGGGCCTACGCCGCCAAGCCGGCCTCGAACCCCGCGGGCTTCGCCGACAAGTGCCAGGCACTGCAGAACACGGCCTCTTCCGAATTCTTCACCTGGTGGCTCACCTCGGAGACGCCCAACACCTGGTACGAGGCCAAGTCCAACGACGGCTGCAGCCTCCAGCTCAGCTTCGACCGCGCCATCGACGCCGACGGCGACGGCCCCCATCTCGGCAACGGCGACCTGGTACACATGCTCAACGAGGGGCTAGGCATGATGCAGGGTGGTGCAATGGATGCGACGGGTTATTCGACGTGCTACAGCTACTCGCTTCAGTGGAGGATGGTTCCCAAATGATAGTCTTGGCCAAGCAAAGCCCGTTTACAAACGGCGCAGATACCCCTTTGCTGGTTGTTCGACTTTACATGTTGACGGATGGGCTACGACAGTGCGATGTAGATGCATATCGGCTCTCATATTAGATGCCTAGTTTACTTCCAATGATCTGACAAGTTAATATAAACATGTCACCAGTTAAACATTAAGCCCCTAAATTATACTTTCTGCTAAACGGTACTATATTAACTTATTTAATAAGGGCATCCGTTTAATTAATATTCTATTAAAAGACTATATTATGAATCAATTTCCCGCGGCTCCCAACAATCCCTCTTGGCGTTTAGGCGAAAGGCGGACTTGAAGTTCTGGCTTTTACCACATCCCTCAGACGCGGAAGTCTGTATCAAAATCCAGTTGCTTTGAGATTTGTTCGACTTCGAACCACCAGAGCATCTTGGCGACGACTAAGTTGAGCATGATCCTCGCAACCTCACGACCGGGACATTGCTGCGGGCCGATGCTGAACTGGTAGGGGGCACCGTGGTCGTCTTTTGCAAACGCCGCGTTTAATTTGGGTGGTCTCGCGGTAGCCATCGCTCCGGCCTAAAGTCTTTTGGCTTGTGGAAGAAGCGAACACTGCGGCTATACGCGAACATGGCAGTTCGACAGAGGACCTGGGCCAAGGGATGCTGTGTCAGAATGCCACTTGCAGGGTGAAACACACGCTGCAATGTATGAATTACAAGCCTGATATAGGGAACAGATAGTACATACACTTTTAGGGATATAACCACCGCTGACCACGGCACCCGGACTTAGTCTTGGGAGCGAGTGGTGGGTGGCTGCGTTTGCAAGACGAAGTGTCTCTGACAAACACGCGTTGAGCCAAGGTAGACCTCGTAGTTTCTCGGCATCGATATCCTTGTAGCTCGAAAAGCTTTCACGTATCTCCTGTTGCAGACGTTCCAGAGCTTCGAGGCTCCACAACAAGAAGTAGAACATCATGTATATCGCAAACGAAGTGGGATCATACCCTCCGATTATCAGCTGGGCCGTCACGGTCAGCATGTGCTTCATGCGGCTGTCTCCTCCTCGCACGGTCTCGTTGGCGGCGAGAAGCTGCTCAAAGTAGTCCGAGTGTTCGAGGCTATTCTTCCTGCTGATTCGCCTGGAGATCTCTTTTCTCAGCTCGCGGGCCAGTCTCGGCATCAAACGTACCATCCTCCACGGGACGAGTAGCACTACCAACGGCCGCAGGATGGGATACGTCTTGGTAGCCACCAAGACGATCAAAAAGAAGTTAATTGTTTCCATGGAGTCGAGAAAGGGGTGATTAGTCACTGTTTATTTGGGTTAGTCGCTGCAACAAGGGATAAGTACAAATTGTGGATGCATAATGTCCCTCACTTGGTTCATCTCCCAACCACAGGATATGTCTGCTGCAGAGTCCATACCTTTCAGACAGCTGACCAAATAAACGTGTCCCTTGCGGCTCACCTCCATGATAACTATTGAAACCCGAAAAAGAAATGTACGAGTAATGAAAGTTCCCACTTATGCCACCACCAACGCCCCAGACATCAAGTTACCAGTCGAAGGGTCCTTGGACTTTTCTCAAATCTCGAATCAAGTCCTGACACGCTTCGTGCCCATTTTTCCCAGCGAGTTCTATGGCCCGGTCGTAGATCTCGTCACTGAACCCCTTGCCGTTGCTGACCCGCCATAAATACTCAATCATCTCCAGTCGCCCGTGCTCGGCGGCACCCTCCAAGGGCCATCTCCCGAGAAATCTCGGAGGCTGGTGGAGGTCGGCGCCGTGCTCAAAAAGTACGCACGCGATGTTGCAGTTTCCACTGATGGCGGCCAGCTGCAAGGCCGTCCCGCCTCCTCGGTAGGCAGGTGCAGCGTTCACGTCGGCATCATGGGAGAGCAATTGCTTGACAATCTCCAAACAGCCAAGTTCGGCTGCTTTCTGTAATGGTGTCCTTTCGATTCCGAGTGTTGCTTCTTTGTTGACTTGGGCATGTTTCTCGAGGAGTAATGTGACCAGATCGGTCCTTTTGAGTTGAATGGCCAACAAGAGAGGAGTCAGGTTGCTATCAGTAGAAGCGCCTCGATTAAAAAAATATCCTCTTCCATTAATAGTGGCGTTCGGGTCACACCCGGCTTCAAGCAATATTTTCACTGCCTCAAGCCCATAACCGCGGCCAACACTGCACGCTTCAATCGCAACTCCAAGGGGGGTCAAAAGCGGCCAAGTTGGTTGGCAGTTAAGATCAAACTTTCCTGACTTGATGATAAACGCCAATATTGGCAGACCGCTAACTCCTTTTTCTATGATGTGTTGCAGCAAACGGACTTCGATTGTACCCCAACCATATTCCCCTGATGATTGTCTATCGTCGAGGAATGGAACCAACGACCATGTCACTTTTTCGAAAAGGAACTGGAACATCTCTTGACTTGTGTCGGCGGCTGATCTCAGCGCTCCGATGTTTCCTGGATTTGCTCCCAAGTCAAGCATCTCTCGAACCATTGTCCAATCATTACTTGCTGCTGCAACCGTCAGTCGCGCTGTGGCAGCAGTGTGGCGAAATGCCTTCTGGTCGAGTAGGAACCGAAACATTCCACGCTGGCGTTTTGCCACTATATCCTCGACGTCGCTTTCTTGGAGCCTTAGATGACTAGGGATAATGTGAAGCGCCTTGGTAATAAGTGATTGGTCGTCTAATCGTATCAATGCTGACAATATCGTAGTTTCTTTTCCATCAACTACATAGTAGGGGCAATTACCATCGTAACAATAGCCGGGGCAGCCAGCGAAATTAGCGTCCATTATGGCATGCACTAGACTGTGATCGCCTCGGATAATAGCAGCCATGAAGGGATCGGGCGGTGGAGGATGACCATCGGAGGTTGAATTGACGTCTGCCCCTGCTTCAAGAAGCATAACGGAAATGTGCTTCTGGCCGGCTTGAATGGCGTGAAGGAGTGGGTCATACAGCTCACACGGTTCACGATGCCGGAATTGTTTTAAAAGTCTGCAGACGTATTTGAGATTACCAGTTGACGCCGCAGCATCCATGGCCCCTTTAAAATGACAATCTCGAAGGCGGCTCAATGAGTCAGTTTCCTCACAGAAGCGAATGAGATCGGCATCTTTTGTCCAAATGGCTTCAGTTAGTGGGTGATCATACCCATTGATGGTATGAGACTCGGCATTGAGTGATGGACCGTATTCGGAGGCTATCCATTCGGCCAAATCCTTGTGGCGGCCTCGGATCGCGCCACCCAAAACTTCCGCCACGGGGTAACCATGATGAGCTAGAAGCATCTCGACAAGTTGAGAGTGGCCTTTCTCCGCACAAGCAATCAATGCTCTGTGAATTTGCGATCTTGAGTAGCCATAGTCCCCTCCTTTGCGTATCTCGTATCTTGGTAAAACGGTGTTTAGAATCTGGGACATTTGCTTTTCGTCGAGCTCCCTCGCTGCGACCGACAATAAGCCGTCTAAAAACCAAGCATCAGGGTTTCGGTCCAAGAGGCTGAGTGCAAGCTCAAATGCCACTTCATTATCATGCAGTGATTTTAGAACGTGTTTCAAGTCTGAGGATTCAACCCGAGCACCAGCATCGAGGAGCTGAGAGACAACACGTTGCGCCACGGGGTTGATTGTGGTACCTATCTTGATGCCATAAAGCAAGCGGGAGATCGGCCCCTTGAACGGCTCAAAGGACTTATTTGCATCGGCTCCATTTACCAAAAGAACACGGACCATGTCTGCGTTTTGTAACTGGCTTGCTCTCTCCAATGGCGTGAGACGGATACCGTTTTGGGTGAAGATAATGGCATTGACGTTGAGCCGCTTTGCATCTAATAGCTGCTGGGCGACTTGTGCCTCTCCCGACTCGACGCACAGCTTGAAAAGACCCACAGCTATCGCTTTGCTGTAGGGTCCTGGGATCCCTTTCAGTTGCATCAGCAGCGAGCCGATGTTCCTGTACTGACTGAGGAACCCTAATACGCGAGTGAGGTCGACCATTTCCAAGCCAGGAAATCCGTTGGCAAAGGAAAATAGTAAGAGTCGATGGATATGTGCATCGAAATTCGCGACGTTTTGGGCAAAACTTAGATCTTCGCCAGGAAGCAGAGACATGAAAGGCTGCAGAAGGCTATGAAGATAGTGATGCTCGGCGAGCTGCGTGTTGAGTAGGTTGAAGGAGGATTGTTGTGGCACTGTAATACAGGATAGGAACTGAATCGTAGGGCTTTGGAGGAAGTGTGTATGGCCGGCAAGCCAGGTGTGAAGACTGGTAGTACCTAAGAGAGATGAGTATAGTCCAAGAGACACAATTTGAGAGTTTTCATACCGGTACCTTCCAACACTCGTTTCTCGAACTGGCAGAAACAAAGATCGGACAGTATTTGCGCTGGCGTCTTTTGGCTGTTATCAACAGGGACAGACTCCGACCAAATCGCCGAATTGAAGTCGAATTGCCCTGGTGAGAAGTGGAATGGGCTTGATGAAACAGGCCTCTGGTCCACAAGGGATAATAATGCGATAGGATCAAAGGCGGCTGTCGATGGCATCGCAGGATTTTCACGGTCTTCCCAAGCTGTGAACACAGGAAAGGCCGGGCTTGACGACGGATCCGGTATGGCAGCATCGGGGATGTCTTCCAGAGCGCCAGCTCCACGCAAGGAAGCAGGAAAAATGGACCTGCTCGAGACAGGGGGATTGCCTGTTGTGAAAGAGCGCTCAATCCGCAACTCATCGGGCGGCGGCGATATCCATTCTCCATGGGCCCGAAGTACTCGAAAGGAGACACCGCGTGGCAGGTGGCCAGCCATGTCTTCTATATCAGTCAGAATCGTATGCTCTTGGAGGATTCTTGTGTACTATACCAGACTCTGTGGCCAGATCCATAGTTTGAGGTCCTCCTCGACAGTATCGGCGTCGGTTCTGTAAGATCCGTGTCTTTGGAACAGGGATGTCGGAAATGAGAAGCCTGACGTTCCTCTCTCCGTGCTGAGTGACAAGGCTGTCATATACAGCGATAGCCTCCCTCCACTCGCCCTTCTTCAAATTCTTGCGAGCGTTCCATTTGACAAACTGCTGCTCGTATTGTGCCTTACTATCATGATTTGACATATTAGCGATGCTTGAAGGGGTGGCTTGGTGCCATTAGTAATCTGGAGGCAGAAACACCAGAAGCGAATGGCAAGTCAAATGAACCATTATGGAGATTCCCTTACGAAGCAGTGAATCCTTGGTCTTTCATCTTTCCAAGCACAGTGTTAAGATCGTTGTCGGCGATCAAAGCCAGGATCTGGCTTTTGCGATCCTCCCATTCAGATGGAGAAGGCATCGCGGCGGGGAATGGGTATTTGGTGACAGTGCCGCGACGGGCGAGAGATGTCAGACGCGCAGCGAATAGGACAATATATAGACTTATCACAAAAAGGCCGGGATAAGGAAGTTTCCTTGGTCACTTTTTCAATGGGAGGACTAGCAAAGAGAACTTATAGATATTCCAGAAATTCTGGATCTGAACTCAGATTCCAGATGGGGGCCATATGCAGCCAGGTTTTCCAGGTTTTGAAATCTGCAAAGATCAATCGGCTCTATTGGGATTCCGAAAAGCCACAAAACCACCTGCCATGAGCGGGCTTCGACGTGAGTGGTCGGGTTTTGTCACGGTTTTGACACTCGTGCACAACTAGGTTAATTGAGTCTGCCTGGGAGCCTGATCCTACAATGTTAAGTAGTTATCTGCCTTACCCCTCACGCAATGATCATAATTGTTGAAGCACTAATTGCTTGGGCGCAGTCATGATATGGTCTGGAATGAGGCATGCTTGTCCACACCCTATATGTCTCAGAATTCCGGTGTCGAGGCAGGCAAATTGACCCCATACAGTCGTGGTGTTTGTAGTCAGCCGTAATTGATGAATCGTGGGTTAAACAGCTTTTGATATTTACGCGCGGGAGGACCCCGCTAAGATGCGAGGGGGTTTGCAATCAGGGGGCTACCTAGGTAAGCACAACCAACCGAGAACCTGAAGGTCCTTGAGCTACCCTTCGATCATTTCAATCCGTTTCGACAATCCAATCCAACCGACACAGCACTTGGGCATCTTGTCATCCTGCGAAACTCACAATATGGCACTGGCACTGTCAGAGCATTTGTTCACTTGGGTGAGCAGCAATTCAGTCATCGGCAAATTGATGCTTCCCTCTGTTGCGTTAGTAAGTACTTATATTATTTTCTCCTTTTGTTACATCTTACTTGGGGCGTCCACGGGTCTCTTCGACACTGATTTGTTTGTTCTCCCATCTAGGTCATTGCTTATGGCCTGACCCGTGCTGTTTATAATGCGAGATTCCATCCGCTCTCAAATTACCCTGGGCCCCGACTTGCTGCTGTTACCGACATCTGGTGGGCATATATCAGGTAGGTACAGCAGTGACCAATCTACGTCTGGCGGCAGCTGGTGCTGCAATGTCACTTCCGCCATACTGACACATGATGACTTTCAACATTGCTAGGGCAACGGGGAGGTACCCGTGGAAAGTTGAGGATGCTCTCAAACGATATGGTAGGAGCACAACACTGACGAATGGTGTCCATGTACACAAGCATTTGTAGCTAACTGTACTAATAATGTAGGTGACATTATCCGCATTGCTCCCAACGAACTCATATTCATTACGCCGAAGGCGGCAAAAGGTCAGCTCCACAGTGGTGGTTTTGATCGCACTTCTAGTTGGACGGTAACTCATCCACCGGCATAGATATCTACCTCTCGCAAGACAAGAACCTCGAGCACTTTGTCCAGGTCGGATACGATGCCTTGGACACGGGCGACGGCGGCATCTCAGGAGAGACAAATCCCGTCAGGCACCGCGAAATTGCCAAGAAGCTATCCCCTGCTTTCAGCATGAGGAACTTGAAAGCAAAAGAGGCCACGATTCTGAAGCACCTCGACCGCTTCCTTGACAAGATGAAGGACATTGGCATGGGAGGGAAAGGTGCAGAGCTGCAGAGCTGGACGGACTGGCTGGCACTGGATCTTTCCGCCGACATGACTTATGGTCGTGACATGAGCCAGGTGAGAGACAGTAGGAGCCCCCTGCCCCTTATTCTTCTCATGTCCTCCGCAAATAGCTTGCTTACGCTCAAGTGGTAGTGAAGGACTCGGTATACCTGAATGCCTCGTTGAAGCTGAACCTCTTTATAACCATGGGCGAGATCGCGAGGAAACTCCGGTTCGCCAGCCTCTTCGCATATCTTACCATCCCGCCCTCCGTCTGGCCCGCGATCCCCACCATGATAAGAATGTACAATGAAGACGTCGCGGCGCGCATCCGGCTCCGGGGCCAGACCGAGCACCTGGATTATTTCGAGCAGCTCCTCCCCGCCGACCAACCCCTGCCCACAGACAAGAAACAGATCTTCCATCTGGAGAACGTGGCGGGACAGCTACTGTTAGCTAGCTGGCAGCCCTTGGCGGACCAGTTCTACTCCTTGATCTTCTTCCTTCTCGGGAGGCCTGATACGTATGCAACGTTGGTGGGGGAGGTGAGAGCCGCGTTTGCAACCTCGGAAGCTATCAATATGGAGACTACTGCAAGTCTGAAGTACCTTCACGCTTGTCAGAAGGAGAGTCTTCGGCTCCATCAGGAGACGGTGGACGGGCTGCCGCGAGTGAGCCCTGGTGCTGTGGTGGACGGCGTGTACATCCCTAAAGGGGTAGGTTCCCTTTTTTCCTCTCCACCCATTCATTTAAACTATACAAACATACATCATCACATACGCCTCCCTTGAAAGAGTTGGCGAGTTGGTATTATATAGGTGCAAGTGCTGAGCTCGAACATCTAGGTTATCTGCCAGATTAGCTATTTTGCTGCGGCCAGAAGCCCTCGATTCTTTGCGGACCCGCTTGTGTTTTGTCCCGAGCGATGGCTGTCGCCAGATCATCCCCAGTTTAACGCAAAGTACAAAAATGATGACTTGACGGCCTCCAAGCCCTTTAGTCAAGGTCCAAGGGGCTGTCCCGGCGGCGCCATCGCCATGGCTGTGGTTCGGCTGTTTATCGTCAAAGTCTTATGGCAGTTCGACCTAGAGGGTATGCCGGGCTACAAAGAGTTGTCCTTTGAGAAAGACTTCAAGTGGTTGACGTTCTGGGAAAGGCCGCCTTTCTGGGTTAGGTTCCAGCCCATCCAAAGATCTAGGGTTGCATAAACTCGTTAGGAGATGATTCCTTTATATATTCAACTCTATTCTCTCTATTTTAGATATAGGGTAGTATTCTCAAAAGGAGCGACAAACAGTTGCCGAGTTAACTTCTCTTATGCATAAACGGCTCTTCTGCAACAATAAACTCAGCCGTCCAACTAACTGGATGGCTATAGAAGCCAGCATCTATCTTCTTTACTTGAAATTGGCAACAACTGCATCGATCTCCTTTTGGGTGTGGCCGTAGATGACATAGAAGTTGTTCTGCTTGCCGCCCTCGTATTTGTTGTACCTAAGGCTAAATTAGTCTATCACTGTTCAATTTCTTTTTTTTTCTTTTTTTTTCTGGTCTCTTTCTTCCTCTTAAGACAAGACTCATGGTGATAGCAACAAAACGAAAAAGGGGTAAAGGAATGATAAAAGTAAGCAGGTGTAGGAGATGACTAACTCGAACCACATGAGACCCTTGTAGTTGGGGTACTTGCTGAGGTCGTCGGCGGTGGTGAGCTTCTTGACCCACTCGGTCTTGTCGGCCTCGCTGCCGGTGTAGGCCGTCTCGCCGATGAGGAAGGGCTTGTTGTACTTCTTGGCAAAGTTGTCGTGGACCTGGCCAAAGAGGCCCCCGAACCCCTTGTCGATGGTGGCCTTGTCCTTGGGGTACGAGTCCAGCGAGACGATGTCGACGTACTTCTCGCCGGGCCACCAGTTGCCCAGCTGGTCGAGGTCGTTGCCGTTGGGCGACCACATCATGCTGTAGGTAGGTAGAGCAAATATAGATTAGTAACCTTTCTGTTGTTTCTGCTGCTGCTGCTGTGGCAAACTTTGGACCCTGAGAGAAGAAGAAAAAAGCGAAGGAGAATGAATGGGGGAAAGGATCGATCTTACTAGCAGCCCTTGACCTTGTGGCACGCCTCGGCGACGTTCTTCCACGCCGTCTTGTACTCGTCGTACTTCATGCCGCCCGGGTAGGCCGGGGTCGCGCAGCCGGGCTTGGCGTAGCAGTTCATCTCGTGCGCGAAGCGCAGGTAGACGGTGAGCCCCTGGTCGGCGAAGGCCTTGGCGACGCCCGCGATGCGGCCGGCGAGCGCGGCGTCGACCTGCTTCCAAGTCACGCCGTCGGGCATGACGGAGGGGACGACGACGGCGCCGTCGGCCAGCCGGCCCTTGCCCGTGATGTCCTTGCCGTCGTACGCGGCGCCCTTGACGTGCGAGTAGTCGCCGAAGAAGCAGCCCTTCTTGCCGCCCGCGAGCTTCGCGAGCGACGCCATGTTGACCTTGTCCGCGTGCTCGTCGTCGGGCAGGTAGCCGAAGGAGATGCCCTTGGACGAGGTCATGCAGTGGGCCGGGAGGCCCGGCAGGGAGACGCCGCCGGCGCGCGGTTCGACGGGGGCGGAGACGTCCAGGGGCGAGGCGAGGGCGCTGGCGGCAAGAAGGCCGAAAGCGGCGAGGTTCGAGAAAGACATGGTGCGAAGAAAGTAAAGTGCTTGAGATTATGGGAAATGACTATTGATGAAGTTGTAAGCGACTGAGACTGCCGATGCTGAATTTCTTGGACTCTCAACTCGAGGCCAAGAAGGCGACATCTTATAGTCTGTAGTCGAATATGCGATTTTTTGGCAGTTTGGCATATATTGCACTTGTCAACCTGACCTGATACTCAAGCTTACACAGCCGTATGCAAAGCTACGTCAGGGATGATATTCAGCTGGCGATCATTCTCAGGGGCCAACTCCCCGTAGCTCCATTTCCGGGCGAAAAGCAACGGCAATAGTAAGCCTTTGCTTTGCCCCCTTTCCTAATGTGTGGGGGTCAAGTTGGCGCCATTTCGCGAGCAAAGTGCATATTTCAGCATTTGGTGGTTGCCATTTCCAATTGTTGCATCTAACCAGTAAAGCGTTGCAAGTTGCGCAACTGTGCAATGAGTAAGCTGCATAATAATACTTCCTTGGTGAACTCGAGAGCTGACGCCCCTGAATCGCTAGCCAATCAGAGTAGATGTGAGCTCTCGCCCTTCGTCCAAAGTAGATAGACAGTTGTGTGTATAAGACATCAAGAAGGCCCCATGATGCGACGTTCAAAAGGGCCTACCCTCAGCCTTTCGGAGAGCCGTTGCATACAAAAGTGCACTTTGGACAGGTAGTAAGACAACTCTGCATTAGGCCGCGCCATCCCGATTCCCAGAATAGCTCATTTCCTATGCCCCCCTGCATTTCATATGCCCTTCTGCATGTCCCGCCCCCAATCTAATAACCTACGGGCTGAAAAAGCCTGGGATGTTTCCAAAGATCAAATTGCAACTACGTTTGTAGTCAGCCGAGGCATACTCACTAGATATTTGATGCAGTTCTGGAAGTGTATAATCTACAAATTTCCCCCTGAGACTGACTGCTCGCCTCCTTTTGGCATCAAAGCGCGATAAATATTACCGCCCGGCTGCAACCATGTTATTGCCCACGTCAGCATCTCTTATTACGACCACGCTCTTCTTGAAGACCTCGGCATCCTCGCACAGAGCTCTCCTCCAAGCCGTTTAGGTTCGTCTTGAGAGTTTCCGGGGCGACCGATCATACCTGGAAGTCATGGGATATCAAATCGGTTGGTTTGTATTCGAGGATTCTGATGGCATTGGATGTGAGGTCTTTTTGTGAGTTAGCATTGTAGCGTAAAATCTATTTGATCCTGGAAATAGTTGATTCTGTTAGGACAGCCTAGCATGAACCGAAAGTGATCGACGACAACGACGATATCTTGAAACCGAGGCGGTGCAGCTTACGGCTATAGTTCGACATTGGCTTGTTTAAAGCCGTCTTATGACAGCCATCGTTACGCCTGTAGAAGCAGCAATTTCGGTGCTCCGACCCTGAAAGATGTATATTTGGGTCGACGTGTTCATATATCGGTACATTAGTTTGGGCAAGGCTGTATAGCCATGCCCCGAAAGATCGCATTGCAATGCAAGGAAGTACAAGGGGGCACATCTGCACATTGGCCAATGTTCATCACAATGTCACTGCATACGGAACAAGAGACTCGGTTTTCAAACACCATTATTCTTCAACTAAGAAGCCGATATAAAGGTATATACAGGCTCGGCTTCGTGCTTGTCGTTAGACCCCAAGACATGACGCTGAAAGATTCCAAACAATACGGCTATTAGAGCAACAATACAAAATTGTCCAAAGCAGCCCCCCGAGAAAGATCTAGGAATAGCCGGGAGGAAAACAACAGTCAAGCCTCGAAACCAGCCTCCAGAAAGGTATTAAAGTTTTTGCATCACGACAATTTGGTTAAATCATCGCTTACAGAACCTTGGAGAGGAGACCGCCAGTGACGGGCTGGAGGAGACCGCCGGCAAGCTGCTCGACGTCACCGACCAGGCTGGTGACCTCGGGGACGACGCCGCCGGTGACTTCGCCGACAAGGCCAGTGGCGAGGGTGACGACAGGGGTGACGAGGGTGTTGACGAGGCCGAGGACGAGCTTGAGCTCGGGCTTGAGGGTGACGAGGACATCGTCGGTGACGTTGCCGACAACACCGGTGACAGTGGCCTTGACCTTCTCGACGATGGCCTTAACATCCTTCAGGAGGACGGGGACCTGGTCGAGCTCCTCGCCAACGAGGGGAACAACGGTGCCGGTCACGGTACCGAGAACGAGGCCGAGGACGCCGTGGAGCTCGGTCTCGACGTTGCTCAGGGTGCGCTGGACGGTCTTGACGGTCTGCTTCTGGACGACATCATCGAGGACAGAGACCTTGAGGCCGCTGACAAGCTTGGCTGAAAGGGTTCGGGTTAGATCATTGATACTCTTGGCTAGGGTAGGCCTGGGAGATTTGGTTTGTACTTACTAACTTCGCTCAGCTCATCGGTGACAGTGGTCTTGACGTCAGCGACGGTGGTGAAGACGGTGGAGACGGCGGCCGAGATCTGGACCTGGCGCTGCTCAACGGGAGCGGCGAAGACGGAGCTCACGGAGAGCGCGGCAAGGGCGGTGGTGAAGAACTGCATTTTGACTGGTGGTTTTGAAAATCGACAAAAAACTGAAGAGCTTGTGGATTAAGGATTAAAGAATGACTAAGTTAGATGGTGCGTAGAGAGCGACTGAGTGAGTGACGGGAGGCTGTTGGCTTGTTGGATGGAGAAGGGAAAAGAGTCAGAATCAGAGTTCGCAAAGTCCAAGATATATACCCAGACGGTCACGATGCAAGCCCCTTAGCCCTTGAGATTGCCGCGCATCCTCGTCTGTAATGCCTGACTCCATACAGACTAGGTAGATACAGTATCGATACATGTCGTCACCTACTATGAGGGCTCCTATGTTGATAGACATTCCATCCTATCTCAGCCCACTTGACCTGTATCACACCCAGGCTCCGCCAGGTAGGAGGCAGGGGCTACAGGACTGATCCTTGAAGGCCTTCACAGAGTCAGTCACAGGCCACGCGCAATACAACATGGGTGCCGAACCTGTGGGAGGAGTGGGCCGGCGGGGGTCGGGCCCGGGGGTCCCTGGCAGTTCGCAGTAAACGTGGTTGCTGAATCTGGACGTTAAATGACCTTGTCTGCTTGCGGGGGCACCAGGCCCCCGCCGACAAGCACTTGGGAAGACGATCACAATCTAAACTGATGGCAGACTTGGCCATGAGAATACTGGGGCCATTTTACCCAGATAACCAGAAAGCGCACCACTGAAGCAGAGAAGCTTATTGTTAAGAGAACACTGCGCGGGCGCTTGCACCTCTTTCGCTCAACTCCGACCAGTGCAGTCAGTCACTGAACTGCCGGTGGATATAGTATGTAGTAGTTTGTCTCCATGGTTCGTCTGCCAATTCACCAATGTCGCATTCGGCCGGCCGTCAAGAGCTTCTTCACGTTCCATGGCCTGTGCTGATCGACCGGGACGCTACGCTGGGTGGTTCGGTGACATTCCTTCTTCCCACCTGTCAACCAGTCTTCGACTTTGTTTGAACAGCAGCAGTGGGTGGTAATCATTCGGCAGGCGGTATGACGTCAAAGGGCGAAATAGGAGCACGGCAGGTCCGTGTTGGTCTCTGGACAAGTAAACATGCGATATGGGGAGCCTAGCTGCCTGAGTAGGGAGCATTCAACACCAACCCGGCCGGGCTCATGACTAGGACAGGACGATCCTCGAGGTTTTCATATTGGATGGTGCAGCCTGCAGCTCCCCCCATGAAGGTAGGTCGCTGTATCGAATCGAACCTTCTGTTTGGGTCAAGTCAACAAGGTGCATAATGAGCCAAAAACAAGCGTATTCTCGAAGCGTGCAGGCGTGGTGTCTGGGTGTGTGTGCTTTCTGCGTGGGGTGCTGGGATGTCGCGCTAAAACGGTCCAAAGGAGAAAGGTGCAGCTTTCAGCAATTTCTGGACAGGCGGCGATTGCCAGGAACGGCACCACCTGGTTGGGCCCTCCAGGTACTGCTCCCTGTTGCTCCAGGGGGCCTCAAGGGTCCTGACGAATTGCCGGTGGGGAACCACCGAATTCCAACATCCACTGGGCTCTGTGCCTGACAGGTGACATCCCTTCTAATGCAGGGTCGGTGCAAACAACATAACATGCAACTGTAATTGGACAGATGCTTCATTTCAGGTGGGAGACGTGGTAGATTGAAGGTTTTGCAAGATACCGTATTACTATTACTGCGCCGTTTTCCAAGTCTTGTCCTCACGTCCTGTAATGATGCACGTCCGTCCTGGTGCAGCAAGGAGTAAGTAACATTTGTGAGATTGATGGATTGTTGGTTAGTCCAGCAGGGTTTCCAGTGCATGCGTTGGAAAATCGCTCGGCGATCGATCAGGCTTCTGAAATTGCACATGCCGTGCTCGCAATTGCCTATGCCTATCCCATGACTTCCATAGCGCCGAATCGCAGCTTCAATTGCCGGGGAAGAAGGTCCAAATAGACTTGCAAGTCGATCACTTAGCTAGCTAGTCTATGCGTAGCCCTAAAGTACTGCTAAAGCCACGCTGGGCTGAAGCCATTGACAACCGCCTCGAGATAGTTTGCGACGGTTGCTTATCAACAGCGGAGCAGGGCGGGGGTGTTTACTGAAGCTGCCACAACCGTCTCTCCTACTATCTATCCTTCTTGTCCATCGAGACCAAAGCGCAACCTGCGTCTATGCCGAGACAGGAATTAGCTGAATCTGAGCAGCCTGGGTAAAATGCCTCTGCCCCTGTAGATCCCTTGTCGTCGTTGGGTTGGCAGCATGCTGGCATGCGGCAGGGGCTTACTGCTGACAGGGGTGTCTACTACTGGCTTGGCAGTCTCCAAATCGTTGATGATATCGACGTTCTACTCTGTACACCAGCACAGGAATGCCTTCAACGATGCTGCATACTCCTTCAACCCGGCGATAATAGTCTAAATTAATTTCAATTAAGCCGGGTTGAAACATCAAGCGTCGTATCGACTCAATTTTTCAGTATTACACCTAAGGTCTAAGGACTTATTACTGACTAATGAACAGGAAGGTGTCCGGGGTCGTCGACCAAGGTGTGTGCAATGTATGTATCGTCAAAGTCCCTACTCTGTACGTCTCTCCTGACCTGCATACATATCTTGCAATTCAACGGATTATTCCGTGACCGTAGATTGGCTTTGATTGGCGCGTGGAAACAACATATCCGGCTTACCGGCTTATCGGCTCACTCATGCTAACTCAAGCAGGAGGAGAAGGACTCTCGGGCTCCCTCTCACTGCAATTTGTCTGTGCCTCCTTAGTTGGCGATCCTCCACTGGCCGGCCCTCAAATCTACATCTTATCCACCACCACCAAAAAAAACTTCCACTAAACCTCCTGTCTCCTAATGTCAAAGATAGGGTTCCCAGGTTTAGATGAGGATCTTCTAGAAGCTTCAATCGATAGCCAACCCAGACTTCAGCCACCGACGTAGGGAAGTGGAATTTCTTCCTCAATTCCTCGAACGCTGGTTGCTTCAAGATGCGTCATGATATTACATCGTCTCCTATATCAAACAATTCCAATATGTCCTAATCAATGAGTAGCTTCTCTTCTTGCTCCGTTTCGATCCTACCCATCTCCATTAGCTGGGAAGGCCATAGATGGCTCATCAATAGTAGAGATGACGCGACCCGACTACTCCTATCTAGCTCATCGGTAAACCCCTTAGACATCATTTTGGGATATGGATCATCCTCTTACTATGCAAACACACAGACTCAGAGAGAATATCGCCGATGCTTCGAAGAAATTTCGACTATTCCAGACCGCTGTTCAGAGTCCATCACCATTGGTATCTCTCTCTCTGTCTCTCCCTTTTTGGTCTGAATCAACCAGGCTGGCCCAGCTAAACCGACACACTACGTCTTGCACAGCACGGCAGGAGAACGCCTGAGTCTGAACTCTTGTGTCTTACCATCACTTTGTTGAAACAAGCAGAGAGGAACGTCTTGTCGCCGCGTGTTTGCTCTCGTTGCTTGTTTGTCCTGGACACCCACGTCGAGTTGATGGCACCGGCCTGGTCATGCCTTCTCTCTATTCTTTCTTGCTGGCCGATCCCCGGAACGGTCTCAACTATCGATCCGACTCGTCTCGCAACCGTCACGATGTCTGAGTGCTCAAATTCGTAGAGGCTACCGAGCAAACAACTCTTCGAGTAGAATGCGATATCCGAAAGCACAAGTTGTGGAACGAGATATTCTCCATACATGTCGCATATGCCCCGCCAGTACTCACCTCCTCAAGCTGTAACCAATTGGTTGAGCGTACTCTGTGCTCTGGTGCAGCCACTCGAGATTGAGGCACTGTCCGACGCGATTCAGATCTATGAATGAAGTCATCATCGTGCGCCATGCACCATGCACCATGCACCATATCGACACTGGGTTCAAGTACTAATCAGCCAGGAGTCGCAAGGGAACACACGAAAACGATAAACACCCCACCCAGATACACACAGAGGCTTTCTGGCAGCTTTGCGAATCTCGCCATCCGCCACCGACCGTCGACTTTGATGCCCGAGGGAGATTCGAATGGCTTGCGTGACAAAGTCATCCTTGTTCGAGACATTTGAGGCCGATGCATCCTGAGCAGTCGGGGCCTTCCAGACAGCGACGTCTTGGCTTTCAAATACGTCACGCCACACCGGCTATCAGGATTACACGCACTCTCCATTTGCTTGACTTGACATTCATTTGGATGCTTCAATCCTTTTTGGATTCGCATCTTCAGATTCAAGTTCGGGAATGTCCACTGGTGTTGGTGGTTGTCCCGAGAGAGGCCATACATATATGGTGATGGCATCACGACGTTTTTGCGTGGCAGTAGGGCTGAGAGGCCGTGCAGTCCAAAATAAGAGAGCGGCATTGCTCAATTCACGTGGCCCGATGGTTAGGTGACGATGACACCCATTGAAACTCCGGCCGCCAAGTGGAGAAATCTGGAGAATAGTGACTAAGTAGCGCTTCTCCGCTTGTGACCTCAACTCTTGTAACTTCCCTTTTGGGTCCGTGAGTATCTAGACTACGTACGTATCATACGTAGCAAGGTGAAAAATAAAAAGCCTCTCATCAAGATTCCAGATCCCAGTTTTATAGAAGAACTTTTTCTCTTCCTCTTAACGTTACAAGTTTACTACTCTTTTTACCTTCGCATAAAATCTCACTTTGAACTCCTTATACCGACCGTTACCTTCCAAGAAACCGCTACCATGGCGTCCGAGAAAGTACTCAGCCGGGTGAACAAGCAACCAGGCTTCGGCCTGCAAGCCGTCCTGGCCGCCCAGAAGGAGACCGCCGCCCCGGCCGCCCTTGCCGACCCCCCAGAGGACGTACGTAGCTTCATCTGTCCCAGATTCCCCCGCCCGCCGTACACTATATACAGCTAACATATGATACCATCCTCGCCTACCAGGCCGACCAAGTAAAAGCCCAGTGCGACTCCTTCACCCTGGACTCCTTCACCGCCGACGACGCCTGGGAGCTCGGCCACCTGCTGTACGCGCGCCTGCTGCCGCTGGTGGCGGCCAAGGGCCGCCCGACGCTCATCTCGATCGCGAGCGCGACGGGCCACGTGCTGTTCCAGGCCGCGGTGGGCGGCGGGACGCAGCTCGACAACACCATCTGGATCCAGCGGAAGCGCGCGACGGTGCTGCGGTTCGGCTGCTCGACCTGGCTCATGCACTGCAAGTTCGCGGGCGACGAGGAGGCGTTCCGCGCCAAGTTCACCCTGAGCCCGGACCTCGCCGCGGGCTACGCCATCCACGGCGGCGGCGTGCCCATCCGCGTCCGGGGCGTCGAGGGCGTGGTGGCGGTCGTGGTCATCTCGGGGCTGAAGCAGCATGAGGATCACGGTGTCATTGTGGATGTCTTGAACGCGAACTGGAAATAGGAGGTTTCTTCATTTGCCCAATTGTTTGGAAGTGTTTATACATATTCCACATTGAAGAAATCAAATTCTACGTTCAATGATTAGCAGCAACAAATGAACTATATCAGGATGAATTTGCTTACACGTATCGAACCACATTTGAGCTGGCCATCCCTTACCATTTTCCAATGTTCAGAAGGGGAGCATCACATGTATTGAGAGATGTAGACCTTATATATGACTATCAATGTATACTAGCTTACGTTTAAACAGAAGTATGGGATTAAATCAGAACAAACACAAAAAGCAGGAGATGAGAACATTTCCTTCAATGGTCCAAAAGCCTGTTGTATTCATGCCTCGTTCTGTAATTTCCTTGTTTTTTCTATACACTGCAGGCTAATGAACTAATACAAAGCAGACGCCCACCCTGTGAGCAGACAAAATCCAGTAAACCAACGCCTTTCTGGCATTGTCGCCTATTTTTCCAAGAGTTGAGGGTCTTGATCCTATCGCAGAAGCAAGAAAATCCATGTTTATCTTCTTTGTGTGCCAGAAGATGTTGCTCAGATTTTGAGTTTTACATATCCTGTAGATATGAAGAATGTTCACTCGAAAGGGAATTCCATCTCCTCCAGTCGGCTCGTGACCATCTTGTCTGCGTCCGCGGCGACCTGCTCCAGCATCGTGCGGAGGTTTTCCGATACTTCAAGATCCTCGTCGACGGCCATCTCCCTGATCCAAGCGATAGTGTCGTCAACGCTGCCATCAGTGTAGGAGTCCTCTGTGTATTCGCGTCGACCTTGGGCCAAGGGGACTCGTGCTTCACGGAAAGCAAGTTCGTAGATGACCATCATTCTTGAAGCCGTACGCGAGTCTTCCTGCGAATCTTGGCACGTGAGACGCATCTCTACCTCATTCAGGAATACCAGGATATCATTGATCATCTCTTGGCGCTTGTTCAAGAGTTTGAGGGCAACTATTGTTTTCTTTATGTTAGACGAAATGACCTCAAAACATACATACGTGAATTGTGATCATGACTTACCGCGGGCAAACAAATCTCGAGCGTTCAGCGAGAGCTCCTTTCCTTCCCATGACAAGACCCCCTTATAGGCCCAGGGTGAGCCCGTGATATTGGTCACCTTGCACCGGCGTATGAACTGCTTGCAGACAAGAGCGAACATGCCGCGGTGCTTGAACTCGACGCTGAGTTGCAGCAAACACGGCCAACCCAAGATACACAAGTGGGAGATACCGACATCATCTCCGAACTCAATTTGCACCTGGAGCGTGTGAAGATACTGATTGGCCCAGTCGAAGAGCAATTCAGTCAACTCGAGCTTGACACCGATTATCATGAGATCCTTGGCAGTCGTCAAGCAGATATCGGAAGGTTCCGGCTCTTGGCAGTGGAGAAGGTTGATCAGGATCTCGAGAGCCTTGAAGTCTTCTGGGGTAAAGAGGCGCCGTATGTGGTCAATGTCCTTGCCGGTTCGCTTCCAGTTTGTCCACAGGTCATCCCAAGCGGGGCATCCTTCCATGGCGCCTGGGGACATGGCCAACAGATAAGTCGTAGCCCCAACCTGAGCAGTGGCGTACCGGTATTTTGGCGTGTATTCGTCGAAGCAAATCACATGCTTCATCTGGATGCTCTTGTTGCATGCAGGTGGCCGCATAACATAGGCCCGGAACGTGGATGACAACTGATTGGCGTCAGAGGTGCCGCTACTGAGATCGCGATCGTTCTCATACTAGGAAAATGTCAGTTTTTCGTCAGAAGCCTTGTTTGAGGTGGTGTGGTATGGGGCATGGGAGGCATGTACTGTATGTGATGGGCGAAGCTTACTTGATCGTCTAGAGTCTTGTTTATCAGGATACCACTTAACAGTTGTTTGCGAAGGGGAGTCGCTCGCTTGTTCTTGAAGTGTCTACGCTGTCGCTCTGCAACTTGAGGATCCATCTTCGCGGGCAATAAAATCAGCAAGCAGGATAATATCGACAACGGACGCAATGTCGGTGATGATGAAGACAATGAAGGTGATGTCGGCGATGGATGAGAGATATCACGACGAGTAATTTCGCGACAAACAATGTGAATGTATGATGGCGATGGTTGAAAGGGAATCGGCGACGCTTGTGTAGGATAGGATTGGATTTAAGCAGGAAACAGCAAAAAGTGGCGACTGTGGACTATTGGATGCTGTATGAACAATCATATTGTTCAACAATGACAAGATATTGCCTGGAGATGTTTGCTCTAGCTGAGGGCAACTATTCACAGCTCGTTCACGTCCTTGTCACTATCTCTTGACATTGGCCCCTTGGACAAGCTCTAGACAAAATAGACGCAAACATTTTGACATTTTGATTAACGATCACTGTGAAGTTATTTTGCACAGTATTCAACGCCAAGTATGAGAGAGTCTGGTATAATTATTTCTATACAATGCTTCTCTATAAGGCTACAATATCGCGCCTTCTCCTATCTAGCATGAACATAACTGACAGCAAATCTAGGGATCGCAGTAACCACACCATGATTCCCAAAGAGCAGTCACGAACCCAAGTCTACCACGACACCTAGATTAGAATGTGATCCACCCCTAAGCGAGCCTTATGTGAACAAGCCCCCACTAACAATCACTCAGCTCGCCGCTCTCTCCATCTTGAGCCGCAGCATCCTAACCTCCAACCCCGTCGCGCGCCCATCTTCGCCCATGTGGAAGACCCAATCATCCAGAGAGACCTGTCCGTACAGAGGGGCCCCCAGTGCCGTCCAAGCCATCAGACACGGATCCTGCACCTTGCCGTCCTCCGTAGCATTGAAAAACGTGGCTCGGAATCCCAGTTTCGAGTCATAGGTAGTAGGAGATGACGACCCCCCAAAAATAGCTCCCCGACGCGTCTCGGTCCGTCGCAGCTGCGAGGGATACAGCCGCGCAAACTCTCCGGCGTTGAACATGGCCTTCAGCCGGCTATCGGGCCCCACGATCGGTACTCCCCGGCTGACGAGGCTCGTCACCAGCAGGCCCGGCCCGCCGTCCGAGACGACCGCGACAGAGCTGTTCGTGGCCGCGTCGGCAAAAGTGCCCACGAAATTGCGCGTCGCCTCGTCGCGCGCCTGCTGCTCCGCCGCGGGTAAAAACACGTCGCCCCCGGCGTTCATGAGCTTCTCCCGCACACCGCCGGCCTGTGTCGTGCCCGGAACACCCGCCGTCAGCACGACCCACCCCAGGTCATGCTCCGGCGCCAGCACGAGGGCGGCGTGGTAGTTGCCCAGGTCGCCCTGCTTCGTGTAGAGCTGCGTTGTCCGCCGCCCCTTTTCCAAGTCAAGGTACCGGATCTCCCAAGGCGCGCCAACCGCAGAGCTGAGGTGGCCCGTCTGGATCACGGGCTTCAGCCAGCGGCGGGTGCGCGCGGGGCTCATGGTCGCGGACTGCAGGATCGCCTGGCCGGCGCGGACCATGTCGGCCGTCGAGGAGTAGATGGAGCCCGACGGGTTGGCCGGGCCCAGATCAGAGTCCCAACCGACCAACGTGGCGTTCTCGCCGGGGATGACACCACCCGTCGAGGGTGCCTTGTCGTAACTGCTGTGGCTCATCCCCAGCGCTCCGAAGAGGTTGGTGTTGATGGCGGTCCCGACGGGAACACCCGTGATGGCCTCTTGAGCGTAGGCAAGCAGTTCGAACCCCATGTTGCTATACGCTGGCGAATGTGCGGCTGGGAAGATGGGATGTTGCCTCAGGAGGTATGTTAGGGATTCTGGGTATTTTATCATCACACGTCAGTCATTGTATCTTTTTGGTTCGATAAAAGAGCGAGGTAAAGGGGTAAGAAACAAAACTTCATACCGTTTCTTGTACAGGGAGCATTGATTCCAGGAACGCCACACGAAGGCTTCTCGCCCGCGTTAAGTACGGGAAATCCCAGGTCCGAGATTTGTCCCGAGTTAGTAAATGCAAGATCCGACTGGGTATCTATGTAATATTATCAGTACTTGCGGAGTCATATACATGTACGGCACGAATATGCCTACCATCACGCTGAATACCAGCTGCCTGGCTCGCGAGCTGGCCAAGAGTGACATCTTCCCATCGGACGTGCTCCAAGTCGTCATATACAGTCCCATTTTCGAGGTTATGGTAGGTCAGGTTGGCAAGCTCGGGGACGTATTTTGTAATGGGATCGTTGAAGCGCTCGTCGCCTATTTCCTTCAGGAAGGTCCAGACAGCGAAGACTTTGGAGATGCTGGCAATGCGGAATACCGAGTCCTTATCTACAGCCGGCACACCAACTTGAACTCCCGGCGGAGTGTAGTACTTTTCGTACAAGGTCTTGTTCTCCTTGGATGAGAACAGCGCAAACGTCCAGGCGGTTTCGTTGGTCTGAGGGGCTCCCAGTGAGCTCGCCAAGAGCTGTTCGAACTGCGCAGTGGCATTGGAAAGGAGTGAGCTGCTGGAGAGGTTGCGAGGGGCAGGGAAACCAGGTCCAGCAAGTGGACAATCAGCCGCCGAGGCCCCTGCGGCCACGGCTAACAGGCTAAGAAGTCTCGAGAGCGAAGCCATCAAGGATCAGCTGGCTGAAGCGAGAGGGATAAAAGATGGAATGAGTCAAACACAAAACAATTGTAAAGAACGTTTGATCCTAAACATGGGACTTAGGGAAATTTCAGTATTGGGAGGGTTAATGCCCTCCATTATATATGTAAATAATAGATATGAGGCTTGACAAGGATACGCGTTAGGCATCCGTATAGTCGGAACGAAGCCTTTAGACCTAGTCCGATGAAGAATTCGGACTTAAGACAGAGAAGGATTACACGGCGTTCGAGGTGACGACCATCTAAGCCTCAAAAGTCGAAAGGCGTACAGTCTCACCCCTGGAAGTTTATTAGTGGATACAATTCCAGAAAAGAGCCCTATACGTTCCCGATACCGGCTGTCAATATAATAAATGCCTGAGAGATACAGCTTTTCTAGTAATATTGGTTGTATCGAATTTTTGTTCCCCCTTCAAACGTAGCATATAGATACTTTCTCAATTTCTCTAATATACAGGACGGAATTTCGAGGGTGATGGTGTAGATAGTGACGACTACTTATGCATCTAAGCCTCCTGTCACACAACGGGGGGCTGTGCTACCGCCATCTAAGCCCCTCGAGCCAATTACGGGAAATCCTCCTGTAAAAGCCGCCCGCCCGCCCCTTGGAGAATAAGAATGACAATACTGTATGTACATATGTGTGCAGCTAAACGTATTACCCCAACCACCCCAGCAACCCTGTCGCGGTATACAACATGAACGGTAAGAGCGCCCAGTGCCTTAGCTCCTCACCGCCGACGACCGCGCGGCTGATGAGCCCGTCCGAGAAGGCCGTGAAGCAGCCGCAGAGCATGGCGCACCCCAGCAGCTTCCGGTCGCCGCGGTACCAGGTCGCGAGCCCGACGACGCCAAGCGCGACATTGCGTACCCCCTCGCGCCGGATCAGGCCATGAACCAGGTCCCTTTGTTGTTTGGCAGCGGTGGCCGCAGCTGGTGTTTCGGCAGAGGTAGTGGAAGGAGAAGGGGCTGAAGGGAACTGCCAGAGCTGCAGGAGTTTATCGGGTTGGACGAGCTGGGTGATACCCGTCGCCGGCAGCATGAACAAGAAAATCGCTGCCACATTCGGCATGATTGGCGACGACCATGGCCTTGGTGAGAATAGACTGGCCATCATGTGCGCTCGGCGTGAGCTTATGGTTGTGGTTTACTAACGCCCAACGACTCAGCTCGTATAGCTAACAATCTCAGAGATCCTAAAATGAAGTATAGATTGCCTATTCGCAACGTTACAGATCGGGCAATCAAGAGTAGTAGAATGGTCCGCTCCGATGCTGACGTCGAGATGCGCACTCCACATGATGCTGACAGGCCGCCCCTGATCTAAGCTGAATCCGGTCTTACCCAGCGACTTGAGCTAGCAAATGAAACATGCAGCCGTACCACGTATGTAAAGCGTACCTAGTAGGTAGGTACCTAAGGAAACATATAGCAGCCAGTCCCGTCACATGTAAGCCGGTCGGCCCGTCGAAACTTCCGCATCAGCTCGTAATTCATTTCGCATTAATTAGAATCTACCTGTATACCATACCAACCTATGTCTACTGGCGGAAATGACCTAGGTACGCCTCTTTAGAAGGAAGAGAAAGGAAGCCGCCGACGACAACTAGATGGAAGCATTGTAGGGCGGAAACCTGATGTTCATGGCCCAGTCGGCCGGGATGATCTCCGGCACCCCAACCGACCTCAACTTGTGCTTCCCAGCGCCCACCATGCTGTGTACCCGCTCGCCCGTCGTTGCATTTACCGCGTCCGACGTGGGCGTCTTGCCCGTACACCTGCCGCCGGGCGGGAAGATGCGGCCCTCCAGCAGGAGCCTGTACCCGCCAATCTGATTCCTACACTCTGTCCAGTTCGCGCTGTAAACCGCTAGCTGGTTTGCTGCCATGGTTCGGTTCTGGAGAAAGAAAGGAGATCCTTCGCTGCCGCTGCCGTTGCCATCGCGAGAAATGGTCGACGACGATTTGTTGCGTGAGAGACTCCGCGCCCGCGCCATGTTGGACATGGCCCAGCGGCCCGAGTCGGCGAACTCTTCGACCAGCTTGCTTCCTTTATGAGACAACGAGCTCGCAGCATAGGACGTGGGGACCTTAGAATCCCTTTGGTAGTACCAGTTCCACTAGAGAAGTGGCCCAAATATCAGCTCATCAGGTGCATCATTTCACTGTCGTGGTCGTGGTGGGCGGGCTCATTGAGCATATGCCACTTGTGTGAGTTTACCGGAATGGAAATATTGTATGAATGAATGAGCATTTGGCTAGATGTAGATGACTTACCTCCGGCGACTCACTGATCAGCTTGCTCTGAGGCTGGTGCGATCCGATCACGGCGTCGAGAATGTGGTTGAACTCATGTACGGCTACGCCGATGTCCATTGCCGACAGGAATGCGGTGGAGGCTTCCATGGTCGCAGCAACGATACCTCTATTCTTCTTGGCATAGCTTTCGGGCGCCAGTATGACGTGAGCAACATGTTGACGCATGCCGACGGGGATCTTGCCCAGGATCTACAGACCGTCACGAGGCGGGTCAGCTGTGTCCGCCCGAGGAAGCTGCCTCTGTCTCGTTTTGCCGGCAACTTGCCAGACTTACCACCATAGCTTTGTTCCAGCTGATCAACGAGTCCTTGTAGCGACAGATGGTCCAAGGAGCGTCGCAGTCGGTGTAATAGACGTCGCGTACCTCCATGTTAGTTGCGTTCGGGGTGATTCTACCGTCCTTGAGGAAGTGGTGGCAGACATCGGGAACTATACCCTGAGGCCATACACGGATGTCGGGCGGAAACTTCTGGTGGGAAGGGAGATCGTGAAACAGATCATGCTCCTGGAGGGCCTCAAAGGCATTATAGGGGGGATCAATGGCTTGGGGTGGGTTTGATTGAGTGGCCTGGACCAACAACAAGAATAGGCAGAGCACTGAGCCCAAAGCGAAGATATAACGATGCATGGCTTCTGAAGAGTATGGGTTCCCCAGCTATGATACGGCTGAGTTGCTCTTCTTTGAGACGCACCCTCACAAGTGTTGGAAGAAGAGTTGGATTGGGCTGGTTGGGCAAGGGCTCAACCTGAGGAAGACGGATTGGAATGGAAAGAGCGAAGTACGAAGAAGTCTAACCCTTTCCCTTCCTTTCTTCCTTCCATATGGGTAAAATCATTTTTGTGCTGCTTCAACAAATGGGCCGGCAATTGTCGGCAACTCGTTGACTCCTTTTCATTCTCAGTGATGTTGGCTGTGTCATGTATTAAGGGATTGGCAGGACGTTGACGAGTAGCAGCTATGAGCGTCATCACTCGTTATTCCCATGAGGCAAAAATAGAAAATCCGATTTTAGTTGCACTTACATCAGTGTTCCGAAAACAGTCAGGACTAGGGTTGCTTCTGTTGCGTGATGCCTTTCTGGAATGTTGCTGCCACGAAATCACCAACACACGGAGCTGGTCGGAATCAGTTCGCACACAAGCCAATAACACAACTTGGCCAACATGGGACCACACCTGCTTTTTACGCCCCCTTTGTACGCACGCAAAGGAGCTTGACTTCTGCTTGAGCCCGCCGAAGGTACTTGGCGGACAATGTCGGGTTTCATGGACAAAGACGATATAGAATCACAGAAAACTGGACAAATCAATTGGGAGGCTTCTAAATGCACGCCAAATCTTGGTATTACTGCTCAATCCATCGTCTGCACCAACAAATAAATGATTTAATAGAATCTAAGTACGCAAACGGCGCCGTATTCAGGCATGCATAATGAAACTACACTAACAAATGCTCAGTGTGGTCATTTCTCCTTGACAACAATATTCTCTAGAATGCAGCAGCCAAGAAAGCAAGCATAGAAATACCCGCGGCCGCTCCACTGATGGCAATGTTGCGGAAGCCGGCACTCTTGCCATCACCGGATTGAGATGGGCTGCTGCCAGAGCTGGTGCCGGATCCAGTGGCGGCGTTGTTGCTACCAGCCGTGTTGCTAACATCGTCGGCCAGGGGCTTGACAGCAAGACCCGAAATAGCCTTTCCGTCAGTGTCCTTGATCTCGTGGGTAACCTTGTAGTCGGAGACCTTGACAATCTTGCCAACGGGCTTGGGCGAGACACCACCGTCGAGGATCTTCTTGGTGTTGGGGGGAAGAGCAGGAAGGGTGAAGTTGTTGCTGAAGCCCTTCTCCTTGATCAAGCTGGAAGAGCACTTGGGAGCCTTGGGCGCGTTTCCGCTAGCCTTGACGCTCTGGACGGCCTTCCAGTCAACCTTGGCGTACTGGTCCTTCAGAGTCTTGAAGTCGGCGAGAAGCTTGACGCTGTTGTCCTTACCAACATCAGCCAGGCCATAGTTATTGGGCTCCTGAGCGAACTCGTAGACAACACCGCCAGAGAAGACGGGGGTCATCTGCTTTCCGTAGATGGTGCCGATCTCGGTGAAGATACGGGGGGAAGGCGTGTTGCAACCAAACTCGGAGTAGAAGACGGGGACGGAAGAAGACTTGAACATGTCGACCAGCGTGTTGTATCCAGAGGATTCGAAGCTGGCATCAGCACACCAAGAGTAGCTGTTCAGGGCGAACATGTCAGCGCGAGACATGTCGTCCTTCTCGCCCTCAATGGAGCACTGGAAGAAGTTCCAGCTGTCCTCAAGGACTTCACGGACGTCGGCAGCGGAGTATCCAACAGGGATGGGGCGGTCGGCGTGGTTCTTGATGTACTGCTTGAGATCACGAGTGACAGCACGGATGTACGGAGGGGCAGTTCCACCTTGCTTAACGTTGGAAATGACCTCGTTTCCGGAGAAGAATCCAAGCAGGTTGGGGTAAGACTTGAAAGCCTCGACAATGGCGAAGGTACGGTTGAGGTAGGTGTCGTAGTACGAAGTCCAGGGCTCCAGACTGTTGAGGGACTCGCCGACAAGGGGAGAGTTGACGTCGATGACCATGTACATACCAGCGGCATTGAAGATGCTGGCGCACTCGTCGTGGTTCAGGTTAGGGTCCAAGTTGTAAACTCGGATGGTGTTGATACCCAGAACCTGCATGAGGGCGGCATCACGCTTGCAGACGTCTCCGTTAGAGAGAGGGTCCTTGCCGTGGCTGGGGTCGTAGCCAGCGCTGCCACCAATCTGGTAGGCCATGCCCACGATTTGGAAGACATCATTCGTCTTGGGGTTGACGAACTGGTTGCCCCGGGCCTCAAGGGCAGGGACAGCCGCGACAATGGTCGCGCCAAGGGCGACGAGAGCAGATTGGAGCTGAAGACGCATGGTTAGCAGGTTTTCAATTGGCATTAAGTGATTCGCCGATGGCCCAGTAATGAAACCTGCCACCTAAGATTGGAGCAAGCCTGCGGATGCATTGCAGAATGCATCTTCATGCGGGCTTACTCTCATCTTTTGGTGGTTGTTTGCAATACCATTTCAATGTGATTCAATATGAGCTAATCGGGCAGTTTGACATGGTTAAGGCCGATTGGCTCGATATTGACATGCCGCGATCGACAGCTTAAGTAAGACAGCTGGGCAAAAGCGGGTTCTGGCATCTCGGCATCAACTGCAAAAATGGTAACTTACAAGCATGGCGAATGTTCGCTGAACTGTGTTGCTTTACTGTGGTGGTATGGCTGAAGATCCAAAAAACGGATGGGATGAAGCGGCACTTATTAACAGACAGTCTCGTGTCTTGTCGTCACCGGTAAGCCTGCGATGGAGATCGTGTTGGCCGAGTTTTCCTGACTGACTGGCTAGTCTTGCAAGCGCAGTGTTGACTGGTGGAGTTTTCTTGTTCGTATTGTCGCCGTTCGGTCAAGATACCAGGTGGGTTCCTCGTACGGAGTAGTAGTCGACGGCGAGCCAAAAAGCAAGCTCCAAAAAGAGGTATAACTGATTTGCAGAGAGAGTGACTGGAAAAGAGTGAGAGAGCAGAACTGAGAGAGTTAATGCTCAATCGTACAGATAAATGGGTTGGCACAAAGGAGGGAAAGAAAGCCGCAGGCAAAAAAGTATGGCCCAAGAAGGATCCAAGTCAAGAGTGAAGGAGTGACTGATCAAGCGACTGCTCTGGAAACAAAGTTTCGGGACGACACGATGGTAAATACCAGCAACTTAGCAAGGCTAGGGCCGCTTCGCAAATAGGGAGGGAGGAAAGCCTGGACTTATTATTAGTCGGGCAGGTACCCCCCGTTCTCACTTCTCACCCACGCGCCCGCGCTCCCACCTCCTGCAACTTGATGCGACGGGATGCAATGAGACGAAATGGGGACCTGACGCTAACATTAGGAGGGAACCGTAGTGGCACACCGTCAGATGGTCGGACATGGATAGGATGGATCGCTACTGGCAGGAGGTTATTGGATGCTATTGGACGCACTCAAAGCTGCGCTCTGTTTCCAGTCTCGTGTGGCCGGGATGCTGGGCAAGTGCGGCCGAGATGGCAGCTATTTCATCCACTATCCGTTAGGGACTGCTGGATGATGGGTGGAACGCAGACTCCACGTTTGAGATTGCTTGGCTTATCCTGTAAATGTTCTTCATGCCGCACTTAGATTGCGCTCCAAGGTGCTCCATCCAGGATGTATTGGGTATTGTTTTTTGCCTTCTATCCGTCCTTCCAAAACTAATGCATACCTGTTTCCCTTATCGCGCCTATACCAATCAATCCCTATTTGTTTGATCGATCTGCAAGATGGTAACGGCGAGCGGCGCCAAAGATGGCCACCATTATTAGTGTCATGATGAAACTGCTATGAACATGGTGTGCATGGGTCGCCCAAAGAAGGTCACTTGTGCAAGACCGGCCAATGGCATTGGAGTTGCAGTTTAATCAAGCATCCAAACCCATGACAGCATCAGAATCCAGAATCCTTCTTCGACTTGATTCTCTTGGCTGATAACAAACGGTGAACGCTGGGGGCCAAATGCAAACAGAGCCTCTTTTCTGTTCTAAGTTGGCATATGTACACCTGCATACTGCAGCCCACTGCCCACCTCAAAGTAACTTTAGTTCGTCAAAATAGTCAAAACGTGCATGTCCCCATTCCATCCATTCTGTCAGCTTGGAACCAACTACGGTACCTACTGTGTGGTACGATATATTGGGCTTCACGATGTCCCAACTGTCTGGCAGACACGTGCACCCTCATCATCGCGAGGTTGGAATGCAAGAAACCCCGTATTCAGACTTTGCACTCGCATTCTATATTGCCATCCAGATACCTATTTGCGTCCGTCATGATTACTTACTCATGGGTGTGCGGAGTACAACCAGCATATTAATTTGCGATTCATGAGTGCTTCCTGACTCTCTACCCGGATAACGGCACCTGGCATCCAGTCATCCTTACGAGATGATAGATCATGTTGCAGGGCAGGTATCTCAGATAATGGGTAACATGCCGTAAGAGCACACCTCATCATAGGCAACATCCTCATCGCACACAAGATATCATCTTATATGGCAAAAGATCTTGCGATCTCCAGCCGGCCACCGCATCTCGCGGGTTAAAGCATATGCGATGCACGAACGACGTCAGTGGTGGTCGGGACTCCCTGCGCGTGCAACATTGTCAGCGGGAACATGAAACGCTCGGAAGCACAGCGTCAAATTCAAAAGGTGTCAATCGCAATTCTCGTGACTGGAGCAGGCTGGGGGAGAGGCCTCAATCTTTCTTCAGTGGAGGCTTTAATCTTCAGGGGCCTAAAACGCGCCCAAGGAGAAAACAACCGGTCCCCCCTTCCCTTCTCCCCTTCTTCCCCTGCCCCCCTGTCAGCCCGTTGCCAATGGAGGATGGAGAAAAGCCAATTGTCAAAGGGAGCGAGGGAAGGTTTGAATCCCTCTCCCCCACTAAAGAGGGAAAGGTGCAGACGGGCCACCTGAGCCTCCCTTGGCCCTGCTCAGTGCTGCTGCTGCTGCTCACCTTGTTGACCTCGGTGGGCTGCTTTGGTGGGCTTGGGGGTTCGAAACAACCTCAGCCAGCGTCTAAGTAAAGAAAAAGCTCACCGCCTACCGGTTGTCGGGACGCTGAGAGTCCACCGGCCGCCGGGCACTTTTCTGCCAGCGCCGTTCGCTGGTAAGCGCCATGGACGCCACTAAGCTGGGTATTCACCCAAAAGTGTACCTAATCTGATAGCGAGAGAGAGGACCGTTACCGGCTGAGTCACCCTCCATCTCCGAACGATAGATTTGTGAATATCTATTCTTGGCTCCGTATGCTTCCCCAACTCCGTCCATTCTGTGCCGGTGCTCCTTTCCGTATCTCTTCCACCCGCACATCCCACTCGTTCCCCCGCCTCAGTAGATTTGCAGGCACAATGGCACCCAGTAGGTTAACCCCCTCCCCCTCACCCCTATTTCCCATGGTGGCACTTTTTGGGGGGTTCGCGGCGCACAGCGATGCGCAGACAGATGCGAACAAGTGTACCTGCCGTCCCGTGTCGCGGCTTGGTTAGATGTCGCATGAGACATGCTGTGCTTCTGCTACTCCGTGTCTACCTACCTGCCACAATGCGAACAACCGCGTCACAACGAACGAACGAGCGAGCGTAGCTTTAGTACATAGCCATGCATATACATACATAACTAACACAACCCCGCCACAGCCGGCCAACAACCCACCGACCGCCGCCCGCTCGTCATCTCGGGCCCCTCGGGCGTGGGCAAGGGCACCCTGTACGGCCGCCTGTTCGCCGCGCACCCGGACAGCTTCACCCTGTCCGTCTCGCACACGACGCGGTCCCCCCGCGCCGGCGAGGAGCACGGCACCCACTACTTCTTCGTCCCCATGGCCGAGTTCGAGGACCTCATCGCCAAGGACGGCTTCGTCGAGCACGCCAAGTTCGGCAGCAACCGCTACGGCACCTCCAAGAAGACCATTGAGGAGCAGACCGCCAAGGGCCGCGTCGTCGTGCTCGACATCGAGATGGAGGTAAGAATAAGAAGGAGGAGGGATCCACCTATCCCCTACACCCACCCCTCTTTTGCGACGAGGCCCATGGTTTATAGATATAAGAGATTGAATCACCCTGACTGACATTTACTTCTTCTTTCTTTTACACAGGGTGTAAAGCAGATCAAGGCTTCCGGCATCGACGCCCGCTACGTCTTCATCAAGCCCCCTTCCTTCGAGGCGCTTGAGCAGCGCCTTCGCGGCCGCGGCACCGAAACCGAAGAGGCCGTCAGCAAACGCTTGGCTCAAGCCAAGGTCGAGCTCGAGTACGCCGACACGCCCGGCGTCCACGACATCATCATCACGAACGATGACCTGGACAAGGCTTACAAGGAGTTGGAGGATTACGTTTACAAGTCATAGAGCACGAGCAAATGTCAATACACACGAGACCAGGGCTTTAGATGTTGGTTCAATTAGTCTTAGGCTTGGTATAAAAGTGAAGGCAGCTCCTGCGCAATACTACAAGGAAATAATAAAAATGTCTCGGACTCTCCAGTCTGGAGGAAATGCTGCTTGCTCTGCTTGCTTTCCCAACACATAACATAACAAGGCTTGAACAAGCCAAAATTAGGCCAAGTGGCCATGGATATCTCTCGAATGCCGCCTCTCTTCCTCTAGCACTGCCCCAGATCCATTAGACACTTTTGGGGACTATAACTTTTGTGGTCCACTATCCATGTCTTCGCACGTAAACCGTCCATGCGACTAGTCGCAGAGTCATAACTGGAAAAGAGCGATCTTTCTGGCTCCCATAAGAGTATGGAAGGAAACGAAGGATACCTCAGAGAATGTGTGTATGGCCAATTTATGACGACAACTAGTAGCCGTTCATGGTCATGCGGTTCGAGTTTCTGCTCAGCTCGCGATCCGCGGCAGGGCTGATGGGTCGGCTGCCATGGCCCTGCGCGCTGCTCTCCTTCAGGGCCAGCAGTTGCTTGGCACGGAAAGTCTCGTAGTGGATCTGCGAGGTGGTCTCGATAAGATCTTGAAGATGGGTTCGGAGCAGGAAGTTACGCAGGTAAACGAACTCGCAGTGGTTCTCGTCCTCAACGTTGATGACTCCCCACCGGTTCTGGCGTCCACGAACCTGCTTGCCGTTCACGATAATGGACTTCTCGGAGCCAACAACAGCGAAGGGCACAAGACTCTGCAAAGATGGTTAGCAAATATAAAAGCACCAAGCGAATGAAGGCAAAATTACCTTGATCTGTGTGTTAACAGAACGCTCCTCATCGTCCAACTCCTCGTTGTCGTAGGGGTACATCTTAAGGTTGTGGAAAGCGAATTCCTCCTTGATGCGCTCCTTGAACGCCTGTCTCTCCTCCAGAGTCAAAGAGTCGGCCTTGGCGATGACGGGCACGACGTTGACAACATCAGACAGCTTCTTCAGGACAACGATATCAATGGGCTTGAGCGAGTGGCCAGAGGGCTGAATGAAGAACAAGCAGCAGTGGATACGTGTGTCCTGGATGTAACGCTCACGCTGAGCTGTGAGTTCCTTTCGTAGGTACGCGGAGTGCTGATCCTTGATGTACTTGACGATAGGGTCCCAGCAGCGGTCGTTGTTGACAAGGTCGCCATAACCGGGGGTATCAACAATGTTGAGTCGTAGACGGACACCGTTCTCCTCGATGATGTGCGAAACGGGGTGGATCTCGGTGGTCGTGCGGACGGGCTCATCGGGAAGCAGTCTACCCTTAGAGTCGATCAGGTGAGAAGCGAAGATGGTGTTGATCAGAGTCGACTTTCCAAGACCAGTCTGGCCTGTGTGACGGATGCTGGTTAGCGACATCGCCCAACTTCAATATGCAAGATCAATCCGGCGCCGACGACAAGAGGGTCGACCAGCTTGATTGAGCAATGGTAGCAGCTTGATAGAACTTACCGACGCAGATAACGTTGAACTGGAAACCTCTCTTCAAGAGCTTGCGCTCGATCTGGGAGGTGATGCTGTCAAAACCGACATGGCTGTTGGGGAATACAGTAGGGGCGGCCATTTTGTCCGAATTCTGGTTGAATGGATGTGTCTGTATTAGAGATGATGAAGTCCAAGTCGAAGAGGTAGTTCTGTTCCGAATCCAAGAAACAGCCTAAGGGCAATTAATTGGATAGTAGAATGAATGAACGAGCGGAAAGGGGGCAGGCCGCAGACGCGAAGTGAAAGTGGAGTTTCGGTTAGGTTGAATGAAGATAGATTGAGAAGACGAAAAGGTCACACCAGAGAATTAGGTATGGGACTGGGGGGATCGATAATGTTGAAACGAAACGAAGGCGAAGTGAGGCCCGAATTAACGCTGTTGAGAGTTCCTGCCGTAGGTTTTCCACTGAACTGAACTTGAAAGTTGCAACTGGTCAAGTCGTCGAAGAAAGAGGGCGATTGACTTCGGAATTCGTGTTCACCTGGTCTTGCTGGCTCTCTCTGTCTCCTTCTGAGATACGACGGGTACCAAATAACACTAATTTCCGCTGCAAGGTATGGGCAATGGGATGGGCAGATGGGCAGGTGCCAAATGCACCATATCGGGCTGGCTGCTAGTCTGTCGCTTCTCCTCTGCCGGGACGCCAACCGTGGATTAAGGGGTCGAGGGCAGAGGGCAGCTGCTGATTGGCCAGGGAGCTGTCTGTGCACTAAACCAGTCTGAGTCTGGGGGGTTAGGAGGAGAAAAAAGAACGGGCCAATTTCAAGGGTCGCAGTCGCCTGATGAGTTGATTTGCATTGAACATTGAGCTTTACCTAATTGCGATTGAAACTTTTTTTTATTTGGCCCGAAGGTGGTCAAGGTCACTTTTTGCAGGGGAGCTACCTACCAGGTGCAGTCTACCACTGCTACTCGCTGACTCTGGAACCCAGCCTAGCCTAAGGTAAGCAAAGCAGCAGCAAAGCACGGCAATCTAAAACCTCTTTCGCCGACCTCTCTCACGTGGAGCCACGATAGACTGCAACCACCGAAATCTCGTGCGCCGACGTCGATTGCACCCAACCCGACCCCAATTGCCAGGAAAGAGGCACGCACAGCCCACGATCACATATTCCGCTGAGGGCGCAAACCAGGCAATTGCCCTTCCCGTTCAATTTGCTCAGCATGGCCGCAATTCAGCAATTCCGGTTCGCTTCGGCGGTATCATCGCTGTTGCCTCGAATGACCTCTTCGACCTTCGCCTCCTCCTTCAGGTCGACCATTCTCTTCTCACAGCAAACCCGGCAAGCGCCGTATCCGTCATGGCCGTCGCTAGCGATTGCGATCCCCGCTGCCATTCAGAGCATACCGGGTCTGTTGGGTGATATCTGGGAAGGCATTCTCAAGGCTGTGCCCAAGAAGAAGACTTCGCATATGAAGAAGCGACACCGACAGATGGCAGGCAAGGCGCTCAAGGATGTGACGAATCTGAACAAATGCCCCGTGTGCGGCCACACGAAGAAGATGCATACTTTATGTCCACAGTGCATGGGCAGTAAGTTGACTCAAACAGCTCGAGTGACTGGGCAAGCAGCTAACAACGTAACAGAGATCCAGAACATGTTCCCTAACACATCGGCGGAGAAGAAGATTGACCACGCATGAGTAACATGCGATCTCAGTGTCAAAATTAAAAAAAGAAAAAAGGATGAAGATATGAAGGGGATATATACTGCATTGGATTGGCGTTCTAAGGTCGGGTTATAAACGGCCCTCTATTCATGGCTGAAAGCCTTGTATAAATCAAGTGTATCATAACGGAGCACTGTATACCACTATATCATGCACATGTACATTGATACGAACCTTTGCAGCAGTTTATGCCAAACTGAAGCCGTATTGTTGGAGCTGCTTTTCCCAGCCTTCAACATGGCCCATCTTTTCCTCTGCTCAAAAAGTGATGCAATGCAATCCAATGCCCGAGCTTTGGACATGGAACCCCACCAATGCAGGGACAGTATTGATTGCTTGCCATAGTAAGTCGTTCATTGCCAATGAGGGAGGTCATAAGGATGCCTACTTGATATTTCGCTACATGAAGTAGAAATCCCAGCGTTAGGGGCTTCGTATGCATTAGGTAGTCTTGGACAATTTCGACGTAGTGATCGTTCTTGTTGTGAGGTGGTGAAGGTGCTTTCGTTCGGGTCATTACCACAGATTGCCCCACCAAAGCTTTCCCATCTACAATATCACCACCGTCATCCAAAGAGGAACACGAACTTCGCAACTTCTTGCGCGTCGTTTCTCTCTCGGTCAACACTATGGTATGGACACATCGGGCATAGTATTGTATCGTGAGGAATGATATCTAACATATACTTCAGTCTAAACAATACCTTACCGCACATACGGTGGACAACGGTAAGCTCCCAATCTTGCTACGCTCCCAGCTCAGAGGGAGGCCCTGCGTGGTACTTTGTTGCATTTACTAACTTTCTTTAGCCCACGTTGCCAACATCTTTGCGATCGCCGCTACGAAAACAGCCATCCTCTCCGTCTCAGGCTCCCACTGCTTAAATGTACATGCGACAAACAAAGAAGGATACCCTTTGGTGCAGTCGATCTCCAATGCGCACAAGCTTGGGTGCCACCATCTGGCCGTGTCTCGCGATGGTCAGGTCGCCGCTTCGATAGGTTTTGCGGGCGAGATCAAGACATGGAAGGTTTCAGAGACGGGCTCCGGTGACTGGGAGCCTTATGCCGAGGTCGCCAATGGCGACGAGAAACTGGGAGAGGCGTGGGCGCTTGCGCTCAGCGAAGACGGATCCGTCCTGGCAACGACGACGCACAACGGCCGGGTTAATATATGGCGGTTGCGCGATGGTTCGAGTCAGCTTGCCCAGCAGTTTGAGCCGGGCTCCGTCATCACAAGCGCCTTTGGCATGTCGATCGACATAAGCCGCGATGGCAAGTTTACTGCAACTGGCCACGCCAATGGAGCCGTCTACCTTTACAACAACGAGACAGGCCGAGTCGTATATCAACTACCAGGTAAGCAAGGAAATCCTTCAGACACTCAAATCGACCTCATGCTGACCCTTTCCTAGGTCTCGCCAAGCCCGTCCGCGCCGTGGCCTTCTCCCCGGCCGGAACTAAGCTTGCGGCTGCTGGAGATTCCATGACTGTCGAGTTGTTCGACTTGCAGTACGGCGATCACGTAGCCCAGTTCACAGGTCATGCAGCATGGATCATGAGCATCGACTGGAGCGATACGGGCGAGTATCTCCTCAGTGGATCGTACGATGGCAAGGCCAAAGTGTGGTCCATCGACAAGCAAGCCTGTGTCGCTACCCACAGCGAGACAGAGCAAGCACTCCTCAGCGTCAAGTGGTTGCCGAAGACTGGGATGAACGAGATGTTCTGCACAGCTGGTGCCAACAGGAGTTTGACGTTTTACCGCGAGGCTACAGGCACCGCCTAACGACCGCAAAGACAAAGATTCACGACATTTGCATTACTGGGCGTGGCGTTCATGAGATGTCTACTACATGTATGGATGGGAATGAAGACTGCCCATTTGCCGTTGCATTGGGGATTTAGAGAGCATGAAGCATCAAATCAATATTGTGAGCAGCTCAACCGGCTGGCTCGTACATTTGCAGTCCACTTCGTTTGTGTAAGGACCAGATATGCTAACAGCGTAATCAATTGAACCCATCGACACCTTACATTCATATATTCTCGCCAACCTAAATCGTTCTAACCGTACATTCTGCATACGTTAAAATTCATAAACCTACCTCTTTAGAATTTGGTAGAGCAATATGGCAGGTAACTCTGACAAAGAAGTCACGTGCAATCGTACCTTCCTCGCGTTGTCCCTCCAACTCTAGTCCGTCTTCCCCAATTTCCCCAACGTCATTGCGATCTCAGAGCCTAGCACCGGTTCCCGCATTCTAGACCGCATTCCACAATTATTCAATCCCCTGCGTCAATCTATCAAGATCGCATTGCTCGCAACGGAGAACAAACCGTCGGCAAACATCATTAGAGAAACATTCTTACTACTTGGAAATCGATTACATATTCATCTTATTCTCAATTGATACCAAATCGCACAGCAGATCTCCAGTAGTACCTAACCTCACCATGCCTGCCACACGCCGCAGTACCCGCTCTTCATCGCAAGCCGGCGGAAAGCAAGCGACACTATCCTTCCACAACCGAGTGACCAAGGCGGTCCCGAAATCAAGCAAGAACCTCGTCTCGTCCCCCTCCAAGCAGTCGCCGCTCTCTAAGCACGTCGTATCCGCTTCGCAAGAAGAGGAGGAGAAGGCCCACTCAGAGCCCGCCAAGGAAGACATCATCCTCGACGATGTTGCCGCTGAGTCCGAGAAGGAGGAGGAGGAGCCTTCGCAGGTAGCCGATACGGAGGAAGAGGCCGTCGAAAAGTCAGACGCCGAGCTGCGCGCCGAACAGATCACCGGAAGCCAAGTCGACCAGTACTGGCGCAAGCTGGAAGGCGAGCGCATTGCGAAGAGAGTGCACCAGGAGGATCTGAGCCAGGCCGAGAAGGTCTTGCGGTATTTCGACGTCAGTTCGCAGTACGGTGTAAGTATTCTTTCTCGTCCTTGGGGAAAACCAAGTCAAGTCCTTTGCTAACTTATACTTGCCTAGCCTTGCGTCGGTATCACACGTTTGAGACGCTGGCAACGAGCGGACAAGCTCGGTCTCAACCCGCCGCCTGAGGTTCTCGCCGTCCTCCGCAAGGAAGAAGAGCAGGGAACCAAGGGAATCGAGAAGGCCCATATGGACGTCATCTTGAACTCCACAGCCGTGGGTGTTTCATAGTAAGAACTTGAAAAGGGTGTTTTTAACAGGACACGACACAAAGCCTAAAGCAATGCGAGTTTTGCGGCCTCGGCGAACTGACTAGCTAAGATCTGAATGTGCAGTGTGTATATGGCATTTGCTTTGGGGGTGTTCAGGAGTTTGGCTTTCATGTGACTCTGAGATACAGAGTCCCCATCACGAGAGAAGGGCTTTCAGGCCCCATACTTGGGCTTCAACATGTACGACTAGCGGTCACGAGAATACGAATTGATTTCCAATAGAACCACTGTCTTCCGCATCGAAATCGAGTTTTATACGGAAGCGATGAGAAGGACTGCATACACCCTCCAATTGTCGTTTAAGGCATGTGCCATTTCACGATACTAACAGAGGTGGTCGTCTATAGGTGGGGCCATAGTTTCAGATTAAACGACTGCCACCTATGAGGTAGGCTGATCATGGTTCATTTGAAAGGATCATGATCGCTCTAGGTGATAGTCCATTTCCTACATCGTATCTCAAGTCATGTCAACAAGTCTTCTCGCAAATACACAACATACCATCAACCCCCTTTTTCTTCTTGCCTCCTCTCTAGGATAACAAGACGCGGTTCGCTTCTACCATCCTCGCCCGTTCTCACCGTGGCCTCAGGTACGCTCGCCGGCGTAGCTAGCACCATCAATGACTACCCGGTCTCAGCGTTATCAGGCGTCAGAGCGAGGAAGTCGAATTCTGGTGTTGCCAAGTAGGTGGTGGATGCATACGTTGAGTCGTCACATTGGTAGACGGAGGGTAGCCAGGACACACACAGGGGACAGAAAATAGAGTGCGGCCAATGAGGTGGAGACGAGATATACAGCCCAGCACGGCCGAATGCAGGTACCAAGGTAGGACTGAGGCAAGTTGAGTGGTGACATTGTCATTAGAAGAAGGAAAGAGGGCCAGAAAGGGGATGCTCGAGGAGCGCACAGCCAGCAAGTAGCCCGCTTGCAGGATGTGGCACCAGGATATAACGTACCTCAGGTACCGGCCTGTGAGAGACGGGTTTATCTATACCTAATCCCTGGCACCGGAAGGATGATGGTATCGCCGACTTCCTCAAGGCTAACGTCCCCTTGAGTGACGAACAGCCTGAGTTTGGCGGCGGCAGCGACGACGGTGCTGGCGGTGGCGGTGATGGTGACAGGGCCATCGACGGTGACGGGGCAAGCGATGGCGACGGCGTTCATCTTGTCGATGGCGCTACTGATGGCGATCACATCGGCTCGACTTGTAGTTGCGGGATGAACGGGGGATAGACAGGGGACACACGGGGGGTAGATAGGGGAGTAACAGGGGACGTAAAACAGAGTGCAACCAGTAAAGTACGACAGTGGAGTTTAGGTAAGTGAATATGGTACATAGAAGTCGAACCCCGGCTGATTGACAGGAACGTACTCATGATGGGCATAGGGTATGGGTAGCTCGATGGTATTCACTCGCATGAGTTCACCATTATAACCAGCTTCGAGGGCTCGATACATGACCCGGTCATTCAGACCCAACTAAGCAACGACGGCTTGACATTCCGGGACGGCATCATCAGTTATCAATTCACTTGCTTGGAGTAGGACACATGCATTGGGCTATGTACTAAGTAGTCGCTTTGAACACACCAGAATATCGCGCGATCGGTTAGGAGTAAAGCAAATGTCCTGTGGCAGGGTCACTTATCAGAGGCTTGCAGGCCAAGAAAGGGGTTGAAAAGGGGGTTGAACCCACCTCCACTGGATTCGATGCAGGCAATTGGTTTTGTTTTCCATAAATTATAAATTCATATCAGTAGCATGAACCTACGCGATTTGAAGTCCTAGTCAACTACTGCTGTTTCACTCATCGTGGTGGTTCAAGGTGGATGGATCATGGTCATTGAAGTGCTGCTTGGGATTGAGATGACGAGCATTTCATTTTATCACATGCTACAATCTTCTTTCCTTACGTAGAACTCGTGATTCATAACACCGGTTGACAAGTTGAGAGGTGTTCCTGAAGCAGGACGGCCAGAAAGCTTGGAACTGTTCTCGCCAACCGCCAACCACCGATCAGTTTACCTCTAATTATCCAGGTACGAGACAGTTTGCAGCTGAGAAATGGCAATATGCTCCCGCGGATCGTGTCAATAGCGATCTTAGCCGCTTGTTCTATTCCAGACCAAGGCCGATGTCACCTCAGGGCCATTGCCTTCATTCCAAGAACTGGTGAAGAGAGATGAGGGTTTAAGCCCAGGCGATAAGATGTTCATTTCGAGACCTCTGGATCATGGTGTTTATTGGGCCAGTTCAATACACATCACAATTCATAAAGAATTACATATATGATGGCATATCCAATGAGAGATCCTGCAGTAAGTCCTCGGATGTTGGGGGGCATCCGAAAAGGGGTTGATTGGCTTTGGGATGAAAAAGAATTGCTTACCGCAGGCTATCCTGCATTACAGTTGAATGCATGTATCACGAGATGCCCATGGACGAAAGATGTGTGTAAATAACCCATGCCGAGCTCAAGAATCAGGTGTAGAAGGCTCAGCCGCAGAGTATGGCTTTTGAGCCTCATGAGTGATCAAAAGATAAATTCAAATTCATGAAAGCTTCATCTCGATGAGGCGTGACACGGAAGATCGTTACTGTGAATAATAGAAAGGGAAAGGAGAAAAAAGCTGCAAAATCTTAGGCAGGGAATTGAACGCATTCTTGTAGATTGTCCAGACCCGAAAAGCATCAGGCGCCTCTAGAAGGTATACGTTTTACCACTGCGCCATCCGACTCACCAGAGGTGCCGATCTCCCCTGTACCGTTACTGGCAGGACAGTTAATTTAGATGTTTAAGAAGAGCTCAAGGTATGTAGGTCCTAGGCCTACCTCCTCGGGGCTCACAGCTGCCTCACCTCCCCTAAACACGCGTCGGCACGCGTCAAGCTCCCGTAGCTACCCAAGCTACCCATTTTAGGAAGTCACCTGGTATAACAATGAGCACTCTGGCTTAGATAGAAAGGTCGACAACGTAGAGGGGTATCTTTCACTCATTAACACAGGCTCTTGAGAGATGATATCTTCGTTGGGCCAAGATATCCTTCCATGTCACCCATCGCCATAACCTAGCAACTGCCGAGGATAGGACGCACCCAGACGATACACCTGTACTCAGTACCAGATGCTTCTCGTGCGGTGATGGGGCATTGTCTCCTTGCCGTCTGCTTCCAACTGCTTCATGGTATCGTAAAGGAAGAAGTCGATCAAGATGGCGTTCACCTTGGCCTCTGGATGGGCTCGGTTGATTTCCCTCCTGAGCAGCTCCACGCACCATATGCTACAAGCTAATAATGGAGACGTAAGTAAGTATTTGTATTTCACATGAACAAAGTATGTCTTTCTTACCTCGGAGCTGAAGTTCATACGAGGTTCCACTCTCGATGATATCACCTTTGCTGACCATGGCCTGCAGGGGCGGGCTGTACCCTATACAGCCCAGTGTTGACAGGATCTGCGGCACGCGGTAGTCGGCAAACATAGTAATCTTGTCGATGTCCCTGAACTCGCCCCAGTCCTCGCCTTGGAAGCAAGCCCAGACATCGGCCACGAATATCTGAGCACGCTTGAGTAGCCGTATGGGCTTCCGACGATTCTCAAATTTGTGCTCATCCCGGAAGCAGTCGAAGTCGCGCGCAAGCATGTTCACCAGCTCTGCAGCCGAGCCATCGGCTGCCTCGATGAGAGCCGTGACACTACACGAGTATTTCTGCGGATGGGGAGTTGGTTCGAGTTGGTCCTAAGGGGTATTCCGGACCCCCTGCAACGAAAGAGAAAGGGGAAAAGGACCTACCTCGTACAGCACCTGTCCTGCTTCGCGCAGGCATTTGAGGCGTTCCTCAAGTAATGGCATCTCTTCGTCGGTACATGACCGGAATACGTGCCGCAACGACTCGAGGTTGCACTCATCCTCGCTCTGCCAGTAATGCGGGTCGGTGATGGGGATACCTTAATCATTGATCAACAATTCCGTCATGAGCCTGGTTTATGTCGTAGTCCGCAGCAGTACGCATGACGAAATGAAACGACCAATGAGCAGGACAGAGTTGCACACACCTTCCTCCAAGGCTCTCTGCAACGCAGCGACGAGACTCCAGTAGCCCGTCCAGTTCTTATCTTTGTAGTTGATAGCGAATCGCTCATCTTCAGGCTTCAACGACCAGAACGAGAAGTTGAGTAGGTCCATGGTGAAGATGAAAGCCACGGTCGACTCGTCCTTGCTCTTCGGGTGTAGCTCGTGCTCAGCCCAGCTGGCCGTGGAGAACCCCTTAGACTGCATCTGCGTGTGGATAATGTTCGCGGCATTCTTGCATGCGCGCATGTCCACGGCAACGTCAATAGAATTGTCGTAGACATACTCGGCGCCTTCAAGAACACCCGTCTCGGCTTCGGCAGAGATGTTGAGCTTTCCATGAATATGCTGGCGGAGGAGCTCGAGCAGCTCGGGGTCAGCCTCGTCGTCCGACATGATTTGTGGCGTCGCTACGTCAACGGGCTGGGCCAATGACGACTCCTAGTCTACCTGGGGCTCTTTCAAAGCCGTATACGGGGTTCCGAAGAGGTGTGCACTGAAGGATGTTGTGGAGTTGAACGTCTAACGTCTACATAAGACATGAAGAAGTGAAATTCGAGCCCGACCCCGAAATTTGTGGTAGCGGGTCAGAAGTTGGAGAACCAACCAGCCTAACTAGGTAATAAGCTAGATATACCGCACGTGAATGAAATGGCATGAGATGGCTTTCTACATATATGTAGGTAGATATAGTATTCGAATGTCTGTAAAATCGGCAACTATAACTATAACTATATCATGTCAACTCGCAGCATAAATTATTCAGAACTTATTCGTGTGTTCCCTTGCCAGCGCTTTTGCTCCCCTCTTCTTCGTCCTCTGCATGAGTGGTACCGGTAGAGGTGAGTTCCTTCCCCTGCAGGCTGAGGCGTGCATGAGACCAGACCAATTGCAGCAGTCGCTACCGTGCACACCCTGCACACCCTGCTCTCTTTAGCCAGCGCGTTTGGGGGGCGTGCGGAAGGGCGTCAGGGCGTGTTCCAATTTAGACCAGGTCCCAATTCCGTCACCGGGGACCGGGAATGAACCCGAGTCAGTCTTAAGGTGCCCCCCATGGACCCCGTGGCGTACGAGTAGGTAGCCAGACTGAGTATCCCGTCCATTGTCCATCGTAACAGACTGATAGATCATTGATCTGCACCTGAGTCTATCAAAGCCATTGGAAGTAGATACACAGTTCATCGAGTATCCCCGTAACCGATTGAATAACCCGTGGGCTAACAAGCTTCGGGTCATTCGATCGGGAAATATCAGGTATTCATCAGTGCAAATCCAAAGGTTCCATCAACATTTGATGTTCTGTACTCCCAACCGTCGTAGAGATATATGCGTGCGTGAGCGAGTTGGATCAATTAGTGAGGTGTACTGTAATGTTTGCCTTGCTCACCTGCAGAGTTCATATGTACACAAAATTTTAGGACAACGCCTCCAGGACCAGGGCGTAGACCTATATATTGGAAGTCATGTTGAATGATGACGGAACACTTCCAGGTTAGGTATCCACGTACCTTCCATTTCTAGGCACCTCAGTACAATAACCTGATATTGATGTACCGTGCTCGTTCCCAGAAGCTTAGGAGGTACCTACCAGACCACCCAGACCTAATCTACCTCCCCTACCACCTGCATGTACGGTGACTTACCAGTGCTAACACGCCTGCACGCTAGGTAGAGTAGCACTCAAGGCTCACACCTCGCGCCATCCCATCGAATCGAGGCTGAGAGAAGCGCCTGCAACTTTTGATTTATTAACCTAGACACAACTAGATCTGCAGATTCAACCCATCCAGTCGTCTTTTTTTTATTACTTTTCACATTTGCGCCTGCTCGCAATTCCTCGTCACTACTTTCTACCTATCGCGCCCAGGACTTGCCTGCAATCGTCCCTTCGTTCATGCATCTCACCCCATCCATGACGGCAACTGAAGTGGGCTGGAGCTGTCTTTAGGTATCTCCCTTCACCATGGCGCAGGCTCCAACTCGCGACAGCTACAATCGCCAGTCGCTGACCAATGGCGTCAATGACGCTGTCAAAGCCGTAAGTCGTTCCTCCATCTTATTCCCCATTGCCGCCGCATACCAACCAGCAGTTGTGCGCCTGCTTTGCTTCCTGTACAATGAGCTGTCTGCCTGCGCATTGCATTGCATATGTCGACTACTGTCGCAGTCGCAAGCGCAAACATGGCAGCTCAAACCGCGCTGTACCTCTACTACACGAGATCTTGACACACCCGACTGCCCTTTTGGACTTCTGGAAACTCGGTATCCCACTGATCACCACGGCCCATCATGGAACTGCTCGACGATATTGAACCCGTCGACGTACTGACATACACCTCACAGGCTAAAGTTCTGATGGTCGGTGCTGGCGGCATCGGATGCGAACTCTTGAAGAATCTCGCCCTCACCGGCTTTGGCGAAATCCACATTGTCGACCTCGACACGATAGACCTGAGCAACTTAAATCGTCAATTTCTCTTCCGACACGAACACATCAAGAAGTCTAAAGCATTGGTACAGAAATTCCGGGCAAGGTGGTGGTTATGGCGAGCGCGTACTAATCATCTTGCAGGTAGCGAAAGAGGCGGCCGAAAGCTTTAACCCGAACGTCAAGATCGAGGCACACCACGCGAACATCAAGGATGCGCAATTCAACCTCGAGTGGTTTCGCGGTTTCAAGCTGGTTTTCAATGCGCTGGATAATCTCGAGGCGAGACGACATGTCAACAAGATGTGTCTAGCGGCAGATGTGCCCTTGATTGAGAGCGGTACAACTGGTTTCAACGGTCAGGTTCAGGTTATCAAGAAGGGTGTTACAGCGTGCTACGATTGCACAACAAAGGACGTCCCCAAGTCGTTCCCAGTGTGCACCATCCGAAGCACTCCGAGCCAGCCTATCCATTGCATTGTATGGGCCAAAAGCTATCTTCTGAACGAGGTTTTTGGCGTCAGCGAGGACGAGGCGGCTTTTGACCATTCGACGGATGCCGATAACGCCCAGGAGATCGCAGAACTGAAGAAGGAAGCCGAAGCGCTGCGAAGAATTCGAGAGTCTGTGGGCACCACAGAATTTCCCAAGATGCTGTTCGACAAAGTCTTCAAGGCCGATATCGATCGGCTGCGATCCATGGAGGAAATGTGGCAGTCGAGGCAAAAGCCGGAGCCTTTGGACTACGACGTCCTGAAGCCCAAAGCGCCTACAGTCACCCCGGAATTACTGCAAGATGGGCAGAAATTATGGTCGTTGGAGGAAAACCTGGCAGTTATGAACGACAGTCTGGAACGCCTGAGCAAACGCGTGGCTGAACTAAAGGCAGCCGGAACAGCACAGCCCACAATCACGTTTGACAAGGATGATGAAGATACTCTTGACTTCGTCGCGGCAGCTGCCAACATCCGATCCTCCATATTCGGCATTGACCGAAAGTCCCGTTTCGACATCAAGCAGATGGCCGGCAACATTATCCCAGCTATTGCAACTACGAATGCCATTGTGGCCGGTCTTTGTGTACTGGAATCCTTCAAAGTACTCCAGGGCGACTACGAGAAAACCAAGGAGGTAAGGCACACAGCCCATATGCTCAGATTGGGATCAGAGCTCACGCATAACATCATAGGTATTCCTGTCGCCTTTCGCAACCCAGCGCCTTCTGAGTGCGGATAAGCCTCAGCCTCCGAACCCCAACTGTCCCGTCTGCAGCGTCTACCAGACGAGTGTATACGTGGACTTTTCGCGTGCCACACTCAAGGACCTGGTAGGCGACTTCGTGAGATTGCAACTGGGCTACGGTGACAGGGAGCTTGCTGTCAGTACCGAAGCTGGCGTTCTCTATGATCCCGAGGAGGAGGACAATCTCTCCAAGAAATTGGGCGAACTTGGTAAGCATACTCCAATTGCCTCTATTATTCCATGTTATTCTCTGACACTGTTGTACAGGAATCAAGCAGGACACTTTTGTCACTATCGTGGATGAAGAAGATGAAGACGTATTTGTGAACGTTGTGCTCAACATCCAAGAGGCGTAAGTTGCCGCGCCCAATCTTTAATATACAGTCAACTGACCCCCGTGCCAGCAAGGAACCTCTCGCAGACAAGCCTATCAAAAGTCTTGAGCCCGACCAAGCACCCAAGATCCCTCGCAAGCCCAAGAAGGAGCCTGCCCAAGAAAGCAATGGGGTGAACTTGGATGGTGATGCATCGGCTAAAGATCTGAAGCGCGCCAGAGACGATGAAGGCGACGTGCCGCAGCCTTCCAAGAAGGCAAAGACGTCTGGTGTAAACGATGACGACGTTGTTCTCGTTGGGGACGAGCCAAGCACAGGGGCTATCGTCATTGACGACTAGTCGATGCGTTGGCAAGAACCCTAACAGGTGTTCGGTCAGGTAGCACTGAGACCACCGTCCAGATTGAGGACGGTGTTGTGTGCATATGGATTCTTAACAAGGAACGCAGCAGCATCGGCAACCTCCTCCACCGATCCTAGCCGACCCAACGGGATGAGGCTTTCCAGACTGTCCGACTTGGCAATGGCTACATTGTACATTAGTGAACACATTCCACCTCGACGAGAGCCATATGTGGATAGAATTGGCGGCTGGCTCGAGAATTTCGAGCGAAATGAGTAACTTACAGGCGGTCATTTCAGTCTCGATATACCCGGGTAGGATGACGTTGATTCGAATACCGAATCGGCCCACCTCCCATGCCAGAGCTCTTGTCAAACCTAGGGCATCGAGGTTAGATAATTAGATGAAACGAGAAATAATCTCGGAATACAGAAACACATAACATACCCACTATGCCTGCTTTCGATGCCGCATATACACTTGCGCCCCTTCCAGCATGGGTTGCGAGAAGACTGGAAACATTGACTATGCAACCTTTTACATAGACACTGATTAGTAGACGGTAGTAGCAGAAGCTGATGGGGTACATGCCAGATTTCTGCTTCATCATCTTCTGGATGACGAATTGGCAGCCATGCACGGTGCCTTCTAGATTTGTGTTCAAGATGGCCCTCATATCAGTCGTCGCTGAATTAAAGAGGAAAGAGTTTTGGGTAATTCCAGCTGCATTGATGAGAATATCCACGTTTTGCTAAAGTCGGGCATAAACAGCCAAGTCAGTTGTTTTGGAATCTCGACAAGGAGCGGGGAAGGGAAAGCCCCCAGTCAATAAGGAGTACTTCTTCTACCTACTTTATTCGATTTGATCTGGCTCATCAAAGATTGCCAGCCGCTGGTCTTGCCCACGTCGAAGGCATACGTGGCGTGCTTGGGCGCGGAGTGCAACGTCAGACCCGGCTTCAGGTCGAGGCTCTGCAGCGCCGTCTGCAGGCGGGCCTCGTCGCGGCCGACGAGGGAGATGCTGGCGCCCTCGGCGGCGAAGTGCTTGGCGATGGCGAGGCCGATGCCGCGGCTTCCGCCTGTCACGATGGCGTGGGCGCCGGCTAAGGAACGCATCGTAGGTAGTTTGGTCTACGGGGGCGTGGTTGGTTTCGAGCAATTCAGGGGAAGGGGTTTTTTCGTAGATCTCTCCTAGATCACCACCCCGTATGTGTATGTGTGGATGGGCGGGTTGTCACGTGCTGGCTGTTGACGGGGATAGTGATGTATGTGACTGGGTTGATGCAATTCTACGATGAAAAGAAAGTTAGATCCTGGTCGTAGTGGTATCGTGGTACCCGATTACCCAGCTAGGTAGATGTAACCACCAGTTTTCTAGCAGTCTGCATACATGAGAAAGGCCAATGGGTGGCTGGTTGAATGGAGATGCTATAGATCTCAAGCTTCATATCATATGCGATACACCTACCAGTAGGAAACAATACCTAATACAATGAATGACGTGAGGACGACAGACACAAGCGTGCAAGTGGGGACATGTACTGTCTGCAGTGTGCACAGCAGTACAGAGTACTTGGTGCAATACTGCGCTAGGCAACGGCACTAATCCAACGACATTGGCGCAATTGGTGCAATTGGTGCAATACGGGCATGCGGGCATGTTCTATCATTGGGCAACTGTGACTGGCAAAGGTGGTGACTGATTGTCTTAAGGTTAGTGGCCTAGCCTTCTAAGGTTGGAATTTCAGGGACGGACGACAGGCCAAGACAGGGCTCATCTAAACGTAAAATCAACAACGGAGAAACCGGAGGGGTCAGACTCTCTATGAACAAAGATTGATCACCATTGACATAGTCCAGATCAATGCGCGACATCCTCTTCACACCTCTCATTTCTGGTCGATCCTGTCACGGTTGGGAAGGAGGATTACACTGGCCAAAAGCCCGGCGGGATTAACATGACAAGATAGACCCCGGTTTTTTCTTTAATTACATACCTAAGCTGCTAAGACTGGACTCTTTCCTTTTTGGCGACGCTGTCGTTTCGAAACCTGAGCACGAGCATCCCGCCCACACATCCCACCCTGCCACCCTCGCCGAACTCCGAACCCTCTTGACAAAGCGAACTACGAGCGCGGCCCGCCCGCAACTCGGGATAACCACACGAGCCTTCTATCTAAAATACTTCGACACCTATACCATCGTCCGATGTGCTCGTCGCATACCAATGGCGCCGCCGTGAGCGCCGACACGAAGATGGAGAACGGGAAGACTGCCGAGGGAGAGAAGCCGCCTGTAATCGACGCAGGCCTGCGGGATCTAGATCATTGTACGTCTGGCCACCACCACCGGGGCTCGCCGAGGGCAACATTGACTTGCGCTGCCCTGGGAAGAGAGATACCTCTTCCTACGCGACTCACGAGACGGGCGCATCTGCACCCCGCGCTACACTTTCAACTGCCCTGGCGCAACCATGTGTCTTGCCGTTTTACTACGAGTCCACTTTCACTAACAGCTCTTCCTGCGACTTACAGACAAGCGCGCCCTCCCGACATGGCGATACAACTTGCGACAGTGGGCATTGCCCCTGATCCGGTGGGAGACGCCCTACCTCGCCTATTTACAAGATTCGTTGCGCACGCCGGCCCTCGATAGCTACTTCGCCATCACAGCCAACCTGGGCACACATACCTTCTTCATGGTCGGCTTGCCCATCATGTTTTGGTGCGGCTTCGAGTCGTTTGGCAAAGGGTTGGTCCCCCTCCCCTCGGCTTGCCTGCTCGCGCGCCTCATGCTGACATGTGCTACAGTCTCGTCCACATCCTGGCCATGGGTGTCTTCTTTACCGGCTTCATCAAGGACCTCTTCTCCCTTCCTCGGCCGCTGTCTCCTCCGCTACAACGAATCACCATGTCCGGCTCCGCCGCCCTCGAGTACGGTTTCCCCTCGACGCACTCGGCCAACGCCGTCTCGGTCGCTGTTTACGGTCTCCTTTGCCTACACTCTCCCGAGAATATGATGCAGCCCAACATGAAGCTAGGGCTCGAGATATTGGCGTACTTCTATGCCGCCAGCATCATCTTCGGCCGCCTGTATTGTGGCATGCACGGATTTGTCGACGTCATCATAGGCTCGATCATGGGAGCCGTTATTTCTCTGGGCGAGTTCTACTACGGCCCTGTTCTCAATATGTACCTGTACTCGCGCCCCTTCTCGGCAGTCCTGTATGTGGTACTCTTCATTATCGCGCTGGTGCGCGTGCATCCCGAACCCGCCGACGACTGTCCTTGCTTTGACGACAGTGTCGCGTTCGCGGGCGTTATGATTGGTCTCGAAATCGGCACGTGGCACTTTGCCCAGGCTCCGCATGGCCTCATCAAGTTTGATCTCGAGGCCCTCGGCTGGCCCGTCGTCATCATGCGCATCGTGACCGGGGTGTTTGCCGTGTTCGTGTGGCGCGAGGCGGCCAAGCCGGTCCTGTTGAAGTCACTGCCCTACTTCTTCCGCATCATCGAGACGTGGGGCATGAACCTCCCGCGTCGCTTCTTCATGCCGGCCTCCAAGTACACCAACATCCCGCTCCGGCTGCGCGTCGACAACGTTCTGCCCAACGTCAGCGATTTCCCCCAGTTTGTTAACAACATCCGCAAGGGCGGCCGCGGTAGGTCCGTGAGCATCGGCCCGCAAAGCGCGGCGGACGCGTACGAGACGCTGGCGTACCGCGATCGCCGGAGGAGGGAGAGCAACACGAGCAATACGAGCCGTGGCCTCCGCAGCAAGGAGAGCGTCGCGTCGCTCCGGGCGGCGAGCCCTAGCCCGACGACAACAGCGGCCATGGACGAGAAGTCCGGTGCACGGAGTAGCGCGGTAAGTGGCAGCGGCCACCACCATCACAAGCTTAGCGATTATGAGCGCATGATGGGCGAGGGTACCGTGATGATCACACCCTCCGAACAGGACGGAGACGACCCGACGCTCATTATCGGTTCGCAGGACGAACTGAGTGAGCGGGAGGTTTTCGCCCAGCTGATCAAGCCACGAGTGAGGTACGACGTGGAGGTCGTGACAAAACTAGTGGTATATACAGGTATGTGACACTTTCCTTTTTTTGTGTTTTTTTAAACCAGCAAAACGTTCCCTTTTCTGTACCGTTCCACAACACTGTCTCTCTGAAAACGACCGGCGAGAAGGCGGCAATACCAAGCCTTCCTGGCTCGTATTCCGATTGCACAGGCCGTGAAGGTTTAGGGAATTCACGGAAGCAGCGGATCGCACGTGGGGCTGCCGCGTCAGAAAGTCTCCGAAACTTAGAAGCCCCTTTAACTCTTAACTGAATTCCACCACTAATACGAGGGACTGCCTAGGCATCGCGCTGCTCGCCGTAGATATCGCACCGCTCATGTTCACTGTCATTGGCCTGTCCATTTGACGGGTGCCGCAACCGGCAGTTGCGTTGAGGGCCTGCCCTTCCGGCGGTTTACTTCTAATGACGGCATGAACTATTTATTCTTTTCGACAACACAGCATGCATGAGTTTTTCTTCTTCTTCTTGTTTACCTTGATTCATAGGCCTCCCCTCTATTTGGTGGGGGATTGCCTCTGTCAATGTCAGAATGGTAACCTACCTCCCTCTGGCAATGGCGATGATGGCAATGGCATGGATTTAATATTTTTGGGGATTCATTGCCCTTCGATTGTATATACTTCTATTGGGGATGGGGGCGCGCCTGGGTTCTATGTAAGCAAGTACGTTACGTTCAGCTTGTTTGTCGGTATAGACACTCTGTATAGAATAAGAGTTTACTCCCGAAACAGTAATATTAAATAACTACTTATATCATGATGGATGGCCCTGATGATGACTTTGAATGTGAGGAATAATAACATAAACCTTGCGTCTGCTCCCGGAGTATGAGCAAGTCATATTATTCCCTTTGTAAGGTGGAGTCTTGTTGCTTTTGACGGGGTGCGCGGCTGCCGCCGCCAGTAAGTAAGCAAGCAGTTGAAGGAGACATAAGATAGGAGATACGCACTACATTATGTGATGGGAGAGTATGGGTACAGTTCTCTATGAGGATTTAGTGGTGAGTATTCTAATAATAGTCTACACAGGTTGCCCTATGAGTAAGACCGCCTTCAACCCAGTCTGCCCACCAGCGAAGTAGAATGGTTACCTATACATTGATATCGTTCCACCAGAAGACAGACAAACAAACAAACAAGAAAACGAAAAATATGTGTGCCTGTCTCAAATCAAATCAATCAATCTCTCTCTCTCTCTCTCTCTCAAGACCAGTCCCCGCCGAGTTCCAGAAATTTGCCCTGCGCGACCAGATCCATGACCTCCCCGAACGTCCACGGCTGGTACTCGTAGCCCCGCGGGACGTTGGTGTTGCGGAACGGCGTCCCCGTCTGCAGGTGGCGCAGCGCGGCACCGTACTGGTCATAGGCGTACTGCTCCGGGTCGTGGGACCACTGCCACCGGCACAGTCGGGACCGGAGGTCGATCGGCGGCTTCGCTGTCGTCGTCGCAGATGATGAGGATGACGAAGCACAAGTGGGAGCAGTGGAGGAGGAAGGACAAAGGTCGCCATTGGATGATGGTGGGGGGTGTATGGTTTGCTTGAACCGGAGGAAGCCGACGATTTGGGCGCAGGCTACGCGTTCGAAACGCAACTTGTTGTGGACCTTGACCGCCCACTCGATGTTGCTCTTCCCGCCGACGTGCAGGCACGACGCCAGCGAGATGGCGTCCTCCATGCCCTGGTTGGCGCCGTCCCCCGACGACGGGAGGAACGTGTGGGCGCTGTCGCCGACCTGGACGACGCGGCCCGCGGGAGACGCAACCCGCGGCTGCGGGTCGCGCAACAGGAGCTTCCAGTCGACGACGCCGTCGTCGGGGGACGCGCGGATCAGGTCGCGGAGTAGATCCGGGAGGCCGCCGTCGGGGAAGAGGGTCTCGGCGAACTGCAGGATCTTTTCGACGGGGACGGGGGAGCCCCAGGACTCGCTGGCGGTTTCGTCGGCCTGGATCGAGTGGGAAAAGAAAGTGGTAGTCAGTATCAACAGTCTCATTGTAGACTTCCATCTTTTCCGTTGAAACTGGAGTTTCATGGGATGTAGAACAAAAGACATACCTTGTGTTGCATAGCCCAGCCTACCAAGTCCGGATAGCGACAGAAATAGAAGGAAACCCCGCGGCTATTTGTTGCGGTTTTAGTATATGTAGTTGCACTGCTTAAGTACTTACAATATGCAAAAGCCATATCGTGTGGTGCCAAACAAAGGTAGGTATATCATCGAGAAATCATGATAAAACGAGAACACAACTAACTCACCCTGCCCAGACGTGCACCAGCGAATGGCCGTTGTCGAGGGGCCTCAGATAGTGCGCCAGCGCCGGGTACGGCGCGAGCCTCGCCACGGGGAAGCAGGTGCGGTACAGGGAGTAGCCGCTGGACTCGGCGCGGATGTCGTGGCCGTTGACGGCGCCGTGCGACTTGGTGCCCACGCCGTCGGCGGCGACGACCAGATCCGCCTCCTCCGTGGTAGTGGTGGCCTCACTAGCGCTGCCGCTCTCGCTTGATATGCGGACGCCCGCGACCTGCCGGGCGGCGTCTTCGTAGTAGTCGACCACGCGCCGGCCGTAGGTGATCTCGATGCCCGCCCGCCGGACCGCCACCATCAGCATGCGGAGGAACTTGGCCCGGTGGTGGCGGTAGAACCTCCTGGGGAGCAAAGGATCGTCATCGTCATTTCCGCCGTCTTTGTCGTTGTCGTTTTGGTTGTCATCCTTCCATAATATGGGGGCGGGGCCCTTGATCGTCTCGCCGGTGATTGTGTGGAGGGACAACCAGGGGTCATCGGCGATGGCCTCGTTCTGCTGTGCGAGCCCGGGCCACCGAGTGTTGATGTGACGGGCTATCTGGGGCGCGATGCTGAAATGGTCGCCTGTGAATTGTTTTTTTGGTGAATAAGTTTCCATATTCGTTTATGATAGTAACTTTCACGTCTTCATGGATGTGACCATGCTATATCTATATATACGTTCCATGAAAATAGAGATAATGAAACACAACCCTTACTTACCTGCAGTGGTGGGCCGAGGCGATCTCTCAATCACACGCACATCGTGGCCCTTCCGCCAGCACTCCAAGGCAGCAAACAGCCCGGCAGGGCCCGCGCCGACAATCAGGATGCTGATGCCTGAAGGAGGGCATCTCGGCGGGAGCTCGGTGAGAGAACTCTCGAGCCGGTCCAGTTCGGAGTCGTCGAAGAAAGTTTGGTGGAACGACATCTTTCCCCCTTTGTCTGTCTATCCTGTCAGTTACTGAGTTAAATCGACCGATTAAATGGATACGACGTGGAAGATAATTACTAGGTATATGTGTTTTGGATGTAAGTAAAGGTGGCCCGTCGTCACTGTTTTGCTTGGTGGAACATTTACATCAAAAGAGAAAAACGACACGACCGTCTTCGCATATATAAATGTTTCCGACGCATATACAATGAGACAGAAGAAGTCGTCACGGAGGCGGCCCTCTCCCTCGGGGATCGTGGCCGCGGAGGATCGGGGGGTCGGCAGACGGGCTCGGGTCCGAGAAAGGGTAAGTGCAGGTTGTATTAATGTAACGTTATACCTCATAGCTCACAATTGACTGTCGGCCTGCGGACGAACGGGCTTCGGGGATATCATGCATGTCTGAGTTCTTCCCCCTGGACACTATTCGATGAGTCGGACGGAATCACTAGTTGACATAGGGTCAGGTGGCCCGGCTCATGCTTGGCTTCTTGCAAATTAGAATTTGCAAAAACTAGAGCCGCTACCGGGACATCAAAGAATACCATTATGGCGAACGGTATAGATGGCGTAGGCTCAGGCTACGTATGGCAAGGAAATATTGCTCGGAAGATCCGAGAGACCTCGGATGACCCTTTTCGGATCCCGGCGTACTCTCGGTAGTATTTGGGCCGTAGCATGACATATGCATTCGTGTTATTGTAGGCATGGGTTGGTTCCCGCTGGTATAGGTAGCACAGCAGGTAGCATCTGGTATTCAATTAGTCAGTCTTCAAATGAACGGAGGTTTCCAGTTGCACAGACAGCACGACAATGCACAGATGAAGAAGTCAGGTGAAGCAAAGGTTGATAAGTTTTATTACAAAAAGCACGGCCAAAACCGACCTTGTGACAGATGTGAAGCGCCAGATGTATTTAGTCTATCCGTAGGACATCAAGAAAATCCCCCTTTTGAACAAGACCTCGGTGTTATTATAATCGGGTATCAATAATATCAGAGTCCACTAAGTCTCAGATTCACTGATATCACATAGTGATAAAGTGGCTTAGAGAAGAGCGGTAACACCGACAGCGATAGCCACGACGGCGGTGAAGGCAGCGGAGAAGACCTGGACGTTGCCAGCGCCGGCAGTGGGAACAGGGGTACCGGAGGAACCAGCCTGAGAACCAGAGCCGGAAGCAGGGTTAGAACCAGAGCTGCCAGAGCCGGAAGCAGGGTTAGAGCCAGAGCTGCCAGAGCCGGAGCCAGAGCTGCCGGAGCCGGAGCTGGGGGATCCAGAGCCGCTGGGAGAAGCACTGCCAGTGGCGGAGCTGGTGCCGGAAGCAGTAGCAGAGCCGGAGGCGGTAGCAGAGCCCGAAGCAGAAGAGGAGCTGCCGGAGCCGGTGGGGGTCTTGAAGGTCTTGGGGCAAGACAGGTCGAACTTGGGGGTGGTGGACAGGTTGTCGGTGATGGCGAAGGTCTGCTTGTTCTCACCGTTGGAGTCACGCAGGTTGTACCAGAAGGTAGGGACCTTGTTGAACAGCTGACGGCAGCCGACCTCGTCCCAGTAGTACTTGGCGTTCTCGATGCTGGGCTGGGCCTCGTCCCACTTAGGGCCGTCAGTAGGCCAGCCAGTCTCGGTGATCCAGATGGGCTTGCCGCCAATGGCCGCCTTGGCGGCGTTGAAGGCGGTGTCGAAGCGCTGGCCGGACTTCTCAATGGAGTTGCCCTTGCCAGACTCGTAGTAGGGGTACTCGTCGAGACCGACCCAGTCGACGGCGTCGATGACAGCCTTGTTGGTGCTGTTGGGCCAGACATCCCAGGTGTCGACGTGGCCGACGGGGACCTGGCCGAGCTTGCTGTCGGCGAACTTCTTCTTGTAGTCACCAATGAACTTGACGATCTGCTCGGGACCGTTGCCGATACCGCCCTTGTTGGCGCGGCCGGTGGCGGAATCACGGTAGAGATCCTCGGAACCGATAGAGATACCGATGACGAGGTCGACGAACTTGTCGCCGTACTTGGCGACAGCCTTCTCGAGGGCAGTCAGCTCCTTGTCGATGCTGGTGGTGCCTGAGGTCCAGATACCCAGGAGGAGGTTGGTCTTGGTCTCGATGGCAGCCTCGAAAGCCTCAATGGGGTCGGATTCGGAGTAGGACTGGATGTTGGTGTACAGGCGGACCGAGTTGAAGGTGCCGGGGGCGCCCTTCAGGCCCTGGGCCGTCTTGAACTCCTGGAGCCAGTCGGCCTTGAACTTGGCCGAGTTGTCAGTCTTGACGGCACCGGAGTTGAAACCCATCCAGTTCTCGGCGGTGGCGCTGGTGGCGAGCAGCGCCGCGGCAACAGCTGAGGTGGAACGCATGTTGGCAGATTTTTGTGATAAATGCTTAGGAACAAGTAGTCGGACTGTCGAAAAGTCTAGAAATAGGGCGTTTTGTTTTGTTTTGTAGACACACAAAGACGCAAGAACGGGCTAGGGAGCGTGGGTTTTTGCTTGAAAGAGCGTAAGACTGAGTGAGCAAAAGAAGCTACCCAAATCGAAAATGTTTTGATGGATGAGACGAAACTGAGGGAAAAGAGGGAGAGTATAAAAAAAGAATGAGGCTCTAGCGAAAGAAGTAGGAAGCAGAAGGGGAGGCAAGACGCAAGGTGAGCTGATGATGGAGTCAATTAGTTTAGTGTGGACGAACGCGAGTCCAGCTGGGACTTACTGGGACTGGGGGGCGCACTAGGCCCATTCCAGGGAAGATTGACAGGGAGCTAAGATTCAGGAACAAGACTTTCTGCCCACTGTAACCCGTCTGATTGGCTCCTACCGGTGAATCTGGGCAAGCATGCACTGCCACCCACCCTCCCTTCCCAGCTGGGCACGCTGGGCCCCCCGAAGCCCCCTACATGTAGCGTTGTACTCCCCCAGAACCAGTACCCAGAACCCTCAACTAGTAGTAACATTACCTACCTAAACCCGCCTGCAGAGTCCAGACAGAAAGGCACCTGCAGACGGAACAGAACCAGCAAGCCGGGGAATGGATACAAAGAAACAATCTGGTAACGCCAGGACGAACCAGGACGAACCAGGACTGACCACTTCTGCCACTATTGTCATTACCGTCATTAGACTTTTGCTCGTGTTCAGCGTTGCTGCCAAGCCACTAATTACATACGATGTTTTTCTCTGGATCAATGCATTTCCTCTCCTTTCCGAAGCGAAGGGGAGTCCTAGCCAGCCAGCTGTGTGTGCTGTGTGTGCTGTGTGTCAGTGACTGATTTGACGCATGTCAGATCTAAAGACAGAAGCAAACATTCTCAGCCTTTGCTTATTCCCAACTGTACATATCATTCATACATACATACAGTAGGAGCAGCACAGCCAGCCAGCCAGCCCTTCGGCTTCGGAAGCGAATCGCCCATTTTGTGCTGAAGTTGATTTGATTCGGTCTCCTTCGAAATCGAATTCCATGGCTGACTAGCTGAGTCGCTCGGGCTACAAAACACCCAATACAATGTCAATAGTAGTACATCTTATCAGTACTGACACAGGCGGTATCTTTTCGTCCCAACCAACCCAAGGATATTCGCTGTTTCAAATCCCTCCAATGCCATCATCTGATCTGCACAACGTGGAGACGAGACGAAAACTTTATAAGAGCACGACTAACACACGCTGTTTGGCTGTGTGGATTATTATGCAGGCACATTGGATAATGATTATGACGCCTGCCTGTGCAACTATGCAACTGCAACCGACACTACTACTACTACGCGCCGCACCGTACCTTGTTTCGATCAATGCAAGTGCTAGACGGATAACCTAGGGATTTCTACTTGGCTGCATTTCTGACGTCTCGCATCATCCTGCTCCAAGCCATATCATCAAACCAACATGTTTGTTTCCTCTTTAGGCCGTGTCGTAAGGCATCAAAACAATCCTTCTCCTTATCCGAACAGCGGGCAATGATCCTCTTCGGATCCTCTTTGGAGGCACATCAGATATCAGCCGATGCTTTAATGAACAACGCCATGCTGCTGCTTTCTGATGCACGTTACGAACGATGGTTTTTGATGGGTGACATAAAATTGTGCTTCTAGAACCCAGCGGCCTCCACTACCCGTATACTTGCTAGACCGCCATGGTCTGCCACCCACTTGAGACTATCAACAGAGGGAGTGACTCTGGGTCCTCGAGCCTGAGAGAGTCGCTTTGTGAGCCGCCATTTCCGTCGTTCTCGAAGAAGACCCTGAATAACCATCGTCACCCTACATGCAAAGTCGCATTCTTTCAGGAGTCGCGACGGGTGTCTAAGCGCTAGTCGTGAAAGTGATCCATTTGCCGTCGGCAGTGGGCGCAGTTCTCCACGGATCAAAAGTCTTGGTATTCGATACGAAAGCCCTCTCAACTCCCGTGTTCCCGCGCCCTTAATAAAAAAAGACCAGCATATATATGGGTATCGAGATTTCCCAATTCCCAATGTTGAATGTGATCACTTCGGTTTGTCTAAAAATACACATTGATCAGAGTGGGTAGGTAGAACCAATCTCGAAAGGCCCCAATATACATATCGTATCTACTGTTTCCATTGGGGCCTCATTTCTGTATAAGTACGGGGGTCCGCTTGAAAGCTGTTGGCACCATGGTATCTTATCGCCCAGAATACCCCTAGTAGAGCAGATCACCTCTCGATGAAGAATACATGCCAAATGAGAGCTGGCTACACTGAAGAGACCGGCAAGAGACTTCCCACTCAGGCAAAGAGAAAAAAATCGTGTACAAGCCGCCACCCACGCCGGGGCTCTACCGACAGCAATCTCGTATTGTCCGTGTCAGTTATCGACTCGGCATCTGTGCACCGGCACTTGTTACAGTATGGAACTGTCACTGCAGTCGGCTCGCTAGCTGCAAGTAAGGCTGATGCATATATCGGGCAAACACGTGGGTAAGTATAACAAGTATGCGGTCTCGTCTCTATGCTAATGAAGAACCACGGCGAATCTTGAATATCGCGCTGCCACTGCTACTGGTGGAATAGGAAAAGGAGCGTCTGTATATATTCATCGTCTATATACTACTATTATCGTCGTATAGTTCAAACTATAAAAGGTAAAATCCTTTCTCTGTTCTAACAAATAAACCCAACACCAGCCTGGAACATGCCGTGGCAAAATCCCCACGGCGCCGCAATGTCACACACTGGCTGACACCCACCCGTGTGTGCGCCTGCCCCTGAATCCACCCGAGAGACAACACGAGCCCTAGGACCCTCTCTCACTTTGTCTCACTATGTATGCTAACCACTGGCGGTGTGGCCGCTTCCTCCATCGACCATATATCTGCGATCTCCAAGAGCGAATCAAGAAGATTGATCCTGCTTGGTGTAAACCAGGATGCGGCTCACTCCACCACAGATACTGTTGGCGGAGGGACATCATAAATCAGCATCTTGTACATGACCAAAATGAGAACGTCTCTTCGAGGTGTTGATCGCACCATCTACAGGGACATGTAGATAGCAGGGGAGGGAGAGGGGGAAGGGAATACGGAGGAAGACTTACGCGGCAGCATCACCAGTGCAGCCCATGTCACACTCGTCCATATCAATGGGGTCGTAGTTGGGCGCTTTGTTGGAGCAGTAGCACTCGCTGCCGTACTCGAGGCCGGCGTAGGAGTAGCCGCCGACGGCGCAGCCGTCGATGCAGTGCTCGACCGTCATCTGGCGCTGGTCCATGTATCCCGGGGGGTGCTCGGGGAGGAGGCGGTGGTGTGCGTCGAAGTCGCTGTATTAACACATACAAAGTTGAGGCGTCAGTTGTACAATAGCGGTATACACCACTGGACTGTGCAGGCACAAGACTTACGCATAGCAGGTCGGGTTCCCATAGCCGTGCCACAAAGGCTCGACAACAGCAGGGCCGTTGATGACATCGTAGTTGCCCTTGTAGTAGAGGTTCAGCGCGAGGTCGCCGCCGCACGTCTCCTTCTCGTTGCCGGGGCACGTCGTATCGCATCGACTGGGATCCACGGGATTGTTGGCACCCTCGACGGAGTTGCCACACCCTGTTTGGAATCAACCCCCTTTTGTGTTAGCAAACATGCACTAACACAAACGAACGAGGATATATGGGATGTAAGAATGAGCAACGAGGGTATGGACATACAGCATTCCGTGCCGAATTCGAGACCGGCCAGGTTGAAGCCTGCGATGTCGCACGCTCTCTGGCACTCCTGGGGCGAGTTGTTGTTGCCCGGGGTGTAGCCGGGTGTGCTAAGAGCCCGGACGTTATCCACGCCATCACTAAACCGCACGAGAGAAAATATGAATGATTAGTCCAGGCTCCGAGTGTATACGCCTTGAACGCGACTAGGCGGGCTTACCTCCAGCAATGGTCGGAAGCGGGACTCCACCAAGCTCTGGGCTCGACGTTGCGCTCCGACAGGGACTGCGGAATCGCCTTGGCGGAGACGGCCAAGGAGCCGCCGAGCAGAGCAGCAAGGGCAGTTGCGTACATGTTGGACTGGATCGGGTCGGCCTTTTTGCTGTTTCTGTTTCCTGTGTTCTTCTCGGTATCTGTCAACGCCTGGCGATGTCGTGCTCTGCCTAAAGACTTTCCCTTGAACCTGGTTGGATAAGAAACAACATATCATCTTGTTGACAGTCTTCGAGCTGTCTCTATATAGGGGTACCGTCGGCAGTGGCATATATGCCTAGGGGACCTCTCTGGCACTGTACATGAATACGGACTTGCCCGAGACGAGGTTGGATGGCCCCGGTGGTCTGTAAGTGCCTACGATGGCTTTGCCGTCCGTTGAACTCAATTGCAAATGATTACTTACATATTCCAGAGCACGCATACATAGCCTTGTCACTATATGCTACTAATATGTGGCTACATATAATGATAGCGAGCTTGTGTAGCATCGACTGGACTCTAGAGTTGACAGCGCTTCACTCGCGGGCTGAGATTGAGTCCAGACCATGAAGATAAACTAGTTTACTCAAGAAGGCGCATATATGCAGATCCTATTTTACTTTATATAGTGCATACATGCAGCTGTGAAGTCAATCCTACATGTGAACCCCTATCTCGGGTAGGCCGCATCGTGCATGGCTTGGCCGAACATCCCATGTTCGTAGCATTAGTCGATAGCTTTCACGCCCTCTCGAAATTGATAGCAGTGTTTGCGATTTCTGCGACGGTCGTCTTGAACAATCACAGGCAAGTAGGCATCAAAGAGGGCAGTGTGGCCATATTACAAGTTGTCTATTCGTCGTATCTGCTCAATACCATGCAATGCCTTCTAGACCCAGATCGAACAGCCATCCGATTGTACCTGGCATTAGGAGCTTAAGCTACTGCATGCGTTGCGGCTCGGCCGGCGCCGGTCTAATTCATCAACGTACATAATCATAGAGCACCACTATCACCCGCTAAAACCCGTCAATTGTAGCTGATGTCCCCGTCATGTCTTCATCGCTAAGTAGGGGTATCTATCATCTCTCCTTATCTCCCTTCTTAACCCTGGAACTCCTGAACATTGGCTGCCTCCCACTTGCCGGGAACAAGCGCCAGAGGGACGATACCTGACACGTGCATCTCGGGGCCGAAGATGTGAGCAGTGAGACCAAGCTCCTGAGTGGCGGCCTTCATGTTCTTGAGACCTTCTTGGTAGTTGGGGCCAGCACGTCGCACCCAGATCTGGACGTTGTGCTCGTTCAGCTGCTTGGCGTAGTCGCGCAGAGCACGGATGACACCCTTGAAAGTGGAGGCGACGTTGGTGAAGTTGGCAATACCTCCACCGATGAAGAGAACCTTGCCCTTGGGGTCCATGGGCGCACGGAGCATAAGGTCGAGGACTGTGCGGGCGTAGTGGTAGGTTTGCGACTCGGTGGGAGCACCAGAGTACTCACCGTAGTTGGCCAGCTCGTCGGCGAAGCCAGCCGAGGCGATGGCATCGGCGTAGACGACGGAAGCACCACCACCAGCGACCAGGGTCCAGATGCGACCGTTGCCGTTCAGGACAGTCAGCTTCAGAGAAGCACCAGTCTTGGCATCGAGCTCAGCAATGTAAGCCTCCTCCTTAGAGAGCTCACGTCCGAAGGGAGCAGGGAACTCCATGGGCGGGCCGGCGTCAATGCTGATCTTGTCACCCGCAGAAGACTGAGCCATAATGCCCAGGTTGGCGGGCGAACGGGCAATAGCCCACTTGACACCACATTCGAAATCAGCAGTCTGGTCGAGCTTGGCAGCAAGATCCAGGAAGTGGACTTCGGCGGAGGTGGCATCGGCGTTGGGGATGACCACAAGGGGGTTGATCTCGAGGTAGGTGAACTGGCAGTCGACATAGACGGCGTACAAGCGCGAGATGAAGTCAACCAGAACATTGTGAACACCCTGGGGAACCTTCTTCAGGAGGGTCGAAGCGATCTCCTCGTTTGAAGGGTACTCTGACAGATCAACAGGGATCAACAACTTCTCGGCCTTCTCGTCAACATCACCAACATCGACACCACCCTCGTGAGTGAAGAGAATCCAATCGCCCTATTTGCGCCAAGTTAGTCAGCATGCTCCTAGACTTTTGCAAATGCGCAAATGATGATTAAATCGCTTAGCACGACTGGGGACGGGGCTGTTTCGGGGTTATACACGTTTGCGGTAGGTGGGTTGCGTTCGAATGAGGAGTGGGTGCCCAAGCAAAGCGGTTTAGCCTCCGCTCGCCCGTAGACGCCCTCGAGTTCATGGTTCCGGATGAACGCAATAAATGCCCTCACAACCACTCGGTAGGAACGCATTATTTTTGCGACATAACTCCGCAGCCATCCTCGGCCCTCACGAATGATACTTCATTCGTAATAACCCTTCCTCAACCCTTTTCTCTTTCTCTCTCTGCACAATGCATCTTCCCTATATTTCCAACCGCCAGAGCCTGGCTTGCAATACAGAGCCGGGGCATACTGGCTTGTTGATATGCAACCAGCGCAGAACATACTGAAGCCAAAAAGCCAAAAGAAACGGCATGGGGGGTTTTCTACTCACTTCTCTAACGGAGTTGATGTTGATGTAGTATTCGGTGTTGGACTCGTGAGGGACGAAAGGCTCAACCAAGAACTGACGCAGAACACCCTCAACATGCTCAACCTTCTGGGACTTGCCGGCACGCTCAGCGATCCAGGCCTTGGCCTCGGGCCAGGGCTTGTTCAGGGCCAGGAGACCGCTCTTGCCTCGTCGCTTGATCAGCTGATCGGGCTTTGCGACGAACTTGGCGTCGGCCTGGAGGAGCCACGGGTAGGTGACCTCGGCCTGATCGAGGACGGCGCTGACCTCAGCATCCTCGGGGAAGTAGAGAGATGCTAATCTGGGAGGAGCGTTGTGGGTGGTGGGCTTGGGCAGAGGGGTGGGCTTGATGACGGGTGCCCGGGTGAGGTGGTAGTTGAGGATGGCCTTGCCGTCGGCCTCGAAAATCGACTTGGCAGACATTGTGTGTGGAGGAGTCTTGAGGTTTGCAGATGTGTCTGTGTAGCTCAAGTGTGGCTCTGATCTGTGGTCTTCTGCGAAGTTGTTAGAAGAGGAAACCGTCAACGAGAGGAGCTCTGGGTGGGATGCAACTAAAGTGGTGCTTTTCCGTCCAGTGTGCAAGTGCAAGTGGAAGCAAGACAGGAACCCAGTGCAGGAGTCGGCATGGAAACTTCCCACCGGACTCGCAACGACTTTATTGCCTCCAATGGACTCGGCTTTTGCGTGTGGATGCCAGTTTGCAGCAACCAGTCTCAGGATTGGGGTTCAATGGCAATGGCAGCAGAGCAGCAAGCAACTGGGGGGGTTCTTAGCTCACCTCGTGATCAATGATACCAGGACTTCTCTCTCTCTCGATTGGGAGGAAGTTGAGATGTTACGATCCGATGGGGCGGGAAGGGAATGAAGTGGTCAGTTGGAAGACTGAACAGCAGAAAGGAACACTTTGAAGTGGGCAGGCAGTGTCTGGAGAATCGGAATTGAGGGCAGCAAGAACGGGGATGTCATTCGAAAATTTCGAGGTGCACTGGAGGAATCAATGGGAGCTCTCCCATTTGGTTTGGACCGGTTTTGGGGGGGTATGCTTTGGCTCTCAGGGCCCCCCAGTCCGCTGGCGCAAGTGCGTTGCGTGGGACCGTTTTTTCCCTCCATTGCCTTGCTCCAAGTGCGTGCGTTGCTTCTCCCATTGATTGATTGGCATTGGCATTGCATTTGGCATTTGGCATTGGCCGGCCTTGCAGCTACTAGGTAAGGTACTGTACTGCTACTGCTACTGATTGACTCTCTCTACTTCCCGTCTCGTGGTTACACCCTACACCGTACTGTACGTGGACAACTATGTTGACCCTACCTGCAGCTGTGCAGCTGTGCAGTAAGCTGGATGCTCAGCTCAGTGTTTCTCAATCTCTCTCTCCTTCTCTATCCTTCTCCGTCACAGCACCGAGCACCCCTCCCCCCCTCCCCCCTTCTTGCTTCTCTCGTCCAAATCCCAAATCTCAATCTCACTCTTTTGGAGGGGTCACGCTAAAAGAGGACGCTAAATCCAATGGCGAGTGCCCACCGCAACTTTAGCATGGAGTACCGGCCCTGTACCTGTCCCAACCCATTGGGGAATTTCACTCGGCGCCGCAGACCCCGGCGTAGTCAGCTACGACCAAAGTACCCAATACCCCAACAAGAACTGCCCGGTGCTCGGAACATTGGCGCGCAACTTTGAGGTTATCGTCGACTGCACTCGGGCTACCGTCCGTACGGATGCCACCACACCACCTCATATGCGGCTCAATCTGACGCGGGAGTCTACGGCGTGCACTGATCTATCTGGTCGATGATAACGATGATAACGCGGCAATAAACATATGCTCATTGGATCATTGCGGTCAAATGGCTTACAATGAGACATGATCTCATCGGCGCTTTATGCACGCCAGTAGCGGCATCGTTCAAATGATCTTAGATGCATCAGTGATCACGTTACTAGCCGTTACGTAGCTTTGGCTACCGAGAATAGTTTCTCGGTTATCCCGTTTAGTCTCAGATGAATTGCTTTGAACGTTCAGCCGCTGGAGAGATAGGACGACAATGTCCGAATATGGGACGTTTTTGGGGGTGCTCCGGACTCAACGTCCGTGAGTTAAGGTCCGCGCCCTGTCTGTCCGGGGACGTTTGTAATCACCCGATTACCCAAACAATTCGATATTGAGGTTGATTCAAAGACAACTCCGAGTGCGACCCCGAGTGCGAGGCGCAAGTGCTGGTGTTCGGAGTTCCCAAAAGGTTGTCAGCTCGAAATAGCCCAGGCTACAGTTCACTATACTTCGGGGCTTTCCCGCGGGGGTTGTTCTTGCCTTGCACGGGTCACAGAAGCCATTAGCGATACCCGGAGTTGTCCATTAGGGCAGCATCCGAGTAAGATGCTCGCTCGCACTGCGCCTATTATAGGCAATATGCCATGGAATCTGACTCGTTCAATTGAGCGATGCGCCGTCGTCTCGGCGAATATTACGCGTTTGTGCTGGTGGTGTTGGCCGCGGGGGTTCACGGCCGTTTGGCGACCGAGTATAACAATATAGGGCAGAAGTATCGGATACTTCGGAAAAGGCGGGGACTTGGGGACTCAGGTCCGTCGACCAAGACCAATGGCCAAGTACCCATGCGGTTCCCGGGGCCCGAAGCCCAGCCAAAAAAAGGTGGCCAGAAAGTTCGGACCCCTGCATGGATCCTCAGGGTCGATGGAGGGGTCATCCCCCGTCCTCAACTGCAATCACCAATTGCTGGCGTGCTGGCTTGCTGGCTTGCTGGTACTGGACGGCCCATCAACTTGGGCAGGGCAGGCCCGAGTCGGTCAGCTTGGTCAGACCAACAAACGCAGCCCACTCACACACTATCAAACAACTAGCGGTCCAGCAGTGCGCTGGTTAGCTGGTAAATCGAAGCCAGGCACAGCACCGGGCAATGCTGGCAATGCTGGCACCGCCAAAAAATCCCCTTCAACAAGTCTAGGAGAATTTTACCCCAACTAATCTTCCGAGACGGTCAACTGTGCAACGACGGATACGGGGCCCAATTCTTTGAGCTCTTTCCCTACCGTACTGTATGTGCTTTTTGCCATCCTGCGCTGGATTCCAGTACCTAGGGGGAAAAAACAAAACAAACAAAAATAACGGCATTCACAACCGATCAAAACAACGCAGGGTAAGGTTCATCGAACTCAGGAGAATAACGGCTTCTTCCCGGTGCATGTAGCTGCCCTCTCTGCATGACGGTATCGGGAAGCCAGGCTGGACCCCTCGCTACCTCTGCAGCTCTTCAATTGAATTTCCCAATACTTGACTAACAAACGAGTCGGGTAGGAGCGATCTGATTGGCCCACCTCTTTTGAAATTGCCCGATTCCGACTAGCTCCGTCCGCCAAACATCGATCAATTCAATCAATTGTTTTGAGTGAATTGGGGGGAGCTTCAGAGTTGTGCTCTGCATTGTCGTTCCTGGCGGGCACTTGACTTTACAAGCTCCAAGTCTGTGCAATCTTGGAACCCCCCCAAGTTTTGCTCCATCCCCGTCGTCGGTACCCATTACCCATTGGCAAGCCAAAGTCGACTCCCAATCAACCTCGAAAAAAAGCTCGACCTCCCTCCTCAAACCGCTTCCCCATTTGAGGATTATCCATTCATTCCGTTTCCTCCCACTTCCACTTGGCCATTGTTGCTTCATATACCCTCTGTGCGAAGCTCAGAAGATTCTTTGAGGATCAACCCATTTGTCCACTCTGAAGGTATGTATCTGCTTTGCCTTGTTCTGCGTTTTGCTGCTCCCCCGCTGCACCCATACTGCTGCGTTGCTGTGCTGTGCTGTCGTCGGTGGGCAAGCCCCAGCTGGCACACCTCAGCTTCCTCGTAGATGGTGTCTCGTCCGCAAAGGACTTGGGGACGGACGGATCTTGTTCGGACTTGAGAAAATGTGGTTTTTTGTCGCTGGCCAAATCCAAGTCTCAAAGTTCCTGTCATGTTTCCTGAACGACCAGAATAACACTCCGTCCTAATATTCTGACGAGAGCCATTCTACATCACACTTCCTAATTCTGCGGGCCTCTCCTGTTTGCTATAGTCTGGCCTTCTGAAAAGCTTCATTCCATTCGCTTTCGAAACATCTCAGGGTGTTTGTTGCAATCCAGTCACTAACAGCATTGGTGTAAAACAGAACTACAACTAGCCAGTCCTGGGAATAACCACACACAACATGTCCAAGGCTACCACAAACGGTGCTGGTGGCGCCTCCGCGGCAGGTGGTCTCTCGGCTAACGACAACATCACCCGTTTCGCCGCCCCCAGCCGACCTCTGAGCCCTCTCCCGTCACACGCTCTCTTCAACGAGAAGACAAGATGCTTTGTCTACGGTCTTCAGCCCCGTGCCGTCCAGGGTATGCTCGACTTCGACTTCATCTGCAAGCGAACTACCCCCTCGGTGGCCGGTATCATCTACACCTTCGGCGGTCAGTTCGTCAGCAAGATGTACTGGGGAACCAGCGAGACGCTGTTGCCCGTATACCAGAAGGTCGAGCAGGCTATGGCCAAGCACCCCGATGTTGATGTCGTTGTCAACTTCGCCTCTTCCCGTAGTGTCTACAGCTCCACTATGGAGTTGATGGAGAACCCTCAGATCAAGACCATCGCTATTATTGCGGAAGGTGTCCCTGAGCGAGTAAGTTATGCCTTGTCTGTAACAAGAATGAAGTACAAAATACTGACTGGTTTTACTGTAGCGTGCTCGCGAGATTGCCCATGTTGCGCGCAAGAAGGGTGTCCAGATCATCGGTCCCGCTACCGTTGGTGGAATCAAGCCCGGCAGCTTCAAGATTGGTAACACTGGTGGTATGATGGACAACATTGTTGCCTCCAAGCTGTACCGCAAGGGTTCCGTTGGCTACGTCTCCAAGTCTGGTGGTATGTCCAACGAGCTGAACAACATCATTGCCCAGAACACCGACGGTGTCTACGAGGGTATTGCCATCGGTGGTGACCGTTACCCCGGTACCACTTTCATCGACCACATGCTCCGGTACCAGAACGACCCCGACTGCAAGATCCTTGTCCTGCTCGGTGAGGTCGGTGGTGTTGAGGAGTACAAGGTTATCGAGGCTGTCAAGAACGGTGTTATCACCAAGCCTATCGTGGCCTGGGCCATTGGTACCTGCGCCAGCATGTTCAAGACCGAGGTTCAGTTCGGTCACGCTGGTTCTTTCGCCAACTCTCAGCTCGAGACTGCCGCCATGAAGAACAAGACCATGAAGGAGGCTGGCATCCACGTGCCCGACACCTTCGAGGATCTTCCCCAGACCCTGAAGGCCGTCTACGACAAGCTTGTCAACGACAAGGTTATCGTTCCCCAGCCCGAGCCCGTTGTCCCCAAAATTCCCATCGACTACTCATGGGCTCAGGAGCTCGGACTTATCCGAAAGCCTGCTGCTTTCATCTCCACCATCTCTGATGACCGTGGCCAGGAGCTCCTGTACGCTGGCATGCCCATCTCGGACGTTTTCAAAGAGGATATCGGCATTGGTGGTGTCATGTCTCTGCTGTGGTTCCGCCGCCGTCTGCCCGACTTCGCCTCCAAGTTCTTGGAGATGGTCCTCATGCTCACTGCCGACCACGGTCCCGCCGTGTCCGGTGCCATGAACACCATTATCACCACCCGTGCCGGCAAGGACCTGATCAGCTCCTTGGTCGCTGGTCTTCTCACCATCGGTTCCCGATTCGGTGGTGCTCTGGATGGAGCCGCTCAGGAGTTCGCCAAGGCTGCCGACTCCGGTCTCAGCCCCCGTGAGTTCGTCGACTCGATGCGCAAGCAGAACAAGCTCATTCCCGGTATTGGTCACCGTATCAAGTCGCGGAACAACCCTGATCTGCGAGTGGAGCTCGTCAAGGAGTACGTCCTTGCCAAGTTCCCCAGCCACAAGCTGCTCGACTACGCCCTGGCCGTCGAGAGTGTGACGACCTCGAAGAAGGACAACCTGATCCTCAACGTGGACGGCTGCATTGCTGTCTGCTTCGTGGATCTCATGCGCAACTGCGGTGCCTTCACCCTGGAGGAGGCTGAGGACTACATGAACATGGGTGTCCTGAACGGTCTGTTCGTGCTGGGTCGCAGCATCGGTCTGATTGCCCACTACCTCGACCAGAAGAGACTGCGTACTGGTCTGTACCGTCATCCTTGGGATGATATCACCTACCTCCTGCCCACTCTGGGCACATCTGGATCGGTGGGTGAGGGCCGTGTCGAGGTGTCGGTCAAATAAACGCGTCCATGGAATGTACAGTTATTTGACTTTTTATTGGCATGGGGTAAAGGGAGCCTTGCTTTAGACGGGATGGGAGAACCAAGCAAAGTCGTAGCAATGTAGACCTCTCGACAACAAAGTGTCGAGCAGTCTGTATGAGAAGAAGATATATAACATCCCAACGATGAGTGGCCTATTAAGGGCTGCAGCTAATAGACCGTATGACTTCTAAATTACGTATACCATTGCTGGTGACTTGACGAGCTGCTCGACACCGTAAAGACGGACCCCAGAATTGTAAGTAAACCTATCCATCCTAAAGGGGCGTATTGCTTGACATAAAGGGGTATATGGATAAATGTACGTGAGTTGGAGTTGGGGGGTGAAGTGAAATTATCGATAAGCCGGCGAAACCCCGGCCCTTTCCAAAAAGTTCCCATTGAAGCTTGACGATGCTGTACCGTACCCAGCATCGAACTTACTTGCCTAGCGCCTGTACCAACTTTGAGTTGTAACTCATCAATTGGCCCTGCAAAAAGACTGACTACTGTTTTCTTCTCCAGCCAGTGCCTGTCAGCTTCAGAGGTAAGCACAGTATTGTTAGCAGTTCAAGCGCGGGGCGACCGAGTACTGACTAGACTGGTGCTGCATAGAATTCCCCTCGGCCCATTCAACATCCATCCATCCCACTTGCGCCCTGCCTTGGGATCTCGGTTACCTCACCCAAAACACCACGAATCCGGTCTACGACGGGCAAACGAATAACGACGCAACTCGGAGCTTCACCTCTATTCGTTTGGGGAAATAAAGGCAGCAGACTTGCTCCGTCGCAGTTGAGAGAGATTGAGAGGGATAGAAAGAGCTCTCTTCTTGGGGTTCCATTCGACATATCTTCGGATACAACCAACTTAAAATCACAACACACACACACACATACCCGACGATGTCTTCGTCCTACTTCCGCATAACCCTCCACCGGTCCGCCATCGGCCTGCCCGAGCGCACGCGCGGCGTCCTGGCTGCCCTGGGCCTGCGCAAGCGCTCCCAGACCGTCTTCCACCCCGTCAGCCCCCAGTTCGCGGGTATGATCATGAAGGTCAAGGAGCTCGTCCGCGTCCGCGAGGTCGACCGCGCCCTCTCGCCCAAGGAGCTGCGCGAGGAGCGGAGGCCCGAGAGGGGGTTCTGGTTGGAGAAGGCTGTGCCGCGGTGAAAGCTGAACGAGAAACAATAAAGAAAGAAAACGAAAACGAAAACGAAAAACAGGGACGGAGAGGAGGGAAAGAGAGGCACCCGGACCGGAAGGAGAGACGGATGGGAAAGGGACAAGAAGTGGCTCGAGGAATACTACCACCATCTACTTCCCAAGTTCTGACGACGAATGGCTTATGCTGTGATGGGAAAGGGAGACTGCAGATGGAAGAGATACGTGTTAGTTCGCCAAGCATGTCTTCGCGGACGTGACTGGCTTCTTTCTGACCCTCTTCCCGCGCGCAAAGCTGTAACGATATGCTTCGATACACCTGTACATCAGCTTAGACACTGTACAATAAGATGACAAATAATTCAACTAAATGCTGAACTACTCCCCTTAAACGTCTGGTGTGCTGCCAAAGCAGTTGCTTTCGAGTCTCGTTTCTCGGGTTGTTGGCAGACATTGAACATGAGCGGACACAACACCACATAGACCCAGCCTGGACTTTGAGAGAACCAATGAAATGTTCCGTTGCGTTGTTCAGAATCCAGCTCTGGTGAACCTGTGCCAGTCAGTGCTCTTCAAACCACTATATGACCACATGTAGTATATGGCAGGGCTGAATAGAGCTTGTCGGTTGAGTTGGCATCGTGAAGATGCAGCCAATCTTAATCCAAAGGAAAGTGTCGACCGTCAACTCTTCAGATACGTGTATATTTTGCTTCGGCGTGATTGGCAGAGTTTTGCACATATCTAACCAGCTGCTCCATCTAGAAGACTCCAATGAGAGGGCCAGCTGCTTACTTCCCTAGGCAAAGAAAGAAAAGTCACATAACACTTTAGGGTAGGTTGAACACCTGGGACAACGGGTATCTATCAAAATGAATTCGCATTGTGTACTGCTGCCCTATGGTCTCTATACTGGGAACTATTGATCCAGTAATGCCTGCTCAGAATTAATCGGCTGTCGGTAACATGCGGATGCTCCGTTGCATTCTTAGAGAAAGTCTCCGTTTCCTCTCCCCTTTCACGACGCATGTTGTTTGTTCCACCGTAAGTGTATCGCATCGTTGTGTTCGTTGACCACCATAGGCAAAGAGGGAAAAGTGCTTAATCGGAAATGGCCCTGCAAAGCCATTGTTGGCCTGATCTGCGAAGTGCAGTATCAGCTTGTTGACTATAATCGTACAAAACTTCTGGCTCAGGAACTGCAGAGATTTGACGTGGGGTGAGTGGCATAATGTGCAACACTCATCACCATTACCCAGTCCTGTCGCCTCGGAGTTACTAGTTCTTAGCCTTCTCAGCGTACTCAGCGTTGGGGCTCTCGTACTCGTTGACGAAATAAGCATTGGCGTTTCTCTCCAGCCACTGGCAGAACTTGCTGAGCTCTTCACGCAGACGGTTGACGGACTGCTGGTCCATGTTGGTCTGAGCGATGAGTTCCGGGAGGCTCGCTGTTACCATCATGTTAGCAAGCCGAAGCAAATGTACCAAATAGGGGGGGCCAGTTTGAACTTACTGATGAGACGCATCAGATGCTCTGCACCATACGACTCGCATGGGGTCTTGCCTTGAACCTCAGGTCCACCTGACGTCCATTTCTCGCGCATCTCGGCGTACTGTGCGCGCTCAAAGCTAGCTTGGCATTAGTATGACATTTCTACTGTACGTAAAAATTGCCAAAGAAACCACATACCGGTAAAGCAGAACCCGACCAAGACACTTATCGAAATACTCCTTGAGGCCGGCGACGGTCTCCTCCAAGATGTCAATAGCGGCAGAACCTTCGGTGCGACGTGGCTTCTCGTAGGCGAGGTAATCGTCCATGACCTTGGTGACGGGCTTGGGATGCGGAATAGGAACGAGCTGGTTGTTCTTCGTAACGTTCTCCCAGTCATCCACAAGGAGACCCTTCAGCATGTCTGGGATGATGATCTTGATCGACGGTCGAGCGTAGAACGCTTCCTCCTGTTCAGATAATGTATGTTTAGTATGGCTTCCACGGAACTCCATTATAGCAGGAATATGACCAAAGCTGAGATAAGGAGTAAGTTCCACCACTTGCTTGCAGACACCACTCGGTGCCGGAGGGGCTTTAGGCGTCATGGCCTTCATGGCCTCTTCTATGAACGACTCTCGACCGGGAGGAGCCTCAGGCGTCATGATGGCCTTGTTAGCCTCTTCCATGAACGCCTCTTGACCGCAAAGAGTCTTAGGCGTCAAGGGCGGAGTGACTGAGCTCGGAGCAAGCGCTGATCTGGCTGCTGATCGCGTTCCGTACTTTCTACCTGCCGGAGCGGCTGTGCCCTGCTCTTGGCCTTCCGTGGTTTGGGTCTTCTTGACGCTGGCTTCAGGTTTCCCTGGGCCTTCCATATGGCTGGCTTTCATGTCTTGGCGCTTGTCCAAGGGTATGCCAGCTCTTGAGCAATCGAGATTATGTGGCGTGCGATAGTGGAACATGCCCATTGTTCCGGTATAAAGACCACGTTCTCTAGCATCCTTGACTTTAGGATGCTGTTCGTGCTCGACGCCCCAATAGTACGGGTGGTCGTTGTAATGACGTAGTAACTTAGGAGCGGTTGTTCTGGTGACGCTGACATATCTGAGATTGGCAGGCGGTAGTTTTGAGAGGTGGTCATTTGTCTGCGCTTTCAGGAAATAATCTTCCTCCTTCATCGCGAATGTTCCTGCGAATGTCTTTGCTTGCCCCCTGACTGTCTGGCGGGTCCTTCGAGTCCTCCCAGCGGCAGTTGTAACAGGCTGAGCTTTTGCCATTTCAGATTGAACGGCGACTTTGTCTATTCTGCGCCGTTTACCAGAAGGTGAAGGCCCAGGCTGTTTTCGCTTCGTTTTGGGCTGACTGGGTGCAGCAGTTGCTTCAGCACCTTGTTGAACCTCCCCGAGTGCAGCCATTGTTGAGAAAAGGCTGGTAGTTGCAGACACAGGAGCGTGATTGGTTGAGGTAAAGACGTCATCATCTACTGAGGTGTTTTGGAACGAGATTCCAGAAGCGAGATTGCCCTCGGCTGCGGTGACAGGCGGAGGAAGATCTTGAAGGGACTCCTCCATGGCTCTCTCTAGATCAAGCTGCTCTTGCTTGGCTTGATTTCGCGTGCGGTTGGGGTTGGAGAAGGTACGGCTTGCACCCAGTTGTGCCTCTTCTGTCTCGTTTGGGTATCCGAAGGACTCGGGTTTCTTCCGGGTACGCGATGGGCGCCAATTATTGGCGCCCGCAGACATGATGATTGATATGTAAAAGGCTGAATAAGGTGATGGATTGGTGGGAAGGGCACGAAAAATGTAAAGAGCTTGGGACACCAAGGCGTGATGGCGCAGAGGTGAAAAATAGACACCTCACAGAGAATGTGGGCTTGCCAAAAATGCGTAGGAGGGGATGAACGCAAGGCACTTCGCAAAGGAACTTCGATTGTTCCTGTTGCTTTCGCTCAAATCCCTGACAATGGTTGTCAGGAGAAACCGATTGGAGGGGATGGAGGAGCAGGTTTTGAACAGAGTCGGAGTTCACCTCCCAAACGCTGTGTTGGAGTGTCGACAAGGCCATAAAATGCCGATGGCTGGAGTGATGTGAGGAAGAGGCGAACGTCTTCCTGAGCCCATCCACCAGTAAAGACGTCTGAGGATGTGAGAAGCTCAAAGTCAAGTCGTGTAGGTAACCGAAATCGGGTAGGTGATGAAGCAAAGCTTGTTCAGCTTCCTCAGCTCCAGGTCCAACTTGTCCAGCCAGTTTACAAGAATCAGCAGACGCCTTTGCTCCCACTGCACAAACGCGAAGATGAATCGTTGTGTTCAACCTTCCAGTTGAATTCCCACACTACCAAGTCCTCTGATGTCGGATTCCTCAGGGGCTGCCCCGCAATAATCGACTTGCTCAGTGAAGCTCTCTCCTCCCGCGGGGTACTCAACAACAGTGACCTTGAGATTCACAGCTGAGTAAACTTGACACCTGGAGGAGAGAGACCAGTCGCCTGTAGGTATGTGGGTCAGGGTATCGGACGTTTTGCGCTGTTGCCGCTGTTCTGAAGTTATGTTGCAGGAATGCCGCGCTGATGGTGAACCAATGCAGTATCTACCCAAGCATAACCCGACAGGAGTTTGGTGTAGAGACGCGAACTAGACGTCGGCAGGTTTTGGCCACTGGTTCTTATTTGAATGAGGTAACCAACGCAGCAGCGATTGTCGAATCGTGGACGCGTTGACACCCGTGATCCTGCATTTCCTTGTCTGAGGAGATAAAATCCAGCCCACTGCCCATATTGCACAGAAACCAATGGCAATTTCGCAACTTCTTCGTTTGTTCTACCATGATGAACGAACCCACAGGTTGTGCATCTGGTCGGATCTCTCCCAACCTTTCCACTGCGTCCCCATCACAGCTGTCCATGTCATATCTGTGCAAATGCACGCCCAATGGATATAGGGCGTAACCTGAATATGCACTGACATGATCTGGATCACAGGTTGCCCTCGAGATGCCCAGCCTCGAAATTCACAGCACATAACACGATCGTCTCCTTTCAACGACAATTTGTAGGGGGTAATGAAAAATAAAGGGGAAAAAAACCAAGGAACAGGGATGGACTTACACTCTCTAATTCATAGTCACGGCCTCGTCTCGGGCCTCGTCCAGCGAATGAGTTGGTGGCGGCACGCTCTTCACTACCGCGTGCCGAACTCATCTCGCTCTCTCCTGGACCAGCCGCCTTGCCGATGGCTTTCTTGGCGCTCTTGCTGCCACCGGCATTTCTGAGTCTGGCGGCCTGCTGCAGTTGGGCAGCGAGGCCTCTGTTATCGTCGGTAAACTTACGGATGCGGTCCTGAGCGACCCAGTCGTCCCACGAGGCCTTCCAGCCCTTGTAGTGGACACGGTACTGGGCATCATCGGCCTTGATGCTCTGGGGGTTTGTGTTGCTGTGATCTGAAGCGCTGCGCAGATCGGTGATTTTGGCCTCATACATGAGGTCGCCGTGGAAGCAGAGCACCTTCTCATCCTTGGCGAAGGGAGGCAAAGGGGCCTGCTTAGAGGGGGCCATCTTGGGGGATTTGTAGTCTATGTTGTCGTGGTCAATGATATGAGAAGTGTCAAAGCGAGCCCAAAAAGTCGTCGCAGGAGAATGTTTTACCAAGTGAGAAGGTTGATGTATGTAAAGAGACTGGCGGGGTGTAGTGTGATTGAGTTTAGGCGATGCGCTGGTTGGCAACCGAATGGACTCTCGTGACTGGACGAAAGTGGCTCGAATGTTCCTTCCCAGCTCAGCAGACAGATTTGATAGATTGGCAGCAACGACTTTAGAGACGTCTTATCAATCTTGTATCTAATACTTTAAGCTTAACGTGGGCGACGACTACATGTACGATATAGGTAAGTCGTTCCTCAAATCATCAAATGTTCTGGAAGTATCAAGTTCTCGGCCTCCCTGCTTCAATGTCCCATGGCATTTATGAGTAGTGCAGTAGCGCCTATTAAGTGGTTGCAGCAGGTACGGGCGAGCTCGGGACGCGCGACGCGTTCTGCCATTTTTACTACGCTAACGCCCCTGCCACATCCCCATTGCACGCCTTACTTGCCTCAAGTCGGGCTCGCTTCAATATTGCAACCAAAGAAACCCGCAAGATACCCTCCCTTGTGACAAGGGATACACCATTCCCCCAGAGCCATTGCCACATTTATCGTTCTCACAATTTCCACCCTTCCGAAGTCTGACAATGGCACCAACCGAAGCAACTATACTCGAGAACTACCTGCTCCTCCCGTCGAGCCTCCCCACCATCCTCTCGCTCCAAGAGTTCACGTCGTACTTCCCCAAGTCGCAGCGGTCCTCTCCTCAGATCCGCGCCCTCTATCGAGACCTCCAGCGCCAGCGCAATGCCGTGGTAGAAGCCGTATCCTCCAAGATCGATGACGAGGTCAAGCAGGGACGGGCTCTACGCCGCGCTGTGGCCAAAGCCCGGCGTGAAGCTGAGCGAGGCGAGGGGCAAGATGACGAGATCGAGATCGAGATGAATGTATGAGGGCTCCCTCTCTCTTTATTATTGTCCGCGCGACATCGAATGTATGACCTTTTGCTTTCGGTCACTTTGCTAATGTGTCTTGGCTTTTCGCAGTTGTTTGGGCCAACCTCGAGCACAATTCGGCCGAAGAAACACACGCTCATGACCATCCTCCCTGAACTAGACGCTGCAGTAATCGACATGGAGCAGGAGATTCAAAAGCTGGAAGAGGAGGAAGCTGCAATGCTGCAGTCGGTCAAACAAACAGTCGGCAACATGAGCGATCTTCGGTACGGCCGATTCGCCAATTCGAAACTTCAAGGCGAAGTCTTAGATGGCCTAGCCGGCATTCAAGAGATCTGTAAATCCAAGACGTGAAGCAGCCTATCATGGCTTCTGGCATTGATGCATTACGAGTATTGTACGACGACTATGGCTATATCACAGACAACTCATCCGAGTATATATTCCGCCCGGGCTATTGAGCTCAACGAATCCCCCAAGATGATCGGACAAACACAGTCCCACTCCATTGGAGAGTTGGATTCTACCCAAAACACTATTCTACACTATACACTGTACACTGTACACCTGTGTTCAGTGCTTATCGGGGCACAGCCTGGCCAGTAGCGGCGGGGCGGGGCGCGCCACCCTGCTGTCCTGCCATGCGGTTGGACCTAATAGACGTGTAAGCGCAGGGTTCGGGGATTTGGATAGCAGGCTTGTACTTACATCATGGATCGGCTGACGAAGGAGAGGACGAGCATCAGCAACCAGCTGGGGACAACGTTGAAGAACCACAGAACGTAGCCGACGGGAAGCGACAGGTGGTTCTGAGCCCACCAGCCGTTGAAGGGGTGGAAGGTGCCCTCGTGCAGGGCGAAGGTCTTCTTGTAGCCCTCGGAGTGGCGCGCAACGATGTCATCACTGGTAGTGGTAGTCAGGTTGAATCGCTTGACCCAGATGTCAATGGGCGCAGGCTCCGGGAGCATCTCGAAGATCCAGACGGTGCCGGTCGGGACGGACCAAGAGTTGCAGAGAACGGGCTCGTGCTCGCAGTTGAGGTAGCCAGTGTGGGGGGCATTAGGCAGAAGAGCGAACTTGCCGGCCGTCTCGTTGAAGGCCTTCTCAATCTTGTCGCAGTGACCTAAATTCCACACGAGTCAGCTTTTGCTTTGATTAACACATGTGCTTGAAGCCGAAGAAACATACCGAAGCAAGTCTTGTTTCCGCCAGTGACGAAGACCCAGTACTCCTCAGGGGTAGTGGCGCCGGGCTTGACATCGGCGTAGAGGGTCTCCCTCCAGTTGTTCAGGGTCAGGACATCCATCTTCATGGAGCCGATCTTGGCCTCGGCAGCACCGACGGGGTCGGTCTTGCTGTGGCTCGGGATGTAGGACTTGAACTTTCCGAGGTAGTTCTGGAACTGGGCTTGGTACTCGGGCACCTCGGCGCTTGCCAGCACGGGCAAGGCCAGCAGAGCGGATGTCACGGAGAAACGCATCTTGGCTGTAGTGTGGTGAAGTGATAAGATTTGGATCGATTATAATCAAATCTTGACCAAAAGAAAGCTCTGATGATGGAATTGGGGGAAGGGAGCTTTGACGCGAGCAAAAGCTGGGGTTTTAGGCAAGTAAGCCAGATATGATGTAAGCGAAGTGGAGAAGGGCGACAGCTGCAAGTTGATACCAACCGAATGGATCAAGACCGAGACAATTGGAAAACACTCGTGAATGACAGTGAACAGTTGTCTGATGCTATCGTACAAGTAGAGACTTGGGAGAATTTATAGATTGCGTAGAATTGGCGAGATTGGGGGACTGGGAAGTAACAACACATAGGTAGGTCAGATAGACCCTGTTACCCTGGCTGGGCTTTTTCTCTCGCTACGACGGGCCAGCACGCTATTCGTTACTTACCTCCCAAGGAGGGTCCAGCTAGAGCTTCTCGAGCTTCTCGAGCTTCTCAACTCTTCCCAACGATAACCTACAAGCGGGGACCGAATCCCTGACAGCTGGTTGGCCCGACAAGGACCATTCATCCTTGCAACAACTAGGTAATCAATCAGTGGCTTGCTTCCAATATCACTAGCCACAATCTCTCAAACGCGTCCACCCAATTCGCGACAGCAAGCTTCGGGAGCTTTGTATATCACTTATAATAAACCCTGCAATTGCACCTATGTGAACCCCTCATGGTAAGATTTTCTGAAAGGTATACCTCTGGCCTTTTGCTAATCTTCCTATCCAGGCGCCCGAGACCGCCAACCAGAAGCGCAAGCGCGGCAGAGGTGCAAACGCGTCTCAAGACAACGAAATCGCGTCGCAAACCCAGTCGAGGTCGGCAACCCAAGAAACGATAGCCCAGACAAACGGAGATGCAGAAGTCGCAGAACCAGAGGAGGATGCGCGACCTAGAAAACGCGGCCGGCCGGCCAAGACAACACAGCCAGAACCAGAACCACAACCCGAGCCCGAAGTCACCTCGGCTGCGCCTGAGCCGGTAGCAGACGGCGCCCCGACGGCGAAAAGAAAACGGGGAAGACCTTCTCTTACAAATGGGAACAAGGGTTCAGAAAACGCTGAGAGCGCAACACCTGAAGTCAATGGGGAACCAGGCCCGAAAAAAGGAGGCCGGAAGGCGGCATCTCAACAACAGCCTGTACCAGATACTGTTTCGAACGAGCCAGAGATCGAGGGAGAGCAAGCACAACCAAAACGACGGGGGCGACCGCCGAAAGCAACAGCTGTGCCAAACGAGCCAGAGGTCGAGGCAGACGAAGCCGATGACGAGAACGAGGGCAACTCGAGCCTCCTGCGACGCAGTGGTCGCGAACGCCGGAAGCCAGGGGGCAAAGTAAGGCAAGACGCAACCGAAGACGCTACAAATGAAGAAGAGCCCGAGGCTGCGGGGACCAGGCCCTCCCGCGAACGGCGATCTCCTAGAGGTGGTAAAAAGAAGAAGACACAAGATGCGGCTGAGGAACAAAACGACGCTATAGAGGGATCACCGCCACGCAGGAGAGCAAAACCCAAGGGTCTACCTATCTTGGAAGATGTCCCTGATGGCTCGCCCGATCATGCCTCCACGCCCAGGCCCAGGCCCAGACCCGGACCTAAGAAACGCGGTCGACCTTCCCTACAGCTACAGCAGGAACCCGAACCTGAACCCGAAGTCGAAGCGGCAGAAGTGTCCAAAGTGAAACAGAAAAGGCGCGGGCGCCCATCGCTTAGTAACGAGACAAAGGAGAGTGCCCAGTCACGGCGACGGCGGCGATCAAAAGAGCAAGCTCAGGAGGAAGAAGCCGATGCAGAAGCAGAGGATGAACCCGTTTCGCCAGATGCCGAGGCTATAGCACAGCCAAAACGTCGGTCTAGAAAGTCCCAGGAAGAAGCGCCGGCACCCAAGAAACGGAAATCGAAACAAGCAGCAGCAGCGACAGCCGAGGCGGAGGACCGGTCCCAGTCTCCCGACCCCGCGGACGCCCCTTTCCGCCAACTAACCACGCGCACCCGCCGCGTGCCCCGCCATATCATCGACAAGAAGTGGACGTCCCTCGAGGCGCCGTCCATCTCCAGTATCAATGACCTGCTGAGCGCGGTGTCGCGCCCCGTGCTCTTGCGCCTCAACAACCAGCAGCGCCACGCCCAGGCCACGGCGGCCCTGGACGTCGTCCGCAAGAAGCTGCGGTCCAAGCTGGCCCGGGGCATGCCCTTCCCGCCCCCCTCGACGGGCGGCAAGCGCGAAGACGAGCTGCAGTTCGAGCGCACCGTCGACGGCATCCAGTCGCTCGAGGCCCAGCTGGACCCCTTGCTCCACAGCGTGGCGCTCCTCAAGCAGGAGAAGGAGCGCGCGCAGCGCGAGCTCGACCGCGACTACAAGACCCTCAACGCCCTGAACGCCAACGCCCGCGCCGAGAACCGCTCGCGCCGCGACCAGCTCCGCAAGATGCACGTGCTGGTTCCGGAGCCGCCGCGGGGCGAAAAGGAAAAAGACAAGAAGACGGCGGCGCTCGGCGACCTGGTGCCTTCTCGCACATCCGGCATGGAGCAAGGGGGCAAAGTGTTCGTTGGACTGGAAGATAACGATGAGCTGAGGGGGCTGGCGCACCAGATCGGCAATCATATGGAGAGCATGCGCAGCAACCTGCAGCAGGTCGAGGGCGTCGCGCCGGCGATTGCGGAGAGCAGGGCGGCGTTGAAGATGGTACTGATGCCGAACCTGGGTCAGGAGGCGTATGAGAAGGTTCTTCTTGGTTAAGAAGAAATACACTTCTCTCTATCTAATTTGGTTATGCCTGGGCGGTCTGCTGTCATGGCCGGCCGGCTGGCCGGAAATGGTAATAGGCAAGCAAAGCAAGGATGGACATCTCAAATGAGATGACAAATGGGCAGGATTTGTTTAGGATGTAGGTTTACTGTTTGTTGGATGAGATGGCGTCTGTATACCACTAGAGGAGCATAATGATGTTATGAGTATTCCCCCCATGGGGTAGTGGACAGGATGAACCACTAATACAAAAAAAGATACCGATTACCTGATGTTATAGATTGAGAACAATGCTACGAGCACACGATAATTGCGTAAGAGTAAACAACCACTCTAGTTTTCTCCTCCACGCCGGAGGGCTGCCTTCTTGTATATACGAAGGTAGCGCCAGTTTCTATATCTATCTAGGTGATTCCCAACATCAGTCATCACCCATGATAGATAGATAGACCAACCAACATCGCTTCTTTGGGGAAAACAGTACGTGGTGTCTGTCCGACTTGCGTGTTCGCCCGCCTCCCCCTTTCCTAACACAAGACTCATCCAAAGACAACAAACAACACACCTTCACCGGAAATAGGCGGCTCGAGTTGGCCGGTAAGCGAGAATGTGTGCTATGTCCACAATCAAGCCATTCGCATTCAAGACCCCCCATCTCTCCTTAAAGATGGCCCGTGATTTCAACGACACAACTTTACAAGTACACAGAAATTTGGACTTGATACTTTATGCGGCCGTTCATAAGCGTAATAACCCACCCGACATTGACATGAACATGGACCGACCCCGCTGCGACATACTTTGGATCCCAACCCAATATATATAACCAAATATAATAAGGGGTCAGGTAGGTAGGAATAGCCATTCTATCCGAAACGGCGAAGCCCTCCCCCCTCCCCTCTTCTTCAAGTCTTGTGTACACACCGACGCAATGACAGCACGACAAACAAAACAAAACAAAACAAAACATGCGAAAAAGCCGTTTTGTTTTAACCTTAACTTGTTTAATTGGGTAGTTTGTTTGTTCTTTTCTCCACGGTTCGTTCCTGCCCGTGTGGCCGAATCATGTCTCAGACAGAAAAAGCAGTCTGTGAGTGACGTGACGAGATAAAGCGTGACGTGACGCGGGACGGGCCGTTCTAGAATGTTCGTCGTACAACACATAAGATACGCGGGACGGATTCGGCAGACAGCAGTCAAAGTCACCACGAGAGTTTCTTTCGACAACGGTAAGTTTTGACATCATTCATCCTGCCCAAGCGATGTCAAATAGCACCGTGCACCAATGGTAATGAATGGAGTCATATATAGACGACGGCGGAGTGTGGAAATATCGGCCAGTCAAAGCAAGTCGTTGTAGTCACAGAACAGATATCACAGAAGGAATAATGCAACGAAATTTTTGGGTTTTTTTTTCGCACCGAAATCTCCATTTTTGAAAGGTCTCCCTACATACAAGAATTGAAAGTTTGCCGAGGCCTCCCTTCTGCGCAAGCACGAGAGTTGATAGAGAAGCCTCCCAAGCTAAGGTCCACACACTGCTGAAAATCTTCGGTGCCTGCTACTACTCCTCACATCCTCCCTTATGCCTACCCAACAGTGATATCATCGGTTGAAACCCAAGGAAAATAAAAATCTATAAGGATATTTTGGTTCGTGAACTCGTCGTATGTTTGAGTGAATATACAACGCTATATTGTCCCGCTGATAAAATCAAGAAACCCCTTTCCCTTCCAAAGATGGAAAAATGGGTTGCTTAGTAAACCCGGGTAGGGTAGCCACCGGTGGGCATGGCGACACCGCCAGTGGGCTTGGGGACCTTGGGGATGGTGCCGTTGGAGGCGCCGGTGGGGTAGGGGACAACGGTGGCGGTCTGGGAGACAGTCACGTTCTCGTCCTCAGCCTCGCACTCGTCGTCACCCTCAGCGGGCTTCTCACCACCAGCGGCAGGCTTGTCAGAGCCGGTGGAAGGCTTGTTGGAGCCAGTGGCGGGCTTGTCGGAGCCGGCAGCGGGCTTATCAGAGCCAGCGGCAGGCTTGTCAGAGCCAGTAGAGGGCTTGTTGGAGCCGGGGGCAGTGGGCTTCTCGGCACCAGAGTTGGCGCTGGTGGCAGCAGCAGCAGGGGCGGTCATGTAGACGGTGGAGGCGGGAGCAGTGACGGTGACAGTGACAGCGGCAGGGCAGTTGGCACCGGCAGCGACAGGGGCGACGGGGCAGTTGCACTGCTCACCACCGGCAGGGTTCTTGGTGGAGGGGGTCTGGCCACCAGGGGTCTTGCCGTCAACGGTAGGCAGAGGAGCGTTCTGGGTGGCAGTGGAGGGCTTCTGGACGGTGACGGTGCGAGTACCGGTGGAGGTGGAGGTCATGGTGGTGGTTCCCTCGGGGCCGGAGGCGCCAGCAGGGGCGGAAGGCTTGGGGGCAACGGGGTAGCCACCGTTGTTCTCCTTACCGGGCTGGCCGTTGCCGGGCTTCTCGGTGCCAGGGACAGGGGAGTTGCCGCTGGTCTCCTTGGGGGCACCGGGAGCGGACTTGGTGACGGTGACCTTCTGGGTGAAGGTAGACTTGATGGTAGTGGTGATAACCGACTTGGCGCTGGAGGGACCAACGGTCATGGTCAGGACAGCGTCGGTGGTGCCGACGTGAGTAGACACAGACTCGCCGGGCTTAGGGGCGTTGCCAGTAGGGGCAGGGCCGGCGGGAGTGGGCACGGGGCCAGGGGCACGGGTGGTGCCAACAATGTAGCCGCTGCTGTGGGCCTGGACGACCGACTTGGAGACGGACTCGGCGGCAGTGACGGGGCAGACAGTGGTGTACAGGTCAACAACGCTGGTCTGGACCTTGGTGACGAGGTCAGAGGCGGGCATGGTGCTCATGGCCGCGGTGTTGTTGGAGTTGGCCGGGCAGTTGGTGACAGTGGGCGCGCAGGAGATGACGGTGTGGTAGTTGGTCACAGCCACAGTCAGGGTAGTCTGGGCAGCGGCCACCTCGGCGGAGGAGGAAGTGACGGTGCCATTGTCACGACGGTAGAACCGGGCGGGAGAGTGGAAGTGACGGGGGTGGTTGTAGGCGGCGGTGGCGCCGGCGACGAAGCCAAGAGCGACGGTAGTGGACTTCATGTTTGCGGTTTGGGGTTTGCTGTTATACTAATGACTTTAAAGACGTCTAAACACAGTGATTTTCGGTTGTCTGATCTCGGAAAGAGAGTGGTATCGTTGCCGATGAATGAATGAATGGTCGAATGAGCGAAAGTCGATTCCGCGATGATACAGTTACCGTGAGGGAAACAGGGTGAACGTGTATATGCTGGGTATTGAATAGAATTGGATCTGCAAGCAGAAGGCGACAGTAACCGACGACGGTGGGCTGAAAAGAGGGACTGGAGATAGACTCGGAAAAAGAGAGTAAGACACCTGAGGTGAGGAGAGAAAGAGGATCACGAGAAGAGCGATGGGCGGGCGGCGGCCCTTTTTACTTGGTGTTGAGAGCGTCCTGGGCGGCACACACCCATCTCACCCATGGCTGCGACTTGGCCATGGCCATCCACACAATACCACCAATACCATGCAACTACCGCCTAAACACCACCACCCGACCATCTCTGTCTGTGTGTGAGAGGGTGATAGGATAGGCCCTTGGCATTAGAAACACCGCCTCCCCACTTGGAGCGGAACGGGCTTGGTCCATTAAGGACCTGGCACTGACTCCACCGTCAAGGCCATACGAAAAACAGCAGCCAGAACGAACATGGGCCAGGGTTCGAACATTTCTAGGCCGACTGCCCAACAAGGATAATGGAGCGAAAGAGGGGGATTTCTGCCCTTGTCACTTGCCTTGTCCCTTGTTCCTCGGGGCGACAGATTATTCTGGGCTGGGTGGGCAGAGCGAAGCCCCTGAGTGTGTTGCCGGAACCCTGTCCAAACCAATGCAGGTACAAGCAGATCGTGAGACACCTGAAAACTCGACGGGCCAATAGGAGAAACGCACCCACCTAAGCGAGTCGAGACGGATGTGTGTGTCTGCAGTGTGCAGTGTGCACGCAAAGAATATGGCCGAACATGTCAGCATCTATGATCCTTTTTTTGCAAGGTTTGCTAAGAATACCGTTCCGTTATTACATCTGAACGTTAAAAATAAAAATCAGCGTCTATCAGCGTCTCGGTCAGGACGACCAACAACGCCCGCAATCAGAGCGCTCATTCGTTTATTGTCGCTTCACTGCTGTCGAACTCAAAAGATAGAGAGAGAGAGGGAGACCGTGAGGGTCAATATAATTTAAATATAAAGATCAGGTCCATCAACTTCGATCGATCGCTTCAATGGTGTTATTTTAGCCGCTGCGGTATATGAAGTTGTGTCGATCCCCTTGTGATGCCGACCGACCGACCTGTTTTGGTCGACCGGCTGCTTGCTGGTCAACTGGGAAGAAGCTGGGCCAGTTGTTCTAGTGTGTTGATAGAAACGCACAATTGACTTTCCGTCCGCCTGGTACTTTCCGTCTCGAAGTCATCAACTCCTCGGGCCTATCGTATCTGGTGATCGGGTCGTGTTGTCATCTTATTACTGGTTCTTTGGCCTGGCCGTCATCATAGCAGGTACTGTATGTACGCCCTGGATACCCCCAAGTCATTGGGCGACTTATTATATTATTATCACGAGTAAGGAGGAGCAAGAGGCAGGATGTCGGTACCGGTACAGCCGCTAGAGGAATTAGCTTGGCTGTACCACGCTGTTTGTCCAATTAAACCCCCCGCTTCGTGGATATACCCCTCTGTCCAAGATGACTGACTTGTACAAGTACCGGCTTCCTCGGAGGCATCCTGCATTAGCTAACCAACAACACCGCCAGTCAAGACTCGAGAAAGGATCTTTCGGAAATGGAACGTCAGGAAATTGTGAAACCAAGAAAAGAACTGCCTGCTGCGCGCGCGCCTGTTGCTACACACACCCGCTCGCCGCTCGCATTATTCAGCTGCAAAGAAAAAGCAGGTCGTCGTCATTTTCAACCCGGGATGCCGTTGTGATACACCACCTACATAATACCATGCCGCCGCCGCTCGTTCTGCATTAAACACACATATGCAGACCGGGTGTCTTGACCGCTGCCAACCCGTGAAGAAAACGCGTTGGCGAAACCTCGCTTCATCTCATGTCATGTCTTGTTAATTTGGGTTCTCAGGTGGGCGGGCTGCGGGCATCCATCCTTACCAGGCATCAATCAGCCAACTAACAAACACGGACATGGGCTGCGGGTATCATCAGCGAAACGAGGGATAGCTTGAACGGCGGTAGCGATGAAATTTATTGAACGAGCTATCTGGTTTATATCTAGGCAGAAAACGGACGAGTCAAGAAAGATTGATTGTTTGAAAGCTTCACCACGTTTTTAACGTGCTACAGAAATAGATCACGTATGTAATGTCAGGGGTTGTCGCACAATCGTCGAGCTGAAGGGTAGGGCGTCAAGATGGCCCGACGATGGCTTACATCGCTGAACGCCACTGTCTCTCCTTAAAACAGTAGCAAAAACGGTCGCAAGCACAGGAGCGGTTCGGTCGGTGCGAAAGCGCGATCTCTTTTGCTCTTTCTCTCCACCCACTTCTGCCCTGCCCACCCCCTAGCAGCCTGTCTAGTCGTAGTGGGCTAGTAGGAATACCACCACCACACCATGGGCAGCATCCATCGTCCAATCCTACATTCCCCTCAGGTGGGCACTGGATGGTTGTTTACTGTTCCGCGGTGCGCGGGTAGATGCTGCTAACCTTGTGGCTTGAGAACTGCCATGGCACCAGTCCTTGAGCTAGAGAAGACGGTGCCTTGCGCTAGACGAGAATGTAAAAAAGAAGTTTGCACCGGACTCGCGCCCGCCCGGCTTTGCGGATTGAAAGAACCAACCAACGGTTGACCCCTGACGCAGTAGTAGTAATAGGTATGCTTGAAGGGTATGTAGTATGCAAAATCAAGGAAGAACACCGGCATGGGAGTTCCGAATTCGAGACATGATCAGCAAAATGAAAGGTGTGGTTTTCCCCCTCAACCTCAAAGCGCACACCAACGCACCCCAGGTCCCCGTCCCCGACCTGACAAGCCTGGTCCTGCAATTGGAATTGTGTGATCGATCTTCCAGTCCTGTGCCTGCAATCTTCCCTCTTTCTGCTGCTCGTTGCAGCCCACCACCCACTTAATACAGGCCGGCTTGCTTGCGATAGAGTTGAGGCGGGTAGATCATGATTGCCCTTGCATCCTTAATAGCTTAGCAGCAGCCATCGCCCATAGTCAGTCTAGTCAGTTACCAGATAGTAGGGTATGATAGAAACAGAAATCAGAGATGGCTGGTACAGTTTCTGCACTGCCCATATACATTGTACCGTCTCATGATCCCACTTCATCTCCGTGCAGGGCTACCACCGAGCAATTTACTTCCTGAAGATGACATTACCCACGACCCAGCGACAGGCGAGATGACCTGTCCTGTTGGGAAACTTGGGAGGGCCCAGAGAAAAAAGAACACCGCTCCTTCTCGAACGTTGATGAACCAAGATGAGTGAATGAGTGAATTGAATCAAAGGGAAAAAAAGCCCACTCGGTTTCGAGATTCGTCACCCCAAAGCAAGCCGAACCGGAAATGGTTTTCCCAGATCCCATCAATCGTTTCGCAATGCAAATGCGTTACGTTGTATCGGACCCGAATCGCACACGTCGCGGACAGTTGGTTACAGAGTCAGAGTCGGGGCAGAAACGGGAGTCAGAGAGAGCAAATCAGAGCCACTCTGTCGCTGCCCGCTAAAACAATCTGTCAGATTTCTTGTCTGCTTGCCTACCCGCGAACCGCCCGTGTTGCTGGGCTGCCTGCCTGCTGGGTTCGTCGGTCGGATGGTCCGACAGTTGAGTTTCTGTCATCCCAACAACGTGCTTGCGTGCTGCTCCTGCAACGGTTTCCGTTATGCTGAGGCAGAGTCTGATCCATGCTTGCTGCCACTTTTTTCCCTGTCCGCCGACCTGTCATCCGATCCAAAAATCATGCGAACTGCTTTCGTGTTCCAGACCATTTGAGACCATTGAAAAACACCCCGAACCCACCATCCACATCCATCCTGCTCATGGGCGAGTGAACCTGGACACACCCAGGAACTGGCAGCCTGGCACCTGTTCTCGGGCACCCGAACCCCAGTCCGCCAGTCCAGATAGAAAGGGGCCCTCGCGAGTTTCATCTGGGCCGCTAACCCTCCCGGTGCTCGGCTCTCCGCCAGTAGCTCGGTCAGCCTAGCCTCCAAGTCTCTCGCTTTCTCTTCTTATCGACCAGTCAGGGGCCCCATGTCTAAAAGTGTCGCAGACTGATTGAGGCTGCACCCTTCCCGGAGTAAGCAACCTCGCAACCTCATCAAAGACACTTTTGGCCCGGCCGGTCATTCAAGCTAACGTCATTTCATCTGGATTAGATGCATGGGATGAAAGCGTCAGGCACCCTAAAGTATTGCAATATCGTGATCGTAAAATTGTGTTGACGCCACTTGCTTAACTTTAGAGTATCTGAAATGAAGCAAGCTCCATGCTCAATCTTCTGTCGTCAATGCAAACCGCGGGATCGATGGAGCCTTACCGACCAAACATGCAGAGAGAGCATGTCAAAACACCATAATACAAATCGCTAGGCCAACTCATCTTGTCGCCATCCGGAAATTTGGTTGTGCGTCTTTAAGCGACTACGGAGTAATTGATGACAAAACAAGAGCATGCATACATATCACGAACCGATAACTTGCAAGGCGTGTTCATCCACAAAGTATTATTTCTGGTTGCCCGGTTGAAGGGGGCAAACTCTGCCTAATCTACATTGACGACACTATGTCGCTTCTTTCTCAGAAGAATCAATCTCACTAAACGCCATGCTTTCCGGGTACCCGTTGAGGGACCTCCTGGTATCTTTCCCTTTCCTTTAGATGCTCATATTGTTGAATGCTCCCCATAACCCTTTGCCGTGATCCTGTAGAACTTTTTTGGTGGTAATGATTCCACGGTAGAAACCAATCCGATAAACGCCGATGTTGAGATCGAAACAGATGCCCTTAAATCTTGGGGCACCGATTCATGTTCCACAGAAAATGGCAAAAGAAAAACAACCGCTCAACTGCGCGCCGGGTACATGTCATACCCGGCTCCCCTCATCACGCAAGTGATGTATACATTTATTTGGCGTACTTGGCACGGAAGAACTTGGCCGCGTTGACCATGTTGACCAAGGCCTCCTTGGTCTCCTTCCATTGACGGGTCTTGAGACCACAGTCAGGGTCGATCCACAGCTGCTCAGGCTTGAGGTACTGCAGCATCTCCTCGATGCGGTCCTTGATCTCCTGCTCGCTGGGGATACGAGGAGAGTGGATGTCGTAGACACCCGGTCCGATGTGACGGGGGTAAGCGGAGTCGACGAAGACACCGAGCAGCTTAGCATCAGACTTGCTGTTCTCAATGGACAGCACATCGGCATCAAGAGCAGCGATGGCGTGGAAGAAGTCCTGGAACTCAGAGTAACAGAAGTGGGAGTGGATCTGAGTCGAGTCCTCAACACCGACGGTGGAGAGACGGAAGGCCTTGACAGCCCAGTCAAGGTAAGCCTCACGCTCCTTGCCGGAACGGAGAGGCAGACCCTCACGAAGAGCAGGCTCATCGACCTGGATGACATCAACACCGGCCTTCTCGAGGTCAACAACCTCATCGCGAAGAGCCAGAGCCAGCTGCTCAGCCTGGACAGACTGGTGGACATCGTCACGGGGGAAAGACCATCGCAAGCAGGTAACAGGTCCAGTCAACATACCCTTCATGGGCTTCTTGGAGACGGAGACAGCGTACTTGGACTCCTTAACGGTCATGGGGGCGGGACGAGAGATGTCACCGACAATGATCGGGGGTCGCACGCAGCGAGAACCGTAGCTCTGCACCCAAGCGTGGGTAGTGAAGGTGTAGCCGTCCAGACGCTCTCCGAAGTACTGGACCATGTCATTACGCTCAGGCTCACCGTGAACGTAGACATCCAGGTCAAGCTCATCCTGGATCTTGACGTTCATGTCAATCTCCTGCTCAATGAACTTGTCATATTGAGCCTCAGTGATCTCACCCTTGGTGAACTTGTTACGCTGAAGACGGATCTCCTTGGTCTGAGGGAAGGAGCCGATGGTGGTAGTAGGGAACAGAGGAAGGTTAAGCTTCTTCTGCTGCTGGGCAATTCTGGTCGAGAACTCAGACTTGCGGTTGTAGTCGGACTCGGCAATCTTAGATTGACGGTCCTTAACCTGGGGGTTGTTGGTACGCTTGGATGTAGCGCGAGCGTTCATGGACTTGGCGTTAGCCTCAAGAGCCTCACGAACCGAGGCAGGGCCCTCAGTGACAGCCTTAGCAATGGTGGCGACCTCAACGACCTTTTCGCAAGCGAAAGCGAACCAGTCAGCGATCTCAGGGTCCAGCTTCTCTTCGCTGGCCAGAGTGTGAGGGGTGTGGAGGAGAGAGCTGGAGGTGGCGACGATGACGCGCTCCTTGCCGAGCTTCTGAATAGCGCTCTCGACAGTCTCGATGGCGCGCTTGAAGTTGGTCTTCCAGATGTTACGACCATCGACAACACCAGCAGAGAGAATAGTCTTGGAGCCGATGGCACCCGCGACAGTCTCGAGTTGCTCGGGGTTGCGGACCAGGTCAATGTGCACAGCGTAGATGTCCTTGGGGATAGCCTCAAGGTTGTGAACGATATCACCGAAGTAGGTGGTGAAGACGAGCTTGGGGATCTTGTCACCCAGGCTAGCAAACTTCTCATATGTGGGCTTGTAAGCGGCCTTCACCTTAGCGGGAAGGTCGAAGACGAGGGAGGCCTCGTCGATCTGGACAGTCTCGGCACCAGCCTCCTTGAGCTGGGTAAGGAGCTGCTCGTAGACAGGGAGAAGCTTCTCCAGAAGGTCGATGGGGTTGACGCTCTGGCCACGGTCGGCCTTAGCCAGGTGGAGGAAGGTCACGGGACCGACCAGAACAGGGCGGGTGTTGATGCCGGCCTCCTTGGCCTCCTTGAACTCGACAACAGCCTTGGGGTTGGAGACCAGCTTGAAGGTCTGGTTGTCTTGGAGTGTGGGCTTGACGTAGTGGTAGTTCGAGTCGAACCACTTCACCATCTCCAGACTGGGGACATCGACACCGCCCTTCTGGTGGCCACGGCCCATGGCGAAGTACTCGTCGACGGGGTCGAGGTTGGAGGTGGTGTATCGCTCAGGGACAGCCTGTGGACCAATGAGTTAGTATAGCGTTGCGGGGTGGTGGATAAGATAGTGGGCTTACACCAAAGTCCTGGATCTGGGTCAGGACATGGTCGTACAGGGCGAAGTCATTGCTGGGGATGATGTCGACGCCAGCATCCTTCTGGATCTTCCAGTGGTTGAGACGGAGCTCCTTGGCCGTGGCGAGGAGCTCGGCCTGGGAGGTCTTGCCAGCCCAGTATGCTTCAGTGGCCTTCTTCACTTTTCAAGTAGTCAGCATCAGTTCTCAAGTTGGCCGGTGTGAATCTCATCGTATAAGATGCCACACTACACAAGTCGACGGGAATGGGGTAATGTACTCACAGTCTCTCAACTTGCCCTGGCGGGGGAAACCTAAAACGGCTGATTGGACCATCTTGACGATAGATATTCTCTTATTCTGTCGTGATGGTTATGGTGTTTGTGTTGTGACAGAGAAAGAGGTAAAAAGGTGGTGGAAAAGGGTCGCCGGGTTGGAAGCTTATGTAGGGGTCGAGTACACTCAGCTCAGGCTGGTTGGGCGGGGTAGTTCAATTGCACTAGTGGTTTTAGCCCCTCACTTTGTGCCCCTCCTCCATACTGTGCTTGCTAGTAGCACGAATAGCACGTAAGGCAGTACCTAAAGCTTGGAACTTGGATCACCAAATGGCCCAGACGCCCCAGCGCTCCAGGGCTGGAGGGCTGGCGGGCTGGCCTGGACCCTGATTCCCAAGAGAGAGAGAGAGAGAGAGACAGAGAGACATTGATCGGTACAGTTGCAATTATTTTACATTCAATTGCATATACATACATATGCGAAGCCCTCGAGCTATTATGTGGTTTCATATCGTGTCAAACCATCGCCAATTGCCTCTGAGCACTGTCAGACTTATCAGCACCAATGAAAACCCTGGGGGCATCAAACAAATTTTCCATGGAAAGTCGCCGACAGAAAAGCAAAAGCACGCCGGCTGACGTTATTTACACTAGTCTCTGTTCTTCTTGCGGCATCGGAGCCAGTGGACTTTCAGGACTTCAGATACTTGGGAAATACACCGCCGGATGATCCCGGTAACTGGAACTCTGCTGGATGGCTGGAGCCCAGCCCGCCTTCCCTAGCTGCAGGCAGGTTGGCGAGAGCCAGAGGATGGTAACATTGAGGTGAATCTGGTGAATGCAGGCAGGCAGAAGATGTACCTATCTACATGTCAGCTTCCAGCCACCTAGTGACGCCGAATTTTCGGCCACTATTGCAGTTGCGTGATGATGATATCCCCCCACCAAGAACGACGATCACTTGCGTAAGAATCCATTTTGCCATTGCTAGCCAGTGCAAGTCTAGATAAAGGATATACTACATGTATATATCACTGCTCATTTTTGCACTGCTTGGTGGGCTATTGGATGGCGACTTTTTTTCAACGAATGGACCGGAGAAGCTGCAGAGAGAGAAAAAAGCATGTAGTCGTATCCGTACTGTACTGTATGTATGGCGGTTGCGAGCTATGCGTCACCCTCGTGCCATATACAGTTTGTTCATTGGCTAGATGCGGCCTAGCCCGACCCATCCGAACCCTCCTCGTGTATCTTTGTTATTGATCAGGTTCATTGCCCCAATCGATGCCAAGTGGTTGTGTTTGTTGTACACGTGTTACGGAGTATTGAGGTTCGCATTATCTTCTATCGGACTCTCAAGAGAACTCCGGGCACGGATTGCCGAGTTTGAGGGCATCTCAAAACCGCCGGCATGGCTGGATGATCCTGCTGAACTTGGAAGAGGTAAAGGCCGGTACCACGATCTGACAGCTTGACGAATGCCAATGTTATCAGAGGGCAAGAACTCCAAGATGTGACCGATTTTTACGACGGATGGCAATTGGGACATTGGAATCACCCACATCATCGTAATCAAGAGACGCGGTTGCTTAACTGCCACTGACGGATATGTCGTTCCAATGCTGGCATGAACATGCTAGTAAGGAAACTACAAGCGCTTTGGACTGTCTTTGCAATGTTCCGGGGAGACAAGAAATGTACAGGCACGATGGAGGTTGCTGGAAATGGCTGCACAACGATTAATATACACGGCAGCGGACTGCGAAGTTTCCGCATCGCTACAGCCCATTGAGCTTTGCTTCATCTTGAGTGTTTCAACCCTTCTTGGAGACCCATGACTAGCCTTTACAGTCTATTCCCCTGATATACATTGTTTCTTGAGCCGACCAGGGCGAGACTATGCCTCTAATCTGTTGCTGCCGTGGTACCAACGCATCTCTGTCGAGTCCGCGAGCTTCTACGCCAGAGGCGGCATTGCCAGCTCGACCAGCACCAGCCAGGCTCTCCGATGCCCCATATCCGGGCTCTTCTACTAAAGCCAAGATCGTTGCGGCCAAACCTCCAGACGCACCATCGCGGATCCGGACTCCCATGAAACAGCCCGTCGTGGATCTCAGCAATCTCGAAGTCGAGGACTCTGACGATGGCAACGAGGGGGGACTGGGGAGCGCCAATCACTCCAGTTCGAGTACTCTTGAGGCATTGAAAGCGAAGTTTATCAGGCGGCTATCCCAGCTCTCGGAGAGCAGCAGCGGCTCGAAGCGTACCCATACTCCATGCAGCGAAGGCGAGCTTGCTCGACGCGCCGAGCTGAGACGTCTTCGACAGAAGAGGATCGAGGAAGAACTCAAAAACGAGCAAGAGGCCGAGGGGAAGACCAAGTCGGGTGATGATCGAGCACCGTCTGAACAGCATGCCAGAGAGCTCTCTGGAGGTGGCCCCCGCGACGCTATTGAATACAATCTTGCCGAAACCGAAGAGCTCGAGCCGGACTGCACGTCGCCCAGCGATACTCATGAGCGTCCAGAGAACACAAGGGATGTGGTCAAATTGGTGGAACGACGACGTAGCATCTCTGACGTAGGTTCGCATGAACGCCTTTCTTCAACTGAGGACAAATCGCTACGAGAATACAAGTCACTGCCAGAAATGCCATTGTCACCCCGGCTGTATCCTGTCTATCTTCCAAGTATATACAGCTCCAATTCAATCGTTTCGTGGCGGTTGTCGTACAGCGACGGCAACTTCATTGGATCTCTGAAACAATCAATGGATTCGACATCAAATCTTGCCGCTAAGGAGCCTATTGAGGAGAAAGAATGTGAATCATCAACTGCGGTCACCCCAAAACCCCTGGGTCGAAAACGAGTCCCACCCAGAGATTCTGACACTGAGACAGGGAAGGCACTGGCACCAGGAACGAACCAGCAGGGAACGGACGATGGAAACGATATGGCCTCTTCTGTGACCGGAACAGTCGCTGCTTCGTTAGATTTGGGAAAGCGTGGCTCAGCCCAGACCACCATAGGTCGGTCTTCTCCTCTCGATATGTGGCTTCATATACAGGGGCTGGGACTGTCGCGTTATTCTTCTTCGGATCCGGGCTCCTGTACAACGGGGCCTGGGGATGGAATCAAGCCAGACGCCCCGCCGTCCGATACGCAACATGACCAACCTTCGGAAAAGTCTTCGTGGCACACTCGAGAGTTGCCTGTCGGTTTTGGACCATTGACATCTGGTACATCAAAGCAAGAGGTAGCTTTAGGGGCAGGCTCCAGTCTAGTGTCTAATGATCAACGATAGATTCGTGGAGTGATCAATAGCAGTTCAGAAGAGGACCTCGGTATATACATACAACAACGGAAATCGACTTCCAGCCATTACACAATACAGTCGAGCAACCCCAGATCACCACCTCCGCTGCCTCTTACGACAACTCCGAATAGTGTGATGTACCGAGGAATATACATAACTCATCCTACTCCAGATAGTAAGCTTGTTTCCCGAATAGTACCGCCATGGTATACACTCACTCACACTCAGATACAGTACCCGCAAGCTCTAGCCGGACCACCAACAATGATGGATCCGACACCAGCTCGTATAAGACAGCTCCAATCGAGTCCGCTAAGCTGGTTCCTGTGACGGAGGTCAACATTGCGTCGCTTCGTCGCCCTACCGACGAAACCATGTCCTCCATGTTATCCGAGACGGAAAGCTTCAAGCAAAGGGAGGCCGAGCTACTATCGGTAGCGAAGCGTTTCCCTAGGGCAGCGGCTGGTCTCCATCAGGGTGCCAACACGGTTAGCAAGTTCCGGGAGGAGTTTGATTTGCCCAAAAAGTCAAAACCGGCGATACTCGCGAAGCTGCATATACCAAAAATGACAAAGTCCATGAGGAGGAAGCGTGGCCAGCCAGTTCCCCCGCACCAAGACCGCCACCGGAACTGTGTGGCGGCCGCCATCGATGCCAGCCAGACTGCCGCTGCTGGACCAAACGCCACATCAGTGTCCCCAAATGCCGCCAAACAGGCACCTGGGCCCCGAAATCACGGCATACCCGAAAGTGCCACAAATGTTTGGCAGCGAGCAGTACGACTGGAAGCCGACAGGCGAGAATTACTCCGCAAAGACAGAGAGAGTTCCCATGGCCATTCCAAGTCGGGAGTTTTCCACGAGGAGAGGCCTATCTCTACTCCAGTGGATGTACCTCCGAATCGCCGGACGGAAATCAAGACGGTGAGTTCTTCTTCTGAGGTATGTCTTCCTCTGAGATCATCGATGCCGCCCAAGACCTGGGCAAGATGGCCTTCACATACGCGCACAGCACGGAACGGCCCAGCACAACAGCACGATAGCATACGGCCGAAAGATTTTGCTGTAGCAAAGAGTCCTATAGGCGAGGCCAAGTGGTCAACAGACAACAGCCCAGCCGCACTGACAGAGCCCATGGAACGATCTGAGTCACTGTCAGGCAAGGTAACCAAAGCCATTCGAAAAAGCATAGCGAAGATGATGCCTGGCGGAGACGGCAACGTCGGCCCAAAACCAAGATTGGTTGTCGACACGGCGCAGCGCGGAAGGCCAGGTTATCTGGAGTACCCAGAGCTGGAACTACTGCCGATGGCCGGCGGGTACAAAGAGCTCGAGGCGCTGGGGCGGCAGATTGAACACATCAAGAACCCCTCTGAGACTCAATCGCCGCCTGCTGCTAGCCCGAACCGTAGTCCAAGAATCCCTCTGGGCCAGCGGTTCGCAGATGAAGTCCACATGTTCCAGCATGGCGATCGGGCTGACAGCCCGGATACCAACGGCCATCTCACGACCCTCCCGCCACCCAGAAAGTCCACACCGGCGAGGATGCCGCAGCTCACCCCTCGCTTAGTCTCTGAGGTGACGACCCATTACGCGACGCCAAAATCCCACATGTCGTATGAGGATTGCGTCCCCAAGCACATGCTTGACGATAATGGGTCTTCCCAGAGCGATGACTCGGCTAACGTGAAGAGATCCTTGTCCAACGTCGAGCACAGAATGCCCGGCCAAGCGAAGTATAATACCTGGAATGGTCGGATAGCAAAAAAAGTAACGGAACCCGTCCTGCGGAAGAGCACACATGAATTCGGGGTGGAGTTGGAGGAGTTGTTGGTGAGGGAACGAGATAGAGCACTGGATGTTGGAGTGAAGCGTGATGACGCTGAGATACCAGGAGGAAGCAAGCCGCTCACGATCTATCCTTAGGAGAGACCCAACAGCAGGCTACTGGAGGTGATATTATTAGGAGCTCAGTCTATGCGCTATGGTGACGAGAGATGCAGGAGCAACATATATGGCTCGACTTGGATTATATTCACATTGCTAGGCCCAAGCTGGCCACCGACTTGCATGTATAGAGTAAATACAAGGAGTCCATTTACATCCTCTTTCTCTGAATATTGGCAGACTCGGAACACGTGCTTGAGCCCCTTGATGGTTAACTGGTTGGCGCGCTGCAACGAGAAGGTACAAGTCTACGAGTGCAATATGCAGTGGCGTTGGGTCTTGAGGAGTATTGGTTTTCCCACGCTGTAAAGACAACAAAGTAGCAACAAGCATACCTAACCAGTTGATAGTCACTGTCCCAAATATATCAAATCCATGATATTTCCAGCAACAGCGTCAATTGGGTTCTAGGGGGTTGCATCATGACAGGCCGGATGTGATATTTTTGCTCGCCATATTAATCCAAACGATCTCAGATTAGACATCATGCATGATGAGTGGTCTTCCCCACATCGTTTGACATCCTGCGACTCACCATTTCCAATAGGATTCAACGTGATGGAGTTTCTTAGTATGACACGACTTCTGGGGGTGACTACAACTGGATTACAATCGTCTTTGCCTACCCCTTTCGGCCAGTAGATTGACGGGAGTGGAGCTAGGTAGCATGTTCCTGAGCAACGCCACAGGTAAAGCACAGCCACATGGTGGATTTCCCAGCCACTTCCGGGGAAAGGCCGACGTAATCTGTTACTGCAGGTGCATGGTCATTCCGAGCTTTACCTTGATCCAGATAGACTTCACATCTCGTTAAACCGCGCGTACAGCTCCAAAGCTTCAACCATGGCGCCATCACAGACGTCCATGTTCCGCTCGGCGGACATGAGCATGGTGCAGCTGTACATATCCAATGAAATCGGCAGAGAGGTTGTAAACGCCTTGGGAGAGCTTGGGCTGGTCCAATTCCGAGATGTACGTCGTCGTCATCATCATCATCCATCTAGCTACCGCCGGCCTCACGTACTGACTTCCATCACAGCTCAACGGCGAGGTTACCGCATTCCAACGCACCTACACACAGGAGATTCGTCGCCTCGACAATGTCGAACGCCAGCTGCGTAAGTTATTGATGATCGCGTTTGATGGTGAGATGCGAAGCTAACGTAAACAAACACTAGGCTACTTCCATCACCAGATGGACAAGTCCGGCATCCCCGTCCGCAAGCTAGACCTCGACGTCGAGACCCTTGCTGCGCCCAGCACCAACGAAATCGACGAACTGGCTGAACGCAGCCAAAGCCTCGAGTCGCGCGTCCATCAACTGAACGAAAGCTACGAGACCCTGAAGAAACGGGAGGTTGAGCTGACCGAATGGCGCTGGGTTCTGCGCGAGGCTGGTGGCTTCTTCGATAGAGCACACGGCAACGTCGAGGAGATCCGAGCATCGACCGAGGACGACGACGCTCCTCTTCTGCAAGATGTCGAGCACAACAACTCGGCCCCTGACGTCGAGCGCTCTTTCTCGGGCATGAACATCGGCTTTGTCGCCGGTGTCATTTCCCGTGATCGCATCGCCGCCTTTGAGCGCATCCTTTGGCGCACTCTGCGTGGTAATCTCTACATGAACCAGTCAGAGATCCCCGAGCCGCTCGTCGATCCCACCACGAACGAGGCCATCAACAAGAACGTTTTCGTCATCTTCGCCCACGGCAAGGAGATTCTGGCCAAGATTCGAAAGATCTCCGAGTCGATGGGAGCTGAGATCTACAACGTTGATGAGAACAGCGATTTGCGCCGCGATCAGATTCACGAGGTCAACGCTCGCCTGAACGACGTGCAGAACGTGCTGAAGAATACCCAGCAGACCCTCGAGGCTGAGTTGACCCAGATCGCGCAGTCTTTGTCTGCGTGGATGATTCTGGTGACCAAGGAGAAGGCTGCGTACCAGACGCTCAACTTGTTCTCCTTTGACCGCCAGCGTCGTACCCTGATTGCTGAAGGATGGTGCCCCAGCAACGATCTGCCTCTGATCCGGTCCACCCTTCAGGACGTCACCAACCGTGCTGGCCTCTCTGTTCCATCTATCATCAACGAGATTCGAACAAACAAGACGCCTCCGACGTATCTCAAAACAAACAAGTTTACTGAGGCCTTCCAGACTATCATTAATGCTTACGGTACAGCTTCGTACCAGGAGGTCAACCCTGCCCTGCCGGCTATCGTTACATTCCCTTTCCTTTTCGCCGTCATGTTCGGTGACTTCGGTCATGCTGTCATCATGCTGTGTGCATCTCTGGCCATGATCTACTGGGAGCGCCCTCTCAAGAAGGTCACCTTCGAACTCTTCGCCATGATTTACTATGGTCGATACATCGCCCTTGTCATGGCGATCTTCTCGCTCTTCACCGGTCTTATCTACAACGATGTCTTCTCCCAGAGCTTCAGCTTCTTCGACAGTGCCTGGAAGTGGAAGGTGCCCGACGATTGGGAGCAAGGCAAGGTCTTAACCGCCGAGCTCCGGGGCGACTACCGTTACCCATTCGGTCTCGATTGGAGATGGCACGGTGCTGAGAACGATCTTCTCTTCAGCAACAGTTACAAGATGAAGATGAGTATCATCCTCGGATGGTCACACATGACCTACTCCCTCATTCTCTCGCTGTTTAATGCGCGTCACTTCAAGAAGCCCATCGATATTTGGGGTAACTTCGTTCCTGGCATGATCTTCTTCCAGGCCATCTTTGGCTACCTTGTCGGTTGCATCATCTACAAGTGGTCCGTCGACTGGTATGCTGCCGGCCAGCAGCCCCCGGGTCTGCTGAACATGCTCATCTACATGTTCTTGAACCCAGGATACATTGACATTCCCCTTTACAATGAGGCTTGGCAGGCTGCTGTCCAGAAGTTCTTGCTTGGACTGGCTTTCCTCCAAGTTCCCATCCTTCTCTTCCTGAAGCCATTCTACCTTCGATATGAGCACAATCGTGCGCGCGCTAAGGGCTATCGCGGCATTGGCGAACCATCGAGAGTGTCGGCTCTGGATGACGAGGATGGCGACGGTCATCTTACCGGAAACGGACGCGCCAGCATGGACAGTGAGGATGGTGAGGGTGTTGCTATGATCGCCCAGGACCACGGCGATGAGGAAGGCCACGAAGAGTTTGAATTCAGTGAGGTCATGATTCACCAGGTTATCCACACTATCGGTACGTCCCCTACTTTTTTAGACCTATGAGAGAGAAAAAAGACTCACAGCTAACTTGTAACCAACAGAATTCTGCCTGAACTGTGTTTCGCACACGGCCTCCTACCTCCGTCTTTGGGCTCTTTCCCTGGCCCATCAACAGCTTAGCAGTGTCCTCTGGACCATGACCCTGGGACCCACTCTGTCCATGTCCGGCCCCCTGGGTGTCGCTGCCATCGTGATCGGCTTTGGCGGTTGGTTCTTCCTGACCTGCGCTATTCTCATTGCCATGGAAGGTTGCTCGGCCATGTTGCATTCGCTTCGTCTGCAATGGGTCGAGGCCCAGTCCAAATATGCCGAGTTCGCTGGCCACATGTTCACCCCATTTTCGTTTGGGGCACTGTTGGAGGAAGACGAGGGTCTGACCGAGTTCAAGGGTTAAGTTGGGGTTGCGTGTTTCGAGTACTGTTGAATTTGTTAGCGGATGAGTCAATTTGGACTCGCTTGTACTCCCTGTAGTATTAGATAGATGTACGAGTCCTGTTTATAGTAGTATTGTATCACTGGTTGTTCAATCAAGTCATAAGTCTTTATCCGTCTCTTCTCTGTCTAGGCTCTCTTGGTACACCCTTGTCCGCAAGTCCGTCACTAGTTGTCACGGCTGCAATACAGAGCTCCAACCAGTTTAACCAACAGGACGAGAATTCCAAATCAGAGCGCATGTGAATCTGATCGGCGCCAACAAGCCGTCACATGAGTGGATCGGGAGCATAATATCAATGGTGGCATCTCAATATTGGTGAACGGTAAGTTCCCGCCGTTCCGGACTTCCAAGTCTAGGGGGTATCGAGATGCTGCGGGAAGGAAGCACTCCAAACTCCTGATATGGGGTGGTGATGTTCGAAACGGTTCTTGTTCTTTCTACACGTCTATCGCTTGGGTATGTATGTATCCCGGAAGTGTGGTCGTCAAGAGGTAGCGGCCCAATACAGTGAGGCTGGAAACTGTTATTCTTTCTACATACGGATCGCTTATGTGAAGTATGTAACCAGGAAGAGAGTGTCGTCAGAGATAGCGGCTCGAGATCAGAGTGAACAGCGGCTTCCAGGCCTAGCTAGGGGTGTATCGAGATGCTGCAGGAAGGAAGCACTCCAGCTTCCTAATAGAGGGTGGTGATGTTCGAAACTGTTCTTGTTCTTTCTACCTCCCCATCGCTTGTGTATGTATAGGGGAAGTATCGCCAATGGGAGCGGCTCAAGATTAGTGAACGGCAAATTCCACCGCAGATCAGAAAGCCGTCATCATGGGGTGACAGTTATAACATTGCATGCATGATGAGGGGGTCTTGTGATACGGCAGTTTGAAAAGACCCAAGGCAGAAGCACGGGGAGAGAGGCTGGCTCATATGATGATGGTGCCAAAGGAAGAAAGAAAGGGGTGCGTGCTGGGGGATCGACTCGAACCGCGTATTGGGAAATATAGGTAAGTAAGTAAGCATACATCCAACGTTATCTCGGGAGGTTTTTCCAATAGGAGACAGGACCGGTTTTCTCGACCAGGATCCTTCCTCCCCTCCAAAATGGGGGAGGGGGGTTGGATGCAGTTCGACTAAACGGAACGGTAGATTGCATGTGTCACTAAAGGCTGCGGCTCAACTCAAGAGAGATGATGATGCGGTCGGTGGGAAACACAGCGGAAGTATGTAGGCTCGGAGGTCGTACATGAGAAGTGTCCTGCGGGACGTAGGGGTTGCCGCTAGGATAAGAGAAAGGGAGGGTGGGTAACACAACCGCGAGCTGCCTTTACGATTACCGTATGCTATGCCGTCTGGTTTCTTCTCAAGGGACCAAGCGAATAGGAGATACCAGTCTCCTTATCCGTGACATTTCATCACCCCCTTTGGGGACATGTTGTGGTAATACTGCCGAAGAAGGAGGCCGTAATAGTCGGGAGGCGTCTCCCCCCTCCCACTCTCCGCATGCACTCTCTGCTTGGACGTACCTCCCTTAATGCTCGAGAATTCCTGGGTCGACGGTACCGAGGGTGGGAGTGAATGCATGCGGGCAATACGTGCATGGACACGCCGGTCTTTTACTCGCACATATATATGATTTTCTTATAGCAGTGATCGATTATTGGATTTGACCGCCGCTTCTAAAAGCGAGTTTGGAAAGGCATGGATGACGAGTCCTCGCAGTGAGATCGAGTATTGGACTGGGGATCATCCTATTGGGTGCAAAAACGGGAAAAGTGACACATTCTTTGACCATTTGGAATTTCAACATCACATGTACGGGCGTTTCTCTTTAGTAGCTCTGTGCTCACTAGGAACAACCCGTATTTCCGCCGGAGGTCTTTTTGCCAAAATGTGTGCTACATGGGAGGAGCTAGGGGGCTGAAAGGGAGGAATAGATGCCGCAATACCACACCAAAACTCACCCGTTGCAGCTTGAGCATGCGGTGTAGGAGAAGAAGGGAGATACATTCGCTGGCTGGGTAATGCAAAGAGGGCTACCGCGACAAACCTTGACAGGCTCACTATATACCATGCCATCCATTCCGGACCACGCCTGTTATTAGGCAGTGCTACGGAGTGGCATAGGACTTGGCGTTCTAGGTGAATCAAAGGGTATTAAGTGAAAGAAGTGTATCGAGAAGACCAGCGTTTCTTAGAACTACTATGTCGTATCGTGCTTGTTGGTGTATGCAAGAAGCCACACGCCGATTCTCCAAAAATAGACTGGTCCTCTGACGTATCGATTGTGGCCTAGGCGGCACAGCGAGGTCGAGTAACAAATCTGGCCATCTCATACAATATCGGAAACTGTGGGCATGGGAGCGGAAGTATTACTGCAAGCGGCCGGTAGGTGGGGGAGGGATGACCCCTGTTGTATGTCCGCTGCCGCGCCGTAGGATGATGAGTTGCAATCTATCAAGCGGTGCCCGGGAGATTGAGATTGGAATGGAACATCCCGTTTCAAACGCGGACTGACAGAACAAGAAGACCAAACAGCAGGTTTCGGTCAAAAACCAATACTGCAGTTGGCAACGATTTGCATCGACGTCGACCAATATGAATTGGGCAACAAACAATCCGGGCGGGATATTCGGTCGACCGGTGTCCAGGGTTTCAAGTCGGGTCGAAGCTAAGGAAATTATTCGGTGGGAGCCTCTACATGCCTTTCGTTCCCTGCACGGCAGACCAGAGGATCTCAGAACAATACTGGTGCCAAATGCTCATGGAATGGGATCGACCCATCACCTACCTCACCGGCCTGTATCTCTGCTTCTTTTGGAAATCCGTCAAAGCAAGGGAGGCTTGATCAGTGTATCTCAGGAAACGAGCGAAATACTTGCTGCGTCATCCTGGCAAGCTGTTGAGTCTTCTTGGGGATGTCGTTGATATTGTCGCAGATGGTCGACAGTCAGGATAGGCACGAGAGAAGAATATCCGAAGACTGAGGTCTCTATGTCCATGAGCAGACCTTGCAACACACAAAGCCCGCAAAGAAAGTCATCGAACAGGAAACAGACACCCAGGCCGCTGTCGCCCCTAAACGAACAACCTTCTTTGTCAAGAAGGGCGGAGCGGAGGGTAGGTAGTCACGACGGTCTGGGCCTTGGGGACTGCCAGCTTGGGCGACGTGCATATCTTGAGCTTATTGGAGATCCATACCACTGGTACCGGATATTGCGCGGATTATGACTTCCCCAAACGGCGAATAAGGGTAGCTTGCCGAACTCCGAGTACGCGAGACCGGCAAGAACTAGCCCGAGATGTTTTTACCGGGGTCTCATTTGCTTGCCGTCCGCGATGCCTTCGCGAATAATTACCCGAGTTTTGGTGTCAGAGATTGATGACTTCTATGAGGGAATACGTGGCCGATAGACCCAATGGTATTGGAAATAGCCTGCATAGATCTCATATGATACGTGCATGGCGACCTTTAGCTCTTTTAGGGCAGCATTAGTATTGGAGTGAAGCGTTCACAATGAGGGCATGGGCTATACCGAAATGGTGCGTTATCTGCTCGGTGTTTGTAGGCCTAGGACTGGCTCGAGACAGAAGGTGGTATGATCAAGACAAGCAGACGAGCAGACAAGGTCGTCCCGGCACGGCGGGTGCTGAGTTTTGGGAGGCTAGGTAGGTAATGATGGAAGAGACGCGAGAGATACGAGAAGGTATATTGTGCAAACATGCAGTGATCGGCAGCAAGGGGGTTTGATTGCAAAGTCGGGCCTGGACAGGCACGAGACAGGCCAAAAACGTGAATTGGCACGACGGTTGCAAGTGTTTGGTGTGTGAGAAACAAGGTGCAGATTTGTCCAGGGTCCTTCGTACCTGCCCCCTTGTCTGTCGGAGAATTTGCTTTTGTACCCAAACACCCAAAGTGGCTTTCGGGGGGTTGGCTTGGGGGGCTTGGAGACAACATCAACCCCTGCGGACATCTTCCCATGCTTGCCATGTTACATGAAATGCGCTGCACGATGATGCAGGGAGAAGCCGAGCATGTGAGTTGCATCCTGTCCGCCCTCGCCAGCCTTGGATATCCCAATAGGAACACTGCCACCGTTGAACGGCCATGGTTCGATTCGTTTGGTTTCCTCGGTCTGCCGTGGTACCTCAGTTTGGTATTGACATGTCTAGTACCCGTGGACCTTACCTAGGTATGTACTTTCCGGCCATGCACCTTATACGCACACTATATTGCAATTACGAGCGCGACTCTCTCCTCTGACAGCGCAGCGGAATCCCCATTGGCTATGCTGTTCATGGTCTACGACAACATCGTCTGGGATTTTCTCTGATAACGACAACCGGAAACGGATTGCTTGCTGCTTGGTCGATCAATTCGTTGCCATTTTTGGTCAGGCGGCATGGATGCGACTTGTCGACACTGGATTCGAGTTTAGATGATGATACACACAGAAAGCTGTGGGTTCTGATATTGAAAACCATGCATCCCCACTGGTACATGTATTCACTCGTGGTCCCTTCGACTTTTCTAGCTACACATAGGCGCGGAAGCTATATTAGACTGTGCGATACCCGCTGCCAACAGCCCCCTCGAGTTAGCCATTTTCACTCCTCACTCCACCTCTTTCCCGGCTTTTGGCGGGACTTTATATCTACCCCAGTTTCGTTACAACGGCTCTACCAAGCTCTCTGAGGTTGAATAATTAAGTCGTTGCTGCTGCCAGCGGACAGGTCGTTGAACCTACCCTCCTGCTCCTCTTCTTCTTGCTACCATCCTCTCAGTAGTACAGCAAGTACACTGCCAACTCGATCTGCTTGACAAATCCCAGAGACCGACGGCCCCAAAACCATCACCATGAGTAATCCAGGAGGAGGAGGGGTATACAGATACCGCTGCAGGTGCTTTTATTCACACAACTGCCCAAATTGGACCTACGTGAACAATACGTGTTGTACACAGTGCGTTGTAAGTATTTTCTTGACTCGCGGTCTTGCTAGGCATACCTGCTGATCAGGTACGACAGGCAGCAGGCCACGACACGCAAGCGGCAACTCAAGAAGCATCTTGGTATCCCTCCAAGGAGATTTCCATACCAAGGGTTGAGAACGGCGTGCTCGACTACACCCTGATGGAGATCGTCGCCGGAGGCCAGACTGGCAACGAATGGACTTTGCGCCCCAAAGTCGATTTCGACCAGCCGCCCGCAGGAGGGCATGCAACCACCACGAGTGCTGTCCCAAACGCACCTGTGATAGCCAGAGGGAACTAAAGTTTGCCAGAGCAAGCAAAGGGGGCGGGTGGGCTAATGAACTGTCGAGTATAGCAAATTTGTCATCGTTTGTGATGTGTCACTCACTGATTTTCTTTTACCCCTGTTGCTGCAAAGCGTTCGGTCCAAGAACTGTACGGACGTTAATTGGAGGGATTGATAATAGGGAGACAAACTGTCGGAACGCAAGCAACAAATTCTGGAGGCTTCGAGCGTGTCGTTCATTTACCGGCCAGCATTGGCTACTACCATCCCGTCTAGCAGGGATGGCCAAAAATACCACTACATTAGTGCCCACCACTCCAAACCAAACACAAGAAGCAAGGACAGGGGTGAAGCATAAACATAACCCTAATATTTAGGACAACACCAAAGGTAAACGACGTACCTTGTATAGAGAACGGCAACAATCCGTCAGTGGCCACATAATGGCACATGCTATACCCGTTGCTGACTGCCGAATACATTTTGCCTACCATCGTCGCATAGCTGGTGCAGTCAAGCCGCAGTCCAACGTGGCCAGCATTGCATTTAGCATCGCATCGCATCAGACAAGGAAGACCCAGTGCCCGTCCCGTCCCTAGTCCCGGTGGGTTTCTAGATTTTGACAGCTGCAGTCTCCCCCACTGCATTGCGGGTTGCCTGAATTCGTTTGTGCGTGGGGGCCAAAATGACGTTTCGTTCGCATTGAAACAATTGGCGACGTTAGGTGCCAGTTGTGTAAGACACTTATACAGACACTTATTACACAACTTTGGCTTGCATCTGGGGAAATATACGCCACATGGTCGCTGCCCACGTACACTTACGAATCTACCCCGAGACGTTCGCCTCTAGGCCTTATACAGCAGAAGCTCTAACCCAATCAGACGATCATAAGATACTGAAGCTATTTGGTGAATAGGTCTAAAACCCAGCCCGGATAAACCGATATTTCTTCTTCCCGGTAGACGTAGAACCCTCCCTCCCGGAGGGGTTGCTCCGACCCTCCTGCATTATTCGTAAGACTCTGGAAGAGCTATGACTATAGGTACCTAACCTACACAACGTCGGTTCGAGATTAAATCCTAAAACAGGCCACACATGGCCTTACCTAGTCAACCCAATTTCAACCACCTAATATATGGTCGTAGACCTTCAAAAGTGACAAAGAAGCAATTCTCTTATCCTTGAAGGCCCATCGACGGGATGGAAGATGCAAGGCTCTAGTCCTGCAGTCAGCTTATATATCGCATCATGCTTACGGCATCTCTGCCTTTCACACTAACCCCGTAAGAGGCGATGACAGGGGGGTACCGTACTGTTCACCAGCCGCCTTGATCAACCGCCTTCATCGGGCGCTGCAATCGCTCGACATCTCTCTGGGGTAGTTGTTTCCTTTGCGCCTCCAGGCATCATACGTAGTTGTTAAGCTTTTCGTTTTCCGATAGGCATGGAGCCGAACGTGGAGTTCCAGATGCCCAACGGCCCTCTCGACCGGCGGCGCCTCCAAACCCGTATCGCCCAGCGTAAATATCGGTAATTCGGTTTCTTGATCTCTAACCTATCCGACTTTCTTGTCACACCGCTTGCGGCTTGATTGCTTACTCACGCCCATGCCACTGCAGTCAAAAACAGAACGTGGCGAGGCAGGCCGGCTCAAGCCACGCATCGGGGCCCGGTGCCGGGACGAGCTCCTCGCCGCAACCTCTGCCGCAATGGCCGTTGGGGGCAGATACCACCCCCAACAATATTGGATCCAGTCAAAACACAGTAGACGCGACCTTGTGGGACGCCGGCGCAGTAGGTGGGACCCCAAATAGCAACAATGCCAACTGGGGTACCACGACGCCGTTTGCCATTGATGAGGGTCTGCTTTTCGACCAGCGCAGCAGCAGCGCGGGTTCACATAATGCTGTTCCGACGTCACTTTCGTCAGGCCATACCCAGCTCGCCCCAGGGCCAGAGCAGGGCGCTGCTCTCAGCCAGCCAGCCCATACCATTTCGCCCACGCCTTGGCTAGACAACCAGCTGCGGCCCCAGCCCGAGCAGCTGGCCGCATCGGAAGAACGCTGGCTCCGACCCCTCCACATGGCCGCCCAGAGGGGGAACCTCCGCATCCTCGAGATCCTGGCGCGGCACAGCCCCGACCTCAACGACGGCGACAGCCACGGCCGGACGCCGCTGATCCACGCCGTCCAGGGTGGCCACCCCGAGGCCGTGTCCATCCTCCTCGCCAGCGGGGCGCAGCTGGACCGCGTGGACCGCGAGCGCCGCTCGGCCCTGCACTGGGCCGTCCTGCACCGGCGGCGGGACGTGCTCGAGGTCCTGCTCGAGCACTACGCCCGGGACAAGGAGGCGTACGGCCTGTACGTCAACGCCTACGACGACGCGGGGTGGACGCCGCTCCACATGGCGATCTACTGGGAGTTTGAGGCGGGCGTCGTGCTGCTTCTCCAGCATGGGGCTGATGTCATCACGAAGGCTGCTCATTGTCCTTTCGCAGAGGCCTGGAAGAAGGCTAGCGAAGAAGCCTCCTCGTCGAGCTCCTCTACGGATTAAAACAATACATATAAAGAGAATAAATGTATTAAGGTCTTAATAAGGTTCCCATTAAGCTTCGAATCACCATTTGAAACACACTGTTGCGTTTTCCTTTCTCCTGAGAACTGCATACACCCAGTCGCTCTGATGCTTAAGACGCTGGACCGAAACTAGCAGATACAGGGCCCAGAAGTATCACCATATCCCATCACCTCTTGATGATTCTTCCGTATGCTGCTGTGCTTTTGTACGGTGGGTGGTATTGCAAAGTAAACACCGCTACCTCCACACTGAAGTATATGTCGCATTTCATGGTTTCGTGCCCTGAATCAAAGGCCGTAGCTGGAAAAGGGGTAACCATATCTCACACAGCTATCTAACCCCCTCTCGAGTTATGCCGAGCAGGTCTAGGCTGGGGAATTCCTGCTCCCTGAAAGGATCATATGCAAAATGGTAGCCAAATTCCAGTATATTTGTCGAGATGCATCTGACTTGCTTGCCAGTATCGTGTACGGTTTGCCGGTTCTGGTCTTGTCAACGCACAATGACGGGCAAGTGCGGTGTGATACGCATAGCCTGTTGCACAACGGCGCTGAAGCACGGCCAAGTCTTGACTTAAGAGAACCGCAGGACCTTGCCGGCGGCGGGAATCTAGCTCTGGTCAACTCCACCCTGATGGGCGCGAGGAAGACGGGATGGATGTTGCCATTGGTGCAAACAATCAGTTCAGTCCAAGCGAATCATATGATCTGAGCAATAGCAACCTATATCCAGTAATACCATCTCCTTTATTTTCATACCCTTCATTCCTTTCTGTGCTACTTCACTATCCTTTGCCTGCTCCAGGGGCTTGAGGGGTAAGCGACGGATCTGTGGCTATGGCTCGCACAAACGAAGAATTCAGCTCACCCGTGTCTTGTATTCCTCATCCCGGGCTCACAATGTCTTCAAAGGTAGTTTTCTTGTCCTACTCATGATATCAGCCTCATGGCTATCCAGGTTTTGCAAAGGGGTTGCGATTGCGAGCCACTGTAAAATGTCAAATGATTTAGCTCCGATACCAAAGAAACTGCAATGAACGATAGTGATAGCTACCAAACAATCTGATCTTTACACAATATCAAGCTAGATCCAGATACTTAAAGCTGATTACCTACATAAAACTTCTCGAGTTCTTCCAAGCACCGAGGCAACCAATCCTCACATTTCCACTTGATTACTGCACGGTAAGCATAGTGAGCAATTGCGTAGGCGCAGTGCCAGGGTCATCTGCAGGGTGAGCTGCAAGGTGAGCACGATGGGGCTTGCAGGGTAAGCATCCGACCTAGTCAGCCTATGAAAACCCTCGACTTGTTGCTGAGAAGGGCACATCCGATTGGCCACAAGCACTTGTGACCAAATTCCGTTACTGTTTACAGTTCAGTCTGCCCTCGTAGGTCTGGTTTCATACGAGCAAGAGAAGGAGTGGCGTCCTGAGTTTTCCGGTTAATGCAAGCTTGTGGTTTGAGTAGCAGCCTACGGGGTGACAGAGAGGTAATAGATGGGCATGACTAACGAGGAGCGCGGCATCTAGTCTCTTGACTCTCTGTGTAAGGTGAAATATATTGTGGTTGAATCCAATGGGTTGCAGATACAGCCGTGGTCTGGTATCACCATGCATCTCTTCAACACGCCTGCAATACGCTCTCCATTACATGTACGGTCTCATGCTGCCAATCTGCAGTATGCCATGGTCTGCCGAAGGAGGTGAATAATCCACTATCCTAGTCAGTCACAGATCCCCATGTTGCCTACTGACTGGACGATAATTACAGTCACTTCACAGAAAAAGAGACCCTTGTCCCCTGCACACGAGTCTGAAGAATGTTTACTTGGAAAGGTGTTCATGAGATAGTAGTGTCTAGGGGCGAAGCCACTTCTGAACTTCATGTTGCTCAAGTGTTACCCCCCCCCCCTCTCTCTGTCTCTTGGAAATTGAAAATATATGCAGCGGTTACCACGGTACAACATCGCCAGTGTAGCTCCACAACTTCCCACTATGGGTCTCTCGAGTTGCGGCATCGACCACCTTGATTACTCCCTTGACACTGTCGTCTACCGATATAGCCGCTTGCGAAATACCGAACGCAGCAGCACCTCGATTTCCGAGATCAGTTTGTACCCAACTATCGAGAGTAAGTTTTCAATATATGTAAAACGAAAATTAAGACAAACGACCAGACAAGTTGAGAAGAAAAGGGGGCACGGGAGGGCGGCGACCGATGTTTTTGCTTGTTTGCTTGCTTTACTTACCCAGGATCGATGGGAAACGCCGTGAGCCAGGGCTCCTCAGTATGCATGGCCTTGGTGAGCCAGTGGCCCACCACCTTGCTGGGCGCGTACGCGGCGTTCTTCATGGGGAGGAAGTTGGTGAGGTAGGCGGCCGAGGACCCCATGGTCACCCAGACGGGATGCCGCTGCGACGACTTCTGGAGCAGCGGGCGCGCGGCCTGGTAGAGCCAGACGAGGCCGTAGACGTTGGCCTCGATGTGCTCCTGCATCTGCGCGGCCGTGACCTCGGCGACGGTGGCGTAGAGCTGCGCGATGCCGGCGTTGGCGATGACGACGTCGAGGTGGTCGATGGCCGGGGCGCGGGCGGCGAGCTGGGCAAAGGCCGCCGCCGGGTCCGATTGGATGGTGCTGTCGATCTTGATCACGATGAGTGTGGTGCCTTCTGCCGTAGGGAGCTTGAGCATCTCCTGCGAGGTCTCGTGTTGGGGGTCGCGAACGGCCGCGATGACGGTATGATGGGGTTTGGCCAGGTACAACTCCAGGAGGCCCCTTCCGATGCCCCTGTTGCAGCCTGTGATCAAGACAATTGTTGGTGCCATATTATGATAAGGGGGTGGCTTTCTGCTTTGCGGTGGTGGTAGCGCACTTGAAAATTGAGATGCCAAAAGAAATTTGTTCCAAGATTGAGATGAGAGTCGAATTAGTATTATATACTCATCTATACGACAAATATTACATAGATCAATAGATGTTTCTTGGTAAAGTCGTCTATTTATAAGCCGGGAGGTATTCATGCAAGGTGAGCAGACTGCATGAGCCCCTATTCAAGGAGGCGGCTCATCCTCTGTACCTGCAGACCACAGCTGATGAAGACAAGCACACACAACCGCTGCGTGGTAAGAGGTGGCTATTATTACTATACGACGAGTTACGAAAAGGCAAAGCTACTCCAGAGTCATCTCTCCGAAAAGCAGATGTCCCACATGATGAGTCGACGTTTGAAAGAGAAATGAGAAAATTGGAATCGCATTCATAGGTGTACAATATCACGACTTTGGATATACCTCTTGTTGTGATGATTTATCATGATAATATGTTCATTAGTGGTAACCTGCACTGATACAAGCCTACTCACAGTATGAGAAGAGCTATCTAAGCGCTATGAATCCAAGAAAATGCCCACACACGCGCGGTCCCGCATATGTAATCCCAAACGCCCTGTTCAACCATAATGCATTGCTGTATGCAAGCCTAATCGTACCTCATAAATAACTAGTTCTCGGCGCGTTTATTCTGTTTTCGAGCTTTCACCGCTCGCGACCTCGCCCGCGAGAGCAGCTCTACAGCATCATGTTGAGCATCGTGACCATCATGACGAAGCTCAACGCATACGTCATCGTCGAGCTCTGCTTAGGAGCCGCGTTGCCAAAGCCACGGCCCTGGAAGCCGAACGTGACGTTCTGCTTGACGCTGGGGTTGTAGCAGTTGCCGCCCACGATGTCCAGGCCCTTCAGCTCGTCGGCGACGTTGAAGAACATGTACTTCTTCTGGTCGATTCCCTCGAAGCCGGAGGTGTCGTAGGGGAACAGGTCCTTGTCGTCGGTGGAGGTTGTGTTGCGAAGGAAGATGCACTGGACCTGGTTGGGGTAGTCGTGGGCAAGAGCAGGGTAAGCCTTCATGACATCCGAGTTGGTGGTGTCGCCCATCAAGATGAACTTGCGCTCCGGGAACGTCTGGAAAATCTTGTCCAACAGAAAGCGTCGGATTTGAAGGGTGGCCGAAACATCAGAGAAGTTAAGGGGGCGGGTATCGAAAGATCCAAGGGGGTAAGTCTTGTAGATGAATCTAAATATTGTGTTAGTTCATATGCGCTGCCAGTGGAGTCCAAGAGGGGTCAACTTACTCCATGTAGTTTCTAGTGACCTGTTCGGGGGTAGTCGTGAGGTAGTGGAAGTGGAAATCCGGAATGCTCGAAGACCAGTTGGCATAAATTTCGGGCATGTTCATCCAGGAAGTAAAGGGGCGAGCGAAAGAGTTCAGCAATCCCTCCTTTGGCACATAGATCTTGGTAATGCGCAAGATGTCATCGATGTCGGAGATGATGGTAAGACCCTTGGGAGGCACCAGGTATGCCGTCGCATTGCCAGACATGGTGCCCTCGGCATACATGTTCAGGGACTGGATGGAGTTTGTTTCGTTGCCCGCCATCAGGTGGCCGCCATTCGCCCCCGTAGTATTCTTAAGCTTGACGAAGGTGTCAAAGTCGCCTTCGACTGTGGTCTCGTATGGCAGCGTTATGTTCTGGACGCCTCCCTTGCCAGCAATCACGCCGCCAGTGGCGTTAGGTCGAATAGAAACATCATTCTCGAATTTGATAGTGACGTTCTCGTGTCCTTGCTGCACAACATAGATGGATCTAGTCAAGTTCCTGGCTTGCTCTTGCTCGTTCGGGGCCAGGTCCTTGATATCGGTACCAATCAGGAACACATTGGCAAGACTATCGATCTTGTCCTGCTTGGCATTAGGCAGTTTGTAGACGTTTCCGTGGACTCGGACGTTCCAGCCTTCGTCTGTCCAGTTTGCGTAAGAGCTGTGGTGGCAGTTAGCGCGCATGCCTCAAAATGTAGGGTTCTCGGCCCCAAGATGGAAGGCTTACGGGAGGTTGAGGACTTGTGTCGGCAGCGCCTTCAAATCGTCGTCGTCGACTCCAAGGGACTTCTTCACCTTGTCCTGCAATCCCACGATATCAGCATGGCGTCAAAAACATTGAAAGTAAATACATGAGTCGGAGGCAGTATTCTACTTACGCCAGTTGGGAAATCTTGGAAGTACTGCGGTATGCCAGACGCGACATAGCTGCTGACATCGCTTCCCAAACCGCCGATCAAGCTTTTCACATAGGTGTCGGGCTTGAAGTCACGCGGCAGAATGGGCGGAGGGGTGACCATGGGATGCGGCATCGCCACTGGTTCGGGTGCCGGTGCACCCATAGCCAAAGCGGCCAAGGCCGACAGAGGCACAACTGTGCGAACGAAAGACATGTTTCCGACGATGATTGCTAGAGAGTCAACGGGGATTTAAGTGGGCGTATAGTCGAGGAGCACGCGACCGCGAAAAAAGTCAATTGAACAATAACAACAAAAGGATGTCGACGATGGCACCCGTATTCCCCGTTGGTTTTCGAAAAACCAAAGACAAACACTGAAGGGAACTACTGAAGAAAGCAGTTAGGGTGACAGAGCGACGATCATATATGTTCAATGGAAGTCCTAACGGTCGAAAGGGACGAGATGGCTGGGTATTTCATTAGTTTGTCTGATTTCAGACGGCTTGTTAGCCAGGGCAGAGTTGCCAAGTTCATTCCTCCGAGTGATGTCATACCGGGCGTTCCTGAGCAACAGTTTCAAACTAGCTGAACTTGGATTTGTACAGGGTTAGGGATCCATCGCGTCTCCCCTTCTCCCTTGTTTGTAAATTAACGCTCTATACACACCCACCTCCCGCGATGCAGCCCGTATTTTTGGCGCCGTTTCATTCGTCTCGCGCTCGCAATGCTTACTTATTGTGAAGGCCTCATGTTGCGTTGGCATCAACCCATATCAGCTCGATCCAGATCTTGGCCTCTGTCATATGTAGGGTGGGTAGCACGGCAGATCATCGTCCCAAGTCCAACCACTTCAGCCTTGCCACTCATCTCCCGTCAGCTTGAACCCCCTGGACCATGTTAGGTAAATCCCAAGCAACCAACAAACACCCCGATCGATCCAGCCGCAGAGCCTTTTCTCTTCCCTTCAGCTTGGCATGTTTTTATCTATCCCCCGCCCCATTTGATGCATCGTCCATCGCCTGAAAAGATTCGCTCAAGTCTCAAGGTTGATACTACGGCCAAACCTTGCGTAGAGCTCAACCTTGAGCTGTGTCATTTCGTCTCGGATCGTACCCATCTTGTCCTCTAGAGCCGACACGTCTTCTTCGATTTTGGTGCTCGATGTAGCGAGCATTTCTTGCGCTTGTTCTAGGGGAACGTTGAAGAACGCATCGCCGATCTTGTATCTGTTGAGTCATGCCGGGTGGTCAGCCATAGCCCTCTTCTTGTCCTCGAATATATGCCCGTGGATTGTGAATGTGTGTAATGCTGCGAGGGACTAGTCTTACGGTACGAGTTCGTCTTCGTCGGCCAATTCCAGTTCGGTAGTGATGTCGTCTAGTTCTTCCTTCTCCTTCTGCAGGTTCGTTTCCGCGTCAGAAAATGGTCAAAAGGGGGCATAATAGAAGTACCAGCGACCCAAAGGGCCCGAATGGGGACGCACCTGCTTGACCTTGAGCTCCTCCTCGATGTTGAGCTCCTTCTGGTGTAGCCGGCTGAACTTGTTGATCTTGTCCTGGTCTTCGCGGCGCACCTCAACCTCGTCGCCAGCTGCGACCTCCTCTTCCTTGGACAACTGCAGGGGCGCGTGGCGGTCAGTAAGCGTTTGAGACGTAACAAGTGCAATATGGATGATAGCGTACCATGCGCCGGTTCATTGTGACGATTGTGTGCTGTGCCGACTTGGATCTGGGTGGTCGGGCAGGTTGCGAATTTGGAGAAACAGATGTTGCTATCTACATGTACACTTCATGTAGGGCCTCGAGCTCCAAAAAGTTGCCCCGCCATTTGGGATGCCGATAGGTGGGGTTATCCCGATGAAATTGATTTGGCCTCTGGCCTCTGACCGTTTAGAGACAGACTTCTTCCCAAATTCCAGTTGTCTAAAAGACCCCTAAACTTTCCAAACTCGGTACATGATGGGCGTGCACATCTTAAATCTTAATACGCATCCGGCTTGGACCCTGGAGGAAACCCGTACAGATCACAAGAGGTGAAAACGCCTTTACGCTGAGAATCAGAATATGGCAAAGCGATGGTGTCCCACCAAAGGCCCGCGGCATATTAGGTAAGGTACATTGCGCCTTTACTTTTAGGTAGAGGAAGTATTTCTATCCTGCCAGACACTTGGGTGCCTAGGCATATAAGGAGTTATAGTAGCAGTTAAACATATCGATAGCCATAGTATAATTTGAAGTTGTTGCTTGAAATAAGTTACTTGAGCATGCACGATCGCACAATGGGTTGAAGATGCTAGAGAAAATAGACATCCCAACCTGCCTCTGGCGGTTGATAAACCAGAGATGCCTTGCCCATGAGCTACCCAGGAAAGCAGGCGTGTAAACCATCTCAACAGCTTGTGGAAAACCGAATATTTCCCCAAGACAAAATGGTGCCTTGCGCCTTACAGCCTAGATCCACCCGCTACCGTCCGTAGATTTTATTTTTCACTGTCTACCACCCGACTTCATTGGCACACTCGCAACCATTTGAGTTACTCGAGTGACGGAGAAGGTGATAGGCATTTGATTGACTGATCTTCGTTATACCTCTCCTCTCTGCATGGCATGGAGTCGTGATCTTTCTTTTTAAAGTTTTGAATCTCTTTTATCTATCTCCCTAGCCCTAGACAGACATTTTGATCATCACCAAGCAATACTTTGCGACAAACTCGGCATTTTTCTACAGCCTCCTGCACCACCTAAGTCGCAATGGCTCAAGAGTACATGGACCACTCCAGTGAGGGCTACGATGATGTTCGCCCAGTTTTTTACATTGGCCAACATGACTCTGCCCGACTTGAGCCCCCCACCGATTTGCAGTATGGGCAAATTTTGAACGCTGGTGTAAGTGACCTCGAACCCCATCATCTAGACCTACTATTGACTCCCTTAAGTTCGGCTTCACTACGACGCCTGTCACCAATGGCCACTTCCATCAGCGCATCAAGGATCTGGTCGCCAAGAGTCTTGAGGAATGGGAGAAGTCGGAGCTTCCCAGCTGCCATCCCGACCCCATTGTACCTCCTTTGACTATAGAGGATACCGCCCTCTTCCCAGACACATACACCAGTGGTCTCGTCGCCTACTCGAGCCCCTGGATTGATTTGTGCTCCTCCAATCCTGTCATCTCGAGCATTTCAAGACAGGCACTGAACCTCGAGGTTAACTATGCCAACTTCTGCGGCATACGAAGCCTCATCGTCCCTGGCCCGCGGGATGACGCCCTCAAGGCCAGCAGCGGCCAGGGCGTTGCTCAATTTGCTCGCGCCATTCAGGAGGCACTTATCATTGGAACTCGCCTGAACTTCATCATCCATCTGCCTATGTACCGTGAGCCTGGGCTCGAAGAGACCATCGATAACCTGTCATCTGCGCTGCCCAAGGCAGAAAAGTCCGGAAGCGAAGAGCCAGAGGAAATCGACATCTTCAGCACATGGGACTCGTGGCATGTCATCCGCACAACTTGCACCTATGACTCTAGACTGTCTGTCGGTAAGTCTTCTACACTTCATTTCGTTCGGGGCGCAGATGGGGTCCATCGCGTCTCCGGCATACCAGGGCGCTGCTAATATGCGTATAGCTGTACGAGTGCCGCGGGTTTTGCCTGAGAAGCAAGTCCAGTCTCGATGGTTCTCTGAACCCGTGCAGTATCTGACATTTGGGCCTTCCTCATTCCAAGCCAACAAGAGCGGAAACCCGTCTCTGAGCAAGCACCACCAGGACATGATTGCCACCATGATGAAGTTGAAGCATTCGCCGTATATCCTGCTTTGCGACGTCGGCCCGGAGCTCAAGGACAGCACGGAAACACTCAAGGAGGCCGCAGCTTCGCCCGAGGCTGCTTGGCCTTCGCTTTCGGATGCCTCGCAGCAGCCCACACGGACAACGCCAAAGTACTTCAAGGCCAACCCCTACGCATCCTATCTTCGATACGTCGAGAGCCAGCAGGAGCCGCTCTCGGCGCTGGAACGGTCAACCTTGTCGAACTTCCAGGATTGGCTGCAGTCGCCTCTCCAGCCCCTTTCCGACAACCTCGAGTCGGTGACCTACGAAGTGTTCGAGGGTGATCCGGTTAAATACAACCAGTATGAGGCGGCTGTTGCAGCAGCGCTCTCCGATTGGGCTCAGCAGAAGAAGCCTACCTCGTCATCAGACGGAGCTGTTGTGATCGCCGTTGCAGGATCGGGTCGTGGACCCCTTGTCACGCGCGCCCTCAAGGCTAGCGAGACGACCGGCGTGCCGGTCCAGGTCTGGGCCGTCGAGAAGAACCCCAACGCCTACGTCTACCTGCTGCGCCAGAACCAGCGCGAGTGGGGCGGCCGCGTCACGGTCGTCAAGACGGACATGCGCGCCTGGAAGGGCCCGCTGGTGTCGGGCACGGCCGACGAGAACCCGGTCTACGGCAAGGTCGACATCCTGATCTCGGAGCTCCTGGGCTCCTTCGGCGACAACGAGCTCTCGCCCGAGTGCCTGGACGGCATCCAGCACGTCCTGTCCAAGCCGCACGGCATCTCGATTCCCAAGTCGTACACGGCGCACATGTCGCCCATCTCGACGCCCCGGATCCACGCCGACATCGCCCAGCGGCTGCCGATGGACCCGCACGGCTTCGAGACGCCCTGGGTCGTCCGCCTCTGGCAGCTCGACTTCGTCGCCGAGAAGGTGCCCGGCCACGCGCGCTTCCAGCAGGCCTGGGAGTTTGTGCACCCGCTCCCCGACGCCACCATGGCCATGGTTGACGCGCGGCGGTCCGGAGGCGTCGTGGGAGGCGGCGGTGGGTCCATGGCCGGCGGTGTCGGTGCCAACGACCACAACTCGCGCCATTGCCATTTGACCTTCGTTTGCCGGTCCCGTGGCGTGATTCACGGCCTGGCTGGCTACTTCGAGTCGGTCCTCTACGAGCCCGAGGAGGCTGGCAAGGAGCTGGTCGAGCTGAGCACCCTGCCGAACAACATTGACCGGAAGAGCAAGGACATGATCTCATGGTTCCCGATATTCTTCCCGCTGAAGGTAAGCTTAAGAATTCTACACAACATGCAAACGATCACTAACACGAATCTCTTTTTAGCAACCACTTTACTTCCCTCCTGATACGGAGCTTGAGGTCAGCATGTGGCGACAGACGGATGATAAGCAGGTATGGTACGAGTGGATGGTCGAGGCGTTCGCCTGGGTTGGCCCCAACCAACGGATCAAGGTTGGAGGCTCTGAAATGTGCAGCAGCCGCAAGATTGCCTGCTTGATGTAAAGGGACAGGCAACGAAATCACGAGTAGTACGGCTAGCTGCCTATCACTTAGGGAAGGATACGATCTTGAGGATGAAAATTGGGTATGAGCTTGATTTTTGTCCTGGGTATGAGAATTTGCTATAAAAGCCATGCAATCACCATTTTCCGCTTTCGTTGTCGTGAGGAGTGCTTCCAGCCAGAACGCCCAATGCTTGATTTCTACTTTGATCTGTACTTGAGCTGTCATCATCCGCACGGAGGATAGCTTATTTTGGCGAAGTAATTCGTACCACAAGCCTCGAGGTATTCTCCATCGGTGGCGGTTGCGATACGTTCCGGCCCTTCTTCCTTCCTCATTTCGTTGATGCGTTTGGAGCTTGCGAGCCAGCAGTACAGACCGTCGAACAGGGAGGGTATCGTGGTATTCCAATTCGGTTGAATCGTACATAAGGGCCAGACTCGATTGTTCTCGTGCACGAGCCTCGCATCGTTATCGATCCCGTTTCTGCAAGTTTCCTTGATCCCGATCAACCGTCCATCTTCACGTCGGCGCCGCCCTCGCCTTGGCCGGCGCCCTTGATCCACAGCACGTTGTTGCACCGGATGAGAATCTGGCCGAGATCGCTAGTAAACTTCTGGTCGATGAACTCTTGCGCGCCGGTGAGCTGGATGTTCATGTAGCTGTCGATGCTGACCAGACGGCCCTTGTACTCGGTCTCGCCCCACTTGAGTCGCACGACGATGTCCTTGTTGACACTGCGATATGTTAGCTGTATTCAAAGAGAGGAGATTCCTATTTGTATGGCGGTTCGGAGTTGTCCCGGCTACGTGCGCGCGCGCGCTCGCGAGAAGGAGGCAGGCGTGGACGAAGGGGAAGGACGTAGGCGGTAAAAGAAACGTACAGGTCTTGCAGCATCGGCCGCGGGTTGATGGGCATAAACTGTGCGCCCAGTTAGCTAGAGCTCTTCGCAACGCGTTTTCCAGTAGGGGCATTGCCATCACTTACACTCATATTGGCGATTTGTTGGGCGAGAATTGGAGGATCTCGTCGGTTCGTGTTCGCCTGATTTGGATGGAGCTTGAACACTTCTTAGCACTGGGACTTTTCGAGCTTTGGCGTGGGGCTGGGCTCACGGTCCCACATAAATATGCATTACAGAACACACGGATGCATAAGTGGGTGCATAACTCTATCGTGAGAAAAGAAGGGAGGGGATTGTAAGATAGATGTATATCAGGTGTCAGGTATCAGGTATCATTCATTGGTTGTGACCTATATCTCTGTCTCTGAAGATTTTGCTTTTCAATCAAGCTCTTCGTATCTCCCAAACCAGATCCTTGATACTGACTTCTTCGTTGGCCTTCTCGTCGTAGTCGAACCACTCCCCCTCCTCCAGTTCCACCTCCTCAAACTTGGTGTTCGAATCAATGCCGTCTGCCAACCATTGACCCTATATATGAGTAGAATACGTTAGTAGCAGGGACAATAATGAATACGCCTTGCTTAGCCGGTCAAAATGATCTTACCTCGGGGTGGAACTTGGTGAACTCAAGACCACGGCAATCGAACTGGATGATCTCCTGTCGTTTGGCCGGCTCTCCCTGTTCATAAGCCTTGGGCGCTGCCATGATAGAAGCAGACGACTCTCGCTGTGGATACATCATGGTCAGATGTTTGTCTGTAAGTAGCAATAATTCATCCTGTGAGACGGACCTTGCAGTTTTTGCACTTCCACACGAAGTTGGCCTCGCCTCTACTTCCACTCATCTCGTTGTTGTCCTGTGTTTATGTGATGAACATTATTTTCCACATATTTTCCCTCTATAGAGAATCAGTCTAGACATACGAAGCGGCTCACGCCCACGTTATTGGGGTGCGTCTCTCGGCATGACGTGCACTGCACTGTGAAGGTGTACCAGAACGGGCTGTCCTCGGTATCCTTGGGCCGGAGATTGGTCACGCTATACAGTCTGTAAGCGTATGATCTGTATATTAGATAAGTTCATAGCAACTCACCCGGTAAGCTCGGCTGTCAATGCAAGAGTGAACATCGTGAATTGTATTCCAGGTATCCTCAGAGTAGATGTGCGGAGGGTGATGTAAATACTTATCCAGCTGGAGAAATTGTACAATAAAGTATATCAGGTAGCTACCTATCAAGATGCCCCATACCTAGCACAAACAGGACTTGTATTACATAAGTACTTACCTAGAGAATCTACCGTTCACAGAACCAGCCTATGCAACGCCAAATACTTGGAGACAATGCTCGAATCGAATTGCCGGTTCGATTTTAATTTTCCAAATCAAGTGTCCTAATCAATTAGGCTCTTCATTTCAATTGCAGCGCATCGTTAACGTTCAATTCCCCAAGTGTTGTTCAGGTTCATGAACTTGTATCCACTTGGTGCACTGACCTCCCGGCTTAGCCAACCCAATTGACGATTGACGAGCCGAAATCATTCATGATGACTTGACGAGGGATATCTACGATTCCAAACACCCCTGGAGCGAACGGTAGCTCGTCAGCCATGCCTTGAATATGCACGCCCTATGGTCTCGAGCAGCCCAAGCCCAGTCCTCCTGTCGCTGTAGGGGCTGCCTTCATACCGCCACCACAATAACCCGAAGATCTACGACCGCAGCATCCCGACGCAGAGTAACAGCCGCCGATATCTTTACAGCATGCTACACCACAATACTAGGCACTGCGGCCGTGGTCGATGCCCACAGGAAGGAGGCCAGGAAGAAGGATCTCGACGAAAAGCTGGATAGGGCCCGCGCTGCCCTGAGTACTCTCGCCATTCAAGAGCCCCCGAGCCGAGACGAGGCTCCTAGCCGCGAATCCTCGAGTAATTGCCCAGGTTCCCCCGAGACACCAATTGAGGCATCAGAAGGTGAAGCTGGTAGCTCATCGACTAGTACCGCATCGCTTCTTGAGGAATTGGCCAGGTTGGCTGCCGACACCTATCAAAGCAGCACGCGCTCCTGGCTCCAACACCAAGTCGACTGGGCTGCAATCGAAGCAGCCATTTCGGCGGAGGAACAAGACCAAGACATTGAAATCCGGCATCCTAGTACGCAAGTTCAATTGGAAAAGACTACGAACGCTATAGAGACTTTGGTCCGACAACTGGTCTTCCGGTGCCGGGTACCAAAAGACCAAACGGCCGCCCAGAGCACACAGTTAGCCGAAGGCCAAAAGAAGGAGAGAATACTGGAAAAGGTAGAAAAGCTCAGAAATGGTCCTCATTATCCAAGTTACGACAACCCACGTTCTGATCCGGAAGGGGCTGCCGAGGCGCGTGCTCTCCTCAATGATTCCTTCCGACGCATCTTCAACCAAGTCGCCGATGTTAAAGAAGTTGTGGGGAAAATATGTCACAACTTGTTAGTGTCGCGCGCACCGCCCAACATTCACAACTATAATGCCCTGATTGCCGGCTTCAACCGCATTCAGCGTCCAGATCTGGCGCAAGCCGTGGTCGACTCTTACTTCGCTGATACCAAGTGGCCCGCAACCCAACAGACGATAGTATGCTTGCTGAACCATGCAGTGGCTACCAACGATATCGAACAGTTCCGCCATGTCGTGCGCCGGATGCGGGGAGTGGCCGAGGATGGCCTGCACTTCCGAATTATAAACAAAAAAGCCATATTCAACCCGCATGGCCTTTTGTGGGCGGAGGCCAACTGTGCGTCCCGTAAACACGCATGGGTTGAGCGAGCTAAACGTGGAAACTGTGTTTTCGATAACCTCATCCAAGGATGGCTTCATTTCGGCAAAGTCGGTACTGCCAGCATGTCCTTCGTGGCATGTCTGCGAGAGGGCTGTTTCGTATCCGTCGACACGATCAAAGAGCTTCTGTCTCAATGTCTTTCTCACTTGGACCAACAAAGTGCGCGGCGACTTCTCAAGGGGCTCGCCAAGAACTTCGAGCATTTTGAAGTTTTGATGAAAACTATATCCAGTACCTCACCACCACCGATGGCTCGTTCCATAGCCGTAATGTTTTACTCGTTATTCGATCTTTCCGGCTTACCATACACCCCTGTTGTTGGTGGTGTGACGAAGTCGCTGCGGACGGTATTACTCAAGTTTAGGTCTCTCTACATCGTCACAAAAGCCAAAATAGAGCTCGAAGAAATTGGGAATGCCTCCCGTGAGGTCTTGAGGTCGCTCGGCACTGGCAAACATTACAGTGTACGGGTGTCTAGTGCACTGGCCTTGCTTGGTGAGAAGCCACAGGGCATTATGACAGAAGCCATGCCGGCAAAAGATGTTGGCCTAATTCCAGGGCTGGCCGCACTCCTGAAGCGTTTCCAGGCGCTAGAAGAGAAGACATTGAGGATCGAGGCCCATGCTAAAGTGTCGGTCATATATGCTCTCAGCGGAGTCCACCTCGATCCCCGATCATACCTGCCACCAGTCGAATGGCAAAACCGGCGGCGAAACGAACGGTACCCTGCCGTATTTCACGCTCTTCAGAGTATCAACCTTAAAGATGTATCACCGGGGAGAAATAACCTGCGCCGTCAGCTCTTACTGGGTCTGCCTGACCAGAAGCTGGCCAAACAACTCATAGACTTGGCCTGCTGGCAGAACATTGAGTTTGGCACACTCATGAGTTTGTACCAAGGCGGCCCAAATACATCTAAACGACTACGAATTCGGCAGGAAGAAGGATCGCCACGCATTGCCGAAGTCAAGAGACGACTTGAAGATGCCGAGGACGCCACCAGGGCCTTATTATTTTCCTTTTTGAAATGGCGTGCCCAGCGCGATTTCAGGAGAGTGTATCCCAATTGGTATGATATGCCGATTGCAAAACTTTATGAATATCACCACCAGAATATCAATTGTCTTGGAACTTCGTTGGTGGAGCTGAAAGCTTCCTCATCAGGCAGACGCGTCAGTGCTGTTGAAAGGGGGGCAGATGGAGGAGCCGAGGTGGCGGCGGTTAGTTCCCCAGAAGGGACATCGGCACTCGCTCCGACACCCGAGCAGCTCCCATTGGCATCAGGGGATTTGGCCATGCATAACCCTGCCGTCCTGTCTCTGCACACTGCGAGACCGGTGCCCGTGCTTACCCTTTCTGAGCAGCAGATACAGTCACGCGAGCAGTTGCGTTTTCAAGCTGCAGCCGCCATGGCTTGAATTTATATTCAGCATTGGTGTTATACATAGTAGGCGCGGGCAACCACAGCTGTAAATACTTCATAGATGATGTATACTTGTATTCTCGTGTCTCGTGTCTCGTTTTGTCCATGCCACGACTCAGGGGCACAGTAGTACAGTAGTTGTCCCAGTACTAATCTCCCGCCTAAGGTTCTAACAATAGCGAGTCTTCCCATCTTGCTCTAAGCCTGGGGACTTTCTTCCACGTGATCTAGAAGTACGCTAACCAACAGTGCTATCGTTTTTCATGGGAATCGGATGGGAATAGTGCCAGCTAGTTCAGCTAAAGGAGAGAAGCTGGGGTATTGCTTGGCAGCAGCGGAATGAAGCACGGGTAATTGGGACGTGGCGTCGGGTGACCCCTACCTGGAAGTGGAATGCAATCTGGCCTGCTGGCCGGCCGTTGAATTTGGCTTCATGGTCGGAATAGTCGGTGAGACACTAATAAACACATGACAAGCTACGTGCGACGGTGAGTCTGACAACATACATGCCTACCTGGACAAGTGAGTGTGTGGGTAGAAGGTGGAACAGACGACGGAGGCAACGGACAAAATTGGAGTTTGGACGGAAATTTTCGTTCCATTTGCTTACATTGATCCAATGTAGGCAGGTAGGTGCATGGCTTCTTGGTTCTTTGGGCCCTTGCATCAATCAAATGCTCGGCTGCTGAGGCAGTTTGGCAGTTTGGCAGTTGAGCTTGTTGAGTTGCGAATCGCGGAGCCACACTTCAGATCAATCTTGGAAGAATTCTTCGCGAACCAGGGCCGTGGGTTTCGTCATAGGCATGACTCTTGCGCAGGTGCAAGCAAGAGGTCAGAGATTTATAGAGGCAGATAGGCTTGGCGGCGAGACAAAGACTAGAAAGCTAGAAAGAGCACTGCAAAGAGGAGCCCCGAAATAGATTTACGGGGCTACGGCTCCTGTACCGATAGGCGAGGAGGGGCAAAGTTTCCAACCAAGCAGCCAATCGATCCAAACGTGCCCAGTAACCTGCCAATGGATAGCTTGCACGGACTCACGCTGAGAACCCTGAATTGGTACTGGACGAGATCCATCTCTGATGTATTGAACCTACCAACCACTAATCAAGCAACTCTCCGCCAAGGTTCGCCTTACACGTATTTCATACAGTACCTACTCCCTCGGAGAATATTAACTGCTTCGGACTCCTCTCTTTCTCTTCATTGTTACCGCTTCTCCAATGGCGATAGACTCGCTGTCTATTCTCAACATCACTTCCTTTGAGCCCGCCGGCCTTTCGTAACATTATCCCTGGCCGTGGAGCCAACACGACACCTAGTGTAAGAGAAGCAGAACCAACCAACGTGCCATTCGGCTTGCAACCTCTGCTCTCGACTAACTTATGGCAGATCCATACCCTTTTACCTAAAGATACAGAAACGTATCTTACACGACACACCTGCGACGATACGTATCGACCGCGAAAGCTTTCATCCAAGCACGCATCGCACGTACACATCCGACTTCGGTCGCGCTCACACATAGCCCACACGACATGAAGTTTGGCAGGAATCTTCCGAGGAACCAAGTCCCCGAGTGGGCAGCTTCCTACATCAACTACAAGGGCCTGAAGAAGCTGATCAAGGCGGCCGCTGCGACGGCGACGGCGGGGGAAAACGCAGATCTAGCAGGTGGGCAACAACAACTCTCCTCGGGCATTTACCGAGGTCGCTTCGTCACCTAACCCTTCCCCGTAGAGTTCTTCTTCGCCCTGGACCGCAACCTCGAGGATGTCGACGAATTCTACAACAAGAAGTTCGCCGAGGCGCACCGTAGCCTCAAGCTCCTCCAAGATCGCTATGGCAGGAGCCCCGAGGTCATCTCCGACCTGGACGACGACGAGGTCGAAGAGCTGATGGGCGCCCTCCTTGAGCTGCGAAATCAGCTGAGGAACCTCCAGTTCTTCGGCGACATCAACCGCCGGGGCTTCGTCAAGATCACGAAAAAGTTGGACAAGAAAATCCCGACCAACACGACCACCCAGCATCGATACATGACCACCAAGGTAGATCCGAAACCGTTTGCCAAGGATCACACTGCTGTCAGGCTCGTCAACGAAATCAACAAGTGGCTGTCCGTCTTGGGCGACTCGCAAAATCTTGACGACAATGCGTCGGATAGATCAGCGCGCTCGGCGCGATCGCTCGGTAGAGCTTCTGTCAAGGCCATGCTAAACATCCCCCAGGCTACGCTCGAGATGGTCGATCAGGCCATACGAGCAGACGATGTTGCCGGTTTGCAGTCGTGTTTGACCGACGCGAACTTGGTCAACCTGGAGCCCGCCTCCCAGGCGATGCTGCTCAACAACTTACAGCGTTCCATCTCCTCTCGCTCGAGAGCTTGTATTTCGTACTTACTGCAGCAAGTCAAATTTTTAGAGGAAGTAGATGACCTGAACGAGCGTAATTGTATCCACCGTCTGGTTATCCAGATTGGCCGGAGTAAGTCGGCAGATGCTGGCGATACCGACTCCAACACTGTCTCTTTCCCTGTTGGCTCTCATTTCAACAGTCATTACGCAACTCCTACAGGTCGCCCAGAAAACGGGATTAAGGAGAATTTGTTGGGCAAGGATGATGAAGCTGTTCAGATTCTCATGTATGTCCTCGACTGCTTGCAGCCCGAGCAACGCCAGGCCCTTGCGAAGAAAGACTCGCTAGGCCGCTTGCCACTGCACTACGCGGCGCAATTCGGGTTCGTGGTGCTCTGTCAAATCATCATGTCCAAGATGCAAGAATGGGGCCAGTTTGATGTCGACAATGGCATCGACGCTCCTGAATGGCAAGACAAAGAGGGCAATGCGCCCCTCCATCTTGCGGTAATAGGTGGCCATCCTCTGACGACCAAGGCCCTGCTTGCGGGAGAGAATTGGAGCGGCGGCACCTCAACAGCCGTGCAATCTCGTGGTGATGTTTCCAAGTCAAGTGTTGTTCTCGCTATCGCGGCCAAGTCGAACTTTACGAACATCGTTAAGATGCTTGTCGAAGCTGGTGTCGATATCAACTGGCAAGACAATACAGGAGAGACCGCGATGCACATCGCTGCTAGATTCGGCCATGTTGACATTGCCAAAATCCTCCTAGACGGCACAGATGAGCAGAAAGTCAACTTGGAGCTATCTGAGAAGTCATTTGCCTGGACGCCCTTGCATATTGCAGCTGTTGATGGGCACTTGCCTGTGGCCGAGCTTTTGGTGGAAGCCGGGGCTGACGTTAACAAGATGGACTCTTTTGGTTGGACTGCCAAGGAGCACGCTGCCCTTCGCGGCCACATGCCAATCGCTGATTTGCTCTTGGAGAATATGAACCCCGAGGCCTTGGGAAGCGGACCTGACGATCCGGAGCCGCCTTCTAAGACGGGCACTTCGCCCCCGGAACTGTCGTCACTGGATGACCGGCGCTCGAATGGTAGCACACGCCCTGCAGAGCCTGTCAAGTCTTTCGGTCATCGCTACTTGAAAGACTCCAGCTTAGTTCTGGTCAGTCTAGGGTCTATGGACATACGTAAGAATACTGAAGGCGTCAAGTTGGATCGCGTACCTCTGGCGGAGGCCCATAACAACCAACTGGACACTGCCCTCTCGGTCGTGATCTCGGCGCAGGGTGCGACTGGTGACCCTACGATCATCGATCTCCCGGTCCACGACAACATCTCAACGGAGCCCATTCTATTCCACACGCAGAGCATCTCGAAAGTGAAGCTCATGTTCGACATTGTACCGACATACTCTGGAAACGAGAAGCATAAGGTTGGCCGTGGAGTTGCTCTGCTGTCTTCAGTGCGCCCGACTCTGGGCAGCAACCGAATGAGTCTTCAAGGCGATGTTTGCGTGCCAATCATGGCCGCAAATCTGGAGGTTATTGGAACCGTCAACTTCAACTTCTTGGTCATCACACCCTTCTCGCATCCCAATATGGAAGTCAATTCTCAGCAGACGTATTGGAAGAAGATGTCATCGACTATGGTTTTCGGCCACCGAGGTCTTGGCAAGAACGTCACCACCAACAAGTCGTTGCAGCTTGGAGAGAACACGATCCCCTCATTCATCGCCGCAGCTAATCTTGGAGCCAACTACGTCGAGTTCGATGTACAGCTCACCAAAGACCATGTGCCAGTCATTTACCACGACTTCCTCGTCAGTGAAACTGGCATAGATGCGCCTGTGCATACCTTGACACTGGAGCAGTTCTTACATATCAACCCAGAAGCCAAGCCGCGCCGGGATGGGCCTGAGGCAGCCAAGAAGACCATGGTGGAGAGGAAGATTCGCACCAACTCGCCTGGGCCACGGCAACGATCGCTCTCCATGGGCTTCGCAGGTGACGGTAATGGCGAACTTGACGAGCGCATGAAGCACACTCGCGATTTCCAAGCGAAAGGCTACAAGGCCAACACCCGGGGCAACTTCATCCAGGCGCCCTTCGCCACGCTGGAAGACCTCTTCCGAGAGCTGCCGGAAAGTGTCGGGTTTAACATTGAGTTGAAGTACCCGATGCTTCACGAAAGCGAGGAGCACGACATGGATATCTACGCTGTGGAGCTCAACTCGTTCTGCGACACGGTCCTCACCAAAGTCTACGACTTGGCCAAGAGCCGCAACCTGATCTTCAGCAGTTTTAACCCCGACATCTGCCTGTGTCTCAGTTTCAAGCAGCCGAGCATTCCGATCATGTTCCTGACGGATGCCGGTTGCTCGCCCGTGGGCGACATCCGCGCAAGTAGTCTGCAGGAGGCCGTGCGTTTCGCCAGCCGCTGGAACTTGCTGGGCATTGTCAGCGTGGCGCGGCCGTTCGTCAACAGTCCGCGACTGGTGCGGGTGGTCAAGCAGAGCGGATTGGTGTGCGTCAGTTACGGAGCTCAGAATAACGACCCCCTTCTTGTTCAGGTAAGTAAATTCATTCATCATTTTCTCACCATTATCCCATGTACTAATCGTTTCCACTTTATAGCGACAAGTCAAAGAGGGTATTGACGCGGTCATTGTTGATAACGTGCTGGCTATCCGCAAAGGTCTCACTAAGGAGGATGCTGCTAAGAGCACGCAGATCATGCTGGACGGTTCTGAGGTGTTGAGGAACGCTGTGGCGGAAGTAGCGGAATAGGGGAGGGCGCCGGTAGTGCCCCCTCATTGCAGCAGCTTAGCCGAACGGTCGTGCATAGAAACATTCTGATAGAAGGGAAGGTAGAGATAGAAGATGCCTGGTAACAACAGTTATGGCCACTACTGAAGTCTATTCACAAACGGCTTCCCAATGCCTTGTCTAAAAGAAATGACGTCAAGATGAGCTGTTAAGTCCGAGGTAAATTGTCCTGCGAGTGTTAACCGTCTGTAAAGGCTACCGTTTTCAAGTTATTTATGCATTTGTACATATAACTGCAGTTGTTTTATCCAGCCACTCAAGTGTTTCCGTTGACGTCTTCCCAATGGAATAACACGTTATCCGATGTAGGACGGTAGGTAGTCTGTAGGCTTAACAAATAACGTCGTCACCTCGACTCTCAGCAGTCAACCGCCGCTAAACGGCAAATGGCTTAGCGCAGTTCGTTCAGCCTTCCAGACTTAACTGACACTACGATCCGATCGTGCCTACCTACACCATCCCGAACTTTCGTCCAGTCACCAGTCCGCACCCCAAGAGACGTCTGGGGAGGCAATGTTGCCTCAATCAACATTTTCCATTCGAGCATCACCATAGCCCGTACAATTGGAACAAGCACTATTATTCTTCAATTTTGAGACAGTTGCGCACTATCAGCTAGCCGGCCTTGGGTCACCACGCCGTGCATCATGGCCTTTCAAGTGCCAGCCCTTCCGAGCATCGCTGCGGCGACGACGGAACTCTGGCCCTCGATGGCCAACACTCTGCTCATGCCCTTCCGGGCGCCCTCGTCGCCTCTCAACCAAGTCCGCTCCAAGGCTGAACCGACTCGTTCGACCGCCACCACCACACGGTCGCATACAACATCGGCTGCTGTCCACCCCGCCAAGTTTGAGCTGCCCGAATTCCTCCGCGACCCTCGAGTCGAGTCTGCTCTGGTTCGGGCCGCGCCTGCTCCACGATACATCCCCTCTGTTCTCAACATCCACAACTCCATCGCCGGCATGGCTGGTGGAGCTCTTCTCGCCTCGAACCCGGTTACGCGCCGCCTGTACTCTCAGAGTCTGGTCGGCCATTCTTTCTCTACTGCAACAAGGTCGCGCGCATCGGTTTTCTCCAGCCCCCTGGTCAGCATAGCAACTGCACAGCGTCGCTCCATTCAGACTGGAGGACTTTCTCGAAATCTTCTTGCCCATATGGAACAGACTGCGAACCGGAACCCCACAAGTGCTACTGCTCAGAACGCCTTCTACCAGGCCTTGATGAAGGCCAACATGCCCGCTATTATTGTTGAAAGGTACCGCTCTGGACGATTTGCCTCCAATGCCGCCGCCGATGAAGCCTACGAGAAGGCTTTGTCGCTGCTGAGCCCCGGTGGCACTGGCGCCAACGAAAACATCGACGCACAGCTTCCTGGAGACCTGACCCCTACACAACTTCAAGCCGTCAAGCAGGCAATCGCCGCTCGATCTCGTGGTGGGAACCTGGCCGTGAACAAGACTACAACGGCCACTGGTGCAAAGGATGGTCCTCTGCACGTGGTTGTGGACGAAAGCTTCGGTAACACCTTTTTCAGATGGGCCAAATTCCTCCTATGGTTCTGCCTCATTACGTACCTTAGTCTGGTCATCATAACAATGCTGGTCGAGAGCCTCAGTGTTTTCAAACGGGCTGGTAGCACCAAGGTTGATAGTGAGGCCAAGGCTGAGAACCAGAAGACCAGATTCTCTGACGTTCATGGCTGTGATGATGCCAAGGAAGAGCTACAGGAAATGGTCGAGTTCTTGCGCAACCCGGACAAGTTTTCGTCTCTTGGTGGCAAACTTCCCAAGGGTGTCCTTCTGGTCGGTCCTCCTGGAACTGGTAAGACACTCTTGGCACGAGCTGTCGCGGGTGAGGCTGGTGTCCCTTTTTTCTACATGTCTGGCAGCGAATTTGATGAGGTCTACGTTGGTGTCGGTGCCAAGAGGGTACGAGAACTCTTTGCCGCGGCCAAAGCAAAGTCGCCTTCGATCGTTTTCATTGACGAGCTCGATGCCATAGGAGGCAAGCGAAATGCTCGTGATGCTACGTACGTCAAACAAACTCTCAATCAATTGCTCACCGAGCTCGACGGTTTCGATCAGAGCAGTGGTGTCATCATCATGGCTGCTACCAACTTCCCCCAATCTCTGGACAAGGCTTTGACACGGCCTGGTCGTTTCGACCGTCACGTCAACGTGGAACTGCCTGATGTCCGTGGCCGCCTTGCCATCCTTCAACACCACGCCAAGAGGGTCAAGGCTGCCAAGGATGTCGACCTGAAGGCTATCGCGATGACCACCAGTGGTCTTTCCGGAGCTGAACTTGAGAACATTGTCAACCAGGCAGCTGTGCACGCGAGTCGGGCCAAGTCTTCATTTGTCTCCATCAAGGACTTTGATTGGGCCAAGGACAGAGTCATCATGGGCGCTGAGCGCAAGACCATGGTCATTACCCCTGAAGAGAAGAGAATGACGGCCTATCACGAGGCTGGCCATGCTTTGATCATGCTATGGAACGGAGAGGCCAAGAGCGCAGCCAACTCTCTTTACAAAGTCACCGTCTTGGCCCGTGGCCCTTCGCTGGGTCACACGGCCTATCTTCCGCAGATGGACAAGTACTCCTTCTCGGTGCAAAACTACCGTTCCATGATCGATGTTGCCCTCGGTGGCAAGTTGGCCGAGGAGATTGTTTATGGCGTGGACAACGTGAGCAGTGGTGCTTCTAGCGTAAGTTGATACAGCGAGAGGCGGCATTAGACGATATACTAACAACACTTATACAGGATCTCAAGAGCGCAACACACACTGCTTTCACCATGGTCGCAGCTTTGGGCATGTCATCCAAGCTGGGACACATGGACTACGCCAGCAGATACGAGAACCTCAGCAGTGAAACCAAGGCCCAAATCGAAGCCGAGGTTCAGCGCATCCTAAACGAGTCGTACGAGCGCTGCAGGAAGCTCCTCACAGAGCGCCGCAAAGAGCTCGACTTGCTCGCACAAGCTCTCGTCGACTACGAGACGCTTGACAAGTCTGAAGTCGAGAAGGTGATAAGGGGAGAGAAGCTCCCCGATCGTATGTTGGTACCCCAAGGACCCATGGTCGTCCCGGCGCCTGAGAAGACGCCAGCTCCTGGTCTACCGTCTCCTGGCGGCAGCGGTGGCGGCCAGTCGCCGCCACCGCCTCCACCCGCTCCGCCAGCTCCTGGCGGCTTTCCTTCTTGAGTAGCTGGCGAGATCAAGTCAGTTACAAAGAAATAGGGGGGAAATCGGTTAGACTCAGGGGTTTTGGGAAAGTCTTCTAGAATTGAGTCTTTCCTCACGGCTAAAGAGAGCATGGAGTAATGGGATATCGATATATTAGACTGCTTTACGATGGTTAGGCGATGTACGCTTCCGTACAGGACAGACAGCCTAGCCCCCTATCCCAAGAGAGAACCTGGAGAAAGTGATTTTGAGAGCACTTGATTGATCCGGTCTCGGGGAGGGGGTAGCTTGTCAAAGTCCAAAGCAGCGTTCATTTTTACGAATGATGTGATGTCAGCGATTGCGGAAAACAAAAAGCATTCTGCTGCTTCGCCACGAAGCAGATTGTCTTTTTTCATCAGCATGGAAGGGCAGACAGGCAGTAATCATCGGGTAAATAACGGAAAGGGTCATGGTTCACGTACGTCCAGGGGAAAGGGGGGCAGACGGACGGACGGACGGACGGACGGACGGACACACCCGCCACAAAGCGAAGCATCATTTTTTTCCCTAGAGAGGGGAATAAATAACTTTTGGAAGGTTTTCCAGCATTCAAGTGTAAAGCTAGTTTCTCTTTTGTGTTTGTATTGGGTTGTTTGAAGGAGAGGAAAAAACAAGCAATGCATATTATTCAACTCTGTAAAACATTGTGCCTTGTTCACGTTAGCCACGTCCCTCACGCGAGTAACATGTGGTGGAGAGAGAGAAATAGAAAAAATGTATGTGTGTCTCAGTCCTGCCGGTGTCAGTCCCACCGACGCCGTCGGGACGCGAGGTGACATAAATTGACACGCGAAGATGACGTCTGAGGGTTAAAGGCAAGCCGGCGATGTTGACCCGCATACTGCTGCTCCTCTTGAACTACGATTGTTTGCTTCCACTTATCGCTTATAGAGAGAGTACTTTACTTACTATGGAATGTCGGTGCCATCTTTGCGGTGTTCTTGTTTCAGATACACGAGAGCAGCGCAGCTCGCAAATAGCCGCCGGCATAACCACTTGCTTGTATGGAGGAGCCGGCCCGTCTAGCCCGACCGTCTGTTTGGTAGCGAGAGCTCTGTCTTGCTCTCTCTTTGTTATAGCGAACGGGCAATAATAATAATAATAATAATAATACTGTTGGCGCTGTATTCATGATCGTCTGTTCATCTACCCGCCTACCGAGTTGCATGCAATCTGGAACGAAATCCGTCGTCCATCAACAGCCAGAAAGGGGGGGCACGCAGCTTTCCGTCCGCTCGTTTCTCCCCCATGCGGTTCTGCTTTCAGGGGGCGAATCTCTTCCTCTTTCTGCTCGGTCTCCCCCCTCTCTCTTTCCCTTCAATCCGTCTTCGTCGCCTTCTCTCTTCGCATCTCCCTCTTACCGTGTGCTCTCTTCTCTTTCTCCGGCATAGACCGCTCGAGGTCGATGCGCGAAGGATACAAGACTCTGTATGTCTTCCTTTACATATGCCAGAGCACACACAACAAGTCTTGAACTAAGTTTTGGGGCAAACCATTGAAGTCTCAGAAAGAAGAAAAATCATCAAGTTCATATTCAGGAACGCGTTATGTGGTTTTGAAGGACTATTGATACAGCATATCCAGGGTCTCGTTTCGATAAATTCATCAAGGAACTCGGCCGTTCAAAAAATTCAACCTCTGCGTCGTCTCTTTCTCCTCTTCATATGTCCATATATTTCCAGAAAGGACGTCTGCTTTCTCTTCCTCATGCGACAACATCGTCAACATCCTCCGCAAGTGGTATCAATCCCCTCCCCGACAAACCAAAGCCTTCCCGACTTGAGAGAGAAGAAGCGAATCAGTTAAAACCAAAAGGAAAACGAGACAGGGAACGGCAAACTCTGCCCAGAAAATAATCAAGGCGCGCCGCCGAAAATGAAAATCCATAAACCCGAGAAAATGTCGCCACTTTTTGTCTTCGTCAAATCAAGTCGTCATCTTTCCAATGAGACCACACTATTGTTACATGGGCGAACTGACGCTTCAGTCCTCGCCATCCTCCTCGTTTGTTTCCTCCACTCGAGACTCCAATCTCATCGATTAATAGAATGCGCATTACGTCGTTCAATCAAATTAGGGTATGTCCACGGCAAATGACACACCGAGGAACCACCCTCCCAGGAATCCCTTTTGGTGCCCCCTCTGCTCCGGATTGATATGCATGGTCATGTGGCCTCAGTCGTGCCGGGAGTTCCTCATTGGGGCGTGAAGTCGGTATGGGTTCTTGCGCCAGGGAATATGCTCGTCGTGGAATTCGTTTGTTCTGGGCGCTGAATTCCGGACCATCACATCGTCTACCCAGCGAAGAGATGCCAATTGCGATAGGGGTGGTATTAAGCAGCCTTGGTGGGCGCTGAGATTAGAAACATGTCGAAAACCAACGAGTCCCGCCTGGACTAAGATATAAAAAAGATGGATGATGCCAAAAATCATTGTGCAATGCACGCCGCCCAGTGATGGAATTAAGGTGAGTAATGCAGAGCGACCAAGGAAAGATGTTGCCAGGTGGTAGTGGCGCCGAGTTATATTAATGGGTGGCAGGCAGGCCGTCTGTTTCCGGGAAGCGCAGCAATACAGCCGTGTGTGACGGGCTCCCGAGAACGATTAGCGACGGCGCAGGCCCCGTGCCATGACCGAGATGGCCAAGTATAGTAAGCGACATGTGCTCATGGTGTCGCCAGAAAATCAAGGACAACGGGGTGTGAAATCCACATCCTCGCCAGATCGAAATCATACGGTGCTGTAAGCCCGTGGTATATGGTCGCTGATGCAGGAACATAACAAGACGCTAACGATAGTACTGGTTGTTGTACACAAGTCTCAAAAGACTTCTCGAAATTACTATGTGCCGCCAATGGTGAGTGCCAATGGCGGCGGGTATCGATTGAATAGTCGATCATGTGAATGAGCTTCGAGCAGCACTCAACAAGTCGAAGTATGTTACATTACATGGTCTCGAGACGGGCGCTGGGCATCTGCATCGATGGGTCGTCGAAGTCCGGTTTGATGGCCCACGGGTCATAAACCCCAGATCCGTACGTGGGTAGCTGGCCGATTGTTGCAACTTCCACAGGGGCCTGGTATGCCACGCCGTTGTACCAGTGCTCCTCTTGCTGTGCTGCGGGCGCTTGGGAGGGAACGGCTTGGGAGGCTGGCAAAGGCTGCGGTATCTGCTGGGCGTATTGCACCATTGGTTGTTGCGGAGGGTGCTCTACCACGGGCGAAGTGCTGTGCAGAGCATAGGTTGCTGTCTGCGCCGGCTGGTGGGTGTAGAAGCCATCTTGGTGGGCAGAAGGACTGCGGCCCGACGCTGGCGAGAAAGTGCTGGGGCTGCTCTGGATCGACCCGGCAAGGCCGGCAGCAGAGTAGGGGATCTCAAGAGGCAAGCGCTCAACCTGTTGTCTCGGTACCTGGTAGGCTGACATCGGGTTTGTGTTCAGTGTAGCCACACCGGGGTTGCTATGTTCAGTGACATAGTAAGAGTGTTGCGGCATGCTGGTCGTCCGATGCAGCAACTGTGCCCCAGGGTGCTGCTGTTGCTGTTGCTGCTGATGCTGGTGTTGGTGTTGGTGCTGATGTGCTTGCTGCTGTTGTTGCTCCTGTATCGACTGGCCGTGGTACTCATGCGGTCCCGAAGAGACACTGTGGCGGTGGTTGAACTGTTGCATGCCGTATCCGCCCAGATGCTGGCCAAAGTCGGCAAAAGAAGCTGCTCGGTGAAGACCGTGGCCATGGATGCCAGGGTGGCCACCCAAGCTGACGCCTTGTGGCCAGTGCATCGCCGACAATCTAGGAGTTGTTGGTGACTCGCCGCCATCCGACTCAGACGTACAGTCATCGATCTCAGAAGAGTGGATGCCGCGTTGGTGGGATCGTCGTTGGTGCTTGACCATCGTAGTCTTCCGGCAAAAGCTTTTCAAACATCCTTCATGTGCGCACTTATACGGTCGCTTGCCCGTATGGATTCGACGATGTCGTGCAAGACTCGATGACTATTGTTACAGAGTTAGTAAGTCCGTGAGACAAGCCAGCCAGTTCCAGTCATGATAACCTACATCCGAGAAGCGTTTGCCGCAGCCTATATGTTGGCACTGATGAGGTTTCTCGCCGGTATGGGTGCGGATGTGAACTGTTAAGGCACTCCGTTGGATGAAGCTCTTTCCACAACCGGGGGTAACACAAGAGTATGGTCTCTCGTTCGTGTGTATGCGGTAGTGCCGTTGTAAATCCGATTTACGATTAAAGCTCTGTTTCCTGCATAAGCCAAGTGAACGACGACAGCAGGGCAACGCCGAGCCGTTTCGAGGAGCTCGAGTCTCTCCATCCACATACCTTGTTGCATGACTGCCAGTCACACTGGAAAGGGCGAGCCGTAGGCTCATTCTCCACAAGTTCCATCAATTCCATCTCTTCGGTTTGGTTGATGCTGTCTACCAAAGTTCAAAGTTTTGAAAACAAACTCTCTGGGTGAGCGGATCACAGCACTTATAAGCCTTAAGGATGTCGAGTTAGTGGGGAAGTCCTGGTCGAAGTGAGGCAGGGCACCGATGACCTGAACTGGTGAGGGAACAGGGGTAGCTTTTGAGGGTTTGGAAGTGGACTCGAGGTGGAGGACACCCTTGCTCGGAACGGTATGGAAGCCGGATCTGATCAATGCAACGCTGTAGGATGAAGTCTATGCGTTTCCTGACAATGTCGTCCCAAATTTATCGTGTTGGTATTCGGCCAGGTAATGGACCAGGGGTGCGGGCAGAAGAGGGAAGGGGAAGACACCGTGCAGCGTCCAGCGCAAGAAAACAAGGGCAACGGCTGGGTCCTTTCTGGGGTATTAAGTTCGGAGGAATGAGGGTAGGGATGAGGAATATGACGAAGAACTGTGTGATGAATGGGCAATGCAACAGAGGGGCCGAGCAAGAGCACTGGGTATTATTATACACGGCGGCCTGAAGAAGACGTGTAGGTGGGGGTTAAGTGTCGGGAGGAAGAGGCGCTGGCCAGTCTGATATATCGTGAAGAGGGAGACGACCGCCAGCTGGGGGGGCAGATGGTGATTTGTTTAAAAAGGTGGTCCCAACTTACAGGGAGAAACAGAGGCCTTCCGCGCACGAGCACTAGAGGAAGAATACGTCGAAGTCGTAAATTAGCAGTCGAGAGGTGACTAATGCTGTGGGCGGGTTTAGGTAGCTCGACTAGTGAGAGAGATGATGGCTGATGTGCGTCCTGCAGGAACAACGGAAGCGTATGTGAGCCAAAGTGGAAAGCTGGGCTGAGTGGCGCGTATGGCCTTTTGTTTCGAAATCCAGGAACAGGAAGGCGGCGTGTGTTAGGTTCCGGAAACGAGAAGCATAATTGGCCCTAATAGATAGACACAGCTGGACGATCACCGGACTTCTGAGCGCTCAGATCTTGGACGTTGAGAAACCGGAGATTCTGCTAGTCTGCTAATATTCCTTGGCCTGAAAGTATGATGTGTGAGAAGACCAGAAAGTAGCTGTATGGCGAAGATTGGCTATACTCTTGCTCTGAACCGTCTCACTCGTTGAGTAGAAGCCGAGTTGCCCGAGTCGATGTCGAATTGAGTTACCCGAGGTGGTTCAGGAAACACAGGCGGCTCTCTTCTTCAGACCTGCGGAGGGCTGATCTCTAATGTCTGTCTGAGATGGGGATATATTCGAATGGGTCTGCGTCAGAAGCGGAATATTGACTCGCTAGAACGTTCCTGACTGGTAGCTGATACTTGGCCTGAAAGGTAAATCCACGAGGTGACGACGGTAAGACGGGATGGTCTTATCTCGCGTTGCTGAGTCGAAGAGTTGTTGACAGGACGACTACCTTTAGGCGGGCTCTTGAGAGAAGGGACTTGTTGTTGATGATGTGGTAGTAGACCAGATCAAAAGAAAGCTCGATGGCGTACTTGGGGATTTAATAAGTAGGCTAGAGAGCTCAGAAGCGAGAAGAGGTTTATCGTAGGTGCTTATAGGAGTACCCGCCAAGCAGCAATTTGAAGAGGACCCTATAGTCCAGGCTGATATATATCAGACAGAAATGTACCCGTCTATGATGGGGCCTGACTTGAGCGATGATACAGAGATACTTTGCCGCTGTTCCTCTTGAGTAGGTACTAGGTATATGGCGAGGGCAAGAGGGACTGTGGAGTCCCTGTCGATCGAGAAAAGAAGCAGAATGCTCGAGCACCAGGAGGAACTTGTGGGCTGCGTGTGTCTGGGCAACTAACAAGCTGGTCGAAGGGGGTTTCGAGGCGGCATGTACAAGCAGTAGCAGTAGCAGGTGGGCGTGTACTGTACCTGGTGGTAAGTAGGCTCAGACCAGCGGCGATCTCCTCGGGAACAATGAGAGAGATATGTGGGTTCCTGGATCAGAACGTGGCAGACGGCAGCTGATGAGATCAATCAGGTATAGCGTTGAGATTAAATGTCGAAGAATTATTGATCGGGAAGGCAAGAGGAGTATGGTACTGCTACAAGAGTACGCTCCGTAGTGGGCGAGTGTCCAAGGTGAGGTGAGTTCGGATTTCTGGGGACGCTCCTGGGTCCTCACAGTCTCTCAGCGTGTATCGTCTGAGCCTTTAGTGTGTGTAGAAGTACATTGGCCAGGGAGAGATGGGTCTGTGTTGGTGGAAAGTCCGTGAGTTCTCGGATGGCGTGTAGCCTAGAAAACGGTCGAGCCCCGGGCTGGTCGTGGGTATGTAGGTATGTATCAAGTCACCATGTAATGTAGCTAGGGGACGGCTAATAAAGTGGCCTCCTGGGTGTTCGTAATGCGATGCGATGCGCCGGTAGTTGGAGCGAAGAATGCTGCTTGGCTGGAAGAAAGAAAAAGAACAACCTTAGTTTAGCTGCAACGGCGGCTGGTATTTGTTGTTTGGCGATGCGATGCCGAGGAGTGGGAGTCTAGTGGCCAGTGGGAGTCGGGCTCTCTCTCTCTCGTCTGCGTCTGGCGAGAAACAAGTGTGTGACGAGCGGTAATGATAGATAGCTTCGAACTGACTTAGACGGAAGTGACTGACTGACCAAGAGAATTAAAGGAAGAACGTATCATATGTACATGTATGATCTACACCAAATATTAATAGGTAAGGTAGGAATAGGCCGATATGTCCTTCGCTGCCCGCTGCCCGCTGCCAGTCGCCTATCAGTTTTGCCAGTTAAATCAGAATGGGCAAGCAGTTCCTTTCTAACCACCTGCGGAACTGAGAACACCCCCGTCCCCTCTAGACCGGGTTGTTCCTTGCGCGCCCCTGCCTTGCCTTACGTGGGTACGGAGGTACATGGCATTCACCTTTTGAGTGTTCTTCAGCAGCAGTTCGTCTGTCTTGTGCTGGTGGGCGGGGGGCACATGGCTCCAAAAGTGGGAAGGGGGTCGCAGGAGGAGGAAGAGGGACCGGTGTGTACCGGCACAGCTAAGATTTCGTAGCTCTCAGGTACTTGGACAGATACATGGGAGTTCAAAGCAGGGGGGGTGATGGGTGTGCAGGCGTGCAGGTGAACAGGGACTGGGATGGATGATGCCCCCATCCAGCAACCGGCATGCAAGAGGGTCAGGGATACAGGGATTGATCACTGATAGAAACTGGGGAGGGGGGTGAGGTCAGGGTTGGTCAGGTACCTCGATCAAGTAACTGCCTTTTTCCTTTTTAGTCAACCAGGGCCAAGCCAAGGTACAAGCAGACAAAAGCCCGGATGCATTCTATGCGGGGCAGCTTTTTTAGTGAGCACTGCACACACTGACTGCCACAGAGTAGCTACTACTCTCTCTGTATTGCAGTTGCAATTGCTAGTGGTGCGGTGCGTACAGTGAGTGTACTGTAATGCAGTAACAAGCAACAGCACAATTTCCTTTCCTTGGGTAATGTTCTGGTTCTGCAATTGCAATATCATCATCGACATTTGCTTCGTCTTGCTACTACTGCGTGTCTCTCCTGTCATATGCTGCATGTCACGGTCACGGTAATAATAGCCCGCCTCGAGCTTGGCCTACGAGGTCTCTTCCCGAGGCTTGGTGTTGCATCTTGCTTCTGTTCAATGTTACTTGCGTGTGCCCCGCTACCCAATGCTCTTTTAGTTGATTACCTGCAGCAGCCGGGCTGGACCTGTAGAATCAGACTTCAGGAAAAGAAAGCACTCATTTGACTGACACCAGTTACTTGGGATCAATGAATGTCGTTCATGGTTCATGTAGCTAAGATAAGAAGATAGCCATGGAAGGTAGGTAAGCAGAAAGCAGATAGAGTAGAAATTGTTTATGTTCAGTTCAAACCCATGAATTAAACAACAGTACCATCGCAATGCAACTACACTACGACATATTTCTCGTCAGATTCGTTTCCACACCTATCTTGTCCACACCAATAAGACACACAATATACCGTTATGCTAGCTACCAAACCTAACCCAACCCAATGAGGGTTTCTGCCTGTAGGTAATTCCGATACTACCTACCTGACTTAGGCACATGTATAGTAGTAGTAGCGGTATGCTCAGGAGCACCTACAAGAACCTTTCACTAATATCAGGTCACAACCTCGACTACTGTGGCCGGCAATGCACCTCAAACAAGATCGGCCTGACGAACTACTACTCTTGCCCACTCCCTATGCAAATCTGCTCCTATTGCACGTGATCCATTTTCATCTCACACGGAATCCTGGGCAACAGCAACGGCTGGCGCATATCAACCATGAAACTGTAATGATGGGTTGAGAACAAGACGAACGCTAGCTGTGTGTATTGCCCACTTGATCGGTCCACACAGATTCCCTAAAGTGGTCGCATGCCAGAGCAGATACCGACCTGTTCGTCTCAGAAACTCTATGTACGTCAAGCGGCACGCTTAATGCGAGAAGGGGGAAAAGAAGATAACCGGCTACACGCAAAGCGCGGGAGAAATGTGTACTTGCATTTGCATGCTGCGTCGGTTCAATCTTGCCGCGTCTTCCCACCCATCCAAGCCATAATTCCAGAAGGCTCATCTCAATCGACACAACAATGGAGAGGGGCATCCGTTAAAGGAGGAGGGGTCCGGCCTGCGACGATTTGACACCAAGTATTGACTTTCGAAAATCATGGTACGTTACGTAGGTAGAGGGAAGAGCAGGGAGTATACCTACTTGGTATGCCATGCAATGCTTTGAATGAGGGGTCTTGTCAAGATGGGGGGAGCGCGGCGGGATGGGGGTGGCCGCAGAGTAGGCGCACCTCATCCGATCCCCATCCCATCCATCCAGTAACATACCACTTCAATCACGACGGCCTCAACCTCTGGCAGGTATGCACCTGGCGGCATGACTTGGTAACATCGGGCGTTATCACTCCTCTGCGGCCGGTGACCAACAGAGCAGAGCAGAGCAGAGCGTTGCCTGCCGTGTCTGTCTGATTATCCTGAGATTGGGTTAAATCGCTTTCTTCAGGTGATGCCACAGAATGGAACCACATCAAACTTCGTCATGAGCTCTCTGCTCTTTGCTATACACCTCCATGTTTTCAGGCAGAACAGGAACAGGCCATGGGCACGGGAAAGGTGAGACTCAAGATGAGAAGCCCGTAGAATGGGCCGCATTTCATTTTCATCCACTACTTGTACACCACACTACACCACGGCAGTATAGGTTAGGTTCATGGTTCATTGCCGACGAAACAGTGACCCAGAACTGCGATTGCTCAATCTCGTGCAGCGATTTCTTTGGTGCGTCAGTCAACAAGACTACTACCTACTTTACCTACGGTCTAACTTATAAGCATGAGAAATTGGTGGGGTTGACCGGATATCGATAACACCATCTCGCTGTCATACCCGTTTCTTGTACCTTGCACCTTGCCTTCTTACATAATACTCCCAGCCTCTATATTATTGTCGGACTACCGTATGCAACTCAACTGACCATCCGTAGCATTGCTGACATCATCCGTTCCAGCGATATTCAATTCTTGAAACAAACAAACAATACAGCAATGAAGATGAGTTCGACGTCTTTCCGAGCCGTAGCCTCGTTACCCCCCGTTGGAGGAGGAGGAAGCGCAGGTCACGCAGGTCGCAAGTAGGAAGCTTAGCAAGAAGTATATCGAGATACTATTAAGTTTGATTCGTCAGAATCACTTCTCCCCATGTTCGCTAGTGACTAGCAAATGGTGAGGCCAATCAATCTTATGAACGTCTCCTGTCCCGATTATCTGGCACCAGCAGAAACTAAGCTCACACTGCAATCTGTGCAAGCTTTATTGGTGTCGCAAGCGATCATTTAACAGGATTTGGTGTTTCTGCCCTTCTCCCCTAGGCCGCGTTAGCTCCGGGTTAGCAGATTGCCCTGCTCACAAGCGAAGCGCATGGCAAGAGTCTGTTATTATTGTTGTTGTTGTTTTGTTATATGATTTGATTATTATGAGATGAGTGCCCAACGTCCAACCCGAGTCATGTCCATCAAATACATAACCTGGCATATAGTCAAGCAACCGAGATAACCTAAGAGTCGGCGGGAGGAGAGCCTAGGAGCCCGCGCTGCCCAGGTTGGTCACTTCGGTCGGGAGACAAGCGAGAAAGCTAAAAATGATTAGGTGGTTTAGACCGGGAACACCCCCCAGTTGCAGGGTTCCGACACAGTTGTTTAATAAGAAGCAAAAAATGCCACCAGGTACGTCTTTATCCCAATCAGGCAACCTGCTGGCCAGGGCCATTGTTTCAGAGGCTGGAATCAACTAAACCGCAACTAGCTCTCCCGACCGCGTCCACCAATCTGTTGGCGCGAACTACAAGTACGTTTGCCCCTCTCAGTCTTTCTCTTTTCCATCCTAGCACCTGTTCCGGAACGACCTTCTATCATCCCCTTGACAAGCCACCGCTGTACGCTGTATACGCTGTACGCTGCTGTACTAATTGCTCCTTCCACCATGGAGTCCATACTAACCTTACATATCCATCAGTTAACTTAGACTGCATATCGCACTCCATCGTACGTTGCCTTGTATGCTTCTTTTTGTTCTTGATGTCATCTCGAGCAAACACCGCATGTGTGACCGGCTCGAGCCAGGTTTACAGTTGAGAGGCAGACACGCAGAGAAATCTAGCGTCGTTTCGAGTCGCTTGATATCGACTACCGTCCTCCCTACAGACAAAATCCTGACTGCCGGACAGTGACGCATTGAGGGCAATCAAGACATACGATGACACCAGCATCTGGAAAAGCTGAGAACTAACATGTCAAGAAACCCCCCCACCAGCAGTCTCCTCTTCCTCCTCCTGCTGTGCATTGCACCACTCCGCACTGGTAATGGTTTGCAGAGAGAGTTCGAGGGCATTTTGGTTGAGACTCCCATTATTGATTGACCTGTATCATTGACCTGCACATAGTAGATCTATGCAATACGACGCAAGGCAAATTTGCATACTGGTGGGTTGATATACGGAACCCGGCATTGGAGTGTTAAAAAAAAACTCGCACCGGAAGGTCGCCTTCCCATTCGTTCGATTTCTAGTCTGTCGTACCACCGTCTCTATCAGTAACTCTGTTCGGCCAAGGTAAGGAGGTGAGCTATCAAGTTCTTTAGTCAGAATCCTTTCTCAAATGCAGAAGAAAAGCCATTTTGCTTGGCGACTATCACATATATTTATGACAATAGTCCTTAAGGTTAGTGGCAAGTATTTGACAAGCCGGCATAGTCGGCCCACGCAATTAGTGTTCGCCTGAAACCTGTAACCCTCGTCACATATGTACATGGCTGCAAGCACCGTCAGAAACTGCAGCCAAGCTGCAGTAGTACACGACTGGTGAGGTTCTCCTAACACATCCGAAGCAAGGAGCTTCGAGGAGGGGCACACATGGCACTTATGCAGCTTGTCGGATTGTTTGTCGGAGAAAAGTGTGAGATCTAGATTTGGTGATCGTGCAGAGGTTTGCAGAAAATATAGCGATTGGAGGGAGGTGTTTGTTGCTTGCGATCAGGATATCATGGATGGCCTGGAATACTCGAGACGTACTCCATTGCAACGCTGATAATCGCGGTCAAGCCAGCTCTCGGGCAAATACCATTTGATCCAGTTGTGTGTGCATGTGCGCAGCCGGTCATGGTCGCACGAAATAACGGCATCCAAGGATGAGGCCGATATCGTATCCTTGCTCTTCCCGGGAGCCGGCGCTGCTCCCGCAAAACCCTTCATCTGCCTCCTGCCAACAAACTTGGAGTAAATGGCAATGCGCTTGTAAAAAAGGGACAGGATTAAAAGTGACGGACCGAGAGGGTGCCGCATGGTTAGCCTCGTACAGGATGCATGTGTTCCTCCTGTCCTGTACGCCTGCCTCGTGGATGGATGGCGCCGGATGACGCATTCTTATTTTATTTTATTCTCAAATTACATATCTAATTGCAAATATTGGATGAAGGAAGCAGGGCGGGAGCCTCTGTTCAAACGCCAGAAAAACGGGCTTGAAACAAAAGCACGTCATCTGGGCAGAACGAATCGAAAAAGAGCGCGGGCGATTGCCTTCGATCTTCCTCGTGGCAATCCGTTCATGCGTGAAGTTGGCTCAAACAAAAATGGCCCGGGGATAGTTCCGACGTTGAAAGATCGACTTCACTAACAAGGCCTTCTGGAAGTCCTGCCGGCGCATCAGCCGAGAGCGGTGAGCAGTGAGGGAGGTCCTTCCTTTGCAGCTTTGCTTGCTTGAATCCCTCCTATTCCACAGTTGGACTCGGCCATTTTGCACCACCCCTCATCCATGCCTTGACCCCCCAGTCAGCCAGCGCCGCCGCCGTTTAAGCTGAACAACAGGAGACAAGGGGGCAAGGGTTTGCACAAACAGAACGCGGCCTGCACAAGGTTCAGGGCGATACTGTATTACTGTGACGTCGGAATATTGATGGGCTTCCGATTGGCTTCTAGCCTGCCCTGCTCCGCTGAACAAGTCTTGTTCTCGCAATGAAGCTAGCCAGAGAGCCACTATGCTGCAACGTCAACTGGATTTATCTTCCTTTTCTTTCTTTCTCTCGGTCATGTTCACCTTGTTCTAGTTCGCTCTGAAATAGTGGCCGAAATAATAAATAAATAAAAAGAGGATAAAAGTGACAACGGAGATATCCTGCCCATTATGCGTGCTAGGCCTCAAAAGAGGTCAGTCTACCCATTTTCGGTACAACCTGATTTCTATATACGAGAGGTATACCGTAAACATGTGTATTGCTTATGCATCGGATCTGCTGGAGCATGCACATTTTGTGATAACGCCGCATCGCAGCGCAGCGCCGATCCTGAAATGTTGGGAGTTGCTGCAGCATTTCTTGCCATAAAGAGCAAATGTCGAACACAGAACAGGCTCCTAATACCAGAACACCTACAGCATCTGACACTCAAAAACTTGGCTTTACTACGTTGGAAACCCAACATCACACCAGTGTATCGCACTTCTTGCACTTCTTGCACTACAAGCAACTAAATGGAATGCGGCTAGATTACCTACGAAGTACATGCACATGTAGTTCACCATGGCGGATAGATTGATAACGGAAACGGTTGAACGACACCAACACCTGGCACGTGCATAGCATGAGCAATCAATCAGTGAACAATACGCTCTGGCCGCCGCCGGTTCATCCTTTCTCGGTGAATAGCCTGAAGCAAAATGTCTGGCGATGATGATGCTGATGATGATTGAGGAGTTATTCCCATCGTCATGAACAATGCTCTCCGGTGTTCCATCACAGAGTGACATGGCATGTCTCCTATTCTTCTGTGCCGTTCTACCCCGCAAAATGGCAATGGAAGATATGTACGAGAACACATGGACACGGGCGGGCGCGATGTTCTTTTTATGTTCCCCGCGATGCAATGCGAGAACGGGACAGAATGGGACGCTCAAGTCCCAATTCAGTCCTGAAGAGAAGCCAGTCGATATTTAAATGGTCGATGTTCGCATCTTGGTGGCATATGCGCAGCAATGAGAGCGGACAGGCAGCACACATCATACACACCACATCCCACGAATGCAACTGTTCTCACATCAATAGCCCGTTGGTCAATTGGGGTGAAAAGGTATGCACGCAGCACGGCACAATCTGGCCAATGAGCTGACGCCGGGCCATACTCCACGAGGCCTTACGACTATCTTAGCGAAAATGCTTCTTCTCCTACTAGTTTCTCGTCCCACTCAAGTTGGGAAAAAAAGAACACGACTCTCACGAGCTCCGACGTCGGTGAAATGGTTCAACGTGAATTTAATAGTCAGTACCTGAATCATAAATCGGTGTTGTCAGGTGTGTCCATGACATCCTCAGCCGTTCGTCTCAATAGTTGTTCTACAGCCTAATGTCAAGTGACCACCAGATGGACATCCACCACACGGCGTTGCAGAGCGAAATGGAAAGAAAGCCGACGCCAACACCCTCGCTTAGGCCAGTGACAAATACGTGCGTTATCGTAGTGAGCGGATAGATAAACTCAGTCCCAAGGCAAATGACACCATCGAAATCTCGTTGCAATAGTGCTGAGTGCTGGCAACGTTGGTGCCGAACCTGGTAACAGATTCTGATCTAAGAAACGCCATTTACTAAAGGGTCCTATGCAGCGGGGCAAAAACGTGCCCCAGGGAATAGCTACAAGGGTGATGGCTGATCGTGCTAGCTGCTAACCAAGGTGCTAGGCTAGCTGAGAGCCACAAAATTGAACCAAGCATGAAATTCGCGGAACTGAAGCGAAAAAGCAAAGAAACAGATCCAAGGTCGCCATCGGATGTAGCCGCAACCAGGCAGCCTTTCAAGACGACATGCCTTCATCTCCGTGCTGATGTGAGTGAGGATATCGCGAACCACCAAATATCGCCCTAGCATCACTTCCTCTCTCCTACTAATCCACCTACGGACCGAACGCGGAATACGGCTCTTAGTGTTGGCTCGTCAGGCCGGATAATGTCGAGACCTATGTAGGTACGGTCCAGTCGCGATTCATCCAGACGGACAGCACTTGCTGCTTGAGTCGAGGTTGCTAGGTCGAAGATGCATGGAATGCCGTATGCATGCTGAAATGTCTACGGCTAGCCTTAAGATCGAATTGCCACGTCGTCAGGTCTAGCGACGAACCACGGCAATACCGCATGAACTTGTAAGAGTCCGGGATCTGCCATCTGAACTTTTTGTATTCCACAGGACTACTGCAACCCCAGATATTGTTCTGCTCTGTCTGCAAAGACGATCATTCACTGCAGCCCAAAATTGATCTGCCTATGCCGATACACATATCACAGTCCCGATCGCATTGAACAGTGAATGATGATACGCTTCGGGAAATTTACAGGTCAATACCTAATGTATGTGTATGTCGGTACTGTATGTTTATCTAGCTTGCAAGCGGCTGTCATAGGCATCATACGCCAGCGAGGGACGGGATGGAAATGAAATAGCACGCCTGAGTGCTCGAGACCGAAGTCGGGAGTCGAATCACAGCTCAGCTGGATATTGCTTCACCACCTACCTGTTCTCACCATCCCGCCCGCCCCCATACGACCTCAAAAGAGGATCCCCGGCCTGGCTACACGATGGCGCGACCCTTTTCGTCTAATCGACCGCAAAAGAGGTAAGTACATACCAGGATGTGCTTGCGCTTGTACTGTTTCGTCCGGCACGGCAGGGATCAGCCACTCAATGTAACCCACCAAAATAGAAAACCCAGGACCTTCCTTGGCAGCCGCTTCCCCACATTCTGGAGACTCATGCGACAATGGCAACTACAACTCACTGACTTGCGCAAGTCTAGATGTGTCCGAGTAACGTCCAACGACATGAGTATGGGGGCTCTGGCCACGCTGCTGGCTGGCATATCTGATCCTACCGTCAAAGCATCACATTCCTGTACGTCGGGGAGGAGAGACAGGTCACGAGATGCTCAGATCTATTCAACCGCCTTGGCAAACCCGGCCGCTCGATTGGAGAATACTACATGACACTGCCCGACTCCCTCTGCTGATTTGCCAATGGCCCAAAGGTCCTTCCTGAGAAACACGGCCGGAGGCTACGTCCCATCTCTTGAAGGGTGTCAACGATCTGGGTTGAACATGACCTGCAGGTCGACGCAATCCGGTGGGGCAGGATTGTCAGGAAAAGTAAAATACATGATGTCGGCACTGCCCAGTCAATCAGTGCCCGGACTGCAGTATACTACACACTTTCAAAATTCCATGCTTCCCAGTCCCACCACTGACAGTGGCGGTACCCTTGGGAAGACAAAGCGCCGTCCACTACGGTGATCTGTACATCATATTCCGGGGGCAATGGCTTCTGGCCGGAAAGTACGCAATGACCCCTTTGATGCACTCCAGACTGCAGAGCCCGAGGACACGGCATCTCAGATCATCGGAGACGGCACACAGGAAAACGTGGCACGCCGACAGTCTCTAATGCTGCATCTGTTGGGTACTGGCCGTCTTCAATGATACCATCAGCGGCATGGCTAAACATCACGATGTCCCTGAGAATCGGTCTCGAACCATCGCTCAAGCAAAAGGCAGTTGGGGTACGTCAAGGAGCTGTGGCAATAAGGTACATACATGCTCTTGCCTCTTACGACTTTCACTGTTGCTGAAACCATTTTATCGTCTCGCTACATCTTGCCTCTGCAATCTCCTGAATACCCACTGCACCTGCATGCGAGTGTCATGCGTGCAAAACTTGGTGACTGAGTCGACCTCCCGACCTCCCGACATGTGCAATTCAGCCTCGGCGGTCATCGCAAGTATGAAGTATGTGGTTTCAGCACTGCGTGCCCCTTAGCTCCTGAGCCAGGACCCTGAAACAGGGCGGGAAAGGTCACGATGCAAACCCTCAAAAATTTGGCTTCTTCGATTTGCTCTCTAAGGCGCAGCCTGCCATGGCTAGAACAGGAGGCATGCTCCAACGTCAAAGCGCCACACCCTACTAGTGGCTACCCGCCCATGCTTGCAGTGGAAGATCTAGGCTGTGGAACTTGAACAGGACCGCCGTGCACAGGGTGTCTGGTGTCACCAGAACACGGGACGAACTATCTTATCTCTTCCGGCTGAGAGAACTTCTCACGATCTTCCGCGGCATTTGGTATCGCCATGTTCGGTAGTTGTGTCATAACACCATAGATTAGAAGCCGTCGTCTAGGTGAAGCCACGCTATTTGCTTGCGCGAAATTGAGGATGCGGCACTCCATAACTGCCATGCAGAAATCCTCGCAGATCAGGTGGGTAGCTGCATTGAAGAATCTTCAACACTACGCTCACTAAGGGGTTTGGAGTATGCATTCACGTGTATTCTGAATTATCCAGGGAAGTGATCGCCGCTCCTCACCAGTTGAGAGCCTGTGAAGTGAAGCTGCGGTCAGAAGCTTAGGTCTGCAGCTGCGGCTTGTGGCTTTACGAGGGATGGAGTCGTGGCAGACTTATTGATTGTGCAGGGTATTTCTAAAATTTGGCCGACCCCTGGCGGCCATCGGAGAACGCCGTGACTGACTTAATCAGATTGAGCGCCCTCCGCCGCCGGATGTGGCAATCCAGGTACAGATGCACAGATGCCACCCAATCGCGGATGTGGCTCGTTATTCAGCTTCGGATGTTTTGCTTAATTCTTTGGCAAGGCATGAACATAATTACATCCGTCGGTGGCTGTGTCAATTATTGATGAACGCGCGGGCTGTCCAGCGTGCCAACAATCGCGCCCGACGTTCCATCGGCATTGCTCTGCCGACTACTCACGGACCAAGTGTTCACGGATATATGCCGCTGTCAATAAAGCCAAACCCTGGCTGAACCGGGATCCCACCGGATATCCAACCAAACAGGCCAGCCGCAATTCCGAGTCGAGCACGAATCACATGCCCAACTGGCTCTGGCATTGAACTTAAAACCGTGACCAGGTAAATCCTTCCTGGTAACATTAGTCGCGGAAACATAGCAATGCGTATTGCGATATGCCCCGGGAACCAATGCGGCTGTAAATCTACTACTTAGGTTCGTCATTGCGGGATGCGGCTCGTGGCAAGGTGGTATTATTGCAGGGGCGATTTTGAGTGAGGGCCCACCCGTCAATACCTTGACTGAACAACGAGAAGTCTGTCAACTCGAGACAGCTTCAACTCCAAGACCAGCACTCCTGCATACTTCTTCAAGGCAAAACTGACGATACAGTTGCCGTTGATTGAAGGGGCAAGTATGAGGGGCTATTCAATTCAAACATTTTCATCAGTCTCCAAGGAGAGATTGTCTCGTCGCTGGTCGCTCGGGCATCAATCGATGTTGCAAAACTTCCCTATCCCAGCCGGTGTAGGTCTCAAGGGAGATACACGACCCTCCGCTAAGCAACAACCGTTGACACTTTAAATATCGGGCGACAGGGTATCAGGCCTATTGGTCCACCATTGGGGCAGAAGAGATATGATGCCCCCTCCAGAACCCAGCCCGTAAGCCCGGAACCTGTCTCTCATCCATTTCCCACATACGATGTTCAGAACAGGAGACCCGCTTCCAACAGGGCTCTTAGATCAAAAGGCCTCTTCCTTTTTTGAACAGCCTTTACGTTTCCGCGAGTGGATATATAGCGGAAGGAGGACTTATTTTGAGCCGTTCCTTGTAGTCATCAGCCTGCATCCCCATTGAACGGAAAGTACCGTGGTGATACGGAAATACCTGCCCTATTGCTGCAAAATCCCCTGGCTGAAATACAGCCTTCTCACTGTGGAATGGGTACATAGGGGACCCTACATTTGTTCCACTCTTCGCTATTACTAAGAGGGTTAGTAATGGCTAAGTTTTCCCCCCCAAGTTTCACGTCGCTGCCATTTGAGCCTAGATGTATGGAATGTTGGCCCGAAGGCATCGACCATGACCATGCCCGGCAAGTTCCAGACAGACCTTCTTGACTGGATCTCTGTGAAGCAGGTGACTGTGGGTTATCACCACCGTTGGACCTCAGGGTCACAACAGAGCTCTCCGTCCCCGAGACACGGACATTACGGCGGCCGGCTGTGTTCTGCAGGTGTCTAATGCGGCAAGCTCCTCGTCGAAGGTTCTTTCGTGGATCTCCCTCCCTCTATGCTGCTACGGTACATACTCCATCGATGAGGTAGTCCTGAGCCCGGTATAGCGGAGTGTACAACAACCATCTAGCGTCAGCAGAGGTATCAGCAAGTCGACCAACTCGAGCCAGGAGGCAGAAGATGCCAATAAGGCATAAGCTAATAACGACCGTGCTGCCGCGGGTGCCTGCCTTGGATCCGTACTGCCCAGGGGTCGTGGTGATGCTTACAGTGCACTGAGTACTTGTCGAGTCGCGGGCGTACTGGCCTCCAAATAGGCTGCCGCGTGGAAGCCCATCAGAGCGACGCATGATATACCCACATTCAGGTGCACTAGATGCTTATGGCTGATTGATAACTGCTCCGTCTCTCGCTGACAGAGCCGATAGCCGGTCAATCTTCACATTGTGGAATATGATATATCGGCCAAGTGCAATCGCTTAGAATATTTACCAAGGCTATCCTGGGTAGCGAGGTTGCTGGTGTCCTCGGTGACCAGTGCACTCACCTAATTGAGAGGGCCCTCTGGTGGTGGGCTTTTCGTGCTGGCTAGCCTTTGGAAAAGTCCCCGCCTGTGCGACGATCCTCACTCAACACCAAGACCGACAATCTTGGTAATAAGATCGTTGATATATGCAGTATATATCTAGCGTCTAAGCCTCCACGCAATACGTAGATGTACTTGGACAAGGGACATCGGAGTAGGTACAGTACTTTCCAGCCGGGTTTCTGAAGTCAACATAATAATAGCTATTGTAGGCGTAGTCGCAGAGATTACGGGTCGAAATGAAAATTATGCAAGGCCGGCCCCGACGAGGGCCACTTTTTGATCGAGCGGTATAGTCCCGTATAAGCAGGATGCGTTTGCTTTGCATAATTGCACAGTTCATGAGTTGGCTGCTGCGAGGTCCGAGAAGGATTTGGTTAATTACACAGGTCGCTATAAGCAGCAAGCTCAGGCTCTCATTGGCCGTTGGGGAAAGGGGCCTCGCGATTGGCGGGCTGGGATGCGGTGGGCGGTAGTGGCCTGGGCTGTCTGCTAGGGAGGCCTTAGGAGGGGCGCCCACTGGCGCGGCCGGCATGCGGCAAGCGAAAAAAATAAAAAGGCAATTCTCGGTGTCGTTATGGAGCTGGATCCCTGCCCTGACTCCGTGATAATTGTTGCAATTAAGACTTGAGACAGCTCAGGGTTGAAGGGTCAGGGTTCATGACAATGATGATGATGATGATGGACTTTTCGGCAGGTACTACACGAGTATCTCCCCACACAAACCACCAGGGAGCGCAGGGAATACTTTAAGTCTATGGAGGTACGATGTAGTTTAAAAGTACTGCAGGCATTCTGGGCATGTATACGGTGAATACGGTGATAATTTGAAAGTCTGCTCCCGATTGGATCAGGGCCGATTCTGGGTAAAGGACGGCGATATTCCACGCTGATCGGGGAGAAGGACAGCAACGACGACGATGAACTGGCAGGTGGATGATGCAAAGCCGCATTAGTATCATCTGCTGTTAGCCTGGGTCCTGGGAAGAGGAGAGTGCAGGCAGGCAGGCAGGCAGGAGAGAGAGAGTGCTGACAATGCGAATTTGATGCATGCACGTGTTGGGTAAGCAAAGCGAAAGCGCACCCACTAACGGTAGAGATTTTCTGTTGCATCCAATCCATAGCAAACCTGCGCCAGAAAATATGATAGGAATTGTTCTCGAAGCAGGGCTAGTGCTTCCAAATTGCACATGATCAGTCACAAGATTGTCAACTATAGGCGGGGGAAGAATCCCATCAGGGGAGGAGGCAATAATAAGCAATAAGCGATAAACATGACCTATATTCGCTTCCAACCCGGATCTTAATATGAGGCTGTTTTTGTCGCGTCGTCACAAGCTAGTTCTGTTTCCAGCCCAATCAATTCGGTCGCCCTGGTTCGGGGTCCTTGGGCTCCATGGGCTCTTGGGTAACATACACATAACAGCAGCAGCCAAAAAAAAAAAAAAAAAAAACGTGATGTTTGATTGATTTGTGACTGGCGAAATGCCCCCAAACAGAATATGATCATCATATCGTCGCCGCCGCCGCCTGCCTTCCGGCGTCGCATCCGCCTTGCCCGGAGGTCTAGCACCCAGGATCAGTTCCCTCTGGCTACGACACTGCTGGACTGATGCTGGACAGGCAGGACAGGCAGGACAGGCTGGACAGCCATGCAAGGGCCGCATTAGGGTTTGGTCACCGGACCTTCGTCCTACAGTAGGAACAGGCACGCCACGTCTATTCACCTGAAGAGTGGCATTCGGCCCTGATTGATTGCATGACCCGGGGTTCACGATAAGTCAAAATAAATTGCAGCCGCCCGCTAGGCCGATTGATGGATGTGTTATTACTACTACAAGTATCAACATGGTCTATTGTCTTGTTACCCCTCTAATGCAGGCACACACATCACTTTTATCTCTCTTCTGCCATTACTCATGTAGGTCGGTATAATTCACGACTATAAACTATATACTAGATATTATGTACCTACATCCTTCTGCCCAATGCAAAATCCCTCTCGTCTTTTTTTGATCCCTTTCGGGGGCTCCGCCCTTTTGTCGTATGTAACATGACTACTGCGACAATGCAGCTACAGCTACATACATACGTGAGTACTGCTGCCAACGCACATCACAGACAGGACTTGATGTACGTGCACCTTTTCGCGATGTAACGGTTTTTCCCCTGTTGACATCCCACGCCAGCGTAGCTTCGTTTGCCCGGGAAGGGGACGCCTGGCGAGTAAGTGGCGCGCATCCGCGGCAGCGCGGCGACGAAACGCTTTCTCTCTTGGGAATGGTTTGTTTCTCCTCTGGCCTGCCTAACGACCCCCCCTCCCCTCCTCTCTCCTGCTTTGCGCCCTGCCCTGGCTCTCTGATGCCCTGCTGCCCTGCCCGCCTTGCGCGTTGTTACTTCGTGCACCCTCTTTCGCCTTTGGTGCCTGGTGATGTTTCGTCAACGACTCGTCGCAGCGTTGCAGTACATGCGGCGTCCACAAATGAACATCGCGACTATCCTAACCTAATAAGACCTCATCCGTCCCCGTCCCCCGTTCCCCCGTTCCCCTTCTCGGTACTTGAGCGAGATAAGAGGTGGTGGTGGTGGAGGGGGGAAAAGCTAGAAAAATGCAGTAATGGTGGAGGAGAAAGATGGTTCATGACGATGCTGCTCCTGCTGGTGATGATGATGATGATGCTGCTGCTGCTGCTGCTGCTATTGCTGTGGCTATCATACTGTATGGGCCGGCCCTTTTTCTGTTACATACGTGCATGCTTCTATTCCACCTTGTCTTGCTTCTACTGCTGCTTCTTTGGCAGCTCGTTTCGCGTCTCGCGCGCCCGCAGCCGCTCTCTTGCCCACAGTATGATGTACATGCAGGATATGGTAGACCTGGGTCCTAATATCGGCCGGATCGGTCCCCCGCGAAACACAGAACGGATGCACCGCCAAGCCTCCCCGGCGACGAACGACTCGAGGGCCAGGAAGAAAGGCAACATAGCCTCCTTTCCCTTACCCCCTCAAATCCGCAGAAGAGCAAGGAAGAACCGGACAAAACGCAGTGCAAGCCGGCCGCCGCCCCATCAGAGGAGGGGATCCGGGCGTCGGAAGCAAGAAGCAAGTTCGTCCCCTCTCTTTCTTTCTTTCTCTCCTTAAGCCTCGGAAAATCACAAGACAAGACAAGCAGTGTGCTCCATTAATCCTGTCACCCAGGGCAAGTAGGTAAGCATATCTGAGGTAATCAGTCAATCCAATGTTGATCGCGCGATACTTTGGCGGGTAACCAGGGCCAAATGACGGGAACTACAGGAAAGTTGCCAACGGGAAACCAGGGAAGTGACGATTTGCGACATTGAAACGGACGAGGTGATCTCAGCGATGTGGTAATTTTAACCATTATTCCCAGTCTGCCGTGGCTATAATTGAAACATGAGTTATGTATCGGAAACCGGTGATCCTGACGGGATTGGGAAAGAAAGATGGAGGAACATCCTCAAACAAGTCTCTGACCTTTCCCTTTTCCAACCACCCAATGACACCTCCCACCGCACTTCTCTCCGAACAATATGCAATACTTGCCTTATGTGGCCTGCTATGATACCTACCTACTTACATATGATACAACCAACTTGGGCCACGAGCCACTGAGCCTGCACCACTGCCAAGGTAACAACAAGACACAAGACACACGCTGGCTGTACCTGCATCCGACATTCTGAGGCTGATGCTGACTGAGGGCGAAAGACGGCAAAAATGAGGCTCGTTTCCGAGTTTCGGTATTCGGATCACTCATACATGCCTGCATGCCTGCATGCCTCAGTCCTTTGACAGCTTCAGGTAGAGGTCAGGTAACGTAAGTAGGTAGGCAGGCAGATCCGATCGGTCCGCCCATTTTTTTCGGTTAGGTATTCGCTTTTTCGTTCTTGCTTTCTTTCTTTCGCTGGTTCTTTTCTTCTTCGGTGACATATGCGCCGTATCCACTACACGAACACCCAAGCCACCGCCATGCAACGGGTTCACATGAATTTTGGAGGAGACTTGGAGTGACAGTGACAGTGGCGTAGTTCGTCGCTCTTGTTACGACTGGATGGATGCCCGGGCGATTGACCGCCGCCTATAGTAGACTTGTATTATAGGTTACGTATAGTATCATCCATCAGCATGTACACAACATTTTTTTAATTTGATATTGATGCATTCGATTTAATTTTTTTTTTAATCGTCTTACCCAAATACCCGGATACCCGTTGGTTTTAGGGGGTACTTGACTATGTACTACGGACTGACTGATAACTGCTGCTGCTACCTACTCTCTCCTATTCTTCGTCTTCCGCATGTCTAATTGATCGAGTGATTAGTGGTTCCCTGTTTGAGTTGGGAGGAGATTGGAGATTGATGATATGGCTAATGCACCGGAAGGGTGAGTCAAAATGCAGGCACCGCCTGGCTGAGTGGGCTTGCGTCCACTACCGCTGCACTTCCCATATTGGCGTTTTGACACATTTGACATTGATGGTTGAAGAAGAAAAAAAAGAAAATTCCCCTTTATCGTGCAGCGTACCTACATGCGTAGCTCGTGTAGTAAGTACAGTAGCGCCGAGAAGGGTTTTTTTTTCCTTCCTTTGCCTTGAGCATGATGATCAAATCATCAATCAATCTCAGTTGATGCTTCTTTTTTAGTGTCTCTTTCTTCCTAGCTGCAGGAGTTCGCAGTAGGTTCGCATGAGGAAGAAGTGGGGGCCGACTCAGATTCAGGCGCAATTGAATGTTCCCCTGCAGACTGCAGCAGCTGATAGGCTGCATGTGCCTGTCGCAATATCAACAACACGTCTTCTTCTCCTTTTAGCCACGCATCGAATCATGGATAATTAGATAGAGGTTGACTCAAGATAGTGTCTAGTGAGCAGAAGCTCAGAATAGTGATATTAGTCGTCATTTCGATGAGAAGCCTATGAAAATGCAAATGTAAATGTCCCAGTAGGCTGATATAAAGTTTTCTGATCTCGCTGTCTGAGGTCTCTCCATCTTAAAAGATCGCGCCAACTAACGCCTCGAGCCGCAGGAGAAGTAGCCGTAGGAGCAGGATCAAGATGGCAGAATCACCCGATTTCTTGAGATCATAGACCTGACACACGAGGCTTGCGAGAAGTCTAATTCCATTCTACGCAATCTCAGGTGGTAGGTTTGCATTAGACAGTCACTAGTCTTTCGCAACCAGATCTCACGATGGGATGTAGTGAGTGACGGGAGAGGGTAAAAAAAGGGGGGGATGATGGATCAAGTCATTCATTCGGGCGCGCCAAGATGAACAAGACGACACCTGCAGAATAGAAGCCATCATAAGGCTTCTTTTACTTCTGGACGTGCTGAAAAGAAGCAAAAACCTTCGTTCAGCTTATATCCGAACAGTCCAAAGATGCACGCGCGCGCAGTAGTGTAGTTCCTGTCTTTCCGTACGGTAGGCCCTGCGCCTTGATAGCCGCCCGGCCGCCGAAGTCTATCCTTATTTCCCCTGAAGAAGATGAAGAAGAAGCAGCTGAGAGACTTTGGCCTCCTTTCCTGTCCCCCTTTCCCCGACCCAAGGCGCGCTTACGGCCGGTCGGATTGAAACTTCTTCTTGTCTGTTGCTTGGTGGAAAGTCTATGAGAATACCTAGGTAACGCCATGGTGCTATCTGAATCAGCAGCTTCTCCAACGTGACGAGTCTCTTTTCCTCATCGCCAGCTTCGTCGACGACGCGTCAAACTCCGGGTTAAAGAGTCATGTTCGATCGGGGCGGAAGCGGAAAGAAGACGTCACGATGGGAATGGCACGCCGGTCCAAAGCCGGATCAAGAGGCAACTCGAAAGGATTACGATTGACGATGCTTCTTGATTAAGGGGTTGCATAGAGTGTTTGCGTAGTGTTCTCCTAGAGTGCGTCCCCGGTTGATCGTGATAGATCGGCATCCTCCTAGGTCCCAGGGAGAGCGATTTCATGCACACATTACTCGAAGTCATTCTCCGAATTGCGGTTCCTGCATTTGATCGTAATACTTTCGTAAAGAGTCCCGTACCGCTACCTCCTTCGCTTGCTTCAGTACTGGTACATCTTGAGTGGACATGCTTCTACTTGATGATCATGAGCGGATCTATCTGATCAACACGACTTATAATATTATCTACTAATATAATAAATGATGCTCTTATCACAATAAACATGGTCTGGGACTGGTTTATCAGACTGGCCAACTCGGTACGCGTGCTGGCCAACTTTAGACTGGGTATCATGCAGAGAACGAAGAACAATCTCCGCTGTCCGTCCGCCCTGGCTTCATCCGTGGGCACACGTGGACAGCGCCGTTTCCACGAAACGACGCACTTTGGGACGTCGGCTATCGAGAAGTTGGACCGCATGTTTATCGAGTCTGGGTCGGCGGCGACGGCATGGCTTAGCAACCCAGCAATCCCCCCTCTTATTGCGCCCGCGTGATCAAGTTTCCGATGTCGCCAGCAGCAGAATCCAGGTTTCAGGGCGACCATGAAGGGTGTACATAAGATTACGACATGGCAAGTGTTACCCATGGTTGGCTTGTGATGGTCTTGTCTACACAGTGCCCGTCTCGTGTTTCCAGTCCAGCTGCAAAGTTGGATATATGGATATATGGATGGATGGATGGATGGATGCCTATCAAGCTATGTACTTAGCATGCCCAGTGAGTGTAGTCTGGAGATGGGGGATGGGGGATGGGGGATGGGATAGGAGTACAAACCACTACCCGGCCTATGCTGAGGAAGCTGGGCTGGGATGTCTGTGTTGAGCATGTAGTGTAGTGAGTGTTTGACTCATGGGCTATTTCTGTTTCTGGATCTGGACATGTACATAGTGACGGCTCCCGAATTAAACTTTGGCATCTGAAATCAAGGGTTCTTGCTGTAACCCACCAATCTTGATGGGGGATGGCGAAACGCCGAGTAGGTGACTATTACATACAACAACTCGAAGTCAAGAAATACTTCACTGTACCTGACCGGCAAACCAGTGCCGCGGCGTATTTGTCTATCGCCATCGACCCCTTAAGCTAAGGATGGGCTTCCGGTCTAGGCGTGCGCCTGGTAAGGATGAGTGTGTTCAATAGTAGAACTCCCTTGCTTACCGGTGAAGCCCCTTTATGCGGCATCAGCAGCAGTAGCAGCAGCAGCAGCAGCAGCATTGATGATATTATCAGTTCTGCGCCTCGCATTAGCTGGTCCAATATAGGTGGCTTACTTTTCGGAGTGAATACCCAGATCGAGAAGCAGTTATTCTGCTTGTTGCCAGCCTTTTGGATTTTCATTTCCGTCACTGAATGCCGTGAGGTCGAACCAGTATCTGGACAAGTTTGGTTTGGATATGGATGGATTCGCTACCAAACTTCTGCCAACCCACTCCATGCCGAAAGGGGCAATACCTCCCATGCTCTTGATCAATCGGCCATCGTCATGCTAATGGGGGTGTACGATTAGTGAGAAAGATGGAAGATCCAATCGGCATGATGGGGTTCTTTGTTTGGGCCACCATGGATCATGGACACCTGCACCTTGTAGAGTCCACTCACTCACATAATCACTTGTTTGCTGCTTGCGACTATCAAGTGTCGCATATTTGGAATTTGTTTCGATAATATCAAGCTAGTTTCCGACGAAAAACTAATAGTACTTTTTTGGAAACAAGACCCTAATTCGACAATACGACTACTGTATACCGGTCCAGACCCCTCTATCAAATAGACTTAGACCTACACCATAAAAGCTTAGGTACTACGTACGTAACATCATGGCCGGAGCGGGAGGACGGGCTCGGGTTGGAGGCCAGCTAGACGGGGGGGGAGGAGCCGCTTTCGCCCGCCCGCGCCTCCACTATCAATAACCCAGGCTGTCCAGTTCCTTACTAACACCACTCAGACTCATCAGTGCAGTACCTACTTGGGTAACCAGCCGTCTTGTAGTCGTATTTCAGCAGGTACCATTGCATTACATACGTCCGATGGGCAACCCGGGGATCCAGGGTTGAGAGAATAAGGTTACTGGCAGCAGCAGCAAGGCAAGAATAATAATTCCTGCAAGGGAAAACGACGTATGTACGGTACGGAGTAGTGTGGGTGGTAATGGAAACGGGATTTGATGACTCGAGTGCTTCTTTCGAGGCAAAACATCAAACCTTCTTCTCCACACACAAACCTGAACGACTGAACGAGGTTTTTCGGATCGACGTGCATCTCCAAAGCCGTACGACGGTCAAGGACGGGGTATCCCAGCCCACCACAGGGTCCGGACCCCGAGCAAGGACGTCCCTTGTCGCCTAACCCGGAGTCGTGCTCCCGCGATCGGCGCTTTAGAGTGTGAAAAAATCCATGAAATAATATAATAATAGAGGACCATCCCGTCATACCCCGGGTTTCCCGTCTTAGTCAAAAAGTCAAAGTGTAGATCTTGCTTGCTATCGGGCATCATTTTCAAAAACCGCACTACCGATCAATTCAAACGCCGGCGCGTGTAGCACATCCATGACCATAACCGCCCCCCAGGGACACACCTGACAGCCAACTCAAGAAGGAAAGTTGCTCGTCGACCGCAAATAGAACCAGAAGGGGTGCCGTTTTCTCCGGCCTATCACCTAATGTCATGCTCTTAGTGGTCACTGGCCAAAGAAGGGAATAGGGATCTAGTGTCCATAGCTTCGATCGTCTACCTGTTAGTGAGTCGAACTGGGCTAGCCTCAACGCTATTGATATGCTTAGAAGAGACTGCCGATCCTCCTCCCCATGGGTAATTCCGCCCTCGAGCGGAAACGACGATAACGACAATACGAGAATTCCCTCCAGAGGAAAGGAAGCTACGGGCGGGTAGCTCATGTGTGCGACCGGGGAGATCACCGGGAAGGCGAAGGGGCAAACGCCGGTCACCGCTGATGACATACTACATTGCCTCGCTTTCTTACCGTCATTTGGTATAGTTCGCCATCGAAACATGGTGGCGTCTTCCTATTTTTTTTCTTCTTCTGTCTCTTTCTCCCTTTCTTCTGACGCCTTGCTTGCCGGGAATTGGAAAGGTACGCCTCGACGCCACATGAGAAACGGCTTTCTTGCCCATTGAGTTTACAGCCGTTCTTCCAAATATGAGAAGAGACGACCAGCAACACCCCAAAAATCTCAGGCTCCCTAGCCTAGCATCTTGCAGGCTGGAGCGCACGTACATCTCGCCATTGCCTGTCATGTCCGCTGACGGTTCCCCTCTAGCCTCATCGGCTACTTCGTACTACGTAGTCCATCCAAGTACCCCAAAATAGGCCAGACAGCGGAGCCCCCGGCATATCCCCCAATGAAGTACCGAAGCGATAGCCGTGTAGGGGAGAGTGAATGATCATCGCCTCTTGAGGGTGTCACATCTCGAACTTCTCCCTACGACCGAATGACTTGCGACATGAAAGGGCTGGGCGCCGCAATAAGGGATACGTCGTACATAACGTCAAATTCAATGCCCGTACTAACTCCAGCTGGCGCGCTTGCGAGTTTCCCCCAGAACGGGCGCAACGGCGTCAGCCTTTACACTACAGTTTTAGTTCGGAAGGGAGCAATTTCCAAACACGCCCCCGAAAACACTCTCGCGCGTGGCGTTCAGGTAGGGCAACCTGACTCGACACAGAGATGAAAGTGAAGCTTGTATCACGACCAACTACCGGTAGTACCCACGCCAATGCTATTTCCAGTAAGTTAATTACGACAAGAAATTGAATACTTATGTAAAAAGAAGGCTCTCGACTCAGTGAAACAAAACGTTGGTTTGTCGGTTTCAGGGGTGTCGACGTCTTTGGTCTGATCTAAGCTGACTGACAGTCACCGTAGTGCGCTGCGGTAAGACGTTCTTTCCCTTGCCATTGACAACTGAAAGACACATGCCACCATGCAATGCGGCGTGCTGCTAGATTCATCGACGATAGATGCGATAGATAATGGATTAGGTCCACCGACTCCATCGCGAGCGAGAGCCAGCTTGGAAGGAAGCCAGCTGAACAAGTACGGTACTAAACCGTCAAGGGTCGCTTCTCCGTCTTCAGGGCAACGTCCGTGTTCGCTCCGCCCAGGTCCTGCTCCATTGCAACCAGCTATCACAAGGAAGGGGACCACGGCGATGATTGATCAAGTATTCACCTAAGTAGCAGTACATAGACAGTACTGGGCCTGGGCCTGTCAGGGAACACCTGGTATTTGCGTAGTGGGGAAGCCGTCCAGTGTAAAAGAAAAGGGAAAAAAGAAAGAAAGAAAAAAACACGCGCCAAAAGCGGCATCGGCACAGACGTGACTGAACATCTGTTCGTGAGTTGGAGAAGGTTTGGCACCTGCGGCAGTCTGAGCTCGGAGCTGAGCGATCACCTCATCAGCCGGGTCCTGCACTGACCCTCTCTCGATGATGATGTTCTCGGAGCAAAAGCATTGAACCCTCTCTTCGGGATTTGAAGACATCGCGCTGGGCGCGCGCGCACGCGCGGAAAGCATTCCACGAGTTCGACGACGGGCTTATCAAACACGGGGGGCGGCGGACTGACGCTAATATGTGATCATTTGACGACGTTCTGCGGTCGTCGTGGGTTCGCTTGCCCGAAAGCATCAGACACTGCAGCAGCTCCTTGATTGCTGTTTGCCGTGTATCCTTGACACATAGGAGGTGTCTGTAGTCCAAAGATTCCACCAGCGGCGCGTCAGACCACAACAGCGGAGGCATCAAAGAAGACGATCATGCAGCAGGCAGCATATTGCCCGTACTAAGAGGGCGGAGCAGGCTGCAGCAGTGGCTATCGCTTTGAGGACTCCAAATTACACTTGACGTGCAGTGTCCGAGCAACGGCCCAAAAAAGGCATGGAGGTGGTTCGCGACAAGACAATGGATATCTATTTCTAGGCACATGACGATGACCCTGGAAGACCAGCCAGCCAGGCCCTTCTCCATCTAGCTGCCTGGGTATCTAAGTCAGTGTCTATATGGCCGCTAGGAAATTAAGAATTATGCCTACATTATGAGTTGGACGTATCCAGGTCAAAGGCGAAGTGAAAACTGCCTTCTAGAGATTTGATGTCGATGATAGTCTGGTGGATCGATCATGGGACGAGCAGGGGGAGGAGGAGAACTTCCTGGGCCAACCTCTCTCTCTTTCTCTCTCTCTCTCTATCTCTCTGTCTCTCTATATGAGTATTTTCACAATGCGATAGGGGCCTTCAGTTGGTTTTATGCACAGCCACTTGACTTGGTAGTATCGCTATTGTATTGTATATTGCAACCTGGCGTCGCGATTTGGAAATCCCACAGAAGAGTTCCTTCGGTCGTTTATTCACCGCTGGAACCCAGCCTACCACGCCTCAGAGACCATCTTCGGGTTATTTGCAGAGGAGCACCATGGCCACATTATTCTGAAAGTAGACGATAATTTCCGCTTCTTGACTCTTTCGGGCCATCACTCGAGATCCAGTGGTCTCTTTCGTCTGGGCCAGGACATGCAAGGACCGATCCTGCTGCAGGATGCTGATCGAAAAATAGCTGTGGCCCGCTAGCTGTACTTTTTGGCCTGCCTCCATAGGCCGGTCCATAAGGGGGGAGCATCTCAAACAGCGGCAACTGCATTAAGTCGGCCTTGGTAGCCGAGGCATGGGCAGCATCTGGTCTCGCAAAGAAATCATGAGGCCGCGCATGGGAATTTGGCTCGGTGAATGGGGCCAACTTTGAGGTATGTACATGCAGGTGAGAAGTGATAGGTGGGATTGATACTTCTCACACCGCTGATGCTTGATACTCGACGACAATTTGGTTTGGTTGTATAAGTTAGCCAAGGGGGTCAAGATCCACCCCCTTGCCCTTCGTTCCAGACTTCGACCCCGGCCGAGAGGGCAGGGATCCTACAATCCTTGGATCTTCGTGATCTCCATGGGCCCCAGGCCCCTCGACAGCCCGACTAGGCGGAGGAACATATGGTCTGTCACCTTGGGGAAAGGAAAAAAAGGCTTGTCGCTGTGTTACAGGTTTCTGAAACGACCCAAGTGGGATTTCCACAATGTGCTTAGCGACCCTCTCACATCAGTATGACGTGAGGTTTGATTTGATGGTAGTCGCAGCTACCGCCGCTAGGCTCGCGCTTTTATGACTATCGAATGTAGGTACGAATAGTCGGGATCCCAAGGGGCCAAGCAAGAGATGCCGCGGAATGAGCCGTGCTAATGGGCATTGTATTGTCGTGGCATTGTATGGTATGGTATGGATGTTGCATTGTCGCGCGAGATGAATGAATTACTTGTCCCGGATGCTACAACACACATACACACAAACTTGTTCCTGTTGCTCCGAAATGGTGCAGCAGTGCATGCGGTTCTGGGCGCTGATCTCATTTGTCGGGACTGGCGCAGCGCCGCAAGGATGGCTCGGAACAGCGAACCAGATCTTTCCCTGGCTCGGCACCACCACCATGTCGAATCTGACAGACTGGGTTGGCCTTGACCTGCAAGGGCCTCTGCAATGCAACCCTACAATCCTGACGAGTTCCGAAATAGTCCAGCGGGCTGGCGGGGGGCCCTCTTCTGTCGTCCGTTTTCAGCCTTTCCTTTTCTTCATTCGTCTTTCCCAAGTTTCTTAGCGAAAAGAGCTGTCATAAAAAAAACTCCGTGTGGTTGGTCAACCACAGAAAAAAGTGACATGTCTGTCCTCTCTCTCTCGCTCGCCGGGAGGGAGAGGGGGGAGTACCTGGGTAATACCAGGCGGCAACAGCGCAACCTTGGTGAATAGGACAGGCTGTTGACTGATTGGCCCTAAACGCGTGGTCGCCGGCAGCGGGTGGAGGAGCGGAAGACGGATCTCACATCCAAAATATAGGAGGAGTGTATATCCAGCTCTCCCCTTGGGTATAGGAAAAATGCTTGCTCATCATCTGATCTGTTACAAAACAACAACTTTCTTCGGGGACAACAGATGCCCGAATTGGAACCAGCGACGTCGAGTCGAGCGACCGGTCTGTCCGGCTGTAACGGTTAGTATGGGAGCCGTATAGCTTATGGCTTATTACTAAACTTGGCATCAATGGATGCGATGTGTTTCCGGCGCAAAGCGTGGGGGTGAGCATTACTTCTTCACATATTATTGTTGTAGTGGTAGCGAAGAGCAAAGCCGACGGCGGAAGGCGATAGGCATATAGGTCGGCAGTGTTTCACATTGTTTTGTTTCATATCACCGCTGGCTCTAGGTATACAATTGAATTATCGCCGATAGGCGTATTGGTTGAGCGGGGTATTTACGCCCTCAATGGTGACGTGACGTCTGCAACCCCGCGATTCAGCGACCATAACGCCGAGGAGATAGGTAGCTGCATACTGCTTGAAGCTGTAGAGGCAAATAGTAGCCGAAATGACGCTCTACATATCGAGAGGAATTGCATTTCATCAAGCTCTTTCAAAGGAACAATTTCAAATCTGCCGCGTACAATTGACTTGCTGAAAATAAAATAATTATAATATAACAAATCATCACCATCACAATGACCAAGGTTTTGCTTACAGGTATGCACACACTTGCGCTCCATTGATGTAAAGCACGCAAGACTAACAGTGTCCACGTACAGGAGGATCTGGCTTCATCGCCGGTATGCTAGCCCTCGAGGTCGTAGCTCAGTGAATGGCAAGTTCTAGGCTAACTATTTTCCAGCCCACGTTCTGGAGCTTTTACTCCAGAGAGGCCATGAAGTTGTCACGACGGTACGATCTGAGGACAAGGCGTCCAAGATCCGCTCTGCTCACCCGGAGGCCAAGCTGTCCTTCGTCATTGTCCCAGACATCGCACAGCCAAATGCCTTCGATGAGGTCATGAGGACGCCGGGTCTCGAGGCAGTCATCCACAGTAAGCAAACACCAAAACTTCCGCTTGTGCATCGTCAGATACTGACCACCTAACAGCCGCCTCGCCTTTCCACTACAACTGGACCGATCCCAAGACGGAGCTGCTTGACCCGGCCATCCTGGGCACAACCTCCGTCCTCAAGGCCATCAAGCAGTACGCCCCCAGCGTCAAGCGCGTCGTCATCACCAGCTCCTTCGCCTCCATCCTGTCGGACGCGGGCCTGCAGGACCCCAAGAAGGTCTTCAGCGAGGCCGACTGGAACCCCAACACGTACGAGGACGGCCTCAAGGACAACAAGGCGACGTCGTACCGCGTGTCCAAGACGCTGGCCGAGCGGGCGGGCTGGGACTTTGTCCAGAACGAGCAGCCGGGCTTCGACCTGGCCACCATCTGCCCGCCGCTCGTCTTCGGCCCCGTCGTGCACCACCTCAACTCGCTGCAGGCCATCAACACGTCCAACGCGCGCTTCGTGGACGTCATGCAGGGCAAGATGCGCGACGAGATCGCGCCCAGCGGCGTCCACTTCTGGGTCGACGTGCGCGACGTCGCCCGCGCCCACGTCGAGGCCATGGAGCGGGCCGAGGCCGGCGGGAAGCGCTTCTTCGTGCTCGCGGGCAAGTTCAGCAACCGCGAGCTCGTCGCCGCGGTCCGCACGAACTTCCCCGAGCTAAAGGACAAGCTGCCCGCCGAGGACGCCAAGGGCGGCGACTACCCCGCCGCCGGCTTCCCGGGCTACGACAACTCCCGGGCGACCGACGTGCTGGGCATCCAATGGATCCCGCTCGAGAAGAGCGTCGTGGACACGGTCAAGAGTCTGCAGGCCGTTGGTGCTTAGAAGAAAGGACGGCTGGAAGCAAATTATTGTTAGTATACATAGTTAAAGCCGGGTTGGAAACAACAAAATAGATCTCTAGATTGTAAACAGAATGAAAGAGGTCAAAGTAGAAAAAAAAGAAAGATTGCTCTATCAAATCAACACTGTCTGAGAACTGCTTTTCGTTGTTCGCTCTAAGTCGTCCGCCCACCGGTCCGCCCGCCTAACATAACAATACCTAATACTATTACATTCACCTCATGTGTCTCGTCTAAAGAGTTCGTTGCAATGCCGCTCCATCCTCCGTCGCTTAACTGTTGATAGATAGCCCAGCTATCATAAGTAAACCCCCAATGTGACTGTTCTTGTCGCCAAGTTTTCCCCCCTTTTGTGTGTCTATAGTATCCAACCCATTCCGAGAGATCTTCAGTAGCTTCCGCCCAGTTTCTCTAGATCCAGCTCCTTCAAGGCGATGCTAGATATTCGTTCACTTTGATGACCATCGCTCCCCTTCTTGCCGTTCAGACCACTGCCAAAGTTGCCGCTGCCGCCGCCGCTGCTGCTGTTACTGTTTTTCGTTGTGGTAGCGCCTCTCTTCCTCTCCGGGTGATGTTCGTCAACACCACCGCTCCAGCTACCCCAGCTCTCGTGGGTATCGCGCTTTACCGATCCTCTCGGTTTGCTGCTGTGTTGGAGCTCGCGTAATAATTGGTTTGGTAAGGCCACGCCAGCGCTGGCAGATCTATCGTTGTGCGGTGGCACTGTCGCCGTAGACATCGCGGGCGTACTTGGCAGCAGGGGCGAACCTGCCGGCGAACTGGCGGAGCGTGGGGAGGAAAGGGGCGAGACGGATAAAATGGGTGAGAGCGGTGTCGACACGGCGGCAGCTGGTGCTGGGGGCACCAACGGTGGAAGCGGGGCGTGCGGATGTAATCGGTGAGGTGGTGTCGGCGGCGGCGGATGCGGCGAAGGTTTCAGTGGCAACTGCATTGCGGCCGCGTTGGTAGAGGAATAGGGCGGGGAAGCAGGGGGAGGGGGCTGGGGTAGAGCCCATGTCGGCGGTGGACCGGCGGGCGTCACCAGGTCGGGGATCTCAAGGGGTGGTACGCTGGTCAGCGGGCGCGGCGGCCGCGCTGGGTATGATGGTGGTGGTAGGGATAATAACGAGGTCGATTTCGTGGGCATTGGTGCTGCTGCTGCTGCCACTGGTGGTTGTTCCATAGGCGGGTTCGGCCTTGGAAGACCCACGCCGCTCTCATTCGAGCTCGTGCTTTGACGTAGTGTGGCCGTCCCGGGGATGATAGTAGAGGTGCTGCGCGGCGCACCGTAGTACATAGCGAACTTGGTGGCGCGGCGCTCGTGTCGAGGCACCACGAATCTGCTCGTCGCCGCTGGGAAACTGGGGGGTGAGCGCGCAAATGGTACTGCTGCGTGAGGGGAGATAATCGCACCCGCTTCCGATACCGTTGATCCATCTGCATTAGGAGTAGCCGGTGGCGTCGTGGTATTAGAAGAAGGTGAATATGGTGGTGGAAGGTATTTGCGATCACTCAGCCGGAGCGGAGGGGGAGTGGAAGGCGTGGTCTTGGACGAGGACGACGGCGGTGGTGTCATCAGGGGCATATGGGATGCCTGCGGAGGTGGCTCGGAATCGGTCCGGGAATGCTGGGCTGGCGTTGGGGCGGTTCTCTGGTATCCCCTCGAGTTTCTCCGTCTACGTCGCATGAAGAGCAAAGCGATAGCCAGAGACGCTGTGGCAAGTGTCACACAAACACCGATAGCAACCTTGGCCCCGTCGCTGAGCCTGCCAGATTTCGATGCTGTCTCATCATTTGATGGTAGAGAGGTTGCCGCCGCGCCTACTCCGGCCGTTGGTGTGGGTGTTTCACTTGGGATGGCAGATGAAGCGGTGGATGTTGGAAGTGACAGGACCGATATTGATATATCTCTCGTTGTCAAGGTCGGGGGACCGATATTCAGCGGTATTAAGAACGGTGTCGAGTCCCCGCAGGTGATTTGAGGTGGTCCAGGGTCGTATATATCGTCATACCCAATACTATATAGGGGTCAGACAAAGCCCCCCTGTGTAGGCAGAAAGTGGGAACCTTACTTTCGACATTGATTAATTATTAGATCAACAGTTGCTGTCTGTCGTTAGGATGCGATCTCGTAAGTGGCGATGGCGGTGCTACTCACGACTTTGTTCAAGCAATGTAGGATCATGATCAATATACACACCACAGTTGGTCGAGTCGCAGCAGTAGAGGCCCCAAAACCATTGTCGCGGTTGATCTTTCGTCAGACTTACACAGGCCTCTTCGTAAGTAGCCCCCTCGCGGAGCCCTAGGCTTTGTAAGAACCTCGCTTTACATTGGAGTTTGCACTGCTCCGGATCCGACGAGTAGGCAGTCTGGGTGGCCACAGGGACGGCAGTTGGCCGTTCATCCAGTCCAGAACTTCTGAGCAGGCCCTCAACGATCGTATTCATTTCAGCGCCAGTGAGCTGAAGATTTTGTTTCATTCGGGGGTATATATTTATCTGAGACGTGGAGAGACATGGGTAAAAGAGTCATTGTAGGGGGCAAAACCTCGAGAAAGAAAGCATTGTTGGTCTATATGGCGGCGAGGATGCAAAACGAGTGTCATGAAGAGTAAATTCTCCGTGTGGTTGTGGTGAAGGCGAGGCAAGACACTGCTGTCAGAAACCCAGCCGCGGCATCAGTCTATTCCATGGATGTAGCCTCTGCATCTGCGCTCCGTCGTGGGGGCCACCACCTATATATCCCGGCTGGGCCATCCTCCACGCCTCCACGCCGGGCTACCATGCCAGAGCCGCGATGTTCTCCTATGGCAGGCAGCCCGTCTCCTATAGCGATTGAGAGGAAGGGGGCGACCTGACGTGATCAGCGCGCACTCAGGCATAATCTGGTGTAGTCCTCAGAAAGGACAAGCACGACTCACCGCGTAGGACGGTGGCTGCGTGTACCCGATCCCGACGAAAATTGCATTCCTCGTATGGCGTTGGGAGCAGTGGTTACACGACACCGCCAATAGAAGCTTGAAGAAACTGCAGCTTCCCGCAGCGCTCTTTTTGGGGACGGTGAGCTGAGAGAAGAACAAGACCAGTCTTGTTCCCCTGCTCCAGCGGCCAGCAACGCAGCATACATATGATTCAATGCCATGTGGTGTCCCGAGGCGCTGCATAGGCGGCTTGCGTGCTCCGTACAGAATATCGAGTCGCCAAGCCAATCATAACAATACCATCAACCTTCTCGCGCCCGTCCCCCAGCGGGGCAAGCTGAGTTCCCGGATGAGGCAGATACTATGCTGACAGACTCAGGGCCACCCGTGGCGAAGCTCCCCTACTCACGGCCCTTATTGGCCACAATGGGAGTAGCTGTGCTATCTATTCGCCGGATCGTCAGGAACCACCGCTTTCTCCCGGAGGACACAACGAGTTGAAGCCAATGGTCTCTTCGGGAAGATCTAGTGGCCGTAATTGGCTCAACGCACTGAAGCTGGTGGCAGTACGATCAGGGGCGACAGTACTGTTTCCGATCCCGTCACAGGCGCAGAGGAAGCTTTTGCCTCAAAACCCCCCCCCCACCAGAGTCTAGAGGAGTTGACTATCTGCTACCACATCGCTCTTGTCCAATGGCTTCATTTCTTAGGCGAGCCATCACAGAATACCGTAGTACTTCTCAGGTATCTCAGCTGTGTGTGGAACTAGATGGTAGCATCTGGTGTCAGAGAACCCTCTGGCAATCGGGCCTATGTTTGCTTAATTCTTTTAACAAATCTCTTCCTCACTCGTGATCAGAGATGTTTGTCCCCACGACTGGGGTGCCACTTGAGATACATGTTGTATTCAAGGCTGCAGGAGCGCACAAATCGCATGTAGGCCTTCAGAATCGTCAGTCACGTCTCTGACCAACACAGATGATGTCCATGTGGGTGGGGGGCCCGATGATCTCTCGACTTGCGTGAGCCAACTGAAAGAATATTGAGATGCGTGTCTTGAGCTAACGAAAGTGTCTGGCTCAGTGTGAGTAGCCGGTCATTATGAGCAGGTTCCGGGGCGCAAACCGTTCGAGCGACGCGGCTCCTAGCTTCACGGCTGATGAAGATCCTAGTTGTCAAATGCGCCACCTAGATGGATGCCAAATCCCCATGGATAACAGGTATCTTGGTTATATTTGACTTCAACAGCACCCCGGCGGTATCCCATGTGGAGTATCGCCCTCATGAACTCGCACAGAGGTATATAAGAGCTTAGCTGACATAACCCAGTGCCAATGTGGAAACCGGCACTTCGTATATACATTAAATAGAGACCCTTACCTGGTAAGCAGCCCAAGGGACCAAAAGGGAAGCTAGAGATGGTCCCCAGCCCCTGTGAACGATTGGCTCAGCTCTCCGCACTTGAGCAATATTGACCCAGGGTGCTTTGGAATCGGTTTGCTTACATTCCGGGCTTGCTAAGCAACGAATACGAGATAGCCATGTATAGACACACCTTTCCCTGGCCCGGATAGTTGATACGCCGGGATCTTCTGTCCAATGGGCTAGAGCCCCGAGAACTAACGACGTCAAGGCAAGCATCGTATGCGGCTGGTGATGATAGTCCCGTTCCTTGCATTCCGAGAAGATTGCATAAGTGCGCGGAGAACCCAAAGGTTGCAGCCTCATACAGTGAGCCGGTATTGGGGAAAGGGGCCGGGGTGGAGTGATCTGCGCATATGCTGCTGCCAGCCTTGGTTGTTCAAGCATTCATCGCAGTCTTGTAAGGAGATAGCGAGCGCACTTAGAAGCTGTAGCCTATGACTATGCACTGTCCATCTATCCATACATGTGCAAAGCCGGAGTTAAGAACATGACCAATTATGGATGACTAATGGTTGTCACTATGTATTGATCGGTTTACTTCGCTGGCTTTCTAGAAGGAAGTTCGATGTTGTAAGGACCGGAGTAACCAAGCTGAAAAGAGTAGATGTACACAGTGCTGGACTTCAAGAAGCATGTCTTTATAATAGAGAGCCTACCTAATTGATCTATAGAGATACCTACACATGCATAATACACAGACTTAGCCACTAGGAACAAGTGCTCCAGATGGTCTGGCGAGAACATTGAATGGCTGATACTTGTGAATAAGGGACTCTGTGATTCCCATTCTACATACTTAGTTGAAGTGTAGGCACCAGAGCACCCCGCAGCACCCCACCATAGCTGAGTGGTGGACCGAGCCCACATTTCAGGTACCCTTCCAACTTCAGGCGGAGTTTACCTAGTAATTGGTTACGCATCATACCTGCCATTCACGGTGTTCACCAGCCTCGACTGCCAACATACCATCTTAATCATATCGCTTTGTCGTTAGGCGCCTCTCACTTTGCACACCTATAATCTGGATTTATCCTGTTCTAATAGATTTTACTCTAAGAGCAGTGTGCATTTCGCACTACAACCAGGTACCCACGGATCACCGATCTTCCGCCCGACCAAACCAGTCGCTTGTCGACTTCGAACTCGGTATCCCATCGATCCGTCCATACCGACCATATCGGCAGCCGTTCGGGAACACTGAGACCACTGGCTTCCTGGCGCCCACCTCACCTACTGCATAATTCAATCATCCAGTAGGGTAATAATTCGCCATGGATCCCAACGAGCAGCCGGAGCCCACGCTGCCTCCCGCGGAGCAAGTAAGCTGCTTTCCTGCTACCCTGCTGCGCATTTCCGTCCCTAAGTCTTTTTTAACTGACCATGACATTCCCGCCACTCTAGATGCGTCAGAAGCGCCTTGCCATGCTCAACCGAACTTCCAACAATGCTTCACCAGTCAACTCATCGAGCGCTCCTTCCACACCCAAGCCTAAGCCGGCCGAGGCAGCAAGAGCGAGCCCAGCGAACTCCGAGAGCAGTAGACGCCCGACCCCAACCCAGTCGAACCAACCCCAGAGCAGCTCAAGCGTGCAGTCTGGGGTCAAGAACAAGTCTGAAGTTACAGCCAAGGGACAGCGTGAAGAAGGTATCGTCAATTCGAACTCCAACAAAAGACCGTCTTCTGATAAATGCCCCCTAGCTCCGCCCGCGAAGAAGATCCAAGCCCGAGAGGAACCACTTGAAGAGTGGTCGGATAGAACCCTTTGCGACATCTTCCGGGTCACCCTCGACGAGACGCGCACACGCGACAGCCATGGAAGCCCCTTGATGTTCCTCCTGAATCTTCGAGAGGAGCTTCAGCAGGGTGGCGAGCCCTTGAAACTAAATGCTCAGAACATCGACCAGGCGATCTTAGAAGCCGCCAGTACTGTGCCCTCTACCAAGCCAGTCTTGTCCTACCTTCTACCGGCCTTCAAGCGCATAATCAAGATTGGCTCGTCAGCTCGGCGACCAACTCCCGAGAAACAGGCCATCCTCGACGAGGCCAAACGGCTTTGCGTGAGCAATTGCATATTCGCTTTGACTATGCCTGAGCTTTTTGGGTATGCGAGTCTTACGCTGTTGAAGGGATTCTTGATCCGCTGCTAATTTGTTGTTATAGGCGAGAGCCAAACCCCAACCATGATAGCTTGGTTCCTTATCTGCTTCGTAACGCCGAAGTCGAGGACGGCATTTGCTTGGACTTCTTCAACGAGGCGGTTGAACGGATGAAGGAAGATGATACTGTCGCACCCATATTCACCAATGCCATGGTGGAGCTCAGCCAGAGGCTTGCCAAGAAGTCTATGGACGATGATTACAAGGTCTACATTAACGTGAGTACACCCATCATTTGAGGCAACCAATGCTAACCATACAGTGCTTGGTCACCTACGCTCGATACCCAGCTCTTCTGGAGGCACTGGCTGAGCATCCTCGGTTCGTAGTCGAGATTACCCCTGGAATGACGAGGGAGCAGCAGGCTGTTGCGACTGAGACTCAAACAATCCTTGGCCCGTTCTTCCGGATCTCACCTTTGCAGCCAGAGGTTACAAAGACCTACTTCGCCAACCCACGCCAGCTCGATACCACCCAGATCAGGAGTCTGCAAAGTACATTGCAGATGACGCTCAAGGCTCACCAGCTCGAACTGATCAGCATTGTCAACCACTTTGTGCGAGCAGGCGAGAAGGCACGAAGCCGCACCCTTGACTGGTTTGCTTTTGTGATGAACAAGAATCACAAGCGCGCGGCAATGCGAATCGATCCCAGAGAGGTTGCTTCAGACGGATTCATGGTCAATACTACTGCTGTATTAGATCAGCTCTGTCAGCCTTTCTTGGATTCAACGTTCTCCAAAGTCTCCAAGATCGACATAGATTACTTGCGTCGGAGCCCAAGAGTGGACGTCAGTGACGAGACCAAGTTGAACGCGGATCAAGCAGCTTCAGATGCATTTTACGAGAAGAAAGCCGAGGGAACGTCAAATTTCGTATCCGAAGTCTTCTTCCTGAATCTCGCCTCTCACCATTATGGTAGCGAAAGCATCACAGGCAGGTTAAAGGAAATGGATCGTGACATCAAATACTTCCAGAAGATGGAGAAGCAAATCAGCGAAGAGATGACCAAAATGGTAAGTGCGGTACTCCGTCTCAGATATCAGGCAATGTCTAACAGTTGTAGACTGGCTTCCACAAGATACAAGCTCAAGTGCAGTACGATAAGGTGGTGACTGTCCTCGAAAAGACAATGGCACTGCGACACTCCATCGAGGGCGTGCTCACAGACCATAGCACGCAAGCTTTGTCTCTGCAATTCATGCGTTACGTGTCCGTCTGGCTCCTTCGAATTGCCAGTCAATCAAATTACGTCCCGGGTCAGAAGCTTGAGCTTCCGCTTCCCACAAATATACCTGACCAGTTCAGCTGCTTGCCTGAGTACGCTCTCCAGGTAGTAGTGGAAAACTTCAAATTCGTACTTCGGTGAGCGAGAATGTATCTTCGCCTTGGGGCCATTAGCTAACCGCGTGCTCAGCTTCATGCCAGAGATCATGGTATCGGCTGTTGGCGATGAGACTGTCGCACTCTGCATCGCTTTCTTGCGATCTTCCGGCTACATCAAGAACCCTTACCTAAAGGCTTCTCTCGTCACAGTTCTCTACGCTGGGACCTTCGCTATAGGGAAGCGATACCCACAAGGAATCTTAGGGGGCCTGTTGATCGGAAGCGAGTTTGCTAACGAGCATTTGCTGCATGCTCTGATGAAGTTCTATATTGGTAAGTGTATACACGTGCTCTGCAACGGGCTGCGCTAATGGAAGCAGAATGTGAGCATAGTGGTGTCAGTGTTGGGTTCTATGACCGGTTCAACGTTCGGTACGAGATCTTCCAGGTCATGAAGAGTGTCTGGACTACCAACTCGACTTATAAAGAGCGCCTGAGCACGGAAAGCCGGTATGTTCGAAGCAACCTAAGTTGTTTGACGATTGCATGCTAATAAGTGTAGGGTCAACCGTCAATTCTTCATACAGTTTGTCAACCTGTTGCTCAACGATGCGACTTATCTGCTCGACGAAGCGCTCTCGAAACTTGCAACGATTCATGAGTATCAGAAAGAGCTACAAGATCCATCCATGTCTGCAGAAGACAGGGAGAAGAAGCAGGGTGATTTGGAACAGGCAGAAGGGCAATGTCAAAGCTGGATGCAGCTCGTCAACGAGACTATGGAGATGATGAAGTTGTTCACAGAAACGCTGACGGATGCTTTCACCATGCCTGAGATTGTCAGTCGTTTGGCAAGCATGCTGAACTACAACCTGGACACCATCGTTGGGTCCAAGCGAGGTAACCTCAAGGTTGAGGACGCCAAGAAGTACAACTTCGACGCAAAAACGCTACTTTCCGCATTTGTGGACATCTACCTCAACTTGGCGCAGAAGCCAGCATTTATCGAAGCTGTAGCGGCCGATGGAAGATCGTACAAACCGGAGAACTTCCACGAGGCCTCAAGAATTCTTTCGACCCGATCATTGAAATCCCCAGAGGAGCTTGGGAAATGGGACGTGCTCAAGGAGAAGGTGAAGGAGGCAAAGGATACCTTGGACAAGGCCGAACTTGACCTGGGCGAGATCCCCGAGGAATTTGAGGACCAGCTGATGGGTATACTCATGACAGACCCGGTCATACTGCCATCCAAGAACGTGGTGGACCGAAGCACGATTGTCCAGCAGCTTCTCTCCAACCCTCTGGACCCTTTCACCAGAAAGCCCATGACGATCGAAGACGTGGTGCCCGACGATGCGCTACGGGCCCGAGTGGATGAGTGGAAAGCTGAGCGAATCGCTGCCGCTCGCAAGAGTCGGGACGGGGATCAGATGGATACTACCGAAGGTTGAGAAATGCCTTAGATGTTGGTGATAGTAATGACCACTTAGAACATCATTGCTTTTCTGCCATAGGCTGGTTCGTTATGTATACACGATGGAGTGATGGAATCCGGGTCTATGTCAGCCCTGGTGGTGTTTTTGTATGGAGACGACTTACGAACACACTTATGTTGGATGGGTATCATACCTTACTACGCCCACAGTCTGCGATGTCATTATGTTTTTTGCACCTCAATAGAGCATCTCTATAGCAGTCCTTTGCTGCCCAGACCAAAGGAGTCAACGATGCCTGAAAGTGTTCCAGTCAGGCGCTGATGACTGGGCGCTAACTTAGGCATTGGCGAACGTGACGAGCTACCTGTTATGCCACTTGCCTTATTGAAACGTTGATTGATCTGATTTGAGAGTTGTATTCCGCCTTACGGTTGCCCTTGATGCCTGACGTGGGACTTGTCGCGAGGTTAAGCCAATATCCACTATGAATAGTGGGTTGAGATGTCCATTGGACGATGGTACTTTTTAGAGTCAACCCTACGAGAGCCCCTACTCATCGTATATTTAAACCAGATATTTCCCTCCGAGAATAGATATGTAATTAATTGCAAGCTCTCATCTCCTATCGATTCTGTTCTCTGGGAGTCTGGTTTGGGACGGTTTATTCATATTGTATTTCCACCGCCTCGCTAAAGAAGCGGTAAGCGTTCAAGGGTGCAGGGTACCAATACTCGGCTTTTCAATATACACATATATACATCCTATCACTGTCTGCCGCCGTTCTATTTGGTCCTTTTCTTTTCTCTCTCCTTTGTTTCCTTCTACACCGTGGTCGACAATTCTCAGGGCCATAACGCCAAAGGAAAATCCTGCCACGCCCCCATCACTGCCTCTTGACTTTCTTGACCAACACCTCCAGTTCCAGCTGCTTGGCTTTCAAGCGCCTCGAGGTCGCCTCGTCCGACGGTGTACTGCCTGATGCGAATCTCTCCGTGACGGTCGACTCACTGGCTAGGTAAGTCTCCAAAGTCACAGATGATATGCCGCTGCTACTGGGGTGTCTAGTGTTGTGGTTGAAGTTTAGTGACTACTTCCATCACCCATCCATCTCGAGATGTGCGAATTATCTCCAACTTACACGCCACCGGACCCGAAGGACATTCTTGTCGATTCTTGAGACATATGGTTATCTTCTTGACTCCTTGTGTTTTCGATATTGGAGGAATGGCGGCGATATAAGACGAGATTTGATAGGCCAATTTCAAGCAGGGTGATTACGACAAGGGCGTTTGAGGTTCAAAAATAGGGGTAAGTGCAAACGATCTTAAAATCTGGGTTGATCTTTGTCTAGTCTGGTGAAACCATCGTGGACCGTCAACAAACACCCATCGCCTTTTATCCTCGATCTGTGAAGCTATTCGCGCCGGGGCGCACAGAGAACCGGTCCGGTACGACCCCATTTCCCACTCAATCGGCGCACCATCGCCGTAACCAACCCAAGGCTGGCAAGGACGACAGACAGTTAGTGCGCTCGGGCTGACGTCTTTGTGCGAGCGTGTGCGATTTGCCCCATGTGCGCAGTTGCTCTCGCGTCTCCCTCCTATTTCCCGCTTTTGCGCCTGCGCTCGCTGGGCCTTCTGCGTTTGCCCATCGCGGGAGGCGCAGGAGCTGAACCGGGAAACGGCAAAGAGATCTGACTGGATGACGATATCGGTAGCTCATCGGTAGCTCTCCTCATGCAGCCCGTGACCCCCTCGATGAGTTGGACGTTTCTGCGCAATCAGCTTCGAGACTTTCGCTGCACGCTTGATTGGCAGGCTCCCGTCGTGCGCATATCTCCACCACCGTTTTGCGCAACTGCGCAGAAGCCGACCTTGGGCATAAATATGCCGTGATTACGGGCCCCCGAGAGTGGCCGCTACCTCCAGCTTTCTTCCTAAGTTTACACCCGTCATCCGAATTCCCTCATAGAGGCCCAGATTTTCACCGCCAGAAAGGAGAGATGACCATTTAAGTCCACCCATCGTCTCTAGCCCCCTATCCAGAGTCGCCTGCGTCTCGACAATATCCCTCTGGCACCCCCCCTTTTTTCGAAGCCACATCTGTTGCGTTTCTTGCAATGTGCTTCTGCCAGACATAGGACGTTTTTGCTCCCCCAAGATAACCTATCAATCAAAATCAATGTCAACGAACGATGCTTGAATACCTTGTGCAACCTGATCTCGTACACAAACTACTATTGCAAAAAAGATCCGGCCACTACCGAAGCCCTGAACGGCACTTACTGTCACCCCTTGTGGAAGCCGCCAAGTGGAACGCGACGACCCAGACGCTCGTGGCCCAGTGGACGACAAGTCGTGCGGTATCGGTACGTCGACGACTTAAGAAAAGCATGGTAAGTGGTTTCCGTGGTTTACTTCCTGTTTTGTGTGTCTTGAGACATGCTGTTGGTGTCCTAAGAAGTAATACTGATGCCAAAAATCGATAGGTCAGGGGCCGGGCCAGTGCAGCATCCAATCAGTACAAGCATTCTATTTCTATAACCTGTAGCGGGTCGCCGAGAAGCGTGCAAGTAGAGCAACCAGACAAGTATGTATAAGCTAGCCCCAGCCACCTTGGGGCTCACTATGCGAAGCTGTTGTCCTTGTGACTGACCAAGCTTCCATACATTCTAGACAACACGTGGGAACCGAAGTATGTGCAGCAGAGTTCAAGGCTTCAGACGCAGCATTGAACTCGCTAGGGTCTGAATCTGGGCAACGACAACAGCACACTTCGCAGAATATCGGATCAATCGACTCTATGGAGAAGGGAAGGACTTCCGGCGCTGCTCACAAATCCAGCAAGGGCAAGTCCAGTAGCGGCAAGGGCGAACAACAACGCGCACTGTCGCCCGAGCAGTATCTCGTCATCAAGAGGCAAGAAGCGGTCGACAAGGTAATGGCTGCTTTCAATCGGCGGCTGGCGGACGAATTTGCTATCATCACCCATGCGCACGAAGCCTCGGGAGGTGGAGGCGCGTCTGGCGGTGTAAATGGTGGTTCACACAGCGGCGGTGGTCTCAACTCGGGCGGCGGGAACGGCGGCCGCTCCTCGGGCCGAGGGAAGCGACAGCTCGACGACGGGGACCGCAACGACTCCTCGAGCAGCGACGGGAACGGTGGGAACGGCCAGGACAAGGGAGGAAACAAACGCGCAAAGACCGAAGAGAACCCAGGCCCCTCGCTTGTATGCCCATTCTTCAGGCATGATCCGAATCGGTTTCGTCATCATCGGATCTGCGCAGGACCAGGAGTAAGTGCGATTACGACAACCCCCCCTTTTTTTGGGTACTCGGAAGCATGTGCTAACCCTTAGTCCGTAGTGGAAAACGATCCATCGCTTGAAGTAAGCTTTGCAAGGGAGGAATGGGTTTTGGCCCCAAGTGCATGCTGATACGTGGCCTAGAGAACACCTTTACCGTGTCCACAGGCTGCCCAAGAATGCCTGTCCTCGCTGCGGTGATCCGTTCGACGACGCAAAAAAGCTGAACGCCCATCTGCGTTCCGACGATCCCTGCCGCAAAAAGGACATCGCGGCCGCCCAGGGCATTGACGAGCAGCAGGAGAAGAAGCTCAAGGAGCGCAAGAGGGTCGGCTCGTCCGTGTCCGACGAGCAGAGATGGAGAGACATCTACATGATTTTATTCCCCGAAGCCAACAAGAACAGCTTGCCTAGTCCCTGTGAGTCTTACCATGAATGAATGATGAGATGAGCGCCCAACACGCACTTAAAGATACAAAATTGAGAAAGAAAGAAAAAGAAAAAGGAGTTACGTTGTTACTGATGCCCCTGAGTAGATTACGATGTGACGGACGCCGAAGAATACGCCAAGACGACCGAGCGCCTCATGAAGTACAAGAAGCGCATCGAGAAGGAGCTGCCCGCGCTGATGCGCAAGAAGGTCGAGCAGCGATTCGCCCACGTCGGCGAGGAGCTGCTCGCCAACTTCGACGACATGGTGCGCGACGGCATCCACGTCATCTTCAGCTGCCCCACGCCCAAGTCCCTGTCGGCGCCCGGCTCGCCCCGGAGCCGCCAGTCGTCCCCCTTCGCGGCCCCCGGAACACCCCCGCCGCCGCCGTCGCCGCACCTGATAAACAAGAATCCGGCGGATTGCGGAGGCGGCGGCAGCGACCTCGGCTTCGTCGACATGATGGCGGGCGGCGAGCCGCTGGACCTCTCGGCCTACTTCAACGACCCGGATGCGCCGTCCATGCTCATCGGCGGGCTCGATATGGGGGGATTCAACTTCGACATCCCCACGGAGTGCCCGGGTCTCGACGAGTCGGACTCGGGTTATGCGTCGACTACCACTATCCGCGACCCGTACTTTGAGAGCAGTAGGCGCTAGGCTGAGAGAGAATCCGGGTAGGAATCATGCCCGTGTGTCTTTTTATTTTACGATTTTCTTTTGTGGTTGGTTCTTCGGGGTATCCCTTTTTATCCTTGGAGTGTGTGTGTCGAAAGCCATTTGCCAATGGCCGGAGTTTCACGCGCTCGTATCTCTCCTTAACAACAGCAAGGGATCATTATTATGTATTTGTTTATCGGCAGTCAATGGGGCAAAGGGGAATATACGATTCATGTGGTGTTATTATTCGTAAACATGTGCTGCATACGTGAAGTCAGACCGACAGCTTACTTTTTGACATAACACTAAATACACACACACTCGCTTCGATGAATCCCGTGACGCGAACGTAATGCCGGGGCCGACAGGGGTTTCTACAATTTGACGAAGGGGTCAGATTTTCCAGTGTGGTGGTGCAAAGTTGTTTCTAGGAACGGGCCGATGTGGCGTTCCTAATCCCCCCTCCCTCCCTTTTTCATGGTGTTTGTGAAACCCCCAAAGCTGGTAGAATATGTATGTATGGGCTTGCAGACTCCTCTCTCTCCTTGGGGCCACGTGCTTGCTTACATGGCTGTGCTGGAAGGGAGAGGAGGGGGGAAGGAAGGGGGGCGGCAGTTGTGATACAGAGGCAATGTAAGGGTGTGGAAATCCTCTTGACGAAACTTGAGGGTGGCCGAACCAAACTTCTGGAATCTGGCAGGGCTCCAAAGTAATGATGGATCATCTCAGGTAATCTGAGACAAAGCCATCGTTGCGGGCTGGGGAGCCACGAATACTAAAAACCGGTGCAAATCGGGTTCTTGGGGGTCTCAGCTTTTTATTTTTCTTTGCCAGCCAGCCAGGTAAAGTAGCTTTCAAGACATTCCCGCCCGCCGGGCTGGGCTGGGGCTTACCAACCGCATGAACTCACTCACTCAGGTTCGGCAGGATACGATTTGCTGTGACGCATGGTGTCGTAATGTGCTGATAATTCTCCGGACAAAGCAATATATTGGGCACCACTCCAGTCCCATGGATCCATCCATAGATGCATGAATATTCTATACATAAAGTAGGTATTCTTCCTTTTCGCAGCGATATGATGGTGCTCCATAAATAGGTAGGAGTCTCATGTGATTATGATTGACGAGGAATACCGGACGTATCATCCTTTTTTTTCTTGGACAGAAAGATAAATAACGGGGTCGGCGCCCATCGGCGTTCCTGACTCTAGAGTTCAACGGACCCGAGCTTTTGAGCGGCGGAAGAATTAAAAGAGACGAAGATCATACGCAAAACAAGGTTCAAGGGTCCGAGCTACGGTTGGATAACCGCCAGCCATATGTTTTATGTTGTCATGAAGGAAGTTGGTATCGCTGGAGCCCTCCGTGAAGCCGTGGCTGGGATTGATTTACAGCTGGAAATGTAAAAGGAGTACGGAGTAGAGCAGCTGGGAAGCACCGAGTATAGTTCTTGAAATTGTGAACACAGAAACAACACTGAGATGTCAAGACTTACGTGCTTAGGCAAGTTCACAAAATGCATATGCATGGCATGCTGTATATACACAGAATATAGGAAAGTGATTGTCAAGTGATAGTCAAGTGACAGAGTTGAACTTTGTGTGCGTGATATGGCATATGCGCACAGAGTAGCTTCGGCGAGATGGAAGCTGTGAGATGACAGGTCAGATAGACGAGACGACACCTCCAAAAGTCAGTGCGGACGATGGAAGGATTTTATGTGTTCTTATCTTTAATGTTCCTGAGAAAAGGATAAAGAAACATCTGAGATTTGTTTCATCAACAGATGATAGGACGATATGATGTGCGATGCGTCGCAAGTTTGTCTGCGACTGAGATGGTGCCGCTTGCTTCATGTACGATGATGTACTCCGCCGTAGATACAGTACAGGGCCTCGGCTTATCCCATATCCCACGTTGTGACGAAGATTGAAAGCAAGGGACAACTTCAGGTACCTGCACTAATGGGCTGCTCTAGTGGTTGCAAGCGGTTCCTGGTGTGGTTCCTGGTGTGGTTCCTGGTGTGCAGACCACTGCAGACCACTGCAGACCTGGGCTCCAAGATGAGTGGCCGACCCATCTTGAGATTGGGCGCCTCCCGATTGGGACCCAGTTGTGACCCGTGTTTGATTGATTAATAGGGCATCCCTCCACACTCTCTCGACGCCATCTTCAGGGGAGGGAGGGGGCTAGACAAGATTGAGGGACGCATATCCGCATCTGGCAGTCTGGGCAGACAATTCTCAGTATGAAGACACACAGCTGGACACTGGGCACTGGGCATTGGGCACTGGGCATGAATGAAGTTTGAGGTTGGAAAAGGCAAGCAGGCAAGCAGGCGTGGCAGGCAACTAACCAGAAGGCAAGACAAGACGAGACAAGACGAGACAAGACACTCTTCCTTGCCACATGCATGGGATGTTCATTCGGTGTCAACCTTCTCGATATCAGAATCCATGAATCCAATCCTGAAAAGAGGCTGACCGTTTAATTTTGAGTTGATCCCTGGGCGACTTGCCACTACCGGCTTCCAGTAAAGTAATTGGAACTAGGTGAACTCGGGGTGCCAAGTTGACAGTCAACATTGAATGATGCGATGGACCGCGTTCCTACTACATTACATTCTGTATCCGTATTGACATCCACGTGCATCTGATCCTCCTCCAAAATCTACCAGCCTATTACTCAACTTCCCATCCAGCCAGTTGGTTCAGGTCAGGTCTTGTTATTGGCCTTTAACCTAGTCCCTTTTTATTTTTTTCGTCCCTTCCCTTCCCCTTCGCTACTACTCTTACCCTCCCCTCCCAATTTGAGTAGTCTCGCTTATCAGTAATTTTTTTTCCTGGAAATTGAACGGTATCTACATTCCTTGTAATCTTCAAGTTTCATTACGGCCGGCCTTGATGGTTTTCCCTGCTGCGCGAAAACAATCCTCCCTATCGCGCACCACCGAATCCCTACGGAGCACTCAGTACTACTCATCCTCCTACTGTGCAACAGCCGACCCGACGTTGATTCCCCTTTGGTCCCCACTAGATTAGGTATACCACACCCACCTCCCCTTGAGGTACCTGCTAGTGCATGTGTCGAAAGATTTGAAGCCAACATTCAACTGTTTGCACGCCCGACCAGACTACTTTCGCTCCTTATCGCTGGTTTGGTGGTTGCAGTTTCATACATTGCACTGCGAAACATCTCCTCACCTTGCCCCGACCCGAACAGTCAGTCCGCCGCCCTGCCGAACCACCCAGTCCCACGCCGAGACTAACAACCACGAACTATAGTACCCCCATTTACTGCGACTAATACTAAGAGGGTCCGCCAGGCGAAAGGGAGAAAAAGATACATACATTCACTGAGAGACAGGAGAAGGACCAACAGCACAGCACACCCACCTGCTCCGACCTTCCAAGAACCGAGCCGAGACCACTTCCCGAAACGACAAGCATATCGCCTGCTATTTCACCACCCTATGCAATTGACCGTCTTCTCCCACTTACGGTGCGACCGACAGCCTCGGTCGCTTTAGACCAATGCCCTGGCAACCGCTAGCCCGTATCGCCTTCGCTGTCGCGACATACCCCTTCAGCACCCAGTCCGACAACGAACTCCCCCTCGAGATTGGCGATGATCTCTACATTATCGAGCAGACCCAGGACGGGCAATGGCTCCGCGGCTACCTGCTAGCACCCCCGTCGCTGCTGGCGGGACTGACGACAGCGAAGGGTCAAACACTCGAGGCCCGCGTCTTCTCGGGCATCTTCCCCCGCAGCTGTGTTGAGATCCGTGAGGTACTGGGCGAGGGCGACGATACATCGACCGACGACAACGGTAGTTATCTGGGTAGTGACGAGACACCGCATGTCGGCAGTGACTCGGGCAAGAGCGGCGTGGCCTCTATCGAAAAGAGGAAACCCAAGCCCAGTGCTCTGGAGAAATACAGCAAAGCAAATGGGCTGCGCGTATCGTCCGGCGCGAGTATACGAACCGATGATCAGAATGGATTACCGGTGGCCCCGTTCAAGCGAGAGCCAGGGGAACCAAAGCCACCTGCGCCAGTGCCCATGCTGAAAGTCGGCGACGAAACACCAACCTCGGCCTCGGAGCCCCTGATCGATGAGATTGCCTCTTGTTTGCGCGAATGGCATTCAAAAAACCTCCACGAGCTGCTCCTCGCGCGCGAGTACTCTACATTGGAGAAACTCTCCCAGTTAATACACGGCCTGGACTTTTCCCGGCGTCAGTTCCTGCATAATGTGCTCACTGCGCACGAATACAACAATTTACGCGAGAAGACAGTCTGGGACCTGGTCAGGGGAAATAAGCTTTGTGGGGGCGAAGTCATCGTTCGGGATCCCGCCCAGGGTGGCCGTGTTCTGACGGGTGACGACTCTGTGGTTGAGATTACTAAATTGCAGTCCTTGATGAGCTTATTGGACGAACCGCCCAAGCCTCACGTTGAGCTGACCGCCCTGCACCACCTACTTGTCGATATCAAGACCTTTTCCGGTTCGTCCAGCGAAGCCACCACACTGGCAGTGTACCTGGTCAGCAAACCGCTGGGGGGGTTCCCGGCAGCAGTATCGGAAAGCTACATTGTCGATGTCCCTGCAGGTGGAACCATGGGCCAGATGGCCAGGTCATCACAGATGCGCACCCTTTTCACAGATCTCACTTCAACCGATATTGGCGATGCCTCATCCGCGGATACGGAGCTGTATCTAGTGATCAAAGTCCGCGCGGCCCATCAAGTTGCTGTAGGGAAACCCGCGTCACGATCTGGCACAGTCACCCAAACCACGACAAATTACAATAAAGATAAAGCACCTTCGACCAGTGGAACCAAGTCTTCTAGGAGGAGTCTAATGTGGGGATCCACGAGGTCGGCTTTCTCTAGGGGTGGAACGCGACTCGATGCCCTCTCTGAACAGCCGGAAGAGCGACCGCCGACGGAGTCTGCAGAAAGCCGAGATGGAGGCCGTGCGCCCAGTTCGTCAGGATCGAGACCACCGCGCTCTTCGTCAGATGCCTCGCAAGCAACACATATAACAGCCGACAGACTGGTGGGAATGGGAGTGCTGAAGCTCAACCAGATAATGAAGCGCAATGAAGAGTCGGAACATCTCATCAGCGTCTGGGCGCCATCCACAAATCTCTCTTCTGAACGATTCGACCACGACGAGGACTGGGACGAGCTCATCAACCACCTTTTGGACAGCAAGTCCGGACAGTTTGAGAAGTCAAGGAGAGCGGAGCGTCTTCAAATCCACTTGAGGCCGTTTGACAACCCCGATGCTGATGCACTCGTTAAATCGACGCCCACTCTGCTTTCCGGCATTACCAAGACAAGCAAGATGGGATTCGCTGGTGCGCCAACAAAGCCAAGATCTGATATTTATGTGACTATCAACCAGGCTTTCCTTTCCCGGCAAAACCTGATATCGCGGTTCGGAGGCAGTGCCACTTCAATACCGAGCCATATGACCGGCGTCAACTTGATGGTTACCATGGAAGTCCGCCGCAAGTCAGGCGAACGGATAGAGCACTGCATCTCCCCATCCTCGAATGGTGAAGCAGTCACCACTTGGAAATCCTACGCTGTAGAGCGCGGCGAGGCTTGGAACCAGACGCTGAGGCTCTCGCTCCAGCCACAGGACGTTTCGAATGCGCACCTGGTCATGACGGTGACAGACCTTCCGAATGCGCCATTTGCGGTCGCCTACATCCCCTTGTGGGAGCAACAAGCTTTCATCAAAGATGGCCCACACTCCCTTTTGTTGTACAAACTCGACGAGAATACCCAAACAGCACAACCCGGCGTTTCGGGCAGAGGTGGATACCTTTCGTTGCCCTGGAGCACTCGAGGCGAGGCAAGCGATGTTACAGGACCCCTTGCGGCTCTGCGGCTGGAAACCTATCTCTGCAGTACTAGGTTTTCGCAAGATAGAGTTGTTCTTGGACTCTTGAGATGGAAAGAGCAGCCCAAGGAAGACATACCTGGTCTGCTTAAGCAATTAATATTCGTTCCCGAGATAGAGGTTGTTAAACTGCTCAGCGATGTTCTTGATGCTCTATTTGGCACTCTGGTTGAGTACCAAGGCCAAGACGAGCTCGAGGACCTCGTTTTCACTGCACTCGTCCGGGTTCTGGGCATCGTTCACGATCGCCGCTTCAACCTGGGCCCTCTGGTGGACCAATATGCGGAAACCAGGTTCAACTACCCCTTTGCGACACCCTGCTTGGTCAGGTCTTTTACTCGTCTACTATCTAATCCTACGGACCCGGAAACTGCGCGGAAACTTCGCGCAACCCTGAAGGTGATCCGTCACATACTCAAATTCATTACACACGGCAGGGGTCAGCAAAAGGTCAAAGAAGCGGGCATTGGCATTACAAGTACCAGTCCTGGCTTTACTAGGCATCTGCAGACCATATTCAAGGCACTCGACTCTATGATGCGGAGCACCGCCCCGGTGCTGGTAGGCAGCCAAACACTAGCCGTCCAACACTTTCACTCCTGGTTGCCTGAGCTGACAGGCCTCCTTACCACCGAGGAGATTTTGCATATTGCCATTGACTTCATGGACTCGTGCTCAAATGTCAAGGGCAAATTGGTGCTTTATAAGCTCATCTTGATCATCAACTACTCTAAGCTAGATCTCTTCTCGCACCCAGAGCAACGGGCGGCCCTCAGCGCAAACACTGTCCGCTGGATTGCGCCGCATTGGGGACAGGCAGACGAGGTCAACGAGCAATGGAAAGAACAGGTGCGGCTTTGCTGCTCGGTTTTGGCCAGCCAGATCGAGTATCTAGGGGACAAGATTCCTGACCATATCCCGAAAATCCTGGACTCCTATCTTGCTATCCAGCAGACGGAGATCAAGCCCAAGTCTCGACTTTCACTACTCTTCCCGTCCTCATACCCGTTCCCGAGCAAACCCATTACGGAGAAGGTCGTGTTCGACGAGGCTTTGATCGAGCTTTCTGCGGTGCTGTCAGCTATTTCGAACTCCGCCAGCGGAATGCAGCTGGAGCTGGCTGACGATGATCTTGGTCTGCTGATTGAAAAGTCGCTGCACGTTCACATGAGCATCCTACAGGGCGAAGCCTTCCCGGCAACATGGCTGAGCATTCACATATTCCACCACAAATCAACAATGAAGATCCTTCAATATCTCTCTAGCATCCTGCTCGAGTCCTTCCTCCCACACCCTGATGAAGCAGAAGGCTTTAGCACCGAATTGTGGAAGATGTTCTTCACCACTCTGTTAAAACTTGTTGGTAGCGGCTGCCTCGCCCTGGAACTCTTCCCGGAACAGAAGCGCAGAGCCGTCTGGAAGATAGCTGGTGATGTACGGGTTGACGGCGCAGACCTGCTCCGGCGGACTTGGGAGGCTATTGGTTGGGAGGCGACTCTTGACGAGCGGGCCAAATACGGCCTTGTGAGAATGGGTGGCTACCAAGTTCAATATGTCCCTGGCCTTGTCGGCCCTATTGTCGAGCTATGTCTAAGTGTGCACGAAGGCTTACGGAAGATGGCGGTCGAAGTCCTGCACACGATGATCGTCAGTGAATGGACCCTAAGCGAAGATCTGTCTGCGATCCAGACAGAGCTGATCGATCATCTGGACCTTTACTTCAAGGACAAACAAATGACAGAGAGTATTCTGCAAAAGCTCTTCATCGGCGAGTTGCTGCAACGGTTCCAGCCCTTGGCGGAAACTGAGAACGAACTTTACACAGCCTTACTCGATATGATCGGCACTGTGGAGGAGTTCTTAGATCTCCTTGTTGCAGTGCACAGCGGCGAGGCTACTGGGGCAGCTTCTCAACTCATCAATCGCTTGCGGCTTATGGAGTTCCTGCGCGATATGCAAAAAGAAGAAATCTTCATCCGCTACGTGCACCAGCTGGCCAATCTACAAGCGGATGCGAGAAACCATGCCGAAGCTGGCTTGGCTCTGCGTCTCCATGCCGACCTGTATGAATGGAACCCCGTCAAGATGGCCTCAGCCCTGCAGGATCCAGAGCTTCCAGCACAGACGCATTTCGAGCGCAAGGAGCGCATCTATTTCGACATGATCAAGCACTTCGAAGACGGAGATGCGTGGAGCAGCGCACTAGCGGCCTACAAAGAGCTCCAAGACCAGTATGAAAACAACATCTACGACTTCGCCAAGCTAGCGCGCACGGAGAGGGCGATTGCCACGATATACGAGAGCCTGGCGAAGAGTGACAGGCTAGTGCCTAAATACTTCAAGGTCGTCTTCAAGGGCCTTGGGTTCCCACCCAACATGCGGGCCAAGGAATACATCTACGAGGGCTGGTCTGCCGAGAGAACGTCGGCGTTTACGGACCGCATGCAGGAGCAGTTCCAATCTGCGCAAATACTCACCTCTAGCGACGTGGATACTGACGCCGAGGGACAATACTTGGTTATTTCGGCAGTGAGCCCGTACCGAGACTTGAACCACCATGTCTTCCAACGGGCCAGAGTCCCTCAAGCTATCCGGGATTATCTGCTTTCGGCTCACCCACAGACTTTCTCGGTTTCTTCCAAGCGCAGCACATCAGGCCCCGTCACAGAGCACTATGCTGAAAAGACAGTTTACACAACGGCAGAGCCGTTCCCTACGATATTGCGCCGTAGCGAAATCGTCGAAGTACAGGAAATCCGACTCAGTGCCAAGGATACCGCTCTTGAACGCATCGTACGGAAAACGCAAGAGATGACGGCCGTCGAAAAGAGATTGACCACGGAGGATGACAATGAACTGGCTCGACTGCTTGTCGATGCCATCGCCATTTCCACTAACCCCACCTCGGAGAACAGTGTGGTGCGATACCGGGAACTGCTACCAAAGCCGGATCTGGACGAGGAAGAGGACGAGATAGAACTGGATGCCCAGGAAACCGCGATCAAGATGGCCTTGATGGATCATGCCATCATGATCAAGAGGTGTCTCGCAACCTTCCAACGCAGCTCGAACAGGATCCTAGCCAAGGGCTATGAGGATCTCCACACACGTACGTTAGGCCTTCCGGAATGGGACGAATTAGACCAGATTGAACACGGCTGACACATTTCCCAGCGTTTGAGTTGACCTTTGCTCCGGAGCTTGAGGTCCTTAGCCCACCTCGGCCAACACGGGAGCCCATCTCGACGACCTCGTCACCCATATGGCAAAGATCCTCTCCGACCACGGAGCAATCGCCTAGTGCCCATCAGAATTTCGTATCTCAGCTTGGCGGTAACAACGCATCGGTCGAAGAGGCTTCTGCGGCGCAGCCCATCTCGTTGAAGCAGCGTGGAACCCGTCTCAGCTTCCTTGGCGGCAAGCGCAAGAACTCGAGGGAGATGAACAGCGACAGTGCAATGTCGAGCGGGGACGCCGAATCTAATAGCAGCAGAGGAAACAAGGAGGCGAACAACAACAGGATGAGCTTCTTCCGCGCACATACGGGCGACAGCAATGCCGGGCAGCCGCTGCCGAACGTGACCAGCCAGCCGCAGGGCGAGGTGGCCACGACGGACTGGGCGCAGAGCATGGGGCGCAAGAGCAGCGAGGTGGTGGACGTCTACGACCGCAGCAGCAGCGAGGAGAAGCCGTTCAGCGGCGCGCGGATCGGCAGCGTGCGGAAGCGACTCAGCATGCTCCGGCTGGGCGGCAAGTGGCCTCACAAGGCCCACGGCCCGATGGGAGGCGTCGACGAAGAATAAAACGGCGGTCGCCGGCATGGCAGTCAGTCAGTCAGTCAGTCGAGGCGCCGTTGAGTAATTTGATGATGGTTCTGCGTACAACAGCACAACACAGTACGCGCATTTGAAGAAAAAGAAAAGAAATTAAGGGGATCTAGGTGTTCTGGATATGATGGAACATGAGGAAAGAGGAAGAGGCAGCATCAGGATTGCTCGCATCGTCGTTTTTTTATTTTGCGTGGCCCGGGAGCGTTTTCTTCACACATTGATTCCCAAACTGCATTCGGAAAGTCTTCCTCATTATCTTCTCTTTTTTTTATGTCCTGTTTTTTTCTTGTTCTTGTTGTTCTTCTTCTACTTCCCCGAGCTCTATTTCCATGTCCTGCGTATGTGTGCGTATGTAATCCGTGTGCACCCGTGGCGAGCGAATCAAGCAAGACGTTTTTTTACTCTTCTTTTGTTGTTATTTTGTGTACAAAAATGGCATTGATCATTCCTTCCAGGGGAGATGATGAGAGAAGAAGAGGATGGTAGCAGAGTTGTTGGGATTATACCACTTTTTTATATTTATATATACCTCACATAGCCAAGTCATAGGGTGGATGGAAAGGGGGGCCGGCCGGCAGGCAGGCGGCTATTTGGCTCCAGGCAAGGGGCAGCAAAATGCAAATGCAAATGCCATGGAATGGATGATGGCAGGGTAGGAGGGGAAAGGGGAGGGGGAAGGAGTGGATGGAAACTCGAAGTTTGCGTTTGCATATGTACAATGTATAAATCACCATGACTGCTGCGGTCATGGCCATATCATTCAACCATCAATACCCCGTGGTGTAAAAAGCTTATTACTTAGTTTTCTTGGACAGACAGGAGGAGCAAGAAAGAAAGAAAGAAAAGAAGGCCAGGCCAGGCCAGACAAAGCCACATACACACACATACACAACATCAACACACAGCAAGCAGTCAAGTCAGTCAATCAAGTCTATAATGCCATGCCTGATCATTTCCCCTGTAGGTGTGTGGTTACAGAGTTGGCAGGCTATTGGGGACGGGACGCCGATCACTGCGGGATGAGCAATGCTGATTGGTGCGACTATTGATCCTTCGGTTTCTTCCCGTAATGTGGTTAATCTAGATATAACTGAACATCCTAGCAGGCTAATATTATTATTTTCGTGATGTGATTGAGATGCTAGGTTAGACATTTGGTCAGCCAGTCAATCAACCAACCTTGATGCTCATTTCTATCTTTCTCTTATCTCTCATGTTATCCATCTCTTTCCTGTGTCTTTTACACTCTAATGCAATTGATGATGCATGGGCTTGTGCCACTTGGCAGGCACCAGGGCACTAGGGCACCTTCCATCTAGCTTCGAGCACCTTGATAGACATGCCGTGTCATCCCTGGAGGTTTGTGCCTGGGCGTCCCGTTCCTTCCCTCCTTGGCCATAACCCGGCTACCCCGCCAAGCAGCTAAGGAGGCCCCCCTTCCGTAAGATCGCAGTCATTCTCGGCACTGGATCCCAGCTTACTTGCCAGGTTACTTCCCAGGTTACTCATTACCTACCTAGGTACCTACCTAGTTCGTTTAGCAATCCGTACATATGTACTCCATCCACGTGGGGTCTGTCCGTCGATCGCCGTCTTCTTCTGTTGCATTGTATCACTAATTCAGCCTATAGGATGACCGCGAATAGGAACTGGTATAAAGTAGGTAGCCGGTTTCTTCCCACGACTTGGCGCGACAGGAACTAACTACACACAAACACATGTGGTTGGGCCGGGAGATGGATGATGGGCATATGATTGCCAACCTAGGCAAAGCTTGATGGAAGACGTGCCTACTTGCTGTGTGTAAGTAAGCAGCTATGTATGTACTACGACTACTACGACCGGCCGACCGACCGACCGACCTGGGCAGTACTGAATCGAGGTCAGTAACCGAGAATATACGTCAGCTACTGTCGCCGTCTCAAGTAGACGGAAGCATGACTACCTAAGAAACCAACTCCAATTCCCTCCCCTCCGATACCTTCGCTTTCCTTTTTGGGGGGGTTGTTTTCACTTGTAACATGTCGGATTTCTTATCATCTATTGTTGCTATTCTCCTCACGTGCAGTCCTACGCTGGTCATTTGAGAAAAGAAAGCGAGAGAAAGAGAGAGAGAGAGAGAGACGACAGTCAGAAATACAACCACTCACTTACTCATTTGCTCACTGTTCTGCTCGCCTGCCTGTCGGTATTAGTCGACACACTGCGCAATAGTCACTCGCGCGCCACCAAGTTCCCCCCTTGCTCCTCTTAGCGAGCGCCCCCCAACCCCAACGGCCATGTTGTCCTTGTTGCTATTACTCCGCTAGTTGTCTCGCATTGGTCATGTTGGTGAGACCTATCCCGGGCCGGTTCGTATCGATGCTGTCCCGGTACGTCGCCGTACTCCTGTCGGCCCTGCTCGTCTTCTATGTCGTCCGCGAACCCGTCAACGTAGCCGTCTCGCGTCTCCACGGCCGACATGGCGGTACCGCGGCTGCAAACAGTAATGGCGCCGCCGACGGCCAGGCCAAAATACCCCCCTTCGCCGGTCCCGGTCGGGCTGCTGCCCCTAGGCCCGAAGGCCAAACCCCCATGATGGAAGAGGACCCTCCCTACAGGAAGGTGTACAAGCCCGAACCCGAGAGATTCGAGTCGATTCAGGACCCCTTCCCGTGGTTGACCCACAGCAACAAGATGCCGCCGGTGCTCGATAACAACCTGCCCCCGGAGCCGCATGTGGCCGAACCCACGCCGCTCTTCATCGGCTTCACGAGGAACTGGCCCATGCTGCTGCAGTGCGTGTCCAGCTACATCGCGGCGGGCTGGCCGCCGGCCGACATTCACGTCGTCGAGAACACGGGCACGTTCCGGGCCAACGAGGACGACGAGCTGAGCCTGCAGAACCCCTTCTTCCTGAACCACACCCAGCTCTCCCAGCTGGGCGTCCACATCCTGCAGACGCCCACCTTGCTCAGCTTTGCCCAGCTGCAGAACTACTTCCTGCACACGGCCCTGCAGCGCGGCTGGCCGCACTTCTTCTGGAGCCACCAGGACGTCCTGGTGTTTTCCGACGAGGAGGTCCGCAAGAAAGACCGCGACCACGACTACGACCGGGACCCCTACGCCACCCTCTACGAGCGCGCCGTCGGGCTGATGAGGTATTTGGGCGGCGACGACAAGCCGCCCTGGGCCACGCACTTCTTCGCCTACGATCACCTGACTCTCGTCAACCGTGACGCCTACCTCGACGTCGGCGCCTGGGACACGCACATCCCCTTCTACGCTAGCGACTGCGATATGTACCTGCGCCTACACTGGGCTGGGTACTGGCAGCCCCAGAGCGAGGCGGGCCTCATCTTCGACGTGGCGGCCCCGCTCGACGACATCGGCGCCCTGTTCCGTTTCCCGGGCATCCACGCCACCTTCGCGGGCGGCCAGACGGGCCTCGACCGGTCGCACCCGCAGTACGAAGCCGAGCTGGCGCGGGAGCGCGACCTGGCGGCGTGGGTGGACCGCGAGGGCGAGACGTTCCAGCACCTGGTCCAAGTCGCGCAGCGCCTGCAGGACGCCAAGTGGGCCGATCGGGGCGTGTACCGCAACGTGTGGCAGGCGCGGCAGCGTGGGGGCCACGAGGACCCCTTCTACCGAGATCCGGACGGATTCGCGGCGGGGCTCGACGCCCTGGTTGAGACGGGCCGCCGTGTATTCGCGGACAAGTGGGGGCACCGCGGGTGCGACCTGCTGGACTTGGGAGTCGAGGCCGAGGACGCGTGGCGGCTGGAGCGGGATTGGGATATCGGGGAGGGGCCCGGCAATGAGGGGGGATCTTGGGGGAAGGACTGGATGGGTGCTGGGGACTGATCAAAAGAAAAAGAAAAGGACCCTTGGTCGTTTCTGTATCTTTATTTCTTTCTCTCTATATGATGATTTTATGTATCTACTATGTAAGTGCTCGTGTAAGATGGGAAGGAGTTATATGGCTGATTTCTTCTCCCTCTTTCTTCTTCTTTGTCTTCTTGACATAAGTGAGCTGTTCTGTCTTGAATAGAAGATACCTAAGTAAATCACTACCTCTGTCTTGACACGATAGCTGGAGCCGTTTCGTACGATTACGAATGCCACACCATAGATTATAGGTTTTCCGTATCTCTAACCCTAGATCCTGACAATAGCATGAGTGGCAACAATGGTATGACTACTTACATAGGTCACTCGTGACAGTAAGCAACTAACGATGGAATTCCCGACAACAGAGAAGCTGTTTTTCATGGTGGCCAGCTACTCATCTTCCGACTGAAAACGCTAGTATTGGTACACCACTATGGTGGTCAGCCCCAACCAGCTTTTTATACCAAATTTCGAGGACGAGCCAGTTATATGCTCTTGGTGGCGGCATGATCGATTATGACAGAAGTTGTTCGGTAGGAAAAGAGAGGAGGAGGGGGGCAGGATATATTGAAGACCAACAGGCTGGGCAAAAGCCCCAAAGGATCATCAGCTGACAGACGGGCCGCCTCGCTGTCCAATCCGAGTCGTCCTAGACATATGCCAAATTCGTCAAGCTGCAATCTGCATCCATCCGATTGGGCTGCAATGCTCCGGGCTACATAATATGCAGGTAAGCAGGCGGAGTGAGGCCACCACCATAGACCATACTATCTCTTCAGCTATGGTCAGAATGTGGGTGTATCGTTCGTCAGGTCCTTGGGAGTAGCACATTACACAATGTATAACTCCAAACACTACACACCACTCCAGGTCAAGTGACTTGAAGGACCTGTGCCTCATGTGTGCTAATAACACATTCATTGCGGTCCTCCATTTGTCCTCTTATTGAGTACCTATCCCGTTTCTTTCCCTCTACCATCTCGCCCACATCTTCTTCCTCCCAGCCTGCAATTTAGCTAATACGCCTTCGTCCATGCTCCGAGTTGCTGTCATTGGGGGCGGCCCAGGTGGCCTGGTCACCCTCAAGTTCCTCAAGACCGCCCACAAGTACTTCGGCGGCGAGCCTGTCGATGTCACCCTGTTCGAGGCCGGCTTGGAGATCGGTGGCACCTTTGTGAATAAGATTTATGAGAACGCCGAGGTGGGTTTATGCTCCTGAAACTAATCACCCGTGCAATAAGGGGGCCACTGACATATAAACGACGATAGATGGTCTCATCCAAGTATCTCACGGCCTTCTCAGACTATCGTATTGATGAAGAGGCCCCTTCCTTCGTGACCCCTCAGGATTACGTCACGTATCTGAACGGCTACTGCAAGAAGTTCGGCCTGTTCCAGCATATCCGCCTGGGTACCAAGGTCGTCAAGGTCAGCCGGGGACCCCAGAAGCAGCAGTCTACTAACAAGGATGGTGGTGGTGATGGTTATACCCTGACTGTTGTCGAGAACCGCAACGACGGCAACAAGCAAGTCGTCGAACACCACCACTTCGACGCCGTGGCCGTCTGCAATGGCCTCCACAACAAACCCGCCGACCCGCGCGTCCCCGGCCTCCACCACAGCGGCCGCGTGCTGCACTCCTCCGAGGTCAAGACCCGGCGCGACTTCTTCCAGAAGGGGGCCGACGACAAGCCCCGCATCGCCATCCTCGGAGCCGGCGAGACCGCCATGGACATGGCGCATCTCGCCGTGACCACCGAGGGCGTCGAGTCTGTCATGATGTGCCACAAGAATGGGTTCTTCGTGGCACCCAAAGTAAGTCACTTGGTTTTTGCTCTATGACCTGTCGAAAAAGGAAAAAAAGAAAAATCGGCAATTTGTCGAGGTTGGGCAGATGACGCAGACGCCGAAGAAAAAGGTGCCCAACTTAACTACACATACCCCGTGCGACTGACTGTCCGACTCTTCTTTCAGAAAATCCCTGAGCCGACGGTCCTCGGCTTCTGGCGTGGCTCGGATAACCCGAAGCCCATCGACACTGCCGTGGCCAGCCTGTTCGACACGGCCTACTGCCACCCCAGGCTCCAGCGGGGCACCATGATCTGGACGTACTACACGTGGTGCGTCCAGCTGCTCATGTACCTGGCCACGGGAACCTGGTACGGCATGGACCAATGGGTGGGCGAATACGCCGCGGACAGACTACACGTTGATGGCAGTACGTTGTTAAGTGGCGCTCATAACCCTTTCTTCCCTGATCGATACACCATGAACCCAATCTGTAGGTAGTACAACCAACCAGCTGACACATGAACGGACCTCCACTAGTCTTCCTCGTCAAGTCCGTCAGAGCGATGCCGTACATCGCCCCCGCCTGGCGCCAGAACACGGCCTGGCAGCGCCTCCGCGCCTTCTTCTGCCAGATGCCCCTCGAGGACGTCGGCAACAAGCGGATCCAGGTCGCCCCCTGGCCGGCGCGCGTCAATTCCGACGGCACCTGGGTCTTCCCCGACGACACGGGTCGCCCGGAGTACGACGAGGTCAAAGACGTCGAATATCGCCCCACCGTCGTCGTCTGCTGCACGGGCTACGACCGCGAGTTCCCCTTCCTGGACGACGGGTTCGAGCCCTCTCAGGACCAGGCCGATGTGCGCGGCGTCTATTGTGCCGACGACGTCACGGTCGGCTACATCGGCTTCGTCCGCCCCAACCTCGGTGCCATCCCGCCCCTGGCCGAGATGCAGGCGCAGCTCTGGGTCCACCGCCTGATGCAGTGGGCACATACCCAACACCACCATCGCCGCGAAGAGGAGGAGGAAGACGACGAATCTGAACCAGCGGAAAACAACACCATAGAGCAGATCCAGATCCAAAACCAGACCCAGCAGCAGCGCCGCGCCCTCTTCTCCCACGACCCCAACGCCGTCCCGCCTCACGACATCTCCTACCAGCTCCGCCCGCGCGGCGCGCACGACCTGGCCCGGCACAAGGGCGGCGTCGACCACGAGAGCTACGCGTACCAGCTCGCGCTGGACCTGGGCGCGGCGCCGACCTTTACCTTCATGGTGCGCCAGGGGGGGCCCCGGGCCCTCTGGACCTGGGCCATGGGCAGCAACTTCAACCCCAAGTTCCGGCTGGTGGGGCCCTACTCATCGGCCGAGAACGGCCGCGAGGCTGCTCTGGAAACCATGCGCGGGGAGCTCTTCCGGGTGACGTCGCGCCTCGGCGGCGGCGTCTTCTTCTTCTGGTACTCGCTGGTGCCCTTTCTGGGGTTCGGGGCCATGAGCTTGGCCCTGTACGCTTGGGACTTTGTCAGGGGGCCGTTTGTGGCCAAGTCCAAGTCCAAGGGGGCGGCGTCGCATGCGCATATGGAGTGATGTGATGTGATGTGACGTGATGGGGTTGGTTTCTTTAGCAATCATTATCCTGTTCTGGCTTGGTGGGAAAATAGTCGTAACAAATTATGTGTGTAGAGGTTTGAGGAACGAAGCTGTGTGGATATATCTAAGTAGTGTTTAGGTGAATTTTCAGGGGCTGGATAGAAGTAACTAAATTGTGTAAAACTTACCCATGTCTGCGGATCGCTGGCTTAGTCTCACGACTTATTTCTTGGTGGTCTTGTTATCTGATGCCCAGGGTCTCCGTCGTTTTGCGAAGTGTCGGGATGCCATCCAGTGATGAGGTTGTCTCTCAGCTCTTCGAGGCTGTTTGGGGTTGGGGCTTTGTCTGCGGACAGGCGCTCAATCTATGCTAACGGAAGCATTTGGGCCCCGTCGCAAAGATACTGGCTGAATGCCAACGCAGGGGCTGTCCGACAACGACATGCGGAAGACAACTATCACAGCAAACACAGGTTTGTCGGACTCGACGTATGGACGGTATGTATGCTCAAATATACTCCGTACCGTCAGCTACTCCATCGTTCATAATTCCACCACCCGCAATGCCATCGTCAGGTATTCCATCGTCAGCCGCTTATTCACTCTGCAGTAAACTCCGGATGTTGAATGCCGTTTATTTCCGTTTATTCCCACATGCCCCCTGTACTCCTTTTGCGCTATATTACATCATTTGCTATGAACCATCATTATCCAACTGCAGCGTCTATTTCTTCGAAAGCTGTTCCCTGGCTCCGTGGCGTCCCATCTGCTGCAGAAGCGTGTCGATGACAACCAGAGCAGACATAGCCTCCACAATGGGGACCGCTCTCGGCACGACACACGGGTCGTGACGTCCCTTGGCAGCCAGAACGCCCTCCTCGTCTCCACTGTAGGTCGCCGTGGTCTGAGCCTGACCGATGGTGGCCGGGGGCTTGAAGGCAACGCGGAAGTAGATCGGGGCGCCGTTGGTGATGCCGCCTTGAATGCCTCCCGAGTTGTTAGTCTTTGTGGTGAGCTTGGGTCGCGGGAGGCCAGAGCGCGTTGCTTCGGTTTCAGGCGCGCGGATGAAGGGGTCGTTGTGAATGGAGCCGGCGACTTCGCAGCCACCGAAACCGGAGCCGATCTCAAAGCCCTTGGTGGCGGGTATGCTGAGCATGGCGTGGGCGAGCATGGCCTCCATCTTATCGAAACAGGGCTCTCCGAGACCAGTGGGGACGTTCTTGATGACACAGGTCACCGTACCACCGATACTGTCCTCGCGGTCCTTGTACTCGGCGATGAGGTCGGCCATGGCTTCAGACGCCTTCTCGTCGGGGCAGCGCACGGGCAGGAACTTGTCGACGGTCTCGCGATCGATGGTTTCGAGTAGCTTGAGGAACTCGGGGTTCTGACCCGGGGTAGGGTGTTCGGCGGTAGGAGGGAACAGGTGCGTGTTGCCGACCGAGGAGACGAAGGCGGTGATCTCGATGCCGTAGGCGAGCTTGAGGTACTTCTCAGCGACGGCGCCAGCAGCAACGCGACCAATGGTCTCGCGCGCGGAGCTTCTACCGCCACCGCTGCTGGCTTTCACGCCGTACTTCTCGGCGTAAGTGAAGTCGGCATGGCTGGGTCGGGGGTAGAGGTCCATGGTCTTGTTTCCGTAGTCCTTGGGCCGCTGATCCTCGTTCATAACCATCAGGCCAATGGGAGTACCGAGGGTTACGCCAAATTCCGTGCCAGACTGGATCTGAACCCTGTCCTTTTCATTACGGGGTGTCGTAATGGCGGATTGGCCGGGGCGCCGGCGTGTCATTTGCGGCTGGATGTCGCTTTCGGTCAACTCCATGCCCGGCGGGCAGCCGTCGATTATACAACCGACGGAGCGGCAGTGGGACTCGCCATAGGTGGTGACCCGGAAAGTATGGCCGAAGGTCGACATGTTGCTGCCGTGTGATTATCCTGAACTAACGGGATAACAGTGTAGATAATGGTATAGCAATGTGGGTTAGCAGCGTGGAATAGTCGGAGTAATATTGGAAATTTTGAAGTCATGGAGGGGTTAAATAAGTAGGTTGGTCAATTTCCAGTCCAGTGCCCCACCAATTGACCTACCAGCCGTCATCGCCTAAAAAAGAAAACGATGACTCCCTCCGACTTACTGGAATCCCAGGGTCTTCGTTCACTAAACCTTAAGTTTTAGCCACTGGAAGATCAAGAAAGCTACCTAAGAGAGCGGTAAACGCCGCTGAACAGAGGATTTGACCGTCTCAATCGGCCTCAATTCCCTTATTTTCCCATGTTGGGCCTAGGCCGACATCGGCGATGGGCGTATTTGGCGACCAGACCAGGTATAACGTGAACATCTATCTAGGCTACGTAGTTTTATGGTAGACGTTCGTCCGTCGAAAATATTCAAACTGGATATTGACGGACGTCGAAGTGACTGCACGTCGAAGTGGCTAAGATCTCAAAGTGGTTGTACGTCCAAATTGAGGGACGTCGTTATTAAAGTACCTAAAGTATGCACAGCGTGGAGGGTGTCGGAAATGGTGTAAAATACCGTTCCGGTGTTGAGTGGATAAGAAGAGATATAGGCCAAAAAAAGCAAAGCGGTAAAATGGTTACCCAAATGGGAAACCACGTTGTCAAAATATGCAAAAGCAGGCGCGAAAGGAACAAGATTGAGCGCTACTTCCGTTCTAGAACCAGGGTATCCCCATTGGTATTGGTGCCTGTCCCGCTATCGTAGATCTACAGTGCTACATGACCTTTAACCCGGTCGTGCAGTTGCAGCTGGAGCAGTTGGAACCTTCCAAGAGCGTTCCATAGCTGCCATAGCTCCGCCCTCCTGGAAAGCCCAATGGCTTCGGCAGTCCAAAGGCTCACCTGGAGCCGCCAGTGCATGGTTAGCAGCAGCCGGCAATCTGCATCTGCATGGCTGCCACCACGACTATTGCACCCCGGACGACGCCCCTTCTCCGCCGACGCGGTTGCCCACCCGACCAACAGGGTGCAGATCTACGTCTCGCGCTGCCACAACCCCTACCTCAACCTGTCCTTTGAGCACTACCTCCTGCAGAAGTCGCACCCGGACTCGGTCGTGCTGCTCCTGTACACCAACAGCCCATGTGTCGTCATCGGCCGCAACCAGAATCCCTGGCTCGAGGTCAACCTTAACTCGCTGAACCGGCAGGAGCTCTTGGCGCCACCATCATCGTCGTCGCAGCCGCCCTTGCATCTGGAAGGGGACCACGATGACACCGATGCTGCCCTAATAGGGGTGCAGCTCGTGCGCCGCCGGAGCGGCGGCGGCACCGTCTTCCACGACCTGGGCAACGTCAACTACAGCGTCCTCTGCCCGCCGGCCGCCTTCGATCGCGACCGGCACGCGCTGATGGTCGTGCGGGCGCTGCGGAGCCTGGGCGTGTCGACGGCGCACGTGAACGAGCGGCACGACATCGTCGTGGACGACGACACCTCCAAAGCGTCTGCCACTGCCACTGCCACCAGCACGTTCAAGGTGTCCGGGTCGGCGTACAAGCTGACGCGCCTGCGCTCGCTGCACCACGGCACGTGCCTGCTGTCGACGCCGAACCTGGACCGCGTCGGCCGGTTCCTGCGCTCGCCCGCGGCGCCCTATCTCAAGGCCCGCGGGGTCGACAGCGTGCGCTCGCGCATCCGCAACGTGGGCGTGGCCAACGCGGCCTTCGAGGAGGCCGTCGTCGCCGAGTTCGGCGCCATGTACGGCAACGTCGACGTGGAGACGGTCGCGACGCGGGACATCCAGGAGATCCCCGAGGTCATGCGCGGCTACGAAGAGCTCAAGGTTAGTTGGTTGGTTTGGGCTTCTCCTAACTCCCCTTTTACGAGATCTCACTTGACTTCAGACTTCTCACATGATGACACTGACTGACTGACTGACTGGACGATAGTCACTGGACTGGATATACACACAAACGCCACAATTCACCTTCTCGACCCGGCCTACCGAAGACGACCCCAGGCCGCGGCCACCATTACCGGATTATCTGCCTAAAGATGTGTGTTTCAACAATCCATGCTCCCAAACCCCCATAGCACCCCTTCGTGGATATTATTGACTAATTGTATTCCGCCTAGTTCGACCTGAGTGTTACTGCCCGCCACGGACAGATTACGGAAGCAAAGGGAGCCGGCATTGAAACCTCGGCCTTGGACTCGGTCTATCTACACAAAGTACACGACTGGCGAACTCTGATTGGCGAATCTGCTGGATCATGGCTCAATGGGGTCTTTGGTGCCCGACCCAGTTAGAGGGATTGGTGCTGTTGTAATAGTCGGTGTATGTAAGATATAGTGCTCGGCATATTTGGATTGCATATATGTATATATATATATACAAAACCTAGGAGTTCATGTATAGACAAGACAAGATAAGAGTTGGCATATATAAAAAGGTCAGTTTCAATGTACTTCACTGGCGGAAGGGGAAGCTATAGATAGCAGGTTGCATTCATGAATACCACCATTGAACCACTGGCGACATGTGTTGAGACAATAATTTGTTTCATTCATTTTGAATATACTCGAAACTGCCTGTATCGACTCGAGATGCGAGCTTTCTGGTATATCCCAGTTGACCCTCAAGATCATACCATGCACTCCCACCCACAGGGAAGAAGCTATCCGGGACCTGTGAAGGCCAGTCTTGGCCTAGCCATCTACATATATAACACCGCTCCATCGTACAGGCAGACTGTTGATACTGCCGCCGCCAACATCGATCCTTGCGGAAAGCAGGAAGGCTCCTGAAGTCTCCTTTCTAACCCCCCATTCGCCGGTACTGAGAAACAGAGACCATAAAAACAAGCACAAGTTTTTAATAAACATAAAGTTGTAAAAAGAAACAAGAATAGAAGAACCATGTTTGTACAGACCAGCCGCTCCCAAAACAGATTGTTAATACAAATACAACAAGATAAAGAAGACAATATCGATCCCGGTTTGAAGATAAGACACACACAACCCGAAACAACCAGCGCTATATACGCGAAAAAATAAATCAAGGCTATCCAGCCGCTTGTATAAGGTAAGGTAGAGAGTATTCCGAGACCATCCAAGTATACACACACAAAGGACAAAGGGAAATTGGGGGTATCATAGTTAACAGTAATGAGAAGTCTTCGCACACACAAGATGACAGATAAGTAAAAAGCTCGCTAGACCGCGGAGCCGTAGGTCTTGCTGTTGCTGTTGCTGTTGTTGTAGACGACGCGGTGACTGGCGTAGACGGGACTATTCAGGATCGGGAGCTGGTCCTCCTGGTCCGGATATGGGTACTTTGTTGCCGTTGTCGTTGTCATGGTCGTCGCCGTCGTCGCCATGGACGTCGTCTTCGTCTTCTTCTTTATCGTCGTCATCCGCTTCATGCTCTTCATGCTCTTCATGCTCTGCCGGCTCATGCGCACGACGAAGGTCGAGAAGTCGGGCCAGGAGCTGTTGCGCGTGTGGACCCGCGACGGCCGCCGGATGTCCTGCAGCTTGAACGTCATGCCGTCCTCCTCGGCGCAGGGGCTCAGGATCAGGTCGCGCTCCAGGTCCGGGTAGTTGGAGTGCGTGGCGATCGGGCCCACCTTCCTCCTGGCTGCGGGGCCTCCGCCGCCGATGCTCGGCGTGTGTTGATGCGACGGGGTGAAACCAGAAGGAGACGAAGAGTACGAGGACGATGATTTTGCCGCCGTCCCGGATTTTTGCACCTGGCGCTGTCGGCGTCTCCGCAGCAGGCATTGCGGGGTGAAGGTCTTGAAGATGGTGTTGAGGAAGGTGCCCGTCGTGCCAAAGACGACAAACACGACGAAGCTGGCGGCGCAGCCGGGCATGAAGAGGAGGAAGTCGCGCCGGGCCCGGGCCGCGCCCAGGTCCGCGCTGTCGCCGAGCCTTTCGATGTTGCGCATCGAGATGAGCTGGAACATGATCTGGGCGACTTCGAAGAAGCTCAGGAAGGCGAAGCCGATGCTGAACCGGATCATTAGCCAGTTGTCGTAGATGCTCCTCCGCGGCTCCGTCGTCGCGTCGCCGTCGATGGCGGGTCCGTTGAGGCTGAGGGGCTGCGACCTGGACGAGATGCCGTATCGCACGTTCCAGGTCAAGAGGTGGTGCTTCGTGTGGATGTATTTCCCCATGATGAGCAACAGGGCCATAGCCCCCAGGACAGGGCTAAGCAAGACTACAGAGTCGGTTAGAGAAAAGGTGGTTCTTGGCAAGACTTGACGAAGCAGACAGTAGCTCACGGTTGATATTGGCAACGAGCAGGAACATCCAGGGAGACTTCTGGATGCCATCAAGTTGCAACAAGCTGATTAAAACTATAGGTAAGATAACTGCCACGATCTTGGCCGATATGTTCGTTGATGGCCCAATCTTCTTGAAGATTGCTATATCTGACCACCCGTATATAGAATGTGTTAAGGCGAGTACCCTGTAGTAGTAGTACGTGAGCCACGGTTGGCGGTTTGGGGAGGTTGGGAAGGCGATGGTACATACCAACATAAGGCGACTAACGCCTCGACGTTGTACGCATAGTACTCTAAGCACAAGTTAGAGGAGAGCTCACGACCCGGCCAGGAGCGGGATAGAAACGTACGGATGAAGAAAAGGACCAGATCCAGTCCGGTGGAAGGGCCGGCCACTGCCACCACGATGCTGCCCTGGTGGGCGACGGCGGTGTTGTATTGGTCGATCTTGACGTTCCGCCAGTCGACGATGGTGTGTATCTGCTGGGCGATGCTGGCCAGGGTGCTGAGGCAGGTGAAGTAGGCGAGCATGGCGACATACGAGGACCTTTCGCGGTGTACCCAGACCAGCCAGATGAGCAGGATGCTGAACAGCAGGCAGACGACGGAGTAGGTGAGCACACCAGCGGCAACGGGGATTACCTCAGGAAGTAGCGACGCCCCCATTTCGACTTGGTCCCGTCGATCCAGGTCATGAGGCAGGCCCTGAAGATGTTTCTCTCTGTTGGTCTGTTGGTGGCAACGTGCAATGGAGTTTTTGGTGTGAGAAAACAAAATGGCACACACGGGAAGAAACCACACGGATGGAGACGAGAGATTGGACAGACAGGCGGGATGTTTCCCGTTATTTTTCGTCCCAAGGCTGGTGTGATGATGTCGTCTGGTAGTGAGTCTAGGCCTAGTCCTCTATAGGGATGTCTTGAGATGACAGACTAAACCGGGGACCAGCCCGTCGTCGTCTCATCCCATGTAGCAAAGAAGCCAGGCATCCTGGTGCCTAGGTGCGATCTAGGAATTGCTGGGAATTTGGAGGAGCATGAATCGGGGACTGCAAGGATGGACGAGAACCACGAACCACTAGGTTAAATACTGTCCTTACTCGTAGCAGCATAGCACGCACAGCAGCACGCATGGCACGAGTGCTGAGTCCTGTGCTGAGTGCCGCATGCAGGTGCTCTGGGCGCGCAGGTGGCAAGATGATCGGTGGAGAAAGAGACTAGGGACAGGTTCGGGATGAGGTGGTAGCATGGGCGGCAATGGGCAGTGATAGGTAGCAACGGGCAAGCAGTGGGCAAGCAGTGGGCAAGCAATGGGGCCACGAGCTTCCACGATAGTAATGGATAAAGTATCTCACGGCCGCTGAAGAGGCTGATGTTTCAAGACTGGTAGCGCCGGCTGCTACTCTGCTACTAAAACAGCCCCAGCCCATTCCACGATGGAGCCGCCAACCAGGATGCTGGCCATGCGGCATGACGGAACATTCGTCTTATTCGCCGCCCCTTGTTCCCCTGTCATGGTAAACTTTTTTCTCTTGTGAGACTGAGAGACCATTGGACCAAGCATTCGGGTTTGGCTTTCACATCTCTCGACCATCCATCCATCCATCGGCAATATCCATCGGTTGGCACCCTTCCAAGGTCCTTCCGAGACCCTTCCAAGGTTACCTTCTAGAAGAATGCGGCAATCAAACAGTTTGGTCATGTCTTGTTTTTGATCTCATTTCACGTCTTCTATACTATTAATACTACTCAGCTGGAATCGCCCAACCACACCACGCCACACCGAGACCCGCAAAATGTCCAAGTTTCGTGATGCTGCATAACACAACACAGCAAGCACAGACACTTTGAGGCGGATGCCATGCCGACTTCTCAACCAAGCCGTCTATCTCTTTGGTACTCTTTCTTTCTTTCTTTCTTCTCTTCCCCATCTTCTTCTTTCCCTTAGTCTGTTGCTACCAGCTCTTGATGCAATATATAATCCGTACACATCAGCACCAAAAAAGCTATCGATGCTGAAGTCAACTTTCTTGTCCTCCAATGCGGCTGAACAAGCAAGCAGCATGACCGAGGCAAGCCCGCCTCACCTGACCCGTCCCACTTTACCGAGGAGGCTCTAACTGTCTGTAACTGTCTGTGCCCTCTGTGCTCTCGGTGCCATTTCTTTCAGAAGGATGAAATTGGGTCCCAGTCGTTTTGCTAGATTACTTTTATCTAGTCTCCGGCCGTAGTGAATAGCCTCAATTGTTGGCTTGGCACAAAGCATGCCTCACTAGCCAGATGGCATGCGACAACATGGTGTCTCGAAATCGACTGCCTTGGCTGACCCTTAATGAGCCGCCTTCATCGCAGCCCGTCGCCGCATCTTCTCTTGCACGCCCTTGAGCGCCGCCTTCACGTCTGTTTGACCGTCCCATGTCGAAATGTCGTAGTACACTGGTGCGATGTCCTGCATATAATAATTAGCATACGTGTTGCGAATCTGTGTGAGCGATGAGCGATGCACTTACCAAGAGCCACTCGGGCTTGATACCAGTAACTGTACGGATGTACTGTTTGGTAGTGAGGACAAACTCGTTGTAGAGCACCCATTCGTAGTCCGTCGCCAAGACCGTGCTGGGATGTAGCATGACGGCCTGGTTGTTGTCCTTCATCGTACGGTAGATCTTGCCGTTGCCTTCTCTCTTGGCAACTTGCATGAAGAAACCTGCCACCAAAGCACGTCTAATGTTGGTATAGTAGTTCTTGTCATTATGATCCGTGCCAACGAGCTCAACCTCGTGGGTTTCCATGATACGCCTGAGTTGGGTGCGGACGTTATCTGCACTCTTGAGGTGACGATGCGAGAGGTAGTGCTGGTGGCACCATTGCTTAACGTCCTGGCCTTGGCCCTCGGCACCCTTGAATGCGTGGTAGACATTCAGCATGGTCAGGTGATCACCGTCAGGGTGGCGGAAGTGGTTCTTCATTTCGTCGGCTTCTCGGCGACGGTTGGCCGGGCGCACGAAGATGTTGGGTACTGACAACAGAGATGTGATGGAAAGAATCTCGTTGGAACAGTAGAACTCGGGACTGGAGATCAGCATCACAGCAAGGGCAGGATCCAGAGGGAACTCAGACGCCATGCTACCAAGCTGAGTCAACTCTCCCTCGTCATCGAGACAGGCCAGGTAGTTGAGCTCTTCGAGAGCTCGCATCATCGTCTCGGGTGCGGGAGGGTCCATCAGATCGAAATGAACGAGATCCTCAACTCCAAGCTTCTTCAGTTCCAACACGGTGTTGGCAAGATTGGACCGCAGGATCTCAGGGTATGTTTGCTCAATAAGCTCGTCCTTGAACGCCTTCTCGGTGTAGAGACGAAAGCACTTTCCAGGCTTTGTTCGACCAGCACGACCGGCACGCTGTTGGGCCGAGGCCTTGGAGATAGCCGAAACCAAGAGGGACTCGACACGAATACGAGGGTTGTAGATCTTCTGCTTGCTGAAGCCCGGGTCCACGACGTAAACAATACCATCGATGGTAAGGGACGTCTCAGCGATGTTGGTCGAGATAATACACTTCCGTCCAGGCTTGCCGCCCTTCTTCAAGGGCTTCGGGGCCGGGTCGAAAATCTTCTGTTGCTGGTGAGGAGGTAATGTACCATAAAGCGGGTAGACGGCCATAGGTCCACAATCTGCTTCCCTGATCATGTCATCCACCTCCAGCGAGATTTTGCGGGCTGTGTCCTCGATTTCCTCTTCACCAGTCAGGAAGAGCAGGATATCACCTTCGGGTTCGGATGCGTGTATTTGCAAAACAGTTCGGATAGCAGCCTCGACGTAGTCCTTCTCGGCCTCGGGGGTGTAGTAGATCTCGACGGGATGAGTTCGACCAGGAACGGCCAGAAGAGGGGCCTCGTAAAAGTACTTCTGAAACTTCTGAGCATCCAGGGTTGCAGACATGACAATGATCTTGAGATCAGGTCGGCGCTTTGCCAGCTGCTTCAGAAGAGCCATCAGAATATCGGTGGCCAGCGTACGCTCGTGGGCCTCATCGAGGATGATGCAACTGTAACGGGACATCATGTGGTCGTGCATGGCCTCTCTGAGCAGCATACCATCCGTCATGTACTTGAGGACCGTCTTGGGACCTGTCTTGTCTTCGAATCTGATGCTGTAACCGACCTCCTCTCCAAGTGTGACGTCCAGCTCATCGGCTACACGCTGGGCAACCGACATGGCGGCCACTCGTCGAGGTTGCGTACAGGCGACAAGCTTGTTGTTCAGCTGAGGGAGCTCATCGTACAGGACGTACTGGGGGATTTGGGTCGTCTTTCCAGAACCGGTTTCACCGACAAAGACAAGGATCTGAGATTTGTGGTACATTTCCAGGAATTCCTTCCTATGTTGCAGAACAGTCGTTAGTCATGTCAAGAGACAGGCCATGGGCAGTTGTTGTGGCTTACCTCTGTTTGTGGACGGGTAGATCCCTTCGGGACTTCAAGATGTTGAAGTACTGGGGAGAATGCGGCTCGCCGGTGAAAGGGTTGTTATCGCCTTCTTCGGCTTTCGCAGCCTGCTTCGCAGTCGTGGCGCGTCGTTCGAATTCGGCGAAAGGCGAGCCGGCGGGCAAGCGGCTGCTGTACCTGGAGCCATTCTCCATGGTGTTCTCTTCCTTCATGTGGGCCAAGTAGGGATTGTTTGCGATATCTTCGTCTTTCTTGACTCGCTTCGCAGAAGCCTCTTCTTTTTCGGAGCCGAGTCGCTTCCGGTCGGCTTTGTTGAATTGGGAATCGGAATCACCAGCCATAGTGACGAAGTGGTGTGGGAGTTGTTGTGTGGTGAGGGAATGGTCGACAGGCAGCTGGACTTCAGGACTGCGATAATCGCCAACTTTTAAAAAAAATAATGGATTGATGTAGGGACGCATCACGCTAGTACAGGCAAACCGCCCCGCGCTATTGGGCTAATCAAGCTGATAAGAAAATAAGTGGCCCCCACCCCAGCGAGTGCTGTTGCTGGAGTGAGTAGCTGATGCTCTCTCTGCATCACAGATGCCGATACTGATATTTACAAATGATCCGTGGACAGTTGCCCATAAATACCAATACCAAACATTTGCCGCAACTACCTCCTCAAAATGCAGACGATGAATTAATTACCTGATATTTATCCTTCTTTATGCAATCCAACTTTTACAAATTAGAGCAGTAGACTACAATACCGTAGAAGAGAAACCTAGAGTGAGTTAGACTCGATGGAGATCGGCCTATGCGGAATTATCACAAGTCACCAATACACAAATCAGGTATCAAGAACTCACGAAGCACTATACGCGCCATCGCTTTTGTTTGGTGTCATATTACAAGATCCCCTTCGCGTCCATCAGTGCCATCCATGACCATCCCGTCTCGTATGTGTCTGCTGATGGGGGCATATCCCACGCGATTTTGAGTAATATACAGGGTATAGTGGAAACCCCAGCCTTTGTTCGCCTTCCGTAAATATCTGGAGCCGCAGAGAGAAAAAGAAAAGCAACAAAATAAGTGTGACCAGTGGACCTTGGCATCTACCAAGTAGACGAGCCACTGAAGGCAAACAAAGATCTATGATGCAAGGTGGTAGCACTGTTGTTGGGGTGGCGCATAGGCAAGCCACTGCCATACCATCCTTAAAACGCCCTCCCTCTCAGGGATAACCGAACGAAAGCAGAAAAATATCAAAAATGCTTCGTATGTCATTCCATATCCGTAACGCTCATCCAAAGCGCTTCTTGTCTGCCCTGGACTCATTAATCCATGAAGTTGTCATCGCAACCCCACTGTTGGGAGCTTCGTCGCGTAGCCTGCGGCCGACGGACGCATTAATGCGCAAAATCCGAACCGCTTGCCCGTCGAGCATTCATGATGATATCTTCTACAAGAGCCTGCGACTCTGCCGGGACTTCAGGGTAGCCCCTTGAATGCTGTGGAACTGGGGGTGGCGACATCGGCGATTTCATTGCTGGATGCTGTGTTGCAGGGCTTTGTTGCGCACGAGCTATTGCCGACTCGGGCTGTAGCTATCAGTCTCGCATTCGTTAAGAGTGTCGTTGAAGTTGCTCACTTACAGTGCGAGTTTGGTGTCCAGAATCTTGCAAGGGGTGTGGGGGGCCAGAGCTATTGATCGGAGGCATGGCTGTTGATGGGGCTTCTGCTGGCTGTGATATCACTCGGCTTGGTTGGGAAGGCTTCTGTATTTGCTCCCATGGTCTAGGAGCTGGAATGAAAGTCTGCTTTGGAGCTGCCGGTCGTGCCTGAGAGGTGGCGGGCGACGCATATGATGGTGACGTCCGGAAGCCGTCACCATTCTGAGCAGGAGGACTCGGGCCGGGGCTTGTGCTATTAGGAACAGCAGAGAAGAATCCCGGTGAGGTGTTTTGAGGGGACGAGTCCTGGATATGCATCTGCGACTGCTGGGGTGGAGGTTGACTCGGCGAGGCTGCCATAGGACTATGTTGAGTCACTTGTGGGTACATATGCCCTGTGGGCTGGCCATGCGTGGAAGATTGGACTGCCGGTAGCCCTGGGCTATAATGCCCAGTGTAAGGTTGCGACTGTGGTTGCGAGTACTGTGTAACATGCGGTGTGGTCTGCGGCGACGGGGTATAGGCAGTTGGCGAACTCTGCATTGGGGCCTCGTTCTGTGCATGTGCCAGTGGTTGTGATTGTTTCCTTTGCAACATGGCTGCGTAATGCGACCGAATCGCAGGATGCAATTGGGCGGCTATCGAAGTAGGATCCCATGACCCATCGGGGGTGCGTAGGCCGCCCTGCCCGGAAATTGTCGCGTTGCCGTTCCCGGTCCCAGGTGATGGTAACTGGTAGTTTGCAGTGTACTGGCCCGTAGGCGACGGTACTGCCGCACCCTGCACATTATGGGCTGGCTGAGGTTGAGGCAAACTGGCATAGGATGTGGAACCCTGTCCGTTTGTTGGCTCAAAACCTGTTCCGCTAGGTGTCGCCGAGTTGCCCGCGGGCTGCCGCGACACATTGAACAAGGCGTTTGGAGTCTTCATCAAATGCGCCCTCAAGTTGCCCTCATATCCATTCGTAAACCCTCCCCAAGGTGCATAAGGAGTTCGATACTTAGTCGAGTCCCTACAGGATTAGTACAATAATAGTGTTACAGAGAAAGTCACAACTCACCTATTGTGATGAACTTGGAAAAATGCATACTTCTGTACGACGCTCGGAGGCGCAGGTCTCGTGATAGGCGGAAGCTTGCCGACCTGAGGGGGCCCGGGCGGACCCTGACTCGACGCTGAAGATGATGGTCTTATCGCCGAAGACGTCATCGGAGTATTCAGGGAGTTCGCAGAAGCGGTGGACAAAGATCTTGCCCGGGCCTGTGCCTGGAACAACTGCCCGTTCTGTGGCGATGGAGAAGGCCCAAGACCGGGTGGTTGCATAAAGCCGAAGCTGAATGGTGAGCTTGAATTAAAATCATATCGAGCGGAGGCATACGTAGATGATGAGGTTCTGAACCGCGGGTCTGAACCGAATGGCAACGACTTATTCCGAGAGTGGGCTGCCTGATGTGTGCTCTTAGGCAGTTGCAAGGGCCTCGGTGCGCTCTGCGGCGTGTGGGCAGGTTTCGCTGGCGCGGACTGCGGAGTATACGAGTGGCCGGCGAAGGGCGGTATGGTCGGCTGCGGTGTTGGCCCCATTGTAGTCTGTGGGGCTGATTGTGGTGTCGTATACGGCTTCGGTGCTGGTTGCTGAGGATGAGAAGGCCTCGCGTTCGGCTGTGGAGTTTGGGGTGGCTGGTATGATGAGTAAACCGCAAAGGTAGACGATGACGTAGGAAATGGTCTTCCATTGGGTATGAAACTCTGGTTCGTATACGGCATAGGGGCATTCGGGTTGGCCAGCGGCGGGATCGGATTCTTAGGCTTGTACTGGTAAGGCTTCTCGGAGCGGCCCATCGCCGAAGGTTGTCCTTGGTGCTGTACGGGGTATGTAGGTGTGTACGACTTCCGCGGCTGGGCCGAGGGTGGCGGAGGCGGTTTCGGGATGGTCTCCAGAAAGTTGCTCTTGTAATTGTGCACTGGCTTCTTAGGGTCCTCTGTGTACTGAGCCCGAGCCTCGGTAGACGTCCTTCCCAGATAATACCAGATCTGGTTCTCCTTGTTGAGATCGACCTTGGCCTGCGCTTTGTTAGTGCACTCCGTAGTGTTGTGGAACTCGGCCCATGTGCAGCCTTCCACGAAAGGCTCTTCAGCCCGCGGTAGTTCCTCGGTTTCCCGTTTAGTTGCCTTGATCTCTGCTTTCGCCTTCCGAGAGGTCGGCATAGGGATAGCATTTGGTGATGCTTTCGGTAGGTGGTAATCCGCGGCATCTGGTAGTAAGAGCCATTTCCACTCGACTTCGACTCGATCACTGATAATTGTTAGCTGTGGTGGTTCTTGGTTACTGTAAGTTTTGTAGGCTTCGCACCCGTTGGGTATAATTTCCACGAGTAATGTCTGTTCGTCATGTCTGTTCTCAACCACAACCCCAGCGAAGATTTCTCCTCTGTAATACTGTAACTGTGTGACATCTCCGCGTTTGAGGGCGGCTGCCGTCTTTCGAGTCTTTGCACACTCCTCCAGTGCCGGCCCGTCCAGTTTTCTGTCCCGCTTCGTTCGGTGAAACCGGCAGCTGAATTCGAAGGCTTGCTCTTTGTATTCTGTGCCATCCTCGCCAAAGATAGGCACTTCGCCCTCTTCGACGAAGACGCCTGCAGCTGCGGCACAGGTGGCATGATAGGACCGAGCGCACTTTCTCTGGGAGCACTGTACGCAAGCGCCTCGTTTCGATCGACAGTAAAGACATTTGAGCTCAAGACGCGCCTTGCTTATGTTTGCAACATTGGCAACAACCTCCTGACCATCAACTGACTCGATCCAGGTCTCAGCTCCATAAAGAGCACACATACGATGGGCTTTACGGCCATCATCTGTGGGTAGAAGCTCTGCATCGAGTAGCGTATTGGGGCACAGACAGCAGGGTGGTTCGACTTGTGTCTTGACGCGTACGCGAAGACGGATTTTCTTGGCCTTCTTGTCACCCTTGTCCTTAAGTGTCCGTTTACGTTTCCGGCCGGGCTGCTTGATTTTAACCACGTGCGACTGCGACGCAGCCAAGTCGGCCTCGTCTTCATCCTCATCTTCGTCTTCGTCTTCGTCGTCATCTTCGGTCTCTTCGTACTCGGTCTCTTCACCACGGAGTTTGCGTTCAATCTCGTACACATCTACCCAAACGCTGTCCTGAGCCTGGGCACACTCGCATCGCTTCGCGATTTTACCCATTGGTAGCCAGGAGTCAAGCGCGAAGTTGACAGCCTCGGCACAGTTGTAGCCAAGGTTATATCCGGAATGGTAGCCATAAGGATATGTTACCACAAATTCTCCAGGATATGAGACACATTTGTTGACTTTGATGTTGAAGTACTGCTGAAGGTGGTTTGGGGAAATCAAGAAGGCCTTGTGGCGGAGAAACTGGTCACAGGCCTTCGCATCGGTCGGCCAGATACTCTTCATAGCAGCTTCAAATCGGCGAGCATCTCCTTGAGAGATACTATACCACTGCTTGGGAGCGCCAAAGTGGAGGTAGTTGATACTGTAAAGATCCACATCCTCTAAATGCCACGCGAAAGTGGCCTTCCACATACCAAGATAGAGATACGCAGTGTTGACGCCAGGGACCTTGGTACCCAGCACATCCAATAGATTAGGAAGCTTGTTGAGGTTCCACGCCGTCGTATCCTCCGGGAATAATGTGCCGGGCAAATCGGCACCGTATAACGGGGCTGCGTATGTGAGGGTCTTCCAGTATATTCTTTCCAACTCTTCGCAGCGTTCAGGTGTATAGTCCGAGATGTCCATGCGATAATCCCAGTCCTTAAAAGCTTCTTCATCAATTCTGGCCGAAGCTTCGCGTTTGGCATACTTCCGTCGTGCGGAAGTGGACTGTGTTTTAGCTTTGGCTTGTCTGCTTCCTCCCATTCTCCCAACCATAGGGACTGGCTCATCGTCCTCGTCTATTTCGGCACCAGGGTCATTCTCCACCGATTCAAGTACACCCTCAGTTGGTTTCGGCGAGATGGGCGTCATCGGACGGTCCTCTTGATCCGTGTTTTCATCTCTAACGACATTCCTCCGCGCTCTGCCCCTGGTATTTCTTCCTCGCCCGCGCGAACCTGATGCCGAGGAAGTCTTTGGTTTCGGCGGCGCCTGGGCGCGGCGCTCACCTCGTCTCGCAGGAGGCTGATGCTCGCTTTGATCGCATAGTTGGCGCCATTGTGGGAGGTTGTAAGACCGCTGGTGAAGGATGTTTACCTGTCGGTAGGTGCCGTTCGATCCCATGATGTCTTGTTTGATAGGTTCTCGGACGCGCACCTGCTTTACCATGTCGTGCAGCTCTGGAAGCTCGTTCTTCCACTCATCGGGAGGGATGACCTTGACGATTCCAGATCGCATGCCGTACTCATCGATCTTGGTCATCTATGATATGGGTTAGCCTCGGCACCTGCATCGGAAAGGCTCGACATACGAATTTCTTGAAGTCTTTGAATTGATGCATGGTTGGTCTGAAGACTGGAACAGTACCAGACCATTCTGCAGGAGTAACTTCGCCGATGTCATCTTCTTCTTCTTCTTCCTCCTGCGCGGGTGCATCTTGTTCCTCCTTCTTGACTTCTTCTTCGTCGGTCGTTGAGGTGGGAGCTGTTGGTGGGCGTTGGATTTGGGATTCGTCCAGTTCGCTCAATTCGGAGTCGTCGTCGCTACCATCCAATTTCATGGCGTCGTTACTGTCGGGTGGTGAGTGTAGCTGCGGCTGCTCCGGCGCCGTCTGCGCCATCGCTTCAACCGACATCTTGTAAGCCACTACATGCGATCAATTCACATAAGAGTTCGGGCGATCATTGGGCGACCGGGCGGTTGGATTGGATGTGCGAGACAGGGAGAGCGTCGTCGCAACGAGGATGGACCGAGAAAGGGAAGTCGGTTTAAAGCGGAGTGGGCCGGTTATTCTGCGGTCCCACTGGCTGTACCAGGCGTCCTTAACTGCAAGCACAGGTACTGACTGGCTGGCTGTACTGTAAGAGGGAGGATCAGTCAATCAATCAGTGACTGAAATAAAAAGACGGCCGAAAGTAAGTGTGTAGTTGGGTGAGTGCAAAGGACCAACAAAAAATTGATCGATATGATCTCGGCACTTTTACGATGAAAACAAGAGAAAGTGTCGAAGATTTCTGTTTAATTCATCGTTTGAATGTCGGGGACAGAGGGAAAGTCGTTTTTCGCAGGTGCAGAGGATTCGACTCATTATCGAACGATTCCCTACTAGATTGAATGACGGCGTAGGTTGGTTACAGGTGGATTTGTTTGGCTGAAGTAGTGGAGATCGGTATTGGTATCGGGGAGTTTGCGCTAATAATCCGTCAATTGGTACCTTACCTGTACTGTCTGGAAGCAAGGAGCCCAGGAGCCCAGAAGCCCACTCCATTATGGCACTACACTACCCCACGATAAGCGGCTGAAGTGATCAACTACCTGCATCGACAGCCTCGCGTCGTCGTCGTCGTCTCTCCCAACATAGGCACTCAAACTGTCTCAACTCCTCATATCTACGACAAATCATGGCGCCCGGCCAGAAGCTCTATCCGAGAGCTACCGTCAGGAAGATCACAAAGGCGCATTCGAAGTGCAACGTGAGTAAGAATGTCGATGTTATGGTGAGTAATCTGCCAGCCTCCGAGACGCGTTTTGGAGGATGTAGCCTAACAACAAGTGATTGCAATAGGTTTTCCTCGACTACGTTCTGTTCATGCAATCGTACGTAAAAACTCGTCACCACTGCCACTTCAAACTAACAAGAACATTATCTAATCTTTTGCCCTTTTGTAGGCTCATGAAGGAGGCTGCAATTGACTCGAAGCAAGCTGGCGAGCGCGGTGTTAGCGCCAAGAGCATTAAAAAAGTGACCGCTGTAAGTTAGCATGATGGCAAGCAAGCAAGCATCTTATATCATGCGCAAACAACCAACACCAACAAAACCACAGGACACGCTTTCGAAATTCAAGGGTTGAAGCGACTGTACGGAAAATAAGAAAGGATATGCGATTGCCACCTGCACCATCACCCATCAGCCGCCAACTTTTACACATCAATCCGTTCAGCCCGCAGGACCCACCGATACAAATTATGACGAGTATCGCCAGGCAAGCAAACCAAACTCGAGCCGCCCCACGATCCATAGACCCTATTTTACTTAAAGATGTAAGGATGCATATAATGGAAGGCAGTGTTTTGAGGATTCGCAGCTTTGTCTAATGTATGTAGCCACGATGGCCCTCGTACGAAGTCTGGGATTCTTACTGGAAGAGGGGAGCTCATATGCGGCTCGGGTCCCGCTATTAGCTTGATGATATGTGACGAAAGCAAGGGCGGGGCTGTCGCGTGCGACTTTGGGAGTGGAGGAGAAGTATTAGTTGCGGGCGGGAATGCAAGAGGCCACCTAACTTATAGAAGTCTGTGGCATCAATTCTAGAGATACGCGCTTGAATGAGTACAATTGTTGTTTGCAGAGTAGCTACACTGAAAAGTGCAGATGCGTGTCAGTTAAATGAACCATGCATACAATATAAATATCCAATGTTGCTTGCCTCCCAAGTTGGAGGGAGTCAATTCCAAACGATGCTGGCTGGCTGGGACCCTGAAAGCGCCAAGCACTTCCTCTACAGATGGGGATGCGTTAGCGCAGTAGCAGGTGAGGTGTGAGTGTGACCTGAATAAAGCTCCAAGGGCAGCTTCCGCGACATGCCTGAAGGACCAAACACCAAAAAATTTAACAACCAGCACACTTCCACATAGAACGTTTGCACAACACCCTGCATTCTTTTTCCCGACCACCCAAGCACTTGTCCTAGTATTTCTGAACAACCCTCTTGTTGTGATCACAATCCCTCAATAGCACTTCCGGTAAACCTCTACCTAGACCCTTGCCACCCTCCGTTTGCGATTCCACCTCCATCCTCATCCCCACGCCCTACAGCTCAGCCCTTCCGCCACCCAGAACGAAACGGTTGCGCACACTCACACCTTTCACTTACACTGTTTCCTACTACCCTGACCAAGAGATTCTCGAAAAATCCTCGACAATGCCTTCTTCCGCCGTGCAGAACCCCGTGGCTCCCGTAGAGTCCAAGTCCGCCAAGAAGAAGAAGGCCGCCGCCGCTCAGCGCACCGAATCTCCAGCTCCCAGTGCCTCCGCCCCCATTTCTGTATCTGGTGATGATTCCAACGAGAGCCCTTATGTTCGTGAGCTGCAGAAGTAAGTCTTTGCTTGCCGCATCCACCATATGGTCTGGGGAGTCCTTGGAAACTGACTCGCTGGCCTTACAGGAACATTCGTAACATCAACAAGAAGATCGTGAGTCAACGCCCAATTGCTCCTCTAACTCGCCAGGCCAATGCTAACTCTTCTCTTCCAGTCCAATGTTACCAAGACTCATGCACTGATCGAGCAGCACAAGGACAAGTCCCTCGAGGAGCTTGTCGCTGCCAAGATCATCAACGCCGACCAAAAGTCCCAAGTCCTCAAGAAGCCCCAACTCGAGTCCCAGCTCGCTCAAGTAGAGGAGCAGCTTACCCAATACAAGAAGATCGAGGCCGAGTACCGAACGAAGAGCGCAACGGACAAGGCAAAGGTTGAGAAGGACTTGACGGAGAGACTGGAGAAGGAAAAGGCCGATGCCCTGGTAGCCGCCACCGAGAAGGCTGCCGCCGACATCAAGAAGGTGCAACACGACAGTCTGCTGATCCTCACTCAATTCCTGCGATTGGCCGCCGCCAGACGATCCGAGGATGCTGATGCCACCGCCGATGAGAACATGGCTCTGGAGGGCGTCCTGCTGAACGTTTACTCGGGCGACGAGAGCGCTGTTTCCACGATGCTGAAGCTGATCGAGGGATCCGAGGAGAAGACCAGAAGCGTTAGTGGCGATGAGCTCCAAACATCCTGTAAGTACCCAGACAGAGTTGTCATCAGCTTGCGCTTGTCATGACTAACTCTCGGTGTTAGTCGCCCAGGTCAAGGCTGCTTCCGTGGCCCACGTTCAATCCTTCGCTGCGACCGAAGAGCAGGCTCCCGAAGCCGCTGAGGCCACAGCTGATGCTCCTGTATCGGATCCTACCGTGACCCATGCTGGTCTCACCGAAATCGACGCTGGGGAGACGCAGGCCCCTCTGGCCAACGGACACAACGAGGGCATCCCCAATGCTAGCGTCACTGATGAAGCTGCCAACGCTGCTGCCGAAAGCCAGTGGGATACTCCTAATGACATGAGTGCTTCCCAAGAGGACTGGGTTACGGTGTCTCGTGACCCTGCGGAGACAGAGACCGGCCTGACGGCCACACCTGCCGCCTCTGGTCCTGTCCAGTCATGGGCTGATGATCAGCCCGAGAACCCGCCTGAGGTAAGTGAATACCCCTGAATCTCCTAGCTCTCTTGTGGCGTAAGACTAACAGCATGTGCCACCAGACCCTTGCCGCTCAGGCAGATGACGGCTTCCAATCGGTCCAGCGCAACCGTCCCCGAGGCCAGGGCGAAGGTGGTGAGCACCGCGGCGGACGCCGAGGTGGACGCGGTGATTACCGTGGTCGTGGCAGAGGCGAGGGTGGCCGTGGAGGACGCGGTCGTTACAACGATCGACGTGGCGGCGGAAAGCCATCCTCCTAAATTGCCTCCACAAGTTAGTTCCCACTGGCCGTAATAAGAACAGCGGGTCTTCCATGAAATTGGCTGTACCATAGTTATTGGGCTGGGGGGACCGGTATAACATGACGTACCCAAAGAAGAGTATGTAATGGACTTCTTGGGAGAGACGAGGGTGCATGTAACCTTATGGACCTCAGCCTCACAGGTCATGACACCGGAACAGGACGAGACGGTTCTGATCAAAATAGCTAGCAGAGATCGGTCTGGAATCTCTCGATTCCAGGATTTTTGGTAGCTAAATGTAACATCACCACTGTGCCGTACCGGTACTAAATAATCCTTGTTCGTGGGAGATCATAACTGTGCATGTACACACTTTCTCGTGACATGGTGAGGCCGTGTAGTACCGCTCTTCCCCAGAGTTTCATTTCGGCTCCCAGGCAAATTCTTGGGGATTACCAGGTACGAAGGCAGTCAACTTGCAGGACCCACCACCAGCTTGTCGTGGAATGGAGTGAACTCACGGAGAAGTAAACCCCGGCATAGGTGAAATAAAAGCATAGCGTGGTGACATAATATAAGACGATTCTGGATGATAGGATTTGACTACAGCTGCGACTATCTGACTAGGAGAGTGTCATCTCCCGTCTACTACAAAACCCGACCAAGCAAGCCCGTGATTCTTGGAATCTTTTTTTGTTGTTGTTGTTGTTGTTTAAGACAAGTAACCGTTAGCCCCGAGGAACTCCTTCAGCACCTCGGCGTCGCGCTGGCGGTACGCCGCGCGCCCGCGGATGGCGTCCTTGACCTGCTCGAGCGAACGGTCGAAGGCGGCCGTGTCCTTGTCGCGGAAGAAGGCGTCAATCTCGTCGAGGTACTTGGCGTCGGTGAACTTCTTAAGCGAGAGGCGGACGAAGCGGTCCAGCACGACAGGGTTGGCCATCTTGGTCGTCACCTGCTCCCAGTTCTCCTGCATGAACTGCCACTGCAGCGCGCGGCCCTTGGAGTTGCCGGCCAGCGCCGTGCTCAGGTAGTGCATGTCGCCGCTGGGGATGGAGTCGGAAGCCGCCGCCGGGGGCGACAGGTTGAAGAGGAAGGGGATGGCTTGGTTCTTGAGGATCTCGACGTCGCCGATGTGGCCGATGGAAGAAAGGCACATCTCCCTGCCGTCGACCGACGTAGTCGTCTCCCACTCCTTCTTCAAAGCCTCGAAAGCCGCCGCGGGAGAGCGCTTGACACCAGCACGGTAAACGACGCTACGCAGGTCGGGGCTTAGGACTTTACCTTCTTTGCTCCACGCCTCGAATAACTGTGTCGCTTTCTCCAGCACCCTGCATCAACCCGTATTAGCCTCGGCGTCACAATATCGCATATCAGGTCATTAAATAGGAATGGGGCTGAGACTTACTTCGGGTGGCCGTTAACCACAGCCGTCAACAGGAGTCGCTTTCTCAGCAATCCAGTAAGGAAGTCCTCTCCAGAGGCGGGCTCCCAACCAACTCTCTCCACCGCGTCGTTGATGAGTTTCAGGGTGAACTTCTCCAGGCCCTTCTTAATCTCGTCATTGTCGCCGAAGACAGACTTGACGGATCCAAGAGTGTTCAGTGCCTGGTTCCACACGATCTGGCTCGTTTCGGCACCAAAGCCTTGAAGGAACGCCAACAGAGCTGGAGTTGTGCCATAACCAGCAGAAGCAAGATCTCTTGCCGAGCCAAGTGTAGCTACCTTGTCCTCAATAGTAAGCTTCTCCAATTGGGTGCCGAGCTTCGCCAATCGAGCGGGCGGGTAGTTTGTCCGGTAAAAGCCAAATCCGTTGTGGTTCAGCTTATAGAAGTCGTCGTCAATGTCGCGGATAGTTTCTTCCTTAGTGGTCAGAGCAAGGCTCTGTACCTCCTGAGTGCCGGCCTTGCCCTGAAGACCAACTGGAATCCACCAGGTTGTCTCGTCCTCCTCGGGCTTCACGTCCCCAGTAGACAAGAACCGGGACTGTCTTACGCTGATTTGGCCAGGTTCCTCGGCGACAGTCAGCAAGGGGAAACCAATCTTCGTTATCCAGTTAGACATCAGTGAGGCAACATCGGTTCCAGTAGCCTCGGTCAACCCAGCCCACAATGCCTCGGTTCTGGCGTTACCATAGGCGTGTTTCTTGAGGTAGATAGATACGCCCTTCAAGAACTGCTTCTCTCCTACATGGTTTGCCAGCATTCTCAGAGTCGAGCAACCCTTGAAATAGCTGATTGCGTCAAAGATCTGGTTCACGTCGAGGGCGTCCTGCACCGGAACGTAGATAGGATGAGAAGCACGAATGCAATCAAGCTGGAAAGCCGACTCCATGCCATCGCCGACGTATTTGGCCCAGACATTCCAATCAGGATGGAACTCATTGACAGCATACCATCCGACCCATGTCGCAAAACTCTCGTTCAGCCACAGCTCATCCCACCAGTCCATTGTCACAAGGTTTCCGAACCATTGATGGGCAAGCTCGTGTGCCACAACGTAGGCAATTCGTACCTTGTAGGCGGCATCTGAGGTCTTCTCGTCGAAAAGAACAGCAGTTGTCCTGTAAGTCACGAGACCCCAGTTCTCCATTGCGCCATGTGTGAACTCGTGAACTGCGAGAAGATCGGCCTTGGGAAGAGGATAGTCGATGTCAAAAGCCTCCGAGAACAAGTCAATTGTCTTGGGTGCATGCTCCAGAGCCCATCTGCCCTGTTCCTTAAGGCCTCGGGTGGTATAAACGCGGACAGGAATCTGCTTGCCATTGTAGTGACGCTCGGTCTGGCTTTCAACATACTCAAAATCGCCCAGAGCCCAAGCCAAGAGGTATGTGCTCATCACTGGGGTTCGTTCGAAGGCAACCATCTGAAGACCTTCAGTAGTCTTGTTGACGCTCTTGACAGGCATGTTGGACAATGCCACTTGGTCCTCGGGTACCTCGATGGCAAAGTCGAAGGTAGCCTTGAGCCGAGGCTCATCGAAGCAGGGGAACGCACGTCGAGCATCACAAGCCTCGAACTGGGTGCTCAGCATGTAGTGGAACTGGTCATCCCTTGGCACCGAGGCGGCTGCGGGTACCACCGGCTTGTACTTGCTCCTGTAGAACCCGGCCATGTCATTGTTCAAAATGCCCTCGAACGCTATCTCCAGGGACGCCTTGCTGGTTGGCGGGATCTCCTCAGCGAAGCTCAAAGTAGCGCGTTGTTTCTTCTCGTCATAGCTGAAGTTGGATGTCTCCAGGGTCTGGGTAGCCTTAGAGTGCGAGACGGTCAACTTGGCAGACGAGAGCTTGAGCTCCAAGGCGTTGATGACAACATCCTTGGTCGCCTCCAGGACTTCTACATCGATGCTAATGAACAGTCATTAATTAGTATGCTAGGATACAGATGGAACACGGCCAGGAAGCTCATTTTCTTCGAATAATATATAGCTCTTGATCAATGGCCGAAATAGAGGATACGTTACACTTACATGACTTTTCCTTGGTAGGTCCAGGCCTTGAAGTCTAGAGAGGAGAGAGAGAGGTCATAGTGAGAGGGCTTGATAACCGTGGGGAGGGTATCTCGGTCCGTCATGGTGAAAGAAGGCACAATGGAAGAACACTGAACCTTTGGGACTATGAGTGATGGAGAAATGTCGTTGAGATATACCCGCAATCCCCAAGTTTTATGGCAACTGGTATGATGGTTCGGGTTACTGCTGGCGCCAATCTATGCCGTTGAGGTGTCACAGGTAAAACAGTGATTGGTGGGGTTGTTGACTGTTTTTACCCCTCCAGCGCCAATGACAGAAATACCCCTCCTCCCACGGACGGGCAACAATGGGGCGACTGTGGCTCCAAGCCAGTGATAGGTTGAAGATGCTTTGGAAGTTGCAGCTCCATGCTTGCATATGCAGCACGAGCAATATCAACCGCCCGATTAGTTGCATTGCCCATTGCCCATTGCCCGATTGATACTTCAGTGTCAGGTTGCGGCTACATGTGCACCTGCAGTCACCAACTAGCTGTACATGCATTGATGTCTACCTAACATCACATCATTGTACCCTGTCTGTCAGCTTGTGCTTCCCCAGTCCTGTTGCATACCTGCTGCATACCTAACATACTCCTATTTGGCAGTATGCTTAGCTGAGCTGAGCTGGAACCAGGTCACACTCACTGCTCCCTAGCACTCACTGCTTAGCATAGGCACTTACTTACACCTTGGCTTCTAAACTAACAGCTCCCTATAGGAGTTAACATACTTAGACACACACCGGGTCATAATTGCAACTTGTGCATTTGTCAATATCGCTTTTGCTAGCAGCTGTCTGAAGCAGGGAATATAGACCAGACCAGATAAAGGAGCTACGATGGATAATCGGCGACAGCTCTTCGGCGCGCCTTCTCGGCTTGACCATCCCTCTCTGCAGTCGTCCCGCCGACCTGACGGCAACCCGTGGGACCAACACGCACCTTCTGGTCCATCCTCTGCTTTGCCTCCACGATGGGAGCAAAACGGTCAAGGTCAGTAACACATGTTCTTCACTGGCCTTTCACTTCTCTTTTGTCGACGACATCAAATGCCCAGACACTGCCAATATCCCTTGATAATCGCATCCCGTCTCCTTCACTTTCCTTACAAAAGATCTTTCAACCTCTTCACAACACTAGCACCATCCTCATCAATACGTTGACAATGTCAACACCGCATCCTCGGGGATCAATGATGCCCCCGCCTCCGTCTGCGAGACAGCAGCCAGAGGACGTGGCGGTATACGAGGACAACTGGAACCCGTCTGACCCTGATGAATATGAACGTCTTCTCCGGGCTGGCCTGGTACCCCGAATGCGATACTTTGATGACGATGATCAAGAGAACCCTGCAATGTCACCCGAGCGTTCTGATCGTTCTGATCATTCCGATCGTTCTGACTATACTGACGACATATTTGGTGAAGATTCCGGAAACGAGGAAGCTAGTGAGGAGGCTGACGACCTGGACCGCGACCTCGACGAGAATGGCGAGGGAGCCGATATCGACCCTGACGAGGACGAGGGCGAGGAGGGTGAAGGCGGCGAAGACGAAGGCCAAGACGACGACGAGCTGCCATTTAACCCCTCTGCTGTAGGCTTGAAAGAGATCAGCAACCTTGCGAGCTTCACAGTCAGCAGCTACAAGCCTGGCTGTGGTGTCAAAGAGCTTCGTGACGATGACATCAACCTGTTCTGGCAGTAAGTTGAACACTCATGTCATCCCGAATCGCTTTGCAATTACTAATTATACGTAAGGTCCGACGGTCCGCAACCTCATCGCCTGAACATCCACTTCATCAAGCGCGTTGAGATTCGCGCTCTGCGACTCTTCTTGGACTACGAGCTTGATGAGAGTTACACACCTACCAAGATCCAGATCACTGCCGGCACGGCCCCGCACCTCACCATCCCGTTCAACACAATGGAGCTGAACACGCCTAAGGGCTGGATCGATGTCCCCATTGTTGGCGCCGGCGGTGGCAAGGACGGAAACTCGCTGTGCTGTTTCTTTATCCGCATCATCGTGCTCGAGAACCACCAAAACGGCAAAGACACCCACGTCCGCGGGATCAAGGTCTACGCTCTGGACGATAGTGCCACCACAGCCGAGAACAACCCCGTCGAGGACATGGCGGAGGCCATCGACGACTACGGTGGCCGGGCCGGCCGGCGAGGTGGCGACGAGCATGGCCAAGATGCTGGTCGTAAGCCCACAGGAAAGAAGTTCGTGCCGGGAGATGGAGGGCTCACTATACCCTATTTCATGCGTGATCCCGAGATCCGCTAGAGGAGCCTCCGAGATGTGTTCCCTCGCTGGGCATGGAAACGACGGTTACGTGGACAATGTAGGATTATTTTGGGCGATTCTGATACCCTATTTGCATTTTGGGGAGGGCTGCCACAGTACCAAGAGATACTAGATCCGAGGTATTTTCTCGGACATTCGTGGTGTTAATGAGATGCCTTTAAGCAGTAAAGCCAACATCTCGTGTCCGTAGCAGAGCAGCAATACACCTTCTGAACGCGCCTCTTGTCGGTATATCATTTATCATGTGCTATCGTGAAAATAAAATGTCGACTTAGTCCATCTTGACTAGCGAGCATTGTGATTTTCTATATATAGTCTTCGCTGGAATTTACTGACAGTTCCTGTTTAATATGACAATCGCCTATTTTAGCCAAGTTGTTCTTTCGACATACAAGTGGGTGGTGTATATCTGCTTCCATGATTCCTGATGATAGGGGATGAGGTGGCGGGGTCGGAGGGTCATCCAGGTGGGACCCCGGCCGTTTCCCGCATCAGCCCGGCATCGAATCTCCAATTCCCGCGCCCTGATGGTCCGTTTACCAGCGTTCTTGCCAATAACTACTCCTCATCCTCATCGCCATGTCAGCATCCGATGTGACCGACACAGAAGCCATGAGTTTCTCTCGACCACTCCCACCGAATCTGGTATCCCACTTCACCCAAGCTTTGAAAGCGTTCCAACTGTCAGAAACGACCTTTAGCGTATTGTGCTCAGTCTCCTCCGCCCACGGTAGCAATCATGGCGGCACCACTGCCACTCCGGTAGTAGCACCCATCCCGCCAAAGCAAACGCCCAGGACGTTGGTGGTTCTGGATTCGTCCTTCAACCCGCCGACGCTGGCGCACCAACGCATGGCCCTGTCGGCCTTGGCGGACCAGCATCAGCCACAGCGTCAGGATTCGTCCCGGGACTCGCGCGTCCTGCTGTTGCTCGCCATCAACAACGCAGACAAGGCGCCCAAGCCCGCGGCGTTCCCCCAGAGGCTGGCCATGATGTACGTGTTTGCGCAGGATCTGCTCGCGGCTGCTCGGAAGCATCATTACCAGACCGTATCACCAAGCTCCGATGAGAAAGGAGGCGGCAGTGCAAGGCACGAAGAGGAAGAAGAAGCGGTGGATATCGCGGTCACCACGGAGCCCTACTTCCACTCCAAGAGCAACGCCATAGCGACGAGCGAGTACTACACCGCCGCCGCCGCTGGAGTGGAATGCCGGCCTATGATGGAGCAGCTGTACCTGACGGGCTTCGACACGCTGATCCGCATCTTCGACGCCAAGTACTACCCCAACGACACGATGCGGCAGGCGCTGGACCCCTTCCTGTCGCAGTCGCGACTGCGCGTCACCATGCGGACGGACGCGGACTGGGGCTCCGCCACGGACCAGCGGGCGTACCTGGCGGGGCTGCGGGACGGCCGGCTGGAGGCGATGGGCGGGAAGAGGGAGTGGGCAGATCGCGTCGATATGGTCGAGGGTCGTAAGGAAGGGGAGGAGGGCGGCGGGGAGGTCATTAGCAGCACCAAGGTCCGGGGCGCCGTGCAGCGGGAGGACTGGCCGGCGCTGCGGCGGCTCGTCAGCGAGGGCGTCGGCGAGTGGGTGAAGACGCAGGGGTTGTACAAGGAGGATGCCTGATCAGAGCAAGCTGTGAGCCTGGAGCTCAGAGTTACGGAACACATGTATTCAACGATTGATGATATTACATTGTACATTGTTAGATGTTGATGTTGATAAACTAGAAGGTTTGTGCTTGGCCATGCTGAATTCCCGTGCCCCCCTGAATCGTGCTTCTAATCTGGGCAATATTCAGACAGGTATAGATCTTGTCTACTCTACCACCCTCGTTGCATTTAATGATACTCATCCAGGCCATACCTTACCAGATGGGCGAGCTTCCATATTCGCACGACGATAGCCGTCCGAGCCATGGTTTTTTACTTACTCCTGCAAGTACGTGGAAGTCTGGGTGGAAGTAGAAAGGACATCCATCAAAAGAGCAGCTTCAGGTTAAGGGCAGTCTGACGTCGCTTACTGGGCACATGGAATAGTTATCCTGATCACAACAAACGTAACTGAGGACTACACCTCCCCATATCGTGAACTGTCAAGCCCTCTCACTGGCCATGGTCTAGCTAAAGTTGAAGAGCCAGGCAACTAGACTTTGAATTTGGGTCTTACTTGGACGGCAGATTTGCCGCGCCATACAACGTTCTGGTTACCTTGCTCCGAAGACGGGAAAGACCAACATGGTCCAGACGGAAATTACCCTCTACTCAAGCCACAGTAGAGTTATGTCAAGGTGTACTGAGGCGTATTTTAAACATGGATAATAAGTAACCAAGTAGTGCTGGTTAATGCAGGTTGATATGCTCTCTCACATGTTGTACATCTCTGTTGCACATAAAGCTTTCCTGCCGAGCCTGGGTACAGAGATAATGTGTGATAGTATTCAATGTCCACAGTATCTTCAGGAACCTCGGTTCGGCCTCTCAGTGAGTCAAGCTTCACATCGAATATGGATCAAATAGAGTCAAGACGAGGCGGACTTGCAGTAAAACAAGCCTCTGGAAGGTGCGAATTGTCAGATGCAGTCCACCGACGTGAAAAAATCAAAGTGATCTGAGCCAATCAGATTAATTCCTAGCTAGATCACACCCACTGGATGGGACCCCGGTGCCTGCAGGAGCAGTTATCGGCCAATCAGAAAAGAGGAAGGCAGCAAAAAGGCCCTATTGGAAAAGCTGAATTTTCACCCAGGGCGCGCTGCCGTCCCCTACCGTCGCCTACCCAGCTTCTGGAGGCTGATCTGGAAGGCCCACAGGACCCCCAGGCAAAGGGTATAAATATCTGCCTTCCCTCCCTCTCTCTTGGGATTTCTTTTTCTTTTTCTCTTCATGTCGACAATACTCTAAAGAATCATTTCTATAGTTTTTGTCCCAATCTCTGTTTTCTCCAAAACAGCTACAGATCCGACCCTGGTTGATGATTCACATCCCTGCCGCCCTAGAGTGAAGAGGCCCTTTGGCCATGGTTACCCTCCCAGGTTTCCAGATACTCTCGCCCCCTCCGCAAGGAGGGCGGTCGACTTGCTTTCACGAGCGGTTGGCTGTATAGAGAGTGGTGATGATCTCAACCCCGATTTGTCATGGTCTGCCTTCGGGCGCGTGGCCGGGGTGGGCGGTGGTGGACGTCTGACAGGCGCGTTATTCTTTTATCTTTTTCATTGCTTGCTGGGGTTCGTCCCTGGTGGTGAAGAAGGAGAAAATACCTGTGTAAATTATGCATCAATTGCATTGCAAATCTAAATTCATGACATTCGCAGCCTTGTCACATTCTGTGATAGCAAAGCCAGTGCCGGCTGCCTAAACTGCTACTTGTGAATTTTATTGCAACCCTGCCGCATCCTGTCAGGCCTTGCTGCTTTACGGTACCGATGTGGCTCATGCTGTTTGACGATAGTGACATGATTTCAATATAGGTTGTCATCGTTGATACCATCTTTGGAATTACAATCATTAATGATGGCAACTGCAATTTACAAGAAAGACGACATTTCCTCCGGGCGTCTCTCACTGGCCTTTCACTCATTATAAACACTCGCATTCTTGGTGGGCTTTTGACAAGCCTTCCAAAATTGCCATGTGTGGTTACGAATCGCCAGATTGTGCGCCATCTAGAGGCACCCCATCCCACATTGATACGCACCTAAGTGGTTGGACTGTTTGTGTTACTTGAGGCGGTACCAGTCCCTCTGGGTGATTTCAAATATAACATTATATGACTTCCAAAGACTGGTAACCAGGCCCAACTAATTTGAGAATGTGTTTGGCTGACTGACTGTATGGTATCTGCTGTATATATTGCCATATGTCTTGATGCACGAACAGTCGCCTTGGGCGAACAGGGGCAGAACACTACTGAATGAAGCCACGCGGTGTGCTTGATTTGAAGTGGCCATTATTGACAGGTTGATCAGGGGTACACAAGTTACGTATCTGAAGACATGACTGTTCTGCAGAGCATCATCGGCAGTTCCTCTCACTCGATGGCGTCTTCAGTCAGATGTTTTTCTGGATCATTCGGCCAAATGGACAGACTCCCAGTACCACATACATGCTATGATGTCTTGAACAACTTAAGCATTTCTTTCCCTAAGGGTCCTCAGGTGAACCCTCAAGACCACACGACACATGTTAGGATTGATACACAACAAGCTGTGCGACTTCGTGCTTCTGTGCCTTCCAGGGAGTGACAAGTTTGAAGTCAATCTATCTGCCCATGGTACTCTGTATGACCTTCCTTGCCACGGTTCTGTGTACCCTTCACATGCGAGGGAATCGTTACTTTTCACACGACGTACCATTCCAAGTTTGAGGCAACCGAGCTCGTTATGCCCGGGCCAGCTGTTTCGCAGCCGGCCACTTTACTGCCACTACTAATTGTCCTACTATTTGTATCTGATTATCATGACTATCAGTCGGTCATACCAGGTAAACATGTTGCTTCATATCACTTAAGCATATCATTTAGGGGGCTTCTGGCCGTAATTCAACATCAGCATGGACAAGTCGAGATAAAGTGAATCAGTGTATGTCCTCGTAAATAATTATAACGAAGGAATCTAGTAAAAGCCAACGCAACATGGAGGTATTCTAACGAGATAACGTATTCCCACACGCCAAAAATCAGACCAAACAATACTCCCAAAAATCTCCCCCCTTTCAACCGGGGGCCGTACAATTATGTCGTAGCGATACGTGCGTCCTACGTTAAACGCATACTAGAATGCGACTCCTGAGGTGCCGCGCCCGATAGTTTTGTATGTCCCTGACGGGGCATCCCAGGTATCAAACCTGCTGGTCGTCTCGAAGGCGTCATCCACGTAGCCGGAGAAGTAGAAGCCGGTGATGACGACCGCATACGTCAACAAGAGAATACTGCCTTTGAAGTAGTTGCTCTTGCCTTCGCCGTACACATAGCTGAGCAGGAACACGCAAAGAATGACGGTCACCATGTCCCATTGGGGGAACAATAAGCTGAACGTGTAGTGAGCCATATCAGGGTCTTCCAACGACGGCACAATCTGGTATACCGCGGAGAACAAGACCAGAGCAGGTATCTGAAGAAGACAGACTTGAAGGGCGTATGCAGACCCGATCTCCATGGAAAGCGCAATGTTGCCGTTCATAGCGAATGAGATAGCGTTCTGGGGGTAAGAAAGTTAGCAGAGTCATAAGATCAGGGAAAGTGAAGTTGTCTTACCAGGAACTCGGTGGTGTTCGGAACAAGGGCGAACAGAGTGATACCAAGGAACTTTTCATCAATATTGACATTTTCCAACACCACATCCACCGTGTCGACCAGAATCTCAGCGACGATAGCGTAGAGAACTGTGGCTGCCATCAATATGACCGCACTCTTCGTCCGGCTCCAGTTCGGCGCATCGTGGCCACCATGTGCTGCCGGGTTCTGCGTCGCATCTTCCATATCAGGGAAGCCACTGTTGCGAAGCGGCGTCGGACGTGAATTAGCTGTATTGCCAGCATTAGAGCCGAGGGCGGATGTGCGACGTGGGAGACGTGCATCACGGGCGGCAATAGCAGCTGCCGTGGCTGCGAGCTCGGTCACACCGCGGATGAGATTGTTATTCTCCTGTTCAGAAAAGCCAGGTACATGGACGTTGGAGCGAATGCTTTCAGTGTCACCTCCATTGCCATGGGACTTGGGCGGTACCATATGAGGGGTCTGGATAGCACCATTGGATGGAAGAACCCCTGAAGGTTGACGTGAATGGTGGGCACTCGCTTGGCCTGATAGCCCGACCTGCCTCAAAGACTGGCCAAGAATACGCTTGTAGAGATTACTGTCTCGAATATCCGCCCCTGTAGCATCAACGGTACCATGCTGCTCAGAAACACGTCCAATATGTAGGTTCTCTTCGTTCTTCTTCTCTTCTACTTCCGTATTCCAGATGACAGCGGCATGAGTCCTCAGGGTGAACCACAGCCCAGTGACATAGGATAAGAATAGGCACGTGGCAGCCGCGTAACAGTAAGGGCGAACAGCCTCGAGGTAGAATCGATCGTCGACCTTGGGCACCTGAGAGAAATAGCAGCGACGACAATCGCGGTCCCTATTCTTGCTTTCATGAGATGGGCGATAATCGATACATTCCGTGCAGCTGAGCTCATGAGTGCCGTAAATCTGGTAGAACAGAGTAGGCCCAAAAGCAGCCACTACAGCGAATAGAAGCATCGTCGAAGTGACGCCTGCAGACCTAGCATTAAACCGCTGTGTCTTGCGTTTGATAGCACCAAAGCACATAGAAAGACCAGGGAGAAATAGAATGCCTGCGAAGATGCTTCCAATAATGCTGCCTTCGACAAGTGCTCCTTTACCCTGTTTGAGGGCTACACAGTAGAGAAACACCTCAACAATGGTGGAGAAGAAGGCGTTGATGGCAGCACCGAGGCCCATAGATGACTGAGCAGAGATAGACGCAACTGCCTGACCAATGAAGTATGCCAACGGGATGATGGACAACAAGCCAGCCACGAAAAGGAAGCCCGGAGAGGTGATAAAGCCCTCAACGTGCAAGACGCCCTCAAGAACAAGCCAGTCGAAGATGACGAAGATGACGACAGCCATGAGGTTGATGAGGAAGATGTTGGTACCGTCAATGGTGTACTTCCAGTATTTCGAGCCGACTGCCCTGTAAGTGCAGAGGAGAATAGAGGAGTAAGTGCCATCATTGTTGCGTGCCTGGGTGATGTCCGACTCGAAAGATAGTGCCAGAGGATGCCGCTTAAGATGATCAAAGAGGAGCATGGTGACCTTGCCCATTGGGATCCAGAAGACCAAGAACCAGCAAATACCGGATACTATAATCAACGAAGGGCTGATCAGTCCGTAAAAGAAGATGAAGAAGATGACCCTGCCGATGTTCCATTGGCCTCGACCAAACATACGCCTCTTCATGCGCCGACCCTGCTCTTCAGTCTCTGAGTGGTGTGTATGACGCCCAAGAAGGCTGTCAGTCTCGCTGGGTTCCGAGTCGATGCTTCTCCTGGACCGGCCAATGATTGAGCGGCTGCTCTCAGGGCCGAAGAAGAGTCGGCCATACTCGAGGTCTCCATTCTGCCACTGCTCATACTCGCTGATGCTTCTCCCCTCTCCTTGATCCTCATCCAGATACGCCTCATCTTGTTCCAGCCGAACGAACTTGCCAAAGGGATAGAACAAGTAGCCAGCCAAGCCCCATAGCACCCGGCCATATGCTCTACCACTGGGCGTGGCCGCGAATAGGAAACACACTACTGCACCAAGGGCAGCGATGATGGCCATCCACCAACCGAAGGCAAATGTCCATATCAGATTGAAGAACAGCAGCCAGATACTAACATGGCCTCCTGGTGACGAGTGGATATCACCCTCCGCTGTTTTCTGAACAGAACGGTCCTTCTTGTACAACGCGGGCTTCCACAACCGAATACCGAATGGATGTGTTTCATTGATGGCTTGTTGTCGGTCTTTCAACGTGAAGCTCTCAGCATCGCTGAGATCGTCGTCGTCGTCGTCATCGTCGTCGTCGTCTCCGTCATCAACTGGCGTCTCGTCGTCTTCCGCATCAGATCGCTCAGCCTCACCTGTCGGCTGCTCGCTGGTGGGCTGGTCCTCTTCCAGGCGTTCCTCTATGCCGCCCTCGTCTGCTGCGTCACTTCTGCTCGACTGTACTCGTGATAAGGCCGGAGCAGCCATGGTGCGACGTCGAAGAGTCGATGGCTGTCTGCCGGAGTCTGTATTGTATTGCGGTCGGGGCGACGAGTAGCTTTGCGCCCTCTCTGCTGTAACTTCCTCGTCTACCTCGTCAACAGCGTCGTCGGTTGAAAATACTCCTCCTCGATGAGGGGCCTGTGTGTTCGAAGAAGCGCGGCGCGTCATGGGAGGCTTTCGTGGACGAGCTCTACCACGCTCTGGGCCCAGCATCGGAGAGCGCAGAGGTTGTTGGGCAGCGGTTCTCGTGTGAGCGGCGCGATCAAGAGCGGAAGCAGAATTGCTAAGGGAGGATGTGTCGCCTCCATGATATGTACCGCTGCTCCCAGCAGGAGGGGGAGTTTGCAGAGTCCCTGCAGAAGTGGCATTACATACAGTTAGCCCATACATGAGTGACATCAGACGCATCACAGCGAACAGGGACCTGTTGACTCGGATCACTGCGCTACATAAGATTGAGTTTTGGGACGCGACATACCATACGACGAAACATCAGGTCGTCTCCGCACCGTATCTCCAGATTGATAACTTTCCGACATTGTTGTATCTTCTCGAGAAGGAGGCTCGGTGCGTGAGTTGCCTTGTCGAGTATCGGTAGGAGACAGCGAGCCCGAGTCGCCTAGGTCGCGGGAGGGTGGATCCATTGAGATGAACCGCGTTCTTGGACTCGTCGTGTCTGTGTTATCGTTGGGGCGAAATGCCGAGTGCGTGCCTCGAGGCCGTGAACAAACCACCGAGAGCCCGGCTATCAGAAGCAAGCTACGGGGAATGTAAGACAGACCTTTGGCTGTTGTCTTGCCAAGCGAATCGACAACAAGGACAAGGCACCAAAAAAGAGGAAAGAGAGAAAAGAAAAAGACACCCCAAATTAATTATAGGTCCCCGCTTGGAACGAATCAATACGTTACAGTCGACAGGGAGCCAAAAGATCAATCAGTACATAGCCCCGGGGGGGTTGGAAATACCGGAACAGAAACGAAGCGAAGCAAACCAAGTCAACTCCCGGACAAGAAAGATGTGAAGCTTGGAGAGAGCCTGCCTGGTACTTAAGCACCAATGTTTGCTGGCTTTGTGGAAGGGGAGGGGAGGATTGAAAATGAGGAAATACGGCAGCCAAGACAACTACACAAAAACCAAGACGGCTCCTTCTTCCGTGAGGCGGTCTATCTCTCTCCCTGTTCGTCGTTGCCCTTCGTCTAATTGATTAGATGCGGTAGTACGAGTAGGTAGGGTAGGCAGGTATCATATCTCATGCAGCTGGCAGCGATTGGTATTGATCAACTGAATCGCAACTGCTCCTCGTGATTATTTACATACAAGCGAAACGGTCATCAGCTGCAACTTCTTGCGATACTACTACTGCTACAGCTTATTAGGTAGGTACCCTTGTCTGATATGCCCCTTCAAATGTTTAGCAGTGGATTTGGGCGCTGCTTGGCGGGCCCGAACCCATTTTCTGGGTACAGGCTACATGTTTAGACCCATTGGGCGGTACCTTTGCTCTGCTAGATCGCAGCATCGTCCATCGATTTTCAACTATTTTCCCGTCCGCAGTCCCCCCTAGTGGATGCATTGAAGGAAGCTTTCTAGTAGATGAAGATTTCCCCAGATGGCGTGGCTAACCCAGATGGCCGTATGAGCTTGAGAGTCCCAATCATTTCGGCGATCGCGTACATTACGTCGCCCACTCGAAGGGTCTGGTACTTGAAGACCCGAGGACAGAAAATGTGTTACAATCAGATGCACGTTCAGAAGCACGTTGTGCTCGGGCGCATGACCACTGTCTTCATGTTGGGGTGAACGCTTACATATTCGCCTGCTGCTACTACTGCTACACAGCTCCATTTCTACATAGATAACGGGGCCTCCCTCCACGAATTAGATTCGTAAGCACATTCGTAGGAATTTTCTCAGTCGGTAACTTTAGTACAGGTGACTTCACTGTGCATTCAAGACACTGAAATATCGCAATGGTCAACGGTGCCAAGCCTGAACGGCCCACTCTCTTGCATCCCTGAGCTCTGGCTAGGCGGATTGCGGCATTGTTCTGGCGGTTACAAGGCAGATAGACTCTCCTAGAAGGCTCATCGTCAAACCGCTTTGAAGTCTAAGGCCTATCTGTTCTCTGGTCTGCATTCTCTGAATTCTCGAAGTGTCGAAGGGCTATCGCGGCTACCAATACGGTGATCGTTCCAGGTTAGATAAGTGCAACTGTGCGAGGATGCTACGGCGCTAATGCATCTGCATCGGTGTACCCGCTTTGCCTAAACAAGCAGTCCGGGCATTGGAACCTTGTTATTCAGCTGTTTGACTTGGTAAGGCTGGTGCATGTGGCTGCTGAGTCGGTGTGGCTAAGCTACTGCGCCAGCCACATAAGCAAGGGAGCTATTCCAATAAGCCACACCAGCTGCCAGCCTCATCACCTTGACTAAGTAAGTACCCAAGTACCGATTGGGTCGAGCTTCATCATCGGGGTCAGCCTACGTTGTTCGACGTTAAGCAGCAGCTACACCACTATCGATCGTGTCCATCTCCATCAACAACAATCAAGGCCCCAACCCAACCCTTTCATCTTGAACTGCATCTATCCCGTCGAATCCCACCGTACATCACGAAATTTCGGATACCTGCCACACATAACCAGACTCTCCGGAGCTGCCAGCAACCATGGCGCTCGACAACTACTATGCCAACAAGATCGAGGCCATGAAGCTTGAGATCCTCAAGGGTCAAGCTGTCCTGCGCCGTCTAGAAGCCCAACGCAACGACTACAACTCGAGAGTGCGGTTATTACGAGAGGAGCTCGGTTTGTTACAACAGCCCGGCTCCTACGTTGGTGAGGTCGTCAAGGTGATGGGTACCAAGAAGGTGCTGGTCAAGGTCCACCCCGAAGGCAAATACGGTACGGCGCACTCGCATACACATGCAAACAAGTCTTACTACCATTACATATCATACTGACGAGATCAATTCTTAGTTGTCGATGTCTCCGAATCCGTGGATATCGCAAAGCTCACAGTAGGCAAGCGAGTGACGCTACTGTCCGACTCCTACAAACTCGAGAAGATCCTCCCATCCTCGGTCGATCCCCTGGTGTCCCTCATGATGGTGGAGAAGGTGCCCGACAGCACCTACGATATGATCGGTGGTCTGGATCAGCAGATCAAGGAAATCAAGGAAGTCATCGAGCTGGGTCTCAAGCACCCCGAGCTCTTCGAATCCCTCGGTATCGCGCAACCCAAGGGTGTCCTGCTCTACGGTCCCCCCGGTACCGGAAAGACGTTGCTGGCCCGAGCCGTCGCCCATCACACAGACTGCAAGTTCATCCGAGTGTCCGGTTCCGAACTGGTGCAAAAGTACATTGGTGAGGGTTCCCGCATGGTGCGCGAGCTGTTCGTCATGGCCCGTGAGCACGCCCCGTCCATCATCTTCATGGACGAGATCGATTCCATCGGTTCTTCCCGTGTCGAAGGCTCGTCGGGTGGTGACTCCGAAGTCCAGCGCACAATGCTGGAACTGCTCAACCAGCTGGATGGATTCGAGCCCACCAAGAACATCAAGGTCATCATGGCCACCAACCGTCTAGATATCCTGGATCCCGCCCTGCTGCGACCCGGTCGTATCGACCGAAAGATCGAGTTCCCCCCGCCAAGCGTGGAGGCCCGTGCCGACATCCTGCGCATCCACAGCCGCAAGATGAACCTGACCCGTGGCATCAACCTGACCAAGATCGCCGAGAAGATGAACGGATGCTCGGGTGCCGAGCTGAAGGGTGTGTGTACCGAGGCCGGCATGTACGCGCTGAGAGAGCGGCGAGTGCACGTCACACAGGAGGACTTCGAGCTGGCGACGGCCAAGATCCTGAACAAGCACGACGACAAAGAGGTCTCGCTCCAAAAGTTCTGGAAGTAAGCTACGGGGAAGGTTTGGGTTCACATTGGAATGGAGGTGGCTTGCCCGTTGCGTTGCCTCATGTACCATGTATAATTATTAGAGACGACTGCAGCCGAGCCACATGGGAGTTGGCCGGCATGGTCAACCAAAAGAGCTATGCAGTGGACTTCCTCCAATTGATGATTATTGATGACTCAGTGGCCCTGATGTGGGCGGTTCTATACTCGAATGACGATTGTCCCTGTGTGAGTGAGAACGGATTCCAGAATACTTGACATAATCTTGTGATAGAATAAGCATACCTTTGACAAGTCTTGCTGTCCTTTTCATGTATCCTCATCGTGAAACAGGGATTGCTTGACTGCTCCTCTAGCCTATTGAATATGAGCAAAAAACGATCCGGCTGTCTGAGTTGTCTGGCACTGCTCACCCTAGTCCAGCTACACTATTCTTCTTCTAAAACGAGAAATGGAGATATACTGGAAATTAGAACTGAAAGACACCGAGAAGAACCAGTTTCACTTGTCCTAGGTCACAGCAAGCAAGAAGAAAGCCATACAGTATTGTCTAAGATGCTTCGTTGTTGGTATCAACTACTAACCGCCTTACTCCTATCCATCGACTTGACTTGACACCACACCAACAACACCACAACGCATCATCATAATTAGCAACCCCTTTTTTTTCATTGCGCATGCTTTTCGTTGCTGAACCTAACCGCCGAACGAAGACATTCATGTTGTTAGTCTCTCTTTCTCGCGCGCTCTCGCTCTCGCATTCTCGCTTCTCACCCGCCCCAAAAAGCCAAATCCATGCATGCAATGATGATATAATGATTACTTTATCCATTAAACGCCATCCAAAACAAAAACATTCATCAGTCGTCCCGTCGCACTTTCCGTAACGCTGCGAGGTGGATGTTCGTATGCTACCTGTGTACAGATGCCAAAAAAGCCCATTCTATGCGTGCAGCCCCCGGAATGGAGATATGCAAATTCAAGTGTAGAAGTTGTTGAAGGCCATGTTATCCTTCATACCCTGCCTTCCTTCGTTCCCCGGCCATCTCCACCCTCCCAAACTCGCTATGCCTACTAAACGAGAAAAACAAGTTACCTCCTGAACGGAGCTTCGCTTTCACTCCGGATATGGCCCCTTTTCCCGTTGGCCGTCTGGCTGCTCCTCTCTTGGAGTCTCCAGATCCACTCGACGATGGTCTCATAGCAAAGCACAAACTGCCTAAGACTCTGCACCATGCTGAGTCTCTGACTCCTGAAGTCCTCCACCGTTCTCGCAATAAGATCGATCGAGTCATCGCCGACCCAGCTGAGATCAATGTTCGCGTCATTGCCATGGGGACCGCTGTTCCCTCGCCCAGTGGGAGCCCTAGATGACGACCGCGACGCACCATCCATGCTGATATCGCCATCGTTATCCCTCCGCTTATTGGCCGCTACCGATGCGATCCTCTCGCGCTTCAACATGTCGATCACACTATCGACGGTACAGAACGTGCCGGTACGGCCGCAGCCGGCTGAACAATGGACGAGCATGGGTCGAGACTCGCTGTCGGACTCGGGCTCATCGTACCAGTTGGGCGTGACACCTCGTTCGGTAGCGACAGACGCCGCGATGGCATTAGCATCAACGGGAAGGGCTGCACGCTGCATAACGTTGGCCAGCTCCACCAGAGCGAGAAGATGCGATGGTTGTGCGGGCACGCCAAAATCCGGCCACGACGGATAGTGAAGGTGCGTAACCTCCCGCATCGGGGCGAACGGGTGAGTAGAATGGGACATGGCAAACTTGCGAATGACCACATATGGCGTTTCGGCTTGCGCCTGCGCCGGCGGAGGAGGAGCGCCCAAGGCCGTGGCAGTGTTGGCACGGCGGCGGCCAGCCTCTGCTTGACTCGCCGCAGGATTCGCCGGATTGGAACGATGCTTATCTATGTCCAGAGACACCTTCTTCTCTGACAAGGGTCTCAGCTTGATCGGCCCGTACTCTCTGTCGTTCCAATAAGGGTGGCATTTCAGCTGGCCACCTTCCGATTCTGCAGTAAGCATGACAATAACTCGAACATCCTGATCCCAAATAACCGACCAGAAGTCCTACAGAAATAGTTAGCAAGCAGTTCAGTACTGTAGGAGTAAGCATTGCACATACCTCGAAAGTGGCCGGTAGGGGCCCTTGGGATGCAATATAACGCTTCTTGCTCCGTGAAGCTCGGACGTGGCTGGCATTGATGTAGTCGCAGGATCCTGGTGGTTTGCCTGAAAGAACCACACGAGCGTGGTCAAATGGAAGGATATCTTTGTAACGATTCTTGACTCCTTTCTCGATGCCCGATAGCGAGACAGTCGAGTTCGCTTTGCTTGGCGATGAAGCATTGAAGGCGGAATATGCTTCCTTCATACGAGACTGCTCATCGCGTTCTATCCGCAGGAATTTGTCCGAGACAGACTTCCCGTGATCCGACTTCGCAGCAGCATCGCGTAGCCAATGCGGCAATGAGTCAGTATCGACGGCAGCAGGCAAGGCAACTTCCATTTGTCCAACGCCATCTGCAAGATCCATGTTTTGCCTGATGTTACCGAAGAAGGGATTGGCACCGTTCGAAGCAGCTGGGAGAGTGACACCTCCAATGACTGGAGCAAATGTAGGCCGGCCTCCATCGTTGGAGGCGACGGGACGGCCAGCTCTCTCAGCCGCGTGACGACGGTCGATCCAGTCAGGATATGCATTCGCGAAAGCGTTAAAGCCGCCCCTTAACAGATACGCATTTCCGGTAAAGGACTCGTTGGTGAATTTCTTGAACATATTGACAGCTGATAGTGCATCACGCTTCTCGGAAGAAGCCGCATCGTAGATGATGAGAGTCTTGACCCCTCGCCACTGGGAGAACTTTTCCTGGTCCTCTTCAGTTTGCAGCGTCTTCTGCAGTTTCTCCAGATTGAAAGTGGCTCTCTTTAGTAAAGTAGTAGGAATGCACAAGTTCAGTGCTCCTTCGATCCTCGATTGTGCGTAGTTTGTAGATACTCGCACATCCAACAGCAAGTAGTCATTTTCAGATTGGCTCTCGAGGATCTCTTTAAGTTGGGCTGGCATAAGCAGGCTCGGACCGTCTCCAGAAAGGGCAGTCGGCAGGGTTTCTGAGCGAGGATGCGAAAGACCTGGGGAAGCGAGGCCTGTCTTGGACGGCGGGAGCGAAAGCCGTGGGTGCGCATCTTCGACCTTCGAAAGGTTGGAGCGCCTTATAGGTTGGAAAGGAGATTCAGTCTGCGCTGGAGACGCGTGCGTTGGCATGTCGAAGAACGAAGGTGCATTCAAAGAAATCTCCGAGTTCCGCTTCGAGTCGGACGAGACGTAGGCGGAATCGTGCAGACTCTCAGAGTCAATATCCATTCGACTGCCTGTGGTCTCGCGGGAACGGCCCAAGGGAGGGCGCGACAATTCAAACGGGGTCTCGCCCTGATTGGTCGACCTTCGTGGGGGCGCCCTCGGTCTCAAAGAAGACGGTGGCTGCATAGGCTGCATGGGAGCGAACTGCGCGCTACCAAGGTTGAATGAATTTCCTCCTCTGTTGAGGTCGGCCTGGCGCCTGAACGCCTCGAAATCGGGGTTGGCATCGAGGGGCACCTGCTTGGGGATCGCGGCCCCGAACGATTTGACAGACGATGTGGGTGGACTCCAGTTCTCTCTAGGAAGGACAGCAGAGTCCCGTGGGTCGGTATTGGGGTCGACATTGAGCCCGAAATAGTTCGGGCTGGGTGATCGCACATCGGAGGGTACGGCCGGTGATAGTTTGTTTCCCGGCGGATAAGGTTGGCCGACCGAGTGCGGCATGCGCGGTGAGGTCATCGGTGTGGTAGTGGACCTATTTACGCGAAAGTTTTGCGAATTGGACTGAGAGTGGCGAGAGTGGTGCGAGTGGATAGAATGAGACGAGCTCATAGTCGGCCTCGTAGACGTCTTCATCGTATAGTGCGAAGTTGGTGTTTTTGTCGTCGTGCTCGTTGTGCTGCGATCTTGGTCTCTGGTATTTGCTGAGTCGGGCGCCATTACTTGCCCAAATGATAGTTTTTTCTTCCTTTCTTTCTTTCTGTCTCCCAAAAGTCTCCTTACGTCAGAAGAGAAAAAGGTCGTTTGTGACCCGCCTTCTACTTCAGACTAGACATGGCGATGATGCGTAGAATTTCAAGTTGTCGGTGTTGATGGATGGGATTTGGAATATCGGCGGAACGAGAGCTTCTTTCCTTAAGAAGCAGTAACAACAACTACAGTGTCAATAGTAGTGATCAGCAGCGGATGGCGACTTGTGGCCTGCGCAACTGCTCCCAGCGTCAGAAGGGGCAAAATAAAAAGTGGTGTTGGGTAGATAGATGCTGGCTGGCTGGTGGTTGTAGTAGCAGGAGCAGCAGAGCAACTAAAAGGAAAGAAGGTCTAGTTGAGCAGCTAGGACACGAGCGAGCGAGTGAGCAAGCCGAAGGTATGGTAAAAGTACTTTATTCCCGAATCAAGTGGCCACAGAAGCTCAGCTCCTTATGGAAACAGCGGCACAGGGTCGAAACACGAAAAGAGGGGGAAAGAAGGGTCTATCAGAAGACCCTGAGATTCTATGCGGTCTGGGCCTGGGCGATCTCCTGGCAATGTGGTGTAGGCAAGGTAGGCAAGGTAGCGTGTAGGGGCTAACTCCGGTGTGAGGTGGGTGGGATCACTGGAATGGGGAGGCCGGCTTGAGTTTTTGTTGAAAATAGCGAGAATAGAATAGGGAAAGGGGGGGTGTTGAAAGACAGATTAGAAACATGGGAAATCCAAGAGAGCAGATGTCATACATGAACAAGAGATGGAGTCCTTGAGTCTTGATTCGCCGGGACGGGGCCTTTTGGCGGAGCTGAACCACAGTGGTAAGGATCTACAAAAATAAACGGCGCAATGCATCGAGAAGAACAAGGCACAGGGGTCAATTGCGTGACGGGTTTCTGGGAAGTAGTGCTACATGGGACGGCGGTATCTAGTTAGCCTAGCCAGCAAAAACCAGCAAAAGCCAGGTCATCGTGACAGGAACGCCAGTGCTGTTGCATCTGTCCGTGGGGGGAGGGGGAGGAAAGACCAGGAAAGACTAGGGCCCAAAAGTTGTTGTTCTGCCCACTTCATAGCCTATTCCTATTCCCTTCACCATCCATTTGATTCATTGTGGAATGTGCCTCGCCCGGCTCATGAATCGTAAAGTGGTGGAGGATGTATCGCGACTCCAAAGATACCTGCCTATTGCAGAAGCTGAGGTCGAGTTTCGGTAGGCGGCAAACTATGACGAAATTGGACCCTGGAAAGCTTGCCTCTTGAATGATGTGTCAGGTGTACACAACCCTATCACGCCGGTACAAAAAAGATCAATCAATCGATGCCAGTCAGCAAAGCACAAAGCACGTACATAGGGACGCCGAGAGACTGATTATTCATCCCTTCCAATCAGTTCAGTTGCACAAGCAAGTGCAGCAAAGCAAACCGCATCTAGACCCGCAGATCTCTCTGGCAGGGGTTTACAGCGATGCCTACATGCGAGTATATGCATACATACAGTACACAGTACATACTTACCGTACATCCCGTATCGCGAAATGGGGACCCCCATTTGACCTCAGCAAGTTCTTTAACGTCTTCAAGGTAGATGACATGTTTCATCGCCTAGCTATTGGACATCCGAACAACACTGCCTGTACCTGGCATTTTCGTTATTCTTTCTGCAGGAGGTGGCAGGCTCCAGGGGAGAGCGCTGTTTCACCGATCGCGCATTACCACATCCTGGTCTTATTATCGGGCAACGCCCGTTAGCCTAGGTAGTATACGACGTAGGGTCGTTTTTCCCAGCCATGACCAGCTCTCATAGACCAGTGACTACTTGCTGTCAATCACTTACGCATGTCATGCCGTTCTTTCTTTGGTACTACGGCCGACTAGTATCCAAGTATCAGTTGGGCATTCCTTTGTCTAGCTTTGTCAAGGCAGCTTTTTTCTTGCGGGCAGGACTCGATGGGATCACTCGGCGCAGGTTGAAAGAGTTTCCCAGATTGACGTCAGAGCCCAACCAGTCCTGGACCACAAGCGAGGAGTAACAAGCCGCAAAGGAATCAGATGAACCGACGGCAGTAGGTAACGCTGTGTTTCCATGCGCCGATACGCGCCTACATTTCAACTCGACACTCTGTTTAAACTGCAGTCTGTCTCTCGATGCCGTCGGCAAAGGGTTACAATTATAGCAAGGCGATAATGCCCGAACGGATATACTGGCTTCACTTACAGAAACATGCAGTACCCCCACGTAGCGAGGCTTGGCCAAACCTACAGACAAATAGGTTTGCTTGGAGAGACGCCTGGAACAGCTTGTACATGTGGAATTGGGCAAGTAAGATTTGCTGTCTGGTTGATCGACGGTCAGCAACCCCTTTGAAAAAAGGTTCCATGGTCCTGCATTCGCAAGGTCGAGGTTTATTTGCCATCGCATTCGAGTTTTGCAAGCCGGCCAAAGACGATCTGCATGGCCATATCGGCCTACCCCTCTCGGTAGGTAGACAGGGAGGTTGCACATCTTCAGGTGAGGACTAGCCAAAGCGGGTTGTATAGCTGCGGATCTTTCCTAAACTGTGTGGAAAGTTGAGAGAATGTTTTCCCATTCCCCTTCATAAATCACTTTTAGTCTTGAAACATAGACTGAGACGATCCTACGTATCTGCCGCCTCAATATGATTTGCGACTTTTTTTTTCCCCCTTCCCCAGCTTACACGCCTTTCCATCCGTGACTAAGTTGACGGAGTATACAGCGACAGGGGCACATGGGGTCATCGGCCTATTCAGACTTTCGCTGTCCCACGCAAAATATGTGTTCTAAAGCTTTTCTACTCGGCTCTAGCGTGCGCACAGCACGTGCCGGGGCAAAGAATATATCCATTCCCCAGGCTTCTCGATTCCTTCACATATGCATCACTAACACGTCACGATTTGCAGTTTTGGGTAACCAGCGTCTCTGGGCGAAGTTGGTTGGGCGGTGTGGAATTTATGCCCCGTATCTCCGACGATTGGGTTCTAGGCCGATTGATCGGCATCCCAGAAAAAAATATACATGGCTATCAGTCCGCCAACATGTTGAGTTGACAGTGTGACGGGCGAAATACAATGCATAGTAGCGGACGATCCTTATAGAACCCAAACGCGCACTGCTGATGGGCTAATAATGCTAGACAGGCGGCAGGCAGCCATGTAGTTCTCACGCAACCGCAAATACGAGAGATTTGGAGTCTTCTGGGGCAGACCGCCTCGGGCGATCTCCTCCATTTACCGATTTTCCCATGCGCTTGGGCATGGAATTCTGATACCTGAGGTTGTAAATCCCATTTGGGCTTTTCTCGCCACAGGTCACGCAGCATATGTCTTATTCCGCCAGGCTAAAGTAGGCATTTTAGTCCTTCCTCGGATGATCAACTTAGCTCCTACCGCTGGCCTGCCCAATATTCTATTAATAATAAAAATGAAGCTGTCTCGGCCGGTTACCCGTTTCCCTATGCTTTTTCCGCCGTCCCACGGGAAGCCTTCCGACGGAAGGGTTTTGGGGGAGGCTTTCCTCCGCCATGCATGCATTGATAGCAGCATCGTTCTGTCAAATCGTGCAGATAAAAGAGCCCCCATGTCATATATGTACAGTATGCGGGGTGTGTTTGTCGCGTGTCGACTCCTTACATTTGTCTCGTATGCAAGGTCGAGGTCTAGCCAGCTGGAATGCGGGAGCAGTTAGCCAATCCGCTTTGCAACCCAAGCGAAGTGTGGCCTACCCGGCGTTAGCACGCATGAAGCTGTCGGCCAACGGGGATAAATAAGAAAAAGACATGTCTCAAAGAGCGAACAGAAGAACATTGGCTGACCGGCTGGAGCCAACTCGCCAATGACCGCCGGGCCTACTAGCGAACCGGCCGGCTGTCGTCAATGCCAAAGCCGATCGGCTTATCCCATATTTATCGCTTTTACACGTGGGTGAATATGCTTGTGTGTATAGACAAGGGTTGCAGCACTTCCAGAGCATAACAGGGGGAAGCTAGCCGCAACCTGAATATATTTAGCGAGCGCCCTAAGCCTTAGCAATATTGTCGGCAACGACATAAGGCAGATATGTGTCTACGTGGGACGACAGGGTCAGGCCACCATCGTAAGTCCAGAATTTGGTCTCGAGCCCTGCGTTTAACAACATGAGCTCCCACCCTTCGATATCGGAGCTGCCTCGTGGACGTCGTATTGTGGCATCAAGTATACAACCTTCTCGACTGGCAGGCAACCGCCTCAGGGTTTCCTTAAGGGGGGCATGTGACCATGTTTCATCGTCCGCGCCGGACAGCTCAGCTGAGTGGAGCCTTCGCTCTCTCGGGGGGGTCGAAGAAAGCAAATAAGCAGACCATTTCCCTCGGCCCTTTCCACGCGGCCTACCTGGCATAAACCTGCACTGGCACCCAACGAGGAGATCATGCGTTCCTTGGGCCGTTTTACGGCCTTGGCCGTGTCGTTACAAGGTGGCCCTGTGATGCCGGGGCCCGGGACTGCATAGAAGAAGCCCAGGGTGACTTCTTACTTGTTTACCAGTCGCTCGCTCGCCTCGCATGCCTTGCCAGACATGGCTTCGCGCCTCCTTTGTTCGAGATCCGCCAGCTCTCCTCAAGCCCAGCTGTCGCTGGTTTTGTCTCATGCCCAGGAGAAACGAGGAGAAACGAGGAGAAACGGACTAGGGATGCTTAGGGTTCAAGCAAGACGAGGCTGCATTTGCAATCAGGTTTCTGCTTGCTTGTACGATCCTCTTATGCTTTTTGGGAAGAAATTCACTCCAGCTGGCATGGCCTTCGCCCTGGGAAAGCCCCTTGGCGCTGGTTCTAGACCAGCTTGCTGTTCTGCGTCAGAGTTGGTATGAGCGAGCAGTGAAGGTTCAGGTTCAACCGGGAATACCGGGGACCTCAAACTGTTGCGCTACGGTGTTCTGCCACGGATCTGCCGGGTCACTCCGTCGCTTCTATGGCGACATATGTTCTGCCTTGCACTGGCGTGCCTTGGAGATAATGGGAGGGATCCACACGACCAAAGGTCTACCAACATTTGAGGAGATGCACCCTTTCGAAGCCAAGTGCTCGTCCAGTCAAATACACCAGTAAAGGGTCGCCGGTTCCAGACATAAACCGTCTCTCGAATTTCCAATAACACGCCAAGATATCTGCGACCACTATGGTAGGCTCAACGGGGGATTCGGGCCATGTATATCCTCCAAGACATTCCAAAAAGTAACCCTGATCTGACAGCGGAAAAGGCGGGCATTATTTACAAACCGACGGGAAGCCTGCGATTTGGTATATAAACGCCAAATGCGAAGTATATGTGGCACTTGCCAGTCTTATCAATAAGAATTGCCTTCGAACTCTCATGATCAGGCCAGTCGACTGACGAAGACGGAATCAAGATTCCCTAGTCATCCATAGAAAGTTCTTGGGTAACACATCAGACTGCGGTTCGTGGCAGTCATCAAGCAACGTCGGTCTGCAGAAAGCATGGCTTGCAGAAGATGACCATGATGACGTCTTTACGTTCCTACCTTCCCAGCTTGGTGGTGATCTGATGGCCCTGTCAATAAAGTGCCCTGGCCCCCATCCCGATGGATAGACCCCAAGACTACTTCTTGAGTCAGCTAACATTCCCGGAAACAGGAGGGCATATACAAGTATGCTGCTTTACTGAGAGTGAGGTGCGCCATACCAAGCTCCCCCGGATAGCATGGGATTGCTCGACCAATCTTTGGGCATCAAGGAATGCTACCTAAAGAGCGCGATGTCACTCTCTACTTCAGTTGGTGCACGTGTGCCTACCCTATGTGGGAAGTCATTGCGGCTGCTATAATTCCGGCATATCGTGATAGAATTTTGAGATGGTATGTCGATAGGGGTCTATCAAGATATAATGCGACTTATCCCCGAGGATCCAAGAATGTCAACATCTTGTCTGCATGGTCTCCCCACAAGTTGTTTGTCTAAGCACATCAATCGCAGTGAAGTACATACTTGGCCATACTCAGCTTCAGCTGCATACTACACGAACTTCAAACGCACGTATCCTGCATTCATCAGTTTTGTTTTGCGTTGTCGTGTATACTCAACCTGAAAACATATCTCAGGGCTACAGGGTAGTGACGAAGTGTTGGGCCAGCATGGTGTAAAGGGGTAGGCAATTCGAGACGATATTGGGCCGAGGCTAGTCAAGGTGGTTGGTTTCCATGTTTAACAGTAGCTGTGTGGTGTGTACTGTGCATGTTGACACAGACTACAGGCAAATGTGTGTGTGTGCGAACCATGGTCGGATGGTTTGTGGGCGAGTAGGTCTACATATGTATGGAATCCGATTACGAGTATAGATGCGTGTAGTTCGACATCTTTGCGTGCAAGCAGTTATCTCGACGGACGCATTGTCGATAACCAATGTTTCATGCATGTTGTTTCAGCTGCATGAGGATCGATCTCAGGTGGCATTTGACTTGGCGTTAGTGCCGAAGTGCAGATGCACCTGAGCGCGCTGAAAACGGAAAACGGGGACTAGCGCGCGTAGAAAAGTCGCTCTTTCGAGTTAAAGTAGGCACTAAGCTGACAGTTATGGGCGCTGTTTGCGCTATTAAATATGCCTCTTTGGCAAGCAAAAGCCATCCTACTTTAGGTAGGCCAGCCCCAAGCACTCTCTGATTGATTACTGTTCTTGCTTTAATTGATGTTATCCATTAGGAAATAGGTGCAGCAGCCTCCAACAGCCCCAACAGCCCCAAAACATCCATCAAATTGATTTCCAACGTCGGGTCCCAATTATTTATTGACTGTAGCCTCTCTCCAGGACTCCAATCCGCCAGTCTCCAGTCTCTGGGCTCCGTCATCGAGACTCCATGCCTGTCAGCACCTTCCATTCACTTCTTTAATTTCATGATACCCTTTTATTTTCAATAAGTAGACAATCTGCGGGACGTGGTTATTGTTGTCGCTCGTAAAATCCGCGACAAACATTCGTTCGTTCTTCTCATAGGCTAGAGCCTAATCCAATACCTGACATTCATTCCCCCATCTGATTATATCTTACGCTTCGCAAGTGGCTTGCCGCGGGTTGCGTGCTCGGTGCGTCACTGCTTCTGTTTTGAGGCCCGTGATCCGACCAATTCGTCCAGAACTGTTTGACGATACAGTGTTTGTATCAAGTCGCCCGCATTCGCCCGCCCGCCTGACGATCAATAGGGGCGCCGTCTGCGCTTGATCGTTGCGTGATACTACTACTAGTCTTGACACCCACCCTCATCTTCATCAGCTTCATCTTGCGAATACCATCGTCTATGTTTCTCCGCCGAGAAAACCGCCATATCTGCGAACTCTCCCAACACACACAGCCAACGCCATCATGCGTCGCGCTTCAGAAGATCTGACCGACCCGTCCCGAAATATCGAAGAGTCGACTGGCGACCCGTTACCTGCTGCCCTAAATTCAGACATGGAGCTTTCTCCCACTCTGGAGGAGGAGGATCAGGATAGACAGTATACCCCACCCCCACGGATTGCCGCACGTTTTTACCGTCCGACCCAAAACCGTCGCAAGGACTCCGCCGCCTCATCCCGTAGGAATTCCATTTCGTCTGCGCATTCCCGATCCTCACACGGCTTCACCCGTCGTGATGGTCCACAGAGCAAGTATGTTGCTCAGCAGTTGCGCCGCGCCTCTATATTAGAGGACCGCAAAGCGCGCCTAGCCGACAGGGCCGCTCATGCAGAGAAGGTGCGACTGAGAGCCGCCATGGCTAAGGCCGGTCAACAAAAGATATCCAATTCCGAAGAGCGTGCGTTGGCCGCCGCTCAGGCCAGAGAGAGCAAGCTTGCCGACATTGTTACCGCATGCGCAGAGGAGGTCAAAAGAGCCAAGGCTGTCGCCGAGACCATCAAGGAGAAAAGGGAAAAGGAACGTCGCAAAATGAGACTACAGATAGAAGAACGCCATGCTGAAGCAGAGAAGAGACGGGAGGAGTTGCGTAGCAAACATGCGTCGAAGCGATCACGGGGTCATAGCATGAACACCAAGAAGCCCGATGTCGGTGAGCTACAGGACACGCAAGAACAGGAGCAGGAGCAGGAGCCCTCTTCAATGACCGATGAAGTTGCTGCGTCCAAGATCCAGTGGTGGTGGAGAGGCCTACTCAGGCGACAAGCGGTTCAACACTTTTCGGAGCTTGGATTGACGATCGATGGTGTAAGGGACACTTCGTTTGAGCAAGTCGTGGAACTGCTGGCTGAGGAAAAGGTTCTCATGACTACGGCACTGGTCCTTCGCCTGTGTGGCCTGAGAGAGGGCGAGGCAGGTTCTGTCAACGAGATGGCCGCTGTCCGAACATTTCTGGGTGCCTTCTTGATACTAGGTCACCCCACCCAAGTACTCAGTAACAAGGACAACAAAGGGGACCAGGAGCAGGTTGGAGCCGCACAAGGTCAACCCATTCCTCGTGATGATCTGGCTAATCCTCAATTGCAGGACCTCGTTGGCAAGGCTCGTGACCTTTTGATCTCCTTCGAGACCATTCTGTCCAGACTTACATATCTAAACAATTACACGCCGCCTCCGGCGCTCGAAGGGGCCCTGCCAGAGGCCTATGCCACTTTCCACAATGCCTTCATTGCATGGAAAGCTCGCGACTCAAACGCCCTAATTGAAGTCATGATCTTGCAATTCGTCGAGCTCGATGCCATATTGCAGACCGTCAAAGATGGGACAGAGGAACATGTAACCGAGTCATATCAACGGAGTGTCAAGGATCATCAAGTCATGTTAATGGTCCGAATTAAGAAGCTCGCGGGAGCTCAACAAGGCAGGAAGATGATCGTCGATGCTGTTAATGAAGCGCGGCGAGCGCGTGCAGCCAACAAGCCGACAGGGGACACGAAGCCACGAGCAACCGGACACGCCCTCGGTCGTGATGGCTCTGCTGCGGAAGAACACACCGAAGAACATACCGCGGCAGAGGAAGAAGTCCTGAAAAGCCTGAGCAGGCTCACACCTCCATCCACGCCGCAGAGCAAGCCGCAGCCCAAGGAAGTGAAATTGGAGATCCCTCAAATGATCTATCCTCCCATCTTACCCGACAACCGAGTTATTGTCCATGAGCTCGCGATGAACAGGGAATACCGGATAGAGTTTCAACATTTCCAAGAACAGCACAAGCTACGAATGGACCCCCTCTTCCAGGACCTCAAGTCTGGCATGAGGAACGAGGAGAAGGAGTTCCATTATCTCGTCGTCATGGCACATTACATTAAAGACCGCCTTCAGCACTTAGTTAAGGACGGGTCTCCAATGTACATGTTCATTGGCGAGATTCTAGACACTGAAGTGGCACAGCGGCAGTTTTTGGCAGGTAGTTTCTCTTATGAGAAGTTCTTCTCAGCTATGGGTGCGCTGCTACCAAAACTGTGTGCCCCAGTTCGGGACGAAGAAGTCAAGGAACTGGCTGAGAAGAAGCTCACAGAGGGTCACGTTGTCGATCGCCTGGAAGCTCTCATCTCGTTTATCGACAAAATGCTGTACGATTATGCAAACTACATGATGAAATTGGCGGCACCGAGCCTGCTCGAGCACGCCTCCTCATATGAGACCAAACGGTTTGCAGAAGAGCTGGAGAAAGGCGCATTCACTCTAGCTCAAGCAGAGACTTCTTGGCGAACCGCCCGCCGCAAAGTGTACGCTGAGGCTACACGCCGTGATCCAGAGGGGATCAACCATCCAAAGTCGCGACCGACACCAGACAAGATCTACTGGCAGATGTTGCTGGATGAATTTACACAACCATCGCCAGATCCTGCAACTATCCCAGAGCCCCTCGCATTGGATATCAAACGACGCGCCAGGTTGGGACAACAGACCTTGCATATCGTGACTGCGGGAGCCATTCTGCTGCAATGCAAGAACATGCTGAAGCGCGATGTGCGTGCCCCGTGGAGAAAAGAAGCTGGGCGACTTTTCACCGTGCTGGAGGCTATAGATGATCAAACGAAGCCCTTGGAACAAGCTGCTGCTATCGAAGGAATAATGGCAGCACTCGAAGCGGGTCGTTCTATGCCCCAGGCCACCAAGGGCCACCTTCGTGCGCTTGTGGCGAAACTCCTTTCCGCAAGTGCCGAAGCGAAGCGTGAAAACTCGGAGCCTAAAGAACCTGTATTGCGACTACTGCTCACTCGTGTGAAGGGGCACATCTTGTCGAGATTGCAGGCGGGGTCTGCTAGCGAGAAGGTCAAGGCTACGAGCGCTGCTGGCGAGAAACTGGCGGGGCTTGGCTTACCAGAGTTCGTAGAGCGAGTTAGGGAGATGGTAGAAGAGATCGCCAGGACCGGGGCCGTAGACCGAGAGGCACACGGTCTCTGGTGGGAGACGGTCGCCGATCAGGCTGACAAGGAAGCGGAGACTTCGGCCTGAGCGCCATTGTATTAACTTAGAATCATTTCAGCGGTTTTTGTCATTGTATGGGATGGTTGCTTTCGGTTCTGCGGCACACTATTGTTGTGCTCGCGCATACGCTTTGCAGGATGTATAGTGCATATTTTGGGACGTCTGGTACATAATGTGGCATGGACTTGGGCAAGGGGCATCGGCGTTTTGGCTGGCTTCCAGGTCTCTCTACTGGCTGGCTGATTGCTTTCTTTCTTTATTTCCTCTCGCCAGGGAAACGGCAGGGACAGCGATTATGCATGACATTGACGACATGGGCTTTGGGCTTTTCGGATTTTGCTATACATGAAGCGACGATCACTGAGAATTTGTTTGATTACCAATATGTTATATGGCTCGAAGCTTTTGATATGCTTGACTGCATAGGTGTGACCGAGTGATATATGCATTGATGCGTGCCGTTTTCGGGTACTTGGCCGTGATCATCACAGCACAACGTGACCTCTCACTAATTGATACCAGAATTTTCCTGACAGAGTAATCGATCGAGGCTGATGTTTTGCATCTCCCGATGGGAATAGGGATTGGGTGTCATTGCTGTCTGCACTGTAGCAATATCGGTACCTCGTTAGAGTGGTCACGTGAATACGTATCGGTGGGGGCACCAGCCAACGCGCCGCTCTGACACGGTGCCTGGCCGCCATTCCTTGTCAACGTTGACTGCCTTATCTGAACCTCAAGTCCTTCGAAATGAATTGAAAGCACTAGATGTTGTGCCGAAATATCAACTTGTGATGATACTTCAACTGATGGGTTCTCATTTCACTTGCAACCGCGACCATCCAGTTTGATAAACACCCAAACTCCACACCCTCGCACGCACTGAACTTTGTCCAGTTTCGGAGGCTAAGATGGCTGAACCCGAGCTTTCAGGTACTGGTTTTCTATGGACACCCGTTGGTGATGAAAATTACTGAACATGCATACAGACGCAGATACGATCCGTATACTTGTCGCTACTGACAATCATGTCGGTTACGGCGAGCGGGATCCCATACGGAAGGACGACAGCTGGAAGTCTTTCGATGAGATTCTCCGCCTGGCCCGTAAAGAAGATGTTGGTGCTTTTGCTGTAAATGCCGTAATTATTACTGACAAAGCATTAGGTCGATATGGTGCTGCTCGCCGGTGACCTCTTTCACGAGAATAAGCCTTCGAGGCCAGCCATGTTTCAGGTCATGAGGTCACTACGGAAGAATTGCTTGGGCATGAAGCCCGTCCAGTTACAGTTTTTAAGTGATGCAGTAGACGTTTTCCATGGCGCTTTCAGCCATGTCAACTACGAAGACCCGGATATCAACATCTCTATTCCAGTGTTTTCCATCCACGGCAACCACGACGACCCTTCGGGGGATGGCAACTACTGCTCGTTGGACCTACTACAGGTCTCTGGTCTCGTGAACTACTTCGGGCGCGTCCCTGAAGTGGACAACATATCGGTGAAGCCAGTTCTTTTGCAGAAAGGCTCAACGAAGCTTGCCTTGTACGGCATAAGCAACGTACGAGACGAGCGCATGTACAGAACCTTCCGAGACCACCACGTCAAATGGTTCCGCCCGAACGTGCAAACGAGCGATTGGTTCAACTTGTTGGCGGTACACCAGAATCACCATGCTCACACGGCTACCAGCTATCTGCCTGAGAACGCACTTCCCGAGTGGCTGGACTTGGTGGTATGGGGTCATGAACACGAGTGTCTTATCGATCCCACACTCAACCCCGAAACGGGCTTCCACGTCATGCAGCCTGGCTCATCAGTAGCAACATCTCTTGTACCTGGCGAAGCGGTGGCAAAACATGTTGCCATTCTCAACGTGACAGGGAAGGAGTTCAAGGTGGAGAAACACCGTATCAAGACCGTCCGACCGTTCGTCACCAGAGAAATCATACTCGCCAAAGACGATAGATTCAAGAACTTGGCCAAAAAGAAGGACAACCGGCAAGAGATCACACGAAGGCTTATGGAAGTCGTCGAGGAGATGATCGAGGAGGCGAACCAAGACTGGGCATCGATCCAAGAACAAGATGAAGACCAAGACGAAGATGACGAGAATGCAGAACGGCCCGAGCCGCCCTTGCCATTAATACGCTTAAAGGTTGAATACACGCCACCAGAAGGTGGCCAATTCGACTGTGAGAACCCGCAGCGATTCTCCAATCGCTTCGCAGGGAAGGTTGCCAATACCCACGATGTCGTCTACTTCTACAAGAAGAAGAAAATTCAGCGTATGTTAATCTGGGTCTACCTACCACCACAGTGCTTTAATATTGACCTGAATTAGGCAAGGAGAAGATCGAGGAGATATCAGAAGAGACCATAGCCGAAATGGGTCTAAGCACTATTGAAGTCGAGCGTCTCGTGACCGAATACTTCGAGAAGCAGACGCTCAAAATTTTGCCGCAAGCGCCCTTTAATGACGCAGTAACACAGTTTGTGACCAAACAGGACAAGCATGTGATGGAACAGTTCGTCGACGATCAACTTACGACCCAGGTCAAGCAAATGATGTCGCTCGGCGACGACCACGAAGATGATGACGCAATACTAGAAATCATGAAGAAGGTCAAAGCCAGAGAGGAAAAGCAATTCAAGGCTGGCGAATTGAAGACCAGGACAAGAATTGTCAAACCTAAACCCGACGCTTGGGACTCGGATCTCGAAGGTCACTGGGAAGACCAAGAGGGGGTTATTACGATTCTCGATGCTCAGGGTGAGAAGTCGCAACCAAAGAAGGCCCAGGGCCGAGGAAAAGCAAAGAATAAAGATGACGACGACTTGGAGATGGATTTGGACGATGATGTTGTTGAAGATTTAGCGCTAAAGAAGCCTACTCGAGGTCGACCTGCTAAAGGAGCGGCGGCCAAGGCTGCGCCTGCCAAAGCTGCAGCAGCAAAGAAAGCACCCGCCAAGGGCCGGGGCCGCAAGGCTGGGCCATTTGTGGATGAGGACGAAGATGACGATATCATTATGGACGACGACGACGACGACGAGCCGCCTGCGCCTCCCCCGAAGCGAGGAGCAGCGGCCACGAAGTCTCAACCAGCCAGATCTCAGCCGACGCGCTCTCGACCGACACGAGCAGCAGCAGCCGCATCCACAACTTCCAAGCGGCAAACACAGCTCAACTTCTCGTCGCAAAAGGGGTCGCAGCAGAATGCGCTAGAGATCAGCGACGATGAAATATCGGACGATGACGACGATTTTGAGACTATGCCAACGAAGAAGACGACGAGGAAACGTTAACACAATTTCTGATCTTTTCTTCAAAAGAAGGGAATGAATTGCCTTGGTTGTTGCCCGTCTAAAATGCATGCAGCATGATGGGGAAGGGACTGGGTAGTGATGTCGCTTTAGCTTGCATTCTGTCTTACGTAGATCGAGGGCTTACTTAGACATATTCGATGGATTGATACATGAATCAAGATTCAATCTCACTTATGCGAAACTACACCCATGCGTTTATATTATATGAAGTTCGTAGCAGTCCAAATAGTTCCTTGAATGTAGACAGGTGCTGATGAGGTATGAAGTACATCTGATTGGGCAGGAGATCATCCCGATATTTGACCCCACTAAGCCCAACCACCGCGCCGACTTTTAACCGGCCCAAATCCGTTTTATCAAAAGCGTGGATCGCCGCAAACATTTTTGGGATTTTTTCTTTCCTTTCCTTCAACAAATTGTACTGAGCACATTTTATTGTAGGTGAGCTCGAGTAGGATGCATTTGCGTGCTTATTCCTGCTGCCAATCGAGTCTATCCTCTATCTTGTGCCCTAGAGCATATATAACTACGCCGTTATGGAAGCATGAGAGGGACGCCCTCTTCTGGGGGGCTCTCAAGGATCCTTGCCTCTTACCGCCGGTCGTAACATTTCTTCAATAATAATAAAACATTGCATGCATGGTGAGTACTTGATTTTGGTGACCAGAGCAAAGTAAATGCTCGGATGATGCAATCTGGGGACGCCTGGGTCGTTGTGCGTTCTGGGTTGCGAGAAGTGTTTTCCTCTTTTCCTGTCCCAGGATGCACCGATTTGATGGGTTCCCTAGCAAGCGCTGGATGCTTAGCATCGATGCTGCTCGTCCAGTCCAATCCGAGCGGCGTATGGATATCTACGATGTTGTCGAGGGCAAACGGAGATATTCATCTTATTTTGGTCAATATGTTCCCAACTTGGTTCTCTGATCCAATTTCCCGTTTCGAACGTTTTGGTCTTGCTTCATGGCATAGTCCATATGCACAGGCACCCATGCCTGGCAGTTCTCGTGTCATTCCTTGAGCTTGCCTGGCCGGAGAACCTGCGTCATATGATATTTCAGATTTGCGCAACGGAACTTTTTCAACATGCGAGAAACATGTACAAAGTGGCCTATCACTTTTATCCTTTTGACAGGCATTATATGTGTGTCTAAACTCTCAAGTGACTCCCCATACACCAAGCACATTCTTCTTGTTTCCTTCGACCTGGCCAGGAGCGCTGCGCCCCTCCAGCTTCTTCACTCTCCTCACCAGGAGCCCGACGCAAAGGGGCCCTAAGATAGTGCATACGACTATGGCCCAGGTGATGATCAGGAAGATCTCGGATGCCCCCTCTTCTTCCGACGCTGACGACGACGACGAACTCCGGAATATCCCTTTGCTCTCGGCGACCGAGGAGATGAGGAAGCCGATCTCACCCCTCGCCACCATCGCGCAGGAAACGATGCCCGACGGGTAGAGCGACAGCGGCTTCCCAGCCTGTCCAGACTTTTTGGCTTGCTCAGGTGATGCCGAGGCTGCTGGCCCGCCTGCCTGGCTTTCCGATGTCATCGGCCCAGTAGACTGTTCTTGGTTCTCGGTGACGCGTGATTCCTTGCCCTCGCCTCTCTGTTTCTGGTGTATCAAACGGCCCGGTCTGGTGATGTTTTGTAATACCACACGTAAAGTGCGAGACGCCGAGGCGTACATACCCCCGAAGAAGCTGCTGATGGAAACCGGGAAGCGAACAAGCCAGGCGCCGCATAGCGTTTTGCCCAGGACCATGAGGATTGCGTAGATGATGCCGCGCCAGACTACGGGACCGCTGAACATGCGGGTAATGGGGATGGAGAAGCCGATCGATGCCTGTTATAAACTGCGTGTAAGCTCATCGTCACGTAACGTTGAAAGACCAGATGAAGAAGAAGAAAAAGAAGCATGGAAAACGTACAAAGAAGAAGGGCTTCAGGATGCGCTCAACTGAGTCGCCGTAGTACGTAGAATACATGTCCCGGTGGTTATTAGTCTCTGACAAGGTCGCCGCCACTGTCTGCGATGATGATGAAGTTGAGTCCACGTTGCCTTCGTCTGCGCAAGTTATGGGCGAGTGGCGTGTAGAAGACAAGTTAGCATGGCCTTCTGCTGCTGTCGGATCTCTTTCCACTGATGCCGCTGCCACTCCCTGCTCAGGCGGCGGGGAGCTGCTGGCCGCCAAGAGAAGAGCAGCGCGCTCGTCGCGCCACCAGCTGGCCACGATGCCTGCGAGATAGGCGGCCAGGAGCACCGAGGCGCCGGCGTAGCCCGCCGCCGCTACGAGCCCGAGCAGGACTGCCGTCTGCACGAGGAACGCGCTCTGTCCAGCCTGTGCCAGTCGTCGGGCTAACAAGGATTGCTTCGCCCTGGGTTTCCAGACATACGTCATCAAGGGACGCAGGACGAAGCGACAGGCCAGGGGCACCACGACCGCGAACGCGACGGAGACGAGCACTGGCCTGATCACGACGACCGGCGCAATACTACCACCACTACCGCCGCCGCCGCTGCTAAGCCCGCTTGACACGATCTGCACCATGACGAGCCCGACGACGTCGTCCATCATGGCGGCCGTGCTCAGGATGCTGCCCAGCCGCGTCGACGCGAGCCCGCTCGTGCTGAGCACCGTGAACGTGGTCCCGAGGCTCGTGGAGCAGAGCGCCGCGCCCGCCGCGAAGGCCTGCAGGGCCGTTGCCCCCGCGAGGGGCTCCAGCACAAATGAGAGGGCCATGGGGGCCGCAACGCCAGTGAGGGCGACGCCGGACGCGAGGGCGAGGTTGGCGCGCATGGTGGGGAGGGAGCTGGACGAGCCGCCTGGAGAAAAATGACACACATGATAGATTAGCTAGGTACCACCTCATCGGCATATATATATGTACCCAATTTCCAGAGAAAGTAAAGTCATCCATCCTACAACTGGAACTTATCATTTTAACTTGCATAATAATAATAATAATAATACATACCTTCAAACACGATCATGATCAGCCCCAGATAGCCCAGCTGCACCACAGCGTGCTCGGCGGGCTCCGAGAGCCAGCCGGCGCCGGGCGTGCCCCACGCGACGCCGACGAAGACCTGGCCGACGAGGCCGCAGTAGAGGGTGCGGTCGAGGGCCGAGTTGACGAGGTTCAGGGCCAGGAGGAAGGTGGAGAGAATGAGGATGTCCTCGAGGCCCGGCTCATGGTAGGGCAGCGATGCCGCGGGCATCGTGTATTATGTTCTTCTTGGTGGAACACAATTGGTAATAAGTGAAGTAACTCCAGACTCCATACTGGGTTGTAATTAAAAGAGATGTAAACGAATGAAACAAATCGAAGAGTCCACCAAGCCGGGTTGAGTCTAGTCGTGCGGCATTTGCTGCCCTCGATCGTCTTTTGTTTATGGGATATAGAAGATGGATCGACTTACAGGGTTCGAATAAAGTTGCAGATGGTGGCTTGGCCCCCACAACTGCGTCATGGCCATGGTATAGGAGCGTTAGACTAGGCGAGATTGGGCGTTATAGACGTAGTATAGGAACGATATTTTTTGCCACAAGCAAGCAGTGATAAGCATACCATCGTTGAAATCGCTGTATAACATGTTGAAATCTATTTGCAGGCTATTCTAACGACGTTCTTAATCGCTGTCAAGCTCTTTTGGATAGAGTATCTCGTGTCGCCACAGAGCCTTTGACATTCTGATGAGAACCATACACCACACCGCTATCAGTATCGCTGCCATAACGCAGCTGTAAATTTTCAGCCCCGTATTGTCGAACGCTTTGGACAGTGCTGATGTTGCCGTGCAAAGCGCCGTGTTGGGAAAGACAAAGCTCCACCACGTCATCTGGAACGGCAAGCAATGATCTTTGCGCAGGTACTTGTGTAGTGACCCGACCGATACGATGAAAAACCACTTGCTCAGTCCCCAGAGCCATAGACCCAGAACTATGGACAGGAACCGCAAGCTATAGACCGCGTACACTCGCCCATCCAGATCATCTGGTAGAATGATGTCGATCTGGCGCCCCAAGGCAACAACGCCGGCACATGTGAATCCGGCGGGACCAATAGAGATAAATACACCGGGTCGTTGCATGTCCTGCGGAAGTTTCTGCGTCATAAGGCGGTACAGGAAGGCCGCGCACACCATGAAACTGATGAGAAACCCAGTCCCCTGAACTGTCAAGGCACAAACAGAAATAGCTAGTTTGTGGATGGCCATGCCTAAGCTTTGCTGAGTAACACCAGTGATGAGGTTGGAAGCGAACGGTGCGGCCAGTAGTAGGGGGTACGCTGGAAACACCCATACCGGAGTCATCGTGTGTATGGGGAAGATCCTAGAAGAGAATTAGGACACGGCCGGTTGGTGAGATCCAATGGGTGGGGGGACTGACTGCGTGGACCATAGTATTAAATACATGCCACAACTGGCGGTGACGCTGACGGTAATATAGATCCAGAAGAGGACTTCGATGGTACGCTGAAGCCAAGGACCATTATTTGGCACTCCATACTCGCATATGTTGATCAAAATGATTCCCGCCCTTGAGCACGTATGTTAGAGGGCGAATCGATTTAGACGGACTATGTTTACTCACGAAACAACCTAGTATTGTAAGTCAGTATTTCCTAGGTCTCAAGTACGACATGACGGAATGAATGCTTACCACGGCTGGAATAAAGAGACATTCCATTTGGTCCGTGAAGGAATGGATGAAAGCGCCAGGCGAGAAACTGAATCTCATGATGGCGAGAGCGCAATTCGCCAAGAAGAAACATATGTTGATAAGCATGAAGGCAAGGCCGATATAATGAAGCCATTTTGCATCATAAGGCACTGCAATCCAGTCAGATATGAAGCAGCCACCGTGGCGTGGGTTTCCTTACGAGTATGAATAACATTGGATATGCCGCCAGTTGCCTAAAAAGGAGATGAGAATGCGAAGATATCGGCCGGCAGCTTTGTCTGCTAGCTTACCATAGTCTGACAACGATTTGTTAGCACATATGTAGACTCGGCATAGCAATGTAAGCAACTTGATGAGAGGTGATCTACCATTGTGAACCAGTTCCATTGATGGCAGCATATTCGGTCTCGTAGGCTGACTTTGTTGTGGTGGCCCTGTTTCTGTGCATTGGAGAGCATCCTGGCCAGACTTGCCGGATTGGGGGCTTGTTGGTTTGAGTTCAAGGTGTGTAAGGCGCGCCGCTCATGCAGATTTTGGCGACCTGAGCCGACGGGGGAGGATCCCGACATGAATTGTTCCTCCCGGGGCGTTATGTAGCCATTGATGGCCACCTCGACGTCTAAGTTCAGCGGACGAGGCATCCTTCCTCTATGCAGAACTCGTCGGGCCTCCGGGCAAACAGCCGCGATATGATGTACAGGCCGATGAGAGCGACAGGTTCCACATGGGCTAGGGCGGACTGAAAGTTGACCAGAGTTGTCACAAAGACGACAATCTGTAGAACCGTCGAGCCCACGTTGGAGATGGACATGGCCGATAGTTGTATCGCACAGAGGAGCGTTTGCGCGTGACCGGGGGAAAAAAGACGGGCAAGTAAGGTATTCAGTGCGAAGTGGAGCCGCAACCGGGTGCTAGTCAGGCCCATCAGGCCCAAGCCAAGCCAAGTGAGGTTTGCCGAATTATCAACGACGAGGCCGGGATATGGCTGGTCAGAGCTGGGCTTGGTGGAGGGTAGGGCGTGCACGTGTATGGCCGGGGGAAATGGCGACCAGGCGAAGATCGACGACCATCCAAGATGTGGGCGATGGTGGTGACGTTAGTTTGGTGTCGTAGATTATGGATTTGGCTGAGTCCGACGAACCGACTGTTGAGCAAACAGTCTAGGTTAATTCCCGTACACAACGTTTCCTAATCTACCCAAGGCCTGGAAGTACGTTGACGGGACAGACAGACACACACACACGGATAGCTGGAATCTTAGGTACCGCTAAATGGCGTAGAGGTAGAGACGACACATAAACAACCTACACGGTAGCACTGTCTGGGGTTGATGCTTGGAGCCGAGCTTGGGGAAACAACGAAGATCATCAATGCCTATGGATCATTAGGTATAAAGATGTGGGTGACGGTGGTGACGCTAATTGAGTGTCGGGTAGTAACCTTAGTATGTATCTGACATGGCTTGGTCTGGCGAAACCACCAGTGCTGGAATTAGAGGGACCGTTGGGCAGGTAGTACGAACTCCTTATTCTCTGTGACACAATGGTAGAACGGGAAGTTACCAGCCTCAGTGGCCATTCAGCCATTGGCCAGAGATCGAAGACCCAATCCAGATTAAGTACTTAAACTTTTACAGCTAACATTGAACCTACCTTAGGGACATCTGCAAATAAGCAAGCATATTCATCCAATGTTTCTATCTACCTGCTTCTCTGATATACAAATTATCAGTTACATACATAGGTAGTCAGCGGTCATAAGCTTACGATTACTACTTGTACGTACTGTCACTTCGCTTGTTCGAAACCCCGCGGTAGGCAGGTATGCGGTCATCTCTGCCCAGGCAGTGTTAGCTCTCCGGTTGCATCGGCAAGAACATGGAGTTTGACCGGGGGCTGGCTACCTACCTGGTATGGAGGCAGCAGGCAAGGCAAGGTAAGGCAAGGCCTGACCTGTCCAAGCTCCTGGTTCTGGCTGGCTACCTACCTAGAAACTTACTCATAGCCTGAGACTTGAGACTGCCATTAGGTAATGTGTGCAATGAATAAGACCTCATGTGCATTTGTTGCGTCTTGCTCCGGTTGGTGTCACTTTGGTGACTTTGTAGGTATCCTCTCCTGGGATTATGGGCTGTTCTGACCCCAAAGTCGCCTCGCTCTGACTTGGGTTGGCTGTGGGCCCCCAAGGCCCCCCAACAGCAGCAAAGCAGCGCAAAACAGCGAGTGGGTGGATATACTATATCCAGCCAAGTCTGAGGGAGTCGTGCAACCTAGTCCTGCAGTCCTGCAGTGCAATTCGACAACGCCGCATACCATCAATCCTCTCTCTCCTCAACAATCCCCTCAAACCACGAGGCAATCCTCAATCGCGCCCACGTCCACACTCCATTGGCCTGAATTCTGGCTTCAAATTGGACCTTCCGGCCGCACAATATATCCGAATAAGATCCAACAAGATCCATCAAGATCCCTCAAGATCCCTCAAGATCCACGAAGAATTTGGCCTCGGCTAGCCATTTGCCTTGGATTTAACCCCCATTGTCTCAAGGTTGAATACTGCATTCGGAACCAGCATTGCATTACCGCATCGTAGACTCAATCATCGATCGCATCGTATGCTTGATGGACTGGATTCACACCCATTACGCTTTGCAATAGTCACCATAGTGTTTTACCAGAAACTCTCAACCCACGTGGTACTCTAAAGCAACCATGTCCTTTCGCCCACGATCTTCAAAACGCTGGTCACTAGGCGATAGCTATGGTAAGTCGTCCATGGCCTGTCTGACCAGGCTATTCTAGATGGGGCATCCGAACGTCATATGCTGACCAGCCGCTTGTAACAGGCTTTATCGCCAGCTATGTCGAAGCCCAAGCACGCAGAGGGCCAACACTACACGCACTGCGACCCACGAAATCCCTACGTCGATTCCCGTCGCGCTGTTTATCGGTTACGCGAAAGGTCGATGCCGCTTCGGCTGGCGAGCCTGGCGCTCCCGAACAGCCACCCCAAGATTCTACCGCTGCCGCACAGTCCCAAGCCTCTAAACGGGGCTTCCACAATTACTTTGTGACACACCTACCTTCATCGTCTCTACATCCAGATTCGCGTATATCCGGCCCTCACCACAGGCTACCTCGATCCGCTGCGACACGCTATGTGCCCACTCCGGGTTCATCACCTGCCCCTGCGGCCGCCCCGCCCAACGTATCGTCAAATCGCGACCTGACCGTCGTACGGATACCGTTACGCAGTGCTAAGCACCATTTCGGGGTCGCCGAGTCTCGGGGCCAGCGCCCGCACAACGAAGACACCAATCAGGCGGGCACCATCGACCTGCCCTCCTTTGCGAAACGCACTCCGATCAGCCTGGTTCGCAGTGCTATGAAAAAGAGCGGCGAGGCTACCACGGCCGACAGTGCGTTTGGGGACCCCCAGATCTTCTACTTCGCCGTCTTCGATGGGCATGGTGGTAATCAGTGCAGTGACTTCCTACGGGAAGAGCTGCATGGCTATATCGAGGAGGCGGCTACTGAGTTTGAGCTCAAGAGTAGTCTCAAAGGCAACAGGAAAAACGCCAGGGAAACTCAGCAACCCCCTACCCCTATGATGAGAGACAAAGATGCCGGTGGAGCCAAGAAACTGAGCGACGTAGATCTGAAGGGCCCTGAAGAAGTCAAGAATGCGGCCGAGATACCCGAAAAAGCCCAGGAGGGCGGCATCAAGGAGGTGGATAACGCTGATGCCATGGCCGGCTCCAAACCTGAACCTGCCGAGGGCAATGAGTCGAAAGCACTCAGACTGCAGAAATCTCTTGTAAAGGAGTACAAGGAGGCGATCGGGGGCTACTTCCGACGCTTTAACCCACCCCATTTCGGGTTACGACGAGAGCCGGATACGCCCGAGCCGCCCGTCACGATAGAGTCTGTTCTGACCTATGCCTTCCTCCGGGCTGATCTAGATTTCATCCGGGCCCAAGCACGGAAACCGGACCCCGACGATCCGTATGTCTCGGATGCTGCCGTTAACAGCGACGAAATTCTAGGGGCACCCCACCACTCGCCCCCGTCAGGTCACGGGATAGGAGGCGGGAAACGTTTCAAGGGAGGCTCTACTGCCTCCATCGCGCTCATCTCCACCCCGACACCGGCACCGTTCTGGCACCCGGCGGCTACCAGCACATTGCTCGTTGCCCATGTGGGCGACACGCGCATCTTGCTGTGCGAGACTTCGACAGGTCTGGCGAAGCCCCTGACCAGCGACCACCACCCGAGCTCTCCGAGCGAGGCCCAACGGCTGCGCCGCTACTCGGCCTCCTTCATCACCGATTCCTTCGGCGAGGAGCGGATCCAGGGCCTGGCCAACTCGCGCGCCTTTGGCGACATGCAGTCGAAGCGCCTGGGCGTGTCGGCCGAGCCCGAGATCACGCGGACCGAGATCGGCCCGGCGCAGTACAGCTTCATCGTGCTCATGTCGGACGGCGTCTCGGGCACACTCAGCGACCAGGAGATTGTGGACATCGTCAAGGAGGCCAAGACGCCCGAGGAAGGGGCCACGGCCGTCGTCAACTACGCCTCCGAGGTCACAAGCAACGGAGACAATGCGACCTGTCTGGTCGTCCGTCTCGGCGGCTGGGAGCGACGGAGCGAAGGCGGCTTGGGTAGCTTAGGGACCAAGGAGATTCGCGACTATCGGCGCGATGAGGCGCTCGATCCTAGGAGGGGTCGAAGATAGACTGCAGGAGTAGTAGTAGTAGTAGTAATACCAGCATACGGTCTATGTGGTTTCGCTTGTGTACTAATCATATTCAGTACACCCTCAAAGCTCGCGTTAGACTTGCTCGACTTGGGTAGAATAGACATGAATACTATTTCCCTGCGGTTCCCATGCTGGGCCTCAAGTCATTTCCCATGATGATTATCTGCATAAGTATTCATTGATAATGTCTTCAATATTTCCCTTCTTTCTTCGTGGAAATCAATATGTCGGTTCGGAACCCAAATCTCGCCAAAATAACGGCTTTCTTTTTGTATATCATACTAGGTAGTAATGTACAGGACAGTCAGTCTACACAAGGGCATCGATCGCATCATATCATTAAAATGCATAAGTATATCATCCAGGAATTCTATCGTACCCCGACAAAAAAAAAGCCGCAAAAGGTGCAAGCAAGTACGCTGCTGATAGGGACAGTAGAAAGGGGGGCCGCTCTATACTCAGAGCCAATGGATGGTTGATTCCGCAGGAAAAAAAGGGTGTGCACACATCATCATCATCATCATCATCCCCATTCCAGTCGTGTTGTTGGAGAACTAATTTGTTTGAGAGGGAGAGATATCAATGCTCTTTCTGTTCTTCTTCTTCTTCTTTCTTTCTTTCTTTTCTCCATCTGCCCTCTTGTTCAACAGGGAGGAAATACCAATCATCGTCAACCTATTATCCTTTCGTCGCATTAACCCAGCCTGGCTACTACCGGGATGGCGGTCACCTCCTCAGCCCCATCTTCTGCAGCCGCTTACAGCTGTGCGTCTCAAACGCCTTGGCGACGCGCATCTTGTCCGGGTCCTGGTAGACCCAGCCCTGGGCCTGGCTGAAGAGGTTCTCGCGCGTCTGGAGCTCCGTCTCGCAGCGGAAGCGCAGCTCGTTGGTGAATTTCACCTCGGCCTGCGTATCGAGCTGCTTGAACATGTGGTCGGTCCACCCGGGCACGTCCTGCGGGTCGATGTAGTAGTCGACGTTGTACTTGGGCGTCCGGCGGTGCAGCGTGAAGGGGGGCTCGCCCGTCTCGAACTTCATCTTGGGCGCGGCCGAGTGGCCCGCGTCGCCCGACGAGAAGATGGACGTGAGCAGGGGGAACAGGAACAGGAAGATGATGGGCAGCAGCGACACGAGCGTGTCCCAGCCCGTCGTTTCTCGTTGCGGTCCCGGGGCGGCTTCGCGCGGCCGCCTGCGTGGGCCGGCGCCGCCCATTTGATGTACTCGGAACCCCCTATTCCCGCCGATGTTGAAGACAAACTGCGGTCCCGTGTCGAAGCCTGTGTAGATGTCTCTTTGTCAGTATTTATGTCATTCGTGTCGTGTGGATAAAATTCTTTTTTCTTTCTTTGAAGGCAAAGAAGAAAAACTCACCTCCAAACGGGCCCCCGAAACCACCACCAAAGAAGCGCTGGAACATCTCTTCCGGACTGATCTCCTCCTCCCACATATTACCGCCACCGAAACCCGCACCGGCCGGTCTGCCACCGCCACCGCCGCCGCCGAACCCGCTAAACGGGTTGCCCGCCTGGGCGCGGGCGCTCTCGAAACGCGAGTCCGGGTCGGTGCCGTAGCGATCGAACTTCTCGCGCTTCTCCTTGTCGCCGAGGACGCCGAAGGCGCGGCTGACCATCTTGAAGGCCTCGTCGGCGTGCTCGTGGCCGTTCTTGTCCGGGTGCGTCAGCAGCGACTGCTTGCGGTACGCCTTCTTGATGTCGGCCTCGCTGCACGTCGTCTTGACCGTCTCGATGCCCAGGATGTCGTAGAAGGCCGTCGGCTGGCACCGCCGAATCCGCAGCACCGCCGCCTTCTGTTCGACCGTGTACTTGCGCTCCTGGTTGCCCTGGTTGTGCTCCCGGTGCTTGGCCGAGCCGTTGGCGCCGCCCGCGTCGGCGCCCGATGCGGTTGCGCTGGGCATTGCCGCGGTTTTGTATGGGCTCTTGTTTTTGAGTTCGATCGGGTTCTCTTTTCCCCTTCGTCTCGGTCGGCGGTTACGCGGTTGGTTGTCGTGGCCTTGAACGAAGTGTGGTCCCCGATATATATATAGCCGAGTGCGGTTTTATAGCGGGCGGGCTGGCTGGCGGTATATTATGGGTAGGTAGGTAGTGAGTGGATGAGTCGTTGTCTTAAACACGACACTGGGACGGTAAACAGCTGATGCAATCGATAGTGGCGAGGATGCGAACGAAAGGCAGATTGTGGTTTCCTTTCTTTTAGGATAAACGAAGATAGGATAGAAGGTGGTGGGCTCTTTTGGCAAGGCTCAGAAGTATAGAGAATATTGAATGGAGTCGATATCTGGTCAGAGAGACGCCACTACCCTTGTCTTTGCTTTGCACCACCCACGGGGACAGTTCCTGCCATTCGGCTGATAAGTAAGTGCAACTGTGGCTTTTCCAGCGGGCAACACAGGCTAGACAGGCTACTCGCTTAGCTGGGTGTGGCTTGTGGCGAGTGCTGGAGAGCCTGGAACATGGGGGGTTCAATGTTCGCTGTAGACGAGGTACGTACCTTCTGCAGCTTGGCCTTAGCTATGACGATTTTGACCAACCATCACTGACTGAGAAGAGGTCCAGAAGTCTACAAGTGAATTTGGACAATGATAACTCGGTGATCAATACGGTGAATATTTTTTAAATAGAAAACAAGACTCCGAACATTGAAGACTGGACGGTCAGAAATACAAAAGGGGTCTCTCTACAAACCACCTGGCAACCACTCCCCCAACCTCATTATTGGTCTCTGGTCTCGTGACATCGCAGTCCGGATAATTTCAAGCTTCATTCACCAAGATCATCTCGAAGCCAGACCAAGCACCCATCCAAAATGGCCTCTGAACCCTCCAAAGCAACGATGTCCACCCTCACCGCCTGGGGCAGTAAGTCATATTCTCACACTTCTCCCTCTCTCCCTTCCTTCCTCCCTCCATCTTTCCCCGATGTCTACATCAAATTCTATCTAACACTCAAACTAACGCAAAAAACCAGCTCACTCCATGGCTCCCACGGGCCTAGCCACCCTCATCACGGCCCTGCACTGGCGGCCCCTGCAGAAGGCTCCCATCATGTTCGTGCCCGTCCTGCTGTTCTCGAGCTACATCAACCTGCAGGGCTTCAAGAAGGACAGCGCGGGCCTGACGGCGGCCGCAAGCGGCACCTACGCCCTGCTGGCGCTGCGCCGGAGCCCGGGCAACTTCTTCAAGAAGTTTGGCGTGCGCGGGGCCGTCCGGGGGTCCGCCATCGCCCTGGGCCTCATGAACCTCGCCGGCTGCGGCTGGGTGTACGCGACGGCGGACCGCAAGGCCGAGGAGGAGGAGAGAAGGGACAACCCTCGGTGGGGCTGAGAGATGGTTGGTTGGACTGGCTTGAAGCTGAGATGAGCTGAGCGGGTGGCTACAGTACATACTTACGGTACAACAATCTATGCACATCGGATCGCTGCAGGGAGATGGGCTTAAGGGTTGATCTGCGATTTAGGTGTAATGTGGAGGCGGGACATTGAAACAGGAGGCTGCCCACATGTCACCAGGCGTGTAAGCTTAGGCAGTTACGTAATGTACGATGATATCTTCGAAGGCTATGAAGACAGCAGGCCAGTTACTGCTATGAGTTGAATCAGGGTGATCACAAAAACCGCAATAAATGGGAGTTGGTCAGTCAAGAAGATCATAATATATACCCAAGGTTGACCGTGACTAGGTATCAGGAAAATCAAGTATTTACAAGTTAATACAATTCATGGTATTCTTTTTTCTCTATCGTATTGACATCCTGTAGTTCTGTAATTGTGAAAGAAATCTGAGAGTTGTATGACTGAAGCGCTTGGCAATAGTTCTTTTCCCATAAAGCAAATCCGTAACGCCAGGGGAGACATTTCAGCACTTGAGTCGTCTCCATGCCGAATGTTTATAATGCTTGTCCCGCAAAAGTGTCTTGTTCCCACGCAGTCGCGTCTTACACCATGACGTCTGCATGTTGACACCAACCAGCTCTGGTTTTCTGCGGCTCGCCTCGACCATTCGTGCCCCCTTCTATACATGCACACATCTTCAGTATATCCACGAAGCTTTCTCTCACACTCTTTTTGGGCCTCACTCCCGCGACCTATGTCGATAGCCCCTTACGTGAGGAAGAATACAGGGTCAGAAGCCAGACCACGAGGCTGATAGCCGCGACCATGGTGAGGAAGCTGAACTGGGTGATCCCATAAGGCTGTCTCTCGGTCATCATAACGTGCTTCAGACTCGCGAGTTTGAACTCGTTCAAGTACTTGACGTCGGAGTCGCGTGCCTTGGGGGCCGCGAATTTGTGGTACTCGGCCACAACTGAGGCGGTATCCCAGCCGCTCCATTTCCGATACACGCCTACGACGCAACCAGTGCGGTGCTTGCCGTGGTTGCAGTGGATAAGGAGCGGGTGGTATCTCCGGTCGGCGATGATCTCCATGATCGATCGCATCAGGCCCAGGGGGATCTCGGCCTTTTTCGTGCCCGTCATGTCGAAAACCTTGTGGGTGATGCCATTGCCGTCGATGAACTCTTGGAAGCCCTCGGGGAGGTCCTTCTGCACGAGCGTGACGATAGTCTTGAGCTTTAGCTTGCTCAGGTAGGCAAGGTCCTGCGCCTGCGGATAGCTGCTGCGGAAGACGCCAGGAATGACGCAGCCGAAATTCAAGGGCAGGGGCACTGCCGTCTCCAGCGACCGGCTAATGTTAAGAGATGCGCTGTCGGCGTCTGGGATCGCTGGAGGGCACGTGACGTGACGGTTGGCGATCTTGATAATCTGCTTCGCCTTCAGCGAAACATCTGTAGTTTCTGATATCTCTTTCGCATCGGCTGTTTGGCTGCAAAGTTGGGTGGTAGCCATCTGGGCGATGACGATTGGGTGGTCCGTGATTGCGGTGGTCTCCAGAGACTGTACCTTGGCACAGTCTGAAAGTGGAATGTCGTTCTGGTCAGACATGGTCAAGCGTAACAGCTTGTAGCGAGGAGTTGATGAGTATGATCCAAATATACTAGATATGGGATCGAGAGAAGAGTGCGTTAAGCAACCTCGGATTCAGATGGTTCGAGATACTCGGACAGCTGAAGTCTAGAGATTGCTACTAAAGCAAAGAGCGATGATAGAATTGAGCAAGTCCATCTTGTCAAAAGTGTTTTGTTGGTTTTTATATGATGCAGTGGATTGAAGGGGGAGAGATTCAGGTCGGATGAGGACCCTTTCTCCAATGTCGAGTATTTATTGCAGAATGCAGAGAACAAAGTTGAGGGTCGAGGCAAGGAATAATAAACTCGTCGACTGATCTGGGCAAAGCCAGATTTGTAGGCGACTAGGGTAGGGGGGAAGCCGGGAAGGCTGTAGGCTGGCTGTAGGCCGTACAATAGGCCGTGGTAGCGTGGGGTTGCTCTTTTTGGATTTATAACACCGCAATCTCCGACAAACCACCACTGAGAATGGCTGAGAATTGCTGAGAATTGACGTCTCCAAAAACTTAGCAGGGCGGCCACTATGGGTCCCAAAACCAACCAGAAACGGGCTCTTTCACAGTGCTAGGCTTGGCTGCTGCAGCATCAGCCAGCGTGTGTGAGAGAGTTGCTTTTGGCCTGTGTGGGCCACACAGTTTGGGCAAGTCTGGGGAGAGAGATTGTGTGTGTGTGTGCACGCACTCATCAACGTAATGGAGATTGATAGATCCCTCGAGATTTGATCAAGGCTTCAATCTAAGAATAAGTAGGGACTTGGAACATCCAATCCTGCAGGAAAGTGTGGCACAGGGAGGAAAAAGAAAAAGCGAACCAACTGAGGAAAACAAGAACTTTTCCCAGCTTTCCCCACGCCCACCACTGTCGCGTGCGCGTCGTTTGACTTTTGGCTACTGTCTACGTCGGTGATCCTTTTTAGGGGAGTCTCTAGGGGGGTCCCTAGTAACCGATCATCCCGGATTGGTGCGTTGACGAGAGGGTATCTATTGGTAACCGAAGAAAGCAGGAAAAGGTAAACAGCACAGCACCACATTACTGCCACTTGTCTGCAGCTCGTGTGCTCGTCTCTGTGAATGGCATGGCATGGTCTCGACTTGAAACCGCGCGTTCGATGGTTGTGTGCCGATCTGGCGTCACTCTTTTTTGTCTCGCCTTGCAGCCAAACCAACACCAACCACCAACCACCCATGCCAAGCTGGGGCAGACAACAGATAGCATTGAGACTATTCATACATCTTGACGATCGTATCTACTTGGCTTGGTACTGTGACAAATCCACAAGACAAATCCATCATCCCAAACGCGGGCTGAGGTTCTTGACCCCCCAAATCCCCAGAGCTCCCCAGACTATTGATCAGTCAAATTTCATCGGCGCCTTCCGAGGGCCTTTGCATTCAATATTTCTTGGTGCTTGATTCGGCTGATCTGGGCTAACCACACCAGCTTTAGGGGCGGTGGTCATCAGTGGTCGGGATCGACCTGGCGATGGAGTCTAGACCCCATCACCAAACGTTCTTTTTTGAGCCGTTGGTCAGCGTGGAAGCACCATCATCTTGTGTAGCTGGCGGCAAGGCGGCAAGCGGGAGTTAAATCGAGAGTCTTGTTTGCCATTTCCCAAATTGCATGTGAGATCATGTATGTACCTACCTAGCAGCTGAGAACAGAATAAGACCTGGAGAACAGCTGGTGTCAGTGTCAGTTTACCTCAGGAACCATCGGAATGGTACACTAAAATTCTTACAAACCGACCATGGCCGAATATGACGTAGAAGCTAAGGTTGGCACTTCAAGGGGAAACCCCGGCCTCGAGATGCTCGGCCTTTTTGTATGTGCTTTTTCTCCGTCCACGGTCTACTACTACAGTACTGTACCTGTGCAGCTGTTATTTCGAATCACTCCACTTTCTTAACGCTGATTATGATTACCAACGAAAGTACATACCTAGCACTAGGTAGACTCACATACGAGGTTATTTCCCAAATTGTCCCGACTGCCAACTCTATGTGGTGTGGTGAGGCAGTTTGAATGTGACTCAAACCCCCACGCGAAGCCAACTCTGTATTGACATAACGACAACGTCGGCCTTTGAAGAAACCGTCTCACCGTGACCTACTAACAACATTACGCTTCAGCGTCACCTACAGGCCGCAACAGGTCAGGAGTCACACTCCCACAACATGCGCACTTGATGACCTACTACTACTTCATTACTACTAACAACGTTTACTCACCAACATCCTCTGTCTCGACATCTCGACAGCACCCCTTGAAGCAGCACAGTGCCCCTGTCTAGCCCTGTCTTGTCTCAAATTGCAACGCCGGGACTTTCCGGGGTCCCCATGTTGCAATGGTCCTCCCGCGCGGCAGTCAGTGGGTTTCACCGTTTCAGTCGCGGTCACGCTCGCTATTTCCGCTTCCGTCTCCAGCTGGCCAGGCCCACCCTGAAGCGGCACCGTCGGTGTAAAATTGGGAAACAGCCCCTAGTGCCAAGAAGCCCGAGCCGGGGCAGCGAATTCCCGTTTTGTCCATCATCGGTAAGGGAATTAATCTCCCTTTCCTCGCGAATATCGATAGCGTTGGGACTCCCTGCTACAGAGTCCCACGCCTCCCCTGTCTTGGGGTATGACAGACATTATGTCCCCCCGCGCGCCTGCGTGGGACAGCGTTTATTCTATCGTATCGAGTCAGCTTCGTGTCACAAACCATGGGTACCTGACTTGGCCTCAATCCTTCCCGTCTTGTAGGTGTCGCGAATCTATCTTATCAACGCGTGTGTTTGTTGGTAGGTCGTACTCGCCAGCATCTCGAGCATATCTTCTTCATGGCCGAGCAGCCGACTAGATCTCCCTTGATGGGAAGCGCCAGGTAGGCAATGGGGACTGCCAAACACGTGGACACAACGCGATGCGAGGTGCACGCCCTACGGAACCCGATACCACATGCTTACTCCGATTACTCCATCTTTGTCGGAGCTCGCGTCGGCAGGTCACGCTCACTTTGGTTTTCCGTCATGAACACGGTCAACCGGGTATAGCTCGAAGTTCGTGTGCATGATGTGCATGTCTGCCTGTAGCTCATTGGACTTGACAAAAACAGTGGTGGTCAGCTTCGATTACTCATTCTCCTAACGGTCCAGGCGAGCCGCACCGGCGAAACAACCAATGGTATATGAGCAAAACAGCCAAAACTAACTAATATAGCAGATCAGATTGGACGTTATCCCAGTTTGGGATCCGCAAGCATACATGGAAATTAAGCCACCCCCTTGACGAACCTCTTGTTGTACAAACATACTTCAAAGTACGCAACTCAATATGCACCTTAAAAAGGCGCAGGCCAGCCGGCGTGATACGAAACCGCCCGCCTCTGATGATGAACACGACCGAGCCAAGCCTAAAGCGTCGCTCTCAAGTCAGCCATGAACCTCTGCTTCACCGCTGCTCTGCGGTCACCGAGCATCTCCTTCATTGGTCGCGCCGGCAGACCTGAGAGCACCTCGTCCACGAGCATGACCACATCTTGAGCACAGCCGAACGACAGACTCCAGCCTGCTCCTCCCTGGCCGTATGAGTGGACGATGCGGCTGTTGGCGTTGCGTAACTCGCGCTCGACTCTCACATTGTTGCCTCTGAAGGGCCGGAGACCCTGGGCCAGGGGATAGTCTGGGTCGACCTTGGCATTCTTCAGACAGGGTAAGAATGCCTCGCACCGTCGGCGCATGCGCTGGATGATAGGGCTGTCTAACGTCAGATCCAAGTCCCACTTATGCGGCTCCGCTATACCGCCAATCAGCAGGATGTTGTCATTCCTCGGTACCAGGAAGATGATCTCGTTGGAGTCGTGGACGGCATCTGCGGTGATGGTAAGGGCTGCCTCGACCTTCGGGAAGTCCGATCCATCGTTGATGACCCGAATCAGCCCGCCGCGGATTGGGTATACGCTGTCATCGCCTGCGAGGACCTGCCCTTGTAGGCCAGTGCAGTTGATGATGACGTCTGCGTCGAATCTCTCGAGCAGCTGTGGCTCGATGTCTAACAGATCGTCACCGATGGTCTCGGTGACCAGGTTGGCCCCCTTCCCTTCCACAAGCTGCATGAGCCAGTCCATGGCCTTGTCTGTGTCAATGATTGGCGCAATCACCTCGTAGGCGTCTACCGCGCCGTAAGATGGGTCAACGTCACGTTCGATCATCAAGTCTTCCCCACGATAGAAGCCCCGGACACCACTGGCCATGATCTCTACCATCTTGGACTGCTGTGCTGCATCCGTTTCCACGGGCGCGGGGAAGAAAAAGTCCGAAGGCATCATGCGGACTCCTGATGCCTCGCTCAAGGCCGGGATGGACGCGATCCCGTCCCAAATGTGATACGCGGTCATGCACCATCGCTTCGAATGAGCAAGAGAGATCTTGTCTGTGTGAGAGCCGCACACTGCTGGGGGATACTCCCACAGTGCGCCAGCAATTTGCGAGGTCAAGCGCTGTTCGGGATTCGCCCATGAGCTTCACAGGGTGGTTCTCATCAGCTTTATGCTCGTGCAACTTGTGTACTATCAACTGTTTCAACTTACGAGCTCATGATCGTGACGCGATAACCACGATCAAGCAAAACCCAGGCATTGACGAGCCCAGTGACACCACCCCCAATGATCAAGATATGCGGGGCATCCACGGTGGGGGACCGAAGGGGCTGGGCCAATGGCGACAGGTCTCTCCAGAGTGTCAGAGGCATTTTGTTTTTATAATGCTAGTAATCCGGTGTTCTAGACGACAAGATTGTAGGTATTAGCCAAACGAACAATCCAATGCACCTTCGTCAGCATGAAGGAGGAAGTCGAGTCTCACCTGATATGTGTTCAGTAACTTTTGATATAATATAAGGAAGAGGGCAAGCTGTATAGGAAGCCACGATCTGAGCAGTTCCTATTATGTAGGTCTGAACAAGTAAGAGTCGAGTTCACAATGAGTATTAATATGACAAGATATGATGCGATTTTGGTGACCTTGACGGGGGGCGCTTTAAGAACAGCCTGGGTATAATCTAATGAAGAAAAGTTTCATGAAAGATAACACTGCTTCTGTCACTGATTCTAATGACTCTGGAACCCTTTATATATACGACTTCGTCTTACCCCTGAAGAACTCATGTATTGTTATTACACCGCCCCTACATCATCGTAGTCAGCCCAACGCTCAAGCATTACTGTACATGTAGTTCTCGACCGCCGCTCTGAGTGCATATAATCTTGGATAATAGTAGACCTGTTTTAGAACCTCCTGTCAGAATGGGGGTGGGCCTCGACCTCCCGTTCGTTGCTGATCTTCTGCTACCCTGATTACTTCCCTGTGCAACCCGTGTAGTCTTGTCTCCCTTGCACCTAGCCGCAAACCAACCTTTGATAGGCAGCAAACCAACCCAGTCTGTCTATACCTCTAAAGCTCGTACCCGCGGGGTATGTGTGTGTGTGTGTGTGTGTTGGGATGGGAAAAGGGGGCGGACAGGCGGAAATGATGCCGCGCAAGACTCGTAACATGCAGCCTATGAGGGGGTATCTGACTGCAGCGTTTAGAGTCTTGTTACTACGTCTCACGCTTCGAGGTAATAACAGAACCATAATGAGCAATACTGCCTTGAATGTAAGCAAGTCAAACTGCTTACATAACGTATATAGTCAACATGAACCCGGAATGAACGCTGTTTTTCACGCGTAGACTGGCAGCAATTGCGGCTTGGCTGTCAATTCACCTTTCTCGATACTTCTACGCCCAGGTGCCTTCAAACTCGAAAATATTCCCTCCCAGAAACTAAAGGGGGCCTCCGTTACATGAGTGCAATGTACCTGGCCCTGCTACGAAGACCAGGACCTCGGATAAGGGCAAGTTGAAGCCATTAGATATTACGTCTCCTGACGGGCCAACTTTGTGTAACGGAGTTGGTGTACCAGTTCATAGACTACATACCTACAATCCTACCGGAACATCATCATATGGTGACAGGATTATTATCCAATCGAAGACTATATCACACCCACGACGGCCAGCATCCAAGGCCTATATTCCCCCGATGTTGGTGGCGTGCTTGTGAAGGAACACGATGCTTGATCCTGCCCCAGGAAATTTGTCTCTAGCCGAGGCAAACATCACGAACCCTCATTTCCCAATAACGGGCAAATTAACTAGATAGTTGCGCCGCGGCGAAACACCCACGATCTCTATAGCGTCTAGGCAAGGGTCGGAGGCTCTGGGGGGCCCGAGTCGCTGGGAAGGAATAGCCTTAGCATATACCAAAACCGATTCGTTGGAGCCCTGATCGGGCACGATGCATGACTTAGGTACATGTAGCCTTGTGGCGTTTTTTTTCTTCTTTTTCTTTAGTGACCCGTATACTCGATCTCAACGGCGCTGCATGCATGGCACTTGCCCCCCCTTCCAGCTGCCTTTTTCGGTCCAACCAGCAGGGTTTCTTGGGGCACGCCTTATTGTGATCTCAGAACCAACGATCAAATCAAAGCTATCGACCCGGAAATACTCTCGGAGATGCCTTTGGACTATGCAGGGACTTTTTGATTGGGAAAAGAACGTCGAGGTTTACTAAGCGAAATTCCAACAACATTGGATTCCTGCCTGCCGGAAAGGATGGACTGTACAGAGTAGTAGCAAGGCATAGTATTGTATCTATTTCACTTGCGCATCAAGGGCAGACATACTATGTGTGGCGATGAATAGAGGTATCTAGCCTGGCCATTAGTTGCCTTGTTTCTGTAGTTGGATGGCGACTACCACGGTGTAAATCAGCTAGCTCCCGGAGGACGCCGTAAACCTCGTCCAGTGAGCCTCTTGCAACAAGCAGATCCCAATTCTAGAAGCTTACACAGAACCGTCGCACAAGGCAGTGCCGCTCGAACCACCAATCTGACGGGGGTGAGGGGATAAAAGGGGTACGCAAGCCGCGATATCGCCACGTGTACATCTACTAAGAAGCCGCTTCCAAAAGAGACACGATGAGGGCTGTATCCCGCCTTTTCCAGGCCCGGTACCCTTACTGAGCCTGCTGGATAGCAGGCAGGATAGGCGCGCCGGTAGAGGCAGAAGGGCGGTGACTAGGTAGTTGACACTGCTGCCTTGGGGGTATCCGCATCGGACCCGATTCCAATATCGTGCGACGTTATAGCACGCCTGAAATAGGTTATCAGTCAAATGGATGGCTGCATAGGGCTGACCTGCCACGAGCTGCATGAAGTAGACATGCATGTCATGTAGTCATCGAACGACATTAATGTCAGACGGAAGTGGACGCGTCTGGCTCGTGACATTGCGTGCATGCAAGCTTACCTATGTAGGGTATGGTTCTGTGACTCGAACGGGTAAGCAGGATCTTTTGGAAAGCAAGCAATGTAGGCCAAGAAAACGTAGAGGTGGTCCCAGGTTCTTCTCTCACCGGCTTGGGTAAACGGGCGAGGTTGAACCAGGCTCGACCAGGCCGCCGAGATGACTGGGGGACCTTCCCTCCCCCAAACTCGGCTAGAGATTGTAGATTCGGCCTGCTAGGGCCTGAAGCCGAATGATATGGCTCCGCAAATCGGCATGTTTCAGTTTGCTGCGATGTCCTGTCGGGCCGTGTTGTCACTCCGGCGACGTTCCTTCCTCCCTCGCAGCGGATCAACCAGACCTACAGAGATGGCGTATAGTATACCCACAGATGCCAAAGGAAAGGCGTATAACGTTGTCCCGTTGTCCCATCATCATCATCATTATCATCATCCTGCAAGACGTGTGGGCTTGGCCCTCCACTTTTGCTCCCCCCCCTATCTTTTTTCTCTTTGCGACGAACTTGAGATGATGATGATATCTATCCTCTTCGTGCTCGCAAAGCGGGTCGCCGGCTGGACAAGGGCAAAAAAACGGCCAAGGAGCGACGTCCGGTGACCGTATCAGGCGAATGGCCATTGGCCTGTTGGTACGTTTGGGCATGCACGTCTATCTGACTTGCAGTGCGCATATATAGAAAAGAAACCGCGTCGCATGAAAGTACGCCGCCTGTGTGGCTGGGGGGTGTGTCCGGCTCTAGTGGCGCAACTAGTCATTAATAGGAGTTGAGGGCAGCACGCCTAGCTGGCCTAGCTGCCTAGCTGCCTAGCTACTGTAATGTCTTTCAGCTCTGCTGCTAGACAGGGTAGGATAAACTTAGAGATCGGGCCAAAGAGAAGATGAGGCTTAGGACCAAGCAGGACTAGTGAAGACTACATATTTGGAGACATCATGTTCAAGAACCCGGAAAACAAGATCTCGAAAGAGAGAGAGAGAGAGAGAGACAGAAAGTGTGTAGGGAGAAGAGTAAGTAGAATCGCTGACTCGAACTCGATTGGAGCAGCAGTAGCCTATTGCCTATGGCATACCCAATTTGACGACCGTATTCCCTCGTATCCTCTGGCACTGCGACGCTCGTGTAACTCTTAGTACGTAAAGTATGTAAAACCGGATGAGGTCATCGTCTGATTCCAAGTTTACTGTTTGCCCCTCTAGAAAGCAAGCTGGCAGGCAAGCTGATGTTTCTTTTCCCCTTACAACCAACCTTAGACGGCGGACTCAACCCCACCTTAGCTTACCTTCTTCTTACCTTTCGGCCTGCTCGCCTCGCCTCATCTCACTTGCAAAAGTTACCCCGCCATCCCGCCATCCCATTATATGGTGAGATTCGAGGAACCAGCACAAATCTTACATTCCTGCGATCCAATCAACAAGATTCCTCATTCCCCATTTCCCATCAATTGCATACTGAGACAACAAGCACGTCTTGGAAACTTGGCGCCGATCTTTCTCGACTGCATTACACTACACACAACAAGAGACAGAAGCGAGCAAGCGAGTCGCAAAAAGAACTGGAAGAGGGACTCTGCAGGAGCTTAGTAGCTAGCCATGGCGGCCTCCAGGTTCGGCTTCGGCAGCATGCTGCTGGTCATCGTCATCGTCTTGGTGGTGATGCCCGGCCAAGCTGCTGCCTTCGGAGCCGGTAACATTCCCTCCATCGCCCAGGTCGAAGGTCACAACTGGCGTCATGGAGACATTGAGGATATGCTGAAGACCATTGCCTTCCTTCACGGCAAGAAGTGGACTACTCTTCTGGTTCAGCGCACATACTTTGGTCAGTGGATCTGCGCACCCAACCCTTTCCTGTCTCATCGCCGCCGAGAGCTAACGCGCATGAGAACATAGGTAACTGGCTGCGAGACTATTCCCAGGCCGTCGATGTAGGTAGTTTGAAGGGCGTGAACGCGGAAACCATCCGCGTTCTGGTTTGGATTCTGTCTTTCCTCGCCAACGGCTATGCGACCGAGGAGTTTGAGGTTACGTCAGAACGCCTTGGCGTTTACCGCCCCGAGGAGCACATCGACAACCCTCTTGGTTACGCCGACGGCAAAGATGCGCGCGAGTTCGACAAGCGTCTGCGCGGGCCCGTACTGCCGGTCGAGACGGAAATTGATATGCGCACGGGTATGAAGAACTACATCGCCAACGAGAGTGGCGGGTGGGCGACCAGTGCTGGGTATCTCCGCAACAGCATTGCCCGCAGCGTTCATTACGGACGACTGTACACCTCCGGCTCATCTCGCAAGGGCGACGAGGATGATCTCTGCGAGGCCTTGAGATGCCTGGGCCAATCGCTGCACTGCATGGAGGACTTCTCGGCGCACAGCAACTATTGCGAGCTGGCCCTGCGTGAGCTTGGCTACAACGATGTCTACCCCCACTGCGGAACTAACGCGCAGATCCGTGTCAACGGCAAGCACATCTACCCCATTGTCACCGGTACCTTCGGTGGTGTGGATTTCCTGCACTCCGTGCTGGGCGAGGCCAACGACCACCTTTCTCAGTCTGAGGTTGATGAGATGAACTCGGCGCTCCTGAATGCCCAGATGGCCACGAAGGGCGAAGGCGGTGCTTCTCGTGGACTCGGCGGCGGCCCCAGCAATGTGAGCAGCTTCATCTCGCTGGTCAGCAAGCTTCCGGTTATTGGCGGTGGCTTTGCTTCCGAAGCCCGTGAGCTCCAGAGATCGGCCGACGAACAAGAGAGGCGGAACCAGATGGAGTCTTCGCGAAGCGGTGGCGATGGAACTCGCAACACCAATCTTGTTCCTGGTATGAGCGAGAGCTTTGACCCCGTCAAAGTTGCCGGCCAGATCTACCCTATCCTGAAGTTCCGCGACAAGATTGTCAAGTCCATCAACAGGGGTATTGCCAAGATCCCTGGCCTGGAGAGCTTGCTCGAGCACATCAGCGAGACACTCACCGCATTTGTTCTTGGCCTGCTCGCCCCTTTCATCCGACCCATCATCAACCAGGTCACGAAGGTCCTAAAAGATGGATCGTCTGGTGTCATCGCTACAAGTGCCAACGCCCAGCTTGAGCCCTGGAGGAACCCCAACTGCACTGATCCCACCCACTCGATGCTTTCGAAAGATCATTTCACCAACATTCTGAACTCTTGTGCAGGCAGGGTTGCTGCTACAGTCCTCCAATATGCTGTCCCGTAAGTTTTCATCATCACGCGCGATATGTTCTTGACTAATCAACGGAATAGCCGTATCCTATACGCTTGGGAGAACCCCGGCGTGCCAGTCGATGAGGTAGTCAACGACGTGACTCGAGCGTTCCACCACCCGGCTCTGCGCGATGAGAGAACAGAAATCCACCGCGAAATGTATCAGACCGTCCGCAAGTGGGCTGACGAGTACCCCCGTAAGCACGAGCTAAACCACATCCTCGGGTCTCAGAGCGTCAAGGACGGCAAGAACCATATCCTCCAAGGGCAAGACAGCAACCGAGGACACTCACACGGCGGCGGCATCTTTGACAGCGGTTCCGGGAACATGATGAGCAACAAGGGCCACGGAAGACCTACCAACTCGCTTTGGAGCAAGGTCGCGACGCGCGATCTGGATGCCATGGGCGCCGGACAGGGCGGCGGTGTGGGCTACATGGGCGCCAGTTCCCCAGCTGAGCCTGCTCAAACCCCGAGCGCGCGGCCACCCGGTAGCTTTGGGTACAAGGAGGAGCCGCGGCCCGCCACGGGAGGTGCGGCCGACTCGTTCTTTTCTGGTGGTGGTGGCGGCGGCGGCGGATCTGGTGGCTACCAAGGCCAACCACCACCGGCGCAATACGGAGGTGGCCCCCAAGGATACGGTCATTATCATCAACATCAACCGCCGCCCCAGGGCTATGGAGGCCCACCGCCACAGCAGGGTTACGGCGGCCCCCCGCCTCAGGGGTACGGGATGCCGCCGCCGCAAGGAGGATATCCGGGACAACCGACCTATGGTGCGCCTCCTCCTGGCTGGGGCCAGGGTCCCCCTCCGCCGCAGGGTGGTTACCCGGGTCAATACCCGGGCCAGCAGGGCCAATGGGGTGGTGGTGGTTACAGGTACTAGGGAATGGGAACGAAGTTACGGATTAAGGGGCACAAAAAATAGGGGCTGGGGGTATGGGCAATATGGAAGGGGCGTTTTCAGGTGAGATTTACCAAAGCTGTTTGGCTAGTTGGTAATTTATATACATAACGAGATAAGCTATGCAGATAGCAGTCGGTGGCAAGGCGTTTCGAGAGACCGTGGGGCGGTTCGCAAAACCCCTTGTCAGAAACACGAAGTCTTCTATCTTAATATGATACATACCAACACATTTCGCACTTCATCTGCTTGGTCGGGAGTGAGTGGCGCCTCACAGCTAGGCAAAGATGGCCAGAAAGCAAGCCAAATAAGGGTAGCTAATTTGCCAGCAGCGAAAAGATGAGGCCTACCGCATCACGAACCCGATTTGAGCAGCTTACTTCGAAGGTCAGGACCACGTAACACGAGAATGGGATCAGAGAAAAATCAAAATTGGTATTTCTAGCAAACGTCTCCTAGTTCTTCATCGACCTGTACGTAACTCCTCATTTCGTGTTGATGGTTCATTCACCCACAAGGAGAGTGTTTCTCCTGATACATGATGAGCGAGCACCCAGAAACGAGGTAATGGATATTCTCGAATCATACTTGGAATCATATGCAACGCCGCCCATGGGTCTTGGTTTTAAGCGCCATTCGTCTTCTTTTCCGTCTCTCTGTCTCCCTCTCCCCGGAACGCCCGACTTAGACCACTTAATTGCACGCTGGCTTCGCTTTGTTTCGCTTTGCTTGCTTGCTAATGCGTCATCTTCCGTTCTTTCTCGAAAATCTTGCCTGCATGAAAAAGCATGCACTACTATAAAAAGGGGTCCCTAGGTATATAGCACTCAAAAGTATGGATCCGGATACAGTCCCAGGGCCAGTCCCAGGACAAGGACTAACTTCCTGGTCAGAAACCCGAGCAGATTCTACAGCTTGGGCTTCGCAGCGGCTGACTTGGGCGGCGTAGTCGCCTCCTGATTAACGAGGACTTCACCAGTCTTCTGGCCGTTGCCAAAGAAGATGACCTGAACGGTCAAATCGTCCCTGCATTTCAAAAAGCATTCGTCAGCAAAATGATCAAAACATTATGTGTGATTTTATAGATAGATAAGAAGGGGGTGTAAAAACGTACCGGTACCGTCTCGACATGGGCGAGACCAGAGTAAGGAGAGCGCAGACCTGCTCCTCGTTCTTGCCGCCCAACGCGTTACGGATCAGATGCGTGGCGACGTTGCTGTCCTTGACGACGAATCGCTCCTTGTCGTTGGGGGAGATGCCCCACTGCTGCAGGCGGATGGGCGTCTTCTGGCCGTCAGGGCCATTGCCATCCTTGGTGCCCTCGACGGGCAGGGTCTGTTGCGAGCCGAAGATCTTGGACCAGACCGAGTTGAACTGCGAGTTGGACTGCTCCGCGGCCTGCGTCTCGACCCACTTGCCGACGAGGCCCACAACCTCCTCGTTGGTCAGCATCTCCCAGAGACCGTCCGTCGCCATAACGAGGAAATCGCCCCGCTCGGGCTGAATCTTGGTCGTTGTCACCACGGGCTCGGCTGTGACGTACGGCGGGGTCCGGAGGTGAGGCGAATAACTGCGCCCAAAGAAACCCTTTCGAAGGCGATCCGAGATGTCGCGGGTCCATTTGTAGCTAGCATCGCCAAAGGCCCTGGTTGGTTCGAGACCACCGAGGACTCTGCCGTTGTGAACGACACGCTCCTCACCAGGGTGAGCCTTGCGCAAGCGCGCAGCTTCGTTGGGGTTGTTGCCGGTCTGATCCTCGGAAAGGGGGGTGGCGGTCCACTTGCCAGAATCGCTCCGACGTCCCAGGACGGCTCGCGAGTCACCGGTGCATGCGACGCGCAGTGTCTTTGTGGCGCTGTCGTAGAAAGAGAGTAGGGCACAGGAGCCTGACAGAGCAGGTCCCAAAAGCTCAGCAGCCACCCGCTTGGAGTTTGACTTGAGAACCTTGTCCACACTCTCGTGAACAATTTCGTGGTCCAGTCGCGTGAAACCGAGCTTCATGGCGGCGTCGATGGCGTCGGGCGAGGGAGGAGCGCCAAGAGCAGTAGCAGCCTTGTAGGTGGTGTTGAGCTCGCGGGCGACCGAGGTGATCAGAGTCTGGCGCAGCTTGGCGGAGGTGGTCCAGCCCGCGTGACCGTCAAAGACGCCCCAGAACATCCAGTCGTTGATAGCCTCTCCCGTCTTGTGGGCATCGCGCGGCGTGACCTCGACGATCTTTTCGGCGTGGTCATCCTCGATGGGGTTGTTGCTCGCCAGCTGGACAATGTCGTATCGCAGGACGCCCTGGCCGCGGTTCACCATGTACGAGACCTGGTTGTCCCGCAGCTTCTCGGTGGCCTGATCGGGGGTGAGCATCTCGAGAATGTTGCCGCCGCTGCCGTCGGCGCTCTTGGCAATGGGACCCTCGCCGACAAAGGTGCCCGTGTGAAGCTCGTCGGCGCCTACTACCAAGACGTTACGGGTCGGTGCAGCATCGCTCGGGCCGTTGGCGGTGCCGGTCGTGTAGGGGCGGACGACTGCGGCGTCGGAGGAAGGGTCACCCTTGTAGGAATACCAGGCGCCGTAGCCGACGAGGCCCGAGACCAATGCGACGGAGACTCTTCTAAAGTACATGGAGGATTGCAGCGGTTCGCCTAAAGCATGTTGCCGCGGCGAGGATCGGGTCGCGTGGGTAGACTTGGAGAAGGAGGACGGGGACGAGTTGGAGCTGGTGGAAGACAACGATCGCAAGCCGCCAAGCTTGGTGAGCCCGGTGTTGGTGGGTTGCAGCAGCAGACCAACCTGTCGCGTGCGTACGTTTCGGGACAGGCCTCGGACGGTGGTTTGACAGGTTGTCCGGAAAGCTCTCACGGCTGCACAACGCATTGGGAACCGAGCAGAAAAGAGCGTCCTTGGCTCTCGTAAATATGCAGAGGATTGTTTGGTAAGAAGGAGAGAGTCGGGGTCAAACGCGCCGTAATGGACAAAGGACGACAAGGTTAGAGGGTTCGGGGTTCGAGGTGGTTTGGTGGGTCGAGGGGACGGATGAGGAAAGAGGGTTCGGCTTCCGTTCCAATTCCAATGCAAGTAAGGTGCAAGTAAGGAAGCAGCAAACCAATGATCGAGGGGCGGCTCGCGGAAAGTGGGCAAACGAAACGTATTGGCATGCACTGAAGCCATTGAAGCTGCACTGCTACATCCACTGTAGGTCCAGACTACAGGGCAGAACAGGGGACCTCTCTAAAGCTCTCTCCAAATCCCCAGCGCTATGAGCTGTGCCACTGCCACCTGCTCTCTTAACCTAACACTTTCGGTATCCGGGACTGTCACATGCGGAGCCAACCCGATATCATTCATCCATTCATCCATTCATTCAATCATTCAATTGACGGGCTCCAAGTATTAACGAAAATAGTATGTACATATTATCGGGCTCTTGGGCTTCGTCGTTCACATAACATTGATGTTAATGAGTACTTAGCAAGCCCGCAATCAAAGCCAAGATGAATCAAAGCGAGCTCCCTGCTGTGGACTCCTCCTCCAAGGCAAACGAGACCCAACCCCCTCCTACTGCTAGTGCAGCTGCACCCGGACCCGGGACCGCCAACACGGACACGGGGTCCAACCAGAGCACGATATATCGTGCCTTCGACAGCTACCCCTGGACCAAAGATCGCATTTTCCAGGTAACTAGCTTGCTTATTTCGCTTATGTCGTTGCGGCTTGTCTGGCAGTCTGGCTGCCATGAGCCGTGTGCATCTCTATCTAGCCTTATGCTGAATAACGGACATCTCCCAGGAACAACTGTCCAAGGAACTGTACACACAACATGGCTCCAGCCCAGCAGAAATAGCCCTATCCTGCCGGGTCAAGCGGTTCGAGGAAAAGGTCAAGATCAAAGTAGACCCTGCCCTGTACCAGGCCTACCGCGATGAAGGCGCAAAGCCCAAGGTAGACCTGGTCCCCCAGTTTCTCCTCGAGCAGGAACGTCTCCACGAGGTAAGCTGTCTAACCTACTTACACTATCATTTCCTCTGTTTCTTTGGACTAAAACCTGAGGTCGTTCTCCTCTCCTTAGCCGGACCTGCAGAAGCGCAGATACGCTGCGTTGACAGGCGACTGGGGCGATGTGCCAGCCGACCAGATCCCATCCGGCCAGCTTTCGGCCCCTGCTGCGGCCGGAGAGCTGACGGCACCTGTGTGGCAACTGGCTGCCCCCAAGGCCGATCTGTACATCAAGAAAGACGACCTGGCCTCGGCAGATGGGGGCAAGGAGCCGTATCCTAAGAAGTTCGAAGAGATCATCGAGTTCCTCCAAAGCGGAAAAGAGATTCCTGGAATTCAGAAGATACCCGACACAGTAATCAGCGACCCGGTAAGATCATATTTTGTTTAACGTTCGTTCTTCAACTGCATCCTTTGAAGTGACTGACTCTATACCCAGTCGATAACTACCACCACCGGTCGCCCGGTACCCCTGAAGCCATGGGAAAAAAGGCCGGCCACCTAGATTTCGCTAAATAGTTATTTATAACCCAATCATGAGAGTAGCTCAGAGGTACAACTTGTTGCTATTCCTGTTTATTGCTGCTTGGATGCGTGTTGTTACTGGCCAATTCTGTGTAGTGTACATTTTGCCCGCCCTGACATTATATTCCGTCCCCATCCCATCCAGTTTCTACTGCAGTGAGCACTGTCGACTTAGATGCCAGAAACCTGACGAAATGAAATCTTCTACATCGCTTAGACAGTCGCCCATGACTAGACATCACGAAAGCACAGCTTACCCAGGTGTGTGCATAGGAGAAATCACTCGTGTTCTAAAGACTGGCTACCTGATACAATCGGCAATGCCTTAAACTGTTCCAGACTTCTCCTCGTCATGGAATATCTATTTTCTCTGCAACAATACACAAACGAAACAGCTCTAAAAACAATGCTCAAGATTCTGTGAATCATTTTCTCCTTTCCTCAACTCTCCTTCCATTCACCATTTTCCTTCTTAAAACACACGCAAATCGAACTCTTTCTCAAGCCTTAATATGTGCCACGCTTCATCTAGTGTACAGTGTACACAAAGCATCTACACCAACATGGTCGTTGGGATATTAGGCCATATCAAGGACCGGTTGGAACCGAGAGCTGGAGATGAACTGGAAACGTGATAGAAAAATGAATCATCAACGGTAAAAGTATCGGTTCGTCCACCGCTCATCCAAGTGGTGGTCTGGTGTTCAGATTAGGCGAGGAATGATCGATGGACGACCCAGATGCTCGATTTCGTATCGCAAAAACCGTAAGAATGATGTGTCCAAGGCACCATCGACCAGGCAGTAGCCCGCCGTAGTGTAGGATGTCATAGACGTATGATTCTGTAAAAGATTTCCTCAAGATGCTCAGATGTCGGTGGTCCCAAGGCTGAACCGATGTGAGATGTCTAGTTGCTTTTGGAGAAGTCGAAAAGAAACGAAATGAGAGGATGCAACGCAGAACGAAAAGTCTTGGTCGGCGAGGTATCGATACAACTTAATTGGTCACTTCATGTGACCATCGAGATTACATAGTACTGCTGCCTGGTTTTGTTAGATCTTGCTCGTGGGAATTGGACCACGGTCAAAGAGTGAATGACAGTGTGACTTACTGAAGGACCAAAATCGGGTCCGCTGGTTGTACACGAACGCATAGCAAGATGAGCCGATCCATCACTGGTATGAGCGGCTCCATCTGGCATTCTGAGGCATCCGGCCGATGTTGGTGCTGACGCAAGGGCCGGGACGGGTGGCTACGGCTGGGTTGGTGCAGAGCATTCCAACTCGAGAGCCGAACTTGGAACCTCGAAGGGACACCATATGCTTCCGAATATGGGCAGCAACGATTTCGCGATGTTGGGTACTGGCACTGGTGAGGATGTACTGGATCAGATAATTGCCATACTGGTCACTGGCAATGTCGATCAAAGGAATTCGAGGTCGGTCCACGCGACCCTCGCAGACACGGTCGAGATAGCGAGCAAGAAACTCGGGGCCACCGATCTTCAGGCACTTCTCGACTACCTTGGATGCATACTGGTCCATACTGTACTCGGCTGCAAACCGGATGACATGGTCAATAGCGCGGCTGCGGTCAGCAGGAGCACCATGCTCGCAAATATGCTGGATGCACCAGTTTCCGAACTGGCCATGGGCAACGATGTCGATGTTCTGAAGGACTTCTTCAATGCAAGGTCGCTGCCCGAATAGTTAGCCATCATCTCCCCGAGGTGGTTTTACATGTATATTCTCATACCTTGTCCTCCTCAAGACAGTTCTCGAAGATGTTCTGGACGACCAAACTGCCAGTCTCGCCAAGTGCAACGTCGTGCCACATACCCTCCAAGGCATCGTTGACATACTTCATGATTTGAGGAGGAGACTCTGTCCATCGCAACTCGAAGAGCTTTTGCCAGACATGGCAAGCATAGCGGTGAATGACAGTCTTGGGAATGTCGCGGAGCAGTTCACCAACCATGTGACACTTGTAGTCCTCAGGAACGGAGTCGAATGCCTTCTGGATAACATGGCAGCCAAAAGGATCCATGGAAAGGTTCAACGTGTGACCACGAATGGCTTCGGCAATCTTGATGACCTGCTCTGGGGTTCCATGCTCGAAGCAGCGTTGTACGAGAAAGTTGCCGAAGCGGTTGACCATCAAAGCGTGGGCCTGAAGAATGATCGCATCGACAATCTCGTACTTCTGGTCCCCAGAACCCACCTTGAGCTTCTGCTGGAGGAAGATGGAGGCCTGCTGATCATTGTTGCACACAATCTTGTCGACAATGTACTTCCAGTCACAATTGACGTTACGGTCCAGAAGGCGACGGTAGTTCATGGGCTCGGTCGAAGGCAAGAAAGTCATACCTTCCGAAGCTACAGGCTGCTAAATACAACATATCAGTACAGCCCTTAAATGTTTTGAGAGAAGTCAAAGCTCCAGGTACATACCTCGGTCTTCCATGGACCTCCAGATGAAGATGAAGTAAACTCGGTGGCCAAGGGGGACAAGGGAGTGCCGACGGGAGCCTGTGGCTGGTTGGCGTACGGTCCCATGCCCATCGGGTATTGGCCAGAGCCGGGCATGTTTCCAGTGCCTGCATCGAATGGCATCTGACCGTAGTTGTAGCCGTTGCCATAACTAGCCTGGCTGCCGAAAGATGGCGTACCGAAACGGCTGTCGTGGCTGCGACCTCCTCGTCGGCCTCCAGGAGCTCGGACAGTCATATCGTTGTACTCTGGGGTCAGGCGCTCATTACGATACATGTCGCCGAGCGCTCCATTGTAGTTGACGGGGGGTTCCATAAAGCCCTGAGGTCCGTTGTGAGGTCCGTTGCGAGGTCCCCAAGAACCATTCTGGGGCATTTCATTGCCAGGGTAACCACTCTGGTTCTGTACAATGTCTTGACCAGGCCGAGCACCATTGCCCCAAATGGCACGCGCTCGATTGAAGCCGTTCGCCGAATAAGCCTCACTGATGTCTGAACGAGAGTCATCGAAACCGTTCCAGTTGTTAGCCTGTTCTCGACCTGGCTGAGAAGGAAGAACGGTACTTGGGCCACCAATGGCGGGGCCGCTCGAGGCTTCTTGGTCAGCAGCATAGTCACCTCCTGAGACCGGGGGGCTAGAGCCGAACTCCGGCTTGACAGGCTGGCCCTTGAGGTTGTTGATTTCATTCTGTGCATCGGCCAAGGCTTTCTTCAGGCGATTCACCTCATCTTCGCTGGACGGGCCACCGTTCGTGGTGGCGCTGGTTGGTCGAGTCGATGGGGCAGTTGTGTTGAAGCCCTCCGTAGCGGGTGTATCGGGCATCGAGTGGCTAGAAAGATGATGGCCTGGGTTCAAGTACGAGGCAGTGTGGGACGCAAACTTGTACGCCTCTCCCTGCTTCTGCAGTTTGGCAGATTGCTCCGTGAGGTCAGCAAGGAGTCTATCCATAGGAGTCGAGTCGGGAGTGCCAGAATTGTCCGAAGGACCGAGTGCATCGTGGTTCAGCTTCATCTTCTTCGCCAATAAGTCAGTTATTGCTGTCTCGAGGTAGGGAGGACGTGATGGGAATGTGGTGAGATGAGGTATCAGTCGTGTTGGAGCATGATCAACGTACCTTAGGACAGCTCTGATTGACAAGAGAAGCCGTGGAGAGGGTCGTCAATGACTTCTTGAGAGACGGCTTGGCCATAGTTTGTTCCTGGATTGTAGATTGTCAGACCTACTTGATCACGGGCAGTTGAGAACAAGGCAACTCGTGTTAATGTTGTTGGGAGAGAGGAGGGCTTGATTATTTGTCGATGGTGGAAGTACAGGATGCAAACCACAAGTGAATAAAAACCTGCCTGGATGCCGAGCCAGACAAGTGACTGTTATCCAAATGATGATGTGGATGGAAGAGGAGAAATATCCAAAATTCTTACCTCTGCAGCAGCCGAATCGGCATTGACATGCATGATGTTGTCCTCCATGGTCACACTCTTGGATGCAAGAGGTCGACGGACGACAGGTGAGCCAGTGGAAGCGTTGCCAACCATCTTGGAACGAATCTGCGGATCGTTGGACTTGGGTGCGGGATTTCCTGCAAGTTGGATGACCTAACTTCTCAAAACAAAATTGCGAGATGGCACATATGCCCAGAATAGCAATCGGAATAGATCAATTATGATGGGAGAAAGAGGAGAAGGGAGGAAGGGAATCTCGGGTCTGGTGATCAGGTGGGAACCCAATTCCAATGACCGAAACTGAAGTGAGGGTGGAAGATGGGACGAAGGTGAGAAGGAGATGAAGAAGTGACGAGAATTATTTTGAGTACAGCTGCGGTGGGTAAGGTAGCTGGGAAAACAGGGTGTGTTAATGAGGGTAGGTACCCGTACTTCCTATGATGGCTGCGTATAAGAGAGGAAAGAGCTCTTTTCAGGGCAGTTCTTGCTTGATCGCCGGATCGTATCTTCTAAGAAAGAAGGTGTTTAGCAGACACCCCCAAGGGGGAGATGGTTAGCAGGTGCACGAAATATAAGATATGTGCCAGGCAACCTTGTCGCTCCCATAAAACACGAACCCTAGGATGCACATCAAATATCGAGTCTCTAGCCCAGCAACCTCTCACATCTGTTTATGGAAGTCACCTTCAAAATGGCATATGCTTGGCGGATGGCACTCAGCGGTGCGTGTTCTCGCCAAATCTATGTATGATGCTCTGTCCACGGGGAAGTCATGACACCTATGAGTGTTGAGATATCCTGGCTGGTTATTTCCTTCGAGTGCCAGGGGAAGGAGCGTCCTACATTGAGTAGGCCGGGTCTAACAAACAACATGCGTCACTGTTAAAGACTGCCACAATTCAATCCTGCGTTGTAGCGCTTGGTGACTGAGGAGTGAATATAAAATTGAATGTATGTGGTTGGGTCAATGGAATAGATAGACTGCTCACTTGCCATATCAATACATGAGGCCCGGGATAAGCTGACGTGCCAAAACGGATTGCTAAGGGCAACAGTGACTCGGAATCAGCATTCTACAACAACCGCCTTCTCTTTGAAGCTCAAGTCTCAGATGGGATATTGTCTTAAACAATGCATAAGTGGAAGGGATATGCCTCCATCCAGCAATAACATGCTGGCCAGGGGCTACCAATGGGAGCAAGCGCTGGTGCCAGGCTTGTCAGAGTCATCTTCTTCAACAAAACAACTAGCATAATTGACTGCACGTATCCCTGCATTGTAGGGGTCAAGTGCTCTAAATCGTCTTGCTAATATTGGAGTGGTGTAAACATATCTTGCCGATGAGCTTCGCTATGCAGAGGCACACTGTCTTCACTATACCACCAAGGTACCGCCCACGTCTATCATGTTGGGAAATGTACCATTGCAGCACAGACAGAAGTCCAATTTATACAGATTTGTTGATAGATACTACCCTGATCATCCCAAACGACCAGGCTGGAGCCTGTAGGGGCTGCATCCATAGAGCTTGACCGACACGGGCAGCCTTAGCGGCGCCCTGTCTGAATGTCCGAGGCAACGCCTCTCCATTTGCTCACTGTATATAGACATGGGCGAGGCTGCCATATGTCTAGGCTGTTGTACATATTTTACAGGTCGTGTCTTGGCGTGACCGCTCATTTCTTTCCTCCTCTCTCGGGGGCTAGAATGTGTTAGCATGGCCGATGCGGGCTTGGATGAGGTAACCTACTAGCCGGGGCCGTTCTCTTCTTCTTCGGCGGTTGCTTTCCACGTTGACGCACGCTATATGACCCGTTAGCCTGCTGTTGCTCCAAACCCCATCGGTATTATCCCGGTAGATACGAACCCTGCGATATGTTCTTGCCAGTCCTCAAACTCCTCGTCCACACCCTCCAGCTCGAGATGCTTGAAGTCCTTAAGGAGCTGGTTCAGGCCCGGTTGCTTCGGCGGGTAGTACTTGACCAGCGAAGGCCCTCGTAATCGCTGTCGCAGGATTTTGTTGCCCATGCGGATGCCATCGGGGTTGTACGTCGTCGAGAAGATTTCGCATTGCGCCTGCGCAATTGATTGGTGTCAGTGTTTTGATCATTTGAGCAGCAATTGCCAGTGTACAGACCTTCATGAGGTTCAACAACCTCGCTCGTGGCACTGCCATTTTGTCCAGGGCATAGATCAATGTCTTGCGAAGATGCAGTCAAGTCGTCGCGATCAAAAGTCAACGTACTACCCCAAAGCTCAAGCTGCGCTGACCAACCAACCAATAAAAAGAGGACCCGCATCACCGTTTTCAATTGGCTCGTTTCTCAATCACCCACCGTCAGAGACGGACATATAAGAGTACTTGCACACTACGTAGACATATAGCCGGTGGGCATCAAAGGTACAATTAAGGTAAAGTTAATCAACTATTATTTGTACTGTTATTATAACTAGATTTCTTACCCAGACTTGAATTCATCTTAATTTCCCAAAGTTAACGGGTTAACGGAATGGCACCCTGAAGCATGTTATGTAAAAAAGGTCTGGGTATGTAGTGTACGGTTAGTGTACCGTTTGGCTCGTGCGTTAGCCTGATTTCCTACGCGATATTGTTAGTTGAGCTTGAATGTAATTATTTTTATTATTCAGAACAGGACCAACTTCCCGCCTCTGGTCGTCTGCACAAAGTCACCTCAACCGCTCTGTCATTGCTGCGCTCATGCTGCACAATACCCACAATGTCAAAACGGCAATTCTCTGAGTTTTCTGGTGGCGTGGATGCCAAAGCCAGTGCTGACGCCAACGATGCTATCTCGACAATCATAAAGCATGCAGAGGATCTCTTGAAAGCTGCATGCGCTTTCAAGCAAGACCTTGCTTCGGGGAAGCAGCCTGAGAATACCAACATTGGGGAATCCATTTCGGAGATCAGCAGAAACCTACATCCTGCTGTAACATACTTCGCATCCTCACCTACGCAACAGTCGGCACAATCTCACAAAGTCCCAAAACTGGATGAGTCTCAAAGCCCGGGCCTGAAGCTCCCTGCACCTACTGGTCTTACAGCATGGACACCAAGTGAAATATGCTTGCATACACCTCCTCTACCTCCTATCAACGATCCTGTGCTGGACAAGGCAGCTTTTACACATTCGGGGATGGCTGCTCTTGGAGAAATGAGCTATGAGAGGCTCGAGTGGGTTGGTGACGCCTATCTCGAGATGTTCGCGACAATCTTCATCTATCAGACGTTCCCGAATCTACCGGCGGGGAGATGCTCTCAGCACCGTGAGTACTTGGTCAAGAATGAGACACTCTCCAAATACACCAAATTGTATGGGCTTGACAAACGGATTGTTTTCCCCAGAGAGTTCGACATGGGAAGCAGCGGCAACGGACAGGGAGCCAAGGAGAAGACACACAAAAAAGTTCTCGGAGACATATTCGAGGCCTACGTTGCTGGTGTCATCTTGGGCGACCCAGAATTCGGCCTGGCACGCGCCTCGTCATGGATGAAGGCACTCTGGAGCAAAGAGCTTGCCAAGGAAATCAAAGCCGAATACATCAACCGCGAGCGTTTGCAACAAGTAGCTGCGACACAAGCGAGTACTGAAGCAGCTTCTGGCGAGAAACCGCCTACGCCTGTGATTTCAGAGGATTCCCACCCCAAGAATAGACTAGTTCAGAGGATCGGCACTAAAGGGGTCAAGATCTATTACCTGGATGAGAAAGAGTCTGTGGATAAGCAAAATCACCAACGCCGGTTTACGGTAGGTGTCTATGTAGATGCTTGGGGCGAAAGCAGAGTGCGACTTGGCTTCGGCAGCGCCCTATCCAAGAGAGAGGCTGGGGCTAAGGCGGCCGAGAATGCGATGGAGAACAAGAAGCTCATGAAGAAGTATGAGCAGAAGAAGAAGGAATTGGAGGACCGCATGAATGCTCAATCGTAGTACGATTGAGGAACCACCCGTCCACGAGATTGGTTGTGTGAGAAACCATCGTAGTCTCGGTCGCTTGGCCGCCGTTCACTGTCGACGGTAAGCCTTCTATTGGTATACGAGGTCAACACAAGAGAATGCTATGGACCGGACAACTTCTTTTGGCTTCTGCTATCTCAGCGTGCCAACTCAAGGAACCATGCGTATTTCCGATCAGCCACCATAGGAAGCGAGGTTGTATATCTTCACCGCACACAAAGACTGGATAGCATTCTGCTACCGTCAACTTTGACAATGAAGCAACATTAAGTAAATCGTCCGCCGACGTCTGGACTCTAGCTCAAATAACAGTATGAACCTGAACCATCTTTTTTTGCTGCAGCATGGCGGCAGTAGTGCTTCTTGATCGTTGATACGCGTTCGCGGGCTCAAGACACTTGTTGCCTGTCGTTGACAGTGTCATCAACTGCTCTTGCACATTTCACCTGTGACATGGACGAAGATAACCTTCCTTCCATCAAGTGATTTCGAGCACTTAAACTGCTTGTAGGGTTGGAATCTCTCCCAGACTTTTCACATCAGATAAATAATGGGCATGCTCGCCTGGTGTCATTTGTAATTCAAACCAAACCGAGTTCAAGAAATATCATGATGTGTGCTGGGAGTTGGCACGTTTATCACCAGTACCTATTCTCTTTCACGTGTACCTCGGGATGAAATAACCCCGCGACAAGGGACGGCTATCGAATTTGTATAGCCCTGTAGAAGAGGGAGTGACGCGATGTTGGGGGCCCAAGGATAGCCCTGGATCCCCTGCAAGCTTGCCAAGCGCCCTTTTTTTGCGCCGAGGCATTGGGAAATTTGACGGCTTGTACTGTACCTGCACTGCCGCCGTAAGCCTTACCCCAGATTTTGGTATTGATTGATTGATGATAACATTCGACGCATTGATCATACCCAGCTTGGGATCATACCTAATATTAAATGTCGAAATGCATCACGCTTATACTTTCCCCATCAGACTTTCAACCTTTTTTCTCAGCTCGCACAAATTTGATTGACCTCGAGTGACTCTGTTTGCTTCGCCTACCTACCTCTGCTTGCTTACCTATCCTTGCCCTGCACATAATATCTGATTTGTGTCGCGTTGTACGACGTCTTGAGCTATCGGTGCCTGAGCCCGGGTAACGTTGCCGTTGCCGCCGCTGTCCCGCTGTTTGTACTTACCGCCTGTTGTCTGTTGTACTTTTACTTAAGGTCGTGAAAGACCCCGTCCAACTCGTTCGTTTCCGGGGGTGCCCGTCGTACATCCCATATCCTCGGCTCCACCAAGCACCTTGGGTCGCGATAAGGGAACCGCGAAGCCCAACTTCATTGCTGCATGCCACTGCATGCTTTTGCTCCCTCAACGCATGTTGAGGCGACAACAGTATCTCGATGGCTGACTCAGTTGGTAAGTAGTGCTTCCCGTGGCTATTAATAGCAGTTTTGCTTGCATGTACGGCTCAATGTCGTCTTCAAGTGAGGAATCTCCCGAGTGATGAACCAAGCAGCCAGCCCACTTAGGACTCAGGCATGAGCTAACGACGTCCGTGATCAACACAGACCGAGTCTTCGTCCATGCGCTCAACACGGTGAAAAGGGTACCCAAAACCGGCGCAACACGGCCGCCAGCGAGCGACCGACTTCGGCTCTATGGACTCTACAAGCAAGCGATGGAGGGGGATGTGGACGGTGTAATGGAGAGGCCGACCGCGGCAACTGTCGGAACCGGTGTCAATAGCGACGAACTACAACGCGAGAAGGACAAATGGGATGCCTGGAATGCGCAACGTGGAATCAGCCGGACAGAGGCCAAGAGGAGGTATATTGAAGCGCTTATCGAAACTATGCATCGATTTGCGACGACTCCGTGAGTTATCCTGCGTCTCGAAGCATCATGGCCCCTCCGAACAAACCCAGTAGATACTGGCAGCTGGCTAACCTATAAAAAAACAGAGATGCCAGAGAATTAGTATCGGAACTCGAATTCGTATGGAGCCAAATCAAGAACAACAGTTCGTCCACGTCAGACTCTTCGCCACAGATGAATAGATCGATCGAGCCGCAGACATTTGCCCAACCAGCGACTGGGACAGAAGGGCCGATGAAGGTGATAAGTCCGATGAGCGAGGACGATGCAGCAGCACAAGAGTATCGGGAACAACAAGGGGATGAAGAAGGTGACGGTGACGGAGATGACGAGTACATCAAGAAAGGCGACAAATGGTCGCGGAAAGTAGAAAAGGCTCTGGTACGGCTCTCGGCCGAAGTCGCGGCCCTGCGCGAACAAATAACCGCCGGAAGAGAGTGGCGGACCAAGAAAGAGAAGAGTTTCAGGGCCTGGATAAGCTGGCTGGGGTGGCTTATCCTCAAGCACTTCATTGCCGACAGCGTGGTGTTGTGCGTCGTGCTGCTTTGGATGCGGAGGCGGAAGGACCGGAGGTTGGAAGACTTGGTGCGGTCGGCTCTCAAACTGGCTCGCGAATATGCGAGAAAACTGTTGCCATCAAGGTGAAGGAGACAGCTTGAGTCCCCCAAAAACATTCAGTTGCCGCCCCGATCACCTCCTACAGCCCTGGGCGATATGGGCTGGTATGGGGTGTTACCACGGTTTCTTGGTCCAATTATCCACCATCTTCTAACTCCTCATCAGGACTTTTCTTCAAACGACTAAACGCTCTCAGGATTACAAACGTCATGAGCGGAGCGTTACCCATCATTACCATATGGGCGGCCCTACATATCGACCAGGGGACCTCGTTCTACTCTAGCTTTTCGCCAACTGCATGAGAGCATTGCTATACTGGCTTCAACCCGGACACAAGATGCTTTTTCTTGGAAAGCATTGTCGTGCATATACACTGCCAGTCACTTGGAACCACCAATAATCCCTGCAGGGAGTACGATCTACCACTGACAAATTTGGGGTGGCTCGGATGGTTTATATGCTTCTGGACCCTCGATACCTCCCTTTGGACGTCGACATATACTGTCTGAGGACTACATAGTACGTTTGACAGCGATTTTCTATTTTACGCAGATCATGACACCCATACATATTTATATAAGTACATACATTTTAGATACTCTCAGGTATATATAATGCAACTTCCAGATACCCTCTAAGGCAATATGTCGCACTTTGATGAATGCTGCATGTCAATTTATTGTCTAGAAAGTTTCCTTCAAGTCATATGCAACATGTTGAATACTTATCCAAAAGAATGCCTCTGCCCAAAACATTTCCATTGACACAGATACCAACTGCCATCATTCTGGAAGCAGGTGCAACCCTGAATAAGTACCTACTTACTTAAGTGGACTTGTTCGGATGAAGGTGGGGTGGCGTTTCTCTCCTTGTAAACACACCCCGACTTACAACCCACGCCAAATCAGCAATCTCACAAGCGCAACCATCCGGACCGGTTACTGTTTTCCTGGACGATTGATTGATATTTGTATTGTGCGGTTGGTATTTCCATCATTGGCAGCAGAATTGATGGTCAAGGCTGATTTGCTTGACTAGCGCGTACTGATCGGACGAAGTGAGCACTTAGAGGATATCACAAATTCCTCAGGTGAATCGCCAACACTTCGTGAGATTCGGCACAGAAAAGGGACCAAACCTCAGTATTCCCGACCAATAAAACTCAATATAAGCTTAATTGTCATTCGAGGTCGTCTTCGAGCTAAAGGGGGGTGACAGCTCTTTTTGTCTGATCTTCCCGTCCTGACAGTCTCGCATTGTTCCCGCCTGTCTGTCTCGGGTTTAACAGATCCATCAACGCCGATCATGCCCATCCGTCGCGGCTCACCGCCGCCCCCGACCCGGAGTAAAGACGACTCGGAAGATGAGGACGATGTGGACGGGGATGAGAGCCAGTCCCACCAGAAAGCTCACGCCAATGCAAAACGCAATGCTGAGAGTAGCAGCGGCAGTGGCAGCAAGAGTGACCACTCCCAAAGCAACAACAACAGCAGCCACGTTGTCGAAATCCCACCCATGCAAGGCTGGGCGCCCGCCATTTTCGTGCCTGCCAAGTTCGACTACACGCAGCCGCAGCTCTCCGAAGAGGAGGAGCAGGCGAAGCCCCCGCACCAGCGGCTTAACGACCTCCTGGCGGACCTCGACGCCCACGCCGCCGCCGTGCGCTCCAACCACGCCTGGATGGTTGTGCGCGAGGCGCAGCGCGTCCAGCAGGAGGCGCTGGCGCAAGAAGCCAAGCTCCTGGCCGAGGACAAGCCGCTCCCGCGGTCTAAGCGGCTGCCGCCCACCGAAGCCGACGAGGCCGCACTGATCCGGAACATGTCGCTGGTGCCCTTGGACCTGCAGCAACATCCAAACCAGCGGCGCCACTCCTCCCACAGCAATCCCAACACCATCCCCACCAACCCCTTGGGCAGCGGTAGCAACATGTCGGCGGCCCAACCCTCGCCCTACGAAGTTCCCCAGTCCTTCTCATACCGCGAAGTGCAGGCACGGTTCGCAGACCCGCGCGACACGCCGCGCGAGGCCGCCGTCACCCAAGTTCTCAACGTGGCGGGGGATGCCATGCACCACGCCAACTGGTACTCCAACTTCTACCAAGCCCGGCGGAACAACAAGATCACGAGCTACGTAGGCGAGAGGGCTAAGAGCTTTGTACCGGAACCGGCGAGCCCGACTGAGAACCAAGGTGGTGCTACTATTCACTCTTCTCCGACGGCGATAACACCCACTAAGAGTAGTAGCACAAGCGGTGCCCCCAAAAGGAGAGCGAGCTTTGGCGGCGGTGGCAGTTCGCCTATGGATCTTGACTAGTATTGATACGGGCTGTACTCTATCTGGATGGAACAGGGAAGAGGGGGGATGAAGAGCGTGTGCGTTAAGTGGTGGTTGGCTTGAATGATACCCTAGGCTATGAAGACGATGGCAGTCTACCGTAAGAAAAAGAATTTACGTGACAGCGCTCAAAAGCATTGGAGCGGTCTTAATTGACACGGTTTCTCGAAATATCATGGTGAACATGTCCTTCTCGACTGGTGGCTAAATACTTCACATTGTATGCTTTTCCTCTACTCAACTCTACTCGATCTCCTCTATCAGTGGCTTCGGCCGCCGAGCTCCTTGGTCCTCCAACTTGGGCAGATTCACCTCGATCCCGGCAATCCTCGTAAAGGCCGGCCCAGAGTCTTCCTGCGCCTCGGGCAGCATGGCCGTAACCTGCCAGTTCCGCAAGCTCTCGACGACGTCGCGGGCATGCTGCTGCACGAGCCCATCGCCGTCCGTCTGCGCGACGTACTCGAGGATCTGCACAATGTGCTCGCGGCTGGCGTCGGCGAGCCCGAAGCCCAGACGGCGGCGCTGCTCGCGGGCGTCGGCGAGGGCCTTGACGAAGGTCAGGATCAGCACGATGGCGGCGCGGCGGAGGATGGCCTTCTCGGGCTCGGCGGCCTCCATAGTCAGGATGCCGACGCACAGGTCGACGGCGCCCTCGACGAGCGTGGCGCCGATGCCGGAGATGTTGGTCTCGAGGCCCGTGAGGAAGACGGAAAGCGCCGAGGCGCGCACGCGCACGTCCTCGCTGCCGCGCTTGCTCTCCCAGCCCTGCAGGATCTGGGCCAGGACCTCGTCGCGCCTCTTCTCCTCCTCGGTCCGCTCTTGCTCTTCGGCCGCGGCGTCTTCACTGAGGTCGGGCACTTGGCCGCCCCATGCCGTCTTGGCGGCTCGGTTCTGCCGCGCGCGCAGCCGTTCTTCCCGGGCCTGTTTCTCTTCCGTCTTGGGCCGGTGGCCCCGGCGACCGGCGATGGAGAGTAGGCTCTCGGCTACCTGTGATGCGATCTCGCCTGAGAAGGTGTCTCCGAGCCGTTGGATAACTTGTAGGATGGCTTCGCCAAACCGTAGCCGCGTGTCGACGCTCGCTTCCTCGTTAGCGTCCACATAGCGCTCCAGAAGCTCTTTGACGACGGACTTTGGGTGCTTTTCGGCGAGCTGGACAAATATTTTCATCACCCGAAGATTAATGTAGTCTTCTTCCTCGGCAAGTAACGAGGATAGCAGAACCACAACGCCTTGTATGTCAAGTATAGAACTACTATTCCGAATCAGGCCAGATATTAGATTTAGACCTTCGGAGCGCACTGGCGGGGGTGAGTCGGCTTGAGTAATGTATTGTAGAGCCAAATTGTACGTTTTGCGATCCTCAACCTGGCGGTCCGTAGGCGCAGTTGGACGCTCTGACGGGTCATCCACTTCATCTCTATACCTCAGGACAAGACAAAGGTTGCGGGCGGTTTGCGATATATCCGGGTGATTCTCTTTAGTGATCTTGTCCAGTGAGTCTTCAATACTGGCGAGAAGCTTCTCGTCAGCTTCCGTTTTCTGGAAACTCGGTGCTGTGATCACAATGTTGACAAGACTCAGCGCAACAGATGCGCTATCAATATTTTCCGGGGAAACGCAGAACTGGGCTAGAATGCGTTCTGATAGCTCTAACATCCCTTTAGAGTCTGCGATCAGCCTATCAGGGATCTTGTCCAGCATGGCCTGCAAGACTTTGGACTGCACAATTCGCAACGTTGGGTCTTCGTCGTCATCCAATTCCATTTTGACCTTGACCTCGTCACCTCTGTCCTTGCTTGGATATTTGAATGAGTGTTCAAACAGCTGGAGAAACAGTTTCGACGTATCCGACTCGGACGCCGTAGTTTGTAATAGCTCTGTAAATGCTTTAGATTTAGTCTCTAGTGTGCTCCAATTCAGTTCTGGTACCAAAGTCGCTGACTTGCCGCGATGGCGCTTGACGGCGATACTTGGTTTACCAGAGCTTTCATATGTCCAGTGGGCATCGTCTGAGAGCTCTCGGCCATTGCATAGTAGATTATTGACAATCAGCGAATACTTCTCCGTGGATCCCGAGATTTTCAGGTAGATCTGCAGTAGAGTCTTGGAAGGTTTGCAGAATGTTTCCACGCATGCTTCATCTGTCTCAGACCATGAGGACAGGGTCCACAGAGGGAGCAGCAAAGGGGCAAGGAGCCTGCCCGTCAGCCCTGGGTTGGGATGGGCATTGAGCAAAGCCGTCAGACGTTGTAGTGCCAAAGCAAGCTCGTCGGGTTGGACAATGGTGATCTCCTTCTGGAGATCCACCACTGCATCAGGGCCCGCGCTGAAAACAAGAGCCTCGGAGGCAGGCTTCTGGGTGGACAGAGACGGGTTGATGACGGCAACCATGGGTTCGGCGAACACTCTCCAACCAGGAGAACCTGGTGCACCGAACTGCTTCCGGCCGAGAATGCCATATCCAATGATATAAGCTGCAGCTTTGACAAGATCGTTACCTTCTTTCCCATCCAATAAATCGAGGAGCTGGGGGGCAATGCCAGTAAACCACTTTTCGGCTTCAACACTAGCAGGAGGGACAGCAAGGAGGCCCGTTGCCATTTTCAGAGCTTCAAGTGTGATATTTGCACCCTGCTTTTGAGGCGCGGAAGCTTCGGAAGTCTTCACAGCACTCGAAGGGTGAGAAGCGAAGACGAATTCTATGGTCGCTCTTACGCCGTCTTGCCGCTGGGGCATCAAGGTCAAAAAATCCATCAAGTGCAATCTCAGCCATCTGGGTACTCGATCGGGCTTGATCAGAGCGTTCAAGGCTGCTATCAGAGACGATGTTCCTGTTCTTTGGGACGTTCAGAGGAATGCCCTGGTTCATAGAGAGTTTGATAAGCTACCGCCTACCTTGAGATGAGTTGGCTAAGCTCGCGCTGTCCTTCGGACCGGGTGCCATCGTCGCCATCAGGGTTGAAAGCTTTTCTTCCAGCGCTCTCTATCGAAGAAATGAGCGAGCCTTTGGTCTCAGGCTTGCTTTCCATGATCGGTACTCAGTAGCGAGGCCGCTGCTGAAGGGGTCGTCAATAGAAAAAGATTGCCGTATGTATTGCAAGTCGACCAAGAAACCAATAGCGAATTATTAGAGAGCTCTTGGGATTGTAGTGCGACTTTGAATATGACGTCGGTTCTAATTGCTGAAGCTCGCCGATATAAAGTGGGTCGGTGGGCGTTGCTATGGCGCAGGCACTTTTGTATTGGTCGCGTCTCGAAGCGCGTCTTACAACCGCTCCCTTTCTCTTCTCCTCCATACCACCGTCATACTATCACCGCACTTCAACTACTCTCAGGCCAGTATCTGAAACGCGATCGTTGTTTAGAAATTCCATTCGAGATAGGAACAGTATCGTTTGCGGCTTCTGCTTCGTTTCACTCAAAGGATAGCTCTCTCGCCTTTCCGTCCTGTAAAAGGGACGCGGGCATCACACAACTTGTACGAATGCCTACCCCACAGTTCTCCGACGCCCGTTTTCCGTAAGGAATGTCTCCGGACCCCAAGGCTGGTTCTTGATACTCCGCGCAACACGTCGCAGCTCGGGGTCGCAGCGGGCCTGATGTGCTAGCCGCGTGTTGGCTCAAGTTGCGCGAGAGGAGCCCAGCTGGACTGGCACCAACAAGGCCGGCTATTGGGAACGTGTTTCGGAACTTAACCCTAAGCACACATATGGTTCAAAGTCTTGCGCTTTCTACAGTCGTCCAGGATTCGCCTGCTACGCTACCAGTTCGTTCTCGTGATGTTATGCACCTGCTGAAAAGCAGGCGCATTTTCAAGCGGTCGGCTGGTCGGCCGAAGGGTGATGGGACATTCCAGCCGCCTCCCGGGGCGAGTGAGGGCGGGCGCCATGAGTCGAATGGTAAGAACTCCTGGTCTGGAGTCGCTCGTCAGCGTCCTGCCACTGGAAGTCGTACTCTGACCAATGCGAATCGTCTCGGTGATGGCTTTTCTCGATGTTAAGGGGAAGACGCATGCGGCATGCTATAGAGCCAGAGCTGTAAAAACTTGGATATATTTCAGGGTGGGACGCGAGGGAGAGCACAGACTTGGCTACATACAGTCAGAACATCGAAACTTCACGTACAGATCTCATGTCCTATTCGCCAGCATCGCACAGGTCTCAGGCAGATTCTGTGTAAGCGGAGGACATGCAGCTACAGCAGAAGTATCACCTCGTTCTGACCATCTGCCATTCTGTTTGCTTTGGGTACCCTCTCGTCCCACGGCAGTTTCTCAAATCTTGCCAGTCCTCGGCCTATCCCGACCTGGTCTGCAACCGCTTCCACGTCCACTCCTCGAGGCTAGAAAAGAGCTTCCTGGGTCCTGGTCTCGGCTATCTGCCAGACGAGATACTTCGGTGTGATTCGGTCAGGCGCATTAGCCATGGGCGGTAGGTGGTATCCTACAGCCAGCATGGACGCCAAACCCTTCGTTGTTATTCCCTGGAATATCCAATGGAGTTGCCTCGTCTGTGTCCGAAAGGGCTCATGTCGAGATGATAGCATGGCTTTTATGGATGTATTTTGGCCATGCGGAACTGCCCTCCACGCGAACAGTTCATGTTCGAAGGAGAGGAATCAAAAACTAGTCCACGTGGGCAACACATTGAACAGAGAGAGCTCCTTTGAAGTGGCTGGCGGTGCCAATATCTTACTAGACCCCGATTTTCACACCGATCAAGTTGGGGATGATGCTGGCCAGATGAAGAGTATAACGTATGCTGTCGAGGTTTGATGGTATGGGCTAGGTTGCGGCAGCTTGGCATGAAGCAAGACTGGGACCCATCTCGAGTTGGTGTCAAAGCTTAGTGCTTGTCCGGTATTGTGGATTGACTTGGTGCTGTTGCTGCGCACTCAATTTTTTGATTCGCTATTTTGGAGTTGGACTCCTGGATGGACGCATCATGACTGCTCTTATCCATCCTGGTGGATGAGAGCAGTCCTCCCCCTTTTTTAAGATAAGACTCAACCCTTCAAATCACCGCTGACTACGCTGACTCGCTCCACAGATGGTTGCAGGGCTGTCGGTCTAGGACTTACACTGTCAACATATATGGTGGTAATTGGAGGGTTTCAATAACGATATAGCTCCTTTTTGGCTGAGCGGGTGATTCAACATACAGCAGCTCTTCGATTCAAAATTGAGCTTGCCAGCAAAGAAGCCTCGGTTAGTCCAGGTGGTATCACAAGTCAATGAGAGATAAAGAAAATCGGAAAAGAAATCAGAAATAAGATCTCTTTTTGAATAGATGGCAGGTATCCCATCTGATTTATCTTGTATATATGTACCTCAGCTAGTAGACGTGAGCCAAAGCCGGAAGTCGTTAAATTGAACCAACTATGGTTCCATAGGTTTCGAGTCCAAACGCCATACCAAATATCCATCAATAGAAAGAGCGACTTCAAACATGTCGTCGTGTATATAGGCCTGGAAAGCGTTAGGCCCCGGATCAGGCCACAGAACCTTTCCCCGCGCTGCTAGACGACCGATATCATGACCAGGATGGTGGACAAGGATGGTGCTTTGTTCGTCTTGCAAATTCCTGCCTCCGAATACAACACATTTATTCCATGCGCGGTATCCCGTCTTGGGAGAGAACGCAGGTGCATCAAATCGTTGTTCGCCGAATTTCTTGTGATAGATATCGAATTGAGTCGTGAAGATGCATCTGGTCAGCCGCTTTTGCTCGCCTAGATTAGAATAGCACAAAGCGTATAGTCCATATGAGTTGACCTTTTCAAAGCCCGCCCAATAATTGGTATCACTACCAAGGGACTCGCTCTGATACGATTTGACGAATTTTCGCTGGTTGAATTCGTATATAACGAATTTGGTTTCTTTGTGGGCTGTTTGTTTCTGAGTTGACAAGAATATAACAGCTTCGTCGTTTGGGTGTGCTATTGCGATAGGTGACCTTGCATTTATAATGTCCAATGGAGGCGAAAGACTTGCTACGTCCACAGATAGCAAAGAACCCCCGAATTTCCACACAAACACCTGAGTATCTCCAGTGACGAAGACGACTCGATCTCCCTCGGTTGTACAGGACCGCACTTGGTTTTGCAGTCTTGCTCGTTCACAGCGTCCTGTCTCAACGTCCCACGCATAGAGATACCGGCGTGCGTGAGCGACTAGCAGTTTGGATCCTAGAGCACTGAGTTCTATGCTTGACTCGAGCATCTTTCCGTCCGGGTGGTCAAGGATCCTTCGTTTCCTGGTGACCAAGCAGTCGACGACAAACGTGTGCTCATCGTATGCCCAGGCAATGCGACCATGCGCATACAAAGACTTATGAGGAACCCCTGAGTGATCGGGGGGAGGTGTTGGAAAGCGATTGTATTCTTCTGGGTCGATACTGAAGTACTTCTCATCACTCCAAGCGAATTTCTTCTCCAGTGGCTTTCGACGCGGCACCTCCCTGCAGCGCATCGATTCTCCCACTGCTTTCACGAAACACGTAGCGATATTGTTGACATAGCTATCGCTACCACGGTTGACCAAATATCTGCGCGAGATGTAGGATAATGCGGGAAAGTGAACGTCTGCTAACGCGCGACTGACGTCCTCGCTCACCAGCTTCGACCTCCAAGTCTTGGAAACTGTGAAGCAGGACCAAATGTCATAGATCTCTAGATGTGTAAGGACGACAACTGCAAGCTCGACCGGTAACCTTGCCAGAATATCAGTCTGCAAGGTACGCTTCAGAAGTATGTCTTTGAGCAGGCGGATCTCATTGGGCTTTAGCGAGGTGTCTTCTGCAAGGGCCAAAAGGCTGGCCATTCGGGCATGATCGTCATCATGACCATCAGCCAGCTTGAGCCCGCTGAGAGCTTGTACCAATGTTTGATCCATTATTCAGGCATTCCGAGTCTTGAATGATAAACAGGTACATAGCTAGGAGAACGAAGACTAGAAAAGCGGTGGAAAACTACATATTTACCTGCATGGCTTCAAGCAAACAATAAATACCGTCTGCACTGTAGATGCACTGCGTCCAACCCCCACCAAATAAGCTCCCGCAATTGACTTACTGAACCCCACCGCCTGTCCCTGACATTGCAGGGGTCAGCGCCGCTAAAAAGTTTCTTATCGGGCAGCAGATAAGCCTGAACTCGAAATTTCTCCAGCCCACTTGCGCATACTTTAGTGGTGGTTGGGACTGGATTGTATACCGTCTTCCACCCGCAAAAAAGGCAAACCGGTAACTAAGTTGGAATCACCACCAACTACAACATCGCAATGGGTCGAACTGCCCTTGAGAAGACCGAGGCCGATCTGGTGACTCTGCAGTACAAGATCAGACGCGATCCCCAGGCCTACGAGAAAGAGTTCCTGGAGTTATGGAACCAATATGAGTCGACAAGAGACCAGTTTCTGGCTGCCCCAGTTACCAGCGAGTCCAACGTCCTCATTTCCTACAGAGAGTTGGTTGACTTGATTGCTCATGTTGCCGATCGTAAGTCGGAACCTACCTTTCCGTTGCATTGTAGCCGCGGCATCGATACTGATCAGAGTCCTTATAGTCTACCCCGAGTACACGGCCGGTTTCGCCGATGGCTTGAAGGAAACGCTCGAGAAGCACCATGCTGTGCTGGAATCCGACCTGCGAGAGAAGATTGTGACCAGTCTGGTCCTGCTCAAAAGGAAGGACGTAGTCGACTCGGGTTATCTCCTCACCACCCTCATTCCGATCCTTGTCTCGACGCCCTCGAAATCTCTCCGCCACTTGCTTTTTACCAAGATCCTCAGCGACCTGCGAAGTTCCAATACCAAACATATCAACCACAAGTTGAACCGCACAGTACAAAATGCTCTGTTTACTCTCGTCACGAGCGACCGAACTTCCTCAAAGGGGCTTTGGGCGGTCAAGTTGACCCGCGAAATGTGGCGCCGTCAGCTTTGGACCGACGCGAAACCGGTTGCCATTATGAAGGAAGCCTGTTTGTCCGACAACGAAAAGGTCATGGTCGGCGGTGTCCGGTTCTTCTTGGGAAGTGACCAGGAGCGTGAGGAGATGCAGGACGAAAGCAGTGACGAGGAGACGCCCGATATTAAACAGGTCAAGCATCAGATTGGCATTAACAAGAAGTCGAAGAAGAAGAAGAAGGCTCTGGACAAGGCAGTAGACAAGGTGAAGCGAGCCCAGAAGAAGAAGAATGCGCCCAACCCTCTCAACTTCTCCGCGTTACATCTTCTCCACGATCCTCAAGGATTCTCGGAGGCGTTGTTCTCTAAACATCTCCATGGAAAATCAAGATTAGCTCTGGAGTCGAAGCTGCAAGTCCTGCAGCTCATCACCAGGCTGGTTGGTCTGCATCAGCTGACTCTCCTTTCTCTGTACTCCTGGTAAGACCCCAGTGCAGGAGTTTCGTCTCATCTTCGTTCATTTACTAACAAACTTCAGGTTTACCAAGCATCTTACCCCGAGACAGCAAAATGTTACAACATTTTTGGCTTGTCTTGCGCAAGCCACGCATGAACTTGTACCTCGTAAGCACTTCCCATCGAATGTTTTACCATGATCTGGAGACTAACATCCCCTAGCCGATGTGTTGGAAGTTTTGATACAGAAGATTGCAAATGAGTTCGTAAGCGAAGCCTCTGCCGCCGAGGTGGCATCGGCTGGCCTTAACGCAATCCGAGAGATTTGTGCCAGACAGCCATTGGCCATGACCGACACGCTTTTGCAAGATCTTGTTCAATATATTAAGTCTAAAGATAAGGGAGTTTCCATGGCCGCACGAGGCTTGCGATCCCTGTACCGTGAGCAAGCCGCCGAAATGCTCCAGAAGAAGGATCGCGGCAAGAATGCAACCATGAACCTCAAGAGCGGCGAACAACGACAGAAGAAGTTCGGTGAGCAAGCGGTCGGTGGTATCGAGGGTATTGAGCTCCTCGCGAAGTGGAAGGAGCAGGAGCGGAAGAGGAAGCGAGCCGAGAAGGGCTTGCCAGAGGGCGGCGACGACAACGATGAAGAGGAGGAGGAAGAGGATGATGGCTGGGAGGTCGCCTCCAACGAAAGCAGCGACTCCGGCGAATGGATCAGAGTTAGCGATTCCGAGGACGAGGAGGAGGAGCCAACACCCAAGAAGCAAAAGCGCGACTCGGAGGACGTCGAAGATGAGGAAGATGCTGCTAAGGAGCTCGAGGAGCTATCAAAACTGGCTACTACTCAGATCTTGACGCCTGCGGATCTGGCGAAGTTGCGCGAGCTGCAATTGGAAGCGAACGTCGACAAGGCCCTGGGCCGCAAGAAGCGCAAGCACGACCCGCAATCGCGCCACTTCGACGAGGGCTTGACGGCGGAGCAGATCGAGGCCCCCGCCAGGCTGCGCAAGGACACGAAGGAGGAGCGTATCGCCAAGGCCATGGAAGGCAAGGGCGAGCGGTCGGAGCACAAGTCGACGCAGGCCATCCGGAAGTCCAAGAAGGATGCCGAGGGCAAGTCCACCACGAACCAGGAGAAGGCCCGCAAGAAGAACTTCATGATGACGCTGGGCAAGGCCAAGTCGAAGCAGAAGCGCAGTCTGGTCGACACCAAGAATGCGCTCAAGAACCATATTTCGAGAAGCAAATCTGGTGGCCGAAGAAGGAACGGTGTGGCAAAATAAACGTAATACTGGGTGTCGGTCTCAAGCTCATCAATATACCCTCGAGTGTTTGCTCCAAGAAAAACCTTTCCATATCAGTGACAATGTGTCTTGGACGAATGCTTCCGTTGAGGTGCAAGTCTCATCCCTTTTTCTGTATGATATGGTGCCTAATGAACCGGACCGCATTCTGGGCGACGTTATCAGAGGCGATCTTGCGAACAATGTTTCGTCTTCTCGAGTGTTGCTTCTCAGGGGTATATGTCGTAACGAATTTTGGCTACACTGACATTTTGTACAAACTCATCGCAGTATTAATCAAAATCAGACTCAGCATTACCATTTCAAGTACCACCCTTATATTTACTAATTAGAATATAGTCCGCCTCGATGTCCACAATGAGCATGCATCAGGAGACCTCGGTCACCAGCCTCATTGGTCCGAAAGCGAACCCCTGAAAATCATAACACCACTGATCAGTTTTAGAAGTCTGCGCGCTCCAGGCGGAGATAACACTGCGTCGGCTCCCTCGCAAACTTCTGCACAGCATCATAGCTGTTTAGTTCTGCCGGCGTCTTGAGAAACTTGAAGTGCCAGACAAGCAGCGCGAACTGCAACTTCAGCGCCTGCAGCGCCAGTCTCTTGCCGAAGCAGCCGCGCAGCCCCATCCCAAAGGCCATGTTTGGCCCGGCCATGGGGTCGAACCGCTCCGCGCCCGTCTCGGGATCCGTCTTCAGCCAGCGCGCGGGCTCGAAGGCCCCGATGTCCCCGTCGTCCCACAGACTCGTCAGGGGTTTGCCGCCACACAGACGGGCGCCGGGGCTCCGCATCGCGTCGGCGTCGACGCCGTCCTGGTCGACGCGCATGTTGGGCTCCAGGTACCCCGGCCCCATGCCCATCAGCAGGACGTCGGTGCCCCGCGGGATGCGTCGCCCGAGCACCGTCGTGTCCTGCATCACCCGCCGCGCGACGAAGGCGACGGGGTTGGCGTGGCGCGTCACCTCCTCCACGACGGCGTCGAGGTAGGGGACATGGGCACCGCTGAGCTCCTGGTAAGTCGGCGAGCGCTGCTGCGTCAGGGCCTCCGGGAATGCCTCCCGCAGGGCGGCGCGCAGGGTCTCCTGCACGGCTGGGTGGTCCGTCAGGTACTTCAGACCCCACGCCACGGCGGTGGCGGTCGTGTCGTGGCCCGCCATGGTGAAGCCGAAGAACTCGTCGGCGATGGCGCGCTGGTAGTAGTCAGGCCGTCGGCCTTCCTTCTGGGCGACCTCGCGCTCGCGCAGGAGAACGGAGTGGAGGGCGCTTCGGGGCTGCTGCTGCTGTTGCTGTTCCGCAGCGCTGCCCTTCTCAGCTTCTTGCTGTTCGATGAGCTCAACGCTCTGCGCGACCTGGTCGCGGATGTACTGGTCCTTGATCGCGGTGGCCTTCTTCATCTTGGGCAGCTTCCGCAAGATCCAAAAGGCGAACACGGGGGCAGGCGACATCTGGGTGATGGCCACCGAGTCCTGGATGGTGAGGACCGCGGCGAATATCGTCGGGATCGTGCCCTCTGGGAACTCGACGGGTTCGTCCGCATTGCTCGGTACAACGAGTCGTGGGGCGTGTCCCCGGACTGCATCCAGACGCTGGATCGTCATGCCCTCCGCTTCGGGCAGCCCAAAGGAAGACGCGAAGATGGCGTCCAGGGCTGCATAGGTGATGTCGTGGTGGGCCGGGAAGGGCCGCCCCTTGGCCATGTCGCACTTGGCTTGCCATACCTTGATCAAAGTTCCCACAGACTTATAGACTTCGCGCGCGCTTACTTGCCCGATGAAGGTAGGCGTCATCAGGTGGTTTATCAAGTTGCGGTTATGCTTGAACTGGTGTTCTGTTGAGAGATAGTGCGAATGCTGGTAAGGGAGTATCTATCGACTCTCAGTGTTAGTTAGTATAGATCAAACCCTATCGGTGGTTCATAATGGGATATAGGAAACATATAATGCCCTACCCCTCCTACCATCTCCTTAAACAAGGTGCGGTCAAATTCCTTCGTTCTCCGGAGCAGGATGTCCTGGCTCTCGTACGGATCGGTGATGACGACCCACGGCGATTTCCCCGGCCAGAAGAAGGCCTGTACAATCGGGCTCTGGTGCCTCGCCGTGAGGGAGGTGAGCCAGCTCTATACACATATCTTGTTAGCCAGCTAGTACATTCGTCTTGTCGCCGGCTGGCAATAATAATAGCACTTGAGCTTACTCACGAAGATTCGCTTCTTCTTCATGACATATCTCATAAGCTCTGGTATGTCCCCCAGAAGCTTCTTCTCGGCATCGCGGTTATGGGGGATACCAGGCAAGGGTTTCGGGGAGACGGCACGATAGGCAAGAATGAGACCCACGAGCACCACGCCGCAGAGCAGCAGCTGGGCTTGGACAGATAGAACAGCATCCATTTTCGTCACTAAGTTGAGAACGCTGGCTGGCCATCGATCTTGACAGCTGCAATGTCTGCTCTTTTATAATTCAACCATCAGTCGAGCTGGAAATCCCGAACTGCCGGTGGTTTCGAGGTTCTCCCCGGCCAAGGCTCAGTCGGTAGAGCCTCCTGTGATAACATGCATGAGCCTTTTGACGATCGGTGCAGTTCCGGGGATGGATCTTGCCCTATACGAACTGATGTGATTGGCTCTCAGCTTAATATCACCTACGTCGCTGCTTTCACTAAAAGAAAAGCAAAACATTTCAGTGGATATTTCGACCTCCCTGCCGCGATCTTGCTGCAGTCGGCCTTGTTCTGCACTTAGCATATCTCAAATAGGTTATTGCTGGGTCTTGCATATAACAACTAGTCAAGGCCTCTCGAATAGCGGGATGCGTGGAGTTCGCAAAGACTTGCCAAGCAAGACAGATCTACCCAGGTAGTCATGGTTAAGCACAGGTCGCATGGTCAGCAATAATGAATTAATTGGCAGTTTGATTGATAGATTCAGCATACGCCGTATTAGGTATGAGGTTGTGATGTTGTAAAATGGGTCATCCTATCGCTCCCGCCCCTTTACATCACAGCATGTCCACCACTTAACAACACGGAACCACCTTCCTCTCCCCTCGGGCAGGTTCCGTCAAACGTCAGCCAATGCTTCTTTTCTTTTTCGACATCCCGCTCAAATATTCCGTTTTCCGACGGACTGGATTCAGGGATAGGAGCCGAGGTTGATGCTGCCATTGGCATACCCGGGCGGCGCCACTCGACCTCTTCTCGCGCCCTTTGGCGCTCCCCGCGGCTCTTGTGTAACCAGTTCTGGACCTGCATTGATGGGAGGCGGCCGAAGTTGGCGCGGCACCGCTCCAGGATCTGGGCTGAGTTGAGGTTGGGAGCCCTCGTGTAAAGCATGCGGATGAAGTCGATGAAGCGACCGTCTTGCTGAGTGAACGCCATTGTTTCCATCAGGGTTCTTTATTTCACATTGGTGGAAGAAGATGGTACGATGTGTGATGGTGAAGGACTTCCTTCGAGACAACAGGGGCGGAAACGGTCTTTTTTATCTGAGGGTCCCGAAGTTACTGGCAGCGATCGGAGATATAAGAGAGAAATTTTCGCGTTCAATGCCATTTCTAGAGGTATGCGCTGAACAGAAGTTGTTCTCAGCTGTTGAGTGTGAATGGAAATCATTATGACAATCACCTTGTTATCGAACACAGAGATCAATAGTCAGTCTCTGTTCAACTCATAGAATCACCAATATACTCGAGACGCCAAGGCCAGCATCTTCACTTTTCTATAGCATTGCTTGGCGCGTGGTTATACCTGGTAATTGATGAAGCTTATTTAATTCAAATCAGGGATACCTAAGTACTTACACGACATTTCAATATGTATAAGCGTACAATAATCAAGCATCTCTATCTTACCTTGCGCTTCAACTTACAATAGCTCCCATGGGCCTCCTTGCTGATAGTGCTTGCAGCTTTCCTGCAGTCCTGACATATACGGTGCCTGTTTCGATTGCCGTCCACGAACCATGCCACCTTAAGCTTTCTCCGGCACACAGAACATACCTTCATTGGCGCTGCGTCCGGCGACATGTTCATGGTCAGGTCTTTTAACGTCGATGTTGTTGCTGTTCGAAAAAGTATCTTAGCTATTGTGTCTAAAACCTATCTATCGAGGTCTATTTAAGCACTTACAAAGAGGACAGTGATCACAAAGGGCCTAGGTGAGATCAAGCCATGCTTTGATGCCGACGCTCATTGTAGGCCCGCGGCTCTTCATGTCCTTCTTTGAGCATTGTCTTCGTGTTTCAAGCCATTTGTCCTGTGGCTTGGAGGGTTGACCAGACGCTTTATACGTGACCCCGGTAGATTTCCCCATGTACGATTTGATCTAAGTGTATTGGGATAAGGACCTATGTATGGAAAACGCCTCCAGAGCGCCCAAGCGTGGTTGTATAGCTTCATGGGAAGAGCCAGCAAAGCGAACATAGACATTCATCCGTTAGTGCGAAGTAGACTATGATGCCCGGGTGGCTGACGGGGCTAGACAGCGTGTACACGGCGGAGTCGATTTGCTGTCCGGCCTCTTCCCCGGCAAGTAGACGCAGTTCGGCACTGCTGCGACCGAAGGAATCGGGGCTCAACATAGGCGCCTCGTTGGCGGTGTAGCCCTACTACCGGTAGGCAAGACCTAAACTGACGTCGATAGCCACTGACAGCCGTGCCATGCATTTAGTGTAGTGGCTTTTCTGGCAGGCATGCATGTTGCTGTCAGATACCAGTGGCTAGATCAAATGAAGGATCTCGAAGTGGATCGAGCTGACGGAAGTGCATCTGGTAGCGTCGCCACCATCTCTGCCCTACGAAACAGAAGTACAAGAAGCTGGTAAAATATATGCTGCTTCTAGGAGCACATAAGATGACGCAAATTGAAAGATAGGATCGCATCCATGCCCGTCCGGATGTAGTAAGCCGGAGTCTTGTTTTGCGTGGTTAGGCCCGCCCGTACAAGCGAAGCGAATGAATGCATGTCAGACCTCTCGCGATGGATGAATGTATGGGTGAATGCGAATTTCTGATTCACAAAAGGAAGCAACGATCAGCTTTCTTTTGACTACAAACGGTCGATTTCCATGCCAAGATATAAATAGAATAAGAAAAGGACTAAAAGACGAGGAAAGAAGCATCATACCATCAACACCGTGCTGCGCCCCTTCCTCTGTTTACTATTACTAGGCTGCCACGGGACGGGTCCCACGATGGGCGCCTAAGCGAAAGACTAGGTCGGGTAAAGCTTGGTGGAACCAGCTGAACGGCAGGCATATATTAAGCAACACCACCCGCCGCACGGCAAATTCGCCAGTCTTGGGCTTTCCCAGCGCTGCTATCGCTATCACATCCTCAAAATCATGGCATTCATTACACTGCTGACCGCCGCGTGCTGTCTGGGCGTCGCGCAAGCCAGCGAGGAGGTGACGGGCCTCGTGTCGCTTCCCGTTGCGCGACAGTATGTCAGCCCCAGCGACGGGGTGCGACAGCGCGATACCGTTCCGTGGGACCTGGGCAACGTCTACGTCCGATATGGGCAGTTCACAGTCAACGTCTCGATGGGCAACCCGCCGCAGGACCTAGTCCTTAAGGTCGATTCAGCCAGTGCCGAAACGTGGGCCTTCGGTCCCAAAGCATGTGGTTCATCGACTTCCTGCACGGGCGGAGAGTGTAAGAGATAAATATTGTAAAACAAATGAGACATGGATAACTGACCTATCATTGCGCAGTCAAACCCACCGACTCCAAGAGTTATGTCAACATATCGTCTTACCCGGAATTCAAGATCGGCTACTTAGACGGTGCCCAAATTCGGGGCCAATACTTTGCAGATGATTTCAAGGTTGGCAATATGGTTCTAAAGAATATCACCATGGCTGTAGCCAAGACGGCTTCAGGTATATCCCGGGGAATCATCGGCATTGGCTTCCCTGCCGACGCAGGCCCTCATGGCAAGAGCTGGGAGTATCCTACTATCATGGACGAGCTCGTCTTGCAAGGGAAAATCCAGAGACGTTCATATAGCCTGTATATGGATGGCGTCGGTACGTTGTCTGGTTCATCCAACCCCGCATGCTTCGATACTGACGGTGACTAGATGCGACGAGCGGTAGCCTTCTCTTCGGAGGGTACGACAAGTCCAAGTTCGAGGGAGAGCTTAGCACACTCCCTATCGTGCGGAAGTTCACCGACCCGGTCGTCCAATGGGATTCCTTGAGCGTGACCAACAAGAGCGGCACATTCAACGCGACGTCGGCCAAGGAGTTCCCGGCATATGCCAACCTCGACTTGGGCGCCTCCTTCCTCCATATTCCACAAGCGGCATTCAAGGTCCTCGTAGAGTCCATCGGCGCAAAATACCAAGAGGGCAGTGACAAATACGAGGTCGATTGTGATTTGGGGAAGAAGCACCCAGGATCATTAAATTTCGTCTTTGGCGGTCCGAACGGAACGAAGCCCGTCAACATTTCCGTCCCTTTCTCGGAGCTGGCAGTGTCGTACGCCGATGCTGCTACTGGAAAGACGTCAACCAGGAACGGCAAGCCCTACTGCCGCCTGGGTGTTGGGGTGTGCGAGAACACAAAGAAAGGGAAGTGCGGGTTCGGCGACACGTTCCTGCGGTCTGTGTACGTTGTGTACGACCTGGACCACTACGAGATCCGCATGGCCCCCATCAAGCACAAGGCGATCGAGTCGTCGCTGGTGTCGTTTGGCAACTCTACCGAGACGCCTGTCTCCAGTTCTGCGACCCCAAACCCCACGGCAACGGGATCGGGGTCGCCCTCAGCGGTTGGCGGTGGTGGGGGTGCAGCAACCTCCAGCCCTGCCGGTGGAAGCGGGGGTGCGACTTTGTCACCCGTGGGAAGTGGCCTGATTTTTATGCTTGCACTGTTGGTGTCGGGCTTATCGAATCTCTCTTGAAAGGGATTCCTTCACACCATTGATGTTGGTTGATGTTGTTGTTGTCGTCGTCGTCGTCGGTTTTTAGCATAGATACTTTACCTACTCAAGATACCCAAGGAAAGTTGTCCTTTTAGCTCTGTCTCAATAGCCTCCCAACATGGACCTAGAGAATAGAGTTGACTCGTTATCCTTTTCAGCTTCGCTTCGTCTCTCCAACCAGATACACCGTGACACAGGAAGTGCATGCAACGCTTATCGATGTGTACTTTTACTTCTTATGTGCCGTATGTAGGTCCCGTCTAATCAAATTACATCTCAGGCCTGCCTTCGCCTTCATTCAGCCTTGCCTTGCTGCAATGAGATGCAGCCTCCACATCTTAAACTTACCTTTCTGGATGTTCTGGATATTCAGTATGAACTTATGAACTTATTTATATCAAGACGATGGTCCAGACTGGCCATTTCCAAAGTATGATTGATTGATGCTGGGCGGTCGCAATGCGGCCAATCCCCGCTTGCTTGCTCGCTTATAGGCCTTCACTGATTTGCCGGGCGCACTCCCGAGCCCGGGTTTTGTTAGATCGTCATTCCTTGACTAGTGAGTTCTTGGTTTCCACGTCTCCATTCAAGCCAGCTATCAATACTACATACCCCAGCTTTTACCCCGTACTGGTTTCAATACCCAAGTGGAAATACCCACAGTCGGGTCGCGTCCTAGAATTAAGCGCGAGAACGGCAAAGGCACCACCGTCCATCGGCCTGCTCGCTGCTTGGGGTATGTGAGGGGTTATGCGTTATGCACCGGCGGGCCATTATGGTCATGATCCAGGTGGAGAGTGACAATAAGTAAGGAAGGCATACCTACCTGGCCAACGCCATTGGACACGGATCGATCACCTATCTATAAGAAGGTCCTACTAGCCCTGGCATCCGGCAAAACGAGCAAATCATGCTTCTTTTCCCCATCTCTCCCGGCCCTTACGTGTAAACTGGGATTACCATCGTGAGTTCATTGAAATCGGCTATATATAAACAAAGACGCAGAAAATCCCAGAGCGACGACACTTGCACGAAGCTCAATCTCAGGGGAACCCCAGCATGGCGCTGATCAACCTGTTGTTCTCGCCATGGGCTGCTGCCCTGCTGCCCTTGTTTCTGGTGCTGTACTACGCAGTCCCCTACTTCACCACCTTCGGGCACTTGAAGAACATACCTGCCCCGTTCCCAGCAGCCTGGAGCAACCTCTGGCTGCTCTACACATGCCGGAGGGGCAGGCGCTATCTGGCTGTAGATGAAGTCCACAAGAAACTCGGCCCCGTCGTTCGAATTCAGCCCAATCACGTCAGCATCGCAGATGACGCGGTCATCCCCATCATCTACGGCCACGGAAACGGCTTCCTGAAATCGTGAGTTTAAAAGGACGACCTTGATTAACTTCATGTGCATGTTTCCATCTTGTCGACTGCAGCACGGCTGACAAACCCTGTTTAGTTCCTTCTATGATGCCTTCGTATCCATCCGCCGCGGCCTCTTCAACACGCGGGATCGTGCGGAGCACTCTCGGAAGAGAAAGAACATCTCGCACACGTTTGCCCCGAAATCGGTGGGGCAATTCGAGCCGTACATCCACCAAAATTTGGAGATGTTCGTCAAGAAGTGGGATGAGCAAGTCTCGAAAACGCATCACTCTGACGGCTATGCCCAGCTCGACTGCCTGGAGTGGTTCAAGTAAGATCACCCGCTCCCCCCTTTAATAGCGCTGACAGGATCGAATCTGAACCTGATTGATCAGATTTTTTCATATCATGGCTGGCTAACATTTCGGGGGTAACACAGTTATGTAGCGTTTGACACCATCGGGGATCTCGCCTTCGGAGCTCCGTTCGGCATGCTGGAGTCGGGGGCCGACATTGCCGAGGTCCGGATGCACCTGGACAAGCCGCCCATCTACGCGCCCGCCGTCCAGATCCTGAACCGCCGCGGCGAGGTGTCGGCCACACTGGGCACGATGCCGGAGCTGAAGCCGTACGCCAGCTGGCTGCCCGACCCCTTCTTCTCCCAGGGCATGACGGCCATCGAGAACCTGGCCGGCATCGCGATTGCGCGGGTAAAGAACCGTCTGGATAACCCGCCCGACATCCACCGTAAGGACATCCTGGCCCGCCTGCAGGAAGCCCGCAACGAAAAGGGCGAGCCCATGGACTTCGAGGAGCTCACGGCCGAGGCCATGACACAGCTCATCGCCGGCAGCGACACCACCAGCAACTCGTCCTGCGCCCTGCTCTACCACGTGGTCCGCACGCCCGGCGTCCTCCAAAAGCTGCAGGCAGAGCTGGACGCGGCCATCCCCGAGGGCGTCGACGCCCCCGTGTACGACATGGTCAAGAACCTGCCCTACCTCGAGGCCGTCATCAACGAGACGCTGCGCCACCACTCGACGTCGGGCATCGGCCTGCCGCGCGAGGTGCCCCCGGACTCCCGCGGCGTCGAGATCCTCGGCCACCACTTCCCCGCGGGCACCGTGCTCAGCGTGCCGACCTACACCATCCACCACTCCAAGGAGATCTGGGGCCCCGACGCCGACCAGTTCCGCCCGGAGCGCTGGGAGGAGGGCAAGATCACGCCCCGCATGCGCAACGCCTTCATCCCGTTCAGCTCCGGGCCCCGCGCCTGCGTCGGGCGCAACGTCGCCGAGATGGAGATGAAGATGATCTGCGCCACCTGGGCGCGCCGGTACGACGTCGTGCTGCGGCAGGACGTCATGGAGACGCGGGAGGGGTTCTTGCGGAAACCGCTGGCGTTGGAGATTGGGCTGAAGAGGAGGGCTTCATGATGATGAAGAAGGAAGTAGAAGTCGAAGCAGAAGATGTGTAGTATATATGGATGTATTTACTTGGTTGGTAGGCTTTTGGGAAGGTTATAGATCTCAATCACTCCGAATATAGCAGTCTTGATTCGAAAAAGAAATTAGATGTGCACGCATACGTACTTATTCAATCTCTCGTATTGTATCTACTGGACGGGCAGTTTGTTGTGCAGAGTAAATGTTTAATTGTTCTGTGTAAGGACCAAGTAAGAACTGACGGATAATGGCGCAATAGAAAAGGGGAAAGAAATGCTCCATAAGTCAAAGCCACCGACGTGACTAGATCTTGCATATCATTCCAACCATCAATGTATTTGCTCAACACACCCTTTCTATGTCATGCCTGTCCAGTATACATGTTTTATCTGACCCCCATTATGATCGATTCTCTACAAAACTCCCAATGCTCCTAGGCTGTCATTACATATGTGTATGTATATATAGTATATTATATATACCAAGATCTTTGAATACCAATCCGCTTTAATATTTATCCCAGTTCATCTCCACCATCCATCCATTCAAGCATACCTGCCCACCAGTCCCGAACGTGAACGACGACGTCCATTTTGATTTGGCTTGCTTAATGTTGTTTTTCTTCAGATGGTGTACCGGAAGTAGGACGCGTTGTCCCCGCTCTCGCGCTCCAGCAGCCGCTCCTCGGTCGTGTACTCGGACGGCGCCTTGTGCTCGCGGTCGCGGCGCGCGTTCTCGCGGCGCAGGTAGAGCGTCATGAAGACGCACAACACCAGCGACATGGTCTCGGTGGCGATGAGGGTGCCGTGGCCCGGGTAGTACATGGGCTTGTCCTTGGCGCGGTAGAGGAAGCCGGCGATGACGCCGCCGAGGTTGCCGAAACCGACGTGCATGGCTATATGATGAGGTCACAATATGGGTTAGTTATCAAGGCTCTCCCATCATCGCTTTTGGTGTTGTGTAGTTTAGTAGACTTACCGATACCAACACCCCGTTTCGTCGACCCGCCGATGTTGTTGCCGTTCCAGGCCACGCCCTGCGGCACGTTGGGGTAGATGCCCATGGCGGCGAAGAAGGTGCCCGCGTACTTGAGGGCGTTGTTGGACGAGGCGATCTGCAGGATGAAGCCGAAGATGGCGACGCAGTTGAAGAAGATCATGTAGACGCCGCGCTGGCCGTGGCGGTCGGCCAGGTACCCGCCGCCGATGCAGCAGATGCACGCCGCGATGTACGGGGGCACCGTCATCAGCTGCGCCGTCTTGTCGTTGGTGAAGCCCAGGCTGGAGATGATGGTCGGGAGGAACAGCGAGAAAGAGTACCTGTAATTGGAATAAAACGAAGTCAGTCAGCAACAATGCGCGCGCGGAAGAGCAGTTAGTTAGTTAATTGTTGTGCGGGTTTTTACTGACAGCGGGGTGTAGATTCCAATGGTGATGAACATGTGTACCCAGATCTTCCAGTCCTTCATCGCGTCCCAGAAGTATTTCAGGTGGAACTCGTCAGCCAGAGATGAACGATCCTCTTCGAGGCGTCGCATAACCTCCTGCTTCTCGGTGGCAGTCAGGAACTTGGCGGTGTCCGGGTAGTCGTTCATAATGAAGAAAGCGGCAATGGCTTCACCAGAGGTCGCCACGTTAGCAGAGTACTTCAGCATCAGGGGTAATAATGGCAGTGCATATCGGGAATATGGTGGCCTTGTTTGTTAGTACATACCGACAATCATGGTGATGATACCCTCGATGATGAAGATCCAAGCCCATCCGCCGAGATTCGCCCGCCCGTCTAGTTCCACGATGCCGCGCGCCAACAGACCGCCGAACGCGCCGGCTGCTGTGGCAGCCGAGAAGAAGATGGCCATCCTGAGGCCGCACTCGTGGCGTCTATACCACAGCGTGATGCTATACGGGGTGAGCACATGCGAGAATATACATTGTGAAACGTCGGGAATGGGAGAGAGTGTGCGTGCGCACGTGTTGTCGTATAAGCAAGTACTTACTAATAGGTAATACCCGGAAACAAGCCGCCCTCGGCAACGCCCAGGGCCATGCGGCAAGCGAGGAGACCGGCGTAGTTGTGGACGAGGCCCATGAGCGTGCAGCAGATGGCCCAGGCGACCATGATGGAGGGGATCCAGACCGAGGGGCGGAAGCGCTTCATGGCGAGGTTGGAGGGGATCTCGGCGGCGACGTACCAGGGGAAGAAGACGCTGAGGGCGATGTTGTAGTCGAGGCCCAGGGGATTCATGCCCAGCGACTTCTCGAGCCCCGCGAGGCGCGCGTTGCCGATGTTGGTGCGGTCCAGGAAGCTGAGCAGGTAGAGCAGCGCCAGGAAGGGGATCAGGGTCCAGTCGATCTTGCGGATCAGCCGCCTGGTCGCGCCCTGGTCGAAGTGCGCGCCGTTGTTGTAGCTGTTTCCTCCTCCAGTTGCTGTTGTGGTGTTTTCGATCATGCCGACTTCGATCTCGCCTTTGGACTCGCTAGGGGTCTTGGAGCCGCCTGAAATGGCGGCATCATCGTGGACAGCCATTTTGAAAGGGGGTGGTTGTCAAGAGAATGGATGGAATAAGAGCTGGAGTGAAACTTTTGTTAATGGTGTATTACTCCCGACCTGAGGGCTATTTAAATGGTGCCAGTGAAGACGGGAAAGACGAGAAAAAGAAAACAACCCAGCAACAGCCGCGTGTCTTCGAGATGTCTTGTCTTGCCTTGGGTGTGACAAGGAACGACTGGCTGGACGCCGCAGCCCTCTTTATATGCAGTACCAGGGGGGCAGGGTGTTATCTAGCTTGTGTCGTCGTGGCCATTCGTCCGAACAAAAAACATCCCGACTCATACCCCAGGTTTTCCAGGACTGACTGATAAGGGCCCAGGTAAATGGTTAGACAGATTCGCAAATATAGAACATGGACAAGAAGGTACGTACCGGATATCGATACTTCGGGGTCGCACACAATGCGCAGCTCTGGTGGACTAGAGAGACATGCATACTGCCAGACGGACAGGGGGTTAAAAAAATACTTTACCGATAGTCGATACGTTGTGTACACCCTGGCGGCCTTGGGTCTCACACTTTTACCGTCGAATCTTTACCCGTCCAACGGAAAAGGTTCCTTTCCACCCTGCATTCGCTTCTCGTAGTTCTTCTCTCCCTTGATATTACGGTGGGTTCTCGCTCCTATCCGAGCTCGTCTCAAACATGTATGGCCTGCCCATCCCTCAGGGTTGCCCGGCTTAGACGGGCACGGCAGCAGTCGTCGAGGTAGAAGCGAGCACCACCTCGCCTGAGATGCACTGACTATTGTCTGTCGCTCTCGTCTATCTCTCTTTCTTCGCACTTGGTGGTCAGCAGCCAACTCTAGTCCGTGATCCAGCCGTCTCACTAATCGGGGTCCTTCCCCATAACTTCGAATCTGGGGGAAAGTTCCACATAGGCATAGGGAGCGAGCGGTTGGACTTTGCGGGGAGAGAGACACCAAGACATCACGCAGACACGCTTTAACCTTGGCCCTCCCAGCAATTGCTGGCCGCCGGACTGGTGCCCTGAGAAAGGTATGGTTGACAAGGCCCTATCTCATTGGTCCCATGGCGTCGTTGCATGCCAAGGCTTCCAAGGCTTCCAACGCTCTGGGGTTCGTAGATTCCGTCGACGCTAATTGGAGCCAAGCGTCCCGCTTCATCCCAAATGCCATGGCCTAGAACCCGAACTCTAACTAAACGAGAAAACCTGTCTGGGGGAGCAATTGAGCAATGAGCAATGCCCAGGTCATTGGGTCAAGAAAACCAGTAGCATTGGCGGGAACCGTCAAACAAAGACAACGGACGTATTGCCTAAACCAACCCAGGGCATTGGGTTTAGATGAAGTGCAGGGTTGGCGGGACTTCGCAACAGCCTTCCCACCTCCTTCCCACCTTCAGCTCGAGGGCGTTATGGTCCGTCACCACCATGATCGTGGCTTTGGGTAAGGGCGAGCGGAGCTTTTTCAGCTGCAGGGAATTGTGCGTGCTCACTGCTCACCTCTGCATCTGCAGCCAATGGGAACGGCCAGGCTGCACGACAGTTGCTTACTGTTTTCTGCAATGCCGCTCTGGCTTATAGTCCGTGTCTGTTTTTCTTTCTTTCTTCTTCTCTTCCTTCTCACCTAGCCATGCTCTCTCCGTCCAGAACAAGCGCTCAAGGCTGTTAGCTTCTTCGAAGAAACACGATGCCATACGTATATGTTCACCTGCCAAATAGGAATTGACAGACAGTGTCCTGTTCTCGGTCAAATGGGGAGATGGCCCGAATAGCCCGTCGGCCGGCATCAGGGGACCAGCAAGGGCGACTCCTCACCCAGTCAGCCAGTGGTTATGCTGCAGAGTCGAGATGATCGTGGCATGCCAAGCGGCGCCAAGGTCACTCAAGAAACGCCACACACCAAACCTGAGCAGCCCGCCCTTGGCTCCGTTATCTTGGGACCTCCTCCGTATCTGTCCTCGTGGGAAAGCGTCCTCCTAGTCCCCGGCGGCCCGTAAGATTGGTGGCTTTCTGCTCCTCGCCTCAGAGGGCGCGTTTAGCGTAATGCCCGAATCCTGAATTCGGGCTGGACGAGTCAGGCTGCATACTGCCGATCACATTGAACAAGAGTTCTTGTTGACAGCATTGCCATACTTGGCTTGCTTGGGAGGCGTTCTCGGTTTCACACACCGGTAGATGGGGGCGCTGACCAAGCTTTGTTGCCTGCAACGATGCGTGGTGTCGCCGGTCCCAGGTGAAAGTGTCAAGGGCAAAACCCGACCCGAGTTGATGCACAATGTTTTGGGATCACGAGAACTGATATCGGCCCGGGAGGGATGAACGGATCGCAATGCATGATATCTGTTCCAAAGGGAGGAAAAGCTAAAATCCAAGGCGACGTGCTGCTGCTGCAATTATCCCATCTTGCAGCCGTGTCGTGTACTTGCAGGGACACTTATCCGAACCAACAACAAGGACGTCTTTTACCCGGAAGTAACATCGGATATCTGCATGCAATGCAACAAATATCATATTATGCAAGCCTCGCCTGAAAAGAAAACCTCCAATTTCAGCTTCCCCTCGTAAGTCTGACATTCCCTGGATTGCAGAAGCGCTGCTTCTCGTATAATGCCTTCTAGAGATGCATGGAAGCAACGAGCCGTCAGTTCGATGAAAAGTGTTCCCCGTCCATGATTAGGTACATATTCGCGGCCTGTATTTTTGATATTCTGGTATGGTTCAATTTTACCTGAACCAGACTCATAAACATGTAATTAGAAAAGTCTTCACCATTGACATCCGAATCGGCATCAGCATCGGTATGTATTGGCATTGACAAGACCGATGTCAATACCTTGCTACACTAGTTGGAACCTGATAACACCTACAGGACAATCTGAGCTTCCTCCCACGCAAAGCGCTTCAACATAACGACAGTGCGTCATAGACATGCTGAGAATAGGATTGGGTAATCATAAGTTTCCGTCTGAAGTCTGCTTCAACCCCATGGCTGTGATGGGCCGAACGACTGAGTTTCCATCTGACCCTCGGCAGATATTGCCCATATTGAGACATGTTTACCCCATTGATGCGTTTTACAGGTGACCGGGGGGTGGGTTGCGGATCGAAACTTCTCCCCAGTCTTTGCTTATTCCACGCAGCAATCCGGCGTCGTACGATACGAATATGAACGGTCGCATTGCCGTGGTATCTTGACTCACGCAACAGCAACATGCGCCGAAGACAAGATGGCAGCGCTGCAAGCTGCAAGGTACAGACAGCATACATAGAGACGCAGCCACGAGCCGGTGTGGCAGGGACTAGGTTTCTTCTGGTGACGCTCTCGTGAGCCTCAACTTGGAATCAGGACTGGTGGGAACAGAACGTCGTCGGGCGGCTCTGCTTGCCAAGCTCCCATAACTAACCCACCCTACCGACTGCCGATCCTTACCTCTGGGTGCAATGGAGGTTGCATTGCATTTCATCAATGCAACGCTCTCTTGAGCCGCCTTTGGGGCTGCTGTGGTTGCAGTTGTCAGGAGTGCAGGTCGTTGTCGCATCCATTCACCGCGCCGAATAAATTGGACAACTGGGTCTTGCAAGTCAGGAACAATACCCGCCCAGTAACAGGTTGCCAAGATTGGGGATTCTCGCCGGGGTTCCTGAGATCATTTGATCATGTAGGGACGAACGGTGGATGCGAACTTCAGACGTTCTGACATGTATGGGTACCGGTCCCTAACCGCATCTGCCCATTACATCGAGAAAAGTGACGATCGATTCGCTCTTGGGAGCGAGCGCCTGCGATTAATTACATCCAAACTCGCCCTGTTTCATGATCGACGACTGTGCTGGGAATCCCCCCACCAGCTAATGTGGGCTCAGCGCGTGCGTGCAACACAACACAGCGGAATTAATCTATCTGCTATCTCATCCCGAAGACCTCAGTGGTGGAATTATCGAACGTTGCCTTGGGAATACCGGTAGTGTCGGTCCACGGCAATGGTCGCCGCTATTTTCGTATCCAGAGGCTTGGTGACCATGTTGCATCCCGAACATGGAGACCGGCTCGCATCGCCGCCAGCAGGGGGCCATCACTCTCTCAATCTTGTAGTATAAGAGCCTCTTGTCTCGCAGTCCATCTGGTATCTGATCACTAGTAGATATCATCATCATCACCACCATCAAGCCGCAGACTTCTCATCCATTCACTACATCAGTCGCTCTTTCACACTTAGTAGTATACCACAATCGCTTTACAGACACCATGAAGTCCTTCGCAGCCCTCACTCTGCTGGCCTCGGCCGTCTCAGCTCACTACACCTTCCCTGCCCTGGTCTACAACGGCCAGACCACCAAGGACTGGGAGTACGTCCGCAAGACGACCAACTTCAACTCGCACGGCCCCGTCGAGGACGTCAAGTCGGACGCCATCCGCTGCTACCAGAACGCCCCCGGCAGCGAGGGCGCCAAGACCATGTCGGTCAAGGCCGGCGACAAGGTCGGCTTCCGGGTCGACAGCAATATCGGGCACCCGGGCCCCATGGCCTTCTACATGGCCAAGGCGCCCGACGGCAAGGCGGCGGCCGACTTTGACGGCAGCGGCGACGTCTGGTTCAAGATCTACGAGGACGGGCCCAACTTCGCCCAGAGCGGCCTCACCTGGCCCTCGGACGGCAGCCGCGAGGTCTCGGCCACCATCCCGCCCTGCGTCCAGTCGGGCGACTACCTGCTCCGCGTCGAGCACATCGCCCTGCACTCGGCGGGCCAGACGGGTGGCGCCCAGTTCTACCTCAGCTGCGCCCAGATCAAGGTCGAGGGCGGCGGCTCCAGCAAGCCCGCCGGCGTCGCCTTCCCCGGCGCCTACAACGCCGAGGACCCCGGCATCAAGTTCAACCTTTACTACCCCGTCCCCACCAGCTACACCAACCCGGGCCCCAAGCCCTTCACTTGCTAAACGCGCCCGATCTCCTCATTGCTACGGCGGCGGCCAACTTATGGAGGAACGGCATTTGGCAAGGAAGAGAGAGCATTTTGGGCTCTTTGGTGTGATGCCTCCTATTTTTCACACATATATAAGTGATTAGGATAGGAGCACGCACGAGTTATGACTTTATGATACTCTTGTTTATATTGAAAATAGCTGTACATATACATGAACATATACCATGGACTTATCAAAATCATCTTCTTATTTTCGTGAATCTACCGTGCTACACCGGACATCTTCAGCCACAAGAGCATGGTTGAAGATTACTGAAATTTGCTAGGGAAACTATTTGTAAGATAAAGCACGCTCGTTGGAATGGTAAGGGCAAGCTGCAGAACAGTTGTAGGGGGACACAGCGCTTTCGCTTTAGCTGATATTAGCTATTAGGGGTATATACCTCCATGATAACACGATAACACAAATAATATCCCTCCTATGCCTTTTGCTCATCACCAATCTCGCCCACAACTTCTTAAACTTTACACTTCCACCAAAGCAGCTCAGTCAGTCAGTCCAGTTGATCTTCTCTTTTTCTCACATGCCTCGCATGAAACCGCGCCTCCTTATCGGGGGGTTGTCCCCTTCCTTCTTGGAGTACTCCTTGGCCCCGTCAAACGTCTCGACCACGTAGCGGTCCTTGTTCCGCTCCGCGCTGCGCTTCTGGTGCTCCATCTTCCAGCGCATGAAGTAGCAGCACAGCGGGAACAAGATCAGATTGACGCCGACCCACGCGAAGAGCACGCCGAAGTTGAGGCCGATGCGCGGATGCAGATCAAACAAAATCTGGCGCGAGGCCTCGACGATGTTGTGCAGCGGCCAGGCGTAGCCCCAGCGGAAGAAGCGCGGCGCCAGGTCCAGGCTGTAGAAGGCCGTCGACACGTTGGTGATGACCCAGAAGATGAGCCAGAGCGCCGTCCACGGCTGGCCCAGGATCATGGACATGTTCTCGCTCGCGATGCCCAGGGCGGTCATCCCCACCATGTTCAGCATCCAGTACACGACGAAGGAGCCCCGGCCGTACGCCGTCGCGTTGAAGGCCACTTCGGTCGGGGAGGCGGCCGAGCGCCAGAAGGGGATCTGGAAGGCGAGCGAGACGAGCGAGTAGGCTAGCGAGATGAAGACGTAGGACGTGATGGAGGCGAAGAGCCGCCAGATGATGAACTGATAGAAGTGTAGCGGGGGATGGCCCTGCGGTGTGATGTATTTCTAGAGTTACCGGTGTTGTTAGTGGTGCTGACATAGACTGGCATGCCATAATTTCTTTACAGAAGCGTTCATTTGACTTACCGTGTGAATAGGGAGGAAAAACGCAAAGGAAAAGAAGGCGATGATGATGAGGTAGATGAGGCCTATGGACACGCCAGGCGTAGCAGCCGAGGGCGAGAATGGCCGCAAGTCGATGGGGAGGAAGGAAATGGCCGGGTTGACGGCCGCCGGCACCGCCGCCATCATAGCCGCAGTGATGGAGGTGTTGTCCGCGATCCGCTGCGCCCACACGGGGCCGAACCGGGCCATGAACTGCTTCTCCAGCTGGTCGAACTGGGGCAGGATGTACTCGTAGATGGTGTTCTGGTCGCGCGCCGAGAGGAAGATCGTCTGGACGGCGCCCGTGGGGTCGTACGAGGCGTTCCCCTGCGCGAGGGAGGACTGGAGCAGGGACGACGCGTTGGCGTGGACGACGATGGCGCCCCAGAAGTGGAAGTGGTAGACGGCGCGGCGGACCTGCATGGGGTCGTTGTCGTACTCGGAGGCGAGGATCACCTCGTAGCCCAGCGAAGGCTGCGCCCCGTTGTCGACCATCTCTCGCACCATTTGCGTCAACGTGGGGCCCACAAAGGGGTCGACGTCGGTGTATGGCGCCGTCTGCCCGTCAAAGTCGACGATGGCCACTTTGAGATTCTTCATGTTCTCTTCCGCCTTGAAGAGGACGGCCCAGTACAGGGACAATATTCCCATGACGAAAACCACGAGAATCAGCACTGTGATGTGCCGAAGATGTATGCATTAGCCAAAGACTTCGAGTTCCAAGATGAGAAGGGGCCATCAAGGAGTCATTATCCATTTTTCCAAAGTACCCTCAGCTGCACCCTCTCAAACTTCTTACCTGTCTTGAGCCACATCTCAATAACGTGGGCGCGGACCTTGCTCATGCTCCGGTCCCAAAAGCCCACGGCGTGGTGGTGCTGGTTCAAGTGCCGCTGGTTCGGGCCGCGGCCACTCTCCCTTCCTCGGCCGTGGTGTCGGCCGTGGTGCCGGCCATGTTGCCCGCAGTACTCCCGTCCGCGCTCCCGCTCCGAGATCTGGATGTAGGTGTTGTCGGTCCCCGTCGGGCTGGACGGGTCGTCATAAGGCTTGACCATGGTGGTGGCGGCGGTGCTGCAGCTGCCTCTTATTCGTCTATCTTCCCAAGAACTTCTGGTGGTAGATGGTGGGGATAGACACGTGCAACTGCTGCTGCTGCCGGAGTATATGGAGCATCCGGAGATGTCCCTCGACTTTGCAATAGGCGGCGAGTTATTGTAGGCAAATCAGGAGATAATGACTGAGAGAGAGCCAAGAACTTACCATTGTGTGGTAATCCATCACTTCTTAAGTAATAAACTTGATAATTGTGTTTCTTTGTTGTTCGTAGACAGCAACAGCAACGGCAGCAACGGGCAACGGCACACAGCATGAATCGGGTCAGTTTGAACTGTAAAGCCGCAACTTTCTGCCATAGGCTTTCGGGTTCTTGATAGGAGAACGAAGACAGACATGGCATTCTCTAACATGACTACCGTCGATGCGAAACTCCACGATGGGCCAGTTAAGTAAGTAAATGATGAAGTGGTGATGTCACCCCCTTTTTCCAACGACGCCATCCGTTCGTTGCATGCGAGCCAGATTCTGTGGGACGCGGCATGTCCGTTTTTCAGTCTTCGTCTATACTATACTATACTCCTACATATCGATCGATATGTAAAGACGGAAATAAACATGGCCTCTCCGCCTAGTTCTGTCCTCGGCAGAACCAGAACCATATTGTTCAATACCAAACCAGAAGTGGCTGGCTTTTCGATAGCAAAGGCCTCGAAATAGGTTGCTGCATGCTGACCTCGTGCCCCGTAGCCCACTCGAACCAATCACGCCGATCTGCAGGCTGGCAACGGGCTCTCATCTCATGTCCGTTAGAGCTGAAACTATATATATCATCATCTAGGTTAGCCTTAGCCTGCGGCGCTTATTCAGTCTGCCGGCACGTTGTAGCCGTCAAGTCATCCCCTTGCATATCGCCGGCGTGGCAGCGGTATTTTAGACAGACCCGAGCCTGCCAAACCCAACGAGATACTTTGATCTCGGGCGTACATATCTTCAGCTAGATGGCATGCATATTGCATCGTGCAGCACCTGCAATGTCAAGTAGTATATATCCTGCGTCTGCAGCATCGAACAGTCTTGCGAGATTCACGGAGTAGAGTGAGAGGTGGACAGCTTTTACTACATAATGTGGTTTCATTTTCAGGGCCGAGTGGCGTGTGGCCAGCTAGTCTAATGTGCAGCAGTCATATAAGCTGCAACCCAATATTCCTCCCAACCCCCCAAAGACAATCATTGATATGCAAAGCTATATCCAATCTCCAGAAAACGCTATGAACGCCTATTCATATGTCACAGTCCAATTGGGGACCACCCATATCCATGGATGAAATCATGTGGCATGTAGTCCCTCCGCTTTCCACGGGACCAAATAATGAAAACGCCTTCCCCCCCTTCGTCAAGTAAATATTAAAAAGGTGAAAGAATAGAGAACCGATTACAATCCAACAGTGAGACGTTCTAACCGCTCCATTGTGGCTTCCATACTCGCACTGATGCGCTGCACCCGCAGTAGTGCCTTGGCTGACACGGCGTCAGCCTCCTCTGCAGCGTCGACAAGGTCGAAACTGGCAAAGGCTTTTTCGGGTTGGATGCCGACAAACAGCTTGATTTTGCGCGAGTCATTCTTGGGTTCCGCAGCAGCATCATCGTCGAAGATGTCCGCGTCAAGATCGGCGGTGACAGTCTCTGTGACGGACTGGGCGGCGGATACCTCGGGCAACTCTTGCTTGGTGGATTCGAGCAGGGTGGGTGCCTCAATAGCGGAGATTTCGACCTTGCTCTTCTCAGATTCAAACTCAGCATCGGATGACTTTCCGGCCAGGATGGCAGCATTAAACTCGGGAAGATCGGGCGTCTCAAGGACAGTGAAAACCTGAGGTTGGTAGTTGAAGGCATCGCCAGAGTTCAGGTTCAGCATGGAGAAGTCCATGGTCTGCTCAGGGACCATGACCATGCTGACCTGCTGTTGCTGCTGCTGTGCGGCAGCATAAGGGTTGACGTCCTTGGGGACTTGGCGAGTCTCCTCGACGCGTTGCTCAACCCGCTGAACTGACTGAGGCTGCTGAGGCGCGGAGGCAGTAGGGTTAGTGCTGAGGTGATCCAAGAAGCCGGAGAAAGCGTTAGAGGACAACAGCATGCGGGTAAGGTCCGACAAGCGTCGGTTCTCTTCCAACAAAGCACGGTTTTGAGAGCGAAGCTCGCCGTTCTCGGTGACCTTTCCAGCAATTTCAGCCTCAAGCTGGGAGATGTATTCTATAAAATGTTAGTATGTTACAGCATACAGAGGAAAATCGACATTGAAACTTACCCTTTCTCCTGGATCGGAAGGCGCGAGCAGAAACTTTGTTGCGGAGTTGGCGTCTTTCCTTGCTGCTGAGCTTCTTGCCTTCCTCGCTGTTCAGAAGTCTCTCATCCTCATCCATATCCTCCTCGTCCTTCTTCAGCTTGGGGACATTGAGATGGGGCGAGTTGCCTTGGCCATCAGCGCCAGATGATTGAGCCCTCATCGAGTTCAACAGCTGAGTAATCTTTTGCTCCACAAGAGGATCGGCAGGTTGAGCACTCTTAGGTCGCTGCTGCTGTTGCTGCTGCTTCACGTTTTGTTGCTGTCGCTGCTGTTGCTGGATGATTTGTTGTTGACGCTGTTGCTGAGCGCGAGCCTTGGCCAGGGCAGCAGCCTGCTGGTGCATACCAGGGTACATCCTGCCCACATTGCTGGTGACGGTCGCGGGCGAAGCTAGAGACTGGGCATCGATAGCGTTGGGATTTACAGTGGTCTCGTTGAAGAAAAACGACGCGTCGCCGGACGGCTCGAAATCCATATCCATCTCGGGGCTGCTGAGCGAAGCTTGAGACGGGGCAGAGTTGAAGTCGAACATATCGTCCGCCGGGTTCATTTGCGTAGACATATACTCGAGATCGTATCCCACATGCGCGCTGCTCTGGTTGACGGCCAATGTGGTTGCCAAGGCACCCGGGACAAAAGGTGTCTGCTGCTTGTATTGATCGTACTGATGGCTGGGACCAGACATGGTTTGGGTGGCAGACATTGCTGATGCGGTTGCTGAGATTGGTGATTGGCGGCTAGTGAACTGCTGCTTTGTGGAAGTTTCGGGTGTCAACGACGGCGAGTTGTAGGCGGTTGAATCGGGGAGACCGTCGTAGGCGGTGAAATCGATCATATCTAAGGGATCTCCTGCAACGCCGGTGGCTTGAGTATTCGACGGGGTGGTCGATGTAGATTGGCTTGACGCCGACATTGTGTCGTTATGTTGTTTATCGTAAGTGAGCAAAAGGCTCCGGGCCCGAGAGACAGATGAAACGGTTTAACGATAGAGGGTTGAAGGTGAATTGGTGTTTGGTGTTTGGTGTTTATTGGTGTTGTTATTGATATTGGTTGTAATCGGAGTATAGAGGAACGAACGTAGGGAATGATAGATGGTGGTGGTGGTGGTTGTTGATGGTTGTTGGAAGTTAATGTCAGAGAGGTGTTTCGTTGTTGGGAAAAAAGAGCGACAGAAACCGGGCACAAACAGGCGACCTTGACGGGGATTTGGGGGTTATGGATGCCTGGCAGCCTGGGCTCCTGGGGAAAAAGGGCACTTGCCGTTGAAGGTGGGCAGCACAGGGGCTTGGCACAACTGGGCCCCCGTCCAGTGCCCCGTCCGGCAGCTCGACAGGGGTTTGGCAGCTTGGCCCAAGGAAAAGGACGCGTAAGCCTTCGACACAGATACTTCCGGGCCCAGCCAATAGGGGCTCTCCCTCTGCGAAGGACTGGTCAAGACTGCGAAAGAGACTCCGACGAACTGCACAACCCTCGTACTTTCACTATTGCTCCCAAATACAACTTATGCCGTCTGTGCATGTATTATTACTATTCTGAACTATTCTGGTGCTGATCCTGCCCAGTTGCTTGCTTATGCCCCCCCTCTTAGTACCTCTCTGCCTCTGCCCTCCCGCTCCCTGACTGCCCTGCGGCCTTCACGATGACGACGCCGGGTCAGCTTGGCTTGCCTATTCCGGCTGCATCATGAAGCCGTACACAGAATCGAGCGATAACACTCACGAATCGTTCAATGCCGCGCCCAGCGGTGAGGAGGAGGATGACGCCGGCGAGGACGACGAAGCCAACGTATACTCTATGCAAGTTGCAGGCAGCCAGAACGGCAGAGCCAATTGGCGCTGCTTGTTACCCCCCAAGTATGTCGAGGGCCAGAGGTGTTTCACATCGTAAACAAAATCTCCCCAACCTCAGGACAGCCAGGACACCAACCATTCAAACCTTGGGTTGCGCTATCCAGGCAGGTGATATTGTGCGATATTGACAACAACCAATTTTAGGCCCGAGTTAGTGATCGCATCTGGGAATTTAGTACTACATAGCAAGCAAAAGTAGGTACATAGCAAGCAAAAGTAGGGATCTAAAATATCGTGTTCCACTTGCTGGAATTGTCCCGATGTCATAATTCCAACCATTCCCACCACAACCATGGCACGCACGGCATGGCTAGATGCTTTAAATGGAGAGAGAGGCAGAGACATAAATCCTGTGTGTGCATTGCATAACTCAACCCACCGCTAGCAGGACTAGTGAAACCCGCTCACCACCGCTTCGTATTTACGAGAAAGATACTGGCTGAGTGGTGCGGAAGCCGAGCGGTGCGTCTATTATCTCACCAGCCTACCAGCTCTGGAATTCGGCTGCCTGATTGTCGTCGTCGTTGCTTGTTGTCGATACGACTCCAATTCGAACACGACTGACGACGACTTCTGGCCAGCAATCTGTCCTCTGGCCGTCTGGCTCGGTAGCGAAAGCGAGGTGCAGAAGCGAGGTGGTTCACAGGATTGGCCATCTTGCCATGGTGGGATAGCACAGGACGATAGTCAGAATGAGCGGTGCACTGCCACCACACAATCTCACGGTGAAATTGCCCGATCCAAGTCCAGCTACTGGTCCAGTACTGAGTGAGCACTGGAGTGAGCTTGTGAGTTGTGCTGGTTGATTTCCTCCGGTCCACTTGGCGGATGGCTGAGCACAACGCCTTGGGAACTTTCTTAATTACAAACCACCACCACCGTAAAACGGGCCAAAAGACTGACTGGCTGACTGCCCTGAGTCCCTGGACTGCCCTGACTGACTGATCTTACTGGCGATAGACTGCTGCAACACTGCAATAGACTTTCTGGTGCCTGTGCTTCAAGTGCTCCGTCGCATTGGGAGGCAGCCCATCATCCGCTCAACTCTAAAATTCGGACCCGACAAGCGCCCCCTTGTTGCTTGTTGTCCTTATTCTTATTGTCATTCGCAGATTACTCCAACCCGAAGATCGGGCGGAAGGCATTGAGCGATAGATTTGGTGCACAGCCAACCTGACTGGCTGACAGGAATTAATCCTCGATGCATAAAACATCGAAGCCGTGCGCTGTGAGCCTGTGAGACATTATTTCCAACTTCTCGTCACTTTTCCACTCGACTGACTCCACCGGCGAGTCGGCTTCTTTGAAACGCCGTGCCCACGCCGATCGCACCCGGGGCGCTCCGGATGTTCCGGTGGCCCAATTCTTTTTCCATGTTGAATTTTTCTCAATTTTTCCTTGGTTATTCGAGAAAAAAAGGAATTCTTGGAATGAAACCCCTGAATAGGGCTTATCTGGCCATTCAGCTGTCTTACGGCCGTCATGACTTCAGAAAAAGAGGACACTAATTCCAAAGTTGCAAAATGCTTGCTCACTTCATCTTTTTTTAATAAGGTTGGCTTCGGCACCGTTGGTTCATCCTGGAAGCTCTGCAGCATATGCAGGCTCTATGCCAGGGGGATCTGCCACCCATCCAAATATAGCGGGCGATCGCCCCCACGAGATCGTTTCAAGGCCTCATGGCTCGGAGCCATTCACATGCACCGTGTTGGCATTTGGCCCGAAATTAATGTGAAAATCCCGCCTGTGGTGAGAAGCCGGCGTTGCAAGTTGCAAGTGCCTGAGTGCAGTAGCCAGCGTAGACTCTGGTAGGGCCAAATATTCACGCATTCAAGGAGCGGCTGTCGGGCTTTGGAGCTGATCGAGGGGTCGAGACCACCCAGTCTCCAGGGAACCCAGGTTTCACCTGCGCCCGAAATAAGGCGTGGCAGATAACTGCCAAGCTGCCAACTCATTGACATACTACTTAATACTCTACGCACATTGAAGATTAATTAACCATAAGGCTGAGTGAGTATGTGCAACTCGCACTTTCCGACCTGTTGTCTCAGCGACTCTCCCGTGCTGTCCGAAACCCTCCTGGCACTGTAGCCGGCTTCACACAGCCCTCTGAACGTACAGTAGCGCGAAGTAGAGGGCTGAAGCGGTTCGATCCTCTGCTCCAGGCTTACGGACAGCAGGACCCCTTGGCCCCCCTCCAGCAAAGCAATTCCGGTGCCCGGAGAGGTGGGAACCAAACATCTAATTTGCTGCAGAGTGAGGCATGTACGTGATCTATCATCATCTCTTCAGCTGAGCAAGGGTCACTCTGTGCCCTCCAGCGGCACAGCAGCGGGTTGCAGTTGGGGCTCAGGGGACTCGAGGCCCTCGAGGGGAGCATAACGACCCCCCATTCCCATATCCCATAATAATACGAACAGATGCACACAGTGTCGTGGACCGTGTTGGCACAGCTACTCTAGAACCTGTTTCTTTTCCGAGATGTCATCATCTGCCGGATCCCTTTTTTTGAACTGCCGGACCGTCGATCAGGAAAATTCCGTCACACACCCGCATGTGTGCATGTGTGCATTGTGTGTGTGTGGCTGTGTAATTGTGGCGAATGGGCCAGCGCTTGTGGCTGTTTATCGAGATCCGATCTTGTCGATGTGCACACACCGCAAATGGACCAACTGAATGAATCTCGAGATCAGTGGCACTTCTTGTTCCACCACATTATCAGCATCGTGTCATAGTATCCCCTGTGAACTACGAGCCCCGGAAGTACCTTCTCAATCCTATCTAGAGTGAATCTGAGTCGTGAATTGTTGACCCCAAAGGGCCTCCGAAAAGTTTGGTCAAACTCAGAAAATAGATAGCAACCCAAAACTCTCGCATGATGTTTCCTTTCCCCTGGAGCATTGGCATCATCCCACATGCTTTTTATGTCATAAGATATGGCACCAATCCCGTTGCCTAACGTTGCACTTGAGGAATGAACAGCATATTGATGGCCTTATCTCCAGAATTTGATTGTTGAGTTGAGAACTCACATCGCGATCAGGGCAGTATGGCGCTTGTATGAGTCTGTCACGAGCAAAAAGGTTGGTGCTTACGGCCCAATCTTGTGTCTATGCGTTGGCGAAAACTGCCATTGTCGCAAATGTAGTAGGTACTAACGAGCACGACTTACTATTGTGTCCCGCAGCATCCAGCGAGTTCCAGTCTAGATGCATCTCTAAAGGCTTTGCTCGGTGAGCGCTATTGCCGCAACCCAGGGCGGTGAATATGGCTACCAACCACCCATTGTATGCTGCTTGCCACGTAGAGCCCGAAAACCCCCTCTCTTGCTCTCCATCGCTCTCTCCGCTACGACCCACGATCTCCCCGATCCATCGCCGTCGCGCACGCACGGGCGGCAGTAGTGGTCACCGTACTACTGCTACTGACTTCCACCAGCAGAGGTTCTGGCACCACGGTCAAGGTTCGCACGACACACACCGGCCCGTCGGATAACCGTATGCAGTAATTCTCGCCGTCCCAGACCCTGCGGCAATCTCCCCTCAGTTGGGGGTTGAGGCCCAGGAAAGCGTCAACGCCCTCGAGGCAGTGGTCTTGACTGAGCTTCCAGCACGAGTCGCCGGCAGTCGCCTGGACCCATTGCCCGCAACTCGGGGTGGCGGAGGAAGTTGCGCTGGCCTGGACCGTAGTGCCCGGGCTGCTTGCTGTAAATATGTACGCGGGTGACATGGTTTTGTTGTCGTTCACTATCCTACCCAAGGTTGGCTACAAACTTTCCAACACGGTAATTTTTGCTATTTTTGGTGTTGCTTTGCGTTTATAGTCGTCCAAACGATGTTTTATATTGGTTACTTTTCTAAGATGTCTGCGCTACTCAACCCAGCCTGCACATTGAAAGATGGCAATTCTTATATAGGCATATTGGCAAACTCGGGTGAGTGATGGATCTCAAAGTATGTGATTGTACGCCACGAACACCACTCGAGCAGTCTCACAAGTCAACGTCCAGACGAGTGCGGTGTCACCAGGGGATAGTCCTCGATGGGTTAACCCGTTCTGAGCGGTGTTGTAGCCACTCTTGTTTGTTCGTACCATACGTATTCTGAGCCGTTACTGTATGTGGATGCATGACACACGAGCAGTGACAGCTCGACAACGAAGCGCCCTGACAAAACGGGGGAGAGGAGGAGAAATAGACATGTTTGGTTCATGAAAACAAGTTTGAGACTCATCTTCTCAACCGCCAAATCAGCAGCACCCCTTATGAGACAACCCCAGATACTCACGAAGATAAGATGTATAATACCGCTCTTATGATTGAGACTCAAGTATGATCTTCCAGTCACATAACACCGGCATCAACGTGGGCTAAACAAATGCTATCGATGGGTGATTACGCCGACTTGACCCATCCCATAATGATGGGGTCACTGATTTTACTTGCAGAAGAGAAGCAAGAGGTGCAAGAGAGGCATACAATTTGACTTGACAGGACCTGCTATGTCTCCAAGACATCCGACTAACAACTTCATCCAATATCTACCCAACCAGTTGATTGTTTCCCATCGAGGCTTTTACTACTTATTTTGGAATACTCATCCCTATATCATCAATGCACAATGCCACTCGTCGTACTACCTGTTTTTAAGAACGATATTACTACAATACCCGATGTCTACTTGGAAGCATTCGCAGATGAGAAGGCCATGTAGTACGTACATGTACTCTGGCAGTACACCCGGAACGCAAATGACGAGGCGCTGAAAGATTACTGGTGAACTGGCGAATCAACGTTGCTGGCCAACTCGGAGTGCCTTTATCTGGAGACAATAGAGCCCTTGGAGCAGATGTACAAGGTTCTCGGCTCTGAAACATCCCGTACGGTCACTCACTCGTTCGAAGTCAATGGGGAAGAGGAGAACTACAACTATCATATTATGATGAGAAGGGAATAGCAGAGTGGTAAGAAGACGCGAGTTGATGAAGACTGAAAAAGACAGCAACTCAGTTGCTGTTTGGTGTAGAATTGAATGACAAAGAATACTAATGATATCGAACTATTCATCGAGGCGGCGTGCAATGCAGCGAATGGCATACCCAACCCCCAGTACGGCTTCTTCTAGAGGCAATACCACCGGGGCTCATGCAGGAACACATTGCGAATAGTAGTCATTCTGCTTGGCGCATTTCGCCCCCGACACACAAGTCGTTTCCCCCGTGTAGCCAGAGCCACCGCATTGCCCGTACAGAGCCACACCGCCGGGAGCAGAGGTCGGGCTTGAATCTGCCGTCGTGCTGGCCTTCGTGGTCAGAGTCGTCGGTTGCGCGGCAGTTGAGGTTGGTTTCGCTGCGGTGGATGTGGGAGCCGGTTGAGGGTTCGATCCACCATTACCACCGCCGCCTCCAGCGCCACAGGTCGCAACGGGGCCTCCGGGGGCCTTGTAGCTCTGCGCGTTGAAGCCGTTGTAGAAGTTGGGGATGTAGATGTTGCTGTCGGAGGCCTTGTAGGCGCCCGGGAGAGTGATCTTGGGGCTGCAGTTGGTGCTGCCAGTGCCCGTGATCTTCAGTTGGGCACAGCCAATGTAGAACTGGCAGAGAACTTGTTAAGATATGATCTGGTAAATATGCGAAGCGAATAACTTGTACGTACCTGCGCGCCACCCACAGTCTGGGCTGCATGGAGAGCCAGCATCTCAGAACGAAGCTTTATAACGAGTATTAGCGACGACAGCCAGGGGTAAATAGAAGAATATTTGAACCGACTTACCAGATATTCACCGCTGGCGAGGCCCTTGGGCAGCGTGAAGGTATGGGTCATGTTTACGGCCGACATGATCTCGTTGGCCCACTTGCCGTCTACATAGTCCTGCTCGTCGATCTTGATCCAGCCGGCGCCGATGCCGGTTGCCTGGGACGCGTCGTCGACCGGGCCGTAGAGCATGTGGGTGATGGGGCCGGGATGTGTGCTCTGGTCCCACTGCACCTTGATCGTCGAGCCCTCCTTGGCCGCGACAGTAGCGACTCCTGAGGGAACCTTGGCGCCATTGACGTTGCAGACGATGTCATTGCTGCTGATGTCGGTCTAATAATTTGATATTTTGTTAGAGAACAAGTCCCCCAGGGGAACGGTTGCTTGCTAGGGTACACAGGCCAAACTCACCACAGGACTGTTGCTTGGCGGCATCCGGATGCCAGCTTGGTAGCCTGGCGACACGCCATCGACCCAGAACTGGTGGAAGTTCTGGTGTGCGGTGGCCACCGCGAACAGAGATGCAATGACGGATGTCCTCAACATTGTAACGGTTTAAGGTCTAGCCTGGTGGAAATGTCTTCTACTGTCTACAAACATCCGTAAGATAATCGAACGGCCCAAGGCCTAGATATCTACTTGGCCATGGGATCTACCCGCTCTTGTGGTCACGTCTCTCATTGGCGGAAACCAGAACATCGTCAGACTACTGATGAGGCCATCGTCACTAAGCTAACCAGGAAATCCATTAAGAATCGCCAGATTCCCGCAGCTCGAAAAGCCTATCAGCTTGGGCCCAAAGAAGGTCTCGGGACATGGCCCCTTCAGTGCGGATGTCGGTTACAAAATGAGCAGGACTATGTCTAGGGGGGGATTTGGCTCCTCGTCCAGAGTAGGTATGCCGGGGGCTCAAGGCTACCATACAAAGCGCTGTTTCGAAATAATTGCCGTTGCCAGAACGTCGATCTCATGGAGCACGCTAGGACGTATATTCGTGGATAAATTTGTATGTGAAGAATGTCCGGACCATAGTTCGGTTGACCATGGCGAGGAAATGGGTTTCTCCATCGGTTCCTGCCAAGGCGGAATGTAACCCTCCATATCCGGTTCTAGAGATGAGGCTATCCAAGTGGTACGAGATCCTCTTTTGGTAATCTTCGAGAATAAAGACTTAAGCAGTTAGAGCATTCCTGGTCCTGGTGCGCCCAACATCCATACTTACGAGCGAGCACGAGTGCGGCTCATGAGTTGCTGTAATGCTGGTCTTATAATGGTTCCGCTTCTCTTGAACTGCCCCCTTAGAGATCGAGTATTGTGGCACCTCGGCATTCAGTTGACGTGTGATAGCAGGAACATGTATTTACAGGCTGTCACGCCCCGCCGAAGTGCCGTTCAGTTGAATTCAAAGCTTTACACCGTCTGCATACATCGTCAAAGCCACCAAGTCAGCTTGGCTTGTCGCGCGAGCGGCGAATCCGCGTCTTTATAGTCGTGCCGGGTTACAACGGGTGATTCTGGGGAATGCGCCACAACACCGCGCTACTTAGCCAAGCTTTTTCATAATGAGCTCAAGGTTCAGCAGATCATTTTTATCAGATCCGAGAGCCGTCCATCCTGTTACTAGTTACTGGATGGCCTGCTGTTTACAACAGTCTGTTGTTGACAGTGGACGACAATGAGATGATGGTGTATTGACCGAGCTTACACCGTACGTAGTACACAAACACGCAGTGGCGCATTGCATTGCACCTTGTGTTACCTGAGTTATCAATCCCAACTCAAAAAGCCCCTGAGAATGCAAGGTCCCTGAAGAATGGAAGGTTTGAGATAACGTTCCCAAAGCAGATCCTCATTATCACAAGGCCCCATCCGGACGGTCAGCAGTTCAATAGCTTCCAATGATGTGGAAATATTGCAAGCCCAACCAGCACGAGCCGTTCCTTTTGGCACCTTTCGTTAGCCAACCGCTACCACTACTTTACTGACCGACCTACCCCGATGGCGGGGACGAGCCACGAGATAGGCGTCTCTAGGCCTGAGTCTGGTCTAAGGCATGCACGCCTCACTGCAAGGAACCCACTATGACGGCCCAGAAAAGCTAGCTCGGTAAGACTGGAAGCTGCCTGATATCGGAGCACGTCAGCAGGGCCCTGATTTATGACATGCCCATGATAGCCTTCAGATCTAAGACCAACAACCATAAAGGAATAACAATCCAATCAATCATCAGTCACAATGACCACATGAACACTTGTTTACCACTGCATGCGCATTTAAAGCGCCCCTGAAGACAAGCAGATGCGACCTGCGCAATAAAGTCCAACGACCGTCCACCTCGCTCAATCAGCAATCGCAACCCTTCACTGCTTGCTGTGTTGACCCCGAGCGACCCGACACAGCAAACAAAACCCGACTTCCAACTGCCAACTGCCAACTTCCAACTTGCCATCGCCATCGCCATGGCTTCCACTTCCGTATCAGACGACCGAGCGCCACTCTTACGGCCATCTTCTCCCGCCTCGACTCTCGGCCCCTTGAGCTCCAATAGCTCTATACACGATGGATCGAGAACCTCCTCATACCGAGCCAAGACGCGATTCTTGCGCATCATGGCCTTCATTGGGTCGCTGCTGGCAGCTGCTGCCGCTGGTACCATCACCGTCTTCTCGCTGTACGGTCCCAGCTTCCAATCGCGCTTGCGCTTCACGCAGTTCGAAATCAACGGCGTCGCCAGTGCTATGAGCCTCGCGCTTTACATTCCAGTTCCTCTGGTCGGATATATGTGCGACCGTACCGGCCCGAGCTCCATCGCATTGATTTCGGCCGTTCTGTTGGGTGGTGGCTACGGGCTTGCGGCAGGACTATATCGCAGAGGAGATGTGGCATTGGGTGGCCTCGGGCGCAATGACCCTGTCATATTCCCGTTTATGGTGTTTGCCTTTGTTCTTATCGGTGCCGGCACCGCTTGCGTGTACGTGGCTTCTGTCACTACATGCGCCAAGAACTTCAGCAAGGGAAAATACCGAGGCTTAATGCTGGTAGCTCCGATCGCGACTCTGGGATTCAGCGGAGTCCTGGTCAGCCAGGTGGCAAGTCGCATCTTATTCGAAAAGAACGCGGACGGCTCCCGAGGCGAATTCAGCGTATTCTATTTCTTTGTGTTCCTCTCTGTCACCCTAACCTGTGTTGGCCTGTTTGGCACTTTTACTCTTCGAATTATTGACGAAGACGAGCTTATTAATGAAGCCGTCGAGGAGCTCGAGAGAAGTGGCCTTCTCGAAGGAAGCGAAATCTTCCGTCGCAGATCCACCACATCAGGCTACGGGATTGCCAGTACTGGTGAAGACCCCGAGGATGGTAATTCCACCAAGGACGATGAAGAAGACAACGATGCGTTGAAAAAGACCTGGCTGCTTAACGGGGAGACCCGACGCTTCCTATCAGACCACACGATGTGGTGGTTTGCTCTCGGTTTCTGGCTCATAATCGGGCCAGGTGAAGCTTTCATCAATAACTTTGGTACCGTCATTGGAACTCTGCATACGCCCCGCATAAGCGAGAGTATTACAACGCCGGCTACCCACGTTTCGATCATCGCTGCGACCAACACTGTGGCACGTCTTGTTGTCGGCTCTCTGAGCGACTTTGCGTCGCCGAAGCCGCAAAGCACCCATCCTCAAGGTGGTTTGCACTTATCATCTGCCCCATCAGGTCAAAGGTTCACCATCTCACGCATTACTCTTATCATTACGGCGGGTATCATCATCTCCCTGGGCACATTGATTCTGGCGACTGGAGCTATACAGGAGCACGGTGATCGGTTCTGGATGGTTTCCAGCTTGATCGGGGCTGGCTATGGAGGCCTGTTCAGCCTCATGCCCATCATAGTCACCATCATCTGGGGCGTGGAAAACTTCGGGACCAACTTTGGAATCGTTGCACTGTTTCCTGCCATCGGATCTACCATGTGGGGTCTGATCTACTCGGCTGTGTACGAAGCCGGCGCGAACAACTCTGATCCAGCCACCCATTCTGAGGACGATACTTTCTGCTACGGCACAAAGTGTTACTCCCTCACATTCTGGGCAATGACTGGTTCTATTTGGGTAGGATGCGGAATGATTCTCTGGGCGTGGAAGGGAAGGAACGGCTGGGCTCAGCGCGGTGTTGTGATATAGTTGGCATATTGCGTGGCTGGACCAACTCCTATATCCATCACTTAGACTGCACATAACCTTACTATGTTTATACCACCTTGTTACTCATGCAACCGCTGCTCCTGGTTTATGGACGAGTTTACTATTACCCCGCGTCACCCGCACTATTGACTACTTACCTAGTTACTAGGATATACTCCACCGGCCACGGTGAGCACGTGGACACCACGAAGGATCGTCGCTGGGAAGTTCCAGGATTTCATCCCTACGCTGCCCTTAGATCCAGATGCACTTTATGAGCCCGACTTCCGTATGTGGTTCGACGACCGAAGTCAAGTGATCTTACCCCAGATCCGAAGCTGTAACCCTACATCGCCAACCAACACCTCTTTCACTCATCCACGAAGGCATTGATGTCTTGGTGTGGTTCGATCGGCGTTGATGCCGAGAAGCGCCCGACGACCGCAATTCAACCGGGCATTCACATGTCATAAGCATTATACGGTGGTTGTCAAAGAGAGATGCCTTTCTAGGCCCGAATCACGATTAATTGCCAAGCTGCTGAGGGTGTTTGGGCAGGAAGCTAACGTCATGACAAGGATACTTACGGTGAGGAGCTTGGCGCAGATGCTTACTATGCTTACCAGAGGGTGGTTCCCGCGAACTCATTGCTGGATTGGGGTGGTTGCCCTGCTTAGAAGACTCCCGAATACGACGATCCCGAGCACGTTATACCCGGCGAGGAACATCTCGGCCGAGGAACACATGGGAAAGTATGAAATAGGGTCAGAGAAGCCTCATGGCAAGAGGGTGTGCAGAGATTCGGGCGTCTAAAGTAGCTTGAGTAGGTACGGCCATGATACCCAGAACGGGACACGTTCCAGCTTCTTTATTAGCCGATTGCTGGAGTGCATGGGAAGTAGGTTAAGCTTGTATATCGTGCAGGAATATACCCCCCAATGCCGTGTGGGGCATCTGCCATCGCAAAAGGGAATAGCATCACCAATGGAACGCTAAGTTACAAGCCGAGAGGGCAGAATGCGGGGAAGGACGATGCAACCTCAGGTCCAACTATTGGATATTTCTTCAACGTCAGCTCTCTCGGATCACGCATATCACCAGATATCACAAACATTTTCTATGCGTGTCGCGGTCCTTTTACGGCCCCCGGCCAACTGAAGCCTCCCAAGCCTCCCAAGCCAACCAAGCCAGCCAAGCCCACACCAAGCCCACCAAAGCACATCCGAGCTAACATGTTTGCCAACTCGTCAAGTCACCTACCATAACAACGCACACACACACCTGCTGCTATTTCTGTATTGATCATCTACACACCATCTCCGACACCCACCTGCGCATCATTCGGGACATGAGCCTAGCGCCCATCCCCCTCTTCCCCCATTTCGCAACCACTCCCTCTTTTCATTCATGCCTTACCGCTGGTATGACTAGTGGTGAGCCCGCACTCTGCCTCGGTACGTGATATGGATGCAGGCACCGACCGTCTTACAACCTTCTAGCATGTGGTTCGGGCGCGGGAATGGGAATGAAATGAGACGAGGTACCGGAATGTGCCATGCAACAACCATCACCACTAGAACATGCCATTCGTTCTCGTGAGTGCTCGGGCGGCAGCTGGCTTTGTTGGCATGCAGGCGGCCTTGCAACCTACCTAGTAAGGCGGCCTTGACAGCCCCTGCTCTGCCTGCCGGCTTGCCTTGCCCAGTGAGCCACCTATGCACCGGCTCCAGTCTAATGCCCGTCCTCCCTGCGATGCCCAGCCATATGGGCCTCTCTCATTAAAAAAACAAACGAGAAGCCAATGTAAGAGCGGAATCTGCGGGACAGAATAAGTGGGGGGCTTACGGGACTTCCTATACCATACCTTGTTCTAAGGTTGCCTCCAACTCCCGCTACGCCGGCTTCCAGCGCTAAGTCTGTTCTCGGAGCTGCGACAATACAGGAAATATATGCGACCGCAGCCACACATCGTATCCTTCTTCATCATGATGTTGGCCCGGGGGTAACATGAATTGTCAGCAGGACGATGGCCTTCCAACTTCTAGAGAGCCGCCATGAGTGAAAGAGGCCCCGGCCCTAACCTCGAGTTGGGCAAGACCTCGTGATGGGGCCCCCATGTTGGCGTCGTGGATTCCAAAAGGGGACCATGGTGAAAAAACACACGAGTCAAGTGTCGGTATAGCTATAAAGATCGCCATAAGCCCGCCGCTATATTCAGCCATCATGCTGTCCTACCCAGTGGTCACAGCCTCGTGCCTCTGATATATCATATTCGTGCTCTTCTTCTTTTCGGTTCTTCTTCCTCCTCTTCCCCCTTAGCTTTGTCTCTGGGGCTGCTACGCTTGCCTCTCGTTCTTTGAAGCTTGCGAAGAAGAAACATCCTCAGCATGAAGACTTCTTGGTTCTCTGTCGCCATCGCTGCCGCCGTGCTATCTGGCTCGGCGGTGGCTTTGCCTGCTCCTCAGTCTGCACCTACCCCCGAGCCTGCCCCCGTGGTCCCTGATGCCACCCTCGAGGTACAGGCTATAGCAAGGACAACGGTGCCCATCCCGGCGGGAACTGTTGTTGGCTCCGTGTTGGCAGGAGTTGAAAACTTCGGAGGTTAGTACCAATAAAATAACTCCTATCATACTATTCCGCCAAGCGGTTTCATGAACTTCTTATTCACCTGTACCTACCTTGGGTATCTGTGGGCTGAAAGGAGCTGCGGATGGTCTCTGACGGATGAGCACCACTTACGGGTATCGTAAAGCTGACTAGCATCGGTTCAATAGGAATGCCTTTCGCCAAACCTCCCGTGGCTACCCTGCGCCTGAGACCGCCTCAGAGGCTCACTGAGAGCTTCGGGACTATTGATGCCACCGGAGCCGGCCCTTCATGTCCTCAGATGTTTTTGTAAGTTGTGATACGATAGCTCAACCCCAACAAAAATTGCTAACTCCCAACATTAGCACTACGGGCGGCAATGAGTTCATCCCAAAGGTGATTGGTAACCTGATCAACACTCCATTGTTTCAGGTAGTCTCGGGGCAGACCGAAGATTGCCTGACGATGAGAGTCCAGCGGCCTGCTGGCACCAAGGCCGGCGACAAGCTGCCCGTCTTTTTGTACGTGATTGCTTCCCACCTTTGTGCAGGGGGCTATCGGAGCTAATACTGACTAATATCGCATTAGCTGGATCTTTGGAGGAGGTTTTGAATTAGGGTCTCCACAGATGTACGATGCCACCAGTTTGCTGGCCAGCGCAGTCGCTCAGGGGAAGCCTTTCATTTTTGCGGCAGTCAACTACAGAGTCGCCGGCTTCGGCTTCTTGCCAGGCAAGGAGATCCTGAAGGATGGAGCAGCTAACTTGGGACATCTTGACCAAAGGTCAGTTTTTCATCTAAAACCATACCTGTTTGCTTATGGACATCCTCAATATGAAGTGATTACTAACAGTTTTGTGAATAGAATGGGCCTTGAGTGGGTAGCGGACAATATCGAGGCCTTTGGTGGTGATCCTGAAAAGGTCACCATCTGGGGAGAGAGCGCTGGTGCTATTAGTGTCTTCAACCAGATGGCACTCTATGATGGCAACAACACGTACAAGGGGAAACCCTTGTTCCGTGGAGCCATCATGAACAGCGGCAGCATCCTCCCCACCGATCCCGTGGATTGCGAGAAGTGCCAGGTCGTGTACGACACGGTTGTCAAGACCGGCGGCTGCTCGGGCGCCGCGGACACGCTCGAGTGTCTGCGCGGCCTGAGCTACGACAAGTTCCTGAACGCGGTTAACAGCGTGCCCGGCCTCCTCAGCTACTCCTCCATCGCTCTGTCGTACATGCCGCGCCCGGACTTCACGGCGCTGACGGCGAGCCCCGAGATCTTGGCACAGCAGAAGAAGTACGCTGCGGTGCCCATGATCATCGGCGACATGGAGGACGAGGGCACCATCTTCGCCCTCTTCCAAGGCAACATCACGACGACCAACAAGCTGGTCGACTACCTGAGCGACTTCTTCTTCACCAAGGCGTCGCGCGACCAGGTGAGCCGGCTCGTTGATACGTACCCGGCCTCCATCACGGCGGGCAGCCCCTTCAACACGGGCATCTTCAACGCCATCTACCCGCAGTTCAAGCGGCTCGCCGCCATCCTGGGCGACCTGGCCTTCACGCTCACGCGCCGCGCCCTCCTCGACGTGGCGGCGCAGGTGAACCCGGACGTGCCCTCGTGGTCGTACCTGGGCAGCTGGAACTTCGGCACGCCCATCCTGGGCACGTTCCACGCCGCCGACATCCTGCAGACCTTCTACGGCATCCTGCCCAACTACGCGAGCCGGTCCACGCAGACGTACTACTTCAACTTCCTGTACCACCTCGACCCCAACGGCGACGGCAAGACGGCGTCGGGGCTCCCCGCTTGGCCGCAGTGGAAGGTCGGCAAGCAGATTGTGCAGTTCTTCAATGACCGCAGCGGACTGCTCAAGGACGACTTCCGCAGCGAGTCGTACAACTACATCACGAATAACATTGCGTCGCTTCGTGTCTGAGATGGATGGGCTGGCTGGCGTTCTTATTGGGTATTTGATTCTTCTCTTACGTTTTGCTACGAGGAATACGTGGAATGGGCCTTGGTGTGCATGTTATGATTCATGGGATTCATGGCAACATAATATATCATTATGCGTTTTTGAATATACAAGACCGGACATTGTCCAACCTGGTGACATGCTAGTGCTCCAAAGTGACTGACTACCCATCCTACTCAAGGATATGTAAGCTATAAGGCTACAGGCTCATCTGATTATGTATGCACTTTCTCGTTTGCATCATCAGGGGGAGGGGTGGGGGTTACCTCATCGGCCATAACCAGCCACCCGTCTTACGCTATTACCTACCATACATGTCAAGTCGCTTCGGACCAGCTCCGGGGTGCACATGGCGACCATGCCAAAGGGGGGCCTTGCTAACCTACGCAGGCACTTCTTGATTGGCATTGGTGTCAGTCAATGTGCTGATGGCCGTTCTGTTCTACCCGTCATACTTGCTTACTTAAACCGGAAGGCCGATGAATGCATATAATTGGACGGATGTGCGGAAGGAAGGGGACTCATCACTAACAGATTGTAATGAGCCAGGTGCTCGGACGAAGTTTGGTTGAACTCAAACAATTCTCGGCTGCCTGGACAACGGTCTTGTCTCTTCAATCTTGCGTCACTGTCGATAGTATGTCGTTCGAATACTCTTTTCGGCCAAATACTTGCAAGACACTAATATTTGGGGGTTTCCAACAACCAAATATCAGATCAATAATAACACGGCACTGCTGCAAATATGCCGAACCCTGATTCTTCCACCAGCCGGACAATACTAACTAACATATACTACCTACTATCATCGCTATAGACTGCCATTCTAACATGTCCGAAGTGCAACTGCGCGTTTGCTTGGCATGGAACTAAGAAAGGGCCGTCTTGATCCTACTCCGTTCGCGATATGTATGGCCCCAATCCCCCATGTGCAGGGTCATCACGGTTCCGGGCCACAACACGCGGGATTCGATATGTGCAAGGCTTTGAGACAAAATCTTGTCGCTCACGCAATATGATGGCACGGTCGGTGGATGAAGGTGGTTGGGAGACATAATTGACGGATCGGCTCCTAAAGGTCCAAGTGCCGTTCCTTCCATCGCATCAACCCAACTCACTCACCCACTCCTCGCTCCTTCCTTTCAACGCCCTCACAATCGATGCAGCTAACTGACTAACATATTGCGACAACCGGCTGAAAACACCAACAGTATCTGTCATGATAATATTCAATTCTCGTTTCCTGCCGGGTGTCCTCCTTTCTCTTTTAGGCAATCTTTTTACTGACAATATTTTTTTAGCGAGACCTTTCTGCATAAGGGGTCCTGGAAAGGGGAGCAACCATGTAGTACCACAAGTGTGTTAATGGCTTTGGGGGAATATACTTCACTCAAACCCTCCAAGTTTTACCCTCCCCGGCTATCGATCCAGTAGAAGGATGGGATGCCTATTACCAGACAGTTCACCGTTGTTGATAAAAGTCTAAAGCGCGTACGCTCGGGCGGGCACCCGTCAAATGTCTTAGAGTGATGGTCAGCATTCCATGTGGGAGTTCTGGGCCACACCAACACTCCCTCCCCGCGAGGGACCCGGACGCAAGGAGCCAGGCACGCACAATGACGGACATCAAGTGGCAGCAAGGCTGGTAAAACAAACCCTCCAGGCGGCGTCCATGTCACTTCATCGAACGTGATTCTTAATGTTTCTGTTTCCGCTTGCTTGCTTCTTCGACTCCTATAGAGAGAGCTGTACTCGACGCAACACAGTATCCTGTCGGCACCAGATACGTGCCCGTCTCACCACAAGACGACCACCAGGGGTACCTTCGTCAATTACCTGTCAACCCGAGATGCTATAGTCGCCGCCGCGATGGACAATCTTCAGCCGAGCGAACTCCAGAACCAGCGGCTCATCATAGCCGTGGTTACAACATGCATGACATTAGCAGCGGCGTCTCTTGCGCTGCGCTTCTATGCGCCGCGGCATTGCGAAAGCCCTAGATACTGGTTCGGTGATTACTGGATGGCTGGAGTCCTGCTGCTGTGTCTCGGCATGGGCGCCAGCGAATACATAGGTGAGCAGCCCCTTGGCCGGGCGAGGTTTCGGTGTCGACATGCTCACCATCTTTAGGGGTTCAATATGGCTATGGGACGCATGCAGGCCATTTGGATCCGGGTATGGTGATGGATTTCAAAAAGGTAACAAGGACGCCACACCAAAGATCAGGGGAGTTGCTTACATGGTTGGCACAGAACTTGTACGCATCGATGCTGCTTTGGACCCTCGCCACATTCAGTGTCAAGATCGGTATCCTCCTATCCTACTGGCGCTTGAACCCGCCGCCGAACCACACCATGTTCCAGAACAGCATCCTCGTCTTCGCGGTTTGCTCGTTATGCTTTTTTCTGGTGAATTCAATAGGCTTCGCGGCGCAGTGCATACCCATCTCGACATTTTGGGCTGCGACGGCACCCGAGCCTGGACAGTGTCTTAACAAGACCTCGTTCTACTTTGCCTCGAACTCTCTCAACTCTGTGCTGAATATTGGGCTTCTGGTGCTGCCCTTGCCTGTCGTCTGGTCTTGGCAAACCTCGAGGAGGCGCATAGCCGCTTCGGCGCTTCTGTTTATGCTTGGAATCTTGTAAGCCTCTCACCATCAGCCTCCCAAATTCTCAGATGGAGTTTATTATGCTGACCTCGTATAACGTTTAGTGCGCTGGTTGCCAGCATCGTCCGGATTGCGGTAGTCAGTTTTATTGATTGGAACGATGCTACTTGTAGGTTTTCCCGAAATATAAAAGAAGAAACAAAAAGAAACGCACTCGTCCCGCGTTTGAAGACGGAAGGTTACTAATATAAAGATCAGACACATTTGTAAGCTACAACATATGGGGTGTTATAGAGGTCCTAATGGGCTTCACTTGCGCCAACGTCCTTTCCGCGACCCCCCTTGTCGCCAGATGGCTGCACATGGACGGTGACGGTTCTTCGGCACGGGATTTCCGAAGCTTCAAAAAGGCCTACCTCAAGCGCCACAACAGCAACGGAACCACCAAGGAGACCATGTCGCGAATCCTCGCGACCCCGAGCCCCGGGCCCACCCTGATGAGCTTGACGGGCATGACCGCGGCGAGCACCTGCGACGACAATGTGCGGTGGAGCAACACGCCCACGCCCATCTTCTCCTCGTACAGATCCTCCATGTCCATGCAGCAGAAGTATGAGAAGCAGGAGCACCAAAGGGACCACCAGCGAGAACATCAGAAGCAACAACAAAAACAACAACATCAACCATATGCATCCGACGAGGCCGGCGAGGAAAACGACTCGATCCACGAGCTTCTGCACCAGGGCGCCCTGATGGGGAGCCTCCGCAGCGCGACGCCCACGACATCCTCGCGCTGCGTGACCCCGTCCTCGACGCTGCCCGGGTCGCGCTGCATCACGCCCACGACGCCTGCCACGCCCTCGACGCCCGATGGCCCCATGCATCTGTCGCAGCAGCACTACCGGCAGCAGCACCAGGTCTCGCGCATCAGCAGCCGGTCGAGCGTGCGCTCCTCGTTCGGCGACATCCAGGTCCGCCGCGTCGTCGTCATGCGCGTCGAGGGCGTCGAGCCGGGCCACCGGGGCCAGTCGTTCGAGACGCACGTCACGAGCTGCGATGACGGGAGCAGCTGCCACTCGTCCGAGAGGGGCATGAATATGGAGGAGTCGCCGCCGTCGAGCTAACTCTCAACTTTGACTTGGTGATCAACACAAGCAAGTCGAGCAGCTCTGTACTACTATTAATACTCATTTAATGCTTACCTTACCTAATGTCAAAACGACGAGAAGAAGAGGAACAGGTGGATGGTATGAAGATATACCATTATTATTTTCATTGTACATACATTACAAACATACAGCCGCAGTCGACTTCTGCACCCCCATTTTCCTTAACTTATCAGCTTTTAGATCAATCTGTCTTGGATAGATAGAGACATGTACGATATCAAGCAAAAAAACGTCAGATCAAAATAAATAAATCCAAAATCAAAACACTTTGTGTATTCCGGCTGTGTGACGACGCTACGCTAATGCTTGCTCCTTTCCTATCCCGCCCCTTTTTCGCAATTCTCGCATGCTGGCTGGCCTCTCCCAAGGGAGTTTGTCCAAGAAAGAGCCCCCTTCCCCCTTCCCCCCTTCCCTTCTCCATGCGACCATCTCCATGCGACCAAAAAAAAGAGAGAAATGTGTGTGGTTTGTGAGTGTGTCATGGGGTATCTTGGCTGGCCTAATCTATAGAAGAACACCATCCCGGATTCAAAAGAAAAGTAAGAAAATAATGCAAATAATTTTTTGAGAAGTGGTCATCCAATCTCTCGCTTCCCTCCCCTCCTTCCAGCAATGATAGAAGTAGTCGTACTTTCTCTCTCAACCAAGTCCAAACGTCGCCTCTTCCTCGGCGGGCGTCGGCGTCCGGACCATCTCGCTCCTGTCCAGACCCAACCCGGCGGCGGTCTGACTGGTAATACTGACGATACTCTCGCTGTCCCCCGTGTCTACTACTCTGTTCATCATCTCCGGCCTCGGGCTCGGCATGGGGCTGGGCACGCCCGAGGCCGTTTCCTCGGTGATCAGGGCGGGTGCCGACGCCGCTTTTTGGTTGTTGCGACGGATCTGGTTCTGCTCCTCGCGCTCCTTCATGAGCTGGCGCTCGGCCTCGATGGCGCGGTCGCGCTTCTCCTCGACGTCCTCGCGGCGGACGACCTTGCGCAGGCCCTCGGACGCCTGGATGAGGCCGTCGATGCTGATGGCGTGGTTGGTCATCTGGTGGTTGATGTACGTGTAGACGGCGGCGGGGGCGTCGCACTGCAGCAGCTGGGGCTCGTTGAGCTTGAGCAGGGCCAGTGCGACCCTAAACAAGAACGTGCTGCCGTCGTTGATGCAGAGGACCACGTCCCAGACGCGGAACAGGGCCTCAGCCGACAGGCAGTCGGTGAAGACGCTGAGGAACCACTGGAACGTCAGGGCTTCGAGCTCAATGCTCAGCTCCTCGAGGTGCTGCGAAAGTCTGGGCAGCACGTGGGCCACGTAGAGGCGCAGGACCTGCTGGTCGGCGCGCGAGGCCATCAGGCTGTGGTCATAGTATCCCTGCGGCAGGATCTGTTCGATGATTGAGGTCAAGACCCAGAAGGCGTCTTCGGTGGACGGCATGATCAGAAGCAAATTCGCGGCGATGAGGTTCATGCCTTGGCAGTACCCGACTTCGTGGTTACGTCGGGCATAGGCGACTAGAACTTGCTTCAGTTTACCAACTCCAGGTCCCTTGCGGAAAAAGATGTTGTCCGTTAGCGTGCGGGTGATGTCCATTTCGATTTGCGAGACAACGGAAGGATCATCATCTTCGGGCGATTGGCTGACAAGATCATCATAATAGCCCGGGACGCGCATGGAGAGAGCGCCCGAGCATTCCGACCAGATCTTTGGACGATTGGCCACGGGAATACCACCCAGAACCAGAGTCTTGAACTCATTCCACTTGTTACGGCCAACCTTCCCCTTGACGCCAAGATCCGCAACGCCAATGGTCTCGCCGTCGGAAAATTTGGCCTCAGGAATCATGACAGGGGCTTTCTGGAAACGGGCCTCCGCAGCGGCGGTGGCCGCCGCCATGGCAGCTTCGTCTTCGCGTCGGCGTTCTGCCCTCACTTTGCGCAAGAACTCATTCCAGCGTAAAGTTTTCTCCCTCTGCAGAGCATCGTGGACATCGCTTAGCTGCTTGAGTAACAGTTTGACCGGCTCGGCATCTTCTTTGACCAGGGTGGCGGCAGCCGGTTCGTCGTCAGGCTTGGCAGCAGCTACTTCGATGTTGAGAGCAGGGGCGGTACCCAGGGACGGCACAAATCCACGCTCGTCCGAGGTGATTACAACAGGTGACCTGGAAGTATCGCCATCCAGAACTTGGATACCCGATGCGGTGATGGAAGGGGTATGCGAGAGTAGCTCGGTGGGGAATGTAGCAATCTTTAAATAGTCTTGCCATCGTTTGGCTTTACCCTGTTCCACAGAACCCTCGCTGGAATTTGGGGTGCCTGGTCTATCACCGCTACCAACGTCAATAGTCGAGCTGGCGTTGTCTTCCAGCAGGTTGGGTGATATATTCGATCGCCCACCAGTGAGCATCTCAGTGCGACTGCCCCTTTTCACCTGTCGTGCCATTTGTGCTGCCTCGCGCTGCCTCTTCTTACGGCGCTGGTCGTAAATGAACCCAAAACGGTCGGTGAGGTAGTCGGAACCCATATAGTTATTATAGATGTGTGTCAACGTCGGTGGCTGGCCTTCAGGCGAAAATATCGTGTCCATCTCAACAGGGCCGTACTTATCGGGGCGGGTAGCTGAGGGGCTAGGAGGACTTGTGCCCATCGTGTCCCACCGCTCATGTGGTTGGCTTCGCGGTGCCACATTGAGAGGGGCTGGAGTTGGTCGTCGCATGGCCATGAGCGATTTCGGGCCAAGCTGAGTAGAGACAGCTCTGTTTGAGGTGTTCGTCTTGGCACTGGTGCTCGAAGGCGTTCTTAGAGAACCGCCTTGGCCCGTGGAGCTCGTTCTTCCCCTGACAGAGTCGCCATCACGGGCAGTCTTTCCTGCTACTAGCTGCAAGGCCATGCTAGCAAGAGAACCCGACTGCTTCCTGGGTACTTGGCTCGAGTAAATGCTCGAGGCTCTGCTAGAGCTTCTCACTGAGCTCGAATCGGGAGGGGTGAAGAGATTCTCCTGGATCGTGGGTCTTCGCTCTCCCGACGTTGGGGCTCGAACAGCGGTGCGAGCTGCATCGCCATTGAGACTGCTTGACCGGCTGTTTCTTTTCGATGTGCCACTCCCCAAGATCCAGTCTTTCCAACCTCTCATTGTGCCCTTCGCTTCATTATCCTTGGAACCAGCTATACTGCTCCCTCGTATGGTGCCGTCGTTGGGGTCACCCAGGACGTAGTTCCCGTAGGATACCGAGTCCTGCATCGCATCGCTCATAAGGTCCGACAAGCCTTCGCCGGTGGCCTTTTTTGATTCTTCCTGGGCTTTAAGGTCCAATTCGATCGTTCGCAGTCTGGTTTCGAGCTCGAGGTTGGACAGGCCGCACTCTATAATGATTTTGCGCAGAGCTCTCTCCCGGATGTCGGCCTTGCGCCGGAGGGTGTCGATCTGGCCATCGCGTTGTGCTAGATCTTCTGCGATCTGGCGCACGAGGGGCACAGCTCCTTGCTTGGCTATCAGGCGCTCTATGTGTTGGTCGGGCGCAACGTGAATTGCGCCAGGCACCTTGCGGGTCGCTAGCGGGGTATCTTCGAAAAGGGCATTTCGTGCGGAGCTTGGGCGGCCTGGGGTATCGGAAGAGATCAAGGTGTCTACTATGGAATGGACAGACTGCGGGTTGGACGTCTTCCTGGGCGGGACAGTGGTGGTTGCGGTTGAGGCTTGGGCGACGGCATCGAGGTCAGGCGTCAGGGGCCGCTCGAATGAGGGCGAGCCCGGGGAGAAGGAGGGGAACGAGGTCAGGGACTTGTCGGAGGCGGCGATGGAGGAAGCTGAGCTAGATGGTTGTGAGGTTATCTTTGCCCTGGACCTGGATTTGGCGCGGAGGGTGTGTCCTCTGGCGCTCCTGATGGAGGCAGTTGATAGTTGTGACGTAGAGCGCTCCAGATGCGCTGAGGGTTCGGGCTCCATTTCATGACATGGCCCATCAGCACCGGTCGACCAACTTAGCAAGCAAGCGGTTCAGAATTGTCGAGTTGGGAGGAGGTTATCTTGGTTGGGCAGTGTTTGTTGTTCGCAGAGAGAAAAGGCGTGCTTGTTTGAGACATGACTATGTGCATGAGAGGGAGTGCATGTGTGCGAGAGAGGCGAGTGTCGAGGTGTGTGCGTGTGTGGTCAATAAAAACAGAAACCATAGAGTGACGGCTTGTGATGCATGGCTGCTAGGTTCAAGTGTGTTCGGGTATTGGGGGGGTTAATGTTATGCAAAGTACATTCAGTGCCAAAGTGCCTGCTGTACATACCTGGAGTACTTACTTACTTACGGCTCTAATTTAGTTCTGTGTTGTTGGCTAGGTAAGTTCCAATAGTAAACTGGTTAGGCTGCCAGCTGCCCCGGATTTTGATCGACTTGGTGATAGAGCCGGTACCTGGCTGTCACATAGCGCTACGGGCCATCGGACAAGTACCTATCAAGCCTATCTAAAAACTGCAAGCATCGCTGTCCTTGGCTTGCATAGGGCGGACTAGGCCGACACCAAAACACTTACACTAAACTTGGACTGTAATGGAATGCATGCCAAGCATTTGCTCTCCTTCAGGGTTCAATTGCAATGTTTCCGCAGCGGGTCCCTCCCGCCGTACACAAGTTCACAAGTTCACAACTTCTCAAGGATGGAATTTCATAAGGTACACACATAAGCAGGTGAATGAATGAATGAATGAATGAATGAATGAATGAATGAATCAAGGGATCGATCTATTGGAATCCTCTATTATCTATTACATATGCATATTTATCTCAGCTTCATGCATCCAAGGGCTGTTTCAGTCTCACCCTTGGTGTTATTCCAAGTTAACCACGTCTCTTTATTCTGGGACTTCCACCTGACCTCCATTTACCAACAAACGTCATAATAGAGCACCATATCTAGCAACTGCCTTTCGAGGGTACTCATTGGTAGGATAACTCCATGAGTGATCTTCGATATCTCGGCCGCTCCTCGAGTATTGAGTTGATTCCCCCATGTAAGATGGGGCACTCGGTTATGGGAGTGACTAGTTCGCGGTAGAAAGACTGAATGGACAACGGCAGAATCACTGAGGCTATGATGGCTAATGTATATATACAGATATCACACGGTGGCAATGATTGATTAAATATCCTCATCAAATATCTTAGGTACTGTACCATATTCTTCAGCCCAACTTAAGGAGTTGTGGAAACACCCAAGTTGTATCGCATCAAACATTCGAATACGTCTGACTGGATTCCTCCAAATTTCCGTTCAAGGCAAGCGCAGTGATTGATATTATGAACTGGTCGATACATCGATGCTGTAAAGTCAGCAACATTACTTAACTGCTGTTGAAAGCAAGATGCAACACAGTTCAGCCTAGTGCAGTTTGCCTACATTGACAACGGCACTTGATATCCCTGACATCGGCGATGAGCTGGCCCTCCATGCCCCCAAGCTCGGCGCATCGCCGACTACACCAACCTCCACCCTGACCCTTGGACTCAACCCCTGAGCCCCACGGTGAGACGACTACTTGAATGGAATAGGGATTGGACACCAATGTATATTCAACGTTATAAACATCATACAAGGCTTGGGTAATATTATAACATTGAATGACATCCACTTACCACTACATCTAGGTCTTGTTCGGAGAGCCAGCATTTGCCCTTGGCTGCCCTGGGCCCATGATTTTGGTCATGTTCTGGTCTTGACAGTTCCAAGCGAACCCAAAAGGGTGATCACCTTCCTTGAACAAAGAATTTCAGGTCATACAATGCAGTGCGTTCAGCAAGAGTTCAGTTTCCGTCTGATATTTCCAAAATAGAGAAGTAGGGTTGAAGGTAGATGTAGATGATGATGGGAAAACAATAGTCCCAACCCCGCGTAAGTACATTCTCGGCCAAGGCCACAGGCGAATAAAGCTGATAAGAGCATCAAATCTGCTTAGATATTGAAGTAGATGATCTCGTTTGTTTACAGGCCAGGCAATGTAGTGGTGGTTGACGACCAGCCCCTGAGACTGCGTCGACCCCCTCCAACAGCGTGGTTTGCTACGACATGATGGCTGTAATTCCTCGACGTTTCCCGCATTATAACCCTATAAGCAAGCTTCTCAGTTCTTTCTGAACCGGCTAATCGTAATCCAGTGCACTGTATCGGTTTTTAATATAAAGCACCTCGGCACCGACCGTCTCTTTACGCCTAAGAAGTGACCAGGCCCCAAACCTTTTCACGTACTTACTACGCAACGCGTTCAAGTTGCCATTCAAGTCACAGAAACGTGAACGTATTTCGTTGAGGCATCTCTTTTCGACTTTCTTTTTCTTCACTGGTCCCTTGAAAACACCACTCATCGGCGCGATCAACACTCGCGAAGGCGAAGAGCTCCTCTTTGCCCATCAAGAGCGACTAATAGGTATCAACAACACTCATCACTGGCATCGCGTTCTGGCTACAGACCTTTTGCAGAAGACCTGCCTTCGATCAGTCTCTGTGCTCAATAACGCTTTTGGTACTGGCACGTTTCATTCTCATCCGTTTCCAGCGCAAAACTCATGAGTGATATTGCCTGCTAGACCTTGCCGTTGACTGCGATCAACCCGTCCCCCGCAACTTCTTCTCTTTCACTTTATTATTGTGACTAACACGAGAAGATCAGTCGTATCACTGGCCGCGTATTGCTTCGATACTCAACATGTCGCGCCACATACCAATTCGCCCTGTGTGCGCGAGGCCCGGCTGCGTCGAAACCAAACTGGGACTTAACTGCTACGTCTGCCACCTCGTGAGATATTGCAGCCAGGACTGCTTAGACCAGGACAAACCGGCCCACCAGTCTCTGTGTGAGCAACATGAGAACAGAGCGAGAATCTTTTCTTACGATGTGACAAAGGATATCAAGGAGCTAGAACCAGAAGACCCGCGCGATCCGTATCCCCATTGCAATAATGAGACGCCTGCAATTGGAGACGAACCAAGGCTCTTCTCTAAAAACAAGGTCATGAGTCTAATCAGTTCTCAAGATCAAGATGGGTTCAAGGATGGCGAGGAAGTCAACATTGCAATCTATGGTACGTCTGTGCAAAAGGCCTAGAAAGGGCTATATCTCTTAGCAAGCCTACCAAGACTAACAACATCGAAAGGCTTCGGTGATCTAGGACTTCTTATCGAGACGTTCCTATCTATCCGTCATGATACAAAGGTAAAATATACCTTTTACATGGAAGAAGCGGATAACGAGGCAGCTGCACGAGTCTTTGTTCTTTTAGCTATGGCCGTAAATGGATCACACTATATACAAGTTGCCGAAGCCATCATACATTACTGGTATTCGGCATTTCTACCAGACTGGGTTATAAATTTTCTCAAGGAGAAAATCCACCCTAACGCAATCAATACCCACAGAACAAGTCTCGAGCTTGCTGCTACTGTTGATAATGGCGTTGGTCGTGTCCAGGCCGAGATGATGTACACCAACGCATCCACAACGAAGGGGTCTCAAGTCTGGTTTACTAAGGATTTCGGCCCTGGTGAAAGCTTATTGAGTTTTACACAACCACTCGACTTTCTCACATTGGATCATGCTAGACTACAGCGGTCTCACAATATCAATGGACGTGCAAGCAGCATCCAAATGGAACTCGTCCGAGACCAGGCTCACCCAGGATGGCGTTCCAGCAGAATGGAGCACCTGAAAACGGGGATTTTGCTTCCACTGACGGCCTCCAAGGCAGAATTCAAGAACCCGAACCCTTCCTTCTTCCGCGAGTGGGACAAAAGCAAAGACTACGGCTTCAATCCTATGGAAGCTTGGGAGGGGGTCTACAAGCCAGACCGTAAGTACAACGTGCCGTTTGGTGATGGCCACGGCAACTTCTTCTACTTCATGCGGGAAAAGTTGATCAGATTCCTCTATGCCATGGACCACATGGAGAACTGGAAGATCATCGTAGCGCCCCCTTTGGTTGCTGAAGGGCTCCCCTCAAGCTGGAATATACAGTGGCATCCCGAACCCAAAGGCAAACCCATTGTGGAACTTCATAAGTTCAACAACATCGAGGAATTCAGGGACTTCCAGAAACGCCACAGTCTCGACCGAAAACAAGATCAGAATCCCTCGTCTCAAGGCACTGAAGTCGAGGCACTCGCAGACGGCCATTCCGGCAAGGCAGCTGAAGCGACTCAGGAGGAGCAAAGCAGTCCTCAGGAGCTTCAGCCGGAAAAGAAACCATCTGATGAGAAGCGCTTTACGAAGTCGGAGAAACGGAAGGCGGCCATAGCAAAGAAGAAGGCTTTGAAAGCGGCCAAGTCCGCCGCAAAGGCTGATAAGAAGAAGAATTCAAAGCCCTCGGACGGAGACGGACCCACTACGCAAGCCTCGGCGCCGGCAAATGATGCAACACTGGGATCGTCCAAGGCCACGGAGCCGGAGTCACCTGGAGTAGTCACTGCATCCAGCTCCTCCGAAGTTATCTTTACTCCGCCGGCTAGTCCAGGGGTTTCCGAGATGATTGGTCTTTCTCCGCATCGACGACATGACGTGACGTCACCTCGTGAGGATGGCGAGGAGCAAGAACAACAGGAACAAGAGCCCGGTCGGGAAGGTGTAGGTTCGTCACCTACCACCGCACTGCAAGATCAATTAGCGGTACCTCTGTTGAAGGCAACCGAGGATGAGGGGTCAGCGGTATCTCTGCTGAAGGAAGCTGGGAGTGCGGGGTCAGCGGTGTTTCTACCAAAGGCAACTGAGGATGAGGGTATTGAGCTTCCTCCCAAGACTGATTCAGAGCCGAGTGTAGCAGTACCGGATCAAACCAGCTCCAAACCGCAACCTAGAAGAGCATTTTCAAACGCCTCTCACCCCAACACACTCATTTTTTTGCCACCCAAATCCACTACATCATCATTAATTGCCGATATCGATGGAAACAGTCTTACAGCCGAAGTAATGTCGCGCAATCTGCCTCAAAACGCTCGGCGGCGGACGTCCAGCGCCCCGCTGTATGGGGATAGGAACCCATGGGACATTCGGGACGAAGATCGGCGACGCGTGAGTACATCTTCGGACAAAAAGAGGCTTGGCCGTGCTGAGAGCGAAGCTGACATAGTCCAGATCCCCCAATCGACCGAACAGCCAGCACTGCCGCCGCACCCCGAACCTCTCAACCCAACCGACCTTGGGCTATCGCCGGACCCTCCCGTCCTTTATGGAGCATCAAGCGGCGGCGAAGCACCAGGTAACGATGAAGGGGCCACTGGCAGCGCTGGGCTCCCATCACACTAGCAGTGTGATGATTTCAGCCAAACCAGGGAGCCGCTGGCCGAGTCGGATCCTAGTTCCAGACCTGTTATGAACTTACCTGTGTGGACACCATGTGAGAGCATTCCCCACGAGAGGGATATAATAAGCAATACCGGTAAGAAGACTGGAACTATTACTGTCAAGGTCGCACCCTACCCCCAGCAAACTGGCCAAGTCAGCCAACCCCAACATTCCGGTCAAGTTGGCCAGCTCCCTTACCTTGGCCCAGTCGGTGAATACGTGGTGAATAGGTTCGGCCGCCCCGGCAAGCAGGCGACAGTTTCGATAAAGGTCGCACCCTATCCCCAGCAAATTGGCCAAGTCGGCCACCCCCAGCATTTTGGTCAAGTTGGCCAACATACTACAAGCGGTTATCAAGACTGGTACCCTCCAGTTGCACACCAGTTCACGCATAACCCATATGAGACTGACCTACTAAACTTATCAAACCTACCAGGCCCGGTTCCAGTCAGCCACACGGAGAATCCTGCAACCACGAGTGGTGCTCACCACGAGGAAGCTGCGTATTTGGCCTCTTTTAACCTTTCTTCTCCCGCCGAAGAGGTTCTCGCAGGCGGCCACACGGAGAATCCTGCAGCCATGAGTGATGCTAACCTCGCGGAAACTGCGTATCTGGCCTCTTTCAACCTTTCTTCTCCCGTCGAAGAGGTTTCCGCAGGTGGCCACGATGAGCCAAACGATCAGACGGCGGGAACAGCGGACGGGAGCAGTTCTGTGGCAGCTCAAAACGCAACCAACGACAATTTGAAGTCTGCTAATGAAGCTGCAGAGACTGAAGCTGCCAAAACTGAAGCTGAGCCCACGGTCGCGGTTAAGACAGCGGGCAGCGGTGAATCTGTAGTGGCTCAAGACCCAACTGATGACAATCTGAAGTCTGTCAATGAAGTTTCTGAGACTCAAGCCGAGGACATAGTCACGGTTGAGACGGCGAATGATGGCGAGCCTGTGGTTATCCAAGACACAGGCGCTGGCCATCCGCACCATACAGAGCAAACTGCCACCGAGCCAGGAAACCGTAGAAAGTCCAAGAGCCAGAGGAGGCGAGAAAAGTCAAGGGCTAATGAAGCGGAGAAACAAGCCCAGGAGGAAGCTAAGAAGGCGGCTGAGGCTGGAGCCAAGGACCAAGCTCAAGCAAAGAACGGCGAGGAATCTGGAGTGGCCCAAGACGAAAACCCTGAAGAAACGCAGCCTGCAGAGCAAGCCACCAATGAGGCCGATCCATCTCAGCCCAGCAAAAGCAAGAAGCAAAGAGATAAGAGGAAGAGACAGGATGAAAGAAAGAAGGAAGAAGATGAAAGGAGGAAGGCAGAAGAGGCTGAGAAAGAGAGAAAAAAGAAGGAAGATCGCGGATTTGGAAGCCGTATCTTTGGTTTTGACAACATGTTGGTTGAGGCTGAAGCCCAGGACCAGGCTGAAGCAACGGAACCTGAAACGGCCCAGAACGCAAACCCTGAGGATACTCAGTCTGCAGAGCAAGCCGCCAACGAGGCCGGTCCGTCTCAGCCAAGCAAGAGCAAGAAGCAAAGAGACAAGAAGAAGAGACAGGGTGAAAGTAAAAAGGCAGCAGAGGTTAAGGAAAGGAAGCAAGAGGGGGCTCTGGCCGTCCGCTGGGGCACACGTCTGGCAAATGATCCCGCATGGGCAAACCGCATGTCCAGTCTTGTCGAAAGCTACACCAAAACGACGCCGATTTCCTCAACGGCACGCAGCCCCTCCCCAACTCGCCCACCGACACCCGTCCCTTCCGTCATCAGTAGCGCAACCATGGTTTCCGGGGGTAGTGCCATGGGTGATGAAGGTGGTTCCGAAGCCACCCCAGGTCTCGTTGCCGCTGACTCCCCCTCCCCCTCCTCGTCTCGCGCACCGACACCCGCCACGTTCTGGTTGAACGATGACGAAGAAGCACAGGTTGTAGAGGATGACACGGCTGACGACAACCTCGGAACCGCCCCAGAGACCGCCGCCGACCCGGCGCCCTCAGCTCCGGAAACCCAAAAGGAGCCCACGGCTACCGAGAAAAGCCTCGTCGAAACCAACCCTGATCCCGTTTCCGTCCCCTTGCCCTCCTCTCCAGAAACCCAAGAGGAGCCCCTGACTGACAACGGTCCCGTCGGAGCCAATCCCGTTCTCGGAGCCAATTCCGTTCTCAGTGCCAATCCCGTTCTCGGTGTCAAGCGCTCCTCCAGAGGCCCCATTGTGATTCAGGCAGGCCCGCCCAACCAAGTCAACTACGGCGGCGTGCGATTGCTGATCAGACCAGGGTACACGATCGACGACTTGACAGCGGATGAGAAGTTTGCGGCGCTTTCCTAGGAGGAAATAACGGAACGTGTTGAGCGTAGACCGGTACCCTGGACCGACGAGGACCTAGCTTCGAATCAAGTCCCTCCCAGTCTGCGGGGCCCGACCTTCGTTAAACCCTCCGAAAGAAAACCCTGGTTCCCTCAGCATTTTCACGAGTACTAGAAGCGGTAGTTGGCTGACAGGGCGAACCTTTTTGGTGTTGTAGACGCAGCTGGCGTGGGGGACACGAATTGGAGCAGCAGGCTGACTGGGCATCCCTTCTTGGTGTTGCAGACACGGATGGCGTTGGGTACACCAGTTGGGGCGGAATGGCGCAACAGCGGATGGATCAATAGATTCTATGTATTGTTACTATGTTTGAGTAGATTCCACAGCGATAGACGATAGGTCATCCAAGCAAAAATTCAGGAGCGATGGAATGAATTGACATCATACAACAGCAGCGAGGTCTTGTAACGTGATTAATCCACCCAGTGCTGAACTACAAAATATCATCATGAACTAATATATGATGCGTTGTAATATCATAGAATGGGATATCCAAATACTGGGCTGTCATTCGCGAGAATAGTGACAACCCGGGTTGGGTTGGGCAGTGCGGCAGAAGATAGTGAGACCATTCACAAACTCGTTGACGGCCCTCGCACCAATACGTTGAAACTGGGTACAGACTAACCTAAGACATTGGCTGTGGTAGGTTGCGGCATAGCACATGCCACGTGACGCCGGTGTACGCCCCTATCGCAAAAACGTGAGCAGATCTGGGCCATCGAGGCATGGCAAATCGTTCTAGAATAGGAGGGAAGGAATAAGCAAGCAAGCAAGCAAGCAAGCACGATGGGCTGTTTGGGTATCAAAATCGCGCACAGCCAAGCAAGCAAAACTGGCCACGAGCCGGGTTCAAGGGGATGGATGCGGCGGAAGAAACCCTCGTATTGGACTGATGGACTGACTGGACTGGACTGGGTTCATCAATGTTGCTAGAAATCGGAAACGGCAGGTTAAGAAAAAGGGGCTGTGTTGTTTTTGTTCAATTTGCCATGCTGCCATCCATCCAGTTGCCATCCGAACTCTTTTTTTTTCTTTCAGATGGGCAAGACGGAAGCGAGCGGGCGGCTAGTTGGATCGAACGAACCAAAAAAAGTGTAAGCCGGTAATACCGCCCGCGCATAATACCGCAGGGCAAAACATTCCACCATCCATCCAATTGATATCTAAGTGCATTGCCCCCTTTATGGTAGCGTCTTTGTGCTTCGCTGACGTGGACGTACCGGTATGATCTTAATGATGTCACCGGCACCAAAGACGGGCCAAATGGGAATGGGGAATTTACATGCAGACCTGGATTTCAAGCTTTTTTGTACGGAGACTACATATGTACCCTAAGCTAGCGTAGCGGATAGGTAGGTAGGTAGTAGGCGGCCTCGCCCTCTGTCTTTCCAACTGTACGAGGTGCGAGGTGGAAAATGTGCTAGATCCGGCAAGAAGCATCACATCGTGGCGGTCATGGATGGTGACAAAACATTGGAGCAGGCTCGTTGCTCGTTGGGCTGTCTAGAGGTCATAGAAATAGACTGGCCAATCCTCCGACACATCTGCGCTATAATATAGAGATTAATACATTGAACAGTGGAACTAAACGGCAATAGCGATATTGTATAAACGAAGTAGACGAGTGTAAAGTTTCAGTGGTATGAAACAGCTGTTGCGCCCATGTTGGTTCATTAGTATACTCATGCGACGACCTGGGGCCTATGTTCTGGCTTGCACGTGCATGAACAGTACGGCATGATCAAAAGCAGAAAAAAGCCTCATAGTGTTTGCTACTGGCATCGAGAAGCAACAAGCGGATGGGTGGACAAGTAAGACAAGTATGTTTTCCTCTCGAGAAAGTAAAGAAAGGAGTCGGTGACTGGACTGACCGGTAGATCTCCCCGGGTGGGCTCCCTGTAGGTTAGGTAGTGGCTTGAGTGGTAAGCCAGCTAAACTAACATCAGTGGCAGCAAGCAATAGCAGTAGGATGGTGGGATGGTGGGATTCCAAAGCACACCACATCCACCAGATTCACCCCTGCTAGTGCATGTCAGTGGAAACACTCTGTGCCAAGCTTTTCTGCCAATGCCTCCAGGCCCCCGGGATCTGTGGCATGCTGGGCTGCTACTGGGCTGCTAGGCTTTGCTTTTTTGTGCTACCCCAAGCTCGACGATTACGCACATAAAACAGTGCCTTTACAAGTACTGCAACGACCTCTGCCCCAGCATCCTGTATGGTTCAGGGGAAGAGGACAGAATTCCGTATCGAAGTCGTCGATTCGGTGTGCAATGGGGTGACTGCTCACTTATCAATCTATTACCTACACGCTGTTTTGTTACTGGCTAAGGTAAAATACCTTGTTACGCACCGTAAGCTGGCCTGACACCGACACACCCAGACACATTAGACACGAAATAGACTTGACACCAGCTGAAGCCCCGACGTCTTTCACCCTTTCCCTTCCCGCGCTCCCGCCCTCTGAGCTGGCAGCCGTATATAGTGATTTGCGTATAAATAAAGCGCCCATTTCTACCACCAGAGGCAACAGAACCTCGTCCGTGAAAATCATTCCTGCTCCTCTTGATTGTTGATTGCCGTTAGTTGAAGCAACCACGCATATTGCAACACACACACACACACATACACACTGCGTCTGCTACCCCGCATCAACGCACCTTCCTGGCTTCAACACTGATCCATACCCTCCCAAGTAGCAAGAGGTCGGTGTAGGTACGTACACGTAGCTTCCTTTCTATGTGTAAGTTGGACTCAGCTAAAGTCACTAGATCACTTGCCTTCAACCCCCCCCCCCCCCCCCCTTATACCTCGAGTTCCCACGGCCAGCTATTTATTCTGGTCTCCCCTTTCTCTGCACGTTCTTTGTCTCTCTTTCCTCCCAATTGATACAACTTGCAATCCCCGCGTTCCAAGTCGTATATACCAGTCCAACACCGCCAACATGGTTCATCTCGCAAACATCCCCAAGGACGACGAGATCAAGGATAAGCTCCCTGCCGCCGTCAAGAAGATAAGTTTGCAGCTCAGCAACGACGATGACTCGTTCACCACCAGCGTCTATGGCTCGAGGTTTGCGGCCGAGGACCTCCCCCGCCACGAGATGCCGGAAGGTGAGATGCCCAAAGAGGTCGCCTACCGCATGATTAAGGATGACCTCAGTCTGGATGGCAACCCCATGCTGAACCTGGCCTCCTTCGTCACCACCTACATGGAGGAGGAGGCAGAGAAGCTCATGACCGAGTCCTTCTCCAAGAACTTCATCGACTATGAGGAGTATCCTCAGTCTGCAGACATCCAGGTAAGATTTCCGATCCAATATAAGTGTACCGGAGCACAAAGACGTCGGTTTTACTAACATGTGCCTCCTTTTCTTCTTTTCTGGTAGAACCGTTGTGTATCCATGATTGGCCGTCTGTTCAACGCACCCACAGATGACAACAGCGCTGCGGGTGCCATTGGTACTTCTTGCATCGGCTCTTCGGAAGCTATCATGCTGGCCGTCCTTGCCATGAAGAGACGTTGGAAGAACGCGAGAAAGGCAGCTGGCCTCTCTACCGAGAACCCCAACATCATCATGTCCTCTGCCGTCCAAGTCTGCTGGGAAAAGGCAGCAAGGTACTTTGAGATCGACGAGAAGCTCGTCTACTGCACACCAGAACGATTTGTGATTGACCCCGAGGAGACGGTGAATCTGGTGGATGAGAACACCATCGGTATCTGCGCGATTCTGGGGACCACTTACACCGGCGAGTACGAGGATGTTAAGGCCATCAACGATCTCCTGGTGAAGAAGGGCATGGACACCCCGATCCACGTCGATGCTGCCAGCGGCGGTTTCGTAGCACCGTTCGTGATGCCAGATCTTCAATGGGATTTCAGACTGGAACGGGTGGTGTCGATCAATGTGTCTGGCCACAAGGTACGTCAAGCATCCTGCTGTAATGTATCACCAGGTCGTCCAAAAACTGACTCGATTTTAGTATGGTCTTGTGTACCCTGGTGTCGGATGGGTTGTCTGGCGCTCTGCCGAGTACCTGCCCAAGGAGCTCGTCTTCAACATCAACTACCTCGGCGCCGATCAGTCAAGTTTCACCCTGAATTTCTCAAAGGGTGCTAGCCAGGTCATTGGCCAATACTACCAACTGATCCGGCTCGGCAAGAAGGGCTACCGGGCCATCATGAGCAACTTGACCCGTACTGCCGACTACCTCTCGGATTCGTTAGAAGCCCTGGGCTTCGTCATCATGTCGAAGAAGTCTGGCGAAGGCCTTCCCCTCGTTGCGTTCCGCCTGAACCCAGACCATAAGCACGAATTCGATGAGTTCGCTCTGGCTCACCGGCTGCGCGCTCGTGGCTGGGTCGTACCGGCCTACACGATGGCTCCCCACACGGATCAACTGAAGATGCTGCGTGTCGTGGTGCGCGAGGACTTCACAAAGAACCGATGCGATGCCTTGATTATGGACATCAAGTATTGCATGGAGTTGCTTGAACAGATGGACCGGGATTCAGTAAAGAAGATGGAGGAATTCATTAAAACCCACCACCACACGAACTCTTCTCAGTCAAAGCACAACCACCCCCGTTTCGCTAATGAGAAACACTCCATTCAAGGCAAACATGGCAAGACTCACTCGATCTGTTAGTAGGAGAACGAATTAGTATTAGTTGCATTGTTACAAGGATCTAAGGGCAGGAAGACAGCTTTCCGTGTATAATTAGGTAGCCATTATGTCAAGCGTTCGTTGTCTTGCCCTCTATTTCGCCGTTATTCAATTGATTCACATTCATCGAGTAAAACAAACATTTCTAAGTTTGTTGTGCCAGTTGTACTTGAATGTACAGCCTGTATAATGCAACATGGACAAAGCTTCATCAGCATACAAGTGCTATTTACACAACGACTATGACGTTGGCTCTGGCATGGTTAAGTGAAGCTGTTATTGGGTCAATTGTCTACTTTATTATAGGCATCGTGTTTCAGAAAGACGTGTGACGACGATGATGCCGTGGTTGTGTCTTCCTGTTGGTAAGTCTATTAGTGGACTGGCTTGCCTTGGATCTTCGAACTCTCCACCCTTTTTGTTGTGTTCTTAAGTTAGTTCCGTCGGCCCTTCTGCCGAACGCCAGACCAGCCCCTGACTACCACGCGCATCCCTGCTCGTGTGCTAACGAGATGATCCAATTTCCCGGCGTCTGGTAAACGGTTCGGCTCCTCTTTCTTCTTTTCTTTTCCTTTCGAACGGTACTTGCAACGGCTTTTGGATGAAGAGTCGCATTCGCATGGGGGACACATTTCGAAACCCCTAGCCTAGACAATGTTTCCACACACGACGTGATGCTGTCCTGTCCGGTGGATGGGCTAGCAGGGATGCTGGCAAGGCAAGGAACAGGCAATGACCGGCAATGACAGGACAGGAGAAGAGCCGAGAAGACAGCAGAGCTGGAGACGAGGTGACAGTAAGATGGCGCCAGCGTCGGGCGGCTTTCCGAATGGTTCCTCGACCCATGGTTGGTTATCAAGACACGGACTCGCTTCGCTTTGCTTGCTGGTGCTGTTGTAATGAAAATGCGCAAAACAAAAACACACCTACCAGTAACATACGTAATATGCTCCGCCACCACCATCCACAGACCACGACCAAACACCGACACAAGATGCACCGCATGAATGGAAACACTGGAAAAGGAGCGCGAGTCTTGTTTTGTCTTCGTGTTTTGGTTCGAGTTTTGAAATTGACTTCGTTCGTTCGGTTCCTAGATGGGACAGGTACATATCTTTTGGATATATAGGTATCCGGTATCCATCCATCCTCCCAATAACCCCCCCTTTCCACTAGGTAAAGAACATTACATAAGCACACAATACATATGATATGCACGCTTGTTTAGACCTCTTTCTTCTTTCTCCTTCGGTGTGGTTTGGTGGTGATTGATTGATTGATGATCGTCGGAGCCGTCCCGTCGTTCCCCTCTCGCTCTTCCACCCACCCCTCAACGGATCGACCGACTTTCTTGATTCCAAGTGGAACCCTCTTTTTCAAGACCCGACCCTATAGTGAACCTATAATATCAATACCCACCGCCCCAGTCCCAGTCCCAGTCCCAGGCGCCCCCAGCCCCGGTTTCCCGCAACTTATCCGAAGGGAGGACTCCAGGCGTGCCATTAGGTCGATTTCCCTCATTAGCGTGGGGTCTTCCCCCCTCGTGCCCGCCCGGTTTCTCCCAGTGGTGTTCGCTGTACCGTCGTATTATTCGATGTAGGAATGCCGAAAGCGTGTCGTTGTGTGCCAGTAGGCGCCAAGTAGAGGCTGAAAGTGCTGCTGCGAAATAGCCGATTATATGTCGTCGCGGTATGGGCAGTAAGAAAAAAGATTGAGGGAGACGTAAATAGTTTGAGCACGACACCGGGCGGACAGGGGGGCGCATATCATCACCAAGTAGCCTGAGAACCTCGAGTAATACCGACAACGACCGCGTTATATGAAAATGACAATAATGATACAGTGATTATTTGTGATGACGTTGGTTACATAGCCGTTGAACGTTGGCTTGGGGGAATCGTCATAAAAATCGAAAAAGATGTTTTAGCCGTGGCCTCGCTCGCTCCTTTCCATAAGTCTCGTGAAGCTCCGTTGGGACCTTTCCTTAGCATTGTTTGTTTCCTTGTGTCCCTTGCATGTCCTTCTTTTTATTTTCCCCGTCATCTGGCGTGAGCTCAGATGATATTGGCAATGCTGATCCGTTCCGTATTCCGTTTCGCGGCGCTGGGTGCTGGGCTGGCCGACGAGCCTTCGTTCGGGGGTATACTGCTTCTAGGGATGCTTGGTCCTGGCCCCTGTTCCATCTTGATCGGCGGGAGCGTATGAGGTGCGTATTGGGAACTCGGGCTCATGGTTGCTGTTGCGAGGCCTCGTAGCTGTCCGTCCAGCCGATCCCAACCAACCCATTCTCGGACTTCCTCCGCACTCAGTCCAGTTCGGGTTTCAGATCTTACTAGACCGCCCGAAGTCGAAGCCACCGCGGGCATGGCATCGCGCTCAGCTCCCACCCAGACCCAAGCTGATTCAACGCCTCCCTGCAAGTCGGCGCTGAGATAGGCCAATATTTCTTCGTCCCTGCACAAAGCCTCCTGGTAGGCAGCTGAAGGTGGGCGCTGTGCGCCGAAGCCAAGGGCAGGTCGGGGAAGATAAGCTGCTACCTCGGCCCGTTTGCTCGCTACGGCCGAAAGAAACAGCGAGAGGAAACGACCGCAGGGTACGGCGACATCGCGCCGGACATCTATCGACTTCAGCGCGCGGATGCAGACCCCCGCCAGTTCGTGCTGTTCCGTAACTACCAAAAACAGGGCTGATCTGAATATGTGCGTCGTGAGCAGCGCCGTGGCTGTGTCGGAGAGCGTGGCGTTGGTTCGAGCAATCAGCTTGGCTGTTTCGGCAGCGGTGTAGCTGCACTGAGCGATGGCGTTCGATCGGATGTCGGGAGGGCAGCTCGGTGCGAGATTGTGCCGGTGAAGCAGCAGGCGAGCACTCATAAGGTAAGCCATGGGCATCAGCATGTGAGGCGGAATAGGGAGGGGGTTTTCGGGGTCGCAGGCTGCCGGGAATGCCCTTTGGCAGTTGGCGAAGTGCGCGTCAAACCCGGACAGTCGCGCGGGCGTAATAGGTAAAGAGCTTCGGGCTTGCACGATGGCCGGTATTGAGCGGACTACATTTAAAATGACATGCAGCGAATGGGTTAGGGAGTCGGCGTTGAGGGGATGCACTGGACCTTCGGCGTGCAGGAAATGGTCGTCTATCGCTTCTGGTAATGTAACATCGCAATCAGCGTCGTGAATCAAGGAAGGACGACCCATTTCAAGAGACATGGTTCGATCGAGTATGTAAATCGACCACCAAACTCGTCGCCGCATGTCGGCCTCGAGCCTTGAGGGAGCTCCAACTTCGAGATGTAGGCTCATGTCCTGCGCCATCTTCACTGCAGTTCCCAGTCCGTTCCACGCCGCCGACTTCAGGTTAAGTTCGTTCAGCACTAGTGAAGTGAGGAACGCTGTCCGCACGTTATCCAGGTTGAAGTCGTTATTCCAGGGGTCGACTAGACTCCGCGAGATTTCCAGGAGCTCGGCTGCTTGATGAACACGATCTGGGTGACGTTCGCTGCTGAACAAACTTCCACCTGCCAAAATTGCGAAGAAACTAGACAGCCAGGAGGCCGACATGCGTTGTAAGCCAGCGCCTTGGTAAATCTCGTCCACTTCGCGCTGTAGCGTTGGCCAGTGTAATAGAGGCATCATGACGTGTATCGCTCCGTAGTAGGAGTGCAGAAGTGCTTCCGTGACAGACCTAGGTGGTGGTGATGGAAGCCGCACCTCTGCTGGCGCGGCCAGTGGTGTTTGCCGATACGGCGCCGGGGGTTTAAACAGGCCTTTCGAAATATTCCGGACGTTAGCCCGTGCCCTTGCTGGATCGTGAAGCGGTGCTGCTCGTTTCCGTCGTTTTGGTTCGGATCCAATCTCTGGAATAACGACGGCTACCTGATCAACACCCTCCACATCCAAATCCATCTGGCCATCTCTGTCGTTAAGGAGGCGTTTGAGGGTGTTATTTTCCCTGCGTACGCGCTCGATCTGCTTCTCGAGATCTTGCACCTGCTTGATGGAAGACATTCGTCGGTTCGTCTCCTTTGTAAATTGGCATTTGACATTGCGACTGGAGCACTCCGAACAACTTGTCGTCTCTGTTGCGTCACATTTGACCTTCCTCTCGCGACAGGCATCACAGCTTTTCGTTATGCAAGGTCAGTAAACGAGTTGAACAGCATGTATCATCTAGGATTAGGACGGATCCTCAAGGCAGCCTCGAAAGGGTATGGCTCTGGATCATAGATCGATGGCGCGAAACACAGGACATGCACATCATAATTATCACCATGCCGCCTCGAGGCTGCGCAGGATCGGGGTCAGGCATGCTAGGGGTTTTCTCACCTAGGATCTTTCCTCCGTTGGCGATATGCACGCTTCTGTGCTTGGACGTTGGCGGAAAGCTGCGCATTTGACAGACCCGGGGTACTCGCGACCGAGTCGTTAGAAGGAAGCGAGTCTCTTCCCATTACCGATGACGCTGTCCCTGGGGTATACGGCTGGAATGCCGACTGACTGACGGAAGGTAAAGGTGGGATGCCAATGGATTGGGGAGCGTGGGCGCCGCCGGACCTCGCACTTGTGCTCATCAAGCTGCTGAGGTACTGAGGTGGCTGCTTTGGCGAGGTTGCGGACGAGACTGACGACGAGTCGTATGACCTTGTGGATGGATTCGGAGATCGAGGAAAGGCATTGTGTGACGAAGTTGCCATCGTGGGCAACTTCAGTCTCCAGTAGGCCGTGGTCTGATTGGCCGTGGTCTCCAAGGTCTCCCCAATAGGTTGGATCCCGAAAGGATGCCGCTCAAGGAACATGCAGTACGGTTATTGGGGAGTCTCGTGGAAGCTGTCTAGGTAGGTGGATGGTGGCCGCGAGGGCGCTACTGTTGGTGCAGAATGTACCTGGGAGGACTGATATGCAACCAGAAAACGGCGAGTGGGCTGGGGGACCCCCCTCGTACTAATGGGCACAAGAGAGTCGGAACCACAAGGGCAAACCGTCTCTCGAGTGCGTCGTCGAGGCGATCTCACCGGACAGCGCCTTGCAGCGTTGCAGCGTTGTGCTACTCGACAGCCGCTATGTCCTCTCTGGTTTTCCGCGGTATGCTCGCCTGACCGAGCAGTGTCCCGCAGGTTTCAGGAACCAGTGGGCGACCGGTTATTGTAAAAGCGCCAGTTGGCCTAGAACAAGACGGCAGCTAAAGCATCGATGGTGGCGGATGTACGAATTTTCCTTTGGTTTGGTGAGTATAGTGTTGCGATTCCGCCCAAGATTAGGAATGGCTTCTTCGACGCGGGTTGCCTAAACAGGAATCCAGATAGCGGTGAAATTATTGATGTATGCTGTTTGAAAATGTACACTCGACCAAAGGGACCACGGCAGAAAAGCAAGGACCGTCGATGGCAGTTGGTGGTGGTGGTATACGCACAGGAAGTGGACTGCCTATTGTGTTTTGGGATTTGTCGGGACCAAACGAGTAAGTAGGAAGTACCTACGAGAACGGACGGTGACGTGAAAAAAAGGGAAGAGGTGAGTAGTAATAGCACGCAAGTAGCAGCAGCAGCAGCGGCGGCGGCGGTAGTAACAACGATAGTATGTAGTAGGTAGCAGTAGCAGTAAGTAGCAGCAGCAGCAGCAGCAGCAAAGTGGTGGTGGTAGTAGTAGTAATGGGGGCAGGTCTAGTCGGTTTGCGGACGGCCGACGGTAGTCAAGCCATACAATAGAGTAGCTTACCCGGGACCAGGCCCCGGGGCTCTCCGTGCGCCAAAGCAAAAATCGGAAATATAATCTGGAGGGGTGAGCGAATCCTTCCCAGAGGTGTATCCCTGCAGGCACTTTGGACACTTTGGTTGACGAGAAGTGGGAAGAGCAGAAGGGAACAGGGCTCGGAGTGATGTTCATCGACCAAAATCGCTAACGTGTTTCGAGCGGAGGTGGGCCGTCCTGGGTTCATGTTCTTGTTCTAGTAAGTAACCTCGGACCAAGTCGACTAAAAAAGAGGAGGAAACCCTGGGCCCCGAAACTAATGTAAAGTCGAAGAAAGCATGGAGCGTGGAGCATATGGTACTAGACAGCTAGACAGTAGTAGAGCATGGGAGCATGGGAGCATGGCATGGAGGCCATGCGTTGCGGTTGCCGCTGCTGGCGAACGAACCGGCCTCAAGCTACTTTTACTACGACTGACTACTGACTACTGACTACTGCCCACCACCTACCGACCCTTTCGAAAATCGAATTTAAGGTGATGCGCCAGTCAACTTGACATCTACTACCCGTCCCTCTTTCTTGAAAGCTGTAGACTTAGTCTTTTAGTCTTGCCGGGGGTCCGTACTTTTGGAGTCTACCAGATACACCAGACGACACTAGGACGTGAAGACAAGCACTATGCCTGAAGCCCCGGGGCGAGAGCGGCCATTGGCCAAACAGCAACCCTCCATCCCATCGGTTTCCCGTCTAAGGTGCTCCTCCCGGCTTTCACATATATATTTTTCCAGTGTGCGTTCGCAATGATATAAACGGATGTCGTGGTGTGGCGATGTGCGTGCAGGACCAAGTGTGTAGCTGCATATATCTATCTATTCCCGCCGCCGAAACACACACTCCCCTTCGGCGTATATCAGAATGAGGAAGCCTGTCTGCACGCATTGATGCATCCATTCCATGAAGAAGGAGAAGAAGAAAGACTTGACCTGACCTACTGTGCCTTCTGACAGCGACCGACCAGCCAGCAGACAGCACGGTACATGACAGAACAGGCAGGCAGACAGGCAGGCATCATGGCAGCATGGGCTGTCTGTAACTTGTACTGTACCGTGCTGTCCGCATGTATATTAGCGTTAGTATTGCGGGCTAGGCACGTCGAGTCGGCATTGCATTGTGCTATGGGCTATGGGCCATGCCATGGGCCATGGCTGCCCCAGTTAGCGGGACATAAATCAACTCAACTGGATGTACTTTCTTTGACATAGCGCTGGGAGCGAGCAATCTCCACCGCCAGTCACTTTTCCAACCTACTTACATTGACAGCTATGTACTTACATAGCAGGGGAGGGGGAGGGCGGTTCAAATTGATGTTATGTATAAATATTCTTATGTAAAGCATATTTGTTACCAGTGTTGTGAACAAGCATATTGATGGAAACAAGCGCGCTTTACTTTGAGTGTGTGCAATGTATGTAGTACACGAGTAGTATTCAAGCTGCATATCGATATATTGATGTTTGTATGCACGGTCAGTAAAATGCATGGGATTTCCGGGCGCGATTGCTGGATATGACGACGGGCGATCCATTCGGCCCCAAATTGAAGGATTGATTGCCCTTTGAGGGGCCTCCATTAATCAAAAAAAGAAGAATTGGAAGATGACAGTCGGCCGGGACCTGACAGAATAGTTAAAGCGCGCCGTGGACGGCTAACCTTACAGTGGAAGCGATTCCCCGGCTGGATTATACGCAGGCATGTTGGTCATATAGAGTAGGATTGTGTATCGCTGCACGTTTGACACGACAAGCAGAATTGGATTGGCCATTTAGCAGCAAAAAGTAAAAGATAGAGAGATACCGGCTCGGACGGTAGATCAAAATCATGCAGAACCAAAATGGAAACATTTGAAACATAGCCAACTAGCCGACTGCCAAATTCTATTCTTCCCGCATGCCACACGAAACCCAAAGGAACGGTGAATCAAAACCATCAATCAGTTGTTTTTTTTTGTCCTTCTCTGGTTCGTGTGCGGGCGAGCGTGCGTGCATGTCAATGGTCAATGGTCAATGTGTGTGTGTGTGTGTGTGTGTGTGTGTGTGTGTGTGTGGTGTGTCTGCATGTCGTCCGGTCTATGGTGGTACATTCGCCTATCATATTGCTTCTGTCGGCTCGGCGCAAAAGAATAAAGAGGAAATTGTTCCAAGTGTCAACTCGACACATGCATCCATCTAGTCTTTTTTTTCTTTCCCTGGTTCTGGCTCTACTTTCTCCCTCTTTTGCTTCCGTTCCCCTTCCCCTTCCCCTCTTCATGTTACTCCCCCCCCCCTTTTCCAGTTTAGCGTTAGGGATGGGATGTCCCGACTTTATCTCACCAGGGCCCCAGGGCAGAAGGGGGAGTGCCAAGTGGTACTGGGGAGTGAGCCTGTTACCTTACTCGCCGAACACCGTCGGATCTCATTCCTTTGCACCCAAGGGCAAGGGCGGGCAGATGTACGAAATAGCGTCTCCAATTGACCGGTCCCACTAACCGACTGGAGCTAGTAGTCGCTTACACATGTTGACGCTCACTTGAACCAGGTCGGGCACTTTGTCCTCTCCATATTTGCTGCAACTACCTGCAGATACATCTATCGTCTTTGCCTGGTGCGTTTATGGTCTTCCCTGGTCCTCCGGGCCCCGGGTTGCCTGCCTGGAGATCGAGCGAGAAAATCATGTCAGCCATGGTATGTTCCAGTACTAAATGTGAAGCGAGGAGTATAGCTAGTGATAATACTGCAACGCTGCATATTAGTATAAGGGCGATCACCCAAGTACAGTACTGGCGCCCTCTACGGGACGAACAGGGGTGGTATCTTCCGTTCGGGCCTAAACCCACTCGCTCTCCATGACATACAATTTTATGAGTCGGTGAGGATCGCAGCAGCAGCCATAGCCATAGCCATAGCCATGGAGAGGAGCTTGGAGCTTGGAGCTTCCATGTCATTCATGATGCTATCCATCCACTCGGTCTGATATACCCGGGCCTGTATTATATGCATTTCCATGCCGAGGGTTTAACCGCCATGCCTCCTCCCACTGACCTTAACTCTGCTTATCTTCTCTCGCATACCAGACTCCAGAGGCCTACCTAATCAAGCGAAATACTTCCGAGGTTGGGACCTACATGCTTAGCGAGCTTTCGACTTGGGCGCTAGCAGCTCTTAGTACAGTGCCGTTCCTAGCCAGCGTGCCAGAAGCGTCCCCCTCTGGGGCAGTGCACTATGTAGGCGAAGAGATCCTAGCCTTGTCAAGGTCGCATTGCAGGCCGGTTCCGCGAGGGGGAAAGGGTGGATTTCCCAAAACGACCAGCCTACGAGGTTGTCAGGTTAGGTTACCTGCCATCTTACATAACAATGCAGCGCTTGCCTGAACTAATCACCCAGTCCAATGAGCGATCTCAGATATCCGACCGCTTCCGATCTTGCCTCTGGAGATCTGGTCTTGCGGGCGAAAAATATGTGATGGGCACCCGGTAGTTGCTCAAATAGAAGCCTTTGCTTTGTAGTAGCTCTCTTCCCCATTTGTATAGGATTGTCTTTATGCATGCATGCGGCATAGAATTATACTTTGGTCTAGAAACAGAGAGAATGTCTTTAGAAAATGGCTGTGCCGTCGTACGCTCTCTCGAGCAACACGTCACCTTTGTTGTTTGAAACGAAGAGTCAAGGAACAGGCTTGGGGCCAGACCCAGACTCGGGCTCCTCCAGCAGCAGACAGGCTGAAATGAACAGGCACCTTGGGAGCTCCATCGCTATCCCATGTCCCAGGCGTTGCCAAGCCCTGCAGACCAAGTAGAGGAGTCGTTGCCCGGAAAGCAAACAGTACCGTGACCAGAAAGTCCATGGGTCACAACACCCCCTGCTTCAAGTAAGTGGTTGAGGCTAGACCAGACAAGATCTGATGTCGTAAGGGGCAATCATCGTCAGCACAATCAAAAACAAATCCACGAGATTTCTGGGATGATGACCGGGGTTTCGGTCAGACCATCTCACCACGTTGGACTTTGTGGAGCTAGGATATCGCTGATGCCAGATGCATCCGAACAGGTGTGACTAGACCGGCCAACTCATCCCGGGACGCAGTAGGTCGCCAGGGGCTGCGGCGGCTGGCGGAGGCCGACTGAAGGGGAGGGGAGGAGAAAATGAAAACATATGCTGATCATTGCATATTACGTGACTGCGAGGACCCCAAATCGCAAGATTGCTCTCCAAAGGACCACACTGCCAAGGACCGATCACATACATCTCGCCTGCGCCCCCCCAATCGGTTAGAAAATGACCTCGATGACGAGAGCGATCTCGCTCCCGCGGCCAGGAGAATATTGCGATGTTGCACCTTGCGGGTATAGCACTCCACCTTGCCTAGCATTCGTGAGAGTCAGGACTAGTATTCGGAGGATTCGGCCTCGGTGGAAATACCCTGAACCTGCCTGCATCCTGCATGATGGTGAATGTACGGAAAGTGGACAAGCTCGCTATGTTAGGTAAAGAAGCAGGTTGCTTGCTCCTGCATAAACGGGCGGTCCATGTAAGTGCTCGAAGTCGAGTGCAATTGCGATTGTTTGTTTGCTCCAGCCTTCTTTATTTGCGCCTTGGAGGTCTCGCCGCTTTTCGGGTTTCTTGAGAGCCGCCACTAGTAAAAGCGCAGAAGCGCAGAGAAGCCTGAAGGTAGATAGTTGACATGTCTTGCCTGCACTGCGCTTGTACATATCTGACACCTACCTAACCTGGTCCTGGTCTTGATGAGAAACGCGATGAGAAACATTCGGAGCTAACGGGGTGCGTCAATTTTCTGACATGGGGTTTCTGAGTTGCGGGGGTCCCCCTGGAAACTCATCAGCCAAGACGGAGCAGCCTCCGACCAATACGATAAAATATCCGCTTTGCATTAGCTCTTAACCTACTGGATTTGCTGTACAGTGTCAGTAAAGCAAGGAGGAAAATGAGAAATGAGAAATGAGAAATGAAAAATGAGATATGGCCAGGGAGGTGGGGGAAGATGCAGAGGTGCTTCCTGCTGCTGCAAGCTCTTCGTTGCTGTTCGACCTAATCTTGCTCAAATATGAAGCGAAGACATCAACTATGCTTTCGGGCAGGAATTGCAGGGGGGTGGCGGAAAAGTACCCCATATCGAAAAGACGGTATCAAATAGAATTGGATAATTGCCCTCATGTCTTGGCGGGAATTATACACGCACAAATACAAAGACTGGTAAGTCTTGCTATTCGGCCGCTTAACCCAAGCCGGCTCACGGAGACATTTGGCCATGCAGCAGGCTAGAGTCCAAACAGACAAGGGCGGGACGGAGCTGGCTACCGGTGATGGGGTTCGTGGCCGTTACCGATGGTTTCCTGTGAAGCCGCCGAGGGCCAGCCAGCCAGCCAGCCAGCCAGTCAGCCCAAACCCTACCGCCACTAGTCTGGTAGAGAGCCTGCTAGTAACTCTAGGGTTAGATTTCGGCCTACTCACTAGCCGATCCAGACCTTTGGGGCCACTGGCAGGCAGTAGTGGCTTGGACCTTGATTGACACGCTCAACTGACTTGGGTAGGCTTTAAGGTAGGGCTGCACTATCGTGTGTGGATGATTCAGTTGCCAACTCTTATTCCTGTGATGGAGTGTTCGCAATAGGAAATAGCACCGCCCGTGTTTCCATTATGAGCTTAAAGCAACACGGCACGCGCAAGGTCTACCCATCTCAGATGACTCGGAGCCAAATATCGAGTATGGTATGGACATCGCAAACCCCACGGTCCACACACCCATGGACACTCGTCATCTCCTTTGGCCTTGGATTGTTGGTACCGACCGGTATTGGCATAGCATGGCATGGCATGGCATGGAAGGAAGGGACCGACCGAACTCTGCGCCTTCGCGCCTTGCGCCTTCCACCATTGCTTGTCTGACTTAGTTAATACCCGGGTGGATGTGGATGTCTTAGACTCTCCAAGAGAACGCGGCGTCCCGAGACGAGCCTCAAGTCCGGCTGCTTGCCGACACTAATTTATCCTCTCTATGCCTGAAACACTTCTAGAAAACTTCCTGTTCAGCTTGCTTCAATGTCCATCTTCCAGAAGCGAGGAGCCAGGAAACCTGCATCACCTCCTGCTCTGTTGCCGGGGCTCGTATCGATTTTGTAATGCAGATCGTACTTTGCTTGCTTGCCTGCTTGCCTGCTTGCCTACACGCAAGTTTCCAGTCATCGAGCGTCTTTCATTATGCCTTTCTGTGTCCCGTCCTCGTCATCCCCTACGTGATAATAGCCAAGCCTTTAACCTGTTGATGCAAGGAAACACGGCAAAGCTAGGCGGCATACGCATACGTGTACACCACCTCGCATGCAAGCTCTAATGCACAGCTGGGCTTTTCCGGGATGACTATGAACCCCCCCTTCTCCCCCCTGTGGCGTCGTCAACAACCAAACCCCTAATACCTGGAACTTGCAACGGGAGTCCTAGGACGAAAGCATATGCAGGGCTAATGTAGCCTTCGGGATGAGCAACGTATCGGTTTTCTCCGGTTTCTACGACTCCTTGTACTTGGTCCAAATACCAGCCGCCATATGTAGCATCTCATTAAACATACCCAACCAGATCACACGGTAGGATAGGGGGGGAATCCGCCTATAGCATACACGTGCACATCACAGTGGATCAAGGTGACGAAAAATCCAGCCGATGCTTTTATATACTTTGGAAATCAGGAGTCTTTAGCTATTAGAAGGGAACACAGTGCAACGGCTTCTGCCATGTCTGCAACCCTCAAGCTTATCCAGACCACTTACAACGTAAATGCCGGGACTGAATGCAACGAAGCCCGCTTGCGCGGGCCCCGGCGTCCACTCGTGGCCAGGAATCGAAGCAATACGAAGAGCTTCTCGAAGCCGTCTGCCTATGCCGCTACCCGTTGCAGCCACTCACAGATTCGACAGTCTGTCCAACGCAGATCATCGTATTGGCGGCCCTTCGCATGAGTGGTGCATCTAATCCCGCGGCTCTGCGCTTGACGCGCCATTGTATATTTGCAGCATTGATATCCTCCTATCCTATCAGCAAATGGCACCCCCAGTTGTTAGCGGGTGTTGCGGCGTGACAATAGACATCAAGTCCATCCCACGATGCCGCAGGGAGCCGTTCCATCCTCCCCAAAGACGAACTTAGAATCGGACCAGAGTTGTTTGCGCAGTACGTAGCCAGAGCCCCTTGGAAAGCGGGAGGGATCTTGATACCCAAGAGTAAAAGTGGCTCGGAGTGAACATGTCGAGAAATCCCAGGAACCAGATAAGCCAAAGGGGGTCACAAGATGGCGGGCTACAGTGAAATCAATGCACACCACAGGGCAGTCAGTACCCACTACCCTAAACTACTAACAGTTCCTTGAATAAGAAGTAAATAAACATTCTGGTGAACCAACTGTCAACTGCACACACATGCAGCTGGGTCCCTCTATCCAGAGCCCAGACGGCAGGAGCCCAGGCTTGTTCGTCGCGACAGAAGCACCCAATCCGGCCAATGAGCCTTCCCATCTCCTGTGTATCGTTTTCCGCGTCACCGCCCTCGTCAACCAACCCCCTTCTTCTTCATCGTCCCCCCCTCCACTTCGCCTTGGCAAGAAGATTCAAGTAATTGCCTGTCTGATAATCGAAACCAGCGAGAGGGAAGGGGGTTCCTAATGGAGCCTGTGGAACCGAGTTGGCCCGTTGGGATCAGTCCGATTGCCGAATCTCTGGAATGCTGCGGGAAGGGAAGAGATCGGCCCCGCAACCCACTCCAGGGGCCTGAGACACGGGCGACACCCTTTTTCGAGTCTATCCCCGACGGCAGAGGGAAAGAGGGTCGCAATGGGTTGGAGATGGCACACCCCGCGACGATTCCTTAACAGAGCCGTGATATAGGCGGAGACGCCACCGTCAACCAATGCGGTATGGGCTGGTACCGACTTTTGGACTTTTGCTTTTTTTTCACTTTCTGCACCCAGCAGGGAAGGGGAAGGGATGCCCCATGCAATACATCGCTTAAGGCGCGCAATGATATTCTCTGCACTGAAAAATGCGGAGAGGCATGTGCGTGTTACCACCAATTATTCAATGTCATCCTCGGTTGCTATGCAATGTATGTATAGTCGTTGCAAGCACAATATTGACTGATAGGTCACGTTTCACATCTGCCGAAGGGTCGAAGGATCAAGCATGTTACGAAGCTGGTTACTAACTGGGTGCGCACGCAGCAGAAGGCAGAGCGCAGAGCGCATGCATACCTACATAAAGTACGTAGAGGGGGGCAGAAGGAAAATCCAATCATCATCGTCCCCAGGAGCCCATCTAGATCTGGTGCACAGCACAAAAGCGTGGCATAGAGAGGCCTGTGCAACGGTACGTGAGAACCAAATGATAGGCATGTAAGTAGATACAGCATCATACAAGTCGTCTGTGTGACCGGAACGACCACTAGACATAAGCCTTTTCAACCGATTGGCATCGGGTGGCTTGGAAGAGTTGATGAAGGGGGCAAGAAACGGGATAAACACGGTTCCCTGTCACGCATTGTGCCCATGCGAGTGCACGCCACATGCCATGCTCTGGTCAATTGGTTCGGTATTTCGAATAGTGTATGTTTGTGGGTGTGTTTGTGTGTGCGCTGCTGCTGCTTCTCGCCCTTCCCTCTGTCGCAGCAAATCAAAGCCCGACTTCTCGTCGCTACGGGGGGCAGACAGACGTACTCCGAGTACGTACGTCGACCACGAACGGCTGGATGGGTTACACATTCGAGGCCGAGACACCATGCTTCTCGCGTGCGCAGAGGTGTCACCTAGCAGCTGTAGGTAACCTATTCCCTGGTATTGAGTTGATGCTACCGTGATTAATAAGGCGAGACACACGAAACACAACAAACCAAACACCGAGCAAGTAGCAAGCAGTAAGTAAGCAGTAAGCAGCAAGCAGCAAGCAGCAGCACACCACAGACAGTGGCCACACACACCACACACCACACACCACCACCACACCTTACTTTGGATAGCTCGCGAACCCATGCAGTGCAACGGCCGGGCATGTCTGGGCTGTCAAAGGGCTGGATCCAGTAAAACAAGTCCAACGGTCGTCTCGCCTCTTCGCTTGCCTCGGAGCAGGGGACTATCCCGATTCGCGTAGACAATGTAGTTTAACTTTGTAAAACTCCTAGACTCCCAACCCTTCTCGGAATGCCTCCTGTGTTTCTCCTGTTTCTCCTGTTTTCAATATAGAAAGATACCGATTCCGAGCCGCTGCGTACCACCTACCAAGTACCGGTACGACCCGTATAGTACATACATGCGTGCGCTACATACTTCGGCTTCTGCTTCTTCTACTACTACTACTACTACAGCCATGCTTTTACCCATGCTACTCACACGCATGAAATATGAAAAAAGTACGTCTGGACGTTACACGACAGCGAGACTTGCGTCGGACAGATGACCTAAGGAAACATTTTGATAGAAAATGGAAAGGAACGGGCTCCTCTGGACTTACCTGAATTACCTGAACTTGAAGGGCCTGAGCCTGAATGAAGCTCAACCTGAAGCCACTTATTCTGAAGAATAAACTAAAAGTAACGGGGCCGGCTAGGAAGCAGCTCCTTCCAATCACTGGCTGCCGTTACTGGCCGAGACTGGCACCACTAAAGCACTGGCAGACTGGAGCACTGGAGCACTGGACGACTTATTCATGTACTCTACTTTTACTTGCCTGACATGAATCTCTTCTACCTCGGGACCTAAGGCATCTAAGGGACAGTCTAGGGAGAGACTTGCCGAAGCGTGATCCAACTCAATTAGCACTTCCACCTGGTCTCCCACTCTAACCTAGCTACTGTCCACTCCTAGACTCCCACTCTCCCACTTCGCGGGCGCAACGTCTATTCGCCGCCATTTCGCCATGCGGGATTCCCCGCTCTCTCTCTCTCTCTCTCTCTCTCTCTCGCTGTCTCAACTTTACTTACTATGAATTGTCCTATCACCAATAACTGCTAATATAGTGCCTAATGCGCACCAGCGTAAACTATGTAAGTACTAGAGTACGTCGCACGTTGCATCCATGCTGCCCGGGCAGTACATTAATATATCTAGTGCAGCACACCTGGGATAGCTATGCTGAATGCAAAATCACAGTAGTAATAGGCACGCTCTTGGCAACAACTAGCAATAAGTAGGTACGTAGGAGGAGACCTTGCAACTTGGCAAGCAATACCCGACGATCACCCGCTCTCTGCTACTACTATCTACTACTACTACTAGGTATCAATCAGTCAGTCCCTCCCTCAGTGGGCAGCGAGCAGTGGGCAGTGGGCAGTGGGATTATTGATCTCGTTTCGCCCAGATTCAAGAATCTGCAGCAATCGGTCAATCATCAAATAGGCTTTCACGACTCGCGACAAATAACGACTTTTCCACATTTCCAATCAACGTGACGGGGCAAACAAGTTTGTCCCAAGCATCCCGTCACAACCAGAAGCAAGCACGCACGCAACGCAAGGAAACGGTCTGCCTCTGTCTACTACTATCTGCCAGTACATACAGTACAGTACCACTTATACTGGCACCCCATGTGCTTGACAGGGTAGTATTTGTTTGGAAAGTAGCGTCGGCATCACTCATCCCTGGAGAGCGCCAGAGAGAAAAAAAGAAAAGAGAAGTATACTCCTTGCATGGGGCAGGCATGGCCAGACATGGACAAGGTCTCCAACACTCCCCTGCTGACAAGCATCGGACTGGGCCGCATCCCCCGAGGCTGGTAGATGGCCATAACCTGTTGCTCGGGCCTGTCGAGTCATGCTCTCGATGACCTGCCGTCAAGAAAAAAGAGGATCCGTGTTTTTCTTCCCACAGACACAGTCCACAGTCCACAGTCCACAGTTCACAGTCCACAGTCCACAGTCCACAGTTCACAGTCCACAGTCAGCCTGTACAGTACAGTATCAAAACTGAGGGCCTCAAGGGCCTGTAAGTAGGTAGGTACTTTCTGCCTTCGTCGTAAGACCTAGACTGCTAGAGCTGGGTTACAACAACCTAACCTACAGCTGACGGACACCTTTCTTATTCGCTCCTATTTTCGGGCGACCCTCTTTCGCTCATGCTGGCCGACGAATGCGGTTTGCCTCCTTTCCGACCACGACCTCATTCGTAACAAGCGAGAGTATGCGTGCGTGGTTTTCTTGTGTCTTTCGCCTTTGATCGACATAAGCTTACAGGGTATGCCGTTATCGAAAGGCATGCCAATCTTCCCATCACACCCTCTCCCCCTACTCTACCTCGGAGTGCCCGCTGTCTCGGATCCGGAGCCGAAATTCGCCCAAGATCAACGGCCTTCTCGGTACTGCCCTTCCTACATAATTTCGCCTCACCACCCTGAACCTTATCCTTGCCAAACGTTAATCCTATGCCAATCACCTTTCCTTCCAGCTTCCCTTCCTTCTTCTCTTTCCTTCCCCCTCGCTGCCTCGCCCGCCTGTCTGGCCGCCCCCCGTCCTAGCTGACGATATATCTGCCGTCGTTATGGGTGATGATCCCTCCAGGATTCTTTCCTCTCTACCTGTGCAAGCCGCTCCGTTCTAGCGTGAAAAGAGATCTTTCTTCGGCGATCTGATTACTACGTTTGGGCCCTACGGGTGTCGCCGAGAAGATGCCGCCTTTTTTCTGCTTGAGATCAGCACTACACCCCCCTTCTGCCTGCCGTTTCCTGTGACCTACATACCTGTATCGGACGCCTCCCGCTTCAGGCGTTGTTGCTGTCCATCGGCGTTAACTAGCGGTTCTCCTCCATTCCCACTTGTCGAGCGAGCTAGGAAGAAGCGGCTGGTTAAAGTTCGGCGGCTACGGCAGTGGTCACTGACAGAGTTGGCCTACGCTGTTTCACGATGTCAAGGTCCACCGCCAAGATGCTGATCTCGTTGAGAGTAGGGAGATTGAGAATGAACGACCATCGTAGTAAAGATGAAGCAGCCGATATGGTATCGGTGCATCGTGAAGCAAAGCCCAGTACTCCATGGAGACCAAAATTTTTATAGCATTTGTATACTCTGGCGGGCATTTATGTTTTAGATATACTCCGTATAATTGAGTAGGTCCGATAAGAAATACTGTAAAGTGAACTAGCACCGTAAATCGGCGCCCTGTATCTCTGAGGGGGCGGACGGGCGCAAAGCCGTTCATCGTACGACCGACCCCTCACCACCAAAGAAACATCGCCAAAACCCAAAGAAGAAGTAGAAGTAATCATGTGTCAAACCGCCCTCCACCCCTTTCTCGAGGCCCTGCCCAAATGTGAGCACCACATGCACATCGAGGGCTCCCTCGAGCCCGAGCTCCTCTTCGAGCTCGCGGCCAAGAACGGCATCGTCCTGCCCTCCGGCGACGACCCGGCCTACGCCTCCATCGAGGCCCTGCGCCAGCGCTATGAGGCCTTCACGGGCCTCGACGACTTCCTCGGGTATTACTATATAGCCATGTCGGCGCTGGTCGACGCCGCCGACTTCGAGCGCCTGGGCCTCGCCTACTTCCGCAAGGCCGCGCAGCAAAACGTCCGCCACGCCGAGGTCTTCTTCGACCCCCAGGCCCACTCCGCCCGCGGCGTGCCGCTGGCCACGGTCGTCGAGGGGCTCCAGGCCGCCCGGGAGCGGGCGGAGCGCGAGCTCGGGATCTCGTCGGTCCTCATCATGTGTGTGCTGCGGCACCTGCCGCCCGCGGAGGGCGTGGCGCTCTTCGAGGAGGCGCGCGACGCGGGATACTTCCATGCTGCTAGTGATGGCGAGAAAGAAGACAAGAAGAGGGACCCCGTGCTGGGCGGCATCGGCCTCGACTCGTCCGAGAAGCCGTTCCCGCCGTCGCTGTGGACGGAGCTGTACGGCGCGGCTCAGGCGGCGGGGGTGCGGCGGACGGCGCACGCCGGCGAGGAGGGGCCGGCGTCGTACATTGTCGACGCGCTGGACCTGCTGGACGCGCAGCGCATCGACCACGGGCTGCGGTCGGTGCTGCCGGGGGACGAGAGCGTGACCGAGTCCTTGCTGGCGCGGCTCGTGGAGCAGAAGATCATGCTGACGCTGTGCCCGCTGTCCAACGTGCGGCTGCGGTGTCTGGAGTCGGTGAAGCAGTTCCCCCTGCGCAAGCTGCTCGACCGCGGCGTCCGGTTCAGCATCAATAGTGATGATCCGGCGTACTTTGGCGGGTACATCCTCGAGAACTACTGCGCGCTGCAGGATGCTTTTGGTCTGAGTGTTCGGGAGTGGGAGTCCATTGCCAAGGGGGCTGCCATGGGGAGTTGGTGCTCTGACCGCAGGAAGGCTGAGATTCTCATGGAGATGGAGGCTGTGGCTGGGGAGTGGTCGGTGGGATTGGGTGAGCAGTGAATAAACTATACACAGACCTGACAATATATGTATATGTAAACCAACTATGTCTCAAACATCTATCAGAAATGGAAAGCAGTAAACCAATCGTGTAAAAACACGGCTGTTCAACAAAGACTGCCCAAGTCAACTTACATGCCTCTCAACAAGTTGTTTTTCTAACGATTGACCTTAATGATAGAAAACAGAGAGAGACTTAAAAGCAGACAGCATAATGGATTCAATACATGTTCAAGTCGTGGGACAGCCATGTAAGTCGCATATGACCAGGACCTACCTTGATGGCACCAGCCCGCTTCCAAGTTTTATCATGTAAATGGTAGTTCCTGAGCCCTCTATTTTATCAGAAATACAGGCCAAAGTTACATTCACGTAGCCAGATATATATGTGCGATGTGTGTAACGGCAAGTCTCATCCAATTCATATAGCTATGCGGCTAACTTATGCTAAACAACCACTGGCGACAATCCGACTTAATCAATGCTTTCCTGTTTTCAATCATCATCATCGCCCGTCCCGGTAAGGGGCCCAGCCAGACCTTGCATTCGGCGACCAAGCAGATCGTCTGAGCTATTCAGCTTCACGATGCTCTTGGACTTTTCGAACCTGGCCTGGCCTCGCTTCTTCTTGGGCGTGCCACCATTTGCGCCTCCCCCTTGTTCTCCTCCATTGACCTTGATGGCCAGGCTCCCGGAAGTTGCACCACCATCATTGTTTTGACTGTTGGCCTTGTCATCACTAACAGTCCGGCTGCGCATCCGCGTCATGCTGATCTCGAGGGGTTTGTCCTCGTCACCGCTGGACTCGACCCGGTGGTGATGCCGGTTCGACCGTGCGGCTTGGTCCCGCTGCTTCTCGCGTGTCTCCGCTGCGTTGAGCAGGTCCACGGCCCACTTGGCACACCGGTCGATGAGCTTCCAGGCCGGCGGATACAGGGTCGGGAACTGGATGAAGCCGTGGCTAATTCCCGGGATCAGCACCACCTCCGCCACGTCTTTCTCGTCAAAGTCGGAGATGTCGTTGAAGCCACTTAGCCCCTGAGAGGCGCGCTGAGAGTGGAAGGCCTGCTTCACCTTACGCAGACGTCCCGCGAAGATTACCGTGTCGTCGACCAGCGGGTCGCGTTCGCCGGTTAAAAAGTGCGTCTTGGGGAACCTCTGCAGCAGGACATCAGGTGCCAATATTGGTGATAGCAGGTACTCTTGGGAGAAGTCCGGACGGTTATGGGGGCCGACATAAAGAATGATCATGGCACGCATCATCTCGGGCGTTAGTACACGGTCGTTGAAATAAGAAATCATGGACGCCATGGCAAGTCGAGTGCGCAAGGGTTGTGGTCTATATGACTTGGAAGTGCTCTCGCGTCTTCCGTGGGTCGGCGCGGCGGGAGGAAGCTTAGTCCAATCCCTCGGATTGGCATGAGAGTACTCGGGATGAGGACTTTGCATACCATCGGGATCCCCTGACCCAAACTGCTTCAGTGCCTTGGAGCTATCAAGCTGTGCCGGCGTGTCGTCTTCGTCGTCAGATTGGTGCGGCGTGCCCACTAGGTCTGTGTATTGCGTGCTCTTCCGTCGAAGATAATCCTTGTTCGTCGATCGCATCCTTCTATCCTGAACCAAAGACATTTGCTCATCCGACATCCAGTTGCCAATGTTCATATCAAGACCCGGGTAAATAAGCACAAGCCCGTCGGGAATCGGCAATTCGGTAGGGCTGATACTGGGGTGTTTTTTCGTTACGATAGTCTCAATAACCATGAGTGTCATGGCTGTCGCGAGGTTGCCTCCGGCGCTGTCGCCAGTCACGACGATTTTAGGGATGTGCCGGCCAGACATCCCGAGACATCTACCTCTACTCTTGATGATGGTGGTGTAGACGTCGAAGCATTCGTTCAAGGCGAAAGGATACGGGAACTCTGGTGCCTTCCTGTAGTCCAAACTCAGGACCGGTAACCCAGTCTTGCCAGCCCACGAGAAGAGCTTGTCGTCGTTGGTGCGCGGATCCATGGCAACAAAGCCTCCACCGGGGATATCCAGAATCATCTTGTTGATGTGCTCCAAGTCTGCCACGGGACCATCGTAGTACAGCCATCCTGAGACCGGCTCTTTGTAATCGCTTGTACTCGGCCTGGGTATGCGGATCGCTCTCGGGGGGTAGCGGGTGAAACGAGGTCGCACCAGGTTCTGGAAGAAGTTGAGGTACGGCGTCGTTGATTTGTTCCAGCTGACCCGGAGGTGCTCTACCGTCAACAAGGACCGGACCTTACGGACTTTTTCGTCGGCTCGCTCGGCAGCGACCATATAAAACACGGTGAAGACCAAGCTGGATATATCACGTAGCCATTTGTTCTTGATCTTCATGGCTGTCCAGAAACCGGCGTCCAGGGCGGTCATGACCCACGTTGCACGGAAGTAAGCGGCGTCGTACATATTGGCCATGGGCTCGGGACTAGCAAGGCCGACAAGGGTACTGAAATTTCGAGCCGCATATAGGTACATCATGGTTAGGACGACGGTCTGCCATGCTGAAAATGACTTGGAGGACAATTTCGACATCAGGCGGATAATAGGAGGGCCATGGCGAGGGCCCCTATATGTCGTTAGTATAACGTTTGTTTTTTCAACTACCGGGCAAGACTCACCGATAGAGGTACAAGGACCAGAAGGCGAGTACACCCAGGACTTGAAGCCTTCGCGACTTCACGGATGGCCTACCCAATACATGGTCTATCATGTTGTAATGTGGTGCAAGAGTCGCATGGGGAAGGTCAGAATGGGAATCAACAGAGAACAAGGAAGCGACTCTTGACCGAAGTGTCCGAGATGGGTTGAAAAGCAAAGTTCGGGGGTATTTAGGGGGAAAGGTACAATACGCCCGGGCAATCTCAGCGCATCGTGACTCTAGCGACGCGACACCCCGAGTCAGACGGAAGGTCGACAAGATGACGACTTGACGGATCTGGTAGTGGTTGAGACACACGAGAATGGAAGTAATGTATAAGTAAGTATATATATATATATATTTCAAGAAGTGAGTTCCGAATTAGAAGGTGGTGTTTGAGGATACGAAGAGAAATGCCATATTATTCTGTCGGCCTCGAGGCGCAAACCATGATCATCTCCGGGCGAAGCACATGGGCTTGCAAGCTAGGATGTACAGCGTGATCAGAGGACGTAGGAATGAAAGCCGTGAGTGGCCGCAGAGAGCCTTGGTGACGGGCTATTGGGCTGCTACTTTCTTACAGGTACGTCCTTAGTTGTTTGCGGCTGACATGTGAAAGTGGAATGCTTGCGGTGCGCGCTGTAGTGGCAGTAGTGGTAGTCTGTCTTGGATTTCCCCCACGTTTCCACATGTAAAACTGCCCCCAACTCCCGTCGCTCTGGAATGGGAGGTGGGCCCTGGCACTCCTTAGGTGCTAGGGGTGCTGGGGGCAGATGCCAGAAGCTGGGGGTGCTGGGGGTGCTGGGGGCACCCAATCCCACGAGACAGTGGCTGAATTGAGTGCTAAAGTCCTAAAGTCCTTCCGACGGTCGAAAGCCCAGCACGAGGGGAGTCAAGCGCCAACTTGCCCGATTCGTTACAAGGTAAACTCTGCAACTTTTGGAAACTATCATTTCCAAGCGCCATTGCGTCATAGGCTGCCTGGAAGAATTGCGACCAATTCAGCCAAAAGGTCGGTCAGTCGTCACAAAACTCACTGCATTGACCTGCGAGTCATGTCGACTGCCCCGAGGGAACTCTGAGCCGAAAGCGTAGTCAGAGGCTCTTCTTCTGCTGGTAATTGGTGTCGACGATGGGCCGAATTGTATGGATATGCTAATTAGCAAATCACAAACCACCATCATAAGTTGCGATTAGGTAACTCGCCATTCATGTATGTGTGTGCCGCACATAGTAAAGGCAGCTAGGGATTACGATGCCAGGATCGTACCTGACATCAAGCCAAGATTGTGTTCGCGACAAGCAACCTTAAAGCCTTAAGACTATAAGTGTGTCATGAGCCGATGCCGGAGACGTTTGGTGTCGGGCGGGCCAGGGAATTTGGCTTATCGATAAGCTGGACAGTCATGCGAATTTGGCGATATTTCTCTGCGATTCCCGACCAGATCGAAGCCAGGACGACGATCGATCTCCCTCGCAGTCTTCACCGCTGAAAACCCTCCTCCTCCAATGGCTTTCCGACTGCCTGCGCGAAGGCTTGCGGCCGCCGCCGCGGGTCGACGCCTCTTGTCATCGTCGTCCCGGGCCGCCGCGGGCTCCAACCTCTCCCAGAACGCCAAACAAGCCATTGCGCACGAGGCTTCTGTGCCAAACCCCGATCCCGCCGAGGACTCTGCGAGCGCCGCCATGATCAACGAGCACTCCAAGTACATGCTGGCCACCTATGCTCGGCCGCCGCCGGTCTTTGTGCGGGGAGAAGGGTCGTACTTGTATGACTTGGAGAACCGCAAGTTCTTGGACTTCACTGCGGGTATCGCAGTCAATTCGCTCGGTCACTGCGACCCGGGCGTGTGGAATGTCATTGCTGACCAGGTTAGTACCAGAAGCCTTTAAAGTCTCAAAATTGGAGGGTGTAGACTCTGTGTCATGACACCCATGAGGCAATATTTCGTGGGTGGAAACTTACACTTACTAGGCCAAGACGTTGATGCATGCCTCGAACCTTTACTACAACCCCTGGACCGGCGCTCTGTCGCAACTTCTGGTCGAGAAGACTGTCGAGTCCGGAGCGATGCATGATGCAGCCACTGTATTCGTCTGCAACTCCGGCTCCGAGGCCAACGAAGCCGCCATCAAGTTTTCGCGCAAGGTCGGCAAGGTGCTGGACCCCTCGGGAGCCAAGCATGAGTTCGTCTCCTTCCATCAGTCTTTCCACGGCCGAACGATGGGTAGCTTGTCCGCGACACCGAATCCCAAATACCAGGAGCCTTTCGCGCCCATGCTCCCCGGATTCAAGTACGGCACATACAATGATATTGCAGGCATAAACGAGCTGGTGACAGAGAAGACGTGCGGTGTGCTCATCGAGCCCATCCAGGGCGAGGGAGGTGTCAACGTTGCAAGCGATGATTTCCTGATCGCTCTTGCGAAGCGTTGTCGCGAGGTCGGTGCTGTCCTCGCTTATGACGAGATCCAATGCGGCATGTCCCGCACAGGTTCTTTCTGGGCTCACAGCCACCTGCCCAAGGAGGCGCACCCGGATATCATCACGACCGCCAAGGCGCTTGGCAATGGCTTCCCGATCGGCGCTACCATCGTGAACAACACGGTGAGCGAGAAGATCAAGATTGGTGACCACGGCACGACGTTCGGCGGAAACCCGATGGCGTGTCGCTTGGGCCATTACGTAGTATCCCGGCTGGCGGACCCCACGTTACAGAAGGAGGTCGTGGAGAAGTCCAAGGTGTTCACCGATAGGTTCGACAAGTTGCGACAGCGCTTCCCGGAGCTGATCACCGAAACCAGGGGCAAGGGCTTGATCCTGGGTCTCCAGATGACGCAAGACCCGACGCCCATTATCAAGGCTGCCCGAGAGCGGGGGCTTCTGGTGATCACCTGCGGCACCAACACCCTCCGGTTCGTGCCTCCTCTGACTATTACCAACGAGGAAATAGAAAGCGGTTTAGACATTCTCGAAGAGTCTATCGCGGCTGCTATGTAAAAAGCATGAGGGCATGACAAAAACAGAAAAAACAGAGACACCAGTCAGTATTCAGCGTTGGTTTCGCATGTTTTTACATAAACTAGAGCGCGCGTTGTCGGGATCCGTGTATCCATAATCAAATCTGCTGTTATATTGATATACCCTGATGATGTTTAATGTGCTACGCGTGCGACGCAATGTTTGCTTTCATCAGCACTCTCACAAGGGCCAATTGGGTTTTATTCTATTGCTTTGGAGGTGACTATGTCAACAGGAATCCAGTTCTTCTTTAATCATGATATCTTGTTAACGCTAATGAAACAAATATGAATATTCCCTAATACGGAACCAGGCAACGCTTAAGTTGCTTTTGCAGAATCGAATCGGACCAAAACTCGTTTGCGCCTACACGCTTACAGACCAGCAGCAAACTGGGCAGCCATGTTGGCATCCTGGCCGTAGGTCAGATGGGGCTGCAGGATGAGGCTGCCTCCCTGGCAGATGTTGTCTCCGGCATGGCAGATGACCTTGGTCTTGCTAACGCCCTGAACAGCTTGGCCGTTGTCTGTTTATTTCATACGATGTTAGCGCCAGAAAAGAACGGCGATGTGGCAAAAGAAGGGTGGATATATGGGAGAGAGCTTACCAGGGTCTCCGAAGATAACGGCACCGGCTACCTTGCTGGCGGTAGCGGCGGGGAGCTGCTTCGCGGCGTTGTGGACCAGCTGGCCTCCTTGGGAGTAGCCAGACATGACGACCTTGGTGTTGGGGCACTTGGCAATAGCCTGCTGTACCAATTGCGCCCTGTTTTGGTTTGACTCTTGTCAGTGTTTGCTCTTTTGGGAGCATAATCGCATTCAGGGGAAGGGGGTGAGCCGACTTACATCTTGGCGCTTCCGTTCTTGTCTCCTCCGGCCAGGAAACCGGGGATATCGGCCGGGTACTCGACACCCTGGACCGCGAGGTCACCGTTGACCATCTTGGACAGGGCCTGGAAGAAAGGCGGGCCGGCGACGGAGCCGACATTGCCGGCCTCGGTCGTGCCGCGGGCGAAGATGACGGTCGTGCCCTTGCAGGCTCCCGAGAGCCCGTTCTGCGAGGTGCCGCCCAAGCTTTGGCGCTTGTCGACGGGGGACGCCGCGGAGAGGCTGGCCAGGGCCATCAGGACAGTTGCTGTGGAGAAATGCATCTTGAGAGAATGTGGGTGTGTAAAAGGGTACGGCGGATACAATATGTTATCGCCGGAGAATAGAATGGAAACTTGTCTCTTCGTCTAGAAGTGTTCAAGGGGGGTTTGAATGAATGAGTAGTGGACTGGCTGCTGATGGGAATAACAAAACGCTTGGAGGTGGTCAACCCCCCTAACTTTATATACATCGTGATGTCGGCATGATATCAACTGCGTCCCAAGTTCGTCCCATCAACCTGAAAGCCCCATCATACAAACGGTGAGCTGCCCAGGTAGGCAATTCGCTGCCCAACACGGTGAATCTCTCTCCATGATAGTGCCATAGTACCACAAGCCTCGCGACATCAGCTGAAAGAAGCGAATTACAGCGGATTTCCCAGGACCGGCCCAAGTTTCCCTCTGGGTACAGTAAGTGGTTTCGACATGGTGAAGCCACTTCGCGCCACTACTATAGACGCCGATCGTGTGTGTCGGATACCGGCTCAAGACCCCGGAGGGAATAAGGCCAAACCAGACCATGTGTACCCCATCCAGTATACAGAGTTACGAAAATCTATGAGATGCGATTGGCCGGCGCTTGTGTCTATAACACGGCATGGATGGGGTTCTGCGATCGTAGCGCCATTCGGGTTTCAGACGAGGTGAAACATTTCGGGAGCGACTACGAGCTCACTAACAGAAAAGAAAGCGGGCATGAAATTTGGTAATCTTCTCGAAACGGGACTTGGAGCTGGACCACGAGACTAGATCAGCGCCACGAACTCCAGACGGACTGGCTTCACCCAACTAGCGGCTGGCGTCTTCCTGACAGCTTCTTGAATCCTCCAGCCTTTCCGAATATCTATGTAAGTAGCCAGCCAATCCCAAACTTCAGCCTGGCGCCTTCGCGGCTTGAGCCAGATATGGCAACGAGTGCCGCGGGCCGTTTGTCGCATTAAAATAAAGACAAAATAGGAAAAACCCGAGATTCATATATTTCTGACGACCATTGATTGCGCCGAACAACCTTTTCGTCGTCGTTCGTCCTCGGTCCAGTACGCTCTGTCATCTCCCTATCTTTCTTTAGTTCATCGCTCGAAAGTTGCAATCAGCAATTATCCGGTTCAATCGACAAAGTCGCAAGCCATGCATGAATACAATCTTCCGCCATGTTTGCTTAATACATGCCACTGACGTCCGATTTAACCATACGGGTCGCACATGGCTTGGTCACAGCCGCGACTGCCGTTGACCGCCGGCTATTGATCTGATTGCCGCAAAGGGTGGCATGAGTCCTCCCTGGGCTGCTCCGCTCAACTTCTCGCCAGAGTCAAGCGCATCAATGTCTGCCTCATGAGGGGAAACTTTACTACGCGCCGAGGGCTCACTTAGCCTTGGAGATACCCATGTTGCATTTACTCAAGCGATGTGCAGGTGCAGGCTTCGACTCTGGATGGATGTCGGTAGTTTTTCTCCGTTTCTTCATTAGGGGAACTCATGCAAGTATGTGGTGTCCGGGTAATTTCCAAAGCAGCAGCATCAACAACAACAACAACAGTTACCCTCTGGCTTTCTCTTGTCCTGTGTACTGGGCATAGTAATATCTAGTCCTGATATCACGGTGATGTCCCAGTTTCCGGCAGTGCTAGAATTCAGGTTGTCGGTGTATGGGCTGTTACCACCAAAGGAAATTTCGCTCCCGTCGCTCGAAACGCGATTTCCATATAACCAACGGACGATGCTACCAAAATCATACGCGGGTCTGCCAATCGCAGATTGACCGACGAACCGCAGCCATCGCCGAGAATTTAGCCCTCCATATCTCCTGCCAAGCCCGAGACACCTGCATTCGATCCCTCTCTCTGATTGGGCCCATTCTGACATGCTGGTTCATAGAGCAGATAGCAGCCCTGATTCCATGGCTAAGACAAGGGAATATCCCCGAATGGTGCTCGCTCACCCCATATCGGACCATCTTGAAATGCAGGTAGGGCGGGGTACCGGTTATGGGAAGATGGGGGACTATTATAAGTACTGGTAATATATCCAATGCGCCAGGCTGTGCTCTGTATTACTGTTGGAAAACTACCCGGTCGTTGTTCGCCTGAAGTCCGCCGACAATGCTGCCCGGTCTGTTCGGAGCCCTGGTGCTCGCCGCGACGGCTGCAGTAGCCCAGAACTCTTCTGCTAGCTATGACTACATAGTTGTTGGCTCAGGGGCGGCGGGTGCGCCGCTGGCAGCCAACTTGGCCCGAGGCGGTCACTCGGTCCTGCTGTTGGAGGCGGGAGACGACCAGGCAAATAACCCGAACATCTCCACGTTGCGTAACTTCAATCTTGCGACTAACGATGAGAAAACGAGATGGGACTTCTGGACCAAACACTCTGAGGATCCGGAACGCGAGCTGAAGTATCTGCACATGGTCTGGAGGAAGACGGATGGCAGTTTCTACGTAGGCATTGATCCACCCGAGGGTGCCAAGCAGCTGGGTATCTGGTATCCCCGAGCAGGAACACTAGGCGGGTGTGCCATGCACAATGTAAGAAAAAACCATAACCCAATATCGACTACTCATATGTTTAGCGAGGACAGATAGACCCTGACAGCGAGCTAGGCTGGTGTATGTGCCCTACCCGCCGATGCGGACTGGGATATCATCGTCAACAAGACGGGCGACAAGAGCTGGTCGGCCGAAAACATGCGCAAGTACTGGAACAAAATGGAGAAGAACGAATATTTGCCCAAGGGGACTCCTGGGCACGGTTTTGACGGATGGCTGAGCACCAACACTGGCGATACTGCTTGGGCATCTGGCAGCAACGACCTCAAGATTATGGCCCAGCAACTAGCCGAGGCTACAGGAGGCAATAGAACTAATATTGCAAACTTGGTCCAAAAGGACATGAACGCCCTGGATCCCAACCGCGATCATGACACAGGCGTATTTAGTCTTGCCTCCCATGGGGACAAGCAAGGTATGCGCACGGGGACCAACACGTACCTCAAAGCGACTCTCGCCGACGCGGCCAAATACCCCTTGACCATCCAGCTCGAGACCCTAGTGACAAAGGTCCTTTTCGACGAAAAGGCCAAAGAGCCGACAGCCATCGGGGTCGAGTATCTGGAAGGCAGGTCCCTGTACTCCGCGGACCCCCGCTACGACCCCAAAGTCCAAGGCAAGCCCGGCCGCGCCTACGCCAAGAAGGAAGTCATCCTCTCCGGCGGCGCCTTCAACACGCCGCAACTCCTGAAGCTGAGCGGCATCGGCCCCGCCGCCGAGCTGCGCCAATTCGCCATCTCCCTCGTGAAAGACCTGCCGGGCGTGGGCGAGCGCGTGGCCGACAACTACGAGAACAACCTGCTCGCGCTCGCGTCCAAGCCGATCAACGCCTCGGCGGGCCCCATCTCCGTCATGCTGCAGACGCCCTCGGCCGCCAACAACAGCTACGGCCGCAATATCTACGCTTGGTGCAACTCCTTCGCCTTCGAGGGCTACTGGCCGGGCTACCCGAACGACTACGGCGCCAACGAGTACGAGTGCGCCTTCGCGCACATGAACCCCAAGTCGCAGGCCGGCTACGTGCGCCTGCGCAGCGCGGACCCGCGCGATACGCCCGAGATCAACCTGCGCTTCTACGAGACGGGCGCGGACGAGGATCTGACGGAGCAGCTGGATGCTGTAAGTATCTACCCGGTTTCAATACTCTCTCACTCTCTTTTCTCTTTGACACGCACACACAAGAACCCAAATTTCCTAACAACACATCTCCCACACACAACAGATCAAGACCTTCCGCCAAGCCTTCAACTCGGCCCCGTCGCCCCTGACCCCCTTCACCGAGCTGCACCCCTGCCCGGGCGCCGCAAACGAAAAATGCAGCGACGCCGACCAGAAGGAGTACCTCAAGCTGCAGTCACACAGCCACCACGTGACGTCGGGGTGCGCCATCGGTGGCGACGGCGACGCCATGGCGGTCCTCGACTCCCAGTTCCGCGTGCGCGGCGTCCGCCGCCTGCGCGTCGTGGACGGGAGCGCGTTCCCCGTCGTGCCGGGGGCGTTCCCCGTGTGTCCGACGATGATGCTGGGGGAGAAGGCGGCGGAGGATATATTGGCGGCGGCGGCGGCATGAATAGGAGGAGGGGATGGTTGGATGGATGGACAAAAGAAAAAGTCAGACAATACGGGACGGACGGGGGAAAAGGTTGCGGTAGTTTTTCTTTTCCTGGAGGGATAAAAGGGAGGCAAAGTAAAGAGGTACGATGGTGATAGTGTTATGTCGATTAACTACTTACGTTTATCAATGCTGTATACTGGTCTGTATACCCACCTATAGTTACATATGCCTGTTTAGGAAAGCCGGGCCCTTATAGTATGCTTTGATTGGATGTTCAAGTGAGACTGACTTGTACCTACTTTCATTCGTCGTCTTCGTATTTAGACAAACCGTCTGCTCTTTACACTTGTGGCTTTTTTTGTAAGACATGCCTAACGAACACACCAGTCTCTAGCAAGCTCAGGGTGTTTGTAGCGGGCACATACAACACACCGCACCGCAATGGAATTTTGACTTCGCAGATATCAGAATAAAAGAAAGACAAGTTGGCTACTACTAGGCGACGCCGATAGAGAACATGTTGCTGTTTCACATGCCGAATTATTGAACTTTTGGATTTGTTTTATCTACCATCTATGCCAAATGTAAGGGTTTATGTTATCCAAGAACTGCCCCAGCAGTTGAATATCATGTCTTATTCATCAGCCTTTATGCCTCTTCGGCCTTCAGCTCCTCTTCCACTTGCTTCTTGACGAGCTCGCGAACAGCTTTCCAGTCGTTCTCGACCTCTGCAATACGCTTCTCCTTCTTTTCTAAGCCAACGAACTCCTCGGGCAAGACTTGCTTCTCGAAGTCAAATCCGCTCTCGTCCTTCAGAGCCATTTCAACAGCGCCCGCAAACTTGGCCGGGTGCGCCGTAGACAGCGAGATGTGCGGTGTCTGCTCGTCACGCTGCTTGGAGCGCGCGGCCGCGGCAATACCGACAGCCGTGTGGGGATCTAAGACGTAGCTGATCTTGTTGAAGTACTGCTTGATAGTCTCCACGGTTTGCGAGTCGCTCACCCGCTCACTCTCGAAGTCGCGCTTGGCGGCTTCATGTACGTCCTTGTAGACAGGTCCAAAGCCGCCGCTGGTCTTGAGCTGCTTCAGCCATGAAGCAACCTCTTGGCCGGCTTGCTTCTTGTTCCACTCATCGTCCATCTTCGCCGAGGCCGCAAATTCGTACGCAAGATACCAGAGTAGTCGCTCAAAGTTACTCGACACAAGAATGTCCATGGCCGGGCTCAGTGTCTCCTTGACACCCTCGGGGTCGGCTTGGACACCATCTTGAGCCAGTCCACCTTCCGCCTGTGCGCCGTGAACCGGCTTCTTCTCGTACTTGCCGGTCTTCCAAAAACGATCCAGGATGTCGTTCTCATTTGTAGCAACTACGAACTTCTCAACGGGAAGCCCCATGCGATGCGCGAAGTAGCCGGCTAAGATGTCGCCAAAGTTGCCCGTGGGGACCACGAATCGGACTTTGTCTCCAAGCTTGAAGGTTGATGATGCCTTAACGAGAGAGAAATAGGAATGGAAGTAGTAAACGATCTGGGCGAGAATGCGAGCCCAGTTGATGCTGTTGACGGCACCAAGGTTGAGTGTCGAGTTGATGTCGGGGTCGGCGAAAAGGGCCTTGACGATATCTTGGCAATCGTCAAATGTACCAGTTACGGCCAGGTTGTGCACGTTCTTGTCCAGCACTGTCGTCATCTGGGCTTCCTGGATTGGGCTGACTCGTCCCTTGGGGTGGAGGATGAATACGGAGACATCCTTCTTGCCCCTTAAGCCGTAAATAGCAGCAGAGCCTGTGTCGCCGCTTGTCGCGCCTACGACTGATAGGTGGTGTCGGTCTGTCTTATGTAAGTTATTGGTCTTCTGTGTTAAAAGTTGGAAACCCACCTCGGCCAGTCTTGCCCTCGTTCTTCCTCGTGAGGAAGTACTCGAAAAGATTACCCAGGAACTGCAGCGCAACGTCCTTAAAGGCGAATGTCGGACCGTGGAACAACTCGAGAAGGTACAGGTTATCGTGCATGTGTTTCAGAGGAGCGGTTTCGGGGGCGCGAAATGTCGAGTAACTCCGGTCGATGATGCCCTTCAGGTCTTCGCGGGGGATTTCGGTGGGGGAGATGTAGAGCGACAGGACCTCAAGCGCAAGGTCTGAGAAGGAGAGATCCTTCCAGCTCTGCCACTCAGTGGCCGAAGGAATCTGTTCCGGGATGTAGAGACCGCCATCCGAGGCAAGGCCCTTCAGCACAACCTCTTCGAAGGAGAGCTACCCAGTGTCAGCAGTTTATACCAAGTGTAGGCCCATGTGTAAGGGGCAGCTGGGCGATCGCTCGTACATCGTAGTCATCACCCCGCGTGCTGAGATAGCGCTGGGGCGAGCCGGTGGAGGCTTCCCCGTTGGTAGTGGCACCGTTCAACATAATAAAATAGTGTCGTTGGACTTCAAGATTCGCAAAGAGTTGGCGACGGAATCACAATAAACTTCTTAGGGATTCGTGCTAATATGCAAGGGAAAAAATTGCTTCAGTAACCAGTCAGTCAGTTGCCAATAAACCTAGACTATGAGTAGGAAGGAGGGCGATGGTTGCCCGAAAATCGGCTTTGCCCCGCACTAGGCTACTTTTGGGTTCTAGCGTGGGCGATCTATGCGGGCAGGGCAGCCAGCAGGCCAGGGCAAGGACAAAGTTCAGGGTCACTGCAGCCCCTGGCATGACATGGCATGTCATGTCCTGGCTGGCCCAGGCCCAGCTAGTTAGTTGTAGAGCTGAACCTTGTGAGCCTATGGGAATGCGGTGTCTAGCCACGCTTCATTCTTCTTACTTCTTAATTTCTTAATTTTCTTTTCTTCTTCTCATAATTTGCATCTACCTCTTCATAAAGAAAAGTCCCAATTTGTCTGTATATGCAATTGAGTAAGTAACTATATGTCTTGCGATGTCTATGTGATGCAATTATATTTAGAGTATCGTATCCCAATAAGTTCTTAGTCAATGTATCATCAATCAATCAATCACTCTGACCCCGCTTTTTCCCCTTATGACCAAACCGTTGTTATTATCATTTCATATCATGACCTCGTATGCTTCTTTGCGCCCGTAATGTTGCCGCCACCTCTCTCTTGCTTCATACTTGTTGCACATGTCGCGACATTCTTCCGGTATTTACCTAGCAGTGGACGATGACCGTCTACGGCTGAGGATTTCTGCCTTCTTCTCGGGATTGATGGTGGGGTCGTTCGTCGGGTCGCCATCAGCACCTGGGTTGGCCATCTGTGCACTGTTAGTAACCTCTTCATTCTGGTGATATGGCTTGGAGAGCTGCTTACTTCGTATTCCAGGGTCTTGATGAACTTGTAGAATGCTACTGCCAGGATGGATCCTATAAGTGGCCCAATCCAGTAAATCCAATGCTCCTCGTCAAAGGTTAAGGTGACGACGCATGGTCCGAAAGAGCGCGCTGGGTTGAGCGAACCACCAGTGAATTGGACACCGACCATCTCGGCTATAAACAGAGCCATGCCAATACACACAGGCGCCAGATACGTCGCCCTGTGCTTCTCCTTGGCCATCATGAAAATGGTGAAGACCAACTCTGCCGTGAGGATGGCCTCGATGAAGACCCCCTGGACCTGGCTTGTGCCCCCGCTCAGGGTAGTTCTGACATTGAATTTCTCGGGGAAAAGGAACCGGACCACAACTGAGGCGAGCATAGATCCCAGCATTTGTGCGAAGAACAAGCACACCGCACGTGTCACCGAAATGGCTTTCACCATGACCATGGCGAGTGTTACGGCCGGGTTGAAGAGGCCACCGCTGATGCGGAAGAAGATCCATACGTTGACCATGAGAGACATTCCAAAAATGACGGAGATGTACAGCAGGACCGAGACGTCAAACCCAGTGGAGCCACCTGTTGTCGTGTTGCTGTCGGAACTGTTTGTGTTGTTGTTGGCTTGAGACTGAATGTTGGCTACTTCAGTCCCGCCAAATGCGAAGAAGAGGAAGAGCGTGGTCCCAATGAACTCTCCCAAAGTGGCAACGAAGTGGTTCTTGAAGTTCGAGTTCATCCATTGCGTCATGGGCAGGCGGAGAACTTGCATCTTCTCTTGATCGCTCAGCTCTTTCCAAGTGGGACGAGCTCGAAGGGGATATCCCATCTCCTCGTCTACCATCGGACCCCCCCTGTTACTGCGTGTTTCTTCAAAAAAGGACTTGGATGGTGTATGATTGCCATTGCCCATGTCGTTAGACTGACGATTCAGAAATGCACGAGGAGGCCGGCTGTGGCTGGCTCGTCGGTACTGATGGTCTGGGTGTCTGGGCTCTTCGCGTCCCCGGGGAACGTCTCGGTCGCCGAAGTCATTGTCATCCCACCAATCTTCCTTGTCGCGTGAGTTCGAGATACGACCGAATCCCCCATAGGAATTCCCCGTATGAGGAGGCCTGCTCTGTGACCGTGCCGAACTGGCTCGTCGGGCGCGGCCTGGGTCGCCGGATTTGGGCCGGGGACCAAATTTTTGCGGCTCATTGTTTATACCATCACCACCGGTGTCTGAATCGGAATTGCGCTCCGGAACTTGGGGAAGGTCCGAGGGGACACCGGGGCTCGCCAATTGCCCAGGTAAGGGCAACTGCGGAGGGTCCTGATTGGAAGCCATGTTGATCGTTGATGAACTGAGCAGTCTTGACTTCGATTATTGGATTGTTGAGTAAGAGAAAGTAAAATGGAGATTCTTCAGTTGAGTAATAAGGTGCCAAAGGCCATGTGCTAACTTGACGAAAGGGGTGATTAGTTGGCGAGTTGCTTGGACAATCAGGTCTCGACATTGGACAAGCTTCTCTGGGTATATATGCTCTTCTCAGCTGTGACATATGTGATCTTTCCTGGATATCCAACGTGGCCGAGCAGATGCAACTACGTCCTTGATCCAACCTTGACCCAAGGACACCAACCACTCGCATGACTCTATCAGCTCTACCCAATTGCTCTGTGGATCCGAGGTCAGGGGTTCCCAAGTGCTGAATGAAAATAGACAACAGCAATATAGAGTCTCCTGGATCCATGGATATACCCTGAAGTCGATCGCTGCAAGTCGTTGATCAAGATACCTGGAGAACCCGGTGGTGGATCCCAATATCGTGGCATTGGCCTTTGCAACTCACGAATCAAGAGTCAAGTGAAGAGAATGACGTGAGCTAAACTCGGCCTGAGAAAAGCAATCGTCGCGGGAATAACCATGCTGAAACATGCGACCATGAGGAACCCCATGCGTGGTTGGAGCCAGCCTGCTATACAAGATCAGATATGCGTTGGTTGCCAGGATCATCGCGGCTCAGCTGCAAGAATAAGAAAATCCTGCCACTGAATAAGCACAACACCACCTCGAAAATTCCAACGATATCATTGGCGGTGCAGAGAGTCGCGCACCCAAATAGTAAGTCAACGCATGCGTTGGGCCAGTGTTGCCTTTGGGCACAGCCAATCGGCGCCGGTTGTTGAGGTTGTTGTGAGTGAGCAAGTCCGAGGTCACAAACTCCGTGTCCAGTCGGGTAAGAAGCAAGTCTGCTGCTGACACACGGCTGTGACCGGTGTATTGGCGTTCGAGAAAGAAAAGAAAAAAGAGGTTGGCTGCATTGATCATACGCATGTATTATGTAAATGGCCGTCCTATCTTAAGGCCGAGGCTGACCAACAATATCGTGCAAGGAGATACGGTGCAGATCAGGGTATCATACACCGTCTTCGCTCCGGCCCCGAACGACCAACCACTGCATCTCAGGAGACCTCGTTCTTAATCCTTACATATCCAGGTGGACCTGAGTCTAGCCATGATGCCGATCAACAAAATTCTAGAAGGGATTGCCCAGGCGTGTCTTTTTACTGGTTGTCGATTCTGTGACGAGATGGATGACGAGTAACGCAGCCTTGACCACCCCTCTGTAGACCAGCTGACTAGGAAAAGCATTGGTAACCTGTAATAGTGCTTACACACGCAGGTTCAACAAGTTCGCTCGCATCGACAACCGTTTATGGACAGAGATACACATATGGACGGGTAAGTGGTTACAGCCGAGTTATCCAGAAGGAGATCGACGTAAGCTTCTATCACGACTAAGACCGCCACAGCCGCCAGAAACCGCTGCACATCATCTTTCACCGTTGGGATCCACGTGTCACTGCGTTATTCTCAAGGTGAGACACGGGAAGTTGCCTCCTTACATATGCAACTTGCTCGAGCCGGGCCGCTATGCATGAGAGATCAACTTTCTGGGCTTCGTCAAGATCGTCGTCGTACATTGCTTCCGTCCTGCAAGATATAGTATCTGGCCAACACCGCTGTTTTGGCGTTACTACAACAGGCCAAAGATCAGACCCGCGATGCCTGACAAGAGAAAATGTATGCGAATAGGCACGACTCATGAAGTGAGGCTGTGGTGTCCAGCCACTACGGTATTATAACTAATGGGCTCCTGGTGAAATCAGCAAACTACATATCTTCTGAGCCAATTCTTTTCATGCAGGCAAAAGCATCCTGTGCTTGCCCCTCACTCTTCAGCTGTCCCAGATTGATCATCCATAATTGGGCATACCGACATACGGGGCTGGGTCCGTTGTTATCTCGTCAACCTAGGTCTACATGGGATGCATATCTGTGCAGATCGTCGTCCGGAGTACGACGATCCCTGAACCTAGGGAGCGCTTGTTTTCTGGGGACACTCCAAGGCTAGTCCATCCGACCTCTTTTCTCTCTGCTGGGATTACTGAGCATAGAGATTTCGCAGAGTTCATGTAAACGATGGGGCAGGGGATCTTTCGATCTGCGTGACCAAATAACTCCTTGAGAATCTCGCGAACGTCCGAAGTTCACAAGGGACAAAGCCGGAGGCCTTAGCCGCTGAAAACCGCGTGCCCAGCCCCTCATGAACATGCATTGATGGGAATCGGCGCTATATCTATGGTCACTGTGTTTTTCACGTCTTCCTCTGAGATTATCATTTGCCGAAATCATTTCTTAGCGCTCTCCTGGTGTGACCTAACCATCTAATAGACGAGCTCGCCGACTTCTAAGATATATGAATTTGATAATAAAAGTCAGGTGAAATCCAGCCACACAAATAAATACTATCGTACCCCTATTATTTTGGCGGATGGTACACCCTTGCGAAAGTATACCCAATCATCAGATGACGCATTGCGCCGAAATGTCAACCCATGTGTGACGGGTGGTTGCCTGTCGTACACCGTGAAATGGGTTGCTGTCGGTGAATTCCAGCACCTTTGATCGACGCAACTGAGAAATGTCATCATGATGATGGACTATTGCCACAGGGTCGAAAGAGTCATGATAAGGCTTCAATGACTATGCATCTAAGTGACTTGGTTGATCTACTACATAGAAAAGTCCGAACCTCCAAGCCAAGGCTGACCCAGCCACTGAGATGCCCATACACCCATATATATGATGCTGCAGATCCTGAGATTGAGGCCTTTGCTGTGATTGACAACCCCTTCCAGGACCATATCCACCCCACTGATCATAGTGAGAGCGTCATACGTTCAGTACCTGTATAGCCTGCATTATGAGAAAACGCCTCTTTATACTTGAGGCCGTTGCCTTAGGCCGATTTATCGGGCCCTCGAAATCTTTCCACTGTCCATTTCATGTCTTGAAAGAACGTGTGACTAACGCAAGAGCGGTTTGGTGGACTGGCTGATATTACCAGTCGCTGAGTAGTTCGAGACTCCTTTTTCCATACCTTTTGTTCACCTAGTTAGCATATCGGTATGGACGAACAAGAAACCCCGCTTCATTGATTGGCATTGCCTATCACTACTGGTTGCTCCCATGGGAATGAGATAAGCCCGAATTATATATGTGCCCATTATAACCACATAGGCCCCCTGAATCGACACCTGAGCTGGTTGGGTTCCTGAACTCCATCTTTCTGGGTATAGAACATTATCCTCCTTTCTCACTTATTGTTATAGTTCCTGTACTGTTACAGACCTATCGTCACCGGATAATCTACATAGTTCACACGTTACACTCCAACCGTCTTGTTAGTGTCACGAGAAACCGACTCCTTTCTTGAGCCTTTTTCGCATGCCCTGAGCCATCATTCAGCTGACTGGCACGTTCATGTGCTAGGGTTGGATCTCTCCCTAGTGACTCTGTCATACTTTACGTAAGTGATGTTACAGTCTATCGTTGATGACACTGCCACAAATATGCAGTGGGATGGTCATAAGATGAAAACTTAGAGCCTCAGCATCGTGTTATTAGTCACTTGAGTATATATATATGGCCCCCATATCTTGCTTCATTACCCCTTACAGTGTGTTGTATGGGATACACTTAGCTATGCCATGCTATGTGAAGTGACCACACCATCGCCGAGGCTCTGGCAGTCGGTAACGACTGGAGGATAGGGCCGACCCTAGTGGCGATCTCTGCTTCCACTGATCCGCCTTTTCATGGCCATTCAAGTAATTCCTTTCTCTTCTTCTAGGACTTTCCCCCTTCATCATTTCTTTCTCCCAAAAACGTTGTTCTTCTCGAATATTTTCTCGCAAGAAGCGGGCACACCTTGCGTAACCATCAAACGCAACGGCACCCAACATCACCACCCTCTCAACCCCATCGCCCAGTCGGAAGGCCCATGTTGCACTACTGGTATTCGGCATTACTTCTCGACTGGGTGGTGAGCTTCCTTAAGGTGGTCCCACCTAACGATCAAGGACTACTTATCAAGACGATCTTGACGAATTGAACCGGACCGCCACGACGAACCCGAATGAGAAGTCTTTGTGCTTGGGACGCATCGAGGGGTTATGGTGGTGCTGTCCGGGGATGCGTTGGCGCAGGTTCCATTCCTTATGATACAAAGGTAAAATATACCTTTTACATGGAAGAAACCGATAACGAGGCCACTGCACGGGTCTTTTTTCCTCCGGATATGGCCAATAATGATGCACTGTTCACAGAGGTATGTTATCATCACATCTCCACTCGAGGCTCGGGTGCATCTTTTATTATCCTTTCTCATCCTCTTCCTTTCGCCATCAGTGACAGACTCCCTCTCCACAATGCCTCACTGACAATAACCCCCGAAAATAAGGCCGCCTGTTGAGCAACCTTGACTCGCCGGTTTGAAGGTCTCTTGGCCCTACAGAATGTATATACGAGGACAGCCTCCAGGGGTTGGATATCCATCTGGATAGGCAATGTGAGTTCGACATCAAAGGTAACACCCTTTACACAGCCTGAAAGCCTACCTACTTAAGACCACAAAGAGAACGCTAACCACTTGTTTCTTCTTTTTATCACCAGCTTATGCACGATCTTTATGCGCTTTTCGCTTGCTAGCATCGCTGCAACACAACAATGCGGCAACCTGTACGATAGCAAATGCAGGACCGAGTTCAAGTCACCAAGACACTGCGGACCTCAAATTCGCCTTCAAATTGTCCTGCTACGGCAAGAATATTCATGCAAAGATAAACGCTCCGCCCTAGCTTGGTGTCGCACCTTCAAGATACTACTCACACTGGACAGAACAAAACCCCAAAGCGCCAGACGAGGCTGCTTGCCAGAAAGTCTCCCAGGGAGGCCCCATCGTCATAGCCAGAAGGGTTCGAGAGTACAACGAGTTCCTACTTTCAAGTAATTGGGTACTCCGTCCCGGTGTGAGCCTAACTCAAAGACTGGTAGCCATAAGTCACAATCTTGAGAAGGTAGGTAATGGCTTTTAGGATCGATTATTAAAGAAAAACGGGAAACTGAAAATTATTCTAGGTGGTTTCTCGTGAGACCGATCTGGTATGGGTGGGATGGTCGGCGGACGGTAGAAACAACCATTACAGTGGTGTTGGGGGGCCTCCGTCCTTTGCCAACCCCATCTGCCGTCCGTCAGCCTATGCAGGCCATGACAACCCAGATGGGGCCGTCGAGACCCCTTCACCAGGCCTTGAAATGTGGTGGATACCGTGGCATGAAGGATCTTCCTGCATACGAGGACATGAGCCTGGGGCAGCAGCTCGCCCTTTACCCGGAGGTCAAGGACCCCAGTAACGATGAGATCAAGGAGCACGCCGGCGCCCTCCAGAAGCGTAAGGAGAACGATGTTTTGATCTTCAAGGCTCGACGTCTAGAACCTACACAAGTGGACGCTGCGAAATGTGCAGCTGTGGCTGCCACAGGGGCCTCTCGGTCGGAGATCGCCTAAGATCATTCAACATTGTCCACCCATCACGTCCACGACGCCTTTTGCCACCAGACTGGACACGTTCCAGCATAACAATGCTGGCTTCACGTTCCGCTCGCCGTCGAGACCCCTTTAACAGCGGTCTCAGTCTGAGATGGGATGGATAAGTTCCGGCAGAACAATGATAACTTCACGTTACACTCCCCGTCTATAGCGCGAAGCTTTCGATGGCGTAGACAAGACGACCTCACCTCATAAAAGCTTCACGTCTTGCTGGCATATACGATTAGCATAAAACACCAATCAAAGAATGGATTGACACCGAAGGCTTCTCTTATTGTATTTTTAAGATCCTCATACTGTGATTTTTGCCTCGCTTTTCGGTCCTCGAGTTCCGAAAATGGTGCTTCCCACTCGTACCTCGCTGCTTCCCATGGTGATGGCGCCCTCGAAGTCCTCGCTCATGCCCATGCTAAGCTCCAACTCCCGGTCTAAGCCTAGTTCCTTGATAACCAAGTCGCGCTGCTCCCGCAGACAAGTAAAGTCCTCGTTCTCGTTTTCTGCTGTCGTGGCCACACTTCGAGCAATGGCACCAATGGTCATGAGGCCCAATAAATTGAGATGGGGCGCCTCCTCGACGATTTTACATAGAGCAACTGTCTCTTGGCCCGGAGGACATCCGGACTTCGACTCTTCTCCCGACGTGTTGACTTGAACGTGGATGTTCAGCTTGGGGGCCTCTGGGTCTGTGGCGAGGAGCTTCCCGCGGTACTCATTAAGGACTTGTGCTTTTTTCGTGGTGTCAACACTCGAAACGCAGAAAAGGTTTGGGATCTTGGCCAGGTTCTTGCAATGTCCTATAGCACAATTAGCGTACATACTGAGACTGCGGCTCCAAGTAGGTAACATGAGAGTATTATTGAAATGATTTTCGGGTGCTACCGTTGCTCAAGCCAAGGCTGTTGGGCCAAGACGTCGTCCTTATAATACGAACTGGGCTAGCCCTGATACGAGCTCTGGCACGCAAATGTTCGCTTACCTGACTGTAAACCACCAATGAAATGCCACTGTATGCTTCTAGGCAGGAGCTCTGCCTTCTGACTCAGCTCCTGAGCATAGTTCTCGCCGAAATGTAGATGCGAGGTTGGCGGCTGACATAAGGCCAGAATATCGTTGGCCGGCTTCAGTTTCGAAACCGCAACCAGGCGTACCTGAGTATCAGAGGGTTAGTCTGATGAAAGTGTCCCAGTTCTCGGCTGGTATGGTGCAATCTGTTATAGATGTGATTGGCCAACCTACATTCTTGCCTTTGGCTACTGCTGCAACCCGCTCGCTTATTCCGCCGAGTTGGGATATCAGAGCTGCAGCTCTGGACGGGTCAACCTTCATTTCGGTTTCACTGGACATCATACGTGAAGATAGGTGATGGCAGCGAGGTCCTGTATGCTCTAGCGAATATCAGAATAACCAGGCAGTCGGAGTTTACACTGGTCCAGGTAGATTATGTCCTGAGTATCTGATTACACAGACTGCTGTTCCAGAGACTTTGGTGAAGCACTCATGAGTGAACGGGTCATACTTCCTAGCCAGCGGAACTACTTCCGTTAATGGTAGCGGTCCAGCAGCATAACAGTGGGGCAATCGGATAAGATTAAAAAAAGTTACGGAATACAAACCATAGGACCCAAGCAGTACCGACGAACAACTCAACCAAACACCCCAAGTCCAAGTCCTACATTTCCTGCCTTGTTACTCGTCGCAATAGATGATTGCCGCTTCTACAAGCCTATAGAAAATGGATCCTCTCTTGACTTCGCTCTGTGGCATATGCCACGTTCGAGAACCCAAGTACAAATGCCCCCGATGCGGCGCCAACACATGCTCGCTTCCATGCGTCAAGAAACACAAGAAATGGTCCTCATGCAACGGGCAGCGTGATGCCACAGTATACATGCCGCCTTCCAAGTTGCGCACCGACGCCGGCATCGACCACGACTACAACTTCTTAACCAAGATCGAGAGATCACTAGAGCAGACCGAAAAGTTACTCGTCCACGAGCGAGGCATCTTGCCCGAGCGCGAACAGCAAAACGACCGATCCAATGGGCCTCCGAATAAGAAGACGCGCTTGAACAAGGGACAGAGCCGAGGACGGACAACTCTGGAGGGCGGCACGCGATCCTGGGCGAGGCCAGCTCTCAAGAAGTTGAATGCGCTAGGCATCACCGTTAAAAACCAACCATACGGCATGTCGAGGCATAAAAGCAACACGACATCTTTCAACAAGCGATCACAAACCATCAACTGGCAGGTTGAGTGGTGTTTTCTCGACCCAGCTTCCTCCCCCCAGCCTGAAAAGCTGCTGAACAAGACTCTTGACAAGGAGACCATATGCCTAGGTTACTCCGATTGTCGCGAATACTACCGGCGGTTGCAAATGTCAAAGAAAGAGAAAGAGTCGGAGAAACAAGAAAAAAAGGAAAACGAGGAAGCGACTGCTGGGGCAGGCGAGGTGGATGAAGGCGATAATAATGCCATTTTCAGCGGACAAGACTGGGAGAGCACAACCTGGGCAGCAACTTCAATGGTCAACCAGGGATTGAACGGCCACTGGTATACAACAACGCCACAGGGAAACCCGAGAAAATCTATTACCGAGCGTCAAAGGCGCGCCCAGCATGCGAAAGACGAATACCAGTTCTACTACCACGTCCCGGGGACGCCTTCGCGCGAACCCCAGAAGCTCATACCCGTCAACGCAGACGATAGCTTGGCATCTGTGCTGTCTGGCATGGAAGTTTTAGAGTTTCCCTCGATCTACGTCACCCCGGCCGGCACGAAGCTCCCGCCAGGCTATCGACTAGCAAAGCGACCTACAAGCAGTACTTCCCAAGGGGACTCTCGGCTTCCGCAAAAGCGCAAAGCTGGAGGAGGCTTGGTTGAGTACGACGACTCGAGCGAGGAAGAAGGTGAAGTCGGTGAAGAAAATGACGACGAGGTGATGGTAGTGGAACAGGAAGCTGCCGACACCACCAGCAGCTCCGGTTCTGACTCTGAGGATTCAGAGGAGGACTCAGATGAAGAAATGGAATAGTGCCGGGACTCAGTGTAGCACGGCTGTAAGAATACCTCAAGGCTGACAGTTCTTAGAGACCGCAGCAGGCATCCTGATATAAGATGGCCTTGTATGAAATCCATGATGAGAGGCTCGAAATAACCTAATGTTTGCTTATTTAAGTGCCTACCTACTTTACCTAGGTACTCATGCGGTGGGAGTTTTGCACATAGACGTACATGTAGTATGTAACATTAGTACTTAATCACAAGTGAGGAGATACCCTGCATTGCTTCCGGTTCCGTTGCTCAATTACCTACCACTACTCATGTGACTACTTTGTGACTGCTTTTGACGTAATGATTGCCAGTTGCTATTATCTGATTCCACGAGCTTCGTTATGTTGGTCTTTGATGCGGCTAGCTAGGTACCATTCAATGCCAAATCCCATCAGTGACTGCACTACAGCTGTATGCTGCTAGCCTAGCACCACCTGCCTAGGGACTGGAGCTGATTGCTGAAAGTTAGCACTAACCCAAGATTAGGTAGTGCAATTATTTTTCTGGTGGGGCCGCCCCAACCACCTGCAGGTTTTAGTAGCACCTCTCGCCGACCTCCATCCAGCCCACTTGGCAAGGGAAAAGAACACAAGAACATCTTTCTTCTCAGCCTCCTCCCTGCTCACCTACTCAGTGCTGGCTGCAATTTGATGTATCCACACGGGCTTCTCTGATTTTCCCACCACAAATTCTGCTTTTCTCTTCTATTTTTTACATTTTTCCTGCTCTCCACCTACGCAACCTCCTCCTCTCCTCCCATTCATAAAAACCGCGCTTTCTCGCGCTTTCAGATCTTTTTGCAAAATGTCTGAATTCCTGGGGTATGTGTCTTCAACATAGGTTATTGCCGGTGTAGCTTGCTACGTCCGCCTCCGCATCGTCAGCCATCTATCATGGAGCTCACCGTGTAGCTTTGCGAGCAATTGGTGGCATCGATGCTGACTCCATCATTGCAGTTCGCGCATATCTCTCATCTCCAAGAGTGATATCAGGTTAGTCCTTCCTTCCATCTCCCAGTCTTTGTGCGTGTGGCCACCGTGCTGACACTCTTTCTCCTTCTTCAGATACTCAGGCATACTACACGAGATCAACTCGGAAGAATCGACGGTATCTCTTGAGAATGTGAGATCCTACGGTACCGAGGGCCGCCGAGGCAACCCTGAAGAGGAGCTTCCCGCGTCGGACCAAGTCTACGAGTATATTGTCTTTCGTGGAAGCGACGTGAAGGACCTGCGCATTGAAGAGGGCCCAGCTACCAAGGAGAACAAGCCTCCCGCAGTGCCCGACGACCCTGCTATTGTTGGCGTAAGTACACTTCCCTCTTCGCGACCGACACTACCGCTTCATATGATGAAACATTTCGGATGTAAACCTAAACTTGACTGAATTGCGCAAACAATCTCCTGTTGATATTTCCGTTGCCTTCCTTCTGATCACGAAGCAAATCTTCTATTCCATACAAGCACAGCAATCAATTCGGCTTAGAATTCTTCGCTAACATGCATTATCGCATAGGCTCGTGCTCGTCCTGTCGGCCCTGCTGGTCCAGGTGGTCCCCCAGGTCCTCAAGGTCCTCCTAATGCCGGACCCAACGCCCAAGGTGGCTTCAACCCATCTCCGTTCCAGCAACCTGGCTTCTTTCCTCCAGGTCCTGGTGGTCCTTGGGGTGGCCGCGGTCCTGTTCCTCCCGGTGGACCTGGACCTGTCCCGGATCCCAGATTTGGTGGCATGCATTACCCTCCACCCGGCTGGTTCCCTCCTGGTCAAGGCGGTTTCCCCCCTGGCCCCGGTCCATGGAACAACTTCGGTTACCCACCTGGACCTCATGGTCCCAATGGCCCCAACGGTCCTAACGGCCCTAATGGTCCCAATGGTCCTCCTGGCGCCCCTGGTGCGCCTGGTCAAGGCATGCGAGGAACACCGCAGCAGGAAAAGCCCACACCCATCGGTGCTGGACCTCCTGGAGCTCCTCCTGGCATTGAGAAACCGAAGCCAGCTGGAACGCCCTCTCAAGGCGAGACGGCTCAAGAGCAAAAGCCCAACGCCCAACAGTCTTCTGCGCCCGCCCCACCTGTTGACTCGAAGCCGAGTGTAGAGGAGGTAAGAGCCACTGCGCAGTCGCTCAACGCCAACGGCCCTGCTAAGGTCGCTCAACAGCAGAAAAACGTTCCCACAGGACCCAGAAGCAACAACCGTGTGACCCCCGCTGTTCCTTTCACTGGAGTTTTGAAGGGAGGCCAATCAGGCCAGTCTGGACCTCAGATCACTGCTGCCGCGGCCTCTATCAAGCCCGCTACGACGGGCAATGCCCCTCCCTCTGCTGCCAGTATCAGGGATGCCACTCAGCAGGCGAAGGATGCCGTGGCTGTAGCCATGGCCAAGCTGGGGAACGCCTCGGCTGCTCCTGCGGCTGGGCAACAAGCCCCCAATGGTACTGGAAATGCCATGGACAATCTGACCAAGAAGGTCAACGAGATGAGGGTTAACGCCACCCGCGGTGGACCCAGCACGCGCGGCCGTGGTAGAGGCAACCGCGCTGGAGGTGGAGCCGGCAAGATTGACGTTCCTGAAACCGACTTCGACTTCCAGGTGTCCAATGCGAAGTTCAACAAGCAAGACCTCGTCAAGGAAGCCATTGCTGGTTCACCTCTGGGCGAGACACCAAACGGACCCGACCCCGAGGTCCAAGAGGCAGTTGAAGACCCTGCTCAGCCCCAGGCTTACAACAAAACGAGATCATTCTTTGATAACATCTCGAGTGAGTCCAAGGAGCGATCTGAGAGTGGAGGCCAGAAGCCTGGTGGCCGTGAGTGGCGCGGCGAAGAGCAAAGAAAGAACATGGAAACCTTTGGTCAGGGCAGCGTCGATGGCGGCTACCGGTCTTACCGCGGTAGGGGCCGTGGTAGGGGCCGCGGTGGTCCTCGTGGCGGCGGCCGTGGCTTCAGCCGAGGAGGTGCCGGCTTCCGTCCTCGAGGTGACTTACAGGGCCCGGCCCAGTAGAACTGGAGGATTCGCACTTGAATAATGAGCTTGCTGTGACAAAAGTCCCAGTCTGATAGTTGGTCACTGCATACCTACTATTCAGTCTTACAGTGTAAAATATGGCATGGTTATGGACTCGGAGCGTTGTCATTTTACGAACGGTCAATGAGAACGACACAAGGCGTTAACGATGTTTACGAGGAGTTGTCACGGATCGAACAGGTCAACCGGTTGGGGGAAAGCATACACATGGTTTAGGAGCGAGAACGCTGATACCAACTTGATTTCCCTAGCGCTCTGTACATAGGCAGTTGAAAGAGCCACGACGGTTAATATCAACGCTATACTAAGCGGCACACTCAAATCCTGTCACTGAACTTTTCCGTCCCATTTTTCGTGATTATCCGCTTGACTGCAAAAGCGCTGCTCCCACTAGGGTATGCTATTCTATGTGATCCGCATTTGAATCTCAGACGATTATTCCGCTAGATAGATACAGATGAGTGAATGGACGAGCGGAATGTTGGTCAAAAGATTGGCCCCAATTTCGACAGGCCGTCCACATGATGTGTGGTGTTCAGCAAGCTGGGCTATGGTGTATCGATATCGGGTCTCGCATGGAGTTGGGTGAACATTCAAGTAAGGCTTTACGGTTCTTTCATGTCAATGACAAAACTCGTCATTCTCTGTTTCGATATCGGACAGAAGCTTGGAAATCCTGGTATGGAAGCTGAAGCATTGAGCAAGCATCGCGTTGGTGGTGTGCAGTCCGGTTGGTCATGTAAAAATGCATAGCATAGCAGGGACGAAAGCAAGTAGGCTTCAAGAACGTCCCTAGTCAAGAGAAACGGGAGCTCTGCATACAGCAATGAACATATAATAGATGCTCAGCGTGGTGGCTAAGAACCGCTTGTTATCTGCAGTGCGAAACAAGAGAGAGGAGAGAGCACTGGCATACCTGCCCACGAGGTGGTCTTCTCCGGCCCTGAGCAGGTCTTGCGCTTGAAGGTCTCGATGAAGGCCATAGATAGATCTTATTCCAAGCTACGGCCTTGGACTCGATTGCAAGGAGTAAGGGTGGCGCTCGCTGAACAGCTCGTTCATTATCCACGTTGGTGGCTCTCGAGGTCAAATTGCCGTGGCGCTGGCGAAGAAGTTCAGGGGTATTAAGAAGCTTATTGTATATGGCATGGCGATGACCGTTGAAGGTAGACTGTCTTATGCGTCTCCGATACCAGCTGTCAACGTGAGAGATATGCCTGTGATACAGCTGTTGTATCGATACCGAGTGTTCCGTAGATGCATTCCCTACCCGAATAAAAACATATCGAAGTATTCACTGTATCCGACAAGAGTTCATCTTCGAAGTCCAACTTACAGTTGTACTCGTGTACTCTATCTGTCTATAGGTGCATAGCTTAGTAACACCTAACCCCGCGGCGACCTCTTTTTGTTCTCCGTATGACGCACACCGAGCTCTTTTGCTCTTGCCTTTTGCGACTTACCCCACTACCACAACCCGGCTGCTTATCCCACCTCTCTCATCCCACTTCCACTTGCAAAATTCACACATACCCTTTTGCAAGGCTCAGAGGAGGACCGGCGATTATTTTACTTACTCAATTGCGCCTCCGACGTCGCGACCATGTCCAGCAGGCAGTTGCGCAAGCTTCAAAAGCAGAAAGAGCTGGAACAGCTGCAAGCGCGCACCCAAGAAGACAGTGGTTCTGAGAGTGAGGAAGCCCCATTCCAGAAACCGAGACAGAGTGCATTCTCTGGCTTTGCGGCTCTAGGCGGCGCAGATGAGGACGACTCCGACAACGCCGACAAAGAAGAAGACGAAACCCCAGAAGAGGAGCCGGAAATAGTAGAGGTAGTCAAGCCGACCTCGAAGAAGAGCAAAAAGAAGAAGAAGAAGGCGAAAAAGGCAGTAACGGAAACCAACGATAAGAACACCGCACTCGGTGCCAAGTCAACCGCCCTGACCGACGATGCCGACGAGATCGACCGTGCGCTCCGTGAGCTCAACCTGGTAGCCAAGTCATCCAAAGATGGCTCGGCTCCGGGCCCGACCACTGCCGCTGAAGCGAAGCCGTACGAGCGCATCTGCGAGCTCTTAAGTCTGAACACCTACCATCTCAGGGTCATCAACGAGATGCGCACACTCTTCGGTCGTGAGGCCATGGCGGCAGCCGAAATGGAAGAGCTGGAAGACGAGCAGAACCGCAACCGTCGACGAGGCCAACGTCAAATGAGAGAGAATGTGGACCTGGAGACCTTCCTTCGGGGCGTTCCTGGAAAGTCGCTACCCGAGGTCACTCTCCGTCGCAATCCATTCTTGCCGGGCAAGGAGACATGGCCAAGAGCAGCTACGGACGGGCTCACTATGAAGCAGGTCAAGGACGGAACGGTGGAAACGAAGTGCGGTACTGTCGAGTTTGGGTTTGCACACGATCAGAATTACAACAACTTGGAGCGCCAGTTCTTTGCCCTTGCGCAGATGTATGAGCCCATGCAGCTGGTGCATTTCTTGCATCGCCACCCCTACCACGTTTCCTCGTTGATCCAGGTCAGCAAGATCGCAAAACAGGACCAAAACTCGGCTCTGGCTGCGGATCTGTGTGAGCGTGCTCTGTTCACACTAGGACGTGTATCGATATCTACATTCCGCCAGAAGCTAGTAGAAGGCAAGGCACGCCTCGATTTCCGAAGGCCTGAGAATAGGCAATTCTGGCTTGCTGGGTATCACTACCTGAAGAGTTTGGTCATGAAAGGCACTTACAGAACAGCCCTTGAGTGGACCAAGCTGATATTGAGCATGGACCTGGCCGATCCGTACGGTGTCATTCACTTCCTGCATCCCTTGGCCATCCGGGCGCACGAATCCAAGTGGTTCATAGACTTCTGCGACTCGGAAGCGTTAGACGAGTGTGATACGGCGCAAGACTACATCCGGCAGACTCTGGTGCTTGCCCGTCTGCAGCAGAAAGACAACGCAGGTGCCAAAGCTCTCTTAGTCGAGGGTATGGAGCGTCTTCCCTGGTTATACAGCTCGCTCTTCAAGGCCCTGGGACTCGACGTCCCACGTGCTATATGGGGTACGGAGCCTAGAAACGAACATGAGAACTTATTTACGGAACTCTATGTTCACCAGACAAAGCCACTTTGGGACAATACCCAAGCAATCGGCCTGCTGAAAGAAGCAGCTGCATCTGCACAGAAATTGTCCCTGGATCTTCTGGCGCCTCCACCGGCCGCGGGACGAAATGTTGGTCGGTTTGTGTACCTCGACAACACGCCAGCGCTCATGGGCCTGGTACCCGACGGAATGCTGCACAGTTTCCCGAATTGGGACTTCGATCCATTGCCGCCAGCGCAAGAAGAGAACATCTTCAGTTACGATACCCAGAAACTCCAGTGGACTCCAGACCGCGGTGCTGCTGGCAATGACAGCTTGCTGGGCCCTCTGCCGAACGATATCAACCGTCGAGAATTGGAACAGATGCTGCAACAGGTCATTAGGGATGGCGCCCCCGCACAAGTTCGTCGAGCTCTAGAGGAAGCACTTGGCCACATCGGTCAAAACGTGAACGTGCCGGCTGAGGATGGAGCTGCTGTTCCAGGTGATGAGGCACAAGATGGTGAACAAACCGGGCTCTGGCAGAACTTAATGGATATGATTTGGCCTTCACGAGCGTTGCACGATGGGAACGACGACGACGGCAGCGACGATGACGATGACAGATACATGGGACCGGGTGGTTGGCCTAGCGATGACGATGAGATCCCGCCGCTGGAAGCACCGGGCGGCGCGAGACATAGGGACACAGACAGTGATGATGGCATGCCTCCTTTGGAGCCTTCACGATGAGCAGCCAAATGTCTACGAGTTACGTAGTGAAGGTAGCCAAATACAAATAATGGTTGAGACAAATCCATACCCCCCTACCTCTTCTCGTCCGCTCCTTATTTAGAACTTGACTGGGCCTAAGTCGGGTCATTGATCCACCGGACCTCGTTGTGCCCGGCCCGTTCCGCTCTCTGGCGGATACTATTGATCAATTGGCAGGATGTACTTGCTCAGCCAACCAAGCTTTCTCGTGCAAGGCATACGCCATGCATCGTCAGCATGCAAGTCAAGATGCATATCAGTACATACATGATGCATCCGAATTGCTGCATACCTCACTCTTAGTCATCAAGGGCCAACCGACCGACCAACCGGCCGGCCGGCATGAAACAACGTTTTTGTATTAGGTTGCGCCCTACCTACAATTAACAAGGACTGGATGTCGACCTTGTTGGTGTTTCAGGCCGAGAAAACTTGCTCATGTTTCATCAAATACGTGCTCAAAACGGAGGTCTATTTCAATCACGGACCTCAGCTCTACCAAAGCAGAGGCAAGTCCGATTTGCAAGAACGGAAAGTCTCCGATAAGTTTCCAGGTGTAGTGTAGGTTAATGAAATATGTACAAGCTTGTGCGGAAGCGAATCAGCCAAGGCAGCACTAGTTACAACATCCATAGTCGTAGAGCAAGTTAGGTAGCCAAGCAAGGCCTATGTGCAACTAACACAAGTTGCCTGTTGACAGCGGCTTCCAATCGTAGCATGATATGGGCGACTCCCTCCCATCACCCAAGAAATATGGCGGGGTAAGGAAGGGTAGGATTATGTCGCATTTGCCATTGCCTACCTACCATGATAACCGGTAACCAACCAGGTATTTCTTTGACAGGCTGTCAGATTATGAAGCAACACTATCGTTTGGAGGGGGCGGGCTGAAGATGGGGGAGGGGCGCCGAGGGGCAAATAGGGAGAAGGGGCAGGCGCAAGGGCCGTGTTACCTTCCTTGTGCTGGAACTGGAACGGGAACGGGGGATTGGAAACTTGCTCATCCGTATTATTAATGCAATAGTACAACATACAGTACGTCCTTTCTTTCAGTTCTAAGTTCCATATGCCGGGTACACTTGACTTTGATCACGCAAACTGAAAAAAGGGAACGCGAAGGAAAAGACGTGTCTTTTTTGGGAAGTTACATAAAGAGTCCCCCGAACGTACCGAGTTAAAAGCGACCTCCCTTTCCCAATTCCATAATCTCTCAATCTCTCGTCACCAACCTTAACAACCACCCCGCATTGTCGTCAATTGTTCTACAGAGCAACACTTCCCAAAACTACATAAAGTACAGACCGCTTCCAAACCACATACAACCAACCACACACTCCCACACATATACCAAGATGTCCGACCACACCTACAAGTTCGGCGTGCAGATGACCTGCGGCGGCTGCTCCGGCGCCATTGACCGCGTCCTCAAGAAGCTCGACGGTAAGCTCCCCTGCATTCCCGGCTTTGCCATCCCGCCTCTCCCGCTCTCGCCCGCCCCTTCAATGACTTGCGCGCATATCTCTTGGCAAGTTACACAATAGGGAAGGGAGAACGAGTTAGACAGGAAGGGTACCAAGAAAGAACGGAGTTTGATACTCTTAAAAGAATGAATGAATGAAAGAACCATGCGCTAATTCTTTTTCTTCCTTGTTTTAGGCGTCAAGTCGCACGAAGTCTCGCTCGAGAAGCAGGAGGCCCTCGTCATCGCCGAGCCCGGCCTGGACTACGAGACCGTCCTCCGCACCATCAAGAAGACGGGCAAGACCGTCAAGTCCGGCGAGGCCGACGGCGAGTCCAAGAGCATCGACCTGCCCGATGCCGCATAGAGTAACAGCATATCCAACAGGATCGCTTCTCTCTTTGGCCTATAGACGCAATGGGCAAGGCTGCGTGGCGCGGGTGGGAGAATACCAGGAAGGCATCATAACTACCTATCTCGATCACCACAACGACTGCTACTATACTTTTTCGTCGACGACTGCCGGCGAAGACCCTCACGACGTTACTTCTCGAAGGGTGGGATGAACCGGTTCAGTCCGAATATTAGTAGTGGTTTTGTTACTACAAGTCCGTCGTTTGCAGAAATCAGAGGAAGTGGAACGTACGGGGAGGGATACGAACGGGGTGACAGGCATAGCATAGCGGCTCATATCGCGATATGATGCAATGGGTTTATTACTTTTTCATGGCCTGTTTGTTACGACGCGGGATATATACTTTTTTGGGAGGGAGTTCTCCGGCTTTGAGGGTCGTTTTCGCGGCATCTATCTCACATGGTGCTGCACATCAATAGAAATATGGTCCAGGGGTTTCCATGGAACTCTGTGCAACTCGACCCGCCCACCTCTGTTATTTCTTGCTTCCGCCTCCCTCGCGATGGCTTTCATCAAGATGGTATGTGCTGACTGGTCGATTACTTGGGTTATAGCAGCGCTTGATTCGTTCTCATACGTGATGTATCATGCTACCCATCTGACTGGCTAGGTGTGGTAGTGACAGTTCATTTGGCGGCACTCTTGACTTGAGAAGTGATATATCATTTAAGTATGAACAGGCGGTCATATGCGGTCCAGGCTGGTGTTCTTGTTGGATCCTATGTCCAAGGAGTGGCGTTGGCGCTCCTAACTGCCAAATGGATCGAAGCGTGACATCTACTTCTCCAATTATAGATCGAAACAGTATACATGTGATCGCGGCCAGGGGTTTCAATGTGCTTCTCGTGTCTCGCGATTTTGTGTTTCGCGATGATATCGGATCCCCCTTTTCACTCCATATCACTTCACACCAGGAGAACCGAAAAGCTCACATTGCAGTACGCTACCATTGACAACATGTTGTTGCCGTCTGGGGCCATGGATATATCATCAATAGAGCAGGCCATCCCTACGCATATATACTCTCAAAGAACGCCCCAACAAAGCCATGTTCGTGGGGCGACATAAAGGTTGATGCCGATGGGACAGGAAAAACGAGTCAAAGTCCTAACATATGGTTGTAGTGATATAACGGTGTAATGGATCAAGGCGTGGTCCCCCCTTGGTTTCAATTGCTATGTAAGTACGCAACCCTTATGGTATCCAAGTTGACCTCCTTTTCCTCGATATGTACAGAGCTTACCAACCTCCCTCAGGCTCGTTTGGTCGAACTCTCTTCTTTGTATCGCTTACATGGGCGTTGCTCGTGTAGCAGCTGTGTCTAACGTACCCGTCTGCTCGAAATGGGCGTGGAAGTACGTAATGAGTATTATTTGGCTCTTCGTACGTCTCTTGGCTTTTGAGGTTTCGTGCGGTTGGTAGTTGTTACTGATCATTAGATCCCTCCTTCTCCACTAGACAGTGCGTGTCACTCACTCAGTAGTGCTCATGGAATTTGTCAAGGTGACAGATCTCTAGAAACACACTCTCGAAAAGCGGGAAGGAGTATGAAAAGTTGAGGGTCGTCATGTGTACTGTACATGTGGGTGTTGAAGAGATTGGGCTCCGGAGCCAGGGATCGTCTGCTATATTCTATTCATCTGTGTAGGTCAACTTGTCTTGTCGAAGAAATGAGGGGGAAAGTGTAAAAACGCGGGCGTCTTTGACTGTGTCATCATTCCATTGAGTGTAGATGCGTGTCGTTTGGATCGCCCAGGGGACGACCGACTTCGTGCTCGTTACCGATTCTTCTTCTGAAGGTAGACGATAGGAATTTATAAGTTTGGGTGTTCATGTCCATCATACAAGTCGGTCCGCAAATCGTCTTCGTCCTTCTCTGCGTCGTCGCCTTGGTTTGTTGCTCTTCCATTATCATGCCGACTCCTATATGAATTTCCCGAACTACGCAGGCAGTTCCCTTATTTTGGGTACATTGGTGGATTGCTGCTGATAATTCCTCCCGAGTCCCTCCTTCTTCCTCGTCTGATTTCTTTCTCGTAGTGAAACGTGTGCCTATCGTCTTTCTCTTTTTCTTCTTCTTCTCCGTAAAGAAGAGGGGGCCAAAGAATTTTGCTCAGAGCCAAGACCAAATGCAGGGCCGTGTTTCCCACCCCCTTATTAGACACATGTCAGCTGGTTGGCCCTCTAGTGCTGATGAAAAAGATCTTCGGCTCCGGACTCTTGAAGGACAGATGTATATAACAGCCCTGATATCGAAGCCGAGTCTACCATCACATTAGGGTTGAAGATCGCATGCCAGTCTTTTGGTGTAGTCTCCCTACTAAATACATTGCCTGTCTCTACAAGTTTTTTCCCCTGCGTTTCTTTCTCATGTATTGATTAATTTATTCGATCATAGATGTAGTTTCAATCGAAGGGGTCTAAGTAGGTATATTGGCTAGTGGCGTAGATAGGACATGCACCAGTCGCAGATCAGTCAAGAGTATCTGGCCCGACAATGACCAAAAGCTGGGTGAAGATCGCTTCAACACCCAACAACACTACTTGAGGCCAAGGTGGGCATATGAACGACACTGCCTCTGCTTCCGCTTATAGGCGAAGAAGTCATGAATCACAGGGGGAGGTTATATATATTCACGTAATGGCAGGGCTGCAGGAATGCTAATGCTTCACCGTGACTATACATATTGCATCCCACCTCACCCCCTACCAGCTGACGCAGACTTATGGGTGATTGTGTTTTCAGTGTCGTCGTGGGCTCTCTCAGGTCATGCCATTCTGCCCCGCAAGCCCGTTATAATAGACTCTGAAGCCCACAAATCAACTGACCTACAATGGTGCCGGTAGACACCTACGGAGACCATCCAGTGATGGTCACTGCCTACTAGTAGCGCATCAGTATCATGCCCCCGCCCTGAAATACGTGAGATGCCAATAGACGCAGTCTTGAATAAGTGGCCATACGAGACACTCTATTTAGATTGACCTGCCACAGTTCGGAACGTGACCCTGTCTCCTTTTTTAGTATCCTGCTTTTCGTGGGACGACGGGTTCCAGAGGAATAGTCACGATGCATGTCCACCGCGTGTATGCAAAGAACAATGATGACGGACTTCCCCAACTAGCATTGAACGATCCATCGGGCAGCGCGGCTGTGCATGTCGTCGCCTGAGACGCGTAGGAGTTTTCATGCATGGGCCCGTCCATTCGTGAGCATTCCCAGCCCGATGGCTACCATTCGCTTATCGGTGAGGTAAAGTAGAGAAGAAGGAGAGGGGGGGCTTCCAGAACAGACCCTTGCACGATGGGTGCATGCACCATATATATATACCGCCTTATAAGTCCTAGGCCGGTCGTCGTCGTTGACCGCGGTGCATCCACCGTTGCTGCTTTCCTCGGCTCAGAGAAAGACAAGCGAGGGTACATCCAGCAGACGTAAATTCTCCAAGAAGTCAATCGCTCAGCGCCAGTAAATGAATGTTAAGTTGAAATATGCACATCCGTCGTGCTTACTACTCACGTACGCGAGGAGGGGACGGGGTTGGGGGAATTGTTAGTGACCCCTGCCATAAATAACGGGTTAGACTAGCATCTGCAACGGCCGACAGGGATTGATTGGGAGTGCGGATGCGCCCATTCGGCCGTGCCGAAATGTGATGAACAATTCATCGCGTCTCGTTGGCCCAACCACCGAGCCGTAAGCCGAGCAGCCTTACCGACAGTGGTCGAATCGAGCAAAAAGAAGAGTTGGCCGTCATAGCGAAGAGAAGCAGCAATGACGATCGGGTCAGTTAGACTGTTAATGATCCCATATTTCCGCTGGGGAGGTTGCATTCGGATTTGATCCCCTGGATGGGTTGCGGCGGCCGAGTATCCAAAACGACGGATTCTCAAACAACTTGCCAAGCCGGGAAACTCACGTGGAGTCGGATGCAAGAGCGGGCAGAGCGGACAGATGGAGAGAATTTGGACAGTCGTTAAGATTTTTGTGGCTCTTTGGGGGGTTTTCTCTCCTTCGGTATTTGCCGCCGTAGGTAGTAATAGGTGTTGGCGATGGATGTAAGTGGAAGTATACACCCTGCTTACTTACCTATTCTGGATATGTGTTCGCAGTTTCCACACCATTGCGCGTCCTAATTATCGTCCGACTGTTATTGATGGGCTCTCTGCTGGGAGGGACCTTGACAGCACGCTGGCAGGGGAGACGTGGTCTGGACGTGGTCTGAACGTGGTGCGTGAGAGACGGCGAGGCGGTAGACCAGTAGGTAGGGTAAGTAGACCACTTGGTAGTACAAAGTATATACAGTAGAGTAGCATGGGCTGTAGTCGGGTAGTATTGAGCAGTATGCAAATTGGGCAAATTTGTTGTTGACCGTTCTGCTGACCGCATGTTGTTGGATGCAACATAACATAGTTTGATAGTCTGAGGAACCGGTAGTGACTACCGAAACAGCTGAGAGGCAAAGAGATCTGCCATCTGCCTAGGTATATTCGAAGAGTCTTCTCCACTTACCGCGTGGGTAGGCCAGTATTGGCCAGTAGTAGGCTGGGAGGCGGAGGAATTCTCGCATGTGATATGGCCATTTCTGTGCCGTCCGGGTGTGTGTAATGTGGCATTGGGGGCATCGAGAACCCGTTATGCCATGGCTTTGGGAATGCAGGTCTGAAGATCACCAACTCTATGAGTTTACATACTGTAAGCAGAGAGAGCTGTAAGTGGCAGGTGGGCTCCTGGGCTGCTTGGAGACAAAACGGGACAAACGTGACTGACATGGTATGGTGGACACTAGGACAGAATGCAAAATGGTGGAGAGGAAGGCGCTATGTCGCTATGTTTCGCTCGTTTTCCTCCGAACGGAACCCGCTTTCGCCCAACAAACCGTCTCGCCATCCACCATCTCCCCTCCTCTCTAGAATCCTAGAATCCTCTCCGCCTAGAAGCCGCGGCTTGGGCGATCTGCAGTTTTGTCCATCGCTTCGGGAAAGTGTCAATGAAATGAGACAGGGATGGATGGCATACCGTCACGTGGTGGTGGACTTTTTTGGACTCTGTTCGATGCGAAAGTGCACATGTACTAAATCGCCTCTGCTAATAGTCGAATTACCGTAGCAGTTCGCCAAGCATTGCAAGATGAGAGAGTGATGAGAACTGATCCCCAATCCCGCACCATCGATTTCATGTGCGGTAAAATGCCCATCTTCAGCCCCACGGACGCCGACGATCAACAAGCCATGCCATCCAGTGCATTCTACACGTACGCGGTAATAAATCTGCATGTACAAGCGAACAAGCGAGCAAGCCTGGTCTGCCTCAGGCGAGATTTGGGTCGGGGTTTGAGGATGAATCAATCGCTTATCGAGCTAATCCCCGACCGCAGCCGCCGCAGAGTAAAAAAAAAAGGAAAGAACATGAATACCTGCCACTACCTACACACACAACAGGCGTACCTGCCGACTTACTTACTACAACCTAGACTGATTCTAGGCTGACCTAATAATCCTTCTTTGTCCGAGCCTTGCCTCCCAATACTCCCTTTTTTCTTCATCTATGACATCCAAATAAAGATTCGGACTTGAATCGGCCGAATCTACCGGGTTATGCATAACCTGTCCCTGTCGTCGCCACTCTCCTATTATATCGCCAGATGTACTGTTGCTGCTTCATACCAACAAGTTTTTGCCTGTCTGGGACGGTGACCATAGACCATACATACTTTATATTTACTTCTAACGTTGAGATCGTTTGATTGTTGATTTAGGGTCGATCATATAACACGCAATACGCGACGTTATTGTTGTTGTTGCAGTCACTGTTGAGACTTCATTCATACGCCAATGGCCGACCATGGGACGCCGACGCCGACGTCGACCCACGAAACCGGATCCGGCCACGGAGCTGCACCCTCACGGAGTGTAAAGCGACCTCGACCGGTGAAGTCTTGCATGTAAGCCATCTATTCGCATTTATAGATGAACCACCTACCTACCCATATGCCTACCTACCTATCTACCTGCCTACCCAAGTACGACTTTCTAATCCACCGCCACCATCCTTAGTGAGTGTCGCAAGCGCAAGCTCAAGTGCGATCGTCTGTTGCCATGCTCACAGTGTCAAAAGTCGCAACGCCACTGCCGCTATGCTCCTGACGGTGATGCTGCCAACTTGTCAGACGCCTCTGACGCCGACGTGTCGGAGCGCGCCTCCAAGAAGAACTGTGTGCCCAGCGCCCACGAGCAGACTCCGAGGAGTCGGGAACGGCCCCTCCCGGCCTCTTCCCAGCATTCCTTGCTCGACGACTACGGCGCCAGGCTTGATCGGTTAGAGAACATCGTTCTCACCAACGCCGAAAAATCGGTGAAATCAACCCCTACCTTACGACACCAGCCCCTAAAATCCTCATCTATGACTATTCGGGGTCTTACAGTAAAGGGTGGCCTGCGGACGAGGTTTTTTGGGCAAAACAGCACCCGCGTACTCCTTAACTTGGTAAGATAAGCTGTATAACCTCCTCTCGTGTCAAGTCTAAGTACTCATTGCCCAGTAGTTCGACGAAGCCAAGGAATTCATGTTCGCCAGGAGCAAGCCTCGTGAGGTTAGTGAGGCCTTCTCCGACATCCAGAAGATCCACAGGACACTTCAGGATGAGCAGCGGAAGGCCCTCACACCGATTCCGGTCTACGTCGACAGCATGACCCCTGTCCAGAAACGAATGGCAGATATTCTGCCGAAAAAGGCGGTATGTGACCAGTTCCTGCAGGTATATCTCATGGCGTCCGAATCTATCTACCGAGTGGTTCATATACCTTCCTTTATGAGTATCTACAATAGGTGGTGGGAACACAGCGTGCAGTCCGAGTCATTCCTGCCTCAACTACTCTCGATACTCTGCATCGGCTACCGATTCATTGGCCCGGGTAAAGGCCTACAACCTGACCGGGACGGTGTCCACATACCCACTGCTTGTAGCCTAGTGAGATCATGGCTGGACAGTCTCAGGGGCAAGCAGCTGGTAGATTTCGGCACGCTGCAGGCCGAAGTCCTGCTCTTACTGGCACAGCGGATGATCAACCCCAAGAACCAAGAGACCTGGACACACCTCGGTTTGATCGTGCGAATGGCCATGACCATGGGACTCCATCGAGACGCGTCCGAGTTCCCTCACAAAATATCGGCGTATTGGGGCGAGCAAAGGAGGAGACTGTGGTACACGATTTTGGAATTGGACGTCCAGATGTCGACGCAGTGCAACTTACCGGTCTGTGTCCGTGATGGAGATTTTACGTGTCGGCCGCCGCGGAATCTGAACGACGACGAGATATATCTCGACATGCAAGAACTCCCAGAGTCAAGGCCGATAGACCATATGACCGACTCTCAAATCCAGGTTTACGCCTCGAGCACATTGCGATACCGTTTCAAGGTGGTGGATCTCATCAACCGCATCGACAGCCTGACCGACTACCAACAAGTCATAGAGTGTGGCACAGCCCTGGAGCGAGCCTTGGATGACATTCGCACCGTGACACCACGAATGTTGCCTGCCACTCCCGAGGAAAGAAACAAGCAATGGGCGATCAGGACGGTGTTAGACATGCACTGTCGTCGGGCGCTGCTGAACCTGTACCGGCCGTTCGCTTTGAGCACGCCCGACGTGCCTCAGCAGATCTTGGCGGCTTATCTCCGATCTTCCGTGGCCTTCCTTACCTATCTCGACGATCTGGATCCGAGTTCCGAAAGCTACACGCAGCTCTGGCATAGCCATAACCTCGTCTTCCGGCAAGACATACTGCAAGCCGCGCTAAGTGTCTGCTACTATATCAAGCACATCATCGTCGCCAACAACATTAACAATAACGACAACACCCAAGGTAGCAGTAACGCGGCTACGACGCTCCGCCCGCGGACCTGGCACCCGGTTCGGACGCAGCCCGAGACAATCGAGGAGGCGTGCCTGCTCGCCTCGGAGAGTTCCATCGCGCTCGCGCTGCCGCGTCTCATTCGCGTCGTCGAGACGGCCTTCACGCGCTCCATGGTCCGACGCATCCGCGAGATCGGCACTGATTTAAAGGACCTCGTCACGCTGACGGTAGTGCTGAGCGTCTGCCGCGGCGGCACCGGTATGGAGGTGCAGAAGCGGGCCCTCGAGGGTCTCCAGGCCATCATCGATACGGGGCTGCAGTCCATGCAGACGAGCCATGAGGCCATTGCCTCGCTTCCTGTAAGTAAAACTCTCCCCTTTTTTATACCCGGGTTATGTTTCCTTCCGAGTCTGTTGTTTCCCAATATAAACAAATTCGACATTTCATCCTTGTTTGCTGTAAGAAGTTTTCACGATGGCTGACTAGCGGAAACTTTGGATCGTTTTACTGCAGACTCCTATGTCATTGGCCAATATCCAGACGCCCCCGGGCTTCGTCAACCCTGTGCAACCTTTTATTTTGAACGATGAGCTTCCTAACGTGGTGAGTGAGACTTGGAACCGAACCTCAAGGGAGCTAGCTAGCTGGCTTGTGTGGGCGTGTATGTTAACGACCATTGCTGACTTGTTTCTCTCTACTTACAGATACCCGATGATTTTGCAATGTGGGATATGGAGTTTTGGCAGCCGCTGCTGCAAAACAGCACTATATGACCTCATCACTACCCGGATGAGAAAAAGGGGTAGCGGGTGTACCTCCACCGCCTAGGGCTTATTTAATAGTCGGGATGTGGCCACGAAAGCTACACATATAACCCATCAAGACGCATATCTAATATGCGCGTACTTTATTTAATGAATAATACCACATTCGCTTGATTCATATACGGCACCTACTTATTAACTTAGTCCTGCATATAGGACAGAACAACCAACAATTAATAGTATCGCCATCGTCTTGCACAATTCTTGTCCTAGGCACATATATACATGTCCAACCTAGTGCCCTGGGTCCGTAATGTCCACTCGGTGACTCTTGAATTTTCTCGCTGGCACCTTTTGCGCAAACAGGATATCGAGTTCTTCATACGTTCGTCCGGCGGTCTGAAGGAGGGTTGCGCGAGACCACGTCAGTATCGCGGATATCCAAATGAGAATAGATCGGATGTATATCGAATGTATGCATATACTCACCTCAGGCACACGAAGGAAAGCCCAGACATAGCAGACGGCGGCAAGGCCGCCGAAGAAGAATCCTAGTTTCCCTTGCATATTGGCCTGCGGGGGTTGCGCAATAGACAGTTAGTCAGCCAGCCAGTCAATGAATGGTACGAAATTTTTGTTTTGTTTTATCCTTGTAAGGGTTTCGAACTTACCTCGTCGGGATTGATCATGTAAGGGATGGCGACCGTCATGACGATGCCGACCAGCCCCTGCGCCGCCGTGGCGACGGCGATGGTCTTGGACCGGACGCGGGTGGCGGAGCACTCGCCGAGGATGGTGAAGCAGACGGGCCCGACCGAGAGGTCGTAGGCGAAGTTCCAGACGAGCATGAGCGAGGACTCGGCCCAGGCGACACCCGCGGGGCGGCCCGGGATGCAGTCCAGGACGCCGATGAGCAGCTGCAGGACCACCAGGGCCGAGAGACCGTGGATGTAGATGGCGCGCCGGCCGAAGCGGGTCAGGAGGTACCAGGAGATGATGGTGGCTACGAATCCGACGGCTTTTTTATCGGGTTAAATAGGCATTAGTATGTCTCTATGACTACGGTGCTCGGATTGCGGCAAAGGGGCGTGGGGCGGTATAGACTCACCTAAGAAGCCGATGCCCATATCAAAAGCCTTGTCGGTTGGAAGTCCGGCCTGTTTACATTAGCATCGGTTTTGCGAAACCGCATATTTGGACTGAAAGAACCCACCAGCTTGAAAAAGTAGGTCCCATAGTTGATGAGGTAGATACCTGTGTATAACATGTGAGCTACAGTCTCCCTCAAACTTGTGTGTGTGGGATTCAGCAATGAATGAAGACGTACCAGAAAGCACTTGTATACTGTAAACACCAATCGAGATCTCCGTCCGCCGTATGTTCACGCTCCGGAAGCAATCCCAGTAGGTGCTCCCCGCCTCGATCTCCTGCTCGAGGCGGTCCGTCTCGGTGATGACGGCCAAGGTGGCCGCGACGTCGACCTGCTTCGACGCCAGCCGGCGGAGGGCGTGCTCGGCCTCGGCAAAGCGGCCGCGGCGGACGAGCCACCAGGGGCTCTCGGGGACGAAGAACATGCCGGGGATGATGACGGCGACCCAGAACCACTGCAGGGCGAAGGGGATGCTGTAGGCCCAGTGGTTGTCGAGTTTCGAGGTGCCCGCCGTGACGCCGTTGGCGAGCAGCTGGCCCATGACAAAACACAGGTTGGTGTAGCTCGTCAGCACGCCGCGCAGGGCGAGGGGGCACACCTCGGATGCGTACGCGGGCGCGATGACGACGTAGCATCCCAAGACGAGACCGCCCAGCAGCTCGCCCGCGAGCAGCACGGACAGCGAGCGCGCGAAGAACTGCAGGAAGACGAGGCCGCCCGTCAGTACGACGCAGACGCCAAAGGTGCGCTTGCGGCCGAAGAGCTCCATGGGGTACGCCGAGATGAGGGCGCCGATGACTTGGCCGATGGGGTTGCCCATGGACAGGCCCGTTTGCCAGGGGGCACCTATCCTAGTTTCAGTTATGTAATTCACACTTATATGTTTACTTGAGCTAAGTAGGTTGGGTTATGTAGATCACGATGTTCACTTACTAATGATATACTGATCGAGCGAAATCGGCGTTAGACTCATCCTCAAAATACATGGGTAGAATCAAAGTAGGCTCGCTCACCTCTCCGTTGTACTCATAACCAAAATCGGCCGCAAATTGCGGCGTCGCGTACAAATTGCCCAGGAGCTGCGGGTCGAAGGCGAGCATGATGACGCCGATGGAGACGAACATGGACCAGCCGACCGCGGCCGGGTAGAGCTTGACCGCCTGCCAGAACTCGAGATTATGCTCTTGCTGGATGGCCTCGGCGAGGACGACATGATCAGTGGCGGGGCCGCGCTTGGGGTCATCCGCCGCGTCGACGGCGGTGGTAGAAGTCATATCGTCAGGAGCAGGGGCAGCCGTTATCAAGTTTGTTGTTGAAGACTCGTCGTCCCTCTGGCCAGTTTCACTGGTGAGACTACTGAACTACAGAAAAAAAGATCGAGTTCAATACGCTGTTCGTTCTCGCCAATATCAATGGACACAAGGGATGGGAGGGCCAAGCATGTGTAGTCAAGATGAAGCAAGGACGTAGGGAACTAACAATTGACGGCACGCGACAACGGAGACATTCCGAGCCTCGTCGGTTTCTGCCTCCATTGTGGGCAAGGCAGGGTACGTAAGGTGCTTATCCGTATTATCTTGCTCTTCTTCTCTTTCCGTATCGAATCAGCACGCATACTGTGCCGTGCCGTGCTGACTCCGGTGATCCTAGCCGAACTTACCCGGTACACCCCAGCAGGCAGGCAGACTCTTGTTTCTTTTCACTTATCTAAGCAGGAATTCGACATGTCTAGTAGCGACAGGGACGAGGCAGGTGAATATCAATGTAGCAATATGACTGGATAAATGGGCTGGGGAAGGTCAAGGGAGGAGATGACTTGATGGGAACGTTACAATGAAAAGTAGGTGGAGTAAGGGTTCATGTTGTAGTGGGCTGGGGGGGCGGTTCTGGGGGATTCGGGGTTGCGTTATCCAGTCGGCAAACTCCCTTGTAAATTGAAATGGCGGGGTATCGTATCCAGCCCGAACGCTAATGCATGTCTGACTACGGAGTATATTTTATGTACTTTATCATGGTATTCAGCTTCCGGTAGTAAATAACGATGATGTATTTTATACAGGACGAGGCTGGATCAAGGCACGAAGAAGAATGACAAAAGAGATATGCTTATTGGTATATATTCAAAGCTAGTCGCTATCTATCTCTACCTTGAGGTGACAATAACAATTTCTCACCCGGCATGATCTTGCATATCACCGTCCTAGTGGTCCCGGTCCCCGTATCGAGCTCGACGTGCTCGAAACCGTCCAGTTCCACATGTCTTTGTTGGCCGTCGATCTCGATGTGCGCCTGTTGATTCCAACCTCCTTGTTGGCCGGACGTCGGCGTCTGGATGACATACGGAGTCCCGCTGCTGCGCCTTCGCAGCGAGCTGACCCTACTAAATGTGGACATGCCGTCCCCCTTGGACATCATCGATGCCGTATCAAAATGGACGAAGTACCCGCTTTCCGGACAGTTCTGCCGTGATCGCCTCGTGGAAGGCAGCGGCTCTTTGAGCATCTGGATAAGTGCCCGGCCGTCCTTCAGGAAAAACATAGTGATGGGGAGAATGTTTGCGGCCATGATCAAGAAGTTTTGGACGAGTCTATCGTTTGACATTGTCAGTAAACCGGAAAATCTTAGGGTGTGGGTAGAAATGGATCGCCACCCATGATCAGCCGACTTACACTGTGAGAATTGTACCGACTGCTTGAGGTAGATACCTGTCTGCGCTGGTGGTAAGAGAGATGTAATACATCTTCACCATCACTAACACGGCGATACTAAAACACGGGCATTACAGTTAGTCATAATCCTGCAAGGCGATGAAATTAGTCAAGGTTATGTATAACTCACATTAGATTTGCAACCGAAAGAGAGCAGAAGCCCAATTTCAACCCACGTCTTGCCGTAGCCTGATACTGGTGCACTATGATCAGCGTGATGAAGGCCATGTACAGCTGTGAGAATAAGTCGAAGACTGTTATAATTGAAGAGTCAGTCAGGGTAACCAAGAAAAAGGAGTAAGACACAAAAAAGTGACTGGGCGCCGACTCACTGCCTTGGACGTATTCGAGAGTATGCCGGGTGTGCAAAGCCCAGCACTGGCCGTTGGTGCCCGGGGTCCAGAAGCTGGACATGGGCTGGCATTGGAACAAAGTGGCTGCAATGAAGGCGCTATTTATGATGCAGACGACCAATATCTGTATCTCGAGTACACACCGCCATATATCCGGCTGGAGGAGCGGTACCAGCGAGAGACATATCGCCGCTTTGGCAGCCGTGGCGCTGAGGATCAGCCACGGCTGCGCGAAAAAGTCGGCCTCAAGCGCCGCTTGGGGTTTGCTCCAGTTCACCGTCTCTATTAGGATGAACATGTTACTAACACTTCCCAACGCCTGAGGGAGTGAGACAACAACATCTTGGTCAGCTAAGGAGAATTAGGCGTGTAGATGATGGCAGGTGGTGGGCGAGGAGGAGGAAGACGGGTGGGATGTCATATATCCTTGAGTGTCGGCGCAAGAGTGTGTAAGTGAGTAGCCAAGGGATCGAGAGGGGAAGAAAAGACGGAGGAGTAGTTCGTACCATGGCTAACCCAACGAACCGGTCGCACCAGTGCGTTTCTCGCCTATCTGCCCGGTTGACGAATATTCTCATGATACACGTCCATAACGCGACGACATTGGTCAAGATGGACACGGCAAGGAGGATCTTGCCTTGGTCCGGGCCAGTTGCGGTTGGTACCACGTTACCATCTTCAGGGATGGTGTCCGACATGATGACATGAAAGACGATCGTGACCAGCAAACGAGAGCTTGAGAGGATGGATGGCGACAGGAATCGGAACCTAGGCGATGGCGAGCCAGTTGTGTTGACGGTTCCAGGTCATCCACGTGTCGGGTCTGACTATCGTGTGTGAGGGTGGGTGTATGAGCGAGTGTGTAGTCGGAAGCACCTCTGCTTTCAACGTCGTCGATCTTGTTGTTTATCCAAAAGATCGTCGCTCTTTTGTTTCTGAAGTGTATAGAGCCGAAACACCCCCTGGTGCAATTGGCTGAAAGTGGAAGAGGGAAATGGGGGAAAAAAGAACACCTGCAGGCCACGATTCTATATAATAGGCGTTTCGCAGAACGACTTTAACCCACAATAGGATTCGACACGAAAGCACCTGCCATTTGTGTTTTGTATGCTTGGCTCGGGCTCACCTAGAAACAAGTCGCGGTCACGGGTAGGGATCGACACAGATTGATAAAGCCAAGAATAGGAATGAATAGTCTTATCTGTTCAGCGGGCGCCCTCCTTCTCTTTCTAATTCCTCGCCAAGAGGACATAGCACTCTGCCGGGCTGGCGCAATAACAAATACGACGAATAGGGGCCACAATATGATGCACACATGCCATACTGGGACCGGGTGGGCTCGCTTGCCATGCCCCCAACGTCCACCATGACGGATACTGTGGACACACGAAGCATGTTTGTCGTCTGGGAAGTGGCATAAGAAACTTGCTTCGGGTTGATTGAGGCTGCACAGAAGGGCAAAACCCAAGCAAGTCAAGGGACTCAAGGGACCCAAGGGGGCGGTGCCGTGGGGCCTATTTGTCACTGAAGCTGCTCGGGTCGTTTGCGATTGCGGTGTCTGCCACGATGTACGATGTAGCAGCCAGCCATTTTAAGGTTTGGGCAAAAGGGACAAAAAGGGACCCTACCCGCAGGGATGACCCCTGGATGACGTACCTTATCAGATTCGGCTCAAGGGGCCGCATCGGCTGTTCTGGCGGATCGTCCTCACTGCCGGTATCTGGCGTTGCGTGCTTGGCCCTATCAACATTGGTGTCGTTTACACGGGCGCTTTCTCTTTCATTCAATCGCTCGTCGTTCAGACAAGCAATGTTCTCCATCGTACAGCGCCGAACATCTCGGGCGCGGGCGGACGAACGTCGCCAAATTCGACAAGTGACCCGAGACTCGACTGTGGGGGATCGTAACCATGCACGCTTTCCAACAAGCAGGTTCCTGGAACGACCTGGGTTGCCTGATCTAAAGTTTGACACGGCATGACATGAACAATGCCTTGTGCAAGTTGGGACCTGTTAGGTGCTTCGCTTCGGGTGAGCAAGAACTGTCGACGTTTGATCGACACCTTAGACGAGTCTATTAAAGGAAAGCCCTGAAAACTTCTCCACAAATTGATTGGGCTAGACCGGGCCTCTCTCAAGTCCGCCCAGTCTCATCTCGCGTCTCGTAACCCTTTCGGACGACAGGCAGAGGGCAGGCACCATTTCCCTGAGAAATTGCCCTTCACATGCTCGCGTCTGGGTGGTGGTGACGACGAAAATTTCACAGTTGTCGTATGCGGACATAAAGGACGCAAGATCTAGAGGCTGGTCAGGTATAACAACCACCACAGTTTCCCAGCTGATAGATGAAATGCAACTCTGGTATTAACGCTACAAGCAATCGAAATTATAAAATACAATCTTCGGTACGTCTCTCGCACAGGTCCTCTAGAATCTGGCCTCGACCTTCTTCAATGTGTCCTGCAAGGCCCAGGCACTAGTTTTGCTCTGGCTTCGAACAGCTGCGGCTTGGGCTGCCGTGAAGCCCTTGGCCTCGACAGCTGGGTTGTAACCCAATTGGTTGATCTTACCGATCGTGGCAGTGTCCAGCTTCGGCGCCTCACTCCGGTCGGGTCTGGAGTAGACGGTTACAACGGCGGCTCCTCCCAGCCCCAAGTTATGTTGCAGTGCGTATTTAGTGTGAGGGAAGTCCCGGTTGTTTGCCCAGCCCCTGAGATGCCAGACTAGTTCGGCGCATTGCGCAATGCCAGTAGCGCCGAGAGGGTGACCCTTTGATATGAGACCACCAGAAGGGTTAATGACCATCTTGCCGCCATAAGTGATGTCGCCGTTCCGCACCATCTCGTGAGCCTTGCCTTTCTCGCATAAACCGAGCGCATCGATGGTGATCATCTCGTTCGCAGAGAAGCAGTCATGGAGCTCGCAGACCTGGCAGTCGCCGGGAGTGATGCCGGCCTCGGCCAGAGCAGTCTTTGCTGCGTGTTGGGACATCTCATACCCCATAAGATCGATTGAGCTCTTCGAGAACAGACTTGGAGCATCTGTTGCCAGACATTGGCCAGCGATAAGGATTGCACGATCTTTCAGGTGAGGCCGGGCATCCAGGAATTCCTGCGAGACCAAGACGGCCGCAGCGCCACCATCAGATGTAGGGCAGCACTGCAACTTGGTGAGAGGCTCGTGGATCATAGGTGCCTTCATGATCTGCTCATGCGTGTAGACGTCTTGGAACTGGGAGTAGGGGTTCTTGACCGAGTGCAAGTGATTGATGCGGCCAATCTCGGCGAAATCTTCCAGCTTAGCGCCATACCTGTGGCGGTGTTCGTGTTAAGGGTCTTCCTTCCACATAAGGAAGGGGAGCAGTTAGACTTACTTTTCCATGTATTCTCGCCCCGCATTCCCGAACATTTGAGCTGCGCCGGGGGCATTGGTGACTCCTCGGGTCTCGGCCATCATCATGCCACTCGTGCCTGTGGGGTTTTCTCGGTCGTTGAAGAAACTCTGGAGACTGCCGCGCATCATCTTCTCAAAGCCGACGACCAGGATGCAGTCAGCTCCGCCGTAGGCGATGGTGGTTCGGGCCATGGCAAGACCGGTAGAGCCCGTGGAGCAGTTGTTGTTCACATTGACGATGGGAATCTGGGTCATGCCGAACTGGTAGAAGACTCGCTGGCCACAGGTCGAGTCGCCGTAGCAGTAGCAGGCAATGCCCTGCTCAACATCGTCGTAGTTGATCTGGGCATCCAGCATGGCTTTGACGCCGGCTTCGAAGCCCAGCTCGGTGTAATCGACCTTTCCGCGGGGCTTGATGAACTTAGTCATGCCCACGCCCAGGACGTAGACGGGAGCCTTCTGTTTGGAGGGCATCTTGACTGCCTGAGTTCCGAGTTGATGCCGACTTGGTATTGGATTGGATGCGAAGGAATGTGATGGAGAGTGGAGTTGTAGATGTCTTGATTGATGATGTTGATTTGACTACCGAAATCCGGGGTAAGGTGATGGAAGCTAAATATCTAGCTGCACGGTAATTGAATTAGATGGCTTTTGACCCGCCAGCCACTAAACCCCATGATGCTGTAGAGGGGTCGGCCGTTGCACAGCAGGCGCGGGGAACGTCAGCGAGCTTAAGCTTGGACCGAGGCATTGTCCACTTTGGTCATAGTCTCTCAGATAGCGGGCGATAGTGCACCGCGAAGAGGCGGCAGTCAGAATGAGTCCATTAACATGCCAGAGCACGCACGGTCCCCCCTCACCCTCGCTGCTCGCCTCTCCGGGCCCCCCGGGCCCGCCTCCATCACTGTTACCTCGATACAACCAATTGGCCTTATCACACCACACACATCCACTGCGGTCGCATGCATATCATCAAGGTTTTGCCGAGGCGAGTATTGTAGATGCGGCGGTGCGGGGGCGTGAGGCGCCTATCTGCCTATTAGCAATATCGACTCGGAGAATTATCTCATTATTACACCTACTAGTAGTACGGAGTGCTACATACCTAATGCAACTACAACCTTAAGTAGGAGCAGACCGCATTCGCCTCTTGCCACTTGTGCTTCAAATATTGCTTGTTATTGACAGAACAGACCATCTATCTGTTTTATTAAGATGGATCCCCGAGCAGAAAAAACCTTTCTCGGCCATGCTCGGTTTACGAAGTCTACTTCTCATTTGCATAAAAAAAAAACCTCAAGCCTTGGCAGCTGGGCGGATTGCCTAATTCGTTCCGCGTGGCCCAGAACTCAGGACTCCCACCGTTTTGGGGACGATGGCCGTATCAGGTAAGGCGCCAACCAATAGATCTATGTTGATAGATTGGCAGATGCACTAAGAATGACAAGTCTAAGCCCCACTTCGCCTCAGGCGCTAGTCCTCGACCGAGACTACTATATGATATACATGCATATACTCGCCAAAATACAAAAGTCAACGGATCGAGTTGAAACAGGCGCCCGGAGATACCCAGAAAAATCTCGATAGGCGCAATCACATCCATAAGGTCGACATCATCAGAGCATCAAGAGGTTTACGCTGTCATATTCAAACTTATACTTCCCCCTTTCCGTCTTCTCCGAGGCTTCTACATCGACACCGACAGTTGCTCGCAATGCGCCATAAGCCTCATTGGCCGGGTGGTCATCGGAATACCCGGCGGAGAACTTTCCAGGGATCTTGAGATGATCACGCTTGGCTCTTTCCCACCTCCCTGGTTTCGCAGCCCCATACATACTATCGCAAGGTGTGCAAGGTGTGCAAGGCACAAGACTCCACATTGGGGACCTTGCTGGCAGTTTCATTGCCTTCCAAACATACGCTGCTAACTCCTTTATAGTCTAGTCCACCACGATATGGCCAGAATATGGCGAGAACCGGCCGGTCCTGTGTCCGAAGCAAAGCGCATCTGTCCGCTCTATGGCCTATGGCGGAGGTTGCCGCTGTCGTTACGTCGAGACTGGCCTTGGGTGTTGGTTGCACCATCTTTCATCTGGGAAGGCAGACCGGGATAGGATGTAACTCTCGCGCTGAAGTGCAAGCTGGCAAGGTAGCATTGGGAAATATATCAGAACCGACAAAGGCGCCATGCCAAAGTGCACATATATATAATATATATGTATCCTTGTTTTCATAATACCAGCACAGGTAAGTAGCAGCCATCAAATGACACAGAGTTGTGCAAAATGCATTCCAGTCTGACTCGATTGCAAGGAAAAAGACTATAATAGCGCGTCCCTACCCGCGATACCGGTATTTCAAAGAGGGTCACACACTTGCGCCATTCGTGGGTCCTTTCACGATATCCGATCACTACTGCTAACACCGAAAACCATATGGTTACTAAATCAACCTTAGGTGCTCTTTGGATTTTGTTCGGCGCATCGCTCCCGAAACCCATATAACTGAGTCATGTACGAACCACGGCGAATGATGATTATGTTCAAAACAATAAGACCAGGATTCAATATTATTGTATATGTATATAACGATGAGAAGTGGATTCAGCCTTAGTCTTGGAATTCTCCGCTAGGTCACGTCGAGAATCTCTATCCGATGGGAAAAAAACAACTGTGTCAGTGTGTGTGACCTTCAACGTATCTGGTTGGTATTGGGCCGACTTGCTTCTTCCATTGTTCGGTGCCGTGGTCTCACCTGGGCCGAAAAAGCATATTTGATTGGCGAGAGCTCGCGCGGACAATACCCGAAAATCGCTGTCCAATCAGATGGGCAAAATCTAAGCGAACAATAGTCTGCTGCGCTGTAGGCTGGAGGCCAAATACGTGGCTGGTAGGCAAACCCAAATGCTGCAATAAGAACATGAAGTCCTAGGCAGAAGGGAATGGGAATCACAACCTTCTCGCTTCAATGCCCATCGACTCAGGTCTACTGCGGGTTGCAAGTTGCACGAATCAGAAACCCCTGAGCCAGAATCGCGCCAATCAAGGAATCGCGATCCGAAAAAGTATCAATAGGACCAAGTCTGGTAATTATTAGTCCTTGTTGCAGCAGCCCCCAGTTGCTATGCATGCGGCATTATTGGTGGACCAGCCGAAGCGCGGAACGAGCTCCCGAAGACTTACAGCGTATGTACATAAGAGAGTTTTGCTGAACGGATGGGTAGCCAGCGGAGACGGAGGCGCCTCCGCTCTATTATCAAAAGAAGGTTCATTTCATCTTTGTAAGGCTGGCTGTGGCCGCCCGCCTTCTCTTCCGCACGCACAAAACCCAACCCTATTCCGACATCGTCCTGGCGACCCAACTTCTCTCTTTTCTAGTTTCCTCCTCGATATCTAGCCCTCGAGGGATGTCGTATAAGAAGCAAGCGGCTTGTTCTTACGCTTACAATGTTGCACTCCATCGCAATACCTCGGCTCGGTACAATCCACACCCACACGAAAAGACCCCGTCCGAGTCCATCTTCAACAACATGAAGCAACCCACAAAGAGCACACCTGCTCTCGCCGTCCATACGGTCATCAAGTGATGACAGAACCAGCAGTGCTTTGAGCTTCCTTCCGCGGGACCATCCTTCACAACAATACATTCCGAACGTTCGATTCGCCTCGCTAGCCCAGAGAATATTCCGTTGCGCTCGACCAATCGCAGCCTGTGTATGGCCAAACCGAACTCGACGACCAAGCTACGTTCAGCTGTCATAAACCTAGCCTCGACATCATCGATCCTTACATCTCGACTATAGGGGACCACCTAGGCGAACAGATACCCAACCACCAACAGGAACCAGTGATAAGAACAGGGGCCTATGAATAACAGAAATGGACCGAGTGAACTCGAAATCTGGTGTCTATGCACTTACTGAGATGCGCAGACGTAATACACCACCGTTCTTCAGCAGTGTGCCAGGGCCTCTTTATCTAGGTGAGGTAGTACAAGCGTACCAGCAACCAGCGACACACACTCGGGCGCGGTTTTGAAGAGAGCAAAACCCTGGCCGAAGATTATACCACCCACCATTTTGAGGGTCTCGAAAGAGATTTCTCTCCAGGAGGCCTGCCCATGGGTCGATGAACTGCTAACATAGATGTTGAATGCCACCTGAAGAAGAGTGTTTCCTGCCCGGATTCCGTCGGCCATGCCGTTTGACATGGAATGGCCAGTATGAACTGCAAACCCGTGCACGGTGACGATGTATTTTTCTTTCTCTCATCCTATCAACTAACAAGTGTTATACATACGATATGGACGCGGGAGCGCATAGGGCCAGATCGACACATCTCGTTGGCCGATGTGGCCAAGTTCTGATCTCATGTTGTATCAGGGCTAGGTTAGGCTGTTCAGACAAGGTCTGTAGGCTAGCTGGCTTATCGATGGATGGCAGCTTTGGAGGCATGGGACCAATGCGCGCACAAGCAACCCTAAGCGATCTGCAGTGTGTGCAGTGTGCAGTCTTGCAGTCAGCTGTTGGTGAGTTCGTTCCTCATCTTTCCCCGGTTTCCAGACCGAGAGCGAGCTTGAAACGCCTTAAGGGATGACCAGTCCGGGGATCTGGCTAATTGAGTTTGGTAGGGCGGTTCTTGGCTTTTCGCAGGTCAATTCCAACGGATGGAAAATTCAAAATCATGCAAGGAGGGCAACAGACGATACGATACTCGCATTGTAGACGCAATGCGTGCGTTTACGCCTAGTCCCGAATGATTAGTGGCGTCGCAATAGCGCCGTTCTTCTGTCGACCTGAGGAAAATTGCAAGGTCAGTGGCCAGTCAGTGGCCACTTGCCGGTCCAGTTCCGTCCAGTTCTGGCTAAGCTAGTGGGTTCTCTGCAACTGCAACAAAGACAGGAGTCCAGCTTTCGCTTCAGGAACGCCCAAACTCTCCTTCGCCCGCACAGGACCTGCCTCTTTTCTCATTTCCTTTCTTACCTACATATCTCGAGGCTCAAGCGTTTTTTTTTCCACGAGGCAAAAAAAACCACTTCTCATGGCCTCAACCCGGTTTTGCTTCTTCGGAGCCGACGTCTCTTTGCCTGGCTAACCACCATGGCTACAAGCTTCCTGCCCCCGTCAGTGTCAGTAGCACCTCTCCGCCGCGTGTGCTAAAAGTACTGTCCCCACGACAAGGGGCGCTTACATGCAACCCAGGAGGGGTGACCTGTTCCGGATACGTCCGGCACCCGCTCCGCTGTCCATTGGTTTGAGCTACCGGAAAAGGACTTGTTCCATTGACCTGGGTTTGGGCGCGAGGCTCAACAACTGGAGATGAAGCGCGAGTGTGCCTACCAAGATCAGCCTAATAAGCATCAGATTGGGCGAGGCAAAGAAGGCAGCTTTGGCGATACCGCTATTACTAAATCACAGCGACGCTCACTCACTAGCATTCGCCAACAGCAAGCCTATTGTGCAGGGCACTCGAGCAATACGCCCAAGGCCCAAGGTCGTCGGTTTACCACGATCCATCCTCGCTTCACTTCAGCCTTCTCGCACTTTTTTTTTCACTCCATTCTAGCACTCAAACACCAGGGCGGGTACGTCTTGTCGCGTGACTTAGCCAGACTAACCCTTATACAATTTGAGCCCGGGAGATTGGCACCCTCGTTTACCGTACCTTCAACACCGACCATACCATGACACTTGCCCTTCGTCCGAGGCAGACCGATGGGAACTCTGAAAGCGACATGGTCTCCACCGTTCTACACGCCACAGCCGCCACTTGCACCAGCCTCACTTTTTCCTTGCCGGGTTCTGGGCGATTAACATAATCCATCGTGTGGTTCAAGCGCTGGGAGGATTATTCGATTTGGGCTTGCATTGGGTGTAGGATCGTCAATCCGCCGGTTGTGTTGTGTCGCCTGGGCATCGTGAGCAGCACGCCCGAGAAGCTGCCCCTTGCAGGTCATGTCGCGTTCGCTGCGCCCATTGCTGCCCGCCGGCCGTGGACAACAAAATAGCTCCGACTCTTCGCCTACTCCCCAAGTCCCCAAGCGAACTGCCAGCAAAGCCGCCTGCGAGGCCTGCCGTCGGAGAAAGTCCAAGGTTGTTCTGCCCATCTTCCACGAAAACGGTTGTTTTCTGTACGCGCGACTGACTGTCAACTGCGTAGTGTACCGCTGAGCGACCGCGGTGTGCTATCTGTGTCGAGCGACAGACTGCCTGCGAATACAAGACCCTCCCGACGGAAACCCACCTCACCGCGCAAAAGCGACGATTGACTGACCTCCAGACAAAATGCGACGCCTACGAGGAGCTCTGCACGATCCTCAGGAGTCGGCAGGGTCCCGACGCGGACATAGTCCTCCGACGAATTCGAGCCGGCGACGACATTGCGGCAATTGTGAAAACCATGCAAGCTGGTGATCTACTTCTACAGCTGCGTCTGCGTGCCCCAGATCGATTCCGATACGAGTTCCCATACCTACGAGAAATGCCACCCACTCTGGACGGTGACTCCTGGTCCAATCCATACTTGGGATCAACACTGCACCAGAAGGCTCTTATTCACCCCTCACCACGCCAATCCCCCGCCGTCGACCTGGAGACGATCATGTCGGACGAATCGCAAAGGATGTTCTTGGTACCCTACCATACAGCTGAGATGGCCGATCCCAAACTCGATTCGGCCGATGTGGCAAAGTGGACAACCGTGTCGCCCGACAACTCGTTGCTGCGCCGCCTATTGAAAATATACTTCATCTTCGAGTTTCCCTTTCACCCCTTCTTTCATAAAGACCTTTTCCTGGACGATTTGCTGAGCGGGGACCTGCGATTCTGTTCTCCTCTTCTCGTGAATGCAGTGCTTGCAGCAGCCTGGGTAGGTTCATTCGCCACCTGTTCCTTCTTGCAATATGCTAACTTTCTATAGCATGGAAATAGCGAGTTTAAGTCTCGAGCTGCTTATTGGCACCCTGATAACATGGGATATCGTTTTCTTGCAGAAGCCAAACGACTTTTGGAGCTCGATCAGGGATCTCCAAAAATCACCACCGTGCAAGCTGCTGCGATCCTCAACTCCATTTGCAATATGAATGGCATAGATGAGCTGGGATGGCCTTTCTTGCGCAAATCCTTGAGTATGGCCCAGCAGCTTGATCTCTTCGTCCACAGCCCAGAGTCGAGCCGGTTATGGCAAATTGTAGCTGGTACCACGGCTTGGAGTCTGTTCAACTGGCAAGCGTAAGTTAAGGACCTGAATGTTTCTCGGATCGTGATACTAAGACCAGCGTGCAGTTTAGTTTGTTATCACAATTTCAGGCCACCTATGGTGGATGAGGCACCTACGTGCCCACTGCCGAATCCTGAAGTTGAACCGGACTACTATGGTGATGTGCGGGTCAAGTTTCCGGGAAGCGACTCGGCTACAAGTATTTCCAACGGTGCTGTCTTCAAGGCAATTTCGAAGTTTCGCAAGATTATGAATGAAGTATCTCAGAAATCATTCAAAGAGCCACAAAGCTCAACTTACATAACGTTAAATGATGCCTATGACGCATATGACAAACTCCAGACCTGGTAAGTGTGGCTTGACATCCAGCATTTATCCGGCGCGCCCTTGCACCATCCCGACTTTCCTTCTGTGTAACATAGTGCGTTTTCAATGGTCTCATACTGAACAAATCTAGGTACCAACGCCTCCCAGAGGCTCTGACACCTGATCGAATCGCACTGCCAAGTCATTTGAAGCTTCAGTAAGTTTTATCGTCTGTCCTCTATAATATACTTGGCATCCATTCTAATCAAGATGCCATGAACCAGTATGCATTTTCACATCCTTATAGTGGGCTTGTTCGAACCATATGCGCATGTCGAGTCGGCGAACAACCAGCCTGCTCCGGAACTAATTGTGGCCAAGTCAAAGGCTTGCTTCGAGACTCTTGTGCGCATCTACTATCTCCGCCACGGCTTCGAATCATGCGATACCACACTGTTACAATTTTTGCCAATGCTTGCGTTCAGCACGCTGAGCGATTTGCGAGCTGCAGATAGCAAGGAACTCGACCCTGAGAAGCGAAAAAGCCTCATCTCGACACTGGTACTCTGCGCCAAAGGCATTTGGGAGCAAGGTCGGAATTACTATGGCTCGGAAGCTGTCTTTCATTTGCTCCAGGGCTCGTTGCGTCCCGAGGATGCCGATCTCTCCGAGATATTGAAGCGCGAGGTTGTGAGCTGCGACGATGAAGACGACAGGATGGCCATCATGATTCGAGAGGTTCGGTCACAGTGGCCCATCGGTGTCTACAGCGCAACAAAGGAGCCCATTGACCACTCACTGCACGAGTTCATCCGCTGGTTGGAACCGCAAGCCAGCAAAGGCAAAGGCAAAGGCAAATCGACCGACCCCAATCATTTCCAGCTGACGGCCAGTGGCGGATGGGTCAGATTCCAGCCTTAGCCCCCAACGGATTCATGCCCAACGAATTATGTTTCAAGAGCCTAGGCATTTTTCCGTTGTGGATTTGGGGTCCTTCTTTCGTGGCCCTTCGAAAGGGTTCTGGCTTCGTGAACCCAGAGTCGAAAATGGGGAAGCCCTCTCCCCTTTGCCAGGGCGATGAGTCTATGTCAATTTCCGACAGTGGACCGTTATACGGGACTGAAACATCCCAACATGCTGGATGAAGAGCCGATTGCATTCTTTGGGGTTGCAACTGAGCAGTTCCCGAACGAACAATCAGTTCGGCTCGTTCGGGTAGTCCAGCCCATTGTACAAGGCGAGGCTGGAAATGTCTCAGCGTTGGGCTGCTTGGAAGCTGTAAGGACTCGGTGCGTCCCACAAACCAGCCGGGCTTCATATGAATTGAACCGGGGACCCCCTTGTCGGAAATGGTTCGAGGACAACTGACGCCATAAAATATGGAACCGGGCGGGTACGTGAGTGGTATGTTTAAGGCGAAAACTTCACCCGCTCAAGTCAAAACATACCCCCTCGTCGAGCAATTGCGCATTCCTCTCAAGGCCGAAGAAACTTCAGATTGCCCTTTTCACGTCTTCATGAACTTATTCGGCGGCGAGGCCGACGAGGCCTTAGAACCCGACATTTATTATATACAACGCATGTTTGGAAATTCATTTAGTGGCGAGTCTATTTCGAAAGGGGGGCACCGAGAGCAAATCGGTTAACCTCCTTCTGCATTATTTTACTTTCTTCTTCTAGATACCTTGTCCATGTCTTATTCCCCCCTTGGGGAGATAGCCTGCATTTTCGATGATACACACCACACCCAAGTATTATAATTTTAACTAGCGATAGAGAGAAATGAAATGAGCAGTCATATTTACACACTACCACACCACACATGAGATGCGATTCGTGAATCTGCCGACCAATACTCCTCTCCTCGCGCAGCCTGCGCCGCTCACCATTGGCACGTCGGGCCGGGGCCTGCAGGGGTGATTTATACGTGCCCCTGTCTATACACTTGGCGCGTTGCTTACCCCGAGGTGACTAATGTTTATACTTTACGTACACGATAAGTCCGCGGGAGATACTATGTTTTGTGGGTGGGTGATCTATCTCTCGGCCGAGTGGGAGACGGAGATGGATATCAATCAGTCAAGATGGCAGTCTTATCGTTGTGACCCATAGGCCGCAAAGAAGAGATAAACTAAGTACACTTCGTATCTCATGGGCTGGGCAACACACTGCAGTAACCATGAAAATGAGTTACGACCTAGGCATAGCCATCTAGGCGAGTGCATACATGTAAGCACGATGGTTGGGCACTTTTCTGCAGTATGCAAGCCTCCTTGGCTGTAGCTATGCCTTGCTTTGGGTTGATCATACGAATTATGTCTGCCTATGTGTCCTATATCTTCCTTTTAGAGGGAAACAGTCTTCCGGCGACTCGACTTGTCCCCCGGCGAACACCCCTCAGGTGCTGGCATCATGTTCTGGCCGCCTAGCTGCTGGCTGGGTAGCGGGAAGGGAAGCGGGAAGGGAAGCGGACTGGTCGCTGCTGTGTCGTTGTAGGAACGACCGACGTACGACGGCGAGTCGTCCAGCGTCGTTGCCCCCAGGCTGGACGCTCCTCCACCCTCTCTGGGTTCGCGTTGGCCCTTCACATCCTCGACGAACTGGAACACGTTAGCGGCCGTTTCGTGACAACCTGGCGTCTGCACCGGCCACTCATCTCAATCCGCTATATCGGACCCCGGTCGAGAGAAAGAGAGAAAATTTCATTGCCTGATGCAAGAAGTCACCATCGCCCGCGATAGTGCTAACCACGCCAGGGACCGGACTCTTTAGCAGCAAGTTCACGATGAGCTCCAAAGACTCCAAACGGACCGCCCGGGAACATCACCGACACAACTCCTCGACATTGTGGACGAACCTGGCCTTATCAAAGCCTATGGAATAGATGGGTTGCCACGGGGAGCGGGATATTGGCAAATGATTTTTGTTCGGCCCAGGCATGTATGTTCCTGGAGCTCGAACCATCTCGATGCTGATGGACGTACCCAACCTTGATCCCAGTTGCTCTGCGTGGCCGACAGGACTAAGTAGTGTGTGCACGAAAAAATGTCACCAACCCTCTTCGAGACCTTGGGGAAGTACGCCCCATCAGGTCCAGCAGCAGCAGCAGCAGCAGTGGCCCGATGCGATTTGGGTTACTGTGATTCGTCTGACTACTCGTCGTAGGTCAACTGGATCACGGTGTGCTCATATTATCAAAGTGGGTATTGTCTTCAAAGAGTGGAAGCAGGAAGTCCTGATAGGACGAGGGCGCAGGACAAAAGAGGAAGATACTGTCGCAAACCTATCCGGTTCTCAAGGCCAGATACTGATAAACCTAGCTTCAAGACCTACTCGGAGATAATGACATTATTTGTGGGCGCAGGGCTGACGATGAAGCCCACTTATGCACATGACGATACTTACCATCTTCAAAGACACTGTTGGGTGAGCATGGCCAATCGCAAATGCATGTTATCAGGTACGTGCATTAATTCATGACGCTCTTGTGTTTTCAGATGGTTGATGGGATGCCAGATCCAACCAGGGGAGAGCCATGCCACGCACCTACTTGGTCAGGTACTTAACAAGGTCTTCTTCTCGCCTCTTGGTATATTGAGACCTCAGTCATACGAACAACACATGAGGTTCCTCTACCATGATGTTCTTTGCGAGAAACCATTGACTTCTGTGTTGCTCAAGAGGCTCTTCGCCGTCCTCGTTGGGAATTACAAGTCTCTCCGACAATGGCGGCACCCTGGTCACCCAGTCGGGTATTTCCTCTAACACCACCGGCCTTTCCCGCAATTCTCTCTCCACCTCGTCCCCTGCGATGATCATGGGACTATCTCGCGGCAGCCCGCGCTCGATGAGCCGGTTGAATGCCTTGACCAGATAAGACGGCAAGACGGACAGGATAGCGTATCTTCGGGGGTCGTCCGCCTCATGATCCATCCCCTTTGGGTCCGGGATCGCAGACACGGCCCACGACAGTTGGTTGAAAAACCATTATATCTCAGTGCGCAGTCCGATGGTGTAGCCGACGACCAGGTACTCGTACATGTGGTACAGAGACGCGCTGGGCGTGCGGCCGTTGGTGCGGGCTGGTTTTCCGGATCTTGCTTCTCGGTTGTCTAGGAGTCATTGGACAGTAGGTGGCGGTTTGGGGGTGCGTGCTGTGCCCAGGCCCACGAACTTGAGGACCTTGAGGAACGCTGCAGGGGCCATGTTGAAAAATGTGATGATGATTCTACGACGTCCTTTGGCTAGCTCAAGGTATTTGTTGAACAGTACCAAAAGGCTAGGTAGGCAACGGTTTCATATGTATGTACTTTGGATCCCGTGTTGTGTTGGTTGGTCCTTCTGTGGCCGCTGTTGGTCCTGCTGCCTTGAGCTTGGCATCCTTACAGCTACGCAGATAACCAAACTTGGGCTACACGCATCATTTGCAACCAGCCAACAGAATATGTAGATGCACATTCATATTCATGGTCAGTACAGGGTATTTTAGCATGGCACTATCGTAGGTTAGCATCAGGGCATATGACGAAATATGTCCATTGAACTTCCCGTCTCAGACTGTTGGAGCATAAGACTAGGTAGGTAGGTAAGACGCTGTGCAACAGCCAACAACCAACGAGCAATGTTCTATGTATTTACACTCGGCTTAACTGTTGTTTAATCCGAGGGCGCCAGGATCGCACAGTATAATGAGTCACTGCGAATCTCGTTTTGACGTATTATATGTGTAGGTGGGTGGTAGAAATATCGGGTTTGTCAGCTCGCGGGATTTTCGCACAATCTCGGACTTCCGATATGTCCGAGCGTGAGATTGGCCTATTCCTCCGAATACCTTCAAAGCTAGTACGGGTCCCCCCCATGGGTCACACTTATTCATCTCAACTCGTTCCATGTATACTTTGCTGTAATCTTATCAATCTCCGACAATTCGATCAATTGACCGGGTTATTCATTTGCGATGCTCCGGGTCTGCCGCTGATCTCAGCGACTAATAGCACCAGACCCTCAGAAAAAGAGCCAAGCAACCACCATGGTGGACACAACAGACACGGCAGCGTCGGAAAAGCATCCGCTCCAACAGGACGGAAACGACGACGATCACAACGACGAGGGCTCACAGTCTCAGGATGATTCAACCAGTCACCGTCCACGGAAACGACAGCGAGTCCGTTTGTCGTGCCTGGAGTGCCGCCGCCGCAAGCTGTCTTGTTCGCGAGAGCTTCCCTGCGATCGCTGTGTCAAGTCTGGCACCCCGGAAAGATGTAATTAGTATGTGAAACTTTCTTCGATTCCTTGCATGAACGTTTTTTGTGCGACCCGGCTGGCTGGTCTTATATGCAATGCAATACATGGACGGCCAGCGGCATAGACTTAGCTCGTGGAGCTCCTCGGCCGAGGTCGCGCTTGCTCGGCGATACGTCCTTCTGCCCTTCTCCTCGCCAAGAGGCATGATAGAAAGTCGGAAACAACATATTCGGCCTGCTTAAGTAAGCCTGGCAACCATATCACTCGCGATGTCTCACCTGCTGGTCGTTACAAGCCACTTATGCAGCGAGTTTCCGGGGCTTAGTCATCTCAGACACCATACGTACATATCTCCAGACTGACATTTTAATACAGCGAGGCCCGTCCCACTGGAGACAGATCCGGAGCCGATCGAGCATCCTCGGCCCTTCTTTCAGATCACGGGCTCGCCTTACATGCTGGCGATGGCTCTCACCCCCTTCGGGGTAGTGATGCCACCGTCCTCCGAGACGCTGCCCGGGACCATGACAGAATAAGAAGGCTTGAACTCGAAGTATCCCAGTTGCGGAATGCGTTATCCAAACAGGCGTCTCTGGACGGTACGACGGTGGCCTCTCCGTCAGCTTTGCGAGATGCGGCAAAAGAAAGCCCGCCTTCCCCGGTCGCAGCGCCGCCTGGGTGTCCTAATGAGCCTTCCGACGGTCTCGAGTTCAAGTTCGTGAAGGGGAACCAATTCAAAGCGCGTTACTTCGGTCCACATAATTCCTGGTCGTCATTTTATCAACTTCGTAAGTGAGCTCAAGTGTTGTTTTGGTCCTACACATACTATCTATTTCCCTATCTTTGCATAACATACTACAGTAAAAGGCTAAAACTAATAATTTATCCTCCTAGATGGACTGATGCCTTTCATGAGAGAGACGGCTGATCAGTGGCTAAGACCGTTGAATATTCAGCTCAAAGATCGAGCGAAGCGCAAAGAAGACCGTGATAAACGGTTCTTGGAGCCTGATGCCTCACTCGAAGCTCTGCTGCCTGCGAAAACGGAAGTCGATTTGCTCGTCAACAGATATCTGGATCATTTCGAGCAAATCCACCGCATATTACATATCCCATCCTTCTGGCGCGAATATAACAATTTCTGGGATCCCACAACTCCAAGATACGCTGCATTTACTGCTCTAGTCCTCGCTATACTAGCAATATCGAATTCTCTGGACGAGCAAGCAGCCAAGTTTGTCGGTGTCAAGTCGAGTTCGTTCCAGACGGCCGAGAGGTGGATAAAGGCTTGTGATGTGTGGCTAGATAACCAAAGTCAGAAACATCGCAAGCTCATCCACTATCAGATCGTGTGCCTCCTACACGTTGCCAGGAGGATCAACGTAATCAAGAAAAAGAGACAGTGGTCTTCTTCCGCTGCTTTAGTGGCTGATGGTATCTCGGTCGGGCTCCATCGGGACCCTGACTCCGTCTCTACCAAGATAACCCCCTTTTACAGCGAGATGAGGAGGCGCCTCTGGGCCACTATGATGGAGTTCGACATCCAAGCCTCCTTTGAACAGGGCCTACCCACGATGTTGAGCCAACTGGATATTCAGGCCCGGGCGCCCCTAAATATCGACGACGATGCTTTCGATGAAGATTCGGAGTCGCTTCCAATATCTCATCCCTCGGACAAATACACATTCGCCTCTTATCAACACATCAGTCGACAAAGCTTGCAGCTTCGTCTGGAACTTAGTCAGGTCCTGAGTGGTCCTACGCCACACTGGGACTGGGAACAAGCTACCAAATATCGCGATCTAGTTCTCCAAGAAATTGATTCGCTGCCTTCCTTGGACCAGTTATCAAAGGACGCCGGTACTGCATCTCAACCCATTCTTGGATATACGCTACTCCACCTACAACTACGGCAGTACCTGATTCCACTACACCAACCCTTCCTGAAGCTCCGCCAGTATAACTCCAAATACCAGGTGGCCGAGTATTTCTACTATAACGCCGCCCGAGATCTTGTCCTCATGCATGATCGTCTCTTCCAGCAAGGGATGAGGGCACTCTACTTCTTGCGAGACGACGCGTCGAATGCAGCAATGAATTTGGCCCACGTCTCGCTTCTCCAACCAAAAGGTCCGCTATCATCCAGTAAGAGACTGCCACATGCCTCTCTTACTATGTTAATTCCAGTCCCGTTCCTCAAATCTGCACTGATATGCGTTTGCTGACAACTAACTTCGCAGACTCAATGGGCCTTATTATCTCCAACTCGAACGAGACAATCCGGCTTATGGAGAAGTGCCTCGTGATGAAAGAAGATCGAATTCTTCGAGTCGGTAACAATGATCCTTGGGGCTACTCGTCGCTGTGTGCCGCAATAGGATTGCTGGAAACACACCTCGGCATCAAGACCCCGGATGCCGCCAAAGCGTCATCGGCGGAACGGTTCATCAGCCTCCACTACAAGCTTCTGGCATACCAAACGGTGGATGCCAGCAGCAGCCAGCCTCCCAGTGGCGGCGGCCATGAGTCGTCCTCATACATTGGGCCCAAGCCGAACACGCCCGCCTCCATGTATGGAGCGTCCCCGCTCAGCTCGTCGCTGGGGGCACTGACCTCGACGACAACGATGGCGGCAACGCCCACCCTCCCTCCGCCTGTGACGATGCCGTGGAGCATGGCCATGACGTCGGATCCCGGCCAGTCTTTGGGACCTAATCCGGACTACAACCTCGACTTGCTCGGGACGAATTTGAATGACCTGTGGGGCATTGATTTCAGTGACACCTTCTTCTGATCTATAGCTACTTTATGTATGCAGACTTTGGTGTCTTGGTTGGCAGTCGCGCTGTGCCATCATGTACGTGAATTCGAAGAGGAGGGGATATGTGTATGAGTGGATGAAAAGAGACACGCTTCTCAATTGTATATATATAGGGATTATTCAGGAGTTGAAAAATGGACGTGCACCTCTCTGGTTGAATACCATATTGACTGAGTTGTAACCCCCCTTTTCCCGGATGAATGACTAAGTAACTAGACCAGGGAATCATGATACGCCGTATTGCATGCCCTTCCGCCACCTCTTGGCCCTCTCAGCTCGGCTCTCTCTCTCCGTCAGTACAAGTAAATCCCGCCATGCTGCCCGTCGAACTTCCCCTCCTCCTCCAGCCGCCGCAGGCACCCCTTGGCCCGCTGCACGATCTTGCGCCCGTACTCGGGCCCCAGCGGCGGCATCGCCGCCTTCTGGTTCGCCTTGAGCAGCGGGATCTGGATCGTCGCCGTCGTCGTCGTCGTGATCCGCGGCCGCCCCCACGCCCGCAGCTGCAGCTGCAGCACGGGAAGCAGGTCCTCGTACAGCCGCTCGACTACCTCTTCGTCGTAGTGGCCGCCGAACAGGACCGCGCGCGGCCGCAGGGCTTCGCCGGTGCCGTACCGTTTGCTGCCCAGCAGGCGATGGTGGTGGTGGTAGGGGTGGTGTTGGGGGCCGCTGCTGCTGCTGCTGTGCTTGGAGGAGGGGGGCGGGGGCTTGCCGTGGAGGATGCTGAGGATCTCGCGGCTGGCGTTTTCGGTGTCGAGGATTATGTGAACTACTATACGAGGGACACAATTGATGGTTGGTTTCAGTTTCTCTTTCTTTTTCTTTTCCTTGGCTCCGAGGGAGACAGACAGTGTTTGGAAACAAACACTATAAACGGACACCAGCATCATCCCGGCTCCTCTCTGCCCCTCCCCTCCCCCCTTTATTTGTTTCCTCCTCCGACATCGCTTGGTAGTACAAGACAATAGAAACGGGACCCACCGTCGTACTCGGGCTTGAGGCTCTGGATCACCCCGGCGCCGATATGTTCTGTCTTGCAGCAGACGATGATGGGTATCGGTCCCCGGGTCCTCTGCTGGCGATATGCCCCCGCACACATGTCCCTTAAAGCACCTTGGATGATGCGACTGCCTCGCAGTGTTCTTGTTTCTTCTTAAATTCCGGATAACGATGCCAGAGAAACTGGTGGCTGTTGTTGCTGATTTGTTCGAGGTGGGCACGAGTCATAATCTCTCTCCTTGTCCGGACAGAAAGAGAGAGAGAGAGAGGCGGGTATAAAAAAAGGGAAAAGGGGGCGGCTGGGTCTTTTATTATTGTTGTTATTATTACTGCTATTGAACAACAGCAGCAGAAGGCAACATCCCGCGTGCGATCGTGAGAGGAGTCACAAAACGGCGGACCTGCAATAGGTACCGTGTTACAGGAACTTTGCTGGTTGGCTTGCTGCACGATTCGTGTAACAAGATGGGGAACTCTCGTCTGGGTGGTTCCGAGACAAAGCAGGCGTGCCGCAGCCGAGCAGTAGTAGCCAACATCGCATCCCGCCGAAGAAGGAGAAAAAAAGAAGGGCTACTAACCAACGGTCAAATCGGTCGTTATTATTCGTCCTGTAGGGGTATGAGGGGGGTACCATGTGACGGGTGTCGTTACTAAGGGAGAGAGAAAGAAAGAAAGAAAGGCTTGCAGATTTTTGGACCTACTGCGCGCATGTCAGCCAGCGCTTACCTCAGGCCGCCCTTTTGATGGAGGGGAAGACGGGCGGCCGCGGCCAAGTATTCTGCTGAACGATTGGTTTTTAGTCAATATATTCGTCCAAAAGTAGAAATGTTGCCCTTTTCAGAGACCAGATCTCTATCCATCCTATGGGGCTCCATCGTGGAGCTCAGGAGTAAGCAGTAAGGTGTTAAGGACCTGATCACTCGGCTCCGAATTGGCTTGTAGCACGCGCGCAATTCGCAGCCATTGAAACCCAAAAGGGAAATGTCAAGGAACGCCAGCTCATCATTCGGGTTTAACAGCCAATTATGAGCGTGGAGTTTCTAGTCTTGAAATGGCGGAAGGAAACCATTGGAATCAAGGCCATAACAATACGAGCATATAGGGAGGTCCGTCAGCTTACACAGATACTCTTTGCCGATCCCGACCCGCACACACCTAGTCGGGTCACTAGGGGGTCTCCTCTGCTCACCTAATTGCAATGCTATATAAAGCGAACCAGTGAGCACCTCTTTTCTACGAAAGACTTCCCCGAGACCAAACGCATCTCACCAACAGAGACATGGAAAGAATAGAGTAGTAAGTGAATAATTCATTATCATTTATATATAAAGTCCAAGGTTATGTATAGTACCGTTTCCTAAATGAGGGTATCCGCCATCGTTAAGACGATATCTTCGTATGTCATTTTTACAGTTGTTTCCTATCGATCAGATGACTCGCGCAAAAAGGGGGAAATTAGGAGAAAGAGAAAAAAAAATTAACACTTCTTCGCAAGCTGCCAGCCCGACAGGTAAAACCGGGCGAAGCCGAACATGGCCAGGGACAGCGTCGTAACGGACGCGGCCCAGGCCTGGGCCCCCGTGAAGCGGCCGTCCATGGCGCCCTGGAGGGCGCCGCCGATGGGCGGGCCGGTGAGCGACGCAAACGAGACGACGGCAAACGCCATGCCGAGGCGGGTGCCGACCATGTCGAGGCGGTCGGTGATGCTGGCGACCGTGGTGGGCATGAGGCACTGGAAGGCGCCCGCGCTGATGCCGTAGAAGACGGTGAAGACGTAGTACTGCGTCACGCTGCCGACGGCGAACCAACACCACGTCACGATGGCCCAGAAGAAGGCCACGGGGATCAGCACGTTGATCGGGCCGATGCGGTCCGCCAGCAGCGGCGGGAGCACGCGGAACGGCATGCCCGCGCCGTTCAGGATGATGACAAGGATCGAGGCCTTGCTGTAGTCGAGGCCCAGGACTTGATTACCGTACGAAGCGATCTGTCGTGGTCCTTGCGCGTTAGTGAGACATTCACACACAAAGTTTCCCCCTTCGCTTCGGTCCAGGGTGAGTGTATAAATGGAGTGGAGCGATGCCAAGGTAAGTGGCGTAATACGTACATAGTAAAAAGTATAGTAGTTGGCCCACATGAGACAGAAGAGGCCGGCGACGAATCCTACATAGACAACTTCCTTAAACGCACTCAGATCAATCAGAGGGCCTGACTTGCGCGGCGGGAGGCGGGGTCGCATGAAGGCAAGAACGACGGCCAAGCACCCCAGGTTAATAAACGCCAAGATTCGGGCGGTCCAGCCAAAACCCAACATGGGAATAAGCTGGCGCACGACGACGGGGTAGATCATACCACCGGCCGAGTTGCCCGTCGTCGCCAGGCCCACGGCGAGGGCGCGGCGGTCCTTGAAGTAGGTGGCCACCAGGGCCAGGGAAGGGGTGAAGAAGATACCGCCGCCGATGCCGGTGAGGACGCCCTGGGTCAGCATGAGGCTCCAGTAGCTCGTGGAGATGCTCATGAGGAACATGCCAAGGACCTGGATGACGGCACCCACCAGTAAGGTGGGCAGGAACAGACCCGCATCGAGCAGGCGGCCGGAGAAGGCGCCGATGATGAGGGTCAGGAACGTCTGTATGGAGCCGATCCAGGAGATCTGGGAGGGCGAGTTGTCCATGGTCAAGGTGTAGTGCGTCTGGAAGGCGCCAAAGGAGTTGACGTACCCCCAGGTAGTGAAAATGACGAGCCACCCACAGGCGACTTGGATCCACTGCACGATGTTCTCACGTTAGCAATCCACGCAAAAGGCGGGCGGCTATATTGCGACATTCTTGGCCGAATTTGGGCCACATGCCCGTGTGCTTATGGGTATGGGGTAGATTTAAGTTGGGTTACTTACAGCCTGACGGCCGCCATCTGGTGGAGGCGGCGGCTCGGGAAGGTCCCGCGTAGTTAGGCGCGAGGCCACCTGGGTAAGGGCATTGGAGGCGGCTCTGCGAAGATCCTCTGAAGCCCGCGCGGCGGTACTGGTTCTCCGGGGCCTCGAGGGCCCGTCCCGGCTGGGTAGCGGCAGTATAGTATCGCCGACCTCAGACTGGGGCTGTGAGTGTATAGACGTACCGGGCCCACTCGGGCCGTCGGTGGGCGTCATCTCAATGATTTTTGGCGGCTGGCTGTCGTTTTTCTCGTCCATGATCCCCATCTTGTCACGGGCAGCTTGGGACTCTGATGAAAAATAGCAAATCGAGACAGAATACACCGGCGAGAGCCATGCCTAAATAATAGCTTATCTCTGCACTGTGGATTTTTTTCCACCTCAAACTCCATCTTTTCTACACTTCGCTTTGCCATGGTTGGCCCCAGCCCAGAAGCCCACAATGCGGTGGGTTGGGCCACGGGGTGGCATTAAACCGAGCAAGAAAAAGCGAGCGTCCCAAGTGCTGGATAGTCATTGAATCAGGCGTCGGCCGTCCGGTCGTCGGCTCCAGTTACGTACAGTAGGTGTGTCGACGGAGCTCGATGGCAACAATTTTTTGGGAAAAAAGTGGATGAGGTGCGGTAAGCCACCCCCCAGTAGCGTAAGATAAGCGTGTCGGCATGTGTGATGAGACGTCTGAATGGACGTCTGAATAATTCTTGGGGCTTTGCAGCTTTGCAGCTTTGCAGCTTTGCAGCTTTGCAGCTTTGCAGCTTTGCAGCTTTGCAGCTTTGCAGCTTTGCAGCTTTGCAGCTTTGCAGCTTTGCAACTTCGCATTCTGCTGCATGGCATCCCTACCACGGTCTTCCCCGTGGTTTGGTTTAAAAATAAAGGGTGTCTCTCGGCCGGCGTTGACAGGTGGAAAGTAAAAGCGAACCTGTTTCCCGTCCCTGCCGCACCACATCACACCGAAACCCCCACAAAAGTTTCGGTGTATGATGTTCGCGTCGACCGTTACGGGGAAAAGGTGTAAGTTGGTCGTACAACGACGACCATCTGATCGCGGAAAGATGCCTTGGCCGCTTGGCTCGTAACAGAGGCACTTGTTTCTCCCCCAAACACGTCTTATACTTCTTTTCTGTGCATGGGTGAAACCGTCGGTTGATACTTGGTATTCTTGATCTTGATTCTCTATTTGTTCTCCAATACATCTTTGAGGTTGATCTGCCCGCTACCTCTCGGCAAAGGTTGAGCCTGGTCTTCTGATTCTTTCCAGCCGATCATGTAGATCATTCGAAAGGTCGCAGGTACTGTGCCATCTTCGTTACCGTGGAGCTCGCGATATATGGCATCGGCAGCCAGAAGCACGTCCCGCTGAATCGCACCCATCTCTCGGCCCAGGACAGCGTTACTTTCGCCCATCGCTTGCAGGTCCTGCATTAGCGCGAAGGAATCGGGATAGTCGACAATTATGTCATCCACATCTACACCGACCATTTTGAAGCCCGCTCGCTGGAGCAGACCACCACAGTCGCGAGTGTCCGCAAGTGGCGAGACATGGGGCGATAAACCGCCCCTGCGTTCTTGCTCCGCCAGCTGCAGAGAGGTTCGTAGCTCGAACAAAGTGTCGCCTCCAAACATGACCCCCATAAATGCGCTGTCCGGTTTAAGCACATTGTTGATCTGTGACAGCATACCCGGAAGGTCATTGATCCAGTGCAAGCTCAGAGAGCTCAAGACGAGATCGAAAGTATCGGCGTCGTAGGGCAATGTCTCTTGGCTGGCCAGAACCTCGCGGGTCATATTGATCTGCTCGTTGAAGGGCTGGTCGACATCGCGGTAGAGCATGGTCTCGGAAGACTCAGCAGCGGTTAGGTGACCGATTCTGGTGACTAATGGATCTGAGTCTGGCATGTTCGGATCTGAGTCGGGGTTCGGCGCTGTCAGGGCGCGGGCAACGTTGCACGAATTGGCACCCACGTCGAGGACGCGTGGGTAGCTGCGCTTGATGTCCAGCAGTCTCTCGCACAGGCGAACGGCGACTTCATCTTTCAAGTAATCGGCGATCCGACTCTCCTCGGAGTTGAAGGCAGCGCGTTCCTTCTGCAGCCATTTCGTTCGCGTATTGAAAACTTCGTGGACGGGGGGGCCGGCAGTTGTAAAAGCGTAGGATCGTCGAGCTCCGGACCAACAGCTAGCTCTTACACCATTGACCCCTCTCAGGAGTTGGATGCGCGAGACGGACCAATGCATTGTCCCGGTTGGAATTGGAGGGCCAAATCACATTCTGGCGCAGGATTGAGCGTCCGGGGATCGAGGACGGGAGTTTTGTGGGAGCTCACCGGTTGTCAATAAGTAAGGGCAGGTGGATGGAGAGAGAGGGTCGTGACGTCGCGACCGGCTGCATGGAGTCTCAGCACGACATTTAGCTAAAGCTGAGCCTCTAAACTTACAGTAGGATACGCCCAGTCAAGCTTTGATAATACGTGCTGGGCATACACACAGGTGGAGCCCAATTAGCCCGAATAGACCTGCCTGTACATTCTGTACACCCCCTACTGCTACTGCTAGCAGGCTAAGTAATGAATACTACCTTCTGTCATAATTTGGCAAGCCAATAAACAGGCACTGTTGCCGCCACAACTGACCAACCCCGGCAAGCCTAGTCTCGCACCTCGCCAACTGTCTGCCCATGCTGTCCAGTACCAGTATCCTGGAAGCTCTTTGGCAATGCGCCTGAACACTGCTCTGCTTATGCTTCCCTAGACCAATTAATAATAGACGAAGCAATCGGTGGCGCTCTCTGGATAGGCAGGGGAGCCAAGTGAGCGATCAACACGGAGAAGAGGAGGAGGAAGAGGGACCGACACAGACATGGTAATTCTACCGCCCATGCTACCTACAATACTATCAACCACCCAGTGAATTGAATGCAATCCACCCTCTCAATTCAACCCAAGAGCGAGCGAACGATCCTTACTCTAGCTATTGCTCCAATCTTTTTCATGAACAGCACCGGCTCCAGCGCCAGAACCAGGGGCCTTGCATCTCAATTGACTTGGGCGAAAACACGCCTGCACGCCTAGGGATTACCCATACCAAAGAGGCCCGCGACCCTAGCGCATCCCACTTCGTCGTGTTAACATTAACTTAAGCTGTTCCCGAAAGTCGACGGGACCCCTCGAACCCCGGTCCATCATCAACCTCGCCCTCAGCCTCCGAACTGCGAACCCCCCAAAGCGACACCAACGCCCGATCGCGAGACCATGTTGAGTGAATAATCGATACATGGCAAGATAGCCGCATCAACAAGCGCGCTTTCTGAATTCTCCTCGCCCTGTACATTACAAACAACCCGACACGAACCGAACCGAGAGAGAGAATTCATGGTAGCACGACATATAGGGGTATCCTAAGAACGACATCATGGCTTCCTCAGCAGCTGCCGGCTTTCTCGGCCGATCGGGCAGCAGCAGCTCGAATATGCGCGGCCTTGTCCAATTCATTGCCGATTTGAGAAATGCGCGAGCTCGAGAGCTGGAAGAGAAACGCATCAATAAGGAGTTGGCCAATATTCGGTGAGTTGGAGTTGGTCCTGTCAGAATGTCGCGGCTGGGTATAAACGCTAACCGGCCATGTTATATAGACAAAAGTTCAAAGGTTTGTCTTCGCACGAGTCTTGACATGGTGTTGTACATGCGCCTGAGGATAGAGTATTGACAAAGGAGTCTCGCAGATGGCAGCTTGAGCGGCTACCACAAGAAGAAATACGTCTGCAAGGTAGGTTTGTACTTCGGCGCTCAACTACCATTATGCTAACCCATCTATGCAGTTACTTTATATTTATATACTCGGCTGGAACGTCGATTTCGGGCACCTCGAAGCCGTAAACCTAATCTCAGCCAACAAGTACTCGGAGAAGCAGATCGGCTATCTTGCGATGACCCTCTTCCTACACGAGAAGCACGAGCTGTTGCACCTGGTGGTCAACAGTATACGAAAGGACCTGCTCGACCACAATGAGTTGTTCAACTGTCTAGCTCTTCACGCGATCGCCAATGTCGGAGGCAGGGAGATGGGAGAAGCCCTAAGCAGCGAGGTCCATAGACTGTTAATCTCGCCGTAAGTCGGAGAAACCCGTGTTTGCTCTGCACAAGACTAACATGTAGCAAGGACATCAAAAGCTTTCGTAAAGAAGAAGGCGGCTTTGACATTGTTGCGCCTATACCGCAAGCACCCGGATATTATCCAGCCTCAGTGGGCGGAGCGAATCGTCTCCCTAATGGATGACCAGGATCTCGGAGTGGCCCTATCGATCACCTCCTTGGTCATGACCGTCGCCCAAGACAACCTGGAGCAGTACAAGGGCGCTTACGTCAAGGCGGCTTCGAGGCTGAAGCGCATACTCATCGATGGTGATGTCTCGCCAGACTACCTCTATTACAAAGTACCTTGCCCCTGGATACAGATCAAGCTCTTGCGCCTGCTCCAATACTTCCCCCCTTCTGGTAAGTATCCATGTGACCCAATACTATAGGCGTACTGAACTCACAACTCTCGCAGAGGATAGCCATGTTCGCGGTATGATTCGGGATTCTTTACAGAAGATCCTCAACCTTGCCATGGAGACCAACAAGAACGTCCAGCAAAACAATGCGCAAAACGCTGTCCTCTTTGAGGCTATTGACCTCATCATTCACCTGGACACCGAACATGCTTTAATGAGGCAAATCTCCACGCGCCTCGGCCGCTTCATTACCTCTAGGGAGACTAATGTGCGTTACCTTGGCCTGGAGGCCATGACCCATCTGGCAGCTCGTGCGGAAGATCTCGATCCGATCAAGCAGCACCAAGATGTCATCCTGGGATCTTTGAAAGACCGCGATATCAGCGTACGCAGGAAAGGTCTTGACTTGCTATATAGTATGTGCGACTCGACCAACTCCGGGCCCATCGTTTCGGAACTCCTGCACTACTTACAAAATGCCGATTTCGCCATCCGCGAGGAAATGGCCCTGAAGATTGCGATTCTCACTGAAAAGTACGCCACGGATATCCAGTGGTACATCAATGTGTCATTACGTTTAGTCGCAGTGGCTGGTGATCACCTTAGCGATGAGGTCTGGCAACGAGTGATCCAAATCGTGACGAACAACGAAGAGCTCCAGGTCTACGCCGCTCAAAACACCCTTCAGCACGTCAAGCAGGATCATTGCCACGAGACTCTGGTCAAAATAGGAGCTTACATTCTTGGAGAATTCGGCCATCTGATTGCTGAAGAGCCGGGCTGCAGCCCCATCGAACAGTTCCTGGCCTTGCAAACCAAACTGCCGGCTTGTTCCTCCAGTACGCGAGCTATGATCCTCTCTTCCTTCGTCAAGTTTGTGAATCTCTTCCCTGAGATCAAACCGCAGCTTGTCCATGTGTTTGACGTATATAGCCATACGTTGGATTCAGAGCTTCAGCAAAGAGCTTGCGAATACTTGTCACTCGCTAGCATGCCCACGGACGACCTGCTGCGAACGGTCTGCGATGAAATGCCACCATTCCCAGAACGACAATCTGCCTTGCTGTCCCGGCTACACCAGAAGCATGCGAATACTAGTGACAAGCGCACTTGGGTTGTCGGAGGCAAGTCAGCGAATGCGGATGCGGCGGAGCTCAACATGGCCAAGACAGGTCTTAAGAGGACATTCAGCACTAATGGCCCAATGAACGGTGCGGCAAATGGTGGCTCCAATGGCCATGCCAGCGACGATCTCGTAGGCTTGGACATGAATGCCGGCCCCAACGAACAGAAGCTGCTCAAGGTGCCCAATCTGGCCAGTGCTGCGCATTTGTCACCTGGCTGGGAGCCTGGTTTCTACAAGCTATTGCTCAAGGCCGATGGTATCCTGTTCGAAGACGGGCAAATACAAGTTGGTGTTCGGTCGGAATACAGAGGACAGATGGCTTGTCTCATCCTCTACTTCACTAATAAGACACCCGCCACTGTCAGCTCCTTCACGACAACCTTGGATCTTCACGAGAGCGAGAAAGCCAACCTCACCTGGGATATCAAGGCCATGCCTGATAGCAATATTGGCCAGGGGGCACAGACACGACAAGTCATCATGTTTGAATGCAAGCGAGTGTTTGAGAAAGCACCGACTATTCGAATCAGCTACCTTGCCGGTGCCCTACAAGCGTTGACGTTGAAACTGCCACTCACTTCGCACAAGTTCATGGACCCTGCAGAACTTGCGGCAGATGATTTCTTCAGGAGATGGAAGCAGATAGGAGGCGCCCCGCGAGAGGCCCAGCAGATTTTCGGTTTGTCCGGAAACAAGGACGAACGGGAGATCAGCGAGAGCTTTGTGCGCAAGACAGTCCAAGGCTTCAGATGGGGTGTGCTAGACGGAGTCGACCCGAACAACAAGAACCTGGTGGGTGCCAGTGTTTTACACACATCTGAAGGCGGCAAGTTTGGTTGTCTGTTGAGACTGGAACCCAACTACACTTCACAGGTAAGAAAGATGCCATAATGATTGATGCCTCCTCATGAGGTTCGCTTGGGATATAAGACTAACACGACATGCCATCAGATGATTCGATTGACCATTCGCGCAACTGACGAGAGCGTGCCGCCGGTAATGCTGAAGATGATGGAGGAGAGGTTGGCCACGGGAACGTCGATAGTGCCGGAGCTCCATGAAGGGCCGACCAAGCAGGATATTTCGGACATGTTTAGCAACGTCATGGTATCGTAAAGGTTATTCTTGAACATATGGGAAGCTGAACAAAGATGGATTCACAAAAGCTGTGTTTTTTAATATGAGATCAGGCCTCCTGGCTTTTTTACTGCATTCCCACAGCCACAGCGACTGGCGTTCTGAGGTTAGGTGCAGGGTAAGGCGCGTAGTGTTTGAGGTTGATGTAGACAAATTGTTCGAACCGTTCAGTTCGTCTTGAGGATCGCAACGGGCCGTATTTTGGTTCCCGCGCCTCCCGATGCCTACAGTCTGTGACACGCGGCTACATGTAATTTGGATGGGCTGTCCCAATATGGAAGTCGAGCTTGGTGAAGTCAAGTCCATGTGACGAGGTTATGGATTGTTCCTGCTACCACTTATCTTTAGATTGTTGTCACCTCCCGCCCAGCAGCAACAATAGCAACTACAACAATCAAGGTGGGCCCTGATGAAGCCGAACTGATCTATGCAGTTTCTCCTTCGGAGTTTGCTACGCCTGTTAATCAATGGTCCCGTTAACTTGCAGCTTGACCTGGTCTGATTTATTATCTCAGTGGTCATCTCGCGCATATTGCTGTCGGGTAATCGCCTTGCCTGCACTACTATCAAACAACCTTCACAAACAAAACTCGCACCATTGGCTTTGGAAAGAAGCAGCATCTCTCGTTTTTCTGGTTTGCAACTCTCGCCTATCAAATCGACTTCGGACTTGGGATCATTTGTTTGCCCATCCATACTTCTTCTATCTGTGCCTGCTTGCATACACAAAGCTGGAGGATAAGCCCGCCAACATGCTGCGCGACAAGTACCAGTCCGTCGAGGACAAGATCAAACAGACTCGGCACAAGACAGCCTGGATCGGGCTCTTCCTCGTCTGTGGCATCGCTACAATGATTGTCATAGGTATGTCTCTCTTTCCCTCGAGATCATAGTCCAGGACAATTTGAAAGGAAATCAGCTAACACAGCACAAAACTTGCGTAGTCAGCGTTTGGTTTATCGTCTTAGAGGTCAAGGCTCACGGCTCGAAACCAGTTGAGGAGGTAGACTCCGATCATGAGGGTACATTGTTAGGTACTGGAGAGGAGCATAACTGGATTCCAGTCGATGTGCTTGGTATGTAACAGACTATCGTCGTCATCCTCCTCACTGGCCTCCAGCTCAATGCTGACCTACTACTTCACTTTGCAGACCAGAAGGATGTGTTTACTCTCGCCCCCGACGACCAGAATACGGAGGATCGCTGTCAAGTAGCCGCAACCGCCACCGCATCGCCGTTGCCTGCGTTGACAGAGTTCGCCGGCGGTAGCAGTCACATCCCAGCCCTGGATTCGCACGTCGCCCCTCACATCGGCGGTGGTGACTCCCCTCAGAAGCGGAAGATAGTGTACTCGACAACGACCGTCTTCGTCTTACCGCCCGCTACCACTCCAGCACCACCTACCGCGACAGTAACGCCCGAGGTTTCCAAGACAGTCGATTCGTCTACGTTGCCCATGACCGGCAACATGTACTGCCCCGACCCCCAGCGCCCTCACGTTTTGACACTGTGCAACTATGTACACACGCCCGTGCCCGGCATGGTCGATGCGGATCAAGTACGTGGTTCCATGCCCGTGGCCTCCTCTGCGGGTGGTGGACAGTCTGCCACCAACCCATTTGTTACGTTGAGACTCGCGCTCCTGGGCATCTGGGCTCATGTCAGACAAAGCGTATCGAGTGCTGTGCCATCATATGCTGCCGTCATCCGACGACACAGCAAGTCAGCCGTGACAGATCTGGAAAACCTGCATCTCTGTGCTGCTACGACTGGCGAATTGTGGGGCAAGACCCGCAAGCTGCAGGAGTCTCTGGACGACGCCTTGATGCTCGTCCAGTTCCAGCAAGGCTTACTGAACTCCCAAGAGGGTATCATTGAGAGCCAGCGGCTAAATCTGGAGGAGATGGCTAGACTGCTGGTCTTTGTCCAGAACCAGACTGCCGCTACTACGACGACAACGCGCCATACCACCACCGCCAACACTTGGGCGAACCTCAAACATCAGAAGGTGATGTAGAAGAAGAGAAAGAACCCATGTTGGAGGAGGAGAAAAGGGGGAAGAGAGAAAACGAATTATGAGAGATGGTGACTGTATGAATTAGTCAACGAGCATTGGAGGGGACGGAATGATTATTGTGTTGGTTATATCTGGATCGTCGCATCAGCCCAACCAGGAAGCACACATGATGTATACATACGTATTGGACGTTCATCACTGGATCCTACTTAGTTTAGGTACATAAATTGATTGATACAAAAAGGCCACTGATGAAGTGTTGACTTGATTTACATACATTTGATGAATATCTTGAAGGCTCGACATGTGTCCTACAAATACTGGATTTCCTATTCAAGTCAAGGTGACAATACAGGCCCGATTATAATGCCAGGATGGGGTGGAGTCTTGAACACATCTTACTTTCCTACTTAAGTAGGCAGCTCCGTGAAACTGGCCGAGTGAGTCAAACACCAAGGTTCCTCCGGTTGGTCACGGAGTTAGCTCCATCGTGCGTGCCTGTTGCTTCAACGTCCGCGACTTACCCCCCTAACTTCACCGCGAGCTCAGATTTGTAATGCCCCGGACAATTTGCCACTCCGAGTCCTGCTACGTAGGCAGGCAGGTGGGTCGCCGAAAAATGGCTGGCATGATATTAGGGATGGCCCTGCCAACCTCTGTAATCGCCGACGATAGTGACATGGGTATGGTGCAGGCTGCCGTCGGGAGGATTTATACCAACGATCGACAACTCGCAACATAAATACGGATCTTGCTTCTTCCTCCAGTGAAGATGGGCTGCTTGAACCAATAGACTATTGCGAGGGGCTTTCTGAACTCCCTCTTGACTTGAACCTCCCCAACTGAGTCGGCAGAGGGCTGAGTTCTCCCCCACCATCATGGATTTCCTATCAAACAGCCTTGGCTTCGGCAGCGGCGGTGTCCCCCGACTCGCCACATGTGAGCCGGCGTCCATCCCCTACCCGACGACGCTGGCGGGCGCCGAGTTTCTCGCCGTGGAAGCCCACGTCGTGGCCAACTACAGCATCCCTACGCCGCCGGGTTTTTCCTCGAGTAACCAGGACTACCCTGCGGGCACGCCGGCACAAACCTTCTGCAACGTCACGGTAACGCACACGCACCCGGGGCAAAACGACCGTATCAACACCTACATATGGCTGCCTCTGGGCGGAGACGGCGATGGCGTCCCGTGGAACGGTGTCCTGCAGAGCGTCGGCGGCGGTGCGTTTCAGACGGGCCAATGGATCTGGTCCCACGCCGGCGCCGTATCCGAGGGTTACGCCGTCGTGAGTACGGACGGCGGCCACTCGACCGAGAACTTCGGCGACCCGTCGACATGGGCCCTCGCGTCCGAGGGCAACGTGGACCTGTACGCCCTGCAAAACTTCGCGAGCGTCGCCCTGCGCGACGCGGGCGTCATCGGCAAGGAGGTCGCCGCGTCCTTTTACGGGAAACCTGCAACGCGGAGCTACCACACGGGCTGCTCGACGGGCGGCCGCCAGGCCGCCATGCTGGCCCAGCGCTGGCCGGAACTGCACGACGGGTACCTCGCGGGCGCCCCGGCCATCTACTGGGACCGCTCCCTCGTCGCGGCGCTGCACCCGCACGCCGTCATGGCGGAGCTGGGGTACGTGCCGCCCCCTTGCGAGCTGCACGAGTTCTCGCGCCGCGCCCTCGGGCACTGCGACGGGCTCGACGGCGTCGAGGACGGCGTCATCTCGGAGCCCGAGCTGTGCGCCGCGCGCTTCGACCCGCGGACGCTGGCGGGTGAGGAGTTCGTCTGCCGGGACGAGGGGGCTGGTGGTGAGGGCGACAGGACGCTGAAGCTGACCGACAAGGGCGCGCGGGTGGCCCAGGCCGTGTGGGAGGGCTGGTACGAGACCAACGAAGACGGAGGGGAGCGTACGCTCGTCTGGCCGGGACTGGGCCACGAAGCCGCCATGGAAGGGCCGTTCAACCGCCTCACCACGACGTGCGACTACGAGCCGAACCCGCCCAAGTGCAACTCGAAGGCCTTCGAGCCCGCGATGCAGTGGTACCAGTACTTCGTCCAGCGGACGCACCAGCCCGCCGACGCGGCAACCCTCACCGTCGCGGGTCTGAAGCGCGCCCTGCGCACCTCGCAGCAGTGGTACGCGTCAGTTATCGGCACAGCCGATGCAGACCTATCAGACCTGCGGGCGTCGGGGAGCAAGATGCTCCTGTGGCACGGCACGTCGGACGAGGCCGTCCCCTTCGCCCAAACACGAACATACTATGAATCCGTCGCGGCGCGGGACCCGGCCCACGTCGACGAGTACCTGCGGTTCTTCGAGGCACCCGGCGTGGGTCACTGCGGCTTCGGCGGCTGGGGGTACCGGCCGGGGAAGCTGGTCGACGCGCTGCGGGCGTGGGTCGAGGAGGGCAAGGCGCCGGAGGTCCTGCCGGCCGAGATGATGGTGGCGACGCCCTTTTTCCATCCACCACCCCAAAAGAGCAGTGGCAACGACGACGACGGTGGCGTGGTGGTGGATATGAAGCGAGGGCTTTGCAAGTACCCGAAGCGTGCCAAGTACGACGGGAAGGGAGATGTTGCGAAGGCGGAGAGCTTTCGGTGCGAGTAATGCGTCACAAAAGGAGAAAGAAGCCACGAGGACAGAAAGGGTCCATCTTGTAGCTACAAATGGAGCACCAAGAAATTATTTCTTGAATGCATGGGATTTCATACTCCTGGAGACAATTTAGACGAAGATCAAGATATGGTGAGGTCTGTATAGATACCAGTATCTCGGTTGTCAGATTCGTAATACATGGTATAATTTACATCAATCAATTCTTAGTTCAAAACCAACATTCACCAGGAGGGATTCGTACCGGAAAGGGGTCAACAGGGAAATCCTGTAGTTTAAAATCATTTACATGAGTGAAGTGTAAGCTGGCAAGCAGAACAACTCGAGGAGATACCTATGACAGCGTAGTCTACCCCTGAATAAATACATAGCCAGAAATTATATTCTATAGGAGAAAACGAGCCATTATCACGATTACGTCCTCAATACTACACTCTAAGCAGGTATGTATTTAGCATGTTGGGCCATTTTAAGAGGCATACTCGGTTCTCGATAGTTATCATATAGCGTTTAATTCGTTAAAAAGTTCTGTCATCCAGTCTATATCTGCTCTCTCTGTCTACGCTTAAACCTTGCGCCAGTCGGTCATGCATCGGCCTATGCTGCCCAAGCCGGCGACGTCGATAACCTTCTCGTGCCAGCTCAAGATCACGCTCATGGCGGCACCCGTCGACTCGTTAGTAGAGCCGGGCCGCGAGCCGATCTGGCTGAAGCCCGTCTGCTGGGGTGTCAGGGTGCTGGGAGTCCCTTTTCCCGAACGACCGGCACCGCTGGCCCCGGCAGAGACCGCCATACCCTTATACCTGTAGATTTGATAGTTCATCAGCGACTTACGTTCTCCTTTAGATTAAGGGGGAGTAGGTTTATTCCTTGGGGCAGGATATTGCCACATACAGGTACTTGATCAAGACGTCCAGTAGCTCACTGCCACCTTCGGACTTGTGAATACGCTCCAGCATCGGCGACATGTCGCTCGCCTTTATCGACTGGAGGACCTCGGTGACGGTCTGAAGGTGTGCTTCCTGTAGTGGTGTTACCAGGTCACGGTTAGCTTTCTTCGGTCTTACTATCGTTACCCCTGACCTTCCCCTTATCTTCACCGTTGCAGCAAACAAGGAAAACATGGATGGAACGCCTTGCTGGTGAACAACCTTGGAGAGGGGAGGGCCGACTAGCTAGTGGAAGCATCATCATCATCATGATCATCATACCTTAGCACCTTCAGAGCCATTATAGACGGGGGTCTCTAGACATCCTCGCAGAGCGCCCTCAGCGTCACCGCCACGCAGCAGCTGGCGGACCTGGGCGTTGAGCTGACGGACATCGGCCTCGTTGATCTCGGGCAGCGGTGGGTGGAGTGTGGTGGTGTCGAAGTTCTGAGACGAGTCCGGGTCCAGGGCGTCAATGTTGATGGTGCGCCACGCATCACTGAGGGACGCCGAGGTGTGCTGCTGGATGATGGACATGGTGCTGGCTGGCTGTCTGGCGTGTGTGTGTGTGAAGTTTTTTTCTTGCTCTTGCAGCTGCTGATCCTACTTCGTTCCTTCCTAATTCCTAGTGTTCCTCCGGATGCGTTGTTCGTTGAGGGGGGGATGCGGTTAGGGGGGGCGTGGGCGAATCGGGTTGACACGTTGTCTCGTCGGGTGTGCGTGCAGTGCAGCAAGTGTAGAGCGGCGGCGCGTAAGTCGGAGGAGAGTGGGCGATACTACTGCAGCTTCCCTTGCTAATTGAATCGTGCAGGGTGTGAATGAGGATGTTGCCGCGGTATGCGTTCTGTAGTAGGTTTTGGGCGGTCGACGGTCGTCGGTCCTTGGTTGCTTGGGAATTGAAGGTGAGGGTTAGTGGGGCATCGGCTGGCTGGCTGGCTGGCTGGCTGACGATGCGAGGCAGGAGGAGGAGGAGGTCGGCTGGTCGGACTTGCTTGGCTTGGTTGATTTGCTGGCAGCCACAGAGCAGAGCAAAGCTCCCTTTCCCCCAGTCAACTTGGTCAAGTGCGGGGCAAGGCTGCTAAAAACAGTCAGCCAAAAAAGCCCGGCGTCTGCCAAATCAGAGCTGCCGCGCCCAACTCACGCCTCCCATTGGCCCATTGGCCGCTGCACAGCTGCAGAGAGCTGTTTGGAGAGAGGCACAGAGGCGGAGAGGAGGGGCTGAGCGACAGAGAGCGACAGGACTATTGTCGCAGACCTGCACTTACACCGACACGCCCAAACGACCTATTGGCTCCCCTACCTGCCTACCTGCCTACCTAGCTACGCACAAGATGATGATGATGATGCGACCAAAGTCGACAATCCACGGATGATACAAATGTGAGTCATACGTGCACGCTGCCTGCATTGCATTAGGCAGATGGAGATTCTCTTCACTTTGTACTGCTACATACCTCGAGTCTTGACAAGTCTTGACAAATAACATGGACTCCCGCTCGTTCTAGTTGATCGCGGGAGAGAGAGAAAAAAAAATGAGAAAAGAGGGCATTCCAACATCCATGCCAGCCGCATATACATATGTAGCTACATTAGTTCGGGCAGGCAGGCATGCATATGCATATGTATCTTTTTTCTTCTCTTCCTGTGTCTTTCGGGGTTGGGCTTCTGTGGTTCGGTATATAACCTCCATCTTCATACATGAACAAGCTGCACGACACGTAGTTTACCCATCAGCTAACGAACGATTCTCGATTCACCAGCGTTGAAAATTCTGTTGAGGTTAGGCAGCAATACTTGAGCAGCCATTGACTCGCGAATTCCAGTCGTTAATACGCAATTGCATCGAAAATTCGATATAAAGGAAGTAAGTGTATGGTGGTGGCTTAATCAGATGCAATTCTGAGTGAGAGCCAGGTAGAAGAGATAGATAGATAGATAGTGGTAAGAGGCAGGACTATAGACAGACAGATTTCTGATCTGGATAACATGCCAACGTCATAACATTGGTGCTTGCGACTTGGCGTTCGCTGTAGATTGGTCTAATCTCGGATTCAATGGGTTTTGGAGGTGGAATTTGGCACTTCTCCGTATGCGCTGCTCGTATCAGATTTCTCTTCCTCGGGTCGCGTGCTGCATGTGTCCCAATCCCGTGAACATTGACGGATTCGTTAGAGAGGACCCTAGAATGACAGCTCGTATGTGCATGCATGCACTATTCACTGGTCCCTTTTGTCTTTACCGCCTACTGGCTGTATCACCAGAGGAAAAGTAGGGCAAAGCCCAATGAATATGCGGCCTACTTCTGGCCTACATACGGCCCTCAGTGGGCTGCGAAGTACATCCATCTCTCCCCTTGCATAAGCCACGTGGAAAGGGCCAATCCATCTGCAAGACGCAAACAGGTTTCGTATCGCACAGAGTTTAGCGAGACAATCAAAAATCGGAGATAGAAACGTCTGCGAATTGTTCCTGACCGAACGCCATGCCAGAACGTACGTTGTGTGACATCACCCAGGGTAACAGTAACAAGAGGTTGCCGATTACAAACCAAAGCTGTAACTTGTAGCTTGTAACTTGTAACTTGGGGCGGAATGGGTGATGGAACAAATGGAACAAAAGGGGGCGGGCTCGACATCCCGCCAATCCCGCTGCGTTGGAAACGAATTGAGCCCCAGGTCCAGGGAAATTTTGGGATTCGCTCGGATTGACCGCCGGTGTGCCGGGTTACATCCTATGGCATTGACCGCCCGTAACACATCTGGCCTTCTTCTGGTCCATTGCCCAACTTTCCCAGGATCGAACAATAGTGTTTTCAATCAGACCGAATAAGGCCTCTCCGTGTACAGGGGGGGGGAAGGTGGGAGGCCCTTCTCAAGGTGAGAAATCGCGGTTCACCGAGACTCGCACATGCCACAGAACCCACATCTTGGTAGCATCAATATGTCATTAGTGAGCTGCTTCAAAACAAGGCTGATGCTGGTTTTAATTATGGTGCGCCAGGGGTCGAAAACAAAGAACTGTGGGCTTCCCAGGGCCCGTTTGGGGAGCGTCTGTGGTGGCTGTGGGTGTGTGTGTGGCATGGACTGGTGATTTCACAATCGTGCTCACGTCGTAAGAAAGAGGTGGGTAGGGTAGCTTGGGTAGGGCCGCCTCTTCACCTCCCGAAATTTGGTACACAGAGGGACGGCATTGAGCCGTGGAGGCGAGGCCGTCAAGACGGGCTGCGACGGGGAACGAGTCCGCATCCCGAAACGTGTCACTTCTAGGAAGATCCTGGTACGTAGCTCGGTCAAATCCATCACCGTTCATCCCAATATCATCAGTCAATGTCAGGTCAGTCCATCGGCCTGCCTTGCCTGCATAGCCGCAGATCATCCCTTCATCCTGTCTCTGGTTCAGGATGGAAAAGTTTTTTGCCTTCCTGAGCTTGGGGCTCCCAACCGGGGTTCTGTTCTTCCAATGGCCCGGGCGACCCAGGGCATGTTTGTTATATGTGACCCAAGGGGAAGGGAAAAATTTTCCTATCTGATTAGCGAGATGTCAATAGCATGGTAATATCAGAATATACTGGTACATGTCCAGAGCTGGTTTCAGGTGCTAACGATCGGGACGGTTCCCCGGTGACGGCGCGCCACGAGGTACAGTAGGAGGACCAAATATTTGATTGACAGTCTGCCCCTGTTCTAGCTTCAATCGCTGACCTGGCGGACTGGCGGACGCTAACAAGCGGTCGGTACGTACCCTGGCTACCAGGCCGCTCTGCATTCGACGATGTAACGCAATCCTCTGTCACCTGTGGTCGCCTTTCTCTTCACGTGCCTCCTTCGTTTCTCTTCTGGGATGATCTGTAATTACGCCGATCAAATGCTTGTCGACCTATTGCTACTTGATTAGCACACACTGAGTCAGTATGATATAACGGGGATGTATTGATTATAGGAAACAGCGAGATATCGTCATTGCGCAGGTGCCTGATTGCAACTCTCCAGAATAGCACCATCCGCCCAAATAATCCACAGCAGGTGTCTGAGGTCTGAGTGTTGTAGCGAGGGCAAGTAGGAGTACCTCGCCCGAGTAAACAATGGGTTTTGTTCTCTGAGATCAATGCTTAACCAGTGGGGGTCATGCAGGACGGTTAGGTACTGTAGTACTAAAGGTATGCAACGTGGCTGGGGAAGAGGTGCAGTGGAGCATCGCAACCAAGCTAGAAAGAGCAAGGAAGGTGGAAGGCTTCTGGAAGCTCTTCCACGCCCTTCCCAATCTGCTTCAGGCTGGGTACATCGCTGGAACGGATTTGATGGATTGGAGGGAAAACAAACCCATTCCCGTTGGGCTCTGGTACAGTAGCCTGCATCTGCCATCCCTTGTCCTGCAGGTGGAGAGAGCGAAAGAGAGAGAGGTCCTCAGTCTTGGGATCCTCTCCTTCTGGTCACCACGTCACCACGTCACCCGGCAGAAGAGAGACAATAGGGGTCCTCACCTAATACCTCCATCCTCCACCTATCAACACCGGCAGCGATATCTCCGTGACGGCGTTTCCAGAGTCACATGTACTGTTACACTACATGAGGCCTCTTTGTTTCTAGGCATCTAGGCATGTCAAATGATTCAGCATCGCGTCCAAGACGCGCTATATCGCAGCACATGGAGTCTCGTCTATCCATGACATATACTCGGCTCGGTATATGCAATAGAAAATCCCAAACCTTCACCGCCAAAGTTGGCATATTGAGTCCCTTGATGAGCGACCCTTATATGTGCCTCGATCAAGTACATACGTATCATGTAGCCATTGCTGCCTACATCATCATACCTAAAGTCCGCATGATGCATGCATAGTAGGTACCTGGGTAGTGCATAGGCGTACATAAGAGATCCATCCTCAGAAAGAGCCGAACATTAGGCGGCTCGGTAACCCATTTCCTCGGTACGGTAACGAAGCGAGGGTAGGGTAGATCAACCTTCTATCTACCGCGCATGGGGATGATGGTGGCTATGTGGTATGGAAATCTTTGATGTTCGAGCGGTGGAGTGTTGGAAGGGACTGCCGGCTGTCATTTTGGAGATTACGGTAGAAGCCATCGTGGAGGCCGGCAACTCCTTTGCTCCCTGGCGCGCTCCACGCGGTAGTGGATATCGTGGTTCAACGAGCCGTTAGCTGCCAATTCCCAGTTCCAACTTGGGCGGAGAAGCTTTAGAAGCTTTCTAGAACAAATGAAAGCAGCAGGGCCTGTGTGTAGAATACGGAGTATGTATCATATCAAGCGTGCAACGAGGTTGGTCGCTCGGTCCGAAGGGAAGGTCCCCTACATGCAGAGTATGTTGTACGTATGTACGTTGACGTGTCTGCGAAGTTGGGTGGATTGGGATTGGATGTATTTGGCGGTCTGGTTATTGTCAGTATGTAGGTTGACATACGTGAACATTCTATACCGACAATATGAGACATGTACATCCCAAGTAGGCATCTTACCCACCGACATACAGTAGGCCAGTCTGCCAGTAGAGCAGACCGACTATGCATGGAACATAGTCGTCTCGCTACCGGTATATCGGCACACCTCCTCCATACGCGTGGGACATGTAGTAGGAGTTAAGCTTAGACTGCGTCGTATCGCGTTCTTCAGTGTAGCAGTCGTAGTCGCAGGCAGATTTAGTAATCAGGCGTATTGGCGTCATTGGGATGGCAGAGGCTGCGCTTACTGTCTGAGGCAATTGGTTAACACCGAGACAATCAGAAAAGGCGATATAGTCCTGGGCCTGCGATTCGCTCGAACCATGTGTGTCGTTGTTTCGTCACCTGACGATTGGACGATGCGTGCATTATCTATCCATGATAAGTCCACTATTACTTGGTGTTTCGACTTTATGTTATGAACGCAACACGCTGCGCCTGGAGCTGCCTAGGCCTCTGGCCACTGGATGGCCTGTCGGAACAAACCTTTTCTGGCTGTCGCCCCATCAAGTCTCAAACCGTCTGTTACTGCGGCCAATCATGTACAAGAATTCAGATGGGGGACTTCCCTGGGCCTCGACTTTCAACTGCTATTAGCTGAATAAGTTGCCAAAGCCTAGGTATGCACCTAACCTCCTACGAGACGAGAGCTCACGTACCTGGGGACGGCGAGCAACACCAATAAAAGCCCTGTTCTCTTGTACAATGCGAGTTGTTGAGCAATGTCGCCGCCGCCTCTGCCCTCGTTGCACGTCAAGCTCAGGCTCATGCTTATGCTTATGCTCATGCGCGGCTGATCGATCCGTCGGCCAGTTTAGCTACTTGTCCTGAGAGAGCAATAATTTCCCCTGTTTCATGCCTATTTTTGACTAAGTACCTGACTACAATGCAGGCTTGGTGGATCTTCCCCGAGCTTGGCTAATGCAGGAACAAGGCGCGGATGCTCAGAAAGGCTTCGCTCATCCCTCCCTCTCAGGCTACCTGCCCTGGTCCAGGTACTATTGCCCTCAAAGGTACCGGGTACTTACTTTCTCGAAGCAGTCAATGCCTGGCCTTCAACACCAAGATCAAACGGTCAATCAGTGCACGAAATCGGCGGGAAGAGTGCCGACGAGTCTGGCTCATCTCACTTAACAAGAACAAGATGAACTTCCTCATGGCGTGCAGAGCTTGGTACCAAGTTGCTAGCTACTCCAGTTCAATGAGATCAGCTAATGCTTACGGAAGGCGAAGGAAGACCCTTTTACTACTGGTAGCTACTAGTCTTATTGCTTTTCTCCTAGCTTTGGTAGAGAGATTCGGCGCGCGAGGAAATAGATTGGGGCTTACTCCGTCCACCATCGATTGACAGGACAGATCCCGCCAGCCCGCGGCCTCCTTTTTCCCTCCATAGCTCGTGTAGCACATTGGACCCTGACCGTTGCTGTGCAGGTCGCTGCCGCCACATACTCATGCAAACACATACTTTTACACAGGCAAACAGATTCACAAAAGGAATGGCAAAAACCCCCCCATGCTCTGAATTATCATAGGATGTGTGGGTGAACGTGCTGCATTCTTCTCAAGAGGGACAGGTAGCCTGATTGCCCCCGAAGAATGTTGGGAAATTGCCGAAGGTGTACCGTCAATGGATACTTCCCGTAGTCAAGGTGGTAATCAGGAAATTTTTTCTTCTGGAATTAAGATCTTTGTGACCGGGTGTTCCATCATCCATGCTAGTGGAGATGGGCGGTACTTGTACGGCGCTATGTCATTGACATATTCCAGGCATGCAAAGAACATCAAACCCTCGTTAATCGGGCTCAACCCAGCCCAATCCGCATGTAGCAGCCTTCTAGAAGCCCCCCAAGTGCCTCTTTCGGTTACCTGCCCTTCGGTGATGGAGCTAGCCTGGAAGCTAATCTAGGGGCTGGCTGTTTGGCTGGCTGGCTGGCTGCTTGCTTGGATCAGAACTTGGATGCTCTACCAGGAGCATGGAACTTTTACGATCGTGTTGTTTGTTTCTATATGATCTGCACATGTGTTGGAGGACGGTCTCCAGTTGGATGATGCGAGGACATTGCCTATTCGGTGTGTTGACGTGGTTGGCGTCCGGCCCATTTCTCCCAAGCCGTGCAATACCATTGGATAGGTATCGGCTTCGATGTATGTAAACGGAGTCAGGTTATGTTTTGGGGATGGTTTGGAGACTGCAAACCGCCTATGGAAGGGGCCCGTTTGGCGACAGTCCACCTACTACGCCCGTACGCGACAATGGTTCAAGTCGTACAAGCATCGTATTGGCACCCGAAGCGGGACAACAAGCATTTCAGGCGTCCGCCCATTCCTAATATTGTTTCGGAAGACGAGCGCACTCCCAGATTCCGTCCTACGTCAGCCGGCTGAGTTGACTGGTTACCGTACGGGCTCGTACATACATGATGACGCCGGATCGCGCTGCCATTAACCCGGTCCGGTCCGCTAATCTCCGAAATCCCATAGCAAGCAGTTCGGTATTACCTAAGGTACATACCTAGTAGTATATGTATCAACAGTGACGCATTGCATCCGACCAACGCGGGCGTTGCCTCGTAGCGTGACGGCGCAAGCTGATAATGATGAAGGCAGGCGAGGTCCTTCCATGCCATATCCTAGCAGACTCTGGTGTCTTATGAGATAAGTTAGTGGTAGGTAGTTGGGTGAATTGATGACTGAATCTCTAGCGTTCAATGGCTGTTTCGGGCCACTCATCGAAGACAGCAGTTGCAACTGGTTCAGATGAACCGGCCGAGCGTGGAATGCCCCGCTTCGAAAGTGGTGGTGGTGGTGGTAGGTTGGTAGCAATGATGGGTGGCATCATTTCTGGACAGCAACCACAGACTAAATGTTGCTGACTCTGTTCTGTACTTACATTATGCTTTGGCTGGCAAGTGCTACACCACATTGTCGTCATTATAATATTGGCATCTGTAGACACATTATTCACACGTACTTACCATGAAAATCGTTCGACCGACTGAAACACGAATGGGTTAGCGTAGCAACCCTACATGTATCTATCAAGTCTACTACAACAGTAATGCGGCCGCGTCGCTTGAAATCGAGTCGCGTTACTCATTAATCGCAACCTACAACGACTGCTGACGTGCTAATATGACCACCTTAAGTTTGGAATAGCAGTTGTGTGTTTGATACTACTATATCCCTCCAACTCTACAGGCCGCTTAGCGCTATCTATGTCTATGTCTATATGGTTGGTCAGACGCTGACGTTATATTCGACGCGGGTATCAGAGCGGACCAGACGGATGCTGCGATGTCCTTTGATGCATCTCACATCTCACCTCCAACCTACCTCCCGCTCCTTCCCTTTTGGTGACGGCACCAGCATATTATGATGCCCAATCGGTGCCGAGTCAAACATTGGGCATAACCAGGGGAGGACTAAAGATAATTGACTCGTCTACCATGCCAACCCATCGCATGCAAGTTCAAACGGCATAACCCGCAGCTCAGAAAGTACCGTAGCTATGATTAGCTTCTATGGGTATGCGGGAGCTAGAAGCTGACTCTTCCACGTTGTGTCAGCCTTCCATTCTACGCCCTCCAAGGTAGTATCAAACCACCATCCTGCTTTGATGCCAAAAGTATGAATTATCGCGACAGAAGCACGTCTCGTAAAATATACGAAGCTCTTCACTACGTCGATGGTCCATCGCATCCGATTCACATTCTCTTCGTGACACCTCGCGGTACACAAAGCCAGGCACAAGCCAGGAAACATCTTTTGAACCACGATCCATGCTGTCAGAAACCCCGGAGCATGCTTGCATGCATGCCTAGTCAGGAACGACTGCAAGACGAGAGGTCCCCAGGAGCTGATACATTCCCAGAGATTTGGGCCATGGCAATCTTCAAGCAACCACCATGTATGCAATGCAACTAATAATAGACATTATCGAATGCGGTGCCTCCTCTCACAACACCCCGTCCGTATTCAGTATTCGAACTCTTGCGATCGACAACAACACGAATGGTATTGACAAAGTACTATTCTCGTGGCGTAACGCTCTTACCGGACTATTTGGTGTGTATTCAGTTCTTTGTCTCTGTGCCACTGCCGAATGCTGGGGTTTTGCAATGCCAGCCGCACATCTCCAAATGTGGGCTTCGGAACGGACGAACAGGATGGGTGCCGTGTCACCAAGACCAAAGGGGCCACCCAAGTAACACGCAAGTAAAGCCTTAATCGGACGCGCTGATATGCTCTGACTGGCAGCCCTCCCGCAACCATCCATCACTGAACCCAAAATAGTAGCTTCAGCTGCGCGGATGGCATAGCCGGCAGCACGTGTGGTTTAGGGGTGCGATAAGCCCAAGCACGGCAATTCTCATCATACGAGCAAACGAGTACGGTTAACCCACCATTCTCTACATGTACGTTTGTCGCTCGACAACCACTGACGGTATTGACGGTCGGTCGGCCGAACCGGGAGAGACTCACCAGGCCAACACGTCAATACTCTAGGCACGTTCGTTTTCCCAATCTCGCACCTTTTATTACCTAGCTAGGTATTCTTCTGGCCTTCCGAGTTCCCCTAGTTCCCCGACCCGCCATCGAACCGTTTCCTCAGAACTTTGTACCCCATGTCGTTTTTTCCCCTTCCCCCAAGCATCACTTATGTTTTTTTTTCTTGTCCCTTTCCCAAGGTACCATTTCCCACGCGGCAGAGAAAGTTTTGGGTCGATGAAACCAACAAAAACTTTGACCAGATTGCCAATTAAGACGTGTCCCCCGGCATGGTTTCTTCTGCCAGTCTGGAGACCACGACCACTGTTACTCAACTAGCCAGGTAAGTATGGAGCCATAACAGTCTGGCCCCAAATCCACCTCAACGGCACTTGCGAAACTCAGCAAGGCTGGGCATCAGACGACGCAAGTGGACATGTTCTCGCAGCATTGTTCATCGCCAGGCCTGGTGGAAGCAATGGTGGAAGCGTGGAAGGGATAGAAAATATTCGAGAAAAATTCGAAAGTGGGTGCGACGTGCATCTAGCGTGTCGGGCAAGGGAATTATTACCCAGGTGGATCTGGCGTACCGACGACGAAAGGATCACCCCATATCCCTGTTAGCCTGTAGGACAATCCCAGGACGACATTTCAAACCCTGTGGCATTATTATTTCTGCCAGAAGACGATGTTCAGGGGGCGGATGCGGCCAGTTGCCAGTGTCGGTCAGTACAGGGTACCTGTTTGTTGTACCCAGAACCCAGCACCCAGCCAGCCAGCCTTCCTGCCTTCCTGCATATCCTTCCAATTGCTTCTTGTCCCAACCGGAACGAAGCGTTAGGCGGGCTGCTGGTCCACTAGGGAAATGGCCGCCACTAAACCACAGGCAGGACAGGGCCTCCTCCACTGTAAAATAGTAAGGGACAATTCCGTCTTTGTTGAACAACCCCCGGCCCGACCAACACTGCTTCTTCTGGGCTTCCAATAGTCGACCGAAGTGACTGCTCATCATGGATTAGGGAGGGGATATGCAAGTGGGCATTGCACATCAACTTGAAGCTTTCCGAGTATCAATGACGGGGCAGGACTGCTATCCAATTTCATTCCACTATGTTATGAGGTAGAATAAGTAAAGTAAGAAGCATTGAGATAGGTATGCAATTTATTTGGTTACAGCAAGTTGTTGTTACTGGTAAAGTGACTAAGTAACATGACATGAGTAAGTGAGTGTGACTGGCTGCCCGTGGTGAGAGATACATGTAAGGTTAGTAGTAGTAGATGCATTAGATGCATTTGATGGAATCAAAGGGTCTCTCTCTCTGTGTGTGTTGCTCTCTCTCTCTCTCTCTCTTACTAGGTTAGCTCGCTCGCGTCTCTTCTCCTAGTTGATAGTCTAACTAACACAACACAACACACCGCGCATGGCATGGCATGGGAAGAATAGAAATGAGCCTACCTGCCTTGCGTTAGAGTGTGTGTGTATGTACTTCGTGTTGGTACTATAGGGCGATGACTTGGATCCATCTACTGACGTCTGTTCTTCCCATGTCTGCGCCGACCCATTGAATTGATGTTGTCCAGCTCATCGCCGGGCATGGGCGGGCATGGGGCATGGGTATGGGATGTATGGGTATGGATATGGGTATGGGTGATGGGCGTGGGAGACTAGAAGACTGGGAGACTGGGAGACGACGGTCCTTGTACCGCTACTTGGCCTTGATCAGACTAACAGGCTAACCTTAGCATGTACCGAAAAGCCCCAAACGACCTAAGGCCCATTTACTGCTTGTAACGGGTCATCCTCATGTACACTAACCAGCCTACCCATGCACCCGCGGTTGACTTGGCCTGTCAAGGTGGTTCCCTGCGACAGCCAGGTACCTGCTGGGTCTCTCATTTACATGCGTGAGGTTTGAGGCCTGGTAAATTGAACCACCCTTTTCCTTCCCCTTGGAAACGCACACACCCCCCTTCAGAGGCCAACACGCCCTTATGTCTTTTTATAAGACGGAAATCTACCCCCTTCCCAGGCCCAATTTCAGAGGAGTTTTTCCTAAACCATCTTTCGGGTTGTTTGTACAATAAGAGTCTCCAGTCTCTCTCTCCTCGTTCCCTCTCTCATATATTGCTATTCTGCCTGTATTTGAAGAAGACCAAAGGACATCATCATATACAAAAGCCCCAGCCGACACTCCTTGTTGTACAACTATCAGTTCCAGCGCACTTCTTTCCTGCACTGCTTTAAGCGATTTGATCCACTCCTCCACCTGCAGCAACCAACAGCAGCTTTTCCAGCAGCCGCCGCTACAGTATTCCAGTATTCCAGCATCTGCTTCGGCCCAGCCAAAAACCTGATCTTGCAGCCGCCGTACCTGGCATATCCTTCCAAGACAACGACAATAATTCAACTCCTTTGAGACCTCATAATCCTTCTCCTTCCCGAGACTAGACTTGCGCGACCCTCGCCAAAAAGCCGACCTCCCAGGAACTACCTCCAGCAACACCTCGTCTGACTTCTCTGACTGCTGTCTCATTCACGAGCTTTCAAGAAGCAGCCTCAGCAACCTACAACCGAGTTCTCAAATTCCCCTCCTCGGATATATAATTGGTCGCCATCCCACCATTGACGCCCTCGGTGCTGATATAAGCTATTAATTGCCATTCACACCCATCACCATTGGCTACCACCCTACAATTTCAGCTCTCTTAACTGAAAGTAGCCAACTACCCGACGACGCAATAACCCCTGCACTTGCTGCATCATCGCCTCCTAACCTTCGCCAATCCTATCCCACGGCATCCCGCGCCTTGCAAGGTACACTTCTTCTACGTCGCACTACGAAGCCTAAATTTGTGAGTCATACCACACACATGGGAGAGATGACTACATGGTCTCGTCTTCTCTTACTTTGTTTGGTTATTTGCTCCCCCCTGCCTCTGGGCTTCAAAGTTCATACGATAGGGGGGACGGCAACAATGCCTTTCGAAACAGATGTTTTTCCTGCGACCCGAATCCCCATATAAGGTCGCGGGGGTACACAATTGGACTATGTTTTGCTAACCATGACTTTGTTTCAGCAGCACACATCCCTCATACAGATCACCATGTTTGATACTGAGTTGCAAAGCTTCGCCAACATGGGCCGCGGCGCATACGACACAACTGGAGTGCCCAAGCCTCCTCCTCGCCCTAAGCCATCATAAGAGTCTCAATTCGTTCATTTTACGAGCAATTTTGAACAATGCGATCACGACTCTGGCTTCCACTACGCTATGTCTAATACGAGGAACTTGGCCAACCCTCACTATGTCGATTATATCGCAACACCAGCACCCGCTCTGAATGGTGGAGCGGGCTCGCTAGTGCTTAATCGCTTGCGCTTCGACTGTACAACAACTTTTTGACTGCAATGTCAGTATGCCGATATACCTTTAATGCACCATCTTCCGATCCGATACGATATACACTACTTCGGCTCGCTGCCGCCTGGATTCAGCAGGGAATGAGATACCAGATCTCATACGCTTGCTCTTTCGAACTATCTTGGACTTGTTTTTCACCACGGCGTTAATCTTAGACGGGGAACGGTATCAGGATCTCATTTTTTCGGCCACACCTCAGGGTCTTGGGAGTTTACACGCAACCTCCGCAGCACGTTTGGGGTTCTGCGCCACGGAGTCACGACTCTTGTGAGAGCCACAGAAGCTATACGCTGTGCCTACCCCGACTACCTCGGCGCACCACGACCGGTCTTCGACCCTGACGGTGGCCACTTCTGCGCATGTCACACGTTTTAATACCCCTTTTCAGTTCAGCACGTGAATTGGTTTTATGGTTGTGGTCACAGCACACAATGATTGGAATTTTTCGGGGATCTCCCCCTTTTTGCGACGGGTTTCTGGTACGGTTTACAAAAAAGGGAACTGGGCTGGGAAAAGAACATGGGATTGGACTGCATATAGACTTTGATTTTTGTTTGTTTCTTTTTGTACCCCGAGACACACCGATCTGGATCCCTTCACGGGGAGAGGACACAAGGTGGTGTTATGTCTGTACTCGTATTGCTTGGTTTGGGTTACCAGATACATTTCTGGGTGGATCGTCAATGTCGTTTGGACACTTGTACAATCTATGTGGCAAGGAATTGGGAGGAAGAGCGACCCTGATTCAACAAGCGATCTTATTTCCTGTTTCGAGGGTTGTCAGCCATGTGGTTGGTCGCTGGGCTGGCACCAGGTTGATAGAAGATACCCCCTGGTTTAGAGAGTATAGTGAAGAGCGTGCTCTGGAGAGAATAAAGAAATCAATTATTATAATATTTTATATATCTTGCGATTAACCATATCCTGGTGACTCAAATGACACTTGACAGTTAGATAGTCATCCTTGCATAGTACAATGTGAAAAACGTATTGCAGCGCTGCCAGGGGGTTACATTGTTTGCTTCTTTTCTATAGGTTACCAAGAATTTGGTCCAAATGATTTCAGCTTCAAGACGTCACCAACTGGCTCTCGGATTGATGCCCATAGTGGCTAAGCAGCAATAGCAAACAGAAGAACATTTCAGCAATATCGACTTTTCGGCTCACGTTATGAGAGATCCGAAAGGGGGCCCATCACATCAAAGACCTCCCTTCGTGGGAGGCGAATAGGGTTCCCTGACGTGCGCATTGTTCAAGCATCCCTCTGCCACACGTCTTCATACATGAGACAAAAAATAGAGACATGCATAGGCAAAAGGCCTCGGCACCCATCTGCAAATGGTGGAATAAGATTTCATCTGGCGCACGATCCAAGGGGACGCACACAAAAAAGAAAAGCATTCCAGTCCAGGAGAATCAATATTCGAAACTCAAAATAGTCGATTGCGCACCTGTCATAATTTCTCTATTCTTTTCAGAAAAAACTTATTTCTCGCCTCGTTACTTCGTGTCGCATACTCTTTCCTTTTTCCCTCTTGGCTACTGTATCTTAAAAGGGGAGAGATGGAGACGGCGCAGCAATTCCGCGTCGCTTATTAGAGTCTATAACTAACACACTTAGATGAAATGATGCAGAGCCTTTTCTTCAACGTCTTTTTCTTTGGGAGGTCTTGGTTAACGGCCTTGGCTTTTTCTTTTGTTTTCGATCTGGGAATTGGTTTCCTCGATACCCTCATTCCAGTCCATATAGCTTCGACAGCGATGATCTATGGTCGGTGATAAGGGATGGCCTTCCTGGCTAGGGGGGCGTCGAGCCAACTGCAAGGCTAATGCAAGGTTAATAAGGAGCTCGCATGATCATGATTCCCGAAAACCACACTCTCGGGTCCCCTACCTGGCTACCACCAAAAAGAGCTGACTTGAAGAGGAAAGGCGGCTGGGCGGTAGCAAGTCCGCTACCGCTAAAATCGAGCAAAAAAGTTGGAGGAACGCTGGACTGGCCAGGACTGGCATACTGTCAGGCTGCTGCAAGCTAAACTAGGTAGGTAAGGTAGATGGCATGTACATGTGCGACGCGGCCAGGGGACCGAGACGAAGAGGCAGGCATAAGAAGAAGAAAAGAAACAATGAAGCGGCCATGGGGGAGAAAAACTCTGCAAACTATAACAGGCTGGTGATATAAGCTAGATACAATGGATTGATCAAATTGATGCTTGCTTTGCTTCGCTTCATATCCGTGCCCTATCATCACATACGACATTCGGTTACCATGGAGGTCAGATCCAAGTATCAGTTAGATGCAAAGGAGAGGTGTTGTATTCGGCTCGGATGGGTGACCGGAACCATCCGCCCGGCCTAGGCCCAAATCGAGGAAGAAGTCAAGAAGCCATCGTCGTACCTTCTACCTACCTACCAGAAGCAGTAGTAGTCTCCTCTCCGCCCCCCTTGACGATCCGTCTTCTTCCAGTCTTCTGCCCCCCCTGATCGATCAGCCATCATTACGGGTGAACTACCCTGACGCTAAATCACCTTCCTACTTCTTCGAGAAGAAACAAACAGACAGAAGGAGGATGGTGCCAATTTGACAGACTCCCCACAGTTCATCCCTGACCATCATCATTCTGTTGCCCATCATTCTACAAGTACCTCATTCTACTTGGTCGCTGATGACGACTCGTAATCCCGGCGCAATCAACCTCTTTTCTAATAAACCTTTCTGCCGGGTAAGCGATCCCGCTGTGGGTTGGGTGGCTTTTTTTCTTACTTACTTTCTTTCTTTCCTTCCACGATCGTTTGTTTGCGACGCCGCCAGATCAGATTTAATTAATGGCAGATATACGGGATCGAAAGATGCAAGCAGCAGCCAACCCAGCGTTTGCGCCACCTCGCCGATTGATGCAGGTACGGGCTAAAATATGGGCTGGCTATGCGCATTTACTTTTGCGTTTACGCCAAATTGTCGAGGAACCGAGCCGATGCGTCGCGCCGCGTCCTTACCTACTACTACCTAGAGCCTACCTAAGAGAAAAAGTGATCCATCAATCTCTCGCCCAGACGCGGAAGTCAGGAACCACGTACCGCGGTCGCGGTAGTAGTCAATATGTCTAAAGTACAGGTACCCGCGGCCCTACCTCCGCAAAATATCGCATGTACTTCTACTCTCACTCACTCTCACTAGGTAGTCTTTTCTTACTCAAATGTTCGATATGGACAAACGAGCACCCACCGTTCTGCCACGGGGAAGAGAGAAAAGCGTGTAGCGTGTGTTTGCCCTTGGCGAATTCGGGAGGGAACCAGGATTCTTTTGCTTCCTCTGGTCCCCTTCTTGGCTCGTATTCTCCAGCCAATCTCGGTGCGTGTGTGCAGCACAGAGTACCTGGAGGAGTGGGTTGAGTAGGATGTATTTTTATTTTCATTGTGTGATGACTCGACGTAATCGTGCGCCCTCCCTCATTCCCGGAGTAACCAGCATGAACGAATGGGGATGTTGGTAAGCCCAGGGGAGGGAGATGGTGTGGTGGCAGTTGGGTAGTACCCTTTTTTGAAGCTACTGCATGCCCTTTACCAGCCAGCCCTGAAATAGAAACAACAAAAAAAGAGGCGATCGTTCAACCATCAGGTACCGTAACCCAATCAACGGCATCTGCCTATTTTCAGGTGTGCAACATCACAGCCTTTTTCTCTCTCTCTTGTGTGTGGGGGGTGGCGGCGATGATCCGTTCCCTCCTTATCATTCATGGATATTATTGACCATGGCGGCAAAGACTTACTGTTGTCATCTCTACAACCGTTACGGGGACCGAAGTTATCTGACAGTCTCACACCGGCCTATGGCCATTTGGAGTTTCCAACTTCCGAGTTCGTCGAGTGTAAGATGCGTAAGCTGACGCATATGGCATCATTACCATTATCCCTTGGGTAGGGAGATGGCGGAGATGGATGCAGCGTGGGGTGTTGGCCTGGCCTATCTGCCTTACACCCCCTTAACCCCCCACGAAATGCACCTTCCTGTTACAAGTTGTACAGGAGGAACAGCCGATGAAGAAGACGGAGAAGGAAGAAGGGGTCGTCGTTCATGCGTTTGCTAGCCAGTCATCGGATGCGCCCCGTCTATGACCCATGCACAACAGGTGATTTTCCCAGATCATCCTTCCCTGCAACGTGGCACCTCTCTCCAAATCTTCCAGAAGGGTTCCGTCGCCAAGCTCATCCGGGGAGTTCCGTCAAGCAGCATGCATGCTGTGCTGTGTGTACGGTCTTGCTGGAACTGTTTGTGTCATGGTGATGAAGCACGTACTGGGATACAACGAGAAGAGAAAATATACACATCAGAAATTTGTCCTCGCTCGAGTACGCCTATTGTCAGCTCCAACAAATTCCTGCCGGCCCCCCTGCGTGAGTGGCTATGAGCGTAGCTGAAAGTAGGTAAGCAAGTAGGAACGATTCGCTGGATCTGCTTTGCCACTACTCCCATTGGCTTGGAGGAAAACAAATCAAAGCAAGACGATCGGAGAGAAAAGCGGTGCGACTACTACGCGAGAACTTGATGGCGATATCTAGCTTGCTTCTAGTCATCTGTTATACGGTTTCTTCTGTGCGGTGTGGTTGCGCGCGTGCGGTCTTTCAGCTCCTCACATCCCTCCTGTTCCGTTTTCCTTCTTTTTACCCGGCGGCCTGGTAATAATCTTCCGATGCTCGCGAGGCTGACCTTGCCCTACTCACCACCAACTAACTACCTTGCTTGGCCCTGCATCTGCAACCTGCATTCTGCATTCTGCATATGCACCATGTTTGGTTCAACACGGGTTTCTGATCGGATGAACGACTGCATACGCGGCCAATGAGAAAATTCGAATGCGAGTGGAGGAGGGGACAAACATGTATGTACGATCGGGTGACTGGTCGTTTTTTCCCACCCCTTCTGCATCTTTGTCTTTCCCCTATTATGATGTGAGATGCGAGATTGGGGAAGAAAAACAATAACGCCACAACGCAGAAATGCCACGTGGGATTACGCGTGTGTGCCGCTCGCAGTTCCTTCCTCGCCTGCCCTCCCTTGACCCTTCCGCTGCAGCGTTCGGTTCGTTATCCCGTGTTTTGCCTTTTGTTGATTTCATTCATATGCACATATGCCCCTTCCCGGCCGCCGGGCCTAGACCTACTAACGAATGGAAGAGACGCACGGGATGGATCGGATGATCGCTTACGCTAACTCAGGGGGAGAGAACGAACGGCAGGGCAGTCATGTATCGCAAAATCTCTACAGATATATTGCTTATGCGGAACAAGCAGTGCAGATAGCCGGATTTCGCAAAGCAAGGGGGGCTAATTGCCGTACCCCGTCCCTTGCTCGGGTACTGGGACATGCAAGCAGGTACCCCCGGGCAGCCAGCGGCCTCCCTCCCGTTACGCCAACCGGAATCCGTTGCGTCCAGATCCGCCGAGAGAGCGATCGACTAAATGTCGTTCGTTGTACCTGTTCTTGTCAACGCAGCTGTCATGAATCGGGATCGTCGATGGGACGAGGCGGAAAGAGCCCGGCTGCATGATCCGGGGACCAGAGTTCTCGTGCTAAAGCATGCAGGTACGTATTCCTGGCCGCGCCAACAGGATATAGCACCCGATAGTTGAGAAGAGTTTTCTGGCAAGCTGATGTTCGCGGTAGAAGTATCTCGACTGTTACACCCACACCCACGATGTGTACTAGTCTTTTGCAGCCATGGTCAGTTAACCAAAAATGATTTGCGCAACATACGTAGTCTGGAATTTAGCTGCTCGACCAGATGGATGTCCTACTTGTAGGAGTACCTACAGTAGTGATCAATATTACAGTAATGTAAGGTGATGCATGAGTCAGTACTATGGCGATGAGATCAGCCCCCTATTGCTATGAAGACTTGGTACACATCGTGAGCCTAACCGCATATGGAGCTCGCTCTTGCCGTAGTAGCTTGAAACCCCTTTGGCATGAGTTTGAAAGGGGCCACCAGACGATGAATAGGGGGTCATCGATTCGGACCTGGGTTTTGATAATCAGTTGTCATAGGTTCATATTGAAATCGCAAGACAACCATTGAGATCAGAGGCTTCATTGCCATCAAAAAGAAAAGGAGCTGATAGGTCTGTAGTCGTGATGCCACTTTGTAAATACGATACGGCCTGTTGAAACTCCTCAGGCTCCGGCCATGAACCCCCTGAATTAGATCTCGGCGTATACATCACTACAAGCCACTATTAGCTCCCTGCCACATACACGTATATCGCTTCTGATTATGGGAGTGGAAAGAAAGGGGAAAAAGAATACTCACGTTCTCCGCACCAGCGGCATCTTCTGCCGCACCTGTTCCCACTCGCCGAGATCGATATCCACCAGCCCCATCTCCCCGACGGCCCCGTCCTCGGCCTCCAGCTGCTCTTCCGTGTCGTTGTTGTTGGGGTTGACGTTCTCGACCCCCTTGAGCTCCACGACCACCCGGCCCCACGGGTCCACCACCATGCTGCGCCCGTAGCTCACGCGCCGGACCGTGTCCCGGTCGCCGTGCCGCCCGACCTGCGCCGCGGCGACGACCCAGCTCTGCGTCTCGATGGCGCGGCTGCGCAGCAGGACCTCCCAGTGGGCGCGGCCCGTGGGCACCGTGAAGGCCGAGGGGTACAGCAGGACCTGCGCGGGCTCCGCGGCGAAGGCGGCGGACTGGGTCAGGTGCAGCGCCGCCTCGGGGAACCGCAGGTCGAAGCAGATGAGGCTGCCGATGCGGCCCAGGGCTGACGGGAAGGGGGGCGTGAAGGCGGCACCGGCTTGGGTGGTGGCCGACTCGCGCAGCGTGGCGTAGTCGAAGAGGTGCAGCTTGTCGTACGCGGCCTGGTCGTTCAGGGAGCCGTCCTCGTTGATCCAGATGGTGCGGTTGTAGAGCTTTGTCGTCGTTGTTGTTGTCTCTCCTGTTGTCGCTGTGGTGGTATTGGACGAGTTACTACTACTGCTCTCTGCTGCTGTTGACTGGGGTGCCGCGGTGAGTAAGGGGTTCACAATGGAGCCCTTGGCGATGGCGGACACGGGCACCGGGACGTGGATCCCGACGTGCACGGCGAGGGAGTGCTTCGCGGCCGCTGACTGGAGGCCGGTCACGAAGGGGGAGCTGGCGACGGGTTTTGCGAGAGCGAGGGATTGGGCCCCTGACGTGGCGATGTAGTCTGATGCCTCCGGGAGAAAGAGGACCTGATCAGTCAAACTAGTTAGCCGGTGGACAATGTCATCGAGATGGTTGTTATACGCCCACAGCCGCTCGACAGACTACTCGCTTCCGCGCATATACAGGACATGTAATAATAAGCCAGTATCAATTCTCGGAATGATTTAGTGATTGCTGGTCAGGGGTTTATCAACGGCGATGAGATCGGCCAGTGTGGCCCGCAGTTTGCCGCGTGAGCATAACTCATCATAGAGTTATGCATCTTCTATTGACGACCCGGGCAGGCAAGGTACCTTGGTTATATGAGATGCAATGGAAAACACACCTTTGCGCCGGCTGCGGCAGCCTTAGAGACGAGTCTCACGCACTGCTCCAGGTTGTGAGCCATGGAGGCGGTTGAGCATATTTGCCCCACAGCCTGTATTTGCGGTTAACGTCATCGACACACGAAGGAAGTCGGTGTACTACTTACTGCGATAGCCATGATTGCTATACACTTGGGTATTACAGAGCTGCTAGTCTGGATAGTTGAGGTGCCTGGTTGCGAAGCTGGTATCTCGCTTAGGTTGCGGAGTTCGGGTGTCTGGAATTGCAGAATGTATGCCGGCGTTAACAAACCCGGGGGTTTCGGAGGGGGTGCCGCTTGTTGAAAGTGGACCAGCCCCGATACCGCCGATATCAAGGTCCCATGTCCCCATGTCAACACCCCTAAAACGAACCTCAATCGGGCAATATATTGGGAGTTTCACGCATTGGATACTTGAGTCGTACCTGACGAACTATGGACCCCTTTGGTTTTACAATACCTGGGGAAGAAACATGGGGATGTCACCATATTAATACCTGTAACGTCGGCATTGGTTAGACTTCAGAAACATCACAAGGAGCTTAAAAATCAACCAGCAGCCCCTTGTAAATAAACATTCCAAGCTTGGCACTTCAACAACAGTTTGACCAAGGGTTTGACTAGCCAGTGAAACACAACGGATTAGGCTTAATTTTCTGCGAGTCAATTGCATCTATCTATAGAATTAGGTAAATGGCAACTTATACTGTTTTCTGCGGCTGTACCTGTACCTACGTCTCTGGGCTTGTATGAGATCTGATACATGCAGCAACTCGAACTGGACCACACCGACTAACTAAGCGTGTATGCAATGGTGTCATTCCCCGTCTCATAGAACTGCGAAAACTAGACTACATCGTCACTCATCCCGAACGCCATACGCCACTTGGCTTTTTCTTCTTTTTTCCCCCAAAGAGACCAGAGAAATCCTTTATCCCCAAAGTGGCGCCGTGACCTCGGCCGCTCTCTCCACCACGGCCCGGACTCGGTCCGCGAATACGCGGTTGGAGCATTCGACCTCGAGGTCCTCCAGCCAGACCGTGGCCACCATCTTGTCGACCTTGATCGTGACGCCGGGAACGGGGATGCCGATCTTGTGCAGCCGCTCGATCTCGGCCTGCTGCCGGGCCTGCAGCGCCTTCTCCTCCTCCTCGCCGTCGTCCGATAGCTCCATCGACGCCTCGGAGCCCGCGTCCGCGCCCGCCTCGCCCTTGATCGCCGCCTTCTCGTCTTTGGTGAGGGGCGCCAGCTTGGGCACCGCGACCGGCGAGACGGCGTCGGCGCCGAACTGAGCCTCGAGGAAGAGGAACAGGCGCTCGAGTCGCTCCTGCGGGGAGAGATGGGCATGTAGGTTTCGCGTAGGCAGCTCGTGCGAGTGAGGGTTCTTGCTTGCAGATTGCTTGACAGCGGCAGGGCTGCACTCCACAGACAGCAGCACGGCGATGATAGCGTCAGCAATGCCATCGTTCAACATGTTGCCCTCCCACTCCAGCTCCACCTCGCCGTTGTTCCGGTACCGTACAGTGACACAGCCCATGACCAAGTATGCGGCCATAGTCTGGGTAATCTCCTCGTCGGCATCCTCCATCTTTTCGTCACCGTTCTCCTCTTTGTCTCCATTTGATTCCCTGTTCTTGGTTTCGGGCAGCTCTTCAATGCTCCCAAAGGTCCCCTCCAAAGCCCATTTGATGAGATCAATGCCCGCCGCGCTCAGCGTCAGACGTTGCTTGCAGGCAATCATAGATGTCGTCAAGCCCGCGTATTCACGCAGATCCTCCGGGTCCACAACGGACATTTTGAAGTCGTTCTGCACGAGCACACCCGTGACCAGTGGCGCATCGTAGTCATCAGGCATATGAAGCTTAGAAGGAGGGGGGATGGCAGCAAGCTTGCCAACGACTTTAGCCGTCTTGTCGGCCTTGAAAGGAATACGTAGCTCCTCGCAATTGCGAGGACTGTATACCTTAGTCTTGTCCTGTTCGGCTTTCCCGCTATTGAGAGACAGAAGCTTAGACTTCAAGCGCATCATATTATGCTGCTCGCCATGAACAAGGATCTGTAACATATTTAGTACAGTGCATAGAAAAGGGGGATAATGCATAGTACTTACGACGACCGGCGCTGCGACTTCTTCGATGAACTCCCTGTTTTCGTTGCCATCGACGTGGGCTGCAAACGAGTACTCTGCAACAGTGCACCTTCTGGGAATCATGACCTTCTCTCCGTCACCACCTGGTCCTCTCCTGACACCGTTCGTGTTCCTGGACATAACTGCGTGTATCTGATCGGGCTCTGTGACAATGTGCTTTGCCATTGTCCCTTCCACGCTGTAACCAGTAATGATGACACCATTCTTCTCGCTTGGTGCCCAACGCTCTAACAGTTCTCTGCTGACTCCATTTTGCAGCATACCTGGACTGGCCAACATGACACAACCTCCAACATCGTCGAACCTGTCCAGGTTCTTGAGGGAGCGAATATACTTGAAGTCCCAGGGGCCACCCTTGCCAGCTCCGTCTCCAGCGGCCTCGGCCTCGGCCATACGTTCACGGAACAGTCGCTTGATGTTATCATTCATGGCACCGACATATGTCTGGTAGACGACCATACACTTGCGAGCCAGGTTACTGGCGTAGTAAATCGGTATCTTCTGGTATTCCGAGTGCTTGCCCCAGTACTCGTCCAGAATGAGCAGTAATTCCTGTGCTCGACCTAGAGCAAAGACCGGCATGAGCACTCGCCCCCCACGGTTGAGAATGCCAGTAATGTTCTTCATTAGGGCTTGTTCTCTCTCCAAACGGGGTACGTGACTGGCAACGCCGTATGTCGATTCTGTGATGAGAACATCAATCTTGACGCCCTTAGGGACTTCAGCGGAAACCAGATGTCGATCTTGCTCTCTCGAGTAATCGCCTGTAAAGAAAATCTTTAGACCGGCAATCTCAATAAGAAACATTGCGGCACCGAGGACATGACCGGCAGGGTAGGGGGTGATGCGGATGGAAGAGATAGTGTGTGTGGTGTGATAGTCGATGGCCTCAATCTGAGGAAAGGTGTTGAGATGATCCTGTTCTGTGTATACTGGCTGCGAAGTTGGGTTTGATGATGTGTTGCCCACTCGCACGCTGTCTTGGATCAACCATTTATAGATGGCTTTCGTTGGGTGCGTCATGAACACGCGCCCTCTAAAGTTGGTCTTGGCCAGCACATAGGGTAGAGAGGCAGCGTGGTCGATGTGAAAACTTTGAGTAGATCAGCATATGCAAATCCCATATGGGGCCTATGGTAGAGCAGGATATGTGGCAGAGCATAGCGAGACATCACGGCGGTCAGGACGGGATAGAGTGGGCAACATGAAAAGGAATAACTTTATTGCTAGCTGGATACATTCGCAGAGTCTGAGTTCCGATCATCGAGAATGATGCGACTAGAAACTGGCAGGATCTTCTTCCAATGGAGTTTTGCTAGGTCTAGGAAGCCTCCTTGCCCTACGAAACCCGCCGTGATGCCTTCGAGGTATGCTCTACGTATTACAAGTGGACGGGGAATGGGGGAATGTCAAGGGCGCTTACTGGCTAATAAGGAGCACATCTACTGTACTCAGATCGAAGTCGTCAAAAAATGGCAAGGCAGCCAGGCCATCATAAGCAGGATGTTGGCCGGCATCAAGCTGTCAAATGCGTCGTTAGCATGCGAGCGCGCAGCACAGAGACCATTGATATAGCCGTACCATAACAGTTTTGCCTTTGTATTGGATAATATGGCAGGATCGGCCAACTTCGTTGCCACCTCCAAGAGCAAGAAACATGAGCTCATCGGCAGGGTCGACGGGCTCCTCGACGACAGAGGCAGCCATGCCCGCTGCCTTTCGTTTGGCAGCCATGGTGCAATAACCGGGGGAGAATGCGAGTCGTCGTCGTGTTCGCCTATTACAATTGTTGGATTAGAGACGGTGTCGGAAGCGACCTTTCTCTGCTGGGACGCTGAGGATGAGAGGGTTAGCTGTAATGGCGCATTGCTACAACCCAGGTTCTTGGGGCTGTCTTTGAAGTGTAGTCGGAGTTGGTCGGTCAGGATGGGCTGGCTGGATCAAGTGGCATGCATGGGCTTGTCGCGCTGGAGCTGGAGCGCGCTTGACAGGGAATTACAGGGAATTTAGGTAGAGGCAGATCGAGCTATGACCCGCATTAGCAATTGATTCGATTCGTCGGATGCTCTTAGATGCTGTGGCTAAGTGTGGCTAGAAACTCAAGAACCTCAGAGCGTTGAGAGCAAGCAGGCAAGAGCTACCTACAAGCCACAATCAATTCAATCATCCTTCCACCTTCCTCCTTCCACCTTCCACCTTCTACCTGCCACCCAGTCGCGCAAGGCAGCGAAATAAAGTGGAGACCTGGACAGGCGCAGAGCTGTGACTTTGAGTTTGGCGATTTTGGGACCTTCTGGCGAGTAAACCTCCTCACATCAAACCATTGCCAACTTCCCAACTCCTGTGACCAAACCACGCTACGACGATCGCCGACTGTCGCGTCGAAATCGCATTCGTATATCCGCCTGCTACCGCTTGCACCTGATTTAGAAGAGCCCAGTTTGACGGCGCGCCATCGTCGGATGGGGGTGTTCACGGGATCTCTATGGTGACAGGCTTTTGCCTGCGCATCTGCTTTCCCGCGTGTGATGAAGAGCTCTGGCGCCAGCAGACGGTGCCTAAAGGTGCTTTTTGAGGTGGATAATCTGCTCCTGCTTCACTCTTCGACAACCATTCGAGCCTCGAACCTCGAACCTTCCCTCCTGACGACTTGACCAAACCAACCTCATTTCGATCAACTCAACCACCATCAACTTAATCCTTCACAACCTACCTCCTCGCGTGCCTTCGTCCACACTTGCATGGTAAAAACACATAATTCACAGCCATCATGTCGCAACCTCAACAATCGGCGACTGCCCCAAGGGCTTTCAATCCACAGCAGCAGCAACAACAGCAACAGCAGCATCATTCTCCCTCTCCAACAATACCTAATCAGCAGGTCTCTTACCCCAACTTGCAGAAGCCGCCTCCTTCGCGCATGTCGCCGACCACTGCCTCGCACTTCTCTCAAAGCTTTCCGGGTGCGAGTCCCGGAGCTGGAGTAGCGACTCCCGGTACATCAACACCAAATGGCCTACCGTCGCCATCTCTTCCTGCGCATAACTCGCCTCATTATCCGCAGGCCAACTACAACCAGCTTCCACAAACAAACGGCCGGTCAACACCTACCATGGGCCACACTCCTCATCCACCACCGCCCAGTCACCAGACGCCGCAGCATCATCAAGGCCAGCCAATGGGACAGGCCCAGAATCGAACCATCGGTCTTGCTGCAAACCACCCAGCGCATGCTTCTCCGAACAATACCCATCCGATAAATACCTCGGTATCTCAAGGCAATATGGGCTCGCCCGCTGCCGCCATGTCTCCCACGCAACAGCCCGGTACGCCAGGCGCGATGCAGAACGCCCAGAACTCCTATACCAACGCGACCTTCACAGCTGCGACCACCCCCATGGGCCCTCCTCCAGCCACACCCTACACCAACGATGCAGCGCGACAGGCTCCGGTGATCAAGCAGGCTCCGGCCAAGGCATTCGCATACGATATGGACGACACGCTTGCGGGTACAGGTATTAATTTGGACGAGGAAGAGCAGTTCATGAACGACTTTGAGCAGCGAGTAGGCTTTGGCGCTTTTGCTCCTGGTGGAAGAGGAACCTTTTACGGTGCTGGGCCTGCGAACCAACCTGCAGAGAAGTCGAAGTCGCGGACACAAGAAGAGCTCGCGGCGGAAAGCGCAGATCTGTCATGGAATCAGGCTGCTCACAACATGGCTCTGTCGCGTCTACATGACTGGAAGCAAGAGGGGTTTGTCCAACCGGCGATGCTTCACTGGCAGTTGGAGACCATTGCAAAACGAAACAACCTCGAGCTCAATATGGATCCGAAGCCAACAAAGGAACACATGCCTTTGGGTCGCTTTACTCAACCCGCCAACCTACCTAAGCCCACAGTGACAGTGAAGCAGACTCCAACGCCCGACGGCACCATGGTAGAGACAATTGGCTCCATAATTCCCAAGGATGCCTCCTTAATCGACCAAATCGCGCTGCTTTCTCTTGCAGTAAAGGAGCGCATGGGTGAGCTTATTTCTGAAGCCGACTCCATTGCATGCCTGCGGCAGCAAACTGCCCATGGCGCAGTCCCGCCGGAGTGGGCCGATGCGGCCCTTTCGCCTCTCATGGCTCAGTCGAACAGTGCTGTCAGCCCCGGCACTAAGTCGCTGAAAAGTAAGAAATACCTTTATTTGGGTTTGGCCTTGCCACTAATTGCATTTTAGGACCTGCGGACGAGATGAGTAATGGGTTGCCCACGCCTGTATCTGAAGCCTCTCCGACCAACCCCCTGGTTGATGCGGTCGTTGCTTCTGGCAAGATTGTCCGTACTGCAGAGGAAGCACGCCTAAGGAAGCGACAAAAACGCATGGATGCAGCAGAGAACAAGGATAAGAAGGACGACGGAACTAGTTCAAGATCGGGATCTGTGGCGCCCGGCACGCCCGGTGCTGCTGCACCCGAGGCTGCTGACTCGAAGCCACTGACGAAGAAGGAAAGTAAAAAGGTAGCTTCCAAGCTGGCAGAAGCAACCAGCAGTACGGTAAACTCGACCCTCAGTCAGTTCATGGGAGGCAAGAAGAAGAAATATTCGTGGATGACCGGGGGTGCAGCAAGCGGCGCGAGCACTCCGAGAGCGGGCGGGATGTCAGCGGCACCGGCGGGAGGCAGTCGCGGTGCGGCTAAGGGCCCTCTGACACAGGGGAGCGCACACCACCTCGGGCAGTTCCGAGAGGATTCGGCCAAAGGCAAGAACATCCAGCTTCGAGACTGGGTGCACGTGCTGGAGCAGCAACGGACGGAGCAGAAGGCGCTCCAGGAGGCATACAACAGGATGGACCGTTCGGATGCCGGAGATAAGGCCATTGTGCCCGCAGCGCCTGCAGCTGCAACTGCAACTGCAACTGCTGCAGCAGCTACGCCTACGCCTACGCCCCGAAAAACAGAGCAGACTACCTCGTAATACTTTTGGCAGGGTAGGGGCGAAAGGGGATTGTTGCCTTTTAGTTGGCTTGTATTATGTTACATCATTATTCTGCTACACATCGAGCCAGGCGTTAGATTCAGGGAGGGGCATCCACAGGCAGGCGTTGATTTCTCATGATTGATGCCACGCTTTACTTGGACAAATTAGTGGCTGGAAAGAAGTTGATAGCAAAAAGGACCAGACCAGCGCAAAGCAAGCAAGTATGCATGCATGCAAAGCCCTTCGTGTTCAAGGTTTTAGACGGACCTAGAAGAGGCATCACTAGGACAGCGCACTCAGAATTAAGAAGAGAACAAAAAAAACATAGTAATCCTCAATCTGGCTTCTTTCTCCAGTTTGCTGGTGCTGTTTGCCTGAGGAATGCGCCGTGGCATGTTGGCAACATGCCACAGTACTCAGGCGATGCCATACTGCGCCCTTCGTTTCTTCCTTCTGTTATGGCAGATTCGAGTCACTTATCTTGATCATCTCGCGAACAGAGGGTAGTGTATTTACTACATGAGCAGTGACATGTTAGTCATCGCATCATGCGGCAACGGTGCCGGCTTTGATTATAAGGCATACTTGATGGCTGGAGATATATTGTAAAGTTGCTGATAGTTGTTCAAGAATTATCCCTGATCGGAGAATAAAGGTCACTCGCAGTCGGCGTGGCAGTGCTGTTTGTCCGCCTGACAGGAACCTAGGTAGACAGCTAGATCCGGGATAGTTTGGCTTTCTGCCTTTCTGCCCCGCATTGGTCACTGACAGTTTAACATTCTCACCCCATTGGTTGGGGCTATGGCAACGCCACGGCAGGGCTGTGCCTTAGGAGTATCGACTCCAAGAGAGGCTATGTATGAAGGCCTGAGTCTTCAGGCTGTTCTGCCTTGCCTTGCCACAGTAGGAAGGTTTGAGGTATCACTGTTGAGATGATTAATCGTGATGATGTTGAATACATATAAGTGTCTTTGAGCTTCTTCGCCTTCATTGCATGGGTCATTTAACCCAAGCGGCAACTGCAACAGTGTCAACCATTCCCAAGGCACAAGCAAACACAAACAACTCCCTACATACAGACCCCATTCCAGTCAGAGCCCAACACACTTAATCACAAACGAAAAGACCCCAAAGGTTGTTGTTATTCGATAACCAACCTCTTATTGACAAATAAAGTTGCTCATACTTGCTTTGCGTTGTCCCTGGTCCCTCTTTGTTACATACCTACCTGAGCCACCACCAACTCGCCACGTGGGAAAGAGCGCTGTTCCTGCATTGTATGATATTAAACAGCGACCTCTCTTGCTTCTTCTTCTCGTCTTGACCGCATTACGCTACCTAGGTCAGAAGTCGACATTCCCCCTTTTTCATAATTGAAACGAGGACTCAGCGCAGTCATCAAAACACACATTATACCCAAAATGGATCGGTCAAACTCCAGCAAACGCAGCAGTCTCCTGTCACGACTGAACATCTTGTCAAGTAGCAAATATTCGCTGTCTCCTACGCCGAGCCCTAAAGGATCCAGTTCCTTCCTCGGTCGTAGTCTGAGCCAGAGAAGCAGTAACCAGCCTACTACGACGATACCATCAGCGGCGGATCCTCCGCCGGCCTACACGGAGGCGAACAATGTCTCATCCACAGGTGCTTCTACCCGCGATCCTGCCACTTCTTCTATTTTCAGAACAGGCGCTTACCCGGCCCTTTCAGCTGCCAACGTTTCGAACAAGGACGACGAGTTCGCCTTCCTGGCGTCCTTCGACACAATCTTCCTCATCGACGACTCGGGCTCCATGGCGGGCCAGTCGTGGCGCGAAGTCGGCGCCGTGCTGCAAGAGATCGTCCCCATCTGCGTCGAGCACGACTCGGACGGCGTGGACCTGTACTTCCTGAACCACAAGACCACGGAAGCGATCGACAAGGAGTCCGGCAAGGCCGGCTCGGGGTACCGCGGCATCACCAGCGCAAGCCGGGTGGAGGCCATCTTCGGGGGTATGGCCCCGCAGGGCCGGACGCCCACGGGCGAGCGGCTTTTGCAGATCCTGCGCCCTTACCTGAACCGGTACCGCAAGATCGTCGACGCGACTGAGGACGTGTTCGGGCTGAAGCCGCTCAACATCATCGTCATTACAGACGGCGTGGCGACGTCGGACCCGGAGCCGCCCATCGTGACGGCGGCGCGCGAGCTCGACGAGCTGCGCGCCCCGGGTTACCAGATCGGCATCCAGTTCTTCCAGGTCGGCAACGACGCGGCCGCGTCGCGGGCCCTGCAGCAGCTCGACGACGGCATCGCCGGCCGCGGCATCCGCGACATTGTCGACACGTGCTGGTTCCAGCAAGGCGCGCGGCGGACACTGACCTCGGAGAAGCTCCTGAAGGTGGTGCTGGGGGCTGTGGATAAGAGGATTGATCGGAAAGACACGAGGACCGCCGAGTCCAAGAGTAAATGATGATAGAGCAAAAGACGGACAGGGGGGCCAGCGAGGGGTGGATGGATTTCCTGAGCAAGGAGCAGCTCTATTCTTATGATTCCCTCTAGACTTCTTTTCTTCACTGTACATATTATTATTATAGAGTTGGAGGCTGGCTCTGCAGGCTGAATGGATAAAATGGCACATTTTCTTAATGCAATACTTCTAGAGTAAAAACAAAGCGTGATTTCATTCTGTTCGCTAGATATGTGCGAGGACGACCTGTGAAAGCTTATGACGATGAAGCAGAACACTCATGATATTGTAACGAACGGATTTTATGCATTTGATGTGAGTGGCCTTTGCAATATATCTCGGTCCATGGAATTTTATAACACTTGACTCTCGCTATAGCCACATACCAAAAACCGTTGCCGAAATTGATACCTCCCAACGCCGAACTAATAACGCCAATACATTTGGCCGAAATTTCTAGGCAAGTCCTAGCACAGCCTGCCTAACGCCCTATCCCGTTGATCCTACGTCGAACGACGTCTAAAAAGGAACCTCGTCGTCGTTTCTTAGAGATTGGCTGGCACGGGTGTTAGTGACGGTATCCAGCTTCATTTCTTTTTCGCCTTCGGGGTTCGTGGTCAGCACCCCCTTTTCTAACCCTTTTTGCACTTACCATCAAACCAGTCCCCACAACCTCCTCCCCCTCAGCACTGTAAATCGTCACCACCTCCTCCGTCGTCGTCTTGGACGGCGAAAGCAGCGAGACCGGACTGGCAAGATTGCCAGCCTGGAGATGGTAATTCTCATTTTCCATACCACCACCAACCAGCGTCGCCCCTCCTCCAGCAGCAGCAGCAGCAGCAGCGGCCGTCATCCCCAACCGAGCGTGCAGCACCTCGTCCCGGACGTCGCGCTCGACGTAGAGCTTGCGCCGGCTGCCCTGGACGTAGCGCCACAGGGGGAGGCAGTCCTGCCACTCCTGGGCGAGGACGGGGTCGCTAAACACAAAGTAGAACCCGCCGACGCGGTCGCTGGCGCCCGCGCCCAGGGGGCCCGCGAGGCAGGCGACCACCTCGGTCACGCGCGAGGGGAGGCGCAGGCTCGCGTAGCGGCCTTGCACCTTGCAGGCCAGACGCTCCGTGTGGTGGATTGTCTTGCTCCGCACCACGGCGCCGTACTGCGCGGCTTGCTGCGCGGTGCGGAAGCCGATGCTCACGCGGCGGCCGCTGCTTCCGCTGTTGCCGGTCCCCGAGCCCCCGCTTTCGAAGATGACCTTCACGCTCAGGAGGGGTGGTTTCTGTCGATCATGGTGCTGGGGTATTTGCAGTTGCTGTTGTTGGTACGGATACTGTTGTTGTTGCTGCTGTTGAGTCTGCTGGTGTAGGAGATACGGCTGTGGCTGTGGCTGCTGCTGTTGGTATTGAGGCGATTCCACTGGCGGCGATTGTGGCGGTGATAGGTAGTAGCTGGAAACGTAGGAGGTGCTCATCTCATCTCTCAGTCTATGGCTACAGCTAGGGCGGTAGTATACGGAAGCAACAAATCCGTTTTCCTTGTCGTTGAAACGTCCATGGAAACTTCACGCGCACTTATGATGGGCAATGGCGGATGGGGCTGGGGGTCGGAGGGATAAATATCGAAGTCCTACTTGGTGGGGGAGAGGGGTCCGGCAGTAGATAAACAAGTTCTCTCTCCCCATTCATCCCACTTTGTCTACGGAGTATCTGTCTACCTACTTCTTCTATGAGGTAAGGTAAGCTAGACACCGGGGGCAGGCGAGCAATCATACCCCAGGTAGTGTCGACATCTCGACCATTCATTCGTTCACCTATACAACATGCCATGCGCGTCGGGCCAATAAATATAACCCCTTCGCGAAGCAAGGCAAAGAAAAAGGGCTGGCTGGGCTAATCGACTACGACCAATGTAGGGGGCTTGGTTTAGTAGCATTGGGCCTGCCCCCCGATTGGGGCCACGGGATTACCAATCTTGGATCCCACCTGAACGGTGCCCAATCACGCCGCGGGGTTGGCTCGTGGTGCTCTGACATGGGTGGTGGTATTATTATGTGGCATTGCCTTCTTGGTTTGGCATCTCGATCAATCCATCAATCAATCAGGGCTGCATTGCATTAAGGCAGGAAGGAAGGAAAGCGTAGGAAGCAAGCAAACTGCCGCGCTTGCAATCGTGGCGGCAAACAGAAAGTCGAAAAGAGGAAAAAGAAAGGAATATCAAACGAGACAGGCGGATGTAACAACCGCCTGCTTCACCATAATCCAACCAATGTAAGGAAGACAATTATGTTCCCATATCAAAGTGTGATAGGGATTTCCGATGAACTGCCTACCATCTGTTTGTCTATTCCCCCCAAGTAAGCAAGGCTCAGAATAACCACCACTACCACTGCCACCCATCCCATGCACCGCACAAACCATTGCTGTCATCTTCACCTCGCGAGGGAATAGTCAGAAGAACTGTGTAACACCGGACCGTAAGCACGAATGCAGGCAGCAGTCAAGTGGGAAACCCGAGCGCGGCAAACAGGAAGGGGTATAGACATCAAGGTAGGAGTAGCTTCACACAAGGGAAGCAAACTACAGCCCCCCTACTTAAGATAAACCACCCATCACATGCATGCAGTCATTCCCAAAAAGGTTATCATTTCCCATAAACTTATTTCGCATTATCCATTGCTCTATTATCTATTGCTTCTCTCATGCTTGATGTAAGGCGAGAGAGAACGAGAGACTGCAGACTGCTGCGAACTACTCCCTGGCCAGCCTGAGTGGAACAACTCGAGTAAAAGAAGAAGAAGAAGAAAACCTCAAACGCAAAGAACGAGACATCAACCTCCCCCATTAGAGGAGGAGCAAAAGCCAAGCCCTGGAACAGCGTACTCAAGTGTTGTGTTCCAGCCCAGGAACATCAAAGGCCTGGTTTCGCCCATCAGCGGAAAGAAAAGCAGCCATGCAAATGCAATTATCATTCCATCCTTCGCCATGAAAAAAAGAGAAATCAACGCTTGAGGCCGCCGAAAGTAATCATTAGCCCACTGAGTCGCGTCCGATTTCTGTAAAACCCTCCCATTCTCTCGCTTGGTCGACGAAAAACGAACACCATATGTATTCTCAAGACTTGCCATGATCTCAAGTAGAGAGTGGGTGATACGCGTCGATGACGAAAGATGCAATACCCGTCATTCCAGACAGGCCTCCGTAATATATCCTCCTCCCCCTTTTTTTCTATGCTTTTCTTTCTTTTCAAGACACAACGCCAGTTCTCTTCGTCAAGTCCGGAGAGACCAGAAATGTTGAAGATCAAGGGCCTTAGAGTAAGATTGTAAACCCTGGAAAAGCCTTGAATGAGTCGTATCGAGGCTTTTGAAGATAGCAGACATTGAAGTCACTATCGCCTCCCGAACATCATCATTATACGCCTCCCAACTCCATAAGCTGCCTTCCTTTCATGCATCTCGCAAAGCGTTTTGCTCTTCTTCTTCATATTGCACGCATCACAACATATATAGCTTGTTGAGCTATCATGCCATATCGCGATGTGTCGTATGCAAGTGTAAGACAGTGCTTCCCTCTCTCATATCATCCCTCATGAAGAGTGTAGAGGGGGAAACCGAGAAGCCTTCCGCGTAAAACAACGCGTCTAAGAAAAGAAGCAGAAAAGAAAAAACCAGAAACCCATGTGTAGTACTCCAACAATAAGAGATGTGCGTGCCTTTCCACCTGCGCACGTAAAGTTTCCAACTGTGGGGATTGGGCTGTGGAGAAGAGTCATGAATTATTGATCATTTCATGACCAAGACATCCGACTTCATCAACTCATGAGTGCGCAGCGAGTCGGCGTTGCGGTCGTCACGCAAGCTGAGCGTAGGGCTGACGACGAGCATGACGCGCCACTGGCTGTACTGGAGCTGCTCACCCGAAATCTCCATGTGGTTCATCTGGCGCATCTGACCATGCGAGAACTTCGAGCCCGTGTTGGGGAAGAAGTAATGGATAGTCATGCAAGAAGTCCAGAGCTTAGAGGTGACAAGGAAAGCGTAGTTGATGATCACTCGCAGGGCCCTGTGTGCGGCCGGGTCATCTGTGGTGCAGTTGCGCATAGGGCGCAGGATCTGCGCCAGGACGTTGACATGCTTTGTCACCTCACGGTCACGGAACTCAGGACCCTCAGGCGAGTAGATGATGTGCTTGATCAACTTGGCATGGTCCTCAATCAAGCGTTGGCGCAGCACACCCTGAGGGCGACCACCAGCTGCTGCGACGATGAAAGTTAGTTACATTTGGTTGCAAAGATACAAGGACAATGGTGATAACTTACCATTTTCGGGGAACTTGTTGCGCATGTTCTCTTGGAGCGCACAAAGATGACCATCCATCTCGTCACTGAAGCCCTTGAATACATCAGGGTTAATGAGCTGGTTGAACAAGTAGTCGACGATAATTCTCTTGATCACGAAATGGCGACAGGCTTCATCGCCAAGGAGGTGGGCCATGTGAGTGGCACTCTGTCGGGGGTCAGGCAAGCCCAGTGCCAAGATGTAGTTCCACGTGTCTGGGTGGCTGGAAGGCAGCATTTTGTCGACATCGTTGTAGGGTGGAGTGCAGTGCTGAGTAGCGACGAGACCCTCCATCATCTCGAAGATGCGACCAAATCCACTCTGGATGTCCTCGGGCTCCCAGTTCACCTTGTTGCGTGCTTCACTACTCTCGCCGGCTAGGTCTCCGCCCTTGTAGGGTGTAAGGACGTTGGACACGGACATAGCAGGAGTGTTCTGCTGGCGGAAGTTGTGCGAAGACTGGCTGCTCATGAAGGCTGACTGTCCCGAAGTAGATGCCGAGAATGATGTGGTTCGGTCATTGCGAGCGAACTGTTTCTCTGGCATGACCGAGCGGTAACCAGTTTCGTAAGCACGAGCATCCTGGGGCGGCATGTGACGACCAAAGTTGGGCTTCTTAGCCAAGGGAGTCAAAGGTCGCTCCGAGTCATTTCCAAGGCCAGCATTACGATTGTAAGGAACAACGGTGTTGGAGCTTGAGGCCGTGAAGTCAGGCATAGGCATCTTACCTTTGGCCTTGCTAGACTGACCGGCTTGAGGACCAAAAGCAGGGGCATTAGGGTTGAGGTTAGAACCACGGCGAGCCTTGTCGTCCTGACTGGCTACCTTGACCAGCTGCATAGGGTTGTCACCCGACATACGGAAAGCCTTGATCTCATTCTCAAGTTTCTGGGTGAATTCAAGTTAGTATGTATGAGGGAGGAAAAGAAACACTGGGTAGACAAACCTCAACTTGTGCCATGTGCTTCATATCCAGGGCCTGAAGTGTCGACTTCAACTGAACATTCTCGGCTTCGGCATCGCCAAGACGACCAGACATCTCACAGTGCGTGTTTTTATGGACATCGAGATCCTTCTTGATCTTGGCATATGCATTCTGAAGTTCGTCGACCTGACTCTTGCGGTGTAAAAGCTCTTGCTGGAGACGGTCTAGGTGCACGCGAAGTTCACCGTTCTGGTACTGCGATTTCTTCAATTCCTGGGTGATGTTATGGAAGAAAGCGTTCAGCTGCTGGCCGATGCCGATGAGCTGACCCTGGACATTGTTGGCCAGGTCCGACGAGATGCCGGGAGAAATGCGTACGTACTGCTGGGCAGTCACGAGTTTCTCCTGAATGTCGGCGCACTCCTTGAAGGGCTAAAAGATAAATGTGGTGAGTGACCATGATGTCAGGCGCGGGTGATGGAGTACTTACCACTGCATTGTGGACATTGCCAACGGGGCCAGGGCCATTGCGGTTAGGTCCTCGAGCAGGAGGAGAGGTCATGTAGTGGTTATTGCCATGTCCGAAGTTTTGGGGACGCGACATAGAAGTGCCAGGTCGTTGGATCTGGTTGCCATAATTGCCAAAGTTGCCTTGCGGGTGACCAAAGTTGGTGGGGCCAGTACCTACGAACGGGTTGGGACCTTGAGGAGTGAACTTGTCGCTGCCCTGCTTGGCGAACTGCGAGCTTGCGCGGACAAGAGCGAGCTCATCGTCGGTAGGCGAGTCAGACTTGGAAGTCGAATTGGCCTTCTGAGGAGTACGAGCAGTTTCCGAAGACGACGAGCGACTTGAACGACCCAGAGGAGCGCCGCCTCCCGACTCGTCACTGGAAGTTTGTGAGTTAGCCATGTTTTTTTCTGTCAAGTGATGAAGAACTTGTGTCTTTTCACGGCCGAGGAAAGTGAAAAGCGTGTATGAAAAGATCAGATGGGAACGAAACGAAGTCCAGTTGAGACCACCCAGTATCTTTTCTCCCACGAGTGCCACAGATCCCAGAAGCAGAAATAATTCCCAGGAGGATAGACACTGGTCGAAGGAATGAAAGAAGTGAAGGCAAGATAGTGATGGGTAAGAACGAGAACTCCGAAGTAAGCTGCAGAAAGGCAGGTAGTGGAAGACCTGCGAGTTTGCAAGTTACTGCGAAGGAAGGGAAAAAAGAGAAGATTGTAGATGAAGTGAAAACGAAGTGGTGGTAAGAGATAATCAGGTTCCAATGCGAGAGGCCAAAGTAGCAGATTGATTGTTGGCCACGGAAGGAAACCAAATTGGAATCACCGTGGAACAATGGAGAGAAAAACAATCAAGCCAATCTGCCACTGGGTCCTGGTAACAGCAACGTGTATCGTGTTTTGGAGGGTGCTGTGGGGGTATGGTGTACTGAGCTGGGCTCCCAAAAGGTGAAGGATGATTGTGACGAAGGGAGGGCAGAGAAAGGTGGGTGTGAATGGAGCCAGCTTTTATCTTCTTGTGGAGGAGAGAATACGGCTGAACAATAGGCCTGAAGAGGTTCAATAGCCAATAAGTTGTTGTATTCAATGGGTAGCTGGTGACTGAGCCTGTATTCAATAGTTGTTGGCCGAACCTGATGCTCCGAGTTGACGCGAGTTCGTAAGGGGTTTGTCGACGCGACTTGAGCCCAAATCGCCAGCCCATGGAGATGTGTACAGCCATACCCATAGAAACCCCTTACCCAGTATACTTACCCAGGATACTTACTCAAGCAAAGCCACCATCCACACCGTGATATAAAACTCAATTCTACGCCCGCTAGGATAACTTAAAGAAGCCAGTAAGAAATGTGTTCAAACGTACCTTCGTGGTGGAGAGACCACGAGGCTGGCCTCGTGGCCCTCGGGCAACGGCGGCGAGGCCACCACTACGATCTGCGGTCGTCGCCTGACGACCTCTCCCCAGCGGATGATGGTTCCGGGGGAAGGACTGCCCGAGATGTTGGACAGTCCCTCCCCGTCGCCATCCCCGGAGGATGAGGAGAAGGCCGGGGCGGAGGCGGAGGCGGAGGAGGGAGTGGAGGGAGTGGAGGGAGTGGAGGGAGTGGAGGGAGGAGGGGGCGGCGAGGGAGGAGATGGGGAAGGGGGAATGGCCGGAGGAGGGAACGGCCACATCCCCATCTCCTCCCAGGTCGGAGAAGATCTCTTATAGCACATCTGTGATTCAGTTGTTAGCATCGGCTTAACTCATGATGAAGAGGAAGAGGAAAAGAGAGAGGAGATGACAAGGCCCACTTGCAGTCGCCCCTTTCGACTCGAAAGGGGCACTGAGTAGCTGAACGGCACACTCGCCTCTCATGATGGAAGGGGAGTCAGCGAAGAAGGAAGTTTTTCTTACTTTGTCGTTGCTGTTGTTGTTGCTGGTGCTGTTGTGGTTGGTGAGGATGGTTGAGTGCTGAGAGAAAATAAAGCTTGGAAATCATGTAGGCAGGTGCCTGGTGGGAAGCCGCATCGTCAACAACGACTAAGCCGAACTGCGGCACGTACCTGGTAGCACTTCTTTGTGAGCTTCTAAGTATCGCCGACGAGGTCCCGGCCGGCCGGGTTTGGCACACACCCTTCGGAGGCGTACACAGCTCTCCATATAGAAACCCAAAACTGCCCAGCTCATGCTCGAATCAACAAACACACCAAGAACTGGTAAGGGGATGTATTGACTTGAAGTATTGAACATCGTTGTTGACCTTTATATTCGTGGACAGGATCGCTCAGTCAAAGCTATTGACAGATCTTCACTGTCAACTCTCCAACACTCACGGCCACAGGCGCCCATACTCGAAAGGGGCTACTGCGAATGACGCAAATATGCCTTGATGCCAACCCTAACTCCCAGGAGCCCAAGTCTTCACCGCATCTGCTCCAAAGGTTAGCAATTGTCCAGACGAGTAACTAGACAACAGCTTACATACAAGCACAGGTCGTGAACGCTGCCGAACAAGAACCGAATATGAAGACATCAGCACGAGGGGCCTGAAACCGAGAGCCAGTTCCCTGCAGTTATACACCAGTACGAGCACAATGTCTCTTGAACAAGCAACTGACGACACTGGTGAAAGAACATAGGCAAAGCCATACACAATGGCCAGGATTCATGACAGAACGCAGAATACTGACCTTATACTGACGATGAAACATGTTTGGGCTGAAAGAGGATGAACAGTAGCAAACATCATGAAAAGGGGGATGAATATATATTGACTGTAAAGAAAGGGGCGATTCCCATTGTATATAATAAACCCCCTTTTCCGTATGTGGATACTTATTCCCTTCCTGTTTTGTTGGTCAGTTCCGAGAGTTGTGGAACTTACCATTACCATGCCTCTGGGGTATTTGAGGCAGAGAGATCGACTGAGGGATTGGGCATATCTGAGTGTTTCTGTGGCTCAGCGGAGCGCTGAGAGTCCAGACCAGAGATGGTTGAGACAGGAGCAAGCGAATGCCCAGGTTCCAGTACTTATCTCGATAGACTAAACCCGATCCGATCCCGTTTCGTGGGTGTTCCAGAGAGGAAAAAATGCCATGAAAATTCGGTTCTTGAGAAGTTCCTTCATCGATTCGTGGGGTATTCTTCAACGTTCTTTGGATCGTGTATTGGCGAATCTTGGCAGCGCGTCGTATATGCTGGGCCTCAAAAGAGACGAGAGCTCTTTAGAGGCTGCCGAAGATAAACCAACTGGGATACTTGTTAAAAATAATTCAGCAACGGGGCTAAACTCTTAAGGAGCGAGGTGTATGTAGAGTATACTACATCCAGCGAGCAGGCTTCGACAGGACGATTAGTCCCATACATCGACATGAAGTTGACAGCATGGAACGGAGGATACATCCTAGTCGCTACGCGTGGCATTGTCGGTCTCTAGACTTGCCTCCATGGTCCATAGTGGCCCATTGATACCGACTGGCGGAACAGTGATTATATACGGGGATAAACCATAAGATGGGAGCAGAAGATCGCTCCAAGACCGGTTGGCTTGAAATATGTCCAAGAAAGGCTTTGTCTCAGCAAGAGTTACGCCGGGAAAATGAAAGCTCTGAGGTGGCTATACAGGTATGGTCTGGCATAACAAACCGTTCATCGCGATTACTTAGGTATGAACCGGACAGGCAAAGGCGACACTGACCCCTTATACCAACTCAGCCAGACACTGCTATACGTATTCGATGCAATCATTTTGTGAGATGGATTAGCTACATGCTACACCAGAGGAACAATGCAAAGGTGTAAGTCTATTGGCCTCATATAGCAACTATCAATAGGCCCTTATTGAGGATGGACTAGTCGGTTGTTTCACAGGGTTTTGAAGATCCAGGTAAAGATGGAAAGAACAAAAAAATTGAATGCTAAATCTAGTACTAAGCGATCCCAGACGACGCTGAGCTGTTGGGTTCTCGATCGGCACGAGACTGAACTGTGCAGGCGGTGGACGTAAGCCCAAGCGCAGTTCTGCGGTCACTGCCGCAAAAAGATGGTGTTGGTTCATTATTTCTGCTGTCGAAATCAGTGTGAAGACCCACGGCCATGTTATCCGTGGGAAGTAGGGGCAAAACCAGTCGAACGCCGAACCATGAATACGTAAGCTCAAATCGCTGTCAGCCAAGAAGACTACGCTGAAGATGCTATTTCGGATGCTTCTCGTGTAAGGGGGTGGCTGAGGTGAACCTGAAAGATAGTCTTAGTAAGGAAGTTATAGGAATGGAGAACTGTATATTCATCTAGCTTACCATCGAAGGATCCTAGAGGAAGTGTTGTCAGGCCACACGATTAGTATTTCAGATAGCCTTGGTGCGTGAAAACAAACTGCTGTAGACGGCATCCACAACAGGTGCGGCGCTGATCATGCGTCCGCCAAAGTACCGGCCGTTCAAACCCTTGATTGCGTTCTCACCACCTTGGACCTTGTCGAACTTCAGGTAAATGTCGCCCTGCGAGTTGGGATCGAGCGAGATATGGACCACATTGCCATATTTGTCTGTGGCTTCCTGTCGAACGTCATCCTCAAGTTCCTTGACCCAAGCTTCACCTTCTTCCCTGGAGACGGGGTTAGCAGACTATTGACTGATGAATTAACTTCGGGGATTGGCTTACTCAGTAGGATCAAACATGTTGTGCAACACAACACAGCGACTAGCCATGTTAACGTTGACGGGCAGAGGCTTGGTCTCCGTTTTGGGCTTCAGAATCTGTCTCTCATCGCGACCACCGTTAGGAGCTTCATCGGTTCTGGCTAGCTTACGCATTAAGGCGTCACGGCTGTAGTTATTGAAGTTGACGCCACCGACATCGGTGTCGTCCAGAGCACTGGCACCGGTGGCCTTGTCGTTATCGCGAGCTCCAGCTCGGTCGAAGCCGGCCGCTTGGGAACCTCGCCCACCAGCACCGGAGAAAGCGGAACCCTGGAATGGTTGGTTCTGGCCCTGGAATCTCTGCAGAAGATTGGCAGTTGACTCGGGGGTAAACTTATCGTTTCCAAGTCCGACACGAATCGGGCGTCCGGCAAGGTCAAACCCGTTCATCTTCTCAAGCGCTTCGCGCGCCTGGTCTGCTTCGCGGAATCTGCAACATGGTCAGCGTTTGAGGACAGCTAGAAGAACAAAAAGGAGATAACTTACTGTACAAATCCATAGCCACGACTGCGTCCGTTGTCATCCTTCTGAAGCTGGACAAACTCGAGCTCGCCGAAGGGCTCGAAAACGTTCTGCAGGTCTTGTTCCGTGATGCTGAAGTGGATGTTGCCGACATACAACCGGTGGAATGGAATCGAGTTGGTGTTGCCGGAACTGTCGGTGGTGCGTACTTGGCGGTTCTTCTCGGCCTCGGTGAGCTGGACAATGACCGGGATACCTAACAGTTTTTGACCTGTGAGTTGAAGAGCAGCAGTGACGGAATCTTCGGCTTTGAATTCAACGTAACCAACTCTGCGTGGGTTTGTTAGCAATAGTGTCTTTAAGTCAAGAAAACGTGGAAGAATTTACGTACCCCTTGGATCTGCCGCTAATACGATCCTTGACGATCTGAGCCTCGTTGACTGGGCCGACTTTCTCGAAGAATTCCTTGAGCTCTCTCGTACGGAGACGGGCAGCTAGCTGCTGAACGAAGACGGTTCTGCGGTCGCGCTCATCCTCAGTTAGCTGGGGAGTGCCATCGCGCTTGGGAGTACGTCCGCTACGGTTTCGATCGTCATCCCGACCGCCTCGGTGATAGCTGTCGCGATCGCGACGGTGGTCGTCTCTGGGGCGGTAGTGGCGGTAGGGAGAGCGGGAGCGGGAGCGGTCTCGGCCGCCACCGCGGCCGCCGCGGTAGTAGTCGCCATCTCCTCCTCTGTGACGTCGTGAGTGTCGGCCATCATCACGGCTCCGGCTTCTACGCCTACTCTTGTGGCTACCTGCATCACTACGGGGGGTAGCTTCTCTGTCTTTGTCGTCCCGGTCTCCTCGGCGGCTGCGCTCGCCGCTGCGCTCGCGGTCGCGCCTCTTGCGATCGTGGTCGCGATCTCTGCTGCCTGCTCTGCCACTGCCGCGTTCTCGGTCGCGACGATCGCTGTGCTGGGATCTAGGTCTCTCGTCGGCTTCAGTCATCTTGGTATCCTTGTCATCATTGTTGTTGGTGGCAGTCGCATCAAGCAACGCCTCAACATCGAGAGTGGCCATCTTCGAGTGGTGTCTATCTCACTGAATAGTTTGGTGCAAATGCCTCAGGGTCGCGACTTCCTGCGGAGAATAGTTGTAGTGGGACCTAAGTTCGCGACTGCTTCCAACAAGATAGTTATTGGTTGTGGAGGAAGAGTGTGTTCACGAGAAGAGCTGGGTGGAATGCAATGTGTAGCTAGGAAGCAAGCGAGATGGTGGGCAACCTTTCGGAGATGGATGCCTATCTGCTGTGAGTCTGTTGGTAGGCCGAGGTGGTTTGATTAAACTGCGGCTGGAAAAGAACCGTCAGACAGGCGGAAAGGCTGAGAGGGTTGAAAGTGGGCGGTCCCTCACGAAGATCCTTCGGTGGAGCCGATTGTTAAGCACGGATGTTCCTCGGCTGAACTGCTAAGGTTAATGGTTAATGGTACCAGCCAAACCAAGATGGCATTAAACACGGCTTACCGTGCATGGCAATTCACTGGAGATGTCAATTCGGCATGCATGGTTTTTGTGTAACATGGCTGTGATTCATGCGCTGCATCACTTTTAGTTGTCGGTCACATTGATTCGAAACATTTTTAGTGTGCCATTAATGTATTATTTCATGGTGTGTCACAGAGAAGTAAGTGCATCACTGCTATGGCCTTCTGTGCTCCGCGAACTGAGGTGAGAGTCCCCAACGCCGCCACCAACGCATCGCCCTTAGGGGCCTATGTCTTAGATGATTCCATCCTGGAGCCCTGAAAAGCCCAATATATACAGGAGAAAATACTTTATACTCATCAGTCTCATCTCATCACGCAATCTTGCTACATTTCTTTTATGTAGTCTTGACTGCCAAAGGAATCTCGGTTCCGAACACCTTATCCCAGAAACGGCTGCTGACGCCGAAGCCATTCTCGTAGTCCAAGAAGTGGTGGGCAAGATGGTGCTTCTTCAACTGCTTGTAGTAGGCAGGCAGGTTCTGGTGGTGCAAGAAGTAGTGGGTGCAGTCGTAGCAGATGTAGCCGAAGATACCGCCGCAGAAGACGGCAGTCGCAACGTGCCAGTTCCAGTAGAAGACGGCGTGAGCCAGCTTGTAGAACGGTGTTGCCAGGGCCGCGAAAAGGGTCGGAGGCATGACAAGGCGGTATTTATCCATAGGCAAATAGTGGTGGACTCCGTGGAGCAGGAAATGCAGGGTCAAACCAGCTCGGTTGTCAGGAAGGTAACTGCAGATCGTTTTTTAGCAACACGAATATCATTGGGAAGGTAGGTGCAATGAGGCAACTTACTGGTCCAGGTGGAACAGGAAACGGTGAAGGATATACTCGACTATGGTCCAGAGGAAGAGTCCAAGGAGCCAGTACATGGCAACTTGGTCCCAACCGGTGAGACCCTCTCTTGAAATGTAGGTTCCATAGGCTACCGGCGGGAACCAAACCAGAGGCACAACCCACCACGGCGTTAAACTGATGGGCTCGAGGAAGTTGCCAAACAAGGGCGCACTCGCGCCGCCCTTGTAGTGTCTTGGACGGTGAACTTGGTCCAGGTAGAACTCCTTGCTGAAGTTTCCATACCACACCTGCATGAGCAGAGGCTTGTTCAGGTCGAGGAACTTGTGCGTCTTGTAGTCGGCGCTCAGGTCGGTGTCCTTGCTCAGATCTTCCTCGCAGCTCATGCCTGTGCGCGGGTGTACGTACGGGTTGACCTTCTCGTTGATCTGCTTGTCGTCGGCGTTTTGAGTCTCATCGTTGGTGGCTAGCTTCTCCTTAACCAAGAAACCAACGAGCGACTCCTCGAGGACCTCGTACGCAGAGTCGGAGTGCACATGGGAGTCTTCATCCTTGAGAATAGCGCCAACATCCTTGCAGGCATAGTCGAGGATATACTCGGGGCCACCGGGGTGCGACTCGAGGAAGTCGGTCAGATCGTAGACATTGCGCCCAACGGTGACATAGAGGGAGTCGGAGGTGTTGTGCTTGTCGACTTCGGCCTGGGTGAAGGTAGGTAAGGTGCGTGCAGGCATTGTGGCGGAGGGACGGGGTCTTCAGCTGCAGCGCAGAAAGGGGCCAGCAATTGGAGGGACAATTGGAACTCCAAGATTTTCGGATTGCTCGGAAGGGATGCTCGTGGGTGGAAACAGCTTAAGGAAAGTTGTTCAAGTATCGATCTTCAGAAGGATAATGAATGCTGTACCAGGAAATGCGAAATGAGCGATCGCATAAGAGGCCGGTTGTGAAAGCAGAAGTGTAAACAGACTGAAGAATTTCAATAGGAGCAGCAACCTATGGTATTAATAAATAATATACATGCAACTAGTAGGTAGTTCACCTAGAACAGGAATTTTTTAGGGGTTCATTTACTGGAAGAGATTGAGTACAAGCAATGGAATGATCGGCCGCAGAGTGGCACTACTTTCACTTTCTAGGACGGCAATGCACCAGTCAACCAGTCAGCCAGTCTTCAGACCCCGACTGCCCGATCAGAATCCGTGGCAAAAAGGCGGGCTTCCGAGAAAGCGCATGATATCCAATGTGGTTAGATCCGCGCCACATTTTATCGGCACCTAGCAGAGCTGATTCGACGATATAGCGGATCAACGAGTTGACGAATTGACGAGTCAACGGGTTAACGAAATAACAAACTCACGGCCCGACAACTCAATTGATGCCTGTGGACTATATACAGTACATGCAGTTGAATATACATCAATTATACAGCACTATCTCTACGCTAGGTTTGACTTAGATACAGTCTATAGTTGTCTGGCAATATACAGAACAACGTGTTGTTGTTCTCAACCAGCGCGCACCGTCCTCTTGGGCGGACCCCGGTTTGTTTCTGTCAACCTGCCCGCAAAATCCTATATGCTGGGTTCGTTTGGGACTGACCGAAGCTTGTTGATGCCACATGTTTAAGGTTGTTTGGCACGGGGTACGGGTACGAACAAGAACTTAGAAGAGAAAGAAAGAAAGAAAAAAAACCACATGGTAGGAGATTACCGCCTCCTCCGGTGGCAGCATCCGTGGCCTGACAGTCGCCCGACCTTCTGGGGCTATCGATCCTATTCACGATAGTTCTCCGGGAGCGATCTACAAAGCAAAGGCCACAACGAGCCAATTGCTTACGCCGTTTCACGAGATGCCATCTTTTTCAGCTACGTAAATATGGTCAAATTGGGTAGTTATGCATAAGACCAGGGGGAGGACTCTTCCAACGTGTATAAATGCCGTTCATTCTTTTTTATCTACTCGTCATGGAAGCCCATACTATCCGCGTCGGTTTCCGTTTGTTCTCCGGCTCTAGCGAACCATGCCGGATCTACCGTATCCGCACTGTACGCTGGCAGTTGATCTGGATCAAGCTATTGGATGGATACTGCTATTATTTCATACGAGTTGCTGATGATTACAAGCAACGCGAACAGCGAAGCCGACAAGTGCTGGAAGTGTGTTGGTTGAAGATACGTCTTTTTCATCCACGAACATGGCATTACACAGTGCATAGTGGCGTAGAAGAACTGCTCTTTTGTGTTCGCATGCAGTAGGTAGCTACCAGTACCCATGAACTATAGGATGCGTACTCGTCGAATTTGCCTCCTGATGCGCCGGGTATTGTGAAAACCAACATCTCCTAGAAACTCCACATGAAATCCATTCCCAACTCCATGCCATGCATAACCCTGATGATGCCTTTCATTGCTGTGCCGTGGGCTAATACAGCATATCCCAAGGCCATGGGCCGTGAAGCCCAGGGGTCTATCATTTCCCCGTATCTGCAGTCTCTATAGCAAAGAGTAGTAGTGTTGCGAGATGCCTAACAAAAGACATGCCAAACGTGATGTATGATTGTCACCCCGATCAAAGTGCTTCCATATGCACCATGCATGACCGTCGTGATGCTATCCATATATAACCTCCACAAGAGGACCATCGCCGCTAAAATCTGCAAGGCAGCAAGGTTTACGAAGGAAAAGCGCAAATTCGCTTGTGTTTTGCCCTGCTGAATCTGCGAATCTGCAAGGTCAACTGCGAGCCGCACCGACATCGCAAGGTTGATGATGATGGCCCCAAGAGCCAAGGTAGGGGCATACTCCTCTTGTGATTCCAGGGCCATTATCCAAGCCCATAGAGCACCGAAGAGTATGATCAACTCCGCCATGCGCGTTCTGGTATTGCTGAGTGGCACATTGGATACATGGCTGGGCGTCGTAAACACAGCTGATTTGGTTCTGTAAGCGCCAGCTTTACGCATCTCTGGCTCCGGGCTTAGACTGAACGAGCCCATCATCCTAGATAGACCTTCTGTAGCTTCGTCCTTGGCCTGTGGAGCATGGAAACTTGTCTCCCTGAAAACCATGTTGTTCTGCTCCATGTTCCGCGCCGGGCTTCCGATATCGAGAGGACCGCTGCGAGTTTTTGAGAAAAAGTTCTCGGGAATATCCTTGGGAGAGTCCCGAATGATTGGCTTCATGGGTGGGTTGCGTAAACGCTGCGCAGGAGTCGTCGGTGCCGGAGGAATTTTATACCAGAATGGACCTGGCTTGTCCTCTATTGGCGCGTCGCTAAAACGGGGGTTCGGATTCTTGACCTTGTGAGGATTATGAGTGCTGAAGGCTCGATGCTGCGATCCAGAAGGCGACCAATCCATTTCATCGCCATACTGGGCCACCGGAGGCTCAGTCTGCCTTTGAACTGGCTCATCATCGAGTCTCAGAGAACCGAACCCAGAAGCAGGTTGAGCTCGACGAGGGTGCAATTCAAAGGGGGCATTCTGCGGCCGTTGTGACCCACTACTCATTGAATAGCGAAGCGGGGAGCCCAAGTTGGGACGTTGCTGTTGCTGTTGCTGTGGAAGGGCCTTGTTGGGTCTGGAAGGCGTTTCCAGAATCTCGTCCAGGATACTCCCCATGTCATCACGTCGGCTCTGCGGGGAAGGTTTCGGCTCATCTGCTGGCACCAGACTGACTGGTTTGTTGGCCCCGAAGAGGGGCGTAGTATCCAAACGAATGGCTCGTCCAGACATCGTATAAACCTGCTACGGGTCAGTACATCGATGCTTAGATGGTATTATCGACACTATACTCACATAGAACATTAAGAGCCCTATCACAAGATGCGCCCCTAATTGCGATGCTGGTGTAATACCCTTCGATTCGTTATACTGGGATACGAATAGGCAGGTGAGCCGTATGAAGAGTATTAGGAGCTGGTACGTATACCATTGGCCAACACCTAGGATATGTGCAGTGAACCCACGGATGGTCTGCTTGAACTTTGGGTTCCATGCAAAGGAGGCAAGGCCTAGAGTCATGGACCATCTTATGAACCGGTCGGCATTAGGCGAGAACATCAGAGCATAGTGGCATGTATTCCGTAAAGGGGCGACGAGCCAGTGTGTGGTCGCGGCAACCTCGTCGTCTTGGACGAAGAGTGCGCAAAGCACAGAGACATGCCAGCAGAACTCCAAAGCGAATGCGATATTCCATGTCACTCTTCCGACGGAATCCAGCACGTCTAACACGCCGCGCCTCTTGACTTCGTGACGCCTAGCTCTCGTCCGATCCATCACTCGCCTGAGATGATCGGTTTTTGCGGTATAGCTGGCTTTGTTGAGCTGCTGTTGCACCTTGGGTTCGCACGTGGCGCATACCTGCGGGTACCTCTGCTCGAGGTCGCCCCTCCATTTACGGAAAGCTCGCACTCTGTCATTGTACTCGGGATCGTTCTGGTCATCGGGCAGCTCAAATTGTCGCAGGGCTTCGGTGTAGATATGCTGGTTCTTCAAGCAGGTCGTGCAGAAAATGGAGTCCATCGCCGAGCCGTCTGGGGACGAGGCGCGATGCGCCGTTGGGTTTCTCGAGTTGAACGTTGAGCTGAACGACACGGCATATTGAGGAGCCGGAGCTGGGGCAGCATCTAAGGGAGTAGATGTCGGAGGGTCTGTGATGTCTCCATTCTAGAGTCCCGGGGTCTTCATTAGCAATCGACTACCTATCGTGTTGTTGGGGGCACTCCTCTCGCGTTCTACATACCTCGTCTAGCCAATTTGTCGCTTCGCAGTGGGAGCAGTCAAAAGATTGGCGGCCATCGAAGCGCAGGTTGGTCCTCTTGCCGCAATAGAAGCAGCTGAGGAACTTCCTTGACCGGAGCGATGGCATGGTGTTGAGCTCCAATCAAGGTGACTGACCAGGTTAGTGGTGGAATCAGTCATCAGAATTGTTCCTTGGATAGCAAAAATGCAAAGCTTCTTGCATGTGCAATTACGCAACTTTTCATAAGATGTAGAAAAGCAGCGCTTAAGACCATAAGCTTGCCGCCAGCCACAGCCGCGCCTGGGGCAAAAGCTTAGGTGGGATTTGATAACTGAAGTTTCGCGACCTAAGTACCTGATGAGGTAGGAGGTGATGCAACGCTGGGCTGCCTGGCTTTACGCAACGCAAATGCAAGACGTGACGACGACAACCAGACCAAACGAAGCTGGTAGGAGCAAATGGCCTATTTACTTACGCGCACCAATACGTTAGACTAGCATCGGAAGTCACGACACGACCGCAGAGTATGTAGTCGTTCAGTAAACAACCTAAAATGTCAACATTGGCTTGCATTGGAGCTGCCTACACTGGAGACTAACCTAGTGGACGTACAATAAATTTATCCAACGTCCGGGTGGCCGTGGGGCTGCGGATGCCGATGTTTCACCGGCTATTGGCGGCTAACAGCCGCTAATGCGAACTGGCTTGATAGGAAACCGCAGCTGATCATCGCCTAGAGTTCAGCCGCAAGCAGGCACAGCACAGGCAGGGATCCAACTGCACTCGTCTAGGCAGCATAAAATAGCCAATCCGATTTGTCATGATATGATCAAACAATTGGTTTTCGTTCACCATATATCAGTACAGGCAGTCTAATATTAGACTCGAATGCTTTGGTGGCCCGCTCAGAAGTGTAAGTGAGCTTCTGCCACAAGTCGCACTGCTGTATGCACCCTCCCCAGAGGTGTGTGTAAGTGCAACATCATCAACGCTCGAATAACTGTTCGTTCCATTCCCTATCAATATTTAATAGTTCGAGGGACGTTCTTCCAGTGTACAATTGAACGGCAATTGGTACGTGCGTTGATTCAGTCCAGCCTTTTCTCCTACGGCGGCATCTACCTATCGGAAAAACGACAAGCACACCTGGTCATCGCGGGTGTCATTGGGAATTATGGCAACACCGACTGAACAGAGACACGCCAACCAAGCATCACACACTCAGCCTTCTATCAGAGAAGGAAAACTTGACGATGCTGGAAACTCTGATGCCATTCGTAAAAAACAACCCAATATCGAAATGATTCAGTCATATCTCTCGTTCGTGGCGTTTTGTCGCTACGTTGTGGTTCATTTTATAGCTATTGTCGGCGCATACTTTGGTCACGACATTTACACTCACTTAAGTGTATGCGGCATGGCCATCATAGTAAGTGGGGGAACATCATCGTACGGATTTCCCAGGAGGTTAACCCATATCGGTGCTAAACAGGCATATTCTACAACGAATCGCTTGAACTTGAAGGCCAGAAAACATGTATCTCGTGGTTGTCTTGGCCCGCGGGTCTCTTTGACCTCTGCGGCTGTTTGGTTTCTTCTGGTATGTTCATCAAGCCCTCAACTCTGCAAGTTATTCTAACGAAAGGTAAAGCATGGTGTTTTCATACATGCTTCCGTGCAAGGCCATTCCGTCATTCGGAAAATGGTTCCTCTCTGTTTGCAGTTTATTGTGATGGCTGTCTATTTCTTTACGGTATGCTACCCACAATATATCCATCCCTGGCACTTGCTGATTTCGAAAAAGCTTCGGCACAAGTTCATTATTCTTTGTTGCAGCAAGGGTGCCCAGCTTCCTGGAGACTTCCGAATTTACGTCGCTGGATCAGGCGGACATACTGGAGAGCTTCTCCAAATGCTCACCCAAGATCCGCCAAGCGACAATATTCACCGCACTTGGGTCATCTGCCATGGCGATAATAACTCACGCCAGAAGATTGATGCCTGGGAGACCAAAAGGAAGTCGGGCAATTCCTTGGTTAGAGGCTATAGCATTGTCGAGATTCGACGGGCGCGTACCGTTCTTCAGCCCTGGGCTACTGTTCCCTTTAGCGCTATTCAGTGTGCGTACGATATCTACCAGGTTCTAAACCAAGGGTACCCACACTGGCAAGGCCAAGGTAGCCAGGGAGGCCCCTTAGGAGAACTCCTGCCTGGGATAGGTCACCCCCAAGTCATTATCACCAATGGACCTGGGACTGGCTTTATCATTGCAGCTGTGGCATGGATCATGAAGGTGCTATGGCGGCTTCCCGTCAGCTCCTGCAAGGTTATCTTCATCGAAAGCATTGCTCGTGTCAAGACGCTGAGCATGACTGGGAAGTTGTTCTACTACACTGGCATCGCTACCGGAATGATCGTCCAACACAAGCCGGTCGGTGAGAGGTATGGTCTCAAGGTGGAAAATATGCTTACAGCTCGAGTGTTAGATGACACTGATGGCGACCCGTTCTAGGGGTTTTCTGGAGTGTATTAGATGTCATCTAAGGCATTGATGGTAACTGGAAACAAAAGAAGCGAGTGTATTGCTTGTTCTTATCGAACGTTGAGCGATCATGATTTATGATAAGAGCGTTCTTGGTTGTTGAGGTAACCAATAGACCATAACCAATACCATTGGCCGCGGAAGCGCTGCTGCCCGTATAGTCTACTACGTAGTCAGACTATCAAACCAGTACTTCCCATCTATTTGACAGAACCGCTTGAGATAAAAGTGCACAACGTGATCCGGTGGGCTCAACGCTTTCGCAGCCACGGGGATACGGCTAAATCTTGTAACCCCCTACTTAAGGGGCCAGCCAGTCTTTCGTGCTAAACGAGACTTGTTATTTGGGCTTTGCTGGGGTAGGGAAACTGTGTCGGGTCTCCCGAAAAAAAATGTTCGGGTTTGCCCCTTATGTCGTCGAATATAGTCCAGGCATACTGAGAAACAGCTTTTGGTTGGTACATCCCACAAAAAGGCACATACAACGGGGCTTTACACATATTTGATGCTTGTACATGTATGCTACATAAAATACAGATTGATCTAAGTTCAAGCTGGAGGTATATTGGTCGTGGATTCCAAGTCTTCACGCAATGAGTCCACGTCCAGATCTGCGGCTTCCGCCTCGCCATCGAACGACGAGTAGGCTGCCGTTTGCTCGCCCTGGATCTTCTCGATCTCCCTGGTGGCCCATCTCTTCCAGCGCTCGAACTGCTGGTCTTCCAGCTTCATACCGACCTGCTGGAAGGACTGGCCGAAGTACGAGCCGACCATGCGGGCCTCCTCCTGGGCGATTCGGCGCTCGATCTCCTCTTCTTGGCGGAGCTTGTAGAACTCCTTTCGCACCTGGTCGTAGGCTATGTCCTCCGTGATGCCGGGTACGTTGTCCATCAGATACATCTGGCGCTGAACCACGCTGTAGAAACACAAGTATTAGTACCAATTGACACCGTATTTTGTGATATACCCCCAACATCTTTGTGGGGGAGGGCAATTATAAAGATAATGTCGACTTACCACTCGCCGCTCAGCGGCATGCCAGGCTGCCTCAGGCCCTTACTCCAGTCGCAGCGGAGGGAGTCCTTGCCGTCCATCTCGATGATCATGCGCGGCCGCGCCAGCTCCCAGGGGTGATCTTTGTAGAACTTCTTGCGCAGCTCGTCCTCCTTGTAGACAAGCTTCTGGGGCTGGAATAAGCGGCTCGCCTTGCGCGCGCGGGGGTTCGGCTGTCTGTGCTGGGGCGGGAAGGGCCGCGTGAGGATCTCCGAGGGCGGTATGGACTCGACGACCTTGTACCAGACGGGCTGCTGGACGGCGAGCCGGGGCATGATGCGGTGCTCCATCAGCGTCGTGACGGTCTGGTACACGCGCGCCGGCCGGATCTGGCGCTGCGCGGGCCCGCGAACCATGGTCGCAGGTGGCGGGGCTGAGGAAGGCGCTCAGTCGCTGCGACGAAAGGGGGTTTGTGCGAGATGCGTCGACGTGGAAGAAAGGCTATGGGGGGCTCTTTCTTCTACCGGGGTGGTCCGAATTGGTGCTTCACGAAGCTGTAGTCGGCGGCATGAGCAGCTCTCAATTTCGAGCTCGTCGGTGGCAGCGATCTTCCGGAACCGCCAATGGAAATTTCAGGTGGATCTATATGTACAACATGGCTTTTTAGCGGGCAGCCACCCAACAACCCCAAGTTCAATTGGCTCTTATCGATAATTGCACCACATCTGCACCAGTGAGCCAGTGAATGATCAGTACTTGTAGCTTAACCCCGGCCTACCGGGCCCGTGTCCTCCTAGATCGAGAGCTTCCCTGAAAAAAAGTTGCGACTTCAAGCTCCGGGGCGAATTTACGTCCTCCTACTTTCCAGACGACCCCGTTGCCGCCAGCCTGCCCTCCCTCTGTTACTAATTTTTCCCACGAAGTCTCACAGCTGCAAATGTCGCTGCGTCCCTAAAGAGCTGTGATGACGGGACCAACATGCTGGACAGCTCATGAAAATCTCCGGTCGAATTGACGGGTCGATATACGGCGCGATACTTTGCAGTCGACCGCGACCCTGCCGTCAAAGCTCTGTATCAGCACTGGGGCGCATTGCGACGACCGCCTTGATAACACACGAACATGGCGGCTCTAGGTCAATTGCCGTCGTTACGAATGCCGCCCCGGTCGCGCTCAGGTTGTGGCAAAGTGCCCCTCGCCCACGCCCCTCCTTCCAGAAAAGCGGCCAGCCGGTCCACGGACAGGAGCGAAATGCACTACATGCACCATATTCCACTGTGACGAGCCGCGCCGGCCGACGACCATTGAGCCCAAACTATTTTACTCCTCATCTCCCCCGCAAGCAACAATGGAACCACACGAGTTCCTCCGCCCCCATGGAAGAAGCCCCTCCCATGGAAATAATCGATATACAGCCCCCTGCCGAAGCACCAGCCGTGGCACCAGCCGTGGCCAGTCACAAAGTCCCGCATTTGTCCAAAGAGGAACTTCTAGGGTTTGTGGATTATTACGACGATATCAGTGTAGAAGAGCGTTTGGAGTTCTTGAAAGATCCGTATATGCGGAAATATGCTCCACCCGAGGATACGAGTCTCAATATCTCTGATCGCCCTTATGAGTTGTTAGCACCTACACCCGAGGAAGTGGAACGGGGAAGTCAGGAGGATATGGAGACGGTAGCAAAGTTGAGGGCAGCTGTCTACTCAAGATTACTGCGGCCGCATAATGTGGACTTGGAGGTGATATATGATATTTACCTGCAATTGCCTGGGCATCGGATACCATATCTCTCTGCTCGTCTCCGACATGCCCTTTTCGCAGCCTTGGGGATAGTCGAGAGAAAGAGCCCAAAGGCCATGCTGCGTTATTTCAACGTTGTGGCCGATACCAAAGCCAGCGGGTTCACGCTGTCGAGAACTGAGTGGAATACGGCCATGTCGTTTGCGAGTCGTTATGTGGGCACGTCTAGTGATGTGGAGGCGGAGGCGGCACTTCATCTATGGCGGGAGATGGAGCATGACGTCGGCGTCAAGGGCAACGAAGTCACGTTCAATATCCTCTTCGACGTCGCATCCAAGGCCGGGAAATTTGCGCTCGCTGAGATGATCTACCAGGAGATGAACACACGTGGCTTTCAGTTCAATCGCTTTCATCACGTCAGTCTCATCCACTTCTTTGGTCTCAAAATGGACGGAGGTGGCGTAAGGGCGGCTTACCGGCAGATGGTCAACGCAAGTGAGATCATCGATTCGACTGTGCTCAACTGTGTCATGGCTGGCTTGTTGAGATGTGGCGAAGAAGATTCGGCTTTGCAGCTATACAACAAGATGAAAGCGACCGACAGGAGGTCCAAGATCATACCCGAACGCAACTATACACTGCAGAAGAAGATGACGAAGGTATTCTTGATGTTTGCCCGTGTTGGGCGAAAGCATCCAGAACTGCAAAGGGGGTTCCAGAGCACCAGTCTGACAACACCCGACCTTTACACCTATCGCATTCTCGTAAATCATTTCGGTGTCAAACTTGGGGACATGTCCAAAGTCGCCCAGTTTCTGGACGAAATGAAGTTTTTCCGCGTACCGCTTCACGGCAGCGTGTTCCTCGCCCTCTTCAAGGGGTTTAACCGGTACGGCAACACCGAGGGTTCTGATTGGAGCACGCAGCGACTCGAAAGCGTCTGGCATGCCTTCCTCGACGCCCACGACGACGGCGCGGACGGCTTGTATATTAGCACATGGATGGCCATGTGGATTCTGCGGTCTTTTGCCGAGTGTACTAGGTCCCAGGATCGCGTCCTGGACGCATACGAGGAGCTCAGCTCCCGATGGGAGCTGGATCAGCAGAATCGAAGTTTTATGTTAGATTTTTTGCACAAGTTGCTTAGCAGAAGCGGCTTGTATTTATATACCGAGCCCAGTTTGATGGGCCGCAAGATGACGACATCATCAACAACGGCATTGGGTTCGGGGCACCAGGGGCTGCATGGGCATGGGCGCACATAGACGGCGGAGAGAGTGTACACTACATTTAAAACGATGTTCGGAGGCGATGCCTGGAGGATAGATACGACATGGATGATACCACTACTTATGTTGAATATATAAGTCAAATATAAGGCTCGACTTACCTGTGCACTGTACCTTGCTGCGAAAGCTTCCTAGTTCGTCTCCGAGGTGTTCCTGGTTACCCTATTGTCAGTAATGGTGATGACGAGTTTTATATCAGGATGTGCAGAATCATCTTCAATAATGCCTGTCTGGGTCCATGGCTGAGAAGCCCAAGTTGATCCCACCAATACCGCGCCGGGCAAGCAAAGAGCCAGCCCACTGCGGTAGCAGCAACCACTTCACGAAGATGTCCCTCAGTTCAGCATAGCTGAGGGCCAGGACTCCCCCCTTTTTGGTTTCGAACTCGCCGAGGCATTAGTAATTCCGGGTGCTTGCTTTTTTGCACTGTGCTCTATCTCTCGCTTGATAAGGAGGAGAGCGAGGCCCAATAACACTCTGCTGGGTATATGACTGGATATTGGATTTGGGGTGGCAAGCCATAGTATTTCCTGATTTCACCACGAACAAAGGACGTTGCTTTATTATCGAAATAAAAACAACCTACATTAACGTATCACGAGGTGATAGTTACCCTTTTTATAAACAGTTTACAGCCACGATCGTACATCAATCGTGAACACGCCTTACACAAACGAATACACTATCACGTACGAATGCAACTCATCTTTATAAGAATAGAATTCGCTTGAATAATTTGTACTTCCCTTCTTGCTCCTTCTAGCCAAGATTGTTCAGACTTCTATACGCAGCGATTTGCTCCGTGCTCGGGGAGTTGCAGATAATATCCTCTAGGCTCTCCTGCCCGTTCACGTTCTCCGGGAGGCGCACGAGCTTGAATTGTTCGTAGAGTCCACCTGGAAAGATCGGTATCAGTTTATTCGTTCACACTATGCTACGCTATGATCCAGTTAAGGGGAAGAAGTTACTCACCATTCGCGTTCTTGGTCTGCCGGATCTCGGTGACCTGGTAGAGGCCGTCGTACCGGATTCCGTACTGGGGCAGCCAGGTGTTGGTGCCGCCGCCGGCCGCGCGCAGGACGCGGACTGGCCTGGTGCTGCTGACCGACGCCCGCAGGGCCAGGGTGCCGTTGCTGGGCGCGGCGACCTCCTTGGGGTTCTTGTTCTCATGGGCATGTGGCGCTGAATAGTACAGAGTGGTCCCCTCGTCCCTGTCGAGGTAATGGTATATAGAGTTACCTGCCACGATAGAATATGCACCAGCGTTGATGCTCCCGTATATGCCGGCTTGGCTGGCTCCGTGTGCGCCGTGGTGAAGGGCGACCAGGCGCATGGGAAACCACTGCCCGACCTGCAAGCCGTTGTGGCCAAACTCTTTGCTTGATCGATGGGGCAGCAGTGGGTTCAACATGTGAACTTTGCGTCCAGCCGGGTTCCTTGTCGCGATGACTCCGTTCATGATTCCATTCGTGCCGAATAATGGATCGCGCGCGCTGGGGACCCTAATCTCCACAGCAGCTGCTTCCTCGTTGGCATTGTTGGATGCGGTACCGTTCGTAGAAGATGTCGATATTTCTTCCTGGACCTCAGGAAGATCTTCGCTCCAGTCCTCATCCTCCCATCTAGCAATCAGCCTAGCTGCGCGTTCGGCGATGTCGGGAGGAAAGAAGAAGCCGGGCCTGTTCATCAGCGCAAGGGTTTCTGCTACCTTAGACTCCTTAAAGACACGGCGAGTCGTATCCAACCTAAACTCCAAAAAGTTGAGATATGGAGTAAATCGTGATAGTCTTCGTATGTCCTCCGGGTCACTAGTCGGGACCTCTTCCTTCTTCTTACTCTTTACGGCGAAGTTCTTGATCCCGAGGTGTTCTTTCCGCATGCTTTTGATGCAGTCCTGGGGGGCAGTCGGGATGTCCAAGATATTGATAATGCCCTCTCCGTTGCTATCATGCATGGTAGGTTTCTTGGTGTCATCTTGACCATCGGCTGCTGTGGCTTTCTCCGTATCTGCTAGCCCATCGGCTTCTGGGGCGAATCCAGATGTTTCTTGCTGAGAGGCTGCGGGTTCCTTCTTCGTATCTGCTTGGCTATCGACCCTCGAAGACTTTCCGGCTAGCTTTGCACGAACAGCTGCTCGGGTATACTGTTCTTGGCTGCTTTTTCCGTTCTCATCCCCAAGAAGCCGACCCTTGGTAGCCACCAAAGGGCTTCCACTCCGCTTGCGCTTCAGCTGGTTAACCATGACGAAGATTTCTGGACATGGGAGTTTCAAGCGCTTGTAGCGATATGAATCATTGGGCTTATCACCCTGCGTCACAATGAATGGCTCCGATGCCAGCGGGGCTATACCTAGGACAGCCTTGTGGGAGGGTTATCGCCACTAAGGTTATGGAGGTAGGTACACAAATATTGACGAGGGGAACGAAATCGAATATGCCAGCAGATTCGTACCAGCGTCGCTTTCAGGGAAAGGTTGGAAGTATGGCAAGTCTACGACCAGGTAGACATAATTGGCAGGTTTTTTTCTTTTGTGAGGTTGACCCAATGCCAAGTCAAGGCAGCAGAAAAGAAAACCTCATGAAAACGGGTAGGAGTGCAGGAAGGTGAAGAAGCAGCCGCGTCAACGATTTATTTCGAGATGCGTCTTAAGGTAAGTGTGGGTAGGGGAACATGCCCAATTTCAGTGTTTCATTGTGTTTCCAAGTTGAGGTCAAGGAGGATGGGTGCGGCGCGTAGAAGAGAGTTGGGGGTAGGATGCAGTTGATGTTTCTGCTTCCATTATCTGGACACCTCAGTCTACTGCTGAAGATGCTGAAGAATAACAACTTGTACCTGAGCCATTGCAACATCGATATACCCCGCGCTAATGGGGGTGACAGCGATCTTGATACAGGGATCCAAAGAAGGTACCACCACTCTAGCACTTACACCGACCGCCCCGCCCCATCTTGGATGTCCTATCTCCCCTCGCACTTTTCTCTCTTATATTCAGGATGATTCATCGGCCTGAGAAGCATTGAGGGCAGAGATGGGTTATATATATGCCACTACACAGGTTATGGACAAATTGAAGTCGTAATAGGCCAACTAAATCTTATTTTTTGGGGGGTGATTCCATGGGGGCGCGTCCTCTGAGATTTAGTTTCAATGGTGGAGGACGCTAATCGCGGTATGACAATAAGGGTCCATACGCTAAATTTATATTCATTGCAGGCTGTTGCAACTGAAGATATGTTCATGGTCAGGAAGAGTCCCAATATATGGCTGCCATCAGTCTTGATATATCATGAGTCAGCTCGGTGAATGAATTAAGCTGTTTCCATATAAAGCCGTTCTAAGACAAGGTTTCAAAAACCAGCCTAGGTGCAGAGAGTAAGGCCAGTCAAAAATCTAGAATGCCAACGGTCAACGGAGCCAAATCTATATACTTTACCAACACGTATCTCTTACTCCCTCATCAGTCAACCCACCAGCATGGTACGTCGACATGGGCGTGGAGTACCCTTAGCCAAGTTCGTCCAGTATCCAGCGTCCAGTGTTACTCGGTAGCGGACCCCTTCGACATGCGTCACAACAGCACAGCACAGTTAGCAGTCGTTGCGCAGCCCTGACGTTGAAGTTATATGATAGCATGGGCAATTGGAGACGCCAATCTGACACATCATTGTCAGGGAATGTCTCAGATGTCCGCATTCCTACTACGCACTATTTCCCTTGAAGAAACGTGAGCCAGTATTACAGGCCAGGACTCCGCCGACGTCCACAAAGATACAAACACCCCAGAGAAGAACTCCAACTCTAAGTATTTATACAGTGTTTTGATGATGTTTGCAGTTATATCACTAATATTCTCGAGGCCGAGGAAGTCATGACAAGTCCAGCACTCTCGTAGTGTTAGTACCATGGGGCCCGCCTCCTTTTCCCATAGACCATTGCTCGCCATGGACCGCCCACCATCTATCTGGCCTCGTTAAGGATGTCGTGCATAGTCACGTCAGTGACGCGACAGCAATCAAAGGCCCGCCCTGCCTTGTCTACCACGGTCTCGTCGTGCCATCTTCGTTGAAAAACAAGCCATTGTCTTCAGGGGTCGCGCCATGCATGACCTTGAGGCAGCACTGCACCGACGTCTCAACCGTCAAATTCGGGAGATCGGGCAGGTTCTCCTGGACCCAGGTTTCAATGCCCGCACCCATGTCGGTGCCGCCGATGTAGCCCGGGTGAACCAGGATTGTGGTGATGCCATCCTTCTTCAGGGCGGCACTCCATTTGCGCGTTGTCCTAAGATAGATACCAGATCGAGTCAGTCAGTCAGCTTCTCATACCAGGGAATTGGGGCGACGACTGACATGTTGAGCGCAGCCTTGCCGATCGAGTAAGAATCGCAGGGGCCTTCTACGGGGCCACTGTACTCGAGCGACCCCAGAGCCGATGTGATGACCATGACCTTCTTCGCCTCGCTCTTCCGTATCAACGGGGTGAATTCGCGGAAGAGGTGCATGGGCCCGGTGACGTTGAATTCAATCTCGGCCTTGAACTCATCCATGTCCCTGTCCGAGTTGTGTAAGTACGATATCAGGCATTTCTGGCAACCCCCAAAATCAAATGGGAAGGGAGTATCCGCACATGTCATTGAGGCTCGTCAGCGCACCGGGGTTAATGCCCGCGTTGCTGATGAGGTAATCCAGGCCATTCGGGAGGAGCTTCTGCGTGACCTCGGCGGCCTTGTGGACGCTATCCTGCTTAGTGACGTCCAGGCTTACAACGTGAAGCTGGGCGTCTCCATGCTTCGTCTTGAGCTCCTGGAGGCCAGCCGACTTGGCAGGGTCTCTGGCCGTGGCAATAACGACATTGCCAGGATCTTTAAGCTATCATTCACCGCAACGATTGTTACCGAAGTGCTCGTGGTGCATGCCAAGGAGACGTGTGCATCTTCTTACCAGTTCCGTCACAAAGCCTAAGCCGAGTCCACGGCTGGTGCCAGTGATGAGATAGGAAGGCATGATGGTCGCTGTCGCTGTCGTGGTGTTGTATGGTGTTCGTGTGTCGAGCGATGTCTATCAGGAGGTTGCCGTAGCCTCAAGGTATATACACTATGATAGCCTTGCCCCTGTCGTTTCACCTAAGATCTGGGGCCCCGTTCCATATCCATTTTTTGAGGGGAGGGGCAGATCGTCGCGCACTTCTCAGGTATACAATTGGTTCCTTTCGCTTTGGAACCCATCAGGGTAAACCTTATATCAGCTTATAAGTTCACGATCGCGAGTTGTGGAACGGCGCCCTCAGGATGTCGCAGTGGTCCGTAAATGCAGCAAATGCGCTGCCAGAGAGGTCGCGCCAGACCAAATTATGATCAGGGGCCTATACATTGAGAATTGCCCCGCGAATACTACTGTCGTTCAGAAACTGTGTACGCCAAAGAAGACACCGCACTTTGAGACGCAATCCAACACCTCGATTATGCAAACGATCGAGCGTCAATGTCATGGTCCGGGGCTGTGCCTGCTGTCTGCGGTAAGACATGGAGCGCGTGTCGTCGGATCATGGCGGGAGAACAAGGCATTCATGGCCTGGGGTGTTTGCTACTCGCTCCCTGGCGGTGTTCTTAATAACCTCCAAACCCGGGGTACTGCCTCAATGACAATTCACAAAGAGGCAGTAGACCAACCAGCCAGAAAGGGGCTGGGAAGAAGAATACTACCGAAACCGAGCAAATCCATACTGGAAGAACGGTTCGGATTACGATTGGAAGGCTGGCGATTCGCGTTGTACCTGGCCCGGCGATAATTCCTATAAGTTCTGGCATGTGAATTCTGACCTTCCTGCGGTGGGGGGTGAGCGAGTAGCAATATCGATATGAATATTTATCGGGAAGCAGCTACTCCAGGGACATAAGTGTCGGCTATTTTGCTAGCCGTTGTATATACAGCATAATTACTTAGCTTTGGAAAAATTACAGGATGACACATTGGATAGGAAATTAAATGATGTATTATCTGGAGTATTGTGTCCCATCCAAGCCCACTACATAGACAAGGCAGCTTTAGATGCCCGGGTCTTTCCCACGCCATATCGACAGAACCTTGTCAGCCTCTTCATTAGCCTTGGCGAACGCTTCTGTACCTGACTCGGGCCAGGAGAGAGAATTAAACGCTGTATATCGATCAAGGACATAATGCCTAACAATAAGGCTTGTATCACGCCTCTTAGATATTGCAGACTGTTCGTTGCAAATCAGGCCGATTTTGACCTTATCTTTTGATGGCATATTAGGGTATGCCTTGTCCAATTTCTGTGACCGTTCTTTGTCCGCCATCTCTTTCCTTGCATCGTACTGAGATTCGACATCGGCGGCGATGCCCCGGGGCACATAGAGGCCGCATTGCTTCGCGACCTTCTTTCTGCTTCGTGGGCGGTACTGGGATATTAAGTCAGAGAAAAGAGCGAGATATATTGAATCACAACACGTGCATAAGCATAAATCTTTTCGTTTGTCTCTTTGGCCAGGATGCGACATTGCCGAGTTACGAAGGAGTTTCCAGCAGGAACGTATTCATAGCCTGGAGGTGGATATTGGCGATCGAAAAGAATCTGAATAATATGGAATTAGGCATTGGATAAGATGACGCATCAAAACATAAGGCACACCTCTTCTCCATGTTTGTTCCGATAAATCTGGCGCTCCTCTGGTCTGGACGCGTTGCTCCAAATGCCCCTCGAACAAGTGGCTGCGTACTTGAATTCAAGTTTAGAAATGGGAAAGCCTGTTACAAATTGGGTGTTGGGAATTATGGCGTTCACCATGCGAGGTAAGCTCAAAGATCGAAACATGTTCTCTGGGAACCGCCAGGAAAGTCTGTTACGTAGTCCTCCCGAGAATAGTACTTAAGTATGTTCTGACCCGAGGGATGGGAGGGGATGGAAGAGGTTCAGAAAATAGAAGTGTGCCTAATGCAGTGTTTCACAAGCCACACTGGCCTGGCTATTAGAGCCAATGAGTCACCGGGGAGATAATAGTGAATACGATGCCACCAGTTCAGCCACAGTCGACATGAGTAAGACGAATTGCCAAACGGCACTTGAGTTATGGAATTAATATTCTATGTCTTCTGTAGAATAAGAGTGTGCTTTATAATAGGCTTTGAGAAAGACTTATATTCGAAAAGAGAAGATCAAGAAGAAGCACTAATACAATGGCTGCCGGCAAGCACGTCAAAGCCAATCGCGCCTCACAGCCACGGCCCGGTCCCCCAAAGGGCGCCGGACCCAGTCAGGTCCTCCCCTATCTCTTCGTCGGCCCGCAGACCACCACGGAGCCGTCGGTCGCGGCCGCGGCCAGTATAACCCACATCATCTCCCTGGGTTGTTGGCCCAAGCACAACAATAATACCAACAATGACAATGCAAAAGGAAATGACGGTGGCGAGGATGCTGGCCAACGGCGTCGCATAACTTACCATCACATCGGCATTCAAGATACGACGAGTTCCGACCTCAGCATCGCGGCGCTGCTTGTTGCAGACATCATCCGCAATGCACGCCGGCATCCGAGTCTCAAGAGCGGAGGGGAAGAAATGCAAGACGAAGAACGACAGGGAGTAGAGAAGGAAGAAGGAGATGTAAAAGTGCTAGTTCACTGTATGGCTGGCATATCGCGGTCCCCCGCCGTTCTGGCTTACTATTTAATGCGGGACGAGGATATGAGCTTGCGCGATGCGTTTAAAACGATCGCGAAGGCAAGACCGGCCATGAGGCCGAACGATGGATTTCTGAGGCAGCTAAAAGATCTGGAGCTAGGGCTGCGAGGCGAGGAGACCCTGGAGAAGGTCGAGTCGTTACCATTGGGGACCAAGGAGCGGACGAACTTGTTATTAGGATAGACGAAGGGGGCAAACTTGGAGGCTAATAGATTAGACTCAGGCCGGGTATGACATTTCAATCATCATCATCATTTTGATTGGGCCATGTAACAGATTAAAGCTATCAGCTAGTACCAACATATTGCGATCAAGTCTGTCCGCGTATGTATCTGTCTTTTAGAATTACACGTATGTCAAGTTAGCTCGTCGTTAGTCAATAATGCTCAACAATACAAGATATACATCCCAAGCTCAACTCCATTTGAGCGATGTGTATCGCTCTTGCATGTGCCGTTCGAAAGCACCATCGTCTCGCAAGAAATGGGCCATCGACAGCGCAGACTCGATCCACTTCTGGCTGAGTTCCTCCTCGTTACTCCCGTATAGGTCCAGGCCGTGGTTGAAACAAGTAGTTGCCATCCATTCGAGTTCAATGCGAGGGAATGGCGTCTCGGTCTACCTAGCAGTCAGTGACATTACACAAACATATATACTGAAGATGACTTACTGTTGCGGCGCCTTTCACATACCAGCAAACATCATCGACTACCTTCACAGATATCTCTGTCTTAGATGACAATGCGATCTGCACAAGACACCTCATATACTTTGCGAGCTTCTCTATGTCGAAGCCCTCCAAGTTCCAAATCTCATCAATTAGAACACGTAAAGTCGAATAGGACACTACTCGCTAAACCATTAGTTGTCGCAACGTAAGAAACAAGCCTTGAAGCGCAAGTACCTTGAATGGGCGGCTCCTGTGCCCTGAGTACACAGTCTGCTGCGGCTTGTAGTGTCTCCAAGTCCTTTGTCGCCCCCATTTTGCGAGCAATATTCGGCAGGTCGTCCCAACTCTTCAAAGACACTGCAGCCTCAAGATCGAACACCAACAAAGACCCTATCTTTAATCTGAGATCTTCAGCAGAGACTTCGTCGAGATCAGGAAGACAATTTGTATACTCGGAATCATAAGCGCCAACGTGCTTTCTGACCATCAAGTAAAGTTGTAGCCGCTCCTCAATGTTGTCCTCGGAACGAGCCAAAGCTGTGTACGTTGTTGCCAACATAAAGTTGCAAAACAGTTGTCGGAGAGAAAGGTCTCCGGAATCCCGCTTGGGCAAGTCCTTCGGGTAGTAAGATATGATAGAAATACAAGATTTGAAGAGGCTGGCGACTTGGCGAAGATCCCAACTTTCCGTGTACTTGAGGCCAGTGTTGTACGCATTCTTGCAGAACCAGTCAAGTTCCTTGATAGGAAAAAGTTTCGAACCTTCTTTGTCTCGTAAGTCTCGCTGAAGAATCCTAGTCACTGTTTTGCATAAGTGACTAGTCGCCCTTTGGTTGTCATCTGTGTACTCACCTCCTGCGAAGATGTGACAAAGATCTTCCACCAGCAGTCCTTTATCGACCTCTGCCGAATCTTCAGATAACATAGACAACTGAAGCCGGATGATGACTCGAAGCAAAGCTGGAAGATGGATTGGACTATCCGCATTGAATTCGTGCTTGTCGGCTAGAACTTTGAGAGCTTTCAAGGCGGACAATTTGTCATCGCTGGCCTGTGCCTCAATGCAACATGCGTACAGAAACTTGAGGTCTGTCGATGTTGATTGACTGATAATCTCAATGCATTCAGCAGCCATATCCCAATCGCCGCTTTGTACGGCCAACTTGTGGGCCAAGTAGACTGTCATGGGTTGGGCTTTGGCGACATCGCTCATTGACATCAATGCATTCTTCGCCCCGTCGAGATCATTACGTTCAAGTGCACAAAGCAACAGTTTCCTATACTAGTTGGCATTGTGGGAAGTTGAAAGAATGATAGTAATTGCTTACCTTGCGAGTTTTGCTGCATTAGTAGGGCCGCACTGGCAGAGCGCTGGATGGAGCGCCAATTGGCACCACTGCTGGGCAATATCAGGGGTTCCCTGGTGAAAGTTGGATTCGATCTTCTTCCACATCATCTATACCCAATCAGTCTCGAAGAGCCACTTGCTATCGAAACTTGGGTATAACACCTACCGTAATGATGCCAAGAGCAGCGTGGGCTGCCAGGGGCTTCTCTAATGACTCTTGGATATGATCCAGCAGGGATCTAATACCCTTGACAACCTCCAACGAGTCCCGCTGGCTTGTCGACATGTAGACGCGAAGAGTAAGGGCGCGCTCAATCCACTCGTCCTTCCGCGATAACAGTACATGTAGCCTTATGAAATCGTCCATGACTTGGCAAGCAAGCGCTGGGCCTTTGTCATCCAGCTTGCGGATACGACTGATCATCAGTTTAAAGGTGGCATCCGACAGGTTAGTGGCTCGCATAATTCGTCGAAGCACGTTTGCATAGGAACTACTGTCGAAAATCTCACCTGGTGCTTTCACGAGAACGTCAAGCCGCAAGAGTAGAACGGCGAGTTGGTCGCCAGCTTCCGACTCGAGGGAGGCCACGAGACTCTCAGCTTTTTGAAGACTTTCAGTAGTATCCAACCCGAGCAATGCGCGGACAAGTGCTTGGGAGATAGTCAACTGAAGCTCAATGCCGTCTCGTGAAAGCCTCTCCAGCTCCTGGCCATCAAGGAAGTCGTGTGCTCGTTCCAGCCATTTCGTTCCCATGGCGAAGTCATGTTTGTCGAGGCAACCATTTCCGATTTCATATAGGGTATCAGACAGACTCTCGGCAGTTTTGGGGTCCAGTCCGTGTGTAAACGACTGTAACTTGCCGTATATATGCTCGGCGACATCCAACCGATTGTCTTTCCATGCCTGTCAATATGTTAGGGCCTATCGACAGGCACGTCGCCCGGGAAACCTACCAAGACTATGCGAAGAGCAAGGTGCTCTGCTTCGAGCCTTTTGCGCACGCCTAATTCGTCCTCTGGCAGCTGGCGCTGCAGATCATGCAAGAAGCCGTTGTAATCAGCGGCTTTTTGCAGGGCAAGGAGCGCGAACTCCAGTTCGCCGCCCTCTGTGTGGGTTTTAGTCTCGCATGTATGCATAGATTGTCGGGAGGAGGCATCTGCAGCTTACCTATACATGATCTCCCTGTCTTGACTGCCAATCTGAAGATGCGAATGATAGGATTGGGCTGCTTTTCTGCCTTCATGTCAGGCAAAGCCAACATTAGAAATGCGTATATCCGAGCCAGGAGCAATGCCCTGCAATACCCCGACGAAGTATCATTGCCCTCGCGTCGTTTTTTCCGCGCACAGAGATTCCAAAGAGTAGTCCCTGAATCCTCGAGCTGATTGCGGGTTTGCATATCCAGACTTCGCAGGGTGTATGTTTTGATGGCAGACAGCTGGCCTTCCAGTTTCTCAAGAAGCTCTCGGTGTTCTCTTTGGTCGCTCAGATCTGTCACTTCCGCAATGAAGTCGCGGCAAGAAGCTAATTGCATCAATTAGCATGGGAAATTTGACTGAGATGCATAGCCAACTTAGACTGACAGATGAAAGAATGGACGCGTCTCTCCTTCCCCTTATCCTTCGCAGGTTCATTGCTCTTGGGTTGCCCTGCCATGTTGTATCACGTATTCAACGAGAGCTGCAGTCAGATACTGCAAAATCCAGTTTATCTGGCACTGTTGTTGTTTTATGTGCTGTGAACAGATCGTAGCGCGCACGGCAGGGCGTACACGCTTGAGGTCACAGCAGTCACAAGAATCACAAAGTTGCGGTCAAAAAGCCAATCCGACGAGGTGTGGTCGGGGCGGAGCTTCAGGTAGCAAAGGACAATGGAATGCTCCAAGGACATTACCAGAAATCAGATCATCTAGGTAGGCACTCCTGATCGCACTTTCCCCGGCAGCGACCTAGGAAGTTGCTGGATTGCACCTTCCCATTTGATTGGAAGGTAAGGGTGTTTATTGGATACATTTCAAGTAAATGTAAGATAGGTGAGTAAATGGGTTACTTCATATGAATAAGGAGAATTACAATTGATTTACTCCCAAAGGTATTAGCAAGGTGTAAGATCTATCAATCCGAGATTGATCGAGCATCGGTTGATTATGATATTGGAGGACGTGTACTGGGCGGTTCCAAATCTGATCCAGTTTGCACTTGCGAAGCAACTGCCCAATTCCCCAGCCTTCAGAACGTCGAAAGTCCTGGTCACTAATGTACCTAATCAACTCAGTCATTACTGATGGATTGCGAATAACTCGATGCATTGATTGTGTTCAGTCATCACGCGCTTGTCGCAGGGGTATCTCCCAACTATCCCTCTAGGGTATATTCTAGCAAAACAACAATCCGAAATACATAATGATATGTAGTATAATGCGAACGTGAGCAGCCATCAGTCTCGCTACAGCCTAACCCAGACGAGCCTTGACTTCCTAAGGAATATCCTTCACTTGCATCCCTAGCATTAGACTCTAGAAGGCTCGACTTCTCTAGAACTGCTGGAGCACCCGTAGTTTACGTTAATGAGAAGGGTCGTGAGGGAGAAAGTTTCCGACGATCAATGAGGGTCTGTGAAGTGTGGCCGGTTAGCTTAGGTGAACGAGCAGCCGAGTGCTACGCCCATGGCAACGGTGCACCTACATCTTATAGTCATCCCGGCGTATCATAAACGAAAAACAGCAGTTGACAATGGGGTCCTTGGACCGATCATCTGGGCTCTTGAGTGCGCAGGCCGTCAACAGCGTGTCGTGGGCAGGGTCGAAGGCAATCGTGCCGAATTCTTCCCAGTATCGTACGAGTGACTCTTCCGTAAGAATCTGGTGCAAAGAGATCTTGCCCTGCTCTAGAATTAGCCACTGTACGGAGGACAGACGTGGTGTGCCGCGTCGGCAGGAACATACATCGCGAAGTTGTTCAACCGGGACGTGAATCAGCTCGGCCATCTCCTTGTTGCCCCTGAAGATCTCCCCTGTTCTCCTCCAACAACAAGCCGGCACTGCCATAGCGGCAAAGACTCGGTCATACTCCAACAAGGTCTTCTCGAACCACATCTCAACGTAGATCAGCTCCATATCGGTGAGGTTGTGCATCTTCTCTCGGAACTTGGGCCGGAATTGGTTCAATTGCCGCAAGATCTTTTGCTTCGACGCTGGGGCAATGTGGCTGTCCATGTATGTGCCCAGGCGGGCATACCCCATGATGTAGTTGAAGGGCTTTAGTAGACCGGCATCGTACTTGGCCTTAAGAACACGCTGCATTCGCTCCTCGGGAGTGTCGTTGCCAGAAGGGTCTGCCGCCTGCAAGTAAAACTCTCGCGTCTTGTCGGCGGGAATGACACTGGTAGGCCTTGGCACAGCCTTCCCTGGTTCGGCGTTGGGCGGAAGCATTGAACCATTGTGCGTTGCGCTTGGAGGTAGCATGGCGTTGGGGCCGCCTAGAAAGCCCGCCATATCGGACTGGTTGTCTCTAAAGGGATGGTTTGGATCTCCAGGCAAGGTGCCGCTGTCATCAAGCAGACTTGTGTTGAGGAATTCGTTGAGGAGATTAAATTCATGGGTGACCTCAGGGGCCAGCATGTACTGAGGGTTATAGCTGTGCATGTCGTGGAATTGGTTCTGGGCGGTCAACCAGGCATCAGAAAATCCGGCGACTACACGATACTCAGCTTGCTGCGGGTTTAGACGCTCATAAGGGTTTTACAGGACCTACATTGGTTCATACTGCTGCTAGAGGCATTGGCTTGCATCCTGGAAGCCGGATTTGGTGACACAAGCTGTAGGGGGTTTGTCTGGCCCAATGCGCCTGCACCGAACCCAGCCTTGGTGCCTTGAGGAGCCCCGGGGCTCTCGTAAGAAGGTGGACCCATGGCAGTAGAAGCGCTCTGGTCTATCGAATTTCGCGCCAGATCCGGCTGTACTTCTGATTCGTCTTGCCCTGATGCATGAGCAGACTTGGTCTTCTTCGAGTCCGGATCTCGCGGCTCGTCATGGCACAGATGTCCAATGTTTCGCTTGATGCATCTCGTACAAGGCCTCTCCTATATGCAACAGTAAGTTTTAGTAAGTTCTTTTTTTTCTCTCTTGCGCAGGGCCAATGCAGATAATTCTCAGCCATTGACGCCGCAGGACGAGATCTTACATACGAGATCGCAAGTCATATGCTAGTTGGCCCGTAGGCCGGCACTGTTAGCCATATGTCACACCAGAAAAGCTTCAATACGTAAATGAGGCGCAGAGCCATGTGCAAGCTGCTTCAACAGGGGTCAGGAGATTGAATGATGTCTCCGGCAGCGGGCAGGGGCAAGGGGGCGTCAGGTCTGGACCATGAACAGAACAGGGTGGGCAGTTCACGCACGCATACGCATATACGCAGACGTGGATCCAGTAGTGAGGATTCTCAGAACAGCTCGAGGACTTACAGATCGACGGCAGTAGACACAAGCTGTAGGAACGCGAGCCAAAATTAGCCCATGACCACGTTGGGATACGACCTCAGGCACCCAGCCCAGCCTGAGAAGGGGGGATCCAAAAGGCGGCCGGAGAATTTAGCAGCAGAGCACAACATACCGTGATTGACTTTGCGTCTTTTCCTCGGACTCTTATTGGCACCTTCAGGGCCATGGGTAGGCGTGGTGCTGCTTATGGGTGTGCTATCCTTGGACTTTGTAGCAGCATGATTGCCGTTAGCAGTCTTGTCGGATTTCGTGTCCTTGGCGGCGCCATGGCTCTTGTTGCCATTTGCCTCCATTTCTCAGATTTTCCTGCTTCAGACGCTCCGGTTGCCTTGAAGGCAGAAAGCTCCCATTGGACCTTCAGGTTACGCAATGGGCCGGTAGGTCGTGGGTCATGGAAGTGAAGGCCACGGCTTGGTGCAGCAGTTCTTGCTAATCTGCCTGTGGAGGTTCCGACGGACAACTTTTTTTTTCCTGGCGTCGCGCTCGTTGTGTTTTTTTTTCTTCCCTCCTTGCACTTTTCTGTTCCTTTTAAGCGGAGGCCAGGCGAGCTGCGCGATTTACCACCGTAATTCCGGATATTCACCCTGAGGAGTCGAGTATTCCCCCCGTCTATCAATATATACAGAGACGAGACCAAATATCAAGATCGTGAATGCGACCAAAAGAAAAGGAAAGACGTTGAGAAGGTTGCCGCCATTTGGCGGCGCAAAGGATCCCTTGTCAGTCCCGCGGCTACGGGTGAACCTTCTTAGCTCAGCCAGCTGCTTTGCGCGAAAACTTGTTAAGTTAGGTCACTTTTAATAACCTATTATTAACTGCTGGAATCCAGGCCATTGTGCAATTGGAGTAGACAGAGATGAGAGACCCGCCAAAGTCCCAAAGAGAACGAATTTGATGGGCTGGGCTGGCCGTTTAGCCTCCCTACAAGAGACGAGTATACGCTTGGGTGCCAGGTACATGTCTTCTGCTACAGGCTGGTAGTGGCAGGCTGGTATTGATCTCCAGTGCTCCATGGCCCCAAGTCCCCAAGTCCCCAAGTACTTGCTCTCGGCATGCTGGAACTGGAAGGATCACTCCAACCCACACAAAGAAAGCACACCCGCATATTGAACCGAGGAGAAAAGCTGGAGGGGAATACGGGATGGACCAACGCAACGCGGGGTTCACACCATGAAACTCGTGCGGCTGGTTTTTTATACGCAAATATGTCAACCGGACACATGTGTCCAATGTACATCACACCTTTTGCCGATTAGCGACGCGATTTCGGTGACTGGTCTGACCTGCTTATCACTGACGATTATTGGCAGTTCGCCATGTTCCTGAGTACCTCATGTACGAGTATGCATGCATCTGCCAACCTTTTTCTCTGACTATCATCTCGGTTCGCATCCCTCCCACTCTCTCTTGTGCATCCATCCATCTCACTGAAAGCGTTGCGCATGCAGCCCACGCGACACGTACAAGGTGCAGTGGATTATTCCCAAATTATGTAACAACTATGTCAAGACCGCCTTTTGCGAAAACTCAAGGGGTCAGACAGATAGACACACTTACTTTATCAGCTTCAATCGGGCGGCGTACGTACTTAGTCGCAGATAAACGACTGCGTGCGACTCTCTGTCTAGTTGGTTGTATACTTGCGGATCGTGTACACCGAACGAGCCATTGAACGAACCGACTTGCTGGTGTAGCATCAATACCTACATTGATTTATAGTATACAGATAACCTTTCACTTGATGTGTCGGTAATCTTGACGTGGCGCTCACAAACTCTCGCCTCGTGACCGGAATTAAGTGCGCATCAGGAAGCAAGCAGGGGCTTCTAGCACAGTACCAAGGAGATTCAATGCAACTCAAGGCATCATCTATACATACAACGTTGTATGCTGTCTAGGTGAGATGCATACGAAGATAGATGATGAAAGATGCCTCGAATGCACTAGGTAGGTTAACAATTGACCACCTCGCTTGCATGACTCGGTACCTACGTAGCAGTCAAAACCCCACGAAGGGCATTGGCCGCCCATATTGAGCTCGCTCTGCAGTCGTCGCGCAGAAGACTCTACGCGACCGACACATAAGCAAGTCAGAAGATGCATATGATCTGACAAAGGAGACTGAAACGCTCCTCCCAAAAGAGATAGTGCCAGAGTGCCCTCCTTATCAGCCTCCTTGGCTTTGCTCACTGTGATGCCACAATTCCCACTGCCTCGAACACTGCGTGCATCGTCCAAAGTCGATAAGTGCCAGTTCTCTGCCGTACAGCCGAGCAAAGTCCCGCTCCTTGCTCCCAGTCCACTCCCTGTCCGATGACGACACTGGCCAGGTCAGGTCGGCATGGCCCAGACACACCTATTACAGGCCTTCTTATCAAGAAACAAACGATTCCATCATGATTGAGTTGCATCCTGTCAACTGTGCAGGTCTCACATAGGTATTTGATATGGGACAAAGCCAAAGCCGCGCCCCCTCTACGGACAAACGAGCTGTCATGGCGCTAGTTATCAAAAAGTATGGCAATAGTAGATAGCTAGACTTATGGGCTTGCATAGGGGGCAAGCAAAGTGGACGAGTCCGAGACATGCATGCAAAAGAGCAATGGGCGTCCTCTGAACCTTGCCGACTCGGCTGTTTGCCTTTTGAAAGCAGCATCCAGCATCCATATTGACAGAACTGCCACATGTGGGTGAACGCAAACCCATTACGACGAGTTGCCTTGGCTACATTAGCCTGGGGGATAGCGCTATTTGCCGATCACCAGCCTTGTGCGCCTTGTATTAGTCGCTGGTTTGAATTTGACACAGGAGGAGGCAGGGAGGCGTGCGGTCCGCTGTCTGGCTGTGCTGTGGTAGTAGAGACAAAACCCTAGGCCTCGAACGGTTCAGCCCGAAACCATGACGATCTTGGGACTCTTCCTAGTGCTAGTGTGGACCACAGATAGTGCAGTTCTTGTGGTTTTATTTTTTCGCGCAAACCGCAGGAAGAGAAAAAAAGCCAATAGTGGCAGAAGTATGTGCTATTTATTACTGTACTACCAGTAGGCACAACAACAAGGGCAAAGCCAGAGGGCAAGCCGACACGATTCGGGTAGGATCAAGAAGGGACGGTGGATACGGGCTGACGCTTGTATCGGCCCTTGTTGAAACGGCCCCTGTTCAAAGATAGCAACAAGCAGCCAAGTGGGAGGGCCATAGGGAGGGAGCTTGGCGAAGCCAGTAAGCTCTTTTCCACGCCGTGCATGTTCCATGGTTTTTGTATGGGGCCATTTAATATATGGGATGCTGGCTCGAGTCTGGCCAAAGATCCGTCAATTCAGGTTACAGAACCTCCTGTCCCCTGTCCTGCAAGGGTTGGCGATGATGTCGTCCCATTAGCTGTGGATTGAACTTCAAATATACCCCCCACAGTATCTCTGTTAAAGTTGTCTCTCCTTGCCCTGCCCCGTCCTGCAAAGCTCCTTTATTATTCTCCGTCCGTGGCTGAAATCGCAAGCGTCCAAGGTTTACCTCGACGATTTCTTGAAGCGATTACTTCCTCCTTCGGGAGTACTCAGTCGAAATTCGCGACAGGCGTATACATCCATCATCACAATGCGACCGACATGCCTCGTCTTTTTGGCTTGCGCCGTCCCAGCGATATGTAGCGTTGGATCTGCGCAACAACGCCAGCTGGCTTACAAAGATATTGCCACTTCAATATCGTACACGGAACCCGCAAACACCACTGATAGTGAGCAAAAACCCGCATCAACCCTTGTCGACGACCCATACTAATATATACGCTCTGTAGACATCGTGTCGGCCATGCCTTCAACCAATATTGACACAACAAACACGTCAAAAACGATATCTACTGCCGCGGCCGACCTGCCTGCGCCAGCTTTGGACAAGTCCATGTTCAGCTTGATTGTCTTCGGGGTCGCCGGGCTTTGCTTGTTGTAGCCCGCCCAGGTCGCAGGGAGGGCGCATATGCGCTTTAGAACGACACAAGACGACGACGAAGTATGAGATACCCACTTGCATAGGCATGGAGTTTTTTCTTTTTGGAGGGCGGGATATACTGGGAGGTTCTATTCAAGAAGGCGTTCATCTAGGAGGGCACCTCGATGTCTCAATTGTTTATTCATGGCGTTCACGGCTGGTGTATTAGGGTTTATTCGCTCGACAAGCAGAGGCTTCGTAAATGAAATTTTCATTATTCGAAGAACGTCCCACCAGATCCTCATGTTGCATCTTGGCGACGCTTTGCTGCGGCCAGGGCATTTTACGATTCGTAAGCTGACTTGGGCGTTTTTCCGGGCCGGGAGACTGTTGTCCCAGGAAGTCGGTCGGGTGTCCCCATTACATGGGCCGCAGTCGATCGCAGCCGAAGCCTTTTGGCGGACTGCGTCTGTTGACGAGGCGTATTACGTCGATGTCCCCAATCGAGCGGCGCAGCCCGGCGTGGCGCAGAAGTCTTGAAACTTGTGCGGCTCATTGGCATGTCTCAAATTCCTCTCAGAGTGTAACGAATACCTCTCCGATGAGTTCTGGACGCTCGACTCAGTGATTGATTGCATTATAGCAGAGCTGCCCGTATGATGACTGATTGTAGTTGTCCGGAGTAGGCTCAAGCGGCGACGGGAACCTGCTCTACAGGCTGTTCGGGGGCTTGGGGGTCCGGATCAGGCTTGGGTAGATCATCCTACAAGTGAAAGAAAAAAAACCGTTAGCTCTGGGACATAACCAACACACCTTGATAGATCAGGATTCGTTATCATGATCAAAGCTTACCTTGTCGTAGATAACACGGATCATAAGACTGCAGCTACCACAGACGGCAATGTCGTTGGATTCATCCTGCAAATCTTCAAGTGCGATCTGAAAACGATCGCCGCATGGGCATGGGTAGTGGTATATCTGTTGCGCCTCGTCGAACTCCATGTCTTCAATCTCGACCTCGTCGTAGACAGCAATTTCCTCGTCGGCTGACATGGTCGCGAGATAATGTCCTAGGAAGCAGGGGTTGGTCGGTGTTTGTTTTGTTTCGTCGAAGTAGGTAGCCAAGAATGCGAAGAGGCTTGAAGCTTGAAGATACTTGATGCGACAATGCAATTTTTTGGGCTGAGCGAAGGAGCCCCGCGGCCGCCGTCAATCAGTCATCCACCCCTCGCTGGAGAAAGTTGGAAAGTTTGGGTTGGTACGAGCCACAAGTTTGCCACCCCTTAATAGTACATACACGCAAACCAGCCACATTTCCACTGGCTGCTGATTGGCAAAAAGCCTGGGGTAAAAGCGAGCTTGACATCTGAGACTTGAAGACTAACCCCAAATCAGTTAACTTGGGTAATCGCTACCCCAGAAAAGGACGGGACAGCGCTGGCAATCACATGCCGCGGGTTGCGCGCGTCACCCCCCAGGGCCCAGCACCCAGCACAGCGCTCCAGCCAGTGAATGGACCCGGACAGCCAACCGTCAAGTTCCATCCGCCGAGGGATCTCACCTTCCATGTCCGTTCCTAAGCACGAGGTTCGGCTGAAGACGAATGGCGACAGGCTTACCACATTTACGTGTGATAACGTAGTTTATTGCAAAGGAATCGTAACCTTCGTTGCCCCCTTCATTCTCTTGCTCAATCTAATCGTTTGTTGCTGCTTGTATCTTTTGACAGCTGTGTAACGCAGATGTTGTTGTCCACCTAATGCTTGAAGCCAACCACCTCCGTCTCCAGTCCTCGGTTAGCTAGCCGTCGTTCGTCGGAACACCATTGCGCATCGTCGCCCAAGATCGCATTGACTTTAAAGCGACTGTTGCCGTCATGGCGGTGCAGTCGAAACTGGTGCTGCCCGAGCGGTCGCTTAAGAGCATCGTCGCGCAGCTGACCACCCTATACGTCAAGAACCGGACGCGCATATCGCGAGCTGTCTACCTCACCCTCCTCCTCGCCCTCATCAACCGCGTGCGCCATGCCATCTCCGAGCAGAAAGCCGCTTCGGCCCGCGAGGCAGAGAAGCGTCGATCGGGCACAACATCGAGCGAGGGTGCAGACGTGACGGCCAAAAAGAAGGTCGAGCTCAACCGCGAGTTCTTCCGCTCCCTTCTCCGGCTCCTGAAGATCGTGATTCCCGGCTGGCATTCCAAGGAAACACGTTTGCTGCTCAGCCACAGTTTCTTCCTTGTGATACGGACTTTGATCAGTGTGAAAGTCGCAGAGATGGATGGTGCCATCGTAAAAGCGCTTGTCAAAGGCAACGGCCGCGAATTCCTGATGCGTATCATGTGGTGGATGCTGATTGCGATGCCTGCCACGTTTACGAACTCAATGCTTTCATACCATCAGGCCGAGCTGTCGCTCAAGTACAGGACAAGATTGACTCAACATATCCACGATAAATATTTGTCACAATTAACTTTCTACGGCATCTCTGCTCTGGACGACCGGATCAAGAACCCAGATCAGCTGATTGCTGTCGACGTCGCCAAATTCTCTAATAGCTTAGCTGAATTGTACAGCAATCTGGCCAAACCTCTGCTGGATATGGTACGCAAACTCCCTACTCTCATTATTCACACAAGTATATGGCTAATGTTCACCCAGACAATATACACGTGGTCGTTGTCTAAGAGTGTCGGTGGAGAAGGTGTCGTATTTATGTCACTACTCGTACAGCTGTCCGCGGGTGTCATGCGCGCGCTTACGCCACCATTTGGTAAATATGTGGCAGACGAAGCCCGGCTAGAAGGAGAGTTCCGATTCCAACACTCCCGCCTCATCGACCACAGCGAGGAAGTCGCATTGTACCATGGGCACGAAGCTGAGAAAGATACTCTCGACAAGGGATACTTCACGCTTATTAAGCATGTGAACTACATCCTACGTCGACGATTCTACCATGGTGTTATGGAAGACTTTGTCATTAAATATTTCTGGGGCGCGCTAGGACTGCTTCTATGCAGTGTTCCCGTCTTTTTCAAATTACCTGGTCAGCTGGCAGGCGGAGTTGTCAGCATGGGCGACAGGACGGAGACTTTCGTCACGAACCGCCGGATGTTGCTTAGTGCATCCGACGCATTCGGACGTATCATGTTCTCTTACCGGGAGATTATGGAGCTGGCGGGCTATACGTCACGTGTGGCTTCGCTTCTCGAGGTTATGGACGACCTTCAAGCAGGCCACTTCGAGAAGAAACTCGTCTCCAGCTCTGGGACTGCAGAGCATGAGGCTGTACTTCGTGGCCGCGGCAAGGTTGTCGAGAGTAAGAATATCCAGTTCATCGACGTTCCTATCATCTCACCGAACGGCGATGTTCTAGTCAAGGCGCTCTCTTTCACCCTTCGACAAGGAGATCATTTGCTCGTTGTCGGTCCTAATGGCTGTGGAAAATCCAGTCTCTTCCGCATCCTAGGCGGCTTATGGCCGGTATATGGAGGCACTGTACACAAGCCTCCCTTCTCGGACATCTTCTATATTCCACAACGACCGTATCTCTCCCGTGGAAGCCTGCGTCAACAAATCACCTACCCGGACAGTTTACGCACCGTGCGTTCTCGTGGTGTGACTGATGCGCAGCTCCTGGACATTCTCAAGATTCTAAACCTCGAACATCTCGTTGACTTGTATCCGGAAGGGTGGGACGCCGAAGCGGAATGGCGCGATGTGTTGTCTGGTGGTCTGCAGCAGCGTGTCGCCATGGCACGCCTCTTCTACCACAAGCCGCGATATGCCATTCTTGACGAATGTACCAGCAGTGTGACGCTCGATACGGAGAAGATCATGTACGATAACGCAAAAGCGCTAGGGATCACGCTTATGACTGTGAGCCATCGACGGAGTCTGTGGAAGTACCACAGCAGGATTCTGCAGTTTGATGGGCAGGGTAATTACGTATTCACGGAACTTGACGCCGACAAACGACTGAAGCTGGAGGATGAGAAGGAAGACCTCGACGTTCTACTTCGGCAGGTACCAGAGATCGAGAGGAGGATCGGCGAGCTGACTGCTTAAGTCAAGGGATAATGTCATTTTCATGACATCGGTGTAGGTTGTATTATAGCTACATAATCGCAGGTGTGATGGCACCTATTGTTCTCGAAGCTAGGTAAACTGCTGCAATAAGATTCAAATTCCTAGGCTACCTTGCTTGATCCGAGCGTACCGTTTACTAATGGTTATGGGATGTCGTTGTGTTTGGCATCCCAATAATGACGCACATCCTTTATATCGAAAATGGCCGGGTTAGCATGCAAGATTTACCCGCAGTCGAAATGCATGTCAGAACTTTCTTCAACAAAATCCTTCTCGGGCCGATACAACAGTGCTCTGCCTGCTGCGTACCCAATACAAGACATATCATTACCGTAAACGTAGATCAGCTGCCAGTATTCTCTGGCTTTCAACACTGCCCCGACGTTCCCTCCTCCGACAAGACTCCGACTTCCCTGGTAGGGCGCCTTTCCGAGGTTGGATTCGAGAAGCAGTCGAGGGTTGGGTTCGAGAATCAATCGAGGGGTTGAATTGAATAGCCCATCCGCCGTGATTTGATGGTTGCCACACTTGATCAATCTGGCGTCTTACACGATAAGAAGTAAATGCATAAAGTATACCCTTTCACATAGCCACTCTCTGATCAACGGTCGCAGACATAGATGGCACGAATCGAGGAGCATGCAGGAAGATCACGGTACAACTACGCCAGTAGAGTACGTCATAGTCTAGAGATAAGAGTCTCCTTCATGACTATCGGCTAGAAAGTTACGATCCTAGGATTTCTCTCCCTGAGGCAAACTATTCCGCGCCATCCCACGAGATGTATTAGAGTTCAATGAAGGACGGGATCACAGAGATATAGATGAAACGGTACGTCATTTCGGACGTAAGGCGTGTTTCGTCCGTTGTCGTCGTTGGGACGTTTCACAAATTCACACGCGCGCACACATCCAACACTGGCAATTTGGGCCATCTCATGGTGAAGCAGTATCTCACGCTCCCCCTAAGTAAGCGAATATCGACTGCTGTCCTGGGGAAGAAAGATCCTTTCATATCACTCGAGATGTTTGACTACAAGCCACTGGGGTCTTGTCGGTGACCTTACACGAGTCCCCGGTGATGTAAGAGGGAGCTCTCGTGGCTCGAGCAGGGATTTGCGGCAGGGTACTCTGGTATGGATCTTGACAACGGATGAGGCTCCCGATACTCTGGCTCAAGGGTCACCAGATCGAGGCTATCGTCTTCAGGGATGCTGTTTACAGCTTCCAGACGCACCAACAAGGCGTGATGCCAAGAGTGAAACACCACTCGTCGGTTTTTCAAAGATCCTATAGTATTGTGTGACAACGCAAATACCGTAATGGAAGCCGATGCCTGACATGGGATATCCAGAAAGGCTACGATCTTGATATAGTCGGTGTAGCGATTGGAGATCACGGGTGGGAGACTCGTCGCGATGGACCTTGCTCGAAACCTCAGCTGCATGAGACGATGCTTGCTATTCTCTAGTTATCATGTAGGCAAGGCTGTTGAATACTGGGCCTACACTCTTCTTACATGCGGCTGTGTGGGTATATATGTAAACCTCTACGCGAGTGATTGAGAAGACATCTCACTTTCATTCTATTTAGTGATTCTGACCTTTGCACCCCATCTTCGAGTCCCAGTCCTACTGCCAAAAGTCCACCAACATGCACTCTTCAACTCACCTTTCTGTTGGCCTCCGGCCTGGCCAGTGCGGCCGTGTTCTCAGGTTTCCGAACCCTCCCTGGCTCCCCAACGCTGTCTCTCCGCGCTGCGGGGGACATTACCGACGGACAACCACCCCCTCCTCCTCCACCATCTCCTCCCTCTGGGACCCCGCCACCGCCCAAGAGCAAGGGCAGCTCTCTACCACTACCGCCTCCTCCAGCCAAGGGCAGAGCAAACGGCACCGTGGCAGGCACGCCCCCTGCCAAGGGTAAAGGAGGCGGAGAAGGCACTGGCAAAGCTACAGGAGGAGGACAGGGTAAAGCAAGTGGCGGCGGTGCCGCTGCGGCCGCTCCTCTCGCGCCCCCAGCCAAAGGCCAAGGCCAGGGCGACGGTCAAGATGATGGAAAAGATCATGGCAAGGGTGCGGGTAGTACACCTCCGGCCAAAAGCGGCGGCGGTGAGGCAGCCGGCGGTAAACCAGCGGGCAAACCACCAGGCGGCAAGAGTACGGGCGATGCCCCTGAATGCAAGAACCCAAACCAGAACCCGGACGAGGGCAAAGGCGCTGTTGGAAAGACCACTGCTGGCGGTCCACAGGGGAAGGCAGGAAGTCCTGTTCCGGTTGTTAAGGGTGGCGGCCCCGGAAACGACACATCCAGCCCCCCGCCCCCTACAAGAAAGGGCAAGGGTGAAGGGGGCAAGAGCACGGACAGATGTGCTCCAGGCAAGAAGACGGACGGCAAGTTACCACCTGGAACCACAGCCGGCCACTGCTACCCAATTCAAGGGTTCTTACTTACATTACAATAATAAACAACAGGCAATCAGGGCGCATCTCCTTCATCCCCACCACTACCGCCGCCGCCGCCCGCCAAATCCAGCGGAGGCCCTGCGCCGCCAGCCGCCAAATCAGGCGCCCCGGTGCCGGCTGCGAAGCAAGGAGACGGCGATAAGCCCAGCTCTCGAGAGCTATGGGCGGCTCGAAAAGCGCGTCGTTCAGGTATTCGTCAATAAGTCACGGTCGTCGAGCTTTTTGTATCCGCAACTCAACCCAGACAATCATGGGCATGAAATGAAATAGAGTAGGGACGTGGCAAGAGCTCGAAACTTACTTACCCTTGATGCTCGAGGAAGCCATACACACTTCAAATTATATGACCAGTCGTGTCCGGGGGCTATCATACTCGGGGGTTTGTATTATAGCATTCGCGATGGAGAGTGGCGATAGTATCGAATATATTCAGGTACACTTACCAACCTATTTATAAGGCAGGCAACAATATATTTCTGTTCAAAAGAGGCATTTTCATTTACTATACAATTAGACTTTAATATTTCCAGAGATCCTTCTGGTCAATAAATCTGCTTAACCTTGATAGTCTTTGAAGTCAATACTTGAACGGTCGTCTTGGGCTGAGTGAGTATATCAAATACCACTATCATTCGTATTACCTTATGACTCAACCATTGGCACAGTGTTTACAGAGCCATTGCTTTTTATGGCCATTACCTCACCTGACGGCCAAGAAAGCTATGTCGGCTTTCCTCTGCATCAGTGGAAAAAATGGAATACAATTTGCCGATTAAACTTCACCCACGACCATACTTTCGACATGTCAACATACCATCCGGTCGTTATTTATGTTGCTGCCTCGGGCCAGTGTAGTCATCCCTCCAGACAATGGCTTTTCAAACAGAGTATTCAAGAAAACCTAATATTTCTCGGGCCTATATATAGCCACCTTCCTCTTCGAACGACTCTACTCCTTTTTTTCTTCGTTGCTGTTCTCACCATCCTGGCTACTATTCTCTCCCTGGACAACACCCATCTTCACCTGACTTCAGCGGCATTGCTCTTTCAGACTCTGATCTACTCTTACTTCTTTATTCACTTTTCTGTATATCTTTCTTTCTAATTATACTTCATCATGAGCACCACCACTGTTGTCGAGTCCCTGTGCTCGTCCACCACTCTGGTGGCGAGCCAGAAGAATACTGCCACTACTTCTTTGGTCACAACACCATCAACTACTACTACCCCTGATGTCTCTGGCTCCTCCACTACCAGTACGGTAAAGGGGGACACTGTCTGGGAGCGTCGTGACATCGCCTTTCTCAAGACGCAAGAGGAGCTCGAGGCCGAGTGTCAAGACGTTGTCCTCGGCCAAGACCTCACCTGCGGCGCCACGGGCCACCCCTGCATCATCATGGATCTGGCCCCCAACGGCCAGCACGCCCTGGTCACCACCGTCTCCTCGTTCCGCTCGGGCCCGCACAACGGCTACTTGCCCCCCTGGAAACAGACTCACCACCAGGGCAAGGACCCGGACCGGTTCCGCTCCTTCGCGGGCACCGAGCGGTACAGTGCTGGCCGCAACCTCCTCCATCTCGAGGGCGGGCGGCGGTTCCGGAAGAACCAGACGGCCTGGGTCTACGCCGGCTGGGTCCATCTGGTCCCCGTCGGCGCCCTCCGGCCCTTCGGGGACGTCAAGCTCCGCATCGAGATGCAGAGCTGGATCGACCTGTACGGTCACCAGTGCGCCATGACCTCGATCAACAGCAACCTGTTCAATGACGCCAAACTTACCCGTTCGCCACCATCGTCACCATCGTCTCAGATGGCCTCGGCGGCAGCATCGGGTTCTTCTACTAGTACTGGCGGTGCTAAGACCAGCACCCCCAAGAGTCAGCAGGAAGGCGGCAGTTTTACTCCCCCCTCCTCGCCTGCTACTCCTCCAGGAACCCCTCGTCGACAGAAAAGGTCGCCGCAACCATCTAACAAGGGCTCTCCCAAGGCCGGGAAAGCCAAGCCGGCACCGTCGATGAACTATGGGGGATATGAGAACGTTGCTGGCAACTTCACCAGCAGCAGCTGTCAATTTTACCAACACCAAGAGACCTATCAGCTGTCAGCCCTCTACCAACAGCAGCAGCAGCAACAACAGATGCAACTGCAACAACAACAACTTCAAAGCCCTGATACTACTACTTGGGCTGATATGTATTCGCAGCAGACCCAGCCAGTCTGCAGTCAATACCAATACCAACAACAAGTGTTGCCAGCTCCTCTTTACCAGCAGGTACAGCCGGCACACACATTTTCTACAAGACTTATTTCGGTTATGGAGCGGGCTGGTGGTTTCTAGAAAACCTACCTACTTACCTACCTCCCTCTTACGACAGCGTTGATGGTGTCCATCCAAAGCGTTGATTTGGTCTGGTTTCTTTCTTGCTTGGGCCCCGCGGGTGGAGGGGTTCCTCGTTTACAAAGCACCTCATGTGTTTGTTTCTGGACGCATTGCTTGCTCTTTATAGCGCCAACGCTTTCTTTGCTGGCATGCATGGGAGGTGGATCTCTGGGTGGTAACAAGGTGCAACAAATTGAGTGTGTCAGCTCCCATCAAACCAACATGAGCGAGCACTTGCACCCAATCCTACACCTACCTACGCACGCCCAGCAGCACTTGCGGGTCATGGGCGAATGGGGTTATTAGCGACATCCCGCTACTCCATTGCTTTCAAGTCATGGGACTTGTTGAAATATCTGCTGGGAGATATCCATTGGGGTATTACCAGAAGGGATATGTTGGGCTTGTGGGAATTTGAAATGATCCAAGTTGGATAACTTGAAGGATCAGGCCGTCGTGATGTATATGGCATAAGGGCCCTGGAGGGACTATGATTATCTTACTGGTATACAAATCACCTACCTTTGTGTTTAAAAACCAACACTTGAATTTATGCTTTCACTTGAGACAGAATTAGTATGGTAGAAACCAATTTCACTTGACATATTCTCCTGCTGTAATATCACAATGTTATACTGGACATCGCAAGGAGTGTTTATAATAAATGCTTCGTGTATTGTATATATTTGTTTTTTATTTATACATACTCGTCACATATGCTACCTAAAGCTACCAGAAGAAGACGCTATGCAAATTCCCCAATGCTATGCTGTAGCACCCATGAAGAGCTTTTGTTACCCTGATCCCCGTTGAGCGCCGCCGTGTATAAAGTATAGAGTAAAGTGATCCGTTTTGCGCCAGACATGCATTCAAGGTATCCATCCAGGTATCATCCAGGTGTCGTGAGATGCGCTAAAGGAAAATAGAAGGGGAAATAACCCCAAAGGAAATGAGCACCCTCCTGCCCGAACTCCAGCAAATAGACGCGCTTACAGCTTTCGCTTAAACATGTAAGAGCCGTACATGCCGCCAACTTCGGCACTGGCCATGGGTATCTTTCGCATGCCCCAGAAGGACGCTCCCAACTTCCATGATCGCAGGCCCGAATCGCGAGGTCCATCCTCAGGCGAGTGCCGCCGGACCATCCAGGCTCTGCTTCCAAACTCCGTAACCGTCCAGCCCAGTCTCTGGAGGGCCGGCGACTTCGACAGACCGTTGTAGAGGTTCTCCGCAACCTCGACAACCTCAAGGGGTGCCGAAAACTTCTTCATAATAGACATGCTGTTGCTGAAGAGAGTGCTGAAATCCAGTTCGGCGGCAGAGTAATCCGACAGGTCGATATACTTCAGTGTGTGAGGAATCCAGTCGATTTGCATCTGCACGTTGTCGTCATCTTCGTCGGGTACGAAAAGCCGGTCGATGTCGGTGATCCTCAAGCCACGACCCAGCGCAAGCTCCTCGAGGTGCTTGGTCAATGGTCTCAACAAGTTAATGTGCGAGTCTTCCATCTTACTCCCCTTCAGACTCAGTGATCGTAAGGTGGATGGAAGGATTGGTAGAAGACGCGTGACATCCTCAACGTCCAGCAACTGGTGGCTTCGCGCATCGGAGGCAACACTGAGGCAGATCAGCGACCCATTGACAGCAGGGTGTGTGGCCAGAAACTCTACCACAACCTCTGGACTCAACAATGCACACTTGGCCAAGTTCAGATGCGTAATTCTGGCAGTGTGGGGGATGGATAGAAGGGCTTCGTCCGTTATGCGGGTGCCGGCAACATCCAAGTGGGACAGATTGCCCAACTTAGGCAATAGTGTCTCGAACACCGCCGATGGGAGGTTGATGCACTTGTGGAGCGAAAGACGGGAGATTCCCAGGTTGACGGGCCACTCGAACTTTGGGATGGCCGACATCGCGATCTTGAAGTTGCTAGAAGAACATCCCGTGAAGTCCACAGCCTGCAGGCGGGAGAGATCAAGGAAGAGCTTCCGCAAAACGTTCTCGTCGATCTCATCGTCGATATGCTCTTGAGCCAAGAACTCACGCAGGTACGGAGTGAGCTCAAGGCACTGCAGCAACGTCTCAGGGGTCAAGTTGCGGGTAGTAGAGCGCTGTGCAGCAGTGGTGAAGAGCGTGGTAGGGTTGAAGTGACTGAAGTCAAGTCTTCGTACGATAGTGCCCAGTTCCTGATTCTGGGAAACATGAGCCAAGAACTTGCGGAAAATCCGCGAATGGGGGATAGTGATTTTCCTGTACAGAGCATGGAGAGTTGCCGTGTGCAGCGTCTTCGAACTCAGCAACAGTGACATCAAATCCACATTGCGAGCAGTGATGCCATTGGGAGGGACATCCAGCACGAGTAAGTCGATGATAGGACCTAGAGATATCTTGGTTAGGGATACACTGCAATGAAGGGGGGCTTTCTGGTATTGGGGTCCAGCTTACCGAGCAACTCCAGGGGCAGCCTCTCGATGGGCGCTTGGCCTGCCGTGGGGCGTCCTGGGAGCTTGGCGGGCTGCTTAGACGTGGTAGGAGCCGACCATACTATCCTCAAGGCTTGCAAGTCACCGAAGCTCCGGCTTGCCTGCCTCCCTCGGACGTCGATCTGCTTCCACCCCTGGAAGCCGTCAGCCGCAACGGCAGGGAACCAGCAGCCATGGAGCTTGCTCTCGGGTTGGGTCTTGGGTGGTAGGAACTGTCGTGTAGTAGTGGTTGTAGTAGCCATCTCCGGGGGTGGCGACGACAAGGATGAAGATGTAGATGATGAAGGACGATGGAGATCGTCGTCGTCTTCTTCTACTGCTACTGCTGCCTCTGGGGGCTGAGAGTAGGAGGATACTTTGGTACTAGTGAAAGTTTGGGCAAGATCTGTGTCGTTCTCTCGAACAGAAGAAAAAGAAGAGCGGCCGCTGCTCTTGTCTGAAGAAGACCTGCTCTGGCTAAGGTCGGAGCCTTCCATGGTGGCGTGGTAGGGGACGGGGGCAGGTTTAATAGAGGTCTGGGGTCGACAAGGCTCTGGCCGTGCGATATCCGGAATATTGGTCGATGCTGGTACCATGGTGGGTACGAGCCAGACGAGCCAGACAAGCCAGACAAACGAGGGTCGATGTGTGGGAATGGAACTTGGTAGCCGGCAGGCCCAAACCCATGCAAGTCTTATTTCCTGTGCGTGCGTATGTGTTTGTTTTAGCTTCAGACCCCGAATGTCTGTCCTTTTGGTGGGTTTGCTTTAGGTCTTGAGGTATACTCGGGGGCTAAGAGTATCGTGCTTCGTAGGAGCAAGTTGCAAGCAAATAAGAGACAGTCTGGGTTACAAGGCCTGTGAGACACGCGAAGTGCGCTTCTCCTTCGCTGCAGGCTGGCAACGTTGCGGATCGATCTTTTCTATTAGTCAAGGTGCTAGGCTTTTAGGTAATGTATTGCTGGCGAGATGCGGGGAAATAATCAAACGGGACGGAGCCGTGGAAGATTAGTAGGTAGTGGTAGTTTGGAATAATATGTAGTCCGTGACACAGCAGAAACGAGAGGTTGTGGTCGTGTCTAGAAAAGGTATGTGTGATATGATGTTGTTTCTGGGTTACTGTTTCTTCAAGGTTCGTTCTTTTGCTCAGGTAAGAGTGGTTATGGTTATGTGTTATGTGGATATCTGCTCGGCTAACCCAGGACCTGCTTGTACCTAACTTATACGGACATGTAGTAAGAGTACCTACTTTACCCTATTTTTATCAATAAAATATCCGAAGAGAGCTACGACTGGCACAGGACCATAATAATAAAAAATGAAAATCCTGCTCAAGAGTAGGTAGAGTATGAGTGCTAGTAGTCTGGTAGGAGTGTTGAGTGTTGGATGCGCCCGCTGGCTGGCTGGTAGTGCTGGGTAGTGCTAGTGGTTGCAGCAGGATGGGCAAGACCAGCGAAGACCAGCAAAGCAAACTTGGGTTTCCATTAACAACGGATTGGGTAATAGAAACTAAGGAGTCATTCATCTTTGTTTGGTCACCAGGTCACCTGAGCAAAAAGCAGGTCCGAAATAAGGCCAACCGCCGACGGGTTCTGGACGGGGTCGTGGCAAAGAATGGAAGGAAAGAAAAAAAAGCCAGCCAAGCTACTTACGACTCTGCATTATTTCTATTGGGTCAATCTTAAGTAATAGGAATCCCCTACTTGCCCCTACGGCCAGCCCACGACCCTACGACATCCAGGGGTGACCATTACGCAACGGCCGAACAGGAGCCAATCGTGCCAAATGCAGCCCTTCGCCAGCCTGCTCCAGCCTATAGCATCGCACGCTGGCCCAACATCCTACACCCTAACCAGCTAACCTACTTTGCAGCTGCGATGCAACTAACCTTACCTTCGGTACCACACGTCCAACCGAAACCCCAATTGATTCCCTTTTTTGCCTCTGTCTCACTTGGGAAAATCCGGGGTAGCAGCCTAATGCTGATGCTAATGCTAATGCGCGGCGGCTCCCTATAAGCCATCTAGCCATGCCCATGTTTGTACGGAGAAGCCCATGTACATACCTCTCTGTACTGTACTGCCATTGCACTATATTACTAAACATTACTTCATGCCACCACGGTGCATGCCACAACAATATAACATTACCTAAAGCAAGCAAACAGAGGCGTCATAAGACATCATTCTTGTCTGATATTTCGATATGCCGACCTCTCAGATCTTGACAGGAAGCCCAACAACATCCGAACAAACACATAACTGACAAGACTACTGCATAAGGAGTCCGCCGTAGCCGGCCAGACGAGACATCATTTCCCGTCCGGCCACACAGTCCACACACTAAGGACCTGACTTGCCTGACTGACTAGCTGCGATATCGCATACAGCTGCTCGTTCCAGCAGTCCGCCAAGTATTGAAAGCAGGCCCTAGGGCCACGACAAGCTTCTGCCTCTAATCAACACATCAGACCGTGTAATAAATCATCAGCTGATGCATGGCCAGGTAGGCGAATGATCAATCCACGAACCGAGAGCAAAATTAAGGGGAGGAGGTGACCGAAGGTGAGGTGAGAACGACATAGTCTGACTGACTGACTGACTGACTCCCACTCTCCCTCAACCAAACCTCGTGCCCCATCGTCACCCCGTATTTACATGGTTCTCCCCCATCCATGGATCTCACTGCCCAGAACCCAGAACGAATGTTCCCCGGCTTGGCAGTTCCAGGGAAAGAGGGAAGAGTAGAGCACTAGAGGCAGTAAGCAAGCAAAAAGAAGAATGGCTTGACTGTGGCCAACCGAACTATGCGTATGAACCATCACCGCCTTGCGCCTGCGCCTGCCTACCTGCCACCTTGCCCCGAGCGGAGAGCCGCGATGGCCCAGCCCATCAATCCACCTGAAGATTCACGTGGGCAATGTTTTGGCGTTGGGCCAAACTGTCTTTTTTCTCGTACCATGTGACCCCCTCCCGCGCCCCCAGGGGGGAGCCCAGACCAGGGGGATTGATAGGCCAGGGAAACTCCCAGTTACTGAAAGGGGTAATACTTTGAAAGTTAGAAGCAATAGAGAAGGAAAAGGGAAAAAGTCACTAGCGGAAGAAGAGCCCCAAAACGCATCGTCTGCAACAGCAATAGTAACTACGACTACTGGATGATACAGACGCATGACAACGCCAGTAGTGACTTTCGGAAGTCGCACTATCCCTTGCGGCGGCATGCCGTCCGTTGTTAATTTGCAATTGCGCAACTATGTATCCATCATCTCATCTTTCCCCTCTCTGTCTGTCTTCGATTCTTCCAATGCCGGCCGACCACAAATCCCGTCTGCAAAAGCAACAGCCGCTCTCGGTTGGTAGTACCTAGGCGTAGGCGTTGAGGCATAGGCATAGGCATAGGCAGGCAAACGAATGCAGTCATCAGGCATGACAGGATGCGAACCTAGCCAATCGTCGGATCTTGTCGTGTCCGATACAAAAGCAACGGCTCAGCTCACACACAATCCCTGCATCGGTGCTACTGGTTACACAGGAGCACCCAAAGTATGTAATAGAAATTGGACTTTCTCCTCGGGAGGACCAACTCCCAGTTTTGCATCGTTAGGTCGCTTAATGGCGCCATCCCATACAGCAGCCCGCCCAACGCCGAACTGCATCGCATCACGTTCCCATGGCATCACGTCCATTTCGTCAACGCACCGTATTCGCACAGAAGAGCATCCATCTCCAGTTGACTTCGATATATTTCGGATGTCCATTCGAACAATGTGTGTATACATGCACCCCCTCGAAGAGGCTTCTTTCTATCCGACAAGCATAGTGCAGCATGCTGGAATACCCAGCCCAGTAGCTGCATTCGCCCCCCGTTTATAATTCCATTTCATATCCTCATTACGCCTCGTTCGAGTGCTGCTGGTGTTATAGAAAGGTCCCCGGGATATCAACATTATGATTTATCCAGACGACACAGGTCTTTCGTTCCGCCCGACGCCAAAATCGACCCCAAATAGGCACCCAGTGCTAGGAATGGCCAGAATAAGTACTTTAACAATGCGCAACGCTTGCGCCAGGGAGCAGGTATTCGTTCCAAATACTGTCCTCGCCAACGCCTGAACTCCTTCAAATGTGATTGTGATCGCTCAATGTTATACGAAAAGCAACTAGATGCGCCGTGGCCCTCGGGCTCACCTGCCATTCACCTTCTTCCCGTTCTTCATGCGGTTCTTACAATTGTCGCAATACCATTTAGCTGCAAGAAATGTTAGCGCCCGTGGCATCGGGCTGGATAGGACGCGACTGTGAACTTACTACTGGAACTTGGTGCCGACTTCAAACCAACACATCCGAGATGGAACCATTCCTTTTCACAATCGTCGGCGTCGCACGCTACCATCTCTCCGTAAGAAACGCCGTTGCAATAACAGTACCGTGGCTCGTTGGCATCTATTTCGCCATCCTCGTCGCCATGTGCGCTGCTGTGGGCATCCTCGTCCACGGCCTGGGCTGCCAGTGTAGCTTGGGCAGAAGCTCCCTTCTTGTGACTCCGCTTGGGCTTGTCAGTCTGAGCATTCCGCGCCGACCGTGATCTGGCCGCCTGGTCAGGGAAATTTCCCAGAGCAGGCGTCGATGGCTTGCTTGCCCGACCACTTTTGGTCGTCACAACAGTGGTAACGGTCTGTTGTGGAGCGGGTGTGCTGTCTGCCTTGGGTTCTGTATCTTCTTTGGCAACAGAGCTCTTCCTGCTCCCGGCCATAGCGATGTTAGCAGTCAGATGGGGCTGCGGTGTATCCTCTTTGGGATTCTCTGTTTTGACTGGCACAGGAGTCTCTTTCAGGGGTTTTGTTTCCGCTGCAGGCCGCGACCCATTCTGAGCGGGGGTTGTATCGGAAGCAGGCAGAATAGCACCATTGGGCCGGTTCGAAGCCGACGAAGAGGGCCGGAGTTTCGCGTTGTCAATGTTTGACACAGTTGAGTTCTGCCGTGCCCTCGACGCAACTGGACGGGCGGCAGCAGGAGCCGGCACAGGCGAGCTCCGGGCGACGCTCTTCGGGTCGGGAAAGTTGGGTAAAATCGGTGAGGTGGCTGCGAGCGACGGTGAGAGGGTGGAGGGTAGACCGTTTTTGCTGCGCCAAGTTAGATAGACAATACTACGAACATCGGATCGCATTAGGACTTACCTTTTCTTTGTTTGGCCATTGACAGTAGGCAGAGCTTTCCGCTTTTTAGAAGCTGGAGCGGCTCCAGCTTCCGGGGTTGGTGTAGCCCTTGGGCTAGATGTCTTCGCCTTCGGGGCGTTGTTACCAAAGACGCCGCTCAATGCCCGTTCCATGGGCTGTGCGCCATTTGCTGCCTTGTCTTTATTGTTGTCGACCTTGCGTTTCTTTGGGGGTGGGTTACCGTTTACGGGAGGCCCATTGGTAATACCTAGGCCAACGGGCGCGTTCGTGTCTGCCGCTGCCTTGCGTGACTTGCTGCCATTTGCGGCCCTTTTAGTCGGCTCGTGTTTTTGTTTCGTATTATCGTGATCGGCATCAGCATCTGATGCGTGTTGTTGCTGTTGTTGCTGCTGCTGCTGCTGTTGTTGCTGCTGCTGCTGTTGTTGCTGTTGTTGTTGTTGTTGCTGCTGCTGCTGCTGTTGCTGTTGTGTCTTTTGACCCTTTCTTGCAGCAACAGCTTGCTTTCTGGCGTCGCTTCTAGCAGCTGCCTCTTCAGCGAGCGCCTGGGCGGCAGCAGTGATGGCCTGGGCGCCGTCACGACGCGATCTCTCGGCAGCGTTTGCTTTGTTCACTCTGTTCTCGGGGTAGGCCCAGTGCGTGGCGCTGCCATATTTAGCCTCCTCGCTGAACTCATTCTCGAGGTGTGGCCAGACGTCGTCGGCGCGACTTAATTGCTTAGACAGCGCTTCGTTGGCGGTTGATATGACGTGGTTCTTTTCCTCGAGGGACACGAGCATTTCTTGGATCTTCAGAGCAGTATGGCGAAACAGCTGACGCCGGGGGAGATTGGCCGGGTCGTACAGCGAAGCGTTGTAGCTCTCGTCGGCCGAGGGCGCTGGGGGCAAACTTCCGTTTGTACCGAACCCGTTGGAGCTATTCTGGGCGCTCATGGGCGCGGAGCCGGGCGCGACACTACTCGCATTGTCGGTGATCGGTCGAGGCTCGGGGGGGTTTGATTTGAGGGCAACGTCGACGAGCTGGAAGAGGGTATCTTCCGGGGCAAAGATCTTGGCGTCGACTTCCTTCAATAGAGTGAAATGGCGAACCAGATCTTTCGGAAGGGAGGTAATGGCGTCAGTGAAGTGCGTGATGGCAGGGAAAATGTCGATGGGCTGGTCGTGGCCATGCGCCTCCCGACCGGCCAGGGAGGCAGCACCGAGCGCGGATGCTGATGATCTTTGAGGATTGGTGCGGGCCTGGCGAGCTGGTTGAGCTCGGCGGCTCGAGGAAGGGGTGCTAGAGCTAGGCCCTGCCTCGGATTGAGGAGGCTTTGCGGCTTTCATGTTGACCTGAATTGGAAGAAGGGTGGTGGGAAGTTGGAAGGCTTTTTTCGTGTCGTGACGAGGGACCCCGTGTCTCGATCAATGGTTGTTTGGGAGGGACGCCGCAAGAGATGAAAAAGTTGGATCTCTTCAGCGCCGCGAAAAAAACAAGCTGCTGACCTCGAAGTCTGGAATACACAAAGAGGGACTATGTCATATTGCAATAGAAAGTATGAGAACCTATGCGCAGAAACACATGATCGAGGGATGCTACTTGGGAAGCCGAGAGGGGATGCGCAGAAAGCGATCCAAGTGACCAGCTGCAAAAGACCTTGGGTTTGACTGCAACTGCTCGGAGAATGGTGGACGGGATGGGATGGATGGGTTGCGTCGCTGGCTGGCTGGCTCTGGCTCGCTCTGGGACTTGGATGGGATTGATTTGAGGTACAGCGCTGTTCCCGGCACAGCACAACACCCCAAGCAGTGCGAGCACCACTAAAAGCCCAGCGAGTTATGGGCTGTTACCACTACTGGACTAGGTGCTTTACCACTTAACCTTTCTCGCTCAATGCGAACACGCGAATGGGGGGTTCAAGTTTATCCGAGCTGATAAGATAAGATCAGCCGGTATGATCTCATTCTTCTTTTTTATGTTTTATGCATATCTTCTCTTAGAAAGGGGCCGTCATGCTTGCTTGACCACGCACAGTTTAAGGTTAGCCGAGCAACCCGATCCGCGATATACATAAGGCTAAACTATGCATCCTGTATGGAGGCGTTGTCTAAGTATAAAGCTTTATAGTGTCCGTCCCGTAAGTGTGTACTGGGATATAGTATTGTATACCTACATAAGTAGGTAGGTAGGCAGTTTTGGTCTAAGGCATGTTCATTGGCACTTGCAATTGTGCTTCCATACTCATACTCATACTAGAAACTGGTTCAAGGCCATGTACGAAACACATCCAATCAGCTGCTGTAACCATGTTTTTTATACACAAGTTTCTATGTGCTATGCTATAGGCCTATAGCCCGCCTATGATCTACATAAGCTTAGTTGGTGTACTCTTCTGCCGCAGCTGTAACTAAGACTCCCGAACAAATGCAATTGCAACTCCTGGGGGTGCTCAATCTATAAACGCTAAGATGCACCATCAAATGCATCGAAGAAACCCGTCCAACTGCTGACGGGAACAAGCAAATACTGCGCTGATGCCCTCTACTCGAACAAAACCTCGCTACTTATTAAACCATACTCTTCTTACTCCGTCTTGAGCCGCTTGCCTGACGTACCCTCTCGCTCCTTCTTCTGCCTCCACTGCCACTCCAGGAGCACCGGAATAAAGTGCCACAGATCCATCTCAGGCCAGAAGCACTTCAGGAAGAAAATGTGTGTGTTTTCGTGACACTGCCACAGCATAAAGTCACTCAGTCGCATCACGTTACTAGTCCGGATGAAGATATCGAGCGGAGGGCAGTCGGCCGTATACATGTGGTTGTTGATAGACTCCACGGTAATCGACTCCGCATCTTTGAATGGCATCGCCTTCCCCTTCCCCTTTGCTTCCGTCCGGGGCGAACCGGGGTTGAGCGTCGTTGTGGACGACACTGAATCGTCCACATCTGACTTCGCAGTCGGGTCTGGCGAGGCTTCCCGGAGAGACGTTGATGAATCTGTCCTCTTAGGTTGTTTGGATCTGATCGTCTCGGTAATTCTTTCCTGCGAGAAAGGTCCGGCTGGGGGCTCGGCTGGCATCGAGAACTCATCCACTGTGGCCTTGATGGCTGCTGTCATTTCTGCTCTCGAGGTATAGGGGAAACAGATGTTGAGTACCGCGCTAAAACCACACCACATTAGCACAGTTGAGCGGCGTCCCAACGGCGGTAGACCACTTACTCGGTATTGTGTTTTGTCATCTCAATGGCCCTGTCAACGAAGGGCAAGACATCATCGGGGATCAAGTCACGCTCTCCCAGCACGCGGATACCGGCGCCGTATCGATCGAGTAGCTCGCCGTGCTGGCACAGCTGTTCGAGCTTGAGCTTGGCCATCTTCATCAACCCGCTGACTTCCGATTTCGGTCGGTTGAAGTTCTCGATACTGAAGGCGTAAACGGTAACGACTTTGACTCCGCACTTGTAGCATACTTCGAGTACCTGTGTGAGGAAGGTAGTTAGCAGTCGGCACCAGACTCTCCAATTGTAGCTCGTCGGCGCATACCTTCGCAAGGGCCTCAAAGCCCATATTGTGACCTTCTATCGTCTCGATATGGTTGTTCTTAGCGAAGCGGCGATTTCCATCCATCTCGAAGGCGACATGCTGCGGGATAGGGCCCTGGCGCAAGGTGCCAATCAACATTTCGCGGGCCTGCCTAAGAGCCCACGATACGGGTGGCAGTGTAGCAATCCATCTCGGGACATTCGCATCCGCTTTAATAGACATGGTACCGGCTGTGAAGTGTAGAGAAGGAAAAGAGAAGCTGTCGCGTTGTAGTTATAAATGAAATGGGTATCTCGATGGCGCTGGAGTTGGTTGTCGCAATCCTGGGGATACTGGCCGTGACAAAAGAAAAGAATGGGTACGAATGCCAGAAGCGGGCTGAGCTGATAAGATGACTCTATTCGTAACACATAATGTAGTTGCTGGTTTCCTGGTTTTGGTCTTCTTTTCACCGAAGCACGAACGAATGCTCTGTCGAACGCAGACTAATTACACCAGCGAGAATCAAACGAACACCAGCAGAAAACGAGCGGAAGGCGACTAGTATTTGTGGTGTCTAGAGGCTTGGAAGTACTGTGGATGTCTTGGTGCATTCCAGCATGGTGTGGTCAAAAACGTTGCCTTTCTGGCCGTGGACTTCTGGTGGACGTGGGCGTGGGCGTGGACGGCACGGAGCTTGGGCCATTCGTCATTGGTTCATTCAATTTCGCCTGTCATTCATTTACCACCCCTGCCCTTGTCGGCCGGTCGCTCTTGTATTCTGTTTCCAGGCCTCGCTGCCTCGGGTCAGAGCCCGAGCTGGTCGCAGTCGTGCCATTGAGGGGAATTAGGGTCGTGACTGAAGTCCAGCTCGAGTGTAGTAACCTAAGAGGGCGTTCTCGATGGGGAAGAGGAGTCTGAATGCTCAATGCTTACCTATCACATCGGAACTGCGGATACGGCTGCACTTTACATATGATCCAAAAAGCTCAGATAGGTAGATATCATTTTTAGAGCGGCAACCTCCGTGCAGCTGGCCGTCCCCGAGTAATTGACCACTTCTTTCCCCATGGCATAGGGCTGTCTGTCCATCGTGAGGAACATTGAAACATTTCAACGATTCGTTCACCAGGACAGAACATCAATGTGTCTCGAATGTTTCGACAAATTAGGCACTATTTATCTACTCATCTCAGGCCATCAAGGTCGAGTGCTCCAAAGCTCTGATTGATGTTACATCGACTCCGTACTGATCGTATTAAATGTGGTTTGGTGGTGGACAAGGTGCTGTGTACTGTGCTGTGAGCCTGTGACATGTGCTTTCCAGAAAGAGCGGGGCAACTTTAGAAGAACCGTCGCAACGCCTCATTCGCTAGCCACCAAACCAAACCACACTTTCCACCCTGCGGCCCTGCCTGCCACCCTTGCGCTTGCGCTTGAGCTTGAGGACAGACTGACAATTCGATTCAGCTCGACTTGATCTTCTAGCCTTGCATTCCCAATACCTCGAAGACAGTAAGGCTGAAATAACCTCCCACTTCCGATGCCACGTCCGTCATTCTGAGAGCATATTGCATGCAATACAACAAACGCCATAATCCACGCCGCGCACACTTCTCCGACTTTCGCAGCATTCGCTAGCTGCCCTATTTAGACCTCGGTCTTCTGATCGCACTCGGATATAGGAACCGACCCTTGCCATGAAAGTGAACAGGTGACGTGGTATCATGTCTTTTACGAATGCACCCATCTCCCGTGGCCTTGTCTATGGACTCATTGGCACGTCTATTGCTGCTAGTCTCCTGGACGTCAAGCACTACTGCTACATACTGGTCGACACCCACCTTTGGAGATTCCATCAGACATGGCGCGCCTTGATATTCCAGCTATGTTATACCAACTCCTCCGAGCTGCTCTTCGCCGCCATGACACTGTACCATATGCGAACGATTGAGCGTTTCTGGGGATCAAGGAAGTATGCTGTAAGTTGACGAGCCTGGTTGCCGGTACTCGCGCTATGCTATGCTATCCATTGCTAACCAACGCAACTGTTAGTCTTTCATCATCGTGACACTAATGCTTACGAGCATTTTAACCCCGGGCATCCTCGCCTTCATACTGCGGCCGCTTACCTTCGGACTGTTCAATTACCTACCTGCAGGGCCGACACCTGTCATTTTTGCCGTACTCGCCCAGTACCATGCTATGGTTCCGCATATGTATAAATATAGGCTGGCAACTTCGTCCTCAGCGCCGGCAAACGGACAAGTGCAGGGCATCACATTCTCCAACAAGTCCTACATCTATATGATGGCCGGCCAGCTGGCGCTGTCACAGTGGCCTGGGTCGCTTCTCGGCGCTCTCATCGGCTGGGTTGTGGGATACTCGTGGAGAATGGAGATACTGCCGCGATCGTTGACCAAATGGCGCATTCCTGGCTGGATGGTCGGAGTCCGTACGCAAAGGCGAAGTGAGGAGTTCGAGGGCTTGAGGCGAAGGCTAGAAGGGGAGGACGCATCGACCGCCACCACCAGCGGTGCCCAAACAGGAGGAGAGGCTGGCCGACGTAGAACCATGGGCCAGCAGTTCATGGACACCTTCCGAGGGGCTTTCTGAATGTTGATGCAGAGACAATATATCACTATCAAGGAATAGCCATGCATTTTGTCCATTGAAGCCCACACGTATGGAGGCTCTGTGCCCTCGACAAAAGTATACATAATGGATACACATCTTAAGATGCGGTCCCACCTCAAAGCTTTCCTCCATCCATTGATGCCATTTATTATATGTATAAGTATCTACGTGAGTATACGGATACGATATAAAGAATGATGTATGTGGGATACCGAGGAAGACTAATACTACATAAGTACTTAGCCACCTATATCCAAATTCCAAATTCTTCCGTATCCAATGATCATGTCCAGTCAGCTAATTAAAGTTGACATCCTTGGTCAATAGTACCGGATCACTTTAGTCGCTTCCCTACACGCTATACGTAAATGCGTGTAGCTGCAGTAACTTCCCCCAGCTACTGTTGAAAATATTTTATGACAAGATTATAACAAAAGGTTAGGGATAGTCGATATCGATGAGTGCTTACTGAATGCATATTGCACTATTCTCGTAGTGGCCTATGTCCTATGTACGAAAACAAGCGCTGGCTTACATCAGCTGAGCCTTGACAGCCAGCCCCAGCAAAGCCGCCTGTAAGCCTCTCTTCCACGTAACCGCCCGGCGGCAGATACGCGAAATTACCGACATGCAGACATGCAGACATATATTCAATAAATCTTTCACGCGCCACCCTGCCTTGGTAACGCGTGAGTCCACCCTAAGATCTTGCACGTCGCCCCAGCCCCAGCGTCTGCATACATTTTCAGGCACTCGTCCTCGGCCAACGGCCATCCAAACCTCAGATATATCATTTATCGTGCTAGACATAGCCCACGCCGCGGGGGTCTGTGTACATGTGTTGTCTACTTTAATCTGGTTCGTGCACGACGACGCATGTAATGTGTAATGTGTCTTCGGCTGATTCCCGTTCCGCACAGTTGATGCTAGGGTCTCACTTCAAGCTACGCGTGTCCAACTCGCAACCTTACTCAGTCAGTCCATTTCGTACTCCGAGCAGAAACCCCGAGAAGCCTCTCGTACGCACACACGTATATCGAAGGATCTGGTTTCCTAGTAATAGCTGGAGGTGGCATTGCTCCTTCACCAGTGCCGAACCCAACCCAACATTATTTATAGAACAATATGTGGACTTTGGACTGGCTTATTGCGACGACTGCGGTTGTCACATACCTACATGTAGGTAGGTATGCTCCAGCCTAGATGCCTAGTAAGTGCTACCATAAGTAAGCACCGTGCAGACAGCGCAGTAGAAAAACTCGGGAATGAATACGCAACAGAAACCTTCTTGCTGGTTTTCTGCCACGCCAGCCACGTTTCGGTTCGGACTAATGACAAGTACAAACATTCAAGAGTCCTCAAGACCGAGTTGATAACTTGATTCACCAGATCCGTTCAGAACTATTGACCACCTTCTGGGGAGGCTAGCTGGGGATTCCGCCAGTGTGGTTCCCAGTTGGTCAGTGAATTCAGTCCGGCCCATTGCGTTGTTACTGTAATTGGAAAATTAGCAGGGGTATAGGGGGAGCCTTGGTTCTGCTTGGGGGTCTTGGGTGTCGGGATTGCAGAAGTGTTCCATCTTCGTCAGCCATTTCTTTATTTTACTTTCATATTAAACATCCCAGTGTATCCCCCCCCCTAGCGACCTAACGAGTCTAACCTTCTGCGCTGACCCGCCGGGACCTGCATAAGCCGATAATCCTCGCTGTTCTCGCCTCGTACTGATAAAAGTACCTGGCACGCCTGGACACGCTGGAACAGCACCCGCCGCCGCCGCCACTGGCACATCTGGTACATCTGATACATTTCCAATTGAAGGAAGCGCCGCATGGGATTTCTTTCCCACCCACCCCATCATCCCATCCTGCCATCCTTGCACAGCTGTCGTTCAACCCCATACTTGTAATAATCCATCGCCGCCGGCGGAAGCGATCATCAATTCCTCCTTTTCCCTGCCTACCATTCCCTTAATACTGGGACCTTTGGTTTTCGCTATATTTGGCGCCCGTCTACCTTTCCTTACTATACTATACTAAGAGTCCTGTTGGATAATCACAATTTGCATTCTTTCTCAGCCTTTGTCTTTTTTCGCACGTCTTCGATAATCTCCGCGTTCCCTTAATCGTGTACCCCGTAAAAAAAAGTACATAGCCGCCGGGAATTTGGCTATCGAGTTTCGCGCGTCTCCAATCCGTGGAACGAAACCATCGATCGATCATCTGACGAATACCCGGGACCGCAAAGTAGGAAGAATAGGGAAAAGAACAACGAGGGGAAGCCGAGAAGAAGAGCCATACTACGCCACGAAACTATACCATGTCTTTGCTGTGACGACAAGTGCGATCCATTAAAGCTTGCTATTGTTGTTGGTAGGAAGTCGTAGACCGAGATGAACGCCCTCTCAAGTCGGGGCCCGGGTGCCAATGGGTACGATGGAGGAGTCCGACCGCTACAGCCATTGCGCACGAATCAAGGGCCGAAACCGAATATGCTCCTCGACGGCTATAGGCAAGACGTCGCAAATGGCGACTTGCGCTCCAAGCCGCGTTATAATCCTGTAGGATACGCCCGTATTAGACCATACGCAATGGCCCCCAATATGCTAATTCGGTTCGCGTAGATGAACTCGGATAGAATACAGAGCTCGATGCTGGTAGATCTGAAGGACCCCGTGCAGGTGCATCTGCTCACCGAAACCGCCATCCTCGACAGCAAGCAATACGAGATCCTGTCCCAGGAGGAGGTCGACGACCTGAAGAAACAATGCCAGCTCCTCAATCAACGAATAGACCAAACGCGCTCCAGTTTAGCCATCCAGTCCAAATATCGAGATGCTGCCGTCTCTATGGCGAGGTTATACTCGCCGAACCATCCCAAACGAAAGAGTCTACTAGGCAACCGAGCAAGCGGCGGCGACGCCGCTCGTGAGGCCGAGGCCGAACGGGAAGCGATCCAGAAGAAATGCGAAGACTTGGCCTCGGAACTTTGGCAATTGGAGAAGCGCGTGATGGATCCTCAAAGGAGGTTGCTCGAGCACACAGCTGGTATACTGCAGATGACGCACAGAGTTAACGCCAAGAAGGGCACATCGACGCCCAAGCTTCCCTTGATGAATGGCATGCCCGCGAGCCCGGAGAGCATGTTCACTGGGTCCAACGGCAGGAACAGCCTGGAGCCGCCAGACGATCTACTCTTTGACGAAGGAAGCTTATATCAGTCAATCGAGGACATGGCCAACTTTGGTCCTGACCTTCCGAACCCGAAGAAGAATACTATAGAGATACCCCTGAAATCCCCTGTGCGGCAACAAACGAAAGAGTTGACGGAAGAAAGCGAACGGTTACGCATGGAGAACAACCAGCTGCGACAAGAAGCGGACTCTCTGAGGACACAACTAGAAGATATCAAGGGCCAAGGAACCAACCAGTGGAAACTGATAACCGACACAGAGACGAAGCTAGAGATGTTCAACCGGCAACTACGGGAACTCGTGAGGAACGCGGATCCGGCTAAGAATAACAACTACAAAGCACCTCCTTCTGGCCAGTTAGAACCTGGCGATATGCTAGGCAGTCATCTAGACTATCTGGAAGGAGCATTGGCAGAGATTGGAAGCAGCCTTGGCAACAACTCCGAAGCTATCGAAGCTTTCCAGACAGCCAACCAGCAGATCCAAGAGGTTTTATTGGCGCACGGCAGCGCCGGGTATCCCAGCCCTCCTCAAGGAAACGCCGATTTGAACGACCAGTTCGACTACATGCAAGACGCTATCCGCGCGGCGGGACAGGCAATGGACAAGGCTGCTCAGCTTTCAAGCGCAAGCTCGGCCGACAAGCAAAAGGGGGAGCAGTCCGAGGCTGTTCTCATGGGCCTGTGGGATATCATCCAGGCAGGCTTGGCCGACGTGGAGGAGCGCAAGCGAGACCGCAGAAAGACGCGCCTGGACAGAGGTCTTGCCGTCGAAGAGGAGGACATGTCTGACAGCGAGGGCTTCGACCCCAATGAGACTTACTCACTACCAGCCTTCTCCGCCAAGGTCCAATGGCTCTATGCGCAAGCGACTAGTCTCCGGGATCAGAAGGGTGTTCTCAAGCGGCAGATCAAGCAGCAGCGCGAGTTGAACAGCAAATCAGACGGGGAGAAGGAAGAAGCCATGAAGGCCAAGGACGAAGAGATTGAGCAGGCGCGCGCTCAATTGGTCATCGTAGAAAAGGAGACGGATGACATACGCCGCCAACTCTCGGACGCCCTTACGGAGCTCGATACAGCGCAGAACAGCCAAAAACAAACAAATACGGAACAAGATGCTGCCATCAAGGAAGCGACGGAGAAGCTCAAGGAGCGCAACGCCAAGATTGCGTCTATGGAGGCCGATAGCAGGGACATCCAGATGCGCCTGACGACAGCCGAGACCAACATTGCCATCATAGAGACACAGCTCAAGGATGCCAACGAGTCCAAGACCGAAGCGGACAAGGCCGTCGCCGCCAAGACGGCCGAACTCAAGGCCAAGCAGGAGGAGCTCGACGAGTCGATGGGCATGCTGGCCGAGTACAAGATGCGCGCCACGATGGCCGAGGCAGAGCTCGACGGCGCCTACGGCAGCCGCCGCGAGCGCGCTCTCGAGGCCGCGGCCCTTTACGACAAGGACGGCACCAAGCAGCTGCAGGCCAAGGTGGACGAGCTGACGCCGCGCGTCGCCGAGCTCGAGACAGAGCTGCGCGGCACCGTCAAGGACCTCAAAGACATCACCAAGCAGGCCATTGACGCCGAAGCCAAGATCGCCGACCTCGAGGCCGAGCTCGACAAGTCGGCCCAGCAGGCCCGCCGCGAAAAGGAGGAGCTTCAGGAGTCTCTCGACCGCGAGCGGCTCTCGCGCGGCGCCCTCAGCCCCGGCATGCCCGTGTCTCCTGGCGGCGCGCGCGGCAGCTCGGTCATCACGGATTCCTACCGCGAGGCTCTCCGCTCCGAGCGGAAGAAGCACGAAGAACAGCTCAGGGTAAGCACTAACCTTCTCCCTTCCTTTCATCCTCTCTACATTTCTGCCAAACTTCCAACCCCCAAAAACGCTGCAAATGCTGACCTTTTTTTTTTTTTTTACAAACAGGCCGAACAAGCAAACCGCCGGAAGCTCGAAGAGGAGCTCCGTGCGCTCAAGAGAGCCGCAGGTCCCGGCAAGAGTCCCCTCAGCCCGCGACCGTAATCTGGCGATCGCTTCTTTCGAAACCACATACTATTTCCTCCTCCTTTGGCGGTTATATCAAGACCTATCACGATTGTTACTCACTATATATGACCTCCCACCATCACCTTATTCATACTCTTTCAATTATTACTTCGAATTAAGTCTTGAGGCCTGATCAGCAAGCTTCAAAACCATCCCTGCTCTTCTACTAGCACCTGTTCCAGGTCATCAACATCGTCGTACATTTACCCCCTCACTTGTTCGTTCGCCTGTACAAATTATCTACTCTCTATCTCTCCCTCTCTCTCTCTCTCTCTCTCTCACGATCCAAAGCTCTATACCTTACCTATCTATCTACATCTTGTTAGGGCTGTTTTTGTTCTTTTTCTTGGATAACCTGGGCCTATTCCAATAGACTGCTATTTTTTGCTTTTTCCGTTCCAGGTTTCTCTGCTTTTGGGGGCAGAAAGGGAGGGGATTGTGGAACAGGGGATGGATGGTGTCAGGTTCCTCTCCCTTTTCTTCTTGGGTATAATCGCGTGGTACTTTGCATTGGTTGGGTTTGGAGGGAGAAGACCATTGGATCTCTCTATGCTGTTGCTGCTTGATGCCCCTAGTACATAAATGGTCACTGGGGATGATGGGTAAAGAAATGGTCACAGCGAAGTGGTGGTTTGGGCGAGCACGCTTCACATTATGATGTGTATGTATTTTATGTATTCGAAGAGAGCCAAAATACATTAGGCTGAGACATGAATGCTCTTGGCCCTTGCTAAGTCTCGCGTCTGTGGAACCGGCCCCTTATGGGCCTTGAATGTTGACCTTACATTAATACCATGGAACTGCTTCCTGTTGACTAGATCGTTAGTGAGTTGAAATTATGGATGGTGAGAGTAGAAGAATTGATGATGGCGAACACAAATGATGAAGAGATGGACGAAAGTTTGTATGCTGTAACCAGCGTTATGCTCTATTATCAATAGTGACTTCGTAGCTAGAAAGCCAATCTCCACTGCCTGGACAACTACCGTCCAGGGCTGGGTATCTTAAATCATACGGTATTACTGGCCCACCTCCTCGAGCCTCATCCCCTCTTTGTACATGATACAGAACCCAGCTAACAGGCCCTATTGTGAGTTCGTTGCGTCGTAAAAGCGATGGAACCTTTCCTTTCATCCCCTCCCATCAAAGTCCATGCATGAAAAACCAATATCATTATGTCGTCCGTCATTGCCTCGCGCGCCTGAAATGTTGTACGTGTAGAATCGAAGAAATCAGAAAGCTATAGTTGCCTTTACAGCATCATCATACCGAAACCGGCAGCGGCAAGGAAAGCAGCAGCGGGGGCAGCCGTCTTCATGGCAGCAGGGTTGTTGGAAGTGCTGGAAGGAGCCTGGGGGTTGCTGGTGGAAGTCTGCTCAACCTGGGTGCTGGTGACGAAAGTGCTACCATTGGAAGTGACAGTGGTCTCGACATTGGAAGTGTTGGTGGTAACGGAGGCGGATCCGGACTGGGTCTCGGAAGGGTTGGCGCTTCCACTGTTGCTGGCACCGCTGGTGCTGAAGATGATGGACGAGCCAACCGCGGAGGTCAGGGTCTTGCCATCGGAGACGATGGTGCTCATGATAGCCGAAGTGCTGATGGGGATGGGAGCACCACCGAAGATGGTGGTCTTGCCAACGGCAGTGGTGATGGTTGAACCGTCGGAGGTGATGGTGGACATGATGTCGGAGGTGGTGATAGCGCTCTTAGAGGCCGAGGCAGTCGCCGAGCCAGACTCAGAGTCACCAGACTTGCCGGTAGCAGTCACCGTAGTAGTGGCAGCGGGGGTGGAGCCAGTGACGGATCCGCCAATACCCTCAATGTCAACACCGACGGAGGCACACTGGGACTTGCCCCACTGCTTGACCTGGACGGCGTCATCACCCTTGGGGCAAGCTTGGTCTGCGCAGTCTCTAACTCCGTAGATGAAGTTCTTCTGGGAACACAAGCAGCGCCAGTCGCTGTCACCGCAGTTGAAGTTCTTGGCCTCCTTCAACATGTTGGGGATGCAGACAGTCTGTAGTGAGCAAAGTTAGCAAGTGGTATACGGTGGCGGTCATGCAACTTGTGGTATAGTCAAGAGCTGGATGGTCCAGCCAAGACGACCCATGTAGAGGCATGCACGGTGAGTGCAGGGAAGTACTTACACCACACTGGGGGAAGCCTTGAGGCCAGTTCTGGGCCGAGACAATGGCGGAAGCGCCCAGGATCATCATGGAGGTCTTCATATTTGCTGATTTTTGTTGGCTCGAGATATCTGTCAAAGTGGACGTGTGAGTATTGTACAAAATGTGTCTAGTCGGAACAGAAAAGTAATGCTCGAAACGGTGTCAAAAAGAGAAACGCCTGTTCTGCAGAGAGACTGGTGTCCGTTGTGGATGTTGGGTCGAGAACGATGAAAGTCTGAATGTTGGAGTGTGTTGGGTTGTGGAAGAAGAAGCTCGACCGAAGAGGGAGGGGGACTTGGGACTTCAAATGGGCCCAATTGGAAAGGCTTGTCTTTGGTCAAGTCTCGGGGGTGACAAGGAAGAGGTAGGGAAGGCGCAATGGGGATGGAGAGAGGGTTTTCTTGACATATGATGTGTACAGGGGGCGTCTCAGATTACTCGCGGCAGGTGCAACTGCGCAAGAGGCTGGAGTCTCGATGAGAGTACTTGTGCAGGTGTGATGTGGACTTGCAAGACTTCCAATGCAACAAGGGTGGTGGCATTGGACGGGAACCAGGAACGGAACCAGGAACAGGAACAGTATAGGGAAGGAAGGAAGGGACCGGCAACAACTTGGGGAGCCAAGAAGCCCACCCTTCCTTCCCTTCCCATCCCATCCCATCCCGTGTTTCGTTTCTTAATTCTGCGGTCCCGCCCGGCAAGTAGGTGCAGATGTGCAGATAGTTGAAAGGGAGTGACATATATTGACTTACATCTCTAAGTGATTATTAGTCGGGGTATTAGGTAAGTAGGTGGGTTGGTGAGTGTTAGAGTATCGAGCAACGATGGAGTGAGACTGAAGAGGTATTGAGTGGTGGTGAATAGGAAGGTTTGTAGAGGGAGGGAGGGCAGCAGGTCGTTATATAATCCCATCGTGCATCATCGCAAAGCTGGCGAGCCGATGTTTCCTTGGTCATACAACCCAATCCAAGCTTGTTCTACAGACCGACGATGCAGACCCAACTACGTAAGTCGTGTAGTGATTGCCCTCTTTTCCATGGCACTGATGGCGGCTTGCTATTCGCTAGTATATCCCAAATCCATGCTATACCGGTTTAAGTTGATCTGTAGCCGCTAGCTGAATATCGTGGTTGGATTGGACCAACCTCCCTCCCCACTCACTCACACTCACTCTCTCTCGGCCCCCTGTCCTGGGTGTCCTAGAGTCTTGGCCATCCAGGAACCTACATCCCTGGCTAGCATCATGGGCATCGACGTCCCCGACACACTACGTACATACTGCCATCTCTTCTGCCAGCTCTTGGTGTCCTGCTAGCACTTGGATAGGTATCTTGCTAGCAACTTATTAGCAAGTGCCAGTTTAACAGCAGGATCGTTAAAGTTTGTTTCCCGCCTGCCCGACCGCCCGCCAGAAACCCGCTTTGGCTTTGACAGGTTCGATAGATGGCTGTGGCTTTACCCGCACGTTCATCTCAACCTACCATTGCAGCAGCAGAGCAGCACACTGCTGAGCTCATTGTGGGGAGGGTGTGCCCCGTTTTCCGTTTTTCCGTTTCCTCACCTCGACCACGTCCAGCTCTTTCAAGTTAGACCGTGTCTTGGGGAAAGAATATGCAGTCCAGGCCATGATATCAACCAAATGTGATCCATCATGGGCTGTCCGTCTCGGCACCATCGAGGCAGATCTACGATTCTACGGTTGCGACGGCTCCAATCGACACTCCTACAGCGCTGCAAGACTGGAAGAAGAAACCACAGCAACCAGCAACGTCAACCCATCTTCCACTACCAGCCTTGTTTGCATCTTTGAGCTGCACGACACGACGTAGTAGTAAGGTTGATAATGTCTGTCCGAAGCAACTGTTTCTGAGCATGCAGGTGTAGGTAGCTAAGGTTAGGCCTTGTCTTTCTCCCCAACCCCTGTCGCCTACCGCCTACTGCCTACCATCGATGCTGTAATCGCCAATCGCATAGTTCACCTGTTCTGTTCAATAAGATTTGCTCAACCGACAGCATGTACGACTAGACCGAAGCCCCTGCCATTTCCCGACTATGGCATCCTGTTTTATACCTGGCCTAGCTCGGATGAAGATGAAATCGTGCTACCAGTGCTCATCTTCTCGTTCAAGTTCATCTACCAGACTGACGTCTTCTATTTGATGAAGCATGGGCCAGCAGGTGCCTCAGAAGATCTCATCATTTTTCGTGTCTCTCCCACTGACCTAGCTGAAGATATAGATGAAGCACATTCAATTACGGCTGGGTAGTGTGTTTCACGGGAGATCTAGTCCAAAACCAAATGGTCCGCGCATGCAGTCCCAGCTGCACATACTTTACTTTGATGGGGTAACAAGCTGCATGGCTACAGGTGGCTACAGTGGCTACAGGGCCTACAGGGCCTACAGGGCCTACGGTGCCTCTTGCATGTTAGCCATAGACTTCGATGTTATCGGATGACAGTACATAGGCAGGTATGATACGAGTGATGGAGGAGAAGACAGTGACGGGCCGGCAGCGTCCACCGACTTTCCCATGAAAGCTACGCAAAAACAAGGCACAGCCATGCATTTTCTTTTTGAGAGGGCGCATCGCATGGGTTGAAGTCAAGATTAGTCAAGATTCGTCGATCTGGGTGGCTGGAGCTAGGTTGTTGGCAGCTGCTCATTGGCCAGCGGGTCCCGCGAAGCCACTTACTACATGTGGGTTAGGCCGACCTGCCGACCTTCGACTTTTTTCTCCAATGTCACTCACTGTTCAACAACAACAACCACAATTATGGAGACTCCCAGATGGACAGAAAAAAACCGGGAAGCGAGACCTGGCTGGCTGGAGGTCGAAAATGCAGTGACGTGGATCGACAGCTTGTCCCATCCCACAGGCACAGGTTGACATGGAAACAACAACACAGAGTTGTGACCAGCACCCATCTACATCTGCATCTGCCCTGCATCAATCCTACCTAATCATCATCATCATCATCGACAACTACCTACTCCCGTACCTGGATTACGTCTTTCAACACATGCCCAGAATGACCAAACCGAGGTCATTCTGTACATAATGCTCACCCGAACTTGTTTTTAAGCCATGCCCGTTAGTCCAGCTTGACGACATGCAGCTACTACTATTGCTGTTGATATCCTGACACGCGCTGGTCTGTATCCGTACCTACGCTGCTACTGTACACTCTCGCCTATCAATCAATAGGGGTGAAAATCATTTGAACAATTCTGGGCTTACAGCAGTTAGCGCAACCGCACACGCTGCGGTAGAGTCCGCATTGATGTCATAAGCAATTCCCTTTGCGGCAACTAATGAGTTGCATCGAGACTGTATCCCCCACTTAAGCAATCCCTGTGCCCATGCACGGCAATCCTGGCTGGAGATCTCTTCAATCTTTCAATACTATGCAACTTGAGCCAGAAAGAAGATGGAGCCCGAGCCGGCGACAGCCGTCTTCATTTCCCACCTAGCCACTGGTATTAGCAGTAGTATCGATGCAAATTCAATAACAACACAAACAAGAGAGGAGTGGAAGATGGGCGGCAGCATCACCGCGTCTGCCGGCTTTCCCATTGGCTCAGCTCAACCATCAGTGCCGGTTTGCGAGTGTGACGAAATAACCCCTCCTCTCCCTCAGCCCCTCCGCCTTTCGCTGGCAGAGCAAGGTTCAGCTTGCAATCAGTCAGACAGTCGATCTTCTTCTGCTCTGTCCAATCCCATGTAAGTACGCCTCTTTCTCTCTCTCTCCACACAGCCCGTTTGCCCGTGGCCGGTAACTCTGTCTCTACTGGCAAGGCCCAGATCTCAACTGTCCCCGACATGTTTCCATCCATAGTGCCATCCACCGGCCCATCAACCTCAAAAAACCACATATCAGAGATTGATGGGCATCACCTGGACAACGACTACAGAGAAGCTACCAAACCATGTTAGTCATCTTCGTGCGTGTTAAATACCCAACTTTCCCCCCACCGCAACGTGAATCTGGGTCTTTCTAGTGCGAAAATGACGAGATCGACAGCACACCGACCGTGGCTCCAGGATAGTCACCTCAAGTAGTGATCAATAGCTGAGTTGGCGTTGCTTGAAGATGGCTTACATACTCCATACAGCCAAACCTCTGGCTGCACAGCAGATGCCGGCTAATGACAGCTGCAGCAGAGGCCTCCGTCCGCAACTGTACATGGTTGCTCTTTCTCCGAGCAAGGAACGGACGGGGAGTTGCTGCGTCCTCGTTAGGTGAAACTTGGGCTGGCTGGCGCATGCAAGCGGGGGCCGGTATACAAGGCCCAATTCGGGTTCCCCGCTTACCCGATAGACGTGTTCCCCAGGGCCTCCGACGAGTACGACAACGCCCCAGAGGGTACCAACAGATTTGGTTATGTGTACGAACATTGACCTCCAAACTGCTTCCAGAAACGGCGACGTTCAGATTCAATGTGGACCGATATACAACACTCCAGAATTGTATAACTTATTGGTACGGTCCACAGGTGGCAGAACGTTGATCCATACAAGGTATCCTGCATATTGAATTATTACGGGAAAGGTACTACTTACCTTTCTTCTAGCCTTATCGTTCCAATTCAGGGTCGGTATTGGCTCTAGAGGTTATGCCAAAACTATCACAATTTTCCCCGATTATACCGTTGATCTGACGCTGTACTAAGCTGTATGATCTTTGAGTGCTGTATTGCCCATAACGGATTTCCTTTACCAATCCCAGTTCGATTAAGAATTGCCTTATGATGGGCTGGTCAGCGGTGCAACAAAATGCCCATCGTCTTTCGGGAATGACGTCTCTTTGGGCGCCGAAGTCCACTGTCCGACTCTGATGTTTCATTGCCTATCACAGCGTCAAAAGAAGCTTACCTGGCTTGGTGCTTGCTCTGGCCACTTGATTTGCTGCCTCTGACTGTGGCGAGGCTTCGTAATGTTGGGTTGTGCCAGAAGACTTGTCATCCAACCCAACCCAACCCAGTCCAGTAGCAACTCAGTCCTGCCACTATCTAGGAGAAACTGAGGGGCCTGGTAAGAATCGCCACGGATGTCTGTTGTCGTTGTTGTTGTGTAACCATATGCAATCTCGATATCCACTTCGACGTCGTTCAAGGGAAATTTGGCTGCCTGGGTTGTGGTCGCAGCAAATCTCGGCATATTCGCTAGTTGTATCCCATGAGAGGGGATATAGAGTATGAGTTCTCGTCGTAACAAATTTTAATTCTTTTTTACCGATGGCCAATATCCGATATTTGCGGAACATAACCTACAGCCAGCCTCTTTCCGATCATGCCCGCCTTTGAAACGGCTGCCATATATATTGTAACTGCAGGACAATACGCTGTGTCGACTTGTCTACTATACACTGTCCTCCCTGTAGTCCCTTCATGGTAAGTAAAAGAAAACAAACTTCCTCACGTGGCTACTTACTCTCCATCGTGCCGAGTTCATCTGAAGATGCGAACACAGACATCAGGTAGGTATGGAGGTCGTGAGTGAGGACATTTTCTGGTGTGAGACACTCGTGTCTCGTAATTGACTCTTTCGCTTTGATGGTTTCAACGAAGTGGTTTGTTCTAGAAGCTCGGCTGCCCCCTGGTCTTGGCCGCTAGCAACTGCCCCTTAATCGAATGTATCAAATATGTTCTGATTAAGCAATCAATGAATCCACGGGTTGGGAGGCCCCCCCCTGGTGGTGCTTTCTTTTGTTGCCCCTTTTCTAGCCGGGTAGGTATCACCACATACGGGACCGGCCTTGATGCGGGCGATATCGAAGAGCTAGGTAAGGTAGGACGTAATTGTTGAAGTGGCAATGTTTGTGCTCTCGTGAGACCTACCACCGACTCTTATCTGGAGTCAGCCCTGGGCACTGTACACGACCTCTTGCTCGTCCGCCCCCGCCCCTCGTGGCCTTGTCACCGAGTCTACGGGATATAGAAATCCTAGCATTGTCTGCCTAGTGATGCAGACTTATACGCTTTTTCCTAAACCTCGCCTTCATTTAGGCTATGGTTGCAAAACAGGGCCAAGCCTACCCATGCACCTCCTAGAAAAGAACACATTCACGAAATATATGCCATGAAAAGGCCAAGAGGTTATTTAACTAATTGTTTGTTCATTGAGCTCGCAAGCCACCCCGCCGCCATGCCTATGAGAAGCACTGCGGCAGGCCAGGGACTAACTATACGAAGGAGAAAATACAGCGGACCTAAATCGTGCAGGCCTTGCGAAATATCTCTACCATAGGGGGGATGGGGGGAACCCAAACGCAAAGGGGAAACAAGAAACCTTATCCATAATACAATGCATCGATGCGTCAACAACGTCCAGTACCTCGCCCCGCTCGAGATACCTCGCACATAGACCAACCCACCCAAGGAGCCAACGGGGCTCATAGGGGGGTTTGTCAGTAAACAAAATCCCAAAACATTATGTATATCCATTCGTCAGCGTCTCATATCATCATGTCTTCTTGACAACCTTATCGTTGCAGAAAACACCTAACCACTGCACATCACGCAAGATTCGGGGTTCTCGATGCTGCCTGTAAAGTTTGTCAGTCAAAAGAACTCAAAACGCTTAATGTTGTTGGATCAAGGGGCAACTTACAGGCCAGCACAGCTTCGTTGTAAATGTCAAACTCACGCTCCTTGCTCTCCTCGCCAGTATCCTCTTCTTGGCCAGGCGTCTTCTTGCCCTGGAGAACCGGCTCAGCCTCGTCCTTAACCTTCTCGGCAGGCTCGGTGGCCAGAGCCTTGGGGCTCTCGCCCTCTTCGACGTCAGCCTTGAAAGGCACCGTCTTCAGTGGCGAAGGCGCAGGCTGCTGGGCCATAGCCACAGGCGGAGGGGTAATGCTGGGAGTGGGCATGCCACCAGGACCACTGGCGAGGCTGTTGTTGCCAGCCATGGGTCTAGGTCCGGCAGAGGGGGATGAAGGGTGAGATACGTAGCTGCCGGACGGGGGTGCGCGCTTCTTCAGGGCTCCTATCCGCGAAACTTGGCTATCCTCGACCTTCAACTGTTCCTGATCCACAGTGAATTGGATAGGAGCAGCAGCAGCTTGCGTTCTCAGGTAGTACATGCCCGTCTTCAAACCGAGCTTCCAGCCGGCGAAGTGCATGCTGGTGATCTTGCCCATAGTAGGATCCCGCATGTGGATGTTGAGGGATTGAGACTGATCAATGAAGGCACCACGGTCGGCAGCCATCTGCACCACGGTTCGCTGCGAGATCTCCCAAACAGTCTTGTACAGAGCCTTGACCTCGGCGGGGATGTTGGGGATGTTCTGGATGGAACCACCCTCGGCGATGATGCGGTTCTTCATGTTGTCAGACCAGAGACCCATATCGACGAGATCCTTGAGCAACCAGGGGTTGACAACTTGGAATTCACCAGCCAGGACACGGCGCGAGTAGATGTTGGAGGTATAGGGCTCGAAGCACTCGTTGTTACCCAAAATCTGGGACGTGGAGGCAGTAGGCATAGGGGCCATCAGCAGACTGTTGCGAATACCGTGCTGCTTAATCGACTCCTTCAGGGAGGCCCAGTCCCAAAGATCGGACGGCGTAACATTCCACATGTCGTACTGCAGAATGCCCTGGGAGACGGGGCAGCCCTCATAGGTGGAGTAGGTGCCTTCGACTTGCGCAATCTCCATCGAGGCGGTCAAGGCAGCGTGGTAGATGGTCTCGAAGATCTGCTTGTTCAGCTGCTTAGCCTCGGGGGACTCAAAAGGCATGCGAAGAGCCAAGAAAGCATCCGCAAGACCTTGGACACCAAGACCAATCGGTCTGTGGCGCATGTTGCTGTTGCGTGCCTCGATGACAGGGTAGTAGTTGACGTCGATGATCTTGTTAAGGTTACGGACGACAACCTGCGTAACTTCGTGCAGCTTCTTGAAATCGTAGGTGCCCGAGTTGTAGTCCACAAACGCGGGCAAAGCCAACGAAGCCAAGTTGCAGACAGCGACCTCATCGGGTGCCGAGTACTCAATGATCTCAGTGCACAGGTTGGAGCTTCGGATGGTACCCAAGTTCTTCTGGTTGCTCTTGCGGTTGGCGTGATCCTTGTAGAGCATGAAGGGGTTACCAGTCTCGGTCTGGGCCTCAAGAATGGCGTACCACAGCTTCTGGGCCTTGATTGTCTTGCGACCCTTGCCCTCGGCCTCGTACTTCTCATACAGGGCCTCGAACTCATCGCCGTAGACATCAGCGAGACCAGGGCACTCGTTGGGGCACATGAGGGTCCACTCTCCGTTCTTCTCAACACGCTTCATGAACAGATCTGGAATCCACAGGGCGAGGAAAAGATCACGGGCGCGAATCTCCTCCTTACCGTGGTTCTTGCGGAGGTCAAGGAACTCGAAGACATCCGAGTGCCAAGGCTCCAGGTAGATGGCGAAGGCACCGGGGCGCTTGTTGCCACCCTGGTCGACGTACCGGGCAGTGTTGTTGAAGACACGGAGCATAGGCACGATACCGTTGGAAGTACCGTTGGTGCCAGCAATGTAGGAACCGGTGGCTCGGATGCGGTGAACATTGAGTCCAATGCCACCGGCCATCTTTGAGATCATAGCACAAGTCTTCAAGGTGTCATAGATTCCATCGATGCTGTCATCCTTCATGTCGACAAGGAAGCACGAAGAAAGCTGGGCTTGGGGAGTACCCGCATTGAACAGAGTAGGAGAGGCGTGTGTGAAGAACTTGCTGGACATGAGGTTGTAGGTCTCAATGACCTTCTCAACGTCATCTCCCCAGATGCCGACAGCGACACGCATGATCATGTGCTGGGGTCTCTCGGCAATCTGACCGTTAAGCTTCAGGAGATATGAGCGCTCCAGAGTCTTGAAGCCGAAGTATTGGTAGTTGAAGTCTCGATCATAGACAATAGCTGAGTCGAGCTCCTCCTTGTGTCGCATCACGCACTCGTATGTGTCCTTGGCAATCATTGGCGACGCCGTATTGTTTCTGGGGTTGACATAGTGGTACAGGTCACTGACGACCGAAGACCATTGCTTCTTGGTCTGCTTGTGGAGGTTGGACACGGCAATACGTGCAGCCAGGATGGCGTAGTCTGGGTGTGTGACGGTCATATAGGCAGCGGTCTCGGCAGCCTGTGGAAGTAGCAGGTTAGTAATAGCAATTGGAAGGAGGCAGAGGTTTTGGAACTTACGAGATCGTCAAGCTGTGCCGTGGTGACACCTCCGTATACACCGGAGATGACCTTTTGTGTGATAGCAACGGGATCAACATGGTCGGCGTCCAGGCCATAACATAACCTCGAGACACGAGCAGTGATCTTGTCGAACTGGACACGCTCCTGGCGTCCATCTATTTGACTATGAGTTGTTTGCAACAGAGAAATAGGGGGAGATCTGATACATACCACGCTTCTTGACATACATGGTGAAGAAGTTTGAGTGTCTTCTGGACCGAAGCAAAGGACGGTGAGGGAGGGGAGAGGGGAGGGCTCAGTGAAGACGATGGATGTATGAGCAAAGTGGTGTATCAAGGTAGAAGAGAATATCCAATTATTGAGCCTCAGGGAGCTGCAGGCAAGGGCATCTACTATGAAAAGGAAGTAGAAGATGCTTGTGATGTAAGGTGTTGCGTGTTGTTGAGTGGAAAGTTGGGGTGTTGGAGGAACAACCGTCGAGTTTGCAAAGGCGGGCCAATTTAAATGGAAATCGCGTACAAACGCGCCTTTTGGGTGGTGGGAAACGCGTCGAAAACAAGCTCGGATCAATTGATTAATGTGTAGCAGGCACTACCTCAAGGCATTGAAGGTACATGGAATTTCCAGGACTTTTCAGCGCTGAGGTGCATTAATCAGCCCGGCTGGGCAGGGATAGAATTCGGATATGGGGATGGGGATGGGCTTTTTGGACGCCTATTAACACGCCAACTGACGCGCTTTTTCACTAAACCACTTTACGCGGCGCACGTTGGTGGGGTTGGTTGGATTTGGGTCTCACACCCCTCCTCCTTTCTTGACAGTTGGCACTGACGGGAGCAGTCTTTATTTGACTTCCACTATACATGTACCTATGCCATATGATGATACGTGTAATCATGATTCTATATATTTTCAATACGTGAAGTGATGCATACTGCTGTCACCCCCTTAAAGCTGTAGTACGCAGTATATCCACGCCAGTATGCACCGTCGCATTTTTCGATACCCGTTGCCAGGTCAAGCCCCACGTACCAAGTGCGCGTTTCCCGGACAGCAGTCTGGGGCCTGTAGAGATTTCCCGTCTCGGATTATAAAGCTTATAAAGCAATCTGTCCCTTTAGCTTGTCTATGTGCCGATATATATACTGGTAAAGCCGAAGTCTGGTTAGATGTGTGTATAGCAGTATAACCAGGAATCGCATATGCTATGCCCTCTTTCGACCAGCTAGGCAACAAATACTGAGTGAATTCAAGGAGGCGGGGTCACATTTGCTGTTCATATTGATTGATTTTCAGCACTCTCTTCCCACCCTTACTTAGTCCAATGACTCACATGTGATATTTCGAATTGAAAAGGGAACCGTTCTACTATATTGAGCATTGTATGGTATACGGTGTTTAATGTAGGTATCATGCATGCAAGTCAGCCTGGGCGGGCTGTATCTACACCAAAGCACGTGGTCAGTGCATGCATGGGTATATCGATACGAAACTGCCTGCATCTAATGCTAGTAACTAAGGTTAGTAGTAGCTGACAACCGCCTTGTGTGACGGACTGACTGACTTGGATACTCAGCTCAGCCGTGAGTCATCATCAACTCAACATCTAGCCTGCATGTAAGATAGATCAATGCACATTTATTGTGTACAAAAGTCGATGATACGACGTAGTCTCTCGTTGTTCGTTTCTTCCAATTCTCGAGCTAGACCTCTTTTCCCGGCTTGTCCAACCCGCTTTTGCGCAAGGCCCATTTCATCATCGGTTTCCATCATGGCATCGGAGATATCCCCGGCTACGTCAATCGCGACCCCGGCTCCTGAGCCGGCAACCGCAGCTCCGGCCTACAAGCCTCGCTATATTGATGTAAGTCCATTCTGAACCTCAATGTCCTCAATATTTGCTGACTTTTCTCGGAAGATTGGTATCAACCTTGCGGATCCCATATTCCGTGGCAAGCACCATGGAACTCAACGGCATCCAGATGATCTCAGTGCCGTGGTATCAAGAGCCCAAGAAGTCGGATGCACCAAGTTGATAGTCACAGGCTCCGACTTCACCAGCTCTAGAGAGGCTCTTGAGATCGCGAAACAGTATCGTACGTGTCTCCTAGGATGCTGCTGTTGCTTGAAAAAAGAGCCCCTTTTGATTACTAACTGAACCTAGCCGGCACCGTCTATACAACCGCGGGCATCCACCCGTGTTCCAGCGCCATCTTCAGTAGTGCCAACAAGCATGAGGACACGGACGGCCACACCATGCCCTGTGACCCAGACCCCACGGCGCCCATCCCCGAGGACCATGAGCCCGACCACGAGAAGACGCAGAAGATCATCACGGACCTGCGCCAGCTGCTCGAGGACGCCCACAAGAGCACGCCGGGCGCACTTGTCGCCTTCGGCGAGTTCGGCCTCGACTACGACCGCCTGCACTACTGCTCGCGCAAGATCCAGCTGCACTCGTTCGCGGCGCAGCTGGACCTGGTCCTGAGCCTGAAGCCGCAGCTGCCGCTGTTCCTGCACTCGCGCGCGGCGCACGCCGACTTCGTCGCGCTCCTCAAGGACAAGTTCGGCGACAGGCTCGAGCGCCTCGAGCGGGGCGGCGTCGTGCACAGCTTCACGGGCACCGCCGAGGAGATGCGCGAGCTCATGGACCTCGGGCTCTACATCGGCACCAACGGCTGCAGCTTCAAGACGGCCGACAACTGCGCCGTCGTCAAGGAGATCCACCTCGACCGCCTCATGCTCGAGACGGACGGGCCCTGGTGCGAGGTGCGGCCGAGCCACGAGGGGTGGCGGCTCCTGGTCGAGCAGACCAAGAAGCAGCAGGGTCTGCAGGAGTTGCAACTGCAGCAGCTGTCGTTGTCCGAGACCACGACACCAGGCACTTCGACACCTAGCAGCTCGGTGGCTGCCACTGATATTGATGATGTCGTAATCACGACGGACGGTAGAGTCAAAAGACCCAGTGTGCAACAGCAGTCGCAGAAGAAAGGCAAGAAGCCGCAAAAGAAGGAGCCGGAGATCCCCGAGCGGTGGAAGACGGTGAAGAAGGAGAAATGGGCGGAGGGCGCGATGATCAAGGGGCGCAACGAGCCCTGCATGATTGAGCGTGTGAGCAAGATTGTGGCGGCCATCAAGGAGGTAAGCGAAGAAGAGGTCTGCGAGGCGGCTTGGAAGAATACAGTCCAGGTTTTTGGACTAGACGAATCAGTATAAACATAGACACCTAGAATAAGCGTACTGCCAAAGGAAATACCCCCAATCTTATGACATGAGATGGCTGGTGAACTGGCAAAAGTAATTGTGGCTGACAGTCTTGCTCTTGGTGGATATCCTACCGGATTTTACCTATACACTATATCAAGGCCTCTTCCATAACCCAATCCCTGCTGCCCATTTGTGTACTGATACATCATTAATCATACATCATGAATTTTGGTGGCTTGCACAATATCACAGCCCAGAACCTTTGTGGCCTCTTATCCTACCGTGCCGCACAGCCCCTATCGTGACACCTTCCTCGCCCGTCATCCAACCAGGCATCCGCTCTCCGTCCACGATGCCGGCTTCCACGAGTTGTCGGATACCAGCAAACACGTGGCTGCCGTGGAAGGTGAGCCGAGTCTTGGGTCTCCAGTCGCGGGCGTCTCCTGCCACATCGTCGTCGCCATCCTCCTGTTCCCTCTCGAATGAGGCGTCAACCTCGCTCCTCCGTCCTTTAGATTTCTTGCGCTGTGATGAGCTTTCGTCATTCGCGTCCTCTGCCTCATCTCCCGCATCTCGCCCCCCTTCTTCTCGGCGACCGCCTGTAACAGCAAACGGATCCTCGATCAAGATGTCGACACGCTCAACACCCTTGGCGTCATCCACCTTGGCTGAGTCGCCGAATCTGGCCTGCGCCACCAGCCTGGCCCGTTTGGCTTCGAGCCGGTACTTGTCGTGCGTGGTTTTCGTCGGCGCCAAGGCGCGCTTCTTCTTCTGCGCGCCCCCGCCAGCCAATTCTTCGGCTGCGTCCTCGTCGGACAGCGGCGGCGTAGGCAAGACGGGGTTGAGCGGCGACTCGGTCCTCCGGTCGTCGCCCGCGTAGATGGACCAGCCGCCGCCGGCCGCGTTGGCCCGGCCGGCGCCGCGTACGTGGAGCAGCTCGGCCAGGTTCCGGGTGGCGAGGTTGGTGGGGCGCAGGGCGTAGCGCTCGCGGGGGCGCGAGATGGCCTTGGGGATGCCCTCGATGACGAGGGCGCGCAGGCTCTTGGACTCGCCCGTCGTGGTGGCGCCGGTGCTCTGCGAGTTGGACAGGTAGACGTGGGGTGAGGCGTCGGGAAACGCGATGTAGATGGTGCGGGACGCGTCGAAGCTCGTGGTGGTCGCACTGGCGCCCGCGGCCGTCCGGTTCGAGGCGGCCAGGCCCGTGTTGTATGGGGAGTCCATGATGAAGATGCGCAGCAGGTACAGCGGCATGCCCGGGGGCCGGTCCAGGTTGTAGTGGGCCTTGACGTCTGGGAGGACCTCGGCCTGCAGGTTCTGCACAAAGGTGGACGGATGGAAGCGCGGGATGTTCATGGACTCCTGGTCCGGCTTCTGGGCCTGCTGCTCGGCGGCGTCTTCCGACGAGGGAGTCTTGAGTCGCTGGAGCTTGTAGGCCGTCCACTTCAAGGAGCCCGGGTGGTCATAGAGATACTGCACGTCTGCCATGGCCAGCTGGTAAAGTGTGACGCCCTTGCGCCAGTCTCCCTCGACGATGCGATCGACAACTTCGCGCTTGCTCCCTTTCCTTTGCTGCATGTCACTGTAGATCTCCCGAAGCTCCTCCAGCGAGCCGGCGGGCGGGTAGAAATCATCGTCGTAGTCATCTTTTCCGTTCTGAAGCAAAGGCGGGCACAATGGCTGGTTTGTTGGCTCTAGCCAGTCCAGCACCATGGAAAGGAGAGATGGCCGGGATAGGCGATTCAGCAATTTGACCACGGCATTGTTTGACGTCTCTACTGGTAATGATGATGGCAGCCTAGCGGTTGTGGGCACGGAAACGGAAAGGCGCGCCATGTTTCTGTATTTGCTTCATCTGTTGGGTGCTGAGCAAATTGGTGATGCTGCGAGGCCAGCAGGAGCTAACGCGTCAAAACGCGTCGATTTTGTACAGTACGAAATACGTATGGCTTCAAGAATACAAATCCAATCAATGCAAATGCCGTTAAATGAAGTTGCACAAGTCGCCCACTCTTTTTGAAAAAGGATTGAGAATGTTTGATTCCTGAACAGGCCCTGTGTCAACGGTTTATCGCGTCAGTGTTGCACTGTCGCCGCCCAATCTTGATATAATTACAGGTGTAGTGAGTGAGTGCACATGTTTACGGCACATAACAAACATACACGTTATGCATAGGTTATGCAAGCTTACTTAAGCGGTTAGCAGCCCCACGAACCAAGATCCAGATCGCTTGGCATATAGGACTGACGGAGCCAGCAGTCAGTTAATAATTGGAAGTCAAATTCACAAGAGACTTGATTACGAATAATAAACTTTTGAACACCTTGAAATAAGTAAAATGAGGATGGGTCTATTTGCGTTGCAGAATACTAGGCACATATTGACATATACAAATTAAGCATTTACACAAACGACTGCAGCCAATAGAACTGGAGGCTGGACCCCTAGACGCATAGGCATCATAAGCTCTGGAGTCTGCGCAGCTACGTAGCCGTACCACCTCCGAGCCCCGGCGTCTGGAAACTACTATAGTCACCTAATTAGGCATTCTCAGCCGAGCTCAGACACCGGCTACTTAAAGTTGATTTATAAGCCAGCGAGATAGACACTTGCTCAGAGCTCAGGCGGTGAACACGACTATTGGAATATGCGTGATGTGAGTAAGGAACTGCCACGAGGATAAAGAGAGGCTGCAGTTATATATTTATCATTGGACAATTCAGCGTTGATGGAGAAGTTCAGGCACTGGTCCCTGGCTGTTGTACTGTATTGTCTAAAAAAGGGACCAAACCCCAGAATCCAGAATGTGGTGTGTCAGGGTTACGTATCTCGTATGTGTAACGCGGGAGAATAGCGTGTAGATAAGATAGACGCAAGGATGGGTATTTCTGGATCTTGCCATCATAGTCCCGTTCACAAGCTCTCTTGAATGAGCAGAAAACAGAAGGTAATAAAACTAACGTGCGCAGCATCAGCGATGGCTCGAACTGGCGGGCCCCTGGTGTCCAGCTCGCTTTGAAATCAACTTGATGGATTGAAGATCAATGATGCAGGTTAAGGTCAGGCCCAGGCTTGCCAGGTACGTAGCTTGCCGTTTCCAGCCGACGGGCCACTCCACCTCCAATCGATGGTTGGGTAGTGGGCAAAGGGCGCGCGCTGCGGTTCAGCAACTCCGGTGGTGGGGAGAGCCAGAGAGAAGAGGGGCACTTGGGGAATGGAATGCAGAGTCTTGTCTTGTCTTGTCTTGAATTGCTTTTTTACCTACCTTAGGTACTCTTTACTCTCGGTGTCACTCGCCTATCGTGACCTGCATCACAAGGCAGATCAGTTGCTTAGGTAGATATGTATCAAGAGATAGATACAGGAGGGGTACACTCCGTACGAGATGGCATATCTGGGATCGCAATGTAATACTGCAAAAACCTTGGGTGTGCGTGTGCGTGGCCGCTATCAGGATCAATCAAGTACCTATTCTAGGTATTGAAGGCCAGTCTGCCAGTCTGCCAGTCTTAGGCAGACCAGACCATGTGGGCGCACTTTCTTATACCCTACACTAGGAAGTACTCTGTAAATTCGGCCGTCGGGGCCAATCAGGGCCGTGAGTTGCCCGCCATCAACCCCACGCTGACCAGGCTTAGTGGTGGTGCCACTGCGCCTTTTGTCCATGATTTGACTAATCCTTGATCAATGATGGAGTCGTTTTACGGGTGATGTTGACGGTATTCCCATCCGACTCAGGAAACCGAACACTAGGCATCTTTTCCCTTTCTTCCTGCTCCTCTCTTTTACTCCATTCCACTTCAACCCCAGACCGCACTCCCGTCAGCTCCTCGAGAACTGAGCACTGAGAACTGATCCGCATACTACTAAACGACGACAACTGCACCTTTTCGTCGACTGTCGCTGCTGCGTTGCATTTTTTCGCAGCCTCAAACCTCCGCCGACTCACCAGCAAGCCCGCTTTGTGCGAACTTCGGCTGGCACTCGCTTTGTCTACCGACCCACCTTTGGCTGTCCACAAAAGTCGAGGCTCGTCCTTCAAACACATTTCGGCCAGCACCGTCAAATTTCAGGAATAGGAGGAAAACAACCTGTCGCAATATTGTGCAGGTTAGGATCAGGAAACGCAGTATAGGCGACCCTTTGTGTGGTCGCTAAGGACTGGCAAAAAATGTCGCTTTACAATGGAGGGAACCGGGGGCCTCGCAACCTGAATTTCTCGCAATACCTCAATAATCTGAACGAGGTCTCGACCCAGGAAGCGTCTCCCGAAGAGACCTTTGTCGACGATGATCTCTCCATGTTCACCGGAGATTTCATCGACTGGCCTGCGCAGCCCGAGTTGCACGCACCGGTAGAGGCCGAAGTCAGTGCCCCCAACACTGATGCCGCTACCGTCGCCCCGGCGGCCAACCTGGCCCTGGATTTTACCTCTCCCGTTGCTGGTAAGTTGTCGAGAGACTATATCATATCATGGCTTCTTCACACCTCACCTTGGGGATGATGCATTTTGTTTCACGTCTTGCATGCTTGGCTTCCCATTCGGCCATGATCGCATCGCATCCCCGCATTAGGTGATATGCGGTGCGATGGTGACCGGGGGACTACAAGCCGTACAAACCGTCAGCATCAATCGTCGCCTGTTGTCTAGCAGCAGCAGGCGCATTTCTTATCAAGGAAAGCCAGCCAATCTTGACGGTTCTCTCCTTGTACCCCACGGTGCCTCATTTCATTCCTTGTTTCTTTTACATGGGATGATTGGCAGAGCCCCATTTTACATGCCCTTTTGAGCTGCAGGCAAGTGCCTCGCGGGCTTACATACACATTAGCCGAGCTATGGCGCAATCGTTCCTATGGTACCATACCCCGTGATCTCGGGGTGTCTGGGGGGTAGACCTTTCACTTCATCATTGAAGCCCACCTTGGGATATCGCCATGGCGTTCACTGCTGAGGTTCTTGGGTTTCTACCAATCGAACCTGTCCCAGCTCTGCCAAATGTCTTCAGATGAATAGCCGAGCCCTTCTCGTCGTCGTCGCATTTCTTCGTCACAGGCCTCCACTGACATCATGCCTCTAGACGATTTTGATTTCAACTTCGCCCATTACCCAAACCCACCTGTGTCATCTTTCACAGAGGGTTTGAACTTGCAGCCACTCCAGCCAAGTGCGCAACCTGTCTATCCGCCAGCAGCAAACCAGCAAACTCCATATGGCCTCCCATCCGAGGCAGCCAGCAAGCCAGCCCAGTCACACCCCAGCCGTCCTCGCCAGAGGCAGATGAGCCTCGAGGAGCAATCCCGAGTCGCTGCCGAAGAGGACAAGCGTCGCCGAAACACTGCTGCCAGTGCTCGCTTCCGAGTTAAGAAGAAGGCAAAGGAGCAGGCCCTCGAGAAACGGGAAAAGGAGCTGCATGACGAAGTTTCAGCGCTCAAGAAGCGAATCACCCACCTCGAGACCGAGAACAAGTGGCTGAAGAACCTGGTCATGGGCAAGCTGGATAACAAAGAAGGCAAAGACAACACCAAGCTGCTTGCCGCCCTCAAGGAGGTGGGCAAGGACTCTGACTCGGAGGACAACGCCGAAAAGGGATCGAAAGCAACAGAGGTTGAGGCTTCTAGTTGATGCATGAGTTATGGTATTGGTTCATGATGACGGGCATGTGAGAGGCGTTGACGGGGAGGGAAATTATCAATTATAAGAGAGATGTAGGCTGGTAACATCTGCTTGTGTGGATTTTTGTTTTTATTTGCGTTATATGTGCTTAGTAGGACAAGAAATCCGACTCTCGCTAGCATAAGATGGAAACATGATAAGGCCCCCTTTAATGGAGTACATAAGCCGTTTGCTTTGCTACGTGAGAGTTTCCCTACTGAATCTAATTTCTTCCTCTTTGAGGCACGTAACAACGCATCCTAACCCACGTTTCCACTTGAGAACTAGGTCCAATGGGACAAATGTCAGACATAGCCTGTAAGCCCATTGCCTGCCCCTTGCATGACGATCATACGGAGAGGGGAAGATATTTGCAGGACACCCAAACTGACAAACACATTATGAAATGTCACGCTCATCATCCGAAACGAAGAAAAGAAGATAGAAGGCGGAATACTTTGCATGTAATGTACATTATAGAATTCATTAACTCATACCGTAATTTTCGTGACACCCATCCTTAACCCCTTCCCTGCTTCCCGTTTCTTTTCTCCGCTTTGGGGACTACTGCTGCTTCCCGGGCTCGTCTGCGTTGGTGGCGGCCGCCGCAGCCGCGACGCCGGCAGAGTTCCCCCCCTCCTCTCGCAGCTTCTTGAGCCGCTGCTGGTTCCGCTTCCCGATGATCCGCAGCGTGTTCTCCCGCTCGAACTCGCTCATCTCGCCCCAGTTGCCGATCCGGCTTATGGTGCCGTCCTGGTGCACGACAAGGGGGCCCAGGTGGTCAAGCTTGAGGCCCTCGCCGCCGACTTCCAACTGGCGCGCGGCGGAAGACCCGTCGCCATCCTGGCCCGCTGCTGGGGGCTCCGGGAGGGGCAGCGGTTGGTGATTTGATGATGATGAGGGTGTTGTTTCTTGCTGGTCTGGGGTGGTGGTGTTCTGATTGGGCGGTGTTGCGGTGGAAGAGGGAGTGGTGGAAGAAGACATGGTCCTTATCCTGACCTGTGGTGATGGTGCCAAGAACAATGCAGATGTGGTCCTAGAAGGCGCCTGGCGGTAGTGCAGTCTTCTTGCAGATGTTCTCAGGATGTTGATAGGTAGCTGTAGATATCTCATGCCTGCCGCTCTAACTATCTCTTTGTTGAGTCGGGATAGATGGGATTATGGCTATTCTTATTGTGAGTGGCTACTGGGGGGTTCTCTACGTCGTTTTCTAATTGTGTATAAGTGATCCAGGGTTTCTAGAATCCTCTGGTTTGGTTTGGTATATGACCCGTCCTGCTTTGCTTGTCATTGGCATAGGAGTATTTTCTGATTGGGCTACGGAAACTGCTAGAACTATTTGGGCTCTAGCCACATTACCACCGCCACTAGCATTAGCCACGGGTCGATGCGCCCTTCCATTCAGGGGGCTAGACGAACGATACAAATATATTTTGACATATAGTAGTATTTTCTACTGAAGCTGCCATTTCAACTACCCATTTACAGTATATACGACTTGCAATTTCCAATTCTGTACACTGAGTACTCGTAATAGTAACACATATCACATCTCTCATCAGATATCCCTTCTGTTAACAATCGATGAACTTTGAAGTGGCTTGCTCAATATGGCAGGGGATCGAGGTCGAGTCCCTCGACGGAAAACTTGAAAGAGTCGTTTCTGGCATGGGTCATACTATTAGCAACTTCAACATTAAAGGGGTTGACTTGAGAAACGAGAAAAGGGAAACCGCGTTAAGATATACCGTGAGTAGCTGCCAGCGGCATCGAGATCCAAACGTCCCCTGATACAATCCTCGAAATCAACGTCAGCGTAGATGATACCCTGGTCGTCCTCCCACTGGGGCCCAGCAATAACGTCTCCGAAAGGCGACACAATGCTCGAGCCGCCGCGCGACACGAAACTGTCAGCGACAGTATTCGGCAATTTACCAGTTGCGGTAGTAGCAATGCCGCCGCCGCCAACTTCCTGCTGCTTCTGCTTCTGCGCATCATCTACAGCCGAGACATCGACCCCTTCGTCTACTTCCATGACGACATCTGCGCCAGCGGAAGCCTTTTCGTCGCACGGCAGTACGATCTCGTTGCCGTCGGCGTCAAAGATGGACCGTCTCCTCTCCTTTCTCGCCCTAGGCGGTGAGGAGGAGCCAGAAGTGATCGCAGCACCAGCACTTGCAGCGCGGGGAAGGGCGATCTCGAACCCCTCATCGGTAAGACAGGAGTTCCGTCTCCTGGTGGTATGGGCGTGCGGCGGAGAAGCCACTCTGTGCGATAATTCTCGACCGCGAGTGGCGGCTGCTGCACCAACTCTCTGGTGCTGTTGCTGCTGCTGTTGTTGTTCACTGCTGCCGCTGCCGCCACGTACGCACATGTTAGAGCTGACGACGAAACAGCGGCCCTCGAGCGCGATGGTGCGCATCAGCGCGAGCCAGGCGTCGCGGCCGTCCGCGGTCGGCGCCAGGTACAGGTTGATGTTCTGCTGGTACAGGGACTGGCGGAGCAGGGGCATGTAGTTCTCCCAGCAGATGGCCGCTGCCAGGTTTATGCGCACGCCGCGGATGGTCGTCGTCACGGCTTTCAGAGTAGCGGGCGATCCTTGGGCCCAGATAAGGCGCTCGGTTCCCGTCTGTAGATGTTCCGTCTATCAGCTTCATACCACACCCTATCTTTAGAAGCAAAGCGGCTTGAAACAATCTTTGGTAAAATAGGGGGTGTTGCCCAGCTTTGGTCGAGTATCCAGGAATCCGCACACTCGTGAGATCTGGCAGCCACTTGTGCATGTTTGAAAGCCGTGTGGCCACTATGAGTGATGATTAAGGCATTTCAACACGGCTGAATTTCCCTTATAAGGGGCTGGGGCTTTGGACCGTATAGTAATCATATATCCTTCCTGGTACAAGAATTTGAGACTGGCTCCCAAACTTCAAATCTCAGAAAAACATAAAGCATGACATCCAGTGACATGCAACGTAATCGAAACTCACTATTTGGCACAAGAGAGCCTGGAGCCATGGGCTTCTCATTGTGTACCCAAGGACGAGAGGAATGATAGCTAAAGGAAGATGCATGACTTACAGGCTGGACTTTGCGTCGTTTCCCAATCATCCCGTGGTCCGGCGAGACGTATACGACAGCGCAGTACAGGGAACCGCCCGCCTTCTCGACGAGGCCCACGACGATGAACACGCCCGTCTCGCGCGCGATGCGCTCGAGCTCCTCGCGGGTCCCGTCGCCCCGCTGCTTCGTCGTGACCTTCGGGTGGGCGTCCCTGATGGCCGTCGCCACCTCAACGGCATGTTCGCCACTATCGTGGGCGCCGGGCAGCTGCCGCTTGACCCAGGCGTCGCCGGCGCCCGCGCAGCCGGGCCCCACGGTATCGCCCAGGTCGACGGCGGCCTGGAAGTAGCGCAGGAACTCGTCGCGGCCCTCGGCGGTGCGCGCGCCCACCCGGCAGCCAAAGTCCGAGCCGCGGGGGTAACCGCCGAGGTAGGCCTCGGGCAGCAGGAGCAGGTCGGCCTGGGCGGCGGCGGCGCGCGAGGCGAGCTGCTCGAGCTGGGACAGGGTTTCCTGGGTGGTGGCCTGGGTCGCCGGCGATGCCGTGGCTAGACGGATTGCTCCCTTCGTTGGTGCACCCATCTTTTGTTTTAGTTTGAGTGAAGGCAGCGTTTGCTCGGGGATTACTGTGTAGTTAGTGGTAGCAAGGGAGAACGTATGCGGGTGCGTAAGGTGGGTGGTATGTTGAAAGAAGTGAGGGGCTTTCCTCGTTTAAGGTAGATCATGTAAGTATGTAACCTTAGTATGATGTATGCACTTACATGCATACAACTGACCACTACCCCTGCTGCATTTATGGTGGAACTCTTTCTCGCCTATTCAAGGTAACGAATGGCAATACACGGAATAGTTTTGGCCACACCGGCAGGATTAGTGGCTGAAGGGGGGTTGTTGGATATTTTTAAATATGATAGATACCCTTTGAATCTCTTAAGATATAGGAAACACTCGGATAACACCTGAATCGTTATGGCCTCGGTTTCAACTCGACGATACCCTTCTGGATGGGGTCAAGTTGCTTGACTGTCCTGCATGACGTTGGACTAAAGCATGTCCCAGCTCTGCTGAGGATGTCGGTTATAATGATGCTATTGGCATCTCAAAGAAGCACTGTCACATGATGTGTATTTCAAAGGTACCTCGCTACGAGATCATAATATGTCGCTCTTAATAAGGTGCTATCACAGTGGCAGAGCCTACCATAATCAATCTTGGTTTTGAATCCAATATTCGGGTATCTTGTTGTTTATCGTGACTCTCAAGTTCCTGTAGTCCCTTCCATGCCCCATACCCAAATCCCAGCGCTATGTCCGGTCTTAAAAATCCACCAGGTTATCCGTTTGCTGACCACCGCAACTCCGTGAAGCATGTTCTAATAAACTCAGCTTGAACCCGTGAAATGAAAATTCCCCTGCAACCATGGAGCTTGGCCTCAGATTGCTACAGTACTGCTTGCATGCACTCTCCCAACAGTACCACTATTTCTCCTGCTTCTCCCGCTTCTCCTGAACTTCAGTGTGATCCGCTGATACAGCGCTCTCAGCCTTCTCGGTGACATGTTCTCCCTCGGACACTTCGAGTGGGCTTGCAAGTGGGCTAGCAACCCCACCGACACTTCCACTAATGCTGTCTGCCCTGCCATGTCCGAGCAAGCCACTTCGTACGCTGGTGGCATCGCCGGCAATACTTTGTTTGGCATAGTAACTATTCCTTTCACTAGGAAGCGTGGGCACGATACCGGTGGCAGAGTAGATACTAGTCCGTTCGTTGTTGGCGATGCGCGAGGTCGTCTGATGCAGGCCGGGTGTGGTTGGCATGTTGCTGCCGGCTTCCACATTGGCACTCAGTACGCTCAGTGGCAGGCTTTCTCGAGATCCTCCCCACAAAGAGGACGGAGCTAGAGCGCGCACCGAAGCATCGGTGTCAAAAGACCGGCGCCGATGCCGGTTGCTTGACGAAGCCAACGTAAGGATGGATGCATTGTCAGTCAGGAGATTGTTTGCAGTTGCCATATTATAAGTCGTGGGGTGCCCGCCAGTGCTGTGCTGGGCTTGGGCCACGGCCATATGGGGAGGTATTGCTGAAGCGGGGGAGGCCGTAGGGAACGGCTGAGTATATTGAACCGCCTGCAAATTGTTGTTATTTTGGTTTGTAGCATTTGCATTATTCGCGTTGCCATTGGCGGCCATGGACTGAATCGTTGTCAGAGTAGTCGTCAACGAGCGCACTGAGGGAGCCGGCGACGAGAAAGTGCTGTCTCCCCCCTTCCTCGAGTCTAACCCGCCGTTGGCAGTCCGGCTGGTTCCAGCAACTGACGAAGCCATATGGGAGGGGGCGTTGATTGAAAATGTAGCGTCATGTTCGGTCGATACTGTGGGAGCCGTGGATCGCGGAGGCGCAATGCCCTCCATCGAGGAATGGAGCGACCCCCGGCTACGCGAGAGAACCGACGTCACGCCAGTGTTATTCGTTGTGAGTGAGGGGTGACTGTGCCGATTTTCTGGTGCTCCCACATGCCCCGACTGCGGATAGGGATTGTTTAGTTTCGGTCCTCGCTTCTTGGAGGCTTTGTGGGTGCCATCTCTTTTGGCTTGGCCGTGTCGGCTGCCACCCTCGGCAGACGAGGAGCCATTCTTGAAGTTGGCGAGCTTTTTTACCCAGTTCGAAAAGGGCCGCCGGCGACCTGTTCGCTCCTGTCCATCTGGTAATCCGTTAGAGGTGGAAGCATGAGGAAAGACATGTGGTGAAGTCAAGGTTGCGTAGATTGATTTGTGCGCTAATACGTAAAGCGGGCACTTACCAACAGCGCGAGTCGGCGATTCCGTCATGGCCATTTAAGATGTGCTTCGTGCAAAATATATGCGCCCAGGGCGATGAATACCAAATCGCGATGGTAGAGGGCTTTCAGACAGTTGAGAATGAAGATGATAGTAGGAGCGTGTCTGTACGAAACAAGGGCCAGGAACAGGCGGGTAGATAATTAGGCACTGGCAGCACAGCCACTGGGGGCTCCAGAGGATCCAGAGGAGGAGGTAGCGATGGATCTTTGACTTTCTTGGGCTTCGCGCGACAGAAACCTTGGGTAGGGTTCTTGGTGCCTGAGCTCGGGTGACGTGTGATGGCGATGGCAGTGTATTAAGTGGTGTCGAATGAGCCGCGCTCTTGTTTGCAAGATCCAATCGGTGCAGCACTGTCACTCGCACATGTATATGCTGATGAGGTATGAGGTGTGTGTTAGTAGGTAATGGCAAGTAGTCGCAGGCTGTCAGGAAATTGATGGAGGACTGCTGCTGCTGCTGTTGCTGCTGTGGTTGAGCGGCTAATGAAGTGGTCCAATGAAATGTTGGGATGGGAGAGGTTCAGTTCGTCTTTGCATCAGGTACCGGAAGTTGTGTGGCCAGTTTTTTGGCTGGTCTGTCGATGAGAATCGCATCGAGACCAATCGCATTGTCAGTGAACGAACGACCTGAAAGACGACTGGTGATCCAGTCTCGGGGGCTCGGGTCTTCGAGGAGGTGGGTTCGAAGGCCCTGCGGAAACCGGCCGCATGGCACCCTGTCCAGCCTGTCTCCCTGTTTGGCACCTAACAAATCCAGAAAACAGGGGCTCGCGAGCAGAAACAAAGGGCCACGAAGGGGCAAAAGTGGCTGTTATTTCGGGAATCACAGGCCTAACCAGCGTTACCCACAGACACCCACAGGCCATCCCATCTTCAGTGGGTGACAGGCGGGCTGACTACCAGCAAATGAGGCAACGGTACCCCAAACCGCCCCATCAGTCATTGATTGCACAGGCCCAACTCAGGCCTAAGATTAAAAGATTAAAGTCTAGGCCCCTCTAAAGGCCGGACCCTGAAGGAATTGCATTCGTCATAGCTTGAGCATCTCGTGTCCATCATTCACGATGTCCATATGTCGAGTCTAGCCTCTGCATAGCATCGTCAAATCGCCATCACCAACGGAGGTCCCGTATAGACACGTGATTTCCTCCAAAAGCTCTCATCGCCACCAATATAGGCTTTACACGTTCACATCGACCTGGCCTATCTCTTCTTATCCCAGTCAAAGTTTTAAAGCTTGATTGCTGCTACCATTTCATTCAATGACAATATCGGCGATGTTGGTTCGTTGATCATCGCTTGAATCTGGGTCGGGATCTGAGTACGACATCTTGGAACGGGCTGATCAATACGCTCCACCACTTGAGCTGAGCTCTGCTCAGATCTTCCACGTGTTACTCATCGTCACAAGATGGGGCTCGGAGCACCAATCTATACATCGTTATGTCGATCAGACCACTGCCACCTGATGTGGCTGCTCAGATCAAGTCTTCTATTACAATAACCTCGCTGAATGATGCAATTTGCGGCCTGGTCAAGAATTCACTGGATGCCAAGGCCACCAAGGTAGTCATTCTAGTCGACTATTCTCGAGGTAACTGCACAATAGAAGATAATGGAGAAGGCATTCTTCCTGCTGAGTTCCTTGACGGCGGAGGCCTTGGCAAACCTCATTGTAAGATGATAGAAGCAGTTGAGCATCCCTCATCTCTACCGAGCTTCGGGACTAACCCTCTCTTTTGTAGGCACTTCAAGATTCCCTCCTCGTGCCGATGTTCATGGAAGAAGTGGCACGTTTCTAGCATCGCTGGCAGCTCTTTCGCTGCTCTCTATTACATCTCGCCACCAAGCGCACTACTCACAGAACACGGTCAAGATCCATAGGTCAGATATTATAGCACGTCACATTCCATCTTTGCCCGACCAAAAGCGGCTTGCTTCAGGCCATGGTACCCGAGTAACAGTACGAGATTTGTTTGGGTCTATGCCTGTTCGGGTGAAGCAGCGTGCTATAGCTGCTGAAAAGGGGCTGCATAGTAGAGACTTGGACCGGCTCCGGTATGTTCTGGCAAGTCTTGCACTCCCTTGGCCAGGTCCCGTCACTATATCTGCCCATGACTCTTCGCGTCAACATGGTACCAGTATCCGAACCAACGGAATGCTACTACATGATGCATCGGACAGGGGCAGTCGCTCGCATTTAGTCTCCCACATCTCCCGTGTGCTATTTACAGCGGGCCTCTCAGAGGAAGTCTCTCCTGAGTCATGGGTGGCTCTCAAGGCGTCGGCGAGCGGGATACAAGTCAGTGGTGCTGTATGTTTAGTGCCAGTCGCAACAAAACGTATGCAGTTTATCAGTGTTGGGGTTGCGCCAGTCCTGAGCGAGCATAACTCCACCATCCTTCACGACGAGATAAATAAGGTATTCTCGAACTCCAGCTTCGGAGACCAAGAGGATGTCATAAACCTAAGTGATACGGAGCAAGACAGGAGGAGTAAAGACCAACGGTTCAAAACAGACGGCTACACAAACAGAGAACTAAAGGCAAGGAGAGGAGTTGATCGCTGGCCTATGTTCTGTATAATGATACGGCCTGGCACCTCAGTCAGTCCAATTCAGGATGTTGAGAGTTTCCTTGGCGAAGGTCGACAAGACCTTGAAACCGCCATCGACATTGTCAGAGCCGTTATTACTGAGTTTTTGAGGAGGCATCATTTCCGCCCTACTCGTGTTAAACCACTTCAAGCTAATGTCGCTGGGTTATGTCAGTCAGGAAAGGCTAGAGTCAGTCCTCAGAAAAGCGACAAAGCCCGGTCTACAAGTGCCTCGAGGACGAGCCAAGCTTCTAACGACGATACGGGAGTTAATACCTTGCCCATTGCGGGCGATCTAGCCAGAACAAGACTTCAGCTACCCGCCATGGAAAGCAGTTCTGAATCAGTCTTCAGTAGATTTACGGGATTCAAAAGTGGGCGGCGGATCCCAATATTATCTGGACCTACTGATATGAAGGATGTGGAAGTTCGACATACGTTGCAACCCAGTATTCGCTCAACGGTATCTGATACATCAGGCCAGCATGTAGCACAGTCTCTTTTTGGTCCATCAGGAAGGTTGCTTCGCCCCCCTTTCCAGGACGCTGAGTTGATGGATGATATCTCTTCTACGAATAAACCAGACACCATCAGTCAACCACGAAATTACCCATCAGAAGCTGTGTCAGCAAACAAAGACGACTACACTGTCTGGACAAACCCCATAACGAAGCAGAACGCTGTTATAGACTCCCGGACAGGGTTTATATTACCGTCTTCTGAACATCCTGGAAATACAGTAGGAACTAAAACACTCCGCCTTTCAACAACAAACTCCCAACCACAACAGACCGATACAGACGAGAAAACAGATACATGGGTGACAGAATTGTTGTCTCGATGGCGCAACCCTGTTTTCGAGACATCAGAAGCGCCAATCCCAGCGACTTCTATCTACTTTGGGCTCCCGAGCTCGTCCAACGATCCGAGACCGAGAAACTTCCAAAGTTGCCAATGCAAGCAGGACAGTAGTCTCGCCGGACTTACCAGCGTGGAAGGGCGGGTCTCGAAAGGGGCGTTAAAGGAGGCGAAAGTAATCTCACAAGTCGATCGGAAATTCATATTCGCAAAGGTTCCTTTAGAGCTCGACTCTTCTCGCGGGGCTACCAATAAAGAGAATGCCCCTTCACTCTTAATTCTAATAGACCAACATGCGGCTGACGAGCGGTGCCGGGTGGAAGCCTTGATGCAGGACTACTTCAGTACTGGGGTTTCAGGCTCCTCGCGAGGCCCCATAGCCCGAACAGAGCTCTTGGACCAAGTACTCCAGTTCGAGATCACAGCGCAGGAACGCGCACTGTTTGAACGATATGCTCCCTCGTTGAAGCATTGGGGAATCATTTACGATGTTAGCCCGACTACCGCAGCATTATCAAGAGGTCAATCCCAATGTCAACCATCTCTAAAAGTCACCCGGTTACCTTTGGCTATCGCCGAAAGATGTCGGCTCGAACCCCGACTTTTGATCGATCTGTTAAGGAAGGAGGTCTGGCACTTCGCAGAACACGACACGCCCCAACAGGCCAGCCAACGAGATGAAGAGCCTGAGCAAGACTTGCACTGGCTCGCAAGGTTTCACAGGTGCCCTCAAGGTATACTGGATATGATTAACTCAAGGGCTTGCCGAAGTGCTATCATGTTCAATGACGTGCTCCCCCTGGAGGATTGCGTGGGCCTATTGAGTAGACTTGCTGATTGCGCAATGCCCTTCCAATGTGCCCACGGACGGCCTTCCATGGTCCCTCTTATTGACACGGGTAAATCAATCTCGCAAACGGATGAGAGAGGCAGCAATGGGAATTTCTCCAGTGATTTTAACCGTTGGAAGTCAGGTAGTTAGCTGGGTGCTTAACATGCTTGATACCATGAGTACTCAGCCAGATAAACACCTTATCAGTCTACCACTTTATTAAATCCTATCCGATGTCTGCGGAGGTACGGCTTGAATGAATCATGAATGGCTAGTACATCCCTAAAATTATATACATTGAACCCATTATTGCTGTGTTTAAATCCAAGTCTGTGTGTATTCAAGATGGCCTCGGTACAGCTTCTTGATGTTGGGTGCCAAGCCACACGCACAGCCACTCTACCGGTAAGCTAGCTCCACACAAGCAACCCAGTGACGACAGCGGCCTCAAGCCATCCTCAATACTGCGACAACAAGCGCCATGCAACCGTGATAAATCAACTCGTTCGCTCAGATATTTGATCATGGCATTGCTTTTGGTAGGTATTCCAAATCACGCACCATCAGTATTTACACCATTTGCCAGTCAAACTAACAACAAATCGCCTTGCGCAGTGGAAAGCATTCGACTTCTTCGAAGTGAGCCAGGTCAGACTGGGCGACGACGAGACGCGGTCCTTCTTCGAGAACAACGAAATATCGAGCGTGTGCTCTGGCTCTGACAGCCTGTTCCTCGGTAGCTTCGATGGACATGTACGAATCATCGGGCCGAGCTGGAAGGTCGTCCGGAGCTTTCAGGCGCACGAGACCGGCCATATAACACACATGCGCCAGGTCGAGGGCACAAGCTTGCTGGTTACTATTGCCGTAAGCGAACACGGATTGAATGGAACGATGAACGAAGGCTGATGAGTAGCAGGAAGATCTGAGCAGCGAGCCGGTATTGAAAGTTTGGGCACTCGATAAACCAGTTAAGAAGACGGGGCTTCCGACTTGCTTGAGTACGCTCAATGTGCACAATGGAAGGAAGCAGTTTCCAGTGAGTCAACCAATACGGATGCGTATTGGATATTGTGGAATGGGAGCGCTGACATGAGCCAGATTTCTGCTTTCACGGCATTCGACGATCTCTCGCAATTGGCAGTCGGGTTCGCAAACGGAGCAGTCACTGTCATACGAGGCGACCTGATCCACGACCGAGGAACGAAACAACGCATCGTATACGAATCGGAAGAACCAGTCACCGGTGTGGAATTTATAGGCGATGCAAAGTCCACCACCCTTTTCGTTGCAACGACGGCCCGACTCTTGAAATTGGTCATATCCGGCAAAGGCCAAGGGCAACCGCCCCGAACTGTTGAAGACTCCGGGTGCGCTGTCGGATGCATGACGCGCAACAAGAAAGATGGCGACATCATCGTGGTTCGAGACGATGCCGTTTACTACTACAAAGTGGATGAAAGGGGTCTGTGCTTCGCCAATGATGGCACGACGACGATGGCTTCAACCTACCATGACTACGTTGCTCTTGTCTCACCGCCCGCTTCTTCGAGAGACGGCGGCTCAAACAATATGCGGCGTCGATTCGGAGGTGGAAGCACCGAATCGCTCTTCAACGCTTCAACATTCACCATGGTTGACCCCAAGTTGCAGATAGTTGCACATACTGAGACTCTGATCTCCAAAGTACAGGTGATGTTTGAAGTATGGGGCGATCTCTTCATCTTGACCCAGGACGGCAGGGTCAACCGATACCATGAAAAGACCTTGCAGCAACGCTTAGAATTACTATATCAACGCAACCTGTACCCGTTGGCCATCAACCTAGCCAAGGAATCGGGCATGGACGGGCAACAGCAGAACGTCATATACCGCAAGTACGGCGATCACTTGTATCAGAAGGGCGACTACGATAATGCCATGTCACAGTACATCAAGGCCATTGACAACACGGAGCCGTCACAGGTTATCAGGAAGGTAGGCTTTGGCTTCAATACAGAGTGTCGGTAAACAATAAGCTAACACTCACAGTTCCTCGATACCCAAAGGATACACAACCTGATCGAATACTTGGAGGAACTACACGAGCACCATAAAGCCACCGCTGATCACACGACACTATTGCTCAACTGCTATGCCAAACTCAAAGATGTTGAGAAATTAGAAAAGTTCATCAAATCTGAAGGAGACCTGAAGTTCGACTTGGATACAGCAATTACCATGTGCAGACAAGGGGGCTACTTTGACCAAGCCGCTTACCTAGCCACCAAACATGGGGAGAATGAGTTGGTTGTCGATATCCTAATAGAGGATTCCAAGAACTACAAGGACGCCCTCGATTTCATCTGGCACCTGGACCCCGATTCTGTAAGTGGATCTCCTCTTCTTGATTGCCTGGCAAGCAGCTGTTTAGCTAACTAATAATTCTAGGCATACCCAACTCTTATGAAGTATGCGAGAGTTCTTCTTGAGCATTGTCCAAGAGAGGCAACGCAATTCTTCATTGATTACTACACAGGATCATACAAGCCAAAAGTACATGTAGCATCCCCGGAGCGACCTCCATCGCCATCCGGTGGTGCGTTTGGCGGACTTGCTAGCGGGACTGCAAATGCAGTTCAAAACCTAACCAACTTACTACCTTTGCCTTACATGAACAGCTCAAATATATCTACGCCTCCTTCTCAGGGGGCAAGTCGGCCGAAAGCTGGCGAGGGTGAACGGACAATAGATCCCAGTCTGGTTGAGGCCCCTGCATACGAAACGCCGGCTCCTCGGACTGCATTTTCTTCCTTTATCGACCACCCAGAGGAATTTATTGTTTTCCTCGAAGCATGCCTGAAAGAAGAGTATCTAAAGGATACGGATAAGTCTGACTTGTATACAACTCTATTCGAGATGTATTTACACAAAGCCAACCAGAAGAAAGGCGAAGAGCGAGAGGAATGGGAGGCCAAGGCCAAGAATCTCATATCCGGCCGAGATTTACCAATCGAGAACTCCAACATCCTGTTATTGTCACATCTGTCAGCATTCCGCGACGGAACAATACTTGTCAAGGAGCAATCAGGCCTTCTCTTCGACATCTTCCGTTCTTACACTAGCGCCAAGGACACGCGTGGCGCCATCAAGGCGCTTCGCAAGTACGGGCCTGAAGAGCCGCAGCTCTATCCTGCTGCACTCGCGTACTTCACCTCTGACCCAGCGGTACTTGACGAAGTGGGCCCAGACGAGTTAGCCAGCGTCCTCAAGCGTATCGACGACGACGGCCTCATGGCTCCCTTGCAGGTTATTCAAACACTGGGTGCCAATGCAGTGGCCACCATGGGTATGATCAAGCCCTATCTGACCGAGACCATCTCGCGCGAACGCCGCGAAATCGCAGCGAACCGCCGGCAGATCAACAGCTTCCGCAAGGAGACGGAGCAGAAGCGGGCCGAGATCGCCGAGCTCGGGGCGAAGCCCGCCGTGTTCCAGGCGCAGCGGTGCCCGGGCTGCGGCGGTGCGCTCGAACTGCCGGCGGTGCACTTCCTCTGCAAGCACAGCTTCCACCAGCGCTGCCTGAAGCAGGGGGGCAGCGACGGCTCCGAGACCGAGTGTCCCGTCTGCGCGGGCAGCAACATGGCGGTGCGCGCGATGAAGCGGAGCCAGGAGGAGCGGGCAGACCGGCACGACCTGTTCAAGGACGCGCTCGAGAAGAGCAAGGGCGATGAGCGATTCAAGACGGTGTCGCAGTGGTTCGGGCAGGGAGTCATGGGGAGCGGGTCTGCCATCGAATAGGAATGGAGATTGTCTAGCGTTTAGGTCATCTAACAGCAGTTTGTATTTACACTTGATGAGAATGATACCAGCCACCAAACGGTCCTACAAGTCTTGCATAATTGCGTGGCGGTTTATTTACTGTCGGCACCGTGAGTAGTGTTCGACTTCCCAGTCTACGGTCCGCTTGTTCCTTCTTCGTATGGCGGAAGTGTGTGTTAGTGGCGCTTCTCCTCTTTGCTATTTTCCCACAAAGCAATTGCCGAAAGCTGATGAAGTTGGGTTCAATAAGAAACAATAAGCTGAAATCCGTGAAGAGTCTAGTTCCATATGCACGAATATCAATAACAATTTCTTGGCGTCCAAGTTGTTTCTAGTAGCAGTGGGAAAAGCCAATCAGGGGAGTCCCTCTTCCGTGCGGCTGAAGTTGAGTTGGGCTATGGTTGGGGGGAGGGAGCCGTACATATCACTGAAAGGATCAGCTGGACCATCTTCAGGAGCCCTCCTTTCCGGCGGGTTCAGAGCATTGATAACATAAACGGGCGTATTCCTGTGTGGGTGCGTCGTCCCGAACTTCAAAGTATAGACGAGTGCGTCGCTTTGTACTAGAACCGACTTGATCTACGCTTCTTTCTCCATAACCCGTCCACCGGCATTTCTTGATACTAGCTACTACTAGCTACAGAGACTCCACGTACAAGTCCGTGAGATATCTAATTAGTTTACGATGGATGTCCCACCACCTATTCCACCTCGACCTCCGGGGTACGAAATCCACTCCCCACCGCCCAGCAACAACATCAACCCACAGTTGCCACCAAGACCCTCTCCTCAGCAGCAGCAGCAGCAACAGGGTGCTTGGACAGGCTATACCCAGCCTTCATACCCCTCCTTTACCCAGGGGGTGCCACCTCCGCAGGCCGCATCGTCGTCATCGTTCTCTGGTGGTGGTAGCACATCGACGGGCGGTGGATGGACGTCGCTGTTCCATCCAGACGGCGCGCCCACGCCCCTGTTCGAGGCGCTAATGGCGGCCTTCTTCGGACGTCTCGATCCCGGCCGGGCGGGGCATATCAGACCGGAGACGCTATCGGGGTTCCTGGACTTGAACGGGTTTCTTACCGAGGATAATATCTGTACGTCGTTTGTGTTCGTCTGCCCCTCTATCTTCCATCTTTTCATCCTTCCCTTCTTGTGACTAGGCCTATCTGCCATCACCCTGTCGAACAAACAAGCCCATCTATCATGATATATGTGCCGCGCCGTTCTAGAACAAATGATGGAAGCTGCGGTCAGGATATGTAGTTGACAGTGCCTACTACCAACATAGGGAAGTCCAACCTCAAGGACGGCAACTTCCTCTACACGGCCCAGGACATGGCCGACTACGAGCTCAAGGCCTGCTGCGAGGCCTGGTATTTCGACCACAAGACCGTGGTGCGCCACCCGGGCCGGAACCAGCTCCCCTACGGCGGCATGCCGCTCCTCAGCCTCAAGGGGTTCACCGACATGATGGCCGTCGAGTCGGCGGGCGAGCCGGAGCGCGGCTGGCGCGGGCTGAACGCGGCGCTCCGGCACTACGGGATCTGGCCGGCTATGGGGCCGTTGCCGCGGGAGGTGTTCTTACAGGTAAGCAAGCAATTTCCCTCCCTTTTTCCATGTGTTTGCAGCGGCCGTTTCTGTCGGCTCAGGGGTACGTGGCTGGTGTAGACCAAGTAAGGTCTTACTGCTCAGTATCTTCTTGTCGAGGGATTCGACATTGTAACTCCAGCCACGTACAGCTACCTATGTTCGGATGTTCATTGTAGCTAATGTCGTGCTCTTGGTCTTCTAGGATATGCCACGCCAGCTTCAGCAGCGACTTGAACAGGTCAAGATCCGGAGTCACCGTGCCGCTCAGGAGAAACTAGATGCTGTGCGAGTACGGTCCCAAATAGAGGCACAAGGCCGCCAGGTGAGTGATACACCCCACAGCAGAAAGATCGCTTCATGTCTGGCACCACACATTCCTCCACATTACCTCGCTTGTTCCCCAGACGTTCATCCCGGTGCGCATCTTCGGCTATACAACCGTCATGTGGCAATGGAGCGGCATGTCTTGGTACCCCGAGATATCCGAATATGCGATCTATTATACCTACATCCCATCATCACCTCGCCCCCCATGTCATCCTCTGCACCGCCTCCGCTCCGGGTCCCCACCACCCCGGGCTATTCTATCCCTCCCCTTTTGTTTATCAAATTATAGCGCCCTGTCTGACTCGCTGGCTAACCAACACGAACGACACAGGCCGCCTTGGACCTTATTGATGGTCCCCGTTACGTGTGGAGATACTAATACTAAATATGCTTCCTCCACCTATCCCAACCCAGCTCCGCGGCCCCATGGGGATGGGTACGCTGGGCTGGTTGGCTGGTTCGGATCAGAAGGGAAAGAGGCGAGCTGATTTCGGCAGTGAATTACCAAGCAATGACGAGATCATGATTGTGTTTTTAATCAGGAGATTGCGGCGACACTAGATCGACCGTTGGGAATTCCTTGCAGCCAACGAACGTCCACGGATCGGATATGTACCCCGTTCCTGCGTATTTCCTCGGCCAGTAAGACGCGAAATGGTCGTGGAATTAATAAGTGCAAGGATGCGGTTATCTTCTATCAAGGGGGTCGCTCGGCAAGTGGAAAGTCTAAAGTTATAGCTAGTTTGTTATCCCTGGGGCTGTTTCTCCGGTTGTGTATTGGCAATATCACGAGTCAGATATATGCATCCTATACCCAAGTTCCTTCACTCCGGGTCCAAGTTGCTGGACCGATTGCCCATGAAATGCAACGTTATCATCTGAGAATGATGATGCCGACTCCAGCCGCTTATTAAACATGCGGACCGTGAGTGATGAACGAACGGACAGCAACAACCCTGGGCAGCTGTGACGAATCAGTTGGCGCGTCAAAACACGCACCTCGGAGCTATCTCCGTACGGCGGTTTCCAGCGGCCGCGAGTCATAAGTCGGGAACAGTAGACCGTATTCTGGATGTCACGGCCTATCCAGATAAACTTAGCCAGAGACAAGGACTTCCGAGGCGGTCCTGACGGCAACTTAACCCGTCTGGCACATGCTGATATGCTTGGTAGACGTCAAAACCTCGCGATAGTGTACTAGTATGTAGATACGGTATGCTCTGGAGGGTGTGGTGCTTGTACCTTGATGACACGCATTGGACAACCACAATTCTTGCCAAAAGTCTAATAATGATTTTGTTTGTGTAGTGGTAGTTTGTCTTGTCTGTCCTGGAGCCTCCTTTCCTAAATTAGTCCCACCCGCCGGTCCAGCATCTGTCATGTATCTTTTCCCGTTCGATGCCAACCCGCGATGAGTCCCGGGGGCGTGACGGGCCCCGCGGACAGGAACCATAGAATAATCTGCCTCTCCCCCCCCCCTCTCTCTCAGTGCAGTACACCCTCAATCATTCGCTCCTCTAGGCCTCCTGCTTTCGCCCGGATGATGCGCTCGTGCAGGAGGAAAGCAGAGCGCGAAGTATTATCCCATGCAAGTAGTATCGTTTTCAAATTAAGCGACATGAGACATCCAGTATCGTGACAAGGACAAAAGCTTGGTACAACTGACCACCAGTGTGGCTGCAAGACTAGGGCGGCAAAGGGGGAACGAACTTGCTGGGAAGAAGAAGGGGGAGGGTGAGTGAGACTGACCTCGACCTTCACCTAGCATCCAATCAACAGCCAATGGACGGAGGGTGGTGGCGCGGACGGCGGCGTCATCCATCAAAAAAGTAAATTAATGGTGTGTGTGTCGCCCTCGATAAGAAAAAGTCAAAGTATAGTAAGTGTGGCTGGCTTTTTCTTATCGACTTCTTCTTCTTCTTCTTCTTCTGTTACAGGCACTTACACAATGTGGTAGCGTGTGAGTGGACTTTTTGGAGGGGAAACAGGAATGAAACCTATCGAATCAAAAAGGTGGTGTTGTGAGGTCGTGTAGAAAGAAACAAACAGGCTGTGTCGTTGTTGGGAGATTTGGGAAGGGATAAATCAATTATCACATGTCGAGAGGCTTAGGTGTGAGGCGGCTGGCTTCTTTCTTCTCACTGCGACTTCTCATCAAGGACTGGTGCTTTGTTTGTTGAGACCTGAAAAGAGTCGACTACTAATCGAGCAGGCACGTACCGAGTTGAGTGTACGTCGTAACCTTAGAATGTAGTGGGCTGAAAAGAGCTGGTTGCTGGTTTCACTTTTTGGTTGGGTGTGTGGCTTTTGCAAGTTTCCTATTGCTACGTTGAGCCTTGGCCTAGGCTGGCTGGCTGGCCATTCTACCAGTTCATGACTTCCTTTCGCCCTGGAGACTGTAGGCTACTAGATTGTAGATTGTAGTACTACCAGAGGTACGTTGTGACCTAGAGATGGAAAAAATAGAATACCTAGTGGTAGGATGTTCATGAAGAGGGGCAGATTGGCAGGCCCAAAGTATGGGGATACGTACCCCAACTCCAACTCAACTGGGCTGGGGGAGGGTACATAAGTAGTGGTAGTAGTGGTTGTGGTGGTTTCAACATACGGAAAGGGCAAGTATAGACGACCAGGCCTGATAGTCGTGCCACAATCCATTTGGTTTGACGGCCGACAGAACGACCTCAGCACATCTCATTGCCATTGCCATTGCCATTGCCTTACTACTGTCCTAGATGCAGCAAGCCGATTGGCATCAGGCTACCAGGCTACCAGAACTACCAGACCACACTAACCAAACACCGCCGACACCGACACCGTCTAGCAGCCGCAGACAGTAGCGAATCCTTATCTCTCATGGCTATCCGAAGTGTCGAAGTGACATACGACGTATGTGCGGGAGAAGGGAGACGGACGACGAATGCGGGTCGAAACACTAACCACTTGGGTGTGCATCCCGTCTCGCCCAATGTAAGATGACGTGCATCTTCACTGTCTCAGGAGGCCCTCTCTTCTTCCTATTTAGCAATCATTTGCAAAGTAGACAGACAGAATTGCTCCCGAGGAAACCGACTTCGCCATGGGGACTTCTAGATACGTAAACCACTGCATGCTTATTTGTCCGTCTTCTGCTCGTGTGCAACCCGGTAGTCTTGGTAGAGTTTCCTGATCTGCAACTGCGATTTTACATGGGTGTAACTAACACCCAAGTACCGTTGCTGACCATGCATATATCGCATTTCGGTCTCGGGTATTGCTCTCTCGGCCGCTTTGGCTCGCCTTGCAGCACACAGACGTACATATATACATACATACATACATACATGTACATACATATGTCAAAGTGGGTGGGCTTTTCCGAATCCTCCAATGAACCGGCGGCTCCTTGGCAGAGAGAGCTTGTGGGCTGGACTACATAGACTAGCACCTCTGCTGTGTCAATATCTACTTGTACGACTGTGGGCGCCCTCTGCATAGTCGAGGTTGGTCTGGTAGATGTGGAGAGCCACTTGCCCTCACCTACGCGTATATATGTTGGAGAAGAGGGTGTGGTAGTGGGTGGAGAAAAGGGAAGGGGAGGGAGCAGCAGCGCCATCATCATCTTGGGGGAAAGGGAGAATAGAATATTAGCTGCAGTAGTATCGACAACACCCTGAGCAGCATGCTCTTCTAATCGCATACTCGCCCTGCCCAATCAGAGTTGACGCGCCTGCTCTGTCTATATCTCGACTGGAGCAGGACCGGCGTCTTGCTTTGATCTGCCCGCCACTGAGCGCTTAGCAGTCGGCGCCGGATGATGTGGCCGACGATTAAACGTGCTATGTATATCGATCGTCCTGGGAGCCCGATATGAAGCGCCATCCCTCGCCCTTGGTTCTTATATAAGGTGAAGTAAGTAAGTATGCATGCATGTAGGTACTGTATTAGGAACCTGCAACTCTGCTGTTACCAAATCGGCGCAATTCCTCGGTTGAATGAATCCCTTGGGCAGCAAGGGACCTTCAATGCCTACCTGGTGATATGCGGTTTGCTCTTGAGAATGGGATTCAGAGGCAAACCGTCATCTGAAATGGCTGGACAATGCTGCTCTTCTAGCTCGGCGTAAAGTCGGGAGCACAAGTAAGTGTTACCGTTGGTCGGGATACCATACCACATTCACGTCAAAGTCTCCTAGGATTCAGCTGGCTCGTCCTGGATCTTTGGAGGGAAAGAATACATCATCTCCAAATTGGATGCCCCGTTCCTCGCTTCGAGAGCCAATATCAGCTTCTGGAAAACGGGCACCAACTCAGGGCAGCGCGGTAACGCGGCTCGCAAGATATTGCCAGCACAACCTTGGACAACTGCTGATCTTACAAGTCGCTTAGTTCTTTAGTGAATGTCCACCGTAGAAGCTGGAGTCTAGAGTGTCCAGAGTGACGATGAACATCTGAATGGGAACGTAGTTGGCATGGCTTGCTGAGGCCGGTTGTCGATGGTGTCATTCGCGTCTTGCAACCATCTCACCTTGCTGGCTGGCTGGCTGGATATCGACGGCATCAAATCTGCCCAGCTAGCTTCTAGGTAGAATCACAAGAATCGCAAGAATTACCCCCGAACTGCCTGCCGGCTGGGGATTGTGTGAGACTTTGTGTGGGCATGGCGGATGGTATGGATGTACATGCCAGGTTGACGGTGATCCGGGGATGGATTCTGTGTTTGCATGTATGTGTATGTACAATTATATAACGTCGGCGGGATTCTCCATCAAGTGACCTATCACCTGTAGCGTATGAGAAAGAGCCGTTGGACTGGGTGGTGAGCTCGTCGCCACCCTGGTCAGTAAACATATGACGAAAACCCGACCTGTCATATTTTGATATTCGGAGAGAAACCTCGAACACAGTACACAGCTGCAGAGCGACACGGGACGGCCGGTTGGTCGTCGTATAGTCTTGCTCGACATATGTATGTATGGTAGTATATACATATATAGATACATACATACATACATACATACATACATACATATCTGGGTTCACTCAGCTGCAAGTTCCCTACCCTCGATGGCGCTTGAGGCGGGCGATACCCAAATTACCCCCGGCCAGCCAGCGGCTGGTGGGATGTGTATTGTGACACTGGAAACCCGCCATTGCCCCGCGGGCTTTAGATTGGGTACAAGTATCGCGCGGGAAAAAGGGTATCCTCGCTTGGGAAGATCAGATCTTGGCAATGATTTCACGAATCAGTAAGTAGTGGCAGAGAGAAACCACCTGCCTCCTCTTCTCTGTCTGGCTATGCAGGTAGGATGTGTGTGTGTGGCCCTTCTCTCATTTGACGGAAGTGCGTCCATCCATACCCATGCGATTGGTCAGCCGCCATGCGCGGAGTATGTGGCATTCTGTACATCTAACGACGTTATAGAAAAGCTGGGCCAAGCAGCCCCCGAATCCCGAATGCTGCGCTGCATGTCATCATTCAGGAGGAGCAAGAGGAGGCGGAGGTAGTAAGTAGTAGGAGGAGGATTGAAATCATGGCTCTCTTGGGACTGGCTCGTCTCGTGAAAGTGAGATCTAACATTGAATCATCATCAATTGGGGTGTGATCGGACTAGCTAGCTAGCACCTGTAGGAGGTACGTTGCAGGCTTGCAGCAAGCAAGACCACTTGGTGTCGTTGATCCCCAGAGACTTGGATGGACTTGGTTTAGGTCGGTATGCAGCTGTATTAGCATCGGGTATAGCGCCGTCTTGAATAGCCCATCTCCCAGTCGTACCTCTTTTCATCCCTGCGCCATGCGCTTACGCCCCTCCGCAACTGTTCCTGAATTCACCCAGGAAAGAGACAGAGCACCTTGTCAGCAATCATTGACCCCGGACTTTGGATCATCACTCTCCGTAATAATTGTGACGACTGAGCCCGGCGTGCTTGTGCTTGTGCTTGGGTGCTCCGAAGTGGTGACTAACCATATATAAACCCTAGAAAAAAAAAGATACCGTTTCATTTCCATCGACATGGGTCTTGGTCCAAGCAAGATGCACCGGGGGGCTCTGCTCATTGGCTGGGAAGCTGAGGGGGCGCGACAAGTTACCTCTTTGGGTAAACGGGGGAGGTCTGGGCTGGCCTCAAGAAGTGACGATGTGCTCACGTAGAATCGAGGGGACAAAGGGAAAACGAGAAAACGAAGGGGGGAAAAAAGAAAAGGCTTGGCGGGGCGGGCGGACTCCACGATAATGCGGCCACACCCGGAAGACCCCATGGCAAGCGGTGCATCGTCTGCTTCTGGCAAACCGGAGTACATTCGTTCGGCGGTCTAGACCGCGGTCCACCACTCAGTGCCCTCGATCGCAAGCCCCTTCACGATGCATCGTGAGTTTGGACAAGAGTACGACTAATGTGAAAAGGCGGCGGAGAGGGGAAAAGAGAAGAAACAGACCCTGGCGCGACCCCACGATATCCTCTATTGGCTGCGGAATGGAGCATCGTGGCCCCCTCGGGCACCAGACATTGTCGACGGACGGGCCCAATCAACCCCTAATTGCATCTCGCTCACGATGCAGTAAAAAATAGTATCAATGGATGAACGGATGAGGTAGGAAATGATACCCAACCGACGCACTCCTTTTTGGAGCACCACATGCTAAGCCGATGGAAATCTCACAATGCCATTCTGGCTAGACAGACACATGAGCCCTGATATCATAGCGCTTGTGTACTTTGCTCATCCACGTGTGTTGGTGCGTTTGCTCCAATGCACATGTAATACAACTACGTCTGGACGATCACCATTCGCAGTTGCGCCTTGCTTGGTGTGGTGGTGGTGGTCGGTCTTCAATCAACATCTTCAATCCCCAGAATGCTGCATCCGCTACTAATAGACCCGACAATTCTTTTTTTTTGTTGCTTTTTCGGGTGTCTGTTCATTGGTGGCGCGCTTCCTATCGAGGCCAACGAATCCCGTTGCTGGTTGGGATGGGATTACATTGTTTGTTAATTACTTGTTTAAGCCGCAAGTAGATAAGACGCTCGTGTGTCATGAACTGCATACAAGTAGTCGTGTGTTTCGATCCGGATCCAAGTCGATATACTCGCTGTCATCAGGCTTTTAGTTAACGAATCGTCCAGTTCCGTCTCTCTGTCCTAACCCAATCTGCCAAGCTTGCCGCATTCCGGAGCCAGGCTACTTTGGTCAGCTCAAGGCTCTTGTGTCGATCAGCAGATTAACCCTGATTGTATACCTTGCCGCAGTATTGTCCAGGGTGTGCGATATAAGGGTGGTGTGTACTTGGCCGATCGTGAACGGAGCATCATCGAGTCATAGCTTTCGTACGAGATGCAGGCATGGGTCGCCGAGTGAGCAGTTGAAAGAGTATGATTGACTGTACGAGTATACTCATTGACGGAGTAGTGGTTCCTCAAATGCCGGGCCGCCGTAATTCGATCACATAGCAATCGATGCGATTTGACTGTCCCCCAACTTCGCACGGAAATAATGCGAGACTTGCGAAAGACAGGATGTGACGAGTCAGTTAGAAAACCACCACTACGTACCTACACACTTGCAGAACAGGAACAGAGAAGAGACAGAGTTAAAACTTAGCAGTAGCACACACGCTTGTCCCCTCCAATGAAGTGCCACAGATTGCTAGCAGCTTTGAGCCGCTCTATCGCTCTATCGCTCTATTGCTTACCACCACCACTACCACCACCACCACCACTCTGCCACTGGTCTATCGACTTACACAGGAAAAGAAAAGCCTAGGGAGTCCTGGACCAAAGCACCCATGCAACTGCAGCCGAGTCCTGCAACTGTCGTATTGTTTTCATGTCGTACGACGACCGATCATTTTCACATTACATGCTGTTCTTCGAGTTGACGACAACGGAATGAACAACAATCTCTTTTTGTGTTTCATATCCTAGCCTAGAAGAAAGATAGAGGCGACGTTGTTATCTGGCCAAGAGTGAGGTATCATACGACGGTCGGTATATAGGTTTTCTGGTACCTGACGTTTCTGCAAAACACGAAAGGTAATTGGCTTGATCGATCAATGAGACGTGCCCGGACCGCGGCGCCGACATGCATGGTGCGAATTTTTCTTCTTTCTTTTTCTTGCTTTCTTACATGCTTAGCCTGCAGAGCTGCAATGCACAACTCAGGAGAGACCAACAGCAGCCATGGCCGGCCGTTGGTGTTGATGATTTTCATGTTGCTTCGTCGCCAGTTTCCGGGTGCCAAGTCATGCATGAACCGGAGCGGCATGCCGTATGCGACTGCATTTCCATATACTTACATGCATACATACATACATACATACATAGTAGTACACGCTTATCCAGCAAGAGCAGACAGCAGAATCGCATTGAACGAACCAGATTGAAGCCGAACAGACAGACCCAATGAATTTCATTCAAACGCATACATACATCATTCCTATGGATGAATGGATGCATGTCTTCTCGCCAGTCAGGTATCTATCTACTACGTATCTACCACTACGTAGTACGTAGTAGATAGATAGGCACATCTTAGGCAGAGTGATCGCTGCCACTAGCTACGTCCCCTGTCCTTGAGTCTCTGAGACCTGACCACCCTATAGTCCTTGCTCCCCTGTCAGGCCGTTCTGCACCCCCATCACCCCTATGCCCTGTAAAACACACCAAACATGGAATATTACAGTACACCAACGTACAGCATCGAAACCTCAGGATGGTTCCTCTTGTCAGCACCCCAGTCACCAGTCTTGCGCACCTAGCCCAGAGGGACGAGACTTTCTTTTTTTCCTCTACCAGGGGTCCGGGTTTACTTGGTTGCGTTCTGAAGACGTCACCCTGGTCAGAACCGATAGCGAATCGAATGCCGTGGAAATTGAGCCGATCATGAACAGCCAAGATAGCAACACTTGCTGTTTTGTTTGACCAATCCAGTGTATCTACCTCCTCGGACGTTCTACAGCGGCTCATCAAGAGCTCACCAACCATCCAGGGAAAGAAAGGCCCACAATGTCGTGAGCCGCACAGATTGGCTAAGGATGTTGCTTTGGGACGCTCAGCCTCACCCTCCCAGATACTTATTAGACAAGAACGTGTTAGCTGTAGGGAAATGTACACATCTCTCTCTACACATGGCCAAGTTATTAGCTGGAACAATTAAGAAGTTTCCCTCAAACTGCGATCTTGTTATTCGCGTGCAACTTCCCCCCTTATTGCTACAGTATTCTGTTTCCCATTCTTTTAGATCAAATGCAAGCGATGGCGCCCAGCGCGGAGTTGCCGCATCCGGCGCAGTATTTCTTAGTATTTCTGCAGTATTTCTTGGGCAAGGCAAATAGAGTTTGTACCGCCTGGACAACCACTTGGGACGGTCTCCATATCAGAAGGTTATATGAACCACTGATAGCCAATCCAACAGCTGTCAGGCAGGTCAGGTTTATATTTTGTTAGTATCTCGCCCTGTCCGCTCCCGCGGCGGAGAGACAACTAACTGTAGGGGACAAGTCAGGTAGATGTGCTGCAATGCGATGCGTTGAATAGCTCCAGTATTTCGACCCATCCAGCTTACCACGAATACAAGATGGGAAGAGGAGTTGATAAGGCTTGGCATGCCGGTTGACCCAAAAGAAACTCCACCGCAGGATGCCCACTGCTTATGTCCCACTGCTGCCCACTGCTGCCCACTGCTGCCCACCCACTGCTGCCAGTCTCCATCCACCAGCTTCCTGCTTCCTCGATTTCATAACGAATAATGTACTGTAGATATAACTACCGACGGCTCGGACATAATGAAAGAGGGAAAACCAAGATTTAAACAGGAGAAGGCCGATAGCTGAACATGAACATGCATTCACTTTGCAGTTATGCCCGCTTCTTCTCACTTCTCAGGGTAGTACGTGCATAAGCATCACGTAAACGGGCGGGTTCTTCGTTTCCTGGGTTCGTCTCCTACTACTCCTACTCACTCATTCGCTCACTCACAGTATGCTGTAATGCAGGTTGAGTGAGTCGGGGCGCGACTGTATACTGTACAATTATGTCAATGTTTTTTTTGTTGATCGTTCCATAGTTCCCATACAAAGCCCACCAAGCAACGCACAACGAACGATACCTACATGTCGCTGCAACCCCTTCATTATTGTAGTGGCCTAACCTAGGAACCTAGGGGAATCAATGGTCCTAGCATCTGAAGTACTCCGTACATACATGCACTTGAGATACACATCAATAGCTCAAGTGCATGTCTGTCTGTATGTAGCGTACCTACCTACATTTACCCTCAGCTCGATTGACACCTGAGTACCGTACCGGTATTTACAAGATAATACCTACATGTATCATATGCAATCAATGATCAACGCGGGCAGTATGATAGTCTGTATGGTGGCATAGTATCTGTGATTCGCAGCACCCGACTTCTTTTCTTCAGATGCAACCTACTTCTTTAACCTCCAGTATATATCTACAGACGTCTATAAAAGAAAGAAACAGACAGACAGGCAGACATACGATAGGCTGTAGGCTGTAGACTGGGAGGGGAGACAGGAGGAGCAGGAGGTACGTGCATGGAAGAAGTAGATACTTTTTCTAGGCCTAGCCCGCCCAGTTCTTATGGGTTCTCATGGGTCCTGGTCGTCTTGGGTGTGGCCCTTGGTGTGGTTCTTTGGTGTGGTCGCTGTGGAACCCCCCCAGTACTGCCCCCAGTAGAGGAGAGGAGCAGAGGAGCAGAGGAAGCAGAGGGGACCAGGTACGTACTTGCATTGATCAATTCCCTGCCCTCCGACCTAAGGCCTAAGGTACTACTCCGTAAGGTTCTTTCAAATCAGATCCGTGCCGACCTACCGCCTGTCCAGTCCTGTCCACTACAGTCCAGTCCTGTCCACTCCCAGTCCAGTCTCTCCTAAGCCAAGCCCAAGACCCCCCCCCCAAGCACCAAGACTCCCAAGACTCCAACCCACCCTCGCTCTTAACCTTGGAACACTCCTCCCACTTGCCCGCCCATTTTCCCACTGACCGTATTCGCTGCCAACATTGGTTCTCTGTTCACCAAAACTTCCCCCAAATTCTGATTCAGTCGATAGTTACAATTTTTTAAACTTCGGTCTTTTTCCTTCTTCACTACTACCTTTCTATCGGCGCTGTAACACTTTGGTTTCTTCATCTACTCTTTTTTTTTTGACTCTTTCTTTCCAACACTTCGACTCTTTTTCCAATCCGACTTATTAATCCGCCCTGAGAGCCAATAATGACGTCCTGAGGAGGAGGGGGGAAATCGCTACCAACAACCACCTATTGACGACCGTTCGCCCGCCTCCCGTAGAAACATCACTCTGTTTTCTCAGACGCAACCTCAACAACCAGGCGAATTTTCCAAAACAAAAAACCCTTCTATTTTTCAGACAATATTACCATGATTCAATGACACTCAGCATGACGGCTGCACCTACAAAATTCACAATCCGAGACAGAACGATTCGACGACGACGCCGCCGAATACCCACCGCACCACCGCAATGGAGCCGCAATCAACTCCCCGACAGGGGCAGCAGCCCCTTCAGAATCTGAAGACCGAATTCCCTTCGAATCCCCAGGTTCCCTCCCGGACCGCAAGCAGCACCCCCGTGTCTTCGCCGGGCCTCTTTAGTCCTAACAACCCGCGACCCGCCCTTAACTTCCCGACTCATCCTGCGTCGGATGCCTCTACCCCAGTCGCCATGAACAGTCCCTATTTACACCCCTTGCAGAACCATCGGGTCCGAGAGTGAGTATTAGTGGTTCCCCCGGAGATAGATTTGGATAGAGTGGCTGAGAGTCATCTAGGACGCACAAGGCATTGGTGGATCTCGACTCAATGACCGGCCGCAAGATCATCAATCAGTACGAAGTCATCGAGGAAATTGGCCGTGGAGTCCACGGCAAAGTCAAGCTCGCACGTAACCTCGAGAGCGGCGAAAATGTCGCCATCAAGATCGTGGCTCGCTTTTCCAAGAAGCGACGCCTGGGCAAAGTTATGGCCCTCTCCCCCCAGGACAAAACGAAGAAAGAGATTGCCATTCTGAAAAAGATCCGCCATCCCAACGTAGTCGCGCTTCTCGAGATCATCGACGACCCCGAACTGAAGAAGATCTACATGGTTCTCGAGCACGTCGAGCTGGGTGAGGTAGTTTGGCGCAAGAAGGGCATACCCTCGATCTGTAACTGGGAGAGAAGACGTATTGAGAGAGAGATGAGTGGTGAGATGAGTACCGAGGAAGAGGAAGCTTACGTTCAGATTCTAGAACGCAAGCATGCCCTGACCGAGCTTAAACGGGCGAGAATGCAGCAGAAGCAACAGCAAAGAGGCCCCGAGGATTTCTGGAGCATCGAATACGGCGCCGCCAGTGAAGGAGACCCGTCATCCCTGCCACACGTGCTATCAAGGGACGCTTTACATGGTGGAGAGTGGAATTTCTTCTCTGCTTCACCATACGGATCGAGAGCGACGTCCCGCGCTGCTACACCTATCCAATCCGAGGCCGATTTGTCATCTGTTGGCGCCGATTACTCGAGTGATGTCGAAACACCTGGGCCTTTACATTCACGGCAAGGCTCCGTGACGGCTCTCGAGGGTACAATGTATGGTCCATATGCGGAGGAGGCCATGTTCCGTGGCCGATCTCCCAGCATGGCCGATTCGATAATTTCTCACATGTCCTCGGTTGACTTCAACACTCAACCACATGACCCCTTTGCAGATGATTATTCATACGTACCTTGCTTTACGATCGAATCTGCTCGTGCTACATTTCGGGACACTGTTCTCGGCCTCGAATATCTGCACTACGAGGGAATTGTTCATCGCGATATTAAGCCTGCCAATCTCCTTTGGACCAAGGACCATCGTGTGAAGATCTCCGACTTTGGCGTCTCGTACTTCGGTCGACCGATTCGTGACGGTGAAGTGGATGAATTCGTGTCAGAATCTGAAGCACGCGATTTCGACGACGACCTCGAGCTTGCAAAGACGGTTGGCACTCCAGCTTTCTTTGCACCCGAATTGTGCTATACCGACGTCGAGTGTGAACAGCCGAAAATATCAGAGCAGATTGATGTGTGGTCCCTGGGGGTTACTCTATACTGCCTGATTTTCGCCCGCATCCCTTTCATGGCCGAGGACGAATTCCAAATGTTCAGGAAGATTGCAACCGATGATGTCTACATCCCGCGACGCCGCTTAAAGCCCGTCGATCCTCAGACATCTCCTGCTACGACGTCACTGTACCACCGCGTTAATACCGCGCCGTATCGGGATGACAGCGAGTTTGCGTACGAGGAAATCGACGACCTTCTGTACGATCTACTTTCGCGCATGCTCATAAAAAACCCCGAGAAGCGCATTCGATTACGCGAGGTAAAGCGTCATCCCTGGGTCGTACAAGGCATCGATAACCTTCTCGGCTGGCTCGACGACACAGATCCTTCACGACGGACTGCTGGCCGTAAGATCCAGGTGGACGAGCGCGAAGTCTCTCGGGCTGTTGTGCCTCTTACATTCCTGGAGCGTGCTCGGTCGGCTGTGAAGAAAGCTGTGGGCAAAGTCATTCCTCACCGTCCGGATCCCGGGGTAACTAGGAGAAGGGCGGCGAGTAGCGCCGCCAGCTCCGCCGGTGACAGCCCACCAACGGCCGCATCTTCACCTCACTTCCGGGATAGCCGCCGCAAGAGTCTCCGCGGCGACGACTATTTTGTGAGTGCAAAAGAACCAGCAGGTCATCACGAGCATCCTCTCTCCCAAAGCGTGACAGCTAGTCCACAAGCAACCCCCCTTGCCGATGATGACGGGGACCGCGATGCTTTCAAGCACAGTCAAGTACACTCGAGTTCGGTAGGCGGAGATCTCAAAGGCCAAGCAACCGGATCCCACAGCAATTTTAACGCAAACCCAGATGCCGCAAATCGGTCGCCCAAAAGGAAGTCGACTTCGCCCGGGAAAGCTTTTTCGCCGTCGCACATACGCGCTCGCTCCGTAAACAGCAACTATCTTGTCCTCACAGCAGCGGTTCGCGAATCTCAAACCACGCCCACAAGCCCTGCGCCAGACACATCATCACGCGACGACCCCATTGCAGCTTTAAGGAAGTCCCGGGATATGGAATGTCTTGACGACTCTTCACGGTCACGGTCAGTCGACCGTGGTTTATTCGCCCGAGAAGACAAGCGAGCAGAAGCGAAGGTGTCTTTGAGCACTGCCATGGCACCCGGCAATGTCGAATCACCAAAACGTCCTACACCCCTCCGCATAGCCGACCCCGCCGACACCGGCAGTAACACTGGAAATACGTCCATGGCATCACCCCTGTTCTTCTCGCCGAAAGCCATTCGAACCTACCATCATGCCGCCTCTGGGTCCGACTCCAACCTGTATGAGAGACCATCATTTGTGGCCGCCTGCTTGGACGAGCGGCCATTGACGGCTCAGAGGGTTCTTCAGATGGATGCCAAGACGCCGGCTCAACGGATCTACAAACCTTCCACCCCAGAATCTTTTGCTCGAGCACAGGAGCAGATGCAACGCCGCCATCATCGTGAACAAGAAGAGCAAGCAAGACGAAAACAATTCAAAGAGTCTCAACAGGAAGTTGATCCGGCTTGGGTGCCGTGCCCTCCGTCTTGCCCTCCATCACCCGACGACGAGACAAGAATGGACAGGCGTTTGCCTCCTTCCAGATCCGACACTGCCGGGACGATAAAGACATCGAGCTCAGCATCTTTTGGCAACATGACCACGCCGCTCACCAGCCCCAGTGAGGCGACGAGTCCGGTGCGCAAAGGCGACTCGCCGATTTACCGATCCGACCCTTCGCTTCCTGCGTTGCTTAGTGGGGCCAGTTCGGTTTCGGCCGATGCCGAAGGCGATTTCTTGCTTCGTCCCGGCTCTGTAAACCGACCTTCGCTCATTGACACGACAGACTCGCTTACCCCTCCTGCGCTATCGAAAGAAACCAGAGCCGGGTTCCCTCTCGAGACGCTCGAGGACGAGCATGCATTCCACCTGCGAATGGCCAGCTCTACCCACACTATGCAGCAGTCTTCGGTTTTCTCCTCTCGGGGTATCGACGATGATGATAGTGATAGCGACGATGACGGCTTGCTTATGATCAAGCCCAGACGAAGGGGAGCTAGCCAAGACCCGGCCAGCCAACTTCAGACCAGATCCAATACGCATATCAAGCGGAGAGATACACAAACCAGCGTTGGCAGCACTGAGACTGCCAAGAAGGTTTCTATGCATGGGGACTGAACTATTCCCGACTAAGATGTCGTTCACAATATCCCCCTAACCTGCGGCGCATCCCGCCGTAGACATTACTGTACATGTCGCGTCTCCCCTGATTCCTCTGGATTATGGGTTTTTCTTTGCCCATGTTTGGCTTCTTCTCGTAGATGAGAGAGACTCATGCAGCAGTATCTGAGCTTTTTTTGTACGTCGACGGATTTTGATAGGTTTAGCACGCATCTGATAACGGTCAGATTGAATGACGGGACGAGATAACGTGGTTACGTGGGGGCCAAGCAGCCGAGGTGTTCTGTGGTGCGAGTGTTGTGGTTTTTTATTTCTCTTGAGGGGACGTCCGTTGGATGGCGGGCTGGCGACATGGTCCGACTACCAGTTGCAACAATGTCTTCTCCATTTCCCTCTTCTTCTTCATATTATTATTGCATTGAAGCGACAGCTTCTTGACCTTGTGTGCCGTTGCTTCACAGCCTCGTGCAACAACAGAAGGGAAAAAACGCATGGGCAAACCGGGAGGGGGCGGAACTACAAACAAACTGGCGGCATTCTGTTAGCATTGCGGACGCACCGCTGATAGATAAGTTTGGCATATTACGGAGTCTACTCTTGCATTATTTAATATAGCGACAAACTTTTCTCCTCTGTAATAGATGAGTAACCTGAACCTGCACTATTCCTATTCATCAGCTGCGACCTACCCTGGGTGAAAGTGAGTGAAGCTTGAAGTGGACATGTCAAAGATGAGAAAATATGAACAAGTCGGTGAATTTTAGGAGTAATCAATGTAACTAGCTCTCCTAGCAGAAGAGCCAGGCCTGAAGTACAACTTTTTTCAGTGTGTTCACTCTCTTGGGTCAACGGGAAAAAGAACGCCAAAGATTGTTGTATGTGTTGGAGTTCGTGATCTTCTCATTATTAAACGTTATGTCATGCCATCCCAAGTGCATGCTTATCTAGCCCTACAAGCAAGAAACATTAAGTAAAAACCAATACAAGCACCTAACCAAAACCAAAGAACGCCCCTGGGTTGGGGAGTGTTGCCTTTTCCCTCTCCCGCCCCCCTTTTTGTTGTAATGCAAACTCCCTATCTGGGGCCGATCCGGACGGACCCCGTCATGTATGTATGCCCATGCCATAGGCAATGGGCATAGAAATAGAAACAGAGGAACAAACGACCAAATCATAAACGCTCTCTCTCTCTCTCTCTCTCTTCTCCCTAAATCCTTACTGCCTAGTAGTACTCGTACACCCTACTTCTCTGCTTTTGGTTCGTGGTTTGCCAAATACATAACATCATTAAATGGGCGGTCGTTTTCTTCTCTTTCAACCACACCAGTGTTCTCTTTTGGAGTTTTCTTTCTTCTTTTTTCTTCTTCTTCCACGTAGTTTACTTGCCACGTGGAGGAGTCATCATCGTCTTGTTCTTCTTCTGCTGCTGTTGCGACTCGGCAATGGCGCCACACTTCGCCAGCGCGGTCCAGACGTCGTCCTTCCGCATGATCTCGTCTCGATGCAGCGCGAGGCCGTCGAGTGTCTTGAGCCGGGCGCACGACTGCGTGATGGCGAGCTCGTGCAGGCGGCGGCGCTTCTTGGTGCCCATGTCCAGGCGGGCCGCGTACGTGGCGTCGCGCTCCCGGGTGGCGTCAGGCAGGGTGAAGGGGTCGGGTAGCTGCTGCTCGGCGCCGCTCTCGTCCACCGACACGAGCGACTGCTGGCTGTGGTTGGGCGGGTAGAAGCCCAACGTGGCCACGTTGTCGCGCATGTCCAGTTTGCTGAGGTGCGGGAACTCGGCCAGGAGGGTGGCGACGGTGTTGATGTTGGCGAGCCGGTTGCCCGCGACGAGCAGCTTCTTGAGACGGGGGATGTATCGCAAGGGTGAGAGGTCCTCGAGGGCGTTGAAGTTCAGGTTCAGCGTACGGAGGTTGGGTATCAGCTGGCCTAGGTTCTCGGACAGCGACTCAATGCCACAGTTGGCCAGCTCGAGTAGTTGCAGGTTGAGAAAGTCAACCTGAGGGTCGAAAGTCGTGAGCAGGTTGCCCGACAAGAACAGCTTGCGGACTTCGTAAATCTGGGCCAAGAATGCCATGTCGAGAGCCGTTTCCCCCTTCTGCTCACGCAATGACAAGCTGTCCAGTCGTCGAGCACGGATGAATCCCGTCAATTTCGTAAGACGATTGCGGTCTGCGTGTACCATTCGGATGCCAGGGAAAGCCGCCATATCAAGAGAATCCAGTTGATTATCTGATAGCTTCAGGTATTTCAGACCGGGCATGGTCTGACCGTGGGTTGGAGCAAAGGACTGAAGACGGTTGCTATCGAGATTCAGCGTCGCTAGGGAAGGCAACTGGTCCAGGTTTCTGATCGAACTGATCTGGTTGCCTTGCAAATCGAGTTCTGTTAGGCGGTGCATCCTGGCGCCATCCATGTTGACATCCTCGATCAGGTTGCCGCGAACACGGAGCACCTGCAGACTGTCGTGGAACTTGATACCGTCCAGACTAGTGATGTGGTTGTTGTCCGCACGAAGATTGCGCAGATGAACGAGATCCTTGAAGGCGTACAGGCTGTCAATCTCGTTGTTGGAGATATCGATGTACTGCAGGTTCATCAGATGACCCCAGGCTGTGAGCCCCGAAAGACAGTTGTTGGCCATCTTCAGGTTTCGAACGCTCTGAGGTATCCCGTCAAGATGGCAGATCGCGTTATCCGAGGCGTCGAGGCTCACGACTTGGCCACAGAAATCGTCTAGTTTGTGCAAACTCTGCAACTGCTTGCTGCTAACATCCAGCTCCCGCATAGAGTCCCAGTCGGGCTCGAAGGGCTCCACCTCGGTGATCTTCTCGACCAGTGTTCGGATTGCCTGCGAAAGGATCTTCTTCGATCGACCTCCGGTGACGAGGTAATCCTCGCCTACCACGTAGCTAACCTCCAGCCCGAGGGATTGATCTCCGTGGTTCATAGTAAACTCGGACAAGGGGCTGAGAGAAAGGGTGCCGACGTGCTGAGCAATCACAGGCGTGGCAGACTGCCCAGGGAATCGTCTCGAATTAGGGCCAGGCGTGGTGATGACGAAGCTGACGCTTCGGTTCTTGTCAACGCCGTCGTCATCGGGAGCGACCAGACTGGATTCGCCGAGAATGCTGAGCTGCTGTTGCTCTGAGGCATCGTGCTCATCAAGAGTATCTTCATCCTGCTCGTCGATGCGAGAAACCGGACGGGGGAAGAAGGGTTGCGTCTTCATGGGAATATTCCTCGCGTTTCGAGACCGGCTTCTGGACCTCGACGAAGTGGACCGGGTGGTCACTGTAGGCCCAGGAATTGGATGGCGACCGCGCCTCATCGAATCTGCAGCAACCTTTCCGACAGACCTATTGACAGTGCTAAAGCTGTCTTCGGTGCTGCCATCATCAGTTAAGTGCTGCGGCAGAACATCCTGAATAATGGACGCAATCGGGGAAGAAAACGTGATCGTGAGATTTTTCCGTCGACAAGGTGAGTTCGCGATCCTATCCTCGAGAAGTGTTATCTCGTGCTCAACATCTTCGGTATCATCTGTTTCCGTTACGACCGTCTTCAGTCTAGTGAATGTCTCCGTCTTATGGCTCATAATATTCTCAACTTCCAAGCTTCCCCTAGTCTTGGTTGACGTCTTTCCGCATGACGGGGGCGGAACGAAATCCTCTCTAACGAATTCGTTTAAGTCCTCGAGCGGCGCCGTCTTCAGCTTGAGATTGAGCTTCTCCCTGGTCTCGTCGACTGACAGGTCAGGGATGCTGGCAAACGGGTCGTCTTCGCTGTCTTCCGATGGGAGGAAGTTAAGCACTCGCGTTTGAGGTCGGGGTGTCTTCACTTTGGTCCAAACATTCTTCTCCTTATCCAAAACCATGTTACCAACCTGGTCGCCAATCAGCTGGCTCACCACATCCGGTGCGATCAACCTCCTCGAATCCGAGGTTCTAGAAGAGGTGGTAGTTGGCATGGAGCGGCCAGACGAACCAAGCTCGGAGCGGGTCTCGTTAGTAAGGAAATCACTGCTGACTCCGTTCGCAGGCGCATCAGGGTTGCGCGAGAACCTGACGTTAGGCATATCGCTTGCAACGTCCTCGTATCCGAAGCTACTGTGACGCGATTCATTCGAACGGAGGCTTCGCTGAATTGACTCCTTGATTCGTTTGTCTTGTTCGAGGGATTCCTTTGCCAACCCTATGGAGCGTAACGAGTACGTGGCGAGGTCTCCCATATCGCTTCTTTCTTCGTATTGCCGGAGCTTGTCCAAAAGGTCCGGGTCATCCTGGCGGATTGCCATGCGAGAGGGTTCAGGGCGGCCTTCACGGCTGGGTGGCCTGGAGAATGGCTCTGTGGTCGAATCTTGATACGACTCATCAGTGCCCGCATTGAGCTCAGACTCACGCTGTTGCGCGCTCTCGGACTCCGATTCCTCAACGCTTGCGAGACCGTTTTGAGGTCGCGCTCTACTACGGATCATGGCCATTATCTTCTCTGCCTCATTTAGGAAATCTTGGGTCTTCATAGACGTCTTTCGAGAGCCGTCGGCGGCCGAGTCTTGAACGGAAACATCAAACTCATCCATTGGACCAGCGACCGTGCCGTACGGTATATCCGCCAGTGGCTCTCTATCACGCTGTATCGAAGATCTCTGGCTGGGCGTGGGAGTGCGAGGCCGCATGACCTGCTTGGCCATTAGCACCGAAGGGTGAATTGCCCGCAAATCATCCGAGTAAGGGTCATGCTGCCTGTCTGCTATGGCATGCTGCATGGTGTTGTGAGAAGCCTGCACTGGCACTACTGCATCCTCCATGCCGTAAGCAACATCCGACTTGTGCAATGTCCTTCGTCTCTTTGGAGTCGGGTCTTTCGAAGGTGAGGTCCGCGGCCGCTTGCTCTCTGAGCCGTCCCGTTTTGGAGTCATCATATTGCTTGGTCCAAATTCATGCCGACGAGCCGAGTCTCGAGCCGCCATTGGCATATCTGTCTTGAGCGCGAGTTTCCCATACTTCGAGTTTTCTGTGGTGGTGCTCGACTTGTGCCGCCGGCGCCGCATCATCACAGAGTTGTCTTCTGATGCCGAAGAATTTGGGCTCATGTCAAATTGTATTGGGCGACTCTGTGGTAGTGGGCTGCTCTGGGGGGCGACATTCTCTTTGTCAGTCAGCGTTGAATAGTCCTGGGAACCCAACGAGACCTCCTCGCTGAAGGAATAATTGTCAAGAGCGCCCGAGCCGAACCGGTTCAGCCTTTCATAGCTCTCTTGCCATAGTTTCCGTTCACCTGCTTGCAACTTCCGGGGAGTTGGAGCAGACGTAGGGCCTCTGAACTGGGATTTGGGAGGGGATGCACCAGGTGACGCATACATAGAATCTTCCATTGAGCGGGATGGGCTCTCCGTCATGGGGTCTTCGAACTGACTGATACGTCGTAACAGAGTTTGATTTGTGAAGGTATCATACGGGCCGAAGAGTTTCAAGGGACTGCCACTAGCGGCTTGACGTGGAGCCTGCTTCTCCGGATTTGGTCTCGGAGGGGGCGGCATGTCGGTGCTTTTATTCGTAAAAGATTGTTGCTTCTCTTCAGCCGACGCAAAACGATCTGTACGCACGGTCGGAAATTGTTTTGGGGTGCTGGCCTGCAAAGACGACTCCGGAAGCATGTCAGATGTATCTGTGTGCACCGGTGGACTCAGTGGACGATTTCTAAAGGAGCCCTCGCCTGAACGCCCTCCTCTCTGTACGTTGAGAAAACCGCCGCTTTTCGCGTAGTCCTCGGTTGTGTCTGGATGCGAAGCGGCATTGACCCCGGTAACAGGTTGCTGGTCCATCTGACTGCTCGGATCCGAGTCAAGAATCATCTGGTTTTGGCGCAGGTTCTGAAGACGTTTCTTGAGCTGTTCGGAAGATAGCTCCATCGGCGCAAAGCTTACTCTACCATCCTCAGTCTTCCGTGGCGAAAGCAATATAGGACTGAAACTCTCGTTGCGACCGTCGCTCTTGCCACCAGCGCTCTTTGCGCTCACTTTGCGCGAAGGATCCATAGGGCTTTTGGGGCTCGTTGGAGTGGTTGAAACTTCACCGGTAACACCCATCGTGTTCGTGTTTTGATTCTGGGAGTCTTCTTCTGTCTTAGATTTTTTCGCCCGGCCAGCTTTGTCGGAGTCATCGATATTCGATGCGAAGGTGATGGTTTTCTTTCGTGGTTCAGGCCGAGTTTCGGAAAGTTGCGTGCTATCATCCTGCAGGGCTTCTTGCGAATCGTCCACCGAGCGTTGGTGACGGCGTCGTATGTAGGGCGGTGGGCTTGAAGGGAGGGTTGTGTCGTTCATCGTATATCCTTCATCCCGTTCGTCGGCCTTATCCTCGTGTTGTTGGTCATCGGAAGGTGGGCGGAACATGTTTTCTAATCCATTCGCGGCTGAACTAAATAAGTCCTTGGTTTCGCCATACGACATTTCGCCATGCAGTAACCGTCTCCTCCACTCCGGTATTGAATCCGCGTCCTTGGTGGGAGACGCGCTTTGCGACTTTTGTACCGTGTTGTTGTTGCTGTTGTGCACTACTGAGCCAGCAGTGGATTCCGAAGCAGAGCGGCTCAATTGGCGGCCTCGCTGACTGCTCTTCGTGATTTGAGTGAGACCAGCAAGTCCACGTTGAGAAGACCGGATGTTGTTTTCGTTGTGGCTCCTTTCGCTCAAGACATTAAAGCTACTATCGTAGGTAGTGGGTGGTGATTTTCTGGAGACTAGTCGTGATGTCGGGTCTCGCACGCTGGTCTGCCTGGAGTTGGGTTGTGAGGGAAAAGGTGATAGTTGGGCTTGCGAATGTTCGGACCTGGGTTCGGAGACCCAGTCCTCTGATAAGGAATCGAGCCAAGCGTGAGCCATTGCGAATGAGCCAAACCCAGAAAAAAAAGGTGATTACAGATTGCGCCTTAGGCGTTTAGTATGTCCCCATACAGAATAAGTAAATGGGAAGAATAGGTGTTGGAGCAGAATGTTTGCGCCGGAGGTTTCAGTCAATTCGGTGAGGGGAGGGGAATTGGCGATGGGCTGTTGTTTATGGCGGTACGCGTTTGTGGGTAATGGAATCAATTGATTTGCCCGGTAAGAGGTAGGCAGGTATATCGGGGTGTCACTGAAGAATTTGGGCTTGGAAGAAGACAACAGCGGTATGGATAGTCGAACAATGCTGAGATATAATGAAGACCTACGCAAAGTCAATTAATACCAAACTGTTGGATTGTCAGGTAGGATAGAGCGGTGGTGGTATTGAAATGATGTGATGCGGCTCTTCTGTCGCATTCCCACGGCTGTAGATAAGGCAAAAGCACCAAGACGCGATTTGAGAATTGACCATGCTGCGATCAAATCAACAACCGCTGCCGATCTGGTCTGGACCTTGCGTGCCGGTTGCTACAGCGACACGGGCTAGACTCGCTAGAGTCGTGCTTTTTCTCTCCGAAATAGGCGGGCGTTACGCCTTGCTTAGGCCTTGCTTAGGCCTTGCTTAGGCCTATGTTCCAGGTACTCCATGCTGGATGTAGCATGTATAGAGGGGTTTTTTACTTGGCTTGGACTTGAATTGGTCAGAATCTGACATCACTGAGCTCAATCGCTCCGTTCCCATTGGAAGCGGTGTGTGTATTGCTGGCTTCAAGTCTACAATCTGAAAGACCGTCCGCTACATTCAGTGCAGTGTAGTAACCTAGAGCATTTTCATGTGAAGAAGTCAATGACACCAAGGTGCCTAGAATGATTGTCTTACATGTGTGTGGGAGATTGTCCCATATTCCCAAAGGCCTTGGATAGAAGTAGAAACATGAATTATCTATCCCTGATTATCGGTAAGGGGGAAGTTTACACCAGGCTAGGAATGCCTTCTTTGTTCGGTTTGAAGATGGAGGGAGGATGTTGGGAGGGATGAGTGAGGGAGGAGCAAGCAGCACCATTCGTCCACGCTAATCCATAAGGGGATCCAACGCCCACAACCACTTTACGCGGTAGGCGCGTGCACCCCGATGTTGGGACCGCGTTCTCTGGTCAACCCAAATGCGACCATCAGTGGAGCTTGCTTTGACATCAAATACATTCCATGACACTGGCAAAAAGTCGATACGACTTCTCACCCCCCGCCCGCTTTTCTCATTTTCACGACGGTCAAGCGGAAAAATCGTCGAGTAGCTAGGCTGAGCATGGAGATGTTGCAACTAATTCTTGCGTGACCATCTCAAGCTGTAGTCAGTACTGTTGGAAATCGAAGGGAAAAAAGGAGCCGGAAAGCATCAATATGGACATGGATTGGTGGGAGCAAGTCCAGCCTCGACAAGAGCCGCTTCATTATACTGTTCCGCAAAACCCCGAAGATGTTCTCTATCTTGGTTCCGATAACGAGCTCGACGATACCTCCAGGGCTGCGAAACGGCAACGATATGAAGAAAAAGGACGGCAATATATAAGGGGCAGGCCACTTCGACTGTTTTCGGCATCCCTGCGGGGTCCTTTCGACAAATCCTCAGGCTGGCAGAACCCCTGGATTCCCAAAGATGGCAATCTGCTTGCTTCCTCCTCCTTGCGGCCTACCATCACCAAGCCCGCTGCCAAAATCGCCATGCGACGGAACACCAACAAACTCGACGACCGAGCAGATTCTACACCGGACACTAGGGGATCCATGCAGTGTCACTTGCCTAGCCCAGAGAGCAACCGTGATCTGCAGCTGAATTACAAAGACAGCATCGAACCCGACAAGCTGGCCAGAATAGAAACATGGGCAAAAGATGTGGTAATTGGAGGACTAGAGAAGGACAGTTTCTGGGCCCCAGCCCCAGCCCCAGCCCCAGTCCAAGCCGAACAAGATTCAGATAATGCTACCAACAAGCGGCCTGCCGGAAATAACTGGCTCAAGAGCAAGTTGTCGAAACGATCAAAGGCGGACCACCCATCATCTAGTGCGTTGATGACCCCGACTCCGGCAATACCACCACTTCCAAATCAATTGGCTAGGCTGCCGTCATTCGAGATATCTCAGGAAGCTACGAATGTAAATCAACAACCCTCACTTCCGGATATGGAAGCCAGCAATATATATGGTGCGGCTCAAGGAATGGCTCAGCTTCTTGGAGAAACCTCTCGGGTGATTGCAGAAAGCAGCTGTGAGCAACTCCAAGCTCCCCATTCCCCTACTAGGGATATAAACCCTACATCTCTGCCATCAGATGCACACATACAAGCCCAACTGCCTGCCGGCAACGATAATGGCTCCGAGACTTCCAGTGATCTTTCTTCACTTCAGAGCTCTGAAATCTCGCCTGGTTCCCTCGTACTGCCTAATGCCCAAGCGTATGACCTTCCAAACCTGAACGCCGCAGATGCATCTCAAGACACAATCGAGGAAGCTACTGCTAGTGGAAACAGTCACACAGAAGAGGCAGACGATAATTTTGAAAGTCACTTAGACCAGAGCTTCCATTATAGGACCCGCCCAAGCCGAAAAGACGCCTCCAGGCCAATGACCGCAGAGCCTGCAGCGGCTGTTCCCCTTTCGCAACTCACCCAGACAGGAACGCCGGTATCCCAGAATCATCGGGATTCTGTAACATTCAAGGGCCAGCAGGCTTTGGCGGACGAGGTCGATACTGTCTTCTCTCGTAGCGAAAGCCCGGGGTTGATCTCTAAAGACGCTCCTCACTTTATTGATAAGGCTCCCAGTGTGGTTAGCAGCAAGGAGACTGAGGATCAGCAACAGCTTGACCATCCGCAACTCCCGATCTTGCTCCCACCAGAGGCGACTGCAGAGACGACTCACAGTCCTTTAACAACGCGGCACAATAGGCTAAACAGCAAGGATTGCAACAGCCATATTCCTACAGATCAGGAATCAATCCGTATAGATCAGCCAAAGTATCTAGCAACAACGGAAGATGCATCCAAGGGCCAAGCGGTCTGCTCTAAGGGATCCTTCTCTAGTACTATAGTAGATGGGGACACTCTCGTGGCCGATGTGATGGATGTTGATGACCAACCAGATTACCCAGGCTGCTTTCAACCACCGGAAAGATTGGATGCGGTGAAGCATACCCCAAGCGCCCCGTCGCTGGCTGCGAGGGCCAGCACATTGGCTCCGCCAGAGATAGTCCTGAACCCACCAAGCTCCACTGACATACCGACATCTTCTGAAGTCGCAAAACATGGCATAACGGACAGCGTTTCCCCGAATCACGGGTCAGACAAGGAGAATGCAGCCGTACAGATTCCAACATCACAGAAGGATTGGGGTTTCGGAGAGCGGGCAGCAACCCGTCCTGCTTGCTTGTCCTCAGCTGCAGTAGAGAGATCTCCACCTCCTTTGATAAGCCAAGAAGTTGAGGGCGCATCTGAGAAGTTCAACCAGCACATTCTTGATAGCGACATACAACAAGAACTATTAGCGATGGAGACCAAGTCAACCGCTGCAGATGATATCTTGCAAGTCAAGGCAGAACCAATAGATGAGGTATCTGTCCTTGATGCCAGCATTAACCATATCACCGACCCTTCTGATGTTGCCCTGGACCAGAGCACCGTGCGACCTTCTCAGCAAAGTCCATGGGGAATGGCTAACCCCGACGTTCTTTTGGAGATTAAGAACGAGTCTCAAGCTACAAATACAGGTGTACCTCGGCCGGGCCTTCTAACATCGCCAAACCCAACATCACAATTATCATCGCAACAACAAAGCCCTTGGGGTGGCATCGAAGCTCAGGCAGCTGTCAGGCCTTACGGGTCAATATCAGTGGCTTCGCTTCTCAACGTATCCCCCCAATGGTCGCGAAGTCAGCCTCAGGACACCCCCAATAATTTGCTACAAGTTTGTGTGTCGTCTGATCCTATTGCGACCCCACAAACAGTTCAGACAAGAGAGGAGACACCCGAGCCTGAGTTGTCGGTCAAGTCGTTTGCTAAGTTCAATACACCATCACCAAAGCGCAGGTCAAGGGGTCATAAGTATCCCAGGCTCTCAGGAAATCGACTATCCAGCACGCAGGTGCTAGTGGACATCACAAACACCAACCCGTGGAGCTCTCAAGGGGCACGGTCCAATCGGCGTGTTTCTTTTGCACCTTTGCCCTGCGAAGAGAAGGATAGCACTGACATAGCTTCCCCTCAAGCGCCTCGACCTGCATCTCCTCCGCCAGCGATCACGCCAGGGGCAGACGACGATGACACGGATTGCCGCTTTCATAAACATTTCGACGCGATGAAAAACCGCGGTGACCATCAACCAAAACTCGGAGTCCAAGAACGTCTTCTGCCAAGTGAGTCGCAGCAAAAGCCCCTGAGCCCCGAGGTCGGTGCCATGGCAGAGGCGTTCCGAGAGGCAGATGGCTTCCACATCTCGAGCTTGCTCGTGTCGACGGCATCCTCTCACAATGATGAAGAGGCACCCCCGGCTAGCAGCTACCATCAAGACGATGAACCCGCCATTGACGCCCCGCAAACGCCTTGGCGAGAGGAAAGCCAGGGACTTGATGCTGTAGCGGAAGTGATGCAGAATCTAGACGATTTCCTCAATCCGCAATGGGGAGAAGAGAGCGATCTGGGTATGGCATTCTGATTCCGCACACAACTAGCTTGCTCCAGGGGGTCGTAGGTCTGGCACAACCCGACAATCTGGGGACCATGCCATGAGGGATCATCAAATTAGGGTGTCAGGGAAAACGGGTGACAGTTAATCGGAGGCTGTTTAGTCTGGAGGTTGTTTTGAGATACCCATTCTACGAAGACACCGCATGACAGGAGTTCTGGTATAAGTAGCGAGCGCACTGGTGTTTTCAGGGAAGCATCGGGACTATCTGTTTATGGGTACGATATTGTGACATGAAAGCATGCTTCGTGCTGTGGGCTGGAAGCGTGAGATACACACAATACAATACTTATTTGTTCTTAATTTCGAACCTTTGTAAACGTGCTCGTAAGGTTGTACACGATAATGCCACATGTTTGGTAGCAAACGTAAGCAGCGTGGGCTATTAAGAAGTGACGCTCGAGACATGCATGATCATCATGGCAGAAGGCTGGACTTATATGTCGTGTATAGGAAGCAGGCAACACCGGCCAACTCAGCACAAGCGACAACAGCTCATATGTACTACGTTTCCCCTGGGGGATGCATATGACATTCACTGCATCAAAATGCATCTTGTTGCTTGCTGGTTGCCATTGACCCCAACGACGACACCCTCTTCTCTGGAAGGTCATTTAAGATGACTTCACAAGCGGATACGTGCTGTGCCTCGCGACCTGCATTCCATACAATAACAAGGCTTACATGTAAATCTGTGATATGCAGTGATCATACGGTCTCCAGAAAAGCATATGCTATTATTGGCAGCTTTAGCGAGATTCTTGGCAACTGGGCGATTCGCTGAAGCCTAACAATTGGCCCCAAGCACCCCCAAGGTAAGGGCCTAGTTGGTTCTACCCGCTGCAGGGCTGCAGGCAGGGAGCTGGTAAATCAAACAGAGAAACCTTGCGCAGTAATTTGGTGGTGAGTTCTTGGATGCAGCTGCCCTTTTGGAAGCCAAGCAACATGCATTCCAATATATCCATCCATGTCTTCTCCGACATGGATGCAACCACCACTTGATCGGCAGATCTTGGCTCAGTAAAACAAAACTTACAGCACATAGGGCTATCTACCGTTTACCACCATCCTTACAGTAGATACAGTGAGGTAGAAATAGACGAATCTCTTTACGAGTCATAGGTAGTCATCCCGCTTCATAAAAAAGCTCTCAATGATCACAATGATCACTAGGCACTCACCACGTTTGCACGTTTTGATATTTGATATTTGACATTGGACACATGGCATCTCCAGCGATCACCCTCATACGAAACTTCTCAAACCCCATTGCACATTGTGCATTGCACATTGCAGCGGCCTTCGCCGGGGCCCAATGAATATTGATCCCTGATTGAGCCTATCCCCTCGTGTTCTCTCCCCCCTGGGATCCTGGTATCCTCGCATATGCGCTATGCGTCCGTCGTATTGACACTTATGATTATTCTGACATACATAATTCATTCAGCTCAGCCGCGCCATCTTACATGGCGAAGCTAGACTTGTTACGAGCATGTTCCTGACCACTGAGGTATTCCGTTACCATCAGCATCCTACATCTTCGTTTCACTCCCTCTTGCAACATTCTCGGCTGTTTTACATCGTCGTATTTCCTTCCCAATATCGAAGCCTCGTCGACGCCGGCAAATCGGGCCATCACGAACCCAACAGCGGGTACCTCGGATGGATATGTTAAAGCAACTGCAAGGGAATGCGCTCCCACCTGTCTGGCGCAAACCACGAAACGTCATTGTTCTTTGCGCTTCTCTGCTGCTACTTTCCGTTCTTGTTTTGTACAAGCCTTACCATCACCATGTTCCCGCCACAACCCCGCCATATACACCAACACAGGATTACCGACCAGCTATCATAACACCGACGCCTCAAGCCGGCACGCTCGTCGCAAAAAAGATCTGGCAGATCTTCTTCCCCCAAAAGGGTGCTGCAGAGCACTATGTTGCCAACCCCGAGCTCCGCGACTCCGCGACATGGATCGGCATGAACCCAGGCTATCAGTACCGTCTGGTGGGACGTCAATGGTCAGATGACTACGTGGAACGGCACTTCGCCGACGATAGAGCCCTCCTCGAGACTTACCGCTCCCTCTCGCAACACGGCCTGAAGTCAGACATCCTGCGTTACCTCCTGCTAGCCCGCGAGGGTGGTGTCTACACTGACATCGACACCGTCTCACTAAAGCCTGTCGACCTTTGGGTGCCCGAAAAGTACCAGCATCGCGCGCGCGTCGTCGTGGGCATCGAGTTCGACCGTCTGGACGGCGTGGGCTGGGTCGAAATCCCGCACGACCTTCAGTTCTGCCAGTGGACCATCGCCTCGGCGCCGGGCCACCCCTTGTTCCGCGCCATGGTCGACCGCGCTGTGCGGTCGTTGCACGAGCTCGCGGACTTGCACAACACCACCATGGCCCGCCTCCAGCCCACCAACTTCGAGACGGTCAACTCGACGGGGCCCGCGGCCTGGACCGACGTCGTCTTCGAGCACCTTCAGCGCGCCGACCCCCAGATCACCAACCTGATGGACCTGTCCGGGATGAAGGAACCCAGACTGATCGGCGATATTCTGGTATTGCCCATCGATGGCTTCGGTATGGGTCAGGCACACTCGGGCGCCACGAACGATGGAAGCATCCCCGATGGGGCCATGCTGAAGCACCTCTTCCGTGGCTCGTGGAGGGGGAGTACTTGAGGCCACATATGAGCAACAGTTTGGTTCAGCTTTGCATAAAACAGTAGAATACGAAACGGGCAAGATGACCCTGGAGGGATAGAATTTGCGGATTGTATGGTCTACGATACACAGCTCTCGAGCCCCGAGCGTATGCGCTTACACCGTGCAACGTCCTAGCGAGGAGACTTGGGGGTTCTCATTACCCGTTCGGGGTACTCGTTACTCGAGAGACTATGCTTTTGAGGGGTTGCAAGTGGTGTTTTGGCGTTCTTGGAACAGAAGACCTGGATGATTTTAAGACGAGGCTAATGAAAGCCACGGATGCGCGACATCTTGGGTCAGACCGAAAACCCCAGGCATTGTGTCTACCGGGGGCCAAAGTGTGCGCTACACACCTGTATCATATTATTTTCGACACGATCAACTCATGGATGGCCGAATGTTTATTTTCTTGATTGCGCCGGTATTGCTGCTGTCGAAGTGAACATCAGAATGCTGCCATCTGAAATCTTCAAAACCCCCAGTCTCGATGGTTTTGTACCATGCTGCCAAGAAAGACAAAAAGGCACATTCCGGATAACTCAACTTTAAATAAACGCATGCTATATTAGAGCTTGAGCGATTAATATTACCGCCTCATCCCATAGCTGGGAAAATAGAATTGCGGCCAGGGTAAACAAACAATGTTGAGAGAATGAGAAACGTTCATGCCAAGGGATGCATGGCGAGCCGGCAAGTCCATAAAAGAAAAGCCAAGCATGGTGTCAGACTGACGTTGTCCCATGGAATTTCAGACGATCCAAAATTAATCAATCCATACAACTGCTCGTTCAAACATGGAATCCGGGGGAATCCCAATTTCTGGGCATCTCAGGTCTGGCCAAGCTTGGCAACCGACGAAAGCTTTCGGGCATTGTAGGCGAAGGTGAATAGTTGCAAATACTCTCTGCCAGGAAAACGATATTCGAGTATTGTTGACGGAATACCTGAGCAAGCACGTCGAAGCTTTCTCTGGCCGATCATGAATACATATTTTGTTATGTTGCTGATCTTGGGGCAGAATAGGAAACTGAACTTTCGTCAAATACTAAATACGGAGGGTTTGGACCACATGCCCAATATCGGGGTGGTTTCATGTCGGCTACCCCAGGCTAAGATTAGATGAGATTTCGACTTTGGGATCGTCGACAATGTCAAGAAGTCTTATACTATTGGCGGCATTGGGTGCAGAAGTGAGGCGGATTGCGGCTCCCCAACATGGGCGTGGAGTCACCGCCTCAGGGGTTGCTATGTTCATGACTCGCGCCGCGTTTCGCGGTCACAAGAAGTCCAAGCCACCCCCGTCTACGCTCGTTATGCTGCGCGAGTGGAGGGACAGCGATCTCCTTGGACCGGGCAAATTGACAAGTGAAACCCCAATATGCATATTCAACTCTATCCGGCCTCCGGTTGATCAGCCCAGGTGTGGCCGGACCCGCCGTAGGCCCGAGCCTTGGGGGAGTATAATCTAGGGTAGCGCTGGGAGAGGGAGGAAGGACCAGACGATAGTGTCGTTTTCTCTTCTCGGTAATTTTACCATAAAAAATATTTTTATATATGGCGTCAATACCATTTCCCACACGGTCCTTTCTCTCGCAATCCAGACGAGACTTATCAGAGTTGTCAGTGCTGCGCGCCGCCGCTACCTTCTCTCCTCACGACGCCCGCCGCTGGAAGGAACGCGCAAAATGGGCTGGGTCGAAAGCGTCGCGGGACCGACGTTGGTCTTCAGCTTGCTGTCAGCCCTGTCCACGGGCCTGGTGCTTATGATATGGATCGGCTCCACGGCGAAACCGGTGGTCAAGGGAGGAGCAGCCGAGAAGAACGCGCTCCGGGAAGCGCTGGTGTTCAACTTGATGATATCAGGTGAGTGACTGGCATAGCAGACATACTGCGCCTACCTGTTTGGTGGGGTTCTTCTTTCTTGGCTGTTATTGCCGGAGTGTGAGCTGGGGTGGCTAACAAGATTACGTGAACGTGCTTCCAGAGTTCGTCAATTCGACGAATAATAGTGTGTCGGGGATTCGAGTCGTCACCTCGCACATTCCCATATCGACTGGACCGCTCTGCAGTCTCAATGGCTGGACCGGCCAAGTCTCGGTTCAGGTACGTACTCGATCCTCTCAACCGGATATATCATTTGTATACGTGCCTATGGACTGACAAGTGTTGTAGGCATCGGACTTCTCTATATTCGCTATAGTTCTGGTGACCCTCGCAACCTTCAATTACCACGCATGGCCAATGCAGGTGTCGAACCTCGTGAAGTACGGCATATGTCTTTCTCTCTGGGTCATCCCTCTTACGACAGGTACATCACTCGAGCCACCTGATATCCAACGCCGAAATGCTGACAGATATGATGCGTAGGGACGATAGCTTTGGCGATGGACAAGATGGAGCCTGCCTCTGGGAATTGGTGTTGGATCGGCGGTGACCCTCCGTATCTGCGCTACGTCCTGGGCCACGCCTGGCGCTTCACCATTTTCGTCTTCATCTTCGGCATTTACCTGTACATCTTCATCAAGGTCATGCTGCGGATCCGGACTCGTAAGAGGACGAATAGCCGGTCCGCACAGGAGGGTCGTCCTAGAATCCGAGAGATCAGTTTGCCAGCAGCCTGCCACCACAACGCTGCCTCAGAAAGTAAGTAAAAAAAAAAGAGTCTGGTGCATATATCTCCTGATGACGAGGGAGAGGGATATATAGAGAGATACCTCTGCTAACACTAAACCCCTTTGAACCAGAGGACATAGAAGGGGGTTTACACCTAGATTCCGTCGAGACGCCGAGCCGGGAAGAGTTCGCCATCCGCCCTGGCAACCAGCGATCCAACTCGCAGCGGTCCGTCGCGGATTCGGTGCGACCCAACGGGAAAAGCCACTTCGACACGGAACTGCGGCACTGGCTGTTCCTCTCCATCTATCCGCTCACTTACATGCTGGTGTGGATCCCGGGTCTCGCGAACCGGTTTGTCGAGCTCCATGGCGACAAGTCGCACCTCCTGACCGTGCTGCAGGCGACGACGCAGCTGACCGGGTTCGTCAACGCGCTGGCGTACGGCTTCAAGGAGCTGCACGGGCGCGTCGAGAAGAAAGCTGCCGACGGGCCTGGGGGTCAGCGGTGGGGGTTCTCGTTGTACCGGGAGTTGTCGTGAGCAGGCTTGCCTGCCGTTTGTCGTGAGTGCTGTGTGAGATGAGACAAGTTCAATGAGATCATGCAAGAGAGACGTTTATTTTGGTCACTTTTTTAGCCATCCCCCTCCTTCCGAGCAAAGCGATTGCTTTTGGATATATATATACCCCCCGGGTTTGCTTTTCACGCACCTACATCAGTACTTTTACAGGAGGTAATGCAAGATAATAGCGAAGGAGCGTCAGTCTATACAAGGCAATTAATTTAGACGTTCCAACACAACTATATCTGGTCCCCCTTTCTTTGAGAATGCTAATGTTACCAAGGGCCTACTGTGTTTGGTTGTATTTCAGGCGTCGACAGATGCAATACAATTTGATCGGATTTTAAATCTTGGTAGAAGTGATTTCCAATACTTAGTATAAATTCCAGGCCATGTCTGTACTCTCACACGTATTACGATCTGTCTGAGACCCGCGTTGCCGGAGTCTTCTCGATCTATGGAATATCCGGATGTACGGCTGATAGATTGGTAAGATCATCGGGCTAGAGAGGGGGTCCGGGTCCGAGTTGCCGGGCTGCCGAAGGTTGTATACGGACCGTTCATTCAAAGCAAAACCAACTATTGCGATTCATTGGTTCCCATCGGCCAACCAGTTCTTTACCGAACCTTCTTGATGTCGCTGATAACATCTGTGGCGCGCATACATCAGCTGTCTACTTCTGGTTTGGGAATAGGCTGTGGGTTTGAGGACTGCTATAGGCTATAGGGTAAGTCATATAGGCAAGCCAAGTATCGCTCGTTTATTAAACTATAACTCACGTAATTTTCTCGAATCATGACCAATTCAATCCAGCGGTCTGACGCAAGACGACTGACACTCTCGCATCTCAACGGCCATATGAGAAAACAATGCAAAATAGACGAGCAATGAGCGGAGAGGTTGAATCACAACTGGGCGGTCAGTCGGTATGATACTCTGGTCTCGAAAAAGAACAATGTATACTCCTCGGATCTGCGGCGTTGGCTTGAGCACGTTGCCAATCGATTGGTCATGAGGGCATCTCAAGGCCTGCAACAACATGCATAGTGTCGACCGCCTAATCAAGCCCCTGGGCGCACTCCTCTAAAGCCTGGAACGGCTCGCTTGGCTGTGATCTTTGTCTAATTTGCCCAGGGCAAGATGCTTCCGTGGGTTGAAACCCGGGCAATACGTGAATGCCATAAGGGCGTTTGTACAGGGCAACGTGCTGTCAAACCAGCAATGTTTGTCCACGGCATAAAGCGGGCTGGCTGGGAAGTAACTTCTCGGAAACACGTCCCGCGTGGGGCCATGGGAAGAGATCCCCATCCCAAGAACATTTCTAGTGCCGCGATCATCAACTACTGTAGATCCGTCAACTAGACTAGACCATTCAGAAGGCTGAACGCTTGCACGCCTCAAACTTGACACTGCCGCCGGCGCAGTTCCTTTGCTGCTTAGATGACACGACGGCACGGGGACTGACTGCACGGGGGGCAGGCCCAGCAGCTGGGGGGTGGTTTCCAAGATACACGTCCGGGGTGCCTGACACGATATGACATGGGATGCGGTGGAACTGGCGTGAACGCCAAAGTTGGTGTTGGTGTTGGCATTGAATTGCTGTACGTTGTACGTACTGTCTTTACTTTACTCGGATGTATACTTGCTAACATCAACCCAAACCAGGGAGGAGCTGGCTGATCCGCTTTAGCCTGTAAGATCCGGGGAAGACGCAACGTGCCGGCCAAGCTCAAGGCAATTCGGACATGATGCCCGGGCCAAAAAAGCCAAAGAGAGCCAATGCGGATGTTGCGGTCAAAGGGAGAGACAACTCGGCTTAGGAATTGCATCATAAATCATGTTTCCCCCCAAGCATGACGGGAAACCTAAACGAGCAGGATTGAGAGGGTTGTGGTCGCGATAAGCATATGAAGGAAATGTTGGTGTGGGCGTGTGTGGGTGTGTGTGGGTGTGTGTGGGTTTCTGTCGTTGACTTACATGTCATTCCAGTAGTTCTTCTGTTCTTCTGGAACCTCTCCCCCCTCGTGAGCCGCTGGTTGGGCTGAATTGAGAAGAGTAGTAGTGTGACTGGTGTGGGTGAGAGACGATCGCTGGGACGTTCCTGGCACTACTACGTGAACAGCCAGCCTATGAGGGCTCGGGGGCCTCCCTCATGGAAAACGGCCCCAGTTAAGGGGAGGCAGGGAGGAAGTGACCTGAAGGAGTTTGGTAGGATCTCGATCAAAGAGCCGGTAACGACTATCGGGTCCCGTCGCACGGCACCTCGCACATCGCACGTCGAGTCCGAATTAACTTTCCACATGTTCAGGCCAAGTGTAAAACAATCTCATTCAACCTGGATTGTCGAATGCACGTGGCCGCGGGGATATGGTATTCAGTACTGTAACTTGATGTTACTTGACCCGCTGGTTTAGCATCCTTACCATCATGGTCAGTTTACTTTACTTAGGATATGGCGTGTATACTGTAGGTATTCTATCCGCCTCTTTCCCCCCCTATACTTGTTTACTGTACCTGTACTACTCTTATGATCCACCGATAACGTGAGAATGATATGGTAAGAAGTTAATAATAAGATGTCAACGTACGTACAAGCGACTGGAGTATTACGTATTTGAGTCAAAATAGCTATTGAGTGACCCAAAGCATGTTGGACTGACTGACTGACTGAATGAAGGGATGAACATGCACCGAGCATGCTCTGGGCATGCACTGGGCATGCACCGGTTGATGCCACTGTTTCGCACTCAGAGAGTCAGAGACGGCGGGACCGTTTTTGTTTGACAGGTACCACCTACCTGACTACCTGACTACCACCTGAGAGGGGGGCACGGAGCTCCGGCTTCGCTCCACCGCCTAAGAATCCCCCAATATTAGCTGCTAATTTCTAATTTCAGGGTAATGGCCACCAAAAATCAATCCGAGCCCAACGCTACAACCCGCCACCTTGAGGTACTGCGGTATCAGGCTCATTCTTTCTTCGCTCTGCCATTTTCCATTTTCTCATACCTAAATTTTCCCACCCCAATGATATTCCGCCCCCAAAAGCGCTGATATCATTCCCTTCCCACTCATTATTCTGTGTGCGGCTTCACCCGTCTATCATTTCGGATTCCACACCCCTCCTGCCCCCCCTTCAAGAGTCGCGCGAGACAGAGAACGAGAGAGAGAGAGAGAGAGAGATAGCATAACGCCCAGGGTCATACCACACCCCATTTCACACACACACACACACACTCACACTGCCGCTTGCGAACCACCCTTCTCTCTCCCACTTCTCCTAGCAATCGCCAGATGTTTACCTCATGTCTAGCCCGCCTTTTCACCCCGAAAATGCCGCATCCGCTGCATCGATGAGCCAATCTTCTGATCTGCATCCAGCACAGCCGGAGCAGCAGCACCAGCAGATGCTTATCGTGCCCGGCGCGACACCACCACAAGAACCCCTACCATCATCACCTCCATCACCTCATCCTCACCCTATCACCTCTCCTACCACTACCAGCGCTAGCACCCCGGGCGTGGGTTTAAATACAGCAACGGGCATAAGCAATGTGGTGGCAGACGTGGATAGCGCGAGTCCCAATCTTGAACCTGAATCTGTAGCTGTAACCGCTATCATTGGGACCACGAATGACACCCAAACTACTACTTCCCCCCCGGTTCCTGTATCTCATTCCCATGTACCTCTCCCTGCCCATCCCGCCGGCAGTGTCTCGCCTGCGGGGCCAGGTACAAGTACTTTCTTGCCTAATAGTACATCTTCCATATCGACCCTTTCTTCTTCTTCTGAGTCTTCCACCCCAGTCGCAGATCCAAGTAATAATAAAAAGTCGAGACCTCCCACTGTCTCCATTCGATCCAATGGGCCTTCGTTGCTGACCCAGGCGCTCGCTTCTGCTCGAGGCATTCCTCCTAACCACTCGTCCTTGCCGTCTCACACTCAACAGCAAGATACGCGACGTCCTGAGCAAAGTCCAACTCGTACTAACGACACCGCCAGCAACAGCCAGCCCAGGAACACTCCGGATGCGCCGTCACCTCGGCCCACAGACGAACCTCGCGATGCCTTGCCCAATCAGAACCACGGCGCATCCCTAACGCCGCGAACCAACTCGGTTCACGCCTCTACCAGCTCCGAGTCCTGCGGTGCGCAATCGACGTCATCGGAGAACCATAACATACCTGCTGCACCCTTGAGCACGCCTGCCATGCCAGCCTTGACAGACTCGCGTTTTGATACGGCTCAGGAGTCTGTATCAGACCCCAAGGGGAGGCCTAGATCTCTGGAACGAACCTATAAGGAGATCAAGACCTGTCCCTCAGGAGCCAATGGGGTAACCAATGGAGAAGATCCATCCTTCTCCCGGCTTTTCGGCGACGACAACTCAACAATTACCACCTCCAACGGTCACACGGTTTCTGCAGATACTCGTGCTCAGTACAGGACATGGAGGGCGGAACGTACGCTATCAATGGGCCCCGAGAAAGCCTGGTCGATCGGTAATGGCGACCTTGTCGACACTGAAGCAGGCCAGGTGGAAAAGTCCATCGCCGAAGCCTTGGCCGGGGTGGAGCCCACGCGCAGTCGTAAAGCGAGCCACAGTCTTCGCTTCTTCAAAGAAGGTTTGCCTGATGGCCAGGCCAAGCGCAAAGATACCAGAAACGCGCCATCTCACCATGAAGCCAACCCAGCCCTGTCGCTTGTCAACGATATCGAAACCCCTATAGACCAAGAGCTCCGGAGCCCGCGCTTTCCCGGAAGAACCAATTCCTTCCCTTCTGCCAGCTCCGTTGTCGAGTCACCCTCTGAGGCAGATGATACAAGTCCCGATTATTTCAATCTGAAACGAACGCCGAGCGTTTTTGACGACCAGGACCAAGATCTGGCTTCCGTAGGCAACCATGAGTCGCCCGAAGCAGGACGCGATACGTCCGGTGCAGATGCCGCGTCTAAGGAGCACAACCTTCAGTCACGAAACGGTTTAGAGTCTGCGGCTGAAAACGATGATACGCCCGAGGAAGGAGAGTTCTCCGGCGAAGAGAAGATCTCTTCAGCTGTATTCGTGCCGCATCAGGGCTTGGGAGAAATGAACAAGCCTCAGCCGCGAAGGGAACCTACAGGAAGGCCCACACCAGTGCACCGAGGCTCAAACTCCGAGGGCCCTGGTCCCTGGCTTGTCAAGGCCAATGAGCCCGAGGAGGATGGGCATTCGGATCATCACGAGCCTGAGCAAGCCACTTGCGAAAATGGTGCCAGTGGGTTTCCCAGCTGCACCGATGGCCCGGTTGACACAGAACATGCGATTGAAGACGACCATGAAGACGGTGAGAGGGCGTATGCTCCAAGTAGAACATCTCGTGCTATCCATGAAGACCACGTTCACGTGCATGACCACCAAATCGAGCCAACAGCACCTCTGGAGGCGATTGAACTCATACCCTACAAACACCAGGTTGGTGGGCATACAACATTATGGAGGTTCTCCAAGCGCGCTGTGTGTAAGCAATTGAACAATAGCGAGAATAAGTTCTATGAGAACATTGAGCGGTTTCACCGCGATCTTTTGCCATTTCTGCCAAGGTTAGAACAACTTCCTGCTGAACTTCCCCCTGTGATGCTGTCCTGCATTTCTTGTTCTTCTAATTAGCGTTGTTGAATGAATCAACTGATGAGGTTTGCAGATATATTGGTGTTCTCAATGTCACCTTCCAGAAGCAGCCGCGGCGCAAGTCGATTGTCAAGAGGGACGAGAACTTGACTACAGATGAGAAGGATACGGATCATGCTGCTCAGTCAACTGATGACCGGTTACACCCTGAGATGCTCAAAAACTCTATCGCCGGCGCAGTGGCCGCCAAAGAACACCGCAGAGTCATCAGCCAATCAATGCAGTCCGGACCTACACCAATCCCAACTGTAACATTTGTGGATAATCAGCACATCCTTCCCCGAAGCTTTTTGCAACCTTCAGCTTCAAGCCCGCCACAGCGGGCGAGAAGCCAGTCCGATGCTGCTGCGTGTTTCGACTCTATGGAGAAGTCCGCTGAGAAGCGGGGAGCGAATGGTGAAATGGTGCGACGGCCTACACTCGAGGATCGCCATGCTAAAAGCTGGGGAGCCACGACAGTGAACAAACGGCTGCGGAACGAGGTGTTCAATGATGCATTCCTGAAGCAGCCTGTTGCAGTTCAGCGACACCAGAGGCCAGCTTCACATCAGCGCTCCATTCCACGCAGACATGCTCACCCGGGCTCTATACGGTCTAGTGCCTCCGATCCTGCATTGGAGCGTTGTCGGGCTGAGCCGAACAACTCGGTTGAACTCGTACACGGTCATAGTCCTCTGCGCACAATGCCTCAGCTCAGCCAGACCCAAAGCGATCTTGGCTCGGAGCACAACCGCTCAGAGGCTGACCCCACGGAACAGGTCAAGGATGTCACGGGAACTAGTGCACCCGAGGCTGAAACAATGACCGACCAGTTCGCGCAGCAGCGGCGAAAGCGACGGTACTCTGGGACTGGCCTCAGGAGAAGGCCGGATGATGTATCCGGAAGTCGTGGTGCCCTCAAGTACTTCGAAGATGTGGACGATGCTGGGTACAAAGGCGATGCGGAAACCAACGGCAACCACATTCTCTCAGCCGCCGAGACGGAGCAAGACCAAGCAATGTCCGTTATGGAACAATCCAATTACTCTTCCGCAGGACCGTCCGAGCTTCCCAGCCCAACATTGGAAGTCAAGAAGATCCCCAGACCTGTCAATCCTAAGGAAGCCCAAACACGGCAGGAGTCTATTAAGTTCTTCTTGCTGTTGGAGGATTTGACAGCGGGCATGAAACACCCGTGCATCATGGATCTGAAAATGGGCACCAGACAGTATGGAGTGGAAGCAACCTCGAAAAAGCGAGAATCGCAGCGACGAAAATGCGCAGGAACAACATCACGAGAGCTAGGTGTCCGCGTATGTGGACTGCAGACATGGGACGTGAAAGAACAGAGATATTTGTTTAAGGACAAGTATTATGGCCGCAACATCAAAGTAGGTGATGAGTTCCAACAGGCATTGACGCTTTTCTTGTCCAATGGCGTTGATGACTCGAGCGTTCTTCGTCACATCCCCAAAATCTTACAGAAACTCAACCAACTCGAAGAGACGGTGAGGCGTCTGCGGGGGTATCGATTTTACGCAGCGAGTCTCCTAATGTTCTATGACGAGGACACGAGCGAGGATGAATACGACACAATGGTCGACGATTCGACAACTGATTTTGCGACGGATACGGAGGAGACAATCGACGCCCGGCGACGGCGGCGACGCGACAAAAAGGAGATTGATTTCAAGATTGCCGATTTCGCGAACAGTGTCACACCGGATGACCTGCGGCAGGATAAGCCGTGTCCGCCACAGTATCCCAATGAACCCGATGGCGGTTTTCTACGTGGGCTTGCGAGTTTGCGCAAGTATTTCCTGAAGATCCAGAGTGATGTTCGGGCCGAGCTAGGTTTGGCGTCACACTATAGACAAGGGCGGACAGGCGATTACGGTCAGATGGAAGAGGTCGCTGATGATCCCGTTAGCGACTAAAGGGGAGAGAACGGGCAGGTAGACTGTTGGGCTTGGGGAAGAGCTTGTATTCGCTATGCGCACACACGTCTCCCAGCTAGTCTCAACTTCAGACCCATCTAGATCAGGTCAGAGAAGCTCTCGCTTTGGTCTGCCTGCGGGCGTACACAGGATTGGGGATGGAGTTTGGATGTGTTTTCTCTTTTTTTCGAGGGATTTCTCCCTTTTCGGTTCCTGTCTGGCATCCATCAAACATACCCCGCATGTTATGGGCGTTTATGTTGTGTTTTCTGAATGAAATTTGCATGAGAATGGCTTCAACTCTGTTTTTTTTGGCTTCTATTGTTGCCTGCTTTTATGCGATGAGGTCGACGTCTTTCACTTTTAGATAGGCTGTAAGGGAGGAAAAGGGGAGGGGTTCACCACATTGCGTACCAAAGGTAGATAACGAATAATGCTGCAATGATTAATTAAAAACACAGTCAAATCAAATAGACTTCTCCGAGCCCCAAGATAGATCCATGTTGGTCATAAAGTAAATAGACGGAATCCCCAGGCCAAGAAGAGCATGGAGAGGAGCAGGTACATGGCTGCCGTAGGGGGCGGCCACTGGAGCTTCCTTCTCTCCGCATAAGCTCCCGGTAACAATGCCCCGATAAGATAAGAGTTTAAAGCCCAGGCCCAACCTTTTCTACGATCAACTCAACTGGAATCACACCCAATATCATACCCTTCATCATCTCTCCCCGAAGTTAACACGTCAACTGGTGAGATTGATAAGTTGGGAGCCGGGCAAATCTTCAAACCCAACGATTGATAATCTGGCTATTGACCTCGGCACAGAACAACGCGGTCGCTTGCGCCTAGCAGCTTGCCAATCGCCATCATGTCGAGCATTTACAACCTCGAGCCGCAGCCAACTGCTTCATTGATTCTCAAAACTAATCAGGGAGATCTGTCCGTCGAACTCTTCGCGAAACAAACTCCACTTACATCCCGGAACTTCTTGCAATTATGCCTCGACGGTTATTACGACAACACGATATTCCACCGACTCGTTCCGGGCTTCATTATCCAAGGTGGTGACCCAACAGGGACAGGAAATGGAGGCGAATGCATCTACGACGGCGAGGCCCTTAGCGGCGACCTCGATCCCTGGCCAGCTGACCAGCGGCGCGGAAAAAATGCTGGACCTATGGGCGTCAACTTCAAGGACGAGTTTCATTCGAGACTGAAATTCACCAGGCGCGGGCTGCTAGGCATGGCGAACGAGGGCAAGCCGGACACAAACAGTAGCCAGTTCTTCTTCACGCTCGATAAGGCCGAAGAGCTCAACAACAAGAACACCGTATTCGGCCGGATAGTGGGCGATACGATCTACAACCTGGCGCGCATGGGCGAGTCTGAAGTGGCCGAAGGATCCGAGAGACCGATGTATCAGATCAAGATAACCGGGGTGGAGATTTTGGTAAACCCATTCACGGATATGACGAAACGGGAACGAACAGCACGCAAGGTGGAGTCGTCTACGGCACCGACACAGAAGAAGAAGAAGCAGGCAAAGGGCGGCAAGAAACTGCTGAGCTTCGGGGACGAGGAAGGGGATGCCGACGCCGGACCCGTCATCAAGAAAGCGAAGAAGTTTGATACACGAATTGTTATGGACATCGATGAAGAGCCAGCAGCAGATGTCGCACAACCGAAGAAAACTACAGAAGACCGACCAAAGAAGACCAAGACAGAGGAGAAATCACCGGCGAAAGAAGTTAGAGATCCTCTACCGATCCGGGAATCACGGCCCGAGAGTCGGGCGGAACCTGAAATCAAAGCTGCACCGGCAAAGGAGGCGCGGCAAACAAGCTACGACGATGATCTATATGAGTTTGAGCTGCCAAAGAAAAAGTCCGCCTTGGAACAGGCGAACGAAGAGATTGCTGCTCTCAAAGCATCGATGAAGAGGAGCGTACATGCTGAGCCAGAGACACAAGTGAAGAAGACTGGTATTGAGCAGTTCATTCCCGAGACCGCAATACGCGGTCGCAAACGTCGGAGGGGCGGCGAAAACGCCGGTAACAAAGATATCTCCATGTTCGAAGCATTTAAGTCACGGTTGGAAGGTGCAGCGGCGCCACCAGAAAAGGACACACCGAAGCCCAAAGCCGAGGATGGTCAAGATGGCACAGGAGATACCAACCCAGACGAGGAAGCGGCACTATGCGATTTGCATTTCATTGCGAATTGCCAGAGCTGTAAGTCATGGGCCGATACCGAGGCCGATAAGGAGGACGACAACGACGATGGATGGATGGGCCACGCGCTCAGCGCCGTAGCCGATAAGCTGGGTAAGGACCTGAGTTATCGCAAAAAGGCGGACGAGGAGCTCGTGGTGATCGACCCACGCGAAAAGGCCAGAACTCTCAAGGAGGAGAAAAGGGCGCAACAAGAAGCCAGGTCCGGGGCCACCGGTCGCGAATGGGACCAAGCCAGGAATCAGAAACTGGCCCGACAGAGCGCCATGGCCGGCAGGGGGGCCCGGTGAAATTTTTCGCCCGTCTTCGTCGATCCGCCATGTTAATCACGATTTCCATCCTGCCGGTACATGCAGATTGTGCGGATAATACCGCGCCATGGTGGAGGCAGTGGAGCCCATGGTGCTCTCGTAATTGTAGTAGACAATTGTAGCCGTAGCATGCCTTATGATACCCGAATTGAAATTGAAGCTATTCAGAAACGTGTTGCCTAAATTTTTATTCTGCTTGATGAATCAAGTGGGGGCTTTTGGAAATGACTCCTCTGTCGCCTTGACACGCGTCTTATTATTGCGAGGCCACGTCATGGTTCGTGATGGTGACTGTTCTTCCCATGTATACTTCAGCTCATCCGAACAGACCAACGTGAATGCTGCTTTAACAAGAGTGATAGGTAACCACTGCGACCCTAGTACGGGCGATCATGCTATGTCGGTTGACAGGAGACTGTGCTGCAGTCTCATTATAAGGGCAAACTTTATTTCTACTGCCGTCATATATATAGGAGCTCACCTCCGAAGCCTTTCATTGGTCTGACGAGGGATCCTAGGCACATGTGAATGGGGCAGAGTGAAGTAGTCTTCAGGAGCAAAAGGTCCACCGGAATACCTGCTCCAGCAGTTGCCCAGAATCGCTGATAGCACCTACAAAATCTTGATCATCAGAGAGAATACAGGCCAGGGGTTAAGGATTTCCTTGAAACGCTGTTGTATAGGATGGTCCCTTTTTCCAACTTTGGGCGTCGCTCTGTATACTACCTACTTCCAAGTATTGGCAGTGGGGAGAGCAGCAGAAGAGAGGTCTTAGTATTGAGGGATGGGGATAGTTACATGCACGCAATCGGAGGAGACGGTCAGAGAGAGCGAGACATATTAAACCAATGCGAGGCAACCAGCATTGGTTTTTTTATACAAAGCGGTTATTATCTGCAAAGGTGTCTCTCATCCGAAACAGCCGTTCGTTCTGACCTCTTGAGAGATTGCGACAAAATCACCAACATCATCCCATCCATTGTAACCTACTGGGTCCGGCATCATCACTATATACCTCACGTCGGCTTCCATCACTTGCTCCCAGATACCTTTGATATGAGGCGGTGATCTAGGTATCTACATGTGTAGATGTACACAGACTAGAGTAAGGCCAGTCGGGTGTACGGCCGTCCAGGAATCTTGATTTGCATCAAATACCAGCAGTTGCAGCGTTACATGTGGGCTTCGGATTGAACGGTGGTCATTCATTATTGTACGACTACGCAACTTTGCAGGACCTGCTAAACCAATAACATCGAAACATCTGCGGCGGCATCCGTGCGTGTCCACTGGAGTTGCCTGTAGCTCCGGGCCCGGCTGAGCAAAGCAGTTACCTCACCGTCCGAAGGGCTCTGGGGGCTTGTTCGCAGAATCTGAGCCAAAACATCCTTTTTTTTTCCTTCTCCAAGAGGGAAATCCATCCTTACAAGAGGATAGCAATCGGAGCGGAAACAAAAGAAGAAAAGAAGAAAAGACCGGGGAGAGCGCGAGACACAGCACCCACAGCTGACTGACAAGACTGCGACAGCTGTTCTCGAATCTGCGCTACGGGCTGATTGTCCTTTTTTGATATTCGCGGCACCTCGATTTGATACATCGGCTTTCAACGGTACAGCAGAAAAAAGAAGCAATTTTCTGTCTTTTCTATAGACGACGACATCGCCAGTCACAACCGTACCTGCCTGACTGTCTCGAAGCTCGCGCCAGCGTATACTCAAATTCTGTTCTTTCGCAGGCAACGTTGACTCAATCATCTATCCTGCGCTTTTGTCCGTGTATTGTGCCCGTGTCTCTGGTCTTTGATATACATAGCCTGGAGGGACATAATATAAGGTCTGCTCACTTCGGCCAGTGTGGGGTGATATCTGCGTGTGTGGATGGTGGCCTATCTTCAGTCAACATTTCAATTCCACACCGAGCAACGAAAATCCAGCATAACCTGGAATCGATCGAACTCTCTCTCACTCCCTCCCCCGCCGACTCCGAAAAAAAAACCATACTTTGAGCCACACATTTGCGAATTTTCAGCCCGCATTTACTTCTCGATTGACCGCGCGCACTTCTGAACCTCCCGAACCGCGACGACCGTCCGGCGACCGGAAACCCAATTGGCCCAAGTCGCATCGCTGGAGCCTTACGCAAGGCAATATATGACACTGGTGCTGGTCGCATCAGCCTTGTGCGCATCTGTGCGGTGCGGTACCGCAGTTGGTGTGGTAGCAACAGCCTGATTGCTACTATTACTCACGCCTGTCTCCCTCGAGGGTGCATTGCATTGCAGCAACAGCAGCCGCCTGGTCTGAATGCCTTGGGCGCAATCCTGACGAGAATAGAAAGCCGGCATTCCAGCCAGCTCTGGCCCTTCCTCACCGAAAACACGACACCCCTCATAACTCATATTAGAGTGCAGTAATTGCCCACGACGCCGCCCATACCGTCCGCAGCCGAATTTCAGTCTATCTAAGTTTTGCGCATCCTCGATATCAATTGGGTCCCGCCCATCTCGTCATTCTGCCGGTCGTCCGGCGTCCTGGCTGAGCCTTGGCTGTATTTGCGACCAACCAAGGGCCGCCACCAACTCGAAAATACGCCCAACTGTACGCTACACGACGTCCTCTGGCTCTCGACTTTGCATTAGCTGCCGCGAATAAGGGCTGTCCGAATGCTTCAAGCCGGGCTTCCTCCTTCTCAGTATATACATTCTATGAATGTACCCATGTCGTCGCCGAACCCGAGGAAGAGGCCAGCACCGGGAAGCGCTGCAGCATCCGCCGCGATGCCGCAACATCAGCAGCAAACATATTACCCTCCGACGAGTACGCCGGACCCCATGAATGGTTGGAATGGAAGCAACGTCAACAGCTTCATGGAGAACTCGAACAACAGCTTGAACCCCTATGGGATTCTGTCGCCGCCTACTCAGCCCCAATTCAACCCCAGCGGCACACCTGGCACCACACCATCGACAGCACTTGCCCGACGGGGGAACAATAACCAGCTCGTAGTTACGAATCACAACTTCAACGCGCAGCCGAATGATGTATGGGGGTCGTATGGCGACGAGAGTCTGGTCCAGCAACAAAATAGCAACAGCACGACGGAGGAGCATGACAACATCGAAGTGCTTGAGGAGCGAGCGCAACGGGCCAAGAGAGAGTCTCAAGCCAAGCGGAAACAGATCCCGCCGTTCGTGCAAAAGCTGAATAGGTAAGAACACCTACCCAATGATTCCAATCTCTGTAAGACATCCTGCTAACTTTGTATTAGCTTCCTGGAGGAATCCAAGAATACTGAATTGATCCGTTGGTCAGAGAAGGGTGACTCCTTCATTGTTCTCGATGAAGATGAATTCGCAAAGACACTCATCCCGGAGCTCTTCAAGCATAATAACTATGCCTCCTTTGTGCGCCAGCTGAATATGTACGGCTTCCACAAGAAGGTAGGCCTCTCAGACAACTCGATGAAAGCAAGCGAGCGCAAGAACAAGAGCCCCAGCGAGTATTATAACCCTTATTTCCGACGTGGACACCCTAATCTCTTGTGGCTCATCAACAAGCCAAAGAGTGGCAATTCGAAGAAGAAGTCATCGAAGCGTCCCGATGACGGAGATGGCGACAGTGACGAGGATGGTGTTGTTCTGGATGAGAGTGTCAACCAGACCTTCACCCCACAAGCCCCATCAACACGTGCGCTGCCGGCACCCGAGTCCGGCCCGCTGCAGAAGAAGGACCTTGCTCTCGTTCGCGACCAGATGCAGAACCTGCAGCAACAGCAGCAGGCTATTGCCATGCAGATCACCCGCCTCCAAGGCCAACATCGTCAACTTGCCGGCCAGGCCAAGCTCTTCCAGGATATGCACAACCGGCACGAAAACTCAATCAATGCGATCCTGACCTTTCTTGCCAACGTATTCAGGAAGCCACTGGAGGAACAGGGCGTTGTCAACAACGTTAATGACCTCTTTGCGGGCATCATTCCCAACTTAAACATGCCGCTAGGCGGCCAGCAGCAGCAAGGTAGTGTGGTTGATCTGAGTGACTGGGAGCCGCAGCAACAGCCGCCAGCGCAGTCTTCGGCCATGGCAACCCCGGCCAAGAGAGCGCCGCGTCTGCTACCGTCGTACCCTCAACAAGGCATTCCGCTAAAGCGATCCCCTTCTGCAAGCGCGACTCCGCCCCCTTATACCAGTTCTCAACAACCGCCTATGGGCACTGTTACCGAGCTGTTTGACCAGGACGCCGCGAACACGCCCATGTACTCGGGACAGAATTTCCAGTCAAATCCCCAAGAGGGAATGATGCGGATTATGCAAGATGTCAACACCAACGCTGGAAAGGGCAATAGCTCGGTCGACCTCCCCAACCTCGGCGCCAATGCTTCAAATTCGATGACTGATGACCAGAGGAATCGGATGCTTAGTCTCATATCTGGCGCTCAGAGCAATAGCGGGTCATCCCCGACAGCTACTTTTGCCAGCCATCCTCAAGGCTCCGCTTCACCATCTGTTCCCCCTTCAACTGGTTCGGCCATTTCCCCTATTCTCCGGTCAGCGGCGGCATTCCCACCGCCCAACGTCCAGGAGATGACCCGTACAAAGGAAGAAATCGACCAGCTTAAGAAGCTACAAGAAGAGCAAAGTCAGCATATAGACCATCTGAACAGTATGCTCGGCCCCTATAGCCCTTCTGGCAAAATTCCTGGCCTGGAGGATCCCAACAATACTAGCTACTTCCCAGACGACTTTGACCTGTTCCTGGACCCCACTGCCTACCACACAGACTCCAACGCCTACCATACAGATGGACCGACCAACGATTTCGATTTTGACCCGTTGAGCGAGCCGCTTCCCACCCATGACTTTGGCGGGGGTGGCTTGAACGATGGAAGCCGTATCATGGAGACCAACACCCCCAGCCACAAGTCGCCTAGTCCTAATGGGACAGAGGAGATTCATCGCGACGACGTGGTGGATAGCCCTGGTCGTGCCCATAAGAGACAAAGGAAGGGCTAATCTCGTTTGGATGAGGCGGTTGCTGGTAGTACGTCTCTACGGGGTATACGGGTGTAACTTGACGTGATTGTTCATGTGGAATAAGGGGGAAACCATGTTCCTGGATTCTCATGATTGGTTATCGTCAAGATGAGCAAGGTCGGGGCTGGGGTGTTACTGGGGAGCGTCGAGGTCTTTATCAATATGTTCTAGCGGCTGGCGTCAACTGGGAAATGGAGGGAGGTTATCTTTCGTGTAATTAGAGATTTGGTGTTGGGGGTGGTGCCGATATCTGTATATGGGCAAACAAACCTGGAAGGTTTAGAAGGGACGGAGCTCTCCAATCATTTGTCGAATTGCTTGAAGAGCGATGGGGAAGAACAGCTCTATCTCCTACATATTAGGTTTCTAGATGGACATGGCTACCAGGAAAGAAATTGCGAGCGAGTGGCTAAGAAGAAAGGATTCCCATCAAATGGAATAGAATCAAGATTCCCTACTACCATTGGTTAAGCGTCTGTTGCTCGTGATATTGTCTTATGCATGCTATTTTCGTCTATGGTTTTTTTTTGTTCCCCCTTCATCTACTTTTTCCGTCTTTAATAGCCAACTATCCCATCCATGGTCGGCATAATATCATGATCATTCATATCGTAACCATAGACACCTGATTTTTAATGACCTATTCATCATTCTGCTGGTTGGGCGGAGGGCTCAGTGCTCTTGGCAAACGTGCTGGCAACGATGAAGGGGAAGCATGCGGATGCCTCCAGATACACCTTGACGTGGTCGGCGCCGATCTTGATCTTGCCCCACGAGACGGCCTCGTCGGGGCGGGCGCCGGCGTCGCTGCCGTCAAACTCCTGGGCCGTGTTGATGTAGACGGCGCTCTCGGCGCCGTTGCGCATGAGGTTGGCGTTGGCGATGTGGTGCTTGATGACGCCGCCGCCCAGGATGATCATGCCGGAGCGCTGGGCGCGCACGGCGATGGTGTTGATGCGGCGGATGTCCTCGACGATGTCGACCTTCAGCTGGCGCGGCGAGGCCTTGAAGGTGTGGAAGTAGAGCATGTCGCCCAGGCTGCCGTCGGTCAGGGCCGGGCAGAAGACGGGGATGTTGTTCTTGTAGGCCCAGTAGTAGACCGAGGACGGGTCGTTGATCTCCTTGCCGAGGCGGTGGATGATCTTGGACGGCGTCCAGTTGATGGGGGTCTCGGTGTCCTTGGAGGCTTCTTGCTCTTCGAGGAGCGTGTCCAGGATCGGCATCAGCCAGTCCTCGAAGGCGCAGTAGTTGGCGTTGGGCACCATCAGGTTGCCGATCCGGTTCAGGCCCTTGGCGCGCAGGTCCGCGCCTTTCGCGCTGAATTCGGACATGTAGGTGTCGCCTAGGCACTTGATGAAGTCCTCCTCGACACCTCCCGCGGTGGTCACAATGGCGCTCACGTGCTTGTGCTCGACGAGCCAGCGGAAGATGCCCCGCAGGCCCGACGAGATCATGTTGGACGTATAGCCCAGGAAAATGGTCGTCTTTGCCGGGGCGGCGGGGGCGGCGCCGTCTTCACTGGCGGCTGGTTGCTCGCCTCGCCAATCCCGCATCCCGTTGATGATCCGGACCGCCTCGCCCATGGCGGAGGCCTGGAACCCCATGAACGGCATCGAGGTCATGAGGTCGTCGACGGTGATGGGGCGCCCCGAGGCTAGGAGGGCGTTGAAGTCGATCTCCTGCACCTTTTGCGCATTTTCGGGCAGCGCCTCGGACGGCACCAGCACCGCGGCCGTGGCGCCGGAGGGGGGCTTGTGATCATCCCCTGCCGCGGTGGTTTGCGGTGGCTGTGGTGATGCCATTTTATAGACGAATCTTTTTGGAGGGGTTCTAATGTTTGGTATGAGCGTTTCTGTTTCCCGACTAACACACCCCGCGCACACGCACTAACCTATTATTTTTGCCCTCTTTTTTTGCGAACTGGGTAACTTAATGCAGGTCCCCGGAATGGAAACTGGAGCACACGGCTGTCGGTTAGTCTGGATCAATGGCAACTTAGTTATTGAAATGCTTTTTTTGTCGGTTATTTACCTACTCTAGTGATGAATTTACTAGATTTTCTATATGATGAGAAATATCTATCGAAGTGACCCATATAATGAGTAAATCGAACCACGACGGATGTGAGTCGCTTCACCAACGGAAGAGCTGCTATCTTTTCTTCCTTAGTTGGCCCAACACCTACGTAACCTACATGTACGTATATCAAGTGTTTGAAAATCACAAGTTGCACCATATTAGATCTGATTATATTAGGTATACATATATCTAGACTCTCTCTTGGACATCCATGGATATATCATGCAGTCGCCATTCCTTCCCGCAATCTTTAAAAACAACATCATCACTGACCAGATTCTCCAGGACCCTGGACGGCACCTGGTGTATTTCGATGTGGGGGCTTATGACTCGTCTCTTCTGCCCTTCGCCGACAATTTTCGACATTGACCAGATAATTGGCAAGTTCTGTGGGGCCCATGATCAATAAAAGAATTGGGGATTGAAGATGTACACGTTGCCGGCGGTACATGGCCAGGGAGTGTCAGCTTTACCTGCAGTCCGGCTCCTCGTACGATTCTCACCTTTGATAAACCACTGTCCATCCAATGCTATGACATGTGTCTGTCACATATGATATGTTGACGCGAGGCGCGCGCGCATTGGCAATTGAACATCAGAGTCTACGGAGTACTTAAGTTAGGTAAGTACCCAGGCCAGTTATGGTCAAATGAATCGATGAATGTACCTCAAATTCTACCTAGTCTCGCAACAGAAGACTGCTGTAGGCAAGAAGGCTGTTCGTCCGTCTGCTGCCTCGGCGTGCGCTTCCGAAACCTACTTACAGGCTGGCTTTTACGAACCAGCAGCGCCGCGCCCAGCCCTTGCCTTATTTTGCGGCCTCGAACTGCCTGCCCGGTCCGGTACGTCGCGACCCCACGATTTCGCAGATTTGAGTCACTGTGTCATGTCCCATGCCTGCCCAGTCGGCGTTTTAGGTCATACAAGGATCGAGAGCATTGATTGAAGCACGCAGACGGGTAAGTACACACGTACTTTCTTTCTTTTTTCGAGCCTTTCGTCCGTCCATCCGTCCAGCAAGCAGGGCCATGGATTTATTTTTATTCGATGAATCCCATCAATGTTTATTATCGGTTTCGAGATGTTCCCCCATCCTCATCCTCATCCCCTTTCCCTTCCCCTTCCCCTTATTCCCCTTATTCGTGTACATACTTTGTTTCGAAGAAGGAAGAGTAAATGTTTCTAGACACACCATGGCCGGTCGCATGACTAGATAGGTTCGAGTGGTGAGTGGCAGGCAGGCAGAGTGGCTGGCCCCTAAATATGGCACAGTAGTCGTAGACGCGGATGCAGTGGTCGGGTGGTGGCAGATTCTGCAGATGCGGGCGTTCTGAAGAAAATAGTGGATTCGAGATTTGGGATGCCGATTTTGTTTTAACGTTGTTAGCGCTCCTCTCATTGATCCGTTTGATGGATTTCAAGGTTCCAAGGCTTCAAGGTTGTTATGTAACGCTGATAGTGCTACGCTACCCTGTGGGTGGTGCAGTCACTGGTGCAGTTCAAAGTGTGCAGCCAGCCAGAGGTAGCCGGCCAGAGGTAGCCGGCCAGAGGTAGCCGGCCTGTAGGTAGGTACCTCGAGGGTCCGGTACATTCAATGCTATCCTTCCATCCCATCAATGATCCCATCCAACTAACCACCCATTACCAACTCCTTCCAACCCTCCATCCATCAATGCCGATTGGCAGAACTAGGGGCTTGCTTGCTAGAGGTTGTACCACTACCAGGCTGCAGGGCTGTTGTAATGTGGTACGGGTGTTTGTTCAATGCCAAAAGCTATGTACTTCAATGTTGACATGTAGGGTAGCCTGGGAGCCTGGGTAGGTAGGTACATGGAATTGACAGACACCAGACCAGACACCAGACCCTAGCCGGGCCTAGGCAGAGATTCGTTCATGTCCATCCCCTCCCCCTGCTCGGGCCTAGCGTCAAGCACCTAGCGCCACGCGAGACAACGGGTATGGTTGTACTTGGGTAGAGGTGTGCGTGTGTGTGTGTGTGGTGGTGGTGGTGTGTGCAGTGAGTGACAGTGTGTTTGTGCAGAGGTGTTTTCGAGATCTTCAATTTCAGCCTCTTCAACCCTCCTTCAAGAGATTCCACCCAAAACTGCCAGCATTTTCCATCACCACTATCACCGCCAATGAAGGGGCCAGCCGTATCTTAGAGGTCGCATTTATTTCTGTAAGAATATTCGATACCGGCTTGGACCTTCCGATCACCCAGGCCGTGCCAGCAAGGCCCGAAAAGCCCAGCTGGTGGCTTTTCTTCAATTCCAACCTCAACCACCATCCGATCAACCTCTAAACCATCATACCCACCTCAACCGCCAGCACTTCGCGTTCAATTCAGTCTCAACACCCGCGCATCCACCTCGAACCAGCTCGCATGCGAACACAATAGAGCTGCACCATATCTTGGCTGTCCCTGAGCCCTACCTGGCCATGTACGTGTCTTCCTAGTCCTCTTGCTACTTGAACCCTATGTCCTCCTCCACTGCACACCTCATCTACTCGAAAATTGCTGTCGCCGTGCTTTATATCTTCACTATGTGTTCACTCTCTGTTCCGCTTGTGACTATGAAGGACAGATGCACAATAACCTACCCCGTAAAAGAACCTACGGGCCCCGTCCTGGTTACCCTCCGGGGCCTTGCTTCTCGCCTACGCGTTCTTCTCCTAACCGTTACTCCCGTACTCATCCTCCAACTTCTCCTAGGGCCTCCCGCTATGCAGGGTCAAGATATGATGGCGATTCACGTCGCTCGCGATCGCGCGACCGCTCTCCTGACCGCTACAATGACCGTGCCTCGCAGTATAGCGACGGAGGGCCGCGCCGGACTTCGGCAGAAACCCGTGTAAACAACGCATCCTTCCAGGCCAATCGAGATGGATTCCGCGACACGCTTCCGCGGGACACGCCTCGAGGGCCCAGAGCGTTAATAGACGCCCCGAGTGGTCCCAGCCGTGGTGGAGATTTTCGAGGCAGAGGCCGAGGAGGTCGGGGGCGTGGATGGCGCGACGACAGCCGCGATCGGGGCCGTGATCGCGACATTGATTTCAGAGACAGGCGCGAGGGTCCTCCATATCGGGATGAACGGAGTAGAGAACGGGAACGCGACTGGCGCGACAGAGACAGCTTTCGAGGCAGACGGCCCTCGCCCCGAGGAAGGTCGCCACCGCTAGGAAGGGATTTTAGGGACGCGAGGGATCCCCGTGATGCGCCGCTTGGGGTGGACGCGGAACGAGCACGAAGGGGCTCAAGGGACGGGCCACTTTCAGCTGGATCTTCCAACTCCGATCCTCCTTTTGGACCGCAATCTTACCGAGGTGGCTTCGGCGGACGAGGTAGAGGCAGGGGACGGGGGGACTGGGGCGACCGAGGCCGGGGCAGACCGTTTTATGAGGATCGCGACCGCGACAGATACGGACCTGGACCCAGGGCTCGCTCTCAGGATGGGCGCTTCCGGGACCGGGACCGGGACGATCGAGACCGTGAGGGTCCCCGATTCATGGACAGCGATATCCGGTCACGTGACTCTCGGGATGATCGTGAAGCTCGCGAGCGTGATATGCGCATGAAAGTCGATCGAACCTCCCATGAGCCGCCCCAGTCTGCGAGAGATGTTTCGCCTCCTCCCATTGCACCTGCCGCCCCGTCTTTTGGGTCGATACCAAATAGGACACCGTCGATTTCCGAAGCGAGTACCGGCACGGTCAAGGCGCCCCCAACAGGACCGAGGGCGCTGAAAGATGAACGCCCCCCTACCGGTCCCGCGGCGATTTCCGAAGCACGACTACCGCCCACCGGGCCGTCCAAACCTGCTTTTCCTGAAGTAAGTCCTGCGATACCCTCTGGCCCTCGAGCACAACGACCTGGTCCTTCGTCCAAGCAGTGGATTAATCCGAACCTAAAGCGAGGCCCGGAGTCACCCAAGGCCAGCAGGTCGCAAAGCTTCGTGTCGAACCGCTTCCCGGGATTCCGCTCTGATGGACCTGGAGATCAGCAGCCCGAAGGCGATAGGAGGCCCCGTAGTAGTGACACTCAGGCCGAATTTCAGTCTACATCATCCGATGCCCCGAATCGAGGGGCTTATCAAATGGAGGAAGGCGAGGAGTTCGATAAAGGCGAGATAAGGACCAAACCAGCCGGCTCTTTGGGGGATAGAGATCACAAATCTGACGAGACCTCCAAAGTTCTCGAGTCGCCTACGTTTGCAAAGCCTGTTCGCAAAGGAACGGATCTTGGACTGCCTGAAGTAGCTAAGGAAATTGCTGCGGACCAGAAGCCAGCCGCCACCAACGAGGAGAAACCTCGAGTGTCGCGAAAGCCCACATTGTGTAATCACCAGACACGAGATCACAAGCGCCCCCAGAAGAAGATCAAGGCGCCAATTATCGAACAAGCATCTGATTCCGATGACGAAGAGATGGGGGATCATATTGCAGACCAGATGGGTGACACTGAGTCGAAGCTCAAACAACTGGAAGTTCGAGAGGATTCCGTTCCTCTTGATGCGATAGTCCGTCACGTTTCAATGTCTCTCGAGGCCGTCAACAAGCTTGTGTTTGAGTCTGAAGGCCTGCTAACCATGGTTGGGCCAATTCCCGACGGCGCCAAGATTCCTCCGGAGACGGCGGTTGAAGAAGTCAAACCGCAGCCGGAAGAAGCTCCGGTTGATGTGGTGATGGAGGGACAGGAAGAAAGCTCGGCACCCGAGCCGGTACCTGAGTCAGCACCTGAGTCGGCGGCACCTGAGCCACCCCGTAGCGAAAAGGCTCCCAGCGAGAAGCCTCCCAGCGAAAAGGCACCAAGCGAAAGGGCGCCCAGCGTGAGAGCGCCCAGCGTAAGAGCATCCAGCGTCAAGGCACCGAGTGTACGGGCGCCCAGTGTCAAGGCTTCTAGTGTCAAGGCTTCCAGTGTAAAAGCGCCCTCGGAGAAGGCGCAGTCGCCGGTACTCTTGAAGACGCCCCTACCCCCGAGTCCTGCCAAGGCGGAAGTACCCCATCCATCCATCGAACAAGATGTGGACATGATGGATCACCAGCCGGCGACTGCTGATGGAGATTCATCTAAAGCGCATGACGGCGATGTCGTTATGGAAGACGCTGTCGAAGCACCAAAAGCAGACCAAGCTGGAAGTTTGCTGGGTGTACCCAAAAATGGCCAAACCAACGGGGTTGTTTCTCCCAAGTCCCGAAGGTCATCCCTATACCCAGGCTATGAGCCTCCTTTATCAACCGACCGCAGCAGGGGCGCAACCAGTACGCCAACCCCCGTTGAAGATGACGACGAAACCGACATCGATGATATGGACTCGCGAGCTCTCGACACTGTGCGTGTGCAGATGAACACGCCACCTCTCTCAAGCCTGCCGGATTTCGACGACAAGCCATGGTTTGAAGACCAAAACTTCGTCAAGTCTTTGAACACACCTGCTACGGCGTTCAACGCTTTCCTGCTGCAAAACTTCGAAGATACTGCGATGGAGCATATAGACGAACAACAAGAACAGCAGAAACTTTACGCTGCCAACTACGAAGCGTATCTCCGCTTCACCATGTCAAACGATCCGGCAGCTGTCAAGAGTCGGGAAAGGTTCACCCCAGGTACAACTGATGCACCATCTCACAAGGTCGGTTGGAATGGCGAAACTAAGCCCGAGTCAACAAGGCGCAGCAGATATGCATCAGAACGCGACTTGGAACGGATATTGGAAGAATCCAGGCGGGTCGAGGATGAAAAGCGAGAACGGGCAGAGCGGGCAGAGAAGGAGAAGTACAGAATCGATGCCAAGGAGGCTATCCCTCCACTTCAGTACCAGACCCCTGAAGAAAGGGAAAATGAATTCTATGTCGACACAACGGGCTATCTCGAACCTAATGAGATTGTCGCAGCATGGGAAGTTTTACCACCCGTCAACAACTTTACGGAGGAGGAAGTTGCCCTCTTTGAAAAAGCCTACCTTGAATTTCCTAAGCAATGGGGTAAGGTTGCTGATCCACTGCCAAATAGGGACTTTGGCACGAGTATTCAGTTCTACTACCTGAAGAAGGAGAAGGACGAACTGAATCTCAAGGAGAAGCTCAAGAAACGGCCAAGGACCCGTAAGAGGGGCCGAGGCAAACAGAGATCCAGTGCTCTTGTCTCGGAACTCGGCAATGGCGACAACGAGGTCGAGGAGAACCACGAGACCGGCGAGAATGGTGAGAGGCGCCGTCCGCGCCGCGCAGCCGCCCCCACATTCAATTCCGAAGCCACACCAGCCACCGATGGTGAGGCTACGGGAACGTCGACTCCTAGCCGCAGAGGTGCCAAACACGATGGCGAGAAACCTGAACGTAAGCAGCGTGGCCGCCGTGCTGCGAAAGACAAGGAACATAAGCAACAACGCGCAAACCAGACACTTGCAGCTGCACCTTCGACACCCGCAGCCACTGGCAAAACCAACCGTTCACGCTCAAGTTCTCGTGTCCAGCCTCCGGCTGACTGGGCGGCAGCTCAGCAAGCTCAGACAGGAGTAATTCCTAACGTGTTCAATCAATACGAGGCTACACCAGGAACATCCGCTGTGCCCTCTCCCTCCATACCGGCGCCATTTTCTGCAGCGAAACCGATTGTCAGCCCGGAGCGGGCTATTCCATCGCCCGTCCCGGGTACCATCTCGGAGGTGATGGCCCCACCCAAGTTGAGGCCGGAACCACCACAGCCCTCTGTCCCTACGCCCTTTGACATAAAGCAACCTCCGTCCAGTGATCACAAAGCGAACTCTGGAGCCTCTAGTTACTGGAGTGTGCCTGAGATGGCTGACTTCCCGGCTCTGCTCTCTTCATTTGGAAGCGATTGGGCCGCCATTGCTAATCACATGCGAACTAAGACTACAGTGATGGTACGTCATTCTCGCACCCCCCTCCCCCCCTTAAATGTCCAATTGCTGATCTATTTCCCAGGTGAAAAACTACTACGCTCGTAAGAAGGGTGAGAACCCAGATTGGGAAGGTGTAGTTACAGAAGCCGAGAACATGAAGTCGCGTGGAGAAAAGCTTCCACTGCCCCCCACGCCTACTCCAAACGTGAAGAAGCGATATGATACATCAACGCCTACAACCCGCCCGATAAGCACCCCCGATACGCCAATGGAAGATGTTCCTCCGCCAAAGATGGAGCAGCCACCGCCTGCACCACCTCCACCACCACCCCAGGCGATGTCGGGTCGCTTCAGTGTACCAATCGCAGCGCAGCCACCACCGGCGTCACAATCGCCCTTCTCTCAACCTCCACAGACACCGGTAGTACCTCAGCAGGCTCCGACAACAGCTCCGACGCCCTCTCAGCCGCTTGTACAGCCTGTTACGCAGGCTATGTCCCCATCAGTACGGCCGTTACGTGCACCGTTCGCGTATCCGGAAAGAGAACGCGAGCCTGCTCTGCAGCAACCTGCGAGAACGCCCCTGGTCCAGAAAGTGTCACAGCCTTCTACCCCTGTCGCCGAACCTCTCAACATAAGGCACCCGCTGCCTGGTTCCATGATGGATTCTCAGCCCGAACGACAGATGGTGGATCTCAAGCCAGCAAAGGAGCAAGCCCGTCAACCAGAGCGTGCGCCCCCCTTGCGTGTTAAGCAGGAGCCTGATGCCGGTGGTTCGCCTTATGAGACATTTGTGCCTTCACCGGGCCCGGGCCGCATGCAACCTCCGAGACAGGAGAGCTCCCCGGTTATTCGGAACCCAGAGCCCCCACGAGTCGCACCTCCTGCCTCGCAGGCGCCCTTCCAGGCAATTCTCCAACAGCCGCCGGGCCGTTTCTTCAACGACATGAACCCCTCGCCTCCTGTTACACGACCATTGTCCGCCTTGTCGCGATCTGTTACTACTGAGATGAACAGTCCAGGTGAACACTTCAACTCCCCGCCCACACAACCAACCCCGCCGGTTGCGGCGCCCATGCCGCCCCGTCCTGTCGAACGTAAGACATCCAGTATCATGTCCCTGCTAAACGATGATCCTCCCCCGCGAGTGCCAAAGAGAGTCAATGAAGTGCCGGCAGCAGCAGTATCAAAACCATCACCAACGCCGCCTCCACAAAATAGCCGTCCTCCACCACCTCCGCCTCCGCCGTCGCACGTACGACGCGAGCAGATGTCGGAAGCACCGGCTTATCCTCCTTATGGGCGCAATCCTCCGCCAGCGCCATCGTCAATGCCATCTCTAAAGCCGTATAACACTGCCTCGCCCCAACCTCAGCACCAGCCTCTAGGTACACCTAGGCATATGGTTATGGATCCTCAGGCCGAGCGAGCAGAGCGTGATTACTTCGCTCGACAGCGCCAATATTCGTCTCCGCACCAGCAGGCTATGAACTCCCCGCAGATCAGTCACCCATATCCTCCGCAAGCTCAGGCCGCCCCGATGCCCTACCAGCCTCAACCAGGCTACGGCTACGGTGGTCCTGCTCAACAGGCTCCATCCGCCGCGTCACCGCCACCTCAGTATGGAGGACATATCCCAGTAACGCGTGCCCACGAACCGCCTCCTCCGCCACCAGGCCGAGAGATGGTCCGGGAAATGCCGCGAGATATGCCTCGGGATATGCCACGTGAGATGAGGAACGAGATGGCCCGGGAGATGGGTCGTGAGATGGGCCATGGGAGGGACTCAAGTCGGGATATGGGTCGCGAGATGGGTCACAGCAGAGACATGAGCCGAGAAATGGGTCGTGAGATGGGCCATAGTAGAGATATGAGCCGAGAGATGAATCGTGAGATGGCTGCTCGGGAAATGGGCTGGCCAGGGTCACATCCTGCACATGGCATCCCGCCTCAACAACAGCAGCCCCCGCCTCAATGGGGAGCGCCGAAGATGAGCCAGCCCCCGCCTGCCCAATCACCTTGGGCTGCACAGCACGCAACGACACCTAAGCCGCCCCCTCCTAGCAGCTCTGTCCCGCCGCAACCCACTTGGGCAGCGCCTCCCGCTCCCCCTCGAGGACATGACCCCCGCGGACATGACCCTAGGGATGTTATGAATCTGCGCGATGCCCGAGACCTTTATCCTCAACATCGACAAATGCAGCCTCCCATGCAACCTCAATATGCGCCCGTATCACGAGCTCCGGAGCCACCGCCGGCTCAGACTCCTGTTTACCCTCGTTATGCCACGCCAGCGCCAGGTAGAGATCCCCGTGATCCGGGCCCACCACCAAGGAGCTACACACCCAGTGCATATGACGCTAGGAGCGCTTATGCCACCCCAGTTCAAGATCCGCGCGAAATGCAGCTTAGAGAGCAACAAATGCAACAGCAGCAGCAACATCAACAGCAAATGCAGCAGCAGCAACAACAGCAGCAGCACCAATCGGTCCTTCAGCAACAATTGAGGCCTCAGGACCGCAACATGTACGATGGCCGCCAGCCGCCTGATAGATACGGGCGCTAGTAGCGCTTTCGTGTCACCAGGCAGAGCGAGCTTAGCATGATGTAGCCCGCAGCTCGATTGGTTTCTGTTTGTGTCTTTGAGTGGAGTTGATCGTCAAGCTTTAGGGCTTTCTCTCGAGGGCTGAGGCTGCTTGGATCAGTCTTGGGTCTTTTTCCCTTCGCCTTTTGTGTTTTGTTTTATTTCTAGGAGGTCACCTGTTAGCGCTCATCAACCAGAATCGGGGTTCGGTGGTCGACGTTTGTGATTACTTATTGCATAGCTGGGTCTCATGGGGGAGTTCCTAGTGTCTATTGTTTACCGAGTATGCCTTTTATTTTTATTTTAGTAGTTTTGACGACTGTACATTTGGAGGGGTTCTGCCGATGAGGAGGGTCTTGTTTCTCTCGTGCGGCGTTCCCAAGGAAGCAATGTCCAGCTTTCATGGGGGAGAATGAAGAAGAGAGCAAGGAAAGATTCATGGTCTTTCAAAAGGGACAGGGCACAAATTCTTAATTGGGATGCGGATGGTCGAGACATACAGTGGCCCCTTCACCACTTATTGTAAGAGTATATACCCGAGATACATGCAATTCATGCGACATTTCTAGTACAAACATGGCAATGCGATTCACAAACACGTAGTTTCAATAACAGTGACTTTTCTTCCGCCTATTTATACAGTATGCTTCTTTTCTGTTATAGACCGATGGTACAATGGTCGCTTTATATCACCGACCAGATTCCTCCCCTTTCCATCTTACCAATGCTCGTGCACGACAGGTTCCGGACGGCGACTGTTGATCAGATTTGCCAGTACTGCCAAGCCTGCACCCACAAGTCCCAATCCACTCAATGCGAAGAGAAATAGCGGTGCCCAAGAGCCCGGCTTCGTCGTCGTGGCGAAGATCTTGTCCATTATGGAGTCCAAACGAGCCGCCATCTGTACGTCGCCGAAGTTGCCCCTTACACGAGATATACCTGCTTGCGACATCTTGGCCAGCTGCTCTGGGGACAGCTTGGTGAGCACTGTGTCCATGACCTCGGTCCACTCACTGACCTGGGCCGGCGATCGGAGCCAGCCCGTCTCACCCTCGACGACTGTCTCGACGGGACCGCCCGTGTCAGCAGCCAGAACGGGAACGCCGACCAGCATGGCCTCTAGGGGCACGATGCCGAAGTGTTCGTTGGCCGGGGTGTATACGAGAAGCTGCGCCGACTGTAGAAGCATATCCTTGAGCAGGGCGGGAACCGACAACAGGAACAACACCTCGATCTCGGAGGGGACTTCGAGTGCCGTCACCATGGTCTTGGCCGTCGTGCTCGTCAGGCCCAGCGAGTCGGCCAGCTCGGACAGCTCCCGGTGGTAGCCCACGTTCTCCGGGACGCGGCTGTCGTAGCCGCCGGCGACGACGAGGCGGACGTCCTTGCGCGCGGCTGGGCTCAGGCCTGCATACGCCTTGATTGCCAGCGCAACGTCTTTCTTGCGCTCGAACCGGTTGATGCTGAGCAGGAACCTCTTGCCGCCCCACAAAGGCTTTTCCGAGTCTTCGGTCTCGCTCTTTTTAGGTTTCGTGTCGACGCAGGGGTAAACCGTCTCGAAATCGTCATTACCGTTGCTGCCGCCGCGCTTCGCCGCAAGCGAGGGCCAGGTCCGCCGCACGACGCCCTTTGTGAAGTTGGAGTTGACCGCGATGGCGTCGGCGAAGCTCATGGACCACTGCTCGACCCAGTCGAAGGGGACGCGGTAGGCGCGCTTCCACCAGCGCGCGCGGCCCTGGGCCAGCAGCAGGTCCGGGAAGTGGCAGTAGAACAGGATGCGGCCGCGGGGATAGAGGTACTGGAGGAGCGGCAGGCCCGCGCTGAGCTGGTCGATGAAAAAGGCGTCGGGCGCGATGGTGCGGAGCTCGGACGAGAGGTAGGCGATCTGCACGATCAGGTGCAGCTGGCGCAGGATGGCGCAGAGGATGCTGAAGCGGGAGAGGATCGAGGAGGGGACGATGGTGTTGCCGCGGACGCGCACGTCGAGGGTGCCTGTCAATGGGAACAGTCAGCAGATTGCACGTCACTTCCTTCTCGGCCAAGAAGTAGCTAGTTGGGGGCTTCATTATAGGGTGGCGTGGGGGAACATACCATCACGGGCTTCGTCAAAGCAATGGGTTGGATCGCAATGGCTGGTGAAGATGACGACCTTGTGGCCGCGGTTCTGGAGTCCGACAGCGGCGTCGACAACGAGGCGCTCAGCGCCTCCAATGCCCAGATCGGGGTGCAGGAAGACTATTGTCTTGGCCTTGTCGGCCGTGGTCTTCTTCTGCTTTTCTCCTGCCATGTTTGTCGTTATGTCATGGCAGTTTATGTGTATGTTTTGGTACGACGGAGGGGTCGTCTATACCTTCCCCGAGCTTTGGAGCTTTTTGTCCTCTTCAGCCCTAGCAGTAGCAGCAGCAGCAGCAGCCCCACCATGCGGCATGTTCCTTCCCCCCAGTATCGCCAAGCCCAAGGGGCACCCCTGCGTCTACATACGTAATGCCCTATAAATAGGCTATCCAGAAACGAGCGAGACATGCCGACCCAACTGCATACTGCATACTTGTGTTACTAAGCTGCGGGTATACAGCCAGTATTGGCTATGTAGTTCGAAGACATCTCTCCACCTCTAGAACACCCATCATCTCTCCTCTCATCATCGTCATAAAAGTTCATCAAAATCAGGATCGTATTGCTTGCTTACTTGCTATAAGTGCAGTTTGCACTTCGTGGCGCGTGAGAGGACTATCCCCTTCCTATCATATATGCCATAACCATTATCATCGTAAAACTGACTCGCTTCTTGTTGTATGCAAAGCCCAGAGCCCTCCACCCCACCTCGAAACCATCAAGTAGTGTATCCGTTACTACGTATCTTGGTTGGTCGGTTGCCTCTCACCAAGTGGAAATCCCAGCCAGGGCCAAGGTTTGTATCGAGGGGGTCGGCTCGGGGACGCTTTCGGGGGTGCGCTTGACTCTGTGACTCCTCCTGCTCTAACTCTTTCTCCTTGTTCTGCGACCGCGGGGATTGGTGTGTGGCTTTTGGTTGATTTTGGCCACGGAAGGGCTGTGGAATATCGGCGTTTGGTACCTCCTCGTCGTCGTCATTCGCCTTCGCGGGGGAGGATCTCGCTGACTGACGGCGCCTCTGCTGCTTCGCTTCACCGGGAGAGCATCGTCGCGGCCGAGAGGTTGATGCTATCTCGTTCTCATATTGGTCTGGCGATCTTTTCTGAGTAGCTCGAGCGGTCGCGGTTGCGTTTGGCCGCGATCTTGTTCCGCCGTTTTCAGAAGGCGGCGGCGTCTCTTTCGAGGAGGGCAGGACCCCGCGGCTCATCTTGCGCTGGAACTCCAGACCGGCCTGGAGCTGAACCCATGACGCCTCGGCCCTTTGCTGGTTCTCTTGGGCGATGCGGTTGATCCGGGCGTTCAACCACTCGTCGGCGTTCTCTGCTGTGACCTTGTCGAAGCCCAGCTCCTTATCGGTAGCGCGCGACTTGCGCTCGAGCTTGTTCTTCCACATCTCGGTCTTGGACATGGCCGAGGGTGGCATGTCTGGGAAACCTGGTTCCCGTGAGTTTTATGGAGAAATGTTTGCGATACTGTAGATATCGAGATTCTGAATGCGCGCCTTACCTGTGTGGCCACTCTTTCTTTCTGGCATTGCTAATTTTCAGTTGTTGGCAGGTCGGTGATGATATCAAAATATTGTCTCAAGGGAAACAATGGGGATTGTTGAACCAGGCCAGTCGCCTATGTATTGTTGGATCGAAGATGTTGACCATGTTTCTTTTCCTTTCTTTGAGGTCTTCGAATTCGCTGGATCGACGTATTTTTGATTATTCCAGTATCGTCGGAGAAAGCAGCAGGAATAACAATTTATTGTATTATTCCACTGGAAAACCAAAAGCTTAAGCTTGGGCTGAACTGGACTGTCTGGCCCACGAGGGTCCTAAATTCACTCAAGAATTATTGAATCTGCTGGAAGCAACTGTGGAAGGGGTTTTAGGGTGACTCAACCTTTCAAGTTGTGTGTATATTTCAATCTGCTCTTCTTTTGTTTTACTATGTCCTGTAGTTTACCACCCCTAAATACCGTATCCGCCCAAAATCGCCAGCGTGACATCTTTTAAATCGCACATGGAAGCGGCGATGATGGTGATTTGTGCATCTATCAGTCAAGAGTTCGACTCATGTTCCGTATCAGAAATCGGTCTCATTGCCAAATAGAAAGCTCTGGGCGGCGGCTTTGAATTCAAGTATCTTAACATCTGTAGCCCGATGATGCGCCGTCGAGCCTGGTCAAAAACAACAGGTTAGGCTGTAGAGGGAATAGAACAGAAGTCAATGGAGACTATGTAGGGCTTTTCAAGCGTACTTGTAGATTCCAGTTCAACTGTCAGACTCGTCGTCTCCTCTTGTCTCACTCATATGAACAACGATTTGAAGTTCAGCTGCGACGAGGTAGACGATGCAGGCAGGCATGGAGGAAACAGAAGGTTAGATGACGTCCGAACCTTCTTTTTGGAGTTTGGCCCAGTCACGGATTCACACACCCGCATAAAGCTTTATTTTGTGCATATATCGCATATTTGCGCAGTAGACTTTAGCAAGGTGATTGTAATATTGGTCTGGAAATCTGCAGTGGGTTAGATTGTTCACTGGCAGCAAGGTCTGATTTATTACTATGGCTATCCTGTATCGTTTTCAATAGGAACCGAACCAAGCAACCTAAAGGAAAGCAATGTTATCTTGCCATCATTCAAATATACGCGACTCCCCCACACTTGAATACGGCCTCACATTGACTATCGGTGGCAGACAGGGTTGGTGCTTACCAGAGGGAACTAACATTAAGTACGATTTCGCCATTCAAACTAGTCCCGCCTAGGATCTCAAATCGTTCACTTCTGCTCATGTGCATCGTACGTAAAGACAGATTCCATCCACAAACTATTAAATGTTGCCAAAGCGATATAAGTGTTCGTAAATCAAGCGTTGCCTAGTCTTTCCCGAGCGCTTTGTCGGGTCGTACTCCGATGCGCCTGTTGTGGCTACGGCATCGCATCAAAGATACGTGCTCGAAGTCACCGATGGCGTGACGGCACAAATCGCGTCACTACCGGCACCGGCGATCCTCATACCCCCCGGCTTGCTTCGCGCCAAGAATAGAAGATAGCTGTCCCATGGGGTTTCATGCTTACATATGTACCCAGCTGTGATGCTTAGTGACTTTTGCGGGATGTCGAGTGAATGGGGCGGGATTGCGTGCTTGTCGGAACCCCTTGCCCATCTCCAAACTTTACCCCAAGACGGCCGACCTAAGCCAATCAAAGCCACCAATTGCCGGATTTCGTGATACCTCAAGGGTGTAGGCGTGATAATCGGCCTGATGCCGAGAAATGAGGGGTGATGTGCAATATATACGTGGACTGCCTCGCCTATGCTGTCTTGATGTTATGTATGTCTGTATCAGTCAAATAGATTCAGTGCGAGACGACGTCTATACCGTTGTATACAGAATCATTGCTCTTACTTGACACCCAACATGGCACCCATTGCTCTTGAAGCCGACTCGCCGGTCGATCATATTGAACAGCTCAAGGCGGCTATTAGACACCCAGATAACAATGTGTTCCCAGACGGACTGAAGACTTCCGGTACGTCCAAGGATGCACTTCCAAACCATTTGTGGCATGATTACTGACAGATCCTCTGACAGGCCAACACCCACCCCTATACAACAAAATCTACCCATACAGCTCGTTTCCCAAATCAATCTCGGGGCCGACGGTGTGGAACCCAGAAGACTATTCCGACAACCCTGAGAGATGGGTACATCAGTTTTCCGCCGACGAGATAAGCGAGATCTCACAGGCGGCCGATAACTTCATGTCCTCCAACGAGTCCCTGACGGGCATCACCAAAGAGAACTTTCCCCTTCCCAACCTGGCATCCTCACTACACTCCATGCGCCGTGAGATGTTGGATGGAAAGGGCTTCATATTATACAAGGGATTCCCCGTAGGAGAATGGGGGAACCACAAGTCGGCCGTGGCCTACATGGGCCTCGGGGCTTACATCGGCTACCCCGTGTCCCAAAACGGCCGCGGGCACATCCTGGGTCACGTTAAGGACCTGGGCGACGACAGCACACAGATCGACAAAGTCCGGATCTACCGGACCAACGCGCGGCAGTTCTTCCATGCCGACGACTGCGACGTCGTCGGCCTGCTCTGCATCGCCAAGTCCGAGTTCGGCGGCGAGTCCGACGTGTCCTCCATCCACCATGTCTGGAACATCCTGCAGGCCGAGCGCCCCGATGTGGCTGAGCTGTTGACCCAGCCCATCTGGTACTTCGACCGCAAGGGCGAGGTGTCACAGGGCGAGGATCCCTACATCAGGACGTCCGTGTTCTACCTCGAGACCCCCGACCCGTCAAACCCGGACCGTGAGCAGCGCGTCTACTGCAAGTGGGACCCGTATTTTGTCAAGAGCCTGTCGCGGTTCTCAGACCAGGGCATTATTCCGCCCCTGTCCCCCGCGCAGCAAGAGGCGGCACAACTGCTCGAGGACACGTGCAACCGCGTCCGGCTGCACATGATCCTGGACGTGGGCGATATCCAGTTCGTCTCCAACTCACACACGCTACACGCCCGCACGGCGTACCGCGACTTCGGGCCCGACAGTGGCAAGCCGCGCCGGCACCTCATGCGGCTCTGGCTGAGCGTGCCCGAGGATGAGGGTGGCTGGAGACTGCCCTTCTGGGACTCCAACGAGAAGAAACGGGGCGGGATCCAAGTCGATGACACGCCGCCGGTGGCAAGACTAGATGCCGATTAAGAGGTCGCATTCGGAGCCGAAATTTGTAAAACCAGTTAAACCACACATACCCCAGCAGTTGATGCGGTGTCACCGCCTAGTTGACACATTGCCCTAACCTAGATGTTACTTGTTAGAACTTGAAGTTAGTTAGCGTTATGACAAGCTTGTCGCACGAGTGAATTGTACTCTGCGAACAAGCCTCTGCAATGATTATATGAGAATACCATTCAGAATAAATACTTAGGTACTGATAGCAATGTAATTCATGGAACTGAGTGTGAATGCCTTCAAGTAACTTCCACACTTTAGGTCCCTAGAGGGGTAGTGTTCTGTAGTGAATGTGTTAGTGGTCACCCCGCCGTTAGGCACCTAAGTCTTAAGTAGCGTCAGGTCCCGGATGCTGGGTGTGCCCAGACCAGCTCTTGGGACGAACCCACTCTCCCGCCTTTACGCCTCTACGTTGCAGCTGGGCGTTTGCGACTTCAAACACTTACCATTTCCATTATTTTAACTCCTAATCCAGCATCGACATCCGGCATCGCTCCTCAGCACTACATCCCCAACCTCTTAGACAACACCGTCCGAGACCCCCCTGGCATGGTATAGATAAAACGCTACCCTATTGCCTCGTCGGCATCGATTGGTTTCATTGCCATTCGACACGATGGACGCCCCGCCCATCAAGCTCGCGGACCTGCTCCGACACCCAGACGACCTCGACAAGCTGCCGGCCTTGAAGCTGGAGTTCACGCGAAAGAAGAATGTCATCGATTCCCAGCTCCGGGGCAGTCTCCGCGACCAGCTCGAAACCATCCAGACCGGCATGAATGGCCTGACCGATGGCCAAAAGACGGTGCAGGCCATCAAGGAGGAAATGACCAAGATCGACAGGCTATGCTCCGAATCCCAGATCATGATCAAGGACTTCAACAACATCAACCTCGTCTCCCAGGCCCATCGCAACTTTCAGGCCGTCGAGGCCATGCGCAAGAACCTCGAGATGTTCAACGAGCGACTTAACGGGGTCGAGAATATGCTGCGCGAGGACGACGAGGACGAGGAGAACATGCCCAACCTTCTTGCCGTTCATTACGAGCTGACCCAACTACGAAATATTCGCGACGATGCCATAGAGCAAATACAACGCGCAGACGACCCGGGCCTGCAGTCTACCTTGGAGGATTACTTCTCGCGGCTGGACGATGCGATCGATTGGTTCGACGGTCACATCGGCATGGTCTCGGTCAGTTTGATCAACCTCCTTATTGCCGACAATAACAGTCTGGTGGTACGGTTGGCCCTGATTGTCGAGGCGGAGGAGAAGAGTGATCAGAGAGTAGAGGCTTTGCAGGAAGCACTTAAAGACCACAAGGAGATGGCCACCCGATTTCAGAGTATCACAGACGGTGCCAAGACCGTTCGAGGTTACAAGGGCAAATTCCTTCAAGCAATCAAATTCAGTTGCTCGGACCAGTTTGACGAGGTCCGGGAGGACTTCTTGGGCGATCCGGAGGGACTGCCGAAACTGATGAAATGGTATTTTAACGACCTTAATGCTGTTAAGCAAGGCATGGTTGCATTGATGCCAAAGAAGTGGAAGATTCTTAAGACATACGGAGAGATTTATCACCAACTTATGCACGACTTTCTCGTGGGTATCATCGATGACCCCGAGGCCAGTTCGGCGAATACTCTGGCCATCATCAACTGGCCCGAGCAGTATTACAAGAAGATGAAGAAGCTGGGGTTCGGGGAAGCGGATCTGAAACCCCATGTCATTGACAACCGTGAACAAGAGCTCGTACGAGGCTTCCGCGACCTCATCATCAAGTTCCTTGATGAGTGGATCGATAGAATCTTTGCCCAGGAGCAAAAGGATTTCGCGAACCGCAACACGGAGGGTTCCAACTTGGATAGTGATGAGTATGGGTACTTCCGCACCCGGAATTTGGTGGACATGTGGCGCATGCTACGAGAACAAGTAGACGCAGCAGGCAATTCAAAACGAGCCGACGTGGCGGAAGGAGTGATAGACGCCATGTTTATCCGCCTGCGCGGCCGTCAGCAGTCCTTCCAGAAGATGCTCGAGGAAGAATCTATCAAATACGAGACGGGCAAAGTCCCGGAGCTCGAGGGTCTTACACCGCTGCAGGACTGGCTTGTTGCTACTGCCAACGACCAGATTGCGTGTATCGATGACCAGGAAGAGGATGGCCGCGCTGCCTACCTTACAAGCTTCAAGCAGAAGTTCGAACCCATTGTGACTCCCCAATACATGGAGCGGGCAGAAACCGAGATCGAGCTGCTCCGAGACGGATATGTTGACTTTAGTACTTGGTGCATTACCAAGTTTGTCACATTAGTCATGGCTGTGGACTTTAAGGACGCGCTGCCCATCTTTTTTACGCCGGGCTGGTACACGAGTGCGACGATGAAGCAGATTGTCAACACGTTTGAGGACTACCTGGCTGATTACAAGCCCGTCCTGCACTTCTCCCTGTTCGACATCTTCACCGAGGTCTTCGCCGAGGAGTTGCTGGTGCGCTACCTGAGCAGTGTGCGCAACAAGGGGGCCAAGTTCCGACGCACCGACCCGTTCCAGGACAAGATCTTTAACGATATCTCGACTGCCTTCGAGTTCTTCGGCAGCCTGGCCAACCCGGACGTGGGCAGCTCCGTCAAGCAGACGTGGCGGGTGCTCGAGCTGTTCACGGACCTCATCATGTCGGATAAGGAGGCCGTCGCCGACGTCTTCGAGCGTTTCAAGACGGCCTACTGGGACCTCCAGATTACCTGGGTCGAGGCGGTGCTGCGCGCCCGCGACGACTTCGAGCGTAGCATGCTGAACTCGGTCAAGGCGCGCGCGGCAGCAATGGAAGTCGTGAGGGGGCCGGAATCTATAATGAGTAGAGTGAAGTAGTAGAGCGTAACGAAGATATCATGCATGACAACCCACAAATGTTATCTTGACATTACGCAGTGACGATCAGTGCTGCTTGTGTATTGGCTTGCTGGCTATAGTATATACACTGATAACATGAGCCATGGTCATGACCGGGCTCTGTAATATGCGGCTATGTACATGTATTGGAATTTGCATAATCTAACTGCTGCTCACAAAATCAAGGTTACCATGGATCTCTTGGGAACAAGCACTGAGTCTCCTGAAGATGAAGCTATTCTGGTGAGATTGTTGTCGGTATTTGTCAACCAGATCTCGGGACTGATGTTATCGTCATATCCCGCACCACCAGCACCTTCCGCGACAACCTGCACGTCGAGGTCGACATGTCCATTGTTGATCATCTGGACGATGATAGTCCGATTGAGACCCTCAACGCCCTCGCCGTCCAGGAAGAAGGCGCTTGTCCCCAAGAATCCCCGGTCGGCCTCGGCATCGACCCGGACCGCCCCCGGCCGCACGAAGCGGGAGAACTGCGCAAAGGCCCAGAAGCGGCCAGAGACGCTGTATGCCGCTGCACCACTGCCATTATTATTTTGCAGCGGAAGCTGGATGAGCGCCGAGTTGGTCGGTGTCGGCTCGGCCCCAATCCAGTACAGCCAGGCCGAGACATTGCCCAGGACCAGGGATTCCTGGATCTTGTTGGCCCAGCCGATGCCTTCGCCCGCCTTGCCGAGATTATCCCACGCCGGGTTCCAGCTGCCGTCGAGGTCGGCCCACTCGGTCTGCCAGACCTTGGGGATCGTGGTCTTGAGCGGTGTCTGGGCGTCGGCCGAGTACGCATGTGCCGCGTAGACGTCGAGGAGAGCAGCTTCGTCCCCCTCGGCCTCGGTAATCGTCGTCTGGAACTCGGCGAGGATCGCGGCCCCCTGCGTCCAGCCCGTCGCCTCGCAACACACGAGCCGCACGTACCCGAACCCCTCGTCCCGCAGGGTCTGGCGCAGGATCCGGGCAAAGTCGGCGGCCTGGAACCCGTCCGACAGCATGGAGGCGTACGTCTGGTTCAGGTCGGGCTCGTTGAGCCAGCCGAGGTGCGTGATCTCGATGCCTTCACGCTCGCGGTAAAAGCGCAGGAACTGGGCCAAGTAGCGCGCGTACGCTTTCCTCCAGTCTTCGCCGCCGCCGCAACTCGGCGACGACGACGATGATGACGACCCGCAGAGCAGGTGGCCCCCGTTGGAGTCGTTCCCGTTGGTCTTCATGTAGCCCGGGGCCGACCAGGCGTCGGCGTAGACGTACTTGGGCCCGCCGCCGTACGCGAGCGCCGTCTTGGTCAGCCAGACCTGGTCCGCGTCGTAGCCGTCCCACGCGTAGGCCGGCTCGGCGTCGGGCGACCCCGGCGACGTCGGCGCGATGGACTTCATGAAGTCCCGGTCGTACGACGTGGACGAGCCGATGCCATTGCGCAGGATCGTGGCGCCCGCGCCCTTTTCGCGGTCGAACAGCAAGTCAAGAACCTCTTTTTGGTGTTCGGGGGCCAGGCCGAGTTTGCCATGCAGCCACGCGGCTCGTTGGAAGGCCTGAGAGAAACCGAAGCCGTCGATGGTCTGGTGCCGCTGGTTCAGGCTCACTCGGACCACAGCTGGGAGCTTGGTGGGCACATCGTTGGCTGTGATGGCGTGTGAGTGGCCGATGAGGAGGACGGTGATCGCGTTGATGAGAAGCATAATTGATGATTCAAGCCACACGATCTAGCGTGTAGTTTGACAACGAGAGGATGTCTTCTCTTCCTCTCTCCTTTTCGAAATGTTATGGTCTTGTGGATGCCATCCCGCAACTCGTATTTGTACAGAAGTATGGTAGTACCTGGGAAGTTTGGGATTAGCCTGAATCAGCTATTGGAGTATACCGTGTAGTGTGCAGCCCTTTCAAAAAGTCCAACCCCTCAATAGATATTTATTCATTTATTGCAAGTAATCCTGTCATAACGTAGCTCGGCATTCGTCCAGCTTTCTTTGTCACTGTAACTAGAAGAATCTTCATCGTAAGTCGCTTTATCGTTTACAGGGGAACTCGGTCGTCAGAGATACCTATGTAATGATACTACATACAACCTGTTACAACGATCAGTGCCTCACGGACTACACTCCTGCCATCGCGCACGTAAACACGGCTACAAGTTTCCCTGAATGGTTCTGGAGATGATACTATGCATCCATGAGCGCGTCTTCGACTTGGAGTTGCTGGATGAGTTGAACAACTCTTATTGGCTTCATGCGATGAGAAGATAGTAATAAATATTGTAGACTGTCACAAAACTCCTCAACCCGATCGCTGTCGTAGAGTACTCCCTCCCATCTCATTCGGTGAAGAACTGTTATCGACTGTCACCCTATCACCGGCATTAGAGTTTGGCGCTGGGTCTACCATACTATCCTGTACCAGTGATGTTGTTGCCGAAGTGGCTGTAGGATGGTTAATGGGTAGGATAGGTTGGCCGTCGCGTGACCTAGCGACAACATGTCGGACGGGGAGCTTGCCTCTAAACCGTCTCAACATCCACGAGCACCATCTCCAATTTTTCAGAGCGTCAAACGCCAGGCCGGCGAGCACGAACGTAGTCAGAGTAGTGTATACCACGCCCAAAGGACCCGTCTGGGTGCTGCATAGAGACGCCGCGACAAGGACCGGGAGGAACAGCTACGAACGCTGTCAGTGAATTACTACAAGAACCGGGGAGAGGAGTTATAAGTACAAAGCTAACCCAAGTCAGCGCCCGAAGATCTTCGGACATCGCCTGCTGAGCTTGGGCTATTCTCTGTTGTGCCTGTGCTGTTCTCTGTTGCGCCTGTGCTGTTCTCTCAGCCTGTCCGGCTAGGAAAGTTTGGAGCTGGACACTAAGTAAGCCATTGCATGATCGAGACCTGGTGGTTTGACGAAGGGGAAGGTCGTACGTCACGGTTGTGTTGCTCATACTCCTGCATGCAGTCTTTTTCGAAAATCTCCACCTGATGATGCAGTTCATCACGCCAGCAGCCGAGCTCACTGAACAGTCCATATATACTGTGCAGTGTTTGAATAGCATCATCTCCAACGTTGACGGGTGAATCCGGTTGGTACAGGTATCTGGCATCTTTCGAGGCGAACATCTGCCATGCGTCCACTATATTCTCCAGACGTCGCCTCAACGTGATGAGCAGACTTCTAGTTTTAATGTGTAACTGGTTAACCGAATTAAGCTTGTCTTGTCGAGCTTCTATCGCTTTTAACAACAGGTCGTCATCGGTAGTGTCTGGCCGGAACTTCTGAAATAGAGCCTGGCATTGTTTCTGCTGTAGTGCGGTTCAGCATTGGAGGTCGACTAACAAAGCTGAGAAATACCAATCGAGAACATTGCAATATAACAGGTTTCATAGGAAACCTCGTTCGCTACACGTATGTCCTTGCCTTTCATGTTCTCTTGCGTGAACTTGAGGAAACTTACCCCAGCTTTCATCATCTGCAGTACCTCAAAGATCACTTTTTCCCATTCGTCTCTGACCTGGACCACTCTGTTAAAAAGAACACGGAGAAAATAGTGTCTCGGACAAGCGACCGGCTTGTTTAAATCTTCGTGGGCGAATGTGAGAGGATCTCCTATGAACTCTGGCTCCGATTGTAGTGTATCCTCGCAATAATGTCTAGTGGACTCTCTGCAGTGTGACTGATCAAAATAAGTATCAAATAAGCCGTATGCTGTCCACCTGGTGTGATCCCACCCATGAATAAAGCAGGAAAACATAGCTTCACAGAGGAAATTAGATTCAGCCCTGCTGACCCCTTCAATATTAGAAGTTGGGTCGAATTGTAAGAATGACAAGTTCGTGAAGTTGGATCGCCCTTCTATGGGCCCCTTCACGTCATCAACCGAAGAGGCAGTCCGGAAAACGAGAAAGGGAAGATGAAATATCATGCTGAAGACAGCAACACCTTTTGGCTAGAACGGTCGCGGTCAGTAAAGCGCACTCTTCGTAATGATTTTAAACTCACAGGAACACTGATGGAAAACCGTGGTTCGCTTGGCAAATGGTCTGCCATGAACTCGAAAAGAGGCAGCGCATGAGATAGAGGAGCCGTAGCGGCAAGTACAGCAAGACTGTGACGATCTGGGTCGGTCAGATAACTGAAGAATAGTCAGCCAATAGTGGGACACCGTTCAGACTGTTGCCTACATGATGCGCTGGTCGGCCTGGATAGCACGCGGACCCGTGACAACACCGAACCTCTTCGATCAAGTCAATATGGATTAATGTTAAGAACTGAACAAACAATCGATCATGATACGAACGTACCGGTGTGCTGAGTGTCTTGTGCAACCCATCAAGTGTGAGTGGACCACTGTTCGGGAGCATTTGGCCAGAATAATCTCTATCGAAGACCATAGCTACCAGGGTTTCCCTGTCGAGGGTATTCGATGTTAACGTGCTTAACTTGAGGCCCGCACACAGCTCTTGCAGCGGCTCCATCTTGTATGCCCATCTATCAAGTTCCACCTCGTAGCCTCTTGATAGCACGCTCATGATATCTTCATCATCGATCGAATTATTTTCGGACTCCGCCTGAAAGTAAGAGACCTTCTCTCCATTCAGGCTGAGTGGTCGCCTACGGAGAAATTCTTCGTTCCATTTGAATAGCACAGGCCTGAGTGACTCGAATAAGCCACCTCCAGAATCCGTCACCAAAGCCTTGGAGCCTTGGTTTGCTTTCATTGTACTAAAACATGTTGAATTAAGACTTCATAAAACTCTATACAACGTTGGAAACGCACCTAACGGTGTTTGAGATGACCAGTAATATTATGGCTGGCAATGGATCTGTATCTAGCTGCCGGGAAAGTGAACAGATTGAGGATCGGAAAGAATATCTCACTACCGACAACGGGAGGCAATTTGTATGCGGATGACGTCTACCAGTTTTGAACCAATAAATAAGTACGAATAGATGAACTTTTGTTGTGACCAGCCGAATGCCAACGCCGCTGGATGAAAGAGCTGATGTGTGCTGAGGTTTCTATTTCCCGCCCTGCAAATATTGAGTAACAATTACCGTCATGCCCACAGCTGTTCTGCTCCAGTTCTATCTGGTCGAGATCTTCTGGACTACGCAGTTTGCGCAACGAGAAACACTGCAATACGGGCAGTCTTGTGTTGAAATGCCGATTCGCGATTGGCCACAGGCACACTTTGATAGCGTCAGCAGTTGTCCTGGGCACTGGATATACAAATGATATGGCTCGTTATACTTACACAGTTCCAGACCCATACAAACTTTCGCCTTGGGGGCACACTTATAATTGGAATGCTGTTAGGAGCAGGTAGATGCAGGCTGTAGATAGAGAATGACAGCTCCGGAATTTGCCGGGTACTGGCGTCGGTAAGTGTGATGTCTCTGGAAGCGTCATCCCCGAGTCCTATGGCTTCAAGTATTGGCGCGCCCTCAATTGCAGTTGCCAATGGCGAGAGAACTGATGTGCCGTAATAGTGCCATTGGATGCCCTGCTTTCGATCAGTTGAGGCCCTAAGTGAGGCGTTATGACCTGTGTCATAGGTAATTGGATCCACGTCTCGTGGTGTACACAAGAGCTCGGGATGACAGGGGCATTTCATCTCCAGTTATCCAATGACCTCAGGTAATGCTATACAACACTTCTTGTTGCCTCCTTTCAATCGTATATTCACCGGTCGATTTTCTATTTTCTCATCTTCCAAACTCTGAGAATCCGAAAACGGCATGCGCCCAATTTTCTGTGCGGAAAAATCATCTGGCCGCCCCGATCATAACACCTGCCTTTCCTCTCTGCCATCCATGTGACGAGCGAGAAAGAGAGACGCCTTTTCTTCCCTTTCGCCGCCTTTTCTTCCCCTTCGCGGGGATTCGAGTTACCTACCTGTGGAAATGAGTGACCCTCCACCCTCTTTCTTCTTTACACCCATCCGTTGGCTATTCCATACCTTTGCCCTGCATACCATACACTTGATGCATTGGTCTCTGTGAATCGTGCAACACAAGGGGGCAAGCTCAAGTCGTCGTTGTCCTCGTTGTGTTCTTCATCTTTGATATTGCTGTTGGATACAGTTAACAATTGCTAGTCTCCACGTCGCTCCACGTTTGGTGCAATGTAGACCGCCTGCATCGCCCATTGGAGGTGAGATGAATATGCCCCATAACTTCAGGTCACTGCATGAAGTAATGGTTATACGTTGGTGGGAAACCAATGGCAAAGGGTAGGCAGCCTGCTGTGGACCAAAATCAGCCTTACAAGCCTTGCTGGAAAACTCCACAAAGCGATAAGTGACACCATATGTCCATTGGTATGATTCTTTTCCCAGATATTAACGCAGAAGAAACGAACAAGTTAAAAAACGACACGATCCCATCATCGGTGATCGGCACGAGGCGAGAGGAAGGCAAACAAATTGGGCAGCGATAGTTGCGTGCATTCACTCATCGACCAGTGACCTTTGGTCTACAGGACCAGCCAGGCTCTCATAGCCAAGGAAGAACTGCCAATGCGAATGAAACGTGCATAGTGGCCAGTCTGAGAGATCTTGCCTGCAGGCCTTGCTGAAGGTGAAGAGGACTCTGGAGAACTTCCAGAGCTGTACAGAGGATTTGCGAGGCGTAGCCTAGCTCAGGAAACTCAAATTGTCTGCCCAAGAGTTAAGGTGGTTATTGGACTTTAGGTATCTGGCATGGCATTGGAATGAAGAGAGAAAAGGGAGAGAATTGCCCAAACGAGAAGGCAACCAACATGAAGATGGAACGTGCCTACCTCTGCCTGTCAGCGGTCCGGGCTGCATGCAAGTCCTACCTGGTAGCTATCCGCTTCGCAGTCTTGCCCGAGAGATGGCATGGTATCTCTGAGGCGTGAAGTAAGGATACACAACTCTTAGATCAAGCAGCCCAGCGAGAAGAAGTGGGTGAGTAGAAGTTATTAGTCAGTACAACTGCTTCATTGAGATGAGATATGATGAGATGGAGAGAGAACCCGCTTATTGACGGCTATGTATCTAATTTAGCTTCCCCGCAATTTTCGGCAAGCAAGCAGATTAATTGTTAGAAGTGGCTGACTTCTCTCCAGCCACATGATCTTTGAGTGCAGCAACAAATGCGAATTGCGCCATCAACCGGCGACAGCATCTTACTCGGTGACCGGTGCGATTGATCCTCGTCAACACGCCCAAAATGTTCACAACTTTCGCGCGGAGGGCGGTAGAGAGTCCGATACCCCTCAGGATACGCAATGCGGCCGCCCGAGCGTCAGCCCCCGGCATCTACGGTCGCTTCAAGCCGAAGAAGGTCTGGCCGCCCGACTTCTCCAAGCTCTCCGAGAAGGAGCAATTCCGGTTCGAGCGAAAGTACAAACGGCGGGTCAAGCTCGCCACAATGCGGCCGAGATGGGACAAATACGTCAAGCTGGCTCAGCTTTTCAGTGTTACGGGTAGGTTCGAAACGAATCATCGCCAATGAACAAGAGCTAATACGACTGTCCGGCAGGTGTGCTAGTGTATAGCATTCTGTTCATGGAATGGAACACCGAGCAACAACCCTTCCAAGGCGTAAGTCTTCTCTCTCCTGTAACCCAATGCGCTCGCATCCTTAATTTGGGTCTAACTTTGGTGTGTAAAGATCCGGAGCAGATTCTGGGGCGCCGCCGAAGCCTTCTCGCCCAACAAAAGGAACGAACGACGAGCTGTCGAGTAACGGACCGAACGCTGTATTATGTATAAGATGTCTGCACTGCATTTTCTGGGCGTTTTCAGGCTTGGGCACAATATCCAATGATAGTTTATGCGATTGTATCAAAACTGCGAATAACCGTACTGGAGGTCTCTGGTTGTGCTCTCTGGCTGTGATGCGCCGAATCCCAACACACTGCTTCTAATGTAATAACTCCGGAACTCCCGTCCATGCTCGAGTGTGTCTGTACAGTCTTCGTATCATCGCCCCGGCCAGACGAATGTTCCGCCCAGTCCAGCTCCAAGCCCCGAAGGTCTTGCTTCATTAACAGGTCTCTTCGCGACCGTGCCCTGGGCCTTAACGCCGGACACGATGCGGTCCATATTTGTCTCGATGACCACGCCGCCGACAATCATCTCGCTAAGCGCGGAATGCAGGGTCTCGAAGTTGAAGATCAAGTCCAGCTCGCACACGTTCTCGAACAGCTTGTCCAGAGACTCGACGTAGACCTGGATCAAGTCGAGCAGCGCCAGCGGCGACTCGGTCGACGTAGATATTATGATGAAGTACAGAGTCGCATAGTGGCGGTAGGTGACGAGGGACGGGACATCGTTGTGCGGTTCGGAGGCGGACTGGGAGGTGCCGGAGGCAGCGAGGATAGGGGGCAGTGGTAGGAAGTTGCATGCGCCGTCGGGTCTGTTGGATACGAGGGTGAAGATCTCCGAGATTAGGCGTTGCTGGATGCTCGTCTCCTGTACAAGGCGTCAATAAAATCAACAATACGGCGTATCTGTAAGATGCATGCAGTCACGAACCAACTGAGTATAAAATTTGGTGAGCCGAGGTTGGCCCTGGCCATTGAAGACCAACACGGCGTTGATCATATCTGGAGGTGGTGTAGATACGCAGGCGCCAACACCGCCTTTGAAGGAGGGAGAGGTTGGAGTATGCGCGCGCGGAGGAGCGATGTTTGGGCGTCGGGAAAGGGTCGGGAAAGGGACGAATCGCACCAAAGTCTTACTTCGGAACAGACCGCCAATTATTAGAGTCAGTCTTCCTAGCAATCAGTATGTAGGTAATATGCAACCCAGGAACTCTACCGAGCGACGTAATTGTAGCAGATACTTGCTAGTACTGCTTTGGGGGTAGTATTGATTCACTGATGTCCCTCTTCGCTGGTGAATCCTGGGTCCTGGGATTTTGGAGGGGTTGAGTGGCTTCAAGTAGCGGGGCACCACAGCGGCTCGGCCGAAGGCAGTGTAACGCTTAAATGACAGTGCATCGAAATGGCTCGATGGGTCTCAACCGCATCTGAGGTAAGCCTGGAGCTTAGAGGCCCACGGGTGCTTAGAGGCTTGATTTGATCCAGAGCTGAAAGTCGGATGTGGGACCTCTTCCCCCCTCCCGATACATGCAAGTAGGAACTGGGCAATGGGAACAAAGACGCACGGACGCCTTCCTGCGTTCCCTAATAAAGTGGGATCTGACAGGCACCCCCAATCTTGAACTTCCTTTCCTTCTTCATCCACCTTCTCCCGAGACAATATATCCGGGGGAAATCAGCCCGCCGTCCTACAGCAGACGGCGCCAGTACAATCAACCAGGAATTCAATCCGTTTTACCTCCCGGCCTTGAGTGAAGGCCGAAACAACATATCACAATGCAGCAATCGACAGTCACCGTCCAGTTCGCGATCTCGCAATCCGCCATCGGCTTCTTCCAGCCGCAGCAGTGGATTGCTGACCGCGAGCCAACATAATAATCTCCAGCCTTGGGAGATCTCTGTCTTTGAGCCTACAGACTTCTCCCTTTACGGGGTTGGAGATTATGTTGGTAATACTGGCTCTACATCTGCTGACTGGCTGACGGGCATTGATCACTTCGGACTTGATGTCCAAGATGCGCAATGGTCCGGAAGCCTTCAGCCCCCTCAAGAAAACGTATTTGATTTTACACAAGTGTTTCAGAATGACATCTATGGTAAATACTCACACATCCACAAGCTGTTCTCACCTTGTTGATGTTGTTGCTGACCACCCAATCTAGATCCACTACTCCTCACAGACAACTCGCAGCAACCTGCAACAACCAGCTCTTCAGCATTCCCACCACTAACTTCTGTGGCTCCATCATATTCCCCTGATCTTGCTGCCTCACACTCTCCTAGCCCTGGATCAGGTTCCCCTGACTCCTCGGGGACACAGACAAACTCGCGCAAACGCGCCTCTCCGCCAGTGGATTCCAGTACTGCTCTGAAGCGGCAGCGCAACAATGTTGCCGCCAAGAAGTATCGTCAGAAGAAGATCGATCGTATCACTGAGCTGGAGATGGAACTCAAGGGTGTCAAGGATGAACGTGATGATTTGAAGATCCGCCTCGCACGTCAAGAGGCCGAGGCATCTGCGCTCCGTTCGATGCTTCGCATGAAGGCTGGGTCGGAAAAATGATTCATTAGTAGATGGTTAAAGTAGATGGGTTGCATACGCCAAGTGTTGCTGACTAGTCTTCTTCAGACGATGTCGGCTCTTAGGTTTGTCACTCATCTGACCGTCGAAAGTGACGGTTCAAGTCGGACCAGGGAACGTGATTCTTTTCATTCATAGAAGGACGATAGGAGAAGGGCTTGGGGCTTGCCAGGACTGAGTTTCACTTACGAGAGTAGTAATCAAAACACTTTTACCATCCGCGCTATGTCTGATTGTGTCAAAGTGAAATTGCCTGGAGATTCTACAGTAATTCAGCCTATTCTCGCATACTTATATATTTCGCTTCCTCCATATGAGACCATTTGACTTCAGAATGAATCATTTCATTTCTATCTATCTATCTAGTATACGGCGTTTTCACACACACTCACACACATACACTTGGCTGATGACCTCGGGATGGTAGGAATTCTCGTATGACTGAAAATGAATCATTGGAGAAGCTGCGCGTTACACACAGCGCTTTGAAATTGCCGGATTAGGGAAACACTCAGGACACACCTGCATAAAGCCAAGATGAGATATCAGTGGCTTGCTTATATGCAACTTCGGAGGATGACCACATTTTTGCGAATGCAAATAAGTGCCATACCTAATCTCCTTGGAACAAACAACGCAACAATTCATTTTCTGATAATCCATTTGCATCTACCACCTTCCTAGACTTGGAGATGGTGGACTGTTCACGTGGCTGGCCCTCAGTCGCCGGAGGTGACAATTGTCTTCTCTTGGAACGCATAACCGAGTATACGTACGTAAGCATGCCGTCCTTTCTGAGATAATCTCCAAGTGTGTATTTCTTGGCGGAGGGATGCCCGGACCGTTGGCAAATCCGAAAAGGGGTGATATTAAGCTACCAGGCATTTCTGTCTTCCACTATGGTGTTTGGAAGCAGGCACACTCAGCTAAGAAGATTTGCAGCTATCATTGTATCTGGAAAGACCCTTCAGTTTGGGCACCCGGACTGATGGCGATATGGCTGGCTACCAATTGTATCAATATCTATCACGATATCTGTAGTACTCCAACTCCAACTTTTCTACCTCTCCTCCCCTTCTAGCAACAGAACCTTTTGTGCAGTTTCTGAATCATGCCATAGTAGTACTCCTACTTGCCCTTGTAGATGAATTGATACACTGGTATTACACCAAAGTGTCTTTAGCGATATACTCTCCAAAAGCAGGAGGTGACAAAGCACTTTTGTAGGCTGATACGGGCGATATTGGACTCGTAGCAACCTTGGGTCATTCAGTCGACAGATACCAATGGTACGATTGATTTTTCTGCAAAGCTTGTGGGTTTGTATCTCAAGATTCTCCGAAAATCAAGGTGATGGAGTTGCACTACTGTTTTCTGTACGTAGCAGGCACGGGGGTTATCCACCCCTAATTATGATTCATAGTGGGTCCATATCTAAAAAGGGGCTTTTAATAGGGGCCCTGTTACAACTAGTAGATGAAGGGACCACTCCATCTGCACAAATCAACTTTAGTGATCTTTTCTTTCTTTATTTCGTGACTTACCTAGTACTTAGAATTATCTAGTGCTTATAGTGGCTACTAACAGTACTAAAGTCGTGATATTATGGAAATGCCATCACTACACCGCCTTAGACCAGCACTTTGGACAGTATCCAAATATTATGGGATTATAGGCGTTCAAGCTACTGAAGAGATGTTGAATCTCATGTCCCAACCATATCAAAATTGATCATTTCCTGCAAAAAGTTCCACTGGCCTTGAAGATTATATCATATATAAATATGTGACTTCAGGTAGAAAGACAGGGCACTCGTCAAACCAAGCCACAACAGAAACCCATAAACCCTTTTCTGACAATGGCGAATTCAAATTGAGAACACATCCAGCTTAGCAGAGAGCCAAGGCCATGTCCGTAGGGTTTGGGCAAGTCGGCATGTAGGGCCACTCGCAGCTCTTGTCGCCCGGGTTGCAAACAATCTGGCAGTTGGTGTTTGGCCAGTAGCCCACGCGGCGCTGGGCAAGAAAAGGGTCGCCATCCACAGCACTCAGATCGTACCAAGCAACACCGCCTCTGACTGCGTGTGCGTGTAAGGCAAGAGTATTAGTTGATAAACAGATACATATCTCGAAAGACCACCCCTCCAGTATAGATAATGTTCCATCGAATGTTATAGGAGTATTAGCCACGTACTAGCACCTTCCATTTGGAACGGATTCGAAAGGCCGGCGTTGTCGGCACACTTGAGGGAGACGCCGATGGCATCGTTGTTGATGCTCTGGAACGTGGCGCTGGCGCCACCGCCTAAGGCTCGGGTGGCACTCGCGGTGCCATCGGTTTTGGCGGACGCGCACCAGATAGTGAAGCCGCAGTGATTCTCGTCACGGGTAGTGCCAGCGTAGACACTGCCAGCAACCAATAGCGGGATCAAGAGAGCAATGGCTCTGGTGGTGAGCTACATGGCTACGGAGGGAAGCAAAGTTGAGTGTATCGAGCGAGGTGGGAGTACCGCGAGGTGAGAAAGGTTCAGGACCGTGCTTGGAGCTGGAGGACTGAGTTTCTTGTGTATATGAACTTGCGATTATCGATGAGGACGATAATCTGGAAAGGAAGTGGCACGTAGGGACATGACCAGGAGGTGGGTTTTATATTCATCATTCTCTTTCCATTTGCTCCGGCGAACTACAGATCACGGAGCCAGAGTATGGGTTCCGGTTTCTTTTACCACCTGTGAATTTCTCCTTGCATCCACATCCAGGATATTGGAAGTCCATATTCGCTGCCATAGGGTGATCTCAACAGTTATGCATGCTCATCCATGACAGAGGCTACAGGCTCACCAAACGAAGTCTACATCGCGGAGTTGTTGAAATGACAAGGCATCATGGTTTGACAGTAAGATGATTAATCTGTCCATCTTCTGCAAACTCCTTGCTTCTCTGTAACCTTAAGAACACCATCCCTTCTTGGATCATGACATCCTAGTACTTAATCATCGCCACTCACGACTAAGTCAGTAGTTCACAAACCATAAGGTCATGAACCACAACAGGCTAAGAAATCTTTTTTGAAAAGCTACCGCTAGGCCCAATCGTATTTTTCCGGACTGCCACTTGTAATGAGCAGAAGTTCTAGAGTAGAATCGAGTTTCTATATCAAGCGTTGCGAGACCTACAATGAGCCACGAATTGGCATTCTATCTATGGCTAGATAGTTTCCGGAACCAATTAAAAGCCTCTGGTACACCGGGTAACGTCAGTATATTTGTGTTTGATGAGTAATCCGTCACATATGGGCGAGTTGCCACTTGTAGTGGATGCACGATAGAAGCACAGAAGAGGAAGGATCACGTTTTCCTACCCAGCTCTATACTATACGGTGTGATATTGAATTAAGAATACAAAATTGTTGGCTCGTTTGCAAATACCGCAGGTCTGTATCACCCCCCTTTTCCTCCGTGACACGCGCGGAGTGCGCCCCTCTGCTAAGAAGAGTGACAGGGATACAATTTAGTTGAAATAACTCCTGCCCCTATCTTGAAAGAATCTGATCATCAATTTCCTGTTATTTTGTCCAGTATATGTGCTGCAAAGACCGAACAGTGGGTTGGACATCACTGTCAAGTACATAAGGGTATAATTCGTGGTCTCTTTATATCCACCATTCCGCCCTTCGAGGCACCTCGGACCATTTCACGAGTCGAGACTTCACAGGCTAACATCTTCTGGTCTGCATTTGTCACACTCCTTACATAACTTGCATATATTTAGGATATTGGCGGGTAGTACAATATGTAATACTTCATGCATGATCACACTTCATCCCTTGTACGCCGCCGCATAGGAACGGCTCCGCGGTGCCGGTATTGAGCCCTATTGGCTGACTCAGGACATGATGTAGCCTCAATTGACTCCAAACACACTTGCGGTATCAGTGAACAACACATGACTATCCATTTTATGGATATCTCTGTGAACATTAAACGGACGTGTGACATAAGGGACAAATAGTCATCACAGTCGTCCGGCCATGGGAAAGAGCATTTGCTGCATTAAATATGTTTTACTCTACAACCCGTTTCATTGGTCTGGATCAAGGCTTGAGTTGAATTAGTGATCCACGTGCTTCGCAATGAGTAATAACGAACGTCGAATGTGAAACTTTCATGCGTAGGTACTTATTGATTCTCTAGTGTTTGCGATAATAAAGAACTTCGAAGTATGCACAACTCACAAGAGATCATGACAAGCCATACGTCTTGATGACCAAATATGCCACGCCGAACGAAACGATCCAAGACCAACTTTGGCACGACATCAACGTCAATGCTCCTATCGTGGCTCTTTCCGACGCGTGGGCCGTCCAGCACGGTCTTAGCACCGCCGGACAGAGTTCGTGAGCGGGCTCTGGCAGCATCGCAAGTGCTGCAGTCAGGACGAGCTGGAGGAGTTTGCAAAGCGCCACACAGTCTGCTACAAGCGCCCCGAGGTTCCGGAGGAGGGCCCGGTGTCCAAGTTGGAAAGATTCAAGCATTTCCCACTAGATAGTGGACGTGTTGTTACGGACGACTACACACCTATAGAGGAGCTCATGATCGGGTTGCCGGAAGAGTCGATAGAGTTAGAATGATATTCAGGCTAGGACTTTCTGTTTGGCGTTTCCGTATGCTAGGCAGTCTTCGAAAATCCCTTCATGTTCTTGTTGGCCTGAGTGTTTATAGAGATTGCCGCATACAAAATCATATGCGACACAACGTACGCCAAGGTCGCATATTTTTGTTGCAAATCGACAAATGATAGTGTCAAGTAAACACTTTTATGGTATATACTTACTTAATATTGATGGAAGTAAATGAGTGTTACTTGTCCTGCTTGTTTTTTCCCATGTCCCTTACATCTCTCAATATTCCTAGTAAGAGGAGGAATGTCAGATATTTGCTCTGATACTGGTTGAAAATGAAACTTGTCTGTGGTACCAACGCACAAACTTTTTGGTTACTACCTAAAAAGCATCCGCAACATCGATATTCGCCTCTCCACGCTTAAAGGCATCGACAACATCATTATCGGCCTCATCACGCCTGAAAGCGTCAGCAACGTCGATTTCGATCTCACCACGCTTGAAGACATCGGCTACATCGATATCGTTTCCTTCTGCAGGGAGATTAGGTTGACCATCTCAAAAGGCAGTGAATGATATCAGAGTAACTCACTAGGAGTAGGGAGCGCAGCTATTAGAGTAGAGAGCCCAAGGAAGATAGCAGAGAGCAGTGACAAACGCATTTTGCTGTAATATACTTCCGATTGGTAAGAATTGGATGTTTTTGGTATACAGTTAAAACTTGATAAATGCTGGTGTTCGGTTGGTGAGGCTGACTCTGATTTAAAGCTGGATTATAACGAGGCAACTATTTTGAACAGCCCCTGAAGGGTTTCCGTTATCCCCATGAGATTTTATCTCTCGCCACGCCAACTGCCAACTAAACTGCTTGCTACAGTTCGAACATACAAAGTCCCAGAAGACACGGATGGAACACCCGGAAATCTGGAAGAGCCTTTGGAGCAAATTCAAGTGCCTATCATCGCCAAAAGAGTTTATCACCACCGGAGTGAATATATGCATATCTAAGAGCTGTGGTTTAATGGGAATACTGTATCGAGGATAGGTCTGCATGGCTTATTCGGGTAAACATGCCATAAACCCCACGATTTTGTGGTGAACAGATGCAACGTCTTTCCAACGGTGGTAAGAGGCATGTCCTATCTGTTAGTCTATTGGCTCACGCCAGTCAGATATTAAAGATCATGAGTGAGTCGGTTTAGCTGGGCCAACCTGATTGATTCAGATCAAAAAAAAAGAGAAAAAAGAGAAAGAGACGGGTACCAACGTCTTATGTGCAATTCCATCTTACCTGATGCTCAGTAAGTGACATATTATATCAGCTCTAATATCAATTACCCCCCAAGCGAATCATCATGTCGTGTGGAGAACAGAAACCAGGACTGCCGGAAAACGCAAATCCCCAAACCAACTAAGATGGGCCAGCATGCGGCGTAGTCGTAGACGACGATCTGGTGACCGGGTAAGAGCTCCCGGCGCAGCCACTCCACCCCAAGAGTATGTTTTGCGGACCTACCCAGACCTCTGTTCGCCGGCGCTCTGGTAGTCTGGGCCTCGATCGCATAGGTGCAGCATACCTTGTTTGAATATCACAATCTCAATACCGGCGAATACAAAACGCAAACAACAGGAAATTCACGGAATCATCGACGTTTGTTTGTGTGATACGGTGAACAGTCGTCTTCTCCCTTCTCTTGAACTAGTGTGGCAGGGTGGCGCTGTAACGGACGGCGAAGTAGTACATGGGGTAACGAATTCGGTCGCGGCAACCAACCGACAAAAATACAGCGCATATATGGGTATGGGGTATTTCTTGCCTCTTAAAACGTGTCTCTGGAAATGGATGCGTTGAAACAGTTCGGATCTGCATGTATCAGTAACGCTAGCGGGCTCAGCGTAAGCGTGTTCCCTGTACTGTATGCGGCTGTCGGAGCTGACAGGCTACCTGCAAGCTGTCGGATGCGAGGCCCGGTGAGGGACACAACCACATGGAACGAGTATGATTGGTATACGTCACTTTTGGGTACCTTCAACAGAGATGCAGGCAGATAGCCGACCGGCCTTCAATGCGACGCCCTAACCAGCCTTCATGTCAGCAGCTGCTCGTCTCCGATACGGCGATACGGCGATACGGCCGACACCTCTTATTTATTAGTGCTCTCTATCGGAATCGGCGGCAGAGCAGCAAACAGCAGTGCTGCATGTTTCTATATGCCTGGGTGATTGGGACCACACGTACATGTATGCAGTTGACCAACACCATCCATATATTGGTTTCGACTTATCACGCGTGTCTCACCCAAACAAGCCGATTGACTGGACACTGACGGAGCATCGTTCTCTGCTCGCCTGGCAAACAGTTGTATATCCCCATTTTTGATTAATGGCGATCATCTATTTCCGTCTCGCGTAACCACAAGTCAATACTTCTATTTCAGAACTTCTCTCCATGGGTTACATACGTGACGGCACCTATGTTCTTAACAAGTTTCTGACCAGGCTAGGTTTAGTACCAGTCCTTATTTGCAATATGGCAGTCGCTACTGAGCTTGGCCCGAAACTCTCGGAAGGGGCCCAGGTCGTGCTTCCTGCTGATGCATCCTTCACCAACTTGACCAGCCGATGGAGAGAGTGGCATTCGCCCGAGGTTGCCGCCGTCGTGAAAGCATCTACCGAGGGAGATGTTCAAGAAGCAGTGAGTCCACCCTACTAGGCCCGCCATTGACACGCCAGCTTGCTAAGCTCGCCTATTGCTCTAGGTTCGATATGCAAACTGTCACGGAATCCCATTTGTGGCACGCTCTGGAGGGCACGGCGCAACTGAGGCACTGGCGACTGCCAAGAACGCCATTCAGATTGACTTGCGGGCCATAGACCATGTCATAGTGTCTGCCGACGGCAAGACGGCACGGGTCGGAGGAGGTGCCAACGTGAAGCAAGTTGTTAACGGCTTGAGTGCTGCTGGAAAGCGGACAGGTGAGTAGTCCGCCACGACCAGATCATCCTGCCTTTAACTAACTTCCGAAGTGACCGGCATCTGCGAGTGTGTCGGAATCTCTGCACCTATTCTTGGTGGAGGCCACGGCTGGCTGCAAGGCCAGTACGGATTGGCTGCCGATCAGATAATTTCGGCGCGTCTTGTACTCCCCAATGGTGGCGCTGTAACCGTTTCCCAAGATTCGAACCCAGATCTCTTCTGGGCCATCCGGGGTGCTGGGCATAACTTCGGCCTTGTCACCGAATGGGAGTATCGCATTTACGACGTCGAGAACCCAAAGATGGCGTACGAGATCTTTGTATTCTCCGGCGATAAGCTTGAAGCTCTTTACGAGCTTACTAACAAGATGATGAAAACCCAACCACCCGAGGTAATCCACTGGGGATATATCATCAAGCCTGCGGAACTTGGCGTGGAGCACGTACGTAGCTTACCCATGACATCATGATAATCTGAGAGGCCGCACTAACCACTACATAGCCTGTAATTTGGTATGCCATTATCTATGATGGGCCAGTCGAGAAGGCTCGCGAATACGCAAAGGCTCTCCACGATATTGAATCTATGATGGTCAATGCCGGAGAAGCGACGATGCCTGAGCTGGCCAAGTTGACATTTATGAGCGAAGACGCCGCCGGGTGTGTGTACGGAATGACATCGGTCCGCTACCCCATCGGCCTGCAGTCGTATAACCTCGTCGCGCTAAGAAAGGTGTACAACGACATCGACGAAACGTTCCTGAAGGTCCCGGAACTGGCCGGTTCGTTTTTCTTGCTCGAGGGCTACTCGACCCAGGGAGTCCAGGCCGTGGACGAGGCAAGCACGGCGTTCCCACACCGCTCCGACGAGATCCTCGTCACGTCATACGTGCAGTACAAGCCCAACCCGGCCATCGACTCCGTGGCGCAGGAGTTCGGCGCCAGACTGCGGAAGTACCTCCTGGAGGGTAGTGAGGATCCCCAGCACTTGCGGGCATATGTTAACTATGCGCACGGCACGGAGAGCTTGCAAGAGATGTATGGGTGGGAGGAATGGAGACTGGAGAAGCTGAAGAGATTGAAGGCTCAATGGGATCCGGAGAATCGTATGCGCTACTATGCCCCTATCGCATGAAAGGGCACTTTGAATTATTGAATTTGATGATTTGTGACCATCTTTGGAGGGTCACTCTCCCTCATGAAATTGTGACTGAAGGTACGCATCACCATTAATTGACTGGAAGCCTTTTTAGTACTTATATGTTTTAGCACTATATGTTTTCAGGTTCAAATATTAATATTGATATTTTGGCTACATCCAATTGATTATAGGTTATTTAAATCATTGCAGAACAGGTTACCAATGCCTCCATTCAATGCTCGCTTTCGCTGATACTTGTCACTAAGTTGTTTGTTGTGCAGTTGCTCAGTGAATATGGATGAATTGCATTCACGCAACAGGAAGCAAACCTGACAAGAACCAATCTAAGATGACCGGGTAGCTTTGATTGAATAGATTTGTGTTCTATGCCATGTCGAACAATTCAGTTGTGGTCTTGGTCCAGCGAGAGGGATTTATGTTGAACATTTGTGACCAACGCTGGCATTCGACAGTTGATATATTCACATCCCGAGACGTGGCAGTCACGCTTTGCTCACAGCACCTTCCTGCAAAATATTGTTTGACTGCACCTTCCAAATAGATTTTGCCAGCGAGTCCGTCCATGAAATTACCTAGCTGGGCCTCAACTACAATGAATTCTTGATATCTGCATTTCATCCCAGGACGACATTCCACGACGGATAGGGAGGTTTCATTTCCCCATCAATTACCCTCATATCTGCTCGGTAGCAAGGATAGGACGCGAGGATGAACTGTTTTCGACATACACATTATTGCCCACGATGGACGGTGTATTTGCAAACTGCATCACGCCTACTCTGCAAACGGACAGTTTTCGTCGTTCTTACGCTTCTGTTGACGGCTTTCCTATGCCTAGCTTACCTCGCCAGCCACCTCTTTCGAGTGCCGGAACTCGTGGTGGATTATATACGGCCTGGAAGACTCCACTGGATGTCCCAATCCTCCTCTGTACAATCTCCAATTCCTCGTCAAATATGGCAGATACTGTTGCCGATGCCTGATAGCGTTTCCGCCAAGGGCATATGGGAGATACACGACCACTCATGGCTGCATATGAATCCCGACTACACTTATACCAGAATCGGCTCTGAAGGGGCCTTGGCCTTCATCGGCAAGCACTTCCCTGACCGGTTAGACATACTCGAGACGTTCGAAGACATACGAAACCCGGGAATGAAATCAGACTTCCTACGCTACTTGATTCTCCTTGCCGAGGGCGGGATTTACACAGATACGGATACGACTGCTGTGAGACCGGTTGCAGAATGGATACCGAAGCAATACAAAGCCAGTGCAAAGGTATTGGTTGGCATGGAGTGGGACATTCGAGATTCCGACGACCAAATGTGGTTCGTCTACCCGATCCAGTTTGCGCAATGGACTATTGCTGCCGCGCCCCATCACCCCATCATGGAGGACTTGGTGGATTCCGTGCTCAAACGTATCGAACTTCATACAATCAAGTATAACACGACGGTCGACCAGTTGGAGCTGAGCAACCAGGAACTCGTCGACACCACTGGCCCCACGGTGTGGACGAGGGCCGTATGGCGACACCTTCAAGCGCAAGAGCCGAGCCTGACAGGCATGCGCAATCTCTCTTTCTTGCAAGAGCCGACCTTGTACGGGGACGTGCTGGTGCTTCCCATCAACAGCTTTGGTTCTGGCCAGGCTCACTCTGGCAGTTCGAGGTCTAGGTGGCTTCCACCTGATGCACTCGTCCGGCATCATTGGCAAGGGTCCTGGAGAACAGCCGAATAGTTGGGCACTATTATGCCGTGAAGGGCAGGAGTGTGAGAGGATATCGCATAATACCGAGTCCAAGGCAAGCTTGATTTGGGTGTACACTCATGGCATTGATAGCCTACCTATATATTGCTTACTAGAGTGTGTAAGAAGCAAATCTTCAGCATCTGCAAGAAGCACAGTTAAGTGAATCCAACTTCGAAGTGATCTAGAAAATTGCGTACATACACCTGATGTGCGTTTCCCATCTTTGCAAATTGGAAGGAATGATCAACACGTCAAGTAACATGCAGAAATAAGAGGGCCTTGATAGTCTGGGGTACCTTGAATTAAGCACTTCGGGTGGCAGGTGGGAGCTTGGGCCCACATTAGCGGGGAAGAAGCGAGTGCCTGGCAGCTTCTGGGGCGCTAAGTCAACAAAGCCGAATGGAGCTGGGGGAAGCTTCGGCTTGACGCAATTGTTGAAAGCAAACATCATCTTGGACTTCACCAACGTCTGTCTGCACCAACCAGGAAGGACGAGTATGAATTGATACAATCTTTCCATTCTCCATATAGCCGAGAGACGTAACCAGCACTGCTACTTTCAAGTATCAAATTACTTCTCTGGACATCTTGCCATTCTTGGAAACCATCAAACCAGTCCATTATCGCAACACCATCGCAACTCTGTCGCAATGACCCGATCAAGCGCCAGTAGACTGGGCCGCCTCGCGAGCCGCACACTCCAAGGCCGTATGGCTAGCACAAGCATCAGCACCCGGTTCTTGTTGCCTCAGAAGCCTCGTGCGACATTCGCACCGGCGACATTTGTTTCGCGAGCCCTGTTCTCCACGACATCACGGACCGCGAAGCCACTCACGCCAGCGCAGCTCAAGGATGCCAAACCGGCCGAGCTCACTGACCAGCAGTACCACGAAATGTCCGACGCGTTTCTCGACCAGCTTCTTACTCATTTGGAGGAGAGACAAGACACGTCCGATGACATCGACGTTGAGTACAGCGTAAGTATTGTTCAACTACGCCCTCTTCATCCTGCCCCACCACCAGCTGAACTACGGCTAACCCCTTCGTCAATCAGGCCGGCGTCATGAACATCTCAACCAAGAATGGCGTATACGTCGTCAACAAGCAGCCCCCGAACAAGCAAATCTGGCTGTCGTCGCCCTTGACCGGCCCCAAGCGCTACGATTGGGTAATCGTTAGTGAAGACCAGAACTCCAAGCAAGATACGGGGGTCGGCTCCTGGGTATACCTCCGCGACGGAGACTCGCTCACGGAACTTCTGCGGAAAGAGATTGATGTCAACATCGATCCCTACAATTCGGAGGACTAGAGCTCCCATCCACGCAAGTTTTAGAAGAAGAGTAGGGGGATGCTCACATTCAACAAAGAGAATAAATCCTGTCCAACTCGCCAGAAGGTTCTCTTGTTGACCTGTACAGTTTTCATCGTTGTATTTTGCACAAGGAGTATTGGAGGGAAGCGCATGAATAGGTGTATATTGAACTCTTCCAGCATAGCTAATCAGAAAGCATTCACAGTCCCGACACTTCTTTGTGCTATGCGATTGGGCCCCGGCCTGCGAAGCGATATATATACAGAGGGGCCTTGCAGAGAGAGTGCTGGTAGCACAGAGCCTGTCAGGTTAGGCCATAAACTCTATCAGCAGTACAATATCCGTCACTTATGTCGTCCAGTGCTTGCCCGCTTCGAATCCCGAGCACCTGAGTCTCGCTTCTTTGAGGATTTGGAGTCCCTGCTCGACTCGCCAGTTACCAAGAGTCTTTCAAGCGGATCGGTGTGTTTGACGTATTCTGATACCTTGTCATGGCGTGGCAACCGGTCCAGAGCATCACGAAAGGCCGAGCCGCTCTTAGAGCTTGAGCTGCTGCTGGTTAGCAAGACCCTTGACCCAAACTCGATGGGCTAACGAAAATGATTGGGGTTCTACCTGGCATAAGTGTTGCTGGAGCTTGACCGCGTCATGATAGTTGGTCGAGCGTGGTCGTATGCTTCTATCAGGATCAAGATATGACAGTATGGACCAGTGCTGCAAAGTTGGATTTAGCAGCGAGAAGGAAGTTTATCGTGAAAAGATGCGACTTGATATTGTGTGAATTGCTTGTATACTATGGAGTACTGTCTCTTCACATCACTTCATTTTGACCACGCTGGCGCCTTTTTATGTATACAACTATCTTCAAGCGCCATGGCTTAAGTCAAGAGGTACGCCCTGAAATGGAAAAAAGGGTGAAGAGTCATCTGCTCTGGACTTGAAACTTGATGGCTTGATTGAGATAGGGAGAGATAGAAAAAAGCTGCTCCGGCGATAATGCGGCATCATCGATATGACCCCTGGTTGTGTCCGCGTATGTGTAGAATCGTGCTCGCATTGCACCTTAATCAGTTTTCTCCGACAAACGTCAGACATCCTTTTTTTTTCATTGAACATACTTGAATATTGGTGCCACGTTGAACGCTCGTCTCTTTCCCAACACCACCCTAAACTGGATCTAGACCGTTGAAGATATCTCATGCGATGAATCTGGTGTCACGGGGTGGGCGATGGTCATGGGTAGCTACGATTTGTGGGATATGCCAATTTCCCAGCCAGCCAACCGGATACTGTACCCTAGAAAACCCTATCGAACCCCCGGGGTTCCTGGCTAGTATAGGGTGATTGATGATAAAATACCGATACTTCAAGCGTCCTAATTACCTGGAAAAACTACATCATACTGACCATGGCTCCTGTTCTGGGTACCCGGTTGATTGAATTGAAGCGGTGACTCCTCGTTAGGTAATTATGCACTTTTCTTTTTCTTTAACATGTCTCTCCTTCTTTACACACATGTGTACCTGACTGCAAAACCTCGTATTGGAGATCGAACTGTAACCGGCGGACCCTAATGCAGCTCCGTGATGTGATGTGGCGAAGCCGTCCACTGGCGCCGTACCTACGCTCAGAAGGTCCGCCAGCACCGCCCTGGCTCTGGCCGGACGCCGTGAAACGTGGGGCTCTTTCGCAGGTTATAATCAATACAATGCCATTGGGAAAACGAAACAAGTTCCAATCAAGTTTCAATGTCCAGTTGAGAAACAGAGAGCAGGCGAGCAAGGAAACTAGGTACTTGGGTACATTGAAAATCAACTTGACTGCATGCACCCCAACTTCCCAGGCAGCACACCCTGCGAAAGTCGTGATGAACTCAACCAGCGGTCGTCAGAGCCAACACATCGTTCGAACGATGAGCTGGCAATCATGGACGAGAAACTCGAAACAAATACGACAATACGGATTTAATTTCGAAACAAACCAAATTCGGTGTGATGTGCGGCATCTAACACCTCATTGCTCTCTCTAGGTAGCAGTCGATGTCGATGTGGGTGGTGCTTGTTGTTGCCTGTGTTTGCCTTATTCTCACCACCCTATCAGATCTTGGTTGAGAGTCGACTCGGCATCTCGAGAATCCTTCTATTCGATCTAGGGTGCACTAAGACTGAGAATTAAGCAATTGTGTCAGGTTTTTCCAGATGGATCGAGACACACAAGGCATATACACACACACAGCCATTAACAACTGTGAGGGCTCACTGATCATTGTTCACTCAGCCACGGTGTCGGAAACACAGCCCCAACACCACCAACTACCTCCCATACCATCCCAAAAGAAACAACACCGCAGACAATGACGTCGTTTGATTGACCAAATTGTTCGAGAAGCTGAATCGTTTTCACCAAGCTTCAAAAGAAGAGTAAGTACGATTTGAATGAACCCACTCATGGTCCAGTATGTGTTGCTTACCTCCATGTAGAATGAAATGAAACGGAATGACCGGCCCAAAGCGTATAGGGTGTGACCTATCCAAGAGGCTAGGAGGGAGCTTTTACATGGGGTTTAGGGTGACAGGCAAGGGTAGGGTCAGCCTACTGCAAGTTGCTGCATGTTCAGTGAGACGGCTGACTAGATGCGGCCTCTGTTCCTGGCTTCTCGGCCACGATTAGGCGCAGCATGCGGCTCCAGGAAGCCCATTCATCACAATAACCCCTCCTCCCTCTTGGAGCGAACGGCCATCCATCCAGCCCACCCATACACATAGGCGGGTGCGACCGACACAGCTCGTCAGCCCGCGACCCTCTCTCAGACAATCCTTCACAAATCTTTTGGACATAAGCGCCAGCCTCGCACGTGAAATGGCTGCCAATCTTTCCTTGTTATTTCTTACACTTGAGAAGTGTTTTGTTCTGCGACTTTTGAGTTGTTGGTCATTCGCTCCCGAAATACACATCTCTTCGAACTTGCCTGGTTGAGACAAACCATTGCTATATAGTTACCTGCCTGCACCACCTCTTATCCATGGATCCCCTGTCAGCGGTATCGCCCGCAACGAGTTCAGCAACGAACCGCACCAACCGCGGCGGCCGACCGAAAGAGTGGACTGACCCGAGGGCTCGGAGGCTTGCACGTCTTTACGTTTACACCAGCCTGAAGGTCGAGCAAATACTGGATATATTGGAGGAAGATGTCTTTACCCCAGGGTATGTGCTGTCCATCTCGTGATTGCTATACCGTCTCTAGTTTGCAGCGCGACTTATACTATCCGTAGCAAGGAAGCAGCCAGCAAACACCTAAACAAACTGCTTGGAAAGGATCCTCGATGGATGCGCCCCAAAGACGTCAATGAGCAACGGGAGATTATTGGGTGCCTCAAGAAAAGCGAACGAGCGACAAAGCATCAAACGCATCGGTACACATCAGAGGAACAACGGCAGGCCCAACCTGGAAATGCGCTTCACAATGACAATTACCCGCAGGTGAAGAGCGAGTCAATTGATGGAGCTACAATCGCGACGTCGTCGGTACCTTCAATCGATAAATCCGAAGAGAAGAGCGAGCAGTTCGACTTCTACAACTGCATTGGCCCGAATAACATGCAAGCCGCCACCTTCAACAGTAACGCATCTCGTAGCTCATTTGGCCGATTCTTCCCCAAGAGCCCCAACCGCCAAGGGACCACGCTTACTACTTCAACCAACTTCAGCATTGGCAGTAATCAAGAAGCGTACCACCACATGCGAGAGAAGCTCGAATCTGACCCCAAGTATCCGAAGTACGAGCGTTCAGACTTGAAGGACATTTTCCGTGTTCTGAAACGCTTCACTCTCTCTGTTGATGCCAACGCCGAAAAGTCTCAATCAAGTTCACCTATTGGCCAACGGCAACACGCCCAAGAAAATGGCTTGCATCGTGCATACAATCTCCCCAGCGAATTACTGGATGTAACGCCTCTTTTTCAGAGTGATACTCTTGATATTGCCTCTGAACCCGATCAATATGGTAATACGACATTCCATCAGTTGGCCGCAGCTACGGGATTCGAGAGGGCACTTATTGGGTTCGTTGAAGCATCATCGCATAATCAACATTATCGAAATACCTTGGCTACATCCAATACCGCTGGCCAGACACTTCTCCATGTCCTTCATGACGGTTGGTTCGAGAATGAAGCCCTTTTGAACACGCTACTTAATGCCTTGAGGGGTGTTCAGTTTGACTTTTACGTGACTGATGTCTATGGCCGTTCCTTCTTCCACATTCTTCGGCAGAAGCTTGGTGCAGACCGGATAAGAAGCATAACCCATCATTTCGACTTGATTACTCTCAACCGACGTGATGCCTTTGGGATACGGCCAATGATTGGACGTTCTTCTACAATACCTTCTCGCCAAGAAGGACCCCCACGATTAACGATACCGATACCAAGGGATGCGAATGAGGAGAAGATCAAGCAGGAGGCTGAGATGCTCAAGTTGATCAACCAGACTTTGGAGGCCCCATTCAAGCATACGGTTGAAGACTCGCAGGGTCGGAACGGGCTTCATTGCTTGGCTGAAGTTAAATTGGGAGCCGGGGCAGTCCAAGGGCTGGGCCAGCTCAACCGTTCTGCCAAGCGCAAAATCGACAGCAATGACGAGCCTGGCACCGCAGTCCTTCCACTCAGTAGGCGAGCCGAGTTTCTCGCCACCTTACTGGACGCCAATACGGACGTGAACCACTACAACATGAACGGCGACACCGTCCTCATGGCGTTCGTTAACCACACCTCTGACGACAGCGAGCACGAGGACCTAAAGCTGATCATCAAACGACTCCTTGATGCCGGCGCGAAGCTCGAGGCGCGCAATCGGAGCGGTGAGACAGCTCTGCATGTGGCGGCCAGACTTGGACGAAAGTACACTGTCCGAGTATTGCTTGAGCACGGCGCCAATACCCACGTCCGTAACCACGAGGGCGTCAGCATCCTGGAAGGCCTTGATCGGCTTGTGGTCCTCACAGATGATGATACGGACTTGTACGCCCGTCTCGAGGCTACTCGGGCTATGCTCACGGGCCGGTTCGTGAAGACCCGACCGAGGAGTCGCTCCGAGCAATCGCCATCCCCAGAGCAGGAGTGGGGAATTCGACATGGCTTGTGACCTGTTCTTCTGATTTTCTTATTTCTGGCATATTCTTTGCGCTCTCTTCCTGGTGCGACCGCGCGTGTGAATTTGTTTGACATATTTCGCACATTATCTGTATTTTTGATATCTTATTCATGGCCTGGTCTTCGTTCTTCTTTTGTTTTATTATTTTGGCTTGTGTATATACCCATTTTCGATTTATTTTCCATGATTCATATTCCCGAGGATACCCTTGAGCGCGGCAGCTGGTTTTGGCGTTGGCGGGGCTGTATATAGAAGGCGAGGAACGTCATGTGGGCATGATGATATCTCTGATCGACATACTTCGGTCTGAACACAAGACACCAATCTTTGATGCTACCTGGCTTGCCCATACTCGTGCTTCTTTACGTCGTATTAATCAATGACATGCCGTATCCAAGGTGTGTGTCGGCACTACTATAGTTGCGTGTTCCCTTACCACTCACTACTTGCGAAATACGCTAGGTCCACGAAGGCCGACGCTGAGATTGGCTAATAGAGCTACATGTCCGCTCTATTATAGCCATGGAAGGTAACACAACATGCGAGCATTACAGTCAGTCGTGCAACCCCGCTTTGGGGTCAACGGCTCTCGTTATGATAGACGTCTTGGTGACTGCGAATGCTGCCTCATTTAATGACATCTTTCCTATCCAATTCCGTTTCTGCTTCTGCTTCAATTTACTCGAGGAACCAGAACACAACTCAAAAGCATGGATGGGAAAGGAGAGGCTCAGGAGGCTGAAAGAGGTCCTGCCAGCGACAACAAGCTTGCCGAGAAGGTTGGCACGACGCATGACCAGACCGACATGCACCGTTTGAACAAGAAACAACAGCTCCGGGTAAGGATTTACCCCATGGTCTTCTGCTATGAATGGAGATATTCATTGGCCAACCCGGACTTGATCTAGCGAAACTTCCGCTTCGTTTCTATTGTCGGATATGCCGTCATCATTGGAAGTTCTTGGCAATTCTCTCTCATGTAAGTAAACGATTCTCGTACGAGAGTTCTACGGCTTTGAGAACGGACTTTATTTAGTAATTTGAATGTGCTGATGAATATTGAACCGCCCACTAGAGTAGCGGGTGTATCCACGCTGAATGGGGGGCCCGCTGGTGCTATCTGGATGTTCTTCGCCACATGTGTCGGCATGATGATGTGTACATTGTCGATGGCTGAGATGGCCTCAATGTGAGTGTCCGTATAGGAACAGACACGAACCAAAAAGTATTGAAAAATTTCCCCTTACCCCCTTTATAGGGCACCTACTTCAGGGGGCCAGTACCATTGGGTATCTGAGTTCGCGCCTCCACAGCATCAGAAGTTTCTCAGTTATATGGTAGGTGAGTAGGCTTGTGTAAACATTCCGATATAAAAAGAGTCCTGTTTTTTATTCTTTCGCTTATTGTTTGCTATCGCCTCTTCTATGCAGGCTGGCTCAGCGCCCTAGGTTGGCAAACCGCCCTGGTCGTGACCTCGTACACCGTGGCGCAGCAGTTTGAAGCCCTCATCGCCCTGAACCTGCCGTCATACCGCATACAGGGCTGGCACGGTACGCTGCTGAGCATTGCCATCACCGCGTTCGCCATCATCTTCAATACGGCGCTGGCGCGCAAGCTACCGCTTTTCGAGGTACTCGTCGGTGCGCTGAACGTGCTCGGCTTCATAGCTTTCATGTCGGTGCTGTGGATCATGGCGCCATCGGCGCACCAGCGGTTGGAGGGGACGGAGGGCGGTGAAGACGCCCAGAGGAAGAAGGCCTGGACCGAGTTTCAAGACAACGCCGGCTGGGGCAGCGCGGGGCTCGCGACCCTCGTGGGCATCCTCGGCCCTTCGGTGACGCTGATCGGCGCGGACTCGGCCTGCCACCTCTCCGAGGAGGTCCGCGACGCCTCGTGGGTGCTTCCGCGGTCCATGGTGGTGACGGCGGCCATCAATTACACCGTGGGCTTCGTCATGACCGTCACCATCATGCTGACAGTGGGCGAGGATGCCAGGACGCTGCTCGACTCGCGGACGGGCCAGGTCTACGTCCAGGTCCTTCTGAACATCACCCACAGCCGGGTGGGTACGTCGATTTTGACTGCTCTTATGGCGGTCCTGCTTCTGTTCTGCGACGTGAATGGCGTCACGACGTCGTCGCGACAGCTCTTTGCTTTTGCGAGGGATAACGGGTTGCCGTGTTCGAGATGGCTCGCTACGGTACGTACACACCGTCATGCAAGCGTCCAACATTGAGTCGGGGGATACCGTAACTCAAGTAGTAATAACGAAGCTTACCTACCCAATCTTTAGGTCCGGGATGGCTGGGACATCCCCATCAATGCCGTGATGACGACTCTGATCATTACAGGTCTCTTGTCGCTAATCATCATCGGCTCGAGCATCGCCTTCAACGTGATCACCGCAATCGGACAAGTCGGTCTATACACGTCATACATCATCACGCTCGTCGCCATCATAATTAGGAGGTTTTCGAGGCGACAGCGGGGTCCCTTGCCCCCGTCGCGCTTCGATCTGGGCAAGGCAGGCTTGCCTATCAACCTCGGGGCTCTCGCCTTCCTAGTCGTCATGTTCCCCTTTTTATTCTTCCCTACTGCGCCTAACCCTTCTCCGGCTAACATGAACTGGTCCTGTCTTGTCTACAGTGTCGTTGTTATCTTTTCCATGATGTACTACTTCTTCAAGGGGCAGCATGTCTATAAAGGCCCGGTGGAATATGTGCGGAAGGACGTTTAGAATAGGTTTCTTGTTGTGGAGTTTTGCACATATTATATACTTATCACAGAATGTTATATATTGATATGATGGCTTACCTAAATAACCAGGGCTACTGAAGATTATAATCAGTAAGTAAACTGGGATTATGTCTGGTGTTCCACTAATCCAGTCCCCTTGCTCGCATGTATGGCTGCGTTTTGGATGTCCCTTTCCTGCATTTCGACATATCTCAAAGGCCTCCGGCGTCAAATTGCGTTTTCATCTCGTACTCTTATGAGCGATGGGTTCTCGCGATAGTAGGCGTCCAGATCTTCAAGGGTGCAATCCGCAAGGTTGAAGAGCATGCGTCAGTAAGGTTTGGATGATGGTTTCAGAGCATCTCATTACCTACGCACCAGTTTCGGGAAGCAATAGCCATATGATAGGGACAAAGATGGCGTTGAGCACCGTCCATACGATATAAAAGCGCCACCCCAGCATCTGAAGACCGATCGACCTTACTTCGACGACGCAGAAGTTGGTGATCCAGTTGGACATGGTCGTCGCCGCCGCGCCTTTGGTATGCATGGGCAGCTAGTTGATCTCTGTGGGGTATAACCTGGGGATGCCGAGCATGCCTAGCCCAAAACCCATGTAGTAGAGGAAGAAGAACACGACGGAGGCCTTGGAGACTTTCTGCTGACCTGGCTTGCCCACAAAAGAGTAGTAGAGTAGGATGGTCATCATGAGGAAGCAGAGGAATTGGATCGCCGTCGACACGATCATCATACTGCGGCGGCCGTACCATTCGACTAGGGGCGCGGCGATGCCTGAGGCGGCAACGTATGACACAGAGCTCAATGCTGCGATGAGCCGCGCCATATTGTCAATCGTACCGACTGACTCGATGAACAGAGTAGGCGGATAATAGATGTTTGTTACAAAGCAGGGCATGCTTTTCAGGGGCCTGTTGATTGTATTCTGGGATCAAATTACGACATAATGCTGATGCCACCGAACTGCTGCATTGCTTGTAACCCAATACCAAGCAAAAGGCGACGAAGTGTCTTGGTACCTCTATCATTGCGGCGGCGAACGAGATCACGCCATCTTACTGCATTGTTGCGCTCATCCTGGACACTATAGACAAGCTCGTCGCGTGCGGCGATCACATAGGGGTCATCGAAGGCCCTATCCTCCAGATCCGCTAAGATGATCGTGGTTTCTTCCTCGCGGCCATGGGCAATTAGCCATTGAGGTGACTCGGGAAGCCACGGGACTGTCGCGAACAAGATGAATAGGAAAATAAATTATAGAACCAGTGGTAACCGCCAGGCGGCTGCACCGCCAAGAAACGACAGGCCGTAGTTGACCCAGTTGACCAGCGTGAAGCCGAATATGTTCATCATCATCTCTAACACCACGAGCTTTCCGCGCCATTTCGCTTGCGAGGTTTCAGTCTGCCAGACGGGCACGGTGGCAGTGCTGATGCCGTTGCCGATGCTACATGGGGTTTCTTCAGCTCTCCGCTCTCCAGAAACCAAGTCAACCATGTGGTCCACCCTGAGACCACGCGACCGACGAGCATATGGGGGCACTGAAGGACAATGTCTGTAGAGCAGCACCCACGGCCATGATTACAGAGCCTAAGGTGACCGACTTCTTTCGCCCCAAACGCTCGCCAACTGAGAAAGCCACAACGGCTGGGCACCCACAGTTTTGAGTCAGCGCTGCTTCACGAGGGAACCGAAGGCGGAGTTGGTTCAAGTCGTACCTCCAAAAAGGCAGCCTACAGCGTAGATTGAGGTGATAGTTGATAAGAGGTCTGTCTTCCCGCGGCCATGCAAGCCATGAACTGTCAAGTAGTCCTCGGTAACGACTAACCCAGAGAAAACGCCCTGATCGTAACCGAATAGGCACACTGGAATCTCATCAGAGTGACTAGAATTTGAAGCAAGTATCTTTGTAGGTATGAATATTACTATCAGTTGCGCATAAAATCTAGGAGCGGAATAGGGGTCAGTGGCCACCATCATCACAGAGGCTACCCATAGAGACCCCCTTCCACTTACCGTAATCCAAAAGGCCAGCCATCCTCCACGAAGCCCAAACCACCTTGTCTTATTTGTCTTTCCATTTGTCTTCTTATTGGGTACCTTCATATCGTCGTGGGTGTGTGCTGTGTTTGTGTGACCAGGCCTTCCTACCTGGGTTCATTCATTAATCTTGGTGGTTCTCGACGGAAACACAACAAGGTGTTGATCACCCCAGGGCTCTGCAGTCTTGAGTATTTATATTAGAGGCTATAATCGCCATCTGCTATCCATCGGCATGCGAGATATAATATTTTAGCCTATCTGAGAAGAAATATTTCCCTTCCAAAACGCTCTTCGTCGGTCTCATTGGCTGCCGGGTAAAGCCAATCTGCAGATTCTAAGGGTCGAACCATGGCAATCGTGTTGTACCTTGGCAAGACGACTTCCTTGAATATCAGAAATACAAATTGCGACAAAGGGATACTCCCCTGGATGGTTATCCTCCATGGGGTAAGGCGGGGTAGAAACCGGCCGTTACTGCATGGGGACGGGTCGCACATCAGCATGACTTGGTAAAGACCTGCCCGCAATCAATCGCGACCGACTTGAATTGGAGGTTCAGGAAATCTCAGTCGCAAATCTGTGCGACCTGTTCCCGAGCTATTACTGCCAGGCTGAAAAGTTTCTAGCATTGGCAATAGATGTACAGCAGAACCTTTAAAATACTTAGTGAGTTAAGTAAGGAAATTGGGTTTGGTTCCGAGGTCCACTTGAGGATTCTCTACGTAAGTAAAGGGGCCGGCCTGGACGGCACACATGCAACAGCGGGAACAGTCCGACATGCGGCATGCAGCATGCGGGTGGCACGGGTCGGCGCAAGTGAGGTTCGGCGAATGATGCATGCATCTGCCAGAGCATGGATAGCATCCATGATCAATGTAGATCTGAATCAAGGAGAAACATTAGAGTTGGTGATGGGTATCCCATAGCCCACGCGTACGCAAGGACATAGAGTTGAACCCCGCAAACTAGGTGTCCGAACAAAGTTCCGGGCAACCTGCAGGAACACTTCTAGCTGTCTTTTACTTACCCGCCACGCATAGCAACCTCCCCAAGCGGCAACACGGCAGACTGCAGCGGGAAGAAACTGGAGGAACGGGCTCAGAAAGCATGCATACAATATTCGAGATTTAACGAAGAAGCCTTGAGGCTATGGAATGACAGAGTCAATTGTTTCTATTCGATAGTTTTGGATCATGATATGACGCTGTATCCTAAAACTTGACCAACAGCCTTCACTCCTCCCCTTGCCCTGGATGTATTTCAGCGTCAAACTCTGGCATCCCTTGATCCGAGCCGCCCTTCAGCTAGTCGCATCTATCGAAAACGCCGTCAGCATCATAAAGGGGCCTCTCTCCAGATTGGGCGCAATTCGCTACGTCGTTTTCGATTTGGCTGTATATCGGGTTCTTCGGGCAAATGGGTGTAGGGCAAGGAGGCGGTGCTTGAGCGGCAGGGCACGGGGGAGGTGCTTGAGCGGCAGGGCACGGGGGAGGTGCAAGAGCAGCAGGACACTGGGGGGCTCCGGAACCACCACCAGAACCACCACCGCCTCCACTTCCACTTCCACTTCCACTCCCGCCGCCGCCGCCGCCGCCGCCACCACCTCCGAGATTAAGAGGAATTGGTTTGACCTTGAAACCTCCAAGTGGGATGGAGAAGTAGAGGCCGGCGAGGGATTGGCCAGACAGCAGCCCAAGCGTAAGCAGACCGGCGGAGGCGAGTCTCATGGTGAAGTATCAGTAAGTAGATGCGGGTGATTGAAGTAGTAAAGAGCTGAGTTTAGGATGATATATCAATATCGAGAGATTCAGAGAGTACTCGATGGACAAGATGAAGAATGCCAGAAGCTGTTAAAGTCCAAGTCCGTGGCGTCCTGGAACGGGGAAGGAGGACGCTTTTAATCCAGATTCGACGTTATTGAGTTCGCTCAGATTCGGCTCGAACAAGGAGAAAGAAAACAAAAAGGATTGTCAAGTCGATATTGGGTAATCTGGCACATACGCAAAACATAGCCGGAGATATCCATGTCAGGGGTGCCTCGACTTGAAATTCCAATAAGGTGTTCGCGTACGTCGCCGTCCCGGTCATATACGGATCGAAGCCCGAGGTCGAGTATGATGGGTATAGTAACGGGCCGTAGTAGTATATTTCATATCTGCTTCGCAAAAGCAAGAGATATGCGAAGCATGAATTCGAGAGGAGAAGTGACGGACTATCACTTAAGAGCCGATCCCACAGGGTTAAGAGTTGCATATCGGTGCATGCAAGGCCAACGTCTACCCTTATTTAGGGGTGATCTGGAGTCCGCATATCCGCCAGTCTGCATTTGTAAGTGATGTCAGAGTAGAAAAAGTCATCGCGGTAAACCAACAGGAGGTATAAGAGGATGCGAAATCGTCTTGTCTTGGTGATAAACTCCCCCAAAACAAGCTGCTTGTCACGCATCTGGACACATAGAACTATGCAATACTCACAACAACATCATGGGTCCAACACCAAGTCCGTTTCTGAAGTGGTTGGCCGTCAGCTGCTACGTCAGCACTGCTGCCATTGCCCAGCAACTGACCTCGGTGACTTGTCCAACCGATGACGGTGCCCAGGTTATCAAGTAAGTCGTATTTCCTTTTTCAACAAGTAATCTTGAGACGTTGCTAACATGTTCGGCACCACAGAGGCAACAGCCAATACGAACTGCTCTGCGGGAAGACCATCAAAGGGCTTCCACTAAGGATAGTTCCTTGCACGGATGCCTTGGTTTGCGCTGAAACTTGCGCAAACGACTCTGCCTGTGTACATAGCACTTATGACTCTGCCAAAGGCGAGTGCCTCCTCAAGGCTAACAACGTCGTCGGGACGTCGCACCGGCCGTCATGGACTTGGCGCTATGTTGGACCAGCTCCTCCGGGTAGTCAGAGCCAAGGTAGTCAGAGTCAGGGTCAGGGCAGTCAGGGTCAGGGCACCCAGAACCCAATCCCCCCTCCCAATAACCCCCCGGCCCAACAGCCTCTTGGTGGTAACACTGGCTCTGGTTCTGGTTCTGGTTCTGGTACTGGCTCTGGATCATCGTCGCCAATGATGGCCGCTAATTGCCCAGCCGATGATGGCAAGGACTACACGACGACGTGAGTGGACTCCCATTCTCCCAGGAACGTGAACTAATGACTTCTACCAGTAACGGAATCACGTACCAGCTGAAGTGCAACCATAACCTCGCCCAAGCTGTTGCTGTCAGAAGCTGGACCGTGACTTCTCTGCAACACTGTGCCGACATGTGCTCCCAGGACCCTCAATGTGTCGCGATGGACTTCATTGCCTCCAACAACGAGTGCTATCTCAAGGCGACTTCTGGACCGCTAGTGGCCCAAGCCGGAGTCCACTCTTGGCTCCCCCAAACTTGCCCGAGCTCCAGGGCCATGGCAGCCAATGTGAACCCGGCTATCATTAACATCAATACGGATCTGAAATGCCCCCAGAGTTAGTCCAACCCACCTGCTCATCTGGACATACAATCGTCGCTCAGCGAAGCTAACCACTGGCCCAACTTGAATAGACGACGGAAAGATATTCGAGGCCGCTGATGGAACTTGGTACTACCTTCAATGCTGCACTGATACAGCAGGAGCCGTGGCCATCGACGCCGTGGTGGCGACAAGCCATGCCGACTGCATTCAGCAATGTGCCGCTAACAAGAACTGCAAGAGGTGAGCAGCTCTTCTATATGTTGGGCAACCTTACATCCGTCCGATGCGTTACTAATGCGTATGCTCTACCTAAGTGCTACCTACGCGACATGGGGTCAGACCAACTGCAAACTCTATGGCTACAACAAGTTTTCGACAATGCATATCCCGCAGATCCACCACGCCTTTGTCACTGATCCTCCAACCACCGCCCCTCTCGCGTCTGACGCCAAGATGTGTTCGACCGAGTGCCCCCATGCGCACGGCCAGCTGTTCGTCAGTCCAACTGGTGAGGTATGTCTACGCCCCATCATTCCATCTGGTGTTCTTGGTCGACTAACACAGACTGGCCTCACAGAACTTCCAAATGACCTGTGACAAGCGACATGGAACCACCGTCCTCCGCAAGGAGCGCCACAAGACCTTCGCCGCCTGCATGGCCGCGTGCGCCACCATGCCCGCCTGCCACAGCGTAGACTACGAGGCGCGCACCCTGAACTGCTACCTGACCAACAACGTGCACCAACCCGGCATCGCCGCGACCGCCTTCGCCAGCGCGCATTCCCTGGGCTGCTCGGGTGCCTGCTCCAGCTGCAAGGACGGCTGCGACAGCATGACCAGCGGCGGCGCGGGCAACGCGACGGCGGCCGAGTGCCCCGCCGACGACGGCGGGATCCTGGCCTCGGGGGCCGAGGACTTCCGCATCTCGTGCGGCGTCTGCGTGCACAGCATGACGAGCGTGACCGCCCCCGGCGCAAGCACGCTGGCCGAGTGCGCCCAGGCCTGCGCCAACGACCCGACCTGCGCTGCCGTCAACTATATGTGGGCGCCGAGCGTTAACGATTACGAATGCTATATGCACCAATCCGTCGAGCCTGACGGCGTGACGCCAGCGATGCTGCGGAGGAACCCCTGTGACGTTCTCGTCAAGCAGAGCGGTGGGATGGTGCAGACCCCGGTTTCTCCTTAAAAAGGAGGGAAGAAGTGAATGAAAGAGAATCGCGGGCTATTGCTACCCGATTCATCCCTGGAACGCAGGAAGATCAATTTGCAATCACGATACATGGGTGATCGGGGGTGATTCTACGTGGCCCCTTTGATTAGAAGATCGGGAACACTTGATCTATTGAAACGAAACGATACTCTACTAAAACACTAAACATATGTATATATACATCTAAAGCACAATGAAACAATAGTGTATAACCAGGTATTGCAGCCGTCCCACCCCGTCAATATACGGAATATTGCCACATCCAATCAACTCCCTCCCCTCCTCCCTTTCCTCCTCTGGCCTATCTCAAACGAGACCCAATCTACGCAGTTATACGGTCGATAATCCAGCGACTAGGTGTGTTGCCGTAGACCGCCCGCAACTCGACCCGCAAGTGCCTCTCCATGCGGATGTTGTTCGGGTTGACGCGGAAGTGCTCCTCGACGTAGTCCTGGGCGCCCGGGTGGTCGCCGTGGATGCCCTTGCGCAACGAGTTCTCGGCCTCGCGCAGCGTGCGGAAGATGGTCATCGAGAGGCGCGGGAACAGGAAGGCGTAGCTGCCGTCGAGGATGTCCTGGCGGTCCGTCGGGATCAGGGGCGCCTGCAGCGTGACGCGGTTCGCGAGCCAGGCGCCGATGGCGACGCAGCTGATCTGCGAGAACTTGGGCTGCAGGCCTGGGTGCGTCGTGCGCCGCATCCGGTTCAGCGTGTGGTAGCGGACGTGCCGGATGTTGAACTCGTCGTCATGGTCGCCCGGGTAATGGTAAGGAGGTTGGTTTTGCGGGAGAATGTTCCGCCAGAAGGTGCGGATGTCGGCGAGACGCTGTATGCTGCTCTCTTCGTCGGAACCCCAGGGGTCATGGAAATAGATAATGTTATCCTGTACGTATAAGAGATGAGAAACACGTGCAACTACTTGAACCGGCGAGGTTTGCGGTAAAGAGGGGGGAGGGGCCAGGGACTTACCTCGCGATCCCAAACTGACATTGTGTATACAACCTCTTGAGATGTAAGCGCCTGGGCTGGGAGCAGCCCAGGGGGCTCATGTCTATGCATCCAGCATAACAACCGGTAATGGGGGTCGTTTGGCAGATAACGCCACTGCCCTCCCATATTCATTGCCGAGGGCCATGGCCTCTCGAGCTCCCGTAGAAGCGAGGGGCCCGTCGATTCGGATAGTAGGGTCTTATGCCTCAACTCATCCCAATCGAAGTTGTCATCTGGGTCCCGAGGCACCACAACAGACGAGTTCAACCCGAAGTAGTGAAATAGAGCCCACTAGATCAAGTGTGTTGGGTCAGTCAAGCACGTGCAAAATACGTTCTTGTTTATTGACTGTTCCATGTTCCGGATATGAGAACAGGGGCAAAAGGAGTACTCACAGGTTGACACTCGCGCTGTCGCTCGTGCAGATTGTAGGCATTAAGAGCCTCGGAAATCTGGCTTTCCTTGAAATAATGGTCGTCCTCACTCACTTGATTGGAGGGGGGGAGTCTGTTGAGCCTTGTAAGGAAGCCTCTCATCCTATTGTACTGGGCGCTGGTCATATTCACTTTCCTACTGTTTGGTCGTCGAACTTCCAGCTCCAAGAATGGCCATGGCGCTTCCTGTAACACAGTAAATATGAGAATGGCTGGGGCAACCCGCAGTGGCGAATGAGGGATCAACTCACCCAATAAGGGACTCCCCAAAGGTTAGGCCAAAGCCCGTCCCATGTTGGTATAGGGTAGGTCAGCTGCGTACGGTGTGGTGGTATGAACGGCTGTACATAGCCGGGTGGTAAGAACGGGGGGATTATATTGTCTTGATTATTAGCCATGGCGATAGTCACTAATATGATGATTCAATCATAACCATAAATCCAAATAAGTAAAGTATTCAGTGCTATGTAGGACTTGATATTCTTCCCTCTCTATCGTACAATGGGGACCGACTTTCCGGAAACAGCTCGCAACAAAGCCATGCACTTATTGACCTTCTCCCCAACGGGCTTGACACGAACAAAAGGAGCTTTCATTATCGAAGCCCCAAACTAACCAAAAGAACCATTGTCTAAGTTTAGCGGAAGGGACTGATGGTTTTTTCATCGGCCGACCATGGAGTGCTGTCCGTATTGCCCACTTGGTGCAATCTGGTCTGTCGAGAATCCGTAGCCTGGTATAACTTCATACTTACCTAGCTTCTTTCCGTCCAAAACTGTACAGTGTTAGCTAAGTAATTAAAGTCACATGTCCTTCGATGCAATGAAAAATTGTAAGAGATGAATGCATTTGTTGTTTATTGGTAAAGGCATAGCTGATATTGTGTACTAGAGTAATCGTCAGCTCGTTATTTCTTTCAATCTTGGAGTGGTACGGAAAGGAATGATTTACAGAGAAGACCGACAACAATGGCGCACGGCGAGACTGACAACACACCCCAAAAATAACCGTTGTATTTCATCGATTCGTCGATTGTCTGTCAATCCTTGGATTTCGGGAGCTGCTCAACCAATGCGACAATGATAGTCGCCATGCGCTCACGGGACTGCAGCTCTGTCATCTGCGCGCGAAACGCCAGCGGGGGGCGCAACTCTTGATCGTGGGGGCTGGTCTGGGGGTTCAGGTAACGCTGGAGGCTGTAGCTGCGATCGTGGACGACAGCGATTTGTGGTCGCTCTTGAGGGCTGCTTGGCTTCTCCAGCTCACTATGGCTATAGTAGAAAACAGTTGATGAATTAATTGGTAAGTTCTTAGTGTCTTCCTCCTTTCTATTTCAGAGGCCTTTTGCACTGGGAATGGTCCAGTCATATATCGAGCGTCAAGATTCCCATCTGGGGAGGATGGGATTTCTGGCCGAGTTCTGCATGTCCGCCCGCCTATGGATAATCAAAGTCATACTTATCGAGATAGCAGACCGCGGCACAGGTGCAGGGGCAGGTGCATGGGGTAGTGGCAGCAGTAACAGGAGTGTCCTGGTTGTTTTTAGCGTCCTGGGCCGCCATTAGAATCGCTTAGGCAGGCTCGATTAGCGCTCTCCGACACGGTGGGGTGAACGCTGGTTGGTGCGCTGCAGGCATCCCCTTAGGGGGACGTTAGGCTACTTTAGGAGGCAGGTACTGCTTGCGGCGCGGAGTTAAAGCTATAACTGTGGACTGACTGATGCGAGTGTACTTCGAAGTATAGCTAGAGGTAACGAAAAATATAGGTAACAATTACCAATGTAGTATTTGATTAGATTGATTCTAGAAGAGATAATTGATCTAGTTTCGATGAGCAAGGAAATAGGTATCCACGTAGATCGGACCAACGAGGCAATCGTGAGGATTTATATGCTACCCCCTTCGCGGCTGATAGTGACAATCAACCTCAAGTCCCATGCCTCCCTCCTGCAAGGTCTATATTCCTCACGCCTCATTTCAGCCCGAGAATGGATACAGCTTTCTCTGCAATGATGTCACCGGCGTTGCGGTAATTCCTTGGTTTCGTTGATATCGAACACATCTGCTTACTTTTTCTCTCCAACAGGCCCGGTCTAGACCCATATTTGCAAGCAAGGAGGGTATCAATACTAGAATCTGCCTATTTCAACATTTATGAGTGCCGATCCCCGGCACCGGAACACGTCTTTGACCTATGAAAGCTGAGATGTTCGGATTTCAGGTCCGGTATCCTTAGGACAACGGTTGCCTTGCCCAACTGCTTCTCGTCAGAATGGCCTGATCCGCGACGTCTTCACCGGCCAGCCGACTTCCTAACGGCCAAACTATGTCCCTCCAACAGTCACGCTTCCTATCTAGTATGTCCTATTGAAGTGATAGATCTGCTGAATATCGACAGGCCTCTCTCTATTGATCGATTGAGAGGCAACCAACCCGCAATATCGTGTGCCAGCCCCCACCTGTCTTGGTGTTTAGGCAGACTACTTTGATGTGTCTGATCGATCTTCCACCTCACCGACGATGATGACGTCGTGTTTGAAGCATGACGTAGATATACTCTAAGTGAAATCAATTGTAAAAATTAGGTAGCCATCTGATTCCACAATGCTCGTTGTTTCTGTTGTTGTTGTTGTCAGGGTAGAAAGACGAGCTGAGTCTAGAACGTTTGGTCTGAGCCGAGACTCGACGAGGTGGTGGCAGTGCCAACTAACCCTGACGTCGTTTGGCATGCCACAACCAGCAGATACTGCCGCCAATTGAGGAACATTGAGGAATGATGTCATAATTCGCGGCTTGAACTACTCATATTCCCGATCGATAGAGGTCGAGACCATTTAATTTAGTACCTATGCCATAGACATAGTGGTAATGGGGAGGGAGGGAGTAATCACTTTGCATGCTGGGCGTGATTTTACATGGCAAAGTCAATTCCGATTGAAATGGCAATGGAATTCGGTCCCAAAATCCAGGGTTCACCTGGACCCTGAAGAAAAGCAGGGTCCACTGAACCCTGCCGCCAGACTAGGCCTGCCTTCACCAATCACGGGCATATGTCAGCGCCGTCAATACCCTTAAACGAATACGTCATCTCTAACTCACCCTACCTCTCAAAAGCCCAAAACAGAAGCAATGTCACCCAAGCGGAACAATGTTCTTCTCAAGTTGGACGTCGTTAGCATCAATCACGATCTTCTGCATCAATTGCGGCACCGAGCTTAGCGTTCATACTCCTCATTACATATATACCGTCAACTAATAATCGTATTATAGGTCGCGCAGACAAAGAGGCAGTGCACGTTTTATTTAGTTTGGACAGGATTCATTATCAGAATTGAAATCGTCTTGACGATTCACAGATTTTGTATTGCATTTCATTCGCTAGCTCATCCTGCGAATAGGCCGTAGGACTAGTGTGATATTAATACTAGCCCATTTTCCTCCTCAAGAAACCTCGAGAACCTGGGTCTTGCTTTTGTTTAGCGACCAGGGATGCGGAGGTTCTGGCCGGGGTAGATCATGTCCGGGTTGGAGATGCCGTTGTGGCGGGCCAGCTCCTCCCACGAGCAGCCGTAGCGCTCGCCGAGCATGCGGAGGGTGTCGCCCGACTGGACGGTGACCGTGGACTCGGAGTGACCGCGGCGCGAGTGGCGGCTCGAAGATCGCGAACGCGAGCGGCTGTGGTGGTGGTGGTGGCGGTGGCGGCTGCCCGATCGGGATCGAGAGCGGCTCCGGCTCCGGCGCTCGTTGCGGCGGCGACGTTCCTCCTCCTCGCGGCGACGCTCCTCCTCCTCGCGACGCTTCTCCTCGTCCTTCTTCTCGTGACGCTCCTCCTTCCAGTCGCCAATGGCGTCCTGGCCCTTGTGGCCGGCGAAAGCACCGATCAGGGCACCGGCGACGGTGGCGACCTTGCTGCCGCCGACCTTGTGTCCACCAAAGGCACCGGCAGCACCACCAGCCAGAGCACCGGTGAGGCCACGCTCGCCATCGCCGCCCTCCATGCCGGGGCCTCCAGAGCCGGGCGGGCCGCCGTAGCCGCCTTGCTGGTGTTGAGATGAGGGGTTGTTGTAGAAGGATGAGGCCTCTCCGCCACCCTGCTGACCGCCGTAGCCGCCTTGCTGACCGCCGTAACCACCCTGCTGCTGACCGCCGTAACCACCCTGTTGCTGACCGCCGTAACCACCTTGCTGGCCGTAACCCTGTTGGCCGTAGCCGCCGCCTTGGTTGTTGTTGTCGCCGTAATAGCTCATGGTGGTGGTTTTGTTTGGGGTTGGATACAAAATGCGTGGTTGGTTTGTTTGTTTGGTTTGTAGGTGGGATGAAAAGTGTGGAAACACTCGGTGGTCTGAATGGGCGGACTTTAAACACAGGAATAACGTGAAGGCTCACGGCCGTTTAATATGAGGCCACCTGGCCACGTCCGTCCGAGGTTACGAGAAGCACCTGGAGACGTCAGCCTCCTTTGGACCCCTTCCCAACGTGGCTCAGCTTGGCCATGCCATGGACTGCGGTCTGGACGGCTATAAAATGCCGGCGTCAGTGGGGTCGGGGTGGGCTAAGGCCCCTCCAACCCAATCGGGATGAGCGAACTAACGCCTCAGAAGGCGGCTATCGCCTCTAGCTGCATCTTGGCAAGGACCCTTAGAGGCCTCTTCTATGCCCCTCACAGGCTCCCAGCCTCAAACCTACCCCTGCGTGCCACGCAAGCGTGTTTCCAAATTCCTAGTTCGGATGACACCGTCAGGCTGGCCGTCTTCTGATCGGAGGTCGGTGTTGCAACTTGAAAGCTGGCTGTGGCTGACAGCTCACCAACTCACCAACTTCGGGTTATGGGGGGAAACGGGTTCCGAAGGCGGTGGAAAGTGGGAAAGCCAAACTCGTATAGACGCCATGGACAATCAATCGCCGCCACGTTGACCGCCGCTATGGGCACATCTGGTTTATTATGGCCAGATCTCTTGGGCAGCGGCGGGCGTTACTGCACGTAGCTGACTGTACTGTGCACGATCATCAACGACGGCCACAATCAGTCAGTCAGTCAGTCAGTCATGTGATGGTGGCCTCAACAACGTCGAACAAACGCTCAGCATCTCCTCTTTTGATACTTTCCTGCTATTAATCTTAGCCTCTCGATTTTGGCTGATCAGTGAACCTTCTCCGATCCTTTCCATCTTCGGTTTCGCGAGTCAAACAACTCTCACATGAAGTCGAGACGAAATGGAGTCCTGGACTCCCTCCAAACTGTTCGCCGTTGACCGCCCAGTGGATGATTCTCTGCGACAACGACTCAACCTTAATTGCCCACATCAACGCATGGTTCTCGCTATTGCCAATGTGCATCAGCTTGGTAGATGATATTTCTTCCTACTCATTTCAGCATAGTGCCAAGTGAACGGTGTAGCTTTGACAGTTCGATAGAGCCTCGACATAGGTTTTCACTAGCTTATGGGGACGCAGGGTAGGATTGTCACTTCACGTAGGACAGGGGCTCAGATTATGACGTCAATGAGCCCCTTCGCGTCCATCGTCCTTCAATGCAGCAGCAGTGAGGCGGTGGGCGCATGCTCGTATCTGTCTTGCTCTGTGGGCAAGGTCTGCATATCCAGTCGAAGACTACTGATGCAGTCAATCCGGAAATCGTACACCACTAACAACGCTCGCCGGTCAAGGTAGCCAGCCGCGGCACGGTACGGTACGAGACGGAGTGGGTCCCCCGTTCACCAGTTCCTTGTTCTCCGTGTCCAGCCTGCCTGCCTGCATCCATCGCCTTCGCTGCCTGAGAGTCGAAGTGGGGTTTGCGTACATCGCCACGACCCATGTCCACTCGCAACATGTTAGATGACCCAGAAGCCAGAATATCTAAAAGCCAAGGTTGGACAGTTTCGTCACCGTCGTTGCAGCAGGTACTGACGTCGATACCAAACCACCCCTCTCCCGTTATATTTGTATTAGGCCTGCGACGAGATGGATCTCCTCATGCTGATAGTTGAGGCTGATACCGCTGAGATATCCTTGACGATACAGACAGTTGAGCCTCATCGACTGCAGCAGTGACATGGACATGTCTTGCGCTTATCGAACTAGGTGGATACACTCCTTGACGCCTGTCTGAGCTAATTTCGACTTCCTCCCTGTCCTGTCCAAAGTCTAACCGTATGGCCAGCCACGAAGCGCAGATAGGTGGCCCAGCTGCCTATGGCGCCAGCATCGACTTCGTGCTTACGATAATCGCCTTCTCTCTGTAATCTGCTTGCGATGAGAGCATATCCTCAAGCACAAGTGTTGAACTGCCCTTTTGCTGAATGGCGAATTGATAGCAATTGACGCCACACAGGGTCGGCCCCGTCAACTGCCTAATTCTTGAGATGTCGATATTTCCAGCTCCATCCGCATTCTGCTAGTCAGTAGAGTGGATTATATGCACATGTTTCAATGCCCGATAGCACTGGCATCCACAGTACCAATGATAACGACAGTATATTGAGTATTTGTGCGATCTCTTCATATTATTATGTACATACCAGACCTAATTATATCCCCTTCTCCCCACTTTCCCTACCCAATTCCCTCTCAACCCAATCTCTCCTTCAGCGCAGCCGTCATCAACGTCATAAGCATCCTGGCCGTCGGCCCGGCCCTGAGCATGTCGACTGCACACGGGTCGTGCAACTGTCCGTGGGCGCGGAGGACGGCGACGTCGCGGCCCGCCTTCTGGAGCCGCTCGCCAATCGCCTCGCCCTCGTCACGCAGGACGTCGGCCGACGAGGTGACGATGAGGGTCGGCGCGAACTGCGCGGCGACGGCATTGGACATGCTGGTAGCGGGACTGGCCAGCTCCGAGAGCCGGTCCACCGCGCCCGGCACGCCGGTGGGCGCATACGCGTCGGCGAACTTGCGCATATCCGCCGCCGATAAGAACGGGCCGTTCCAGAACTCCCAGAGACTGAGCGTGGGCTTCTGGACCACGTAGTCCAGGGTGCCCATGGGGCTGAGCATGATGTTGAAGGGGACCCGCATACACTTCTGCTGCGCCATGACATTCAAGTCGAAAATAAGGATACCTATATTAAGAGGCGCCGACGGGTTAGTTGGTTGATAAACAGAGAAAAGTGAAATACAAGAAAGCCTTAATATAGAAGAGACAAAGAGAGTCCTGAAAAGGCAGGGTTACCCGTGACTTACCTCCGGCGCTGTCCCCAATCATGGCAAACTTATCGGTGACAAGATTATGGCACGCCCCGTGCTTGGTCAACCATTCTAAGACTGCGAAGCATTGGTCCTGCTGCTCAGGCCACTTCGCCTCGGGCGACAGTCTGTACTCGGGGAAGACAAGAGCGTATCCAGTGCTCAACACGAGTTCAGTTGCAAGGCCGTCGTAGGCCTCCATGCTGAACGAATGATAACAAAGGTCAGTTACTAGACTCGAACCAACTCGAAAGCAACTTGGCATAAGGTAGGCCTGGAACAGGAGAGAGAGTGCGACCGAGACTTACCTTCCAGCCATGAAACCACCTCCATGGAGATAGAAAATGTATGGCAGCGGTCCCTTGGCCCCTGTGGGAGTGTAAATCCACGTCACGGGTGCGTTATCCACCGGTACCTGGATCTTGTTCCGGTCGACACCAGGGAGTTTCTCGTGGGCATTTAGATTCTCAATGGCCTTTCGTACCTCCTCGGGCGAGAGCTGGTCAAATCCGGGCATCGTCGCCGTCAGGTCGGCGAAAGCCTGATTCGCGGGGTCGAGGTAGGGCCCTTGGCCTGCCGTGTTATCTAAGTGAATATGCATTGTAGAGATTGGATGTACAGTGGGTATTGAGGTATTGGTAAAGACTGGTTTTTCTTTTTAAATCAAGGTCGCTGATGTCCAAGTTGCACAATTTATAGTCCAGTAGATCCAATAATGGCCAACAACGGAAATAGGAGGCAAATGGTACACGGCGGATTGTATCGGCGTGATGTCAAAAGAGTTGTCAGCCTCGTTACTAAGTGCGACGCGTGATGCTGAATTTTGTATCCAAAAGGGGTTGAGATGAGAATCCTACAAGGCCACTAGTCTGCTGATATTTAAATACGACAGACAAACTCGACTGCCCCCCGGCTTATAAAGACACATGATAATGTAAAATATCCCCCAACAGAAGGAATTACCTCATAATATTCCATGGATATCTGGAGCAGAGCACACGGGCATGGCGCAAACGGTGGGCGCACAGTCACTCGTGATAATCCTTCCTGCCGCGTGCCGGGTGGCTGACTTGGCATCAAGCTGAAGCAGAAAAAGAAACGTTTTATATCCGGGAGAAGCGGACGACCGTGATTAGCTGGGGCCCACCAAATTACGATCTGCTCACTAGAAAACACCAAGCCTTGTGCATTTTTGGCATCTTTGCGCAGCAAGCAGGGCCAGTCAAAAACTTGGCGGTCTAATTATACCTAGGCCTTCATCACTTGATGATGATGAGCTTAAAGACTGCCACTTTCGTAAACAAGACAAATATTCGCTCAGCCGATGGAGTCTCCAAGAAGTGAAGCAGCGTGATGAATTCTGTCACATTTGATCGTTTTCTTTTGTTAGTGATATGAGGCTCTGCGTAGCATTGGAACAATGTCTGATGCGTGTGAAAGTGGTGTTCGTATATTGTGGCCATGCACCAATCACATCTAAACCAAACATGGGAAAACATTCGATGCGACTTCGAGGCACACCGCTTCCTTTTATGACCACTCATGCCCACCAACAGGTAATAAAATTCATTATCTAACAATAGTCCCTTGTTCTATATTAGATCAGTGTCGATCATCGCCTATATGAGGGGACCTGCAGGGCTGATAGCGGGATCGAGTTTCTCCTGGGACTGGCCAGGGGTTTTGCTTTTTCTTGGGGTAATACACTGCGAGATGGGGTATGCCAAGACGGAATACGGAGGGGAACCACGATGGGTCACCAATAAGTAAGCCGAGACACAGCCTCAGATTTTGTCTCCCGTCCCGTCATCTCTTATCTAGTTAGCCCTACCTCGGGAACGAAGAACGGGAGGGGTATACATCCTATACACCCCCATCTGAGGTATGTGATGTATCTCTACCAACCTTAGAGTGTTTATAGTACGTGTATTATTGTTCTGGTATTTGTTGTAGACGACAAAATCTGGGTTAGTAATCAAAGTGGTCCGCACTGCGCTTTTCTGTTCACATGTCTATAGGTCGTTCCTCGTGTTGTCCTACATCATTATGACGGTACTATGTTACGCATGTCGACGTGTCGAGGACAACAATCTTGTCTTGGCTGAGACACCAAGTCGACAAACAGGGCAAGATCTCCAAAGATTGTTCTACCAAGACACTCGGGACTCTATTCCTCCAACTCCTGCTGCAAAGGCGTAAATAAGCGATTGAATAATAGGAGCATAAAAGGAGGGGTGAGGGGAATATCTGAAGCGATTCGCCAGCAGCGTTCTATAGGGTTGCAATTCTACCGTATTGCCGTATTGTGGGAATGAACATTCTCTTATATATAATTATCCGTGCCGCTGAGCTTCTGCCGATATCCATCCCCCTTTATACTACGCTGAGAAAACGCTGAGATATTGTACACTATCACAACTCTCGCGATGTTTATCGACCTGCTCTCTACAACCTTGGAAACCTGGCTCATCTTGGCAGCCGTGACAACGCTAGCCTACGCAGCTTCCAAGCTGAATAGTTATCTCAAGCTGAGGCACATCCCGGGCCCGTCATGGACAGGGGTATCGGACATCCCGCATATTCGAGCGTTCCTGAGCGAGAGATGCTGTGAGTGGTATGCATCTGTGAGCGAAGACCACGGTAAGCGGTAATGAAAGAGCGGAATTCGTTACGATAGTATACTCCCAAGATGATTCATGCTGACCAAACGAATGTTTCTAGGACCTATCGCTCGGGTTGGCCCTAATACTGTCTTGACATCTTCAGCCGAGTTCTGGGAGTCGGTCAACGTAAAGCCTGGCTACAAGCGATCAAAATGGTTCTACAACGCGGCCCGGTTCGACTGGCGCCGTGATAACTGCTTTACCATGATCGATGTGGAGCAGCATGATGCCAGGCGAAAGAAGATGGCACCTGGGGTAAGCAGTGCAGGTTTATTCTTTGTCATTGTCTGTTATAATTTCCTCCAAGCTATGGCTAAACCTTTCCACTCTAGTATTCTGGCCGGGAAAACCTCACACTCGAGAAAGATATTGACATCTGCGTCGTCAAACTTGTGCATCTAATTGACTCTTACGCCAACAACCGCATAAACGGGGCGTTTGACCTTGCAAACAAGCTCCAGTTTCTTACCCTGGACGTTATCGGTCTCGTGGGTTTTGGCAAGTCCTTTGGCTTGCTCGACGTGGACGCCGACCCGCATGAGTTTGGTAAGCAGATACTGAGCGCATTAATCTCCCTTTTCGATAGTATTCCATGATATTTTTATCTTGGAACTATTACGGCTTATGACGGAGAGTTAGTCAAATGCTTACTCTGTATAACGGGATAGTCCGCTCTACCGAAGACGGCCTCCGTCGCATCAACAAACTTATGGCTCTGGGCATAAGTTGGATCAACCGCGTCCCTTTCCTCGGCCCATCGGCAGAGCTCGACGCGGAAAAGGCGAAGGGGTTCGACAAAATGCTGACAACGAGCTCGAATATTGTCGAAGCGCGGGAGAAGGCATTCCATAAAAGCTTGGAGTCCGGCAACGACAGCAAGACGGCGGAGCAACGGGCCGACATGCTCGCGTCTTTTATGCGCAACGGCTTGCTCGGCGACGAGCTCAAGACCGAGTCGCTGCTGCAGATCGTCGCCGGCTCCGACACCACGGCCGGCGCGCTGCGGGGCACCATGCTCTACCTCATGACGCACCCGCGCGCGTACCGCGCCCTGCAAGTCGAGATCGACGCCGCCGTGCGCAACGGACAGGCGCCCTCCGCCACCACAGGCGCGGGCGGGGAGGCAACAGAAGTCATCTCGTACGCGCAGACCAAGTCGCTGCCCTACTTGCAGGCCGTGGTGCGCGAGGGCATCCGCATCTTCCCGCCGCTGACGGACCCGTTCGCGCGGGACGTGAAGCCGGGTGGGGACACCGTCACGATCGACGGCAGGGACGTGTTCCTCCCGGGGGGCGTCAGCGTGATCCCGAGCTGGACCGCCATGCACCGGGACCGCAAGCTGTACGGCGAGGACGCCCATTTGTTCCGGCCGGAGCGATGGCTCGAGAGCGAACAGCCGGATACAGAACGGCTCCGGGCCATGAGGCGGACGAACGATTTGATGTTCGGCCATGGCAAGTACACCTGCCTGGGCAAACCAGTGGCTCTGATTGAGATCCATAAGACCATTTTCGAGGTAAGTGTGCACTTTTTATCAATTCCTTTTCGCCGTGGATAAACTGTTCTTTGGCTGGTCATGATCCTTACTGATTTTGGATGCAAACAATTGTTCAGCTGATTCGACACTTTGAATGGGGCCTCGTAAACCCAGTCAAGCCGTGGAGTGCTGCCAGTCTGATGGGACTTTGGTCTATCAAAGACATGCACGTTCAAGCAACCAGACGAGTGCCATCTGAGGCCTAGGCAAGCTTCTCTGAAATTGGTCATGTTACGAGCAAAGAGTAGTACTAAGAGGTGAGAGCATATTAAATGGATGTTCTTAAAGTGGGAATAGGGGAATAGGGGTAAATGGGGGAAGTAGAAGGAACGCAATTATCGCAACTGGAAAGGCCGATGGATCTAAAACATTCCTTTTCTGTCTATTATAAAGCAACCGTAAAACTAGACAAGCAATTTTACAGCGCGTTCCCATGAGACGTTCCCGCGATTTTCTTTCATTTGCCTTGATTGTACTCGCAGAGAGGCAAGGGAAACGGTGTATTGCTGAAGAGAAATGGCCATATAACTCTTCAACGGCTGCAAGTAGCTTCTCGTAAAGCTTCAAGGGTTCTTTTATTATTTACTGCTCTCTATGACCCAATCATTTCTGCGAAAGAGGGAAAGAAAACACGAGTGTTGGTTGTAGAGAACCCAGATCTCCAGAATCCATGCTTTGCTTTATTAGCAGCGAATTCAAACACAACAACACTCTTGTGCATGAATTATCCATCTGTGCTGGCATAATACTGTCAGATGGACGCTAGTCTCAGGAGGACACGAGGTCGCCAAGAGAATGCCAAATAGGTGACAAGGAATGCTTGCATTTTGGCGATAATGGCATTAGCAGGTTTGAGGAGCTTTTGCGGATTGGTCTCCTACGTACTTCAGAAATGAGAAACCGGTATGACCCGCTTCCTTTCCATTATGTTTGTTTGTCTGGCGAATTTGGAAAACAGTTTGAGGTCAATGGGAATTGCACCCCCCTGAGTTGCACCTCCTAGTTGGTGCAGTATAGACGACATCGGCTAGAGCCCTTTCGCGGATACACGGGATCGTGGGTTTCGAATCTCGGCCTGAACAATCTGTGTTTGCGTTTGCCAAGCAGATCGTGGTTTGCTGTCCACGTTTTATATAGTCTTATCTATCAGGTAGTCAGCAGCAAGATACCAACATTGGTAAGCGAGGAGGATAGCTGTTCCTTGCGCTGATCACCGGAATCTTCTCCACTTGTTCTGAGACTCGGTCCAAACTCATAACCGAACACTCAGCACATCATGCCGGCTTGCTTCAGGAATTCCCTCTCTCTCACGAGCGCAGACGATCAACCGCTTCGTGGAGTGGTCCCCCAAGTTGATGAAGCAATTGTGGGCAGCATCATCAAGTTGAGGTGCGCTCCGCTATTGTGTGATATTCTTGTACGTTGTAGCACCGCGGATATACTCGATCTGCTAAAATTAAATACCGTCTCCACTACTTGAGTCGTAACGTTCTGCGCAGTTGGTCTAGAAGCATTGAGATAGATAAAGCGACTCAGGTAAGGTACTCGGTAAATTAAAGGGTTCTGTCAACGTCTCATGATGGCCAGTGGGTCGGGTGCTAGCAGGAGCCGCCTCGATGGGCGAGCAATTACATGTACATATGTAGTTACATGAATTACATATAGCCCCCAAGTGGAGACTATACCAACTCTATCTCGCAGACTAGCAGCAGGCCATCAGCCCGGCAGAGGGCAGGGGCCAAGGGGCAGGGGGCAGGGGGCAGTAGGGCTTATCCTGCACGTCTAGAGAGTCTGGGGTCGCAGCAGATAAGAAGTAAGAAGCCAGATGGTCGTCGGAGCGCAGATCCTCCTCACTCTCATTTGCTCGGCTCGGTTTGGGACTATCCAACTCCGGCCAAGTCGGGCGTTTGAACTAAACCGCCTAACGGTGCCCCGTCCAAATCTCCACGTTGCGAGACAGGTGCTGCGCAGTGCACTACGGGCACTACTCTGCACGTCGTAGGTTGAGCCATCCTCCACACTTTTGGCCTTTGGCCCTGGTGTCCTGTGTGCGATTTATTGAAGGTACTGTAGCAAGTTGGCAAGTCCCATTGATTCTCAACCACCACCACGGGGAAACATCCGATAAGCACTGTCACCAGGGCAGACGACGGCGGGATAGGCAGATGATCAGTGTCACATTAAACGCCAGGCGGATCACGGAAAACGTTATGACGACACAATAGTGCCAAGGTGACCTCAACGGTCCCGCAACATTACGACACTTTTGAGACCGGACGACGGCTGTGCCTCGGATGGGCTCATGATGGGATTGGAAAACCTGCCATGCCATCTTATCTTGCGTCAGTAACAAGAACAAGAGCCGGTTTGTTTCTGCGTCTCAGCCGTCTGAAGCGTCCGGCGGGAGTGGAAGCCGTCGTCGCGTGGTCGAGTGTGGTCGTGTGTGGTCGTGTGTAGGGGACATGTAGGGGACAGGCTCTTTTGCTCTCTTTGGAGTTTGCGCTCTTTTCTCCCCCACACACCAACCAACCTGTCACCCACATGCAACGTGGTATTTGCGATGTAGCCGTTCCACATCTAAACCAGTCTAGTCGGGTGACGGGCTTTGCGACTTGGCTACGGCTATGTTAGCGCGCTGCCGGACTCGTTGTTCCTGGCGGCCGAGTCATGGTGATATGCCGTAAGAACGCCCATCCCAATTAGACGGAGGCTCGAAAAAACAAATGAGGAAACAAACTTGCATTACCACCTAAGTACCTACCGGGATAGAATGTAACTATATCTGGCATTCACTCATTGATCGGTATTGCCTTACATACCCGCCCGCGCCTTGCAGTGCGGCAATGCCATCACGGCGGGATATCAAATAGACTTTGGACCGGCATTGAGGTGCATATGACTGCCGCCCTGCTTTTCAGGGGCTGTGAAAATCTTGTGGGCTGGTTATGCCTCTGGCAACCCCCCTGGCAGCCCACCCTGCGGCTCGATCTGAGGAAGGGTGCATCCCCGCAAATCGACCTGGCCCATGTTTCATCCTGTCCGTCGTTTTCTTTAAAGTTCGAACCGCATCCTAGGCTGCTAGCAGCGTCCCGTCAAGGTTCATGCCAGTTCAACGCCCTATCCAGCAGGTCCAGCATTACCACGTCCGCAATCCAGCCCCTTGGCCTCCGGCAATGCCATATGGTCTCAATGCTAACGAGCGCCGGGCGCTGTTGCTATGGATCGCAAAGCCAGGGTAAAGGACGCGACTCTCTGCACATCAAAACATAAATACCAACTCTCCCGCCGAGAGTTGGATAGAGTCTTCTTTGCTCCTCAGCACCAGCTCCCAACTGCCTACTCTCTCTACCTCTCCTTTTCTGAAGCTTCATATTCCCTTTTCTTTTCTTTCTTATCTTCTCCCAGTCTCGTCCTACTTCACCTGTACGGAAAGACTTTCTCTTCGCCAACAGACGTCTTCTGTCTCCTTGTCTCAACTACCAAAACAAAGACTCACTCAGTTCCCTCCGCCAAGATGCCTCGCTCCCGCAACGACAGTGCCTCCAGCGTTGGTAGCCAGGTTTCCTTCCAGCTGCCGACTGAGCTCTCAGTCCGGGACCCCATTGTCCGCCGGGCCACGCCGTTCCCCTTGTAAGTTTACCCGGTCCAACCCTGAGAAGCTAGTCCCCGCGCGGCAGTATGCTAATTTAGCCGCGTCTCCAGCAAGCATGAGAGATCCGACTCTCGGGAACAGACCCGGATGGAGCAGTGGCCAACCGTGCTGGCCAGCTTCCCGCCGCTCAGCAGCCGCAAGTAGAGTCTCTCCCACTCCGCCACGCACACGGACCGCCGCGGGGATGCGAAAGCAGGCTACACATACACGAAAAGCCGTTTTCAGGCGACTCTTTTCCGATTCTTGCTCGCCCTAGAGGCCCGTTTTACTTCTTCTTCTTCTTCCTCTTCTTCATCATTCCTCTCTGGGAGACATTTCTTCTACTCTTCTTGCTTGCCCTGGAGGGCACACGCAAACACACACTTCTTCTCTTCACATATCACTACTATACCCCCTTCAAAAGGGCTTCACGATCACTATCACGACCAGCATGACACCAGTCAAATATCGTCATCCACCATCGCCACCATACCGGTTCACTCAAGCAAAGACATGCACATATGCTTCTGATGGATTTACAACATGAAGACTTTCCGCGATGGTGTATCTTATGCTTCACACCCACTGCAGGGGGGGGGGGGGGGATGGACATAAAAGATGACGCTCTTTTTTCTTTTCTTCTTCTTCTTCTTCTTCGCACTTCAACAAAACGCCTCGACACAAAAGTGCAACCTGCTTCAGTTTCTTCTTTTCCCTTCTCTTCTCAAACGGCAACAATTTTCACTTCTCGGATTGTACATGTTGCTTCTAGGCTCACTCTATGAGAAACGTGCAGAACTCACTCGGGGGGGGAAGACAACATATTTGTATTTAAGCAGAACTACACATTCTCTCTCTTTCCGCAGGAAATCAGGACAAAAACAACGGGGACGCGCCAGCTTCAGACATGGTTGGGGAACGGAGGATGGCATAAAATGGCAGGTCTTCCAGGGCCCAGACGAAAGTGTATCTTGTTCGAGTTATCTCTTGAACGCTCGTTAGAATTATACAATGAGACTCACTTCAACTACCTACATGCTGGGCCTGTAATCCCCAATTGCCCCTGAGCCTAGACTAAACTACCTCCATCCTATGCTTTATGTGTATTCATTTCCTATGGCAGTGGTGTTGTGGCAGACAAGCGAAGTAGCGGTCTTGAGAGCCATATCTAGCACAAGGGCGTGTACTCTGTCGTTTCACTCGGCCTCGTTGGCCGGTCGAGTAGGGTCAGCGCGGAAGCTGCTAGCAGTGACTGTTTTGCCAATACACCTATGAGTGAAGGGACCGACTGGGATGATGGCGATGATGCGCCCATCACCAAGGTGCGCCTCGCAGCGGTCGCATGGTCGCAACTGTTTCCTCTGGGTTTTGTCAGTCGAAACCCGACGCAGAAAGCGCATACACGGGCGCAGAGCCGCCATTGTCGTCATGGCTCGTGTCGGACTGCCGTCGTTGTCGCTTCTTCGGACTTAGGCTGCCGGGGGAGAGACGACATAGTCTCAGCGGCACGTTTTCTGGCAGCAGATGATGCCGCCATCGCCACGTCTTTGACCCATGATTTGACCCAACTGCCCCGGGGACAATTGTAGGGGTAACAGGCGGCTTCTGCCATGAATGAATATCTGCGCCCGCAAAAGGTGCAGCTATATCCAGACAGAGGGGTTGCAGTTTGGATACTTGACAATAATGCCAGGCCATGTCACAGTATACCCTCATCACTCGCAACAAACGATAGCGACGCAGCCTAAACTGATCAACCACGTCGACGGTTCTGAAACATGTATACATTTCTTAATTGAAAATTTACTGGCGATTGTCTCCCAGATTCGGATTGCTACCAATGCCAAGGTGCATTTTTGATGTCTCCTACAAACCAAAGAGGGCCCTCACCACTGCGGCCTTCGTGGACAAACCAAGGGCGGGATTGCGCAGTCCGCAACTCCGGCACTATCGATTCCACCCAAACTCGACCTAGATGCTCGTGGAACGTCCTGAGAAGATGCCGGGTTCCCAACAGCATCACTGCGGCCATTCATTGCTGCCATCTCTCTGTGAATGGCTGATCAGGGTCTTCTAAAAGCACGAAGATGATAATGTTACTACGCGCCGAAGAATTCTTCGCTGAAAAAGCTTTATAAAGAAGTTCCAGTATATTCGCTAGGTCTAGTAAGAAAAGTATAAATTTATCGTGGCGCCTATAACCCTCTTTCTACGGAGATATCGGAAAGTGACAAGATCCTTAGAACTAAATAGTGAATCTCAGGAAAGGGTCAAATGAAAGATATAGACCCGACCTGACGAGCAACCAAGAGCGAGGTCCGTGCCTGCCTCTGTTAGGGACATGGGGAATTTGATTGGCCGGTACTCGGGAGGGAGCCAGAGGATCTTCTTGGATCGCTTTAGAATCCAATCATGATCCGGGCTTAGATCATAGTCATTCTGTTGAGCTGGCTTTGCGAGGTGCGTATCTACATTAGCTGGCACAGATTCGTCAACGTGGATGTCGCCAGCGTTGGTGTGGATAAGGGTGCCGGTCGGATTAAATGAGACAGTTGTGACATTGCTGACGTTATATGTACGAAGACATACACCTGTCTGCGCGTCCCAGAGCTTGACGTCGTCTATCGACGCCGAAACGATACGCTGCCCGTCCGCCGAGAAGGCCGCCGAATAGACATCCCAATTATGGGCATTAAAGATCGCCTCGCATTTGCCCGTGGCCACATCCCAGAGCCGGATGGTCCCGTCCCACGATGGCCAGGCGATGCCCGGTATATCGCTCGCCGTCGAGAGGATGCGCCGCCCGTCCGCCGAGAAGGCCACCGAGCTTACCATTTTAGTATGGCCCTCAAGGGCCGTCTCGCATTCGCTCGTCTGCGCGTCCCAAAGCCGGACAGTCGTGTCGTTCGACCCCGAGACGATACGCCGCCCGTCTACCGAGAAGGCTACCGACCAGGCCTGACGACTATGACCCTTAAGGGTCGTCTCGCATTCCCCCGTATGCGCGTCCCAGAGCCGGATGGTCCTGTCGTTTGACGCGGAGACGATACGCCGCCCGTCCGCTGAGAAAGCTACCGAGACAACCACTTCAGTATGGCCCTTAAGGGCCATCTCGTGTTCGCCCGTCTGCGCGTCCCAGAGCTCGACGTTTTTGTTTGATGCCAAGACGACGCGCTGTCCGTCCGCTGAGAAGGCCGCCGAGGAGGAACTACCAGTATAGTCCTTAAGGGCCATCTCACATTCGCCCGTCTGCGCGTCCCAGAGCTTGGCGGTTTCCTTCGACGCCGAGACGAAGCGCCGCCCGTCCGCTGAGAAGGCCGCCGCAAAAACCATACCAGTATAGCCCTTAAGAGTTATTTTATAGTTGCCCGTCTGCACGTCCCAGAGCTTGACGGTGTCCTCTGACGCCAAGGCGACGCGCCGCCCGTCCGCTGAGAAAGCCGCCGAGCAGACCCTAGAAATATAGCCTGTAAAGGTCATCTCACATTCGCCCGTCTGCGCGTTCCAGGTTTTCACGATACCATTCGATACCGAGACGACGCGCCGCCCGTCCGCCGAGAAGGCCGCCAAGCGGACTCCACCAGTATGGCCCTTGAGAGTTACTTCACATTCGCCCGTCTGCGCGTCCCAGATCTTAACGGTCCTGTCGCCCGACGCCGAAACGACGCGCCGCCCGTCCGCCGAGAAGGCCGTCGACCAGACGCAACTAGTGTGGCTCTCGAGTGTCGCCTCGCACGCGCTCCATTGCTCCGCCAAGTCCGTTTTGCATTCGACCCACTGCGGCTGCTCGTGGCAGAACAGCTGTCGCATTAAACTCTTCGTCGGACTTAACACGAGTGCCGAGGTATATGTCTGAAGCGGCCAACCCTCGATCGCCGGCCGGAAGGCTTGCAGAAGACGGTAAATGTCGACGACTAATGCCTGAAATCCAATTGCTCTCGATTGTTCCTTCATACTATTAGTTCTATACGAAATCGCAGGAGAAGGTGCATTAACCTACTCGCAAATGCTGTATTAGCTTCTGTAATCCAAGCATCCCTTCTGACATGCTCCGGAGTAGACTCAACGACTCGATCCAGTAGAGGCCTTTGCCCCGTAGGAATCTGTCCGCTAGCTCATCACCATGTACGCCGTCGTTCCTATCCGGAGTCTTGCTAACGTCTAAGAAGTGGTTGACCCAGTGGACGCAGGAGTACCGTATTGCCGCCAGTGGGTCCCGGTCGGACTCCTGCCGAGAGATGTCCTCGATAGGAAAGCCTGGGTCGCACAGTCCGTATATATCGCGTTTTAGCGTCTGGGACATGGCCTCAATAGATGCAGAGGAGATCCGATCGTGTATTTCTGCTTGGCCTTGGGGGAAGAGGATGGCAGATTGTTTCTTTATCAAGAAGTCTTTAGCTGACTGATGGACAAAGTAAACTATACCTTTGCGAACGATAAGAAATGAGCCGCAGAGGCTAACCAAATCTTGTATCATCTTAGTCACATCCGACGTACTCTCTTCCCAGGTGGTACGCTCCGAGTCGCTGTCTTCGCATTCTGCATCGTCGAACTCGCTGTCGCTTGATAGGTCGTTGAGGTCTCCAAAGAATGATACGTACTCCAATGGCGAGAGAGGGCGGTAAACCGTCGCAGCAATAGCAAGTAATTGGCGACATCTGTCGTAAACTTCGGATATGCTGATCAGCCCCATTATTCGTTGGTAAAGAGAGTCCAGTCCTGGTGGAAAGGTCTCGACTCTTTTCCGGGCGTCAAACTCCGGTACAGCCTTGAGCTCTTGACAGACTAAAGCCACCCAAAGAAAGGTGCCGTCCGCATGGGTGGAAAGATAACGATGTACATGTCGCTTTGTCCTAGGACTGTAGGTCTTCTCTTTGGCTAGTTCCTTCACCTTCTGTTTGATGTAGGACTTGACAGCCGCTGAGACCGACTCCTCATTCAGCTCGAGCGATAGCCTCTTTGCTACACTGCACAGCTGCACTTCGATCTGCGGCCAATTGCGGCTTGAGACGAGCCATTGAACGCGAGTTGATCGTGAAGTCTGGACAATCAGTTCGAGGAGCTGTGGTAGACCTTTCACACACTCGTCTAAAGCATCGACCAAAAGGTAAACTCCTTGAAGTTTTGGGTCTTGAAGGATGTCGACGAAGATCTCACGTAGAGCCTGCCAGGCATTGGTGTCCTCAAAAAGCGCCTTGCCGGCGGTGCTGTACTTCTTCTTTATATGCGAAACGAGGGAGGCGTCCTTATCGAGAAGCATGTATATCAATCCGCGCACGACGGTCGTCGCGGTGTTGATGCGCTCGTCGGTGGCTTGGCAAAAGAAGTAGGACAAGAGCGTTCCTTCGGCGCGCTCTGCTTCCAGCTGGTCGATAATCCCGCAAAGGAGCATGGTCTTGCCCTTTCCTGGATCGCCATTGACCCAGAGCAGCGGCTGCTCCTGGTTGTCGCGCCATTGGCAAAAGTCGGGGTTCTGAAGCACCCAGTCGTAGGAGTCCGCAAGCAGGCCACCTTTGGTCTCTTGAATGCGCTCCTTGTCATGGCGGGGGTCGGTGATGCGGAGGTCGGCGAGACATCGGTCTGCTGTCTGCTGGATGTTGATTGTATTTCCGAAATGAGTATGTCCACCAGCCACCATGATTTCTCCATTGTACTGTGATCCTTGTTGGTGAATCTGGGTTTCCATAGCGGAAATATGTGATTCATCCACCAACACTTCCTACTGCAAGTTTAGCATGGCCTTTAGAGCCTTTTCGTTCATCTCTTGACCCTTGGGCGTAGACTTCAACTCTGCCTGGTCTTTTAATATCGGCATGTCTGCCTATCATTTTAGTGGTTGCCTCTCTGCATAGGTACCGTAGTATGCCCCGCCATGCCAGTTATGTCAGCCCGAGCCTGCATAGCATCGCCCGGAGGCGCAAGCATGTGTTGGCAAATGACGTTCGATTCAAAAGAACTGCCTTGCTGCAAGTCGTAACAAGCAGCGCTGTGATAGGACTGTATACGAGGCAGACTGGGCTGGCTTTTCTTGGATCGAAGTAGATGTCCAGCTCGTCGTTCGCATGCAACAATCCTTTGCCAAGGAAAGAGAATGTGAATCTAGTTTTCGCTTGAGTGTGACTGATTCCTAGTTGAGGCACGGATGGAGCGCTCGAGGCATCGACAGGCGACGGCTTGGCGCAAGCCCTAAATTATAGGTATAGACTTTACGTATATCTTCATGTCACTGGCTGTGGAATACCTGCTGAAAAAGTGACTATTTGACAGTGTGGCATCGCTTCCTTCTGTCCATATTCTCGAGGATTCCTAGTCCCGTTTCTTTGTATTGTCTTCCATGGAGCTGCGTCGCGGGCGTTCTGACAGTTTTCCAAGATGATAAGTTGCTAGTTTGGGATTGCGCGAAGATCCCAAAAATAGGAGAGACGCCACGAATGTGCACTAGATCCTGAGCATGGGCACTACTGCAATCCATGCACGGTAGAAATACACTGCATACGTTTCCATGATATGGCTATAGCAAGGCTAGGCAACACATACAGGTTTGAAAACCAGCTTATGCTGTGCTCAATGATACTACTCGAAGGCCTTACACAGCCCGCTTTAGTTATCATAGCCTTGATATACCGCTGTGCTCGCCAATTGGACGCCCGTGACCATTCGAGAGCCCCCTTGTTCGATGGTTATCGAGATTGACTTTGACCTTCGGAGCGAGAATGTGGGCTCGCGGGGATACTGACCCGCGACTTCGCGGGCGCACAACTTGCTTCGATCATGCGGCTTTGGCAGACTGATCTTGCCACAATATGCCGCAGGGAGTGACTGCCGTGCTAGATCGAATGTTACCGTACGAGCCAGAGCTAGTTTTCATTTTGTTTATTTTCTTAAGGCTTATGTCGATAATTAAAATTAATAGAGAGGTCTTATATATAGTGTGCTATTCAATTAAGGGGAAAGCCTATTATCTTTATTTCGCTCCCTTAATATCCGCATGCGATCATGAATCGCAAACCTCCACTCCTTAGCCACTTTATAAACAAGCACAGATGCTAGTAATATAAGAAGAAGCCAGGAGGAAGTTATTATCGCGATGCTAAAGCCAAGCGCAAACACAGAGAGAGTACGGCTTTCTCCCTCGGACTGCTCTTCAATGGCGACTACCACTTGCAGTCCACTGAGAACCACTGACACTATGCCAAGCCAGAACAGGATCGGACCATAGAAGCGGGCGAAATACGCCCCATACTGGTACTCCACTCGTTGGAAATAGGATTGGCGGAGGAGAATGGGTGCATAGAAGTTGAGTCTCGTCAGCCGAATCTCACCATAGCAGTAGCGAGCCGAGACATCGCTATCGCCAATTGACATCAGATCAGCCCCGAAGTGGCAAAACTGCTCCCACGTGACATCGCTCGGTATGAGTTGCAAACCAGGTTCTTGTGCGATATAGAAATCGGACTCGTATCGGACTAAATAGCGGTATGTCCTAAGATAGCCCAGGATAGCTTCACGCACGCGACGGTGATGCTGTGTGTCTCTGGAGCTGTCGTGGGACAGAAAGCGTTGCCAAAAAGGATGGGATAAGATATAGCGGGGTAGCGGCTTCACGAACACCCGATCGTGGATCCATACAAGATGCAATTTAGGATCCTCGGTGACAATAATCGCTCGCCGTTTAACCCGTTGTCGATGGAGTGGGGAGATACTAGCGCTGTCTTGTTTAGACATCCACCAAAGCTTGTCGGCCATCTTATCGAGGTCTTTTGAGCAGAACTCCTCGTTGAGGAAGTTCCAAATGCGGCATGGGTCGTCGAGCGCAATGTGTGGATATCCTGGCAAATGGCGTGCGGAACAGCTGTGGTCCTCACTTAATTCCTTATTCAGCTGGTGTTCGACACTGAATGGCGGTGATAGCTGCGAAGAACCCATGGTGTTTAACAAGGAAAAATTTTGTGTAAGTTTTGTAATAGCTAGATAAGAAGTATATGGGAAAGGTTGTTAATCACGGTGTAGAATGTCGCTATATTTCAGAGAGACCGCATGAGGCTCGCTCTCCCCGCTGGGCGTCGGTGCATATCAGCACAGCCTAAGGGTCAGTTGATTTCTCATCTGTGCCTTGCGCCTCTCCCAACAATATGAATTATGAAGTAAGCTACAGGCTGCCCATCTGCTTCCTCTCTAATGGGCACACATATTAAGAAGTCCCATTTGGCGAAGCAAAATCCAGGTTCTCGAAGATGAGCGCCGTTGCGCATTCCGCCCAGTTTCTCGTTGGGGCGAGTATCATTGTTCTACTTTCTGCTTACCTCTACCAACTGTTTTGGGGGGCGCATTCTTCACAACGGCAGATGGCAGGTTCAGGTGGGGGCATACCACACCAGCGACGTTTCCGTAATTTGACTTTGCGCGTCGACCTGATCCCTATAAGCACATCTTCTGCAGAGTTGGAAAGCGAGCTGAAGTCTATTATTGCTGGAAATCCAGATTTGCGGGGTCAGCTTGACGACTTGGTTGTGCGCTCTATTGCACCCAGAGACTGCACCTACGCCTGCGCCACTGTAACAGGCAAAGCATTACTTCCTGAAGAGCAACTGCTGGCTCGCCTCCAAAACGCTAGTGAAGCGCTTCCGTACCAATACGACTGCGCATTCTATGGCATCACGCCGCTCTATGAAGACGCAAGCGGCGCCCAGTGCGAGTATGCACCGTCCCTCCACACAAAGCGTCGTCCTTCCAGCTAACCATAGGATACGGCAGTGTGATCGCAGTGCCTGGTCTGGCAAGCCATGCGATCGGCTCGTGGAAATCCCCCGGAGGAAACGACCTCTGGCTGCGTGACTGGCTCTCGGACGACATCCCAAACATACGTGTGTTGCTGTATGGATATAACACGAAGCTACTGAAAAGCAACGCCAAATCGTCCGTAGAGGATCTGGGAAGGCGCTTTCTGGAAAGCCTGACTGCGTTTCGGGCGAGCGACGACGTAGGTCCTCTGACCGGAGATAGGAGACAGGCTAATAACCCCGCAGACCGAGCATCGCCCGATTATCCTCATAGGCCATAGCCTCGGTGGCCTACTCATTAAGGAGGGAAGTTTACATATACTTTTTCTTACTTTCTCAGTACTATGACTAACCTATCCCAGGCACTAATCCATTCCTCTAGAAACCCTACTAGTAGTCCAATGCACAGATTCCTCTCGCAGACCTGCCGTGGGCTGCTGTTTTTTGGGGTGCCCCAACTAGGACTGCGGAACGAGAAGCTCGCTTCCGTGGTAGAAGGGCAGCCCAACCAGGCCCTTATTCGCGCTCTGGTCGTGGATGACGAGTCGGAGCCCTCAGACTTCCTGGGCCGCATGTCCGACGACTTTGCCCGGTGCTTCCAAGGCCGGCTGCGCGTTATCTCCTTCTACGAGCGCAGGCTCAGTTCGACTGTTGAAGTAAAGTCTCTCCGAAGTCTTGTTAAGTCCCTGCTGATCATGTTGCCCAGATGCAACCCGACGGCACGCTACAGAAGTTGGGACCGCCCGTTCTGATGGTGACAAGGAAATCTGCTACAAGTACCGGCCTGACCGCGGTGGCCGACGAAGATATTATTCCTTTCGATGCAGATCACTCGGGACTCGTCAAATTCGAGTCCAGAAGGGAAGATGCCTATATTGTCGTCAAAGAGCGAATTAAGAGTCTTGTATCTGGTGTTGTCCCTTGCATGGAAGACCGTAGGTGACCCCGGGGTTCCTTACCTGCGGCATGTCTATCCTGTGCTAACTTGTGCCCAGCTGTGGTTGCCCCAGCGTCTAAACAGAAAGGGCCGGTCGTCGCCACCCAGCACGGCTCTACTTTTGGGGGCCAATATACGATCAATGGAGGGATTTTCTCGCAGGGAAACGTGATGAACCTTTAAGGCGCGTTGATTCCCTGCGGCACTGGAGCACCGTAGAATGGTATGGCGATTTGGGGTTTTCAGTACCAAGATCATTTCGCTGCGCGGCGTTGCTAACACACACGGTCGACATAATCTAAACGCAAACGTCTCTTGGCCGTATTATTGAATTGAATACATATTCTCTTTGCCTCTGGCCTCGGATCACTATGCGTACGGACCAGTCAGTGTGCTGTGTAACACTGTCTGTGTGGTGGGCAACAGTGACATGAATGGCTTTTCTAGGCAGCTTATCGCGTCCCCGGAAACGCAGTAAGTGCGGTCGCCTGTAGAAACGAAGAAAGCAGCCCCTACTATAAACTTATCAGTGAAATCAAATGTACAGCCTATCACGAATAGTAAGGCCTAGGCTGTACCGCCATCTTGTCTCCTATGTGGGATATGGTAGTTGCAAGGCGGTGAGAGAGCGAGGTCAATACAACATTTCCTTTCGGGGAAGAGGTGTGTACACCTTCCGTTACATCATACTGAAGTTTTGCGTTAATCTGGTCTCGAATCTGGACGCGTACTCCTTAGGGTTGTCGGCTATGGTGATAACGAAGCAGCTTTGTTACGAATTGGCGGCATTACCGTCGCTGGTGAAGCTAGAAAGTCTTCGTTATAGTGGTATAAATTACTGGCTTAGGGACATGCTCTTGCTATAAAGAATAAAAAGAAGTTATACTTTTTCTATCCTTGGCAGGTTATTATAAAATATCTGAAAACCAGATAAACCGTAATGCCGTAATCTATGGACTTATTTAGTAAGTGGAGTAACCAATCCATATAGGACTACAATCTGTACATATGTCTCGTGCGAGACCTCCACCCATTTTATATATACTGAAGTTTCTTAGAGATCATGCCCGGACCCATGCCTTATTCATAGAGAATTAAGATGCCTACGATCTCAGCCGTCGTCAGTGGTGCAACTCGAGTGATAATGTAGGCGGTACCCGAAGTGACAAAACACGTGTACACATGGTATTGCATGTGCTTTGGAAAATCTCGCGGTAGAGGGCGTTTGAAACAATGATGTCAAGCCGTCAAATATTCTGGACGATCAAAGATATGCTCAGCCCATATACTGCAGCCAATTGAAAGATTACAAGAGCGCAGATGCGTAATGGGTTGGAGCAAGTTGATGCAACCATGGAGGAAGTTAACCAGGCCTTTGATGTATTGACTGTCTGTCATCGCAATTCATATGCTGCAAGAGAATGATAAAAAGTTGGATTGATGCGGCTCTGCTTATTTAAGAGTTGTCAGCATTATTGAAGTTAAAGTCTTAGAACAGCAGCTGGACAATGTCTGGGGTGTGGATAGTCCTGCGTTGATTGAAAGGGAGAACAGCCATCGTGACATGCAAGATTGCCGCTTGTATATGGTGAACTTTTGGCTCCCGGGGAAATTCAAGGAAGAAAGAAATAATTCAATTCGATTGGGCTTGCTTGAGGAGAGGGGGGAGAAAATAATTGATGCGTAAAGTAAAGTACACCTTGGTGCTCTCACATGGGGAAAAGAAAGAGCTCTGGGGGCAGGGACTAACGCGGGGAACATATAGCGCCCCCAGCAAGTTTTAATAATTGAGGACGCGGTGCGAATAAGTTTCTAGGGCAGTGGCTTCTCAACAAGAACTCCCTGCAGGTTTACGAAAGCGACACTTGGAGCACGCAAGCGTGCTCTGTTTGCCTGTTTGCCGGGAGGGAGGCAGGTCGACGTGGTCTGGAGCCCCTGAAATTTACGAGCTACCCCTATTCTGGAGAGTACTCCTCAAATGGGTCAAATAGGGGTAGCTCGTAAATTTCAGGGGCTGCAAGACTTTATGTGAATGTCGGTCCCTCGTGGGAATGGACAATGACTATAATGACTGGGGTTTCCATACGAATTCCCAAGAAGACCTCTGCAGTCTCGACCCAACAGTGTTGACCTTTGTCGATACCAGTGCCACTAATACCGAACCCAGTTTCACTGATCCATATCCCTTGATCCTACACCCATCCAAACACCCCATGCCAACCCCCTTCTTGTGGTCAATCAGACCATAGGTAATCACACTCGCACCTACAGTCCCCACACCGTGTGTCACGCGTCCGGTTCGCCGTCGTTGCTGCGCTGTCGTCGACACTACCAACTCTGGCGATTTTAGTGCTGTACTACGTGGGGGACATGGTGACGCGCTTGGGACGGCTTATTCTCTTCACGACGCTCTTTTCCATCGCCCTAACAGTCTTCACCGACACCGGAAAGTTTGAGATCTTCTCTGCCACTGCCGCCTTCGCCGCCACGGAGGTCGTTTACATTGGAAGTGCCTCCGCCCCGGTGGCAGTAATAGTGTGAACATATAAGGGAGTGGCATGAAGAAGCGGAGAGGGCGCTTCGAAGGATAGTATGACGAAGGACTGCTGGTTACTTTCGAAATGGCTGCGCATCCCAATCAAGACTCGGTATCGATAGCTAATGTATTGACTCAAATCCTCTTTCGAATCATCAGGTAGCTAAAGTTCTTACACCAGAGTCCTTTATAGGATTGAAATCCTTCGCATGGCCACAGTGACCTTTTATCACTCACAGAAGCTGCTTAGTGAAGACACCCGTGGGATCGTACTGTTGCTTCAAAGCCTTAAGCTTGGTAACCCTCTCTGCCCCCTTGTAGCGGTATTCAAGCGGGTCCTTACGAGAGCTGTTGGTGTATGACACAAAGTCTACCTCCTGCACTCCCTCTCGCATAACGTCTTGAGCTTTCTTGTCCATTGCGGCAACGAGACTATGGTTCGCTGCGTCCGTATACCAACTGAGAACATTTCTATTTGTTTATCAAAAAGTCAGTATGCGCGATGCCATTCGGCAAGCATCATCATAAATGAGGGGAAGAATGCAGGTGGGCTTCGACTCACAGCCAATAATCCACATGTTCATTGCCGAAGGATGTTTCCGACTCCCTGGGCGCCTTGCATGGTGTATGCCATTCGACAGTGTACCCAGAGCGGGCGGCATCAGGGCAACTCTCCACGAGCTCAGCATGGAGCTGCGCAAGTTTCTTGAAGCTTTCCCGGTTCCATCCAGACAAGCCGTTCTGGGTGAAGCGTTTGAAATCACCCTTTACATTGACCCAGTCCAAATGGTCACTATGCGTTTCGAAGGTTGACGGTACGAGCATCTGCTGCAAGGGCCCGATGTCGACGAGAGGCTGGAAGAGTTCAGCTGCTTCCTCGGATGAGCAGAACACCTGGGGTGCTACTAGGAGCACCTGCTGCTTCATCTCTGGCGGCGCTTGCACGACCATGACGTGACCCGCCGACACGTACCGATTGCTCTTCATGACCTTCTCCAAGGCGCTACAGACCTCGTTGATCTGGTGCGGGAGAAATATGTAGGTACCGCACATCCGTTGGCCATTGTCGTTGCCGAGCATGGAGTAGGGATACGTCTTGATGGTGATCTCCGTCACGAGACCGAAGAACTGTCCGGCGCCGCGGATCGCCCACAGGAGCTCCGAGTTCTCGGTTGCTGAGACTTTCAGTATCTCTCCTTTCGCCGTGACGAGTTTGGCTGCAATAATATTCTCGCAGCCGTAGCCAATCAGTGGTGTGTAGATACTGATCCCCCCTCCGAGGCAGAATGGAATTACACCGACAGTGTTTCCGTTCCCCACAGCTGTAACATCAATTGAGAATGCAGATTAAAGCTGAGCCACAAGGGTCTGTCTTTGTGGTCACGTACCTGCGAATCGCTTATGAGGATGTAATGTCGTCTGCATTTCCTTCATCAACGTGCCGCCCTTGGCCGTTGCCTCGTTCGTTTCCGCGTTATACTCGACTCCCGTGTAGCGGCTCAAATCAATGATGATGCCTTCTTGCCCAATGGTTGACCATAGGCTGTGGCCGCCTGAAGCGGGAACGAAGGGGATCCCCGCTTCTAGTGCTCCCTGGACAGTCGATGCAATGTCCTGCTCATCCGCGGGCTGAACGATGACAAAGGGGACTTTGACGTCAATGTTGGACCAGCGCCCCATCGCAGCCCTGAACTCCGGCACCGCCTGGTCCGTCAAGACCTTGGAACCCGACGAAAGCTTGCCCGTGAGGGATGATATGAAGTTATCCATGGTGTTGGGTGATTGGTTTTGACGACGATTGCTGACACAAGATGCGAAGGAGAAAATGTTTGCAGATTACAGGCTAACTCGGAGGGGTTTTATGAGCTTGTTGGTGATGCTTCCGCAGAATCCGACAACTCATATAGTCTACGCGAAGCCACGTATTGGGTCATTGCTCATCTGGTTGCGCCGCCATCAGGCTCCGTTACAAGCTATGGTGATATGGTCGCGCTATGCACCGTCAGCATGGCTATGCCGCAGTGGCCGGGGACATTCCAACTTGGGAAACTTTCTAAGATACGCAGATCGTTAAAATACCAATCAAATTACATGCATCTGGCAAGGTCAGATCTCTCCCCGCCATATGCAGGTGAGCGGGTATGTCGCCGGTTTATCCGTGGACCGCCCCGTCGCTAAGATGTACGATAACTCTCGAAGTAGGTGGTCGTGACGAAAGAGAGAGAGAAAAAAGAGACAAGAGAGGCCGCAACAAACTTGCTTTACTATTCTTGTTTGGGTTGGTATCGATCTCAACCATAATTAGTTGATTGACAAGCGTGAACTAATTGCCGCCGCTACGCCCTTCGATGCGAAATTTGACATGATGGTATGGAATCAATTGGACTGGACTATCCTCTGACAAAACCGTCTCTCGGGACGAAGCTAGCGCATGGGTAACGGGATGATTCAGGTTTCGTCATCGGTGCAGTCGGTCGTCAATTTCATTTTCACATGGCAAGTCAAGATAAGTTGCCAATCCGATGCCTCGCCACAACATTCCGACCGCCTGCTATTGGGATAAAGGTGTGCCATGTCAACCCAATCTCCATGGATGACAGACTCACTTGTTTTCTGTTCGACTGGGGCCACATCGCATTGTTTGCTCTTCGCCAACATCACGCCAGGAATTCGGGGGGTAGCAACATGTGTTATTGTATGTCAATGTGTTACTCAAATTCTGCGCTCTTCCTATATTGTGGGACATGAGCAGGCATGATAATGCAAGTCGGCCAGAAAAGATGGGATATATAAGACAATCGGTATCGAGCTACGAATAGGTCTGCTCAACGGCTGCTCTTGTGAAGAAGACCTGCGTTGAGATCACCTCTACCAAAACGTCGCCACCCACTACCATCAACATAACAGGCAGTCATGAAGCTCCCAATTTCAGTGATGACTTTCGCTATCTGTGCCTCCTCATTCACTGAGGCTTGCACGAGGATATGGATGTACTACAAGACGCAGACGAATCTTGCCACGGGAGAGAACACGACCACGGCCAACTACGAGGCATGGGACGAGGGGATTCGCGCCTGCAGCGGAAATAATGCCACTGAGACTGATCCCTTCTTTTCCAACAAGAATTCAGATGGGTCGTGTGATGACGTCTTATCTGTCGTTGACCTCTGGGCGGAAGGTAGCACATCTACAGCATACTATATTTATGGCGGTGAGGCTTTCTTGTAACATTTTCCCTCAAGTTAAAATCTCATATATTCAGCTTCGCTAACCAATCTACACACAAGCCAGAGGGCCCCGGCTGTTACCCGAGCATCGTGAACATTACTGGAGGGGACTCAGGCGTCATGACCAACTGCAGCTGCTCCAGTGATGGTGATTGCACATCGGCCTGTTATGAATGGGAGATATGCTTCAATGGCGGGCAAGAGGACTGCGAAGACAACTTATGCATGCTTTGTGGCTTGGGGAGCACTAGCTGTCCTCAGTACTGAAATGTTGGTCGTTCGCAAAGCGCTGTCGAAAGACCCATCTCTTATTGTACCTTCACCTTAACGATGATTGCCCAACCGTTCAGGCTCTCAAACAAACCCATCTCGCTCCGGCACCTGAGAACCACCTGTTCTGCTGTGACGTCCATTCTGGCTTCTTCGCTAGGCGGCCTGTAGAAACCAGGTCCCGTCGAGCCCGCCACGTCGCCGCCAGCTACCGTGCCTCTTGGTCCTCCGGCTTCGAGAGATGCCATAGAGGGTGTAGGCGTAATTATCTCCGTGCTCGCGTTGTTCTTGCGTCTCCCAGAGCCCCAGCCCCAGCCCTTGCTTTTCTTCTGGACTGGAATCTCTTGCTCTACAGCTTTCTGTACCGAGCTTGTGTACTCGGCTCGTGTGATCCTGAGACCTTCCGGCAGCTCGATATAAGACGCGAGGCGGCGCGCCATGTTTTCGTCGCTAAACCAAAGTCTGCTTGCGTTTTCGGAGGATGATCCGACACGCCCCCAATCATCGAACTCCTGACCTTCGGCCCAGGACTGATCTGTATATCCTGTAGAGTTGAGAGTATCTATTTTCTTTTGGTCTCCTCCTTTCCCTTTCTCGTTTCGGGTAAACTCTACTCGTACCACTTTGCCTATCTCGCCGCGGCGTTTCAATTCGTCCATCTCACTCCAGATCGCATTTTCAGGTACTTCGGCCGCGGGCACGATAACCAGGCTGGCTATAACGGACGTGGAGCTTTCTCTTCCTAGTCGGTCAAGATATTCCGTGATGCTATGGTTTATGTGATCGGTCATCCATGCATCAGCCTCAACCTGCTGCAAGTTTCGCAATTGACGGTTTTCTCGAATGCGATCCGGGACTGCACTCAGATGCGCATACAGTTCTGATGCCCATGAAGTGGGGTGAGATTGCCTGGATGGCTCAAGACTGTCGCCAGGGTTGGCAGAGTAGGGAGGTGGCAACTCCTCGTGCCCCGAGGAAACGTGCTTCTCCATGATTTACTGTAGACTGTGAGCTCTGCCTGTTGAGCTTGCAGTTACCCTAGGAGTGAAGTCGATATCTCCACTCTGGGTCGCAACAAGCAAGCGGCAGGTCAGTATATGCGAGTCGGAAGGTTCTTTGTTGGTGAAGGAACACCGAACAAGGTTGGACGTTGAATTGAGAAACTATCTTATCAGTTCGAGAGCGTTTCTGTCCATGGGTATAGAAAGTTCTTTACAGCTGATACGAAGTTAGTCGTCTCATGTGACCTTCTAGAAACGAGCTCGAATGCGCTTGAAGAAAAATATCGGTATTCGCGCCTGATCGGACGTTGTTAAAGTACGGCCACGGAACGGCCGAAAGGCGATAAAGCAGTGCTGGAGCTGGTGACGTCGTTTCTCCGCGGGAAACAACTCTTAGCAAACAGTTCAGGAAGTTGAAACCGTTCTATTGACTCATCTTGCTCAAGTAAGAGGTGGGAAATATGAAGGAAGTGCCTTGATTGTATGCCTCTTTGTAAGCCACGTGCAAACAAGAGCAAGCATGACAAGCCGCATAGCCGTCTCGCCTAGTCGCTAAACCAATTAGAGAGGAGCTGAATTGATGGTGTTCTCATCGATCGCATTAGGCATTCGGACTGGGTGGGTGGCTGTGCCTGCTGGCTCGGGCCTTGGCTGCCGACCGAGCACCCTATTTCGATACCGAGTCCTGACAGATCGTTTTTCCAACCGTCCGGATTGTCAACCTTGCCTTAGTGCGTGGCTGTTCGTTGCATCGCAGAAACACCAGATAGAGTAGTGCATAGTAAGCCTCCAGGCACATTCACTAGAGGTGGGATCTGGCGGGGAATATGCCTGCATTGTGTCTAAGACGAACTTTATGGTAGGCCAGGTTAGTCATTTCTAGCATATCGATCAACAACTTCTCCAGAGTTCACGGGTTCGGCGGTTCGTTGCTTCGCCCAGCTTCATGTGGGGAGTTTTCCCCGACCATACCACAACCGTACGAGCTGAGGACAATTACGCCGTGTTTGGTGCGGGGCCAAGCTTCGCTGATGAGCCAAGATGAACTTGACTGAGAGCGAAGACCGAAGCGAACGAACGCCATGCAATACCATGGGTATGGATGCAACTCAATATGCTACTATTGATGGTTGGGCAGGAATGGTGCCAATGATGCTCGATACAAGTACTGATACTGCAGCCTGAAGTGCATGCATGCATGGCAGTGTGTAACATGACCTGATAATCTGATACGAAGCTGACAATGGTGCCTCAAAGGATGGTGGCAAGTATTGCCTCCTTCAAGAGCAGTGCATTACTCCGGTCCAGTCTGCGTATCAGATTAATAGTCCTGCCATTGCTGGCCGTATTCGCAGCTTCAGGTGTAATAATCAGAATGTTCAATGTTTGATGTGATTGAGAGGCGCAAGATAGGTGGCTGCCGAGTCACCCATAAAAGCGCGAAGTTAGCAGTTACCTAACCTTAGTTCATAAGTGTGGACCCCAGAATGCAGGGTCCGGTCCCGGCTGTGGAGAAGATCTCCCCACTAGAATGTTTCCAGACGGACGACGGTGCATTTCATACTGCATTCCGGAGCTACTAACTTCCCTATCAAGCGAATAGGCACTCTTCAGGGAGCCTCGTGATTGACACTGCCCCCCCTGCTCCTCAAGACCTGAGACAGGCGAGGCTGATATATCGATAACTCCGCGCTTGGCATACCAATGAGTAGGCTTCCATCCGGATGGCGTGCCTTTCCGCAGGTAGGCGCATCCGTGATAGGTGGGCGCAGTGTGTTGTTGTGTATGGCCTGCATGCCGGTGTTGTGTTCGGACATATAAGTCAGCTGCAATCCAGCCTCCTTCTTGCATTCCAGCTCCCGTATATCGCTAATATCTATCGGAATCAGAGCCGTGACAAGACAATCACGGTTTTTGATATACGCTGACATAACAACACCACACATGTAGTCATCAGCTACACGCACTCACACAACACACAACCTGCTCTTTCCTGGTACTTTGTTCCAGTACGGAGGTTCCTCTTTGTTTGCAGCGGGAGAGCCAAGCCACCTTGAGACGCCTAGTTGACGCAAACCTTCTCACAATCCCCAAACTTCTTGCCCTTTCCCAAAAGGCAAATAAACGTAAGTTGATTACTTGGAGTCCGCGATTTCTTACTGAATACATACTTAAACCTACATCTCCCCTCACTCCCATGAAGACGAATATTTTTCTAACACTCTCCCATCGCAGCCTGTATCGCAGCGGCCGTGCTGGTAAATCGTTGGAACAGTATCTATTAACCTACTTTCCTCCATTTAACACCCATAATCCGCCAAGATGTCGTACAGAATCGCCGCCCCCGATGAGTACCTTGCCATTACTGGCATGGGCGTCTCCAACGTCCTCATCTCCAAAGCAGCCTGGGTATGGCCCTTTCAGCGCTGCCGACGCTTCAGCGTCCAGCCCCATGACTATGCTATGAACCTACAAGCCATGACCAAGGAGAAGCTCCAATTCCTCCTCCCCGTCGTCTTCACCATCGGTCCCGACGTCAACAGCCGCGGCGCCAACGCCAAGGGGCACCACAAGAAAGCCCCGGTCGCGGTCGGCCCGGATGGCCACAACCCCATCCTCGACGAGGACAAGGGCGACGCCTTGATGAAGTACGCCATGCTGCTTTCCGAGTCCGAGTCCTCCACCAAGCAGGCCGCCAACGCTCACGGGCTGGACCAGATCGTCAAGGGCATCATCGAGGGCGAGACCCGAGTCCTCGTCTCGAGCATGACGATGGAAGAGATTTTCACGGAGCGCGAGGAGTTCAAGCGCCGCATCTTCCGCAACATCCAGGTCGAGCTCGACCAGTTCGGCCTCAAGATCTACAACGCCAACGTCAAGGAGCTCAAGGACGCCGTCGGCTCCAACTACTTCCAGTCGCTCTCGCAGAAGGCCCACGAGAGCGCCACCAACCAGGCCCGTATCGACGTGGCCGACGCGCAGCTCCGCGGTAACGTGGGAGAGGCACAGCGTCACGGCCAGCAGGAGCGGGACATCGCCAAGATCAACGCCGAGACAGCGGTCGCCAAGACGGACCGAGACGTGGAGCGGGCCAATGCGCTGGCCAACCTCGAGACCAAGAAGACGCTGCTGGACCGCGATGTCGAGATCTCCAAGATCGAGGCGACGCGCGCCACCCAGTCGCGCGACGAGGACCTGAAGCGCGAAGTCGAGGTCAAGCGCGCCGCCGCCGAGCTCGAGCGCCTGCGTGCCACCGATGTCGTCAAGGCCTCGATTCAGCGCGAGTCTGCCCAGCAGGCCGCAGATGCCAAGGCATACCAGGTGACCGCTGATGCTAAGGCTTCTTACGACAAGTCGGTGCGCACCACCGACGCCGGGGCCTACAAGACACGGACGGACGCCGAGGCCTGGTCGCACGCCGCCATCACCAACGCCGACGCCAAGCTCCAGAAGGAGCTCAAGGAGGCCGAGGGTATGATGGCCAAGGCCGAGGCCTACGCCAAGATGTCGCAGGCCTTCGGCGGACCCCAGGGTCTGCTGTCGTACATGATGATCGAGAAGGGCACGTACGTGGAGCTGGCCAAGGCCAACGCCGAGGCCGTCCGCGGCCTCCAGCCCAAGATCAGCGTGTGGAACACCGGGGCCGAAGCCGGGTCCGAGCAAGGGGGGCAGAGGGATAGTGCCTCGACCATGCGCAACGTGTACCAGATGCTGCCGCCCCTCATGACCACCATCAACGAGCAGACGGGCATCACGCTGCCCGAGTGGCAATTCGGCCGCATGGCCGGCGAGATGAGCAACGGCGGCGGCAAGAACATCCAGGGTCCCAATGGGGAGAAGCACTAGATCTGCCACTCGCGGGAGATCAGCGTGCGGTCGATGCCGGGGAAGCCTGTGAAAGAAACTGCCTAAAGTGATGGGATCACTAAGGGAACGAATGGTTTCGAATCGTTGGACGGCGCTTCGACATAAACGAGTCGCTTCTTGACTTTCATTTCCTTTGTCTTCAACAACAGTAACAACCACAACAACCACCCTCGAGCAGATGGACTTCCGTCTCGATTCCTCTCTGCCCCCTCGAGGCCATTTACGCATTTACGCATTCTGAAGGTGTTCGTGTTCCGGCCTCAATTGTAGAGAATTCATGGGATCAAGGCGTTGGTTGGCTCTTTGTCTTTTTTCGATCATACCCCCTATACCATTTTTTTGCTTATTCCTTTTTACCCCGACAGTAGTCATTAGTGGTTATGAATCAATAGACATGCTTTTATACTGCGATACAGCTGCTTGAGACCATTGATCAAGTGCGAAGTGAGATTTGAAACAGATATAAGCAAATAAGTGTAGCAGACAAGATGTGTAAGGTTTGGAAGCTCGTTTCGTTAATCATATACTCGTAGTACGAGTCTATCTATCTAAAGTGAAGCCACATCTGCAAAGTTTGTGACTAATGCCGTCCACCGCAAGCCTCTCGAAAACACCAAGCCGCGTAGGTACATGTCATTGTCTTCTCGTTGAACCAAAAAAAAAAAAAAAAAAAATGCTCGCTTCTTCAGCTTGCCAATCTTGCAATGATATCGTTCCCTAATCCTTCCCTATCGTCGTAACCCATGCTGTCAGATACCCATGCGAGTACTAATGCGATTATCAAAGTATGCCAGTCGTGTCGTGTGTATGCTCCCATGCATACGTTCCATATAGGTATTGACTCCGTGCAATGCCCCTTGCAGTTGAACGCCCATGTTTTCTTTCGTGTAAACCCGCATCAAAAGCCCCATTAAACCGCGAATGCGCAAAACCCAGAAGCCGTGAGGCTCTTTGTCTGATCGATGCCCTCCATCTATTGAGTTGGGGAAAAGAAATCAACGGATTATCCCAATCCCATCCTTCATAATCTTTCGTTTTCTTCGTTCTCAGCATTTCTCGCGAACTCGCGCCAAGCCGCGCTGCGAGCCAGCCTCACTGCTGGAGTGTCCTCAAGCTCACCACCACCTGTTGACCCAAGTTTCAGCAACCAGTTCCCTCAAAGCACGCAACTCTGCAAAACAAGCATTCGAAACGTGCATGGGCTATCGGACAACGCCAACCCTACCTTCCTCGAGACACCTTCTCTTGCCAATGTTTCCGTCGCGACTCGATTCGCGGTCCTCGGAGAAGCTCGCGTTAAGAACCTCTGTCAAGACGTCGCGTCTGCGCTTCGGTGACGCCGACTCGGGAATAGGTGCAAGAGTCTCTTCTTCGAACATCTCCATACTATGCTCATCGAAATGGCCCACAACCTCTCGACCGAGGGCCTGTCCAAGTCGCTCCTTAAGACCAATGACAGGCCATATTGGGACGCGTGCGTAGTCGATTTTGATCTGCGCATCGCTCACCGGCGCCATGTGCGGCTCGTGGAACATCATCAGAGAAGCAGCCGGGACTGTGGCCGTGTAGACGATAAAAGCGTCATCTTCTTCGTCAGTCGTCATCAAACGGACTTTGACGTCTCTCGGTGCGATGTGAGCTCCTCGAGGGCCATCGCCATATATCGAGTGTTGCGCCATGGCGATGATAACAGCGACGAAGTACTGGTCCTCATCCAAATTACTCGGGATCAGGTTCTTAGAGCGCAGCATTTGCAGCCGATGCACCGGGCCATTGTATGTCCGATTTGGCCCTGGGGCTATGCGAAAGCAGTTCTTGCGAATGTGGTCGAGGTTGCTTCGGCTGACGTAGGCCAGTACTGGCGCGTCACTGGCAACATTGACATGCATCGATGAAATCAACTGACTGGCCGACCGGTTGGAGGCCCAGGTTGTGGCTGAATCGAAGGACATGGCAGCATCCGGATGCCTCCAGAGAGCTTGACACCGAACAGCCTTTGGGTAGAAACGACCACCAAATCGCAAGTCCAACTCGGCGCACGTCTTAGGTTTCGCGAGATGGGTTGGGAATAGGGTGGACATGACATTTCGAAGAGCGCGATTCTTAGTTAACATGTTTCGCGGTATCTCGGATGATGTCAACGTGTCGAGGTCTCTGCCTATGGCGACGATTGTGGGAGAGGTGCGCGGTGATCTTCGTGGTGAATGTGTCGATGTCGGTGTTGGGGTCTTCTGTGGCGGCAACTGCTGGAAGCGGCAGTTCAATAGCTTCGGGTGGAGATCGGTCCAGCAGATGGGGAGCACGAAGAGGGAAGTGCCCTGATGATCGTGAAGAACATCCCAAAGCGAGCCGACTTCGGGAGTTGTGTGTTTTATGCGCACCTTGCGCGCGGGCTTTGTATCTATTGCGGTGCTCATGGTGACGGTTGCCATCTGTGTGGAGGTTTGTCCCGTGTTGAATGAGTCCAACGCGACTGGAATCTGTAAATGTCAGGGCCTTGAATGATGAGGAGGAGGACAGGGTTGGAGAATATCCGACAGAAGAAGGAATGTATGGATGTACTTACTAGTGCTTGTTTGTCACTATTTGACTATTGAAAGCGCGATTGCGGTAAAAAGCAATCAAGTTGACCGCCTGATTGGGGAGTTTCTGTGGTTCAAGCACACCCCTTGTAGCTGCGACAATTGGAATGCTATGACGCGCTTGGACTGCAAGGGTCTGTATTGACTCGCGCAGGCTTGCAACGAAGTGACGGTTTTTGATAATTGATTGATGAAAACGATGCAGGTTGAATATGATATTTTGGGGAAACTCGACGATAAACGACTTGATCGCGAGTTGTTAGAGTGAGGGTTGTTGAATGCGACGGAGAGAGTTCGAGATGCAGATCAACAGTTGCAGGGCGGGAAAATGAAACCAAAGGGAAAGACCTGGAGAATGGGTGGATGTGGGCGCGACGAGGGGTGGCCAAATATACACACAAAAGAGCAAAGAGCGGGGCGTGTCGTTCCTTGTGTCGATGCGCGCTAAATCGCCAGATCACGTTACAGCTTTTCATTCAATTTGAGACGGAAGGAAAAGGGTACATGGTACTTGGTACTGGCTAGGCTGCAGTCCACTCTGCCACTGGACTCCAGTCGCTGGCAGGCTGGATAGACGGTGACACGGAAGAGAGGAGTGAAGGACAGCCGGAACACAAATCAATCGCTAGCACTCTGTGGCAGGTTGGAGTGGGAGGGTACCACACCCACCACGGTACATCAACACACCCATGACCCAGCACTGACCCAGAAGTTGGTGTGTCCCAATCTGACTGGCAGCGACAAGCCCCATCCTTCCATGTGTGGCTGCCTAACAAATCTGTCCGTCTCTTAGTCAGCTGTTTACATTAGAGCAGGTACCTAACGTGGCGGTGAGTCAGACTGGATCGGATAATATTTGAGCCGAACAAGGAAGTGACGTCCACCTCTTGCTAACGCCGATTCGCTGCTCCCTGTCTATTAGCCTACTGGCCAGTACCTAACTGGCTGCTTGCTTGTGGAGCAGACGTCAGCCTTGGGCAAGCAGCAAGCAGGGAGCCCCTCCACTGGACGAGTATCAGCCCCCCAGCAAGGCAAGGCCACTACCAAGGAGAGAGCTCCATCTCAGTACACCTCGACACGATACCTTCAAAACGTAGCAATTGTATAGCTTGAGCATCACCGACGATTTCGGTGACATCTCGCCCAAGATGCCGGTAAGTTTACACCCCAAATCCGACAATACAGCTGCCCACCCTGCATCAGTCTCAACTCAATCGCACCTATCTCCCGATACCGCTATGCAGCAACCTCAACCAACTAACGCCCTCCCCCCTGACGGGACATTATAGGCCTACAACTCCATGTTCAATGAGGACCCCAACCCTCCGCGCCTGATCGGCAACGTCCCCTTGCTGCCGCTCCGGACCAAGACGCGCGGGCCGGCCTACACGCTGCCCTTCCCCAACCCGCCGCTGCCCGCGCATGAGTCGCCCGACCCGGACGCCGAGTCGTACGACATCCTCGACGAGGTCCTGTCGCTCTTCCGCGCCAACACCTTCTTCCGCAACTTCGAGATCCAGGGCCCCGCCGACCGCCTGCTCATCTACGGCATCCTCTACGTCAGCGAGTGCCTCGGCAAGATCCGCCCCCAGCACGGCGTTCGCGACGCCACCAAGGAGGTCTTCAACACCGCCCTCGACCTCAACTTCTCCATTCCCGGCGACCCGGGCTTCCCTCTGAATCAGGTGAGTTACGGGTGTTTCTCTATGTCTGTTGCTCTCGTGATCGATGGACCAGGAAAAGGGGGGATAGGGGAAGAGTGTGGCGCAAAGCTTGAACGATGGGTGGCTAACGATAACACAGATGTACGAGGCCCCGCGGGACCGACAGGATGCCGAACAGCTGCGGCAATACCTCTCACAGGTGCGACAAGAGCTGGCAACCCGGTTATTAGCACGAGTTTACGAAGAAGGTGGCGACGGAAAGCCGAGCAAGTGGTGGTTGAGCTTCACCAAGAGAAAGTTCATGGGAAAGAGCTTGTAGAGCAGCAACAGCAGCGAATCCTTGTTAGATTGTTAGGGAATAAATCAAAACACAATAAACACCTCCCAGATGAAGATCAACAACCTGTATTTTGTACAATGCTGGCAGGGCTCTATTCAGGGGGTATCATGATATGATCTATATAAGGATCAATGCCAAGTTTTGTGTGCCTCGGCTTGATCCCATGCTCCCAACATCATGCCATATAATGTTCTATTTATTCTTCTTCCGGCCAGTTCTACCTGCCGGATTTCGCTTTCCTCGTCCTTCCCTTTCCTCTCGCCTCAACCCTGCCTTCTGCGGGCTTCACCCGCCAAGCGGTGAAGATATAACCCTCAGCGCCACCTTTGCTCGTCATCAAGGGGTGTGTCCGCCCAGGCAGAACCTGCCACTTGCGTACTCTGCTCGTCTGCATCGCCGCCCCAAGAACCAAAGAAGGGTTCAAAGGGAACTCGTCCGTGCCGGCCCATTGCTCTAGCTCTTCGGCGGTCTTGCCGATGGCTTCCTCTGGCGGGTCGGATATCCACGCCGCTCGTCTTGCGACACTGTAGCAATCCAACAGAGCAGTAAGCGGCTCTGGTGTCTGTGAGTAGATCGCGATAGGCGCGCCTCCGGCCAGTAAGGGCACGGCGTGGCGCATAATGGAGGTGGGATCCATGGTGCTGGCCACCACCAGTCCTGAGAAGCCGCCGCTACGGGTTTGATCAACCACGTGACGGATGCGGGCCCATCTGCGTCGCTTCCGGTGATAGTTGCCCCGGCGGTTAGCCTTCCAGGTCTTCAACTCGTCAGGATCGACGTCCGCCGGCTCGTTTGCGTATGTTGAATCCGCCTGGGGATCCAGCAATTGTAACCAGGACAATGTCATCAGGTGTCGTGCGAGGGGGTGTACCAGGGTCTGGGTCGGGTTCGTGTTATCGAAGTCGTAGTAACGCAGGAAGCTTAGGTTAGGTTGAGAATTATGGTGTAGGAGCGTCATGGTGTTGCGGTCCGAGTAGGGAACGGCCAGGTCGTCCTTGTGTCTGGGATCTGCTGACGGGTACTTAACGCGCTTCGCAAGGATCTGTTCTTGACCGCCTGGGTTCTCGCTGGCTACGGGTGGTTGCGTTTGCCCCGCTGATTGGGCCTGTGACTCGATGTTTGCTTCAGCCTCGGCAGGCTCTGCTTGGCTTTCCGAGTCCCTCCGTCGCTTTTGTGGAGGGTTGAGGCCTTCGTCGCCCTTCTCGGGAGGGTATAGAACGCCCATGCGCTCGGCCATGGCCGCCACAAGGAGACCACCAGTGTCGTCAACCACCAACCACCGGCCAGTAGAATCTCCGGGTTTCGTCACAGCGCTCGTGCCATTCACGGCCGCTTCCTGCTCTTCCTCGTTCATGCATTGCGCCTCGCCGCCGAAATGAACGTTGGCCCAGCATCCCAACAGACCGATCATCTCCTCCCTCAAGTCCAATATCTTAGATGGGTCCTTCTCCTCCAACAGCCAGTAATCCAGCATCGAGACGTCAAGGGGCAGCACGCAGAACCGGCGGATGTACTTCTTCGTCTTGAGCAGCTTGTACTTGGCGAGCGAGTACTCGGTCTTCTGGCCGATGGCGGAGTGGGACAGCATGAGCTTGGTGATGATGTCGCGACCGGCGTCGGTGACGTCCTTTTTGAGTTCCTCGATCTGCTCCATCGTCAGGCTCTGGCGCGCCTCAGCGTCCAGCTCGGCGCGGTCCGTCTTGGCGACGACGGCGCCTGAGTCGGCGTCGACGAGCTTATACTCGACGCCTGTGGGAATCGCATTTTCGGCATCGTCCTCACCCTCGGGGCCGGGGCTAGCCGAGTCAGGATTCAGGAAGGAGCTCGAAGATAGGATGTCGCTGTACAGCTCAGAGGCAGGCACGATTCGCAGGCGGTTAAAGGTCTCGTTGTCCTTCTTGTCTTCTAATTCGTACGTAATGTGGTATGGTCGGTGGATGATCAGATTGCTGGGAAATGATCCATACTTGCCAAGGGAGATGGTCCTGGAAACAAAGTCAAGATCAGTCAGTGGTGGGGTGGGCGGCAGTGGGAGTCTGGAGAAGTCTTACGTGTTCGGCGTGAGTTGAAGTACTCTCAGGTTTTCTGAAGGCAGCTTAATAGCCACCCAGGCGTTGGGTTCTACCAGCGAATGCATTGTTGCGCTGGGTGCCGAAATATGAGAACGGATGTCAGGATGTCCAAATAGAAATTTCGTAAGTTCGAAAAAAAGATCGGCAGTAGCTGCACAGTTGAGATGCCCCACTCCTCCATAACGTGGGGTAATAGTTCCAATCCATGTTATGCGATACGATACCTCTCTAACCTAGACACTTTCTGTCTACCTACACTGGCAGACTACTTGTCTTCAAATGTTCTATAATTCTTAATGTCATATCTCTATAGTCACTAACCGCTGCATCTTTTCATTACACGACATAAAATCATACACAGCCTAGTATGCGCAAAAATCAGGAGGTATTAGCAGGATGTGACCCCAAGAATTGAAAGCCGTGGGCTGCTTGGTGGTTGCATCTCTCCAATTGCTGCACCACATGTACCTGATCATAATATTCCTTCATTTCAAACTAAATAATTATCTGGAAAAAGAAACAAATCAGTTGTACGCGTAGTACTCATTTGGCCAGAAGATCGTAGGTCTGTTCTCGGCCTTCGCCCATCGAAGCGATGTGTGGTTGACACCGACACGCATTTCGCTCTTCGGTGTGAAATCCAACTCTTTCCCTAGTATCTCCAGCGCTCCGTTCATCTGGGGGCTCGGCTCCCAAATCACAACACTTTCAAACAACCCTTCCCACGAAATGGCCTCCTCAATCGCACAGCGCAGGAGCTGTACCAGCGTCTGCGTCGTCAAATCGGGGTTTCCATATGCAGGCTTCACCCGGGAGATCTTCAGTTCCTTCTTGCGAAGGTCGTGATGCCATAGCATCCAGATGTCGGCCTCGTCGCATACAGCGCCTACGGTATCGATCTCCCGCCCGCCGCACCAGCTGTCGCTTTGGAGCTTGGCCAGCCCCCGGTACCACTCGAACTGCTCAGGGATTGGCAAAGTGGTCACAAGGGACGTGTCCGGGGCCAGATCGTAAGCTTCAACCTGAGGACGCAGTTGCGCGATGTCGCGCTTGCAGAAATCGGCCACCTCGTGCGGCCCGACTGTGCGGGTCGGCAATGACTGGCTCTCTTCCCGCTTGCGCTGAAGGGTGTCTCTGTTCAGACCACTCGGCAGCTGGAAGCTCACCTGCGGCGCGGGCAGCAGATCCCAGCCGAAGCTCACGTAGAAGTTGCCGACGGCGGTGTAGAGGGTTGTAACGGGCGTCGCGCCGGGCCCGTCAAACCACTCTGCGACTTTGCGCATGAGGAATGAGGCGAGGCCGTGGCCACGGTACTTCTCGTCGGTGGCGACGAAACAGATGTCGTAGCCGATCTCCTGCCGAACGCCCTGTGCGTCTCGGATGAGCAGTTCGCGCCGGATTGCCCGCAGAGAGGATATAATCTCCTTGGGCGCGCCGGCTTTGTAGAGACACCAGTGCAGACACCCCTTTCCTTGCAGGAGAGGCAATTGGTCAAGTGCTTCTTCGGCAGTGACCCATAGCTCTTCAGGAATCCCACGCACAAACGTACGGCCTGCCTGCTTGAAGCATTCCGCTTTCTGCTCCGGGGTCGCCTCGGCGAAGACGACCTCTATGGGTCCATCAGTAGCCGTGTTGATGGTGATGCGGTCACCCTGGCTGGTCGTCATTTTCTTTATTGGCTTATTTAAGAACCTATCGAAAAACTTGAAGCAATAATGAAAATTGTCTGATTAGTTTCCGCCGTGGGGGAGGTCGTAACCTTTTATTATCGGTCGTTTGATACTGTTGCCTGGTAGAGCTAAACGTGGACAAATGCGTAAGCACACCGATAACAATCGTATGCACATGTAGAAGTGGTGTTGAGCCCCGCGCGGCAGATCTTATGTATGACTGCACCCAGCACCCATACGAGAGCCATGCGGCCAGACTTTCGGCCAACGGACTGCATTCGGGGCTCGGTGCTCGGATTCGTATAATTGACCTGCCAGCCGGGCCGCTTATCTGTCAGGGGTCTGGACTCCACTCTGCGGCGCACCAACGCTAGGGAGGGAAGCGTCGACGACGATCAAGCTGGGTTATCCGAGTCCGAGTCATACCTTGACTATATTGATCCAGGTTCCTGAAGTGTCCAACGATACCGATTCAGAGTTCAGAGAGTTCTAACCTATCAGGTTAACAATAATAGCAACACCGTGTGTTGCGTCCTGGGTGTAACCCAAAATTCCTCTATAGATGCATATTCTTTCCCAGTGGTCACCCTCGGGACAGTCCCTGGGACATAGATCAAGACAATCGTTATCTTTGACCAGTCAAGGGTATCTACAACTCTTCACTGGTTCCAGTGCTCTATGATGTTTGAGTGAGGCCCATATTCAGGAGAACGTTCCGTTTCCGCCTAAGGCGACAGGTTGCATTCTTGGGCTTCGCCACCTACCCGCATACTTCAGATATTCCTGGCACAAATTAGCAGGTTGAATTCGTTCTTAAGTGAATGATTATTTTATTGCACTCGGCTCCACGTGTTGAGATGCGCAAGGTGGAACTACCCCCATCTGAGCATTAATCAAATGTATAGATTATCTTTTATTAACCCAGGCAGTACACAGGCCGCAACAGGACAAGGAGAAACGGATTAATAGTCAATTACTTCTGTAGACAGAGATTTGCAAGATGGAGCAATCTGAGTTGAGGAAGACAAAGCAGGGTAAATCTGTGATGGGAGCACATCGGGGGGGTTTGAGACGATATTGAGCAAGATATGCTCTAACGCATCTAGAAATGCACGTCATAGTAGAGATAGCCTATTACTGATTGCATGGAACGTTCCACTATGCTCTGTTATCAAATAACAGATGCACGGGGTTTCTACAACAACAGCCAACAATGGGATATACAAAACCCGAACCATGACATATTGTTTCCATAAATGCGAAAACTCCATTTCAGCTTGTTGCAATAATGCCTGTCATCTCGACTTGGGGTTTCTGCTCGTTGTACAAGCAAATCCGATAGATGAAGATACAGTAGAATCAGGGGTAATACCAACCAAGCCTCATCGTCAACTAGTGTAGATTATCCATATCTTCTTACGAACCCGCTGCAGTCAAAATAAAACTCCGTCGCGGCACTTTCCCCTTAGCACTCATTACTCCTGTTGGTCCAGTGCTAGGGCGCAGCACTCGTCAGCAAGCTGGTTCTGCTCCCGAGGAATCCAAATGTATTCGACCGATCCAAGCTGTTCGACGGCCTCGTGCAGCGCGCACGCGTGCTCCAGCAGGTCCCGGTTGGCCACCGCCATACCCCGGGCGTTCAGCCACCCGTTTCGGTACCACCGGGGAACCCAGATGTTCAGGCAGTTGACGGCGTACTGCGAGTCCGAGTAGATGCGGACGCGCGCGAAGGGGTCGCCGCGCAGCTTCACATAGCGCTCCAGGGCCCACAGCTGCGCCATCATGACGGCCGTGAGCTCGGCGCGCTGGTTGGTCGGCGGCGCGGTGTCCCACCAGAAGGCGGGGAGGGTGCGAGACCGGCAGACGGGGCGGTAGCGCGTGTTCCAGACCGCGGCGGCGGCGCCGATGACGTTGTGGCCCTGCTCGTTGTGTCGACACCCGCCGTCGACGTGGAAGTCTAGCTGATAGACCATGGTGATAGGTATGTATAATGTTGTGACAAATATCAGGGGACTTTGGGGATCGGTGTTGACTTGAGCCGCAAGACAGACTGGTATGCGTGATATGAGCGGACAAATCGTATTGGGGAAGTTCGGTTGTGCTGTTGGCGAGAAAGAGGCTCAACAGAGAGGCTGTGATATCCAAATTTCGCGGCGGTTGTTGAGGCATATGATTTGGTATGGTGTAGCAATATGCACAAGATCTCATGGGCAATGAATGGGCTGGCCTTTGTGGCTGTCCAGATTCTCACGTAAATAAGATCTACGTAGGTTTCGGGCCAAGGAGTCCTTTCTGTCCGTTTGATACCTCGTTTGTGCCTGTCGATAGTATAGAAGCCTGAGTCAACATGTATAGTCCTTTACAATCGGCTGGCCGCATGACCACAGTATGTTTAGGTTCGAACAAGATTTTCATAGTTCCCGCGGCCAGCATTATTATCAACACTCGATTGTTATCATAGAAATTGCAGACTCAGCTCTACGAATGTCTTTGAATCTGTGGTTTCTTTCATGGGCATCCCTTCTCTCAACTTTCAAGCTTCCCCCGAACGACGAAAAAATATTTTTCTAAATAATGGTATTGCCCAAGATTGTCTTGGTTAAATTAGGTGGGTGAGTACACTTATCTCTAACAGTACCTCAGGCATTGTAACAATCTCATTATCCTTTGTGTGACATACATTCAGGTGTATGTTCACTAAACTGGACACATCCCGAAAGTTGTAAAAGCTCTAGCTAGAGTTGGACAGCAATGGCTATCACACTAGAGATGAAAGAGCTGCATCATAGACTTACTAATCAGTCTATATACCTTATAGGAGCCTAAGTGGGAAGATGGAAGACATAAGGAATCATTTTGCATCCGTCATTACTATCCCAGATGGTTGTTACTATAAAAGAATTGGAAATATGTTCAAGACTTGCTTGATAATATCGCTTACAACACCGGAACCAAATAGCATCCGCGCTCCTAGAGTGACGGTACAAACCTCGGTAGGACGGACATCAACGTAGATCTGGGCCGTGACTGATCCAGATATCACCTATAAATAGCTAGAGTCTCACCAGTAAATGGTTGAACCCTTTGAAAGGTGAGGCATCTTATTCTACCGCACTAGAAACATCCTGATAGTATTCTCGCAGTACTTCTTTGTGTATCAATTACTACGATGACTGTCATTGCAGTTGCAGGAGGTAATGGCGGACTGGGGCTCGCCATTGTGGAGGCTTTGGTCACCACAGGCCAGCACCATGTCATCATCCTCACTCGAGATGTAAGTAGTTCCTTACTCTGAACCTGAGCCGGATCGACCTCTAACACGATTTTATCATCAGGCGAAGGATATGGAATCAAAGGCCGGGGCCCGGCTACTCGCTGTTGATTACGACGACGTGAATCGGCTCACGTCGGTGCTCGAAGCAAACAGGATTGAGATGGTCATTTCTACGATCAGCCCGGTCGGCGGGTTCCCACCAGAATTGAACCTCATCCAAGCTGCTGAGCAGTCAGAATGCACCAAGCGATTCATCCCCAGCATGTGGGGCAACAAGCTTACCGAGGAGTATGCCCGCTATCCTTTACTTATACAATACTCTGGTGGGAGATATAGATGGTAACAGCTATCGTCTTTAGGACACGTTCGTCTTTCTACCTCGCTCCGGGCAAACTTTCACTGCTCGCGGCCCTCGACGCCACATCCCTCGAATGGACGGCCGTCCACACCGGCATCTTCATGGACTACTGGCTGAAACCCCAAATCCAGTCGTACCTGCCTTCGTTGACGTTCGTTATCGACATACCCCATAGGACAGCCGCAATCCCAGGATCCGGAAACGTGCCGGTCGTCTTCACGTGTACCTCCGACATTGCTCGCTACGTTGCCCGGCTCGTGGGCCTGCCCAAGTGGGACAAGGACTCATTTGTTGTGGGGGACAAGGTGACATGGAACGAGTTCCTGGGCTTCGCCGAAGAGGCAACTGGGTCCAAGTTTACGGTCGTAGTAGACACCATGGACAAGTTGAAGTCTGGTCAAGTCTCAGAGCTGCCGGGTCATAAGGACATGTATGCGTTTCTCCCGAGAGATAAGCTGCAGGCTACCTTCTCAGGGGTTTGTCGCATGTGTGCGGATGGGGGTTTTGATTTTGAGGCTAGTCCCCTGCTGGCCGAGTCCTTCCTGGATTCCAAACCACAAAAGGTGCGGGAATCTCTTCTGGAAGCCTGGAAGAACTGAGGGGCGGCTTTGAGGTATATCGGTGTCATCGGCGTCTCTCGCAAACAGTCGTTACAGTGTACTCTTCATTCCAATATTGTTACTCTCAACTCAATTCAATTCATCCTCCAAACGATCACGGGCAGAGTGGAAGATGGAAATGGCAGAGCCTTACTCTAAACGGTGTGTGAGGTACAAACCCAATTAGGGGTGCAGTTGCGGGGTCGGATGCATTTTGCATCCGAGCCATACGACCTCTTTTGTCAGATTCCTCAACACTGACAAATCGAGCCCCGTAAAGATGAAAAAGTAGTATCAATATCCAGTTGGAGACTCGTACTGGTAGTTTTGAAGCTTATTGCATCATGATACAGTACATCAATTTTGCTGGATTATTCCCGCTCCCTTACGCTCGAGTTCATTGAGGAGGCATCCTGATTTAACGTGACGCCACCACACGCGCGCATAAGTCTTGCGATGCCGGACAAAAGCGAGAGCGCAAGACGGACTGTTAATGTAAGTCGTAGTCGAGAACGTCGCTTTGGTTTTCTTTGTAAGAACCTTGGGAGTGCTGATTAAACCAAGGCCTGTATACGATGTAGGAGCAGAAAGAGTCGATGCGATGGGAGGACTCCTAGCTGCACATTATGTCAGAGACATGGAGCTGCTTGCGAATATACGGAGAGGCGAATGCGCGGGGCCGGGAAAAGGTAAGAGATCTATTCCTAGGTGAACTATGCTGACATCGCGTTTGCCTTCAACTTAGCAAGCAATACGTTCAGAGACTAGAGAGGCGTTTGGAGAGGATTGAGTCTACCATGCAGACGTCGCATAGTCCTCCGTTATTCGAAGAGATAGCCGATCCTCAGAATGGAGACTTGATGGGCGGAGACGCTGATGGGACGGTACTGGCCTCCAGAAAGAGTGTTGCCACAGGTGTCCAGCCAGACTCTTCGTCCTTCTTCGCCAAGCTACCACCTCCAGGAACGATAGAGATGATCGTGGCAGGTCATGACCAAGGGTGCTTCCGACGAACTATTTTTGCGCCTCTTCCACCAAAAGTAGCAGCCCAGTCTATGATTCTCAATTCTTTTCAAGATATGTGCAGAGCATGGCCCCTTTTCGACCACCACTCGATTCGCGATATGATTGACGAGCAGTACAATACTGGGCCGGCAGACTGCCATGCCAATTCAACACGTTGGGCTATTCTCAACGCGCTATTGGCCATGGCCACACAATGGAAGGCCGCAAACCCTCTAGCAAAGGACGTTTTTCCCATCTCCTGGACTTATCTAAAAAACGCATATGCTGTTATCCCGGAGCTCAACTTGCAGGCAACCAATTTACAAGTTTGCCAAGCAATCATCATCATAGTGCTATTCATGCGATTAACAGCAGATGCACGTACTGCCACCGTCCTTCTCTCTACGGCCACCACAATGACGAATATTCTTGGTCTGTGTTGCGAAGACCGACACCTCCTCCTAGACTCCGTCGAATCGGAGCAGCGTCAAAGAACATTCTGGTTGACCCATATACTTAACAACCAAGCAGCAATGCGATATGGATTGTCACCTGTCTATGATGACTGTCAAACAGGAGTTGGCCTTCCAAACGATTTAGGTTCAGCGACCACTGGCACTATGAGACATATGGCCGAGCTATCACTCATCCAAACAAGGGCCCATACGCTGATGAGGTCTATGAGATCATCGCACGGGGAACCTGATGAATTGGCCACGGGCCTTGTGAAGATTGACCTCGCGCTTTACAGGTGGCGAAGAGGGTTACCGGCAGACCTTCAGTGTCCTCCAGTAAATGGCAATTTGACCGCAGTAGAATTAGATCTGGGGGCCGTGCTATTGCACCTCGACTTTTACGCCACAAGATGGGCCATGCACTCAAGTGTGCATTCGTTGGGGAAAGGCTCAGGAGTTGGAGGCGCGCTTCCAAAACGTGCTTCCAACTCGAATTTGGGTGCCTCGTGGCTGGCGCGTGCTTCTGTAGACGGCGCGAGGGAGGTGCTCATTCTATTCAGGAATGTGCCGGCGCCGCCTTTTGCTTGGTTTTGGTAAGTCTACTCCCCAGCTTCAAACAACCACTTGGTTGACATTACGGTGTAGGTACATGCTCTGCTATCCAGTCAGCGCGTTCTTGATCCTCCTCAAGGAGGTTCTCGATGATCCACGCGGTGATGAAGCGTCGTCCAATGTTACTCATATATCCACCTTTGTACAAGACCTGAAGAACTGGAAGCAAAAGGAAGGCTATGATATCCAGAAGGTGATAGAAGGCTGTTCAAAACTCCTAGCCATCGCATCTTTCGCAACAACATGCCCTCGATCTACCGCTTCTCTCCCAGAGATGGATATGGGCATAGGAATGCCAGCACCCTCGGCGCAATTCGAAGTGAGTAATGCCACCAAATCTGCGAAATATCAGCTGGGACTTATATATCATCGCAGACTCTTCGCAGCCGTCTCCATGATGCTACCCACTTTATGCACCTCACACAGGGCCTAATGAGCAATATGCCGATCCCATATGCGCTTGCGACAAGAACGTTCTCTGGAATATTAAATTTATCCGCTGATTCTGCCGACACTTTCGGCCCGTTCGTTCCAGATATTTTGAAGCCACGGACTTACAAGTTCTTCTACGGATCGACTTGAGGTCGCGTTTTGTTACACCATTTCAAAAATCGGCACCAGTCACCAAGCGACGCCACTATAGAAAACAAAGTTCATATAGCTTCAATGAGGTGAGCGGCCACACGCGTTGCGTGTGGATTTAACAACGAATGCGACCGAGAGGATCGGCACAAGGGGTATTATCCTCAGGAACACCCCCGAGAGCACTGTTGCCAAGGTTAACGCCAAGGGATTTCCAAGCTCGGAGCGCAGCGAACGGGAAGTGCCCCCAGATTTCAGCTGGGCGGGGACCTTCGATTTCCGAGCATCTTGATAAACGTGCCAGGAGCCGGCCAATTTGACTGGCTGGTTTCGAGATGCCTCATTCAGCCCAGCTGCCTCATTCGTCTTCGCTGGACAATTTGCCCAGATCGGTCGCTGGGCTGCGAAGCCCATTGGTCAACGATGTCTTGGCGGACTGTCCGTCCACTTTTCATCTCCGCCTACCAAAGATACCGAGATGGGCAAGCAATGCATACCAAACTACTTAGGTAGAGTTCAATGCAACGGAATTGTACCAACATGTAGTACAAATAACAATGAGTTGCGCCAATGCATCGTGGCTCCTTTTCACCGTGGTACTCGCGTTGCGTTGAAGACCAATTCACCCCAGGCAGATAGTATCAAGGCACCATGAAGGGCGGTTCTCTGTTGTCGTGGCTCACCACCACCTTGGTCGCCGGGGTTTCGGCGCTCACCATTGGAGAGATCAACGGCAACCGGTTCTTGTCTCCTTACAATGGCCAGGACGTCTCCAACGTGACGGGCATCGTGACGGCAAAGGGCCCCGACGGTCTTTGGGTCCGATCCGTCAGAAAAGGTTGCGACAGACGCGTCTCGGACGCTGTCTACATATATGGCTCTGCCCTCGCCACGAACGCCTCCATCAGCACGGGCGATGTTGTCGTTCTGAGCGGTAAAGTCAGCGAGTACAGATCAAACAAGGACTACCTGTACATGACCCAGATCACGTCGCCAAAGGTCGCAGCCATTCTAGAACATGGCAAGCAAGTCGTGCCGAAGGTCATTGGCAAAGATACGTACAGCCCACCCACGGTGCAGTACACAAGCCTTGACGAAGGCGATATCTTTGCGGTCCCGAACAACAAAAGCCTTGTCTCGGTGGCGAATCCGGTGTTGGAGCCCGAAAAGTACGGCCTGGACTTCTGGGAGAGCCTATCGGGCCAATTGGTAACAGTCAAGAGCCCGCGAGCTATTGGTCGACCGAACAAATACGGTGATACCTGGGTTGTGGGCGATTGGAAAACATCGGGCGAGAATGGCCGAGGGGGTCTAACTACTATGTCTATGGGTAAGTTATTAACTGCAGGCAATTATTTGACTACGGAGAACTGATACAAAGCACAGATAGCAATCCCGAGGGAATCGTCATCGGCTCGCCTTTGGACGGATCCAAGAACCCCAACGATACCAAGCTCGGAGACACCCTGGAAGACATCACGGGCGTGGTGTATCAGGCATTTGGCTTCTACAGAATCCTGCCGCTGACCAAAGTCGCCGTGGTTGCCTCCCAGGAGCCTGCAATGCCCCCTCCGACATCACTGACCAGCGATGGTGTGTGCTCCGGCTTGACCATCGGCTCGTACAATATCGAAAACTTCTGGCCAGGCGACACAGCTCACGTCCAAGCCGTCGCCCAGCACATTGTTAACTACCTCAAGACGCCCGATCTGGTCTTCCTGCAGGAGGTCCAGGATGACAACGGGGCGACTGATGACGGGACCGTGAGCTCGGACCTAACCTTATCGACCCTGGCCGCCGCCATCGAGAAGGCGAGTGGGGGCATCGGATACAACTTCACCTATGTCGCGCCCATCAACAAGAAGGACGGCGGCGCCCCGGGTGGCAACATCCGCACTGCGTACCTGTTCCGCCGAGATGTCCTGACGCTGCGGGACCCCAACCCGGCTGACTCGACCACTGCTAATGAAGTCTTGTCCGGCGGTGCGCTCAAGTACAACCCGGGCCTAATCGACCCTACCAATGCGGCTTTCACCAATAGCCGTAAGCCTCTCACCGCAGCGTGGCAGACGCTGGATGGCAACAGCACCTTCTACACCGTCAATGTGCACTGGGGCTCTAAGGGTGGCTCCTCATCTATCCATGGCGATGCTCGCCCTCCTGTAAATGGCGGTGTCAAGGATCGCATTGCGCAAGCGGCGGTTACTGCAGTATGTCCCCCTTACCTCTTTTCCTCTCGAAACCCCCAATCGCTTGTGACGTCCCAATTGACATCCCTTTCCTAACAGAACTTCATTGCCGCAATTCTGGCGGAGGACCCTGAGGCCCACATTATCACGTCGGGCGATTTCAACGAGTATCCGTTCGTCAAGCCCATCACCGACTTTGCGTCGCGTTCCAAGATGGAGGACCTCGATGTTGTTGCCGGCATCGATGTTGTCGAGCGCTACAGCTACCTGTACGACATGAACACCCAGGAGCTGGACCACATGTTTGGTAAGTACCATCCCATCATCGATGATTCAACGTTCTCTATCCTAGAATGAGAAGTACCATGCTGACTCATTTCGATGTTATAAAGTGAGCCCAGCGCTGGCGAAGACGAAGCCCCAGTTCGAGCATATCCACGTCAATACGTGGATCGCGTACGACGACATGGTCTCAGACCATGACCCGAGTGTGGCTAAGATGAACCTTTGCAAGTATTAATTTGAGTTAGATCCCAACTTGATTACTACCAAGGTTACTCAATCTTATCAATGAAGCATTTACTATATATATAATAAAAAATTCATACATATTTGTATGATATAGTAAGCCGCAATTGGGAAATGGCAATACGGCGTTTACTAGGTGTTGTCCCCGCATTTTCTCTTAAGAGCATATAAGGAACGAACCCCAACCGCGATCAATGGTTCTGTCATCCTCCTACAACTCCAATCCAAGGCAACAGTTCATCGTATGCCGACCCGCAACATGGCCAAGGATATCCATCTCCCGTCTGAAATACTTCTTCAAATCATTCATTATACAATTCAAGCTATCCTTACAAGTAAGAATGAAGACGGCAGCCGCACTAGACTGCCCACAGAACGGCTGGTTGCGCTACGTCTGGTGAATAGTGGGTGAACCCCTGCCTCGCTTCTCTTATACATGTACTCGGTTATGCTCTCAAGTCTGACACTGTATTGTCATAGAGACATTTGAGGGTGAGGTCCTTCGGTTCTTGCACGTTAAATGGAATGCCCTCCAGTTCTTTTACGATCATAGGGGAAAGAGACCTTACATCCTTCAAACGCGTGTATTTGCCCCCTTCGCCGCCAGGATCTTCTACTACCGTGAGCGCGACCAGGGAGACGAGGCCCCCAGCAGTCTGCTGCATCGCGTGCTCGATTCGCTGGGCGTCGCTCCTGACGACGAGGGCGAGCGGCTGAGGGCACTGGCCGTCTTGTATGAGCAGGCGTGCGACTGTGTCAAGCCGTCATTATCCGCGACGGGGCCCGCATGGTGGGGTGGTGGCATGCCGTTCGCGAGGTCAGGGACTCCCTTCCCCTCGCATGCGCCGACAGCCCGCGGCGACTCGGGACTGCAGAGCCACGTAGTCCCTGCCGCCATTCTGTTGGGGATCGCCGGGCACTACGAGAACATCCTCACCATTGCCTCTTCCTCCTGTTCTGGAACGGATGTAATAGCGAGCGGTGATGGTGGTAGCAGTGTGGAAATGTTGATGATGGGAAACAGCGAGCATTTCGGCACGCCGCTGTACGCCGCCATCAAGGCGCATCGGAATGAGCTGGCCCACGCCCTCCTGGACTGGATGAGGCGAGAGAACCGCCAGGACGCGTACGACTGCCTCCGCGCCGCGGTCCTCACGAACAACGTGGCCATGCTGCCACGGCTGCTCCACGACGCGCAGCACCTGCTCGGGGACGGCGAACGCAACAGCTTGAAAGAGGCCCTGCTCGAGGCAGCTAACCTGGGCTACGTGGATGCGGCATCGCACCTCCTCCGGCGTGCCAAAGAGGCCTACCCGGACATGATCGACCCCGACTTCCTGGCCCAGTCTGTCCATAACGCGTCGCTCTGGGGCCATATAGACTATCTCGAGTTCCTAGTCCAGCAAACAGACGTGGACCTGGAGGCCCAGCCCCGCGGAGCCGGATTCCGCGCCAATGCCCTCATGGTCGCCGCCTGGAGGGGAAACACCGAGCTCCTCCACTGGCTCCTCGCCCGCGGCGTCCGGAACGGGGACGCTGGGGACGAGTACAGCTACGGCCCCCTCGAGGCCGCCATCGCCGGCGACCGGCCCGAGAGCTTGCGCATCCTCTTCGCCGCCGGCATCGGCACCGACACCGTGGCGGAGGAGTGGGACGAGTACTTCAACCACGTGTTGGCGCTGCACTCAAACGAGGCCTTCCGGTACCTCGTGATCGAGGAAGCGGCCACGCTGGCGCGGGACCCGCCCGACTTCCGCTACTGGATGGCAACGGCGTGCGCGGGAGGCCACTTCGGCACGTTCGAGGTGCTCCTCGACGCCGGCGTCGTGGCGGACATTGGCGCGCCGCTGGAGATGAAGCATTTCGGCAGCACACCGGGGTGGACGGCCATGCACTTCGCCTTAGCCTCGTCCATGCGAGGGGCGAGGAAGATTGTGAGCAAGCTGCTAGAAGCAGGCGCATCAATGCCAGACGAAAGCGACTACCATTCCGAGGCCATGGGCGGTTTCCGGGAGGGCATGTTCAAGTACACCACCAAGAGGTATCACTCTATGATGCCGGGCAGCACAAAATTGCTTCGTACAATTGTATAGAATCGTGGGTAGTATACATTATTATATTATACTTTTAAGGCAGGAGGGGGTTTCGATCTCCCCTCTGCAGTCACTTCTGTTTGTTTGTTTGTTTTTATGCCTTTTTTTATTTCTTCTAATTCCTTCCCACGTTCCCTTTCCCTTTCTCCCTTTGTAATGAATGGACCGGTTTTTCATCTATCAACGTAACCTCAAAAACTTCTTATTATCATTCGACATCCTGTAGAAGGGCAATTCATAGTTGCTGCTGTTGCAACTCTCTGCAGGAAGGCGCAGGTTTAATGGCGGTCTTCGGGTTTGATCCATTCCCAGGATTGGTGGAGGGTATCATCACTGTGCCGCCACACCTTCGCATCCGCCTCTTTCTGGTGTTTTGATTCATCTGCGAGCAGCTGCGGCAAGCGGCCCTGCTTCTCGGCCTTGACCCGGCGGACCGCCGCGCGGAGGTGCCAAATGCTTCCCGACGGCTTGCGGAAAGTGATCTGGTTCGTCTTCTCGTAGCCCAGAATCCAAGTTCCCCGTCCCATGGGGTTGCTCGGCTCATCCACCATGAGTCGCCACACCGAGCCGTCCTTGTCCTGAATCCGCCATATGACATCGTCTCCACCGTACGGGAGCCCGCCAAGCCAGTCAGCCCCTCTGGCTGTGCAGGATTTGTACAGGCGGTCCGCGAAGCCCAAGTAGGCATCGACATCCTCGACGCCCTGGAGGCTGTGCTGTGCGCTCGATATGGTGCCGTTTCCGACGACCGCCTCCCATACGCAGCGCGAGCAGATGCCCTTGATCATGGCGTCGTGGGCGGCAGCGGTTTGATCCCACATCCCATCGCCGCGCGGAGATAGTGAAGGAACCCTTCTGCCAATTGACGGCAACACGGACTTCGGAACCGGCTGACGTTCCAGCTCGGCAAGCATTGGCTCCAAGGCCGAGATCTTGAGTCGCGTATCAAAAGCCCATTCGGGGTGGCGAAGGCCGACGAAGATGGGCGCACAGGAAGCGTCTTCGGTCGCGGGCTTCCGGCAGATATTCCTCCTCATCTCTTCGGCGTTCTCGTAAGCGGTAAAGACGGGGCCAGCAATCGCATGCTTGTCCATCTTCTTGGCGCGGCAAGAGTCGAGGCTATCCTGGTTCTGCACAATATAATCGGTGCACTCCTGTCTGCAGAATGAATCGAATAGCGTGTTTCCGGGCTCAAGAATCGAGTCCAACTGGGACTTGCTCAGGTGTATGTCGCATGGGAGGTTTGTGACTTGGGTTTCGAGGACCGAGAGACATTCGTACGCATCATCCATGGCTGACGGGCGTCCCTGGGTATTGATGGATTCAAGAGCATCGTGGATGGCGCGTCTTGGTTTGTCCCCAGAGGAGGCGAGGCCGTTTCTCACTGTCCAGCCAAAATCGCCCGAAGGCAGGTTTCGCCAATCAGCTGGCAGGTTTCCTTCGTCGGTGTACCTCCGGATCGCATCGTTCCAGATCTTCCCCCAACCTGCCCCTTGACATGTTTGACCTGCTTGCTCTACCCGGCGGAGGTGTTCGGGGAGCGAAACGGGGGCGTGCGTGTCAGGGCTCAGCACCTGCGATGGCTTCCATCCATTCAGTGTGTTTTCAAGCCAATCCAAGGTGCAGGAATCGCATTGCTTGTTTCGGCCTCCTCCTTCACTGCCAATGAAGTTTGATAGACCCTCCAGGGTCGTATGGTTCATGCTGTCGTAAATCCCATATCTCTGGATCATTTCTTCCATGCAGTAGTCATACTTATCGTTCTCACTTGGTCTGCAGGTGTGAGAGTTGCGATGGATAAGTACTTGGAGGGCCTCTACGGGACCTCGCCCCGACGCGTTGATGTCGAATGTTCCGTTGTAATCCTTGGTGTTGAACGCTGCAGCGGAGCATTCTCGAGTGACCAGTTCAGAAGACAAGACCAGTTCCTTCCGGCAGTCAGGTCGGCAGATGTCTGGGAGGTACTGCACCAGTTCCTGGTTGGCATTGTCCCATTCCGGGACGAATATCTTCTCGTGGCAGTTGACGGAGGCCAAAGAATTCCATGCTGCTTGGCACCTTTCCGAGCTTCCATCTTGTGCTAGTAGTGGGGGATAGTGCTGGGGAAAGTCCAAACCCCAGTCAACGCCTTTGACGGGGCTCTGTGTTACCGAGGTATCGGTGGTTATAAAGCGCTGGTAGGCCTTGGACAGGCCGTAGACTCCGATAAAGCAGAAGAAGACGATAAGCAGCACATTCACGACGCGGCCAAGGGGTTGGGCGTGGCTTGTCCTTCTTCCGAGGCCGGCCGCCTCGGGATCGCCGGATACATCTTTTGTGTTGGTGTTCCTCCTCTCGAGCTCACTGGGATCGAAGTCGTCCCTGTAGGGCGAGTAGGGCGTCAGGGGCACGTCCGAAGCGTCGTCGAACCTATTTGCTGCAGCCATGCTCTATCTCTCGCTCCGGGCCCTTGGACGACACGATATCACTCTCGAACAAAGCCAAAGAAGGTGAAGAAGGAGTTAGTGAGCGTCATGGGAATTGGAGCCAGGTGCCGATGCATTAGGAGAAGGGTAGGCAGCTCTCAATGTCAGGCAGCATACGACACCCCTGGGGCGGGCCATGTCGCGGCCCATCCGTTAAGTGGGCTAGAAATGGGTTCTATTTAATGGGAAATGAGCTCGTAAAATGAACGTCCCGGACAATAGGCGACATGGTAGCCATACTGTCACACCATTGAATTGCATCAAGCGGTGAATAGTGAATAGCGAAGGCGCGATACCGTACGGGAGTCGTTCGTGGATAGCTTTGTTGAACGCGCACGCCGCTAGCGAACCAGTGATGCGGCTATGTTGTTTTGTTCGCGAGTCGCTCGTAACATACTTAACTCGAGAGTTTTAGGGGGGGTGCTTCTGGGGCGGTCCTACCTGTAAGTACCTAGGTAGGCTGCTAGGTGGCTGCTAGGCGGGCAATTGACGGTACCGAGTTAGGGATGTAACTTGGACACCTTGGAACTGTAACGAGCCCCTGAAGTCAAACCCACTCCCTTATCGATTAGCACCCGCGACCCCACCAGAACCAATTCCCACCCCCGCGCTAGAAGCTGCGAGCCTTGAAAGGAACAATTGAAGTGGACAGACAGCATATGCATTGAGTGCAACGCCCCCAACTACAACCTCACCTTACACTGTCGCCGGTCTAGAACAAACAGCATCACCAACCCTCCGCCGTCTGCTACATCCCTGGACACTACCACCAATTAGGGTACCACCAATAACACCGCCGCCATGTCCCACGCACGCATAGAAGAGGTGTCCGACAGCGACGAGGCGTCTGACCCCTCCGAGGGAGATATTGACGACTTTGCCGACTCCGACATCATGCGTCAAATCGTGCCCAAGGCCGCCCCACCCCAATCTCAGCAGCAGCAGCAGCAGCCCCAGCTCTACAACCCGGCCCCCTCGCCCGTCTCCTTCCCCGGCACCCAGCAGCAGTCCATCACGCCGCAGGACATTGCCCACTACCAGTGCCTGTACCCCATCTACTTCGATGCCTCGCGCACCCGGGCCGAGGGCCGTCGCGTGCCCGCCTCGCTGGCCATGGCGAACCCGCTGGCGCGAGAGATCGCCAACGCCTGCGCCGCCCTGCGCCTGCAGCCCGTCTTCGAGGCGCACAAGCTGCACCCCCAGGACTGGGCGAACCCCGGCCGCGTCCGCATCCCGCCCCTGAACGACCTTGAGAAGAACACCAACAAGAGCATCAAGAACAAGCATCACCTCTACATCCTCATCGCCAAGTGGATGCAGGACCGCGGCCCCACCACGGGCGACAGCGAGGCCCTCCGTCGCGTACGCATCCCGGGACTCCCGGGCATGCCCGAGGATGGCAAGCCCTGGCCCAAGCCCCCCGTCCCCCGCGGCTGGAAGGTCAACGAGTTTGTGCCTGCCTACAGCGCGGCCATGACGGGCGGCGGCGTCAGCGAGAATGCTCTGCGCGATATGATGAAGGAGATGGGCGGCATGGGCGGTATGCCAGGAATGCCTGGCATGCCTGGTATGCCTGGCGGCGGAGGCCCAGGTGGCATGGGCGGTATGGGCGACATGATGAGCATGCTGCAGGGCCTCGGAGGGGGTGCCGGTCCGAGCGAGCCAGCCGGTGGTGCTGGTGGTGGCAAGAAGGCCAAGAAGGGCAAGGGAAAGGCTTGATTGAAAACCCTTCACGCCTGCTGCACTCCTGGAGCATTACGCACACCTGCCTCGCTTCGATCCTGTGCCCTTTGAAGGCGGCAAATCCATCATAGACATGGCTACATTTCTCCCCGGTCGGTTCCAGTTAGATAGAGCTTCACCTAGCATTGCGATACCACAACCTTCGGAGACGAGGTCAAGCTGAGATGCATAGGTTGAACCTAATCAATACATACATGAACTGTTATCACATCTAATTCGATTGAACTGGGAAATGATCACAAGGGAGAGTAAATAGATAGTAAAGATGATAATGATGTGTTGTGTGTGTATTAAGTGATACAACTACAAATGATATGACATTGGTCTGGGTTGGGTATCAATCAATAAGCCCTTGCTTTCTCCCTCTCTGCTTGGTGCCCATGTTTTCGCTCTCCTTTCTCGTTATGAATCTCGTACACATCCGTTTGAACTGAAACCCCTCCCTTCCTTCCTCCCTTCCTTTACATCTCATGCTTCCCCAAAACGCCCTCCCACTCCCTCGAGCCCGCAATCCGAACCTCGCTGCCGGATCCAGGCACCATCTTCCCATCGACACCGGGCAAGCGGATCCTGAGTCTCGCGGCCGCGCGGCGCTTGATATCCCTCTCCTCGCGTGCAGCGGCGCCGACGAGGGTGGACTTCTCGACGGCGACGACGGTCTTGGCCTTGTCCAAGACGTCGTCGCGCCAGCCCTTCCAGGCGGCCCAGTCCTCGGCGCGGCGCGCAGCATGGTACTGCGGCGATGCGCGGGCGGGCCGCCAGGCGCTGAGGTGCGACGTCTCCGACTCGGCCGACTTGAGCGTCTTGAGGTCGTAGACGGCGCCCGAAGCGCCGGCCATCTTGAGCAGCTCGGCCAGCACGTCGCGCGACTCGGACGCAACGAGCTCGCGGCGCTGTTCCGCGGGCGAGGGCTTGTTCTTGAGGAGCGGCTCCGCGAGCCAGTTGTGCTGGTGCAGCTGGTCCGCGGCGCGGGCGCGGCGGTTGTCCTCGCGCAGGTAGCGCACCGCGGCCTGGAGCGAGGCGATCTCGTTGCGGAGAACGTCCATCTCGCGGGCCGTAGCGACGGCGCGCTCCTGGCCGGCCTTGTTGTTGGGTCCTCCTGCAGCCCCTGCGCCGCCGGCTTCGGTGAAGGCTTGCGAGTCGCCCGCGACCTTCTTCCACTTGTCGCGGTCGGTCTCGAGCGTCTTGAGCTCGCGGTCTTGCTTCTCGATATCCTCCTTGAGCTTCGCCATGTTGGCCTGGGCGTCAAGGATCTGTCCCTCGAGCTCCGTCATGCGGGACGCCTTGGCATTGGCATCCTTCATACGGGCCTCGAGAGTCTCGATGCGCAAGTTCGAAGTGCTGAGGTTCTCGTCGCGTACTGCGACGGCGCGGCGAAGGTCGTTGTATGATTCCTTGAGTTGACGCAACTCCTCTTCGGCATCGACGGGAATGGTCTTCAGAGCCTTGAGCTCTTGAGCACGGACGATCCAAGGTTCTTGGCTGCGATCGAACTCCTGGGTCTGAGCAAGATCTGCACAGACGGCGGCAAGATCGGCGATCTGGCCTGTGAGGGTGCGCAGCTTGGACAAGTACGAAGAGAAAAGGTCCGTCTCGCTAGAGGAGTATGCTGTCATGACAGTGCGGTGAACGGTACTCGAGATATCAGAGTACGTAAGAGGCTCAGTGCGACCCTCCTCGGAGGTAAGAGCATGCAAGTCCAAGCCAATCTTGCGAGACATATCGGCGAGTTCTTGGGTCGCAGCCTCACACTGCTCAAAGACCTCGCCAGTGTCTGTGGTGAGCGACAGGTGTCTCGACTTGAGGTCTTCCAACGACCGCACAGCCTTCCCGACAATGACCTTGGCACTTCGGGTCTGGCTGACCACGGCCTCGACCTTGCGGGAGAAATGCTGCGCAAGCTCGTCATCCTCGCCGTTAGCAGGGACAACGCGCGTCACAAGATCCTTCATGACAGCAAATGTAGCGGCCGCCGACTCCAGGTGGCTCTGCATCAGTACAGTCCTCATCTGAACATGATCCGCGAAGCTCTCCAGCCCATCGGAAATGTGAACCTCGCCAAGATGAGTCATGAGAGCAATGGTGCGAGACAGCTCGCTCGCGCATTGCTTCTCCTTAAGCTCATCGCGACGCAAGCCGTCAATCCAGCCGTTCAGGGCTCTCTCGACAGGTTCCAACTCGAACAAGGCACCGTCATACTTGGCAAACTCCTCCAATGTGCAATGGCTAATGGCGTTGACAAAACGGTCGCACATGGAAGACACCCAGACAAGCTTGTCCAGAGCATCACATCCAGCAAAGACGTCGTCTTCGTGACCTGGATGCGCCTGTCCACTGACACGGTCCTTGATGAATCCGTGGAGAAGGTTGGCCTTGAAAGCGAGTCGTCGGAACCGCAAGAGTGCGAGCACCGAGTTCTTGTCCGCATCGTAAGTCTCGGGCAAGAATAGCTTGACGATCTGCAGATGCTGCTGCGCTTCCTGGGCATCCATGCGCTGCAGCTCCAGATCGATCGTCTTGACCTGTGTCTTGGCAGCCGAGATCTGCAGCTTCAGGTTGAGATCCATCATCTGTCTCGACTTGCTGTTGAGCTGTTCAGATTCAACCTCGTTGACTGCGTGCGAGGCACGCATATCTTCGAGATCTGTCTGTAAGCTCATAACCAATTCTCGGAACCTCGAAAGTGTGTACTCCATATCCTCGATGTTATCGTCTTGCTGGCCCATTCTTCGAGCTTGCTCGGCGATGATGGTGTCCTTGAAGTCCATGTCTTTTTGCATCTCTTTTTCATTTTGAACGTGGTTTGCCTCCAACTCGTCGTTGATCTCCCGTAGCTCTTCCAACTCTTCGATGGTTGCATTAAGCTCCTTGACATGCTCGCCTTGGGTAAAGAGGTCTGAGGAGAGCTTCTCAATCATTTCCTCCGCGGCATCGGCATTATCAAGCTGCTCCTTCAGATCTTCGACACGCATCTCAGCTTCGACTAATTTCTCTTTGCAAATGTCGTACTGTTCTCTGATTGCCTCGTAATCCGTCAGATCTCTTTGCAGAGATTTAAGCAGCTCTTTCGACTTCTCATCTTCCTCCTCCTTGAGGTCACGGAATCTGATGAGGGCCTCCTTCAGACGCTCGTTTTGCCTCTCCAACTGAACCCAATTGGTGCTTTGACGGTCTTCGGGGCTGGTGCCCTTCTCGTATTCTGCTTTCTCGTCTCGCAAAATCTCGTTATCGAGCTCCAGCTCCTCGGCCTTCAGCTTCAGAGCATCCAATTCAGCCTTGAAGACTTCAGCCTCCTCTTGCGCCATTTCCCGATCCAAGGTCGCCAACTCCATGATTGAATCATGTTCGGCCTGTAACGTTTCAATACTTCCAAGTCTGTCTTCAGCCTCCTTAAGTTGTTTCCGTAGACTGGCGTTTTCTTGAGCTGTAGTCTGAAATTTCCCTTCGATCTTCTTGTTGATGTTGGCGAATTTGTCGTGCTGCTCCTGAATTCTCTCCAGCTCCTTCAGCTTCTCCCGGTCCTCCAGCCGCTTCCGCTCCAGCACCTTGAGCTTCGTTTTCAAGTCCTCGTTCTCCCTGGTCAGTGCATTGCTGGCAGCCGGGCGGGCAGTGCCACTCGCCGTCCGCGAGGCGGGAGTGGCGCTTCCAGGTGTAGTCGCTTTCGAAGCAGGGGGGCCGGTCAGCTTCTCCAGTGCCTGGGTCCGAGACTGTACGGGGCTGATCCCTTGCTCGCCGTCGCTCTTAAGAGGCGAGCCTATGTCAGATCTATTCCCAGAACCAGTCTCGTTCCCAGACAAGGATTCGCCAGACATGACGCGCCCACCCGCGGGACGCGAAAGTCCTCCGCGGCCTCCCCGGGCGGCAGTAGAAGAACGCCCGCTTCCTGTTCTTGTTACTCCGGTGCTTCTAACTGGGGTGGAAGAAGACGCTGTCCGTGTGCCTCGAGCCGCAGGTAAAGCTGGAGGTCCCATTGAGCCTCTCGAAACGCCGCCTGCCGCGCCGCGAGTTGGTCGTGTACTAACGGACGAGACTCGTGAATTGGAAGGGGTACCGGTTCGCGAAGTGGCGCCGCTTGCCATGGGAGTTGTCCCAAGCTGTTTCGTCGGCGACCTTGTCGGTGACTATTGGCATCGCATACAGTCAGTAAACTAGTCTGCGTTGAGAAATATGAGCAATCTCGAGTGAAATACTAACCCGGACAAGGCTCGAGGGCCGGCGTGTTCTGTTGACCGGGCTCGGGCTGGGAGCATTCAGGCTGATCCTCCTGGTCATCTGTGGATCGGCAACAGAGCTAGGCCTCCTTGCGCCAGGCGCTGCCGTCATGCTATTTGGGCGCGATGCTGGTCTGGGGCGCTGTTGTGGTGGGGGCGCGGGCTGTTGTATGACGGAGATGGTGACGGGCCGCACGAACATGCCCCGGCCCATCTCGCAGTCGAAGTAGCGCTCTCCCTGGACGGAGCCATCGTTCTTGCCGCCATCGTCCTCGAGCTCGACACCGACCCAGTCGCCGGCGGCAAAGTGCGTCTGGCCGACGAAGCGGACGGTGGCCTTGCGACCGTCGGTCAGCTCGACGATCTGGCCAACTTTAAGGGCGGCCATGGTTGTCGCTGCTGTAGTGGTCGTATGCAACCATCAGTTCCTCCGGCCGTACAAACTAGCGCTGATCGGAGCTTATTTGCGCATTGTCGACACGGTGGTTCGGCGGGATCGGGGGTTGTTGCTGGTTATGTGGTGTGGTGAAGATGTGGATGTTGCAATTCCCCGGAATTGATACGCGTCTTTGTTTGAATTGGAGGAAAGCTCCAGCCAGGGGTTCGCGGGAGCTCCAGGATCATACAGTGTACGGGTGTGCATGGCCCCTATGGCACTGTGTTCGGACACTGTTTTCCAACAACAACTCAGTTCGTGCGATTCAACGCTTACGACAATCCATAGCAACCGCTTCCAATAGCACTACAAAGAGCATATTGCTGCAGAAGGCCTTCTCGTATCATGTTCAATAATATCAATTAAGCTTCAATATCTCCAATTCAGGGTTTATGTTCTATCTGAGCTATGACATCCTTCAATTGGCGTAACTGGGCTACCAATGACACCCCCACCTTGTCTCATTTGAGCCTCTTATATGAAAACTGTATGGCGAGAGCCATTCTGTTATTTCGTGGCAACCAAGTTGGCCAGACTGATTAAGTAGGTAAGGTATATATAAACGTTTCTGTGTTCCTCGCTCGTTTTAATCACAGGACGAGAATTTCAATAATGCAGATTACATGTAGCTATATTCCAAATTTGCATTAATACAATGAATGCTACGTACACACACCAGCTTTGGTCTTTGTATTTTACTACCTAGGTATGTCCCATCAATCTATCTGCAGGTCATCTTCACTTTCCTATCCAAAGAAAAACATTATCCAAACCCTCCTCTTTTACTGCGAGTATCCCAAACAACAATGCCATCACGCGGATACTCATTCAGGCGCGGATCTCTTCACACCCCCAGTCGCCCTAAAATTGCCACTCCTCACCCACTCCATGATCTCAAAGCCCAGCCGACGCTCCAGTCTCTCATCCACATGCACGTCCGAAATTGCACCACCCGCCGCAGCATCTGGTGACGTGGCGGTGGTAGCGGCAGCGGCGGGAGGTACGGGCACGCGCAGCACCACAACTGTCGGGCTGGCGAACTCGACAACGTTGTTACCGCGGACTTCATCGGCCGATTGGCACAGCTTGACATAGATGGTCAGGTCCGGGCCGACGATGCCGCGCCAGAGCGTCGCCACCCACTTCCAATGGTCTTCGGTCTGGTACGCATCCGTCATGGGCAGTGTGGCGGCGTAGCGGTCGCTTTGGGTCAGCGAGTAGCCCGTGCCGAGGACGGCGACGGGGACTCTGTTCGGGTTTGGGATGGAGTTGGGCTCGGGGTTCTCGGCCCCAGTCCCGCCGCTGTTGGCGGAAGACGTTGAGTCTCCTATGCTTGGGTGTGTGGTAACGAACTTGACGAGCTCCTCGGATGTGCGATGCCACTTCAGCATCTGGCCGATATAATTCGCCATTGGGTTAGCAAGAGATTGGCCGCTGCTACCTTGCACATCACGAGTTTCCCCAGCAGCATTGCTGCAATCCATCGCCGGATCTATAGAGGAGTTAAGATTTGTCGCGTCACCATGGGTTTCATTGGCGCCTGGGCCGTTCCAGGTTCTCACCACGCACTCGCCAGAGATGCTCAACGCCTTCTCGACCACAGCGGCGACTTCCTTCAGCACCTCAGGCGAGGCCGCAGCCCCTTCAACGGCAATGATAGGGCCTCTCGTCTCGAACGGTAGCGCGCCTGGTGTAGGAATTTGAAGGGGTGGGCTGATGGCACGCAGCATATTAAGCTTGTACATGAAATTATGTGCCCAGCGTGACGGTGGTGGGGTGGAACTATGAGGTGGTTGAGGATGCCGAGGTGGCTGCTGCTGCTGTTGCTGCTGCTGCTGCTGCATTGCCTGCTGGCTTTGACGCATCACTTGCTGCTGATGTTGTGGTTGTTGCTGTGGGGGCTGCTGAGGCATGCCATTTTGCATGATGCCTAACCCAGTTACTGCAGCATTTGGGTGGGCACTGCCAGGAACGTTTTCCACAGCTGAGTTCATGTTCGGTGAACTTGGTAGTTGGGTCTGTAGCGGCGGAAGCCTCAGTGACTCGTCAAACCCAGCGCCTGGCCGTGATGGTGTTTGAACTGCAGGGCCTGGGTACGAAATGGAAGGGCGAGGGGGCGGCTGCATCTCCACCATACCGTTATTGGATCGGTATGTTGCTTGTGGCACACCTCCCATCCCGCTTGTTGGAGGCCGAGGCAGACGATTTTGTCCAGCCATATTCCCCTGATACGGCGCTGGCGGCATCGGGCCGCCGGCACTGAAAGAAGGTCGGTGATGACTTTGTTGCCCATGTGCTTGTTGTGGATACCTAGGGTCGCCTGCGCCTGGATACGGCACATAGCCCATCGGCGGCGACCCCGGCATGTACCCTCCGCCCCCGTTCACACGTCTCCGTTTCGCCACGGTATCTGCATGCGTAGGTGACGACATTGACATCAAAGCATAATCCTCCTCAATATCCCGCAAGTGCGGCTGGGTGTATCGGCGCCCATGATTGTCGACCGACATTATGCTTGCAGAGCTGCCCCGGCGCATCATGTGATCCGTCTCAATGACGCGCGGGTTGGGCGTCATGTACGCCGGCATATGACCGGGAGGCCCCCCTGCCATTAATGGCGTTTGAGATGATATGGGTGGTGGAGGTGCGGCTGCAGCAAACGGCGTAGACGGTGTCCTTGGCGTCGCGATGTAGCGTCCTCCGCACTTGTTGCAGCGGCTGGGATCTTCCCCTGTTGATGTGATCTTGTTCGCAGCGTTTTGCGAGTTGTTACTATTTTGGTTTTGATGTTTCCCGCCCCGTCGCGGCTGATACCGATAGTCCGGATACTGACGCTGATGCCTTACTTTCTCTTCCTCGGCAAGCCGCTTCCACGAGTTCTTGACTTCTTCCGGTTGTTCGCGCCACTGTTCTCCAATCAGTTTGGAGATTTCTGGATTGGCAAGCCCAGGGTTCTTGGATGCTACAATCGCTTGGTAATGTTGACGGTATAGTATGAAAGCTGTTTTCCAAATGAACGGGTCAGCAAGAAAGAACTCTGCATCAAGTGTTTGCTCAAGAGGACCTGGAAAGTGAGCCCCAAAGTATGAGACATCAGATCAAACACCACGGTAAAAAAAGAAAATCCCGAACATAGGCCTGGAGTATACGGCGAACGAACGAAAGATGAAACTCTTCTTCGCCGACTAAAAAGTCTTACTCCTTTGATGAGTCCGAGGTACCTCCTCGCCTTTGCTCTATGCAAGGGGCAACCCACAAAGACCCTGGTTAAGGAGCGGTAGCCACGCTCAGGACATAGGGCAGTCGCACCTTTGGTAGGACAAATGACTCCTTTTTGTGTCAATTGACAAAAGGCAATTGTGCAGTACTCACTGTCTGCCCCATCACGTGGCCATGTAGCTGTCTTGGTCTTTGGCTTTGAGTCTGGTCTGGGGTCGTAGAGCAAGCAGAAAGGAGCGAACGCGAGGAGAACAACACCGACATCAAGTAAGAGGGTAGGTAAGGGGAGATTTGAACAGTTCGCACAAGAAAAGAAACGGAAGAATCAAGAGAGCAGAGAGTACGAGGAAATGCAGGAGGAAGGCAGGCTTACCGTTTCGAGGCCGAGGAACTTTCGGCGCCTTTGTACACAGACAGATCAAGTCCCGCGGTCCACCTCCCACATCCAGCGGCGTCGCTAGAGGGCGCCCAGTCGCTGGTGTGTAGAGGCTCAGGTCCTGGAGCCGCGGGTGCTTATTGGCTTCGTGGGTATCTATGCTGGCAGCCCGCTTGCGAACGATTCCCGGCCTCGTTGTCGCCGTCGAGGATGGGGAGGTTGAGCCGTCTACGATATTGTTGTTCTCGTCGGCAGCTCTTCTACTAATATTACTATCCCCGAAGTCGTCTGACGGTGTTGAGGAGTGGGGTGGATGGGGATAAGAATGAGGATGGGCGAGTGGTGGTGCTGATCCTGGTATGTGAAGAGGTGTCGGTATTGGTCTTTGTTGTTGTAAGCCGTTCTCTTCGTAACGATTCGGCTGTTGTGGGTGCGATGGAGGAGGTGGTAGCAGTAAAGGAGGATGTGGGGGAAAACCAAGGCCGTTTCTAGACGTGGCCATGGCAGGTTGGCTCATGGGCCTTGTTAGTAAGGAGTGATCGCCACTCGAGGGGTCCAGGCCATCATCATTGTTGTTACTGGTGTAGGGACCAGGTGAAGGTTGAAGTAGATGCTGTTGATGAGGCGGCAGGTCAGTGGTGGTAACGGTCGTGGTTGTGGTGGCGATGCTAGAATGTGTCGAGTTGTTGCCGGCTACGTCTGCCATGGTTCAAACTGGGCAAGGGGATATTGAAGGGGAGGGGTGTTGGCATATGCCAGTTGCTCCTTTCTCTCTTTGAGCTAGGGCCCTGTCTCGTTTCTTTCCTTCCTTGTTTCCCGTGTATCGATTACGTTCCGTTCTCTCTCGACAGTGTATGGATGTAAGTAGGAGGAGCTCGGGTGGGAAATTTGGCAAACGGGGAGACCGCAGCTGAAGTGGACCAGGTATAGTAGGAAGAGAGACATCCAACATCCAAGCCTCGCGTTGTCTACAAACAGCCAGTGAGTGTCTCTTTTTCTTAGGAAACGCGAACCCAAGTCGTGGTCGTTCTTGTAGTGAGTGATTGCAAATGACCCTCGAAGAGAGGCAGTTATATGAAGGGTCTCGGATCAAGATAAGATTAGGTATCCCCGTCCAGGTAAAGTAATGATGGACTTGACATATGATGAAGGGAGTAGTTGTTAGGTACTGAGAGGCAGAGGTAGTAAGAAGCAGGACGAGGGGGGTGCTATTGTGTATAATATGTCTTAAGTAATTGTATTGTCTCCCCTTGAGGTACACTCTTCTTTCTTTATTCTCTCTTGCGGCTCCTTGTTGTCTTAAGGTAGGATAGGAGTAGTAGCGCGATGACGAAGAAAGACACCACATAAGTAGTAATACAAGGGTGGAAGGGGATGGGAGGCGTCGATAGGGTCAGAGACGCCTCCACAGAACAAGAAACAAGTAATAGAATAATGGATTGATCAGGGTTAGGCGCGGGAAAAGAGCATGATGTGGGTAGTGTGGTTTGGGAATGGTGTGAAGCTGAGAAAGCTTGGAGAGAGGATGGAGACGGGAGGCTTTGCTTCAGTTGCGTCAAAGAAGAAGAGAGGACTAAGGACTTGTTTGGATTGTTTCCTTTGTGTTGGCAGTTGATCAAGTGGGCTCTCTTTCCATGCTGTCCTTTTTTCCTTTCTTTCACCTCTTTTTCAACAACGATCTGCCACCACGACTCTCCTGTCCTTGGGCGAAAGGAGAAATGACGATGAAAGGCAACGAGGCGGCGGGAAAAGAGACGGCCACTACACAATGATGAGTCTATCCCTGTATCATCATTGAAGCTGTGTCAAAGTTGACGGGACACGGGATGGCGAGACTGATGTGATGTACACCGAAAGGGGTCAAGGTGAGTATGGATGTAGCTTGTACGTCTGTGGTTCATTCAGGTTTCTCGGCCGCCGTCTCGTCACCGATCTATTCTCATATCTCATTTGTCATATATTCCGAAGCCTGTACTTGAGTAAGAGTGAAAGGGCAGATGGACATGATCAGGAAGACCCAGCCTCCAGAGAGCATAGTATTGGGCAGACACATGTCTCGGGAGTATACTGGGCGTCCAAGCTGCTGAAGATAGAGCAATAGCCACATAGACGCCTCATATTCCCCTCATCCATTTTCTTTGTCCCGGGGTATGCGTTTGTAATGCTGTTTCCGGGATGGGTGGGTGTGCAAGTCGGTCATGGCCAGCCAAGCGAGACATTCATCAGCAGGGAGATATAACAGAAAAATGACACCAGATCAAGTACCATATTCCCGCCAACAGATTTGGGACAATTTAGAAGAGAAAATCAACTGTAACTGCATTTTTATTTCGGTAGCAAGTTGCCAACGTTGAAGAAGGCTGTCGCACAGCCAGTCAGTGCATTGCTTGGTCTGCACCGTCTGGAATGTGACCAGCATTGCAGCGCCCTTTGCGCACGCTGCGCTGCAGAGCTGGCAATCCCACGTGGGATTCCAATTGTCATGCCCAGGCAAAATCTATGCATTATTGTCGCTATCTCATCACGTGCAAATAAAGATGCTACTGTCTCAGCAGCTTATCAATTTCTTCTTGTCGTCGGGTTTTCGTAGTCTCTTGAGGCTCCAAAATATAGGATCAGCGGTGCTACACCACGGCCAACCCCAGGTTACACAATCGTTCTATCAAACAGCAACAACAATGATCCATCGCCAACGACATCTAACGAATAACCGGGCAAATTTTTCTGAGACTCCAAACAACGCCCATTAATTTTGTTCCTACAGCCAATTATTCCCTAAACACTCGAGCATCCATGTGGCAGGTTTCTCTCGCTCTTTTGCCGGGCCAACCAGTGACAGATGCTCCTTCCGTTTTTGTCTCAGGTGTTCCCGTTTTGCATGTTTATGGTTCATGAGAGAAAACCGCGTCCTGTCTCACCGCTCAATATACTGGCACTGCGACGGGCATCGAGGAACAGATCCTCGCACTCGGCCACATCCTTAATGCCAATCTCCTTGCGCCCGTTGATTCGGGCGAGAATGCTATTTGCTTCATGTTAGCTGTCTTTCTTTCTCTCTCTCTGACCGACACTTGGTCTCGTAGGGATAAGCTGGATAGACAAAAGGAACAGGGATATAGACCCACCTTGCAGGGGTAAGCAGTTGCAGACAGTATCGCAGACTAATCCGAACGCCATGCTCGGCGAGCTTGTCAATGGCCGCATCGGTAATGGCCACACTCTCGGTGGTTGCCCGGATGCGCACAATGCGCTTGATCTCGTCGGCGTCGTAGGGGGTGGTAGGGATAATCAGCAGACGGGCCAAGAAGTCCGGAGGGATGCCGTGGGCAGCCACGATTCCGTCTGTGCCGCGGATCGTGCACATGCCTCGATTGGAAGCAAGGACCACGATGGGCGAGATGGAAGACTCAAGAGCCCTGTTGAGGTAGGTGAAACATTCGATGTCGAGCATGTGGGCCTGTAGTTTGTTTGTTCCCAACGGTCAGTCCAGTCCAATGGGAGAGCCATCTCGCTAACGGTCCTCCGAGGAATTTGGGTGTTGGCTTGGGATACATACCTCGTCAATGAACAACACACCAGGCACCAACTCGGCAACGCCTTGGTCAATGTACTTGCTGACCACTTTGTTGATCTCACCGCGCAGCTTGTCGGTGATTTCCGTCATCTTGGGCTTCATCAACTGACCCATCATGCTCATGATGTCCTGGCCTCCTTGCGGGCGGGCGTTGGCGACATCGAGGTCGTGCAGGGTCACGTCCTGCACGATTTCCTTCTTCTTGTGTACCTCGCCCTTGGGGATGGGGACGTACTCCTCGGCCTCGAGGTCGAACTCGGTCGCGTATGCGTCTGATCGTCCCACACGCTTGCAGGCGCCTGTGTTGGCTTCGATGTAGACGACATCACCGACCGTGACTCTCTCCTTCTGGATAGCCTCGTATATACTGGGGTCCAATCGCAACTTCTTCTGACCCTTGGCGCTCTTCAATCCGATCAGCAGGGTGCTGATGGTCTTGCCGTAACCACCCAGCGGGTTCTCCGCCTCTTCGGGTGTAAGCTCTGTGACTTCGCCTTCGTAGACCTCCTTCGTTTCGCGGACCTTCAGGCCAATAGCTCTTCGGAAGTTCTCCATCAGAACCTCGGTTTTCTTGATCTCGCTTGAGTAGACTTCGCTGCCGACGATCGGGCAGAAAGGTACCTTGGTTCCGAGCTCGTGACTGAGGGCGAGCGCAACGGCCGTCTTTCCGGTTCCAGGGCCTCCGGCAAGTAATACACCTCGTCCCGCCATTTTCTGTGCCCTGATCAAATCGACAACCACGCCTGCAGCCTATGGGAAGGAAGTTTTGTCAGTATCGCCTCGCCAGAACCGCTCGATTCGCATTTGGGAATGCATACTTCTCTTGCGCCAGCTTGGCCGACAAAGCCGCTAGCTTGTTTCTCAGCAGTGCCATCTGACTTCAGCCCTAGACCCCGAATGTGTGTATGCGCCGCGGTGCGGTTTTCGCGATTGTTGCCCTTGATCTCGCTGATCTGAACCATCTTGAACGAATTCGAGGCTCGAAGCCCACGGACAACTTTGGGTGAGTTTTGCTGATGCTGATGCTGGTGACGAAGCTGCAATGGCGGCGCTTCGAGTATGGCTGGAGGGCTTTTGGTGGTAGATGAAGGCTCGAAAAATGGAAAATGCTGTAATTGCGGTAGGTGAAGATTAAGCGGGCTGGCTCGAGGTGAATTGGAAGCTGCAGCTCTCAAGCTCGCGAACTTTCTTTTGGCGTCGCGCGCCCGGTACGCCAATCAACTGGGCTCGCTGTACTTGGGTACTTCTTTTCCTTCCTTCGGGTGGGTTCTGCGCCACACCTGCTAGAATGGAGCCTAGCAACCGGATACCTCAGGTAAAGTACCGGCTTATTAGGTCCATCAACTTCTTCCTATTGTTAATGCCAACTTTTGCGACATGAGAAGAACGTTGGTATCTATGTTCAAAACTTGACGTATGTTGAAATATTTTGTTGTTCCCATTCATGCATCCCGAGTATGCTATTCCATGCTGTGGTTTTTTTGTTTTCCAAGCCACAGACAGGTGCTCAGCATCTCATCGGCTTCCTGTGGCGCTTACACCCAGGCTCCATGGTCGATGAGTTAAAGAAATCCATCAACTCCAAGACTTTCACTTCCAACACGCATTCTTGTTGATCTATACGACGCCTCGTGTACTCCCTAGGACCTGAAAGAAATACGCTGTTTTTATCAAGATCAGTGATGGTGAGAAGAAGAATCATAACATAAAGATGACGACCAGAATACGTTTTCCTTTATTCCTGGGGACATTCAGGTTCGGGATCAGGGGAACCATCATCCGTTCCGTTATGGGCCTCTCTTCCCTATGAGCAATCCATCTGAACGTGTGGATCTACATAAATTGAAGTAAACCTCATTCATATATACCCCATATCTAACTCTCCGTCCCCTTCGACGCCTGTTCCTCCTCCTCCGTTTCACCATCTCCGCCGTCATCCGTGTTGTTGTCTGATCCACCCCCATCCAAAGACTCTAGCAACACAACCCCTTCCTCCGCTGCATGCATACCATATTCCCGCATCTGGGGCCGCCCCGTCTCTTCATCCTCATCTGTGTCGCCGCCGTTATCCTTCGTGACCATGACCCAAAGGGCACTGCCCACAATAAGCGCACACCCCACAACCGTGACCCAGCCCATGTGGTCCCCGAACAACCAGCGGTCGAACGCGGCCGAGAAGAGCATGTTCGTATAGACCATGGCCGTGGCGCGGTTGGCTCCCGTGGTTTTACCACCACCACCACCTCTTCCCGAAGACGATGTCGAGGTGGACACGGCGATGCCAGCAGTCATGAGGAACTGTGTGGTGAAGCCGCACACGCAGATGAGCAGCAACAGACCGGCCTGGGGCCACGTCGCGGGCAACGCGAACCGCATCAGGGGCTGGTCGAAATCCAGCGCGGGGCCCAAGACAAGAGCCGCCGTGGTCACGATGACGCAGCCGACGCTGAAATAGTTGACCGACACCAGAGTATGGGCGCGGGTCCCGATCTGCCGCAGCGTGGTGAAGGTCACGGCGCCGCCGAGGACGCCGACCAGCGCGGCAAGGATGGCGATCAACCGTTCCGCCGGTGTGGGCTCGTTGGTAGGAGTCGCTGTAGCCGCCGAGGTAATGTTGCTGCTGCTACTCCCCTCACCGAGTAAAGCGCCATCTGCTACCGAGCCGTCGATCGTGGCGGCAGCAGCCCCGGTGGCACTTGGATCCTCCGCCGCGGCAAAGAGGGAAAGCGGACGGGCAATTAGCACGACGCCAGCCAGGGCCAGCAACGAAGCCAGCTGCTCCCGGCGCGTGAACCGGTCATGCGAGAAAACATGACATAGGTACCCCGCCAGCGTCGGTGCCAGGAAGGAGATGACGACGGCCTCGGCGAGCGGCAGATACTTCATGGAAAACCAAAGACCATACAGGCCAAAGAACCCCGCAACGCTTCGGAGCACGAGCAGACCCCTGACTTCTCGGATGCCGAGGACAATATCCTGCCAGCTGTCATGACTGATGGTACTGTTGACGCCTCCGTGTCCGTTTCCGTGTCCGTGTCTGTGTCTGTGTCGTCTTCTACTGCGTTGCTCCGAGTAATACGTCCAGAGCCCGCTGAAGAGGGCCGTGACACTCATGCGCCAGAAGAGGATCAGCATGGGGTGCATGGGCCCCGTCACCTCGTCGAGCTCGAGGAGGCGCGTGACAGCGCTCATGAGGGCGCCGAAGAACTGCGAGACGCAGACCAGGATGGGGCCCTGGTTGCGACGCCACGTCGAGAGTAGATATTCACTGACGGCCCACGACTGCCTCTTCTCGAAAGTATTTGTGGTATACACCGAAGGTGGTAAGACCAAGGAGGTCCGCGAGCTGGGAGCTGGAGATAGTGATAGACACCGTATGCCGCTATTGTTCGTCCGCGATGATAGCGATGACGGCAACGGTGAGAGCCGACCATCTCGAGAGAAGGGGCTCCCAGCGAAGGTCCGTGGCGTGTGAAGATCTCGACCAAGGAGCTCTTTCTCTTTGTCGTTACATGGCGGCCCGCTCGTCACTGGGCGACCTCGACCCCCTCGCTCATCAATATGCATCTTGCGACAGTATATCCGATTATGGAAGGGGGTTAATTATCATTAATGCAAGGGTAGAGTCGGGTACTTCTTATATCCCTATCTCGGTTCGATAAAGTTTGAAGAAGGCTGGATAGGCACAAGCAGAGGCGTTTACGGAGGCGAGAGGCTCTACTGTTGGCGGTATGGGTCTGCTTCGACACGACACTATGTTGTTGGATTCTTTTAGACGAGGCCTTTAGACATTGACCGGAGCCAGCCACAAAAGAGAGAGGACGAATGTGATATTATGTATGGCGTGCCACACTGAATACTTGTACTTAAGGTAGAACAGGCCAGAAGTAATGGACCAGCTTCATAATACACTGTAACAATTTCACAAACGATAGTAGCCTTCGAACATCAAGCTGGGAGTGATATCAAGAGAACGAAACAAGACCAAGCCGACCTACAAATCACTGGAAGAGGGGTTTTTCAGCGAGGCTCGCAGTCTTTCTCCTACATTTTTCGTCCCTGCAAGGGCGCATCATTAATAAGGGTCGGGTTAGTTAGTCATGGGGGAATGGAGCGAAATGTTGGTACTAAGAGCCCAACCTAGATATTATTGGAAACGAATGTGCAAACATTGGGGAGAGGGTGGATACAAATGAGGCAATCTCGTAATCGCCGCCGGCAGTGGCCAAGGTTGGCTGTGTGGAGGGTGTGAAGGAAGATGGAGGATGTGATGAGGAGTGCAGTTCCATGCCAGCACTGCACGCATCATGAACATGACTCGAGGGGTTGCCCTCTTAGGTACGCAGTCCGTGGGGTGTCGTCCACCGGACAGGTAATCATATGGATGATCCGAGTAAGAGCCGCCAGGATAAAAAGAATCGTCCGCTGATAGGACGCTCAATGGCGGGGCTGACCTATTCAGGATTGTCGGGCTCTGTGGTTGGTGCAACCACCCCGATATCGCCGGATTTGGGCTGCAGCTTGTCCGTTAGCGAATGAATCGGCCAAGCCCCGCAGCGGCATGGGGCTGGGAGGGGCCTAGCCGGCTGGACCGGTTCCCACGGCGGTCATAGATGCTGGTTATTTTTCCTCCCTGTGTCTTTGGTGGTCAGTGGCTCTGGGGATTCGCTGCTCCCAACACCTTCATATGAAGTTCATATGTCGATGAGCTGGACAGCTGCACCGAGGCGGCCGTGTTGCTTGATGGACGTCAGAACAAAAGCACAGGAGTTATAACAAGCGACCAATAAGGAACGCAACGAGCCCGAAGGAAAATGCCTGCTTTGAAATGCCGAAAAGTCTGTATTCACATGCAAGCTAGCATGGTGACCTGTAATAAATCCGTAAACCGAACGCCGTCGCTGTGCTTTACGCCTCCAAAAAATTTAGGCTGCTGTAGCAAACACATCACGCCTTCGGGCTTCAACACTTGAAGCTATGAGCGAGACCTTTCTGCTCTTCTCCCCCTGCCTTTAACGCGAAGTTCCCAGATCCTCCGTCGACCCTACCGAGATGATGTTTCCACAAGACACCCCGTTTCCTGAATAACCCATTCTCTTTAAACTGCGCTGCCCCCCAGCTTCCTCTTTTTCCGCGGGCCATCCTGGCTCTTCTTGACGCTCTGCATGATATCCTCGTCGTCGTCATCGAGCCCCAACAGCTCATCGTCGTCGGCGCCATGGACCTGCGAACCGGACGCTGCGGCGCCGCCGTTCACGGACTGTCCCAAGCCCGCGAGCGCGCCCGCCTCGTCCTTGCCCTGGCTCTTGAGCACAGCGTCGTCGTCCGGCTGGAAGGCCCTGCGCATCTCCTTAATGTGCTTCCGCTTCTCGACCATGGCGGCCACGCGGCCCAGGTACTGCGGGTTCCGGCGCAGCGAGAACTCGAAATCATCGAACTTGAGCTTCTGCCGGCTCGCGTACTGCGCGTGTTGGCTGGCCTCGAAGCACACGCCCTCGAGGAACTCGGTCATGATCTCGTCCATGACGCGGACGGTGTCGGGGAGCGGCTGGGGCACGTCGCCGTAGGCATACATGAGCGCGGAGACTGTACATGTGAATCACACCGTTAGTCCATTGATCGTAGGGCCATGGTCTCAATGGGTTGTAGGCAGCGGGAAGAGAATATACTTACGGTCCTTGGCCGCGAACGTCTCCTTTCCAACATTCTTTCCAGCTCGCGCACGGGGCTCCATGGTGGTAGATGATATTGATCGCAGCCTTCAACAAATGGTGTTCCCGACGTTCAGTTCGGTTGGTGCAGATGCTCTGCAACAGGTCGAGAAATGCCAAGTAGGGCGGAATCTGATGGCAGGTCGTAGTAAGGCTGTCGCAGGCTTGACAGTCAACGTCGTCGTAGGCGCAAGGCTGAGGATGGAAATATGTTCGAATGTGAGATGATGAAATAACGAATGGACCCTGTTCATTGAACTCCAATTCACGTAGAAAGCGCGTGTTGAAGCGCCTGGAAGTGAGCTAACTCCCTGTAAATTAAGTGCAGCAGGTACCTGGAGGGGTGACCAGGCCCCATAAGCAGTGGGGCATGATCTACTACTATTGAGCTATTGGAGCTGAACAACAGGCCCAGCGCCCATTTAGAGCTGGGGAAGCTCCGGATAAACTTCGTAATTACCACATGTTAGCTAATTCCATCATCGCCAGCAACGCGCAAGCTGGTCTTTTGAACCACCAGAGATAGCAAGGCTACAACGACTTACGATACCCGATAAAACACATCGACCTCGACGGACCTTTACGAACCACGTCCCATCTCGCCGTCGTATACCACAAAGAATTGCATCAAAGCGCACATTTGGCGCGACGCGACCGACCTCAACCCCTCTCAAAATGGTAGGCGCATCGCATCCCTCTTACGACTAAAGCAGCGCCGCCGTTGCAGCTCTCTCCTCCATCGCCCCAAAAGCAGACACTTTTGCTAACGATGTAGCAATACAGTCGGCCCTCTTCAACTTCCAGTCGCTCTTGCTCGTCATCCTCCTCCTGATCTGCACAAGCTCCTATGTGCACGGCATCTTCCCGACCTTCATGAACAACCACAAGCAAGGGTAAGCAGCGCAGGAGAGACGATGTATGGATGGCCGCGTCGAACCCCGATTCGCGGCAGGAAACCATACCGATCTGGCAGCTTCTACAATGGAAATGGATTGCTAATTCGTTGCACGCTTGTTGCGCATTCACTACAGATTCATGGGCATCTTCTGGAAAGCCGCGAGAATAGGGGAGCGTTTAAGCCCGTACATAAGTATATGCTGCGTCGTCATGGCCGTACGTTACCCCTCCAAAAACCGCGGTGTTTTGCGATCTATCTGTTCGACATTCGGGCATACTGACTCTACGGACAAACAGGTCTCCATGATGATCGGCAGCTAAGATCCCAAAAAGGAGGCGCATCTTGGTTCATTCGATATGGAAGTGTTTTAAGAGTACAAGAAAAAGCGTTGTTGCATATTCAGGAACGGAGTTCACGGTTTGCTTGCTTGCCTCTCTCGGGGCTTGGGACCGACAGAAGAAGGGGGCTAGGCGGACGCTTCACGCACGAAGTGATAATGATGTAAAGAATGGGCGGTAAAGCAACAGAGCGGCCGCCAGTACCTATTCGAGGGCCAGCTTCGAATGGATGGCTCCGCCACGTCCTCTTGCCCTGGTTACGGTTAGGATTGGGAGCCCCCAGGGGAATTCAAAATACACACATATAGGCCCCAACAACGTGTCCCATTCCCGCCGCATGCGGATGACTGCCCGCCTCAATCGGGCCATCTTACCTACTTCGAGGTAAGATATGTGTGTGCTGTCGCGGCCAACCAAGCACCGGCCCGGTAACTTCTCGGAATGCACAGCCCTTCCCAGGAGGCCGCCTTTTACCTTACCCGAGAGATTAGGATTTCACCACCACAATCCTATTTGGGGGTTGACACCTCCATTGATTTGTCGAATGTCAGGCGTGGCCAGATGCACCCCTTGGGGTGTTAGGCTAGCCCAAGCATGAGGCTGTTACTTGGGGCTGTCTATCAAATTCCTCTCTTGCCCCTTGGGCCACCAAGTTCAATACATGACAGCCCGGCCCCCCCTTACTTGCAAGCCCAACTTTTAGTGCAGCAGTAAGGGTTGGGCTGCGGTGCCGCGAGGCTGACACATTTGCGGCTCGGCTGCGTCAATGATGGCTACATGGCCAGCCTATTGTACCTTACTATTTCCCTAATGCATGATCATCATGATATGATGGCTATTGATGTGCTACGTGACGTTTTACCTACATTCATATCTTCTTACGTGGACAGCACAGCACACCAAAAACAGATGCTGCCGCACCACATAGACAGTCCTTACAGCAGCACCAAGTAATGCCTAAATTAAACTTTCCTTTCAGTGCTCCCCTTACTATCCTCTGGCGGCGTAACACAGTTATAGGATTGTTTCTGGTGATTCAGGGTCCGCACACCCAATACCCTCTCCGTCGCCTGGCGTGTTGCTGGTCTATTCGGCTCCGACAATGATGACGGCGTGGTCAACAGACAACGCCGGCGCACGTTCGGATGTTTAATGGTGATTATCTGTAATGCGGGATGGTATCCTCAATGCTGTAAGACCATCCCTCTCTACGAGGTCGGGTGCATATGTAAATTCAATAGTCGCGTTGCCAGTTGCTCAAAATACGACTTGGGGTCGGCCTCTTTGGGCAATTATTGGTTGAGCTGTCGTGTGAACTGAAGCGCCGCAACCATGACCGGAGCGTATATCGCAATACATGCTACGCCCCCGAGGTGGCGTAGTCGACACAAGCAGTGGTTTCGTTTCCGCTAGTCGGCCGAACTTGTTCTCGAATCTAAACGAGGCTACTTGCTTCCTTCCGACACTGGCCTGATGAATCGGTCGGGTAGCTGGAGGGGGATCTATTTGCGGTTTACTATTTCTTGCCGGAGGGACTTAGCTTTAGTCGGGGGCCAGAAAAAGCTTGGGGTTGTGTCGCACTTGATCCGCAAACACATGCTAACTGGAGTATAGCACCGGCGATGGATCATGGCTAGTATGACATGGCCCCTTCTCCTAGTGCGTTTGGAATACTTCGTAGCGGCCGTTACCCCCCTGCCTACACCACACCTTTGACGGAGATTGTCCGAATCGCACGGTCCAGAAGAGCGATTCCTTCGCACAAGCGACCCCGATCAGCCCGAGATCCCGCCTTGTTCATGCGCAGAACATACCGCAATAGGCGCCTCCTCCTCCTCACAGGACGGACCGCGCATCTTCATATATCGATCACTAGAATCAGCAGTAGTGGTAGCGCCGGCGAGGGGAGGATCCAGCCCTGGATGGTTTCAAAACATTGGTGGGCTTGGGGCATACTCTTCAAGGATAGGTATAGTACCATAAAAAGGCAGAGCTTGGGACAAGTTTGATGCCGCTATTTCCTGGTTATCGGCAGCCTCGCGTGTCGCGCTTGACTGCCACCAACGGCACCACATGCAATTGCACTGCGATTGGCTGGCCCAAATCGTTTGCAAGGTTTCGATGACCTAATATTCCACGAGGCGAGTTGTGAAGTGTTTGTTGCCTGACTCTTGGAATGCCGTGAAGCGAAGTTTGGGCGAGCCCGGCTGAGAATGGATATCCGATCTTGCAGTATCACAAAGCAGGGTGGCATGGCATACATATGGACTATGAGTATGTTGTGCCTGGCATGCATACGAGCCCAAGGGCGACGTGAATTGTGTCTTGTCCGGACTGACTGATCATAAATATGGTCTTGCAAATGTTGTGACAGTGTGCCCCGTTAGGTTTCCCGTATGTGCAGGTCATTGCAGCAAAGACGGCTACCGGCATCAAGTTCGGACTTATCCAATGATATTAGGCGAGGTGGCCCTTCCGGGCCTTACTCCTCTCTGCGGACGCTTGTGACAAGGCCAAGATTGGTTTGTAGATATTCGCAACGATGCCACCAAAGTAGCAAGAGAAAGAGAGGGCATCGGGCGTGGGGCAGAAGGCGGTCTGTCTCTGTCTGGTCTGATAAGCTCAAACGTCCCGCACCGCAACATGCAAGTGATAAGTAAGTGGTGGATATATCGGTGTAACTGGGCTGGGCTCCACGACTCGTAAATGGAGAGAATCCACGCTTCATCTAGCTTCTTGGCGTGTGCGGGCAGTCTCTGGATGACTGGAGGTGACGATGGCGACAACTTATATCGCCGTGCGCCAACACCTATGATGCACCAAGCCGGTCCGATGTGAGATAATGCCTGTGTTACTACTGTGTCGCTGATCATATAAGGCGGCGAGGCCAGAGAGCGAAAGAGAGCAGACGGGCGGGCGGCGCATGAGAGAGACAGGCGACATAGCTACTTACCTTACATACAAACGAGAGAGATGGCTTGCAGCAGTTTTGACGGAGCACAGCTGAAAGAGGGTATTACCAGCAGCCTGTTCGACGTTCCAGAAACTATGGAGACACTCTTGGATATCCAGATACCTGGCTCGTGCCTTGCTTAGTTGTCGTGATATATCGCCTATGCCGGGGGTAAAGGCTCAGATGTCGTTATGATTGCAACTTGAGTCCCGTTTGGCTGTTTGCGCTAGGTGTCCATTGCGACAATCACAACGATGTCCCATGTTGATGCTCTCCCAGTATTGCGGTGGTTGTGACCTCAAACCCAGTCTGCTCAGAGAGGGTGACTATCTCCGACCCGCCAAAAGCAGGTGACACATTATCCGTGCTGCCGCTGCTACCTGTTGTTTGTTGTTATTGTTATTGTTGTTGTCATTGGTACTCTGTCCATGCGTTTGTATGTACGGAGTAGCAGTGTTGGCATATAAGTATCCGTGTTAACTCAATCCACTGGACCAACGTCTCTGGATGTGGTTTCGGGTAGAGAAAGCCAGCAATGCTACAGTAAGAACAGAAACCCCGTTGGTTGACTGGGATGGAGGCAAGCAATACGAATGGTAATATAATTAATCAACCGGAGTTTGGGTTTGGGTGTGGCCTAGTAGTAGGAATGCGCTATCTCGCCAGCTCGCCTTGCGCATTTCAGCAAAAATTCCCAAGGGGCGGGCGTGGGTGGCGCGGGTACCTTTTTTTTGTTTTGCGCTTGCGGGTCGCCCGCCCGCCTCAGGTTAAGACTGCTTGCACTGCACTGATGCGGAAACAGGCACATGGGTGGTCACCGTTTAATTGGCATTCGCGAAGCCCGATCCAGCCGCCGTATGTTATGGTAAGACCATGTTGCCATGCCACTGGGCAGAAGGGGTGGGTGAGGACTTCCAAACCCACCTAAGACGGAGGCAGCGATAAAAGTGTACTCGGGATCTGCACGCATACGCCCATGGTTTCTGATGGTTGCGTTGAGCGTCCTCCTCTCAAACGTGCCCTGACTCATGGAAGGGCCCTTGCTGACTGGAGCGCACCCCCATGCCGCCATGCCGGCCCCTCAGCATTTTTTTCTGACAAAGGTAATCAGATCGTCGGGTCGGGTTGGGGCTTCAGAAAGGAAGAGAGAGTGAAGTAAAAAGAAGGAGAAGGTCACAAGTTGGCATATGCGTTTGGAAGGCTCTAGGGCTCTATTTGTCCCGAGGGCAAGGTGCCCGTCCAAAGTAAAGTACCTAATAAGCTAGCATTTCGTCCAGGTGTTACGAGTGTCCGGCTACCGACCTCGCCTTACTAAGAATGTAGTAGATGGATGTTGGAAGTTCGGAGACGGATTTGGGGGCCTCGTCCCCCGTGTTTGATAGTCTAATAAGGTAACTCTCGCTTGCGCCTAAATCATTCATCGATACGATAGTGTGCCATACCAATCACAGTCAGACTTGGGAATGCGGATGAGAGAGCGAGCGTATCGCCCTGAGGCCCGTCCTGGCCCGCTGGGTGATGGAATGCCCAGACTACTACATACTACAAGCTACATACTACAAGCTACATACTACATTATTACTACATTGCATGTGTCGCCCTCGGCAGGGCAGGTCAGGTCAGGTAAATATTATGATTTTTGTGTTGTATTGAATTTGAGTTGTGTTGTGTTGTGTTGTTGACGGAGTCTGACCGGCGTGCAGCCATATCATATCACACCTACATAGTCAACAACAGTTATTAGACAGAGCAGAACCGGCATATAATTATACTTGGTGCGCACCCACACCTCGAGCCACACCTGCTGCGGTGTAAGTGCTGCGCGGCTAGCAGTTTATAGAATATTGTGACGCGCCGATGAGTCCGGGAGCATCTGACTGATGGCACGCACTACTCAGCCTCCCTGCTCCGTACTTGGCTTGCATCTATCGAAAACTAACAAAGTGCGCATACCAACGCATAATCATCCATCCATCCGCATAAATTGAGCTGGCATCCTTTTTGACATGAGGATTACTGCATTGGTGCTCATAATGAGCGCTACCGCCTGCAGCGCCCGTACGCAAAGGACGTAAGAGCGCATTGCGACAAAGACCCGCGGATCGGCGATGCTGCGCTCTGGCTCCCTCTGGCTCTCTCTCTCTCTCTCTCTCTCTCGTGATGCTGATGCCGCAGAGCTGCATACCGAGTGTCATTATTAGCTGACTACGAGTCGCAGATTGGCCTTCGCATTCAGCTCCGTTTATGCAGGGTCTTTCTGGCTCCAATTAATCAATGCTGGGTTTTAGGTCCGTTTTTATAGTACTTCTGTAGAGTCATAGACCCGGACTTGCAAAGGTTGGCTGGTTGGCTTCCACTCCTCGGGGCCCTGCTGACTTGCTGAATGCACCCACTGATCCATCCCTAACCCACGAAGGGTACGAGGGTGGCATGGCATGCACGAAGCATGGCAGCAAATGCAGTTGCGGTTGCAGCCATTGAGGAATTTCGTCTTTTTCCCAACCAGCCAACTCATCCTTGCATCCAGACCCATAGAGTTGGGAATGCGAAGGAGCGAATCCCATCTGTTCCCAGGATCCGGACGGACCAAACAGGCGGTTACGTTTTCATCATGGACGGAGACGTGTAGAGTTGAGCATGCAGCTGGAGAGCGATGAGCCTCTGTGAATGATTCCTAGCGGATCTTTTTTATTTTACCTCCTTCCATGCCGCCTGCCTGGCTGCGCTGGCCTGCGCTGGCTGCATGGCGATGCGACTTTCTTGGGTTCACCGCACCAGGCGGGCAAGGATTGATGCGGTTGCAAGTTGCGGTATGTATGCGCCAGCCATGCAAGAAAGAGAGGTCAAAAATGGTCGAAGCAGGGGGCCACCCCTTCAGACCTTCGTTTGATTCTCCGATCCATGCCCCTCTCCAAAACAAGTCCCATAGTTTTGTTCTTTTTTCCTTCTGGCGTTGAAAACGAAGATCCGACCTTTGCAGGGGACAACGCCACAATCCACTCGTGCTAATTAAAGACGGGCTGGGTACCTGACGAGCTGGCTGGGAAAGGAAAGTCAGAGGTCAGCACATTAAAAAAAGGACAGGGTCGGGGGTGGCTAGTCCCCAGTCCCTTCGACCCTCCAAACAGCCAAGGGCATGCTATCATCATATCAATCTTGAACCGGGCGGACGGATACATACAGGCCTCATGACCGTGACGAACATAGGCAGATTGGGTATTTGGGGCAGGGTGAGAAGTGAGAAGTGGGAGATATATTTGCTTCGATCACTTCCTTGGAAGCAGAGGAGGGCACGCATGCATGTATATGGAGTGAAGGGAGCGAGAATGCGACCTAATAACATCACCATCCCATGCATGCCGTACAATGTTTTAAGGTAATAATAGGTAGACATGTATGTATCTCCATCGTGTAGTCACACATACCCAGATATGTACCTGGACACCCAATAACATCATCATAATATTAAGTCAGCTAGTAATGGTGGCCCCTGGGACGAGGGTTACATACTGCAGTCTTGCACTATGTATTGTATATTGGCTGCTGGTCTTGGTCACCGCTGATCCTCTAGCAGTAGTCGTCCTTGCCCTGTGCCCGTCTTTGACCGACAAGAACGACTAGCAGACGCCTGCAGATGGAACTGGAACTGGCCTGGGTTGAATAAGTCGCTATTCGAAGAGAGATGCCCACTCATCTTCGCCCACGCCGCTTTCTCGCAATCCAGCACTCCAGTCAGCCAGTCAGCCAGTCTCCTACCGTCTTCCCCCCCTTCGCAACTATCGTCTCAAGTAGTTCTTTAACGTGGCGATGGAACTGGACCCCGAGACCACCCCGGTACCCGTAGCGCGCTGCCCTCAAGTGTGTCAAGGTGTGTGGTGTGCCCGCCCGCCTTGCCCTCGCTAGATCTCAGCTTAGGCTAGGTACGGAGCAAGCTGGTGCTGGGTATCATTCATCCGCGCAACAACCCCAAAAAAAAAACGGAGGGGCGTTTTTTTTTTCTTTCTTTCTCTAACCTAGGATCTGCTTGGTCGCGTTGCAAGTGTACTTGCTACTACCTCACCCTCAGTAGTACCACGTTCCAAGCGTTTTTCTTTGGTACCATGGGCGGGAGCAAAGCTACCTGACTTTTTGGGACTGGACGAGGGAAGATGTTATCTCATCCATGCCACCATGCTGCCACCATGCCACCACCATGTATGTAGTAGTATGTATGCTGTATGCTGGCTGCACTATAATTGTACACACCACAAACACACGCACACACATAGGCACACAGACAGGCACACACACCCCCCAACCAACACCCCCAGACCCAGTCCCAGTCTTAAGTTCCAGTAGGCCAGATCCCAGACTCCTAGGTAGGTAGGGTAGACACTCCTGGGCTCCTAGGCTCCTAGGCTCGCAGGCTGGTAGGTTCCTAGGTTCCTAGACTCCTAGACTCGCTAGGCCCCAAGCCACGACGGGCATGGCAATGGGTGAGGTGTGGGTGCAAAGGCGCATTGAAGTCTCAATGCTTCATATTTCCTCATTTCCCACCCCAATACAATGCCCACACCCCTTAAACAAGCCCGTGGGTACCGTATGTACGTTCTAATTTGCCTTTTGGGGCCCTGTTTGATTTGCTTCTTTAGGAACCGAGACTGCCACTTGCGACTTCTTTCTGTTGCTCTTTTTTTCCTTCTATTTTCCCTCTTTTGCGATCAAGAAGAAAGTTGTTGAATGTTGTTGTTGCTGTACATACATTGGATACTTCAATCATTACAATCTCCTTTTATCTCCGTTCGACCATAACATTGGGAGCCGCCCCTCCCACCCTGCCTCCCCCCGAACTATTCCTACACGTACAACTAGACTTGCGACTTACTTACCTGCTACTACTTTTAGCAGCGGTGAATACCGACACCCGACCTGACCTGGCTCTGGCTCTGGCTCTTTTTTAAAAACCACAAAACCACTGCGCTGCGCTGCACTGCCGAGTACTATATTCTTGCTCCTCCCTTGCCGTGGTTGTGCAGAGAGCTTGTCGGTCCATCTTCCCTTTGTTGTTGGCCGTTCCCAGCTATATACATTGGCTACTCACACTCTTTTCTGGCGATTAAAGGCATTCCTTGTCTTGTCTAAGTCGTTCCTTCACAAGGATTCTTTCCTGCAAGCATCCAGCCACATCATCGGCTGTCAGTTGGTTTGCATTCTACGCCCAACTCTCACTCAAATCCACCGACGTATTTGAACGGAACAGTTGCATGTGTAAGTAAAAAGTCGTAACGCCCCAGCACAGCACATACACACACAACAGACTACATCGCAACAACAAACCATACACCCCAAGGCGACTTCCCGTCCGCTCCCGCATTAGACAAACTGCCACTGCGTTTTCGGGCCTCTGTTGCTGCTGCTGCGAATCAATGCGCATCACACCTGGGACACGGGCATGTACAACATCTGCAAACACCCGAGCCCTTTATTTGTTCACGAGACTCTTCTGTAGAACTTTACTGCCTTGCCTTGGCCTGCCTGTTTGCCGTTTGTCGTATAGAAAGCTGTAGCTAACCCGCCGTCATTGGTTTGATAGCCACTCTCCTTTCTTGATCCTCGATCATTTCCACTTACACGCCAGTCTTGGCACCTTCAACTTCGGCCACAATCAGGTGCACTGTACAACACACAAACTCCTAAGACCTACCAATTGGATCAGATCACGGCTTGAAAAAGGTGGAATTAATAGCACTTGTTGACGGAAGTGGGAAGGAAGTTCAAAGCACAATATAAAATGGGAGACCAAGGCATTGACAGTGGTATGGAAAGGAATCCTCATCGACGCCTTTCGGAACCCAGCCCCAACACCCACGAGGAGCAGATTCAGCAGCAGAAGGGTGCACCAGAGACACCCAGCACAGAGACGGAAGAGACGACCCAATTCGCCCAGAACGATCATCCTCGCCGAATGGAAGCACCGAACGGGGGTTTATCGCGGAATCCGTCGACCGGATCCAACACATCCGAGAACTTACAGCAGAGCAGGCTCCCTAGAACCAACGAGACTCGCAAAACCCAGAGAAGCCCAGCCGGACCACCGGCCGCATCACAGAGACTCGAGCCGCCCGTCACGAAAACAACACTCAGCGAGCTTGACGTTAACAAGATCATCCACAACCCTAAACTCCGCCATGACATAAACTTTGACCCCGAGCTGCACTTCCGGCCCAATCTGGACGGCGAGAAGGGCAGGAGAAAGCAAGTGAAGGCAGATCAGTTCTGGACGAGCCTGCGTGACCAACTACAACAGTTCGTTACAGACCCGGTTTCTTTCCAGCAACGGTTTGGCCAAGGCCAGGGTTGGTGCCTACCAGTGTTGCTGAAGGCGGTGAAGGAAATCATCCAAACATTGGTCCCCTCTCGCGATCGGGTGTATTTGGATGAGGGACTCAATGTGGATTTGATCATGCAGCAGTTCCACAGAGGAATTGCCGATCTGGAAAAGCTCGCTTCGTGGCTCTCTGGTGTGCTCAAGTCTCACTGCGCCCCTATGAGGGACGAATGGGTGGATGAGATGTACAACCAGCTGACCAACGGCAACCGGACCAATGATATGGAGGAGCTTGTCCAAGGAATGCGGAGCCTCCTGAGCGTGCTGGAAGCAATGAAGTTGGATGTGGCCAACCACCAAATCCGATGCCTCCGGCCAATCCTGATCGAGGATACAGTCAAGTTTGAGAAGCGCTTTTTCTACAAGAAGATTCAGGGCGGGAAGCTGGATCCCCAGGTAGCACAGAATTGGTATGCTGCCGCATGCCATGAGATCTGCCCTGGGCACGAATCCAAGGCAGCCTTCGGCGAGATGGCTGTCTTCTTCGAAGCCTTGTCAAAACTCATCCTGCCCTCCAACATGGAATCGCTCCCAAACACATTTTTGTTCGATGAGGAACGCATGTTCAAGCTACGGGCTGATATGCTTGACCATATCAACCTGGAGATTTGCATGCGTCTTTACGAGGAGTTGGAGAAGAAGTACCGCAACCACGGTTCCATCGCTGCCATCACCACGCCATTCCTTGCAACTCCTCTGTCAGATGCATCAGGCTTCATTTCTTCGAGCAGCGATGAGGATAGTTCCAGTTTCAACTTCAACACTCCCCCCAACTCAAGACCTTCGAGTCTGGTCTTCTCATCAGCTGGATCAGCTAGCTCTTCGCCTCGCTCGTCAATGATTCTACCTACAAGCTCGATTTCCGCCGTCGCCGATGCCCGGACAAAGTCCAAGAACTTGCACAGCTCATTGGTGGCTTTGCTACAGACATCGCCTACCAGCTCAAGGCCTGCTCACAAGTGGAAGGCGATGAAGGACTCCCTGGCGCTCCAGATCTTCCGTTTCACTGACGCACCCTCGGACGTACTTTTACAATTCGAAGACGAACTCGAACGACACTTGTGCGAGCCTGAGTCCCAAGTATTCCAAGAAGTCGAACGCCACTTCCAGGCTAAGCTACTCGCCGAGCTCCAGCAGCGTGTCCGGGACCTGAAGCCTCTGACTGGCGTTGGCTTATTCTCGGTGGCGACTGGAGGACGCATCAACGGATCCGGCCGAGCCTGGGAGGGGTCAAGAGATCACTCCATGGAACGCGATACCAGTGACAGTTCGACGCGGGAAGCCCGTGAAGAAGGTGGAATCGAGGACATGGCAACCAGATTGACACACCTCGGCCTCCTCCACTGGAGGGTGTGGTCATCGCTAGTTTACGACGGCGATTACGTCGATACGGAGATGACCGACTCCTTACCGCAATAGGTCACAACAACCTTTCACAACTGGCCTTGAATCCTATCACACATCCAGGCGATCGCAGGGGGCGGGCACAGCAAAGCTTTTCTACTACCTACTAATACCCAACGGAGGCATCCAACGAGCTTGAATTATTTCGTATCACGCACATCAATACCCTCAAGTTACTCGACTTTAATGACGCATTATTGGCTACATTTCTGGCACCCCAAGAGAAAGAGCACATCTTCACTTTTATTCAAACTTGCATTACAACGGGGTTCTAGGAGTACACGGTTCCATGGCGGGGGTTACACGCGCATCAGAAGCCAAGACCAGTGGCATCTGACATCTGGCTTCTCATCTTAGACTTGAACGATTCGCGAGCCTTTTTTTATTTATTTATTCACTTTGTTGTTTTTTCGTTTGTTTGGCACAGAGGCCAAGGTCAGCTTATTCCGCCTGACCTGGCGCTGCTGATTGCTGGTGGGCAATGCGGCGTTCGGTGAATTCAGGAGCAGCCAGCATCTCTATCCTTCGGGCACCTTAAAGTCAAAGAAAGTTTGGCCCTTTTTGCTTTCAGCCGACCATGGCATCTTGACGTTGGCCGAATGCAGATGCATCTCGTCACCACCACCGTCCAGAGAGTTTTTGGCAGGATGGGCAAGAAAAAAAAAGAAGTTATTCTCTTTGTCCTCGGGGTTTCTAATGCACACGGCTCGAAACAGGTGGTTTGCTTTTTGCGTTGCTTGTTTTCAGGGGAGACCAGGGGGTGGATTCCACCGTCTCTTAATGCGCATGCAAAGCAACAAGCATGGTGTGTGGTGTGGCATCCAAAGAAAGATATCCAATAGAAAAGACGTTCGCATTGCTCTCTTCAAAATCGTTTCACGCTGCACTGTGATTGTTGAATGACACATACCATACATACGCCGTACATAGATAGTAAAACGGCCATATACATTCTTAATTAATTCTATCTTTTTCTTCGTCAAAGTGGTGTTAAATGATGTATCATGTATGCATAGTAAGGCGCAAGAGCTGGAGGGTATATATGCGGGTGAAATGTCATATCGTGCAACGCGCGGCCGTCTGCCAAATCATTCATTACTCACATGCTGGACTTCATTGGAAACTCAGGGGCTGCTTACTTGCGTCCTCGGTGAGAAGTGAAGCGGCGGCGACATGGATGTGGTTGATTTGGATAAATGCGGTATATGCAAGTACTTTTTGGAGGGGGGTGCAGCCGCGCTTCAAACGCCAAAAGGTTATGTGTTTGTTGCATCACCACGGGCAGTCATACATACACATTATAAATTGTTCCCCCGTCATCACAACGAGGGAGGCGTCAGGAATCTTGAAGGAAAGCAAGCAATCACGCAGCCACTCCCCCCTCCCCTATTACATACACATACAGTACCATTGTGTATCCTCGCTCGAGTATTTTTTGGGTTTGCATGTTTTTGAATGCCCATTTTTGTGGCAATTAAACGGCCCGTGATCCTTTTTTGCCCTCAAGCCACTTGTCTGTTTGACGAAATAACAACTCGGTGATGGTGGTGGTGATGGTGGTGGTGGTGGCGGCCATACTTTCTCTATTTTCTTGCCCGCATCTGGAATCATCAATGCATTGGAGAAAATTCCCTCCATCTGCATGCAAGCAAGCCCTTACTGTCGTCTTACTCGTCCGATGGCCATGCAGCCAATTGACAAATCAACGTTCGCTCCGACTCCCAGCTGAGGATGGAAAGGAAGAGCTGAATTGCCACTCACAGCCGAGCCCGTAAGGCGATTATTCATTGATGGGATTTAAGATTGACGGAAAGTACCTAGAGCTAACCCCAATCCGCTCGCTCCCCTTTCTATTTGTTACTCGTTTCTACATCTATCCGTTCTATATCCGAGAAAGTAAACTCACGTCCTTCCTCCAGGTCAAGGTACATAGTTTATTTAGACAGCAAGCAAGCAAGCGACCAATCCACATTTATATGTATGTACTTCAGAGTTCGTAATGCGGAATCGATGTTATTTCCCTCTTCCTGCGAAAGCATGGATAAACGGTTGGATGAAATGGCATGGCGCATATCTTACGCCCATTCCCCCCAATTCTCGTGTTGGCATTGGAATGTATGTGAACAGTCGTGTGTTTTCGCCTTCCTCTCCTTTTGCTAGGTAATCGTCAACCCAACAATCACACCACATCATCAGTCAACCACCTTTGCCACTCTCCCGGGTACTACCTCACAGACCGTTATAACAAACGCCCAGCGCCCCCCTTCTAATCAAAACTGCCGTATCTGCCGGAATTCACGGGACGTGAAGGAGGTGGTAGAGATGCAGGCTTTCTCCCTCACCCCTTGTGCTGCCCGTTTTCTCCCTGCAAGCCCAGTAAGCCGCGGACTATGTAGGTAGGGGTAAGGGGCTGGATTTGATGATATGTCATATGCGATGGGTACGTACGTGGTGTAATTGTCATCCCTCCCATATGTAAATGGTGTGCCCGTGACAATCGATGGACGGTTGTGTGTATGGGGGTACGTTTATAACATGTTGCTTTTTTGTTTGCTTCACGCTCCTCAGCCCCCAACCTCAAGATTACCTTGATATGACGGCCCGAAAAAGACCAGATCCAGCACACCACTCGCTCCTTACTCCTAGGTACTTGTTTGATTGTGTCGCGGGTCCACGTGGACGGGGACCGGTCACGGGAGTGGCATCGCTGACCCCGTCCGGATATCGTGTTTTCCTTTACGATCCTGCAGCTTCCTTGCTTGTTTGTAATTCCGAGGCTTGGGCGAGTAAATATGTAATCATCCCTTTCCCCGTGCAGTCTATCCCTGGATTGTTGTCACTCGGCAGACCATGTTTCGGGCTCCCGGGTGACGTATAGTTCCGAGATAAATGTCAACAGGACACTCGGAGACCTGAGTAGACAAAACGATATTCCAGATAGACGACCCCAAGTCAAATAGCCAATTTGACGTCGTAGACCCAATTTATACCTTGTCATCCTCAAGAGATACTATCTGCGGGTGCCACGATACTTGAATGTGTTTAACCTCGTCTTTCGCAATTCAAAATCACCTTTTCAGCACCGGAAGAAACAAGAGCACTTTTGTGAAGCAAAGCATATAAGACGTGGTGTTTTCCCCCCTTACGTATGTGTAGTTCTAGCCATTCCATCTATGTACCTGCTTCTTCTTCATGTGGATGACCATCGAGGCAGTGGTCGCGGGATTCGTGAGTACCTTCCACCCTAAGGACGACGAGCATCCACATCCACAACTGCGTGCAGTTTGCAATGGCTCGACGCCAAATCCAGTATTTCCTGTACCTTCGTGACGACCCTGCGAAAGGACACAATAATCGGGCTCACCTGTGCTCCTGCCGATTTCCTCGCCATGTAATCCGGAAGTGCCATGAAGCCCCATCGATCCTTGGGCTCGCGAGGCTCGGGGGGGCCCATGTATGGCATTGTCACGAGATATAGCTCCTCCAATGCCTCCATGTCGAAAAACAGTCTAGCAAGAAGGGCTGCAACCGACGGAAAATGCGGGTATCCCTCTGGGAGGACGGAGCAGTCAAAAGGGAGGGTGTCGAAGGACGAAGGCTGCCACAGCATGCGCATCAGGGGCGCCGTCTGGATGGCGAGGCGTCGGACGCCCTTCTTGGCCCAGTCCGAGTTCCACAGCGCTTCGAGCGGCAGGGTAGAGTTCGGGACGGCGATGTACAGTAGGTCGTCTTTGTAGTCGAAGTCAAGTCCAAACTTAAATCCTCTCCAATTCCAATCTATGCCAAGTCCCAGCCAACGATCTATTCGCCCGTCAATACCGGCAACATAAGCCTGGTCGCGCTGGTCGTCGAGATCCCAGAAGGCTTCGCGGATGCGATCGGGCAGTGCGTCCAGCCAGGTCGGGCCTTCCGGGCTCTGCTCGCTGTTGTTGGCGGCGTCTATGGTGACCGCATCCGGCCGGAAGTCTTCCAGTGTAACTGTGCGCCCTGTGCTGTCCGGCTTAGGATACACGACGTGCATTCGCCGGCGTAAGAAGTAGAATTCGGTCTTTAGAAACGGGTTCAGTATCAGTGTGAATGGGCTCGAGAAGTGACTTTGCTTACTAATATGTCCTTTTGCTCCTGACACAGATCGTTCCATTCTGGAAGCCTGGTTATCTCGTTGTCGACTGACAGTAAAGGCATGCCTAGTAAGTATGTACAAGATGTTGACGTTGCAAGACGATAATGAACACAACGGTATGGTATGTAAGAGCAACACGATGGTAGTTGATGTGGATGCATGAAGATGAAGAGATTATGTTACCAGGAGCTCAAGGTCCCAGAGGGATTTTGTAGTCCCTTCCTGTGGACGACTAGAGGGAAGGAACGACGGTAAGGAGGTCTTAAGTACAACTGGCTTGATGGTATTTAAAAACCCCACGCCGCCATATTTACAAAATACAACCGAACAGCTGGTGGAATAACGATTCAAATAGACTGGTAGGTTGTTCATGTATCTGCGGACAGCATTGCTCAGCACCTAGGCAGCGCTTTCGCCGTCAAGGAGACTAAGTCCATCGAAGGCAGGAGCCTTCAGCAAGTTAAACCCTCAAATACAAGTACTGAAATGAATTTCCCAGCTTGTTTCCTCCTAAAACTTATCCAAATCAAACCCGTGGCACAGATAAGTAGGCACGAAGAAAGTGCGCCACACACAAAACGTTGCTTCCAACTAGACCAACTGGCCCCCTAGGTGCCGCGTCCGCTGTCGGTAACAACGGGCCCGCCCGAGACCACGCCAGCTATGGTGGAAATGGTTGCGATGGTGAGAGAGAACTGATGGTGTCTTAGCTACATATAGCGGTATAAGAGGTTCATCCGAGTAGAGGTTTAGGAGAAGTATACCTTCATGGCGATGATCGTGATGTTGTCGGAGAGGAGTTAGTATTGGTGTTATAGTTAGGTAGATGATACAGAGAAGTGTCGAGTATCAAGGGGCTTGCGTTTTTGGTTTATAGAAGACGGGTTCAAAGTCAACATTTCCATGGTCGAGGTTATCACGCCTTTATAGTGATAGGGAGGCGCATCATGTTCTTCGTATTCTGCGTCTCTCCGGCTTCTACTATGTGTTTATGCATTGCCTTTCATCGGAATGCTGTTCTTACCATATGTCGTGAAATCATGTTTTTGCGTAGAGTATTGATCAGCCCGTCGTTGGAATATTCTCCGGAGGGAACGGTGGCCAACCAGCTGGCATTCGCTACTGTTGGCCAATAGGGGTTCACAGCAACTGACTCAAGGGGCTCCAAGTGTGCACTTACACACCGATAAGGCAACTTTACTTGCATTATACGTGCATATGACTAATCAATATTGATGTCAATCATGCAGAAAGTCCATATTAGGAAAGCAAGGGTAGCATTCTGTCTCCAAAACACCAATGGCGTTGGAGAGTCGCTTACATGACATGACAACCTACTTATCGGGGGGTCAAACTGCAGCGTCGGTTTCTTGGCATTCAAGCAACTTACGAGTCGGCTACCCGTGAGGAGGCATCGGATATGCTTCGCTCTCCCGACGATACGGCGAGGAGTTTTCTACCTGCTCGAGAAGTGTATAATGCATCGGCTGGAATAACGGTAGACCAAACAATGATCAGGAAACCAATGGGGAATTTACATTTGGGACAAGACAAGTTATCCTTGAAATGATAGAGGCCGTATATAATGCGTTTATGTTATGTACAGTACCAGTGTGTTTGCTTTATACAACCGCGAGCATAGACCGTTAGAGAGGTTCAACTCCGCCACCGCCGTCCGAAAAGAGTCCAACACATCCTGCAAGGTATGCTCACCGCAGTACACATGACAGCTATCGTTCTCGCTTAGTGAACTGCACCATTACCGGAGGTAAGGTGGTAGTGAACGTTTCCAATGCTTGAGTATCGAAGACCTCGCCGTTCTCGCCCGGACCGAAGGACAGGTCGAAGTTCTGGGCGATCTTTGAGAGAATGATGCGCAGAGTCATCAAGGCCAGGTTCTTGCCGGGACATGCGTGCATTCCTAGAAGAGATGGCAGATGCCATATGTTAGCCCAGTCTCCTATTATTGGCTATTCACAACCAACAGCTTTCTTCAGGTAGGATGCAGTCTGATGGTATTTAGTGCGGGGCATAACTTACCGAGGGTGAAAGGCATAAACGGAGCATTTTCGGTCCTCAGCTCGCTGGTCTTGGAGTTGAAGCGCTCAGGGATGAACTCTTGACCCCGCGGCCAGTACCGCTCGTCCGTCTGGATGAGCTGTGTCGGGACGAAGACGGTGGTGTTGCCGGGGATGAACTGCTCGTCGACCTGCAGGCCTTGGGGCGGGGTCACGCGGTAGCCGCCCGTCATGAGCGCGGGCTTGAGGCGCAGCGACTCGTTGATGATGTCGTCGATGAAGGTGACGGTCTTGGTCTGGTCGTAGCTCCAGCTCTCCAACGTGGGCATGGCCGCGTCCACTTGGGCCTGGAGCTTCCGGTACGTCGCAGGGTGCTTGCACAGGTAGAAGATCATCGTGGCCAGCGTACTAGCTGTGGTCTCGCTGCCCGCAATGATGACGACGCGCGCATCCTCGTGCATCGCGGCGGTGGAGGGCGGGGCCGAGGGGTCTTTCTCCTCGAAGGCCTTGATGAGCCAGGAGATGATATCAGTTGGTTCTTGGCCATGCTTCCAAGTCTATCAAGCAAGGTGCACCAAAGAAGGTTAGCATAGCCACACAAGAAAAGAAATAAAAGAAAGGAGCAAGAGGGGTGGTAAGAAATTTATACCTTCTGCTTGGCCTGGATCTCAGAGGCAACCCAGTTGAAAAAGGGGGCATAGCCGGCCGTCGCTCCGGGGATGTGTGATGCAATGTTCAGGAGCCAAGGGACGTGGCTAGCGATGCCCAGAATGGTCATGTGGTCGTGAACACCCTTGATGGCAGGATGCTCCTGGCCAGCGGCTACGCCGCCAAAGTCTTTGCCGAAGCCAGCCGCGCCCATGATGTCGAAGCCCAGGTAGCTACTCCACGCGGTTGCATCGATGGCCTTTTGCTGCTTTGCTATCTGAGAGATGAATAGGTCGGTCTTTTCCGTGATCCGCGGGACGTATTGCTGGAGCACTAATACCGTTGGACCCCCTCAAGTCAGTAAAGAAGCAAGACAGCATGGTTTTCCTCTCCCCACTACTGTGCACAGACAACATACCTTTGATAGCAAAGCCACGGTCCCATGTTCGTCTCCGTCGTCGATAGTCGTCAACATCGCGGGTCATGTTGATGGAGCAATTCTTATAATTAGTATCGACCTGCGTGTACCATGTTGCTTTGCGACATTTTGTGGTGGGGCCGTATATCAGAGGTACTGCTGAGCTGCGGACAACACACAACTCTCGCGGACCTACAAGTTGGAGGTAGAGGTGTTAGTCCACACAAGCTGATATCTTGCTTGTGAAAGAGAGAGGGGAGGGGGCGGGGGGCGATCCTCAGGGGTTCATTCACCGGTTCTTATGAAATCACCATATTCATCGTGCATGCGCGCAACGTCCTTGTGATACTGCACCGTCTTGGCGGCTAGAGAGGCAGAAAAGAACTTCGTGAGCTTGGCCGGCATGGGGCCGGGAAACCGGCGCAGCCTGTGGAAGAAGAGCCGGTAGATCCCAATGGAAACAAAGATGCCGACGTTGAAGGCGCTGGAGACCAGCAGGACCCGGGAGGCGGAACTGAGTACCGAGAACCCCAGCACTATCTGAAAGAAGAAATACCCAGCCCAGGAAGCGAGGAGGCCCCCAAGGAGCCTATACATGAACGATTCGACCTCATAGGGCAGGAGAATGGTAAGATGGAGGATCGCGCCCAAGACGGCGGCCGAGGCCACGAGCTGGGTGTTGGTCAACAGCAGGTAGTTCTTGGTGACACCAAGAGATAGAAGTTCGGCTCGCCATGGCTCGAAGGCGTCCGGCACGGTGGTATAGTTGATGGTAGCCATGAGTGTAGATAACCTCACTCACTCACTCAGTCAGAGCGTCGTATGTGACAGTCTCTTAATATGACATCTGGAAGTGATGTGTAAGTAATTAACGAATGAAGAAAGGACGAAGAATACTTTATGCCTAGAAGCTGGCAAAAGAAATACCATCTTCCTTGGACCTTCCCCAACGGTGCCTCTCAGCCCTTTTGGATTGTCAATTCATCTATCGCGACTGCCCTATCAAACTCGTCGGAGGGCCTAGATGCTGCGCCGCGCCCCTCATCGTTGTGTCGTATATGAGCGCAGAGTCTTACAGGTTCCCAGTTTCTGAGGGTTAGAATCGTCAACGATTGGCTGGGTTGCATTAAAGGTGTGGTGGATGTCGGGGCGACCCCCTTGTCGCTGCCCGGGGGGTCTCTCCACCTAAAGACGCCATCTTGAGTTGCTTATCTCGGGGGTATGTCTAACCTGAGCCTATTCGGACCCGGTATTTCGAGATTTGCGAGATATACGGACTCCCGTCATCCTTGGCCCCGGCACCCCAAGCCTCGGCGATTGGGGGATGCAACGTTGTGGATGGTGCGCCGGATCGCTCCCGCTGCCTCCCCTGGCTTCCCCCCAGACCAGGGTTGCATTCTTACCCGCCGGCCAAACCTCCGGAAACGCGCACTTGGGATTCTCTCAGCCAATCTGGGCGTATCAGGGTGTCTGGGTGTGGCACGAAACTATGCATAACGAATGGCCTTGTGGGCTCTTGCAAAAAAATGTGTCCACTTTGGGTAGGGGGATCTTGTTTACTTCTGGTAATAGTAACGACGCCGATGCTCATCCATTTGCAAAAACAGAGCGACTCTAGACGAACGACCCTTGGGACAACCAAAACAAGACCTGGGCTGCTGGGGTTTGATAACCGATGACTCCGTAAGGTTGGTTGTTTTTTGTCTTTTCTTTTTCTTCCCAATTACTATTTCTGGAGACCGGACAGATGTAAAAGGCAATCTTGGCCATTGCCCCCTTTGCGGGTTACGAATGCATCTACACACATACACAGATGTCAGTGGCGTATAAGGATGGGAACAACTCTGGAACACAGCCGTTATAGAGAATCCATGTCTTTGCACTATCACCGTTTTAACTATCAAGGGAACGCACCTGTTCCGCCAAGATGGACAACATTCAGCCCCTTACATACGCTATTATTTCTATCGCTTTTGCGATAGGTTTCGCCTCCTTCTTAGGACGATGGTACAGCCGTGCCTTGATTATACGATCTTTCGGCTGGGACGATGTGTTCTCGGTCATCCTCATGGTCAGTCAAAAGTGACATAGAGCGAGCATTAACTGATTCAACTGACCATCTTCCAGCTTGTCAATATCATGCAACAGGCGATTTTGTACTTGTTTCTCCATTATGGGTGTGGAAAGTATGTCTTCATTATTGAATTGCCGAAACCCCCGACCAGGAAGCTGACCACCTCCTTTTCAGGCATGTCGAGACACTAAATCCTTACCAGCTTGAGCAGATCACCAAGGTAAGTACAGGAAGAAAAGAAGGATCATATTTTCGATGATACACTATTGGGAAACTAACTGTGTGTTGGGGCATTAGTGGTTGTTCTACGAAGAGATCTTTTACATGTTCATGCACTGGTCGATCAAGCATACCTTCTTGATGTTCTACCTCCGACTGTCACCAAATCACACATTCCGACGCCTGGTGTGGGCAACCATGGTACTCAACACGGCCTTCATGGTCGTCAATTGGCTTCTGGCCTTCCTCCAGTGCATCCCGATGGACGCCATCTTCCACCCTGAACGCCACCCTGACGCTAAATGCATCAACAAGAACCTCCTTCTCATGGGCCCATCCGTCTTGGTAAGTCGACCCCTATTCTTCAATCCTAATGGTGCAGTGGGACGAAAATCAGATCTGACTGGAGTCTCCTGTTTTTCTCTATTGCAGAACATGATCTCCGACGTCATTATACTCGTGCTGCCGATCCACACCGTCATGGGACTCCAGATGTCGCCCCGGCGCAAGTTCGGCGTCGTCTCCATCATGGGCTTCGGGGCCTCAGCCGTCATCGTGGCGGCGTGCCGCTTCATCGTCCTGCACGAGCTGGGCCACGACCCGGATATCTCCTTTATCCTCGGCAAGATGGTCATCGTGGCGGGGATCGAGGTCCAGTGCGCTGTCGTCGCCGTCAACCTGCCCTCGATGAAGGCACTCTGGAGCAAGGTTGTCGGCGGTACCGGATACGCCAAGGACAGCGAAAACTCGGGCGCTCCCAGCGGCGGCTCCCACGAGCTGTCCAGTCCAAGTAACTCCAAGCGAAAAGGGGGAAAGGGCCACTGGGCGGGCCCCATCGCCGACGTGAGCATCACCAACCAGATCGCAACCCAACGGGGCACCGATTCAGAAGAGGAGTTGTGCCGCAAAGGAACAGCCCAGGAAAATATCCAGGTTACAAGCACATTTCGGGTGTCGCGAGATGGATCAAACATCGTCTGAGTTCTTTTTGGAACCCACTAGTCTCTGAACCGATCAGGTCTTATTGGCAGCAAAAACTCATCGAGCCCCTTTTATATGTGCCGACGAGGAGTCGGCAAAACCCTGGCCACGACAGCGTGCAATATGCACGGGTTCCTAACATTCGTGTCAAAGAAGCTCGAGTCGGAAAAGCGTATGATAATGGTAAATCATGATGAACAGATATAAAGTAAATGAAGGAGGAGTTCTAGCAACCACGGACAGGCACCCACCCACCTACAGAGTAAATCAAATATAATTTATATGCTGTACGCGTACCAGATACCAGTCATTTCTGGGTTGGTATACAGTCACCACCTTCTATTTGTGGGTAAATTTGTCCTACGTTCTTGCAAATGCGTTGCCAGCCAATAGTTTAATTTGAAGGAAGAGCTATGGTTCGGGAATCCAGGGCATGGATGGCCGCAGTACTGCGAGCAAGGACATCAGGTCCGGCTCTGGGACGGTCCGGGTGCATCGGCGGTTGAGGTCTGGCAGAGTCTTGTCGACCCTGCCGGCCTAGACCTGGGGGGCTGTGAATGCGGGAGCGGGCCGGAGACTCCACTAGTTGGCGGTGGCGGTATGTGTCCTACATGGAACAGAACAGTATCGGGGTCTTCGACGAGGGGCCTCAGGTGCCAGATCTGGAGCATCTGAGCTGCTACACAGAGAAAGTCTTCAGCGACTGGTAAACTGGAGCTATAAGCGCGCACGCCAATTTCGCTAACGGAATAGGCAAGGCGGACGAGATTCCGGGTGCCGGCGTCGACATCGGGAGCACGAACAGCATCATGACCCGGTACGCCCAGCAGGTCACCGGTGGAAGTTTCCTCAACCCTGGCGCGTTCCTGTAACTAGGCCACGGCAGAAGACAATGAATCCGGTGCTTCTATTTGGGAGAGGTTTGCTCGAATACGCTTGGAAATACTGATGGGGGCGACAGTGATGACCGGGACATGCCCAATCCGGCAGCTCCGCCGCCATGTCGACACCCACGCCCACGGAGCCGCCCCCGCCTCCGCCGAAACCCGAAACCCGGCACGATCACACGGATGACACTTATACGACATGCGCAACTGGGTAGATGCAACCGGCAAAATTGGTACCTCAGTCTGGTCTGACCTGCCGCACCTCACCAAGACGAGGTATATAGAAAAGGCGACCAAGATCGCTGGAAGGCCAGATCTCCAGTACTAGAATATTGCCCGAACAGATGATCATATCCAAACTACAATGATTTATGGTAAAGAGGCCCTAGCCTATTTGGGTTACAGTGTTGGATCCGGAATCCGGTAGTGCTGACGTGAAGATGTATTGACAAGAACCATCGATACCACTTGTTTTCAAGCTATACAAGAAAAGAATTTAGCACAAAGCGTGACCCATTTAGATTAATTACTCTTTCAGTTATATCTGTACACGAAAAAAAAAAACACCATATGAGATGGGCTATAGAAGTAATTACCTGCGTCGCTCTCAGTCGAATTGCCATCATGGGAATGATGCTATCACCACCCAATTGATTGGTGGATTAATCGACAATTTCTTGATCTGACTCGGCAAGTAGTAAACTAGGAACGGCACTTGAAATTCACATGTCAAGCTCTGTAGTCCCAAAGACCGATCACTCGATTATTCGCCGAGTCTGATGCCATCATCGAGAGGAAGTGGACAGTTGCGAAATAACCCCAGATGTTCCTGTGGCCGTAATAGGCCCCGGAGCAAACTGACAGACCCAATAGAGCGGAATGTGGGGAGAGAATGCGGGGGGAATTCGATATAACATGACCATGACTAGCAAACTAGCAAGTTTGCAAGTCATTTGCCGGAGTATTTCTTGCATCGTGAGCAGGGGTAAGTAGTCATGGCCCCTGGTCTTTGGGCTATTTCCCCACACAGTCGGGCTATAACATAGGGCAAAGACATCTCCAACCTGGTATTCATCGACTTGGCACTTTGGAGAATCGACTCGAATCGGGCACCAGCTCGTCCCTGGGAGATCAAGGTAGGTGACGGGAAGGCGATCTTAGCGGAAAACAAGCATCGTCATGAGGGCACGGGGCAGCTCTCGTGGGTCTGGCGTTGCTCGGCTCCTTGTCGGGGAAAGAGGATGCCGAGGCAGTGGGTTGGATCATGGTGTGATGATGCGCTGCGGTGTAGTCACCGACATCTCCCGTTCTCCCGTTATTCCGTATGGCATCGTTGCTTGCAGATGAGGAGTAGATGGGAAAAAGAAACACCCGGTCGGCAGTATGCCCGACTGTGCGGACGAACTGCTCGAGGCCACGGGCAGACATACGTGTATAAAGAGTAGCTGGAAGTCTCGGGGGTTCTCCTGAGTTGAAACTACCAAGCTCATCAGCAAAGGCAAGAGAACTGCTGCTATACGTCATCATGGCACCTTACACAGTCCTCACCGCCCTCGCCCTCGGCGCCTCCCTGGCCGCGGGGTCCGTCACCATCCGGAAGACGGGCACGGCGCCCACGGGATACGAGGTGGACTTCAAGTACACCAACGCCAGTGCGAACCGGATCCTGATTGGCGGCGGTATGCAGCCCTTTACGGACCAGTTCCACACGACGCTGCGCAAGAGCGCGCTGTACGACCCCAAGAACTATAAGGCCGGCGACTTTTACGTGTATGCCTCCCCTCCGCAGGACTACGCGTGGCCGTATGAGATGAAGCCATCCGGCGAGTCGGGCGAGTGGACCTTCACCACGCCCTTGCCCTCGGGCGTATACTCGTTTGCCTACCTGGTCGACTGCGACTACGCGCCGCGCTGCTCCATCGATACGGGCAAGCTGTTCGTGGACCCCGACCTGCCGCCCTTCCGCAACACGGAGGAGGACCAGGTGGCGTCGACCTTCCAGGTGCCCTTCGACCCGGCCTTCCAGCTGTCGACGGACGCGACGCCGGCCGACTTCGACTACGGCCTGTCGGCGCCCGAAGGCGAGAAGCGCGGCACCATCCAGACGGTCAACTACACGAGCCCCGGCTCGATCCACCCGGCGCCCGACGTGCACGACTTCAGCATCTACCTGCCGGCCGAGTACGGCAGCGTGCCCGGCAAGAAGTACCCGCTGCTGTACATGAGCCACGGCGCGGGCGGCAACGGCGCCGACTGGGAGAACCTGGGCCGCGCGAGCGCCATCCTCGACAACCTGATCCGCGAGGGCCACATCGCGCCCACCGTCGCCGTCATGCCCTCCTTCTACAACCTCGACGACAGCCTGCCCAAGTTCGTCTACGGCGACGCCACCAACCGGGCCCCGCCGCCGACGGCGCAGCACGTGCGCGAGAACTACGTCAAGTACCTGTTCCCCTGGGTCGAGTCGCACTACGACGTCTGCGACACGCCCAACTGCCGCGCCTTCTCGGGCCTGTCGCTGGGCGGCCGCCTCACGTACGAAATGTACGTCAACGCCACCGACCTGTTCGACTACTACGGCTTCTTCTCCCCGGCCGCCAGCGCGCCCTTTGTCGATCGCGCCGCCGTCGCAGCCAACCCGGGCCTCGCGCAAAAGGGCCTCTTCGTCGGCTACGGCCTCTACGACAGCGTCTTCGACCTCGCTCGCGGTCTGCAGAACGCCTTCGACGGTCTTGACTTCAAATACATCTCGCGCGTCGCCCCCTACGGTAGCCACTACTGGCCCACGTGGCAGGACAACCTCTGGTGGTTCGGCGTCACGGCCCTGTGGAAGCCCATCCCCTTTACACAGGAGACTGGGAGGTGAATGGCTTTTGGTGGATAATGATGATGATGGAAAGCAGGACCCATGAGGATATAATAATTAGTCATATATTTCTTTTTTAATGTTGGCAATAGTCTCTTGACTGAATGAACATGAGGTGAATACTCTATCAACCCCAGTCAGCCCTCTCCTGTGATGGCCGCTGAAACATTGTAATGTCAAATCCTTCTATGGTATGACGCCCGCTCCAATACAACCCTCTCATGGTTGCGGCTTTTTCGCACCTTAGTCAGTAGCCACTGTGTAAACACCCCATCAACTGTGTTCGCTGCTCCTATATTCCATCGTACACAACCATCCGTCCACGGATGGGTTCCTCCTGATCGAATATCATCAACTCCCAATCCCTGGGCTCGCTCAAATGTTCTTCTTGGCAGTTTTCGATCGCGGCAGACCAGCAGCTCGTCGCTGGTCCACGTCGCCCTCGGCAATCCACCTGCTGGCCTTGACCAGCTGCACAATGTTGAGGAACTGCTTGATGGCCATGACGGGGAAGCTGACGCCGGCAATGACCCAGGGCCAGAACGAGTCCATCTTGTTGGCGCGGGCCAGCTCCAGGGCACCAGCGCTGTAGGGGTTGGTGAAGAGTTGCTTGAGGACCGAGCTGTTAACTTCGGCACCGTGCTGGATGGCCGAGGCCTTGTGCTCGCCGACGTGCTCGAGCAGCTGCGGCGATAACAGCGGCGAGGAGAAGGAGAGCAGGTAGAGAGCAATGAAAAAGAGCTCGTTGAACGCGCAGGCGATAAAGAGGACCGTCTGTTGCATGTTAGCTTAGTAGTTCTCGTGTGTTCGGGCAAGAGGGGAGGCAAGGCCGGTGGGGATTTACGTACCTTGTTGGTATAATACAGGTTCAACAACCAACTTCTTGACTTATCAACGGACTTGTGGCTCGTATCCGAACCACCCATGGCCAAGGTTGCGTACATGTGCATATAGTGGCTCGACAGATCCAGCGAGATCAAACCCTGGAAGATGAGCGACCATCGCGGGAAGGCAGAAGCCAAGAAAACGAGCAAGCACGACGTAGTGCATCGATCCGTCACCATGTCCAGCACAGCACCGAATCGGGTTGATTGTTCAAAGTAGCGTGCAGCGTAGCCATCGAGGGCATCAAGCAAGCACGAGACGCTGTAGAGGACGGAGCACGTTCGCGGGTGCAGCGGCATGTAGTAGAGAGATGCGAGGGCGAGTACGATACGCGAATAGCCTATGGTTGTGATGCGTTAGCACTTTAATCTTGCGACTGTCGTACGTGTATGACGAAGCTGAAGCTTAGCTAGGATGAGCTCTTGGACAGGCTTTTTTTTTCTTCGTACCTATGATGTTGGGCCAGAACAGGAAGATGTTCTCGTGCGGGTGGTCGGCGGCGGCCTCCTTGCGAACCTGTCCGTTGCCGCCGCCATTGCCGTTCATGGGCGATTGCACTTCATCGTTGGCAGAGGTGGCCGCGATCACGCCGTCGTTGTCGTTGTCGTTCTCGTTCGCCGCAGCCAGAGCAGCCTGTCGCCGGGTTTGTCGGACGGACATTATGATGCGAGGTGCTGCTGAAGTTGGATTAAGTGGGGTTCGAGGGCCGGCTCATCGATCTCGTTCAAGGATTGGGCCTGGCTGGACCAAGCTGGGGTTGGTGATGTTATTGACGGGTTTTCGAGAAGGTAGAGGAAGGTCAGGTCGGAGGTCGGTCTGGATCTACTGTAGGCTTGAGAAGCTTGGAAGAAAAGCTGTGGCGGCTGTGCGTTTAGGTTTATGTGTTGGTTTGTTCAACGTGGGTTCAAATGTTCGGAGCTATCTGTTTCTACTGCACTGCTACTATTATTATTTCTTCCTTGCACCACTTACAACACCCACTCACGCCACGCCGAAGTGGCCGAATGAACGAACGGGCACGGGTTTGGGGACCTGGAAGTGCTGCTGACGAAATGGCGTCCCTCTCACGTTCCAGAAACTTACGTAGTGCCAATTTTTATGACCCGCAGCTCCGGTTTTCCCTGTCGTTAAATCTGAGAAAGGGGGGCCTGATCCGGGATCTCGGAATGAAAATGAATAGCGAGGCCTGTCAGCCTGTCTTCTGTCTTGTTACTTGATGATGATGATGCCACAATGGACAAAAGCGACGATGAGAGATTCCTGATTATCGCAAATCAATGATGATGTAGACGAAACATAAGATCTGTCTACTGATGATGTTGTGATGGCCAATGAACTCTGAGACGAAAGGGCTTGAGAACTTTTTTTTTCTTTCTCTCTCTCTCTCTCTTTCGTCCAAAGATAAGGCTCAGGCTACATTATCGGCGGTCCATGCCTGCAGGAGGCCATGCCGGTACCAATACCTTAAGTAATCTTGCATCGTCGGCATCGTCGGATTCTATTTCTGGGCAACTGTTCGCACTGAAAAGCAAAGCCCGTCGGACTTTTTTTTTTTTTTTACAACTAGAATATATGTTTGTTTTGTCGACATTGTTTTCTTTCAAGTTGGGAGTTGAGGAAGTGAAGTAAACATCGAAGCTCTTAGCGATTTATGAGGTATATTTTACATGATTCAGCTCCCAAAGAGCTTCCCGCACCGCATTGCATAACACTGTCGCATATCTCGACAGTCCCGAAGGCAAACCGGTAACAAGATTTATGTCGTGCTTGGCTTATATTTCATTATACCTGACCAATCTCCGGAGCTGGGAGTCTACCAAAGTGAGAGCGTAGTCTCGTATTGCCACTGCGAACATTAACATCCAACGTGGTCTGGAGGCACGCGACTTGGCCAAACCGCCAAGCTTGACACGCGGTTCCAAAAGATGCACAGGGGCTCGCCAAGACGTCGGGTGAATCAATAACATGAACCGGTATTAGTCCTGAACAGGTTTTCGCATATCAAAAAGGAATATACGGGAATACCATCTGCAGATCGCCATATATTAGCTCCTATGTTCAAGTGCATTAGGTAAGATGTAGGTATGCGTGCCAGCGTGCCAGCATGCAACTACCCCAAGCACCAAGCACCAAGCACCAAGCGCGCAAGTTTTCAGGAGTAGACTTGACAAGCCTCACCACCCAAACTCGGGGAACACAGCAATAAACCGTATCGTATACGAGTCTGTCTCTCAGTGTCACAATTCCTCTTCGCTTGAGCAGCCAGCTTATCAAGAATGACAGGAGCGTCTGTACATGGGTCAAAGTCCCGCATGCCCTAGCCGTCAAGCGCGTCTAGACCGCAGGGCTGAAAGATATCTATTCTCAGATGGGCTGGCTATTGGAGCTGTCAAGTAGCCTGCCATAGGACTCGGAAGCCTCCGTCGTTGTCGTCCCATTACTGGAAGTGCAGTCGGCCAGTCGGCCAGTCGCGCAGTAAGTATTTTAGCTTGCACATGTATACCCCTCGTTAGGTCGCCGAGGCGCCACATGTTACGCCGAACTGGGCTTCCCCCAAAGCACAGGTCCGACCTGTAATCCGACTTGTCGAAGTTGAAAGTGATCAGTCACCTCCCTCCAGGGGCCTCCAGGGGCCTCGGAAAGTTCCCTTTTCAGCTCCAGACGAGAATTGGAACCAAGGCCCAAGGGGTACAGTACGATAGCGGGGTAGAAGGAGATATTCCATACGATATCGAACCGTGTCCTATTGCGGCAAGTGTCCAGACTATATTCGGGGTCAATGCATAAGAAAGGTGAATAGAGTTCATGCCCTGCTGAGTCGAGGACGCAGCCGGACTCAACCTCGTGCATGCAATAGCAGCCAGAATCCAGCTTCAGCACCATGCCGAGTAATTCGGACACACAGTAGCGTTGGCGACTTTCTCAGACACTTGCCTTCTCAGGTCCGAACCATAGGCCATAGATGCTATTATTGAATTGCTTCTGCTCCGTGTGGCGAGTAGGACATCACCATCACGGTGAAAGCGATCCCTCCCAGGGAGGTTGAGATGCATCTCAAGCGCTGGTTGCCTACTTCTTATGGTGCGCTGTGCTGGATACATACATACAGTCGGGGACAGGCCCGATGCAGTAGAATCCAGCCACCAGCGTCTTTTCCTTACTCATGTCCATCCATCACAAGAGGGAGAGATGGAGAGATGGAGATACGGCTTTCCAAAGGCACCGTCTCCTGATCTGACTTACACTGCTACTGACACAGACTGACACCTCTGGATCGTCCACCAGCAAGACGTCGCGGGTCTATGCTTGAGAGTACTAGTGACAGTATGCAGCTCACGGCATGTGTCAATCAATGGATACAGGACGTACCCTAGGCGGCTTGTAGGCGTTTGACTATGCATGTGCATACCTCCCTAGCAAACAGCAGTCCACTTTTCTCTGCCCTACTCGCTGTGCTTGCAGGTGCAGGTGCAACGGTCTGCATGCCCTACAGCTTTGTTGCTGATCTACAGCTACTTCGGATCTACTCAGTCACTGCATATGGCTAGGCGGCGCAGGGAAACCTCACGAATTGGCAACTCTAGACGTAGAAGAATAGACGTACGGTACTACTAGCCTTATGCAAGGCGGCGTGGTAATATATGTTTTGGATGCTGGTGCTTGCCTACCTGCCTACCTACATTATCGGCGGCGGCGGACGGGGACGGGGATGGGGATGGGGATGGGGATGGCTACTTACGATGCAATACGATTGATCAATCTGATAGTCACATAGTTTAGCCCATCCTGTCTCCCTTGTCCTGTCCTGCCCGGCCTGTCCTGTCCTGTCCTTTTTCAAGGGCCTGGGTTCCCCGATTCCCTCATCCAGGCGACTTTCTCACTTTCCTTCCCCATTGATCATTGTGACTCCTATTCTACCTACACGGCATTGCCGCACTGCCCCCCTTCTAGCCCGTCGTTCCTCCAATCCCCATTGACCGCATTTGGGGATTGCCCATAAACTTCTATATCACCGTGTTGCTGCTAATTGTGGATTGGGACACGTATTCCGCCATCCTCTCCCCTAAATCTCCCATTTTTCTTCATGTAGCAGCAAATTGAAATGGCCTAGCCCATCACTAGGCCCTTGAAGCGGGATCGAAATTGACATCACTGCAGCCCCACCACCTAGACTCCCCTGCTCTCATTTGTTCTTCTTCAGCCCTTCTGCTGAGAAAATCGAACCACTTCTGGGGGCTATTGATGTCCAGTTGTGTCCCTGCTGGGATTTTTGGCGGGCTTTCAGCGCGGTACTGGCTGCTTCCACTGGCACAGTACCAGTAGTACATATGCGACAGCTCCCAGCCTAGCCATAGCGAAACCAACGGATTCTTAGGCGGTGTCCTATTCTTTTTTTGTCCCTAATCTGCACCAACCTCCAGCTTCCCTGCAACTTTTGCTTCTCGGCCCGCCCGTCTCAGAAAATTAACGATTCTATGTTCATCGCCCCCCCATTAACAACACGTACCTATTAAACCAGAAGGGGCGCCAACCTAGTACGAGACCACGGCTAGTTGACCGACAACCTTCCTGTTCTACCTACTTACTCAAACTCATCTGCCGAATATTGACTGTCGGTTCTTGGTCTCAACGACTTCCAATCTACAGTTGTCCTGTCCTGTCCTGTCCTTCGTCTTACCCAAAAAACCAAACAACCCCACCTCCACCTACCCGATCGATCTCATCATCACCATGTGCGCCGACCGGCCGAAACACCCAACGCTGAAGGCGACCTTCGGCGAGAGGGCCAAGACCGCATCGCACCCTCTGACCAACTATCTCATGCGCCTGATGGAATTGAAGCAGTCCAACCTGTGTCTCAGCGCCGATGTCACGTCCGCCCGCGAGCTGCTGCACCTGGCCGATAAGGTCGGCCCCTCGATTGTTGTCCTGAAGACACACTACGATATTCTGGCTGGATGGGACTACAACCCTCAAACCGGCACCGGCGCCAAGCTGCAGTCGTTGGCCAGAAAGCACGGTTTCCTAATTTTCGAAGACCGCAAATTTGGCGATATTGGACATACGGTGCAAATGCAGTACACCGCCGGCAGCGCCCGTGTCATTGACTGGGCCCACATTGTCAACGTAAACATGGTTCCTGGCAAAGCTGCGGTCCAGGCTCTCGCGGAAGCCGCTGCCAAGTGGAGGTCGCGCGTCAACTACGAAGTCAAGACATCCGTCTCGGTCGGCACCCCCGTTTCCGATATTTTCGACGAGGAGAATGGAGGCGAGGAGAATGAGGATAACGGCCATCTCGGCACGCGGGAAATGCCTGCACCGGGTCCTTACCAGCGCGATAACGACGGCAGAAAAGGAAGCATCGTATCCATCACCACCGTCACGCAGTCCTTTGAGCCTGTCGACTCGCCACGATTCGGAAGCCGGATAGACGAGGGCGACGAGCTTGTTTACGCCGGAATTGAAGAGCCTCCTTACGAGCGGGGTCTGTTGATTCTGGCACAAATGTCGAGCACGGGCAACTTCATGAACGAAGAGTATACGCAAGCATGTGTGGAGGCCGCGCGAGAACACAAGGACTTTGTCATGGGTTTCGTTTCGCAAGAGTCTCTGAACTCAGCACCAACAGACACCTTCATTCACATGACGCCAGGTTGCCAGCTGCCTCCTGACGGCGAGGAGGAGAACGGAGCCGTTGAGGGCGATGGACTGGGTCAGAACTACAACACGCCTGCCAAACTGGTTGGCCTTTGCGGCACGGACATCATCATTGTTGGTCGCGGTATCATCAAGGCAGGAGATCCCCAGACGGAAGCTGCGCGGTACCGCGATAGGGCCTGGACTGCTTACCAGAAACGAACAAGCCAGTAAAGGACTATGTCGGAAATTACATCTGTCTACGTTGGTGGAATGCAGGAGCTGCAAATACCGAGACCTTGCGAATTTGGCTTTTTGAGTTTGGAGTTCTGGATTCTGATGGATAACAGCTTCACATATTTAGACAGTCGGGCATGGCACACCATCGAATCGGAGCACAGGTGACTTGGTGATGAGATTATCCCACATTCCCACACCGGACGGTTTGCCTCATGCATCATGCATCATCGTCATTCCATTTGAAATTCTGCGAGATACTTGGACCGGTTCGCGGCTTGATCAGCGGAGGAGAATCTGCAAGCTCTCGCTTTCCATGTAGAAGAAGACTGCCTGCCGCTCACCGCTGGTGGCTGGCCTGTTTGTTCGCCACACACAGACACACTATAATATAGTCTAGTATAATGAGATGGGGTGGCAGAGCCAGTATTTGATATGTTACATGCAGCGTGGACAGTGACCGCTTCTTGATGTGCCATACGGTGAGGTAATATTTTGATGGAGGGGTGAGTGCCGAGTCTTGGCCGATTCAGTCAAAATCTGCCACAGCATAGAAGTTACAGGGACTGCCAAGGAGGGGCCAGTTACTCCGTAGTGTCAATGACATACATTAGGTCGAAGAAGTAGGCAGGCATGGATGGCAGCATGGCTTTATAAGTACCGGGTTTAGATTAGGTAGGTAGGTAGAAGAGTAAATCCGTTTCGTGCCGGTAATCCATTACATAGGTACCCGGCAATAAGTAGGTCCCTCCTCTAGCTACAGGTACTTAAGTCAGTTACTTAGTAATTGCATACACCTATATTTTGCATGGACTATAAATGAGACTTGTTTAATCCTGTCGGTAGCTGCATGTATACTTGGTATACTTATTAGAGGAGAGGGCGAGGGAACGTAGTCAAGACGCTGGAAAGACGTGCCGTGCCACTGATAAGCGGCGCTATCCAACCCCGGCCCCAGGCTAGAGAAATGGGAGGTGGGGTTGTTGGGTTTCGATGAGCGTTCAAGCTCCTTCATCCATGGGTTGATTAGGTGATGCAGATGATGGTTTTCATAGTAAGTCTCTCTCTATTGGATCGCTTGCCTGGTAGTTGGAAAGAAGCATTGCTCTGCAGCACCACCTCCTCTCATACGATGGTCATTGTCGCTACCTGTGACGCCTGGGAATCCGATATATCTGAATACATACAAGCATAAAACTACCATTGATTGATTTTTACCCTCGACCATCCGAAGTCCCCGCCGTGCTCGAGCTCAACCACTCTTGTTAAACCGAAAGCGAGGACAAGACAAGACAAGACAAGACAAGGCAGATCAGGACAGGACAAAACGGGCAAGCCCCGTTCTCCAACCCGACAATTCGATCGACCGGCCGACCTACCGACACAACAACGAGCCATCATGCCGGATGCCGAGTCCGCATTCGAGGATGGCAACACCAGCGATGTGAAGCAGCAAGGAAGCAGGAGCAGCAGTGCCAACAATAACGCCGAGAACCACGACAGCAGCAATGGCAGCGCAGCCAACGAAGCCGGCTCCAAGCCACCGCCCCGAAAACGCCGGCGCATCGTCATTAGTTGCACCGAGTGCCACCGGCGCAAGCAGAGATGTGACCGCAAGCTACCCTGTACCAATTGCACGTCGCGTGGCAAAGAATCGTGGGTTCCCATCTCATTGGACTCTTTTCCTGCCCTCTGCCGACTTATATCACCGTAAAAACCTTGGAGAACACGCAAGTTCGCTGACCCCAAGCGCGTAGGAGCTGCCGGTACGAGACGGGAACGCCTTTGACCAAAGACCAGGACCACAACAAGGCCGCAAATGGCAGCAGCAACAGCAACAATACCAACACCGGTCCCAAGCAGGGCTCGCCGGCCGAGAACATGCCTATGAAGGCCGCCGACTTTGGTTATGCGCAAAACGGCGCCTCGACCTTGGGGTTCCTGCAGAAGATCGAGGGCGCAAGCGGGCAGCCGTTGACAGGTATCACGACTGAGACACCAGAAGGCGACCACTTCGCATCGAGGGAGCGCTACAAGAGCTTAATCCGGCATCTTCCGGCCCGCATGTTCGTCGAGCAGCTTATCAGCATATACTTCAAAGAGTTCAACACCATGTACTACGCCCTCGACGAGGTCATGTTCAACGAGCAGGTAACGGCGTGGTACAACCTACCCTACAACGTCTTGTCCACGGCCGGGCCCCAGGCCATAGAACCCTCACTGCGGTCACTGCCAGCTTTGGTGTTCCAGGTGCTGGCCACGGCCCTGCTGGCAATCCCCACCGAGGCAGACGAGACTTTCTCCTCGCTGAAGTATGCGGGGAACATGACGTTCGAGGATATAGCCATCGAGTACAGTGAGACCGGCATGGCTCTGCTGTCATTGCTTGGTAAGAGGCAAATGACAATGTCCACCGTCCTAGCCGGGTGGATGAGAGCCGGGTTCTTGAAATACACCGGCCAGGTTACCGAAGCCGTAAGTTTACTACCCAGGAGGCGGTTTATAGTCGAGGATTTCTGACACGGCTGCAGTGGCATCAAGTGGGTACCGCTGTTCGCGATGCCCAGGAAATCGGGTTGCACCGAGACCAGTTCGACCCGATACCAAGCCCGAATGATAGCGCAGAGAAATCTTTAGAGATCATGTGGGAGGCTGAGCACCGACGACGTTTATGGATGATTTTGGTTGTATGGGATCTCCACACTGGTGCCGTACTTGGCCGGCCGACGAGTGTGGACTATCGACCCCTGAAGAGAAGTCTTCCCGTAGATGCCCAGATACCCAAAGACAGGAGGAAAACGCCCATCTATCAGCGCGGCGAAGATGATCCACCGACACCACTAACGAGGGCCCTCTGGACGTTCGAGATAATGAAGCCCTTACGCGAGATTCTGGATCTAGAGAAGGAGGGACCGTTCCCCAAGGACTTCTCCAAAGTCGAGAAGATCCACCAAGACCTACTCGACTTACAGGCACGCATGCCCGCCGCTCTGCGTCTCGAAAACCCGGATACCCGTTACGACGACCTCCCCGAGTGCTGGTGGCTGAAAATGATGCGCCCAACGCTGCCCCAGACTTTGTCGTTCAACTTCATGGCGCTGCACCGGCCGTACATCTTCACGCGCGCGAGCAGTCGATATGAAGCGCTGAAAGCTAGTTTGGCGATGCTGGAGGCGCAACGGTATCAGTTTGCTGCGCTTAGTCCGCACCAGTACAAAACGTTCAGTCTGTTCTTTGGAACTTTCGATGCAATCGTCATGGTCGCGAGCATCTATATATTATTTCCCAAAGAACATCCCGAACTGCTTCGCAGCGCGATGCAGCATTTCCAGTGGGGTGTTCAGCGGTTTGAGACAAGTAAGTTGCATTGAATTTATGGAGTTTGTTGATTCGGCCCGGCCTCTCAGGCCCAGTCCGACCCCGGGGCCAAAATGGCATGATTTGTTACTCAATTAGACCGAGGCAACGGAGCTCTTGCTAACTTGATATCAATATAGTGGCGGCACGCAACCGACTCGCTCACGCGGCATTGAGCGTCCTGAATGCTATCTATATCCGGCTGAAGAAGGCTATGGGCCATGGCTTCCTCGACGGCACCTGCCCGGCCTCCTTTACTTGCCCGCAGAATGACCCCGAATTGCAAGCTATTTGCGCCCGGATGAAGAGGTCTAACACGTCCGAGATCGGAAACACTCCCGCTTCCAGTTCCGTCGCCGCGTCGGAGCCGACGACGGCGCCTTCCGTATCGAACAGCAGCAGCTACCAGAGCAATCATCCCTCCGTACCCTCCACTGCGGGATCCTGCTCCACTACTTCAGGAAACTATCCGCCGTCGTCGGACTACGCGGCGGCAGCATCGACAAACAGCATGGCCAACACGGATCCTGCACTGTTCTCTCACCCGGACAACTCGGCCACGGCGTCTGCGGACTGGCCGTTCCCGACCGACTTCGATTTCAGCTCGCTGCCGCCCATGTACCCCATGGGCGACGTGGCGTACAACGACCTACAAGGGTTCCGCGATGACGGCAGCGGGGTGGGAGGTGCAGGAGGGCCGCTGCCGGGTATGGCCACCGGAGGACACGGAGGACACGGACACAACGGAGGCATGTGGGGCCATGCTGCTTCTAACACCACCCCTACTACTACCGCCATGGACGGAGTAACGAGCGCAGGAAGCAACGAGGCGGCGGCGGCAGTGGCGGCTATGCATGGGATGGGCGCCGGCGCCGACGAGGTCCCGTGGCAGTTTGGCGGGGATTTCGGGAACGATACGATTTGGAACTTGTTGAACCAATTCCCGCCTTACTGAGGGCAAGGGCTACATTGACATTTAACCCGTTACGAAATGCGATAATACGAGTCGTCGCAGATCCCTCCATCTGATGACAAGTCCCGAGAGTCGGGGAACATCACCAGGCTGACCAGGTCTCTTGAGGTGATGGCGATGGGTGGTCTGCATCCTTTACTACAAAACTCACGGATGGCAGAATTACGAGGTAGAAATAACGAGGCCGACCTTGGTGGGAAATACCCAAGTAGCGGGTGCGTGGGTCGCTCTCGCTGAATTCCACACGCATCTTAGTTACTCACTTACCGAGAACAACGCAATACCAGGGAAAGGAGTTCTGGGCCAAGCTAATCGGCTTGGGGGGAAAAGGGTAAAAGTCCGTATTGATAGGGTCCTTCTATACGTCCATCACCATTATCTATGGATGATTGGTATGAGAAGATTATCATGTCTTCAAGGTTATATTATGTCCGGCTGGGGATCATGGTAATCGCTAAGTGTTTTCGACGACACTACCTAGACCCGTGCCCGTTCTATATCCCGGACTGTTACATAGGCATATGATGAGGAACCCACGTTAAATGAAACGAGTCATGAAGCAAGCTATCACCACGTTGGCGTCTAAATTTATCGATTGTGGCGTCTCCCTGAGACAGCTTACCTATAGGTCATAAGGCTGCGGTTCATTTGGCTTACAGGATGGATGAGTATGTGACTTGTTGTTTGCTGCACGGTGAATCTATATTACCCCTCTCTCTACTAGCTGCGTGCGTAGTAATAGGGTAGATGGCTCTCCTTTGTCCATCGCATCAAAGGTGAGCCTCAGGTGAGGCCTTGTGCGATCACTAAAGCGCCATCGTAACCTGTCGAATAACACAGCATATTCATAGGCGAGTTCCAATCCGGAGGATAGCCCCCTCTCTCTTCCTTCCTGTAGGCAATTTGCACGGCATGCGTTCCGAGTCCGCAGTATCTGGGCAATAGCCAGTGAGTGGCAACGCGATACGACATTTGTTTATATTCATGTAGGACTTTCTGGTCACGGATGATGGACTGGCTAAGAAACGTTTGGATCATGTCACCCACCCCTCTTTGAGTCAATAGTTAAAACCCGGCAGTAGTAGAGCTACTTAGAGCTACTGGAGACAGTCTGGAGTAGATGGATGATAAGCAGGTCGGTAGTGTAACATCAGCGAAAGGGGGGCGCAGCACCATCTATCGGCGTGCTGCATCACATATGATCCCTGATCAGTCATGCGGGGTCAGGCCGGCATGGCAGATCATTAGGTAGATATCATCCAAGCGTTCCCGTCGCTTGAGTGCCACGCAGTCGCAATACAAAGAAGGATGATTAGTGTGTATGGAAGTGCAAGCCTCGTTTGCAGTTTTTGTGGCAGACTGCGCCAACATGATCGGGACACGTAGCAGCAGAAGGAGCGCGAGGATCCTCAGGTCAATGACTGATTTACCCGACCCGAAAGGTGTTGTTGGCACTGGGGACACAGATAGGAATAAGAATGGTGCTGCACCTTTCCAGAGGTGCATATCTATGCGCAAGCGCCTGATATAACCAGGCGTAGTAAGTTTTGTCTGAGGTATGTAGGTAGTTCCGGGCACTCACTCTCATTCTCTTGCTCCCCTCCCCCTCTTTCGTTCCGGGATGTGATAAGAGCCTAGGCAGAAGAGCAAGCAATTCGGCAGCGGGACATCAGTTCTGCCTTGCTGGAGCACCGAGCGAGCACCTGCATACAGACAGATGTTCCACAGATGCAACGCAGCCCATCCACTTGCTGTCAGCCGACAGATAGGGTCAATCAAAGAGAAGCCGAATCTGGTAGAAACAGCTTTTGGGTGCAGCGCACCGAAACAGGTTGGAAAAGATAGGTACCCTCCATCAGTCCTGACCGTGGCGGCTCTGATTGGAGGGGTGACAGTGGCTTCGCTGTTGCGGCTGTTGCACGGCAGTAGTTGGGTGGTAAGTAGCATGAAAGTCAAGAAGGGAGGTCGCCATTGGATGAGGAGCAAGCCATCTTTGTGTATGTTGTGAGAGGATGAAGACGTGGGTTACTTAGTGGTGCTTTTGGAGAGGAGAGGAGAGAAGAAAAGAGAAGATGCATTGATACCCTCCTCCTGCAGACTGAGCTACGCCCCGTTGATTAACGGTAAGATGCTCAGCAATTCAATGCTACATTCCTCGTTGTTGAGTCGTCGGTGATGGATCATGGAGGTGAAGTGATACAGGGGGCCGTGGGCGTCTCGCGGCTTGCTGGACTGATGTTTCAATGCTCAGCTTTTAAAATGGTCGAGACCCAAGCCGGCTAGCCGGACACGAAGACGATGAGGAGGGCTGGTGGAGTTGTGGAGAGCCGCCCAAAATGTGGATTACGCGGGCAACACTGGGCACTGCGCACTGGGCAGGTGGACTCTGGGCTCCTCTGGGCTAAACGGGAATTGGAGGGGTACCTGCCTGCCTTTGCTTGTCTGTCTGTCTGTCTGTCTGTCGTATAGGTAGAACTCACCATCCGGTGGTAACATTAGATGTCGCTTACTATGAGCAAACAAAAGAAGATGGTGTTGTTGTTCCCCGACTAAATATATTAAGACCAGGAACACATTGAGGTGGATTGATATAGCTCTCTCGAAGAGACTTTTCCCTCGAGTTATCCCGAATCTAGAAACAAGCGTTGCAACAAATTGACTTCGAATACTGCGCTGTTGGTCCTTCAGACCCCCCAATTATATATACGCGCTCAGGCTTTTAATAGAAATGGCAACGTCCAGCAACCAACCTGTCTCATGAAGCGACCAACCCAATATTAGAAACTGCCCCCTTGCGTCGTTCAACGGCTGCCGATCTTCTATGTCCAAGCAGAGCCTTATTCGGACAGCATATTGCCGTGCTTATATCGCTCACTCACTGAGCATATTCATGGCAATTCACCTTGAACGACATGTAACTTCAGGTAGGCTATCCGTTAATGTATGTTCTCTGTGCAGTTACGCCTTGGCGGCTATAGTGCTCCGTAGGGTCTTGGGACTTGTACATGGCTACAGTACTTAGTAAATAGTGGACACCTGCACTTCTAGTAGTTGCATCTCAGCTCTCCACTTTATTTTTCGACGCTGCGTAGGTTTAAAAACTTGGGGATTTTCCCAAGCTTTCCACTGCCCTGGGTTTACTCGTTCGGTCCGTCACCTTGCGTACGCCATAAAACACGCGCGCGCACACCCTTAAGCAATCATTTTCGTTGTTTTATATTGATACTACTTAAGTAAGAAAGCGCGGGAAAAAACACAGCTATACGAAGCAAACGGAGAAAAAGGCGTTCGAGGATTCGTTACCTGCAAGCGGTTACCTCTTTCCTCATCCCGCTGGAGCTCCATCCTAGTCAGAAGAAAGGCCTCCAAAAGTTCAGTGGGGACGGGGGAGAAGAAACACCATCCACTCTACTCCGGAAAGCCCAAAAGCCCACCATCCCGATAACCTCCAGGACGCGGAAGGAGCCCCCAGGAAACCGCAAAAGCAAGCAGACTTTACTGCGAAAACTCCTCCAAATTGACCGATACGCTTTTTCTGCATTGCGCAAGCACTCCAAGCCACGCATCGTACAAATCACACAATAACAACACACCAGCCAGTGCTAGTAGAGAAGCATACAGCTTTCCCTGTAAGTGGTGGTGGCGTCGCCAGAATAATTAATTACCTGCTGGGGTGCCATTGCTCCGGTCATCTCGTCCCTCTCCCCTCCGCCCTTACATTGCATCTCCCAATCTGATCTGGCCCAATTCAATTCGAAAACCGAACACAGGCAACTGACCATTCTGGTGCACAGTTACGTACATACGGTTCCGTTTCTCCCCCTCGTTATCCCCACGATTGCGACACCGAGTCCCCCGACTCTTCCTTTGATATTTGTCCCCCAAAGGCCGTTCCTCGACAAGCTGGCGACTCCCACCAAAGACACGATGAATGCCACGATGGAGTCCATTATGGACTTTATACCACGATATCAGGAGTATCAGTCCCAAAAAGATAGAACGGAGTGCTTGATAAAGGTATTTCCCCTATGGCGCAATTATTCGTTTGCCCTTCAGCAATAGCCGCCGACGAACAAAAGACTGATGAGCCTCTTATCGCAGGACCTGATGATCCATTGCGAACATATTGAAAGTACTCTGCGCAAAGAAAACCACGATCTCCAGACGGAATTGCGTCATACCCAGCTCGACTACGAAGATGCTACCAAGTCCAGACGAGAGCTCCAGGAGCAAATGAAGGAGCTTCGGTACCAATTGGGCAATGTTTCAAATGATAACAACGTGTTGAAACAGCGCAATCCTTATGTCATGGTACTGATCGATGGGGACGGTTTAATTGTGAGGCATCTATATCGGCCGGAGGCTCTTTACTTGGCCGCGGTTTGGCTGACCTGAAGTCGTAGTTCAAAGAACACCTCATCAAGCAGGGGTTGGAGGGTGGCAAGAAAGCGGCTTATGCCTTGCGACAAGAGATCTCGAGACGCTGCGATAACGCTGATGATACCGAAATCATAACCAAAGTGGTCGCTAACCTGACGGGACTGGCCAAAGCCATGAAACGAGATGGCACCATCGAGAACGAGAGCGACCTCCGTGACTTTATGTTGGGCTTCACGCAGGCCAAGGCTTCTTTTGATTTCATCGATGTCGGCCACGGAAAAGAGAGAGCCGACTCCAAGATTAAAGAAACGACCCGCTGGAATCTGCGCAACTTCAACTGCAAACAAATTCTTTTGGGGGTCTCCCATGATGCCGGCTACGCCCCTTTCTTGGATGAGATTCTGCGCGATGATAGTACCAGGAAGCGCATCACCATCCTCGAGGGGTTTCCGACAGTCAGGGAAATTATCGCCACCGGGGCCAACGTCGTAAATTTCGATGACCTCTTCCGTACGGACAAACTAGTCGACCGGACCTCGCCTGTCATGTACTCTCCTGCCTCGGTCGCGTCTACGCCCCTGCAGAGCATATCGTATGCGACGGTGACTCAGAAAGCCAGTCCGCCTCCTACTATTACTCTGCCACTGGCGCCCAAAGCTGCTTCTGCGCAGGTTGGTCGCCCGACTTCGGTCACTGTCAAGTCTGTGCCGGCCCAGCCGCCCTGGAATCCTGGCCCTCGCGGCATTGATCCTCCGCTGAATATTAATCAAGCCGTCCTTGACCAAATCAAGAAACGAAAAGACACCGACAAGCTTTGCAATAATCACTATCTTCGTGGGCCTTGCGCAAAGGGAGACCAATGTTGTTTCGAGCATGACTACAAACCTAACGGGGAGGAACTGAAAGCCATATCCCATCTGGCACGTTTGAACCCCTGCACCAATGGCCAGGATTGCGAAGTAGAGAACTGCATTTACGGTCACCATGTGGGTTACCCCCCGACCCGCCCTTAGATTCCCCTGAACCTTACTGACTCCTCTTTATAGTGTCCTAGCGTTGTGAACGGTGTCTGTGTACATCCGTTCTGCAAGTTCCACGCTAATGAGCATCCTCCCGGGACGAAGCTTAAAACCATGAAGAAGCCTTTTGCTGCATACGAGTAAAAAACAATGTTTTTCCCTGTTCCTGCTTTTCTCGACCAAGAATCATCGAAAAGTTGTCAAGTCTTTCGGTCGGCGGTTCTCATTTAGTCGGCAATTCTGTCTCAGTATTCAGCGAGTCTCTCTCAGTCGGCGATTCTCTTTTGGCCGGCGGTTTTCTAGGGGAAGTTATGATAGGCGTGTAGCGGCTCAATAGCAGTGACACCTGCTGCAAATACGTAATAGGAAGCGTCGGCATTTGATTAATACGATTGTGGCGATGCGTTACGGCATTCGTTTAGCGAAGAGACCATGAATCCAGACACCATACTGGGGTTTTCATTATTGTGCGCCCCTTTTAAGGCAGAATCATGACCTTCACTGACATGTATCGCAAATGTGTTTCAATGTGTGGCTATTACTTCAGTTTTCGTGGGTCTCGGTGTGAAGGGGGTTTTGTCTGTTTGATGCCATCACTCATTTAAGTGTAGACTCGATTGTTGTGGGAGTCTTTCCGTGAACCCCCTTTTCCCTCTTCAGAGGCTGCGATCCCATCCTCAAATTAAGGGCTGTGTTTGTTGACACCCCAAGGGTCTATTTGAACTGTAGTTCTACAAGTTTCAAGAAGTTTGAAAAGGGGAAAAGGTACGTCTTTAGCTTCACACTTCTTGAATGACGAGAAGAGGCACACCTGCGAAAATGGCCACACCATGACACACGCGCGTGCTGCAATACCCAGGTTGCATGCGAGTTGGCCGAATCTGGGCATGTGTGAGGTTCTGTAGATATGAAAAGTGAGAAGTTCAATGATTTGATCAACTTCTTCGTTCTATTCTAAACCATACCGGACAGATTTACCAGTCTGTCCTCGTATCCTGCGCGCACGCATATTTCGATGACAGACTTCAAAAGGCCCATCCGCGCTTAAATACCATTTTTGTATACAACACCATCATCGTCACCTGCCCCCCGCTGAATTCGACGTCTGAACCGTCTGAACCGGCGCACCTGCCGCCTTGTTGTCGGATCCCAGCCCGTTTCCGGCACCGACGACACCCTGGCTGTCATCGTCATGACTGCTGGTCTGGAGAGCCGGGCCGGCTGTGCCCGGGGCCGGTGCGAGACCGTACCAGGCGACAACGGCCACACCCAGGATGCCGGCGACGCAGCTGAAGACAAGAGCGACGATACCACGGGCGGTGAAGCTAAGTTTGGGGGTTAGTCACACAATTTTAAAAAACAAAAAAAAAGTGAGGGGGATCTTTGGATTGACTGAATATGAGAGAAAGGTGGAGAGGGTGGTGGTGGTGGGTTTGTCAGTCGGGAATTGGGTGGTCGTGGTTTAACTTACCCAGCTGGGAGCGGGTCCGGAGCCCGGTTTTGGCCGTCGAGGTTAAGCAAGTCGACCGTGTTGCCGGCGGCGTTGCCGGAGACGGGGACGTGGCCGGCAGCACAGACGTCCAGGTGATCCTGCGGCAGCTTGATGGTTTGTTGCAGCTCCTTCGGGGACTCGACGAAGGTTGCGATGAGACCCGAGGCCACGTGCCACTCGAGATGGCAATGGAACAACCAGACTCCTAATCGTGGATTGATAGGTCAGCGAAATGGGCCTTATATGGAAAAGGGGACGGATGGACAACATAGGGGGGCTCATCAAGTGAGACTTACCAGCGTTGTCGGCCTTGAAGCGCAGGACCATGTTCCCGTTGGGCTCCAGCAACAGAGTATCACGGCGCATGGGGATCTTGGGGTAGTCGGTCATGGACTTGTTGGTGTCGTCGAAGGTGCCCTCGGCGGCGGCGGAGCGGTAGATCGCCTGGAACTGGTGACCGTGCAGATGGAACGGGTGGCGGCCCTTGTCGAGGTTGTTGACGACGATCTGCACGATCTGGTCCTTCTGCAGGACGTGCGAGTTGGTGAACTCACCATACACGGTGGCGTCGTTGGCCAGGTCGCCCGCCGTCAGGGCCGTGTACAGGGTCGGGACCTTGGGGGCAGTATAGGTGATGTTGTTGAAGAACGCGCTGTTGTGAATATTAGTGTCAGTATATAAGTGAACCGCGGACGGGCTTGTTCTCTAAGATAGACAGCTGTAGGCTGCTGCTGCTACTTACTAGTTGGCACCGTCGCCGAGATTTGACATGATGACGTCGAATTGGATGACCTGGTCAGGCTCTCCGAACAATGTCTGGTTATCGAACGGGACGAGATCCATGTCGTCAAAAGCGTCGAAATCGCCCTCCACCACGGCTGGCTCAGGGAACGGCTTGGCATCATCGTACACCAACCAGCCCGTCACGTTCCAGTTGAGATCGTCAGGGATCTTGTCAAACAGACTCTATTGTGAGTTGTACATTAGTTGAGAGTTCCTTTGCTGGTGTACTCAAGACTGGTGTGACCTACGGTGTCCATGCTTCCGGCGAAGGCGTAATTGACCCCCGTCTCGTTCTTGGTCGTCAACAGGAAGCTGTAGCGCTGCGCGGCCGTAAGGTAGATCATCTCGGCCTCTGCGGGCTGAGTGTAGACGCCGTCAACCTCGACGATGGTCATGTTGTGGCCCTCGAACCAGACGTACTGGCCAGCGAAGGCGCCAATGTTGACCATGCGGACCAGGTACGTCTTGCCGGGCCGGACGGGCAGCTTGAGGTTCTGCGTCTCATTGAACAGGGCGTTGTTGGGGACGGGCTCGGCGCCCGTCGGGTTGCCCTTGGAGATGAAGGCCGGCAGCAGGTCGTGGATCTGGTCGTGGTACCAGTCCGACACGGACAGCACCAGCTCCTCGTCGTACTGGCCGGCGAAGGGAGACTTGGGGTCGTGCACGATGAGAGGACCCCGCAGGCCGTCGGGATACTGGCCACGCGTGTGCGAGTGGTACCAATATGTGCCCGGCTGGTCAATGACGAAGTCATAGGTCAGCTTGTGCCCCGGGGGGATGTCGCACTGGGAGACCTGCGGGGGCCCGTCCATGTGAGTGGTGCCGTTCTGGAAAAGGCCATGGAAATGCAGAGAGGTGGACTGGTTACCCAGCGAGTTGGTAACGTGGATGACGACCCGGTCGCCGACGTTGCAGGCGATCTGGGGGATGGGCCACTGGCCGTTGATGCCGATCGTGGGCCGGTCGAAGGCGCCATCTGGGTTGGCTGTAACCCAAGCAACGTCGAAGTCATAGGTCACTGTCGCGGCCTCTGACAAGGTCGACAGTGCCGACAGCCAGGCCGCCGAGGCGAGGAGCAGGCTCTTCCTGAAGGAGGCCATGTTGGTGGTGGTGAAGATAGTCAGTAGTCAGTGGTCTGGTCCGCAGGTCTCGCTCAAGCAAGCGGAGGGAGAATGATTAAGTTAAGAGTGAATGCAGCATATCACTGAGACTCTGAGAGATCGGACGGGGTTACCCGCATACAGTACATACGACTAGTGCGGTGTAATGGCTGGGTCCCTTGTTATCTTGTTCCGCCGTCATCTTTCTACCTGCCTATAGGTCCTTAGCAGGATATTATTATCAATTCCATCTCTCCCAACTCGCGCGAGCAGACCCGAGGTCGGATCAGAGCAGGCCACTATTGACCCGAAGTGGCAATGCTCGTTTCGTCTTTCCTTGGTCATTCCGATTCTCTCCTCCTTTTCCTCCCTCCCGGGTCGCACTAGAGGAGATGGCTCAGAAAAATTATCTTATCAATCAGTGAGATGGACAGGGATTGATGCATCAGGGTTCACGCTAACCAAATGGCTTTTTTACCGCTTGTTTATCTGATCCGAACGAAGAAGAGGGGGCAGGACCGGGCAGGGGGCCATCGGGGCCTTCTGACTGGCCAGCAATGCTTTTCTCGCTTTCACCAACCACCACCAGTCTGGTACCAGGCTCCAGATGGGTTGATTCTGGTTCGATGACTGGGCATGTCAGTTGGGCTCCAGCCAGGACCGTCGGTTAGATGGTTTAATTCTGACGGATCATGAGCCTGCATTTGGCGAAAGCGCTTCTGCGGAGACTGACTAGTGTACAGCTGAACGAACGAACCTGTGAACCGGAACAGCTTCTTCTTGTTACATCGTCCCATCCTAACCCATTGCCAATAATATTTCCCATATAGGTATTCGAGCAGCTATCGCCAGTCAACACGGTAAAATTACATCCACCCTCGCTTCAAAGGCAAAAGGCATTGCGCAGCTTGTTGTACAGAAGAAGCAAATGAGGCTGCGGCGATGCTTCCCGTCTCGTATGGCCTGTGGACCCTGGAAAATACCTGATGGATATGGATCAGCACGCACTAGCAAGCTAAGCTCATGTAAAAGGCTTGGAAAAAGCTTGTCGGGGTCTGGGTCTGAGTCTGGCCAAACGAGGAGAATAACCGCAGCATGCGAGAATAGCAGCAGAGCAGGTCGGCTGCGCGAATTCATCATCGATTTCCCGTCAATATTCAGTATTCAATATTCAATATGGTAGTATCTCAGTCACTAGAACTTCCCCAGATCAGAGCATATGCCAACAAACCAGTACAATATTTCCTTCCTATTTAGTTAAGCGATGTTCAGGTAGCACAACGATCTATTGAGTGTGTCACCGCGACCCAGTAGGTTAGGTTATCCCTTCAAGTTACAGGGTCCCGTCAGTTTCTTGTTTTCTTCCCCCGAGTCTCCCCTCCCTCGGGCCCCAAAAGCTGAGGCTAGGATTGTGAAAAATTCAGCCGTCACCCCGGCCCTCCTGTAGTCGACGGCGCTTCCCTTTAAACAGGCCTTGACCTGACCGCAACCGGAGCCTGTAACGTTAGTCTACAAGACCGGTTCGTTTCCAGACATTCGATGCAAGCCCTGGTTTGCTCCCCGCCCCACTCCCTCGCGTTATCTGATCCCAGCTGGGTAATCTGATCGGCAGATAATCAACTGCTCGCCACCCCCCTTCCTCATCATATTATATGCCATCTCTCTGCTCTTTCCGCAGCTCCAATTAGGCTGGTATTGTCCATCGTCGCTTGCATTGATCTCCTGGAAGCTCGTTTACTCTCTCCATCGAGAGCGATCCGTCAAGATGCCGGATGTCTTTGCTGTTCCCGTCTTTGTAATCGTAAGTTCTCTTTTACTTAGTTGCTCAGCCTGGTTTATAGAAGCTGTTAGACCAGCTTGAGCTCGAGAAACTCACTCTAATCTTAAGTCATCAGGTATTCCGCGAGGCCATCGAAACCGTCATCATTGTCTCGGTGCTTTTGGCCTTCCTGAAGCAGACTTTAGCTGGCCCCGGGCAAGATGATCAGGTGTACAAAAAGCTCATCAAGCAGGTCTGGTTTGGAGTAGGATTGGGCCTAGTCATCTGCCTTGCTGTCGCTGGTGGTATCATCGGCGCCTTCTACACCGTCGGCCACAATGCTTGGCAGTCGTCCGAGTACAACTACGAGGGTGCCTTCGCTCTCGTGGCAGTTGCTATCATCACCCCGCTAGGCGTTGGGCTCCTCCGCATTGGCAAGATGCAGGACAAATGGCGTTTCAAGCTCGCTAAATCCCTCGAGGCTCCCATCAGCACCACTGGCTCCAAGGCGGGTTGGATCAAGCGCTTCGCCGAGAAATATGCCATGTTCTTCCTTCCATTCATCACTGTCATCCGAGAAGGTGTAGAAGCCATTGTTTTCATCGCGGGTGTAAGTCCATCTCCCCAAGCACCCAGTCCGCAGCTGGCATTGAGCCCTCGACCATTCGTCAAACATGATGGCTGATTCAAATAATTATAGGTTACGTTCTCTGCCCCTGCTACCGCTGTTCCTCTGCCCGTTGTTGTCGGCTTGGCAGCTGGCATCCTCGTTGGCTATCTGCTATACAAGTAAGCCTAATTTATATTTACCCCTGTTGACTTCCGATGAATAGTCTTACTAATCCCGATTTTCGTATAGAGGAGGAGTCACGGCAAAGCTGCAATATTTCTTGGTCGCCGCTACATGCCTCTTATACCTTGTTGCTGCCGGTCTTTTCTCTCGAGCTATTTGGTACCTCGAGCAACAGAAGTGGAACGACATCATCGGAGGCGATGCTGCCGAACTGGGCGTCGGTGCCGGAAGTTATGATATTTCCAAGTCAGTCTGGCACGTGGATTGCTGCAGTCCCGAGTTCAACGGTGGCGGCGGTTGGAGTGTCTTCAATGCCATCTTGGGATGGACCAACTCGGCGACGTACGGCTCTGTCATATCGTACAACGTCTACTGGATTTTCGTCATGGCGATGTTTATTGCGCTCAGATTCAAGGAGACGAGAGGACATTGGCCAATGATGAAGGCAAAGAAGGCGTCTGCCGGTTCGATTGACCAGGCTAGTGTTGAGCCCAAGGCGTCATAAGAGCTACTTCCACGCGGGGATAGCTACCAGCAGAGCAGGGTTCATGACTTGGGTGTGCCGTTTGCTTGTTTGGAGTACTGTAGCATATGGCAGAAGTTGTGCCTCCTGATTGGATGTATAAGTTCCACTGTTTCCCGATCTGCTTTGAAACCAATAAAATGAAATTCGAGTCCGTCATGTACTGAATCAATATTTTATGTCGTAGAAAGCTATCTTGAGGTTGAGGAAGTGGCGATCATGATTATAAGTACTTATGGAGAGGGAGCTTCTTCTCTCTCTGACGATTTATACCCCACTAAATCCACCGACCAATTAGTGGAGATTGCTCGCCGCCGACCGCCATAGCACGGTAGGTTAACGGGCCCGAATACTCCAATCTTCTTCCTATTCAGCAATCGAACCATGGAAATATGCCACGTGATAAGTAGCGACTGATCGAAGACTTCATCTGGAATATACAAAAGAATCTTTTCCTTATAGACCACGACAACCCACGCCCGCTTGCGACTGCCAAAAGCACCAGGAGGGTTTGCGAAATCTTACAGGAATTGCGGGTAAGACGTCATTTTTCCGCCGCCCGTCGGGATCACAACCCACCACTAGACGACATCTCTGCGCTGATGCCGCCCCGAAACTGCACTGTTCTGAAGGGACTTCCGCACACTGGAGACAGGCCAGAAGATGGACGGGCCTGCCATATCTGCAGATGGGGACCCTGCCTCCGAACCATCTCCGCGGACCGCCGCCCTGGCGGGCCAGCAGCAGCTGCTGCCTGAAGTGGTGGTCATCGCGAAAGCAGGAGATCTCATCCTGGATGTGACTTTTGAGAACTCGAAGGCCACCATCAAGGCTGCACGCCAGGCCTCGGCGAAAACAGCCTCTGCCATCGGCAGGAGTCAGTCGTCGTCGTCCACTGCCGGATCAAGCGGGCCGCCGCCCCCTCCCAAGAGCCAACTGCGCCTGGGGTTCCGCGTCGACGCCGGCGTGCTGCGGCGGCAGTCCCAGTACTTTGATCGACTCCTCAGCGACACCCGGTTCCAGGAGGCCAAGACCATCGCGGCGGCCCTGGAGGCCCTGACGCTCCGGGACGTCAAGCCCGCCGACGCCGACGTCGGTGACCTCCCCTGGATCCAGGTCGTCGACGATGACGAGGCCACGCATTACCCGCACCGCGACAAGGTCTTCGCCGACTTCTTGAGTGTTCTGCACGGGAAGGAAACTGCCACTGCGGCCGCTGCAAATGCCGCCGCCGCCGTCGCCGCTGCTGCTGCGTCTGCTGCCGCTACTACTGCTGCCAATGCTACTGCCACCACAAAGGCGAAGACAACGCCGGCAGTGGTGGCGGCGACGCCCGGCGTCACATTGGACTTTGTCGCTGCCCTCGCGGTCCTCGCGGACCGCTTCGACTGCGCTGCGCCCGTGTCCAAGTCGCTGAATCTGGCTGGGGGGCTCAAGTACAAGTGGCCGCTCACCCAGCGAAAGCAGCCGCCGTCGGGGAACAACGGCGAGGAGATCACCAAGATGAGCCGCAAAACTGAGAGTGTCCTGCGACAAAAGATCCTGGTCTCGTATCTGCTGGACCAGCCTCCCCGGTTCCTGGCGGCGACTCGCGAGCTCATCATGAACGGCTCCTGCAAGTGGACGGCCTTTCCAGACCCAACCGAGGCCGTGGACGAGGAGAGTTGGTGGTATCTGCAGGATGAGCTAGAACGTGAGTTCAAACCCTACTCCACTCTTTTTCTTTTCTTTTCTCACCTTAACCGAACCCCTTAACCCAAGACTATCTACAGGGGTAAAGTTGGAGAAACGTTGTATATATGTTACTAATGTATGACGAAAAATAGAGGAGCTGCAATATCGGCGTGAGTGCATCCTGAACACGCTCGCCTCCATCCCGCGCCACTTCCTGGCCCTGTACTCCTCGCGCACGCGGCAGTGCAAGCTGGGCTACGACTCGAGCGCGGCCTGCGACTCGTACCAGCTGGGCGAGATGTTCAAGTTCTTCGTCAACAAGAACCTATTGTTTCTAGTCGACTTCTCCCCGGCATCCCTGGACCGTATCGTCGACACGTCCCTGATGCCGGTCGAGAGCATCCTCGCCGCCCTCAAACAGGTCCCCAGCTACCAGATCGACAGCCACCACAAGAACTGCGGCCTGCGCACCCGCATCCTGCCCGTCCTCGAGTTCGTCCAGGCCCTCCTGTCGGCCAACTCCGTCCCCGTCGCCTGTGGGGCCTGGAAGGCGAGTAAAAGGCAGACGACTACCAGTAATAAGAAGCAGCAGCAGCAGCAATCCACCAAAACGGCCTGGTTCCCTTCTTCTTCTCAGGTCGAGGAAACGAAGAAGAAAGAGGAGCTCGTACTTGGAGACGATCTGCCGCAGGGCACATTCCGCTTCACCCGCGCCGTCGCCAGCGACCCTAGGCTTCGGTTCGAGCACGCCTTGGGCGCGGACCAGTTCGCCCGCGACGTTTTCACGGCGCCGGCGTGGGACTGGACGGCGGACCAGGACGCGCCGCCCATCACCTCGGGGTTCGGTCGGACGCCGAATCTCAAAATGATGTACAGGTAGCCAGTTCAGTTGGTGGCTACATACATACTTGCTCCTATTTAGTTAGTCGGTACTACCCGTAGTACCGATCCCGGTCATTAGAGCAGTGGTAGTATAGAGGGCAGTCAGCCCATGTGGTTGGTAGTTTTGTGTTGTTGTCAACGAGCCAGCGGCCCGGCCCAGCCCATGTATCCACCTGAGCACATATACAAATCACTTAGCCATAGAACTAGCTAGCCCTTCTGCTTTGGCCCTTTTCTGTAGAAGTCATACGTACAAACCCAGCCAATGCATTTCTTCGGGCCTATTGCCGTCGATACTACTGTATACTATGTATGTACATGAAAAGAGCATGGCTAGTGGCGCACCGGGTATAGTGTCAAAGAGTACACCACCTGATCACTGCGCCCCAGCCAGGTCCTCTCTCTCTCTCTCTCCCCTTCTCACCGCCACTCCTCTACCATAGCGGTCACCAACCACACAATGGAGCTTTAGCGTAGAGCTTACACAAAGCTGCATATGACGGCGACAAGTCCTTTGTCCTGCCCCCGTTCTAACCGTTTGTGAAATCGCGCGGGCAGCTGCGGTTCTTTGCCATAATTCTAGAATGAATGGAAGTACGCACTTGGCGCTTTCGGGTGACATCAAGGCCCCGAGAGACGGGTGTCGGACTGTCTTGTCGAGACAGGGTGGTATGGGTATATCCAGATGATATGCTGTAGAAGCTTAACACATTTCACATTGTAATCAAGGGCATCGTGATCGAGTAGGTGATTTAACTTTGTTTGATTTCTTCCTACGACACTTGCCGAAGCAAGTCGTAAGGTATTTGGTATCTATCTTGCTATCTCCTCGACGCCTCCTGAGGTGGAATTACTCAGCAGGCCGGAGGCTGTAGTCGTTTGTGTTGACGCAACAGCGTTTCTTCCTCCACCGTTCGCTCATCCCCTATCTCACCACTTCCCATCCGGTCCTCCCGCCCTGAGCGGGCTATTGTACAATAAACAGAACAGTTATTATTGCACATGTGTTTTCCCCCCAAGAAGTGTCCATGACGCCTCGAAATAGGTATTCCCATCCAGCTCCGTAAAAATGCCTATTTCCCAAAACTTTTTAATAGGCGCAAATTGCGTACGCTTTCGAAAACAAAAGTGTATGAAGGTTCCCAGGTCTAAGTCGTATCCTGCCTCGGATATGACCGCCGATTTCGGCTTCATTTCTATGTACCAGTCCAACACCTGAGCAGTCGCTAAGAAATGCAAGCGTGTATCCGTGGTCGTATGTGCAGCGAGACTCTCGGAGCCTCATACGGATTAGACTCTAAACATTGAACATTGAATAAATAAACAATAAACTCGACTGGCCCCAAAGACGGGGCGCAGGAGTGTAAGGGGCGCGCCCCTGGCGTAAAGAGCGTATGGTGTGACGCAGTTGGGTATCTTATGCATCAAAAATCAGGATTAAAATCAAAATAGATCATTATCGTAATGAACGTGAATGACGAAAGTCGTCGTGTCGTGGTCGTAACCGGTACAGATCGGCTCATTTATTTTCTGAGCACCCGGCCAGCCAGGTTTCGCCAGAAGCTCTGGGAACGTCTGTCCGTAAAGTCGGCGCTGGGAATCATGACCTCGTCGCGAACCATGGGGCCAACGATGTCTTCGTCGCCTCGGTCCGGGAACTTGCCCTCGGCATCCATGCGCGGCAGTGTCGTGAGGATGGCCCTGTCGTAGTTGGACAAAGCAGATGCAGCGCCAGTGGAGACAACTGCGTCGGCGAGCTCATCAAGCTCCAGCCGCCAGGCCGCATCGACCTCGGCCCATTTTTCTTCGGTCATGGCGTAAGTCTTCGAGGTGGTGCCGTAGTGCTCGCCTGTGCGTGCCAAGTGCTTGGTGTAGTTGACACGGGCGGCGTCCCAATCAGCCTTCAACTGATGGAGAGAGTCCAGAGTAAGCATGTCGGGCTTGTAGGGCTGGGGCTCAATGGTGAAGTTTGCGTGGCCCAAGCGATCTGACCAAGCATCGGGAGCAGGGATGTTTGGTAGCTCTGCGGAAACCGCGATTCTGTGGAAAGACGAATACGAAGGCTTGGAACAGAGCGAGGGAGTCAAGCTAAGAGGTGATTGCGGTTCCATGAGCGGCGAGGACACGATGGTAGGTGACTCAAGAGGCGAGGGGGCGGCAGTCGAGTATGCGGTCGAGGTATCGTTCATGTAAGGTGGCAACAAGGGTGTTGTTGCAAGAGCACGTTGTCGCTCAATCTCGGGGCCGATGCTGCTGGTCTTCTCAACGTCAATCGAACCAGGGAGCGAGATGCTTTCACTGCTTTCATAGAAAGAGAGAGCCGGGGTCGAGGGTTGAATAAGATCGATGCCACGATCACGTGGATGCCGGCCGGTGGTGGACAATGACGAAGACCGACTGGATGCGGTTCGGGACGCGGCTCGGGATGCGGCCCTGGAGAAAACAGATCGTTGATCCCATCCAGCATCGGATGTAGGTGAATTGGCAGCGCTCGCCTTCCTCTTTGACTTCCAACGTGTCAGAGGCGGGAATCGTGAGCCGAGGCGTTGCCCCAAGCCGGTGAATGGAGACTCGGAGCCACTAAGACGCTTCTTTGCAACCTTGAGGGTAGAGTTGAAGTCGCTGTCACTGAGGAACCCAATATCATATTCGAAGCTACCGGAAGGTGCATAGATATCGGTGGCACTCTGGACCAAATCTGCATCTTGGTGGATGCATGGCTCGTCACCTGTACAATAGACGGTTAGTAACCCTGGTAGAAGATGTCGGCCAATCGCAGGACTTACAGAGGCAGTTGTACAGATCGAAGTGATCCGATGCACAGTCGTCCGAGTTGTAATAAGAGTCACAGTCATCACAGTCGGAGAAATGGGGTTCCAAAGACTCTTCTTGAACGTCAGGAAGGACCCATTTGCCAGTACCGGTATTTTGCGAAAGCTGTGTCGGAGACGAAGGGCCTTCAGAAGTAGCCGGGGTAGAGAGGTCGAAGGAGGAGTCAGAGCTGGAGCAGCGGAGATGGCCACGCGAGAAGATCGGGGTTACGGGCGTAGGGGCCTTGGGCGAGGTAGCTCCTATGGCGAGAGACGTCAAATAGAAGTGGTCATCCTCGAGATCGAATTGCGCATCTTGCGCATCCTCCAGCTTTTGGCGCTCGACTAGAAGTGGTAGCTGCAGTGGCCGCAGCTTAGACGCCATTTCTCGTATGTGTCGTAGTTGTTGTGGTTGTATGATGCAGCACAGCCAGACAGGTGCGACGCTCGACACTTTGTGTCTGCTGCTGCGTTGCGTATTAAGCAAAGGCAAAGAATGAAGGCCAGGGTTGTTGGTGGAGGGCCTTGTAACAGGGAATGCGTCGACGTTTTGTTTTTATTTTCGCGGGCCGGGGTGGGTGGGGTGAGAAGGTTGGGCGATATACGTCAGTTATGTTTTGGGGTGAGTGGTGTTCCCTGCCTCTCTCGGTTTCTTTTTTCCTAACCTCGCTTGGGCAAAGTCTTGGTAAGAATTGTTGGTTTTCGGTAGTGTAAGCGATGGCAATGCCGTAATTGTGAATTGTTCTTCCCCAGAAATGCACGAGGTCACGTCGGCATCCTTATAATAATGAATGTGAATGATAGATAGCCGCTTTGCTGCTTCTCTCTTTCTTTCTTGGGAGTAAAAGAGTCTGGTCTGATGCTCCAGCCAGTCGCTTGGCGCCTGCCGCTTCCCTCTGACCAATGCACCCCCGTTTGAACAAGTAACCGGTCACCGCCAGTACATACGTGGACAGCAATATCTGTGCCCTATCGTCGCGCAGTCGGTTGCACCCGTTCAGTCCACGTGTACCGAGCCTGAGGTTAGGTAGCTAGGTTGACTACAGGAAATCTGTAGGTAGGTATGGAAAGCTGGTAGCTGTGGGGTAGTTCGTTGGGCGCGCGCGCTTCCAAGAGGAAAAGAGAGGTCAAGAAAAATGGTGTGTTGTTTCCTCCGCAAAGAATCGGTCTGGGCCAATCAATTTGTGTCGAGGTGATCCAATCCAGACGGGAGGTGGTTGAAGAAGCTCCAGGTGCGGTCACGTTGTAAACGACCAGTGGTGGTTCCAGGGTTAGGTGGTTAGGTGGTTAGGTACTAGGTTACTGTCTGGTACTGCTCACGGTGCATGCGAGGATGGGATGGCAACAAATCCGAGGCCAATAGCGAATGTAAACGCGGTCTTGCAGTGGTATATGTATTCCGGTTACTGCAGGATGCTGGTGAACGATCAATGCCAAAAAGATTGTGGTTGACAGCGAATATGAATGTTGGGTAGTACATGCGAGGGGAGGACGAGAAAGGGAAGGGGGGTGAAAAAGGGTTGCTTGCGAGCTCGTCTATCTATGGGTATGGGTATGGGCATGGCCATGGGTAATGGGCCATGGGTATGGATGGGTATGATGGATGGGCTATGGGATGGGGTGGGGAGGAGCACCATGGTGGGCTGCTTCTGCTTCTTCTTCTTCTTTTACTTCTGCCATGGATGCTTTTTGGGATGCTTGCTATGTACATAGACTGGGATGGACGGGGCCCAAAGGCGACCCAAAGAGGTAAGTACTATGGGATATGTACATAACCTGACCTACATACTACCTACATACTACCTACATACTACATAGAAGGAGGGAGCAGGGGAGGGGGCGACTGGACTGGGGTATAGAATGAATGGAATGGATGTAGGTATGTGCGGGTGTGGACGTCTCTCGTTTCCAAGCTTCCACTTTGAGAATAATGGCAAGCCATCCATCATCCATCGTTCATCAATCATTCATCCCATCCATACTGTACAACTAACGGCACTGCCTGCACTGGACGGGACGGGCGCATTAAAAATTGCGGCCAAAGAAAACGAAACGAAACGAACCACTCAGCTCCCGCCCATCAGGCCTTACTACCCATTGTGCTACTAGGACCTACCTTACTGTACGCTGCCATAGCAGAGGAGCTATGCGTCTTGATTAAGAAACGTGATCCGGGGGGGGTACGTCCACCCGACACAAGATACCGTAGTAAGAAGTCGAAAAGCAGAAAAAAATGACACCAAGAAAACCTAAGCGTCCGTCTAGCAGTCCTAGTAAGTGGTAGTAAGTGTAGTTCGGCCGCTTGAGAACGTGTCGGCATGGATGGATCAGTGAAAAAAAGTATTCTGACTGAACAATCCATGTACCCAGGAGCTGGCCCAGGTACAAAAAGTTTACCGGAGCGGTTACAGGGTCGCTCCCCGTTAGGGTGGGTGGACAAGAGGTGGGATGGCAGTTCCCAATGCTGCACGAAGCAGCAATGGCAGCGCGGGTGGCCTGTGTGGCGGGTGGGCTACTCCCTGACTCGTTCACTGGTTCTTGGGGGGGTCTGTTCGTGACGCTCTTTTCTCTACTCCTCTCATGTAGCTTCTTTTACGTCGTAAAAAGCATCCGGGCAGAGCTCGGTGTAAGAACATTCAAAAGTTAGAACAATCATTAGTAACAGAGACTCGAGCTCTGTCGGTCCAACACCTCCCCATTCCATGCTAAATCCTATACATATGACATATAGCTTGCTCATTCTATGCCACTAACCTCCCGTGTCGTCCGCGATGGCGTCTATAGCTCTATTGGGATTGGGAGCTTCTGTCTTAAAATTCTTCTTCAGCAAGTGTATGCAGCCTAATAACATTTGGGTAGAATGGCCGCGAAAACTCAATTGCGACAACTCTACATAGAGAATCACCTACGAGACTGATTATACGCTAGTATTGCACTTGTACTGTACTGTACGCCAAAGGCCCGTCCCCAGTCGTGGAATCCAATAATTCAACCCGACCGCCGGGAGGCTTCCGTCGACAAGGGCAGAAATGAAGTTGCAAGCCTTTTGGTGCATCAAGGTGCTCCCAATGCCCAAAGTGCGGTAGAGGATGCGACTATGCGGGCATGGGAGCATGGGGGACGCCTGATTTTCGCGGTAGAGCGAAATGATATCCTGGGGGGTGGGCGCCAAGTGATCAAGGCTTTTCGTAAGCTTCTATTTGCTTCTTCCCAGATAGCCTTGCATCAACCGCTGCCGTCCGGCCTCCCTGCAGTGCCTGCCTCCTCAAGCTCCTCCCGCAATGGAGCACGCACCAACATTTCTCCTTTTCCCTCTGGTCGGTCAGAAAGACGGTCACCGTCCAGAAATCCTTCGGCGACCCTGTGCCACGGCACTGGCCATCTGGAGTCCCGTCCTTTGGTCTGCGCTTTGCTTATTAAGGGCATAGTGTCACTTGCTGGCTGCGAAATCTTTCTTTGTCTCTTCCATGTCATCCATCACCTGCAGGGATTCGAGAGCAGATGGGGCAGATAGCCAGTCGGGATGCGACTCCGGTCAGTCCGCCAGCCGTTTCTCTCATGCTTACATACGAGCCCAAGCTGGGGAGGCAGGGAGGGCCACGATATTGGCCCACCCGCGGACCACAGGAAGCACCGCCCAGCGCTGCTAACACCGTGATCAGGTGCCAGGTGCGAGCTTTCCACTGCAAGCATTGTACGGTCGCAAATTGCCATCAAATGGTATTGAGAGCAGCGACCACTCTGTTGTCAGGGCTTGTTACACCATTATAGTGCAAGCCGTAGAGGTCCACGAGGAAAGATACTCTACGATTGTAACATGGTGAAACATATCCGTATTTACGCTGAATATAATTCAGGTGGCGGGTAGGCAGCGTAGAGACAACTAACAACTATAACGAGAGACACTGATCTCAGAAGTTGCGGGGGCTATCACGTGCCTTGAACCACTACTAGTATATACATACTTATTCACTGTAGGCTGCGGCTGACAATTGACTGCATGCATGAGCGAATAATACCTAGGAAGTGCATCTCAACACGCTCGGAAGTTCACTTGCAATTGCCGCACCGCTTGGCTTATGGCTTGGGCTTGAAGTCGAAAAATGCCTCTTCTCTCCGATGGCATAAACACCGACGAGGGGACCCAGAGCCTTACGTACCTCAGCAGCAGAGTCTTCTCGGTAGAACCCACGCACACAGCCAGCGTGAGCTGGCAAGGCCCACTATCCTGATCCCCGGCGCAGGTTACCTATTCGAGATAGGCGTCGGTATCCGATGGAGTGGTTTTCTGGGACTCGTTGGTCTGGACTCAGAACTATGGGATCCTTGTGTTTTTGTCCGCTTCTATCATGGAAACAGAAGCCGACACTCAGCAGTCTCTCCACGGTTTCCAAGGGGATGGGTTTACGGGCGAAGGACCAGCCATAGATTTTGCATCCATGCTCGTCTTTTATTTTTTTATTTTTTTAATACATGACAATAAGGGCAGATGCGGGCATGTATGCGGGCGTCAGGTTCATCAGGGTTCTGAGCCGGCCACAATTAAATGAATGCAGAAAATCCGCCTCCGAAAATGAATACGATGCTATTATTATTACAAGCCACAAATTGCGGATAGCCACATGGGTGGACCGGAGGACACGCCAAGAAGGTTGCGGGCGCCACTGATGACATCGGCGTTCGCAGCAACTTTCAAGATTGATCAGTCAATTGCGACATTTTGAGGAGCTTGCAATTTGGACTTCTTGTTGTTTCAAACAAGCGTTGGAGAAACCCTGCAGGCGATCTAAACGTCTGACGCAGAACAAGTTTTTTATTGCTGTTATTCGGTGTCTTTTTGCTTTTCTGCTTTGGAGACCGTTGTATTTTGTCTGAGCGTGAAACTTTAAACAAGCGTATACTCGTCTGGTCTTACGTGATGTAGATGTAGGTTCAAAGCTGTGGTAGCGATCAGACGGAGGAGGTGGGATGATTCAGATAGTCTCCTGTGATGATGTGACTTTTCCTCCGTACTTACATACAGCTCTTCAATTGAGTTTGCGACCAACCAACATCCTGCCGACGCCACGTGCTTGCTACCCATCTTGGCTGCCCTCATTGCCTGACTCCAGGGTCTCATCTGGCATTATCCTTTACATCTACATGCAACCGAGGTTATTATCAAACATATTTCCATATTTCTTCATCCATCTAACTTCTACCTTGGTTTCGATCGAGAAGGAGCGCGGCCATTGACTTTTCGTCAACTCAGGGTTCAGGTTCCGTAAAGTCCAGCCAAAGCCCCTCCGAGCCGAGGAGGGTGTGCGTTGCGGGTTGCGGCCGTCTGTCATTCGTTGTCCCTTTGTGGTCGGTGAGTTATCATTCTGGTTCTACGGCGGGCAGTCCCGTAGAGACTGACTGTCGATACCCTCCCGCGAGCAACTAATCTGAAGCTGTGCCGTTTCGCAAATCTCATGCACTCGGGCTGACGACTGGCTCTCAGAAAGCCAGACGTCGTGGTGCATTCACAAGCTTCTTTTTGTCGATGTCCTCATCCGTGCCAGCTACCAGTGGATCTCATGCATCCTATTGGTCGGATGCTATGGAACGCTTCACACCCCAAGATACAGATGGTTTGGCGTTCTTGCGTCATAAGGCAGTGGATGACTGACATGCGCGCGCGAAATTGGCCAGCTCGATGAATGGCCAGTTTATATCGGGCTGGCTTGTCGAATGCATCTCCACGCTTCAAGCTGCCGACTCTACCCAGCGCTAAGGTTCCAACAGCCTCTTTGCAGATGGCTGCTGCTGCTGGACGGCGACTTCATTACTGACAACATGAGGCACCCGGAAAATGACAGTGGGCTTCCAATCAACGTGTCACGCCATCCGTCGCTCAACGGGTGGCTGCCGACGAGTTCGGCTCAGATGCATAGCTGGAGTCTGGGGTAGATGAAGGCGGACAGATTACTTGTCGATATGCCTGTGCTTCGTCGCACCTACCAAAGACATGCTGCGATTCGCCTTGGACACCCCACCGAGGGGAGGAAAGTCGATTCGAATATCCATTCCATTCTCTGCATGTCATTCTTGAGGATAAAGAAGCGAGCGAAATAGCGCCACGGTATAGTGCATAGTCAGGATCAGGATCAGGAGCACCATCCATCCATCATCGATCCATGCCCTTCGGTCAATCGAGGCTTACAGTGCAGAGTGGCATGCAAGTACTCCGTACAGTACAGCTATCTATAGATTGGAAGTCGGCCGGTCTAGATAACTCATGTGACAAGTCACTCGGTAGCAGGCCTGACTAATGGCTTATGAGATGGTGCGTACTGCAGAGAGTTCAATCATCACATTCCCTCGTACCATCGTCATATCATAAGTGCCTTTCTCATCCCCCACCCCCTCCCCCTAATCAACAGAGGCCAATCGCATTGATAGCGGATTGAATGCTACCTACCTCGTATGCGCATAAATCATTGAGTTATTGAATGCGCGGGACAATATCAGCCTGTACCCGAGAAAACGGTGCACCCATCTTATTTGCTTTTCTGGCTCCAGCCCGCGCAGCTGGTAAGGAAATAGACATCAATCAAATGTACCTACATACTGTAAATCCATCAATGATCCAATGCCTGTCAGTGTTCCCATTGTACGGACGGTAGCTGTGAAGCTTATTCGTCCCTCTCCTCAACAGCCCGGAGTCTGTCGTTTGTACCTGCATTAGCTAAAAGCTTCATGTACTTCTTTCTTTGCCTCTCCCCTCCTTTGGTCGGCGCAATTGGCCAAGACCTACAGCTCCTTACATACTACTACAAACTACCGTGACTATAGACAATATTACGTACAGCAGTTCCAAACCCTCTTCTACAGTATCGTCGATGCGTATGACTAAACACTGATGGAGACTAGATCGCCCCAGTTTTGGTCTCGGTATTTCTCCCTTACTTCAAGAAAAAGAAAAGAAAGCTCCGACCAACGAACTTTTTTTTCTTTCTTTCCACTGCTAGGTTCTCAGGCTCTAGCCAGGGCCCAGCATCCCAATCAATTGCGACCGGCGATCCGGCTCCACTCGGCTGACAGCCCGGTTGGCCTGGTTGGCTGGACTGGGTTTGCCCAAAATCCCAGCTCCCATCCATGCCGTCGTCACAAATACTGTCAAGGTACTAAGGAGCCAGGCGACAGGGAATAGCGAAGAATTTTTTCGCTTTCTAGACCAAAGTGGGAATGGGTTATGCGGTCATCGTCCGCCTGCTGGCCCAAGCTGCTCTCGTTGGTAGGCAGGTGACACAAATCGCCGAAGCACAAGATTAAAAGAAAGCTATGATGACATGACGTCCCTTTCGCATGCTATGTTATTCGAGGAACCGAGAGCATCCGAGTCCCATCAAACCCATCAAACCCATTCACCCCCATAACATACTGTAGACATTCGACCGAGGGCTCCAAAAACGCTTGCGCGTCACAACGTCCAGGCAGACCCTGCGATGGAGCCAGTAGCCAGCGCCAGGAGCTGAGCGAGCACAGAGCGTGACAGAGGCACAGCAGCTGAGCATCTTTCTCCAGCTTGCGCGCCCACAATTGCTGCTGTGCTCTTGTACAGTGAGTGGGGAGACGAAACACGAGCGGTTGTCTTCGCTCGAAAGCCGTTTATGACACCTGGTAAGGCTCATGTGGACTACCGACAACACACATCTAGACATATCACAGCATTATGAAAGACATGCGTTCTTCGATGGTCTGGTTCTCTCATTCTTGACTCTGCTGGCCCGGCATGAGCTGCACCTGCTGTCAACCAATCAGCCGGATATGTTGCGTTCGAGTATATACGCGCCATGCCGCCACTAGTAAGCCGGAAGCATGAAGGCCTGCAAGCTCATTGGAATCATCTTGTTGGACGATTGTGTTGGCATTTTTGCTTTATTCACCTGCGATAACACGGGCACACGGCGTCCAGCGCCAACTTGATTTGACCAATTGACTATGGGTTAGGTGGTAAACTCACTAACTAGTCATGTCCTTGGACGAAGCGTTTACTGTCTTTGCAACCTCCTAGGAGTGAGCTCTGGGCGGCAGTAAGCTGCGAGAAGGTCCCTTTCCCCGGCTCTGACTGATTGATACGAAGAATGACAAAAAGCCAACGGTGGCACAGGACGCGCTGGACAGACAGACAACTGCTAGACCTGCAGAACGGCCTTGCGACGCCGATCACCAAAGTTTACTTGCTTGGTTCGAGGAAGCCATATCGCAATACGTTACATCGAGTCAAATAGGCGACGAATTATGACGGAATCCGGGGCCCACGGCGACCTGTTCCATACTCCGTGGTATTGCTTTCTATTGCCGGCAATCTGCCACCCCTTGGCACCCGACAAAGTTGCCTAATCACGCTCGCTACCGGTAACCGAGGATGCCATGTCATATGTCTACATTTCGCCGGCTGACTCCTCATTGGGCGCTTGGTACTGCATCCCGCCTTTGAGTCTGCCGTAATACTCGACGGTGCGACCAAGGCCTCGGTAGAAGCCCAGCCAGCAGCGCATGAGGAGGACGGCAGTGCAAGCGAGAACAATTGACTTCCTGCCATGGCCCAGCCGGCCCCGAGGTTAAAAACTCAATCGGTTATCGATATCAGATCAGGATCTGGCCACGCGGGGGCCCGGACCTTTGTGTAGCTGCTCTTGCAGAGTTCAGTTGGACCTGAACTCTGTTCAACAAGTCTAACCCAAGCTTCATTTCCCACGTGTGTTTGATGGTCGCAGCACAGTAAATCGGTAGGTAGCCCCGGGTGGTACTGTAAGTGCCAGGCACACAATCTCACCACGCATCATCGCCAAACACCAGGACAGCACCACTGCCACCACACCACACCACGCTGGCTCCTCCCGCTGTCCCGACCCTCCATCATGGCCGGAGGCGTTGAAAAACGATGGGCTCTCTGCCAATGGCATGGCAGTGTCGCCCTCCGGTGTGGCTCTTCACACCATCACCATGGCTTTTTCATAAGCTTATCGCCAGCGCTCTTCCAGGAACCCAGCCTGCTGCCATGCAGTCAGCAAACCCGCGACCGAGGAAAGCGGTTTTTTCTTACCTTGGACGTGGTTGTTTGTCACTTTCTACCCATTCGAAAGGAAGACGCTAATGCAAGGTACTGAGCAGAGTTTTGCTCCTGGGATGGTGTGGCACAGCCCTACTGGATCCTTTGTCTTTGCGATTGCATTCTGATTGGCAGAGCCAAGCTCTCGCCGTTCGGGGTTCAACAGCTCACCCTCATTCTCAGTCGCATTAGTCGCATTCTCACCCTCCTTTCTGGCAACTTCCATGAAATGGCGGGAGTGCGTGGGCGGGTGTGTCCCGGTTCTCGTGCTTATGCATATCGACTCCATGATTTGTTGAGCCGAATCCTCGCGGGGTATTTCTCACAAAAACCCGCGCGCAGGTCGTTATTGGCAATAACCTGCGCGCGCGACAATTATTGATTATTGAGAACCCAATTCCCCGAAGGACTCCGGTCACAGTCGCATGCATTCAGCTCTATAGTCCCCATGCTATGAATCTGCACGCCTCGCCCGCCGATCGGTGTGACGAAGATGCCGGGGCCACTTTGTATAGTATAAGGTAGGCATGTGTTAGACGGCAACCACATGTCGCCGTTCATGACCGGTGGGTAGATGATGGTTGGCTCGATGCGCCGCCCCTCGACAAATACCTCCGAGCTGGTCTCTCTTAGCCATCTGGCAAGACCGTCCGTTGCTCCTCCGGCTCTCCGCTAGAAGGTTGGCAATGAGTTATGATGGTTCTAGTCGCCGTCTAAAGCATACGTAGATGGCTTTGGAAGTATTGATCCGAATTCTGGATGCCGGTTGGCAAAGTCCGTCGTTGATTGACTCGCGGGAACCGTTAGTAGCGCCCGCCAGTGTCCCACTTAGCGTGGCTTCGCCCCAGTTCTTTTCTTTGTCTTTCAAGTATCATGGATGTTTGCTCACTCTGCGCTGTTAAGTTGCGATATCGCTTTTGACTAGTCGTTTAATATATGAGTCGAGAGGAGAGCTTCTGACAGTTGTCGGCGTGCTATATTGGCCCCGCCTGACCAGTTCGCTAGACCTATAGCTTGATCGACCGAATTAGCTGGTTCTAGGGGTCCTGGGGCCTCGGGTGTGCTTCCTCCTATAGGTTAAGAGGGTGCTGCTAGCCAGGCCTTTGCCAAGAGACAACTGATAAGTGAACGATGCAGCGCTGGTGCCAACAAATCCAAGGGCACCGGGTTGACGATGAACTGACAACGTCCACTTGAACATAGCCTCTGACGACACAAGACGTGTGCATTCGTTCAGATGACACGCAGATAATGCGCGGCCATCTAGTCAGTCGAGTCTCTTCCCCAGGGCGGCGGCGCTTGGCCAAGGTCGAAAGTGGAGAGCTCTTACGTCTGGCTGGACCACATGCATATCACCAAGCATAGCAATCGCAGCAGTCGCAGACGGTGGCGCGCAAGCTATGGAGAACAGGGGAGGAGGAGAAGTGCCCTAAGGTGGAGACTTCTATAGACTGTGTGACAAAGATGTTCGTTCGTCCACATTATATCATGTATGTACCTTACTTTGCCGCGCAACAGCAGCAGCAGCAGCAGGACTGGGTGACCTGAAAAACGACCTGCCGAGTAGCCCACTTCTCTCTGCGAAAGAATGCAATGCACTATGCAAATATTTTGACCAAAATGCCCACAATATATCCGATCTTCTTCGCTAGTCCCTATGTCTCCTCTAGCGTGCTGTATGTGTGTGTAGTAGTATACATATGCCAGGGGTCCCGATCTCCGCATATGAAGGTATGTTAGGGAGGCAACCCGTGGTGACGACAGCTTCTACGGAACCTGCCTACTTACTCTTTTGCTCCTTCCCCTATGCGCGAATAATCAACATCTTTTGCCCGATTAAAAAAACGGCCGGATGGTCGACGACCCGGTTTCTTCACGTCTTCCTCGTCCCCTCTCATGCAATGCAGCCTTGTCGATGTGTGGCCGATGAGAGGAAAAAGATCGCGGACTAGTTGTCCCTTGATGCTGAGAAACTGCCTCCTCGTCCCCCTCCCCCTCCCATCATGTGCCGGATCCTCTCTTCGGTAGTGGTTTTGGTAATAGTGTCACGCAGCCCGTCCACCGGCTTGCTGCTAAGAGGAAGGGGGGTCCATCCGGGAGAATCGATCGGTTACGAAAATGTTTGTGTGGCAAACTGGATCCTCTTGGGTTGTAGTAGTAGTATGCATATATTTTATATGCATGTAGTAAATTTAACTAGGGTCAGGAACTTGGAAAAGGTCTAGATCGGTCTTGGTGTGTTGCTTAAGAAGTAGGTAAGGTATAATAAACCCACCGTCAAAATTTTTGAGGAAGTGAGGAAAAAGTGCTTGTTTGCTCCGTCTGGTGTGGTGGTGTATAATGCGGTTGAGTCAGACGTGATACAACAAACAACCTGTGGTGCGTTCGTCTGAACTTCTGTTGAGTCGTGTGATGCGTATACTCTTTCCCCTCACTCCCTCCCCTCGGCCGGGGAGGAAGGTCCTCTGGCGTTTCCTGGGTCTCCGTGCGTATGTACTTCTGCTTCAGTCCAGATAACCCTTACCTACATGACTTCTTTTCGATGCACATCAGAGAACGATTATGTGACGTAGCTGTATCGATGGCCTTAGGTATCTCGAATATGGCGAGTGACTATGACTAAAATATCGCACTCCTCATCTTCAGACTATTCTCTGATGGAGTACTTGCAGAGCATGGAGAGGGGACTCATAGGAGCGCGCCGAGAATACGCCCCGGAGAAAAGGGTTTCTGTACTAGCAGACTTGACGGCGGCCCCCCATGACGACCGACCGAAGAAGAAAGAAAAAAACGACGGACTGGCGCCGTCATCATGGTGCCCGCTGTAGATCAGCCATAGCGCACCTCGGTAGGGTGGATCACGTACGAGGTAGCTGTCCTGACAACGAAGATCTGTATCGTGCATACTTCCTCTGCGAACGACACAAGTCACCTCACCCTCGCCGAATATAGCATCGCATGATGCAGACGGGGTGCTGTCTAGGGGCGGTTGGTGACTCGAGTCAGGTCGTGGACGTGCCAGCTAGCTGCCATGGAATTGAACCATGGGGTCCTTCTCATTGAAGACGTCGACGCCTCGAGATTGAGCTATGAGCGACAGCATTTGTGGGTAGTTTGCTTCGTCTTGGGGGATCCAGGCTTGGGGCCTTTGTGAGAGCCAAGAACTTTCTGTCTTTAGCATATATTCGGATGATATCCAGACTGGCATAACGTTCTGGAGTGGTCTGGATAGGCTCATACATAAAATTCATTGTCTATACCATTAGTACTATGTTGATGATTCCCATGAGCTTCAGACAAAGTTCAAATCTGCTCAACGTCCCATTAGTTGAAATGATGTCCAAATAAGAGGCAATAGAGGACTTCTACTGTCGAGCGAAATACACCAGGGGTGTCTGTGAAGCATTGGGCACGTTCATATAGAATCTGGTGTCCTTATTTACTGTAAACCTGCCAATTATCTAGTGAAGTCTTGTATATATCTACGTGATCTCTTATGCTAGAGCCATAACAATATCCATCATTATGAATCCAACCATGTCCAGCCACCGCTGAGAGAAGGTTGTCTCAATTCAAGTCGGGGCAACAGCGTGCGACATCATCTCAATCTAGTCTTTGTATCAATAATAATCCAGTGCCCAAGAAGTTTGAAACAATGCGGATGGTGATGATCAAGACGGCTAATATGATTAGAGGTTGCCGCTGAACAGGTACATTGGTCAGTCAAGTGACATGATTGAACAAGTAAATTTACATGGATACAATGTAGCCAGCCGTGATCTTGTCCGAGCCTAGGGGGTAAAGCTCCTTCCCGGATCTGTCGCAGAAGATACTATGATGCTAGGAGACGAAGTTCGGGCCGAGGGACTTGTTGCTCTCGCAGAGCTCCTTGACGCTGTGAGCTGTCTAGGGGCCCGCGATGAGCTTGTCCGGGAAGAGGTGGCGCTGGGACAGGACGTCGCACGTCTCACGAGAGCTGTGGGCCGCATAATGGGGATGGAGCTTGCCTATGGGCTTGCCCCTGCCCCTGATATTCCGCGCGGTCTATCACCTTGATATGCTTGAAGCCGCCGCCGGAGATGACCTTCTTGTTGCCATGGGCGTTTCTAACGTCGCGGCCCATGACCCCGAAGATGCGGGTGCCGAGGATGTTGCCATCGTTGGTGTCGGGGCCCTTGAACCTAGTGCTAACACTGATGCGGACGACTGTCTGTCGGCCAGACTTATCCGGCATCATCCAGTTGAGCATTGGTGCCATGTGGACAACACTGGGCAAGAGGCAGATTACGTTGGAGGCTGCGCCTGCCAATGTGCATGTTTCAAAGAGTTTATATCTGTTAGCGGGTATAAATGTATACGTTGGAAGGATACCGTCAATGTATAGGGTCTAAAGGGGTCAGATACAGAGGAATGGAGGAGATGGTTTGAAAACAAGAAGAAGCTGGCTTGTCAGGATGCCTTGGGTGATCCGTCGTGTGAACTGGACGAGACCGACGAGCCCATTTATGAGAGAAAACATATCATATCGTTAGCAGCCCTGACCCTGTTGAAATTGCTTCAAGCCATCGTCGATATAAACAGGATCTCCCCGAAAACCCTAACTCTTGGTCCAAGTCCTTTACATTGCCACTAATAACGGCTTCCAACTCTGGAAGCTGACTACCCATAAGTCACTGATAATGACTCGCTATATATTATTGCAGAATTAAATTACAATCGAGTTGTACGATGAGTTGGTGGAGGCACTTCAAGACCATGGCTAGACCTACATATAACAACTATATGGGAGCGCAGTACGCTCCAGATGGAAACCTGTATCTGAGTGAGGCTCCATCCCCCGGCGGCGAAACTCCATGACATCTGCATCCTTCGTCTTTTATTACAATTCTCATCAGTTTCGTTTCTCACGTTTGCGGTGACTTCTCAACTCATTCGATTGCTCCAACCTATTATCCAGTCTAGTCTACAACAGATCAGTCTTTGTAGTAGCACATCAGAACCAAGATGCCTTCTCTGACTGCCAGCACCCTGCTCCAAGTGGCCTTTGTGCCTCTGTTGTTACAGTACGGTGCAGTCGACGAACTATTGGGCTGCGACGCCGTCGTGTGTCCTAACAATGAGAGCCACGTCGCGCAGTGTCAGGTTGGGAATGCCACCCCCAAGACCCTAGGTATCGCTACCACCATCACCACCCTCGACACCCGGCCTTGAACCTGGACTGTCGGTTTTGAGGAGCTCCCGAAAGGCAGCAACCATCCGGAGACCGCTCTTGTGTTGGACAAGAACTTCTACCTGGGTACCCCGCCCAACCTGCGGTTCGACAAAAACGCCGGGGGTTGCGCTCTCTTCTTCGAGGGCGTCTCCGCCAACTTCACGGTACCGCAGGATAAGAAGAACACCTTTACCTGTACTGATGCTCTGAACGCGGACTGCGTGTCCGACTTGATCCGCCAGACTGAGTCGGCCGCCAAGCTCGCCGGCGACTCCAACGCCTGCAGGTAGCTGCGCAACTCGCTGATGACCAAGCCTCCGTCGTCCTGCAACACCATCAAAGGAGGCAACTGGGGCGCTGTGATTTCACCATGTAAGTTCATCTTCATCTACCACACCAAAATATAAGAGAATGTTTTTGAAGATAGGAATGCACATTGACTGCGTTACGCACTTAGCTCTGACCGGCGACAAGGCCCTGGAGACGGCTGATCAGAGCCAGTATCGCGCTATTACCGGCCAGGGCTACGACTTGTACTTCGTCGACAGCGAGCATCACTACCTGGCCAACCGCACACAGAAGGCGCTGTCGCAGGTGCTCATGGGGATCATCCCGGTCATAACGGTTTTGGAAAAGGATGGCAAGGCGAAGGCAGAGCTTACCTGCCTGAGGTTGGTGGACAGCGTGGCGAATTAGACCGATGATTAACCCTGGCCGAGCTCCCTGGGCTCGCCCAGTGGAGTCCTCTTTTTTCCCTCCATGTATCTGGCTACTATACTGGTTTCCATCATTTTGTACGTGCTTGAAATAGTGCTTTGGGAATTATAGATTCTCTTTTTCGCTACGAGAGAGAGAGATAGTCGGACGTGGATTTTCCAGTGGTACTGCTTGTATTCCTTGCGCCTTATTGACTTGTGTCGCGCCGGCATTTCTGCTATAGTTGATTGTCTGTCAGTTGCATCAGAGGTCATCTAACTAGGTACAATTCCAACGACGCGATTGAATGTTTTTCATCAAGTGACTGTGTTATAGCCAAGAGCGTGAACAAAACTTACAGAAATCAGAAATGGCACCGCAAACCTTACCTGGTAGCCAATCCCTTTTACCAACCAACCAATCACCGCCGTTGTTGCTTGACGTTTCGGGAAATCCAATGTGAAGTCTAGGTGGATACCTCCCTCTTTATTTTTATCTTTGCCCCCTGCTCAGGTGGGGGGTGCACTCTCGATGGGCCTTCAGTGGGCCCTCAGTACCTTAGGCACCAGCCCTGTAACATCCCCGGTAACCACTACATCCAACGTTCGATAGCTAATACAGCTGCCATCACCAACATATTCTCTCTTCTATTAGTTATTATATTCTTGCTGATAAAAAAATACACCCACCCGTACACACTGTCGCTCTCCTTAGAATAACACAACGGATTAGAACATTATGCAGCTCCTAGATCTCCCTCTGGACATCTTTAAACACATCATTTTGGTCATGGTGCAAGATAATGGGCTATACAAGTCTATGAAAACCCGGTTTGTATGCCGTATGTTCCCTCAGTTCATGTTCGGCCAGTAAATTAAGCGTGAAACCATTTCCTGATAATCAGTAGGCACGTTTGCAAACGAGGTCCTCGACGCCGTCATCTCGACAGGAGTTATCGAGGAGATTGCTAAAGAAGACGAAGACCTGGAAAGAATAGAAACTCACTTCGATGTTATTGCACGATATCTGCACCATCGAGTTCGCACTGATGGACCTGATGCCCATCCATGGATCAGCACTATCCGCGAAACCTGCGCTTTATACGTAAAACACGCTGCGTCCTCAGAAGACCTGAACCCCGGGCAGGTCGAAGATATCGAGTTTAATGCATGCTTATGTTTGGCAATACACACGAGCGAAGTTTTGCCAGTCTTATTAAAGGGAGCATTTGATGATAAGAAGGAGCTTGCGGGAGGCACTTGGGAGAACTGCCTCGCAATAGCATCGTGGATAGGCAACTTGTCATTGGTGGAGTCGCTTCACATGGACTCTGATCCGGTTTCCTTTTTCGGAAGACCTTCGTGGGCTGCCGCTGCCCACGGCCATCTTGATGTTTTGCAATTCTTTTTGAGGCATGGCGCTTTGCTCTACGAGCCTACCTTCAAGTCGCGCGACAGCTTGGGGCTCGGGGGAAGCGCTATCCGTGCCGCGGCTGCCATGGGTCATGACAAAATTGTTCGGCTCTATCTACAACCACCCTATTTTAGCCCCGAGGTGCAGGATGAAGTAGGGTTCGCCATCCACTGTGCAGCGGAGACAGACCAGCCTCAGACGCTCCGAACGCTTCTGGACCAATATAAACAGACTCAAGCTGAACACTCATACCTCTCGACGATCGACTGCGCCCTACGTGTAAGCTGCAGGCGTGGGAACCCCGGGGCTGCTCGCGTCCTCCTGGAGTACGGCGCGGATCCGAACGACACAGACAAGCAGCCCCGCTCGTGCCTGCAGTACGCTGTCAAATCGGGTGATGCCACGACCGTCAAGCTTCTGCTGGACGCGGGTGCGTACCTGAACGTGAGCCGCTACATAAACAAGCGTACAATCCCAAAATTGTATAGTTATTGGAGGAGGAGTGGCCCTGAACCCCTGAAACTGGCAAAAAGAAGAAATTATCTGGGTGTGGTTCGCGTCCTGGAAGAAAGGCAACGCGAGATTGACGAGGAAAGGGCAGCTTTCAATGCCTCAGCTGTTGCGATATAATAGAATTAGAAAATGAAAAGAAGGAGAAATACGGCAGCAAGCGATAGCAATACTTAAATTTCGGCCTGAGCAGCTTGCTTTGGGAGTCTCAGCTACTGTTCCAACCTGTGGTGGTCGCTGGTAATGGGGTGGTTCAAAACAAATCATATTAGTGAACAATACTTGTATTTTTGGTATGGTAATGAAAGTGGCATACCTAGTAACTGACTAGAAAAGGAAGATTTACCTGCGAGCAATCTTATGACCAACACCTTCATAATGGATTCTTCTGTATTCATTAAGTACTTACCGTGTGGTTAAAATTTGGTTATACAGCTTCGAATAAGCTCCTGTACAACGACGGCGCGACATAACTCACCTAGAGGCCCCGAGATGGCGGGTTGGCCCAAGGAAGTAAGTTAGCCTTCTCGATCATGCGCCGCTGAATGCTCTCGGCAATACTACTCAAGTTGGTCGTTTGCAGCACATCGAACACATCAAAGTGCCCGGGGTTTTCCTGGGCAAACTCACAAATGTTGAGGAGAGTCTGATGACCTTGCTCGGATTCCGCTAGAAAAAGGCGGGCCAGGCCCGTGACCAGAGCGCACCACACAGCCACGCTGTCGGCGTCGGTCGTGGCCGGCAACTGCTTGCAGGCAAACACGGTCTCGGACAAATCGTAGGCGGGCGGATCGGGCAAGCTCGAGACCACCAAGCTTCTGACCTCTTCGGGCGAAGAGGCGGCCATGAGCCGATCGAAGGTTGTGCGCAACGGCAGCGTGGGTGGTGGCTGCCGCCTCTGGAGCGCGTCTCGGTAGATGACGCGGTGATAGTTGAACAATTGGCTATGAAGCGGTGGGTTGCTGTTGTGTGTTATCTCGGGGGCGTCCTTGACATGACCGTAACTTTCATCAAGCTTTTCTCCTTGTATTTCGGTGGTGTTACTGACGAACTCCGGAGTCCGACACGGGAGCGTCGCGAGGAGGGGTTCCGTGACTAAGAAGCCGGCGGCCAGCTTCCGCAGCTCCGGGAGCGAGAAGGCCCTCGGGGCCACGCCGACCGACACGGTCATACCGCAGCCTTCGGGGGTCTGGAGGTCGAGCGCCTCGGCGAGCGAGCCGAACACGTGCCTCAAGTACCTGAAGTTGGCTGTGTTGTCGGCCCACATGACTGGTGATGTGAGACGCACCATGAGCCACCGGTTCCCCGCGGGGATAGAACAGCGGAGTCGCTCGGGCGGCGATACGCGTTCGTCGTCGGCGACGTCGATGCGCCAGCCGCCGCCGCCGGCGGCCTGGGGATCTTGGCTGTAGGCGGCTACTGCCTGGGTAATCAGGGCTCCGATGTAGTTGGTGGCGAACACGCGGCCCACGTCTTCGTCCTTGAACGTCGCGGTCGGATACATCAGGGGCGGCGGAAGCTGTCCGTGCCTCCAGTTGTCCCAGTTCTCGGGGATGTCGTCTCGGATCGCGGCCAGCATGTAGCTGACCTGAACAGTGAAACCTACCCGGGCCTCTTGTTGTTGGCCTGCCATACCTTGGTAATGGCCCCCCTGATGCTGGCGATGCTGAGCCGCCATCGTACTGGATGTGGTTTGCGTGGGTTGTTCACTGGGATATTGCCGGAATATTTAGCTGACGGGAATTGAATTGTGAGTGGCAGTCAAGCCTCCCAAAGTGGATGAAAGAAAAGGAAGAACCCGCGTGGCATATAAAGGGCATTCATGGCTTACACTAAGAATTGGTTTTCGAACAATGCCTTTGTTGAAGAGTGTACTAACAGATATGACCAAACCCTGACTTGCAGGAAACATGGCACGCTTCTCTTGTTTCCTGTATGGAAGCAAGACCGTCAGCGCAGCAATGCTTGTAATCCAATACCCAAGACCTTGGCAGGTTTTAGTTGTATAATATATTCTTTGGAGTGGGAGGGAGAAAAGGGGCATGTGTGCTATGTCGTGCTGTCCTGCAACAATTACCAGTCACGTCGTGTAAAACGGCAGTGTTGGAAGGGAATATTACATGCCCAAATCATCAGAGGAATTACATTACCAGGCAAGCCTGGCACCAAAAAAGACCGATATTGATCCGTAATTCATCAATTAATCTATATGTTATCTTTGTCTCATTATTAACCGCAGGTGTTTCGCGGTCTTTAGGGGCTAACCTCATACGCTACTCTTCGTAGCCGCATTCCAAGTCTCCGCCACGATCTTCATGTATCGTGCCTCATCAGTCCGCAAGTGCGCGACATGGGGGCTATCCGAGAATAATTCTGTGCGAACTGTATATCCCTTCTCTTCCGCTTGCTGGGCATGGCGCTCTACATGCCTCCAGTCGACCATGTTGTCTTTCTGGCCGTAGATGTAGGCGCGGTTTGACTGATGCACTTCTTCTTTGTTGTTGTGGAAGTTGGCGTTGATGAGCAGGTTGTACGGACGGCGTAGAACCTTGACGACGAGCATGAAGTAAAAGTTGAGGATGTGCAGAAAGGGCGCTATAATCCACCGGCGTATGCCTTTGGGGATACCGGCCATAACCGCATTGTACCCTCCTCGGTACGTCCACAAGCCAGGACACGAATCATAGACTGCACAGTGAAGGGGAAAGGCCTGACCGGTCATTTGCCGATAGGAGCCGAGAAGGTGCTTGGTGCTGGCCATGCCTCCGTTGGAGAAGACGTGAAGTAAGATCTGGGGTCGCTCGGGTGACGCAGTGAGGTAGTTTGCGTCGATCTGAGTGCGAATATATGCCACGGCCGGTTGCACGGCCTGGCTGCCTTTCGATTCCGATAGGATCTGCTTGACGACGAACTTGACGAGCAGGATGCGTGAGGCGGGATAGAGCGACTGGTACCTGGTCACATATTTGGCGATGTGCATATCTCGTGCGTCCATCCAGCTTGCTATCAAGACGAGTTTCGGGTCTCGGCTATCGCTACCGGCTGTTGTGGTAGATGACGATGACGCTGACGATGTTTGCTGCGCTCCAGAAGAACCCTCCTCCGGCTCGTAGAAGGAAACGTATGGCGAAAGGTTGGTCATACTGCATTTTGCTAGAGGATCCGACACAGCGGAGACGATCTGATGTGAGGCCATCACGGGTGACTTGTGTGAACGGACCGGTGTCAATGACTAAGTACAGAAAACGATGTGAGAAATGACAAAAAAGCCAATTATGAAGTAGAAGTTTCTTTCAAGACGAATGCATTGAATCTTGGCAATTAGATAGATTTTGTTTGCCAGTCTATAAGTAAGGGACGGGAGGTAGTGTAGAGGAGTACAGGGGGTGTTGCAGGTGTATCAATATAATTTCAGCTGGTTGGGCTGGATATGCACACTAACGAGTTCACCCCACGAATTAAGTAACCAGTTCGCGGGATGCGTCCCTTCGCAAAATCGACCTCGGCTCTTTTGCTGGTCTTGGCTCCCGCACGTCCATTCTTTTACGCGAAAAGGTCACTCGATTGGGTTGATGCGCAATTGCCAACTGGGATCAGTAAAACGATGGGAATTACAGATGGTCCAACGAAGGGGACCGTGGCTGGCTGGGTCGGTGTATCGAACTTTCCGTCGCTCCGTCGGGTGAATTCATGTTGGTTGAATGCGACGCCTGACGCCTGACGCCTGACGCCTGTCATTTGATGCTGATTGATACTGATACGGACAAGATTCTTGAATTGAAGATGACAGGGAAAGAGGGACCCGCTGAGCTGAACCGTTACATTGGGTTCCCGCACTACCCACCCAATTGGGCAGCTTGCCGAACACCGACAGCATTGAACCAAGATCTTGCACCCTTGTACCCTGGCTGTCAACTTTGACACAACAGGCCGGGGGACAGGGCACACAAAACATCAACCATCTCGCATTGACGCCTGCAAAGTGCTCTCGCTCATCTTATCTTCTGAAGGCCATTCTGCGTTGTCACAAGAGTTGCGAACGCTTTTGCACTTCGTTCTATCCTAGCAAACTGATATATCTAGTACCGATTGACGTTGACGACTCCACTCGCAGTTTATAGCTAATGTTTTATATATACCTTAAGCTTCCTTACCTCAGTGCTTCATCTGCAGCCAAGGCGTATGTATATCTGTCTGGACTTGTGTTCGTAACCACCCCTTTATCAAAATATCCCTAATAGTGTTCCGCGGGAGGTTACATTTCGCTTGCATTGTTGCGCAGACCTCTGAAATTCATACGATCCCCTATTTACGCTTCACATCAACATTCATGCAACTGACGCACAACTGTACATCTCAAGATAAGAGTAACCTGAATGAACGCGATCAAGCAGATCAGTATCGCAAAGTCCACGCGCGTTACCCCTGAAATTTTCCAATTGCAGGATCGATAATGCAATCTGTCAGATCTGCAGGCTTCCGCAGGTGACATGCATGAATGGAACCCGAAGGGTAACCGGCCGCAACCCCACAGAGCACAGAGACTCTACTCCTCAAGGGCGGACACAACTACTACAGCCAATCCTCCTCTTGGTGTAAGTGAAAAAGAGTAACCACGGTCCAAATTGAGTCGCCGTTTGACTATGTAAACATGAAGCTGTCATTTCTATATAGAACAACCTCCAATCACTATCTTTGTAGCGGTATTGGTCCCTTGAAAACCTGTCATGTGGAATATTCCCAAGGGTTTCGGTTCCGCGCAGATCGCAAGTATCTGTAGCTGCCGATTTTGATGTTTGCTTCAAAATGTCCCGCTACGTGACAACCGCCAGGAGCGGATCCTGGCATGCAACTGCATCTTACCGTCCAAACTGTGGTTACCTCGACTGAAAATGGTAAATCACCCTCAGGCGTTGGCATCCGTTAGAAAAGCACTCAACTTTCTGGCGAGAAGGACCCAGCTCCAACCACTCCCCCGTCGTCTCCTTTCCCTCTTAACCAAATCTTTTCCAAATCTGTTCATAAGCTCTGCCCAAGAGAAAGGAACAGTGTATCCACGCCACCTTACTGCTAGGATACTATGCTAAGAATAGCCAGTTGTGTTCTGTCTGGCTACAAGATGTTGCTTCTTCTCTTCATCCTTGTGGGCTGTTGCCTGTCCCTGCCTTCCGAGCCTCGTCGTCGATCCATCCCGCAAAGTGATATCGTCCCCTCGCTATCGATCCCAGGAGTCGAGTTTCGTCAAGCACGACCCTTCTCAGACATCCCTAAGGCGCCAGGAATCAGAAAGGGTGGCGGCCATGCCAAGCTCAAGCGCCTTCCCAAGAGCCACCCAAATCGACAATCATCTGCCATCGCATTGTTTGCTGAGCATCTGCACTTCAATGACGGATTTGGAGGTTCGCCAAACGGCAGCATCAGTGTCGTCGACCATAACGCTACCCAGTACGCGGTGGAAGTGGTCTTGGATGGCACTCCTGTGGACCTCGTCCTGAACACGGCTGGCTCTGACACCTGGGTCAGAGCCAGCAACTTTACGTGCATGAATAACGCGAGCGACACGACAAGTTCACATTGCAACTGGGGGAAATATGGCGCAACCGGCTTTCGCGATGGCCCGATCCGAGACGAGCATTTTGCCGTCAAGAATAAGGATGGTTCCTGGGTGAACGGTCGCCTTGGTTACATGAATATCACATTGGCAAACGTTGCTGTTCCAAACCAAGAGGTGGCGATAGCCTCACAGGGAGCTTGGCACGGAGACAACGTGACGAGTGGAATGCTCGGAATGGCCTATCCCTCCCTCACGTCGGCGTATAAGGGTAACGACCTCAATGACACAAGTGATGAAAACGTGTCAGAGTATTCGCCCCTTTTCACTTCAATGGTAACTGACGGCTTCATTGAGCCGCGCTGGTCAATGGCAATCAGCCGTAACTCGTCTGATGGGGTTTTCTCTTTGGGTCATCTAACGCCGCCGGTCAATCTAACCTTCTCCTACAGTGTCTCTGTAAATCTACTTATTGTGAGTTCAGATAGCGGCTGCATCGATTCACATCCACGCTAATACTGAGCAGGCGAACCTAGCAGACAAAGCTATTACAGCATACCAGCCGTCGTACTATGCGGCTGTCTGTGACGGGTTCTTCGTTGGAACCATTGATTTTCAAGATCGATACCCTTTGGTATTTGACAGTGCTACGTCATTGACCTACCTCCCACCAGGTGAGTGACTTGTATCCGTAACAGTGACAATAGCCAACACGAGATACAGATGTGGCCGAGATAGCCAATTCCAAATTTGAACCTCCTGCGACCTACTTTTGGCAGTACGGCACCTATTTCGTGCCTTGCGATGCTATTCCACCACAATTTGCAGTGATGTTCGGTGGCTCCGCGTTTTATATTAACCCGGTGGATATGATCAACCATGATATAGTTGATCCAAATACAGGCTTGTGTCAGGTAAGTATTAGTCTTACCAACGTTTTCCTTCTGGAGAGTCCCGGCACCGATTATGATGACGAGTACTAATGATGGGGATGGCCGTAGACTGGCATCACCACCGGGCTGACTGGGCCTTATGTGCTGGGCTTGACCTTCTTAACCAATGTTGCCGTCGGTTTCGATATCCAGCACGCAAATATCGCGATTCAATCGCGACAATATTATTGAGCGCCATTTTGGAGAGAGATAGAAACTGTTCCTATAGCTCGTTGTAGGTAGCAGAAGCGTACCTATGTTGAGCTTCACTTGGCATGGTCCGTGCACAGCTGTTGAGGCTTGCCCAAAATCTGAACCCCCACGAGCCACGGCAGGGAGCGGGCGAGAGATAGCAGGTCAGATCTGGTGGGATGAAAGCTGCCCGCACGATCCGGAGATGTAAGGACTGCGCCGCGTGAATAGACTTGTCCAAACATCTTGTCGTCATTATCATGTTCGGGCCCTTCATAAATCCTCCAAAGGGAGAACCTGAGACAATTTGCACTGGAATTAGTGCTCTGTTGGCGAAACCAAAATCAGGTTGAACAATCCAACGGAGTTCATTTCGATGTCTTTGGCTAGGTTATTTGTCTTCCGTGGCGCCCTCCACGTGTTGATAAGCTTCCATGCCGGGGAGGCGACATTGTGATATTGGTGGGCTATGACTGGTGCGGCTTTGGCTCCTTGCGATCTGGCACCTTGCTTCTTATCCGTTCGCGACGAGTTAATAGTCTTTTTTATCTTCGTTCCATCAAAGAGTGCCGCAGCGCTAAAAGCCAGAGCCACTCCTCCAGCTGTTGCCCAACTCCATACCGTCATCGTGGTCAATCCAAGCCGTATTCCGGGTCCCGCCGAATTCGTACCGCAAAGAAAGCCAACGAGCAAAGCACGCCCAAGTACATAGAAACAATGAGAGGTGTAGCGGCAGGGGGTCAGGCGCCGACCACGCGCGCACGAGGCAATACGTGGAGTTTCAGTAAGGCAAGTTCAAATAGTTCCATTTTCTTCATAAGCCCCAAGTCAAGTAGCAGTCGGTGAAGAAAGACAGACAATGATCGAGCCCGGGCCAAGCCCCCTAGGGCCCGTCGTCTGGAATGTTCGTTTCGTTGGGGGCAAACGCGCGGGCGGCGGGCGCTGTTACTCCCTCACACCACACCGCTACTCCCGAAGCTCGTGGGGCGGCAGGGCTTCACGATGCCGTGGCGTCTCCCTTTTTTCCTCGACTTTCTCGGCGAGATCTGCGACGGTCGAATCGGCCGTAGGTCCGCGCCTGCAAGCGTTTAGCCACTAGAGGATCATTCCCCAGTGCCTTTTTACATCTTTTCTCTATATATGCACCAAACCAGGGTTAGTCCCCATGGTGCTCGAAATTCGGAGGGCTGTTGTTGGGGCTTCCTTCCCACTAGGAAACGACAGCTCACCTGTCCGCCGCAATCAAGCTGCTGGCTGGCTACGTTGGATAGTACTAGCCTCCTTACACGACAAGTGTCATACATCATATACCTCGGGGCGCACTGTGGTGTAATTGGAGGCGTTCTTTCATGGCTAGTGCAGCGAATGAACGAAAGAAAGAAAGATGATAATACAGTGGACAAGACGAGAATGGTGCAATTGCCGGTGACATCTACAACATGATTGACATCGGCTCCCAGCCAAGTATTTCCAAGTGGGAAGGATGGGAATTTGGAGAATTTTCTCGGACACACCGAGTGCCTCAGCCCTTTCTTTTCTTGATGTCCCGAGCAATGCACTTCCGGGGTGCCGGTTGCACCCATATATTCGGCTACTTGGTTGGACCTTTCTACCCGGGCGTTCACACCAATTTAGTCACAGAATCATAGCCATTACTCGGAAACAATGCAACTGGATCTTGGATCTTGGGGGACGAAGAAAAAAACCGCGAAGAGCCCATCGTAACGGCCCCATTGCATGACGTCGTTCCCGCTCTCTGCACAATTTTCTCCCTCTTGATCCGTTTGATCGTCTCGCTTTGCTACACCCGCACGAAGCCGGAGTACATTATGCGATGGTTGGAAGTACAACCTCGGGCGAAGCAAAAAAGAAGAATCAATAGAAGAAGTTGGCAATGGCTTTCAGCCCTTGGACCAAAGGATGCCAAGGGCGTTGCTCGTTACTGTTTCCGTCCGCCACCAAAGTCTGGTTACTACGGTAGGACTTGTTACTGGTACTGGCTGAGGTCTCGTGCTGGGCGCCTCCCCATACTGCACTGTCAGCAGGCCTTGGTAGCAGAGCAGGGTACTGAGCGTACTGAGCAGGGGGAAAGCGACTTCAATTCTAGTGGGAAGTGGAGACCCCAGGCCCGGAATCGCCCTTGAGATGCGAGCTTATTCGGCTTCAATTGGGTCTTGATGCGGGGTGTACCATAGCCGGCTGCCCCCCATTCTACCATTTTCGTCTTGGAGGTGAATTGGTAATGCCAATGGCTGCTGGGTTTTTTCCCGCCTGAGGTATTAGCAAAGAGTTTGGTCACCGTCAACCCCCCCGCTGTACGCCTGCAGGTAGCAGCCTGTACAGCAGTAGCACGCACAGCACACCACCCGACACCACAGCGCATTGCAGTTTGCAGCTTGCAGCAGTACCTACTTTCCCCTACTGCCCCTACTACCGTTCCAGTGCAGGCAGTTGCCGCGCAGCTTTCATCGTCCAGTGACTTTTCCGCTGCATGTGTTCCATGTTCCAATCCTTCTCCTAAAGCAAGCCACTCTGCCACTTTCCCACACACCCCTACCCAGGATACCCGAGGTGACGGAATCGTTTCTGCATATACTTTCCTCTCTAGTCACTAGCCAAGGCCATCTTACCCGTCAGGTGCAGCATTTCTTACCAGGAGAGAAGCAGCCATCGTCGAACGACGCCTTGAATGGTCTGACCTGATTCTATCAACAGACTGCTACATTTGGAGCTTATATGTACTGCGCATTTCGTACTACAACACCATTGCTTCTGCCCGTTTTCTTGGTCCATCAACATTTAACCCCTTCTCCAACTCATCTACTTGATCAATTTTGCGCCTTTTAGCCTGAACATTGCTCATTGTGGTCTCGTGCCCGCGCCGTCGTCCTCAATTCTTGTCCCGTTGTTGCCTCACATGGTTCCTCGAGTCGCTACAGATCGCAATATTATACAAACTTGGCAAACATGGCACCTCGCACTAACGGCATAGGCGTTCAGGTGGAGGATACCAAGATATGTGTGGTTATGGTTGGGCTGCCAGCTCGCGGCAAGAGCTTTATTGCGCAAAAAGGTGCGTACAGATACAGAGTTCCTGCTACTTTTCCCTCGTCCCGCTAAAGCACGGGAATGCCTGGGGAGCATAGAGCTAACCCAATCCTGTTCTGCAGCACAACGCTACCTCCAATGGCTCTCAATCGATGCCCAGACATTCAATGTTGGCAACTACCGCCGGACCGAAGCACCTCACCCCTCCGCCGACTTCTTTGACCTGGGCAATGCCGAGGGCGAGAAACGAAGACGGGCCGCCGCTGAGGCCGCTATGCACGACATGCTGGACTGGTTCCGTAATGGCGGCGTCATTGGAATCCTGGATGCCACCAATTCCACCAAGGAGCGACGAAAATGGGTGCTGGACACATGCACCAAGGAAGGCATTGAGGTGTTATTCGTCGAGTCCAAGTGTGACGACGAGGCCATGATCATGGCCAATATTCGCGATGTCAAGCTCACCAGCCCCGACTACCAAGGCCAGGACCCTGAGCAAGCGGCTCAGGACTTCAAAAACCGGATCCAGAATTACGAAAAGGTCTACAAGTCCCTCGACGAAGACGGCGACGAGAACGACTACACATACCTGAAGATTATGGACGTCGGCAGCCAAGTGATTATCAACCGCATACGAGACTACCTGCAAAGTCGGGTTGTATACTACCTAATGAACTTACATATTCGGCCCCGGTCGGTTTGGTTATCAAGACACGGCGAGTCATTATACAACTTAGACGGCAGGATAGGTGGCGACGCAGACTTATCTCCTCGAGGACATCAATATGCCCAGAAGTTGCCACAGCTGGTCCGCGATTCCGTTGGTGTAAGTAATGCGGCGTCGTGTATTTGGTTCTATTGTTTGTAACACTACTGACTATCCCTATAGGAAGATCGTCCCCTGACTGTGTGGACCTCCACGTTGAAGCGCACAATATCAACTGCTCGTTTTCTCCCCGAGAACTACAACCAGCTGCAATGGAAAGCACTGGACGAGCTTGATGCTGGCGTTTGCGACGGTATGACATACCAGGAGATCAAGGACGTCTATCCGGAAGATTTCGTTCAGCGTGACGAGGACAAGTACAATTACAGATACCGCGGCGGTGAATCGTACCGTGATGTCGTTATTCGCCTGGAACCGATCATCATGGAGCTTGAACGATCCGAGGATATCATCATTGTCACGCACCAAGCCATCTTGAGATGCATCTACGCGTACTTCATGAAGAAGGACCAGTCCAAGAGCCCATGGATGAACGTACCGCTACACACTCTCATCAAGTTGACACCTAGGGCTTATGGCACCGACGAAGAGCGTTTTTCGGCCGATATCCCTGCAGTGAGCACATGGAGAGGAAAGGGAAGCACAGCGAAGCATGAGAACCCTACGCCAGGTGCTAATATCTAATGGCGGAGTTGGGTCAGATGTTCCGCCTTCTACTTGTGAGGAGAGGGTGTGGGGAGATGGATGACAACAGCGCATCCTCTCTCTCCTATGTGGGGGATTATTGAAGCGGAGTGAAGCGGGGTGTGTCCTTTTAGAGGAAAGCAGTCTTTCCCGAGATATGAGAAATGAAGCAGCACGAGAGTGTCCGTGGTTAAACTCGACACTGATATGAACTATTCTATAGATTTCGGACTGGAACTTGGTTTGGGACCCCGGCATGTGTCGGTAAAACACAGCTGGGCGGAGACAAGGAGTTGAAAACTGGCCGACGGGGTGACGACGCACGTCTATTTTGTACATAACTAGTCAAGTCATGAACCAATGGTATACCGGATTTTGACCCAGCAAATCATAACACAACATTCGATTGAACGGTCATATGTCTAATTCTAGTGGATCCCTTCCCCCAGGTATACGGGGGGTCCGGTAGTCAGGGGTATATGGGGGATCAATATTACTCCCTCAGGAACTTAGACCCCCTACTCTACTAAGTCTCGGTTGTTGTGGAATCATGTAGTACGATCTCACCAGTCTTGTGTGTCATTTCGTTGTCATTGAAATCGACCCCGGGTATTCATTCTTCAGATCGCCTAACTTTTTTCTCGCCTATATGCTTTCTATGTAGCCGTGACCTGAGCCGGGGGTCTCGTCCGCCCCAGCCCCTCACGCGCGTAGTAGTCCATGGGGTACGGCCCACTTCCCCAGTCGGGCCTCTCCTCGAGGGCGATGAGGGCCTCGTACGGGGTCAGCAGCGGCCGGGGGAAGGCGTAGCCCCAGTCGATGCTGAGGCGCGGGCAGGCGACCTGGACCCAGCACTCGACGTCGTCCATGAGGCTCAGCTTGCCCGGGAAGATCTCGCTGAGCAGCAGGTTGACAAAGGGGACGCCGCGCTGCTTGAGCTTGGCCTCGATGAGGCCCAGCGTCGCCGGGTTGCCCTGCCGGCCCAGGGAGCCCAGGATCAGCCCCCACTTCTTGGTCGCGCCCCGCGCCGTGCGGATCGCGTCCCGGCGCAGCGACTGCATCTCGTCGTGGCCGTACGTCTCGCGCGTCAGCTTGCGCGAGTAGGGGTCGTAGCGGTACGCCGGGATGGTCGGGTTGTGGATCATGATGCTCTCGAGGTGGAAGCGGCCGTCGCCGAGGTAGAGGACCAGGTCGACGTTCTCGCTGTCGGGCAGGCGCGGCGATGTGCAGCCGAGGATCTCGCCCTTGGAGAGGGGCGCGATCTGCGGCACGAGGACCCGGAACCCGGCCCGCTCCAGCGCCGACTTGCACCCGTGGATCGTCGCGTTGAACTGGATCGTGCCGACCAGGGCCAGCGTCTTGGGCGCGGCGAAGTTGCGCTCGAGCGTGGCGAGCAGGTGCGAAGCATCGATGCCGATGTCGACAAACACATAAAGGGTGCGGATCTGGGTCACGTCGACGGGGATCAGGCACGAGTGGGCGTAGTGCACGAGCAGGTCGCAGCCCAGGGCGCGCGCCGTGTAGTCATCGATGCAGCAGGCGCCGTACGTCACGTCGCCCATGATGAGGGTCTCGATGCCGGGGCAGAACTGCGTCAGGATGTCCGAGATGGTGGTCGCGAACAGCAGCAGGCCCTCGGGCATCTGCAGGGCCACCTTGGTCGCCCCCGCGCTCCGGATGCGGTGGATCGTCTTGGGGATCTCGAAGTTGTAGTTGGCCGGCAGCAGGCCCATGGCCTCCTGCAGCGCGGGATCGTTAAGGATCTCCGGCGGGACCGCGTTCAGGAGTCTGGGCGCCCTCCTTGGCTGTGAGACTATAGTGCATGAAAATCAGCATGCGTGTTTATTGCCATCGTGACTGGGGAGTTATTTCTAATGAAATTCAGGGGTAGTAGTCCGTTGTTTTTGGGCGTAATTTGTGTATGAGATGAGAGTAAGTAGTACCTGTGATTGCCCCGCTATCCTCGACTGAGGCGCCATTCTTCGCTGCACCGGCTGCTGCGGTTCTTCTGCCGACAAATCTTTTCTTGGGTTGTCTCTGTACAGGCTCCGGCGTAGGCTCTGGTGCTGGCGGCGCGTCATCTGCCTCGATATCGGCAGCATGGCCAAGATCGGTCTGCAGCCTGTCTTCCTCCATGACTGGCGGTTTGGTGGGGTGACTTTTTTTACGCTGAGGAAAATTTACCCCGCGGTCTGATAGTGGCGGCGATGTTCTCTGCCCTCAGACTTTCCAGCGATCAGCAATTGTGATGAAGTAATATGTCTGGCCCAAATAAATGACTAGTTATGAGCCTTTTCGAGTTGTCAAGTATAAAAGGATTCTATATCTCCAAACAGGCGTGATCCTTCGTTTGACTCGTCGCCACAAATAGTTGTATGATGCTGGAAAGATTTCGTGTAGTGCTTTCATACATATCCCCGATAAGCTGCTTTCTAAGTTGCTGCACAGTAAGTAGAGGTGGGGTCTTGGGCCCTTTTGGAATGCCTCTCGGGCGACATGCTCCTCCTGTAAATTCCCAGCTATATTACTTACATGTATCAATTCATCCTTGACCTGATACAATTAGGATACTATTCGCAAATCTCTCATCTTCCAATGTTAGCAAGGTTCGCGTGCGGTCTTCTCTCCCATTTCTCCAGTAATACCAGCAACCAATCGTTTCGGACCATTGAAATTTCTCTATGCAGGCCCAAGACTCATGTCTCAACATAGAGAAGCTGCCCCAAGCTGGCAGTAGATGAATCGCTGTGCTGTGATATGATATAGTCTATACGGTTCATGCATATCTAGATCAGATTGAGGTTACACTATGTGCCACCTCCGCGGACTAGATCTACTATCAATGATACATTATCACTCCATCCCAACATGCCAGCATATCATCATCCTGCAGCGTTTGATTATCACATACCAACTGTAAGTTTTCGCTCTGCATCTAGTGGCTAAGTCATGCTTTGCTCGGACAGATTTCCGGTCAGGATTCGGATGAGGAAGAGAAATCCCCAAAGGCCTGGGCCGGCTGGGCGGACCAATGGACCATTCCACACGTCTGATCTTTCACTATGTCGAAAGGGGTGTGTAAATGTCGGCCTGCGCCATCGTGCATGCATCTTGCAATGGATGTTACCTTCATGTATATTCCCCGCTTCTCCGGTCCCGTTAATGCATCTCAAAAGCAACGTGTGCCAGTGTGATAAGACTGGTGGGACGGTTATCATATATTATGTAGGCCGCTCTTCCTGATGACCACACGTTCTCTTTCTCACTGGGAAGTTGGCGGGTACACGGCGTTGCTATTCGGGATACTGGCATAGCGCTTAACCTTGAAACGACTACGATCTATCTTTCCATCATGGCCAAGATGGACGAGAAGGGCGTCGTTGTTCTTGCTGATGCAATTCGCGATTCCTTGGTTAGTGGAAAAGATGGAACGTCCAGAGATGTTCACGATATGCATCGCATGGGCAAGGAGCAACTGCTCAGGGTGAGTCTCATTCCGATGTACACTTGGAGTATCAACTAGCTCGTTCCTCTAACCGGTTTCCCCAATACAGCGCAATTTCAGGTTCTTCTCTATCTTCTCCTTTACCGTGGTTCTTCTGAGTACATGGGAGGTAGTTCTAGGGTGAGTACACTGCTATCAACTCTCATGTCAACAATATGAGACATAAACTTATCGTATGTCAGGACGGCGGCCTTCGGCCTGGGCAACGGAGGTACCGCCGGTCTGGTATACATGTACATCCTATCGTTTGTTGGATACATCTTCGTCATCGCCAGCATGGCCGAGATGGCGTCCATGGCACCCACCGCGGGTGGTCAGTACCACTGGATCTCTGAATTCGCACCCCCTTCGGCGCAGAAGTTCCTCTCATATACCATGGGATGGCTGTCCGTTCTCGCCTGGCAATGTGGCACGGCTGCTGGCTGTTTCCTTGCCGCCACGGAGCTCCAGGGCATCATCGTGCTCAATTACCCCGACTACGCTTTCCAGCACTGGCACGGTACACTGATAGCAATATTGATAGTTCTCCTAACGGTGGTCTTGAACACGGTTGGTGTTAGGCTCTTGCCATGGTTAGAAACATGTGCTTTTGTCTTACACATAACGGGGTTCTTTGCCTACATCGTCCCCGTCTGGGTCATGGGGCCCAAGCCCCGAGCGTCTGCCGAGATCTTCGCCGAGTTCACGAATGAAGGGGGTTGGCACAGTATGGGACTCTCTGTCTTAATTGGCCTCATCACGCCTGTTACTGCTCTAATTGGATCCGACTCCGCCGTACATCTCTCCGAGGAACTTCGAAATGCGTCCAAGTCGCTACCCCGAGCTATGCTGGCTACTATCATGCTCAACGGGGGTCTTGGTTTCGTTACGGTGGTGTGAGTGGCAACCCCTATCACGCCGATCAATCTGTATCATGTGCGCTTACTTTTTACTATTATACAGTACCTTCTGCTACAACATCGGCGACGTATCCAGTGTCCTCGACACTCCCACCGGTTTCCCCTTTATCCAGCTCTACTACAACATGACCGGTTCCGTCGCTGGCACCACCGCCATGGTGTCCGTCATGATCATCCTGTCCATCGCTAATGCTACGGCCAACATGACGACGGCCTCGCGACAGCTCTTCGCCTTCGCACGGGATCACGGCTTCCCCTTCCGGCACATTTTCGCCCACGTGCCGACCGGGCGGGGCTCCTGGTCGGTCCACGACGTCCCGCTCAACGCCATCCTCTTCACGGGCATCGTGTCGAGCATGATGTCCGTCATCAACGTGGGGTCTACCATCGCGTACAACCAGCTCACCTCCATGGGCATCGCGGCGCTGCTGTCATCGTACCTCGTCAGCACCTCCTGCATGGCGCTGCGTCGCATTCGGGGCCAGCCGCTGCTTCCTGCACACTTCACCCTCGGCCGCGCGGGATTGCCAATCAACCTCGTGGCCCTGGCGTTCTTGACGTTGGCGTTCATCATGAGCTTCTTCCCGCCCGTTGCTGACCCGCCCCTCGATAAGATGAACTGGGCGATCGTGGTCTACGGCGCTGTGTTCCTGGCTTCGATGGCGTACTACATACCAGTGGGCAGACATTACTACAAGGGGCCTGTGGCTTACGTGCGACATTTGGAATGAGATTGACACAGCTGAGCGAGGTTTCGATGTGATGTTGAGATTGATTGCATTAAAGGGGACAGCTCTACAGTTTCACACGCCACTTAGATTTGGAGATGTTGAATATATACCATGTTGATTCCTCATTCTATTCATTGCATTATGTATGTGTGCGTTTGCAAGACGATACAATTACTTACTCTAGGCCCTTAACATCCTCTATTTGCTGTTTTTGCTTTCACTTACCTTTCTTTCTCTTCCTCGTTTGTATTCGACGTCGTCGTACTCGTCGCCCGAACCTCTCCCGCAAAGTCGTACAGATACTTGAGCAGCACCCCGACCACGGCGACGGCCGTGCCCCAGTTGTGCGGCATCCGCTCCTCGACGTACAGCTCGCCGAGCCCGAGCGCCACGGCCTCGTCGGTCTGCAGCCACTGCAGAACGCGCCAGGCCGCGAGCGACACGTGCAGGTCGCGGGCGCCGCCGCGGCACCGCGGATCCGTCTCCGCGCGCGTCGCGGCTTCGGCGAAGTACCGCGCCCACAGGGCGCGGACGGGGGGCTCGTGGTACGCGCTGCGGCCCACGGGCAGGACGCGGGCGACGAGCTCGTCGCTGCTGGGCTTGGGGACGCGGGGCGCCACGCGCGCGGCGGCGTACGTGGCTAGGAGCGGTTGCAGATACCGGTCGTCGTAGGCTTGGAGGGCTTGGTGGACGGCGGGGGCGGCCATGAGGAAGGCGGTTTGGACGCGAGATATACCTAGGCTTTCCACGAGGACGGACCAGGCGAATGTTGTGTAGGCGGCTTGATCCCACCAGTTAATTTGGGGTTTGGGAGGGGTGTTAGCTGTTGCTGCTGATGTTGCTTCTTTTACCTCATTCAAAGGAGTTGAAGAAGAGGAGAGAGGAGGAGTGATAAGGTGGGAGCTTAGCGGAATAGGGGCATGCCGGTCGATGGGCTCGTTATCTTCCTTGGAGGATGAGTCCGAGCTCGACTCTGCAGTTGGCTGTTCAAAAGGAATCGGGTCAAGTTGCTCTCTTGATCTTCGGCTAGACATTGTGAGTATGTGTTCGTGTGTGCTTGCTAGCTACTTGGTGAATAGGAGGGGTCGTGTAGGGCAGTTACGTCGAACGGGAGCCCTAGTAAGTTCTTCACAAAATCCCTTCAGTTCATCAATGATGATTGTTACGCCGGCGAATATGTCTTATTTATAGCGAAATATATGGACCAAGCCATTGTTGTGTCTCCTCCCCGGAACGAGAATGAGACGAGAAAGGCTTTGTATATCCTCAGGCGGCTTTCATACCCATTTCAAGAGCACCAAAGGCAGGAAGAATGAAAGGCCAATCCATTTATTGAAATGCTGTCCATAGATACTCTCTTTGAATGCCAACTTTTTACTCAGGACTAAGTGGCCAACCATACGGGGGTAGATTGGTTACCTGTTTGTCAAAGCTATTAGGCAAAGCTATTAGACAAAGTTGCAATGTCATGTTCGACCCCGTTCTTTTGCCAACCACAATGAATTGGAAAGATGAGATTATTTGTCTAGATATTGGAGTTCATCACAGAGTCAAATTATTACTACGCATGATTATATTTATTAATTCATTATATAATCGATATATATACTACTATGCATGATTGGAATTATTGATTTCCCCATACGATCTTCACCTTGGCCCCTTTCCAACAGTAACATCTAAAGAGATGCTACTTTCAGGCATATGGACCAGCTATTTCATATAGACCCAACCGACCCAACCTGCTTCATACTATTGCTTCGATTATTTATCTCAAAGTTACCGTTTTCACTTACTTGCATTCTAGATTGGTAGTTCATTCCCACTTATAGTACGTCTCCCACCTTGAGACACCCCAAACTCAAGCACCAAGGACAATTAGCCTAACTTATGGTTAACAGCCCCATAAAAGCATCTATCTCCGACATCCCCCTAAGAAAAACGGTCGATCCGTCAAACACTCGTCACCTTTACTATACTTGAGTTATGATAAGCCGGTTTGCTTTCAACAAATAACGTTCCTGCGACGATCTGCCTGGTTAGCTCAATCGGTAGAGCGTGAGACTCTTAATCTCAAGGCTGCGGGTTCGACCCCCGCATCGGGCTCAATTCCTGATGCATCTCAGTTACTGAGATATTTCGTTTTTTGCGCTTTTTGTCTCTTTTGTACACTTTTTTTATTGCTCTGCGACCCTCAAACAGAGCCGCCAATACTATCATGTCATAGAACAATGAGTTTCACCATTATGCGATCAGAGTTGGGTCAATATTGTATAGTATAGTCATATGCGACGCACTTTGATTAAGTTTTAGGTACTATGAGCGGACTATCTATCTATCGCCAGCTCTGCGGAAATACTGAACAAGAGTGTTTCTTATTATCCTCTGCATGTCCAATTTCGTCTCGGCTTCTTACTTGGAGGCAGTGCCGTTGATGCTGAAACGGTAGCTGGCCTGGAGCACGTACGGGTCGCCGCCGGGCTCGATGATCTGCTTGTCCTGGCGGCCCCAGGCGGGCTGGTTGATGGCGTCGATCCAGTCCTCGACCTCCATGACGACGCAGCCGTACTTGGGGATGGTGCGCGGGAAGTCGGCGTTATCCTTGAGTCCTTGGGTCGTCTTGAGCGCCACGGACCCGTTCTGCCCGTTGCACGAGTACAGCTGGAAGGCCTCCTGGTCCGAGTAGACGTCGAGCTGGATGCCAGACCACGCTGAGTGCAGGCGCGCCACGTAGCCGTCGTTGCGCCAGTCGTAGGGGCCGTTCTGGGCGCGGTTCACGAGCCAGCAGTTGTCTGTATTAGGGTAAAAAGTTAGCACGGTGATCAGCAATGGGGAAATAATTAAAGGATTGGGTCTTGAAAAAGCACAAGAAAGTGAAATCTTTAGTAAATGGAACGTACCGTAGCCAGTGCAGTTGAAACCGCAGTTGTCCTTCAGCTCGGGGTCGTTAAAGCTAGCGCCAATCTGCTTGGGGGCAGACCAGAAGTCATTGACGGAGCCCTTGTGGTTGGCGAGGATGTCGCCGGTGGGAATGAGGATGTTGTCGACGCCGACGCGCTGGCCGCTGTAGGGCAGGTGGAAGGTGTGGTTGAGGATGGTGTTGGTCTCGTTGTTGGAGAAGCCGTCGAGGTTCCAGTAGACGTGGCTGCTGAGCATGATGGGCGTCTTCTTGGTCGTGGCCAGCGCCACCATCTTGAAGTCCCAGGTCCAGTCCGACACGGAGTAGGTGATGTAGGAGACGACCTCGCCGGGGAAGCCCTCCTTACCGTCAGGGTCCACGATGGAGAAGGTGATGCTGTCGTCGGTGTGCGCCACGACGGTGAAGTTCCGCCAGTCCCAGCCGTCCTTACCGCCGTGCAGGGTGTCGGCGCCGAGGGGCGCCTGGGCGGTGGGGTTCTCGTTGGGGGTGATGTGGTAGGTCTCGCCGTCCAGCTCGAAGGTGCTGTTCCGGATGCGGTTGGCGTACCGGCCGGGCACGCCGCCGAAGTGGTTGTGCTGCTTGTCCACCTCGTAGTAGGTGGCGTTGTCGAAGCCGGCGACGACGTCGCGCGGGATGCCGTACTGGTCCTTGACCATCATGTGCGACAGCGACGCGCCGTAGGTGATGAAGGCGGCCTGCAGGCCCTCGCTCTTGATCCAGTACAGGCCGTCCTTGTCCGGGCCGGGGCCCTTGGACCCGTAGGCCTGCGCGGAGGCCGCGGGCAGCAGGGAGGCGCCCAAGGCGATGAGGTGGGCGTTGAGATGCATCGCGACTCCCTTATAACCGCGTTACTGGGGGATATGAACCGTGCGGAAGCGTAAGCAGGTACGGGAGGTTAACTGGTAGCAACAGGCGAATGTGGATCTGGCGCTGGCGCTGCTAGTAGCTTGAGGTAGTGGCTGATGAGTAACACCGGGGAAGGCGTATTTCACTCAATTGGCGGATGGTCGACCCTTTATTCTCTTCACAATTGAATGGAAAGATTATAGCCAAGTTGAGGGGGGACCCGGAGCAGACAGTTGACTTGACAGAAACCGCTTCGCAGAGTCTGGGGAAGGAGGCAAGGCAAGAGGCAAGGCGAAAGACACGGCAAACACGGGGGAGACATGTCACTATTTAATATTAAGCTTCGAAGGATGCCGACCGTATCGATCCACCCGACCAGCCGAACTGCCATTGGCCATTGGTGTGTTTCCCGTCTCTCTCTCTCTCACTCTGCATACAACATGAAGTGCATATCCCTCTAGTCTAGTCGACTCGGATTTGATGTACAACGAAGTATTGTATCCATCCGTACAGGATGGGAAAATGTAACCAGAACCTAAGCTAACGTGCGTTATAGTGCTTGGATCCATGTAACTGACTGGGTCTCTCCAGCTAGAATCTACTCGCCTACTCGCTTTTACTCCGCTTTGCCTACCTCTCTCCTCTTTCGCCGAAAAGAAAAAGTTGGGGTAAAGGCCAACGACGTAACCGATGGTCAGCATGCTTATAGTAGGCAAGGGGGGTCATGAGATGTGACTGGAGCGTTTAGATTGGGGGAAGAAGAAGAGAGACTGCGGTGAGTTACCCGTTCCTCGCTTTCACGTTATGTCCTTGACCTTGTTTTTCCTTTCCCCCTGCTTGGGCCGAACATGTGGTGGTTCAACGGGTAGCAACCTGGGAAACGTATGATTGGGCCCGGCGTTATTATTACCTGCCTATTCCGCGTAACAACAGCATAAGCTTCATCTGAAAGGACGGCATTAAACGAATCAGAATAGTCAGTCTTCTGGAAAGAAACCGTGGGACTTGTCAGCCTTTCCAAAGTATATTCGAATATCTGTCTGTATTCACACATCGCTCTCTGTGAGGCAACAGGTATGTTGTTGATGGTACTCCGTACAAGGCATAGCATAGAGACAATTGGGGGAGATTGCGGGTCATTTCCCGGAGCAATGGTAGGATCTGGTGCCGACGATCGTCATTGACTTAGAGACTTACTTCCCAGCCCAGTCCAACGGTCAGGCTTCAGCTCTCTTTGCTTTGTGTGCACAGTTGCAGCCAGCCAGCATGTATTCATGTGCCTTACAGGATGGTGTGCAGCAGTCTTCTCATGCAATCCCACCACACCGACTTAGCGGATAGCCAAACCAACTTGCGACTTGCAGCGACTTATTGGATTCCCCTCGTCTTTCGGCATACCGAGTAAGCCATCACTTCAAGCAAGCGGGAAATACCAGTGAGAATTCTCGTGTCGTTGTTTGTTGTTTACGTCCCGAACGAACCCTGGAAGAAAGAAAGTGGCTAGCCGAGCGGCAGAATGTCTCAATCAGAACGATGACGAGATAACCCTACCTGGTCTTGAATCCTTCCTTCGGTCGACTTTATCCCGTCCACAGGGGCAACAGGCAATCAACAAGGGAATTTAATCTTCCCATGTCCCAGTCCCCAGAACCCAGAGAGACATTTCCCAACTTCCTATACTTACCAGGGGCCCCCATGTCCAACAGTTCAAGTCAAGCTCGTCGAAATGCGGGGTAGAGCTCCAAACCCCAGAATTCTTGGCAACACAATGTGGACGGCACGACGGGAATGGCTGGATGCTGGCCGCCTTCCCCGCTTTCTTCACCTTCGATACTCCGTCACACGGGAAACAGGTGGCTGGGTTTTTTTGGTCTTTTTGGTACATGTACCTACCACTGGTAACTCGTCTCCCTAGCACCCAACTCAGCTGGTCATGAGGCCGACTTGTGCTACCTATCATATCAATCTTCGTCGGATACGAAGGAAGGTAGTACTGCAGACAGAGCTTGAGCATGTACCTAAATATCGAGGTACCACGTAGCAATCTCCCGTCTCATCGAGATAGAGTGCATGTACCCAGCAGTAAGGGAAAACCTTTGATGTTGCGTATGGCGTCCGTCAGATGACATTTGCACGCTTAACGCCGGCAAGACAGCTCTCCCTTGCCTAGTGTTTGTGTTGCAGAAGAGCCGAAAGTGTAATTACTATATTCTGGGTGCAATAAGCTGTTATGCTAAGCTGGATGGATTATCCATAATCCATAATCCACCCAGTGAGCGGATGTATTGACTGGTACAGCATATGCTTAACTGTAAGTCAAGTGGATACGATAGACAAGTACAAGATCCCCCATAGGAGGGAGGATAGGCTTGAGACAAAATCCTAGACCACACCAAGAGTTACTCGAGGTATAGAGGTATACCCGCGTAGAAATAACAGGAAGGGCGAATCCAAATTGGCAAAACCGACAAACTACTTAACCATGCTATAATCATGCTGTACTATGGAAGAGCCATGAACGATTGACTGTCTCTGCCCCCTATCTGCACTCACTCGCAATGATTCTGACCATTGACACAGGACAATAGGACTAATTGCCAAATTCAACAATGGTGCATCAATTATCCATTCTACAGAGACCTATACCATACACTCGCGCGCGCAACACTCTCCTTATTTCGTTCGCTCTCCCCTTATGCGTCGATCAAGTTCTCCTCCTGCTGCTGCTCCTGCTGTCGCTCTTGCTCATCCTCCGGGTGGCCTTGCGCCTTGTTCTTGCCTTTGCGCTCGGCCGCCGAACGCTGGTAGAACTCTTGGATGACCTTGGCCGGGATACGGTTCAGAAGTTCCTTGGGGTAGATGCGCAGCAGGCTCCACGCAATATCCAGGGATTCGTAAATGCTTCGGGACTCGTAGGCGCCCTGCGCGACAAAGTTGCGCTCAAACTTGTCCAAGAACTCCAGCGAGAGCTTGTCCTCCGACGACAGAGCCTCCTCACCGACGACAGCCTTCATGGCCGCGGCATCACGACCAATGGCGTACTTGGCGTACAGCTGGTTCGACACATCACCGTGGTCCTTGCGCGTCATGCCCTCACCAATGGCAGACTTCATCAGACGCGACAAAGACGGCAACACGTTGATGGGCGGGTAGATACCGCGGTTGTCAAGTTGACGATCGACGTAAATCTGTCCCTCGGTGATGTAACCCGTCAAATCAGGAATAGGATGTGTGATATCGTCGTTAGGCATGGTCAGAATGGGGATCTGGGTGATGGATCCGTTGCGTCCCTCGACACGACCGGCGCGTTCGTAGATGGTGGACAAATCAGTGTACATGTAACCGGGGTAACCACGGCGACCGGGCACTTCCTCACGGGCGGCCGAGACCTCACGCAGAGCGTCACAGTAGGCTGTCAAATCGGTAAGAATGACCAGGACGTGCTTCTCCAGCTGGTAAGCGTAGTATTCGGCGGTCGTCAGCGCCAAACGAGGTGTAATGATACGTTCAATCCTGTAGCAATATTATCAGTATTCAAGGTCATGGCAAAGAGTACCAGTAGCAAAGCGATCGACTTACGTAGGATCGTTAGCGAGATTGAGGAACAGAGTGACACGCTCCAGACTGCCGTTCTCTTCGAAATCGCGAGTGAAGAATCGGGCCGTCTCCAAGTTGACACCCATGGCGGCGAAGACAATGGCGAAGTTGTCCTCGTGGTCGTCGTGGACGCCCTTGTTGGTGGCGCCCTTTTGCGTAGCTTGCTTGACCAGACCGGCCTGTCGGCAAATCTGCGCGGCAATCTCGTTGTGAGGCAGACCGGCAGCCGAGAAAATGGGAATCTTTTGGCCACGAGCGATCGAGTTCATGGTGTCGATGGTCGAAATACCGGTGGAGATCATCTCCTCGGGGTAAACCTATTGGCTTGTCAGCATCCGAGACCTATACAGCGACGACGGCGATGGCGTCTGGGCGGGTTGTGTATGTGCATACTCTGGAGTAAGGGTTGATAGGACTGCCGTTGATGTCGAGGTACTCCTCGGCAAGCACCTTGGGTCCCTTGTCGATAGCGCGTCCCGAACCATCGAAGATACGACCCAGCATGTCCTCGGACACACCGAGCTTCAAGCTCTCTCCGGTGAACTCGACCTTGGTCTTCTTGACATCGATACCGGTGGTGCCCTCGAACACCTGCACGACAGCTCGGTTGCCTAGATTGTAGGGTAGGTTCGTCAGTACGCCTGCTGCTTGTATATTCATATATCCCGCGCCAGCTATTTTAAGCCGCATTCCGCCCGCGCTATCACTGACCTCGAGCTTCCAGGACCTGTCCAGATCTGACAGTTCCATCGGGAAGAGTCAAACTGACGATTTCGTTGTATCTGGGGAACTTGACGTTGTCGAGAATGACCAAAGGTCCGTTGACACCGCCGACGGTGTTGTACCGAAGGCGCGGCACGACCGAGTAGGACGACGACTCGCGGGGGTCGGACATGGCTGCGAAAGGCGGGTGTGGGAGAGATGAGGCTATTCAATAGGATCGGGAAGAAGAAAGAGGTTGGATTGAATTACGGGAGCTCGTAGCTCTGCAGGTCGTCTGGGAGCGACGATGGCTGGGGGGGATTGTTGGCGGAGCAGATAAATTGCTCGTGTCAAGGTGTTGGAAGATCCAGATCAAGCAAGCTTCACACAGACAGGCATGCACTGTAGTCAAGTCAGTTGGAGCTTCCACCGACGCACCAAAGCGTTGACGTCGGGTTTCCTGGGAGGCTTAGCCGCCAGACTGCGCTAATGCTGATTCAGGTAAGGACCTAAACATCCAAAACTGGCCCCGCCAGGCCCAAGCATCGTCGCACGCTCTCTCTCTCTCACACACACACACACTCTCTCTCTCTCTCTGCTCCGTATCTATCACATGACTCTCTTACCTTCTATTTCTTCGTTAATCTGAGCTGGAAGATGATGCTTTTAAGAGTGTATGGGCGGCAACCTGGCGGTTATGATATAAGCTTCCATTTGTTTTTGTTTTTAAAGAGAGCGTCTTTTATTTGCTCACTATTCTGCGTTATCCTGCTTGGTTTCTAGCTGTATACATTACCATAGCTCTCTTATCAATAGCGTCATGATTCCAAGGTATAATCCCTGTCGACAGAAGATGGATCGGCTTACTAGGTAGATGTGTTTGGTCGATGTATGAAGCACAATCCTAGAGAGAAGACCTATTGCATATGTATTTTTGAATATTTCGAGTAGTTTAGCTAGATATATACTCTCAGGCAGTCTTCGTGGCAGCAACTCTACGCATGCCCAAGACAGCCTTGCCCACGGCAGCATCGTTGGGCTTGCCAATCTCTTTGGTAATCCAGTCGCCAATATCCGCCACTGCATCCAGGTTGACGCCGGTGTCCATGCCCAAGCTCTCGAGGAAGTACACCATGTTCTCCGTCGCCACGTTGCCCGTGGCGCCCGGGCTGTAGGGGCAGCCGCCGAGTCCACCAATGGAGCTGTCAAAGGTGCGGATGCCGTGCTCGAGGGAGATGGCCGTGTTCACCAGGGCCTGGCCATACGTATCGTGGAAGTGCATGGCGATGTCCTCGTTGCGGATGCCCGCGGCCGCCATGCACCGCAGCAGCTCCTGCGTCCGCGGGGCCGTGCCCATGCCCGTCGTGTCGCCTAGCGAGATCTCGTCGGCGCCCATCTCGAGCAGCGACGTGGCGATCTCCGCCACCTTGTGGGGATCGACGTCGTAGCCCTCGAAGGGGCAGCCCAGCACGACCGAGATATAAGCCCGGGCGCGCAGGCCCATATTCTTAGCCCCCTGGATCACGGGCGCGAATCGCTCGAGCGAGGTCGCGATGTCGCAGTTGAGATTCTTCTGGGAGAAACTCTCCGTCGCGGCGGCGAAGACCGCCAGCTCCACGGCCGGCCGGCCTGTCTTATCGGTACCTGCGAGGGCTTCGGCTTGCGTCAGGTACGAGCCGGCCTGTTCTTCGAGGATCGTCCTCGCGTTCTCGAAGCCTTTCACATTCGGTGCGAGAAAGGAGTAGGTGAGGGGAGTGGCTGTCGGGATTCGCTGTCCTAGGATATGCTTCATAATTTCACTAGAACCATCCATCTGCGCATTGCGAATTAGAACTTGTTAAGCTCCGAGCGTAGTTTGTGCTTCGTGGTGGCCATACCTGAGGGACCCATTTCGGGGAGACAAAGGAACCCGCCTCTACGGTAGTCAGGCCAGCTTTCGCGAGCCTGGTGATCAATTCGATCTTGGTCTCTCGGGAAATAGACTTCTTCTCGTTCTGGAGACCATCACGTGGTCCGACTTCGACGAGTCTTATATAGTTGTTGGAGGCTGGGCGCGGATTCTTAACATCGGAAGCTGTCGCATAGCATCGTCGGTAGGAGGCGCGCAAGGCGGCCCTTTGGCGGGCGAGTTGGATCATTGGTCTCACGGAAGCCATTGTGAGTTCATCGCGGCCGAGGATCGGTTTCTTCGGCCGGTGTTTGTTCGTCGCTAGTCTCTGAGGGAGCGCTTGGTCGTTGTCAATTGAGGGTTGGCCGAGGTCACGACGGAGGGGGGCAAGCTCTTGGAAGCTGGGGAGCTCGAAAGCCGGAGATAGCCGGTCATAGTTAGTGGGTGCCGCTCCTCTGCAGTTAGAAATCTGGGGTAGTATTCTAAGAAACAGCGTTCCCAGTTCTTTCAACTACCTAATCGTACATGAACGAACACCAGCAGACACCAGAGTTGGCAATCCCTCTTCAACCAGTTGAATCTATTGAATTTCCGTCAAACTACCGCGTCCGTTGTGTAATTGACCAGGGAGACGACACCTTCTTGAGATTGGTATCCATCCGCTTTCCCGCGAGTTGCTACGAGAAGCCTGTTCCGCTAGGCAACAGTCAGCGAGCAAGCCAATCGCCATGCTTTACGCTGACAATGTGCCACCACACCAGCTTCCAGCAGATTCAATCTTGGGGTGATGGCTTTTCAGTGTAGCGCGCTGACCCGAGCCCACAACGCCGCCAACTGCTTAATCCGAGACGATGGCTTCTTAGCTCTTACCTTGAACTCCTTTGCAGGGATGTCTTCGGGTCACTGCGCTGCGCTGGGCTTGCAGGCTTGCTAGCGTTACGTAAGAGAAGGCCGCCTTTGCTTTGAAATCACCGAAGGGGCCGTAGATTTTCTGTCTCACAATGAATCATCCCTTTTCTGACCATGTTTATATGATTTCGTGCTGCTTTTTTTTATTTTGTCTGAATAGGACATTATTGTGTGTTTGGGCAGCTTGTGCGTAGGCATGTCGATGAGCAACGATACATTAGACGGCGCCGAAGCGCGTCGAGACCGCGTCCTCCAAGAGACGAACTTTGAGTCTTCCGCAGATCTGCAACACATACCACCCGTCAGCTTTACTGACGAAGAAACCAATGGAGCTGTTGGCGGTGCACCATCAAGCAATGGCAATGCGCCAAAGGCCAAGGCGCCCGCGGCAAGCACAACTCGAGTGCTCGCTCCCGACTTGCTACGGGGTACGCTCATGGTGCTGATGGCCATGGACCATGCCGTGGTAGCGTTGCGGTCCTGGGACCACGGACAAGCGCATGAATCGGAAGGCGACAGCTTGCCCGTCTCCGAATGGAACCGACCCATCGGCTACATCATCCGGACCTTCACCCATCTCTGCGCCCCCGGCTTCACCTTTCTTTTGGGCATGGGCGTCGTGTACTTCGGCCGTTCACGCGCGCGCCTGGGTTGGTCCACCTACCAGATGCTCCGCCACTTCGTCATTCGCGCGGCTGTCTTGACCCTTATCACGGTTCTCATGGGAGTCGTCATGACTGGAGGGAAGATTTGGTTCATGAACGCCGTGCTGTTCTCCTTGGCTATCGATTACGTCCTCGCTGGTGTCCTGTGGCTTATCCTCAACAAGATCGAGACGGCTATGACCCAAGGCCTCACGCCCTTCTTCGTGAAGGCTATTGAGAACGGCGAGAGAAGGCCGTTGCTGGTTGGCAGCAGTCTGGAAGACGAGCGCAACACCGACAAGGCATCGAGCCGCGCCGTCGCAGTCTCGTGGCATATCATCAATGCCATCCTCCTGGTCCTTGCGGGTGTCGCTGCGTGGTGGAACATCTGGCTGTCTCCAACTCACGGCCACTGCCAAACCGAGAGTCTTAGTATAAGTCAAAACATGATGGCTAGTGGAAACCCAATAGTCGACATCTGGTTTTGGCCTTTTATGACGGGGCATATCATGTCGGGCTTCCCCCCAATGGCTTGGCTTTCCTTTGCCATCATAGGATTGCTGTACGGCCGGCTCGTCCAGGTCCGCCCCTTGTCTTCCGCCCGGCTCAACTCGTCAACCCTTCTAGTCGCCCTGGCCTTCTTTCTTCTATTCGCCTTCACGAGGATCTTCCGATTTGGCAACTTGTCTGAAGGTTGCCTCCACATGCCCGAGCACGTTGCCAATCCCGATCGGAATCCCTACTTGACGTCCGTCCCTTCGTTCTTCTATGTTATCAAATACCCACCAGATGTCGCGTTCGTATGCTACACCATGTCGGTCAACCTAGCGCTGCTCGCGCTGTTCGGCGCGCTGCCGCTGAGTGTCACCAAGCGCATGACTGTCCTCCTCACCTACGGCACTTCGGCTCTGTTTTTCTACATTGTGCACCAGATCCTCTTGTTCTCCGCCGGCGCCGTTATCGCTCACTTTTTCGGGCGCGAAACTGGCGAGACTGACCCGTTCACGGGCGAGCCTGGTGTAGTGGTGGAAAGCTTATGGATCTACTGGGGGCTGTGGGCAGCTGCCCTCACGGTACTGTATCCTTTGTGCAAATGGTACGGTGGTTTCAAGAAGACAAAGGGCCCAGATTCAATTTGGAGGTTCTTTTAATAGACTACAAGAGTATATAGACATAGACTTTTAGATTAGTTCGTACGCAAATACGATTGATCCATTGCGTCCGGCAAAAATTAGAGCACATCAGCTGGCTGTTATGCCAAGACTATTGTGCTGTTGGTACATTCGATACCCATGCCCGAAATTCCGTTCAATCCAGTGCATTCCATCTCGGCCGGTGTTCCATCCTGCGTTGATAGTACAGTCAGCGATCCAACACTCTCTTCATTCCCACCACGAGTGAGGGGATTTAAGCGGCTTTGAAACCTACATAAGCCTTCAGATCTATATTGCTGAAGTGGAAGCCCTTGCAGTGATCTTGATCCGCACAGAGGAGGTAGATGCCTTTATCGGTACTCTCCCCTGCAATGGCTATCAGTTTCTACCAATGGCACGAGTCGAGTATGGGAAGAGACTTACCAAGTGTGGAGCTCCAGCAGGGGTCGCTGATACAGCTACCATCCTTCAGGCTCTGACCTGTCTGGCCCACGAAGTTCTCCCAGGTGAAATTGGTCGCGTAAGCAGCCAGGCTGACATTGCTGCCTGGCGGTACCCCTTTCTCCTGGTCGACGTAGTTCTCGATGAAGTGGATCGGGTACGACGTGTTTCGCACGGTGAAGTTGCGCCACGTGACGTTGTGTAGGTCGCACGTCGTGCCGAGCTTCCCCTTGAAGCGGGCACCGATGAGGGAATCCTCGACCACGGCGTTCTCGAAGAGATAGTTCCCGCCGGCTCCGCTGGTGCAGGATACGGCGATACCGTGGCCGCCCGAAGAATACATGTTCCGCACAGTCACATTGGTCGCGGGGGGTGCTACGTTGATCAGGTCATCGCCGTTGTAAATGGTGAAGCCCTCAATGAGCGAGTGACTCGCCGACATGTCGATGCCATCTTAAGGCCTTGTCAGCAACACGCAACAGTCGTAGGCTAAAAAGGCGTTGATCCCTCACCTGTGTTGAAGGGGAAACCATCATCTGATCGTGCATCGATCAGAGTGTCGGTCATCCACACATAGCTACCTCCCATTGAGAACACCCAGGCGACTGGCTTCCAGACCTTTAGGTGCCTTGCTCTAAGGTAGCTGCATGTTCTCAGTTTAGACATCCACCCATTATCCAGATCAGGCTTGAGATTCTCTTACTCGACTTTCAGGGAGAAGAAGTGCGGTCGCCCCTTGTTTGCGCTGTTTGCTGCACCGCCTGGCCACCACAGTTCCCCATGTCCTGACACGTTGATGAGCGATAGTCAAAGAATTCTCATACGGCCACGTACCGATGAACCATCCCTCTTTTGGATCCTCACTTCCTGTCAACGTGACATTAACCCCTTGAAAGTTGATCCAGCGGCCTGGGTAGAGATTGGTGTCGGCGACAACCGATTCCACGTAGGTGACGTTATCAGGCAGCGTCACGTTTCCACTGAAGACGAACTCGACATTGGACAAGGCCTTTAGTTGTAGCGGTGTCCATAAACTATACGTGACGCCTTTCTCGAATACTACGCGAGAGTGGTCGCCGCATTCGGTCGTGGTCTTCACAACATTAGGGGTATCGTCCGTTCCCGTTCCGTTCTTCGGCACGACACAAGTCTTTACGTGTTCCAGCGTCTCGGGTAGCCAGTAGGCATGCGCAATGCTTGGGAGGACGAAACTAAGTAGAGGAATTAAGAGCTTCATGATTCCTTTGACACTTCCTGCTGGTAGCTGCACTTCCTGAACGTTGCTCCCAAGGACTGCGAATTATGTTTGCCAATCCCAAGTTTTCGAGCTTACAAGTTGCCCGCGTATCAGGCCAATAAAATACGAGATCAGTCCATCTTTTCCCTATATAGGTAGTTGTTTCTCCGCGATTTTCCACCAATTGACACAACTGATGTATTAACCGATTGCTGCGCCTGCCGTATAGCTTCGTTAAAATTTCGATAGAGACATTTATGGGTAGCCCTTTTTCCGAATCTCCGGTGAGCAGAATGAATGCGAGAACCGTCGGCCACTCCAGAGTAAGCCAATTCTCGGAATCCTCGCATACGAGAAATATCATTCTGAGAATTGAGGTCGTAGAATGATTTTGAATCATCTGAAACTCAATTTCAGCTTCTCCCCAACTCTACTGAATCGACTGGTGTTCGAGGTTGATGGCGAGTTTTGTCTGACCAACGGTGCAGCCGTGGGTTGAGTTGTATATCCGAGTGGACTCCCTGGCGCGAGACTTGGGGTGTCGCTCGTGAGGGGAGTCTCGCTCTGCTTGATGTCGTACATCTTGTTAACGCTTCCCAAAATCATTTTGTACACATCTCCAGATACTGGTTCGTGGTCGATCACGTCCCTTGATAGTCCAATGTCAGCATGCATAAAGGCTTGTTAGAATCATAGGGATTTTTACCGTATCCCGTATTTACTTTCGAGGTCGTTGTCGAACCTTTCAAGTCTCTCTATACCTGCCTGGCCGAAAGAGACGAATTCAATGCTAAACCACCGTAGACTGTAAGGCTTTTTCTCTATCGCGGCGTTCCGAAGGAATTCGACGATCGATGTCTCTACATCTTCGTCCGAAAAAGTGCCGTCCCATACTCCGTCGGTAAACACAATGAGTGTCATGGGCTTGGACGTATCTTTAAGATAATCGAAAAAGATTTGGCCGAGAATCATAGCCATATCCGTGCCAGTCTTTGAATCGTCCTGCGGCTGCAATGCGTCGACACATGCTTTGTCGAATCTATCCAGCAATCTTTTCACAGGAGCATTGCTGATATTATAATCCTTGCCGAGGGTAAATTCCATATCAAGACCATCTTTATCAAGACTTCCGATCATGCTTGCAAGGGTTTCAAGTGCAGTCCTCATGGCTGGCCAATATGGTCTCATTGACCCTCCATTATCAATGACGAATTTCTGCATATTGGCGCCTCATTAGTAACTCAACATTAAAGGGGTCGCCAGAAATGAGGTCTTACGATATCTCTGTTCACGAGGAAAGAGCTCAAAGTTCTATCGTTTCCACCCATGAGGCTTTTGAAGAAACCCTTTTTCTTGATGGAATCAAGCTGGCGACATATTTGCCAGTTGGGTTCTATTTCAAAACGTGTTGGCAGGCTGTTGAGCTTGCCTGATGTAGGAGTGCGAGGAACCATTCCATCTCGACTTGGTGATATCGGAGACTTAACAGTAGTGTATAGGCCGCCCGTTCCTTCCATTGATTGCGGCCGAGCCATTTTCGTAGGTGTCGTATCGACTTCATATGGGCCGTTGCTGTGCGCCGAGTGATCTAGTACTGTACTGGTCTCTGGGGTTTCTCGAGTGTTGATGGTGATTTGTGGCGGCGATTTGCGTGTATGCGCGGGCTGGGTGATGGCTTCCAGCTCAGGTGTTTGTGTGTCCTCCAAATGATGGGCTCCTCCTGGTTGAATCTCTGGCTCATGTTCAGCCATTAATTTGGGAGACTCAACTTGTGCTTCCCCAATGACAATCGTCGGTGGGTTGGAAGCGGAGGGTGTCTCTTCGTCCTTCCGCTCCCTGAGGTGCGGCGCGACAGGAATTTCGGGGGCAGGGCTTAGTCGCAATTCGCCCGCAAACACGCCAGATGCTGGCCGCGCAGTGACAAAGATCGACTTGCCCGTCCTCGATGACAGATGCGATGATGTACCAATATGGTCTCTCCGGGGCAATCTCATGCTTTTCTTCGCTTGGCGCATAAACTCTGATTTGTTTCGCCTGTTAGACTGGTGACTGTTGTGCGCCAGCATTGCCCCTGATGATCGACCACCTGCGCTTTGATTCTGGGATAACATAGCTTTCACTGTATCACCTTCCCCGTCCATATCCGCTAGAAGTTCCGCCTCTTCTTCGACTTGGCGTACTGCGTCTTTGATGTAGTCGCTGAGCGGCGTCCACTCCCCTCTTTGGACGTGCCAGTCGTGAGTAGCTCTGGCAGCAGGTATGAACTCAGCAAATCTGAGAAGCAGGTCGATCGAGGATAACCGTTCCCGAGGTTCCCTCCGAAGCATTTCAGTATCAACTAGATCCAGAATCTTTGACGTTATTGTGTCTGACTTTCGCATAGAACTTCGAAGGTGGTTGTGCCATGCTGTAACAGCCACGAGAACCTCCTGGCCATCATGGAAAGCGTCATCAGCGGTTGGCTGCCTCCCAGAATTAGATCCACGCAGTTGCTTGATGGCATTCTGTCGGAGCTTTTCATAAACCCACACACCTTGGCGGCCAAGTACGACCCAGGTAGCAGCGACTGAAAATACACATCCCAGTGACCAGATATCAATTTTCTGGGTGTAATCAGTCAGAGTGCCGCGAGGTCGGCCACGGCGTTTGATGTCGGTTTCTGGAGCCCCTTGATTTGAACACTCTATTAGCTCGACTTCATATTTGTCTCGTATTGGGCTCAACTCCTTACCATACGTCTCTGTAAGACCTGTCAAGATAGTTTTAGGCTCCAAGCCGGTCTCATCTTTCATTCTGAACTTGGCAAAGCCAAGATCGGCGAGTTTGAACTCCCCATGGACACGTAAAATGTTGTCCGGTTTAATGTCGGCATGCCACCTACACTTGTCAGTTGCATCATGAAATCGTCGTGTAATAAAACATACCCATGATACCTCACCGAATCACCACTGTCTCGTTGTGCCTCCAGGTTGTGAATCCTCTCTACTGCTTCGGCTACTTTGGACAAGGCTTCCCAAAACCCAAGGATGGTATCGAAGGCACTAGGTGGGTCTTTCGGAGAAAAGAATAGCTCTTCTAGATCCAAATCGCCGAACTCCAAGAGGAGATTCCATGTTCGAACGACCCGTTGACCATCAGTCTCTTCATCAACCTCGTATTCGCCCAAGTACTGGACCATGCCTGCTAGACCCTCGACTGCGGAGTAGTTCAGCTTTTCTTGGTTGAAGACGTGTTTGTTTTCACTCGTGAAAGTCTTTAAGGCCATCGAGTAGCACTGCAAGCATATTAGTTTAGGCATAATAGCTCTACGGATTGTCGAAATATAGGCTACCTTTCCATATACGGGATCGTTATATTCGGAACGCTTTAGCCTCTCTTTGAGTCCAGTCGATAAGAATCGATCTTGTACCGAAACCTGCCATACTTGTGCTGTTCCGCCTTTGTTGTTGATCAATTGTCGTCTGCAGAAGGGGCTAATCCACCTGCCTCGTCTCCTATCCGAGTAGACGGTTGGGGTGTTCAAGTCCATCACGACATGTTGAAACATGAACCGCATATCATCGAACATATTCAGTAACTTGTTGACGTCGGAAACAGAGCTTTGTTGAAGGTCTTCCTTGAGTGTATCGAGGTTGGACAGTCCCTCATTTGATAGGTTCCCATCGGTGATTCCAAATCTCTGGAAGGTACGTATCAAGAAGCCGCAGTCGAGGTTCAATAATATAGCGAACACGATATAGCTTTCCCGACCAATCTTCTCCAGGTCGCTAGCCTTCAGGCGACCAGGCTGGTTGCGCAAATGATGACCACTGTCTTGTGCAGCGCTTAACAGCGCAGAAAGGTTGGTCAATCCTGTCTTTCCATTCTTCTGGCGCATCCATTTGACAATCTCGGATGTGTGGTAGAAATCTTTGGTGCAGCAATGCGTAACCCATTCGCCACTTTCGCTACCGGCTCGAAGACAGCCCCCTTTGGAATTGGCATCATGCCAGTGGCAAGCATGATATCTCCAATCGTTGTTGAGTTTTGTCTTGAAGGTTTCGAGAATGGAGGGTGGTTGTTGTGCCAAGGAGCTCGTCATTGTGAGTGATTCTTGCTCTGGGCGACGAAAGCGGCTAGCATCTGACAGTAACTAGCTATCGAGTCGATAATGTAAGTAGGGGATGTAACTAGAAAGGGCGAGTTGGGGCCGAGAAATCAAAGTTTGATCGAATTTGCAGTGAAGCCTTGTCGCAGGATATGCCTCTGATGATGGATCCAACTTTGTTACCCTCCACAAGGAGGCAGAGGGAGGAACCGGCAGCAACGATGAATGAATACGTGCAGAAATTAGCTGCCGGAAGCCTTCTGGAGCGCACTCAGCACCCATTACTTACATGTCCCTCCTTCTTCCATACAGGTTAGCCATTTTGGGGGCTGCAACAGCAGCCACTTCAGTCCAGCAGCTGTGTTGTCTTCGAGTGGTACCCCCGGGCTCTCCAAGTACATGACAGTCTGTCACTGTATAAAGTTCTTTTACCGAGCCTCATTCATGATCGATAGCCCCGCCCGGTTTGTCCATTTCAACCACGACCTCACAGTTGCGGACATCCCCCCTTTTCCACTGCCATTGAATTTCCAAACTACATAAGTAGGTACTCAATGCGTCATTCAAGCTCAATTCATTCAAGTACATATGTATCCAGGGCAGTGCAGTATTTGCAATTCATTTTACTTATAGATAACTGCCGGCAATCGTTGATTGCGCCTGCTAGGTGCATTTGATGTATTGATTGTACTCACCTACAGCCTGCTTCTACTGACATGAAGTGTGGTGGGTCGATGCAACAAGGCAGCCACCACCGCTCTGCCGCTGCCGCTCTTTCTGGGTTACAATTGGCTCCTGCAGCTTCAGCCCATTGATCCTTGTGTCTTAGTCGACACGGGTCGCTATTCCCCCCAAGCCCAGCAGTGTCACACAGTGTTGCACCGTATACACCTTCTCCCCTCATGAGGCTCAAGTCAGCTTTTCGGGGTTTCGCGAAGTCCCATGAACGCATGAGATAGCACAAACTTGCAGCACCATCTGAAATCTTTAGCGATATAGATTTTCGGGAATCACAATTGTACTTCTATATGGTCTCTTTATGCCCTAGCACCATCAATAGGCGCACATGTATGTACCCTCCGTGTTTCTCTCTACTTTGTGAACGCGCAAGTCCGTCACTTCCAGGACCTTGCCACACCGATGTGGGAATTCTCTATTTCTCGTTCAATGGAAGCAATGGTCGAGGCTGCAGCACGATGTTCTTCATCTTACCAAACCAGCCTGGGCTACGCATGTAAGGGGGTTCGTTGTCGCGTTCCCATCCTCTCTGTAGCGCCTTCCTCCCAAACCATGCGCCGACCCCAGTAAGGAAGGTCAATGGGATGGTGACTTGAAGCCATCTCATCATTGCCGTCTCCGAGTACGAGCCTTCGGGGCTCTCAGTGCCCTGGTATTTGATGATGTCTGTGCTGAAGAATGTCTGTGGTAGATAATTAGCAACATTCTCGGCTGCAATGGACTTTAACTCACCGAAACGAAAGTAGCTGGTAGATATACGAGCGTCACGATTGTAATTATGAGCATCATGGTCTGCTCCCGTTCCATTCTATGACTAACATTCTCCATGCGGAATGCCGATTGACTCTGAAGGTGTTGAATGACCTAGGCAAATTGTGCGATCAGTTGCCAGCCTAACTTAGTATCGTTCATGGAAGACTCACTAATTCTCTTCGATCCGAAACAATTTTCACCAATGCTTTAGTCCGCTTCACCTCCATGGCGAACTGGACGTTGATGGCTTTAATCTGAGCTGCAAACGATGCCACTTCGCCAGCGCAGTCACCCGGAATCGTGAAGTTCTTGTCCTTCACAATACCTTGATAAAATTCCAACAAGGCCGAAATTACATCCATGTTGCCCTCCAGTGCCGCTACGGCTTGGCTTGCCGCTTCCTCCCATATCTGGAGGTCTTGTATATCTTGAGGCGTGTAGTCTTTAAAAGCGCGGACGTACGCAGCGCGACCCCATACGGCCGATTGACTCTAAAGAACAATGAGTGTTACTAAGTTCCGAAAACAAGAAAATAATATAAAGACTTACCACTCGATCCACTGATCTTTCAAGCCAACTAATATGACTCCTCCAATCTTCTCTGGCCCAGAGACAGTACATGAGGTGAGCAGATAGGGAAGAGCGAAATGCCTGTTCTGGCGTCCCAAACGAGCGGCACTCAGACGGAGAGTCGTCTCCCATCAGATCTTTGAATCGCCTTTGCAGTTCAAGATCTGTCCCTCCCTTCACTACCAACCAGAGTGTGTTTCCGTTATTCACGTCGAACTGGTGGTGAATGACTGCCTGGCGAATGGACCACACGCCAAAAGTAAATTCAGTCGGATGTGAAGACTTCAGTCTCACGCACTTGAGGTTATAACAGAGTTGGTACTGCTTGTCGCTCCGGCCGAGCCCCCCGGCCACTCTACCGTCCACCGGTCTAATCGCAATTGGCTGTGCCTTGAACCCGCTGAAGTTCATATCGTTAGGTTGGGTCTGTCCCCCAAATAATGAGATGAAATCCACGATACTCGGCATCACTTGATGATAAGTCATGAGTTCGCCGAACATCTCGGGCGTCAGGAGGAGTGGAGTCCGCGATGTGACAGCAAAGAGGTTCCTACTCAGGGGTTCAGTATTGTGGTCTACATGCCAATAATCGGTAAGCCTTACACAAAGCGACATTTTGGATCGCCCTTTCTCGCTTCTACCCTAGTTGGGGTGCGGCTTGTGTCTCTTTGGATCCCAAGAAATTCTGTCAATTCGGCTAGGTGGTGTGCATTACACTTAGCAACAACTGGAATGGTCAGCATTCGCTCATTTCAAATACCGAGGCTCATTTTACCTTTGCCATCAGCCGTGAAGAAATCCCTAATGACCACTTCCCATTGTGATTTATCCGATTCATACAGGGTTGGCTTTATTAAGTCGTACTGATCCCCTAGAGACTTCAAAGCGTATGGAAGAGTATCGACAGTGGTTGAGATGGCATTCCGTGGGAATGTATGCGCTTCACGCAGCGAGGCTTGAAAACGCTCCGGTAGTTCAGTATTGGCCATGTTTTCAATGCGGTATCGATATGGTTACTTAGAAACTTGGATGCAGCAATACTACAAGCACCGAAGTCGGGAAGGGGGAAATGTAGCATAAATCAAGCTGTTGAGTGCTGATTGACATAGCCACAGTGCTCCCCGACAGCTGAATGATGCCTTGCTGGAAGCCCAATAGCATGCGCCTCGTCATATGCCCAACGCAAAGTCTCGTGTTGACAAATCATTTGAGCCACTTGTAATTCTACTTGAGACGTGCTTCGAAATTGAGAGTTTGATCAAACGACAATGATCCTGCGCCGACTCGAGAACCGCCACGACACCATCTACACAATCGCTACCCAAAGAAAAGTGCCTGTCGAGCGGCCTCGAACAGCCCATTTTAAGAAAGCCTGCATGCAATTGGGTATGCGGTACACACAGTGCGTACCTGCTGTCCAATCGCTGGCCCCTTTCAGCCCGAAAACGCCACCCACCCATCTTCTCATTCCAGTATCCTGGCAATGTCTTAGCGAAACCCCGGCACTCGACCGGAAAAGGCGACCTAAACTGGCGAAGGCGACCGCTGGATGTTTTTCGTTTTCGTAAGGTCTTTGATGGCTTGCCAGTCTGCCTATTGCCCCTCCGTTCATTAGCAAAAATGCATTTTCCCCTCCCCTACAGGTGGCAGACTGCTCACTCACCGCGGTAAAGTCTTCAGGTGTTTCGAATTGCCAATGATCCTTCTTTCGGCTGGGCTCTTGGGAAAAGTCCTCTTCCGGCCATCTCTTCACCAGGAAGTCGTCGCGAAGCTTTTGCCAAGTGAGGCCGCCGTAAACGGATACAATCTGAGGGTACTTCTTCGGTTTCTGGGCTTCACGCGCTGCTTGTGCCGCCTGCGCTTGAAACGAGGGTGTGCGACTGCCTCTTCCGATTACCTTGAAGGAGTCTTTCCACGTTGGCCTTTTGAACTGGCTTCTGAATGAGTTGTTACGACCGTTAGACTGTCTGGAAGGAGGTGGCGTCTGTGACGCGGGTTCTGTATGTGATGACATTTTTCTCTTTTTCTCTATGTTCTTCTTCTTGGGGGTAGGTTATGTGCTTTGTCTCTGTGGATTGCTCTTTGGTGACCAAGGCAGTCTGGCTCAGCTGCGCTTCATAGAGGCTTACGACCCGTTCGAGGGAGGAGGCGAGGAGTCGGACATTTATCAGTCTGACAGGCTCCCTGACCGCATGTGTAGATTACATGCCTTGGCTTCTGCATTGGTCCGCTAATCGTTGCCTGCCATGGTTGCCTCACCTTGTTGCCTCCCATATACGCGCCCAGTGAGCGAGGCCTGCCGTTCGACTCACCGGGCTTAGCCTCTTCACACCTCACCCGTGACTTTGGGGGCGGCGTGGCTTGAGCAGTTAGCCTCACGGCCTCCCGCTTCCCGCCTTCTGTCAAGACAGGACCTCTCGCAGGTGAACCCGCCCGACAATTCTCAATGCTCAACTTCCAAAAGAATTTGCCGAAATGATATTGAACCTATGAAAGATGCGGTTATGATCGTGAATGCTCCATCATCGACGATGGCTTTGCTGTTATCTTCCCATTTCTCATTATCCGCTCGAGGAGATGGCCACCAAAAGATTGAAATGATCTTGTTATCCATGCAGAAGTCTTTCTTTCTTTCTTTTTTTCTTTCGATGCTGGATATAGGACCACGGCAATTTTCAAACAGAATGGTGCTGAATCACTTATCGGGTACTCTGTTTATCATGCTCACTCACATTTGCCCATCAAGGTTTCGTTTAGGCTGTCATAGACTCAATGGCCAACCTGGGATCTCATCAATTCACCGTCGGACTAATCTCTTTTTTTGAACCACTCGATAGAATATCTATAATGATAACTATGTTGCTGTATTCAAGGGTTCACCATGAAATATTTAAACATGTAAAGCCACTGGTGTCTCCTTTATTAGATTATGATGCATCCAAAGAAACCAATAGAACAACATCAACACAATTTAACTACCTATCTCTCCCAATGTCAACTGACGACGAGCAACGTCCCAGCCCTCTCATAATACCTGAGCTGCTCGAGGCCATTCTCCTGTACGTCGACGAGCGAAACCTCCTCGTGAGCGCCCAGCGCGTGAGCCGGCACTGGCGCGCCGTCATCGCCGTCTCGCCCAGCCTCCAGTGGAAACTCTTCCTGCGCCCCGACGACCGGGCCGCCACCGCCCGCGCGCCCCGGAAAAACCCGCTCCTAGCCAAGGCCTTCCCCTTTTTCTTCGACGACTGGCCCAACGGCGTGTTGCTGACGCCCCAGAACGGAACCCGCGCGCTCCTCTGGGCCAAGTCCGACACCACCGCCGCCGAACCGCCGGTGCTGGGCCGGCGCCGCGCCAACCCCTGGTACCCCCTCCCACAGTGGCCGCATCTTTGGGCCCGTCGGGAGGCGTTCAGGAGACCGGACGCCAGCTGGCGCCGCATGCTGGTGCACCAGCCGCCCGTGCTTCTATCCAATGTCCTCACGCCCATGTGGGACGGGCTGCCGCAAAAGTGGATACATCTCAAGCCGACCGGGACGTCCACATCCGGAGAGCATGGAGGGGAAAGGAGGCCGCCAGCGACGCCGTGCCGGATGCAGGACCTGGTGAGGTCCATATTCCGAGGCTTTAGGGCCAGGCTCGATGAGGGGAGCAATACCTTCGCATGAGCCGAGATCGAGAGCGATCATGACACTGCTGATGGCGACGACGGTGACGACGGAGACGAGGATGTGGGACTGCCCAACGTGGCCGGGTTCAAAGTGATATGGAATTTACAGGGGCCGACATTTGGAAAACGACGTCGCGCAGTGGAGGATGCATACGGCTTATACCACGATACCGGCTCTAAGAAGGCTGGGGTCCCAAGACAGCACGTTCTCGTCTTACACGACGTGGAAATAGGGAGTGTGGCTCCTCAGGATCGACATTTCGGTCAGTTAAAGGAGATACTGTTTTCGTCATGACATAAAGATGTTTATCAATGATGAAAGGCTCATTTACGGACGCAGATAGATACACATCGCGAAGTGTTCTTAGTAGGGCATAAAAGTGCTCGATGGGACGAGTATCTATTGATCTGTCAATTATCGCGAAACCTGGTGTTTCCTGCATAGCTCTCGTCCTCAAAGTTTTCCTCCATTACGATATCCCTGTGACTGCCGGATCCGGGCCACGTCTTCTGCTTCATCAGGGCATGCTCAAGCAATACATAATGTCCTTGTACTGTCCATGATCTCTCTCCGCCGGTATCATCACTTCGTGACTGATCGGTTGAATCACCATGCGGGACCAAACCAGGCTCGGGTAGACTCCAAGGGTCTTCTTCGAGTAGACTCCTCCAGGGCTGTTCGGGTAAGCTCGAACTCATGTCGCATCTGCTCCACTGCAGCTCTCTCTTTGCGAATCTCATAATCGTGAGGACAAAGTGCGAGGGCGTGTTTGATCTCTTTGGTAGCTTTCTGGGGCTGTTTAATCAATCGGAAGATTGTAGCCTTTTGCCGAAACATGTCGGCTCTTGACGCGGTGCTAGGTCTCCAGATGGCGTCGGGAAAGGCACCTCTGAACATGGCCTGGTTGATGCGACGGAGAGCAAGACGTGCAAGGTCGGGAACCAGGGCAGGTTCGTCGTTCAGTTTGGCCTCGATGATACGAATGGTGCCCGTCGACAGTTTGCGGTTGAGCTCAAAGAACAACTCGTGCACTTCGTTCATCCACGGTGTCGACTCTGAGAGGTACTCATAGGGTGCGCCACTTGGATGTCCAAGGAGATCGATCTTGTTGCATGCACCGGCCCAGGCCTTACAGCTCTTTTCCAAGTTGTCCTGTTGGAGGTATTCATCTCCAAGCTGATCCTGGTTGCGCAGGTCCTGCAGGATTGCGTCTCTCTTGAGCTCCTCCGGCTTGATTTGGACCTGCCGGATGATCCGATCAGTCAGGGTCAAGTTCACTTGGCCATGGAAGGAGACATCTTTGAAGCCGCGAAGCTTGGAAAATGGAGCAAGAAACGCTTCTTGTTGATCAACCGTAGGGAATGATGTGTCGACACCCTTAACAGGATTGGGCAAAATAATCTTGTGCTCGGTGTTCTCGGCGAATGTCACCGTCTCCCTGAAGTTCTGCAAGCAGAGACAAAGCAGGTGAAGATCGCGATGGAGCATGACGAATTCGAGGCGTTGGCGATCCTTTTCAGATTTGTCGGCTTCTGAAATCTCATATTTCATGATAAATCCGTTGAAGTCGTGGAGGAGGACCGGATTTCTAGTTTTCATCATGGGGATGCTCAGATACTTGGAGTCAATGATGCGCAAGATGTCATAGGTCTTTCGCGCTCGCAAGTCGGTTTTGAACAGGACAAATCGGTTGACCTTGCGGAAGATCTCATTAGCCTCATTACCGATTTGGCGATTTGCGCGTAAGATTCCCAGGTGCACATCACCGCCTAGCTTGGGCTTTGAGATCTGGACGTTGCAGAGAAGAAGAGTGTAGATCTCGTCTCGGATCTCTCGAGGAAGATCGAGAAAGCCAACGGCCGGTGCCTCCATGACGATGAGCTGCGCAGTCGGTTCCAGTACGGGTGGAGAATGAAGTAATCAAGAACAAATAAACAGCAGAATGAACCCCAAAGAAGTGATTTTGCCAATGGAACGGGTGTTGTTGGGAGCAGTTGGGAGGGACAAGTCGCAATGGAATAAATGCCAAAAACAATTCCAATGTTGGTTGTCAACCAAAAGGCTGTTGTTGGAAACAGCAGCAATTGGTAGTAGCTGCAAAGTGCTGTAAATTGAAAGATACTTATTTTTCAAAGCTTGATGGACCTCAGCTTCACATTTATCACCTGGGGCAGCACTTGAATGGCACATAGCACTCACACCTACGTTTGATGAACGAAGAGTGAAAAACATAGGGGACCTCTGTAATTCGCATTGGCCAGCCAGCCCGCACGCCATCAACCCTCGCGAGCCACAGGGGGGTACTGTAAGGCCAGAAGGACACAATGAAAACACCTCCAATACCTCGAGTTGACAGAGACTGGTTTCTTACTAAAGGCAGCTTCCTTAGAAGGCTGTCACACTTTGCCATTATGCAAGCAGTGGACGCCGCTCCGCTTCAAGGGGGCTTTCCGGGTCGATATCTTCCCGAAACCTGCGTAATTTGATATCAGTCGCGGTAATCATTTACACCAGATCATTTCGGGACTCGAGTGCTTACCTCGTGTATCCGATAAAGGACAAGAGCCAGAAGGAACCCAGGTATGTCAAGGTCCATTCAAGAAATCCCGCAGGTTTATGCCGACCAGAGTACATTAGAACAACAAATGACAGTCCGATTGCAACCTGGAAAACCATCAGAAACGTGTTGAGGATGCACCTGACACACTATGTTAGTCTGATTTCATCTTGGATGGTTACGGGGTATGTACGGACCATCTCCGCAATCCGGCGAACTTGGCAGGACCCCAAGTCTGGTCCCACCAGACAGCGGCCGTCAGCACGGCGCTCAAGCCGAGACCGCCGAACGTGCTCATTAGCAAGTAAAGGTGTCGCACATGGGCGTCGACAGTATCGAAGACGCTGAGGAAGAACAGGCTGATGGCCGCGGCGAGGCCTGCGATCAGTGCAAAGACACTCGCGTTCTGGCGCCAGGGGACGTCGTCGACGAGGCTGTAGAAGCCGCGGGCATAGCGCACGTGGTGCACGGCGAACATGGAGCCCGCAAAGGCGAGCCCCGTCACGGTGCATCCGGCCACGAAGACGGGCTTGAAGGTGAAGGCGGCAATGTCGCTGATGAAGGGAACGTCCGGATTCACCTGCCCCGGATAGCGCGGCTGGCCCAGGGCGAGCCAGCGCACTAGCAGGATGCTGATGGTGATGAACCACGAGAGCCCCGCGATGAGCGGGAAGAGCCATAGGTAGCGCGTGAGCGAGGCGCTCTTGAGGGCGCGTGGCCAGAGTAGGACGACCATTACTGCTTATACGGGCATCGTCACCAGGTTTCTCTGGTGCAATTGGGTTGAAGCATTGCCGAAGAGAATTTGACACGATTGGGTTTGAGTGAGCCGAGTAGAGAGGGGATTCACGTTCTTCACGTGCGTCATTTGGCTGGTGGGGCCATCCGGGCGATACGACCATTCGCAGATGGTCATCGCTGTCGGTCGTCGCTTTCGGTCATGGTGAGGATGATCACACCAAAACGTACTGACGTCTGCTTTAGAATGTACAATAGGAGGTTTTGCTCTTGTAGCTTCTCAATAGATGGTCGTCAATTTAAGAAACCCTGGCCACAGCTCGTTTAGGCTTTGGTTACTGTCTTAGTGATAATAGACTTGTTCGACGAACGTCTTCTGATTGGGCAAAGGAGTTTCTGTAAGTTAGGATAACCCTGTCGACAACGGCTTCCACACGGAAAGGGGTAAACAGAACAGCTTGAATATCATGACAAACCTTTAATATTCATTCTAAACACCCTACAATGTGCATCATTTCTATTATTGGAGCCGTACCTCGATCTCGCGAATGAGTATGGTCATGGGAGCATGCCATCCAAATCTCGAAATCGCATTCATCGAGCATTGTTATATATGCCTAACATATGATGGTTTATCGCAACTATTTACACAAATGATTCAAGAGTATTCGATCCCTTAGTGGTCTTAGCGATGGGTTTTAAAGGGGTACATGTGCTTGTCCCAGTCCCTTTCCCTTCTTGACGACTACGTATTTATTCAACTGACTAGCCTGAGAGAGACCTGCGGTGATGAGTGGCTTGTTCAGTTGATTAGCCATTAGGTTTTCATTCGTGATCCTTCTTATTTTACTATGCAACATGATCACAACTTCACATCATCATCAGCAATGTGTAGTCCTGACTATGCCATTGTAGAGAGCTATACAACAGGGGACTCTACCTTATCTCAACTCTTCCACGTGCTCTATTCGTTGGTTCATATTGCCTTTTACTTCTCCCATGCATAACACTATCCGCTATGCATACGGAGTAACGTACCAAACAAAGTTGTGTGCGTTACTGCAGTTATCCAGATCAAGAGGCTCGCCACTTTGGCGTGGCACAGGGTGTCGTAGCACCACCCTTTCTGGACACAGTAACATCTGCGTAGCGTGTCGTGTCCCCTCGCCCCTGCAAGATCGGACGATTCAAGATGAGCATGCCCTCTGCTGTGATACAGAGCGTCGTGGACAACTCGCACCAGAGATTCGAAGTGAAAAAGGCCATCGAGAAATCAGGCACATATCCATATCTCTGGCTAGCTGTACCTTTATCTGTTGGGTTTCACCACCGGGAAACGTCCGTGGATCCAATGGCTGGTCAGAAGCTTCCCCTTTTACGGGAGTTCCGTCTAGAAGTTGTGGAGAAGGTTTGGAACCGCCGTCGGTGGCGTTTGTTCCTCGAAGCTTCTTTGCAGCGGCTTCGCTTGGCTTCATCAGACGCCCAGCTAGCTCCCGCACGACATAATTGTTTCGTGCTACGAGGTGACGGACATGTACTTGTGCATCCGTGTCGTTTGATCATATCATATCGGCAGCTTCTGTTAGCAAATGTATGCGTCAATCTGCCTAGACAGTGGGTACTGGAGGAGTTATACACGATGTCACTTTTGATGCTCTAGACCCCCAATATGTTACAAATCAGTAAGTATTATTGAATATGTATTGCATATATGTAGTATATAGATATACGACCAACTCGTTTGTTAGGCTTGCTTATGAAATAGATATTATACTATTAGGAGCATATATTCTCCATCGATAATTAGCATATTACGTGACACAAATTGTTCTGGGCCAAACCTGCGTGACGCCGAATCGCAAATATTTTCCACAAAAGGAACTATGGGCCTCTTCACTAGAGTATCACAAAAGTAGCTTGCTCATATTAAGCTCTATGAGATGTATTACAATCATTAGTATTTGCATGAGTTTCTTCTCTGGAAACAATGCGTCCAGCCTTAGCGGTTAGTTGTGTAACCTGATGGCGTCCCCGAACATGTGTTGATTGTGTGTGAGATGTTATTTTCTAAGATACATGGAATTTGGAAAGGTCCCTGTTCGCGCGGCAGTCTACTTTCTCTCATGTCGACCAAATCTTAGACGCTTTGGTGCAGGTACGCCCATCCAGAGTTTATTACTCTCATCCAGTATGGCTTCTAGCGCAATTCTAGGCCAGAGTTATATACCCAGCAGACAACGGAAGCTTCTACGTCCTCTTCGCTGTCCAGAGATCAAGTGGCTTGAATCGTCAAGTATATGAACTTCCTTGATCCCTTGTGACTTTGGGAAACGGTTCCATCTAGTACCGTTTATATCCTTGAGGACGAGCTGGAGAAGATGACAATGGCCCGACCCACCGATGCCTGCTTGAACGACAGTTGGGAGGGGACCTACCACAGAACCGAGGAAAGTGCCATCCCTGAAGTGGCCAAGTCAGCGTCACCCATGGATCAAAGGGCCATCCAAAGCCTTGGCCATTTGCGTCAACAGGACGCTGCGCTGGAGGTCCTCTCGATAGACGAGAAGTCGGAACCAGAACATGACAAGAAACTTCCTCTCTACAAAGATAGTAGAAGAAGGTTGGTGTTCTTCGGCCTCCTGCTGGCTTGGTTATTTGTAAGTGATCCTCGGCATTCCTAGCCATGCCAACCTGTAATTTGCTACTGACTGTTCGTTTTTCTAGAAAGGGTTTGACGATTCGGTAATAAGTATGGTACTCCCCAACAAAACACTTAAACAAAGCAAACCATCTGACTCAGGGGTATAAATCAAAGCAACCATCGTCCCGACTCTTAGTCGCAAATTCGACGCGCTCGACCTCATTGCCTGGTTCAGTGCCGCCTACTTCTTCCCTCAAGCATGTCTTGCCATCGGATTTGGTCGGCTCGCAGCAGTAGCCAATGTCCGCATGCTGGTGGTGATTGATGGCATGCTACTCATCGGTAAGGAACTCTGCGTTGCTAGGTCGCGGTATTTATCTTCCCGCTGACGTCCCCTATCTTTTCCTTTCGTCTTGCAGTCGGCTCCATCCTATGCATCGCAGCCGAATCGGCTGCCGTCTTCATCCTCGGCCGTGCCGTCACAGGACTCGGTATCGCGCTAGGTTTCCCGCTCTGCGCCACGATCCTTATAGCCATCACTTCGCCGGACGAAAGACCCTTATACATGGCCGGCTGTGTCGGCGTGGATGTCGTTAGTCTGGCTTTCGGCTCGCTCTTGGGAGGCTTCTTCGAGACCAACGTTGACTACCGCTGGGTCTTTGCAGTGACCATCGTCGGCGCCGTTCTGTCCATGGTATTCATATACCCTTTCCAGCAACCAGCTCGCCCCAGCGATCATCTGTCGGTCTGGCAGCACTTCTGCCGCTTCGACTTTCTGGGATTCGGACTCTTCCTTGTTTGCGGTATCTGCGTCTTACTCGCCTTGCAGCTTGCTACGCAGAGTGGGCGGTGGAACTCGGCCCCTGTTATAGCGCTATTCGCGTTGGCTGCGTTCACCTTGCCCCTATTCATTCTTCAGCAACATATGCATTGTCGCCCTGATGATAGGTTATTACCTCGTGGGATGTTTAGTAGAGACATGTCCTTACTTCTGGGTTTTGGTTTCTTTACGATGTTTGCCATGTACAGCGTGTATTATTATCTGTCAACATACTTTCAGGTACGTTTACCTATGGTTCTAGTTTCGTTCAAATACTAACCAACATACCGCTAGTCTGTCCATGGGCTCTCCTCGTTCGAAACAGGCATTTGTTTGTTGGCGTTCTTCATCACGTCAGGGGTGGCAAGCCTCGCGACGGGCATCAGCACAGAGTTCGTGACCTATGCGAACACCATCATCATGACTGGCGTCACCTTGGCCTTGGTGGGGTGCGCTGTCTTGACCACGCTGGACCAGGACACATCCCAAGTGAAGGCGTCGCTCATGACCATGGTGGCGGGATTTGGGTTCGGGACAGCGCAGACACTGGCGGTGGTCTTTTCGCAGAGTTGGGTGGCCGAGCACCTCCAGCCGCTGACCGTCTCCATCGCGCTCACGATGCAGCTGCTGGGCGGGACGCTGGGACTCGTCCTCGGCGGATCGCTCCTGAATATGCGCGTGCGGGACGGGTTGCAGAATCTGCGAGGCATGTTGGACGATTCCCAGGTAGCAGAGATTGCACAGGGGTCTCTAGGGCCGGAGCTCTTGAAAATTTTGCCCAGTGCTGTGAGATTGGATGTTGACATCATCATGGCTCAAGCGGTGCAGGATATTTTCTACACAGCGACAGGGGCTGTTGCGGTGGCTCTTTTGCTCGCAGTATGTATGAGATGGCACCGAATCAAGGCCGATTCCTAAGGGACACTCTAATTCTGAGAGGAAGGGGTGTCTCTTGGATTTCCCTAATGTTATCGTGTTCCATCAATATGCGTTTTGGGCACAAATGGCACAGCACTTCCTATAGTGGTATTTACTTAGCCTCCAAAGATCAATGGCTTTGGCTTATTTGTACATATGGATAATGGTCCATACTGTAATAGAAGCATGATTGCATTCAATGCGTGCATTTGCTTCTGGCACTTAGCTAAGCTAGAGGTATACGTTACTATTTATAGAGCGCATAGGAGCTTCCATGTCGTACTTACCTTTGACCAACCTATAAAGATCAAATTTCGACCGCTGCCTACTCTTGACAAACACGAATCTTATCTTCTCGACTTTTGTTGGACAGAAATTCCGTCTTTCCCACTCCATCCTCCTCATTCTTGTCAAGTCACATTCTTTCCCATATCACTCTTCATTGGAAATCCAGATACTATGGATAATCGCAACATCCTCACAGAGCACAAGGAGCGTCCGAAAAACCGCCAAGGCTTCGCAACTGCCCTGGATTGGTGGACGAGCCGTCATGGAACAAAGGCCAACACCAAATCCGACAACCCCAATGAGGAGGCTGCTTTCCGGGCCCTTGACAAACTCGTCTTGCACTACCGGATCTACAGCGCCCTGAGGCCTGTTTCCATTTTCCATCGCGCCACTTGGGCTCCAGGTAACTTAAACATGACCCAGATTTCGTTACAGGCTCAGACTGACTGGCTCTTCTTTTTCAGCCTATTATTCCTGGAACTGTTTTAACGAGAACAAGATTGCCGCCTTGAAAGTCCGTAAGGAGAAGTTTGAGCGGGCTATGGATGAAGTTGCGCCGAATCGACATGGTTACGGCATCTGGTGATTCGATCGTCATCGAGAGGCCTGAAACAAGGCGTAACATGGTTTTCACGTGTCGACTGTATGCAAAGTCTGCTCCATACACGAGAGACTTGAGTCAGAAGATGGATGTTTCATAGATCAAGCGTTAGCCACTAAACTAAGTTGATAATGGCAACAAGTTTCTAAACATCGTCTTGTTTTCCCCATAGCAGACTAGAGTCCCTCTCATATTGCTGGCCCCAGGCTTGGGACGCTGACTTTATGCCACCTATATGAATGTAGCAGCACAAGACATCCACGGAAATAGAAGATGGTACAGATAATTAGCAGCAAATATGTCAATTTCATCATCTCATTGAGGAGACTGGCTCCGCGGCGGACACCTTAAGACTGTGAGGAACAGTGGTCTCTGTTGAATGCCCGTGTTGGCTCTGAGCGCCATCAATATGGCAGTTCAATACAATGGCAACATAGCGCTTTATAATAACATTTGATTAGCCTCCCGTTATGGAGTGTTGAAATCCCCAGACACCTGACTTGCATTGAATTTTATAGAAGGTAAGGGTCCGAGATGTACTTGTAAATAATAAATGCGTGAAAGCAATAGGTGCCTAGGTACGTAAATCTGCTTGCTTATGAGCTTAGTTGTATGTACGCGTTTTTATTTTTAGAATGCGTAGGTGTTTTCCCTTGTGTGCAACTCAATTAATTCACATCACAGTCTCTTCCATTAGCCAGAAAGAACTGGGTTTCGTTCGTCACTTGATTCTACTGAGTTGAATCCTCTTCTTCTATCTTTCTCTGGCCAACATTCATCGGACATTCAAGCGTCATGGCTAACAACGGCGCCCTTCCGGAAGGCTCGCCTTACCTACACCCCGAGTTCAGCTTCACTGAACAAACCGAGAACCTCGCGGAGGATCTTGTCGTGAGACCAGGCTCCATTTTCGTGGGCGAGCACTGGTCGCAGGCAGAAATTGTGCAGCGCCGCATGGAAGTTCTCGTCGAGCTCGTGTGCAGACTGGGCCACTACTCCAGTGTCAAGCACTTTTGGCACGTTGTCGTGAAGACTTGGCTCGAGCAGTCGAACGTCACAACCCAGGACATTCGACGTACTATCCAACTCATCACGGCTTATCGCATGGGCCGCCTGAGATACCGCACCAAGTACCTCGCAGAGCACGGCATGCTTCCGAAGGCCAAGCGAGGTCTTACCAAGGCTATGGACTGGTGGATTGGTCTTGTCGGCGAGAACGCACAAGCTGAATATGGTTTCAAATCCAACAATCCCAATAAGGAATCTGCCATTCGCGCCCTCGACAGACTCGTCTCGCACTACCGAGTCCAGATTGCCCTAAGACCGATTCTCGTCTTTCACCATGCCCCTTGGGTCCCAGGTAAGTGAATGAATTTAGTTTACTGTCTCAAAAGCTCAAGCTAATTGATTTACCTCTTTATAGCTTACGAGTCATGGAATAAGTCTCCCGAGATGAAAGGGTTCCCCGAGCCGTTCGGCATTCAACCTCCTCGGATCAGCAAGCGTGGTGAGGCGTTCTTGGCTGCCATGCGGACTTCTTTCAAAGAGACAGAAGAGGAGGCACGGGAGGGCATGGCAGCTGACCTCAGATTGCTCTCTCTGAACAACAACAAGAAGACCGCCGAGACCCCTGCTTTGCCAGAAAACTGTTCTGTCCTTGAGTACGAAATCATGGTCGAGGCTTCCGCTATCGAGAAGGAGCTTGCCGCCATCGAGAAGGAGCTTGCCGCCCTGAACACCCACAAGGAAATGCTTGAACAAAGGTTGGCAAACAAGCGCTCGGCAATGGCACAGATCAGAGGTGAGGTCGGTCCACATGATACTTAGCCATGACGATGACGATTTGTTACGAGCTATGAGCTTTGATATGATTATGTCTTCTGTTGGCAAGATCAATATCAGGACGCTGAGCGAAGACGAGGAGCTTGTTGGGTGTATCACGTATGCGAAAGCTGTCATACGTAGAATACTAATGTTGGATTATGGATGGGTTCTGAACTGAAGCTTTGGTCATCAAGTTATCTCAGTTTGGTAACAAGTCTCCAGATCGCTCACGTCTTGGATTTCAGTGCTGTATCAGCTACGATACCTGCTGTATTGTTGAGGTCCGAGATTGGGGGGTCGGCTTTGTCCCAGAGATAGATAATAATAGCAGCAATGAGCAGGAATTGTATCAGTAAAGTCATTACATTAAGAATCGCATTGTGATCGGCAGACCCTGGCTAGTAGATACAGCGGCATAGCCTGTGAGCCCATGTAATTGTGAAATGTCAACCAAAGGCTGGAACTTGATAAGCAGTGAGGTTTGTAGGTGTATTTATTTTTGATGAGGGTATCAAGGCTAGCTACTTATTTCACGGGGCAGGTGTTAAATTCGTTTGGTGACGAAGGAAGCTCGGAAATAATTGAGCAGTATGCTATTGCTTGTGGGAGCTGTAATGTGGGTGCTACATTGCATGGGGTTTATAAAACTAAATAACTTGAAGTTTTCCCAAGTGGTGCAGTGGGATGATTGAACAGAGCATTTGGGGTCTATCGAGAGATGCAAAGGGCAACCTCTAGACTGCTAGAACTAATCCGGCAACCAGGTGATCCAAAGGGGGCTCTGTTCGAAACTCCTCTGTGGCATGAATTTTTCCTTTTTCAATTTCTTTTTTGCCTTTTTTTGCCCTTTTCCTACCTTTTCCCCTGTCTTCTCTATTTCCAGCTACTTGAAGATATTTTCTCTACCTTTCTCCCTTCCATCCGCAACTTTGTCAGTATTATATCCAATTAATGCGGACACAGACATCAGTTCCTCCTTTATCAAGGACTTGAGGGGATCCAGAAAACATGATCATTATGTATAAAACTTGAGCCTATATTAAATTAAATATTTCAGGCCCACGAGAGATTGGGATTAATATTTGCGTGTGAGAACAGTTATGTTGCTTCATGACGAACTTCATGATATTCAGGTTGTCTGAACCAGCGAGCTCCGTGTATCTTGGCTTCTTTTCTGTTTCTACGGAGTGATGGCGAGCCCGGTCCGGTATGTATTCTTAAGCCAAATTTCATCAAGTGCAAATAGTTGGCAGTCTTCGACTTCAAGTATCGGCAGAAACATAAATTCCTTGGAATTCATAATATGTTGGCATCAAATGCTGGACCATCATCTTCCCAACTCCTCGCGGATCTCTCACCACTGCACACGTGTTGAGTAGTGATTTCTGAATACCTATTTGCAAACTTTACCTACGAACATATTTATTCTTGTAGGCTGCGAATTAGTGAAGGCTGGCGTTCGATAATACAAGAGTGATGTTTTATCGTAAAGATTGGCAACGTTGCGAGCGTAGGGGCGATTTGGAATAGGGGGGACTGAAGTCAAGATATCCGATTAGGTAAGCAATCAGCGGCTTTTGATAAGATAAGGAACCGCCGCCTGCCGCGTCTAAGCCAAGCTTCGTCATTGGGGGGAACCGCCGCCTCAATCAATCAGTCCGTCAGTGTCCATCGATACATCCCACCTTGTCTGTCCGTCGGTAAAGTTGCCGCCTAAAAACGCCCAGGCTGTCGACAGTAACGAGTCGGGAGTCATTTAGGCCACGAAACAGAGCGATGCAATTGCGACAACCAAGAAAGCACCACTGACGATTTCTTTCATTCCACGGAGCGATACCCACGCACACCGCATCTCCATCCATCTCTTGAACCCCACCACTACCTACTAAAAGGCCGAAACCCAAATCTATACATTACATACGTACCCACGGCCACCATGAATCGCCTATTCGGCAGCGGCACCAAGGCCCCCAAGGTCTCCCTCCAGAATGTCATCGACAGCCATGACAACCGCGCCAGCAAGATCGACGTGCGCATCGCCGAGATCAACAACGAGCTGGCCAAGTACAACGAGAAGCTCTCCAAGCTGCGCGAGGGCCCCGGCAAGCAAGCCATCAAGCGGCGGGCGCTGGACCTCCTCAAGAAGCGCCGCGGGCTCGAGCAGGCGCGCGACCAGCAGACGAGCCAGAGCTGGAACCTCGAGCAGACGCAGATGATGCAGGACAACATGAAGGGCGTCATGGCGACGGTGGACGCGCTCAAGACGACCAACAAGGAGCTCAAAAAAACCTACGGGAAGGTCGACCTCGACAAGATCGAGCGCCTCCAGGACGAGATGGCCGACCTCATGGACGTCGGCAACGAGATTCAGGAGTCCCTGAGTAGGGGGTACGACGTCCCCGAGGACGTCGATGAGGCCGAGCTCGACGCCGAGCTCGAGATGCTCGGCGCAGAGATGGAGGCCGAGGGCGGCCTGGGTGTTGATGCCGGCGGCGTTCCCGACTTCCTCAAAGATGAGGTCCCCGAGTTCATCGACGAGCCGCCAGAGACCGCCGGCAAGGTCCAGGAGGCTGCGCGGTGACCGGATATACTCACACAGACCCAAGCAACTTGAGAAAGAAGAGAAAAATTCGATACGATGATGGGGCTTTATGGCTGGACGGGTTATGCCATTGAACTCATTTTGGCGATGACGGTTCTTGATTTATGCTGCGTTTCGGCGTTGAAGGATGGAAAGGGAGGCAGCCTGCTCGTTTTAGTGCCCTTCAGGAGCCGCTACCATTTCCGGCGGCGAAACTCGCGCTCTCATTCACGTTTGGCTTGCCATCATTTGGAGTGGAGGCATGTCTGAGTGCATGCAGAAGTACTTCAAGGAAAGAGGGGGGTTAGTGATAACTTCATATACCAAAGCAATCCAAATATTACTGTTCTACTTTATGGGCGTCTCCTGAGGAGTGGTGGTTCATCCTCTTGACTGCAAAACCGTTGTCATTCCTTCTTATCTAGTCCGACAATGATAGCTGGAACGGAATAACTGGTTAAACAACTGGCTAATCAATCACGAACAGTATTACACAAGGAATTACAGTTAAAGGAACTGACTAGTTAATTATACGGGCAATACTATACGAGAAGCGGCGTCATAGCGAAACACGAATAATCAATCCATTGTACATGTAGAATCTTGAGTTCATTCCAGTCGTATCAGCTCTAATTAATCAACACGAAATCATGCGCTTGAGGAAAACCAGCACCATACCACCCCCTTAATCTCAATGAAGCCGGTCACGCCCAGCAATGCCGGCGTAGCCATAGTCGTACAAATACTCTCGACATTGACATACGTCACAAGATCGAGCCCGTCCATCACATCCCAGCCAGTTGTCATTGGTCTAGTAGACCCAATACACTTAGCCCACACCACCTAATCTACTTATTCGACCGGCCCAAAGAAACGGCATGCCTCTTCCAGCTCCGGGTCCCCATTGAAGAAATCCCAACCGACGATGGTCGAGGTCTGGCTGCAGCAAATGATGCGCCGAGCGTCGAATTGAAGCTTAAAGACTCTCGGGTTCTGGTCTGCCGGGGCGATATGCGGGTGATGCTGGGCTGTGGGGATTGGCGCAGCAGTAGCTACGGGCATGACTGGCTGAGCCGAAGTAGTAGTAACCGTGGCCGGGGCCCCTGTGGCAGCCTGCTGTTGTGCTTGCTGCAGAGCCGATGCGTGTTGGGATATTCCGCTGGCCACAGCAGGCGGTCCAGCGGAGGTTGAGCTAGTGGTAGCCGTGGTGGTTGAGCTACTCGGCATTGCTGTGCCAGGAGCAGCTGCGGCAGATCGACTACTCGATGCTTGTGCCTGATTTCTGGATCTACTGCGGCCTTGCAGCATGGCGCCCAGGCGTGAAGACGAACCTTGCTGTGTAGTCGGTGCCGGGACGGCAGATGATGACGACGACGCACTGGGCAGTACTGCCGAGCCAGGGGGGCCTGAACCACCCGGGGGTTGTTGTGCGGTAGGCGTTGTAGATCGCCCAGAACTGGATGACGATGCTGCTGCCGACTGGTGCCCAGGCACAGGTGTCGACTGGCCAGCTACAGCTTCCCGGATACGGTTTTGAGCAACTTGAGCCTGGACCAGCGCATTTGCCACAAGTGTCCGAAGCTGCGATCTGTTTGCTGGATTGGGTTCACGATCGATAGCTGTCTGCAGGTGGCTGTGGTAGGTCAAAATGGTCGGGAAATTGAGAAGCGTACTGTGAAGCGCGGCAGGACCTTGAGGGACAGTCAGGTCAATCATCCGAGTATAAGATGCGCTGGTCTGAGGCGTCACTGTGGCGTGGATAGGATGTTCGACATTCGTAGCATTCTGTGCCTGTTGCATGGCCGGAGGTGCACTAGCAGGAGGTAGCGGTCTTGCTGGTGTAGCTCTCATAACCATAGGTTGAGAGGGTCCTCCTGAAGACGGCGACGCCGCATGGTTGGCCGACGATTGTCGCAATGCAGCAGCTGCTGCATCCTCCTGGCGGAGGGTATGGGCGCTTCTCCATACACCCTCCTTATCCCTGCGCCAGATGATGATAGTTTGATCGTAGGAACCCGATACGATTCTCCCGTAAGGACCGCCACCGCCACCAGGAGGTAACTTCGCTCCGTAAGCGGTGATATCCTCGGGCCTGCGGCTGCCAGCATTCAGGGCCTTGCCCCGGACATTGTGTGTATCTCCCAACCGGCCAGACTCTACAGCTCTGAAGTATTCCTGGTCAACCTCCCTGGCAGTCTGGCGATCTTCTTCGGCGCTATATGGGAGGTCTGCAAAGCCCGCCTGAACAGTACGCACGAGGTTGGTATGGGCACGGAGGCTCGCGACCTCTAAGCCCGTCTCGCGGTCGAACACCTTGACTTCGTTGTCGCTGCTACCGCTTACGATGCGCCGACCATCATACTGTACACATGCAATTCCTTTGTTGTGACCAAGGAACGTTCGTCGGCAGATCTGTTGAGGCCAATCCCAAACCTTAATATGCCTGTCACCGCTTGCCGACACGATTTCGTTCCCACATATTTGTACAGCGTTCACAGCTGCACCGTGCCCTTCCAGACAACCGATTTGCGTATAAGGTGGCTTGATAGGCAGCTGGCTCAGGGCGAAGTCCTCATGATCGGGGTGACGAATATTTATGGGTACAGGGCTAACGCCGTTGACGGTGCCGTAACCCAGGTCGCCCGCACGTAGCGGGGTTCGGTTGAAGATCTTGATGGTTTTATCTTTGGAGCAGGTAACGAGAATCCGCTTATCGAACTTGACGTTCAACACAGACTCAGTGTGCGCCTTTCTAAGTCGCTGGATCGGTTGTCCCGTAGAGAATTTCCAGAGGATAACGTCCGAATCACTGCTACCCGACACGATTAGATCGTCGTCAGGGTCAGACTCGAACTGTAGGCACAACACTGAACCAACATGACCTCGGAGGGGAGGTCGCACCAGACGGCGTGTCTGCATATTCCATATGCGAATGGTCTGGTCCCGACTCCCGCTTACAAGGTATTCCGAGTTGAACTGCAGGCTGTAAACGCATTCCCCATGACCCTCTTCGGGGTGGTTTGGGTGTGGAAATTGGAAGTTTGTGAACTTCCCCGTCTCCCAGTTGTACTCCAGTCGCCGTCTCATCGCATACAACCATTGCCAGTTGATCTTGTAGCGCTGGTCTCTAGCGTCGTACGCCCAAAGTGAAGAGGTCGGTAGCGACGGTAAAGACAGCGATGGTACATGCGCTGAAGCGTGTTGTCTCTCATCATCATCATCAGCCCTTGCCTTACCCTTGCCCTTGATATCAGCACGGTTCTCCGGGGTTGTAGTACCGCCCGATTCGGGCATAGGACTGGGCGACTCCATCATCATGTGGCCTAGATGTTGCGCCACGCTAGCTGTACTCTTGGAAGACGAAGTGCTGCCGTTGACCGCCGGGCCGCCAAACAAGCTTGTACCAGCCATCTCTGTGTCATCGCCATCCGCCCTACCCTCGTTGTCGATGTCCATAGCATCGTTCTGGGCGGCATCCTGCGGTGTGGGATCCGAGATGGCCCGTTTCTTATGCGCGTGACCATATTCCGAAGACCGCAGCCTTTGCGGGTGTATTACGTTGGTGTTGGATAGGCCTGCATTCATTCGCTCCTCGGCCGCGGCGATCTCTCTGGGCAGGGCGCGCCATCCTTCGAGGTAGAAAAGCTTCTCCCACAATTTGCGATCGGCGGCCAGCTCGTACCAGCCTCGACAACTGCGCGCGACGTGGATGAGCGAAAGGGGGTCGAGGTAGCCGAAGATCTTCAGACATATTTCGGTAGGGAGGTAGTCGACAAAGTCTATGTACAGACGCGGGTTCAGCTGCTTCAGCACGATGTCGGCGATGACGGTGGTGGGCAAGTCGCTGAGAATAGCCATGGCTAGTTGTGTTTTATGGGCTACGGACAAGGTCGACAGTCGAGGGGCCAGCCATGAACTAAACTCGGTCGGTGATTGCAAGCCGCGCGGTAGAGCGAGGGCGTTTGTGTCGGCTGAAAGTGGATGTTCGCTGTAACCCTCGTCGGGCTCGGGAGCAGAAGGGAAGGGTTCCATACTGTTGTTGTCGGGATTGTCGGGAAAGAGTATACAGTATGTGTGGAGCGGAGAGTAAGACGAAATGCTCAGCACGTATCAGCCGCGCGCGCCGGCGAGTCCGCGAATTTTAGGTTTGAGGCTGGACGGTATTAACCGTTGTTGTTCTTGTTGGCTTCCAGATTCTATTATTAATAAATAGTACAAGACGAGATGTCTCGACAGGGACTGTGGGGTTGATGATGGCGCAATGACAGTGTTAAGGACGGGAATCGCGTTAGGCCCAACAGGCAGCGATTTTAGTCCTTCAAGTAGGTAAACAGTCTAGAAGCTGCTGGCGGGATTGAATTCGGACGGGAACAATCGGATAGAGAAAAGAAAAATCAAAGGGGATGTGATGTTGCTTATTGTCTGTACAATAAGAGCGCAGTATTGAAATGAATACAAGTAAATAATGGGCGATTTATGATCAGACTTGTATAGGTACGGCGTAGGAAGCCAGCCACTCTGATGCGTTTCCCGTCATGCAATACGGTAATGGGAATGGTCTGAGGGGCGCTGAAGATGAATGCTAACGGTGCAGATGGGAGGTGGAGGCGTGGAGATTCACCGGCGGAGCAAGTACGTGTACCGCAGGTTTAGGTACCCATGCATGGATGCATCCGATATCAATTCAATTATGTAGACAATAGACACTGCAGTAAGGAGGGAGTCTTGGTTACTGTCTTGGTCTGCATAAGCCGAGCAGAAATGGTAGCCTCCTCTGCTATTAATTGCCATTTACCGTAAAATTATACTGCCATATCAGAAACAGGTTTTAATTCGCATGTAGTGAGAATAGGCTCATGCATTGGATTGGATTGTGGAGAGGAGTGTTGTAGCCGCATCATGTCCTGAAAGAGGCAAGCCAGAAAACAGGGAAGCCATGGTGACCTTCCTTGCTGCCCATCCTTCAATGTCATGTCCGACCTGCTAGAAACTTGCAATAATTGGTCATGGTGATGGCGTAGTGAAGATACACTCACTCATCAATACATGGAAGCTCGCAACTATCCATTCATTCAATTGGTCTTATGTTGAGAGGCAGTTGTGGGTGCGGGTGTAGTGTAATGTACATGCAGTGTAGTGTAGTGTAGTGTAGTGTAGTGTAGGTAGTGTAGTGTGGGGGAACTAAGGCCAGCTTCATGTCGACCTCAATGGCGGCACCAGCTATTCTACGTGTATACTGGACGGTTAGCATAATTGGAGGCTCGAATAACCAGATGAACAGTCAGGGAAATGATTTTTCTATACCCGTGTACATTTGTGTACATAGATAGTAGCCCATTATTCAAGTTACGTCGATAATACCACATGTGTTGGAGGACAAGAGGGCTGACCGGTTTATTCATACGACCCCCCAGACCGGCCACGGAGCAAGCGACTTCGCAACCAGCTCCCAGCTCCCAGCTCCAGTTCGTTTGGGGTAAAATGAAGTTGGCTATCGCCATCCTTGACCGTCTCGAACGGTGTATTATATAGATCCAGCTGAATCCGATCACGACCGTACCGGTTTGCAGTCATTGCTTGCCGACATGGGCTCCCTCAATGCCACCAAAGAACATGAGTAAGGTTACATACTCCGTTAGCCACGGACGATAGCCCGGAACCCACTTCAGGAAGTTGTTACCCTTATTACGAGCGCCAAGCCAGCTGCCATGAATCGATTTGCCCCTGCCAACTTTGACTTCGGAGAATTTCCAACGTCACTCGATAGCGTTTCTCCTTCTAATGAAATACTGCCAGACTCCCGTCACCAATATCGAAGATTTGATATTATAGCCTGGGGAAACTACCTAGTGTGATCTAGCTCTAGAGCCTCAAGATATCCGATTGGCCCAAAGTAGGATCCAGAAACACCGGGGAAGCCTCCGATCCATGGTTCTGGGAGGAGAGTGGGCTTCGCAGCCTGGAAAGGACATCGGGCCTTCAGGACGGAGTAGTAAGTCCTCCAATGCCCACGTTCCGACGTAGGGACTATCAGGATGGCAGTATTGGCAGACCTAGGCATGCGCCAGTATCCAGATAGTCTTCCAGGGAATGTGTTGGGAGATTAGGATTATTCTGAGAGCTGCGGCAATCGCTGGGGTTCCGAGGCAGGCCTGGATGTATCTGTATGCTTTTCTAACCTCCACGGTCAGTATTCTTATCGGTTCATCCATGATGTTAATCCGGGGTCGAATTGTCGATACATTATTTATCACTTTGACATTGCAAGACTCCCCAACATCCGGAACATCAACTGTTACCTGCGTTTCTAAGCCGAGCTTGTAGACTCTGCTTCCAATTATATCGTTACTCTGCATATTAGTAAACTGTCTTCAATGGCGACTGGTGCTGGGGCAGTTGTAAAAGCTTGTTTGCCTCTCAGTCTGCGTGAGCCTCGCATCGGCATGGCAGTGTCATTGCGGCGGTTGGTAGCCCGAATGTTCTTCCCCGGTAGTTCATTGTTGTAAGGGTTGGCAATGAGCTCTAGTAGATGATCAAGACGCTGACTTGACAACAACGTCCTTTTGTCCGGTTGGGGGCGGGCTGACTTGGTTGGTTCGAGCACCGGTTGCAGCACCGTGGCACTTGTCTTTACACTCTAGACAGTATATCTTCATAGGTTCATCATAATAGGGGTGTACTTGAAGGGAGATTGCAGGCTAGCAGCTTCGCTAGAATGGCTTCACCCATGTTCCTGTATTGCATAACAGGTCCAGGCCGAACGAGTGTAATCCAACAAGCACCGAGCCTTTCACATTTGCATGATAACCAAGCCAACCTTGAAGAAAGTCTGCATTTCACTGACAGTAGGGCATTCAACACTCATATCTGCGGTGCTCTTCTTCACCTAATTACATATAGAATACTCTCATCCTATGAGTGATCTAAAGGACCGTGACAGTAGTGGTAGACCGTCAAGAACGTATATGAAACACTCGTGTCTAGAGCCCAGGTCGCTGCAAAGATGCGAGTATCTCCTTCCACTAAAGTCCGCCACGAGAACAAACAATATCCCGATGTTCTGTATCATCCTTGGTTGTGGGTCGCAGGGCTGATGTGGCATACTTGGCCAAGCCAACCTGGTAGCAATTCATGGTGATTATGGGACGCACGTGAAACCCAGAAGTCACTATATCTAGGAAACGACATGTATTAGCAGGTTGTGCTGACATCTCACCCTGTGTACGTTAGCCTGGTCCCCACATCCGTAGGGCAAAGGAGGGTGCAGTGTTGGGTATGACTTGCGATCTCGAATAGAAGGCTGTCAGATCACTGTTTATTATGACTAACCAGTAATCCAGACTTGGAGATATGGCGGTGAAAAACAGTACCTCGGGGCGCAAATCATCAACTCTATCTTCGGGTGGTACTAGCATTCACTGAAAGATCGTAGATACTGTCCAGTCTTCTTACGCAGTGGCTTCCATAACACAACCCAGGAAGGTATGGAAAGCTCTGTGGGAATCATCTTGCTTCTTCCTAATTTCCCATATCGATGCGCCGTAACCGCACTCATGTGTAGTCTTCTCGGCCAGACACTACCAGCTCAGCGCAGGCATAGAACAAAACCAGTGATGCATAACTTCGCCAGTCTTTTTTGCATCTTCTCATGAATCATTATTCTCTAGCATTGGCATGTCAAGCAATGACTGTGATGCCCAAGTAACCTCCTGGCTTGAAATAACAACAGGGCTGGCTAAGTAAACCGCACGCATCTTGCCCCCCTCGGTCTCCCTGAACATGGAGGTTGGCACACATTAGGGTCGCGGTGGACTTCTCCTATAGTAGCCGACTAAGACGTATCAATCTATTTCCCATGGACTTAAACATTTATGGAATATAGAGACACGAGGAAGTAAGTAAAAAGGCGTCAGATTGTTATATTATATTATGTTACCATATTCTCGTTCCACTTCGGCCCGGGCAAATGGCAGACTGTGATCGCTACTGTGTGAGGAGTACTTGATGTATACATGCCATCTGCAGGGCATCTCTCATTAGCCATTTGATCATATACTGTTTACGAAGGCTCGCCGTTAGAAGAAGCGACATGTTTGGCAGTCGGTACCAACGGCACAAGGCAGCATCAACTAGTAAACGAAACTTGGATAGTGTTTGTCAGAAAGTTGCTCAGTATCTAAATAGATTACGTAGTGGTAAAGTATGTTTCGCGTGGTATGCCACGGCCGAAAGAATGCTAAAGAGAAAAATCCGATGTTGGCAGCAATCCCGTATCGAGATCTTTGCCTCAGTAATTTGCATAGTTGCCGATCATGTCAGCTGCAACAAAACGCACCAAGCTAAGATCAAGCAGAACATAAAGTGAACGGAAAGTTACGAAATGAGATTGATCTTCCAAAGACGATCCTGGCGAAACAAATCTCCCCCGGATCTTCAGACCTTCAACAACAACAAGCAGGAGATGCGATTATTAGCCGCTGTCGTGCTTTGTAATATTTGTATGCGCTTGCCGTCTTCTTGGTAATCACTTCACGAGAACAACTTACTAAGCATCTTATTTCGGATCTAGAGCCCCTAGAGTAATAGCAATCTTGTGCGTGGCCGAAAAAGGAAGTATAGTCGGGCATATGTTACCTATGTACGATCGACGCTGCATGGGATAGAGCGGCGCGGCATGGAGCGCGGCACGGCAGGACAGGGGGACGGAAATAGTCATCTGGTGGGCTGCGATGCGATCAATGCCTACCTAGCCAAGCCACTGGAACGAGCAGAGAAAGAAGAAGAAGAACGAGTGGCCTGTCGCTATGATGTGCCATCCGAGAGGATGCGTCAATGCTAGAGCTAAGGTTAGATTATGCAGCTGCTGGCAATGCTTGTACTAGTGGGATATAGTGTGTGGGATCATGCACACTTTAATGGTAAAAGGTGAAAGTAGCCAGGCTTGCTAGACCTACCGTTCCCCAATTACAATAGCTTGCTGTCGGTTTATCCCTGGAAATGCGGTGGCATTACTGGTATGCCCCCTTCAGCGAATAAGGACAGAAGATCTCAGTTGTTGGCTCTCCGAATAAGGTTACCGGATGCTTAAGACATGCATCTGGGACACCCAGACCACACACAGACTTGAATCACACATCTATGTATGATACCAACAGGCAAGTCAGCGCATGTAGCAAGAGCGTGGATATATTCACTTCAGGACTCAGGTAGAACCACTATCTTCCACGAACGGAAGGGGGGCCTCGATGCGAGAGATACGGAGGTGTGTACTATTTAGTGGTCCATGTCCTGGAAGAAGAAACCAAGGCGTGCGTTTGCGGTGGAATGTAGTACTACTACATTTGCATGAAGGGGCTGTTTCAAAACTTTTCTAGATCAATCCTAGGTGCATATTCGATCGGATGGTACGGAGCAAAGGATGTTGTTTTGGGCAAGGCTCGACGTCGAAAGAAGCAGTGGAAACATGCATGGAAGCACCGACAGAAGTGTGTGCAATATCGGCTCGGATCCCCGCAGGTACGAAGAAGCTCCATGATGTGTCAGTGTGTAGTCAGCCATAAAAGGTTACCTACTGCAGAAGTTAGGTATTGCTGTGTGCTAAGTTGTATGATGTTTGCTGTATGCTGTATATTGTATGGGGGGATGGCCACATGGGCTGACTGGGAACTGGAGAAGAGACAGAACAGGCAGAGAGACCTCCCCTCCCTCCCACACGTGCTGTCTGTCCAACTGGGCATGAGTTGGACATGCGACAAAACGTATTGCCGCGTCTGTCTTCCTGTCTATCAAGTAGGTAGGTATTTATGCCAGACAAACAGCCCCCACTCACATCAGTATAGACTTTGAGCGGGTTTATCTGCTGTGCATCCTCCCCTATTTATTAGCCGTGATTTCGCTTCAACAGATGTCGTATCGCCAACCTCCCACCACTTTCCAAAAGGCTTGCTTCTGACTTGGCTATTAGTGTTCATCTTGAGTTAGTAAGTGCGGTGGAGTTGTAACGGTGGTGGAACTCGACTAGGTTGATAAGCTTGGGTATCATTCCATTCGAAATTTGAAGACCGAAACCCCTATTCAAATTGACAAGGCAGAGGAGGGGCTGAAGCTAATAATAACAAACCGCTAGGTCTGGTCTGTCTGTCTGGTGGCAGGGTGGCAGGGTGGCAGGGTGGCATATTCCACCACGAGAAAAGCATGTAGACAAATGCCCCATCAACAACATGGTTCCAGTATATCTATCCTGCCAATGTGCGCTGGAAAGCACTCAATGACAGACCGCGATAGAGAAGAGACCCCCCGAGGAATGACGTCGGTTATTTCATATCCAGCGTTTTCGCTTTCTTGATGCTTTGGGTGTTACAGGCCGTGGTCGTCGGACAAGGATTACCCCACCTTGCCGCGCGAAAGAAGCTCTGGCGGGCCGACCATGTGTAAGGGAGTTATCTTTGGCTGATCGGCAAGTCATCAGGTGTAAGGTATGCAATGTATGTGCGGCAGCGACGAGAGTATAAGTACAGTAAAGGTGTTTACCAATGCCAAATCATCTACTCCAAATATCTCATGCAAGCTCTTTATCCATGTGCCAAGCGCACCTGACGATGGGGAATTTGGAGAATGCGCTTGCATTCCAACCAAGCGTTCTGGAGTTTGGGCCAATGGGTGACCGCGGGGTCTCGTCTCGAGTCTTTTTGGAGAACGAACAGACAAGCAACGTATTATTATTAGTATGTAGACACGATTAACCTAGGTACATGGTTAGTACGTAGTAGCCAGTAGTCAGTACTAAGTAGTAATCGCTCTTTGACTCCCTAGAAGTCAGCAGCCGGCGACAGCGACAGGCCCCGGCGCATATGGATATTGCGAAGGGCACCGCCAGACTAGGAACTGCATTGCTACCACTACGATGTGATGCACCCTCACAATGAACGAATCGCGATGAGCTGGTACAAGCGGTCTTGCAGTGCCAGCTGACGATCATGGACGATTCGGGCACAATGCTGTCGCTCCCTATTGTTGAGGTGTCGCCGGAAGTTAGGCCAGCTTGGGAATAGTGCGAACACTCGCTAATTTGAAACATCCAAGACCCCATCACAATCAATGCCCAAAATGCGAGTAGCCTGACCCCCCCCGAAGACTTACACACTTTGAGGGTGAGTGTCAATAGAAAAAGGATCATACTGTGAAGATTGTTGTCAGAAGTCATCAAGCAGTAAGTAAGTAAGCAGTCCGGCTTGCGCTTGCTTGCAGAACAGCACGTGCAAGGTGTTAAGACGGGAGACGGGCTGGGCGGCCTTGGATTCGATTGAGGATTGCTGGCTGGATTCGTTGGGAATGTAGCAATCGCGATGCAATAATAAGAAAGGGTTCCAAAGGAACAAGACGGCTTTGGAGTATCTCAGAGCCCAACCTGGAAGTGAAATGCCGAGACATGGAAGAGAGCTGTATGCGTACTGGAAGTACTGTATGCAATAGTCGAAGACAACGAATACTGCAGGTTGTATTAGTGGTAGTGGTGTGCTTTGGGGCGATGAGGTGTATCGAATGTCTGTCTGTAAGTTCCAGTGAGTCTGGAATAAGTGCATCAATGGAACGCATCCGGTGTACTGCTGCGGGGCACCAAATCAGCCCTCAAGCTTCTACTTATTAGGTGGCATAGGTGAATGAATTTTGGGTATTTTCAGCGCGTCGGGTTACATATTAGCATGTAACCTAGCATATTGCTTAGGTAGGTAGGTAGATAGATATATATCAATGTTATCATGTACACCCAACAACGGCAACAAGAAGTAGTATCGAGAGAAGAAAGAGGGATGAGGAGGAGGAGGATGCACAGTGCCCAAGCATTGTACGCCTCATTGTCCTTGTCCCTCGACTGACTGATTGATTGACTTAACTTGTCCCATGCCCAGTAATGCCTGCCATGCCATGCAGGCCACAGAAAATCAACCCACCTGCTGCTGTAGTAGCGTGTAGGGTGTAGGGTGGCCTTGCACACCCTTGGTCAGTTCAGTACTTGGCTGCACCCAGACTCTCCCAGACCGGCAGAAAGGGAAAGAAGGCCCAGTCTCCAGTCTCTACGACTACGACTACGACTAGAGAGGCTACACCAGACACCACCAGTGACAAAGCCAATACCCACATCCACATCGCTGCTGTACACGCTACCTAACACCACAATACAATCGGTCAAGACATCCTCCCCCCAATTCCAGATTTCAGGGACTCTGGCATGAGCCTAGTAATGACGGACCGTGGTAGACAAGCAGCACTCGGTCGAATATCCACTTCCCATCTATCTGATTTCTGACCAAAACGATCCAACCCAACGGCCTGAACCACCCGCAGCCGCCCGCCCTTTTGAAAAATCCAGCAAAGACGTGGGGAGCTTCCAAGTGTGCCCGAAGTAGCCCGACCTTGCACACTGACATTGGCCGCCTCCTAACCGCCGCTCTCGGTCACCTTGCCTTCCACGTTTCAAGTTCCCTTATTGGCCTATGAAGACTGCCCTGCGCAACGACACCATCATTGGCAGAAACACGAGGAAACTTTAACTCGACCTGTGAAGTCCCCCCGCCAAACTCAGGATTCCGACAAGAGACAAGGACCATAGGCAACAGGAAAGAGAGACGCTGGGAAACCAAACATCACCTCACCGATTCCCTTCGGACAACAAGGGACCACGGGCTCGAGCACCCAACTCAAGTTGACGTCAGCCTTTCAGAAGGACGACACTCGAAAGGGACGACGTCCCAAGACAACCACGAAGACGACCATCGCCGCTTCAGACTGTTGAAGGCCACCGGCCCGACATACTCGATTCGATTCGACTCGACTGCTTCTGGCTTGGGGTTATCTAGCAATCTGGGGATACACACAAGGACAAGATTCGGTCCCGGACCTTTCTTTCGAAAACGACAACGAAGACGACACCCGCCGGCCAACTCGCGCAATCCCAGTCGGCTTCTCATTGTTCATAGCCACCCTCGATATTCCTCACGTGTCGTGGCAACTTGTGACCACTCTCGTTGATTGCTCCTGAATTGGCAGACAGGTGACACCGACCGACAACATCACATCCAGCCTATTTTCCACAGCATCACTCTCGTCTACCATCACAGCCTCCCGTGCGCCCTACCTTACGAATACCAGAAGCTCCCGCCTTCCGATTTCTGTGACGGTTAGTGCGAGTAATATTCACCGGAAGTTCGCGACCGGTCTCAAGCCCTCGGAACGAAGCTGCGTGACTGAGTTCGGTTCATTCTGACCATTCTCTTTGTCGCATTTCGATATCGACAAATACTGACGCAGGTCGGGTGAGCGCATGGAGTAGTGCAGAGCTCTGCTTCATTATGGCACATGCCCCAGCCCTGTTGAGGACGCAGACGGCTCCTGTCTTTCCTGGCGCTATGAACGCTCCACGTCAGAGCCAACTGTCTGGCTCGACTTTCAACTCGGGATCGAGCGCATCCTTAACATCTATGGGCTCTGCGAGTACCCTGGTAGCGGGAGGTCCCGTTATGGCGAGTGTTAATATTATCAACGAGAAAGCCGATGCCTCTCGATCTCTTTACCAAATATGCGTACAGCTCAAACAGAGATTAATGCAGGTCCCTGGTTTTGAGGTACATTTGAATACACTCAACGAGCTATCGAATACTGGCGAACATGGAGGGCCCGTGGAGTCTCTGTGGCAACTACTACGGACAGGATATCCTCTTCTGGCCGTTTACAACTCACTGCAGCCCGCAGAACCTCTCGTGGTGAAGGAGACGGAAGGAAGTGACGCCAAGCGCTCGAAGCTTGCCGTCTTCAGATTCGTGAAGGCTTGTTTGGAAAAACTGATGATTCCCAATTCGGAATGTTTCGTGATCAATGATCTCTTAGGTAACGACACGACGGGATTTGTCAAGGTACTTCACTCCTTTTCTTGACCCGTTTCCGATTGCACTGACAAGTTCTTCACTTCAGGTCACTTCGGTGATAAACACAGTTCTCGACAATGCTGAGCAGAAAGGCTTGCTGTTGCAAGCGGAAGCGCCCTTCGTCGATGATAACGCCGCTGGCGCAGCTGGAGGATCCACGATGACATACCGTGACCATATCATCAAGGAAATGGTGGACACGGAGCGCAAATACGTCCAGGACTTGGAAAACTTGTATGGACTCAAGAAGGCCCTGGAACAGCGTGGCGTAATCCCGGGTGACACCGTCCACTCGATCTTTCTGAACATCAATGCTATCCTGGACTTCCAACGACGTTTCTTGATCCGAGTCGAGACAGCCAACTCCATGTCCCAGGAAGCGCAACAGTGGGGAGCACCCTTTGTTACGTACGAAGAGGGCTTTAGTATCTATCAGCCTTTCATTGCAAACCAGCGTAAGGCGGCTCAGGTTGCAAGTCAGGTTTTTGATAAGATCCAGCTTGTGCAGAACCCTGTGGCAATCGACTTCAATACGCTAGATGGTTTCTTGTTGAAGCCAATGCAAAGATTGGTGAAATATCCGCTTCTTTTGAAGGACCTTCTCAAAAAGAGCGAAGACCCGGAGACCAAGAAAGATCTCACCCTGGGTATAGCAGCTGCTGAGCGGGTTCTCTCTAAGGCCAACGAGGCCGTTGACCGCGACCTTCTCGACGAAGCCCTCGAAGATTTGATTGTCAGGGTCGACGATTGGAAGAACCACAGAGTTGACTCGTTTGGCCGACTTCTTTTGCACGGGATGTATTCGGTTGTCACGGGCCGAAACGACCAAGAGAAATTTGTACGGCCTTCCCAGCATTCTTTCGTTTTCGATTTTGAGATTACTAACTAGGTCCAGTACGAAATCTATCTCTTCGAATGCATTCTCCTCTGCTGCAAGGAAGTAGTGCCCAATAAGTCGAAGGACAAGAAGGACAAGACGAAATCAGCCATACCCAAGGTTCGCAACAAGAACAACAAACTTCAACTCAAGGGACGTATCTTCATGACGAATGTTACCGAAGTTTTGTCTTTTGCAGGAAAAGGTAGGTTATTTTCTAGGTTCATTTTCCCCCTGTCTTCAAACTAATAGTTTTCTAGGCTCGTACACCGTTCAAATCTGGTGGAAAGGCGACCCAGGTGTGGAAAACTTCGTCATCAAATTCAGCAATGAAGAGATCATGAAGAAGTGGGCTGTTGGCCTGGATCAGCAAAGGAAGGACAACGCCCCTTCTGCTGCGAGCCCGGACCAGTCAGCTCCTTCTTTTACTTGGATGCGAAATACTGAACAATTGGAGAACCCTTACGCGCAGCAGAACGAAAGTGACGACGACGAGGAACCGGCTCAGCAAAACCCTTCAGCTACACCCAATCTCTCCTTTGGCAGTCAACAACATTCCACAGGGGGCGTGATGACCCGTAATGCATCACACTCGAGCTTGAGGGCGCGGTCAGCTACAGGAGAAAGTGCCATGTCGCTTTCTACGATGGTCCGAGCACCTCCACCTCAATACGCCTTGCCAAGGATCCCTCCACCACTAGACACACGCATGCCACCCCCAGCGGGCTCGCCTGGCCCTCGTCCTGGAGAGTCATATTTCTCGCCTACCACTGACTCACCTGCTTCAACACGAACAAGCACAACTGGAAGTATGCAATTTGGTTCCGGAGCGTATCCCTTCCCGAAAGCAGGAACACCGATGGGCTGGGAGGACCCTACCAACCGCTACACTGCGCCAGCTATGCCCCGAGCACCCTCACGAGATGGCCCTTCTCCAGTGAACGCATATGGTATGAATGGCAGAAACCCCCGCGGACCGTCACTGCCTGCCATGGCCTCAAATTCCGCGCAGAGCCTTGCTGCGCAACAAAGGAGTAGGTCCTATAGTACCCCAGATATAAACGGCCCCCAAAACCAGAGTAGGAGGACGAACAGCAATACTCCTGTACCTGCTGTACCTGGCATACCTGCGCACCTTCACGAAAATAACATCCCGCGATCTCAAACAGGCTCTCCTATGCAGCAGGACCTTCCAATGCGATCCAACACACAAAGCCCTGGCGTCCAGCGTGAGCGTATGCATCAATCCAATGGCTCGTACGGTGGCAAGATGTCACAATTCCCTTCCCAGCCTCTTTACCCCCGCGGAAACACCCCTGGTCCCGGCCAACGTGTCGAAAACACACCAGCCCCGCTCCAGCTAGACAACAGGTCTGCCGTATCGCCAGCCCTCGGCACCGCCACACCAGGCAGTGCACTATTCAGCCCAGGAGATGTTCCTACACAGCTCAAGGTGAAAGTGCTTTACGATACTGGTACTTACATCACGCTGGTGGTTGCGTTCAACATCACGTATCAATCGATGATTGACCGTATCGACGCCAAGCTCTCCCGGTTTACAAACAGCTCGATTGGTAGGGGCAATTTGAAGCTGCGATACCGCGACGAAGATGGCGACTTTGTCAACATCGAGAGTGACGAGGATATCCAGATCGCCTTCATGGAGTTCCGGGACGGCATGCGCAACCAGTACAACCCCAGCGGCGTCGGAGAAATAGAACTTTTCTGCGTTGGTGATAGCAGCTGAGCATCTCGGACCCCCGGTCGAATGAACGATCTCCATTGCTCCGATCGACCTCTTTCCACACCACTCACGACGGCATAATTCTTATTTCTATCATCATCAACAACACCATCAAAGCATTGGCGTGGGTGGTTAATAGACCTCCCAAGGGTCGACACGGTCGACAAAATTCACCTTTACATCTGCATGACACTGAAACGGCGTACAGTTCTCCGCATAGACGACGCATCCTATTGATACCACTTTTTGTTTTGTCCTTTTCAACATCGAAAAACCGAGTCCCTTTGTTCTTGCTTTTTATTTCTCTTTTTGCGACTGATCATGACACTCTCTTTACGACTACAATTCTTGGACATACTTTACGAACCAGGTCAACTTCTTTTTGGGGCTCTTGGGTGGAGGCAAAAAAGATGTGGACTGGATTTGATACGCTCATTTATTCTTCGAGATACCAGCACGTTTTGGTTGGTGGAATACCCCATCTGCGCTCGCTCCTTTTTCTCTCTCCTTATAATGGGCATATGCAGCCAGTATATGGTCCAGCGTCTGGGAGGTCAGGTGTTGTCTCCGGCCAACAGACCATAATGCGAGGTCCCAGCAATGCATCGGGTTGGGTATAATCCGGCAGGGAGCCAGAACGAAGATTCTCCTCGGGCGGTCACATCTTTTCCCCTGCTTTCTTTTTTGCACTTCACCACCACTGATTTCTTTTCCATGCTACTCTCCCGTATGTTTGTTGCACGGTCTGGCGCTAGTTATAAAGCGAAGGCGTCTTTCTGCTGGGGGTTCATTCGAGTACCTTTCGGGCATCTGATTTGCGAGCGCGAAAGCGAAGGAGTGGTCAGATTCTGTGAGCGATCTTGCGCGTTGGGGTGTGATGAGTTTATACAGTGAACGAGGGAGGGAGGGAGAGAGCGGGAGAGCAGAGCAGAGAGAGCCAGAGAGAGAAGCGAATCGTGGGGATGGATGGACTGGTTCAAGTCCGACTATCAGATGGAGGTGGATAGTTACCAAGGCCTGCTCGATACATTATATAGGAGTGAATTTACACTGCAATTTCAGGAAACATTCATATATTCATCCTGGTGATCTTGCCAGCAGCCAGCAGCACAAACGCCTCAGAGATTAGACGATATGCGGCGCCAGCATTCCATGCTGGACTGGGCGGGTTTTCTCTTTCCTTGGAACACCATCCCTCCACTTTTCCCGCATGGGATAGTAGATCGCAGACGGGCATCCATCTTCCGCTGTTGCCGGATCGGGACCGTTTTGCACAACACTATCCAGGTCGACCCGAGGCTGCCGTCTGCAGTCCGCAGTTCTGTCCCTTATTGAAGACGTGTGGAATCTCGCTGGCCATTGTGCCGTAGCATCATCTTATTTATCTTCTGCAACATAACTCGCCAACCCAGGCTCTCTCTCTCCCTATCTGTATTTCTGTTTTTATATCCTGTATCTCGCATAGAAAGGGAAAGATGCACTACTATTCATCCCTCCCGTCGCTGTTAGCGGTGGCGGCATCTCTGCTGACCTCGCAGGCTGCGGCTAAGCCTGAACAGATCCGCGCGGTTCAGGACCCCATCTTCCACTACTATTTGCAGGCGTACCCCCAAGATCGTGAGCATCCCTGTACACCTCAACGGTCTCTTCGTTCAGCTCTCCCTTGAAAAGAAAGAGCGCACGTGAACAGAGACAGATGGAAGACCAAAGGCAAGCAGGCCGAGCTAGAGCTCGATGACTGACTGGTCCGCGCAGCCTCCATACCCGTCATGGGCCCCGAGTCCAGCAGCGAGTACTTCAACATCGACGGCACCATCCAGAGCACCAACACGAGTCGGTACTTAAGCATCAACGGCGACGAGCCAACCAGCTACAAGACGCTGACCTTCGCCAACGGCTCCGGCGCGAACGTGTGGGCGCTCGAGGGGGACACCATCATCACGGGGAAGAGCAGTAGCTGGGGACGCCGTAAGTCTTTCTCTCTTTCTTTCATAAAACCCGCCGCAGACTTATAATAATGGGCGGAATATTCGCTGATTGCGGGGACTTTCTTCTCCCTTGTAGAACTCAATTTCCTCGTCTGTAAACTGGATGGGAACTTTTGGCAGGTCTACCTCCAAACCGGAAGCGCGACGCCCAGCGGCAAGACGTGTAGCAACTACCAATCGCTGCATTTGCCGTGCTTGTGCTGAGAAGAACGGAAAGGGATGACTCGTTTAGGGGGGTTCATCGTATGGTATGGATTGGCCGCTCTCTCAAGCAACCATTCAAAAGTTAGCCCCCTCACTACGGACAGGATAGAGAATGGCATCTAGTGCACATAGGAATATTGAAGTCAAAAATGGCTCTTGGTTACAACTGCTTCGCCCATCCGTACATGATTTTGTTTTGATATACGGGAGGGCATCGTCTCAGTGGATATCGAATCGCTCGAGGGGGGTTGTAGTATAGTTTTGTACATGTGTCTGTATTCTTTATACATGAAGTCATACACGGAGAGCATTTGGTTGACGACGATTCTCTCAAGTCTGCCGTTTTTCTTGCCCCTAATTTCAAATCATAGTAAAACGCCCAGCCCATGCTTCGTTGCCGTTTCTATCGCCGTATCTCGTGGCATTGGCGCACGCAAGACACGTGGGATTTTTCGGTTATTCGTTTTCTCTTCCGCAGGCAGCTCCCAACTGGGGCGTTGTAAGCCAGGTGAGCTCGAGAGAAGATCGACCTCGGCGAAGCGTCCAGTTGACCTCTTCCAGTTGGTAACGGAGGTAATAATTTCATGAAATCCGGCCCTTTCGTCGATGAAAGGACTAGAAACATATTTTCTCCATATTCTTCTGTTGATCTTCGCACACCAATCGCTCCTCCTGCTCCCCTCCCCGTAGTCGACGTTCCAATACAGCGTCTCCCTTTTTCGGTTTATTGCCTATTGCCTGGAGGTGGTTCGGTATTATCGTCGTCGTCTACTTCTTCTTGACACCCGCAACCCTCGAGTGGAATCGCGACAAGTGGTAGTTGATCTCGTTGGTCCGTGGCGGCGGCGCCTTGGGCGCATCCATGCAGTTGCGCAAGGCCTGTTCCATCTGGGCGCAGCCGGCGGTGCTGTATCCCGACGAAGCCCAGCAAGCTGTGACCATGGCCGATGTCAGTAGGTGGCCTCCTCAAGCAGGATTACGTTCGCTCAAGGCGCAAAGAGGGAAGAGAGGAGCGAGGAGCGAGGAGCAAGGGCCGTTGCATACCGAGGACGGAGGACATGAGCTGCATGCAGGGCCGTTCGGCCTGCTTGTTGGGGTTCTTGACACGCAGGACCCGCACGGGCGGCAGGCGCATGGGTTTCTGGACGCCCGACATGATGGTGCTGGGAGATCACAGATCAATTGATAGGTTGTGGTGGGTTGTGGTTTCAAGTGAAGCTATTGCTACCTCGCAGCAGACGGACGGCGGGCGGGTAGGTCGTCGAAGCTCAATTAAATTTTTGGGTCTCGGCTTCGATAGGCGCGATCCCGCACCGGCGACCGACATGGACCGTGCACTCCCACCCAGCTCCCCTTTCTGTTGTTGTTGCTGCTTCAAGTCTGCGACCCATAGGCGAAGACATGTATGTGAGAGACGAATACGCAATTGAATTGGAACATGTATCTTATTCCAAGATGGACTCTATCATAGGTAAATAGCATGAGGTTTTCCATCCTCGTCATCTTTAATCGTACACGCTGTAGGTATCTAAGTAGGCTGTATATCATGCCTTCTCCAGTGGGAGGAACCAGTAAAATATACTTAGTTATAGCCGTAGCCCCCTTCCTTTTTGCCCAGATAAAGCGCTGAAAATACATGTGTGAACAAGGAGGGTATCGTGACGTATGCACACTGAACAGCACTAACCGCCAAATTAAGAAAGCCTCCGAGTCTTCGCCCGTGTCCCCTTTTGTTTTTGAAAAAGTACAGTGGCAGGTCCTCAAGCTTCGTCCCCGTCGCCTTCTTCGTCCATTTCGTCGCCCTCCGCATCATCGTCGTCATCATCATCATCGCCTTCCGAGCTTGCGCCGGACCCGTCACTGTCTGCGTCGCTTCCAGGGTCATAGTCTTCCTCTTCCTCGTCTTCCTCATCTTGTAATTGCTGTTCCAGCTTGGCAGCCCTCTCCAGCTCTGTTAAGCCGTCATCTTCGGCATCAGCCTTGGCTTCCCCATCAGCGCCCTTCTTGCCGCCCTTCATGTTCTCCGCAAGCTGCATCTTGGCTTTTCGCTGATCCGCCATACTCCTATCTTGCAGACCATGCTTCGCGACATACTTCTCATTGATGCCGCCATAATCTTCTTGATCTATCATGGCGAACTCCACCTCTTCTGTCGCCTCCACGTCGCCTTCCTCGTTGGTGAAAACTTCCACCACCATGTTGAAGGTCCGCTGCAGGACGCTGGTGTAGCTGATGGCCGCAATCCGATCTAGTGGGATGAACATCAAGGGCTTCTTGAAACCCCAGAGGATGCCGTTTTCGAGGAAGAACAGGAAGCCGTCCTTGGAGCCCCGGAACGCCTTCACGTGTACCGCCTTCTCTTTGGGCCTGTGCGACTGTTTGACTTGGCTGTGGAACTTGGCGGGATCGGCAGACACGACATTCACACCTTTGGAGCCGGCCTGGAGGCACTTGTTGATCGCCCAGTGGAACAGCGTGCTGTACGAGTCCGAGACGGCGGCGGCCGCACTGGCGTTGGGGCCACCTATCGCGCCGGGCTTTGGCGCGCCCGCCGAGACGGTGAAGACCAGGGGTTCCGTCTCTGAGGGCGTCGAGTTCTTAGAGAGAGAAGAGAGGTATGAGTTCGGCGGGAAGATGATGTAATTGTGCTGCACCTGGGCCTTCTCGGGGACGGGGATGTAGAAGGCGTATTCGACGTCCTTCCAGGCGTATATCATACCGGCGACGGGCGCGGTGGTGTTTGGTAGTCGGGCGTAGAGATGCTGGGCCGTGAAGCAGAGATCAAACTTTTTGCGCTGGGGCACCGAGACCGAGATATCCTTGACTTCGAGCAGAATGCTCTCGGAGGCGACGTCTGCGCTCGAAGCGGTAGCTGCGCCATTGGTGGCGGCGGTGCCGTTCTTACTGGCGCTGGGCTCAATGTCGACGCGACGGCGCTTTAGGGCGGGTTCTGAGGAGGAAGGGTCGCCGAACTGCTCGTAAATGAAGTCGGCAATGTTGTTGAAAAGCTGAATTTTTGAGGGCTCATCGGCAGCCTTCTCGATGCCTTTTAAGATGTCGGGCCTAGACTTGAAGACGACACCTAGCTTCTGGGTGTCGAGTCCGCCAGACATGATGGCGGAAGGAAATCAAAGTAAGTGTTCCCTGGTGTCTTTCGTCATGTAGAGGGCAGATTGTGAAGTGGAAAAAGATAGTCCAAGAAGGTGTATTTAACAAAAACCGTAAATTAGATTAATCTACTATTTGGCTGAGTTGAGAGCAGTGAATCGAAGCAATGAATGGCTCGGGTGTGAATATAAAGCAGGCGAGGCTGCAGAAATGTAACGAGTGGTCGATGTTACCGCGCGCCAATGACGAACTTGTTTGATGGTGCCTGGGCTCCTTATCAGGGAATCTTTATCTTAGGGGGTTACTGGTAGCTCTAGTTCGATTGATCTTCAGCCTCAACTCGTACCTTCCATACCTACATACAAGATATTCGAACCATCTTCTTGGCAAGTCATTGTTCTGATCGTACTCTACTATCAACTCCATAATCCATAACGCCTCTTTTACAAAGGATATGTTTCTAATGTGTTGTATTGTCGAGGTTTGCCGGGCCATATTGTGTTGTACCTACATGAACATATCAAGGAACCTTCCTCGAAGTGTTGAAGTACATATTGTGATTGTGTCACCTGCCTAAGGAATTAACGTTGGTCCCTGACTGACAGAGGGGACCCGCCAATCGGCCGCCCAAACTTAGCCCCACCAAAGCTAGCTCGGGGGGAGCCACGGCCCAAGGACGTCTGGCCAAGTCGTCCTGACATGCAAGGCCAAGTCGTCCTAACGACATCTGGGCAGCTTCAACCACTCATCAAATTGGTCGTGGCAACGAAGCAGAGAGCACCAACAGTCTTCGTTTCACTGGAAATTCAAAAGCCTGTATCCTATCTATATCCCAGTCTTTTCTTGTTCCTCTCTACCTCTCTATCTATAATCATGTCGCTCCCCAACGTCTGGCATCATCGGAAGGTCGCCGATTCATCGGCCAAAGGCTGTGATTTGTGCTACAAGCCAACTACCAGTGTTCTTGTCACTCCAGATAAACAAGATCATTTCTATATTTGCCAGGCTCATCTCAAAGAAGTTCGCTTCTGTAAGCCTATCGTCGACCAAGCTGCTGAGGCTGCCAAAAAACAGAAGGAGAAAGATGATGCCATCATTGCCCAGGCAAAGAAAGAGTACGATGAGAAACAACGCAAGAAGAAAGAGGCTGAGAAATCCGACAATAAGGATTCCAAGGATAAAGACAAGGCCAAAGACGATAAAGTAGACGAAGAGAAGAAAGACGATTCCAAGTCCAAGGATAAGGATCAGGTTCGCCAGCTTCCGAACATGGGAAACCATAGAAGTCATATTGACAGATAGCAGGACAAGGCCGAGCCTGAGAAGTCTCCCCAAGACGAAGAACCGCGAGTCTTCGAACTGCAAAGGTTGTCCTGCTTGGTACACTCACTTCCCTTACCTAGACTGACTTCGTACAGGACCTTCTACCAACAACGACTGACCAAGAAGCGGCAAGCTGAGGAGCGGAAACGGCAAGTCGAAATGTCTCAGCGAAACCGTGAAAGACTCAGCAATCCCTCCTTCTTCCCAGCTGTCCCCAAGGATAACCCCTGATATCCATGCCGACTCTGCATATTAGAGACACTTACAAGGTCATCCTATGCACTGCACTGTCAACCAAAGCCCTGCCACATAAAGCCCACAAGCTTTTGATCGTGCAATCCAAAGGCATTTAAGCCACATACGTGTAGGGCTTCACCTACACGTATCATCGTGCCACTCGGAAGAGTCCCATGCCCGAGCAGGAAGGAGTATGCTAGATGCAACTAGACTGCATCACCCAGCCCAATATGCACTCTCTTCAACGATTGAAATGTGTTGCACTTCCGATTGGTTGTGAATACATCATTTGTCTGTGACTGTGGTTGGCGGGAGCGACCACAAAGTATAAGGCGACTTTATACCGCTATTTGGGCCGACAATATTACTGGTGCTCAGTATGTAGCACCTATGACACGTAGCAATGACAGTTACAACTCGCATTACCTTGGAAACTTATGGCTTTTACCCAGCCAGGACTCAACCTTGCGAGCTTGTGTCCGAATGTTGGCTCAACCATTCGAGTCGTCTTACCGCGGTGCGCCTCATCCGACTCTGCATGCGTTGTTCCTTGTGAGGGCAAGTATGTGCTTAGTCTTACCGCCTCGATGATTTCCCGGCGGCGGCGTCTCACAGCCTTCCGAGATCGTACTGCCGTCGTCTGATTAATGGTGGCAGTTCGATCACGGTCCCGAAGAGACCCGTAGCAAGCTATTTATCTTGCCATGCACTAGTGGTGTTTATTGCTACTTCATGAGAGTCCAGAACCTCACCGGAGATCTCAACTTCAATATGTATTCTGACCACACCTCTTTTTTGGTTCTTTCAGCCCGTGGTTTCTGAGCACCTCAATCGGACTAGTGCTTACGTCGCGTAAAGCAAGAGCGGCCACCATACGTCTGACATTGCCTCGATCAATCAGACGAGGTTGGGGGCCTGTATTGGTTGGGATGCTAGGCTGTGCCGCCAATCAATGTCTGACTTTTGGTTGGGTATTGTATGCGCCCTCCGCAAAGGCATCGGGTGACAGGGCATCGTCAGTTCTGCAGGTTGTGGTTCACCCATTTATCGACGCCCAGCTTCCAGACCCAGTCCGTCACAAACCAATACTGAAAGGATACGGCGGACCGAGTGTGTTCGGCTGCGATACGTCGTAAGTTCACGCATGCAATGCAATCTGCAAACAACAGGCAGCCCGCCATCTCCGCTTGGCTGCAATTCGTCTGCTTGACGGGTATTACCGCGGTCCCATCCCCTCTCTCTAGCACGTCAGCCAAAGACCCATACCTTGTAGTTTGGTTGTGGATTTACGGCGTTTCCAACGGTTAATCACCATATGGGATTCGAAATGCCCTATGGAACCCACGGCTTCAAGAAGTTCGTCAGTCCCCGCAGTCAAGGCTATTGGCTATCTCACCCACCCTCCTCCGTGCTTGCTTCAAGTGTCTCCTGAGTGAAGTATGATAAGGCCATGCGGATATTGCAATAATCTAAACCCCGCTACTTATCATTGGCCTAATGTTGATCTACACAGAGGCAGGCTGGGGCACCTCCTCACGATGCCCTACAGACACTCGGGGTATATGGACCTATAAGGTATATCTGCGGGGGCCATCTGCAGCCACGGCGCGACCACCTACCCAGAACTATAGCTGCCCCCAAGCAGAAAAGAAGAAGAATATGGGTCTCCCTGCAGAATAACCAAGAGTGCCGACCGCCTACTTACGCAGATCCACAATGATAGAGCCTGCTGAACGTATCACTATACGATATACGGAGGCAGTACGCAGAGATAGTGCTACACCCAGCCGAGGAATACCTACCTACCGTAACGGCCTCACATGATTCCCAACCTCTTCTGCTTGGGCAATTCTGTTGAAGATACATGAGAATACCTTGCCCATTGCCTACATGTACACTATCTGACACGTCAGACCCCAAGCCATGCACAGCACCCACATCATCGCCGAGTCACCTTGCCTGTTCACCCATCCACCTCAGCAACTTCAGGTGACGAAGTTCCCGCACACACAGAGCCAATATCTGGATCTATGACGGCCAAATACTCGGCTGTCCGGGACATACCACCGAATTCGGGTCTTACCTCCTTTGCCCTACTGCGCAGCCCTAAGTCTAATAGAGTAACTTCAGCAATGAACGGGTACAAATGTGAGTAATATAGTACTGTCACAACAAGGGACTAGTGCTGATGGAAATCAGAATGTGCATCACTAACAAGTGACAGTGGTATGTCCCCTTCGGTCACCCCATGGGGTATGTATCGTAATTCGGACAGATGAAAACACCATATCCTATACACAGCCAGGAGTGAAGGGTGGGGGATGGGTTATCTATGCACGCCGTGTTGAGGTAATTGCATCTGGTCACGTTCATCCCACACGGCTGTTGCTGTCTATTTGCCGGCATACCTGGGGTTTGGCTGTAGCCAAGAATCCGAGTCGATTAGGTCTTGTACAGCATTGGATGTAGGAAGCGCAGACTCATCCACGACCCCTTTTCATTGAACTGGCCCCCCTTTCCGTCGTTGGCCCCATCTCAACAGGAGGCTTGATGGTCTTTCTTTGGGCAAGAATCGGCTCTCGTGCGGCTTATTGAGAGCCGTGGTCTCTGTATCTCCGTTCGCATCTCCCAGGATATGGCGAGGAAGCACTAATCGCAGTACATGCCGCCACGACTCTTGCTGGTGCGTGGCAAGGGCAAAAAATGCCTAATCTGCAGCATTGCACCATCTACGTCGAGATTGGTCAATCGATCAATAAAACAAGACATCCCCACAGCCGAATGATGGCGGGGCGTCGGAAAGTTATTTTGACATCTTCGGTACCCCGGAGAATTGTTCCTCGCTGGCTTTCCAGATGAAAGCCGGCAACTATCCATGACGATACGTAACGTTGCCAAGCGCAAGAGTGAACAGAGTATACAAGGCCAATGTGACGGACCAGCGATCCGTGCGATTTTACCACCTTGAATACGGACTACAGAGTGTCACATATTTCCGTACTGGAATACACGTGTGGCTGAAAATCCCAGGACAGGAAATGAAGGTCATATTTTCGTCACCACATACGAAACCTGCGCTGTGGCTTGCACTTCATATATCGTTGCGCGTTTCAGGGGCGAATGGCGACGCATCTCGATACCTCTTCTCCTCGATCACTCGGGGCTGCATGCGTCAACACGCGGGGGGCCGACATGAGAAATACTCTCCGGTACACCGCCGGCGTCACACCGGCGCGGGTGTATCCTGGCATCCCCACTTGCTCCGACGGGGGGGTCCTCTCCCTGACTCTCGGTGGACAATCGTTGATTCGGTGTGGGAATCAGGACGGTCCTTCTCCCCTATCCCTTCCCCTGATGACAGGCATCAAATCCCTCCTTGGTCACACAAGGCCCGAGTCATGCGGAATTGCCCCTATGCTGATTGGACGGCAAGCCCCGGCTCCTTACGTCGGGGGCTCCCTGCTCCGTATGCAAGCGGCATTGCCTTATTTTGGAAATGAGGGATGATTTCTACTATTCCCCAAATAAAAGTCCCATCCTACAGTTCCGATACCTTTTGTATTCTACTAACTCTAATTGGGGCTCGGTAACTTGCCGGTCTTTCGTCACCCCTTGACAAGAGAGCCCCCCGCGCCCCTGGCTTGCCCTAGCTTCCCTTGACCGAACAAGCAAACAAGTCACATTTGACTTACGTCTGCACGTGGTCTGGTCTGAATTCGATATTCACCTGAATGGGAGAGGTACTTGTCCAGAACATGGTGTTGTTTGCTTCTCATTCTCCTCAAAGTTCATCTCAGCCATTTCTTTTCTTTTGCTTGCCGAGCCCGTGCGGAACGGCCGCCGGTAGGCCGTATCTATATTAGGCGTATCGGCCGGAAAAGGAAATAGGGCGAATGAAAACTAGGTCCCGGAACGTTACCTTTCAGCTGCGGGATTTGGCCTGCATGAAAAACGCATTTTGGTTTTCCTTCTTTGTGGCTTGCCACTCACTCGTTGGGTGTCAAACTTGAGGCGTCACTTTCAGCTGGCGCTCACAGCTGGCCGCCTGGCCGCCCGGTGGCCTGTTTTTGTTTCTCCGTGGTTTGCTTCTTTCCCATAAATCACCCAGCCATCCCTGAGGGGGGTCTTCCTATTGGCGGTGGCGGCGGTGGCGGCGATGAAGCCGCCGCTAGCCAACACATGTTCTCTTAATCCCAAACGGGGGGCTTCGGTGCGAAGCGTAGGGTGGGAAGAGTGATACAAACACCGCCGCAGCGGGCCGAGGAGACATTAGGGAGAGTGCAATTGGCAACATGAGCGGGAAGGCTGGCTGGGTTGTCCAGCAGCCGGGGGTCCGCTCAATAAATGATACTTCATGTAGTAAAAGCCCCAAATGAGTTTTTCGCGCCGCCAAGGAGAAGGGCGTTTATCATGAGTGATTCGACAACCCATATGCTATCATCATACGTCCGTCATGTCCGGATGTGTCCTGGTCCTATGCTTGAAAAAACTGCAAACAAACATAATCTCGCCACGATGCTTCCAAAGGGATAAGTCGCATACATACAGAACCAATACCCGGCGTCGCCGAGGACTTGCCACTTTCCTTATTTTTCCTTGCGCAGACAATCAATCGAATGCTTGCCGCATGCTTTTGAATCCTCGCGGGAATCAATGACAGCAACTGTGTAGTAAGAGCTTCTTCACCTTTTGATTACTCCGGCAAGGAGAGATTTCCATATATAGCCCAGCCCTCCCTTGCAGATTGAGTACCGTAGATAAGGATCCCACGCGCGTGCCCCCCACGGCAAGAAATTATTTCTTCCAGGCACCAGCGTATGCCTAAAACGGGAAGATCCCACAGGTAGGGCTGATAGATGGTTGCTGTTCCTTCCTGGCGCCTCTCGGTGTCAGTACGTTGACCGAAGCGAGACGTGCGACCCGAAGGATTATGGTGCCATTGCCATGGCGCACGCCCAGGGTGAGTTGTGATTGTGATCGTGGCTTTGGACATTTTGACCTGGAAGCCATCGCCTCGCACAGTGTCATGAATACCTGGTAGGCCACCTTGAAGTATGAAGGATCCAAGCAACGAAGAGCTGGCCCATCTTTCGGGTATCAATAAAGCGAAAATGGGTTGCTACATATGGTTGATTAGTGCCAAGAAGCGGCACATCTTGCTGGGTATTCACCGCCAAGGGCACACGCGATTAAAAAGGGTCGTGTCCGGGGTTATCACTCCAAAGAAGAACCAGCTTCTAGCGTGTCTCTAATTCGGCACACGCCGTCGTCCAAAGAGTTCGGGGGGGTTGGCCAGGGAGTTGAATCCTGCTCTGCCGGTACCATTCCTACTGTAGTTCGCTTGCCGGGGGACCAACGTGCATCTCAATGCCTTGAAACCTAGGATTCGACGCTACCATAGTCTCTGGCGTAGTCGCATTTGGCAAACCAGGATAGCAGGTACTTTTCCAATGCAACCGGATGGCCCAGCCCCCTGCTCTCAGCCCATGGTGATCAGGCTTCATATAATAGACGACACAAGCATTTCGCTTGGCAAAGGATTATGACCAGGCCAGTGGCTGCAGCTTCTGAGGACCACGAAGCTCTTCTGGGTTCAGGTTGGTAGATGCCGAAAGCGGTAGCAAGTTCGTGTGCCCAGTCATGGCGTATATGTGACTGGACGGAGCTTGATGAACCTTTCCTATCTATGAACTTATAGCAAGCCCACATGTAAACGTTCTGAGTCAACGAATATTCTAACGGTGTATGAGTTTGCCGCCTATGGACGTATCGCGAATGGGTATGCAGCATATAGCCTTGTTGTTGAGAAGGAACCCGCACGAGTGGTGACGAGAAACAATGTCATATTCAGAACAGCTGGTGCGGTAGCCCAGTCTCACCGTAGCCTAGTCGCAACGAGACAAACACATGGTGTTCCGTCTCCCAGAAAAGCACAGGGCAATCCTCTATAACAAGGTATGGCAGCCACCTTCGATGCCGTGGGGTGTTGTTGCGCAGCCAAATGGATAGAACCCCATGGGCCGTGGAGAAAAGCATAAGCCCTAGTACGGAGTCGTCGGCAGAACAATCCGGATCAAGTCTCGTCAACCGAGTTACAGAGGTGTTAGTCGCAATACATAATTGATCATAGTTGACCTGTCATCGAGTGCATGGTCAAAGCAATCCACCTCGTGAGGCACAGCAAAGGACACAAGGAGTGTGAATAGCCATGCCCGCTCGGAGGAATACATGGGATGACATAGACGAAGTGGTTATGACTGTCATCAGCGGGGAAAAGGGAGCTTGGATCACCGGTCCAACGTCAGCAGTCAAGGGTAGTATAGCTCTTTGCAGCCTCTGCCGTCTGCACGTAAGATGGAAGGATCCACGCGGGCTGACTGGCTTGGAAGTAGATCACACTTTCTATTTATTGCACCGTTTATAGACTGCCGCTCCGGGGAGGCATACGGATGGACGATCCGGCAGAACGATCAGACTCGTCAACTCTGCTCCGGTTCAGTGAGAAGGCCGGACACACCCATTCGCGGCAGCTACATCTCAGTCCTTGCCAAGCGAAACGACCGATCTGGGCGCCGCATTTGGTGTTGGGGCAGCTGAGCCGTCCATCAAGTGCGCCTTCCTCGAGTGCGGGTCGCATCCACGACAGTGTTTCGACGAATACGTGCCCGCAAGGCGCATTTGTCTTCGCCTCGTTGCCTGTGCCGCCATGTTCTATGATAAACTTGGAATTGGCTAGTACTCGGCGGCATTTCTTGCACCTCAATTCCCTTTGCGCATCATTTGATGGCGTGGATGAGGGTTGATCCGTGGCTTCAGAAGCCTCGTCTTCAAACCGAATCCACTCGGCTTCGGGGGCCATATGGGCAGCCCTCGATTCTTCTAGCTTACGCTCATAGAGCCATTTCTGATAGATGGGATGGCTTTCGACGGCCCCATCGCTATCGGCAGGGCAGCCCATTTCCCACCACAGCTCAAGCTGCCTCATGAAGCCTGGGTTTGGCTCTGCAAGAGACCTTGCTTCCTTGATCTGTTTAAGGGCTTGTTCAATCGCATCTTTTGCCGTTCCTCGCCGTTGAGCGGCAGACTGGGCTGATGGTTCGAACTGCTTTCCGCCGTAGCGATGCGGGTATTTATAGAGCAGATAAGCTATCGCACAGCTCACCGACCGGGACTTGCCCATGGCGCAATGCACAAATACGGAGCCAGGGGAAGTTTCCGTGCCATGATCGGCCCCGGGCGGATATAGACCGCGGTCGATGAAGCGCACGGCGGATGAAAAGTGGACGAGCAGGTCTTCATCTTCCATGTCATCCACGTCGATACTCAAATGCTGGAACTTTTTGGCCTCTTCGCCCCAACCCTCAAATGAGTACTTGATGACAGAGAGCACATGGTCTATATTCCTCTCTTGGAGGAGATCAGGCTTCCTCAGTGCAAAGACCCTGTTCCATGTCAGTATCTGTATTTACAAAAAGTGGATGCATATGGCGGATGGGTTAAGGGGTTGTATGAGTAGGAGTCAGAGTAGGGTACAGTGTAGATAGACGCCATCCCGTTGATTACCCATAGATGCCAGGCAGTTGCCAGCTGACAACAGTGGCATGTGCCGGGCAACGCTGCAGGTAATATGGATGCAGACATGTTGCAGTCACGGGTGCATAGCCACGAGCTGTGTGCATGGGGATAGTTGGTGGAATGGAGCTTGATGAAATGCCATTGCAGAATTGCTTACCCTCCAACATAGAGGTTGTCCTTGCCAGGTATCCGGTCGAGTGCCATTGTTGGTTGGTGACTGAGAGTTGGTGAAGAGATTGTCAGTACATGTACGACTGACTCCTAAATTGATGCATGTGCTGAGTAGAAGAAGTACATGGCGTCTCCTTCAATCTGAGCCGATGCTGATAATGATAACAGCGCGCAGTAGTACCACCAAGAGCGGTATGTGGAAATGGATGGCGTCAATGTGATTCGCCGTAACGGTGGCTGCCTGCGGCGATGCAATGCCGACTGAACAACCGCGTGTATTCAGGCAGCCTCTCCCGATACGCTTTGGGTCAAAATACAAGTCGCTTGCTTGCTTACCTGGTTTAGGGTATATGTTATGTAAATGTGGAAGAATGAAGTAAGCAAGCAAAGCCTTACTCACGCACACATACACACAGCACAGCATACGCTTTTTCGGGTTCGGATCTTGAGTTTTTAGTTTTCTGCCTTGAAGTTCCTTTCCGCTTAGGTTAGTCGCCCAAGTAGGTAGGTAGGTAGGTAGGTAGGTAGGTCAGTAAGTAGATACGTACCTTTGGAATAACCTTGACCCTTCCTTTTCCTTCGCCCAGTCGACTTTTACCCCTCGTCAGTAGCGGGGCAAGCTGGACGAGTTTGGAAGGCAGGTAAGGTAGGCAGGTAGGGCTGAATCATGTGATTGAACCAACCAGGGAAGAAGTCCAGAAGCCTCCAAGTTACTAACTCGAAGCAAGTATATTGATAGAAGGGACGGGAGGGACGTGCAATAGCCAGGCTAATAAATCAGCACTGCCATGTATTCTCGTTAGAACCATACAAGCGGCTTTGGCTCTGTCGCGTATCCATGTGGTAGAGCCTCGCCGTACTGTTTTAAGACCAAAGTACCATCCATCTCTTTCTTACTCAGTGCCTTACTTGCATTAGCTAATGCAACAAACAGTACAGTAGGCATGCGCTGATTACGGATTACAGTAGGCTGAAGGTGGGGGCCGAATCTAGATCTCATGTCGGTCGGGCGTCATGGCCAGCCATCGGCGACTTTCGGCTGTGTCGGGCTACATCACACTTTCAGACCGTTAGACACATGAAATAGAGTGCGAGTGGTATAGTAGTAGTAGTAGTAGTAGTAGTAGTAGTATGTTATAGATATTTTGGTTGTATTTTAGGATTCCCTCCTATTTGACTATGTCTCTCTTTTTTTATACTCCATGATTGTTTTTTATGTTTCGACCTTTCTGTTTTCCCATGGCTTTAGTGCAAGGCCGACCAATATCAACCAACTCAAGCTCCTCTACATCTAAATATGCAGCTCGGCCAATCCAGTAGACGCCTTTTCGTATAAGTCATGCCCAACTCCCCGTAATGATGCGAAGGCTATGCCGTAAAACCAGTACTGTACAGTAGAAGCGCATACCAAGCCTTCTTCTCGTAACACATGCCCAAATATGCAACCTGGACATAACGTAAGCTCACTCGCTCACCAACTCACTCACTCCCCTCAATACCCCAATACCAAGCAGTGACAGGCAGCTCACATGGCAAGGCATCAATCAAGAGCCTATGCATGTCCCACATGAGGGAAATATCGGGGCCGTCTATCGTGAGATCAGACCTCCCTGCAACACTCTTTTTGTATTGCAGCAGCATAGCACGCAAAATCGATGAGGTGGCAGTCGTCGTACTTGGACCACTAAGATGGCCAGGACTGCGCCACCCGTTGGCGAGAAGAGACCTTTTCCGGTTTGGGACTGGCCACTCTTCCACCATGCGAAATCTGGCTGGATTGGGTCATGCGGGAGATCGGCAGAACTGTGACCAAGGATTCAGCATCCTTGCGTGCCCAATGTAACCGCCGCTTGGGGTTTCGCAAGACCCCCAGCGCATCGGCTGTAGCATTGCGATTCCCAATGTCCCAATGGCTCTCGTGTTCATCTAGATCCCAGAACCAGTTGTGCCTGGAATCATCGCGGTTGCGGAGGCTCCTCCTCAATCATGCAGGCGCTCTCAAGCATGTTGGTCCATTTCCCGCTCGTCCCTGCGTGACTGTGCTTGAGATGCTGTCGGAAATGGTCCGCTCGGAAGAACTTCTTGCTCGAGTTGCATTCCCGGAATTTATGCACCTCTTGCAAATGGCGAAGTCTCTCATCCCAATCCTGCTCTGTGGCATGACGGTTGCGGCCGCTGCCACCGCTGCGCGCAAACTCATCCCCGCAATAGCCACAGGCGTCCGCTTCCCCGGGTCTATTGCTGCTTTCGTGAAATGCCTTGTCGTAGCCTGCAACATGCAGGGCCGAGCACGACCAGCTGTGCCGTCTAACATGCAAGCTGTTTTGATGACGTTCTGCTTCGTTCTTGTTCTTGAAGCGGTTGCCACAAAAGGAGCATTCATATTGCTTCTCTGCCGCGTGTGCGCTAATGTTGGGAAGAGAGTCAGTCTTACACGCCTAATACACGCAAAGGGAGAATTGGGTTTGATTGGCCCAGCTCCCTAGCAAGGGGCGGGTTATTGCTTACCTTAGCTCCTCAGCCGTCTCAAACTTCTTGGGCTTTTTAGGACAGCACTCGCACATGAAGAAACCTTGAATTCTGGACATGGTGGTCTTAGACACATCCGATAGTTTGCGAGGAGAAGCAAGTGGTCGGTTATCGCTCAAATTTCGGTGGTGAGGAATTCCTCGCGAGATAGAGGATTGGGGCGAATGCGTCAATGAGATCGGGGTGCTGAAAGGTGAGTTGCAGATACCGTCGACGGGCGAAAGTCCGTTGGGGGAGATTCTTCCATATGAGTTACCACTGGTGATGCTAGTCGCCGCGAGGGAAATATTCGACGCAAACGATCCGCTTCGTCCGACTGAAGAAATAGAAGAGATTGACATGTTGCCTTGGGGAATTACAGTCAATCGAGGAGTCGGAGACTGTCGCGAGGTTCCCTCGCGTCGGCGTAGTAGTTCCCCTGAGTTTGGTAAACTCTGCATCACCAAGTCATCTCCCGGAGGTGAAGAAGCTCGTCTTTTCAGTCCCATCCTTTGGTATTCTGAGCGGCCGGAATCATCAATGTGAAGCCTCTTGATGCCCGATGTTTCCTCCATGGGGAAATCTGTGTCGTCCATATTGTCGTAGCTACCTTGTGTAGAGATGGTTGCATCATCAGGCAACGAACCGCTGTTAGTACGACGATTGCGGAAAAGAGGCGAACGGTCTGGATCCGCTGGTTCAATTGGCGAACGGTAGTCATTACTGCTCGCACCAGAGAATGGCAGTCCTCGTGGTGAAATTGCCGACTGCATAGGGCTGTCTGACAATTCGGTTCCCAGGTTGGTATTTGGCCGAATGGGCAATGATAGATGCGGAAGTAATGACTGGCGGTTTTCAGAAGCGCCGAAACGCGATTGAGCATCATTGACCGACGAGCTGAGGGCAGATCGTCTTGTAGGCTGGGCTGAGAACTTTTTGAGTAGAGAGTTGTCGTAGTCGTTGCTATCTCGGGGCCTGTATTGGTCATGGGACATGAAGAGCTTCTTTGGTAACGAGTCCTGGGGTGACGGCCTGGAGGTCGGAGTATGTGTGTGAGTGACTAGAACAAAAGCGCATGCAGTCATGATAACAACTTACAGGTTCATGGTAGAAGCCAAGCTGTGGTAGCCTTCATCCTTGATAGATTTGAGGCTTTCCCTTCTCATATAATTGGGCCCATCCGTGTCAAGGCTATGCCCGGGGCTTTCAAACCCCCTGCTTCCCAGTTTGAAGGACCCTTCAAAGTTATCGCGAGGGGGCTGGCGGGTGATCTCGAGCGACGGACCATCGACCGGAACGTATCTCGGGGGAGGTAGCGGTGGGGGTGCGATGTCGTTTTCGGTACGTGGGCGGTTGTTTGGAATCGACATGGGATTGGATGCCAACGTCGGCGAGAATGCAGAAGGGTATGATGAATGGCCTCTCCCAGAATTTCCTCTCGTCCGATCATCAATGTATATGGGCGGAGGAGCCCTCGGGGCGTATCGTGGAGCCTCCATCTTGAAACGTTTTTGTTTTTCTTTCCTTCTCTTGCTCGCCTCCTTCTTGTTCCAACCAAGTAATACAGCAATCGGTTGCTATTTCACCGTGACCAATGATTCAATTGCCACGACGGAAGATCAGTTGTCAGGACAGCTGTACTGTATACGCCAGCCAAGAGGTTGAGGCGAATTTGGACCACTCCAATTGTCAAATTGGAAGTGTCGATTTGGTCCGGCGGGGAACGAACAGTGAATAGCCAAGGAGGCCTCGTACCGGTTGGGTATACGTTCTGTGGCTTAGTATGTTGTGTGAGACGGCAACGATAGGAGTTCGTAGCAGGAACGTTGGCTGTGGCAATCGTTCGTATCGGCGGTTCCGGGTATAGACCTGGTATCTGGCTTGCCTCTACTTGCAGACAGCGGGTGTTTTTCGAATGACGGAGGCAATGTAAATGCTGTACAAATCCCCCCAAATGCAAGATAACAGAAAAACGTCGTTAGAAAAGAAAATGCATATGCAAGTAAGTATAAAGTACAGGTCGTCAGGAAACAAATCGTAACGCTGTAGTCATAGAAAATGGTGATAATCGGCCCACGGTGGTGACGACTTTACTGGCTAGTATGCATGAGGGCCTAGACGCTCAGCCAAGTATAGAATCCAGGTATAAGTCTTCGGAAGCCGACGCAGGGAAAAGACAAGCGAGCCCAATTTCTTCAAGTCCGTGGGTTTCGGCAAGAGTCGAGTCGTAGGGAGAAATACGGTGGTAATAATTTCCCCTCTTGTCTCTTTCTTTTTCTTTTCCTGTCGGTGTCTTGTCTTGGACAGAGGCGGTTGGACGGGAGGATAGTGACTGGAAGCAAGCTTGCAACGGCGATTGAAAGAAGGCGTCACAATCAATAAGTTCAGCAAAAAGTTGTCGCGGAGGGGCGAGCGAGCAGTGCAGTTTTAGATCCAAATGCAGAGGACGAGACGCCGCTTGGGCATGCCCCATGTACCTCTTACCTCGCTGAGCAGCATCGTCAGCGCGTGGATGCCGGTACCGAGAGGTATCTACCCATCGGATTTGAGATGTACATGATTCAAGCCAGTTACCTTCAGCCCTTTTTCGCCTTTTGACGGTTGCAGGCCCATGCCAATCAGTGTACAAGCATAGTATAGTGGGTTGCACTCCGGCCAGCGAGAGCGTGTGCCCTGTAGGGAAGCATTAAGGGACCCTTCTTCCCACTCAACTTTTCAGGGTACTTTGCAGTACCGCGCTAAGGCTAAGTACATGTTGTCGTCGGGTTTATGTCTGGTACTGTAGAACAATTCCATCCCTACGCCTACGAAATCTGGTGGATCAAGGTGCTTGGTGGACATGGGTAGGCATGGGTAGGCATGGGTAGGAGAGGGGGTTGCACCACTCTAGCACTGCACAGGAGGGGGTTCAATGCTCTCCAAACGGGAACATTGGAAGGGAAAGCAGAAAGGGCTGACTTACGGTGGGGCCTACAGGCCATGTACCTACGTAGATTCCTGGCGGGTGTGTCTTGAACGAAAACAAGGCAGGCGATTAGGGGGTGTTGCTAACCAAGGCATATCTCGTGGCATGGGTAGCAGCAAAATAATAGCTCCGGACCATGAGCCTGTCTTGTACAAGATGTCGTTCCTTCACCTGGGTAGATAGTCAGTTGGATGCGAGAGCCAGTAAGTTTGATTACTACACAAGCCCCCATCTCCGAATACCATCTTCGCATCATGGACACATGCCTTTTTGTCTCTCTGTCTCTCTGTCTCTGCCTGTCGCGAGCGAGAAGCACGAGTCTGGGGCTCTTGAGGGGGCTTTCCTGGGGCTTACTTACAGGCCTGAAGTGTATACGGCGAGCGCCATTTCTCTGCTTAGTAGTTCCGACACTCCGACCTGAGGCCGCAGCCAGTCAGCCAGTCAGTCCTACTACTATCTGTCGTGTTAAACCAAAATCAGGACAAGACAAGGATAGATCCTTTCTCGGCAAAGGCAGATGATTGCAGCAGCCAGCCCTTCAATTGTCGTGCCGACGGGTTGGGGAATACGGCACGGCGGGCGGAGGCACTCCAGTCTGGACCTTTTCACTAGCGCAGCGAGATCCGACATTGATGACTTTCCCGTAGGATCGAAGAAAAAAAACATCATGTTATTTTCTTTTGCTTCTCCTCTTCTTACCTCCTCATCTTGTTGTCGTCTTGGACACTAAGCATCCACTCTATCCATAGAAACAATAATAATTCAGCCGAGAGAATACGGAGTATCACCAGCCCTAGGCTCGCAAGTTTCGGCCCCGCGAGCCCGCAACCTCTGAATCAAGGAACTTCAAAAATACATCACTTTACTTGGACTGGATCAGCTGCGTCTGCCTAGGCTTGACCGCCAAAAGTGCACATCATCAAACTCCGTCTAATCATATTACCTGTTGCATACTTCCAGAGTTCAATAATATGGTCCAATTGTGGAATGATCGTGTACAGTGTCAGCTTTTCGGCATCTGCTTTGATAGTCTCTCTCTCTCTCTCTCTTATTCTTTCTCCCTCTATCTCTCTGTAACATGCCTGTAAATTATATTGGCCCTTACTCACCAATGTAACTCTTCAACGCAGCAACAAGCTACAACAAGGACAACCTACTAGCAAACACCAACGAAGTCAATTCATTGTTTTGCCTCCTGCGAAGCAAGGCTGCTTTTTCTAGATAGCCACGAGACACAATTGCATCCAATGCTATTTCTCAACAGATAGGATTAATCTAGTTCTTCTGAGGGGCCATCCCTGTACAGCTCGTTTCAAGCTTGGCATTCCAAACTCAGTCACATCTTTTCACAGTTCAGCCCTACAACACCTTGATTGATCAGAAGTGATCATGTGTGATGATGATGACGGCGGCCCCCTTCAACTCTGCGATTTGATCTTGATCTTGCCGAAGGCGCCCGCACCCTCTAGCCGTGCGATCCCTGGATATCACACCCAACCAACCAACAGTAAGGCGCATAATTAAAACTTGTTTGCTGGTGCTTATTGGTATCATCATTGAATAGTATCATAATTATTATTATTACCTGCTCGGTGCCGGCAGAGTGAGGAGCGACATTCTGCATGCAGCTGGCTAAGGTCAGGTGCTTTCCCATGCCCTACTGTACCCTATCATCCCCCACGAGACCGGAGGTCTTAGTCAGAACCAGATGATCTCAGCTTACCGTGAAGTCTTGAGCGTACTCTGGGTTTCGGGTGCACGATTGCGCTTCCCCTCGTACGGAATAGCGACTCCAAGTCGAGTAATACACATCCGAACAACACATCATGGCAATGTATCACTTACATCAGGGGCCGTTTTCCCCTTGGCATCAAGCCTTCAGGTTACAGAGTTACAGAGTTACAGCGCAGCCGCCGAAGCGAAGGCGAACTGGGTGTAAATGCTAGGTAGAGCAGGACTGGGTCAGCATGGCGTAGATGATCTATCGACTGGGAAAAAAGGTTGTCTCGTGGCGGGTGAGGTGAGAGTAGAAGGGGGCATTCCACTCGGGAAGCTATGCAAGATATACCGTTTTTGGCATTTGGAGGGGTTGTAGTAGATTTTGGATGCTACCCATCAATAGTCAGCCACAGCGGCTCAATGGAAATCAGATATCCTCACCAGACACGTAGATGCACACACGGGCGCATTTGTTATAACAGGGCAGGTCGCGAGGGATGATTTCGATCAATTAACACTGACCAAGCGAGGGCGGCTCGGGAAGTATTGCCTCACTTTCCACCAGTTGCGGCGGTTTGGTCGGTGTCTTGGCTCTCCCGCTTTAAGTCGCCAGCGATGAGCACTAGAGGACACAACGCCGGCGGACCGTCTTTTTGCCATTGTCTACCTACATCTACATGCTGCCTAAGTTGAGTTTAGGAAACAGTTTCACCGGGCGGTTAGACCTTGGCCGCAAAGCAGTCTCAGTCCGAAGCCGCCTCCGCGGCGTCCCACCGCCTTGGAGGAGCAGGCATGGCTTGCCATAAGCAATCAAATCACCCATCACCCGCGGTGAGAACGGAGTCACCACGGTCATTTGAGGCGCAACAAACTCGGTGGCTCGCGAGACGGGGCCATCAAGATCATCAGATGCTTTGGGGATATACGACAGGTGCAGCCGCTGCTGCTCGTTGCATCGGTGGACGCCCGTTGTCCGCCGCGGCGTCGTCATAGACAGTTATTGGAAGACCGATATATACAGAAAACGCGGGTCTACCAGCTGCAGCTACTGGACGCAAGCCCATCTCGTGACAAGTAATTGATGGTGCATTCGCCTTATGAGGCGCACATGTTTGCTCAACTAAAACGTCGCCATTTGGAAACCATGCCATGAGGTTGGCGACTCATGTTAGCAAGGTTCACCGGAGGATAAGCCTCATTCGACATTCTCACCTGCCACGACTACTACTCAGCCCTATATGACTTCCACCAAGCATGAAACAGGCTAATGCAGCCATCGCCTATTGGTGGACGGTGCTCCTGGTTACTGGGGTCCTTATGTGTGTGCCAATCAGTAACAGCAGCTACAATCGAATACTTCACCCCCCCTATGAACCTTGCGTGTTACGAATACACACAGCCCAAAAACCAAAAAGCCTACGACGACGGGCAGTCGGGGTCTTGGTTAGTGATTCCAAGATGGGATATTCCGGTGATGACTCGCTCAACTTTCTACCTTCCGACATGGTCCCCTTGAAGAAGCGAAAATTATATGGTAGTCGATAGTCGCAGGCTGCTATTCCGGAGGATCCAGGTTTTGCCGAGTGGGCACCCGAAGCCACGATGATATTCTGAGCTGACTCAGTATCCCTACCTCTGTCCCTCACCTGCTCGCCGCTGGCTTAGCGCCGCCCTAAAACAAGCTGGAGGCATGCGGATGAAGCCCGCATTTCAACGAATCGCGACAATACGGTAGAACCTCAGGCCAGACTAGAAACCTGACAACTCAAACATGTCCAAATCTAGCGGCTACCTGTTACAGCGTCGCCATGTATTCGCCAATCAGGCCAGTCCAAACCTAGGCCGGGCAAGGAAGGGCTCTAGGGCACATTCCTTTGATCTGCACAGGCGCCAGATCAGCTAGGCAGCTAGGCCTACGATCAGCAAAGAGAGGGCTTCCTTGGCACTGGAGAGTTTCAAACTAAACCTTCCCAAGTCTGGAAATCTGGCAGTAGTATGCTTAACTATATCTTTGTCAGCAATCGCAAGCAAACCTTACGCTCTGGCCATTTGCTATGTGCTATGTGCCACAAAGCCACCAGCCCTTGGGATTTGAAGTTGCAAACAAACTGCCCGATCTGGCAATCCCGCACAATATTATCCACCTGGCTGGGCCAGGGAGAGCTGCGCAGCTTCCGCCTTCCGGCCAAACATCATGAGTCTATTATGGGAAGTCGTTATGTCGCTTCGGGCATCACCCATACCACGTAGAGATTTTCGTTTCTGCCGTTGTCTGGGTGTTTGCCTTCATACATGATCCAAACCCTCTTCGTGTGGTGTCAATATCAGAAGTAGGGGGGGTCACTATCAAGGCGATACAATACCCCGCTGGAGCCGTCTCAGTCATCTCCGCAACCCAAGTACGTAGGCCCGGGGTAGTTGGGCATTCAGCTCGGTCGTCCATATTATTACCAACTGATCCAAAATGACTCGTCGACCAGATGGAGCATGAAATCGTTTCCCAGGGTCAGGCAGCTAATAAACCCAAGAGAGCCCTACAAGGTGTGCGGTGTGGGAAATGGACATGAGATGAGGATGAGATGGTGGAGCTTTACTGAAAACAAACCCTCATCTCCGGATGGGGCGTCCGCGCTGTGTGTGCGTGTGTGTGTGGCGTGGGTATGCAATGCCTTCTTCTTCGTTCTTTTCCTTCTACCGCGACGCAGCAGACAAGAAAGAGCAGACGAAAAGGACCCAAGACCTGGCAGCCGGACAGCCCTGGGGGCCTGGCCCTGGGATGATGGGTCCGAAGCGAAACCGAACCAAACAGAGTGGATGCAATGCATGCTCGGTACTTGGAGTGCAGTCGTCATATGTCTCTCTGCCGACCGCACACCTTTTGCCAGCCCATGAAAAGAAAAAGTGTGGATAGCCCTATCGGCGCGCCTGGCAGGAAAAAGCAATACGCCCGGCGAGATCGAGCCAAAGACCAGGCCGCCCGGCGCGGGGCCGGAAAGGTCGTCTCATAGCTCGCTTAGAGCCCACGAGGGGAGGGGGGCCCAGGGCTAGTTGCATGCGCATTGTTTTGGAGAAGAGGTCAAAGATAGAAATCGACACTGGGAAAAAGGACTTTTCGACAAGCTAGCCAAAGCAACTAGCCCTAGGGGAAGACATTGATCGATTCCGCCCAGGTCAGTTCGGGTGCGAGAATTACCCCATTCCACGACGAAGGGGTCCCGCAGAGTCGGCGACCTTAGTGATGTAAGTGCGTCCTTAGGTCAGGCTTGGCTCCCTTATCTCACGCAAGGAGCTCGTCCCCATAGCACTGGGGATGATACCGACAGCGTGGTAGCGAGTTTACAATAGTCTCGAGTACGAGCTCTTTTGCATACAGGATACGTTATCATCAACTTTCAGCCTTTTAGGTGTGATACGGGATTCGGAGATTGACGAGGCCTCCATGCCGCAACAGAGCATTCTTCCGATCCCCTTCGGTTCGACGGACGGCTTGCTCATTTCCACTACTGCCGACCGATCTGCGTTCGGGGGCGGAGTTGCTGACACGTGGAAAGCCTCTCGAAGGTTGTACGACCATGATGCCCTTTTGATGAAATTATGAAATTGTCGCTTGACAGTGATCCGATCAGACCCAAAAACCCCTGAATGATTTGCATGCGTACTAATGTGCTAGCCCCCGAGGCACGCTGAGAGTGAGTTTAGCCTAATGCTGCGGCGTAGTAAGTAAGGGACAAGTTTACTTTCGCATTCCCAGGTTCGGAAAGGTCTACCAGGCCGTTGACCTATCACGCCATGGCCGACTCGAAGTGAGGAGTGTGCCGATACATGGCCATTGGTCATCTACCCGATGCACCGTATACCGTATAGTGTATGAAGGAATATTGTTTAGCCCTGGCGTCAATGCCAGAAGATGGCATTAGCGAGTAAGAGCAGTGTCCAGGCACTACACCGACTGACTTATGTAGGGCGCCTCCATCAATGTGGTAAGCACCATCCATGCGCTGCTAGAGCCCAGAGCAGGTCTAAGCTTGTAGCACCGGCCAATGTTTCGATAGAGTAGTCAGATAAACAGCATTTATCTGACTATTGACATGGCCTAGGGGCCCGCGGCTGAAAGACTAACACATAGTCTAAGTCTATACGGTCTCAGCTTTTTGCTAAAGCTGCCTATCGCACGTTCTCCTTCAGCTGGCTGGATGCGGACAACGGGCCGCTCTTAGGAATTCACTAATGGGAGAGAGAGAACGCTTCAGCGCACCCATGGTGTCGGTTTCCTTCTTTTCCCGTCTAATTCCGCGGAAAGACGTGCGTGATCGATCCAGCCCTACAACTATCTGTGTGTGGTGCAACTACATCCACGCCCATCCAGACCAAAGTAAGAATAAATCTTATTCGCTCGCCCGCCCCTAGAGAAGAGGGAGGGAAGGTGCAGTGCATGTGTGGTGTCGTGTCATTACATCAGGGGCACCATTCTTTTTCCTTTCCTTCCACTGGCCGGTGGCTGGCTAGGCTTCAGTTGTGCTCACTATACGTATTCCCGTCAAGACTACTAAGACTATTTTTTTTTAAATCCATCTGTCTGTCTAATGGAGACACAGAAGAACCTCTCCAACAGGCAGGCGGCCGCACCCCCGGCCGCAGTGATACACGGGTGGTAGTTATGTATGTAGCTCTCAGACCTCGAGGTTTCATCAACGGCAGGTCGCAAAAGCCAATACTCGAATGACAAATCCGGGAAGCCTATTTATGCAAGCCAATTGCGAAGACTTATTCTATCTGCAGCATCTGTACTTAAAGTACGCGATGCATCACGACATGATATCACAATACATCACACCGTCTCGGAAGCAGGCAGGCAGGCAATGAGTAATGACGATAATAATAGTTATAGTAAGTAACGTATCAAACCAACGGTGGGTGGGAGTATGCACTGTAGTATAATCCACACTCATCCCATCCATGGATCAATGCTAGCCGTTGAGACGTCTGTCGATCCCGCGTGCCGTAGGGGGCATGCGGCGCTACCGGGGATGATCCACGCTCCCTCTTCGGCTCATGTATGCAGGTGAGATGCAGCAAGCACTGTTCTGCGCCAACCATTCCGCTGAAGATCATGGGCAAATGAGTACAGTATGGGAAATGCGAGGGGCAAAAGTGTGGGAATGCGAGGCACGAAAATAAAGAACAAAAAGAAACAAGCTGGTAGTAAATGGAAGGATTGACACCGCTAAATGGGTTGCGCAATCTAACATGTATTCCATGCTGGTCGAATCATGTGCTCAGATCTGGCTGGGCCTGGGTGCCACGGCAGCCAGCCAGCCATGGGAAAAGGGACAAAAGACTCATGCAAGCCGCTGCTGTACGTGGGTTACAGTATAGGGCAGTTTTTGAGGCACGAGATGTCGTCTGCACCCGCAACAGGGCAGGCTTGCTTGCAGTTTCATCCCGACGTGGGCGTTTAACGCCAGTTGAAGTTGTGGTGATATTGCATGCACCATTTAATAGACGCAATGATCAATCAACTGCGATTGGATACTTTGTACGATGGAACCGCCTCCAAGTGCGCAAGATGTTGCCCGCAGCACACTGGCACACTGACACACACACGCACACATACGCTTAGCACTTAAACGCAGAGACATACCTAATGTTCCAGAGACGTCCGTCTGCAGCCCGTGTCACCCCATCCCCCAACGCCGACATTCATGTGTCGAATAGTAGACACCAACAACATGCCTACACCACTATTCGAGATGGAGTTGTCGCTTGTATCAGATAATCCTCGGTGCGGTCTTTTTTTTCTTTCTGTCTCCTTTTTACGGGGAGAGCGACACCTCTACGGATGGGGTTGTGCGGATCTCATGCGGGGAAAGAACCACCGTTCGTCATAGACACCAGGCTTGCATAGCATAGCCTTTTCAAACGCACAAATCACTGGACGAAGCAGCATGCCCTCCGTCGGGTTTAACACAGCGTGTCTTGGAAATATCGATCTGTATGCATGCGGAGGCAATAATCCTCTAGGTATTCGTTTTGGAAGCAGAGGTGAGCGTAAAGGATGGATGCATTACGTGTTGCTGACTACTTCAACTTACGAAGGGAAGTGTACTATAGGTAGCTGAAGCGGTTGCACACCGGATACGGCTCATCCGCGCATTTCAAGTAAAGACGTGTGAGGATGTATGTACGACTGGTCATAATAGGATGGTGGTTTACGCTGTAGGACAATGTTGAGAAAGAGAGAGTGAAAAAGATAGGCAGGCAGGTAGGGCTATGTAAGCAGCATGTAAGTGCGATATATGTGACGTGAAATAAAAAACAGCGCGACCCTACAAGGCTGATTTGATTCAGCTACAGTAATGGTCTCGGATCGCCAAAGCGACTCCCCTTTAAAGCGAAACGTGCGTGCTGCGGTGCGATGGCAAAGATGGCTGTGTTCCCCTATTATGCAACCCACACGAGGTCTCGTTGGCCGTGCTACAGATTTGGTCCATGGGATGCATCGTGGTTGGGCCTGGGGCGTGATGTACATGTGTGTTACAGATCACAAAAACTAGAGTAGAGTGTATATGTGTGTGTGTGTGTCCCCGGCCTTTTAGACGGCCGAAACGGCCGCTCATACTCCGATTGATCCAAAGCGAGCAGGACTCAAGGCTCCGAAGCCTCTGGAGCAGTTGACTCGCTGCGGCCTTGTTCCAGATTACCTAATTAACGTGATACTGGCCCAGGAGAAGAGGAAGGAGGTCTGATAGTTGCGAGAGCCGAGAGACGATATCATTACCGCCTCCCATTTCATCTACATGAGATATTTCCTCATTCGCCATAAACTTACGCGACGACACGTTGCTTTTGCAACTTCTCACTCTCACTCTGCATTGGTATCTGATTTCAATTCGCCAATTCGCCAGATCTGCAAAGTGGGCTTACAGGTTGCCTTACTCAGTCAGATCTCTTTCTCAAGATTGACTTTTCTTTCAAACCAAAGGGACCGATGCCGGGCGTATCAAATGACTATACATATACCGGAGCGCAAGGATCTACTCCAATGATGTCGGATAGACCCCTATACGCATGCTGATTGATACATAGCTTCAGCCGCTGCGAAGATGCGCAACCAAATGTTACATCCCGCCCATCAGGTTCCAAGGCAGTGGCAAAAGACCTGCCTGCGTTACGAGAATAGTACCAATAATCAATAGTCCCATAGCATAGTCTCTCGTTTGTCTGACGATGGATATGGAACTTTTCCATTCAGCACTTCATCAGCTGCTCGCTTTGATACCGCCAGTCTCGCATCACCTGCTAGCATCGTCACTTCAGCTCCACCAACGCACCTCACCTCACCTCACCTCCCGTAATCCCGCCGCCGCTTGTGGACGGCATGCATATAACATACATACATGTATGTACTTGAAGTGGTTCTATACGCAGTACCCTGCCGTACCCTTTTCCACGGGCAGTCAAATGAGACGAGACTCGCATTTAGCAGCCGGGACAAGTTTTCCCGGCGACAAATCTTAGGTTAGATATTAGACTTGTTGTGTAGCATTTATTAAACAACGACGATCGGTGATGGTGTTTGAATGCCACCGGAATATCACGCTACAGGTAGGTAGCACGGTCTTTTAGCCGATATCTTGCCTGCTGGAGGCTGGATGATAGGCCAACCCCCTTCCCTTTCTCCTTCCTTTCCTTCCCTTGGCTGTTGGAGCGGCCGAGACCCAGGGCCAAAAACGTCCGAGTCACGAGACCGCGTGGCACCGCACGCCGGGGCTGACGCGCCGCTGGGGCTGGAGCTGGCCGTCCCCTACTGTACCTACAGACAGACTGCCTAGCCTGCCTAGCTTAACACGAGTTTGACTTGACGGGGCGGGTATCGAGGCCTAGCTCGCTTAGTGCCACACGGCCCCCCCGCGGAAACAGACCGCGCGGAGAAGAGCAGGAAAAAGGGCTGCTGGGCTGGCTGCCTCGCCCTCAGCTGGCAACGGCCCCGAATAGAGTTTCTGCTAACGGGCAAATCGTCATTTTCAGTGGTTCGTCCTGGCTTCAAGTGTAGCCTGTCAGAGAATTCAATTCTCGGGTGCTTGGCAATGCGCCCGCTCCCGCCCGCTTTGCTTAAACGCAACGAAAGGGGAGTGCCATCGTCCAATATTCCCATCACCTACTTTGCTCCCCAAAACTAACTCTCTCGCGCGCGCTCTCGCTCTCATTGTCTCCCTCTCTCTCCCTCTCTCTCTCTCTTTCTCGTCATTTGGTTCGTCCCCGGCGCTTGCAGCTCCTCGAATCGAATTGTGTAACCGCCTCCTCCCTCTTCTCCATGGAGACTGCTGAAGGAGCCCAGCTAAGCCCTAATCCACCTAGTCGGTGGGCTTTCCTTGGCTAATGGTGACCTGACGTATGGGAAATAGTGGACTCGGCGCCAAACCGTAGCCGATAGCAACGTGAGACGAACTGCCGGAGATTGAAGGTTTCCCTCGTCAAGCCCTCAGGGCCAGCGAGCGCGTGCTGGATGCAGTACACGTTTTTGTGTGTATGCATTTACGGAATTACGGGATTTGGCTGTTGGTCGATGGTGCTTAGGACCACCGTCCCGAATCAGCCGTATTCCGCCGAGATAAAGCTGGCGCTGTTGGCGTTGTTACATCCTGCTAATGATCGAATGGGTTCTTTCCTTAGGGGCGGCCCCTTTTTTTGTCCCTCTTGTCATCCGCACGAGTGCACGCACGTACACACGCACGCACTCGCTCACTCACAGTGCACACACACATACGCCTAGTTCTTAGTTACCAGCTAGCAACACCAACTTGACCGCTAATCGTTGCCCTTTATTTTTCTCGTTGTTCACGATAGCCGATGAGTGCCGGGCTCAGGTGCCGGGCCTAGTGGGCAAGAAAAAGGGCTGGCTGGCTGGCTCGCTGGCGTGGGCAAATGAACGCCGCACGATCTTCGCACGACCGCACGCGGCAACAGGCCTGCGAAACAGGCTCTACTCCTGTTTCCTTGGGGCGGGAACGAAGATCATTGTTTATTAGAGGGAACAACACAACGTGTCGTGAGTCGTGCCTACATGTACTATTCAATACGGTGATGTCCAAAAGTGGCTCCTGGCAATTGCACTTGGACGGATTGATCCATCCACGCCAGCAGGGCAGCAGCATAGGCATACCCTACAGCACAGCTACAGGACATACACCATGGGATGGGGCTGGTGTCCTCTTGTTCTTGTTCTTGTTCTTTTTCTTCTTTCCTTTGTGATATGCACCATGAACCCGCCTGTATAAGCAGCTAAGATCAGGATAGCCAGCACTCCGGAATGCTGCTGCGGTTACAATAAAATACAGTAAGGCAATGCAGATGGGGTTCGGTGCTGAAGACGGAACATCCCCGAAGAGGCATCAGTCCACGGTTAGGGGAAGGATTTTACGACGCTACGGGTACGGGTACATGGGCTCTACTTACGTACTATCAATCAGCCTTATCAAGCAGCAGGCATTATTAGTTAGTTTAGTACTGGAATGACCATCCTCCATCCCAGTCGATTTTCTTGTTCAGCCCTTCTGGAACATTTCCTTTTCCGGTAGCCAATCACCGTTGCATCTCCCCACTCACACACCATGCATCGCATTGGACACACTGAGGCCCTTTTCATCATCTTGCATTTCGCATTTTGCATTTTGCGCTGCTCACGCTGTTCCCCTCCAATAGCACTAATCGTCGGGTTTTCCCGATGCACACACAGATGCACTCTATTAGCTACGCAGGGCCAAGTTGCTAACGGCATGCCCGTCCATATGTCACGACAACACGACAACACACAGCACAGCATGCACAGCATGCACTCGCCAAAGACGGGTGTGTAGTGTATAGTGTGTATCGGGCACACTCGCCTGGATTGTCGTGTCTGCTGTTGTTGTTGCATCTGCTGCCGCATCTGCATCTGCATCTGTTTTGATGTGTCAATCGCTGCTCTTAGCGGCCGGTTGACTGTCGCCGAATATTGAATTGGGGCAGCCACGACGTAGCATCTGCTTCAATCAATGTACGCCTGTGCAACTCCACCAACAGCAACCGAGGCATCCATCCTCTTGCGCCGCAACAAAACTTATGCGTCTGATTGCACCGAGATGATGCCTGCTAGCAGCACATGTTTGACATATTCCCTGAAACGTAGGATGGACGATCTGACCCCCAAAACAGCAATTCTGTGGAAGCAAGTATCTGGAGGTACACCGACTTTGGCTGCATTCTTTCTCTCCCCTAGTCCCCCCACGACAACCTCCAAAGGAACAAGCCAAAAATTAATTCATCGTTGCATTTGGACGCCCCCAATCTCCATCACTCCGGTCCGAATAGGCAAGACTGCTTTCATAGCGGTATTGTAGCATATAAGATATACCCTTTTTTGTTTTTGCCCTATCGATCCCCTTCAGTAGTGCCAGCTACGACTGCAGACCAGCTCGGGAACCAGATCCAGCAGCCAACGAGCTGCTAGCTGGTCAGCTTCGCGCTCTGGCCTCTCTCTCTAGCGGTTACTGTTAAGGAGGAGACTGATACTTTGATCAGCTTCATTGCATGTTTCTTCATCTCCGGTCAAATGGGTGCAACCAGACATACAGCCGTGATGCCAAGGTACCCAATCAGCACTGGCAAGGCTTCCAGCACCATCAATATCACCACATAAGGTTTGGCGAGTGTGGCTCGGCGAGCAAGGGGAGACGCAAATGCCGGACACACCCATATCCAGAGTCCATTATGCCGAACTTCGAATAGGCCCCCATGGCACTCTTCGAAACTGGGATGGACCTATTCCCTGGGCCTTATTCAGGCCAGCAGGGAAAAGGCGAGTGAGAAATGGGGTCTGAGTGGGCTCCAGTCACGATCCCAGGGGTGCAATACGGGCCTCAGTACCACGGTTCGCTGCAACCTTGCTATAAGTAAAGATCCATTCCTCGTTCTTGTATCATAGATGTATAACGTCGCTGCCATTTCGCCAGCGACAGCCGGGAAAACGCTATGACAAGGAGTAAAGTACATGAAAAGCACCCGCCCGCCCATCTTTCGCCGCAACCTCCTCCTCTTGGGCAGGCAGGCAGGAGACAGGGCTACGGTGGGGGGCTCCGGACATCAGAAGAAGATCAGTCGGCTAAGCCGGAAACGGTGTCTTCCTCCGCGATGCTCGAGTCAAAAATCCGGGCATCCTCCGACCATTGTCATGTCACGAAACACCTAACACCACACGTACGCCTATATAGGATTCTATTACGGCTGTACCTGACGGAACTTGCCATACGCGACAACATCGCCGCCCGGAAGACCAGCCAGGCTCTATTATGCGGAAAAGTCCCCCCCTCTTCATTCCCCCTTCCCCCCGGCTGCTACGGTAGACCGGCGACCAGACACGGCAAGGCTTAGTTCCCTTAACTCTTCTCCCAGGGGTTGGTAAAAGTTATTACGTTGTTTGTCACAAAGAAATGATGTCCGCCACCCCTGCGCACATTCGATTATGATGATGACGACCACTACCGCATCGTCTATGTATTGTCCTTATTTGGATGGACTCTTGCACCTGAAGCCTTACGGCGAGCGTACATGTATGGGAACGGCGTTTCTGAGACTGCGAAACCCGCCGCGGAGAAATCAAGACCAAGTAGGGCAAATAGAACCCGGTCCGTCCTCCTACCCTGGCTCCCCTGGTCGGCAGGGACTTTTCTATCGCCCCGCGACCTGATTGATCCTTTGCGGCACGGGAAGTGCAGATACGGTAATAGCGTCCGTCAGTCATGTCATCATCGCTAAAAGTAGTTCGGTGTCGCTTGAAACATGGTGACCAGATTTACCACTGGCATGGCTTGGCTTGTCATTTACAACGCCTTTTGTTTTTCTTTGCTCTACATGGTGTTATACCGTACTAAGTACATCGTTTACCGACAGCATAATCTCAAGTGAGTGGTAAGCCCGTCCTTGGGGATTGTGTCGGTGAGACTTGCATAATGGCTTTCATCGGATATCCGTACATATATGATTGCTATATGGCTAAGTAAAATCACATATACTGATGAGCTACCCTTAGCTATTATGCGTACTTGCGCAGTCGTAATTACATAGCCTCAGCCTGGACCCAATCCCACATAGAGCGGCGCAGAGGCTCTACTATAAAATGCGGTGAGCAGTATCACGGTATCTTAATGGGGTAATATGTGCAGATATATAGGATTATGCAAGTGGATGATGAGTGAGCGGGAGTCATCTTACGTAAGTTCGCACGACGACTATACAACAACACCCCAATCCGCGACACCAAGAGGGCAGTAAGTGAGTGCATAATTGATGGCAGTCACAACGAGAACGGAGACATTTTTCCAGTACAAGAGAATATTTGTCTCTAGTTGCAATGGAGCAGTCTAGTTTCAGTTGATCGGCTCGACAGAGTGGCTCGCGCCAGATACTCTCCGACGACATAGAGATACCGGATAGGAGATCACAATGGCTTGACCGTAGAATCAATGCCAACTGTCTGACCCTATAAAATTCATCTAGTAGCTTTTGGAGTGGTTTGCCTTATCCTGTACAGATAGACTAAAGTAACAGCCAGCAATATGGTGTTGCATCGTACTATTAAAGTTGATGGGCTCCGAAAGGAACCAGTAATGCACCTAAGGATAGGAACATATTATACTGTCGCCATAGCAACACCATTATCTGAGAAATGGGGAGTTTAAGTTAGTAATAAGCGGCTCGTAACAGGACAAATACCTTGCCCCTGGCTATTTCTGTTAGACACAAGCCTCAGTATATAAGAAACAAGTCTGATCGCTCCTGTCTGTATGTGCCAATATATATGGGCGTTTCTCTGGATGGAACTTGCCTCGACCTTTTGAGCTTTCACTGAAATATCTCGCAAGGCTTTGCTGATCATCGGACATGTACTAAGAGCCACCTTTTCAATAAAGATGTAAGCTGCCTTGTGTGTCAAGTAGTCCATAAAATACTCCAATGAGGTCGATACAAATATTGAGGCAGGATGAACTCGTGCAGTGTATGACATCAAAGCTGTGATATCTCGACGGGTACATGCCAACACACATCCTTCATGGATTGATAGGGGGCTATTCTCTTGATCTTTCGATGTTGTACATTTATTAAGAGTTTGGTGGGAAGGCTTCAGGGGCCGAGCAAGAACCTCCATGAGGCCTTCTTACTCGAGCACAAAATGCTATTAATAAGTAGCCGGTTTGTGTCAAACACATCCAACTTGAACTGCTGTGTGCCCATACTATTCCTCGCACACCCAGGACATACGAGAAACTCTTGCTGCGAGTACGGTATGGGGGCTTGTCAATGCTATGCACTACTAGTAGAATGGGCGGTTACTCATGTCTCAGGAGGGAGTAGAGGGTGGCACTTGGGTATCAATTTGTCTCTGGGAACCACATAAGGAGCAATTGAGAACTAATTTGGGGTCCATGTGGTGGAACAGCGGCCGCCATACGGTTCCTTTGATCACGAGGGAAGACGGAAAGGATGCTGCTGCGAGTTTCGTTTGTGTGCTTTCCTATCACCACTCCCAGCGGCTTTCTCCCAACCTGTCTCTCCTATCACCAAAGCAAACGCGCACCCCTTTCAGATCACCACTCTTCTATTGGCCGTTTCTGTTCGTCACATGGGCAAGTGGTTGTTGATGTGTTGGAACTTGGGGGCCATAACCCCCCTCACTTCCCGTGTAGCTACTATTATTAGAACATGCCCTTGGCTCTTTCCCGGACTATACTGTCATTTAGTCTCAGTATATGCCGTCACATTGGCAATGCCTGTAGCAGTTTACGTTTGTGGCTATTTTGGGAATTCCTTTTTTCGCAAACCAGCACCCTGCGGAATGTGAAACCGTCGACATCCGGTTCTGGAAAAAGAACCCAAAAACTGTCTTGACCTTTTAAGGCTGAGAAAGGATCCTGAAGGATCCCCATCCCTGTTCACCACCACTCACCCATTTATCACTAGTCTCACCCATTGGCCAGCCGTTCGTCCCCATCAGCCCTAAAGCTAATCTTCATACAGACTTCTTGCCGTGCTCCCTCGTTCCGAGGGTGTGGAAGGAGGTGCTAAAAGTATGCAACTAGGCAGAGCGAGATGAAGCGAGGGCAACAGGAAACGCAACGTAACGCAACCACATGGTAAAATTAAGTGCCTGGTTTTCTTGGCTCCAGTACCAGTCAGCCAGGCCAGTCAATACCTCTCGATACTTCTCGGTACCGAGGGATCCTACGGAAGATGATGTGATATGGCATGGTAGCGTATTGCAGTAATTAGAAAGCGAAAGGAGTACGCTGTAACAGGTGATAGATCACTTCGCCGTATGCCAGGTTGCCTTATTACTCAGAATGCAATCGAGCCCGGGTATCAGCCACAGGGGTAATTGTGTTGTGTCGCCTGCCTATTGATGCCCGCCCATCCCTTCCAAGCAACATGGCTGAAAGGGGAAATCCGACACTTTTGTTTGTTTGCTTTTAGCTGGAGTGACTAACCATACCTAGTATGATAGCTCAATTACCAATGGATCTTTTCCTTTTTTCCCCCTTCATTTCCATGATATCGACGCACTTAACAGTACGACTGATCGTTAGGGGTAGAAGTGCAACATGCATATAAGACAGAGCAAATGGGATTGCGGTCTTACTAGACAAGGCTAGACATTGTAACCGTCGTAGTATCTTATCATGCATGGATCCTTTGGACAAGTAGCCAAGGTTCTTGGCTGGTCTGAGTGTCGTCTCTGTATGATACGTCCGACTAGACATGGGCCTGCTCCTTCGTCGTGTGTTTGTTTGCTACGCCGTACGTAAAGTACACTTCCCAAACGGGGAAGCTGACATCTCATGGTTCAATAGCCGTACCTCTACTCTCGAGGGGTAGGGTATACCTAGCGCCAGAAAAGTATGAAAAAAAAGAACCATCTTAGCCTGCGGCACAGCAGAGCGTTGTTGATCTCTCCTCACTCGGATTTACAGCGCGGCGTTTCGTGGAGAACACCCAATCGCGTGGAATCTCGCGTGGTATCTGGTTGAAGTGTATCATTTATTTGCAGGATCGCACGTGAATGTGGGTTGATGGTAAATGATCCAATCGGAAGAACTTTATGGTTCTACGGAAATGATCATCGTGGACAAGTCAGTGAGTCCTTCATCATTATCGAACTCCTTGTAGGCAGCACCAAATGGGATGCCTGGTAGACAATTTCAGCCGTCACTATATCCCAGACATCTGCAGACGACCATTTCCTATGGCATTCTTTATGGTGAGTACCATGTACAACGCAGCATGCGGATTGGTATAGCTGTCGACTTCAGGTTTGTTTTGTCTAGCAACAGATCAAGTGCGAAGCATCGTTCCTCTGTGCGCCTACTCGTATCCATACTACAATCCATGAACCCGTTACCGGGACACCAGTCGAAACTAATGCCGAACACTGAGGGGCTAGACCAAGAAACCATGTGCCGCGTGCTGCAATGTTTTTTCAACTGAGAAGGACCGGCCTACTTATGCAACAGCGAGGCACAAGCTTTGGATCAGAGTACTGGCCAGCTGGATCTGCAACGACCCCAAGTCACGAACTAACTGCCCACAAATGTGTTCTTCAGACCCGCCGGTGATGTGGCCGGAGAAACAACCCAGCTGGTGACACGCCATCTTACAGGTTGACATCCTCTCGGACTCGGATATCTCAAGCAGCAGAGTATACAACAGCAATACATCTTGGCCTGGGCCGCAGCCGTGCATTTGGAGACCCCATAGAATCGTGCAGACCGCTTGGTATGAGTGCCAGCTACCGTGGGTAGCAACCAGCCTCCTTCAGGACTGTAATCGATCCAGGCACGGGATGGCAGGCTCGAAAGATGATATCTCTTCAACCCTTGACATGGCACAGCAAGCCTCGGGAGGAACGAGGCACATGCGGCTCGGGCCCCCAAGTCGCAGTCTTATTGGTAAACATACGGCGCCATATTCTCAAAAGAGGACCATTATACCGCACGGAATGTGTTGAAGCGGCGTACTGCAGAGGGATCGACCGGCGAAACCTGGCGGAGGAACCAGAAACCCCAGAGAGCCGTATTCAAGCAGGAAGGTCATATCTTTCTCCGCACAGATGATGACTGCGTCAAACATGCGGAGTATGGCGCTGGAGCAATGCAGTTTCATTGGTATGGGACAACTTGGGATTGGCCGAGGATGTTCAGATATCGTGAGCGACAACGATCATAACTTTAGGGTTTGGTGCTCGCAATAGACACCCAGTGGCTTTGGCTACCCCGGGATGTTCCTCTCCGGTGAATCCGCTGCCAGACACAAGGCTCCCCCTTTGAGAAAGCGTGATGACATATAATTGTAGGCTTATCATGACATGACACAAGGAACTCCGAGTGATATATGCGCGACAGAGCTATAGAGCGACATGATTGCGCGAATACGGATCTACATCCAATGCCGGCATTTGAGGCCAGAGGACTGCTTGAAACCCCAGAGGCTCACATCCTAAGCAGGCGCCATATCTGGATTTGTTGTTAATGCGAACTACAAGCATGATAGATGAGGGTACTATTCGGCAAGAATGGAGAGCTCTACACCTTGGACGCCGAAAAAAGTGGCTAACGGTGGACGTTGTGCCTGCTAAGTGGAAATCCGCACCAGTGGCTGGGGTAGGTTGTGGCACGCTAAATGGTGGCTTCTGCGTGACTGTCACCACCAACCAATGGACCTACCTCACCTACGAACGTCTAAGTACAGAACATTGAAGGCAGTAAGCACTTGCAACTTTCAGATGCAACCCTGCTGGATATCTTGAATTTTATTTTCCCAGCCACAGACAATCTCATTTAGGAGGCTGAGTCGGGGGGACCATACCTCTTCATTTTGGCAAAGGATTGAGTTTGGACTTCAATCGTTCCAATCTTCATTCCTTCTCTTCTGGCTGCGCAGCTACCGTGGCAACAAGTCCCACTCGTGGGCAAACCAAACATCCACCATGTACGAACTGAGCTTCAACGGGACAATATTCAAGGCCGACATCGACAACGCCCGCGCCGTTCTGGGCGGCATCTGCTGGTCGCAGGGTCTGCACGCGGTCAAGAGGGTCCTGACCTACGCCGGGCCGCCGCAACCGCATCCCAAGGGCCTCCCGAGACTGGAGCACGTGACGCAGATCCCGCCCACCAACAACCCGCAGCAGCCGCCGCGTCCGCTCCCGGTCTGGGGCGCCCTCAGCAAAGAGCTCTTACGCTCGTCGTACTACGTGCGCCTGGTCTACCCCGTGTCGCCCGAGAAGGATTTCGGAAACGGCCTCGATGTGGATCTCAACGCGGTAGCGGGCACCCTTCAATGGCTCGACTTCCCGGATCCGCCCAAGGGCCAGCCTTTCACGCAGCGACGGAAGTTGGAGATTCCAGGCCAGGGAAATCTGCCAAAGGTCATGGTGGACAACAAATACGAGTAAGCACCTCTCTTACAGCTCATGATTGACTCTTCAACTGTTGCAAAACCCCGGAATACTGACATGGCATGGTAGGTTCGAACAAGAGTTCATCGAGGAGACCTGGTCCTTCGTCAAGGATGGTGATTTCGAGATTGTCTTGACGCGTTTCTTTACGTTGCCACAAACGGATGCGGAGACGCAAACCCAGGCGACCAGATTGCCCCCGTGGTCGGAACTGAGACCGTTGGACCCTGCGGGAAAGTGGGTGGTGTCGATCAAGTCGTTCGCTTGGGAAGAAAACAACCCAGAGGAGGTCAAGAAGGCCGCCAGCCAGATCCTGGAGGAGAGGACGTTTTTCGATAAGTTGTTCACCTTTGAGCCCGTGGACAGAAGGGATCTCGATACACGGGTACCGCCGCCAGGCAGGACTATGTAATGGCAATCAAGATTATTGCAAGCTGAACTAAGTGAAGGTGCGAGCCGATAGTAGTGGACTTCCAACATTATACAACCTCTAGTACCTGGACCCAGTAACCCCTGACTATGAACACGGCGTTTACCAGTGTGAAACGGGGTAGATCAGGCATGTTCGTGTGTTGTACCCATCCGACCACGTATCCTACTTGTGGCATCGTGACTAGACGGTCATCGCCGGCGCGGAATGCTGCCACGCCATCGCCCCAACCGGTCCTGCGGGAACCGACCCAGCACGAGCTGACCTCGCGCGAACCGATTCCAAGCTTTCGCCCGTCCTCATACCACTACCACTACCACTAGATCCATCATAGAAATATCCGCTCCCGGTATCATTCGCACTGCTGTGCTCTTCACTCTCGCCTCTAAGTTTCTTGCCCAAGACCCTTTCTTTGTACGACCCGAGCACCTTTTCCCTATACATCCCCATGAGCCTTGCCCTGTTGTTCAGGATGAGCCAGATAACGAAGACTAGCACCGTCGCGGGCAAGGTGAAGGCCCAGTAGACCCAGAAGTTGCTCTGGATCACAGGCCCACCGCTATCGGCCGCCCCTTTCCAGTCCAGCGAGGGGATCGCGAAGAGCGCGGCAAAGAAGGTCGCGGGTAGAAACGCCATGGTCAGCACCGCCACCGTCTTCATTGAGGCGCTGTCGCGCTTGGACGCCGCGGCGATTTCGGCACCCAATTTGGCCAGATCGGCTCCCTTGAGGGCGTCTTCGTGGGTCAGGAGCACAAAGAGCTAAAAGCGATGGAGCACGTCAGTATCTGAGAGATTTGGTATGCCTTTTCTCTCGAGGTCGAGGTCGCAAAAAAGCGACATGTGAATGGGTAATCCTTGATGACTATACTTTTTAAAATATGTGCAAGTCTATCTAGGCGGGGAGGGTGAGCATGAGTCAGACGTACTAGATTGCAGAGTTCGACTCCTCGCTGTTTATAGCGTTGAAGCTGAGTTGATTGGGCCATCAATCTGGAACGGACAGCGGGAAATGCTTGGCTCAGTTGGAGAGATGAGGAGTTCATCTTCTGCTTGGTAGGATTTGCATCGACTTCTTCCAGGCTGGCCGCATGGGCCTGGGCATTGAGATCGTTGATGATTTGTATAGAGTTGTTCAGAGTGTGTTGGTGGTAGCCAACCAGGTCAAACTGGTGATGTATCAGGGAGATGTGGTGTGTCAGCTCGCTGAGGTCCAGACGGCTGGGCCGGGCCGGCCTCGTCTCGTTTTTGTACATGTCGTAACCAATACTCTGTTCAATATCTCGGTAGAGTACTCTGTTCGCCAAATCAATCATGGTTGTGCTTAGGTAGTAGAGGTAGCCGACCAGAAGCGGGGAGGAGATGTACTTTTGGAAACGCCGGAGTAGGTCCATGAAACTACGATATGCTTCACCGCGAGTCGCGTCTATCCAGATCACTTTCGAGCAGAGACTGTGTCGGTTGAAGGACCATGCCATAGTGTACCATGTGTGGCGGGCAACATGCGCGTCGGTATCTTCTAGCCTGCGCATGGAGTGGAAGCCGCCCGAGCTTTCCATGAGCGCCCACAATCCCTCGATGCTGATGGAAGCAGCGCTGAGAAGCCCTTTGAAAGTATCGCTGTCTATTATCATAGACCCGGGACCAGACCTTCTCTCAATTCCGATGAGTTTTAGTCGGGGGGGCGGCTTCGAGGTCTGATCTTCCGGGCTCGGTAAAGCCATATAGTCCACGAGATCATCCTCTGCCAACTCGAGCTCTTGGTAATCTGTTCCTTCTACTTCTCCAGCGGAGGCCGTGATGGTGACGGCCTTGTAACGTCGCTCAGCGCTGGGCTTTTCAAAGTAATAATCTCCTCTCCCCCCAGTGAACACTCCCAGGTATAATTCCTCGAGCTCATCCATAGCTGCCGGTAACAGAAAGCAAGCGTCCACTGTATTCGAATAAGTCGGTAGGGTCTTGATCGACCACGTAGATGTACACCGAGAAGATAGACCGCTTTTGATCGTAAAGACAATCAGGCTGAATACTCCCCCAGAATTCTTTTTGGAACTGGTGAGAAGCTTCAGCCACAACCCCAAATCTGACAGGATTGGAAGGTGTGTTACACCAACTGGGGCTTCAACTGTCAGGGTATACTGTAAATCCTGTCGCCCAGTCTCCGTGCTGGAACCCTGGGAAGTTGGTCATGGCCGTGAAATGAGAGGCATTGTTAAATCCACGAGGGTAATCAGGATAAACTATTCGAGTTCAAATACACTGATCTAGTGATGTAGTTAGGCCTGGTAACTGGGCTAACACTGCAAGGGAGGTTCAACTAAATACATCTATAGATAGGTGTCGTTCAAAGCTTTTGGATCGAAGTCGAAATAAGGAAGCAACAGGAGGCTTTTAGGCCGCAACGGCCAATGCCGGGTCGCTTAGAGAGAGGGTCGGATACACTCACTGAAAAGACAATAAGAGCAACAACAAGGCCTTTGATCAGACATGCATTTCATTGATTCAATAGATATTGTTCCCAGATCTAAATGATTCCTCGGACCCCGAACGTGACCCAGGATGACGATGTTATGGGAAACACCTATTTATTGCGTGTACTTCGTTGGTGGCCTTTTCTTTTCAGAAGGTCAACTTCAAAGCAAGCGCACCATCTGCTTTGGTCACCATCACAACGCCTACCTCGAGGGTCGAAACCGTAGATTTAAGTGCACTGGTCTGGGGTAGAACCACCAACCGCGACCAGGGCGTTGCCAATGCATGTTTTCGCAGAGGATCCTGTGACATCTCCAGTCGCGTTCCAGTCGTAGGTCCCGTTGGTTACAGTCCACGTGAAGACCCAGGAGGACAAGGTGCCACAGCCCTGAAGGCCGCCCTGGAGCTTCTCTCCGTTTCCGCCGAGCTGTCCGTCGGTGAAGCCCCTGCCGTTGATCTCGAAACTTGCCGTCTCAGTACCGTCGGCGTTGTTGACGACGTCCGCGCTGCAGCTGTCGTCGACCCAGCTCTGCATCATTGCTGCTAGCGTTCCACGATCCATGGGAACTCCGGGCACTGGAACATTACAGTCAGTAGGGATTCATCTTTCGACTTCGATATCATTATCGGGGTGCCAATGGGGCAGAAAACGGGAGAACCTACTGTTGTAGACAGGGTCTTGGACCTCGGGACCAAGAGGCTGGCGTGTCAAGCAGTCGGTGCGAACGAAGATGATGACACCATCGGGATCGCCATTGGAATCATACCAGATACCAGGAGCGCAATAGTTATCGGTGTTGACGACGTGAGGGGCGCAAGTCCAGATGCCGTCTTCCCACATGGGAATCGACTGAGACAAAGTACCACTACCCGGGTGAAGAGAACGTCAGCACTTCGTATATTGCTCTGAGAGTCCGGGAAATTTGGGACTTACCAGACAGTCTTGCGGACAGGGACGAAGGTGAAGTAGCCACACTCGCCTGGGTTGGGCTCAAAGGCCCAAGAACGACCTTTGGTTGTACCGTAACTCTGACTGTAGCTACCACTGGCACCAAGCTTGACAGCCTTGCCAACCTTGGGACTCATGCTGAAACTCCACGACCTTTAAAAAAACATAAGGACACGAAACGGCCACTTGTACTAGAAATTTCATAGAGTTACATACCAGGTGGTCGAGGACGACTCAGAGAGGGTGCACTTGACGGGCCAGTGGCACTCAGAGCGGGGGAAAGGGACCTCGACAGCGTAATCGAAAGTGGTGTCTTGAAACTTGTCAGCGAGAGTATTCAAACAAGGATTGGTAATTTGAGAATACTCACTGGTTTGGCAGTAAGTGATGCAATCATAGGCATAGTTACCCCAGCTCGAGCAAGAACCATCAGGGTTGAGGGGGAAGGGAGGGACGCAGTCGGCGGACGTGTACTCGTGGTAGAGGATCGGTGTAGCACCAACACCATCACACGGGTCAGAAGCGCCCAGCTTGGCCAGAGCCAGGAAGAAGAGCGCGATCATGTTGAACAGTTCCATCTTGGCTGGTGGTGTTTTGGATTGGGCAAGGAACAGCAGCAAGGCAGCAAAGGTGAAGCGGAAAAGAAATAATTAGTAAAAGAGTGACAGGTGGAAATCAAAGTGTCGACAGGTTGACTTCGAGTAAAGTACGAAGGAAGGACAGAAGTTGGCCCATCAACAAGTTGAAGGAGTGGGTGTCGATGTGGGTGGAAAGGAAGCAAGAGCAAGTCTGGATAATTTCAGAAAGAGCGTCTGCTTAAATAATTGAAGCTCGCTGTGAATGCATCGAGCGGGTTCCTTCTGCTTTCAAAGTCACTGAATTCAATAACATTTGTTGCCTGGGCATCATCACCGTGACCGTGACTCCCCCTTTACCTTCAATACCACACAACATTCAGTGTCACATATCTGTTGCTGTGGACAAACTGGTTGCTTAGGCAAGCCAAAGTGAAGTTAGCCATTTCATGATATGACAGATACCCCGATCCATAGCATACCTATTGGGAGACAATTCGACTCAAAAATAACGTCCCGGAGTGCTTTAAGGGGGTTGCTGTCGCACTCTTGTCTGTATTCACGACATCATATCTACCACGAAGCTATGCCCCTCTAATATATCTGTAATCTGATCCTCCGATAGTGATGCGCATCCATGATAGCACAAGGCCAGTGGAAACAAGCATCACGAATCTGATAAGCTGTCGGAGAGTTGAACATTCATTGTTGAGTTATATTCAATGATACGAACAAACCTGGTTTTGCAGATGTCGTAGAGGAAGACCTCGTCGGGATGAGCCCGAGCAATTGGTATTGATCCAATTCGTCACTTCAACAAGAGATACACCCCTTCTGGTGTGTGAAACTGTGAAGCGGGCAGTACATTCCGTATCAAACTGTACACCTACACTATCGTTTGTGAATTGCCAATCCTTTGACAGTCAACAGGTTGTCAATAAGTAAGAACCAAAAAGGGGTGTGGTAATGGTGTAATGACTTGTACTAAATCCAAAAGGTCTTGAGAATCCAGAAGTGTTGACTTCACAATCTTCAATCTTGAAAGCATCCCAATAATGCTGAGGAGCCTCGTCAAGCATTTAGAACAGCCTTCTGGGACAACAGCACCACCAAAACCATACCTATAAGAGAAATATCGTGTATCGCCATCGGTCTTGGTGACCCCTGAAATATACGAGCTACTCCTATCCTGGCATGAATAGGGGTAGCTCGTATATTTCAGGGGCTACCGCCAACTCGCACCACAGTCTCCCCAAGCACGGCAACAGTGGTGGCCAGATCTACCTCAGCCTCAACAGAGACCAGGTCAAATAAAATCTCGTTCTCCTGGCTTAACTTTCATGGGTCATGCTCGGGGATACGCCAGAGACTGTCTTGTGATGGCTAAATTGGTTCTACTTGCTCCAATTCGGAGGCTATTCCTAGTACCATTGTTAGATCGACAACATGACAATCTCAACGAAACTGACTTGGAGGATAGTGCAAGCAAAGATCAGACGCAATCATGTAGAGATACGAAAATGTCCTGCTAAATACACCCATCGTAGAACTTGGAACTCAGCGACATCCTATATAGGGATCAGCATGAACTACATGTAGTCAGAACGATTTCCATGTAAAGGAATAAAGATAGCCTCGGATGTAAATGGGGAGCAAACCACCAGGCACATGGAGAATGGAGTTGGGAGACTGCGCGAAGGCCTGGTGGACGAGGTGGTGCAACAGATCTTAAAGTCTGTGGTCACGAATAGACTGGAGACTTGGAGAAACTTGATGTTGACGTCGATGTTGACGTCGTATCCTAACATGTGGTGCTGCTGCAGCTCGCACTAATGCCCCGGAATTTAGGAACTCCCCACTAAATTAGAAGCTAGGTAACCCCCACACCCCACGACGCGTACCTGTATCGCGGTTGCCATCAATTAGGTAAAGTTGGTCCTCTAAAACAGGCATCACCTCCCAAGTTGACTTTCTTTGTCTTGGCGCCTTCTTCGAGCCTCCAAAACCTCATGACACCCAACCTTCTACCTCACCGTGGCATTCTAATACCCTTGCGACTAGCCCGGTATATATCACAGTCACGACCGAGAGCCCTCGCCATGGCGTCAGAGAAGGATTCCAGCCCTGCGTCGTCCAGCAACACCAAGCGGAAAGCCACCCGGTCCATATCCCCACCAGTCAAGCGCAAGGCCCAGAGCAGCATCTCGAGTATGTATTGCCCGCTCTCACGACCCCAAGATATGATCGCTTCAAGCACTGCAATTCTGACTGGTCGATTTTGCTAGAAACCGCCGTAACCAACTTCTTCAAGCCTACCTCGCAGAAGCCGAAAGAGCGGACGTCCTGGTCGGAACGCGCACCCAACGACGACACCCCTGCGACCTTGCTGGTTGGTCGCTATGAGCCCGAACGCATCCGTGAGGCGGAACAACAGAAGAGGACAAAGATCGCCGCTTTCGACCTGGTGAGCATCCGACCGATAGAAACTGTCTATGCCTTCGGTTTCCGCTTACCGTCGATTCGTAATATAGGATTCGACCCTGATCACGACGTCCTCCGGCAAGAAATTCGGAGGTGACCCAAACGACTGGAAGTGGTGGGATGCCACTGTGCCTACCAAATTGAAACAAATGTACGCGGAAGAGAACTACCGCATAATAATTCTGAGTAACCAGGCTGGCCTTACATTACATCGCGACCCCAAGGCGAAGGGTCCGAAGAACTTGGGCAAGGATCGTGTTGGGGATTTCAAGCAAAAGTGCAATGCTGTACTGTCGCAGCTGGACATACCGACTTCAGTATATGCTGCTACGGCTCATGACATCTTTCGTAAGCCGCGAATAGGCATGTGGAAGGAGCTCTGCAAGGACTATGACATCGAGGAGGGCGATATCGACACGGATAACAGCATGTTTGTAGGAGATGCCGGTGGTCGAACGGCTCAGCTCAAACAAAGCGGCCCCAAAGCTGCAGCCGTAGCCAAGGACTTCAGCTGCTCGGACCGGAACTTTGCACACAATGTCGGGGTCGCATACAAGACCCCAGAAGAGTTCTTCCTTGGCGAAGAGCCGCGGGAGTTCGTCAGAGATTTTGATGTGGCCCACCATCCCTACGGCGAGGACGGGGATGTCGTCTTCGAGAAAAAGGAGGACAAGGATATTGTCTTGTTTTGCGGCCCCCCTGGAGCTGGAAAGAGCACATTCTTCTGGAAACATTTGAAACCCTTAGGCTATGAGCGTGTGAATCAGGATACGCTGAAGAGCCGGGCCAAGTGCTTCAAAGCTGCGGCGGATCATTTAGGAGAGGGGGACTCGGTAGCTATTGGTAAGAATACCCCTGCCCCTATTCTATCATCAATGCCATCCCCAGCCGTAATTCATTGTAACACTTCAACCCGCAGACAACACAAACCCGGACGCTGATGGACGCGCCGAATGGGTCGAGTTCGCCAAGAAGCACAAGGTGCCCATCCGCTGCGTGTGGTTCAAGACGCCCCTGGAGCTCTGTCAACACAACGACATGGTACGGGCCCTAAATAAACCCATGAACCCCGAAGCTCGTGAAGCGCTGCCCAAGCTTGCGTTCAACGGCTTCGCGTCGCGATTCAAGGAACCAAAGACCAAAGAGGGGTTTCAGGAGGTTTTCGAGGTGGAGTTCAAATTTCGTGGCACCAAAGAAGAGTATGCCATCTGGGGTCGGTATTGGACATAGCATGGAAACTTGAGTCAACGAAAGGCAAACGAAGGTCGAACTTAGCTCTGTCGCCGGGAGTGGCAAGAGTTGAATTGCTTACGAGCCTCCTTACATGTATCATAGGGCGATGATTGGTCCCTGATGGGTTCGCCGAGGTTGTTGTGATCTCTTTTGCTTCATTGCTATGATTGATGATGGATGAGAGTAAAAGGCATACTTGCCGCAGAGTAATTTAGGCGAGGGCATAGGAGCGCTTATTCTCTCTGCTTTCGACACCAATGTAGCCACTTCGCAACAATGCAGCACAACGAAGAGACCTTCTACTGTTTTCTTGCCTTATTTCGGTCATTATGAGCCAATATTACAGTCCGCCCCTTCACTGTATGCATAAGGACTGTCTGCATAACGCTGTCAGATTTGTCATCCAGAGAATGTACTGAAAGAAACTACTCAAATCTACTCAAATTGCCGAGCTCTGCCACTGGGAACCAGTACTCAATATCTCACCACAGAAGCTGTATATAGCAAGTCTGATAATCATATCACGTCAAAGCGAGAGAGTAAAAACACGATAAAAGGATTTGAGGGTTGCCATGGGTATTGTCTATGGAATGGGGTCTGCCAATCTACCAGCTTTGCCCAAGTGGCGTATCGTACAGTTGAGGTGCTATAAGAAGGGGAAGGGAGGTCAAGCAGGAAGGGGCCACTACCGCCGCCGCCGCCGCCGCCGCCGCCACCTCGTCGCCTTCATTGGCGCGGGTATTGGGGCGTGCTATGATGGGCTGTGCTATGCTATGCTTTGTGTCGGAAAGCAGTACCAAATGCTGTCGTCTGCCATTAGCAAACAAATTCAAACCCAGACGCCGTAAAACAAGTGTTGTAAACTTTTCCTGCCGGCATCTGTCGACCTCGACGTTGACTGCCCTGCCGAAGACCATAGGAACAGGGCAGGAAGGAGTGTCGATATTCCTCCGCCCTTATTCAAGGCCGAGTGACTAATCATTCGTGCCTTCATACTAGTCTCGGTCTCGTTGTTTTCCCATTCGTGACCTCGTCTCCCCGTTTCGTTGACCTCTGATCATACATCCCTCGTGTCGACGTTTTCCCCCTGTTTTCATTGCTTACTTTTAGTGATGCGGAAACAACACTAATCTCGCACACCATTACGGCATGCCGACCCATCAACCGAAGAGAGCAGCACCGCCGCTCTCGACGGCCTCGATCTCGGCCATGTCAATGGGGGCGCGTTGGAAGCGAGCGGGCAGCTGGCTGCGGTCGAAGAAGGTGCCCTTGGGGGCCTCGACGGAGCCGAGAGCAGCGCCGGAAGCACCGCCAATGCCGGCCTGAGCGCCAATAGTCTTGCGCAGGGGGCCGTGCTGCTGGACGTTGTTGCGGTAGTTGCTGAAGCTGGTGTGGGAGTTGCCCTGGCCGAAGTTGGCGGGGAGAGAGCCAGTGGGAGAAGCCGGGTGAGGCTGCGGGCTGTGGTCGATGTTGGCTGGAAAGAAGCAAACATGTTAGCACTTAGTATAGAGGATGGTAGTGCAGCAGCGGCAATAGCTTGCCCTGGCAGGAGGGCCCTTGTAAGGACGGGCGAAACCAGGCAAGGCAAACATGCCATGTTGCACAATGAGGTAATAACCAGAGATCGCTACGTACCAGGAGCAGAGTGACGGCCAACGAATCGGATCAGAGGGGTGCGCTCGGCAGCGTGAGCTGCTTGACGGAGAGCTCGAGTGGCATTCATTGTGAGGGATTGACGAAGCTTTGAGCGACTGGAAACGAGAAGGGCGAGAAGATTGGAAGAGGATTGCTTGCTGAACGCGACTGAAATGTTGCTGGAGGAAATGCGACAATTTACTCTCGTAAACCAAGGACGGACAGAAAACGAATTCAAGCCGGGTTTGGAGGCAGCAACGTATTTTTCAGCGGGGCGTGCTGGGCTTAATGTTCGTCGGACTTTGGCTGGCCTGGGCAGGCAGTTCGGCACGACTTTTTTGCAAGGTTGGTATGGGTAATTGCGGGAGGGCTGCAAGGCCTAGCTGACAGGGGAAGGCCCAACCTTTTTAGTAGGTGTTTTAGAGTGAGTAGGCAGAAATGTGTAGCCGGTCTACTCTGTAGATAGACAGGGCAAAAGATAAGTCTAAGTCTGTTGTTGTTGTTGGTTGCGTAATGGAGCAGCGTAAAGGATTCAATGTCGAGGCTCAGCTTTGGCAAATGACGACAGCGGCTGGGGTGATGTCAACTTGCTGACTTCTTCAAGTGTGTCTTTCTAGTTATAGCAGAAAGTGTACCGATGATAACTGAATACGAGGAAATGATGAAGGGGGAAAAGGTGCTTTGGTGGCCTGCGTAAATTAAGAGCAAATATTTAAATATTAAGAATTTATGGCTTGGCCTTGGTTGATATGGTTCATGTTGATTCACACCATTGACAAACTTCACATCAACATTCGCATGTTTGATATGCAGGCGCTGCGGTCTTCGGACTTTCCACAGGGGGGCTTTGGGAGGCGTGGGAGGGGTGCAGATGGGGGGTTTGGGGGGGTTTCCTGGTTCTGGTCTTTCAACCCACCACTGCGAGAGGCCAAGCCGAAAGCTCGTCATACGATTCATATCCGCTTATGGTACGGTTTGGCAGAATTTGTCGCCCGCTTACCGGCTAACCACTTACACCATCACGAACCTTTGACCAATTGAAACTCCATTTAGCATAGTAGTACAGAGAGAAGACGATATATCAACAGTTTGAACAGCGACTCTATACTGCACTGGATGACTGGTAGAACAATCAATGCGACACGGAATCACAAGCATCCATTTCACGGATCACATTTCCAGGTCCTTCCTCTTCACCCGAGATAGTCCGAGGGGCAAAAGGTTTCTAGGGATGCGCGAATGCAAGCCCTTCCTGCATGTGCATGTCCTGTCGCACACTAGCAATACAACCTCAGTCGAGATGAACTACTCAATACAGCAGTAGTTGCACGCACGTACCTCGTGTAGTGTGGGGGATCTCGGTCGGGAGGCAGGCAGACAGCGGACAAGAGCATGTCAGGCCGGTCAGCTTACTGCCAATCTAAGCCACTATTGACAAGTATTTCTCCTCTAAAACGTCCTGCGGTTACCGTAGCGGCCCCGGCGCGGGTTTAAGCTCCCTAAACCCACTGGCCTAGAATCGACAGGTGCATGATGGAGGTTGGGCCGCCCATATCATTGGCCTGGGACCACCGGAATCGGGTTTGGGGGGGGCCCTTGGGCCCTGCTTATTGCACCTAAGAGACCTAGCCCTACAGTTCAGGCATGCAGCTCAGGGCATTAGTCTACCCCGACTTCTCTTTTTAACTTTGCTGCCCCAACAAGGTCTCGTGGAAAAGGAATGAAACATGGAGAGTCTGGAGGGATTGATAAGCGAATGCGGGGGAGGAACGCAGTCGTGGCCTCCTCTGGTCCTTGCTGGATCTCGGATCTACAGATTGACGTGCCCAAGGAAATTGAAGTCGTCTCTGCTCGGTTCGGATATTCTTGCCCAAAGCGTCCTGTGCAAACCCGAGGGGAGCGACTTCGGCTCGGCTCAGGCAGCCCAACTTGTGGGGTCGGTCGATGCTTTGAACAAATTGCCTGATGTATTAATTACCTATTTTGCAAGCACTTTTAAAGAAAATTATTAGACATCGAAATTGACGTAGATAGATAACCTTATGCGGTGGAGCGCTTTCTCACTTCCTTGGCTGTGCTTCTGGTGAGGTGAAAATGAGATGTGGTTTATTTTTATTTTCATTTATTTTGTTCGCACGCGGGGATGGGATGAGGACCTGAACTGAATCTTTCCAAAATCATTACCCTATTGGTAGACTTATTCCCTGCCTCATCCAACAGAACTGCCGGATCTGGTATTGCTATGCTAATATAGTTGCCGAACCCAATTTCCATCCATCCATCAACAACAAAGTTTCCTGAACCGAATCTAGGGATGTTTCCTAAAGGTTAACTTTCGGATTCACCCGGAATATATCCCAGCATGGAAGGTTAAAGTTGCCCATTCCAATACCCGAGAGTTTTCTCTGTCTCACAACAGCCTCCCGTTATACGAGACATGATGTGGTGGCATCGGGTACAAAAAAGCGGTGGAACTGTTATGACGGCCTTCTCGAACCCGTGTGGAAGCGGCCACGACGCCTCGCTGTCCCCGGTTCAACCGCAATTCGACACTGTCCGCAAGTGATCGGTGTCAGCTGCCAGCAGCCAGAAACCCGAGTTCGTTCACTTCCGACAACTCCGACCGTTTGGAAGAGGCGAGGGCCGAGTATTCGTTGCTCTGATCTTGCCTCCAGGTGCCGAGTTGCGGGCACCCCCAGGCTCTCGGGGGTCGCTCACAAATTGGCTACTCACTCCCGCCGCGGTGCTTCTCACCAAATATATACACGCGTTCCGTGTAAGGGGTGAACTCGCCAAGTCCTTCACCGCTCAAGAGGTTTCGACGCCTTGACTCTGACTCACAAACGCCACAAACCACAGGATTCATGGGTCAGCTGACAGGCGTCGAGAGGCTGTAGCCCACGTTGCGAGACTTCCGTGGCTCTCAAGAGTGAGAGCGATCGATTGTGTGCGATTCCATTGATCTCGTGACCCGCCCCCCGGGCCAAGTGAGGGAGAGTACTTCAAATCGCCTTACCTTGGGAAGGGCAGATGAATGTTGAAACCTGCATCATTGCGCTTCAGTTCATGTTGAGGTCAACTTATTTTGAAACGAGACACCTGTTATCCAAGAAGGTTGGTAACAGTCATCAAGTGTCCGCATAGATATCACGTTAATCACGTCTAGTACCAATGCTTTGAATTAACTCGGTTTCTAGTCGATCCAGTTGTTCATTGCAAACCCACACTTCATGGCAGGCCGGCGTCCTATAGCCACTCGCCCATATATGAAATATTGTTCATTTTCCCAATACCGCATATATGTAGTTCTCGTGATACTGTTACTGCAAAATCACCTTTCATTATCTGCGTAATGTAAATGTAAGAAATTATACAAAGTATGGCATCAAATAAATGCATACATGCGCCATGTTTGGGATCTCACTCGTGGAAAACTGGCAACGATATCCTAATGTGACGTTTAACCCCTTTGCGTATAATAATTGATCCGAGCCCAGGGATAACTTATTTGCCTTAAAGAAGGTGAAGTGCTACCCCCGGAGAAGGAACCAGAGAAACAAGAGTTGTCCCCCATGGTGCGACGTGAAACGCTTCCCTGATGACAAGCTCATTTGATAGGAAAATCTAGAAAGTCTAATGTACACCTGTCGGCGACGTTCAACCGCAATCGCAGGCGTCTCTGAATATCTTGGCTCCTTGTCTGCCAACCAGGTTGAACAGACCCCATGGCTATCGCTGTATCGCTGAAGCAAAATATCATCATGGCGCCCATAGGAGCCAGTAGCCAGGAAAACATCATAAAATATGCGTGGGTGCGCCTGGTGGAAGGGCCTTGGCATGTAGGATGTGATTTCCATCTTCAGGAGCCTAACAGCCCCTGAATTGATAGCGGGTCAAACAGACTCCTTCGTCTTTGTGTCTTGAGCAAGGTTGTCATTCTGTCTTTTTGTCGCGTGCCTCCCTCGAGTTCGACGGCAAAACGCGACCACGCGCCCACAAACGGGCAATCTTTGGCCGCTTGCCTCGGCCTAGACACAACCACAATCATTCCGGATACTCTGACAAGCGATAAACGTACTCTATGTTCTATCTTGTACCAAACTCGCAGGCGCCAGAGCTTCCTGGCCAGGAAAAGCACGAGATACCCGGTCATCCAATCACTAATCCCACATCCATCCCAGCCGACATATTCCTGGTAATAGAACGGAGATATCGCCTCATGTTTAGCAGGAGACAAAAGCGCATGATAGCCGGGTTTGTGAGATTAGCGACTAGGGAAAACAGATGTACTGCAACAATGCAATTGAGGCTTGCAGTAAAAGGGGCGTGGTAATAAGGAAACACCCAAGATGATATCTCAAACACTCATCCCGGACTGGTGTTCACATGACGTTAGTTTTGTCCCACTACTAAGAATGCAAGGCCAGCGGTTACTTGCTGTCCTCCAACTCGTATAGGAACTTGGTGGTTTCATCAGCATCCTAGGAAGCCGTTTGGACAACACCTAGCGATAACATCCTTTACATGTGCAGGTAAGACCTCGGTTGCAAGCTTGTTATCGCCACCAAGTGGTGGTTTATACGTACTAGTCTCCCTTGTGATGCACGAGTTTGGCGTCAGTTAAGCAAATGTGCTCGTAATTCTCTCCGGGTCTTGGCTGGCATGAACCGGTATCGGTTATCAAATGACAGATGACGCTCAATAAGGTGAATAAATGCAACCGCTTTTGGGTTGTCTGTATTTGGACAAGATATGTACACTATATGACATATGTATATGCAAGATCTGTTTGCAAATCTGAGCTCTAAACCTTCTTTTCCGTAGTGGGATCCGTGTAGGACTCCCGAGTCTGGACAGGTTCCATGCCCTCGACCTTGCCATTGAGCAAGCCATCGACATCGACCTGGGGTCCGACGTAGTGTTTCCTGCCATCAATGAACCAGGTTGTTACGGCGATCAAGATCATGACGCCAAACGCGGCGACAGCGTAGTTCATGTTGTCGGGAGTAACTGGGGTCTCGGGCGGGAACACGAATAGAACGGTCGTGAGAATAGTCCACGCAATGCCAACCTATTGATGAAAGATTAGTATTTGAATATTTATTGGTCTCGAGGAATGGTTTTGGAAAAGAACTTACAAGGTTGAGGACCCACCCGACAGGTTCCGATAATTTGAAGGCCCGGGTGGGAGGCAACATCTTGCGACCCCTAAGGACATTGATGGTGGGCGGGATGGCGTATGTGACACCAAGAGCCACGACCGAGGCGGCAGTAATGGCATTGAAGGTGCTCGAAGAACCCAAGAAGACACAGCCGAAGATGATATCCCAGGCGGCCGTCCACAATAATGCGTTCAGGGGCACGTCAAGCTTGGGGTGAACTTTCGAGAAGACATGGCTGAAGGGCAGGCCCCTGTCACGAGCAAAGGCGTAGCTCATGCGACCACTGGTAGCCATCAGAGAGACACTGGTGAAGACCATGCAGATCAGGGGGAACATCAGCAGACATGTGCTGCCGGCTTTGCTCTTGGTGGCATCCATGAAGATTTGGAGCAACGGGCCAGCGGCAGAGTCGATGACTCTGTCGATGTCGTTGACGCAGAAGAGCAAGCAGGAAAGGAAGATCCAGCCGGTGAACATGCCGATGCCAATGGCGTACAGCATAATGCGGGGCCCCTGAATCTGGGGATGAGGGATCTCCTCGATCATGTGGGCAACTCCGTCGAATCCAGTCAAGGCGAAGGCTCCCTGCAAAAGACCCAAGAGCCAAGCAAGTCCGTCAGGCCAGCCAACGTTGTTGATAAAGCTGCCATAGACGAACTTGGCGCTTTGATAGTTGGGCGCAGCACATGCCAGGATCGTGATACTGATGATAACGAAGCCTGCCAGGGACCAGAAGAAGGCCGCCTTGGTGATCAGGGGTAGGAGTCTGGTGCCAAAAGCGTTGATGGTGAGCGCGATCAGCGTAAATGCGATGTAGATGAGAAATTGGTGCCACGGTTTCTCCTCGTAGTCAGGGTTCATCATGGAGATGATGTTGAGGATGAAGGTGCTGCCGAGCAGTCCTCCGGTGGCGGTCAGGGCGACCCAACCAGAGACGTTGATCCAGCCAGTCACATAGCTGATGCCGCGGCTCCAGCGCTTCCAGGAGATGATGGCGACCCAGTGATATTGGCCGCCGGCCGTGGGATAGGCGGACAGGAACTCAGCCAGCGAGGCGGCGAGGCAGAGGTTGCAGACGCCGGCGACCATCAGACCCCAGATGACAGCGCTGGGGCCTCCAGATGGCAGGGCGAGGGCGATAGAGGCGGCCAAAGCCGTCCATGTGTTGAGAATGGCAAAGGCGAGACCAAGCATAGAGATCATGGAAAAGTTCCGTTTCAACTCTTGCTTATGTCCCATTTGCTCCAAAATGGTGGAGTCATCGGTCGTGGCGCCAACAACGCCATGCCCGGCAGAGGCTTGCGGGCCGTCCATGTTGGCTGAGTGCCAAGAGTAGGCTACCCAAGACAATAGCCTTGCAGACCTTATGTAGTGTAGTTATACAGATAAAGATAAGAATAATGGGAAATTTATCGATACAATTGGAGGGTGTGATGGGATGAATTGAGGTGGCTGTGATCAGGCCTCAATGCCAGATAATACTGTGTACGCCGACAGACAGCAGCAACGGGGATATAATAAATACTAATACGAGAGGAAGAAAAAGAAGAAATGTGAAGAATGATACAGTCACGGTGACGGCGGGCTGGAAAGCCTTTTGAAAGCTCGTGGTTAGTTTCCCGACGCTATCAATTTTCTCTTAACTCGAGGGAGTCTACTAGGCCTACCAGCCTACCACATAGTCCAGCGTCCAGAACCCAGTGACTTACGCAGTTCCGTAAGCATTATCTCTCCTCGCCTCCCCCGACATGTTTAGTGGGGTCAGGATAAGGCGCTAGGGTAGCGGTAGCAAGAGCTTGTCTGTCTTTAGCGCCTCCAATAGTGGAACAGCCAGCGTCATCTTGAGATCGGCCAATTTCACGGCTGTTTTTCCCCAGTCTCCGCAAAATCACTCAGTATTTCAGTGACTAATGAGATGTGGGAGATAAGCAGCAGGTAACCTAGAGCTACGCGAACCAATTACTACTGACTAAAACCAGCCTATTACTATTACGAGATACGTCCTAACGGCCTTGATTTTTTTTGTGCATAAAGATCGTCTTACGTGCCACCCCGGATGGACAGGTTTGTGAATAATTGCATGTAGGCAGCACTTGATATCTCTGCTTTATACCTCTATACTATACCGGTATATCTGTGCCTAGCCTTTCTGGCGTGTTACATACTTTAGAACCCCCCTGGTCCCCTGGTCCCCTAGTCCACTGTCCCCAGAATCGGAAGATGGCCGACGCCGCCAGCAGCACCCAGCCAGCAACTATGGACTACCGTGACTTCACCAAGCGTTTGGTCGTCCCCGCTGGATTTCAACCACCCTCTCGGCTGCGGCACGAGACCCTGGTGGCTACACCCCTGAAAAGGGAACACGTCCGAGAAGACCTGACGGCCGTCAATTCCAGCCGCGACCTTATCCGCCAAACGCGGGGCGGCTCGTGGCCTGAGGAGGAACTGACCGAGGAGTTTAACCTTCTGGACCTGGCCTGGCACGAACGCGAGTTTCGCGACCTTGATAGCTTCGCCTACGTCGTGCACGAAACTTCTGCTACTGGCGCCGCTCCTCCTGTTTACGTTGGCTGCTTCTACCTCTACCCCATGGGCTCCCGCACGCCGCTACTGAACAAGGACCTCGTCGCCTACGATGTGGATGCGAGCTGGTGGGTGTCGGCGGACGCATACGAACGCGGCCATTACGAGAGATTATATCGCGGCCTGGTCAGCTGGCTAGAGACGGCTTTTCCCTTCTTCGCCAAGCCTTATTTTTCCAACAAGGCGATCCCTCAATGATTGAAGCCAAGGATTGCTAAATGGCGATGATCCAGGGCCCCGAGGCATTAGCTTGTGGAGTGCCGCGCCCTAGATGTCCAGAAGTCCATTAGACCAAGTCTCCGATTGCGGCTCTCGGATGGACTATGCAAATTCGGGCATGTCCATGCGACAGCTGAAGCCCTGGCAGGGCAGAATTGCCAGGGACGGACGGAAGGGATGTGCACAGGAGCGAGCGAGCGCCCTACAAGCTTGCAGCCAAGCCGGCCTACCACGGGAAATTGCTGCCAAGCTGCAGGCTACGTAGGTCGGGGTATAGACCTGGGTGGGGGCCATGGGAGATCCACAGGGGAAACACATGGAGAAGTCTAGGTTTCTGATAGTAATTCACCGAGTCTCTGTCCACCAATACAGAAACAAGCTACCAAGGGTTCTGATGATAACTTATCAGGTTGGGAAAATAAATTAAAAGCCTACAAACCACCTCATGTAATCTGTATCTGTATATCTTATCATAGCGCAAGAGTGTGTGTTTGTGATTCGACTTTGACATTTGGTTACGACCATTTTGTACATAAGAGGCGTCATTCCTCCATATAACCAACCAGTTGGCGAAGAAAACATAAAAGGGTTCTGCCTCCTCTCAGAGGTACCTATTGATCATTGCCTCACCTGTCCCAATTGTATTGCTCAGAATCAGAACAGTGTTCATTTGCTTACATGCCAGCCGAGGTTGAGGATCCTTTTCTACAGTCATCACAGCAGCAGCAGCAGCAGCAGCAGCAATCGCACTCTAATATGATTTTTCCAATGGGCACGCAGGATGACCCGCGGTAGGCTCTGCTATATCGCAATTGGCTCTCCCGAAAACGTCCAAGGTTGTGAGGCCTTGTGCAATTGCAAACCTACTCTTCCTCTTGTTTACTGGAAATATCGTATTCACTTCGAGTATTCACATAGGTGAGAGAAGGTAGGCATGCATTCATGCAATTGAGAATCAATTAATATGAGTGACATGTAAGTAAAATAGGGGTGGAATAATTTTAAACATTGACATTGAGGGAAGTCGTTAACTCGCACCTTCCTATGATTGTTTTGCTCAACTCCAGCCAAGCTGTCAATTTATGTGCCCCTCAGTTGCCTGCCTGAGCCAAAAGGCCAAGCAACATTCATTCTTCATCAATTGATCTCACCTAAGGCACTTTGTGTGCAAAACAACAAGCAGCAGCATAATCCTACAACCCTACAAGTAAAGTTAACCCCTACCATCGGCGACATGGAGCGACCCATTCCCAAGGTCGTTGGCGTCGTCGACGAGTCTGGCGCTGTGGTATGCGCCTACAGAAAGGACGAGAACAAGGACGAGTCTTGGCGAGCAGTTGTGAGTATTCTGGAAGCCCATCCTCCTTGCCTAACGCGATGGTCAGCGATGGCAACTGACCAGATATATTTTGTAATAGCCTCGAAAGAAGACATTGAGCAACTATGCAAAGGCTCTCTTCGATGTCTTCCTGCCTGCCGGCTATCCGCACAGCGTTACCCTGGATTACAAGCCATACCAGATCTATGTGAGTAAACAACGGTCCACCCAAACAAATACCAAGTTGTGCTCTATCTTGTTACTAATGTTATGCTGGTATTTTACAGGACTCACTCCAGGCTTTCTCTAGCACCATTGCTGGAATGCTGTCGAACCGAGCTGTGCTACAGGGCATGGGGGTCGGCGATGCTGGTTCGTCGGCTACTGGCGCTGTCCTCCTCTCCGTCCTCCAGGATTCCACTGGCCGGATTGCTACCATCGTCTTTGCTCACCGCTTTGGCCAGGCCATCGAGCCCGAGTGCAAGTTCTACCGGTTTGCGGCGGATCTGTTCAACGACACTGCCCTTCTTCTCGACGTCCTCACTCCCGCCCTCCCCACGTACCCCAAGATCATGACCCTCTGTGCCGCTGGCATTTTGAGATCTCTATGCGGCGTGGCTGCCGGTGCCGCGAAGGCTAGCTTGAGCGCCCACTTTGCTAAGAACGGCAACATCGCCGAGCTCAATGCCAAGGACAGTAGCCAGGAGACCGTCATCACCCTCATGGGCATGCTGGCAGGAAGCTTGTTTGTCCGTGTTGTGGAGGGACGGTTGGCGGTTTGGTGCTGGATGTTCATCCTGGTTGGTATCCATCTCTGGACCAATTACCAAGCCGTCCGCTCCGTTCAGATGCGCACTCTCAACCGACAGCGCGCCAGCATTGTAATTAATGAGTACCGCGAGACTGGTGTCGTCTTACGTCCCGATCAGGTGGCACGGAAGGAGTTGATTCTCCTCTGGAACGCCCCTGCCATCTGTTTCTGCCGAGCTTTTCCCCAGCAAATGCAACTGAAGACTAGCGACCTGGACCATCTCCGTGACAAGAACTTCTTCATCATGAGCTTTGGAATGAGCCCCGAGAAGAACATTGTCCTGAAAGAAGGCGCAACTCCTCAAGATGCGTTGAGAGCATACATGGAGGCGTTGGCCAATGGGGGCGATATGCTAGATGATGGCCAGTTCTGGAAGGCACTGTCGAGCGCAGGCTGGGATATTGATGCCGGTGCTGTAGAGACTGGCCCAGCTATGCGTCTGGTCATGGACTAAGATCGTACGTCCGAGACAGGAATACATGGGGGACTGGAGAAACGTGGTTGATTTGAGATGCTGTATCATGATACCCATACCGCGAACTTCTGATTGCCTTTCTCTTCTGCAATACACAATTCCGGGCCAATGCCTGAATATGTCTACACTTCTAAACGCTGTCTTACAAGTGATCGTACACAAACAATCTTACATTTTTGATGTGAGTCTTTACATGATGCCTAACCCACGCAAAGCGCGCATTTTGATTCCGTCCCAACTGTTCAGCTTCGGCCGGACATCGAGGTAGAATGAAAGCTTGCTGTCACTGCCGGGGCGGCCGGCATAGAAGTCGATCACGTACTCGATCTCTTTGCCGCACCGGTCGACGACCCAGTCGTGCCGGTCGAACGGTGATTGGTAGCCCAACAGTGTGTTGAAGCGGGCCCTGGGAGACAACTTGGTGCTCAGGCCGGAAAAGGAGTGTAACCGCGGTCCGCCACAGCTATACGCATGAACATATTAGCAACTATACTTTTCAGATACAGGTCTCTTGCTTCGCATTCGTTTTGCGATTTGGGAAACCCAATTCGTGTATTCTGTACTTACCTAGTCCCCTCGACCCAGGGGCCCTCCCACTTCTTGATCTCGGCCCAGGCCCGCTCGTTGACGGCGTTGTGGATCGGGACGACGGTGCGCATGTCGGCCGACTGCGGGTCGTGCCCCTTGCGCTTCATGGCCTCAAAGAACATCTTCTCCGAGGGGTAGACCCAGTTGCCCGTCGCGGCGTCGGCGCCCGTCTCCTGCTCTTGGTTCGCGGGCCGGCCGTGGCTTGTCGCTGCTGCTGCGCTATTGCTATTGGTGGCGGAGGAGGACGAGGAGGGAGTAAGACTGGGCACCGGAGAGGCGCGCGGGATGGTCGAGATCTCGCGGCCCGTGTCGAGGACGCCGCCGGCTTTCGGGGGTTGTTGTTTTTGGGTGGCGGGGCTCGAAGAGGAGGAGGAGGAGGAGGATCCGAACGATGGAAGCCAGCTTGTTATGGAACTGGACCAAGAGGACGACGACGGTTGTGTGGATTGTGGTTGAGGTAGTTGTGTTGTAGAGGCCGAGGGCAGCGGGCGTGTGGGGGAGGATGATGCGGGTGATCCTGATGCCGCAGCCGCATTGCGCGCATGCTCTAGCCAGGCTTCTCGCGCCTTGTGATCGACCGGGCAGCTTTCGTCGGCGGCGCCGCCGGGCACAGTTGGGTGATTCGGCGGTAGTTGTGATTGCGATTGTGAGTCGGATTTGCCGGCAGCGTCGGCGGCGGCGCGGGCTTGCGACAGCCAGGCCTCGCGGCTTTTGTGATCAACCGGGCACGTTTCCGGAGCAGCGGAAGAAGGAGAAGAAGTGGACGCCATGGCGCTGCTGTTCGATTCAGGACCGGAGGAAGGGTTGTTGTTGCTGTGGCCAGCTTTGCGCTGTAAAAAGACTTGATCTAAAAGACCTTGCAGCATACTCGAGATAAGGAATTGCTTATTCGTCTGGTCTTTTGGTTGTTCGTCACTCGCTGCTACTACACTGGGTAGCTAGAGCCGGGGACGGAGCTAGGAGAATCATCGGGGCGCCGCCGGCTGAAAAACAACTTTTTACAGTAGACAGAAAAAAAAGAGCAGGGGGGTGTCTTCGTCTGAACCTTTTGAGAGGCTGTCACCCCTCCAGTAAAAAGCAAGACGGGTGGCCCCGCTGGGTTAGGGTAGTTCCTGTCCCTCTGCTGTCAGATCAAGATCAGGGCTGTATCCAAGTAAATGCATATGAGTTGCTCTGCATCCCCTATAAAAAGCATTGGCATCAATATAGGCTGTAATGCTCAAGCTTCTATAGAAAGCTAAGGCATTTATATTATGTCGTAGACCATGAACAATGAAATAAGCCACTGCGTAAATACCGAGGACCTACAGTAAACAATGATAGCCGCTTAGTCACTATGTATAGAGTTCCATGGTATTTGCCAAATCCTAGCATTGTATTTTAAGTGAGGATCACAGCTTGGTACTGTATGCAAGCAGGCTATAGCCATGTTGATGAGTATCCCCAATATAATTCATTATATTTTATCCCACGCAGTTTTATGTAGCTCTCATAAGAACCGGCAGCTGTAAGTAAATAGCGAGCATATTTATGCGCTTGTGGAAACAGGCTTGCCATCCTCTGAAACCAAGTAGACATCGGTCTTCTGAGGGCCTTCGCCGACACCGGTCATGATGACCCGGCTGACTCCAGACGTTATCGTGCTGGAAACGGCCTCATCGAACTGCACAGTGGACTTGAGCCCCTTGGCACCGTCCTTCCATCCGTCAAGCTTCTCCAACAGGGGGTAGAAGGCTCCGAGGATCAGATCCTTGTTCTCCTCCAGGTAGTACACGACGGCGTTCGGGCCGGCATCGAAAGTGTAGGCGGCGACCGTCTTGCCGGCGGCGGCGTTGATGGCCTCAACGGCGCGCACGGCAGCCCGCGAGACGTCGTTCATGTAGAAGATGGGCGGGTAGGTGTCGGCGCAGGTGGCGTGGAACGAGTTAGAGTCGCGCATGGTGACCTCGGCGAAGGCGGCGAAGTCGCGGGCGGCCACGGCGTCCTCCATGCTCTTCATGTTGCGGGGTACGACGTCGGCGATGCGCTGCTGGAACAGGCCCGACGTGGCGACGGTCTGCTGCATGCCGCTGGTGGAGCTGACGCCCTTCTTGGCGGCCGAGGCCACCAGGATCAGGGCGCGCATCTCGGGCCAGTGCGAGGCCGGGGCGACCTCGACGGCCTGCGAGTCGAGCCCGTCGGCCCGCGAGCCCATCTGCCACGCCACGTAGCCGCCGAACAGACTGCGGCACGCCGAGCCGCTGCCCTGGCGCGCGATGAGCGACAGCTCAGTCGGCGACGAGGGGAGCTCGTACAGGTCGGCAACGGCACGGACGAGGGCGGCGAAGCCTGCGGCGGACGAGGCGAGGCCGGCGGCGGTCGGGAAGTTGTTCTCGGAGACAAGCAGGAGGCGCATGGCCGAGAGCTTGGGCAGGGACGCGTCCTTGGACTCGAGGGCGGCGCGGCGGTCACGCAGCTCGCGCAGGCAGGCCTGGGTGCGGGCGCCGGTGAGGTCGGAGGGTTCGCCGTTGAGGAGGAGGACGTCATCCTTGTTGGCGGTCGAGCAGGAGGCGGTGGTCAGGGTGCGCAGGTCGGCCTGGGACAGGGTGACGGAGAGGGACGAGTTGGTAGGGAGGTTCAGCTTGGCGTCTCGCTTGCCCCAGTACTTGACCACGGCAATGTTGACGGGTGCCGTGGTGCTGGCGCGGTAGACCTTGGTATCAGCCATGTTTGCTTGAGGAATTGTGTCGGATTGGAAAATCGAAAGGGGGTATCTCAGCTAATGCATTCACGACTTCCAAAGGAAAGAGAAAGAAAAGGGGGTTCAAGGAAGAGAGGGGCTAACGGTAGGTAGGACAACCCCGATTCACGATGTTTTGATGAGAGCGGTCAAATCAATTGTGGTGGGGTTTGGGGGTCCAATGGTGGGGTAATTCTGCTCTGAAATCAATTGAACTTTATATGCGCAGCTCCCCGAGTCGTACACACATTTACAATCTCCCCTAGTCAGGCACTCAACCTTAGATGCCTGTTAGACTGTGCCACGGTAAATGCAGCCATCAACGTCCGCAGTACCAACGACGGCAAAACGTCTTTTTTGTTCTATTTCGGACCTCACAAGCGCTTACGGACAAGTATCGAGAAGCCTGGCCTAATTTACGTCCATAAGGGAGACCGGTGAATTCACTTGATGAGGATACAGGAGGATTACGCATTCTCTAACACTCTATGTATCACGAAACTACAAGCCATGATCTTGTTAGATGTTATGCTGACCTTTAATTCAATAAGTCTGATGTTGTTTGAGTTAGTGACCAAGGTATAAGCAGAGTACTTTGCTCTGGTATTCCATGCCATATATCCAATATCCGATATCCAATGTCCTGTATACCATTGAAACCAATACAACATCTCCCAAATAAACGCCAGACCCAATGGTCGGCCAGTCTGTTTTCCAGAATAGCAAGCACAGAGCTCGCCTCATCTCCAAATTTCTCTGGTTGCAGCAGTTGCCACCTTTCCTCCCCAATTTATCGAAAGAAGATCATCGACTTTTCAGGTTGGGCGCCTTGCTTGCCAACCTTCTTGCCGGCATTTGTGACCGGCGAGCGCGAGGCTGTTCCTGAGGGGTTCTTGCCCTGCGCGCCTGATGGAGGATATTCGACCTTGCAGTGTGCTTCACGCAAACCTTTGAGGATGACCTGGCACTCCCGTGCCAAGGACATCTGCTTGGTAGGAGTGGCAGTAGCCGCTGTACCGGCTGCATGTTCTTCTTGTGAGAACTCCAGGATGCCCTGCTCACTCAGGAAGTATCTCGCCATTTCACAGAAGCCCTCCTTCGGCCAAGGGTTGTCGATGTCATGAGCTACGTGGTCCTTGGTGATGTATGCATTGATCGTGACGATCAGCTTGTTAATCGCCGAAGTCCGAGAAATGGGGCCAGTGTCCTGGCGCTGGAAGTCGTTGACGAACTTGCAAATCATGGCGTCGAGGATGTCGTCGCCCAAGGCCAACTTGTCGTCAGGCAGCCGGCTCAGGTCCGTCAAAAACGATTTGGCACCAGCAGGAGAATAAGACTCGTAGGCAAAGCGTTTCTGAAACTGGTCTGCCTCGGCCGATGGCCACTCTTTCTCTGTTATCAGAAGGTCGTCGTCACTGATGCTGTTCAGGAGTTGGGCGTGCCTTGGAATAGTGACGAGCGCCAAGGGCAGAGTATCGCTAAAGAGGAGGCCTGCTGACTTGTGGTGCCCGTCCTGTCGACCTCTTGGGTCTTCTTGTATAGGACGGCTTGAAGTTGGATGGAGATCGAGACTAGCGAGACTGGGGGTTTCTTTATGTGCGCTCAGTTCCCGAAATTCCTGTAGCCGTTCGAACTCACTTATCGAGTAGACCTGAGGTGTGAAAGGCTCAAAGTTTGTTTTATTCTTAAGGAGGTGGAGATTTCCATCCGAAGGGTGCAATTCCCTCAGTGATGATCGGTGGAAGCCCATCATCCGGAATAATTCCATCGTCTGGTAGACTTCCACTCCCTCGTCATGTATTTCAACAGGCCGTTCTGGTGAGGTTGAGAATGAACTTCGGCGGGATTCTGTTGGGGTCTCTGCCTCTTCGACAGAAACTGTCGCCTCTGTATCGTCCTCGGGCCGAGATTGCAATTCTGGTGATCTCGGCACGGCATGGACCATCCACAAGGGGACGCCGTAGCCAATGTTGGTTTCGGCGTGCCCGGGCTGGCTGAAGTGGTAGTGCATGCCTGCCTCCTCAAAGAGGGCGTAGATCTTGTTGGGATTCACTTTGGCCCAGCGGCCGTGGTTTTCGCTCATGGCCGTCCTGAAGCTGACGCCTTTCATGAGAGTGTCCCAAAGCTCCTTGGCATTGTCGCTTTCGGGCCGCAAGAAGAGGTCGAAAGCATGTATTCCAAGGAGCAGGTAGAGCTTCGCAGAGACGTGCTCGCGAAGCTCTTCGAAGTTGGCAGGAAAACTAGCCGCAGTAGCCTTGTCCGCATCCTTGGGCTTGACGATGAGACGCAGGGTGTCAAAGTGGGTGTTGAGAAAGTCCAAGAGATCAACCAAATGGGCCCCCCGAAGGGGTGGTGTGTGGGACTCGAGAGAGCCGTTCAGCCCCGAGATTGTAGCATCCAATCCATGTATGGGAACCATACTGGCGTTGGAAGATGTGAGAGTAGTGGGAGATCTTTGACGACGAGAAGCCATCTTGAAAAAGGTTTGTTGTAGAAACTGATATCGAGCAGAGAAGGGAATATAGTAATGTCTGAACTCGTGGTGAGTATCAGAGCAAGTATACTGTCGTGTCTTGTGTGTTAGGTAATGCCACAGAAATTGTGGAAATGTGCCTGAGCCTAAGAGATAGGAGTATCAGAGTAGAGAGCGAAGGCAATGGTATGCCCCTTAAATGAAAGAAGTACTGACAGTACAAGTATTCAAATAGAAATTCAAAAGAATATGAAGTGATGATGGTTTTCGATAGGATCTCAATGAGTAGAAGTGATGGTTTGCTCGACAGAGAACAAACCAGCAAAGGAAGGATAGGGGAGGTATTTATAGTCCTAAAGAATAAGAGGCAGATGTTCAGCAAGGGTTCCTTCGACCTTGGGCCCGAAGCCCAAACAGATAGATCATGAAGTCTATTTGGGCTGTACCAGAGCTACGATAGGGGGAATGGCCACTTAACCCGAAGAAAGCCTCAAATATATTGGGATTTGTGACTCAACAACGCGAGAAATTGACTCCCAGTACTCAATGACCCGAAGGATAGAAATATCTTCAATAAAAGTTTGTTACTCGAGTGGACAGCGGTTCCTCTGTTGATGCTGGGTGCGAGAACTGGCCCGTGGTGTGGTCATGTTCACCTCGGGGGATGACAACGAGAAAAGCTTACATCGTTACCCCATCTCATAGGAAGTGTATATTTCACTGATTATCTATTGAGCCGCCTCCATTGTGCTAGAAACATTGAAGAGCACATGCTACATGAAGCCTCGCATCATGACTTACAGCCAAATAGCCTGAGTCTATCTCAGGCTGAAGCCTCCTTACACTTGCCATATCTACGTAGTATTATTGCCTTGACCATTTGAGTAGTAATAGTGATAATGTTATAAGAAAGGCCTGGGTAATGGCCATCCGGGAGATATCAGTATCGCGGGGGTGGTGAATGGTTGAAAATCAGAACGACATATAGTTCATCGGTTTAGGGGTTGGAACTCTAATTACATATTCGGGCCTGGTATATCAAAACGGTGTTCCCGAGCAAGTGGATGAAGCGCCCACAGCCGTAAAAAAAAAAAGAAAAAAAAAGAAAAAAAAGGAATTGCACAAAGAAAGAATTTGCGCAAAGCCAAAGCTTATTGGGTAATATTTTCATTAGAATTAGTATTATGACTCTATGTAGACAGCAGCAAAGTTTCCCTCCTCTATGAGAGGTCTTCTTGTCCCATGGCTAAGCCCTGATGAACCTGAGTCGCCTCAATAAGCCCCGTTATAGAACAGGTACTCGCCCGTGGCAGTATCATGCGTCAAGTTTGTCTGTTTGACCTTGCCCAACTTAAGACTGCCGCTCTCGACCACGCCACCCAGCGCAGCAGCAGCATCAGTCCCGCTCTCAGATGGAGACCGGTGCAACGCGTTCTCGCCGTTAAGCACGGTGAAATTAGCGAGCGAGACCTCGTAGCCCTGGCGGATGCGGTTGGTGGGCACACCGAAGAAGGAGGCGTTGACAGATGCATAATCGATGCTCAGCTCGTAGTAGCCTCGGTAATACAGATCTTGCCACTGTAGTTCCGGGTTGGCGGCTGTGAGCCACGCCGAGGCGGCGTCGGCCGCTGCCATCGAGATGTTCTGGCCAAAGGGGCAGGGGGAGCTGACGGCGGACCCCGCGAACTCGACACCAACGGACCCGGCGCCTGTCTTAGCGTCATACTCGTGCTCGCCCAGCCAGACGAGGTCGCTGACCCATGAGGCGTGCGAGTCGCCAGCCAGGAAAATGTTGTTGTTGATTTTGTTGTCGTAAAGCGTCGCGAGCGTGCGGTTGCGGTTGGATTGGTACCCATCCCACGCATCGCCGTTAAAGGGGGTCGCGGCGCCCAGGGCGGCGGACTCATTGACGCGGCTGAAGATGATCTGGTTGCCGATCAGTCGCCAGGTGGCCCCGCGAGACGACGAGTCCCGTAGCCGTTTGTAGAACCAGGCCTCCTGTCGAGGACCCATGAGGGACCGCCCCGCGTCCTGGGCGATCTCGGCCACGTACTCAGTGTTCCAGGAGAGGTCCGTGATGGAGCGGTCGTACTGACGCGTGTCGAGCATGAGCAGGTCAAACAGATCGCCGAAGCTGAACTGGCGCCAGATGCGCAGGTTGTCGTCCATGTCCACTTGGCGGATGGGCATCCATTCGAAGTAGGCACGTACGGCGTTCATCTTGCGCTGGTCCACGGAGACGCCACCATCTTTGATGAATGACTGCTCTGTGTTGTTGAGTCCAGATGCGCCATCGCGGTATGTATTATCCGATACCTCTGTTTTAAATTAGCTTGAAGGGAATGGGAGAATAAAGCTTGTACGGAGAGGGTCTTACCGTGATCATCCCAGACGGGAATCCAGGGGAAGTTCTGATGGCTGGCGACCAAATCAAGATCTGTCCTGTAGGTGGCAATACGCTTGCGATAGTCGTATAACCTTGTTTTCAGTTAGTAACAAGACCAGGTGCGGCATAAATGTGCTGATATGGGCGGAAGACTTACGAGTAAATCTGCTTGTTGGGCAGAGGAATGCGCCCCATAGAGTCACCCCATCCATACTCACCATTGCCATACTCGTAGATATAGTCACCCAGGTGGACAACATAGTCGACGGAGTCCTTTCTGACGGTATTTCCATAAGCATTGAAGAAACCGAAAGCTATTATGTTATTAGTTACTGCTCTAGATCCGATGCTCCAATTCACCCGTAACTTACGGAAGTTAGAACAAGAGTAGATTGCTAGCTTGATTGCACTGGTGACCTTATCCTTTGCCGAAGGAATGGTCTTGGTGCGGCCAATAGGAGACGCATTGTTCGAATCACAAACGTTGAATTGATAATCTGTGTCTCTGTTAGAACTACTATCGACTCCCGGCTCACTTCGGTGTGGATGGTTCACATACAGTACGTCGTGAAAGACTTAAGCCGCTTCGCCTCGACTTTGACAGTCCAGTCGACATCCGAGCTGGTGAACACCCTTCCCGAGTCGACTATCTTCCCCTCAAGCTTCGCCGACGTGCCGATCTTCCAATCCACACAGACGGGCGAGTCGCTCTTCGCTACGTAGGCCTCGTTATCGTGGTCATACAGGGCAACGTGCCCGCTGACCGTCACATTGCTCTGGTCGTTGTCGCTGCCGATAGGGGCGACGCGGGTCCAGAGGATAACCGAGTCATCGTACGGGTCACCCGAGGCTATTCCGTGGGTGAAGTTGAGCTTGGCTGCGTCCCAGGGAGAGTTGGGAGTCGTCCGCCGGGCCACCTTGTGGATAGACACCCCGAGCGCAGGGTGGTGGAGCGACGGCGAGTTGTAGTTCATGTTGCCGGTGAAGGCAGCCGAAGCGGCCGCGGCCCCGTATAGGAGCGCGATGTCTACTGAACGGACCATTTTCGCAACGGAAGGTTTGGCGTTGGGTCTGGCTACTGGCTGGGAAAGGTGCTGGTCCACCTCACGTTATATAGACGGACAGAACCTGAGCATATTCCATTGCGTGCGCATGGTTTTCTCGTCATGGATGGTTGGGAACCATAGCAGCTAAGCAGATTGGGCAGGTGTCCCAGCAGATCTGCATCCGGGTTCTGCTCAGATGCATGCAGATACTATTGAAATCAAGATGGTGGTATTGGTTGTTATGACATCGTTCTAGGTCTAGGGGCCGGCATGCCTGCCCCGGGTCATGATGCAATGCGACCAACATGGAGAGCAACTCATGCAGCCGCTGGAAGATATCACATCACATCGCCTTCATCGCGTTGTCGCTCGGCTGGCCAGGGAATTGCGCGTAAGGCTGGAAGTTGAACGGGATTCAGGTGCAAGTATTCGTCACGTTTTTCAACTTGGTACCGGTGTGTTGGTAAGGAGGTGGTTTCTCTGGAGGAGCAGTCAATTGAAGGCTTCCGTGGTGGGGCAGTGGCGGCAGGCCAACAACGACCAATAACGGCGCCCAATTCAAGCACGAGGTCGTAATTCGACCGGCTCGCTCTCCGATCTTGGATATGGGCGTCAGGGATAAATATTTTATGCCACTATGTCGGGTTATGGCCTGTGGATTTGCTCAGATTACCAGCCAGAACCCACGTGGTCTGAGAAATATCATCTTCTCGTGGAAATGGCATTGGTAATGGTAACTTTGCACGTGTTGAATCGCTCGAACCTCAAACTACGATAATAACGGAAAAGAGGTTCTTTCGGGCACTTACAGAGCAGCCAACGCTACTAACCTCACTTTAGCTCAAGCCCCGGGTTCCTGTCACAAAATCCGAGCGGCCTAGCCTTACCTTATTTACACTTATGCCTACCTGTAGCCTGTAGTATCTAAGGTTACTGGTACAGTACCGTCCGCTTCATCCATCACCCAATCACTCTGCCCACGCGAGCTGTGCCTCTTTGAGACCAATGAGACCAATGAGACCAAAAGTCGCGTGCAAGAGTTCTTCAGTTGAGATAATTGGAACCACCATCATTGGCCGGCCACTCCGCACTAGAGACTCTTGGATGTAGGGGTTTGGACTCGCGCCCAATAGAATACCTTCATTGCAACATTGCAACTAGGAAACTAACATGAATTCTCCTTGGGTAGCCATTGATCGCGTGGTGTATGTGCATATACATACGTCACATCCATCGTAACCAGATGAATCTTAGCAGGAGTTGCACAGCCGAGGTCTCCCATTAGCAGATGGATCAATGCAGAATTGCTATGTTTTCAAGACAGTCTTCGGGATGGATCAACCTTTAACTGATTCCGGAAGGTAGGTAGGTAGCTGCCGCTATTGATCAACTCAATCGCTTCATCCGCTGTCATCTTGCGGCTTTTCTAACTTTACCCTGCCCACGGCGAACCATGTCTATATTCATTCATATTTATTTGATCTCTCCTCACCCATGAAATCATAGCATATCACCCTGAACCTAGCATCGACTCTTCTTCCTGTCGCAACTCCTTTCGCCTAATAAGGAGTCTTGCGCCGCGTTTTAACAACAGAAGCATCGTCTTTCTCTTTCCAATTCGTCGTCGTTGGCCGTCTAAAGGCCATGACAACTATCGACAAGAAATCGCCAGATGGCGTTCCGCGTGGCGATGCTGTTAATATGGCTGACGTCGAGAAATTGGGATCGCCTCCCGGCGACAACAGATTAGTCATTGCCGATGGCGAGGATATTCTAGCCCTTCAAGACACCGATCCGGCATTGAACATGAAAATGCATCTAGTCAACAACGTAGGTCCCCTGTCAATGTAATTGAATTGATAGACTCGGAGGCTAACCATTGCCCACAGGCGATTGACGAAATTGGCTGGACTACTTACCATTGGAAGCTGTTCGTGCTTAACGGCTTTGGGTATGCGCCATTTCTCGTGATGCCAAGAGTGCAAGCGCTGATGGTTGTTCTAGATACGGTGTTGACTCGCTAATACTGCTCCTGCAATCGGTCATTTCAACTCAAGCCTTCTGGGAATTTGGGGAGAAAGGATATTCAGCCGGATTGACGGTTGCCGTTTACGGTGAGTTACATCTGCCTTTAATCGGAAGACAAGGGGTGAATGATACAACAACAGTTTGTGCTACGGCGACTGACGACTAATATAGTTGGTATGCTCACGGGAGCCATCTTTTGGGGCATGAGCGCCGACATCATTGGGCGTAAATGTGAGTGGCTATACGACTCTTTCCTATTGATACGTTGGGACCCAGCGCTAATGTGACAGATCAGGGGCTTTCAACATATCCCTTTTCATATGCTCTTCTGCCGCCATTGTTGCTGGCGCTGCTCCAAACTGGCCGTCTCTGGGCTTCTTCATTGCCTTGGTCGGTTTTGGTGGAGGTGGCAATCTGATTCTTGACACGACGGTGTTCCTCGAATACCTGCCCTCCAACAAGCAGTGGGTGTTGACCCTCATGGCTTGCTGGTGGGGGTTGGGACAGGCCATTACTGGCTTTATTGCTTGGGGGTTTCTTGGTTCGCAAACTCCTAATCCGAACCCCTATCTCTTGACTGACCATGATTCTAGTTCCCGGCCAGTGGAACTGCGCTTCAGCCGATAACTGCCCCAAGGCATCAAACTGGGGCTGGCGATATACCATGTTTACGGCAGGCGCTTTGGTGTTCGTCATGTCTGTCCTGCGAATCACCATCATCCGGCTCAAGGAGACGCCCAAATATCTCCTTGGAATTGGAGAAGATGCGGAGCTGGTCGAAGCACTGCAGGCCCTGGCAGCAAAGTATAATCGCCCATGCTCCTTGACCCTCGACAAGCTGGAAGCGTGCGGTACTATCCAGTCGGCGCATAGCAAGAACCGAATCTCGCTTGGTGAAATCACCGTTCATCTGAAAGGCCTGTTTGGAACGAAGAAGATTGCCCTGTCCACTAGCCTGATCTGGTTCAGCTGGACTCTGATAGGTTTAGCTTATCCGCTATTCTACGTGTTTCTCAAGTACGACATCTGATTCTGTGTTATTCTATGAGCATTTACTGACACGTATAACTCTAGCCAATACCTCAAGAGCCGCGGAGCAACCACGGGCGTCAGCACCTACGACACGTGGAGGAACTACGCCCTCACGAACGTGTCCGGCATCTTCGGCCCCGTGATCGCGGGGTGGATGTGCAACCAGCGGCTGCTGGGCCGCAAGTACACCATGACCATCGGGGCGCTGGTCACCATGGCCTTCTTCTTCGCGTACACGGCCGTCCGCACGCCCGCGCAGAACGTCGGCTTCAGCTGCGCCATCGGCGTCTGCCTCAACATCTACTACGGCACCTTGTACGCGTACACGCCCGAGGTGCTGCCGTCGGCCCACCGCGCGACGGGCAACGGCATCGCGGTCGCGTGCAACCGCATCATGGGCATCATCTCGGCCGCGGTCGGCACGAGCGCCAACACGGGCACCACGGCGCCCATCTACGTCTGCGCGGCGCTATTCGCGGGCTTGGCTATTATCAGTGTCATCTTCCCGTTCGAGCCGTACGGGCGCCGTAGCAGTTAAATATTGCCAGGGTTTCAACAATCCCAGCGATAACATTCATAAAACACGCATGGCAACAAAGTGGAGGACGGGTTATTTCCTTACAACTTTCCCATGATACCCCACATAGCACCGAGGCTACAGATTAGTTGGACTTATAATGTCTATCAAATCAGAAGTATTCGGATGTACGCAATTGGAATTCCATTCGCGAAATAAATTAGTTTATCAATTAATCGCGCAGAGTTATGATATTTTCAAATCATCTCCATTAAAACAGACTAACAATCACGCGGCGTTACCAAATTCGAACTTACTGCTTTCCTTCAACCAAGTCTCGAGATCTTGAAGCTCTGACTCCCGTTTCCGCAGGGCCGTGATATCAACTCCATACTAAAAGATTCCTGGTTAGTCTACGGATGAGTTCAAGGTCAAGGTTGAATATCGGACATTCAAGGGGGATGGACGGGGATAAAGTTAGGTTGGACCCTAGGTACTTGTCTGCAACTTACCCCTTTTTCCTCGAAGAACCGAAACATAGTACCAACCTCCCCGATGGCCCACCGCACCCCTTTGCCTACGATCCACGGGGCTTGCGGCAACTCCTTCTGACCGCCGCTGACCCGGCGGAAGATTTCCTGCACCTCTTCGAAGCGGAGCTCTTGGCCTGCGAGCCCGATGGCGCGGTTCGACCACTTGTCATCGTCGCCGGGGCTTCCCATCTGCAATAGCGCCTTGGCGCCGAATATCCCAATGTCTCTCACGCTGACTACCTGCAGCGGCCTGTCCGCGGGCATAGTTGCCCACATGCTGGCGAAGACGGGGCCGAACAGGGAGCCCGGGTTCAGGTTGTCCATGAAGGCCACGGGCCGCAGGATGGTGTATTTGATTGGTGGCCGGGACGACGATGACGAAGATGAGTCTTTTTGGCCGCCACATAGGTCGCGCAGCCTCACCTCGATCTCGTGCTTGGACTTGAAGTGCGCGATCTCGGTCGGGTTCTCCCACGAGGCGGCGTCGCCGCCGCGGTCCACGGACGAGAAGACGACGTGCTGGACCTTGCTGCTGGACCAGGTGAACATGTGGTTGAGGAGCGGCAGCGCTTGCGCCGCTTCGTCGGGTGGGGTCGTGTACAGGAAGACGGAGGTGATGTCCGGGTGCGCCGCGAAGATGGGGGCCGGGTCCTTGGTGTCGCCCTGCACGACGGTCAGGTCCAGGGACGGGTACCTGGCCGTAAGGGCTTGAGCCTTGGGTGAGTCTGGCGCCGAGCGCGTCAGGGCGAGGACTTTAGGACGCTGAGTATTGGTGGCATTGTTGCCGGGTTCGGATAAAAGCTTGGATAGGGCGGCTAGGACGGCGCCGCCTTGTTGGCCGGTCGCGCCGACGACGAGGAGTGTACGCGGGCTGCCACTCATATTTTCAACGTTCTTATATGGTGCTGAGTAGGTGCTGATAAGTTGTGTAACACCGAGTCTCCGATCAAAGACAAGGTCTCTTACAAATTAAGTATGGAGTGAACGGAGAGAAGACGGTGCCAAGTGTCATCTAAGTTTATTCGTTTACGTGATGTTTTGTTTCGGAAGAGGGGATGGGGTTTCGACTGCGGGCCGTCTCAAACAAAATAACGAAGCGGCAGTGACAGTATCTCAGGTTTCAGTCAAGATGCTGATAGGTCGGATCTGTCATGAGGTCATCCTGGCGTTTCCCCAATGACCGGTCCGGAGGTAGCGCCGTCGGTTTCGGGACCGAAGTCAACGAACATGTGGGGTAGAACACAGAACGGCAGAAACGATCAGCCACCTGAGGTTACATGCATACTTATTTCCATGTGCTATTCCAATCTTATGGGGGATTTCATACCTTGCATCGAGGGAGCTAGATATCCGCCAATTGGGGTTATGTAAGTAAGTATATCTGGGGCAGAAGAGTGACAACCAACAAGCAATACACAGGACAGTTGGTTATATTATGTGCCTACGAAACAATCGGTATAGCCAATCTAGCGACTCCGGAAGAAATTTAGGTCTAGCCTTGGAATGTGCCTGCAACTGTCAGACGATGCCGATCGACCCCCTTCGCTCCCCTCAAGGGCAAGTGTCGCACTCATAACAAGCAAAGTTCCACACGTAGTAGGCCGTTAAGTCCAGCACCGACGTGGAGCCGTTGGTAGGACCGACGTCGAGTCTTTCCTCCTCTTTACAGCCCGGATGCTCATGGCTAGGAGTGGAATGACCAAGTTAACCTCGATTCTGGAAGAGAGATGGCATTGACGATGATGATGATGATGATGGTGATGATGATGGTGAAAGGGGGGATATAACTCACTCCCAGAACATGCAAGATGTGCCTTTCTTGCCACGGAACGAGCTGAGCCCGGGTCGCCCGAGGTAGAAGGCCGGCAGCGTGTAGCAATAGCTCGAATTGAGGGTGGGGAGGTCCTCGCACTGACCCGTGAGGTTTTTACCACCGCAGATTACCTGTGTAAGTGCCTATGTAAGCCGTATGCCACGCGGAAGCAGCCAGAGAAGGAGTGGTGTGCGTACAGGGCCTTCGAGTTTGGGGCTGAGACCACTCGGGGCCTGCGATGACACTGCGGCGGCCGACAGACATGTCGCCGACAACAATACAGCAATCGGCTTCATTTTGAATCTATATCGAGGGTGAGGGAGAGTGGAGTTCCCAAGCGATCTGTCTGTTGGTCGGTCTATGTCTTATGTTCTCGATATAAGTGGGTTTGATCAAGAGTGGCCAAACTTTATAGAAGCTGGGTCCGGCACCAATATAAATACCTACACGATTTGCGGAAGGAATGCAGAGTGCAGCTTCAAGGCGAATAGGGGCTACGTAGGAGTGCATCAACCGGTGAGGGGAATACGAGAGTGTGTGCGACGGCCGTGCACCAGGATCAATAAGGAGCTCAACTCAATGTGTGCGGATGGCATCCATCGCGTAAGTGCAGGATCTAAATAGCTTTGTTGGCATCATATTGGACACCATTCCCATTTCCAGAGCTTCGATTTGCCATCTTGAGACGAGATCTCTCCCGCCCAATGCATGTATTGAGCAACACCCACATGAGCTAAGCCCAGGGATGATTGAGACTGTTGTTGGGAAGGAGCTATTAGAAGTTACATGTACCCAGTCTTCAAAAGTAAGGCAGTGACGACTTCCCACCCTGTCCGATATCCGATGGCGCCTTCTTCAACGTTGTCTCCTGCCTGGTACAAGTACTGGGCCAAGTGTTCACCATGTACGATGCAGAAGTCTGTGGAGGATCGCACTGGCAGCTGCTTAAATGGGTTAGTTTACGTCACGATACTACGAAGCGCGGCATGTAACAAGAATAAGGATGAGTAGATCAATGTCTTATGTTCATTGACTATCTGTCAATGTACTAACGATGCCAACGCCATAACGCCTTGTGCTAAACCAAATGGGTATCTCATATATCCATGATTCCTTCATATCCAATGCACTCTCAACATAACCTTCTTCCAATAAGTCGAGCAGACTCGACCTGACGACTTCTCCATATCGATATACTGCCATGAGGCAGGTATCGGGGAGCTCAATTGCTTCGCCAGCCGTAACTCTCACCGGCCCTCCCGTGCAGCTCTGATTGCGGCTATCTTCACCTCGCGTCCCCGCACCTATCCGAATACCACAAGGCTTTGGTGATGTTTTCATCGTCTGCCAGCAACCTGTGGTGTTTCCATTCATTGAGCTACTGGGTGGAGGAGGCCTTGAATGATATGTTGGTTGTTGTCACCTTCCTGCCCCCTTTTCCTCTATCTCTCTCTCTCTCCTGAATCATGCTCACTACATCTCAATTTTGTGATCTTGACATGAGTCTGTTGTAGTCACTCAGCTCTCCGCTAGTGGGAACCAAGCAGCCCGGGTGAGATCCCAGCGACGAATCGCTTCCTCCCCGACGCATCCGAAACTCGCTGTGACTTGGCGAGGAGAACCATTTCCGCACCTTATTAGTCACTTGTCGTCTCCGGCTGATGCCGATGGGTTGCTTCTTGGTCCTGGGCTCGAACGTGGTGTGGATGCTATGTCGTTCGAGCCAGGTCTTGCCCGTCGGCTGATCACAAGCGGCGGACTCCTGCTCTCGGTAACAGCAAGCATCTTCAGTTTGCTGCTGTTGCTTTTGCTGCTTGCGTAACTGCTGTACGGGCTCGGATTCCATGAGAGACTCCAATGGGGAGTCCTTTAGTGTATACCTTTTGACGTTGTTGTTGTTGTTGTTGTTGTTGTTGCCGTCGTTATTACTACCATTGGCGGTGGTGGTGGTGGCCATTGACGTTGAGACTGGCTTTCTCTTGATGACCCTGGCTTTGACAGGACGGCCGCAAGCGTTGTCGGCTTGCTGCTGCTGCTGCTGTGGTTTCTGTACGGTCTTGGATTTCACGCGAGAGTTTGATGGCCAGGATCCCGGAATATGCATTGGGCTTCTGTCATTATTGTTATGGCCGGTGGTGATGGTGGCTGTTGATGATGGGACTTGTTTTCTCTTGACGGTGTTGACCTTGGCGGGTCGTTCTTTAGCCTTGATGTGACCATGGCGAAGGAAGACCAAGACGAGGACAGCTTTCGTGTAAGCACGGAATCGGAGCTTCCTATGAAACTCAGTGGCGTCCTCATATCCGTCGTTGATCCTGGGGATTTGGCCGACGAAGAAATTGATGAGAGATCTCAGGTTGGCCCCGTGGGCCATCAGGAAGTCGTGCCGGATGTAGGACTCGAGCCGGACCATGAAATCCTCCTCAGAGCCACAACGCCATGGCTTGTGCTCCATACGCTGCATGATGAACTGGGCCCGCTCGATTATACTCCATTGGCCGCTGAGCCAGGGTTTCTCGAGCTGGTACCGTTGGTCGATCCTCCGCAGACGTTGGATCTGGTCGACCATCTGGTGAGTGAAGACCTTGAGTAGAATGGTGGCGTCGTGGACCCAAGTTGGGCAAGGGCCCTCCGAGGATCCCAGAGTAATATTTTGGCGAGGCATTGTAAGTGGTGTTCTCAAGAAGTTTCTGGTGTCGGATCGAGGTTGGTGAGCGAAGTGCACAGCAAGGGTCTCGAAGAACAGGCTCGGGTCTGAACGAGTATACAGAATAACTCGGGACTGGGACGAAATACGAAAACACAGAGGTACGCTATATATATAACATATACATATAAAACTTTGATTCTTTCTCCGAGGCTATTTGGGATTGAGAGAAGCAACTTGAGCGAGGCAGTATCACCATGAAGTTTTTCGGAGAAATGAGAAAGGGGCCATCCCCCCAACAGCCAAAGTATAACCCTTCCAAAGATAATCCAATCCTCTAGATCTGTCACCACATCACATCAAAGGGCCTCTACGTTTGAGAGTAACTTGGGCGATTTGAGTCTTTGTTTGCTGAGATTGAGTCCTGCTAAATGACTCTGAGCCCCTATCTCATTATTGGTGTATCAACATTCGGTGTCGAGTAATCGGAACCTGCGACAAGATCACAGGCAAACTTACTAACCAGTCAAGCCCGGGAGCCATTATTTTTATTCCTTCTATAGAGTAATGCCGTTTCTGTGTCAAGTTTTGGTTATAAACTTGGTGCAATACCGTGGTTCTGGGAAAGCATCAGAGAAATCGAAAACTTTAATATGTCAGACCCCCTTTTTGGAGCCGTCGTACATTTACACTACGGTGACTACAATAAGTCAGAATAATTGTGGATTTTCACAGTCAGATGGACTGGAATAACCTTCATCATGCACAACATAAGGTGCATCGGGACCCCTACTTCTCCTATCCTAGGGAATATGATCTGGGAACCAATGAAACGAATATATAGCTGTCTTTCAGCTGTTATTGCCCTCGAGTAACCTGGGTGCCGGTACTGACCCGGTCAATTTGAAATACTTAGTTACAGCGTAGCCCCCTTTCGCGATATGCCTGGTTCCCGTCAAACTATCGTACACTATACCGGCCAGTTGCCTCACTTTTTGAAGCTCCTGCCAGAGAAGCAACGAGAAGGAGAAGAAAGAAAAGAAAACGAAGTTTACACAAAGTTGTGGGCATAAAGCCGTGGCAAATTGACTCATGTCGGTCAAAGTAAAACAAGCAACAGGAAACTCAGCCTGGCTCACTACCAGCTCGTCAGAGGGAAATGAGCCTGCTCATCTAACATGTCCTTCCGTACTCGTCAAAGTACACCCCCGAGACGCCAGCCGGGACAATGAAACTACCAATAGTTAATTAAAGTGTGAGCGGTTCTCTTTTCTTGTATGGATGTTGTGGTTATCACTTACCTCATTCCCGTATGTACGCTACGATCGATGCCGCCCGGGTGGATGTCCTCCATCGTCTCGCGGTGCGCCGTCTTGTGCTGGCCGCGCGCCAGGCGCAGCTTCTCGAAGTAGACGTAGGCGGCGTAGTAGACGCTCGACTTGATGCCCGACCGCGAGCCCTTGGCGCCGCGGAAGTCGGACAGCTGCTTCCCCTGGATGCCCTTCGCCTTGGTCTTGCGCAGCTGCGCGAACAGGGTGCGGCGGAACTCGGCCTCGGTGAGACCGGGCGTCTTTCGGAGGTGCGCGTTGATCTTGCGCCGGACCTCGTCGCAGGTGTCGTAGACGGGGACCTCGTCCTCGTCCTCGCCGTCCAGGTAGATGTCGCTGATATCCGGGAGACCATTGTCGCCCTTTGCAGCAGGACCTTTCTTCTTTTTCGCCGAAGCGGGGGCGGGAGAAGACGGCGACCCGTCGTCCTCAGCTTCAGGGGCAGCGGCGGCTTTAGCGTCGGCTTCTTTCTTCTGGAGCTTCCTCACGTCCGGCATCTTCAGCCCAGCCATCTCGCGCTGGCGGAACCAGGCGGCGGCGCTGGGGTAGATGGAGCTCCCGGCCCCGCGCGTGGGGCCAGACTGGGGAGAAAGAAACCGGTTGAGAGTGTTGGTGTTTGCCCCCACAGCGCGGCAGAACTCGGACTTGGTCATGATGCCCGTGTCGAACAGCTTGTTGACACGGCTACGCACGGTGGCCAACGAGGGCATGGGCATGTCGCGGAAAAAGTCGAAGACATAGTCTTTGCTAAGGTCCTGCTTGTAGGCGGCAATTTGCTCATCCAGCGACATCTTTGCGGGCTCTGGTTTGCGTTTCTTGCTAGCCGGGGCACTTTGTTCTCCCCCTGCATTGGGCGTCGTGGTTGCTTTTCGTTTGGCAGGCGCCATCATTCCCCTATTGCAATGTACTGATTAGTTGGAAATTTTCTTCTCGCAATTTATGTATATTGATGAGCATTAAAATCGATTGATGATATCGCGTTTACGAAGACCTCAGTCAAGATGGCAAGCCGTTCGGAGACAATTCACGTGTCGAGTCGCGTCACAGCACATTAAGATCCGACGAACATGGCTCGTGCGGTGATATTCGTGGGGATCAACACCATAATTTCGTCATCTGCCCAACCTTATCCAATATTTATGGGGTGTCGAATATATAAATATAAATATATGTGCTTTGACCACAGATCTGTGGAAAGAAATAATGATATCGCGATCTTCTTCTTGGTCGAGCTGTTACGGCTCATCTGGAATGCACGCAAGTATATCTGAATTTCTTGTAACCATATAACTCCATCGCTTGCTCGCAGCATTTTGCACTACAATCTCCATTCCTTTTTCAAATGTGATAGTTTTACCCTAGTACCAATGTCGAAATGAGAAATAAAAATAAGGTATATATAATAAAAATGTTACTGTAATACGGCAAAGGACCAATTGATATCGGTATCTTGTGGTTTCATCAGTTTGCTCTTTAGCCAACACCGATGCTCGTACCCCGAGTCGCCCTCCATGTAGCCCCAGCCGCAGCCGGTACACCCGTAGGTGCCCGCGCAGTTGGTCATGCAGTCCAGCATGCTCTGTGTGGTCACCTGCTTGAGATCGATGCCCCCACTGTCGCCGCTGTAGTCGACGCCGCAGACGCGGAGGAAGCGTTTGTTGGAGCCGGGAACCTGGTACTCTGTCCCGTTGGCAGCGGGACAGTCTAGTTTGCCTGCCGTGGAAGCTGGGTTGGTCGACGACGTTGTCGGGCTGACCGTGGTTGTGGCCGTGGTGGTGGACAAGCTGGTGGGTGCCCCAGCAGTCGTTGGCGTGGGGTGGGAGGAGCCCGAAGATGCCGCCCCGCTGGACACTGCCTCCGCAGCATCAGATGCCCCAGCCGTGCGCTTGCCCACACCTACGCCCACGCCAACAGCGACGACGACGATGATCAGGCCGACCAGGAGGCCGACCAGCATGTAGAACCTCGACTTCCTCAGCCCGCAGACCCTTGTGTTCGACCTCCTACTCCATGTATCGGATGCGGTCGTCAAGGACGGCAGCTCATTTTTGCCGCCAATGGGAATGGGAAACCGCCCCTCAGCGGGCGGCAAGCCCTCGGGCGGTACTTCGGGCGGTGTTGGATCGCGCAGCCATGACGCAGGGCCCAGCGCCCGGGACAACCTTCTTGACGCTCTGGAAGAGGCCGCCGCGGCAGGGGCGAAGTAGGCCTCAGAGGCCGACTTTAATTCATTGAATTCGCGCTTCGCAAAGAAGTCGAAGCCTCGAAATTCGACCGGCGGCGATTGCGCCGCTCCTCCCTTTCCTTTTGCCGCTGCCGCTGCTGATGATGCTGCTACTGGCGGCGGCGATCTGACTTCTCTCGTTTGTTGACGGGGTGGCTGCGGCTTGGCCACAGGCGGCGGTTGCGATAGTTGTGCTGGCGGTAGTGGTGTTTCCATCACGTTCAATGGCCGAACCCCCGGTGGCGGGTCACCTGGACGGTCCGTCTTCTCCATAGGCGATCCACAACTAGCATTACCGGAGTCCCATAGCTCTACTTTCCGTTGTTTGTCGTCGTGCGGATGCGAAACAAGCTGGCTTAATGATCGGACGGCCACCAACAATTGCGTGCCAGCAAAAAGGAGGGACGAAGAGAATGGAGAAAAGAGAGAGAGAGAGAGAGGCTGTGAGAAGAGGGGAGGATCCAGGAGAAAATCATATTTTGGGCGATGTGATGGTGTGTTGCGTTCGCGAGTCGCCTAGGTTGCCAATCCAGGTCGAGCCCCATGCAGTTGCAATCTCGCGAAGCCCGCTCTGACCGGGGCTGGTCTTCCATAACAGGTATCGCTTCCAGGACTATCTATTGTAACCCTGCTAATAGTCCCTCTCAATTGCATCAACTCGGCGAGCACAAATTCACTTCGTTGACCTTTCAGAAACTCGTCAAGTCTCAAGTCGACAATTAGCCAGACGGACTTTCTGCGACAAAGGAAAAGGCGTCTACCCGCATGTCGTGGCTTGTTATACATAGAAAGAGTCACAGGCTGATGATGGGTGATACATTAATCGTGGCCAGCACTTTAGATGACAGGTCGCCGGATTTGTTGCGGCCCCCAACTGCCAAGAAAGTTCTGTGCCCATTCGGTGCCTGGATGCATTGGTAATGCGGCTCTGACAACATCTGGACCATGGTGCACCGCAGCACATGGCCGAGACCAGGATAGCAACACACTTCCTGGATCGAGTCAAGTCAATGCGGCCACTCATCCAAGGAGGGCTGGAGGGATTCGAGAGGCGCAGCAGGACCGCTCAGGGTCTTCTCGACCATAGGAGACTCCAATATGATTTACCTCGTCCGGGAAATATGAAAGTTTCAACCGATCTCGTAAAAACAAGGAACGTCTTTATCGTCATCCTATCATCCCATATGCTTCGATGATACGGTACCCCATTGTTTGTTTCTCGTCCAGATCACCGGGCCGGGCACGACCAATCCACAAATAGTTGCGACCTAACCAACAAGTAGGGATTATGATCTGCCAGCGGGGAAACGAGAAGCGAGGTTTGGCACTGGAAGTTCGCAGACTAGGTAGGTACGGTACTGCTAAAGCATTCTTGTAGAGGAGTTGTTGGCTCGGTTTGGAGAGGGGGATAAAATTCGCAAAGGCTTTCGCTTCTTGTTGGAAGGAACCACTCAGAAGGACCTGTGGCGCTAACGGCACTGGCTAACGGCAATGGCACCCCCGATAGACTGACGAGCGAGCAAGCACCATTGCTAGTGAGCGGGCGACAACTTCAGCCTAAGCTATTGATGTCATTCCTCATCTGCTGCCATAAGATAATAATTTTATAGAATCATGTATATTTCTCATGCACATGAACGCGACTAACCAAGGACAATCCATTGGCAATGCCGACATTGACGTGGGAATGGGAATTCGGGTCTGGGAGCAAGAATAATCCTCATGCCCCGATTGAGAAGAGCACTAACCTCCACTGATCAGACCTAACGAACTGAACAGTGAACAACCCCACAGAAGTATAATATTGTATTAAGTCTTGAACCCAAATACCTGATCCTTGATCATTCAATAATACCACTTTGCATCACCCGAAACCGGACCCCTTTGCCCGATACTTGCTATAGTTAATATACAATTAATTGTCTTAAGGCCTTCCCTGTAGGGGGTTATAGGTGACTTTTGTACCCACACAATGCGGCTCCAGGCTCGTTTTAAAGAGCTTTCCCACAAGTGCATATTGATGTGCATGTTTCGTACCGGGTTCTAATAATCGCTAACAGTATGCTATATATAAGGCCACAATTACCTACATAATCCAGTCTTCTCTCATCGCCTCGCTGCCAGCAGAACGTACAGTATGGCTTTGCCCAACTTCCCTTTCAGCCCGACCAACGTAGGGCCAAATGAGGCTCAAGGTCTTTTCGATAATATCATGAAGCAGAACGCCACCATTTGCTGTGTCCATCAGACACATAGAGAGAGGGCCAGTCAACTGACGCTGCTCATGAGCCGGGCATTCAAACGAGAGGTGGGGTGTAGGGGCACTTGAGCTCATTGAACCAGCACTTATATGCGTTGCCAATAACACCATGTTATACTCCGGCTATGCAATGATTAAGAAGCAGGCTGCCGAACTTTCTGCTGCAAGGCAATGCTCATGGTGTTGTTGTTTCATAATAAGAACCGAAGGTAGCCCGGCTCCCTGGCTCCCCGGCTCCCTGGCTCCCTGGCTCCCTGGCTCCCTGGCTCCCTTCGTTCGACCCGCTCTTTAAGCTCATCTGCCAAACCCCCAGTCTTGCCTTAAGTTGGTGTTTGTGTTTGTGTAGTAGGCATGGACCCGCTCAGCGGCGCTGCCAGTATCATAGCGGTCATCTCGTTGGCCCTTCAACTAGCACAGAGTGCCATCATCGTCAAGCAGTACCTGCAAACAATCCGCCATGCCCCGGCGGTAGTGATTCGGCTCCAAGGAACCCTTGGGCAGCTCCATTCTACGGCCGAGACTATCAGAGCCTTGCTTGAAAGTCGGAGCAAGTCGCACCTGCAAGACAGCCAGCTATCTAACCATATATATGTCGCACTGGATGCATGTCAAAGCAAGCTGGGCCTGATCATTAATATCTTCCCCATTGCAGCCCGGGTGAATAATGGACAAAATGGCCTGACGCGCAGCTGGGCACAGCTCCGTTTAGCAGGCAGGATGGGGCAAATAAGCGAGTTTGAAAGGCAGCTGGAGCTTGCGATGTCCTTTCTTCAATTAAGCATATCGCTTCACTCCATGTCAGTTATAGACTCTTTCTTCATGGTTCGAAGGCTAGAGCTGACTATTATTCCCATAGGGATTCAAATTTGGCGATAAGGGTGAGAGTTGAGTCTATCGCACAGCAGCTGTCATCAACACAAGTCACCACCCCCCCATCATTTTATCATGTCCGTCCCCATGTTATCCAGCAAGCCACGTCATATGCTAGTTCTAGGGCTCCAACACCAACCGGCGCATCGGAATCTTCGGTCTACATAGTGTGGTCAAGCGGTTGGGGGCTCGACATACAGCTGTATAAAGTGAACGGGACAAACAGAAAGCAGGCATTGGTGGTCCGGGCAAACATCGGTTCGGCCTGCATGCTCACTTTGCAACTATCCAGGCCATTCTGGGGGGCGTTTTGCTCGTTGCCAATCACAATGTCGGTACGATGTTTAATTCCCAACGACGCTGCAATATTGGTGGCCTGTAGAACAGGAGACGCAGCGCAGGTCAAGCAACTGTTGGGATCCGGAGCTGCCAACCCGAATGATGTGACGCCAGATAATGAGACCGCTCTTAGTGTAAGTGTTCAAGCCAGTGTTGTGATCGGGGACGTTGCCTAATATTTGAAGACTGCAATAAGGAATGGATCTGACCAAGTTGTGCAACTACTTATTGGGAAGGGTGCCGACCCCAACCTGCCCTGTGGCCAATTTCAAATGTGAGTTAGTACGAACCTATCTCTACGTAGTCTGTTATTGCATTAGAATATGTATTGATGAGTCACAGATCACCACTTCAAATTGGAATTGCCCTTGGATATCCTCATATCGTTCGGACTCTGACTCAAGCTGGGGCTGATTTGACCTACAGCTCGCCATTAGGGTGGTCTCTACTTCATTATGTCTTTGAGCGAGGGAGATCTTCGACAAACGCAGAGTACTTTTTGATGTTGGGAGATTCTATCTTGTTCGATGACGTCAAGGATTCGAAGGGCTGGACAGCACTGCACAGGTGCTCAGCGTACGGTACCGCTGAAGGAGTTCGCTATCTTCGTTACTTGGGAGCATCACTATGCCCGAGCCGATACACGACTGTTCAGGGTTGGAGTCCCGTGCATGTGGCAGCATTCATGAACAACCTGTCCACTCTGGAAGCACTTGTGAGCTTTCAAACGAGCGGGGCACTCGTGGAAGGCGTCTCTATCGATGCCAAGTATTGCCTGAACTCTGTTGACATACATGGCTGGACTCCACTGCATCTCGCCGTGCACAGAGGAGCTACGGATACGATGAGGTGGCTACTCCTGAACGGTGCTGACCCACATCGAACAACCTACAGCACTGCGTCTTGGTTTCCTGTAGGCCACGAAGGAGAATCTCTCAGCGTGACACATCTCGCAGAGATGTCGGGGAGTGCGTGCCTTGGAATCTTGATAGACACACTTCAACAATTGGGACATGAAGTTACGACAGAAGGAGGAGATGTATATTGGGATTGTGAAGAATAGGAGATTTGGTGATTCGTCTCCTTTTTCTTGTACTGATGCAGAACTCATGAATTGCATGCGATCGCTACAGAAGTTGTACTTGCTAAGTTTTCCCCCCACGGCAACCTTGTCCTGCAGCGCAAGTTCCATCCGGACAAACACAGCTGTCATCCCTTTTATTATGACGGTTATCCCTTTCCGACGGTGTTTCCCCGCAGGTACGGCGGCGATCTCCGTGATTATAGTGCCTATATCCTGGTAAGTAAATGTTCGAGAATAACTGGATATGGAAACATACCTCTTAAGCACTTCATAGAGTGTGTGGCCTTCAAGAGACCGTTTGTTGCCGATATGGCTACCCTGATGTGTAAGATATGTAATTGTCACGCTACCGCTATAAGCCAGATCCGCTTGGATGGCAACGGCAGCGACAATATTGTTCACGTCCTCGTATGATGTTCGTGAATGTTGTAAGTGGATGATCCCTTTGACATGACCACCGCACGTGAAACTCTGTGGGATGTTCGGCTCCCATGACCGGGCGCAGGTGAAGGTGGTAGGACTGATGGACTCGCGCGTATCACCCGTTATGTCGGCGCTGAAGGCTGTTATACCAATGTCTAGCCAACAAAGACTCCATCGCGTGATACCAGGCCACGAATGTACCCTATGCAGATTGCCCTTCGTGGGCTTCTCCACCAAGATCAACATCCGAGTCCCATCAGCGTTGATGGCACTGAAGATCTCAGCGAGCCACGCGAGACATAGCTGTTCGGGACGTGAGCCTGTGAAACCACCGACAAAGCGAGAGGAAGGATCCCTGAGAACCCAAGTCGAATCTTCCGAATGGAGGGAGACATGAGCAAGTGAGATATCCTTAGCATCGCCCCGCTGGGCAATGGTCCGTATATATTTTCCAGTAGTCATCTCATACTGGTTGGGCCTGGCATAAACATGTCTGCTTGATTGGCCATATGAGTAGGGACTGTCGACGATGCTCCTTTCGTTGGAATGATGATGCAGTGAGCTGGAAAGCATCCGGATCGTGGTGGCCGAAATCAGGAGTCGTTGCGTATTTTGATATGCCTCATGGCTTGGTACAAGAGGTTCGTGATTTATGCCTCCAAAGTGCTGAATGCCGTCATTAAAACCAACCAAGTAAGGTTCAGGATATTTCTTGACCAAAAGGTGGAACATCTTGGAGCGTTTTATGTTTGGTTTCCTCGGGTTCCCAGGGGCAATGATGAGTCCGACGAGAGGCATTGGACCACTCTTCTTCCGACCCATCAAGTGTTCGTTGGAGCAGGCTTTGAGACGTGTCGTATAGCCTTGAATATTGGGAACGGGGTCATAATGCTGGTCGGAGGCGTGTACGGTTGGTAGCTGATAAAGGGGAAGGTCGTTGCGGTACATGGAGACATTGTAAGTCAAATCGTGCTGCAGACTCTTGATATTGACTTCCAATCGTTTCTCTATGGCGAAGAGATATATGATCTGGAGAATCAAGAACGTCAGTAGAACACCTCAAGTGATCTAATGTATGCAGTATACTGACCAACGCGAACAATCGGAGCAAGCTGATAAGCAGCGATGACTCCACCAGTAAACTGATGGTATCGCCAAAGTGTGAGTAAGAGAGCAACTTGTAGCGGCCGCTCCCCATTCTGGTTCGAGCAGCCTTGACTTCGCGACCTGAGGCCGTCATTATCATAGGGGGCGGGGCTTCAAAATGAGATACAGCAACAATGGAGAGCAGTGATATAGGGCAAAAGAAGGAGGAACTGATGTGGGCAAGGAGTGGCGTGAACGGCACATTAGTAGGAAAGATCACAACAACACCGACGACAGCTTACGACAGCTTACGACACATACATAAATATGGACCGTATTACCGATCTCGCGGAATCGATGGCTTGGCCCTTGCATATGCGATAGAATGTCGGTGAGTTGTTCCTGCATCGGCACGCACCGTATTGCCAGCCACAGGCTTCAATGGCCCCCGGGCCTTGGGCGTATGCCATGGCTTGTTGTCTCACACTTATTGTACGCTAGCGATACGCCAGGACGATGTATTAGGGGGGTGAGTCTTGATCAACCCTTGCCTTGGACAGCGCCATGATACATAACTCTAAGTGGCTTGGTGTAGCCACCCGTATATATGCTCCCAGTCGAGTAGAGAGGCACGGAGTCACACTCCGTCCTTCTAGTACATGCCAGCATATGATATTTTCCGTGTGCTGTATTGTCAAGAAGAACACAGTATAGTCCTGGTGACAATGTTGACCGCGCTCCAGAAATACGACATGCATCGATAGCAAGCAGGTGTAGTTCTAGCCAGTTGGCTACGAGAGATCCCAACATAAACAGTTCAGCTGCCAGCTATCAATGACAGCCAATCAAGTGAGCGGAGGCATTGGCGTATGAGAAGGGGGAGGGGGTACATATTAAGAGCCATGCCCCAAAGGGAAACAAAGGAAAACAAAAGAAGATGAGCTACAGAAGCCGTTCTCCTCTTCCTTGGCCCAACCAGCGGAAGTACCACAAACCCCAGAGGCCCTTTCCCAGTCGTTTTAATCAGCCACCTGTCCGTCCAGCGTATCAATGACGGTACTTCTTGAAACGCCGTCGACGTCACAACGGCCTGGTCTGTTTGACTGTCGGAATAGATACGGTAGGTCCAGCAGAACAACCAAAAGGGTTCACCTCGAAAAAACGTTTGCGACCTCATTAGTGGTCTCCTACTCTTGGTCACAGGGTTCCAACATGGTCATTGACAGCTTCTAATAGCCATCTTTCAGACTCAGATATGGCGTGGATGGGAGGCAGAGGAAGGGGAGCGGGACTCATTATCAGTGTGCTCGAGCGCCACCAAAGATGACCAAAAGAGCAGAACATGCGTATGGGGAAAAGACTCTCCATCCTGCTAATACATCCTTCATGGCGTTGATAGTTTTTTTTTCACCAACTAGAAGCTATGGCCTTTCCAGTCAGATGTCAAATTATGTCTCCCACCCAGTCCATCAACCTCGATTCTGTTGCCAGTTCTATGGAGTGGATCATGGCTACCTAGCTTTCTTTGCTGCTTTTGATTGAGTGGCATCTCGAAAGCTGCTGTTCGCAAGGCTCTCCGCTTCACGTTGGCAGTTTTCCTACCAGACTAGAGTGGCCATATGATCCCCACGACTCCCGCGGTAAATGCGTGGGGAGAACGATCTGTATAAATTCTAGTAATGACAAACAAACTCCTGGTAATTTAATCTTCATCCACCTCGGTAACATTGCCCCGACTTAGACTTGAAGGGCACCTTGGTGAATTTGCGCGGCGCTCGACGAAAACATATTCAAGATGATCATCTTGGGGCATCAGATGTGCTGGTTGCCTCAAAGTGGTTGGGTTCGCCGTGCCAAATTCATGTCTCCTCGTATCGCCATACTCGTCGGGTCCTTCGCTCCGTTGGAAACTACTTACTTTCATGCGTGAGGCTCCCTTCATATCCACGTCAACGTCCCCTTCGGTCTGAAACTGTCCAATATCCATATGTGCATCGTTTTCGAGCCGCATTGCGATCCCACGACCTGTGGAATTTTGATCGGGCCGCCAGTTCGCCCCTTGACTCCGCTGGAGACTATCTACTTTCATACTTGAGGCTCCCTTCATATCCACGCCAATATCCCCTTCGGCCTGAAATTGACCAATATCCAAATGTGCATCATTCTCGAGTCGCATTCTGATCCCACGACTTGTGCGCGTTGGTTCGGTCCGCCGACTTGACCGTTCTCTCCGTTGTACAGTGCCTATGTCTGTTTGTGAATCTCCCTCCAATTGATCGCTGGCCAAATGCTTCTTTTTGACGGGTCTCAATCCGAGTATACGACGACCCAGTTCAGTTCGCCAGTCGTACTCTTCGCTCGGTTGGGGACGGCACAGATCTGGTTGCGAGGCTTCCGAAACTTTCGCTGCCGTGTCCCCTTTAACCATCGGTTGTGCAAGATCAGTGTCAGTCTTTACGGTCGCTACCTGCCCTTGATTACTCAATACCGGCTCACGAGATGGTTCTGACAGACTTTGTTCGTCAGAAAACGTGGTGGATGGTCCTCCCTGCAGCGGCAGGTTGGGGCCAGAGCCGTCCGCCTTTGATACCTGTTGCATAAGTTCCCGTAGTTGAAGCCGCGTCTTTGGCAACTTTTGCAGCCAATTGAAGCCAGACATGGTTACTAATATGGAGCGCTGAGGCTCCCACGATGAAGGAACCGGATATTCACTCAGGGTCAAAGTTGGAGGTAATTCAACCCAGTCGTCTTCCTCTGGACATTGGGTATTCGTGTCGAGTATCTTGGCGCATGTGGTGCCATCAATGTCTGAATGTGACCGGTCTTTGGGCAATATGCCAGAAGACCCTTGGGATTGTGCTGTGTCGTCTATATTCAGTAATGCCGTGATTGAGACCTTCGCATTGGGAGATGTGTCATATCCTCTTAACTCTTCAATCGTTGTTGTGGATTGGTCTGTCGAGGACAAGTTTGAAGAGCATTCTGTGAGTACCCCTTTTCCTATTTTTAATGATGCCTCATCAAAAGTTTTGGAGTTGAAAATAGACAAGACACTGTTGATATGCTTGATATCTGTGGTCGACTGATCCTTCGATATAATATTGAAAATGCTCTTGTCGAGTGTTGCTGTATCCATCTTCAATGATGCCGCACCAGAAGGCCTTATATTGAATGATGTTTCAACTCCGACGAAGTTGTTTATTGCCGACGATCGGCTTGTCGTGGACACATTGAAAGTCCCTCGGCGGAAATGCACGCTGTTTAGCTCTAACGAGGCCAGATCATTGACCACTGCGTTAAAGACTCCATCACACCCTTCGAGAATACCGATTTTGGTCCCTGATTGTCCTGATGTGATTACGTTGGCATTGCCATCGTTGATGTTTGCATTCTCTATAGATAGGGATGCGGTGTTCTCCGTGGATAATCTGAGTGGACCTCTGTGATTATAGAGTCCAAGTTTCAGGGACGCACCCTCGCTCACACTCATGTTGACGAACCCATTCCCACCGTCTTTGATAGAGCCTAGTTCAACCTTGGAGTCTCCGCTCGCGGTCAAATTGAGCGAGCCTCCATCTCCAAGGTCCAACTCACCGATTTCGAGACCGCCTGTATCCCAAATCGTTACGTTAAACTGCCCTTCATCTCGGCGTAGCTTTTTCATCTTGGTCTTAGACGTGCTGATATCCAGGTCGTTGAGCTTAAGTGAGAGACGATTCACATGAACCCTTGGAACGAAGCCCACATTCACCACAGGCTTGTCGTGCTCAATGCTGTTGACCTTGCCAAAATTAGCGACTGAGGCAGGGTGGAGCCGATGAATATCATCGCTGCCTTCAATGACGATGCCAATAGGGTCCCTTAATGGTATGTGCCTTCCCACTGTCTCCTCGTGGAACTCATAGATTTGCGCATGGTCTTGAAGTCTTATGCCAGGTTTATGGAATCCTCGCCCCTCGTACGTATGGATTGGAACACACCATGCCAGGTGGTGGCCTTCGTGAACAACTATGAAGCGGCGGATCTTTTCGAACCCTGAGGAGCTGCTTCCTTGTCGCGCTGACGACGGTTCCATCACAATTGTTGCAAAGACCCGACCTGTCCGAAAATAGCGGCCAGGTTTATTGATGCGCTTGGCAATCAATGATGTTGCTGCTGTATCTACAATCTCAGCCATTTCTCGGGGAATTGCTGCAAAGTAGGCCTTTCGCGACCGCTGTTGTTGATGTAAAGGGTTGCCAATCTTATTCGACGTGACCGTCGTGCCTACGTATTTCCTGTACTAGAAGGCAATGAAAGCCGAGTGCATGTGGGTGGTACCCCTTTCTATCAAAATATCTTGGAGCACAAGCCTTCAGCTTCTTTGAGCCGCTTAGGTCGCTCGGCAACGTGATTGAACTCGTAGAGGCTAGATGGGCAGTCGTCGCGGGTTGTTCAGGTCAGGTATTGTCAGATTCGCGAGCGGCTTTTATCGCCTTCGTCTTTGGTGCAAGGTCTTTTAAGGAGACAGGGCGATTTTGTGGAGGGAATTCGTGGTTAACTGGTGTGGAGTTTTGCGTTGCGTAGTGTATATCAATTGCCATACAACAAGGACAAACTGAGTGTATAAGTGAAGGAATCCTGAAAAGTCCTACCTAGCGGGGCCCCGCAAACACATATGGGATATGGGTTTCTATATAAGTATTCATTAAGGCTCCGAGCTGAAAAAGCTGTCGCGCTGCCTGCAAACTCGTACTAAGTACCAATCAACGTCGCTGTGTTTTGAGACACCCTCCCTACTGACCTACGTACCTAGGACTTAACAAGCCACACAATCACTAAGAGGTCGAGCCGTGGACCACCAGCCGATCATGCTCTTTCCTTGAGATATGGGCGATTGGGGCAAGCTGCCTCGAATGAGAAAAGATGGTGCTGTCATCGACAAGGTGGCTGGCTATTAATCACTTCTGTTAACTTGGCGGCATACGGAGTACTTCGCTACGATTCGTCTTGGTATAATGGGGCTGCAAAACAAAGAATTGATCCTACCCAATACCAACATGAATTGTTCGGTCGTACCAAAGCTGAGGTTTTCACATCGCCGATTGAATTTGGCTGCCGAACGAACTGGCTGGCCTCGTCTGGGTCATGTCGGTTGGATGGGCAATCTGCCCTGCCAGATACATATCAGATAACTAAGGTTAAATCCCCAAAGCCTCGTACCGATTGTGGATTATCGTCTTTAGCGAAAAGCAGTGGTTTGACATCTGGGGCAAAATGCATCTGCTGTTATTGACGGGGATAGGAATCCAGGCTGGGAGATCCCCATTGCGGATGGTGGGGAAGGAATCGATCAACTTCCGCATACATGCTTAACCACATGATGCGGCTCCAAGTTTCGCATCATAGCTTACATATAACTTGGCAGGATCGGATTATTCGATGTCGAGTAACGCATGGATGAGTGACTGCTCATCATTAAGATGTTGCACAGTAGTTGATACATGCGTAATGTGTACTCAAGGGAGACAAAGTACTAGGGGAGATGCCAGTAAACGGGGAAATGCGTCTGAGAGTTGTACCGGTTTTTATCCCTTACTCCGGTAATTTCGCATAGGAATAGCTGACTATTTGTCGGTGTGATGGCCTTCTCTTCACCGATGAAGTTACGACGGTTGTGTATGGGAAGGGCGGAGTTGTTGACCGCAGCCATGCGCGGAGCCTCGCAGTATGATAAGGTATACTTGGCATGTGATAGATATCCTGGAGTCAGATATGAGGAGAACCACGTAGATTAATCGGTCAGTCAGTATTTGACAAAAAAACTCTCGCGCGTTGTGAGCCTCAAGAACGCAGCTCAAAGATATTATTTCGTAGGCTGCTGCACGGCGCGAGCCGAAATTCGGACAAGACATTATCGTACAACATGTAGCATTAAATCGTCATGAGCAGCTAAGTGCCTCTCGGGGGTATCTTCAATTTGGCACCAAATAAGCAAAACAACCAGCACCACTTTCCACTTCTTCACTTCGTCCGTTGGCGCTTCTTCTTCCGATGACTCTCGTCCTTGCCTGCGCGCCCGTCGGACGAATTCGCATCCACGTCGCAGACGCCCTCGTCCTCGTCTACGGCGCAGGCATCGCACTCCTGGTCGAATTGGTGTTGATCTGTGAAGGCTCCTCTCGAACAGTAGCCGAATATGCCCGTGTTCTTGGCCTCAAGGCACGGCAGCTCCTGCGTCAGGTCGTCCCAGGTGAAATAGCCCCCGCATTTGATACAGGAGCCCGCGAAGATCACCAGGCGACACATGGCTATTTGTTGATCCTGATCCAGCCAGGGAGGAGGGAGTTGTGATGCGATTATATATATATAGATAGATAGATATCTCTCGTATTCCAGAAGGCAAAGGCGGCTTAATTTGGATAAGGGGTATATTGGGTTTGTGGCGGTATGAGTGAGGACAGGCAAACCCGACAGCCGACAGAAAGATGAACTTCGAATCTTGTTTGCGTAACCCTGGGCGGAAAAGCAGGGAATCCGTTCATCCAGGATTTCCCACCCCGCTCAATAAGAATGTCGCTACGGGCGTACGAATGAACTGAGGAGCAAAGCCTGTGGGTTTGGCGTCGGAAGAAGCGAACAGTAATGCTTTCTTATTCTGACAGAGAAACTGGGCCCAGGAATGCTGCATTGCTGAGGAGCCTGTCGTTAAACCAAAGTTCCTTTTGGGCCCTGTTTCTCCCGGGGACGTCGGCTCGCTTGGTTCGGTCGATGACACCGTGGAGGAAGGAATAAACAGAGCGCGCGCGAGAGAGAGAGAGAGGCGGACGGAAAGAGAGAGGCAGAGGAAGTCGGTTGGAACGGTGTTAATTGGTATGGCTGGGTTGGGCGTGCGCTTTAATACGGGCAAATAATGAAATAAGTAAGTAACGCTTGGAGCAGCCGAGGAGATTCAAATGGACGGCGGGTGGTGGAGGGAGTGGCAGAGTGGTTCTGCCCAAGCCTCGGACCGACTTGGCTTGCTGCCTTTTTCAGTCGAGCTGCAGGGTGTTGCCTCGCAGGAGAAGAAGAAGAAGCAAAAACCGGACATGCAGATTTGCTGTCAAGCACGCAGTCGGTCATTTAATAAATAAATGACAAGATGGATGAACTGTCGATGATAGGCGACGAGCCCACCCACTTCAGACATGCATCGGGACTGCCTCCGCTAGTCTGGAGGGGGGAATGGATCTCAAGCAGCTAAGGTAAGGTTAGCAGGCGAGCAAGTGAGGAGGGCAGCTACTGGGCAGCTACTGGGCAGCTACAGGGCAGGAGGGGGAACCTTAATGCAGGTTCGATGAAGCAGTCGAAGCAGCCTGGTTTTGGTGGGGTGTGGGTGATTTGGTCTCTGCACTCCCTTTTTGATGATTACCTACCTTAGCTACCTAGGTATCTGTCCGACTTTCTGACTGACCGACTTGCAACTGAGAGGGTTGCTGCCCCCCCGTCTCCATTCTATTGCTGACATCCGGCTTCCGAGAAGAAGACGAAGAAGAAGAAGAGAGAGTCCCTTCCCTTCCTTACAACGTTCACAGTAGTATTAGTAGTAGATTTATTGAGTGATGGGCTTGCTTACCTGGCTTAGGTGGGCTTGGAGGCGACCGGCGGCACATCCCGAATGTATAGTACTTTTATCTATTGACGCTAGGCTAGTGGTCACCCGCTCTTAATATGGACCATGTTCCCAAATGGGTAAATTTGGCCAGTGGAAGCAAGAAACAAACACATGATGGATGGCTTTGATGCATCGGCCGCCGTTTGCCTCTTGTAGTGGTAACAGTCCGTCTCAACTTTAAGAAGTATTTTGTTTTCTTTCCGCCCGGTGAAAATCGTAAGCTTTGCCGATACGCACCGAACTATGATAAGACATGTACATGATGACATGCAGCATTGGTGGCACCGCAGGATCAAGGAACGAACTCACATTGAACATCGAAGGTCCCTCCCTACCCTTTTGCTGTGCCGTCCGATAGACTCGCCCAGGCCCCCTCGCCTACACGCCTACACGCCTACACGCTTGCAAGCTTATACCAGGTACCTACCAGCTGTTGAGCCGTACCTAGGATACCTACTGCTAGATAAATGAAAGCCCATCTATCGTGTGCCACTCACATCAGCAATCCACTCTATGTGTTCACATATCAGCAATTAATTCGAGGCTCGATGTCGCGGGCGCCCGACATCACCTCGTTGGCTGTGGTTGTAAGGGGGAGGGACAGAATTCCATCTCTTCATGGAGGTACCTAGCAGCTTACGCTTATGTCCGATAAGTCTGGCCAGTCTCTGTCAACCGGTCGGATTGGATTGGGGCTCTCTCTGTCCTTTCCCCTCCCTCTCTCGTTCTCTTGCCCGTTTTCTCCTAGACGTTGCGTGTTGATATATGGTCCAGTCGGGTTCTGCCAACAACAGCTCGCTTATGCGTGTACGCCTCCCTCCACCATTGATGGTGTGTGAAGATGGGAAGATTCGAATCAGTGATGCGAACGCTGCACCGTTACGGCGCGGGAAGATCCTATGACTGACTAACCCCCCACCATGTAATGGTTCAAATGTGAGATGTGTATGCACATGTAATGCCACACACATCACAAAACTCTGCAATCTGGAGATCCCGCCTTTTTGCTGCTGCTGCTGCCTGCCTGAGCGGCCGCTCGCCCATAAGTTGAGTGTTTGCCTTCTTCTGCCGCATTTTCTGATTCGTTCCTGCTATTTGTTTTTTTCCCTCTTCTCTTTCTTTTGGCGTTCTCCTTTCCTCTCCGCAATTAGCCGGATCGGGAGAGGGAGAGACATCGCGGCCGAGCCCACCACCAGCCCACATGCTTTTCTATGTGCGTCATGTCACTGAGTGACAGGTGGACTGCCTTTGCTTGACAGCCAACTTGGCGTGCAGTGAAACACTCGTGCGCTGTACGCAACGGCTTGCCTTGAATCCCACAACGGGCTGGAGCCTCCAACTACGTGTATACAGAGTGACCCGTTGACCGTTGGGCTTACTTGTGATACGCCTCTTTCTTCTAACCTTTTGATCCAATGCCCAAGTTAGCCCAGCATATCACAAGATCGCATTTTCCTGGTGGTCAGGGTCGTTCATGGCTTGAAACACAGCAGATTCATGAACATTAATGATGTATTCAAACGCTTTTCCGTCGGCCCCCCTTCTATTTCTCTAGGCCGTGACACCTCAATTATTAACGTATATACATATCCTTCTATATAAAGGATTTCTTCTATTGTGCGACGCGTATTACAGTAGTATATAGCGATAAATAAGTTGTTTCGCGTATATCCAGTACCAACGAAAACCTGAAAGCATGTAATCTCTCCCGCCAAGTCGCTATGCAATTATGTACCACCGATACGGACTTGATCCAAATGCATCCAATGTTTTACGAATACGCAAAGTATATCGCCCATCAAAACAACGCCAATGCAATGCCGCGCTAACAAAGGAAACTTGAGATGTACAAGAAGTAGGTCTCGCCCGCCGTAGCCCAGTGTCGCTCAACCAAAAGTTTTCGTGTTCAAAAGATGTGCGGCTCGTGGAGATCAGGGTACGATGCTCTGTCTCCAGCGATCCACCATGTCGTGTTGTTGTCCAGGCTGCTGCATGGTCATCGGCATCATGTTCATTTGCTGCATGCCATATCCCGGGGCCGGTGCGCCGTAGCCGCCAGGTGCGCCATAGCCAGCAGCCATGTTGTAGTTGTTGCCCATCATACCACCGTTCATCCCCATGCCCATGCCGGGGGCTTGCTGTGGGGCAACGAAGCTGGGGACACGGCTATGCCTCTGCAAGCCTGTGCCTCCGGTTCCGTCGTTGAATTGCCCGGCAGCATAGGCACCCGAGCGCGGCATTTGCGGCCCATTCAGATTTTGGGGCATTTGCGAGCGGAGAGCAGCTAACTTCGATTCCTGATCCCGCCTGAATCGAGCCGCTTCCTCCTGGCGTGCGCGTTCTGCTTCCATCCTGGGGTCACTCAGGACTCTGCGGGATGAATTGTTGTTACCCAGAACATCGGCAAGAGAATGCCTCTTATCAAGCTTGGGCATAATACCAGGAGGGGGCATGTTTGGGTTCAGTGGGGCACCCCCGCCCATCTCACGTTCGCGGGCTTCACGCTCGGCCTGCAGTCGGCGGCGGCGTTGTCCCAAGGTCTCCTCCTCTTCCACTGGACCCGTAGCCTTCTGCTTGCCCTTATCTTGAGACCCGGCATTCTCATCCTCTTTGAACGTGTCTCCGAGCTGACTGAAAAGTTCGGTAGAGAATGCCATGCTGACAGGTCTGGCACGAGGAAGAAGGTTGTCGCCCTCTTCCTTGGCGCGCAATCGGCGCATGCGATCACCCAGGCTTTCTCCCTCAACCTCGTCATCCGGGGGAGTTGACAAGTCCAGCCGCGAGCCGGACGGGGAAGGACCATACCCACCACCCATACCAAGAGCACCACCAAGCGATGTCATGGTCTTGCGCTGGGTCATGGGACCTGGGTTGCGGCCTTGGAGTCGAGCTTGGCGGCGACTCAGGGGCTCGTTCTCTTCCTGTTCTCGACGTTCCATCAGTCCCAGCGGCCGATTCATTTCGGCGATCACAGCTTGAGCGTCGTGGATTCCGTTTTTCTTTGCCATCACAAGACCAAGCGGGAGATCCTCGTCGTCATCGTCATCTGCGCCATCATCAGGAGTCTCCCATGCAAGGTTGATCTTCTTGCCCTTTCGGTTTTTCCGTTCTGTCTCTGCGACAGTATCTAACTCGAGGAGAGTAGAGTGCATTCCGTTGGGGTATGCCTGGGCAATTGGTCGTGTACGCAACTTTTGTTGGTGCTTCCGCATCTGAAGCTCGGCAAGTAAGGTGGTTGGTGGTCCATTGTAAAGCATATCCTCGTCGATTTCTTCTTCCTCATCTTCGTCATCTTCCTCCGCCCCTGGCTCACGCTCCCCGTCTACTGAGCCGGAGAGTTTGGTATGCTCATCGTCGGACTTGTGATCCAGATCGTCGTCTGCCGCAGCATTTTTCTTGGTTTCCTTGGTGGATGTTTGGCTGATGCTCAACTTGCTGGGCGTTCGGAGATGGAAGAACGAGCTTCTCTTCTTCACGTCCTTTGTATCCTTGCCGTCCTTGACTTCCAGAAGAGTTGCGTTGCTGGCGCGCTTCATGTGTGATTTGCGTTTCTTCTCGTTGCCATAGACTTCATGGCCCAAATGACCAGCGAAAGCATGGTCTGTGAAAGCAGATACCGGTGCTTTGGCTGAGGCATTCAGTATATCATCCAGCGTGGCTGACGCCGAACCGCCCTTCAACTCCAGTGCTGGAGACTGAGACGGCAAGTCAAAGAATGCACTGGCGCGCAACTGCGGCGGCAGAGCTTCAAAAGCCGACACGCGAGTATTGCGCTTATCAGATGGGTCCATCACCGACATACCAATCATAGACAAACGCGACTTTCGCGCCTCTTCGTTGTTTCCCTGGGGGTTAGGTCGCGGCTGCGCCTCCGACTCTGTGGGGAATCCGAGCGTCAGATCCAGATTGCTCTCAGCCAATTGTGGCGATAAAGGATTCGAATCAGGATGAACACTTGGCGAAGCTAAGTTTGAGTTGGACCCGGAACCCAATGGATCGAAAAGCGGCTCAGGAAGCACTTCCGGAAGCCAGTTCGCAGACTGACGTGTAGCTTCTGGCATAGCGTTCAGAACCTGAGACCTGCGCTTATTCCGCTCACTGGCCTTAGGTTTCTTGGACAGCTTTTGTGGCAGGTTAAGCATGAGAGGCACACGCGCCGGGTAGTACATCATTTGTTGTCCAGTCTCAGGATCCATGTACGACTTGGGTCGAACAGTAGGGGCTGTTGGCCTTGATATCCTTGGCCGCCCAGGAGTGTCTTCCGGTACCTCAAGGCTCATGTCTATACCATGGAGAGGTGGTAAGAAATCATCCTCCTCTTGTTGTTCGGGCGGGCAATGAGACCCGTCGAAATCGGCGAAAGCTAGTTCCGCTTGCTCGAAAGTGCCGACTGAGTTGGACGGACTAGTCGACCTCGGGGCTTGCCCCTGCTGTTTACTGAGTGGCTGCTTCTGTGCCTCGGCATAAGCCTGATCCCAATAGTCGTTGACAGATGTTGATCCATAATCGTTCGCATTGGGGGTGCGATCAACATCCTCAAGTGGCGGGACTGCCAGATTGGCTTCCTCCTCTGGGTACTCCTCCAGCTTATCAGCTGCATCCATAGCGGCGGCTGTGAGTGTAGTGGGTTCCAGCTCGGCGATACCTGTCAAGGCAGGAGGTTTGGATGTCGACCTGACACTCCGCATCGATGTCTTGCCAGGCCCATTTCGAGTCAATGGCGCGGGCTCGGCGTCTGATGCGTCCATTCTGGAAACGGATCCGGAGCGTAGTCTTGTAGTAGAGTTAGATAACAAGGAGTTATTTGGGGACATAACATATGCCGCAGGAGAGTAGCCGCCGTGACGAGCTGCGTTATTCGTCTCGAGGATCGAAGTCGCAGCGGACACCTGTCTACTAATAGAGGCGGTGCTGGTGGCGTCAGGAATAGGGGGTGCAGCAGATGAGGAGGCTACACTGGCCGCCAAGATGGACGATCGCCTACTGTCGCTTCGCTTGAGTTCGCCGTGGAGATCTCGAATAGCGTCCTCGATGGACGATGTCATAGACAACTTCTCGGCCGTTGCTTCGAGCTGAGCAATGTTACTGGCGTAGGAATTGGCTCGCGACCTTGAACTAGGGGATGGGTGTACCAGCGAGGTACTCTTCGTCGAGGCGGTGCGTATTAACGGCTTTGGCTTAACGATGGCAGGGAAATGTTGCGTCGGCTGTTGTTGCTGATGGTTGTGATGTTGGTTGTGGTGGTGATGCAGACTCTGCTCGTTTTTGCTTTCGCTCAAGGGGAAGTCTTTGATGGAAAGAGAGCTCCGCACTGGGAGAGAAGGATCGCGTTCGACGACGGGGCCACCAGTCGTTGGGGGCTTCGAAGCGTGCGTCGCACTTGAACTTGAATCTGAATTAGAGGCGTTGACGTGGCTTTCCCTGCCAGTTGATTTGCCTTTGGTTAATGTGACTTTGGGATCCGGTGAAGGTAAATCCCGTTTGTCTTTTTCCTCAACACTTGCAATGGACGCTGGGCTTGTTGCGCTATCCAATTGTGGACTCGAGGAGAGCGACGAAGGGTCCCCTGGCGAAAGGAGATCGTATTCATTACTGGCATGTTTATTGACCGTTGTGGCTTGTGCTGCAGGTTTTATTGATTGGATCAAGGCATTGATGCTGCCCGAACGGGCTGTGGCTGTACTCGGGGACCCTCCGACAACCAAATTTTCCTGGCTCGTATTGCAACAAGCTTTGTTGTCGCCGAAATCACCGTCCGTGTTGGGCGCTGGCAGGTTTTCGCTATCCATGGAGACTGGGGTGAATGTCGCGTCGGGCGGTTGTAGGCAGGGCATTGGCGACGAAGAGAGTGCAGGCGAGTTGGACATTGGTGGTGATGGTCCATCGTTTAGCGCATCGGTGCTGTCCTGCATGGCCTCGCGATAGGGTGGGATGGTCGCCATGATGACCCTATGCGCGGGAGGGAATGGCGGAAAGGACAGTGGTGGTGGCTATTTTATTTATTTTTCTGCTCGAGCCAAGTTGGGATCCAGATCCCCTTGCTCTTTTTTTCCTTTATGTCTTAATGCTTCGCAATGCCGGATGCGCTGGGCTGTTTATTGTTATTTATTGATTTGCTGCAGTCGGGATAACCCGTCCAGAACAGCAGGCTTGGACCTTCGTGCTCCAGTTTACAACCTTGGCCGGCAATACATCGACAGGTGGGTCGGCGTATTAGAAACGCTGGGTTTTGCTGGACAACCTAATTCAAGCTTGCGGATTCCGCCTAACCTAGAGCGAGGGTTGGATAATTCCGATCGGACTGAGGCAGCTTCGCCGCAGATGAATAAGTAAGTAGACAGCAAGTGAGTAAATCCCCCAGGAGGCAAATATAATAAGGTATTCCAAGGTGCTGGGAGGCTTTTAGGTGCGCATGCGTGTGCGCTAGCCAGCTTGTTCTGAATCAACTACCCAGAAGACCCGGTTTGCATTCATTCGCGAAAGACAAACTCGGAGTAGAAATAAAAAATAATAATAAAGGCGGGCGGAGGATCAGAGAGGGAGAGTGTATCTGTCAGATGGTGAAGACAGACACTGTAGGTTACGTGAAATATTGAAGGAAACTGGCGAAGTATGTAACAGATCGTGGAGGTAGTAGGTAGTAGGATGCCTTTACGTACCTACATCCAGTACAGTACACATGAGAATGTACCTCAGGTCGTTACTTCACCTCTAATACAAATACTGGCGGGGAGAGAGAGAAAAAAAAGGTGGAAAGGTGGAAAAGCATTTGATGCATGGAACGGGAGCATCCTTCTCACTCACCAGTCGTCCCCAGAAAAAAAAGATGATGGGTAGATTACAAGCTGTTGATGCTGCAGGAGATACTGACACTATTCGTTCGTCCACTACCCACTCAAGAAAAAGGTTGGAAACATTGAACAAGGAAGCTGGTCAGTAGCACAGCAGCTAGTGCAGTAGATTCAAAGTGTCAAGGACTGACTGAGAGTGTGAGCCTGTGAGGGTTGGGACGAGAATCCAGAGAGCAGGACCAGTCGTAGAACGGCCAGTCAGTACAGCATCATGGGATGAAGAGCACCTAAATTTAGGCATGCACTTCTCCAAACACAAGTACCTACTTAACTACTCTATCTACCTACTGCCTCAAGATGCCCGTCCATATCACAGGATGTCGCACAACATGCCGTGTCTCCGTCTGTCACTTTATTTCTCTCCCAGTCTTTCACAGAGATTTCATCATCAAACCAGGATTCGGCATATCCTGGCTGCGCATCTGCTAGTGGTCGGTTACGTACCTCAATTACGGGGGCCAGTCCAGGGGGAAAAAAAGAAACGCCCCCCCTTCGTGACGACAGGGGGCAGCCTGACCCTGGGGCGACGGGGGTAACAGTTGGCTCTCCAGGTCGAAACGGCATGTGGATTTCGATTTCGATTTTTGATAGTAGTAATGAACTGGCTTTACCGGGGCGAGGTATTTGAGATCGGTTGGTCGGTGCCGTGCCCCAAAACGAAGAAAAAAGAAAAGAAACAGTAGATTACCGTACTCACTCAGTCACATACATACATACTTACAACGTGTATGAATCAAGCCGCCGAGCCTGCCACCCCAAATCCGATGGATCGTTAACTCGTTGGCTCAAATAATAGACGGGGTTTCCTTGGTCGGATGGCACGTTTTGTCTGGGATGGTAGACCATCTGGACCGCCTCGCCGCGAGAAAGCCAACAGCCTCATTGGCCGGACTAACATCCAAGGGCTGCCAAGTTGAGGACGCCGTTGGGCCTTAGCCTCTTAGCCTGTGGAAGCCGATGTGGCCATCGACACCACGCTTGCTCTACCCAGAAAGTCCCGTCGCTAGCTGCTGGCTAGGGTAGTTTCAATCCAGCCAGTCTGGACTCTGCCGTTCCATCCACGGACGTGAGAAAACGAAACAACATGGCACAGATGTAGTTTTCACTACAGCGTAATAGTAGTAGTATATTGCTAGTTCGTGCTCTGGACAGGTTCCGATAGCTTCCCAGCCTAATGGGCCAGCGGAGCGGCAGGTCGCCTATTCGAACACGCACACCCCCTTAAAAAGCCTTGTTGGCCTTCAGGAATTCTGACCGCCTTACCTCCACGCACGCAGAGCAAACACATTCTTATGGCATTCAATACGGCAGGTAACCAATAGACTCGCCAGCATTTCTCAGGGGATCTCATCACGAAGGATCCCTCGGGCCTCCCACGATCATCGATCCTCCCTGACCGCAACTACAAGGCCTCGAGAGATTACCTAAGGCGAGCTGACGATCTAGTCGCTAGACATGGACCTACCACTGCCGACTGCACAATAGAGTGATGTGTGGTCCAGAATGCGGCCCTCTTCAGCAAGGGATCGACGTCATTGAGTATCCATATAGCCCCTACATATCTACCTACATGTATGTGCCAGCTTATGTGCTGCAGTCTGTGCGCTAAAGAACGATCGTTGAAATTTCGATTTCCACTTCTCCTAATAGACCAATGCAAGACGACGGTACTGCGGCAATAGTGGTATAGTCTTGGGAGGATCGCATGCTCCATAGTCGACGCAGCGCTTCGGTCTTTCTCTCTGCCAGCCTCAAAGACCTGACACACTCGTCATCGAGATGCTGCATCCGGTATCCGTCCGCCATGGTCCCATCCCAGATGGGTCCATCAATCCCAATACTTTTGCGCTGCATATTGCAGTGTTGCACAGGCTCATGAGCCGAACACCAGCACCTGCATCTTGATGGTTGATAGTTGCAGCGCTGCAGCTCTGCAGCTCTGCAGCAGCCACAAACCATCAAAAAGCGCCTATCTCTTCGGCGGCGGCGGCTGTAGTACCACCCCATTCTGCCCGCCACCCCTGCCAGCGTGCCCCCGTCAGCTACTTCAATAAACACAGTATATGTTTCTTTTGTGCACTGATACGTTCGTTTGATGGCAGATCCCTCTGATACGACTGCCTATTCAGGACTCGTCGCTGCTTACAGCCTGCATGTGGTTCATTTCGACATCATGTGTGCCAAAAGATAGCGAATGGCAGGCCTTGACTCGCGTCGCAGCGACGTGATTATACGCAGTCGCGAAGCTTTCAAGAGAGCGAGCAGGCAGGATGGATGATGTGAGGTAGATTTCATCGCTTTCTATGGTCGCTCACGATGAATGTCAGCAGTCTAGATCCTTTACCAAAAACATGAGCGGCGCATGATCTGACCACCCCAGCCAGCCGGTGAATGTATGGATGCAAAGTCAATGTAACGGCGGGAGAGAAAAATATCCACCTGACAGACAGGTTGGGGTTGCATTGGTCACCCATTCCCCTCCATCTAGCACAACACACCACAACGAGCGATACACGTCTTGAATCTACATGCACACTGCCAGTGTCATCATCATTTCGACTGGTAAGCAGACCCGGAGGAAACGCAGCTGGTCGACGGAAATCGGTGAGCTCCTTCGTTTGTAACGAGAGCGGTTCGAACGGCTTTCAGCATGTTACCCACCTCCTAATAGACGAGAGAGCTAGAAGTGGTATTTCTTTCTAATCATTTCATGGCATCGCAGAAAGATTGATATGTATACAGGTAGGCGTGTTTGTACTGGGTATAAACGACTTCTAACTATTGATACAACATACAAAAAAACACGGTGCATATTCGATAGGCCCTGGCGTCTCATCTCGGCCAGATTACCGGCTGAGTAAAAAACGTACGCAAAAGGTGACCGGCCTATGAGGTGAATGGCAGATGGTGGGATAGTATCGCAATAGCCTGATAGACCCGAGATTACGGGTTGCGACCCTGCTTGATCACCATGCTGGGCAAAGCCCAATGAGGCGGGTGTTAAGACTGGTTTCGTTTCTACGCCTGGATTAGGTTAGATGTCGCCCATGAGGCGTCATGTTTGTCCTCGAGAGACAAGGAGCCTAATCTAGAGTAAATCTATGTTTCCAAGTTTAGTTCCGAGTTAGGGAACTCTGTGGTTAACATGGTTCGCGCCGTGTCGACAGTGTTTCCCACCAGGCAAGAATCTTACCATCGGTGAAACGGTGTGTTTCTCAGTCAGCTGCTGACCGATTGTTAAACGCGACAGACGGTAGGATTCTTTTACGTGGTCTCCTGCCCAAGACCGACATCTAGAAGCCTCTATCACTACGCTTTAAACTATGCGCAATGGCGTGGCTGAGAATTCATACCCCTGGTGGTGGTGACTAGCAGCTCACGATCCTTCGCAGAATTCTCGACTGGCCTTTCGCGCGGTCACCTGGGGTTTCCTGCACAGAAAATCATTGGGTTCCCAGTTCATTCAGATAAGATACTCATCAGCCACTTTGGACCCCAATAAGATCATCTGGTGGTGGAAGCCCAAATTTCGATGCCTCCCATGTGCTCGGATCGCAAACCATCATCCACGCTGAACCGAAATGCCAGACAGCCCCCTTTTTTTCTGACTGTAAACCATGCAAATGCTCCGAGCTTCAAAAACTGTCGATCATTCTCTGTCCCAGCGTATCCCAGTTCGAATCACCCAGAGCTTGGCCTCCGAACATAATTCAACCATCGCCACAAGATTCAATACTCAACCTAAGAATCAAGATGCAGAGTAATAGCATCCAGACCCATGCCTTGTAGTGACCAGTCTGGAGCAGTGCCATCCGACGATAGGTAGAGTCCATGTGTGATTGATGGGTGGGTTCTCGGGAGCATTGTCTTACACCCCCTATTCACCATATTGATCGGCGGAGCCTCTTACCCTCCCTTCCCTTGCAGTGGATGATGAAATCAAGGAGGTCTCCGCCAGTAAAGAACGTACGAAAGCTCTGTAATTTTCACAGATATTGGCATTGGGGCTGGGAGGATAGAACTTTCGAGCTTCCGTAACGTCGATGTTTATCATATCGCTTCTTCGTAACAGTGACAGAACTTTCCTCTTGAGACGACGATATATAGCGTTTCTGGAATCAGGGGTGGATTGCTATATGTCAAAACCACCGGTAGAGTTGAATTTAATAAAGTATTACTGGATAAAACCCCGGATCAACACATTTCAGGCTTGATGATAGAGAAGAATCTCTGGGTATACATGCTGGAGAGTAGAAACACTATAAATACAAAAAACTGCGTGCATATGCTGTGTCCAACTGTCTATCCGTCACCATCCGGAGCCAGCCTCATGATCAGCAAGATCCATCCACCGTACACATTTCCCACTCGATTTATCCAACCACCGAAAAAGGGGGGGACAGCCGAGGACCTGGATCAGGTATGGTTTAGACGTTGGGGATGGCAGAGTCGGCAACCTTGACGGCGTCGTTGAACATCTTCTTGATGTCGAACTTGCAGGCGTCGCCGGCCGCGACGTGCTTCCTGACGTACTCCTCCCACTCGTTGGCGCCCTTGCCCTGCTTCTTGAGCATCTTGGCGATCTTGATGAGGGTCTGGGTGCCCGTCTTGGCGGCAGAGGCGGCGTTGACGCCGGTGAGCAGCTGGGCGGCCGTCTTGGCGGCCTCGGTCCAGACGGCGCAGACGACCTGGCCGAGCGCGGGCAGGGAGGCGACAAAGGTCTCGCCGATGAACTTGATCTCGGGCAGGTTGCACTTGCACTCGGCCAGCGTGTACGACTTGCCCTGGGGGTCGGTGAAGTACGGGGGCGCCTTGGTCGACATGATGCAGGTGACGCTCTGGGAGCCCTGCGTCTTGCTCTTCTCCAGGAGCGTCTTTTGGTCGCCGCACTTGGGCGCGCACAGCTGCTTGAAGTCGGAGTAGCCTGGCGAGGCGCCCTTGTAGGACCGGCACAGGCCGCGGTCCTTCAGCACTTGGGTTTCCCTGTCATAGTCCCCCTGGCTCATCTTGCCGCGGACCTCGAGGTTGTTACCGCGCTCTTCCACGTTGATAGCGGCCCCTGAGACGGAAGAGACCGCAGCGAGGAGAAGCGTTGCGATGGTGAACTTCATTTTGGTGGTTGTGGTAGAGAAATAGTAGTCAAAACTTGGAGGTGAATTCGTTTGTGGTGTCTAGTGTGTAGGAAAGGTCTTGTAATGCGGCTTGATGCTTGAGGATGAAGAATAGGAGTGTGAAACTGAGTGAAGCTTTTCCCATCTCTTATACCCACGACTGGTTCTTAACCCCCAAGTATCAACCCCCATATGCAGGATGAACACTGAGGTCATACCGAAGAAACTTGATAGTAAGATGTCAAAGCTTGATCGGCATCACGGTTCCGTTACTGGGGTCCTGATATAAAGATAGAAAATGCAGACTTAGGACTGGAGTATTGATTGGTGGATGTTTTAGTAATCATAGTAAGCCAGGACGGAAGTGATGTTTGGATGATGCAGAATGAATCCTTCGTTAAACACTTACTGTAAAAATTTCATACCACTGATTCCTGCGAGCCACCCTGTATAGACCTGCTTCTATACAGGGTATATCGGATGACAACTGGCTTGGTAGTGGGTTGCGGCTGATGAACACTGCAATGCTTTTTCGGGAACCCACTCCCTCGGGGACCTGGAGATCTCCGGGGACGTTGGGGGCGGGGACCCGAGTATTGCACAGCCCTATCCCAGCTTACATGCGGTATAGAGACTATTCATGTAATCATATAGCCTGCCCTATTGAAAGGTTACTGACAATAGGGGTGGCCGGCCTGTAGAATATGATATCCCTTGTAAGCAGACAAGGTGAAAGACTAAAAGTCAGTATTGATGTGGAATTTGCTAAGTCGAAATAATCATCAATCCCTTGGACTGCAAGGCTCGTAAAAACTTTGAAGCATCGCGTACTCCGAGTTGCCATACACACACCACCCAGACCATGTTGCCCTCTGGGGGCGGGTCATTGTCTATCCCCCGAGCTGAAAGGGACTGAACATCGATCGGACTTTTTGTGAACTTCACATCCACGAGAATCTTGTTTCCACGTTTTAAATCCATTGAGAATTTGAATTCGTTATCTTCACCAATATAATGGTAAAGGATGCTCGCGTTGTGTATGTATCCAGCCGGATACATCATATAGCCTGTTCTCAGGTGCCAGATATAAGCGTAATACAGTATTACAATGCTCACATGCTCAAAACACGCTGAACATGGAAATGCCCTCTGGCATTGGTGCGCACTCTAAATCTAATGCCAATAACGCCGCCGTATGCAATGTGCTGTGGTATCCTTAATGCCTTAATGCACAGTTCCCTTTCCCATCTTACACCATGAAAGACTCGCCGCAGCCACATTCTTCCTCTAGGGGACGGTTAGATGCATGTTTCGAAATTGTAAGTAGGACGGGAAATGGCTTACTTATGTTCGGGTTTCTAAAAACGAACCGCTCGTTCAACTTGTCCTCCACCCAGTCCATTTCACTGCCAATGATGCTGAACAGGGCCTTACTGTCAATGAGAACCTTGACCCCATCCTGCACGACCTCCTCGTCAAAGGCGGCTGGCTTGTCGACATACTCGAGATGATATGCGAGTCCGCTGCACCCCCTGTTGCGCACGCCGACTCTGATCAGCTTCGGCTCGGGGCCCTCAACGAGGTTGCGAAGGTGTGCCACAGCAGTAGGTGTAAGCTTCATTGCCGCCTTGCGGGGTCTGAGCTTTCGCTTTCGCTCTGGTGGGGCAACGGGCTTGGTCTTCTGAGCTTCCTTCTCATTGACGGTTGAGCCGGGACTGATGGTTGTCGTGGTCGGAGACGATGTTGAAGCGGAGGACTGCGGGGTCCTCGCCTCTGGGGCCTGAGGCACGGGTCCGGCTACCGAGGTTTCGGGGATATCGTTACTGCGCGGCTGTGGTGGTGGTCGAGACAGGGGATATGGTTGGTATGATCGGGCTGTCGTCGTCTCTAATTTTTGGGATGCGCTTCGGTAACTCGTCTGCGCAAATTGTCGCAACATGTGCTGACACGGTCGGAAAGCCGAGGGGACTGTCGCTGGGCGACGGAAGAGCAGTGAGGATGTCCTCCTCTCTAAAGCTATCCGTGGCGCATTCATGTTGACTGGTTTCGCTGCTAAGGTCTGCTATGACTGAAGGTGTTGTCGAAGTGTTTGCCACATTTGTCTTCGAGGACGGCGGCGCTCTTGGGAGCTTGAGGCGTAGTGCGATTACCAAGCAAGGTAACAAAAAGAGGGTTATTAGGCAGCCTTATAGGAAATACAGAAGAGAAAGAGACACTCTGTTGGGAATCCAGGTGTTGGGGCAGATGTTCTGCAATGGTTCGATTACGGCTTGTTTGTTGGTTGACACTGGACTGTAGCCGGTCGCTGTCTCTTTTGTTTGCTTGCTAATTGCTAAGGCAAGGGTTCCTAAAGTTGCCGATGACATAGATATCGAATGACCGCTCGTAACTCCGTAACAATCCGGGCCAATGAGAGGCTCGCGAATGTCATCGGAAAACCAGACGGCGTATCGATAAGCCTCGATAAGATCCGAGCGGGCCGCAGATAGTCCGGCAGCAGCAGCCAGCTGGCCAGACACGTGCCGCAGAGCCAGGCCAGCCCAATCACTGCAGAGTGCAGAGGGGCCCATTAATATTAAGCGGGATTAACGTTCCCGGGCCCCGCGGTGAGAACAGTTGGCTCACGACCCTGTGCCTGCGTGCGCCGCCCTGACGCCCTTGTTCCTGTATGGGGAATGCGACGCAACTAGGACAGCTAAAAATAAGAGTTGCATGTCGATCCGGTGTCAGCTCGTTGTCTGTTGCGCTGAGGACAGTTTGGCGTTCAGGGTTCTGGAACAAATCAAAGTTGTAGAGACAACCAGCCTTCTTCTCCTTGTGCGCAAATTGTATTGACTGGTAGGGAGGAAAGCTTGATTTGTGTCGCTCGACTTCTTTTTTTTCTCCTGTCCAAGTCCTGCCTCTCGAGTCCATCCATGTGTCGACCCGCCATTACGCGACTACGAAATGGAGGCATCTCCCCTGACACAGCAGGCCCGACCTGATGTGTTCCAACCCAAGATTGTGCAGCTATACGAAGAACTATTCAAGGTTAGGAGATTCTAGAAGCCCCAACTCGTGAAATTCAAAGACCTACCAAAGCTGACTTTTAAACCCATAAGGTATGTACCAAGGCCTGTTGCGCATGCCGCGTTCTAGACGAGAGGCGACCGATTCGCTGACGATGCGCCGAACCCCCAGGAAGATGATGAACTCGATCACGATGGCGACAAACCCGAGGGATTCTGGCGCGAGTTCTTCCTCCTGAAACCCGACCGAGCCTCATTACAACGCATACTGGGAAACCTGAGTCCCGACGACCTCATCAGCCTACAAGGACAGACGAGACGACTGTTTGCGCGATCGGTTGCATGCCTCAAGCAAGGCGGCCCCGCCACTTCACATGCGCTCGAGGTGCGTCTCCAGTGGCATTGCGCTCGAGGGAAATAAACGTACTGACTGTAGGCGCAAGACTTTGACAACTTTCTTTTCGGCCGTCCTGCCCAAGAAGTACACGAATCCATCTTCGGACATTATCTCCATCTTAGCGGGTTTGGACCATGTTGACGCCGCATTTACGGGATTCGTTGGGGCCTTGGATAGTATAATACGCAATGGAAATACGCGTGAGTCTTTCCGTGGACATGCTACCTCGAACCTCAATGCTGATGAGATTGTGCTGCATAACAGTCGAAGTGCGCCAAGGAGCCGTCCAAGTAGTGCTGGCCATCACGTCAGGGGCATACCAGACAAGCCTCTTGACATACTTTATCCACAGGGATCTGTTCCCTGCCATGATGAAGTTTATTCAGGACTCGGACTCGCCCACCCGTGTTCTAGAGCCCTTCATGCTATTGGGTCTCCTGGCCAATTACAACAAGTTTGAGTTCCAGAACCCTTATCAGCTACGACTGAACGATTTCGTCAACGAGGCAGCGATTCAAAAGGTCATTAGATGTGTCGGCCAAACATGTAAAAATCTACGAGGGCAATATGTCGAAATTCTCGAGGATTTACCAGAGGGTTGGTCAATCACGTCTGCTCTTACCATGTTTGGGTTGAGCTCTATCGCACCAGGTGCCAAAGCCGGCCCGAAAAAGCCAACTTACGATCCCGAGGTTGCTAAACAGATGTTCGCCAAGCTGTAAGTACCTCTTGTTGTTTCGTATGAATACCCAATTGTGGCTAACGATACTTCCCAAGTCCCGGCGAGGATGCAGCAGTGCTTCTGGGTACCTACGATTTCAGCCATGCCAACAAGCTCTTCTGCTTCAACCTGGTCACATTGCCGGCCGAAAAGGGTGACGAGCAGCCTTTCTCGAGCTTCGTGTCACTTACATCCTACCTTCTCCAGCACGCATTTCTCTCCAACCGGGCTACGAACTATGCGCATCTAAGTCTCATGGTTTTGCGATTGATCATTGAAGACCAGGTCCTGTGCAAACGCCTCTGCAGCGAAGAGAGTAAGGTGGCAGTTCGTTTGTGTCGGCAAAGGCAACCGTACTTGCCTATGGTCAAGGGGGAACGCATCCTTGCAACTAGTGTACTGGATACCATGATTGATGGTATCAACCACAACCTGCGACGCCGACTGGATGTCAGTCTGTATAACCTTTGCACCGGTATCATGCTCCGCATCATCTCCTACCTCTCGCGGTCAAGGACGCGCTTACAGTATCACTGGTCGGAGCTCTTCCGCTCTTTACTGGCGCTTATACGTTTTCTGACGACTTACGCCCCGGATCTGAAAGATCTTCCTCATATTGAGACACTACTGGATTTGGTCGTGAACCTGCTGGCACTATCATTGTCAGCAGGTGAGGCTTTCCTTCCCACCCCGGCGGCTTACGACGACCTCTTCTACAAGACGGTGGAGAGTGGAGATCTCCTGATCAAGTTCCGGGATACCTACAATCTTGCGAACCGGCCTTCGAATTCCATCGATACTATGATTAGTGTCACTACACACTACAAATCGATGCTAGACGCAGGAGGTTCCAAGAAGAATCTTACCAGTATTCAAGTTACCGAAGTCATTAAGCAGGGCTACGAGACTTTGAGTATACAAGCCAAAGAAGGCTTGGACGGGTGGGAAAGGTACAGAGAAGCCGACGAGAGGACACTGTTGAAGAAGATGGCGCGAGCGACGGTCGGCGATGTTAAGATCATGATGGAGTCGTAGATACCATAGAAATTTGAGCGGAAATTAATTGTTCCCCCTTTTCTTGGGGCACTCCCTACTGAACTAGTGTGGTTGAGTGGCATGGCCGTATGTGACCGAGCACCGTGAGTGTAACATGAGAAAATGATATGATGGGGTACTGGCATCTTCTTCGGCATTTCTAGATATGGCAACTCCCCCTACCAACAAAGGCAACCGGTAGATTTTCCTCCGACTCCATGTACAAGACCAAATGCTACCATGCCATGGGGGAGGCAAATATCGACAGATCTCTGCAAGTGCAGCCAGGCCGACTCAACATGGATATTCTGGTGTTTCAATTGCTTCAATGCCCGCTCTACCATCTTGATTGACATATAGTAGATGCGGTCGGAGCTGCATGGTTGTCAATCGCGACCGAATGAGTTCCGCAATCTAACCTCGGATCCGTGATCTGCGACAGCGCGATGTCCGAATCAATCTATCGCCTGCGGTTCTCCGTCTGGGCGGCCGCATTGGCAATCTTGGCCCTCTCGGCGCCATGGGCTTTTGATCATCTTATTACACCTGATGCGACTGCCACCATCACCAAACCGCTACTGGGGCCATGGTATCATCACAAAGCATTTGTCGCTAGCCTATTTGCTAATTCCTCCCCTCCTCTTTCTACACCACCCAAAAGCGATGGGCAAGGCGAGGAAGAGGGTGCGTCTCCTTTCGTCTGCGACCCTCACCACGCCTACACCATGACCATCATCTCCCTCGACCCGCTCCTCCTCTACATCACCTCCTTCCTCTCGCCCCCCGAGATCGCCGCCCTGCTCGCCGCGGGCGAGCCCGACTTCGCGCCCAGCTACGTCGTCAAGAACGGGCAACGCATAGGCACGCCCGACCGCACGTCGCAGTCGGCGGGCCTGTCGCGCGACGACCCCGCGGTCCGCTGCGTGTTGGCGAGGGCGCAAGCGTTCCTGGGCCCGGCCCTCTTCGACGGAGGCGGCGGCGATGGTGGTGATGGTGGTCGCGACGACATCGGCCCGCCCCAGCTCGTGCGCTACGAGGAAGGCCAGCGCTTCAACATCCACCACGACTGGTACGAGACGCCGCAGCCGCCCGCCCGGGGCGAGATGGACGCGTGGCGCGGGAGCGGCTGGAACCGCATCGCGAGCTTCTTCGCGATCCTCGAGGACGAGTGCGAGGGCGGGGAGACGTGGTTTCCCCACGTCGAGCCTCCTACCACGATCCCTTCTATTATTAACGGCGAGCACAATGAACTGCCGATCTGGAGGATCCACGAAGAAGGAGGCGTGGCGTTCCGGCCGGTGGCAGGGAACGCTCTGTTCTGGGTCAATTTGCATGCGAACGGGACGGGGGACCGGCGCACGCTGCACGCGGGGCTCCCGGTCGAGGACGGGCTGAAGACGGCCATGAACATATGGCCCCGTAAGTACTACAAGTGAGAAGTGAAATGACAGGCTGGCTGCCAAGATATGTATTTTTCGTCTTTACTTGGGAACAGCCCCTTGACCCAGTATGAAAGCATACGGTGGTAACAAGGGATCATATCCACAGCAATATGGACACTGATCACCACACGGAGACCCAAGTCAATTTAGTTTGCTCGCTTCAATTCCACATTGAGGTACAATTTGCGTACGCTGTGCATGACATGATAGCAGGTAACAAACAGCCAATGTATTACATATAAATGAGCCAGTTATAATAGGCCGTTAGTCTCATCGAACCCGACCCGAAGATAGACGACAGAAAACCCGGAACGCCCACTGAAAATCAAAAGTGCCTCGAAACCCTATATAATAATTATAGGGGGGTGGATGGTGAGCAAGTAACAGTCCCCCTTGTCTCATGTGCAATACAGAAAGAAAATCTGCCTCAACTCAAAAAAACACCCATGCCTACCCAGATAACAACAGACTAGAACACTAGTAACGCCATGCAAATACTTGCTTTTCCGAATAATAGAAATCGAGGTCCCGGATCTCAGCCGACGGATTTCCTCATGATTTGCCTCTACCACCACCATAGTTCGTAAACCAAAAAGAAAACAATGTAAAGTCGCTAATTGTATATGATGTGACCGCCGCCTGCCTTCTTGTTCCTCTTCTTTTATAGCCTGTAAGCCAAACAAAACTCTCCATCCATATTCGGTGGGAAAGAGGGTTTCAGACCATGCCACCTTCTATGAGGATGATGCACCATCACCTCTCTAAATTCCCATCATCAAGTCGGGAAAGAAACTCCGATCTATACTGCCCAGCTTCCCCGACGGGCTCGCACTCCCCAGGCGAGCCCGCCACAGTTGTTGTCCAGATCCGGGTGTTGCCGCGCCCACTCCCGTATGTACAGCCGGAGGGCGTTCCAGCGGGGTGGCATATCTGCGCACCTCCGCTCGTCCTCCTCGGGCGTCACCATGTCCTCGTCTCCGCTTGTGTCGGGCGAGCCGAAGCCGCTCTTGACGTTGAGCTGCATCTCAAGCATGAAACCCTTCTCAATCTTCTTGTCGTCGTTGCGCCGCAGCTCGCTGACCGCGACCCCGGTGATCTTGCCGAGCTCCTCGTCGTACGCCCGCGCCGTGGCTGGGTATCCCAGGCTGATGTAGTTGTACACTTGTGTCACGAACGCGTCGTCAAACTCGGTCGCTATCCGACTCTCCAGCTCCCTGCGGGCCATTTCCTTCTGGGCACGCTCGTCCAGCCCCGAGACCATGTGTAAACCACTTCGCTTGGAAGGCGAGAGGGGAGGGTGCGCACCACCCAGCGACAAGGACTCAGTGAAGGCTGCTGCGAATGGATCATGCAGCGGCGTCTTCTCACTAGGGGTGGCGAGAAGATCCGGGCCTTGTTGAAGAGCGCTTTCCACTTCGTTGACTTGGGCGACGCAATAGCCACGCCAAAGCCCGGTCTCCCCAGAGGCATCTCTAATCTTCTCTTCGGGACGGCACGCCCCTTGCGTCGGCCAAGGGTGGTCAGGCTCCATCCGCGTGGCCTTGGGACTTGGGCACATGCGGAACTTGAGATCAGACCCCAGCATGGGCGGCGCGGCGGCGTTTCGCATTTCCCGGAAATGGCTGTCATCCTTTTCGTTGTCGTCGTTGCCAAAGGCAGCAAAAGGGTTACCGAATGGCCCCTTGCGAAAGCCGGGAACCTCCGGTTGCGGAGCGACAGACGAAGTAGGCGGGAGCGGCTTGCCGACGACGTGAGAGGTCGATGCCCCAAAAGACGGGCTGTCTGAATCTGGAGGGTGCTGGTCGAGCGATTCTGGCGTTGGACCACCGGTCGTCCACAGGGGGTCCTCTGGTGGAAGCGCGCCGTCCATGTCGTCCGAAAGCGTATCTACGCTCATATCACTCCCAAATCGGAAGTGAGGATGCTTTTCAGCATATTGTCTCATCTCCTTAACGGCCCAGGGCAGGTCAGTCGACTTCCGTCGAATCAGCTTGGATGTGCCATGTCTCAATGGCTCTTCCGCATCGGAATCACTATAGTGGAATTCCTCCGAGTTATCTCTCACGTAGAAGTGCTCTACACCCAGTGTTGGGACACCATTGGGAAAGGCGGACAAGGCGGATTCGAGCTCGCGCTGCCTGTGCGCTTCACTCGCAGCGACAGCTAACAAATAACCCGAGACGTCCTCGTCCAATGACTCTCTGCGGTTCTTCTCGTTGGTGTCCCTCTCCACCCACGGGTCAACCTCCAATGCCTGAGCGGGTGCGCCCAGGTTCAGGTCATCGATGTTTGCGGTATCGTCATTGTTTCCTTCAGACGAGTTGTCCGACTCTGATGACTCAATGGTATCGAGTTCCATATGGAAAGAGGTCTTGGGAGTGCTCCGCCTTGTGTTGGGATGGGGCTTCATTGATGTCTGCCTCCTGGGTGTCAGGTACCGCGAGGGGACCTTCTCCTCCTCGTCGTCTTCTGTCAGAGTCGCACCATCTTCCTGGGCGCTGGAGGGCTTGGGAGGGGGCCTGTTCTTCTTCGGTTTCGGGGCGTAGATGTGGTTTGTGCCGGGCGTAATGTCAGTCTTGTCGGTATGTTTGGTGGCGGGGCCTTGCTGGCCAGCACGCCTTTCCCGTCTAGATGTCTCGATCAATTGAGGAGTAAATTTCCTTTTGGGTTTCTTTTCTTCGGGCTGATGTTCTATCGTTTCGACGAACTCCACATGCGGCGCATATGATGATGTGGGCGAGGGGTCTGGGGTCAATTCTGCCGTGGGACCATGCGGGTTCTTGTTCACGCGATACGAATCAAACGTCGTCTCGATAGGCACGGGAGCGAAGCGCCGCTTGGGTTGTGCCGGAGGGGCGTCGGCCATGGGGATGTCGTCCACCTGAACGGAGGCATCTTTGGTGGTTCTGGTGGGTTCTTTTCCTGATTGCGGCTCTGATTGCGGTTTCTGAGACAAAGAATGATCTGGGGTCTTGTCCTTGTTCGCAGACGAAGATTTTACCGACTCCTCGACCAGTTGGGGTGCGAAGCGACGGCGGGGTTTGGAGGCAGGAGCATCGGGCATGGTTTCGTCATCGCCGACAGCCATGATGTAGGTCTCTGTGCTACAGACAAGCGAGAGCGGGAAGATAAGGAGGGCTGGGGTGAGCGATAAGGGTCAAACATGAAGCAAAAACCAACAGCGACTTCAAGCAAGCAACGCAAGCAACTTTTTTCGTCTAAAATGCAGCGTCTATGGTGTATATCGTGAAGACAAGAGGAATATTAAGGAAACAGGAGAGTCCAAGTTCCGAGCTTCTGTCATGGCCCAGAATCAGCAACTCCCTTCCCCCCTGTACTAGCCCCGTGACGCGAGTGCTTGGCTGGGAAATCGAAACGACGCACCGCTACTTACCTGCTGGTAGCAGGCGGTCTTGCTTCGGGTAGTGGGGTTGTTCACGATACTGGGACCCAGCCGCGGCTACTATGGATCCAATGGGCGCTGTCCAAACCAAGCCAGGGGCGTTGTAGTATTGGGCTGACTTGTTAATTAATGGGGCCCTGCAAGATGCGAAAAGGGAAGATGCTGTTGCGTTGCGTTGCTGCATTGCTTTGCTTTGCTTTGCTGCTGCCGGGGGCTACCAGCCTACCACGGCCCCAGCTTGGGTGTATCCGCTCGCTGTATCCTTCCTTTGCGTCCAGTCCTTCTTTCCACTCTTTATTATCAGAACGAGATCTGAAGCATGATGATGACGAGTGGAAGTCGAGAGTTGCTAGCTAATGCGCGACGAAAGCATGCGGCCAGAAACAGCCCCCTTTGCAACGCCGTGAACTGTTTTTTGCTTCTTCATCTGAAGCTTGTCTGGGAATGGTAATTCGTTGGCTTGTCTCAACAGATTCGATCTGACCTTTTGACTGGTGCATATCAGAGCAGGTGAAGAAGTCAAGTACCTAAAGCAGCCAATAGCCCAGTGGAAAGCATATGCTGCATGCACGCACTGCACACTCGCTGCACCGTGGGTGGCCAATAATACAGGCCTATTTTAGCTACAGAGGTAGTTCGTCGCTACATCTGTTAGCGGGTGCGAAAAGCGAAAAACCTCCAACGGGCGTATTTCGTTACCTAAGACAATGGGCGTGTGTAACCCATCAACGGCTCTCTGGATTGGCCGCCAGAGTATTTCTTCAGTAATAGGCTCCTTGGCTCCGTAGATAAGCTTGATTAGTTCCGTTAGCAGAGAGACGGCTTGAAGATGCATGTCCATTTCTGTCTCGTGTCCCGAACAGCTGTGTCTTACCCCGGACTGCCACATCAAATCTGTCTCAATCCCCTTGGGGAGGTACATTCAAAATAGCGGTACATGGATACCGGTAGAAGCGATTGATCATTTATCGCAATCCATCACTTCTCTGACATCATTCGGTACGGATACATGCACTTACCGGGACGCTGGCCCCAGCCCCGAGTCACGGGGGAGTCCTGACACGAGACGCATTGAGCGAGTCGATGCGGGAAAGAAGCTTGAGACTATGCCAATTCCCAAAGGCTGGCTGGAAACCGTTATCGAAATCTCTAACTTAACACAAACCGTACCCACGCTTCGGTTCTGGAATACTGAATAGACGCCCGGGATGCGCATGCCCCATGCATTAGGGATGCCTAGAGATGCCTAGGGATGCACCGAGTTGGGTGTTGGGTGCTGGTTAGCCGGGGAAAGAGATAGTGCTTCTCGTGGTGCATCGTGATGCATCGTAGTCACCCTGTTTCTTCCGAAGGTTGTCTGCCACTCAGCCTCCCCTCCTGTCCAGTAGGTCTTTGCTGTTGCTAATGCTAACACCGATAATGGAGCTCTGGCAACCCCACGAGCCACATCCCACGAGCCCACATGATGCTTGCAGGTGCTTCCTTGGCAGTGCTGCACGTTGGTGATCCTTTGCGATTCCAGAGTCTAGATGTTCTTTTCGTAAGAACTAGACACGACGGCGCCGACTTAGGACTGAGCAATGTCAACATCAGTCATGGACCGTGCCAAACTACGTAGAGAGGATGTCCCGACGCTGGGGAGAAAGCAAGAAAGGAAATGGAAAAGAAGAAAGAAAAAAGGAATAAGCCCCTCCGATTTCTCGCTTGCGTGTGCGGCTGCGTCTCGTCTGTGTGTGTAGGTGCCTGTGCCGATGTGCATTAGGTGCCATGGTTTTTTTTATTGCCCGGTGCTCCGGGTACCTGATTTTTGCAGTGGCGCGAGTCAGAGCCAGTCTAATACGAGCCAGAGCCAGAGCCAGAGCCAGAACGGCGCAGAAAGGAGTTCCGGGAGAAGATTGAAGAGCGGCGGCACTCACTCCTTCAGTTCCAATCCCAACCCCAATCTGTGCAGTACTTGGTAAGGCGCATCGCATCGGCCAAATGCGATCTCACTAGTTTCTTTTCTCGGGCAGAAATGGAGATGTCACTAGACTGCTAGAGAATGGAAAATTGATTTGATCCATGGGCAATGGCGGCTCCAGAAACCTGTCGGCTGTACCTTCTCTCCTGGTTATCTTCTCGTCGTCGCTATTCGTCGCTCAGTCCCTGGGTCACCCTCTTCAACGTTTAAGCCACATGGGACGCAAGGATTAGACTTTTACCTGTCCTCCCTTCAATGGTCAGTTCAGGCCAGGCGCCACGCACCGCACGACAACGCCTGCCACCATTCCACCTGCCTGTACGTCGTAACCCCCACCACCACCACCACCTTGGTCCCAACCCGCGCGATGGAATCCGAAGGAGTAGCCGGTCTCGACGACCGAACATGCTGCTCCTTTCCACATTTCTCAGATATCAAAGTCGAGATCAAACCATATGCTGCCTCCCCCAGCCCTAGATATTATCTCCCACAAGGGACACCCCCATGGTACTCGCCTGCAGTAGCATGACACGAGCATGCAGCCCCATCACATCAAAACAGCAACCGGACCTGACCGCCTCGCTCGCGAACCCTCACACCGCTATCGTCCATCTCCCATCATGTGCAAAAAAGTAAGGTAATGCCAAGATAGTGACAACCGAAAACCAAGGCTCGCGTGACGGTTTTTCCCACAAGCCCGCCCAATCGGATCGGTTTCAGATTTAGTACACAAAACTCACTCCATTTTCCCCGGATCTTCCCCGTCCCCCGCGAGAAGCTTGCTATTCATAGCATGCCAGAAATTGCAAATAAGGGGGTTAGCTCTTGCCAGGCTTATTGGGGCTTGACTTAGCCGAGAAAGGGGGTTTGATTGTCACGCCTCAGCTCGACTCACGACGACAACTTCTTGTCCCGTTATGCAGATTTGCATATCTTGGTGAACGGCTGAGCGCAATGAGGGGAAGTGCTTTATCCACGATGCCGTCTTACTGCTTGTGGGCACAAAGTGGCAACAGTCACGGCCAGAATCTAGGACAATCGGGCCGCCCACCCAAGCTCGGTCAAAATTGTCGTGGAATGAGCCCATATCGCGTGATGCAGACTGGACGTCAAAAAATTGTTCATCTTGCTCGAAAATTTCTCAATGACGATGTAGTGGATTGATTGTCAATACTTAGAAATGCTCCAAACATCTCCGACTTTGGATCTCAGACAGTGACTCTAATCATCACAAAGCGAAGGGTAGTTTACGTAAGGACAAAGGCGAAACAATGTCTCTGTCTGCTTCCTTTGACACTGAACTATGAAGTGAAGGACTGCATTGTCTCGTGGTTCTTCTGGTTTGATCACCAGCGCTATTTAGACTCTATAAATCCCCAGTATTGGGCCCATCCTGACAGGTAGATCTGACACAAGCATAACGAGATCCAGTCTATTGCCTTATTCCAGGAATCAGCACTCGCCTAGGTAAAAGAAAAGCCTAGACGTCCCGAGACCAGCCATCATGTCGAACCGCTACATCCGATACCAGGTCGACACCACGCAGCCTTCAGTCAGGCCCATGCCCGTTTCTTCGCCACGCGGGCGGAGTCACTGGGCCGACTTGGCCGGCGGCCTCATCGTTGGCTTTCTCGTAGCCATCGCCATGATGAAGTTGACTGCTCTTGCGATTGTTCTCCTTAGAACGAGCGTTCGTCGCGTTTACCGTCGCCAAGTTTCTCAGGTCTAGGTAAGTTTCCCGGGGAAAAGGGGTGTCTTGTGGTAATGGCAAGTACACAATAATAAGGGCAGACTGCAGTCAAGGTCGATGTGGAAATGCCCATTAATTAGTTCTTCCCAAATGGAGTATAACCTGCGTTCCAAGACTGCTCAACCCGAATTATCTTCCCCTGAAAGGCTAGAGACTGCAGTGCAGTCTTGATGAGTAGGTCTTCAATGCAGGTGAAAGTAGAACCGATCAGCCAGTATATCCCATTAAAAGATTCACAATACCCGAATTTAAATAAAAAGAAAGGTTTTAATTTTTTTTCCACAAAATCCACTTTCCAGACCAATACATGACTATAATTGAGAAGGAGTCTGGCGGTGACAAAATTACCCTAGGCCTATTACCCCTTTTCCGCTACCTCCCATGTATTCATTTCTTAACCGAGATCAATGCCCATTCTCTTCTAGCCACACAGCGTCGCAAAGCGTGATACTAGGTGCAGATGTATAACTCGACGTTGTCGGGAGCATGACTAGTTTTACCATGTGAGTTTCACTGTTGTTAAGTGTCCCCTTTTCCTGATAGGTTCATACCAGGCTAGCCAAGGTGAATCGAATCACAGTTATTGAGTGTGCTCCACTACCCATCACATAGAAGTTTATGGCCGAGATAGGGCGATTCTTTCGTACCGTAACTGCACCTGTGCGGCGATAGACTGATATATGGTTACAGAAAAGGATCATCAAGGCGCTGACCTGAAGCCGCCGCCTCAAAGTCGAAGTTGAAAACGTCCCACATTGGATTGTCCCAGAAATGCGGCGGCAAGCCCTCTTCGTAGCCCCCTTGTCCTCCCGTCATCGAACCCATGCCGCCATCAAAGTAGAACGAGGGCATGTCCGCTGCGCTGACAGCAGCAGCTTCACTATGAGTTGCTGGATTTTCTTCATCTTCTATGGCCGTAGCCTGTTTCCCCTTTTCTACAACCCTCGATGACGTGTGCTCGGTAGAGGTTGCCCCTGCGCCACGAAGACCCCCTGTCGGCCTTGCTGTCTGCTCCTCCACGGCCGTGACACGCCCATTGCCCAGCTCCTTCGCGGCGTCAATGGCCTCGAACAGAATCGAGACGCCCATACGGTCATCCGTAGCTCGCGGTTTTTGCTGTTGCGAACCGTCGGCGTCAGCGCGAGCAGCAGCCGGGGCTTGCCGGCAGAGCGTCTCCAGCAGGACGGCGGCGCGCGCGTACTCATCCCGGGGGCCCAGGGACCAGGACCGGAACAAACAGTGTGCCTCGAGCACGTGGTTGGCGGCGCGCTGCCGCTCGTCGGCGGGCGCGGCACTGTTGAGGCTGAAGTAGCGCAGGAGGAACACGGCGGCGAAGAGGATGCCGAGGGAGTGCTTCTTGCTCAGTGCCCGCTGGCGGTCCTCGCGGGAAAGTTCTAGCTGCTGCGTCGAGTTCTTGTTTTCATGATCACTTCTTTCTTCACTGCTGGCCCCTGCGGCCGCTGTCGCTGCTGCTGGCCTTGGCATGATGGACTGGGCCAAGTCGATGATTCGGAGCGCCGCGCCAAGCCCCATCTTCAAGAGGATACTGCGCGATGTGGAGCCGCTGGGTGCGCGGGTGACAATGGCGGCGTACATATGCAACTTGGTCGTCAGGATCGTGAAATCCGTGAAGTCGGCCATGTCGGTGTCGTCAGGACCGAGGTCTGCCTTCTGCTCGTCGGAGATCTCGTCGAGCTTTTCGTCGATAGTCTGCACGAGCGATACGTCGATGAGAAGGCCGTTCGTGTTGGGCCAAAGAATGCCGGCGAAACTCGCGATGAGCTGCTGCACCTTTACCTGGGTTAGAAACTCTTGGGGCCCGTGGTAGTCGCTGAAGAGCGACTTGATAGTGCGCAGCTCCGATGGCTGACTGATGAGCGGTGTCAGCCCCAGATGCATGGCGAGACTAAGATATAGATTAGTAACCTCTCTCTATCTCCATCTTCTACGAAGAGGTCTTGGCTGTGCTTACGAGTTGCATACGTAGAAACAACCCAACCACGTGTTTACTCTGGTATCAATATCCTCAGAGGTCTCTTCAGCGTTTCGAACATAGCCAGGGCGCTTGGGTCGGTTAAGTCCCTACAAACCCCATCCCAATCAGAATGTCAGCTCACGTGGGCTCACGGTAATTGTAGATTAAGGGGTGAACGAACCATGTAAAACGAAGCATTCATCGCGATACCGGAATAAAGCCAGCTGGGGTCACGCATTTGGATCCCTGCTCCTAATGTCCAGTGGCATACGCACAGGATAGCTTGGATTTTTCGCAAAGGAAGCGGTGCTATCAGGGCTTCTCTGTTGAGGTAGTTGTAAAAAGGCTGTTTAAGACGCTGGAACAACTCCTGATACGGCGGTCCCGACATTCGAAACGAAACTATACCTATGATAGCCCAAAAGAGTAAAGGACAAGTCTGAAATATGTTGGGCATCGAGATGGGCCCGAGAATGGGGAGTTGAGGATGGTAGTATGTCGCGAAGCTTTGGGGTAATCGCCATATTAGAAATCAAAAGACTGCAGTTGAGATGGAACCCTTCGTAGGTACTTAGGGAGAGTGACGTACATCTTGAAGGCATCTATAGCCAATTCCCTCTTAAGGACGACACCATCGAGCTGGACTTCTTCCAGATCGAACTCGAAGTCGTCTCCGCCTGCTTCTGATGATGACGGATTAGGCGTGTGGGAGTTATCACGAGAAGTGCTTGGCTCCGTAGATAACAGGGCAAGTCTTGTAGATCCTTCTGCTCCTTGCTTTTGACGCAGCTCTTGCAGTTCCTTAGACATTGCTTCCAGCCGCCTGTCAGTATACAGTTAGCTCTTGTGTACTATACATAGGCCTATCTATAGCAGGCCACTCACTTCCTTGCCGGCGTTCTTTTGAACATGGGGTCTACCGTGCATCGTAGGTGTCGAGACTGACATCTTGAGCATGGGTTGGGGTATTTGGCTTTGGAATCGCATTTTAACTGGCACAATGTTTCAGTCAAGTCTGTATAGACGCGCACCGGGTTTCATCTGTGGCGCAGACCTTGGCTTGCTTGCATTCGGTGCATGTCTTTACTAGCCGTACGCCGGGCCAGCTGGGGCTTGCCGACGCCATCGTTCGGGACCTCTGGTGTTGAACGAAGTCGCTCGCTGCGAATGCGCAACTGTAGCTTGAGATTCGTTGCAATATTGGCCGTCTTGAGCTTGATTGTTCTTTGGATCCAAAGCTGAGAATGATGCTTGAAGAAAGCTGACGACATGCAAGTGTACCGAGGGGGCTGTGTCGCTGTAGTCGTCGTACGTAGATGAGTAAACGCTAATGCGTGCCTAACCCTGCATGAATACTTGGCAATTGCACAGCCACAAAAGCTCATGGCTTGCACTAAGGATTAGTATAGCAGTTCCCTTTTTCTACTTTACTTGCTATGTTACATAGGTTCTTACCATTTATGCTTATAGAAAGAATAGAGCTCACTCACTGTAGTTCCTTTAGTCTCTCTTCTTGTTACGGTTGCAGTTATTGCAGACCCCTACCCCAAGTTATTACACTCACAATGATATTTAGGACCATAATATTCATATCTCACAAGCCAGAGTTAGGAGACGTGTTAGGTAACCTTTCCAATTATTTGATAAAATGTAATCATTCTTTGCACCACTGGACATGGTTGCTCTAACTCATGTCATCCAAATTGCAAGCTTCCAGAACTGATCTCATATCGAAAGGTGTGATCTGTAACTTGTTGCTAACAATTAACTATTACATCATATATACAATTCAAAATAATAACCTTCGCGGCTCCACGGGTAACAAGTGTTTGTTTACCTGACGGTCGAAATATCCTGGCGGCTGTTTTGTTATGTCGGCAACCGAAATCTTAGCAGAACTGTCAACTCTTGTATCTTCGAGAAGTCGCCATATTCTCCGGCAATTGTGTAGCCCCCGGGGCAAGTTAAGGCTTACATCACCAGGATCGGGGAATTGTGACAACTTCTCCTTTAGTAGATCCCAGTCCTAATTGTTGCCGCCTAAGATCTTCTCTCAAACAATATCTCCATCCATGTCCCACAGCCACGTGGACAAATTTCGATTGACAACCAATTCCCTATTGCTTGCTGTGTCTTGTTGTTCTTCTGTTCTCCCAGACGAGAATGCCCGCTTAAGATTCTGAAGAATGAACTCTGAGGTTTATTCACCGAGTCTGCTTCAAGTAGCTATTGGTGTTGTTATACAGTCAGCTTAAGCACAGCCAAGAGACGGTATTTTGGTTGGCAGTATATCACAAACCCTGCTAATCTCTGGGCCATCATCTAGCTCCTAATTTATATCCCGGCAACTCTTCCCGCCGTTGTAGGCAACTGGATCCGGTAGCGCCTGCTGGGTAGGGGTGTAGTAGGTGCTTGGCATGTGGCGATACAAAACCTCCCAGAGCTACTGGAGCAAAGAGATCTCATCTTCTGGTTCCATCTTGAGAGTAGCGTGAGCCGCCGGCCGGGTTTGAATGAAGTGTTGCGCCAGCAAGATGCACCGGCTGTGGGCGGCGAGACACAAATGACCTCCGCCGTAGTAGTCATTTTCGTCTATATCGCCCGTAAAAGCCTCAATGAGTTGGTCCGACGTCGATGTGTGGGAGTGTTTGGGCTGTTCGTATGCGGCGTTGAGTGTGAGGATGTGTCTTTACGAGTCGTCGAGGTGATCGTCCTCAAGCTCAGAGGCATAAGTATAGCCAAGACAACAGGCACCCAGTCTGTGCCACCATGAGCTATGCCGTGTGGTAATTAGCAGAACTGTCCGAGTCATCCATGCTGTAACATTACTGTAGCTATAATTAGAAAGAAGAAAGAGGTTCAGAAGCGAACAAGACCCCACTGGAGGCCAGAAGGGCTTACTTCCGGGGGCCTTTGAGAAAGAGAGCTCCGCGAATGCTGCAGTATATCTGGCTGTGGCCCATGATCGGTCCAATTGAAGATGGAAAGATCTGGGTAACTAGCAACTGTCACGGTGTTGGGTTTGCGGCACACGACCAACTTTGTTTCGCGGCTATGCAAAAGAGGAGCCAATTGGATGACTTCAAAGTAAGCGCTACTTCTGATATGCAAGGGGCCGTTGTAGTTCATGCCCCACAAATCCCGAGAGATCCTCCGGAAGGTTGCTCCGGCAAGGTATCGGCTGATACCCCATCTGGATAGTGGGCTAGTGGGACTTGAGATGAGCGGTTGGTTCGGGTACCTACTCAAGTATATTCCATGAATAACCAACATGGTGATCTGTAGTTGGTTGGAATGAATCAGCCCCCAATAGTGTGTATCTCAAACACTACCCCCGGAGTTTGCATGCCCCCCATCCGCCCAGGCTATGAATAGCAGCAAACGTACCGTCGGCTGCAACTGAATCGCCCCACCAATCGATGGAATCTATGCTATTCTTGGGCTGGTCAATCAATGGCCAACGGCCCACACGCGGTACCCAACAACAAGCTGTCAGGGCGGATCCGAACACCAGTGGCTCATACAACGTTGGTGACCGGGATGGCGTATCATCATTCGCATGGCTCTACCCGATCGTATTATAGAGAACCTTGGAGGAGCTCTATATAGAATCGAGCATTCCGTCCCGTGTGACTCCTTCCTGCATCAGAAGGAGCCATAATCCGTTTATCATTTTCCATACTCACCATGAAACAGTCACTGAACTCGGCGTTGTTCGTTCTACTTGGGAGCCCTCTGGCTTCTGCAGCAACCCATTCAACGGGATCACCACAAACGGCGGATCAAGTGGATGAAGCAAAAGTTACATGGATTCTTGAGGGGCCTGATGGTGGCCACTATTTGTCAACTCAGACGTTTGTGCCGACTACGTATACGGAGTTCGCCAGTCTCACCACAACTCTTGTCACCAATACTATCATAACCGCCCGGGATAGTACAACAACTCGGGTCTCAACGTACAGTTACATGATCGGGCCCAATGGTGTTGGTTGGAGCATACCCTCAACAACTCAGAACGGTGCCACCATCCCACTCCCCGTTCCTACCTATCTTCCCGGCCAGGAGCCGGTTGAGTGGTCGAACTTTGGTAAAACCCGGCGTCAACAAAGGCAACAGAGAGAGGCCAAAAGACACGTACCACAGCAAGCCCAATAAAAAGAAAATAAGCGACAAGTTGAAGGATCATAGAATGGAGAAGACAGTTGGAAATACGAATATGACGGACCTCGAGACATCATGTAAATATGGGTTTTGGGCCACGAGGAAGAGCGAAAGACCCCACCGACAACGGCAAGGAAGGAGAAGACATGGAACTGCGAGGATCAAGAGAAAGAAACAGGAGCAGGAGTAACAGGAGCGGCAACTTAAAAGTAAAATATAAAACGTGTGTGCCGATAGGTTGCTCGCCACTGCTAGCATTCAAGGCTATATGGTTTTAATCAGCTCATCTATTTATTGCCTACGGGCATCTTGTCGGATGGCTCAGTCGGAAGATTGTGACATTTAAAGGCTTCCCTGCACTACGTTTACCTTTTTTGATATAGTAGTAAACTTTAAACAAAGTATCGAAGTTCAACCCCTGGCGAAGCAGTACTTGAATTCTATTTTCTCTCTCTCTATCTCTCACTTTGTCACCTCGCTGTTGCGCCATCATAAAATGGGATCCCGCGCTTTCTCTCTTTAACGTGTATCGATTAAGCGCGAATGAGAGATATGAGTACATAAACAATGCTATAATAACTTGACTGCTTAAGAAAACATCCCGGACCCCCTCCATCTCAAGTAGCTAATCGCGCCAGCAGCTCATCGGGTAGCTTCATGTTGAACAGCTCCAGGTGCTGCTGGGACCCGTGCACATCGTCCTCCATGAACCCGCCCGCCGGCACCAGCTTGCCGCCTCGGATGCGCGGAATCGTCACCTTGAACGCTCGCGCCGGGTCGAAGAAGCCGCACCAGACGATGTGCTCCCGGCTCACGCCCAACGCGGCCGCCACGGATGCCTCGCTTAGCAGGCCGCTCTGCTTGATGACCTGGTACGTCGCCTCGGACTCGAACATGGCGTCCAGCGTGATCTCGTACGGACCCGAGTTCTTGGACCGGAGTACGCGGGCTATGTCACCTAACACTGTCGGTGGAGAGTCCCTAGCGGGTGCCTGGGAGGTGATTTTGTTCTTGTTGCTGCTTTCCGGCTTCTCTGAGGTGTGTGCTGGTTGTTTTGCAGTGCTAGAAACATGCCGAGGAGTGTCGGTTTTCTCGCCACGACCGACCGTCGAGACCTTGTGTGTAATGCGCACCCCAGACACTTCAGTCTTGGCGGCGGGTTCTCCTTGCTCCTTTTCAGGGATGTAAAGATGTTTCTCGCCTTCCTTGAGATCCATCAAGTGGTAGATGGAGAACTTGGCACACGGTCCCAGCTCAACTTCGACTTTACCGCCAAGGCCAAAACCAAAGTTCCCCGAGGTGGCCTTTTGGCCCGGGTAGCTTCCATGCTGATAATCGTTAGTTAGCTCTTTTCTACTTCGACTCTTGAAGCCAAATGCTGGGGTGCACCGTAACTCACCATGGTACCGACCCGTGCGGTGGAGGCGATAGCTCTGGCTTCCGACTGTGTGGGCGCGATCACCTCTCCAATCAAGAAAATGTCGCCGGCTATATTACCCTCTTTGTCTTTTCCATGGATGTGCCAATGGATGTCCCAGTCCGAAACATCAGAATGCTGTACGGCGATGTACGAACGGATTTGCTCCAGCAGGGGGTCGATCTGACGGAGAAGTATCGCTGCGTTATACAGGTCAGTATGACTTTCAAGGGCTAGTAAGTCTCAGAAACGGAGAATTACTTACGATCTCGTATGGTTCCCATGTACATGCATCGGTAACCTACTATCGTTGCCGCTTCCAACTTCAACCGATACGGCTGCGCATTATCTTCGGAAAAGTGGAATGTGCTCCCCGAAACCCGGACGGTTCGCCCGTCTTCCATCTGCTCGTACGTTGATTTGGTAAGGTCCAGCCACCCACCCGGTCCGTAGAGAAGGTCGGGCCGAGACTTCTCGTACAAAGTATGAGCTGCCACGGAAAGGGGTGTACACCTTGAAGTGGGCAGGGTAGGCACGAGATCAAACGTGCCATTGTCGTATACTGTAGCAACAGCTCCGTAGGACTTGGGCTCGCTACAGAGCCCCCCACATTCCATGATTTTGCCCATGTGTTGCAGAGCTCCAAGCTGCTTTGACTTCTCTTCGGGGCTCGCATTTGTCAGTTGCGGTCCCATCAAGTGGGCTGCATAGGCGACATAAGGGGCCGGGTCGTAGGCTCTTCCCCCGACAATAATATCAAAGTCGGGGTCTGCCGCCATTGCGTCCAAGAAAGGCTCAGGGCCCAATTGGCTGACAATCGTAGTGGCATTCTCAATGTCAGCTTCGGTAAGAGGCGGCACGAACTTGCCGCAGCCCGTGATAGACCCTGCCCGCAGCCGGTCCAAAACGACGGCTTTGTTGATTCCTGCGAAGATTGCAAGTACCTTGAAGCGGTAATGTCTAAGTTGCGGTTTTAGTACTTCGCGCGTTTGTAATTTAGGGAGAAAGGGGGCTTTCATACTCATTCCCCTTCTCGGATACGATCTCCTCAATGATCTGCGAGATCTCTTTGACGTGTTCGTCAGATCCATCTCCCCCGGCAGAGCTGAATATCAGGGGCACGTGGAATTCGTAGACCAGCTTCAGTAACTTGGACAGGTCGCGGTAGTATGATGAGCGAGGGCAGCTCGTCACTCCCAACGCCAGCTTCTCCGGTCCGCTGTCGGTTGACCCGGAATCCAGGATGATCGCGGTTGGGGTGCCGGTAGCAACGAGCGACTCAAGTGCCGTTTCCGTAAGTTTCTCGTCGAAACCGTAGCCCATCATGCCGACCGGGGTCACAATATGGCACACAGGTGTGCCATTTGCATCTCCTATTGCTGTCGTCGATTCCATCTTCGTTTGGGTTGCGGTGTTGGAGACAGGCCTACAGGCAGATGCGCAGAAAGGGAGTAGCTACAAACGTAACAACACTACGACGAGTTGTTGAAAAGACTGGTATAAAACCTGCTTTATGTACTCCGAGATAGCCGCGTTCCGCATAAAAAACAAGCCGCTCGCGCCCCCTCGCCCTTCCTTTCGCCCAGCGTAACGCCGGGACGGCTCCGTATAAAGCCGAAATTCGCACGTGCCGGCCGATCTTCGCAATACCACTGCTAGCCGAGCCAATGTCCGTACGCGGGGCATACAAGTACATACGTAGTTCCCCTCAGTGTCCAAACTCTCCAAGCCATACAACTACGGTCTCCAACGACGTGCCCAATGATGTTCCAATTTGACGTGAACAACGAAATATTTCATGCGTTGTGTTCGGGTATGCCGAATGGGTTTAAGCAGACATGTGAAGATTGTAATTGTTCCAACCGGAAGGTATTATTACTTCGTATCCGGAGCATGTTTATGATGACGTTGGAAACGCTTCGAGTGATACAGGGCTATCTCCGAGTGGGGTGTTGTCCCTTGTCTTTCATGGTAAACGGCGTGCTATGAGCCAAGTAAGTAATTGGATTAAACTTCCTAAACTTTCTACCGCGGTTGCACAAAAGGTCTCGAGAGAACGGTCTTATCATAACCCCTTTTTTGCTTGCTCATTGATGCTAGAGGAAGTCTACGGGAGTTAGCCGGGAATAATGTCCCATTACCTTGCCTAGTAGATCTGATAAATGCCTGTAGTTAATATCGGCGTGCATGAGAGTGGATAGCCCGACCACCAAGCCTCCATGCCCCCCGGATTCTTCCCCGCAAAATGTCTTGACGTCAATCGTTAAGTTTTGTGCTCCGCTATCTACCCCGAACAGGCTATCGGTCCTCCAAATCTGGAGTGAAAGTTTGCTGGATCTCTCAACCTACAAACTCACCCATCTCACCATGTCAACAGCGCAAGGCAAGAGGATTGTATTCACCGGGGGCAGCGGGAAAGCCGGCCGTCATGTGATCCCCGAGCTCCTGAAGCGCGGTCACAAGGTTCTGAACCTGGACCTAAACCCCCTGCCGAACCCAGACGGCCAGGGGCTCAACCCGGACGTCTTCACGCTCAAGACAGACCTGACCGACTCCGGGCAGGTCTTCAACGCGCTGACGACGCACTTCAACTTCGGCGGCTTCGACGACGGCAAGGTCCCGCAGCCGCCCGACGTCGTGATCCACTTCGCCGCCTACGCGCGCGTTATGCTGGTGCCCGACAATGAGACCTGGAGGGGCAACGTGACGTCGACGTACAACGTCATTGAGGCCGCGAGCAAGCTGGGCGTGCCCAAGATTATCATCGCGTCCAGCGAGACCACGTACGGCGTCTGCTTCGCCGAGGGCGCCGACGTCAACTACGAGCACTTCCCCCTGAGCGAGGACGACGACGTCAACCCCATGGATACGTATGCGCTGTCCAAGGTGACGGGAGAGCGCGTCGCCCGGGGCTTCTCGCGCCGCTTTGGCGGCTCCGACATCTATGCGCTGCGCATCGGCAACGTCGTCGAGCCCCACGAGTACGCCCGGGATTTCCCCAGCCACGTGGGCAAGCCCGAGACCCGGCGGCGCAACGCGTGGAGCTACATCGACGCGCGCGACCTCGGCCAGATCTGCGATCTGTGCATCCAGAAGGACGGGCTGGGTTTCCAGATCTTCAATGCGACGAATGACACCATCACCACGACGGTGCCGACGGAGGAGTTCTTAGCCAAGGCCGCCCCGAATACGAAGATTACGCGGAAGATGGAAGAGTGGGAGGCCCCTCTGTCCAACAAGAAGATCAAAGATGTGTTGGGCTTCAAGGAAGAGCACAACTGGAGGAAGTATTATACTCCGTGAGCCAGGTTATACCTTGTATATTTATTGTCGCTTGAAACTCTTAGATCCCGGGAATTTTGGAATCAGTGTCAACACAGCCACCGCATGACTCTTTTGGATATTGCCTGAGAATCAGAGGACCCTGATCATGTTCTGCTGACCACATTGAACTCGTGTTATCCCAGACTCGGCCAATATAGGATCCACCCCCTCCCAACGCTTGTGTTTCCCTAATTATTGCCCAATCACACGTTACACGACATTGGTTGGCCTCCTTATCTGGGCCTACGCTTTTCCACACTTCTTGTTGCCTAGCCTTTAAGACGGCCGCACTTGTTGGTTTGCCATTTGTCTAACCTCCCCCTCACCAAAAGCCTACCAAGAAACATACCCGCCGCGAGCCCTCTTTATTTATTCGCATGTTGGTTTGAAGCAACCGGCCGTTATTCTTTTTCCCTGGGAATATTCTATACTTGTATCCAATCTACTAGACACGCCAGCAGTATGCAGGAAACCGGAATGCCATTCGAGGCTCTTCCTGGAGCCGCGAGCAAACACGCTCTCGCCGGTTCCGCCGATCGACTTCTAGCTGTTTCGGAGCTGCCACCCGTCGAGGATCTCCAAACATGGGTTGAACGCCTCCTTCGGTGCATAGGCGAATTCCTCTCAAACATATGGGCTTTTGTTGTGGATTTCGTGCCCCGGGTCCCCGGTTATCTCCTCGACGGCTTCAAGGTAGCTGGATTATGGCTGATCCACGCACCGCTCCGGCTCGTCGAATGGCTGTCGCGGACACTAGACTCATGTCCATTCCTGATGGACCTAGCGAAATGGATTTCCATAGCCTTCGGAGTCTTTGTTGTCCTAAGCCTCGGCATACGCACCTATCACCAGTGCCGCCCTAGAACCAAGAAGAGCATACTCCCTGGACCCAACGAAGGGTGTTCCTTCGATTATGGCACTTGTAACGGACATTCGCAACGAGACGGTTGGCGACGTGCAAACATCAGGGCCACCTATCAAACCAGGGGTTCACACAATGCGGCAAACCGTCATACAAACGCTGTAAGTTTCTCCAGTGTTTTCCTTGGTTCCAAAAACGGAAGAGTAGCTGATTTGTCTAGGGCCAGGAATGGGATGTATTCGACGCTGCAGACGTCATAGTGGCGTACCGTTTACCAACCGAGACAACCAGAAAGAATAACCAGAAGTAACCCTACTTTGCGAGGGAGTTGTAACGACAAGAGCGATACTAATAGTAACAAATGGAACACCGAAGGCACAAAGCACAATAAATAGCACAGGATCAAAGGAATGACCTTAGCCTATGTAAATGTACTCAGATTGTGTTGAGACGACAGGAAGCATTGTTCAAACAGACAGAGGAAGTTATAGCATCCAAACAGGTTCGTCAGGTGCCCATAAATTTTCAAAGACAGGGTCATACAGGTAGTTGACAGGCTGATAAAAAGTTTATTGATTATAAACAACAATACGTGACACTATCTTCGATGTTTCACCACCCCCTTGAAAATAAATACCAAGAAACGATCTTACTATAGATATTACATAAGACAGCATTATAAGGCTACAGAAATTTCTAGAGACAGACCAGGGAGCACTCGCCCGGTCAGAGGCCACTTTCTTACTTTCAAGGTATTGATATGTAAGTTTTGTCTGTTCATATCATGCATCAACTATAGTATGTGTATCTAAATGACACAAATACATGCGCCAAACAACCCATTGATAATGATGATGATATTATGCTCCAGATCCCGGTTCACGAATCTCAGTAGCAGGAGAAACTGTATACCCTTCACCAATTTCTTCGTCGTTCAATTACTCCATCACCTCATCAGTATCAGTCCTCCGAGCGCTCTGAGCCATCTGAATCTCCTGGGAAAAGCACATCCCATTTCGCCTTCCACTCGTCGATATTGTCATCATCTTGTTGGGTGTACATGATTCGACGAGAGAATTGCAAGAGACGCCTTGCAAGAGGGAACCACGGGCTAGTGGCTTCCCAGATCCAGTGCTCCCCGGCAGCTTTTTCAAATGCTCTCTTAATCTCTGCATCTTCTGGTGTGCTGGGCTCGTTTCCCGCAACATCCAAGGGTTCCTCGTTCCAGTCATGACCATGACCGCATTGGCCACATTCGTCATCGTCGTCTTGGGCCTCTTCATTCCCATCGTCACTGGCGATATCCTCTTCGGTTACTTCGTCTTCATCATCATGCACCCCCCAACCAGTCTGCCAAAGCCAGCGGGGCAGTATTCGAGCAGCGAATCGAGGTGCAAAATTGACGTCATCCCAGTCAATGATTCCTGTAATTGTAGGCTCTGGCTGAAAGTCGATCATGATGTTGCGGGGGAAGAAATCCGGATGTTGCAGGCAGATGTGGTCATTCTCAGGCTTGAAGAGTTCATTGTCCACCATGCCTTGAACCATCTTTTGAAGAGGCTCAAAACGGTCCAAAAGATATTCATAAGGAGTCCGTCTGTTAAGCGCCTCGTAGATGCGCCTTTGGTAGATGGGTAGCATGATATCATTGACGGAGAGGCCAGGGGGATCGTGTCGTAGTCGCTCAATGGGCAAGATGCCATTCTCTCTGTTGTTCCAGTCGATTGGGTTATCGGCAATTTCAAGCCACTCGGTCCCAAAGGGCTGGATGAATACATTATTGTCGGCGCGGCCTCCAGATGGGAACTTCTTGTGGGCTTTCATTCGTCCAGCGATGGGGCTCGTAATCGATTCCATCTGTCGGTACAATTGCGCAAGCTGTTCAGCAATGATGAGTTTCTGCTCTTGAGAAAGGTCGCCCAAGACGCTCTGCAAATTCCTTCCTGGAATTCGTGAAAGTATGACGAAGTCATGCTCGAGAGCATTGTCCTCTGTCGCGTCCCAATTGATAACCTTCGGGACCTTCAGGTCCGTAAACTCGTTCAAGTACTCGAGGATGGCAACGGTACGTGGCACCGAGTCATCTTCCCACGGGAGACGCAGCACGACATCTGGTAGCTGGCCGGCGATGTCCGCGCAAGATATGACGTAAATTTGGTTGAAGGTTCCCTCGTCAAGATACTGGACGTCGATAGTGCCTTCCATAACAGCTGGCCAAAGTTGTTTACAGAGGGCAGCAATCCGGGTTATGATTTCTTCCTCTGGAGTGTAAGGGACTTCAGAATCGTCTTGTGGCACAAATTTCTGCGAATCGATGGAACAGATGCTTGTGCGCAATTTGGGAGATTTTCGTTTCGTTATCAAAGGCGACATCTCGGGCTCTGTCGACTTGGGTGACATGTCGGAAATTAGTTGGGTCATAAGAATCCAAGTGTCTCTTTTCTTTTCTTTTTTTCGTGACAAAGTGAGAATGGCAAATGTAGTAAAATTCAGTGAAAAGTGGCAGTCGGGGATGGTTGCTAGGTTAAATCATAGATTTAGTCAGTCGTCTGACGAAAAGAGCAAAGCAATTATTAATTCGAGCCGGGGAAAAAAGCAGCTATAACCATAAGCTGAAACAGGTAAATGGCAGGTGCTAGAATGCTGTATTCAATAGACTACCTGTGGAATTGTTGTTGCCCATGCTGAGAAGTGGTTTGCTCTACGGGTTTGTTGACCGAATTCTGTTCCTTGCAGGTTTAATTCTGGTCCATGCCGAACGGATTCGCTTCCACCTTAGGTTCTGTTAACTGCTATCAGCAACTTTGTTAGAAAATGAAAGAATATGATACTTACTTTCCGCCCTTGATCTTGCCGTTGCTGGCTGGTTCCAGCTTCTTGGCCATCTCAGCTTCCTTCTCAGCTTTGAGCTTTGCGGCTCTGGCTCGGCTATTGTTGGACGTATCTTCAGCAATGCACATGCGGCAGCGCTGGCCTTTCAAGCAGATGTCGTTAGGATGTTTCGGACATGGGCCCTGGTGATTGGTGCAATAGGACTTCTGGGAGCTTGCACAAGGACCAGCTCCCTTCTTGCCCTTTCGTGGGCAGTGGTGAGGCTTCACCATTGGCGCTTTTGGCTTCGGGAATTTGCCAAGCAAGGAGTTGTTTTCGTATTTTTTGCAAAGTTGTAGTGCCTTGACAGAGGCAGTAGCAAAGGCGTGAAGTGAGCGTTGGGAGGGGGAACGACGCCGAGGGGAGCGGACGACGTGTAAGAGAAAGGCAAAGGGCGACAGTCGCTCAATGATGTTGGCTTTATCTTCATAAAGAAGGAAGAGTGAGAGTGATGCTTCATGAGCCCCAGATAGAAGTCTGCGGGAAGATGATGCGTTTGACTGGCGCTGAAAGAGGTGTTGCACTTCGGTGATGATACATAAGATGAGGTGTGCCTCGGCGACAGTGAATGCAATAAGCTGTTCATTAACATGGCTTGGTTTTTCCTCTATCATTTTGATCGAGGGAATCATAGATTATTTCAAGTTTTATTGTTCGAATCGCTTAGGGGACGATGCTACAGCAGCTAATTACATCCAGCTCACACCCCAATCACATTGGAGGATTTCCGCAAGCTTCCTATCTGGCCTTGCCTAGGGACTGTAGCCACTACATCTATTGCAAACCAGTCTTCTCGAGCTGTCCTCAAATGAAGTCATCATGCTATATGGATAATAGGACAAACAGCACTAAATCAATGGATGTCCAGGGTTATAGTGCTGCTGTCTTTGACATGTCTTTCGGATCACGCACAAGTAATCTATCATACCACCACCCAATCCCCTCGTAGAAGCCACCTGACTACACCAGCGCTGATACTGGTGTTATATCCATAACCAGTAGAGTGGTAATGCTGGATTTTCTAAAGATGTTTAATAAGGCACTCTAGGTTTACAACAACAGTAGTTTCCGGGCATTAAAGCTGCCCAGTGTTACGGAATTCATCTGCATATTACACTGTTCCTAATTAAAGCACGTACAGACTGAAACTATTAAACGTATAGCTGCAGCTGTGCAACGAGAAGGAAACAGATGATATAGTAGGAACCATTGTCATACGGCTGGTCCTGATCTGGCATGCACACAAGACGATCAACAACGGTTTGTCTCTTGAGCACTTCTCGAAACTTTCCATCCGGATTCCTAGGCGACCTCCTTGGCCTCTAGAATGCGAGAACTCCGAGATTATCTAAATATTCCGTTCTATTAAGAGTAACAAGTGAGGCAGGATTTTCCATGATAATTAGTTAGCCTCTATAGGATCGGCAACTCCAGGCTTTGAAAGAATGTTTTAACGTCGTCGATAGACCTTCAGTGTACCAGGGAGAGAACACGGGGATACTGCATAAAAGAGTATTATCCTCGCATACTTTAAAGCTTGAGCCTCTGGTTAGAGGATACTAAAGAGCGAAGAGTGGCATCACTAAAATGATCAATAGCAGTCTGGGGTCTCCTCCTGGCACTGAAGACGTCAGAACAGGTTGGGTATTGAAGGATTCCGGGTGCTTGTCCGAACACTATCCCGACCCGTTGCTTGAGATCGACTCATCAGATTCAGGATATCTGACTGAATAAGCGATAACAGACCATTATACCAGTCATCAACAGTATCCAACGCCGCCGCACTACCAGGACAACAAACTCGTCTATACACCGGGGCCAGATGAGCTGGAGCCTGTTCGGACCGAGTTACAGTGATGCTACCAGGCTTTTTGCAACCTTTGTTGTCCATCGAACATGCTCCAGTCTCCCGACCACTTCGCGAGAGATTTATTGGCCTCCCCGTTAAGAGCCTAGACCAGGTTCAATCAATCAACCGTTTAGATTCGACAGATAGATAGTGGCACGACAGCAGAGCAGGAAGAAGTATCTGAACCTCAAAAGAATAACGAAGAGAAAGGGCCACACAGAGAGAGGTAGAGAGAGAGTCGAGGGTCCTATATGAGCCTTACTCGTTCTAGTGTTGTCACCGGCCAAAGCATTCCCGGCCGCAAATCTGCGTGGGAGAACGGAGGATGGCTATCGGCGGGGGTTGAGTACTTGACCCGCAAATGGCTGCTGAGTAAAGTCATGTGTCCGACCACTTCATAAGTTTTCATCGTGTCGGATGTTTCTTTCTCTTCGATCCTTTGCCCATTCATTTCTTCATTCTCAATTCTTTTCTCCTTCTGGTCATAATGCCGTGGCGAAGAACAAACTTCTCGGAGGATCTTAATCTCAGAATCGCTTATCTCGTCAATCGTCGGCGTGCCTTCGTAGCCAATGGCAGCATCGGAGCCATTCTCGGTGAAGAGTACCAAGGCTTTGTACGATCCCTGTTCTTCTGAATCGGAAACCCCGACAGATTCGTCTTCGTGACACGGGGAAAACCGTGAGAATACATCGAGGCTACCGGAACTGTTGCCGACGCGCCACGAAGCCCAGGTGCCTGGCTCGACGAAGCTGTTGCTTGAGTCGCTGAGTGTCCATGCCGGCGATGATTTCGTCGTCCGGGCGATATGGACAGGAAACGTTTGTGATTCGATGTGTATGGCTTTCGGGTGTTGAATAAACGACATTCTCTCCGGAGATGCGCTCGGTGCTTCCTCTGCCTTTGTTTCCGCCTCGGTCGGCCCAGATATCGGGCTTTGTCCAAATAACTCCTCAACATCAATCACGGCTCCGTCGTCATTCTCCACCCAGGCACTGCGAGCAGAAACATACCCGCCCAAAAACAGAGGATGCGTGCTGCCCGTAATCCCTCCCCAACCCACACTACCCGTCCAGCCTGTCCACGACCACGAGGGGAACAGCTCTGGCGAGCGTCGTCTCCCGGGCCGGGTGACCCAGGTCAACCCGATCATCAAAGCCTGCGTCATCCCCGAGGCAAGGAAGTGCATTTTTCGCTCTATGCCCGTCTTTTTCCCCCAGGCATCGTTCAGAATCCGAGGCAAGGCGACAAGAGGCACGCCGGCCAGGTTAGCCGTCGGATACTTATCCTGCCCGGAAAGTGAGTGGAAGATGCCCTGCATGGCGTTGAGGTAGTCCGAGTCGAATGTCAGCGCACGGGACGAGTACACAGCGATGGCATCGAGCACGAGAATGGCTTCTTCTGCAGTCTGAGACGGGCGGTTTAGACCTTGGAATACAGGCTGGAGCTGCTCTTCGGGCCGCGTGTGCCGCGAGCGTGGGGCAAAGTCCTGCGGGAACGGCATACACTCTTCGCAACTTGCCGTGTTGCACTCAAAGTACGTCTGCTGGTCCATGAAGACGAGCCGGCGACGGGAGAGGAGGCCTTCCTGATATGTCCACGCCCTGGTCGACCAGATGGTAGTCATGATCTGGGAACTAGGGTCCTCGGGGAACGCAACCACGGTGTGACCTTTGATATCATCGCTGATCTGAGGCTGCCTCGCTCGCTCGGACACGCCAGGCAGGCCGTAGTCCGGGTCCTCTCCCGCCGCCGCGACAATGGTCAACACGGAGCAGTTGTAGATGAGACCCATGTTCATAATCTGACGAGCCTTGTCCACGGGGTCGTCCTGCTTGATACAGTACCGATCAATCCAAAGGTATCTGTAGCCCAGCCGGAGCGTCACGGTCATCACGTCACGGATAGTCAGGGGAAGATCTGCCTTTGCCAGCGAGCCAAGCGTACCAGGGGTCTGGCCTGGCTTTGGCTTCCCCCAGACATAACTCAAGGAGACATAGCTACAGCCTTGAGGGGTCCCAATGAGTGTCCCATCCATACAGTCAATCACGTTCGTCGGCCAGAACGGCGTTTGAGTCAAGGGTGCACAGGACGCTTGATGATTGACAAGACAATGTGAAATCCAATCCTTGGCCCTATCCAGGTCAGCACTCGGCTGAACTCTGGCGGCTGACAGCCACTTTGCTGTCTCCGTAGCAGGTACTTGGGCGAACTCGGTCTGTCCCAAGGCCACAGCGAAGCGAACAGGGTTTCCCACCCAGGGACCCGAGTCGAGGTGGAAACATGGCATCAAGTTCCTGTCATAGACATCTGTGTGCTTGGTAGCCAGGACGAGGCCGGTAGCCTTCGCATCCCAGAAGCGAAAACGCTGATACAGCTGAGCGCTCCATCGCCGTGGGGAAACCAGAAACAACTCCTGGTCGGCTTCTCTTGCGGGCACAGTGCCGAGCATCCAGCACGTGATGCGGCAGAGGGGACATGATTCCTGGGATCGTGCGATGTAGTCCTTTCCCAAGCCGAGGGAAAGGACGATCGGTGCCTCGACTTTGTCGTCCAGAGGCGGGTTGAGGTTTGCTGTGGAACAGAGGTCGCACAACCGCTCATTGCTATTGATTTCTCCCGTATTTGATGCTGAGTGGGAGTCGTATTCTGGCCTTTCCCCCATGCTTTGCGACTACAATTCGTGAGTAGGGGCCAACCTAGTCACTAACAAAAAACAGGAGCTTGTGTGGAGATATTCACGACAACATTGAATGCGTGCGTGTATACGTAGAATCTGGGATGATGGATCCTGCAGTTGCATGGGGTAGGAAACGATATAGGACTCGACCGGTAGGTCAGATTCAGGGACCGTGCGCTTTTCTAAGTAGGTAGACAGGGGTGCCAACTGGCGCTGGGCAAGCCCCTGGATCATCGGAATAACTGGAATCAGACCATGCTGATGCCCATAACAGCACCAACCCGCAAGGCTGCTGGTCAGCGGTCGATGTTCTGCCAATGCTTTACCCAATCAACCACCTTCTCCCAGTGGGTCGCCATATGGCGGCTATTATAGCTGTCTTCCGTGCATATGTAAAATGCGGCATCGTCACCGATTGCAGCCAAGACCTGCGGGCTGAGGCAGGCCGCATAGTAAAAGTCAACATCTTCTCTGGTCGAATGTACCGCAAGGCAGTCAAAAAGGGCCCCCTTGATCGAGCTGGAGTAAACGTGGATCTCGGAAGCGAGCTGGCCGACGGTAATCATCTCGCCGCCCTCGTTGTCTATGACAAGGGGAAAAGGCCAATCTTCCAAGGCGTCTGCATCGTGCCAGTAGTCCCATGGCTGTGGGTGCGTGTAGAGTGTTTAGCGTCATTAAGATGGCTTACCGTTCCAAGGTCTGTCTACATGTCAAATTGATTGACTACTGAGGTATTCCTGGAGTCGCTGGTGCAAGGGTACATCTGTTCACACGTTTATTGGTGAGAAGTCTAAGGCCCAAAGATTGGGGATAGTTATGAGAGCTGTCAGTGCCTATGCCAGAATCATTCATAGTGCGCGATCGAAGAGAGAGTTCTCTTGGGAATCAAAGGCCCTGCTGCTGATTAGAAACGTCTTACCCAGCCAGATCGAACAAAAGCGCTTGATATTTTGCGACCTAGCCATGATCTATGAGCAGGGTAAGATGCTTCGACAAGCTGCTCTATCCCAGTAACAATATCCGTTCCACGTTATTGATCGAAGCCATGGGCGACTGACGAGCCAATGTGCCAGTTATTCAGGATTTCCACAAAATGTTCGTTGTTTGCAGATTGCCCATGTGGTAAAAATTCGAACGGCCAGCTCACTTTAAGATCATGTTGCCCCCACGCTCACACACAGCATGCCTCCCCTTGGGTCTCACACCTCGAATGCTGACTTAGCCCGCAACATCTTGGCGTTAAGCTAATTCATGCTTGGCGCGAGGAGATATTATCGGGCTATGGCATCTCGAATCGCGAAGTGGCCAGCATCCGCTCCTGTGTCCAGTTCGGTGCGTGGACACGCTGGCACAATGTTACCGGAGACTGAGGATCTAACGAGAGAGATGAATAGTACCATAACGGCTGAACCTTGTGTCAGGTATCACTACTAATGATGTCGCTAGAAACCACATGGGTCATCTCCATATTGAACATTATCCATGCTTTCATCAACAATTGCATATACAGTCTGCCATGATAGCACGAGACATTCCAGATAATGACCGCTTACCGATGACAGATATATAATTATGAAGCCCATGCGCGTTGAGTCTATTGCAGCTATAGAATTCCCATTCACCGTGCCTTGATGAGAGTCTAGCCAAGATGGACAGCATGTATGTGGGGATTGCTTGCTGACGCATTCTCCAGAGGGTGTTGATGTGTCCAACCCGCCCTCTTTTAACTCTCAAGTATTGACGCGAAAGTAGTTAGTATGGCAGCTAGGGTATGCTCACCACGTTGCTATCTTGCGCCAACCTCTACGCTCATAGGTGAGGTGGGACCATAGGCAATTCGCTGTCAGCAGCATCGACTATCATCCTTGAGGCTAGGAATGAATATCGGTAGAGACCCACACAGTCTCGCAAACAGACAATATGAACACTACGGCGGGAGCGAACCCGGCTAGTGGCCGATGGCTGTTGTCTCGATATGGCTGTGGAGATGCGGGCCCCGGCCCCCCTTTTTGAGGCACATATGCGAAGCCCCGAAAAAGCGGTGTCCGAACCCCGAAATATCGCAGGAGGAACATTTAGACACTGTATTGTCTGCAATTGGTACGCAGATTGGAGGGCCGCGTGTTCTGTCAGGATGGGAACGAAGGGAGTTGAAGATGGGATATCCATGAGGCAGGACGGCGCGTGAGACAAGAGCAAGAAGCACAAGGCAGGACGTGATCATGTGCTTCAGGGTATTCCGTAACATTGCTTCGAGGACTTCGATCCGTCTTGAGTGGTGTCCATACTTGGTTTTGAACCCCATTCTCTGCTTCAGCTCTTTTATGCTATCATTAACTGATGTGGTATCTCGCTTTTGCCAAACCAACCCGAGCCCCTAATATCCAGGGCGGGCATCAAAAGTAGATACATGCCAATTATGCAAATGCCATATACAAGCTGTTTCTAACCAATCCATTAGAATACAGCGGGATCCAAGCACATCGTTTCGAGCCCTTGCTCCTAGCCAGACGCCATCCCGACATCCGGCGCTTCATCCATTACCAAATCCGGATCAATCTCAGTACCCAAATCTCGATCGTCCAGGAAACGTCTCCCCAGCAAGTCGTCCGGCAGGTAGTCCTGTTTGACTTTCCCGTCACGGTAGTTCGGGTTGTACTTGTACTCCTTGCCGTAGCCAAGCTCCCTCATCAACCTGGTCGGCGCATTGCGCAGGTGTATTGGCACGGGTAGACCAGCAACGCCCGGCTCTCTCAGCGCCGCATAGGCATTGTTCAGACCTCGGTAGGCTTTTGTACTCTTTGGAGCGAGGCATAGAGCCACAGCGCAGTGAGCGAGGGGGATCCTAGCCTCCGGCATCCCTATCTGTTGCGTGGCTGTATACGTAGCGGTAGCAAGAGGTAGCAGCGTGTTATCGGCGAGACCAACGTCCTCCGAGGCGATGACGACCATGCGGCGCGCCACGAAGAGCGGGTCTTCACCCGACTGTAGCATGCGCGCTAGATAGTACAGCGCGGCATCCGGATCTGAGCCTCGGACGGATTTGTGGAACGCGGAGATGGTGTCATAGTGCTGGTCACCTGCGCGGTCGTAGACGAGCGTCTTCGTTAGCGCTGCCTTGATATCGGCCTTGGTGATTTCCGCTCGAGTGGAAAGGGAGAAAGCTAGCTCGAGAAGGTTAAGTGCCGTCCGCGCATCCCCGTCGGCAAAGTTGGCGAGATAGGTCAGGAGTTCGTCATCGAGCAAGGGTGATGGTGGTGTAGAGGACCCGGACTGTTCCATCTGCAGGGCCCGCTGCAGGATGTTCAAGACATTCTCTGTACTCAGCTTCTGCAACGTAAAGGTCCGACAGCGACTGAGAAGGGCGTTGACAACCTTGAAACTGGGATTCTCCGTTGTAGCACCTATCAGAGTAATGGAACCCGCTTCCACAGGCCTGAGAAACACGTCTTGCTGTGCCTTGCTGAACCGATGTATCTCGTCGCAGAATATAATTGTCTTTCGGCCAGTCAGCTTCAGCTCGTTCTCGGCCTCGATGAAGAACTTCTTGCACTCCGCCACGCCCGAGCTAGTCGCGTTCAGCTCAATGAACCGCGAGCCCACCATCTGCGCTATACATCGGGCGATGGTTGTCTTGCCCGTTCCACTGCCACCCCATAGTATCATGGACGGCACGCGATCCTGCTCGATCAGCGACCGGAGCACGCCATACGGTCCCACGAGCTCTTGCCCAAACACTTCGTTGAAGTTCTGCGGTCGCATGCGCTCAGCGAGCGGTGCTGCCCTGTTCATTTTCGTCCTCTTTGCCACCCGCCTTGAATCATCGTCGTTCGTGTTTGTGTCGTCTTGTTGACGCCCCCCATCTGCGGCCGCTGCTTCCGGAAACGGGGCATCGTACTCGCCGGCGCCGGGTCCTTCATCGAAAGTGCGTTTCGTCGCGCCGTTCAGCTTGAGCGTCCCGTTTGGCCCGTTGGCGACGGGCGCGAGGACTTTGGAGGGTATTGCGTGACGCTTGGCGGACGGGGTCTGGAAGAAGCTCGAGGGCGGCCGTTTTTGGGAGGATGTTGAGCCATTCTGTTGTTGGGTGGAAGCTGCCGCCGGGTTCGGTGACGTGGAAGATGCAGGCTCCGCAGAGCTATCGAGAATGAAGTCCTTGCATTGCGAGTCGATGTGGTCGTTGATTTTGGCAGGCCTCACCTGGTTGGCGCAGATTGGACATTCTACCATGGTGCATTCACTAGCAAGATCATCAGAAAGAATAGCGTGTATACGTCGTATTTGGGGCCAGCAAAGAAAATCAAGTTAAGGACTCAGTAACAGGCAAATATGTTGCGACAAACATGGGCTCATCCAGATGGAATGGGGGAGAAAATATCCAAGTCGCGAGAGCTCGGTTCGATATCGATCCAATTAAGATTCGGGTCCCTTCTTTTTGAGGGAGACCAATGACGCGCTCGCTCGCGTGTAACAATCTATTTGGCGTGGGGTATCATGTCTTGGTTCCTGGCCCGACCCGACCTGCATTATTCGGCATTTTGTGCAAGCGTCCAGGGATGAATGGGCTTGACTGTAGAATCTAACAAAAGTACTCACACAGAGCAATTGTCCCTCGTCATTGGCTAAAAGCTTCACTGGTCAGCATGGGTATGTATGCAAGGATCAACCGTAGACTGTACATTTACGTAGATACCATTTGATATTCGTCCATTTGACACTTCGAACCATGTGCATCATAGGTATTCCATTTCCTACCTACCAACCTCAATTTGAGGAAGAACCAACAAATACGTTTCAGCAGTAGCAACTTCCATATCAAGACATATAATAATAGCATTCGAGCATTTTCTGCCGACGACGATATCTACGGGTATCGCTTGGTCCGTTCTAATGGACATCAATTTCCAACATACAGCTACCATTTGAGCTCCTCTAGCTGCTGGCTGCGCTCGGCTCTCATCTACGGCCTTTCTTGGCCGGTGGTGCCGCATCGACTTCGCTATCTTCGTCGTCCACCGAATCATTATCACTGTAGTCCACCTCGTTCTCGTCCATATCGTCTTCTACTACTTCCAGTGCATCCGCATCATCGTCGTCGTCCGAGTCCTCATCATCCTCGGAATCGTTTTCGCCGATGCCATTAGCCATGGCCATCTCTTCCTCGTCGTCAACATCCATGACTCCATCGTCCATATCGTCGTCGTTTTCTTCGCCTTCGACATAGACGACACCCTGCTCTTTCTCGTCCTCCTCTTCCTCATTCGAGTATTGCATCATCTGTCGCAATTTCATCTGCTGAACGAGGAGATCCAGCTTGCCTTTGAGCGACAGAAGCGAGCTGAGACCACGGGTGCGCTCCTCCATGACTCTGTGCAGCTCGCCCAGTTTCTTGGTGAGGTCGGGCTGGGTTGCAAGGGCTCCTCCGTGTGTTACGAGGGTCCATTGCACCCATATCAGCAAGGTGCCAGCTCGGCCAGGTCGCCTGTGCATTCTCGATGCCAGTTTTGTAAGCAGAATACCTGCTAACGACGAATCTAGTCGCTGAACTGTGCTTCGAATTGTGTTCGCGTCGGTTGTACGGAGACATGACTCGAGAAGGTCCGCGTCATCGGTGCGGAGAGCTTGGGATAGAGCGGTACCAAGAGATGCCAGGCTAGGAGGTGCTAGAATCTTGCCGGGAGCGGCGGTAGCGGAAGGCTGAAGAGCCAGGAAGGCTGCAGAGACGTCAATGGTTGATTCTGCGTTGAGACGTTCGCCAAACGTGGGCTCGGCAACTTCTTGGTCCGAGTCGCCCTCGGTTATGGGCTTGGGCGATTGCATATCCGTGTCTACGTCGCCATTTTCAGTGGGTATCGCAGGAGTGCTTTTGGAAGCGCTGTTGAGCTTCTGTGATGCGATCCGCTTTGCGGGGGCTTCTTCCGCAGCTTTGCCCTCCTCTTCGTCAGAGAAGTCGTACACGCTGCTTCCATCATCGCTTGATATCTCTATGACACTGTCGCCCTTGGCATCGGCTCCATGTGTCTCGGTGTCAACGCCAGTGACAGCTGTATCGGCTTCGTTGATGTGCGTCCTCAACTGCTTCTTTGCACTCTGCCTAACCACAGGCTGGGCAATCCTCCCAGGGGCCTTTCGCTTGGTCGACATGTCCGCAGAGGTGGGGGATCAGGGTTTGTCCAAAGAGGTGTTGACGGCTGTCGTGCGTAGATGGCTTTGGAATGATTCAAGATGCACGATATTGAATTGGCGCAAACAGAAGGAATATGTCAAAAGCCTATTCCATCTATTAGGCTGACCGTAGGTAGTAAGTACAAGCAAAGAAGTTGAATTGCCGAATTGCACACTGACTGACAGACGGTCCCAAGTCCCAAGATGCGCCTGTACCAATAACAGGCACTTAAATTTTCTAGACGACCTCCAGGAACTTTTTTTTACGATAAGGCTAGAGTCGCGCTCAGTCCATCCAGCGATAAGAGCTAATGAGTAAGCCAGCGGTGGAATACCTTTTCCGCGCTCCACCGCAAAGTACTTAGGTACTTCCACTCTAATATCCAACAGTGCACATCGACTGGACTGTCAGTCATGGAGCTGACAGCTGTTAGGTGGAGGAAGCTCGGATCTTTGGCAAACCTAGCGCAGAAATCTAGTGCAGAGCTCCCTCCCCTCTCTCCCTCGCAGGTTTGGCGGAGTGTACCTAAACCAACAGCTTTTGCTGCTTCATTCTTCTTCCAGCGAATTATTCGCAACCATCCCCATGACTCGAATGCGCACTCTCTGACCTCTCAAATTTTCACCATGACCTTTTCTCTCGATGTCAAGGCACTTTGCATGCTGAAGGTCCTCTATCCTTGCTCAGTTCAGTCGGTGCAGCGTCGAATTTCGCATCTATATCATTTCCATGTGACGACACTTCATGGGAAAGCATACCTTAGATACAATATCGGGTCATATCACGACTGTGCTGCCTGGAGGCAACAGCGGCGGCAACACTTGACGATTACACTTTGAGACTTGGAAGGACGAGTACGAACAGTTTTTTCTTTGTCGTGTGCGTGACGACGATGAAGCCACGCTGTTCGCTGGCCAAGTGTGCAATTGGTTGCAAACTTTCCAAGGTAGGTTTGGCAGCCTAGAGGCTTGATGCGACGGACGGCAAGTCGAGATTGGGTTGTGGAAAGCCCCATAGCCCGCCCATGGGAGCTTGACGCTTGTCCGCTTGTCGCATGTCCCAGGCTCCCCAGCTCCATCTCTTTCTCTCTCTGTGTGCTCTGTGTCTCTTTCGTCTACGGATAAGTACTCGCTCACCCTCCCCAGTCAATCAATCAATCAACCCCGAAGACCGATCCCTTCATAATGCGATTGGTTTTTGTTTGTCTGATTTGAGCAGCCTGTTTTGCTGTTGCTGCTGTAAGAGCGCAAGAGAGCTGCAGCCAGCCAGCCAGCCAACAGGCAGACGTTCGAGAAAGCCAGTCTCGCGAATGAGCGTGAGCGTGAGCGTGAGCATACCTACACGTACATAGCGTGTCTGCCAGGCCGGGCGCCCAGAGCTCTCTCTTCCTCTCTCATCCTGTCTTGTCTCATCATGCGACCCACACGTAAACTATAGACTTATCTGATTGGCCCAAGCTCCTTTTGCTACACTGATTGGTCCAGGGTCCGCAGCTTCCTTGTCGTGATTCCCTGTCTGGCGCGTTCTACAAATAAGAAGTGGCCCCAAGAGCCCAAATTTTTCGCGACGGCCATCGGAAAAGAGAGTCCTTGATTCCTGACTTTATTTTTTTTCCCTCCCCCCCTTCGAACTTTCTCTCGTGTCTCGACTTGTCTCCCTCCCAGTCACAAGTCATCCTTCCTCACCACACACCCCCCTACCTCGCTCAGTTGGCCTCCCCCCCTCCGTGTCAAGCTCCGACATCACCGACGCCAACCAACCACCCATCCATCCAATTAATCAGTCCAGTCGGTTTTGCTCAATCAAATCGTCAGGCTATCTGGGGGTCTGGGTGTTCAAAAAGGTACTTTCCCTCAAGTACCACTTTTTTTTATTCTAATTCCCTTTCTACTCTTTCCCTCTTTCTATTGTCGCGCCATTCAATTGAATGAGGTGTTCATTGATTGATTTGATGATTTGATTGCACACTTGCCTTACCTTGCCTTGCCTCTCTTACTAACCTCGCCCCCCCTTGAAAGCTGTCTTGTCTGGTCCCTCCTCACCTTGATCTTGGTCCAACCCAAACCTGGTTTATCTTAGACGGACGAATCATCTGCACCCGCGGCTATTAATTCCATCAGTTCTTCTCCCGAATTGGCAAATTGGACATTCTCATCCACCATTTACACGCTTTCCACTCTCAACTCTCATCCCACCCGCATACACGCGAACTCACCCATCGTGACACCCCTCCCAAACCACCACGATAAGTCATCATCTTTTGTTTGGTCTGATTCAGTTCAACGCATCAAACAATTGCAAAAAGTTGCCAAGCTCTTCTCACCAGCCAACCACCAAACACCCTCTTCAACGCTGCACGCCAAACACATTATTATTATTGTGTTCCTGCTGGCGTAGCATAAACTCGAGTCTCACTTTTATACAACCTGTATAATTGTTTACACTCTTGGCATCGCGCATCCATACTCCGAAGACGATATCACCGCTTTATGAAACCCGTTGTCGCAACACCACAACAGAAATAAACATCATCCAGTCGCATACTTTGTTGTGCAACCGTCTTGAGCTCGCGTTGCCTGCCTTGCATATAGTGAGTGACTATCTTTCTTACTCATCGCTCCCTGTCAATTGTTTTCTTTTAAAAGCTTGCTTGCCTGTTGCGCCTTGTTTTGTATATACTCTCCTTCTGTTCTTCTCCCTGGGTACCCCATGCGCAGCGGGCCTCAAATCGCCATCTTGGACCTGCCCACGATTCCCGGGATCACGAAGCAATCGCAATCGAGCCATCCGCCCCGTTTCAATGCTTCCAGGCTCGGCCGACCTGGATGAAGCATCGGCGCCCTATCCCGTTGCCAGACCCACGCCGAACGCCCCGACCGCAATCTTCGAGACAGCAAGCTCATTCGCTGGCGCAAACAAATAAATCCACCCTACCTTGTCGTCGATCGCGCGCACGGTCCATCCACCAGCCCTTTTCGGTTCGGGCGCGCCCCAGTTCTTTTCTCCTTCGCGTGTTCTCTTCTCTTGACGAGAGTTACGCGACTTGGGAGGGAAAAATTGGAAGTGGGCTTTTGCGATAAATAGCTTGGGATGCGCCATCTGCACTGATACGCCCTTTTGGCGACCCGAAACCTTTCCCAGCCTCCTTCCCCATTGGCCCGCCACCTCTTTACGCCACTCCAACCTGTCGCATCGCGCAAGGCTGGACATAGCAAGCGACCAAACAACCCGCGACGACGCGCCCACAGGAACAGACCCTTTTGCGCATCCACTCAATCAGTATTCTTCTGGTTGCCGCCTGTAGGATTTACTTTGCTATTCAATTTGGAATTGGCCGCCGGCCGTTCTCATTATTGTCGAGCTTCCGAGTGCGCGCATCGGCACCAAATCCACCCTGGCCAACTGCACACCATCAACAACATCACCGATACTCCCCACGCTAGCGGGCGCATAGTTGGACATCCTCAAGCTGTTTTTGGTCTTTGGTACGGCTCACCAAATATCAGCAAATAGTGCTGGCGAGGGGCGCATCTTGAAGCAATTCGCGCATACTTGAAGGGAGCAGTTTCTCTCGAGGTGGCTTGTGCAAGTGGCCGTCGATTGTGCGACAAGTGTTGGCATGACTGTTGCTTTGTTTTCACGTTTTGCTGTGTTTCGATTACTTCTGGGAAGCTTGCTAACTAAGTACGCGCCCACAGCCCCAGATTGCATGGACATTTGACGTTGCATCGTCCTAAGCCTCCAGGCAAATACTACAAGCGCGGCAATCGACTATCGACTGAATGGCAATCATGGCGACAGAAGAGCCTCAAAGCATTGTGGAGCGAAAGGTCGCACCACCCGAGCCTGAGGATGAGAAGAAAATTGTCGAAGAGACTGTCGAGCCAACTGTTAATGGGTACGTGTTTATACTGAAACTATTCGTATTCATCACTAATCACTTTCTTATACAGCCATGCGACTTCAGACGAGACATCTAAATCGGAAGAGCCCAGCACTGTCAACGGGAAAGCAGGATCACCGCCACCGCCCACCGAAGAGACCGCAGTAGGAAAAAATCAAGAGGCTTTTGCCGCCAATGCAAGCATCAGTGTCAAGGACTCGCCAAAGCCTACAGCTGACGAACCGGCCGCGGAGTCCGAGGATAAGGATATGGTTGATGCTAATGGCGCTCCGGAGGAGGTTTCCCCCATCGAGCCTGAGGCCAAGGACTCGGAGACTGCCGAACGCTCCAAAATTTCGCCTGAACCGCAGCCAACTCTAACAGAGAAGAGCGAGGACAAGCCTACCGTTGAGACGTCAGCCGATGATTCGATGGATGTGGATGAGTCTACTGGCCAGCCAGATTTGTCATCAAGTGGCGAGCATGGAGAGAGCACGCAGGCGACAGCAATTAGTGAGCCTGCGATCGTGTCTTCTCCTCAAGAAGCCAGCCAGCCCCCGGAGCCGTCTAAAGTTGAAGATGTCAAGATGGAGGAAGCTGCCCCTGCTGAAACCAAGGCGGAGAGCGATGTTGTGTCCAAGGAGCGATCTGCTACGCCTGGCAAAGTCGCAAGGGAGCGAGAGGATGACAACGCCGAAGAACGCGCCGCCAAACGTACAAAGACTGAATCGCAACCGGAAGCTGCAGCAGAGGATAGCATTGGAGTTGCTACAGGTCTATCCCCCGCCCCAACAAACCCGTCGGACGACTTGGCAGATTCTGTGCCTAATGATAAGCCAATTTCTTTCTTTCAAAACAAAGAAATACGGGCACAGATCGGTAGGGTCAAGAAGACCAAAAGTGGGAGCAACTTTCGTTCTTCCGTGGAGAAGCTGTGGCCTCAGGTGTGGGAGTCTTACAAGCTACAGATCGAACACCCTGTCGATCTCTCTATGTTTGAGGTCAAGTTACGGGAAGTGAAGTACGCAAACTTCGGAGAATTCAAGGCAGACCTACAGCTTCTTTATGAGAATGCGCTTAAGTTCAACGGCGCTGGCAATATTGTCACACTGGCTGCCCTCCAAGTGCGCAATGACTTGTTAGGCCGCCTCGTGGAGATCGCTAAAAATGAGGAGCCTTTGAGGATTGACAAGGGCAAGCACCAGCCCACGCGCCACACCGAACCTCGGGCTGCTCAAGTGGCAGCCCAGCGTCGGCAGTCGCAGTCATCTCAACCGCGCCCGCAGCCTGCAACGAGTCCAAAGACCAAGACGGAAACGACAGCAACTGCAGTGTCACGACCCTCTCCTGCCCCACCAACCCCAGCTTCAGCGACTGGACCAGCCTTTGCTCTTCCTCCCAACGGCATGCCCCAAATTCGCCGTGACTCCACAAGGGGTGATGGAGACAGACCTAAACGACCTATCAACCCACCCAAAAATCGCGACCCAGACTACTCTTCGAAGCCTGGTCTGAAGAAGAGACTGGACCCCGAACTGAAGTTTTATGGTGAGTGCCTCATGGAAGTGAAGAAGGCTAAGCACTGGAATCACAACCAATTCTTCCTGGAACCCGTAGACCCTGTTGCTTTCAATATCCCTACCTATTTCAGCATAATCAAGAAGCCGATGGACCTGGGGTCAATGTCCCAGAAACTCGAGCGTGGCGAATATCGAACCGGCAAGGAGATTGAGAAGGACATGCGCCAAATGGTGGCAAACTCGGAGCAGTTCAACGGCCAGGATTCCCCCGTCACCATCTCTGGCCAAGCCCTTGAAGCTATCTTCAAGGAAGAGGTGGCCAAGAAGGATGCGTGGATGGCGAAGAACGCTCCTATACGATCTCGCGCTGGCTCCGCTGGTACGCCAGAGCTCAGTGCACATGACTCCGACGAGGAGAGCGAGGCCGAAGCTGAGGAACAAGAAAACGACTCGATCCGCAGCCTTCAGTCTCGGTTGAGCGAGGAGCAGGTCAAGCTCAACGGCTTCCTCGGAGCCAAGAAGCCTGATCGTACCATGATCGAGATCCAGCAGAACGTTGTGTCTATGTTGCAGCTTAAGTTGGTTGAAGAGAAGACCAAGTTCAGCACCGAGTCCAAGAAACCGAAATCCAAGAAGAAGAGCACGAGCAAATCCAAGCCGAAATCCAGTTCAGGTGGCGCCGCAGCGGGCAATGGCGTGAAGAAGTCGAGCGGTAGCGTTCCAATTGTCAAAAAGACATCTGGAACAACTAAGAAGACTGCCTCGAAGAAGCGCCATATGGGCAACCTCGAGAAGGCCGTGATTGCGGAGGGTATCAATGAGCTGGATGGGCCCCTTCTGAACAAAGCTGTCGACATCATTAAGAAAGACACACACCAGAAGGTAAGTTAACAGCCTGCTCACCTGTCGACGTTTGATACATGCTAACATTGCGTTTCTAGGAGGATGATGACGGCCAATTAGAGTTGGATATCGAGTCTCTGTCCCAAGAAGCTCTAAGCAGACTCTTCGACCTGATCACCAAGTCGTATCCTGGTATTTACCAGTCAGTATCTTCGAAGCCTGAATTCAAACAGGAAGCCAAGCAAGCGGAGGAGACGAAAGCTAAGAACAGCGCTCTCCCCAAGCCCAAGAAGAACAAACCTATGAATAAGCATGAGCAAGAACGCAATATTGAGAAATTGCGAGAGCTCAAAGCACAGTTCCAACGCCACGGCAGTGGTAGTCAAGAGCCCATGCCAGGCGACGAAGAGAACCGCCCTGGCGACTCGAGCGATGAAGAAGAGGAGGAGAGCGATTCGGAAGAGGAGTAAAGCCGCTGCAAGGATATTTTGGGAGCTTTCACTATTCTTCCTGTCTGCAGGCTGTTTGGACCTGGGGGTCTCATCACTGAAGTGACGCCTTACAACGACAACATCGTATGGGAAGGGGACGCTGGCATGATCAGTCTGGACCCAGTCGCTTCGATTGGGTGAGCAGGTACACTTTTGTATGATTATAATTTCCATCCGACGATATGGAGACAGCACAAGGTGGGTGTGCGGCAAGCGCGGCAGCAAATTGCGCAAAGCGCGTTGCGTAACGGCTTCCTCCTGGCGCTCCGCTTCCCGTTCGCGCAACCGGCGACAAGTTTTCCGGCATGGGCTTTGGAAGGCATTGCCATCCTTCGGAGCTCTTGTTGCCGCCTAGGCAAGCAGGAGGGAACCCTGTAGGGTTCCCTCCGAGAGTTGCGTTGGGGAGGCCTGTGGGTGAGGGGGTTGCAAGTTTTTGCGCCGGCTTGATCAGTTATGGACTAGCGATTACATTGAGCGTGGAGATGGGGGTGAACTTTAAGAATCAAGAAATGAGTTTAAAACATTCATCATACTTTGCCCGTGAACGAGTTCGTGCCACGCTTTTGTATCTGTGATAAGTCAACAAACATATCCCCATGTCACAAATCTGGAGATGACGGTCAGCAGTGTGCATCTATAAGTTCGTGTGATTCGTGTGGCTATGTATTTCCTCATCTAGGGAAGAAGATTCGTTTCTCATGCCGATGTTTCGTTCACAACCTTTTCTTGTTCTGTGATGTCGACCTTAGGTACCACAATCTCGGCTTTCGGTGCCGCGTCGCCCTTCTTGGGACCCGGGAAGCCGGTGCCCCTGTCCTTGGCCTTCTTGACCTTCTTCTCCGGCGGCGGGGGTGGCGGGTAGGCCTTCAGGGTAATTTCTTGCCACTCGGCCGATGCCTGGTAGGCCTCCTGGATCGGCGCCAGGAGCTCGGTCAGGGCCTTCGTCGTGGCAGCCTTGAGGAGCTGGGGTGTGAGGATGTCCTGCTTGTAGTCCTCGTGCATCTGCTTGACGTCCGAGTAGACGAGCGGCTCCAGGCCGTCGCGCTCCCGCGACACGACAAACTCGCGCTTGCCCTTCAGGGCGGCGACGGGGAGGAGCACGAACTCGGCGAAGGCGAGGATGCCGTTGCCCTCGGGCTGCTTCGGGAAGGCCTCGGCCTTGCGGATCTTCTTCATGACGGTGTCCGGGGAATCGAGCAGATCAATTTTACTGTCTGGTGGGGGGTGAGGGGGTAGATTAGCTATCCGAGTTTCCATAGCGAGAAATCAGGGGCGAAGGGTGCTCACTCTCGTCACTGGCACTCATCTTGCCGCCTTGCAGACCAGGAACCATGGGGTTCATCAGATGCGCGCGCTATTTATTGGGTTATGTCAGTCAGAGCTAAGCCTCGGTAGGAAATGAAAGAAAACGAAGCGATCCGATTGCTGATCTGCGCTCACCTGCTTGTAGCCCAGCTTGGGTAACCATTCCTTGGAGGCGGTGAAGAGCTTCCTCTGGTCGAGGCCGCCGAACTGAGCGTCAACATCGAGGTACTGCTCGTCGAGGACCTGGAGAATGGGGTAGAGCAGACCGCTGAGGGGCGCGTTGGCCGTCTGCTTGACAATCTCGGCGCCGGCCTTCTTGGCGTCGTGCTCCGAGGTGACGGCGCACAGCTTGAAGATGTCCATGGTGTAGGCGCTGCTGGTCTGGTAGGAGCTGCCGAGGACGAACTTCAGCTTGTCGGTGGACACGCCGACGGCCCGCAGCATCTCGGTGATGCAGAAGCGGTAGTAGGTGACGCGGTGCGCCACGAGCTCGATCGGGGCCTTCAGGTTGTCGAGGAAGCCGTGGATGTCGGCCAGCAAGATCGTCACCTCGCAGCCCGCCGCCAGGTACTGGGCGATCTTGACGGCGGGCACGAAGTAGCCGCAGTGCGGGCGGCCGGTGGTTGCGGTGCCTGTTGGGAAGAAACGAATCGGGTGGTTAGCTTCTATAGTATTTCTCTTTTTCTTTTTTCTTCTTCTTCTTCTTCTTCTTCTCCTCCTCCTGCTTCTCGCACTCTTTCTTTCTGCTTCCAGCCGTGGTCGCGTGCTTATTTGCTTGCTTGCTCTTCTCTGATTGACTTACCCCAGTAGATTCTCGGGTTGCGCCCCTCGGCCAGGATGTTCTCGATGATGGGCTCGTCGAGAACCTCGGCGAGGTTCTCCTTGATGAGAGCTAATCTAGCTGCCGCGTCCATGGCTGAGTGATATCCGCAGTGGAATGCCAAAATACCCTGAGTGGTTGATTGGGTTTTCTTCAAAGTTAAAAAGTGCACGAGAAGTTTACTCCAAGTTAAATACTTCTCTTTCAATCTTGACTCACTCGCTTATGAGGTTGGTGGGCAGTAATTGGAAGTTTTGGCGGGGTGACTCGCCCGCCCCCCAACCAGGCGTGGTGGGGTGAAATTGCCGTACTTTACTTCTTTATCGATAAGGACCGCTGAGGATCGACTTGAGCTTCAGGTCCGGTGTCGTCTCTTGCCGTCTCCCCTGGTGACTGTGCAAACGGGTGCACCATTGGTTGCTCACCGTATTCAGTGTCGTATTTCTTCACACAATTGTTGTATTGTATCCCAGTGCGGCAGTCAAGTCGATGGGAATACGTACCTGTCTACTCAATGTTAGTCATTCGGTATGATCACCCAGCTCTCGAGTTCCAGATTCCGGCATCGGGAATCCAGCTTGGTATTCCATCATCGTCGCGCCGCACCAGATGGTATTGTCCTAGGATACTGCACTCGTCATATTCAATCTGGCTTGCTCCGATGTCCGCAATTTGTTTCTGGGAGCTCTGCTGAATCAAGTCCGATTGAATTCTAACCGTAGTCCTGTTCAGCACTCCAGTCGAGATTATGTCGCCAAGTCTCTTTGTGATTGTATACACCAATTCCAGAACGAAAGATGCCAGTGGTAGTTCAGCTAGCTCCTGGATACCGCGTCTCCCCACGTAGCAACAGAGCCCATCTCAGCAGCTCCAGGCTCAGACAAGGCGAACAACTGCCGATGTGCAGACCCGACCAGAGCCGAGTTTGCTGTCTTCATACCTCGGGAAAGTCTGTGTAGACTGGTTCTCGAACCCCCCCTGGGAGAAACTTATTCTTAGATCAACGTCGCCTTCGTCATCATACCATGACGGGGCTTGCCGCGGGCCCTAAAGCACGACACCCTTCTGGAACCAGCAATCAATATCTGCATCCCCTGATATGTGGTTGATGGCACCCGTCCCATCTACTCAGCTGATGCTGGGGCCGACTGGATAAATGGCGGGTAAAGTCGAAAGCTGTGTTCTGGATCCCCCGCCCGAGCCCTTGGAGTTGGCAGAGTAGGATCCCAATCAATCCAGCAATTAATCTTGGGGACTAAGCTTCTCGCCTAGATGGCCGCGGGCCTTCGCGAGGACGGCTTGATATAGCCTACAGGACCCAGCAAACCTTAAAGTCGACTTCGCATTCGAGAGGTGTATGTGTGATGATGACGGGTGCATATATAATGTGCTGGAAGGTCCTTCGACGCAACTGTTCCGAAGAAGTTTGGAGAGAGATGGGAAGTTTTGCAAAGAAGAACATAACCGGAGGGTCTGTTGTCCAGCGAATAGGTGGTAGGTAGGACTTGCTTGGCCGCGTTTGGATGCCCTCCATGAGCTAATGTCAGCTTCGTTCCATCCTTGTGTCTCGTCGACCCTACGTTGCGCGCCTCGGCATCGTAAGCAGCCACCAACTCCGGGCTCGAGATTGGCACCAAGCTTCGTCTGTTGGCTGCAGGATGACCGTTCGTGATGTGCAGGGTGTAGGAGGATTCGAGTCCTTCAAGGGGTGGTGAAGCTCGCTTTCCGTGATGGCCGATAGGTGGCATGCGGGGAATTATACGTCCAGCATCTGCAAGAGTAGGCATCGAACCCTTCCTGGGTAACCAATCCTATTGGCTGCGCATCCCGTGTTCAGGCACCCAGAACACGGCACGATTTGGGAGGTGTAGAGGCGGCAGATGTATAGTCTGGGAAGAAAGGACGTATTTCGAATCATCCAATAAACAATAATGATCGCAACACTCATGGCTTAGAGGACCTTCCTCAAGGGGAAGGTAGTTATGGCATATTGGGCATTCTCTGTAAAAGTCTCGACGGCAAAGTCTGATGGACCTCCAGAGTTGTGCGAGAGTCACGACTATATAAAGGTGCTCGTTGTTCAGCTTCTTCCTCGACGAACATCAAGCATCAAAGCATAGAAACGGCAGTCAATACAGATAGAACAAACTTCTCACTCCTACATCATGCAGTTCTTTGGATCTCTGACTCTGGCTATTGGCCTGGTGGCTGCCATTTCTCCAATCCCACCGATGAAAGCACGTATCCCCTTGCCCGCTCCTCTGAAAGACATCATGACCATGGTTGAGCCTACCGTCATGCGTGATATGAGCGGCCTCACTAGCCTTCCCGAGGGCCTGTCCAGTCGAGCCCCGTTGGATGTCTCTCCCACGACAACCGAGGCCACGAAGCGCCAGTTGTCTAAGCAAGACTTCTACGAGTGCCAGAACTCCGTAAGTTGACCCTATCCTACAGTTCCAGCATATATGCGAAAAGAATATTGTCTTCTTCCCAAATTTAGTCTCTTGCTGTGACTGGGTTGTATCGCTAATCCCCATTCGCCTGCTCCTCCCCAGAACCCGCCGCCACAGCCGTCGGACTGCAACGCCATCATCACCTCGGTGAGGGCGTCGAAACAGGACTTCATCCTGAACGAGGGCACCTGCCTCGCCTTCTCCTCGGGTACCTGCACGGGCTACTTCTGCTCCCTGTGTGGGCAGCTCACCACCCACACCGACTTCATCGCCAGCCAGTTCGAGTCAGTCCAGGGGCTCTGCGTCGAGGGCGGGCAGGCCGGCACCATCGTCGGCGAGGACGCGCCGCAGTACGAGACGGGCTTCTTGCGCGCGGGGTCGGGCGTTCCTACGTATGATGTTTGCAAGTAGGCTTGATCGCCTTTGAATCGTTCTCTGATCTGTTTCGCATTAGGACGGGCGGGATGTGAAAGCGGTTCGTGCCTGGGGGCTTGTAGTTCAAGCAAGGATGTGTGGCGAAGCGGTAAATTGACGGTTACTCAAGTAGTTATCTAGCATGGTTATCCCGAAATTTGGTATTCCCAAGGATGAACGTCATAACGGAGATGCTCTGGCTTGTACCCGTATGTTGAAAGACCTAAGTCCCGTCGTCTGATAAGTACCGCCCGAATCTTCAAAGCTCGTCCGTTGCATATGAGAGACTAGGTGACTCTTCCAATGAATCTCCTGTAAAGCTCACGGTATCCAAGGCACTAAAACTTAATCTTGAAGCTTGATAACCAACAGGTGTGCTGCGGTAAGCTCACCCTTATTGCCTGCCTATCCCTGAAATCTACGTGCTACCCCTATCCACGTCAAGATACGGGTAGCCCGTACATTTCAGAGGCTACTATGACCAAACCAATGCCCAAATGACTATAATGTCCATTCCCTTCCACAGTGACCAATTCCCTCTTTGCCGAGGAATCTAGCTACTAGTACGTCTGCTTCCATCTTTGTGCCTCGCCCCCACACCCGTCATCGTGAGTGCTTCTAGATTGCACCCTACATTCTCATTGGAAATCGGCAGGCACATAAGAAGAAATCAATCGAACGGGAGGCTGGGCTGTGAGCAGTTTAACACTAATCATTTCTCTACAAGAAGTAGCCCAATAAGACTGGGAAGCGAAGGATGATGGCAAAAATACTATGTCTCATCTATCTTCCCCGTCGACCAGATGTCATGGAGAGGGATGCAGTTCATACAGCGTCACCAAGATACATCAATCGTACCGTACAGTGGAAGGCGTTAATGCTCAAACTACTACAGTCGTAGGTGCTTGCTGGTTTCTTTCTTTTAATGTTCATGTTTACTGTCACCTTTGTGTCGTTGTACACTTTCTCGTCATGGGCGGTTTTAAGGTGGCAAGTGAAAGCAGCATTCGTGTCAATTTTACTACAGCTATTCTACTGCATAATGACAACCCTCTATGTACGTCCGCCCTTACTCATACGTAGTGGCATGGCTCTATAGCCGAGCCAAATTATCAAAAACACCGCGGAAGGCAGAACCAACATCATAAGGGAGGGGGCTAAAGGGCCCGCCTCCAGTTCCCAACTCTCCATGCTCTCGGCCAAATAGCGAGGCCCATGTCAGTCCAAAGAGATAATGCGAGCAGCTATAGTGGTTATCCGCTTTCGAGACCAACATCCAAGATGCCGCAGAGTACTTAGACCCCACTATATCGTTTGTACTCTGCAGACAAGGGCCAGGCTGGTACAACTTGACTATTTATTACGTCCCTGGGTCTGCTATTGAAGCGATAGATAGGGTATGCCTCTTTCAACAACAGAGGATACCATCCTATGCCGGCACTTGAGAGCACCCTTATGCCATGCCGGATATCGTTCGAGGTTGAACGTTTTGAAACAAACCGTCGGCTGTCCCCCGCAGCGGCGTGTCACCATGGCGACCAAACAAGTTTCGAAACTTATCACTGCCAACTAAGGCACTGGCCATATAGCATTGCGTGGTATATGGGAAAGATTACATTTGTGGACTACGTACGCACCCATTGCGCAGATTAGACGTGTTAGACAGCACTCGTCAGGGTCCGGGTCCGGGCTCTGCGAATCGCCGTAATTGTCCCGTCCAACCGGGGGGTCCATCTTCCGATATAGGTGGACCGGAATCTCATAAGCATAAGAAGGGGACGCACTTCATGATCCAATCTCATCTCAGAAGGACCTATTACCATTACTCACGTCCGGTGTCGCGGTCCTGGCGAAACCGAGAATGAAGTGTGAGAGTAGCCTGGAATGAATTGTAGCCGTTCCCATCAGATTCATGCACTCGTCTAAATGCCCTAACCATCGTGGGGCCCGAAGTCGATGCTCCGCATCCAGAAAGTTTCGCGAGGCCATGATCGCCGGCTTACAGATATGCAAAGTGATGGAGGGTTCCAGGGTCCATCCGGAGCCGGCAGGAAAGGGGCCACTTGCCTGTGCTGCCGGCCAACCGAGACCTGCTGTGGGACGGAGTGCCTCCAAGACCCACGATGTAGCTATCGTGTACCCTTATGTGCAGAGCAGGCCAGCCAGGATGGCAAGGTCTAACCTAGCTAGGGCCGCGCGCAAGGCCAACCACACCAGCAAACCCGGACAGCCCAGGCAAGCAGCTGACGTTCTGAATATAATGCGCGAGGGTCCGTGGGCGAAAAATAACTGCACGTGGCGAACAGACGTTCTTTAACAAGGCTTGAAACACCAACCGTCTGATAATGCTTCCCCGCCGCCCAGGTTCGGCGTCCTCCCCGCACTGCACCAACCACCATCACCACCACCACCAAGAAATATCTCCAGGGCAAGCAAATGAGCCGGCCGCAGCTTCCGGTGGCATGCAGTTCCGACTGATCGGAAAGAAAAGACCTCGCAAGGGAAGAGACCATTGTGTGATGACGCACTGTTACCGTCGCATATCACAATTGCCCACGAGGGGTCCGACAGCCACGCCAACCTAGGGCTGTCTCACTGTGTCTGCACCATTGCTACTTCGAATGAGTTAGATACCTACCCAAACCTCCATCACAAGTAGCGATCAATGATGAGTCACCCACCCAGAAAGGCAGTGCATCCCCGAGTATCGAGGTGACGGGAAGAGTTATGAAACAAGAGCTAAGGGAAAGGAGGAAGTCATCACAATGGCACTGCGCCTCGCTTCGAACCAAGGGGATGCCAATTCTCTTGTTGTTTGGATGTTGGTTGTGAAGTTTTTGGGGCGGTGGCCTCGAGGAGTCTAGATCAGCCGTATATGCAAACAGCGGTTGTTGGGTTGGGTTATTCCCAAGCATGTGAGGAAGCAACCAACTTAGTGGCGGCTTGGCCATCAATATGTATAGGTAGGTTGCTCGCTGTTCGCGGCTCGGCTAGGTGACGGAGGCAACGATACGAAGATGGCGCGGTGCCCGGATGAGATCATTCAACTTTCAACTTGAAGTCAGCGATCCCGTATTAGTCTTCTGCGCTGATCAGGCGCCAGATTAGTCATGGACCTTCTTTGATAGCTTCATGGCAATAGTTCTCATGCCCAGCGACGTGTGAAACCAACAGGCACGCCTTAAATCTGTTCCGAAGACGAGCGGTGGCCTGGGCGCCAGTTAGAGAGGACAAGACAAGCATAGAGCTGCGGTTTCACGAGGCTTGAGATAGCGGGATGTTGGTAGTTGGGCGGTTGACAGTTGACAGTTGGATCTGCCACGGCCCAAAATAGTTACCATGCGGTCGGGGAAGCTGCTACTGCTTGGGTTGAACCTAATCGTCCCGTCAAAAACTGAATTGCGACTTAATTATAGCAACGATGGGATCTGTCGGAGGTTATTTTCAACGGCATGGTCCAAACGTGGGCATTTGGATGCGCATCGCATCTTCAACGCTACCTGACTACGTAGATTAGATTCTGTGGCGTTCCCTAAGCTGACGTTATGAGGACGAGGCAATCTTGTGTCTCCCAGGTAGGACAAACCTTATTGAGATTGGCGAACCTGGATTGCAATACTACGTACACAGCATTTTCACTGCATCCGTGTCGGCTCGGTTCGAACCGAGATACTGCCTCTGCCTGTACCTGGCGCGGATGCATTGGCAATGGGAATGCATTGCATCTACGGAGTACATATCAATCAACCATATCTTAAACGCGAGTCAGTTTTGGTGTGAGCCAGAGAGGGGCAAGCTTATGAAGGTTGTGCACCAGAAAGAGACAGGTGTGGACGACTCCATCTGGCTATTGATTCCTGAGCTTCCTATAACGAACTCTCTCTCCGTGAATAGTCGCACTTCCTTGACCGAAGCCCGACTGTGTCAAGCATCGGCCGCGGCCAGCAATGCGTATAGTCTGCCTCACGTGTGGTGAATGATTGGGCAGCCCCGGATTGCTTGGCAGCCCGGCGCTTTAACCGCAATTTTAAGGTTGTAGTGAGCGGTCACATATCATCACCACGTCCCTTGGACACGCTGGAGATGCCCTGCCATCCATGACGAAGGCCTCGTCAAAGTGTTACCCAATTCAGTCCAATCAGAGACGATCGCAGCTGGGCATGCAGTTTTTCCGTTGCTTCGTTTTGCTGGCCTGGGCGGATTTCCCACCATCGAACGCAACTGACCTGATGGAGCAGGTTACATCGGCCGATTATCGCTATATCTATTGAAATGAGGGCCGGCAGTCGGTGGTGTGTGCCAATTGCAGCTTGGTGGGCCTGCAAACATTGGGGAACCCAGCTGACAATGGTGGTGAACAACTGCACTTCGCAACGCAATTGACTGCGCTTTCGTTGTTTTCCGCGGGGAGCCGGCCAAACCGTCACGAAAAGGAAGGTAGCGAGTGGGTAAAAGATGGATGTCGAGATGGACTACAAAAAGGAGATGCCATCCTCACTTCTCCCGGTGCTGCCTGTTGAGCCTCCTGTTTCTGTAGGTCACCAGCATCAGCCAGCACCAGCAGCACCAGCAGCACCGTTGAGATTCTCGAAGCAGCCAAGCCATTTGAACCAGGTCCAACCCTCAAACCCGAGATCACCATGAAGTATAACCTCAACAACCTCGCGGCCTCTGCTGCCATTTTCGGCAGTGCGCTGGCGGCCAGCGGCGACTTCAATGTCCTGACCATGAACGTGGCCGGACTCCCGGCGATCCTTCAAGGCAATGACGTCCCAGGCGACAAGACTGTCAACTCCAAGACCATTGGATCCAAGTTCGCCTCGTACAACTACGATATGATCCACGTGCAAGAGGTAAGAGCCTCCCCGCCCATCCAACCCAGTCGATGCTTGGCGCACACTATTGCATGCCCTTTCCGGCTGCAGAAGACGTATAATACTAACGGCGGGAACTAGGACTTCAACTACCACGCGGCCATATACGAGACTGACAGCCACCCCTACCGGACCGCTACTTCTGGTGGAGTGCCTTTCGGCAGTGGGCTCAACTCCCTGAGTGTAGGTGACCCCCCAATGATGTTTAAGCGAGTCCAACGCATTATGCAGATCAGCACTAATAACACGCTGCGATTAGACCAAGTACTTCTTCAACTACAACCGCGTGAAGTGGAATGTTTGCTCCAACGCTTCTGGTGCTGACTGCCTGACGCCCAAAGGTTTCACCTTCAGTGAGTGGCTTGCACGCCTCCAGACCGCACAAACTTTACACAGTATCGAACCCAGACTAACCAATTTTCGTCACCAGTGCGAGTCCAGGTGGATGAAGGCATCTTCGTAGACTTCTACAACCTCCATGCAGATGCTGGTACCGAGCCGGACGACCTGAAGGCTCGCGCCGCCAACCTGAAGCAGGTCGCCGACTACATCGACGTCAACAGCGTTGGCAACGCCGTCGTCGTCTTCGGCGACACCAACAGCCGGTACTCACGCACCCAAGATGCCATCCGCGTCTTCCGCACCCAGAACGGGCTGACCGACACGTGGGTCGAGCTGATCCGCAACGGTGTCGAGCCGACGGCCGAGAGCCTGTGTGACAACCCGTCCAAGACCAACTACTGCGAGACGGTCGACAAGATCCTCTACCGCGCCGGCCCCACCGTCAACCTCAAGGCCAGCCACTGGAGTTACGAGAGCACCAAATTCCTCCAGCCCGACGGCAACATCCTCTCGGACCACAACCCTATCACGGCCAACTTCACCTACAACCCCGGAACCACCCTCCGCCAGTCCAACTACTGGGGCGGACCCTGGGGCAACTGGTTCAGCGACGTGCCCAAGCTGACGACCCTCTCGAAGCCCAAGGCCGCAGCCATCACCGTCCGCGGCGCCAACCGTCTTGACGGTGTCAGCGTGCAGCTGGCCGACGGCACCACCTTCGCGCACGGCGGCTCCGGCGGCACCGCCGCGTCTCTCTCCCTCGCGGCCAACGAATTCTGGACCGGCGCGGTCCTCTGCCAGGGCCAGAAGGACGGGCACACGCGCAACTTCTACATCAAGGCCACCACCAGCACGGGGCGCACCATCGAGGCCGGTAAGACCACTCCGGACTGCCTCACCTCGACCGCTCCTGCTGGGTGGCAGATCGTGGGCTTCATGGGCCAGGACGGCGACGAGGTTGACCAGCTCGCGTTCGTCTACGCTCCTCAGTAGAGAGAGAAAGGGGGTATTTCTCAAGCCTGTATACATTTAATATCAAACCCACCATCCTAATCCGTATATATACGATACAATACCAAGACCTTGAATGCCTCACGTACTTCCTGATGAACCAATCCCGTCCCTGACCCCTATACCGTCTGCTGTCCCTCACTGATCACGTGGCGAGATGGGAGACCTCACAGTCGGCCTTTCGATTAGGTAAGGAAGGGGGTCAGATAGTGTTCTAGTCTCACCACAGCCTCCTTGTGGCTTTTTAAAGGAGTGGTACTACTTAATCTAAAACTTGCGGTACCCTCACCGCAGATGCCAACCTTGAAGAAAATCTTGCATGCATTAGCAAGTGTCTCCATGTGTATCTATCGATCGATGACGATCGGACGGACGAACAGGCGGCTCGCGGAACGGGAAGGACCCGTCGGTTTTTGAGGGAGGAGTTTTCTTCTTTCTCCTTTGCCCATTAAAACCTTGGGTAGAATAAGGGACAAAAAGCAAGGCCCAAAGAAAAAAGCCCCGAAAGCATACTACCCCCCACGGCCATTAATTAGGTCGTCTCTTAGCAAACAAGAATGGCAAAAAGGAAGCAACAAGTGTGTGTGTGTGTGTGGCATGTGGTTACGAGTGGTGGCTATGATGTAGGTAAGTAAAAATCACCGTCCAAAAGTCTGCGCACTGACCCCTTTTCTCACCAAAACTTAGCAACTTTAAAAATAGGTATTAAATTGAATATTAGTTAATAAAATTGAATAAAAATTGTTTTAAATAAAAATTTAAAGAATATTATATATAAATATTTTTAAAATTTTATATCTATTTTATTCATTTAATAATAAATCTTTAAAAATACACGTCTTCTTAATAAAATCGTTTTCTTTTAATAATATATTATATAAAGTAATAATTAAAAATAAAAACTAATACTTTACTTTATTACTATATAAAGAAGAATAATTTATATTTCTTTTATTTTAATATAATTTATTTAATTAATTAAAAGATATTTCTACTTTTTAAAATATTCTCCTTACTTTTAAATATTTATTCTAAAATAAATAAAATATCTATTAACTTTTAATTAAAATATATAATTTTTTATATAAAAAATAATATAAATCTATTACTAGAATAATTCTTTTATTTTTAACTTATTTATTAAATATTATTAAAAAGGTAGCATTTTGGTGAGAAATGGGGTCTGTGCGCAGACTTTTGGACGCTTACTTTACCTACTTACACATGCGCATCTTGCATCTTGCATCTATCTGCAACTCTTGATCCAGGGCTGAAAAAGCTCCGCGACGGCGCACGACGCCAATGCAGGCACTTGCTGAAGAACCTCGGAAAAAGGATGGACACGCGACGTATGTAGTGATGTACATACCAGAGAGGAGAGCGCGCCCCTCAGTCCGGCTTTTGGTGTTGATTTTACTTAATTAGATCTCGACCACCGTTCCTTAGCGGCGGGCTTCGGCCGAGACGGACTGTGTAATCCTTGGTCGGACTCAGCTTTGCCCACCTGCAGCTTGCCCGCTTGTAGCTTGAGTCCCTTTTTGCTTTTTTCCCCTTCTCTCTCTTCTTTCGTCCCACTTCCGAATGATGTGGATGTGGATTTGGGATTTGGGGGGGCCGGTGATAGTGATGGGCGGCAACGACGGCGCCAGCGTTGTCCAGAGCAACTGACTACCAACCAACTAATAACAGCTGTTCTAATTATCATCATTGATGGATGTTAGGCGCCGGCTTCTTTCCAAGCTGTTCGCTCAACTAACTCACTAGCCTAGCTCACGTAAGGCTGATGAGAGATAGAGCCAAACAGTAGGTAGCAAGCAACTACATAGTAGTAGGAGTTGGCGATGACTATCTTCTAGATCTGTATATCCCAATAATGTGTGTACGGGTGTTTCATCCAGTTGTTGAGGGTCCTGTCCTTGCGTCGATCATGCCTAGTCCACGAACAGTGTGTCTGAGTGTCTTGTCTACATATGTGTGCATATATTTCCCTAGCACTGTTTTACCATGCGGATCAGTTCGCATCAGAGGAGAAACTTGCATCTGACCTGCTTGTGTGGGTTAGGACAGTGAGGAATAACAAAGCGCAGTCTTGCTTGCTTGCTTTCCCATATCCGCTTTTGCTGCCATATGTACTTATGGAGATATGCATGCTGTTCTGCATTGCTTGACCTGAAAGAAGGGGAAAAAAGAGAAAAAAAAGAAAAAGAATGGGCTCGCCTGAAACTTGCATCATCTTCAACATCGGAAAGTGACAACTGGTTTGACTGAGACATACATACATATAGAATGATGACAAGGATACGCACACACAAACTTTGCACATTGAAGTCAGACCCGCTGAGCCGCCTCCCCGATCTCTCTATGTATCTCGCTCACCAGCCTGGCAGCGGCCGTTCCCGGCTGTGTTTCCGTCCGCAACGCAACGCTCGCTCGCTCGACCGGGATTGCGATGAAGATGGGACGACGATAAATCCGCTGGCACTGTAAGTTTGCCCACAGACAATGGATAGGGGTCCCGCCGGCTAGGCCGCCCCTAACCTCCTAAGCTGGGGGGAGAACGACGGCCTAATATCCAAAAGATTGGCTCGGCGTTGGGTAGTGGCGGGCTGGAAAACCCGAAATTTACTTAACCTACCCAGAATGGATCGCAGCGGCTTGCGCAGGAAGTACTTACCAAATACGTCGCCTTTCGCGATTATGTGTTCGTAGTGGACTAGATCGTGGGTAGGGTAGGAAGAGAAGAGAAAAAAAAGCCACCTCCTATAACAGAGCTTCTCTCTGGCTTCTAGCTGGCCTCCTGCAAGAGACCGAGGCGCTTGTTAGTGAGTGAGCTAGCCGATAGCCTGCTCACTAACCACGCTTTCTTTCGATCTGACGGGTAGTTGAGAGAGAGGGGAGACAGCGCGGGATACAAACCTATATTTCCGGTGGATTCGCGATGTCATTAGGTTTTTTCCCATCTCCGTCGCCGCGCAGGTTGTGGCCACAGGTAGTCAGAGAGGTCATCGCGATGACGTGGAGCCGGGGGACCAGCTCGATCGCTTGATTGCACACCGACGCGACTGTTTCGGCAGGAGTAAGGTAAGAAGAGCTAAGCTACCGACCTTTAACCAGGTGCTATTTCGTCACTATACCTGCAACCGACCTAACACCAAACATAGACCAAGCGTGTTGGGTAAAATGGTGAGAAGAGGCTGGCTGGGCTCGTATGAAAGTCAGAGTGGGAATAGAAAGTGCCGACCTTATTTGTTCCTATCGTTTGCAGGAAAACGTTGAACCCCCTTATTGCTTGCGGTGGCATCGTACCCTTTACGGATTAAGGAGTAGCCACCAGTTGTTGAATTGGGTCAATAGGTAACAAATCGGATCTTTGTTGTGTCGTTCCTTTTTTTTCGGGCAGGTTAAGGTGGAATGGAAATGGATCTAAGCTAGTTTGGATACCGATATTTACAGATCCATATCTTCGAGATACCACATTGCAAGCGTGCTGAACTAAAGCGAGGGCAGCTATTGGTGCAGTCAGCTGTATCAATGCCACGAGTCCGATCCAGCACTTCTGTAGCAGCATGGCTGGTCGCATTGTCCAAAAGCCAAAAGTAATGAACGACTCATTGTCGTCATCAGATCTGGCACTTGCGCATTTGGGTGCTGTTTGTAGTTTAGGTATGGATTTTAAAATCGTAGAAGTATACTTGGGATCTCTGACTTTCGACGTTACGGAATCTATAAAAATAGACCCAGTAACGCATTTGCGGATAACTGGAAAGAAAAGGCAAAAAGTTAAGTACTCTCCGAAGCCGGATTTGAACCGGCGACCTGTGGATTACAAGTTTGACAATTACAGTCCATCGCTCTGCCAACTGAGCTATTCAGAGGAGATCGCTTATTGATGGGAGTTAGAGGCTTTATGATAGACTATAGTATAGCGGTTGGGGTCGGACACGCTGCCCTAGTTGTGCGATACCATGTGCCAGCAAGTGCTAGGATAAGTGGATCAAAACGTGTCTTTGGGTCAGTTGATTCGCTCAAAATGTGCCTGCCATATGGGCGAGTCCATATGGGCATCGAACTTCTAGCGGGACGGGCTGGTCAAATTGACTTTTCGCGTTGCTTTTTCATCACCTCATCTTCCTTCTTGCTTTTAACCGGCTGGGCTGCTGTTGGTGGTCGCCGGTGGACCAGCGATATGCGGGCTACGGTGACTTTGCGGAGATTGAGCGGCCATGGGGTGTCCCAAACCGCTGGGTATTACAGGAGGGCCGCTCGGCTGGGTCGTTGGTGAGGGACACGAAGTAGAGAACGGAAGAGGCGATGCCCAAATCCTGCCAAATCTCCCAGCTTATTTTTGTAATGGAACTGGAATAGGAGCCGGGACTCCGGAGAGCTGCCGTTGAAAGGAGCAGAGGCTGTGTGTAGGGTGGTGATATGAGGAGGCGGCGGCAGCAACAGATGCAACAGCAGAAGCATGTGATATCTAATATCGCAACCAAAGCAATTTGAGTTGGGCGGGTTGGACATAACAGTGACTGACACCTGTCCAGATCTGTGTCTTGATACTACCAGAAAATACTACTTACCGCTGCATACATGTAGCTATTGGTGTCAAGATTCTAATGTCTCCTATGCATGTTTGAGAGGCTGAGGCTGTCTCAAGACCATGCATGCTCTTTAGCATGCACATCGCAATGACAGCCTTGTGAAACATAGCGAAGTCGCCATCATCTTTGATGCCTCGCCATCTTGCCTCTGTGCGTTGCGTAATGGTACCATAGCCCCAGAAGTGCTTGCCCTGTGCATGAATGTGATATCACCACGAGGCCGGCGTGGGGTGATGATGGATCGCTATCGTAGTTGATCAGTTCCAGTTGGGCGAAAACCAACAACATTGAAGTACCTGCGGCACAGGAGCGGAATTCAGGAACGAAGCAGGTACCAAACCCAATCTGGCAATCCAATTATTAACCAGCTCCTAGGTCGGCAATATCGGAGGTAGATTTATTAACCAAGTTAGCCTGTAGAGTGCCTATGTACTGTAGGTGCGTTCCTGAATTGAAGGGCAGGAACAGGAGAGGGAAGAGGCAATGCCAAGACCTACTGTGATGGGCGTGGCTAGGTAGTTGAGGATCTCTCTGCTGTTGGAACTTTGGGGGTACATCTTGGGGGTGGTGGATTGCCAGGTTGTCCCAGGTGGTCTGTCTGGAGTCTGGACCAGGCGGGTTCTATATTTCTCTCTTTGGCTGATGTCGAGATGACATTCTTCAGATGATCTTCCGTCTGGATTCTTGGAGGTTCCTCCGTGGAGAGATCTCGGGTGTACTCCTTGGTTATGGCCTAATTGGGTAGAAGATCGGTCGCTCCTAATTTCGCTCCTCCATGATTACCGCAACCAGCAGCAACCAGCAGCAACCAGCAGCAACCAGCAGCTACAGGCAGAGGCAGCTCTTTGCTCCCTCGCGTCTCGGGCAGCACAAGAAACGTCATCGCAAGCTCGCTCTCCGGTCTGATACAGTACCACAAATGGCGGGGATGGGGCCATTCGGCAGTCTCGACTGTCCAGAACCCGACTATCGAACGCATAGGCCAGGCACGCAGCCAGCCAGGTAATAGCAATAGCTGTAGCAGTAGAGCACTTACATGAGTAGGTAAAAGAATGCGCATGCTGGCTGCGCTGCACCTGTGCAATGGAGCAGAACTTGTGCCAGTGGAAATTCCTGAGGGGGAAGGTGGTGGGGGGAGCCTGGAAGCATTGTGCATTTGATGCATTTGATGCAAAGTGACAGTCCACTGTCATGGTCTGTCGCGTAAGCAGTGTGATACGCACCTTTTTGCCCATTGCCCATTGTCCGAAGCGGCACACACCCCCACTAGATGGGATTCGTCAGGTTTTGTTTGCCAAGGTGTTGTAACCAAAGTCACGCTCTTTCTGGCTCTCTTTCGAGATTCGCTGGGTAGTTTACGGATTATGTCTGATTGGAGATTGTACAATATGGGAGAATCGCGGTAGGGTGGCATAATTAGGCGTCTTTACATGCCTTGTACAGTGATGCATGTACGTTCAATGTTGTGTCTCGTGTCTTGTGGCGAGTGGCTGGCTGGGACGTTGACCGGTGCACGCAACACGCAGTGTAACTCAATATCAGGTACCCGTCTCAGAACCCGTCAGCCCGTCAGCCCGTCTGCCCGTTTCCTAGGCGTGCGTGTATGCAAGACGGCGCGCATCTTGCGATAACCGAATCCTGAAATATCCCATCTGCCAATGGGGCTCCCAAAGAGGAGGGCATCTGATTGGGCCATGGTGTGCTCCGTATTTTCGCATTCAACTAGCTGGGCTGCTGGGCTGCTGGGCTAATACACCGGTTACGATGATCTGAAGATGGACGTAACGTTTTAAGACTCATTAAGAAAAGACATAGGGTGACGGAACCTTAGGTATGCTAGTTTAGGCCCGATGAGGCGTGGAGGATTGATGAGATGAACGCGCGGCACCAACTGACTGTGATAGTTGAGTTTACCGTGGTTCATCGTATTTTGGTAGATCAAATATGCCCGAGAAGCCTATTATTTTGGGCCATGGTGGGAAAAGACATGGCAAGTGCAATCGTATAGGAATGAACGAATCACAAGTCAATAGCAAGCCCATTTTGGGCCCTCATTGGCCATGCTCTCTGTCCAATACTCTGTCGACCTTTAACCGCACAACCAGAAAGGCATCAGCCTCGAATTCTTCAGCAGGGAGCCACATATGCAATGCAGAAGGCCCAATATTGTGATGGGCAAATGTGATCTCAATGCCCATTGGAAAGGATCGAGGCTGATGAATGGGGATGCATTACCTTGGCCTTCCTGCCTTCTGTACTTGCGAGTACGTATCCTGCTTACACGATTTTACTAACTGCTACCGTAACTGCGTACTTGTACGTGTAAGGTCGGCGACCACCACCACTGCTCAAAACGGCTGGGCCGATCCATTAATACAGCGAGCATGGTTGTGTGTAGGTAGATGTGAGTGGCACCCTTTTCTTTCTTCGTGACTGCCAGATTTCGTTGACCGGGAAGCAAGCCGGAGTAGCATCGTGGCTGGGTAATGTACCACACTTGTTGGACATCTGCACATAATCTACCAGTACCTGCCAGAGTCTGTACGCGCCCTACAATGCAATGCATGCAATGTGTGTGCATGTATATGTATCATACGTCTAGGGCGACGGCAATTTCTTTGAGATCAGCGGAAAAGCCGGGAATTCGCGAGTAGGTCGTCGGTACGGAGTAGTGTGCATTATGTTGCGGGACTGACAGAGAGAGTCCTCGAGCCGTCCTCGGACAGCGACGATGTTAGCCTGGGAATATAAGGTTTTATCCTAAGTCTAGCTAGCAGTAGCCTTTGAATATCTCTATTTTCGAAGCGGGCATTGCCGTTCTCACTGATTTTTCATAATCATCCCCTTATTTATTCCCTCGGCATGGCATGGCAGGGACATGTACCTATTTAGTTATGCCGACGTGTGGCAAGCACTTCGGCATCTAAGTATCATAAGCCCTGGGTAGACAGAAGATAGTCTGTGTAGATAGATAACGGTCAGCTCTATCGCGAAGACCCTTCCCGGGTTCCCCTCTATGTGAGTCTTAATGAATCAAATATAATATGCAGTCAACGTTGATCGACATATACATACCGCTCGCAAGTGGTGAACCCCAGGGATCCAACCCTTAGTAGAAAACAGCAGTATGTAAGAATCAACCGGCGGTGGGCGCTTCTAGCTCTATACAAAGCCTATATCTTATGATAATGCCCTCCTTTTACCCATCCATCCACTCTTTTCTTTTCTTGATACGGTATGTATGATGCCGATACTATTGCGTTATTCAGCACCTGCTGACCCTGTGGGCAAACCCCGTCAATGTTTTGTTGCTTACAGTGGCCTTTGCATCGCAAGAATGTGATGTCTTGGGCGAAGCTCCAGAACGCAAAATGGACTGTCCAGTAGACTGGCTGTTTATAGCGCCGACCCACTCACTACCGACTGCCGTATGCAATTTGTTTTCCTGCGGTGAGGGAAACGCCCAATGCAATGACTACGACCGTGCTCGTCGTCGAAAAGCTTCACGACCTAGGGGACAGTTCCGGTCAGTTAAAAGTACCCACCCGTCGGCGCTCCATGTTGAGTATGGCCAAGGGGAAAAAAAGGGATGACTTGGAAGCAGAGGCATCAGAGAGAGAGTCAATACGAATAAAGAGATGATCTGACATGGCAAACCGTAGATGTAAGGGTCCTTGGGGTCCAATTGGACATCCAATTGAGGTTTTGCCTACAGCGACGTCAGAAGGGCATATATTGAGCTACAGGGCCTACAGGTACACAGCATACGCGCGCACGCACATTTGGGCCTGGGTCAGCATCTAATCTTGGGTGCAATCGTTGAAAAACTTGGACCATCACGTCAGTCTGCACACTAAGTGTCATTTCGTCTCATCTCGTTTCGTCCATCCGATTTTCGCTGCTTGCTTCATCCATTCATCCATACCTAGTTGTTGAATCAAACAGCTAGTCGTCATCGGCTTGGCCTGCTGTAAGTGAGACTCTCGCGCACTTCTTGACTGTCGCGTTTCTTCTTTGTTGTGTCATACTACTAAGCAACTAGGCAAGCTCGGATAGAATCCTGGTATGCTGCCGAACTCTGACACATGCGCGCGCATTGATCAAATTGCAGCTTCTTGCAAGCTTGTCAGGTCTGCGTGAACTGGTGGCTACCGACATCAATGATCCCAGTCCCTTGCTCTCGGCACCATCCACGGTGGGTTTGCATACTCTTTTCCCCAATTTTTTCTTTTTTCGCATGCTACATTGCCCAGAGACTATTTGCTTGAGTCTTGAGAGCAATTGCGCCGGTGAATGTTAAAAAAGAGACAGCCAGCCAGACAGGAGCAAGTTCCTGTGTCAATTGAGCAATCTACGTATTCGATATGCATGATACACGAGGTGGATTATTATGCAATTCGATATCACGGCTTGCAACCCCCCATCTTACATCACCTCCATAGGCCACTTGCATACCTCCTTGCATCTTTAGTTCTCGTGGTACATGATGATGGGTGAGAGAGAGTGTGTGGGCGCCAATCGATTGATAGCTTCATCACACGAACCTTGAGCTCCCACCTCCCTCTCTGTAAGCAGCCAAGCTCCATGAGCCTCCCCCCCTGCGACTACCAGCTGCACCCCTGAAGGGACAAGCAAAAACCGTCAACTCTTTTCTTGCCAGACCTTGGCCTGTCAGTACTGCTAACCCCTTGCAAGCGACCTTGTCCCTGCAGTGGGTGTTCGGGGCACCAATCCGACTATCACGCTCTCTGTGAAACCCTTCAACGCTGTTGCTCATGCCGTACAACAATTGAAATCAACCGTGCGGGCGTTCGTCGCCGCCGCCGTCCTTGTTCTATTCTGGACATCTAGACATATGCAGAAGGGTAAGGATAGGTTATTTTGCCTACATACTTGATCTAGTTTGGGTCCCCCCATCCTGCGGCCATACCTAAAGTATAGAAGATCGCCGCTGGTTGAAGATTGGGCATTCAATCCTTGGTTTCTACCGTACCCTCGTCCCCATTGGGTAGATCTTGTACGTCCGTCCCTTCGTAGATTCAGGATACCTACCTACCAGCCTACAAAGAACTCCTCCTCCAGAGAAAGAAACCCTCACCCGATCAACGTTAAAAATACCACCCTGGTCTCACGAAGTATGTACAGTGCCGTTTACATGGACTTGCCAGTCGGCGAGACGGACTTTGCACTCTCCAAGCAAAGCTTTTTCTGGCCACAAGCGTCCGTGAGTGGCGTTGATTATCCACCAACAGAGGTCCACAAACACCACATAATCATGCTCTGAGTATCAATTGGGATGGACCATGGGAAATGGGAGTAGGTACACAGGTCATAGTAGTAGGCAGGTAAGCGGGAAAATAAATAGCATCCGACACTGGCTGGCTGGCTGGCTGGCTGGTACAGTCTAGTGGGCTAACGTTAGGTCAAGTGGTTGAAGATAAGGTACCTGGTCGATACCATGGTACTTTCTGGACCCCCCCCCCCTGGGCTGTCTACCCTGGTCCTGGGCTTCCTTACATTAACAGACCCTGAACTGCAACGAATGGGTCCGGCCAGTGCTGGCCTGGCTGTCCGGGGTAGCAGTAGCGTGGTACTTGTGCAGGGAGCGGCAGCAGGTAGCGAGTGGGACGATAGACAGGCAGACAGGTACGTAGTAAATCCTTTAGGATGAATTAGCTGCAGGCCCAACCCGCGTCCCTGTTCTCCAATCCCATCAATCCACTGCTTCATCCCATGCCTACAAGCCTGCAGTAGGTGCCTACCTGCTTGCCTATGAAAGCCAAAAAGCCACACTCAATATACACTCTGTCCCTGAATTTCCCTCGACGACCTCTTCTTCCCCTACTATACCACTTCCCAAGAGACGACTCATATACACATCGTGGACCCGGCCGTCCCAAGAAGTCTGAAAGACCAACCGTCGTCTCTAGTCTACCGTCCGTGTGCTCTCGACAATTTCCCTTTCCCCAATTCTGACTCTTGCCCGGCTATCTCACTTTCTCCCCCACTACCATTGCTTTTCCTGCATGGTCGTTGAGACTCTCAAAGACCTTCCGACGACACAAGTGTCAGACTTGACTTGCGACTTACAGCAAATATCTCGAAAGGGGGGAAGGAAATAAAGAAAAGCAGTCGGCAACCGGAAGCCCGAACTGCCAGTTGTTGAAGGTTGCATGTGCTGTGTATGTGTGCATGCGTGGTGTGCGTATAGGTGTATAGGACGACAACATTTGGAAATCGGTTCTTTTCTATAATTCTCGATTCTTCCCGTCCATCGACATTGCTTGCTGCTTTAGCTTGTCTCGAAACCTTGGGAGACTTTGGTTTCTCGTCAACCCCGGCCCAACATCAACAGACGGTTCTTGGATCCGGCAATTAGGCCTCGGGTACAGGACAAGCTGGCTGTGCCATTGCCACGCAACGAGTGGAAAGGTTCAGACGGAAATCTACGACGCAATTGACAGGTAAGCAGGCTGCCGCATCAAGAACATGGATGCGCGAAACTTCCGACCCATATCCTGCAGTCTGGTGGTACAAAGCCCATGATCTTGTGCTCTGCTGGGCACGATTTCTGGCTGGTTTCCGAAACTCTGTACCTAGGGCATTCCCTGGTATTTGAGCGACATGCTGCAATTTGTACCTCGTTTCGATCGCTCGTTCGTTCGACCAGACTGGACCGGCAGTGGCCTCGAGGAGCATTCCTGGTCGTGCCCACCGTCTCACTTTGGTCAACATCGCCAGCTGACCCTCTCTCCCTTCATTCCAACATCTCGACCTAGACCTTTTTTTTTTTTTGTCAACAAACGCGCATCTCTTTTGATCAAACGAAATACTAACACGCAACACTTGTTAGATACTCCTCTCATATCCCATCTGGAAATTTACCGGCCATACGCCCCATCTAGCTTGACTGCACCACGAGAGCTTCTGGAAGGGCTTGGATCGACGTGTTTGGGCTCGGGAACCAGCAATTAATCTGTGTGAACCTGCCGCTAGTATCCATGTTTTATCACAGGAGGGTTCAACGGCATTCATAATGCACGACTTCCAGGCCATGCGGTCGAGCCTCCGAGTGGCTCCTTTAGCCATCCAAAAGACCGATCTGGGCTCTGAGAGCGAAAGCTCGCAGACGGCAGACGACGCTTCGCAGGCTTCGACGAACCTCTACACGACCGAGCATATCACTCCGCCATCAACTCCCGATGGCTCCGAAGAAGACCTCGATGTGCAGCAAAATGCTGCTCGCCCCGTCTTCCATAATTTCTTGCGCGCCTTTTACCCCTTTCACCCAAACTTCGCTATCAGCGATTCCACAGTTACACTACCCCTCAACGAAGGCGATGTAGTGCTTGTTCACTCGATACACACCAATGGCTGGGCAGACGGTACATTACTGGTATCGGGGGCCCGAGGTTGGCTTCCTACCAACTATTGCGAAGCTTATGATCCCGAGGAGATGAGAAACTTGCTGAAAGCCTTGCTTAACTTCTGGGACTTGCTGCGAAGTACAGCGACCAGCGATGGTGACATCTTCGGAAACCAGGAGTTTATGAAGGGCATCATCGCTGGCGTTCGGTTTCTTTTGGTAGGTCACAAGCCGCCTACACAATACGTCCAATACAACGTAGTTGCGACGACTACTAACACAATGACAGGAGCGAACGAATTGCCTCACAAGAGAGGCGTCAACGATACAACGAAACGAAAGCTTGAGGCGTGGGCGTAAATCCCTACTCTCGGAGCTCTCATCCCTTGTCAAGACGGCGAAGCGACTCCAAGAGACACTACGGACCTACCTGAGGGCCGATGACGGTGTCAATGAGATAATCGACGAAATGATTCTGAAAGCTTTCAAAATTGTTGTGAAAGGTGTCAGGTTTCTTGATGTCCTGGAGGAGGAACGACGTCTAAGAGCGCCACCAGCCGTGACTGTCATGGCCACTCTTGCCGAGGAAACATATGTCCCACCGACGCCACCTGCAGAGTCGACTTCCACATTCGAAGATTCGCATAGCCAGGGGCAGGATGCAGGCTCCCGATCCGACGACAACTCGCACCCAGCCGATGGCGCACAAACAAACGCATCGACCAACAAACGTTTGTCATCCGTTTACTCCCCTGCCAACGCCTCAGGACACCGACTGTCGCAAGCGAGTCCCATGCGGGGAAATCGGTTGTCAGCCAGTATATCACACAGAGTGTCTTTTGCCGGCCCCTCCCCATTGTCTCAATCACAGAATTTAGTCTCCGAACGGCTGAACTCCAGCCATGATACTTTTTTGTCATACCTCGGTTCTTGCATTGGCCGATTACACCTCCAGTCGCAATCCCGACCGGAACTAGCGCTTGCTATCAAACAATCTGCCACTTCTGGTGGCGAGCTCTTTGCCGTCATCGATACCGTTTGCCGGCATAGCAGCTCGGAATCCGAGTCACTGAATCAGGCTCGGACCGCCATGTTTGATCATATCCGAGACCTCGTCTACTCTGCTCGCGATATTCTAAGCGCCATTGACCCAGATGCCGAAGATATCATCATGCCTCAGGACAACAGCCGACTATTGCTTGCTGCAACAGGATGCGTCAAGGCGGCTGGCGAGTGCGTTGCGAAGACCAAATGGGTGCTGGAGAGGATTGGCGACTTCGAATTCGAGAACGAACAGACCGGCTTAGGGATCAGCTTAGAAGTGTTTGATAAGGTCTCCGAGAGTCGGCCTCGGACTCCAGAGGCATCGGTCGACCCGGTGTCCAAGACACCCGAAGCTTCACCAGAAACCAAAAGAGCCTCGGTAAGGTCCAGCCATCTGTCCCTGGACAAACCTCTCCCAGAGATCCCCGGGGTCAACTCTCAGCCCGCAACCAGAACCTCGGCGCAATATTCTCCACCGCCTTCCAGGCCGCAGTCGATAGTTGCTGGCGAAGACGTTGATAGTGTAGCATCGACAGTCTCCTCGGTTAAACCGTCTCTACCACCGTTGCCGAGATTACGAACTTCGATCTCCCTAGACGATTCTTACAGCCCCATGACGGACAACTCCCACGATGGCGAGTACCACAGCTCATTCCGCTCCGACACAACTTCGTCAAGTGCTGGGTCCAATATGACATATCTCAGCCGCGATTCAGAATCGAGCCTTGTGTCTCAAGCCCCGACACGAGCCACGACTCCAGACTCTGAGCTTGCCCCCAGAGCTCAGCCTTCTATGTCTGAACTCAGTGTGACTGGCAGTACCGGAACTAGCGAGGAGGTGGACGAAGTGGAGAACAAACTACTCGAGAAAACCTTCGCTCACGAATTGTTGTTTAACAAGGAGGGCCATGTCACAGGCGGTTCCTTGCCGGCTCTAGTAGAGCGCTTGACGACACATGAGTCTACCCCTGATGCTGTGTTTGTGTCTGCATTTTACCTAACATTCCGACTGTTCTGCTCCCCTTCCAATTTCGCTGCGGCTCTGATCGACCGCTTCGAATATGTCGGCGATTCTCTTCATATGGCAAGCCCCGTGCGCTTGCGAGTATATAATGTAATAAAAGGGTGGCTGGAGTCGCATTGGCGGGATTCCACCGATCGCGAGGCTCTGCCGGCTCTTCGACATTTCGCTGAATTTCAGCTTGGATCACTACTGCCGTCCGCAGGCAAGAGACTTGTTGAGCTCGCGGATCGAGTTTCTTCGACGGACGGGTCCTTGGTGCCGCGCTTGGTTTCTTCTATGGGCAAGACAAGCACATCTATCGCCCAATATGTCCCGGTAGATACCCCGCTGCCGAACCCGATCATTTCAAGAAGCCAAAATAACCTGCTCAGCGCCTGGAAGAATGGTGGCACTTCACCTTCCGTGCTCGACTTCGAACCCTTGGAGATCGCGCGTCAGCTGACCATGAAACAAATGAATATCTTTTGTTCCATCCTGCCAGAAGAGCTTCTTGGATCTCAGTGGATGAAGAAGGGCGGAGTCGACTCGCCCAACGTCAAGGCGATGTCCGGTCTATCAACGGATCTCTCAAATGTTGTTGCGGACACTATTCTGCAACATTCGGATGTTAAAAAGCGCGCTGCTGTCATCAAACAGTGGATCAAGGTTGCTCATCAATGCTTGCAGCTTAACAACTATGACGGACTCATGGCTATCATTTGTAGCTTGAACAGTTCCATCATCAGTCGCCTACGAAAGACCTGGGAGTTCGTCAGCCCCAAGCGGCGCGAGATGCTCCAGGCACTACAAACTATTGTGGAACCATCAAACAACAACAAGGTGCTCCGGGCCCGTTTGCAGGGGCATGTACCCCCGTGCTTGCCCTTCCTGGGCATGTTCTTGACGGACCTGACCTTTGTGGACATCGGAAACCCTGCCACGAAGCAACTGCCGGGCGCCGGTAGTGATGAGCATGGCCTGACGGTTGTCAATTTCGACAAGCACACTCGTACAGCCAAGATCATTGGGGAACTACAGCGATTCCAGATCCCCTACAGGCTGACCGAGGTCGCCGATATGCAGGAATGGTTACAATCCGAAATTGTCCGTGTCAAAGAAAGCGAACAAGGGACGTCACAAATCACATATTATCGCAAAAGCTTGATGCTGGAGCCCAGAGAAACTCCTCTGAAGACTCCAGTGGAAGCTCCTACTGCACAGGCCAGCCATGGTCAGAAGGCAGATTTATTTAGTTGGATGACGGGTAATAGGGGGCAGCAAAGCCACGCTACTGTTGCCATCTAACTCGGGTCACCAACCAAACAACACTCACACTCGCAACCTCTACGCCAAATTCTCGCCCTCCTTGTTTTTACTCATTTTTGTCTATTGATACCCCATCGTTATAACGATTATTTGGAATGGGTTAAGGAGCTCATGGGATTTTGCATTACGGATAGCCGGTTATATGGGAATTGGGGTTTCGAAAAGAAGCTCCTCAAAGGGGCTTGGCGTCAGGTTTTATCGGCGTGTTACGAATACGCAGGTACACGAGAGCGCGGTTCTTAATGAAGAACGATGCTTGCTTGTTGGACTATGTTGGGTCCAGTCTTGGAGTTGGGTTATGACCTGTTATTTGGAGCGCCTCTTCTATCTCTCGTTTTTTTTTTTTTTTTTTTTGAATACCCAGGATGAGGGACCGGAAAACACTTGGGGGACTAGTTTCCAAGTTAAAGCTGGCAAGCAATTTTGACTACCCTTTGGCTTTTAAGATATATATATTTCAACAGACGGCAAGGGTCAGGATTGCGTTTATTGTATAATCTCTCGAAAGATGTTAGGGGAAAACTTGGGGTGGGCTGTCGCAAGCAAAGGCGGCGGCGTATATCAAAATATTTCCAAGGCATATTTATGAGGAACTCTCAAAACGCATTAGGATTCAGGATCCAAAGATAGGCAATGACGAAAGGAATGGATGATACAAATCGGGAAAACTTAGGCGGTTTGGATCATGTCAAGTCCTTATGAATAATTACCAAGAAGCAATTTATTACCATCATTGGTCTCTTTCCAAAACCAGTTAGAGACTTCACTTCTCGTTGGCCAACTGTGTATGTCACCGTCTCCTTTGAGGTAAGGAGTAAGAAGGCTAAGGTGAGGCTAGTAACAAACGGTGGTGAAGGGGTTAAGGGTCGTCTGTTAGTTTCTGCGCGAAAGAGTAAGGGGGTGGACGAAAAGTGACGCCTGCGATGGACGCCCACGCAGCCAACCGACCGTTGGTAGCTGGAACGCTTACTTACCTACTCGCCCACGTGCATAAGTGCTATGGGACCCACACATCTCAAAGGCAAAGTGAATCCCGAAGCGTCGGTAGCGATGCAAGGCCTGGTCTTCTTGAGGGACCCAGGTGTTCGGTAAGTAAGTCGGGGGGCCAGGGGGTGATGGACGACCGCTTCAAAAGCCGAATGCCACGATGGGAGGGGGAAGAGGCTAGTTTTACGCGCGCTGACAACGGTCGGACTTTTGTCATTCTTCGTGTTCTTCAACCTGTCGGTCTGGATGGGGGCTGATAAGAGAGAAAGAGGGCTGGCTTACAGTACAGTTGCACAACGCGGTGGTAGACGCTACCTGCATGTCTGATGGCTTGTTTCTTCCGACCGAATGCTAGGTTGAACGTAAGCAGGCAGGTAAGGTTACTGGGGCGGGACGATCTCATTTGATCAGCTCTAAAAGGTGGATGTAACCTCACACACGGTTGGGGGGCTTGTCCTGCTCAGCTCCTTTTTCTTGGGTAACATGTAAGAAAGTGCCTGCCTGCCTAAGAAGTAGGTAGGCATGTATGTATGTCTATCAATCAATGCATGCGTACTGGAGTCTTGTCATTCGTACGCCGTATCACAGTTACAATAAGCAAACTCAGTTGGAGAAAGAAAGAAAAGGGGCGATGGACATGGCCTGATTCATTCTACCAAAACGCAATGTTGTTTGTTTATCTGTACCTCCAAGCCAAACATCAAGCATTGAAGCGATGAAGCGAATGATCTTAGCCGGGCGGGTGATGGGGAGGGGGACACGGGCGGGTTCGGCAGTCTACATGCCTACATATTTCTTAATCGCCAATTGCCGCCTCGTGCTCGGAGAGTATTTTTGCAGTCGGTCAATTTGTTGGTTGGTTGTTTGCGAACTCGTTTCGCTCGCTCGTGTTTGCTCTCGGTCCCTCGCCTCATATCAGCCCCAACCCGTGATTGCGGTAGGGAACGTACGACGATTGAGAGCAGAGATCGTTCTCCCAGCCCCGCTGTGGAGTTGTGTCCTATGATTAGAAAAGATTGGACCATCAAGTCGGTCAGTCAATCATTCAATCAATCAATCAGTCGAGTCTCCGAGACAACCATGACCATGACCGACCTCCCTTGCCTTGCTGTTCTTTTTCCCTTCCTTCCAGTCCTTTCTCACAGCCAACGCTCTATTGGAAGAGTTGTTGGTGGTGGTGGTGGCTTTCGCAGCCTACATAAGATACCTAAGGTTAGGTAATCAATCGATTGAGCGTCCCCCAGTCTGCCAGTAGGTCTAACGGGCAAAAAGGTTACGTTACATGGGGGAGTTTTTAACCACGGTCGAATTTAACGTCTACCTACCACTGCATTATTAGGCATGGCATGTAGGTGCTAGACAGACTCAGGTCTAGACACCGACACGAACAAATGGTACAGTAAGTAATGTCGTGTCCAAGGAAACCTTGTAGCAGCCGGACCCCCCGCTCTTTATTTTCTTTAGTGGTAGGTTAGGTACATGAAAGTGGTCTCCTTCCTAATCGGATCCCCGAACGGAATCCTTCCCCAGCTTCGCCTAACCAATGCTTTATCAAGGTGGAACGGGGGGGTCTCGTGACGGGCGAGCTAGCAAACCAATCAGAGAGATCTATTCGGCCCGGCAGAGCTCAAGAGTCTGGGGTGGTGCTCTTGCCTGCTTGCTTAGCCTAACCACCCTGCAAACACCCCCTGTCCTCCCTTATCTTTTCATAATCCCCATCAAATTCCCTGGATCATGGAAATTTTCACGTACTGTATGTATGTATGTATGTCAGGGTAACATCATCAGGCAAAGTACATTTCTCCTCTGGCATCAAGAGAGAAAACATTTGAATCAATATTGAGGTAAAAAAGAGATGCAGTGAAGAGATGACAGATATGTGGCATGTTGTGGGCGGCAACGAACTCTACGGTCTACAGCCTGGTCCCTTCCATGGTCCCTGAAATCAGTCGTATGGTCTTTTTGATGTAAACATGAATCCCATGTGTGTGCTAGCGGCCGTACCTATGCTCTCCCGCAAGCCAATTTCCATCCTTCTTGTTCCTACCTTACCTAGTGCTGTGCCGTGTCGGCTGTGGTGGGTACATCCATCAGTCCTGTCCTCCACGTCGGTTCTTGATCGATCCCGTTGACCCAATTGGATAGATGTACCCCAAACCCAAGTCAAGTCAGCTTCGTGTTGGGCCAAGCTTCTTTCCCTCCAAGTAAGGCTAAGAAAAGATGACCGGCGATGATGGTAATGTGTGTCACGTAGCGGTATTCCTCCAACCCTCGTGCTTCTGGGTCTCGCGACCTCCCTTGGATTGCTACCTTGGCTCCTTGACATCTGCAGATACACTCGCGTCGCGTCCAGCCATCCCATCTGGAGTGACATTGGACATTGAACCCCCTGGAAGCACCCTAGTATGCCGATCCTGCCAATTGATCGTATCGTAGCAATTGAACCATCCATCTATCCACTTGGGGCTCAGGCTTAGGCCCTTTCTCCTCAGCTAGTACTGTAAGGTAAGACGGGACCCTACCTGCCTGCCTACCTCTAATCTTCGGGTCTAGTCTCCGGAATGATTTTCCATATTACCCTTCTTCTTCCCCTCCGCCTCACCACCTTGGGTCTCTGTCCTTTTCTTTGAAGTACGCTGCACTTGTCATCAAGTCCAGAGGGCAATAATTGAAGTATTCATTTGGGAGATACCCCTCCTTATCTTTCGGCAAAGGCTCCGACACCAGCCAAAGTTACTGATTGATACCTCACATCCATGCAATCTTGGATTTTTGGCGCAAGCTAGACAGCTAAACAGAGCGACAAAACTACATAACGCTCGACCCACGTCTTGAAGAGATCCTGCTCTATAAAACAACAACAAGAGAACGAGAACGCCATTCACACCATGGCCGACGCAAAAGAAATGGGCGTCGAGTCCTCGGGCCCCGCGCATGACACCCCCGTAGTAGCTGACGGTCCCATCACCCGGCCGAAGGGCTGGCAGTACAAGGGCTTTAAGCTGGGCAAGACAGAGTTGTGGTATGCCTCCCCCAAGGTGCAATTGTTCATGGTCTCCATGGTCTGCTTCCTGTGCCCGGGCATGTTCAACGCGCTGCAAGGTCTCGGCGGTAGTGGTCAGGTCGACACCACGGCCAATGACCGCGCCAACGTGGCTCTGTACTCGACCTTTGCCGTCATCGGCTTCTTCTCCGGTACTTTCGCGAACCGTCTTGGCCTCCGCCTCACCATGAGTTTCGGTGGCCTGGGCTACTGCATCTACTCGGCCAGTTTCCTCAGCTACAACCACACCCAGAACATGGGCTTCGTTATCTTCGCTGGCGCCTTCCTCGGTGTATGCGCCGGTCTGCTCTGGGCCGGCCAGGGCGCCATCATGATGTCCTACCCCCCGGAGAAGAGCAAGGGTCGTTACATCAGTTGGTTCTGGATCATCTTCAACCTTGGTGCTGTTATCGGCAGTCTGATCCCCCTGGCGCAGAACATCAACAGCACCGCCGGCCCCGTGACGGACGGCACTTACGTCGCCTTCATCGTTCTTATGGTGTTTGGTGCTATTTTGGCCTTGTTCCTCTGCGACGCCGACAAGGTCCAGCGAGAGGACGGCTCCCATGTCATTCTCATGAAGAACCCCTCGTGGCAATCGGAAATCGTCGGCCTGTGGGACACGCTGCGCCTGTCGCCCTGGATTGTCCTGCTGTTCCCCATGTTCTTCGCCTCCAACATCTTCTACACCTACCAGCAGAATGGCCTTAATGCTGCGGCCTTTAACACGCGCACGCGTGCTCTCAACAGCTTGCTGTACTGGCTGGCGCAGATTTTCGGCGCCGTCATCTTCGGTTATGCGCTCGACTTCCCAATGCGACGATCTGTTCGTGCCAAGGCTTCCCTCGCCATCCTCTTTACACTCACCTTCGCCATCTGGGGCGGAGGCTACGCCTGGCAACGAAAGCAGCCCACCCGCGCCTGGTCCAAGGCCAACCCCGACAAAGTTTTCCTGGCCGACTGGACCAGTGGCGGCGAGCTCTTCATTGGCCCCATGTTCCTCTACATCTTCTACGGTTTCTACGATGCTTGCTGGCAGACCTCGATCTACTGGTAAGTTATATGCCCTACATCCCCATCCCTCAATGTGGTACTTTTTGAGCTAACACGGGAGCAGGTACATGGGTGCCCTGTCCAACTCGGGCCGCAAGACTGCCAACTTGGCCGGTTTTTACAAGGGAATCCAGTCGGCTGGTGCTGCCATTTTCTGGCGTTTACACGACCTGGGTATTGAGGAGATGACCCTCTTGGGTGTTACTGTAAGTTTGTACACGATCTTGACTTTCTACGCCGCGCCGCAAAGCATTGGTACTGACTGGTCTATACAGTGGGGCATTCTGGCTGGGTCTTTGCTGATTGCTAGTCCTGTCATCTGGATGCGAATCAATGACACGACTGACCTGGAGGAAGACTTGAAGTTCAGCGACGAAACGGTCGCGGATGTTGCGCCAACTGCAGTGATTGAGCGCAAGGGCGAGACTGCCTAGAGCCGATGAAGAGCAGATTAATAATTTCCACGACAGAAACAGAAACGAGGTATGGCTTAATTTACAGGGTCACGCATCGAAGGGGGAAACGGGTATATGGCTAGCTAAGGCATTGTCATATGCGATTACGACAATAAGTAATGACATCGAAGTTTTCCAGCTAATAAATTGGCCATGTGCATTTTGATGCAGATTCGCTTCTCTGACATTGACATTGGATGATGGTCTGTCGAGTATTGTTGAAGTTCGTCCCATTCTTAACATGTGGGTATTTAACGCGAGAAACCTCGGCTGGAGATGTCTCAGGGAACACATCATGGCCAGAGGTTACCAGCCAGTTCGAATTCGAAGGAGATGGTCTGGCTGAATTGATTGGCTACATTGCATTTGCCTATTCTCATGATGTCCGACAAGCAGATCTGGAGGCTAACCAAGTAACCTATCATGATACCCGTCAGCAAGTCCCGTTGTTATCCGGCACGAAGCACAAGCACATGGGCCCATCGGATAAGCCTAAGCGCTAGCCTGAAACGGCAAGATTGGCATCCCTGATACCGAGGCATCGTAGCTTCATAGCTTCATCCCTAAAGTAACCAATCCTCCCAACTCAACTCAATATCAGCTTACGATGACCTTCTCATCGCAATTCTCATCGCAATAAAGAGGAAAAGAGACCTTCTTCCATCTCCATACAAAGCGAACTCCCTGCGGCTGAAACTTCTGTACTGGATTTGTGTAAGATAAGATAATACCTGCAAGCCCAATGGTCACAGTCACGAAAGCGGCCCGTCAGTCCCTGACGGTGGTCGACAACCGGACGGGCAAGACTTATGAGGTCCCCATCAAGGACAACTCCGTGCTGGCCACGGACTTCAAGAAGATCAGCGCCCAGGCCGGCCCCAATGACCGGAAGGAAGATGAGACAGACCAGGGACTGCGCGTCTTCGACCCGGCCTACATGAACACGGCCGTGGTGCACAGCAAGATCACCTACATCAACGGCCAGGAGGGAATCCTGCGGTACCGCGGCTACCCCATCCAGCAGCTAGTGAAGAAGAGCAACTTCCTCGAGACGGCGTACCTGCTACTGTACGGCGACCTCCCCACCAGCTCCCAGTGCGGCCGCTGGCAGGATGAGGTGCTGCACCACACCTACGTGCACACCGACATCGAGAACATGTTCAAGTCGTTCCGCTACGACTCCCACCCCATGTCCATGCTGACCTCGGCCTTCGCTACCCTGGGCGCATTCGCCCCCGAGGCCAACCCCTCGCTCGCGGGCCAGAAGCTCTACACCAACGCCGCGTCCGGCGACCCGCGCGCCCTCGAGGTCCTGGACAAGCAGATCCTGCGCATCATCGGCAAGGCCCCCACCCTGGCCGCGGCCGCGTACCGCATGCGCCAAGGCCGGCCCTTCAACCGTCCCGCGCAGGGCCTGTCCTACACGGGCAACTTCCTGTACCTGCTGGACAACCTCTCGGGCCACCAGTACCAGCCTCACCCGGTTCTGGAGAAGGCACTCGACGCGCTTTTCATCCTGCACGCCGATCACGAGGTCAACTGCTCCACCGCTACCGTCCTGCAGGTCGGTTCTTCTCTGGTCGACCCTTACAGCGTGGTGGCAGCCGCATGCGCCGCGCTGTACGGCCCTTCGCACGGCGGCGCGTCAGAGTCGGCGATCCGTATGCTCATCGAGATCGGGTCGCCCGAAAACGTGCCCGCGTTCATGGAGAAAGTGGAGAAACGCGAGCGCGTGCTTGTCGGGTTCGGCCACCGCGTGTACAAAAATGTGGACCCGCGCTCTACGGCGATCCGCGAGCTGGCCGAGGAGGTGTTCAAGGTGACGGGCCGCAACAAGCTGCTGGACACGGCGCTGACGCTGGCCGACTACGCGCGCAAGTCCGAGTTCATGCGCAAGCGCAACCTGTACCCCAACGTCGACTTCTACTCGGGGCTCATCTACCAGGCCATGGGCTTCCCCCTCGACTTCTACCCGGTCCTGTTCGCCGTCCCGCGCTGCGTCGGCTGGCTCGCCCACTGGCGCCAGATGATGCTGAGCCCCGGCGGCGTCAAGATCTGGCGTCCCCGCCAGCTCTACGTCGGCGAGCCGGAGCGCGAGTACGTCGACGCCAAGGATAGGAAGGAGAAGGCTGGCGCCACCATCTTTGACGGGCCGGTGCAGGTCGAGCATGGTGGGGATAGCAAGAGGAATATCTTGGCTTCGTACAAGGATGAGACGGGCAAGACTTGGGGGAAGAGCAAGTTGTAAGAGACAGAGAGAGTATGTGTGGTGTGGTGGATGTAGGCAATGAGATGTTGGGTGGATGGTTGGTTGGTACTTGATGTAAGTCTTGCTGGTATTTCGGGAACCAGTGTGTTTGTACGATGGGATCACGTTTATAGATAGGAGCTTGATTAATTGACTACCATGTTTCTGCTTGTCAGGAAAAGCATGTTGTGTATACATGTTGGTTTGGTTGTGTGTGGTGCTGTGCTCAAGGCGGGTAAGGAGGGAGTGAGGTAGTAGGCGAAGCAGGTCCAGGTCCAGTGGTGGGGGACAGCAAACAGCTTGTGCACAAGGAGGGAGGGAGGGTAAACATATAAGGCCTAATAATTTGTTGTTCTATCACCGGTGGTCGAGTGGTAGTGATGACAGCAACGTTGGCGCATTAAGCGACACGTAGTGTTGGCCCTCAGTTACTCTGGGGATTCCCTTCACAAGAGAGCGATGGGCGTTCGAATCCGACATCTAACAACTTGGCCACCTTTTTTCTTTTTCTCTTTTTTTTGGCCTGATTTTCTTATGGGGGTTTTGATCTTTTCTCTCTCGTTGATTTCTAGGCACAGGGCATGTTGCAAGTAGGCAATTCTCTAGGTCTAGATATGTCGAATATGACACCGATGAACCCTAACTACCTACTTGGGAAAATGGTCAACGCCTGATTCTGGCCTACTTAGTGACTCTCGAGGATGTATGCTTACCTATCATGTGTTGTTTCTTTTGGTCATCTAAGAGAACTTGGAATTCAATGACTGCCTTATTCGAATCCTGAATCTAGGACTGCTGCTCTCGCTTTGTACGCACCGTCTTCATACACTATCTTGTTCCTAAGTTCCCAACCTCATCATTGGGGTACCTGTTCCCCGACCTGGGGTTCTCTGATGACCACATGGGTGCGGGTGCCATCGCTTGTGGCCCTCAGTATGCTAGATCTGGATTATGCTGTTGACCTCAGCCAACTACGGAGCGATTGCCAACGTCAAGGTAGAATCCTGAATCTGCCAGCCCTCATGAGTGCCATGAATGCTATCCACGCCTTATTTCCGCCTGACAGTCGATTCACCGGCTGTACACGCCTTCATTCTTCGATTCAGGAGTTTGACTGACTAAAAATCAACCCCCCAATCAGCAACTTCTTTCCAGCACCGTCACAACCAAGGCAAACCCGCCGGAAAAGCTCCCTCAACACCCTTGCAAATAAGATCTGCCAGTCAATCGACAGACAGAATAGAACGAAGTAACTTGGCATCGATGCAAGACAACGTATGGCGCAAGCCCAGACTTCGCAGGAGTACATGAAAAGCTCAGGCTTCGCTCTTGATCAAACAGGTAAAATCCACATCTTTCCTTGATAGCTGGGCGAATGACAGTTATAACTGAATTATGGACACCTGCTTTATAGGCCAAAATCGAGACAACACCGGCTCAGCACACAAGATGGCTGCCACCATCAGCGACGGAGCTGCTCCGACCTCTACTGATTCGATTGCTGTCACTCCCGAAAGACCGACAATATCAGAGTACGAGGCTGCTCTGCTAAAAGAGATTGCCCGTATGAAGGCCGAGATCAAACGCCAACGTAGAGTCTACAACCTCAAGCTCCGTGAATACTTGGCCTCGAAGCGCAGGTTGGAAATGAACCAGCGCAGGGTTCGCAGAGCCGAGCACAGATTCCAGCGACTGGTTCAACAGATGAATTGGTGTAAACTCCCCAAAACTCACGATGCGGAAGATGATGACGGAGGTGATACGGAAGATGAAGATGGAGACGAGGACAATGAACGCATTGAAGAACAGATTGAGGACCACCAGGCTCGAACTACTCCCTAATTGGCGGAGTTGAATGTCTGCGTCACCTCCCAGGAGAGAGAGAGAGACCCTGTCCGGGCCATAATTGATATAGATACTGATTTGGAGAGCTTCACAAGACCTCTTCCGCTGGCCACCTATTGTGCACACTGCACGGTTGGCCGAGATCTCATATACGATAGACAGTTTGCTCTCACTCTACTGTGCCGCAAATAACAAAAGAGGAATCTCCACATCTTTCCCCTCCTTGGATCCAGTCATAAGTAAAGTACCTGTTCAGGTCAGCCCTGCCAGGTATGATAGGTGCGTCCAAGGTGCGTCCTAGGTGCGTCTGACCCCCAAAGGGATCGCCGGACGAAAGGAGGTGCTCGGGCCGAGCGAGCCAATTTGGCGGAGCCTCACAGCTGGACCCTAGTTCGCGGCGAGACATGACGCGAAGCTACTGTACCTCTCCCGCATTCGACGTCATCCAGGTACCTACCTTGCACCGAAAAGGCATCGTGGGATGAGCTCCAAGACAGAACAAAAAAAAAAGCTGTGTATCACATTGCACGAAATACTCTCCCAAAATATTGTAGGACAGGACATATGCTCTGATGCTATCTTCACCGGGCACGCATAGCTGCCAGTCTCGGCAGGTAAGGTACGGTGGAAGCTCGGAAAGACCGTGTGCATCATCTCATCAATCCTTTGGGCCTTTGAGCGAGGAGCGAGGGGGCCCCACCAAACAATCGAATGGCATGACACAGTCAAGCAGCTTGCAGGCCAGTACAGTACGCACGACGGGGATGCTCGTCGCTCGTCGCTCTTTGGGCTTGATGCAGGTGGAGCTCGAGAGGTGATAGTGTTAATATTCTGCCATTGAAATTGACCGACGTCGCTTTCTTCCTTCCTTCCTATTGATTTCTCTTTTCTGCATCGTCTTCCTACGTCTTCTACCCCATGGGGATTCTCTCCTAGCCACCGCGACCACGACCACGCCGCCTTGTACAATCTCCACTCCTTTTCTTTCCTCCTGTTTTTGTTCTCCCACACATCATGGCTTCGCCTGTGGCTTCGGCCGCGCTCAAGTCGCGAATTCGACGGCCGTCCATGCTGAAGAAGCTGTGCCGGCCCGAGGACATGCTTCACCACTTTCCCAATGGCGCATACGTCGGCTGGTCTGGTTTCACCGGTGTTGGTTATCCTAAGTACGACCCCCTATGTGCCCCTCATCTTACTCCTTGCAACATGTCAAGTATCCGACGTGCTAATGCTCACGTCCCCGCTACAGGAAGATGCCTACTTTTCTGGCCGACCACGTGGAGAAGAACAACTTGCAGGGTCAGCTACGATACTCACTCTTTGTCGGTGCATCTTCGGGCGCTGAGACCGAGAACCGCTGGGCTGGGCTCGACATGATTGAGCGCCGGAGCCCCCATCAAGTCGGAAAATCGATTGCCAAGGGTATCAACGAGGGACGCATCAACTTCTTCGATAAGCATCTGTCCATGTTCCCGTCGGATTTGGTCTACGTGAGTATTTCTGTGTCATCACTTCTGCTGCCGACGAGATCTAACGTGATTTCCAGGGATATTATACCAAAGACAAGCCAAGCAACTCGCTCGACGTTACTGTAGTAGAGGCAAGCGCCATCAAGGAGGACGGTTCAATCGTCCCCGGCGCTTCTGTGGGTGCCACACCAGAATTGGTGCAGATGGCCGATAAGGTATGGACCATCCGGTGATTTAGCAGATTACCTCACCAGCAATACTAACCAAAGGATTAACAGATCATTATTGAAGTCAACACAGCCATTCCGAATTTCGAGGGTCTCCATGATATCACCATGACAGATCTGCCCCCGCGCCGAAAACCCTACCTCGTTATGGAAGTCGAAGACCGAATCGGTTCCACCTCGATCCCCATCGACCCCGAGAAGGTTGTCGGTGTCATCGAGTCCGACTACCAGGATCAAACAGCGCCGAACACCCCGGCCGATGAGGGATCAAAGGCAATTGCCGGCCATCTTATTGAATTCCTAGAGCATGAGGTCACCCACGGCCGACTGCCCAAGAATCTGCTCCCTATCCAGTCTGGTATTGGCAACATTGCCAACGCCGTTATTGGGGGTCTGAGCGAGGTCAACTTCTGGAACTTGAAGGTGTGGACTGAAGTCATCCAGGACACTTTCCTTGACCTGTTCGACTCTGGAAGACTTGATTTTGCCACTGCGACGTCGATTCGCTTCTCGCCCGACGGCTTCAAGCGTTTCTACGACAACTGGGAGCAGTACCAGAACAAGCTTCTGCTGCGATCTCAGCAGGTTTCCAACTCGCCCGAGATCATTCGCCGTCTTGGTGTCATCGGCATGAACACTCCTGTCGAGGTAGACATCTACGCACACGCTAACAGCACATGTGTTATGGGTAGCCGTATGCTGAACGGTCTTGGTGGATCTGCCGATTTCTTGCGTAACTCCAAGTACAGCATCATGCACACACCCTCGACGCGTCCCACCAAGTCCGACCCGCATGGCGTCAGTTGCATTGTGCCTATGTGCACGCACGTTGACCAGACGGAACACGACTTGGATGTCATTGTGACCGAGACCGGTCTGGCCGACGTCCGCGGCTTGTCGCCCAAGGAGAGAGCCCGCGTCATCATTGACAAGTGCGCCCACGATGACTACAAGCCTATCTTGAAGGGCTATTTCGAGAAGGCCGAGTTCGAATGCCTCAGGAAGGGTATGGGCCACGAGCCTCACCTGCTCTTCAACTCCTTCGACATGCACAAGGCCCTGCAGGAAGAGGGAAGCATGAAGAAGATCAAGGGATGGTAAATCATTCAGCCAAAAATCCATATCTGTGGCGTGAACTTGTGTCACATCACTTAGATCTGGTGTAGATTTCTTGGATACGACCTGTATATAACTATCACTATCTACATTTGATATAAGACTCTAATAGAGCATAAGAAAGTTAATTTCCACCCTGAGTATCGAGTGATCGACCATGACGGGTCCAAACGACCAAATCAGATATATACACAAACTTCACCATACCAACTTTCTCTGTGGTTCACTTCTCATATACTATGTCCCAGGTCAGCAGCGAATGACACCTGGCGGGGTCGGAGTTGCCTGGCTCCGGGCTCTAGAGTTAGTATGCTAGAGTGGAATATATATCGACACAAAGACCGTGGGGCTCGAGACATGACAACTTACCTGCGCCGTGGTCGATGGCAAATCCGGTTGACACACCCACAGGCTTTGGAGAAGATCCTTGAGGCGCGAGTTGAAGGAGAAGGTACACGTGGTGGTGGCGGCGAGGCTGTCCGTGTCAGAAGCGGTTCGCAGTAATTGCTATAGCAATCATCATCATCGCCGCCGGTAGTGTAGTACTCGAAAGAATTGAAAAATGCCCTTGGGCTCCTGCTTGTAGTTGTCTTTTGGCCGCCATGTTCTTTCCCTATGTCGTCTGATATATTAGCGTTTTCGCCGGCGCTTGAGACTTCTGTCGACGCTTCCTTCTGGAGGTCATTGTAGTCGTTTTGGGATGACATGGTCGCAATAATGGGCTCTAACGCGGAGCACTGTATAAAGTAGAAAAAAGAAAGTTGAAGGGTATCGGCGGCGGTACTTTAACCAATGCTAAGTAACTGACGACAAACATATGACTTATAGCTATGGACTGGCCGTCCGTAGAAGCCAATACAATGGGCCTTAATACACATCTGCCTCTCATCACAGCTCTCGTAGGCTGGTACAAGAGCCATTCCTAGATTTCTAGGGGTGCCGAGATGCTAGGGATACTCAGTAGATTGGTTATGTTATCGTCTGACGTGCAGTAGTGATCTCGTTAGCCCCGGGTACTTGCTTCTCGAAGCGAACCTTAATATATGCACGGCGACTATCATCATAATCAACCAGATATGCGTAGCCGATCTGAGGGGCACCACTTTATGTACTTGATGAGACGCAACCTACTTTATTATGACGACTGGCATCCGAGTCAGGCTTTAATGCCTTGGAACATTCCTTGTTGAATATTGTTACTACATGTACTTGGTCATCTAGCAGTCTTCAATGCGCTCACGTTCCACGAGATGTAAGTACTTGGCAAATCTAGGAAGGGGCGGCGGGTCAGGGGTTTGGTCAAGGTACGATGAGGTTTACTGCTTCCTCCCCGCGGCGTTTACATGATACATGATTGATTCGCAATACCGGCTTGGAGGAAATGAAGAACAACCAGAATATCAACCGTTACCCCCCTCCTATTTTTGTACAGAGCAGCATACATAACGTAGGTAGGTAGGTATGTTCATTACCTGATGGATGGGACCAAGCTTGACATCCGGGTGCGTCTGCAGCGGCTGGGCTTGACCCCACATAAGCTCCAGGCGCAACTTCCAATTGATCCGCGTCATCGACGCTCCCCCAAAATCTATCTTATCGCTTAACTCCGACTTGCGACGGATCTTTGCCACATCAACTGCCTTCTTGTGCTAATGGTGTGCGTCTCTAACAAGATCAACATAAGGGGAAGATGTTGTACAGCATTGACATAGTCACTTGAGCGACCAAGATGCCTGGCAGAGCAATCATACCATACACATGCTCACGATGCGCCACTGCTCTGCTTCGACGGGAAGCTCGAAGCAGCTTTGGCGCCTATACCAATAGTCGCTGGAATCGCCACTACTCGAACGCCGCCAATACCCAGAACCCCGAGGACGATAACAAGCCCTCAAAAAAGGATGCCGACTCCGCCACTCCCAAGCCCGGGGACATGTCGAGGCGACTCGAAGAAGCCACCGAAGAAGCTTTACTCACTGGCGGAAGAGCTGGTCGTCGCGCCGTCGAAGATGCCGGGTTCTCCGAGGAGCTCAAGGAGAGGCTTTTCGCGAAAGTGAAGGATGCCGAGTTCCGCTCCGAATATGCATCTGCCTTTGCTGAGGCGGAAATGCCCAGCTCCGCCGGCCCAGTCTCGCGGTTCGCTGCTGCCAGCCAGCCGTGGACGGGCGAGGAGTCCACCGAGGACGCGGTGCTACGAATGCTCAACGACGCTCACAAGCCTCTCAGTCGCGATCTGCGGGGGAAACCGAAACTACCTGATCTGCAGCCTGTCGACTTTCGCTTGCGGCGAGAAGCCGCTGCGAGTCCCGGCCAGCGCGCCGCGAGCGCCCGCGAAAAGGCCGGTGCCTACACCGACCTTGGTCTTTCCGAGAACGCATTGGACGAGAAACAGAAGGAGGCAAGACGGAGGGAGTTTCGGGAAAGGTTTCGGCCTGAGGCGCGGGCGGTGCCCAATACGCTGACGGGGCTGGCGTCGCTGGCGAACGAACGGATCGAGAACGCCATTGCGCGAGGACAATTCAAGAATATCCCGCGGGGTAAAGGTATTGAGCGAGATAAGCGGGCTGACAATCCGTTTGTCGACACGACGGAATACATCATGAACAAGATGATCCAGCGACAGGACCTGGTACCGCCGTGGATCGAGAAGCAGCAGGAGCTCCTCAAAACGGCGCACACATTTCGTACCCGATTGCGAAACGACTGGAAACGCCACGCCGCCCGGATAATAGCTAGCAAAGGTGGCTCTTTGCAGGACCAGATGCGCAAGGCCCGGAGATATGCCTTAGCGGAAGAAGCGCACAACCCGCGGAAGCGCAATGTCGAGCAGATCTCCATCCCCACCAGTTCGACCGAGGATCCCGTCATGGCCAAGATCCACCAACAGCTCGAAGCGGAGCTTGTCGCCGAAAGTCGGATGGAGGATTCGGGCTTGAGTGCTCAACCCCAAGATGGACCACCAGAGACGGAAACAACAGCAGCCACCCCAGGCTCCAGCTCCTCCTCTTCTCAAGATCTATCGCCACATGAGCCGCAGCAGCCGCAGCAGGAGCCCCTATCATTACCGTTCCGTGACCCCGATTGGCTCGAGGCAGAGAAGTCGTATATGGAGCTGGCCATCTCCAACCTCAATACCATCACCCGGTCATACAACCTTATGGCGCCGGAGCTCGCCAAGAAGCCCTACTTCAATCTCGAGCGGGAGCTCAATAACTGTTACGCTGATGTGGCACCGCAGATTGCGGAGGCCATCAAGGACCGCGCTGCTCGACCATCGGCATCTCCTCTAGGAACCTCGGGCAAGGAGTCCAAGACCATACTGGATCGTTTTGGGCGGGGAGGTCACACGGCCAAGGTATACGAATCGAAGGCGCCTCATTACGGTCTGAGGGAGATGTGGCGAGACCTGTTCAAGCGCGATGACAAGCGGTAATGGCAATCCCCCCATGAGCAGCTCAATAAAATACCATTCAGTTACCAACCAGGATATTTCCGGATCTCTTTGGCGCATATGGCCAAATAAGCATCCCATGGATATGCGCCCGTCTGTAGAGCATCTTAAGGAGCGTACATAGGCAAACACTGCTCCCGATACCATGCCATGGGCCTATTGCAATGCTCGACCTCTCTATGTCGATCCAGAATACACTATGGTCAACTACGATAAACGATCCAAATCAAGGTGTCACACCCCCAAAAGTCTGTCAGTATGTAGGTCAAGCCCCGCGAGGGGTTACTCTTATTGTACATAGCGCACCAAAGATGTAATGCACTGTCCCATGCTCAACCAAGTAACTACTTCGTACTTCCCAATCCAGGAACACCAGCCAGATAATGAGAGAGAGAGAGAGAGAGAGCTCCCCTAACCAGACAACTGGCAGGCCAGTAAGACAAGAAATATGCTGCTAGGCCCCATCGTCATCATCACGCTCTGATCAATAAGCGCGACTATTCAAAGGCAGATTCGAGGTCGTGTATCTCTTCAACGACTACACGAAGTCGGTCTTCCGGTCCAAATTTCTTGAAGTACCTCACGCTCTTGTCTCGCAACAATCGCAGCTGTTCTTCCAACAGGCGAATCTTCATCTCTTTCTTGTCGTTGATGGAAAACACGTAGAGAGGTTTCCGCCTGAAAGCCTCAGAAGTTGTTTTCTCCAGAGCACTGAGGTCTCTTCCATCTTGAAGAGTTGTAATGCGCCAGCCGAGTGGATTGAAGTAGAAGAGGCCATGGTCTGCCCAGTCGTCAACAAGACGACCCAGATGGGTCTTGGCGGGGAGCGCCGTGGATGTGTGCAGCACAGCCACTTTACGAGATTCCAATACGGCTTCCACCAGCTCTCGGGTGTGATTTCTCATACCCTTCTCCATGATCTTGACTTGGAGCCATCCCCGGTTGACGGCATCCCAGAAATATCGGTTGTCGCATTGCTGCTTGAAGTTGTGGATGAGGCCGAACAGGACGACAAGCTGGCGTTCAATCACCTTGTCAGGCGAGCTTTCTGCCACGAAGCAGGAATTGCTACGATGAAGCAGGCCTCCGAATTGGTTCATGACCTCAGGCTTGAGAACAAGGTCTGGGTTTCGGAAGTCGTTAGTAACTTCATCGTATACTAGACCTTCGTCCATGAACGAGAGCCCAGTGCTCTGCACGAGAAAGGCCACCCTGCGCTTTCGCGAGACCATGATGGATGGGTTCAGTGGTGGTTTGTATCTCTGCGATGGCTTGAAGATAGGATGAGGTTTGGGAGTTTGCGTTGTTCAGGGTTGCAAGTTTGAAGGCTGTGGGTGTGGGGTTGGATGGATGGCCGGGCATTGAATGCAAGAGGAGGAATTTGGGTTCCCATTTTAGAAAACAATCACTTGGATTATAATTAAAGACCGAAGGCCGGGTCAGTGTAATGTGGTGATAAGGTGAATATGCCCACCTGGTATCCGGGTTTCGACCACCATCAGGAACTTGTAATAGTGCTAACCTGGGTAAACGTGAGAACAGTGTCTGCTACATGTATCATCGATACATCACTCGGTGGCATGAGACTGAATTATTCACCATCTATCTATCCCTTGCCTTTCAAGGAGTACCTGCCATACACACGCCAACATCATCAGGCTTGCAACGAGTTAAACAGACCATTGGAATGCAAGCTAACAACAACAATCATCTGCATAACCATCCCATCTATATGTGCTTTCGAGCCAGTGCTTCTTCAAATCGTCCCATAATAGTAATGCTCTAGAGCTCTTGCTTTGAAATTGGTGACACTGTATTTGCCACTCCCGAACCCCCCTTGAGGAGAAGTTCACAGGCAATGGGGGAGAGCGGATGGATGTATGGTATGAAAAAAGAGAAACTGAAAAAATTGAGGGAAAAAAAAAGATATCAGGTAAGAGCAAGGCCAGTCGTACAACATCCTAGATGGAATCCGGATGTGGTGCTGTGTGGGACAACTACACGTGGATGTGGCGTTGTGTGGGAAGCCATTTAGAGATTTCCCTGGACCACACACGGAGGGATTTAATATGGTAGTATCAACAACGCGAATTGAAGAGCTTGCCAGACCGTCGCTCGAACCCAGTGCCGGTGAAACCCCGAAGTTACCTGAATAGGTAAATTCTATAAGAGCGCCTGTCGCAAGGTGCACGACTAACCGCTTGACCATTAGGTCAACAACCTGCAGATGTTTTAGGAAAAGGAGCCTCAATTTGGCTATTTGACTACCCCCTCTTCTGTACACTGGTCGCCCCCTACCACCCACCCCCCTATTCCAAGGGACGCTGCCCCACTTCAGGACTGCTTCCTGGTTTGGCAAGACACGGACTGACTGACTTTCTTACAGGTGAAACGACATTGGCATTATTACTCTATTACTTCATGCTGCTTTGTTATCCATCTCCCTCGGGGTGAGGTGCCCCCAGCCCTTTTCCCCAACCTATTAGTTCTAAGGCACTCTCTGCCTATCGAGTCTTTCCCACCCGAGTAAAAATGAACCATTTTAGCCCGACAGTCCTCATTGCCTCATGTGGTATCCATGCCTGCCCCTTATTCGTCGTACTCCAGTCGCCCATATGCCTCATTCCGTTTGTGTATTGATGGTATGGTGTGTGTTTACAGGCTGGCTTCCGTGCCTTAATCAGGATAGTGTACATGAGCTTTCTTCAGCCATGGCGCCCCAACCTCAACATGCCGTTCGACGAGGTCTCTGGCGCGCTCCCCGATAGTACGGATCGCCCGGGGCCCGACGGTGAACCCATCCCAGAACAAGTACTCCTCAACCTCCGTGCAGGACACCAGTGCCGGAATGCCGGAGGTGGCACCTGCTGTTGTGGCGGTGTTGGATTGCACGCATGCCTCGTCCACATGCCTGAATGCCTGGCTTGCGCGTATCGTACCCCTGCCCCTGCCGTCTTCGATACCCGAATCCTTCAGCTGTCGATCGGCAATGAGCTCCAGCAGGTATTTGGACAGGTTGGGATTGATGACTTCCCGCCTCGAGCTGATCCGCTGGAGCGAGTTGGGACTGCTTTCGTCATCGTCGTTGTCATCGTCAAAACCCGCTTCGGTAGTTGCTGTCACGTCAATGATCGTCGGCATGTTCAGACCTAACCACCTCTCCGTCATCTCATCCATCCAGTTGTCCCAGTGCTTGGTCAGGTAGGCTGCGTTGCGCAGCTCGTCGGCTTGGGTGTGGGGAGGCGGGGGTCGGAAGCGCGCCGTCTCGAAGGCCGGGGTAAGAGACACGTCGAAAAGACGCGGGATGAGGACCCGGAAAGGCCTATAGGAAGGGGATGTACTAGGTCGCGTCCCCTTTGCGGGGTGTTTTGCGTTCGAGTCTGACACGTCTGCCAGCGAGGCTTGGTAGAGCCGATCGATCTCCTGGAAGATGACAGCTGAGAGGACTTCGAGCAACTGGAAGGAAATGTCTTGGGGGAAGGCGGAGAGGCGCCACAGGTCCCAGAAACCGAAGTCGAATACCCAGAGTGTCTCCAAAGTTGGATGTCCAGCGGGTTCATTGGCAAGAAATCTATCTACTTGTTGTTTGAGGTCGGGTAGGTGAACAGGGGTAGGATACTTGGTGCTCAGCCAACTATAGTCGTAGGCGGCACCCTCAGCAACGTCCCTCGAAGCAAGTGTGTGGTTCAATGTCATCTCGTATACAAGATTGGATACGCCCGATCCTCCTGTTTTATCGGCATGTGGGACATAGGATAGGTAAGATGTGCAATCAAGCTGCATTCGTGTTAGTGTCATTGCCATTCTTGGGTTGTCTGTAGATGGGTTCCATACTTCTTGACATAACACCTCAGTCCAAGATGCGCTCTGATCTTCGAACTCAGTCGGCTTGTGGCCGAGAGTAGCGATGTTGCCTCCACCGAACACCACTATCCTTAGATCATTTCCAACCCCAGTATTGCCGTCCGCTGGTGTCCATCTCAACACCTTTAGGTACGACGGGCTGAGGTCCAGAAGCCACAGCCGGTGTGGTAAAACATACACCAGAACAAATACAATAGCGACACCAGCTAGTATTTGTGACCACCGTCGATGTATCCCACGAATCGCTGTCATGGACAAGAATGATATGATGGCCAAAGTCCATTCCTCTGAAGAAATCATCAGAGATTTGTGGTTGGGTATCATGTTTGTAGCTGATGAGTCTTTCCACTCGACATCTGTATTGACCTGGAATACTATCGAAGCAAACCTCGCTCTTCATATACAAATTCGGTGTGTGCTCAGATCCAGTATAGGTGTGGGCGGCGGCCTTCACGGCGATTGCCCCATCCAGATATGCGCCAAGACGGAACTAGGTACGGGCTTGGGTGCGGCTGGCCGAGGAGTTCTTAGGACCTTGCGTGATTCAAGGTCCCTATGCGTTAGATGTAGCTGCTGATAAGTCGTCAGAGCTTTGCATTAACAAGCTTCGCTGCTTGAACAAGAATCGGGAGATTCTGACATGGCAGACGGACTATTGAAAGGAGGAGACAAGGTGAAAAGACCAGCGGGAATAGATTCCAGATTAAGTCGAGACTGGGCAATGGGAGAGATAAATACTGCAGGTTATTGTCGGAAGCAGAACCCCTTGAGTCTAATGTTACCGAAAGGAGGCGTTACACACTATCTTTTACGACGCTGGCTGGCTCATCTTTTAAGCTAACGAAAGCATCTGAGCATAGACGTTTGACGGAACGACAGGAGAGTCACCTGAGGTCAAATCACCTAGAAAGAGGAGTAAGATAGCTGCGAGGGTGGCCGACGTAAGTGGTAACCAGCTAAGCGATGTGATAATACGATGCAGAAAGCGAAGCCTGTCTTACTTAAGCATCAGTCTGGGTTTGATCCCTTTCGAAAAGACTCCTGCGGTCTTCTTAGTAAAGACGCATTGGTTTGTACGGGACTGTAGTAAGAGCAAGCTAAAGGCAGAACCACAAGACATTCTGATCCCACTTGGCCGGATACCTTGAACCAAAAAGCTTGTGTCAGATCCATGTTTAAGGGCAGGCCCGCGAAACCGGCACGTTAGCACCGTTGTTCCTTCTCTCGGCTTGAGCCACAAGTCCTGATCCTACCTGGCTCGAAACCCAATTCTTCCTCTGGCCGTCATCCCCCAATAACGCTACCTGTAGTTCCGACACCTAACGAATCATCTCCCGCCAACGCTGATCAACATACCAAAGTCCACACATTTAAGCGGCTTCGAGCCAGCTGCCAATCAGGCCACACAGTCCAAGTCCCACGAAGATCGGGGCTTGCGGAAACCCGGGCCCACCAAACTCCGGGTCCAGTCCCATGGTCCCGGGAAACAAGATGGCGGCAATTCCGGCCACCCAGTATATAGAGCCGGTGAAAGCACTGATGCCCATGTATTCTCGCCTCAGGCGTGGGGTGAGGGGCTTGCGCCATGTGTAGAAGAGCGTGGCGACTCCCAGGATGACCGACAGGCTGATGGTTTGGGCATTGTGGAATCTGCACCCCAAACGAAGTGAGACATGTCTATCAGTAAAGAGCTTACAAGACGATGGAAGGATTGTTGATAAGAAAGGGACTCCTCGAAATGCGTATGCTTACTTCGCATGGGGTGGCCAATTAGGGTTCTGCATATGCGTGGGGCCCATGTCTGCGAGGACGGCCCCGAACAGCAGGCCGACCGAGTCAACCGTGAGAAGCACGCGGCCTAGCATCTTTCGTATGTTTAGTACTAAACTTGGAGTATTATAGAAATGTCACAACTGTAATTTGATATAATCGCCGCCTACCGAAAATGCGCTGGATCTTGAAGAAATAGCTACCATATATGCTGGCTCCGACGCTACCGCCTAGCAGCTCAGCTGAAAGCAATCCGAATACGCTTTGTAAGCCATTTCGGACGTGTTACAAGCCCGAACTGCTTGAAGGGCGGAGGTCGGGCATGGTGCGGTCAAAGGTGGATATCCGCAGTTAAGCAATTACCGTCACGGTGACGCATCAGAGTGGCCAGAGCAGACCATCGCGGCCGTCCAAGGAGTTAGCACACAATGACGAGAAAGGCTTGGAATTAGCAGGGAGCAATTGTAACATCAGCACCAGCAGCCTTACGATCGATATCCGAAAAGCCCAACTGTTGTGTGGCCAACCAAACAGCTTCTCTTACGAGATCTGTGCGACAATGATCAAATCGGACAGAGTTGAGCAAGAAATCTGCTTTTATCTACCTTGAATTTCCCGTTGCAATTAGGTAGTATGCGTGGACATCAACCAGGTATTGAGAACACAGCGAACACGGCCCTACAAGACATTAATTATAGCGGGGGTTCTTCCTTCTGCCCGCAATTGAGAAAATCTTCCAAAGGACAGTCTTTCAACCACTTCTATAAGATATCGCGCAGCCTGGACGTGATAGTGGATATCGCATTAACGGGTACCATTCGAAATTAATAAGCGTACTGCAACATTGAGCAGTTGGAGAGTCTGGGGGTGTCTTGTCCAGAACTAACTTGTCAATTCGATTGCTGATGTTCCACGATTTTCTATGGAGGAGGAGCTTCAGGCCAGCTAGACCAAAAGTGGTTAGTGGCGCAAATAGCTGTCCTCGGCTGTAGGCCGATTGCTCCGTTGGAACCAAATTTTCTACAGCTTCGTCGGTGACCTCAAAATAAAGGCAAATCTTCTTCCGATCTCCATCCCAACCAACTCCCCAACGACTTCTCCTCCCTCTACCCCAATTCTCTCTCCGCAAACTCCAGGTCGTCCTTCCTTTTCTTGCCATTACTTCTATACCTTACTTAATTACCAGATATGCAGCGTGCTTTGTCTTCTCGGGCCAGAGCCTCGGCTCTGTCCACTGCTGCCAAGTACAGACTCGGTAGTTCGTCACAACAGCTCCGATTTGCGCACAAGGTATGTTTTTGTGCAGTCTTATTCCTCGACCGGGGGGTCTATTTTCATACTAATACAGAGTAATAGGAGCTGAAGTTCGGTGTGGAAGGCCGTGCTGCTCTGCTGGCCGGTGTTGAGACCCTCTCGAGAGCCGTTGCCACAACACTGGGTCCCAAGGGCCGCAATGTCCTGATAGAGTCCAGCTACGGCTCGCCGAAGATCACCAAGGGTATGTTCCTATCCCATTTTTTCAATTGGGCTACAAACTACCGTTTCTCAAGACCCTATCTGACCTGTTTCTATTAGATGGTGTGACTGTTGCGAAGGCTATTACTCTCAAGGACAAGTTCGAGAACCTCGGTGCCAGATTAGTCCAAGATGTCGCCTCGAAAACGAACGAGTCCGCCGGTGACGGCACCACCAGTGCCACTGTTCTCGCCAGCGCTATCTTTGCCGAGACCGTGAAGAACGTGGCCGCTGGCTGCAACCCCATGGACCTGCGCCGCGGTACCCAGGCCGCCGTCAACGCCGTTGTCGAGTACCTCCAGAAGAACAAGAAGGATATCACTACCAGCGCAGAGATTGCCCAGGTCGCCACTATCAGTGCCAACGGCGATACTCACATTGGCAAGCTCATTGCCAACGCCATGGAGAAGGTCGGCAAGGAGGGTGTCATCACCGTCAAGGAGGGCAAAACCATGAACGATGAGCTCGAGGTCACCGAGGGTATGCGCTTCGACCGTGGTTTCGTGTCTCCTTACTTCATCACCGACTCCAAGACCCAGAAGGTCGAGTTCGAGAAGCCTCTTATCCTGCTTTCCGAGAAGAAGATCTCGGCCGTTCAGGACATCATCCCCGCTCTTGAGGTCTCCACTCAGCAGCGCCGCCCCCTTGTCATCATTGCCGAGGACATTGATGGCGAGGCTCTTGCCGTCTGCATTCTGAACAAGCTCCGTGGCCAGCTCCAGGTTGCTGCCGTCAAGGCCCCTGGCTTCGGTGACAACCGCAAGTCTATCCTGGGCGATCTTGCCGTTCTGACCAACGGTACCGTGTTCTCTGATGAGCTCGACATCAAGCTGGAGAAGGCCACACCCGACATGCTTGGCTCCACTGGTTCCATCACCATCACCAAGGAGGATACCATTATCCTGAACGGTGAGGGCAGCAAGGACAGCATCACTCAACGCTGCGAGCAGATCCGTGGTGTCATGGCTGACCCCACTACCTCCGAGTACGAGAAGGAGAAGCTTCAGGAGCGTCTCGCCAAGCTCTCCGGTGGTGTTGCCGTCATCAAGGTTGGTGGCAACTCCGAGGTTGAGGTCGGTGAGAAGAAGGACCGCTTCGTTGATGCGCTGAACGCCACCCGTGCGGCCGTCGAGGAGGGTATCCTGCCCGGTGGTGGCACTGCCCTTCTCAAGGCTGCCAGCAACGCCCTGAAGGGTGTTGAGGCTGCCAACTTCGACCAGCAGCTTGGTATTAACATCATTAAGAGCGCCATCACCCGCCCCGCCCGCCGTATTGTGGAGAACGCTGGTGAGGAGGGTTCCGTTGTTGTTGGCAAGATCATGTCCGAGTTCAGCGAAGACTTCAACAAGGGCTTCGATGCCGCTAAGGGCGAGTACGTCGACATGATTGAGGCTGGTATCCTGGACCCTCTCAAGGTTGTCCGCACCGGTCTGGTTGATGCCAGCGGTGTCGCCTCGCTCCTCGGAACCACCGAGGTGGCGATTGTTGAGGCTCCCGAGGAGAAGGGCGCTGCCCCTCCTATGGGAGGCATGGGCGGCATGGGCGGTATGGGCGGCATGGGTGGTATGATGTAAAAAGCATACAAGCGTGATTTGTTTTTCTACATTGTACCAAAAAGGACATCTGGCTTTTGGAGTTAAAATGGACGGAAGAGCGCCGTGGGCTGGTCATGATCTCCTCTCTTTGTACGTGTACCCCTATCTGTATATATTACATGTTGATATCCCGTCGGCGTTGCAGGGCTGTATAGTATTAGTCTAGAGGGGCCTTGGCTAAACACGAGAGCATGCATTGATGACCATTGAGTCCTGCCTATGAATAAGCAAGTGATTGCAGGTTATTGAATAACATGATGGCAGTTTAGATGACCCGAGTACAGAAGTGCTGGTACCGTCTCACTTACATGCGTGACTGGACTTATACCGCTTCTATAGTCACTGTTGATCTCTTGTTTGATTTGTCTATATGCAAAGTTACTTAGGCGGAAGGTCTTTCATTATCACTTACACATGTAGACCAAGACCACTCCCGGAGGTACGTCTAGTTGATTATCGACAAGGCAACCGTCATGTCAGAGGAAGTGACGCAAGCAGTCTACGTACAATGATTTGTTGGTTAATATTGAATGCAACAACCTTAGAGTCAGGATTAGCTGCCTACCTAATAGATTACCTAGGAGTCAGGCAGCAGAATTGAAGATACCTGTTCGCCCTCTGCCTATGATGAAGAATTCCAGATTACTTGAAAACTTACGACCGGCCTCCTCATGGGGCTGAGAGAGAGCACAGACCAATGTGGCCCCGAATTGCTAAGGCAACGACCACTTTGTTCCCTGTCGACGCACCTGGCACCCACACTTTCACAGGGTCACATTTGTTTCTTACCACTTTGGTCGGGTTGCTTGATGCTGCTTGCTTGCTTGGTCAGTACTTACTTGGTGCTTGGCCAGAGAACGAGCCGAGAGCCCAAGGTTGATCCAAGGTTGACTCCACTGGCCGACAAGAGCTGCCTTGGTCATAGTAGGTCAAAGTACTGCGTACCTAGTGTTGTTGCGTTGCTCTCTGGGCAGTCAGCAAGTACCTACCCCTCCAACGGAGCTGGTAGCCTGGTAGCCTGGTAGCCTGCCCGCCCTTTGGTACAGTAGGTAGGTACCTTGGCCTTGGAGGGGGTCGGGGGGGCAGACAGACACACCCACCCACCAAGAGAGAGAGAGAGAGAAAGAGAGCGAGAGCAGAGCAGAGCAGAGCAGAAAGAGAGGAGACCCAACCCAGCCAGCCAGTTAGCCAGCCAGTTAACTAGCCAGCCAGCCAACTAGGTAGACAGCCAAGCAAGAAAGACACAGAGAGACAGACGAACGAGCCCACTCTTCCGCCTCTCCATATGCGATTGATTGCGACCACCTCCAGTCCAGACTAAAAACAACTCTTTCACTCTTCCACCTGTCTAACCTCTCTAACCTACCTTTTACCGCTCAACTCCAAATTTCCTACCCATCAAGCCCGACAGGCGGCAGAAGCATTTCCTTGCTATTGTAAGATCAACCCGACCACTTGAACCAATTTTGCCCGTACTCGAAATTGCCGTGCATCATTCCTCATCCTTCGCCCGACCTCCCTTTTGGCCCGTCTGTCTCTCCTGAACTACCCCGCTAACCGTCGCCTTCTGCTTCATCACAGCCCAGCTAAGATCGATCATAAGAGTTTCTTTTGCGCAACAACCCATCCACAGCAAAAATGGTAAGCTGCGCCCAGACAATCTGTGCCCAATTCGTGTTGCAATGCTAATTCTGCTGTCCCGTAGTCTCAATCAGGGTTCGTCTTCCCACCTTTCCTCGCCAGCAAATGGCCGTCCTATCCTCTTGTCGTGTGCCCGTGATGCCTTTTGTTTTGCTGCTACCCCACCAACACCAACCGACTTCGCGGCACACGATAAACAAGCCAGGGCCTGGCACCTTCGCGAAGCATATTAGAGTTTGCGCTGACTCTTCCTGCACCACAGAGCCACCGTCTCGCAAGAGTGCATAACGGCCTTCAACGACCTGAAGCTCAACAAGAAGTACAAGTACATTGTCTACAAGCTGTCCGACGACAACCGTGAGATCGTCGTCGAGGAGGCCTCGGACGACAAGGACTGGGAGAACTTCCGCAGCAAGCTCGTCAACGCCACCACCAAGTCCAAGAGTGTATGTGTTCGCTTTCCGGTCCCACATCTTCTCCTTTACCGCTAACCAGATGACGCAACTAGGGTTCCGTCGGCAAGGGTCCTCGCTACGCCGTCTACGACTTCGAGTACAACCTCGCTTCCGGCGAGGGTGCCCGCAACAAGATCACATTCATTGCCTGGTCCCCTGATGATGCCGGTGTCATGGTACGTGTTGTCTGTCTCTGCCGCTCTGCGTGGCCCCCACTCTCTGCCCCCTGATCCCCACCGATAAATTAACCCATTTTTGTTGCAGGCCAAGATGGTGTACGCCTCATCCAAGGAGGCCCTGAAGCGATCTCTCAACGGCATCGCCACTGAACTGCAGGCCAACGACCAGGATGATGTTGAATATGATACCGTTCTCAAGATCGTCAGCAAGGGTCTGGCCGGTTAAAGAGCATGACATGACACCCCAAGAGATACCAATAACATAATGGATGAAATTGAGATCTCTTACGTGATACAGAGTGCAGCTGGAGCATCTTGCTGTGCGGGAAGTCTACGACGTTTACGAAACCAAACCCCCCAGGTGGCCAGTTATGGACTGAAGATTGGACGGCCAGGCTCTTTGCCTGTCTACGATAGGATGGAGGCAATGTAGAAACCGTGGGTCAAGTTGGGTTCTCTCGAGGCGGCACAAGTTTCTAGATTTGATGTTGATTGGGGAGGGCCAGTCCCTGCATTAGAGAAAACAAAAACAACCTCTTCTTCACCCCATGCTGGAATGTAGAGCATATAACACATTGCGCTTGTCCCGGCATTTTTTTCGTCAATTCATTACTGGATCTCAAAATACTTAAGCTCTCCCTCATCCCTTTGCTTTCCAAGCCGTCTGGAACGTATCAAACACTTTCGTAGCTTCTTTTTCATCCCGTATCCGCTGGAGAAGAAATCCTTTAAGATCGTCCCAGAACTCAGGCGACTGCAGAGTCTCGGAGCCACTGGTACCCTGTGCGACATCGGCCTGCGCTGCCTCTGCTGTCTTGGGCGAGGCGGCGGCAGCGGCACTGGCACTGGCACTGGCAGCAGCTAGTGCGGCACCCCCCATCACCATGACACTGAACTCGAGCGTAGTCGGACCCCCTTCCTCGGCCAGCTCCTTGAGGACCTTGCTGTCGACGACGGGCTTCTTCTTGTAGAGCATCTTGATCTTCTCGAGCGCGACACCCCCGGCCAGCTCGGCGGCCACGGCGGCCTTGAGGTCCAGCATCGACGTGTTGGGCGTCTGCGACGTGAGCTTCAGGTCCAGCGGCGGGTTGCGCAGCGACTTGATGACGACGGTGAAGGAGTGCTCGGAGCCCGGGGGCCCGCCGGCGGCGCCGCTGCGGTTCTTGGGCTTGCTCATGGGCTTCGTGGGGCGGGGGAGGGTGTACTGTGTTTTCGGGGAACCATGTTAGTCACAGCCGAGAAAAAAAGCAGGAGAGTCAGCAGGTAGAGCAGACAGGGAACAACATACGGCGCTGCGGGCTGGGTAGCTCCGGGGGTCCTCGACGTGGTCGGCCGACAGCTTGACGGGCCGGCTGTCGAGCGCCGCGAGGAACTGCTTGGCGAAGGTGGCTTCGGTCATGGTGGCGAGGTCGCGCGGGTTGGTGCTCAGGGTCGGGAAGGGGTAGGAGGTGTAGAGGGTCTCAGGCGGCGGCGCTGGTCTTCTGCTGTTGGCCATATAACAACCTCTAGCTTGGTGGGTAGTAGGTAGTAGGTAGGCAAGTAGGTAGGAAGCAGATGTGGATGTGGATGTTGGCGACCAAGGATCAATCAATGATGATGAAGTTGCGGCTGGAGTGGTGGTGGGGGTGCTCCTACTCTAGGTGGGCTGTGGCTCTCTCTGGCTTTCTCAGGAGCAAAGCTGCCAAGTTCCGAATGCTAGCTAGGCGGGGTGCTGTGGCTAAGGATGCTCTGTGGCTGGGGATTGCTGTGTATCCATCCGCTGGACACGGGGAGACGGGCCAGCTTGATGTAAGAAACACACTCCTCTGTGCGAGTGGATTGATTGAGATTTACCTGTTATTATCAAGTGGCAAAAGAACTATAAATCTCAAGAGCATTTTCTTTTTGAAATCCACGATCGCCCCTCTCTGGCACCTTGGAGCGAGTACTTAAGATCCTATTGTCGATCCATTCTGACAATATCACATCTCAAGAAGGTTCATTCCTCACTTCGTGTGTACCCATGATAGAGTGTCAGGCTGCCCGATGTTTCTTTTTTTTTTCTTTCCTCCCAGTCATCTCGAAACCACTTGGCTAAGAGCATGCGTGACCAAAGAAGACATCAATACTTCGGCCAGGGGCATGTTCCAGGTAAATGAATACATTCTGTTGTGTATGCTGCTTATACTCCGTTTATATGGAATAGCTGGATCAGGATTCAAGGTCTTTTCGTCAGGGTAATGGTGTCTTCCTTCGTTGAGGGATTCTCCAGATAAGTCTGTGTTCCCATGGCAGTCACTGCATGCCTCTGGACATGGAACTGTATACGACGAATAATGAAAGACTTGCCAGAGCGGCCGATTTCCAAAGGTGCTTGATCATCAACCAACGAAAGGGGGTTGGTTAGACACCCTTTTATCATGCACCGCTACCACGTAGTATCTGTCGCCTATTAGTGTGTGGTCTGGTCCGCTTTGAATCGAAAACGATAAAGAGCGCATCCGGAGCGTTTCCGGCCATAGGATTTCCATGTAGAGTCGAAGGCAATAGAAATCCAGGAGGACCAGGGGGAAATTGGGGATAGAATATGGACATACAGCCATTCCAGAAACGAATCCCGCATCCACAATCACCAATCCAGGCCCTTGGATTGGAGGCATATCTGGCAGAACCCCAAATCAAGCTTGATAGACAGTTAGGTCGGATAGAAAAGCCGTGACGATGATATCACCCACTTGAGTAGTTCGTGACCTAGCCTCAGCCTACTGCTATGAAGCATGCGGCCGCATCCTAGGTTACCGATTAGCAGGAGATGGGCCACCAAAAAAAAGAAAGCCGACTGCCTCTGATTCGCGTTTCCGACGATCTAGGCTCCAAATGCCATGCTGCTGGCCTAGAAAGGAAATGAGCTTCTTCCCGTCTGCTGCAGACAAGTCACTCCAGGGCCGGGAAGGGCTTTGCCGCCGGAGTGGTCAGCATCCGGGGTAAGCTAGCGGCTGGCTAGCCCACCACGATCCATCCTCCTCTATCTTCTTTAGGCAAGACTATTGGAAATTGCAGTATGTTCATTGGTTCCGTCTGCCAGTCTAGTCCTCGACTTGTCCCTTGCAGCCTGTCATCTGGTGTCTGTTCCCAAGATTTGGGGAGAACGGGCGCGATAGCTTTGTTTGGAAAGGCTCAGCAATCTCATCGAGAATGCCGATATGCTGCAGTCGCGATCTTAGCGGGCTTTTGGCCCAGCACACAAGACGGCAAGTAAACTACATGGCTGTCATGTCTCATATGACAGCAATCTCAAGACAGCCAGCGTACATACACACAGAAGGAAATTGGAAAAAGAATACCCTGAGGATATGTACCGATTTCGACTTCTTCCTAGCGTGAGGGAATGTATGGATGTATAGTAGCTTACAGCTAGGGGAACAACGCTACAGTCATAGGGAATGTGGCTAGAGAAACTCTGACATTCTTGCTTGCTTGTTACTGGATTGGGAGCTTGTCTCTATTGAGAGACAGCCCGGTTGGCAGACACTGCAAGCGCCCCCGATCGTCATCATCGCAAGCGTTTTCCCAGCAAGCGTCCTCTCCGGCTATAGTGTCTTCCGAGCTAGAGCTGCAGGTCGACATGGCAGGAGATTAGGGAGAAAAAGATCGAGTGGATGTATTATGGTACATAGCAACCGGTCAGGAGTCTGAGTCTACTACTATAACATTGGGCAGCGCCCTCGTCCACCAGAGAAAGAAAGAGTCCCAGTTCTGTGTGCATCTTCTCCTGCTTCCCTAAAAGATAATACAGTTCATCCGCATAATCTACCAACCAAACTCTCAAGATGCGTTTCTCCAAGATTGCCGCCGTGGCCGCCGCCGCCACTGTCGCCGAGGCTCAGCGCCCTACAGACACTTCTATCTGCGACTACTACACCACTGCCCTGCTGAAGGAGAACACAGCCAAGAACCAGATGACTCTCCTGACTCTGGTCGTCAACACTGTGGTCATCGGTAACTGTATGTTTCTTCCAGGAGGGTCTCCTCCATATACTCACTCACCTGATCACTTGAAAGTATCGTCGCTAATATACCATCCTCCTTAGACACCATGCCCAATGTCGGCATCAAGGTTCCCGGTATCCTGGCCGCCGGCAAATACGAGGGCACCGACGTCAACCTCCTGCCTTACTTCACTGGTGAGCTGGCCTCCAGCAACCGTGGCGGCAACAAGGGTGTCGCCATCAACTTCCTCGACGGTGGTGCCGCCGAGCCCCTGATGAAGAACATGCCCGCCAACGACATGAACTCGAGACAATAGTAAGTTAACCATACCATGAGGTCTCAATAAATATGATCAGACATGACTGACCATTATCCCTTTACAGCTTCCTCCTTACCCACTTGTACCAGTTCTTCGGCTCTCTGCTGGGCTGCTCGCAGCAGGGCATGCCCGGCTTCGATGCCTACACGGCCGCATCGTCCATGTACAAGGTGCACAAGTTCATGGACCTGAACCCCTACGAGGTCGGCTACTTCATCCAGCAGGTCGGCATGGCCGCCGCCTCGTTTGGCGTGGCCGAGGCCGATGTTAAGGCCGTCGGCACCGCGCTCAACACCCTCTTCGGCTACCGCTGCGCGCCGCCCGCCACCGCCATCAAGGCCCAGGGCCCCCAGCTGCAGAGCATCTGCATCGACGGCAGCTGCCCCGTCTCGCCCATGGCCAACGGCACCTGCGACGCCGCCTACGAGCCCGTCGTCGTCCCCATGAACACCACCTCCAACAGCACCAAGCCCGCCCCCGGCTCCATCGGCACGGCTACCATGCCCGCTGGTGGCCCTAGCAGCACCGGTGCCGGTGGCATGAACCCTACCATGACCGGCATGCCCAGCTCTGTCCCTACTGCCGGCGCCGCCGCTTACGGATTCAGCTTTGCCGCGGCTGCCGCTGGTGTTGCTGCTTTCATCATCTAAGTAATTGGATTGCTATTGTGAAGAAAGAGTGGTTGCGACGGAGACTATCATGTATCTAAAAAAGAAAAGGGGGTTTATGTACATACAAATATCATTCACTGAATAATCAGTTCCTTAATCATTAATTATTGTGTAACGGGTGTTATGTTCCATATGAATATTCGATTGATCAGACATGTAGTAGTCTAACGTAACCAATGGTTGGAAAGCCTGGCAGCCTGGGGGACGGCGGTTTGGGGAAGTTCAATTGATTGACTTTGTCATACTTTGCGTTATGAGCCACCTTACTGGGAGTTGTCGGAGCTCCTACTCCAAACTTTAATGTTCCCTATTGATCTTTGCATTTCCAACTATATTTATTATTGCGACGGCTGCCTTGGGTTGCACATTATATACTCTGTTCCTGAACTCCTTACCTGAATTCCAAACATGCAGATCATGGTTTTGTTGTTTAGCCAATATCCGAGATCGACGCGGCAAACGATGGGTAGTTTGCTGCCGTTGGCTGCCCATGCAGTCCGTTAAATCGGACCGCTGCCATGTCTAGGACCAATTGCCAAAAATAAGTAACGATCAACACCAGAGCCCGCTCGCCACTGCAAGCACAACACACACCGGCGACAGCCGAGCCTGGAGCTCGATTTCGACCCTGACAATCCGCTGATCCAGCCGCCTAACCCGCGATCCATGAGCCCTTCACTGCAGATTCTAAGCCACTTAGATATGGCCGTTATCATGCAGTGAGATTCGAGCTGCATGAGGAGCCATTCTTCCATGGGAGAACACAGCCTTGGCACTCTGGAACCCAACCCCGAATGGGACGATGCATCCGGGAGAAGGTTGGTTGGCCTGCCCATCATGCCACCAGTAAAGAGTAGTGAAGAGACGAGCAGGGGAAGGCTGTGCGATTATACGCTGGGTGTGGTAAGATCCTATGCTTATGGGGACGAGTGATGCAACCCCGCCCTCACCCACCATCCGAATAGGGACATCTTTTGGGGGCTGTCAACATAAAGCCTGTACGATTCCGAGAAGCTTATTGGCGCGTTGGCCATCGTGCAGACATCCAGATTGTCCGAGCCACACCACATTCAGTCAATAGTCATCAGGTTGGGGTGGCTCTGTCAGAAAGAAGCGCGATAAAGCCATGGGTGTGCTACTGCATTTGCAATATACCCTATTCTCTCCATGGGCTAGATCAGATGGCATTTGGTTCGGCCATGGGTGGGACAGTCATTGGCAGGCATTGCAACCTGCCATTCCCATTCCCTCTCATACAGGCAGACACTCCATATCTCGCATGAGCCGAACTCTTCCAGAGACCCTTCCCCTCCTTGGGATTTATCGACACGATTAAGCAAGTGATACTCACCCGGTCGCAGCGCTACAAGATGGACATGCCTGGAGCCACAGCATGAATTGCTGTACTTCTACAACAGAGAAAAACGAATAGTGCTCGATTTGCGCCATGCATCGCATGCCGACGCAGTATAACCATGGCCGTGGTGGCAGCTTTGCGCCACTGGCCCAGGGTGAGCATGAAAACGGACAGGAAGCTGAGCATGAGGTTGAGCACGAGATTGAGAACGAGGCAGGCGAGGAAGGTCAGTTGCGCCGGCACAGGCTATCAGCAAAAGAGCGATTCCGGGATCAGGTTCAACAAGTGATTCGACAATCCTCTATCACCCACGATGAACAGCACTATGAACCCGTCCAAGCCCATCAAGAATACATGGCGCCACTTTCCTCGCCCCGTATCACTCGTGGAACTTGGGGTTCGCCCCCGGAAGAGTTCCAGGATATCAACATTGCGGAGCTGGGGGATACCTACGTCGAGTACTACGGGCCGAGGGCGCCGTCCAGCCTTAGCAAAGAAAGCGATGCGCCGACGGAGTCCACCTACGTGGATGATAAGGACAAGTTCTTCTATTGCGCTTACGAGACACCCGTCATTGGCATCGATGAGAAGGGGTCCCCTCCAGTCGTATCCAGGCCCAAGCAAGGATTTTCCGAATACAGGCCGTTCGTGCTGAGGAGCTCCTTCTCGTTGCTCCTTTTGCTACTGCTAGCGGCCCTGCTGGGCTTAACAGTCTATTCCAACGAGATCCTTCCCACCAAAAGCCAAGTTTTGGCCTCTCACAACCCTCCACTCAACCAGAACGACACTGTAACTGGCTTGAGGTTGCGAGATCTGGTTCATATGCGTGTTTTTGGCCGCGGCTCAGTAATCTCCATGAGACTCGGCCGTGCTGAACAAAACGGAAACGCTACACAGCCTGAGAAGCCTGCCAAGGCATCAACGGGGGGCGCGCCGCCGCCAGAGACCATCAAGACGACAGAGACGGCTGATATCCCTCCGGTCAAGGCCACATCTCCCCAGCCACTCCCAACATCCGACAAACCTTCCGCGACGACTGAGGTTGTAGTACCCGTCACCCCACCAAAGCAAGGACCCTCTCCTCCCAGCCTGCCAACCCCTGAGCCGGGTAGTCCAAAACCATCGCCGTCAAAGCCGGATCCACAACAAGATGAACCTTCCGAACAACCGGAGCCTACAAAACAACCGGAGCCTACAAAACAACCGGAGCCTACCAAACAACCGGACCCTACCAAACAGCCGGACCCTACCAAGCAACCGGAGCCTACCAAACAGCCGGACCCTACCAAACAGCCGGAGTTTACGAAACAGCCGGACCCTACTAAACAACCGGAGCCTTCTCAGCAGCCAGAGCCCTCTAAGCAGCCGGAACCTTCTAAGCAACCAGAACCCTCTACTCCGCCAGCGGAAAATCCCACTACACCACCATCCGAGAAGACTTCTGTCCCATCCCCGCCACCCCATGATTCTCCTACTGTTGCTCCTACTACCCCGCCTAATGCATCTTCACAACCCACTCAAACAACTCTAGAGACGAAACCAGCGACGACAGATGGAGATGGTGGAGTGAAGCCACCCTCTACCCCCACTACACCTGGTGCTGGCGAGCCGGTCAAAGAGACTCACCAACCATCACCTACGAATACGCCAGATGGCCAAGTTCCTGGGAAGGTGTGTACTCAAACTGTAATGGTGACGGTCACCAAGACGTCTTGGGTCCACCCAGATGTCAATATTCAGACAATTAAGGACCGTGATATCCCTTTCCTGGTTGACATCTTTGGACATCGTCTTAAGGGCCACGAGAAAAGGGTTGCGGCCCCTGTAACTAATTATATGCCCCGAAAAGGCCAGGACTGCGTTTCCATCATAACGACCACTAATACTATCGAAACCACTGTGACCTCGATAATCTCTCCGGGTGGCCCAATTCCAAATCCGGGAGGCAATCCGGGAGATAATCCAGGCCAAGTTACCAATCCAGGAAACTCAGAGCCTACCGGCAAGCCAGGAGACAATCCGGGTCAGTTTCCGAATCCAGGACCCCCAAATCAAACAGACAAGCCAGGAGGAAATCCAGGCCAAGCCCCGAACCCAGGAAAACCCTCGGAACAAACCAGCATCCCACCAGGAACCCCAAATCCCACCACAGGCGATCAGAATCCTCCAACTCCCCCGGTCAAGATCCCAACCATCAATCCAGACCCAGCAACGAAGCCGGGGGACCAATTACCACCAAAGCCTACCGGCGATCCAGATCAGCCGAAACCTCCAGTTCCAACTCCTGACCCAGATCACCCGGCTCAACCCCCAACCCCCAATCCGGGTTCTCCTGTTCAAACTCCAACACCCAATCCCAATACTCCAAATGCTAGCAATACACCACCCACCGGTCAGCAGCCGCCTTCACCGCTGCCGCCTCCAGGTTCAAGTACCACGCCGTCCGTAGGTCAAACACCACAGCCTGGCAACATACCTCCTTCCCAGCAGCAGCCTACATCTCCTCCGGCAGCAGGTAGCAAGTCCTCCGCAGTTCCACTGCCTCTAGCAACCTCGGATCCCGAGAATGTGCCGCCTCCTGTTCTTGGACTAGTTTCGACACCCCAGCCAGCCGCAAGTACTCCACCAGCGCCACAGCAGCAAAGGCCTGAGGATACACCTCCAGTACTACAGCAGCAGGACCACGAGAATAAACCTGCAACAGCGCAACAACAGAGCCCCGATAATACGTCACCGCCACAGAAGAAACCGGAAGATGCGCCCTCCTCTCCACAGAGTACGCCGCCGCCACAACTAAAGAAGCCCGAGAACACACCTGTCCCACCTCATACTATTACGGTGGTAGTGCCTACAGAAGTAGAGCATCACACAACGATGACGAGTACCTCGATAGAGACTACGACAGTAAGTTTTGGTCAATTCCCAGCTCTCTTCATTGTTACTTACTGGTTGGTAGGACCCCATAGGCGCAATCTTTACGCAAGAACGCATCACAACAATGGATGTGGTTCAGAAGGTGGTGTCCCAAGCCACGCGTATCTATACCGATTGGACAGAAACTGGCGATTTTATGACCTATGAATTAACAACTCTGACAGACGCAGCGGGTGTTCCCACCGCAACAATCAGTAGCCTCGTAAACATGGCACCTTTTTTGACCACATATACTGATGCCGAGGGCCATGCGATCAGCACAGGAACTGCATGGCACCAGAACCAGTGGAGAGTCCGAACCAAGACGAATGGGAATGGAGGCCTCACCACGGAAACGTACGCATCGAAGACGACCACGGAAATATTGAACAATGAATGGGGTCGTGCCACCGGCACAACGACAAAGGTCGTTACGGAAACTTTGGCCGTTACCACAATGTTCGATTCCAATGGCAACCCGACCACAACCAGGACAATGTGGGAGCCGGTGACGATGACGAGTACAGCAATAGTTACATCTACGGGGTCGAGCAACTCCTCCCGCAACGGCTTCACCTCGGCAAACCTAGCGGGCTTGAATTTGTCTTCCAAAGACTACTTTGTCGGCCTGGTGTTACCCCCGTTCCTTGCTGTTGCCATCTCGATTCCGGTCCGTATCCTCGACCAAACGGCCAAGCTATACCAGCCATTCCATGCCTTAACGAGCAAACACGGTGCCGAGACTGTTGATTCGCTGTGCTTACAGTCAAGCAGCCTAATGGGCTTTGTGACAGGTGTACAATCATTGATGAGACACCAAGTGTTGCTTGCTGTGACTGGTTTGCTGCTTTTGTTGAACGCGATCCTCATACCCCTCAGCGCCGAAGCCTTTAGTATATCGGTCCAAGGAACTGGCTGTTCGCCGGGAACGGCCGATTCCTTGAGTTGCGATGTGACGTTACAGGCTTTCCCCATTCTGGTCAAGATTGGGTACGCGCTGCTCAGCGCCATGATACTCTTGGTCATTGCCGCAGCTATCACGTTGTGGAAGTGGAAGACCGGGGTCTGGCAGAACCCCTGGAGCATGGAGGTGATGGGACTACTCGCCATGAACGAGGAGTTCCGCGCCCTCATGAAGGGAATTCGGTCGAAGAGCGGCGGCGTCATCACGAACAAGGACGCCATCAAAGCATTTGGCCAGCGCAGATTCAGCCTCGAAGGAAGGTACTATATCGATGGCTGGGGATACGGTGTCGTCATTAAAAACGACGCGGGCAGTCTGCTGAAGAGCAACAAGAGGAGCGTCGGCTTCAGCAAAATGGGAAAACGGAGCAAGGCCATGCCTTTCTTTGTCTTGAGTCTCTGGGGCAGGGTCCTTGCGCTCCTGGTGCTAGTCGCCCTGCTCATCACCTCGCTCGTTTACATCAGTACGGGAACCAATTCGACGTTTGAGCGGTTCATGGATGGGGATTCGTTTGGAGTTCGGTTTTTGTTTTGTGGAGTTGGGGTGGTCATTTCCCTGTTCTGGGGTACTTTCTTCAATGGTAAGTCTACCCCCTATATGATGCTAGCCTCTATGGTATGTAGACACCCTTTGACTAACTGTGCTCTTAGCTGTCGCGTTCCTCAGCCCCTACCGGCTCTACCGCAAGCACGACGATAAGGCGACGCTTTTGACTCCGCCCACCAATGCATACTCGGGGCTTTGGGAAGTGTGCCACTGGCGACACCCCGACGGCTATCTCGGCCTCGTGGCTTTCACGTCGATTCTTTCGGACGTGCTGCCCGTCCTGCTAGCCAACGTCCCCTCCAAGGCCATGCAGGCGTCCACGACGCACCTCGTGTGCACGTGGTTCGCGGCCGCCATCTTGTCGCTGATGCTGGTCGTCGTCACATGGTCGTTCTTGGTGGATTGGCCACATATGTCAATGAACCCCAGTACCGTTGCCGGAGCTATGTACTTCGCGCTCGATCCGGGTACATTCATGAGTGGCTATTCAGTAAGGTCGAGTACGCCGGGCGGAAGGTCTAGTCAGGTATAGATATTTGGATTATAGTATATGTAGATACACGAGTAATGTTAGTTTAGTATTCAATAATTAAAGCCAATGTAGAACTACTATGCACTTGATTTTAGTGACACTGTAAAAGACACTTTCAGTTGCTGCTGTTACTGAGGCCATACTTCAGGCCAACCTTGGCATTCTTGATGGAGACCTGGGTCCACTCGTCCAGATCCTCCCGAGGCAGTTCCAGGGCCTCGTTGTCGAGCCCGCGCCGGGCCTCAAAGTTGCCCGAGCCGTCCGGGAAGAAGACGCGCGCGTAAAGGGCCTTGATGTATCCCTTGCTGTCACCCGACTGCATCGTCTTGATACCTTCCTGGTACCGCTCGACCGCGTCCTCGTGCCGGAACGTCCAGTCCTCCTCCTTGGTATCCGTGACCCGCAGTACCGACTCGAACATGTCCTTTTGGCTCACCAGGAAGGACGATACGTATATGAACTTGTTCTTGTATGCTTCCAGGGAGGGTGCCTCGCCGGAAGACTTGATGGGCAGGGATAGGAGGTGTGCTACGGCGCGGCCGTTCTGTGGCATGGTCTATTGGCGACCTGATTAGCCTTTCAAGGGAATGAAGAGTGAAACGGAAGTGTGTAGTTATTTACTCACTATAGTGTTAATCTTTTGCGTCCCCTCGCTGTAGAAGGTGACGGTGCGCCCGGCCCAGTCCAGGCCGAAGCACAGCGGGCTGAAGCCCAGGCTGAACTCGTACCAGAAGCTTGTGATGACGGCCATCCAGGAACTAACGCCGAGCTCCTCGATGCGCCGGCGGATCTCGCGCTCGCCGCTGAAGAAGACGTCGTCGGCGAGCTTCTCGTCGGCCATGTCGACCGTCCACTCATTGGGCAGGATCTGAGAGATCACTTAGTGTTAGCGGGGTCGTTTCTTTTGGAACTGCATGCATTCCTCAATACAAGGAAGGAGGCAATGAACATGTAAGTGTGTAGATGGAAGTCACGTACGTAAGGGACCCCCGCCTCGGCTGCGGCTTCCACCAATTGCAGCTGCGTCGCTTGCTGGTCCAGCCCCCTGCTCGGCAGTGTGATGATCAGTGCCTCCTGCCCGCGCAGCGCCGCCACGATGGTCGACGGGTCCGCGTAGTCAACCGCTGCCGTCGTCACCCCGGCGGGCATGACGTTGGTACTGTCCTTCCGCGTGATGGCTGTTACTTCGTGCTTGCCTTTCTGTACCAAAGCCTCGACGATGTATTTGCCGATGGTGCCAGTGGCCTGGCCTCGGGGGTTAGCTTGATGCGCTGCTTACGGCGAGGGAAGGATAGGGGTAAAGGAGGGGCTGAGAGCTTACGCCGACAATGGCGACTTTCTTGATGTACTTCGCGTCCGACATTTTGTTTCGAAACGTGTGTTCACAATGTCTCTTCTCGATCGAATATAGGGGTTATTCAAGTTACTCCGAGCTTGAAAGACTACGCTGGATATTGTAGTGGCGTTTCTCAAGACTGTCCTGTACTCATACGATGAGAAAAACTGGTATTTATAGGTGTATATAGATATAGAAAGTGCCGTTCCTGTATACTCCTCCAATATCCGGGACTCTGCCTCATTCGGCCTACGCACTTATGAAGCACGGAGTTACTACCATCAATGCCTTTCGGAGTAATGACAATAGTACGTGTTAGCGGCCGGGGAAGGAGTTAAGCTCATCTCGCGGAGATAATGAGCTGCCTAATCCAGCTAGCTTGTAACGGCTATATCTACCAAGAAAGTTCTCCGGACTGCTTCCTGTCGGGTTTTGGGAATGGAGATTGGGAGACAGAGTCTCGACCTGCTGGACGGGCTTAAAGGAGATGCGATGACGCGAACATCGAATCCGCAGGAGTGGCGGTGGCAGTTTCCTGTTTCCGGGTCACTTTTGCTCTTATCGGCATGATCCGACGAGCCCGATGTCACTCTATTTACCTGCTTTTTGACTCGCCAGTCACCAAGGTACAGTGTTTACAAACCGGTAAAGCCGCTGGACTTTTGAACCCGTACGATTCTTAGATTGCTTACCTCGAAAGGACGTCAAATTCGGAAAAGCGTCAATATAGCAAGCAGAAACATGGCTGGCGAAGGACATTTAGCGGGCGAAGTACAATTGGCAGGCGGGAAGCAGCTGACGGGAGGACAACAGCTAGCAGGCGGGAATCAGTTGGCAGGAGGGAATCGGTTGGCAGGAGGGAATCGGTTGGCAGGAGGGAATCGGTTGGCAGGAGGGAATCGGTTGGCAGGAGGAGATCGGTTGGCAGGAGGGGATCGGTTGGCAGGCGGGCAACAGCTAGCAGGCGGGAATCGGTTGGCCGGCGGGAATCAGTTGGCCGGTGGGCAGCAGCTAGCGGGCGGGCAGCAACTGGCAGGTGGGAGACAGCTTGCGGGTGGACAGCAGCTGGCCGGCGGAAGGCAACTGGCCGGCGGACAGCAGCTTGCAGGAGGAGGACAGTTAGCAGGTATGCAGTTGGAAGGTGGAAGGGTTGGCTCGTCGAAAGGCAGGGTGGATCATGGGAGCTCAAAGGCAACACTTGCGTCAGAGGACAGCAGCTCGTCGAAGGGCAGTGGTTCGAGGGCCTAGCTAGTTGGTAGATGTCAAGGCATTGGTTTCAGCTCGTTGCAGAGACATTCTAGTTACTAGAACTCTTGCTGGTTTGCGGATACCAGAGCAACATGAATCATGGAAAAGAGCTCTGGTTAATAGGCTTCTTATGATCATAGTCACGGAGGAACAAAGACCGCACATGTACATGGTGAACTCTAGCCTTGTTCAGAAAGACGGCCTATTTTGCAATCTATCTTACGTCTTCTAAACTAGAAAAAAGTTCTTGATTCATAATGGTAAGGAGAAAACTCAGGCGCAGATATCAACAAGACACTAGTTCTTGAGAAGAAGCGCAGCTAACTAACACAAAATGAAGATTCCATCTAAACAATGGAATTCGGGCAGCAAAGGAAACTCGTCCAGTATGCACAGAGCTCATTCTTCCGGCTCACGTTTCAGCTGCTTCTCATCAGCAAAGAGATTCTGGTCAAGCCCATGAGCTCTGTTGGAGCCAGCCTGGTCGCTCACCGGACTGTCTGATCTCTGTCGTTTGGTGGGCCTCTGGTCACCACTGAATACCGAGACTTCTTCACTTTTAATCGCAATGCCTCCCATTGATGTCTTCGACTGTGGTAATGGATGACCCTGGGCAAACATGCTGGGAAGTTCGGGTGAATCCGCGGAATATATTCGACCTTGCAGCTCCCGAGAAGAAAGGGTCTTCCTTTTCCGATGAATTGAGCGCTTGTTGGCTTCTCGGATAATTGTCTTGGTCCGCCGCGAAGATTTCGAAAGTCGACGTAACAACATCGAAAGGCCAGAAAGATTGGTCTTCGGGCGTCGCTCAGGCTTGACCTTCGGTTTCACCACCTGAGTTTCTCCAGTAAGATCAATTATCTCGGGCTTACTGAGAGGCATCGATTTTGTGTTGGAAAGGGAACGACCAAGCGAGGCAGGTTTGGGTTGGAACTGACTACTTTCAAGTCCGCTACTAAGCAATTGCTGGTTCTGCGCCGCGCTTCCATTGCCCGGATCTTGCTGTGGAATGACTGGCCCTGAACGAGATGGCAGCGGAGAAGGCGTGGGTGCAGGGGACCGAGTTGTTCTTTCAGAGGGCTTGGGTAGCATTCCCTGACCTGGCAATCTTGTGGCCGAAGGGTTTGGGTTGAAAACAGTTGAGATTCGAGAGGGCGCAGTCTTCGGAGCAGAGCCAGGTGACGGGTGTATCCTATTCTTGATCAAGCGAGATTGATTCAGAGAATCAAAATCATGTTGGGAAGTATCGACTCTGACATACCCATCATCTCTCATACCATCATTATGCGGCCTCTGTGGACCTGGGCTATGCAATTCTGCTGTTTGAGTTCCGCATGAGTTGTACGGGCCCGGGGGAAGATTCTTCTTGTTCTCAAGGGCCTTCCGCAGCGGTTCCAGTAGATCATAATCGGATCCTAGCCTCAGCTGGTCATATTCATAGCCTTGTTCGACAGACAATCGAGGATCCCATTGAAGCGTCTCATCGAAGCCATAAGGAGCCTCCTCGTAGGATATTACAATCTTCGAGGGCCTCCGGGCTCCATCTTGTCCTTCCAAGCCTTTGCGATAATGTCCTAACTGGCGAGAGTGGGCGTCTGGGTTTTCGATCCAATTGACCAGGTAATTCTGGTCTCTCTCAACCAAAACAGCCTTAATGCCATCGGGTATGGTCGCATGTGAGTTTCTGACAAGTGCGCTCAGGTGGCATGCTGCTCGGATGGCGGAAATTGGAACCGGGTAGGTATAGACAAATGCGGTTGCCACAAGTGGTGGCGAACCAGGGCTCGCCTTGAAAGACAGCAAAGGGCTTTTTTCCTTGAGAAGAGAAGTTATTTCTCTTACCATTGGCAGTGCTGATGGAGCACAATTATTGTATGTAGCATTACTTTCCCGCTGTCCCTTTGCGAGCTTAAACGCTTCTCTCAACGCAGTTTCAGACCAGCCATCTTTCTCGAGCTGGAGGAGACACTTGTCGACCAGGCGTACGTTCTGGACCCGGCATTCGTTCTCGGTCATTTTATGGCGAAACATGCTGGCTTCTTGGGTGCTTGCTATTCTGAGATACGTGAAAGGTGCGAACCTAGGCGAGTCTGGGAGAGGGCTGTGACAGCCATCAACGTTAGTGCCAAATCAGTACAGAAGTAATGTTCAAGTAAGCAGGTAGGAATGTTAGTTTGCCAAAGACTGAGATCTGTCTTCGTCGTACCTTGAGTGACGCTACCTTCTGAAGTAAAGGAGGCAGTCGCGAAGTCTGGCCAGACTACGAAATGACCGGACTGGGTTTGGGCAATATGAGCAACGCTGGCGGGTCTATTGAAACCAGATGTTATCTCAAGGTTGGAAAGAGTAGCGGATGAGGGCACAGTCTGTCGCGTGTGAGACGGTGATGGACGGTTGAGAATATGATGTCTTCGTTCATCGAGACCAAGCCTGCTGGTGCGTGGCTGCTAGCCGATTTTGAATAAGTGAAAATGGAAGACCTCTTGATGATTGAAGATATGTAAGAAAGGAAACCACGATTAGTGGCAATGTAGCGATTAATTAACTAGGTAGGCATGAATGTGTGGATGAGAGGAGATGTTTGGAATCAGTATCATATGGTCGGCAACTACTTGAGTAAAAACAGAAAGATGAGAATATTGTGGTGTATGAACTATTTTTCCATTGGCAAGTGCCTCGAGAAGGGCTGGACTGAGTTGGTGGAAGTGCCTGCCATGTTTTCCTTACCTAGTCCCACGTTGATGCCCTTGCGATAGAAATACGAGAGTCCCAACTTCGATGATCCAAGCAAAGCTGGTACCTTGCCGGGTGAATGCCGTGAAGTATCTAAGCTATGTATTTGTGATCATCTAAGAGGGTCATCTATTTCTCTTGTTCCATGCAGCTGTTGATTCCAGTTCTTCAAGTGTCCCGTCGACGCATTTTCTCCTGCAATAGTCACTTGTCTAGATTACAACAAGTTGGCTCTCAAGTAACAGCAAATTCAGGCATTGTACTGGACATATGGCTATGGGCCTGGTGAACATGTCCTTAACCTGAGTGATATGCAGCTTGTTTGTAACCCACAGTTATGACATTTGATTCCAATTACATGATCTCCCCTGAATCTGGCCAACTCGCATAATCCCGTGAACGTCGACACAGTACTGAGCTCGGATTCTAGAGTCACCTGGGCAGTGAATGAGGTGAGACAGGAGTTGTCATTTCGTATCGTAAGAGAAAAGGGCAAGTAGGCGATCGGCCTCGTCAGTGTTCAGGCAGCAGTTGGTCATGAGATAGTGCAACGAGCAGATTTATGCTATCGGAATTGCTACTGATGTACCCATTGATTACGTTGCTCGAGAAAGAGCCAGTAAAGGTGTATTGAGTCGGAGTTTGATGGGTTTTATTCCATCGTCTTTAGGCCATAGCTGCGATACACGCTGGTATAAGACCATACCGCCCAGGTCAATAGGAATCAGTGAATGTCAAGTCATTGAATTAGACAGGCCCGAGACCGATGGCAAATTACAGACTTACAATGAACTGTACTTTCTGGTGGTAGGTACTGAGTTTGATTGGCCCATCGAGCCAAAGGCCCACTTGGTGCCAGTTAGCGCGACTCAAATTTTCAGCGTAGATCGGGGGCAGTATAGATGCTCCAAACGGACTCTTTGGACATCAAGCAAGTCTTTGGTAGTATAGTGGTCAGTATGCGAGCTTGTCATTGGATTCCCAGTAACATTACCGCTCGAGACCGGGGTTCAATTCCCCGCCAGAGAGTAACTGACGCATCTTGCGATTCTTTTTTGGTGTTTTTTTCTTGGTCTGATAGAGACCCTGCATTGTCTGCTCGTTCTATTGTTTTTTTTTTCTCCCCCTCCCATCTGTTTATTTATGACTGACTGTGAATGAAGCCTTGCTTGACTTATGCATGACTGGTGTTTTCTTTTATTTATCGGTACGTAAGTGGGGGATGATGCCCCCCCCCCCCCCCCCCCACGAGATGTCTCTGTTAGTCGCTGTCATATATCCCAGACCTCCTAACCAGCTAAGACCGGCATTGCTCCAATGAGTAGCAGTCGCCCTTCGTCCATATTCCGACCTCTTGTTAACCTGTTATGGCTCTGGCATTGATAATTCGATATACCCATATCCCCTCGCCTTGCTCTGTCGCTGCCGCCTCGTTCGTCGCTTGCACCGATCCATCATCCTGTGATAACTTGACCATACTGGTTACTGGAGGGATGGAGATGGTTTCCTTGGGCGCGGCGTACTGGAACAAGCAAAAGGGGGGCACAAAGGGGTACAGTTTTGAAGATTCCCCTCCTTCTTGGGTACATTCCATTGCCATCCAATGGAGCGAGAGCTGCTGTCCGGTCAAAAGGACGCTCGTCCACCTGAGACGCCATTGTCTATTTCCCAAGGTAATAATCAAAATCAATGTTTCCTATTTCTCTAAATTTTATATACGTCCATTCATCCATGATAATCGTTTCCAATTCCATTACGCCCACTTCCCCAAGAAACTCATGAGCGCCATACCCGCAAGAAGTCCCACCGAAGCGCACATTGTCAGTACGGCGCCGGCATCAACAAGCTCGCCGCCCCCAAAGATCCAGTCCCGCGCCCACATCTCGACAAGGCCGACCCAAAGCAGGATACCCGCCGACACGGCGTCGAGGGTTCCGATAGCAAGAAGCGTAGAAGGATCCTTGCCATTGAAGTGTTGGAGGACGCCGATACCGATGGCCATGCCGATGGGCGTCGTGATACCGAAAATGGCGGCCATGAGCAGCTTCTTCCACAGGCTGATGGGCCTCGACGACTCAGTCATATCCAAGGACGGGGTACCGTGGCTGCCGCGGTCGGAGCTGCCGGCAGTCTTGGGCTCGACGGATGGAAGCTGCGATACGTCTGTCACAGAGGACGGCGCGTGCTGGCGGAGCGTTGCGATGCGGGTTCCAAGCGCGATACCTTCGAACATCTGGTGGAAGAGGATCACGATGAAGAGAGTGATGAAGAAAGAATCGCCGGCCACGACAAGGGTGAGACCAATCACTGTAACACTAGTCAGTCTCTTAACCTCTTAGGTATACCAGACCAGAGACAACAATATTGCAACTTACATATCGAATGGAAGATGATGCCAGCCTCGAGGATCAAGACGTTGACCAAATCATCATTGAGCTTCGCACTGGCCGCCGTCCTGTTGGCTCCTGCTAGACTTTTAGCGAGGCGATGGCAGCCATAGTCCACGAAGAATGACACGACAAGGCCAGCCATCACGATGGCGGCTGTAGTGCCCTCAAATTTGACTTTGTCCTTGAGACATTCGTTGCCGAACATGAGCGAGGCATGAGTGAAGAGCTGTTGCGTTTTGGAGGAAGCGTCAGTGCACATCCGATTGAGTCGAACACAGAGAAATGGGGAGAGACTTGGGACTTGACGTACATGGACGAAGGCAGTGGAGATGATGACGCCCGTGCCAAACTGTTTCAAAATCACGAAGATTACGCTGAGCTTTCCGGGCAGAATAGGGGTAAGGAAGATGGGAACTGCAGCGCCCAGGAAACTGGTGGCGAGGACTACGAAGAGAAGTCCTATCCGAAGCGGGATGTTATAGTCTCGGTCTCGTCGATCGCACGACACTGCCGATGCTGCCCCTTCCGATTGGCCGGCACCCACACAATGTCTGGAATATCACCGTTAGCGATGGGATACTCGTAGGAAAGGATAAAAGAGATAAGGTTCAGGACATACTCGACGCCGGCGTGGAAATGACAGTTGACCCCCCCTTGAGCTGATGAGGCATCGCCCTCTCCGTGACTATGATCGTGATCGTGGCCGTGGCCGCCTGCTGGCTCTCCGCCGGACTTTTGTGCACCACCCTCTGGCGCAACTTCGACGTCGCTACCATCCGGACCAACACAGAACCTGTCATTTCAAGTCAATAGCCACCCGGTGACAGGGGAGACCGGTGGTATGCTCACATATCAGCTCCATGGCTGTGGCAATCCGTATAAGCCGGCGGCGGGGGTGTTGTCGCTGATGCCTGTCCGAGGATTTGGTATTCGGCAGTGCCAAACATGCAGAACCTAGACGAAGTTCAGACCAGTTCAGCATATATAGCCCCTGTTTAAGGAAGATAGGGGGCTTGGGTTGGGTTGCTTACACGGTGGCGCCGTGGTTATGACAATCCGATATGGCCGTGGGCTTGGGAGATGCGGTCGTCGACGCGGGAGGGGCCGTCGTCGTCTGCTGCTGTCGGCGCGCATGCGGTGCCATCTGGTTCGCCGAGGCCTCTCCCAACAGGAGAAGCGACGCGAAGAGGACTTGCGTCCATACGCTGGTTTTCCGCGTATAGGGGGCCATTTGGGTGATGAGGATTATCGAGGTAAACACGGGTACGATTGATGATCCCTTAGCCGCCGTTGGAAGATGTACCAAAGTCAATTAAACGAAGCCGACCAGATGGTAACGGCCAGCCGTACGTTTCTGGGGTATTTATTCTTTCTCGATGATCATCAGCCCCATGTATATTTGCGATGGCATCGCTTGGCGTTTACGGAGCACCTTCCTTGGCGCACCACAGTTCGATCCCATGGGTGTGGAACCGGCAGGCACTCGCATTGGCTACCCTCTCAGATTTGAGTACCTTGATAGACATGCGGCTGCTTGGCAAGGCGGATAGGACTAGGTATAGGTTGACAAGACCAGCTCTTTGCGCGAAATATCCAAGTACTCTCTGAGAGAAGTTCTTCGTGAATCATACGACGTGTTGGTACGACACGACATATATGACAATATGGCAATATGACAAGAGAGGGGCACACCACTGGATGAGGCTCTCTCAGAGACGTTTTGCGAAACATCAACTGGAGCACAGATCACTGGACTATATCGTCTTCGGACGGCCAACTCTACCCCAAACCCGAGAAACGCGGTCACCGTCCAAAATAACCTTGGAAGTTCACAAAAGGGCCAAGCCACAAGTTTTTGAGTAGTTGTAGAAATGCCAAGCCAGGTTGGACTTTTTCGCTAGTTCTTGGTCGTGCTTGCCTTTCCGGCTTGGCAATTGCTTGGTGGCCATCAAGGTGTCTGGACCTTTATTTGCTTTGCTGTTGCTGTTGGACATATCGCCAGACAATTGGATCAAGAAGAGATTTCACCGAGAATTACTACACCGTCCGCGACCTTCTGGAATGGATCTGCAAGGCAAAATGCTGACAAGCAATTGAATCACGTTATGCATTTACACCTCGCGCTCGCTATGTTCACCTAATTCGACCTATACCTTGCTGAAAATGCTCCAACTCTACCCAATCACAAGGGTAGGTAGATTGGAAAAGAAATCTTCGCCGTGGACTATGCTCATTCAACGTCATCCATCCCCTAAGCTCATACCACCAACCACGCCCTACCGGGCACCCTTCCTCTTCTGGCACCGAACACCGTATTCGTGCATCTTATATAATGATGAGCTGTGTGGTTGTTACGCCTGTTAGTCTGTGTTTTTGCATGTACGAGGGAATATTGTTGATCCAAGCTTACCTCGATGAGCTTTTCGGTCAGAGCGAAGCACTGCTTGTCGGGTTCTTGGCCCTGACTGAACGAGCACGATCTCCAGAGGCCGCCGAAGCCCACATCCTCGAGTATCTCGTTGAGGACACCGTTCGTCTCCATCGCCGCTGAGATATTGTGGTCCGATGTCATGGCCTGGAGTAAAGTGTGAGCAGCTTCGAGCGTCGTCGAATTCTGGCAGTGCAGCAGAATATCATCAAGTATCTGTACGATGGGAAAGCTCCTAGATGTTGGAACATATCATTAGCTCTTTCCGTCTTCTTCTTCGTCTTCTTTTCCGCAGAACGTGATGTGCCGGTGTAGAACTTACAGATGGGCGACGACAGTAGGCCGTATCGCAGCCAGCTCATTCAGCCACATGAGTGTCCGGTGCTGCACAGAATCTTGCAGATACTGGAAGTCCACAAGTGCAATGGCCGTGTTCAACAGCAGGTCCTTATCCTTTACCATGGACAGTCCCGGGTTTGCCCTCACCTGCGGCATCGTCATCACCGTCATGGGGTTGATGCCTGATTGCCACAACGTTTCCTTGAGCTCGTCCGCGCCTACTGTCCGCGATTGCACGAGGGCAAAGTACGGAGATGCGAGCATATCTGAAGGGATTTGTTCGGGTCGGCCCACCACAGGATTGCTCATCTCCAGGAGGGTCGAGAGGACACGCAGAGCAGTCCCCTTGGTCATGGTGTCCGTCAACCCACGAATAAGGCATGCCCCAATGGCAAAATGGAAATTATCAACCGTGAAGTGGATACCATATAAGTCATCCAGCGGCAGGGCGGCCTCTTCTAGTTGGGCCCGGCCCTGAATCAAGATTTGTGCCATCTTTCCGTTGCGTACCTCCCCTGACGATGCAATGTTCGTAAGAACCGCCTCGAGGAAGTTGGCCGCACAGTTAAATAGGCTCGGAGGGACCAAACGAAGAAGAGAAATTGCCAGCCAGAATAGTTGCAGACCGTATCGAGATGTCGTCAGCAATTTGCCCATCATCTTCGACAGTGAAGTCACGATAGCAATGAGCATCTCGTTGTTATCTTCGCCGAATCGGCCCACCGCACTACGGAGGGCGACTAGGACCTGATACAAGAGATCATCGTCGACTTCTTCCCTGGCCAGGCAACCCATGACAGTGAAAGCTCTGGGCTGGACTGCAGGGTTGTTCTGGAAGGCAGTGCTGGCCACCAGACTCATCCATCTCGACCGCCAGGCATTGGCCATGTCTACAGACGGGGCAGCAGTAGAGCAAATGTCGAAGAGTAGGGCAGCCAGACTTTCCGTACCGCCAAGAGTCTGCCCATTCTCTTGGTTCGTTGAGATGGAAGCACCATCGCGAGTAAAGACCGGGGGCGAGAAGATGTCGTTTCTTGGTTCGGACAAAGTGTCGAGCGCGCCGCGTAGCTTCGATAGTTTCGCTTCTTCTAGGTTGAACGACGTACAGGCGGCATGTATAGAATTGATCAGGAGTCTGTGCACTAGGATACGGACGTCGGAGGGGCCTGTGTTGGCGAGCATAGTGACGACGTGGAAGATTTCAGGCAGATAAAGCTGGGACTGGACGCCACAATCAAACGAAAGCGATAGACAGAACTGGAGCAGGGTACAAATTTCTGGCCAGACAGCGTTATCCGGCATATATTTGGTGGGCCGTTGTGATGACCTGTTGAGAGCCTTTCGCAAACGTGAGATGATCTTGCCTCGGAGTGTAATGGTGCCCATCGCCGTGATGATAGACGTCAGGCACTGCGTCTGCTCGTCGTGCATGCCAAGCGCCAACGCTGCTTTCAGCACTTCTTCGAGGAAAATATCCAAAAGTGTTTCGTCCTTGTATATGTTTGGCCATACGGTGTGCTCCAGGGTCAAATTGAGAGTAGGGTCCGTGATGGTCACGTCAATAAGTTTGCGGAATATTACAGCTATCCTCTCCTTGCCCTTTTCGCTGTCAGCCTCATCTCCAAGCAGCGAGGTTCGAAGGCTCGGCAGCCAAGGTGCCATATATGCCAGACTCAGGGGCTTCTGTTCGTCCGAGAAGCTTTCCCAACCGACAAAGAACTCATTGAGGAAGTCCGATGTCAGCTGAGGCTCTTCCTGGGCTAGGTGTTTGCTGATGTTGACAATAAATTGAGTTGGATCAAGAGGAACAGCAATATCTCGGATACACATGAACTTCGAAGCGGCCTTGAATTTGAAGGCTCTGCACAGAGCGCCGAGTAGGTTGTATGACGAAAGCCGTAGAATGGGATCCGTGGCGGCAAGATTTGTGAGCGCAAGGTTTAGCAGAGTCCCAGGAACGTCTTGTGGTCGAATAAGTCTTTCGTATGACTTTAATGTCCTCGTATCTTTACCGTACTTGGCTTTCGCGCCGCGAACGGCCTGCAAGACCTCCGATTTCTTCGAACTCTGAAAGTACATGACTATCTTGCCATTGTCTGCACGCAGACCGAATGCAGAGTCGTCATCGGTCGGGATGGATGTCGGAGCTTCTTCCACCTCGCCCAATCTGAAGATGTCGTTGACAGTGGCATGGAGGCGGAAGCCTGGGTGAACTTCCTGCTTCTTCGTTGTCGTTACTTGCACAAACTGGCTGCCGACTTTGATGATGACTTCAATCTGCCCCCGGGTTTTGGATAGCCGGGTTATGGATTGGAATACGTATCTGGTATCGGTTACGACGCTAATGGTCTCTTTCGGAAGATGCAGTTGGCTGAGGTGGAAATGTGATTGGAGATCTTGAAGACTCCCAATAAGGTGGTAATCAACATTGCCTGGGTTGAAAATACTTGCCTCGTTCTTTGTAGCCAAGCGAAGTATACGGCGGAGGCATTTCCTGAACGCGCTGTTCATGTTGTAGACATAAATCCTGGATAGCGAACGGGATATCTCTGTCGGGCTCAGGAGTTCAAGCTTCTTGAACAGGTCATCTTGAGGCTCGTTTTGTCCGTTATAGCAGGTTGCATCGATAAGCAGACCAAAAGGCCGATGCCACAAGCGACTTGCTATCTTCAAATAGCAGTATATAAGGGTATCAAAGTCGATCGAGTCGGAATCAATATGTCGCAGAATCACGCAAATGATGGATAGACCATCCTTGCTTTCGCCGCCATCGTAAACCGCTCGCGAGGTCATGAATGACTCGGTGCTGCGGAAGGCATTGCGGAGCATGAAGTGCTGGAACCTCGAGTAGGCAAGAGGAGCATTGGAAGAAATCTGAGGTCGATTCCAAGTAACAGCAAGTGGAGGAGGGCCCAGAGTGGTAACAAGGTTGCGGAGGGGTTCTATAGCTGGAGACCGCCCACGCGCCAGCTCATTTGGAGATCTTACGTAGTCTCTTCTTGTCTGCGTCATGAGCTTCTGTCGTACTTGATCCCAGTGATCATAGAGGAATCTGTGAAGCGGGACGCAGGAACCGAAATCAAAAGTCTCAACCTCCGGGGAAGGGGTATCAAGGGTATCAGCATCGGGTGGGATCTAAGACAAGTTAGTATGATAAGGGGTAAAAGAGGGTAGGGCAAGCAACTGACCGAAATCTCTCGAAGAAATTGAGTCACGCGGTAAATGTTCTGCGCGAGGAAGTCGTTGAGGGGGTACATGTAGGGTTCTTTGGCGCCAAATAAGACGTTGTTGGCCAGGTTCTGAATGACTTTGGCGATCAAGAGCAGCCCGCGCCGCATTTCTTTAGACGGCGCCACACTTACCAGCCCTTCAGCTTCAGGGGCTACGATAGCAGGGCAAAAGAACCGCAAAAATATAAATGCACCAACTGCCGTGTACTTGGCCTCGGGGAATCTGGTCATGACGGCGGCCGAGATCTGCGAGAGAGCGTTAGAGTCAATGTATGGGAGGAAGGTCAAGGCACCAAACGTACAATACTGCAGATCTTCCTAAAAGAGGCTGGAATAGTAGCCGAAGAGGCCCTGATGTCATCTATAAAGACCTTCGCAACGATACGCAATTGAAGTGCGTTCTTCTGCACCTCTTCCTGGGAGTGAATTCGCGCAGGGTCTAGTTCAAGATCGAGGTCCTTCGAGGTCAGCATAAGACGCTCCACAACCTTTTGGAGAGTTGCCCGTAGGTACTCGGCACCCTTCCACTTGGCGTAGACAGAAAGTATTTTGGTTGCAACACAGTTTCGGCGCAGAATCTCTGACTCATTCTCGGTGTCTTCAATCTCTTGCTTGATAAGTGCCTCCATAAGCTCGAAGGTAAGACCACGAGTCTCAAAGATGTTAAGCAGAGATATCGTGAGCTCATCAACTTCGCTGCTAGGGCAGACGGTACTGATGGCGACAGCAAGATGCAAGTCGTGAGTCAGGATATCCAGCAGCTCCTCGTACCTCTCGCTGACAGCGGCATCTGATAGATTGCTGAACTCGGTTCCCTGGACTAGAATGTTGTAAAGGACTTTGACAAAAGCAGTGCGGATCTCGACATTCTCATGGTATCCAATGCTGAGCGAATGTTTAAGGCCGACGTCAATGTTCGCACTGAGCAGATTGGACAGGATCGTGATTGCCAGGTCTCCGGAGGACGTTGACTCGTCACGGTTAGTTGAGGGTATCAGCATATCGCCCCTATGGATATCCATAGGCTCGTAATTGAGGAGAGATAGGAAGCGGTTGAAATAGGTGTGGAACATTTGCGACTTCAACTCGCTCGTCCCGGCATCGTTTTGCCCGTCCCCTGGCTGCAAGGGAAGACGGAAAGTTAGTTCTGCGAGGGAACGAAGACATGCTCTGTCGAGATCTCTCTGAATGCGGGTTATCTCGTCTTGGCGAACGCCTCCGTAACCTCCCTCACGGGGCGAGCGAGGGCGCGCAATCCATCCGAAGATGATCTCCAGGAGCTGGTTACGAATTCGCACATCGTCACGTAGGTTCAGATGTTCCTTCTTCCGCGTCACCACCTCGCAAAGTTGGCAGACCTTGATTTTGACTCTCAAGCAGCCGATATTGTCAGGGGCACTATCCAAGAATTTTGCAAAGCTCAAGGTCATAGACCCTAGGTGAACTGACGCTGCTGCTCCCAGGTCGGAGGGCGTTTCTAGTCGTTCAACGAGCACCTTCAACAAAGATGAGGTCTGCTCCGCAAAAATGATTTCACCATCCTGGCTTTTGCCAGCTGTTTCAAGAGCTCCAGTGAACAAGACCTCAAGTTCGGATTCCAAAGCCTTGAACAAAGGCTGATAGAGGTTAGGGGATATCTCGACGGATAAAACCTCCCTCATCGACTCCCTCACGCGCACGTTGCTGCAGGCCAGAAGCTGAATTCCGAGGCGCAGATATCGACTTAGCAAAGTCTCCTCGAAGTTCTCTGATGACAACCGATCGATCCAGCGCAATCCTCCGACAGCAGGTTCCTCCAGGTTGTAAGCTTGGTCGGCTATGCAAACACCGCCAAGTGAAGCAAGAAATCCCGAATAGTTACGCCATTCCGTCAGGGATCGATCATCCACGATGTCGACAGGTGTCGTCGAAACGTCCTTGGATAGATACATCCATCTGTCAAATGCAATTTCCCAAGCCTCCAAAATCCCCATGCTCGGACATTGCATACGACGGAGCAGATTGCGTACTCGCTTCTGGAAAGCAACGACGCCGGTAAACCTGAAGGCACGAGAAGCTATCTCGGTGAATACGTCGCTATTGCGCAATAGGGGCACTGTTGCTTTCGTGGTTTCCGACGTCGAGTCGACCACCCGGCATTCGTCATTGAACAGGCCGATGCACGATGTGACAAGCTGGCATGTCTCGATATCTGCGGAATTTAGAGACACGAGAAATAGGGTCTCCAACTTTACGGTCACCGCCATTCTCTCGGGAATCTCCTCGGAGACTTCCGATAGCTCCTATAAGTCTGAATGAGCACATCGTCACTCTCAAGTTGCTTGCCGTGTACTTACTTTGATATTGGTCAGTAATAGCAGTCGAGATTCAAGATAACCGTGAATTGACTCCAAGACTGTACTGTCGCCTTGTTGCATGTACTTGATGCACATGGACATGAGGGAGAGAGAGCTGGCTGATTGTCAATATACCAATACTTAGCTTTTGGCCGCAGATTGCTTACGTAAGTTTCCAGAATTTGATTTTGAACCCCTGAGTCTCGAGCCTCTTGGCCTTGCGCAAGGAGACCAAGATACCGTCTGGTGCCAGGAGGCGATGCGCCATCGCACTGGACAGTGATCTGACCTGATCATTTGCCGACACCAAGCAGGATATAAATGCTTCGAAGTTATCCTCGTAGAATTTATCCGTGCTGTCAGCGGGTGCATTATCAAAAAGAGTGGTCGGTGACGCATCCAGGAACTTGAGGATAGTGCATATCATAGCCGTATTGGACGCACTGGTCTCCGAGGCCTTGCGCTGCGAGGTATGATCGCCAAGATACATGTCTGTTGACACGGCAAGCATGGTCTGATTGAATTAGAACGGGTCTGTGTGTTTAAAGAGGTTAGGAATGATAATTACCTTCATCTGCTCCTGGATAAAACCTGCGACTTCCAGGAAAAGAGGACGGTACTGTTCAGCTTGCTTCTGCCGCGCAAAATAAGAGCATGCTTGTATCAGGGCAATCTTGAACACCTGCGGAGCAGACGCATGCAGACACGCCTGAACTAAAGACTCGACAGAGCCATCAAAGTTGAGATGAGTGAGACTGATCAGAGCGGCTGTTATCAGATCCTGATCAAATCCACTACCGTCTAAGCTCGGGGTATATCTGCGAAACACGGCATCCCGAACCTCATCCTGAACATCCATCGCAAAACTGACAAAAGCGGCATCGCTATCATCGTCGAAATGACGGGCTGCGCGCAGGAGGCAGACCAGGCAGTACCCCGCAGTTTCGTTCTGGTTTCTTAGCTGTTTTCTTAGGTTGTCCAAGAATTGCACCTTCTTGGACATGCTGCCACTTTTGGCTTCTCGCAAGTTACTAGCAACTTCAAATACTTCGGGTACAAGGAAGAGCAGCATCATCTGCAAGGGCTGCAGCATCGTTTTTCTTCTGGTGCTGTCTGTGATGGTCTGCGTCATGTCGAAAAGTGTGTCAGCACCACCGTCCAGCCTCCTACGCTGATTGTGTAACCTGACGAACTCCTCAGGATACCGATCAAGCCATCGTATAATCATAAGCGGAGTGACGATCGCAATGGTACTCTGGAAAGACTTTCGAAAATGTAGAAAGCTAGAACACAGTTCTTGGATGACCTGCCCGAGTTTCTGGCTATCGAGCCAAGCGTATGAGAGCAGCCGCAATATCACTAGAGAAAACCTCTCATCTTCAGCCAAAGCCGTCGGCTGCGGCGCACCAGCTTGGACTGGTACCGCCGCCCGAACTGTATAAATCACGGTCCTGAAGTAATCGAACGCCGCGAGCCAGCTTGATGCGGTCAGGAATTCACAAATTGACCTCACATGTGGCTCGATATCGTGCGGGTGCAGGGTGTTGACGCCGTTGCCTTCGACATGTTCATCCGAACTGCTTGAGGACGCACCTCGAGAGACAGGCTCTCCGTACCTCGGGTCCAAGACCTCCTTCGCAGTTTCCTCGTCTAATATCGACCGCGTGGGAAGCACATAACCGTCCGGCAGGGGCTCTAGCATATGCTTGAAGTGATCCAGTATTCTCGTGACAAGGGTGTTATCGAGCCGCTGCAGATTGATAGTGGTGGAAGGCGGTCGCCCATTTTGGTATGCCGCATCTATTCCGGCATCCCCTCCATCTTGTTGCTCCTTCCAGTTTGCACGGCAGCAATCGGCGGCCAGTGCTAAGACGTATAGCTCGGATAGTAGTATGTGGGTTGGGTGGGATATAAAACTCTTGTAAGGGCGACCCAGTTCTTCCAACAGCGTCACGAGGGAATCTAGCACGACTGCTACCGACGAAGAGCTGATCTTGATCAAGGTTTGGCGAGTAATAACGGCTATCTCATCCTGTTTTAGGTCCTGGGCGTGGGTGCCGGTGCGGTGTGGGAGCTGGCAGGAAGCTATATTAGCAAGGCGAACTATATCTATGTCGTGCCCTCGGCTGGAACCCAGCAACCACGGTGCATGCTGCTGCCATATAGCTGCAGGCAAAGAGAAGGAGTTATAGTGTAGTGTACCCTGGTAGTAAGTCTTTCGACCAAGCAGCCCACGAGGCCCGCATCGCCATTCATCTTGTAAACCGTAGGCTCGAGATCGAGAAGCTACTCGTCATGGTGACGGTGCCATATACAAGCGGAAATGTTGGCCAGAGGAGGTTGTTAGAGACTCGTCGCAAATGATAGGGTGCTGTGTCTCGGGACTCTACGACTAGCAGAAGCTCGGGAGGTGCTTCGCGCGGGTACGGTTGCTATGGTGGTTGGGATCTCGTGTGCGCGCGGACCTGATTCGGGCGAATAGCTGCCGGCGTTGGTGATTTGGTCGCGGGTAAGTAAAATGCCTATGTAACAAGAATGCGCCGGGTGACACGTCAGTCAAAAGACGAAGATTTGAGAGGTTGTAGCCCGAGAATCTTGTTTGCGACTGGGAGCAGTTGTTTATTACTAGTAGTGTGCATGGATGGAGGTTGGGTGGGTATATTGATTGGAATGGTGTTGCAGCTCGGCAGACCCTGTGATAGTGATCTGATAGAGAGTGCCGGGTTGGGTTCTCGGGCATGGATGATGGGAGTGACGAAAAGGGAAGATCCGTCGCGGTTCCAAACGCCCTAAGCTAACGGAAGGGGCCAAGGGTGGTAGGTACGTCGTAGAGGTGGTAGAGTCCGGCAACAGAGTGCTAAACAGAGGCTAGCAGTCCTGCTAGGCACCTACCTGGCACCTAGACACCTAGACACGATATGGAGACCTGGTGAGAACTGGCCTCTTGGAACGCGGCCCCGATACCTCGATTGGATCAACTATTGATGAATCAATCGATCAAGTTTGCTTGGGAATTTCCCAGTGAGGAGGTCCCCTAATCCCGGTTCCTAGTCTGAAGGAGGATAAAATGTCGTGGCGTGCGGGGGGGGACTGAGCATTTACGCCAATGAGCCGTGCATGCGTTGAAGAAAAGTGACACCAAATGTAAGTTATGTGCCCACTGGCAATTTTGGCTGCTTTTTTGTTTGATTTGACTCCTGACGAGCGCGGAAGCATTTTCCGTCGACGAGGATCCCAAGCTACCTGGGTGCTGGGGGGGTTCTTTCAGCCCGGGTGTATTGTTTTTCTTTTCTTTTCCTTTCTGTTGGTCTCTCCATTCTTCCTCCTACATTGCCATTATCAAATATTGAGTACCGAGTACTTAAGGTAGGTAGGTATATGCTATACTGAACCAGCATCTACAAGTATTGCGAGGTGAAGCAAAAACGGTCTGCTTCGGTTATCAGGCTAGCGTCATGGCGATCGCTCCTTAGGCGTCTTTGCTTCGACCCAGCGGGGTAGGGAGTCCCTGCAATGCCTGCTTGAGGGTTTCGGTGCGCTGAGGAGCCAGTGCAGGGCTCTCAGTGATATCCTATCCAGGTGCTTCATTAGTATGGGCAGAGAGTAGGGGGCTCCCAAATTGCATCAGAGCCTGACCGACATGGTTTCTTGTTGGGCGCAATATTCAGTGATCGTCGTCTTTGCTTTGCTTTGCTTTTTGGCCTTTTGGAGATGGGTTAATATAGGGTGAAACACAAGAGTTACAGAGGCACACTGCCGGGAGTCCTTTGATTCTACTAGCTACAAAGATGAGAGAAGAAACCAAAGCCACACGATGTTACGCTCTGTTGGACCTCAATAAACTGTAATGGCCACATGGCGCAACATTGCAACATTCCTTGCGTGCTCGTCAAGGTTCTTGCAGCCGCTAAACTCGCAGCAGTCAAGCACCAAATAAGTTTACCCACATGGGAACGAACCGCTTTCTGTGGATTTCGAGAGCTATCAGCCATCTTACAAGTAAAATAATAAGGTACAATAACTCCAGTCTGTCCGTCACTACTGCAAACCTGAACCTACAGGCAAGGAACTCTACATAGAATATGCAGGTAATACGAGATATGCAGTGAATCATTAATGGGTTGGCTGAAGAGCTGTATAGCCTTTGTGCATCACACATCGATGTTGGAGGCGGTGAATGTTTTGACAAGCTCTGATAGAATGGATCGCCCATGGATCATGGATCGACCAGACCGGAGCAAACAGCCAATGAATGGCCTGTGTTCAACTGAGAAGCTTATATACTACATTTATACCATAGTAACTGTTCTTCTATCAGCTATTCCGCGTCCCATTAGTAGCATTGCGCCGCCTGCTAGTTCATCCTCTATAGCCCCTTCCACCTCTGTAGCCACCACCTCCGCCTCGGCCACGGCCTTGGTCATACGGCCTTTGACCACCACCCCTACCATATTGGTCCCGGCCGGGAGGTGGCTGGTTGTATCCACCATAGCCTGGCGGAGGAGGAGGTGCCTGGTAACCGCCCTGGTAGCCGTACTGGCCTCCTTGCGGCTGCTGGTAGTTACCCCCATAGGCGCCCGGCGGTGGTGGCGGCAGTCCAGCCCCAAACCCGGCTTGTCCTGGTGGAGGCGGGATCCATCCGGGCGGCACCCAGCCTGGTGGTGGTGCTGGGAACGGATTTGACCCCTGTTGCTGATGGCCATGGCCGTTACCATAGCCATTGTTACGGGGCCGATCTTGTCGTCCGCCGCGAGAATCAGGACCATAGTGCATGCCCCTTCCTCTGCCGCCATAGCCTCCCCGGCCGAAAGGAGCACCACCGTGGCTGCGGCCCGAGTTCCTCATCTTACCCTTCAATTCTTCAATGTCGCTGTTGTTCAAAGCAGGGGTCGGGAGTTTTGCCCCGGGCAATAGCATCGATTTATGCGTATGGCTGCTCTTGGGCATCTCATAATGGACACTGTATTCCCATGTTAGCCAGTTAGCCTGTATTAGAATGAACGCACAATACTTACGTTAATGATCGGTCATCATCGAGGTCAGGGAATGCCTTGCGTTCCAGTGGGTAATCCAGGGCACAATGCGGGAGATACTCGGGCATCTTTTCGATGACTCCCGATAAGCCCTGGCTGGCTTTCGGGTCAAGCGTGTATATAGGGTCGCCTTGTTTCTTGGAGTAGAAGTTGCCGATAACATCGTCATATAGTTCTTGGTTGGCTTCAGAAAGCAGAAGCACGTCCTTTCCTGGCTCGTTTCTGGCTCGATCCTCTGGACTTAACAAGGGATACTTCTTTTCGGCCGCTGCAAGAAGGCGAGGCATATCGATGAAGGGCAGCAGCGCAACGCCTTGCCATGCCATCTTTTTGCCATTGAGATCAATCTCAAACTCTTCAGGGTAGAAATCAATGATGTCGCTCTCCGGGTCAGTCATGAGATCATGGAAGACTTCGGGGAGCACATGTTTTGATGCAGCAGGTTGGACACTGAGCAACTGCTCGAAGGGCTTCGAAGTTCTGCCCTTCTTGAAATCGATCTTCGTCTTGACAATGTCGACGAAATCCTGGGCAAACGGTGCGTAGTGGTACGGGTAGTACCATTCCCAACTTGCACAGCCTTGGAAATAGTATTTCAGAACCCAAGCCAGCCCCTCGACGTATGCGCGAGCCACGCTGTGTCGGAATTCGATATCTTTGGGATCAGCGTGGAACTTTTGTTCGTAGTATCTGTCGGCATATCCGTCTTCCCACAGCTTGACCGTATCCTCAGACGGGTCAGGCTTGGCAGGAGGCGGCGTCTCGGCTTGAGGCTCACTGCCCGGGGTACTTGCTGAGTCATTGTCGAGCATCTCAGCCTTTCTTTTACCGAGTGCAGAGGGTGATTCCTGATTATTCGCTCCATCCTGCGTCGGTTCCTTGGGCATAAGTCCTTGGATTTGGCTCTTGAGGACAGCAGCAGCACTTTTGTTCGCTGCATTCGCATCCTGAACCGCACTACGGTTGATGACCATATCATGCGTTAATGTATTAGACAACGAAGCAGGGATTCCCGCGTTCCCGTTGCGATTCTGGTTGTTGAAACGGCCGTTTCTCTCGTCATTGAGCCTTCGTCTTTTGGCGTTGGCCTCTCGCCTCTCCTCGCCTTCCCTACGACGTTTGAAGATGGCATCCTCCTGTTTGGCCAATCCGTTCAGGATGAACTGCGCCTTCTCGAGGTCGACATCACCATCTTTCGTCATATAACCTCCCATGACGGGGAGGTTATCTCTCCAGATGGCACTCAAGGTGTCAATACTATTCTCACGGATTTCGAGGGCAGGGAGATGGGGCAAGAAATCGTTTCCAACGAAAAAGCACATGAAAACCCAATCATCAATAGCTCGCTCGAGATCCCAACGGAAAGGCAATGAGGGAACATGGAGCTCCACCGCAAGATATTCGCGAAGGACTGGAACGTGCAGCCAAATGAAAGGCTTCAAGGGCATCTCCTTGTCCTTGTCGTCATCTTTCTTCTTCGCTTCGCCACGGCATTGGGCGGCTTCATGTCCTGGCTGGCCGCAGATCTTGCATGTTCTAACTCTGCCCTCCTGGGCGAAGACATCTTCACGAAGAACGCGGAAATGGGGCTCATGTGTGGCTAATGCCAACATGATGAGATCGGCATCCAGTCCATAGATAACATGCTTTGTATTGGGGTCATGATCCGGCGAGGCGCGCTGAGAACGGACAAAATTCATGATCTTGTGCTCACCCTCACCTGGAATGGAAGCATCGGAAATGATAACTTTCATATTTGCCCAACCAGCGTCGGTATTCAGCTTATAAGCACACCAGTATCTCAGACTGCCTGCCAGGATATCCATAAATGGGGTTCCTGGAGTGATGCTGTTGGAGTCGAAAGCTTTCTTGGTCATGGCCTCGAGGGTCTCCGGGGGCAGCACACCACCATTCTGCTTTTTCAGCATCTTGTAGTGTTCCTCCTTATCAGCTGCCTTCTCCTGGGCCTCCTGGGCGGATCGGAAACGACGAGAGCGTTGTTGGTTCATCTTGGCACGAGGCGCAACGCCGTCTATTCAAAGGTCAGTAAATGATATTGTGGTTGATTGCGACAGAGCCATAACATACCGATAGCGATCATCAACAGCTTCTTGGGTCGGACCATATTCACTACGCGCTCAGTGTACTTGAAGATCTCCAGCATCATCTCCTCCTCGTCCTCGGGTGCCGGTCGGTCCTCCGGATGCGAACAAGGGTGCACAATACCGTTCATATCCAGGTAAAGGTTATCAAACTCCTCGCCGTTCGGGTTGGGCCTTGTAGTATCTACGGGGATGACTGTGCCATCGTCCATGACTACAGGCTTGTCCTCAATCACCGGCGAAATGATCTTGGGGTATTTGGTGGAAAGCCACCGGAAAGCTGCTGGGATACCCATGATGGCGGTTTCGATTGCCTAACCGTGTTTCAATTGTCCAAATGTGATTCGAACCAAATGGGAATGTTGGGTTTTCTAGAGCAACGTGCGACTGGGGTAAACGGTGCGGCCGTAGGTAAGAATGATTTGCGACGATGGGTTGGCGATTGCAGGCACTGTCGTCAGTGTCAGCTTTCGGGAAGCCTCGTTTTCGTCTGGCGCATGAGCTTTGTTTTCCCACAAATTCGGCGCACTTCGATTTCCTCGAGTATGAGCAATAAAGGGATAGCAGATCCCCGGTCAAAGGCCGCAAAAGTGTGCGACGAAGTAGAACAAATACTACTTGGCCCGGAATATGTTCTGGGACAAAGGGTTGAGATATGAGATATGCAAGTGCAAGCTTAACGCGACTTTGCGCCGACTCTGGGTTCCACAAAAGCTCTTATCGATTACAAACTACATAACCTAGGTACCTTTGAAGCTTAGCTGAATTGAATGTACCTAGGTACTACTGCCACCTAAACTACAAGCACGAGCTGAACTTTATGCTGATGCGAATACCTTAAGTACCTACTTATGCGGCCAAACTCCTTTTCCTACTTTACGGAGATATCATGATTCAGGAGAGCTCGATATAAGACAAACAGAAGCTACTGCTTGTCCCGGCTTCATTAGCGGTAGGTGCCTGCCTAATGGCATTGACGATAGAAGAGCACATCTCAAGTGGTTTGTTCTAAGCCATGTTCTCCTCCATCGCCACTGCACCTGCTAAGCAGTCGGTGGGTGAAACCATCACCATCCTCAGCGGTCGTCTCAGCTCAGCAACGCTTCTCGAAGACCGCCGCGCTGCAATTCTTGGTTTACGAAGCTTTGCGAAAGAGTATCCCGCATCTGTAGCCTCTGGGGCTTTGCGAAGCCTGATAGGGAGCCTATCCAAAGATGGCGAGGATGTCGATACCGTTAAGGTGGTTCTCGAGACCCTTCTAATGCTCTTTAACCCAAACCAAGACAGCCCAGAAGCTTCCGAGGAGATCGCACTTTGGCTGGCCGACGAGTTCACCCAACGCCAAGAAAACGTTACCCTTTTGCTTGACTTTCTCGAGACGACCGACTTCTACTCCCGACTGTACTCGTTGCAGCTACTGTCCGCCATATTATCAGCCCGTACCGAGAGGACCGAGGAATGTATTTTAAAGGCAGTACCGGGCATATCGAGACTGGTCGCTGTTTTGGACGAACGACGCGAGGCAGTTCGCAATGAAGCCCTCTCGCTACTCACGTATCTGACTCCTGCGAACCCCGAAATACAAAAAGTGGTGGCTTTCGAGGATGCATTTGAGCGCATATTTGCCATCATAGCGGCAGAAGGCGGGCTCGTCGAAGGAGACCGTGTGGTGGAAGACTGCCTTATCCTCCTGGCAAATCTGTTGCGCCTCAACGCGTTTAATCAGTCCTCCTTCCGGGAAACAGGACATGTTCCGCAACTCTCTAGGCTCCTAGAGAGCAGCTACCAGCGACCAAAAGAAGCGGAGGAAATGGCATCATGGGCTCAGCAACAGGGGAACAGAAACATCTACGCTCTGCTCGCTGTCATACGTCTTTTCCTCGTGCAAGGGGCGGTGGGAACACTTCAAAACCAAACTGCCTTCTGGCAACACGGTGTACTATATCATGCCCTGCAACTAGCTTTCACTCAGACCGCAGAGCTCCTCATCAGAGCCGAGGTGAGAAACTTTCGCCCAAATCCCTGATTGTCCAATGATTAATCGTAGATGGTTGTAGGCTCTTTCCACCTGTGCCGACATTATCAAGGCGAACCCTAAGTTGCAAGAGAGCTTCGCACAGCTACAAGTGCCGTCCGTATTAGAGGACGCTGTGCCAATGAACGGCCAGAACGGAAACACTAATGGGCCAGTAGTTGTGTATGTGATAGACGGCCTCTTAGATCTCACACTCAGTGTCACTGCTCTGCAAGCTTTCGACCTACGGCTGGCGGCATGCCAATGCATCAAGGCCTATTTCTTCCACCACCCTGAAATCAGGCTTCACTTTTTACGACGGGCAATCGACGGCCACACCTCCGGCAGAGATGAGACGGCCAATGTCCTAACAACCTTGCTGCAGCCGTCGAGCCAAGTCACCTCCAATGATCCCTATCGCCATTGGTTCGCCTCTGTCATCTTACTGCATCTTGTTTACGACAATACAGAGGCCAAGGCCCTGGCAATGTCTGTCACAGAGGGCGATGCTGAGAGTGGCGAGGAGGTGGTCACGAGCATTCAGACTATTACGGCTCATCTAATTAGTGGGCTTGCCCGTAAAAACTCGGAACGTACAGTGGATGAACGTATAACCGTCGGGTATCTCATGCTGCTTCTGGGTTGGCTGTTTGAAGATCTGGACGGTGTAAACGACTTCCTCGGCGAAGGCAGCAACATTCAGAGCATCGCTCAGGCAGTGGACCAAGCCCCTAATGGTAGTCTTGTGCAGGGTCTTTGCGCAATGCTCCTAGGCGTTTGCTATGAGTTCTCGACCAAGGACTCGCCTATATCTAGGTCTAGACTGCACGACGTACTGCTTCAAGGGATGACACGGGAAAAGTACATTGATGTCTTGACCAAACTCCGCAGCCATCCTTTCATTCGAGACTTTGAAGTGATGCCACAGAAGCTGGACAACTCTGGCAACCTCCCAGAGGTCTTTTTCGACGCCACCTTCGTCGATTTCTTCAAGGATAACTACAGTCGAATTCTGCGAGGGATAGATCGTGAGCCTGGTATGGAAATTTCTGTGGTCACAAATGGAGTGCAAAAGGGCATTTCGCGGGAGTTGGTGGATTCTCTCCGTGCACAACTCGAGGAGAAGGAACGCGCTCTGCAGTCGGCTCTGGCGGACATGACATCTTTCGACCAGCGTCTGGGGCAGGAGCAGGCGGATCATAGACGCTCGAAAGAATCATCTGCATCCGAGCTTACAAGGCTTAAGGCGATCAATGAGGCGCTTCAGCGGAGTCGTGAAGAAGAAATTCAGTGAGTAGTTGATTTTGTTTCTTCTGGTTTTATGAGCGCATTCTAACAACATGTAGGCAAATCAAATCACAGCTGAAGGCCCAAGAGGACGCCCACCAGAAGCAGCTGGAAACGGTGCGCCGGGAAGTCCAAAAGGTTACCGACAAAATTCATGAGGAACACCGTGTTAAGGAGGAGGAGCTTCAACGACAACTCGAATATGTCAAGAAGACGGCCGAAGCAGCAACCGCTCGTGCACAACGGCGTGCAGAGTCTGAACTGGCCGAGGCGAAGAAGAAGGCGGAAGCCGAACTAGCTGAGGCCAGGAAGAAGGCCGAGACCGAGATCGCCGAGGTCAAAAAGACGGCCGACGCGCAGACTACCCGTGCGCAGAGGCTCGCAGAGGCCGACATGGCAGATCTTCGTGCTACCATCAGCCGATTTGAGACTGACCTGATGAAGGTAAAACAACTACCCAAGACAATCATCACATTTTACTAAGTGTACTACCAGGCAAACAAGGCGAAGGTCGAAGAGCTTCGATCTGCCCAAGATGAGCACGCCGCAACGCTCAAGACAGCACAAGAAGCACATACATCAAAACTTAGTGCTGAAACTGCGCGGGCTACCGCAGCTGCGGCAAAGGCAAAGACAGCGGAGGATAGAATCAATGAACTCCAGAAGCAGATTGCGGAGTTTGAGAAGCGAATTGCACAAAAGGAGGGCGAATCGAAGAAGGCAAGTTATAGGATCTGCTATACTACCTGGCCCAGGTATGCTAACATTGCCACTTCAGGCTCAGTCGCAGTTAAAGTCCAAGGATGAGGAGAAGGCCGCTGTCCAGACAGAGCTCGACGACCTCCTCATGGTGTTTGGCGACCTGGAAGAGAAGGTTGAGAAATACAAGGTAAGTTTGCTTCTGGCTTGACGTTACCGTCGTTTTTGCTAACACCATGGTCGCAGAAACGGCTCAAGGGGCTTGGAGAGATCGTGTCTGATGGCGAAGGCGACGATGAAGATGACGACGACGAAGAAGAGGAGGACGACGACGACAATGAGGTGGATTAGAGAGGATGCATCCAGAATCTTAGCAACTGCTTCATGCGGTCTTTGCGAGCCAAGCCATCGATACCCTCGAGTTCAATTTACAGGAGTTGATAATTTACCGCGTACCCCTTTTCACGGATCACGGCCCAACGCTGTCTTCCATGTACGAGGAGGCCCAGTTGTGTTACATATTGGTGTTTGTCGATACCTACCCACCTACTTACTGGTAATACAGACTTACGCATCGCTCGATGGTGCCCAGGCGCACAAAGTTGAATGTTCGCTTCGTGTGCGCAATGATCGCCAGAGAGTCGTTCCAAAGGCGAGCCATGACAGCAAAGAGCTGATTTAGTTCAAGAGTTTGTGTACATGTCCGCATATCCAAATTTGGCCTATATATCAAGTAAATATATTTGAGTTACTTATTGAGAAGTGGACGGAGTGTCGGCCAATTCCAAACGACCAGCAGCACTAGTAAAGTGAGCTTGACTCGCTATTGGCTGGGGCTGCAACTGCTTTTAACAATCACAACCTTGGAAATTTTTGGGGCTTTTTTCGATCAAAGGATTTTTATCGAATCGGCCCAATCCGCTTGCTTGCTTGCTTCCATTGGGCTCCGTTGTGCACATACACCCTCACCACTGTTTGTTGTTTACTCGTTGCACAATTCGAGGAATTTGGCTGTCAACCCAACAAACACAAACACTCACCATGAGCCGTCCTAGCAGAGCAGAAGACCCCGTCAGCGACTCCGAGTCGTCTGATTCGAGGGAGGACGAAGAGGGCTGGAACGATGTTGAGGAAGACGAGGAGTCCCAGGAGGTCATCTCCCTCCTTGACGACCGAGTCTTCCCCGATGTCACAGCCATGCTTGCTCACTGCAAGGAGGCGCACAAGTTCGATTTCTTGGCACTTCGTCAGAAACTCCGACTTGATTTCCACGGCTGTGTGAAGCTGGTCAACTATATCCGCCAAAGGGTCCATGAAGGTCTGCCTGTGTCAGAGCAGGATATTACCAAGGCCATCATTGAGGACGACCAGTACCTGAAGCCTGTCTTGGAGGACGATGCCGTCATCATCGGGCTGTTCGACCTGCCCGAGCTTGAGCCGGAGCATGCCTCGGGTTCGGGTGCTGAGTCGTCCGCTGTGGACGATCTGCTGAAGCGCAATGCCGATCTGCAGGAAGAAATCAGCCGCATCACGGCGCAGTTTGAGAGCTACCGTGCCACCGTCTCGGAAACGCTGGACCAGCGTTGGGGCGATGCCGCCGAGGCTGAAGCGGCCGCATCTAAGGACAATGCCATGACCGTAGCGGCTGGTAAGAAGAAGCCCGAGGATGCCAGCAAATATTACTGGGAATCGTATGCTACCAATGGTCGGTATTTTCCGTGCCTGTCTCGTTAAGTGAACAAAACTGACAGTATCAATCAAGACATCCACGAGACCATGCTCAAGGACACAGTCCGCACCGAGTCCTACCGTGATTTCATATACAACAACAAGCACATATTTGCTGGTAAAACTGTTCTGGATATCGGATGTGGCACTGGCATTCTGTCCATGTTCGCTGCTAAGGCTGGAGCCGCTAAGGTTCTTGCTGTTGATGCCTCGGACATCATTGACAAGGCGCGGGAGAACGTCATCCATGCCGGTCTCGACTCAACCATCACCCTCATCAAGGGCCGCATTGAGGAAGTCACCTTACCCGTTCAGTCTGTCGATATCATTGTGAGTGAGTGGATGGGATACTGCCTGCTGTACGAGGCCATGATGAACTCGGTTTTGTGGGCGCGCGACCGCTACCTGGCACCGGATGGTCTGCTCGTGCCCGGCTCCTGCAACATGTGGATCGCTCCCGTCGCGGACAGTGAGTGGATCATGGACAACTACACCTTCTGGCGCGACGTGTACGGCTTCGACATGCGCGCCATGCAGTCGGGCATCTACGATGATGTCCGCGTCCTGCACTGGCCCGAGTCGGGTCTCTGCGGCAAGCCCGCCGGCTTCAAAATGCTCGACCTCTACACCCTGGCCGAGAAGGACCTGACCTTCACGGCCAAGTTCAAGATGGAGATCACGGCCGACATCGACGCCCTCGACGGCTTCCTGATCTGGTTCGACAACTTCTTCGCCCCCTCGCGCAAGGACAACGAGACCGTCAACGCGGACTCGGTGGCCGACGAGTGGGCCAAGGCCCCGGCCGCCGAAAAGGAGCGCGTAGCCTTCACTACCGGCCCCTTCGGGACGGAGACGCACTGGAAGCAGGGACTGCTGGTGTGCAAGCCCAAGAAGGACGAGCCTACCGCCTACAAGAAGGGCGACGTGCTCGAGGGCGAGGTCAGGTTTGCGCCGCCTGCGGACATGCCCCGAGGCTTGACTATCTCGACGACCTGGCAGCTGGCTGGTTCGGAGCAGAAGCAGCACTCTCAATCATGGGATATGCGCTAGGATCACCAAAGAGAACACATAGTTAAAAACTTGTGATGCATAACATCCAACGATAGCAAACATGCATATACCTGTTAAACGTGTCAACCTGAGCTGGTCTAACATGTGATTCACGCCCAGTAAGAAACAATATGAGAATAGAAGTCGTGACGTGGGGTGGTGTTTCAGCAGGCAACTAATGATGAATACTTCTCCGGGATATCATGGTGAGCTTGCAGATCTCTTGACTACCAATGCCGGCGTGAGGCGAGCTGATGCTTGTTTTGTTCAGCGGCCAAGGGGCTTGGGTTCTAGTAAAGAGTTATCTCATTGATTACGTACTTGCCTCATAAGACTTCAACTTGTGAATCCCTAGGTAAAACATAGCTACTATTGACCCTAGAGCGCTACGATATTGCTCGCATTGTTTACTTCTCCTTGCCAGGTACTGCGCATCGTGGTCAAATAGCAAAATCCAGTAGCCAACCCTTCTGATCATATGAAATATCAATCGAATCCAAGCAACCATACTGACTTCTAACCAGCCTTCAACTTCGTCTTGGAATCGGACTGACTGAACAGTACTTCTTAACTCCTAACCTTACACAACTACGTCAGCGCTCGAAGCTAGTCCATCCGACGAGCCGACCCAGCCTTGCACTTTACCTTTCGGGATAATTGGAATGGGTTTAAGATTTGAGAGAAGCCGTTGCAGCCCTTAAGCGACAAGATGACGCTACTCTTAACCGCGTAGCCGGGCCGCAAAAGGGATGGTAATCGCATGTCAAACTTCTGGGCTACCTGTATCTACTTTAGCCCAACGCGGGGGGCAGGAGGCCAGACCAAAAACCCTTATTTTCAGGGGGGCAGGGGGCTTGCTCAATTTCAGAGATAGGACCAACCATCTCAAGCAAAGAGCTTCAACTTGAACTTTTTCAGCTCGCAGCTACGCAAGACCAGTTCCAGATTTCAAGCCACAGTACGCCAACGGGACGTTTCACAGTAATACCGTCTATTCCTACTTACATACCTTCGTTCGCGTACTGTATCTCCATATGATAAGGACTAACTAAGAAGGGGGGAGGAATTGGATTCCACTCGCTCGCCTAGTGGCAGCTACAACGAAGAGGTTCTGAGTTCTGACATTTCTGATTCTGGCATTCAACTCGCCCGCCTGCCCGCCGTGACGATCGGCATGCGCAGAATACGTCAGAGGCGCACAACCGTCGAGGAGATCACGGCTCCACGGCCCTTGCGGTGTCGCTGGGAGGTCCATTTGGAAGTGTGCTAAGGTCGATAGTGTTGCGCCGGACCGCGGAATTTGCGGAAGCAGGCTCGGCGGTAACATCATCATAAGAAAACAAGGTGTGGGTTTTTGGCACAGGACACAACAGGGCACAGACATTAACCCAAATGATTGATCTGCCTGAACCCATATGTAGGTACGAATCACGACACGATATTATCTCGATGTGCGTATCCAGTATATTCAGTATCCAGTATCCAGAAATTGGTCGACGTATCCATCCATCTACTCGGGCGGGGAATTATTTTGCTGATGGAGGAATGCGGGCGGCGGGACGCTGTAGTGCCGAGGTTACACCTAGGTTACCTGACAAAGGGGTCGAAATCCTTGGTCGGTATCTGGCGATCTCAGATTGATCGTCCGCAGACTTGGTGACTAAGGTTCGTCTGCCTGTTGGTAATTGCTGCAACTTTTCTGGGTCACATTTCAGCTCTCGGCTTCGGCTACCGCAGACCATTACTATGAAGAGTAAAAGATAGACGGCTACCAGAGGCACGCAGCGCACGAACTTGGCCTCTACCATGCCTACATGCCTACCTGCCAATCTAGCGTCGGGGTGTGCGCTATCACGAACCCGCTGCCCACATATTTTGCTCGCGACTGAACCCCATCTGCGTCCTAGATCTGCCAGAGTTTTCCAAGGAACCTGCAAGTATTGGCGAAGGCAGGCTGGCAAGTAAAGTGCCTGCACTTTGGAGACCTGGCGAGACATTGTGATTGTTGTTGATAAACATGACGCGGCCCCCTATCAGACCCAGATTTTTCGCATAACAGCATGTCCTCAATGACACCTGTCAGTGCGGGCAAATGCCTTGCTAACCTTTAGTAGCGCTCGTGTTTACCGATCCAGGGGTCCGACTCGAACACTAATTGATCTCGAGTGCAACCCCGGCAAGTTCCACGCGGGCTCAGCCTTGATGCATTCTCCTCCTTCAATATCACCATTACATATTCGTTCTACTCTGTATCAACAACAACAACAACAACAACAACAACAACAATAACAATACGAATGCAGATTCCTGAATGTTGCGCATGTGACCTTGGGCCAAACAAAAGGGGGAGGGAGAAAACGTTCTCAGCATCAAACACAAGCCGAAAGATGCCCAGGGGATGTTGGGGAGATGTAACGCGATTTTGTTCCTTTTGGCTGACTGGACGAGACAAAAAGCTTGGCTAGGCGGAAGATGCAGGGGCAGTGGCTGCTGACGAGCCAGTTAGAGGGAGGAACCCAGACGAACCCAGAATGATGAAACGATGCGTTACCGGGATTGGAATGGCGGGGCTCTTTGTGGGCAGACGGGCCAGCTGAATGGGCAATGGCAAAAACTGGCCCTGAGCCGAGGATTCGGGGCCCGGAAACTCTAAAAATATTTTTCTTACTGACCCTGGATATTCGGAGTCGGATACAGATTGCCTGCACCTGTGCCTGTGCCTGTGCCTGCGCCTGCAACTGTGCCTGTAACTGTGCCTGCACATGCACCTCTCTTCCTATTCATTTCCGTCAGGGCAGCATAAAGTATGAAAATGGAAATGGAAAGCTTTGCGAGTTCTGGACGGAAGAGGCGAGAGCCACAGGCAGACAAGCGTTAATGCTGCTGTACTAGTAAGGTCTGGCAGGGTTTGGGAGGGTCTGGTAGTACTTACTGTATGTAGCAAACACTGTCTGCTAGTCCAGGTGGTCTTCCTTCCAACGTCCCATCTTCTAGGTAATAATTGACTTGGACTGATCAAGAGACCAACACGCCGATATGCACTGAAAATGAGCGCAGTGCGAGTGAATGTGTACCTGCACGAGTAAGTACCTCGACAGGGGTAGGGCCAAGCAGCCAAGGGCTGAAATGGAAGGGGGAGAACAAGTCGAAGACGAAGGCGCAGCTTAAAGACTAGATTGGTCGGAGAGTCCACACACCTACATCATCCACCTCCAGTTCATAGCATTGTTTCTCTCCACTCGGGCTTCCTTTTCCGTTAACCGCTTCGTCTTCACGCTCGTTGTAAAAAAAAGTTAGTCGCCAGGCTGGTCAGGGTGTTTGCTGGTCTTTCTCTCGTTGGTTTGCTACATACCATTCGTTTCCTCTTCGAAGTCTAAGATCCTTTCTTCTTCTTCCTCTTCATCCTCTCAGTTCTTTCAACCCTCGTTTGACTGCCAGCTGAATCGATCGCCTGGTGCCATCCCGAAGCGTAGCACTACTTCACTCTCGTTTCATTCCCTAAAACACCATACATCCCTCCCTATGTTTTAATCCTGCGACCCCTAGATCTGCGAATATCTAGGCCAGTCTTACACTACAGCACTACTCGTCCTACCTCGTCCGATATATCAACAGCCGCCTTCCCCGTGGCTCTCTGAAACACCCGTAATCCGATGTCGATTCGTTCCCCCAGGTCACCACCAGGGAGAGGTTTTATGCAACTGGGAACCTCGCATTCTGATCAAGACAACATGATGGACGACACTCAAGGAATTCCTCTGGCTCCCGTACGGAGTACTGCCAGTTCTACAGGAGCCCGCAAACCAAGTCAAGGACTGCCGACCATGGACTCGGTCGCGCCCACCAACACCAATGAGAAGCAAGGCTTCTTCCACCGAGGTCGCCGCCGAGCGCAACCCGCCGGTCCCTCTCGAAGCGACACCCTAAGCTCCAACGAAGTCAAGGTGAATGCGATGGGTCGTATCTACAACAAGATCATTGGCTTCTCGGTCATCACTCGATATCTGGTCTACATTGTTCCCGTCGGTATCATCCTCGCGGTGCCCCTCATCGTCATCGCTGTGACCGGTAATATGAACACGCCCGTCGGTCAGGCTACCCGTAAGGAGGGGGATAAAACCGTCGTCGTTCCTGGGCCGCCCATGTGGAAGCTGTTCCTCTGGATCGAACTGGCCTGGTTAACCTTGTGGGGAGCCAAGGTGGTTGTTCACCTCATGCCGCCCGTCTTCATGTTCTTCTGCGGTGTAGTCAGTGCTGGTACTCGGAAATACGCGACCGTGATTAGGGCCCTGGAGATCCCTCTCTCGCTGTTTTTCTGGGCATTGGCCTCGTGGCTGATCTTCAAGAACCTCATTATGGGAGAGTTTGATATTATTGGCTGGGTTTCCACCCTCAAGACCATTTTGGGTGCTCTTTTCGTGTCCACGGCTGTCTTCCTCGGTGAGAAGACGATCGTACAACTGATTAGTATTACTTATCATCAAAGATCATTCGCCAATCGCATCAAGGATTCCAAGCGGGAGGTTTTCTTGCTTGGGCTCTTGTACGATGCTTCTCGCACGCTGTTCCCAATGTACTGCCCCGAGTTCGCGGAAGAAGACTACATCATCAACGATAGTATCGAAATGATGCTGGGCGGCAAAAAGGGCAAGCGCAAGAACGGTGCAGCAACACCAATGCGTATTATTGGCAATGTTGGTCGCATTGGCGACAAGGTTACGTCCGTCTTTGGAAACCTTGCATCTGAGATCACAGGGCGACAGGTCTTCAACCCCAACTCGGCACACTCGATCGTTGTCGAAGCCCTGGAAAAGGCTCGCACTTCCGAGGCTATGGCCAAGCGTATTTGGATGTCTTTTGTCTGTGAAGGCAAAGATGCTCTTTTTGTCGAGGACATTGTTGAAGTGCTGGGGCTCCAATATCAAGAGGAAGCCGAGGAGGCATTTGCCGCCATCGATGGTGATGGCAATGGCGATATCAGCCTTGATGAGATGGTCCGCAAGGTTATTGAAATCGGCAAGGAGAGAAAGGCGATTACGAACAGCATGAAGGATATCAGCCAGGCTCTGGCGGTTTTCGATAACATTCTCCTTTTCGTCGTTCTTCTGATCGTTGTCTTCATTTTCCGTAAGTGGCCTCCTGGCATGTCACAAATTTTTGGTATATCATCTGACCGTTTCTCTAGTGGCATTCTTCCAAAGTTCGTTTATCACCACTTTGGCGACCGCTGGAACTGCGCTTCTTTCCCTCTCCTTCATTTTCGCCGTCACGACCCAGGAATTCCTCGGCTCCTGCATCTTCCTATTCGTCAAGCACCCGTACGATGTTGGTGACCGTGTTGACATCACTGGTCCCGAGAAGGAGCAGCTCGTGGTGGAGAGGATCTCTCTTCTGTATACCATCTTTTATAGAATCGACAAGATGCAAACTGTGCAGGTGCCCAACATCGTTCTCAACAACCTATGGATCGAGAACGTCACTCGCAGCAAGGCCATGAAGGAGGTCATTGACGTCAACGTGTCTTTTGACACCACTTTCGAGGACATCGAGCTTCTCCGAGCTGAGATCGAAAAGTTCGTACGGCACCCGGACAACTCACGCGACTTCCAGCCCGACTTCGCCGTTGGCATTGGCGGCGTTGGCGACTGTGACAAGCTGAACCTTAAGATCGCCATCAAGCACAAGTCGAACTGGCACAATGAAGCGGTCCGAGCTACGCGCCGGTCCAAGTTTATCTGCGCGCTTACTTTGGCTTTGAAGGCAGTACCCATCTATGGACCAGCAGGTGGAGCTGACGCTTTGGGTGCTCCCGAAAACCCAACGTACTCTGTGGCCGTTTCCGATGTTGAGGCTGCCGAAGCGCGGAAGAAGTCCGCCAAGGCAAAGGAAGAGGCTCGAATGGTCCCGCCCAAGCCTGAACGTACTTTCTCCAACGCCAGCAGGTCCGGAGGCATCGCCGGCTCTCCTGAAATGAACACTGCTCAGAATCTTAGCAACCTGAACACTGCTCTGGCGGCTGCCGATGAATGGAGTTACCAACGCGATGATACATTGAACTCACGGAGCCCGTCCATGGATAGAGTTCGCTCTAACGATATTGACGATCTGCGCCGCTCCCTCACTAAGCGGGAGAGCCAGCGCAGTGGACGCCGTAAGGCAGGAGATACACTACCTGGTCATGGCTATGGTGGCGACGCGCCTGGCATACACGTAACACAGCCTGGCTTTGACGAAGAAGCTGAGACTGGCGGAAACAGCCCTTATGCCTACCAATCCAGCTTCCCTCCTACCACCACATATCCTCCACCTGTCCCCGGTCAAAGTCCAACCTTCCCACCGGGCAACAGACCGCCGCAAAATCCATTGCAAAGTGCACCCCAGCCAAGCAGTCAATTCAACACACCGAGGCCACAGGACAGCAATCCTTACCAACAACGATAGGGTCGATCTATCACCATCTATAAAAGTGATAGAAGGGTAACGAAATAAAGGGAAAGGCGTCAACAGCAAATTGATAATTACAAAAGGCCTCATAGAGGACAAGTCAAAAGGGGGTTTTATTGTGCATTTTATACAGGGAATGGCTGTTTGTTTGGTGTTACCATCCGGGTTACACTATATGCGGCACACATCGCCGTTCTCATTGCAGCTTTTGCGAACGATTATGCCGCGATGAACTATATCACGGCCAACAAAATGGGTCTACAGGAATGGGATTCCTTCTCTCACTATAGATGGAACTTGGCATAAATTTGTCACACTGGCGTACTATCATGATTAGTCCATGGGGGATATGTATCTCACCCATGGCGAAAGCGTTGCTTCCTATAGATCATGTTGTGTTGCATAGCTCAGGTTTTTAATACAATTGTATAATACTTTTAAATTGTTGATTCAAAAATACCTTATCATATTTGGTCTATCATATTTGGGTAGATGACTTGTTGAATAACGTACCACATCCCCGGCTGATCAATATCTTGAACAATGTTTATAATTGGGAGCCAGAATCATGTCCGAGAGGACAGTAGCAATACAAGCTGGAACAATGAAAATTTTTGGCACATCTGGTCCCCCCTATTCTGGCCAATCGTACTGGCTGGCTACAAGCTGCATCTGCCACATGCAGAATATTACCAAAACACAGCCAATAGGAAATAGCCAAAGACAAGAGAGGTATACAGCAGAAGACTTGACTAAACGAGCAGCCTGTTGTCGATGAACACTGCTAAACTATACGGCTCTTCTTCCTTGTAAGAGCGACCTAGATAATCTACACTTTTGTCCCTGTCTTTACGACGTCGGGGGAGTTCGCTAAGTAGAGCAAACTGGGTGAAACAAAAGGCCTAGAGTAAATGCAAACGCCGCCCAATGCAAGTGGGAGAAAAAGCAATTCACCGCCAAGAGGATGTCCGTAGTGGTAGTGACTGACCAGACCATTATAACGCCGCCCTGAATGCAAAGGCACGTTTTTTTCTTCCACAGCATGTCCGAAGTTAAGTGTGAGGGACAAGGTACAATACAGTATCTAGAAGTCCCGCAGGACACTCACTAGATCATCAAGCTTACTGACTTGTCCCAGCAGTCGGCTCTGGATATCGAGGAACGACTGATACTCGTTAAAGGCATCGCCAGAGAGCTTCTCCTCTTCCATGCCCTGGACATCCGATCGCTCTACGAGGGAGAGAATGTTTTTCTTCTTCTGGGCTTCGACCTCAAGCCGCTGCAGATGCCGCACCATGGCCTTATATGTGTTGTCAAGGGTTCTTGTCAGAGTACGATGCTCATCGAAGAACCACAGGAAAAGCGTCCGCGCCGCCACACGATTGTTATCCCTAGGAACTTCTTGTACGTCGAGGAAGCCAGCCAGCTCCATCTCCACCATTTTCATGTGCACATCGCCCTTTTGCATCAAAGCCATGGTTGGCAGGGTCTTGTCGTCAATCTTACCCTTTGCTCGTAAGATCTTGATAAGTCGAAGTCCCTCTCTGCCGAACGTGTCTTCGATGATAGTGTCGAGTTCCAAAAATCGTAATTGACGGAAGAGGACCTCAAAGTCAACAGTCCATTCGCCTTGATCACGTGTCCCACTGTGCCGGACGAAATGAATGCCTGATTCTGCAAGGATCAACAGATGTTGACGCATTCGATTCATGCGCTCCGCCTTGGTTGGTCCCTTGTCGGCGAACGTGACTTTTGTGTCTTTGGTGCCGTTTTGGCCAGCTGCGGCCCCGTCATCCCCGCCGTGATTGCCATTGAGATAACCGTTCGTCATTTCCATATCCTCTTCACCGTCATTGTCCGACTCTTCGACCGAGGCTTGGGCATCTACTCCGTAATCATCTCCGTCTCCTTCCCCAGAGGGCGGAAGTCTCTCAACCTTTTCGGCACTGGTCACATTGATCTGATCTGCCGAAGGCTTGCCGATTCCCCCGAAGACATCCACAGATGCTTTCAGATACTCGAAGATCTCAATGGTGGTCACGGTTGGAGGATTCATAGGATCGATACTATCGTCCTGTGGATCAGGCTGGCAACAAGACAGCTTTTTGCTCAAAGCTGTCAACATCGCCCCGTATACCTGCGCAGTGGTATATCCGATTTGATCATCGACAAACTGGCAGAGTCTTTGGTTCCGGAGCTCTACGAGACATTTCTCGTAGTTGACTCGTAGAAGGATTGAGTCCTGAAAATACGGGTTAGTCCTGGGGTTTGCAACTCTATCAATAGGGGCTACAGGGAAAGCCTACCTCGATGGCATCATCATCATTTGCCGCAGAGAATCCATTAGTTCTGTCTCCGTTGGCTAGTTTGCGACGCTTGGCCCCGGACCCGTACAGATACGTAGGCTCCAACTGCATTTTGAGATGTTGACTCCTATTGCGGATCTCTCTGACGGTATTGATAACCCGTGTCTCGTGTTCGCCTTTTTGCTTGCCGCGCAAACCGCTGGGGTATGCCTTCATATGGTCTTTGTCAACCTCGCTTTTGATGTCCTCGGGGGATTGTAGCATTTTGGGACTGAGTGGCTCCAGGATGCCAATGGCAATCAGATGCGCAATGTCGTCTAGAACCTGATGTCCTGAGACTTGGGGCTCCTCCTTTACGACATCGTCGAAAGGATGGTCGTCTTCGTGGTCGTCTTCATGGCCGTTGGTCTGATCTGCTGAGCCGTTGAAGTTGTTCGCCAGCTTGCCATGGTTCTTTAGGTATGTGTCCACGATGCTGCCGACTCTCATGTGACCAGATGCCATGACCAGGTGCACTATCCTCTTTGCATCTTCACCATAGTTGCGGTGCACACAGTCAAGAATTTTGCCGTTGCGCACAATGTTGTATGCGTAGTAGTGGTTGGCCTCGTAGATCGTCCGGGATGTGTCCGAGTCGGTATAGTGGTAGACTAGGTTCTGCTGTACCAGTACGGCAAGGCCATGGCGAACATTGCGCAGGCTCATGGAAGAAATACGGGCGAGCTGTTGGACGGTTGAGCGGCCTGTAGACATCAATATCTCGAAGATGCGCTGCAAAAGCAAAAAGGTCAGTCATACAACATAATCTTAGGCGCAAAGCAGGGTGGAGCATGTCCCTACCGAAGGCAGCTGTCCATACAGCTCTCTGATGAGCAGAACACAGAGTTCCGCCGCATTTTTTGTCTGATTGAAAGACGGCATGTTAGCGATAACGAATACACAAAGATGCTGACTGCTACAGCCGAGCGCAAGCACAAGGAGCGCGAGGTTCTGGGCGTAATGGGTGCTAGGGTTGACTCACCACTTGCCACGACATGGCTGACTTGTGATGGCGCAGTCGGCGAAGGGGTGTTGTAGATTGCGATTAGGTGGGATGCGATGAAAGGAATACTGGAAGTCGCCGAAGAAGAGTTGATATTTCCCCGGGACGCCTGGCTTCTAGAGATCCTCTCACGAACTCTAGAGCCACAATTGCTACCGTAGTGTCATTTGGGAGAAAAAAGGTAGGATAGTTGAATATGCACTCGCGTTACGGAAAATAGTCTGGTCGTCGCGATTGTACAAGCAGCATGAGCTTGCAGAAAAATTAAAATGGGAACCCACTGGCGGGGCGGTAACCTCCTAACGTTCTTACCTCGTCGCCTGTAGACTTTCAGCAACACATAATAGCAACAATACTATTACACCCGGACAGACAATCAATTGAATGCAGGGCACCCAATTATTACCTTCAATATATTCAATGGATCGATCTACTTAAGAGATCAATGTGGGCTTTAATCCTACACATTGTTGTGTATTATGGAAGAGTGACATCATCCAGCAAGGTCGACTTGGGCTGATAAACTGAGGATACTTCCTTACCTATGTTCAGTTGCATCCGCCTTGTCGGTGCTTTGGTGCAGTTATTTATGGGTGAAGCTGTCAAGCCACATCGGCGTATGGATCAGTCACAGTTGTATGCAGCACAACCTCTCAACCTTGGTACGTAACATTTGAGAACCACTTACTCTATATAGGTAGGTAAATGGAATACTCAATAGGTCAGAAACTGGGATAAAATATGAGATAATTTTCAATTGATTCATGGATATTTTCTCCCTATTTTCTAGTGAAATTATACATAAAGGCAATTCTGCATTTGATCAGCTTATTCATTATTAGCTGCACTATGGGTATCTATCATTGAACACCTGCCTGCAGCGTGGACAGTAACCTAGAGTCTAGACAGTGACTTACAATTGAAGCCAGTTGATAGGTTAGATGACAGTTCCAGCTGAGCCTAAGCCACATTTTCTGGTCCGAGCTTCCAGCCCGGAACCTGCCTGGCAATGTTGCGATCCTTAGCCGAAAAAAGCTTCCAGCGTATTTCGACCTTCAAACGTTGCGTCTCATCGAATCGTCAATTGCCGACGAACAACAATCCCTCTTCCGTCAACATGATCTCCAGAGCGGCTCTCTCGCGAGGTGCCCAGCTGGCCGCCCGCAGGCAAGCTTCCACCAAGCTTGCCCACCGTGGCTACGCCGCTGCTGCGTCCTCCGCTCCCTCCTCCTTCACTTACGAGACGACCGATGTTGCCGGAGTCAAGACTGCCACCCGAGATTCGCATGGCCCGACTACCAAGCTGGCCGTCGTCGCCAAGGCCGGTACCCGATACCAGCCTGCCCCTGGCTTGACCGTCGGTCTGGAGGAGTTCGCCTTCAAGGCACGTCTTGACATCTTACGATCCCACTTCGTCGGGCAATGAGCTAATTAGTTGCAACGCGTACAGAACACACAAAAGCGATCCGCCCTGCGTTTACAGAGAGAAGCTGAGCTTCTGGGAGGCCAATTGGTTGCATACCACACCCGAGAGGCCCTTGTTCTCGAGGCACGCTTCCTGCGCGAGGATATCCCCTACTTCACCGAGCTGCTGGCAGAGGCCGTCTCCCAGACCAAGTACACCAGTGAGTCAGCACCGCGAATACGCCCTGGAGATGACGGTTGATACTCATGCCTGCCTTCTTTCTAGCCTACGAGTACCAGGAGGATGTCGAGCGAGTTATCCACATCAAGCAGGCCAAGGTCCAGGCTGACGCTGCCGCCCTCGCCCTCGACTCTGCTCACTCTGTCGCTTTCCACCACGGCCTCGGTGCCTCCCTGTATCCCGCGCCCTCGACTCCTCTGAAGGCATACCTTGATGAGAACTCGATCGCAAGCTTCTCCGAGGCCGCCTACGCCAAGTCCAACATCGCATTGGTTGGTGACGGAGCTACGTCCTCTGCCCTTTCCAAGTGGACCGAGCAGTTCTTCAAGAGCGTGCCCGCCTCTCCCTCTGGCCCCATGACCCTGAACTCCAAGGCTACCACCTACTACGGTGGCGAGCAGCGAACTTCCCACACCGGTGGCAACTCTGTGGTCATGGCCTTCCCCGGTTCCAGCTTTGGCAACTTCAAGCCTGAGATTTCCGTTCTGGCTTCTCTTCTGGGTGGCCAGTCCAGCATCAAGTGGGCTCCCGGTTTCACCCTTCTCTCCAAGGCCGCCGCCTCCTCTCCTGGCGCCACCGCCACCGCCACCAACCTTGCGTACTCCGATGCCGGTCTTCTCACCATCCAGGTCACTGGTAGCGCTTCTGCTGTCCGCACAGCTTCTCAGGAGGCCGTCAAGGCTCTCAAGAGCATTGCCGAGGGCGGTGTCAGCAAGGAGGATCTTACCAAGGCCATCGCGAGGGCGAAGTTCGACGCACTGGTCTCCAGCGAGTCGGGTGTTTCGACAATCCTTGCTGCTGGCTCCGGTATTGTCCACACTGGCAAGCCTTTCCAGGTTGCGGAGACAGCAAAGAGCATCGAGGGTGTCTCTGCTGAGAACCTGAAGACGGTATGTTGCCCCCCATTATCATATGCTGACGAGATGAGTACTGACAAAATTCTAAAGGCTGCCAAGGCTCTCCTTGAGGGCAAGGCCTCTGTCGCCACTGTTGGTGATTTGCACGTACTGCCGTACGCGGAGGAGCTTGGCCTTACAGTATAGACGGGGACAATGGATACGGACGTGTACCAACAACAATTCAGCTCACTGCTGTAAAGTCGAGTTTAGTATTTGTGCATATAGTAAATTCCCTAGAGTTTTCCTCAACCCGACAATGGTGAAATAGAGCGGCATGTGGCCTCAGGTTAGATTGCGCAACGCTATCGAGATTTATGATATTATCGTTCTATCATGATGTTTCTGAGTACATAATGCAGCCGTATATTGCGGTTTGTTAGACCTGGTTGAGTGTAAACTACCTCCTTCAGAAATATGAATGTAGAAAGCAGACTCCAAGACAAGGGCATCGATATATGAATAGCCCATATTGAGTAGCACTATTCTGCATAGGACAAATGCTACAGTATTGATGAGAATATAATATATATCCCGAAAAGTATCGGCAAGGTGCTATTTGATGCCTGGTGAACAGAGCAAGATACATGTTCATAAGTTCGGGAAGGCACTAGTCACGTGATGGGGTCGGCGTTACGGCAGCCGGTGATTTTTCGAGACCAGCTTCGAGCCGGAGCTCCCTGTCTGTCTATCTGCCAATTCAACGAAACAACCTCACCCATACCCAACCTCATACAAACCTCTGCGACCGTCAAAATGGTGTTCGCTTGGAAGTCCGCTGGCCTTAGGTGAGCCAATTGATCCATTTCGGCATTCTGGCGACGACTGTCATTGCTGCCGGAGGTGGAGGGAAACGAAGCTAACCGAGTGTCTTTTTCCCACCAGCTACAACCGCTACCTCGCGATTGCGTCCCGCGTCGTGCGCCGCAGCTTGAAGGAAGACAAGAGAATCGTAGCCGAGCGACGGGGCGAGACTGACTTGCGCTTCGCAAAGTGGACGGTAAGTTGCAGCATTACCGGGATTGCGACTTTGGGTGATGGAAGGGCGACTAACAGATTATCCCTCACAACAGAACGGCAAGCAAGGCGAGTCCAAGAACTTGGTTGACGCCAACTCCTCCGCCATGGCCGCCAACGCTGGTTCTGCCTCTTCTTAAACACGACATCCGCATCATCGAGACGCAATTGACACAACACTCGGAAGCCTGGCGATGAAGACTGCCGGTAGTAGGGTGGTGGCATGATGGATACCTCGAAAAGAGGTCGTTTAGAGCCGGACGGGATGCGTTGCTACAAGGCATGCCCGATGTATAGCTGTACAAAATCAAGCATTTCATAGACATCGTCAAAACGTTATCTGTGCCTCGTCCAATTGACCCAATGACTTGTTCGCGGTGCATTATCAGATCGCAATACGTAGCGGCCTTGCTGCAAATGCTACCAAGGCTAGATAGAGTGTAGTAACCAGCAATCAAGGCTCAAATTCAAGCCCCGTTTTGTTGAGCTGCAACTCGGCTGTTTACCTGCAATGTACCATTCGACTGCTTTACCAAACGTTCCATGCTAAACATTCATGATTCACTTGATCAATTGAGAAAATTTGAGGTTTCTGTTAAACAAAAAACACTCCTTTTCTATCATCCGCCTACATAGCAATACTGAACAGCCTGTACGGTTCCAAAAACTTTGTTCATCTCTAATCCCTTGCTACAAATTGCACAAAACCGGTCCGTGGGGTTCCTCACTATCTCCACTGAATACAGCACTGGAAACGTTCAATGCCAGTCCAGTCGTCCTTTTACTTGTTTCCTCTGCACTTACTAGATTCTATTTCATGGTTGTAGCCAACGGAGGGTGAAGGCACAGCCCGGTCAGATAAACACCCAACAGATTTCAGAGCGAACCCCCCATTCTCGTCTGCACATCGCAAAAGGTTGGCGGGGCAAGGCGCCTCACCAGAGTCATCAAGATGGACGACGGTTTTCCGCCGCCTCCGAGCATATCCCATCCGGGTATTGTCGCTTTTGATATCACCGACAAGTTCGCTGCGGCTGTCAAAAGTGAGACCCAATACATTTAATCCTGATTCCACCTGAATAATCATATACTGATTAATCCTCATAGCCCTTCCGCCGGGCCAGATTGTTAAAGATGGGCACTTCACTCTGTTCGAGTCCGTCTCGGCTCTCGAGGTATGAGCAAATGCGCCAATTTCCCGGGCTGATTATCTTGTGCTTACAATATCTTCAGATCATGGACCCCAAGATGGATAGCGGGTGTCTTGAGGAAGGGGAGTCTCTTGATGAGGAGTACGACACGGCTCGTGATTTGCTTCCCGAGGAGGTTCTTGGCATTATCGACCAACTGCTATGTCTAGAGGTATGCTATCGCCTGGTCTCGGCAGTGTCCTGTCTCGTAGCTAACATCGCATCAAGATGGCCTGGCATCTCGGGTACCCTCTATCGCAGACCATCTTGACCAGCGTCTACGTAGAAGCGTTTCTGAGGGACTCCAACCTACCTCTGAGCTCGATGACGTTTCTACGTGACTCTACATCTCAAACCAAGCAACCAAAGTTTCTGTTTGTTTTGAGGGCCTATTGCGCTGGTATGTTGAGGGCATGCCATTGCGTCAATGAGGTTGTGAAAGACGAACTATACTATGAGGTATGGCGTCAAAGCACCTACCTAGGCCATCGATCTCAACCGAGCCCGAAGCTGACTATGCCACAGGAAGAGGACTTTGTTACCAATACCTACGACCGCAACTTCTTATCGCACATCGAGATAACTGAAGTTACGGCTCTGCTCCAGGAGACAAGATCTAGGCTTCGTGAACTCAGCAATGATGTCCCAAAGGATCTGGCTCAAGCCTTGGACCTGCGCTTGGAATTGCGTATAGCCTTCTTGAGGGCAATGGAGTTATTTCCTCTACGGAAATCCAATCCGGACTCGTTGAAAATGCCATGGATCCAGATGAAAGAACTCATGAAGCACTTCAAGAAGCAGCATGAACTAGCCAAGCCTGTGCCCGAAGCCTTCAGCACCAAGATGCAACGTCGCTTGGCGAGCACTATGCCGCCCAGACCCATCGTCCAACTCAGCTTCGACGATACGCACACCCACTTTGAGCAGATGTTCCAGGATGGGAGGGATGCAATGGATGTGCTGAAATACGTTGACCCACAAAGCCTCCTGGTGAGTTTGCTCTTATGAGATGGGCATATTTCATTATTGACATACAATCAGCATTTCGTATCTACCTTCCAGGCGAGAGACCCCCAGCCGCTTGTATTTATTCGAACCATGACTCAAGGGCTGCTTTTTAAGGACATGATCGTACTCGGTCATCACAGCATACGGAGGATACTTGATGATGACCTTGCAATCGTGGTATTACCAAGTGCACGCCAACTTGACCCGGCAAACGATACGATAGAAGTCACATCAGATCCTCGTCACCAACTGGCTGTACAGATGGAGATGTTTCGTCAGCGCGCTGCCGAATGTTATCTGGACCTTTTCAGGATATTTTGCCAGAACCGATGTCGAGTGAGACGGACACTTTGTCACAGTATCCAACAATGGGATCATCTCCAGGCTGATGTGGAGGAAATTGATGGCCTGTTGCAGGTTTGCCTGGATGAAAAGTCTCTGACAACTGCCATGGGCAACATTGGGCACTCCCTGCCTCTATCATCATGGGCATATCTTTACAAACTGCGCCAAATGGAGTGGATTGTCCAGTTGGGCTTCGAACTGGACGTTTATCAGCCAGATGAGCTGGCAGGTATGTACTGGTACTTAAATTACCTAGCCAAAACACGAGCGCAGCACGGCGACCGTATCAAGACGTTTGTGCTCCGGGATTTTACTGCGGCCCAGGAATCCTCGTCGTGGAGTCAGACCAAGGAGCGCAACTACACGCGGTCCATCGCCTACATCCGCGTGACGATGCTCGACGCCGCCTGCACGTGGGAGTTTGCCGACGGTCTGTGCTGTCTCTACACGGTGCTCCAGCGCCTAGGTCTCGTCAAGACGCCTTCGCGTCCCTACAGCAACGACGAGCTCCGCTACGAGATTCGCATGAAGCCCTTCGTCAACATCGGCCTCCCCCAACTACCCTCGTTTGACGACTTCACCAAGGCCACGGCCCAGCCTGAGACCTCCATCACGGAGCTGCTCAAGTACGCCGAGAACGCCGTCGGCGGTGCCAAGAAGGGGTACGAGGCCCTGAGCCGCATGAATGACCTGCAGACCTTCTCGGTCGGCTGCCACGACCGCTGGCTCACAAATATCAAGGGGTGCCAGAAGTCAGCCATCTATGCGGGCATCGCCATCACGGCGTTACAGAAGGCTATCGAGACGGAAGGCGAGAATGCCGCCGATCTGAAGCTCAAGGTGGAGCTTCCGCAGCCTGGGAAGGGATACCACGATTGGTGGATCGTACCTACTCTGACTCCCAAGACCGAATCCTGATCCGAGCTCACAAGTTTGGCGTGGTTTGCAGTACGTATTGCAGGGAATCACAGAATATCAGCATATATTATCTGGAGCGGACAAGATACTGCAGGTCTTACTCTTTGTAGTTTCTATGCCGGTATGTGTATATATAGTCAAAGAGCGGGCACACCCTCTCAGGTACCGACATAACCCAGCGAATAATAGAAAGAAAACCAGATTGTATCAGATGTATTGATTTGTTGTCTATGACGCAACAAACTGTCCACTAAGCTCATTGTGCTCTTGTGACTGTAGGCTGGGGTACATATCCCTCCAGCCTTGGATATATCATACCTTCCTTCCATACGGGCGCGCGGTTGAGGCTTGTGTTACCATATATGAACCGTCAGGATCCCTCTCTTTCTATGCCGAAAGCACCAAACCAAGGTTGCAAGTACATGGGAAAACGTACAAAACGAAGACAAATTTGACCAACCAAAACCACCAGCGAGAAGAAGGGATTTTAATGCTGTAGGTAAGTTATAAGGACATCATGTCCTATCATGCTGCCTTGAGTGCTTTCCTGGCAGCCATAACGCCTCGTAATCGCACGCTCTGCTCATAGAGGACGTCTTTGAAGGCGAAAAGGAAAGCGGCGGTCAAGACGCTCTGCGTGACCTTGGGCGCAATGCCCTTGTAGAGACCCTTGTAGCCCTCCTCCTTGATGACACGCCTAATGGCCTCGGTCATGCCCTCCCGCTTCTCGCCGTGATTAGCGACGTGCATCTGGCTCTTGACCGTGATGTACGGGTAGGTGATGGAGGTGGCGAAGAGCTTGCCGAGGGCGCCGAGCAAGAAGGCGACGCCGGCGGTAATGTTGGCCTTGCGCCGGCGCTCGTAGGCGTTCTTCATCTGCTCGAAGAGCGTGTACTGGAGGATGGGGTTGATGACGAGGACGAGGGCCGGGACGACGCCGCGGAACAGGGCCTGGGGCCCCTCCTCGCGCAGCAGGGCGAGCAGGGTGCCGATGGTGGTAGGGCTCCGCTTGCGGGCGGCGCCCGGCTCGCCCGCGCCCTTCGCCTCGTCGAGGCTCTGCTTGCGCGTCGTCATGCGCGTGTTGACCACCCAGATGGGGTTCGTGAGGATCACGGTCGCGGACCCGGCCAGCGCGCCCGCCATCATCGACTCGGCCGTCGTGAGCTTCTTGGACGCCCGCCCGGCCTTGACCGCCGCCGCCTCGAAGAAGGCCCGCGTCCACTCGTACCAGTAGTAGTACACGAAGTTGGTCACGCTGATGCCGAACACGGCGCTGTCGAGGCCGGCGTACAGGCCCGACACGCCCTCGCGCGCGACGAGGTGCCGCACGGCGGCTAGGAAGGAGGTCTCGGCTCGGGAGGACTCGACTTGGGCTCGCGTGGAGAGGGTGACGAGGGGGTAACTGTTCAAATCGAAGGCGAGATGGCCCCGCAAGTTAGCTATATGCTGCTATCACCCGACTGCTACGTTTGGGCTTGGGTATATACGTACGTCAAGATCATGGCCAGGACGCCACCGCCTGCACCGGCGACGGCATGCGCGACATTGTCATTTTGCGGAAGTACGGGCTTGGAGACCGTTGGCGCCATATTGATGGATTAGGCAGATGTACAGGCTTTCCAGCGCGCTGCGACAGTGGATTTGATGATGTTGGAATATATGCACTTTACGAAGGGTGGATGGTTGGTTATGAAGTCGCGAATACCGGAAGTCTGTCTTGGGTAAACAATACTAATGAAATCTTACCGCAGGATGACAGCTTCAACTCAAGTGCAAACCTCCAAGCACAATACCGTCGGTTTCAAGTTATTACTCGTTCGGGTCGGGTAAGAGAGAAAGAGAGTAGCCCGTTTGCGAGAGTCCCCTAATTGAAGCCGAGGTCCGGCATTGGGGGTGGAAAGCGCATATGCCATTCTATGGCGGGCGGCATAGACATGAGGTCACTGGGGCACTGGCTTGACAGGGCACTGGGGCAGTATTTTTAGGGGGAGGAATACAGTGAACAGCGCTGCGAGATTAGGACCCTGTCCCCCGCATTTTCAATCTTAACCCGCATTACGGCACTGCCACCAAAACTGCCCGACTGCCCCCTTAGGAGGAAGCGTTTCATGCTCGTGGAGCTCAAGTGCTTTCACATGTTCGTTTCTGCGCGAGATCTCTCTTCCGGACGGTTATCTACACCTGCATATATACATGTACCTACCTCCCGTAGGTACGGTATGGTAGACGGTGTTGAACCCACCATGCTACATGTTCTTCCAGCTGCAATGGCAGTTTATATAAGTCCTTCTTCAACAATCGACATCGCTACCTACATCTTAGAGCGAGCAATGAACGTTTAGTTGAACTTCAATTCATACATGCCATCGTTCCTTGTCAGTCCTTGCATATGCGGTCATTATACAACCAACACCTCGGAGCGGCCCGCGTTCGGTACAACATCTTTTTCTACTTCACCTCGACACATCTGACGTACATGTAAGTAGTCACTATGATTTCTTTTAACGTCGATCTCGCGATCTCAAATGTCTATATGTGTTATCGAGATCGCTATCCGAATCTTGTCGGAATGCAGTCACCCTGACGTCGCGGCCATCTTCCACAATCATATATATATATATATATATATATATGTGTGTACATATATCTCGTTTAGGCACGGTGTATAACAATCCTTTGACAGAAGTAAGGGGTTGAGTACAACAGATTAAATAGCTGAGTTAGCTTTGAGCAAACGAGTCTTATTAGTATTTCGGTGGCCTTAGCATGACGATTGCCCTGTCGTACCGCACCTTGATGCACGCTATACCAGGAAACAAACAGGGCGCCACGACCACCTCGAAATGTAATATGAAACAACAATCTATCGTGTTGCATTTGCCCCATGCTGGGGGAATCAAGTCATTTACGCTGGAACATCTCCTTGCTTGGTCTTGCCTGTGTGTTTTCCTCACTAGAGTCGGGTCACGTGCGCCGGGGGGTGAAGTAAAAATAGAAACTACAACGTCGCCTAAACGGGAGTGGCTGGGGTTCCATGTCCTGTCCCCAAAATAGAAAACGGCTCCTTCACCATCACCGACCCCCAATTAACGACGAACGGGCGCCCATGCCGTGCCATGCCATAGCCACAACAGCTCCATACCTTTATCCAACTTGCAGAATATACAGTCGACAGTCTCTCGACATCTTCGTCCATCTCATTGTTGTCGCCTCCGTCTTTTGCTGGTTGTTGTTCTCTGACTTGCCAGACTACTTACTCTACTCCCCTTAAATCAAAACAACCCGTGTTAGCTTACTCATTTGCTCACTCATTTGCTCATCAACCTGCACTGAACATTGGGCATGTCGTCACCCACCTCAAACTGAAGGCCAGCATGAGATTGGATTATCACGAAGATGCAATGAATACTCAATCCTGCCTTGATTACACCAGCATTTGAGGTGTTCTGAATGCCAGTTGCTCATCTGCTGCCTACGGCGCAGCGAAAACCACGCTCCAGGATTACACATTGCATGAGCAATCGGATCAGCACCTCCAGCCATCCACCCTCCAAGCGACTCCTGCTGAGAGCTCTCAATTCCATATAAGTCCAGGGTCTCTTCTCCGATGGCTGTCACAATGAATACAAGTCATCCGGCAACACCCTCAACGGTTACTATTGTATCACCTAGGCCCGTAGGCTCGAGACCTGCCCTGCCGGACAAACGAGTAACAGAAACGACAATAGAAGACGCTTATGTCAACTTCATTCTCCACTGTAATCCCGCAGTTCCCTTGGAGACGGATACGGGGGCTCTTAGGGAGGCATTCCGGGCCCCGCCCAAGAGTGACGGCAAAACATTCAGCACCTTCACTCTGTATGAGCTCATCAGCCAGCTCGAGACAAAAGAGCTCAAGACCTGGGCTGAATTGGCCTTGAGGCTTGGCGTCACACCACCTGATCAAGACAAGGGCCAGAGCTCACAAAAGATACAGCAGTATGCCGTGAGACTCAAGGTAAGCAAGCGATCCACTGTGCTGCAATGGGGTCATGTACTTGAAGCTCACCAATATAGCGATGGATGCATTCGATGCACCTAGACGCGTTCTTCGATTACTTGATCGGCCGTAGTGAACACGTCTACTGGACTCAGATCCCCACAGACCCAGATCCGATCTGCGAAGGAGGTCGAGATGGTGTCGCAGCCGAAGATGACATGGCATTACGCGCCTTGCTGCCTCAGATCCGCCCTAGACGTGGCAGAAGAAAACCCGAGGATGATTTGAATAAATCCCCATCTCAAAGACCCAGGTTGTCTCCTCCCCTGGGTGGAGAGACTAGGGCTACTGAGCCATGGACTGCCCATCCTGACGGAAGCCGAACTTTCGCATTCCCGCCGCCGGACCAACTGAGATCCAGCATCTTGCCGGGCCCTAACTCGACCTGGAATAACGATGTATCACAAACGCCGCTCAGTGCTTATCCTCAATCTGCCATGACTCCCGTAAATGGCAAGTTCTGGGCAGACGAACCTCGTTCAGCACTTACGCCATCAAGAGCGAAGATGCTCAGTAGGCGACACGGTGCCAAGGTTGTTTCATCGGCCTGGAGGAGTGGTGGTGCAGGTACAGGTGGTAAAACACGTGGAAGACCACCCATCAATCGTACCAGTGAAGTCACGCCTCCGGCCTCCGCGGATGTGAATCGATCATCTCAAGGGCTTATGGTAGATAATGGTATTCCTGAGTCGACACAGTCGGCGGCCACCCCGACTATTGTATTTCCACCGCAACAGGCCCCGACTTCGGCACCGGCCCCTACCTCGATACCGTGGGACTCAATGTCGTCTCAAGCATCGCGTAATGCTCGCCCCGGTCGGCTGTCTCTTCAGGTCCCAGAGCGGGTCGGAGGCTCTGTGCGCCTCGCTACCCCTCCACCTCCAGCATTTGACGACAGCCACCATCATAGCAACGGCGATGACACCGTACAAACACTGGAGGGAGAAACAATATGGCCTACATTGGGGATGCCAGCAAGATCAGAAGGCGTTGCCACCACTCCCAGTCCTGACCCACACGCGGTCAAGAAACCGCCGATTGTATACGAGTATCCTGGGGGGAATAGGGAAAACATCGCAGTAGTAGAGAGCTGGTTCGTATCAGATCTCATTATTTCCGACTGGTATGATGCAAACGACAACAAGATACCTGCCTGCGGCGTGGACGAAGCGTTGGCTCTGGCAAAGCATATCATCAACAACATGTCGAAGAAGGCACCTAGCCCCGAGGTGTTCCTACTCAATATGTCAGCGTTGATGGGTGGCTGTCTGCTTCGATCCAAGAACCGTCCGTCCATTAAGCGACTTGAATCAGGACCAGACTTTAACAAATATATCTGCCGCTGGTACATCCAGTATGGAGAGGTGGTAAGTGAGTATACACTGCACGAGACTTTGCCACACGACACCTGGCAGAAACAGAGACGACACGGCGAGAAGAACTTGGGCCAAGCGAGTGGTGCTGAGGCAGAGGAAGATACAGCAGAGTTCTGGAAAAAGAAGTACCAGGAGCTGCTGCATCAGCAAAGAGCGCATATCGACCAGATGACGGATTTGCGCGTCCAAGTTCTAGAGGCACTGAACAAAGGGAGCGCAGCCTGATAATAGGATTGCCACCAAGCAAGATGTTTAGAAAGGGGTTGGTGAATCTGTCGCCTTCAGTTGTGGCCGACGATTGTGTGTTTAAGATGAGTAATGTATGCTATATGATACCCTATACTTGTACTCAATGGGCTGTTCAAGGCCATTATTATTAGTGTTGTTATTTTATCCTTCCTTCTCAGTTTCTGTAAGACGTAGATATGATAGGAAGTTTTTGATAGAGCCAGGCCCGCCTGGCGACCTGCTGCATATGAAGGATTGTAGCACTTGCTCGTGTAACATATTCCCGTCAGCTTACGATGTGATACGCTTGCATACGTATGTGACCTGTGGGTTACGCACCTAAGTAAGTACCTACAAATGCACGCGATGGACAATGCATTGTGGAAGATCTGGGTGCCGGCGATGCTACATGACCCTTCGATTTAAGATTGGGAATACACTTCCTACTTTGCGCCAATAAGACATGACGAATCCGAGGCTCTCTGCATTCGATGGTCTCGGATGCAGACTTTGGTGGCTGACTGCTGGTAAGGCTTCAAGGCTTACACGCGGCAAAACACACACGGGCATTAGAGCGTGAACAGGAGTCGATGAACCGGGGCCAGACCCAGACGGCTTAGACAACTTTGTTTTCTGATATCCTTGGGGCTGAACGAACAGAGGGGTGACGGCGCCAGGGTTGCTGCTGCAAGGACTGTCACCGGCCACGCCGTCTGCAAGCTGCAATGCCACTGTAGCGGTGTATGCACGAGGGGCAGGTGTGGTAAGGACATGGAAAGCTACCTGCCGATTACGATTACTGGGTGCGGGGAGCTTACCCGATGGATGCTAACTGGACTCACACACACACACACACACTCTCTCTCTCTCTCTCTCTCTATATACCATGCATACCTACCTACACGGCATCATCGATATTGATGATTGATGTAAGTAAATGCTTCTCATGTGATTTGCTAGGCAGTTCCGAAGTGATATGTTTGCTACCTATAGGTCATAAGCGTCTCGAACCTTATGGCCTCTGTGGATAGTTGTACATACCCGCCAATCAACACCATGCCGCAGCAAAATGCCTGAGCTGAAGCAAAATGCGGGGATGCCGCTGTCGACCATACCCGTGGGGAACAAACAAGGGGTCAAGGGGGTTTAGTTAGCCTATACGTCGTACAGCTGTCTGGCTATCCCCTTTCACGCGTCCATACTGGAGATCACAGGGTCTGGTATCTGCTCGTTTTTTGATGCTTGCTCGCAGCTCGCAGTACAATCAAAGCTGGAAGTGGCAGAGTCTGCGAAAGTACATGCAGTTCGAATCACCACTACATGTCGTTGACGTCGAAAGGGGGGGCCCCGTACATAAACCGCTACATACTTACTACTACAGGACTTATAGCTATGGTTCGACGTGGGCTGTAACAAGCTTCCTCCAAGACCCGCACCAAGAAGCTAGCAAGGCTTATTTGATCCTTATTGTCCTTATTCAAACTCCCGGCCAACTCGGCTACAGCCCGACGGGTAATGATTGGCGACAAGCCTGGGCTGCGTCTGGGGTATAAGGTTCGTCTCTTCTGTCACCTCAACCCATCCTATCGGGAAGTTGTGGTGAATAGGATATGAAAAGATCTTGCTTGCTCCAACCTCTAATTAATTAACAATCTTGGGCCGGTACATAGTACCCTCATAAGAACCAGAGAACGACCCCTCTCCTCCCCTCCCTTAGGGCATTCGATACGGAGGGATGTCGGAGTCGTTCGTTTCCCTCCCCCTCCATCGACCTGTCCATCCCAATCCAGTGGTGGTGTACACCTACGCATACCCACGCATTGTTCCTAACACACTAGCAATTGGTGGCGTCTGCGCCCGCGGAGCCGAGCGTCAACGACACCAAACGACTAGAAACGACAACACCTACAGCACGAGGTGGTGCCATCCATCAACCCCTTCCTATCCTCATCATGAATAACTGCCAACATTGCGTAACCCCGCAGGTTTGATACAACCGGATTCGTTCGGGTTGCTTCTATTTCTTGGCATATAGTCATGTGTATTATACAGCATTCAAGGCCAAAATTACATACCTTAGGTACTTATCTACGTTCTTGGGATTGAGTTGAGCGTTGAGGATTCCACATCCCAGCTCAGCTGCCACTAATTAGTACTCATGGGCATTGTGTGGCTGTGACGTGTAAGCACTGCCTGCCGACCTGTCTATGCCTAACTTGCATAAAAGCAAAAAAAGCAGGACCATGTTATTATTTCATATCTGAAAAATGATTGGCCTGGTTGCACAGGCTACTTGGCCCGCGGCATAGGCTACATGCTGCTAGGTAAGCCTCGGTCCTTACCTGTCATCCCAACTTGTTACGGGCAGCGCCGTCGTTGTCTGAAAGACGTGAGCTCTCTCTTCCACTGCTTGCCGATAGCTTCGCGTCCTTGTACATGGCTATACATCACCCATCCCTGTGATGTAAGAAACGGGCGTTTGCCTCCATCTTGGGCAAATCCTTCCATGAACCGCTGGGCAGTCTCTGTATGGGCACACCCGTGTATGTATGTGGCTGAACACTGCAGTCTCACAAATAAATGTCGATCGCTTCACAAGGCAACATAATTTAACCGGCAAGGTTGAGAAGGGAAGCCAAAGAAAAAGCCTTACACTTTGGAAAGGTACGGCAGCATGATTATTGGGTTTGCTCGGTCCCAAGCTGCTGGTTGATCTCTCCCCAATCATCACTAGGTCATCTATCTTGGTTACCGTTGGAACGGGTGTAGACAACATTGAATATATGCTATCCCACACACCCACCCCATCAAGTCACCAAGTCGGGCCCTTCGCAGCTTCTGTAATTGGTAGAATAGCTAATGGCAGGCCAAGAATGCACTAGGATTACTCCATACCTACATTGCCATGGACGATGTATATCCCTAGCTCCCATTACGGTAGATAGGGTACTGTATTGGCGAGTTGCAGTGGGTGGTGATACCAAAACACTCGACCCTTGCCTCTATGCCAGGACCCTTGATCGGCAGCAACAAGGCATATTACATTCATCTAGGCAAAGCTGAAGGTACATGTGGCTTCCGCTTGTAGTACATGCATACACACCTTTTCCTATTAATCAATTTTAGTCCTACTGTGAATGCATGCTCGGCTTTAACGTATTGACTCAGAGCTCCTCGGGTTCAGGTACAAGACCTGGTGACATCCCCGCATCATTCAGACGCGCGCGCTCTTGAACTGGTTTTTTTTCTTTTCATGGGAATTGTGTCAACCAGCCGTCGGGTGTGTTGACTCTTAAATTGGCGAAGGTCCGACATTTACCAAATCCGCCTCACCCCGTGGGTTCCTTCCATTGAATCTGGCGAACCTGAATAACTTCACCAGCTCGCCTGTCCTTCTTCTTTTTCGTTACAACTCCTTCCCTCCGTAAAGAGCTTCCAGGCTACGCACAGAAATGGCCGATATCCAACCTGCTCCGGCGTAAGATGACCCTCCCACTAAGAGATCTATGTGTACTAACATGTCTAACAGCTCGTCGCCGTCAGCTCCCCCTAACTACGATGCTGGCGGACAGACAGAAAAAGGACGCCGAGGCTCTGTCGCCGTAGCCGACATCAATAAGAACATCAACGCCAAGTAAGGCCTTTCTCTACTTTTGTGGACTGAAAACCAAAAGTGTATGCCGTGTTCGTGGCTGATATAGTAAACCAGGATCTCAAACCCACTCGCTGGTATCCCTCGATCGGAGCTCTTGGCCAATGTCACCAAGCTCGCAGAGGAGCAGGGCCTGACCGAGCACCTCCACGTCCTGCGCCAGGGGGCCCTCGTCGCCCAGGACCCCCAGAACTTCGAGGCCATCGAGGGCGAATACGCCCTGGACGAGGCGCAGAAGAACGCGCTGCACATGGAGATCCTCCACAAGTGGCGCGTGCCCAAGCTGCTCTACCTTACCATCATCACTTGTTCCATCGGTGCTGCTGTCCAGGGTTGGGATCAAGAGGGCAGCAATGGCGCGAACTTGAGTTTCCCTCAAGAGTTCGGCATCGGCGGGAAAGATGACCGCTCTGTTTTCTTGGTCGGACTCATCAACTCTGCCCCTTATATCGGCTCCGCCTTCATCGGCTGCTGGATTTCAGACCCATTGAATAACTATTTGGGTCGTAAATGTGAGTAGCTATCCAGCCAGCCGCTTTATTACAGATAAGGAGGTTACTGACATTCTTCAGGGACCATCTTCTTGTCTGCGGTTGTCTGTTTGATTACACCAATCGGTGGTGCCCTCACTCAAAATTGGGAGCAGCTTTTGGTTACAAGACTTCTCTTGGGTATCGGCATGGGCTTCAAGGCCTCGACTGTTCCCATCTTCGCCGCCGAGAACAGCCCAGCCGCTATTCGAGGAGCCCTTGTCATGTGCTGGCAGATGTGGACTGCTTTCGGTATCTTCTTGGGGGTTTGCGCTAACCTTGCGGTTGGCAAAGTCCCACACATTGCGTGGAGGCGTAAGTATCGTATGTCTCGAGCGTTTTACGTTTCGCTAACATGATCGTATAGTGCAAATCGGTTCCGCGTTCATCCCGGCTATCCCACTGTGTCTTCTGATCCCGTTTTGCCCTGAATCGCCGCGTTGGTTCATGAAGAAGAACCGCTACAAGGACGCATACAAATCCCTTACTAGGCTGCGAAATAATCCTATCCAGGCAGCTCGCGATCTTAACGCTATCCACGCGCAGCTACTGGTAGAGCGCGAAGCAATTCATGGATCAACCTATATCTCTCGCTTCACCGAGCTGTTCACCATCCCCCGCGTGCGACGTGCGACCCTGGCCTCGTTCGTCGTCATGATAGCCCAGCAGATGTGTGGCATCAACATTATTGCATTCTACTCGTCCACGGTGTTCGTAGAGGCCGGGACCGACGACTTCACGGCTCTGCTCGCTTCGTTCGGCTTCGGTCTGGTCAACTTCGTCTTTGCCTGGCCCGCCATCTGGACCATTGACACCTTTGGTCGCCGATCGCTGCTGCTGTTCACTTTCCCGAACATGGCATGGTCGTTGCTCGCCGCTGGTCTCTGTAGTCTCATCCCCGGTCAGGGGGGCGCGCATCTTGGGCTTGTCGCCTTGTTCATCTACATCTTTGCCGCTTTCTACTCTCCTGGCGAAGGCCCGGTGCCTTTCACGTACAGTGCCGAAGTCTTCCCCTTGTCGCACAGAGAAGTTGGCATGGCGTGGGCTGTTGCTACTTGTCTATTCTGGGCAGCTGTCTTGTCCATCACCTTCCCGAAGATTCTTGCCTCGCTGGGTGTTGTGGTAAGTTCCAAGAAACATTATTACAACCTCTCCAGACTCCTCCTTGTTAAATTTGCCTCGAAACTGTAAGCGTTGCTAATGAAGTTTACTTATTTACAGGGTGCCTTCTGTCTGTACGCGGGTTTCAACATCGTAGCCTTCGCCATGATCTTCCTCTGGCTGCCCGAGACGAAGCAGCGCACGCTCGAGGAGCTCGACTACGTCTTCGCCGTCCCGACCAAGACCTTCATCCACTACAACACGACCAAGTGGATTCCCTGGTACATGAAGCGCTGGGTCCTGTTCCAGAAGGACGCCAAGCTCGAGCCGCTCTACCACTTTGAGCGCCCGGCGCAGGGCTCCGACTTGTCGGAGACCAAGCTCACCGCCGAGTCGACAGCGCACGACAACAACAAATACAATAGCGTTTCAACGCATCATGAGGGTGACGAGAAGACGGCTACGGCTACGGGTGTTGATCGCTAGGAAGCCCCTATTCCACTTCCATAATTTTGTCCACCCATAAAGCCTTGCGCTTGTTTCTCGTTTCTACAGCCAATAAAGAGAAAAGGAAGAAAACAAGAAGATGGGATGGCTTAATAATGGCCAACCCTGGGCGGAGGTCGGTCGTGAACTTGTTGTGAATTTTTCATGTGTCGTTGGTGGTTCCTGTAGCCAACAATGATCCTGTCTCGTGGGAATCTTACAGTGCCTCGAGGAAATTTTGTTTCTTTCTTTTTGATACCATTCGTTTACTTTCCGATATACCCTATCCTTTTGCTCCTTAGGGGACTCTTATGTAGACAATCCCGCTCTTGACCCGCCTGCCTGTTCTTTTCGTGATGACAACCAGGCCATCACGTCTACCGTGACCATGTGGTTGTCATGGCTTGGCCATTTCCGGCAAAATGTAAGCCAAATGTCACTCGCATTCAGGTCTCGGTAAAAGGGTCATATCACGTTGTTACACCCATAAATTCTAGATGGTTCCGCTTCGGGTAGTAAAATTGGTGTATCAGAACCTTCGTCTGTCGACCAGCCGTATTTGCACTTACTCATGTAGTTTGGGTAGCCGTTGTCGTGAACTAGGATGGTAATGACGCTGTAATCCGCTGTTCATTCGACCCATCACGTTGTCTCTTTATTTGTGCTCGACGACAGTATAAGATGTTGTCCAGTCGGGTCGGTAAGAGGGCTTTGGCTCGAGTAACCCAGGCGAGAGAAACACAAGTTTCAGAATCCGCATGCTAGAGGAACAATATCTGTACACATAAGAGAGAGTCTATGCTCTTCTCTTCTTTACAGGAGATGGTTGGCACATTATAACTTTCGTCTTCAAGGTCCGATCCTATCAAATGCTCGCTTTTCTGCCAACTACGTCTATAGTTCATTGCCGAAGAAATTAGACCCATGGCCAATAAGGGGCTAGGTCAGCCTGGGTGATACTGTCCTAAGATACACGAACAACTCCATGCCAGGTGTTTTATCATCTAGAACCACTAGATTTCGACAAGTATAACACTGTTCACAGAAACATCAATGCCGAAAAGTAGTCACATATTTCAGGCGGGGGGATATAGTCATATAGCGGCTTATACGAGTATTTTGTGAAATAGCTCAGCCAAAGTCAGGCCATCCAGAGCAACATCGCTGTCGTTCCCTGGGTACGTTTCTTCACTGTAATAACATTAATCATCACTGCCTTCACACAAACACCAGGAACAAGGTCGTAACGAAACAGACGTTGGGGTTGCTTGAAAGTTCTCAATTCATACGCCAGAGCAAATCCCTTACTTGCCAACTTCGCCAAACGACCCGAAATCACTGCCAAAACATGAATACAACCATTGTATATATGACAGGTCGCCTTTTTTGCAATTCTGCTCTAGTACGCCAAGTGAGCTAACAGACAGTTGGTGATCAAATATCAGATACGATCTTCATATCTCCCTAGGGGGAATGATCAAGGACACACGGTCAATATGGGCATGCGGGCAGCCTTTAAGCGGCGGCGGGCGTCTTGCCCTTGTCGGCAGCGGCCTCCTCCTCGCCCTCCAGGGCGGGCATATCGTCGTCGTCTTCCTCCTCATCCTCTTCCTCGTCCTCCTCGCCCATGGGTGCGGCACCGCCGCCGAGCTTGGAGAAGTCGATGCCTCCGAAGTCACCACCGCCGGCACCTGTAAATAAAATCATGTCAGTACACAAGTTCGGAAGAAGCGTTCAGTTCACGGATAATGGGCTCTGCTGCGCAGTAGCCCAGGATTTCACGTACCACCCATGCCAGGCATGCCTCCTAAAAAAAAAGAAGATTAGTAAATAGTGCCAAGAAAAATGCGCAGTTCAAGCGCGGGAAGTAAGGCATGGATGGAAGCGAGGAACCTCTAAAGAGGTCGGAAGCCAGCTATGGCAGGCGGAAGATTACTTACCCATACCACCGAAGTTGGAGAAGTCCTCCTCGGGAGCCTCGTTCTGCTCGTCCTCATCAACCCACTTGTCGAAGTCGGTCTTGAGGAACTGGAGCTTCTTAGCCTCCTTGAGCAGACGCGGCCAGTACTCCTCCTTGAGCTCCTTCTTGCGCAGCTTGATCTCGATATTGCGCGAGGTGTGGTTAATCTTGGAGTTTTCGACGTCGATCTCGCCGAAGAAGGCGAGCTCGAGGTGGTAGGTGGCCTTCTTGGTGTCGGAGAGACCCTGGAAGTTCAGGCTGTCGGCCTTGAGGTCCAGCTTGAGGTTGTCCTTCTTCACATCGGGGACAACAATGGTGAGGTAGATGAAGTTCTTCTCGGGATCCGTGTTGGATGAGCGCTGAGCCCAGAGGACTGTTTACCGCGGAAATTGAGTCAGCCAAGCAAAAATCGGACGATCATGGTATAACATCATGACGGTTGAGAGCTATGAGTCAAGGTACAGGGTATGTGTGTGGTGTGGGATAGCTGGGCCACGAGCTGGACAGAGCAGTGGTGGGAAGGTATCGCAGAGAGAGGGTGGGGGTGTTGTTGAGTGGCTTGGGAGTTCCATGGAATAATATCTTACCTTCGGGAGTCAACATATCCTGAGACATCGTGACTAGGTAGGTATGAGGAATTCGGTATGGGGTATCGTGAAGTGGGAGTGGGAAAGTGCGGAGGAGGTCAGATTGGCGCAGAAGAAAGATGCGACTTTAGAGGTAGGCAAGTATGTATGTCAGTAGGTTGGGGAATGAAGCTTGACGCAAAAGGTCCAAGGTCGGAAACGAGGCCGTTGTAGAACAAGCGCGGGGCGAATCAGGGCGCAAATTGAGAATGCGGCACCACTGGGGGGTTACTATGTAAGTACCTAATGTGGTTGACTGGGAGTCTGGGACTGTGGAATGGCCTAACTAAAAATACTTCCTAATCTAATCAGAGCAGTAAGAATAATAAAGATGGGAAAAGGCGGGAGAGGTGACGTGACTTTTCTTTGGTTTTGGTAGGTATCAGGCACACGGCAGAAAGAGGGAGAAAGTGTTTGTGTGTAAGGTCTACAGAAGGTCTGCAGAAGGGAATCGAATCGAATCACTTCCTCCCGCTTCAGTTTCAATCAATCAGTCAATCAAATCAATATTGCGGTCAGTCTGTTACGTGTGATTGCTGTGTGCCTGTGCCTGTGCCTGTGCCTTCTGCCTCTCTCTGGCTCTGCCTCCGTCTCTGCCAAAGTTTGTGAGGCTCTCTCTCTTTCTTTTTGCAGTTAGCTTTGCTGCAATTGCGGTTTGCAGGCCTATGAGGGGTCCAATGGTCTTCCCCCCTCCCTCCCCCAAAAGCCGATCCAGTTCGAGCTTTCGTCACATAGAACTTCTCAGAAGGCCCAAGAAGACGCGGCGTGACAGGGCTGAGCGGGCCTCCACAGCAGGTGGCAGGGGCTGCTGCTTATGTGACCAGCGGTCGTTCGTACACCACCACCTCCTCCCTCTACCATGCACATGCTTGCTGCATATCTCCGTCAAAGTCAACCAACAACGAGCAACTGGAGCATGTCCTTCCTTTGGATCTAAAGCATAGCTGACAAGTCTAGGTAGTCTAGGCGTATTTACCTGGATATATCCAATTTCAGTATATGATATTCCGTGCAACTCACACACTCGGTGTTGCTTGATCGTGCTGCACTTTTCTTTTCTTTCTATTATCGGCATATTGAGTGAGGTACATGTAGGTATGGACTTGGCGACAAGAACAAATGCATTCACAAGCCAGCCACCACTGTCGAGACAGTAGGTAAATACCTACCATTTCACCAACAACCACCGGACAACAACTCGGATGATATGTTACCATACTTATTACTTTGACAGGCGTATAGTTCCGTACTTTTTCAGCCTACTTCACTTGTACACATGTAGTAGTTGTTCCAGTCCGTTGTCTCGTTGGATTGGATTTATACACACGCACACGCTGGAGATGAAGCCCCCAACCCAATGGCGGGGTAATTCGAATAGTTGGTTTGAGGTCTCCATCATTCGCTCATGGACCAAGAGATGTGCCTGGACCTTAAGGTTATCTTTGCTTGTGGTCGAGCAACCAGTGAACCGCACTGGGCCAATGATCGGATATGAATGGGCCACCCTTGGCACTTAACCAAGTCCAGCCAGATAGGCAGCTGGGTTACAGAGTACTAGGCCGCCTAATAACTTCCGTTCTTGTACCCAGCCAAACGTCACACGTCAGATGTCGCAGTCCCGAATACGCATTGCATTCCGCATCCCGCATACTGCCGCCTATCCTATCCAACCCACCCCTACCAGTCTGCCATCGATAACCGTATCACGACCGTCACTGCCCGCTATCTCCATTGAGAGCGACAAACGAGACAGAGAGCTGTAGTCTCTACTTGGCTCTCATCCTCGTCTCCGAGCACCGCGCTTCCCTAACCTCCTATCCTCGCACTGCGCTGCGCAATTGCCGCAGCTGACTCTCCATCATGGAGAGTCTCAAGGCTTTGTTCGTGAAGCCGGACCCCAATGCCCAAGTATGCCTGCCCCTTTGCCTCTCCGATGAGCGCTATTGTACATGTGATACAGTGATCGCACTCCTAAGGCCAACCATCTTCTAACCACGATCCGAATAGATGCGCAAATGCAACGCCCTCATCCGCTCCAACATCCGCAAACTCGACCGCGATATCAATTCGGTGAAAGCCGCTGAGATCAAAACCAAAAACTACATAGTGGCCGCCGACCGCCGCGGTCAACGGAATCCGAACCAGCAAAAGCAGGCCGCCAAGGAGGCTCGCGACTTCGCCCGGGAGCTGATTAGGGTTCGCAAGACGTCGGCGCGCCTGACCACGTCCAAGGCCCAACTCAACAGCGTGCAGATGCAGGTCAACGAGGCCTTCGCCGTGCGCAAGATCGAGGGCTCCATCAAGGCCAGCGTTGGTATCATGAAGGACGTCAACCGTCTCATCCGCCTACCCGAGCTGGCCGGCACCATGCAGGAGCTCAGTGTCGAGTTGATCAAGGCCGGCGTCATTGAGGACATGGTCAGCGACACACTACCCGAAGACGGCCTGTTCGAGGACGAGGAGGACGAGGCCGAGACCGAGGTCGACAAGGTGCTTGGCGAGATCCTCAAGGGGAAGATGGAGAAGACAGGGACACTGCCCAGCGCCCCGATCGCGCAGGAGCCGGTGGCCGTCGAGGAGGAGGAGGAGGACCAGGAGGCCATGATGCAGATGAGGAACAGGCTCGAAGCTCTACGGAGTTAGCCGTCTCATCGTCTGCGCTGGATACTTTGTGCTTGGGTTGGCGTTGGGCGTTGTCTACAGGTCTACCATCCTCGTATATTGGCCTATGTAAACGGAGTTTTGCGGCCCGGCGTTGGCCAAGTATGGTATTCCTACGAAATCGATATTCTCATACACAAACATGAGGCAAGCAGCATGCGCACGGCCTTGTTAGCAACCACGCTCCTATCAACAATCTATGAGAGAGAGCTGGGGGGCTTTGAGGACAACCTCCGCTGGCTTGACATCTGCAATACTCTCTGCAATCGGGTTTCAAAAGTGAGGACCACGCGTGTGGGACTCTGTTTTTCCATCGGCATAGCATTTTCTGCGCGACTTGTACACGGAGGACGATGACCAACTGGCATGCCGAACATGATATATGCTCTCGTTAGGAGACTCCCACGACATCTAACACGGCATTTGAACCTCTATCATCATAGCATCCAGTCACAATATTGGGTTAGCTGGCAGCAGTGCTCACAGGACGCCCGGAAAAGCTGATTGATTCATCTGCCATGCCGTTCACTATCAGGGCTTTATGTCATGTTATTACCGCAGTGGCCAATAATCATCTCACGAGTCCCTAGTAATGACAGTTATAGTAGAATTCACGTTGTATATACTAGCTAAGGATATAATGGCATAATTAACATGTGCCTCGCGTACCCAAGACTCGACCACTATCAAGTATTTCCCACATTACTTCCCAGCGTCCTCCTCAAAGCAAATGATGCGTTTTCACCTTTCTATGCCCATATGCTGCTCGAAGCCCCCTGTTCAACCCACTAAAGCAAAGGAGATCCCATCCTACAACGCAACGACAGCTCCAGCGACACCCACGGCAGCAGCAACCACATAGTTGACGGCGCCCGTCTCCCGGGGCCAGAATGCGCCTGCGGCAGCATTGGCCGAGCCCGCAGTACCCGTTACCACCTCCTTGCGAGCGCATCCGGTGGCTGAGAAGGACGAGTAGGCCGTGAGGACGGAGCTCAGGCTGCTGGTGAGGGCGGCGGCCTTGGTAGAGCCGGGGCACTTGGTGGCCAGCGAGACGAACTCGTCGCGGCGGGCGAGGAAGAAGTCGTAGTAGGCCAGGTTGTAGGCGGTCCAGGCCGACGTGGCCGTCGAGCTGACGGAGACGTCGCAGATGTCGGACAGCGTCGTCGCCGGCATCACGGCCGTCTGCACGATGGACGCCAGCAGCGCGGGCAGCGTCGGCATGGCGCTGTTCAGCGACTGCTGCAGCGAGCTGCAGTCGGCCGTCGGGTCCGCCGTGCCGGTCACGATGGTGGTGGCGGTGGGCGTCGCGGTGTCCTGGCGGGCGGCCAGGCCCGGGTTGGGCTCGTCGCGCTTGCAGTCTTCTTGGGCTGCGGCGTGGTTGAGGATGGTGGCGAGGAGAAGGGTGGTGGTCTGGCGGAAATGCATCTTGGCGTTGGACAAAGGAATATGTGTACTAGTTTCGAGTGTTTATGTTCTGGATATCAGAGAACGGTCCGAATATTATTGTTTTTCAGGAGACGATGTCTGAGGTGCTTCAGATGATGTGTTTGATGATGGTAACATTTTTTTCGAATTCGGCAGGTTCGTCTCTCCTTTTATTCTCATCTTGCATTCTCATCCACCCCCGGGCCATGAACACAATGACGACGCCAGGAGCTCGCTATGTTGAAGCTACGGACATGAAAACGAGAGGCCAAGCGCTAGGGACCTGTCATGGCTTTTACAGTTTAAGGTTATTCTAGCGGATCTGAGTATAGAATGTTGGCAAGCCCCTATTTACATGCGCCCATTCACTGATCTGCATTTGCCACCAACCCAAATCTGAACTCACAAAAACACTTATATCAGTAGATGATAGATACTCCTAGACGGTATTACGGTACCTAGAATACCAGGAGAGAAGTTAGGTAGGTATTCTATTTGCTTAGTCACTTCATAATTAAACTTCTTCCTCCACGATTGCAGGATTTACTACGCCGCGCAATGGCGAACAGCCACGCACCATCAAATCTGTCAGATCCATAGACCAGGGCGAAACCATAATACGGAATGCATCTGGAAAACTGAATCGTCGCATGAGCACGAATCCCACGCGTCAGATGCACTTCTTCCGTGGGCGCCACTACCATGTGTTTGCCTTCGCCGTTGGTTGCCTTTGGAGTGGAAGGGAAACTTCTGTGCTTCCTATTTTTATCCTCCTTTGTCGGGGCTGGGGGGAAGATTCATCGTATGGGCTTTACAATATTGTGCCGAAAGAACAGGGTGTTTGCCTCCCCGGTTGACGGTGGATGGAAATTATGTCGCTCGCCTGATCCTTTCCATCTATGTTGCACCATTTCTACCCATGGTCATCGGCCGCATCCTCGATCTCACATGAATATACTTTTTTGCCATGATTCTTTAGAGATTTCGTAGGCTTTATATAAGTGCAGCTCTCAACTCTTACCTATCTCCCTTCGAAAGTCCCATCCAACCTATTCTCTAGCAAGACCGAGCCACTTACGCACCTTTCTTCCTATTGATCAAGACAGCAGGGACTTTGTCGGCCACATCATTCGAGTCCGCGACATCGCCTAAGTGGGAGGCTCCGTGAATTATTCTGCATACCGATGCCCCCGTTTCGTACACATGAATATAATGATAACCGTTCGTTCCAGCTCACGCCTCTGGGTTCCATGCTCCGCTTCCGCATCCTCTCTTACGTATGATCACACAGCCGGTCTTTTATTGTGATAAATATGTTTTACATTGATTTATCCTGTCTAAGCTATTTCAGAACGTGTTTCCTTTGATTTGTTATTGCCGCTTTCGCTTTCTCGCTCTCCAGGACCTCATTCAGCACTCGGGTATAACTTCGGCTCACGTCCTCAGCTGCGTCCGAGATGTTCAAGCGCCGCAGTTGTGTTTCTAGATCAGCCAACATCCACGCCTGTCTAGTTCGCATATCCATATCCTGTATTGGGATCTTGGCCAGCTTAGCCGCCGCCACCATCATCCCTTCGCGGTTGCTTCCATCTGTCGACGTCTTGAAGCCCAGATAGAGATACCATTGCTCCAGGTGGGCGAACCGCTGCAGCGCGGCAGGCACCTGGCCAGACGCCCCAGCCTGAGCTCGTTTCTTCATAAAGTAAGCCATGGTCTGTTGTAAGCCAGCATATATGGACGTCCAACTCAGCCCTGGTCGTTTATCGATATCCCTAAGGACCGCGTGGCACTTTGCTATGGCCGTTTGCCGATCAATCAAACCTTCGTCTGCTAGTGAAGTTAGAAGCCTAGAGCGGAGCTGCAGGTTTTCCATCGCGAAATGAGTGCAATCGGGCCGCTGGCTGGCCATAGAATCGAGGTAGGACATGATAAAATGCTGGGCGTACTCCTGTACTTGGGCCGGGTTCATGTGCCGTATTTTCTCCATCACACGACTCAGTGGGTGGAAGTTGCCGTTAATAATCCTACATAGCTCGTGTATGTAGCCGACCAGGGACCTGGCCAGGTCTGGATGATCGACAAATAAACGGCATATAACGAGGTAAGTATAGATGAACAGGCGGGGGTCCTCATCTTTCAGGAACTGTTTGTACTGGTCAAGGCATTGGCCGAACTTCTGAAACGCTTGGGCAGTCTGGCCTCGTTGTAACTCAATGCGGATTTGACTCAAGGAGTTGTTCCAGAAGATGAGCCGGTAAGTGTAGTCGTAGTTTTTGACTGTGCCGCTGGTATCCCACAGCCCGCCCTGGAATGAGCCTGTGACCCAATCCCTCAGTATCCACATGCACTCCTCGGGGATGCGAATGGTATCTGGCGTGGACAATATACTTGGCTCGGGCGGTGGAGTCAACCTGGAAACGGCACTGGCCATCTTGGACACGCGCCCTGTGCCCGACGACGCCTTCAAGCCTGGCCGTTTTGTCCGGCGTAGATATGTCTTAACCCTGCGGGGGTCGACTTTCCGGCCTTCAATCAACACTTGTGGCGTAGATTGGGGCGCCGGCTCGTGGGTCTGGTCCTGCTGAAGTAACTGCGACACTTGTTCATATCGCAGGTTCTTTTGCAGACCCCATCTCTTGAACCTAGCTTTATACATCTTTTTTCTTCCCTTTCAGGTCAGCATTGAGTTCTCTGTAGGAGGGACAAGGTCCGCCGGGAGACGTACGTTGCGAGGAAGCCATACTTGCTGAGCATGTTGTTCATGACCTTATCCAGCGTCATGTCTTCGACCTCGTACAAGTGCGTAATGGTTCCCCGATGGACATCCCAGTCGTCGCTTGACGCCCACCTGGGCGAGGCGGCGATACTAGCTGTAGACTGCTCTGGCGCGGACATGGTGGATCAACGTGTCAACCGCACCGGCCCCAGTTTCTCCCTGGGTGGAGGAAAGCCCGGATGGGGTGTATATTATATGATTGGCCGCACCCGCCCCGGAGGCAGCTTGCTCTCGGGTATCGACTGCGGCTGAAATGGCGATGACGCTACAATGGCCGCCAAGCCATTGCAATTGACCCTGTCAGCTGAAAGGGCTGAGGTTTGATATCAGCTCCACAGGCTTATACCAGTGCTGACTGCATACAGATGAAGCCGGGGGGTGTCGTCGTGGGGAGGAGGCCAATCGTTTTCTTGTAAGCACCAAGGGTACTCTCATCATTCGGAAATCCTCCCGTGATCTTGCAAAGAGAGAAAGGAAGGACGGAACAAGACAAGACCCAGACCAAAAGATGCACCTTCAAGAAGTCAACAGTGTTGAATCTCATCTGAGCAAGTGAGACGGGCAACGTGGCTTGGACCCTCCTGTGAGCCCCGCGCTGAACCCCTGCAGTCTCTGGACTATATGATTGGTATCACGGAGACGCCATCCCTTCCGTCCCGCGCCTCAATTCCGAAGGGCAATCGCCCAGTCGCTGCAGCCGGCCGAGATCTCTGACGCGGGTATCCCTACGCACCATCAACACATAGTAGTACGCACATACGACCGTCACACAACCTTAGCCCGGGCTCCCGAAGGAAAGTCTCTGAGCCAGTGCCTTGGTTAGCAAGTCTCTAGCGCAAAGCCCACACAGGCAGAAAGAAGAATGCCTTGAGCGTCCGGCCAATTGAGATTTAGGATATAAATCCTTAGCCTACTATTCAAATTTGAAGTGTGCCGATTCGGACCAGTAACTAAGGCCAGTGGCGTCTCGCTAAACCTGATTTCCGTGCAGATTTACAAGTTGCCTGCTAAATATGGTCCGACTGGCTTTACATACGACCGGTCAGGCAGACAGGCCTTGAAGCAACAGCAACAGAACAGAACAGACAAACAATGCATCAGGCTACATGACGACCACTGAAAGAGACTTGAGCTGTAAATTCTAGAGGATTCTCGTCGGGCGAGTCTCTATCATTATCATATGGTTTGCATCAAATCCCACCTACTTTGTAGCTAGCAGCTAGTTAAGCATGGGGAGGTCTCAGTGCTTGCACTTGCATATTGCAAACAGGGGATGCTGAATAGCAGGCCAGACTTACTATGTACTTGATGCCCAATGTAATATACCTTGTACTCTGAGTCGCTTACTTCTTGCTGGCATTACCATCCAGTTACTGGATGGAACAGATGAAGAAGCAAATATGTTAAAATAGGCAGCCGTGGTGAGGCACTGCGATATCGCCTCAACACATCACTCGACAGGTCAGATAAAAGCGGCGGTAAGATCTCCAAAGAACTGGCTGCACATAAGCCATATTGTATGCAGATAGATTGTGCGGCAAGGGAGCCCAACAACCCGGCACCTGGTCTGCCTACCTCACTTGTCACGGTCACGCCCTTATAGCACTGCAGTCACACAACTCTGCGGGGGGGCCGCATAATTTGGGCAGTATCCAGAGTAGGCCATGCTTGGATCATCTCGGATTTCTGTCTTGGGGGAGCAGAGAGTGTGCTCATCCTCGCGAGTAGTTCGCCTTTAGCCGCGGCCCCCGGGCACTCCATTGGTCGGCGCTGGGGACGACCTAGTGACTTTGGCATATACTACTGGCACTAGCCATCTGTAATTAGTCCATTAATGACGAAGATGCAACCAAATTACGATCTGAAGCTCACACAGCACGAATATTTCGAGGTGATGTCACATTGCTGTTAGTGAGCTCCTTAAGTTGCTGTTAGTGAAGTCCCTAAACTCACTAAGCTTCGGCGCCGCGGCACCGAGTGTTCGGGTCACATTGACAGGAGCACTGCCCCCCGGGCAGCTTCAGCTAGTAAGTAGAAGTAGTACTATAGCCATGACCTCCTGTCTCGTCCGACTCCCTATCCCCTTATCCCCTTTATTAACCCATAACACCCTCTGAATATCACTCCATCTCGTGTACGTGCATTCTCGTGTCACGGCCTTCGCTGTTGCGGTGAAGGGTTGCGATTCTTTCCAGGAGTCGCTACCCACGAAAGCAGAGGCCGCATTTCCGCAAGCAACTATCCATACTATCCACACATGTTTCTTTTTTTACTTCGCTTTTCCTCTTTTTCTCGTGTTGCATTTCATGGAATTAATAGTCTCCCCCTTGGGCCCCGTAGAAGCTTAGGGCAGGCCGGTAGTTCACTGGTGGTTTTGCAGCTAGTTTTGCTCCACTAACGCTCCCTACGGACCACTCGGCATTTCCCGGCAGAGATTTCTCGTCGCAGTTGCTCTCTCGGATCTCGTGGTAATTTGCCAGCCTTAAATGCCAATTTGCTTCCGCATCAAGCACCATGTCCGCCCAGGGCCACGGGCGGAACCACGCGGGTCCCTGACCCCCCGTCGCATCGGGTATCTGGCTTGTCGATCTCTCGGATGTGTAAGGCTATATCCGTACGTGGAAGAAAAAAAACACAAAAAACACAAGTCATGCAACGCTGTCCAAGTCCATGGGACTCGAATCGGATAGTGCGGTAGTCCATTGGACCACACAAAAAAGTCTTTGTCGACGCTGTCCGAGGCAAGGTATCTCTTAGTCCGAAGTCGACTGCCGATGAAAGAGTGGCCAAAGTGCTTGAATCTATCTATACGATATCCATTATAGTTGCCTTAGCTTCAAATCCGCCTCAATGGCAGATGGATATGGTTCGGCCGGGCCTGCATATGCTCATGTCCTGTCTCCATTCCAGCCGAACCACCCATATTCTATCCGTGTCTATACGAGGCCACTAGTAAATAAGGCGACACACGGTTATGTGCCGACCCTAGCTGAATGGATCCAGTCATCATTATACCTGGTTTTGTATGACAACCCTGCAGGCGCGATTATGGGAGTACGAGCTGAAAGCGAGTTGCTTGTATTCGGGGATTTGTTGAGCACAAATTTGATAGACTGCGCAGACGGGGCCATGGCATGGAGCAGCTAGCATTGGAGATATATAGCAACACTGTCCTCCAAGTTAGGTTGTCGTTTACCTGCCACACGCTCTTCATCATCATCAACCACACTCGTTGCCCACCATGAGGTCCTCTTCCAACACCCTCGTTCATTTCCTAAGCCTCGCCACTCTTGGCGCCGCCGCTCCTCTCGGAAGCAACTGCTCCAACGACTGGACCACGCAGAAGTACGATGCCATCGTCGTCGGTGCCGGCCCTACCGGTATCATCGTCGCTGATCGGCTAAGCGAGGCGGGCAAGAAGACTCTGCTTCTTGAAGTTGGAGGTGCTTCATACGGTATCACCGGCGGCAAGGAGAGGCCATCCTGGCTGGATGGAACCGACCTTAGCAGAGTCGATGTTCCCGGCTTGTGTAAGTTCGGCGATAAAGTTACTATTTGGGTTTGTCCATTGTACTGACTAGTGTTATAGACAGCACCATTTTCAGCAATCCCTCCCCCGAGTTGGTCTGCAAGTCTGATGTCGTTGCGGGCTACGGTGGCTGCACCGTTGGCGGTAGCAGTGCCATCAACGCCGGCTTATACTTCCAGCCTCCGGATTCCGACTGGGACGACTTCCACCCCGACGGCTGGAAGAGTGCGGATGTTAAGAGTGCCACCCAGCGCCTGCTTGCCAGACAACCAGCAGTCACTCACTGCTCTGTCGATGGCAAGTACTACCTCGAGAACAACTACGACGCGGTGAAGGAGTGGATCGTCGACGGCGCTGGTTACAAGGAGGTCTCCATCAACGGAGAGGCCAACAACAAGAACAATGTTTTCGGACGCACCGAATACGACTACATCAACGGTCAGCGTGGCGGTCCCACCAGAACCTACCTGCAGTCCGCTCTTAAGCGAAGCAACTTCCGTCTCCAGACTGGTGTCCAGGTCAAGTACATCAACCAAGTTGCTGGAACCGCCAATGGCGTTACGGCCGTTGTTAACGGCAAGACTGTGACGATCTCGGTTGCCACTGGAGGCCGTGTCGTCCTCTCTGCCGGTGCCCTTGCCTCGCCTGGTCTCCTGATGCACTCTGGAATTGGCCCTATCGACACACTGATGAGCTTGGCCTCTGCCAACGTCACCCCGTACAACGTCGCCAACTGGATCCCCCAGCCTGCCGTTGGAGAGGGTTTGTTCGACAACCCCAACACCTTCATTCAGATGTCCAGCCCCGATGTTGATGCCGTGCACTACAACTATGATTCCATTTCCGCAGAGGACAAGGAGCTCTACTTGAAGTCTCGCAGCGGCCCCTACGCTTTCGCGTCGCAGAGCTCCGTCTTCTGGAGCTATATCGACCACGAGGATGGCACCAAGGGTGGTGTCCAGGGCACCATCGCCTCCACTGGCCACGGCGAGTACACCGACAACCACACCATCACCCTGAACGTCTACGGCACCTCGGGCATGGCCACCGCTGGCCGCGTCGTCCTCACCAACGACGGCAAGTTTGTGCCCACCGGTAGCTCGGGCATGTACTACGCCGAGCCGCGCGACGCCCTTGACATCGCCACCTTCATCCACACCCTCTTCCAGGCCCTGCCCGCCTCGACGCCCGAGCAGCCCGCCAAGCACGGCCTGACCCCTCTCAACATGAACCAGAACTGGACCGTCGCCGAGATCCAGAAGTACATCACGACGCCCTCGGACTACGCCGTCGGCGCCGTCAACCACTGGTCCAGCTCGTGCCGCATCGGCTCGTGCGTCGATGCCGACACCAAGGTCATCGGCACCCAGAACATCCACGTCATCGACGCGTCCATCGTCGCGCCCCTGACCGTCAACCCTCAGTTCGGCGCCATGGTGGCCGGCGAGAAGGGTGCCGAGAGAGTCTTGGCTCTGATGAAATAAATAATACTATAATAAGCTTTGGCGAAATAATCAAATCACCAATAATGCCGCCGTAAGCAGCTCGGCCATTGCGACGTGTTTGGATCAGAATGTTCAACTGTATATAGATAGACTTGATACCCCTTCATTTTATGAATTTAATCACATTGCTTTTAACCACACTTCCATGCATAACATGACAATGTGAGATCTGAATACTGTCTTTGCGGGTACAGCGCGTGTCAGGTCATGAGGCATTACGCGGTTAGCATGTCATGCAATACGGAGTAATCAATTTCTAAAACCCAGTCCGATCTGTTATGCCCCTTTTCAGGGACGCCTTCTCCGTGTCCAGCGAAGGAGTTATGATATGACTCAACGCCACCAATTATGGCAATTGGGATAGTTGTGGTTTGATCTCTGGCTGAAGATGCTCTCTCTCAGCCAGACGAATAAACTAGTCGACCTCGATGGCCGTAACCAGTTATTCTATATTAAGAGATTGGCATAAATGGTGGCTCGAATAATTAAATAATTTGAAAGAAATGGTTGTTCTATATATATCTACCCATTATTACTGGTATTATTCCACTATCCAAGTTATTCGTGGACAATACCGCACTGGAAGTTTTGGACGGCAAAAGGGCTGACCGGTTTATTCCAACGACCTCATAGAAGGCTGAGAAGATAGGCTTGGTTGACTGCCATAGCACTCGGCTTGAGGTCAATACTATGTCTCGCGTCGAGGCGGGCTTGGAGCCTTTTGGGTCTGGCCCTGCCCTTGGAGTTGACGTATCGACATGTCTCAATTATTCTCATCGCTGAACCGGCCAGGTGTGCGCCTTTGGGGTGCGCCACATGCCAGCGATGGAATGAGGCAACACGAAGACCAGCTGTACTACGCTTGCCGACCGCTCCAGAATCTATCTTGTTTCTTTTTCCAACTTGCCCAGATTTTCCATTGGTTAAATATGCTTGGCTCTTGACCTAGGCTCTTTGTCTGTCAGCTGGCGGCTTGCTTCGTGGCTTCGATCCTCGCCAAGTCCCAGCCTATCACCAGTTTGATGGTTATAACGGCAGGTCGTGGCGCTTAGACTCTGGCTGAGACCAACGAGGGCTTCTAGAACGATAGTATCTTCAGCTGAAGACGGGATGGGTGCAATGGCTTTGAGTACGCAGTATAGCGGTCTGAACCCTCGAGAAGTCTGAGTATAAAACCCTGACATCTCCTCGACTTTTACTATACAGAGAGACAGCTTGCTAAGACCCTCATATAATTCAAATTCTACTTCCAATAAACTGCCATGACGACCGAAGAGACTCACAACCAGAGCAAGATCTCCCAGGGAGGTCATGCCGACGCGTGTAGTCCTCCCATTGCATCTAAGCGCATCGTCATCTGCTGCGATGGCACATGGCAGTCTTCTGTGTCAGGACTCAAGAATATCCCGTCCAATGTCACCCGACTCTCCCGCGCCATCTCCCGCAGCGGCATAAGCACGACCGAAAGCGGCGAGGAGAAGGTATGGCAGCAAATCGTCCACTACGATGCCGGTATTGGCACGGGTGTCCTGAGCAGCTACGAGAAGAACCTCGAGGGAGGCTTGGGCATTGGCTTCGTCGGCAATGTCATCGAGGCCTACAACTTCATCGTCCTCAACTACGCGCCGGGCGACGAAATCTTCTGCTTCGGGTTCTCGCGGGGCGCGTACACAGCGCGCGCCGTGGCAGGGCTCGTCAACGATATCGGCGTCATCTCACCGCGCGACCTGCAGGATTTTCCGGACCTGTACAAGTTGTACCAGGAGAACAAGGACAGTCACGGCTTCCGCAAGTCGGCGGCTTATAGAAACTGGGTCAACGGCAAACTGGCAGCAGAGCCGCTGCCACAGGCTCAGGGGACAGCGTGCAAAGAGCACCTGAGGTACGAGACGCCCCCTCATCTTGACGCGCCGGAGTCGTCGAGGGTGGTGCAGGTGGTCGGCGTGTTCGATACGGTCGGGAGTCTCGGTGTTCCCGATTTTCCCTGGACACATGCCAATCCGAAGTTGCTCGGAAAGTGGGCAGGAATCCCGGATCCTGGTTTCCACAACGTCGCCCTCAGCCCCTGTAAGCCACCCATCATAACCCCTATTCATGCTGATCTACATACTTGAGTTCATCGAACTGACCCATACGTAGACATCAGGCACGCGTTCCACGCTCTGGCTTTGGATGAGCGACGACGCCCATTTTCGCCTACTCTTTGGCACTTTCCGGCCAAAGCTGACCTCGCAGCTTCACAACCTGCCCCTAGGAAGACGCACGAGGAGATTCATCAGATATGGGAGAACACACTGGCGAACAAGAATGCGACGCCAAAGCAAATCTCCAAGGCTTGGTCAGACCGGATCGACTGTGAGATGTACGATGAACTCCATGACACCGACTCGGAGCTACTGCAAGTTTGGTTCCCTGGCGTCCACATCAATGTAGGAGGCGGTAGCGACGATCTTCTGACGGATTGGAAAGGGGACTTTGAACGTGAGTACTCTTGATTGTTGCGGTGTGTCTTGAGAACTAGAAACGTTTAAAATACTGACTGAAAATTCCCGCAGAAATTGCTATGATCTCATTCGCATGGATGTGCGAGCAGGTTGCCCCTTACCTTCAGCTCGACATCGACCACCTGAACGCCTTGGCCAAGCACGCCGTGGAAGACCGCAACAACCTCATCCGTCCGGTGCTGGACCGCATCGATCACGGAGAGAAAGACTACGGCTCCAACTGGCTGACCCGAAAAGCCTGGGAGGCGCTCGACTGGAGCGGGCTGAAGAAGGCGCAGAAAAAGCACATCGCCAGCGATGTCGTCAACGGCTGGGCCACGGGCCCCATCGTTGACAGCTATAGCGGCGCCATGACTCTCGCGGGCGCCGCCGACCGCACGCCCGGGCGATACGTCGAGTACAAGGAGGGCGAGGAGGACGAGGAGGACAAGAAGAGCGCCCCTGTCAAGCTCGGCCCCACTCACGAGATGATCCACCCCTCGGTCGAGTACCGCATGAAGAAGAAGAAGATGGCCTCTCCCCCATACGACCCGGCGGGGCTGAAGGGGTTCCGGCGCGGTGTGCGCCAGTACCCCGACGACAAGAAGTACGATTGGATAGCCCCCGGAAGACGGGGATATGAGTGGACCAAGACTAAGACCAATGGCGGCGCCGGCGAGGTCGAGGTCTTGATCCCGGAGTATCTGATCAGGCCCGAAGATGTGTTTTCTCGCTATGTGGCGATGCAGGGCTCGTTGGAGGTTGAGGGCACGGCTTCGGACTTCCTCGGTGAGATTGACAAAGCTGTCGGGGCCAAGACTCGGGAGGCGGACAACCTAGATGCCAGGGCGGCCAAAAAGTAGTCATAACTAGAGACGGGTGTAGCATTGCAATAGATCATGGCTTTTAAGTGGCACATTACTTGATAGGTTGAGGGTTGAGGTAATACACACTATTCAAGGTGACCGGCTAAATGCTAATTGGGTAATATGTATTGAGTAAACATTGCTGCTTGTCTCGTCGCCATAGTGTTGCCATTGCCGACACAATCTCTCCGTTCCTCTATCCCCTATCTTCTACATATCATACGGTAGGCCAGGGTAGCAAGCAGAATGTCTTGCTATGCAGGTGTAAGTCATGCAGATGTAAGTACGTAGAGAGGTGGGCTCTGGCGGATAGTGCTATTTTAGAAAAAAGGGGGGGCAGCAGTACCTTCAACTTTTAACATCTCATAGAACAGTCAATCCTGCACTTTCGAATTGGCGTCGTATTCCTAGGAGAACTTGATCTGGAGTTTGAAAGCAAGCACTTGAGGTCTCTTCTACCAGGTTTGGGTCAGGGAAGCAACACGGCGCCAAGACGCTATAGACTTGAACGCAACATACCCACCATTGCCGTAAATCAGGATGCTTTTTCGGCAGCAGGAGAAACATATCGTTCAAGGTCAGCTCGACAAGCTGGGCAGGATCTCGCATGCATTCAGATCTACATACTGCACGCAATCCATAGATGAGCAATGCACAATCATCATAAAAGCTAGCACGACACCAGATCTACCGTATAAATTAAATAGATGAATGAATGAATAAAGATGCTAATGCCTAGAACGAACTCTTAATCAATTGGATCGGCCATGTTTTCACTACTGATTTTGGTTGTAAATCGCTTCTTTCACGTGGCGCTATTGGGTTGTGCTTTCTATGCGTTGTGCATGCGGGGATGGTTTCCGGCAACCGGCTCGAACATGGTCTTTTTGTGCAGAAAGGACAATGCCTGTGTTAACAGTGTTATCAGCAATAGCTCGAGGCCAGCTTGGTGATCACTTGTGCTTGCTTGCACTAGCAGAATCCTAATCCTTTTATGTCTCTCCGTGCAGCCTATCATAAGACGCCATATGGTTGGTGTTCAGGGTGTTCTTTGGTAAACAATGGTTCACCGACAGAAGAAAAAAACGTACGGTGCCAGTGGTGCAGAGGGATTGTTTACTTGGATGAAGCATGTCACAAATCAGAATCAAGAACATGACGTCGGGTCGCACGGATTGGGCCAAGTCCAGCACTTTTTTGGGCTGTTTCACCGTTTGCTTGGGTGAAGATAGCACAAAATAGCACAAGATAGCTGTGTCGTTGCTGGGCGACCTGGAGGCGGGAAGGCGCCAGCTGGGATTGGGCAAGTTGATCCAATGTTTTTCTTGGACCTGCATGCACCCCATTTGCATTTGCTGGATGTGCGCCCAACCAGTGAATCCCAAGCGACCAAAGTCCAGGCAAAATCCCTGGTGGGTGTCCGATGGTCTAGAGTGCTTCTCCATTTATTGATCTCTCGCTCTCTGTGTTTCCTGTGTTTCCATATAGACCCCTCGGAATATTACTAGGAGCTTGGACGGCAACCTTGTTCCCTACCATACCTTGACCTGGACCTTGACTCTTTTGCTCTTCCTCCACAAGCAACCACCATCACGAGTCTGGTTCCTGGCTGGCTTGCGCGTAACTTTTGATTGATTTTGATACCTATTTGATCTTTTGTGTTTTGTTCAAGTTGCTTGCTTGCCTGCCACCTACATACAGCTTATTATTTGTACTGTTCTAGACTGGCGGTAGTGGGCTTCCAGAATTCCTTGGTCCATTCATTGTATGATACCAAGTCCCACACCAGCTACACGATATTCTACCAAGACACCACATTCCTCACCTCCACCACCCCAATCGCATTGTATCGACTGCCGCCAACATGCCTCCGGTCGAGCGTGATGCTCCCGCTGACCGGGTTGACCGGCCGCAGCATCTGAGACATCAATCCTCTGCTTCGTCTGACCAGATGCGAGGAGCTCTCATCCCAATGTATGTTTATTTGCTGATCCTACCCACGACCTACCAATGCCTCTGTTCCGTCGGCTCACAAATCGCAGGTGGGATAGCTCAGACCCTGAACGGGCACCGCCGCCTCTGCCCTTGAACCCACAGTCGCCCACCGTCGGCGTCGGCACATCCAGGATAGGCACGTCTGCGGCGATACAGTCGGCGCATGCCGCCTTGAATGAGAAGGCCCGCGAGAATGCTCTCGTACCCCACATGCCAAAGCGAATGACCATGGGCGACATGTCTCCGGAGAAGGCCCTGGTCGAAAAGGCCCTCGTCCCCAGAGGAAGCCCACATAAACGAATGCAGTCTCTCCAGGCACCTACCGTCCGAGATCTTAGTTTGATGATAGAGGGCTCCAACAGACGTGATTCGGTCAGCTCTGTCGCTCAAAGGGCGCAGTCGCCTGAGAAGAACAGCAGGCCTGGAACGCCCGTTCGTGGACGTGAAAACGAAAGGGCCGGCTCTGTTGACCGCGAGAGAGACGGCACGCCCACACCAATGCCCATCACTCTGACACCGGTCATGCGGCAACAAATGAGGAGGCCGCCGCATAGCATTCTGAGCGAGAACACCCCACCCCAGTCCGCGACAATGCTTGCTCTGCAAAATATGCCTACAGTCTCCGTGAAAGACATGCAGCCGCCAGCAGAGACGCCTAGGGAACTACCCCGGGAGCCAGTTCGGGAGAGATATTTCCCAACACCAGAGGCTTTGGCCGCGACCACAAACCACTCGACATCTATGCCAAAGGGGCCGCCATCGATGGACGGGCTGTCCCACCAGATCGTCACTTTGACAGGCATTGCCACATCTTTGCAGAAGGAAATGGCCACGCTAAGCAGGCGGAGCAGGGACAATGCAACGGACTTAATGAGCCTAAAGGAGGCCACACATGCGCGAGACGAAGATATTCGAAAGAGCCTTCGCGAAATTGTCTCTACCAAGAAGCACGAACAGCACCGAGCTGCGCGTGACGCCTACGGCGGTGATGGGCTATACCCCGACCATGGGCCACATGGTAGCCCCCCGCCATCCAAGAACCCGAGACCTTTCTCACTACCTCGAATACCTTCTCCCAATAGCTTTGCCGCTTCCATGGATGGGTCTACACTGAGTATGAACTCCACTACTTCGAGCGCTCCATCGCTGGTCGGAGATTCTCCAGCCACGCTCGCCCTGTTAGAGAAGATCATCCGAGAAATGGGTACCAAAGACGGACAGGATGGCATTGTGGGCCGGTTGACCGAGCTCATGGAAGGACTAGCAGGCATGGCCTCTTCCGCCAAGGTCGAAGAACTAATTCACCAGCTAAGGTCCACCACCCAGGAGCTCTCACTTGTACCAGCCGCCGGTCAAGGTGGTGGCGGCGGCGGTAACATGGGACGGCCACGCAACTTTAGCTTTGATGAAGACGATGAGAGAAGTTTGCGTGGATTGGACTGGAGCCAGCAGGCCGGTTCGATGACCCAGCGAGCCAATGCCCTGATACACGACAGAGAACATCAATCGCCTGCCTCCGCCCGTGGCCATGAAGTGCTCAACGAGGAGGTTATCAAAGTTATCCGCGGCGTCAAAGATAGTGTCGCCGCAGGCGGCGGTTTGACTGCTGAAACCAAAGCTCTTGTTCGAGAACTTCGCGGCGAAGTCCTTGGCATGGGGCGCGACATAGGCCGGCGTCTAGACGAAGTGAATTCGAAGGCAGCCGGTAAGGAGGAGCCAGCCTCGAAGATGCAGATGGAGAAGATCGTTGATGAAGGCATCGAGCAGATGAAGCTTCATGTGAACGAACTCCTCAAGGAGCATCGCCGAGTTTCGTCTGCATCCATGAAATCTATCGTCGACTACCAGGAGATCTACAATGCCATGACAGCCGCTCTCCAAGATGCAGAGGCCAACAAGTCACAGCCGGATCTGTGTCGCGATGATGTTATCCACGCGGTAAAGGATGCTTGGGAGAACTATAAGCCAGACATCTCCGTCGAGCAGATTGGCCTTGATCGCGATGAGATCCTTGTTTGCTTGAAGGAAGGTCTTCAAGAGTATGCCCCTCGGCACGAAGGACCTGATAGCGCAACCAGAGAGGATGTCTACGAAGCCGTTGCCGAAGGCTTAAAGCACTTTACTCCGCCAAAGGTTGAGACCCCAACAGTTCTCTCGCGCGAGGAGATCCTCGACGCCGTTAGAGAGTGCCTAGAGGAGTTTGAATTTCCCGTAGCGCCATCGGCGACCAACAACGAGCTGACAAGAGATGATATGCTCCACGCTGTCAGACAAGGCCTGGACTCTTTCGAATTCCCCAACAGTGCCAACGCTATTGTCCCCCATGGTGGCGAAGTCGACAACAACGAGGTTCTTGAGAGACTTCAGGACATCATGCAATGCATGCGCGACGAGTTCAAATCCGTATCCGAAGAAGCGAAACAAAATGTTGCCGCCAATGGTCGGGATACGGAACAAGTTCTGGATGCGACGAGGGATGGTATCGAGCAACTACGTATCCACATGGAGGACTATATCGATCGTGTCAGTTCTGGGAATGGCCAGGCAGCTCACATGGACAGTCTTCTTCATACTCTCGACGGATTCCGTGGCGAAGTATCGGAGCTTATCGCCAGATCCGAAGAAGGGTCCAAGTCGGTCCTCACTGAAGAGATTGGATCGCTCAGGGACGCTGTCAACTCGGCTCTCGTCCCCCACTCGCCTCCTACTGTCGACAATAGAGAGGTTCTGGAAGCATTGCGAGAGGGTCTTGAGCGAGTTCGCCAGGAGTTATTGCGTCCCAACGCCGGAATCGCCGAAGTACTTGACGCCATGCACGAAGGCTTCGGTGATCTCCGCACCAGCGTCGAGCGTATGAGCAATAAGCCAGCTGACTTGACAGCGAACGATGAGATCCTCGATGCCCTGAAGAGCGGACTCGATGGCGTGAAGAAGGATATCATCCTCCTTCGTGAAGAGCACCACCAGAATGATCGAGCTGTTGCCACCGTGGGCGATGGTCCCAGCAATGCTATGGTTCCTGTTTCTATGGAAGTTTTGAAGCAAGACGATATTAAAAATATCGAGGTCATGCTTACCCAAGTACGAGCCAAGGTAGAAGCCATGGAACCTGCAGCACCGACAGAGAGCCTTTCCAAACAAGATTTGGCCGACATGGAGAACATGATCCGCAACGTGCAAGAATCTGTCGTTGGCATATCCGAAAAGCCTGCACCTGAGGGCAGCTTGTCCAAAAACGACTTGGCAGAAATGGAGGAATTGATGCGCAGTGTTCAAGAATCAGTCAAAAACATGTACGGCGCAAGGAGGACGGACCCCGAGAACCCTGACGAGCCTAGGATCCCCCCGATCAACCTCGACGATGCAGCCTCAAAGGAAGACGTCATAGCAATCGAAACTATACTGCGCAACACCAAGGATCGTATCGAAGATCTCATTGACGGAGAACAGGCCGTCAGGAAGGACCACGTCGACGCCATCGAAGCTCTCGTGCTTGAGACCAAAGACTCAATCGGCTCCCTAACCGGCCAATTGGAACTCCTCTCTAAGAAGGAGGACATTGCGGCCGTGGAGTCTCTTGTCACCCAACTTACAACTGGTCTTGACGAGATGAAGGAGCGTGCCGAAAAGTCCCTCGAAGATCCCGAGAAAGTGACGAAGACGGATGTCACCGCTATCGGAGCCGTCTGCTTGGATGTCAAGTCCATAATAGAGCAGATGATAAGTGCAAACATTGCTGCTTTGTCGACTAAGGAGGATTTGAAACCCATTGAGAACGTCGTCAACGAGGTCAAAACCGTCTTGGATACTCAGGTGGAGGCAAACGCTAAGGCCTTCGAAGAGCGTCAAGCCGAGACTGTAGGTGTCGGTGAGCGTGTGACCGAGGTGAAGACATTCCTCGAGGATTTCCAAGGTCTGGTGAAAGGGAAGCTCGAGGATGAGACCACCGGCCTTGAAGCTTTGCAGAAGCTCCTTGGAAGCCTCAGCGAGACCATCAGCTCCAGCACTGTTCCAGACGACCTCAAGGAGATGCATGAACTGATGAAGTTCGAGTTTGAGGAATCCAAGAACGGTGTTGTCGGTTCTAAGCTAGACACCGACGAGAAGCTTCAGGCTGCCAGCGAGACTTTGAGCACCAAAATCGATGAGAAGGTTGGTGAGCTGATCACTAAATACGAAGAGTTTGAGCTCGTCATGGACGATCGCGCAAAGGCTGGCGAGGCTAGAAATGTAGAGCTTGAAGCTGCAGTCGTTGGAACCAAGGCCATTGCGGACGAGCTGAAGTTACTAATCGACACTCTTGGGTCAACCGTCACCGAATCCATGGAAAGGATGGAAGAGGCTTCGAAGACGGTCTTCGGCCGGGTTGATGACCTTTACTCCAAGACTGAAGAGAACCATTCAGACGACAAGAACGAGCATTCCATCACTCGCGATCAAGTCCAGGCAGCTGTCACGACTATCGAAGGGCTTCAAGGCCATGTTGTGGAATATCAACCCAAGATCCTCGAGTCGATCAAGGACGTACTTCTTATCGTGGGCCAGCACTACGAGCATTCCAAGACGATCTCAACGGATATCCAGAAGCAGATTGAGGACGTTAAGGAGAAGGAAATAGAGTTTCCACTGCTGCCGGCGCCCGAGAAGTATGACGACTCGGAGATGCACTCCAAGCTCGACAAGCTGATCGATCATTCCCACGCTGCCGGCAAAGCCTATTCTCAGCTTGACACTCTGGATAAGGTACATGCCCAAGTCGTTCAGACTGCCTCTGACATCTCCAGCTTCTTGGAGGCTCAAACCAAGCGAATCGAAGCCGACCATGAAGACCACGAGAAGCATCTCCAGGACGCGGAGAAGAAGGTGCAAGAGACCAACATCAGCCTCGCAGTAGCCCAGGCCGAAAAGGAGCACGTTGAAGCCAATGTTAGTTCTTTAAGGTCGGAAGAGGAGCAACTTCGCGAGAGCATTCTTGCACTTCGCACTGAACAGGAGTTCCTTCAACGCCAAAAGACACGCCTGACAGCCGATGTATCATCTCTCGAGACAGCAATGCATATTCGCCGAGAAGAACTCCAGGCTATGGAGTCGAGAGCTGAAGGTCTCGAACGCCGAATCCTCGAGGGAGTCCTTGATCACTCGCGTGCACTTCTTCTGACTAAGGCGGGAACCAAAGGTCGTGATGCCATGTCTCGCAAGCGTGTTCCAGGCGCTAGATCCGGCCTGGCACCTGTCGATGCTGCCGCACTCAACGCCCAGCCCCCATCAGCTCACCGCAAGGCCGTGAACATCGCGGTCAACGGCAACCGTGGCCTCATTCCACCCAACCCGGCCGGAGCTGCGCGTCGTATTCTGAGTCTCAGCCAGATCAACAACAACTTGACATCTGGCGGCATAAAACGCAGTCAGAGTGTGCGCACCAACAAGGGACCCCTGCGTAAGAGCAGCTGGGGCGGTGGCCTGGGCAAGAAGTATGGTGATCTGGAAGGCGACAAGGAAAACGAGGTTATCGATTCCGTCCGGGAGATCGACGAGCCATCTGACAACGAGGCCGAGCCGGAGCCAGAGTCCGCAGCCGACGACGCCGCCAGCGAAGCAACGGTCGAGCCCAACGATGACCACGAAGCTAGCGGGGCGGAGGATAACGCGAGTGACTCTGGCACGCTCAGGAGGTCCAGCCTTGGCACCACTGTCATCACCAGTACTGAGACTGAGGGTAGCTATACCGACGATGGCTACACTGACGACGACTACGATGGGCGCAGCGAGTGGACGGAAAGTGCCGTGGGCACGGAGAGTGGGGTTGGGACAGAGAGCATTGCCGATACGGAGTCGCTAGCCGACTCGTCGGTGGTCGGAAGCGACAGCAATGGAGTGGTTGTGTACGCTGCTTAAGCCTTGGGGGACGGGATTGATGATGATGAGATGATGGGATGAAGAAGGAATGTCGCAAATGTCTATCGGGAAGGAAAAGGCAGGCGGCAGGCAGATTGCCATGCCCCCTTTTAAGGGGGGAACAGGCAAAAGGGTTTGTAAGGGTTTTTCATTGTAGATACACACTTTACGCGTTTGTTGTTTTATTGCTCAGGTCTAGGGACACAACGGTATTATGAATCATGATCGAGTAGGTACTTCTTACTGCAGGTTCACACATGAAAATATTAATTTTGGCTATAATTTGTCTCATTCACTGTCAGCTGCTATGTGATCTTCTGAGTAATAAAGTGACCCCAATATATAGATGTAATAATACAAGCAACACTCCGGCGCGGAGCGCCTCCGTCTTACTCTTCAAATCGTAGCGAAGGGTACGGCCACGGTAGCGCCCGTCACCAAGCTACTTACCGTCGACGCCAGCCCCTTTCCCCTTTCCCCTGTCCCCTGTCCCCTCCACCCTCCGCCAGTGCCTCCCGTCGTCAGCCAGCGCCTTCGACTACGGCCAGAACCCCCTCCCCCATCTACATAAAACAAAACATGGAAAAAAGATAGGAAAAGAACTAAAGAGCTTTTATGATATTTATAGCCAGTATGGATTATATCCAACCGCCTAGATTTCACGTAGAAGAAATTGCAATCTTTCAATATAAAGCTGTCTAGGCAGAACTACCATATTCGTAACACATGCCTCATGATATCAGTATATGTATCTATTGTACAATATCAGTGTGGTATTAAAGAAGGGTCTATTTAATCCTATGCTTCATGCCAATGACCTCGGTCCCCATAAGCTCCCACAGGCACTCGGGCAGCTTGACGTGCATCTCGTTCTCGTCCCATCCGTTCTCCAATATGGCGGCCAGGACGCGGGGCACGGCGAGGGCGGTGCCGTTGACGGTCCAGGGGAAGGTCATCTTGCCGTCCGACTTGACGCGGGTGGCGAGGCGGCGCGTCTGGTAGTCGGTGCAGATGCTAGCGCTCGTGACCTCGCCCCAGCCTTCGTTCTTCTGGCGGCGCGAAGGGAAGAAGGCCTCAATGTCGCACTTACGCGCGGCCGAAGCGCCGAGGTCCGTCGACGGCATCTCGAGGATGCGGCAGTGCAGGCCCAGCATCTCGAGGATTTCCGTCTGGATGTCGACGATCTCGTCGAAGATTTCGGTGGTGGACGACTGGTTCGGCTCAGTCCACGCGAACATCTCCACCTTGTTGAACTCATGCACGCGGTAGAGGCCCTTGGTGTCGACGCCGCGGGCGCCCGCCTCGGCGCGGTAGCAGCGCGAGATGCCCACGCGCTTCAGGGGTAGCTCGGATTCCTCGAGCAAGGTGTCGGCTTTCATGCCAGCAAGCGGAATCTCAGCCGTGCCCGCGAGCACGAGCTCAGGCTTGCCGCGGTCGCGGTCCGCCGCTGATTGCGACAAATTGTAGATTTGCGTTTCGCCGTGCTGGTCGCGGGGCTGGAAGCCGCAGGCCGCAGCGATGTGGCCATAGACCATGCTCGGCGGCGTGACCTGGCGCCAGCCGTGCCGGGTCGCCACGGCCAGTGCGAACTGGATCAGGGCCTGCTCGAGGCGTGCCCCATCGTCCAGGAGGTAGTACCAGCCCCAGCCGGTCGCCGTGGCGGCGCCTGCGAAGTCCAGGAGGCCCAGCTCGGAGCCTATGTGGACATGAGAACGCCAGACCCGGTCCGACTCGGACGGTACCGGCTCCGGGTGGTCGTTGATGTAGGACAGGACCAGGGCCTCGTCGCCGCGGGGCGTCGAGTCGCTTGTCAGATTGGGGATGGCGAGGGCCTTCTCCTCGATCTCGCTGGTGAGGCGGTCTTCGGTCTGTTCGATGGTCGACAGCTTCTCCTTCAATTGTTTCGCTTCGGCCAGCAGCTCCTCTTTGGACATGCTCCGCAGGCGCTCGGTGGCCGGGTCTTCATCGCCGGTTGTCGAGGCCGAGTTGGCGATCTGTTTCCGTAGCAAGTTGCTGCGTTCGCGCAGATGGCGGGCGTCCCTCTGTTGTTCCTGCCATTGTTGGTGGAGGATGTTGATCTGGGCTGGGTAGGTGCTCTGGCCTTTGTAGTTGCGCTCAATGCAATTTTGTTCGTAGAGAGTCGGGTTCTGACGGATGTGTTTGATATCGATACTCGGCCGAGGAGCCGTTGTCGGCCGATTAGAAGCCGTCTCGGCTGCCTTGGTCAGGTTGGGATTGCTACGTCGTTGGAGCGACGCATGAAAGAGGCGTGTTTGCGCAGGGCGAAAGCGACATCGCATGCAGACGAAGGGGGTCTGAGGCGGTCGCATTCTCAGTCTGGTTGGAAGTGGTGTGAGTGACAAAGACTGCAGCAACTGAGAGAGAGTTTCAACTATGCTTAATACCAGCCAAGTATCAAGAGTTGGGTCAGTAGGTAGACGTCGGAGGGAAGTTCCGTAGCTGCCACTTCCACATTCCCGAAATTTTGCGCGGCCGGAAGCTCAATTGCTTTTAAGACAAGTTCAAGCTCTCCCCGCATTTTGCAGGGGTAGCTGCTTAGCCGTGAGGCCGGGTTTGGAACGTCACGTTGGTCGCCAATCACCAAACATCGTGCCATTCTCTGTCCATTTATGCTTTTCGTTGCCCTGTATGCGAAGGGCTAACCGAGGATATCGTCTTGAGATCGTCTTGAGTGGCTAACACGCACGCATTGCATCACGGTCTATGAACGCCTACAGTCTTATGTCTGTCCTACAGTCTTATGTCTGTCCTACTGACCTACTGACCTACACAGTACCCCACGCCCCCAGCGTCCAGCTGGTCGCTTGATTGCCCTGCCTAATGAGTCCACCAGCTCCCATACTCTGCCGCTGCTGCTTCTGCTGCGCCTGAACGTCAATTTCATTTGGCCGGCTGGCGCCATTAACGCCCTGCTGAAGCCATATGTCTCGTTCGATCACAGCAAGTGCTGGCACCTTGAGCTGCGTCGCCAAGCTCGCTCCGCACCATGGTCCCAGGGTATCGATCGCACGTAACGTGCCCTGTACCGGTGCCTTGTAGTTCTTCTCTTGTCGTATGTGTTCCTCAACCTCATCCGTCGAGAGTGGAGCATGCGCCGGGTCCAGGGGAACGGGCTCCTCTCCAGAAGTGCCGGATGGGTCAGTTTGTATGATGGGTATTGCTCCTTCGTTTGCCTGCCTGCTTGCATTGCGCTTGAGTTTGGGGTTGTTTCTATAAGCATCAGCACCCTTGCCTTGGATCGGGTCCCAGCCTTTGGCCTGAGCCAGGAGGGAAACCTCGTCGAAGATGCGGCCGCGTAATCCAATAACGTTCGAGCATCCGCCGCTAAACATGATGCGTGACATGCACATAGCCCTTACGTCGAGAGGTAGCTGCAGTAGACCGCGATATACCAGTAAGTGGAGAGGCAGCTCGTCGTCATCAAAGCATGCTGGCGCATACCGAGTTTCGAAGAACGTAGTTTCGCATGGTTCGGCTAATTGTGAGAACGGAACCTGGATTGTCTTGCTAGGTTTGCAGGAGGAAAGGTGTATCGGGGTAGGCGTTGAATCTTCTGCAGGATCCACAGTGTCAGATTCGTCTGCCTCGTGTAGAGTAGGCAAGCCCTCGGTGTCGGCCTGCCGCGGGGTTTTCTCTGATTTCTTGCACCAGAGCATGCGCGTAGCGATTTCCTCGCACTCTTCAAAGCTGATGATGTCGTTTGGTATCTGTTCCCCCTCGGACCGTGATTCAGGGGTTCGGCCTTGAAGAGCATTCACCAGGAAGTTCCGCGTCTCCTCCAGCAGCATCTTGCCGGCTCTGATAGTTCGCCAAGTCTTCACTTCACGGAACTCGTAGACTGCTGTTACTATTGTCTCGTTCCAACCAATGTCCACCACTAATCCAGAACGCACCCCGGCCGCAAAGGTGGCCATGACTGGAGATGAGAGAAGCGATACGGTGGGGATCTGAAAGTGTCTGAAGAGTGTATTGAGACTGGACGATAGGAGAGGGAGTGGAACAGCAGGCGGCAATACCAGCGATATCCTGCGAGGCTTCGAATCGACCAGGAGATATCGGGTGAAGGTATCGCGCAGAACACGTTCCAGCCTATCGCCTACGAGAGCCAGGTCTTGGCCCCTCACATCGAGTTGCCAAAGCTCGTGGTCGCTCCCCCAAGCCTTACCCGCTGTTCTCTTTCTCCAATCCTGCTCATAGCCGGGTTCCCAGGCTCGGTAGTCGCCGGCGCGTTTGTCGTGCTCGGCGTCGAAGGCCACGATCCGTTTGGGCGTCGAGTCCCCGGCGAAGCCAACTCGTAGCTTCCGACATCCCAATTCGACGATGATGATTTCTTCTTCGGCGCGGGTACTAGACGGCGACCCGAATACGGAGCTGGATAATGGTCGTAGTGGGGTGTGAGGAGCGCCCGATGTAGACTCTCTGCCAGACGACTGGCCGCCAGTGGCGCGGATGTTAGACACGGACCGGTGGGCCAAAGTCGGTCTTGGGTCGTCGGTGGAATCCATGATGGTTGTAATGGATCATGCCAATAAGTGAGGGTAGAAGGCAGGTCGTGCTGGCCTTATGTAGCGGGCATAACTACAGGTAGTCCTTCCAAGACAAATTGAGCAAGTATGCAAACGCGCCGCGATAGGGCGATGCGAGAATGGTTTGGAGCTTGGGACTGGATTTAATTGAATCAATGAATGTCATGGTTGTCTGTCAATAGGTACCTAAAGCTTCCAAGGTTGTTAGAGCTGACAGGGATCAATCAACAATTGATCCCCGACTGCCTGAGCTCAAGCTGCAGGTACCTCTACTTTTCCCTCCAGTTCCCCCACCAACCCAAGCAAAAGTCAATAATAAGTATCCGAATCTGGCTACTGCTACTGGTTAATTGATGACCTCAGTCGGCCGTTTGAAACGAAATGCAACGCTAGGATCCGATGGAATTTGTTCAGATCAACCTAACCAAATGAAACGGCAACATCTAGCATAGTATTCGACCCAACTTTTGTCAATTAATAGGCTGATGGGCAAAGAGCCAGCTGGCTGGTCAAGATGGGTATCAAGGGGCAAGTTACTGCATCTAGAACGCTGGACGTGCATTTTCTAACATGATATTCTGCTTAGGATCTACAAGGAGATAGGCACCGGCGAGCGCATCGCCCTCACCAAGCTTGCCGTCGACCATCTCGAAAAACATGGCCGACCGCTACGACTAGCCATCGATATCTCCATTTGGCAGTTCCAGGTCCAAGCCGCCCGAGGTGGTTCCAACCCGGCAGTCCGTACGCTGTTCTACCGCCTCCTACGTCTTCTTAGTCTCTCCATCCACCCCATATTCGTCTTCGATGGCCCCAACAAGCCCGCCTTCAAGCGCAACAAGCGATCCGGTCGCGGCGATGGCGTAGCGACCGCCATGGCCAAGCGCCTCCTCCGCTTATTCGGCTACCAAATTCACGATGCGCCCGGCGAGGCCGAGGCCGAATGTGCGCTCTTGCAGCAACGCGGAATTGTGGACGCCGTGCTGAGCGAGGATGTAGACACCATCATGTTTGGCTGCACCAAAACCTGGAGGAACTGGAGTGCCGAGGGGACCAAGGGAAGCAAAACCCCAACGCATGTGTCCGTGTACGATACCGATCTACTCCGGCAAGGCGAATCCGGCCTGGATCGAGAGGGGATGGTGCTCGTGGCGCTGATGAGCGGTGGCGACTACATCCCGGAGGGAATACCTGGGGCTGGAGTCAAGCTGGCTTGCGAGGCTGCCAGGGCTGGGTTTGGAAAATCACTCTGCCTGTTAAAGAGGTCCGACACGGTCAAACTCGACGAGTGGAGAGACAACCTGATTCATCAGCTGCGCACCAACGAGAGCAAATTCTTTCGTACGAAGCACAAGGCTCTCGCGGTTCCCGAAGATTTCCCTAATATAGAAGTCCTCCGGTACTATACGCATCCTGTTGTATCGCCATCAGCCAAGTTAGATCAGCTACGATCCCAGAAATGGGGTGGCTCACTTGATGTTCTGGGGCTACGAGAGTTTGTGAGAGAGACCTTTGACTGGACCTACCAGGCCGGGGCCATCAAGTTCATTCGAGTCCTTGCACCCGGTTTGCTTACTCGGAAGATCATGGATCTCAGCCAAAAACATGAAGACGGTTCCCTCGATTTTGAAACTCTGGAAAAGGAGGAATTAGGTCTGGTCAGATCGATCACAAAGACTCGGCTTCATTTCTCCACAGACGCTACCCCAGAGCTGAGACTGAATTTCATTCCAACCGATATTGTGGGCTACAATTTTGAGGAAGAACCTGAGGAGGAGATAAACTTCGCTCGGGATGGCCTTGCTTTGAACAGCGATGATGAGTTCGAAGCTGCCGCTGATGAAGACAGCCCGGAGGCTACCGCCAAACCTGGAAGCAGGAAACCGTACAGCCCGAATGAAATGGACGCTCTTTGGACGCCTACGACGGTTGCGAAACTCGGCATCCCAATCATGACCGAGGATTGGGAGGGGAAACAGCGAGCCAAGGAGTCTCGGAAAAAGGCGAAGACAGCGCCGAAGTCCAAGTCCAAAACGGCTAGGGTACAAGCCGGTGCCCTGGACAGATATGTCAGAGTAACCAAGGGCAGTGCAACCACGCAAGTGGCGAATAAGGAAATAATAGAGAAGCCCGCATCTACTACTAGGAGTCGTAGTCCTCTTGAGAGCGTCACGCATGATACACAAAGAAGGCCTTCACCACCACCGCCCATCCAGAAAATCACCAAACCCCAAATCCCGCGACCACAACCCATCAGTAGGCAGCAGGCTAAGACCAGGAAGAGTAGCCAAGCCCAGCCTCCCAAACCGGATTCCTGTGTCAACCCCTGGACAATAGCCGGCCAACAGCACAGTCCCAAGGCCAACAAAACCAAGGCCACCGCCTCTTCTACTGCTCCTACCGAGGTCATTGACCTATCCTCTAGTCCCCCTGCGCCGTCTCGATCACCTATTCGCGATACCTTGATGCAACAAACAAGGACGGCAAAACCCACAAGTCCTGTGAAGCTCATCGCAACAAGCCCGCACAAGAAGCGATCTATTTCTCCGTCGAGTCCCTCGCCAACAAGGCGCGGGATACCCGAGAGATCACTGAGCCCGACTCCAAGACCGCGCCAGGACCGGAGGAAGCTGGCGAGGACAGAATCGATGCCGGCCAGTCCGTCCATGGCTCCTCCCAGTACCCGGAGTTCCATATCCCGGCGGGGCGGTTTGGAAAGGGTACAAAGTGATGTATTAGCGGATCAAACAGCGCAGTCAATAGAGTCGGATTCTGACGACGATATACCACCGCTTAGTAGGTTCTTTGGCCGCTCTCGTCAAAATCCACTTGCGACAGCCTCTTTTACGCCGTCATCTCCGGAACACAGTACTCCGGCGTCGCCAAAGGTTCCAAAGGACCACACCTCTGTACCTATATCATCGCACAATACTCCTATGGCGACGAATACCCCAATCACGAGGCTGTCTCGCACGACCGACGTAAGAAATGCAGCAACAGTAACAGCAAGCAAACCAGCAGGTAAGCAGCAGCAATCCAAGCTGAACAATGGGATGTTCGGTATGCGTACGACGAAGAAAGTGTACAAACCTCGCAAGAGCATCCCAGGTTACTTTAGGGAAGTCGAGATGTCGATCGAAGAGGCTGAATTCCTTGGCGAGGCCGACAACCACGAGTTGAGTCTGATTGACTTGACGGGTGAGCCAGATGATTAGTAAGGTTGGATAGGATAGGACAGGCGGATTTGTATAATATCGGTTGGAGATATGCATTTTTTTTTGGTAGGGCGTTATAGCGAGCGAACGGTATTTGAACTTCTCTGGGGCATATACGTGGTCACGAATACAAAATGATACCCTCAACTGTTCAAATGAAGTAACTCCCTTTAACTCTCCGCCCTATGTGCGTCATTCCAGGAGGTCAATTGCATAATGTCATTTGATTTCGATTTCGAGTAGTAGTAGAATATTTCTGTACTTATATGATGGGTATCCTGCAGCAACAACAAAAACAAGGTTATGAAAACGCCAAAAATTAAATCTCCTCCTCTCCCCTTCCCTTTCTTCCCGTCTTATAAGGGGGGGCTGTTTTTGGCGATATGGGATGACGGAGGAAACAAACAACCACCATAACAACGAGAGTATGCCCCGCCCCGTCTCACTTGTACATCGTGAAGGTCGTCATAGTACATCACCATACAATCATTTTGCTCCCCTTCATCCACGCCGCTCCGCTCCACAGAAGCGATTTGTCTCATTTCCTTTTAACCCCGTTAATCCTCACCGGCCCAAGGCAGATCCCGGTCCACAACACGGATGCAAGTCAAGTAGCTCACGGGAGACGCCGTCACCATGCCCCCTGCCCCGGATCCGGGGGGACCGCTACCGTCTTTCCCCCCGCCCCCGGTGTTGCTCAGCTCGAGCTCGAGCCCCGTGCCCATGAGCGGGCGCACGAGCTCGCGCGCCGCCGACTTGAGCTCGTCGACGCGCTTCTCGAACCGGCGCAGGTTGTCGCGACTGTAGAGATCGGGCGTGAGCTTGAGGAAGCGCTTGCACTCGTCGTGCGTCAGGTACGAGGCGCCGTTGGCGGAGCCCAGAGCGCGGTACGTCCGACCCAGAGAGGCGAGTGTTGGCGGCGGGACCGGGGCGTGGGACGGGACGACGGCACCAGGAGCACCTGTACGACTTGAGCCGTTGTTGTTACTGCTGCCATGGTGGTGATGGCTGCGGCGGCCGTCAGAATTCGACGTCGAGGGTGGCGGCGGTGGAGGGGCGGGGGATGTATTATCCGCAAGCCATTGCCGGAAAAAGCTCACGGCAAGCCAATCCAAGTAGGAGGTTGATGGCGTAACGCGCTCGCCGCGAGAATTGGTTAGGTTAAGGCGGAATAACCTGCCCTCGATGCGCGCGATGGTCTCTTCGAGTTCGTCGACTTTGTCCTCTATGATGTCAAGGACGACCTCAGGGAACGCGCTGCGGATGCTCCGCTCGCCTGCTGGCCATTGACCCACGACGTGGATCAGGGCCTCCTGAAAGATGATCTTACTCCGACTTAGGTAGCCCAACCGCAGATACGAGACTGGGTATTTCGCAACCTGTTTCCACAGGCGCGATTGGAACTGGAGCAAGTGATGGTCAACGCGAGGGCCACAGACAGCCAATGCATCGTATTGGTCGGCAAGTGTGAGTAGCGATTTGCACTGTACATAGGCGTCTGCGATGTTGATGCCGTCCATTACCGGTGGGTAATTATAGAAAATCCTGAAAAGATTGTCGTAGTCCCGTAGGAGATCGGCGTCTGCTTGCGACAGCGGGGGTCCCTCATCCACTGGTGGAGGGTAATTTTGAGGATTCCGGTTGTGGTTGCTACCGAGTGAAAGGTTTGCCACGGAGCGGAAGAAAGAGCTTGTCGTATGCGTTGACGCCGACTGTGTGTGTTTGTGCCGACTTGATGATGTATTTGCGATTGTGGCATCGCGTGCTCCCGTACTTCCTCCTCCGCCACCCCCGAAAATTGAATTGGGCGGAGGTGGCAATGCGCGAGTGCTCTTACTGTCCTCCTCTTTCTGCACGAGCATAGGGATGTCGTCGGGGCCCGCCCCGGGATCCAGTTCGTACCTCCATCGTTTCCTAGAACCGCCAGGGGAGCTTGCGCGCGGTCTTGCGACTTCGGCCGAGCTCCTGCCACTACCCGTACCACTCCCGAAACTGACGCCGCTGTCTTCTCCAATCCTCGAGAGCTCCCTGGTAGATGATGGTGGCGGCGGCGCTTCCGTCAGCGCGGGCAGCACACTCGCCTTGCTCCATTCCTGGCTGGTGCTAGCCTCGAAGAAGCCTGAGCACCGGGTCAGGGTATGGCGGTGCAGGAGGTAGCGGTTCTCCCTGCCGCCGGCGCGGATGACGATTTCGACGTCGCCCGAGTGGCTGAACACCGGGAACTCATTCTGTGGTATATAGGAAGTGCCCCCGGCGTGGGATCGGTTGTATCGTTTGCTCCGGGATGAGGCTTGGGGGCGCGAGGAGGTTCGCGCCGAGACGACGGACTGGGCGCCGCGGATGAGGGAATGGGACGGGTTCGAGTCAGGTTGCGACACCATGAATACAACTATTTCCGGGGTCGGTAGCTCTCGGGCTCTTAGTGCTATATACAAGAAACAATTGGTGGTTGGGTGAGTGGGTGGTGCTGGTGCTGGTGCAGCGCCTTCTTCTTTTCCAACGGGTTCTCCAAAAATAAACTGGTGGTTTTATGTGTGAAGCATAAAGTTCCGTATCAGATGTCCGGAGATCGTATCTCGCAGGATCGGTTGAGGAGAGGCTAACTTCACGTGGTGGCTGACGCTCATTGACGATGATATGATGCCCAAGGGATCTCTCTTCCCGTTCCGGAGAATTTCCCAAGGGTGGTTTCGCAAAAGAAGGACGTGATGACGTCCGGATGAAATCCCGAGAAGATGGAACGGCTGCACGAATCTCACGTCTGCTCTTTTGCGTCCTAAAAAAGAAATATAGCAAGAAAGCAGCAGACCGCCCAGGACGGGTCTTTGAAGTAACTTCGCTTTCTCGCTTGGACTGGGGGGAGGAGGTAAATCGGCACACGTCCAAGCTCGTGATTCGCGATTGAAGACAGGCTCGATTGATTGACTTTCTTGAGGCTGTGCGACCTTTTGGGTGCTTTTGCCACAAGGATGGGAGGCCGGCTCACTTAGACAGGGATGTGGGTGCAGGTGCAAGGTATGTTGTTGGGTAGCAGGTAGGTTAGGAAGGAATTCCAGGGCGAGCGGGCGAGCGAAGCTTGTTGGTATGTCAATCACTGCGGTCTGCGGTCTGCGGTCGTTCGAAGATGGGGAGATGGATGAAAACGATCGTGAAATAATGTTTATTATCAAAACAACAACAAGTCGGAGAAAATGCAAGCTCGAGGTGAATGAATGCGGACAGGCTGCATGCACCTCCTACCTTACCTAGTCTACCTAAGGTATCAACTTTCCCCCTTCCCCTCCCCGAGTTTGTGAATAAAGTGTCCAAGACTGCAAGTCGCGCAGCAACTCGCAACTCCGCGTTCCAGCTTGTTTACCAGTGCTCCAATGGAAATCGCAGGCTACGAGCCTACTACGACTGGCACACGAGCTTGAAAGTCCCTGGCTGCCTGTGTGTGCGTTGTGTGCAACGGACAATGCCAGTACTCTGTACGGAGTACATGCACACACTTAGTTCAGCAGACTAAGCCGAGCCATTCGCATTTCTCGTTGCACGATGAGCCAACCAACCTCCCCAGCCAGACACTTTCGCCGCATGCAGCCTGAGAAAGGAAAAGGGCAAAGGGAAAAAACCACTTGAGACCAAGGCAGACAAGACGACCCAAGGTGACAAGTGGAGAGTCGACAAGACCCCCCGAGTGAGGAGAATGAGCAGCCCCGGCTTCGGCTGACCTGTCGATAAGCACGATAACAGCGATCGTCCCCCAATTCAGCTGCTATGGTCCTTGAGCGAAGCGACGGTCCAAACGTCGTCGCCCAGTTGTTTCCAGTCCTCAACCCGGCTCGAAACCCCCCTTGATCCTTGGTCATGGAGACTCATCGGAGGCCGTCTGCCCATCCATCCTAGCCTGCCTGCCAATTGCCTGTCTCCATTCATCCTTCCCAAAATCTCTTTCCAAGGTCCAAGGTAGTAAGGTTAATAGGTTAACCTAGTGAGTGAGTGACACTCGATCCCGCACGTGACCCATATGCTCGCTCACATTGGAAATTCTCAGAATAGGTACTCATTCTGTAATTCGGATAGAAAAGTGACTCTACTAGACACATGTACTATACCACCCCTCTCCTCTTATTAAATAACAGAATAGCTAGTGAGTGTGGATGCAAGGATGGCCGTTTCGATCCTTCTTAGTGATGATTGTTGCAAGAAGGCCAGTCATTCGTTAAACGGTAGGTGTGTTTTTGCGACTCGGCGTAGAGTTTTAGACCTCAAATCTTGATTCAAGCAAGGCCTTCTAGAAGGTAACAAAGATGGGTAGCTTCCACGATCTAAGGACTTGCGGTACGGGTAACTCTCTCAAAGCTCGCCCAAGACTACATAGATTTCGACCACCTATATATATCTAACAAAGCTCTGGATGACAATGAGAGACTGCACTACCAAGGCGGAAAAAGACAGCTTTTAAACCTTCGCTGCGACCGAAGAGCTGGCACATACCGACCTCCGACTCTTTGGTAAACACGTTCTTCCACAAGAAACATGGATCTTGTCTGTCAGGCGACCTAAGAGATTATTATGTCCATGTCCACCTGCATCACCTCTACGGCTACGAAGCGCTTTCACCATTATATCGGTAGGTGCATTCATTATCTGAGCCCCTCTGGAGTGCATCCACGGATTGGCGTTGATTCTGACCATAGACGTGATCGTTCTTACCCAAAGGCCCACATTAGGCAACAGGTACAGCATTGAGGAATACTTGCAGTCAAATGAAGAGCAGGCCAAATCATTCTTGGTAAAAACTTTTTAGATTGTTGCTTTTGGATAGCAACGTTGCTCATAAGATATTCATACAACTAGCAATACACACCGTTTAGCCTTGAAATCAAATACCCATCCTGGGTTTTGGTGGCCGCAAGCAGCGACACCACCTGTCGCTTAGATGACTTAAGAAAACGAAGATCGAAAATTCGTAGCAAGTCGGAAACTCCTGCCAAAACCAGCCACACCCAAGCGAAGCCCACCAGTACGCCAAATCAGAAATTGCATGTTAAATCACCAAACACCCTGAGCTGGCCGCATTCAGCTCATGTCCATGTCGACGTCGACCGCGGTTGTGGGTTGGGGTGTGCCGGCAGCGGCCATGGGTGCAGTGCCTTCGAAGATTGGAGGAGAGGCCTTGAGATTGAGGAAAGCCTGGTTGAGATCCTTGCTAACAAGCTGGCCTTGACGCAGATCTTCGCCAAAGAGAAAGTAGCCTTCCGAAGCCTCGACAAGATAAGATTGGAGGCCCTTGCTCTCGAGTTGAATATTGACATTGGTGACAGGGAAGTGGTTCTCGATGTATCGCGCCCAGCCACGGGAAGCGGCTTGGATGTGTTCGCTGTCGCTGATACGACTCCAACCGATTCCAAGGTGTAGAGTGTAGCTGTCAACCACGGTATCGCGGGCCGGATTCGTGCGGTTGGAAGGCGCGTTGGTAGAAGGAATTGAAATGTTGTTCATGTCCAGTCGTTGCGACTTGTTGCTCCTCAACGACGGACGGTCTTGTTGGTTGATGGAGCGGGCTTCTTCGTTCCGGCGCGCCGTTTCTTTGGCTGCTTTCTCTTCAAGCCACGTCCCTGATTGGCTACCGGCATTTGCGACATAGGTGGACGGCGATTTTATGAGAACCATTCCTTCGCCGTAAACCCATTCATCTTCGGGTTCTTTTACGGGCTCGATGGTCTCAAGTTTGGCTTCCTCAACATCAAGATTGATAGATGCTTCCTCTCTTGACCGCTTGCGGCCTGCAGTCTGGGCAAGCGATGGTCGAGCAGGAGGCTGAGCCCAAGAAGAGGCAGCTTTGAAGGGCACAGCCTGCGCCAGAGGTGAGGGCTGGTGAGGAAACATGGGCATGCCAAAATGGGATTGGTGGGCAGCGCTGGGGGGCATGGTGAGGACAGGAGACTGGGTGCGTGAGAAGGAACCCATGGTGAACTGTGAGAACTAGATGTCAGATGGAAAAGACAACAAGTGTGGTTAGATATCTCTCGAGGCCTTGGTGACCTTGAGCTATCAGAACAAGAGCCGTGTTGGGACCCGTGTAGGTAGGCAGGTAGGTAGGCAGGGTAGATGTCAAAAAGTATTAGTGCTAGATAGATCAACCCACTCCACGCGTTGGAAGGGGATATATCGAAGATGGGTGGTGTCAATGGAGACCTCAAGTGTCAAAGATGGGTATGGGGGTGATATAGTAAGGTGATGGACTGAGGGTTCAGAGACGACGTTGGTGATGGGGGCGTAATGGAAGAGAAGAAGTAGTGGATGGTATGGGTTGGATGAAGAGAGAGGGAAGGATGGATGGGAAGAAGTCGAAGAGAGAAGGAGGAAGTCTTAAAGCAAGGATGTGGTTGCTATGGGAAGGCGTAGAGTGAAGTGGGAAAGAGGACTGGAGAGTGTGGGCATACAGATTGAACTGTGTGTGTGAGAAAGAGCGAAGAGAGACAAGAGAAGGTGCGATCCAGTGTGTGTTCGGTTCGGCTGATCACGTACAGCAGCGAGAGAGACTGGCAGACTGGAGAGAGAGCTTGAGGTGAGGTGAGAGGTAGGGTCCGCGTTGGTGGTAGGGAAGGAGGTACCTGAGGTAGGGTCTAGCGGTAGGTCAGAAGTATCTTCTCGGTGGCAGCACTGCGAAAGGATACATTGGCTGATCCAACCAGCCTCATTGTAGACTGGTCTCGTCTGGGGATGGGCTGAGATCCCGAGAAAGGGCCCATATTAAAGTCGTCATGTACATCCACACCATGCTGAGCATGAAAAGTACTTTTGACCCGGTCGGGACTGGTGATTGGCCGGGAAACAACCTGCGTCGCCGGGGTGGGGTCCTCAACTTCCGACTTGACCGTCTTTGGTAAAGAGGCAACGAGAAAAGGCGATTGCCTGCAGGTTGAAGTGAGATGCTGGTCACTGCGGCGGTGCCGAAGAGTGATTGGCCTGGCCGGATGGCGTTTTGGCTAACCAGACAAACTACGGCGCCTTTCCCTCCTGGGCTCTAGTGCAAGAGCACATTATCACCCTGCAGGAAGGTTTTTAGTGGTTGTTGGCCGGTGCTGCGGTGCAGAGCAGCAGCAGACAGGCAGAGTCGGATTGATTGATCTTTGTGTGTGGGAGTCTGCAAGTTTAGGAGCTAGGAGTCCTGGCCTGTCTTGACTCAGGTGTCAGGAGTAACAAGCTCATCATCCTCCTTGCCAGCTTGCCTCCGTCCCCGTCTCCATCTTCCCAGTCGCCAGTCTGCCAGTGCTGAAGCATGGAGGCTGCCTTTCCTCGTTTCTCCTCAAATGGCAAAATGGAAAATGGCTTCTTCCGTCCAGCCCTCCCCGCCCACTAACCCAGAGAGACCAGAGTCCTAGACAGCACTTGCTGTCATTCCAAGGTTTCTTACTGCATGCAACCGTAACCAACTTGCTAATGCCATATGCTTCATTTTGTCTCATCGTTACGTACTTTACGGTCAATCAATCAATGCAACCATATCGACATTTCGTACCTACTCCGTACTCTGTAATCATTTCGGCGCATTCATTTCGCCGATACAGGACCTGGGAGTTTGACGCGGCCCACCTTTGTGCCGACATGGTCGTGGTCGTAATCCTTTTTTTTTTCTTTTCTTCTCTGATCTTCTTATCGGATTTAATAATCCGCGACAGGCGCACGCGCGCGGACGCGAAGACGCGTTTTCCTTCTCCTAGGAACTGACCACCCTGCCACCCGCTGCCCTACTGCTAATTATCTAGTGCTAGCTAGGGAGGCGAACGATAAACCTCACCTCACACGGCTCAGTATATTCTCTGTAGCACGCACCCTTCTTTTCTTGGTCACAGGATAACATCAGGTCCCGACGCAAGGATTCGCCTATTTCTATCAACCCGATTTTTGCTGTAATAATTCTAGACTCCTGTTTGTCGTATGAATTCTAGGTTTGTCTAACAATAGTCTATTGGCATGTATTCATCGTACCGCGCTCTGCGATTTGTAGCAATGATTCACGTGTCTAAGCCCGCATCTCCCTCTCCCGTTTCGTCTTGTCGATTGTATAATTCCTCATTACTGAACCGAGCAGAGTCGCCCGAATTTTCTGTTCCGCCAAATAGCCCGCGGAATCCAGGTGCTGCCATGCCGGACGGGCTATGGGTGCTGCCGTGGTGTCTGCCGGAATGGTAAGTGCTTCGTGGCCTAACACGGTGAGCAGGAGCTGTGTGTGGCGCATGCAATCGACTTTGGTGTCGAGCTTCGGGCAGATTTCGAGGAGTCTGAGGTTGCAATGAAGCTGGGAGCGAGTCGTTGTAGACTCTGACCTCGGGATCCGTGCTCATCGTCTCTTCCTGGGAAACGCCCAGCCCGCTTTCATCACGACGCATCTCCGATGTTGAATGACTGGCCGTGGCCTGACTTCCGAGGGCTGACTCTATTATACGATGTATATTGTTCAAGGAATCATCTAGACCATGCTCCGCCTGTTTTTGGCAGTCAACCACTTGATCGAAGTTTTCGGTTCTGGACGGGAATTGTGCTTACCGGATTCGATATGCGCGTTTCGGTCTGAGTTCCTTGGGACGACGGACGATTATATGGCGTTACGGGAGGATCTCGCGCGAGCTCGTCCGGATTATTCAGCGCCGGTTGATTGAGCATGCGCTGAACCACCACTATCAGTCTAACAGCTATATGATGAAAGGCAGTAGGCATACAAATGGGAGTGACAGTTCATCAGCCACCGTTCTCGGGCCTACAGAGAAGGGCGGGGGCAGTCTCATTGTGCTTGAGCTGGGTTCTTGGTAGTCTCTTGGAAACGATGAAGCGTCTGACGATGTGTTCTGCGAACTTCCGGATTCCTCATGGGATGTCGACGCCTCCGCTCTCGAACTAATAGGGGATTTGGGTGGCCTCCGTGGCGGTAGACTCAATAACTTGGGGGTGTCAGGCTGAAGGCGTCCCTGTGGTGTCTCCGTGGTACCTTGCGTGTTCTGTGCTTGGGGAGTGGCGGGATGCGCATCCTGGGTTGCTACACTTTCAATTTTATGTGGGCTTGGAGATCGTCTACTTCGAGCAATGTGTCGGGCAAGATATCTCTTAAAGCGACGGCGGTCCTCGAAATCCCTGACCTCGGTCATGGTGATTGAGATTGCAGTTGGCGGAAGTCGCAACATGGCCCCTTCTGGTAGGCGAGCACAGCTGGGTAAGGCTTCCGACAGCGTACTGTGTACTGGGTCAATACCTGGATCCAAAATAACATATCATGAACGTCGAATACTCTGGTCACTGGAGTCCGGGACCAAGGAGTACGAAGCTGGCTTCACGTAGCTTGTTCAAGTACGATTTTATGCATACCTGGGCATATGGCTATAAAGTGCAAATGCTTAACGTACCATCATTGGAAGGTGCAGGCGGTGGTAGCTGCCCGAGAATGTATCATGCTTCTCCTTCCCGGCTCGGTTTGGAGAATTACCGTCATTGACTTGGAATTGGCCAAGATAGATGGCTATCTTGGCTAGAGTGGCCTAAAACTGATACTGCAGAGCAGCCTTTGAGAAATATATCAAATAACACAACTCTGGGCATGCGTGACTTGCCGCTACATATACGTGTGCATATATTGCTCTTTGTACATCCAACTGTTGAATGCTCTGTTTCCTGTTGCCCCAAGAAGCTCTCAGAGAATCAAAACGAGTCTGTTTTTTTACCTACCAAATGTACTTTATACACACCAAGGCCCAGAAGCTGTATCGGCTCCAGGGAAGATGATATCCATTATATAAACATATTACACTTGTGTACATGTCTCGCTCATATCTACTATGTTGGAATACCCAGTCACGAAACTCCCAATGTGCATGGCTCACAGACTCATGCCAACCGGAACACTTGTCAATAGAGTTTGTTCCTGCATTGAAACCCAAAGCCTATATGGGTAGATTATTTGCATAACACTCGTATGCCTACATCTGGTTCCATACCTGCCTGCCTTTGAACCTTCTCCGCTCCGTCATACATCCATACAAACGCACTCGTAAGATCGCTTAATGACAGGATGTGGGAAGAGTCAAGCGCTTCTAGTCGTCGGTAGGGCCTTCTCAGGTTCTATAATGGATTGGGTATGCATTTGAATATAACAAGACAGAAACATGCACCTACTATAAGGTATCAATATGTAATCGCATCGTCGGCCGCCAGCCTGTCAGCAGCAGGACACACTTTAAAGTAGGTAGGCAGGTAGCTTGGAGTTCTTGACCGACGGGAGCTAGCAGATGACCGGGCACCAATCAAAAGACCCCACTCGTCCCTCTCCAGTCCCAGCTCGTCCAGTAGTTGCAGAAATCAAAATAGGGAGAGAGCAGAGCACTCAGCAGCGATTTAGGTATTGCCTAAAGAAAGGAGGCACATAGAGCTGGTTCAATGTTCAATTAGGTCAATCGCTCCAATTACCTAGCCAAGCTGCCAAGTACCTACATACTTTGCAGGTGTATTTTCTTCCATCTTCTCCCAGCAGCGACCTCATCACTGTCTAGGACTCTATCTATCTATCTATCTGTCTGCTTACCTATCGGTCCAACATTCGACAATTTTAGCAAAAAGCCGTTGACCTCGTATTTGGACTATTGAGTTGCTGCTGTGTGGGCTATACCTTACATGCGGTCTAAACCAAATAAAGACGGTCAACCTTGCATTTGCTAGGAGAACCGAGAAACCTCAACCTCGAGCTGTGTCCTGCCTGGGGCCTGGTGCTCCATGCTCCATGCTCTTGCTCCAGTCGACGGTCCCGCCAGTCACTGACAGATAATAGCACAGTGGGCAGCAGGCAAGATTGAGATCGCACGTTATCGTATGCGTGCTGCATCCTGCACCCCGTGAATTTACTGCACTGTACTGTCCGTCCGTACGTAGCAGTGGACTACTACCACTACCACTACTGACAGACAACCATTGGAACCTATTGTCTATCGACCTATTGAACATCGAGCCTACCTGCTCCGTACACTGCCTACCACCTCTACCTTCTCTATCCCACTCAACTTGACTGCCTTACTACACACGTGGGTGCTTTTGATGTACCTGACATCGCCAGGTGCTGGCATTCTTCTGTCTGTCTCTTCCCCCACCAGCTTCGCTCGTTCCATCCTTTTGTCTTGTCGTCCATCGTTCTTCTTGTTCCTTCCTAATGCTCTCACTTCGACCGGCTCGGCACTGGAATACACCGCAACCGCACCACCACAGCCCATTGCGGTCCGCGGTTTCGCCCAGTCGAGCCACCCATTTCACGATTCACCACTGAAGCCCAGCGCTCCGAAGCTATCGCCGCGACTCTCCCCAGGAATTAATCCACGACGGTTTTCGTGATTTAAATCCTCGTCGCGAGTCAACCATCAACCCACTCAACGGTTGTCCGTCAGCGCTCGGATCCTCCTAATCCAGGAAGCCTCCATCACGACTACTTTTTCTCCGACCGGGACTGCTTCTACGCTTCAACCAGACGCCGAAGGATCGTGTGTGGGTTGACTTTGGGTTTCGCTGTCCGCTCGGTTTTGCTTGGGATACCTAAAGTCACATATAGACAGACAACCCGCGGATCCGCCCCAGCTCCCATCCCGCAAGCTCGACACATTAGACTTTCTCATCAGCACTATTCTAGCTAATTAGTCCACTCGTCGCCATGAATAACGACCTTAGTCTTTCTCGTGCCCTTGGCGGCTTACGAATCGCGAACCCGGACGACGCCGAACCCGGTCCCCAAGAAGCTTTGGCTGAACGTGATGAAGCTGTCCAACCTGTCGTTTCCCGCCATAATTCCAACAGTGTAGCTCAGCTACAAGGTCAAGGCTCACAGAGTCCGATCCAGTCCCATATCCAAGCCGAAATCCCAGAGAGCAGAGGTCATCCCGTCGATCCCGGCCTCCCATACACAGATTCTCAGGGGCAACTTTCGACCCCATACCCGCATCCACACCCACACCAAGCGACCTCGCCATATCCTGGTCCGTCGGCACGGCCAGGTTCTGGCATATACACGGCTGCAGAGCGTGACCAAGCCGCTGATTCCTACAAAATACTACGGTCCGAAGCCTCTAGGTCCTCCATGTATAATATGCCCACAAGACAAGATTCTCGATCAAATCCCAACTACACAACAAACCCTGCAGCTATCCCTTCGAGGGAATCCAGTCATCGAGATCGATCGTATAACCCGAACAGGCAAGCCCCTCCGGTAGCAGGAGGTGGGCCCTTGCCTCCTAGGAGAAGCTCGAGGGGAATGGGTGGGGGGTATGCATCAATACCTGGCATTCCCACCGCTCCTGAACCTCGAGGCCCTATCCGGCCTGACATGCCCATGTCCAATAGCAGCGAAGACTGGAAGGACCGAGGTGCGGCGGTCACTACTCGTAGAGAAATCGACGCGAACGGGAAGACGATCGTGAAGACTGTGAAAAAGGGGGTTCGTGATTTCTCGTTCGGCCGTGTCCTCGGCGAAGGATCTTACAGCACAGTCTACCTTGCTACTGACCGACAAACACTTAAGGAATATGCCATCAAGGTCTTGGAGAAGAGGCATATCATCAAGGAGAAGAAAATCAAATACGTCAACATTGAGAAAGACACTCTGAACCGACTCACGGAGCATCCGGGCATCGTCCGTCTCTACTACACCTTCCAGGACGAAAACTCACTCTATTACGTGCTGGATTTGTGCAACAGCGGAGAGCTTTTAGGTGTTCTCAAGAAGACGGGGACCTTTGATGTTGAATGCGCAAGGTTCTTCGGAGCGCAAATTCTCGACTCTATCGAGTATATGCACTCTCGGGGCGTCATCCATCGCGACCTTAAGCCGGAAAATGTCTTGCTCGACGATTCTATGCATGTCAAGATCACTGATTTTGGCACCGCTCGACTTCTTACAGACCCTCGCGCACCACAAACTGCTGCCAGTGCAGCGGCGGCGGCTAGGGCGGACGACCGTCCTGGAAGAGATAAGCAGCAGGATGATACGAAAGCCGAGTCATTTGTTGGCACTGCTGAATACGTGAGCCCCGAACTGCTTCGTAATAAGAACGCTTGTAAGGCGAGTGATCTATGGGCTTTCGGTTGCATCATCTACCAACTCCTGGCTGGGCGGCCACCATTCAAAGGGGGTTCCGAGTATCTGACTTTCCAGAAAATCGTCGAGCTTGACTACGGGTTCCCTCCAGGATTCCCTCCGGCTGCCCAAGACTTAATAGAGCGTCTTTTGGTCTTGGAGCCTGAAAGACGACTTACCATTGAGCATATCAAAAACCACGAGTTCTTCGATGGACAGACCTTTGGTAAGCAGCTATGGAGAATGAAGGCTCCTCGCTTGCGTCCGTACGCACCACCTCCACAGGAACCCAAGATCATCAATCTCAACGGCGGTAGTTCGAACCCGCCTCAATCCGCATCTCAATCACGACTGCTCCCCAACAACAATGCTATGAACGGCTCAGTACGGCCTCCTGGCCGGATAGTCACGGATATCCCTCCGCCATCGCAGTTGGATATTGAATGGTCCCCTGTCCTGAATCGGTCGAATGAGAGAATTTTGAGACTGGGCGACCTGTTGGTTATGTCGACGCCCATCCCGAACAGTCCACATGCTAAGAGTGGTGGCGAACATGGAGATGGTCATCGGAAATTTGCACGTTTCTTCGGGGGTAGCACAACGAAGAAAAGGCAGCGGCTTGTGATGATCACCTCAAGCGGCCGAATTGTGCTGGCACCAGCTGGGGGCGAGGAGAAAAAGGCAAAGCAAGAAATATCGCTTCTTGCGCCAGATTGCGCTTGGAGGACTCAGATTGATGCCAAGGGGCAGACGGTCTGGTGTGTTGACTCGGTAAGCTATCCTGGCGCGCATGTATTCTTTTGCAGTTCGATTATACTGACATTAACCAGTTCGGAATGCACTATACCTTTGAGGAACCCAAAGCCGCAAATTCTCTCGATTCCTCGCGGCCTACCGCTGACGACTGGATCGAAAACCTCGAGCAGGCCAGAGATATGGCCGCATCGCTGAATCGTGCCGCGTCATACAACAGCGACAACGGGTTTGGCGACATGTCATCCTCTATGTCCAGCCCAGCCAGTACGTTCGGGGCCAATGGTGCCTTGAACTCGGAGGGCTTTGGTATCAACGACAGGTCGCACAGGAATCATCTTAGCAAGAGCCAACTCAGTCTGGAGGACACCACGACAACGAAGCGCAATCGGTTCAGTAAGCGCCAATCCAAGCAAGGGCTTGGCCCGGCATTCTAAGATTACCAGGAGATGGTGGCGATTTGTACTGCACAAGACTGGCAGCGCCCGGATCGAGATTCACGGATCCACTTCACTTTATTTTCTCATGTTCAGCGCGGCGTAGCAGGTTCTGGCAGCACTTTTGATGATCGGGGGGAACAGAGAGCCTGGCTAGCAGCAGTCTAGCAGATGGCAGATGTTACCCAAACACGATGCTGCCGTCGAGGTATATCTCGAACAGTACTCAACTCGGATAAGGGGGGGTTTTTCTTCTTGATCGCCACCCTTCCAACTGCATTTTAATCCACCTAGTGCCTGCCTCTTGGGGTTCACGGGGCAGCCATATTGAATTTTGTCTTGATGGAACGGATGGAACGGATGGAACAAGATGGACTTGTAGCGAAACAGCATGTTCCTTTGTTTCCTTTTTTTCTTCGTGGAGAGGCGGCTGATTAGAGGGGGAGGGAGAGGATGAAGAGGTCCCTGAGGCTATAGTGGCACATTGTCCAGGCCAGCATTGCATAAGTACGGAGTATTCAGATAGGATGAGTAGGCAGGCGTTGACCCAAAACTGTCAAGTTGCTCCAGAGTAGATGTGGGGGGGGCTGTAGGGATATCTACTTACTTACCTACGGTGCTTAGCCTAGTCAAATACACATTGACGATATAATAGTATCTATCTATCTATCTAAATACCTTACATACCTTAAGTACCCAGGCAACCAACCATCTATTAATTAATTACTTAGTATTAATGTCCAATATGCCGTAAATTTATACTCATTAGATTAATTGTCGTCCTCTAAATGTTGCTTACATATGTCATTACAGTATATAGAAGAGCACGGGCCACTGGACTTGAGTTAAGAGGCCAAGTACAGTAAAAGGAAAAGGGCCAGTCTGCCAGGGAAAGAGCCTCAATAGGCCCCCACTGTTTTGCCCAGCCTCATTTGCTGTGAAGCTCTGGTGTCTGGACCAACTGCAGACGTTCAGCAGCCAGCCAGCCAGCCAGCCAGCCAGCAAGAAAGAAGCAGCACGTCGCGTTTGCTTTGGCGAGCCAGACAAGTTCTCCAAAATTTCTCGATCGCGAACTTGACTTACAACCTCCGGTCCAAAAGCCTTCGTCGCACCGGCCAGCACAACGCTACCCAACGCTACATACGCTACGGCATCCTGTCTCACCAGCCAACGAACGATTCCATCAGTTCCAATCCCCTCTTATTGTCCCATCAATTGCTTGGGTCCTGAATTGCTTGGCCGCCAAAATGCAGCCCGCTTATCGTCAGTTCCCGCAACAGCAAGTGCCGCCGCGCACTCCTCATTCGACCGCCCCGCGACGTGGAGGCATCGGTATGTGACTTCCCTCCCCTAGCTTCATTCCCAGTTTTCCTTGGTTTGCTTGTGAAGTGCAGTAGATTTGCGCTGTTCCATGTCGCCGCCACACTTAAGTCCGCGGCTCCGGCTGCGACGAGGACAAGGACAAGTGGAAGAAGCCGGGCGTTGCGCCTGCGCCGCCAGTGCGGTCGTCCCGATTCGACACAAACACGCTATAATCCGCCTTTTGCTGGCTTTATATGATGAGCATGTCGCGACCATTCCTCAGACCATACCCCACACAGAAAATCATGGCTCCACAGATCATTAGCCATCAACTAGTACCAGGGTACCGCTCTTGATCCTCTGGAATCCATCTTGCCCTGTCTTGTCTTTTGCAGTTGCAGCTTTTGGTCATTGTCTCCATCGCAACCGCCTCGTCTGACCAACCACCCACCTCTACCTTCTCCAGCTTGCCTCTGCTAACTTTTCGGCCATGGCAGGCCCTATGATGTCTACGGGACCTCACCACCAAGTTCCCATCTCCCAGGCCCAGATGGCACAACAACAGCAGGCTGCTGCTATGCAGGTCGAGATGGCGAAACGACGAAGCCGCAAGCCCACTGATAAAAACCTCCCCGATAATATCGACGAGTGTACCATCGGCGAGATGGGCGCCAAATACAGAGAGCTGCGCGACTTCGAGCGCCGACTTGACGCGACCATGACGCGAAAGAGGTTGGACATTGTAGATTCGGTCAACCGGAGTGTCAAGGTAAGCCAGAACTGTCATATTGTTCAGTCATGAACTTCGCTAACGAGCGGCCGGGTGAAGCGATGGAAAACGCTGCGCGTCTGGGTCTCCAACACCGCTGAAGACCAGCAGTGGCAGAATAACGATCTCAACGTACCCGCTTTCGATTTCAGCTCGAATTTGGAACCCACCTACCGAATCAAGATCGAAGGCCGCCTTCTGGATGACGACGACGACGATTTGGACAAAGAGGATGCCGACGATGAGGCGGACGAGGATAAGATGGACGAAGACGATGCCGATGCTAAGTCCAAAGCAACCAAGGCCCCCAAGTATCGCTTCTCCCACTTCTTCAAGGCCTTGACAGTCGACTTTCCTTCGAACCGCAAGGGCATCGACCAGAGCATGGAGTGGAAAAAGCCAGAACGAACTGGCCCCTCGACCAATCTGCCTGCGTCTGCAGACTTTGATGAGTTGATCTTTAAGCGTAGCGGCGACGAGAACATGCATATCGTCATCAACCTAACCAGGCATGAAGACCCAGAACGTTACGCCGTCGAGCCCGCTCTGGCCGACATTGTCGACAAGACGGAAGCCACGCGACAAGAAGTCGTAATGGCTGTGTGGGACTACATCAAATTCATGGGTCTGCAGGAGGACGAGGAGAAGCGCAACTTCAGATGCGATGACCTTCTCAAAAAGGTAATTTTACTACCGACAAACTATTTTGCTTCGGTTTTACTAACGCAAAGGGTGTCTAGGCTTTCGGCATCGAGACGGGCTCCATCCCCCTCCTATACAACTACATTACTCCCCAGCTGAAGCCTCTGCCGGCTGTCAAACTCCCCTATACCATACGGGTGGACGAGGAGTTCCACAAAGACCCCAAGCCAACCGTATATGACATCCGGGTGGCGGTTGATGATCCCTTGAAGGAGAAGATGGTAACCTTCCTCAACAATCCTGGATATGCGGGCATGCTTAAAGAGGTTGCCTCGCTTGACGATCAACTAGCCACAATTGTGCAGGCCGTTCACGTGTCCAAGTCCAAGCATGCATTCTTGTCTTCGTTAAGCGAGGACCCAGCCACGTTTGTTAAAGACTGGCTCAGCTCTCAAAAACGGGATCTCGACATCATCATGGGCGAATCCATTCGTGGCAGTGGCGAGCATGCCACAACGGGCGACGAGTGGAGGATGGGCGGCAAAGACAGCGTATGGAACACCATCAACGCGAAAGAATCAGTCACGATGTTGTTGGCGAAGCAACCACACGCTCCACGATAAGGTTATGCATGTAGTTAGACGGCGGGTGCTGTTTTCTTGGTTTATCGTGGAAAATGGGGAGTTTATGGCGTGTTTAGTCTATGCTTGATTGTCTGCGTCAATCACGATATCCAGAAGGGCATGAGCATATGGTTGGGCTCTGTATTTGTTGTACTATTTATTACTTTTGAGAAGAACACTTGGCCCACGAGATCCGTCTGTTAAAACAGGAGGGGCGCATAGTGGCTAATGGACATAAATTTGTTGCGCCAGACCTCGCATTAAGACGTCCAATGTCATGGTTGGCAGTCTCAATCCTTTCCCGTGGCTTATTTCATAAACTCGGCCGCCTGCTCCTTGTACTCCTCACGCCAGCGGCTCAGCGGCGGTCTACCGTTGGTGACATCGCCGGCGCTCCACGCCATGCGCTTCTTGTCCATGTCCTCGGTGACTTCGTTATCAGGGCATATGACCCAGAACTTCTTCTCGGCCATCTTCTTCTCGAGATACTCGACCACGTCCTCGGGCCACCACGGCGCATCGGGCTTCTTCGCGGCAGCCGCATCGCGACCGGCACCGGGCTGGCCGCCTGCCAGCCCCGTCCACGTCCAGCCGGGCACAAGGAGGTGCACCGAAACGGCCGGGTGGTCGGCCCGCAGGTCATACGAGAGCTGCTCCGCCAGCGACTTGACGGCTGCCTTGGACGCGTTGTAGGCTGGGTTCCCGGGCGGGTTGGTGATGCCTTGCTTGGAGCCCGTGATGACGATGGCTGACTCCGAAGAGGAGGACTTGATCAGAGGCAAGAGGCTGGTGATACCGTAGACTACGCCGAAGATGTTGACGTTCAGAATCTTCTCGAAGCCCTCGGGCGAGTCGAAGTTGTGCTTGGCGCCTGTGCCTGCGTTGAGAGCCAGAAGATTGATTTTGCCTGGTACCCGATTAGATTTTGTTATTAATAAAATTGGTTGGTATTCACTTAATGATCACTTGATATTCACTTGATGTTTACTTGATGTTCCCTTAAGAAAACCTACCATCAAAATCTTTCTGGATCTTGTCCTTGAAGCCTGCCCAGTCCCCCGCCTTGCTCACGTCCATCTGGTAGGTAGCCGCCACGTCCGCGGGGATCGCGGCCAGCAGCTCGGCGTTCCAGTCGGCCACGAGCACCTTCATGCCATAGCCGGCGCACTTCTTGGCCAGCGCCAGGCCGATGCCGCTCGCGCCGCCGGTGATGACGGCCGTGTTGCCGGCTTGGAAGATTGCTGAGGATGCCGCCATGGTTATACTTCTGGTTGTATGTTATAGTATTTGGTTATTGTGTTCGGACTGGTGTTGGAGGTTTGATCTATCTCTCTTGTTCTCCCCTTATAAAGATTCGGGGTCGGGCTTGATCGCTACTCGGCTTTAAGCTGAGAGTTATCGCCGCAAAGAGGTGGACTATTCTTTGATCTGCTTTATATACATGTGAACGTCACTCAACTCAACTCCTGATGAGGAGTTACCCCACTTCGACTTGCATAGGGGCTGGGTCTAGCATGTATGACCTACATTACCCGTTCTGGCTTTCAACTAGTTGAGGAAATAGAGAACCTAGAACTTAGAATAGCAACGAAAAACATGTATAAATGCGTCTGATATGAATATAACTGTGGGAAACAAGCAACTATATAGGACAGCAAAGCATCACCCATAGTAGTTCTCAACTTTTCATTAATCGTTAGACCTGCCATAAACGCCTAGCTACATGCATCGTAATGATTTCGCCGTTGAGGCTGCTTTTGCAAGTCTACCACATGCATCATGCCTGCAGCCTGCCCTTACATCATGCCACCATATCTTTTGTAGTTGGTATACCATAGACAACCTAGTAGTTGCAAGACTCGCAGATCGACTAGGCGCCCTGAGGCATCTGTCTCGTCGGCGGCACCGGGTTGGGCGGCATATTTCGTATCTGCTTGATGAGGAACTCCCTTTCATCAATGAATTGTTCGTCATCTGTGCGGTCCTCCAGGAAGTGGCTCAGGAAATTCAGCAGCTTATCCCTGTTCATCAACAAAATCTTCTGTACTGCGACCGACTTGTGAGGGTTCGCAACAAAAACTTTGAAAACATGGAACCCCTCATATTGGACCATCTTCCTATCGTCGCGTAGTAGATTCATGCAGATTTTGAGATGTTCGCCGCGGTCTACGTAAGCCGTCATGACATTGTAGTTGGAACGGTCGAGTAATATCTCGCCGAGCAACTTGATCGACTGACGCTTCGTGACATAGCTATTTGATTGAACCAGAACATGGTTGTATCTGTCAAAGAAAAGCTCGAAATTGACAGCCAGGTAGCGCGGCACAAGATCCTTGTGCTTTGTCAAAAGTTCCTGCGCAAAGGGGTAAGCAGTTGGCGCAAAACCAAGAAGACGGTGGTCTTACCCTGAACGTGGTGAAGGCATCAGCAGCCACTTCGAACGAGCTTTTGTCAATCCAGTCGAAGAATCTCCAGAATACGCCACTGCCGCTCTGTGGTCGCTCTCTTTCGATTGCCGTCACCCCCTTTAGACTCGAACCGGGCTCCTCTCCATCGTCGTACAGTATAATGGCAGCCGCAGCCTCGCTCTTGAGCACTTCTCTTAACACCGAGCCGGCGGGCGTGGCGCTTTCCTTATGCTCATAGCCGCGACATAATTCCAGCAAGACTTGCGGCTTATTGTTGACTACGTAGCTCAGTGCGACGGGATCGGTCTTGGGGGATGCGGTTGGTGGTCGGAAACGGAACACATAGGAGAAGATGACCTGGGTGTCTTTTCTCGATTCGAAGGGCAAGCGCCACAGATTCTGGGCAAGCAGCAGTAGCAGGTCCTCTTCTATCAGACCTTGCACCAACTGGTAAACTTGGTCAGGGGTACTGTCGGACTCTATAGCGAGGCAATAGCCAGTGTCAGCAGCGCTCCTCTACGAATTGGGTCTTAAAAGACAATTGACCGACCTGGTGTCCCTTGAAGTATAAGTTTCATCTGACTGAGCACCTTGGCCAGCTCCTCGGCCTAGAACATAGCCCCCTGCATGTCAGCCCTGTAGTAGGCATTGAAACAAAGACAGTGGGTACAAAGGTGAACGGTGAAGACGCACCTTGCCTGGGACTTCCAGCTTGAGTACATGCTCGCGAGCTTGCTTGGACAAGTCGAGTGTGTTGGTTCGAGTGCGCGCGCGGCCGAAGAGGAAGGACATGGTTGCGGAGGGTTGTCCGGGGGAAGCAAGCGCTTTGTGGGTGAGTGCCAGGCGGTGCCCAACCTTGATCTGCAGAGCGGTGGAGGGTGCAGGTAGTAGAGAGGCTGGAGGTCCCAAGAAAGTCGACTTGAGCGACTAACACCACAGGGAAGACGACAGGATCGCAAGTGTCAAGTCAAGCCCTGGGAGCCAGGGAAGCATTAGTATTTAGCTGCAGGGGAATATGCAGGAGATTGTAAGAAAGAGGCGACGCAAGTCTAAAACTAAAGAGCAAGGCCGACAAAGATCGATGTCCCGTTGCGTTGCTGTTTATTCCAAGGCCAAGGTCCAGTCCAGTGTCTTGGGGGGTGTTGTTATTTACTTTGGATTCAATGGTAGGCCAAGTTGAAACATGCACTTGCTGGGTAGCAGCGCGCAATAAGGCCCCGACTCTCTACAACGGCTAATACTGGAAGTACTGTGACTTTCTGGGGGGTTAAATTAGGATATCGCTTATCGCCCTTGAATGTTCCTAGGGGGGTATTTTAGATGTCATTGATGAGCCAAGACTCGCCCGACCTGGATGGCTGTGTCTAGACCTTTGTACGTACATGTAAGCCGGGCAGTATTAGTTATTGAAGCGGGCTATTCATTAGTTATTCGGAACGATTGACCTTCTGGGGGCATACATTGTGGTCTTATGCATCATCGTCGACCTCACCCAGTCAATTGGCGATTTAGAAGGGATAGAAGCCAATACATATGTGGCCCGCCTAGGTAGGTACTTTGAGTGTAGCGCAAGTACTTGGGCGAGGGGCAGCCCAACTGAACGACATAGGTAAGTAAGTATGTATGTATGTACATATGTAGTTTACCCCGCCAGTGCATAAAAGTCCGATAGGCGTCTTATTCCAGTCATAAGAGCGGTTTTGACTCACATTTTGTACCACCCCCACCAAGGAATTTTGACGGGAAGGTGGGATGTACATAATATCGTGCCCCTCGATTCACCATTCCTAGCCAGGCTTCTGATTCCACTTCAGCGACAGGAATCACCATCACTGGTAGCTGCGATCATATTGACCCCTTCGTCTGTTACCTCCTGCCAGACGTCTCAATATGTCTATCGACTTCCCCAAGTCCGAGCTCGAGGTCATCCAGAAGTGGAGGGAGTGGGATGCCTTCCAACGCCAGGTACGTCCGCCAAATCTGGTAAATGCGCACACGATGACTACAGAAACTAACGAGATGCGAATCGCCAGGTCGAACTGACCAAGGGCAAGCCTCGCTACACCTTCTACGATGGTCCTCCCTTCGCGACCGGTCTTCCGCATTATGGCCACCTTCTCGCCTCCACCATCAAGGATATCATCCCCAGGTACTGGTCTATGAAGGGCTTTCATGTTGAGAGACGTTTCGGCTGGGACACACACGGTCTGCCCATCGAACATGAAATCGACAAGAAGTTTGGCATCACCGGCAAGCAGGCCGTCATGGAGATGGGCCTGGAGAAGTACAATGCCGAGTGTCGCGCCATCGTGATGCGATACCGGGAGGAGTGGCGTCACACCATTGAGCGTCTGGGTCGCTGGATCGACTTCGATAACGACTACAAGGTAATTATTGGCGTTATACTAAGATTACGGGAGGGTAGCGCTGACGTTTACTCAGACAATGGACTTGACTTTCATGGAGACGGATTGGTGGGTCTTCAAGCAGCTCTTCGACAAGGGCGCCGTATACCAGGGCTACAAGGTCATGCCCTACTCTTGCGCTCTTACGACGGCTCTGTCGAACTTCGAGTCGAACCAGAACTACCAAGATGTGACGGATCCCGCAGTGGTCGTCTCATTCCCCCTTCTTAGCGATCCCAAGACCTTCCTCCTGGCGTGGACGACGACCCCGTGGACGTTGCCTACCCATCTGGGTCTTGCCGTGAACCCGGATTTCGAATACATCAAAATCGCAGACGAGAAGTCCGGCAACAACTACATCATCTTGGAGAAGCTGCTGAGCACCCTGTACAAGGATCCTAAGAAGGCGAAGTACAAGGTAGTGGAGAAAATCAAGGGCAAGGACATGCTGGGCTGGGAATACGAACCTCTCTTCGATTACCTCAACGCCGAATTCAAGGGTATTGCATTCAAGGTCCTCAACGCGACCTATGTTACCGATGACAGCGGTACCGGTATCGTTCACCAGGCCCCTGCTTTTGGTGAGGACGATTACAATGTGGCCATTGCCGCTGGTATCATCAACGAAACGCGCCCGCCGCCTGATTTCCTCGACGAAAAGGGTGTCTTTACTGAGAAGGCAAAGGAGTTCGCGGGTATGCACTGCAAGGAGGCGGATAAGCACATCATCAAGCACCTCAAGGGTACTGGACGGGTCGTGGCCGACTCCCAGCTGAGGCATTCGTACCCCTTGTGCTACCGGTCTGATACGCCTCTGATCTACCGTGCCGTGCCGTCTTGGTTCATTCGTGTTCCTGAAATCATCCCTCAAATGTTGGCCAACATCGACGGAACTCATTGGGTCCCCAACTTTGTGAAGGAGAACCGCTTCGCCAACTGGATCAAGAATGCTCGCGATTGGAACGTCTCGCGTAACCGATACTGGGGAACGCCCTTGCCGGTCTGGATGAGTGACGACAAGGAGGAAATGATCTGCATTGGCAGTGTTGAAGAGCTCAAGCAACTTAGCGGCTATGAGGGAGAGTTGACAGACATTCACCGGGATAAGGTCGATCATATCACCATCCCCAGCAAACAAGGCCGAGGAGATCTGAAGCGTGTTGAGGGTGTCTTTGACTGCTGGTTCGAGTCGGGAAGCATGCCTTATGCCAGCCAGCATTATCCCTTTGAGAACAAGGAGAAGCTGAATGAGGGCTTCCCGGGCGACTTCATTGCAGAGGGTCTGGACCAGACGAGAGGTTGGTTCTACACGCTGCTTGTGCTAGGCACTCACCTGTTCGGTGTGTCCCCTTTCAAGAACTGTGTCGTCAACGGCATGGTTCTCGCCGAGGATGGAAAGAAGATGTCCAAGAGACTCAAGAACTACCCGGATCCTAGCGCCATATTCGAAAAGTACGGCTCCGATGCGCTTCGACTATACATGATCAACTCGCCAGTGGTTCGTGCCGAACCTCTGAGATTCAAGGAGTCTGGTGTAAAGGAAGTCGTCCAAAAAGTCCTGCTTCCCCTTTGGAACAGCTACAAGTTCTTCGAGGGACAGGTGGCACTCCTGAAGAAGGTTGAGGACATTGATTACTTCTTCGACCCTAAGATGGAGAGCTCGAACGAGAACGTTATGGACAAATGGATCCTTGCCAGTTGCCAGAGTCTGCTTCAGTTTGTGAACCAAGAAATGTCAGGTAAGTCAAGGTGTCGGCATATTGACAATTTTGGAACGAGATACTGACAACTCTTTTCTAGCTTACCGCCTCTACACAGTTGTCCCTCGCTTGTTGGAGCTCATTGACAACACCACAAACTGGTACATTCGCTTCAACCGAAAGCGTCTCAAGGGAGAAAATGGAGTAGACGACACCAAGCACGCTCTGAACACCCTCTTCGAGGTTCTGTTCACCCTCTGCCGAGGACTGGCCCCCTTCACGCCGTTCATCACAGAGACCATCTACTCCAAGCTCCTGCCTCACATTCCTAAGGAATTGCAAGCAGAGGACCCTCGCAGTGTGCATTTCCTTGAGTTCCCTGACGTCAGGCAAGAACTGTTCAACCCCGTCATCGAAAGGCAAGTCGGCCGGATGCAAAAGGTCATTGAGCTGGCTAGAGTGTCGAGAGAACGGAGGACTCTGGGTCTGAAGACCCCCTTGAAGACTCTTGTCGTTCTCCACCGCGACCAAGAGTATCTTGACGATGTTAAGTCGCTCGAGTCCTACATCACTGAAGAACTCAACGTCCGTGACTTGGTTTTGACTACGGACGAGGCCAAGTACAACGTCCAATACAGTGTGCAGGCTGACTGGCCAGTATTGGGTAAGAAGCTCAAGAAGGATATGGGTAAGGTAAAGAAGGCGCTCCCGAACATCACAAGCGAACAGGTCCGCCAATATGCCGTTGACAAGTACATTGTGGTGGATGGTATCCGGTTGGAAGAGGGTGACTTGGTGGTCAAGAGAGGCCTGGCTCAAGACGAGTCGTCCAAGAATCTTGAGACCAACACTGACCAGGATGTCCTCACCATTCTCGACGCGGAGCTCTACGCCGAGCTTGCTCAAGAAGGACTTGCTCGCGAGATTATCAACCGCGTGCAACGACTTCGAAAGAAGGCCGGCCTCCAGCCAACCGACGATGTCAAGATGGAATACAAGATCTTGTCCGATCCTGAGAACATTGGACTTGCTGATGCTTTCACAAGCCAGACACAGTCGATGGAGAAGGCTCTTCGTCGGCCGCTCGAGAAGCACGAGGCTACACATGTAGACGGTGAGATCCCCGAAAAGAAGGAAGATGGCATCATCGCAGAGGAGGAGCAAGAGGTGCAAAAGGCTACTTTCTTGCTCAGGTTGTTGAAGATGTAAGGTGTTGAGAAAGTCTCAATCCTAGATAGAGCTCTCAATATGTGATCAATCATGTAACGAGATCAGTGAACACGGAAAAACAGATATAGTCCGGGCCAAGAAACCGGCATGAATATATTGAGATTGATGGCTAAATTCTACTTCTTTTTTGAAGCGTTCTGGGGCTATGGTTAATAACTGCTCATCTAAGTAAGGACAGGCTCGTCGTAGGCTCACCAAATAGCAGTTCTTGAGTTTCATAAACTCGGCAACACACTTATCCTTGTGTACTGAATTGTAGTCGGCAACTATGCATTTTCCATATACAGCTGCCTGTCCGGGTTCAAGGGTTAGATTAGAGACAGTAGATGATAATCAGACGTGGACATACCTCAGGAGAGCATTGAGAGACAGCTGCTGCAAACTTCTGGATAGGCCGCGTGCGGGTGGGCATCGTCGCTCTTCTGTGCTATGAAAGCGGTATATTGCTATAGGTTGTTTCTATTTCTCAGGGACAGTTGTTTAAGTACAGCAACAAGATGCACACCTTGGCTGCGAGAGATAGAAATGAGTGGTGACGATGTTACTCTTCCAGTTTTCGGAGCCAGCAAGCAGTATGCGGGCAGGTTCAGGTACATTGAGTACTTACTTTAGGTAGTGGGGGTTGGTGGTCTAGGGTCCAAAAGTCGCTAGATTTAGTGGCGGCGGTCCACTCGGTCGCTCGGTCGCTCACTGAATGTACGCGCTTGTGATTGACTGCCGACGCGTTGCGCCAATCCAATGTCTAAAAGTCCGTAATCTGTCGCTCAAACTGCTCTCACCTAACAACTCCGTTTGCTACGTCCATGATGTTATCGTCATTGGTGACTGCTCTCTTTTCCTACTGATCCCTGCTACCAACCAGTTTCAAAGCTGCTTCAGGCTATTTGTTTGAGCAGTCCAACTGAGAGGACGATGCTCGCCGCACCAATCGCTACGTCTTCAATATGTCCAGTGGCTCTGATCCTGGCTCGCTCTCTACTATCCCTGAAATAAACAGTTCCGAGGAACAGAGCCATCACTTCCCTACGAATGTCCGCGAAAACCACAACTCCCATGCGCCCGCCATGGTTGGGCCTGCCCCACAGGACTTCCACGACAACGAGCTTCAACTTATCTTCGATGTTGTCCTACGAGCCGAGGAGTTGCTTCCCAGCGCTGGTACGGCGGTGACTGCCTTGTACGCCGCGCATTTGGAGATTTGTAACAAGCAAAGCCTGAAGACCGAAGTCGACCAACGTAAAGCCACCCTATTTTTCAAGCTCGGGAGCCGTACGTATGCGGACACCCTCCGAGCGTCATTCGAGGAATGGTTACGTCGGATGAACTGCACAATCCGATTCGACGACAATGAAGATTCGGCAAACGATTCATATAGTGACACAAACGACGACAACTTCTCTTCCCGGTCCGACCATCCCGACCTGGCGTACGATGCAGACGGGGCAACCGACTCCGATGAAGACACCAGTGATCGCTTGGACGATGATGGTGACATTGATGAGGAAGAGGGTCGTGAGGCCCCTCGTGAGGAAAATCTGGGTGTCCAGAGACGTGAGGTCGAAGCAGGACCTGAGAGCTTCCTCGAAAGGAGTGCGATTGCTTTCGAAAACCATCGGGCTAAATTCGCCGCTGTCAGCAATATCCAACAATGGCAAGCTCGATCGTCTGGCCTGCAGATGCAGTTGGAAATGTTCCACGATGCTAGGGAGGCAGATTTTATCGATACAGCCGAGGACCGATTTATGTACTGGAAGGACGCTGCTGCCGAGCTTGAAGAGGCCCCTGTCAGTCATATACCTTCGAACGTCTACTCAAAGCGCATTGAGACGATAGCATGTCGAACCTATGAAATACTGACCTCCAAGAAGATCCTGGCTCAGTGGCGGCGACAATGTGCCAAACAACTACCTGAACCTGTTGTGGAGCCCCCGGAAGAGGAAGAGTACGAGGAAGAAGTGGCAGGTGACTTGTATCTATCTAAGCTTGCGGTACGAGCTCACGAGAACCTCATGAAGTCCCGCGTGTTCACTCAGTGGTCCAACAGAGCATTCGAGGAGGAGGACAAAGCTCGCGTTGCCCTCCGGGCTCACGAGATGGGGCTCAAGTCCAAGGCTTTCGGTGTGCGGCCCAGGTTGGAAGTCTTGGCGCAAGCTTTACAGCATCGAATGCTGTCGAACGACGGCTTAGGTCCGCCCGCTGACGTACCAGAGAGGCCGGCTTCAGCCCCCGTGACATCCACCCTATCTCCTCTGGGATCGCCGCTCCAATCACCCGCTATTATCGCAAAAAGTGACGAGGCATTGCCTCAAGTCGTCGATATTGCACAAGACGAGCCAGAAGATGACGAACGCACGATGATCGCCAGGAGGCATATCTTACGGATGCGCTTCTTCCGAGCTTGGGCAGAATACACACATACACATACCGAGAAGGTCAAGGACCATGTCATGCATGCAACCTTTGACTCGTGGCGTGGCAAGTCTAGCACAATGGACGACAAGGTATACAGTTGCGCTCAACATCACGAGCAGGATGTTGCCAAAATCACATTACAGAAGTGGATCGCCGCTGCCTCCCAAACCACCGAGTTGAATGCAAGAGCAGAGGAAGTGGAAACACGAGCCCGGGTTGAAGGCGCTCTCAAGCCGTGGCTTGCCAAAGCTCGTGCAGGACGTAGACTTGAGGAGAAGAAGGGTGGCGACTTCTGGCAATGGTATAACACACCTTTACGCGACGTAGCGTTCGACAGAGCCGCTAGCCTATATCACGAAGATCGCAAGAAACGCGAGGCCATCGCAAGATGGAGGCTCGTGGCGAAGGAAGGAAGAACTCAAGGAGACGTGCGACAAGACTGGGCATCTAGAGCTGACTACTACCGTACCATAACCACAACTCTGCGCATTTGGAAAGCACGTGCTCGAGAGCACGCAGTTGAGACGTCTATGAAGGAGGATGCTTTTGGCACTTGGCGACAACTCAGTGCTGGGGATCTCCCACATCAGCAACAAATGCAGTCGTTCGCTGAACGAGCAGACTTTTTCTACAAGATGACTGAGATACTTCCAGCTTGGCAAATTGTAGCAGAAGAAGCCAGCCAGGAGCATCAGCAACTACAGGAGTACAGCGAGCGTGCAAACTTCTACTACAGGGCTCGTGACACGGTGGTTTTATGGAGATCTTTGGCCAAGAAGCGACGGAAAGCCAGATTCAAGGAAGCCCATCTGGAAGTTCGCCGGAGAGTCAAGAGAGGAATGGGGGAGTATTGTATTGCTCAATGGCGGGATAGGCTACACGCCAGCTACGATCGCTACGAGGAGATGAATGCAGCTCTGGAAGATGCCATTGCTAGCCGCGAGTACGTAGCGACTGCGGAAACATTCGGCACCTGGAGACAACGGGCACAGGACAAGACACAACTGAGCTCGATCAGCCACGACACCATTAAGCAGCGGACCATCGACACTTGGAGAGAACGGCATCTGACTGCTCAAGACATGCAGTTCGAAGCCGGAGAGTACCGGAAGAACCGGAACATAGGCAAGGCCCTTAGAGCGTGGAATCTCAACTCGCTCCAGATCAGCAGCCGAAGACACACAGTGGATAATATCCGGGAGAAGAGTGGCCGCAGATTACTTCGGCAAGGCTTTGAAACGTGGCACAGGAATGCTGCGGACAAACTTGTACCAACCCAGCTCCCCGAGGGCAACGGGAGTATTGTGGAGGATGCGCTGCAACAACAGCAACAGGCCCCTCGACTTCAGTTAAGGAATAGTCTCATCTCGTCATGGCGGTCTACAGCGACACTAGAGTCTCCGCCACCTCGGTACCGAGAACCGCGGGAGGAAGCGGGTACTGCGGAGAAGCTGAGAACAGAGCCGGAAGTCGAAGCGGAAACCCCGTATGCCCCTACTCCGGGCAGACCACAGTTATTGCTTGGGTCCTTTGGAAAACAGCAAACCACCACCCCGCTCGCCCCCGTGCCTAGCCGACAGGCGGCGTGGCAGGCAAGAGATTCGATCCTGGGAGGATCCGCCATTGAAATGAGAGCCAACCGTGTCGCTGCTCGGCCGAAGCGGAACTTACGGGTGTCGTGGGCACAATAAGGTCGGTCGGATTTGTGTGTAGGAATTCGGGTTGAGAGATTGTGATGTTTAAACCACAAGGCGTATGACTATAGGACAGGAACAAATTTGCATAAGTAGGCGTCGTGATATTTGATACCCCATTGGAGACCGGCAGTTATTAGTTATATTCAAGATCACATATATAATCACATCCTTTTTCAGGCTTCTTAGATACTAGTATCCCCTTGATTGCCAGATACTCCCGTAAGACTAGGGAGCGTTTTTAACCAATCGATATACGTGCACACCACATGAAGATAGCGGCACGCTCCCTTCTATAAGATATACCTCCAATTAGATATTCAGATGAAAGCCCCCAGTCTTATTGGAGTATCTAGCAATTAAGGGGATACGTTCGCTTCTTCCGTATGCCCTTCTGTGGAAGGCTGTTGCCATTTCTTTTCTTATTCAATGACAAGTCGGGCTCGGGAATCAGATTATTTTCTCCTTGTAGGCTATAGTGATATGTAGCAATACGAACGTAATAAATAATTTTTGGGCGTCTTAAGCCGATACTAGGATACAGATTCACAAGGTAAATAACAGCAGGTGTAAGACGGCTGGCATTGAGGTCTTCACCGAGTTGGAAGTGGGCCGGCTTCAATTAAAGCCGAAAGCCGTCCACTCCAAGCCGAAAGCCGAAAATCTCCAGTATCTCGTCTTCACATACGGATATGCAATACCTACACACCCTATTCAGAACGCATCTTTACATGTTTATGAATCACTAAGAATATATCAACGTTTCGAAGATGGTATCACCGCAGCCGCTACCCTCACCTAGTATAGCACCCAGACGTAGAAATGGTAGGAAGCAGGCCTGTATGCCGTGTCACGAGAGGAAGGTGGCTTGCGACCATATACTACCTATCTGCCAAAGGTGTCGGGCTACTGGGAGAGCCGACAAATGTGTGTACTCACTCCCTGCGGAGAGCCCATCCACGCTGTCCTCGGCTCGGAAACGCCGGCGACTGTCTGCCACGGCTTATAGTGAAGTTACCACAGCAAGGGCAACTTCGTCGACCCCCTTGCCCGAACCCGAGCCCGGCATGTCTGCACGCCCTCCGCCAGGGTACCTTGGGCCGACGAGCTTCTTCCCTGTCTTTGAGGAGGCACAGACGCACCTGCTAACGCCCTCGGTATCCGAGTCTGCCGCCGCATTGACAGACCCGTTGGACAATCCCGCCCAGTTGGCTTCTAGCCGCTCTCAGGAATCCGAGGAGACGCTGAAACTGTGCGTCGAGGTCCTCTCCTGTATCCCATCGCGATGCGCTAGCGAGGTCCTGTTTACACGAAACATGAACCCATGCGATACCTGGCTCCCCGGCGGCCGCCTCCGGCTCGCCCACTCGCTGTATGATGCGTTCGGCACCAGCCTAGAGGGCACACGGCGCTATTCCCATCTCCGTGATATGGCCAACACGTTATGCGCCAACTCCAAGTCTCCCTTTTTCGAGGACCATGAGGATCCTGACGAGTATATGGACGCCATATGCGGCTCTCACCTGCGCTGGGAAAGCATGGGTGTCCTGTTCACGTATTGGGCCTTCAGTGCTTGTTTGACCCGCGATGTAGAGATGGATCCGAGCGGACAGAACGTCATTACCGGGCGCCAGATGGCGAATCGTTTTACCAATTGTGTATCAAAGTGTATCGAGATCTGCCGTAAGCTCCGCGCACCTCCGAACACCATATTTGTCTTCGTATGCTTCCGACATGTGCTATTAGAGTCCACCGTCTCAGGGGATGCAAGTGAGTAGACTATATTTTCTTATTTTCTTTTCTTATCTTCTTTCCATCTTTTCTACCTTCTTTTTTTCTCTCTTACTTTCTACTTAATCGATTGTAGGCTGTACTGCTTTCCGTATCATGCTGACAAGTGGGAAATATAGGCCTGGAGACGTGGAAGTTACATGCAGAGCTCGTGGCCCTGGCAACATTTCTTGGCTTACACTGTATACCGAGAACCACGCCTTATGAGCCCAGCATATCCTCGGAGATCAAGAGAAGGCTGTTCCAATGTATCTATAACATCGACAAAGTGATAGCTACCTTCACCGGCCGACCACCGCTGCTCAACGCGAGGCATGTGTCAACGCCTCTCCCATTGGACATTGACGATGAGATCCTCCTAGGCGATAGGCGACGTCTGCTAGAGGTTGCGCGGAGCCCAGAGATAGCCGACGAGAAACATTTCTACGAGAACAAGATAAAGACCGTGACAATCATGCGAGCCCGTGGGATGATGGCCTTCATCCGAAATGACATCCTAGACATCTCCTTGGGCCAAATACACGGCGATGTTGCAGAGTCGCTCAGGTGAGTTCCCATCAAAACCTACACCCTCTTCACACTTCACATATGCGTGGTCAAGGAGTCCCAGCCAAGAAACTTACATAATGGACGTCTTCAGCCAACTACACCAGCGCGAGATCGAAACTTATTCCAGCTTCCCGGATGTGCTTATCTTCCGACTCGAAGAAGTCTCAGATCATGCCCTGGATCCCGCTATCAGATACTCTAGATTCTTGGTCCGCCTCGAGCACCTCCAGAACCTCTTCTTCATACAGCGGCTCTATGCCAAGCACGGGCAAAGTGACCGATCGGAATTGCTGACCGTCTCTTATGAGATGGTCTCCATCACGATATTCTTCTGGACGCATCGTGATTGGTTCAGGGGTACCTTGGGAGACTACGAATGGCTAGTAAGTATGACCCAAGATGTTTAAGAACTATACCCGCCTCTGTCTTTACGTTTAGCGTCGTATACTGATTTTGATTCCTCTCCGACTTAGGTTATGTCTTATGCTGCTCCCGCTGGAGGGGTTCTGAGCATGGAGCTGCTGAACCCTTCGCCGCCCCGAGCCCTGCTGCCAACTTCTTCGACCACTCCTGCAGGTGCATCGTCTGCCTCCGCTACCGCTACCGCCGCCGCCGTACCGTCATCTCGCGACAACACTCCTGCTACTGACAGGAGGAAGCCGTTACTCTCAAGGCCTTCCCCTTCGTCTTCCTCAGCAGCGGCCGCTGACTCTTCCACTTCTGGTTCTTTTGGGAAGCCGCCAAAACGCTCCCAGATCATCCAGCAACTGAGCCTACTCGTCGGGTTCCTGGAATGGATCCGCCCTTCGGCGCCCAACAGCGAGCTCTGCCAGACCGTGGGCCGGATCATCCGCCATATTCTCGACCAGACGCTCGACGGACCCCCTGCCGGGCCGGATGGGGATGCGCCGCCCCTGGTAGACTGGAACACGGTCGACTTTGCGACGGATGTGAGCAATTACTTCAACTTTGATTTGTTAGATACCTTTGATTGGCTGTAACACGTGAGCTTTAATATAATGTATACATATATGTATAATACCATACTATACAATACCACAATTCCAAAGTGTATTCAACGTGAAAGAGAGTAGGTACATACAGGTAGTCTGCTGTGTTAGGCGCTAACTAACCTAAGGGGCGGGCGGCACTTGCCGAACAGCTGTTTGTTCGCTCTGGCCACGGTCCACCAGCCAGTCCACCCCCCGGGAAACGCGTTTCCCGGGGCCCAAGTGCAGCCAAGTGGACGTCATGCTGCAGCAGAGCTTGGTTCAGATGACAGCTAAGGTTAACGCGAATGGAGCTATCGCTGGATGGGGTGTCAGAGTGTCACCGACGAATTACACGGCATCTGGGATCATCTGGGATTGGGAGGCCACCGAAAGCCGCAATGGGATTTTTGAGTTGTTGTATTACCACATGACTTTTTATGAACATTGATGAAAGCTGTTGTTTGTATATTGCCATGTATAGATTTCAATACCTACATGTATTCTCAAACCGCATTTACTTTGCTGCTGCTACCTTCCCTTCTTCCGCCATCTAGATACCTCAGGTACCTAAGCCCCCTGTTGAGCAGTGCATGCGGTTAGCTAAGTAAACGAGCAAGCTCCCAACACGTCGTAATCCGAGCAGCGGAATTCCCGAAACACCCACATCTCACCACTGTCACTCGACGTCCGAACTTCGAAATCCGCTACATCCAGCGCCAGAACTGAATAATAACACGCCTGCTCTCGAACTACAATACTGTATCGGTAGTGAATCATTTTTGGCTACTACCGCGCACGTCTTGCGACTCTTAGCCCCTCCGACCCCGTCCCGAGGAGGACCACCCACTACTTACTCAACCGACTTCGACGAAGCCAGCAATGTCCACCCGGTGATTTTGAATGTTCAGAGTCGAGCATGAAGGCCGTCCTTCCAGGAAAGCCTGAGGCGAATCTTCAGGCGCTCTCGACGGGCTACTGGAAGGGCAAGCGCGTCATCGTCTACATCACCGGCAACGCCTTGACCATACTATCCGGGCCCGACGCCGTTCTTCAAACCATATATGACGATGACGAGCGCAGGTTAGAAGCCGTCGCCTTTGATGAGGCGTCGGGAAAGATAGCCGCTTGCACAGGAGCTACAGTCAGGGTGTATAAGCCTCTAGAGTACAGTGACGATGCCCTCAAGGTTCGTGATCCCGTAGTTTGGGAATAAGAACATCTTCCCTATAGATTAGGCAACGCGTAGCTTACCAAGAATACTGCAGTGGTCTCTGCAATCCTCTTTCGAAATTGAAAATGCCCCAACGAGTGCGACCCTGTCCTGGGGCAGCTCTGAAGAGCTGCTCGTAGGCCGCAACTGCCTCTGGCTGTACGACACGTCCACGACGAATCCCACGCTTCACTGGAAAGCCGCCCTAGCCAGCCCCGTCAAAGCCGCCACTTTATCATACGACTCGGCGTACATTGCATCTATAGGGCACCACGATCGCCTCGTCAAGGTCTGGCGCAGACTGAATTTTGGGTCAGAGGAGGTACACTTCGATTTCGGCTATCTGCCTCATCCGCGCGCGGTGACAAATATGCAATGGCGCAAGCCTTTCCATGTAGACCAAACTATTGAGAATGTTCTATACACATTTGGTGCCGACAATGCCCTGCGCGTATGGACTGGCGCCGAAGGCCTCAACCGAGAGCCCCAGCGCCTCTGGGGCAAGATCGATCTGGCCACAGCTATACAAGATGACGCCCCCCGAGACACCCCTGGAAATGATATGCGCTGGGCCTTTATAATCAACCAACGTGACCTGGCTGCCGCGACAGAGAGTGCAGTGCAGGAAAAGTCCAGCGAGCAGGAGAAAGATGATGTCCAGTTGCAGTACCTTATATCCATTGCGAACAGGGACACTGAGATATGCGTGGTTCTCGATGGGAGGGGGAATATGGCGGCATATGCACTCGAGAACATCAGCCATAAATCGAAGAGTGCGAACCACATCGACAATGTTGCGCTGGTCAAATCTAAGGACTTTGACTTTATGGGAAAGAACAAGAGTTTCCCCCATGTTGAGATTACAAGTTACTGCAACACATCCTCCAGCCACCTGTACGTGTTGGTGCACCAGTTTGATGGGAAAGTAGAGGTTTATGAGAGCAATATAGCGGACTTGCTCGATCCTACTTTGAAGCCTGGCCGCTTAAGCCATCGAGCAACCTGGTCTGGACATTCAGCCTCCATCAAGAAGATTGTGCGCAACTTCAGCGGACGCGCCATCGTTTCGAGGACAGAGGGTGGCGAGAGTATGGTTTGGAGACATGCTATCAAATCGAGCGACGCGAAGCTCTTCCGTCAAGCCGTCATCCCAGAGAAGCGACATATCCACCGGATATGCATTTTCCGTGGCGGTAGTTTCGTCGTGTTCCTACACCACGATGCGATTTGCCTCTGGGACTGCAGGCCATCAGCGCCTTTGCTACTCGCAGAGCAGAGGTATGAAGTCGCGGGCAATCCACTCTGTATCTTGGTCCTCCCACGACCTGATGTCGATGAGGTTTCTACCGCCCATATTGCGACTATTACATCAGATCAGAGAGGTATCGTCTGGGAAGTGAAACTTCCGCTTACGGACTATGGAAAGGCACGAACCAATGGCCACAAAACGGATCAAGCATCCATACGCGAGTTCTGCAGTTTCAAGCTAGATGATGCCGGCGACCTTGCCTATGTTCTACCTGTGGATCCTGCGGGAGCCTCGCCAGTCAGCTCTGGGTTTTTGGATGTATTTGCCAAAGATGTCGCAGTCTCCTACACACACTCTGGCCGAGTCGAGTTCTGGACTGCGCGAGTAGATAGGGACCGTAGCCGAGTGGAGTGGCTTTCTACTGCGGTGATGGAGACTGGCATCAGTGAACCAGCATTGGTCAGTGGCAGCACCATGAAAAAAGGCGCGTTGGTAAACACCAATCGGTCAGAAGTCACAATCTGGGACATTCGTGGCGCGAGGCTTGAATATGCACAGGACTTTGGGAGCCACAACACTATACAAGACCTTGACTGGACATCAACGCCAGATTCTCAGTCGATACTGGCAGTGGGATTCACCTATCGAGTTATCCTGCTCTCTCAGATGCGATTTGATTATCTGAACAAGGGCCCTGCCTGGGCACAGATACGAGAGATCAATCTTCGAGAGCTCACCCCGCATCCCATAGGCGACTCGACTTGGTTGAGTAGCGGCGACTTGGTCATTGGTGCTGGCAACCAGCTGTTTGTGTATGACCGCATGTTTGAGCCTCCAAGCTCCGTCGTCAATAACAGTCGTCTACCCCTGCGCAAGGGTGCGACCAGAGATCTATTCGAAGTGGTCCAAAGACTCAACGGGCCACTTCCCATCTTCCACCCCCAGTTTATCAGCCAGTGCATGCTAACTGGGAAGAATGTTCTGGTGAAGCTTATCCTGCTATCATTGAATCATACATTGAAGTATTTCGCCGAGGGCGATATTATCGATGACTACCTGGGCCTCGATTTGTCACATTTCTACCTGGGTGGTAATGTAAGTTTGAGAAGAAATACCTGCTTTTTCCGCTGCTGCTTGCTGACTTGATATTTAGACTGATGACAACAATGAGTCTTCACGCTTAATGGGGCAATTGTCCCTCGACGAAAGCGAAGATTCGTTCACTGAGGATATTGCTCTTAGCATCTGCGAAAAGCTGCAGAAGATCCCCCTGCCACAGCTCTCAGGTCACGAGCAAATACAGTTGCTGGACATAGTGGAATGCCTCGGCCTAGTAGAGCAACAACGACGCTCCATGGATGAGAATGCAGCACGATTCATGCTCTTCTTCCGGCAACACGCACTTCGGAAAGGTCGCACAAACGAGTACCACATGTCCTGGCGGGAAATCAACTGGGGTTATCATTCAACGAGTCAAGACATCTTGACCGACTTTGTCTCGCGGCAGTACCACGGCTCCATGTTGTGGGAGAATGCAAGAGAGAGCGGCATCTTCATGTGGCTAACAGATGCCGCAGCAGTAGTAAGTTGCCCCAACACTAACTCGTCTTGACTCAACTAACAATCGGACAGAAAGCACAGTTCGAAATCGTGGCTCGTAACGAGTACACGAAGAGCGAGACGAAAAGTCCGGTTGACTGCACTCTTTTCTATCTTGCCCTGAAGAAGAAGACAGTACTCCAGGGTCTTTGGCGTATGGCCCACGGAAACAGGGAGCAGGCTGCTACTCAGAAGTTATTGGCAAACAATTTCGACGATCCCAGATGGAAAACCACGGCACTGAAGAATGCCTACGCCTTGCTTAGCAAGCGTCGATTTGGTGAGTTAGCCCGAGTCTGTCCGGCCATGCGCATATTTGGCGAATACTAACCTTTGAATAGAATATGCCGCGGCATTCTTCCTTCTCGCAGATCATCTGCAAGATGCCGTGAACGTTTGCTTAAACCAGATTAAAGATCTGCAGCTGGCCATTGCCATTGCCAGGGTCTACGAAGGGGATGATGGGCCTGTCATGAGGAGACTGCTCGAGAATGAAGTGCTCGCAGTGGCATCGCAGGAGGGTAACCGATGGCTCGCGTCATGGGCTTTCTGGATGCTGAGGCGTCGTGATATGGCTGTCCGGGCCTTGATTGTAAGTCTATGCTGGAAGCCTGAGACGGACGGAATGACACATGCTAACCCACGAGAACAGACCCCTGTTTTCACCTTGCTCGAGACACCCTCTACCCCAGATCTCAAGGCAAAATCGTTCTTGACCGACGACCCTGCCCTCATTGTGCTATACAACCAGCTGAGACAGAAAACACTACAAACGCTCCGGGGAGCCTCAAAGGTCACACCCAAAGTAGAATGGGACTTTGTTATCCACAACGCGCGGCTCTATGACCGTATGGGGTGCGACTTGCTGGGCCTCGATCTCGTGCGCAATTGGGAGTTCCTGCGCTCGCCGACGGCACAACCAGGACTGGGCGGCGAGATCGACCCTCGAAAGCTGTTGCGTAGGAGCAGCTCGCTTGTGGTGGCAGACATGCCGTTGAGCCCCGTAGATATCGAGATGAAGACGGGACACCACCCGACGAACAAGGTGCAGCAGACGCCGACGGTGTTCGAGGAGCCTGACGCGAGCAGTCTTTTGGATAGCTTCGGGTTTTAGTCTTTCACCATCCTCGTCCCCGTCGTTTATGCATTGCATATCGCGCGCGTTCATGTATTTCTAGGTATCTTACTGCATAGCTTCTCGTACTTCCTGCTTTTTAGCATGCCGAGATGGGTTTCGGGGCGTGTCTGAAAACTGCTGGAGTCGGAGTTGATACGATGCTTTTGCTAGCTTTCCCCCTTAGCATGGGAGTTTCGAATCAGAAACAATATAATATGTCGTTGGCATGAGTAATATTGCTGCTCTCAGCATGGATGCATGCGTCCTCCCGATTTCCACTTTCTGTAACTTGATCTTGTCTTCCTTCATCGAGATAGATGCACATCGCCGTTGTGCCACGGCTACACAGCAAAGAGGAAAAACACATAGGTAAGCTAGGGGCCGTATAAATATACTACATTGTCAATCCTCCAATGCTACAATTTTCTGTCTAGTCCTTTACCAGCCCAGCCCAGCAGAGGACTTTCTAGGTAACAACACTTGCGGTATCATCCGCGAATACATTAAATAACGGAAGGATAAAATAACTCCGTAATAGTTCTAGACGACTATAGAATAATCAGTGGAATAATTATTCAGTTATCCAAGCCTCCATTTATGTGGCCATGTGGTGGGCTACATAGAGTAGTAGGTAGTTTATTCGTACGAACTGGAGACAAGCCGGCGTCATTCCCGCCCTGAAATTGTCTGCGTAACCCGGCACGCTCTCCCCGCCGGCCTCCCGTCTCCTTGTCTAAAACAGACTGCCAGAACTGGTTGGACTGGTGCGACGGTTCGGTGGTAACGGGTTCAGCGGACGAAAGCGGGTTTTTCTGGTTTCAATGTTTCGGGGGTCGTCATTGGCGCTAGCTGGCATAGCATTGATGTTTCTGCCCGGACAGTGCCAGACCTTACTCGAGCATGGATGAAATGAGTGCTGACTTTTATTATTAATCAGTACACTACACGACATATTTGTATTAGCCGGTCAAGTGCTGACATCCTTGTCCCTATCTGCATCTGCATCTGCGTCTGCGACTGCGTCTGCATTTGTATTTACAACTACTATCATCCATCTATCTCCATCTATCCAGCGATCTACTCCATTTCAAATCCCGGGCCCGCTCTCCCCCCAAATAGAGCCGCACTTGGCACTCTTTATCTATACCGAGGGATCACGCGCTATCCATATCCATTCCTATCTCTCCCTCTTTCACTCTCCGATTCGCATTGTTCTTCCTTTGCCGCCGACATGATCGCCTAATGGTTCTATCTTAGAAGCGATTTATAGAAGGAAGTTCAAATAGATCCCACTTGGTTTTTTTCTTCTTCTTATACCTATCCAAGTATATTCTTCGGCCAGCCAGCCAAGGCAGGCTCAAGCCGCCATGCCCACCTCGGCTGCTACGGAGCTTCCGCGCCCGCCATCGGCAGGAGCCGACGAGGATCATCAACAACCCCCGGGGCCGGCGATGGCTCCTTCCGCTGCCGTCCACGCCAAGGTGCTTCCCGAGGGTCGGCATTTCACCTGGCGCGGCGTCGGCGTCGGCTTGCTCGTCGGCTTGGTCATCTGTTTCTCCAACATGTACTTCGGGCTGCAGTCTGGTTGGGTTTCCATGATGACCATGCCCGCCAGTCTCATGGGCTTCGGCCTCTTCAAGGTCCTCCAGCCGCACCTCCAGTTCCCCTTCTCGCCGGTGGAGAACGTGCTTGTTCAGTCCGTCGCAGGCGGCATGGCCATCATGCCTCTGGGCTGTGGTTTTGTCGGGGTGGTGAGTAGTCCCGTTTCCTTTCTTGTTGGTTGGACGAAAAGCAAGCAGCTTGCTCGAATGTGACAGTGAATGCAACACACAACATTAATACATCCATTGGGACTATAGATGCCGGCTTTAAACTACCTTCTCGCTGAAGAAGAACAAGGACCCGTGTTTCTGCCCATGTGGAAGTTGATTGTATGGTCTCTCGGCTTGTGCTACTTCGGTGTTGTATTTGCTGTGCCTCTGTAAGTGATGAGCCGCCAAAAAAAAGACAGGTTAACAAGTAAAATAGACGTAATGACTAACAGCGTGCAGCCGACGTCAAGTGATCATCAGGGAGCAGCTCAAGTTCCCCAGCGGTTTCAGTACCGCTGTGCTCATTGGTGTGTTGCATGGCAAGGGCCAGTCTCAAAACGGCGCTGCCTTGGACCCCTCGAAAGCAGCCACGTTCGGCAGTCTCGCCATCGAAAACAGGCCCCTAATAGAGAATGAAGACGTCAACGACGATGATTCCGACGACGTGAGAACGCTCGTCGACGGAGAGTCCCAAATCAAGCCCGAACAGAAGTATAGCTGGGGCGCCAACATCCGCCTGCTCCTCATCTCGTTCGTGATCTCGGGCATCTACACGTTCCTCACCTACTTCTTCCCCATTCTGCGCAGCCTTCCCATATTCGGCGCCCACGCAGCCACCACATGGCTCTGGGACCTCAATCCCAGTCTGGCATATGTCGGCCAGGGCATCATTATGGGGCCGGCCACAACAATGCACATGCTGATCGGTGCCATCGTGGGCTGGGGTATTTTGTCACCCTTGGCGCACAAGCGTGGCTGGGCGCCTGGTAAAATTAGCGATTGGGAGTCCGGCAGCAAAGGCTGGATTGTTTGGATATCGTTGGCAATCATGCTTGCCGACTCCGTCATCAGTTTGGGATATGTCGCATTCCGGCCGATCGTTCAAAACGGTCCGGCCTTTATTCAAGAAAGCATCGAAAGATACAACCAGGGTGGCGTTCAGAATGTATTTCGATCTAAGCGACGGGGACCCCGCTACTCGGCATTGAACTCGGATGAGGCGGACCCTCGTGTCTCTACAGGAAGGAGAAGCTCAACGTCAGAGTTGCTCCCCAGCCCCGACTTCCACGAACACGAAGATGAGTTGCGGACCTGGGACGAAGATGACGCGCCCCCTGAGCAGCTGGTCGGGAGCAAGACTGTCAGTATCGGCCTCGTGGTTTCGATCCTGGTCTGTGTGGCCAGCATTCACATTACGTTTGGAGACTTGGTGCCGCTCTACGCCAACGTCATGGCCATTCTGATGGCTCTCGTCTTGAGCATCATGGGCGTGCGGGCGCTGGGCGAGACCGATCTCAACCCCGTTTCGGGCATATCCAAACTGGCGCAGCTCTTCTTCGCCTTGATCATTCCGCAGTCCAACAAGTCGAGCGTGCTGATCAACCTCGTGGCTGGCGCCGTATCGGAGGCCGGAGCGCTTCAGGCCGGCGATCTCATGCAGGACTTGAAGACAGGCCATCTGCTCGGTGCGGCACCGAAGGCGCAGTTCTGGGGTCAGGTCATCGGGGCGACTGTAGGTGCAGTTGTTAGCGCCTTCATCTACCGGCTGTACACGGCCGTGTACCAGGTGCCTGGCGAACTGTTTGAAGTTCCTACAGCGTATGTGTGGATCTTCACGGCACGACTAGTGACGGGCAAGGGGTTGCCCCCCATGGCCAAAGACTTTTCCATTGGCGCAGCTGTCATATTCGGCTTCTTTACCATCTTGCGGACGAAGGGAATGGGCAAGTGGTGGCAAGTGTATATCCCAGGGGGCATTGCTGTGGCAGTGGGTAAGTCAACAAACCACAAACTCGACCATACCCATTCAACTATGGGATGTGAATGTGCAATTGCTGACTTCGATATGTAGGCATGTACAACGTCCCATCGTTTACATTAGCAAGGACCATTGGGGGCGTCCTCAGCTGGGTTTGGAGAAGTGTACTGAAGAAGCAAGATACGCCGTTAATTGTGCTAGCTTCGGTAAGTTCTCACAGTCAACCATATTTCTTGAGCAGGATATACATAAACTAACACTACACCACAGGGTTTTATTTTGGGAGAGGGATTCTTGAGCATTGTAAACTTGCTCTTACAGAGCGCCAAGGTGCCACACTTATAGTTTAGAGATATCTGGTCCATGTGAAGAGCTCCTCCTTAAAGGTATCTTCCAAACCTAGCAAGCTGAGCGTAGACGATACCATACCTTCATAAATAATATATATTATTCACTATTTATTAAACACAATATATTAATTATACTGTAATGTAATGCATTCCGCCTTCAGAAGAATGGCCGGTTCTATACACACTTGGGAGGAAACCCCACCAAATTACTCAGCCCCCACTTGGAGAATGTGGTATCGTATTGAGGGGCTTGCATAGTAGTCGAATGATTGATAGTCAAGAAGGTTTTCCAACATTGATATTTAAGAGTGTCTCTTTCGCCGTGCACGAAGTATCGAACGGAAGATAAAACCAAGTTTACACGAATCTCTTAAATCAACGCCCCCAAAAGATATTCAAGATGTTGATCAAGGAGAGCCATGTGGACGTGCAGACGAAGGTGGATGGGAAGGAGTCTACCATGAGTGAGAACAGCCAACCCCACGTCGACTCGCGATGAATTAGTGCCTGACCCTGAACAGGAATCTTCCTCTTCCACCCGACTATTCCCCAGTACCCCAATGCGTAAGGCCCTCGTGTGATTGAGACTTTACGGTTCGTTCCTAACTTGAATTCCAGACGATTCCCTGGTGTTGCGCTTTTCAGCGAAATCTACCAAGGTACGGACATCATGAATTACACGGCTCCTCCCCACACAGTACTCATCCTTCCGTAGTAACTGGACCTGTTGCGAGGTTCGCTCGTCAGATCGCTGGCCAGGGCTACATCGTCGCTGCGCCGTCGTCGTACCATGACTTCACCGGCCCGGAGCCGCTGGCCTACGATGTGCCTGGCACAGACGCTGGCAATGAGTGGAAGGTGAAGAAGGTAACATACAAGCAATCGACCCCTGATTTTATTTCTTCGGGCTATGAACTAAACAATGTTTCAAGACTCTCCAATCCTACGATGAGGACTCCTACAAGACGGTCGACACCCTCCTGGGACTCCCCACCTGCACTGGGCGCATCGGTGTTACGGGCATGTGTCTTGGCGGTCACCTGGCGCTGCGCGCTGCTGTAAGTTACTATATATCTTCTATCTGGCTCGAACATATCACAGGGATGAGACCTAACCCTGGCAATAGCTGGACCCGCGCGTGAACGCCTGCGTCACCTACTTCGCGACCGACGTGCACAGCCGCACCCTGGGCCCCTACGAGGCCGCCAACACGTCGTCCGAGGCGCCGGCCAACAGCAACCACACCATCGACCTCCTGCACAAGACCCAGGCCGAGGTGGCGCTGATCTTCGGCATCAAGGACACGCACGTGCCCGACGCCGGGCGCGACCTGATCCGGGCCAAGCTGCGGGAGCACGGGGTCGTCTTCAGCTTCTACGAGTTCGCCTGGGCGCAGCACGCCTTCATCCGCGACGAGCTCAGCAAGGGCCGCTACGACCCGGCCATCACCAAGGTCTGCTTCGAGGTCTTGCTGGAGCTGTTTGGGCGCGCCCTCAAGACGGATTTGGGCAGCAAGGACGACAAGCCGGAGAAGCTGGAGCATGTGTGCTAAAGGCCGAATGCAGCTGAGATAAGGAGTCCTACATTCCATGACTACATGTACCTACCTGCTTACCTATTGACGGATGTCAAAGGGAATAGGCGTTGATGCATTCGGACAAATAGTATTATGAATGGATGTCTAATGAAACAACTGGAAGGAGCGAGAAGTGTGACCATGATTACGATAAACCGTTAGGTATGATAAGGACTTGCAGCTTGAGGGCATTCGTGACTATTTCAATGTCATACATATATGTACTATGGAAGGTACGTCGGTACATGCAGCTGTACCCAGTAGGTTGACCAGGGTAGCACAAAGTTCTTGCTGGTAAGCATCAATGTGACATGAGGTTGACTGACTATCCAGCTCTGTCCAGCCTCACTTCAATCAATCAATTCGTTTCATGTACAATGGTTACGCCAGATTGCCCTTGCGATTCAATGAGTATTCCGGTGTTAAACGTGGAATCAACCTGTAAACTGTCAGTGATTACTCCGTACATACCTACTTATTCGGTACCCGTAGGGAAAAAAACGCCCCAGAGTTGAGACTGGAATACCTGACCAGCATGGTTGGTGTCCTAGCGACAGTAGCGAGTAAGGTAGCGAGCGACCACAGTCAGCTTGCCAGCGGCTTGGGTCAGTGGGAGGTGGGAGGTGGGAGGGAGCTTGGACCACCGCAAGTGGCATTATCTGCCCTCACCGTTTGTTTCATCGCCGGGTTGACAGAAATCTAGATGCTTATGTCACTGAACCCGTTTGGACGCCAGAAGAGACCTGTGGAATTTTTGGATTTTTTCAATGCAGATTCCTCCAGCTCCGTCCGGCAACGCAACCGGGAGGCCCCAATTTACGAAGCCGGGTGCCCGGGGCAACGAAATCTCAAATTTTCCAGTGGCAATCCAAGGCACAATCTGCTGCTAGGTTGCCTGCTAGTTGCTAGGGGTCTGAGGCTGTAAGGCTGCCAGATGGAACAGCGAGGTTGGAAAAAGATCAAAATGACATAGCACCATGATGTAATGCGGGCTGCGGGGTACAAAGTGAAAAGGTCAGCCCCATAGAAAATAAATCTGGAAGCGTCCTGAAGCTCAGGGTGTTCAGTGGCTGTCAGGGAGTATCAGTGAACCAAAAAATGAAAATAATCAAGGAAAACCAGGTGAATTGAATGCATTGAGAAAAAAAATCTGCTTGAGTAGCGGTTGTACCTGAAAACAGCCTCTTTTGCTGGGCAACCTGGGGCCACGGAATTGGGTAGATGCTACCTGAATGCCTGAGTCGTTGCGCGAACCTCGCAGGCTGTTGCTAGACGGAAAGCCATAGAACCTTCTCGAGAAGTCACGGTGGGGCAGGCCCTCGCATAAGTACGTAGGTAAAGAATTCCTCTCCCACTGCATTCTGATCCTCATTCTACATTCACATCTACCTCTCTACACTTTTTTTCCCAGAGAAAATTCTTCCTTTTCTCTTCTCATACACATTTGTCCTTACCCATTAAATAGGACATCTCTTCCCACACTCTCCAGAAGTACCATCCCCCACTTCCCACTTCTGTATCTACACACCCAAACACTCCATCACACAACCGCCAACATGGTCGCCGCTGTCGGTATCGATCTGGGCACCACCTACTCTTGCGTGGGTGTCTTCAGAGACGATCGCATTGAGATCATTGCCAATGACCAGGGTAACCGCACAACACCTTCCTTCGTGGCCTTCACGGACACGGAGCGTCTCATCGGAGATGCCGCCAAGAACCAGGTCGCCATGAACCCCCAGAACACAGTCTTCGACGCCAAGCGTCTGATCGGTCGCAAGTTCGCCGACCAGGAGGTCCAGGCCGATATGAAGCACTTCCCCTTCACCGTCGTTGACAAGGCTGGCAAGCCCGTCGTCGAGGTCGAGTACAAGGGCGAGAAGAAGCAGTTCACCCCCGAGGAGATCTCCTCCATGATTCTCATCAAGATGCGTGAGACCGCTGAGGCTTACCTCGGTGGCACCGTCAACAACGCCGTCATCACTGTCCCCGCCTACTTCAACGACTCTCAACGTCAGGCCACCAAGGACGCCGGTCTCATCTCGGGCCTGAACGTCCTCCGTATCATCAACGAGCCCACCGCTGCCGCCATTGCCTACGGTCTCGACAAGAAGGTCGAGGGTGAGCGCAACGTCCTCATCTTCGATCTTGGTGGTGGTACCTTCGATGTCTCTCTCCTCACCATTGAGGAGGGTATCTTCGAGGTCAAGTCTACTGCCGGTGACACTCACTTGGGTGGTGAGGACTTCGACAACCGTCTCGTCAACCACTTCGTCAACGAATTCAAGCGCAAGACCAAGAGTAAGCACCTTTCCCCATCCGCCTCCATCTTTTGACACAGACACTAACTTTCTACAGAGGATCTGTCCGGCAACGCCCGCGGTCTCCGCCGTCTCCGCACTGCTTGCGAGCGTGCTAAGCGAACTCTGTCTTCGTCCGCCCAGACTTCCATCGAGATCGACTCTCTCTTCGAGGGTATCGACTTCTACACCTCCATCACCCGTGCCCGCTTCGAGGAGCTGTGCCAGGATCTCTTCCGATCCACCCTCCAGCCCGTCGACCGTGTCCTTGCCGACGCTAAGATCGACAAGTCCCAGGTCCACGAGATCGTCCTCGTCGGTGGCTCCACCCGTATTCCCCGTGTCCAGAAGCTCATCACCGACTACTTCAACGGCAAGGAGCCCAACAAGTCCATCAACCCCGATGAGGCTGTTGCCTACGGTGCTGCTGTCCAGGCTGCTATCCTTAGCGGTGATACCAGCTCTAAGTCCACCAACGAGATCCTGCTTCTCGACGTCGCGCCATTGTCTCTCGGTATTGAGACTGCCGGTGGTATGATGACCAAGCTCATTCCCCGCAACACCACCATCCCCACCAAGAAGTCTGAGGTCTTCTCTACCTTCTCCGACAACCAGCCCGGTGTCCTCATCCAGGTCTACGAGGGTGAGCGCCAGCGCACCAAGGACAACAACCTGATGGGCAAGTTCGAGCTCACTGGTATCCCCCCCGCTCCCCGCGGTGTCCCCCAGATTGAGGTCACCTTCGATCTTGATGCCAACGGTATCATGAACGTCTCTGCCCTCGAGAAGGGTACTGGCAAGTCCAACAAGATCGTCATCACCAACGACAAGGGCCGCCTGTCCAAGGAGGAGATTGAGCGCATGTTGGCTGAGGCCGAGAAGTACAAGGAGGAGGATGAGGCTGAGGGCCGCCGTATCGCTGCCAAGAACGGTCTCGAGTCTTACGCTTACTCTCTCCGCAACACGCTTGCCGACTCCAAGGTTGACGAGAAGCTTGACGCTGCCGACAAGGAGACTCTCAAGACTGAGATCGACAAGGCCGTTGCCTGGCTCGACGAGAGCCAAGCTGCCTCTCGCGAGGAGTACGAGGAGAAGCAGAAGGAGTTGGAAGGCATCGCTAACCCTATCATGATGAAGTTCTACGGTAGCGCTGGCGGTCCCGGTATGCCCGGTGGCATGCCCGGCGGTGCTCCTGGTGGCGCTGCCCCCGGTGCCGGTGGTGACGACGGTCCCACCGTTGAGGAGGTCGACTAAATTGCCTGCCTTCTTACAACATAATACCCTGCTTTCTTCGTTACGGCGTTTACGGGTGTCCTTGACACAAATGAGTGGTAGTCTGGGACAAGGGGTTTGCACTAGATTTTCTACACATAATGATGTTCAGGGAAAAGTTTGAGGTTTCACGATTGCATGGATGTATTCTAGGTAGCAATCATCCGACGAATCAATGATGAATAGTTCATAATACTCTCTGGCTCTTTTCTTCAGTGACTTGTATTCCATAACCTGCCTAAGTGATGTCCTCCCCATGATATTGATCGTAGTGGCCTTTGGTTAGTGGAAGTAGTTATTCCATTGGTATCACTAGCCAAAAACATTGATGATTCTACTGTTCGCTGGTGTCTCGAAATAATTATAATGTCATAACTGATTTGAATAGTTGGACAAACGGTCCGCATAATAAGTCGTCTATATAACAAGTGGTTATTTCACTAGCTAAAGATTTTGTTGATTCAACCGTCCACTGATGTGTCAAAATAATTCGAATGTCATAATTGGCTTGAATAGTCGGATAAACGGTTCGTATAGCCACTGTTCACTGGTGTCTCGAAATAATTAGAATGTCATAGCTGGCTCGGGTAGTTGAATAAACGGTTCACATAGTCGAAGCTTTGCTATCCTCGTTCATAAAGCTGTCATGATTACCACAGTCATGAGAATGGGACAGCGTTGCATGCCTCATCCTCATTTTAATTATTAGTCTTTTTTACACAGCGGATGTCAAGATGCCACCGTTGTGCACAACGTACACGTTCACTAGACGCATGTACATACTTATTCATAGGCAACATCCGTCACCTATATCTACAGGAATGCTTCCAGTAGTATATAGAGTGGCAATGACGAGGGAGGTATCACGTTTCTAGTAATTCAACTGATGAGGTAAAGTAGCGAGTTGCGGTACCATTATTTGTTTTTACATATTTAGACTCAGCACAAGTGTTTGGCTCTAAGAAACACTCCCAGTATAATGCTACTCATGTTGTCATCACCGCGTCTGTTGTTGCTGCTGCTGCTGTTGATCATCCTTGGCCAGCGCCTCCTGCACCGCACGTCGATGCTCGATCTCCTTGACGCGCCACTCCTCGTCGCCGAGGGTGGGGCTCTCGTACGTTTCCCGGAAGGCCGAGTCGTAGGGCACCTTCTCGTCACGGCTCTCCCAGACGTCGGCGCTGCTGGGGCGGCCGGGACCGTACTTGTTCCACTCCCTGCGGCGGTAGTAGTTGCGGACGGCTTCCTCCTTGCGGGGGCCCGACGCCGTGCGGTTCCGCATGCAGAACCAGAAGTCGTCCCAGTGCTCGCTGCACGACCGCACCGTGCCCGCCCGATAGATGCTGTGGAACTGGCTGCCCACACCCTGGCAGTAGAAGGCCGCGTCGAAGGCCTGCCGGCACGACATGGTCGTCGGGAGGAGCGACTCGGAGAGCGGGTCGAGCGGCTGCGGGCGCTCCGCGTCATCATCAGCTTGTGCGGTGTTAGTAGACCTTGATTTAGTCTCTCGGGTGCTGGTGGGTGTATCATTGAGGAGGGAAAAGGGAGAGGGTGATGATGATGATGGTTTGTGGTCAGATGGGGTGGCGGACGAAGTGCCTGATGATGGGGAGCTCCCCCAGATGGAGCTCCAGAGTGACGACGACGACGACGATTTCGAGGGGTCGGCTGTCTGGGACGACTCGGTCGCGGTCGGTCGCGATGCCTCTGCGGATCGACTGCTGCTACCGCTGCCGAATTCTCGCTGGATCTGGGCCATGAACTTGGCTATCTCCGGGTCGCCATAATCGTTCTCGGACTCTTTCGCCGGCGAAGGGGTGGCAGCCGCGGCCGTCCTCGTCTTGTCGTCATTGGATGCCTTTGAAGGCTCAGGTGTCGCCCATAACCAGCCCATGGTGGATAGAATTGCAGAATGATTTCAGTGGTGTGATGTATGTATAGTTGGTGCAAAGTCTTTCGATCTTCAGATTAAGATTCCAGTCGCGGATATAGACAAGATAACCAGCGTCGGGCAATCAAGCGGGGGGAGAAGGATTTCGTGGAGTAATTGGCTCTCAAGGTTGGTTTCGTCACCATCACACCACCGGCGCAGAGTTCCTTCCACATGCAGTTGCAGTGGCCTCGGGAAGATCAATGGTGCAGCCTCCGTGTCTCGTGACTGATACGAGGGAAAACCAGGGCGCTGGGTGTGGGCGGCCAATGGGGAATATTTCTCCAAATTCGTGTCTTGTGCCAATCTTTGCAATATGAGACGGCTCAGGAGCAGGAGGTTGTACCAAGTAGTACTGTTTATACACTAATAATACATAGGCAAGCTGGGTGAAGCGAGACCTGGGCGTAGGCACAAAGGGTGGTTAATGACGTTTTTACGTGTATGAGACTCTGAATAGATGAACCATCCCGCAGTCTGCTATCGCAATCGCATAATTATTGTTCTCCATGCTATCGTGTGGCTGGGTGTGGCTTTGCTAGATCCCAATTGTGGCGTGTGGAAATTGGGTAACCGACTACTATTGACGTGTATCATGTATACTGCATGTGCATGTGCATGTGCCTGTGTGCTGTCACTACTGCTGTGCTTGCTAAGTAGGGTTAGGCAGGTTATGACCTCATGCGGGCGGGCGGCTAATGGGCTAATGGGTTAATCTACTTGAGCTGATCCCTCTAGCTTTAACTAGCAAGAGCTCAGCTGCTGGGTCACCATAATAAGAGGAATATGCTACCCGCACTTGTTACGCGGCCTTAACAGCGTGCTTTTTACCACAAAAAAGTGCCTCCTTATGCTTGATCTCCAGGCTGAAGCCACTTCGCCGTCATGAGGGCCTTCAACCGGAGCTTCATTCGGCCAGCTCCCAGGCTGCCGGTGAGACGGGTCTATGCCCAGACAGCATGGAAAAGCACCAAGAGCAGTAAGAGCACTACCGACACGGGCGACGAGAAGACGGGCCATATTGCCGCAGAGTCCAACGAATCCATTCTATGGGTTGATACCATCTTTCCCCTGAAGCTCACGGGGCTTCTACGGACACCATGGCAGAGCCCCGACAGAGACCTGTCGGAGCTGTTGAAACGCTCTTACACTTCAAGTCTGGGCATCATGGATCCCATCAACACTGTCAAGCGTGCTTTGCCCAAGTCGGACAACATCAAGGTCACCGAGATATTGCCCAGACTGAAGGACGGCGGTGCCTTCGTCAAGTTCTCCCATCCGGCAGATGTCAATCCCAAGGAAATTGCAGCAACTATCTCCGAGGGTCTCCAGGAGCGCCCGGTCAAGCCATTTTTCAGTCCATTCAGGGGTGTCCATGCGGGTCTCGTGAAAGGTGTTCCTTGGCTCGAAGATCTTCATAGATTCCCCTTTTCCAGACTCCGAGTAGAGTTCGTCCCTAAAACACCCGGCGAAGAGGTTGTCGAGCTCTCACAGGAGGATCTCTACAGCATCTTCCGTCGCTATGGCAAGATCGCCGAGATCGAATCCCAGCCCTTTGACTCCAAGGTCGTTCCGAGGTTCGCCTACGTGGACTTCGCCTTGGTACGGGACGCCATCATGGCGCGGAACTGCTTGCACGGCTTTGTCGTCTCGTCTGAAAGCGGGGGAGGCAAGGCCGGGACCAAGCTTCGCATGTCATATGAGCAAAAGGCCAAGGGTCACCAGTACTGGAGCTGGATGTCGAACCATCCTCGTATCGTCTTCCCGATCCTAGTTGCCCTCCTCACCGGTGTCACCGTCGTTATCTTTGACCCGATCCGCAATTTCTTTGTCAAGGCTCATGTGCAGAAGACATTCCGCTTGAGCAACAGCAAAGTCTACAGATGGATTCGACGACAGACATCGGACATTTTCTCATTCAGGCGCCAGAAGTCGGACCAAGCCGGGCTCAATGCTGTCTGGAGTCACCGCAAAGATATGATTGAACAGATCCAAAAGTGGTTAATGGAAACCGCCGAAACCTTCATCGTCGTCCAAGGACCTCGTGGCTCTGGAAAGAAGGAGCTTGTCACCGAACAAGTTCTGAAAGGTCGAGGCAATGTTCTGGTCCTTGATTGCAAGCCAATTGTGGAAGCGAGAGGAGAATCAGCCACCATCAAGCACATGGCGGCCCAAGTTGGCTACCGCCCGATTTTCTCGTGGGCCAACAACATCAGCAGCATGATCGACTTGGCAGTCCAGAGCACCACCGGCGTCAAGGCCGGCTTCTCCGAGACCCTTGAATCGCAGCTCCAGAAGATCCTGGCCACCGCCGCATCAGCATTAAGCGAGCTTGACATCTCCGGTCGCAAGAAGACCGACATCGACGCCCAGCTTCCCGTTGATGCCTACCTCGAGAGCCATCCCGAAAAGAGAGCAATCGTTGTTATCGACAACTTCTTGCACAAGAGCGAAGGCAACGCCATTGTTTACGACAAGATTGCCGAATGGGCTGCTGCTCTGGTTCAGTCTAACGTTGCCCACGTCGTTTTCCTAACCAATGACAGCTCCTATTCCAAATCTCTATCGAAATCGCTTCCAGACCGTGTTTTCCGTCAAGTATCTCTCGGCGATCTCTCACCGGAAGTCGCCAAGAGCTTTGTCGTCAGTCACCTGGAAGGCGATGACGAGCCTGTCGCCGTCATTGACGACGACGATGATGAGCCTGCTGAGAAAGTAGCCAAATCAAAGCAAGCAGTCAACCTGAGAGAACTTGATGACTGTATTGGAACCCTGGGTGGCCGCTTGACTGACCTCGAGTTCTTGGCCCGACGTCTGCGAGCTGGTCAGACCCCTAAGCAGGCAGTTGCTGAAATCCGCGACCAGACCGCCTCCGAAGTCCTGAAGATGTTCCTTTTGCCTGGAGGCACCAAGGTTGACGAAGGAAGACACTGGTCTGTCCAGCAGGCTTGGTACCTGATCAAGGCCCTGGCTGCCGAAGACAGCCTGCGCTACAACGAGGTGCTCCTCTCGGACACGTTCGCCACCGACGGCGAGGCGGCCCTCGAGAGCCTCTCCAACGCCGAGCTGATCACGGTCAAGAACCTCAACGGCCGTCCCCACAAGATCACGGCCGGCAAGCCTGTCCACCAGGCCGCCTTCACGCAGCTGACCCAGGACCGCGTTCTAACCGCCAAGATGGACCTGGTCGTCTTGGCCGAGCTGTCCAAGATCGAGGGCCGCACCATCGAGAAGGTCGAGAATGAGTTGGCGCTGCTGGGTGGACTTCCCAGACAGCCTGCCGAGACGGCTGGGCGAGTCAACTACCTCCTGACCAAGCTGCAGGCGAGCCAGGCCAAGATTGAGAGCTATGATAAGGAGGCTTCAGGCTTGAAGAAGATTCTGATCAACCATTACTAAACAGAAGAACCTTCTTGTGATGTTGAATCTATAAAATAAAATAAGGCGGTTTCGAGATTGGTCTATATTTATTTCTAGCGTGCGTTGGGGTAAAAGGGGTAAGGGGGGCTGGTGGTGGTATACGCATGTTAAGATACCCTTCTCAATTCATACATTTGATTACCATGAACACAATTCGCGCGCTGCCTAGGAATGTGTCATTTCCGACCTTTACTGCCCTCCATACAGAATCTATATCTATATTATGTATAGTACCAGTAGGTGAAGGGCCAAAAGAAAAGTTCACATGACGCGATAACGCCTATACGCCGACTCGAGATACGAGGTACGCAATTTGAGATAATACAAGGAGGGTAAAAGGGTGCTGGCCGTAGTCCAAGGTGCTGGCCGACGTGAGAGGTGCTGGCGGAGGTTGCTGGCGTACGTCGGCGAGGGGGTGGGAAAAGGGGCTGGCGTCGATGGTAGGCAGGTGGTGACGGGCGTTATCGTAGCCGTACCCCTCGCTACGATTCAAAGAGTAAAACGGAGGCGTGGAGCGTCGGCGTGTTGCTCGTCTACTCTATCTTACTTCTTCAAGCACATCTGGCAGAACAAACTTCAGCCTTAACAGAACATCGGTCAAATATCGGTCAAACATCGACAGGACGAACAACATCACGTTGCGATTGTTACTCTATCTTGGCTTCGACAGCGGCATACATTGGCATACGTTGCGGTTTTGGAGCAATGCTGGAACTAATAATACGAACGGTGGATCTGGAAGTCGACGACATCCAAGACCAGTGATGTCCGGATTTTCAATGATATGTCTGAACGCTCGTGGAGTGCAGCGCTGGATTTTTGAACAGGTACTTGTAATGAAACCGGGTGATCCTGTTGACAAGAGGTGGATTATGTACCGGGCGAGTGAGGAGTTGTTGACATTAACCCGGTTCTTGAAAAATTCAATCTCTCGATCTGATGGCTGACCAGTGGCGCGCTTGAGTGCGTTGCAGAGTACGTGCTCTTCGGGAGTATCGACGACCGCGTTGCCTACGAGAGGGCAGTCATGGCCCGTGGCCGGGCCCAAAGAGAAAGGCAAGAGGCTAGAAACCCCAATCTTGTAGAGCACCTCCTACACAAGGCAGCGTGTTTGAATCACTAGATCGCATGTGGCTTCTCTAGATTTGTCAAGAGTGATGCCGATGATATGCCTTCTCAATCATCAAGGGAAGACAATCAGATGTGTCAATCCTGCTAGCGAGTAAACATACAACGAGAGAGGACTCTACCCGACGCTCATGTAGTCACAGACGGTCACGTCACAATGGAAATTTGCAGTCGACCATCAAACAATATGGTATGAAAAAATTGTTCAGGTCGTACGCAGCCGGAGTACGCTTATTTGGTATCATCATGCATACATGTAAAATGGAATATCCCTGAAAAAACGCCATGGTTCTTTTTCTTGGATAGGAGATGCCCGCGCCGCCGTCCCTGTGCCGCCCTAGCCTCGTAAATCTGGATGAAAAGGACCTGATGGTGCTTGCTCATTCTGCCGCCTCCTCCCCTTCCGGCGCCACGAGCATCTCGCAGCCTTGAGCGAAAAAGATCCGTGCAGGCCTTTCCGAGGTGTTCGAGATGCTATAGTGATTGCCTATTAAAAAGAAGAAAAGATAGCCATATTAGTACGCGTTTGTCAAGGACTCGGAATATGCATGCATGTCTTACCTCTCGGAACAAAAAACTGCCCACCCTTTCCAATGCGGAACTGGGTTCCCGCAATCGTGACCTCGACACTGCCATAGTGTACGAAGAAGACCATTTGCATCTTACGCGCGTTCTTGGGTTTCTTCTCCGAATGAGGAGGCAGGTCTACTATACCCGAACCAAAGAACGGTAGCGTTAGAGTCTTGGCAAACTGGAAGGTGGCGCCCTTGATGTCCTTCATCTGAACTGCCGCCTCCGATATGGCCATCTCTTCATCGATCACTTCGACTTGCTCCTCGCCTTCGGGTGGCTCCTGCTCATACTCTGGCCGCCACACAATGCACTCGCCTACCATGCGGCCAGGATCATCTTCCCAATCTGAGCGCTCTTCATCCTCTTCGTCTTCCTCGGCCGAAGCCTGGCGTTTCGGCCTACCTCGCGCGCCAGTACCAGGCCTACCACGACGCTTGACTTTGGGTTCGTCTGGCCCGGCTTCCACCCGAACCACGGATTTGATCGTTGCCAACTTGATATGGCGGCCTCCTTTATCGGGGACCAAATCTTCGTTGTCGGTATCAAACTCGTAGCGTTCTCCCTTCCAAAACTCTAATGGCTTTGCTGAGATTCTGCCCGAGCGCGTAGTTCTGATATTGCCTTCGCCCAGACCTTCGCGTCTTAGAATTTGCAGCCCTCTTGACTTCGGCATCGGGGCGCGAGGAATCATGGCAGGAGAAGCAGGGCCCACACCGGATGATTTGCGCTTCCGACCAGGCTTGGCCTTCGGTTTGCTTATGGGCATTTCGGCTTTGACTGCCTTTCCCTTCTCCTTCCGGGCCTTCTTGTTACCACGCTCCTCAGCGTCGGCAGTTTCAGAGGTATCTTGGTGGTCCTCTTCAGGTACGCGTCGCTTGGATCCCTTTGTGGCCGGCTCCGGAGCTTTGACCCCTGAATCTCGCTTCGGACGTCCTCGTTGCTTCTTGGCTGGCGCTTCGGCAGGCTCAGCAGCATTGGGTGCTTCGACTAGAGATGAATCGGCCTCTTTATTCTTTGGTTTGCGTCCACGTTTCTTGGGCTGTGGCTTTTCCTCTTCAATGGAAACTTCCTCCGCTGGCTCCTCTTCATCATCCTGTTGCCCTGATTCGTCCTCCATCTCGGGTTCATTGTGTGCAGGAGGCTCCAGGTCACTATTGTCGCCACCCATATCGAGGACCTCCATAGGCTCTTCATCTTCTTCCTCTTCCTCTTCCTCCTCCTCCTCATCGTCGATTTCTTGCTGCACAGGTAGCTGGTTCTTCTTGGGCGGGGCTTGTCTAGGCAAGTCTTCCTCATCGTCTGAAGAAGGGAGTCTGTTGACTGGTCTGCCACTCTGGGATCCCGAGCTCTTAGTCTTGGAGTTTCCATTGATAGGGGGTTGCAGGGTCGGGTTCGCGAAATTCAAGCGGCGCTTAACCGACTTGCTGGCAGGACTCTCTGCGCGATCGTCTACAACGGAGCCCCGGGCAGGCGACGAGCCAGGGGCTATGTGAGTGTTGTGTCTGGCAGGTGAATTGAGGTGTGTTTTAACGGGCGATCGTGCCCTGGGAATCGAGAGGCGACCCTGAGAGGGATTCCTCATGCGAGCCACAGTGGCCGGTCCCAGTTGGGATTCTACAAAACCATGTTAATCTGTGTGCATCGTGCTTTAGTAGTAAATCAGCCGTGGTAGAGCGCATACCATCATCGAGCTCCATGCTCTGCTCCTCGTCCGACTCGCCTTCAGACTGGTCATTAGAAGCGCCATTTGTCCTTTTCGCAGTTTCTTTCTCGGGCGACGAGAAAAGGTTGTCGACAGGTTCCATGCCATATTCGTCGCGCTCGCCGGTATCTACCAGAGTGACACCAGTTTTCCTGTCGCAAAGAGTCAATGGATGTTTCCTTGCGCTACAAGGGCAGATTGGCAGGCGCAACATACCTTCCTCTTACGCCGAGTTCAAAGATCTGGCCCTCATTTTGGGAAGACTGGTTGCGCCGTTGCGCCGTAGCTTGTCGCGGCGCCATGGCGGTTTCGTGTCGGAGTTATTGACACGATTCGAAGTGTGCGCGTTGTTGTCGGCAGCAGCAGCAAATAGCGAGTTGAAAATCGCCGGTTGTTCGCATATAAGTCGACGAGCCCAAATTCATTGGACTTGTTAACTTTTGTTCACGCAGCTTGACGCGTGAATAGTGCGACCGGTGTGAATCCAAGAGTTGGTTGTAAGTTTGGTGGGGACATTGGTATCAATTGTTTATTTCATGGCTGCTTCTGGGATAGGTTGCTACCAAGGCTTGTAAGGTAAAGTAGCACAGCAAGAGTAGCACACCTCAAGACTCAGGGACAGACAACACTACCAAGGAATGGGGGGCATAGCAGGGGCGCTAGTAGTCATATGAATGAACTGGTCAACATTGAACCCTCTTGCCCTTCAATACTTGCGGTATCGTTTAAATAATGAAATCATACCCAATATAACAATATGGATAACTACAAAATAGTAATTAGTAATTCACCCGCGATTATTCAATTATTCGAGCATCCGATTATGCCAATCTTCTAATATAGTAGCTGTTGTGGCCAGTGAGGTGGACTTAGGAGGTGCTAAATCGCCTGGAAATCGAGGTAGGCTGGCGGGAGCTGCTCTTGGAGACACAAGCACCACCCATGCCATGATGGCCTAGGCACATGTACCTAGGTAGGCATGTACTTCAGTACCTAACTTATTAACCTAGTGCATCGGGGAGCTTGACGCGCCTTGTCACCCCCCCTAAAACGCGTCCAGCTTCACTAAGAAGGTCCCCTGTTCTGCCTGTAATGCGTTGCTAGTGAAACCAAACCACTTTACGCGGCTGTCTACGCGATTTTGCAGTTGCTTTTTATATCACCTACCTTAAGTATTTCTATTTTTATGAGCAGCCGATCCAATTCGTACCAGTGCTCTCTAATTCTCACTATTGGAACTTCTTAAAACCTCATACTTGGATATTGAGCGATCTTGGGTCTATTGTTGTATACCTATCTACTATACTCACAGTCAATAATTTGTTGCCCAGCATGGAGGACACTCAGATGGCCGACGACGCCAACATCGAGCTCGAAACCCCCACGTCTGACGTCTTCGTCCCGCCCTCTGTCTACCGCGAGACCTTGCACACCGGCGAATCCTACGCACATTTCTCCGCGGTCCCCGACTCCCTGAAGCCGACCGAGGGCTCCGAACTGGGCGAAGCCTGCTGTCTCGGCGTCGACGAAGCCGGTCGCGGCCCCGTCCTGGGCCCCATGGTCTACGGCGTCTTCTACCTACCTTTACCGCTGTCGGACCCCCTCCTCAAGACGACGCACCACTTCGACGACTCCAAAGTGCTGACCCCCGCGGTGCGGTCCTCGCTCATGGAGACGCTGTGCACGCCCGGCACGGTCCTGAACCAGTCGTGCGGCTGGGCCGTCTCGAACCTGAGCGCGCGCGACATCGGCGCCCACATGCTGCGGCCGACGGCGGCCTACAACCTGAACGCGCAGGCCATGGACGCGACCATCGCCCTGATCGAGGGGGTCCTGTCGCGGGGGGTCAACGTCCAGGAGATCTACGTCGACACCATCGGCCAGCCCGCCGCCTACCAGAAGAAGCTCGAGCGCGTCTTCCCCACCATCAAGATCACCGTCGCCAAGAAGGCCGACAGCCTGTACCCCTGCGTCAGCGCCGCCAGTGTCTGCGCCAAAGTCACGCGCGACGCTGCGCTCGAGGTATTATACGAGGCGCGGGACCCCGCCCGCCGGGAGCAGCAGCAGAATGGCAGTGGTGATGGGGAGGAGGAGGAGGCAAAGCCCGAGACTATGTCATGGGGGTCAGGATATCCATCAGACGCTCGGTGCGTGAACTGGTTAAAACAAAATATGCACCCCTTATTCGGCTGGGGCCCAGAATGCAGGTTCAGTTGGGGCACGTCAAAGGATATGTTAGAAAGCAAGGGAGTCAAGGTTGAGTGGCCCCTGGACGAGGATGAGGGCACAAGTCGCGTGACCGACTTCTTTGTCGAGGGCAACCGGGAAAAGGACTCTGACGAGTTGGGAACTTGGTTTGGCACACCTGCCGGGCTCGAGGCATTCTAAGCCGTACGATGCTACAGGGGGGTTCTTACGTTCTCCACGATAGGAGTCAATAAATACGCCGAGAAACCCCGAGTTGAGAGGATGGAGACTTTTGTATTATACCTAGACCCTGTCACGACCTTTAATGAACATATATGCATTATATCCTGCGCCTTTCTGTTTCGCCATTTTATTCCCATATGCCCGCCATCAAATATCGTCATCATCATCAATAGACTTGGAGCTCTTCTTCCTGCCGCGGCTGTCCAGGGTGTCCATGCTGACAGAGTCGCTGTCGCGACCACGTGCCGGCATGGAGATGGCCTGTCTGGCCGTGTCGTTGCTCTCGATGAACTCCCGGAGCTTCTGCTTGCCAATGTCAATACCCTGGCCCCAGGCCGCATTGCTCATCGACATGATAGGGCCGAGCAGGTTGAACATGTAGGCGGCATACGTGCCACCCATGATGACGATGAGAAGGAGGAACAGTACAGGGTTTCGAAGGACTAAAAAACTGTTAGCAGTCAAGTTTTGAGGTGGTTACGAATGGACAAGACCAACCTGTAAGCAACTCATTCCACCCAAGAGCCAGAAGAATACCGTAGAAGTATAATGGAACCTGGGCAACACCGCCAATGGCACTACGCTTAGCCTCCACATAGACACCATCGGCAGTCTTCTTGAAACGGACGACGAGATCCTGGCGTTTGCCCTCGCTCAAGACTGTCATTTCCTCTTCGAGGCTCTTGCCGTCCTCTTCGTCGACACCTCCGATAGGCGTGAGGTCGTCTTCGTCCTCAGGCTCCGCGCCTGGAGGCTGATGACCGATAAACTTGGGCAGAGCCGGAGGCGTATTGGTTGAAGCGAGCCTAAACTTCGAGAGAAGAGGAATGAGAGTCAATGTCGACTCTCGCGCCTTCGTATAGATACCCTCGATATCGTCTGCGGGTCGCCAGATACGAGGAACGCCTGCATCATCATATCGGAACTTATCCTCAAAGTTCTCGCGGAGCTTGAGTAGAATATTGCCTTCCATGACTTCTTCCTCGATCTTATCCCGCAGAGCGATCCAGCTCTTCCTCCGAAGACGCCACAAGCCAACATCAACTTCTTCTTGGCTGGCCTCGAAGCTCTTGGCTCTTTCGCTGAAACGAACCTCTGCCTCTTTAACAATCGACTCGAATCCTTTCCAGATCCGGTCCCACAAGTCCTTCTCGGTCGGTGGCTTCTCGCCTTCTTCGGGAGCACCAGCGCCGGCTCGGCCAGAGCCAAGCTTGTTGAATTCCAAACCAACCGAGTCGCCGAGCCGGGACTTGACCCATCGCTCTACCCGCGTTGCCAAGCGGCGCATTTCCTCCTTTCGGAGCTTGGCGCTTACATCGTCCAGATCCTTTTCAAAGAGCAAGTACTGGGACTTGAAGTTGGTCCAGGCCACGCCTTGGATAGCCAGGCTGCGCGCCTCTTTCTCGTATTCCTCGAGAACCTTGGTCTTCTCAGAGTCGACAATCTCGGCGAATTCGTATGCGCCGCCTGACTTTTGCCCGGCTTTCACAGCGCCAGACACCGCATCGCTAAATGAAGCGACACCCGCCTTGTGAGCAGCCGAGAGCTGACCGTGGTAGAGCGACTTCAACCGCTGGTCGATCTTGGTTTCCAACTCAGTTTGCTTGCGCTTGTAGACGCCCTTGTGATATCTACTGGCGGATACCTCGAAGGTCTTGATTGCCTTTCCACGGGCAGTGCTTCCCGTGACACCCAACTTCGGGAGAACAAAAGGCTGGCCGATACGTGCTGCCTCGGCTTGCTTTTCTTCCAAGGGCGTCATGACTTCGTCGAACACTACAAGACACTCCCTGGAGATTTCGTCGCAGCGGAACTGTGCCAGCAACTCTTGTTGAGTCGGCAAATCCAAGTCCTTGTTGTGGACGATCTGATCCCACACGCCCTCGGCATAAACGGAAAAGCCATCGGCGGGGATGCGCCGGTGGTACTCGGGCAAGAAAACTCCGCCCTCGAGCTCTTGTTCGCCATGCTCGCCCTGGTTCTTTCCGCTTCGGCTTCCCGAGACGAATCTTCGACCCAGTTTGTCAACCTCGGATACGAACTTCTCAGGCTGTAGGATCTTGTGGGGCAGAGCAGAGAAGGCGAAGTCGAAGTAATCTTCTATCCTGGAATTCTCGAGACCCTGGGGCTTGGAAATAGAGGACCAGAGCTTGCTTAAATCCTGGATAAGGGTATTTCGGAGGTTCGACAGGGGGGTGTTGCCGATATGATCACGGATGACGAAAAACAAAAGAGACCTCGGATTCGACTGCTTATCCTTGAGGAAGAGCTGCAGGTTCACCTCGAAGACGGTCTTCAGGAGACCCATGTTGGCGCCTTGGTACAAGCCGACCTGGTGTTCCCAAATGTTCACGATGAGAACTTCACTGGTAGCCAGCGCGAAGAGGGCGCTCTTTCTCTCGAAATCTTGGTCTTCACCCCGCTCTCGGCCATCGGTTCCCTCGACGTCCATGACCATAATGTTCTCGGCCATGGAGCCTTTCTTGTTCTTGGACATCCATATTCCCTTAGTCGTCTGGCGTCGCTCTGTCTCGGACATGACATTGAATTCGGTGCCGAACAGGTGGTTCAGCAAGGTGGACTTTCCGGTCGACTGAGAGCCGAAAACGGAGATGAGGTGGTAGTTGAAGCCCGATTCGGCGACATCGGTAACCTCGAGATACTTGTTTAGGGAGGCACTGAAAAGTACGAAGAGGTTAGTTAGGATGCTGTTAGGATACTCCGAAGCTCGGTGAGGTGTTTATTGTGCATGCGAGGGCGGTTTGACATACTTGTATTCCTTGTCGCCGTCGATAACTTGAATGCCGTGCTCGTAGTGAGCTTTGGAGGGCTCATCGCCCACGGAGGCGAAATGGCCGTTCATGATCAGTTGGTTGGTGAGCAAGCAACAGAAATGTGTCTGCAAGTTGCTATAGAGGACTCGTTATGCAGGTGGGCAAGACTTATGCCATTGCGGCAGCAACGTATGAGAGTTGGCAAGAGAGGGGACGTTGAATTAGTGGACTTTTGGAATGGACAGGATGACCAAATCACACGATAGATAGCTTTATTGTTGAGTGCGTGTGTGGACAGTATGTTGTTATGTAAGTACGTAGTCGAAATGACAGACATGTGGTGGCCATTGTCCAGCAGACCCCTGTCAGAGCCAACCAAACCAACTTGGGCAATTGTGGTTGGTTGACTGTACCAGCGGTAGCCACAAGCTCTGTCCGCAACCAATTGGGAAAACGCTGGCAGTGCAACTGACGACAGACGACTGCTTCTTTGTGATGGGCGGGCTTTGCCTATTACTGGGCAGATGCCACTGATCACTGGAGCATGGCACTAAACTGCTTCAAGTCAAGTTCCTACGGAGTATTGCATTGCTGTTTGTTTTGTTTGCTGCTTGCAGTCAGTTTCCAGGTCCAGTGCCAATTCGGACTCGTTTCCCACAGTGGTCCAGTGGCCCAGTGGACAGTCCAGTCCGGTGGCTCGCTACTTTCCTGGTACTAGTGCCACCAATTATTACATGTAGCCCACTGAGAGAGAGAGAGAGAGCAAAACCCCCAGTGCCCAGCGCAGTTACACTCCTACTTGTACAGTAGACTCCCCCCGGCACCCCTCCAGTCAGCCAGTCTTCTTCCCCTTACATTGCGATGCACTGACGTACCTGCTGCACATCTGTCCTCCACATAAACAAAAGGAAATAGTTTTCCATGTCTCACAACCTGCATGCGGCATGATTGACATCCAGCCCGGTAGAGGCTCAGAGGCTCAGAGGCTCAGCAACTGTATGCGATTTGTTCAATGACGCCAATAGTATCAAATTGCATGGCGGTGCCTGAAGAAGAACTGTAATAATACTATATTTGTATAGGGTTCCATCCCAGTCTGCCAGTGGCCAATTGAGTTAGCGACTTCAAGTAAAGTGTCAATATTGAAATGAATTGAAGGAAGCTTCCGACAGCCTATTTGCCTACTTTAGGTTGTTCTCCTTCCCTTTCTTTCTTCATGCAGCAGCCGGGCCAGCCAATGCACACCACTGATCCACGATTACGTACCGTCTGCAATTGAGTTGCAATACTGCACACCACGAACATAGACTGGGGAGATGGAGTTGCCTTTGGAGTTGCCTTTTCTAGAAACACCACCTGGATGAGCAAGCGATGGAGCGGCCATGGGCCATGGGCCATCGGGAGGATACCCAATGGAAACAACACATGAATCCCCATGGATGGTCTCGCCTCCGTCATGGTGGACCCTTGTTACAGGCCATCGAAGCAGCCCAGACAGCCCAGACCAGACGTCGGAGCGCGGTTAACGGGTGATTTTTGCCCACCCTAACGACCAGAGTACATAAAATCGTCCAACCGTCTCCTGCCGTCTTCTCGGTTACGGGACTTCGTGATTTCCCGTCTTCTCCTTTTCTCATCGTCCCTTTTTGCATGCAATTTCACGCGACCATATTTTAGAATAAGAGCAGCAGCATGGCAGTTGGCTCTGTTTCCATTTGTTATTGCATGCCTTTTTTGTCTTGATTTACCCACAATCCCTCTTCGGCTACATTGATATATAAAACAAAGGGAAAAAAAGAGGAAGAGAGAATGTCTGTCAACGACGATGGTAATCTTACCGATACCGAGAAAAAGCGGACTGCCTCTTCCGAACTGAGCGCTGCTGAAAGTTACGGATCCCCGACCCACGGGAAGCGTCCTGAACTGTTGGACTTTGACGAGATTCCCGAATGGGCCAAAGACAACAAATTCGTCCGCGGAGGCTACCGCCCTGAGTCGGGTTCCGTCAAGAAATGTGTTCAGAGCTGGTTCTACTTACACAACGAGACGGTCAACATTCACTCGCATCTCATCCCGGCCGTCCTGCTTTTTTTGGGCGAGATCTACCTGATTGCGCCGCTGCCATTCCGCTACGGTCATGTTGGTTTAGGGGACTACCTGATTATAGCCTTCTTTTTGCTTTCGACAGCCGTCTGTTTCGGGCTTTCCGCTCTCTATCACACGCTTATGAACCACTCTCATCGGGTTGAGAAACAGTGCTTGAAGCTGGATTTCGTGGGCATCATCATACTGATCCTCGGCGCCTTCTTCTCAAGTATATACTGTACATTCTGGTGCGAACCGGAATTACGGCAGATATACTGGGCAACGGTACGCAGATCTCTCATTTCTTATCTGTCCCAACTTTTTCTCATACCGGTTCTGAACGCAAATACTAATCGGCGTCGTACTTTCCAGGTTGGCGGACTAGGCGCAATCTCAGTCATTGTATTAGTGCACCCGAAGCTTCAAGGGCCTAAGTGGCGTACGCTGCGGTTGCTCACGTTTGTATGCACTGGATTGGCCGGCATTGCCCCCTTCGTCCATGGCGGTATCAGGTTTGGTTTCCCACAGATGGCCTTGCAGTCTGGTTTGCCGTATTACATGACTGAAGGCATATTGTTTCTGACGAGTGCTGCCATCTACGGAGTGAGTTCAAAGTCCTTTCCCCTTCCTCCTCCTGCTACGCCATTGAAACTTGTCTGGATGCTCGATTTTCTAACTTGTAGGAGACGCGATTCCCCGAGAAATTTTGGCCTGGGCGATTCGATATCTGGGGGTCGTCGCATCAAATATTCCACCTGGTCGTCGTGATGGCCACTGTGTTCCACCTTGCCGGAGTAATGACAGCACTCGACTACAACTTTAATAGCCGGTACTGCTCTACGCGCTGACGGAAGCTGGGCGTTGGAGTCTCGGCCCGAATAGATAAACTTACATGAATTTTAATTGGCGATTTGTTTCTGAACGCACGTCAGACGCAGTTCATATTAGCCCTGTGGTGTGTGATTTGTCTCTCCAATGCAGTGCGACGTTCGATGCTGTGCTACGCACCCGTATCACTTATGACATCCATAGTCCGACCGCATATCAGCCTCCATGACTCCATGACTCCATGCCTCCAGGTCTGCCAGGCGGTAGGCATCAAAGAAACTACTGCCTTTAAAATTGAATTATCATGGAGCCTGTATTATTACGATTTAAGATTTTAAAGATAAAAGAAAAATGAGATAAGAATCTACAAGAGATGGAGTATATTCTGGTATTTTTTATTCGATTTCAATCATATCTCTGAGGCAAGGCCTCATCGTTTCTTTGCCAGCTCACTGGCCTGGAGTGGGAAATTCTACATAGCCTTGGCCGTCTACGAAAGTGTGATCCCACTGTCTTTGCTCAGTATCCTTGGCCAAGTCGACGTACAACTTGGCATGCGCCTCCCCGTCCACAGGTATGGTCGGGCCACCGTCCGGTTGACGTTGGTCCGCATAGTAGAATCTACCCGTGTTAGTCAGTGACCTCTGAGTAAGAAACTGTTGTGTTACATATAGGTGTCTTAGGGAGAGGCTTCGAGTATAACGTCATTGTGGTGGCAGATGAACTCACTTGTAGCCCTTGTTCTTGTATGAGATACTGGCATTCTGAATCATGTGTGCCGCAGCTGACTTGCCCATGCCGAAGCAGAGAACTCGAGGCAGGGCGACGGTATTCAGCTTGTTGCCCGTCATGATAAATGTGCTTCCCGGTCCGGTCTTCTCAAACCCATTTACTGCCTCGCGTGCAGCTGCATAAGGGCTTATGGTGTTGACTGCCATCGATTCCCGGACCTGGTCAAGATCCAGGGAAAAGGCGTCCTCTGGCTCGGCGGTAAGACACAGTGCGGCTTTCGTTTGTGTGTTAGTGTATCCTCTGAATAGGGGAACGCCCGGAATGCTTCTGTATGCATACATGGATGGCCAAACCCAGACGGGATACATAAATGTGTGTATACATGTGCGTGTAAAAACTATTCATTTGTTGGTTCTTAGGGATATTTACCGTTATATACAACCACCTTGGGCGGCCCCAGAGCAGCCGTCACTTGTTCGAACAGTGCCTTTACAGTGTCTGGCTTAGCAGCGTCGAAAACGAAGTGCCGGAATGACGGATCGGTCTTCTCTTGGCGAGTCCGAGACGCTATGGCAACACGGAAGCCGGCGTTCTGGAAAGCTCTGGCTGTAGAGAGGCCGACTCCTGGGCCAGCGCCGATGATCAACACGGTTTCCATGGCTGAGATGATGCCGGGTATTTATATGCAGAGACAATAGCTCAGTAGACGTGAATGTGCACAGTAGGAGTGTGGCAGAAAAATGAAACAGCCATATATCCCATGGCTATGCTGCAGCTTCCACCTTGTTTTATATTCCGCGGCCCAAATGTGAATAGTCATACACAATTCAGGGGGCATTGAAGTTCAGTATGCACATTACAAATCAAGAGGGGGTGTTCTCTAGCAAGCTGATAAATCATGCTCTGCTCAAATTTTCCCTTTCTACTTTAAGGTACAACATGATGACGAGGGGTTGGCTTTCCTTAGATAATACACTCGAGAATTGGAGAGCTTGAGATGTGATCCCGTCTTCTAATTGATGTTGTGTAAGTACTAATCCATACTGCAAGAAGCAATACTCGTGGATTTTCACGGTACGAAGTCAAGGCTACAAATCCACTATTGAGCAAGGCAAGTGAATTATGTATGATATTTGACTTCCGGAGGCCCGTGGAGTTGTCATCGCAAACCGATAAAATATGAGGTATCTTGAGAAGCGAGCCGCGCTTCTGTGTACTTATATACAATTCGTCTGCCCAGATCTGCAACTGACGAGTAAGGGATGCAGAAGACCTATTCGTGGAGCATGGCCTGGGTTTATTGACTGACGATAGGGTGAGTAATAATAAAACCCAGATTAATTGTTGCTTCTAGATTTATATGGAAGCAGATATGGAAATGGAAGCAAGGAATCAATACTCAATACGTGGTTGGTCCGGTGCGGAGCGGCCTCCTTAGAAGCTTAGGTTAGGTAGGTTAGGTGGTTGATGCCCCCCCACCTCGGTGCTGCTATCCTATCAATCGGAGGTGATGTGGCAGTTGTCATTCTTAGGTAACCGGCACCAACCGCAAACGACTGGACCTAGCAATATCGCCATTCAACCTACCACTACCTCCTCAAACCCATAAACCCAACTTTTCGCGCATATCTGTCAAGTTTCTACAGACAAAAGCGACCATCTCTGCACAGCCACCTGATCATAACGCGCATTCGCCGCATTTGCAGTGAAGCTTTCTGCAATCATGACAGAGACAGTACAACCTCCAGAGGACGCAGCAGCAGCTCGCGCCGCCGAACAGACACGGTTGCGCAAAGAGCGCCGCGAGGCCAAGATTAGAGCCGGAGGCACAGCAAGATTGAACAAGATTACTGGACTTGGAGGCGGTCTACAACGAGGTATGAGAATGAGAGGGAAAAGAACTCACCCAACGCAACCTTTTTCTGTTCCTGTAGCTGACCATGGAATGAACCTCGAAAGAACCCGAGCCCCAAGCAGCTGCGCAACCTGCCACCACCACAGCTCCCTCGACGACAAGCACACCACCGGCAGCAACTGCTGCTCCCAAACATGACGACCCAGAAGAGGTCGACATATCACAACACTACTATGCGCCGCGCACAACCGGCCGCGTGCCCCCGCCCGGCGACGAGCCCTCAATGTCTGAGGCGCAGCTCCGCCAGATGATGCTGGGATTCGACCGTTCGCCTCCAGGAATCGGCACCCCACCTTCGCGCAACCCGATTCTCGATCCCTCTAGGGCAGGCACTCCGTCAGGCATGCCACCGCCAATGCCGCCGGGCATGGAGGGCATGGAGAACGACCCGATGATGCAGATGCTGCAGAAGATGATGGCCGGCGGTGGGGCACCAGGTGGTGCGGGTGGAGCCAATCCGTTCGCAGGGACCGGCATGGAGTCGCTCTTGAGCGGCCTCGGTGGTATGGGAGGTGCTGGCGATCCCAACATGCAGCAGGCCGCGCAGGCCGTGGCCGACAAGACAGCTAACATCTGGCGCATCATCCACGCCGTCTTCGCGCTGGGCCTGGGCTTCTACGTGGCCCTGTCGACAACATTCACCGGGCTCAAGAGCGAGCGCGACATGCTGGCCCTCTCTATCGACGATGACGAAAACGCAGACCTACGGAGATCGGTCTCGACCTTCTTCTACCTGTTCTCGTCGGTCGAGGCCATCCTGCTCACCTCGCGCTACTTCCTCGACAAGCACCGCAGCCCGCCCTCGGGCATCATGTGGACCCTCGTGGGCTTCCTCCCAGCGCCGCTGAGCAGCACCATCCGGCATGGGCTGAAATACAGCCAGATGTTCAGCACGGTGCGCAACGACGCTCTAGTCTGCGTCTTCGTGCTGGGAGTATGCTGCTGGCTGCGGTCGTAGTTCTCAGCGCAGGGGTGGAATAAAAGATCGGCGGATGGATGGGTTAACTGGCTGGCTGGCTGATAAAAACGGGATGGTATGGAACCTGCAATATGAGAACAAGACTTTGATGCCATTACTTTGCTTCGTGTTGTCAACTGTTTGTCTGCATAGCGAGGATTAGTCAGTGATCGGGGCATGACTAGGTATACTTGCGTATGCTCTTTGATGATTAATATTAAATAAAAATAACCATGCATCGTACCGTTGTAAGGTCGTGAGCAGTCTATTGTACATTATGTCCCAACCAACACCAGCCGTTGTCTATCCTTCTCTTGATATCTGTGTATATATCTATAAGAGGCAATACCAACCCAAAAGAACAGAAGAACCCCAAATGTTTTATCTTGTCGATTGTACTCAGCCCAAAATCAAGGTCTTAGCACCGTATTGAGAACATTGCCCAGCACGCCCCTGACCCGCTTCGGATTCTCCAGGACGCAGGTGAAGACGACGGCGGTGCTCGCCGCAAACACCAGCGTCTCGCGCCACTGCTTGTCGAGCGGGTAGCGCCGCGGCAGCAGTGTGGCCATGGCGCGCGGGGCGACGAAGAGGGCCATGTCCTTGCGCCGCCCCGGGTTCTCGAGCAGGATGCTCCAGCCGCAGGCGAAGCAGCCCGTGCCCACGCAGAGGCCGCCGTCAATGAGGTTGCGCGCCTCGGTGTCCTTGCCGAGGAGATGGGGCCCGATCCGGGTCCGCGCCAGGCAGACGCCGTAGTAGAAGAGGGTGATGAAGGCGCCCAGGAACGCCGACGACCGCGCCGCCGACAGCAGGGCCTGCTTGAGTTTGCGGAAGCTGGGCTGCCGCGCCACAAGCAGCAGGTTCAGGGGCAGGTACGTGAACAGGGACCAGCGGAAGGAGCGATAGAAACGCGACAGGGCGTGGTACTCGCACGAGGGGCCACAGCCCATGTGCACGACCTCGCAGGGGAAGGGGACGGTCACCGCCGGGTCGCCCCATTGCGGGGGCCACTTGTACTCGAGGCACATGCCCTGGACCAGCGGCGCCTGGCCCGTATCTTGGCCGTACTGCAGCTCCTTTGTGCGACAGCGTTGCAGGGCCTGGATGAGGCGCTTGTCTACGGACGCGGCAGAACTTATCCATTTGTTATAGGCCAGGGGCAATCTCGAGGGGTAGTAGAACCATGACCACATAATCAAGGCACATGAGACGGCGAACATTGTCGGATCAGCCAGGTTGGAGGCAGCCGTCTCGAACTGAATACATTGTTATTAGTATCCGGATGGGTTAGCTGAATTCAGCGGGGGTTGCCTACCTCGGTCCATTGCTTTTTGGCGACTCTCCGTGTTTGCCTTCGAGCCCATAGCTCGCCGATGATCACATCAAGTGCTCGACTCAAGGCGAATAGTGACAGATCCAGTGTTCTACCAGCATATCTGATCGTCTGGGGAGCGCTGCCCGGGTTTTTATCGTCCCCTGCAGGAACTGTCTCTGTAAATCCTGGGCTTGCCTTAGACTGCACCAATTTGAGGCTGAAACATGCTGCAGCAAAGGTAGCTAGCCATCGCGATAGTCTATAGAGCGATTAGCGCAAGTAATGGAGGCATGGTATTACTTGTACCACTTATACCAGATATCGTTATGCAAATTCATTCAATGTAAGGGTGTTTCTCTGGAATGGAAATCAAGGTACCTTTTGCGAGCAGCAGCAGAGAGTGAGCCTGGTATGCGATAACAGAGCCTTCGGAATAGGATCTAGCATGCAAAGTCAGTAAGCAGGCTAAGGACCGACTACAACAAGCCACAATAATGTAAACGGTACTCTGTAAGGTAAGCCGAAACCATGATTTGCCCACCTACCTCAAAAAGTGTACTTCCACCAACAAGTGCTGCACAGAAGGTAGGGAAGCGCTGGGGATCGAGTCCTCCCCGAAGGATGCGCTGCAAGGATACCACAGGAGATTCGCGCGGGGGTTGCAGCGCGCCGTTATTATCCGGACCACCACCACCACCACCACCACCCCTGCTGCCCTTCCTGGCCGCTGTGACCTGCTGTAGAACCAAGGTGAAGAGCCTCGGTACCACGGCGGACGCGTAGCCCAGGACGTAGGCGCGTACCAGTGGCCGAAGGGGAGGGGGGATAGACCTGTCCCATTTCCGCGGCGGACCTCCTCTGGCTGCAGACCGAGGTTGTAGTGAAGATGTCATTACCGAGATATGACGAAGGTGCTACTGCACCGGGTGATTGAGTTGTAGTAGTAGTTAGAAACGAAGGAAGTGTGACAGTTTTGCATGACCCAAACAATTGGATAACATTGACCGGTAGGGAGGGAACGGCCGTGCCCAAATCTCTCTTTCAAAGCCAAAAAGAAATCCGCGAATGTCTCAACAGGAGTGATCCCGGTCGTTTCTCCAGACACGGAAATCCGGGGCAGGGCCTAAAAAGAGGGCCAAGACCGACCGACCGACTATATCGATGGGCCAGAAAATCAAAGCCGAAGCAGCGGCGGAGAGAGAATAAGGGGCCGGCAATTCGCGATTATGCCGAGCGGGGGGCTGTTGGTGCTGCTGATACAGTGTTCGGGCGAAGGAGGTGTGCGTTGAATAAGAGATGCACAGACTCAACATCCGTTATCATTTACTTTGCTAATAAAAGAAAAGGGGTTGAAGGATCCCTGACGTGTAAGGATGAGTGAGTATGCGTGTGTGTGTGTGTGTGTGTATGTGTATGATTAGGCCTGGCCAGCCGAGCCATGCGCTAGAAAGAGAGGGTGTCGAGATCTGGGTATGCCGCCAAGTGACCGCTATCGTTGGGTTAGATTGGCTCCGATACGTACGAGAGGCTCCTATACGGTAATCGGGGCCGAGCCGCAATACTGAAGCTGCATGAGGATCAATGCACGCATAGCACGTCCACGCACATCATCCCGGGCAGCCTGCCGACACTGACAAGAGACGGCGGAGTACGATCGGATGATTCGGGCGAGGAGGCTACGATGATGGGGGATGGGGCTATACTGACCAGACTACGTCCCATGCTCTTTCTTTTACAGCTGTTTGGAGAAATGGCCTGGTGGCAGCTCACGGGGCTCGATGTTACAAGAAAATGCAGTTGGCCAACATGCATACGGTTGTCTTATACACACATGGGAACCTAACGTACAGATTCATGTATCGGAAAAAGAGTTGAGCCTCAAAAGCCCCTATGTAGTCATGGATCGCGAGGGTGGCACTTGGAAAGGGTGGGAGAACGGACGCGATATGTACGCGCAGCAAGCCCCCAAAGACCAAAGCTAACGTGAATGTTGACGTGTAGGACGACTGTAGGTGCAAGTGAGAAGCTATCTTAGGTCTAAGGTAGCAAGGTAGCAGGAGGTATGCATGCAGCAACCAAGCGCGTACCGTATCGTATGTATGCGATAGCTGAAGAAAACACGATGCTTCTACTGTACAGTATTTCGTCTTGTTGTTCAAGAACCCGGACAGCCACTTGGCGCCGCTGGCCTCATCCTAGTGTGATGATGGAATGACTACATAACTTGAGGTGTGTGCTCTCAGAGAAGCGTCCAGCCCAGCCAGTGCATGGGCAGGTATTAATTACTTGGACCAGCTTCACCTGACGAACGACCTGGAGAGGGACAGAGTGAGGACATGAATGATGGTTTGACATGTGATATCAGGTGGGTCGAGTTACTTGGGTGACTTAGACTTGGACCCTCTCCTCTGCCTCTGGTGTCTGGTGCTTCTGCAGCCAGCTAGCCAACCAGCCAGCCAGCCAGCATGGAAGAGAGAGAGTGTGTGTGTATGTGTGTGCGGTATGTACGGGGGATTATTAGACCATTAATGATCCATGCCCATCGGACACTTGCCCACTTCGAGTAGGTGAGCCAATAAATATTCGAAAAGCCCAATTTGCAGCTTCGTCTGTGGTTTATGCGATAGACTAAGACACCCTTCAGGTACATACAGTTCAACCGAACTAGCTCTCGCGTGCATCTAGGCATGCACGTAGGGAAATGCAGGAATCATATCCTACCTCTGCATAATGTAGCAGTATACGTAAAGTAAGTAAGCATGTAAAGCGTAGTCTACATATCTCAACATTGAAATTGAAGCCTTCAATGAGAGGAGAGCGTGGACTGTCAAACAGTTTGGTGGAGGTATCCTAACCCCAGAGTCTGGGCAGTCCTAGGCGGTCCGCTGGGGGGGTTTTACGGGCTACGGGCTACGGGCGGGACCTATGCCCGTTCGGGTACCTTGGCCATTGCTGATCGGCGACGGGTCTTGGTGATAGTGCTCTCATGTTATTACCACCCACGAAAAAATAGTAACATGATATGAGGTTGTTTTTCTAGTAGTATCTAATCGCGCAAGAATTTGAGGGAGCTATTGTCAACGGTAATGGACTACCAATTCGTCATATACATACATATATGATCTGAGTAGTACAGGAGATTGAGGCCACCTTGAACAGTAGTACTTGGGTGAAGTAAAGTCGGGTCCTTCATGATACGATCAGGGTTGTTTATGGGCATAGGAATAACGATTATACCCACTCACCACCTGACTTGGCACCCTCGATCAAAACCTTTTCAGATCAGTAAGTCCTTCATACATAATCAAAGCAACAACTCCAGCCAGGCAGGCCCAGTCGATCAAGTTATTGAATGTATCATGCTTGCATACCTAACTTAACTGGACTGGTACCGTAGCACGAACGAAGAATAAAACATCAAATACTTGATTAACCTAACAGCTACCAGCTACTGTACCAGCTGTGACTAGTCCCAGCAAGGCAGGAAGAAAAGAGTTCCACTGCCCAATAGGCTGTGGCTTGATTGTTGAGCTGCAAGGCAAGTGCGCCAGCGCGGAGTAGCAGGGGTCTTTTCGGTTTTCTCCAGCGAATGACCTCGAGCGCCCGGAGGAGCATTTCGTTCGTTCCCTTTGGATCTGCAAGAACTGGAGAGGGTCGCTTTGTTATTTTTTTTTTCCTTCTCGGCCAACTCCCCATGTTCCTCCCATGCGGTTCGGGTTCACCCTCCTAAGTACCTGATATAGATTCTCAACTCAAGACCCAAGACAGACCCGGTCCGCCGCACCGCACCCTCTACTACGTATCTCCTCTGCCACGCCCACGCACCGCGAATATACCATGACTTGCGCCGGGGGTGGGATCACTGCCGCCCGTTGTTGCTGCATGTCATAGTACGGCTGACCAGCGCTCTCTCTATACTGCATACTACTATCACTCTACTACTTACTACGGATACTACCTAGCATACCTACTTCTTTACTTACATACTCTCTGCTTACTTACTGCTTCTCCCTCTCCCGCACCCCTTCCAACCACCTACTTACTATCTATTACCTACCACCGACTACTCCATCCGCCCAATAGGGCAAGGCAACATCCTGCTTCCTCCGAATCCCCAATTTCTTAGACCCCAAATGTACCTGGGCATTTCTGCTCTGTCCTGGTTTGATCATCACCTTTCTTGGAGCGCATCCCACGGGCCCTCGAATATTATGCTACGCTCATGACCATGTTTGGTACAGCAATGTGCAGCAACCTCATACGTCCTCTGCCGTTCCTGTCCCGAATCTGAGCAAACAGCCTGCAATAGCCACTTCAAGCGAAGTCGACACGACTCTCTCTTGTTCTCTCTCCACATCTCCGTGGCGGTTCTGCGCGTCCGCCTTCGACCTCCCTCCTACGCGAGATATACTTTTACAAGGTAGCACCTAAACCACTGCAACGGGGCGAGCATACGCACGAGCACATGCCAATCTCGCCCACTACTCCGCGCTCAAACTTCGACTACATCGCACCTTGCCAAACAACCGCTGGGCAGGATCTAGCAGCACTGGTCACCGTCGGGGATCCTTGCAGCTCAGTTTCTTCCTGCTCTAGCTCGCCGTTACCCTTAACGCGCCCCCTTCGCCAGATCCGATAACTGGTAGATTCTTGGACCTGCAGCTGAATCTACCGCGCCCAGGCGACCACCGACCGATCTCGAGTCTCTGCCGCTTGTACGACAAGTCCTTTTCGACCTTTACGCCGAGAAGAAGCACCCATGCTAGCAATACAGCGTCCCAGGATGGGTTCGTCGCAGCCGCCTGACGGCGCAGGGCCGTTTGGATGTACGTGATGCATTGGAAAATATGTTATTGCTGGCCGTCGAAGTTGGCATACTAACCTCGTCCAGACTCGTTTACAACCGATGATAATCTCTTCCTTCAACCCCCCGAACCTGCACCTGGAGAGCCACTCCTAACCTTTGAGGACGATCGCGTGTTGCACACTTTTTTCGACCAAATTCAGTCCAATCAGTATAATGGTATAGCGTTCGGTGAAGGCCTTACTTTCAGTGACGCATGGCATGATCTGCCGCCACAGTTCATGGGCACGGCAACGTCGTATGGACACCAGCCGGCTCAGCCTTCAATGTCTATAGAGTTCACAGACACCGACGACTTCCCCGATGTCTTCCAATTTGCAGCTTCCAGCCTTATGGGTCCGCCGCCTCCGCCGCCGCCGCCGCAACGACAGGCACCACACCCACCGCTACACTCGCCGCTCGAGCACAGCACGCCTGCTGATGCTGCCGCTGTCCTGACTGCCCTCCATAACGGCCACCCTGGGCGGTCGAGCAGTATCAGCCACGGCCACGGCCACGGCCACATGCTCCCCTCACAACCCATGGGACCCCCACCGAGTCACCCTGTCCAACACCGGAGTCACTTCAACCCTGAACGATCTGGCCCAATGCACACGGTCCCTGTGCCAACGACCGTGGGACATATGCCAGAACAGCGCGGTGGCGATCATATGTTCTCTGGCATGACGTTTACTAACCCGCATATCCACAGCAACCAAAGGGGTGTTCAAATACCCGAGGACGTGCAATGGGGCTCAGATACCAGTTTTGGTAGGGGGCACTCCTTTGTACCAGCATCGGAAAGAGAGACTGCCCCGGCACTCGAGAACGAGCGCATCAAATACATCGAGTGTCTACAACTCAGCAACAGCACATCAAATACGCGTCCTTCAAGTCCAGCAGTGAATGGTGAATCAAGCGCCGATGGCATGCGCAATGGCCATATGAACGGCGTTATAAAGAAAGACCCCGAAGTGCCGCCCCGGAAACGACGGAAGAGCAAAGCAAATGAAGACGCCACCGTCGACGAGGAAGGGGACGACTTAACCACTGCTCCTGCAAAAGCAGCAGCAGCAAGGAAGAGGAAATCAAAGCTCGATCTCGGTAAGGCGGAGGACACGTCTTTGGTGGATGACACTCCTGGCAAGCGGCGGAAGTCCAACACTAATGGCGCGAAACCTCCACGCGAAAACCTGTCTGAAGAGCAAAAACGAAGTAATCATATCAGGAGCGAGCAGAAGCGACGTACACTGATAAAAGAGGGCTTTGACGATCTTCAGGAAATCGTTCCGAATCTGAAAAATGGCGGCTATAGCAAGAGCGCGATGCTGCAGCTGGCAGGAGAGTGGCTCGATGATATGCTGAAGGAGAACGAGCTGTTATCTAGCTAGCAAGCCTAGCATCTGCACATCATGACGATATGCACCTATATTTCACTTACGATGAACGAGGACGGAAAGAGGAAAAGCTTAAGTGGGAACTAAACCCAGGTATAGGAGTTTACCAGGCTGGATTTGAGACATGGAACCAGGCGTCACCCGGAGCATATCGAATTATAGGGGTGGCCGTATCCATTTTTCTTACCCCCTCTCGGGGGGTATGGCGGCGCCTTCCTGCTTTTGTTTTTGATACCTTTGTTTTTCCCCGCTGGAAAGGGGCATGTAGCATGAGATGACTCTGCCGTCCCCAGCGATGATTTTTAACTTGCGATTTGAATGAACGGATGAGAATGAAAGAGAGAGGGACCGCGCGAGAGGAGAAAAGAGCACACCCCATACCCCCTGAACTGCATTGTGTTTCTTGTTGTCGTTTTGTGGTGCTGCATACGCAGCAATACATGCCACTTACACTAATAAATGATTGCCCTCGTGTCGTGCGTGTGGTTCCGGGAAGGACTCGGTTGGTAGCTTTTGCTTTTGTCATTTGACACTGATGTTTTGAGATATCCCCCCAAAGATGTGTAAGAGGTGGAAGAAGAGGAAGAGCCTAGGCAGCTCGAGTAGCCATTTCATTTGGAACATTGGAAGGTTGGAATGGAATGGAATGAGAACGTGGATAAAGCAGGGTCATCTTGAACCTGAGCAGTCAAAAGCAAAGACTATGTAAATAGCCTGACTTAGCAAATACAGTCCAACAATCCCTTTGGCCCATAAAAGTTTGATATGATGGGTACATGGTTTTATTTTAGGTATTAGTCAGGCATATTAGGACTCCGTGTAATTCTATCTGGCTATTTAGTCACCTAGAGTGTGGAATCGCAGATGCGCACTCATAGCAAACTCTGGAATGCGCTGACCACATTCAGGGCATCGGCGAGATTCGCCCTCGTCATCATCTTCATCATCCCATGCCGTCACTATGCCTTCTGCCTCGACTTCTTCCATTGGGCAGCCATGGTCAGTGGCTTTAGTAGCTAACATTTCCACAGGTGCCGTTGGCCCCTGAGAAACCACAGCAGCATTGTTCTCGCTTGAAGAGCTCTGCTTGGCAGTGAAGACTGGCGGGGTTGGTAAGTCACTACTATATACGGTGAACTCCTTTAGCTTGGCATCTTGCGTCTTGAACATCTTAGAGATGTCCCGGCCGCCGCCGATGCTCCCGTCTTCGTTGCCTGTGGGCACCATGTTGGTCACACATATGTTGATGAGGGCCAAATTCCAGTTCTGGCGTTCACTATGGAGACGTCGAAACAGTGGCAGAACGGCCTCGTTGACAAGTCGGTCGGCTATGGAGTCAATACCGTCCTTGAGACTAAACACAAAACTGGGCAACGGGGAGCTCCGCGAACTGCGATTGAAGTAGGTGTCGCGCGGTGGTGGCGCCTGCTGGTTACCGCCATCCACGGCGCTCGGCCTGGACTTCACACGGGTTGACAAGCGCAGTGTCTTGGGGTACGCGAGCCACCTCTGGGTCGCCCCCGTCATCGCGAATCCAGCTGTACCTGTCGATGGCTGCTTGTCACTACCACCATCCGCCACGACCAGGTCCACGCGCATCCGCCGGATCAAAGAACAAGAGAGCGCATGCAGTTCCCGCATCAATGCAGCTTGCGTGTTCAGGGCCTTGGTGACGTACGTGTCTTCGATGCTGATCTGAGTAGGAATGTCGCTCGCCTCCTTGACGTCGGCATGATCGACGCCGTGGAGCATGTTCCATACTTTGTCGCCGATGCCACGCTCCGCCCCCGGCCCACCGAGGATCTTTTCGAGCAGACATGGGGACATGCCCGCGTGGGCGAGCACTTCACGCGCGGTGATCTTCACAGAGTGCTCGTGGTCGTGGGGGACGGCTTCGGTGGGCCGCTGCAGGATGTGGCTCTCCACCAACTGCGAGGTTTTGAATCCCATGCCGGGGATCTTGCGGATCGGCCATCCGTCCATGAACGACAGGGCGTCCCCCTCGTGGAGATTGAGCAGGGTCGTCTGGTTCTTGGGTTTATTTTTGGTGCCGGCTAGTTTCGCCAACACCTTGTTTGTCGATACGCCGCAGGTGGAGGTGTACCCGAAATCCTCCTCCAGCTTATGTCGTAGATAGCCCGCCAGATGGGATGCTACTAGTAAGCGTGCATACGACGGATTCGCGATTGTAGCACGATAGTCATCATGATCATCGCTGGGGCGTTTTGCAACTGCAGGTATGGTGCAGCCGAAGAAGGCGCTTGCGTCGAAGCCAAACCCCTTCTCGGGGTCCTGCTCCGAGAGCTGGAAAAAGGACTGCGACAGTGCGTGGGGATTCAGTAGTTGCACATTATACTCGATGATGTCGGTGGCATCCAGAAAGACCTCGTCCAGGCCCAGGCGCTCGACTTTCCGGTTCCAGGAGTGCGAGCGCAGAAAGGACCAGAGCCTCTTGGACACGTCGCGGAAACGGGTCAGGTCCTCGCCATTCCGCAGCACCAGCTCAGGGCAGATCTTCTCGGCCTCAGAAATCAGCATCAACTTCTTGACACCCTTCGCGCGGGCGACATAGTTACACGTGGCCAATATGCTCTTCTGCTTGACGCCCAGAGGCAGTGACATTAAAGCCGGCTCCTCATTTTCAAAAACACTTGCGTAGAAGCAGTCGTAGTCCTGGAAACGACATCCGGATTAGGCATGAGACGACAAACGATGGATCTAGAGGAGGCGCTGCAGGCTTTTCTAGCTTACAAAGTGCAATATAATTCTTTCATCCTTGGGCGCGGGGATCTTGTTGAAAGTTGGGGAGGATTGTCTCATCAATAGCGGGGTGGTCATCTTGCGCCATGCCCGGCCGTAATGAAGAGAAGGTTCTTTTCTCAGCCATGGAAGCCAAGGGGCAGCCGGTAATGACCTGGGTGACGACAACTCGTGTCCCTCGGAGCTGTGGCGCAAGCATACGCAACAATATTACGGCTGAGATGGCTAAGATGACTCCATTCAAGCTGGAAGTGAGTCGTGAGTAGTAGCGGTGCTTAAGTGCTTTAAGGGCTGAAGGGCCAAAAATAAACAGCGGTCCGTGCAGTTAATTTATTAGTGCGCAGGCAGCCAGGGAACAAATAACAGCTTGTCGTCTACTGTCCACTAACAAGTAGGTTATGTACATATTATTGACCTGAGGCTCTCTAGTCTAGTCTAGTCGTGTCGTCGCTCTGAATATTGAGTACCTATATTGATTGATACTGTCGGTTCCCAGAGAACTGATACACGTTAGGTGCCAGGCACCCATATTTGTGCAACTTTTTGAGGTTTGGCCTTATCGTTCCTCCTTCTGTCCGATGACGTTGCCCATCGGAGCAATATAGTAATGCCGGGCACTAAGACCAGTTGGTGTTCATGTTCCCCAGTCGGCTGAGACGATATATTTATTCTACCTGGTTCAAAACGATGGATCGGGCGATCCCGTGTCTACTTTTATCGCTGACAGCCAGCATGACTGACAGGACTGACAGGACTGACTGACAAAGTCGGTGGTCGGCTGAGTCGGGCCAACATGCTCGGGTCGGGTAGGAAGAAAAGCAAAAAAAAAAAAAGGAAACACCCTGCCCTCGCATGGAAATGAAAATCAAAATGAAAGTCGAGCGGCGGTATGCAAGTACGATGTAGGAACTCACCAAAATAGCAACACACCAAATCCAAAGCCCGAAAAGTCCGAAAAGTCGGTCTTTCTGCGCAACCGCTACAGGTCGAGTAAGACACCCAGACACCCAAACAATATAATCCAGAAATAGATGGGGCATCGATTCGTGTGATATATTACTACACGTTTTACATTAACCTACTTGATCCACGACGACTCAATAAATCGGGGCTTGGCCACTTGAGACACTCTTCGTGATGCTTCGTCCTCAGGGTGGCTCCTTCGTCAAGAGGTCATGGCATCGCACCAAACATGCTTAACCTGGCGTCCCGTGTGTCGGCTCGACGTTGGTCTGCGTATTCTTTCCCCCTTTCTGCTGCGGCTCCGAGCTTTGTTTGCCATTAGTCGTGTTGCTAGTCGTCAGGTCGGGTGGCTTAAGCTCCCTGTCATCCGTATTACTGGGATTCTTCAGTTCCGCCCCAGTCTGCCAGTGCAAAATTGACGACGATTCAGCATCTCGAAGGATGCTCGCTCACATTGCGAGCATACTAGCATGCTTCCTTCAATGTTCTCCTTACTCAGATGGGACTTCCATCTTTCTCTTTCTCATACGTGATGCTCCGGAGCTAGTCCCGTCTGATTGACAGAAAGACGCCACGAGGCCCAAACAAACATCTCCACCCTCGTCGTCCCCTCGTCCCCTCGTCCCCCTACCACAAGTCCGACGCTCTCGCCTGCTCGCCTATGCTCGAGTGCGGGGAACAGGGAACTTCTCGTTGGGTCGCTAAGACAGCAAGACAGGCCATGCAAAATAGACGCCGAAAGGATCAAGCCAGGCAAGAGGCGGTCGGTCCCAGGTCGTATGCGCGTTGCGACCAGGGTTAGCCGACTTTACCGTGGTGCTGATTTGCTTACTTGGGCCGGGGTGCTAGTTATAGGCCAGGATGCGTCGGCGCTTGTGCCTTCGGCCTCCATCCTTTGCGACACCCCTGCTCGCTTTTTATAGCCAACCAAACGGTTGGACGGCCTCCCAGCTTGCATGCCGGGCTTACCAGCGACTGGCCTGGCCCCGGTCATTCTGGAGTCTTAGTCCCAATATTCGATGTGACAGAACATATCATGCTCCTCCCTTCGTTTCTTTTCCAACCTGTCTTTGCGCGTCTAGGTGTTCTTTCACGTTGCATCACGCATTAGTCCCTTGCTTACCAGGCGCTTGTTCTCGTTCGTCCTACCTGGGCTTAGACTCTGCTTAGAGTCCCTTACCCTATCCTTACCCTTTCCTTACCCTACCACCCCCTCATTCTGCTGTCATCTGCCTCCTCCGTTCCCTTGATACGGAACACTCGTCCCATCCCGTTTTATATAGCTGCTGTCCCCCCATCCTTCTGCGGCTCAAGTCACCCTCGCTACTACTTTAACTTCGTTGCGTTTTTGGTACATCCCGGCCGGCTGGGAGGTTACCCGAAAGAGCCCTCGTCTGTTGGTGCCACAGGCCGAGAAACACCTCGCAGCCGATCTAACCTACCTGCATACCCGGACACACATTGCTTGTTCATATATCACAGTTCACAAGCCGAACTCTGCCAGGACAAGTGACCATGGCCAGTTCCAGCACAGCAAAGAGGCCGCGGCTGTCTCTCCAGACCAAGCCCGCATCAGGGCCGACGGCCCGGATTGTGAGAGGCAGCAGCTTGGGGAAGACTGATCCGAAATCGCCGACCTCATTCAACACCTTGTCCAATGTCTACGTGACAGCGATAGAAAGATCTACGCCGGTCCAGTCAACACCACTGACGGCGATAAACCTCAGCCATGCCCTGAAACTTCAGACGGAGCCCGATAATGCGAAAGACCCTCACCAGCGGATACAAACGCCGTTTACGGCAACTTATCCAGATACGCCGCTGACGGCCAACCCTATGTCTCCTACAATTCCCATGGAGATGGCCTTTCCCAGTGCCATGACAGCCACCCCGCCGCTATCGGCAGGCTCCGTGGACCCGTCAGGACCCAAGGTATTCTCCTTCGCACCGAAAGATACTTGGGGCCAAGCGGCTCCGTCGTCGCCGAACCAGAGCCGACGGAGAATGCCTACAGCCTTGCACGGGTTTGGTCTGAAGGCCCCATATACACACCCACGTGGAATCCACAGTATATTACGCAACTCACCACTACCTCCCTCGAGTGCGCGAACTCCTATCTCGCCGAGGCGGCAGTCACTCCGGTTACAGGAGAAAGCGGCCCGCCGCGTGGGCTACGAAAGCCCACTTACACAAACGATTACGACGGAGAAGTATACCAAGTCCCACATCGACCTGCTTGTGGAAGAGGCATCCCCCTTTTCGGCATCTCCTATCGCCGAGGATGCGGAGATGTCCCTAGACCTCACCATGGCGTACTCGGGTGATGAGACCCGGGACGGGGGCCAGACCCCAGGCCCCTTTGAGGAGATGCGGAGGCGGATGGCCGGACTCGGGACGGAGACCCCGACCATCTCGTCACCCGGTCCCAGCGGCATCAAGAAGCGCAAAAGAAAGGAGAAGAAGCGCAGATGGGTATGGACCATCGGCCAAGAGGGGGAGGACGGTGGTGCCGATGACGAGGGAGGGGCAATGGCGGCGCTGAGGGCCGCAACCGGGGGATCGGTCACGATGGCCCCTAAAATCGCACTGCCCACCAAAAGGCCGCACCGCGTCGCCTCCGAGCCGCTGACTGCGGTTAAGGTCAGCGTCGAAGCCTTCGAGTCGGAGAGCGAGGCGGCGGCGGCGGCGCAACAAGGGGACGTGGAGATGTCGGACGACTTCAGCAGCGTATCCTCAGTCAGCCGGGCCACCACGCCACACAGCTTTGTAGACTTGGATCTGAAGACGCCGACGGTCTCGGCCGCCGCTGCGTACCCCATGGTGGTGGCGGCCAAGGACGACAGCCGGCTCGGTTCTGTGGACCTGATCAACCCCGAAACGGGATCAAGGAGAGACACGCCGATTCCGCCTGACCTAGTCACAAATTGAAATTGAAAGCAATTTATTTGGCAAATTTATATAGTACCTAGCATGTTTATATTTTTCAAAGCCCCGCCTAATGTGTGGTCTTGGGGATGAGATGGACAAGGATTGATTTTATATGCATGTCGCGAGGCAACGACGGCGTTTGTAACTGCGTTGATACCACGGGGGTCGGTAAAATATGCATTGGATTTTTCATATAACGAAGCCAGACGAGAATATGATGATGAATACAAAAAAGTGCAATCTATCCGAAACGAGTGCATACTAAACATCTACCCGCGCCAAGTGGGTGGAGTATCTGTCATATCAAGCACTTGAGGCCTAGACCCTCGAGGTATACGGAGGAATATGAGGAATCAAGGGAGGGTGTGACTGATCGATGCAATGGCAGTGTCAATCTAAGGGAGGCGCGATGGCAGTGGGCAGGCGATGTTTGGTTGTGCTCAGCACCAATGACGCAAATCTAGACCCTTGTCGTAGATCGTTGGTGGGAGTGGGACAAGGGGAGAGGGGCAGAATTGGCAGAGTGGCTTCAGCAATACACTCACTGCGCACTCCAGTGGACTTCAATGTTCTGAGAAGGGAGGGGTTCAGTGCTCAGAAGGTCATTTAACCCCCGACTGGACAGGTCCGGTCCCACAAAGCTTAGCTAGGATGGATATCAATTGCATTCTTCTCTACTTGCGTATACTTGCGTATCTACTCATTCTCATGATGCTAGGTGGTGCTGCAGCACGCTATGCTGGCTGTTCACTTTTAATTACAACCATAGAAAAGATAACTATATTTCCTTCTGTTTGCTTGGCTAGGCGGTTGTTTGCTTGTATGATATAAATGATGGTGTCATAGAAACCTGCTTTTAGTACTTAGGAGCAACAATGTGGCAGCAATCAGCAGATCGACCTCTTAGAGGGCCCCCGACCAGAACCGAAGGCCCCCCTAAAGTGCCTAGAACTCGCAGAACTCGCAGCGACGTGGGGTAGTTTCTTTTCAGCTATCGACTTTTTAGGCGTTGGGTATCCACCTGCACAAGCTTGTTTTCGCTTCCACCCCCCCTGCCCCCCTGGTTCTCCAGCTTTCAACTGTCCAGCCAGTTGCTTGTCTTTAATCCTACAAGCCTATTCTTTCTAGCCCGGAATTACACACCTACGTCATACATCGAAATTGCTGAAAGACAAGTACGCGTTTGACTGACTGACGATGATGCAACAACCCGCCAACCTGGCACGGCATCAAGCTAAGGTAGCCTTTCTTTTCGCAAGGGATTATATACATAGATAGGCCAGCTACTCACCCCTCTCCCCTACCTTATATCTTTCATAATATACCTTCTCCAAACGGAGTCCATTTGTTTTACTCCTACTCCCACACGTGAGTCGTTGAGTTGTCAGCTGTGAGGAGACTGCGTGCTAGCTGTGCTGAGCTTGTCTGACAGGGAAAGAAGAACCGACCAACTGACGTTGCAATTGCGTAGAACTAATAGGTATGTATAGTTTGTATACTAAGTCATTAAACTGACTCGCGCCCTCAACTAACATGATGACTGCGATTTCCTAGATACTAATCACAATTCCCGTTCTCTCGCGCGATAGATGTTGAAGCAGACGACTCTTAAACGCTGCAGCTGAGAAAATAAAACACCACTCAGCAATCATTTCAAGCTGATTATCATCTCGCTGGGATTTCGTCCCCAGAGCCAGCTCTCATCATGGAGCAAGAACAACATCAGCACAAGCCGGGAGGCCACTACTCCGGCCGCAATCGTGTGCCCAACATCCATGAATTCGTTGCCTCGCTCGATCGCGACAAGAGGGAAAGAGACGCCCAAATCGAAACCGGTCGAAACAACGGCGTCACAGACCACAAGCCCGAGGTGAAGAAGCCCAAGGGTCGCATCGTCACGGACCCCGTGACCGGGAAGGAGGTCGAGATTACCGATGTCGAAACCGATTTCATGAAGGCTGTGGACGAGCCAATGGTAAGCTTTACGGTGTCTGCATCTTTTCTATATGAGCTATGTCAATTCTAACGACTACGTTCTTCATTAGCTCTCTGTACCGAACGCCAACCTTAACAAGGAGACACCGATCAAGACAGAAGCCACACAGTCTGGTGAGGAATATAGAGAAGCCCAGGATGTCACAGCCCCGCCGGATCCAGTGGCCGAGGGTACCACCTCGGATGTCCCCATTCACGGCGAAAAGACAAACATTTTGTTCCACCCGACACCGAGCGTCAGTTACGAACCAATGTACGTCATCATTGAGCAACGGACCACCATCCTCTGTGCTGGCATATTCTTGGGTATCGTCTTGATCGGCAAATTCTTCGGAGGCAGACTCTTGGGCTTGATCCCCTTGGGCATGGCTGTTGCGTCTGGTGTCTTCTTATGGATGAAGGACCTGGTTAGGCAAGGTCGCGATATTGAGTGGTCGAGCGAGCAGAAACGCGGCGAGTTCGCCACTGCCAACTTGATCCCCGAGTCGGTTGAGTGGATGAACACGCTCCTCGGCATCGTCTGGGGATTGATCAACCCCGAAATGTTCTCGGGCGTTGCGGATACCCTCGAGGATGTCATGCAAGCATCCGTTCCCGGCATCATTGAGAACGTCAAGGTTGCCGACATTTCGCAAGGAAACAACCCCATCCGAATCCTCAGCTTGCGCGCACTTCCGGATGGCCATATGAAGGACATCAAAGATGAGATGCACAAGAACAATGAGAAGATCAAGGACCCCCAGGAGCTCGCTGCCGACGAAGAGGGTGGTGACTACTACAACCTGGAATGCTCTTTCGCTTATCATGCGAAGCCCAAAAGTAGTGGAAACGCCACTAACCCTCAGAACATGGGCATGCAACTGATCTTCTACTTGGGTATGAAGGGACTATTTGGTGTCCCTCTGCCTATCTGTGAGTCAACCGAACCCGATTTATACATATTACCGCTGCTGACGTACGAGTAGGGGTTGAACTTATTGGTTTGGTAGGAACTGTGAGACTGAGACTGCAAATGACCCCTGAGCCCCCGTTTCTTAAAGCCGTCACCTTCACTCTCATGGGTGTCCCCAAGGTCCAAGCCGGCTGTGTTCCCATGATTGAGCGTGGAGTCAACATTCTCAACTTACCCGTGATTTCCAACTTTGTCAACTGGGCCGTCAAGACTGCTTGCAGCATGTACGTCGCTCCCAAGAGCATGACTCTCGATCTGGGCAAGTTGCTCCAAGGCGATGATATTCAAAAGGAGACAAACGCTTTGGGAATTGTGTTCATCCGCATTCACAAGGCAACGGGTTTGTCCAAACAGGACGCCCGTGGCTCCGAGGGTGGTGGCTCCGACCCGTACGTGACTGTCAGCTTCTCCAAATTTGGCAAGCCCATGTACTGCACTCGTGTTATCCAAGACGATCTGAACCCAGTCTTCGAGGAGACCTGCGCTCTCATGATCACGACAGACCTCATCAAGGCCAACGAGCAGCTCTCCATGGAGCTGTGGGACTCGGATCGATCGTCTGCCGATGATGTTGTGGGCAAGGTTGAGCTGTCGATGCAAAAGCTGATCCAGCACCCGGGAAAGATGTACTCGCAGATCTCGAAGCTGCGTGGCGTCAAGGCCGACAGTGAGATGCCCGGTGAGCTGCACTGGGAAGTCGGCTACTTCGGCAAGACGCAATTCCGCGCAGCTCTGCGTACGGACGGCAAGGACCACAACCTCCCGACCGAGCTCCGCGACAAGAAGGAGCTGCAGGACGACGTGGGCGCCATCGACACGGCGCAGGAAGATGCCGTTATCCACACTCCCCCAGACCCTCTCTGGCCCTCTGGCATCCTCTCCATCGTCGTCCATCAAATTGTTAACCTCGAGCTTGCCAACGTCAAGGGCTCCGAGGGCGGTAAGCGGAAGGGCGGTAAGGAGTACGAGCCTGCCCAGGACGCCGGCGAGATTAAAGAGGAGTCCAGCAAGAAGCTGCCCAGCCCTTACTGCACGGTTCTGCTGAACGATGAGCTGGTCTACAAGACGCGAACCAAGGTCGTCTCCTCCAAGCCCATCTTCAATGCTGGCACCGAACGCTTCGTCCGCGACTGGAAATCTGCTATTGTCACCGTCACCGTCCGCGACTCTCGTAACCGCCAGCATGACCCCATCTTGGGTGTTGTGCCCTTGAAGCTCACCGATGTGTTGCAGACAGCTAGTCAGGTAAGTTGTCACTATCTATTATATCAGATGCGAGATTTACTAATGGTAAACAGTCAACCCGCTGGTATCCATTGGACGGCGGAGTGGGCTTTGGTCGAATCCGTATCTCCCTCTTGTTCCGTTCGGTGGAGTTGAAGTTGCCACCGCCCCAGCTTGGATGGGAGGTTGGTACTTTCGAGTTCACGTCTAACCAGATCACTTCAACCTACACCGATAAGGGCAAGGCTAAGCTCCGCCTCCGAACCGGTGGAAGCTCTGGAACGATTAAGAGAGAGCAGTGCAACGTCGAGGAGGGGATCATGAGCTGGAACATAAGCGGTGATGATAAGAACGCCAGGCCCAGACTGCCGGTCCGTCACCGTTATCGATCGCCCATCTTCTTCGAGTTCCACTCAAGTGGCCGACGACATGTCGATGTCTACGCAGCCCTGTGGCTGTCGCAGATCACTGATGGTGAGGACCAGGAGTTCGACATCCCGATTTTCCGATGCAACAATGGAACGCGCTTGTCGCAAAACTTTATTACCGAGGAGAACTTCCGCTCCATCCCTGATATCAAGTTGGAGGAGCTTGGTCGTCTCCGGTTCCGCGGCCAATTCAAGGCCGGTACCGACCGGGACCATCTCCGTTTCGTCAGCGACAACGACTCACGCGAGACCATCGAGACTTGGGAGGCTTGCTACGCTGAGGGTGTTCGCGAGGAGCAGGTGTCTAAGGAACTCCCTCCTGTCATCCAGAAGCTGCACGACGATTCGCTGACGCAGGGCCGCGACGTCCTGGCCAACGCTTCCGAGGAGGAGAAGCGGAAGTGGCTCGCCAAGGACGGCACGGACTGGAGTGGCGCTTTCGGCAAAGACCCGCTCCAATTTATGGGCGGCCAGCCTGGTGACGACGAGGAAGATGACGAGGTGGATATGTACGAAGACGATGAGTCGAGCCACGGCGACCCCATGTCACCCACGCGCCTTCGCCACGAGGAGACGGACTTGGGCATCGCCGACGGCGAAACGGCGGGCCCCGACCATGAGGCCCAGGCCGGCCACCGCCGAACTTCGTCATCCCAATACAACCCGTCGCGCGAAAGCGTCGATGGTGGATCGTCCCCATCTGAGGTGACGCGGACGACGACGAACCGTACGAGCCAGACAGGCCAGACTTCCAGCTCGGGCCACAGCCGTAAGAGCAGCAGCAGCAAGAACCCCGTCACGGCCTACAAGGATTACCGCAATAAGAGCCGGGACCTGCACCGCCAGCACCGCGGCCTCATGCAGTGGCGGCCGATGCGCAACCTCCAGTTCGCCAAGGACGAGGCCAAGTACGCCGTCCGCCGGGTCACTAAGCTCGGGGCTCTGGATGGACGCGAGCCTGATGTTGAGACTGAGGTCTAAACATGAATTTCATCATTACCATCAACAACAAGGTGACGAAAGATGAGTGGAGGATGAGAGAACTGGAGAGAGATACGATACCCGCGTGATACATTACAGTTTGGTTTCTTCTTCAAGTCTTGTGTTTTTGCAGGATCCTTTATTTTATTTCACTTAACTTTCAAATAATCGAAAGAGAAAGAGAGGAGGAGAGGTGTGGCGAAGTAAGAGACAGGGAAAGTCTGTGTGTGTCTTGGTATCGAGGTAATCCTTATAAATGTAGTATGGACGAGGAGGGATCTACACAGATATGAGAAATGCAGTATGAGATACGAATAATTATATACAATATTCAACCAACCCACGCAGTCTTCAGTCTTGTCTCACATATTTCAAGTGATCGATTCCGCGAGTATATCATACCCGTCGCTTTGTGTAAGTTTGAATATTGATCTTTGTCATTTGGTTATATAGCTGCACTTCTGATAATGGCATTTTTGTTGTCATTTTGTACATAGTGTGCTGATACCGCCTTTCCCCTTTGCTCGGCCCACGCACGATATATATGCAATATTCTACACTTTGTCGTACATTACAGGTAGTAGTAGTAATAGTAGTGCCTGTCCTCGGTCTGTTGTCATTGTTGCTGTGGTTTCGCTCTTTGCCCGACCAACCCAACACAGCCGAGACGACTGACCCCCTCTGACCAACCGCTCCCACTCTCAATTGCTTCCCCTGTCCCAGCAAGTACCTTTGCTATTTTTAACTCTTTTTTTGCTTGTCCGTTTTGCGCTGTACTTTACTGGTTGGCCAGACGGATAGCCTCGGCCTCTTCGCGCGCGCGGGCCAGCAGTTTCTCCTCGGCACGCTTTTCGTCGATGTACTTCTTCATGATGCTGCGGTCGATGGCGGCGCGGTCCTTGAGGTCCTCGGTCTGGCGCATCTCGTTCTCCTCGTCGGGGCTGGGCTTGAGCACCGTGGCGCCCGTCTTCTGCAGGAACTCCTGCAAGATGGCGTCTGAGTGCTGGTGCTTCATCTCGATGGTCACAACGCGCTCGCCCTCCTCAGGCGGCGGCGCGGGGCACTCGTTGGTCGTGCTCGAGTGCGGCTGCTGCGCAAGCGGCGTTATGTGGATTTTGGAGGCTCCGGCCTTGTCGGCTGGTGTGGCCGGGGCAGCCGCGGCGGCGGCCGCTTGCCGGAAGTAGATAGAGAGGGTGGCGGGACCGGCGTTATTCGAGGACCGGTTGATGATCATGGGGACCGCCGGGTTCCAGAATTTGAGGCGTGGTAGACATGTTTTCCAGAATTTCCTATTTCATACTTTCATCAGCATGCTGTCCCTTCGTCTTTTCTTCTTCTTCTTCGCAACCGAAGCTGGCCAGGCTTACCTGGGTCCCATGTGTCCATCATTCCACCTTAAAGCGAAGTCCATATGTAATCTGGAGATCTCCGGAGGGAGTATCGCTGCGCCGGGGCCATGCCGTAAGTTCAAGAGCTGTCGTCGGTGTCAATATCGCCTTGATTCGTGCGCTACCGGCGTGTTCCTTTTCGGGTTAAATTTACCTTCTGCAGAGGAGAATTAGCAGGCTGTTTCTGTGACATGGGATTGTGACTGCAGTGGCAACTTACGGTCTTTAATATGTTCATACGCTTTCCCGGGTTCACCATCTTGACTGAATTGGAGCAACAGTGCTCCTCTCAAACGGTGGATAAGTGGCAGTTGGGCAGCTCTTGTCTAGCTCTATCACCGTCGCATGGGGTTGATGATGTACAGTCGCAAATCGATAAATTTCCAATCCCCAATTGAATAGGTACGGCCCGAGGATTGATCCTGCAGCTGCTGTCGTTTCCAGGTCGCACCTAATGGACCTTTCTAGGGGATTTAGCGCTGAAAGTTGCTCTGGGCTGCTGGGATTGGCGCACCACCCCCGCTGTTAGCTCAGTTCTGGGCCCATCTTATCACTGCCGATAACACTTATTGAACCCGGAAATTTTGGGAGCTTCGATATCGCATTCCCTTAGACATGAGGGACCGACATCATCTTCTTAAATAAAGTACCTGACCCTATGACCCAGTCGAGTACCACCAAAGATGCACCGTGCCATTTCTTCCAAATGGCTCGGGTCTTCTTTGAGGACCGCTGAGCGATCCAGTTCTCTTCAAATTCCTCTATTCTTATGCCCGGCTTTTGGCAACCGTCATCATCACAACCTGTCGAGGCCCCGTGCCACCTTCACAGCCCGACCTCCATCATGGAAGACCCCGCGGCGATGCCTTCAGACACAATCTGAGCCTGCCGATAGTGCCTTGACAGAACCCTCCGAGGTGTCCGAGTCCGACCCTGTGCCCATCCGGAACCTCCCTTCTCAGTGTACGGGATGCGGCGCATTGTCGCAAACCTTCGCATCAGACCAGCCTGGGTACTATGATTTAGGTAGAAAAGCTGTGCGCTGGTACTTGGGCTTGGAGAAGTCTAGGAGTAAGAAGGCTTTAAGGGACCGCGAAGCGGATGCAGTGTATCAAGATGTACTCCAGCGGTTTGACGAGGCCGAGGTAGAGAAGCTTGGCTTGGACGTGGAGGACATTGCTCCTACTTTAGCAGCCCAGCCAGAAGTTGAACGTATGATACCACCCCTGAATTGGCTTTGCGGAACTCGTGATTGACATTTCCAACCGTAGCTCAAGAGAGACCCCTAAAGGTGCCGCTGTGCGATCGCTGCCACAATCTGATGCACCACCAAACTGGAAACCCTATCTTTCACCCTACCATGGACTCGATCCGAGATACGCTTGCTGAGTCTCCCTACAAGTATAATCATGTATACCACGTTCTCGACGCCGCCGACTTTCCTATGTCTATCTTGCCTCAGATTCATCAACTCCTTGATCTCATGCCGCTGCGGACCAAAAACCGCCGTGCCAAGAATGGCAAGTTCTTCCACAACCAGAAGACGGAAATGAGCTTCATCATCACTAGGTCAGACCTTCTTGCGCCCACCAAGCCTCAAGTTGATAGGTTGGTGCCGTATCTGCGAGAAGTGCTACGCGACGCTCTGGGAAGGGCTGGAAGGGAGCTGCGTCTGGGCAATGTCCGATGTGTTAGCGCCAGACGGAGCTGGTGGACCAAGGAGCTCAAAGAGGATATCTGGAAGCGGGGTGGTGCCGGCTGGATGGTTGGCAAGGTCAATGTCGGCAAGAGCCAGTTGTTTGAAGCTGTTTTTCCCAAGGGCCGGATGGACTGGGACCCAAGTCATCACCAGATATCGATCGACATGTATGGAAAAGAGATCACCAAACCGGAATCAGCATCTGCAGAGACAGCAGGTTTCGAAGGATCTGTATCAGATTTGGGCGCCAGAATGGAGGATGAGGACATGGACGAGCTTTCTCTGCTACCACCGGCTGCCCCTGAAAGCCAGTACCCGGCCATGCCCTTGGTCTCAGACCTTCCAGGAACGACAGCATCGCCTATCCGTGTTCCATTTGGAAATGGACGGGGAGAACTCATCGACTTACCCGGCGTGGAAAGAACAGGGCTGGAGAAATATGTCCAGCCGGAACATCATTCATCACTGGTTATGCGATCCCGCATTGTGCCGGAGCAGATGGTGGTCAAGCAGGGCAAGTCGATTCTGCTTGGCGGACTCATTCGAATCACGCCTCGCGTCCCGGGGCCGATTGTGCTATCATACGCCTTCACGCCGATCCAGCCACATTTGACCGCCACCGAAAAGGCGGACGAGCTCCAGCGGCAAGTCAGTGAGCTGAATGTTGATACTATCACGGCTCCTGGTACGGGTGAAACGATCAAGTTAGCAGGGTCGTATCCGCTCAAGTGGGATGTAACCAAGGAACGGTCCGGCCCTATCACGAGAAGAGATGCCGTGGGCATGAAGGTTGACCGTCTCCCCTACCGTGTCCTGGCGACTGACATCCTCATTGAAGGTGTTGGCTGGGTCGAAGTGGTGGCACAGGTGCGAAAGAAGGATCTATACAGCAGACCAGCGCCAGTCGAAGAGGACATGTCGCGCATGGAATCATCTTCGTCTTGGGATCAACCAGAAGCAAGAGCCGAATCAAAAGCCGAGGTAGAGCCAGAAACCACAAAGCCATCATCGTCTGCTTTAGAAAGGCTGGAAGCGCTTGCGGAGGATCCGAGCAAAAGGAAAAAGACGTATGTGCCACCTCGTGTAGCAGCTGCGCCGATCAAGGCAGATGACGAGCCAAATTGGCCTATCGTTGATGTCTACAGCCCCGAGGGCAAATTTATTGGGTGCCGCAAGCCCTTGAATGGATGGCTGTTGAACAAACCCCTGGTCACGGTTGCTCAGCAGAGGAAGAGACCCCGAAAGAGCATGAAGGGGCAAAAGAAGCTAGAGAAGAGCATAAGACGAGTGCAAACGGGCTGAAATGCTGCTGCTGCTGCTGCTGCTTCGCAACCCATGTACAACATAGCATGAACGTAATGACTGTATGTATATACTGTATTGTAGCAGACGTGTGTATAGGACAAAATCGCCGATTTGATTAGACATGGAAGATGGGGGGTGGTGGTGATTGTAACTGCCCTGTATGTACATTTACCTATTAAGCTTGGCGATTAACCTTAGGTAGTAGCTCCTGCTGATCTTGATCGTCCAGTCTCTCAGGACCCTTGCCAAGTCCCTAAAGTTTATGTACTTTAAAAACCGAACAATGACGCGGGGCAAAAAAAGAATGGGGGAACAGGGAAGGCATTCCAAATCAACTATCGACATATCGATTAAATAAACTGACTGCGCATCCTCTGCGATTCTTCACTTGCCCATCTCGTGTAGCAACACATTCTGACACTGCAACACCCACCCAAACACCCACTCACTCATTATCTCCTCTCTCTCTTTGTTCAATCAACAGCTAAAACCCGGCTGAATAATCCTGGTTGCTGCTTTTCTTCAAAGCTGCATTAAGTAAATACCCACTTGTGAGGGAGGAGGGGTCGATCCATCTTCGAGCCAAGATACCTAGAGTCGTAAGAAAGCAGCGTCACACGACCAAGAAAAGGAAGAAAACCACACGAAATATGTCGAGTTCAAATCCACAAGGCGGCGGCGGCGACAGAAACAACACCCGTGCACCGGGAACCGCCTCGCAGACCGTCACCCTAAGCTCGACCTCCTCGGGCGAGCCCGCCGAACCGCAAGCCATCCTGCGCCTCCGCGGCGGCCCGAGCAACAGCGGTCGCGGCCCCCACGTGCAGTGGGCCGAGGGCACTGTCGACAACGAAGGGCTGGGCCGCAAGAGCAGCAAGGTGTGCTGCATCTACCACAAGCCGCGGGCGGTGGGGGAGAGCAGCAGCGAGGACGACTCCTCGTCTTCCTCCTCGTCGGATTCCGACTCGGACTCGGGCCAGGGCCATCGCGGGGACGCGGACCGGGTGGGCAAGGGGAGCAACAAGGGGAAGCGGAACAGGGGACACAAGCACGGCGACCACGATCATCATGACCACGACCACAACGATAACGGCAACTGCGACGGGCGCCACCAGAGGCGCGGGAACAGGAAACCGACGAGGCGGCCGAGCCCGAATGCGTACGAGAAGCAGCCTAAGCCCAGCAAACCTAAACCTCAAGACGGCGGTGGCGGCCCTGGTGGCTCATAAAAAGCCGAGCTACAGAATACAAGCATGATTTGGGAACGGCGTTAGATTGTTCTACTTCATTTCTATTTTCTTTGTCCATGACAGCTCGTCGAGCTCCATCTCACGTCGAAGGCAACGGGCAGGCACGTAGAGAGAGACGCCAGCCAAAGACTGTGTGTGCATATCAGAGCTAGACGGAGGCCTCCGTATAACTGAGCGTTACGGATTGTCCTGGAGGATGCCCTTAGACAAACACACACACCCTTCCGCACCAGAAACGTAAATATTTGAAGTAAGATGGGCTGTGGTGCTGGCGGACAATGATACATTGGTTCAGTATACCCCCTCCGCAGTTATGAGTTGAGAATGTTAATAGAGAGGCGCATCATAAGCAATACATGGAGAAAACACTTTGTAGCCACAATGACAAGAGGACTTTGACGTTTCACAGCCAATACCAGGCTCGATATACCATTAATAGTAGTATAACCAGACATTACTCCTGAACGCTGCGCTTTCTAAATTTTGCTTCTTGAGAGGATGGCGGCTTTTGGTCCTCTGCTTTTCTTCTCTTGCCATTGCCCAGATGTATTATTTGCTCGACCGTATTCAAATAACCTCTCATCCTTTTGGTCTCTATATGTTCTTCGACCTGGGAGGTACTCGGATCCAGGTCTCTCTTTTCTTCATCTCCCCCCAGCAGACAGCGAACGACGCATGTTCTAGCTCTATTCAGGGCTTCATCAATCTACCACTTGATCTGCCATGGACTTCCCCATAGGCGAGGTCCATAGTGGGAAAGAATTGTGTCTGGGTGGAGTAAAGCAAATGGGACAAGAATGCTTTGAAACCCCAAACTCTGATGCGCGCTCCCCATAACCCAACGCCTGTGGTGTGATACGCAACCCGAACTCCTATCTTTTTCTGTTTCATGTAACACGGGCTGTAATGACGAGTAAGAGTGCAAACATTATCATCGGTGATTTGTCTTTTCGCATTTTCGCCTTGGGCTGGGACTGCCAGATAAAAATCATCGTACATCTATGTCGCTCGCATAAAGTGACATAGTAACGAGCCCTCCTTCCACTCTCTACCTAGGACTGGCCGGGGCTACTGCAATAAAGACTTCGCTGTAGTAGTAGTAGTAGTAGTAGTAGTAGTACAAGATACAGTGGTTCCAAAGCAGCAAAAGAACATCAACAGGCAGAAAAACCAAAATCGATTTGCTTTGCGAAGCATGGTGTGCATCGCAGATGGCCCTGTGGGTCGATTTATAGATCGATCGAACGCAGTGCTTTTGTATGCGTTATCAGCGAGGGCCGTTAGGCGACACCGGTGATATGGGAGATGTGGTCATCATCATACTGGGAACCTGTTTCCTTATCAAGCCCCTCTTGCGTTGTTCAGGCCGCGGGACACCCTCGATAGCCCTAGGCTCCTTCATCAAGGATCGGTCCAGTTTGCCGGGTATCCGTGTTACAATGGCCCTGTAGTCGCCATCGAACTTGGCATTGGGCAATGGCACGGAAGCAGTCCTCCATATATGGTCATTTGTATCGCTCAGGTAGCCTTGAGGCTTAGTGGTTTTGGACGATCCATGCATCCCTGGAAGTGAGTGAGAAAGCCCGTGGGATGCCCTGATAGTCGAAAGTCTCGACAGTCCTGTGAGTCCCGGTTTACCCCTGGCCTTCTTGGCCAAGATGATTTCGTCGAAAAGCCGGACAGCAGGGTTCGTGGCTGGGTTGAGTTCTCTTTCATGGACGAACTCGTTAAAGGCTGGCCATATGTCAGTAGGGAAATCTTCAAATTTGGGCCTCGAGGTATGTTCTGCTTACTCTGTGTTTCTTTCATCATGGTACCGTATTCTTGTTGATCGTACGGCATACTCTTGATAAAACCATTCATGTCGAAGGCATATAACTGGCCGGAATTTCTCTGGTCCTTACTTGGCCGGCCCAGGTATTTCCGATACGTGTAGAGAAGGCTGGCTTGGCAACGCACGAAGGCAGCCCGGACTTTGTCGGCGTTGAAGGCAGCCGGACAGATGAGCGAGACACAGCCTAGGCAGCGTCCATGGGACACGGCAGTGCAGCCCTGACATTTGTAAATCCCATCGCCTTCAGCCCGTTCATCACAAACCGAGCATTGCGAATTGCCATCACGAGCATTGAATTCGAAGCAATGACCCTCGACCCACACGGTGGTCTCGGTATTGTGCACAGGCTGTACCAGCATGTTCGGCATGATGGTTGAGGCAGCTATAGTGGACTGCGCATACGTAGACGGGGCATACCCGCCGTACGAAGACTTGGAGTCCACTGAGATGGCCGAAATAGAGAGGTTGGCCTGGTGCCCGTTCAAGAAAGGCATGTTGGGTCGGTGCGTTGGGGGCTGCCCGAACGATGAGCTTCTTCGTGCCTTTTCTTCAAAATTGCCAGCAGATCGCTTCTCCTTCAGCGTTGCCGCAAGTGCGAACCCAGAATCGCTTCGGGAGATTGGTGTTGTGGGCATTTGTGGAAAGTTGACCGAGACCGGTGACACTGAGTTTGGAGGGCTTGTCTTGTTAGACCTGCTGGTTGCCGGCCGCTCAGGCGCAACGGGTTTGGTATGGCTGAATGCGTTGAATAACGGCGCCTTCGGGACATCTGTAGAGTCAGCGTCCCCAAATGTCGCAGAGTTCTGCGAAACCCACTTCCCTAACGTGCTCGGCGTAGCTCTCTCATCAAAGATGGCCGCATTTTCGGCGGAGAACGCATCGTATGGGAACGATTCCATCGCGTAAGGGGGAGGCCCAGCAGGAACACCGTAGCGAAGATTGTGGGGAGCTGCCAACTGCAGAAGGGACATCAGTTTGCGTCGAATCTGTTTCGGCAGCCGATGAGGTTGAGAGGTTGCATCAATCGTGTCTCTATCCAGATCTACCAAGACGTAGTCATCCTCAGGCAGCTCAATATTGTCGTACCGCCTTTCAATGCCCACGATGTATGGGCACGGCGCATCCAACGCGGATAGCAGTCGGGCCGGGAGAATGGGAATAAAGATACTCGCCCACTGCAGAGGATACAGCAGGTTGGCGAGGGCATGGCAAGCTAGATGCAGCATCGCTGTATGCGAGCTGAGGAAAATGATGCGCGATTCAGACATAGCATACTCGAACAGAGCAACAATGTTTTCCAGAGACAGCGACCTGAAGAGAGCGAATATATCTGTACTTCGAGACTGAGGAAGTTCGTTCTCGGCCTCCTTTCGCGCATATAACCGAAGCTCGCGGACGCCAATCTCGACCTGAGTCTTGGATCCCAGTGGGCTAAAGGCCTCAGCACACAAGTTGACGATATAGCGCTCAAGAGGTTGCCATCTACCAACTCGCGGGGAAGTCGCAGGTATGCGCAGGAGAGCACCGTCCGTCATGGGGACAATTACAGCTCTTAGCCAGTCTTTCCAGAATGTGAGTCTGCTGAGATCTCTCCCGAGTATACCAAATGCGCGCGGAGTCCACAGACCGCTTTCGCCCGCCGTCAAGCCGTCGATTTTGGAAGCCGCACCATGTCTCAGGGGTCTCAACATTTCCGTCATCAAACTGATCTTTTCTTCAACTGAGCTGATTTGCTCATCTAAAGTGTCCCGAGCGGCAGACCCGGATGGGATAGTTGGTAGCTTAGCAAGCAGTTGGGAAAGGTGTGCCCTTTCGGCTGCCAATCGCGCACCTAAACTGGCGGCGAGTTCTCGCTCTTCCTCGGTCATGTGGTTCTGTCTCCACTGCTCACATCTTCTCTCGATATCTTCAGCGATGTCAGCCGGCACCGCTGTCCAGACAATGACGGTGATGCCATATATCTTAGAATTATCATCCGACGTCATTGTGAAGCCGTGCCAGGTTGACCGAGGGCGATCATCGGAGGAGACAATCTGTATATCGTTCGGGAAGGCAAACATGGGTACATAGTCTGGAAATTTGCCTCTCCTGGTTAGTTCCTCTGTCGCATCGCGAGGAGGGTACCGATCAAGTAACTCGGGTTCGAATCGTCGCTTTAGAGGGTGCATGTCCGGGTCTAGATTGAGCGGCTCAGGGGGCGGTATAACAGAGTTGTAGTTACTGAGTCGCTTGGTGGTGCGGATCGAAGCTGCAGTATCACATTGTGAGGAATTGGCCTTGGAGGGGGAAAAGGGGGGGTCAAAGGGGGTCATACGAGCTTTCGGGGTTATTGGCGCTTTGCGCGCGCTGTTCATATCCTTGAAGCTAATGCCGCGCCGTATACTTCCTCGAATGCTCCCACGAATGCTCTTCAAGGGACTCATCCGTCCGTTGGAATCGGCCTTGATGCGCTCAGTCCTGGGGTTGACCATAGGCGGACGCGAATGTGTTTTGGCGCCGGCACTGAAGCTGAGATCCTCAAGGAAGTTTTCCCTCTCGGCGGCAAACTTGAAGAGTGCTTTGTCGAAATCGAAATCTGCCAGAAAGGTGCTGAATCCATCATTACTGGCAGCCCCAGGGGTTGGGTTCGGGCGGATCGTGGCACTGCTCCTGTTACTCCTCGTATTCCCGTCCACCTCTTCTAAAGTATGTATGGACGATTTGGAGAGTCGGTTGCCCGAGTTCTGCCTCGAATGGCGAGCGGTAACGGGTTTCGGAGGGGCCCCGCCATTTTCGCGACTGGGGCTTTCTTCTTCTTCTGGCTCGCCATCTTCGGTAATTGTCGAGTCGACTTGAGTAGGCGTGGATAGTGGGAGGAAATCCTGGTACGAAATCGTCTCTATGCCTGCGATCCAAAAGTAATCGGCAAGCGGAGCCGGGGCGTTGCCCTCCATAGCATGTCAAGTAATGGGGAGAGTCAACTCCCTCTCTGCTCTAAAATAACACCGCCAGTTGAAATTGGCCAGGGGATAAAATGTGCGGATTGGTTAAAATAGAGGCATTCGAAAATGTCGTTTATTCTCTTGGTTTTCTTTTTCCTCCGAGAAGGTCGTACCAACTAATTGGTCTTGTTGGGCGTCACTCGCAGCAAGAACTGTGGGATGGCTCGGGGTAGTGGGTTAGTCGAGAGAACCCGAGGGCCTTTCCGTGGGCAGGTTGCTTTGTGACCCAGGAGCTGAGGGTTGGGCGAAGGGTCGTTCTGTTATAAAACCCTCAGTCGAAACAGAAGAGGAGCAATCAAATGCAGAGGATAAGATCGTCAAGCCCGATGCAACCAAGTGGGCATCTGGCAAAATGCGGTGCAATAGAGGGGAACAAGGACTCGTCTCGTGTTTGTCTTGTCGACGGCGATAAGTAGACGAACCGTAGGCGGAAAGGGGACGACGACTTCCGGTTTGTCGAGTATGGGCGGTCGCAAAGAGAAGGCTTGTTACTTTTCGACAGTCACAAGACTTGTTACAGCTAAAGAAGTTCTATCTTTCTCTCTCGCGCGGTGTTTTGCTTGGCCCTGTCTCTTTTTGTTTGTTTGCAGTTTTGCAGAAGGGTTGCGACCTTGGGAGGGTGAAGTCTTGGAAATCAAGTACTCAAGTACTTTTCCACGTTCTCATGCGGCTGTGATGCACGCCCAGCTTTAGCCTGCATCCATTCAGGAGCAATTATGTTTTTTTCGACCCCCTGGCGGTGGTGCTGTCGTTGGGGCCCTCGAATAGCCGGTGTCTTCGATTGGACAACAGTGGTCAGGAACGTCGATATCCAAGAAGTGAAAAGTTGGTGTTGCGCATGCGTCGATGCGACGTCCTGTGTGCAAATCCAATGATATAATCAAGGCGGTAACCTTAGGGGTTCAGGTCATGTAGTAAAGTGGGAGCACATCAAATTGGGGGATTTGGTTTGCTGGGAGAGAGGGAGTGCGAGTCGAGAGTCGAGAGTGGGAGTATCGACTTCGGGGGAGGTTGTTGTCAAGCGAAATCAGTCCACACCACCACCACCATTACCACCTCCTTTGGGTAGGGGGGGGGGGGCACTGGGGGGTACTGGGGGGGCCAGTAGACAGACAGAGAGAGACAGACGGACCAGTACGGTACAGTACAAAACTACATACTTACCTACAGTATCACTACCACATCAAAATACCACCACTTTGGACGAACATGGATTGCGAACCAACCCAAAGCCCGCCAGCCCATGCGCATAGTACAGAGAGTAGTGCTACCGAGGGATGTGGTGGGCAGGTGGGTAAAGTGCGAGTCGATAGCCTGGACGAATACCCTAGCCGGCTTGATAGAGGAGGTGGAGTGTGTGTGTGAAGCGGTCGAGTTGATGCGGCTTTCATCTTTTCATCCCATTCCCATCCTTGGATCCTTGGGCGACCTGGGACCCCTGCACCCTGGCTTTTAGTTGGGCTCTACTAGTGCAACCTTCCTACCAGACGCTACCAGACGCACTTTTTAGCTGCATCGTGAACGTGAATTGGGTTGCCCTGGTGCTTTTACCAGGTAATGTTGGCCTGTAATGTACATCATGATTAACCTAAGTAGCTACATGGAGAGATGTACTGTATGATACTGTCAGTATTAATTGATGGATATCTCACACGTTTGTTCAGACTTCCTCATTCATCAAGCAGGAAGGAGAACTGTAAACAATTTACGAAATAGTGATGCCATTTCGTCAAGTTACCTAATCTATCTACTTCGTACGGATGGATTCTTGAGGTCCATCTCGCCTTCTGAAAGCACAAAGGCACAGATGAGACCAAGTAAAAAAAACCGCCTCCATACAGTCCACTCCCGTGAGGAGAAGAAAGCTGTCTTGAATTTAAATGTGATCCATTTGCTACATACATGCAATCTACACGTATGTTTCCTATGTGATGTGGATAGATGGAGAAGCTGGTGGACAGCCGAAGCACTGTTGCTGATAGGCATGTCCGTACCAGATCCGTACTTCGATATGCCCACCGAAACAGTTAAACTGCGGAACCGACATCGTTCGACAAATCGAGAAGCATAGCTTAGCATACCTAATCATCTTCTCTTTCTGCGAACGGTATGGTTCTGTCAGGTGTTGTACAACCCCGAAAGAACAACAACGTCAGGGTCATGCCCAAGGGATGAGCAGGAGAAGGAAGGAAAATGCAACCCATCAGTTCAGTCCTCCCGCCCGTCCAGCAGCCCCTGGGAGTCATCCCAAGACTGTTAGGGACAGACGGTTGGGGGGGCTTGCGACGCTAGCAATTAGTTAGATCACCCACCCGCTCCTAAATTTATCAGTGCCTTTTTTTTTTTCTTCCCTCTTTCTCCCCTTCCCCTGGCCCCCCTGAACGGAGAACGGGGACCGCTGAACCCCGTGTCTAATGCTACCTTCAGTGCTTGTGGCCCTACCTAGATTAAAACCTAGCACCCAGTCGACCTATTACTCACTAGAAGTTTTTGAGGGAAATCCCCCGTTGTCGATCTGGGCACTGGTCAACGCCGTTGCTTCAGCGCTTTCCCAAGAACACCAGTAGCGTCTGCGCTGGGTTACCTTCGGTCGTCGGCACGGCTGCCTACTGTGGCAGAGAGGAGGGCCGTAACGGAGAACCGCCTGGATGCTACGTCTGGCTTGGAAACATCGAGTGTAGTAGACGGACACTCTGATACTGTATGTGTGTAGACACCTGCACACACCCACACGCACCCCATCACGATGCTCTGTTCTGTACTGTTCTATTTTGCCCATTATCCACGAATGGGAGGTGAATGGGTACCTAATGGGTGCTAATTGCCAATGGATGTGGAAGAAACATCTGATGGCAACCGCCCGCGGCGCACGTTGGTTGGCTGGCGCTGTGACGTTTTTCCTTATCGGGCAAGAATTGAGCCAAGTCAACTAATATATCCCTAGCTTCAAATGTTCTGTGCCTGACGGTTATGATTCAGCCTCCAAACGAGCACCAAATCAAAATACCCGATGCGCCATCCGTTCATCCATCCATCCGTTCATGTTCGATCAGTCCAATTTCTGAATTATTGCGTTCCATGTTCTGATGATCGTCTTCTACTACTAGAACAGCTGTTTATCCAGGTTTCCAAGTGTCCTGTCCTGTCAACGTGCTCGACATACTCCATACTGGTATTATACGTTATCCAGGTAGCGAAACGTTCAATGTCTGCCGAATACTCTGTACCTTAGCAACAATTGATGATTCGGGGATTGAACTGTATGGATGTACCTCCGCCCATCCCCTTTTCTGCCTGTCCCCCTGTGCGTGTGTGGGCGGCATGTATTTACAAGGTAGGTTAGGTCCCTATAGGTTAGGTATGTTGTAAGGATCATACCTACATATGTATGGCAGTCTGGGCGCCGACGTGGGTTTGCTTCCTAATCGGTGACCTACATAGAGCATACAGGCACAAACGACACACATTGCACCCTCTTTTTCATCCTGGCCGGAGGAAGAAATCTCGTATTTGAGCCGCTTCGGAGAGGCATCTCTTTCCAGGCTGGTCCTTTCAGTTGAGTGTCCTTCCATGGCCATGGGGTCCGCCTGAAGGGGCCCCGAGTGAAGTGGGGACGGCTACAGTCCAAGTGGACGTCAATCCTTCGCCATTGTGAACGGCCAGCAATCCACCTGTCACTGAATCTAAATCGGCATCTCAGAGATCAATTAATCAGAGGAACGCCTGTGGTCACGATCGAGCTTGAATTCGCATTTCTATTGAGCAGAGACTGGCCATGACTTTGAAGCCTTTGGCTCTCCTTTTCTCTCCACGTAAGCATAGCGCATTCGATGCATGTATGTAATAATGTATGCAGTCAATATATTCTTCCCGCCTGAATTTTATGTTTCAACGTCTTCAGGCGCCCACGAACAGCGCAGGAATGACTAGGCTTATCCGAGTAAGCACGCCACTGCAGATACCCCTGGCTAGCAACCGCTGTTGTATGTTTCAGATGCCGCCTCCTTTGGCCCATTACATACAAGCCCACGTATTGCAAGCCCAATCCGGCGACTCGCAGATCAGTTCTGGATACGTATGTGATATTCCATCCATCTAGAAGCACCGCCGTGTATCGGATCTAATGAGAGCATCTCATGTTGGTGATGTGCAATAGAATGATACCGGTCAAGAAGGGGAAGAAAGCGGTGAGCTTGGAACCCCTAGCGTAACCAGCGCCAACGGCAGAACCGGTTCTGAAGATGCACCTTGCTGGAATTGATGGAATGACGGTCCGGACATCGGCAGTGAAAGGGAAACTAACAAAGAAGAAAAAAAGAGGGAAACCTGAATCGGTAAAGTAGCCTATGGCTAGTCAGGGGTAAACCGTTCCTCTGTTCCTGGATAGATGGGGATTTTGGGCAGTAACCATCGCAAAATAACCGGTCGCTGCCAGGTAGATATCAGTTATCGTGTTTCTTCAGCTTCGCGCGGGCCAATGTGACGTATTGCGCCTCGTGCCGATCCCAACGACCCCTACTTCTAACTATGGGCACACCAATGGTCCGTGGGCGGCGGCTTTCCCAGGAGCAGGAGCGCCTGAGCTTTTCTGACCTGGGCAGCTAGCTGGGCGAGGGGCGGCGGAGATCCGCCGCTGCAAGTGATAAAATGGGCGATCTGTGGTTTTCTTGGTCGATACTGTACGATGCCCAATATCTACCTGCCCCTGGAAGATTGTTTGTGCCCCATTCTGCAGGTCAAAGGAGGAGTATAGAAATTACTTGATCGGAATTGGATCAGCATGTTTGCCAGCAGCCAAGCCATGCAAAAAAGACGGATCCAACGGAAGCATGGGGCACGCGACCTATCACTTTTCATCCATTACTACTCGGTACGGCAAGCTGGCAAGCTGGCAAGCATGTATGCATCCAGATATGTATACTCTGTATGCAGTCGGTGGGTGCCGGAAACGTTCGTTGGGGGGCGTGAGAACCAGTAGCGACGATAGAACGGTTCGGCATGATCAACAAATCTTCAAAGAGGAAACACACAATCTTGTTATGTCCATGCTGCACGTGTATAGTGCGCCACGTCGCGTTTGTCTAAGCCACCTTCACGCGATAGATTAATCTAGATCGCTTGATAGAATCCAACTGTGTAACCAGCTGGCGGGTAGGGGCGCGGACAGGGCTGTCCCCGGTTGCATCACGTCAACCTGCTGCTTTGTGGGACAGCAACATGATCCATCGACAATTGCAATGCGCTTACCCTGCCGGGAGACACGTGATACTTGCATATAACAAATACCCAAGGTCAGCCAGCAGTCGATGTGTAAAGTTCTGACGCCTACGGCATAGAGATATTTTACAAGGTTTGGGGTTCGTCGCCACGCGTCACCCAAGGGAGAGAGGTCTTAGCTGTAGCCGTGACAGTCATCTCGAACATATTGGCTCCGTGCAACGACGGTCCTTTTCGTTCGAGTATCTGCAGCATCTTCCACGGGTGGATGAGAAGGAAGGAAGGAAAACTGAAACGTGGTAAAGTGGTCACTTCCGAGTCATGGCAAACAGAGCCCCCGTCCATCCATCATGGGTGCATTTTTAGCTGCTTTTTTTCCTTCTTATCCCAACGGCTACTAAGCTACGGATCCCGACGCGGTTCTTGTTGTTGTTGATGTCTAGGACTTTTCCGGCTAACCGAAAACCGAGTCAGTCGCTGTTCTGTGTCCCCCGTCATGACGTGTAAACCACGTTTGTCCCTTAACGCGGCCCCTGTAAATAAGGGTTACAGCGTCGTGGATGTGCAACGCAGGTACGCGGGCTGCAACACAACCAACACACACACACACACACCTCTTCTTTCTTCTTGGAGCCCAACGCAGAAAGGAAGAATGAAGAGAGTTCCCGACCACATGCGGGTTTACCGTAAACAGAATGACTCTTCGTCATACCCGGTAACCAATGAGAAGAGGATAACAAGCCGAAGCTGAACGGGGCTGACTCCCCCTGACTACCACCGCACCTCCCTCAAGCTCCTTCTTTCAAGGTTTAGTCCGGCCCAAGCCACCCCGTTTGGATCTGCAAGCACCTCTTGGATATCGTAATATCCTTGCTTAGCCGGCAAACGACGACAGCGACGCGTTCACTCAGCCGTTTCGGTCCCGGCAAAGGGCGAGCCTAAATATGTATGATGCAAAGATCGATCCGCGGACGAACTGGGAGAGGACGAGGAGCAAGGTTGTATTCAGTTATCGTCTTCTCGCTCGTCGCCCTTTCTCTTCTATTTCCCAGCTGCAAGCTCAGCTTCAGCTGGGGATTATTTAGTTTACCAAGTATGAGGAACCGGTCCGAGCCAGAAACCATAAATAACCCTCAGCTGATATGGTAGCCTCGCAAACCTTAGCCGTTGCACTTCGGACGGAGTCATACCCTTAAGATAACCCTAGCAGAACAGAGTTGAAGCCCGTCTGCCTCGGAGATATATATCAATCTATCAACCAGCCACGTCAGGTTTAGGACCCGACTACTGCATGTGAAGTGAACATAGAGACAATTACGAGAATATGGCATGTGTGATGAGTACAGGCCTCTAGATAATAGTCAACCTCAATTCTAGGATAGGCATAGCCTGATGACCAGTAAGAACCATCTTCGACTGAGAAGCCTAGCTGCAGAACATTCAGGCACCTTCTCTGCAGAATGTCGCTCATCTATCAGGCCTCTAATTATTCGCATATATCGTAACCATCGTGAGCCTCCAACAAACCAGATAACCCAAGACGGCAAGTTGCCAATGGTTGTCAATAGCCTATTCTTGGCATGTACCAAATTGTATAATATATTGAGCATTCATATAACACATTAGTTTAAACCAGTCGGAACTTCATGTCAGGGGCAACCTCTCGGTCGTTACTTGTAAATTAGGGGGTATCTTCGATGGTGGCTGGCTTCCGGGATCCTCTACTCGTCTTTATCGTGTGTTCCGAGCACCCAGTTTGCCCGTAGCCAAGAACCCCCTATTGCCCATCTCCGTCCGCCAGCCGATCCCCAGCACACCAAACACGACCCGTCCGTCGCTGTCCTCCACCACCGGCGTGCCCTTGCCGTCTTCCTCGACGACGAAGCACACCTGCTCGACCTCCCCCGGGTGCAGCACGGGCCGCGCGCTCTCGCTCACGATCCAGTTTGCGTCACGGTAGCGCAGCCCCGTCTCCAGGTGCAAGACTACCCTCTCGAGCTGCATGGCGTCCTCGCTGCAGTTCTCCAGTTGAGCCTCCATGATCCAGCGCCTTTTCTGCTTCTGTTTCTGTAGTTGTTGCTCGTCTCCCTTCTTCGTAGTGGCCGCATTATGATAGGGCAGAGGGCCCACTTTGGTTCGTACGATCAGCGACCCCTTGCAGACGAACTGGTACAGTTTGCGGAACGTCCGCGTGCGCCCGCTCGTCTCCGTCGCCTCATAGTAGCTGACAGTGACAGCGAGCACGTGATTCCCCTCCTCCTTGAGATCGAAATTCACAATCTTCTGCAGCGTCTGGCCCGGGTCGAGATCTACGCCGCCCGTGCCCGCCGCGCCTGTCGTAGAATCTGCGGGCTCCGTTTCTTGCGTTGCGGATGTGTGATCGTCACCAGACGGGCCCAGAGTAAGCTTCTGTACCGTCGCAGACCCAGGGGTCTTCATCTCTGCCTCGATCTTGACCTCTCGGATCGACTTCTTCTGTGATGTTGCCCCCGCTTGCTGCGCTGCCGCGGGGGGCTCGGGTGGGATATCTTGGTTCGCGCATAATGTACAGCTGAACGTCTCGCCTACGTAAGCCGAGCCGAACGATGGCGGGAGGTTGAGAATTGGTGTGAGTAAGAAGGGATCCGGGTTCGTCCCGGCGGTCGACCGGTAGGCGAGGGATGCGGGAACCGGATGATCTACAGCAGCGCCCGTGGTTGTTGATTGTAGTTCTGAGGGCGCAGCTAGAGTGTGTTGTGCCACTAGTGACGGCCTCGATAGCCTATGTGTTTCATGTTAGCAAGGAACCCTCTCGGCGCGACAGAGACTCTTGATGATGCTATACCGGAGTACTTTGAGAGAGACCGAGTGCGGTTCCTTGACTGGGTCCATCGACGGATAGCGCTGGTGGCTCATTCTGACAAAGGTATCCGGAACTCTTCTACGGCTATGTAGCCAATTGCTGTATTATCTTGATATACTCGTAAAAGCAGTGATTGTAATGGCTTGGGTTTCACGGACCAGCGCGATGGGTGTCAAGAAGATGGGTTGGTAGGTTGGTAGGTAGGCAATCACGAGCTTTATCGATAAGCGACCTATGATCTAACCCTGAGATGTGGTGGGGTTGTTGTCGCATGCCTCAGTGACAGGGGCACAATCTACCCCTTTATATCGCTGTATGCCAACAGTCAAACAACCTTCTTTTCCTTTGGATATCTGTATTTACCGCATTTAAATAAAGTAAATAACTGCAGGCCAGTACTTCAGTAGTCGGTCTTCGCTTCTACCTTGATGCGTTTACAACGGCTTCACCGGTACTGGGCACGATACAGCCAATGCTTGATTTTTCCCCAGATCTATAGGAAGGTCTTGACAAATGTACGTATTATTTTGTATCAAATTTATGGCGGGTATGTGTCCTATCTGTATTCCCGTGAAGCCAAGTGAAACCAACGCTATAACCCCCAGGAAAGAATCGATCAACCTTTGTATGTGAACGCCGAAACCATGCTGTTAACAATCTGCTACTATAGCCCAACGCGTGCACCAATGCCTCTCCCAATATACCAAACAGACTCCCTCCAGTTTCCCAAACGAACGTCGACATTGGCGCGTGCATCCAATTTCAGTGTACCGCCTAATGCCTTCTTGACCGCATCGTAGCCAACTGACCCGACTGACCACTCTACCGGCAGCCTAGGCGTCGTCGACTGGCCGGGCGGCGCTTCGAATGGTAGGTCACGTACAATACGACCGATTTCCTCCGTGTGGTTATAGAAGGCGGTGGCATTGACAAAATCAATGTACATTGTGTTGAACTTTAGTGGCGAGGCCAGTGTGAAAGTCGCTGTTGAAGAAAAGAAATGAAAAGTTGCGTCTCGAATAAAATGTGACCTTTCCTCTGGAGTGCGCCCAGGTAATTCGAGCTTCGGAGCCGCCAAAGTCAGGTTGAATTTGGAGAGACCTTCGCAAATGATCGGTTGGCCCGGGATGCTGTTGCGGTGTGCTTTGACGGTAATGCTCGTATTGAACCCCGAAAGGTACTGAGAAATCAGATCTCGGCCAATCTGATGGCCGGTTTTCCCACTCCTGGTGGGATCCCATGTCGCTGTAACCAGAATATCGGTATTGTCTCCTTTCACCACTTCTACATTCTCCACGGTGGCGTCTGCGAGAATTGTGTCATTGGTTAAGACATGGATATTGACGTAAGGCACTGTGGCTGTATATGGTGTAGGATTGGTAACGTTCACCAGTGCCTGCAGGGTAATCGATGTTGCTGTGGTGTCCAGAATCCTCAATGAGCGGATTTTGGGGGCAAGATCATCCAACCAGCCTTCTCCAGTCGACAGTGCTGAAAGACAGTCAGTTTTGGTCAAACTTGCGAGGTAACGTGAGAGAACTTTGGCTGGCCCTAACAGACAAACCACCGAACAGAGCGACTGACAAGTTTAAAACAATGAAGACGGACGTTTTACTGGTATCATGCCCTCAGCTGGCACCTCCTTGAGGACCAATTGACCTAACGATGTGTCAACTTTCACGTCTACCTTGGCGTCGATAGCCAGTTGGATAGGCTTGTTGCCGAAGTAAAGCTGCTGGATCACGGTAGTGAAGACCGAACTGTTTGTGACGTTGAAAGGCGCCTCGTGAATCCGGGCGCCGATATTCAGAGAGGCTTCGTGGTGCTTAGTTTCCTCAACTCGAGTGGAATTTGCGGCTTGCCATTTCTTCAAGTTGAGCTCGCCAAGCTTGTCAGACTTGTAATACACATCGGCAGAAGCTCGAACCTTGGTGACATTGATGCCGAAATTCATCTCTGATGGAAGGCTAGCAGTAACCAGGATATTGCCAGAAACTGTTGGGTTTGAAGCAGGGTCATCCGGGTCGGCGAAAGGGTCGGGCATGGTGAAATGCACATCCGACATGGAAAAGTTTCTGATTAAACCATCGAGACTTTTGCCTGGGAATGCCACGGGAAGAGTTACACTGGATAAAAGCTCAGCTACCCACCGAGGCGTGCTGCCATCAGGGTGGCTGCTACCGCGTACGTAAAGGGTGGCAGGCTCTCCTTGCATGTACTGTTTGAGTATTATGTCGAGGGGTGATGATTTGGAATCGGGACAGTCGCGTGTAAGCGAATCCGGCAGTTCGCGTATGATTCCGTGAACATCGGCCTGAACACTGGAGCGAGGCTTTACAAAAATCTCGCTGGTCACTGCATCCGCAATGACGATGAGATCATCTGTGTCGCAACCCGGAACCAGAATCTCGAAGGCGAGCTCAGGCACATTGAGCTCGAGCGGGTACTCGTTACGGGCGACTATAGATACCTCGGCCAGCATAGACTGCTTGTCTCCGGGGCCTGGTACATCTTTCACATTGAGGCGGGTGATATTGTATTGAGGCATCGCGGGAATTTTCTTGGCTGTAATTCGATTAGTGGATGCTCATTGAGATATGTGCAAATACAATTAAGACATTGAGTATCCTAGAAGAAGACTTTCTCCCCCAGGTAAAAGGATGAGAAGGAGCGGTAGAGAGATTGACCTTCAAAAACCAAAGATTCCGCCACACTGTGCGTCCCAAGAGGTAGAAGGCCAGACTTGAGAGCAAGGTCTGCCTTTCCCTGGAGACGCACCTTGTCGAGCCTCCCCTCCAGCCACTCATTCGCGATGGATCGAATGCCTTCCATGTTACCCGGGACAATGTCGGTGACAAAGTCGAAGTTCGTCACGTCGCCATCCTTCAGATGGATCAGCAACGGAGGAATAGCGGCTGTTCCTAACAACAGATCCTTGTAGTCTGGGAGTGTCACGACGATGGTAGTTTCCTCGGTCCCAAGCTGATTGGCAACCCACGTCGCCGCCTTTCCCACCCTTCGCACGTGGTCATTTGCGACTCTTGCCCCATCCAGGCGGAAGGTGGCCTGTATTCTCGCCCTCAGGCCATCTGCTGTGATTGATTCGAGCGACAGACTTGTGGGCTCGACAACGGCGGCTTGTTTGGCGTACTCTTGCACCGCGTCGGGTACAATGTATGCTAATGCGATGATGGCGATGACCATAAGGCCTAGAACGCCCATAGCAATGAATGAAGGCCATCGTCGACTTGAGCTCTTCTTCAGAGACTGTGTTGACGAACCATCGCTCAAACGCGACCGTATAGAGGCCGCTTCGTTGTCAGGCTCGTCGTTGTCTCCATCGTATCGCGGGGTGTCGGTTGTGCTGGAGAGCAGTGGGGTTGTCTCTCCAGAGTTGTTGTCTGCCGACTTGCCCTTGGTGGCGGCCGCTGTTGATAGCAACGGCGATGTTTCGTCGCTAGCCATGGTTCGGTTGGGCTGATAGCGTATTGAGTCGCCGGGTTAACGGATGGTTGCGCAAACACAATAAGATGAAGGCGATGAGGATTGTGGTATCATGTAGAGGAAATGATTTATACCACTGTTTGCATCCTAGTAATACCAGGGAGCCGAATGTTCCATCACCCAGTGACAGATAGCAAAGGAGCAGAATGGCATGCAATAAATGGAAAAATGATGGGAAACAAGAAGAAACAAGGTTGAGCTGGCAATGCGGTTCTCTGACTTAAAGGTAGCGACAACTCGTCATCACTCGGGCCAGCCTAGGTTCGCTGGGTTGGTTCACTGTTCCTGTCAGCTGAGACAGAAAGAGACCCTTGAAAGCCTGCTAGGCCTGGCAGCGGCAGGTACGATTCAAACACCGGTCATTTAAGGCCCCAAAGTGCCCCAACTACAGCCTTAAGAGGATTAGTGTTATCTGGGGAATCGGGCTTCCAGCGCTTGATATGTCATACGATTCGCGGTGCCGATCACGCTCAACCTCCTTTGAAATGGCGGGAAAATCCTGTAGGACGACAAAGTTATCTATTTGGTAGACGCTTGATCAATGCAGCGATGATTTTACCCAACTTCCGTGTTCCGTCATGAACTGAGTGATCCAAAAGGCGGAAAAGGGCTGGGACTGCGTTCGAGTTTGGATGGTCACTCCATCACGGCCAGGCAACCCAGCTGCCCAGCCTGCCAACCGGACAAAAACACCCTGGACCCCCGGCAGACTAACTCCGGCGCCAGCTGGGATCGCCGGTTACGGAGAATAGCCAGCTGCAAGGTGAATGAATTTCGCTGCAATATCATGAGGTGACTCAAATTGACTCGAGTTACACATGCAAGTCTGCCGCTCGAACTAAACCAAAGCGAGTACATATACTGACTAGTTGTGTGGCATTTCAATCCATATTTTGCCTCCATCAAGGATCTCAATTAGTAAGTTAGTGCTTTGAACCCTACCTACTCCCCCAATTGAGGTCCATAGCTTACTTCGAGTCTCACTTACACAGCGTGAGCGACGCAAAGATATCTTGAGAGTACTGTTTTCCAGAAGAGCACCAGCTTTTGTGGACGTATCGGGTTTCTTAGGCCTGCCTCCCATCATGATGTCAAGGCCTAGAGTGATTAGCCTGCTCAAGACGGGTGCCAGGGGCTTCCATACCACGCCCAGCCCCAGGACCCGTCATCTGATGACCATTGGTGACCTGAGCAAAGAAGAGTTCACACAATTGGTTCGAAATGCAGCCTCACACAAGAAGGCCGTCAAGTCGGGTAATGCCCCACAGGTGTTGAGCAGTGGTCTCTTGGGCAAGACTGTGGCTATGATGTTCAGCAAACGAAGCACCAGGACTAGGGTCTCGACAGAAGCTGCGGTGGCTATCATGGGTGGTCACCCTATGTTCCTGGGAAAGGACGACATCCAGCTCGGAGTACGTTCACCCATACCCTTGTGTGACACAAGATGCTAAACGACGATAGGTCAATGAGTCTCTGTATGACACTTCTAAGATCATTTCTTCAATGACTTCTTGCATGGTTGCCAGGGTGGGCCCTCACTCAGATGTCACTGGCTTGACAGAGGGTTCAACCGTTCCTGTCATCAATGCCTTGTCCAATGATTTCCATCCGCTACAGACAATCGCTGATTTCCTGACCATCCACGAGGCGTTCCCCCCGTCTCCTGGCAGCCCCGATCTCGTTCGACCTGGTCTGAAGATCGCGTGGGTTGGAGACTCTAACAATGTTCTTTTTGACCTGGCTATTGCTTCCATGAAGCTGGGTGTTCAGATTGCCGTGGCCTCGCCAACTGGTTACACTATCCCCAAAGACATGGAAAAATTCATCCGCTCGCAAGCCGAAGGCGTTGACCGACCTGGCCAGCTGGATCTCCACACCAAGCCGGCGGACGCCATCAAGAATGCTGACATCCTCGTGACGGATACCTGGGTTTCCATGGGTCAAGAAGAGGAGACCAAGAAGCGCCTCCAAGCGTTCGAAGGATTCCAGATCACAAACGATTTGGCCGCTAAAGGAGGAGCTAAGGACGATTGGAAGTTCATGCACTGCTTGCCCAGGCACAAGGAAGAGGTTGATGATGCTGTCTTCTATGGACCTCGTTCGTTAGTCTTCCCAGAAGGCGAGAACCGTCTTTGGGCGGCAGTTGCCGCGCTCGAAGCCTTCGTGGTTAACAAGGGTCGGATAATATAAGTAGCTGGGTCCTGCAGAGGGGGTCAGCCAAGGAGTCGCGTCTAGTGTAATATGCACAATCCAACGAGGAATACTCCGCAGACTTTCTTTAGATCCTTGTGTCCTAATAATCGCTACAAAGTGCTTGCTAGTAAAAACGCCGCCAGGTATCGATAGCTATCTAGTCACCACCGCGCAACCAATTACTACCACTACCTACCTTAGGTATATATTCGTAGTGCAACTACCCACGAATTCCTGTATCGTCGGTGGACTATTTGATCGCCAGCTATCCCACAACTGCACTGCCAGTTAGTTGTCCCGTTGGCTGACAGCTATTGGACTCTCGCGTATCATGTCAACATGTATTCCCGTTGTCCAGCTACCATCAAGTCCTAGCTTGTGGTATTGAAGGGCTACCTAGCACCAAAACAGCATTGAAACGTTATTCTATTTTCTGCAACTCGTTCGTAGTTTCTATCGTTAGCTGAATTGTGGGTTTCATTTGATATTACTGGGATGGGAAACAATTCCATTAATCCGTATTCATATAATAGCTACAAGTGATGTTTTCCTTTCTGTAACGCCGTAAACGAGTACACATATGCAGCCACTTAACCAGGGGGGAGCTGGCTAGCGTCAACAACCTCATCAGCTTCCATGACAAGAGCGTCCTCATCCGGACCATGAAGAGGCGAGCGAGGCAGTGCCATCAAGCCTGTTCGGGTCGACTCCAAGATTCCGAAAGGCGCAATAAGTTTCAGGAATGAGTCGATGCGGTCGGGTTTAGCAGACCTGCGTGCAGTTGCGTTAGTTAAGGGGCCAAGATGCCGGATTTCAGTGACTTGCTACTTACAACTCCACAATGCAGCTGTTCGTGCTGATATCGAGAACCTTGCCCTTAAATTGATGGGTGAAATATGTGATAGACTTCAGGTGTTCATGCTTGTGGCGCAGCGCTTGGCTGGCTGCCAGCTTGCTTGGGTGGAAATCGTTGGAAACGTCACCCAAAGAACGACCCTGCTGCTGGGCCTGCGAGACCTCCTGGCTGGAGGACTCTGGTTGCGCTTCATGTGTGATCTCGCGGTGGTGTGCCAGAAGCTCCTCGAAGTACTCAGGCCCGAGGATGTTGACCTTAGCTAACACAAGCTCGCGCTGCACGAGAGCGGCGTTGGTGTAATCCAAAACAGCCCAGACAGGCACCAGGTCCTCCAATTGGCGGCGCGCCTGCTCGACGATGCCATCTTGGCCGGTGAGGACGATGGTCATGCGAGACAGGTCGGGTACTTCGGTGTTGCAAACGACCAGCGAGTCGATGTTGAAGCCGCGGGCGGCCAGAATTCCAGACACGCGCGACAGCACACCGGGCTCGTTGAGGACCAAGCAGTTCAGGACATGGCGCTTGGGGGGCGTAGTCGAGGGGTTGGGGGTCTCGTAGAGGATGTTGGAGACGGCGGCCTGCGCTGACCAGGCCGAGGGGGTGTCATTGCTGGGGAGAGGAGCGGAACGGCGACGCATAGCCTTGTAGGCAATGGCCGAGGTTGAACTGCTGCCCCATCGTCGCGAGGAGATGGTGGTGGCCTTCGCTACAGCCCGTGTGGCCTGGGCAAAAGTACGGGATGCCATGTTTATCTCTGATCGACCCGTGTGAGCCTCCTGATCAGAATTGGCTATCCTCGGGTTGAAGTTAAGGTGTTGACTCAAGGACCAAAATTTCGTTTGCCGCACGGCGGCGGGAGCTATTCCACGCTCTACCAGCGCTTGCGATACCGGAACCAACAAGCTCGAGTCTAATACAAATTCGGACTCACGTTGTACCGGCCGCTTGATAACGAAGATCAATGGTAGTAAAAATGTCAGAAGGTAATCCTTAAGGTATATATCTATAATTAAAGAGGCCCATGCTCATGAGGGAGTAAGCGAGAGAAGGTCATCGTGGCTCACATTGAATTCATGTCTATTGATCTATTAATCCAGAAGGAATGAATACCTCCTACCAACCAATACAACGTCAATTCGACGTAGCTGGGCATAAGTTACCGGACATGGACGGTCTTATCCCACATTCTTGGTGAGAATACCGACCAATCATTGGACCGGCACAGCTGTAAAGTGGGGGTAATGTGCTTAGTCTAGCGCGGTAACCTTTTTATTTTAACAAAGGCAGCAACAGCCGCCTGTCAGCGCAAACCTCTTGTCGATAGCTTCAGTGGTTTCGCATAACCCAGTTTAGCACGCCGGAAAATTTCCCCTTCCCACACCAAGACATCAACGAGGCTGCCACATTGCGAGTATACAATCCTCAACCTCTCACCAGCCGTCATCAAGTCGTATCTCTTCATACCGCCATTTCATCATGAACGACTCCGAGCGGCGCGTGAAGCGCTCGCGTTTCGACCAGACAGAGCCTGAACCTCGCCGGTCTCGTTTTGATCGCCGCTCGCGCTCTCCTCCGGCAAGAAAGGCCGACTCTGGTCCTGGCCGCGATCGCAGCCCCCTCAGCCGCGGTCCTGAGGGTGATGGCGCCGAGACGAAGCGCAGCTCTGCTGTAGATGCTGCTGCAGCCGCAGGTTGGTTTTTCTACTGTTGCCGTCGTCGCATGTTGGGTCTTCCACTAACCTTTGTCGCTAGCTGCCGCCGCCGCCAAGATCAACGCATCGATTCAAGCGAAGAAGGGTATTCAGCATGTCGATGTGCCACCGATCAAGTCGACATCATCCGAGTCCCCGGGACCCAAATCGACTCCTGCCAACATCAACGGAGAAATCTATGTTGCCGATGGCGACTACATCAAGGATATCGAGGTCAACGACCTACGCAACCGTTACCTTTTGACGAAAGGCTCAACACAGAAAATGGTAAATACTCTTGGTCATTCAAACTGATCTCTTCAGAATCTTCCTCCGTGTCGGTATCCTCCCTAGGGATAGCCGATCACGTACCTCTCCCGCTTGTCGTGGCCGAGTGCGATCAAAATTGCTTACATAGTAGCATGCTAGCTCGCTCACGACTCCCCTCTGTGGCACCTGCTGACCTCACCTGCTTGATTTAGATTAAAGACGAGACCGGAGCTGGTACGAACTACCCATACTTCCTTACTTGAAATTGTGTACAGAACATAGATTGACTTTGTGAAAAGATGTCACCACCCGCGGAAATTACTACCCGGACAAGAGCATGGCCACAGCCGCCGTAAGTATTAATTTCCCAGAACAATTACTCCTGTGGTTGCTAATGTCTTGTCAGAATCCTCCACTCTACCTCCATGTTACGAGTACTTCCAAGACCGGATTGGACGAGGCCATTGCCAAGATCGAAGAAATGATGAAGCAGGAACTGCCCAACCTTGTGGATGAACGACGATTCCGGCGCCGAGACCAAGAGCAGGTGGAGCGCGATGAATTCGGTCGCCGCAAGTGGCCCGAGGCCAAGATCCCTATTAATCTTGAGCCCATCCCGGGCTTCAACTTGCGCGCACAGGTGGTCGGATCTGGAGGTTCGTATGTGAAGCATATCCAACAGGAGACGGGATGCAGAGTTCAGATCAAGGGCCGTGGTTCTGGCTACCTTGAGGCTGCCACTAACCGCGAAAGTGATGAAGAGATGTACCTTCATGTTACGTAAGTAAATCGCCATCTTATGGGAGGTCTGATGGTTGTCAAAACTAAGCACTAACGTTATTGCAGTGGCCCTGACCCCAAGATGGTCGAGAAAGCCAAGGAACTGTGTGAAGATTTGCTGGAGAACGTCAAGGAGCAGTATGAAGACTTCAAGACCCGTCCGCCTCGACAACACTACGGCGGCCATGGTCATGGCGGTCACGGCGGTCACGGCGGTCATGGTGGCCACGGTGGTTATAACAACCACGGAAGATCCGGAAACGGTAACGATTCTTACGGTGGCTATAACAACAACTACAGAGACTCGCCCGGCCGTGGTGGTGGCGGCGGAAGCGGAGGCGGAGGCGGCGGCGGCAACTCTGCTTCCCCTGCCCCTGCCCCAGGAAGTGCAGCTGCTCCATCTAACGCAACAGACGCATATGCGCAGCAATACGCGCAGTACTATGGCGGACAAGATCCATATGCCCCATATGGAGGTTACGCAGCGTAAGTCAAAAATCGATGGTACTACGTATTTTGTACAATGACGAACTAACGGATGAAACAGCTACATGCAATACTATCAGCAATACTATGCAGCAGCCCAGGCTCAGCAGCAAGGATCGCCCGCACCTCCTCCGGGTGCGCCTGCTGAGGCGCCTCCACCGCCCCCTAGCGAGGCACCACCCCCACCCCCACCTCCTTCTGGCTCGCCACCTGGTGTTGGTGTAAGTTTGAACCCATTCCCAGACTGTAAATAGCAATGGCTGGTGCTAACTTGTTGAATAGATCCCCCCTCCTCCTGGACTCTAGGTAGTGGAAAGACGACGTTGTTTGAGGTAGAAAGGCTGACTCACAGGTCCGTCGACGACTGGCGGTACAAAGTTGAACGGGACGCAGAGCATGGAAAAGTATACGTGTATTGCGAAGATGTGGCGCTAAATTAATCTAGACTGACTTCCCCAGCTTTATTTCGCTTAGTATACTGTGTAGGTAACACATATGTGAGCTGACAAGTGACAGGCTCTTCTATAATGACTCTTCAACACATGCATTCTCTACGTGATGGTAAGTTGGGATGTGGATGTTAACAACCTGATAGTGTAGGTAGCATTGCATATGCTCTTGCTTCACTTCAACATGGTCACGCATCAGACAATCCCGACTTTCGCCGAATACAAAACTTGCTGGCTGTCTGGTGCAGAGACTTATATGGGCTCGGCAGTACGATGCCCTTGCGGTCCAAGATGACCATGACAGACACCCACTCCTCGACTCGGATGATATGCCAGAAGCCTGGCTGCCTGGCCCGCTTTGTAGTCAATTCGGACATTGGCCCACTCTTGAGGTAGGTGTTGTTTGATAACCCGTATTTCTTGTGAGCGCAAACTGTGAGCTGTCGATACTGAGGTTGGGCATCGACTATCTGGGCACATCGAGTTCTCCGACATACGGAGAAGGCTTTGAGTTCGGAGACCCGGGGGCATCGCGTCTGTCTAGTGGTGTCAAATCTCGAGATTCATATAGTAATATAAATGTTCCAGCATTGCTTGGTATTTTAAACATTGAATATGGGTTTCCTTGACAGCATGGATTTGACAGGTATAAACAGTGTCTTCCATGTATGTAAGTACACTCTGGAGCGGGTTCCGAATGACGTCGAAGTGCGGGTGAATTCCAGGGTCCAGTTAGGACCCGCTGTCTAAAGTTAGTAATTAGAGCTCAAGCTCTTGTTGAATGCCGAGCCTCCAAAGTTGAAGTATCCCGAGAACCAACACCAGTACGATTTGCCAAATATTTCGACAATTAATTGCATACCAACCAACCCCAACATTACAACCTTTCCTAATATTTAGATATCCTTCCCCCACTCTTTCTCTCTCTTTCTCTCTCATCATCTCTCGGTCGAAGTAGTAACCGTCCTAGTCCATAGACGTGGTTGCTTGCCCCAATCAATCAGGTTGAAGCCAGAAAGACCAAGGCCCAATATTCGCGACAAGGAAAGGGAACTATAAAGCTCCAAAAATGCCGAGCATAAGGTTCTCCCCCTACGCTCCGCGCCGGCGCCGGTCCGCCCGGCTGGTCTTGGTATGGATGGCCGTCCTCTCCTTCATTCTCTTCGTCACCTATTACTTCAAGACGCGGCAGCAAGCAACGGCGCTGTCGGAGCCGCTCGCAGAGGGCATACTGATGCACGACAAGGCCGCTGGCGGGGAGGCGCTGCGCAACAAGATCCGGCCGCCCAAGGCGAATTACGACATGGGCCAATGAAATGCCCTTGAGGAAGGATTGGATGTTAGCCAGCCAGCTGACATGGTGGTTGGTACATAGGCTTTGTGCTGTATGTGGCGTGTACATATGGCAGGCTTTGTTACTGGAAGGGGAACAAACAAACTCCCCTTGCATACTTGGAAATTGGACAGGATACTTAAGTGCATGCAAGGAACACCGCGGCTTACACGGTGTTTGGTGTTCTCTTTAGGGGTTTGGGGAGGCATGATAACATTTCATTCGCATAAAAGGAGCCACTATATAGGCAACATCTGTCTCGTTTTGTGGACATAATTCACGCCGGTCTAATATATTACATGCCATTCATTTCATTCCTCATACCGTTCCTGCTTAACCATACGCCTTGCAGTAGAAATAGCAGTCACTGTGGTCCGCCTACCCAAACTAGCATCTTCTCATGGGGAAGATGCGAAGCTCGCAAGATTCAAAGAAGTCCGCTCTTGAAAGCCCGATCCATGCGCTCCAGATGGTCGTCAACCATCTTGCCGTGTCGCTTCTTGTCTTTCTCCTTCTTTTTATCCTCGTCTTCCATCTTCTGCGTCTTGTCACCACTGTTGCTCTTCAGCTTGTTGTCGCCCTTTGACGGGACGGGAGTCTCGGGGCTGCGGAAATCTTGACCGGACGAAGACATCTTGGTTTGGTGTAGGTTAGGTAGTGGTGTCTGTTTGGATTTGTGGTTTGAGTGATTGCGTGACGTTTGCGTTTTGAGTTGAGTTGGTTTGTGGATAGTAACTGGTAGAATGATAGAATGAGTCCAAATGATGTAGCAGCTTCTGATATTTTCTGACGCCTTTATTGTCTGGGGATAGCCTGTAACATGGTGACTGTTATTCAGGTATTCACTTGCGGTGTCCAGAAGAGCCCCGCCTCATTGTTGAGTAAACAATCATGAAGCCGGCAATCATATCATTTGTCACCTATTGTCCCCCTTATTACTCGAATTTGGCTTTAGAGTGGATTATTGATGCTTATGCCAGAGTCAAGGCAGCTTGTAGAAAACAGGCTCTCTAAGACTAATGTGTTTATCCCAGGTAGTCAGTCATATCATTGCGAGTATACGTGTATCCATTGACACGAGTGCCACAAATATCCTGGAGTAATCATTTTGAATGTTTTGGTCGCCTGCCGTATTTAAAGAACGAATGGGTATAACAATTGCTCGACTATGCTACGCTCTCGCGTCTTCTCTCTCTCTCTCTATAACCATCCATTCTCCCTGTTTCCAACTATGTAAACTTCTCTGATCCACCTGTCGCCGCACCACCTGGCGCGCCAGTCGTTGGCACCGCTGTCTTCGAAGAGGTGCGGCCATGCCCCGCCGCAGTGGCCGCCGCCGATTCGCTGAGCCCGTTCTGGGTGTCCCAGATGCGCAGAGCTGTCATGACAGCCATGACGGACCAGCGGGTGCCCATCTCGCCCGTGGCGCCGCTCCCCAGGAACTTGAATTTGACCACCTTGCTGGTGCTCCAGCCCGAGACCTCGGCGAAGACGGCCACAAGCTCTTTGCCGTCGCTCGACGCGCCCTGGTCGCGGGCCCGGCGGGTGCCGCCCACGCCGTCGGCCTCGCTGTGGATGCGCACGAGCTTCCAGCCGCTGTTGAGGCGGTCGAGGGCCTTCACCTCACTGCCGCGCGAGTGGCGCCACTCGAACCGCTCGCGGGTCCACTGTTCGGACGCTTTGTCGGCATCCTTCTTGTCGTTGTCGTTGGTGCTGTCGTCGTTGCCGGTAATGGCGCCGAGAACACCTCGCTGCACCTCGAGGGAGAAGGCGTAGCCCGCGCCCGATATGGTCACGTGCGTCTCGAGGGGCTCTTCGGTGGTGGGCCTACCGAAGTTGGGCAGGGCGGGCAGGGTGATGATAGAGGCCTTGCCGGTGATCTTGTTGGCAAAGGTCTCTTCACCGGGCTCCTTGTCGGCCGTGGCGAGGGCGGGCGCCGCGGGGTCGGGCCCGTTGTGGAGCACGAGGCTCGGGTTGCCAGAGACGCCCGAGTGGATGGTTAGCGTGTAGAGGGGTTCCGAGTCGTGTTCGCCCAGCGTGTAGACGAGCGACCGGCCGGACTTGGACTTTTGGTGGTACAGGTTGAAGGCGGCCGGGAATTGGCGGTACGCCGTGGTGGCAGGAGCAGGAGGCGGCACCTTTTGGGCGGCAGCGGACACGGCAGATGCAGGGCGCGACGATGACGATGCTTCGTTGCCCTCGCCTTCAGTGTAGGGCGGAGGAGGGGCTTCCTCGCTCCCCGCAGCCGCAGCCGCAGCCTCAGCTTCTTCTGGTCGTCCCATGGCAAAAGGATGGAGAAAAATAACAGTATTTTTGAAATGGGCTTGTGATATGAAAACAGGAAGAGAAACTGGTTATTGACGTGTATACAAACAAGCACGTGCTTCAAGAAACAAAGCAGGTATAAGTTAGGGGCGCAAGTTGCCGGTACTTGATGAATTATGCAGTTGGGCAGATACTTGAGGTTAGTTCCTGAAAAATCAAGCTAAGCGATTGAAGGTGCACTAGGAGAGGAGCCCAACCTGCCAACCAAAGCACTTGGCGCCTCGAACTCGTGAACCCACTGCCCAATTCATCTATCTCCAACGTGAATCCAAGATATGCGTCACTACCATTGGAAGACCTCAACGAGACCCGAACGATTTAGAGCTATGGGATGCCCATATTACGTCATTACCTTCGATTAATGGCACACTTAGTGGTGTTACGCTACCGGTATTCAAAGTCACCACTCGCTACCTAATGCATTGAAATACTTCATGTTCGCCCTAGGATACTTACACAAATAGTACTTACCAAGTAATGTACTACGTATATAAATGCTTCCGCCTCTCAACATGGCAGCAGTTGGCATTCATGGGTAGAGAGGCAAGGAGGAGAGACTGGTACCGGCTGGAAATCCTGGGGTGGACAGAAAAGAAATTGGAAGCATGACTTCATGCTTCGTATGAAGCAGGAGAGAAAGGGGGAGAGGAGAAAGAGAGAGAGAGAGAAGGGCGATCGTCACAACACACAAGTCATGTAAGTGGAAGGCTTCAGGATCTTCACAATTATTAATGTCAGTATTGAGTAAGAAACGTCAAAATAAGAATACAATTAAGGGATATGCACCTTTGAGAGCCCCTGGTGAAGCTATTGCAAGCGTACACCCGCCTCCTTCCGCTTCTTCGTTTGCTGAGCCGCTGCCGAGCTCATGCCCACGTTCTGGCTGGAGTCGAGGACGCTTTGGGATTCGCGGCGTTTCTCATCCTCGATCTTCTTCAAGTACTTGTCCGTCTTGCCCTTGCCGCTGCCCTTGCCGTGGAATTGATGACTAAGATGCTTGAATGCTTCCTTCTGGTCCAAGGAGCGGCCGTGGTCGTCATGGTATTTTAGCTGCACGTTGGGTTTGTATCCCTTGTTGAATAGTTCGGCCATTTGTCTAGCAGTCTGCTGGTCGCGCATGTTGTTCTGTTGGCGAGCCCAGTCTTCCTTTTCACGTGCCGACATTCGGTCCAGCCTGCCGCTGGTACGGTCACGCTCACGCTGGCTTCGTGCGTCGTGCTCGATCATCTGTTCTCGCCGCTTCTTGTCGGCTAAGAATTGTTGTTGCTGACGGAGGTTGTCGTTCATCTCAGACGAGTTGCTGTCCTTTATTAGGTTACGTTCTCTCAGCAGCTGTAGAGTAGAACCAAGGCCACTGCCGACTCCGATCGTCTTCTCCTCGTCAACACCTGCATCGGGGACCTCTGCGGGGGCAGACATTTCCCGCTGGTGGGCTTCGGCTTCATCTCTATCTACCATAGGCCTGTCTTCGTCGGACTCATCATCCATAGCCGTAGCAGCTTCTGGGTTTGGCGTCTTTGATTTTTGTTGTTTCCGGTCTTCGATGTCTTCCTTGTTCAAGCCAGAGATGAATTTAGAGGTCTCGTCGATAACAAGGCCGCCTTGCTGCTCGCTTTGTTCGCCATCTACCCCCGGAGCCTCGGATTCTTCCTTCAGTTGCCGCGCAAGGTCCTCTGGACGCACACGCTTCCGTCTCTTCAGTGCCTCTCTCCTTTGCTTGGTAAGAGTGGCTTGGAGGTCCTCATCGTCGGCGAGCGTCGTGTCTTCAACCTTCCGCTTTCTGCCAAAAGGAATAGCCCCAGAATCGATGTCCATTGACTGGTCGTCTACCACAGGGGCTGTAGGGAAGATATCGTCTTCATCGAGAGGACGTTGCCTCGCCGACTTCTTCTTCTTCTTCGGCTTCTTCACTTTCACCTGGGATATATCCAAGTAGTCCGAGGAAGGTTGTTGTTCGTCTTTGAATATGTCTAAGTTGATTTGTTGCAGCTTGCGATCTTGCGGCTGGCCCGCTTCCACTTGTGCTTGGAAGCTGGTACCCTGGTCGTCGAGGGTGAATCGCTTCGCCTTCTTGCCGCTGATCTCCTCATCGTAGTGGGCGAGAATACTAGTTTCGCCTGCCTCATCGGCAGCGAGGGGATCGTAAACCGCCTTCTTCTTCTTCAGGTCAAGGCGTTCAGTAAGCTTTTCGCGGTCTCGGAGGTCGATGTTTTCGAGTTCGTCGCCCTCGTCATCGTCTCCAATGATATTGGAGTCTTTCAGGGTAAGGACCTGCTCGTCGCCATCCTCAAATGCAGAGATCTCGTGCGCGACGCGGACGCCGGCAAGATCTTTGGACGTGTATTTGACTTGTGCGGCAGCAGCAGCTTCGGCAGCGGCCATCTCCTCCTCGAGCTTGCGCGCCTTCTCAATGCGCTTTTGTCGCTTCTTCTGGGTCATCAGCCAGGACTTGGCGTCGACGCCTTCACCCTCATCTGGTTCGCCCAGACCTTTGCCCTCGAGCAGCTCCGTCCGTTTTGCCGCATCGCGCGCCTTCTTGATGGCAGCGGCCTTCTCTTCGCGTCGTTTCTTGGCTGCTTCGGCATCCTGGATCTTCTTGAAGTTGTCGTAGGCGGCCGCCTCTCGGGTCTCTAGAGTGCTTGCCGGCTCCTCTTCTTCACCGTCCGAATCAGTTTGCTCTTTGAACTGCGGACCAGCCGCGCCTGGGACCGGCAAGGGTGGCAAGCCCTGCTCCGCGCGAAGGCGGTTGAACTCGGCGATTTCCGCGGGATCCATATCCGAATCGAAGTGATGAACAATGAATCTGTAATACGGAAAACGATGATCGAGCCTGTCTGTTGATGGTGGTCGTCGGTACTGTTGCGCAAATCGGTTGTTGTAAGTTACATTGCAGCAGCGCAGCTGACAAAACAGTAGCCTGGTCTTTGTCACCCACCCATTTCCGAATCGACGTGCCTAAAGCCTACAGTACAAACTCAATCTATTATGGGCCCAGTCTCGCCAATCAGCCAATCAGCCAGCAGAAAGCCTCTGCTTCTGCATGTTTTCCAGCCCCTTACATAATCAACCGCCCTTGCTGCCCCCACTTCCAGTCCTTTCCACTGGTTCAAATACTGCTTCTCCCTTCCTCGCTTTAGAAATTTTTCTTTTCTCTCTCATCACAAAACAAAATTTCGGATCTGTGTCTGACGGTCCCCTGGTTGTGCTTGCATGATTTCAGGGTCGACTGTCAGGCAGCTCGTATAACAGATGGAGCCATCACGCATTTCCATGATGTCTATTTCCTATCGACAGATCCCAGAGTAGTTGGCCCTCCTCGCGCGAACGTTCACCTGCTTGCAGGTTTGAGCCGGAGCAACAGGGGGGAGCACCGAGGGCGCAATATTCCACTTCTTGACCGACGAGTCATTGATTCATGAGGGAGAGAAAAACCATTGCATGCCTACATTTCAATCAAGCAGTATTATAAGTTGAGTATCATGCTATTGTCGTACTAGGTCAAGTAAGCCTGCCTAGAGATTATATAGAGGTTGCAGGGTGAAAAAAATCAGGAATCCACACTGATGTTTTCTCAATGCTACCCTGAAAAGTTGAGCCTGTCAGCTGCTCACTGAGTTTTCGGCCAATTGTTCCAGAGCTACTGTGTGATGTGATGGAAGCAAAAGTAGGATATGATGTTGTTTGCTGATTGCTTATGTTGCACATGTTATTTGGATGGTGTTCAGAGGCCAACATCCCAACTTGAAGTGCGGAACAGGCCCGAGAGACGGCGGCTAGGATGTTCTTCAATGCTTGCTCCATTGCCCCATGCTTTACACTCAAGGCTACAAGACACGATGTGATGCTGCTTGCGCAGGAGGGTGTCTAAATCTCCGCGTTGCATAAGGTAGGCAGGTCATAGGGGACAAGCCTTGGTAAAACTTGCCATCGGGTAATCAATCCTGTTGTGTAGTGGACTCAGTTGATATGTTGCGATCAATTCTCGGCGTACTTTGTCTACATGAGATATTGATGTCATCATCGTTCATACTTGCAACATTGAATGGTCGTTCCTAGATCGTTAGGTACTTACCCAGCATTTACAGAGGTCAAATTTGATCCAAGTTATTCATGCATTTATTCATACATGTACCTACCTCAGATGCGATGCTTACATCAAACCGCCATCCTGTGTGTGGGCCGGCATGTGATTGGGGAGTAGAAGGACATCGATAATGAAGAGAATGGTGTATAATAATACCATATTGGTAAGAGCTAGCGGGTAAATCGTAAGGTTCGAAGTGGCACTCCCGCAACTCCCGCACTTGTCGGATGGCCCCGTGCAATGGAGAGTCGGGCTTGGTGCTTTGGATGTAAGCTGCAAGTGAGGTGAAGTGTGGTGACGGACGCGTAGAGGTCGTAGACTGAGACATCAAAACCTTATGTTGGGTGAGGTCTGGGCCGCTGTCCGGACCTGGAAGTTGCGGTAAGTTCCTTCCTTCCTTCTATGCTCGATTCTATGCCTCTCGGCGGCGTAGCAATAGCCTCTTGCCTAAGCGAGCTGTGCCTGCCGGCTTTGCTCGTTTATCTCTGTCAGGGCCTGGCAGGGAATGCTAGGGAGTGCCAGGGCATGGGAAGCTGCCCTCGGTCCTGGTTCCGCTAGCAGGAAGCTGCAAACCTTCAAGGTTGCAGTGTCACCAGAAATTGTGCTAAGGTGAGTGAATCCGGGCATCAAGTCGCCATTTAGTATACCTAGTCTATGCAGTCTATGCAGTCTAGGGAGGCTAGGGAGGCTAGGGGCACGGGTGGCCAGACTGTGGGGTTCTGGACAGCGTGTGTGTGCATGTGTGTGCGTGCGTGTGTAGTGGAAGAGTGGTAGCAGCTGCCCCCTACGTGCCTTTCCCCGCAACGGCTCTCCACATCTTCAAGCGCTGTAAATCCGGGGGACGACTTCCTCTCTGGGATGTGCCGTGTGTGTGCAAGACAGCTACAAGCTACAATCCCTGAGCCACGTTGACCCTCCCGGCCCGACTAGGCATTGCGCGTGACCCTTCAGCATCTTACAGCTTGTACGACACTCCGACTACAACTCCGCCGCTATAGCCTCACGGTCAACGTGCGTACTGGTAGAATCCCGCCAGGGGGAATAGCATCATCCTCTACGACACCACCAGCTAGCCTGCTTGATACTGTCAACCTCCCCCCACGACACCAACACGCTCTGTCCGGCTACCTAATCCGGTAAGAAGGGTGGCCTCAGCTCTGCTGTTGCGAGCGTCGAGCGTTGAGTGTTGCCGGACTAGCTTACGTAGAATCGGCCCTTTGTTCTACGCTGGTAGACGGGCACCAAGCAAGGCATATCGCCGTCTTTGCCTTCTCGCGATGCTGCTTTGAGTGTGCAAGTTTGAGTATATAAACTATGATGGATCTGGCACAACAGGGTGTTCTTGCTGTCTCATCAAGCAGCAACACCTCCTTCTTCGAGCCCATCATGCATCCCTTCAGCTCCCTTCTCCTGCTAGGCACACTTGCCTCCCAGGCAGTCTTTGGCCGCCCAAACTCCTTGTTGAGCGAGCGTGATATCATCAAGAGAGATGTCGATTCCTTCTTTGCTACTGAGGTACCAATCGCTCTCGCCCAGGTCAAGTGTAACATCGCGTCTGGGTGCAACGCCGGAGGAGTGGCCTCGGGTCTGGTCTTAGCATCTCCCTCCAAGAGTGACCCTGACTGTAAGTCCTCGCACCCCTTTCAAGCCTCTAGTTGGCGTTGGTGTGCTAATCAAGCTCTAGACTTCTACCACTGGACCAGAGACGCTGCCCTCACCTTCAAGGCGCTCGTTGATAGATTCGTGAATGAATACGATGCCGACTTGCAGACACTGATCCAGAACTGTAAGCATGTTCAACCCCTTACCTTGTTCTCTACATAGCTTTTATGCTATGCTACTCGGCTATGGTACACGAGTTCCCTGGTCATGCAATTAACTGACTTGGAAATTCTCAGACATCACTTCACAAGCCAAGATGCAAACCATCCAGAACCCTTCCGGGTCTTTCTACGATGGTAGCGGTCTTGGTGAGCCTAAGTTCATGGCCGACGGAAGCCAGTTCACTGGCAACTGGGGTCGCCCACAGCGCGACGGTCCTCCCCTCCGTGCCCTTACGATGATAACTTATTCCAAGTGGCTGATTAAGAACGGCTACCAGTCCACAGCTAAGGATCTGGTTTGGCCCGTTATTCAAAACGATCTTTCATATACCGCCCAATACTGGAACCAAACTGGATTCGATCTGTGGGAGGAGGTGAATGGAAGCTCATTCTTCACCATTGCAGCTTCACATCGAGCCTTGGTCGAGGGGAGCAACCTGGCTAAGACCCTTGGAACCTCGTGCAGCTCGTGTGATAATATTGCGCCCCAGGTCCTTTGCTTCCAGCAGACGTTCTGGAATTCAAAGTACGCTGTGGCCAACATCAACGTTAACAACGGCAGATCTGGCAAGGACACCAACGTGTTTATTTCAACCAACGAAGGTTTTGACCCTGCACTGGGTTGTGATGCCGCCACATTCCAGCCTTGCAGCGATCGTGCCCTTGCCAGCCACAAAGTTGTTGTCGACTCTTTCCGCTCCATTTATGGCATCAACTCAGGCATTGGTAAGGGTCAAGGTGTTGCTGTTGGTCGCTACCCCGAGGATACCTACTACAACGGTAACCCGTAAGTTCTCTCCGTCTTATATTGGTACTGTTACACGTATACTTATGACGCATCAGGTGGTACATGCACACTTTGGCCGCAGCCGAGCAGCTTTACAACTCTCTATATGTTTGGAAGAGCCAGGGTAAAATTGTTGTCACCTCTACATCATTGCCCTTCTTCCAGGACCTTTCGAGCTCCGTGTCCACTGGAACTTACTCTTCGGATACGCCAACGTACAAGACGCTTTACGATGCGACCATGGCATACGCGGACAGTTTCGTCAACAACGTTGCAAAATACGCAGGCGCGAATGGTGCCCTTGCTGAACAGTACGACCGCAACAATGGCAAACCCTTGTCAGCCCGTGATTTGACTTGGAGCTACGCAGCTGTGCTCTCCGCAGCAGCTCGCCGAGCCGGCGTTGTGCCACTGGGATGGGCTGATAGCAACTCTGCCGCAACCTCGGTTCCTGGAAACTGCTATCCCACATCTGTCATCGGTGCCTATACTGCGGCACCTACTGGATCTTTCCCCGCTGGCCAAACACCAGGCAACGGAGGACCTGTCCCCTCGACCGCACCCACTTCCACACGTACGACCACCACCGCGGCCCCAACGACCACAGCATGTACACCCGCAACTTCTGTGGCTGTCACATTCAACGAGCGGAAGGTGACTTCATTCGGCCAGACGGTGAAGATCAGCGGGAACATCCCAGCACTTGGAAACTGGGATACCAGCAAGGCTGTTGCCTTGGGCGCTTCTCAATACACTGCCAACAACCCTGTCTGGTCTGGCTCCATCAACCTCGCAGCCGGGCAAGCCGTGCAATACAAGTACATCGTCGTCAATACCGATGGATCGGTGACCTGGGAGGCCGACCCGAACCATACCTACACCGTACCTAAGGGGTGCGCGACTCAGGCTACGAAGAATGATACTTGGCAGTAGGACTTCCAGGAAGCTACCAGTGGTCGCAGAATGCGTGTAATGCGCTCTATTCATTGAGTCAAAGTCATAGAACCATACATGCATGCTTACGCCTGGCTGGTGGCCAATCTTCTTCTGGCGATATCATGCTTATATGGTTTTTCGGAGAGCTGTCGCAATAGCATTTGATAAATTTATTAGGATGTAGTGGGTGTATCGTTCAGGGTATACTCGGAAGGGGGTGGAAGATGAAGTAGGACACTTTTGGTCGATAAATAGGGGGTTCAATGAGCTTATCATGTACTTGAGTTCATTATTTCGATGACGAGCCTGGGGTATTTGTCGGGTGCACTCGTCGTAATCAAATACAATGATATGACCACAATACCAGCAGCGTAGAATTCTGACTATTACTGCCATGCCAAGGCCAAAAGTCCTGATCACCTAAGATGTCTTAACTTCCTCATGTTTGCCAAAGCGGCTCAGCTGCTGTATCAAGGTGTTCACAGTCCATTCGAACGTAGTCTCCATGTCCACATCCAAGCCTTGACCTCGTTGTGCCAGGATCTCCTTGTCCTCAAGCACGGCCCCATCCAGCTCTCCTTCGACATCTCCTTTTTTGAACAGCCAGGCGTGCGACTCGGCGTAGTTGGGCCACACGATCTTGTCGACGTAGTCCGGAGGGTCCTTCCAAAAGCCCTCGAGCGTCACATAGCCGTCGCGCGCCTCGCGACGCTGCGTCGCCTTGGCCTTGCTGACTAGCAGGAACATCTTGACGTCGAGCTGGTCCATGACCTCCTGCATCTCGCGCGAGTACAGCAGGAACCCGTCGAGCAGACAAATCTTGAGACCTTCGCCCTGCTGCGATTGAAGTAGCACGTCGTGGCCCGGCTGGCCCGACTGGGTCCAGGCTTCCACCTTCTTCCGCATCTCCTCCCGCTTGGCGTCTGATACGGGGCACTGGCCTACCGAGTTTTTGTCCTCCTTGGAATCGACGAAGGGCTGTAGTCCAGGGATCACGCGAGGTTAGTAGTTTGCAATTACGACAGGCTAGGTAACAAGCATCATCCATTCCAAGCAGCTTTGGATGGGTTAAGAGGAAGGAAAAGATGAGAACGGGGAAGAGGGGTCATTAGGGAGATGTTGAACGACCTTTGTACCGTGATCGGTGCGGGACGTGTGCTTCTGGTTCTGCATGAGACTGACCGGAAAGGTGGCGTGCTGCCGGATGTATGACAGGGCCTTGGCCATGCCGGGGATGTCGATAGCGGCGGCGCAGTCCCAGTCCAGGAGGCCGTCCCGCATAGGGAGCCTGCGTGGCGGGGTGGTTTATGTAAGTCAGGTACTCAATATAAGATATATCGCCCTCGCCCCGCATCTTCCTCTTTCTCTCTGTCTCTCTGTCTCTCGACCAAACTAGGAGAGTCAGGGCGGTATATAGAAGATATAAAGATGTGCGGAAACAGAAAACAAACAGGGAAAACATACTCAGACTCGGCTTTGTAGAAATCATCCTCGTGCAAAATGAAGGTGTTGGGGAAGATATCGCGGAGCAGGCGAGCCAGGGTCGTCTTGCCGCTTGACGATGCCCCGCTGATGCCCACGACGACGGCCTTTCGATCTGTCATGGCCGTCTTTTCTTCGTCGTGATGCTAGCAAACAAAGTATGATTGGGAAACGAAAGCTATTTATTGCTGCTGTCCAGTCCGGTCATCTGCTTCCCGGCTTACTTGGACTGGTGATCAGTGTACCTAAAGTAGGAACAAACACCACGGGATCGAACGAATGAACGAGGGTCCTTTATCAGATCGATTCTCCGGCAGGCGTTATTTTAGTGAGTGAAGAGCATGGTCATACCGACCCACTTTATACCGGGGTGCTCCTTGGGCCGGCACCTTCCACTGCGAAAACCTGAGGTCACCCCAGATCGGATCAGGATGTGTTTCTCGGGAGATCGACAAGGGAAGATATTTGAATACTTGATATACATATGTAAGCCAAGCCGCGGTTTGAGCTTTGAAACCGAGTTGACGGGATCGATTGAACTCTATTCAACGGAAAACAATGCTCTTCTTTTTTCGTCATGTCATCGTTGTTTCTGCGTTTGCCAGCTACATACAGCTTCGTCGGGTTCACAATCAGGCATGGCGAGTGCAGTATAGATGTTGCGGATCTATCATTAGAACCCGATTATGTTTGTAGTGTATGTACTGTTTTTCTGACCCCCCCCCCTTTATGGCCCCAATTGCGTACACAATTTTCTTTTCTCTACCATAAGCAAACCCATTTTCCACGAGATAATAAATGATAAGACGCTCACTACTTGTACCTTAACGAGACCGAAACCCCAAAGCCAACCTAACTTCTAAATGAAATGCAATGCCATATATCTATTTCCCATACTTCGCGATTAATTTCTTTATGATTGACATGGCTCCGCCCCGATAACCACCTCCGAACATGGTCCAGTGATTGAGATGGTGATATCTGTTTACAGGGGTTCATACCATCAGCAACGTTTTCTTCTCATCATCAGTGTCAACGTGTACATGTTTACTCACAGTTCGTAAAGAGCAACCCGGTCGTCCCACTCCTCCTTCGGCTCAGCCTTGGGCACGATCTTGAGGTACTCGGTCCAGAAGGCTGAGTTGAACCCACCAAACATCTTCATGTCACCGATCTCGTACTCGGAGTGCCCGTAGACAGCTGAGGCGTCGAACACAACCTCCTCGGCGCCACCCTGGCCGTCGATCCGGCCGCGGCCGTGGTTGCCGCTCCACAGATCGCCGTGGATGATGACGGGCCGGACGCCCTTCAGATGGTCGTCGCCCAGCAGGCGTGGCACGACGACACTGGCCGTCTTCTCGACCGCGGCGGCGAGCTCCTTGTCGGCGCCGTTGGCCTGGACGCCCGCCTTTAGGATGCCGCGGAGCCGGTTGTCGGCGTAGAACTCGGCCCACGATGCCTTCCACGAGTTATCCTGCGGCGTCGAGCCGCAGCACGTCGTCACGGGAAACCCAAACATGGGCTGGTCGTAGCCCTCGGGGATGGGCGCGGCCGTCGTGTGCAGCTTGCCCAGCTTCTGCGCCAGCGACTGGCCGGAGCCGCCCGACGCCGACGAGCCGAGCTCAAGAAAGTCCGTGGCCATGAAAAACTTGCCGGGTGCGTCCTTCAGAGCGCCATGGGCATGGGACTTGGGACAGAAATTCGGGACGGCGGCGTGGATGGCGTTGAGCGATTCATGCTCTCCCTTGAACATGAGCTCGGCCTCGGCACCGGTGCCAGTCTTGACGAAGTAGTTCTTCGTCTTGCTCACGCCGTCTTTCCCATTGTCGCTGCCGCGAGTACTGGTGAGCTTGAGGGTAGAGGAGAAGCCCGAGCCTCCGTGCGGCGCGATTTGGGTGCTTGCTGGGTCAAGAGCCAGAGCCTCAAGGATAGCGGGATCAACACCGGCACCCATATTTGGCTCCAGGTTTGTAAAGCGGTGGCCGTCCTGTGTTGTGAGCAACAATCGGTTTCATTGTTAATATCATCTGGTGCTTCGGAAGATGACCTGATGGCTACGGGGAGAAAGGGGAGGGGGGTCTGGAAGAAAGAAGAAAACTCACATGTGAATCTAGAGATTACTTACGTTCTAGTAAGGTTGTTGAGTAATGAAAGAATATGTTCGACGCCGAAGGTAGAGCACAAAAAACGGGAAAGATATCAAGAGCTTCTAATCTTTTTTTCTTTTCTTTTTCCGGCAAGTGAGGCTGAAAACAGGAAAGTCGGGAAGGATTTCAATAGAGCTAGAGCGGAAAATAGGATCTATGATTGATGCGAGATGCTGCGGGACGGATGACGGGTCAGGCAATTGGGGGTGGGATAGGCGGATAGGCTGATAGGCTGATAACCTGATAGGTAACATAAGGTAGGTTGATAGGGGGCAATTCGTTCGATGGCGGAAAAGGCACGATAATCGTATGTATTCTGGTATCAGATTTGTGGAAATTGGTTGATGTAACTCTGCGTTGCACCGACCTCTCCAAACCTGCCGGCAATTGGGAACTGACAGGCGAGAAATGACGCGAAACAATGTGACGTAAAGTTGCAGCCATTGTTTCGTCGGAGCTGTCTCCGGTATTTTAGCGGATCGGGTCGGCATGTCGGACTTGCCGTTGCTTCTTTCTGGTGGTAATCTTCGGCCTGCATGCCTCATGCCTACTGCATACTGCATCCATCGAACGAGGCGATCATCATCGCCCTTTTCTCGGCTCCGGTCTGCTTATCGCCACATTTGGTGGGCTGTTCTCGCAAGCCTGGGGTCTGGGGGTCTTGCGTGTAATGCTGGTAATGCTGCCCAGCTCTCAATTGCTAGCTCGTAAGTGAGTAGGTAGGTAAGTGGTAAGGTAAATATGAATATGAACTAGACAGATCCAACAGTGGTATCGCGGCTATCCTTCCAGAAATGACCTCGTGGTTCAACGCTTATCATGCTCGCTCATGTCAGATGCGCCATACTCCTGTACCCAGATCGTCCCTTGCGCCAAACATCTTCCAATATTTAAACCTATATCGGGTCCCATCAAAAATAAACAGCCCAGCGGTTGCGGCGGAAAATCATTTCTCGGACAAGCGGAGAGGCACGGCATCCGAGGCCGTGCTTTCAATGCTCAGCCGCCGCCTCTGCCATACTTTGGTGGCTTCTTTCTTCTCGTACCAATGTTTCTTCGGCGACGATGACTTTGGCTTAGGCACTTTTGGCTTTGGCTACCTGAGTATTAATACCTTTTTTTTTTGGGCCGATCATATGGTGTATAGTGTGGACGTTTACTTACAGGAGGGTGGCCGATGCCTTCCCAGCATAACGAACATGGGCAGATTGGGGGAGCCATGGCTAGTAACCTATATATACAGATTGTGGCAGTCCGTCTCGACGAACTAGCTGACGATCACGTCAAAATGAAAGCCCACAATTGGAGACGATCCCGAAGCCGCCAGTTACTTACCTATATATATATATATATATAAATAAATATATCCAAGAATTTGGTTATTCTCGTCTATCCAAGGGTATCTGCGCGACCCTAGGGAAAACGGAGATGTTTCGGACTTCGGTTGGCGTGTTACTAGTAACAGGTCTCGACCGCACCATTTCATATGCAGCAAGCCACAGGATGACCGACACTGCACCGGCTACAGCGGTGACCAGAGATAAGTAAGAGTGTCTGGATCAGCTAAAAAGAAACGAAAAAAGCCTCAAGAAAGCAGCTAGGACGACGGGAGGTTCATGCAATGCATGACTGTCTATCAGTCTCCATAGTAGCCAAGGAGGGCGCCAAGGCGGTGTTTATATACACCGTTATCGAGGCCGCCATCGTCCGCAAGGCTGCCCGACTCAACGTATACTCCTGCAGGCATCACAGGGTATATCCGGATTGAGAGTTAATTGGAACTGCCGAGAGAGCTGACTGGGGGCCGAACATATTAGTCAGTCAAGAACATGCCTGTTCTCGCATACCCCCCAGAGCTTCCAACATGCATAAGGCACTGAGAATACCGATTTGAGCAAACAATTCGCGACCCCCAATAACAGAGTGTCACCGTCATGTGCGAAAGTGTGTATGGTATTATCTATAGTGGGGATACAGCTGAGAGCAAGAGAGCCTGCTTGCCCCAGCATCGCCATGTTTGGGGGCCTGCCAATCCCAGTGCCAAGGCCAGACGGCAGAAATTAGACTAATGGGGATAGAGCCCTACTGCGATTAGACAAGCGCCTCTCAAAATAGTACTACGAGCATAACATCAGCTCTATAGTTCCCGTCCAGATGGCAATTGGTGGTCCGCAAATACGGTGGCAAACAGGGTATGCGGTTGCCCTGTCGATTGTCACCCAACTGCATGAGATGTTGGGTAACTGATGGGCATGACCGACGACTCCAACTATATGGGGGAGGGTTGCATCAGCAGGCAAACAAGCCCTCCCGCCTCCCGCAGTGCATGCTTTGACAGGAGGCACAGCCAACAGCAGACCGTAACACGATTCCGCGGGAATGCAGCGTCGACGATCACGGGAAGCAAGGCTGAGCTCCGTCAAAGCTCCGTCACGTTGTCGAAAAGGGGACTGGGCTGGCACCTTCATATGCGCTATTGTCGTGAACATTTTGACTGTAGACTGACTGATGCATCGCATTTTCTTGGCCCCCTTCCTTTTTGACTGTTATCAATCTATCAGTACTACTTTGGACGGAATAGGTTTTAAGGATCCGGTCCTTGTGTTCCTATATCTGACCTAGAGTTATGGTGCTGCAGAAGTTCTGACATGGGGGCCAGAGAACACTATCAATCTTATAAATTACCTCGGTGGCTGCCTTGTCCTGATGATATATATCGCCACTTAAAATGGAAGGGGCTTTGCTGGGCGGGTGCTGATCTACAGCAAAATTACTCTCTTCTCTATGCGCAGAGTTGTTAGGGAGGGTGTGATCGATTAGAGGCAATGGGATATAGGTTAGTCGTTGTCCAATGATTCTGACAAAGAGCAATAAGCCCTTAGCTAACTTCGGTATATTGATGTGACTTAATATATGCATCAGGCTTGGGGAAACGATTTGTAGGGGTCTTCTCAGCCTTGCGACACTTTGTTCCCCGACTTTCGCAATGAGAGTAAACTTGTGTTGGAGCCCACTCCGGGCCGTCTGTGGAAACCCCTGACTGAACAAATGGCTGACCACTTTGGATTCAATGATATACTTGCGTGCCATCAGCATTGTCCTTGAGAAGCTAGTAGGCCCCGATTTGATGCTGTTGGCTGTACAAGTTTGTGGGTGGGAAATGGGGATAAATCAAAGAGAGAAAAAGGGAGAAAAGGAGAGAGACAAAAAAGATGTCCTCGTAGGGAGTCGAAAAAGTGACCGCAGAGGGAGTTGAACACCTCTTGCCTTTAAGCATATAACTAAGGATACTACCGCTAGGCTATACCGACCCGGTCAAGGGATTTCAGTGTCATTAGGACTTATAAAGGCTCGTCAAGTGAATAAAGAATATATCTTACTTTCTTGTGAGCTTGGTCGAGGGCAAACTCAAATCTCGAATGTCGAAAAGTGAGTCGTCATGAAGTTTGGGCACGGTGTTCATTTACCTGATTAAAATCAGAGCAGATGACACCGAGCTGATAGGAAATCGCCAATCAACCGAGGATAAACCTATGTTAAGGATACCACGGGCACCCACCGGCAAGGTCTTCATCCTATCTACAAATGTGGGAGAATGGTCTGGGAGATATAGAACTGAAACTTTGAGATTGGCTTATCATGAAGAAAGAGCATATGAGAGGTCTGATTGCTGCCTATTGGAATTATCTCGAGGAAGATGGCGGCATCGCATACTTACTTCAGGCACCAAGTGAGCATTGTTTAATCCAAAAAATGAGATTCATTGACTTCCAGTGCATGGAGTCTCATGTAGACAGCAATAACCAAGGTGCTCAAGTTCCATTCACGAGGACTCTAGAACCCGTGTGAGCAAATATCAAATTTCTTTATCAGCAATAGAGCATATGCTTGATTGTCGATGCGTGTCTAGAGACGACTCGAGCTTCATGTATACCTATTGTATGGATTGGGCAAGTATCGATTGATTCGCTACCCACAGAGATGATATCTGATTGTGGTCAGTCACTCAATCACATACACATCTGTCTGTCTGAATGATTGAATCAAGACCATGATTGCGGTTGCTCCCTCTACCTCAATCAACTCTACTGACAATCCGACTTCCATCTACACAAGTGATCTTGCTTAACCAAACTCTTCCTGTGCTGTTTTCCCTCTCGTCAAACCTCTCCTTCCCAATTCAACCAAAAACCACACAAACTTGATACTTTCTCGAGACTTCTCTTTGAAGAAGACGCAGCAAAGCAACAACAAAACATCTCTAGTCCCCAAACAGGAATATAACCCGCAACGCCCCTGCCGCAGCAGCAAATATTCCGCCATGGATCAGCAGCAACCTCCTTCAACTACTGGCTACAAGAACGAGTGGCCTGTCTATCCCGAACTCAGGTGGGGACACGAACTCTGCCCAAGCCCGCGCCTGCAACCCTTCGCCCCCTTCCGCAACTGCCAAAAGCCCATCCCGCCTCCTCACCGGAAGACAGCTGCCGAGCTAGCCCATGAAGCACGCGAGAAGGCGTGGGTAGAGCGCCAAATCTACCTCACCAACCTACGTGGCCGCAATTTCTCAATCATACCGGAGCCTGAAGAGTCGGAGTCGGAGCAGGAGGCACAGGCCCAAGAGGAGAACCGCAATATGGCCATCAGAGAGTACTTTTCGTCCGCCAAGCAGGCATGGTCCGCCTTCCTCTCAAAGGCTCGTGACTTAGTCTTCGACGGCTTGGACTTCGTCGCGGTGCTCATCAACTGGTTTTACCATCTCGTCATCATCCTAACCATCATCATGTTCCTGGCTTCCGCGTTTCAAGACCCCGTCCAGATACTCTTCGGAAAACTCGTGGCCTTATTCAAGGACGACGTTGAGCCAGAGGAGGTTCGCTATGTGTTGGTGCAAAACTACCGAAGCTGGTCAGTGGCACAGCAGTGCTAATGTTCGAGACGCCTGTATGCTTGAAGACGATGGAGGGTTAGAATCTCATTGCATTTGCCATGTATAGAAAGTACATGTTTGCCTATACAGACAGGCACATGGTGGGGGATATGGTTTGTCAGTTGAGAAAAGGGGGCAATTTAGTCACATAGCGAATTTGGCGGCAGAGCGACCACCATTGGATGGGATCAAGGGAGAGCCAGCAAGGAGTATCAGGGTATTCAATACAATTCATAGCGCACAACTGCAATTAGGAAAATCCAGTTGCGATGCAACCCGACCATTGGCCGCTCAACTCTATTTGACAGCCGTCCTATCGCACAGCCGAATACGTGTCTGAAAAAGTTAGTACAGTATGGGTCCTAGTCTAGCCATCCTCATGTTTAGATACCCAGAGTGAACTCAACACCGACATCGATGTCACGCGCTGTAATTCGTATTAGCATTGCTCATTAACGTGCATAAATTTGGTTGACTTACCCATCTTGACAACCTTGGAAAGCTGCACAGCCCGCTCAGCGGCGCTCTGGAGATCATCGATGGAGAAGATCTTCATGCCGGACTCCTCGATGAGCTTGTGAGCCTGCTCAACGTTGGTTCCCTGCAGACGAGCAATGATGGGAATCTTGAGGTCCAGAGTCTTCACGGTGTTGATGAGACCGTGGGCGATGGCATCACATCGCACAATACCACCGAAGATGTTGACGAAGACAGCGGAGACCTTGGCGTCGCTGGTGATGAGCTCGAAAGCCTCCTTGATAGCGGCAGGGGTGGCACCGCCACCAACATCCAAGAAGTTGGCGGGCTGACCGCCGTTCAGCTTGATGATGTCCATGGTGGCCATGGCAAGACCAGCACCGTTGACGAGGCAGCCAATGTCACCGTCAAGCTTGATGAAGTTCAGGCCGGACTCGGCGGCGCGGACCTCGTCAGCATCCTCCTGGGTAGTATCTCTCCACTCGAAGATGTTCTTCTGGCGGTAGTCAGCGTTGTCATCGAAGCCAAACTTGGCGTCCATGCACAGGACCTGGTGGTCCGAGGTCTCGGACAGGGGGTTGATCTCGATCTGGGTGGCGTCCTTCTCGAGGAAGATCTGGTAGAGCTTCTGGATGGTGTCCTTGGCATCCTCGATGCACTGCTCGCTGAAGCCAAGCTTGGTGGCAATATCACGGGCCATCTCGTTGGTGACACCGACGTTGATATCAATGTAGGTGGTGTTGATGGCCTCGGGGTTCTCCTTGGCAACACCCTCGATATCCATACCACCCTGGGAAGAGGAGACGATGACGGGGCCCTGGGAGCCACGGTCCATGAGGATGGCCAGGTAGAACTCGCGGCGGGCGAACTTGCGCTCGCAGATGTAGACGGAGTTGCAGAGGCGGCCAGCCGCTCCGGTCTGCTTGGTGACGAGCTTGTGGCCGATCATCTGGTCGGCGAACATCTTGGCCTCGGTAGGAGAGTAGATGACGCGGACACCTCCCTTCAGGCCGTTGTCGAAGCTACCCTTTCCACGGCCACCAGCAAGGACCTGGGCCTTGATAACCATGTCGTCGTTTCCGATGTCCTTCGCAATCTGCTCGGCCTCGGCGGCGGATGTGGCGTTGGAGCCCTTGGGGACACCAATGCCATACTGTATCGGGGGAACAACGTTAGGAAGATGCGCTGAATGCAATTGGGGCCATATTCAATGTTATCCGTACCTGTCGCAGGAGGTCGGCCGAGCGCCACTCGTGTATGCTCAGATTCCTTCGTTGTTGCTGAGCGATGCTGGGGAATCTAGCAGCCGAAGCCTGGGGCTACAGGGAGAGCATGCGAATTAGCAATTGGTCATATCGAGCGGATCGCAGATGTCGTTATCGTGTGGGATGCAATGATGTTGTCGATAGGCGTACGTACCTTGACTGAGCGAAGAGCTGTGGCAGCTCCTCGGCTACGGGCGAGCTTGAACATTTTTGAGGGTAGGAAGCTTGGCTTCTCTTTCAATCAAAGATATTACAGAAATGGAGGGGAGGGGAGAGGAATTAGGGATGGCAGTTCGGAAGAGGGAAAAGAACAACGACGTCGCCGTGGTTGTGATTTTTTCCTGGAGGTTGAATCTGATGGTAGCTCGTGATTGGATTTGACTGCACTACGCTGCACTATGCTATCATCTGCTAGTGGCTGTCGTGAAAATTGACTGCCCAGGTGCCCCGTGTTTTCTGTTGTTTGAGCTATTTGCTATATCGGGATTAACCGGTCAGCCACGAGGACTATTCGATTGGCAGATTGGCCTGCACCAGCAGCTGGACCTGCAACCTTCCTGCCCAGTGCCCAGTGCCCAGCTTTCCCCCCAGCACGAGAGCCGCTAAAAGAGACCAGGTAGGTAAAGTCTGGTAAGAGCCTGTCGGGTCGGGCGTCTCAGGCCGTCAGGGAACAAACTTTCACCGGCGGCCGTTGTATGGAAACGCTAACCCGTTGAAGCTAAGTGTTGCCAGCCCCACAATCCTGGGGTCATCGTAGATTCGTCATAGCTACCTTACCTACCAAAAGTTGGAGCATGTTCGCATTGAGTGTGTTGTAGCAGTAGGTAGGCGGCAGGCGGCAGGCTTCATATACGACAGTGCATTTCTGCTCGAACAACAGTCAAACCCGACCATTTATCTAGCTTTTTACTATGACCTGTAAGTCCGAAGTCAAATATATGAAATGCAAAATGTAGATACAGGAAGTCATCCTCCCTTCCCTACCTCCATAAGTCAAGTAACCTATGATGGAAGTATACCACTGGATGTTGGACTGCATCTTATGTAGTACTGATGAGGCCCATCGCGCCAATGTGGGAAAAAGCAATCTCGTAAAGTATTTCTGCATGGGTTTCGCGTTTGCGCAGTTCACTTTCCGTGCTTTCTGCGCCTTGGTACGACTGGTCTTTGGGGGCCGTCTTGCTATGCATTTCTATGCCTTGAAGCGCTCATGGATAATCAGCGCAGTCCAGGCTGGAGATCCAGAACCTTGGTGAATCCGTACTTGTCACTTCTCCCCATCATTGTTTAGATATCAACCCCGGATGTATGGACGGCACATGGTGCCATATCCACAGTTGGTTCGGATTCGGAAAAGGTCCAATCGCAAGGTCGATAAATCTTGTCCCGTAATCTGGAAACAAGGATCTGTATCCTGGGTATGCACACTTGCTGGTCTCGGCACTGCTGATGGCCTCCGCGGGCGACCGAGTCTGCGACGAAAAAGCGTATTGATATAGTTGATACTGATATAAATATAACCGTTCCAGTCGTCTGGTAACGGTAAAGTAAATATTGTCTCATTGATCAAACGCTGCCGGGACTTCCGCATCGATTCCCTTACCGACCGGAGGAGCCGCGTCTTTACAGTACGCATATATACATGAAAGAGGGACAATTGCACAATACCAAGCAAGACCAACGAGTGCTGGGCCCCGGATCAGGACCAGTCGACCATGTTCGGTTCCATCATTTGGCCCACGGCCGCCAAGGTCGGATACTTGTTCGCCAGTGTCATCGCACTTTTGGTCTTCTGGTATGCATTCATACAAGTGCAAAGAATCGTGCGAATTCGGCGACTAGGCGGCGTGCGAGCTTTCAATGTGGCTTCCCATCCTGTTTCCAGTCAGTTCTTCCCTCTAGTTACAGAGCGTGTGGTGAGCCCTTATCTAATACATCATCAGTATGGAGGCTGTTCAGTGGAGCGAATCATGCCCAGGGAGAAGACAAACTCTTGAATTTCTACACGGGGCTATTCAGCAAGGCGCCGCCAGGCAACCAGGACGTCTTTGAATTCGAGCTTCCTCCATCCAATCGTGCCATTGTCACTAGAGACCCGGATCACATAAAGACCATATTGACCACCAAGTTCGCCGATTTTGGAAAGGGGCCGGTTTTCCATAAGACTTGGCAACCGTTCCTGTATGTATCAAGCCTCCCAAAGTCCGCACACTGCCCAGGTGGAAGCTAACTACATTTCCTTTTCCAGGGGAGATGGCATTTTCAGCACGGATGGGAAACTGTGGCATGGGAGCCGTTCCCTCATTAGGCCTATGTTCTTGAAAGACAGAGTCAGCGACCTTGACAAATTTGAGCGTGGCGTACAGGCTTTCATGGCCCAGTTGCCTAGCTCTGGTCAGACGGTGGAATTGATGGGTTTGCTCTACCGAGCTACCCTGGACATCACGACGGAGTTCCTTCTAGGTCGCAGTGCTGGCAGCCTCGAGAAGTGAGTCCATACCCTCGAGATTCCGTTTATGGGTCCGAATGCTTATTCGTAACAGCCCGGAGGTGGCTTTCATCAAGGCCTTCGACCAGGTCCAAAGAACACAGATGCGTATAGCCATCATGTAGTAAGTCCACACTTATGTTCATCTTGTTGCATCGACATACGACTGACAAACTTGGTAGTCCCTTCGATGGACTCATAGATCGCAAAGGGTACTATAGTGGTATCAAGACTCTGGAGTCTTTCATTATGCCTTTCGTCGAAAAGACTCTGACCCTTTCGGCCGAGGAACTTGAAGAGATCGGCAAGTCAGATCAGCATTTCACATTCTTGCATGGACTAGGTACGACTTCCAGGTTATACTTTCCTCCTATTCCAGCGTGTCCGGGGAGAGTTGACTATGCGGCTCATTGTAGCATCGCCTGGCCTACTCTCCCTTCTAGGGCATGCTGTATTTACTGGAAGAGCAATACTGATATCGAGAGTCGAGTAGCCAACTTTACGCGAGATCCGAAGGTGATCCGTGATCAAATTATGGCAGTCCTCCTCGCTGGACGTGACACCACCGCTGGCACACTGTCATGGGCATTCTGTACGCATTGCCCCTTTCTTGCCCATTGACCGTTCGTTTCCGTCGAGCAACTACTCACAGATACTCGATATCACAGATGAACTAGCAGCTTATCCCGAAAAATGGGCGCGGCTCCGCGAGGAAGTCTTGTCGACGGTCGGGTCACACAAAGCCCCAACATATGATGACTTGAAGAACATGCGCTACCTTCGCTACACGCTCAACGAGACGCTGCGTCTTTACCCAGCCGTCCCCTACAATGTGCGGACCGCACTGCAAGTGAGTACACCTTGCGACTCTAAAGTTTCGAGCGACCATGGATAACGAGTCGATCATATAACTCACGGCGCACTGCTTTCGAGAGCTATTGCCGTTGTGGCCTTTGTCTTAGGATTATACACTGACGCTCATTCATTATACAAGGACACCACCATACCTGGCGGACCGGGCAGGCCCGACATCGCGGTTCTGAAGGGTGACACTGTTTCCTACAGTCCATATCTCATGCAGCGACGTCGGGACATTTACCCTCCGGTGACGGCCGAGTTCGCCGACCCCTTAACCTTCAGCCCGGAGCGGTGGTACAATTGGCAGCCTAAGGCATGGGAGTTCGTCCCGTTCAACGGCGGCCCTAGAATTGTCAGTGATTCCCTTTGGTCTTTACGTCCATCCACCCATCCACCCATCCCATCCCTCCTTTTTGCCACGCGTCCAAGTATGTATGTGTGTGTCTGTATGCGTGTACTAACAGTAGCCTGTACTTGACGATAGTGTGTGGGACAAAACTTTGCCTTGACGGAGATGGCTTACTTCAGTACGTCGGATCTATTCCCCTATCGCCTCCCCCTCCCTTCTTCTCTCCGAGTTTAGACTCGGCAGATCGAATGAGATGTATGCAGCTAACCGAAGGTGCGATATGCAGTGGTCCGTATCTTGCAGAGATACGAACGGCTAGAATATCGTGGAGACTGGGCAGCACAGCTTCACAAGGCCGATATCGTCGGGCGGCCCTCTCTAGGCGTCCCCGTCGCCTTATTCGAGGCCGAACAGGGAGTATGAGGAGGAGGAGGTCATGCGTGATGACGAGGCATCAGAACTGTCGTGGCACCCTCGCCTCCCCTTCCACCCCCCTAATTTGATGGTATGTATAATAGCATGAAACAGACTAGAATGGAGATGGCGCTATTTTCATCCACTACCCTCAGTCCTGAGGCTATGAGGCCATTAACATACTGCCGATATGCATACGCATATTCATGCATGCTACTTTGAAATCCCATCCGCTCCTCCAACGCAAATGCTGTCACTGGGTGTGTTCTACAGCATACAGCATAACCCGGGTGAGAAGTCTAATTGGCAATCCTGAAAGGGAGGCATCGCATTGCCCAATCATGTCCCATGCGTCATGCTTCACGGAAACAGGCCTCATCAGCTGATCGGCAGCAGTGCAGAGTGCAGTGGCAACGAATGAACAAAACTTTTGCCTGGCTAGCTGGCAGGCGGCGCTGGCCGCAACCCTCCACTGGCCAACGGCGAGGAGAATTTTCTCATGTTGGTTGTCCAAAAACAGCAACCCGCTCATTTGCCTGCAACGAGGAGAAGGGCTTGGTAGGCAACAGATAAGAGGCCAACCCCGTAGTTTGGGCGCTTCTGGACTCTCCCCCTCCTCCTTTTTCTCCTGCTCCTCTTCTGCTGTGCGACCTGAGCGACTGGACTTGAGGGGTGCTGTGCGCTGATACGCTGGAAAGCCTTGGGTTGGAGGCAAATCTATCTCTATTGCCTAACTGCCTAACACTCTCTGGTCTGCGGTTTATACCCGGAGAAGAAAACAAAAAGAGGTTGCACCTGCGTCCGTTTCTACGCCCAGAATCAAAAAGACCTGTCACCTACCGTTGCACCATCCCCCTCCCCCTCCCCTCCCCCCTCCTCGGATGTCAAATAAACGCCTCTGCGCCATGACGGGCGATTGCGTGAAAATTATGACGATGCTTGTATGTAAGTGTTTATTAATTTCCAGGGTGTGCCAAGGGGCCCTCATGTCATTGTAATACCCGACTTCTATCTACATCTGTTTGTTTGTCCGTATCCTTCTGGCCCCTGCCTCGCACTCACATCATCAATCTGGCCTGAAATCCTGGAATCCTGAATCCTTCCTTGGCTGGCTAAAGCACAGCACGAGAATAATAATATATCGGGTTGCGAGGATTGGCATCGTATTTCTTCAGGTCTGTGTAAGCAGTAAGACAGACCTAGCTAGACCTCTCATTCCCTGATTCTCTCGGCGGTGAGATTTGGGACCAGATGCTATGTCCCACCGCCGCCGCTCGTCAGATCATACATACCGACGGCGAAATGCGAACTCCATCCTCAAGGTGTGAGTAAGCGGGCAAGGCAAGACTTTGCGTTACACTCGGGGCCGCCTAACAACTCGTTCAACTCCCGAGACTCGAGGTTCGAGTCTCAGTCAAACCAAGCGTCACGCGCTCCAACGGACACAATAACAATTTCGCTTCGCATCGGTTTCAGCAACAGCGAAAGAAAAAAAAAAGCGGCTTTATCTAAGACCTTGTTGTGACCATCATCATCAATCAATGTGATAATCTCAATATGTGTTCCCAGCCTCTGTCATTATACCTACTTACCTATCACACAGACAGTGCCACATCCTGTATCATTCCGGTACTCAGCATTGACCGATAGATAAATGCGCCCCGGACTTTTGCCAGGACGCTTCCCTGCTTGCCCGAGAGCTTGGAAACTGATTACTATCTACGGGGTAGCAAGGATTGATTTCGGCATAAGGACTGTTTGTTTCATAGGAACCCATGATGATCTGACCCTGGTCCTGGTCAGCCCTGACATGATAATCCGGCTACTAGTCGTTAAGCGAGCCCGCGACTTTGATGATCGAGTTCGGATCCTTGCGAGACCAGGGAACCGATCCTCTCTCACGCAAGCGGTAGTCCTAGCTGCGGCCAACAAAACCACCCCAGGGGTCATTGGAAGCTGAAAAAAGCAACAAAATCAACAACAACGCATGCAGACCCAGGCCCCATCCATGGGCGTCCTGAGATGGGGTTATTCCACGTTGGAACCGACGCCAGCCAAGCCCAGCCCAGCCCAGTAGCATGGGACACGCATTACCGCCCATGTGGTTAAAGGGCTCTCTCGGTTGCAGGGGCAGGGGCTGGGGTTCACATCCAGCAAGCCACCAACTAAGGGCCGGGACCAATTTCTTGACCAGAAACGCATAAGCCGAAGGAGGAAGAAGCAAGGAGGATACTTAGGTAGTTGCGGAGAGAGTGAAGTTCCCGGCGCGAGGGTTGACGTGTGCGGGTAATCCTTCCCAACAAGCAAGCAAACACTTCTTTTGTTTTGTCATGTGTGTGATCCAAGTGTTTCACCCGCGCGCGCGCGCCCGCCGCAAAGACATCATGCCGTCCGTACCAGCCTGTTGGGTGAGTTCGTTTCGCGTAGTATCGTAATGAGTGAATATGCCAGCACCAGCGTAGGATCACCGCCGTACATGCAGTCAAGAGCAAACAACCCGAAAATCGATTTCTTTTGTGATGGCCAATACCACTACCACCAATACTACCCATGCCGTACCAACTGACATGAGATATCGCCCTCATGTATGGCTAGGATGAGCCAATCACGCCTCCTGAAAAAGTTCCGCCGGAGACACAAAAGTTCGATGCTGCAGTCACCCGCATGAAGGAGAGGTCACCGAAAGCGAAGGAGGCCGAATCTAAGCGTTGCGTGATGTGTTCATCATCATACCTTATGCCCTATCAGCAGTATACCGTTTTTGACGTCTCAGGTGGGCTTTGGAAAGCCACAACTTGATTGTCGGCGTCCGCGAGTCCTTCGCCAGCGGTTGACTTTCTTTTCTGTCATGCCTTTCCAAGCGAGCGGGATGCAGATTTCGCCCAACTCAACCGGTGTAAGTAAAAGCAATATACAATACCACTTCCCTTTTCCATCAAGATTCTAGCGTGCGGGCTTTCTTTGCTGCCCCTCCTGTTCTCACAATAAAAACAAAAAGGGCATTCTGGATCGATATTTGGGTTGCAAACTAGAGCAAGGTACCGCCGAGGTCAAACCAATAGATTTGCTGATGCGGTCTCTAATTTCGACACCCTAAGAGCAGCACGGCAGGGTTGTGGGATACTTGAACACCCATAACATGGTGCTTATCTTGCTGGCTGGTGTGGTGCGCAATAAATGTATGTTGGCCGCTATCTCCCTCTCTCGGGCGTGGACATGTTGCATAGTCCGCAAAGCTGAGTGGACAGGCAAGTGAGCTGCTTTCCAAAAAGAGCCTGCTGCATATTTGATAGAGACCAGCCTGGAGCCCCCTTCAAGCCCCCTTCAAGCTTCAAGGGTGGTTGTATTTCGCCCCAACTAAGACTGTGCCACCACCCAATGAGCAAGGGGCAAATGCCGTAAGCACTTTTATTTCGGACAAGTCTGGGCCTCTTCACTCTGTGGTGTAACGGGCCGAGACAGAAGGAGTCTGCGATATGCGCTCGACTTTGACAGTTGAGGTTGTGTCACATGACGGATCGCTTTGATAAGGCCTCCGATGCCTCCCCCAACCAAAGTCGAGCAAACCACGTAGTGCTTACTTACTAATTGTTCGCTTGGAGGAAGTTGTGGACGAATCCGGCAATGCGCTCGTACGTGGGTAGTGACCACGAAGAGTGCGATAAGCTCTTGATGATGGGCTAACACAGGCAGCCTTTGTGAATGAAGGCTTTCCTATACAGGATGTCTCCGCTGTATAGTTGCCCAGATATCGGATCGCATTGGGAAGGATGCTCTAATTGGTATATTTCGGTCAGCAGCTCCGAGCCAATGCGAGACTTGCTTCTGCCCCAGCCAGTCAGCTAGCAGATAACAAGCGGATGGAAGGACCCTAACCTTACGGTAGATGCTGCTGTCAGTAGCCGTGTCCGAATTTCCCTTGTGGTTGGGCCAGAGAGGCGTCGATCTATTAACAGCCGCTGAAGACAGCCATGCCATGCCACGGCCCATGGTGATGATACAGCTAGACAGTACTCATCCAACTTAGCTGTACTAGACCGAGCCTGGCGCGCGCACGGCCTGGGCAGCTGAGGTGGCTCATGTGCGTGCGTGCGGAATGACAGTAGCCTGTCTGGGGCAGCTGTGGTGGTAGGTGGTAGTGGGATTAGTTAAGCTGTAGCCTGTAGATCAGGCCAACCTTGATGGTGATTAGTGTGGAGAAAACGTGGTCAGGTGTGTCCCTCTGGTGTTCAGGTTTGCTGTGCTATTTTCTGCTTTTCTGTCTCAGTCGTCGTTGGTGGGAACCGACCACTGATAGCGTTGTGCGTCGTCTGCAAGTGGTTTCTTTTTTTGTAGGGGACAAGAAATTAGGTAGCGGGCAAGTGAGGAAGCGAGCAAAGAAAACAAAGCAAAATAAAAAATCCCCACGATACCTTCCTGGGGGTGGCCCAACCAGCAGGGTGTTTGCATACATCAATGATACACACGTAATGTATGCACGTACTTGCTGACTTTACCTACTACTACTCACATTACCCACCGGCGCCAAGGGGCCAGAATGCGGGGTTGGACATGACGACGACGATTCGTCCAGCCGTCGCAAGCGAACCGACTAATCTCATCCAGTCTTGTTGCTAGTTGCATAAGCCACCAATAATCCTGCCTCTCAGCGCCTCTCAGAGTCATGAGTCGTTGCAACGGACACTGGTGTTGTATCATGATCAGGCCAAAGTGGTGCGTGCCATGCGTCTCGTCTTGGCTAGTGATGCAGCCACTCACGGATTGGTAATCTAGGAGTTCGACTTCCAAACCGGATAAGAGCAACATTATTGAAGGGCAGCCGTGCAGTACTTGGAGGTGAGCGAGTACGGTACCGTACCTGAATGACAATCAGCTATCCGTTCACCAGAACACAGTGCCAAAGGGAAGGCCACGTTCGAACACGGCTCGGACTCGCCATGAGATATATCCTAATATGTCTTGTGTCTTGCGTGCTTGGCTGGCTGGAGACGAGCAGACGAGAGTCAGGCGTAGGTTAGCACGTTGTAAGCACAGAGATCCGCCAGAACGGATCGACCGTTGCCCGAAAAAGAATCATTCTCGGAAAACGAGCCAATCAACCACGCGAAAAGGATCTTTTAGTCCCAACTTCTCTTGCCCATGTTCCAAATCTCACCAAGTCAAAGCGCAAGTCGACCCAGGATTCCAATTACTAGGGCGGAGACTATTGGCGGCTGACTGTGCTATCAAACAACGACTAATTTCTGAGGTGTAATGTAAGTCTTCTGGAGTTTCAATGCCAGAAACGGTATTTGCGGCTGTGGTACGGAGTCGACATGGCAAATGGTCCAATGTCCTGTCATGCTCATGCTCATGCTCTCGGAGACTCGGAGACTCGGAGAGCTCTTACATGTTGGAGGCATTTACAGACTAAGATATTGCACCTCACTACTTGGCAACTCCGTCGCCAAGAGGCCCTTTGTAAACGTAGAGAATTATGTGTGTAGCACAATGTAACAGCCAGGATCAGAGGCATACGGGAGTTCTTGCCATTAGCTAAGCCAAGTCTCAACAAGAACAGAATCAGGCCTCGTGGGCATTCTGCATCTCCATCTCAGGGGTAATAAAACGGGATTAAGGCAAGTACTCGGCCGATACGGCGACGAAAGGTAAGCGAGTCCGGCCAATTTTTGGAGGTCTTCGGGGTTTGAGTGAATCGAGAAAATCCTCCGCCGCCGTTCGCGTTCCTGGTAAGGCTCATAAACGTCGTTGCAGCCGTAACGCAATGGCGTGAGAAACCTTGTTGGCGAACGATGTTACACAAGCCGGCGGGCTCAGCGAGGGGATGGATGACATGATTTCCTCCTTGGGACCCCTCGTATAGGTATTAACGTGGTATTAATGGCTATTTCTTGATTGCTATACCTGACAGCAAGCACAACGTCTCCGACCCCCAGTGTAGCGTATATACTTGCCGGTGATCATTGGGAACCAAAGTTTGAGTCCCAGGTCACCTTGTTGGCGCCCTCCCCAGTTGTGTTATGTTATTGCCGTGATCGTCCGCCAACTCCAAAATAGCTAGCAGGATTACCAGGGGCCCTTACAAGTCTGCGAGGTTCGACTAGCAATACATACGGAGAAAAAAACCTGACCCTGTCCTTGGCGAACCCAACTGAAGAATAGACTCACGCCTCTTCCAGCAAACTTAGACCAGGGGGGGCTTGGAGGAGGATTTCGATAGACAGAACCTGGACAAAACGTCCTGACCTGCAGTATCTGAAGGGGGGGTGAGGGCTAACCATATCATCAACACCAAACCCTTTTCAGCACACTATCGTCGCGACAATATGCGGCACTCCTGCAAGCACTTCTAACTGCATGAACCACTGTGGCGAATGGCAACCTCTTACAGGCCTGGTTCCTAGAACTCATCGATCCAGACCACGTTTTGCACCCAAACCATACACACCCAGCTAAGTCAAATATCAAATTTCAACATAGTGAATTCAATCCGATATTGCTACCCTGACGAGGGTCGCTGGTGGTATCCTTGGCGCATACTGGCATGCGCCTTTGACGCTCGCAATAAGGCCACTAGAGCACGCACTGACAGCAATCAAGGATATGAGTTCCCTGCGAAGTGGAGAGAGAGAGAGATAATACCACCATGGGGCGGAGCATAGACACAAGACCGGGGGTGGCATCAAACGACATCTCGTTCGTCTTTTTTAGAAATAGCCACCTAGTTGATTGCGATTGCTGCTACGAATTGTTAGTACCTACCTAGTGGTTAGCCCAGCGGTGGCTAGCTCTGGCAGTAGCGAGAGTGACTCATGGTGTGAGAGCGTTTACGGCGTGTATGAGTCGGGTCGTTGTTGTTGCGCGGTGAATCACGGATCGTGCGTGCTTACGGGCATCGTATCTGACGATAAAGGTACGGTACGGTACTGATTGCTGCCTCTTCGACGAACGTGGCTCCCGCAAAATGCCGACCGTCTCCCTTCCCGACCCGAGCTGATTCGGATCGAGGAGGGCGTTGGTCGTGTAAACTTACCATAGACGAACAAACCTGCACAGTGCCAGAGCTCTTGGCTGAATGGCCTCTATTTCCTTATTTCCTGAGAGGTCGCCCCGAGATAGATGTCTTATGGGCAGCACTCCCCTAGAGTAGATATAACATCGCGATCGTGTCCCGGGGATTTGGTTTTGCTTTGAGACTTAGCCCGAGCATGAGACAGGTCTTCCCGAGAAGCTGGCTCGGGAGGTCTGATCGAGACAGACTATTGTCTATTGATAGGTTTGCGGTAGATGAAAGGATGGCTGGCTGTTGTTGTTGTAGTATTGAGATAGACAGATACTGCAGATGGGCGTCGGCGGTTGTCTTCCAAGGTCGCCGGCTCAGCTCATCGCTGACTCGCTGCTGTGTGTCTCATGGAAGGGATCAACCCTGGAAATAAAGCAACAAGCAGGCCCCGTCACCCCGCTAAGAACCCGATTGAGTGGACTGAGCTACGGGCCGCCTATGGGTGAGCCCGTTCAGATTCACCTTCCCTTCCGACCTCAAACCCAATGTCCAATGTTTTGTTAGTTGGGAAAATGGCGTCGCCCTTACATGCCAGTGTTGATGTACACCTACCATGTCGCTACGGCAGTCAAGGATCTGATCCTCGGGAGATGCTCGACGCTGTGTACGAGCCACGTAGGCAGACGGGCAGACAACAACGTCGTTGAATACCATCTCATCTCATTGGCACCTGCCTGATCTTAATCTACAGCAGATAGCATATCGTTGCCTTCGGACTCTGGAGATGGGATTCAATTCCCGCATAATGGGGGGTCGTATTGATCGTATCATCAACTAAGTAAGCTGGGCGCGATGAGATGTGGCTCGGCAATATGGATAATTACTACTCAATGAGGCACCGATGACGTTCCAACCCGACGAATGAGTGGTTCGCAAGTAGCAGTTAGGTAGGCAGATAAAATAAACATGCTCAATTATCTACCACCTACTGGACTGGGTGAGCTCGGAGGTGGGGATGGCCGCCATGCATTCTGCATTCTGCGCCTGCGCCGGGCTTCAGTGGGACCTCCCTACGATAACGAACGTCGCAGACACAGACACGTACCTCTTCCATCTCGTCTCTTGCATGGGAATGATGGATGGCCATGGCGGTTTTTGGCGTCTATCTATTTGCGCTTCTATCAAAACTAGCCATCCCCTTGTTTATCTGCTGGACTAATCACCGGTCCTAGCGATCCTAGATACCTACACTACCCTAATGTGAGAAGGGTCGTTGCCGAGATCACCACATGCAGCCTACATAGTAGTTAGACGTAGATACCTAATCTAGCAAGCCGCTAACTTGTGCACCATAATAGGTGATGGTATTGCCATATTGCAAATACCCGATGGTGCTTGGAGCTGAGTATGTTCTTGCCGCCATAACCGCAAACATGGTCGCAAACAGAGTCTTCTTTCCAGCGCAGTGGTTGCCGCATCGCGTGCGAGTCTCCGCCATTGCCGTCATTTTGCACTCGCGAAGACGATATCACCGCCTTAAAACGTAGGTCTGGAAATATATGTCCCCACCAACACCTCAAAGGCTGTCGTATTATTCGGCAGTATCACTGTGGTTTCAGTGGAGAGTGATTATCCTCGGCACGATGGAGAACGAGCTGCCTGCACATGCAGGAGGGCATCATGTACGGTATGTCCCACTACTATGAAGTAGGTAGTATAGCATCCATAGCACACCCCATACACTACTCTCTACTATATCCGCTTATCAACGAACGTCTCGTCTCAAATTTGGAGCTGGCTGATCCCTCAGCTGCACCGAGATCTAGCCAAACCGGAGCCCCTCATTGGCCAAGATGTTATCTCTGGGGGGGCTTGATAGCCCGAATTTGCGAGTATCATGGCGCAACGCATATTCACTCACCTTCCGGTTGTTGCCCAGCTGCCAGCCCTCTTCTGTCTCACATAGGTTTTCAGTACCCGCGACAGCCCCGTGTCGTCTGCTTCTTTGACATCATTCGTACCACACACTATCCACCACCGTCTTGATCGGGGATAATGGATCGGCTCCTTTGACCAAGTCCCACTGGCACTACCGAAAAGTACAAACGATAGCCACCACCATCACCCTGCCCTCTGGAGGCTAGTTACTAATTCCACTAGTGTGTCGATGGGAATCATCCCACGATGATGTTGGTTTCTGTGGGTTTACGTAGGAAGAAGGGGTAGGGGAAGCGTCATGAAAGCCGAACGATCCAGGGTCCTGCATAGATAACCGTCGATTTGCTCCTGGAATCACGCCTCGTAGGCAACGCAAGGCGCGTCTGCGCCCCTCTCGCAACCCACCACATCGTTCACTAGCCTCCGCAGTATGCACACTCCGCAATGCATCGCTCCTTTCCTGTCCGATGATCATGGGAGTGTGATTGGAACATGTGGTCAGGTGGCGATGGGGAAGAGAGTAAAATAGAGAACCAACCCCCAGTAGTAGCACGGAATTCGGGCATATGTGTGTGTAGTGTGTGTGTGTAGGATTGCGTGAGTGCTTGTGTGCGTGTGCGTGTGTGTGTATGTGTGTGTGTGGCTCACCATCCATACAGATCGTCCAGAGGTTGGCCGTCGCAGTCTTTGTGCGTGTGTAGAATATGCTTCATCAACGCCTTGGCAGAAAAAGAGAGGAGACTAGTGAGCCATGCCTCATGCAGGCTGTGGTTGGTGTGAAGAGATAGGCCTAGTACGCAAGTGAAGTTAGCGGGCGAGTGATGGGTGGTGGTTTGAAGATTGCATCTCACAAAGCGAGGCAGAAAGAGGAGAGCATCTCGGCGGCGTGTATGCGTGTATGCCAGAGGAATCGAATCGGGCATGGTGGTTGCCAAGCTAGCCAGCTACCAGCTAGCGCTGCCGATGGAAAGGTGGGGAAACGAACAGGCAGAGTCCGGGGTGACAGGCACCAGTTGCTTTCTTTTCTGTTTCTGCTGTCCAGTTCGTTCCCGTCCACACACATCTATCCATCCTCCTACATGAAGCAACAGCTATCGTCGGGTAGCACAGCACAGGGTGTCGTCATTGCCTGCCATTGGACAAAAGGAAAAGACGCAGAGGAGGCCACACCCTATTGCATATGTACATCCTCTCTCTCTACTCCCTCTCTCTGTTTTGGGTAACCCGGGAGGAGGCCTTGCCAATCACGATGCGTCCTGCTGGCCTTCCGAACGCCCATTGGATGCTCGGTGATAGGGACCAAAGGCCCCCCAAAGCAAGGTACAGCTTAACGAACACAGCAGGCACACAGTATGCAAGTTCAGAGGCAGGCAAGAAGGCTCCCTCCTGTTCCCTTCGCCCATACCCATGCGATGATGGAGCCCGGCGAAGCAGTAACAACACAGGACTGCTACGGCCTCTCACAATGGCATCATGGATGGGTATGGAAACGTGACGGATCGCTCCCACGCGATGAGCCAGCATCTGTCCAGATGGAGATTTAAGGTTGCTAGACAGATAAACGATTCCATAGCCATCACCTCGAAGTTCGCCACCAATACCCGGCCTTATAGGTCATGTTGTGCAAAGCTATCACACCGAAGCCTGGGCATGTAGTCTAGTAGTGAACAGCGAGGGCTGGTGTGCTGATTCTGGGGGTTTATTGGGGTCGTACAAACGAGCCAGAAGAGAGGATGGAAATTGCCACGGGTTTCGAGGTTTCTGGCGAGAATGGGCACTGATCGTGGTTCACATTCGTGATACTCGTACCGGATTCGTAATATCAGAATTGCTATGCAATAATAATCCACAGGTATGGTGTGATTGCATGTAGTTGGTAGTTGGCTTCGCTGCGTCGTGTCGTGCCCCTTTAGACACCAAGCCCAAGACTAGCAACCCTCTTTGTCCACGATTGGCGGGTAAACCACGATTGAATTCGACAGCCTACAGCCAGCCTACATCCAGCCTACATCACAGAGACAGAGGCATGTTGATCAATCACCTCCTACCAGCGAACCGCTGCACCAGGCGTTGCACTGCTCGTACATACCGTAGTCGCCCAGCAAAGCAAGAGACGACCGACAAAACTCCACCCCAACCACTGCCTGCTACTGCTACTGCTACTGCTACTGCTACTACTCCGTACTATCCAGCATAAGCCAAAGTCATATCGGGCTCCCCCAGCTCCCCCAACGATTAATCAATCATCAGGTGGTTCGCAATTGCTAGTTTCATGGCCAGATGCAATAGTTAATATCAGACCATCATTCAATTTGCCGCTGGGGTAGTGAGGAGAAACCCCCACGCTGTGAGCCGTCAGTCCACTTCCCATTTCCGTTCTGATCATACAGTTGTGGGACGAGCGGTTCCTCTGTAACCCTGTGCAGTGTGTGTGTTTGTAGTGGTGGTGAGAAGTTACATGCAGGAGAGACAATGGAGTGCGCTGCAACCTAGTAGAGGGAGTACTGTAGGAAACACACTGAGGAGCTACTTAGGTATGGTATTCATTCGGTGGCACCGTTGCCTGTGTATCTTCTTTCTTCAGCATCAATGCGGCTTTTTCTCTCTTTGGAAGGCAAGCCAAAAAGCAAGAAAGTCAATATATCGAAAGCAGTCACTTTTTACTAGTGATTCGCACAGAAACGGCACGGTATCGTCCGTCCCAAGGCGTGCAGTGCACAAAGGCACGAGAGGCATGAGAGGCATGAGAGGCACGTACGTACATCCACAGTCCAGAAAGGGAGTCGGAGAGTCCTTAAACACAGTATCGCCCCGAGAAACCGCAGCTCGCGTGCACTGTGCTGTGAATGCGTGAATGGGTGAGTCCGTCTGAGAGGAATGTACGTATTCTGGAGCCTGCTTCAGTCTTTTTCTTGGCTACCGACGTAACCCTCTGCAAGTATCCCTGCCTGCTTTTGCTTGGGGGCAGCTACAACGTGGACTGCAAGAGAGCCTTTCTGTCGACACACCCTCAACACCCTGCGCAGCGCAGGATTTTTTTCTTTGACCTGGGAGATTAGCCATAATAGCACACCATGGGGCTTACTTTGGCAGATCGACACCCCCCATCAAGGCCCCTGCTCTCAGCCGGCGCTAGTCCGTGCCACCCCTGATGACTACTGAAGACAAAGGGAAAACTCTTCTGTCTCGAGGCTCGATGTTGTTTTAGGCGGCGCACGCCGGTGTCCTCGCATTGTTTGGCATACCCCCTGCTACGCACTCCCACACACCCTTCCAGCAAGCTACTGCAGGCGCTAACTGGTCTCGGATGATACAGTGGGCACTGGGCACTGAGCAGGCCAGGTAGGCCAGGCAAGGCATGGGTACGAAAGGGGAGGGAGGGGTGTGCTGTGAGAAGTGAAGTGAACTGTTGCGGACTGATGAGTCTTGGTGGTCTTCTCATGCGAGTGCCCATCAGGGTCTGTCTCCAGCACACTCCAGGCACACTCCAGGCAAGCACTCAAGCAGTCAAGCACTGAAGAGGCAGAGAGAGTACCTCCAGGACGGCAGTAGAATAGCGTCTGCCCCATGTACCCTCCTGTGACTTTGTGCTGGTCTCTGGTCGCGGGTCTCTCTGGTCTCTCTGGTCTCTGTTAAACACACCCTACTCCAAAGTAGCGCATGCTCTGAATTCACCATTACTGCAGCTGGTCCACTTTTGTCGCCGGTTTCCATGTCACTTGGCCCTCTGGGTCCTCCTCAGCGCTGAGCACACCATCTTTTGGGAATCTTGCAGAAGGATAACCGAAGATCAAAGCCCAGGAGGTACCTTTTCACCCTGATTCACATAGCCCGTGTACATGCTCGACCTAAGTGACAAGCCTCCGTCCAGTGACTGAACCTCTTCCAATACATATGAGTCTTCTATTCCTCCACTTCCTGAAGCATCTTCTTTCGATTTATTTTGATACAGCTCTACTCTTCACCACCTTCGTTGCTCCTCTTCAACTTGACACTCTATCATACTTCTAAACAACACAATCCCCAAAGAGGCACACACAACCTACTACTACAACACTACTACTCTCCAACCAACTTACACCACCATCTCTCTGTCGACTCAGCTCTGCCCTGCTCGATACCTACGATCTGCCCTGGGAACTGTAGACTTCGATTGTTTCCCAGCTCACCAGTAAACTCCGTATTTGAATATTGGACAACTTAGGTCGACCTATTTATTAGCCAACCTCGAGTTATCAACTCTGCGTAGTTGAGGATCGATACGAACCATCACTACCTACGGCTACCATACTCGAAACCCCTCCTTCAGTCACCATGTCTTTCGATCAGTCCTGGGACCACCAATTCTGCCTGTCCTGTGACAGACAAACAGATGGTGCTACCTACTGCTCCGAGTCCTGCAGACTCTCAGACTTTGAGTCATCAGCCCCCTCGACAATGATGAACACCCGAGCCAGCTCGCCCGGCCTGGCTGCCCCGTCACACTCGTGGGCAACCTCGAAATCATCCACCAAATTCTACCTCTCGCCAGCATACGACTTCAGCAATGCTCAGCCCTACGGCTCTACACCTCAACCTCAGTCTCCTCTGGCCCAAAGGTCCGAGTTGACTTCGGCGTCTTCTGGCCGGGCCCTCACACCCTCTAGCTCGCATAGCAGCTTGTGCTCCTTACAAAGCAACTCTTCAACCGGCAGCGACTCGAAACGTCTCTCAGAGAAGGCAAAGAAGCAGCTGAGAGATTACGCCAGCTCGTTCGAGCACGCCAAGGTGCAACGCCGCCGCTCATATTAAACCACAACCACTCAACTTCTTTCGCATCATTTTGTCTTTTAATCTGGATTTACCTCGTCACTCATCACTATACCCCATCTCGGCATCCCGGATGACTCAACCAACGACACGACTCATTACTACGACTACTGTTTTTTTTCTTTCATTTTGTTACACTGGAGTTGAACATTGGGCCATTACCCGAGGATGGTATGGCACAGCTGTTTGTACAAAAGCATATACCGGAGCTCAGCATCATAAAAAGTTTAGGGAAGGCATGGAATCGGCCATCTGATGTTCTACAAGAGCGGCGTACTCTAGGATACCTGGGTTTGGGATCGTGGTGTACCGTGATACAGATTGGAGTATCATTGTCATTTTAGCGACACGGCATGAAGAGCTGTCGAAGGGGCTTGGGTCCAAAGCGACCCGGCCTCAGTTCGACGCCTTTGGGACACTGGAGGATTCTGGAACGCGGAAAAACGCGAGGAATCCGGCATGAAGACGGTGGGCTCTACGACGCAGCGTGCCCGATTGGGCACACTCACGCTTTAGTGAAGTTCGAGTATCACTCTGAACCTTGGCTGCTCGTTGGCGATTTAGACTAGCTTATTATTATACCACCCGCCTACCTTGTCAAGAGACATTCGGTAGGCAGGCAAGCAAACAATATGAGCACAATTTGGTCTCAACCCTTTACCACTCCTCCTGAACATGCATATCGTCTACTCCTATTGATCACTCATATTGTATTCCACCTTCCTGCATGGCTTTGACCGGTGTGTTCGCTCTAGATGTCAGCCCGTCCCCAAAATCGTGTCACGAACGCATTGGGGAGCGACGCCCAGCTCAGAACCCGGCTGATCATGACTAATTTTATTGCAGTCTCCTCATGCAAGCTATGCGTGTGACGATGGGGAACTCAGGAGCTCTCCCCAGATCAGCACCCAAATGGCCCGACTTCAGTCGGGAGTCTCGCGTTTGTGGAGATATTTTCGCATAGTTATGGGGTATACTAAATAGTGTGCTGGCAAATGTTGGCCTAAAGGCCCACGGCTCCACGAAGTAATACTGGGTATGCTAACCTAATTTTTCCCCAGAGTCGGCTCCAAGTCGATCTCGTTATTTCTCATATCGGGCACTGCCGATACGGGCAGAGACTTGCCTAGCTTAGACTTGCCCGTATGTACAGTACTGACTGTAGTCTGTTGCAACAATATAATATCGTATCAAGCTTTGCAGTTGTCTTTTCCCCCTTCATCATCCATCATCCATGGGGACGTTCAAGGTTCTGGAAACGCCTCCGATATCCTGACCAATCAGATTGCCCTGATGGCCTATTGAATCATTCGGGTGATTGCCAATGTTTGCTGTGTATCTAACTTTTTCCCACTCGTTGCATAGTACTGTAGCCTGAAGCGATTCCCTCTCGGCCTCCAGGGGTCGGGCCTGTAGTGTGGTTGCTCTTGAGTGAGGCACAGGGTCTACCCGCTGGCTCCGGCGTAGGGCTCCTTTTTGAGTCTGTGATGCGTGGCAATCATGTCGACGGCTATGTATCAGAAAAAGCGCTCATGCACTCACAGGGGGTGCCTTATTCTGTACGACCAACCACCAGACGGACACTATGTAAAATCTGCGCCTCCGGTTTGTTAAGGTTATTTCTGAGGTACATCTAGACAGCTGCATGTTTGTTATGTTTGAGAGGTTTTTTTTTTTTTTTTTTTTTGCCTCGTCCCTCATCGTCCCTTTTCTCCCCTAGCATCATATTACAATTCATAACACCACCCAACAGGCCGGACCCTTGCCCGGCACACAGCGGTTCAGCAGTAAGCGAACTCTACACAACCTCGATTCTAGTTCCATCCATGCATCTGGATCAACCCAGCCCAGCCGGGCCAACCCAAGGCCAGCAATAACCTCCTCTTCATCATCCCCTCTAACGGCTGGGTGGAGCTTGAGGGCTAGTTGAAAGTCAGAACGCCGGAGAGAGAGAGGGACAGAGAGAGGTCATCACCCAATTTCGTCAATGGCGTGCTGAAGAGGTCGAGCCAATCCCCATCGAGCTTTGTGACCTCAACTCAACTCAAGCCTTACCCTTTTCCTTTTTCTTTGCTTTGTTTTCCTAGGCGGTTGCTATGTACAGTATGTGTTTGCGTGGCTTGCTCCCAGAACCTACGCAGACAAAGACAAACCAGACAGCAGATAGACGTATGTAGGTACACACTTTTCCATTGGCGGCATACCCGAAGCATCCTCTTTTTCCCACCCTTTAGCAGGACGCGATCCTGCATACTGCATATATCTACGTAAAGTGTCCTAATAAGCTGTACTACTACCACTGCACCACAGCCCTCTCATGCTGCTTACCAAGTTACCAATGGGTTCCCGGCTGAAAGCTGCGTGCGTTGTTGACGTGGACTGATCCGATCGAAGCATCGTGTGTCCCCGATTCCCTGAAGCCTGAGGGGCCTTGACTTTGCCAGGCCAAAACCTTATGGGGGACAATATCCCGCAATCCAGGTTCGAGGAAGGCTGGAAGGCTCACGAAGACTCGGGATTCGGGAAGGCCAAGGGGGGAAAAAGTCATTCTTCTTCATTCTTGTTCTAGAGAGAAGTCAACTGAACTTGTTCAGCCCAAAGGCTAAATCCAAAATCCAAATTCTGGGAGTACAGTCGTGATCCAGGCTGCTAAGTCGTAAGATTATGCACCTGTTAGCTAATGAAAATAATGTGCAAAGTCAAAGGTGCAACTCGAAGTCTCGAACTTGGAAGTCTTGAACATCGACCGACCCCCAAATGGCCCCCCGTGCCCCCCCCTCTCTACTAAAACCAGCTGGGTTAGCAGTTGGCATAGCCCAATGCTATTTCAAACGACATGAACTCTCTTGCTCACTCCTCAGAAACCTCCGGTCCCCGAATTTCCGTCTTTGGTGTTTGTTATTGTTATTGCCGTCAGTTCCCCTGCAGGTCAATTGCTAATTCCTCTAATTTCTCCTCTATGCAAAGTTTGAAGAGATTTTTCTCGTCTGTTCTCTTCATCTTGTCATGCCAACCAATCGCTAAGTTTGGGCGCTGTTATTCCCTGGGCGGGGTCCGCGGCTCGGGAATGCTCTGGACATGAATGACATGACAGTTGGAAATTTTACATAGCCCGGTAGTAGTAGAAACTCATCTCAACTGAGTCTGAGTGAGCGCGCTGCACGCATACTGTTACTGTACAGTACAGTTTACAGCTAGCCAGCCTTTACTACGTATGACACTACAGGTACAGTGCACTGCTGCACTGTCAACTCGGGCGTTTTTGGGACGCGCACTGCATTGGTTTTTGCCTTGACTTGACCGAACCAAGGCAACCCTTTGAATTCAGCGATTGGTAGAAAATTTTCACCTCGTCTTCGGTCTTCCTCATCTGCCGCCGTGGTTGACATGTCTTCTTGAGATCAGTAGGGGGTCTTCCCAGTAAAAGACCTCGCTTAAGCGATGATACCCTCTCCTCTGCCTTTTTATCTTTGCCGCCTGGAGGCGCTTGCATGGATAGCACATAGCGAACGACCTGGGAGCTTGGCTGCTCCTGTAGGAACAGACATGGATATATGGCGAGCATGGCTAGACGCTGGCCTACAGCCTGCCTACTGCTACATACTTTCGATGCTGTGTGCAATTAATTACCATTAGAGGCATAAACAGGCGTCGATCGGCGTTCTCTCCTGGGCCTAGGAATTGGCCCAGGAATTGGCCCAGGAAAGAAATAACAAAGAGTTATTGCGTCTCATCCCGTCGCTACTATGCGCGCCGATCCCTCGCGCGCCGAATACGACACCTATTGCGCAATATGTTTCTGCTGCATGTTGACGGAGTAGATGGGGAGAGGGATGACGACGGCGCTTTCCAGCGACAATTATGCGCGACGGACGTCGTCGGCGCCGCGTTCATGTTTCGCCCGGTCTGGCGAGCCTTAAAACAATGGGACAAATCTAGGGTCAGCACTAGAACGTCAGAGGCTTTTTTGTCCCTCAAACGATCGAAGATTTGTTTGATGCATGCCTCCCAAGCTTCCTCCCTCACCTCACCGGCCCACCGTAGGATGATGTCGGCATGCACACAATACACAGCATGCAGTCGTCTGTAACTAACCAAACCCCGCCCGGCTGCTGTCCAAAGCTTGCGAGGTCTCAAGAGGGATTTCCCGACTCGACCCCAGTGGACCATCAATTGGAAACAACGGGGAGTGCCGGGACAGAGGCAAGCATGGAGTCTGATGCAACCGCGGGCAAACAAGGGGACCTCTCGCCTCTCTCACCTCTCACCTCACGGGGAGCCAGAGCCAGGAGCGATGCGACTCTCGACAAATCCCTCGCCCATCATCTGGAAAACCGAGATTGAGTGCACACGTCAACGCGGTCGAGGTAACCTATCCTGCCATCCTCATGCAGCATGGGGCTGGCTTGCAAATTGCCGAAGTCCTTCTGCACTGCATCGCCATAATCTTCTGCCTGTATCCATGAACGATCGCAGGACGGCTCGGTTTGAATGAACACCAAGTGAGTTGTTGGTTTCACTTAAGGATGAGCACCCAATGAGATGCCGAAGCGATCATTACATAAGTTGCATAAGGCTCTTTATTGACCGGGTTTGCCAATAATAGGAGTCGGATAATTTTTACTAGGCCCCTGATCTGCCGGGGCAGCCCTTGTCAGTTTCGCGATCAGTCCCGCTCCCGCCTGCCCGCTGTGGGCTTTTCTGGTTTTTGCTGGACTTTGTACAGTTACAGCGGTGTTGGATCTCGATGGAGGATCACCCAGCAGCAAACACCTCCCAAAGCTGCTAATGACATCTACCGGATCCAGTCAAACAAAACGTCGTATGTTTTCTTCTGCTTCCATCAAGGTGTTAAATTTGATGCTACCAACGACCCGACCCCATCAGCGAGCGAGCAGGACCAGGCGCGGAAGGGCTCAAGTTTTCCCGTCGCGACAAAGCAGCAAAGCAGCAAAACAGCAAGCGACAGTAACAGGAGCAAGCGATAGCGATAGGGGACCAATGTTTCCGCCTCGCATGTTTTCCGATATGATGTGTCCGTGTGCAAGATGAGGACCAAGTGACAAGCAATGCAATGCAACCAATTCTTCCGTTGGCCTTAGGCTAGGCATTGGCGTCGTTGACTGCGGCCGGCGCCGGCGCCACCCCTTCTTTATCGTCACTCTTCAGTCAAGCCAGCCATTAGCCATTCCAGAGGTGCCGTTTCCACGACGGTTTCCGCGGATGCACCCTGCTAATGCCTGGATGCCTGTGCTACTGGAGCGCCACGGGTCTCAAAGTGGCACGACACATTCTGTGCAACACCCAAGCCTCTCCTCTCTCGTCAGTCACTTTTTCGGTTTCCGGACACTGTGCCAGCCTGCCTGCAGTCGAACTCAAAAGCTGCAACAACAAAAAAAGAAACACCCACAAAGAGGAGTGGCTTGCGTCCATCTTTACGACGCTTCCAACGTGTCAGCCACGGATTCCACACAGGGACGTCCAGAACCCACCCGGCCGACACCTGATGCATTCCGACGAGAGGGAGAGCATTCTCTCACCACGCTTTCTACAGTTGTCTCGTTGTCTCAGCGTCATTCGAAACATTGGTCGTGGCCCATGACGCCTTGGCGCCTTTTTGGCTCGCCTGTCGCTTTCTTGATGCTCATGCCTCACCTTTTCACACCGTTCCAGGCCCTCGTGGATGTCGCTTGCCAAGTTGGGAAGCCTTTTCTCGCTTCTAAGTCGTGCGACTACGGTGGGGCTGCAATCCAAGACAACTGGCAGCATACCTAAGCGAAAGCGTACCTGAAGCTTTGTAAGGACGACGATGATGGTGATGGATCCTGGCCTCTCTCCTCTCCACATGCCCTGTCCTGTCCTGCCATCGATCTGTCGAAATCTTAGTTTCCACGTCGTGCAACTGCCTAGTCGTCACCACTGTTGTAGGGACAGGTGCCACCGAGATCTTACAGTATCACTTGATCTAGAACCCTACCAATTACGGAGACCCAAGGGAGCCACTGCTGGTCTCAGCCCGGCGCCGACTACCGAGAGTGTGAGGCATCACTGCATCTTGGTGTTTCTCTCAGGGACAGGACGCAAGGCACAAATCGTCGCCGTAGTGCGCGCAGGAACAGGCAGGCAACTACCAGCTGTACCTACAGTAGTTTCCTCCCCAGACCCTCTTTCTCTCTGCCAATATAATACATAGTGACTCAGGGTGAAGAGATTTCCCCCCTTCAAGGTGGACTGTTAAGGTTAAGGTAGGCATCCGCAATACGCATGATATTCAACGGAGTATGAGGCTGATGTGGAGCCGGTATTCAGGCGGAAGGCTCACCCGTACCAAGGTTGAAGAGCAGATTCATCGTTCCCCGAACAAACTACTAAGATTCCAGAAGCTCACCAAAAGTTACAACGCACACGGCGCATTGATGCCTGGTGTGTCCACTCTGTACACCAGTGAACATACAGCTCACCTTCCAACACTCAATACTCCGTAAGCTGAGGCGGCCTCAACGGCTTACCCTTGCGAAACGGGCCTCAATATGTTATTTTTTACCCCCTTCCAACTTTTGGTCGTGCATGGTCAGGCTAGATGCCAAGTGTCAGCTATGGTGTGACTAAAAGTATCCAACAATGAAGTGAAGTTTGTGAGAAGAAGAAATTTTTTTCTGCCCTGCCTGTTCCTGCTTGTCCTACCAAACATCAAGTACTGTGCATTGCATACCCGAGCGCTCCCTGGGCAGCTATGTAATGTCAGTCATCGTCGTCGCCGGCGACCGGCTTCTGGGTACAGTATAGCGAGGGTCCCACTGAAGTGACTCAAATGGCCGTTTCAGCAAAGGTGGGAAAAAAGTCTTCAGTTCATCTACGAAATAGGCGAATAGGGACGCCATCCGTCCCTAGGATACTCCATTGTTTCTCTCCTTTGTAGGTTGTCATATACTACACTACACAGGGCTGCATTCCACACACCGAACAGCGTGCGTGTGGCCTTACACACCTTGTTTCCATGCCTGGGGGGCAGTTAGAACTTAGCAGGGAGCCAGCAATCTTGATGGAAATGCCCGTCCGGATCGGATTCCGAGGTCCACACCGTGTGTATGTGTGGGCAAGCAGGTACAAGAATCCGATGGATGGTTGGATGGATCGATCTTATTACACACTGGAATTCCTTATTGTGCCTTGTCTTTGACGAGATCGTATACTTGTTTGTACTGTAGCAAGAAAAAAAAGAGTCAAGAGAAAATTTTTCACCGTTGTGCTCAGAGCTTGGTCCACGTGGTACTACGTGCTTTTATGTTTCGGACAGATTATAGATTCCCTTGGATCAAAATAGAAATACTGGCATTCGTAATCTGTGTGTTCTTTTCGCTTTTGTAGCTGGGGGCGCACGCCAAAGGCAAGGAACCTAGACATGTTGAGACTTGACTCGGGATTAAGCATTTTTCGGACATTGACACGCCCAAATCGAGATGGGATAGATAGAATATACTGTGCCGCGGGATGTGCTATATCGGGTGAGATCTGGCTGCCCGAAGAAGACGACTGCCAATTAAAGAGGACAATCATGTTTCTGTCTCTCTGGTCCTCGTCAATACACGCCATTGGGCGGCTGTTTCACCACGTACGATTTGTACAGTATGGATGCAGTATGCAGTGCTGAAGATGGAGTCTGGACTTTTTGGAAATGGCTACTGCACTATAGGAACTCCCCCGTAATGGGGCATGGAAACTAACGAGAGAGAGATGGAGCCTCTTGTTCACGGCTTTTTCACACCGGGGGTCTTCGTAGGACTGTAGGGAGACGGAGCTGGCATGTTCAATAGACTGACACCGTCCTCGTGAAGGGAACGTAGGGCGGCCCGTTCCCGAGTTGGCCCGCCCTATGTCGAGTGCAACTCGTTGTAGTGTGGTAATAGTTACCACTTCAGGGTCCACGAGAAGAATAGCGGTCGAATGTTCTCTAGAGGCCTGACCGCCGGGCTTTACGGTGCCAGTAACGGGATACGTCGGGATACGGGGGATACGGGGGAAACGGGTAAAAACAGAATTTGTGCGCTATGTACGTCCAAGCTGTGGTAGAATTTTGCTGTCCAGCTGTGCCCATGCAACTGTGCACACAGTACGCTGCAAACATGGCCAAACAGTCCCCATTTGGCGATTGACAAACGTATAACGCTTGAGAATCATCAAACTTGACGGCGACAGACTGACTGTTGAGTGGGGCTGAAGAACCCGGTTCCAGCCGCCGCCACGCATCCTCCTCTATGATGATGGTGTGAACTTCAAAGTCTCGAACCCCTTGGCGAGAACCTCTTCCCCGCCCGCCATGGCAAACTCGTACTCGAGGTCCGGCTGGGCTTCCCGGTACAGGGCGTTCTCCTCGCTCGCCATCTTGAAGTTGTAGGCCGCCTCCTCGTCGCTGATGATGTTCTTCTTCAAGTGGCCGTTGGCGGCGGCGGCCTCGACCTGCAACTGGTGCCGGCAGCCGCGGTCGAGCAGGCCGAACATGAAGCCGGCCTCGTCGACGGTGGCGCCGACGGTCAGCAGGCCGTGGTTCATGAGGATAGCGCCCTTATTGCGGTCGCCGAGGGCGTCGGCGATGCGCTCGCCCTCATCGGCCGCGAAGACGATGCCGCCGTAGCTCGCGTAGACGGCGTGCGCGTCGTGGAAGTTGCAGATGTCCTGCGACAGCATGTCGAGGGGCCGCGCGAACACCGACCACGCCCGCCCGGCGTCCGTGTGCGCGTGGCAGATGGCGTGGATGTCCCCCGGCCGCCGCTTGTGTATCGCCGAGTGGATCAGGTAGCCCGCCGCGTTGGCCGTCAGGGACTGGGGCGGTTTGCCCCCGCCCACGATCTTGCCCGTGTCGATCTCCAGGCAGATCATGTGGCCCGCCGTCAGCAGGCCGAAGTGTACGCCCAAGGGGTTCATCCACATGTACCCGTGGTGCTCCGGGTCGCGCACCTACCGACACTTGTTGTTAGTAGTGCTCTCTCTCTCTCTCTCTCTCTCTCTCTCTCTCTCTTACAGGACATGAGGCGCATCTTCCACAAAGGAATGGGTGCGATATTGAGATGAGCTGCATGCTCGACCCTTCGAAAGCACGCTAGAACATTGCTTACCGAGATGTGCCCGCTCTGGCCCTCAGTGAAGCCATGGCGCGCGAAGTAGCGGAAGGTCGCTGCCATGTGCACGAGGATGTGCTTGCGGTGCTCCGTGTATGAGGGAAAGGTCGGGATGCCTATAGTTTGCTCGCCATCAGCTCACATATTACATAGTCTATTACATTCGATTGGCTTCATATAAAATTCGTAGTGATCTCAGCGCTTATCCTGCCTGCCGACAGCTTGGGACTTGTGAACGTGGTGCGTCAAAGGAGAGATCATATATGTACCTGGCATCACCGCGCCATGAGAAATGGCCTCGAGAGGCGTTTGTTCTTTCTCAACAGCAGCTGTGGTATTCCCCTTTACATCGTCCGTCTTCTTGGTCTGGGGTACGACAGTTGGAGCGAGCTCCGAGATCGCTGACGGCGCCATAGTTAAGGGGGACGGTCTGTCTAATTCAAAAATTGGACCAGATAATTCACCAGTTCTATAAGTAAGCAGCACCTCCAAGAGTTGGAATGGAAGGACTGGACGAGTATTCAAGTTTATTATGAGATAAATAAAGATAGTATAGCGACGGCCCTCGGTCGGGACTCGCGCGACACTTATCTTTTAGACGCTGAGGGGCTCGTAGCAGCAAGCCATACCTACTACCGACGCCACCGGCTGGTTATCGGAGCCGGATCCTGCCGCTCTTAGCCGGCCCGGTGTCGGGTGTGTTCCGACCCGGCCAACAACCAATTTACAACCGTCTTTGGACCAGATACGTTCGTAGATTAGTCAGATTATATATCAATTTAAACGTTCAATTACACCATGAAAACATTTAACGCCACATGCCAGGCTGCTCGCCTATGGCGTCCCTAGATAATACATGACATGTAGCTACTGAGATGGAGGGGTATCCAAGTCTGTTTCGACCCGACTTCCATGATGGGATAAGCGTGTTGCTTCCATGCAAAGAGATGACGGGTTTCCAAAAAAACAAAAACAAAAAAAAACCCCCCGTTCGCATGATGTAATTACATATTTGCCCTCAAGTTATGTAGTGACTGTATTCTCAAATAGGCTTTTGTCATGATGCCTGGAGAGCACCTATTAATGGGCTGCTTCCATAGAGTACCTAAGAAGCAGTAGGTAGTGAACTTCCCCGCCCCCACCAAAGAGATGCCAGCGCACAGACCCGAAAAGTACATGGCCTACCACCTATTGAAGTAAGGTACCCAAGGTACCGGGCAGAAAAACAGGCGGTAAAACTGATTTTCCAGCTTGATGATAGCTCTACCAAAAGTTTTTGTGGAAGTCAACAGAAAGACCGTTCAGGAGGATAGTAATTTCAGCGAAACTCGACCGTCTAGCCCCTCCTTTGGTATTTTCGAGCTTCTATCGAGAATCCACGACTGCCGACCCGACAACGAGATTTCCCCAGAGCCCGTCAAAAAGCGTCGCTCAAGATGCAGGCCCCGGTTGTTGTTATGAGTGAGCCCCTCCATAAGCTAGGACCCTGATATGAGATGGCCCTTTGGTTTGCAGCAAGGCAGGAACTGACGACGAGTATTCGATAGACACCCAGAGTGGTGAGAGGCAGACTGGCCGCCAGGCCCAGATGTCCAACATCGCTGCTGCCAAGACGTACGTTGCCCTCCACACTCGATGCTCGCCTCGACTCAACTGACAGGACCCCGCAGCGTCGCTGATATCATCCGATCATGTCTGGGCCCGAAAGCCATGCTCAAGATGCTGTTAGATCCCATGGGCGGTATCGTGCTTACCAACGATGGCCATGCTATCCTCCGAGAAATCGAAGTATCCCATCCTGCCGCAAAGAGCATGATCGAGCTCAGCCGAACACAAGACGAGGAGGTCGGTGATGGCACAACAACAGTTATTGTCCTGGGTAGGAAACTCTTGCCTCCGAAACATAAACACCCATGCTGACGATACTATAGCCGGTGAGATCCTTGCGCAGTCCCTCCCCCAGCTGGAGCGGAACATTCACCCCGTCGTGATCATTTCCGCTTTCAAGCGGGCCCTGAAGGACGCCCTTGAGATTATCGACGAGATTTCCCTGCCTGTTGACATCAATGACGACGAGGCCATGAATAGCCTGATCTCGACCTCCATCGGTACCAAGTTTGTATCAAGATGGTCCGAACTTATGTGCAAGTTGGCCTTGACTGCCGTGCGGACGGTTACATGGGAGACAAATGGCAAGCGCGAAGTCGACATCAAGAGATACGCACGTGTGGAGAAGGTACCGGGTGGCGAGATCGAGGACAGCTGTGTCTTGGACGGAGTCATGCTCAACAAAGATATCACACATCCCAACATGCGCCGCAAGATCGAGAACCCCAGAATCGTGCTGCTCGATTGCCCGCTGGAGTACAAGAAGGGCGAGTCGCAGACCCAGATCGAAGTTAGCAAGGAAGAGGACTGGAACCGCATTCTGCAGATCGAGGAGGAGCAGATCAAGGCCATGTGCGATTCCATCTTGGCCTTGAAGCCGGATATTGTCATTACGGAGAAGGGTGTGTCTGATCTGGCACAACACTATTTCGTCAAGGCAAACGTCACAGCGATCCGAAGAGTGCGAAAGACCGATAACAACAGAATAGCCCGTGCGACTGGCGCAACCATCGTCAACCGTGCTGAGGATCTTCAGGAGTCTGATGTCGGAACACAATGCGGCCTCTTCGAGATCGAGAAGATTGGCGACGAGTACTTCACATTCTTGACCAAGTGCAAATCGCCCAAGGCCTGTACGATTTTGCTGCGTGGACCCTCCAAGGATATCCTCAACGAAATCGAGCGAAACTTGCAGGACGCCATGGGTGTTGCTCGCAACGTCATGTTCCAGCCGAGATTGTCCCCAGGTGGTGGTGCTACCGAGATGGCCGTCTCGGTTCGGTTGAACCAGCTGGCGAAGAGCATCGAGGGCGTGCAACAGTGGCCGTACAAGGCCGTGGCAGATGCTCTCGAGGTCATCCCCCGTACTCTGATCCAGAACTCCGGTGCCAGCCCCGTCAGGGTGCTCACCGAGCTTCGGGCGAAGCACGCTGAGGGCAACAGCTCTTGGGGTATCAATGGCGAGGCCGGTACCCTTGCAGACATGAAGGAATACGGTATCTGGGAGCCTGAGGCTATCAAACTGCAGAGCATCAAGACAGCTATTGAGGTAAGCCCCCTTGCAGAACCCCCCAACTTTTGCTTATCTATGCTAACGTATTCACACAGGCTGCCTGCCTCTTGTTGAGGGTCGACGACATCTGCAGTGCTAAGAAGGCGCAACAGGCTGGCGCTGGCCTTGGCGGAGGAGACGATTAGATTATTTAGAGGCGTTAAAGGCTGGCCATTCAAGAGTCATACATATACCTTTGTACCAATAATTGGTTCTGGCAAAGTTCTGATGAGATAGATGAATATGACGGCTCTGCAGCCAATCCTGATGCATTTAAAGGCTATAAGTGAAACCTACTTTACCATGATATCACTCATGCTGTGCCAACAGACGGCGACTGCTGTATCCTCCCGCCTCCCTTTATCCTACAGAATGAGCTCTCTCTTATCTGCCCATGGGGTATCTTTCTCCGCAATTCGTACACATGTTCAATCCTCCTCGATGACGATGCCTTGAGGTTCCTGCGTTGCGCTAGGCGGCGCATCCTTGACGTCGGTGTCGCCATCATCGTCTCCCTTATTAACAACAATGCGCGGTCCCTTGTTCACGCCACCATTGGCCGTCGTCGCAGCTCCAGAGTTCTTGGTCGCGCCTCCTCCCTGTGTCTTGTCCTTGGCCTTGGCTTTGCGTGCCTTCATCTTCTCGCGCTTCTCACGGTTGCGGCGCGTCTTCTCCTCGTCGCGGCGCTCGAGCTCCTCGCGGTTTTTCTCGAACTCCTCAGTCGCCTTCTCGACCCGAACCTCCTCGTCCATCAGGCGCAGCCGCTCGTACTCGCGCCGCCTGCTCGCTTTGTAAACGTGGAACTCGCCGGAGCCCGCGCCGGCCGAGGAGCCCTGCACATTAGTCACGATCTCGGGGGGAGGCGCGAGGCCGCCACGCGACCGTCCGTTGCCATCGGTCGGAAGCCGGATCTCTTGGTCGGGCCGCGCGAACAGCGCGTCCAGGGTCGCGGCCTGCTCAGACACGGGTGTTAGGGCGCGCTTCTTGGTCGGGCGCTTTGAGCGCGGGTCCGCCGACGTCGGGATGGATTCGGGGCCTTCGCCGGACATGGCGACAAGGGCGGATTGGTCGGGCCGCTGGTTGGGATTGTCTGGCTAGCCGAGTTGCTGTTGGATGCGGGTTTTGGGAATGCGTGCCGGGTGAATGGAAGATTTGAAGTTGGTGATGGAGCAAGTGACCAATGCAGGAAAGTAAGCCGCGCGCTTATCTCCGGTTGGACGTGATTCGTTACCCACCCAATCTTTGGAGTAAAGATGCTCGATGCAACCGCCAAGTGATGGAAGCAAGGGATCGATCTAATGATATGATCTCAGGTGAACTCATGTGAACTCATGTGAAGCCACTGGGGATGTCCAACATGCAAATGTGGTACGATAAGGCTGAGAGGCTGATAGGCTCTAGACTTTCTAGACTCGCAATCGGGGAGCCCCACGGCGGTGTCGGGTCATCAGCCTCATTCTAACTTTTTTATTTATTGCTGCATGCGCCGGGCAGACGGGCAGCGGGCAGCGGGATTTGTAACGTGAACACCTGGTTCGTCAGATGCGACGGGCGAGCAGGGGGCCTTTAGCGTCCCTCAGCGCCTAATGCCTAACGTGGTGCTGGGCGCTGCTGGGCTTGCCGGACAGACGGGCCACTAGACACCCCTAGACACCCTGATAGCCGTCAACGCTGCAGATAAGCCAATGATCAAACGGTTTACCCCTCCAGAAAATTGGTCGATAAGGTGCTGAGGGTGGGAGCGTTACAAGGGGCAAATTGAGGGAGGGGTGAGCAGTATCGGGCAGTAGCGAGCAGCAGCGAAAAGGGCCAGAAGGGGGACCGAGAGTCTTGCATATGAAACCCTCAGCGTTTGCTCAAGTAGCTGGACGCTGGGACTTTCGCTTTCCGTTTCCTCCCTCTGAAACCAGAAACACGCAAAATCCCAGCAAGACGGTTGTCACTGCCGATGCCATCTGTCTGTCCTCTGTCTCCTCTGTCCTCTGTCTGACCTGACCTCGGACCTGACCGCTGACCCCGGTGCGAGCGACTTCTTGCATTGCATTGCATTGCACTTTTGCTCCCAAGACTTCTTGGTGGCCAAATATAGATTCTACTAGTTGCTATTTCTATCCATACCCTTGCCTCGCCTTGCATACGGCCTCCAAGTTCCACGATCAAAAACCCAATATCACCTGTGACTCAGAAGCTTCTATCTTGTTTCTATCTTGACTTGAGAAGAACTTAACTTTGGGAACTGACAGCGAGAGCATCCGAGCCCGTTATTAAAGCTCTTGTTCCTGTCTCGTCTTCGGGTGTTACTGAACACCCGCATTCTGTACCAGGGTCTTCCTCACGCGACAGGCAAACACCATCACACAACTCTGAGACATCACGTACACCAAGGTGAGGCCACAATATGGGACGACCACGCCTCATCATCCTGATCCGACACGCCCAGTCTGAGGGCAACAGTAAGTACTGCCATACTTTTTCTCGCGTATATCCCCCACCGCACTGCATATATCTAACCGAGCTTGCTTCTACTACAGAAAACAGAGAGATACACCAAAGCATCCCCGACCACCGCGTGAAGCTCACAACCGAAGGATGGACCCAAGCACACGAGGCCGGCCGCCGGCTGCGCTCGCTGCTCCGCGCTGAAGACACGGTGCAGTTCTTTACCTCGCCCTACCGACGCACGCGCGAGACGACCGAAGGTATCCTGACGACGCTGACCGCCGACGACCCGGACCCCTCCCCGTTCAAGCGCAACTCGATCAAGGTATACGAGGAACCACGGCTGCGCGAGCAGGACTTCGGCAACTTCCAACCCTGCAGCGCCGAGATGGAGCGTATGTGGCAGGAGCGTGCCGACTACGGCCACTTCTTCTACCGCATCCCCAACGGCGAGAGCGCCGCCGATGCGTACGACCGTGTGTCGGGGTTCAACGAGTCGCTGTGGCGCCAGTTTGGCGACGACGACTTCCCGAGCGTTTGCGTCTTGGTCACCCACGGTCTGATGAGCCGTGTGTTCCTGATGAAGTGGTACCACTTTAGCGTCGAATACTTTGAGGACCTGCGCAACGTGAACCACTGCGAGTTCCTGGTCATGAAGAAGCAAGAAGAGTCGGGCAAGTACATACTGGAGAACAAACTGCGGACCTGGTCCGAATTACGCCGGGAAAGGGCAGCTCTGAAAGCTAAGGAAGACGCAGAGTGCGAGTCCGTGAAGGAGGATGGCCACGTGCCTACCATTAAGGTCCACGAGGGCCAAGTTGCATCCCCAGCCGTTCAGCGTCGATGGGGCGGTTGCCCAGAGGGTTGCAGCCACGGGCAGCACTTCAAGATCCGACGAGACCTGGCGGAGTTACGTCTGGTTGATGAGAAAAGCGCTGCCCAGGCCAGCGCAACGCCCGCCAACTCGAACGGTACTAATGGTCTTCGCGGCACGATTGCCAGCCGCCGAACCAACTCGATTAGACGCCCGAACAACTCAGATGATGATTCGGACGATCCTCGTGGACTGATAGCACCCTCTATCGACGTGACTAGAGCTCGCGAAGACGTGGTATCCTCGCCAGATGGCACGCCATCATTCATAACGGTGGAAGACCGCTTGCGTTACGCCCTGAAATCACCTCCCAATAAATCGCTCTCGAACAAGGCCATCAACTTGCTCCATATTGGCCGCGACTTCGGTGGCACACACTCCGGGGCTAACAGCGATGCCGAGTTGAGTGAGGACGATGCCCGAAAGCGACTCGCCGATAGAGCGGCGCGAGTCAAGGAGGGTAAAGAAACGCCCACCAATGGCACTAACGGCACCAGCAAAGCTGAGAAGCCCGATAAGAGCGATGGCAAACAAATGAACACCAACGGATCTGGCCGTCACGCGCACGTAAACAGGCTTGGTGATGCGCCAACACCAGCAACCTCTTCAGACCATGGCAGTGAGGATGGTGGCGACGAGCGAGAGAAAGACGAGGACGCTGCCAGCGACGAGCGGGAAAAGGATGAGGACCTAGAAAAGGCAGAGAGGGAAGATAAAAGTTTCAGAGGTAGTGTACTATGAAAAAGTCGTACACAACCTCGTAAGGCTCTAGGAATGGGACGAGCAACGAACAAGACATGAAGATGAGACAAACGAGGCTAGAATGAGTGCAGTGATGGTGTCGCCGCTTTTCACCACGAAACCGTGTGTATAGGCTGAAAAGCACACACACCTCTTGCTATTTATGTAGGATATACCCCAATACAAGTATGTTCATGATCCATATAAACTTACGCAGTATTTTCCCGTCCTTTTCCTACTGTCTTTAATCGAATATCGGGATACAGGCTCGGATCGAGATAGCTATCGAGGTCTGCCAGTATTATTTCTTCCCCTGAGTTTAGCCTGATCTCCAGTTCGTGTAACAAAAAGGGCAATGGCTGGATTCACTCACAGGTACGTGTTCTTGGATTTTCTACCACTGGTTATCAATATTCACCACGTCTTTTATCCATGCTATGATGTGTGTTGTTATCTGTGTCCATTTTTTAGAGGAACACCCAAAGCACTCCGAGACGTTCGTAGAGCTAGCTAGCTGATACAAGATATTATAGCAGCCAAATATTTCTTTTGGGGAACATCACTTCCCATATATGGCCTTTTATAGACGGCTTGCCGAATAGCTTATCCTAAAGCTTCCTCCTGGTTGATATCGAGGAGTGAGTGGTCATGCCTGCCATGTGTTTCGATATCCTAACTCAAGTCATCAAAGGCAATCTGGTTCCAAGCGAGTGACCTGGAAGCGGTACAAGACATACGTGGTATGGAGATCAAGTATGTCCAGCAGGCTTCTAGGTCTGCTGTTTTCTTCCCTAGAGTTTGTGTTGTTACTCTCGCTGTCAGCTCAGCGTGTTGATCGAACTCGTCAGTCCCGTGGTCAAAGCCTACGACAATGGAGCGATCATGGGTGACCCAGTACTGGCTTCACAGACAACACGAACGGTGTTCTATTATCATTTTCCTGCAAAGCCCTTGTACGGAGTCTCTTCTTCCCCCTCACATTCATTATGGTGATCAGCCTCGACTACAAGCATGATAGGGGTAACGATGTGACATTCTCAGGCTGATTCGAGAATAATTCCAGCACCGATCCAGGCTCTGGGGGCACACGTCGAGTCAGCTGTGCATGAAGATATCGCTATTGATATCAATCGTTGGACAAACAAGAGTTGCGCCAGTGAGCCAGGAGAAAAGCCGAAAGTGCAGATCCCGACGTCTTAGCTGGACAGGATAGGGGGGGAGAGCGTGCACAGTCCCTCAGTAACTCTACCAGTGTGGGAGGTCCCGTCATGGGAATGGTGGCATCCCATAACATACTGGTTCGGTGGCCAATGTGTGATGCTTCACAGGTGAATAGAAAGTGAGGCCAGTCCTCTCATAGGTACTTGGATACCTACCTACCTCTGCACTTGTTGCTGGGCTGCCTTTTTTTTCTCTCTCCTACTTAACTGCTACGGAATTAATTCTGGTGGGTGCTGCATTGAATACATCCAATTTGTTGTTGCTTTCACAACAAACTCGCAAAATAATTCCCAACTTCCTCAACCAAGCTTGATTTCTTCCTTTGATCGACCTTGTCTACACACACTCTCTGAATAACTCAGTCAGCTCTTGTAACAATCTCACACAACCGTGTTTGGAAACCTCTTGACTTTCACTCTTCTCTTCACCCCATCTCTCTGATCTCCCATCTCCCTTCTCTCTTGATCTGCTGTTATTCTGCAGACACTGTCACCACCAACAGCCTCGCGCTTTCGTGACTATCCCTCATCATCATCGCCATCTTCTTTCCCTCTTTCCGCCATCGTTGACAGAACAGTAAAAATGGTTACCACCAGAAGCCAGGCGTCTCTTGCCAGAGACATGCAGAATACCGCTGCCGGTAACAACGCCGCTGCCGGTAATAACGCCGCTGCCGGCAACAACGCCAACCCGACCAACGCCCCTACCGGTAACAATGCCACTGCCGGTAATAATGCCAACCCGATCAACAGTGACAACTCGGGTAACAACAACAGTAACAGCCAAAACAATGGCAACAGCAACGGCAATACCGCCACGACTAGCTTCGTCCAGTCCAGCAATGGAGCGGCCGCCACCTCCACGAGCTCTGCCGCTCCCTCGACTCCCTCGGCTGCCGGCAACAGCAACACCAACCAATGTAAGTTCTGACATTCGAAAAAAGAAAAAACTCGAATCAATCTATGTTTATGAAGACTAATAATCAATGTAGCCGCAGGAACCGCCGCCTCTTCTCGTAACGGCTCGAACTCCAGCGAGAAGCGGCGTCGCGATGTGAACGACAATGGAGACGACGACGACGACAACGAGAACCAAGAGCTCGGGCATGTGTCCCACCGTACAAAGCGGGTTTGCGTCCCGGCCTCGGGGGTAGGAATCCCTCCGGGAGAGGCAACCTTTGCCACCCCCACCGCCAACACCACTGACGACCAACCCCCCAGTCCCCCTAGCTCGGGTAGCGAGAAGCGACGCCGTGACGTCAAGGACGATGGAGACGACGACGGCAACGATGACCAAAGCCCACTTCACCGTGGCAAGCGAGTCTGCGTTTCTAGGGCCGGAAGTCCTCAGCGAGTTGCAGCCCCTGCTGCCTCGAGCGCCGCCGTTGGTGCTCCCGGTGCTGCCACTGCGGCCAGTTCCCCTGTTGCTGCCGCCAGCTCTTCTGCGGCCGCTACCGACTCTCCTGTTGCCGCCGCCCGTGTCGATGTTGCTGCTATCTTCGCTAGATACAAGCAACCCCACAAACAGAAGGTTCCCTTCCAAAAGGTCAAACTCCGCCAGGGTCGTGTCTCGGACTACCCTTGGCGCAATAACCGCTGGCATCCCTTGTCCAGCACTCTCCCGCCCGGACGGACCAAGTTCGCTCGCCTAGATGCAGCTTTTCCCCGTCCCGCCAGACAGTCTGCCGCCCAGGGCACCGCCCAGGAAGCCCCCCAGGAAGCTCCCCAGGAAGCCCCCCAGGAAACCGCTCCGGATGCTGTCCCGGATGCCTCACATGATGCTCCTCATGATGCCCCTCAGGATGCCGGTCAGGGTGCCTCTGAGGATACCGTTGTCGCCATGCCCGGTCCCAGCACTGACTCCCGGCCCCATCCGGACCCCAGTTCGCCGGCTTTGGATCTCATCAATTCGCACCGTGCCATCTTCCGGCAGAACCAGTTGAGAGGGCTATGGAGACGACAACAGCGAGGGTCTTCATACCCGTCGCCGCCCTCGAGTCCCCGCCTAGCTTCTTCCATATTCCGCGCCAATGGTAACAACAGCGCAGGCAGTCTTCGCCGTGCCATTAACGACCACACCAACCCCCGATCAAGTGGTACGGGGGTTCTTGGCCAGCTACAACGTCTACCCAGCTTTTTCCGTCGCATCGTTCAAGCTGGGCGCCGTGCTGTTCGATCCGGTATGGATGCTCTTCGGGTACGCTTTGATGCATTTATGCAGGCTCGGGTCGCCGAAATGCGGGAAGAGTGGGGGCCAGTGCAGCAGTCGGAGCAGCAGCAGGAGCAGCAAGGAGTTGGTGGCCGTTATTTCTTTCCGGATGACCTGTCCGATTCCGATGACGATTTCAGCAGCTCCGGAGGTTCGGTACAGTCTCGCCATCGCAATAGCCGCTCCCCTTCCTCCTCTCCGCCTATCCCCTTGGAGCAGGACCGGGAGAACCGTCGTCGTCTAAACGCTTTGCTCGACATCGAGTCTCCGTCTCCCAGTCACCAAAACCGCCAAGAGACCAGCCAGCCCGCCCAGGGTGAGAATGGCCGGTACTACTGTCCCGAAGTGTGGTCGTCCGATAGCGAGTCTGATAGCGAAGAAGACTTGCCACCTTCTCCTCGCCGTTCTTCTGCTAGAGACCAGGCTTCATCTTCCACTCCTCTGGCTTCAAACTCCGCAACCAACCCTGTTTTATCGTTCAGCCATCGGACTCCCCAGGGGCATCATGGCAGATTCTTCGTCCCTGAGTATTCAGACGACTCGGACTCCGATTCTGATTCGGACAGCTCAAGCAACCGCTCGTTTTTCGGCACGGGCGCTTAGTACCAATAATCTAGGGGTTCGACTCCCCTATGAAACCTGTCATTTACTATTCGATCTTATCATGACTGGGCTGCTTGTGCGACTTTACTGGTCATGTCTTGTTACTTGCATGTTGGCCTTGCGGTTCAAGCTGGACCGTATGCGTTCTTGTCTTTTCTTTGTGGGTTTATTTACCATTCTATCGCCACTTTGGTCTGATCATATGCCATGCTGGTTTGAACACAGCATTTGTACACATTCGGCGTCGCAACTATCATTGGGAGAAGTCCTGCATGACATATAAACACCGGCTATTGGGTCTACTGAGTTCACTCTTTTCTCATTGGGTTCGATCCCAATGTCATCACTATTGTCTGGTTCTCCCTTCCCTCATTGGTTCGATTCCAATATTTGATCACGTATCTCAAGGGGAGCCAACCTTGGCCCAGCCCCTGGGGCCAAGAAAACAACAACAACAACAACAAAAGACAAAAGAACAAGCCACCCAGCTTTAAGTCTGTACCATCTGATCACGCCTCTTCTTCACTATTGGGTTCGTCTCCCATACCTCATCACGATGAACAGACCCCCCTCCCTGGCATATTCTGATCCCACTACTTCTGTCTACATCCACGCCCCTACCCCAGCTGGAACGGGTTCGGTTGATGAGCAAACATCAATGCTGGTGTTTGCATAGTCTGGTCTCGTCATCTCTTTGGCATGAGTTAGATGCTCATCTTTTGTTGGTTCGATCCCAACAGTTCTATCTGTACCACCTTCCCATCATGCCAGCTGGACCCAACCTGCATGGCGAACAATGTCTACAACAAGATGGTCATTCAAAACAGCAACGGCCTTTATGAGTTCAATTCTCATATTCATACGATCAGTCCGGCTTGGCCGGGTCCAACCCCTCCCATGTTGGTTCAATCCCAACGTTTATATGGTATACTCGTTTCACGCCTGTGCCGGTTGCATCAAGCTCGTGTGGCGAATTTTTGACGAGAAAAGCCCGGTTGTTATTGGGACTTGCATCAGCTCTGCGTCGTCTGTTCTTGGTGTGGGTTCGATTCCCACACCTTTCTATGAAGTCTAGTCCTGGTCCCTCTGTGCTGGTTCGATCCCAGTAGTCCTATGAGCATTTACGGCCTTCAGTTGGACCAGACTACTTAGCTTGCATAAAGAACAGACACCAGAGCTGGTCATGACCCCAATGGCAAACGGCGCTTCGCGTCACTATACCATGCCTGCAAGATGCCATCGATACTCACTCGACTCGAATTCCAACGTGGGGCTGGATTCTGCTTCATGACCATCTCAACGACACTCTGCCTTCTTATGCTGGTTCGATCCCAGCATCTACCCGAGACTTTCGCAGGCTTCCCCTCGCATGATGGGCAGTTGCTAGACGGCATCATACGCATCACACTACGGCTACAGACTTTATACATATATATGGAATGATGCAAGGCACTGCCCCTCTTCTACCATACACGATATCAAAATTCAACGGGGTTTCGCTTCCCAGCACAAGGGGCGTGTTCTAGAAGCACGATCACCGCTTTCCCAGAACAAAACAGGAGCACACAGCAGGCGATTATGTCATGCTACGAAGTACCATTGTTGTTTTCTATCTTGGTTTCTACGGAGTGGTTGAGCCCCCTGGCATCTTGTCAGCATTTACAAACATCTAGATGATGGCCACACCTCCTCCAACGCGCGCATGTACGCAACACCTTCAACCTCAAGCTTCCGCCAACAGCAGGCCACTAGTTCAGAGACGATCCCCTCCCTCCTAAGAGCGAGATTCGGATCATTTGCTCTTCCCTGACGAGAGCCCGTCTTTTGTGGGAAGAGTTGACGCCACATTACTGGATGAGGAACATCCTCTTTCGCATCTTCTTCCGTGATGCAAGGAAATTAGCAGCAATTAAGGGCTGCGGGGGCAAGAAGCCCGACTTCATCCTCGAGATCGATCCGCACACACAAATTCCTCTCTACCTCCATTCTGTTGAACCACAATGTACGAACACACACCTCACGAAACTGACGCGCAAGGAGCGCTTTGTACTATAAAACAAGTCGGTTTTTCTACTCCATTGGCTTTTTTCTTTCTTTCTTTCCTTTTTGATTATTTGGCAAGGCGTCCAGGTCGCAACAATTGTACAAACACATGACACATGGGGTTTCCCCCCCTTTTTCTTTTTTGACAGGCCTCTCAGAGTACCAGAGCCTCATTACATACGCCAAGGCTCTCAGGCGATACACACCATACATCATTTGTACGGATACATGGGGGTTTCCCACATCTTCTTTGTGGACAGGCCCTTCAGAAAACCAAGGCCTCACTACATACAGCAAGGAGTTTAGGCTCCACACGGATACTTTTACCGAAACACGGTTCATGTCCTTTCGAATAAAAATAAAATTGGATAGGCCTTTTCGAGAACCGAGGGCTCCTTCACAGCAAAGCCTCATTTCATTTACAGCAAGGCCTCACTTCATTCACAACAAGGCTAAGGGCCTCATCTCATTCACAGAAAGACCTCTTTCACATCGATGGCCTCATCCACTACAAGGTCTCATTCGCAGCAAGGAGTTCAGCCTGCATAGACACACAAAGGTTGTACACGGATACATGGTTATCCATTTTTGGACAAGGCACCCGGAGGAACCGAGGCCTTATTTCACAGCAAGGAGTTCAGGACATTCACACATCACTTGCACGGAATATTGGTATGGAAACGCCTGGTTGGAATAGTTGTACGAATATGGTTTCGTATTTTTTGGACAAGACGTCTCGAAAGAAGACTCGAGAGGCATGATTCGCAGGAAGTGATTTACTTTGATGGAATCGAGACCCGAGGATCAATGGAAGCACTCGCAAAGCACCATCACATTTTGGCACATACATGGAAAAAAGTACTGGAAGAAGAAGATTGATAGAATTAGACTCGCCGCCTTCCCTTCGCCAAGAAGCGTGGTATATATGGTATTCATGTCAATTGCGAACCAATAGAGCCAGATGACAAAACACACAGAATCCTCGCTTTCTCTTTCTCGGTGTTGCTTGACTGTGACTGTGCGCCATGCCCCTTCTCCCCATCTTGAAATACACGTAGCCTTACCAAGAAACAAGGCAGCCGTGATTAACAACGAAAACAATAATATTCGGGATGCCCGTGGGCTAACCGCAATTATATGTAAATCCATTTGTACCGAGCAAGTAAACGCCATCGCCCAAGTCAAGGCGACGCAAATGCTGTGTCATTCCCCATCGTGAATATAACAATCCAAGGGCGAGGATATTTACCCCTTCCAGAAGACCAACCAATAACCTTGACCTGACCTGAACCCTAGCCTAGCCTAGCCTTTCGGGCCCCTGGAAGTACCTGCTTAAATGTTTCCCGTTGTCTAAAGACCCTTCCTTCCCCCTTCCCATCCTTCCTGGAAGAACCCGTGTAGAATCATACATACAGAGAAGACACGCCGTCTATGACCATGAAACTACCCCGTGTGACCTGACCTGACTCCTTGTGTAGACCATTCGCATCAAAAATTCCGGGCCGAGTCTCTAAGACCATCAATGCTTTCGCGTATAAGGGCAAAATCCGCTTTTCCGGAGGCACCTTTTGACTGAAAACGCCATGTAGATGCAGCAATGCTTGGCTTTGTTTGTTTTTATGCAGTTCGAAGCAGTAGCGAAAGTAATAAATAAGAAAAAGGGACGAAAGAGAAGAAGACCAGAAAAGAAAAGATAAAAGGAATCGAAGAAGAGGGTATCAAGAGTTTTGTTTAAAAGTATTTGGACATGGCAGTGCTCAAGTCGGCGAAGTCAACAGGCTTCGTGACGTAGTCGCTAAAGCCGGCTGCCACACATTTCTCTTGGACATCCGACATGACGTTGGCCGATAAAGCGATGATGGGAAGTTTGCCGTGCTTCCCTTCTTTCTCCCACTCGCGAATTTCGCGGCAAGCTTGGTAGCCATCTTTGCGTGGCATGTGAAGATCACACTATTGTCATGCATTGTTAGTAAATCGCCGACTTCAAGGCTGGACAAGCTTGATAAGGCTTTTTTCAACTTACAAGAATCAGTGAGTAGAAGCCAGGAGGGCGGGAGAAGACGGCTTCTGTACACTCGACACCATCGGCAGCTATCTCTGCCACGATGCCCACCTTCTTGAGGTACCTGACGAGCACCTTTTGGTTCACCGGGTTATCCTCGACAAGAAGGACTTTGTATCCCTTATTGCCAATGCGCTTTTCAACATCGAGAAGATTCTGTTTCTGAGTTTCGACCATTTGCAGGGCGCTTGACCGGTTTCTGTCAATGCTGAGGTCTCGCGATTTTGCTGGATCAAACACGGCAGCAAACCGAGAGGGCTTGACGGGTTTGTAGACAAACGACACCTTGTTTTCCGCCACGAGCTTCTGGTGGCCATTGTCGGAAATGAGCTTCAGTACTGACTGGCGCTGCACCGAGTCCGTCAGGACCAGTATGGACGTCGTTTCCCCGGCTGCCGCCATTATTTGACCGATGAAGGCGATGATTTCCTCTGGAGAGCCAAGGTTAAGCACGATATGTGTGAATATTACCGCCTCTTCACCGCTAATCAGCCTTTGGGCCTCTGTGGCTGTGGCCAATGCAGTGATTTGGTGAGGGATATCCTTAGGCAGAGTCATTTCGATGTGTTTGGCGGTTGCTTCTCGGCTGTATGTTTGTGGACAGACAATGAGGATAGAGTACATGGGCGGTCGAAATTGGTCCAAGGGGCCGGCAAAATTGGTAATGCCAGGCGTTGGTAAACCACTTGGTGATAGTCGTCCCGAAGGCATCTCCAATTTCATCTGTGAAAGGTCTTGGCCGCTTGCTTTGGCAGCCTCGCTGAAGTGAACTAAGCCGACGTTGACGGATGATACCGATGATCTGGCAGTAGCCTGGGAGGGCACTGATTTGACCGAGGGATCCGAACTTGCCGATGAGTCAAGCGTGGGAGACCGCACCGCAGTCTCCGAACCTGGACTAGAGGTTGCTTGAGAATCCGCGACTACCTTGTCAACCACCACTGGTCGCACCGTCCGCGTGCTGCTATCTTCGGACGGTTGCTGTACCTTCTCTGTCGGCGGTGTAACGACGATATCAGGGTGATCCGAGTCGGTAGGTAGACCAAAGCGCGCAGAGAATGTGAAGGTAGATCCTTGTCCAGGGACAGCAGTGCCATCCATCTTGCCCCCGTGCAGCTCAACAAGTTGCCTGGAAATAACAAGACCAAGCCCACTGCCGCCATGTTGGCGCGTGCTGCTGCCGTCGATTTGGCTGAAAGGCTTGAAGATGAGCTCCGCTTCCTCCTTGCTGAACCCACGGCCTGTATCGATGATGGAGAACTCGAGCACAATCTCCGAGTCGCCCAAGTCTGAGTTGTGGTCGACAAGGACTTTGCAGCGACTGAAGACCTCCCCCTGAGCAGTGAACTTTATTGCATTGCCGATGACGTTGAGGAGCACCTGGCGGATACGAACCTTGTCGCCCTTGACCCAGAACGGAACATCCTCCTCGACCACGTAGTTCAGTTCCAGTCTCTTTGCAATTGCCATTGTGGAGACCAGTTCGTTAACATCTTCGATCAGTGACCGTGTGTGAAACCACTCAAAATTGAGCTTCATCATGCCCGCGTCCACCTTGGAGAGATCCAGGATATCGTTGATAATCATGAGCAGGCTGTTGGCGCTCGTTTGGATTGTATTGGTGTAGTCTCTCTGCTCTTCGTTGAGTGTCGTGTCTTGTAGGAAACTAACCATACCAGAGATGCCAATCAGGGGTGTGCGTATCTCATGGGACATATTGCTGAGGAATCTGCTCTTTGACTCCATCGCCTCCTTCAGCTTCTCTTCGAGAAGCTTATGGTCGTTGATGTCGGTTGCCGATCCAAAATATGAGCTCTCACCAGTGCCGAAATCGATGGTATCAATCTCCACGCATCTGATAAGATGCCATCGGTATTCCCCTGACTTGGACCGCAGTCGCAGTTCGGCCGTGTAGGAAAGTCGGCCAGTACTATCTGTGGCCACTTTTACTATGCCTTGCTTCTTTGCGAGCTCTCCTAGTCGACCTGCCGGTAAGTCGTATGCGGAACTGCTGCTTGAACTCGTATTACGAGACAAGGTTCCTGGTCCGCCTTGCTTCGTAGGTGTAGATGAAAACTTCTCGGTTGGTATCCTACACTTGGCCAAATCGTCCGGGTGGACGTAGTCCATAAAGCCGACTCCCATGGCATCGTCAAATGCTTGGCCGGTGTAAGACAGCCACTGCTGATTGGCAAATGTGATACCATCCTCCTCGGTAGCTGTGAAAATTATTTGAGGAATCAGATTAGCCAGCAACCGATGCTTGGCCTCCGAGGCTTCGACTTCCTCTTGGCGGGCGGCTCTGAGTTCCGCGATTTTCTGGTCGTGGATGTCCATGTAAGAGCCGATGTACTGGATAATCACGCCTCGCTTGTCTTTTGAAGCAACGGCGCGAGCTTGATGCCATCGGTATACACCGTCGAATCGACGAATTCGGACGACATGGGCGAATGGGTCACCAGTGCGTAGAGCGGTGGTCCACTGTTGCAAGTATGTATCGCGGTCTTCGGGGTGAAGACTACCCCAAGGGTCCATAACGAGGTCCGCGATAGTTTGTCCGCGATATGTGAGATACTTGCTGTTTACCCACATGATTTCCCCGTTGACAGGCATAGCCACGAATACATGTGCTGGCAGAGAGTCCAACATAAGCCCTTTTAGTCTGTCAGTCGGCGGGAGCATGCTGACTTGTGTAGTCGTAATGGTATTTTGGCGTTGTAGCGAAGGTGTCGCCGCCGAAGGGGTTTGAACCATAGCCCCCGAAGGCAGGGACTGAAAGGTAGATGAGAACTCAGCCCCGTACGAGTGAAGCCTCGTGTGTTTGTGCCCAGTCTGATCCGAGAGGCTTTGTGCCGCGATTTTCTTGACCAACTCGTCGGTGTCTTTCTGGGCTGCTCGTGGATCCTGCATTGCCGTATCGTTTGAAGCTGCCGTGTTCTTCTTCAGCACGCTTTGTAACGTTTCTTCGGCTCGGCCAGTACTTTGGCCACTGGTATCAGTCTCGGGAGTAGAAGGCAACGTCTCCACCCGCACGCTTCTCCAGCTACCTGTACGACCCTGCGCTGCTAGAGAGGGCTCTTTGGAGCTCAAGTTAGACCGCCCATTCTGAGCGGATATGCTCTCCGCAGAACCAGAGTGTCTCGGCACAGACCCGAAGTACCCATCTCCTGCAAAGTTCCCGGGGCTGGTGCCAGTTGTCCGCCTTTCGACAACTAGGCCGAAAGACGTTGGGTCCCAATTGGGTGTACCGCCAGGGGAACCAGCGGCACTTCGAGATGGGCCCGAATCGCTGGGGCTTGTCATGCTTCCTGTGATTGATCGCTGGGAAGGATTCTCAGAAGGTGGCCATGGCATGTGCGCGAATAGTAGAGGATCTGCAATAGGTCGCCCATCTGGCCCCAGAGCCCCAAACCCAGAAGTAGTAGGTCTCTTGCGGTGAACCCCTGCAAGCTCCGTCTCAAGGTTAGAGTAATGACGACTAAGAGAGAAGGATGTGGCCAGATGAGGAGCGAGATGTTCCAGGGAATAGCGGAGGTTGGATGGGTAGGGTATCACGGGAGTCAGAATTGACAAAATCGCAATCGGACTTTGCTGGGCCTTGTCTGGTGAACCGGCCGAAGAAGGTCGATCAGCAAAAGTGTTTCCTTCTCCACCCTGTTCATAGCGATTGCGCAGGCCCCCCTTCTGCTCCAGAACCGCGGGATCTAATTTAAAGGTCTGGGCGGCTGGCTTGGAGAGAAGTATGTGTTTGAGGGGAATATGAAGAACGGTCCAGGCGTTATCTACACCGATCGTTTCCGGGGCTTGAATATTAGTATAATCGTGAGGGCTGGGGCCGGGGTTGAAAGAATCTTCATCCACCATAGCCTCTGTGAAGAAAGGGTTCTCGGAGGGATCAGCGCGAACGGCGGGCGAAGGCGCAGGTGACTGTGACCAAGGAGACGGAGGGGTCTGTTCGTATTCCTCATACTTTGGTGTCGGTGGCCGCGGCTCGTCATCAATGTCTAGCACCGACATCACATTGGAAATCTTGGACTTCTCTCGTGTCGCTGACTTGCCAGTGCGACCTCCTCCCCTTGGATTAGCAGCATTGCCAAGAAGAGAGGATAATTTGCTAGAAGAACTAGCTCTTATCGGTCTCTTTGGCTTCTTCTTCTCCTCAGTCATGGGATTTCTCTTCTCCTGCGGTGGTTCTTCCGTTGTTGCGTCAAGATAGGGGTAACTGCGGGTGAGGGCAATCACTTTGCCTCTCTCGATTACCCTTTGAATTCCATTATGGTCAATCAGAGGGTCGGCCTCTAGGTCAAGCCCTTGCAATACTGGTAGTACCCGCCCCTTGACCTCTGAATGGACTGTAAGAGGTGCTTCCCAAGTCGGGACAGATGGCTGCTGCTCTTCCACCGCATCATGCTCCTGAAGTGCCTCTTTATTAAGTTTGGGTAGAGGAGTAGTCGGGGAAGCCCGTTTAGGAGTCGGATAATAACTTTTGCTGCGGGGCAGCGCCGTCGGCCTCGAGGGTGTTTGGCCTGGAGTTTCAGAAGGCTGACTTTGGCGGGTTTCTCTCTTGTCCTCGTAAGAGGTAAAAGAATGTCGACTCAGCATTGTTGGGCGCGTCTGTCCGTCCCCTCTCGGAAAGAAGTCGGCAAGCGAGGCTATTTCGGATACGTCATCCCTGCTGCTCGGTACCATGCTGCTTCCCCGGCCCATATATCGCATGCTGTACCCGTCTCCTTCAAGGTTGTTATATGTCGCCTTCTGGCCCCAAGGCACATTCTCCAGGTCTGTCGAATCCGCTGGAATGGATAGCGTCATCCTCTCCGCTTTGTAGTGTTCCTTCATTATCTGAACAACGGCACTCCACCAAGCATCCAGGCCGGGCTCCGCCGTAAGCATCAGAGATAGCTCATACAGGTTCGGTGTTGGAAGTAAGAAGTTATCTTGGACGATTGGCGTTGAACCATATGGTTGGAATGTCATAGCGGACGCGGGTGTTGACGGATCAGATCGCAGTTGATCGTGCATTCCGAAGTTGTCAAATTGTTCCCCTGCTGCATTGAGTACGCTGGACTGCCCACTGAAAGCTCGATGTAATGCTGACGGCATATAGCTAGGCGTTGCCATCCTGGGAAACGGATAGGACGGTGTCCGAGCTGCCAGCCCAGGCGTGAAGGCAGGGGTGCTGCCGCCCCGAACGGTTTTGTTCGACTCGGTGGATGCCGTTGGCAGATCCGAGCTGGAAGTGGATGCCGTGACTGAAGAAAACGACATCTCCTCACGTATTGGCGAGGGACGTTTCTCGTTCAAGTGAGCGAGGTGGGGACTCCGGGCCAGCTGCTCGCGCCGCTCCAAGTCCCGGGCAAGACGTTCTCGGTACTGATTAATGATAGATTGAGAATCTATAACTTCAGGAGAACCAGTCGCAATGCTGACCTCTTTCGCTTTTCTCTTTTTCGCCTCATCCACCAAGGACGGGAGTGCGTCTGCTACCGAGGCGTTTCCCTCAGGCATATCGTTAGTTTCGGGATTCGATAGTGGTGTCTCTTGGCCTTTCCCTGCGCTTGGTCCGCCGCCACGTAAATGAAGGCCATCGGTGTTGTTCGCGTCTTCAGACCCGGGCGTCCATTCGGGTGCGTCCGTTGGCGCCAGTGATTGCATGCGCGGGCTTAACATGGCGTCTTCATGGGGAAGACCATGCCCAGGTAGTATACTTGAATTCTGGGCAGATGACAGCTCGCGCTCGAGTTCCACATTTTTCTCCAAGGCTTCGCTATTTACTGCATGGTCGTGACCGGCATCGAGCGCATCATTCGGCTGTTGGGTCAGTTGAGAGGTTGGCATTGGCATTCCTCCAAGTAGAAGCGCGCCCATGCACTTCGAGGAAGGCGATAGGGATGCCGCATTCGCTTCTATCGAGATGTGAGTTTTTCCAGGAGTTCGTCGTGCGTCTACGGTGTAATCATGGCCAGTCCTTGGCGGTGGTGGTGTCGATTGGCGAGATGCGAGAAAGGATTTGAATAGATCGGTTGATAGCGTCGAAAAAAGGGGTCGTTAGAATGGCGGTTGGCGGCGTGAAGCTTTCACTTGCGTCGACGTAGAGAGCGAATGGATGGATGTGTGGTGGTGTGGTGGTGTTGTGTGTATGATGGGTTGAGCGTAGGTGTGTGCGAGTGAGTGACTGAGTGTGTGTGTGCGTGTGTGTGTGCGGTGGTCGTCGTTTCGTGGTTCAGGTTCAGTTTCCGAATGACGTAGCCAGGCCTCTGATCTTTCTGTGGCAGGCAGCCCCCGGAAAAGAAATCAGTGCTACAGGCTCTGCGTTACACGGGAGACCACTTTTTTGGCTGGTCAGGACGGAAACTGAGTCGTGTGCAATGGCAAGACAATCAATGCTTGCACAAAGTAAAGTACCTGTCGCAGCAGAAAGCAGGCCACCAACCGTTGATGGTGACGGGGCTCTGAAGCATAAGGTATGAATGACTATTACCAGTGCAGCAGTGCAGGGCAGCTAGAACTAGACAAGAAACCCAAAACCCCCCGCCCATACGGGTATTAGGTAGGTAAAGTACGTATGTATGTACAGGTATTCACCCAGTGGTCGAGGCCGGACGAGGGTTACCTGTCCTTGTTTAGATTGAAGCAGATGCGAAAACAAGAACAGCCTCATCCTTCTACTACATTGGTTGCCCTCACCTCTGACCTCCTACCTCTTGCCTCTTTCTTACCTCTTTACCTACTTTTACTTCTGCCAGGTACTTCAAGTGAGTTACCCGCTTGCACTTTGGTTTGGGGTTACTCGCGATCAGGCCCGTCGCTAATCCTTTCCCCATCCACTAGCCACGCCTATGGATGTAATTACATGTAGGCAAGCAAGTACTGCATACATCCTACTAACACAGATCTATCTGTTGCATGCAGTTGATTGCTGATGATGCATGTCCTGGACTCCATACTTTTTTACTCACGTATTTTCATGTCAAGATCATCGAGCTCTCTGTCAGTCTGGTCCGGAGAACGCCTAGGTTCATACAGCTGCGCCCCTCTGATCATCAGTTTGGTCTGTAAATCGGAAATCGGGGGGAGGGGGCTGTCATCTACCATGGGCTTTTCATCAATCACGTGTACATGCCATGCCAGTCGTTCTTTGGCGAAAGCCGAATACAAGTACATACTCCTCAACTACAGTACTACTATCGGCCTTGCTTGACTGGAGTCTGGCCATGGCTGACCGTCCTAGCAGACCTATTCTGGTCGCTAGGGGCTGGCCGCTAGCCTGGCATGCGATCCGGAATTGCCTTGGATTTGATGCGCTACAGCCTACCACGGGGCCTGCCAGGCATTAATACCCCATTCTATACATACTTACTGACATGTATTTCTAACAAGTCCATGTTTGGACGCCGCCAGTTTGTATGTTGGCAGCATTGGGCGGCACCAACGAACGTGCGGTTTTAGCACAGCACCGGACCACGATACCAATCTGGTCCGGCTCCAAGTTCGGGAAGTTTTTTTTCTTTCTCTATTGCCTGTTTCCCATAACAAGACACATTGCCCATGATATGCCCAACGACCCAACCCTAGGGCATATGTGAGAGCGGGATGCGGCGGCTCGCTAAAGCCAATGTACTTTATGCTCTGCGAGTGCGAGGACCAACATGCGATGCCATGCACCTCGTTAGGCTGTCTGCAAACGGCTGCAGTCAATGACAGCGACCGACACGCCGGGGTCATCATATTCTGAAGTTGAGCTGAGCCGCCGTTGCCACACACCCTCTTGATCAACCTGACTGAAAGTGAAAAAAGAAAGGTCCCATGAGGCGGCTCGCACTGAACATGGCTCTTTCTCCGATTGCATTACTGCCCAAAGGCCCCTTGATGTAACGGCGACAACGCTCACTGGCATCGCATTCGCTAGATAGGTAGGTCTGTAGCCAGGGCGGTATATGGGCGTGGGTAATTTCAATCCCATCTGGGACATGTAGGCAAGAGGCACTGGAGTTTACTTATTTATTTGTCTTCGTCTCATGCGCCCGATGTTGCTTTCAACGTGGCCCCGATCCTCGAGCTCCATCGTCTAACGGTGAACCGGGATGGACCCGACTGATACCGACCCTGGAAAAACTTCCTGACCGTTCATCCTTTTTTTCGGTCGACGCATCTCGTGTTTTCCCCCCATGTTCCAAGTTTTCTTTTTTAAGCATTAACCGTCTACCAAGGCCGTTCAGGAAAGTATGGCCCCATTGCTCCCTAGTCAATTGGGACGATACGACGATGGTGATCAAGCTGGATCTTCTCATGCGGATACTACGGCAACGCTGCCATGGCATGGCCCGGGCTGAAGTTTGGGGGGCACCACATCCTGAAATATCTTCTAGAAGGAACAGACGCTCGTGGCTCAAATGAGGCATCTCCGTGTATCGATTTCTTGGCTGTTGAGCTGCATTCTCGCAGCGGCGTGACTCGTCAGCGTATCCACCCGGGGCGGCCTGACTAGAATGTCCACGAGACTTCGATCTTTTAGCACCTTCCGAGTAGTGTCGCCCAATCCGTCAATAGCCACGATAAAGAAGGGGCCCGGTACGTTCCCGAAGGGAGAATCGCCATCCCAGCAGTGAAATGCCAATGAGAACCTGCCGCTTAACACGACATTCGCTGGCAATTGCTGCTCGATAGTTTGCCCTGGCTGCCTGGGGCGGCACGGTTGTGTGTTTCCGGCCCATCGCGGTACAGCGGGATTTTTTCTTCTTTTTTTTCCCCTATTTATGCAGGCAACTTTGTGGCACGAATCTCACGATCGCTCTTATGGCATCATGACGTGCATGTCATCTCTACTCTGTGCCTCTCCGCCCTTTGGGAATGTCTTGGCGCCTGCCTGAGCCACGACTCGGACATTTGGTATCTTCATATATTGGATGGTATGTAATACAGTATTTGTCCCAAGATCTAGAGTATATCGTGTACCGTACATGCGAGTACCGATTGGTCCCGGCTGTCTGGGCTTGTCACACCACATATTTCAGGGTCATTCTAGCTTCGAAGATTCAGGACTCGCACGCATTTGTCACTTCGCGCCCTTTAGAGTTTGTGGTTAATGTAACTGTCGGGCACTGGATTTGTTTCGCGACTGAAATCCAGGGTCTATTGCTGGACACACCAAAATCCTGTATTCAGTCGAACATGGAGTGAAATGCATGCGTTTCACTTCAGCTCCGTCATGGGGTTTCCGTCCGTACCGAACGAGAGAGCGTGTTATTGACTCGCCGGCACTCATCGGCCGGTTTTTCCATAACCAACCAACCCCATTTATCTCTGGACGCGTACTTGAATAAAGACCTGTTCGGAAATCCGGTATATATCGTATCATTTTTTTCTGCATTGTGCGCTGTGTGTTGTATCACCAATATAGTGCTACCTATTTTTCAAACGCCGAAGAGCTTCAAAGGCCGAAACGACGAAAAAGAGGCCCCAAAGCAGTACCCAGAAAGAGAGAGAGAAGCTGAAGAGTTGGCAACGCCGCTTTCTGCGCCATCGACGCGGCTAGTAGGCACGCTAATCGGGGGGCCAAAGGGGGGCGGCTTGCCCCCTCCATTCTCGCGTGCGAGGGGATCCAGTCTGGCCCAGTCGACTCCAGACCGAGTTGCCTCCTGTTGGTCAGCATTAGGTGAAGCCAGTAGATAATAAATAGTACAGGTCTAGATCACAATAAAACCACACATGGCCGACGCCCTTTGGCCCTCTGGCCCTCTGATAGGACTTCGAAACGCCAAAGTAAGATTTCGAGTATTTCTATGTATGCATTGCATTGCCCAGTTGTGTGGCTTGGGACTAAAACCCCATCAACAGATCCTCATCCACAAAAACGGAGCACGACGGAAAGCCTTTCCGCAACCATGGCACGGGCTAAAGTTACTGTTGTTCAGTAAACGATCGAGGGCCTACTGTGCTAACCTCGTAAACACCGATGTTTGGGATCGATGATCCGATTCATCGTACGCATTCTGGCCACTGACTGTTTACAGTGAGGCGGAAAGGGCTCAGGAACAATGGTGGTAGAGCGAAGACAGCAGCGCAGCTATGCAAGTTCAGTTCAAGTTGTGATTGGACTCTCAAGCTACCCTTATTGAGCAACAACGGTAAGTCGACAGAAACGCAACTAAATCTAAGGCTGTCCGGCTGGAGATGGCTTGCAATCGACGTCAAGACGGGCAGCTACTTGGTGATTTGGAGTAGGACGAGTGAGTGTTTATCTTCAGGGGTTCAAGGAGCTTTGCGGAGATGGAAGTCCGTCTGCCAATCAGTCGATACTTCAGCGCCGGCTTTCATTGCAATCGCAACTTTCTGAAACTCCTTAAATAGCAAACGGTAATTGCACATCAACAATTAGAAATGCAGATATAGATAATGATCTATTATTTAATATAGGCCCCCTTTAATTAGTCCATACTACTCATCATGAAAAACGCAACAACAGTGGTGGTTGCCGAGCGGTCGTTAGACCCGTCGTTGCATGTTCTGGCTAAGGGGGAAGACGAGGATGAGAAAGGCTCAATTATAACTCCGACTCTTCTCTCTTCTGGCCTCCAAGTCCGCGAAGCCTCTCGGGCCAAGACCTTGATAACGCCCACACCGGGCCTCGCCCCGGGCTACTTGCAAGCGAACCTCATCGTGCTGCCGTCGCGCTACGCCGCCGACTTCCGCCTCCTCTGTGCCCGGAACCCGGTGCCGTGCCCTTTGATCGCCGAGTCTGAAGCCCCCGGACTGTACAGCTCTATCAAGTCGTGCGTGGCAGGCCTAGCCGCTGCGGACCTACTGTCATCTGGCACGGTCGATCTGCGACACGACATACCCCGGTACATGGTGTACCGCGACTCGGAGCTCGTCCGGGCCGGGGTGTTGGATATCGAGGACGAATGGGACGGCGGCGACCACGTAGCTTTCTTGGTCGGCTGCTCCTACAGCTTCGAGAACGCGCTTAGCCTAGCAGACCTGCCCCCGCGACACACGGTCCTGGGCCGCAACGTCCCCATGTACCGGACACGGCTTCCGCTGTGCCCGGCTGGCGTGTTCACGGGGGGCACCTACGTCGTTTCGATGCGGCCGTACAAGCGGGGAGACGTAGAGAGGGTTCGGGACATAACACGGGGCTATAGTGCGACTCACGGCGAGCCGATCGCGTGGGGTTGGGACGCGGTACGCAGCCTGGGTATACGGAACATCGACTCCCCAGAGTGGGGCGACGCGCCCGTCGCCGCCGATGGGAGGAGGCCCATGAGCGAACTGCAGGGCTCGGACGAGGAAGTCCCCGTGTTCTGGGCTTGTGGGGTGACACCCCAGGAAGCGGCGATGAGAGCGAACCTAAAGGGGACGGTGATGGCTCATGCCCCTGGACACATGTTACTACTGGACTGCAAGGACCAAGACATAGTCAACATGTCGTGAATTTTGTATCTTGCATAGCACTATCTAATTCTCCTACAACGTCCACGACTCATGCTCAAGTTCCAGGTCTGTTGTGAAGCCCGTAAATATTGCGCGAGTCAGCCCCAGGCTGTTCCTTCTATACAACATTTATGCTCGACCAGATAACTTAATGGAGTGTTGTGGCTCATATATAGTTCTTTCTATTATATTATTCCAGTCTCACTCCTGAAGCGACAGCACAGCAAATGGATTAGGAACGAGATGAAAATTCAACTACTACAATCTACGTACAAAAATAGGACTAATTGCCTTGTCTATGCAGGGCCTTCAGTGTCTAGGGTTGGTCCGATAGCCGGATCCATTAGAAAGTCGTCCGTGAGGAGGATTCCCAGTTCAGCATCGGAAATCTGGAGATCAAGATCGCCCAGTCCTGCAGAATTTCCAGAACCGAAATCCGCAAGGAACCCAAAATCAAGAAGGGGGTCCTGCGCCGTGATGTTGTATTCTGCCCCTGGAAGCTCCATTGCTTTAACGACACTATCTTTTACTTCAACTATGCAAGGCCAAGTGTGCTTGATCCCGTCCATGGCATCCAGTATAATCTCCATGGACTTCACTATGCTAGAGTCGTCGGGAGGGATGTCTTCCAGTGACCTCCTCATCAGGACTGTGCCAGCAGCAACGGATAGGGTGTGGACGAAATCCAGAGGCAGGGCCGAGTACTTGTAATAGCGGGAATAACTGCGAAGCAATCGTAAAATGGCCTGCAGCGACTCATAGCATATCTCAACGTCCTCGCTTTGACTGATACCTGGTCTATCATATAGGTGCCTAGGAGGTCGGTGGAGGATGATCATTGCCGTGTGGAAGACCATGCTAAGAAGGGGGATGTCAGTTAATCGATCTGCTGGTCTATTACTGGTGCATAAATTACTTACTGCAGATGGAGGACAAACGGCTGTACCTTCCCATTACTCCACTGGTTCCAGTATAGCTTGCTGGGGAGTGTAGCAAGCCACTTGTTGAGTTGTACGTGAATTTGTTGCGCAGTCGCTGCGAGTACTGCACGGTCGGCATTGTGCCTGCGATTCTCAAAGAGATCTGTGATCATTGTATGCACGACCTTGTAGAGTTCTACTCGGTAGATGAAACTCCCTGAGAGGGCGATTCCATCTTCGTACGCTGTTGCTGAGATATCCTTCGCGATATAAGTGTCCAGAAGCCCCTGCCAGGCGTCAGGATAGGGTATTCGTATAGTATTGCGCACATCAGACTCATGTGGGTACAGAGCAGGAGGCCGACCGAAGTACATGCTGATCTGTTTGTCCGAGTTGAAAGCTGCCCAGTATACGCGACGAAGGATCTCTCGGTCAATCTGCGAGTCCGATGGCTCGTCTGAAGACCAGTTGTTTGGGTCAAGATGTACTTCAACGGCACAAGTTAGCAGTTCCTACTTTCATGGCCACATAAAGTGTCGAGAAGGCGTGTGCGAGTGACAGAGGACTCGAAACATTACCTACATCCCATCTCATGTGTGATTCTTAGTGCAATGCCCAGGAATAGCCAGCCTTTAGAGGGTTTACCATGGCCTATAGCGTAATAACTCAGCAGTATCAACGCCTGGAGTAATGTCAAGTCTGGTTTGTCCAAAGAGGCATATACCAGATTCTCTGCCTGAGTGTAGAAGCTCTGCGACACAGATGGCATGGAGGACTCGCCTGTTGCCAGTGCGCCTATGGCACAAATAGCGTACAATAGCACATCGGAGTAGTAGCGGCCCGCTCCGCAGTCATAGTCCCGCAGGAAGAACTCTCGGTAAACGCACATATGGTACGGATATTGTTCCTTGAAGAATGTAGACATCAAGCCCTGGCATGTCCCATCGTGTGGAGAGAAGTGAAACTCCAGCGTAGACAAAGCTGGCAGACCAGTTGGCTCACCGAGTGAAGAAGCACCCATTACTTCGTCACAAGATGAAATTTGAGGAGGCGGAAGCGGCTCTATGGTCCCTGGATATGCATGGAATAGTCCAGTCGAGCCGAAATATTGCAGAGAGGCACTTCCAGAGCGACCCTTCTTCAGTTGCCCAGCTCGTGCCTTGGCTAAGACGACATCGGTAGCATCCGGGCCTGGCGAAGCAGGCGAGGTTGCATCCACTTGATTGTCTTGCTTCTTAGTATATCCCGAAAGCATTTGCTCTCTCCTATCGCTGTCTGCTTTGGCCAGCTGCTGGATAAACAGCTCTAGGGAAGCAACATGTCGTTCTAGGGCCTGTACGTAACTCTTGGGCACGGGTCTAGAAGTGGTGTAAGTATTACTTATTTTGGGCATGCTGGAAAGCTAGTGTACCTCTGCTTCTCTCCAGAGCCCGAGATGACGCATTGTGTACCGGCTTTCGTGCAGCCCGAGCAAGGCTGTTGGCGATCGCACTTGATCTAGGAAGCTGTGTTGGCGTCTTGATTGCTGTATGATTTCAGATATGGGGGGGGGGGGGGGGGGGGGCGGGGTTATGACCTACCTTTCTTCTTCGACACCTCTCACATCTGTGAATCGGTGAGCTGACGATTATTGGAGTACAGAAGAAAGAACACGGGAAGAGAACGTACGAAACACTCGCGATATCTCCTATTGCCGTTATCGGAACGGATGGTCTATTCGGGTCCATGGCTTCTCGTGAAATGGCTATTGCATAGAGAATGAGTGGTCAAATGTTGAAGAAGAAGAAGAAGATCCCAATCTGGATTCAGGTTCCATCTTGATCACTGATCTTAAGGCTGTAAGTTTCACGTAGGACATGATTCAGCCGCACGTTGTGATGTGCGGCTGTGCTGATGAAGATGCCGAATTACACATACATGGATGATGTTGAGTACTGCGCCGTCTTCCCTGCAGCAACAGTGCGGGGTATGACTTACACGCACCTGATACTCAATCAAGTATATAAAGTAACCGATAGTATGTACGCTGGACATATTAATATATAACATACAAGGTGCGATACAGAAGTTAGATAGACGAGAGAACACATAAACATTACAAGTCCAGTAAATACCATCCTCCCCATTTCAGGTCAATCTACCAGATATCCTCATTTGTCGAATCCCATTCGCCACTGGAGGCCATTGAACTCAGTGGCCCGCCCGAGGTTTTTGACTTTGAAGGGCGCGCAACCAGCTTGGCAATTGTCCAGAATTCTTGTTGTTACGGGTTGTCGCTATCCTCGAAAATCAACTTCTTCGTCATCTGTTTCGCCAACCATAGCATGGGGACCAGGGACCGGGGGTTTAGAGACCGCAACCCTGGTACAATTAGGCCACGATAAACTGCGAGAAACTACATATGTGCTTAAGGTAGGTACGCAATCAGCATTGAGGTAAAAGACAACATTGAATAGTTTGGCTGACGTATAGGTCCAATGACACTTGCGAAATTTATCAGTATGTACCTAATGGTTGGTGGGAGGTTCTAAGTACTGCATTCATCTACATTCCTCACGTGTTTACCTAAGTGTGCATACTTACTTTATATTTACCTGAAGTTTTACCGGTACACATTGATGATCTTCAGCTGTCAAAAAAGAATGTTTGGTTGGACAGGCAGGCATCGGAACGAGATCCGCAGGGTGGTGGACGTGGTGGACGCTAGCCAAACTTACAAATTCGTCAGTCCCGACGAGAAATCCAATAATTTTCCCCTGCGACAGATAGCAAATGACCATCATCTTTCACGTTTCACACGAGTCGCTGCCTCTTGTTGCTCAGTACTGCACACTCAGCCGAAATCATTCTGCCTAACCTATTACTTTCGGGCTGCAAACCAAGACGCAGCAGTACGTTGTCATTGTGATACAGGCCACCGGCAATTACTCGAGACGTCCGTCGACCAAAAAGTACCTGATCTGATAGATTGATACGCATCCATTGCATCAGGGCGAACCATCGTCGCTCCCTCGCCTTACTTACTGATAAGAACAGAAGCCATCAAAGTGGCTCTTCAAAGAGCACGCATTGCCACCTCTCGACAGATTCCAAATGATTCAATAACATTTGCTAAATGTCCAACGGCTTACCATTGCCTACTTGCCTTACGGACTTGTAAGGACGACTCTGGAGTCACTTGACAGTACCATCGCCACTCGAGAGCACACGCTCTCATTCCACGGCATAATGCCCGCCCTGGACCTTACAGACTTCAATATCCTCGTACGCCGTATGCCCCAGTCTTGCTATTTCCTGCCTTCTGACCTAATCTCTTCCAGACTGCTTTGCTGGGGGGATTCATCAGCATCTTCGGCCTAGTCTCATACCTTGTGAAAGAGAACTTTTATCTATCTGAAGCATGTAAGGAGTTTGACCAACTGGTAAACATAATGGGAGTAAACTGACCCTCTGCTTAAGTGATATCACTCTTGGTGGGCGTTGCTTTCTCGCCCGCAGCAGCCAACCTCATCCGTCCCTTGGATTACGCGCTTGGCAGTCAAGATAACCTCAATGACATCACCTTGTACTTTTCACGGCTCGTACTTGGGGTACAGCTCGTGCTTGCAGGTATACAGCTACCAAGTCGATACCTTAAGAAGGAATGGAAGCCTCTGAGCGTATTGCTAGGACCGGTCATGACCTTGATGTGGCTCGTCACTAGCCTTCTCATATGGGCTTTGGTGCCCGGCATGCCCTACCTCCATGCGCTTGCTGTAGCCGCATGTGTCACGCCGACAGACCCGGTTCTATCAAACGTGATCGTCAAGGGCAGATTCGCCGATAATAACGTGCCGAAAGAGCTTCAGAAGATCATCATTGCGGAGTCAGGTGCCAACGACGGGCTCGGTTACCCCTTCCTGTTCTTTGCTCTTTACTTGATCAAGTATACGGGCGATGGCGGTCATGCTGCAAGTGGAGGGGCCAGAGAAGCGATGGGCCAATGGTTTGGCGAGACCTGGGGCTATACAATTGTGCTCAGTGTCATATACGGTGCTGTCGTCGGTAAAGTTTTCCTGCACCTGCTACACTTCGCCGAAGAGAAGAAATGGGTGGATCGTGAGAGCTTTATAGTGTTTGCCCTCTCACTTGCCCTATTCATCACCGGTACATGTGGCATGATCGGCAGTGACGATGTTCTTGCATGCTTTATTGCCGGAAACACGTTCACTTGGGATGACTGGTTCCGACTCGAAACCCTCGATGAGGTAAGTAAAGCTCTACATAGACTGTGGTGACAGACATGCTGACTATATTTAGTATGTGATTTACCGTTCAGCGGAGTGCTGCATTTTGTTTCCTGGCTAATCACTTAACAGCACGCTCCAACCTACCATCGATATGCTCCTTAATGTCGCCATCTTTATGTGGTACGGAGCTGTCTGCCCATGGTCCCTGTTCCTCAAGAACGACGTGGTTCCGATTTATCGACTTATTCCTCTTGGTATTTTGATCTTATTGTTCAGACGCCCGCCGGTCATTCTGGGTGTGCACAAGTTTATTCCTCAGATTGAAAACCTCCGCCATGCTATTTTCATGGGTTTCTTTGGTCCAGTGGGAGTCTCTGGCATCTTCTATCTGTATATCACGCTTCACTTCCTCGACAGCCTCAAGGTCGACGGGAAACAGAGAGAAGATGTGGCAAAGTTAGGAGAGACGGTAGAGGTCGTCGTATGGTTTGTCACGATATGTAGTGTTGTAAGCTTCTGCCGTGGCTGTGTCTGCACCGTAATACTGACTTGTAACCAGGTTATTCATGGGTTGACTATTCCTCTCGGGAAATTTGGATTGGAACTTCCTCGGACTATCTCACGGAGCCTCAATTCGCCCAGCGATGACGGCGGGAGCGAAACCCCTTTTCGTATCCGAGGGCGAGTCGGTAATTTGCTGCCCCCTTTTCGCAGCAAGGACACCCCCAGACTTCCCAGTGAACCGGCCACGCCTGCCATCTCAAGGCCAACAACATCTGCACGACCACTCTACCAGATTGGTGGCAGTGTCATCCCCGAGGATATCGATAGGCAGGTGCCAACGTTGGGTCTGCCGAATCGTACGATTCGCTTCCCCGACGAAGACTTGCCGGAACCAGGCCAACCCCAAGCCCGACCGGCGGAGCGGACTCATTCGGTTACAAACGACGACCAACTGCCGAGTGCGACTGCTGCCCACTCTAAAATCTACGATCACCCACAGCCAGGCCCTTGCTAGGTATACCATACATCCTACTAATGCTATATCGCTGCCCTTGTACGCGAAGGCTTTTCCAGTTTTGGCCATTCGAGGGCAGCAACACTGGCTTGCATGTAGTAAACGATGATTGGGTGTAGGTCCCAATTCATCCAATCATCATCTTTAGTGCACCCAAGGCCGACTTTATCCCCTGCCTTGGGTCCCCTTACATTTCTGATCACGTTCGCCTGACATCCTGACGTACATGAGTCCCGACATGTCTGTCAGTAGTGACAGTTGATGTCTGCCGAGCGAATACTTATATTCATCTTCTTCTCACACAGCCAGGCTATGGGCCTGCGCTGCTTATCCTCTGTCTGGGGACGGACAGTGGCTGGAGCAAAACTGTCTTTAACGCATTGTTTATGTCTGCAACTACTAGAAATACTTGCTTTGGCAACTCAAGCTGATCAATTCTTCGTGGCCAATTCACGGACTGCACGTGGGTTCTATGGCAGGTCGATCGATAACTTGTCAGTTTATAGTTTTCTATGTTTTCCAACCAATTATTCAAGTTATTTCTGCACGGCTTCAACACGTCTCGGTCAATCATTGCGTGATACGGGGGGAGTTCAGTATTATTGTCTTGCCTGAGCCCGTGTAACGGCCCTTGGCCCCAAGCGATTCGAGCCTTTTAGAGTCTACCTAATCGGGTGAGACACAGACTTCCGTTCCTGGATCACATCATAGCGATTGGCGGGAGCGATCCCAACTCTGTGCCTGGTAACTCAGCAGGCAAGCTTTTGGAACAAAGTATGATTAGAGGAGCCTGTGCATCTAGCCGATAATTTCGGCGAACAATGACAGCCCTGACAGACAAAGGCCTAGATTCTCCTAGCTGGATATGCAGCCAGGGCCCTCGGTATAAACGGAGATGATGCATTAATATCACCATGCAGCTGCAAGACTTCCAAGTTGTACGATTGGGGTGCGCTTGGCGACCAAAGGAGGGAGATGGGGGGAAGAGAAGAAGAGACAAGTATTGTAGTATTGTCGTCATTAACCCACCATGAAAATCTCGATACTCTTGGCTTCGGATTTCTGCGCATAATATTTCTCACATCGCCCTCTGCGTAGCAACCAGTAGCTGGGATCCTTGAAGTAGCTTCGTAACCCAGTCCTGTAGGTTATCGGCCATACAGCGTGTTCGAGGATGCGGAACCGGACTGTCGAGCCTAGCGCAAAGTGGTGAAGTGGTGGTGGCTGCTGCAGCACCGATTTCAGTTCGAGGAGGCGCGTAGTAAAGATAACGCTGCTGCTGCGCCATATGCAGCCCCATGCAGAGTTTCGCCGCGATGTTTCTCGACGACAGGCCTTATGTACTCCACCCTCTCTCATGTAGGAGGGACAGCCAATAGAACCCAACCCGCCTACTCCTCCTCCTTCTCACATCCATATAATTTCGTATATGTATATTTGATGTATGTATGCTGCAGTGGGTTGTGGACGAGTTTGGTTATTGAGCGATATACAACGCAACTACCTAACACGCTCAAACTGAGCGGCTTGCCGTATACGGATAGATGATACCCCCCCCCCCCCCTCTCAGGTCGGGGATAACGATGGTGTATGGCGCACAGTGTTCGGAATCATTTGCTCGGAGATTTTAAATATTAGAGTGAGGATGTTTTTTGAGTTCCAGCTCCCAAGCCAGAACGCAGGAGGCGGCGACTGGATCGAGGAAAGGCATACAACATCTGATGACATTGGCCGGAAGAAGGCCACCAAGATCAACCATGCTTGCTGCAGTCGGTCCTACACGAAAGATAAAAAAGTCGAGACAGGCCTCTGTTGCAAAGGACAAAGGACAAGGTACATGTGTGTTGTGTGTTGCCCCTCGACTTACATCACTGAAGTGGGTTATGGCGTAACTATTTACTCTTGCGCATAGGGAATACGAATATTGTTACGCATATAATCAATACACAATCTAGAGGAGGAGATGGGAAGATGGGAAGATGGGGTTTGCGATACTCGCCTCTTGTACATCATTAGCGATTGTTTCACGGTCACAAAAAGTGTCGACTCTTTATCAAGCTTTGACACGGCTACGAGAGTTTCAGTGCAATACACATAGGTATATTTCTGTTGCTTCATCACCCATCTGTCGTGCAAAGGCAACGGTTGCGTGGGGGGTTTTGCCCCCTTTCGATAATGATGGCATTGTAAAGAAGCAGGTACTGCAAGGCATGCAGTGGCCGAGACAGCCTGAGCAAGGCATGATGCACCGATAACGATCTGAATTGAGTTCAATCTTCGACATGGCCAACCTAATAAGTGTCTCCAAGTGTCTCAGTGTCTCAGTGTCTCAGTGTCTCGAACTCCCAAGCTTAGCCGCCAATCTACTTTGCTATGTAGGTGTGCGTGCGTTTCCAACTCCCATGAGGAGGATTTCGCTTTCCGAGAGATGGGTGAGAGAGAGCTTATCATTCTGCATACCTAAGTTTCTGCCCTACATACTCCCCCCTACTCCCTACTTCCAGGGCAGGAGCTACTTACCTAACTGGCTTTGCTTCGGACAGGAAGAGCGGAGCGACGACAGCGACTAGTGAGATTGTAATGTAGCGAATAAACACCGATTTGATGAAGCGGCAACAGCAGCAGCAGGAGTCACAGCAATAGTGCCATGGAAGTTTGGTCGGCCACAATCTTGTATGGATGTTATGTAAGTGTATGTAGTTTAAGACAGTCGACACCTTATTGTAGCTTGGTACGCTATTAGCGGTGCTAGCTGTGCAAATCAGCCCTCTCCAGGGTCCACATCCAATGTATGTCGATGGGCCGGCGCCCAAACTTCCAGTAAGATGCAGCCAATATATCCTAAGAAAATATCTACCTACCTACCTGGTAGTATTATGTCAGTATTCTGGCAAATACCTTAGCCATGGGTCGCTAACGCACTATGAGCGGCCATATGAGAGATGAGAGAGATTCCTACTGTCGCATACCAGGCAGATGTCAAGGAGGACACCTGTATCTCTTGTTTTTTTTCTTTTTCATGTAGCTCGTAGCGCAGGGTGTTTGCTCTCACTACATTAGTAAACAAAACTTGTAGGTTAGAGATGGCTATATCCCTACCTAATTGATAAAGCATACATACATACATAGCACACCGGCTGGGATTGGGATCAGATTGGAACCGGACTGGGGATGATACCAGATGCCACTTTACCACTTCTACTTTTCTTGGGTGCAGCTGCTGGATGCACCACGACTTGGTTCCCTACGAGCCCATCCTGGATCCTGGTCTCTCTCTCACTCATCTCTCCCCTCTCCCTCTCCCTCTCTGGACTGGACTCTCTCTGGTGGTTCTGGATAGTTTTTGCCGTGTTGTTGTTGCACCCGCTAGCCCGCATCCATCCCATCCCATCCAGTACCCAATCCCATCCAGTACCCAATCCCATCCAATCTTCACTGCGACTTGAATCTCAGCGAAATCCAATTGCCAATCCCTAGAAATCAAACGTCCCACCCTCCACCTCCACTTTTCGGCCCTGGGAGAGCGGGTGGAGCATCCTTCCCCCTTCAAGGCTCTTTCGTTCGCAGAGAGCAGCTGCACTAGCCTGTAGCCCACGCATCCTTTCCTTGACGACACTATCCTAACCCACCACACCCCAGCCGCGCTCGTTGTGTGTGTGTTTTGTGTGTGCGTGCGAGCAAAGTGAAGTGCGCTGCTGCTGCTCTCTCTACCTACTCCGTACTTACTTACTCTTCGGGCGCTCTGGAGGAGAACCCCCCCCGATCCGACAATACTCACAGTTGGCTGCCATTGAAGAAGTCATCTCTTACCACACCATCACCAAACAGCTACCACCACCCGGGCCTGAGTACACAAATCACCCGATAACGGAACCACGATAATCGGCATAGCGGCAAATTCCAACCCTTCCAATCCGCACGAGGCCCTGAAAGGCTGCCTGCCCGCCCATATACGCGTCCCGTTTCTTGGCCACCATCCAGTCATCAATCACATACCCTCCCGACAATTCGACCTCGAAACGAAACCACGCTTACGCCAAACTTCTCTGATCATCCACCAATTTTAACCCGACTTGTTCTCATCGCATCCCGTTGCAACTGGAAGACATCTGCTTTTGGAGATATACTTGTTTCGGTTATCTGCATTTCGTCTGGGCGCGATGCTGCCGCAAGACTAAAGTCACCGCCGAGCTACATTGCATTGCAACCAACGACCGACTCCATCTCCCGTTGCATCTGGCATCCGAATTATAAGCGATTAGGAGTAGTGGGTGTGTGGCACAAGACGATATTGCCAGGTCCAGCGCTATACATTTGTCGACGACAAAGCCACCCGCTTCTGCGCCGCGACCCGTACACCGGCAGACAGACTCCAGACCACGTCAGCAACGTTTTGCCTGTGCAGTATACAGGCCAACAGATATTGGAGACGATATTTAGCAGGCCATGCCAGCCGATGGACATACCGTCTTCGGTGGCGCGTTCGAAGCTGATCTAGGAATGCCTTCTACGGCGTATAACGGCGAATTCATATTCGATACGGATGATCTGAACGCCGACAACGCTGGATTATTCGGTCTAGATGCTGGCGATTCCGCCGCTCTGCAGACTTTCGATCCGGCCGCTCTTGGTGAATCCAAGAACCCTTTCGCCACCCCTGGTCGCCCGGAGCAGAATCTAGATTTCTCACCGCCGTCTCACCGCGACTCTTCGTCTTCGGGATCGTCGAGGCGGAGCGCCGATTCAAATTCGCCCAAGACGAGCCATACATCGGGGGACGTCATGATGACTGAGGATGCCTCGTTCGCCGAGTGGAAACCATTTGATGGGCTCCAAAATGGCCATGACACCAATATTGATTTGCTCCCGGGGCACTCGTTAGACCAGTCTGTCGATCATCCCACTCATTTTGATGACAACAACTTCTTTGACTTTGTCAGTGCGTCAAGCAGTCCGAGCGCACCGCCGACAAATGGCAATATTTCCATGTCTCCTGAAGACCACTCAGCCGTCTCAGCCAAGAGCCCGAGCCTTCACAGAAAAGGTCACGGCAAGGCTCCATCGGTCAGTACTCTTCACCTCACTAGCCTCGCTGGGCTAACACATATGCAACAGTATGCGTTCACCAATGGCATAAGTGGTGTCAAAGCAGTAGGCTCTAGGGAAGCCTCGCCCATGTTTGCGAGCCATGAATCATCACCAGCTGGCATGTTCAAGGACTCTCCTGTTTCTGAGAACAACATGAATATCTCCGCCGAGTCGTTTCAATTCAGGCTGCCGGGCCCGAACTCGGGTTGGCCTGCTCAGGTCCCCTTTTCCGCTCGGCACGGCGCGGGAATGCAGCAGGGTGTTCATACCAACGGCTTGACAGCACCTGCTCCAGGTGTGGCTTACAATGGCCTGGCGTTCGAGGGGAAAGCAACCTTGAAGATCCAGCCAACTCCTCTCAAGTCGCGGGTAGAGACGCAGATTCCTATCAAGCTGACATTCCACAATCTCCCATCGAGTATCAAGCGCCTGCACCTGCCGAGGCACAGCATCTCGAAGGCAAAACTGCTGCACAAAGGGCCTGTCGAATCCTCGCCAGATATGCTCGAACTCTACACCATGCTTGTATGCACAAGCGCTATGATGGATGAAAAGAAGAAATGCAAAGCCTTCGAGCAGGCTGCCAAAGCTACCCGACCCACCTCCCCGAATCCTGGTCCGGAGGCTGATGAACTCAAGCCGCAAAACGGTGGTGAAGTCCGGATCTGCCATGGATGCATCACTCGAGAACGCAAAAGGGCGGGGCGCAAGAAGAACAAGAAGCCGGAGGAGGATGAACTATGGGACAAGTACCAGAATTACCGGGCTATCGTCTTCAACACGCAGGAGGTCAAGGAATGGCAGGTCGCTACAGATACTGGCATTGGCATGACACCACCTCCGGGGACCATGCAGGTAGATGCACCGATGCGCATCGCTTGCTATTGTCGACACCACCAGGAGAAGAGTGGCTTCCAGGTTATCTTTACCCTCAAGGACTACCAGAACAACGTCATTGTGCAGGAGATGTCCAATGCTATTATGATCACCGATGACCACAAAACACACCTGCCCCCCACAGTCACCAACACATCCTCCGGCGCTGCAGAAACACAGGCAGAGGCCATGCCCCTTGAGGCACCACTGCCCTTCCGTCAAACACATTCATCTTCCGATCTCCAGAGCCTCCAACACGGCGCTGCTTTACAGAACGCACCCCCCAAGCACCACAACTCGCAGACTACGTCGGCCACTGCGACGCCTCGTAATTTATCGCGACAAGCTTCGCCGACGTCTCCAGCAGGGCCTGCCGCCAAAAGGAGAAAGCCCAGTTCGACCAACAAGTTGCCCCAAGGGTTGGCTATGACACGTCTTGAGACCATTCCGCAACCAGGCGCGCCCCTGAGCAATGGCCAGAATGACGGTTCGATGGTGACTTCCGCAACTTCGCCGTTTTCTCCGGCCATGAACAACTTCTCGATGGCGACTGGTCCCATGTTTCAGCCACAGCCTCCTCCCATGAATGGTATGCAACAGCCCTTTGCTGCTGGCCCTCTTACCCCTAACAGCAACAACAACGAACTATACCCCGGAGGGAATAGCAGGAACATGAGTATAGATAATATGCCTTTAAATCAACCGATGTACTCGGCCCCGGCCTCTGCTCACCCAAGTAGGGCCCCGAGCCCCAGTCATCTCCGCAACGATATGAATGTCCTTCAGCAGCAGACACCGCTTTCTCAGGCAATCTTTAATAACGCGCCCGTTGGTATGAGTTCTATTCGGAGTCCAACTCCCATCATCCACAAAATCATTCCTGCCGAGGGCCCTAAAGATGGAGGCATAGAGGTAACGGTCCTCGGAGTTGGCTTCACGAACGGCGGTTTGGAGGTGATGTTTGGGGATAAGAGAGCACTTACCACCACTTACTGGGGAGAAAGCTCTCTGGTTTGTCTCCTGCCACCGTCAAATGTCGCAGGCAATGTCCTGGTCCGCATTAGGAACTCGAATCTGCCCGATCAGCAGCAACCTGGGTATGGCGGTAAACAAGCCATTTTCCGGTACATAGACGATAGCGAGGAACAGCTGATGCGAACCGCTCTCGTCTGCCTTGGAAACAAACTGGGGGGCACCATTCAAGATGCCACAGATATTGCAAAAAGCATCATCAACTCGAGGTCAAACCCCGGCGGCTGGGGTCTTTCGCCTGGCGGTGGAAACCACGTGTCTGGCGGGTACAACTTCCGCCAGGCGCAGCGAGAATGCATCGAATCTGGTCTTATGAAGATCCTCGACCTCATTGACTTGGACGACAGTGTCAACAAAGCCAGGATCAACATTCGGAAGTCTTCCACTGGGCAAACCATGCTCCACTTGGGTTGCTCCTTGGGAATGTCCCGGTTTGTTGCCGGCTTGCTGTCACGAGGTGCCAATATTCATTCTCGCGACAAGGGAGGTTTCACACCATTGCATTTCGCAGCCATGAACAACCACGCGACCATTGTCCGTCGGTTGATGATATTCGGTGCTGATCCAACAATGAGGAGCTTGTCCGGTCTCACGGCCGCGGATCTTTGCCCGAAGGCAGAGGGATCTCGCGAAGTCCACAGAGCTCTTAGAAGTGTCGAGCGCAACGCCCGCTCTCATAGCCGGGGCTCTCTTCATAGCAGGGTCAACAGTGCAACATCGCTCAGCTCTTTATGGGGATCCCGAGAGCCTCTCGAGATGTCGGCTTACCACGAATCGTTGACAGATGCTTCCACGTCTGCCGATTCCAGTGACGAGGATTACGAAGACTCGTCGGAAGAATTTGACTCTCAGTCTGGCGAGCCAAAAGAGTATCTTCAGATGAGACGACGCAGCATGCCTCACAACCATCACCTGCCTGAGATTGTTTCCCCTCCCCCTGTCGGAATCCCAGCAGGCATGGCATCGCCGGGTGCTGCGATGACAGCTTTGCAAGGGCGTGTATTGCAGCAATGGCAAGCAGTGCTACACAACTGGCAGCAATTCCAGATGCCGCAGCTTCCGGGACGCCATGACTATCATAACATGCTCAACAACGCGCACTTCATGCAGCGATTCGCATCATTGGTGCCTAACATCGGAGGTTCTCGGCCTGGGTCCGCTGACGAACACGGGCCCCGTGATGGGGACAAGCAGTGGTGGGAGATCACATCGCTCTTCGGAGCCAAGGACTCGCCCCCGCCGGCTTATGAGGAGCTTTTCCCTCAAAATCAGCAAAGCATCGACACCAAGCAAGCTTCTGCTGCGGCCGCCGCGGCAGAGTATGAGGCAGACGCTAAATGTGCGGCCCTCTACGATCAGACGACGACGGCGACGACGGCGACGACGGAAGAATGCACAGCCGAGTCTTCGAAGACACGACAAGTTCCCCATCTTCTCCAGATCGGACGCAAGAACGCCATCACCAAGGAACAGCAAGAGGACCTCCAGCGTGCGCATGCCGAGCGACTCAAGACTGGCAGCAGTGACAAGATGCTGTGGTTCGTTTGGGTAAGTGTTGTGTTTGTAACAATGTATGAGTTCTCCGTTACTAATTCTCCGCCACAGCTTCCTCTTCTGATCTTCATCCTCGGTATGATGATATTTAATGGCGCCCCCGCTGTTATTCAAGGGGTGACGAAGTTTGGTCAAGTGGTTGTCGATATGACGGCAGCTGCATCCCAACAAACACTGGAACAACTCAACAACAGGGCAGTAGTGGAAGCAGTGTGACGTGGCGGTTCTACCTCTACTACTACTGCTGCTACTACAGACGTACTTTGAGACGAAGACAAAACCTTTCGATTCTTGCCTACTACGTACACACCTATTAATTATTTCTTCTTGGTCATTCGTTGTATAGCATTCACATTTTGAGCCCAAGAAAGTAGACATACTACTTACTATTTAGGCCTACTATATTTATAGGCTCGGACATAAACAGAGACGGGCTCAACACTATCGCTTAAGGATTTTGGCGCAGATAGGCGGTTGCCTTTTCACCTTTGACATTTCTCCAGCCTTTCCTTCATCTAGCGTGTCATCAGAAGCTAGGGGTGGCGATACGAAGCCACTGGTATTGGAGAAAGGGGGGGCTGTTGGCTTGTGGGATATCTTGGAGAGTCGTCTCTTTCCGCTCCCAGGCGTGATGCGGGTCTTTTTGGGAGGGAACTACTATTTTGGGTGTTGTCATCTACGTCTGCATGAGGACGACGACAACGACGGGTTTGGTTCGGGAGGGTGGACAAAGGAAATTACTCTATGTTAGATCCCGTGTGGCGCATACATAGCTTATAAACTGGGAAGCTGAAGGAGAAGAAGAAGCAGAAAAAGCAGAAGAAGAGTCCACGGTAGTCTTACTAAGCGAGACGATTTGACAATTCGCTTCTTTACTCCATTTTCTATCTGTATTTAGACGCTGGAAAGAGAGGAAAGGAGAGAAGTCGACAGAGGAGGGATAGATAGAAGAAGCGATGGCCGGTCGATGTGACTTTGCCTCATGCATTCATTCGTCTGGTCATGCTAGTGACGACGGGCGTACTTCATCCAAAGCCAATCCAGTCCAGCCTTTTAACGTTTTATATTTGAAGAAATAACATCTCTGAACGAATCCATACGTATATCCCCTCACGCATAGACAGTTTGAATAGGTATTGCTTCTGTTGTGCCGGGACCAAACAACCCCCTTGTGAGTCTGACAGCTTGCACTGTGAGTTGAGATGCCCTGAACATTGGGCTGCTTGACTTCAGCACTCCTCCCCTAACATTAGCTGGTTACAATTTTGACAAGCGACGAGCAGGCGCTTTTGATCATGAGAGGGTTTGGTATGCGCAGAGCGAGGCTTCTCTGTTTCTTCTTTGGCCTCGAAACTGATCTCCGTTCTTATCGTAGTCGGGGAGGCCCCGACAAGTCAGACTCGTCCGTCATTTTGCCGTCTCGCAAGTTTCCAATAGGCTCATCTGCAATATGAGGAGAGGTATCGTGTGTTCCCCCATAATTTATCACTACGCAGATCGTCACCTCAAGCTAACAGGGGGCTAAATCAAAGGGGGGGGGAGGGCGGCACTCCCATCATGTCAGTTCACTCACACGCACACATACACACACACAGCATAAAGCTTCAGAGGTTCGTGCGACTAATCTCCATATTTGACTAGTACATAGAATATATACAAAAATTTCTGGCATGTAAGCGATTGGAAACTCCTTATCGACGCGGGAGACGAAAGCAGCAAATTTGACCGGACCAAACCAAGTGACCAACCTAAAGAGGTAAATAGGTGGATAGATAGGTAGGTAGGTACAGTAGCCCATCAAACAAAGAAACATCCCTTTCCCCTTCCATGGAAGTAAAGGGCGAGTTTTAAAACGAAACGCCTATAACACCTTTTCATAACCCGAGGTATCCCGTTCCCCGTTGACCAAAGACAAAAAGAATTTGTTGTGTCAAACCGGGAGGTTGAGAATCATCATCATCGTACAATGGGAAAACCTGCGGGCTGTTTTTCGTTGTTGCTTGCGATAACGTCGTAGACTCATGAATTCGTAGCGTGAAGAAAGTCGAAATGGGTAGTAGGGGGTGTGTGAACAAGGAGGGAGAGCGTAAGCAGGAGGGGGAAAACGAAATCCTCCAAAAAACAACAACACCAGCAGCAGCAGCAAGCAAGCAATGATATACACGCATGATGCGCACCCCGCAAGGGTCTCGACGATCCAAGCCATTAAATCCATGAACACTTGCGAGCCATGATCGCTCGTAACGAACAATAATGGCACGTCTCACAGTGATCAACCGTGGCGCAATATCTGCTTCCACTCCCAGGTTCCACATACTTTCTTTCTGATCTCTGGGAGGAAATGCAATATTTCCGGTGATCCAGGTACGGTGAGCGAGGGCTCATTCGACTGGATCCCGCTTCACAGAGCCTGTCCGAACTGCCAATCGACGTCCATACGATGGTTCTCATTTCTCGCCGTCACTTCCACCTGAATTCCTTTCGCCCCATACGGCCCGTTCTTGAGGAAAGTTTCGGGGATTTGGGGCACCATAGGAATACCTCGGTTTGCATCGGGCACGACACACAAGGGCTCTGCCACTCCTCCATCTCTGATGGGGGTGCTGCGGCCCTTGTTGTCGAGCGAGCTGCGGCCGCTGCTGCTCTCACTGTTTGGCGCCCCATCAATATCAACCTCCATAGACCAGTTAGGGGAAGCAACGGCCCAATTAGCCGAGGAAGAAGCAGAGGGGCGGTTGGATGATGGCATTGGCATCGCCAGGCTCCTATACTTGTCCAGTGTGATGGGCGGGTAGCTCATGTTGTTGGTGTGCGCCTGGCGTCTGGCCTGGGGACTATAATTGGGGTTTTTCTTGCGTAGTCGATTCGCGCCACCAGCCCCTGCAACGGAGCCCGACCGTGGAGGTATTGTGGGCATTCGCTCGCCTCTCGTGTTAGGCGACGCTTTGTTGGACCGCATGCCAGGAGAGTCGGGGCTGGGGCTGCGCATTCGAATCGACATTTCTGCTTGAGACGTGACCCTGCTGTTGTCACCCTTGGACGGCGAGATAGCTTTGGGTACCTCATCGGTTCTCGAGCTGTCGCCATTAGCAGCGCCACTAGGCATTTTGCGCAGTTTCTTGGAAACTCTTCTAATGATTCCAGATGCACTGCTGCTGCTGCTGCTATGGTTACCGCTGGGCCAGATGCTTCCGAAGCTGCCACCGGTGGCACTAAGGGGGATGCCGCTAGACTTGTCCTGCTGCGATTGTGAAGGGATAGGGATATCCGTAGTCAAAACATTGATATCAGCCTCGGCACGAGAACGCTTGCGACCCCTAAGGTTATAGCGAAGGGACTCGCGAGAGGCTTTAGCCTTAGCCTCGAGCTTCTGATGCGACAGCGGAGGCGGCGCCAGGCGTTGCATATTGAACGATTGCCTCGGCGGGCTCTTGGTACTGCCCGGCGAATCTGGCATGGCAGCGTACTTGTCGGACCTGTCTGGGCTAGTGGACTGTAGTGCCTCGCCGGGCGAAGGAATACGAGGCAGAGGCTGCGCTTGCATCGAATGGCCAGCCATTTCTCTCGGTGGCCTACGGCCCGGCGGGGGCTGTCTTGCGGACTGGATGGCATGGGCCTGGAAGAAGCCCGTGGCCATCAACTCGTTGTAGGAGGCCATGATCTCTTCTCGACTCGGGCGGTCGGTGCTAGAGCCGCCGGGTACGGGGTTCGACAAAGCTGTAAAGGCCGGGGGGAGTTGAGGAATATGCGATTGTGAATGCGCCTTGGTCATATGATGGACAGGTCTCGTGGTCGGTGCGTGCTGCAGACTGATTCGCTTCTCCGTTTCCTGCTGTACCTTGCTGGCCGGCTCCTTGTTACGGCCCAGGCCGAAGGCATCACGTACACGGTTCAGAAAGCCCATAGACTTCTTATGCCTGAGCTGCCTGTGGGGTACATCTTGATCGTCTTCGAGCTGGTAGTGCCCTTGCTCTTGCGGTTGGGTTCGTAGGCGTTGCAGACCGGTGTTCTGCTGGGAGGGCAGTTGGGCCTGGGCGGACAAGGGACGGTCGCGGCGTTGGGTACCGTTGGAGGCGGCGGCGTAAAACTGTCTCTCGAAGCGGGCGAGCTGGTCTGGGCCGAGGAACTGGACAGGTGGCGCGGCGCTGACTCTGTCGTTCATGGAGCCCTCCTGGAAGCGGGAGACGGGGCGCGAGCCATCGGCAGACGGTCGCGGAGGTGGTTCGAGGACCATTCTGGGCGACCGCCAGTCAAGAGGTGACTGACGACGTTGTGTTGGTCAGTAGGCGGGCAGATTGAGTAAACTGTGCGAATCCCATGGGTGTGGTGGTAAGGTTGGAACAGAGCAGGTGGTGGTTGCCAGCAGAGCCGCTATTGCAGAAGTATAGGTTTGGTTGGACGAGTCGGTCAGTTAACTTTTGTTTACTTTCTACTCTCTTTGGAAGACAGCTCATTGTTGACATGGGTACGAACGAGGGCCGGGGCGCAGAAGGAGCTACTTGCCTAAAGTGGGGGACAAGTCCGTGAGAGAGAGAGAGAGAATTGGGTGGGCAGTGGGCAGTGGGCCTGACTGACGCCTGGGCAATGAATTTGATCAATCTGGATCGAGTACCTACTGTACTGCAACTGACCTGACCACTGACCACTGACTTGTCGTACGTACATCAACATTAAATCAATCTAATCTTAAGGAAACGATGACATCTTCGAGTATCGAATTGATTGATTGACAATCAATACAAGTGCTTCTGCCTATGTACAAATCAATCTTTAGGTACGGATACATACATAGGACATTCCTTCCTTCTTGTCTGTCTGTAAGTCAGTATGTGCAGCTGACCTGACCTGACCTGACCGCAATCTCACCAACTAAACCCATCGTTGCATCTCGGTGGATGTGGAACGTGTTGAATCATACATACCTGGAGACCTGCCAGACCAGAACCACCACCTATCACCTACTACTTGTACTAGCTTTACTGCTAGCTCCAGGGCTCCAGGGCTCCAGGGCTCCAGGCCGACGTACCTAGAAAAGCGGGTGAAGCTTGGGCGGGCGGCACATGTAGGCAGTAGTAGGCAGTAGTAGGCAGTAGTAGGCAGTAGTAGGCAGGTACTGCATGGGGCTCCTCCTGCTTTTTTAGTGAATGAACTGTCTCTTCCCACTTGCTCCCACTTGGCCGTATCACCGAGCAACCAACCAAACAACCAAGCAACCAAGCTAAAACCCGTCATTTGCCTGAGCTTGGAGCTCGAGCTCCAACTGAGAATGACCTTCGAGATTGTTCATAGCGTATTGACATAGCCTACAGTACGTCCTGATACCTAGTATCCTCATCCTCGGTAGTGCATCCAATAGTAAACCCTCTTTGCACGTAGAAGAAAGATAACGCTTTAATATGATAACACTGGTTTAATGGTATTTCCTACCTACAGTAACAAAGACCTCCGCCGTAACGGTTGCGGTCGCTATCTACAATGGCCAAGACCCCAACCAAGTAATGTCCCAACATCCTCAAATATACCAGTCAAAAATGAAGTTTTGTACGGTCTTGCATTAGCCGACCAGCACCGCGCTCTCGCGTCTGCTGCCGACTTTCTTCTTCCATTTGTGCTGCCGTCCTCCAGAATAAGTAATAACTCGTTTCCACTGAGCCCAGTCACGTAGACCAGCTTGCTCTCGCGCTAACGCCACGAGTCCCGCCATCCTCAACTCCGTTATAGCTGGGCGCGGTTGACGCCCGCCCCTTGCAGTCCCTGTTCTCCAAATCTGACAAAAGAAAATCCCAAAGTATCGCTCCGTAGTGCGTATATACAGCAAAATGAAGACTGCTAGAACCCAAATCCGTGGTATCAAACAAGAAACCAAAACAAAAGTTACATCAAACCCAACTGCCGCCCCGCACCCAACGTCTGTCAGACCCGCTGTTCTATGGGATGCCCATAGCCAACACTGTGGTTGCGTCCGAGATGCGGTCGTTTCCGGGAATAGGTTTCATGATCTTTGATTTCGGCGTACTTGATTTCCTCCGGTACCGGGTGCAAAGGGGTTTTCAATAGTGTCGGGTCGATAGGCACCTCGTGGTCAGGGTGGTACTGCTTCTCTCCGAATCCAGCAGCATCGCCCAGCGAGAATTTCTCCACCACGTCGCCAGATGACCTCTTATACTGCAGCTGCCTGGAAGAATACCCTGTCAAGCTGTTGTTTTCCACAACGTATGCTTCCTCCTCCGTAAGACCCCGTTTGGTAGATAGGCTGCTTTGTGTAGGGTACAGGGGCTTGCCTCCTGATGAGGGAGACATGGAGCTATTGGGACTCCACACAGGCGAGGACTCCGTCTTGGTCGACGACGTGTTACCGTCCGTTGAGGCGATGCTGTGACGCGGTTGAATTGGCGGCAATGTTGTGTAACTCACGCTTGGCCGCGCGCTGTTGATGATCTGAGGCAGTGATGGCCGGCGATCATCATACGAATAGGGTCCAGGTCCGCTCGGAGGTGGCGGGTATGGAGAGGCACGAGGACCAGTCGCTGCTAGCGGAGGTGGCGGGGGAGGGTATGAGCTCAACGAACCGTGTCGAGGGTAAGCCCGGATGGGTGTGTTGGGCTCGGATGTTGGTCCTGGGGCCGCAGGGTATGAGCTACTAGGAGTGCCGAAATCAAGTACTCTCTGCTGCGTCGGCCGGGCGGCAGCAAGCGGAGGTGGTGGCGGCGGGTGCTCATACGCCGAAGTCCTTCGCGAAAAGACACCACGATCGGCACTCGAATGGCTGCCAGACCTAGCTCGGAATGCGTTAGGCGACTGTGACCGGCGGTCCGCCTTGTCGCCACCCTTCTCCGGACGTCTACGCATCCGCACGTCTCGTCGAATACGAACGCGACAGCCCTGCTCGGCCACCGTTCGACTCAGCGATGTGCTCTCGCCAAGGCCAGGGAACTTCTTAGCGCTGTAGACCTGGAAGGTTACAGACTTGACCTCCATCATGTGAGTGACGAATCCATCAGCTGCCTCCTCCGACACGGGCTCCTGCTTCTCCGATCCAAGTGTCAGGTCCTGGGGGTCCTTGTTCTTCTCGTAGAGGCGGAAAATGAGCTTGTAGAAACCCTCGTGTCGAACAGAGAGATCCGGGAAGAGGAAGTAGCCAGCCGGCTCAGGCCTGTCCAGGTAACAGCAGGCGGACACGGGTAGGCCGGTCAGGACGGGCGCTGTCGAAGTTGCCTGAGTTTGCACTCGTCCATGAGCCATGGGCCGAGCATTTTCCAGCGAGACGAAAACGAAGAACTCGGCAGCGTAATCAAAGGTAATATCCTTGGCTTGCTCAAAGGTGTCGCCCTCAAAGACGTTCAGCTTCACAATCGGGGGAGGATCCACGGGTCGGCGATCAGCGGATGCTACTACCAGTCAGTCTCAACTCGATCGATGAACGGGAACTCGATGGCGGGACGATAATTACATTTTGGCCCGGAACCACAGGCTCTGGCGCGATCGGGCTGTTGTATTACATCGAGGACATAATGCAAGGTCCTGCCACCAACCGTCTTCCGCGTATGTTTCAGAAGAGGCCCTTCACTAATGGGCGTGTTCATGATGGGAGGGCCAGCCATTGTCTATGATGCTATCAGTATATGGCCCCATGACAGTTCGGATTGGTCGGAGCACATGAATTGCCAAGTTGGCAACACACAGCTACCTTGGACGATATCAAGTCCACGCGCGCTCGAAAGAAGGAGAGAGAAGTCTTTTATAAACAAGACCAAAACGACGAAGATTTGACGTAGTCAACTTACAGCAGCTATCCTGTGAGAAAGGTCCAAGCTAAATAGCAAACATTAACCAAGTTGGCTCACTGGGCCTCCGTGTTCTTCCCAACTTCGAAAAGGCGTCTCCAGATGCTCGGGTTCGTCCAATAGGGTGGAATTAAATGATTAATCGAGCCGGGCTGCGGTATGTGGTCGGTTGACGGCTCTAGAGGCGAAAAAGTGCGAATTGCAGCAGTGTCGCAACAATGGAATCGAGGACCCAAGGCTCTGGGACAGACAAAGTATGTATCGGGAGAAATGAGGAGTGAAGGGAAGAAGAAAGTGATCCGTAGGTTTGGGCCGAAGGTTATCGGTCGGAAGGCAGGTAAGGTATGAGAACGAACGAATGAACAAATGACGGGTCGGGGGGTGTGGGTGGGTTATGCTTATGGGGACTGGCCTGTAAGGGTAACCTAAGGTATTATCCAGTCCCAGTTGCCAGTCTTGGGTCTTGGGTCTTGGGTCCTGGGTCCTGGGGGGGTAAGGGGGGGTGGTAGGGGTGTGTGTGTGTGTGTGTGTGCACTGCAGCCAGCAGCGAGCAGCACTCTGGTCTGGTACTGCTGGTACCGTAGACTTGGGGGGGGGCCGGGCAGCTGGGTTCTTGGTTCGCAGGACAAGAGGAGAAAAAGGCGAATGGGCAAAAAAGCCAAGAGGTAGCGAGACAAATCAGATCAATGGTAAGAACTGTACTGGAGTCCCAGTCCCGGAGTGCTGGTGCCGCAAACTGACTCGAGCGACCTGCTTGATTGGACCCGGCTGTCCGGGCTTGCGCGGTTATGGTACCTGCGACCCAAGGCCAACAACGGGCAACCGATCTTACACAGCACAGCTTCTCACCCTGACCCTACCTGCCTACTGTACGCTGGCTGACCCTTGACCCTCTCTTTCTTCTCGCCCAGTACTATACTACATACAAGTACAGGACAAGACGGACATGTAGTCAGAAACAGAGATGGACTGCGGTTATCGTCAGCCTCTTTCCGTGGGTTTCGTCAACTCTCACTAATGACAGTTTTCAGCCGTCAGGGTCAAGCCAAACAACTGAGAAACGAAGGCAAATTACTAAGGGTGTGGCTAGAGAAAAGAGGAAAAGAGCGAAACAATCCAGAAGAGAGAAGAGGGGGCGTGTTAACCCAGATGCTACCATACCCTACAACCTACCTACCTACTGTACTTACCTTCCACCTACAGGTATTGAAAAACAACCTTATACAGTGTGTACGTTGTACCGACCGTCAGTACCTACACACCTGCACGCACGCACACTCACTCATTCACTCACACACATCTGCACCCGTACATGCAGATCCATTAATAAAGTGGTAAGGAGTTGGGACGATTGACGGTGCTGGGTGCCTGGGTACTGGCTGGCTGGCAGGCTGGGTCAGTGGTGTCCGTCATCCGGCTGCTGGTTGAAGAATCTGACCCTACCTCCCTACCACACCTGCTCATCAATCATCAGTCTGCCACTTCAATTGAGTACAACGAACCGTACTGTATAAAAAGTCTACTTGGTACTGGGGGGGTGGAGGGTTGGCCATTTGGGGATAACAGTCCCCGCTTCTGTCTAATTCCCGTCAAATGAGAAGACTCCGGCCCCGTCCTCAGCATCCCAGCCAATGATATCGCCCGAAAACCCCCGGCCCCAGACCCAGACCCAAGACGACTGCAGGGTAAGCATCCACCCAATCTTACAAGGATCGCAGCCAAGGGGGAGTGGGCATCTCTGGCCCTGATGTCTGGTTCGGGGTTTCTGCAACTGACTCCCTTGTCTTTCATATTCGTGCTGCTCCTGCTACATACTGCTGCTGCTCCTGCTCATCCATCCTGCCGGCCCAGATTACCCAAAGCTGCAAACGAGTCGCTCGACACAAATCCATTGTCGCATAACCAAGGCATCCTTACGTACTTTGGGATAGCGCTAGTATCGCCGCAGAGCACCAAGAACTCGGTCCGAAACCCTGGGTCCCCTGCTAAATATCACGTAGTAGTAGTAGTAGTGTACATTCTACTACTAGCATTTGAAGTACTGATGAAAATCCGGCACGTCATCCCGCTCGCTCATTATTCAGACCTCAGACCTCAGACCTGGTAGTACAAACCTGGGCTGGTGCTAACGGGTCAGCTGCTCCAGCACTATGGTCGCGCGTTGTTATTTACATATGTTACCATCCATCTCGTTGTCGGGAAAGGGCTGTCTGTTCTGGACAGACAGACAGACAGACATCACTCTGTTGTTTGGTTTTTAGCCGATTGCTTGGAACGGCTACATATTGGCTACGACAGACGTAGCCAGACATCTCATCTATGCACGGACTTGGACTCAGAAGAACAAAGACCCGCACAAGATCTGTGGGAGTCGCTCCCGTTCTGTTCCGCTTGGTACAACTCGCCCAAATACCCAGTAAGCGCATGTACCTCTTCTTCATGTAAGTATCCCGGCATCCAGCTTGTTGGTTGGGTGGGTAATGGGCTCACCCAGCGAGCAAGCAAGAAATTCCGACTGGGGTGTGGCTAGTACTGCCTAGTAGTAGCGCCGCCGCGGGTGGGCCTTATTTCCTTGTAACCGGCACGCTGGAGGCTTTTGTCCTTGTCCAGCACCACCAGCACCACCAGCACGCCAGCACGCCAGCCAGCCCAGTCTGCCAGCCCGCCCAGTACCTGACGGTTGCGATTCAAGTGGGAAATCCTGGTGATGGATGGGGTTTGTTTTTGGTACTTACATACTTCTTTCTTACATGTACGGTGCCGCAACATCCCTCAAACGTTCTGAACTGTGGAAAGTGGGCTTTCTCAAGAAGTCGTTGGGTTAGGCGGCTTGGGGGAAGAGCTTGATTTAGCCCTGTGCTGTGCTGGGCTGGGGAAGATGTACGTGCAGGGTCAAGAGTCATCATCCTCGACTCTTCTCTCACCTTATCCAAGAAGCAATAAGGCCAGTTCGCTTCGACGACAACACCCACCCACCACCACCAGGTTGGTACAGATTGCATAGCAGTACCATCTCGGTGCCAATCAAAGCCCCGAACCACCAAGATGGGTGTTGGTGATTTGAACACCGCCATCCGTGATCCAACCTGTCGAGTTCGCTTAAGCGTAGACCGACAGGGGTGTATGTACTCTGTACTCTGTACCTGTGAATGTGAATGTGAATGCCGACCTAGGTGTGGTATTGGAAAAAGAGGTCAGCAGGTATTGATTGGTCGGATGAGAGTCTGTCTCCAGCTACTGATACTGCTACTGCTACTGCTCTTACTATCGCTATTCACTTCTGTCGTGCAGACAGAAACTCACCCTCTCACGAACGTGCCGGTTACGTCGGTATGCGAACTCTACTTTGTATGAGAAAGCTAGCTGAGGCGCCCAGCGCCATGATGGCGGCGCCGCTTGCGAAGTTTGTTTGGTTGTTTGACGCTCGCTCCTGTCGTTGCCCGGGCTATGGGTGTTGTACACGTGGTGGTGACACACATGCGCGCGCCTTAGACTTTGTGCCAGGGCACGTTTTTCCTGACACTTCGCCTTCGACTTCTATGTACTGTAGTCTTTGGAGCTTCGCAACGCCTCAACTAGCAGCACGCCCGCCTGCCCGCCCTGGGGAAACAAGGCAAGCAATCAGGTACCGGCCCGACTAACTCACCTTTCACCATAAGGTATCGTCGGGCCTCGCCTTCGAGGCCTGTTCGATAACCGTGAAGAAACCTGGGCAGCTGGGCGCTCTTCTCCGACAAAGATAATGCCTTTGAAACATTGTCGCCCAATCTCCTTGCATTGCGCAGTAGTCTAAACGATGGAGATGGAGTTGCTTGATAGCGCCTGTGAAGAGCCGAGATTACTATTACTATAAACGGTTGCAGTGGTTTGTGCATATGGGGGGCGGTTGAGTCGAAGCACTGTGGAGCAACCATGTCACAGTATCCTCAAGGCTGTATGTAGTTCATCATTTCACATGATACTGTAATAGATGGCTACTGTCCGCTTTTCTCCCTACGATACCGGTAGAGGATACATGCTACGGAGTACTGTACTACCACTCCGTATTAGATGCTCAACTCAACATTTGAAGCGTTTCTCATCCCCCTCAGCTCTGATCACGCAATGACGAGAACCTGGCTGGCTGGCTGACTTTGAGTTGTCTCGTTGTCTCGTTGCTCTTTTTGACGCTTCCGCAGAAGCAACGACGGGCTCTGGCTCATACGAGTTATACACCACCTACGCCATGGCTGTCGCGCTAATATGCTTGGCGAGTATAAGTGGTATACCCGGAGCTCATGAGAGCCGGTGCCCACTTACACAAAATCCAATCCACCGTCCTGCAGATGTCTCGAGACTCGATGGCACCAGTAGGAATAGCCTCCGATGCCTCCGCCTTATCCGTTTCTATGCACATACTCGTAGTCGATGGAGTATAGCATGGGCAATGCGTGCTCATTTGCCATGGTTCTGGGAGCAGAGTAGGATGTAGGAGTAGGGGCACGGAGTCATGCTTCGACAATTCTGTTTAGTAGGTGTGTTCTGTGATGCTGGGAAAGAATATGCCCGATGAGCTACAAGCCTACAAGTCCACCCGCACTGTCCAGTCTCCAGGGGAGGGGGACGACAAGCACGACAAGGACAACTAGGGGGGCCCAGCAGGAAGAAACACACAGACCTATAGTTTGATGATCGACTGGCCTCGCCTCAATCAGTCCTGAGTCAATCCACCAACCCAGGGCTATCTGGCTATAGGACCTCCGGTTTACTCTCCCGTTCTAGCATCTTAAGTGTGTCGATATATCCAGGCCGTCCCTACCCCACACTCATCTCAGTTTATCGAACCATCGTCCCTATCCAGCATCAACTGCCGTTTCATGCACGGGAAGTGCTACCAATTCTGGGCTAAACTGTGGTGCCCCTACTGTAGTACAGTAGTGCCTACATTACTGGCGTAATTGCATGCCTTTACTATACTATACTGAGTACACTTTCTGCATGTACGACTACGTAAAAAGAGCGCCATCCCTCCTCCTTTTTCTGCTGCTGCCAAAAACCCCAGCGCCAAGACGGTTTGGGCAATTCGATCGTCGCCCATACACACACCACACCACTACCAGGTGATGAATTGCCGTACCAATCAAAGTCTTCAGTGTTTTTCCTGTGCGTACGGATACCGTACGTAACTGTATATATCAATACGTACATGTCGCTAGTGCGGGAAAATTGCCCGACCCTACTGTAGTAGTTTCTGTCCTTGCACTTGCGTTTCCCAAATCCCGAGAACCCTGAGAGAGAGCACTATGTCACTATCATCCGATATGGAGCACGATCGAAACCCAGCATGCCGGCCATCTCGACGGGCATTGCTCTTCTATGCGATGCGATGCGATGCGAGATCTTGAGTCTACCGTGCCATCCCCTGCTGTATCACTTTGCTCGCTGGGTTCAACCGGTTGGTTGGTGGCCGAATATTAAGTGAGCTATCTCGAAGTGTTCTTCTCTGTGACCTGACCTGACCTTGAGGGACGTCTAAGTCACCCGACATATTAGCGTATGGGGCATCATCATCGTATTGTCTGCCGGGTGGGCCAAGTAAGCAGACAACTCTTTTTCTTAGCAAGGCAGGCAGGCAGGCAAGCAAACAAGCAAGCAGCAGTCGCTTTTCCAAATGGCGGAAAAGAAGCTTTTTGCTCGAACAACCAATTGCTGCAGCACCGAAGCGGCGGTTCAAACTTCATGCACATGAACCACAACTCTGGGACGTCACCAGGCTCGAAACAGTACAAGACAGAACCCTCTCGGTTTGTCTCAACCCTAATCTAACTGTCATCGCATGATTTTGAATTTCTCCTCGCCAGCCATGGGCCATGCATGGGTGACAATGCTTGGCTGGATTGGGTAAACCGGCGCGCATCGCAGTGGTACAGCTCGAAGCCTCACGTTGTTAGCTCTGGGCCTCGACGGTGACCGTTGTTTGCTTCGCCCGTACGAGCCTGCCTCCGATGTTGTTGCCTCCAGGAATAGCCATCAGAGATAGTGAGTGCCTGAGTGGCCCTCTCAAGCCACCGTCGCTGCCAACAGACCATCATCGGTGATCGTACCTAGTTACTACTTCTACTATAACCGACTTGGCTGCGTCTGAACACATCTGCATCTCTTAGTCGGTCGTACGATACCACTTACTCGCGTGACTGAGAAAAAAAAGTAGCTGGTCCAACAGACTGAATGGACAGGCTAACGTAATGTTGCATGTCTGTTCTTCACAGACAAATGCTTGCGAAACCGCCTCCTCGGGGAGGTGCTGTACCCTCCGCCGCCTCCTCAGATCGAAAGAGAAAAGGCGATTCAGCCCGCTGCACCAGAGTTTGTGCTGGTGTATGGGATAGCTAATAACGAAGCAAGGGGGGCCAGGGATCCAAAGATTGGCGCGATCTACCACTATGGATTTATCCTTTTTTTTATCTCTCTCCCAAAGATTTTCCCACGAGTCTGGTAAACCCACCGAGAACCGGCAATCGGTAGGTAGCTAACCCGAGCTACCGGGTTTCGGTGGTGCGTCCGGAAGGGGGGTGCAAGATGTTGCTCCAGATACTACAAGGGAATAGGAGGAATTCTGTCATTTTCTGTGTCTGCCTCTCTCTATGTGTGTTGATGCTTCTTCTATCTCTTACGGCAAGAAACTTACTTTCCCCAAGTGACCGCGTCCAGCCGGTTGTGGGCAACCCGGGACGCCGTCAAAACTCTCTCGCCGGTAATTTGGGCCACATGAGGCAATTCTTCGTTCATCTGAAGCTGATAGACTCTGGGGAGTACCGAACTGTATGCGGAGAAGGAAGGTCTAAATAATCGAGTTCAGGCAGACAGACATCCATCGCCCAATACCTGCCAGTAAACCACCAAGCCACACATATTTCGGAGAGGATGAAGCATCTCTCGTTCCAGCCATCTGCCCACGTGTGTAATGTGATGGCAGGTGCCAAGTGACAACCCACCAGTCAATGACTTCATGTGCGTAGCTCGTTTGTATTTTCGCTTCAACTTGCCTCACTTCGCACCTAGCGGTCAAAGAGTAGAAGGAAAAGGGCAATCGAAAAGAACCAGGTAAGTCGCCCAGTAAGTAGCAGCAGTATCACGCACGCAGTAACACTACCCCTTGCTTCTTTTGCTGCTGACGGTTTGCTGCCTAGGCTGCTAAACTTGCTGGTGTAACGCAAGGAGGGGAAGGGGGCTGGATTATATTGTTTGCCTGGCCATGCCCTTCACCGAGTGTTCAACGCCGCTTGCCTGCCTGCCTGCTTACTTGCCTTAAGCTGATCGTTCCATATGGAAAAAGTCTGGGCATGCATGATCTCAGAACGGTAAAGCTGAGATGATGAAGAGCTAGCCCAATTACTGGCAGAGTAACATCTATGCCAATCGTGAGCGAGACCTGTAGTATATGAGGATGATTCCCTGTCCTTGGACGTATCGCTCTCACGATAATTGGCTTTTCTGTGATTGTTAGCTGATGAAATATGAGCATCTACACAGGCATGAAACGTTGTCCAGTCCAGTATAACACTGCCCCTTGTATTATCTTCAATACATTGAGGCAGCAGTACGGAGGCGGAGTCGGCATGGCTTGCCATGCGTCAGCCTGATTGGACCGGGGTTGATTCCCGCACACCGGTATCCAATACCCTCCTCTTTCAACGATAAACCATTTAGGCCCGGTACTGGAACCCGAGCCACCGGCCACTACGATTTGTTGCCATGTCATCTAACCCGGTCATACATGAACCCGGCACGCACACCACGCTACAAAGTCCCCACAAGCTGGTGTTCCCCCCTATCAGATCCTATCATGTTCGATTCTACCGTAGAACGCAGCCGATGGCGTACATACCTGCGTGTCTAAAGCAAACCCATTGGGCTGGGCTCCGCGAAGCTAGCTAGAGAGAGTGAGAACGAAAGAGACCGCTCTGGTTGGGTGCCACCACGTGGGGTCGCCCTGCACAGAGAACCTGAGACATGCGGTGACCGATCCCGGGAGTTCGATTTACTAAGATTTCGAGTGATGGCTGCTCGTTGCTCGCTGCTCGCTGCTGCTGCTGCTGCTTGCTTCTGCTCCGCCCCGAGAGTGAGAGCGAAATAAGATGTGGCGCCTGCGGGTAGCCGATCGGTGACGAGAGATGCCGTGAGACTTTTCACGGGCGCAGCAGAGGAAATCCTGGCGGTGGTAATGGTGGTTTCTACTTTGGGGGAGGAGACCATACACCCGGTGTGTTGGACAGCAGAGAGAAGGGAGGAAACGAGAATATGTAATCAAGAACTAATCAATAGAACTCATCTGACGTACTTCTTCCGAGAAGAAGATATCTTCCATTCTCTCATAATTATTGCATGCAGCGGGCATCTTGTCCCATGACTTTGCGGATAAGGGTACCAAATCAGAGGACCGGCGGCCTCTTCCCCCTATTTAGATCTGCCTGTTGACCGAGAGAATGGAAACGAATAAGTAATCGGGTCCTTCGCTACTTGCGGTCCCATGTGTCTCCTCGCACGACAGCCGCAGTAGCAGCAGCAGCAGCAGCAGCAGCAGCAGCCAGCGGTTTCCGGGAATGTGTGCTCAGCTAAATGGAAGCGGAAGGGTCTCACGGACAGACGATACTTGTACCTCGTACGACGACAAAAAGTCCGCTTTTGGGAACCTCGTGGTCACACACAGGCCCAGCGCTTGTGGTCACGGCGTTACTCAAACCCGTCACGATGAACGAAAGGGAAAAGTCGACTGTGTGTCTTGGTCGTATCAGTGCTGCTAGTAGCAGACGCTGGAATAGGGAAAGAGCACTCGTGACCTATGCATAGCGATGATTCGGCAAGTACAAATCCTAGAGCTCTGTAGGGGGCTCTTGGTTGTCTTTGAGTCGTTATCTCTATCTCTCGACCGCAAGGACATGGGTAGACGGATGTAACCTCCTCCTATCTGAGATACTATTCTGACGGAATATACACTTCCCCAGTTTGGACAGCCTGTAGCTTGTCAGGGTTGAACGATGGGCCGACTACGACACCATGCGAATATGATCCGTTCACGACCCATCATCTCACGTCGACGTCAGCCTGTGGGAGGAGCCCATGTGGCACATTAAAGACTGACATGTTGGGCACTGTATGACAAGAGTCGATGGCGACTGTTGACATAACCGCTATCCGCCAGTCGATGATTGGATCCATTGGGCTAGATCTTGCAGGCTGACTTGCCCAGAGAATGGCATTGAGAAGGCTCTCGAACTTCTGGCCAAATCACATGGAATCATTGGATGGCTGCGGAAGTCCCTGTTACCCCTTTTTAGCAAACCGTAGAAGACAACAAGGGTATCCCTCGAGCAGCTGTATTGTATAAAGAGCCTTGAACATGTGTTCGATCATTAAATAATAAGCTGGGGCATAGCACCAGTCGGCATGGACTCCTTTATGACTCTCTGAAAGGGTCAGGTTTGAACTGATGGCCCAACGGAAGGGGTGATAATCTGCCTGACATACAACAAGAGGTGCTAAGAAAGCAATAGACAAACGCCATTATTGTTGTATTACTATTATAAACTAAGCATCATAAACGGAGGATATACAAAATCCCAATGGTCATATGCCGTAGGAGTTAATGAGTGGTAGGGTATCATTTCATATCAATAACGAATGAGCGTATGCATACGTATGTGCCGTTTTCGAACGCCGCCGACCACTGCAACAAACGATGAAAGTACCTGAGCTCTCACGACGGCGCCGTAGTCTCGAACTCCAGGGGTAGCATGATGATGACGGGCTAAGACTGCTGACGTATTTCTTTTTTCCTCTTCTCCCTTTTCCTTTGTCTTGATAGGGGCTTGTATCGTTGCATGGGAGAGAAGCTGGATATCGTTTAAACAGCTGGCTGCGCAGCAACACCAGGGGCAGGGGCAGGGGCAGGGGCGGCTGCCGGTGTGTTCTTCTCGGGGAACGACCCCGCGTCATGAACTCGCCCATATCGAGTGAATGCTGTGTCGAGGTTAGTGAACATAGATTACCACTATAGGACCTGCCTTTTACCCAAGGATCTTCTTACCTAGATTTAGCCTGCCGTAATCCCACTTGCGGCTCAGACCAAGAATGACGAATGAGGTGACTGGTAACAGCAGTACGTCGAGAACGCCGAAAAATATGGCGCTGGGTGTGACGCCAATCGTGTTGCCACCGTCGGAGAGACCGAAAGCAATAGGGTAGAGGAGCCAGAGGAGGTTCACCCAGCCAGACAGGAGATAGTGATCTCGACTAAGGCCAACCCGCTTGGCGGAGGTGCCGCCGTGACCCAGGGTGTTGAAGGCCAGCATGAGCCAGGCAATGGTGCCAAAGGCGTAGAAGCCCCATTTGTAGTTGCTGACTGTGTAGGCAGAGACGAGATAGGAGATGACCCTTGTCCCGGCATCAGTAGATGCACCAACGGGCTGAAGAAAATATGGAATGTGCTCACCAGATCCAAGACAGGAAGATGTTGTAGACAATGGTAGCCCACGAGACACCGCTGAGAAGTCCGAGGGATAGTATGATGGCAGGGAATTCCACAACCCACTGGCATGAAGCCGTCAGTAACCAAACGCCATCGAGGTCGTTGAGGAAACACTTACATATACATACTTCACCCAAAATATCTGGCGCGTCCAGTTACCCACAGGCTTGCTGTTGACGACTTGGACGACGCTGTACCCAAGATCAGAGGCCCAGGCGAAGTAGGAGATGGATCCTACCAGCAGGGCAACAGAAAAGATGTAATGGAATATCTTCTCACCCGAAAAGGGCTTGAAGCTGGCAGCATAGAAGGCTAGAAAGGAAAGGACATAGAGGGCAGTGACGGCCCAGAGCCAGTCGGACCCATGAACACTGAAGGATTCGTTTCCGGCTGGAGGGTTGATGTTCAGGGCTTGGTTGCTGCGGATGATGAGACCCATGACAGGCGACATGGATGGAGACTTTGGAATAGGGGTAGCAAATGTGATCTCGAAGAAGCTCTACAAAGAAGACCGAGTCGACTCAACGCAGGAGTACACTAGTATTACTGAGCAAGCTGATGTTATAGCAGTTTGTTCTGAGTGGCTGTAACCATAGATAGCGCAAATGTCATCCGGGGAGGAGTAAAGGAGTGCCTACTTTATATAGGCTGGGCTCAGGAGGGGTTATGATATGGCCAGAACCGCAGCTTCCCAACATCTAAACCTCGCACTTAACGCAACGACTAGAGCGGCGATCTTCTGAACAGCCACATCTTGGAGGGGGGTAATCGAAACCGAGTGGCCCGTCACTCGGCAGCGGCAGGACTTGGTGCTTTGGTGCCCATCGCAACCCTATGCGGGATAGGCCGCTACAACTTGACCAGTTGGAACATCAGGGTTGCACTCGCGCAGATGCAGGTGGGAGGTCATGGCCATGTTTGAGGGTACGGGCACTGATCGGAGCTTGGCCGGGTCTGCTCGGCATTTCTAATCGGTCATACGACGTCTAAGCCGGGCTTCAACGGCATTGGCCATCAGGCCCAGAACCTTTCTGCAATCACGTCAACTCGTGATCACGCCCCCCGGGAGCGCCTTGGCCAAGAGTTTGTTTGCATACTGCAACGTTTTCAATACTGAAACGAAGCCATATACTTTCGTCTAGGTAGAGTATCACTGGATTGTCTATGTTCTTGGCAGAAACATGAGGAAGACACAGCCGACCCTCACTCCCAAGTAGTTCATGTGACCACTTATCTAACCTTACCTGCTAGGTACGCTCTACTCCCGTTAGTATCAATCGCCCGCAATGGGACAATGTCAATGACCCCCATCTATACAATTGACGTGATTAGATGTGGTGGGTTGCCTAGCACCTTCCATGGTGCACCGGCAGGCTCGGATCTAGGGGGCGATGGCGATGTATGGAAGGCCGCCCTACGCAGGACCTGAGCGGCAGGCGATTGGACGCAGCGCGGGATATCCGGGAAGCGAATAGGCATGGGAATGCAACCTTAAAATGCACGCCCGGCAGTTCTGCTAAGCTCATTAGCTCATACATATGCAAGCCAAATCTATCACGGTCGCAGTCTCGATGCATTAGTCAACTTTGACATAGGCGCCCTTTCTCTTGGCGCTCGCTGTCGAGTGAATCGTGCCATGCGGTGGGAAGGAAACCTGACGATTGTTCGCGACGCGAAGCTCAACACGATCGTATGATGCCCAGGTTGATTGCGAATACAGGCTGGTGAGATACATCGTTGAAAAGGTCAACATCGCACATCAGTTTGGGCTTTGTCACCTCGCAATTGGCCTCCATGCTTGTTGGGAGCCTTAAGACTTGATTACTTACTTAAATATAGTCAGTACCTGAGGATATTGAAGTTAGAGTTGGAGTTGTTAGTAATTGGCTACGTAGCGTACAAATGGCAGTCACGTCTCCCTTTTGAGCATCTGCAACTTGTTGATCATGGAATACCTATTTGAGTATCTTGCCCAATATACCACTACCGGTAGCCCGAGTGCTCCGGAAACAGGTATTGCCCAACCAGGGCTCCCTTTGGTTTGGGGATCAACTAGTGGTAACGCTCATGAGCTGTGGCTCTTCGCGCAAAAACCTGATGATATCCGAGGTCGCCGTGTCGACCATACAGCATACAGGGTGGTGGCCTTGCTGGAATGTCACATAAAGTTTGTAAATTCCGACATGTCCTACCCCGGGGCTTCGGCTATCATCGTGTCCGTGTCAGCATGCCTGTCTACCTACTGATAGTCCACTAGTAGTATGAGCTTCATACGTGGTACTAACCGGGGTAGAAAGCAAGGTTCAAGCCCAAGGGCCAGCCGGACAATAGGAATAGTTACTGGAGAGAGGACAGTCCCGCGTTCCACACTTCGTGGGCTTATTTAACGCATGCCTTTAGGGCACCCTCCATTTGGGATATCATATTTCTGAAAAGCCTCAACTGCTTATCCAACTAAATCCAAACAGACAACTCGTTGCATTTTTCATGTCAAGCCTGGATTTTGGCAAATATGTCGCCTATACCCCTGACCTACCGTGTTATATTTAACTATGTCGAACCACTCTTGGCAACCCTCGGCGCCGTACAGGCCGTTGTGGCCCCCCGAGACCTACTGCGGCTGAGCCTCCCTTCGGTGCCCTACACCACGGCCATGTACCCGCTCTTCCCGCAGATGTGCGGCGCTTGGCTCATGTTCGCGTTCCATGATGCCGTCACCCTCCGCATATATCAGGACGTTCACATTTGGAAGCATATACTGGGTGCGGCTATACTCAGCGACCTGGGCTATACTGCTGGCTTGGCGCACTCCATGGGCCTCGCGTGGTTTTGCAACCCTTTGAGATGGGATGCCACCAATGCTTTCACTGTGGTGTCGACTCTACTGCCCCTACTGGCCAAGATCCTCTTCGTTGTGGGTGTTGGGTTGCCTCGGCCTGCACCCAAAGCCAAGGTACCGGGCAAAGAGCTGTGAAAGAAAATGGGGACGATGATTGGGGGCAAGGCACGACGGGCATGGACCTAGAATACTCGAATCGGTCGTGTGTATGTGGTTTTGCATGTATGTAAAGCATTTGATACATGCAATTATAATTTGCAGTTTTGTTATATCTGGATGGTTCTAGGTTACATACAAGTATAAGCACCTTGATCCTGCCAATCACTGTCAGTTGTTCTATCGACAGCCGATAACTCTATTGTTACCGCTATATTTTAGGTAAAGTAAGGTATGCTATGCTATATGCAGTGCTATAAATATTGGTGCTATTGAGAGAAAAACAACAGACAGACCTCGGGAATTTAGATACCCCTGTCGGCCTGTAGTACAGGTAGTACAGGTAGTACAGGTAGTACAGGTAGTACAGGTGGCCCCATTACCATTATTCCTCTACCAAGACCAAGACCAAGACCAAGACCCCCACCAACGGAGCTAGGCCAGCCCACTGGTGCCCCGGACTTTTGTGGTTGCTTGGTGATGCGCATCGGCACGCCTTCCAAATTGAACGTCATATTCCAGTGGCGCCAGCTGCCCGAAACTCAATGTAGTACATTACTTGCATATGATAACCAACCATCGTACAGCAGCAGCAGCAGCAGCAGCAGCAGCAACTTGAACCCGGAGGAGACTTTGGTGACGTTTCCAGCCAAGATATCTGCCTATTCATCCAGCCAACCTCCAAGCACTTAACTTGTCCGACCAGCCAACCCGTTCCATCATCCAGCGCGACACGCCCCATCATGGCAGTCGATATCTCGCTGCTCAACAGCGGATCTCCGGCCGACCAACTTGCTGCCCTCCGCGCTTTAAAGCATGACATTATCGGCCATATCAACAAGAAGCAGCAATGGATACAGTCAGGCATACTCCCGTCGCTTGTCCCACTCATCACCCAACCAGTGCCACCTACAGGCAGAGACAGCGCGCATCTCGATGACAAGGAATCCGTGCAGCTCTACGCCCTGCAACTCCTTGCAAGCTTTGCCAACGCCGGATATCAGTTCCTATCGCCACTGTATGCCTCGGGCGCCATCGAGGCCGTACTGCACCGCTCTTGCCTGCAAAGTCCGCGGCCTCAGATTGTCCTAACGGCACTGAGGATATTGCGCGGTGTCACCGAAGCTGCCGCCTTTGCGCCCATTACATCGACCGACCAAGCGAGCCGCAACCCCCGACAGTCCCTCGATTCCAGCTATCTGGCGACCATTATATTTGCCGACGAACACTTGGGTTCTTTTGCTTCCATCCTGAAAGACGATGTCTCAGCACAAGTATCTGTGGTGGCGAAACTTGTTGTCAGGCTTTGCCGAGAAGAGCGTCACCAGTTTGCCCTCGTTACATATGGTGTTCTCGACGGGCTTGCTACACGCCTGGCAAGCTTTGCCGTGGCTGAAGGGCAGGTAATACCGCGGGCGGAAGAGATAAGTCGATCAAACGGGCTTTCAGACTTCTTCCCAGCACCCGCTAAACCAGGCGTGGAGCTGTCCGATGTGCTTGGTGCTATCGCTGCTATCATTACAGACTCGCCCTACAGGGCTTGCTGCCTTATATACTCACCGTCCATCCTGGCGGTCTTCCCAAACACTGACAGTGATTGGGATACATACTGGAAGAATCATGCCGATACCCCAGACAAGCTGGCAGGGTTTCGACCCATGAAACAGAGGGACTACGAACCTATGGATTTGTTGTTGCCATATACGCCGATCCAAATACGTGGTCTATCATCACATGCTCCGTATCTCCCTTCGCTAGGCCAGGATCATCAATCGTCAAGACCGGGTACGGACTCTCCGTGGACCACCGCTGAGGCGACCCGGGACGATTCAGAAAACCCAGAAAGCCCTTTGGTCCCGTGGCTTATCGGGCTGGTACGATCTTGCTATGGGCATGATGCACTAGCTGCAGCATCAGTTCTGGCTTCTCTCTTCAAATGTGGCTTCACTTATAGAGCAAGAGAGACTACTTTTGGGCTCTCGGTTGTGCCTAAATTGCTGCAGATACTCTCAGTAGCCGACCAAAAGGCAACCGATACGGAGACAACACAAATTGACTCGAGGATTCAGTCAATTTGGACAGTCATCGAACGCGTACCCGAGATACTGACACAACTCATCACGGACAGTGATATTCTTCAAAAGGCTGCTAATGACTCCTTGGCTGTCAAGTTGGTTTGCAAGCTTCTAAAAAATACTTATGATGCCGAACCTCCGTGCACTCAGACCGAGTTCTGGTCACCGATTGCAGACCCTGAGCCCGTACCGATGAGTGGTGACAACCCAGCTTGCCAGTTAGGCCGCCTTGGAGAGCACCCACAACTTATCCATCGAATCCGATCACGGGAAAGCTCACTGAAGGCTCTGGGCGCACTTGGGGCCTCTAGGGAAGAATATCGCAAAGCAATCGTTAACCTGGAGATGATCCCCTATATCAAGGAGTCGCTGTACCAGTACCCGGCCAGGCCAAGACAGCCCAAGGAACAGCCTAACGGCGATGGTACAGGGAGGGTACAAGATGATAGGGCGAAATCAGAACTTGGGGAGAACCCGACTTCGGTTATTGTTGCAGCATGCTATGCAATACGGATGCTGGCCCGCTCGGTGAGTATATTACGGACTTCGCTGATGGACAATGCCGTGGAAAAGACCATAGAGAAGCTGCTTCTGCACCACGAGGTGGAGGTTCAAATTGCGGCAACCGCAGTGGTCTGCAACATGGTGACGGACTTCAGCCCCATGAAGGAGGTACGTTTTGACCCAAGAGCTCCTTGATACATATCGCACTAACAAATGTTTACTACTACAGTCGTTCATTCTTGAAGGCCGCGTCAAGACTCTTTGCGAACACGCCAAATCACAGAACGCAGCATTGCGGCTAAATGCGATATGGGCTCTCAACCACCTTGTGCATGCGAGCAGCATAGATCTGAAAAAGAGCTGTCTGAATGAATTGCAACCGGAGTGGTTAGTTCGAATCATTCGTGACGACACGGAAGATGCGGCGTTGGCTTCGCTTAGAGCAAGTGGCGATGGAGCCTATGCTAGTGACGAGGAGGACGATATGGACATTGATGACCAGAACCGCGAATCTTCGTACAAGCCTCTGGACGACCAGGCCGCACTCCACAGTCGTTTGGTCCGCAGGTCACGCGCAAGACTACACGAGCTTCGTGAGATGGAACTCAATCCAGTGCGGAAAGCAAGACAGGATGATCTTGAAATCCAGGAGAAAGGGCTTGGTTTCATCCGAAACCTGATAGGCGAACCCCACTTGAACGGCACGGATTCAGCCAACGACACGACAGAAATGATTGACCATCTCTTCAGTAAGCTTGGCCAGGACCAGTTCTTTGATATACTGGCATCCAAATTGAAGCCGAAAACGCTGCACCCCCTCGGCCGGCGTGGAGCCACGACTCGGGTTCTCTACCCGCAGGCCAAGATCATTGAGGCCGTCGTTTACATTCTGGTTCATCTGGCTGCCAGTATACCGCGCCACCGCCAGCTCGTCATCTCGCAAAAGGAGCTATTGAAGCTTCTGGCGGGGCTGACCAGCAGCCAGGAGCGAGAGGTCAGGGTCGCGCTCTGCCACCTGATCAACAACTTGACGTGGCGGGACGACGACAGCGACGCCCCGGCCTGCTCTCAGCGCGCCTTCGAACTTAAGAAGCTGGGCTTCCTTAACAAGCTGGAGAACCTGGGACAAAATGACGAGGAACTCGACGTGCGGGAGCGGGCCAAGACTGCGGTGTGGCAGATGAAGCATCCGCAATAGTAGTCGCATAATGAGCAGAAACAGAACTCAGCCTTGAAATCCATTAATACAAATTAATCCAGGTCGCTAATGGCAGACCTTGGCCGTTGAGAACTCCTCATGGTACAATGCATTCATTATCAGCTAGTTAGCTAGAAGTAAGATAGCAATGCTATTGGATTTTACGCTGGCTATCATGATGGTGTTTACTGGAGTACGAGTCCCACGTGATTGCGCAGACCTCCGAATGCGTGTTTATCGTTTGCCCGATTTCAGTATTCAGTGGCAGGTTAGAGGCGGGATAATTTTGAGGCTCGTTTGGCGGCCATGCGATTATAAAACCCAAGAATAGCAATCAACACGTGCATCTTCGGAGGCCAGGTGCCCCTGAGAAGAGTGCCCATTGAGGGGTTCCCCGCGCATTTACTGTGTGCGATGAACGTGATGACGAGATCATGACAGTTGCGATGACTTGCAGAAAAACCTATTGCAGCATCAACTGACTGCACCCTTTCCGGTAAAGCCAGCGCCGCTTATCTTGCACCCCGCGAAGAACTGGCGGCGGGCAATCACCGCCGCGATCCACAATTGTTGGGCTGTCGAGAAAAAGGGCTGTTCCGGACGAGCATGCGGATGTACATGCCAAGTGCGGGTAGGGGGTAGGGGAAAGAAGGCGCTGGATTCAGATGAGAGATGAGAGTATAGGAGTTGGGAGCCACTAAGGTCTGTCTGTCTACGACTAACTACGTACGTACAACTACACGAGAATGCAACTGCATATTCACTATACCTCTAATCATCGATATTTTGAAAGGTGGGAAAGTCCCCATATTGCGCGAGTCGTGGTAAGCACGAAATGCGGCGACTCCAGCCAACAAAATATCGCTGTTGTAACTCGTGGCCGGGTACCCTGTGCAGCTTGGGCACCATCATCATCATGTTCCTGGGAGCATCTATCCCAGGTTCCACAATGCTGCTGTGCATGTGTGCCTATCGAAGTGCCTGAAATGGAAAGGCACGGCTATGCCATTGCAGGAGGGGAGGAGGCGGAGGAGCATGGAGGAGGTGTCAGTCAGTCAGTCCATGTTGGAATACCACCATCCAGTCCATCCAGTCCTTTCACTCAAGATGCGAGCTTAACCTCTTTGAGAGCTCGGTCAAGCAGAAAAAAAAACCACCATGGATGGATGGCGAACGAGGATTCGACCTACAACAATGTGGCATCCTTACATCCTTACAGCAGCAGCTAGCCGGAACTCTAAACAACCGGGGCTGCCACTATACGACTGATTGATTGATGATCAAAGATGGCGGCGATACTGGCTCGCAGCCGCTACCGGGGGGCAAGGGTCGCTCGCTGTCTAGGGTCGCTGTGCCACGGTTTGCTGCGTAGTAGTAGGATTATTGTATGTACTGTAGGCTACCTACCACTACTTTCTATAGTAACTGAACCAATGTGCTGCTGCATCGTAGGGCACATGGCGATTGCCTGCTTGCTCGATTGATTGATGAAGATTCCCAAGTCCAGGTCAAGCAAGACAAGGAACAGGCAATCATTCTTTCCATTACTTATTAGCCCAGATGACCGACCCGGCAAGTCGGCTCGATCTGATACTGGAAGTCGACCGGATAGCATTGACCTGTACGTAATCCGCATCGGACCAGGTACTTACCTACCTACTTACACTGTCTGTCAGCGAGCGGCCTCCTAGCCCATACCTACCTACATGATGTTCACCGATCTTTGCTATCAGTGAAAGGTATCCGTACCATCTGCATACAAGCATGTGTGCAATCTCAACGTTCGGTAGGCCAAAACGAGTCTCGAAACCCCATGATCCATCCACCAGGATTGGGGTCAGGCCACTGAGCAATTTTTCTCCCTCTTTTCGCTCTCTCAATGCTTCGTCGTTCCGTTCTTTGGGCTCGACTCGCTCACTAACCGACTGGCGCCTGGGGATCACTGGACCAGTGTGCTTGTAGTAGCCACTACTGGGCAACCATTTCCCACAAAATCTTCGCCGGCCAGCGGGGCAACCTTGCACGAGGCAGGACCTGCAACTCTGCCTGTCTGCCTACCCTACCACACCAGATACAGTAGACCAGCCAGCCAGCAAGTACAACTAGAACTAGACGGTAGACATTTTGCATGGAGAGGAGAGACCGACTTCTGCACCTGGCACCTGGACCTTGGACTGGACCTGGACTGGACCTAGACTGGACCTAAACTGGACCTTGAACGGCCAAGACCCGAGGCGTTCATTTGTCTTACTTATTACTTAAGTAACACACACCCGGATTTGCGCTTGCATCATCGCTTTGCTAGGTTTCTTTCTGAAATATTGAACCCGTATGTGATTTCGTGCCACGGGCCTTGACACTTGCACTTGCACTTGCCCTTGCACTTGCCCTTGCACTTGACCTTGACCTTGACGGATGCAAGAACGACTGGGCTGGACTGGACTGGACTGGACTCATCACTCCATCGTTTTATATACCCCATCTGCACACCTGCACCTTTACCTGCCTTATACCTTCTCTCACGACCATATCAGTTTCGTTTCGTGGAAATTCTTTCGTATCACCCCGCCAAGAAAAGCTGGGCTGGAATCACCAATTTTTGCCATCGAATTAGAAGCGCGACAAACAAATTTGGTCCCGGTTGGTACCTAATCGGCCGGTCTCTGGTCGCAAGCAACATCCGATCGATAGGGTTCAGTTTCCCACGCCTTTAAACGGAGACAGGCGGTGATTGAACTGCTGTCTGGACAATAGCATCTGGGTCTGCCTCGCCCAAGTTTCAAACGAACAAAGCTTTTTGAGCAAGAAAGAGCCGTTCCTAGCTAGGTTGCCACGAGCATTCTCGACATCGCCGCAGCTTTTTCTCGCCACCTGGAAAACCCCGTCCTTTTCTGCAGCGACAGCGTATCGGACGAGGGGCCGCCTTCCGAGGGAGCAAAGAAGCAAGCAACCAGTCGCAATCGCAGCGCAACAAGAATCGCAGCAGGATGCTTCGGGGACCATGTTGACTTCGTCTCCCATAGCACCACAACCCACGAGCGCATCCCCTCGTACTTTCCACTATGCGCCCAACCGCTCACCTCATCAGTCGCCAAGGGTTACGGCTGCTCTGCCGCGGCGGCAGTCGAAACACAGCATCTTGCACTCGCCATCGGGCTCCTTAGTCAGCCCAAACAAATCCACGTCGCAATCCCGGCCGAAACAATATGTTGGAGTCGACGCCGCGACACAATACTCACCCATGGAGCCCTTTGACCCCACGGTGATGCTCCAGGGCGTAAGGCCCCAGGCCTCTAATGACGTAACCACGTCCGAAGCAGGCGCGGCACGAACATACACAGCAATGGCGGCGACCACCGCAGTAGTAAATCCCCAGTCTGCGATCCCAGAAGCGCCCCCCGAGCCGAATATCGAACCTATTAGAAGGGCCGAGGAAGTGAAACAGGCGACGGCGGCATCGAGGAATCCTCTCTCGCCAGCCAAGAGGAGGAATTCGCAAGAGCTCACCCAGCCTTCTACCGGCCCCGGCTCCGCGAGCACATCATCAGTTGTTACGTCAAGCCGTAATTCACCTAAGCGGTCAAGGCCGTCCGCAGGCCCTCCCAAAGTACTACCTCTGAGATACGAGTTATGCGATGTGGAGGACATGGTTGTCCTGATCGCGAATATGCTTAATGAACTGATTGAGACCAACGATTCGATAGCTATAAAAAATAGCCATCTCACCAGGTTCCATTCAAGGTGAGTGACTTCAGTCTTATTTGGATCCCCAGAACCATCGCTAACCTCGTTCTGCAGGACCGCTCCTGGGATTTCGGTCTTGGATTATTTACACCGACTTGCGAAACACGCTACTCTTTCGCCGCCTCTACTTCTTTCTATGGTCTACTATATTGACCGCCTATGCGCATTATACCCAGATTTCACCATAAATACACTAACTGTGCATCGGTTTCTGATCACCGCGGCCACCGTAGCCGGCAAGGGATTGTCGGACTCGTTTTGGAATAATACGTTTTACGCTAAGGTCGGGGGAGTCAAGGTAGCGGAGCTGAAGTTGTTAGAGCTCGAATTTCTGTATCGAGTGGACTGGAAGATTGTCCCCAACCCCGAAGTCCTGGTTGCATATTACAAGGGCTTGGTTGAGCGCTGCGGAGGGTATGCTCTGGAAGGCGATGCAATTCCCGGGGCGGACGGATACGGCGAGGACGAGTCAGACGGCATTGATGAAGATAGCGACGACATCTCAGACCAAGATGGCAGCGGCGAAGATATTGCAGTACCATCGGGGCCCTGAATGAAGAGTCTTGAGATTACGGGGCGTGCGGTGGAAATGGGGTTCAGGAGTTACACGGCGAAATACGGGCTGGCATAGTGAATAGGGCTCTCGGTAAAGGGAAAGAGAGCATATACTCATGTTGTACGGCTGCCACATTCATGATGAAGAGAGACGGCTACTCTACGGTCATGATTGGAATTCAATGTTACCTATTTTCGAGCTTGGCTGTACAGTAACGAATCAAAGTCAGGGGGGCGAGACTCTTGGGCGACGGCTCGAGACTCGTTGAGTAGGAGAAGGGGGCATGAGAATACGAAAATGCAATCACCTCAATCAACACGTTACTATGCACGTAGGACTTGAGAAATAACAGTAACCTGCCTAGAGAAGAAAGGATAAATGATTAAAACTACATGTACGTCTAATAAGTGGTCGCTGGCTGGGCATGCTGTAAAGACAGCCCTATGAGTTAAGGTAGATGCGGTTTAATTTGGGCCCTGCAGAAGCTCGAGCCTTGCATCTTTGGTGTTCGTTCTCGGCCGAACCTCCGCTAAGGTCAGTCCTCCAGCGCCGTCCCAACTGTTCAATAGCCGCGAATACATAATCCCTACCTACCTACTTGAACCCAGCACTCTTTTGGATCATCGCATCTTCGTAGCGCAAAGGAAAAGCAAAATCTAGCTTGCCGGAGCCAACGCGAGGCTTCTTTCTTTATTTCCCCACCTCGTTCTCACATACGGCTTGCTAACAGTGCAGTTGCCTGGGTTTTGCGACGGAGGCAACTACTTGGCATACTAACGGAAGCGGCCACATCTACGTATTCCAACCACACACACACACATACCCAGAAACGAAGATGAGGACGTCTACGATTACCCTTTTCTCCGGCCTCGCCGCCCTCACCGGTCTCGCCGCCGCCGCCGAGCGCACAATCCCCATCTACATCCAACCCGTTACCGTGTCGCCCCCGGCCCCGGTGCTGCTGGGGGAGGTAGTCTACGATGATGCTGTGCTGCTTCCTGCCAGCGGCCCCGACGTGGCTGCTCCCAAGGTGACCTCGTTCGAATACCCGTCCGACCTCTTATCGCCCGAAGACGACGAAGGACAAGGACAGCAAAGAGAGGCCCCGCGACACGTGCGGGTCGGCGCCTGGGACCCCGTGGCCAAGTCGTGGGCCTCGTCGACGAGCCTGGCGTCGACGGCCAACTTCGATAAGGGGTTCGCGCCGCACTTTGTCGTGACGCTGGACTCGCCGGTGGCCGGAAAAAGCGACGTCGCGGGTGTGGTGCTGAAGGGCGTGCGCATCGATGCCGGGCAGACCCGCGACTTTGGCCCCCAGGTCGTGCTGCGGACCGCGGAGCCGGGCAGCCAGGTGGAACTCAACAAGCCCATCGTGCTGTCGCCTGAGGGCCGCAAGGTCGCCGAGGAGCCAGAAAAGACGCTGTTGCAGAAGTACGTATTGCTATGCCCTCGCCCTCCCACAAGCACTGCGGTGCTGTACCATTGCGGCCATTGCGGCCATTGCGGTTATAACGGAGTGGCTCCTGATGATTTTTGGAATAATGATCGCTAACGACTTCTTCATCTACAGGTACTGGTGGGTGATTGGTATCGTACTGGTGCTTACACTGACTGGCGGTGGTGATGGCAAGTGAGCGTCATAAGGGAAAGGGAGACTTTGACCCGAGGGGACGACTGCCCATGAGGCCAGATAGATTCAATGGCCAGCAGCTACATGCAGGCATTAAGAGCACGCTCCGTGTAGACGACCTTGTGCACAAGCACTTGTGTATGATCACTTCTCACAACACTGTAGTCGCTATGCTTGTGAGATGAACCAGAACCCATAGGGTTTACGATGTTAAAAATAAGATGGCCCCGTCAGTGATCTGGACCCCCTCCCTCCCTCCCTCAGAGCAATAGCAAGTACGATGCATCATAGGATATAATTGCTACAGCCCAGGCCAGCTCATAAAGAAATTGTCTGTGTATCTTGTCCATTTGCTATACACGCATGTTTGAACTCTGGCAAAGCACCTGGTTTGATCCAATTGCTCACTTGACGCCAGACTCATGCTTCAAAGTGAGTTGGTCTTTGTTGGCATATACTGAAGAAAGCATGATGGCTTCCCACAACAAACTGTCTGGATCCCCTCCCATTCAAAGCCATACAAACAAGCAGCTGTTCACGGGGGGCTTCACTGTTTCTTTTCTCCTTTTTTTTGTCTCTTTCTCTTGCTACTTTGTCATATTGACACAATTATTGTTATTGGTTGCTGGAAACGAAGAAGAAACAACCCCAATATCGGCGGCTTGGGTTAATGCTGTAATTCTGTAATTCTGTAATGCTGTAATGCTAGCTGGCCTATCTCCACGTGAAGCCCCACCATAACCCCACTTTTGCCAGCGTTACCTAGCAGCTGCCCAGCTGCCCGCCCGCCAACAATTGGATTCACAGCGCTGCACTCAGTGCACTCAGTAGAAAGTGAAGCTTTAGTTGTTTATCGATGGCGCTAGTAAACACCTGCAGTGGCAGCTCCATTTGATTTGGTGTTTGGCCCAGTCGAGTCGCCTGCTTCGCAACCTGCACTTCGAACCTGCATACCTGCATCTGCAACTGCAACTCTCCCTCTACCAATTCTTCCCTCTCTTCCCAATCCAATCCCTCTCACCGTCTTCTTCCCACCTTTGCGACTTTTGCGATCACCACCTCGCCAAAAGTCCCTGCCACTTACTTGTAAACAAAACACACACCGACTCACTTGTCTTTCACACCCCCACATCCATCCACCATGTCGACCTCCAACGGCGCAACCGTCCCTGACGAGACCAACCAGGCTGCCCAGGCCGGTGTCGAGAAGGGCAAGGGCAAGGCCGCCACTGGCGAGGAGCCCGTCGACCAGTCCATGGACGAGGACAGCGACGACGATGAAGAGGTTAGTGAATATCCGTCATGTTCTGCCCCCATCTGCGCCGCACCACTTATACTGACTACATTGGTTTTCTACAACAGGCTGGCGATGGTAAGCACACACGCACGCACACGCGATCTATCGCAACCCGGTTCCAAAAGAGCCAATCCACTAACATTCCTACGCGTCACAGATGCCGCTGAAGAGGATGATGACAACATGGAGGAGATTGACCTGAGCAACATCGTCGAGGGCGGTCGCCGCACCCGAGGCAAGGTCATCGACTGGGCCAAGGCTGCCGAGAACGTCCCCACCAACGAGGAGGACGAGGATGATGACGACGACTTCGAGGCCGAGGGTGAGAAGGAGGACGACAAGATGGATGAGGACTAAATACAGTTCCTCCTCGCATCACGACTGTCGGTCCAAAAACGAACCCTGTGTTGCTTTCACAGCATGCCTTGGTTCTACTGCTGTCTCTCTGGACCGCCTCAAAAACCCCCACATCTTCCACTCTCATGGTCTTGTGTAGACTCTCATCTCGGATAGAAAAGACATGGTGGCTTTATGGATAGAGATGAGGTCCTTTGCAAATTTCATTGGGCATCTGGAACTCTGCACCTAGAAGTACACGTGCTAGGATTCTGCTTTTTGGGCGTTGATGATCCCCTCCCTCAAAACAGGCGTCGCGATCATGGATTTGTCACAGATGGATACGGTCCAATGGCATATGCGTAAATGGCAAAACAAACATACTAAAAGAAAAAACTGTCCTCATGGCGTGAATTATTTTGAATGGATCCAATGGACGTACAGATTTACCTAGGTGCAAATAGTAGATGCCTACTGGAAGGGTAATTCTATGAGTTAGTTGTAAAGACCCTCAGTGTAATAATGTTAGCCCAGCTAACTGCAAATCGAGATGTCGCCTGTAAAATATCTTACAAGCATATGACACTTGTGGACTATGTGTATGTAACTATTTTGCGTTTGGCAGCATTGGCACTTATGCGGGTAGGAAAAAGGGGAAAATAGTCAATCCCCATTCTGTTGTTCAATTGGGAGGGGGCGGAGGGGGAGTTGAATATCGTCCCATGGGCTAGCCAATGTGACAGATTAGCGTCGTCTGAAAACTGTGGCGTCGGCCAATAGACGTTACGCCACATCTTTATATTCGTCAAGCTTGCAACGACATGTAACTGTGTCTTGCGGCCAACAGGCCAACAGGCCAACAGAGCGTTCATGGCACATTCATTGCAAGTGGTTTTGTTTTGTACGGATGCTTTGGTGTCGCTTTAAACCCCATCCAATGCTTTATTTTGCGGTGGGAGCCAGCTCCCTCCCACTTACACGAGGGGTCGTGGGTCAGGTCGGCACGTTCATAATCATCAATGATACATGCCTTGATTATATTTTTTTGTTGTTTTCCGAATCCATATTACTCACTCTGTCAGTCAGATTGTATGAGTAGGAAGTAGTTCAATGGCAAGGTTCGTCACGTAGTACTTCCGTACAGAAAAAGTCCCCGGAACGATGGAGGTGAATATACATGTAAGATTGCCCTTGGCCCTGGCCTGAAGCTGGACATAGGATAGCAAGTACCTCATCCATGCTTCGTTAAATACATTCTGATACATGCGAGCTTAGTCAACAGAATGTAACATGCTCGTCTGTGTATATATCGAGTGATTCAGTGGTGGATATAAACGTACCCCCCTTTTATGCCAGCCAGTCTTGCTGCCTTCCGGTCGTGCTGTCAGCAGGCCCGGGGCTCAGCGGTCCATCTCCCTGTACGTTAGATACACAAGCGGACCTTGTAGATACCTATATTGACAGATACTCATCCCATTGTTTTTTTGTCTCCTTCCCTCTTGCATGTACCAGTCCGGACCCGCGTGAGCTTTTTCTCCCCCGTACGTTAGGCAGGTATACAAGCGGACCTTGTAGACTTATCGACAGATGATCATCCCGTTGTTTGTTTTTTTATCTCCTTCCCTCTTGCGTGTAGGAGTCCGGACTCGCATGGGCTTTTTCTCTCCCCTCCGTGAGTGCAACCAGTCGTGAGGGAAAAGAAAAAGAAAATACATTTCACGACCATACTCGCCTCCCACAACCCTCGATCGTACTGATTTCCTCCCTTCCTGAACAAACACATCTCCTGCCGGCACATATCAAAGATGGAGTCTCTCACGGAGTTGCAGAAAGCAAGGCTCATGGGGCTCTTTTTGGACAAAGCGTTGTCTCAGCCCAGAGACGATGGCGGTCAACCTGGAGATTTTGTGAGCACTCCCCCGTCATTGGATAAGAAATACACCCAAACTTCGTTCCGTGTTCCGGCAGCTACACATCGTCAGCTTGAGCTGTACTCTCTTTTCCGAAATTCCTACGCCAACGCAGACGGCTAGTACGTACGGTGAAATCAAACAGTGCGATACCAGATGTACTCACAAAGGGCTTGCCCCTTGCCGAGTCGGATACCCTGTTGGAGACAGCGTTATGTTGCTCCAAGTTCAGGCAAGAATTTATAATTTCCTGGTCGAAGTCTGCAAGACTATACTGCACGATAAGGATACACGCGAACTGACTGGGAGCCATATTTCGGTCGTTCCGAGGCCCCCTGAGGACAACAAAGTGTTAACCTCCTTGGGATCACTCAAGGCAGCTGCCATTCGAGCACCATATCGAGTCCCTGCCAATATGGAAATGGACAGAATGCTTGAGGCCGTGTCCGCGAAAGTCGATGCCGCAGAGGACCACCTGCACTCGATGCGTGAAGACCCGACCTACTTTGCCGGAGCTTTGCAAGAGTATGAGGCGCACGACGTCCGGTGGTTATATAAACGCGTGGGGAGGCATGAAAGGGATGAAGCGTACGAAAAAGGCCGGATCACCACTAGCTTCCCTGCAGCATATGCTCTGTTCTGGCCGAAGGCGTGGTCTAAGGTGCTACAGAAGCTTCAAACGCTGGCTGCGAGTCTCAGCCGCGATAAGTGCAAGGTCGACGAGGACCTCCCGCCTGAAGTGGACGCCGCCTACAAGGACGTGGTACGCTACCTCCAAGACATGGAAATTCTGATGGGGTCGATATTGAAGGATGTCTTCATATCCACGCCCTGTGTGCGCGCCTTCTTCAGAGGCTGGCTGCCTGTCGGAGAGTGGTGGGACCAGTGGTTGGATGATCCGATCGTGGAAGAGCCAGGTTTCCAGTGCACGCGCAGGATTCTCCTTGCCATCGAAAAGCTCGATGATCCTATCCATTGCCAAAGGAGAAAACCCCACAACTTGGTTGAGGAATTAGACGTACTCCGCATCGTCACGAACGAGGTGATGGAAGAGCCCTTGATCGACTCCTACGTAGCCGCCCTGATATCTGACATAGCCATCGTGGCCGAATGCCGACGCCAGCTCGCCCTCTTCCAGCCGTGGGCCCGACATTACCATCTAATATGGGAGCACCCGACCGAAGGGATAATTTGTCCTGTCTGGGATGAGGACATCAATCATGTCTTGTCTTGTATTGACCCGACCGACCCGACCTTTCCTGATTTCCTGGACGAGAAAACGGCAAGCCATGTCCTTCCCGCGGGCAATAAGCTCTATTACCCCATCCAGCAGCAGGAGGCGGAACGGGACAGAGCCACTGTCAAGTCTTTGCAGAGGGCGGAGAACAATCTGGATAACTTCTAGAAGAAGTATCTAGAATCGTTGAAATGCGCAGGATGGCAGGCCAGCGAGTACATAGAATCTCTTCTATCCCGGGGCCTGGAGCGGACTCCCGACTGGAAGCCTGCTGCCCCTGCTCTCCCTTCACCCACCCTCCCTTCACCCACCTTGCAGCCTCTTGCAAGCCCCGTGGTTGCACTTGCAGCGGCAGACAGACCGGAGAAGTTCAAGCCCGCTGTACTAAAGGTCAAGGTTAAGACACGTGGCAAGGCCACGGAGAACCAGGGCCCGGCCACAGCGGACGAAAAACCTAAGCAGGAGGAAGAGAAAGGGGAGGAGGAAAAGGTGGTGGTGGTGGAGGCAGAGGAGGAAGAAAGGGAACAGGTGCTGCCGCCGTTCTTCACTGGAAAGGTCGACGACCGTGCAGCCAGCGTTTTCGACGCCCTTTTCCATAAACGCGGGGCCCCTCACGGTCGGCCGGGCGAAGTGAAGTGGGTGGACTTCCTGCATGCCATGACGGTGGTGGGGTTCAGGGGTGAGAAAATGATCGGGTCCGTTTGGCAGTTCGCCCCGGCGGAGGGCCGGACTATCCAGTTTCACGAGCCGCACCCGACCGGGAAGATCCCGTTCAGGGTGGCTCGGGCTATGGGCCGGCGACTGAGGAAGCATTACAACTGGGGAGTGTTGGCTTAGGCCGTTTCTTGTGGGTTTAAAATTGTGCTTGGAAGGATGAACTGTCAGTCGCTAAAGAAAACACTTGGAATGGCTGTTGGTTCCTTTTGTCAGGGAATAATGGAATGGAAATCGCATAAGAGTCTGTTAATTTCTATAGATGGCACTGGCAACTTGCTACAATTGACTGTATTCACTGAGCATTGAAATTGCTGAACTGTGATATGCAAAATGCTGATTCACCCTCTGGAGGATAGTTTGGCCCGCTGCAGAAACATATGTCTAATTATCGTGTTTATAAGCTGTCCGCCTGTATCTCGGGATCTGTTATTAGTAATTGCCACTGCGTCCCATATGAGGGCGTCGACTCGGCATTGCGCTGCCCCAAGTGGAGTGCTTGGTAATGCCGAGATGATGTAATTTTTTCGGAGGTAATCAATAATCCATAGATGGCGCCATCTACCGGTCGGGTGTTTTTACCCCACGATCAAGCAGCAGCATAGTGCCACTGTATAAGAAGGGAGGAGCTTCCCCTGGTAAATGATGTTCAGATAAATCAGATGTCTGGACAGGAGAGGACAAGCAGACACAATACTGTTATCTATCATACCTGAGAAGAACAACCTCCACCGACTGACTCGTCACTCTATGTTCTCGTTATCTACCTCTATTACCCAAAGAGCCATTCCCAGAGCCATACACACAAACACTAGGTTATTTGTTTCGTCGTTCAGCCGACAGCAAGCCAACATGACGACCGGGATCTTTAAGCACATTGACATGGCAGCCATGCCGCCCAATGTTAAACCGTGGACCAAAGTGGATGCCGACGCCGCCTCCTTCAAGCTGCTAGAACACAAGCGCTCCGTCCACAATCTGCGGGGCCGCGAAAGCGAGTTCACAACGGACAACTCGGGCTTCGCCGTCTACAACGAGCCCGCCAAGGAGAAGAAGTTCACCGACGATGCGGCGGTGCGCAATGGCTACTACGGCGAGGTGGAAGCCTTGCTGCGCAAGCACATCCCGGGCATCAAGAAGGTGACCATCTTCGACCACACTATCCGCCGACGGGCGCCCGACGCACCCCGCGCCCCCGTTCAGCAGGTACACGTCGACCAGACTCCCGGCGCAGCCGAGGTGCGCGTGCGCCGCCACCTGCCCAAGGATGAGGCCGAGGAACTGCTCAAGGGCCGCTACCAGATCATCAACGTGTGGCGGCCGATCGAGAACCCGGCCAGCGACTTCCCGCTCGCCGTGATCGACTGGCGGACGACGCAGCCGGGCGACTTTGAGCCCGTGGACTTGCTGTACCCCAAGCGCGCCGAGGCCACGGCTAATGAGGAGGACGACGACGACCGTGGCAAGGAGGTGCGGCCGGACGAGACCAAGTGGTACTCGACCGAGGGCTACGAAGTGAAAGGCGAGACCATGTCAGTGTCGCCGAACCCGGCGCACAAGTTCTACTACCAGAAGGACATGACGCCTGACGAGGTCCTGCTGCTCAAGTGCTACGATTCCTTCGGCGAGGGACAACCCTTGGGAAAGAAGGGGCTGGCGGTGCGGACGCCACATACAGCTTTCATCGACCCGGCGACGCCGGAGGATGCACCAGGCCGACAGAGCATTGAAGTGCGCTGCTTGGTATTCTACGAGTAAAGAAAGCGAGTTTCAATACCACCATGGACATTAAGCATAAGCTACATGCTGTGGTAGGGAAAGCATTTACTGGAGTCTTAGTCATTTTAGTTATTTTGGTCATTTGGCGGGGGACTGGGACTGGGAAAAAGCAAGCACTGAGATTGAACCTTGGAAACCATCAACGTATGCAGGTGTAGATAGAGCTTTGGAGAAGTACAGAGTTACGACGAACCATAATGGCACACGTACGTTATTGCAACCTGGCTGTTAGGCCACAAAGACAACCAACACTGAGTGAAGCATGATGGATTTAAGGATATTTCCCACAATTCTACTTTGCCAAATACTCAATGATCTATTTGAATTGCTTGAACAACAAGAAACAAGGAGATTAGACAGGGCTGTTAATCTCAATGCATCCAGGGTGACGATCAGGTACCTATCTAGTGCTTTCAAGCCACAAGCGCCCAAGCCACAGACCGGGATCACGATACCTGGCAATTAATTATTACGCAACTCCCGTCCATCGAACGAACCTGGATGCAATCCTTGGAACCTCCCCAGAGTCATCCGTGGTGTACAGGCAAATAGAACAGTACACATGGCGTCCAGGTGAGTAAACGCTGTGTTTTATTTCCCATATCAAGCATCGAACCCGATGCGCTGCTCGGAGAAAAGACAACCTAAACGCGCCGCCCACCCCAATCCAAACCCGCCTCCGTAATCTCGAACCGGCCGCGCCGGCCGCAGTTATGGGGAAAAGGGGGCAGACAGGCAGGACCAGAACTGCCACCCCATGGGCACCTCGTATTCCGGCAAACAGGATCGATCACGCAAGCGCGTGCCTGTATCGGGAGAATGGATGCTTGTCCACCGGTCGCTTGCCCTTTTCCCCCTGTCTCTTCGGATAGATCCGCGTTGTCGCTTGGCTTGCGCTCGTGAGAGGGAGATTGGTTGATTGATTCCGTGATGTATAAGATGTACTGACGTCAAGACGCCACCCGACCTTCAGCAGATTTCCTAACTCGACGCTGCACCAGCGCGACTCGCGCAGTGCACTTTTCGAGGGCTACAATGGCGGCGGTCGCAGCAGCAGCGACGCCACAACGACGAGGCGCCAGTTCCAGACCCCGAGCCCGAGTCCAGGCTCTGTAGGCGGCGGTTACGGCTACAGCGGCGGCTACCCGGGCAGCAATGGGAACGGGGGACACTTGGGCGTCGACAACAGCAGCAGCAGGGGGGGCTTCAGGCCAGCGACGCCGAACTCGAGGTACGTTGTTTTTGGCTGGCGGAGAGTTCTCTTTCTTTCCTGCATCTCGCCAACTAGCAAGAACCCAACTAACTTCTTCGCTCTATCTACAGAGGCCAGTACGACGACGCAACGATAGAATCACTCGAATCGCAAAACGACTCCCAGGTGTCTGGCATCCTAGACAAGGTCGGCATCCTCAAGAGCATGTCGGTCGCTATGGGCGATGAGATCCGCGACTCGACGGCCATGATGGAGAAGATGAATGACACGTTCGACAACACGAGGCTGCGCGTGCGCGGCACCATGAACCGCATGATGATCATGGCCGACCGCACGGGCGTCGGCTGGCGGGTCTGGCTCGGCTTCTTCGCCGCCGTCATCTTCATCTTCCTCTACGTCTGGCTGTTCTGAGGCAGGCAGCAAAGCAGCAAAGCAGGCAGTTCCATGGGGGAAAGAGCGATGCGATACCTTTTTATACGATGACTACACACATACATACCCGCGAAACCATCATGGTTCAAACCTATCGAATACCTGCCCTTTCCCCCCTATACATCCGTGTGATTGTGTCGACTGCATACAAAAAACCAAAACTGTACACGTTCCTGATATAGGCAGGAGAAGGAACCCGGAGTTCCTTCTGATAGCTTGTTTTATAGTGTCTTATAACATCGCAAGTTCAGGCGTTGGGAAGGCATGGCTGATTCACTGCACACAGAGCGAGCCTGATCGTGAATATGACGGGATGAGATGGATACGAAAGGAAAGGGTACATACATACACGTTGGGACATTAGACACTCTGCGAACAAATGGACACTTCTTTGTCAAGATTCTGCAATTGCAGCATGCATAAGTTATTAATTATACTGGTTCTTCATTTCTACTCATCTATCATGGAAACGCTACCGGCTCGCAGGCAAGGATTTAATGCGTCAAAGGGTATCATAATGTTTCCTCCTTCCGGTGGAGGGGTGCCGATGAAAACAAATTACTTCAGGGGCCCATATGTCGCGCCAGCTGAGGGGAGCTCTCCAGCAGCATGCTGCTTCCGTCCATTGATAGCAGATCGCTGATAGCAATGCTATTGCGTGTCGCGTCCGAACGAGCCAAGCTGCCCCTGAATCGGAGTCTTTGGGGGGCCCGCGAAGCAACGAAACTCACCTCAGCGGCTTCCTCGTTGTCACTACTGCTTACCGACGCGTCGGTGTCTGTGTGCTCATAGCCCATACCACTCTCGGCGTCGGGGATGTCGTCGTCCAGGTTGGCTTCCATGTCCATTTCGGCGCCGTCACCATCCAGGTCCTCTTCCTCAATCATGTGCGCCTGGTCTTCGTCATCAACCTCATCTTCACCGCCGTAGAAACTGTTGCCCTGGCTGTTGTTGGCAGCATTTCCGTGGAAAGGATTGGCGGCTTGTTGCATTCGCTGAGCCATCAGAACCTGCTGCGCACGAGCAGCCCGCTGATCCGGGTCTTCTTCAGTGTCGTCGCCATCATCTTCATCATCATCCTCGTCATCCTCCTCGTCTTCGTCTTCTTCGTCCTCATCCTCAACGCTTAAGCCAAAGTCAGCGTCATCTGCTTCGGGGATGTCCTCGTCCAGATCGCGAGCACCATCGAGCTGCACATCGTCCATGCCATTCTGGCCCTGGTCCTCTAGGATGCCATCGCCAGGGCCAGCCTCGGCAGCTTCCGCTTCGGCCAGCTCTTGTGCCAGTTGCTCGCGCCGCAATGCCTCCTGGTGCTCTTCTTGCTCGCGCCTCTCTTCACGCAGCTGGTGTAGGGTCTTGGCAATGCCGGGCGGTTTCAGCCATGTACTACCGAAGTTGGAGATGTTGTGGAGGCGGCGGTCTAACAGTTGCTCGTCGGCTCGCAACCGTGCTAGGGGAGATCGTTCTATGACTTGGACATTGCGGCGTTGATTTGGGTTATGGGGATTCAATTGCGAGTTCTCCTGGTGAGAGGCATCATATGCTGCAGCATTGGGGTTCCGCGAGGACGTGTACCATAGAGAATGAGACTGTATTTGTTGTTGTTAGTGGGAACCAAGGCTTGTGGGCATGGATTGACTTACATCGCCCGGGGCCAGGTCCGGGAGTAGAGACAACATCGTTGGCAATGCTTTAAACGGAAGAGGAAGAGAGCTGGCGGCCACGATATTATGCTTAGTGGTAGCAAATGAAGAGCCGTGATCTCGCGTCCAAGATGCCCCCTAATACCTGTTACGCGCCACCTCCAGTAAAAGGGTTGCCGTGATCAACCAGTATGGGACTGTTGTTGTTGATGTTCTCGTTGCTTGATAGATGTCAAACGCGCTCCTCCGTAGAAAGTTGACCGCCTGCCCGATTGAAGTCAAAAGTGATAGTCCAAGCTTTCAGATCCCAGTCAAGGATGGAGGGATGAGTGTGGGGTCCGGTTCTGGCGATGGTGGGGTATCGAGAATGCAACCTTCTACGTACCGAGCATGTACATGTCCTACAGGAAACTGCCACGATTCTACTTACTCAGGTTGCATGCCAATGCCAAACACACGAGAATCCGTAGCCGTACGCATGGCAATGGATAGGGATTCTAATTAGCACTACCCTGCCTGCCTTAGTCTGCACGTCAATTCGGCAGTAGAGGGGATACGCCATCGACGACGACATTTGAAGCTTTTCTCTACCTCCTACCTCCTACCTAAGAATACCTACGCTTATTGTATGCTCCATGATTGGTCCGTTCCTGGATAACCAGGTATCGATATATTCGCTTCTTACCTGAGCTCGTTCTTTCTCTGCCAACTCCGGCCTGCATGAGTGTAGAAGTCTGTTAGTAAACGGGACGTAAATAGAACTCTGTTAATAAGTAAGACGTAAAAGTGCATGCGCCGTGACCGTAGGAAATGGATCAGTAGTGATGTGTCGTTGAAGTCCTGTTCCCAGTAAATGCCATGCATCTTTACGGTCCCCGTTTGCTGGCCACTCGCCACAGACATAATCCAATTTCCTTCTCGTTTTTATTACCTTATGGAAAGGCACCCTCGGTCTACCTAGTAGATTCCAGATTCACTAGTCATAGACATTCGGGCGTATATTTCAGGCGTATATACACGAGCGGCAAGCGGTGTGTACGTGCCGCCAGATGTGCGGCGCACGGGAGACTGGAAGGATAGGCGCAGCTGCCAGCAAGCCTCATTATTCAGAGTTGTCGCCAAGCTGGGGACAGAGACATTAGGCTGAAATGCAGGCTATACCGTGAGTCACTTCCTGTATTGTTTGCACTGCGCATCTGGATTCTGTCCTGTAGTTGGTTCTGGCTCCATCAGTGGCATCTCTCTCTTTCTTCGCCTTTCCAAGCCGGCTGGCCAGTCCCATACTGCTGGCGGGACAAAATGCCACCACGGCCAGACTTCTTTGCTTGCAGGTGGCAGGGTTGAGTGATGGCTAATGCGGCAGGTTGACTATCTGACTAATAGCAAACGAATATGGAGAAACTGGTCCCAATGCCTTGGTAGAAGGCCATAAGCTGCGAAAGCGCTGCGGTTAGCCAGAGGGTGCAGTTCCGACAACGGGAAATATCGGAAGACTCCAGCAGGACTTCGGCGCTTTGCACGGAGGCAGGGTATCTTGTTGGCGCTGGAATGAGCTGACCTCCATGGCGGTATCCACTGGTCCTCTGCTCCTCTGGTCCACAGCTGCATCTGGAGGCAACTGATGCTTGCCAAGTACGGAAAGAAGGAAAGATTGCGGAAATTTGGCCCCCGACATGGCAGTCTGTTCAGATCGGAATTCCGATCTCGGTGCGGCTCCAGGATGTGCCGACTATACCGCATACAACGCCCGACTTCGTTACCAACCCCTCTAGGGATAAATCCGTTAGTGCGCACTGCAAGGGCCTGTTACAATCGCGCAAGTCGCATGCAAGACCGTGCGACCGTGCCATGAAATGATGGGCAGAAGATATCGGAAGTGGTAGAGTAAGTATGATATGAGAATCGACGGTTGGGTACATCGCCCGGTGCACAGGATGGCCTACACCCCCTTGTCTGTCCCTGCCTGCAAGATCTCCGCCTGGACAGAACGTCCCGTCGACTCTAGCCAATTGAGCGGCTCCGTTCGCCCCAGCAGTTCATTAAGCTCACGATAACCTCCTGCCACCTTCTGTACATAGAGACGCACACACGCAGTAGCTTAGCCATCGTCCCCAGCATCCATGAGGAAGCCTCTCTAAATCTCGCGGAGAGCGCCCGATGTGTCTCCCCATAGTGACGTGCGGTTGCAACATAACACAGCACAAGAAGGTCAGGGCGGCGGACCCTAATGCATCAAGATCTAAACTATCGTTTAGAGGCAGAGCTCAAACATGGATGGCGTGAGATAAGCCTTTTCTGGTCATCGACCTCGCTCTGATTGGCTGCTTCATATCAGTCTATGTGGTAATTCTTTTACGGACGTCTTGCCCTTTGCTTCCCAGCTACATCGCAACGTTGCCAAGGTAGGTATGGGCCCATAGAAGCCCATGGGGAATAGAGCAGCCTGCATCTCCTTATTAATGATTGTCATTAACGAAAGTCACCGCAGCCCACTTCCAACGCCATCGGCCGTGATGAATGGAACAGCGAAAGCTGGCATAACGCTGCTCGCTTCGCCCAGTTTGGCAAGGGCGCCCAAGATAGAATGCCCCCGGCTGGGGATGCCCGCCCCTCACTGGCTGTTCGTAATTGCAATACTCATCGATTCCTGGAGTAGTATGCAGTAAGTCCGGGGACCTCGCATAGTCGCTCCCATGGCCTCGGCTTACCTAGCACTAGGTGCCTTTACTCTACCTAGCACGTAGTGGGGGTCAGTATACAATGAGATGCTTTTGCATCTTACAGAAAACCGATATGACGATGTACGATGACACCCCTGCTCTGTTGTTGCACCACCAATACATACGTCCCGTACATCGACTGGCGATATCGGCGGATGCGCAACAGGAGCGCCAGGCCCTTGAAGCTGCCTCTCGCTTATTGGATAGGTACTGTATGTAAGAGTCAGGCTTCTCGGACCCCCACACGGCACAGCATTTCTCTTTCGAGCATTGCTTTTCACTCGGTACTATTTTGACAGAATGCCATTGGGAGAAGAAAAAAACACATAGTCTTTGTGCAAGACCCTTGTCACATGCGCCCGGGAGTAAGTGTGGGGTTATGTACGTACACGTATAGCATGACCGTTTTTGGCAATAACAAAATGCTCCCAGGGTTCACTTAGACTGTAGAGCAGGATAACCAGTTCCTACTTTGATAGGCAATCGTAACTACAGCTACACTTTGAGCTAGACACCTAGGCCCATCAGCCGGATTTAGAGTATTCCTTTGCCTTCTCTATGGTTGAGAGGAAGCTTGAGGATGTCTTACCTATGTTTGTCAATGGCTCATACCGATAGGCTCGCCATACTACGTACATACGAAACCGGGCCATTCGGACGCTGCAGCTTACTCTCACCATTTTCCCATTCCTTCTGCATCATCTGAGGAGAATATGCAGATCTAGAGCCAAGCCTTTCTGGTTTACAACAAGCAAATAGGACCTCTTCTAGGAGACTCATCACATTACAAATGAGCAGTCATGTCGTGTTTCAGCCTTGTCTATTGGCTAAACTGGACTCTGGGCTCTGGGCGAGAGCCGGCTGAGCTGCGACTAAGTCGTGGATGATTCGTCCTCATGCCGTCCTTGGATGAAGCCGAGAGGCCCGGCATCCGTTAGATTCTCTGCGATCACCGTGGACTTGGCACCGACTGGGAAGATGATCTTCATATATGCACACACCGAATATGATTACTTCTTCCGAGTCTCCCCAAAGACGCTGCCGCGCAAACTGGGGAGAGTATATGACAGCACACGCATGCTCTGCGGGCTACTCAAGACGTATGGTACGAATTCATAGGTATTATGCATATGTACCGGGATACTTTTCCTAGCACTAACGGTAAGGGCAAAGTTAACTTTCCATTGATACGATAGCCAATAAGAAATGGCACTGCTACATGTGCGAAGTAAATGTATCATCCTCAATATGGAGTGCCGAGTATGACATTGCATAGGCGTGTGAATTTAAGCAGCATTTTTTACTTTGCCGTAGTGCAATCACTGAGGGCTGTACTCATAGTGACAGAATGAAACTCGGCAGAGCTGAGCTCCTTTCATTTTGAATCAGATTGAAGCACGAAGCACCTAGTAGGACACAAGAGGCAAAACGAAAGCCTGTATTTAGTCACTTGCTGTATTGAATGCATCAAATGTAAACCAGCTCTTCGACTATCATGTATTGCACGCCCAACTTTGGTGACGGATTCCTGCCACTGCCGTATCCATGAGTCGTCAGTCGTTGGGTGTGTTAAGGAAGCCCAAAGCCCACTAAACTAGAAGTACAGGCTAGCTGGCGGTAACCAATGAGACTGGAGGATTTGTCAATTCCCCCAAGTGTTCATTAGGGAAAAGGGCAGGAAAAGGGCTCCGTCAACGTCACCGAAAATGTTAGGCCCGTTTCTTTGACGGCCCCAAGCCCTTGCTGCTTGCCAGGCCTGCTTTAGAGCTTGTTAGGGTGGTGGACCCCCGTTGCTTAAGGTGGGCACTTCCTGGCTTGGACACAGAGGATTGGGTTCCGTCTCTCGGCCAGGGACCCAGCAAGCAACTGCAGAGGGGCTAGGAAGTCCAGGAGTCTAGGACCGCTAAGGTCGCAGCGTCTCAATCTTCCCCTCCCCCCACTTTGGTGGGCAGAAAGGCCGGGTTCTGCCACATGCAATTAATTGTCTGGTCTAGATGTTTTTACGAGTATGTATTGAATATTTTTTTTCTGCCTACCTGCTCCTCTCCTACAGTCGGACGAGACCATATTGAGTAGTGCTTGCTTCTACCCGGCTTGGCCCCCTCTCCTTCCTCCCTCTCCTCGCCTGCGCTGCCTGGACTGATCGACCATCCCATTCCATCCATAAAAGCAAGGCTGCTACCTCCTTCCTTCTCACCCACTCTTTTACACTTCCTCTCTTCTCTTGCCAGACCACTCTACCTGCCTGCTCACCTTATCCTCTTCTCTGTGTCAAGACTTGTCTTTCAGTAAAGTCCTCCCCGAAGTCTCACCCCGCGACAGACATCTGTGTCATCTTATTGTAAGTTATTTCTGGCGTGTTTGTTTGATATGTTTTGCGCCTACGGGATAGCGACCCCAACCCTGGAACAACTGGACAGAGAGGACAACCACAACGCAGTAATATAAATACAATCACATGCGGTGTGCGACCACCACCCCATCTCCTCCTACGACTCGACAGCCCGATTGTGTATTAAAAAAAACAGCGCACAGCTGGAATGCGACCTCCTGGAACGACGAATATGCGGGTAGCCGAAATAACTTGGTCAAGATGTGATCCTACAACTTCCAGGCTCTCTGATTCCCCATCCGAGTCGCTTGGCGGCGAGATTGCGTCGAGGCCAGGAAGGGATCTGGGCGGGACCCTTTCCATCTACATGCGACGACCCTTTGGGAATTTGGAGAATACCAATTCGCTCCAGCGCATATATTACAACAAGGTGCAGCCAGACTGGGAACGTCCCCCAGGATGGACTACCTAGATGGGCTGGGTTTTCGTCCTATCACAACTCCAATCGTTAGCCGCATGGTCATATTATGACAGCGAGCTTCCAATTGGTTGGCGTCATATCTTCCCCACGCTTCTTGCTGCAACCCCCCTGCGACCTGCTACCCTGTGATTCGATCAGATAATATGTCAGATGTAGACGCAAATGCTTAGCCATTCAGCCATGCTCAACGTTAGTTGGTAAAGCCGAAAGCTGTGCACGTTGCATTCAACATATATATGACAGTATTATCTGAGATCGAACCCGGGAAAGAAAATGCAGCAGGCGTGGTTCTGGTGGTTGCAGCCTCGATCGCCTCAAAGAGGGGCAACCCTACTTGACTCTTGGAGCAAGAGTCATGTAGATCGGCCGGACGGCGACGAATACTCAGCATCCTAGGAGCACCATCCAGCAGCTCTTCTTATCTATGGATTGCCAACCAAACAGGACCACAAAACTACCATTGAGAGAGGTTTAATTCGTAATGTTTACGGAACTTTCTCATGGAGTCAGTCGGGGCTGCGGCCTTGCACTTGCAACCCCACGTTTGGATGGAGCCACCCAATCTCAATTCTGGTACACCCCGCATCTTCTTCGTGGTAGCTATCTACGAACGAACGAACCATACCGAACTCACCTGGGAACCGGAGGAGCCATTTGCGACTACATGCGAATATATACCGAGGACCACTTGGACCATTAATTGATTCTGCTTTTTTATTGCTGCTACACCTCAATTCATGTTACCGTATCAATCTAATCCTTCTTCCACTTCTACAGATTTGACGTTGAGCGGCGTTAGCTGCTCTTATCGCCGCCCTTGTGATACCCAACCTTTCGGCCAATCCGGTTTCTTCTGCCTAGCTGCCTAGCATGGGCCTACCTTCCGACTTCGACGACAGACAAACACACATTGACTCCGAGGCCGATGCCTATCATCCATATGAGTATCAAACGGAGAACAATGGCTCTTGGGCCGGTGCCCTTCCTGTGAAGCAGTACGTTTCCTCACCTTTTTGGCTGTCAGGATATATAAGACAATACTGACTATATCTTTACAGGGGTTTGTATGACCCTGACTTGGAGAAGGATGCTTGTGGTGTTGGTTTCGCTTGGTAAGTCGCCATCTTCCAGAATGCGTGTTAGAACATTGTCTGACTTCATATAGCCACATCAAGGGCAAGGCAAGCCACAAAATTGTCAGCGATGGTGAGTAAATCTGCTCGTAATCTGAGGCAAACAGAGGGATGTTTACTAACAGTATGCGAATGCAGCTCGGAACTTGCTGTGCAACATGACCCACCGTGGAGCGGTTGGATCGGATGCCCGCGATGGTGATGGTGCTGGTGTCATGACATCCATCCCCCACAGGTTCTTCATCAAGAATTTCCAAAATGAGCAAGGCATTAGGTTGCCTCCCCAGGGTCAATATGCTGTGGGAAACTTGTTCTTCAAGCCGGATGAGGAGACGCTGCAGGAGTCGAAGAGGCAGTTGGAAGACATTGCCGAATCCCTAGGCTTGAAAGTTCTTGGCTGGAGAGAACCCCCCGTAGACTCTACACTGCTTGGTCCTGCTGCGCGTTCTCGTGAACCCATCATCTTGCAACCCTTTGTGGTGCTAACCTCCGCTTACGGTGCTGAAAATGCCCCTGAAGTAACAGAGGCGGAGCAGTTTGACGAAAGGCTGTTTGAGAGACAGCTTTATGTCCTGCGAAAGCGTGCCACACACACCATTGGTCTCCACAACTGGTTCTACCTCTGCTCTCTGTCTAACAAGAATATTGTTTACAAGGGACAACTGGCACCGGTCCAGGTCTATCAATACTACCATGATCTGGTCAATGCCGACTACCAGGCACATTTTGCTTTAGTCCATTCACGTTTCTCTACAAACACTTTCCCGTCATGGGATCGTGCTCAGCCATTGCGTTGGGCAGCACACAACGGTAAGCATAGTCTAACTCTTAACCAATGAAGGATCTCATCGCTTACAAAGTAACCAGGTGAAATCAACACTTTACGTGGAAATAAGAACTGGATGCGCGCCCGGGAGGGTGTCATGCAGTCTGATATCTTTGGCGATGAGCTTGAGCATCTGTACCCCATTGTTGAGGACGGTGGCTCTGACTCTGCTGCCTTTGACAATGTTCTGGAACTTTTGACCATAAACGGTGTCTTATCGCTACCAGAGGCTGTCATGTTGATGGTTCCCGAAGCCTGGCAAGGGAACACGGCTATGGACCCCAAGAAGGCAGCATTCTACGAGTGGGCTGCTTGCCAGATGGAGCCATGGGATGGCCCGGCACTGTTTACTTTTGCCGATGGCCGTTACTGTGGTGCGAACCTTGATCGAAATGGTCTCCGGCCGTGCCGATACTATATCATGGACGACGATCGTATCATCTGTGCCTCCGAAGTTGGTACCATACCCGTCGAGCCGGAATCCGTCATTCAAAAAGGTCGTCTGCAGCCCGGCCGTATGCTTTTGGTCGATACTAAAGCTGGTCGGTTGATTGACGATTCAGAGCTCAAGGCTGCAGTCTCCAGCCGCCACGACTTCCGCTCCTGGCTCGACAATGAACTCATTACTTTGCCGAAGGTTCTCAGTAAGGTATCCGAGTCTGTGGACTTGTCCCCGAAACCTGATGCATCCAAGCTTCAGGAAGATCCTCTTCTGTTAGCTTTCGGTTACACCCATGAACAGGTCAGCCTTCTTCTTGCACCTATGGCCTCGGACGAGAAGGAAGCCCTGGGATCCATGGGTAACGATGCTCCTCTTGCCTGCCTGTCAAATGCTCCTCGCCTTCTCAGCGAGTACTTCCGCCAGCTTTTCGCCCAGGTCACCAACCCTCCCATCGATCCTATTCGAGAATCCATTGTCATGTCACTTGACTGCTACGTCGGCCCTCAAGGCAACCTGTTGGAAATGGACTCTTCTCAGTGCGGTCGTCTTCATCTGCCTAGCCCTATCCTCTCCATCCCCGAGTTCAACTCGCTTATGAATTTGCCCAAGTTGTACCCTGAGTGGACCGTCAAGACCATCGATCTTACGTTCCCCAAGTCTGAGGGAGTTGCAGGATATTTGAAGCACCTTGACCACATCTGCAACGAGACGACAGCCGCTATTGAGGGCAGGGACAAGATCATCGTACTCTCCGACCGAAAGACTTCTGCCGATCGCGTCGCTGTTTCCAGTCTCCTCGCCTCCGGTATGGTTCACCATCATCTGGTCAGCAACAAGTGGCGTTCCATGGCCGCCATCGTTCTCGAGACGGCTGAGGCTCGTGAGGTCCACCACATGTGTGTGCTTCTTGGATACGGTGCTGATGCCATCAATCCCTATCTTTCTATGGAGTGCATCCTCAAGCTCAACAGAGAAGGGTTGATCCGCAAGAAGCTCTCCGATGACACCTTGATTGCGAACTACAAGCACTCCTGCGATGGTGGCATTCTTAAGGTTATGAGCAAGATGGGTATCTCAACCCTTGCCAGTTACAAAGGTGCCCAGATTTTCGAGGCCCTTGGTATTGATGACGATGTTGTCGAGCGTTGCTTCAGAGGCACTGCATCACGCATCAAGGGTATTACATTTGAGCTGATTGCCGAGGATGCCTTCCGATTCCACGAAAGAGGTTTCCCATCCAGATATACCGTCGGCCCTACTGGTCTCCCAGAGTCCGGAGAGTACCATTGGCGCGATGGCGGCGAAGCTCACATCAACGACCCCACTTCCATTGCCAACATTCAGGATGCTGTGCGTACCAAGAACGACAAGTCGTACGAAGCATACTCTCGCTCCGAATACGAGCAGATCAAGGCATGCACCCTCCGTGGAATGCTTGACTTCAAGTTTGATGAATGCACCCCAATTCCCATCGACCAGGTCGAGCCATGGACTGAGATCGTCAGGCGTTTCTGCACCGGTGCCATGTCTTACGGTTCAATCTCTATGGAGTCTCATTCCACACTCGCCGTTGCCATGAACCGGCTTGGAGGTAAATCCAACACGGGTGAAGGTGGTGAGGACCCTGAGCGATCTCAGGTTATGGCCAATGGCGATACGATGAGATCTGCCATCAAGCAGGTTGCTTCTGGACGATTCGGTGTCACCTCTGCCTACCTGGCCGACTCCGATGAGCTCCAAATCAAGATGGCTCAAGGTGCTAAGCCTGGTGAAGGTGGTGAGCTGCCAGGTCACAAGGTCTCGAAGTCCATTGCTCGCACCCGCCATTCGACCCCTGGCGTCGGTCTCATCTCGCCCCCACCGCATCACGACATCTACTCTATTGAAGATCTGAAGCAGCTCATCTACGATTTGAAGTGCTCCAGCCCCCGATCTCGTGTCTCTGTGAAGCTTGTCTCAGAGACGGGTGTCGGTATCGTCGCCTCTGGTGTCGCTAAGGCCAAGGCCGACCACATTCTGATCTCTGGTCACGATGGTGGTACCGGAGCGTCCAGATGGACGGGTATCAAGTACGCAGGTCTTCCGTGGGAGCTGGGTCTCGCCGAGACTCACCAGACCCTGGTCTTGAACGATCTCCGTGGCCGTGTAGTTGTGCAGACCGATGGTCAACTCCGCACCGGTCGTGATGTTGCCATTGCTTGTTTGCTTGGTGCTGAGGAGTGGGGTTTCGCCACGACTCCTTTAATTGCGATGGGTTGTATCATGATGCGAAAGTGTCACTTGAACACGTAAGTTCACTTATTGACTTCACCCCCTATTCTCATTCTTCCCTTGTTTTTCCCAAATTCGTTCTGCTTTTCCTTAAAATTGCTCTTCCCAATCTCAAATCCTTTTCTTACCGACTTCTTACCTTATCTTTTAACACTTATCTTTTTGTTAAATCCTTTTCTTGCCGACTTCTTACCTAATCTTTTACCACTTCCCTTTTGATTATTATTAATAAGATCTAATAATACTGACTCGAGAGATTTAGCTGCCCCGTGGGCATCGCTACACAAGACCCCGAATTGCGAAAGAAGTTCACCGGTACCCCTGAGCATGTGATCAACTTCTTCTACTACGTGGCCAACGAGCTCCGTGCCATCATGGCCCAGCTCGGTTTCCGTACCATCAACGAAATGGTGGGCCACGTTGAAGTCCTCAAGACCCGTGACGAGTTGCGCACGAACAAGACTTCCAACATCGATCTTTCACTTATCCTGACCCCTGCTCACAAGTTAAGACCCGGTGTCGCCACCTTCAACGTGAGGAAGCAGGATCACCGACTTTACGTCCGCTTGGATAACAAGTTGATCTCGGAGGCCGAGTTGACCTTGGATAAGGGGCTTCCCTCCAGGATCGAGTGTGACATTGTCAACACTGACCGTGCGATGGGCACCTCGCTCTCGTACCAAATCTCCAAGCGATACGGCGAGGCTGGTCTACCTTTGGACACTGTCCACGTCAACATCAAGGGTTCCGCGGGCCAGTCTTTCGGTGCTTTCCTTGCCCCAGGTGTTACCTTGGAGTTGGAGGGAGATGCCAACGACTACGTCGGCAAGGGTCTTTCTGGTGGCCGACTGATCGTCTATCCTCCTCGATCAGCTGTTTTCAAGGCTGAGGAGAACGTTCTGATTGGAAACGTCTGCTTGTACGGTGCTACTCTCGGTACCTGCTTCTTCCGAGGTATTGCTGCTGAGAGATTTGCCGTCCGAAACTCAGGCGCCACCGCTGTCGTCGAGGGTGTTGGTGACCACGGTTGTGAGTACATGACTGGTGGCCGTATCGTTATTCTGGGCAGCACTGGCCGCAACTTCGCTGCCGGTATGTCTGGTGGTATCGCCTACGTGCTCGACATTCACGGTGACTTCCACTCGAAGCTCAATATGGAGATGGTTGAGGCGTCAGAAGTGTCCGAACCCAGTGAGATCGCCTACTTGCGAGGACTCATTGAAGATCATCATCACTATACTGGATCTGAGCTCGCAGCTCGTATCCTGGTCGACTTCAACCGCGCTCTGCCTCGCTTCGTCAAGGTTCTACCCGTTGACTACAAGCGCGTTCTCGAGGAAGAAGCTGCCAAGGCCGCCGAGGCTAAGCGTGCCGAGTACAACCTGCCCATCGTTTCCGGTGTCCCGGCTAAGAAGGATGACAAGCACAATAAGCTTCAGGATATGGAGGAAGCTGTTGGCGACAATGCTGCCGAGAAAAAGCGATCTCTGGTCCTCGACAAGACCAAGGGCTTCATGAAGTACCAGCGCCGATCTGAGAAGTACCGCAGTGCCAAGTCCCGAACCAAGGACTGGCAGGAGCTGTCTACTCGTCTTGACGAGGATGAGCTGAAATACCAGTCAGCACGATGCATGGACTGCGGTGTACCATTCTGTCAGTCCGACTCAGGATGTCCTATCTCCAACATCATCCCCAAATGGAACGAATTGGTGTTTCAAAACCAGTGGCAAGACGCCTTGAACCGTCTCATCATGACCAACAACTTCCCGGAGTTCACCGGCCGTGTCTGCCCTGCACCTTGCGAAGGTGCATGCGTTCTTGGAATCAACGAGGATCCCGTGGGTATCAAGTCGATCGAGTGTGCCATCATTGACCGTGGCTTCGAGATGGGTTGGATGGTGCCTCAGCCTCCTAAGGTGCGAACTGGCAAGAACATCGCCGTCGTTGGCTCGGGACCTGCTGGTCTCGCCTGCGCCGATCAACTGAACAAGGCCGGACACAGCGTCACTGTGTATGAGCGCGCCGACCGACCAGGCGGTTTGCTTATGTACGGTATCCCCAATATGAAGCTCGACAAGCGTATCGTCAAGCGACGAACTGACTTCATGGCCGCCGAGGGTATCGTGTTCAAGACGGGAGTTACAATTGGCGAGGATGTTACTCTGCTGGACCTCAAGGCCCAGAATGATGCCGTTGTCATTGCTACCGGTGCCACTGTTGCCCGAGACTTGCCCATCAAGGGCCGCAACCTTGAGGGCATCCACTTCGCTATGGAGTTCTTGCACAAGAACACCAAGTCCCTCCTCGACTCTGAACTCCAGGACGGAGCTTACCTGTCTGCTAAGGATAAGAACGTGGTCGTCATTGGCGGTGGTGATACCGGTAATGACTGCATTGGTACCTCGGTCCGCCATGGTGCCAAGTCAGTCATCAACTTTGAGCTTCTGCCCCAGCCTCCGCCACAGCGTGGTCGTGACAACCCGTGGCCCCAGTGGCCCCGTATCTACCGTGTAGACTACGGCCATAGCGAGGTGGAGCAGCACATGGGCAAGGACCCGCGTGAGTTCTGCATCATGTCTGAGGAATTCGTTGACGACGGCAGTGGTCGCGTCAAGGGTATCAACACGATCCGCGTAGAGTGGACCAAGTCTGCTTCTGGCGGTTGGGACATGAAGAAGCTGGAGGATAGCAAGCAGTTCTTCCCTGCCGACCTCGTTCTCCTTTCTATGGGTTTCCTCGGACCCGAGGCGCGTGTCCTGGGCGATGACATTGAGAAGGACGGCCGAAAGAACGTCAAGACCCCTGCCGGCTCGTATGCCACCAACATCGAGGGTGTCTTCGCCGCGGGTGATTGTCGCCGTGGCCAGTCGCTGATTGTCTGGTAAGTTTTGCCCCTTAATTTTCTGACACTTATACCATATGGTTCCGTTACTAACAATTCGACTACAGGGGTATCAATGAGGGTCGTCAAGCAGCTCGTGAGATCGATATCTACCTGGAGAAGTGCACTAGCCTGCCTGTCACTGGCGGTATCGTCAAGCGCACTGCACAGGAAACCTTCCAGGCGGTCCATGGCGATAAGCATGCGCATACGGTGCAAGTTCAGGCATAAGCGCCAATGGAAGAATTTGTGTAAGCTTGTGTCGACAAAATAGATTTCGGGTGTTTGGAGCAAGGTCGGGTGACGCGAGACCAATACCTTCCTTCCAACAGGGCTGATTTATGATACCATGAGCAAAAAGGAGGAGCAAAAAGGCAGCTGGCACCGGAGAGCATGATATTTTTTGGTTGCATTTTCCCTACGTTCGTTTATTTGTTTGTTTGACTATACAGATCGAGCCATTGCCCCCTGTATATACTTCATGGCTAGGGTCTTCGAGTTATGTATGGTATATGATAGTAAATGATAGTATATGAGTATTTGATACACCAATGCCTTCTTGGTCTGCCTTAGGCATCTTACCTAGTATGTCTATCCTAACTATCTTCATGTTGAACGGCCACTCTGTCTGCCTGAACGTACTTGATTGAAGTGAGCTTGTAGATGCGCGTATCCTGCAACGCAACATGTTCGTTCATACTTGATCGATATGATGCTTCCGCCTTCCGCCCCGCCCCGACCTTGATCATTGCACGAGTGTACAATGAGTGAAATCTTTGTCGTGAGGCTCCCTGGTAGTATCTAGCTGTCAGCACTGTTCTGTATCATGCATGGCGATGGAGTAGCTCTGGCATGGGTGTTGCGCAGTTTTCCCGCAGCAGCAGCAGCACGTGTCACATGTCCAGCCTACTGATTGGTCAATTGGAGAAGAGCAGCAGTTCGGGCAAATATGGGCAAAATATGGGCGCAGGTGGCAGATGGGGGCACAAGGGAGCACAAGGGGGTACAAGAGGGTACAAGAGGGCACAAGAGGGCACTAGGGGGGTCAGTAGCGGCAGTAGTGGGGGAGCAATCGGTCGGCAACTGGAGAACAGTGACGAAACTTAAGCAACCGTTAGGCCATTGCAGGCTCGTTGCAGGCCACTGAAGGCCACTGCACGTTGCTTTGACGATCGAGGCCTTTGGTGCCCACAAGCCTTGCCAAGTGAGTTATGGGCAATGTTTACATACATGGGATGGAGAGAAAGCTTTACCAACTGCTACATCGCTTTTTTTGGTCTCTTTTTATATTTTAATTCCCGCTTCGCAACATCGCATCACACGACTTAGCTTCTTTCACTACATCAGATTAATACAATAGCAGGGTAAATAAATCATCAGCTTTTGTCTTAGGTATATACCTTACGTATTGCTTGGAATCCACCACGGTTGTACCGCAGATCTCTGGACGTTGGCAGGGTCGGCTGGCTAGCCTAACCTTCATTTTTGCAGAATTGTCTTACCCGTACATGCCATACTAAGACTCAACCCGACACCATGCGTTTCGGCAAGACACTGCAGCAGTCCGTCTACGAGCCATGGAAGGCTCAGTATATGGACTATGCAAAGCTCAAGAACCTGCTCCGCGAAGATCGCAAAGACGACGAACAGGCCTGGACCGAAGAAGACGAAAACCAATTCTGCGATGAGATCTTCAATGTCCAGCTCGACAAGGTCGCCACTTTCCAGGAAAACGAGCTGGCCACCCTCAAGGACCGCGTCGAGGTCGCATTTGAGAAGCTCAAGGAAATGGCCCCGACCGACGACAAGCCCAAGAGCGATATCACCAACTCGAGACTCAAGGAGCTCAAGGCCGAACTCGACTCCATCACCAACGAGGTCAAGGAGCTGAAGAAGTACAGCAGCGCCAACTACACCGGCTTCCTCAAGATTGTTAAGAAGCATGACCGGAAACGCGGCGACCGCTACAAGGTCCGACCTCTGATGAGGTTGACTCTGTCCAACCGTGGTCTCAACTCCGAGTCGGCCTACACCCCGCTGCTCAAGAAGCTGTCCACCATGTACTACATTATTGACTCCCATCTCGAGGAGGGAGATCAGCTCCAGATTCCCGACCTCGAGCACCAGGAGGAGGTCCACAACGGCGAGAAGTACACTGCCCAGAAATGTAAGTTATCGCGCCCTAGAAATCCAAACATGCCTACCTCGTAGCTAACTCTCCGTCTCTCCAGTTTGGATTCACCCGGACAACCTCCTCGAGGTGAAGGCTCTGATCGGGCGCCGTCTTCCTGCCCTCGTATACAGCGATTCGTCCTCTAAGGAAGTCGACGGCAGCGATGACCCCAGTATCACCTCTCTCTACTTCGACAACTCCAAGTTCGACCTCTACACTCGAAAGGTAGAGCGTCAGACCGATACGTCGTCTTTGCGCCTCCGCTGGTTTGGCCAGTTGAGCACAAAGCCCGAGATTGTGATCGAGCAGAAAATCATCCATGAGAATGGCAGCAGTGAGGAGAAGAAATTCAGCATCAAGGACAAATATATCAAGGCTTTCATCGATGGCGAGTACAAAATGGAGAAGACGGTGGAGAAGATGGTGCGTCAAGGCCAGGAGGCCGAGCAAGTCGAGAACTTTCGCAGCGTTGCATCACAACTTCAAGAGTTTGTCACCAAGAACAAGCTCGAACCCGCTGTCAGGGCAAACTACACACGAGCTGCGTTCCAGAAGCCTGCCGACGACCGCGTGAGGGTTTCCATCGACTCCAACATTGCCTTTATCCGCGAAGATACCTTGGATAAGGAACGACCGTGTCGCGATCCTAGGCAATGGCACAGAACGGATATCGACAACAGCAACATGACGTATCCCTTTGCCAACATCAACCAGAGCGAGGTTTCCAAGTTCCCCTATTCCGTTTTGGAGATCAAGATCAAGGAAGGCGCCAGCCGCAAGAGGCCTGCGTGGGTAGAGGACCTGATGGCTTCACATCTTGTCCATTCCGCCCCTAGGTTCTCCAAGTTCGCCCATGGTGTGGCGTCTTTGTTTGAGGATCACGTCAACAACCTACCATTCTGGCTCAGTGATCTGGAGACGGATATCCGCAAGGACCCCCATAAGGCCTTCGAGGAAGAGGAGCAGAGAAAGGCCCGACGAGCCGAGACTGATCAGGTCGTTGGCAGTTTCCTGGGAAAGCAGGCCGGGTCGAGCTCCTACAAGCCAGCTGCTAGCTCGCCCATAGGAAAGTCCTACATGTCCGAGCGTGTTGCGGCCGAGGCTGATGCAGCACGTCCTGCAAATGGAGCCCGCGACGAAAGCCAGGAAGATGATACTGTCACAGAGGGAGACCGCAACTACGGGACCTCGACTTCCGTCTTCCCCGGCTTTTCCATCGCCAGCTACGCCCGTTTCAAGCGGGATCGTGACCGGGCCAAGCTGCCCGAGGGCGTTGTCGAGCCCAAGACGTGGCTCAAGAACGCGGGCCCCCTGCAGATCGAGCCCAAGGTTTGGCTGGCCAACGAGCGCACCTTCCTCAAGTGGCAGCATATCTGCATCCTGCTCGGCAGTCTCGCCGTCGGCCTCTACACGGCGGCCGGCGAGAACTTCCTGGCCGAGTGCATGGGTATCGCTTACATCGCCATCGCCGTCATGGCCGGCCTCTGGGGCTACTTCATGCTCCACCGCCGCCGCAACATGATTCTTGAGCGCTCTGGCAAGGACTTTGACAACTTCATCGGCCCGCTCTGCGTCAGCGTGGCGCTCATGATCGCTCTGATTCTCAACTTTGTCTTCGCGTACCGCGCCGCTTTCGCCAAGGCCCGTGGCGAGGAGGACGGCTCGACTGGAGCTGGCAACACGACTATCCCGCAATATGTTATGGGTGAGTTGTGAGACGTACGAGTATATACTTTGCGGTGGATAGCTCCATGTTCGATTGTCTAGCAGATTTGCTTAAGAGAACAGGATACTCAAGCAACTTCAACCGTCACAGGAGCCGGGAGACTTGAATAGGGGTAATCGGGCGTGTATCATATTAAGTGCATTGCGTGTCTATAAAAACTTGGAGGTCAGAGAACATCAGCGACTTGGATAGGTTGCGTTGTATATAGTCTAGATTGTTGCATTAGTAGTGAATATGAGCTGAAGAATGCTTATATATATTATGTGATGTCGGGCCGGCAGCCCTGTACGCGGAGGTCTAGAGTCAAGATGACGGTGACTATTGATCTCACGGAACGGAATCTTGATATCAGAACTTCTGTGAAACTTATTTTTTGGCTTCAATCTTAACGTGGATCCAGCAACAAAGCAATGATTCGGATCTTATAAACTACAATGACGCAACATGACTGCTAAAGGACGTTGTTGCAGCGATTACCACTGTAACATATCTGAGGGTATCATCGCATGCAAAACCTCCTCAATTGTTGCCCCCAAACTCGTCAACCCAAGCGGCCGTGGCCTTGTCGACCTTGCTGCGGTAGTCCTGCTGCGTGCGGCACTGCTCCAAGAAGACCTCGTACTTGGCGTCGAGCAGAGTCTTCTCGCCCTTGGACGTGCCGGGCTTAACGAGGCGTCCGGGCTTGCTCATGCGGTCCATGATGGTCCAGAGGTTCTCGGTGACGCCGTGGGCGTCGGCGCTGGCCGCCTTGGCGCCGAGCATGGCGGCGCCGTGGACGACGGCGGCGTGCACGTAGCGCGGGATGAGGACGGGCATGTCGCAGACGGTGGCCATGAGGTCCATGAGCATGTCGTTCTGGCACTGCGAGCCGGACATGAAGATGGAGGCGATCGAGTGACCGGACTTGTTCATCGACTCGATGATCTGGCGTGTCTGCAGGGCAATGAACTCCATGGTGGCATAGTAGTAGAGGGCGAGACCGTCGACGCTCGAGTCCGGGCTCAGGCCGATGACGGCGCCCTTCATGTTGGGGTCCGCCACGGGCGAGCGGTTGCCCCAGAGGTCGCCGTAAAAGAAGAAGTGACGGCCCAGGTAGGACACTGACGGTGCGTTGGCCTTCTCGGCAAGCTCGCGGAGGTGCAGATTCAGGTAGTCGTAGAGGTTGAGCTGCATGGCCTCGGCGAGGGGCAGGACCTGGGAGTGCGCGGGATGGGTCTCTATGACATGCCTCAGCAGCTCACCGGTCGCCGACTGACCACCCTCGGCCATCCAGTAGTCTGGAAGCAGTACGTCGCGGTAGGGGCCCCAGACTCCGTTGACAAAGACGGGCTTCTCGGACATGGCCAAATGGCAAGTCGAGGTGCCGGCGACGGCAGCGAGTCGGGTGAAGGCCTGGGGCAGATCGTTCGCGGGTAAGGACTCGTCGGACTGACCATATTCAGTGTCGACTTTGGCACCAACAGTGCCGATCCAACCGGCGTAAGCATCGATCACACCGCTTCCCACGGCAATACCGACGGGAAGCCCAAGCTCTCGGCTCGCCTTCTCAGATAGGGTTCCAACCAGCTCGCCGGCGCTCAAGTACTTGCCATTCTGTGTGAACATCAACAGTCAGCGGTTTGTTTGTGTTAGGGAAGCAACCCGACTTATAAAGAAATAGGCTCACCACCCCGTTGACTCCTCCCATACGCTTGAAGTCGTCTTTGACTAGGTCGCCTAGACCAATGGTCTCGTAGAAGTCCTCCTGCCAGCCCTTGACGCTGCCGTCCACGCCCACGGGGACGAAGCCCTGCTTGCAGACGGTGCTGCAGAAGCTCCGCGTCTCGCTGCCGGTGGCCAGATGGGTCAGAGCATCGGCCAAGTCGTAGAACTTGCAGCGGTCAAAAAGCTCGGGTGACATGTTGTTCTTGAGCCACAGGACCTTGGGGATCTCCATCTCGATGCTCATCTTGCCGCCGACGTAGCGCAGCAGGTTGTGGCCGGTGGCGTTGATCTTCTCCGTCTCCTCGACGGGCCGGTGGTCCAGCCAGAGAATGACGTTTCTGGCATTGCCATCGTCCTCAAAGGTCGGGCCCGTCACCGTGACGGGCTCGTCGGTGTCATGAGAGAAGACGGCCAGGGAGCAGGTGGCGTCGAACCCGATGCCCTTGATAGTGGCGGGGTCGACGTTGGACTGGTGCAGGACTTTGTGCACGCATGAGCAGATGCAGGCCCAGATGTCAGTTGTCGATTGTTCCTGGTGGGATTTCTGTATTAGTCTTCAGAAATACTTTATTGGGTAGAAGCTTCTTTTTTTTTGTCTTACATAATAGCCAGTCTGTGGCTGCCAGAGCTTGATGGTCTCCGAAGCCAAAGCCTTGATGTCTCCGGTAGAGTCGATGAGACAGGCCCGGGCCGAACCAGTACCTACGTCGATGCCGATGAAGTAGTCCTGAACAAGGTGAATCATTTCAGGCTCCATTTTGTCTGATGTTGTACGAAGTTTGTGGGATTGGGATTTAGGAAGGAGGGATCGGGATCGGAGCAGCAGTTGTTTGTTTGGGGGGAGTTAGATATGGTCAAGCAAACGTACATTATTTTCAATGTGAATAACATTGCGAGTACTATATGAGGCAATGGGCCTTCTGTCAGCAAGTGCCGTACATCGTCCCGCGGTGAATACAAAACTACATAACCTAAGGTTCGAGACACCAGGCGCTGATCCATCCGGTCAGGGCTCTCTCTCTCCCACTCCATAAGGCCCAGGGGGCGGGCTACGTACTCCATCGTGCAGTGTGTGATTCCGATGCCGGTAGTTCCAGCACGTATCAGTCAGGACCAGGTAACAGGTATCAGGTATCAGGTATCAGGTATCAGGTATCAGGTATCAGGTATTCAGCTCAACGGTTGGGAGCTCCCGAGAGGTGTGAACAAGCGAACGAATAGCGGCGCGGCGGATGCTGATTCGAGGGCAGTTGCACGCGGCGTGCGTGGGTGGCTTGTCTTGATGACGGGCTGAGCTTGTGTGCTTTTTCTGCCCTTGCGGTTGCGTAAGTAGGTACAGCAGGGTGTCCCGGTGTGTGTGTGTGTGTGTGTGTGTGTGTGTGTCGAGGGGAGGTGTTTGGCGTGCAAGGCAGACCAATCCGATTCCGATCAGATCATACAACACAGCAAGGTAAGACAGCTATGCACCATTGGAGCAAGAAAAGAAAGTCTAGTTGCGCGGGGGTTGCTCTGTATTTTTCTCAGCAAGTAGGCTGCTGGCTACTTCTTACATGTCTACTTTTTGGAAAGCATACGTTGGCAGACAGGGGAGAATGGTCTCGGTATACTTTATGGCATCATGTCGAATGACCTCACCGGTGTATCCTTCCAATAGCTACATGGCCCAGAAGGTACATCCGGCCGGCCAATATGCCAGTATTTCCATAGGCTGGATGGCATTCCGATAGCCATTGGAACCTAAGTGCCCAGCTGTAGTCTGGCGTTCATCGCTGATCAGAGCTGGCCAGAAGCTAGTCTGTTAGCTGGAGGTGGGGGGGCCAGCGGGGCAGGCAGGCAGGCCTGAGGGGCATACCTGAGGGGCATACCGCATACCCCAGGGTCCCTAACGGGCAGTGATTGTCTCCCCATTGCGCCGTATGGGGGTGGGGTAGCTCCTGGATTGGGGTCTTCCGATAGTGCTACCATGAATCTTCTAGTTGGGGAACGTTGGGGGTTTTCCCTTCGACACCAGACCGTGATCCGGGTTGACCGACTATCGTGACTTTCTTGTGCTGCCCTGCTATCTGCAGGGCGGCAAACCAGCCTGCTCGTGGTACGTGTACCTTATTGGACCGTCCTCTTCCTCATACACGGTTTATTGCCACCTCCCACTTTAGGTCCAGAAGCCAGTGGTGGTATGAACCACCAGTCTAGCAGTCCCGATGCCACGATATGACCGAGATACGGTTCTTCATCAAACGATCGTATCGAGAGGCCATACCAAGTGCATCTCGTGAGGTTGCCACCGGGAATCTCGTCATCATCAGGCATGCCCACATGTACACATGTAGATTGCCGTAGAGTCTATCCCTTCTAGATGTTGCCAAGCCTGATAGTCAGTCGAGTATAGTAAGGATATGGTCGATCTTCGTGCCCATCCGGGGTGGGCCAGACTCTTGTATGGAATCCGTTGTATCCGCAGAGCTGGCCGATGAAGAGGTCGAGACTCTTTGGATGACTGCAGGGTATGTCCGTTGCATCGTCGCTTAAGCATCTCTCCCTTCTTCACCGCAAATGTCTGGCGAGCCATGTGGTCATGAAAACATTTTTGCCCTGGGCCGAGAGCGGGAACGATACTACCAAGGCCGGACATGGCCAGTCTGCTTCGTCCAATCAGCGGTTCTACTTCACACAGATGATTGATCGGGTAAAGGGTAAAGTTGCAAACTGAAGCACATGGCGTTGAGTTGCCCTATACTTTCGTTCGTCTAATCGAGCTAAAGGCTGTTTGCCACGACATTCATTATTTGTTCCAGTGAATAGCCACGCTAGTTCACTTAGCTGAGACCCTGCAATATAGGTATATAAGAAGAGTCAGGAGTCAGGATTGCAGCATTCAATACATGGAGTTGACTACCTAACATACCTTATCGAATATTAGGTAAAGAGCACTTGCCTAGAGCAATAGCTGGAATCCATGTAAGAAAGCCTCCATTGACTGATTTGGAGTAGGTAGTAGGTTAGCAGCCGGTCGCTCCTCTACTCCAACATGCCATAAGTTAAGTAAGCAGGTATCCCTTTTGAACAGCTGGAATGGAATGAACATACAGGCAATTGCGCTGCCCGTGATTTCTTCGTCAGTTTCACTGCAAGATCTCTCTGCGCACACTGAAGAAAGCACTCTCAGTTTGTCTTGTTTCCAAACGCATCTCCAAATGCTGCCGTGTTGGTTTCAGCAGCATGCACCGTTTAGGTGGCTAGTGGTGCACATGAATCAGTGGTGGGTTTATATTGTCTTCATTCCATGCTTAATTTCAATTTCGATTTGATCTCGTCAACCTTCTGCTGCACGGACAAATCAGTGCCCAAGAGAGAGATAGCTTATGTAGCAGTCAATCAGCCAGTTTGTTTTGATTTCATACCCAACCAGGCCCGGTCGCTTCAACAACCAAACAATATCACCGTCCCTTCCCATCTTGATGTTCTCGGACGTTTCACAAGTGACATGAAGGCATCTGCATCAGGCACAATCGTGGGCCATTCTGATTTGCTGATTTGCTGATTTGCTGATTGACTGCCCTTCACCAAATGCCCATATCGCCACACATCCTTGAACGCGTACTTTTGACTCAGCCTCATTCATCCGGCTCAATGTGTTGAAAGACCTCGGCATATTTATTAAACACCGCGCAACTACTGCACCTCCACCCGCCACATCGAAAGCGACATCCAGAGGGAGCAGAATCGATACAAGATGAATGAAGAGAAGAAAGGCTTCTGGGCGGGGCTCCGCCGATCGATGAGTAAGGCTCGAGCGCCTAATGGGAGATTGGTTCGCATACGCCATCTTCAATCATCCCGCTGGGGGCTTGCGACTGACGTGCATGCAGGCAAAGGACCCGCCAAGACGCGTGAGTGAGGGGGATGCAGTGATACACAGGCGGGTATCCAAAGACCCGGACCTACCCAGCGCCCGCCGCAGGCCGCGCCGTGCGAACCCAAGGGACTCCAAGGGAAAAGGCCGTGAAGAGGCCAACGGACAGAGCTATGAGTCGTCACCCCTCTCCGAGTGGCCGCCGCCGGGCGTCTCCAGCCAAGAAGAGTTATCGCTTGGCCATGCTATGGAGTTGATCTCCAGAGGCGTCCCAGCCCATAAGGGACACAAACGAGCTATTCCTCACAGGCCGGAACAGTACTACGCCCTCTACGCCACGACGGCTGGAAACAAGGGCGAAGAGACCGATGCGGCGAATGCGCACGATTCGATGACCCAACTCATGACAGTTCGCATACAGGGCTCTGGTGCGCCGGCTTGCCCATGGGACACCCTGGAGCAACCCAGCCACGCTTTTGGCATTGGCAGCCGGCCAGGGACCATCACGCTGAATCATTGGGCGTTTCTATCCAGCGCCCTCCCGCCCGTTATGGAATTACGAGACCCGGGGATAAGCCCGCGAGAGGTCAGCCTGGCTCAGATCTTCGAGCGCCTGAAGGAGTTTGAGGTGGGACTCGAGGACGACAACGATCAAATAATGTACAGAAACCTATACAAGCGGTTTCTTAAGGATCCAGACAAGGTTGTGAGTCCGCATAGGCCAATGGACCGTCAGATCACAGATCTTATCATGGTTCTCTCTCGCCCAGATTGGCTGGACTTTACCCTGCCCAAAAACCAAGTCGTCACCAAGTTCATCTTCGACACCAGTCCCGCGAATCACTCACAATACCTCAAATTCTTTCATCAGTTGCTTCTGAGCCTCGAGCTGGATCTCAGGATAAACTCGAGTATGCACAACGATGGGGCCAAGGCGAAGCTTATGGAATCAATCCCCCCTAAGATACAGTGGAACCTCGCTCTCTCCCGCCGGTGGAAAGACAATGTCCGGATCGAGGCGTACGGCAAAACGGCCGACGAAGTGCAACTTCGTTTCAAGCTCAGGAAGCGTCAGGGAAGAATGCTGAAGCGGTTTGCGCAAATGATGAAGTGGCCGAATCTCGGCGAAGTCCTGGATGCTCTGAAGAGGAGAGCCGTTGACGGGAGTGCGCCGGATATCAGTTCCCGTAAGTTGAGTCTCTCTCGCATATTCTTATCCTGTGATCGCCACCTACTATATTGGAAGATCAACTCTACCCAGCTGTAACGAGTAGAATTTCAACTCATCGCACTATATCTGAACTTTTGTTCACGCCACGTCCACTAACGACTACGCATACAGATACGATGGCTTTCTTCAGCGGTCTAGTTTTACCTGGCGTAAGTCTCATGACTATCTCCCTCTTCTCCACGATAGGGAAGGAATATCCGAAAGTAAACACTAATCGATCTCTCTCCAGCCGACATTTCCATTCCTGATTATGAACTCTCTGGTCGATGTCGATCCAGATGAAGATACGGATTCGCTGGCACTCCTGACTCACCTCCACCCACATTGCGGCTTTCAGTATCGCAACAGCTATACATATTGGTCGTCGTCCTCGATTGTGGGAAAGGTCATGGCGCCGACTTGTCTCGAGGTAGCAGGTTGGATTGGGCCAGCCCAGCCTTGTGCGGATCTCGGATCCTCGCAGATTGCCCGAATCCGCTCAAGGCGGCCGCGACACCGTATCACCGCCGAGGATGTAACTTCCATGAGTGAACGGTCCGACCCTCTAGGACCCCCAGCAGAGGTTTTCCCGGTTAAGGAATACGAACTTCTTACCCCATATGTGAAGGATGATGTCGATGCGGTCCGCGTCAAGCTGTTGAGCCTCCGCCGGCTTTCGGAACATCACCAAGATAGGGGCCCCAGGTGGTTTGACGCCTCAATCCAGTTTACAATTGATGACACCCCCTGGCCTCTACATCTCACTTACGATGTAAGCTTCATCAATGCGTGGCCCTGTTCGGAGGGACCGCATCCTCTATTCTTTGATTACGTTTATACGGAGATGAAGGTAGATGAGATTGTGCACCTCCAGGACTGGGGCAATTTGGCCGGGCTCAACGAGCGGAGCGCGAACTCGACACCTGTTGGAGGCAGCAAGCCGTTTCGGCCGCCAATCATTCCGGACGACGACGAAGAGAGAGTTCTCGTCGTAGAAGCCTTTGGGGCTAAAGACAATGAGGTCTTGGCAAGAGCTTGGTGCTCGCACTGGGGCCACAGCGCTGTGGTGGCTGATATCAGCAAGACATGGTAAGTCCTAGGTTCTCCTCATCCCTGGGCTGGCACTGCCCTTTAGAAACAGAAGCAACTGACATCAAGCGAAAAGCATGGCTTGTGCAATCCGAGAGGCCTATGCGGCGACCTTGACAGTGGTGATTTTAGTAGAGGACGCCTATGATGCTCATGAATGATGCGAGATTTGACGATGATATACCCCAAGGAGCAGGTGGCCGCCTTCTAGCTTACTGACATGATTCGATGCATTATAATTGACTGAATTACCCCATTTAATCATCTGGCATGCATACGCCATCGCTATTAGTGATGGTCAATCCTCTAGCCGACGCCCCCGTTCTGAGAGATGTTCTGTTGGCAGGGCCATCTACGAATGGTCTTCCAGCGAGGCATAAGGTATCTACCATCGACTCCTAGGTGAATAATTACAAGCTCTTATTTGTGATCCTGTATAGCTTAGGTGGGCTAGGGGATAAATCAAAGCCGGAACCCGATACTGTAGTGAGGCGACTACTGCGGGCTTCTTGTCTATGTTCAGCCAATAAATAAAATGCATTATCACTTCAACCGACCGCCTTTTGGTATAAAATGTGAATACCTGAAAGGTAAATGTGGAAGGTGCCGTTGACTTGGGTAAGGCACGTACTTGCCAGCTATTATCTTAGGGGAAGTACATGGAGGGCATTGGCTCCACTAAAAGACCCACCCAAGCTACAAACCGTTCCCGCCTTGTTGATTTCCATCCCATTGAATGTTTTCTCAGCTTTGCAACAGGACTTTTACCTGGACACTAACATCACCAGCATCGCTTTAGCCTTGCTGTGACGGACACTCTTGTATTTTTTTTGTTCGATAAGCAGGAAGCTCCCTACATCATCATGTCGGGCCTATTCGGGAGCAAACCCTCGCCGTTTGCCACTTCTTCTACTCCGGCTGCGGGTAGCAGTTTGTTCGGATCGACCATGAACCCGACCTCGAACACGTCGGCGCAGCCATCGCAAAACACGACCAACCCAATGGGCACCGGGTCCAGCTTACTGGGAAACATGGGCGGCCAGACGCCTAAGCCGGGCGGTCTTTTTGGCGCTCTTGGTGGCACAACGAACCAACAGCAACAATCCTCCTCGCCCTTCGCGAACACGACGACAACCCAGCCTCAAACAGGTACCAGCGCCTTTGGCTCAACCCTGACGGCCCAGAACCAAGCAAGCAACGCGTCGCCCTTTGGTTCATTGGGACTTTCGACAAACAACCAAGGAACCTCGAGTCTATTTGCTGCTTCACAGCAACAGCCGGCAGGCAATGCCGCCAATGCGCAATCGCAGGGTCCCACGACTGGATATTTCGATAGCTTGCTGGCAAAGAGCAAGAAGCAAGCCAATGGGGAGACCGCTCTCGAAGATCTTCCCAGCCTTCAGCTTGGCTTGGGCGATTTGCGCCAGAAACTCCGAAACCTGGGCCCACGCGCACAAGATCCCCTCCAGAGTAACAGAGCCCAGTACATGCTTGCTGCCTCGGGCGTCGACCCAGGCGCAGCTGTGAAAGATCTGAACTACTTCGATATCCAAGCCGGTCGCGTCGAACGACCGAGCTCTGGTGCCGGCCCCTCTGAGCTCGACGTTGATACCTACCTTGCCAACCTACAGACAAAGACAACACTCAGCATGATCGCCGAGGGACTGGAGAGGTCGGCCAAGGAGTTCGACAATTTCCTTGAGGATAATATCACGATGGAATGGGATGCGCAGAGGAAGCGAATCTACGAACACTTTGGGATTCAGACGAGAGATGGCGGCGCTGACAACAGTGCTGGTGCACCCAGGGAGTCGGTTGGAGGTTTCGGCCGTTCTCGACGATCCAAGGCTGCACGCTCAACCCCAACCGGTGAACGAGCTAGCACCTTTGGCAGATCAGTCCTACAGAAATCCGTCATTGGCACACCTAGCAAGATTGGCTCCCACCAGCCCGAGTTCACCGATGTGGAAAACCAGTCCGGAAAGAACACGCCGATGAATGGCGCATCTTCCGTGGATGACCGATTTTTACGAGAGAAGCAGAGTAAACTCTCCGACAAGATTCGGGAACTCAACCGTCATCGGCTGGAACAAAGACCTTACCCTCTGCTCCACGAACTGAGCGACGTCGAGAGCAGGTCAGGCGACCGACACGCCCAGCAGGTTGTGGAGGCATACCAGGCTCTGATTTCCATGGTTGGGGAGAATCCAGAGGCAGAGTCTTTCACAAACAATGCCACTCCTAGAGAACGCCAATTTGCCAAAATATACCTCGAAGCACAAAGCGGTACCCCACAAGCCGTGGAGATGCGCAAGAGGATTCTCAAAGGCGCCAACGAGTTTTTGGAGAACAAGTTCTTTTCTGAAGTTGAGAGCCTCATTACTAAATACCCCCGCGAAGCAAATCTTGGTGGTCGCCCAGATGTTGTAAGCAAAATCAAGGCCTATGTTCGCTTGCGCCATGCGCGCCGAGATCTCGTGCCGGACAACACCGACCTCCAGCAAGTTGGTGGCGAGTATATCTGGGCCCTGATCTTCTATCTTCTGCGGTCCGGGCATGTCACTGAGGCGGCCGAGTATGTCAAAGCAAACTCGACGATATTCCGTACGATTGACCGTACTTTCTCATCGTACCTACTGGAGTATGCGTCAAACGAAGACAGACGGCTGAGGCGCCAATTGCAAGAGCGCTGCAACAACGAATACACGCAGCGATCTCGTAACGCCCCTGAAAACAGCATCGACCCATTCCGCATGGCTTGTTACAAGATCATTGGCCGTTGCGAGATCAACAACCGCCAGCTCGAGGGGTTGAATACAGAGATTAACGACTGGATATGGCTGCAATTCAATCTTGCTCGGGAATCGGACAAGTCAGGAGATCTTCAGAGTGAATCGTTCACGCTGCTGGATCTGCAACAGACCATTCGTGATATTGGCGCCAAGCATTTCCCCAAGACGCCAGCCGACGACACAAACGGCACCTTTGGCATGTACTTCTTCCTACAGGTCTTATCGGGGCAGTTCGAGCAGGCGATACAATACCTGTATCCCTTCTCCTACGTTGATGCGGTTCATTTCGCGATTGGTCTGGAGTTCTACGGTCTTTTGCGGCCGGCGGACCCCTTTGCAAACCCCAATGACCTTGTTACGTTCAACACCCGAAACCAAGCCCAAGTCAGCTTCGGCAGGATGCTGGGCTACTACACCCGAGACTTTAGAGCAGCTGATGTTGGGTCAGCGGTTGACTATTTGGCATTGATGTGCCTCAACGCAGATCTAGATGGCGAGGCCGGCACACAGCAGGCGGAGCTGTGCCACCTTGCCCTTCGTGAGCTTATACTTGAGACACGGGAGTTCAGCAAGCTAATTGGCGATATCCGACCTGACGGACGTCGCATTGTGGGCCTGGTTGAAGAGCGTGGCCCGCTCATTGGGCTTCGTGAGGAGGACGACTTCGTCAAGGCGGTCACTTTGCAAGCTGCCAGATATGCGGACGACAACGGAAGAACAACGGATGCAGTACTTTTGTATCATCTCGCCGAGGACTACGACAGTGTGGTGACGATTGTGAGTCGGGCGCTGAGCGAGGCCATCTCACTCGACATTGGCGAAGACCCGATGCGTCTTCAACCAGTCAAGCCTCGAGCAGATGGCAAGGAAGTCGAGGTGCAGCCTGGCAGCAGTTTGAGCTTGGCCTCGATCGACGACCCCGTGGACCTTGCAAGGACCATGATGGGAATGTACGGGAAGGACGCCATGTTCTACACCAAGATCGAGGAACACAACCAAACGGCTTGCCATCTATTGCTGCAGATGAGCGAGATTAAGGGCATGGTGGAAGCCGGGCAATGGCCAGAGAGTCTAGACGTAAGTGAGATGAGATGAAGTTTGGGTGAAATTGGAAGCGAATGATGTCGGCTAACTAACTTGTCAACAGAGAATCCGAGTGCTGGAAATTCTTCCTCTGGACGCCAAGGGCGACCCGGCCATTATTCGACATTACGCATCCAAGTTCTCTGGGCTGTCGCAAAGCGTGTCGATGAACGTGCCCAACCTGCTGATGTGGACTCTGGCATGCTGCATGAAGCAGAAAGAACGGCTCATGAGCGGACAGTACAGCGGCAACGAAGGGACGCGACGGATGATGTTTGGCGGACTTAAGCAGATGACCATGGACTTGACGACGTACACGAGTCAGCTCAAATACCGCTTCCCGCCGCATATCCATCAAGCACTGGCCAGAGCCTCGGCGGACTAGGTATTAGCTGCAGTTTTCTTGGCGCCGGACGAGGTGGGAGGAGGAGGGCAATGAATGAATGGGGTAGTGCATACTTACATGCATTAGGTAGTCACTCGTAGGTGTAGAATGTATAATGAAGAAGAACAAGAAGAGGATGAAGAAGAGAAGGCATTAGATTTTCTTGGCCGTAGTAGCAAGCAGCTGCTGCCTCATAATCCCGAATACTTGATATTTGCTCCATCCATCCATCGAGCTAGGATCTATATCTGTCTTCTGAGTCTGTCTGTACCCATTGAATCGTATGGATGGGGGACTGTTTGTTAGGTACGGCACCCAAGGGCGCCGGAACTAATAAGCACCCAAACACCCAAACACCCAAGCACCTTCTGTCGTCCATCTACCCACTTAAAGTTAGCGTGAGTCAAGCGCAGATCGATCTTGCCATATTCCCCCCCAGTCAATAAACCAGGAATTTTCTCCGGCACTCACTGCAACCCCCCGGGATTGCTTGCCAATTGCTATTACTGCTTTGTTGCTTATCACCTGCACTTGCGCTCACTGCAGTACCACCAGCAACAGCAATGCGCCGAGCGCTACGGCTGCCACTCTCCGATTCGGCGGCCTGCTGAGCCAACCCATTTCGTAGGACAACATCCATCCTCTACCGTGTAGCCCAATAGGATCTCTGAAAATCCCTCTCTTCCCGCCTTATTGGGGGCTTGGGGTCAGGGCCGCCTGCGTGGTCCGTTTGGTCGGGCAAGAGAATGCCGTCGCCCGCGACCGCCTCTTCAGTTCAACCACATCACCATCATCTTACTACCAACACCAACACCACCACCACCACCATCAATTCAGCGACCCCAGTAGCAGTAGCCGACGCCCATACTCCCGCCGCCTCCATCGGCTCGCCCTCCACGGCCTACCACACCACCACCGCCGGCCACAAGCGAGGCCTGTCGCAATCTCTCGACGGCCACTCGCCCGCCGAGTCCAACGCCTCGTCGCCCCATCCCCTCCGAGACAACACCTCGGCCCCCGATGACCAGAGGGCCAAGAAGCGGAAGCCGGGGCCGGGCTCCAGAGGCGTAGCAAACCTCACCCCCGAGCAGCTCGCCAAGAAGCGCGCCAATGGTATGTCATCATGCTGGTTGCTTTTCTTTCCTTTTTATGCCTCTTGCTATACCGAGCTTGTGCTTGAGAGGTGGAGGTGGTGCCACTTGCCTGCGTTCCAGCTGGCCAAATTTGATAGACACTCTGCACACTATTGGCTCCTGTGTATGCATGTTGGCCTTCGGCTGTGGCACTTTACTCGACCCTGTCTATGATATAAAAGTCATGTTGCTAACCACCCGGTCCTCCGCTACTCAGACCGAGAGGCCCAGCGAGCCATCCGCGAGCGGACCAAGAACCAGATCGAGGCCTTGGAGAAGAAGATTCGCGACTTGACTTCCCAGCAGCCTTACCAGGAGCTCCAGGCTGTGATACGCGCCAAGGAAGAAGTCGAGGCTGAAAATGCCGATCTCAAGAACCGCATGGCCTCCATCGTATCCTTGATCCAGCCGGTATTGAGAACCCCACAAGATGGATCGTCATCGTCATATAGCGCCCCTCCTGTGCAGCCCTTTATAAATGCACAGGCAGCCCCGACTACCCAGGCTCACTTGTCTGCTCCAGCCACTTCCACGCCACCGAGCACAGCTTCTCCCACATCGGCAGAGCAATCATGGCAGGCCTCGGGCGTGCACAGCGCGGGGTCTTCGGTCCAGGCCAGTCCCAACTTTGCACAGGTCAAGTTGATCGGCCAACAGCGCACACAGGCCCTCGAGCTGGGCGCCGGTGAACAGCTGCGATTGGATTTCCTCTTGGATTCTTCCTCGGCACAAAAGCTGAACCGGATGCAGACTGGTGTCAATGGAGCGCAAGACTCGCCGGCCTATAGCCACCTACCTATGAAGCACGATTGGAATGGCGTTCCCATCCCAACTGCAGCGCGGTCCGGGTGTTTGGCGCAGCCATTGGCACAGTCCTCAAGTCATCACCAGTACGAAAATGGGGGGCATATTGCACACGACCAGGATCCCTCTTGGATGGCTTTGTCAGGTCCCAAGAACTGTGGTCCTACGTGCCCTCTCGATAGTCTTCTCCTCGACTTCCTCCACGAGCGACGACAGCGTGCGGCCGAAGGGGTCTCAACACATGAAATCGTCGGTCCCCGTTACCCGTCTGTTTCGTCGCTTCTAAACCCCTCCAACAGCGCTTACTCACACCCCCTTTCCAAGGTCTTCACTGACATCCTGGCCACATTCCCGGGCATATGTGGCTTACCTGAGCGCGTTGCCGTGTTGTATGTCATGTTTCTGGTAATGCGCTGGCAGATCTCACCGTCCAAGGAGAACTATGATCTGTTGCCTCCATGGGCTCGCCCCCAACCCTCGCAGGTCTACATCAGCCACCCTGCCTGGATAGACCACCTTCCCTTCCCCCACATGCGAGAGCGCATGGCCAAGGATTACAACCCGGCGGATTACTTTTTCGAGAACTTCTTCATCCCCTTTACTACCACACTGAGCCTCAACTGGCCGTACGAGGAAACAGATTGTCTGCTGCAGAGCCCCGACGGCGAGGAGCTACTCATAAACCCCGTATTCGAGCGGCACATGCGACGGCTGGAGAACTGGACGCTGGGAGACGCGTTTCACCAAACGTTTCCCCAGCTTGACGGAACGTACAACCTCAAACGGGATGGAAGCATCGCTCGCAACAATCGCGACGGCAGCTTGGAGGTTAGGCCAGGCGCCAGCTGATGTGTGTACGTGTGGTATACGGCATCAACCCCTTTCGATATATATACTTTTCTTCTGTTGAATTATTAAGGATGGGCAAAGGTATGGCGATGTCCATATCAAGGCATGTACAGAAAAAAATGGTATCAGTGCATATGTATTGCATGGGCACCGGAGTTTTGTAGGGTGTCTGTCTTTTCTTTTGGTTTGCGGCGTTTGTTGTACCGCGAATATTTTGCTTGTTTTTACTGGAACGGATGGATGGGCACAAGAACGGACAATGGCGGGCTACACAGCTTGGAATTGGCCGAGCGAGGACCTGGGCGACACGACACGTACGTCTTTGCTGGCTTTTGTATTTACGGTTACGTGTTTAATGTGTACATATTTCACGGACACAGTTTGACTTCCCAGAGTGGGCGTGGATTATATAGGACGGGCTCTTGAGTTTGGCCTGTACAGACAGACACGTTGGAGGCTGGCTTTCTTGGACATTACAGATACAGGGAGGCTAGTTGATGACTATGGGTTATCGTGCGTGCTCTTGACCAAGTTACTATCGTATGCGCTGTTGACGCGGGTATCTATCTGCTCTAACATAGTTAATAATACAATGAAAGTCATATGGCCCTGCCTGGTCGATAACGTGTCTGTTTTCCCTGATTCATGGGTATCCTATGGTTTGTATTTCATAAGCCAGAACCAGCAACCAACAATATCCACCATAGTATAGTGTTGTTACCGGTGACTGGAGTCGGTGGTATATTACTCGCTGGCTAATTGCTATCAGAACTAGTGCATATATACGACGAGCCTGGCTTGCTGACTAGACCTTTCCTCATGCCTCGTCGCCTAGATTCCTCACGCCGAAAGTGTAAGCGTTCAGGTTGCTGCCGTTGCCGACGAAGAGCGTGGGGTGGCGGTCCCGCGGCATTGTCTCGAACTGGAGCGCCTGAATGACGCCGCGGTGCGACCGGATCTGGTCAATGTCGGGTGACTCCAGGCGGTGGCCCGTCTGCGTGGAGTAGACGGCCACCTTGCCGTCGTCGTGGGCGGCCGCGACGATGCCGTTGTCCCGGTCGACGTCGAGCCCGATCTGGATATACGGGCCGTTCCTGTACTCGGGGAACTTGACGACGGGCAAGACGTGGGAAAGGGTGGGATGGTGGCGATTCGCTCGTGCGTTGTTATGGTGGTGGTTGCGGTTGCGGCTGTTGCTGGTGTTGCTACTGTCGCCTGGTTTATCCCGCAGCATGCGAACGTCGTAGACGGCCATGATGTTCTTGAGGCCACTGATGAGAATATGGTGTTCATTGAGGGACTTGATGTGGGTGATGGGGGTTCCGAGCCTCTTCGAGACGTTCCGGGTATCGTCGTTGCGGTCGCGGACATCCTTGATGGAAAGGTGGCCGGGACGCCCGCCCGCCAGCAAAATGGAAGGGTGTTCGTTCAAGAACTCGAGGGCGAATATGTCCCGGTATATCTCGGCGTACGAAGTGGCGTGGGAGAAAGGCGCCAGCCACCGTGGATCCCTCTCAGCGTCCCACTGCAGAATGCCCCGGTTCGACCCAATGGCGCACACCGTGGAAGACGCTGTCGGGCCGGGGGTTATCACATTGATCTGGTAGTCGCAGATTTTCGGGTTGTGGCCAGGGATGTCGACGTTAGTGAAGGGGGTTTCTGAGTCTCCGACCCCTGTTTCGTTTTTTAGGTTATGATCAGTCAATGTAAACACGGAATGGAGCCTATAGATAGAACTTACCCCATCCCAGAAGCCACTCGGGGGTTGTCCGTGTCGAGGTCTCGGGGGCTTCGATGGGCTTGAACCTCCAGAGCGACATTGTTCGCCCAGGGGCGCGACTGGACACTAAAACACTCGTTGATGGCTTATGGTACTTGATATCAGACAATTGCGATACCGCCAACTCATTGTACGGGTTACCACGGGGTGTGTTGTAGTTAGCAAGCAACTGTCGATGAACCCTGGAACAGTCTGTTAGATGCCATGATATAAGGGACGTACTAGATGGGAGAAGCAACGCTTACCTGCCATTGCGGTCTCTAGGAATGTATGTAGAGAAGAGTTGGAGCTCATCCAAGGCTTGGAGAGTGTCAGATAGAAATTATCCTCGCAGGGTTGTTATGGTGGACATGGAACCTGGGGCCAGTGTTTGACTCACTTGCATATGCCACCCCGAGTCCAGTCTTAGTATCGGCGCCAATGACGCACAACTGCTGGATGTTGGTACTCGAGCGCCAACGGGCATCGGCCAGGGGGACCATGCCCTTCTCAACCATGCCCTTGGCATAGCTGGCCTGCTGGACGTCGCGGCGGAGCAGGCCGAATTCGCGAGCATAGACGCCTCCAATCAGGGGGTCGTTCATCAGCCGGGAGCGCTTCAGCCGCCCCTTTTCCAAGCTGAGGCGTTGGAGGATGGCCGCGGCCTCTTGGCTCTCGAGTCGGCGCTTCTTGACATTGTCCGAGGACCAAGATGATGTCGTGGGGGCAGTGCGGCTATTCTCTACTTTGAAGTAGCGTTTCTTCTCTTCATCTGCGTGGAACTGTTAGTAATCACATATATCCCGGTTGGGGGGTTTGACTTGCCGTAGAAGTAACCTGGGATCTCCCTCATTTTCACTAGCACTATTGAAGGGCATCGCAGATGTGAACTTGAGCTGGTAGGGATGGTCTACTATTCTTGGAGCACCAGGTGACGCCAGGCACTCATATCTGCCGAGAGAAGAAGCGACAGGCCAGCCGAAATCTCTGCGATGCTCAGAGTACCGAAGACAGGGTTTTGCCTTCTTCTGCCTAACTACTGCGCCCAGGGAAACCAGAGATACATTTGACCTCCAATTTGGCTTTGCAAGAAGGAAGTCAAGCAGAGAGAATCACGTGATGTTAGTCGCGATGGTTTTTGTATGGGGTTCGATAGAGGGACCGCGTAGATAGTGATAGCGATAGCGACGTGGTTACGTCAGTAGTTGTTATATGTTGAGTTGTGCATATTCCGCTCGTATGACCAGTGAGGCGAGCCAGCGAAAAAGAGACTCATTCTCAGCTAATAATAAGCTTCCCAGCCCAGCTAGTTACCTACCTAAGTCAAGTTACTGCTACGTATGCATATGCAATGCAGCTCTAGCTACAGACCTACCCTCTAGCTACCCTCTAGCTACCCCTCACCTAAATTGGAGAAAGCAGAAAGCAGAAAGCAGAGAGCATAAAACAGAAAGCGAGACTCGCGTCGTTGCTGGGAAAGTACGTGTACCTGCCTATTTTACTTGCAACCCCTCCATCCTCCTCCAACTCCTTCCGTCAATACACCTTCCTATACTATACACAACACCTATATATAAACCAACCAAACATGTAAGTCAACGCCCGGTCGAAAAAGAAAATAAAAGACAAAGAAACCACAAATCCAATTGGTCGACACCAAATTACCAATCACTGCCAATTACTAACTAACCCATCCAAACAGCAACCGCCAAAATGGTCTACACCTTAACCGTCCACATGTACGCCAAGGACGATGCCGAGTGCATCGAGAAGCTCAAGCTCAAGCTGATCGAGGCCGCCCGTGTCTACCGCAACGACAAGGAGACCGTCGACTGGTTCGTCATGCAGGACGTCCACGACCCCCGCGCCTTTACCGTCGTCGAGCGTTTCGAGCAGGAATCCGTAAGTCCCACGACTCACATTCTTTCCCGTGAACCCGGCCATGTATGCATTCAGTCAGTGGCTGACCAGAGAACCCCCCTCCCAAAAATATAGAGCCAGAAGTACCACTTGGAGAACCCTTACTGGAAGACCTTTGACCCGTATGTGATCCCCTTGTTGGCCAAGGACATGGATCTGCGCAGACACGAGGAGCTGGACACCAGCAAGGACGTCGTCGTGCCTCAGTAGACTGCCTACTATATACTATATACTATATACAATAGAATATATATAAGCAGCTTGCATTAGCATATATAAAAGAAATCTACAACCAACCACCCAAGTTAGCCTCTTACTTGTCGAAATTGGGTACACTTCCACATCAGACATACATGCGAGGATCTTTACGCCACACAAAGACAATAGTCCTCAAGCATGCATCATCATATCACAGTCACGAGCACAAGACAGGTTGTAATTTATACTTTTTTCATTAGGTCTTCTAGAAACTAGGGAAATCTGTAGGTGGGTATAGGTTCACCAGGCTGACACGTATCCGCGTTATTAGGCAGGTAGGTGTGGCCTTATACAGTAAACAAAAGGAGTGTGAGCAATCTTAGACGTGCCCCGAAAGCATGATACCCCGAGATACGAAGAGCCCATCACAAATAAGAATTCCCCAACGGTGCTGGCGGTCAATTTGCGCTGCCCGTCTCTGGCGGGGTCGTCTATTGCGACTTCTCGTGCTGGGTGGAGACACGTTGGAGCGAAACAACTATGAAACATGTTAGTCAACTGACCAGTAGTAAACTGAGAGTAGTGAGAGGTTAAAAACTTACCGAAATCCTCGAGAGATCGCTGCTTCTGGTTGCCCTTGGGCGACTTTCCGTGCATCAGGTTGTCGAAGCCAACAGAGTCCTGGAGCATGTAGTAGAGACCACCCATGATGCAGAAGACACCGAAGGAGAAGATCCACACACGGACGACGGCGACAATGGAGGTAGGGTCGCCGTTCTCGAACCAACCCCAGATACAGAAGCAGGTGGCGACAATGTCGACGACAAGGACGGCACCCGACAATTGCCAAGAGGGCATCGAAGACCAGAAAGGACCGTTGGCACGAGTGATGAAAATCAGCCAGTTCTCAGTGAGAGAGACCTGAAGGAAGACAACCTCGTCAAGGTTACCGAAGTTCTGGATAATACCGCCGTGGATACCATCGGGAGTGATACCGCCAGCATACATAGTAGTGACAGTGATCCAGGTACCGACAGCCAGGACAACACCGAGAAGGACGGACATTCCCCAAAGCTTGGGCAGGTTCCACTTGACGGGAGACTTGGAGAAGGGAGCGTTATCGTAAGCAATGGCCAGGGTAGCAACATCAGCGAAAATGGCGATGAAGACGACCAGGACAATGTTCAAGCTGCGGTTCAGAATAGCGATCCAGAGACCAAGGTAGATCTCGAGATGGATGGACAGAGCAATACGGTAGACGACGTAAGCGTACATGCGGTGGAAAATTTGACGAGAAGTCTTGAGAGCATCAATAATGGCACCAAGACCGGGGGCAAGGAAGACGATATCGGCAGCAGAGCGGGCAGCGTCGGAGGCACCCTCGACAGCAATACCGGTATCAGCCTTCTTCAGGGAGGGAGCATCGTTCACACCATCACCAGTCATGGCAACGAGGTAACCACGCTGTTGGAGAATCTCGACGACGTTGTACTTGTGCTGGGGGAAGACCTCGGCGAAACCATCAGCAGCCTCGACGAAATCGTAGACCTCAGAACCGGGCATGTCACCGCCGCCACCGAGACCAAGGCGCTCAGCGTTGTAAACGTTGGTACCGAGACCGAGTTGACGAGAAGTTTCACGAGCGATACCGACGGCATCACCAGTAAGCATCTTGATGGACAGACCGAGAGACTTGGCCTCGTTGATAGTGCGGGCGGTATCGTGACGAGGGGGATCAGAGCAGGGCATGATTCCGAGAATTTCCCAGGCACCCTCACCTCGCTTGCGGGCAACACCAAGAGAACGGAAACCACGGGTGGCGAACTCAGCGACCTTGTTCTTGTAGGCCTGGTCGACCTCCTCAGGGATGGCGTGGTCCTCCTCAACAGTCTTCAGGACGAACAGAGGAGCACCCTTGACACAGGTGATGACCTCACCCTGGGGAGAGCGGACGATAGCGGTAACCTTCTTGGAGACGGGGTCGAAGGGGAAGAACTGCTCAACGTGGTACTTGGACAGAACACCCTTGGCACGGGGGTAGTACTTGAGGGACTTGAGGAAGGCCTTGTCGATGGCATCGATACCCTTCTTCTTGCGGCTAGCAGCCAAGCAAGCAGTGAGCATGAGGTCCTCGGGGTCAACACCAGCGACAGTGTAGGGCTCGGACAGAGACAGCTTGTTCTTGGTCAGAGTGCCGGTCTTGTCAGAGCAGAGAATCTCGACACCAGCCAGGGACTCAATGGCAGACAGCTTCTGAACGATAGCCTTCTTCTTGGCGAGGTAAGCAGCACCGACAGCCATGGTGGTGGTGACGACGGCGGGAAGACCGACGGGGACACCGATAATGGTGATGGCCAGGGTGAAACGGAGAATGTCAACAATGGGGTTGGAGCGGTAGAACGAAGACACCCAGACAACCAAGTTGGTGAGGACGACGAGAACCAGCAACACAGTACCGATACCGTTGAGGACTTCAGTGAAGTGACCAGTTCCGGAGTTGGCTTGGTTGACGAGAGCAGCAGCGCGACCGACGAAGGTGTTGTCACCAGTGGCGGAGACGACCACGAAGGCCTCACCACGCTTGACGGAGGAAGAAGCAAAGCACTGGTCACCCTTGTGCTTGTCGACGGCGAGAGATTCACCAGTGATGGCAGACTGATCGACTTGCAGGAAAGCATCCTCGGTGACGATGCGACCATCGGCGGGAATAATGGTACCCTCCTCAACTTGCAGGATATCACCGGGGACAACTTCGGGGGCCTCAATCTCCTTCAGGGTACCGTCACGGAGGACGACAGCCTTGAGAGCGAGGGTCTTCTTGAGCTCATCGACAATGGAACCGGCCTGGAATTCCTGGACGAAACCAACACAGGCGTTGAGGAGAAGCAGACCACAGATGACACCGAAATCAATCCAGTCCTCAAGACCAGCAGCCAGGACGGCAGCAGCCTCCATGACGAACTGGATAGGGCCGACGAAGTAGGAGAAGAACTTGAGGATCAAGTTCTCCTTCTCCTCCTTCATCTGGTTGAGACCGAACTTTCTACGGCGGCTTGTGACTTCACTTTCTGTGAGACCCATGCTGCGGAGGGTGTTAGCATATGCAGTGACATTTTGCGGGGGCGGGTATGGGGTAGTGGTAGCTTACCGAGTGTCTGTCTGAAGCATGTCCTCGGGGACAGTACGGCCGGCAGCGGGGCTGACGTCGCCCTCTTCCTCGTCCAGATCATCGCCGCCATCTTGAGACTCGAGGTCCTCAATCAGAGCGTCAATGTCTTCATCTTCGTCCTCATCGTTCTCGGCCTTGACCTTGGTGGGGGCAGGGTCGGCGTGGCGTTCCTTCTCGTCGAACTTGCCGGACTCAATGTTTGTGTTCAGCGCCGGTGCGCCGGCAGGTTGTGACTCAGCCATGGCTGGCGAGTGTGTATTATTATGGTAAGCTGAAATGCTTCCTTGATGGGATGGCAATTGTTGTAATTAGGTCGCGATCCAAGGATGCTAGGGTGTGTACGAGAGTCGGCAAATCCCAAAAGGAATGCTGAAGAGATGCTGGAAGTGGTTCTTCTTTAGGGTGTTGTCCAGGAGTATAACGTCCAAAGGAGAAGAGAGGAGAGGCACGTCAACCTAGTCGTCCGTTCTGACAGAGGCGCGTAAGGGAAAAAGAAGAAGGGAAATGAGTAGGAAGGGAAGAGCCCTCACTTATAAAAGACGAGGGCAGGTGGAGCACTGGTGAACGGAGAAAGCAGCTCAGAAGCGCAGAATGCCTTCCACGGCGCTGCCAAAGTTCCCAAGGTGCCTGCTCAAGCAGCCAGTGGCCAGTGCAATTGGTTAGCGTGGAGATTTTTTCCTCGGTCGAGGTTACTTTCTCAGGCACGGAACGAACGTTGTTGTCGGAGGTACCGGCTACTGGGCACAGTGTACAGTGTGGTCAATGTTTATGTAGGTGTGGGTGTGGGTGCGGGTGCTGGTGTGAGCAGTGAATGCAATGCATGTATGTACATACAACCGATGTTATTATTTTTTCTCTCCCCTGCCAGTAGTAGCATTCAATGCTTGCCCTGTTCTTTTGTACCTGGGGGGCATAGCTGCTGGAGATAGACACATAGATACATGCTCCTACTACGGTAAGATTGCTACCCCAGTTAGGAAATAAACACTGGGAGAGCCAGGGTAATCTCTCAATCCAAACAAAGCTCCAATGGCGTAATGGAGCCGGCCTTACCTTTCTGATGCAAGAGTTACTGCCATTTCCCCCGGAAAACATCCAATTCTAGTTGATCACGGTTCGATTACATTGCGGTCTCCTAGCCCTGTGCCTTTTCTCTTGTTTCTACGATCTCTGTTCTCTGGTGTGTGTATGAGTGGGTGTGTGTGTGTGTGCCCTTACTCCGTTATCTACCACTCGACTTGCGAATAACTGTAATCTATTATAGAGTTTATTGAGTCCATTGGAGAATACCTAAGAGAATGGAGAATGGAGAATAGACGAACGATTATGCTCACGTCGGCTCCATGCTCAGCACGGCTATTGTGTTTCTTTCTGTACGTACCTGACATAGCTCTCTCTCGTTCATCCATCCGTTCCGTCCAGACCTGGCCTAGCCTGTAGGAAAAAAGCTTGGAGCTCCCACTGAGGGCCCCACCACTCTAGCGGCCATCGCCAATCATCGGCCTCGCCCTCATGCCTGCTCAGCGCGAGCTGTGCCGATTCTATCAAAAGGGCAAGGAACAAAATCGCGCAAGCCCAGGTGCATCTGACTCTGACGTCGACGGAAGAGCGTAGGAACATGGGATTGACAAAAGGACGGCCTAGGACGGCCAAGGGAAACGATGGACGATGAGAAGGAAAAAGTCATGGCGCCAGAATGCGACAGTGCTCTCTACAGTGTACGGTCATAATGTCGAGCGTAGTACGAGTGGCAGGTCACCTCGCAGCTCAGTCAGGTCAGACCGGTTAGTCAGGTCAGTCATAACATCGTCGTAATACCTAATGTTGTAGCCCATGCCATTCATTGCTTGCCATGTACAAAGAAATCGAGCCGAACCCTGGCAGCCTGGCTCGCTTCAGGTCCCAGAGTGCTTGCTTGAGCTTGAGCCTGGAGTTGAGCCTTGAACCTTTGATCGATCAATTCCTTGGACCATTTTATCTGCCCCCTTAATTCTTTACCGACCATCCCGAACGCATCTCCATCGTGAAGGCCCTCTTCCGCATGCGTTAGACGTTGGTTGACGGGTACAGTAAGAGCGAGAGAGGGTCAGCAGCTGTTGACTGGGTGCTCTCCTCCTTCCATCCTGGTTTCCAGAATCTGCACCGACGGTTGCTGTCGACTTTCGGATCGTTTGGTTTGTTGTTGTTTTTCTCGTACGGTTGCTCACCTATCCCTATCCTTGTCCCCTTTCCTGTCTCTCTCGTCTCTCTCCATTCTTGTGTCCTCGGCCCCATCCAGTCCTCCCAAGGTCGTGTCCATAATTCGAGCTTCCCGAGCTAGCTCCCAGCTCCGGTTGCTGCGAAAGGTGACATTTCGCTGCCTTGCCCCATGGCCTGGCATGCATCATCCCTGCTCAAGTGCACAGCTATTGACCCTGCTTCTTCCTGGCGCCCAGATGCCGAGTCGAGCGCTCCCCATCTATCTACAGTACAGTATTGCAACCTACACTAGTCCCTGACCCACATGGGTTCCTATCCTGCTTGTTCCTGTTAAAATAGCTCACCCTCCACGCTTTCTCCAAGTGTGAACTATCGGCTGCACACTGTCGGACCCGTCTGCACATGGAGCCACGCCTATTTGTCGTACTGTACGGCCCAGTCAGTGTTAATAAGTCAGTGGCTCGAGAGATCGCCCGAGCCTTACTCGCATTTGCAAGCCACGAGATTCATACCAAGAGCCCTGTGTATCACCATAAACCCTTAGATGGTCCCTTATTCAGAACATGCCAAGATTGCTTGCTATCTATCATTATCATTACTCCTCCATGTTCCCCCATTGTACGTACATATTATCAATTCATCTGAACAATTCCCTCACTGCTGGCCCGTTTCGTGGGGTGTGAAACAAAAGACCATCTGCCTGCCAGACGAATCGGAAAGGCTGGGCGAAACCATCCATTCGTTAAAAAGAAGAGTACCTACCAAATCAATATGCCGGGTGAGATACGTCATTACGTGCGATCAGCATCACTTTATATTCACATTGACTGTACAATGGCCTGTGCCTGCGAGAAAAGGCTGTCTTTCCCGCGGACAATCAGTCATCGGGTCGCAAAATAGCCCAGCTGCCCAGTCAAATAGTCAGATGTAGTGGGCTACCATGGACTACCATGGACTACCAACATAGCAACCCCGGATATCGCCTCCAGAATACAATCGTTCCGTCCCGAACTTGGAGTTTAGTGGGTTCTTTGGCCTTGGTCTTGGGGGAGACTGTAGGGTTCTGGATGTCAAATCCCTCGAAACGGTGAGTGAGGTAGGCGGGCGAGGGAATATTCCATGAGCCGGTGTTTTCGTGTTGGCCAACGGGATGTCAAGGCTTAGCTGGAGGTGTGCCTTGGTCGGCCTTGCCGCCCGGTTTCGGCCGCCGCCACGGCAACTGCTTGGTGTGTGAATGCGTCAAATGAAGTTTTTTTTCTTTCGCCTTCCTTTACATTGCATGCATTACCGAATAACCTTGCCTTGCTGGCCCTTGCTTGGGTGAGCGATATACCGGCTAACAGCGAGCGCGCCTCCCGGCAACCACAAACGAGCTTTTTCTGGGGACCTGCTGAAAGGGTTCGTCGGTCTCGCGACCTACTAAACAGAGAGGCAAGCAGGCAAGTGCGGGAGAGGAGGTCATTTCCAGCAAATCAACAGGCCGATTGACAGCTCACTATTGCTAGCACTGGCCAACGACAGCAATTCTCCGACGTTTGGGCCGAAGGTGCTTGTCGTGGCTCCGTTCTGATCAACGAATTAAGGGCGTCGCGACTCCAGTTCCCCGACTCGCTGATAGGCACTAGCGACTCGATCTGGCCTGCCTAGCATACATACATACCTTGGCTTGCATGTCCTTGCTGAGCAGCCAATAGCCAGGGTCTTTGTGCATCCAGTCCACAGAATAATTTCCAATGGAATCCATCCAATTCAGGAAGCGTAATGCGGGCAAGGCAAGGCTTCTCAGGGCTCAAGCGAGCACCAGCCTGCCAGCTTGCCATCGTTGATTCCGTCTCCGTGGAGAGAGAGACTGCATCCCCACAAGAACACAAGAACCCCATTCTTTCCAACACCAATCACATCGGCCCTAAAAGAAGATTAGGAAAGGGACTTATTCTGACCTGGCAGGGATCTTCCGAGTGCCACCTCTAGGCTCTGGGTTGGGTCTTGTTTTTTCGACGCCAGCACGGCCAGACCTCACCAGCTCACTGCCCAGTGCTCACCCTCTCTGTCTACGGAAATTTTGCCTCGCACGTATCGCGGGCATTGCGCGGGATTCACTCGCTATTGCTTGCCCACCCCAAATCTCCAGCCGCATGCTACGTGATCGCCCTACATCTGGCGCATATCTGGCCCTACTTTTAACATTCCATGGCCTTCTATCAAGCTATGTATGTACGATGACCGTGCTTTGCTACCAACCCCCCACGAATGCAATGCTCGTAACAATGCGTTGCAAGTTGCCAACACGCGAACCCAACCGGCAATCGGACATTCGGCACTAGTATAGGTTGAGCCGTGCCTCGGTGCCCAGCAGCAAGCAGCTGGTCTCCAGTATCTCCTTATCAACACCCTTTTCCCGCCTCACCGCGTACCCACTCACGGCTGCTCCTGAGCCCTGCAGGTGGTAACAAAACCAGCCTGCGGGATACCGCCAAACCGAACAACCACATCGATGTAGAATGATAATAGCAGATCCTTGACCGACAAGAACAGGAAAAAATAGAGGGAAAATATGGCAAGCTAGTTGACCCAAAGATGGCCAATGAGCCAACTTTTTTTTCACAAACAAACGGCCGCTGTTTCGACTTGGAAAATACACTGAAATCAAGGTGGTTTACAAGGAGTACTTTGGGATTGACAGCTGGATCTTGTGTCGCGGGCGTTGATTGGAGCGGCGCTTATGGAAGAGCCCGTACGCTCTACTACGTTGTACATTAGTATGGAGTGCCTTGCATATGGTTCGGATATTACGCCCACCCACGATAAAGAAGCTTGGCATCCACCCTTATTACATACACTGATTGCTTAAATGCGTTGAAGAGTGATGTGGGATGTCTACGGCCGTGGTTGTACGCGCGATTTATTGCTCACCGCCCTCCGTATCTGACAATGATCGAACACCTCAATCAATAAAGCCCCGTTCGAATAGCTATAGTCAACCCAAGGCAGCCAAAGTCAACCTCTCGACGATCTCCTTTATCACTTATGCGGTGTGTAAGGCTCCGGCGCATCCAGAGATCGCGTGTGCCTTCCCGTGAAGAAGGTAAAAAGGAGAACGACATGACAACAACGTTGTCCGGCATCAGACGAAGCCCCCAGGATGCAGGATGCCTTGTCCCAGGCCGCTTGCTATTGGCAGGGTAGTCCTTTCCTACAGAATGTGAAACCTGCATCTGAAGCTTATTTACCACTAAGCGACGTCGAAACATCGGTCTGCTGCCCGTTTGGTGGTGGTTGAGTAAACAATTGTTTGTTTATGGGCAAGGAAGAGCAAGCTATCAACCGACTTCATCGCCAGCCACCTGCGACAACGGTCTAATATCCGTTTCCTGTCATCTGTCAACTTCCATTTCCAAGCCTGCGTGTTTCCGATCTAAATGAATCCAATACTACTTTTCATTACCTGCCGACCCTTCATTTACTGTAGAGTTTAGTTTTCCTGCGCATTCCCTTACCAGGTCACCAAAGTTAAAGTTAAGATGTGCCTGCTATCTTGAAGTCTATACCGCATTCTTTGCACGCGCCCGTCAAGGTTCTTCTAGAAAACTGAGAGGCTGATCTAGTATGTGCAACTTAAAAATCTAGACGTATTCCGATATCCGTAACTATGGATCTTAGAAGCTTCAACCCTGCATCCTTTGGGGCAAGAGAGTTAGGTTAGTTGTCCAGTGTTAAGGTTTGTCTTTTTTTTTTTCGCTCAAGAAAAAGCTGTCCTGTTTCTGGCCACATGCAGCAAGACGGACGTCGGTCCCGGTCCGGCCAGTCAAATTCTCCCTTCCAGATGTGTTCAATCGGTATCCCCGAGTGATATGGCAGCAGACCACCACTCTCAGCCCTACGATGACGTTGCTGGCGCGCTTTGATGGATTGTGGCGGCTCTGAAAAGAACAAGCTGCAGACGCAACGAGGGCCCATGAGCTGGTGAGCGTGAAAAAACCCGATTAGCCGATATACAACTAGCCAGATACGTGCTGGTAGTAGAAGACGAAGTCCATGTCCCGTAGCAATCAATTGCTATGACTATCACTACGGTCTACGGATGCCGTCGCCCGGTGGTGGGAAGACATGTGAACAAAGGCAGGCAGGCAGGCAGGTTCGTATCGTCGTCATTCTCTTCCGATCGATCAAGCAAGCAAGCATCTTTACCTGTACCGTTTTCAAGCTTTCCCAAGCTTTGCGAAATCCTGGATTCCCTTACATCGACTCGCCGCGCGCTGCGCACTGCGCAGTTGATGTGATGTGATGCGATAATGCCTGCCAGGCTGCCCCCAAGTGGGCTTTTTCAAGCACGATTATTGAGAGCCAAGACTGCCTGCCAAATAACGATCATCGTCTTTTCCCCAAAGTATCCCCCATAGAGTCTCCCCTTCTTGGCATGTTGGATTGGCTCCGCCTCCGCCCAACTTGCCGTCATTTTTTTGCGGCGCGCGGGTTGGGGCTGGGCTGGCTGGTCTGGGGGGCTTTCTTCATTGACCAACGCGTGATCCCTCTTCGCTCCATTAAGTCCATTCATTCACTTACACTGTCTGGCGCGTGCATGAAGCCGCCGCGTGCCCAGGAATACTGCCATGCCGCCGACTTCCATGGCCTCTGGCTCGGGCTCGAACGGTGTAAGACGGCGGCGCACGCGCACGGAGTCCATCCGGTTGGGCGCCTTGGCTGTGTAACATTTTGAGCGCCCTCGAGTCCTTCGACATTCCTGTCCGCTTGTAGAGGATAGACTATCGGGGCTTGGCGCAAACTCAATACGATACCGCGTATCTCCTCCAAACTTGTGCTACTGCTGTGCTGCTTGACGCATTTTTTCCAGCCCGGGGCCTGGGCACAGGGAGACAAGAATACCGTTCCGAGACATATTCTTCTTGGCATCTTTCGTCTTCTGGTGGTGATCGTGGTGGTGGTGTAGTGTTAACTCTGTAACCGTAGATAATGGATATGCAACATGTGTAGCCTTGCGTCTTTGTCTGACATTGGGTGTTCGCGTGCCTACTTGATTAGTCGGGCCCCGTAAGCAGAAATGATTTTCGCGTTCCGGGCGTGTCGGTTAGGATGTGTTTTCTTTTTGGGATATGGCAAGCATGGTCCTCAGTCCTTTCTCTATCAGAGACACTCGGTTACTTGCCCAGACGGCTCCCTGCCTGTGTGTCTCGTCTGTCCTGTAAAAGCCTATATAGCTTAGCTAGCTAGCCAGCTAGCATGATAGGTAACATAATACTACGATGCAATGATGACTGCTGACTACATAATAGCCTCAGGCAGGCATGCCGGGTTTCACTGAGTTACTCCTCGCCCGCTTGGCGGGCTCGTGCGGAAGGATGAAGAAGGAAACAACTTCGTCTGCCGGTTGGGCTTATGTGATGCATTATGCTGCCGGTACCGTCGATCCTGTGCTTACTCCCGCCTACTTGGCGGTGATCGTGCGTTGCAACACAGCTCGGTTTCCGGGAATTTGTTGTTCGATTCCCTTCTTGGCTGCATCCGCGCGGTACGACTCTACGCTCTACAGGTCTCTTCACCAGGCAGGTGACTGGTTCTTCTTTACCTCTACTGCTGCCTCTTTTCTTTTTATTCTCTTCACCCTTCGTAATGAGCGTCGTACTTCATTGGCTTGGCTTACGTTGACTGCCACTGTCCTGTCAAATATGACGATCCGGCAGTTGGCGGGACCGGCGGAAGTGGTCTGACTGCAAACATCTGGTGATCAACAGCGCCAAGCAACCTTGTATCAGGTAAACATAGCTTGCAATGGCAATCTTCCCTTGTTTGCCCGAAATGGCGAACACGCTCGGATAAACCTACACCGCTTACATAACATATATGTCTCAATACGAGTGGTGAATTATTTCCCATTGGCTGGCATATGTGCCTATCGCCGAACTATGCAAACGAGACAATGCCCATAGAGATTTGGGATATTTGATTTGCCAAGGCCTGAACACGATCGTATATGCGAGATTAACATGATAGCTGCTATGCCACTATTCCAACATAGTTTTATAAGCTTGCGTTATATGTAGAGTATCAGTCAATGTCGATAAAGCTGTCAGCGATACTGCCAGTACCTCGTATTGCCAATTCCTCATGTCATCTATGTCCTCGGCACATGTTAATTATGGCAAGTGATATGTAGCATACTCGCCCACGTATATGATCGAAGGCAAAGCTTGCATGGTGAGAGCTCGGTCTTCTTAGGAAGGAGTATACGAAGCCTTTAACCCAATAATATATCTATCTGAGCGACCAGGTATGTCATTAGGGCCATGGAAGGATATAATGTCAGGAGGCGCGCCACTGCACTTCAGAAGCGACGGTCTTGCCACAAGGACTTCACAGATAGGCAGCTTTAATGGGATACGTGCATATTGCAACCGAAATAGGATATGCAACGAAACAGACGGCCTGGCCAATCTATATGTTGGGCATCTGGCAATGACTTATGCCATCTATCTAGGAGATCTATCTTTTGAGCTAGGAATATAAATGAGCTACGGCAAGCGAATACGCAGCATAACACCAAGGGCAAAGCTGAGATATCTGTCTCCTATTAGTTGGGAAAGGCAAATCACGGTAGACGCAAGCCTGGTGTTACAGAGCATCCTACCTCAAGGAGGATGTGACGAGTTCCAGAACCAATGTCACGACCAGGAGAAAGAAGCCTATGTCCTGGTCTGAACTGTCTCTCGGGAACTGATTACTCGATGTCAAATAATCACATACTAGAAGGCGATCCGGGCTCACCAAGAAGGGCAACCAGTATTATGTCTAAGCATGAAGCTAGCTGCGCATGAAGACAGCTGCGTAGATAGAGATGTCTTCTGCAGGGTAGGTAATAGTCACTCCTGGAAGCACCCCGACGAAATAGAAGTTGACCCATTTCCTATGGTATCTGGAACCAGCTCAGGATAGACCACATCTACCCAGACCACCAGCAGACTACACGGTGTTCATGTGCATCAATATGATGCGCTATCATGGGCCGATGACCAGTAACGCAGTCAGGCAAGTACAAGAAGTTGACCTGGTCTAGTCGCTTTCACCACTTTGGCTATTGAATACGATAACCGAGACCAAAGTTTGCCAACTGGCCATATAGTATGACCTGGCTCGTTATTTTACCACGCCGGCATGGAAGCTCTCTCTAGATCAAGCCATCGACAACTATTCTCCAGCTGAGACGATAAAATATCTATCAACCTAGTTCATGGCCAAAAACCTCCAACCAACACATACTTGGATAACATACGCTATCCAAGACTGAGATCTCGTTCGGCTGACGCTGACTAACTAGCGATTTGGCCTACTTGTATACTGGCAGTGGATCTCCGGTTCCTGACCCGAGCCGCCTCCCAGCGGCAAGTAAGTGGGTTAGATACCCTACATAAGACTGACTTATGGACTCACATGACCCATGGCGGTCAAGCTAACCCCAGCCAATGCCGACCAGAACGGAGAAGACTCCGTCGCGAAGCAGTAAGCTAACAGTTACGTACAACAGAACAAACGAGACCGAATGGGATACCCCTTGATAAAGAACGGCATGTTAAGCCGCTCGCCTGCGGCAAATGAGATGTAATGATAAGGTAACGTAAACAAGCAGGGCTATATCGGCATCATCTCACCTGACGACTGGACTACAATACTCTTGCGCTATTAGCGAGCGACAACTTGCTACGGTGCGAATCTACCACGGTCTCTCTTGGGACGCTTAGCCCGGTTACGACAAGTCCAACCGGCCCCTTAAGAGCTGAGCCGGGTAGGTAGATAGTTCACCACGCCACAACATCCGTTTCGAACATCGTAGCAAATCGAGGCCAGAGTCCCTGGCCCCAAACCAAGATGTGGGTTCCTCTAGCTGCTGCGCGGACCCTGCATAATTCCCCAGGTCATGTCAGGCAGTCCGTCAGCAATGGGGCAGACTTGGGGAGCCAAACGAGTCCGACTCTACCTCAAACAGTGGAACAGAAACGCGGGTGAAGTGGGCTCGCTTGCACGATGACACGAAAGAAGCTGAGGAAGAAGACTGCCGGCAATCGCTTTGGCGGATATATCCCACCAAACCCAACTTTGTGGTATTTCTATTAGACTTTTGGTGGCTTATATCTCACATCGACGAGGAAGCCTACTGAGCAGGCACGCCGAGGTGACCATAAAAGGAAAGTAACAACAAATAAACAAATAGCTGGCGTGTCGAAACAGCGCAGCATTCACGTCTATAATCCATGATATCCCATATCGGATGCGTCGTGATCCATTACTCTTCAAGAACCCCAAGTCCCAGATAACAAATCACAGCCGATATCCGTAAAACGCCGCCTAATGCTTAGCAGTGACCTTTTCGCCGGTCAACTTCTCAACGTAGGTCTTGGCCCTATTCGCGCGTCATCGTTAGCGAAACTGTTGCTTTGCATCATGCAGCTGATGGTAGTGGTGATGATGATGGCAGAATGAAGGAGAAAAGAGACCCCACAGTAAAGAGGAGCAGGTTGGGAGGGACTTCACTTACATATCACCCATGGCGACCATGCAAACCGTTTGCCAAACGCCCAAACCAATACGCGGAGCCACTCCGCGGTACAAACCCTTGATACCATCGTTCTTGTAAATGTACTGGAACGTGTTGCCGACCGTCATCTTCTTGGGACGGTTGGGATCCTCCTTCTTGCTCTGCATTTCGACGCGGATCACCTCGATGGGCTGGTTCCAGGCAGACAGACCACCACCGAGGGCGGAGGCCGTGATCTTCTCGACAACACTAAGCTTCTCGCCGTGCTCCTTGCCGGTGGCACGGCGGATACCCTGCTCGGCGAGACGGGACAGACCGAAGCGAGAGCCCCAGTTGGTCATCTGGCGAATGGCCACGGCGTTCACACCCTTGTTGATACCGCGGATACCCTCCTGTCGGTAGATGTTGGCGAAGGTGGTGAAGGTGCTGGTGGGCTTGACACCGGCAGCGGCCATCTTGTGCTGAGTAATCTCAACAGTCTTCATGCAAGTACAGAAACCCATGGTAGCGTATGCCTGAGCCACACCGCCAGTGATACCACCGATGATACCACTGCCGAAGTCGTTTGCACCAGCGGCGCGAGCGTAGTACTCGGCCTCGGATGCGACGAACAGAAGGACGGCGCCCTTGGTCGAGGCCTCGATCCATGCCCAGGGAATCAGACCCTGGTAGACTGCAACGTGAAAAGGACAAGGTTAGTGCTTGCTCATACAGCTGGAAACATCCGTTGCGTAACAACGGAAGGCAAAAGGGGGTAATAATTATCAATCTTGTGGTTATACGTACAGCCAAAGACACCGCCTCGGCCCCAGACACGGCTGAGGGCCTGGCCGAAGGTATCACCACGGTGCGAGGCCATGGTGGTCTTGACGACCTCCAAGGGCTGACCGAGGGTGGTGACCTCGAACATGTTGAGACCGGCACCCAAGAGCAAGTTGGAGAACTTGATGGGCTTCTTCTCGAGCTTCTTCTCCGAGGCGGGAGACATGGCGCTTGCGGCGGCGGACATGGCAGGTATTGGGTTTCGAGAAAGGGGGGCCTGACCAAGGCAGTCGGGTGCTTCTTCGCGGAGGGAGGGAGGGAGGGAGAGAGAGAGAGAGGAGAGATGAAGTCGGGAGCCGGGAGAGCGGTAGGCAGAACCGAGAATATTGCGTTGTCTCAGAGAGCGGGTTTTGAGTGCGAGTTCAAATGGATTTGTCTGTTCGGAACGATGGGATGTCAGCTTGGGTTGATGGACTCAGCACTAGGGGAGCTGTGATGGCCGGGGAGTTTCGGGCATTGTCGGCCGACGGTACTCCAGCAGCTTACAGCGGCTACAGCAACAGCACGTGTAAGAGCCAAGTCCAACGTCGGCATGGCATGCCCGAGGTTAATAAGCACCCGGCATCAATTGGCGATTGGTTCGATATGCACCTACCTTGCTTTTGCGAGTTGTGGATTTCTGCTTGACGCTTGGAGGAGAAGTATGGTGATCCTACGAAAGTAGTTTCGGGGTGGTGGTTTACTGGTATTAAAGAGGCAGAGAGAAAGCAGGGACAGAGCAGACACGTTGACACGGGGGGGAACACCAAATGTTTAGAGAGCAAGCCACAGCAGTAGTACTACCTTCAACACGGGCAAAAAAAGAAAAGGATACGGTACTCTGTACATTTGGTTGATTTCGATTGATTGATTCTACCTATAGCACCCTGACCACCAGCCCGGGGACTCTTCCGCTGGGGTGATTAATTTCTCTCTCAACTTCACTCACTCGCTCAATCCCACTCCCTTCTCAATGGTTCGGTCTGTGCTTGAATCTCAACTGGCCTCTGCCCAATCAACATCAACACGATGATTATGTACACGAACAACTGGTCCCCCCCGATAAGGCCAGCCACCACCGGATCTTGCTGCTTGCCCACATCCTTTCCTTACTCGGGTCCAGTCGGGGCGTTTTCTTTCTCAATCTCAACAAAGCCAAGAAAGTCCAATAAACCGCCGATGGAACCACTGGCCTGACCCACTCAGCCAGTCGGTCGCTCTCAGTCCCTTGCTGATCCCCAGGGAGCTTGGGGAAAACACCACCCAACAACCCGACCGAGATACACCAAGTCCGGACTCCGTATTTTTGCATCTACCCTCAATTCTCAATTGCCCTCAACTACCCTGACTTCAATCCGCTCACCTCGTCGCCTGTTTGCAGCCATTCCTTCCATGCTTCCGCACTCCGCACTCCGCCATTCTCACACTCCATAGCCTTTTTAATTATTTTTTAAATCCTCTGTAAAACTTGTACAATGTAACCCGATAACCCGACTACTCCGGTCTGACTTTGCAGCACTTGGCCCCCCACGCTGCAGATTTGTATTGATTTTCCCGTGCAGGTTGCTGCCAGACCCCCCAAACCATCTTGTCTCACGCTGGGTGACTGCTAGCCTACCTCCAAACCTACCTACCACCAGGAAGCATGGAAGCATTCTTTTTTGTTTTTGACTACGGAGTATATCGTAACCTACTGCCAAGCTCATGGATCTGCCGTCCCAAACCATTGGGAATAATCTGCCCGAATGATGGATGAGCTAATACAACCTAATAAGCGCCGCAACTCCACCCGTGTGTCGCAAAGACATCAACGGTTCTGGGCTGAGCAAGCACAGGACCTAGTATACCTATTCACCCGTGTAAATGCATAACTAAGTTGTGTTGATTGTGTAAGTTTAGTCGAAAAGGTGGACCATGATGTTCTGTTTTGACACGTAAAGATGCACATTATTATCATCACACCCGAAAGAGCTACATGTAACGTAAAAATGGAAATTATTGTACAAATGCAGCTTTTGTGGTATCATCAGAAGCCCTTTAACACCTCCATATGATACGGAATCTGCCCTTTGTGACAAAGCCCACTCTATCCGTTTTATGAAACTCGCAAGACAAACTCCTATAATCAAGCACTGCTCGTTATTTATGCCTTCTTGGCAATCTCGATCCACTTCTCGGTAGAGAAAGACTTGGGGCGCTCGATGGGGGCACCAACGGCACGGTCAATGATGAGCTGGGGAAGGACACCAATGGCACGCGACACACCGAAGAGCACGGTGTAGTAGTTGGCCTCGGTCAGACCGTAGTACTGCAGGAGGACACCAGAGTGGGCGTCGACGTTGGGGTAGGGGTTCTTGGTCTTGCCGTGCTCAGTAAGGACCTTGGGGGCGATCTTGTAGACCTGGCTGACCAGCTGGAACATGGGGTCGTTGGGCATCTTCTCCTGGGCGAAGACACGCTGGGCCATGTAGCGAGGATCCGTCTTGCGGAGAACGGCGTGGCCGTAGCCGGGAACAACGCGGCCAGAGTTGAGGGTAGACCAGAGGTAATCGGTGATGGCCTTGTCGCTAAGGTCATCGCCAACGCTCTTCTTCATCTCGGTGAGCCAGTTGAGGACTTCCTGGTTGGCAAGACCGTGGAGGGGACCAGCCAGACCGTTCAGACCAGCGGACAGAGACAGGAAAGGAGAGCTGAGGGCGCTGCCAACCAAGTGAGTGGTGTGGGCGCTGACGTTACCACCCTCGTGATCGGTGTGGATGGTAAGGTAGAGACGCATCAGCTCAATGAAGTCCTTGTTCTCACCGAAGCCGAGCTGGTTGGCGAAGTTGAAGGAGTAATCCTTGTCCTTCTGGACAGGGGCGACCTTTCCACCCTTGAAGACGTTCTGGTAGATGCGGGCGGCAATGGTAGGCAGCTTGGCAATCAGGTCCATCGAGTCCTCGAAGGTGTAACCCCAGTAATCCTTCTTGTTCATGCCCTTGGCGTAAGCCTTGGCGAACGAGGAGGTGTGCTCGAGAGCAGTGACGGCGAGGGAGAACTGAGCCATAGGGTGGAGGTCGGTAGGGCAGCGGTCGATGAGCTCCTCGACGAACTTGGGGATGTCGGATCGAGCGGCCCACTCGGCAGACAGGTCGCGGACCTGCTGCTCAGAAGGGACCTCACCGGTCAGGAGAAGCCAGAAGAGACCTGTAGGCAAAATTAGCTATTGTCCTCTAGAGGCAGTAGTATTTGTTATTTACCTTCGGGCAGAGGCTCCTTGCCACCGGGAGCCTTGGGGAGAAGCTCCTGGCACTCGGGGATGGTCTTGCCGCGGAAGCGGATACCCTCCTCGGAATCGAGAACGGAACCCTCCCAGACGAGGGACTTGATGCCACGGGCACCACCGTAGACCTGGTCAAGAGTGACCTTGTCAATGACCTTTGAGCCATGCTCCCTGTTATAAATATTAATTTCGAAGCTCCAATTGCGGACTAATTCTTCTCAAGATTTGGGTCGACCTACTTGCGCAGGGCCTTGATCTCCTCGATCTTCTCGGGCAGAAGCTCAGCGAAGCGCTCCTTCAAGGTCTATAGCAGTTTGTTAGAAGATCCAATGGCTCAGGTTGGGAGCTTGGGAGCTCGACGACGGGCATATAGTTAATTCATACCTGGGTCTTGGAAGAGTAGCATCGCGCCGCGGTGAAAGCAGCATGGCGAGCTGTGAACGTGGGAGCTCTAGTAGAGGTCCTCAAGGCGGCAGCGCCTAGTCTCAGAGCTGAAGCCATGGTGTGATGTGATGTGTACGAGAGAAGGAGATTCGGTTGAAGATGGGGTATCAGAAAGGAATGGACAACTGAGTACAAGAAGTAAAGAAGAGGCTGACGAAATTTCAGGAAATACCTCAGGACAGCAATGGGTCCGAAGATGTCAGGGATCCGCAATCCGGAATAGATTGGTCGGGTTTTGCAATGAGAGCGAGGTACTTGGTGAAGTACCTACGTGTCGTCTGGGTGTAGTGTAGGGGAGAAAAAAAAAGTTGGATTCACACCTCAATTCTGACAGGCTAGCTCTATTTTTTTGCCCTTCCACTGCCCGACTACCGTTCTTACTACTCCCTCACAGCGTCGGCCTCGTTGGGACAAAGAACCAACCGGCTCACCGGAGCCACTGAAACGCCATGCCCACGGCTATTGCGCTCTCCCCAATCCCCCACTGAACAATCCCATTGGCCAATCCCAAATCAAACTGGAGTCTGCTAATCCCGAAAAAGCGCCCATTTTCCCACTGTTGCCGTGCAAGCCAGCTTGGAGGGAACTGACGTCAAAGGCAGGAGAGATAGGGTGACAGCGCGGCAGCAACACCTTGGGGTGAGCTCCATTCTACGTGCAACGGGAGTTATGAAAGAAGACAAAGTTACTTGCTTCCTTCAGCGCCGGAGGGAATGGGATTTTACATTCGATAAGGTATATATGTGGTATGTGGTACAGTTTCTTTTTTTCATCCTTACCTTTGGTTTTATTTTAGGATATCTTGTACCGTCTTGTCTGAAAGCACTGGCCTTGTGTTCACTTCCTGTTGTCATTGGGTGCGTAGGGGACGCATTGCATGCTACCTGCATGTGGCATATGGACAAAAAGAGGATAGACAGAGAAGATCTTCAACTGCGATAAACACCATCTGTACCGAGTATATACCTACTCTCCTATACTATTGATCAAGCCCAGTAGATGTATGACCCCTACTTGTCATGTATGCAATGCAGCCGGCTACTATCTAGCCCGTTCGATCGTCCCTAAGAAAGTAGCGTAATCCTAGAGGACGTTAACCATCAAATATTTCCGAGGGCTGAGGCTGAAAAGGCGCGAGCGCATGTTGTGCGGGCATGCCTCAAAAAGCTCAAACTCGGGCAGTCTTCCGAACTTCCTCGCCTGGTATGTCCGTGGGAAGCAGGGGAAAGTCCGGCGTTGGACAATGACCCGCGATCCCAAATGTTCAATTGTCCGTCCTTCCAGCTTTTTTTGTTGATTACGAGAAATAATGCCAATACCAATGCCAATGCCAATGCCACACGTATTTGCTAAGTGGCAAGCCACATAACGACCTCATCTCGGGATAGAGACGGAAAGCGTCAAAGCAAGAAATACAGCTTCATTCAGTACCTACATAATGCAAATCGATTACCCAGCATTATGTAACCAACAAGTGCAACCCACCTTTTTAAGTAAGTAGGTAATGGAGGTAACTCATGGCTGTGCACATTGGCCAATAGCTTATTAGAAGACCCAGGTGGGAAGGGGGAAAATGCAGTGTAGCGAAACCTTCGCAACATGCTTTTCCGAGTTTCTCATAGGCGCGGCGCAGAGAAAATGAGAGGCCCCCCTCCCGGACCACCCTACCTCCTACCTACGGAAAAAAATCCTGCACAGGCACACCTCACACTAAGGACCAAGCAGCAGCCCCGCGACTTTTCTCCTTTCATTTCTGCGACTGCCTTGAAACAATTCTTTCCTCCTCCCTCTCTCAATCAACATCCATCATCAACAACCGTCGACCAACACAGCTCAACATCACGTATACAAAGTAGCCTTCTCCGAAAAGACCAGGACCCAGCCATTCTGGTGTCGCAAGGCCCAACTGCTCCTGATACTTGAATTTAAAGGCAACCAAGGCTTCCCGCTGACTGCGGGGCGCGCTTCGCTTCGCTTCACTTCACGTTCCTCTCGTGGTCGTAAATCCCAACATCCGTCTGGAGGCACCAGCTTCCCCTCACTCATTCACTACCTGCGAAATCAGATCACTTTGCGTCGCACTGCACAAGAGCGCACATCCACTTTACTCACACTCACACACATTGTACATCTGACATTAAATCTCCATCAGAAGTCCAAACCGCTGAACAGGTCTGAATTATTGACTGGAAAAACAAACCTGGCCGTAGTATTTAAACGCGACCCTCAGTTCACTACCTAGTCAGCCACTACAAGGGGCAATCCATTCTCGTACTTGGTGATTGTCGAGGATAGAAGCGTCCCATCTGATCGCATTCTGGTCTGGTCGTTTACCTATTCCTCACCACCCGCGGGTAGCTGTGTCCAAAACTGTGTGCTTCTACAAAAGTCACCACTCTATATACCTGGTTGCTCCAACGGAAATAAACATGTCGTCACCAGTAGCAGAGCTTGAGGCTGGCTTGAATGCCATGCTCGGCCTGAAGCCTCCTGGAGTCTCGGGGTCCCAAATCAAGAACCTCACAGCACTCTGTGTCGATAACGTCCAGGTAGGTCATGCCTCTACTAGAAGTCGTCGCGGCGTCATGCTCTCTGTCTCTGTCTGTCTAGGCCTGTATTTACTGACCTCCCCATGTTGCTTTTAGTCCGAATCTGTTCTGATTCAGAAGATTTTTACTCACTTCAAGAAAACCCCCGGAACTCACAAGCTAGGCGTGCTGTACGTCGTAGACTCTGTAACTCGTCGCTGGGTTGAACAAGCCAAGCAACATGGCCAGCCCATCAATAGCTCCGCAACAGACGGAACCTACGCTGCCGGCGTGCATAGAGTAACCGAACTGATTCCCGTCCTGATGAATGACATTCTTCTGTCCGCCCCAGCAGAACAAAAGGTACGCTATTCATATATATATCCGTCGCAACTCGCGCGTAGTCTCCAGCAACAGGCCTGGTTGTAGGGGTACCTCCGCTCTCCAGCTCGACACGGGATTTCCATCCCCTTGGAAGGCTGTTCGCATCTACTACATCTGTGTAGCGACTGCAGTCCAAACCATTCATGACTTGCACGTATCTGACTTGTTTTTTGCAGGAGAAAATTAAGAAGCTCGTTGATATCTGGGAGAAGGGACAGACCTTCCCGCCGCAAATGATTGAGTCATTTAAGCAGAAGCTTAACACACCCGCACTTAGTATGTTGCCCAGCCCCATTTCCGTCTTATGACGCAGATTCCCTTACACCCCTCGCCGCTCTTTTTCAATGCAGGCCATCTAACCACGAACCTCTCCAACAGATGAGTCGACAACTCCTGTAGGCACACCTCCTCCTGGTCCTGGCCTCCCTGGCCTGCCAGGCTTCAATGGAGCTAACAACCCCAAGCCGGCGACCACTGAGGCTCCCAACGCTATTATGGAGGCACTTGCGAACATAGCTCGCCAGAACACCTCTGTGCCCCCTAGCAACAACGGATTTCCTCTGCCGGATCATTCGTATAGTGCGCCAGCACCCCAGAGCGTCCAAGCTCCGCAGTTGTCCCTCCCCATAACTCAGGGCCAGCCGCCTGCCTATCCGTACTCTGCAGCGCAGCCGCCTGTAAACCCCTCTGTGATGCCGTTTGCGTATCCTCCGCAGGCTAGTCTGCCGGGACAAGTACCTACTGTACCAGTGACTGCCAGTAGTCAACCCAATGGGTTCCCCGGTGCACCCATGCCTGGCCTGGATCCTGCCATTGCGCAGCAGGTACAGCTGATAAAGCTCTTGATGGATCAGGGTATTTCTCATGATAAGATCCCGGCTCTTTTGGCCACGATGCAGGGTGGTTTACAGCCCAGCCCTGCTGGCATGGCAGCGGCACCTCCTGCTCAAGCTCCGTATGGTGGTGTAGGCGCATGGCCGCAAGCTGGTCCCAGACCGGATGAATCACGTGACCGCTTTGATTATGGTGCGAGATCCCCCAACAGGTATCGCAACCGGTCGCGCTCCCGGTCACCTAGGCGTGGATGGAACAACCGTGACTCGCCTCGTGGACGTAATGATCGTACTTTTGGCAGCTATGGCCATGATTCGCCTGCTCGCGGACATATGGAAGATGACCGCCGAGGCCGAGCCCCAGATTACCGACAGAGAAGCCCCCCACGTCGCGGCCACAGCCCGCAACCTCCTTTTGACCGGGACCCCCAAGTCAAGTGGGTTGATTTTGACCAAAGCATTCCCGCAGGAACCATCAAAGGTACGTTTTTTACTGGATGTAGTTGGTCGGCCAATATACTGACGGTTCGCAGTTCTCAGCAGAACGCTCTTTGTCGGTGGAGTCACGTAAGTTGAAGCCCCTAAGTCTTGGCATTTTGGACCCAACTAATACTTTATTACAGATGCTCAGAAGCCGAGCTTCGCAGCCTGTTCAGTCAACAGGGGCAGGTCCAAACTTGTATTGTGAACAAGGACAAGAGACATGCTTTTGTCAAAATGGTGACTCGCCGAGATGCAGTTGCTGCCAAAGAGGCTATGGAGAGCAGCCAGTATCGGGTAAGTTTAAACAAAGCTCATGTCACGTGTGTCGCTTGAGGTCTCCGGCTAACTTTTTTTTTTGGAAGACACGCTGGGGTGTAGGATTCGGCCCTCGTGATTGCAGCGACTACTCGACAGGCGTCAGCGTGATCCCGATCAACAAGCTCACCGAGGCCGATCGTAAATGGATGTTGTCGGCCGAGTACGGCGGCAGTGGCGGCCGCGCTATCGAATCCGGAATGGTGGTGGAGGAACCCGACATTGAGATCGGAGCTGGAGTGTCTAGCAAGGCCATCAGCCGGCGGATGCAGACTGACAAAGGTGGACGCCACGGCCCCAAGTCTAGCCGCGGGGGTGAGGAAGAGGATACGAACTTGGCTCGCTGGAGACGCAACAAGGACCGGCGCGACGAGCGCCCCGAGGAGAAGAGCGTTGGGTTGAAGCAAGACCCCGACGTGCCTCAGTTCCCCTACGGACTTGCCACGGGCCCTAACGGCATGCCCGTGTTCCCCCCTGGATTCACATTCCCGGCGCCTCAGTAGATGTGGTGATGGCTGAGCGAGATGAGCATCTTGAAAAAGTCGGGTGTTTCCTAGTTGACCAGGGCCGGGGGTTTCACCAAAGATCAGGTTGGCCATTTGGCCTCATAAGGACACCGATCCTCTCTTTGTCTTTCCTTCTCATTGTATACCCAGGCAAGGCGGCATAGTATGCGTCTTGGTATTTCGGTTGATTTCGCGGCACAGCATAGCATGGAGTGGCGTTGTGGCACATGGTTCACGAAGGGCAGGGCAGTTTTTACGAAGCATCATGTGTTGTGGTTATTTAGCGAGGCACGTTTTGCGCGAGCCCCATGGTTTTACTTGGTCGTCTTGTCGATGGGGACGACGTTGCAGTCGATGGACATATGGATATACGTCCAAGAGAGATAGTCATACATAGGCTATAGCAGCTCTCCCGATATCAAAAGAGTCCAATCCACAAGTGTCGTGCTTCCGTTTAGTCGATAGTCTCTGGCTCGGCCAAAGAGACGGGCCATATTCGGTCGGTGAATTGGCGTGACTACTGTAATGACTACATACCAACTAACTAGGTACTGTACAAGACTAGTAGCTCGCCCCCCGCAGAACCCGTCAGGGACGAGGAACTGGATACGGCATGGGGCGTACAGTAGACGATACTGTGCTCTCCCTGTCTCCACACAGTCTGTAGGAAAAGGTATGGGTATAGGTATGGGGATGGGGTAGTGTAGGATTTTGGGCTTGTTTACTAAGGACGTAGTGCCTGAGAGGTGCAGGAATCTCTGCAGGATTTCATGATTGGCAATTTTAGGTTACTATGGGGGGACGGATGCATTGTGGTGGAAAATATTGGTCGATCAGGGCCACGCCGCAATCCACTTACATGTATGTACCTACACTTGCCGCATGTAGTAGTAGTAGTAGCAGCAGCATTCCATTCCTTCCCATCACCATCACCGCTTCTTCTTGACTACCATTGGTTCGACTCTCTCGGTTTCCCAGGATACAGAAATCATGAGTTTATTAGGTAAGTTGGGCGTAAACGTTTATCCCTCCTTTCTCCACGGACCGCGGAAGGGCAAACTACGTAATGGCTGAGATCAAATGGGTCAATTGATTCGATCAACTGTAATTGAACCTACTCGCCTTGCCCTTGGCAGCATCAGCATCCATGGCTGCATGGACCATGCCATGGCCGGCAGGGCAGGGCAGGGCAAGGCACCCCCAGGAAAAAATGACATGTACCTTATGTAAGTACATGCAACTCCAGCCCATTTCTGGACTTTCGGTCTGGGGGAGGAGATTGTCTCTCGGTGAAGGAGGAATGTCCACCAATGGGTCGAAGCGTTCTGATAAGAGGGCCGGTTGGCCTCTCTCCATCGACACAAACTTGCTAAAAGGACCGACTGACCCATGGGGGAAAAAGGCAGGGAGGAGGACTGGGACTGGAAAGGAGCTTCCTCTTGTCGTGTGTGTCAATTTTACATACTGCAATGGCATCGCGTAACTTGGCAGCTTGGCCTTGTCGCCGTAGGTAGCCGGCCTATTGTCATCAATCAAGGCGAGCGAGGACTTCCTTTCTTGCCGCCTCGCTTTCTCGTTGGCTCTGGGTGTACAATACCTACCTACCTGGGTAAGAAGATCCTCGTGAACCTAATGTTTATTCTATCATCACCACCAACTGGCGTCGAAAACTACTTGTACAACTAACTAGGTAACTAGCTACTGCTACTACTTACTTACTGTACCTACTTCAAGACCACTTTAGCCAGTCTGTTTTGAGCGACATCTAGCATCTACTCTTAGACGCCTTATCATTGGGCAACACGAGGTAGCTGAACAAGTTGCGCACTACTCCATTTGGACGGATGTTCCCTTTTTCTCATCTGGAGGTCGACAAGACAGCCATCATCCCTCCTCACTACGGTAAGCTAGACCCCTAATGCCTGGCAAATCAAATTGGTCTGATCCACGTCTCTGTCTTGCACTATGATATCTTATATGTGGTTTAGAAGTCTGGACTTCACGCCTTACGCATCGTTCTTCGTTATGACTTCAAATCGGTTTCAAACAGCATGAGAAAATGGCGATGGAATTGTAGATGTAATTGCAACAGCTCGACTACACATGTAGTATGGTATCAAACGTCTCGTCTTTGCATGCATGCTATTTCTCTCCCCCTCTCTCTCTCATCTGCGCTAAAATACAAATGCTACTCGCTCAAGGGGGAATGCTCGTTCGCTCACTAATTCATACAAGCTCTTCAACATGCACACCTTCCTCTTCCTCTTCCTCTTCGTAAGCCAGGTCAAAGTCGGGCTCTGTTACGTCCAGCTCCGCCTTGTCAGCCTCGAGACTCTCGATGTCTAGATCTAGGAGGCTGTTCCGCCAGTGATTCTCTCGGGTAGTGGCGAAAGCAGAGTAGTCGCTCGTGACTCCCTTCAGCCGAGTGACCATCTGCTGTGGCTTCTTCGACAAATTTTCTCGTTGCTTGCGCTCTATATCTTCCAGAAGCGGCTGACTCGGATCGCCGTCCACGTGGGCCTCGGCGCGGTAGAAGCCGCATGCTGCATAGTTGATACCTTGCACAGCGCCGATAGTACGGTCTGGGTGAAGCCGTACCACGTGCTGCTCAACGTACTCATGCCCCCCTTGCGCCGCCTGCGCGGGTGCCGCTGCTGATCCAGGCGGCGGAACCTCTGCGTGCGGTATGAAAGGCCGGGGCCGACGAATGGTTTTCTGCTGCCCATCCAGCTGAACGCTCCAGAGGCCCGTTGTGGCTGTCGCGATTGGTTGTATATATCTCTCTCCCTCGTCGAGGCTTAAGAGGTACACTCGGCCGCTGCCATCACCAACCGCAAGCTGGGTCTGGTCAGGGGAGAAGGCGCCGAAGGTAACGGGCCCGGCACACTCGATGAGGTCTCTCACCAGAATAGCTCTTCCCTGGCGAATGTCCCAGACCTTCACCACTCCATCCGAAGAGCCCGTGTAAAGTCGGCTCGTTGACGATGCCCACCCCACGAACTTAACACCAACATCCTCCCTCTCTCGGTCCCCAAAGAGCTCTTCCACAGGCTCGCCATGGTTTAAGACACATATGGGTCTGTCCGTCCCGGCGGTATCCCACACATAGACGTTGCCATCCGTGCAGCCAGCGGCCACATATGAATGAGACGGGCTGTTTTGTCGGATAACCAGCTCATTGATATCCATGGCTCGGCAGTCCAGGACCTTTATGGAGCTGTATTGCCCATCGCCGTTCATTTGGAATATGCGAATCTGCGTCTTGATGTCGCCCTCGACCCTTTCGATTCCTATACCTTTTGACGTAGCCGCTGCAAAGCAGTTCTGTGATGGATGCCATGCGACTTCGAAGACATTCTGAGTAGCAGCGCTGTTCACGCTGATCTGCCGATTTTCTAATGTATCCCATAGGCAGAGTTCGCCTCTGTTATGCTTCTCCTCCGGTATATCTTCCTCGTTGTCTGTTAAACTTCTGGGAGAGTATCCGATTAGGAGTAGGTGTTGGACCTCAGGCGCGAGACCCCATCGGATTGCCGCCGGGAAATACGCCCACTTGTCCGAGGGCACATAATCTTCTTCGTGCACTTTTGTACAAGAATACGAGTTGAACATATAACGTACACCGCCCGTCGTCGGGTCCACGCACAGCTTGTAGACACGTACAGCATCTGTCGCTACATCGGCACCGGTGGCTACCATGCTAACCGCTCTCGCTCCACCTCCGGCACCGGGGATGTCAGTCGTGCCTCGATGTTTCGAGGCCAAGACGAAGTTGACGCGACCCTCATGTTCCCATGTATCCAAGGCCTTCATGGAACCGTCACGGACTTTCCAGACCTTGACGGTTTTGTCGAAACTCGAAGTGAAAGCTAGATCGTTATGCTTATCGTAATCGGACGACACCACAGAGGTGTACAGCCATGGATCCTGACTCTCCACCATCGAATCCAAGGAATTATCTCCGGTGCTGACAATAGGTCGCGGGATACGGTGGTCCGCGAACGCCCGTAATGTGCCTTTCGACGATCCTAGGAGAAGATTACCAGGCTTGTTGTATTGCTGGTTATGGGAATCGGAATGGGTGGTGGTGCCGCAGATGAAGTGGTCCCTGGGAGAGATCCAGCTGAGCGTCATGATATCCCCGGCGCAATTCGTCCACTCGACCCGCGGCTCGAGAGTATCCTCCCGGTTGGCTGTGAAGGCCGCTCGGAAGCTTTCAAATCTTCGTATAGAACGTGGACCAAAAGATCGGCGTCCCACGATCTCACGTGAATATAAGAGCGACGGAATGGAAGTGTGTTGGGCGTCTCTATAAGCGTCCGTGTCGTCACGGCTGATAGAGAGGATATTTGACGACGCCACATTGAGGTGTCGGAAGTGCAAATCGTTCACAAAGTTTTTCAAGTCATTCTTAGATCTGCTCATCAGGATGTCAGGCGGTCTTTCTGGTAGTATGGACTCGTACGAAGCACCATGGGCATCATAGAGCATGTTCATCTGCTTGGTCCTCCTCGCTTTCTTGCACAGGTGGCGGAGGTCCTCTATGGTATCCCGTGACGAGGCCGTGAGGCTGCCGAAAAGAAACCGAGCCACCTTCTGGAGATACTCAATCTCGCGTTCTGTGAAGTCCACGTGAACCACGAGCGGCTCTTCTGGGAGGCTCGGTAGACATGTAAGCTTTCCTCGGTGTTCAAGCAATCCTTCTCGTTCAGCCGACAGAAGATATGGCCGCTCCCGTAAGCCGAACCATACATTATTTCTTCTCTCCGGCACGTGCTTCTTTAGAGTATCAACTTCTTTGCCGGATTGCCAATTCTTGGCCTGGATGCGTGCTCGGGCTCTCTGATGGGTGACCGGTTCCTTAGGCTTGTGCCGCGATACAGGTGCTTTATTAATTTCGTCATTATCGTAATCATTATCGTTGTCGTAATTCTCATAGGCTCCAGCCTCGTCAGAAACACCGAAGGATTGGTCGTTTACTACTTCTTCCTGTTCGATCGAGGGTAGGATAGATGCTGCTGCAGCACCGTTGGCTATGGGCGGGACTGGAAACGCGGATGTTCTCCTCTGTGATATGTACAATTAGCATATGTGGCCCAAATCGCTCGCTGGCTGGCATAGACGAACCTCGATGTCTTCTTGTACGAGCCGCTCCGCCGATGCACGTACATGTTCCTCGAAATCTGGGGACAAACGACCGCCATTGCTGGTGAAGTTGCGCTCGAAGTTTTTGTCTTCTTTCACAATCTTGTCAAATAGCCCTCCGCCCAGCCTCTTTCGTTCGTCATTGCCGTAATTGTAGGGTTCCAATCTGGCAAGCGCCTTCTCAATATGAGGGAATACTTGTATTTCAAGACATTGCTTTAATTGTGTCGTTTTCAGTTGCTTCCTCATGAAGGCGCCATTTGCATCCGAACTAGTCCTCTGGCGTTTCGCTGGGCGTTGGTCATGATGCGACGCGTCCCGGAGCGCGTCGTGGGTCGGTGGGAAGTGGTTGATTCCGAAGAGATTTTGCCCACTTGGTGATTTGGCGGAGAAACCGCACTGTTCACGGCGCAGTTGCTTGTCAGGACTTTCTTCGTCATCATCCAACGTGAGGTCAACCACATTCGACGGCGGCAGCGACATGGTGGTGACACATTGTAGTAGGTAAGAGTGGTCCTCTAGGGTAGCTAAAGGGATAGAATTTAAAATCCTAAAGGGATTAAATATAAATTCCATTAGTTTATTAATAAATAAAGTATTATTTAATTTTAAAGAGTTATTTATATTTATTAATAATATTAATAAAGATATATTATAATAATAAAACTAAAATAATTTAAATTAAAAAATATTTTTTTAAATTTTTTTAAATTTTTATTAATACTTTTAATTAATAAAATAATTTACTTTTTAAAAGATAAATAAATAATTCTTTATTATATATATACATGTGGTTATGCTATTCTACAGTCTCGCTTTAATCGGATTCTCCGCGTTGATCTCAGCATACATGCGGTCGATCTCGGCTCGGTACTTCTTAGCACTCTGGGGTCTTTTCAGTTTGAGACTACTGGGACGTTAGTACTGCTTTATTTTTGGCTCAAAGGCAGGCGACCGATGCCGTCATTTTGGGAGGGTGGGTAGAAACTTACGTATGTGTGAAGAGGCCATTCTCGATGGAGAAGGGTTCGATCTCGAGCACGGCGTTCAGGACCCGTTCATAGCCGTTGAACTTGGCCTTCTTTGCGATACCGTCCAGGTGCTTGACGAAGGCCTTGATCACCCTCTGGTCTTGGCAAGCCACCTTAATCGCTGCCGAGTCATCGGGCGAGATCGTGTTCTTAAGGACCTTGCTAGCAAAGGGCGCAAAGGTAACAGGGTCTACTCCGAAGACTCCGACCAGACTTGACTGAGTCGAGTCGCCGTGGACGAAGGCCATGGTCATGAGGTTCGAGTTGGCCATCAGGGAATTCTCCAGACGTTCGGGCGAGACGTATTCACCTTGGGCCAGCTTGAGCACGTTCTTCTTACGATCGATGATCTTAATGCGGCCCATTTCGTCAATCTCGGCAACGTCACCAGTATGGAACCAGCCCTGGGCATCGATGGCCTTCTGGGTCTCTTCTTCGTTTTTGTAGTACTCGCGGAAGATGCAAGGGCCTCTCAGGCAGAGCTCGCCCCTCGGCAGAGGCTTGTCGGTGACATGGTAGTCCAAGTCGGGGATGGACTCCAGGCAAATCTCTACACAGGCAGCAGGCGAACCGATGTTTCCAGTGGTGAAGTCGCCACGCTGTTGGAAGGAAGCCACCGCGTACGACTCTGTCAAGCCGTAACCCTGGGTAAAGAAATTGCCGAAGGCTGCCCGCAAGAACTCGTGGACGGCTGGGTCTAAGGGGGCACTGCCACTCACCATCGAGTGAACACGGTCCAGGCCAACAGCGGCACGGACTTTGGGTGTCCAGACCCGGTCATACAGCAGGTGTGTGTTGTAGGCCTGGCCGGGAGGCAGCCTCATGTTGGCCTTCTTGGTATCAACCACGCGGCGCGAGAGCGCGCCTTTGAAGCCATCTGCCTCCACCGTCTGCGCCTTGATGCCAGCAGCAATACGGTTGTACAAGCGCGGGACAGAGATGAAGCCAGAGGGCTTCAAGATCTTCAGATCTTCAACCAGGCCAATCATGTCGCCGTGGAAGAAACCCACCGCGGCACCTGCGGCGAAAGCCGACTGGTCGACCATGCGCCCGTAGATGTGGGCCAGTGGCAAATACGACATGGACGAGTCCTTGTGGGTCATGTTTCCAGAGGTACGTGACGAGCTCACGGCTGCCAGACAGTTCTTGTGCGTCAAGACAACACCCTTGGGGTCGCCGGTAGTGCCGGACGTGTAATTGATGGTAAGAACATCTTCGGGACGGGGAGCCCTGTAAGGGAGCGCGGCCTTCTTGCCAGCTTCCTCTACACCATCCATGGACCAGATCTGGACACCATGCTCGGCTGCGATTTTGTTGAGCAGAGTCAGCTTGTTGTAGCCTTCTGGTTCCCCGGCGTCAAGGGGGTCGACGCAAACGATAATCTTCAAGTCGGGAAGGCGAGGCGCAACCGCGAGAATCGTCGGGATGTGAGGCAGGGAAGTGACAATGCAGGCGAGTTCGGCATGCTTGATGATGTACTCGGACGCATCCGGGCCAAGAGTCTCGTAGAGCGACACAGTGTACAGTGATTGGCCAGACAAGGCAATATCTAGATTGCGTCAGTAACCTGCAGTCCCGGAGATAGATAGAAACCCAGCGGTCTGGGACAAGACGCGCTTACCGGTAATCTGCCATTCGGCACGGTTTTGACACCACAGGCCAACACCGAATTTGTCGGCGGTGACGCCAGCTTTCCGGTGCAGGTCAAGGATACCGGAGCCAAAGTTCTTGGCTCGTTCTGCGACTTCTTCGTATGTTTGCCATGCATACCTGTTCTCCCAGCTCTTGGTGGTTGGGTTCCAGGGGCGCGTACCGAGGCACCTGTTGCCCGGGAAGCGCTTGGCCGAGTCCTGGAATAGTTCATGGAATGTGCGAACCTCAGGATCGAATGTTTCAAGCAAGGGGCCGTCCTTGAAGCGCCAATGACGATAGACAGCGCTGCGACCTTCGACCTCGGACCCGGGAATCGGGACACTGTAGGGGGTGCCAGCTGGAGGCGGTACGGCCAACTGGTCGATCTGCGCCTTGACCTCGAGATTGGGTGCCATTTTCGGTTGGTTAGGATGCGCAAACAGGCAGCAAACGGTTCAGTGGATTATGCAAAGCTGCAGTTGGAAATCTGGGATGTAGACGACGCGTGTTATGTGGTGTGCCGCGGTTGTTATTGCTCGGGAATGCAAGCTGACGTCTTGACGTCTGGAGCTGGTTAATCGATAAGGAGTTGGAGGCGCAATGATGAAACGACCGGCAACCCAGCGCCGATGTCGCGCGATTGTGATGGGAGGGTAGTGGTAAAGCCTATAGGTACTGAGAGGTTTTTTTTTTTTGTCACTTGGAAACTCAAGACGAGGAATAGACGATGGGTTGGGGATTGGAGATACGAGGAATTGTATAATGCTTTCACTATGTAAGTAGGACACTATGTGGTCGAGTTGAGGTAAGTAAGTGGTCAGTCAGGTAGGCAATAGGAGCGAGCTATCACGCACCATAGCCGACCTAGCTCCACAGTTGCCGAGGCGTTCGGCGCTCGTGAAAGTCAACCAGACCATTTGCTGCTAGCGGGTCACGCCCCCTATCAAAAGCCGCATGTTCACTCGACTCATAATTCTCCGGTACACGATTGGATGGTTCGACGTCAGCGGAGCCTCCAAGAGTCCAGCAAGCCCGGGGAAGTTCTTCTGCCCAGACTTCTGCCCAGAAGAAAACGCCCTGACGCCGTCTGGGGAAGTTGCGCCATTGGCAGATTGGCCCAACGAATCTGTGATGGCTCAAATCTTCTCACGTGCCAACCAGACTGAACAAAGATACGGATGGCATCTGTAGTCAGTATGTAGATAGGTGTGATACCTAAGTACCTAGCTTACATAACCCATCAATACTGCTTCTTCTTCTTCTTCTTAAGGTTAACGTTGGAAAACTACACCTATAATTTGGAATACCCAACTATCTCGTCTTTGTTCACGGAGACGACAAGAGCATCGTCCACGCAGGCGTTAGTGAGATGTATCGAAACATCTGATCTCCTGGGTATTGTTCCTCAACTCATCATCGCGCTGACGTGCTATGCCAAGCAGTTGTAAGAACATAACGTCAGTCGGCCAGTCATTGCTACGACCGACTATGGTAGGCCATTGCCGTGATACCGACGCCGTTGGCTTGGAGAAGTTCGGCTCAACTGACTCGACTGAGTTGTGTTGCCCAGGCTTGTTCTTACTTAAGGTAGGACGGGGGAAGATCTTGGTCCTCGCTCCGGTCTCCGGAAAATATACTCAGCGAAGCTTATTTCGTGCCCAAGTAACACGTTCGTGGGCTATTTATGTGGACGACGGGGACATTTACGCTGCTTGCTGAGATCATACTGGCGACCTCGTGTTTGCCAAGGTTGCTTGTTTTTTGCGACATGGACTGTCTCCCCAGTCCAAGCAGAAATCCAAGGTGTCCAAAATGTCCAAGATGTCCAATCTGCCAGTTCCGCCAGCAGTCTAACAGTCTAGACTCTACCAGCTACTACCCAGTTCCGTTGCGCGATGCTACCGAATACTACACGCTAGCACTTTTTTCAGGGTTCGGTGCCAGTCTGCCAGGGGGGTCTCAAGGGAGCCTCGAGGGGCGCATCCAACAATCCACTCCACTTCCGTTTCGGCTGATGGAACTCGGGCCCCCGGTAGCCAAGCCATCTCGAAAAGGGCGTTCTGATACCATCCCAAGACTTTACCAAGACTTTTCCAAGACTTCTCCAAACCCTTTGGCCCCCCAGGGCCCTCCCCAGAGGCGACGTCGAAAGAGGAGAGTCAGGTCCTCATTTTCCTCGATTTCCTCCTCGCTGCGATGAACGCACGGAACGCTGTTTCAATCAGTAGTTTCTTGTTGCATCCAGCAGCCCATTTCGTCTCTAGTGCCGGGCATATGCTGGCCTGCCAAGACAAAGGTCTTACTGTCTCTTCGGCTCCCTAGGCCTCTTCCAGAAGTAGAACACGGTAGAGGAAACAAAATGCCATTGATGTTTGAAACAGACCACTAGCTACGGCCACTCGGAGCGGGGAGAGGGACCGCAGAGGAGAAAATAAAGAATAGAACACCCCGTCTGAAATATGTGTCAGTCCGCAAGAGATTGGGTTGCGACGATACTTGGGGGTCCCGTTTACCTATTGTGAAGACGAAACGACTAACGGAATTCTCTCCGTCGTTTGGACTTTGTCGTCGTCGAAATTCTTCAGCGCAGCTCTTCAATCAACCTTAGAGTTGGCCATCTGACTCTGACTTGGCTTGACTTGGCTCGTCTGTTTTCTCCCTCTGTTATCGTTCGGGCTAATCGGCTGAATTGACGAAGACTCGCTCGGTATGTTCATGAAATCTTCCATCAATTCTACGTGAACCAATATCTACGATAAGAAAGTTGGCCCTATTTGCCGAGGCCAATCTCTTGTCTACAGTATTGTCTAGGCCAGCATCGCCGGCAATCTGCCATTGCACGCATTGCATTGACATGATTGGGCCTAGCCCGTAGCATCGACATCCGTGCATGGTGGCATCCCATGTACTCCCCGTTTCAGATGGATTTCAGAGGTGTGCATCACCGCATAGGTGATCGCCTTGGCGCTCGACAGGATACCCCGGCCTCTTGTTTCCTATACGCCGATGCTTTAACACTCGCGACGACCGCAGCGCATAAAGTGGAATCATTCCTTCTACTGTCTCCTGTCTCTCCTCTCTTTTTCCCTCTCTCCTATCATGCCTGGTGCCGTTATTCTCTTCTAAAACCTGTGTGTGTCTTGTCTGTGTGTATAATTCTCTACTTACCGAGCTAGACGCTTTCACCTATCCTATCTTTACTACATTCTTTACTCTCCCTCGTCACATATCCAGGTGTTCCAACGACTGATACTACCACCACTCTCACACCAAAGAAGTTGCATTGCATGACTTCCCATCTCGACTCCCGCTTCCCTAACCGACAAGGCTCCCGCTCAGCCAACATGCCTTCAATGATAGTCTTGGGCCTGCGAGCTGCCCAGCTCGTCTTCGCCATCATCATCATGGGTCTCTCGGCCTATGGTAAGTGATATACTTGTCACTCACTCAGCATAGTCTGGAACCGACGACTAACAAGAATGCGTATAGTTGCCAACTGGTACAACGTGGACACCCTGACCACGTCACCGTCTCAGATCAACTGGCTGCTCTTCGTCTCCATCTACACCATCATCTCGGTCGCCTACCTCGAACTGGCCCCGAGATTCATGTCTAAGAGTACGTCATACAGGAATTCAATCCTCTCAGGGTCGCCTGAGTGGGGGATAACAATGAGGACAAAAACGATGGGGGACTATTTGACTAACACATGAGGAACAGTCGTTCACCCTTACGCCACGATCGCCCTTGAGCTCACCAACGTGCTCTTCTACTTCGCCGGCTTCATCGCCCTCGCCGTCTTCATCTCCAAGCTGCTCTTCTGCCGCGGCACCGTGTGCGGAGCCGCCCGCGCCGACGTGGCGTTCGGAGCCTTCGAGTTTGCGCTCTGGGGCGCCACCGCGGTCTTTATGGGAAAGGACGTGTTCAAGTCGGGGTTCCGCGGCGGCCTCAAGTTGGGGGGCTCGGGCGCGGCGTCGTCCTCGGGGTCAGCCCCCCAGGCCGGCCCGCAAATGAAGGAGGCGCAGCTCGCTTGAGCGTGCCCGTCGTCCAGCTGCCCCGCCTGACCACCAACGGCATCGCCGTCCGCCGCAACAGCACCAACTCCCCCGTGACCTACTCGGCCTACACCGAGATCCCCCTCAGCCCCTACCTCTACCGGCCGTCCCTCGACGGCGACAAGAAGAGCCCGAGGCTGCTCGAGAGCAACTGGGAACCGCGTCGTTCCTCCTCTCAGTTCCTTAATGTGTGAGAGGATGGAAGAAGGGGGAGGGAGGGAAGGGAGAAGATCCCAGAAAGATATGTGTTTTGCGGGCGTGTGGTGAGAAAGGGGGGTTTGCACATTTGGCCAGTCGTCCATGACATTGGTAGCTTCGGCTTTTGCTTGTCGAGGGTACCAAGGGCGATAAACTTGCGGGCCGTTAAAAAAATAAACAAAGGAAACCAAAAAGCATTTAGTTACTACTAAAACATATTTAGAGGCGGTGATGACGAGGCGACTTGGATACGGACGTGGTAATGCACGTACAGCCTCGACTTAGGTCTAGATGACTAGTCGGCTGGGATGTTCCTCTTTTTTGGTAATGAAATTCAATACACACATGGAAAGGGAGTTAATAGGACTGGGAAGTGATACTCTACATATTCATAGTCAATTTAGACTCGAGATCGGTTGTTTCTGTTACAGCAAAGTAAACCTATACACCTCTAGGGTCTCAGTGTAACAAATTGCTGCCGTTGACTTCTATTGTTTCGAGCTCATCTGCTGGGCGGAGCAGCAGTACAAGTTATCCTATGTACTGCATAAGGTACATATATATATCCAATCTCTGCCAAATGACACATACGGATGCATTAATACTTGATCACGGCCTCATATTGGGAAACGGTTATCCTGAGCCGTGACATGGTACGAGCCTGGAATGGTTTAATATGACGTGCTCATCCAGCAGGCCAGGGCACCCTCAGCTTACATAAATGCATCCCCTAAGCGATACAGGCTGACAGGCTTCAGGTTGTCGGATCCCGAATGTGGAAGGCACTAGAGATGCAAGTCTATTTTACCTAGGTAGGATTTGGGTTCGGGAAGTGATTATACTTTGCGCATTCCCACGCCGCCACGCGAACCCCCACTACCCCGCAATGCACATGTGGTGACGAGAAGATGGAAGATGGAAGATAGAAGATAAATATACTAACCTTATGTAGTACATGAGTCGTGCAATATATTCCTCCTATCCCATGAAGTACTATATACGAACCTTAGGTCATTTTTCATTACGACCAGGTCAACTGGCCCAATCGCCGGCAATAGTATTTGAACTGTCTACATTGTGGGTTAGGTAGGCAGGCATCGGGTAAGAGCAGCTACTTACATACATACCTACCTACTTACATATACTTCAATGTTGATACCCAAAATGGGGCTCGGCTGAGACAATGACTTTGTAATGGAAATGTTAATGATACGAGGTGATGTCCATTCCGAGGCCGACTCGGAGCTGCCTGTGAGGCAATAATGCCCTTCTACGGAGGAGACCATGTCGTGTCGACATTACAACATCAAGCCATGTCGAGCACGCAATCCCGACTATCGCCAACTCAACCCCACTTCCCAGACTGGGCGACACAAGCTGCCATATTGGGAGCACGACTGCACATTGTCTCGCCGAAAATGAGTAGGGTCCTGACCCGGCGGAGTGGGATGTTATGACAAACCTTACGCTGCATACCAAGGCGACTACTCAGTAGACCAAGTATAAATAGTCCTCGTGTTACTGGCATTCTAAATCAACATCCTGACAAGCCTTTATATACATACTCTCACGAGACCATAGCTGTTGCCCGCTTGATTGACTATCTCTCTTCTAACCCCCCAAACTGTGAGCAGAGCCATGGCGGAAGAGCTGAGCAAGAACTTCGAGACGCTGCAGCTCCATGCGGGGTACGTGTGGCGTTGTCGTTGACGCCGTCAGGACCTGCCTGTGAGAAAAGCGTTAACCAAAGAAACAGACAAGTGCCGGACCCTGCTACCCATTCAAGAGCAGTTCCCATATATGCCACAACGGTCTGTATACTGCACATACCAGCTCGGTAAGAACTTTGGCTGACATGTATGCTAGAGTTTCACCTTCAATGACTCGGCCCACGGCGCGAGGCTATTTGGCCTCAAGGAGTTCGGTAACATCTACAGCCGTATGATGAATGTACGCAATTTTCATTTCTAAGTCTTGGCCAGGCGGATGGTTATATTATACTGTATGACCACAACTGTGTGCTAACCCAATGCTCGTCCTATACAGCCCACAGTTGACGTCTTCGAGAAGAGGTTAGCAGCCTTGGAGGGTGGCGTGGCCGCCGTAGCCACAGCATCTGGGCAAGCGGCACAGTTCATGACCATCACCGCGCTGGCACACGCTGGCGACAACATCATCTCCACATCCAACTTGTACGGCGGCACGTACAATCAGCTCAAGGTGACGCTGCCAAGGCTCGGCATCACGACCAAGTTTGTCCAAGGCGACAAGGCCGAGGACTTTGCTGCGGCTATCGACGACAAAACCAAGGCTGTCTACATCGAGAGCATTGGCAATCCTCGATACAATGTGCCCGATTTCGAGGCCATTGCCAAAGTCGCCCACGAGAAGGGTGTCCCTGTGATTGTAAGTTTAGCCTCAGGCTTGATGATAGAGGAGAGACGACAGCAGCGCAAGCACAAGAGCTGACTTGAGACTATATAGGTCGATAACACCTTCGGCGCCGGTGGCTACTTTGTGCGACCCATCGCGCATGGCGCCGACATCGTCGTCCACTCGGCGACCAAGTGGATCGGTGGCCACGGCACCACCATTGGCGGCGTCATCGTGGACAGCGGCAAGTTCGACTGGGGCGCCCACGGGGCACGGTTCCCGCAGATGATCGAGCCCTCGGAGGGTTACCACGGTCTCAAGTTCTGGGAGACATTCGGTCCCCTCACCTTCGCCATCCGCGTCCGCGTCGAGATCCTGCGCGACATGGGCGCCTGCCTCAACCCCTTCGCGGCCCAGCAGTTGCTCCTGGGCATCGAGACGCTGAGCCTGCGCGCCGAGCGCCACGCGCAGAACGCCATGGCCCTCGCGAAGCACCTGCAGGCTAGCCCTTACGTCAGCTGGGTCTCGTACCCGGGCCTGTCGGACCACCCGAGCCACGCCTTGGCCAAGAAGTACCTGACGCGGGGGTTCGGCGGCGTGCTGAGCTTCGGGGTAAAAGGGGGCGGGGCCGCGGGCAGCCAGATCGTCGACGGCTTCAAGCTCATTTCTAATCTCGCCAACGTGGGCGACTCCAAGACCTTGGCTATCCACCCCTGGACGACGACGCATGAGCAGCTCTCGGACGAGGAGAAGCTTAACTCGGGCGTGACTGAGGACTTGATCCGCATCTCGGTCGGAACCGAACACATTGACGACATCATCGCCGACTTCGAGCAGTCCTTCAAGTCTGCATCCGCCGCCACCAAGGAAGGAGGCGCTGCTTCAGGGGGCGAGCCCGGGAGTGATAAGAAGGCCGAGTCGGCGCCCACGGTGGTTTGAGAAAAAGAGGAGAGAGCGATTGGATACAATATTTCCCTAGTCTAGACGTATGTTGTTATGTTTGCAACGAAATACCCCATTACATGCCCACAATGCCTCAAACGTATGATGAACAGCCCATGAGTACTTAAGTAGTGTAATGCTCTGGAGTCGATGCCTCTACCCAGGCCTCAAGTTTTGGAAGAAGTATACCTAATACATACTCCTCGCCCACACATCTAGACCTAGGCTGAGAATGAGACTCATCGTAAATTACATAGCTATAGATTGAGACGTTTTGTTCCTTATTACATCTGTGCGTAGAATTGAAAAGTCGAAGAGTCAACTTTTGATATATAAGTTGAGGACACTGGGTTGGGATGTAAAGGACTGACCAATCAGCGGGCTCGGCTCCGCAACGACGTCAAACACCACGAAAGCTGCTTTGAAGCTACCTCACCCACAATCCAATTGGACCCTCACAAACCACCACCGACACCACCACCACCACGCACCACGACTTCTTCCAACAGCACCAACAACAGCAACTTGGTGCTCACAAATTGAAGATGCGAGTGTCCCTATCCGCCGCCGCGGCTCTTCTGAGCCTGCTGCAATCCACCGTCGCCAGCGCCAGCTCCGCCCTAGTCGCCACGACGGCCGTGACCCTGACCCTCCCGCCGCAGCCCGCGCTGCCGAACCCGCACGCCCTGCCGCCCTCGACGCACGCCACGCTCTCGACCCTGTACACGACCTACTCGGCGCCGCTGAGCGTGGCCAACACCTTCGTGTTCCGCAACGTGACGCCCGGGTCCTACCTCGCCGACGTGCACTGCGCGACCCACGCCTTCCACCCGCTGCGCGTCGACGTCGTCGCCAGCTCGTCCCCGGACAAGCTGGGCCTGCTGAGCGTGCAGGCCTGGGAGACCTTCCGCGGCAACGACTGGGACAACAAGGGCGAGGAGGCCAAGGAGATTGCGCTTCCCGGCGCGGGAGGACCGGGATCGGCGACGACGGCGGCGCTGCCGGTGCGGTGCTTGGCCCCTAAGCAATACTTCATGGAACGGAGTTCCTGTGAGTTATCCCTGTGTTCTATTCTTTCTGTCTCGACCCTGCGAAAGCTGGGATTTGTCTGCACGGGGATATGGCATATATCCCTGGACAAAAACAACAACAACGATCAGTGCGAGGGGAGTTCAAATAATGGTTTTGCTAATTACAAACTACGCTATAGTCTCAATCATAGGAATACTCAAGAACCCCATGATCCTGCTCGCCATGGTGAGCATGGGTATCTTCTTCGTCATGCCTAAGATGGTTGAGAATAGTAAGTCCACATACAACACGATAGCCCAGCACCTTACTGACACACACCCTCCCCTTCCCAAGTGGACCCAGAGATGCGCGCCGAGTTCGAAGAGCAGCAGAAGAACAACCCCATGGCTAGTCTCATGGGCGGCGGCGGACAGCAGGCGGCCAATCCCCTGGGCAACTTCGACATGGCCTCCTTCTTGGCCGGAGCGCCGAGCAAGAAGGACGACGGCGGCTCTTCATCTGCTGCTGCCCCTGCGCCGGACGCTGGCAACGGCGGCGGCAGGCGAAAGAAGTAAACGAGCACCACTGCTGTCTGTATTGCATGCAGTCGAGCCTATGGATTTCTAGTCTCGGTGGAATGGATTAAGGGGTTTGAAAGATATGGATCCATATTTTTCTTCACTTGTAGACCTGTGTAGACTTGAGCCACTGAGAAGCAAGGCTCTCCTCACCTCCAATCGTAAATCAGATAGTGGTTGGGGTTGCAGTCTCAATGTAGCTCTATTCAAATCGATAAGAAAGCCAGTCCCAATACACCCATTGCGCTCTAATACGTGGAACGCATGCTTAGCGCTCGGCAGGAGAACGATGTTCCTCGCCACGGCATGGAGGGATGGTTTGATGCGACAGATCCGCCGGTGATGCGTGGCACAGGCGGCGCCAGTGCATCTAGATGCATGATCGATCTTCTGCTTACCATAATCGGGAGCCAAGAAACCCGTTCATGTACTCCCTTGAAGAAGCTTGTTCTGTTTACACACTAGAGCTGAAAATGCTTGAGGAGTTCCTCGTGAATTACGTCGTGGAATTTAGGTATGTACGAGAATCAAGTTTGCTCATCTGCTCGTTATGGGCATCATTGGCAAGTTACCAACCACCATGTGAGAGCCTCTGTATACATTCATACTGTACTGTTTGTTTGTCTTGTCTCCCAAGGCTTTTGGAAAAGACCCATTAAGCATTTGCCGCCGTAACGCCTGCCCATCGTGATTCGTCTTGAGAATAATTCGTTCCGAAACACTCCAAAGGAAAGCCTACTACCGATTCCTTCCGCAAACAGCCTGATTGCTACGGTAAGCTTAGAAATCGTCACCACCGCCGAAGTCGTCGCCATCGTTGCCATCATTATAGCCCTCGGCGTATGCCTCTTGCTCATGGTCGTTCCAGGCATCGGCCACTAGAGCACCACCAATCACACCGGCACCGAGACCGAGCGCGGCGCCTCCGGCCATTCCCATACCGCCACCGCCGGATTTCTGGGGCCTACTGTGAAATATTGGTTAGCATCGTCTTCCAAAAACAAAGTCCTGATAACCACGACCTGGATGGCCCGTGTGTTATAGAACACTTACCCCTGTTGATACCCGCCGCCGTACTGTGGTTGGCCGCCATAGTAACCTCCGCCCGGTGGTCCGTAGCCGGGTTGAGGTCCATAGCCAGGCTGAGGTGGTCCGTAACCAGGTTGGCCATAGCCGCCGCCGTATTGGCCTGGAGGAGGACCGCCGTAATAGGGCTGTATAGCAAGTTGAGGTTAACGATGGGGTCTATTGGTGGAGGTGTATGTATGTGTGCTTACCTGCTGAGGAGGAGGGCTTTGGTAGTAGCCCTGCTGAGGGCCGGGGCTGCCATAGCCACCCTGCTGCTGCTGCGGGTATCCTCCCTGGCCCGGGTATTGCTGCTGCTTGTTCTTGCTGCCGCCGAAGATCTTGCCGAGCAGGCCGCGAGACTTATCGCCGCCACTGCCGCGGTCACCCTCGCCGGGTCGGGGTGGCAGCTGATCCGGGTACTGGGAAGGGCCGGGCGAGCCGCTCATGTACGAGCCGGCGGCTCCTCTAGAGCTTGCGCCGGCGCGCGCATTCTCCTCTTCCTGCAGCTGGCGGGCCAGTCGCTCGTCCTCGCTCTCGCCTTGCGAGGGGCCAGCACCGCCGGGCTTTGTGGAGTTGTTCACGAAGGGGTTGGTCTTGCTGTCGCTCGGGGCGGGCGTCGAGCCAGGAGTGTAGCCAGGAGGGGGGCCCATGGGGGCTTCGGAGTTAGGATCCACGGCGGGAGCCGTCGGCTTGTCCCATTGCGACTTCTTGGTGTAGGTGTTGACATAGAACCTGCGGGGCAAATGTGTTAACGAGTCTGCTCCTCGGCCTGCTCGGCCTGGAAACCAAACGAGTCGCAAATGCAATAAACCAAGACGGGCAGTGTTGCGAGAAGGGGTAATATGGAGTTCACTCACCATTCCTTGTATTGGTCGTTCCAGCGCGCAACCCAGCCCTCGGGGACCTTGGGAGGCGGGGGACCTGAAGGAGCGTCGAAGTCTGCCATGCGTATTATGTTTTTAGGATCCTCTGGCAAAAAAAAAGCCAAAAAATGTAGAAGTATGCAAGTATGTAAGTAGGTGAGGGACTGGAAGAATATGTGTCGGTAACAGTCGAAGCGAAGTTGTCGGAGGGTCTGCCTCTATACGATTGTCTAAGTGGGGGGGATGTGTCGTGTCTTGGCCCCTTGGTATGATGTGGAGGAGGTTCTGGAGGGGGGATTTGGTGCTTTGTATGTGTTTCGGGAAGGAGCTGTTTGTCAAGTGGACCGGTACGCAAGAGGCCTCACAGGATTACGAGCGTCAAGTCAAGTCAATAGGAAGAGTTTGTGGAGGAGGAAAGAAGTGGTTTTATGTATTGAATTTTGGATTTGGATGAAGACGTAGATGCAATTAGGTATGTACCTAGGTATGTATGTTATGCACTCCCTTCCTCCTTCCTTCCTGCCTGCCCGGGGGCGATGTCGATGATGCAGATAGGGTGGGACACACAGCTAAGGTTAGACACCTTGGACACTCACGTGGGTGTCTCCCACGTACGTGGACTCCAAGGTTGAGTGAATGATCTAGATGCTTTGCACTGCCCCACGGTTTATGCAAATAAGTTGCTATGTAGCCTAGGTTAGATGCTTAGGACGTGATGGTTCACAGCCTGGTCGTCAGTTATTGGATGTTTGGTCATCTTGGCTTCTGGCTTGGCGAAGAGGTAGCCCGCTCAAAAGCCCGCCTGCCCGCCCTGCTCGCGCAATTACTTAACACTAAAACACTGCGCTAAGCAGAACCACGCGGGGTCGTCCCGGAATCATCTGCTATCGCCGCCGGGCTCAGTTCGGCTTGCCATCTTGCCTGGTGGTTGGTAGGGAGCAAGCGAGAGATGATCAGAACTTTTCAGAAATGGAGGCCAACAACCCCATGAGGTAGGTAGCCAGTGGTAGGTAGGTAGGTAGATGCCACAGTCGTGGCTGTGTCCCGCTGTCTTGCTACTTACGCACCTCGTGGCAATTTGGAATCTTCTACTCCGTACTTGCTATACCTTGCCATGAAGAATATTCCCGATGCCTAAATCAACCAGTAGGACAGTTCCTAGAAGGTGACGAATACGAATGGTATAAGCCACCCCTAACTACCAATCGCAACAAGGTCGCTGCTGACCCATACATAGCATGCCGCTGAACTTGCATCTGACCGACTGCTTCCTCAACTTGAAACATATTGCAACAATAAATTGGTCGGCCTGTCTGAACTGTCTAAAATCTTTCTCGACGTCGTACTGGGGTTGCCAAAAATAAAACGGCACTAACATCTGCACGTTTTTGCATGCATAATGACTACTCTAGGTAGGCAGGTAGGGTAGTAGATGGGTAATGAACTTGCAGCTGAGCGCGCCGAGGTTGCTGAAACACCAATCATGGCGTCCTATCAAATTGGTTATACCTCCTCCTCTTACTGCATAGCATGCAAAGTACATATGTAAGCTGTTACTCCCACCCAGTCACTTCCCGAAGATCAGGTACACAGCCACCATCTCCTCTTGACCGACACTCCGGAGGCGAATCAAAATGGGCATCACAACACAGACAACACGATTTGAGTGAGCCGGTGCAAACGCACACCAATGACAGAAAGTCATACGGAAGATAGTGCATTGGGCATCTCTCATTGAGACGGACGATATCTGAAAAGGGTGCTGACGTACAGACCCTACCAAATGAATACCAAATACTCAAACAACACAAGCAACGACAACCTTCAATGACCAAACTCCCAACGTGAATCGACCGATTTGCATTGTGCAAATGTCCCCAACACCACCCAAAAATAACCTGAGGCCCATTGCGCCCGGGTTTCCAAAAACACCATAAATGCTGCAATTTAGTATCTTGTCTATACCATATCGCGGCTCTCGTTCCTGCCACCGAACAGGTTCGCCGCTTCCATGCAGTAACCCATCCGTCCGCTTCCCATCCTGCGCTCGCTTCCGTAGCAAATAAGTGCTGCGTCAAGGATGCCCACCATGATGCCCTCCAGAGCACCCAGAATGCTGTAACCAATCGCTCCAGCCACCAGCCCTACTATGTAGGCGTACGCACTTCCTTTGATGCCCGCGCCTTGGGGCAGTTGAATCTCCAACTGGCGTGCTGTCATGACCCAGCCTGCGAACCCCAGTCCGGCGGCCACTACTGTACGTGTGGCGTGGAGAAGGAACTTGGCAAGTCGATATGGCATAAGTCCGCCGCTGTATCTGTTCAGGTGGAACAGGTGGGATGGCCTCAGTGTATTTGTTGGATTATCCGAATCCAAGAACTGCATTCGGCTGAGCTGTGCTGCTGACAACATCAGAGGTAGTGTATGGATTGCGGCATGCGTGATAACCAAGGGGTTCGTCAAGAGGAACACGGATGCCGGTGTATATCGGTTGAGGAGGAATCCCACCGTCCTTGCGACTTTATTGGGCAAAACCATCAGGGGTAATCGAATGGCCAAAGCAAGCAGCGTAGCGGCACAGATTGTCCCAAACGTCGAATTGGTCGCATGTTGCAGCGCTTCTCCCACCACCGCGTTGGACGGCGATGGCGGTTGCTTGTTGCGGTGAAAATACCAGTTCGAGACCGTACCGGCCACAGTCGCCCTGACTACGTTGCTGGCTATGGCAATTGTCCATAAGTACATAAGAGCAAAGAATACTCCCAACCACCAGCTGGCGGCGCCTATGACGTATGAAGACAGTGACTTCGAAAAGTAACCACCAAGAAAGACGCGCGTGAACATCGATAACCAAATCCATGTCCAGCCAACAGTGAAAGCCAGTGCGCAGAACCCAAGCATCACAAGTGCTGGGTTGGCGCTGAGGACTCGGCTGGTAAATGCGAGCATTTCGGTGGCCCTGGAGATCGTGTCACGTGTTTTCAGCATCAGCCAAACGTAGACGAAGGCAGTGATGCCAGGCACGAGGGCACTGTATCTCATAGCCCGGTCCTGGAACCGCGTTCCGTTGTCGGGCCCCTGAAAACTCAAGACCATGGTGTATATCGAGAAAGAGACCAGAACGATGGGACTGCCAATGATGATGATGCCCACAAGTTGTCGCACATATGACCGTAATGCCGCCATCCACACCAACGATACTATGACGGCCACGAGAGTGTCGACTGCCAGAAGATAGTATGACTTGTATAGAACGGTGTAGACGGTGTCACCTATGGGGTTTTTCCTGCTCGGGGTTGATGTGTGCAGCCAGACCAACACAAAAGTTGCGAACAGAGAGGCAATGGTTATCAGGTAGAGCCAAGCCCAGAACTGGTCGTTCTTAAACAGTTCGTTATTGTACTCGATTGCGCCTGGGATGGTTTCCTCTGGCGGCTCCTCTTCTTCTAATATGGTTTGCCGCATCAGCCTGGGGTCATGCTCGAGGTTGGGTTCCCGTCTCCCGGGGGCCGACCCTTTCCAGCCTCCGGATTTGGGGTTGAACTTCTGAAAAGGCGGCGGATCTGCATCGACTGGTGTTTCCTGCAGCAAATCTTCTGGGACTTCGTTGTCGAGCATTTCGGACTCGAGGCCCACATCTACCATCTTGCCGCCTTCGCTGCTATCCGAGTTGGCCCGCTCGCTCTTGCGCTTCCCCGCGCTCTTGGTATCATCCGGGCGCTTCTGTTTCGCTGTGCGGTCTTTGAAGTCTTTGAAACTTGAATCACCATTCCAGCTGCTCTTGATGCCCATCGGGCGATCCCGGTCCTCGTATGCTCTCGTATCACGCTCACTACTCCTGTCTAACGAGCCGCGACTTTGCTCGTTTTCGGAGGCGGAGCTCTCGTCGATCCTGTTCGAAACAAAGACACGCCTTGACCGTTGTAATGCCCGCAGATCGGCCGCCTCACGCAAGTCGTCCTCGTCCTCATCCTGGAATTCGTTGAGGGCGCTGTGGAAGAGGGGTGCAGCATCATGGCCACCCTGATAGCGCGAGCCGAAACCGAACCTCGAGCTGGAGGGCTGATAAGGGTTGCCAAGACGAGAGTGGTAGGCGGATCGCGTGGGCTGGCGGGAGAAGCGGGAGGATGGGTCGGAGGTCTGTCGGCCGGATGGTTCGCCTGTCGCATCTGTCTGGCCGAAGTTGGACAGACGCGACTGCGACTGGGCTAGGAATCTGGAGGCATCTTCACTCAGCCAGTCAGCGTTGGGGACTGAATTTGGATGCGCCATAGGCTGCATCATCTTGGAAGATGGCAGATGAGACGCAAACGGCGATATCAGAGATGGGAGACTTACATTCCGAGAACATAGCGGCAGGGCCAGGGGAAACCGCCTCTTATAGATAAGAGGGTTGGATGAGTCGGTAGCAGTCAAAGGTATAGTTGTCTCTGTCAGTGGGCTATGAATGGAGAGTCTGATAGACAAAGTAGCAGATGGGTTTGATGCAGCAAAGTCACGTATAAAGAAGGCAAACAAATAGATGGGTCGGTGGGAGATGGTGAGAGAGTTACAGTGTTTAGGGTAGGTTTATCGGGGGTTTGGGTTGGTTTGGTATGGCTTGGGGGATGATGACGATATGCAGGTTAGGCAATAATCAATGTGATACAAACGACGGATGTGGGAAGAATGAAGCAGCTATGATGATTGATTTTCTCTCACACAAAACGGCTACTTTAGTATGGCCCCTCAACAGCAGAGCAGAGCAGCAGTAGAAAGGAAGAAGTTGAAGTGTGCTGCACTGCATGGGAAACCCGGAGAGATGTAGATGTAAATGCTAAGAGGGAATGGGTTTGTTGTTGCATGTCACGCCGACTTTAGGTGCAAGTGCCTTCCTTTAGAGAGTCCTTTAGAGAGACCTTTAGATGCTGCCTTTAGCAGATGGGCTCCATTGATTGGCGGATTGGGGGGCCTTTCATCCACAACCACAGGCACCCGTGGACTGCCCAGCAGGCGGATGGCGGATGATTCCTCAATGCCGGCTTCGGTAAGGTCAGACAAGGCCCCCAGGCGAAAGCAGCGGGTACTGCGGGGCAACACTCACATAAGTAGACCCTGCAGCATTTCAGTGTCCACTGTCCACTGGGTTGAGCGGGAGTGAGACCAGTCAGTGCAAGTGCAGAAGCAAGTGCACATGCAAATACATCAATCAATAGGTAGGCGGCTGGCTTACAAGTTTATTAGGTAGTATTAGGTACCTCATAACTCATAACCAAGGGCTTGATTGAGCACTCCATTTCTTCGAATGTCCAGAAGGTATATGTAGGCAGACATATGGTACTCAATGTATCAATGACCACGATCACGCTGGCCCTGACAATGCTCGAAGTCTGCTTTCTATTTACTTCCAAGTGACAGCACCTATTACTTTACATTGAGCTCTGATAAGGAGGACCTGGTTCCACGTTTGGAGTCACAAGAGCTGGGTGTGTCTTCGGGAGTGGCAGATGATGGGTGAGGCTTGTGCATCTGAGGTCATTCTTTCTCCCCCCTTGTCTTCCTTGTCTTCCTTGACTTATCCCGCTTTCCTACCTACCAGTACGTAGTAGAAGCTACAATCGCTAGCCTTATCAGCACCTATCCAGAGCCAGCCAGCCAGCTATCGTTGCCTACCTGAGGTTGCATCACCGATACCAAGACCAAGACCCAGGGCCAAGACCAAGAAGCCCCAAGAAAGCCCGACCCCCCATGTTTTAGGTCCGCAGTGCTGTACTGTACGTGCTCTGCAGCAGTGCAGGCAGGTGCTCTCTAGCTCTTCTACTACTACTAACTACAGTCAGACCTGGAGTATTTGAATTCCTCGACTGGATAATAAAAATGCGGGTGCATCTGCAACGACTCTTGCCTCACCGTCATTCATTGGCGGGCTAACCTGACTTGAGCTATCCATCTGTTGACTGCTACTGAAACCACACCAGATAGGCCTAGCTTTCAACATACTACCACTTCTATTACTATTACCTCGAGTTAACCTGCTACTGCGACTGCTCTTGCTTGCTTGGACTCCAGTCTCCAGTGGTTGAACAATCTCCGGTGATCAGAACGAGTTTCTTTCAGAACACCCACCGCATTGCATTTGTTGAATAGACTTTTTGCATCATACGTATAGCCCGGTCTGTAGGTGCACATATTCAGTCGCAACCACAGCAACGAAGCCTCCCGTTGGTTGTACGTTGTACCAGACACCTCAACACCTCACACCTTTGCGCCCAAAGCCTCATCACGTGCCTAACAGCATACGGATCCTTCGATATAGTATAGCAAACCTCGACATTGAGCCCATTGCCCAACGACGGCGACGACGATAACTACGGTTCAGATTTCGACTTGAGAGAGTTGAGATATTCCTTGCGGGAATAGCCTTGGTTTTCCACCCCCTCCTCCGGCAACAAACTACATAACGAATACGAATATACCCCTCAATCCAATCGACGACGACGAACACAGAATCTCCCTTCTCTCTTCTTCTTCTTTTATTCCGCAGTTATCCAGCCAGAACGCGCCCCCCGGCCGACGACGACCATGTCCTCACCACCATGGGATTACATCGCCAAGCTGGTATGCATAGGCGACTCGGGCTGCGGTAAATCCTCCCTCACCATCCGGCTCTGCGAAGGCCGCTTCAGCCCCCAGCACGACGTGACCATCGGCGTCGAGTTCGGCTCGCGCATAGTGCCCGTCGGCCCGCCCCATTCCAAAGCCCTCCAGCAGGCCGCCCTATCCCTAAAAAACAAGAGCCTCGGAGGGAGCTCCGGCGACGACCCAGCGAATGGCGCAAACAACAAGAAGAACGGAGGGCTCCCCGACCCGCCCAAATCCTCCGACCAGCAGAAGCACATGAAGCTGTCCCTATGGGACACGGCGGGCCAGGAAACCTACAAGTCGGTGACACGGTCCTACTTCCGGGGCGCCTCGGGCGCCCTGCTCGTCTTCGACATCAGCCGCAAGTCGACCTTCGCCCACGTCACCGACTGGCTGGCCGACCTGCGCCAGATCGCCGAGCCCGATATCGTCGTGATCCTCGTCGGCAACAAGGCCGATCTGGCCTCCGAAGAGAACAACAAGCGCGAGGTGACGGTCGCCGAGGCCCAGGAGTGGGCCCGCCACAACGGCGTCCTGCAGTACGTCGAGACGAGTGCCAAGAGCGGCGAGGGCGTCGAGCTCGCCTTCATGCAGGTCGCCGAGCGCATCTTTGACAACATCAACGCCGGCAAGTACGATCTCAACGATCGCCGGAGCGGTGTCAAGGGCCCCGGGCCGGGTCAGACCGGTCGCCAAGTCCGGCTGAACGACTCGAGTAAGGGAAGCGGCGGCGGATGCTGTTGAGCGAATGAACGAGGGGGTCGAGCGAGCAACCGAGCGTGACTGCTGATCATGATGATGGAGTTAATGGTATGACATCAGGGGGGAGACAATGGTCGTGGTGATGAGGGAGGCACGGCAGAAGAAAACAGCATCAACAACAGGCAGTACACACTCTGTATATAAGACAGGAAACGCAGTTTTATCTGCCGACGCAATGAACAGGGAAATGGCAGATGCAAAGGAAGGATGATACCCTTATTGAGGTTCTACGGCAAATCCGTAAAGGAGCAAGCAAAGCATTCAAGCATGGAGAAGGGTTACAAGATTTATTCGAACCCGTAGCAGTTCGACTTTGTTTATAGTCACCAGCATTGCTGCCCATGAAAACGCATTGTTTTTGGCGGACAGGCATCGCATTTTAATCGAGCATTATGATGCATACAGCTGGTGTCGCGTCATAAAGTTTGCATGCCGACAGACAGTTGGTTCAACATAGAAAAAAGAAAAGTGCACATTATTATCTAGATAGTGACGTGATGACTCCTTTTCTTGGTGGATCTTGGGTCCTCCGGCAAGCCCGCACCCAACACCGTTTAGATATTCCCTGCCGGAACTCCCACCACCCCCTAGCTGTTCCCTGTTATCACTCCAGAGATATGCTACCTGATATCGTTACAATCCGGATGCGGAGACCACGGGTGACACTCCCGTCGCCCATGGCCAGTATCCCCCTCAATGTCTAAAGTATAGATCCAAGTATCCTCCGCGCTGAAATCGCGGCAATGATACTGCCTATACAGGCAGCCGCAATGAAGCCTCTCAGTCGGTCATGCGCCATGAGTCGAACCACTTCATGTAGCTGTACTCCTTGTTGGGGCCAGTCATACCCCAGCAGATCGGCATGAAAAAGATGTACAGGCCGATAATAACGGTGTACAAAGTACCGTAAACGGCATATTGAATGGGCTTCTTCTGGGTGCGAACCATGAAGTCAACCAGGAAACCAAGGGTGAGGATAGCGAAATAGAGCGCAGGGTAGTAGTGATGGACATAAGTGACACGTGCCATGACAACGAATGGCAGGTAGTGAAGGAACCAACCCAGGATCGGGTACAGACCCGAGTAGTGGATCTGGTCGATTTCCTCCTGGGACAAGTCCCTGAAGCCTCGCTGCCATCGAAGGATATACCACACTGTCACAAGACCGACAACACCGAGGGAAAGGGTCGAGGCCCAGTAAATGAAGGGGTTGCCAAGGAGGAAGTATTTGACAATCTTGTCGTCCCAACCGCACATTCGGAGACCAACGTTGAGGATGGGCCATTGCCACCACTGGGAGGCCAGGTCATCCTGCTTATCGGGGTCAGGGACAAGGGCGTTGTTCGAAGTCATCATGGCAACGTTCAGGTGAATGAAGTCGTGGAAGAAGGGCGACTTATACTTTCCAGGGTCTCCAGGGGGTACTGTATTCATGTTAGCCGTGATCTAGCAGATTTGGGACTCCAATACCTACGCTTCTCGTTGGTGTGAGCCTCGATGTTCCAGTGAGTGAAAGTATCCCGAGGGTTGTTGGACTTGTCACAAGTAACCTCAATCTGCTTGAAACCCCATTGAGGCAGATTGACGTTGCCGGCACGAAGATAGCAGCCCATCGAAGGGTGCTTCAGGCGGAAGCCAGTTGTAAGGGTGCGGACGCGGGTCCTATCACGGGATGCAACATCGCTGACGACCTCAATCTGCCAGTGATCCTTCTCATCACCTACAGTAAGGTTGCCGTAGGAGGAAACTTCCTTGTGCGACTTGGTGACGGGAGCGGCAATATCGTGGGAGTGGAGGTTGCGGCCAGTCATGGTGTGAATCAGGCGGACGACACTGCCATCACCAATGAACCTAGGCTCCTCCTCCGGGTTGTAGTCGGCTTCTTGGCGGTTGGGGTAGAACCACCACTCGTTGTTGGCATCCTTGTGGTGGTAGCATGTTACCTGCTGCTGGTTGGAACCCTCAGGGTAGGTCTGGACGTGACTATGCAGGAGACCTCCTCCGTATCCCATGTTCTTGAGAGTGACTTTGGACCCAATAGCGACCTCAAGAGGAGAGTTGCGACCAATTTCGCTGCCTTCGAGATTCGCTTGGAACAAGGAACTCATCTGAGCATCGCCGGGGCCACTGCGTGTCAGGATGGCAAAGTGGAGAGCGAAGGAGAACAAGTACACCAGGAAGGGAATAACGATCAGTCCTACGACTCGGGCACCCACATGGGCAGTCAACGTTTTGATTGGCATCTTGGTGTTTCCGAATTTGTTCCACAGATCCTCGATCGTGTAAAGTCCGACAAGGGCAGTCACGAAAAGGCCAACAAGCTTGATGCTGCAGACGAAGCCCAAGCTAAGACCGGTCATAAACAGCCAGAAGAACCATTCCGGGTCGAAACTGTACTTTTGCTGTCTGTGGAACTTGGACCAGCAGAAGACGGTTGCGACAGTACCGAACAGAAGCATGGAGTCGAGGAGAATGAAGCGGCTGATAGTGGTGTACGAGTTCTCGCAGAGGACCATGAGGGTAACCAGCCAGACGGCCGGGCGCTTCAAGTTCAGCTCGCGAGCAGTAAAGTAGGCCAGGGGAATACACAGAATTCCCCAGAAGGCGTTGAATGCACGCATGAAGGTGTAGTTAAGCTCTTCGGGGTAGGTCTCTCCGGACTTGAACTCGAAAGTGCCATTGTAACCGGCCAGAACACCGGACAAGCCGACGAGGATTTTACCCAGAGGGGGATGCACATCGAAGAACAGTTCTCGCTTGATGTAGTGCGAACCGAACTTGCCGAAGTGAGCCTCGTCCCAGGTGACGATGGGGCTCAGGCCAATCTTGTAGAGTCGGGTAAAGAAGGCAAGGGCCGTGAAGATGATGGGTGCGATAACGACCTCCCACTCGTCAAGGAAGCCGAGGAAAGAAGATTCCTGTAAGCCAGGGGTGAGACTCGTTAGCTGGCCAGATCTCCGGTGGTAAAGGGTGGGCTCGGGGCTTTCATACCTTCTTCTTCCCATGTAGTTTCTTCTCGTCGACTTCGAGTTGCTGGGCTGGGACAGTTACTGGCGTACCGGGGATGTGTCGCTGACGTAGACCTTGGCCGTTCGGATCGGCGCCGGAGGCAACCGTGGCCTTGTTATCGGCCATGGCTGTAGAATCTCGAGGACAATCAAGCTCGCATCCAAGAACACGGCAAAAGGGCCGGAGACGAGGTCAAAAGTGGTGGGTCGATAAGCAAGGTGGCAGGTAAGGTTGCTAGAGAAGAAATCAAAAGGAGGACCTCAAGCGAATGTGAGAATCAGAAGTCAGAAGAAATAAGGGGAAAGGGAAGAAAAGGATCTAATGGATGGAAAAAGTGTAACCACGTCAAACCACCCCCTTCCAGTAAAGTAGGAGGACGAATTGAGGATGAATTAATTGGTTCTGGGTCACCAAGACACAAGAGAATCACAATGTGGCCCCTTGGACGATGTCTGGCAGAAAATAATGGCAATACGAATTCACCATTTGCATAGGAGAGAAAAGCAGAAGCAGTGCTACGTGCAACCCTGGACCTGGCTGGACCTGGACCTGGGAAAGTGGGCAGGGTAGGGAAAAACGCGATACTATTTCGAGAACAAGCTGGCCTGATCTCCTTCGGGCCAATTGTCAATTCAATTAGGGGCTCGCAGCTCGGGGGGAAGTTTCCAATGTTCCAATAGAAGCAGCGAAAAAAAAGAGCTTCCCCCTGCAAAAAGCTCGGCCCTCCCTCCTCTGCTCCTCTGCTCCTCTGCTCGCCTAGCGCCTAGGTAGCGCCTAGCGCTGATGTGCTTGCCTAGCTGGGCAAGGTGCACTCTGTTCACAGTTCATCCCGCTTATCCGTCACCTTGGGACGATGGGATCGACTGATTACCTACCTGGGGATTAGATACTGATACTCGATAGGCACTACATAAGTATGTAGATAACAGGGGGGATACGCGGTATATATAGACTTGCATCATACAAAAATGCACGTCAAGTTATACTCGCTTTGCAGCCGATAGATACTCCAGGGATAAATAAGCACATGCATTGCATACCAGACTTTGGGGGCTAGGTACTATTTGACAGCACTGGCGGTTGAAAATACCCCGCTAGGCTGCAGTTCCGCTCCTGTCGACCTCTGCTCGAAATGAGTCCAAACAGGGAGGGCTGAAAACATGGAAGAATATCAAACGTGTCCGTAGCTCGAACTCTCCAGGTTGTGTTGGATGCATGCATCTCTATTCAGAAAGGCAATAAACGTACAGTCCTTGACGAGATGGACTCCAATTATAAGTAAAAGCGATAGAAGTGTTTCTGCTCGAGCACCAGGGATACACTGTATCATGCTCTCATTCAGCAAGCAACTGGTATTTCCTCTATCATATCGACTACAATTCACCTGTCCTCTCCAAAGGGAGACACCGGAAAGAAGGAATCATCGGAATCATGCACACATGTCTGTCCACAGAAATTGTGACATGTTCCTGGTGGCCCCAGGAGACGGATTTGTTTGCATTGCAAATGCCAGTCGCTGTTGTATCTGATATTCTCACGGCTCTGCAAAGGGACACTGGCCCCTATCTATCGCTAAACAGTCTTTGTCCAATCACCGGACTGACCTGGTTTGATGATATACAAGGAAATCCCACGCATTAAAATACTAGAAAGTCACACCCATAGCCCCTTCTACTCCGCTTTGTGCGTATCTCGTGCTGTACTCTGTGCTTCGCCAATTGGAACAGGCTGATGCCATGCACCTCGAAGCAAAGAATTCTTGACCCTTTCCCACGTAGAACCTGCCCGCCGTCTATATGATTTGTAGCGAGACTTGGTCTTCGTGTCATGCAAAACCATCGTTGTGTAACGTCCCTCAATCGTCTAGTCTTCGTTGTCCTCCAGCGGCGCATATCGGGCTCTGCCTGCCGGGCTGCTGCTGCCACCTCGGTCACGGCCAACCATGCGCCCAAGCCACTCGCCAACTCTACCGCGCGATCCACTCTCCGATCGCAAATGGGGCTTACCATCAATCACGTTGAGTACTGGCGGATCGATGCTCATCGGTGGAATATCGTCAGTAGGGCCCGGCCGTCCCCTGAAAGATCCATCCGGAGACGAAACCCGGTAAATGGATCCGGTTTCTGACCTCACACTGGGAGAAGCCATTGCAGTCGTGTTGTCCCCGAACAGGGACCCCATTTCCTCTAGCCGAACGCCGCAAGTCTCAGGGTAAATGAAATAGACTGTTCTCCGTTAGATTCCATCCCATGTAGTCAGAGAGTATTTGGTTAAGCTTACCTGTTACAAAACTCACGACGCAGAAAAAAGCGTGAACAAGATAAAGGCGCCACCCGATCCAGTCCTGGAGAATGGGGGTTTGTTCCCCGACGATGAAGTTGAATGTCCAGTTCGCTGCTGTCGACAAACTAGCACCCTTGGACCTGATACTCAAGGGAAGGATCTCAGGAGGGTATAGCCACGGGATCTGCAGCCACCATTAGTTCATAGTTCACCATATCGAGGTGGGAGTGAACAGAATACAACATACCGGTCCCCAGGAATACCCGAAGGCAGCATTATATATCATAACAAAGACAACAACCAATGTAGGCGTAAGCGCTATGTCTAGGTATATGAAATAAGACACCATGGACAGCGAAATTGCCATAGCAATAGCACCGGTCAGAAGAATAAACCGTCGACCCCAGCGATCAACAATGTACCACGGCGGGATCGTGGAGAGCAGGTACGTAATGCCGTTGATGCCAGTCATTTTCACAGCATCATGTCCTAACCAACCAGCCGATTCGAAGACGTAGGGAGCATAGTACGAGATGACGTTAATGCCGTTCAGTTGGGCCAACGCTTGCGCCGACATGGCAATGAAGACGCGTGTCTTGTACTTTCGGAACATTTCCGAGTATGTCCTCTCGCCCTCCATGCGCTGTAGAAGGACGTCCATCTTGATTTCTCTGAATTCATCACGCGCCTTGGGGTTATGTATGTCGCCGGCGCCGTACAAGTTCGCGATAACAACAATGCCCTCTTCGTCGTGGTCGTGGTCCAGAAGCCATCTGCTCATTCATCAGCAGCGTGCTCGTGCGCAGGAAGGAATCAACTTACCGCGGTGACTCCACGATGACCAAGCTACCAAAACCGAGCAAAGCACCCATGACGCATTGCATCATAAGAGGGGCACGCCATGAGTAGTTATTCTGGATGAACCCGCAGAAGTAGTCTACCCAAACGGACGTAGTATATCCTATGATGTTGCCAGAGAACTCAATGCAAGCCAACTTGCCACGGTTATGCGGTGGGGAGATCTCAGACTGGTAGACGGGCACAATAGTCGACAGAGTTCCAACACCAAGACCGGCAATAATTCTGCCGAGCATCATCATGGGCATGTTAGTTGCAAGTGTCTGTAAAGCGCCTCCAACAAAGAAGATTGCCGATCCGTAGCCAATCGTCTTTCTTCGCCCAATAGCGTCTCCAATTTTGCCAACGGCCAGGGACGAGATCAGGGCGCCAATCTCAAGGATGGCGACCATAGTTCCTATCTCGGCATGAGACGGATGGTTGAAGTAGTCTCGAAAGTAAGGGCCGCTGTAGTTTTCTTCATATCAGCACATTGTACTATAGAGCCTACAAGAACGAGACATGGGAGTCGTACGTAATGATACCGGACATGACACCTTGGTCGTATCCGAAGAGAAATACACCTAATGAGACGAAGATACTGGTAAAGTAACTATACTGCGGGTTAGTAAGTATTCACTTTACGGTCAGATCATATCTCCTTGTAGGGATACTTGCATGAGGGGCTTGCCCGTGAGGCCGTGAACCCCCGTGCCAGGCATGATGAGGGATAGTATTCGCGTAGCTCTAGAGGGGCGGCGAGGAGCTACGTTGGGTATCTCGATCGAGTCCTTATTAACGACGCCAGTCTGTTGCTCTTTGGAGTAGGCGTCACTGTGAGCTGAGACAGAGCGTCGGAACTGGACACGCTTGGCCTTGAGGTGCTTCTTGTTGTTGAGGACGCCGGCGAGCAAGCCGTCGTTCTTCAGCGAGGTGTCCTGCAGACGTAACCTCAAGGGGTCCTCCTCATCGGCCAACTGCTCGGCGATGTCACCAGTGTCGGTCCAGTCGTCAAAGTCGGAGTCGGAGTTGGAGTCAGACCTGCTGGGGGAGGATGGGCGGTCTCCACGGCCTGCCAACAATGACGTAGATTGGGCGCCGTGTTCTCGTTCGTGGTCGGGTCGGCTGGAGGAGAGGGTTCGGAGGGGAATGTTGGATGGAAGACGGGCGTGGGATTGAGAAGGAATTTTGAAGGATATGGGGCTGTTGAGCAGCAGCCTCCCTTCCGCTCTAGAACAAACAAAGATAGATAGAAATAGAGTTGGGGGGTGGTTAGGATCGGAACGGTGGGCTTAAGCAATCCGGGTCATCTGGTCTGGCGTGGTTCGGTACAGGTACGGGTACTCTCGTTCGAATTCCGGGTGTAAGTTGGGTAGGCAGGTAATGGAGAGCTGCCTCAGCGTCTTGTTGCGGTGCGATGACGGTTTCCAGGTGGATCACAGGACATGCAGACTGACTGGAACTGGGACGGGGACTGGCCCGTAGTGCAGTGCAATGCAAGCGCAGTGGTACCTTCCGTAAGGTAGGCTAACCCTGTGAGTTCAGGTGCCCAGGTGGTTTTCCAATTGGTTTTTGAGTCAAAGCGACGTCGGCTGCGAACTGTCCAAGAAAACCAAAATCAATTGACGGAGCAGAAAGGAAAGCTCTTTTCACTGAAGGATGCAGGAGTACGGGTATGGCGCTAATTGTTTACAGGTTGGACATGAGTAGCGTGTCTTTTCAAGTCTTTCTTTCTCTTTTCAAAATGAGCGACGAGTATTGTTACACGGGAAGAGGAAGAAGAATATCGAAAGATTGCGAGGAGGCAGGCGTCAAGAAAGTCCAGCTGGATTGACGTACGGACGGACGTACCTCCTATTGATCCCTCCTCCTTCCCTACTTACTTACCTACGCTTCGCCTTGTCGGGCCCCCTTTTTTCCAGCATGGGCCGCCAGACCCGCTGCAGCCCGCCTCTACAGCATCTCAGTCGCCCATCTTTCGCTTGGCTGCGATCGTGGGGGAGCAATCACTCAGCACGTGTGTAAAGTTGTGGAGGGGATAGATTTCCACTGTTCAAGCTCGTTTCTTAGAACTCCATTCACAAAACATTGGTAGTTATATTATGTATTATGTATTATGTATTGTTGTGTCCCCTTTTTCTCTACTGATTCGGATTTACTATACTCGCTTGGCCTTATCTAGAGCACAGAAGAAGTAAGACAATATTCAGACTTCAGATAGCTTTATCTGTAGGAGTCAGGGACCACTTGCATCCTACACAGTGTCCTTTCATGTTGCACCCAAACATGACAAGCGAACAAATGGCCAAGTCAGGGAAAGCCTTCCAATTTACTTTTATGTACGCTGCTACATGGCAAGAGTCCGCGTCGATCACTATGTGCTCTTGGCCAGTCATCAGATTACGAGTCAGATAGCCAGAGTCAGCTCAAGCCAAAAATCAACATTCATTTCCAATGCGGCTCACTATCGCCAACGCTATCAGTTGATTCTGATCAATCGGCACGGAGCCGGTCGGTAACTCGATCTGTGTTCGTTTGTGTGTTCTCGTCAGAACCGACGTGACAGAGCGAATTCAGTCTCTAACGTTCTACTTCCGTCCACATCATGCAGATCAACGTCAGTTTCTTGATTCACCCTGGACGCATCATGCACATGTCCCCAGCCATTTGGGCGACTTGTGTGCAACTATAGGCATGTAGGCAGTCGCAGACTGGAAAAGTAGCAGTACAGCGACATGTCTTTTAGCAGCTTAGAGAGAGACCCTGATCACGAGCTTATCAGAACCTCCAAAGTCGTGAGTCCCACCACCGAGGACCCACGGTGTCATCATAGTCTCCATTTTGCTGAAGGCGGTCTAAGTGGTAGAACGTCGCAGTGCTTGTCGTGAGAGGGGCAGAGGGGCCTCAGACCAGCCTAACTAAGCAGGCCGCCGACAACCCGACTCCACGCTTCCCCAAGTTCTAACCCGTTTTCCCCATGGAGATATAGATACTCCAGCAGCCTGGATAAATGGAGATCACTGTTCCCCCTCATCATGTCACAAGGAATATTTTGTGAACCTCGTGGTAGAAACGTGTGATGAAGCCCCCCTGGCTGCCATGTTTCTACACCACAAGAAACTCATTAGCATCCTGCTGACCAACACTCCTGGTCATCAGCCCTCTCTCAGCCGAATAAGCCCTGCCCGTATCAGCCAGAATGCCTTGTCAACCCCTCAAAAATTTGCAGTAACCCTTGGCTCAACGGCCAAGGTTTGTAGTTGTAGTTTCGGCGCCCTCGTCTTACGTATGCCTTTCAATTACTACAGGGGCATGACTCTCAATTTGATTAATGCTCTTTAGCACGTACAGATTCCGTTTCAACTATTAATACATGCAGAAACATTCTAGGTAAACTCACAATATATACCTCTGATTCTCAGCATCTACATAAGGACAGCCATTCCCGTTTCCAAAAAAAAAGAATCGTATTGTGCGTGGTGTCCAAAACCCTCCCAAATGTTCATGCCATGTCCACAGCGACAAAATACTTGGGCAATATGCCGGTGAGGGCACTTGAAAGCATGGAATTGGATGCGAGTCAGTTCTCTTCTTGGTGTGACTCCTTGATGAGAATACATATTTCTGCATTCAGGAGTAGGGCCGTGTCAAGTTCTCTCATGATGCCGCGGAACGGTTGGTAAATAAAGGGCTTCTGGCCAAATCAATACGCATATACAAAAGCAACGGTTATACCCATCAGTATCCTCCGCCGAGTTGCCGGCAGCACATGGGCGTCCAAAACCCTATGGGACCCCGAAGAGCTCTACAAGCTAGCTTGAGGATGGTCGATGTCACTGGATTAGACGGTTTTTTCGTCTCTGGAATATGAATAATACACCAGGAAACTGTCCCCTAGATCCAGTTGTCAGCGAAACTAGCAGAAGTAATACTGAGATCAATTAACAAGGTTACTTGCAGCTCTTTTGTCACTATCGAGTATAGTTCCATTGCGGTACTGTCAAAAAAGATCAGTGTGGTTCCCAATATCACAGGCTGTCCCAGCGTCTATATCAGCTTTCTGCTTCTTGGTGACTTTGTGCTGTCTGCGCGCAGGTCAAAATAAAGAGATCATATGTTGCCAAATAGACTCTGCAAAGTCATTTACGTGTTATTCTCCCACTACTGGTATGAAACGTAGGTTGCCTCATATGGGAGTTTGAACAAGCTAATATACACTGGCCATGTGTGTTTTGTAAGGGTTGGGGATAAGCTCTTATAGATAGTCAAGACGCTGACTTGACAACGTCGTCCTTTTGCCCGGCTGGGGACGGGCTGTCTTGGTTGGCTAGAGTACCAGTTGCAACACCGTGACATGCTTCCTTGGGGGTTGTGCAAAGGAGAGCCTCCTGGTGATAATTTTTTCATTCACAGTAATCCAAGGGGCATTGGACTCATATGCTAGAAGACTTTCAGCTGAGGGTGCTTTCGTTATCTCCCTGTGATATAAACTCAGTTAGGGAATGTTGCTGTACGAAATTACATATCTTTCCCATGAAGTTTTCAAGAGGCAATGGCTAATCTCCAATAGGGACGCCAGCAACTTAATTATCGTATGTATGGAATCATTCCAACTACTCAGTATAGTGTGTGGGCCATGTGAGTTAGAGAGACTCCTGTGTCGAGGTGCCCAAACCTGAATTCCAGCCCATAAACGACCACATCAAACAAGCGAATTTTGTTGTACTATTGGTGCTGGATACACTGTCTGCATAGGAACCGTAGCATAGTATGCAAGTTTTGATTGCATGACGGACAAGAAGGGGTTTGGAAAATATTATTAACAGTTTTCATCATGAAGCCGGTCTAATCACGGATAACATTGGTTTTGTTCGAAATATGCGAATAACGTGCGATAAGGAACTTTTACACTCCCATAGCCTACCTGTCTTCGAAGCTCCGTAGCTCGCTGCAACATCACTGTGCTATATTTCGATATCACCAAGCCCTGGGCAGCATGGCGTAGATACTCCGCTGGCTCACTCGGGGTCCCGATGCCTGGATATCCTGCTGATAGATGCTGTGAATGTGCACAAGAATCAACCTGGGTAAAAATACCTGTCAATCATATCCTGTCGTATGTAGCATCCATCACACTATCTCGCCGTCTGCGTTTTCGCCAGTTGTTTTAGCTTCTTTGCCCTGCCGCGTAATACCGTTCACACTGACCGAGCATTGGTTCTGGTGCAGATATATATACTAGAGGTGCTTATAGACATACCATGGGCAAAGTACAGGAGCGGAGAAGAGGCATTGGAGAGACAATACTATATACACCTGATGGGCCGTAGAGTGCAAGGGGAAAGACCGTCGACAACTAGAAGGAAGTGATGTTTCGTGGGAAAAAGAAACATAAGAGAAGATACGCAAATCCATTAACACAACGGCTGGAAGATGTTCGGTAGATACTACTAATATGTGTAGATTTAAAGAGGCAGCAAGAGCTGCCTCGTCACCTATGCTATGGAGTAAGGTATAAGTGACAGATTATGCATAGGAAAGGTATCAAATACCACACGGAAGCTAATATCTGTTCGACACAGGCAAGTGGTCGCGATGGACACGACATATTGATTGTAAATGGCAGCTCTTCACCCTATTTCTCTCCATGGGTAGAGGGGAAAATATGTTGTTGTATTACACTCGCTTGCATAATCCATCACTACGCATGCGTTGAATAGGAATCTTCAAGGGCACAGGTTAAGTGAAGAGGTGATCGTGACTGTGTTGCAAGTAAAGCAGCAGCCATCTAGTGGCCTCGAGAAAGGAGGTCGCAGGTGGCACAATCTATATGCCATATTAACGGCAGTCATGGCCATTTACAAGCAACGCTTCCAATTTCCGACCAAATACACCTAAACGACTCCCAAGCAGTCAGATCTCACCAGGCAGGTCAATCACACAATGACATGCCACACGAAAGGACAAGTTGCTCACTGATTCTCCCCAGTCGAAGATCCCGGCGTGTCACATAAACGCCCATACCAGGACTCAAGAGTCAGCACTGGCCAAAAACCACAAGGGATGACCACCAGTGGACTATATGAACACACACCAAGGGGTGTGCAACTCTCGTACTTGTCGCTGGTCAAATCGTAATCAGGAATAACATCGTAGGCAAGGAAAACAGCTAACATCGAAATACACTGAAATGCCCCCCAACGCTGGGCACCGACGCCGAGGGAGACGTGGTTCTGAACTCAGGTCCGAAAAGGTAATATTTTCCTAGTGACAATATGCTATGCCCAAGGAGAATACTGAAAACGTTGAGAGTTTCGCCAGTTGCCTGACTGCTAGCGACAGGGACATCAACGACACAAGCATCCAAGAACGGCGCCCAGCTGGCCTTATGTCGCATACTGGACGCTGCCATGCCGGCGCCACCGGGAGGTACTGATCACACTGACAGTTGTGTATAGCCTCTAGAACGCCTCGAAATATCATCCTGCTAACCAGCCACAAATGACGGTTTTTCATTGCAATCTCACCACCCGTGCAAGGCTGATAGCGGTGGTAGGCATTCGGAAGTAGCCTATTTCTCGTGTGATATCAACATTGAGTCAATGCGTAGTGGCAGTTATCGTGTGTTTTTCTTTAGTCTACCGGTGGAGGCTGGGTCGTTGCTATATAAGAGGCGTATTATAACAACGGACCAAAATGTCCTCGTGGTTACCAATGCTAACGTTTATCGATCTATAATCTACCCACGGCCTTTCTCAAGGGCCTGGCCATGGCCAATGCTGAAACATAACTAGCTACGACAAGAGATGGAGACACAGTTGGATACCAAAAACAGCTTGTAACTTTAATGTTGACGTCACACATCACGTATCAAGGAGAACCGCGAGCTTCATGTCTGTTGGCGCTGCTACTATTGTGACGCAGCCGCCGAGGCTCGAGGTTTCATCAGTCAGCGTGTACTAGTCACTGGCGCTCTGGACAGGGACCACTGCTGAGACCGACAGACAGGTTACTGCAAACCATCACCGGCACGACTGGACGACAAGAGGTGGTGGCAAAGCGACAGCGAACGCCGTAGCCGTCGCCCAGCGAGCCAGTGAGGTTGACGGGCGCCTCCAATGCTGTGGCTGAAACTTTGGGGATTCCTTGCAATGGCGCTATCATCCATGCAAGCAAAATCGTATGCCCCCTGCCCGCCAGCCTGCCCGCCCGCCTGCGAGCCTGCCCGCCCTCCAGCCAAAAACCCTAGCTTTCTTTTGCCTCGGGCATTTCGGTAGCAGTGTACAACTTGCAGTGCGATGCAGTCAGGCAGTATGCGAGAAAGTCTATCTTTGTCCACGTTGCGGTGGCGATATTGCACAGCCATCCCCGTATGCAGCTTCTTGGAGTAGGAACGCATCTACTCCGTACCAGGCTACGACTTACACCATCGCCTTCGGCACCGCAACTGGCAATCTCATTGTGCTGTGTGGGTAATGCTACATTACTTAATAAAATTGTGCAGGCAGGACGGAGCCTGAATGATCAGCCAATCGCACTCAGCTCGTTTGACCAGCGACCGAAACAGACCAGCAATTTTGATGAGCATTGAGGCCGAGGACGAATCAGCGATCGGCTTTCATCCCGTCACCTTACCTGCATACATCGGCCAATTTGCCAAGCCGCCCATTTATGTCACTGACACTGACACTGCACCCGCTGTCTTAGAGATCCACGTTCATACATATTATTCAAGACACCAGATACTCCGTAGACGGTTCAGAGAAGACAAAAAATAAGGCATTCGGGAATCCACTATCTGGAGGCTGTGTATAAGGTTACGAGGGAAAGAAAAAACCAAAAACCAAACCGAAAACAATGACATATTCCAGAAGGTGGAAGTAGCACCGTCCGTCATCCAGCTCATCATCGGGGATCATGCATAACGTTGGCAAGATTGCTTACTTGAGGCTGGGCATCCAACTGGGTCTCTGGGTTCCCTGCCACCCCAACGTCGATCATTCAATGCCGATTAACCATCTCGGCCTCGCCTCGTCCTACCTTTTCTTTTGCGGTTGACAATAAGAAGAAGCTGAGAAGCAGCTGGAGATGTGTAACGCGACACCATAAGACAGAAACAACTGCTGTTTATGCATGTGCCTATCTGGGATGCCTCGTGGGGGAAAAAGCATGTCACTGTCTAGTCACTGTCTAGTCACTGTTTGCGACAGACCCTGTGATCATCGGTAAGCAATATCAGCTTTGAAGACACCGACCGGACAGGATCGGACAGGACATACGGAGGGAGGAGTACTGGCAAACCCATCCACCTCCCTCTCCCCTCTCCCCTCCCCCGTCGCATCGCATCGCATCGTGCTGTCCTCGTCTGCAAGGCAAGAGGAGTTTTCCTTTCATGTTAGGTGACATGGCATGGGCCATCTCGGACCACCCAAGAAGGTACTGTATGCCGTCTCCAACGTTTTGAACAGCGGTTGGCGGGTAGAACGGACAAGGTTTTGCGGCGATGGTAGATTGCAAGTCAGCATTTCCAGCGGTACAACGGTTTAAAGGACCCTGCTCGCCTCGAGCCTAACCCAGAGCGTTCATGCTTGGCAGACTAATGATAGAAGACCCCCCCACTAGCATGTTTTATTAGGCCTCCTTGGCCTCTTAGAGGCTTAGCTTGCCTATAGCTTAGGTACTTGCTACCACGCTGGAGGTCGGTCTGGCTGTGTTGTCTACGCCGTACCCATTCCCGACCTTCCAATTATGTCGGCTCCCAGGCTCCCCCCTCCCAATGCACAGCAAGCGAGCGATGGAAGCAAGCAGGGAAAAGCATTGGATTTTAAATTATACGGGGCACCAGAGTCGCCGTAACAACCCACTGCCTTGCATTTCTTGCCAAAGAAGAAGAAGAAGAAGAAGAAGAAGAAGAGCCTTGGAAGTTGCAAAGCTCGATTGCATTCCGTCTGTTCTTTTCCTTCCTTGCCCACACTTCATTGGTCATTAATGCGACTGAGACACCAACATCGCCAAAAGAATAGGACGACAGCAACATCTTTGTCTACACACGAGAGGCTGGGAAGACAGGAGGAGCTTACCTACCATACAGTGCCCCGAAAAACAAAACCCAGGAGACAGGACCGCACGAGGAAAACCAATATTTGGCTGCTACAAGTAAAGTGCATCGTACCCGACCGAGCAAAAACGACCCACTTGTTCCAGGAACGGGGCAAGCTCGCAAGCTCTCTCAGTTGATTGAAATCGAGGTCGAGTCCCTTTCGTCGCGCGAGTCAAGGCACGCACCACACCTCACACCATCTTTGCTACACATACTGTAACCAACGCCGCTTTCGTCGGTTTCGGTCGCTCGACACTGAAGCAAGTAAGCGAGTTGTTGCTACTGCTTTCAAACAACCACCAACACAAGCCGTCTTGACACCGACGACACACCAAGCCAGCATTCCGCATTCCGCATTCCATTGCGTCCATATCTCGCTTCCTAATTCACCAAAGCTCGACAACTGCGACAAATTCTAAGCTCCGGCGGGAGGAGATAAGCTGTCGAAGACATTGCACAGACCTGCGCGCCTCTCTGTGCGAAGTACCTACTTAATTCCATATCACAATAATATCAAATTGGCACGTCCAATTACACAAATCAAATGGGGTCGACAGAATTCGGCAAGTTCGAGGTATGTTCAATCTTATATCGGATGCGCGCGCGCAACTATGACATCTCGCCGTCTTGCGATGCGATTCCTCTTGCTAACCAGCTTTCACGCTTGACAGGCCTTCTGCCGCGATGCAACCTTACCTGTGTGCAATGTACGTATCTCGTCAATACCCTCGCTGTCATGGCGTTCTGGTGCGATCGCTTAAATACTGACATGGTGATGTAGCTTTTATCAAAATCGCACAACCAGACGGGACCATGGCAGGGTTGCAAGCTAGAGGGTATCCCACTGGGTGGTGGCCGTCAATTGGGTAACCTGGGTAAGTCTGGTGACAGAACCTCCTTGTTCTCAACGCTAATAAATGCGAAGGCTCTATATTACTCTGCGGAATCGCCATTGCAGTGTCAATGCTGCTACTATTGCTATCCGAAAGGAAGAAGGCAGCTGTTGGCCGAAGGTAAGCTGGGCCACCCCTCCTAGCAGATCTCATATTGTCTAGTGCATAACTAACTTGTTGGTAGGGAAATGCAACTGTTCCTCGTTGGATATATCATTCTGGAAGTATGCGAGATTTTCACAGTGGGAGAGTTCCCCTTGAGTTCGACAGTCCGAATTGTAAGCTATGGGCCGTTTTCTCTGTCTGACTTGAGCGCATGGACTAACTCTTAGCTAGGCATTTACCGGCATTCACATTGGCATGGTGATCGCAACGACATGGATTTTGATGCTTAACGGTGTTGTCGGATACCAGGTTATCGACGACGGAACGCCGATCTCTATCGGCTTGATGGCAATCTCAGGCGCTGTTCTCCTTGTCGGCACTGGCTACATTGCTCTCGATACTGGATTCAACTGGACAGGAACGTTCGCCAGCAGCTACGACGCGGGCAACCGGCATATTGCGCTTTACGTCTTGTACCAGCTTGCGCCATTGGTTTTCCTTGTTGCCTTCTTTGTCCTCGAGGCGATTCTGGTCTTGCGTGTGCTTGGTGAAGTCCGACCCATGGCCTATCTTACAGGAGCTGCCCTTCTTTTCGCCATCGGCCAGGTCTTCAACTACACAATCAGCCCTTATATCTGCAATGGTACTATGGGCAAGATCGATGGTGCTCTGTTCGAGACACTGTTCACTCTGCTCTCCGTTATCATGGTCTGGATTTTCTGGTCCAGCATAACTGAGGATGACTGGCCCATTGCGACGGGACCAGCAACCGGCTACCCCTAATCTTATTCACGTCTCTCATTTGACCACGGAGTTGGAGTTTTTGGTTCCCAGGGTATACCAATTCGTTATCATTTTATTTTATTTTGGATCTACGAGCGGACTTTTTGGCCTAGCCACCGCGACACGTCCTATTCCAACAAGCAACATTCTATCAAGGCCACATTGGGCCTTTTCTTTTTAATGACGCGGAACACGACCATCGAAGAGCATGCACCTCGACAGTGGTGTATGCAGGGAAATGAGTCCAGCAGTTCAGCGATATGATATACACGAGCGAGCGAAGTTCGACTAGAGGAGGAGGAGGAGGAGGAGGAGGGAAAGGAGGACGAAGAGGAAGAAGCAGAGGAGGGGCAGCAGCAGCATATCTTGGTCCAGACATACAGCATGATTCAGTGGCAGCTATTCTGGCCGTTATGGAAAATGGACAAGGACGAGTTTAGCATAGTTGATAGTATACCCCATTTACGCGGCTAATGTATATGACGTCGTATGATAGACTTAAATTTGGTCACATCCAGTTTCATCCAGGTACAATCGTGATTCTTCGGTATTGCTTTTGTTCCATCCGAGGGGATGGTTAGAAGCGGTCGCCCGAACAGCAATACTGAGCCTGTTCCACTGTATAAACATGGTACTACACTCGGAAAATTCCACTTGGTATAGAGATGCTGATCCAGTCCGATCTTGTACAAGGAATACGGAGGCACAAAAAGAAACTCCCCACCCCGCACTCTACGCACTTAACGATCCAACAACCATCATGAACTCCTATATAGTTGCAGCCTCGGCTCGAGATGTGGCATAACTAACAACGGTAGAGTTGGATAATCGACGATGGCTTAGGGTAAGAAAATCAAATAAAAAAAATCGGTGGTGCCTTCATGATAGACCTAGGTTACATACATGTATGTAGGCAAAAGCAGAGTCTCCAGTGAGTGTGTGGAAATAAGCAATGTATGTAGGTCAGCTGCATGTAAGTGCTACTACCAGCCTATTTCGTGCATCAGATCAGGTAGCAAACACATTAGAACATGCAAGGCTACTACTTGCGGTATCCATCATGTACACTTGAGATGTGATATTAATTACCGATGGTGGAGAGAGCTGAGCAGAGCCGCTGCCACTGCCCCACACCCAAGCTAATTGGAAGGGAGGAACCGCCAAACAAAGACAAAGCAACAAGGCTCTAAGGTTATCTAGTTCAGAAGTAGAAACAAAGTAAGGTGCGTCACAATTGACGACAGCCTCGCCTAACTCTTCTTCCTTCCTTCAAAAGCTGTTTTCTTTTCCCACGCGCAGAGGCGAAAACACATTATTCAGGGCGGATTATGTGAAAACCTGGCGGTTGGGTTTACGGATCTTAGGTCTTGCCAAATACGATTTTTTTAATCATCACAACCTTTTGATTTCCATGCAGTAGCTCCTTCCTTCAAAGGGCACCTGGAAAGCAGCCCTGGCGTCCCTTTCCGCGACCTGTTCCCATCTTTGGGGGTGACTGCTCGCGCGCCTTTGTGCACCCGTAGTCCATCGTCCCACAACTTTCACTTGCCAAAAAGCACATCTCTGCCATGGCCGACTCCGACGGCGAATACAACGGCAACGATGGCTCCGACGACGAATTCCAGGTGACCTCGGGCAACTCCCACGACACGCGCGGACGATCACGACCCGATGGCAAAAAGGGCGGGCGTAAGGAGCAGAAGACGGCAGCATGGGAAAACCTGCAGCGATCGTGGGACGATGTCCTCGAGGGAGCGGACGGCACGCTGCAAGGCGCCATCGAAGGGCTGGCCGAGGCACAGAAGCGCGCGCGCCTGCTTAAGGACACCACGCCCCTTCAGAGAGGTATAATACGCCACCTAGTGCTCGTCCTGGACCTGTCCTTCGCCATGCTCGAGAAGGATCTCCTGCCCAGCCGCCACGAGCTGACCATGGCCTACGCGCGGGACTTCGTACGAGAATACTTTGAGCAGAACCCCATCTCCCAGCTTAGTGTCGTGGGTATGAGGGATGGTATCGCCGTGCGCATCAGCGATATGAGCGGAAACCCAGGTGATCATCTGGAGAAACTGGAGGAGTGGGTGAAGCAGGAGCCCCAGGGCAGTCCTAGTTTGCAGAATGCGCTGGAGATGTGTAGGGGTGCTTTATTGTGAGTTTTCCTTTTTGTGCCCCAAAGTCTATGCCATGGTTGCTACGTCGTATTTGTTCCATTTTCTCTAACATGTCGCCTACAGCAATACTCCTTCACATGGCACGCGGGAAGTTCTTATCGTCTTCGGAGCCCTCATGTCCAGCGATCCTGGCGACATCCACGACACTATCGCCTCTTTGATAAAGGACCGCGTGCGGGTATCAGTGGTGGGGATTGCGGCACAGGTGGCCATCTGCGCTGAGTTGTGCAGCAAGACAAATGGGGGCGATGATTCCGGCTATCGAATAGCACTACACGAACAACATTTTCGCGATCTACTCCTCGAGCTCACAACACCGCCGGCCACACGTACGGAAGAACAAAGCAACGCCAGTCTGCTTATGATGGGATTCCCCTCACGCACCTTGGCAGCAGGGGATACCATCGACTATTGTGCATGCCACAACCGCCCCACGAGGGAAGGCTACGACTGCACGCGCTGCGGCGCAAGAGTCTGCCGTCTACCGGCCGAATGCCCCGGTTGTGGCCTGACTCTCATTCTCTCCACTCATTTGGCTCGCTCATACCACCATCTTTTCCCTCTGCGCAACTGGGTCGAGGTTCCTTGGTCGAAAGCTGGTCGCTCCAAGGCATGCTATGCCTGTCTGGCCCCATTTCCCGACCCGCCAAAGAAGAGCAAGGGAAAGGATAAATCTGAGGCCTCGGCAGCAGGTGAAGACGTGGCAGCAGGTGCCCCGGCTAAAGCAACCAAGCCGCAAAATAAGGGGCTAAGCGAGTCAGGGCGGTACGCATGTGAGGTCTGCGACAGCCACTTCTGCATAGACTGCGATTTGTTTGCACACGAAATTCTGCACAACTGCCCGGGGTGCCAGAGTGACACAAGGGCAAGAGACGTTCCTAATCCGGACCTGGCGATGAATGGGGTAGATGGGGATACAGCAACAGCTCATGTTAATGGCGACGCTAACGGAGGAGGGGCGATGGAGATAGACTCGTGAAGACTTCATGAGGAAAGAGGAAAGAGGGGAAAAATCGACGGCTTTTATGAAGACAGCCCTATAATGCAAGTCGACCAGAAGCATATTTGAGGATAGAAAGGATGAAGGCGTTTGGAAGCGAATAACGCTTGCATTTTTCCCATGCGGAAATTACTTGCCTCCATTGGATCAATGCAAGTTGAGCGAAGCTGGGGTTTTCCGTTTACCCTATGTTGCATATATATACTGGGACAGGACAAGATTCAAGAATTCCTTTGAGCCTGAGCGCTTTTTGAGAAACGGCACTCCAGAGAATATCAAGTTACTGCCGTTTCAACATAAACCATTAAATAACAACGATGATAAATAAACAGCCTATGACTGATTCGGATATGTACACGCTTGCTAAAAACGACAACGCCTCCCTTTCATGGTGGGCTCGTAATACGATGCCCGCCTTTGGTCCCAAAATATATACACATTGCAATTCTAGCCCTTCATACCTGCCAGTCAATAACGAACGGCAGTTTAGCCATCGCCTGGGGCCTCGATGCTTTTTGCACCTCCCCTCCCGTTTTTAGTTATGAGTGTTCAATGTCAACCAACTACTACAAGTTACCCCGCTCGGCCTGCTCTCTCTCAATCGCCTCGAAGAGGCTCTTGAAGTTGCCGGCGCCGAACCCTTCAAAGTGCTCGCGCTGGATGATCTCAACGAAGACGGTGGGGCGGTCGACAAGGGGCTTGGTGAAGAGCTGGAGCAGGTAGCCGCCCTCGTCGTAGTCGATGAGGATGTTGAGGCGCTCGAGGGTGTCGAAGTCCTGCTGCAGCTCCCAGGACCGCTTCTCGGTGGCGAGGCGCTTGCGCATCGTCTCGTAGTAGACGGGCGGGACACTGATGAACTCGACGCCGCGGGCGCGCATGGCAGCGACCGTGGAGATGATGTCCGCGGTCAGCAGGGCGATGTGCTGGACACCCGCTCCGGAGTTGTAGACGACGTACTCCTCGATCTGGGACTTCTTCTTGCCGGGGGCCGGCTCGTTGATGGGCATCTTGACCAGGTTGTTGGCCGAGGCCATGACGATGGAGCTCAGGGCCGAGAACTCGGTGCAGATCTGCGAGTCGTCGACGCTCCAGAAGCGGTGGAAGGAGAGGCATTGCTCGTAAAACGCGCAGGCGGCCACCATCTCGTTCCAGCCCTGGTTGCCGACGCAGTGGTCGATGCGGGCCAGGTTTACGGGCGGCAGCTCCACGCTCGAGGGCGGCGGGGCCTGGGCGCGGAAGCCGGGCAGAAAGACGCCGCTGTAAGAGCCGCGGGCGATGAGCGTGTGCGTGGTGTCGCCGTACGTGCGGATGACGGCCGTCTCAACGGCGCCGTGCTGCTTGTCATGGATTCGGGTAGGCTCCTGCACCGAGACGGCGCCGCCGGCCATGGCCTTGACGTAGACGCCCTCGACGCTGTCGACCTCGAAAGCGACGTCCTTGACGGCGTCGCCGTGCCGCTCCAAGTGGGCGTGCATCTCGCGGAGCAGGGCGCTCTCGGCCTCGGTGATGGGCTCCTCCTCGGGCAGGTGGGCGTGTGACCGGATCGGCGAGGTGAAGACGAAACGGATGTCACCATTGGCCACCACGTACGAGGTGAAATACCGGCTGCCCGTCTCGAGGCCCTTGTAGGCTATGGTCTTGAAGCCGAAGAGGGTGTTGTAGTAGGACGCGGCTTGCTTGGCGTTGCCCACCCACCACGTAACATGATCGTAGGCTTGGAAGTTGGCAACACCAGCTTGCACTGCGAAGTCGTCCGTGTGGGTGAAGCTGTCCATCTGGGAAGAAGGCATATCGGTAGTCTGACCGACGGGTAACTCGGAGACTGCGGATGGTGCCATGTTTGGTTTCTTGTAGTGTTGAAAAGGGCTTGGTTCAATACTCTGGTGTAAATGGGGGGCCCGCAGGTCAATGTGAATATTATCAGGCAGTATAGGAGAAGGGCCGATTGCCAGGGTCGACGTTTAATATCACCTTGATTCACGATGAAGAGAGCTTTGATCCGTTTTGTCAATTTGTATAAGTCAAGTCCATTGTACTGTGGAATACGGAATGGCCTTAACATGGCTCGTAAGCCGCCCAAGGCAGATGGATCAGCAACGGCCAAGAGCGGACCAACGGCTGCCACCCGAGGGTAGGCATGTCGTTTCAGGAATTCCGCACTGGAGGTCCTTTGCTTAGCTCATATGGCCCGCGACAATGCGCCACGGCTTTCTGGTGTTGCCTTTGACTGCAAAGCTTGGATGCGGATATCCCATTGTTCGCACATCCTGGATGGCGGAATGCCGGCCGCGCCTCTGATAGACTCGGGCCAGCGCGCAAACCCGCTCGGCTACCCACGGCCATCCACGGGCGCCGCTGCAAGTGACCACTCACATAGCGTCATCCTCCCATACCAATGCGCCAAGCACTGGCTCTCGACTCAATGCCGTATGCACCTGCCAGAGAATGAGGAAATCCTTATCAATTGCATTGTCTAGGACCGGTAGTCGCCCGTAGAAGCAACTATCGCACCCTGGCAAACATCTGTGGTGCTGCGCTTTGTTGTTTAACATTCCCCATCGTCCCCCGTCTGCGATTCATGATAAGACCATAAGTCATCCGAGTGCTATTCTACCTCTGCTCAGTTCAGTTTCACCACAGACTGAGGTCGAAGTTGCGTCATTAGAAAATCGTTGTCAGTATTTGAGGATTTCCCTGGTCCCAGGACATCAGTATTGTCCGGCACATCGAACAGCTCGACGTTTCAGCCCCCAAAACCACAAGTCATTATGGATCCCACCTCACTCAGTCGGCGAGATGAGAACGTGCTGGAGAAAATGAAGGATCCGGAGTCAAACCCCCTTATGGCTGTCCTGGTAGACTCGGCATTGCCCAAGGATCCGAACATTCATCAGCCCTCTATCTACGAACGAGTTTCTCAGAGAGAACGCGACATAGTAGTGGCAATGCAGCAGATTGAAATGCAGCTGGCAGGGCTCAAGACCGCCGCTCCAGCTCTAGACCCCACCGAGGAATACAAGACCTGCGTGGCTCATCTAGGTCAACTAATCGCCGAGTACCCCCGATACGCCAGTGTTCGCAACAACAGAGCCCAGGCTTTGAGAAGACTTTATGGTGACAGGATGTTGTTGCATGTGGATGATTCGACTGGCCTTGCGCAAAGCGCCGAGTTCTCGGAAAAGAAGGAGGCAGCAGCAATGGCACTATCCGATCTCGACGAAGCAGTCAAACTGTTAACGCCCAAGAGCCTTTTCGCATCCATCTCCCCACAGGCCAGCAAGACGCTGGCACTTTCCCATACCCAGAGAGCAGCGTTATATCATATGACGGCGAAAGGGCTGTCGGACGAAATTCAGTTAAATATACACGAGGGTCGCAAAGAAATCGGCTGGAGCAAGATAGACTTTGAGGAAGCAGCATCTAGAGACTTTGCTTTGGGTGGACGGTACGGGAATGAAATCGCCAAAGGTCTAGCTGTAGCCACGAATCCTACAGCCAAGCTGTGCGGCCAAATCGTTCGCGAGGCTATGAAGAAGGAGTATGGTCCCGGGTTCGAAGTCTGATATTGGCGGTTGGATCACGAAGATTTCTTAGAGAGTCCAAGACGACTTATCCAGCGCATGTCAGTATGTATATCTCGTAGTATGCCATCGGCCCTGCTGGGGGGATAAATAGAACGGGCTTACCTCTGTAAAGAAGCAAATGTCTGCTGTGTGGTCTTGCCCTTCTCCTTCTCCTCGCGGTTGATCCGAGTAGCAGCTGCGCCGAGACCAATGACGAGGGCGAAGATTGGGTCGGCCACCTTGGAAATGATATAGGTGGGAGGTGCCATGATGTGTTGTTCGTGCAGTGTGGGATGCACCAGTAGTATCTTTGGAAGCAGATGGATAATTGCTAGGTATATTAAAGGAAGCTGTTGGGTCTATTCAACTTGCGATCGAGCATGTACATCAATGTCAATGGGTGGGTATGTAGGTATGTCAAGGTTGGGAAGGTGGTGGGTGAGCTTCATCAACCTGTCAACCTACCTACCAACCAAGCTGTCCAGCTGCCCGCCCGACAAGCCAGCGGCCAAAACCGCCCGTCCCACATGTTCCGTCCATCATCGGCTTGTCGGTAGGTACTTGCAGCCATGTACCTTTTCAAAGTCGAAAAGCGCTGCTATCTAATCAGACGCTGGGGCCACACCCAGACTCCACATATTCTCTTTTCTCATTGGCTATGGATTTTTGCCCTACACACAAATCCACGATTTTTCATTGGGAACTTTTCCAGCTACGGTAGGTCAATGTCCGCCAAAGGAACATCACCAATCCTCACACACAACGTCCCTCTTCTCGACTTCATACTTGCCCTCGACAACCCGACGACAAAATGAAGTTCCTTAAGGTCGGCAGAGTTGCCATCATCACCCGCGGCCGTTACGCCGGTAAGAAGGTACGTTTCGACAGCCAGAACTCCCGCCCCAGAGAACTATGTCTGTGTTTGTGTGGAGGGGAGACGATGCCGATTTGGGAGACGAAAATTATTCGACCGCCGCAATTTCGAGATATCCAACCCTGGAAGCCACCATGACTATTTCGAGCACGAGGAGTTCAAACACGGCCAGAAGTCAATTGCTAACTTACCTTCGTGAAGGTCGTCATTATCCAGCCCGTCGACAGCGGCAACAAGACGCACCCTTACGGTCACGCCCTGGTTGCCGGTATCGAGCGCTACCCTTCTAAGATCACCCGCCGCATGTCCAAGACCCGCCAGGAGAAGCGGTCCAAGATCAAGCCTTTCGTCAAGGCCATCAACTACAACCACTTGATGCCCACCCGTTACACTCTCGAGCTCGAGGGTCTCAAGGGTGCCGTCACCGCCGAGACCTTCAAGGAGGTCAGCCAGCGTGAGGATGCCAAGAAGAACGTGAAGAAGGTGCTGGAGGAGCGCTACACCAGCGGCAAGAACCGATGGTTCTTCACCCCTCTCCGTATGTTGTCACTGCGTCCCACCTCTACTTCGATCGACCTGGCTAACCAATCTGCAGGATTCTAAATAAAACGCAATTTCCTCGTTCACGTTCTCATGTCGTTCGGTTCTCGGGGTTCAAGGGAAATGGGAGATGTATATCGCATCTTTACGGTCTAGAGCGCATTAGGAATTTGCTCTTGATGAATTGACAGCATTGACAAAGACAATCAAAACGACTTGTGTGTCCGTGCATGCTGTGTTCTCCACGAGTAACGATGCTTGACCCAGATACGGCGGAACAGAACTGGCGCTTCAAAGGAGTTAAGGTCACGGAGAAGTCAATATTAGTACATTTTGTTCAGGTTCCGAACAGTGTTGGGCTTGGATCAACACTCACAACTGCTACATATTCGACAGACGACCGAGCATGACTGGGATGAATTAGAGGAGATATCGTATCCCTCGCTTTCTGTACCTAAATATGGTAGAAAGCAACCCCGTACAACCATAATGGCCTTAAGTGATGGTGACCTCTGAGCATTTAACATGCTTGATCCAACCTATCAAAGATGAAGGTCGACCCACGTGTTGATGGCCAACCTTTTATAAGGCTACGGGCCGTAGATTCGGACACCTACTGTCTTCCCGTGATATTGATGTCTCAAGAACTCGACCCCAAGCGCTACTGTTGATCCATCACTTGATGTGATCATGGGGGTTGACACATCTTTTATTGCACCATTGCATATTTTGCTTCCGCATCTCTCCTCTCTCGCATGTTATGATGCATTTAGATATAAAGAGGCCGAGGCACGACAGTCTCTGTACCCGTTCACGTTTTATGGTCAAGCAGCGGCGTCACATTCGGCGGAATTCTCTTCAACCCTACCTACCCACGAGTAGGTAGGCCCATGTTGGCAAGCATCTCGTCTTTAACATGAACCCAACCCAACTACATGGACAAGGTGGGGAGTGTGGAGGTAAGTAGGTGCATACATGGCTGTCTCAGAATAATTCGCAAATAGCCGCGCGTACCACAGAAGTCGATATATCCCGGGATGAACGGACCTCCGCGACGGCGTTGCGGTCCGTCGCGCAAGACAACACAAATAATAACATGTCTATCTTATCTTCCCTTTCTCATACTCGGGGCAGAAAGCCAATCCCCTTGACAGATGACGCGCACGTGTGCCTTGAGGAGCCTCCCTTTCAAGACATGCGTAGAGCTTGCTCTTACATATATTGAGGTCTGGTTTGGTAAACATAAATCAATAAACAAGAAAAGCCAGGGGCCTACCGGTATGTTTGTATTGATGGGCTTTGACTTTCGATAGAACTAGATCGTTGGCCCTGTGGGCTCAAGTAAGCGGCGGAACGAGCCCGAACTTGATGAGCATATCGGCGGATTGACTCTGGTAAAGATGATGGAAGGTAAATCATGTAGAAGGTAATTGAGGGGACGAAGATAAATTCCAATTAATAAAAGTACAATGAATGTAACGTGATGAGCAATAAAACCCCCTTGTTACTCCCGGATTTCCCACTGATATTGCCGTGACCCATACGGCAGACGTAAAGGACGGTGACATGGTGGACGCAATATTTCTGGCAGTACTGTCTAGCACAAGCCCCAAAAATATTTACAAACTGGCTATAAGAAATAGGACCCTGAAATACCAGATCAGCTGGTTGCTAGCCCGTATTTTGACTATATGCTGATTGCAGGGTATTGGCTGCTTTACGGCGTAATTCTGTAATATATATGCCACAGACGACCGCGTTCTCGACCGAAGTCAGGGACTCGCTTACTCAGGGTTATCTATTTTTGGCTATCTACCGTTACAGTTCAACTGTCACTATCAAAACCTTGCGATCTATTGTACCGGGAAGAGTATATGATCTTGGTCGACTCATAAATGGCATACGGTATTACAGCACGCAGAAAGAGTTATAAGAGTCAAGCTTCAGGATAGCCCGAAAGGGTGATTTTACATTGAAGATTTGTCTATTCGCCCAGCGCCGTTCTAAGTTGCATCCGGACGCAATTTTTGTTCGTGAAACACCTCCGTCCCACCGAGTCCTTATGCTCTCGACGCCTTTCCTGTGTTCTATAGCTGTACAATCAAACAGTGCCAGATCCTTCCACAGAAGATCTCTGTGACATGAATGAGAAAGGATCCAATTATGAGGTTTCCTTGTATAAAGAAGGGCGCAAATGGGAATAAAGAAAATAGGTGCAAATTATGTACTGGAAATTTCAGAATCCCCATCTTGCTATGATCCCAATGTTCATAGCTTGGGCAGGGGTTTGCCCAGTGATCGGAACCACCACGTCATCATCATATCGTGGCGGTGTTGCCATAATGAACTCCGGACCTCGCCTCGTAATATCAAATTTCATATGATGAATGGGCATTTTACCCGTCCATCAAGTCTCATATACTCATGAGTTCCAGCCGTACTTGGCAGCAGCCTCGGACATGTACTTGGAAGGATCGTATTCAGGGGCGTATGTCGGGGCCAAGCCACCGAACAGCACAAAGATGACGAACAGACCAACCGAGATGGCAATGACCTTGCGCAGAACGGGCTTGGTCTGGCCAAGTTCAGCCCACTGGCGGCCACCCTCAGCAGCGTAGCCCTTGATAGCCTCGTAACCAAGCTTGTAGTAGACCATGCCGCCAAGGGCAATGGTGTAACCGAAAGCCTGGAGACCGGAGATAGGGGTGCCCCAGATCATCATGGAAGCAGCGACAAGCAGCACATCCTTGAGGACTCCGCAAAGGGTCATCACAAGGGAAGAGGTCTTGCCAATCTGTAGTGATTTTTTGTAAGCGTATGTTCTCAGGGTGGGACGGGTTTGCAAGACTTACCAGCAGCACAACGGAAACGTTAAGCATGAAGGCGCAAAGACCGTTCAGGAAGAAAGTGAACAGGCCGACGTGGTAAACCTGGTCCATCGAGACCTTGGGCACCTCCCAGAAAAGGGCAACAATACCGTTCATGACAGCACAAACGGGAGCGAAGTAGTACACAGAGACCAGGGGGTCCATCTTGTACTCGGCGGAGCTGAGGAGAGCCTGGACCAAGTTGAGACGGACGGCCTCGAAAATGACACCGCCGATCTGGAAGAAAAAGCCGACCCAGACGAACTTGATCTCTCCGAAAGAGGCAATCATGACACCGACGACAATGGCAGAGACGTTCAACAGAACCTTCATGTTGGGCTGGGCGATACCCATGACCCAACTGGAGAGAAGGACAGCAACAGGTGTGGTAGCCTTGAGCATCTGAATGAAGGCAACACTGAGGTACAGATAGGTCAGGTTGCCGCAGATCAGACTCAAACTGAAGAATACACCGATAGGCACAATAGCGCGCAAATAGACACGGCCAGTCATCTTGACAGTCTTGCGGCCGTCAAGGAGGTGAGTGTAGCGAGCGAGAATCTGGGTCATGATCGTGGCGAACGTCAAGTGGTACGTCGTGAGGATGACGGGATAACCTGTCTAGTCTCAGTATCGTGTTTCACCGCAGCAGGCGTGCGAATCGGCGGTGGTGGTGCGACTTACGGAAGTTGAGGGTGTCGAGAATCCATTTGTTGAACAGAATGACGGATGACGAGCAAGCGATCCAGACTCTGTGTTTGTCTCCTTGTTAGCAAATTGTGGTTTCTTCGTGGCAGGAGAATCGCGCGTGGCAACGGGCTCGTCGACGTACGTGACATAGAGGGCCGGGTGAATGTTCAGGCTCAGGCCAAGAGCATCCGACTTGTCGGTGGCAGGGGCGGGCAGAATGGGGCCCTTGGGCTCAGGGCGCGGGATCTCGCCCGAGATTCTGGTTTTCTCTTCGCCGCTCATTTTGTCGGTGGTATCGTGGAAAGATTAAAAGATTGTTAAAAAGGGGGTAGAGTACAGATCAAGAATGAAAAGATGTAACGAGTGCAGATGGCCTAGAAAGGACCGGGATATATCTGGGTGGGAGTCGAGATGTGACTATTCCAAGACCGCGTAGAGCGTTGACCTTATCTGGACCGACTTCAAAAGAAGATTGAAGAGTTCCGAGGAAGGTTCGCAAGAGGAAAGAAAACTGGTTGGATGTTTTGTTTAGGGGAGGAGGAAGAGATAAATCAATTGAAGGCAAACTGGGAAGTTGGAAAAAAGGGCTGCATTATTTGAGTTATGGGTTATGGCAGGGGCTCCACTCAACCACGCAGGTTTGATCTGGGATTATTTAACTTAGGACAGGTGGTAGGGAGGAGGGGGGGGGAGAGAGAGAGAGAGAGGAGATAGGGGGGCATAGCATACATCACTCAGCACATGCACCTCACACTTCCCCGGGGGAGGTGACCTGTACCCTCCCAGATTAAATCTTTCAACCGCCCCCGAACGGAGTACATACAGCCTAAACTAGGTGGTGCAAGGACTGCAAGGACTGTACGGAGTAGTGTACTGTACATACATGTAGTATACTGTCTGTGCCGTCCTGCTACTTACTTTAGCAGCCCTGCTTAAGACTAGGTGCTAGGTGCTGGACTGGACTGAATCGCCCGTCAACCTTGCGGCAAACACGCAAAGCACCACAGCACCACAAGCCCATAGGCCCATAGAATAGGCCCATACATAGGGAGAGAGAGAGGGAGGTGGCAGGTGGCAGGTGGCCAGTGGGAGGTTGGTTGGTATCCAATGATGCATGGCATGGCAGCTCGAAGCATGATTGATTTACTCTGTTACTTCTACCATCAATGAGATAGTGGGGGCAGGTATCTGGGCCCGGTACTTCATTAGGGGTGGACGCGCCAGCTTGCCCCAAGCTTTGCCAAAGATCGTCACAGATGTGCACAGCTATTGCAGTATCTGATCGGGCCTAATACTGCTCTCTGCTGCTGTTGGTCTTCCCTTGGATAAATCCTAATCTGGCTTGTTTAATGCCCTCTCGCCAGCTCGCCCTGCGCATGCGCAGCCCCGGCTGATCCATCACAATAACTATATGATCTTTATAAACTTCCATGTCTAGCAATAAACATCGACTTACTAGTCGCATACTCAGGTCCTGTTGTTCGAATAGTCGCCGCCTCTCAAGGCCCTGTCTACCTCGATGTGGCTAGACCTTGGCACCATTCCCGGAGACCAGCTTCTAGACTTCGGGTGTCCCTTGGCGGGAATCCTTCAGGGCCTATCGCACCAAACCAAACTACCTAATCAACACAACACAACTTAAAATCCATCCGCACGGCACGTATATTTTCAGACCCTGAAACAACGACATGTCATTGCTGTTCGTCCCAGGCCGTGCTGTATGCAATTGATCAAGTATGGAAAGCACATTGCATAATCATCTCCGTCCCGGTCATTACGCCCTATTCGTGCTCTGCCCCCGGCGAGGACGAGATTGTAGTGCCTGCGCGCAACAGTGGTGAGTGGAGGCTCCTCCTCCCGCTCATGGAAAGCCCCCCTGCAGATATCTAAGATGTATATAGTGCACTATACAGGGTTATAGATATGATCCCGACATTGCCCAATACCGCTTAATACCCCCCCGAAAAGTTTCACATGCACATGCACTCAGCCAATTCTTGCAAGCTCTGGCCTGTCTCCTGTGTTGCTCGAGACTGTAATTGGAACCGACATCCAAAAAGGTAAATTGTCATCGACATATGTCGACGATAATAGCAATCTTTGGGGGCCACTTCCCGGCCTGCAAGGCGTAGGAGGTGACGAATCAGCGACCCGCTTCCCCATCGTCCAGCTGGCCAATCTGGTCTGTTCCGAACGCCAGAGCCTCTTCCTGTTCAATGCCTTTTGTTGATGACATCGTCATCGCATCCATCGCATCCATAGTTATAGTAGCCAGCCTGCCAGCGTTGCAGTAAATCACCATCGCGGGGCACCACGGATTGCAGTTCGTCGTCGCCGTCCCCAAATCTCGGGACCGCGACTGTGCCACAGACTACAGTGTGTAGTAGCATCCGAGGGGTTGGCTGAAAGGCTCCAGTCTGCCAGTCTAGTCGCTGGGACTAAGCCTTGAAGCAAACACACAGGCTCGACAGGCTGGACTCGGATCATCGTAAAGGTCAGCCGCGTACGTGCGCGGCGGCTGGGGGCTAATGTTGTGCGCCCTGGAAAAGGTTCTCACTGCTTCACTTGTCCCATCTTAACAACACCTGGACTATAGTTCTCGTATAAGGCTACTTGTAAGAACGGGCTTGAGAAGTAAGAAAGGATCCCCAGGGGACTATGGCAACTGCTAGGCGTTTTTATTTACATGCAACTCGTCACTAGAGGATATGCGAGATGGAGCGCCCTTCCTAAAACACGAGGATGGTGGTTAAAGTTGACGGTATCGTCGCCTGGGCCTGAAAGGTGCGTGTCGACTCAGCCCTCTACATCTCCAAGAGTGTCGCCGTCCTCGTATTGGTTACCTAAGTTCAGGCCATATGTATGTAAGCAAGCTGTTTGGTGGGACGCAGCACTCGATCATGCATTGCGACTGCTTGTGGACCCCCAGCAGCCGAGAATTTTCTCCTTTGCGCAGAGCAATCGGCCGCGTAAGAGGTGGAAGAAGCTTTGTCGCATCCGTCGGTAGCCCATTTTGTGAGACACCTTTCGTCATGGGCGTAGAAGACGACGAGAACCGCATACTGCAGACAATGGCTTATTATTAGCACGAAACTGAATCGTGCTAAGCCATCGTGAGCTACTCTTCCCGGGAAGGGCTTGTTTAGCAGCCGACGCCCTGAACGTAGTTTGTCCTGATCGACAGAAGATCCGGTCTTTTCCTCTTGCAGCGCCCCCCGGCAGCCCACCACGCACAAGGCGAGGGGCACAAAGGAACGAGGAGCGAACGGGCAACTGAGCAAACAGTGCTGCAAGAATCTCAACATGAGACGGCGGTTTCGCAGCCTTTCCCAGCAACTGATTGCGTAGATCGGCCCCACATGTTGCAGCGAAATTTAGAGCTGCAACGATCCCCTATTCAGCATCGCCAGCCAACGGAGGCTTCCCGAAGGCTGCTTACATCGAGCTACAGCTATATGCCTAGGATGCCTTACGTACATACATACATACATACATACACGAGAGCCTCAATTGTTTGTGGCGACCGGAGGCTGGGATGGGAGTCTAGAGCCTGAGACTTCTCGTTGATGGGCGCCGCAAACGCATGCACAGACGACTGGCTGAGGTTGCTGCTTGCTCTTATCGAAATTAGATGATCTGTCAAGACCCATAACCCGTGGTCAATTCGACGTTCGCCCACTAGTCAGTCAAGAAAAAGCAAGGTCCGTGGAATAAAGCCGGCGAGGGATACATACAGTACCAACAACTACCAGACCACCCACGCACCCACCCACACCCATCTCGTGCATATACCACTAGTAGCTGCTTTAGAATATTTGGTCGATAGATAGCAGCGAACTGATGGAAGCTGGAAGCTGAGTGCTACTGCAAATAGGCGGGTAGTATTTACGCCGTAGCGCACCATTAATAAGCCGTTCGAGCAAAAAGCTACTAGTTAGCGGATGGTAGTGAGCAAGTAGTATTATTAGGCTAGTGTTAACGATCGGGAAAAGGGGTTGATGTTTGTTCCTGACTATGCGTTCTAGCCTAGCCCAATGGCAAGCTTTTTACGTTGAGGAACGCTGGACGGCCAGAAAAAGGGCGCCGACCAATCGCGGGGCGACAGAAGGGCTTACGGCCACGCCGCTTATCTGTTGATCTCCGGCCGCCGGGAACTGTTCATCAGTGTTTCTTTTGGGGGGGTGTTGGCTGTTTTAGGCCCTTCATGCATGCTGTTGACCACGCCAACGGGTGAGGAAGCCAATCTGGCTTCTGTGTCGTTGCACAACCGCGAAACTAAAATGGCACCATATGGTAGTAGCGGACAGGGCATGGCTGGCAGCTTGGCTCTGGGTGTGCACAACATCTGGGATCTAAACCTCTCATGGAAGCATGAAACAGGAAGGCCAAGCTTGGACATGTGAGAAGTACGTGACAGATGCGGGCGGTGGATATTGCTTCATTTTACACAAAATTGAAATGCAAGGGTATAAGATAGACGGTCGTGGGCTGCTGTGGAAACAATGATGAAATTGAATTATTGAATAGCAGCAAGGCAGGTAGGTGCGTGTGTGATAAAGCTCCGTCTCGCAGCACGTCACATATAATCTACCACACTAAGTAAGTACTGTAGATGAAGAAGTATCCATGCTTCTATCATGGAATGTCTGTGTTTTTGTATTTGTAAATGTATTGAGCATCTGAGCTCGTTGCCAAGCTCCAGGTAAGCTTTCAGAAGCTCACCTGCCAGCCTCTCCGCCCCTCACTCTCCCTTTCCTCCACGTCGACAAGACGCGCATTAGGGGAAAATAAAAGGGGGACAAACAGGACAGCGAATTCGGGAAGTGAGCGACAGTGCCAGAGTGCCTGTGCAACCCTCCCGAGATCTGCGCTTCGAATCAGCTCCTCTTTTACCTGATGGGCGGTCCTGTCTCCAGTATAGGCCCCCCCAGGATAACCCCCCTATTTTATTAGAAGTGATGGATGGATGGCTAGCTGATGGATGTTCTCGACAGAGTCCAGACGGGGACTCGCTTAGCTAAAGAGGTACAAACCTCAACCTTCTTTGAGATAGCTCAAGTCGAGTTGACTTTGGCAAGTTTGGGTGCGGTGTAGGAGAAAAAGTGATTTGTTGGCCTGGATCGACCTTGATCGACCCCGCGACTTGAGTACTGGCCAGGGAATGGTACTTCCCCTTGCACGAGCTGAAGTGGGAGGACATGAGGGGTAGGCACTGCTAGGGCGACTGTTGCTCCCCTGGGCCAGGTACCTTTTTCTCGCGCTACCTGCCACCACCCACCTCCGTCAAGTCGCAACGTCCAATAGACCCAGGAAAGTAGGCAGGTAAACAAACCGGTACATAGTCTATAGGAATACATGGACTAAGGTGCTTGGGCTTGTGAATCCTGGTAGGAGTGGGGTCCTCTGTTTTATTCTAATACCGCTCCTCCTCACCGTTCAAGTTTACAACTTTCTCTCAAGACTCTCCTGTCCCAATAACTCGAGAATACCCTCTCACACAAGTCACCACCACACATCTGAAAGAAGAAAGCAAAATGGCTGACATGTAAGTACCTCTTGGAACAACTGCCTCACCCATTGCCCCTCATCTTGGTTGCGAATGGCTTTGCCTTGACCTGCCAGATGCAAACCGCCCCTCCATCATGAAGCTGCCCACCTGGATCTCTATCTCTGTACTGACAACAATTGAACAGTAACGTCGATGTTCTCGTTATTGGCGCGGGCCCTACCGGTCTCGGTAAGTGCAAAACGGACTGTGGAGGAAGAAGTCGACAGAACTAACACAATCCAGGTGCTGCGAAGCGTCTGCACCAGGTCAATGCTGCCTCTTGGCTGATCGTTGACTCCAGCGAGAAGGCTGGAGGTCTTGCTTCCACAGATGTTACCCCCGAGGGTTTCGTAAGTTCACCCCCCTTTTCAAGCAGTTTGTGGTAGACCCCGAGCTAACGATGAATCTCTCGGTAGCTGTACGACGTTGGCGGCCACGTTATCTTCTCCCACTACAAGTACTTCGACGACTGCATCGATGAGGCCCTTCCCAAAGAGGAGGACTGGTACACCCACCAGCGTATCTCCTACGTGCGCTACAAGGGCCTCTGGGTCCCTTACCCCTTCCAGAACAACATCTCCATGCTGCCCAAGGAGGACCAGGTTGTCTGCATGAACGGCCTTATCGACGCCGCCCTCGAGTGCCGCGTTGCCAACACTAAGCCCAAGAACTTCGATGAGTGGATTATCCGCATGACTGGTGAGGGCATTGCCAACATCTTCATGAGGCCATACAACTACAAGGTCTGGGCTGTTCCCACCACCGACGTAAGTTCTGCCACCCCCGCGAATCCATGGAAAATCTTCTCACACAATAACAGATGCAAGCTGCTTGGCTCGGTGAGCGTGTTGCTGCCCCCGATGTCAAGACTGTCACCAAGAACGTTATCCTGAACAAGGTTGCTGGAAACTGGGGCCCCAACGCCACTTTCAAGTTCCCTGCTCGTGATGGCACTGGTGGTATCTGGATCGCCGTCGCCGACACTCTCCCCAACGAGAACAAGCGATTCGGCAAGAAGGGTGCCGTTTCCAAGGTGAACGCTGCCAAGAAGGTCGTCACCATGGAGGACGGCACCACTATCGGCTACGAGAAGCTGATTTCCACCATGGCCGTCGACCACTTGGTCGAGGCTATGGACAACAAGGAGCTCGTTGATCTCAGCAAGGGTCTTTACTACTCTTCGACCCACGTCATCGGTGTTGGTCTGCGAGGCGAGCGCCCTGAGCGCATTGGTGACAAGTGCTGGCTCTACTTCCCTGAGGATAACTGCCCCTTCTACCGTGCTACCATCTTCTCCAACTACTCTCCCTACAACCAGCCCCAGAAGGACGCCAAGCTCGCCACCATGCAGCTGGGTGATGGCAGCAAGCCTCAGAGCACCGAGGCCAAGGAGGGCCCTTACTGGTCCATCATGCTCGAGGTCTCTCAGTCGACCAAGAAGCCCGTGGATGAGGCCAACCTTCTCAAGGATTGTATCCAGGGTCTGATCAACACTGAGATGATCAAGCCCGAGGATGAGATCGTCTCCACCTACCACCGCAAGTTCGACCACGGTTACCCTACCCCTGCCCTCGAGCGTGAGGGAGTTCTCAAGGAGCTTCTTCCCAAGCTCCAGGATATGGACATCTACTCCCGTGGCCGCTTCGGCAGCTGGAGATACGAAGTCGGTAACCAGGACCACTCGTTCATGCTGGGTGTCGAGGCTGCTGACCACATCGTGAACGGCGCCGTCGAGCTTACCCTCAACTACCCTGACTTCGTCAACAGCCGACAGAACGGCGAGCGTCGTCTGAACCAGGGTCCTCTTTCCGTGAAGAAGGATCTGCCCTCGCACCCCCGCAAGTAGAGTCTCTGATCAAATCAAGTAGGTTTGATGGGAATATTCTATGGTATATTTGCATTTGCGTTGGAAGCACTTGATATGGGCTTCGTTTCTTCTTTAGATACGACGAGGCATGGCAGCCGGAGTTTTCGGGAGAATATACCTGCTACGAGATTTGACGAGATGCTATTTGACGAGGAATAGGCTACGGGTCTCGTGGGCGTGCTTGGCTTAAAAGAACCAAAACAGGCAATCCTGTGAGAACGGGAGGGTTGATGTATCGCTATAGAGCTTTAGACTTGAGCGAAATTTGATGATTTAATGGCACCTATCACATGATTCTTGTGGAAGCAGCGTGAAGACTCTTCAGTATTGACTGGCACCTAGATGGGTAACATCCAAGAGCGATAGCAGCAAGCAGTGTATGGGTAGTATCCATCTCATGCAAGCGCACTAAGAGACTGGATTGCTATACTTGAAACTGGTATAGCAAACAGGCCTTGGCCTATCGGATCAGACGCGAGGGTCGAGACAAGGTGCATCTGATTGATTATCTGAATTGATCCCCTATTCCTGGGTGCACAGCAGTTGTCATTCGCTGAATATTTAGGGGTCCTTGACCGACTATTCCACTGGGCTCATTAATGCAGCTTAATGCAGCTCAATTATGCTGGAACAGGAATAGATTGGCCTGACCTGATGGACGTCTCGTGGTAGTAGTCCATGTGCTAGAGAAGTCTAAGTCAACCTTGATGCTAAAGGTTAGAAGACTGTCCCCCTTACTGTAAGCAATTCTCGAATACCACTACTTAATTTGGATCATGACACATTTCAGCATGTTCTATCTATATCGACTGCTGAGCATGCGTTTTTGGGGGGGTGTTTGTGGCCATAAATTTACTCCATACCAACCAGATATATCAGTTCACAGCCAAGGAGAAAGTCGACGTGTTGACCAGGGCCCCTCCAAGCACGAGGCCCCTCGGAAGCCATGTGCCACAGATGGGGCGTCTCTTACATCATACGTCAGTGCCGTTGTAGGTCACGTCTACCACCTACCAATTACTACATAAGCTTGTTCCTCTTTTTGCCCCCCCCCCCCCCCTGTCATGAACCTTTGTTCTCTCCGGGAGGACAGTTTGAGATTTGCGCACGTTCGCAGTTTGCCTTGGACGTAAAGGAACGAATTACTCAGATGGGCCCTCAACGGAAGATACCTAGGTATGCAGCAGCAGATGCAATACATACCTCATGTAGATAGAAAATGGAATGGCTACAAGGCAGGAAAACAAGGAAGCAGCACTTGAATTTGCGAGTTAGGTAGGGGATTCCCCATCCGACTTATCCACTGCCTTATCCACTATGGCAGCCCGAAGAGAAACGCAGAAGCGCAGACAAGGGATTATCCGAATTTAATTTGTTGCCCTTCGTCTTAAAGTCCTACTCCAACTAGCAAAAAGTACTGGCAGTCAGGGTCCCTTGACTTTGAGACGAGAAAAGAGAGGCCGAGTAGTTCGGGCCTTGCCTCTGTCTGGTTTCTGAATCCTACCTAATCTCTCAGCCGACTTCCTCGGGAATCGACCGTTACAGATAACGGAGAACAGCGAACAGCGAACAGCGAACGTAGAACCACTGAGTGACCAAGCGCAGCGCAGCCATTTGTGCACACCAAGAAGTCCCAAGTCCCTACTCGCAACCTAGCAAAGCTTCAGCCCACTTTTGCCTTGGGCTGCCCGCACCCCCCAGCGCGACCAACATTGACGCCCTTCGCGCACTTTACTTAACTCACTTGTACTTACTCACCATTTCTATCTCCACAAGGGCGGTCACTACTCACGTTTGGACCCTTTGGATTTTTGCGGTTTGCCAGTTTCGAGAACCGAGGAAGGGGCCAAAAAAAAAGAAAAGAAGAACGGAGGCCCTGCTATGTCCAGTAATCGACGAACCCATGAGCGCCACACCCGCATTCCCCAACACCACTTCTCGAATCGGGCCAACAGCATCTCTTGAAGCCAGGCACTCCTGACAGCTCGACCTGCTGCCACTTTACTCGGGCTGGCCTATGATCCCTTGGACGTCGCCATGGACGGCGGCTCTGTGGTCGTGATAGACGACCAGCTCGATCCGCCCGCGCGCATATTGGAACGTCTAGGCCAGATCGCGGGCTACTCTTGGGAGTCGCCTGCCTTGGTCCACTCGACATATGATAATTGGCATGTCGCCGGCACAAGATTTGTCTCGCCCTACTCGACAGCGACGACCCCTTCCCAATATGTTACGAGCCCTCCTACTTATGCCGGGCGATCCTCCACCAGCCCTGCTCCCCTCGACGAAGCGGGCGGCAGCGATAGGTCGTCGGCCTCCACCCCGAACGCCTCGGGTCCCGACCTTTCCAATCTTGAAGAGCAGCCGGTCGTCGCGCGGGTTTCCTACCACGTCTTGCGAGAAGAACGAGTCTTCCACACTTGCAAGAACCTCATCGCCACTTCCGACCCGAATGGAGACCATATCGTAAAGCCGATAGATCTGATCAGATTGCCCCCGCAGCCAAGCGATCGTGGGCCGATCGTAGTTGCTATATACGAATCCCCTGGTCCCAACTATTTGTCTGAGGTGATGGACCTAGGGCCTGCATACTACTACGCCAAAAGAGTGGAAGATAGATGGGAAGCTGACCGGCGTGAGCATTTCAACCTGAAAGAGCCCATCAGTCTGCAACATTTTCTCGATTTCGCCATTGGCGCCACCCAGTGTTTAGAAATCCTCCACCACAGGCATGGCATGATACATGGCGAGATTCGAGGCGACACTTTCCATTATAATATCGGGGAAAACCAGGTCAAGTTGACTGGCTTCGGCTCCGGGTTGCGGACGTTCGAACATGGTCTTACCAGCACCGGCTGGTCTACCCTTTCCAAAGAGTTGGGGGCAAAGCACAAGCTGGTGTATATCAGCCCTGAGCAGACGGGCCGTATGCCAGCTGAGCCCGATACTCGAACCGATATATACTCGATAGGTATTCTTTTCTGGCAACTCCTAACTCAGCAACCTGTCTTCAATGCGCCTACACCACTGGATATAATACAATCTGTATTGGGCAAACGGATACCCCTCGTATCCACAACCCGACTGGATGCACCTGATGTTCTTGGCCGGATTATACAGAAGTGCACAGCCAAGAACATTCATGACCGCTATCATTCAGTCAGTGGTCTGCGGTTCGATTTCCAAATGGTCAAGGAACATCTCGCCAGGGGAGACAATCTTGCCTTAAGGTCTTGGAATATAGCATCGCGAGATGTCAGTTCTTTCTTCATGTTGCCCACAAATATGATCGGGCGCTCCAGGGAAAGGCAGGCTATGATCAAAGTGATTGAGCGAGTGGCCAGAACACATCAAATGAGCTCTGTCACCGCCAGCAACAGATTCTCCGATGGCTCAGCGTTGTCGAACGACTTCCTGGATGCTGCCGACGGCTCGAGTGAGGGCGCAAGCTCCGTCGAGGGTGGCGCGGGCCGCAGAAGTGGCTCATTTACAAACCAAACGCTGTCGGCGGACACAAGGTTCTCGAGAACGGGCTTCAACACTCTGTTAAATGGCAATGACGCGACCACAATATCTGGCGAGACTGCCTCGTCGGGCCATTCATCAGGCGCCCCAAGAATAACAAGAGCTTGGGAACGACATCAGTCTGTATCTTTTGAGACGAAGAGTGTCACGGATAACTTCAGTGACAGGCAAACGAGGCACAGTGGTATCGAGAGCAACTGCTCACTCTCTCGACAGCTCGGCTCAACCAAGTTCCGAAGGAGAGGCCATTGCGAAGTAGTGGTCATCGAAGGAGCTGGAGGGCTCGGGAAATCCACTCTGGCACAACAAGTTCTTGCAGATGCCAAGAGAAGGGGTTACTGTGCAACTTCCAAGTTCGACACAGCTAGAAGAACCGCTTTTGGGCCCCTACTCAAGCTGGTTTCGTCTCTTTTCAGGCAAGTGTTTGTAGAAAGGAACACTGAGACGCCACTGCACATGGCCCTGAAGGAATACGTCCGTCCTATATGGCCAATGCTACACAAACTGCTTGGCCTGCCAGAGCATTTGTTTGGTCCTGCCGAAACGATGGTGGCAAGGTCTGCATCTGCAGCCCAAAGCCCATCCAAAAACGAAAACATACGAGCTACTATCCGGAGACGAGGTTCATCTCCTGGAAGTTCTCCCGGCGCCCAAGCAAGAAGCCCTCGAGTCCCGTCCGCGACCTCTCAAGAGTTTCTTCGCTCTGGTGCATCCACGAAGACCATTCGTCTAATGAACACCTTTCTAGATATCCTCCGGATTTTTACCACATACCACTTCATCTGCTTTGTATTGGATGACCTGCATTACAGCGACGACGAAAGCCTGGAGCTCATTACGCAGATGATCGGGGCAAGGCTTAAGATGGTTGTGATCGTGACCTATAGGCCAGAGGAGATTGCCGCTGAGAAGGTGATGAAGGTTTTGCAGCCATCTGAATCCGAAGAACATCCTAAGGCCAATGGACCCCGCATCACCCGAATCGTCTTGGAGCCGCTGATCGAATCTGAAATCCAGCATTATGTTGCATCGACACTGTGCCGGCCTATCCTTGAAATCGAACCATTAGCAATCGTCATTCAGGCCAAAACCCAGGGGAACCCTTTCTATATGCGCGAAATGCTTGGTGCTGCTTACCGTTCAAAGTGTATATGGTACGAGTACAAGGAGAATCGATGGCTCTATGATCTGAATAGGCTCTTCGACCAATTCAAGAGCGAGCATGATTACGACCTCCTAGACACTGACTTCGTGACTCGTAGACTGAGTGAGCTGCCTCCAGCCTCTCGGTCATTGCTAGCCTGGGCCTCTCTAGTGGGAACTTCATTTTCTTTCCAGCTTATCTGCACACTCCTCGACCTTGATTCGAATACAGTTGACTGCATGTGCGCGGAGGGTTCTGAGCTTCACACAAGATATACGAAAGAAGAAGCGGTCGCTGGGCTCCAGGCAGCCATTGCGGCATACATCATTGTTCAAGGCGAAACTGACGATCGGTTCCGATTCACTCATGACCGGTACATCCAGGCCGCTTCTTGTCTGCGCGAATGTAACAAGAGCAACATGCATTTCCATATTGCGCAGACCCTGATGAAAGAGTCGCTATATTCAGGCATAAGGTCACGGGACAGCACGGCATCACATATCTGTGAAGCACTGTCCGAAATCAAGAGCAGGGTGAAGTCTCGAAAACCATACCGGAAGTATCTGACTGAACGCGCATCAGTTGCGGTTGAGAATGGCGCTCGGCCAACCGCTGCCAAATACTTCTCCAGCGCTATTGAGCTCTTGCAAGAAACGGATCCCTGGGACGAGACCCAAGACGACGTTGAGTACGAGGAGACACTGCAGCTGTACCTACGCGCCGCAGAGTGTTACGTCTACATGGGACAGAACACCACGGCCCATCGCTTCCTGGATACGATATTCCACCATGCTAGAACGGCAGGGGACAAGGCGTCGGCATGGCTCATACAATCACGAATCTCGGCTCAGAATGGCGATTCGCACAATGCACTTAGCATTCTGAAGAGTAGTCTCGAGCAACTCCAGGTCGACTTCGACGATGGCCCAAGTGTAACATTTGACTCGCTAGACGCAGAATTCATGAGACTATCAGCCCAAGTCGCGGCTACGGACCGCACGGCGCTCCTGAACCTGCCTAGCACCGACCCTCAACTTGTGTCAGTCGGGGCTATACTCGCAGATGCTTGCACTGCAGCCTGGTGGAGTGATAGTCTTAGCTTCTACAACCTCACCTTGACTATGCTGCGGCTACATCTCAATCAGGGCTCGTACCCGCAGTCCGCGACGGCCTTCCTGTACGTGGCTACCATAGCCTTGACGCGCTTCAACATGGTGGGATTTGCGGCCGAGCTGGGCAGCCAGAGCATGGAGCTATTGGACCGACTGAGAGATCCATTCTCGTCAGCGCGTGGCTATATGATATACACCAACCTGGTCGCCCACGTTGGCGTGGCTATCGGCATTACAGTCGGTCAGTTGGAGCAAGCAATCGAATTTGCTGCCGCTGCCGGCGATCGGTTATCTGTCATTCTTAGCTTCGGGTATTCCGCGCAAACCCGTCTGTATGCCAGCGAAAATTATGCAGACCTCGAAGCAATCTGCCAATACTGTTGCGAAGAGATCTCTGGTTGGCATCTGGATACTCGAGGTGGCCCAATGCTCATATCTGTCAGGCAAGTTTGTCGTGCCATGGCAGGCAAAACACAGACCACCAAGCCCCTCGAGGTCATGTCCGATCCGCAACACTCTTCAACAGGGTACAAGGATTGGTTGAGTGGTGCCGCAAGGGATGACGGGAGGTCCTTGATACTATACGAGGCAAACGAGATCATTCCTATGTACCTGTACGGCCATTACGAGCAGGCCTGTGAGATCGGACGGAGATGTATTGAGAAGATCCACCTCCTATGGTCTGGCCGGAACACTCGGGTTGTACTCTTCTTCTACAGCCTTTCTCTAACTGGTCTCTTGTTCCAAAAGCTTGACGATCCACGCAACAAGGTCGAAGACCTGCAGGGTGAAGTTCATGAGACAATAGCCTTGCTGCAAGGTTACAACAAACAGATCAAGGACTGGCAGATAGTGTCAGATGTGAACTATCTATCTTGGTCAAGATATATTGATGCTTTGATCGCCGAGCTCTCCCGGGATCACGGAGAAGCAATGCGCCTATACGAAACTGGACTGGACCATGCGTCTGAGCAAAATTTCACCTTTGAAGAAGCTCTGGGAAACTTCCTGATGGCTGGATTCTTTATTCGACAGTATGCCAGGAGATCGGCTCGAGCTGTGTTGAGAGAATCGGTTGGCCTGTGGCAACAACTAGGTGCTATCGGTATTGCACGCCGTATTGAGGAAGAGCACGCACTACTTCTCTACGGCCCTACGGCGAACATGAGGACCGTCGAGGCAGGTGTGCAGACCGACTTTGCGGGCGACACCGCCTCTGTGGCCTACCCTGAAGACGATGATGTCCAGAGATCGCAGCAAGCCACCATTGCGGAGTCGAGGGAAACCCGAATGGCTGCCTGGCGGGGCTCAGTACAGCCCGAGTCTGGCGTCGGGCTTCCCACACTGGACATGATTGATCTACATGCGATCTTGATGTCTTCCCAGGTCATCTCATCCGTATTGCAGGTCGATACACTGCTGAGAACGATGTGCGATGTCATCCTACAAACCTGCGGTGGATCGGCTACGCAGGCTGCCATTGTTGTCCAGGACGAGGAGGCAGAGGAAGAGGCATGGTGTGTTGCCGCCAGCGGCGAGCCCGACAAAGGAGCTGCTGCCCATATGCCTCCAAGACCATTAGCAGGCACTTCCCTCGTGGCCGAAAACGTTGTTCTCTATTGCACACGCTTCCGAGAGGCGGTTTTTATTCCAGATCTTATCAAAGATGAGAGATTTGGCAACGTGAGCGAGATGTGGTTACAAAGGAACCCCCTCAGCAAGGCTGTTATTGCGATCCCTATCTGCCATGGATCGAAACCCCTGTTGGGTGTTCTATACCTTGAGGGGGAGCCTGGTGCATTCACCGATAGGAATGTGACAGTTTTGCAATTGCTTGTCAACCAGATCGGCATCAGTTATTCGAACGCGCTGTCGATGAAAGCGATAGAGAAGGTATCTGCCGAGAATGTCGGCATGGTCGAGGTTCAAAAGCAGGCTCTCGCACAAGCCCTGGAAGCCGAAACCAAGGCAAAGCACGCCGAAGCAAAAGCATTGCGCAACGTCAAGATCGCCGAGGAGGCTGCTAAGGCCAAGTCGATCTTCCTGGCAAATGTTTCTCACGAGCTACGTACACCGCTGAACGGTGTCATCGGCAACTCGGAGCTCCTGAGAGACAGCAACCTCAATAGGGAACAACTCGAGATGGCCGACTCCATCCGAGTCTCGGCGGACCTACTCCTCGCCGTCATCAATGATATCCTCGACTTCTCGAAGATCGAGGCGGACAAGATGAAACTATATATTGTTGCGTTCCACCCCGAGGAAATGGTCAAAGAAGTCGTCCGAGCTGCGTCGTACAGCAACCGAGAAAAGACGTCGAAGAAGAATGTGAAGATAATCCAAGACATCAATCTTCCCCCGATGCTTATATACGGAGATCCGATCCGTCTCCATCAAGTGCTTGGAAACCTGATATCCAACAGTCTCAAGTTCACAGAAGACGGTGCCGTTACGATAGGGGCAAGGATCGATTCCGAAACGGCAGAGAACGCGACGTTGACCTTCTGGGTCCGGGACACCGGTATTGGAATTCCGCCAGAGCAGCTGATCAAGCTGTTCCAGCCATTCAGTCAAGCAGATGCCAGTACCGCCAGGAAGTATGGTGGTAGTGGTCTGGGCCTCAGTATCTGTAAGTCTCTTATTGAGACAATGATGAAAGGAAGGATCGAGCTAGAAAGCGAAGAAAACATCGGCACAACAGTCTGGTTCAGTGTTACGTTCGACAAGGCGAAGCCAGAGGTCTCTGCTGGCGATGCTCAAACTATTCATATGCCACAGATCATCGATAAGCCCCAGAAAACATCCAAGAGCAGCACGAATCCACCTCCCAATCCTTTCATGGACCTAACCCGGATTCCCAAAGATGAGATACGAGTATGCATTGCCGAAGACAACCTCATCAACCAGAGGATAGCCATCCAGTATGTCCGAAAACTGGGTTACACCAAAGTGGATGCCTACGAGAACGGTCTCAAAGCAGTGGAAGGCCTTCGGGAGCAAGCCAAGTCAGGCAACCCTTACCACGTTGTTCTTATGGATGTACAGATGCCCATTCTGGACGGCTATGAGGCAACCAAGCTTCTACGAAGGGATGATATAGAGATCGTGAGGAAGGTGTTAGTCATCGCCATGACGGCTTCCGCGATTCAGGGTGATAGAGAAAAGTGCTTGGCTGCTGGCATGAACGATTACCTGGCCAAACCTGTCAAGGCTGACTTGCTCAGAAGGAAACTGGATACTTACATCACCGGCCAGGTACTCCCACCCTTGGCGCCGTCCAGAATCTCCGTCACGCCCTCGGCGCCGCCGCCACTGGAAGAGACGGTAGCCAAAAACCACGGGGATACCCAGCCCGCACCCAGCCCACCGATCATCTCTAACTCTGATATGAACGGCTCCGCGGTATCTCTGGTGCCAGCGCAAACGAATCAGTTGCCTATTCGGCCTGGGCCATCTCCTAATCAGCCATCCAGTGAGAGCCGCGCCTCCGTCTCCGACTCAAGCTCTGTCATTGAAACTCCTGGCTCAGCAACGCCCGTACCAAAGGATGCCAGAAAGCCTCGCAAGCTAACCAAAAGCCGCCACAATAGTGAGGTTCAGGAGAAGGATAAACCGGATAAACAGGAGAAGCCGGAAAAGCAAGAGAAGCAGGAGAAGCCAAAAGCCGTATTGAAGAAGACGCAACGGCCGAGCGTCACGTCACTGGAGCAAGTCACATCTCAGGAGAAGGACGGCCCGAAGGACGGCCCGGCACCCCAAGATGACGGGCGTCGCGCCAGTTTGGCGAGCTTGGGAAGCCTGGGAGGTCGGGGCTTCTTCTCGAAAGGAGGAAGCTGAACAGAAGATGGTAGAGCAAACAGATCAGGAGGGAAAGAGAGGGAGGAGAAGGTTTGTAGGAACTAGGTAGATCCGCATTTTTTCGGGGGCTATGTTATATCACGATGTTACGAAATCTATCACGCGTTTAGAAGCGATGCTAGGTTTGAGGTGAGATGGGTGTGTGGTCGCCGCCTATGCAATTCTGACATGGGGCTACTACTACTTCTTCTATTCCTACCACGACTACGACTACAACTGCGACCACGACCACGACGACCAGCCAGAGGAAATGGGATGTTTTCTACTCTGCTTCTGATTTTGATTCTACGGGGATAGACCGTTATTCCAGAGGGACAGGGGGTTAGCATCGCATCGTATTTATGTTCATTGGGTGTTCCTCGGTGTTGCATTTTCAGATTACTGCATAGTGGGCCTGTTTGGCATGGAGATTGTGAGATGAAGCGGGGGAGGGCGTGTGTGAGAATGAGACAAGGGGGTGGGCTTCTTAGAGCCTGACTTGCTACTACGGGTGGAGGCATAGAGCTCACAGATAGATGCCTGCCTACTACTTACCTTACGGGCACGAATGAATATAACCATGAACAAACAGTACATATCGATGACACAAACTGGCGTGGGAAACATGCTCGGCTAGAGTTGGGGTGGTGAAGTGTGGACTAGTTCAAACAGGACATCATCGTCTATCAACGATCCGGAGCCCGGCGTTTGTGTTTGTGTTGTTGATATAGGCAAGTGCTTGAAGGCATGTGTCACGATGCTTGGCCGACAAGGCCGGCTCACCCATGTACTGATACTGCCGAGCACTTTTGGCATGTGTTCATTATCCTACAACCCCTACGACCAGATGATATGGCCTCATGACGCACAAGTCATCTCACATGGACAATAAGATTGTCTGGATGCTTGCCCATTCTGTAAGTGTACTCCAAGCGATGTAACCAATCTCCATCAAGATACAAGTAGAGCTGTATTAGTTTTAAAGTTGTTAGTTTCATCTAGAGAAAAATACTCTCTTCTTCATAAACTCAAAGCGATGAGTCGAGTCGACCGCTTTTTTCGACTGCCTACCCACATAGCTCGCTTACGTCGGTTAGGTGGTAGGTAATTGACATCAAACTTCTAACTGGGCCTCTTTCTCAATGTGGAAAATAGGAAGCCTATGATGTAGCTGGTCTAAAAGAAGAAACGCGAGAATATAGGAAAACTCAGCCTAGGCAATGGAACGGCTTGATATAGCGCGAGGCGAGGCGAGGCGCGCGGCACAATTTCCTGTCTTGGAATAACAAGCAACAGGCCGCTTCCGGCGTCGGACATGAACAGGTAGAATTCAAGGACAGCAGCGGAAAGAGGTTGGTAACGTCAAGTTCTGGGACAGATTCTATTGTCACGATGGCAGGAGTTCGGGATGGAATGAGTAGGGTCCCGTCGCTCATCTGTCTGGCATATATATCCTACATTATTCTTCTGCTGGAGATCGCCAGTACTGCATACTCGCGCTGACAAGCAGCCAACCAGATCCAATTTCATCATCGACTTGATTCACCTTTTCCTTGGGCATACATGTCGCGCATCCAGCATGAAGGGTCATCTGTCCCACAACGATATCGGGGGAGCACGCACGGGCTATGTCGAATCGCAAATTGCAATGTGACAAGTCATCAAGGCCTCGAACGATCTGCGCCTTCAAGACCCTCCCTCTTTCCCTCTTTCTCTCTCTATCTCTGTCTTTGATTTCATCTCTTTCTCAAACATTAGCAGCCCCAAGCGATAATATCCACCAGCAACAGTCACCCCTGTGTTGAGTGTGCAAATAACTCACTGTCCTCTCTCTTCCACCTGCCTCAGCTAGATTAGAGACAAACAGATTTTATACACGACGCGCTATCAAAAAGTCGATGGCAGAACAAAAGACGGGACGGGACGGTAAGCGCACAACGAGAACCACATTGCCAACCTGATTTGGGGCCCGTGTTCCACTTGGCTCCATCGTGCGGAAGCGTAGCAGCGGCTGAGTATAGGAGGAGGGCAAGGGTATCACCATGAGTTGCTTCTCCCAGATCCAGGAACCTGGTCAGTTCGAACCTTACAACAAAGAGGTCGGATCCATATCAGAGAGGGAAAGGGAGAGATGTAAAGAAAAGCAGGAAGAGACATGCCAAGGTGAGTCTTCAGCTGTCCCGTAATAGATACGGAACCGCTGTGGTCAGCAGCAGACTATGCATTGCATATGCTATGCATGTTTCGAACAACTCAGAGAAGCGGACGGGTATATCGGCCAGTGACGACGTCCGAATCGGCGCGTGGCTTTCGGCAGTCAAGCAGCCAATTTCGTCATGCTACACCGGCGAGTCTTATGGACGAAGACGCACAGGGAGCCTGTTCCTGAGCCAAGGTGAGCTGAAGCACCGGAAACAGCCAGGAGGCTGCTAATCTAGTCGGAGCTGAATGAAGCCTGGCAGTTTGGCAAGGGTCGACGGGACAGCGCCACGCGACCAGATCGGGCGTGGCTTGTTCGTGTCAGATCAAGAGGTTACACCCTTTTCCGAAATCAAGAAGAGAAGAGCCCGAGCATAGTTAATATCCTTGACGTTTACTTCTTCCTTTCCCTTCCTCCCAGCTGCTCACCGCGAATCGTGGCGAATGCGACGTCGGGCCAAGAGCCGCAAAAGCATTGTCAGCCATAGCAAAGCTTTTACTCTGCATATGCTCGATAATATCGGCCGAGACGGCCCAAGTTGGCTTATACATAATAGGACGATGGAGCTCGATTCAGGAACCCCCGGCAGGGTAAGTCAAATGGACATTCCGAAGTGGACCAAAAAGGGGGTATCATGGCAGCGTGGGCGGCGCTTATCAGAAAGAAGCAAGCTTTTAGGCTTGGGAACCACTTGGGGAACGCATCCGAGGGAGCTAGGTAAGGTTTATGAGAAGAGACAGGAGAAAGGCACAGGGGGGGGGGTAAAGAAAGGGCGGCAACCTTAGTGTTGTGGAAAGCCTAATGAGAATAAGCGGTGCTGGCTTAGTATTATGCTGTGTATTCAGCTTTCATCTCGAAGGGAATAGTCCACCAGTCATATATAGCGAGCGTGCATCATCCACCCAGGGGACGGAAGCGAACCGAGCAGTCACTTCTTGGGGCCGGCCACCTCCAAACCAGCTCGTTTACCGGCTATAACGTTTGCTGTACGTCTGATTGGCTGCCACAAATGCAGTTAGCGGACTGTCTGAAACGACCATCGCAAGCAGTCAGAACTACTACCACGTCGGATCTGCGATGAGAGGGTAAGCAATGCAGAAAAAGAAGCAGCTGGAAGAGAAAAGAGAATAGTCGTCGGCCTGTGGGACTGGGCAAGATGATCGGCCTACTACTACTTTAGTGCCACACACCAGCTCGTTATCGGACGAGTTCCACGGTTCCCGTCCCAGTCATCGTTCCTTTGCCCTACAGCGCTACCGAAGCATAGCAAGTCATTGGACGGTTGGCAGTGCGCGTGCGGATGCGGCTGCGAGGGTCATTGTGGCAAGTAGTGGTGGCTTAAACTGCAACCTCGACTCCGCTTTGGAATCATGAAATGCAGCCCGTCATTACACGATTGTAACCGGTAGCATGCAGCTTGTTGCCCATCGCGCAAATATCCTATCGTACGTACGTACCGCAGTCCATCCCCTTTGCGAGCTGAAGAAGAAGTTGATCCGAAGAACCCTAGTTAGGCTGATCCGTCTGATGCGATAGCTGACAGATTCTGTGGATATCAGCAAAAGGGCAGAACCTAGTCTGCTAGCACGTACATGGCAAAGACAAGACACTTGAATCCATTTACCTTTTTTTCTCTTTCATATCCATGCCGTCATCCGCACCAAACGACTCTGCTAGAACGGGCTCCCTTATGCAATCCTCGGCGGATTGAAGCTGGGCTTTGCATTAGAGTTCATCGGAAGTCCGTTCTGATATGTGCATAGTTGTTTGTCTCGCGGTCAAGATCCTTGAAGGAAACGCCCCAACGTCACGGCTACACATCCTGACCATCATGTGCCACATGGCCCTTTTGCGTGGCTGATGTTCCCCTGCCCTGCGGTTCGAATTCAGTAAAGCCGTCAACTCAGTTCATCTGATGTTTAGAAAAAGGACCCCACAGCTGTACTCGTCCGTACCGTGCCATGTTGCACTAATCACGGACCAAGGGTGGGCTTAGCCGGGGAATCGCAGGAAAAACACCCAGAAAATCCTGAACATGGTTCTAGGCGGGCGTGGTGGGTTTGTTTTTGGGGGGACCCCCCGCTCACCTCCAAGCCTCCTGAGCAAGCTTACCTGGCTCACCTGGCTACCCCCCATCAGACAAGGCCCAGATGGGATGAACGTTTCAGAGTGCCCATTGAGGCTCCGCCAATTTCTGGATTGGGCAACTCCCAACTGGTAGCTGAGCAAAAGAGCCAAGCCACACGAGAGAGAGCCACACTGAAATTGGTCCGGCACAAAAAGCAAGATATATGTAACCCAAGTGAACTTCTGCCAGTATCAGCTAAGATTAGGGCATATTAGGCGGCGTTCGAATTATAGGGTGCTGCCCGCACCGTGCGTGCATGTACGTGATAATAAGCGATGCATGGCTGATGCGTATTCTGATCGGATCTGAGGAACAGTCCGTCGCAAGAGGTAGACTGCACATACCAGTAGAGGCAGAAGCAGAGGACAATAAAGTTGGTGCAAAAGGCTGTCAAGCCGAGTTCAAAACCATGCCATGCTAGTACAAGCGCAGTACGTTGCACCAGACGAATCGAGTATCACCAATGATCAGGCTTGAGTTCGAGGGGCCGTGATTGGTTCAAAATCGTCCGATCTTCCCTTTTGAGATAGTCCTACATAGGTTAGCCTACGCGGACATGAACCGACAGGTACTTTTGTTGCTTGCTTGCTTGCTTGCATTCGTTCGCATACAAACCCAGCCGGCAAGGTGAAAGATGAAAGATGCCATGTCAGCCAATCTCCTTTTCTTCTTGACAAGCCCCCGAAGTGCTCCGTGATTAAGACCATGACCATGACCATGGAACAGATTCAGACGAACGGGCTAGTTGACACTACTGCAGTCTTGCCTCGTGCCCTCGCTCAACAACGTCCGTCCGAAGCGCGGTGGGTTGGTTAATGGGTTGGTGGGTGTGGGTGGCTGACAGTGGCACGCGAACTCGTGGCGGAGGCTGCAGCAAAGTACTTCGTCCTCTCTTGACGCAGCCCTGGTAGCAGCATGCAGCTATCCTCAGTCTGTGTCTCGCGAGTCTTACGAAAGGAGATGTCGACTTGCTCCTCTACACGGCGTCTGACATGAATTGTGTTGTGTCCGGTTGGTAGAGTGAGTCCAGTCAGTCGGTGGTCTTGTATAACGTCCGAGGTACTTGCTTGATTGGGAGTGGGACCAAGCTGTCTGCTGTGATAAAGGTGAAATAGGACAGGAGACGCGACCTTGTATGGCCTTCTCAAAGCCACGGACATTAACATACATTTGAAGTCACGACAGCGAGGCCCGAAGTGTGCATGCAATGCAAGGAACGTCCTTGGCTGGGAGAGCATGGAGGAATCGCGCAATCAAGCATCATCCGCCAGGCAATCTGCCTCCCACTGTGTTGAAAGCAATCAATACGGATAGGTACCGGGATACATTTATTTGCTCTCTAATGCTTGGTAGGTATGCTTATTCTGTTTCCCAGCTTGTAACGGTGATGGGGGCGTTGTATGATGTATGTAGTACAGCCAGCTCGTATCAATGTCGTAAACGCACGTGAACCTTAAAGGTCTAAGTCAATCGACGAAGACGAAGACGCAGGCGCGAGGCGCGCGAGAGAGAAAGAGAGAGAAGATGACGCGAGACAGTTGCCCGATTCTGTATGTTGTCCGACCGACGAGCGTATTGCCGGTTTCTGGAAGGTGAGCGTCCTATCGCACGAAGACGGAGAACAAAAGCGACTCTCTGCGCCGTCTACACGTACACGTACACGTACTGTAGCCGGCTAGCGCGAAGACGAAAATGAGGAAGGTCTTATTAACCTGGGCTTTGGTGGTCTTGATTAGCTGGTTGCTAGGAAGAGCGGGACGGACGTTAGCAACGTGTCGCAGATTGAGCCTCAATGCGACGGTAGCAGGTCTTCTGGGGCTTTTTTTGCTTGGGGCTCTGGGCTCGCTGGAAATTTGACCTGAAAAGTGGACTTTCATCCTTTTTTTTCCCACTGCGGTCTGCGGCTTCCTCACCCCAAGCTCAACCCCCCCTTCAATGTTCCTTCCACGTATGTATTAGTCTTAGTACGTAAAGGTATCTAGTGGTATTTGGTCTAGTTGCTGCTTGCATGCGCGCATATAATCCATGAGGACATCTGGGTAGGTATGCAAAATACTACTGCAACACACTTGCCGACCCAGGTCTGGTGTGGCCGGTCTATTCCAGCCAGCATCCCATTGAGAGAGATAGGAAGAACCCCTCATTCATTGCCCCTCATCCGCAGCAGTCAGGAAGGAAGAAGAAGCAGAAGAAAAGAGTGATAGCGCGTCATTCTCCTTCTTCACGACGAAGAAATTTCCCGGAATGGGTTTCTGTTACTACTACATGCTGCATAGCTGATCATCCTAACCCTGTTTTTTTTTGTACTAGATTCCTTGTTGCATACGCATTTGCTGCGCACTACTTGTACCACCATCCCCTGCCACTGTATCCCGACAGCAACTGGTGGCTTCTGACATGGGATCGCGAACTCGTTACTCGACGGCCCTAGTCCAAAAGAGAGGCAGACTGGCAGGGGGTCGTTCCTGGTAAAACACCCGCTCTCTGAGTTGCACTGGGATTGACGCCCTATAAGTGCCGAGCTATTACTGCTCAGGTCCTTCATTATTACCCCAATCCTGGTTGTCCTGTATAGAGAGCTTATGTACAGTAGAGCTTATTAGCCAGCCTCTCAACCTGGGACATATTTCTTTTTGTCGTTGATGCTGCATCCAAAATCCAGAAGTCAGCATTCGGCATCCAGCATCCAGCATCCAGCATGGCCTGACGGAGACCAAGACGGGATACACACGTATCTATAGCTGGGTCATACGGGGCTGGGAGCCATCTGCTTATCGGTCCCGAGCTTGTTGTGTTGTCCCATACGAAACTTTTGCGTCAACACAGTAAATAAGCTCCGTCCCATGATTCCCAATCCGGATCTGGAGTTTGGTGCTGCGCACGCAGCTATGGCCTTCGAGTTTATTCGGATGCCTCCTGGAGCTCGTATGTTGCAACCCTGTCGAGGCCTGCGAGATAAGTTGAACCACGACCGGCACGGGCTGGGCATCTGCAAGTGTGCACCATACAGCGACGAGCTACGAATCAACAAATACATAATGTGCCATTCCATTATGTACGTAAACGGGCACACATGGACCACCCCGGTAAGTTGCTTGTCGTCTTCGTATAGAGGAGACGATTGGGATAGGTGGTTTGTTTAGTCGACCACAACACACGTTGCCCTGGGGAGACGCGCCCTAGAACCTTGGGTCCATGCCTTCCTTTCGACATGATTGCATGCCAGTCTCGAGTCCTGAGGCATATATAGATGGTACACTTGTGTGCACATGCACTAGACAGCAGCCAGATGAGAGATGAGAGAGAGAGAGAGAGGAAAAGACCATGCTTATGCTTACATGCAACTCGCGAGCTGTGGCTGCCAGCCCCGCCAAGCGAGCGACCGGTTACGGACACATTCCCACGGACTTGCTTCTGTACCCACCATCACCCTCCACCAAGTCCACTCTCACTGCATATCAACAGTCGAGGAGGGCGGTGCAACGGTCTTCTCATTTGGCCTAGTTTTGGAGGTCGATTGAGACATGACAACAGAGGTAGGTTGGCTAGGTGCTGTATGGACTTGATAGCTGAGAATACAGCATCAAGCCGCGCAGTCGGAGCTGACTCTTTGTCTGTCCTGCCTGCCACCGGACAATAGCTCCTGTAGTCGTAGTTAGTCGTGTGCTTAGTATTACCACTGCAAGTACTAATCGGACGTTTTTCTTGTTAGGTAGCTACTAAGGTTAGTAGTAGTAGCAGTAGAATAGATGACATTCGGGCTGGGTAACCTTAGCTAGATCATCCCTCTAGCTGCTGTCTCCCACCTCCCGGATCAGATCAATCCCTAGCCTGTCCAACGTGAGCCCCGCCCATGTTTGTCCACAACGCTTCTGTAGACGCGTATGTATATAGGAAGTACATATCCATGAGGACTGCTAAGTTTCTTCGCAATGCGATATTGGGGCTTTGCCTGAGCAGTATATTCGTTGAAATAACCCCCCCCCCCCCCCCCAAAAAAAAAACCAATTGGTTATTTCGATGACTGTTGTTGGCTGGGCTGGCTGGGCTGCAGTTTCCTGTCTGTCGGTATCAAAATTATAGCTTGGAGGTGTGTTTGGTATTCTTCGCCAATCCAGTGGTATACCAAGACACACCCCCACATTTATATTTGCGTTCACTTATTTGAGACCCGACTATTCGACCATTTCCTTCCCGTTACCGTACTCAGTCAGCCAGTCAGTCAGTCCATCTCACACGAGTGGGTTTATTTATATCACGAACAACGTACTACATCTACCGTACATGTACTTGTAGGCAGTCATTGAAGAGAGAAAGAGGGGGGAAAGAGCCAGACCAGACCGTCGAGCTACTACTATGTACACAGGGCACAGATACCATAGGCCAGGGCAGCGAAAAACTGGGACTTCCCACTTTCATGGTCCCCAAGGAAGGACCCAAGGATCCAAGGTCGAGCAAAGCTGTGACAATGGGACACAATCAATGGAGAAGTGCAGAGCAGTTTTGCATCCCGGAACCCTGACCACAACACTGCAGGCTACTGTGCAGGCCATATGTAAGTCGACCTCACTTTTTCCAGGGATGGATGGGCTGGATTGACAAAGACACGCCCCCCCCCCCCTCCCCCCATTGCGCATAGAGCACCAGAGCACCAGAGCTCGCTCTTCTCGCACTCACAAAATAAGCTATCAACAGCCTTGTCCGTCATTGCAGTGGCGTGCAAAAGCAAAAGCTACCACTAGCCTAGCCCCCCTCCTCTTGCTCTTGCCCTCTCTTGTCCATGTCCCCATCGCGGAACGTCTCTCTCTCTCTGTGCCAGTCCAGGTCAACCGACGGCGCTCTCGAACTCGAGCCACACTTTTCTCTCCTACCACTCACCACGGCTTTCTTTCCCCCATCTCCCATTCTCTTTCCTCTCGCTTGCATCCTATTCGTCTGTCTTCACGCCCTAGCGCCTCGCCAAACAGTCGTTACGTCTTGATGGCCAGAGCCATTCATACGCCGTTATATCAAGCACGCTTAAAACTGTCTTAGCCACGCTCTTTTGGAACGCTGCCCATCCCATCTCTATCTAGTTGTCTTGTTCGGATCTGCTTCTTCGCTTCCCCCCCCCATGCGGCACCACTAACCAAAAGCCGTTGGACTAGCCTACATACCTTATGTAGTGTTTTTCCTCATTGTCTCTCGCTATCTGCTACTGTCACTGTCTCTGTCACTGTCACTGTCACTGCTGCTGCGGCTACATCTACTACTTACTATCTACTTCTCTCTACCCTTGCCCTATTCTCTTAACCCTGGCCGTCGATTACTATTACTACCCTACCCGACAACAACGTACTACCACTACCATCCCCCCGACTACCTCCCCGACTTGCTGCAATTTGCCCTCGGACTGGCTTGTATAGCAAGTATTCCTGGATATATATTGTTCATTAACCCCGTCCCCAAATAAAATAGGCCAGGCTCATCAGCTACTCCACCCTGCCAGAACGCCCATCTCGACTTTCCTGTTCGGGCATTGCCTAAATTGGCCGCAGCGTGCCATACACACGCAACCCATTCATCTCATCAAACAAATTGCCGTCCCGTTTTGTTTTTTCGGGCTCTCTCTCGTTACGATCGATGTATCTTGCTTCTCCCGGTCCCTGTTTAGTTACATCCCATTAGTCGGGCCCTCGAACCGTCACCTCCACGCCGGTCCTCTAGTGTGACCAAGTTACCACGACCTACCACTACCAACCCGCATAGGCACCATCGTCCATCACCTTATGCCCCCAAACTAATAAACTGCCAATATTACCTGCCATATGTATGCGACACCGACGATCAGATGAGGCTGGGCTTTGCTACCCAAAACAGTCATAAGCCCCGCTTGCTTCCTTTTCTTACGCTTCTAAGCTGGCCGTCCTCTCCAGCTTATTATTATATCTCTTAAAAGGTTATTAGCTCCTATCTATATCCTCCTCGTGCCCCCCTTCTTCATTTCTTGAACCTCCATCTTGTCTTGTCTTGCCTTGCTTGCTTGCCAGCCACCATATTTGTTTGGCTTCTCTTGTTACTTTCTTTCCTATGTGCATTCATGCTTTCTTGGCAGGCTATTCTTCGTTACGATGATGCTCACACTCAAGCAGCCAGTATATCACGGCTACCATACCGTCCATGATCTTCCAACACCACCCTCGACATCCCGACCATCGCCCCCCCTGACTGTCCAGGAAACTTCTCAAAAACCAATTTCAGTGTTCCCTCGTAAGGCCAGTCCATCCATCAAAGGAATGCCGGCCCCGCATCGCGGACTGCCTTTACCGGCAGCCATGACGATCGCCCAGACGGCCCCGCCTCCGGGGCCAGGTCACCCCCAAGCTCCGGGGCCCGCTTTGCATTCTCAGGGGCAACCGCCTCCCCCTCAAAGCCAGATGATGGGGGCGCTACCTGCACCACCTCAGTGGCAAGGCCCAGGCGCTGAAGAGTCCATGAGGAATTGGCTTATGGCCAAAACGGAAGAGGAGAGGAGGCGGCAAGAGGAAGAAAAGACTCGACAGGAAACGCTACGTTTGGAGCAAAGAAGGTTAGAGCACGACATGCTTCGGACATCGTTGGACAGGGGCATCCCGCCGCCCATGGTGCCCGTAGTGTTTGCGGGGATGAGTGGGGGAGCGCTTCCTCAAGCCGCTTTGGAATGGGCACAGCAATATCTAGCTCCTCAACATTCGCAACCTCCGCAGCTTCTGCCGGCCCAAGGAGCCATCTCCCCCGAGCACCGACGAGATTCTCAGTCGCACCAATACCCTCCCTATGCTGGCTCCGTGGGTGTTCCGTCAACGCCAGGGTCAGGCCCTGGTCCGCAGGGCGGATTTGTGCCATATCAAGGCCCAGGCTCCCCGACAAGAGCGAGAGCGCATACAATGACTATGGCAAGCGGCCCTGTCGGACGTTCCCTAGGCGGATCTCTTCCCCGGCTGAGCACAGGTGAGGCCATGAGCGGACCGTCTGGGGTTCCATCGCACGCTACACATGCTCTTGCTCAACAACAATCAGCCCCGCAGCAGGAAACGCAGTCTCCCTCCATCTATTTCCACCACTGGCAACCGCCGACTTCGCAAGCTGGCTCCAACCAGCCTGCAACCCCTTCTGGTTCGTCCCAAACCCAACCCAACCCAACCCAACCTGTGAGTATCGGCATAGCTAACGTTGCCATTTGTACTAGTGGATTCGCCACGAAAACGAAAGGCTACGGGGCCGCCTCCGCCGGCAGCGCCGGGGCCAAGCTCCCAAGTCAGATACAGATCCCCGCCGTTTAGCCAGTCAGGTGGTCCTTCCACTCTGGGCAACCCTCCTCCCGGTCGGCGCCGCGGGCACTCACGCCAACGAAGTGATATCTCGGCCTATAGGTCGACACGTGGTCGAGGGGACAGTTTTGGTCCAGGAAGGGCCATGTCCCCCGGGCTGGGTACACCGCGGGAGGGTGGGGCACCAGAAGGTGGCTCGATGCAGCCTCGGGGCACTCATTCGGTGTCGAGTCTACTGTCGGATCAGCCATCACCACGTTACGCCATGTCGGATATGAGAAACCATCCACCAGGAGAGGAGCGAAGGCAATCTCCAGTTTCGTCGGAGGAGAGGTCGCGGGGTGGAGCCCCAGGATCAGCACCCATACGCGACAGCGACCGAGAACATGATTAACGATAAGAAGAGGAAGACGCAGACGACCCGGCACGGCACGGCACGGCACGACCAGGGAGCCCCTGGGTGAACAGTCATGGAATTCATGCAATAAGACTACGATAATGTCCTGTGAACGTCACACGAAAGACGCGATTTCCTATATTTGGAGCTATACTGCACGAAGACGATCAGCGAAACTCGGAGTCTCCCCAATGTCTCGAGGCTCTCATGGAAGAGGCAGGAAGGTACGAAGGCTGTCATCAGATGTACGCTGTACCTCTGAGCTGGCGCTGATGTCGAGTTAGCTGAGGTGCTCTTTTCAGTTCGACATATGTATCTTTTTTTTTAAACTATTTCCCCGTATATTTCTCTGCCCCCTCTACTACATGTATCAATTATTACCTGCATATCTATAGGGGCGGTCAGGGCAAAAAGCATAGCCTGGGGGACGAGCAGGCTCCAGGAGTTCTGGGCAAAGTCAAATATTCATTGATTTCTACCGAGATGACGGGATGTACAGTGTTGTGGTGAGAGGAGTATCATGGTAGCGGAAGGTAGAGGCAACAGCGGCAGCGGCATCGGCAACGGACTCTAGGCGATGCATATGCAAGCTTTGGCGAGCCGACTGGGATGCCGGCGGGTCAGGCTCTCACGGGGCCTCGAACTTTTGTGCCGCGTCAGGTTGCGAATTGCAATGCAGGCAATATAACCATGCAACGTCGCCAGGGTAAAACCAATAGGGTGCGCAGTTGTACCATTTGGTTAACTGGTGCCAGCCCAGCCCGGTACAGATAGTAAAAGATGGCGGCGAGCTTGAGCTTGAGCTTGAGGTGCAAAGGTGGACGACGACAACAGACAGGGGTTCTGCGTAGAGAGGGGGGTACTTGTACAAAGTAGGAGCAGGATGACCTGACGTGTTGATACTATTCTGGGATGCTGAAACACGAACGAATAGCAAATCATTTCCCAGGAAATTGTCTGGGCATTGTTTTTCTTGGATTTTTTGTGAGACTTGACGACGACGCAACCCACAACCGGTCATGATGGTAGTTTGTCACCAAGAATACCCTTCATTTACTCTCCCATTTAAATGCCTACTTATTTTTATATAGGAAATATACGTTCCTGATGGGGATTCCCAAAATGGAAGATGACAGGAGACGAAGAGAAAGGGGCCACTAACACAAAGCCTGATTTCCGAAAAGGGAAAATAGCCGTAGCATATGCTCGTTCTGATAGGCTGATTTCATTCAGGCCTGTCCAGAGACTCTTATTTTATTTTACGCGCCACCCGCCGACCCCGACTACCGGCCGACCGAAGGATATGATAGATAAAAAGGTGTGATGCAACGGGAATAATTAAAAAAACAAGTGGGACCATCAGACGCCCGGGCAACATCAAATAATGGAAGGCAAGAGCATTCATTGCATTGCAGTAGGACTTTTTCTTTGCCTTCTGCTTGTTGCTGTCTCTTGCTGCCTTTAACCCCCTCCAAATAAATGCCGGCGAATCTGGGCCGCATTTCCGGTTCTTCTTGTTTTCCTGGTTTCTTGTTTTCTTCCATGTCAAGAGCCAAAAGGGGAATATGATCATCTTCTGGCGGCTTATTTTAGAGATGCGCACGCGAATTAGATCTGCGCTTTGCAGTTAACCATAACCACTCGACTACCTAACTTACTTCTTAAACTAAACCGCTTCGGTTGCTTACTTTTCGTACTTTTACCCTCCTGCAGTAGTGCAGTGGCATAACTTACGTATTTTTCGGAAGGGAGGGATGGAGTGAGAGGAAGGATGCAGGGGATGGTGTGGGAGAAGGAGGCGAAGGGGGAGGAGGAGGAAAGGGTCTTCGCGGCTAACTAAGCAAGCAGTTGGGGTGTTTCTTCTCATTTGTTCGCACAGGCGCCCATGCGATGCGATGAAAATTGGTGTGCAGCATAGATGGGATGGGATGGGATAGGATAGGATAGTTGAATAGTTGAATAGATGGATGGATGGATGGATGGATGGATGGGCTGGTATCGTGATTGGATAGACGCCCTTTCTCGCCTTTCTCGCCTTTCTCGCCTCCTTCCCTCACCTTGCCTGATTTGACAGTGACACTTTCAGCAGCCCGAGTTTCGAGCCACATGAGTCTCGGCACTTTCTACACCGGAATAGGTCACATGGCGCGGCAGGAGATAATCTCCTCTGCTGCTTCTGCTGAACCGATATTACGGTGCACCATCATCTATTTGCGACTGACTGACTGACTGACTGTCAGTGAGTGAGTGTACCACCCACGCACCCATGCACCCACGCTCTCAACCCCCCTCCCCTGCCTTTACAGTGACTTACTTACCTGCTCCATCCGCAATGCGACATGACAGGTCAACTCCGATGATTCCTCCGAGCTTGGGTCTTCTTTCTCTCCCTAGACTCTCACTTTCGGCCGGGTGTATTATTGCTCTGAACCACGAACGATGCAAATGCAAATGCATTCATTCGCCTTTTCCTTATTTCCCTCTTTCTATTCTTGTCGACTCTTGCACTGCAGGCAGTCTGACATACATGCATTGTTATTTGCATACGCTGCTGCCACTCACTACTACTCTGATGTACCGTCAGTCATGTCCATGCAGCAGCACCCTCAGCTTCCATAATTGGCCCTTTTGCAGGCCTGGGTTTGGGGGCCGCCAATGACCACTCACGGGGCCGCAAGGCTAACCCGGTCTTCCCTATCACTTCCTGCCCCCTCGGAGATGCACTACAACCCTCGTCGTGGCATTCATCTGCCACAGGGTTGCTGCTTCCTAGATCCCACGCCTGTGGGATAGAGGCAAAAGGAGAGGAAGATGCCTGCCTGGTGAAGAAGAGATTATCCACCTATCAAACACCATCATAACGGTATGTTATGGGAACCAAACCTCAGCTTATGGCAGATCTATGCGTGATATGTGATATATGTGCATTTTCCAATCCACCCATTTCCAGTCTCGGCTTCATGTGGCAGCAGCGGCAGCAGCAGCAGCAGCGACAGCCGCCACCGCCGCCACCACCGCCCCTGACAGTACCGGGAGCATGAGCCGAATACCGGCACTGCAAGCATTATCATGCTTGGGTTCCGTCAACGATGCTGTGCCGGCGGCAACTGGACTTTTCTGTCATCTCATCTCGGTTCCAACACCTGCCTACCAGATGTGGTCCTTCGTCGCAGCCCCAGGGTAGCCGTTGCCCTGGCCTTGGAAGAGGATCTGCTGTCTGCTGTGCGTCGTGCATATCACATGAACAAGTACCAGCAGGCGGTTCTTCGCCACGTCTATTGTCCCTTTCCGAAGCACCAATAGATGAAGAGATAGGGGGGTGTTCGAAATAGTGTCAAACGACTTGGAGCATTCTCTGAAAGGACAACGCATCGTGTAGCCAACCCTCTGTCTCTTTTCGGTATAACTATGGCCGACGATACCGCAAGAGCCTGCCCAACATCTCAAGCTCTGTGCTAATTTGGTGGCGCTGCTGCATCTAGGAATCCTCACAGAAACTGGGAAGCGGATGGATGAATGGTTCGTCCTGCTCACGCCCTGTCCAGGGGGGAAGGGTTACCCACTCGCTATCGCATAGATGGGTATGCGTGACGAATGGTTCGGTCCAGTATGTGGTCAATATCAATATCGCGTAGATCACATACACTCATACACAGCGCGTAAGCAGATGTTGCCTCTTTTACTTGGTCAAAATCAAGGAACTATGTCAGGACGAATGACCAGCTTCCTTTCATAGCAAGTACAGCAGGGGATAAACATGCCACGGCAGACACGCCGGCAAGCATGATGATTGTACTGTGAAAGTACCAAGCATTACACTCAGGGATCGGCGTGAGGGACGAGACATCCATGGAAATAATCCTGCTATACACACGCCCTAACAGCAAGAGCCTCGAGTCACACATGAAAATAGAGGCAAGATGGCCAGCAAGGCCATAAAAACAAGATTTTGATCCGAGTCTGCGCGTCCCCCGGCTTCTATTACATTACCATAACACTATTCCAGTATGATACATACAAAACGAGACTATATGTGTTCGTCATGAGGTTCCCGCATCTCCCGAGTGCCTAGGCTCTTCGCACCCACAGAGTGACTTAACAAGGGGGTAGAGAGAAGAACAAGTAGTAACAGTAGTAGAGTAAACAAACAACAGCCGCGCTCCCAGCCTCCCTCCCACACAAGTCCCAACGGGGGACCATACACTACATGCTTGCAGCCGGCAAACGAACAGGCCCCCTTTCTTTACCACCTGGAGAAAAAAGAAAAGTCTCTATCCGCTTGCCACTTCTTCTCATTGCTTCTGCGAAGCGAAGACTGCTCCATATACATAGTTGTTTTCGTAGTAAAAAAAAATTTAATAGCACACTTGAGAGAGAAAACCAAGACGTTGGTATTATGCAATGCCGTCCTGGCATGAATGGGTATAATGCGGGTTCTTGTAAAGTATACATGCCCCAGTATGTGTGTGTGTGTGTGTGTGTGTGTGTGTGTGAGTGAAGAAGACCTTTCCTCCTGTTACGCCATCAATGCAGCAGGCATAACGCTTTTGGAGCCTTCCCATGCAAACATTCCCGCTGGAACAAATATGTAAAACATGACAAACTAGCGATAGCGACAAAGACCTTTGTCGCGGTCTTGCGGCGATGACAATAGCCCAGGAAATAGGAGATCGAGAGAAGGAAAAGGAAAAAAAAGCACAAAAGGGATGGAAGTGGATGTCGTCCACGTGCCAGTCCAGCCCTCCTATACAGTGGCTGTAGTATTAGTAGTGACAAGCTTCAAAGCCCCCTCTTGCGCTGCGCCAAACTCCGAAGGCGGATATCCTATGTCTTCTTCTTCTTGGTATGGTGTTGCCTATATTCCGCCCGGATCACCTTCATCAACAGATCTTCGTTTTTGATGGGAACCCACGACGTCAGGGCTTTCATGGCGTTCTCAAACTCAGAGTCGATCAGGTGATCACGCAAGGCTTGGATGATGGCCGTGCTAGTCGCATGCAATATATCGAAGCAGTCTGAATTATCGGAATGTGTGGCGCCCTTTTCAGGTGTGTTGGGTTTGCTCCTCGGTGTTGCGGCATCTGATGGCTCTCCGAGCAGCATGAAAACATCCCAGACCCGGAGCTGTGCAGGGAATGGTATCGAGAGGTTGAACAGCGTCAGATACCACCGTGTTGCATATGCCGTGGGATCAATGCTCAGCTCCTGTAGCTTGCTGGCAACGTCCTTGCCAGCGAGCCAGTTTGTCTCGAATTTCCTCAATGCATCCATGAGGTCGACGAAACCTGGCGAGTACAGACGGTTCAGACCCCGTACTTGCCATAGCCGAACGAGCATCACAAAGCACCTCTCCTCGTCGTAGTAGCTGAGGAGAGTCGCTCCCAAGGCTGCCATGCCCTGCACATATCCCGTCTCGGGGAAGTAGAGCGATAAAGCATGCAGCACCCGAAACAGGAGTCGCTGGCCGCCCCTATACCTCCTTCGAAACATGATGTGTTGGTTAATGGTTCTTGGAACGTCGAGATCGATTTGAACGTCGTCAGGCGATGGGACCTCTTGCAGGTTTTTGTAGATTGCAAAGAGCTCATCATCAGATGCGAATCGCTCCTTGCTCTGTTTCGCACTTGTGGACAGGAAGGACCACCATGCTGCTGATCGCCAGCAATCAGGGATCCCCTTCCATGTGCGGTCCACCAGCTTGGGCTGCTTCAGATCAAATTCGAAGAACGAGCCTTCTCCATCTGCCCCAGGTTTCACCACCGTGGCCATCTTCCGCCACTTCTCGGTGCGCCCCCATTCCTTGTATTTGGACTCGTCGGCAATAGTCCCAGCCGACTTCTCGTCTCCTATACTCGTCAATCCCAATTGCGGCGCGAGCATGTCTCCCGCTTCGTCCATCCACCTCCGATCCTTGTTATGGGGCAGCAGGTTGGCTGCTTGACGCAGAGCCGAACGAGTGGAATTCCGGGATGCCGTAGACAACCCCGATGCCTGTGTGTTGAGGGACCGCGCCGACATTTTCCTACTTGGCCCACGCTTGGACCCCAGATAAGCCGAGTGCGTGGCCATGTCTCCCCTTCGAAGTAGGATATTACGCTTCCTGTTCGGTGAGTATTGGCCAAGCCTCTCGTAGTCGGCTGGCGTACTCGCTCGCGAGTCGGGCCGCCTTTTCATAATGAAACCGTAGCGATCGACATCCTCCACGTTTACATCTTCCCAGTATTCAATGCCACCGGCGCGTTCGTACACCTTTGGGACCTCGTCAACGAGTGGCCACGCAGTAGACACCTTGGACTCTCGGATCCCAGGTGCCTGTGCCGTAGGACTTCCATGTGGAGGATCGGAAGAACCGGGACTTGGGCTTTCGACCGGACTGTTGGGCTCAGGTGTGTTAGCAAGTATCATCCCAAAGTCTATACTGGATATTCAAGGAAACCGTACGCGTCATTCTCATCCACATCTGACGGAACTTCTTCTGTTGGCTCCAGGCGCGCACTTAGGGCGGAGTGCCTGCCACCCTCCTCCCACATGAGACCAGCCCCCGGTTCATAGAGTGATCTCACCTTTTGAGATTCCCTTTCTACATCTACTGGTATCACGCGAATGCAGGGCGGGCTCTGCGGCGTCGTGGGTGTCGGCGGGAGTTTGGCTTCGGGGGAGATAGCGGCAGCGACCTGCGCTGGCGCGGGCGCGGGTGGTGTTGCTATAGCCGCTGGCGGCGGCGAGGGAATCGATTGCTGACGTTCGTGTTCGTGCCCGGCGTCCGATGGCGATGAACAGGGCGACGGTTCCTCTTCGGCGATGATGGTCGGAATCGTGGGAGGTGTTCTTGGCGCCGTGAACGTGGTCCCATCGCCTTGCGACTTGGCCATCAGGGACGGTCCAAGGGGGTGCATGCGAGGAGGTGAGGGTTGCTCGCTGACGAGCGCGTCATCCCCCGCGCCGTCGCGATTGGCGCCGGCATCGAGGGTGGCGACAAGGTCGGGTTTCTTCCCAGCAAGCATGATACTGCCGCGTTTGGAGAAAGACATCTGGGTAATGAATTGGGAAAACTCATCGTCCTCGACCCTGGGTATGGTCGCGGTCTTCAGGTTTGACGAAACCCCGGTATCAGGTTGCTTGGCGGCCCCATGTGCTAAATGAGGTGGGGGCACGTCAACGACAGGGGCTGGGACAGGGGCTGGTGACTTCCACTGTGGGATCGGGGCCCTATTAGACGCGGAGCGTACTACAGGGGCTGTAGCGTCCTTCCCCACCAGGGACGTTTCCACATCGAGCGCCATGTCATGATCATCGACTTGATGAACCTGCTGTGCGGGATGCGCCTTCTTCTGCAGCTTCTTGGACTTCATAGATGGCAATAATATCGAGGGGGGAGAGCGAAAAATGGAGGATTTGGAAAGAATGGAAGCCGGCTTCTCTGGGAAACACTCGGCAGCCGAGGGGGGCGTGGTTGGAGAGGTAGGCGATGCGGTGTTGTTGTCCTCAGATAATCCTGGTGACGGTAGAGGGATGCTGCATTGGCTGCAACGGTCGTTGGCGCCGTTTAAGCTCCGGGTAATCTCGCAGTCGGAGTGCTGCGAGGGTGAATGCGCACCCGTCTTAACTCTTAGCTTGGGGATAGTAAAGGTAGTGCTATCGCTGGCGCTGCTCACAGAGGGGTCCGGCGCAGCGCGGATCGCAATTGACTCGAACTTCTTGTAAGTAAACGGATCTTCTTCCTCGCTCTCCTCGTGAACGGTGGGAGACTTGGACGAGGCCGCGCGACCTGATTGGCGTTGCAGGTCGGATGCCGTAGTGCGCGGCGTCGTGGTGGCCCTCAGAGCAGGGTGAGTGTCGTTGGGCTGGGGAGGGGTGCGGACGGAAGGGGCAGCGATGTTGTTGGAGGACAGAGAAGAAGAGACAGTAGAAGAAGGTCGCGTGACGGGGGCGCCGGCGATAGCAATAGTAGAGCGGTTGTTACGCAAAGGCGAACGAGGTGGTGGAATGGGAATGGGTGGTTCAGCCTGGACGGTCTGGTCGTATCGTAAAGCGATCAGACTAGTATCATCTCGGAAGGGGACGAGCGCAGTTGGCCGGCTCTTGTAGCGCACGCTGGAGTATTTTTGGGGCGCCATGGATGGGCGAGGGAAAAATAGTGAGCTGCGTGCCAATCCGAGGCAAGTGCCAGGTAAGGCAAGGCACCAGGGGTTAACCGCAAACCAAAGGCTTTGGTTGGTCCGGTTGGTTGGCAGCCAAGGTTGGTGGGATGAACCGTTGGGCCTTTTGTTCGGCTTCGGCTGTGGTGTTGCGTCGTCGGCTGATGCGTCTTGCGTGCGATGCGTCTTATTAATGGTGCAGCAACAGAGTTGGGTCCAAGCCTGTTCCTCCTTCAGATCCCTTGGCTCATGCACAATCCGAGTTTGGCGGGAGAGCGAGGGGGAGAGAGAGAGACAGGAAGGGTGCCGGGACTGGCTGTCAACAAGGCCAATGGAATGCCAGGCTTTATTTTTTTGGGCGAAGCTGGCCGGTGATAATGTAAGGCCGGTACTTGAGCTGCTGTGCGGGTTTCTGGTTTCTGGAGCTGTGCGGTGGTGGTCAGATGGGATCCAATAGACTTCAAATTATGTCTGATCTACCCGGACATAATTTTACTGAAAAACTTGTTCTCGACGGAAGCACCCTCTTTATTGTTGAGCTCAGCTCGACACTGGATGTCTCGATGTGGGAGAAGAGACCACGAGAGGGCTCGTGGGTGGGATATGACGCAAAAGAACGCTGTCGAGCAGAAAAGAGAGAGATAGAGACAGACACGGCCACAGGAGACGGAGGGGGAGGGCTAGAGGAAGGGGCAAAGCACTACCATCTCATAGGTGCCGCAAGCTGCCATCCGAGAACTGATGATAGAAGGGGGGGGGGGGGGAAGTCGTCGTCTCGACTCTACAAATCAATAATTCCTAGAATAGAAACAAAGCCGCGGACCAAGTAAAAGGCGGATTTGGATAGGTTGGGATGTGATGAGATGGGATGGAAACATGGAAAGGCCCCAGGAAACCGAATAACAAACTTACCGTGTACTGTAGGTATGGACCGGTTTATGGACCAGTATGGACCAGAAGCTCGGATCCTCCCGACTTACACAAATAGCTCGGGAAACAACGACCCTGCGTACTGTTTGGATCTGGGGAAGCAGGCTAGATGTTAGATGGATAGGCAGGCATGGAGGGAGGGATAAAGCGAGTATGCAAGGCAAGGCAAGGCGAGGCAAGGCAAGGCAAAGGCAAGGCAAGGCAAGATAAGGTGCCGTGAAGAGGCATCGAGAAAGGTTATAAGCCCGGATACTAACGTGGACGGGAAAGGGCTGCGACAATATAATCCCAATACCGACAATATCGACCTAGAGACAGTATTGTTTGTGGTGTCTTACAAGTCCCCGAGAAGGGAAGAGACGACGAAGAAGAAAAAAAAGAATCGATTCGGTATATTGCCTGTCAAGGATGGGACGGATTGGGGATGTGGCCATGTTCTTATGTGCAAAGCTATCACGATGACTCGTTTGCGCTGCCGTACCCGTTGGAATGTTCTATTCTCGATCTAGATAGAGGCAGTTAGAGAGGGATGCATACCTGATGCAACCCTAGTTCCGAGACATATGCTTTACCCCTCTGGCCGGCTTCCTTCCTCTCGCTCTGTTTCCCTCTCCAGCTCACCACCTGGGCACCAAGAGGTCGAGAACACGTCGTCCTCCTCCTCTGTCGACTAGCTGGGGGGGTGTTACTACGACTGCTGGACCGACACATTTCTGCGCATATACTCAAAGGCGCCTGTTTATGTAGGCATGTACACACTGAATCGATGCATACAACCTATAACAACCATACGGACCCCCATTGGCTGGGCCCACACTACCCTACGTCCGTCTTCCGCCCGTCTTCCGTTCTGGGTAAAAGACGGTGATTGCTTTTGTTTATTAGGTAGTAGGTACTCTTCCTAGTCTCCTTCTCTTCTTGGCCAAGCCTGGCTGCCTGTCTTGCTTGCATTGCATGGAAATCTTTTTTGACAGGAGCGGGAGAGAGAGAGAGAGAGAAGAAAAAAAGAACTGGCAAGGCTCGCAGTTCTATGACTTACATCCACCCATGGAAGAAGAAGAATAAGGAAAAATCAGTAGGGTTGATCAAGATTACGATATACCTGTTCGTTGGGTACCGACACACGGAATAAGGTTGAGTCAGCGTTGAATTGCGATTGACAAGCTCTCTGCATGTACTTGGGTGCGAGCTGCGTTGGAAGACCTGAGACCAAGAACATTTGAACATTGAATCGAATCCTCGGTGCCGCTCTTGCTCTTCACATACCTACCTAGGTACATACCGTTTGAATGCATATGGATGTTGCACTCCACCATCTCCACGATTTGCTCGGGTTGGACCTTCATATCGAAAGAAGTCGGCATTGATCACTTGCCCCATATTAGAGATCCCACATTGAAGTTTTTAGGTTAGTTGCCTCTGCCCTTTCTATCTCCTCTTTCTTCCTCCGCAATCCGCGATCGCGCTACCGGAATGCCGGTCCCCTAATCCACTCCCGCCGGCAATGCGTCGATCGCTGAGCACCAATCTACGCACTAAACTGCTCCAGGAGTCACACCCGCTGTCTTCCTACCTTCCGTCTGTTGCTATGTTTCCTTTTTCTCCATCCCCGGCATTCGCCATGTGCTTCTTTACATATCCTAGTGTGGGTGGGTGGGTAGATGAAGGTTTGACATAATTGGCATATGATTGGAGGAGAAATGTCAGAATCTCTGCCTCACGCCGTCCTCATGATCAACCCATCAAGTGCAACGCGCAACGCGCTCAGTGTGAGATAGAAAGAGAAGAGAGCGAGAGAGAGATGCTTACGCTATCTCCCTGTAAGTCTGGATCTATTCCCAGCTAGGATCGGCCTCTAGACTGTCCGGACATGGAGCGAAACGGTGATTGTAGACAAGTAGGTAGGTACATCATTGATGTATGTAGGTAGCTCAAGGTAGGCAAGTATGGACCCCGCCACACAAGACATTTGGCTCACTTGAAGGTACACTATTGAAGGTTGAGGAATCGGGTGGACACGAATGCTTCAACCATATCTAAACAACAACGCCCAATACCCTCCAGCTAATACACACATCCTCTCTCACGTTATGCGCAACTCAGTACCTCGTACGTGAACTAAGTAGGTATGTAAACGCGCTCTAAGTGTGGATTTGTACGAGTGAAGTGATTGAGTGGAAGAACGAAAGAGTGAAATGGCTATCGGCATCAACCATCTTACGTGGCGCATTTTAACCAACTCATCCGTGTCCAACCATGGTCAATTATTGTTGGTTGTAGAACGTTCCGGGCGCACCGTCTATCCATCTATCGGTATTCTTCGACGTTGTATTCTACATACCTGATCCAACCCCATCTTCCGTTACTCATCTGTTCCACATCCAGAGGTAGTTGTGAGTTATGCATGCACCAAGTATGCGGAGAGCGATCAGTTTGTGTCAAGATCTGGGACGAACTGACTCTCTCATGTTTTCACCCTCCACCCATACCGAGTTCAACGCTCGTTGCTGCATGCGACGCACCTGAGAATCCGAGTCAAAAACCGATGTATTACCCAGACCTACCGTTGCCAGCTGTCTATCAGAAAATGACACTGAAGGGAGACGGATTGGATGGTCGTCTGTCACTTGGATAGGGTCCGTTTGGGCAGCCAAACATTGACCCAATCCCCCACCCACATGACAGGCAGGTAGGTAGGTATTCGTAGCACAGGCATACACAATGCTGGTAGAGTATACAAATTTATTGCCCTTATGATGTAGTAGTTATGTAGTTAAAATGGCCTTCGATGAGACGCCACGAGACGGGAACAGCTGTCTCACGCGTCCTGCAGCTACGTTTTGGGCGCTTTTCCCTCCCCTTATCAGTGATCTGCACAACTATGGCCCTTCAGCTGGTCACGTTGGGGACGCTGGGACGCACGGGTTTGCTGTCTCCTATGCCCGAGCGCCTCGTCTGTCAATGCAATGCAGCTCATACAGCCCGTCAGTGACTTACCCCTGGTTCCTTGCATTGTACGTGCGCTGTTCTCGCTTTTTCTTTCTCAGACAGAGAACTATCGCCAACCAACAGCGCCGCAGACCCTGGGCAGTACGGCTGCTAACGGCGCTAATGCAGTTTCGCTGAAACGTGGTACGCTCAGAAGCGCCGACTCGATGCTTATCGCTGAGAGAAACTTCAGATATCTTGCATCACCTTCCCTTGGTGTGTTTTGTACAACAAATGCTCATACTTCCTCGTTTTCCCAATCCTTCTCGCCAAACATGGGCCGTTCCTTTTGGCCACTAAGCTCCAGCTTCTCGAGGAACTCGGGGGGTATAGTCGGAATATACTTCCTCTCCCGCTCCCTATTAACACCTCCAAATCCAGCACCATACGATACTCGCATGTCCATGACGGATGGCAATGAGAACGGTAACATCAGAGAAGGGTCAAAGTTGATTCCCTCGGGCATTTCGTACTCCTCAACTTCGGGGTTCGGCGCGCTGCCCGGTGTCTCAATGTCAACACCGTTCGACGTGTCCCTGATGGGAGTGGACGGCACACTGCCAGGCATAGGTGAAAGGGTCCTTCTGCGATCCTTCTTCACATCTGCTTCCTTCTGCATCGCCTCAAGATATTTGGAGGCGCTCTTCGGGAGTCCTTTCTCACCAACCTCCGGGCGGTAGTATTTGGCTGAGAATAACAGCTGCTGAGGGTTCAGACGCTTCAGCTGTTGCAGAGTCCCGACTAAAGCTTCCAAGTTATCCGGCTCTAGCGACGAGAAACATTGCAGCCACTGGAGTAATTGGACGACAGGAGCTAGATGCCGCCTCGCGGCGTCCATGGTGGTTTCACCGGTGGCGGTCGTGTCACCATGCTCGTAATGCTCGGGTTTCCTGTTGTTTGCCCTTGCCCAGTCCTCGATGACCGAAATATTCATCCTGATCTGCATGGCCTTCGTCCTGGCCAGATATTTCCGGTTGTCCATGATGTGGTTGAACAACTCGGCCCCTAACCAATACAATAACTGTGAAATAATTTGTGATGTGATGACAGAGTGAATGTCGTAGAGATCCAAGACGAACAGCGTGGAGGACATGAGCGAGGTGACGTTGCGCGGAGCAGGCTTGGCCCGGGCCTTGGGGGAGGGCGGCCGGTACCGCTTCTCGATCGGTTCTGCCTTGACCTCCTTCTTTCGCTTAAAGATCTTCCACTCATGTTGAAATGTGACGTCTTCAAAGCCCGGTATAGTTTCGTGATCAAGCATAGCGGGCTCGAGGACCTTGTCCATTCGTCTTTCTGCGTCTCTGACGACGAGGATAAAGATCTCGTTGACCAGCTCAGCTAGTTGTGCTTGGAACTCCGTAGTAGCCTCGACGAGGCCGGCGTCTTTCTTCAGATAGTGCAAAAGGAGCGTCGCATTCGACATCCAGAATGCCAAGATGGTCATGTCCCACTGATGCTCTTCCACAACCTCGTTGATCTTGTCCTGGGCGCTGATGAGTAGTTTTGCGAGCAACTCGGGGCTGGCATGATAGTGTGCATATCTCGCACACAGGAAAATCATATTGGCCGGGACGGGCTTTTGAGAAGGCGACCTTTGTGGTAGCATATTGGTGATGATGATATCCAGTATTCTTTCGAGGTCGCTCTCCTGGAAGACGAACATCTGGTCGTGCAGACAACGGCTCCAGTCGAACTCTTGCGCCTCCTCCTCATATTCGTCAGAACCCTGCCAGAAGTTAGCCAATGTCGTGGATTCCAAGCTTGTGATCACCTGCATGTACCTCGGGTTGATCATCCATCCCTACGTTGCCCAGATCGACTTCAAGATCTCTTGCGCTTTCCATCATCATCCGTCGCCGCATCTCGTTCTCGGCGAGCTCCTCCTCGAAACGGTCCTGCTCGAATCCCGGGTTGTAAAAATCATCGCCAACACCGGCATTGCCGATACTGTAGCCATTGTCGTGCAAGTAGAATGACATCTCGCTATCGGGAGGTACGAAGTCGAAAGCGGTTCTGCCCGAAGACGTCTTGGCTTCCGCGGATGCGCCGTTGTCGAGCAGTATCTTCGCAATTCCCTTGTGGCGGTTCGTCATAGCCCACATAAGGGCGCTCCACTGGTTCCGGTCCTGCTTGTCGACATCTGCTCCGGCATCGACAAGAGCTTGTACAACGCTTTCGTGGCCCTTCGAATAGTTAGCATAATGGCCAACGACGACGTCGGCTGGATGCTATTCATTACATACAAAACAGCTGGCATAGACCAAAGGGGGTGTTCCCTCCTCGTCTTGAGCGTTGACATTCACGAATTTCTTCGCGTCGCCCTTCAGAATCCTCTTTACTTGTTCAAGATCGCCATTGCTTGCAGCCATAGCCAGGGACTTCTGCAGGATGTTGTCTTTTTCGTCCCGGGATCGTTTCTCGTCGTTGGCGATCGCATCGGGGTCGACGAGGCCCTCTCCTCCATGGTGCTGGGCTTGCGCGGCAAGCATCTCCATTAGGCGGGATTCACTATCGGGCATGCCCTTGGTGAGGTCGGGGTTGTAGTCCGTATCATCGAGGGTCAGATCACTGAAGTGGAGGGGTTTCGCAAGGATCGGACTCGTGAGGAATTGCGACTGGCCTATAGTCGAATGCTTATACGTCAGTCTTTTCCGTTCCGGAGCTCGGGGGATGAAGAATAGCCACCGAGTCAGGGGCATCATTACTACACACCTTGCCATCCATCGTAATACTCGGTTTCGGCGACGGATTCCTTGGGGATTATGCGGTCATTCAGAGACTTGGGAAGGTCAGGTGGGAGCTCCCTGGTCTTCTTTGGCTCATCCCCAAACCCCCCGCTATCAGCGTCGCCAATGTCCATTCTGGGCGATGGAGGGGGGGAGCTGGGCTGGCTGGGAATTGTTGGGAGTTCGAGTTATCAGATTGAGTTTTGGTCGTCTTAGTACCGTTGAATCATGCTGGTATTTCGGGGCCGGTAACTATGTTCCGGAAGGAGGCAGGCTCGTTGGCGGTGGGTGTTTGGATGTATGTTGGTGACAACTTTTGGGGGTTGAGAAGTTACTCTTACTCCTGGATGATCTGGCGGGTGGGTCGTCATAGGCGTTGGCCAGTTCGGGTACCTCAGGTAATAATAGCAAAGGCTGAAAGGCCCTGGCTGCCTGGGGGCCCTGGGCTGATGGGGGATGGGGGTACATTCTACCTTACCTTCATGCACCCTCTATCCCAGTTGAGCATTGCGAACACAGACTACAGACTGATGGATTGAATGCCCAGCGCACCAGATGCAGCTCAGCACGTGTGGTACAAGTCGTACCCCTACAAGGGTCCTGCTAGGTGTCGCTAGGTGTCGCTAGGTGTCGCTAAGACTTGTTAGGTCGGAGCTGAAGCGGGCACCTCAGTTTCCCAGTCTTCCAGTCTCCCACTAGAACTAGAAATGGCCGTGCACTGCTGCATTTAATCTGTACCCCATGGACACATCATAACCTACTGCACGACAATGCATGCTTCAGACTTCAGCCCTTGATCGTATATGCGATACGCAACCAGCATTATCATTTCCCATATTTTTTTTTCTTTTCCTGACTGGGTTCTACGTCGGAACAGTCTTCGACTTGCATCAATGTCAACATCGAAACCCAGGTAGTTGAATAAAGTATATACAAAACATAGGTAAATAGCAATACTAAGATAAGATATACGATATAAGACAGCTCAGCATTGTTAGGTTCGTTTCTGGTTTCCGTCGCCGCTACACATGTCTCTTAGCCAAAACACGGAGTCTCTTGACGCCTCCGTCGGGAATGATGGTAAGTTTGACATGGGTGAACGGCTTATCCTGGATCAGGCAGCCAAATGCGTGCTCTTGGTCTGGCCCGCATTTGCTGGGTTCCACGACCTCTGTCCACCCCTCGGCATCGGCCCCGGGGTCGCCTTTGCTCTTCCACTCTATCGCGTCCAGCTTCGCCTTCTGAGGGAAATTACCCCTGAAGTAGGCCGTGTCGACAATGAAGCTCTGGATCAGCGCCGGAGCACCCAGGCGAATGATGGCCCAGTCCACGTGGCCCTTGGTCCTCGAGCGGGCCGTCTCCCAGCCGTCGCCCATGTCTTTGCCCCGGCCCGGAAGCACGAGGTTATCCTTGGTGCCGAAATGCTGATCGCTGCATGAAACGGCAACAGCGCCATTTTGAGCCGCGCCGAGATCGAATATGGCTTCCGTATCTTCTGGGAAGACTGGTACTGCGTGCCCGAAGAGTCGGAATCTCGCGATTCCTCCATCGGGGTACATGTTCAGTCGGACGTGCGTATACTGCTTCGCCGTCGGCGCATCGAGTCTCCAGCCAAATCTCTGAGATGGGCCGCATTCACGCGCGTCCAGGATGGTCTCCCATTTGCCCTTGCCGCCCTTCCAGGACAACACTTCGTCGTCGTCCTGACTGAAGCAGCCCTCGACGGAGATGGCGGGGGCATGGTTTCCCGAGAAGAAAGCCGTGTCCACCTCGACACCTTCGACGGTGCCCGAGGCTACACCGAGACGTAGTACAACCCAGTCAAAGGGCTCTTGGTTATGTCTTCGGGTCTCCCAGCCGTCGTACCAAGCGCCGGTGTAGACCATCTTGCCCGGCTGCCGGATTGGGGCGGTCGGGGTAACGAGGTTATTGGCCTCGGCGAACCACTCATCTGAGAAGCCGAGCACCTTGCCGCCTAAAGTGCCCGAGACGAGATCTGATGAGAGATATTAGTTGACTTAGTTGACGCGCCCTCCCGCATGCAGTAAAGTGATGTATAAGCGCACGTACCAATACATGTTGACCGAAATGTCTCATCGATCTTCTCTGAAGCAACTGACGTCGCCTGGACGGATTCAAGCTTATACTCAATGTCCTCGAGCATGGTAAAAAGATAATAGCCAAAAACCGAGCTCTTGCCAAAGTAGTTTATAGAAGATAGAACAGTGTTTACACGAAGAATTGGCCTAGTCCTCAATATTAATATTTAATCATTTCAAGGCCAAGGTGTCTCTAGAGCAAGAGTTCTTGAGCAATGGGCAATGGGCGATATCGCATTGGCGGGGCAGGAGGGGCTCTCGCCTCCGGTTTAACATATCGGTAGCAGGCGATAGCCGAGATCAGATATAAGCCTATCAGTGAAGATGATTCAAGCCGAACCAATCCTATGACTAAGTGCGGATTGCTACCTACCTAATGGATGCCATGGATAAACTCAACCACTGTCTATCCAGCAATTCCACACAGTGATATATACCTTAGAAGCTATTCCCACATGTAGTGCAACATGTAACGGGATTCGGGCACTTGACATTCAAAGGATTGGAAGTCCTATGTAACAATGTAACACCCAACATTAAAGGGAGCTGCACCGTGAGCCAATCAGGTCAGCTGATAATTTGCAGAGTTATGATAGGTCCAGTAGTCCGCCAAACCCCAGTATCCCCGAGCCCCAGGCAGTTTCGCAATGACGGCATCAATGGCGTCTTCGAGCCCGGACAAGCTTCATCCATTGCTCGAACATCCACCCAAAAAAAGAGTCCGGACGGAAACACCACGAGCTGCCTCCTTTTCAGCCAGGAGACAGTGGATTGATATATCTAATCAGAACGCCAAGTCTTCCAATATATCATTTCTGTTCCCTTTGCATTTGTCGCGACGCTGCTGCTTCAGTATTCGATTTGTCGTCGCGTCCTCTGTCTTGCTACGTCTCCCCCAACGTCTCCCACTCTCCACTCGGTAGAGGCTGCCGACAGACAGCTCCACCACCACCACCACATTCAGCCATGGCCTCAGCAACGGGCATCCCCCAAGAGAGTCCGTCGGGCCCAGACGCGGGCAACGGCGAGATGGAACCTCTTCTCGGACGTCCTGGAGATGCCTCGCAAAAGCCCAATGCTTCCATTGCCAAAAACCTCATTCTTGGTACGTTGTGTGTGCTGTCATCATTTCCCCTTCTGCTTTGATACAGAGTCAAGAGTGCATTGTTCCCTTGTGTGTTTCAACACCGCATCATTTCCATCATCTTGCCCTTAGATACACACCAGTGAGGTCTTAGTTAGCAATGCTGTAAACTGCTGCGATCCCTCTACTCGTCGTTGTTATTATTGTCGTCGTCCGGTTCGTCCGGTCTTCCTTCGCCGCTTATACTTTCCTGTCTTCTTCCCTCTCTGCCTATACTTTCTATCAACTTTGCAGTGTGCAGCTTGATACCCACCCAATTGGATTTCCATTCCAGGCTTTAAACCTGTCCAACATCCATCTAGCCAGCGTTTATCACAATCAAGTACAATAACAACCATGGCAAAGCTCATACAATCGTCAGGTACCGGCATCCTCGCCGAAGGCGCAGCCCTCCTGCTGGTTGCCTCAGTCTGGGCCGCGGTCTTTCTGCACCAGCCCATCATCCTGTTCTCCGGTCACCCACTCGCCCAGTCCTTTGGTTTCCTAGTGCTGGTGCAGTCCATCCTGGTGCTGCAGCCCACTCAGTCGGTCCAGCAGAAGCAGGTCGGCCAGAAGATCCACGCTGGGCTCAACCTGCTGGCTTTTGCGACTTTCATCGTTGGCGTCGTTATCATCGAGGTCAACAAGGTCAAAAGTGGCGGCCCCCACTTCCACTCGGTTCACGCCTACCTGGGTATCATCGCCAGCATCTGGATCGTGGTCCAGTATGTCGTGGGATTCACCATGTTCGGTCTCCCCGCCCTCTACGGCGGCGAGGCCAACGCCAAGAAGATCTGGAAGTACCACCGCATGTCGGGCTACGTCCTGCTGCCTTTCCTTATGGCCACCATTATCAGTGCTACCGAGACCGACTACAACAAGAATGTGCTTGGTCTCAAGCTCTGGGCCATGATCCTCATCATGGGTCTGATGGCTGTGGGCATTTACCCCCGAGTCAAGAAGCAGAAGTTGGGTCTTTAGAGAACGGGGCGGTCCATCGCTTGGTTGTGTTGGCCGCAGGCCCTCAACAGGTCGGGCGGGATGCTTTGAATTAATTTGACATTAGGACGGTCGTTGAAGCGGAAGCGTATGGGGTCTGTCTGGTTTGCGTCTTCGGGCCGTTGGTTTGCTAGTACTTAGTGGCAATGCGCTATTATCAAGTCTTTATGCAGTTTAAGCAATAATGTAAGATGATTTGAGTATTGGTTGGACGTATATCGTGTTCCATATGCGAACGATTCTTTTTTCACAGGCGCAAAGGGCATTTAGTTGCTGGGTTTTAAGTCAAAAACTGCTAACATGATGTATGGTTTAGTACCTTATATCTATATATAGCAAAGCGTATATTGATCAACAGCCAACTACTGCTATTTACTACCCTTATACCCCTGGCACCTTGTCGCAAGTTGGCTGAACAGGAATCAGAGACTCCGAAAGAGCAAGGTATTTCTCAATACCCATACATACTCAAAAGGGAGCCATTATACCTGATGTCTTCTGGCTCACAAAACCTCCTTAACGGTACAACTGCTATAGATCGAAGAAATCTTGACGGCAGCCGGCGTAATGGACTCTGGCCGTGGTGATCTAGAGGCCTGCACACTAAAATATGCCTCGCTCCGTCGACTCTGGCGAAACACGTATGACTGTATTATTGTGTTCGACGCTTGAAAGCGTCGATTTCGCATCTGGCATCCTCGGCAGGGCACTAAATCTACTGATCTGTTTTCGTATCGCTGAACTGTGCTAGACAAAGTGTCGCCTAACTACCTATATACTGCCATCGATACATGTGTTTGGTCCAACGAGTTGGCCTGTGGAGGCTTCCACGACTCCATTAGCATTCCATACCATCGCCCCGACTGGTCGACATTTAAGCCAGTTCTGGCGATCGAAAATCCCCTTCTAGAATTCATTTGCCTCGCCAAGCGACCGAATTGTTGGTTGTGGAAGAATAGGGTGAATGTCGCCTATCTCGTTGACGGTGGAAAGGGGGTATATTGCGCGAAAATACATATAGTCGTCATGCATGTATACATCAAGTCCAGTACTGAGCTGCGTTGCTCGATCCGAGTACGCATATCAGGACCGCGCTCCCAGTACGGCAAGCTGGTCGGCTGCCACATTTCCGGCATCATTTGCATGTCCCTTGATCCATTGGAACAGGGTATTCGTGCCGAGAGCGTCTCTATCACGTATCTTTGCCCTGATAAGCTCAACCAAATCTTTGTTCTTTACAACCTTGCCCTGCGTCTTCCAGCCGTTCTTCTCCCAGTTGATATACCACTTAGTCACGCAGTTGATTGAATAATTGCTATCAGAGAAGATGCGGACGTCCTGGTCGTCCGAGACCTGCTCAAGTGCGCGCAGGATGGCCGTCAACTCTGCACGTTGGTTCGTTTGCAGTTCGCCCTCAAGACGTTCGGATATGTTGCTGTACCTCATCATTAGCTCCAAAATACACAAACGGCCGCAAATTTTCGGATGGACATACCGAGGATCACCGGCGCCAAAGAACACACCAACGCCAGCAACGGCGTCGGTTCGACCGTTTGACAGACTGCTCCCATCAGTGTAGATATGTAAAGTGCCGGTTTTCGAGCTGTTAGCAGCCGAGCGCCTGCTTTTCTTCGCCGGGGGTTCGATGCTCTCGTCCTTGATGGATAACTGGCCTGCTTCGTTGCCATAGGTGCGTATGTATTCCACCGCCTCAGCGCGCGTGTCGAACTTCTTGTACTTGGGTCCCTTCCATCCCTTGATGGCCTCGGCCGCGACGTCCCAGTCGGTGTAGATACCGGGATCCCGCCCAATCGCTACCGCGTAGAATTTCTCCTGCTTAGTCCCATCCGTTGCGGTACTGGGGTTTTCGCCGGCGACAAAAGCCTCCGCATCATCGAAGTTCAGAAACGATTTATCTTTCAAGTGCCTGTCAGCTTCGCATGCATCAAAGGGGGCGGGCGGCGGTAGGGGATGGGCGCGAGACGTACATTTGGCACCGCTGAAACCAACGATCTGCGCTTGACATTCAGCCCAGGTGCCGTAAACACCAGGCGACTTGCCGAAACGGACGGCATAGAACTTCTCAGTGGGGCCGTCCGCCTTGCGTTTCTTGCTAACCATTTCCGAGAGTCGCTGTGTAATGTTGAGGAAGGCAAGGCAGTCTTCAGTAGTCCATGGCAAGCTGCTCGTTGCTAAGCTGAATGGGGCACGTTGAGGGCCCGCACGCGTAGGGAGCCGGTGTTGAAGAAGGGTCGCTTTATCGGTAGATGGGAACGCGTGGATCCGGTGTAGATTGCGTCCAAGTCAATTAAGTTGCATCGTCAACGGAACCCTTGACTGGAACAAAGAACAGGTCGGAATCATGCATGCACGTACGTCAGTGCATGTCAACGATTTCCTCTGTTCGCGCGAAGCGCATGCAGCCTTCTTGTCTTTCTCTGCTTGCAAGAGGAGTGAGGGGAGCCTGCATGACCAGAGCGGCAGCAACAGCAGCAGCAGCAGCAGCAGTAGCTTCCCAAACGAATATGCAGATAGCAGATAAGATTAAGATAGCTGAATTTGCTGTAACACCATAAGCTGCTTAAACACATATATGCAATGCTTTTACAGCATATTATTCTTCCATATACAAGTACGTCTGACGAAGGTATCGAAGGTAAGGCATGCAGCTTCACGAAACAGCCACAAGCGCAACACAATGGGGTTAGCACAGCACAGCCAGAGGGTTCTTTATATGGAATGCATGCTCTCTTTACTACCGGAGGACTCATTAAAGTAGAACCCTGGCAATCGGACCAGGTTCATCCCGTCTCTCAGCATCATCGTCTCTCTTCAACTTAAAAGTATCATGCAAAGAACCATCAAATATCGATATGCCGATGCTTGTGCACACAGACCTCTCAAGCTAAGTGCTGCGTCTGCCATAATCTGCGAAATCCACCATAAACGTCCAATGCAATCACCAAAAGCATGCCTCTCAGCTTACCAATTCCGACAAGGGGACTACCTAACTCCCTTGCTTGCCTCCGTAGTCTGAAACTAAAAACACCGGCAGAAGCGCAGAGTCTTGATCGTTAAGCATGCAGATGAGCGTCGACCGGGAGTCTCTCGGTTTTGTCCGTTTCCCACTCCCAGCCCAGCATACTCCAGTTGAGCTCTTTACGCCAGTGCAACCCCAAACCATGGCCGCCGCCACATGGGCCATGCTCACAGCCTGCATCTGGGCCACCGCAAAGATCGTGGCTGCGGTCTTCCGAACTCATGCCGCCAGTAAGAGGCATACGGTGACGGAAGACAATCTTGCCCATCCTTGAATGGAGAATAGCCATGGCACACATGATGCAGGGCTCATGCGTCATGTACAGCTCAAGCTCATGGCAGAGGTAGCCATCGGGAGAAGGATGGTCGGCGTCAAAGACAATCTGTTCATCGCCAAGGAGAGGTCTGTCTTGGAAAGCTTCAAACTCCAGGATAGGAGCCGACGCCGCAGGCTCTCGCTTCTCTGACTTGACAAGCTTTTGGGCTACCATGCTAATGGCTCGAAGTGCAGCATGCGCCATTGGATTGCCAGTATGGCCAGTCCGCTCTTGTCGATACCAGCGGGCATCTCCGGCGAGAGCTACGATATCCACCCTTTCTTTTTGTTCGACGGTGGTCTCCTCATTTTGGTTGATGGTGTGTGATCCGACTGCATCTGCCTTCTCGTAATCAATGCCCGATCCGGAATCCGAAGCATCACCGAATGCTGGCTCGAGGCCGCCGGTGCTTTCTTTACTGCCCATGTTATCGGGGTTCGGGGCCTCACCGCCCATCTTGCCATCTTCTGCCTTGGCTTGATCCGACTTGTTCTGTTCGGGTTTTCCGGGAATTGTCCGCTTCACAATCACAGCACCGATGGGCTCTCCCAGGCCAGCCTTGTGGGCCTTCCTCGCGATATCATGTGCCAATGTCATCCAAATGTCAGCATCACGAGATACAACGCTTGTAGTACGACAAATATTGCTGGGATGGGGTCCCAGTGGGTTGTTCTTGCGGTAGACAGTTTGCCAGAACTGCTGAGACCACAAGTTGGCCTGAACTTGTGATGTGGGAGCTAACAGAGGAACCGGGATCAGTCCAACGAAGAGGTCATCCCTAATGCCCGGAATCGCTGACAAGCCCTTTACAAGTTCTCCATAGTCCAACTCATCCTGAGGACCCAGTAAAATATAGAGATACTGCGACTTGCCAGTGTGGGCACCTCGTCCGGACTGACTCTCGTTCATGAACTGATTTTTCAAATGAGGCGGTAAATCGGACGGTTTGGAGCATCGGCGCAGGTGTGGAAGGTTCTTAGCCTGATCATCACCGACCATGGCTCGAATAATGCTTTGATGAGACGCAATATCAGTACGGGCACATCAGCCAAACATGTAGGACGTAGGGAAAGGGGGAGCCTGCAACTACTAGACGACAATTCGGCCACTTACTTGACGACATCATTGGTATGCTTTGTCGGTGCTCTCGTGACATAAGCTTGGCCGATCAAGAGGTTGTCTCGAAGCTCAAGGGTGGTCTTGAGCGGGACCAGCGTGCCGGTATCAATACTTTGTGGCAGGAGCCGCTGCGAAACGGGGTCGAGCGTCTCGACAACTTCCTTCATGGAATCGCTCATAGCGGATACCTGTTAGGAGACAAGGCGTCTTGCTGATGAAAGGGGGTTTGGGGTTCTGCCGTTGATTGTGAGACAATCACCTTATCGTATCCTGTTAGGGGAGATCTCTGAGTCGAGGTGTAAGGCAGCAGTCGCGACGGGTGGGCAACAGAAGGACCTCGCGCCGATGGCAATGTTTTGGTTTCGAATATATGAGAATGCAGAACAGAACCAACTCAGACAACAATGTGTTGAATCAATTGGACCAAAATATAACAGCAGTTGAAGAGCAACAGACCGATAGTAACGGAAGACGATGAGAGTTTGACTCGGCGGTCCAGGTAAATCGGCGAGGGAGAGAGATATTGGCGTCTACGTACCTAAGCTTCCTACATTCGTGCTCTCTGCATTGCGGCCATGAGGAAACCAGGGAGGTGTTCAAGGGAAATTGTGAGAGGGCGATGAGCGAGTGAGGAAGGAAGGAAGAGTGAGCTTGTGGGTAGGCGCTGAAGCCTTCTTGTCAAAAAGTAGGCACTCCTTCGGTCTGCTAGGAAGGAGGCGTATGTGATTTTGTAGACCGCCAAGGATGACGACCAGCCTCAACAATGAGTCGAGTGCTTGCGATCGGATAGATGATCTCAACAAGCCGGCATTTATTTCACTCGAACCTTCCTTTCCGAGAAGAAGATGCGAGGAAGATGCCGACGATGGGCTCACCTGTGGGATACAAGGAAGTGCAAGAATGGCCACTTGCAGCTCAACCCAGGCCTGTTGTTTCCAGATGAAAATCCTGCGGCGCCGCTCACACCAAATCTGTTCCCTGAACCTGGCAGGCTGCAGAAAGAGGTATATGTTGATGAAGACGTGACAGTGGTTCAGATTGGCGAGAACATGGTCATTATCCGACTTGGTGAATTTCCATGGGAATCCGGAAGTTATGATACGTTATGTAGCTTGAGGTAGGCCTTGTAGAGAGGCATGCGATTGTTGCTTAACGATCTGATAAGCCAATGGTGGGGCTTATCGATAAAGACTTTCTTCTGGTCTGGACCCTGCATGAACAGTTTATTCGAACACTGGACCGCTGTTACCTTACTTGCTCACCTGGGTTGGACCTGGGTTGGAGTCACTTGGAGTCTTGGACAGAAAGCCCGTAGGAAAACAATGCAAAACAATCCATTTCTTTTCTTGACAGATTTTAGTAAAGTACGTTTTGTTTCTACTAAGTGTTTATCGTATTCAACATGGGATCCCGGCATCTCGGCTTGACCGATAAAGGCATACAGAGTCCTGTAACCCTGACTGAAGCTGTCGGTCTGGTGAGCGAGCCTCTATTGTAATAAACCTCGGCATAAGCTCTTTCATTACTTAAGTATGTAGGTAGGTACGCATAGTCTGCTACAGTTGTCGATGCAACGCCAAACGCCAAACCCCACTACTACACACCAGGGAAGATAGAAAAGCAAGTATCTCGAGCTGCCTTACAAAAAACAACAACCCTTATGGCCTTTAGACTTGGATTAGTGATTGACAGGTTGCTGAGATGGACACCTTGTCAACCTCGGCCACGATAAGATGACGAATCGTTGATGGTGGACTCGCGATACTTCACTCAGGCTTCCTTCCCGTTCTCTTTGGGTTTACTCATACATGCACGTCTAAGTAGCTATTGAGTATAGTGAGCCAAGAGAGCTAAGCACGCGATAGTGCATACGTGAGATATGCCCACACTCTTGTAATTGTCAGTGAAGTCAACAGTGCCTCACAGAGTCAACCCGCCTTCCTTGACGCCCGTAGATTCCGGCGGGCTGCAAGATGACCACCCATTAACCCGTTTCTTCATAAGACAATTACGCAGGTGGCTTGACGCCATTGACCGGATGGTCATCGTCGTATAGACGATATCTTCACGTCTCTCGGCGCCAGGCCCGTAGCCCTGTGTCGTAGTTGACTATTCACGCGGGGGCCATCACTGGAACGATTTCTAAGAAATGTGTTGTGAAATAGGAATTTGTTCGTTAGCACAGGATACCACCTGCAAGCTTACCCACCTCAAACTAGTAGTCCCCCGAGGTGGTCGATGAAAAACACACCTAATGTAGGTACCTCCGTCGGTCGCGATCTGATAGGATCCGGTCGTACCAGGCCTGAATGACTACCGAACTAGGAAGTTTTGAATCCTTGCTGCATGGCCTCTCGCTGCACCACATTGCCGGTCCTTAGCCTCTGATTCGTTGCAACTGCAACTCTATATCTTCCCCGTCCTTGCTTATTCGACTTCGTAAGCTGGAGATTGGGGCGGCAGCAGCTAGCTGGTTCGCCTATCAATTTTTTGTGCTTCCCAAGCTTGTCACGAATGCATCTTGTTCTACAGCTGTCCCCCGCCTCTTATCTCCAGGACGTGGCGTGCGGGGGCTCCAGAGTCGAGTCGAGTCGGGTTGGTAAAGGAATAGAAAGATCTCCGGCGTACATGTACATACATTGACCATAGTAATTGCTCGACCTTGGAAGCACTTGGCTAAGGTAAGATTGAGTACGCTGGCGCTAGGAAGGCACCCACCAGGCACGTCACTGCGAATGTCTTAGATTGAACCGAATGTCGGTGGAAGAGGAAACCCCCCTTTCCGACCGGATCTCCGAGGGCTGTGTGTGCAGTCATTGGGTGCTTGGTAGTCGATCTCTTGAGAATGCTGTCCAGACAGCAGGAGTGCCAAGGTTGTCTCATATGGATCAGTAATAAAAGCACTTAAGAAATCGTGGTCTATTGCAAAGCCAAGCTATACTTGGCACCTATGAGGATACGCCGGCTAGGTTTCTTTCTGGGCATCTACTGGCCGTCTATGGTTATAGTTTCCAGTCGAAGCCTAAGCAGACCAATTAATTGATTATTAATTATTTGGTATTATCATTCCATACGCCGGATAATGTCCTTACAGAACAATGGGACTTTTGAATAGCTAGCAGGTCTATGACCGTCCCGTTCGTGCCGGTATGCAATCCGTGCCTTCCAGTCGTTGGTCGCAAAGCACCCTCCCATATTCCCCGGACCACCTCCTTCATACTGAACCCCACGCCAAGATGGGCCGGGAATATGCTGCGTCCCGGGACCTGAGTAAGATTGAGTGAGTAAGATAGACAGATAGATGCATGCAAGTAAGCCTGCGCTGTTGGAAACGAGGCTATACTCAAACAACGCCAATGGAAGCTATAATTGCAAGCTCCCGCACACACTACATTCTTGGGTTATCACCAATATCCAATATCACCCTTCTACACCGTACCCAACCAGAGCTTACGTTTTTGGCACACGCACTGTATTCTTGGCGACAATTTGTCTCGCCGCTGCTTCGACTCCCGGTCGCCAGAGCGCAGCAGCCGCCCACGGGGGTGTTACACAGTTCTTCATTCGACTTACACAGCCCTGGCAGCCTGGCTACGTGTTGCAACCGCCAAGAAACTCAACCGCCTCGTTTGTGTAGGACACCAGGCAGCTGGCCAAAGATAAACAACCAGAGGAAACAAGACTCGTAACAGATGAAGGGCTCACTGGAGAGCCAAGACCATCACCAACTTGTGTTTAACCTGAGCCGGGGGTTCCGACAGTCTATCTTTATCTCACGTCTCAATAGTATCGACTGCTAATAGTAGCTACCACCAACCGGGTCTTACCGTTTGTGTTTCCCCAAGTTTCGCCAAGACTTACAAGGGACCAAACCAAACTGTTGAGGCCCCGCGGGCAGATCCCAGGCCGTTGCAGACTAGAGCAAGAAGCCCTGAACAGCCTCATCGAGAAACAAAACGAACGGCAGCCAGGTGGACAAGACATAAAAAAAGAAGACAGGACTGGGATCAAATTTGGCTCGTGATCTCTCCCTCCCCTCTCTGTCTGTCTGTCACTCTCTCCCCGACTGTCTACCTACTCCTCCAACACTGCAACACTGGTCGTGGTGGATCCTCCTCATCACAAATAAACACTCCCCCCACAGCACAACACAACCCTAGTCCTGAGTCTCGACTTACAAGGTGCAAGTGCCATCCAAGTATCAAGTATCAGCAGAGGTTACCTGTCTTGTGAGCAGAGGGCAAAAGGAGTCAGAGCCTAGACGGTGAATAAGAGGGGCCCTGGAGTCGTGGTCAGGAAAAGTGCAACAGCCTGCAACAACTGGCTACTTGACCTCACGCCACCCGAGATCACTAAAGCGGACAGAAAGGACGGACTTGTCAAAATTTTGCCGGCTCCTTTTGCTGGTTTGCCCTAGTCGCGGTGCTGCTCGGAAGAAGAACGAGGAAAGTGGTGCTGTTGAGTCGATTCAACCTCTAATACCTTTGTGCAGCCAAGCCGATCCCTGTCGATAAGTGGCCGCTACCGGTGCAAGCGGAGCTTAAGTCACATCATACACAGCACAGGCGACTTAAGTAAGGCAAGCCGCCTTTTATTAGAATTTGGACCCTGGGGGAAAATGTCGACTCCTCAGCTTTTAACAACTTTGCGGCGAGCCAGACATATGCAGCTGTATACAAACCAGGAAGGAGGCAATGGAGGGGGAGGGGGAGCCGGAGACTCAGCAGCAACTGCACGAGTAGAGTCTCGGCAGCAACAACAACAGCAACAGCAGCAACCGCAACCGCAACAGCAGCAGCAAAACCGCAACCACCACCCAACAACAGCTGACAGCAATGGCCAATCGCCATTCGAGCATGCCTTTGCCCAGCATGCCAATACGCCGCTCAGGGCTGAGCAGAACCAGCACCAGCAGCCCAAAGGGGAAAGGGAGCAGCAGCGCCAGCAGCAACAGAGTGCCAATACAACGACGTCAACGCCAGGTGAGTTGAGCCAACTTCTTGTTTCTTCCATTCTTCCATCTTCTTGGTATTCTCCAACCACGGCATGTTGGGTTCTCCAAAATGTTGGTAATCCCGTCCCCCCCAAGCCTGCAGAGGGGGATCTGGCAATGGTTCCCCCTCCGTTCCTCTCATTTCCAGTTTCAAGGTTTTGTACCGTACCGTCTCCCCATCTCAAGTGGGGTGATATGACATTTTGACTTCATTTTCCTGAACTGTGACACTTCTCACCCGTTGCACCACTTATCTTACGAAACTATGCGCCGATAAGGCTCCGTCGCATCACCTCACTTTGCTGCACTTCCGAGACATCCTATCCTTTATCAGTACGCTGCGACCATCCGCTAACGGGTCCTTTTTGTCTCCTCTGAAGATACTCAACGCGCGCGCGCAACCTCCAACCCACAACCTCAGGCCCAGCAGTCAGTCCTTGCAAAGGCGGCGATGGCCAACCAGCTTGCTGCATCTGCCACCAGTACATCACCACCATCCATCCCCCGCTCCGTGCCCGATGATGATGGCGGTCGATCCTATGCGACGACACCTGTTCCCCTAGAGGCATCCGTCATCTCGAACCCCAATGCCCACTCGGTCAAGTTTCGCGGGGCAGCTGCGGACGCTGATTCCGACCACCACGAGAGCCTGACTCCCAATGCGCAAAACAGGCCTGCGAACCCAACCTCGCTGGCTAATGCCTTGAAAGCGATTCACGATGGCGCATCCGACCTGACTCTTCACGATGTGCCCGTCCCTCCTAGCGACTCTCCCTATGCCAAGAGCATCTCCTCGACAGCACCGGGCTCCCCAAGAATACCCCCCGTGCGCCAGAACTCCGGCAGCCAAACTCCTAGAGTTCGCCCACATGCAACCACCCTCAGTATCCCTGGTATGACACGCTCCAATATTTCGCCCGATGGAAAGATCGCAGATCGGGATGTTGCGGCCAAGCTTGTCATTATCATGGTGGGCTTGCCAGCTCGTGGCAAATCATACATCACCAAAAAGCTCAAGCGCTACCTATCATGGCAGCAACATGAGACGAGGATTTTCAATGTGGGAAATAAGCGAAGACTGGCTGGTCTAACCTCACCGGTCAAGCAACGTCAAGAGAACCCTATGGATGCGCACACTCAAGTCGCTACCATTCTCCTCAACGGCAACCAACCACCTGCAGAGTCTTCCTTCAAGAAGAATGATCCACCTGCACTCGACATTAACAAAACGGACTCGAGCAAGTCGGACTCATCGATGGATCAGTCAGCCAGCTTCTTCGATCCCAATAACGCCCAGGCTCGCAGAATCCGTGAGCAATGCGCTTACGATACCATGGATGAGCTGCTGGATTACCTCTTACACGGAGGTGGATCTGTGGGTATCTTTGATGCAACAAACAGTACCGTTGCTCGTCGGCAACGACTATTTGACCAGATCAAGGCCCGTGAGCCTCAGCTGGGTATTCTCTTCATTGAGAGTCTCTGCCAAAATCCTGACGTAAGTTATTGAATCGATTCGAGAATATCCTCTGCTATGTACTAAACCCCTCTAGATTCTGGAAGCGAACATGCGCCTGAAGCTCTCTGGCCCTGACTACAAAGATAAAGACCCCGTTCAGTCACTCGCAGATTTCAAAGAGCGTGTGAGACAGTACGAGAGTGCATATGTGCCTCTGGGCGATTATGAGGAAGAGCACGGCATGCAATACATCAAGGTATGTGATATCATACTACACGACCCTGGCCCTATGCTGACAATGGTGTAGATGGTGGATGTCGGTAAGAAAATAACACAGTTCGGAACCGAAGGCTTCCTTTCTGGCGGCATTGCCCACTATTTGTCCTCGTTCAACCTGGCCCCGAGACAGATCTGGATCACACGGCATGGCCAATCGCAGGATAATAGATCGGGCAAGATCGGTGGGGATTCCGATCTGACCGAAAGGGGCCATTACTATGGCCTTTCTCTCTATAAGTTTGTCACACAGAAGCGCAAGGAGTGGTTGGTTGAACAGAAGAACAAGATTGCTCAATCATCGTTCCCGCCATTACCAGGCGACAAATCACCACCGTATCCAGAGCTCAACCGCGAGTTAGACGAGAAGAACAACTGTGTCTGGACGTCGATGCTGAAACGGAGTATCCAAACAGCCGAGTATTTCGAGGCTGACGAAGACTACGACACCAAAGCATGGGAAATGCTCAACGAACTGAACGCCGGAAAGTTCGAGGGATTGACTTACGAGGAAATTGCTACGAACTACACGAACGAATACACCAAGCGAAAGAAGGACAAACTTCATTACGTGTATCCTGGTGTTGGTGGAGAAGGCTACCTCCAGATCATCAGTCGGCTTCGCGACATGGTGCGCGAGATTGAGAGAATCAAGGACCATCTCATTATTATTGGTCACCGGTCAGTGTGCCGTGTAATTCTGGCTTACTTCATGGACCTCACGAGAGGCGACATTGCAGATCTCGATGTCCCTCTTGGCATGCTCTACGCTATTGAGCCGAAGCCATACGGTATCGAGTTCCATGCCTACAAGTACAACGAGGCCGCTGGCTCTTTCGATGAAGTGCCCAACTACAAGCCGACCAGGACTGTTGACCCAAATGCCTGAACTTGGAGCACCACGGCGGCGCATGAATCAATGTAACATTACGATGGTGTGAAACACCACTTCTCTATTCCCCCATTACCGACGAAAACATTGGAGAAATCATGATGACGGCGGCAGCACTTCCGCATTTGGCACGGGTCGCAGGATATGTGTTTATAGATGGCCGGAGTCATTTTTGGCGTTTGGTGTCATGGGTGGAGTTGTGTCACGATGCTCAAGTCATCTGAGCGGCGACGCAACATATATTAGCGTCCAAAGCTGCTTTACGGTGCCGGGCATGGGTTTGTGGATCTGTCATAGGTGGTTCACTGAGAGCCTAGAGAGGGAGGGGCTTCTGCATCTATAGAGAACTTGCTCGACCATCCGACGCACGACTCGCTCAGAATGAGTACTATAGCTTACAGCTCATAGCTATAACAGTGCTTCTTCCTATCAAACTAGGATTCTTCTACTACGATCTATTCGTGACTACTCGACAATTACACATAAGCAGCAGGACAGCGACCATGCTATAGTAGAGAACGGTGGAGAGGCGGACGGAGAGGTAGAAGGAGATATACAGGCTTGATGCCCCTTGTGGAGAAAGCCTTGAGCATCTTCGCGTAATTGAAGAGATGCTACCATCTCCTTGTTGCCCCCTGGAATGACTTTTTCTAGTCAACCTGGCTCTATACCTATCAGGCCACTCTGCCCGGAGCATCTATCTGTTGTGATCACCTGGTTCTCCCGCAACGACTAGCTTAGCCTATCAACGCGGGACTTGTGTCGGCTTCCCGTGTATTTAGGCATCACTCGCCCTCTTATAATCTCCATCACATCTAACCTCAGCAATGCCACCCGTTCTAATCGAGATATCACAATATTGAAATGAAGCTGGCATTGTACGCTGCGTTACTGGGTAGCGTCTTCGGGCATTGTCCCTCTGAACTTGACGTCAGAATTCCTTCAGCACAGACATGGAGAAGCAATGTACCTACTACGGTAGATGACGTGCATTCTGTTTTGTCCAACTGTTCCAGCTTGACTTCCCTCCGTCTTCAGATGGTGGATCTCGGAACATGTATTTCGTACGATGGCCGGAGCCTGCCATTTGACCCGGCCGGCGCTTCTTGATATCCATCGTCGCTGCAGTCACTATCCTTAGTAGGCTACGACTTCAATGACACAGATTGGCCTCATATTCGGCCTCCAGGATACTCGTCACGTTACCCGTTTTGGGGTATGCCTTCTTACATGGATTGGATTCTATCTGGCACTGCTAAGGCTTGGTTCAAATGGCGTTCCATGCTTTCACCTGAACAAAAGTCCCGTGTGAATCTGGATCTATGGCTCCAGGCTATGGACTTTTCGCAAATCCGCCAACTCTATATCCATGTTTTCAGGGGCCCGCCCGAACTTCTTACTCGCTTAGCACCAAGCTTACCGAGTCATCAATCTCTCGGGGTAGAGGGCAAGGGGCTGGGCCCTCTGGTCGACGCCCTGCCAAATCGCTCGCTCCAGCACCTTTTCTACATCGACCCAGGCCCAGCTCACGGTTTGGACCAAATCTTAGTCACCCAAGGCAACTCTCTGAAGACGCTGCAATGGTATACGACTGAGCATTGGATCCCAACGCTGCGTCCTGAGCTGTCACCTCTGCAGCTGCGGGAATTACGCACCTCGGCACCCAACTTGCAATCCCTCGCCATCGATTTGAATCGCGATAACACGACATGGCCCTGGGACCACCTCGAGGCGCTTCGCGATGGTATGCCAGCAGGCTTGGAGCGACTCACCATCTACTTTGACGAGATGAGTGAATGCCGGCGTCAACACCACAGCGTTTGGGAAATGTACGGGGACGAGCCGTGCCCCCCGAATGAGCGGGAGCCACATCCGACCCTGACTACGGAAACCGCCCACGAGGTGGCTGCATTTCTGTTGGGAGACGTCCAAAAAGCAAGTGTTTTGGCGCATATTTCATTCCGTACCGACTACGAGGATGGCCTGATTCCCGATTCGTTACTTTCTGGACTGCCTGAATATGAACGGCAGTCTAGCAAGTCCATCCAATGTAGCGTGTTTAAAGGCCCAAACGATGTACAATGCACTGTGTTAAATGGAGCTGAGGATGTTCACAGCGTGGATGGCTATATAACTGATTTCAACCGAAATGTTTACTATCCGAATACTCGTTTAAGGTAGAATCGGCCATATATTCTACATTAGTATCGATTGATACGGCATCGAAAATAGAACGCAAATAGACGCAAGACAGAGTCTAGCGGCATACCACAAATCACAGCATATCGGACTATGAAGTTGACGTGGGCTCACAGTAAATAAGGGCAAACCACGGTGAAGCAGATGATACATGTGAAATGTCTGACCAACAAGGGAAAGTATCAAATGGTATCTATTGCTTTCAAACGAGCGTAAACAAGGCACTGTTGCCGCAGCGAACTTTTGTTGGCATATTAGCCACTGACCCCAAAATCCTCGCTCTCCCATATATACTGTCTAGGGGCCACCCTCCCTCAACCCAGGGTTCTCCCAAAGCAGGCTAGGTCTCTGTCCAACTGCTCCTCGACCCATACAGGCCACCGATTGTAGCCTCTGTACTCGAGTGGAAGCTGGTGGTTCAGGTACTTCAACCACCGGATGGTCCCCAGGTCCGCGTGCTTGTCCCGTGGCGGTCTCTCCTGTGGGTTGACAAGGTGCTCCTTCTCGGTGACAGGGGCCATGATCTGCTTGATGGCGATCCAGTGGGTGGCCAGCAGGTTGCAGACGTGGTTTGTGGGGTCAATGAGGTACTGGAAGCGCTCGTGCGGGATCTGCAGCCACCAGCCGTAGTGCTTGCAGATGATTTGATATCCTAGATATAGTAATCAACCATCATTGTCGTCAGACAGAGTCTCTTTCTTCTCCTTCTTCTGCATAGGGAGGAATATTATACAGAAGACTTCACGAAACTACAATACTCACCGCGGAATGGAGAAGTGTACAGGGCCTCCACCATGTCTACGAGCAACTTGTGGTACTCAGTTTCGACCGGGTGGACGCACAGGGGCTCCAGCCCCCGCACGCCGGCAAGGGCCGCGTCGACCCAGTCCGGCCGGATGGGCGGCACCGTCTCCATGAGGGGCTGGAGGAGCGCCATCTCGTCCTTGCCAACCCAGTTGGTGAAGAGGAATCGGGCACCCTTGCAGTACATCTGGATGGCCACGAGGACGACGCCGCGGCAGAAGGTCATGAACTCAGCCATGCCGTCGTCGAGCAAGACGCTCTGGAAAGTCAGGGCGAAGCACGTCGCCATCAGTGCGTTGCCCTCCTCGAAGAAAGTGCTATTGTTACCGTGGTTATTGTTGTTGGTGCCGCTGCCGCTGCTGTTGCTATGCTTGGGCACCTCGTTTAGCGTTTTCTTGATCGCTTTGATGGCTTTGACACGGTGTGCCATTGCGGACGGGAGCAGAGACGCATCCTTGCATAGCAAATCCGAAGCCGCCAGGCCCAACATGGCGTGCATCAAGTACTCGTGCTGGTGAGCAGATGATGGTGTGAGCTTTGGTGGACATGATCTAGTCTCGACCAAGAAAAACAGTAGGCTTTACCATACATTTTGAGCTAGGCACGGCATCTCGTGAGTCCATATGGCTTCATTTCCAAGAGGATGGTGCGGAACACAATTCATAAGGAAATGTTGAAAGAAGCGCATATCCTGGAGGCTAAAAAGGGGTATCTGGTGCTGAGGCTGATCTTGACGTTAGCCCCGTTCCCAAAGAAGAGGGACAAATATCCTAATATCCTATCCATGTCTTAATAATAATTACCTGATGAACAACTTGGGGAACTGCCGGGTATTTGCAGTTAAGACCGGTCTTGTTGCAATGTTCACAGGACGGGTACGTCTCCTGGCACTGCTTTCTGAGATTAGTACAAGCGAGTTCAGGGAGTTAGATTCTCATGTCATTACCTTGATCCGTCTCTTCTTGCAGTTGTAGCACCCCCTGCGGCTCTTTGTGTGTCCTTTACGTTCCAACCGTTGCTTCTTCGCAGCCTGTCTTGCGGTCCAGGGGTTGATGTTGCTATTGTAAATGGGCGAGACGGTAGTTAAGGCTTGGGCAACCGCTGGCTCAGTGGCGGCGGCATCCTCCCAGGTCGAAGTGGAGTTTGAGGAAACCTCTTCGGCGGTATAGTCGATTACAACTTTGTCGTCGTTCACGAACGACCCGTAGTCAAGTCCTGTTGGCATCTGATCGCCTGCGTCAAGAAAGTCTAGCGTAGCTGGTGTTGACAGCTCTGATAGCTCCATATTCTTCTTTCAAGCTCCCGTGTCTGAAGACAAATTCCGGCTCATCTCCCCGGCAAGCGGTATATTTTTATATGTGTATGTGTGTATGTAAGTGTATTCAGTCGAATGACTACAAAAATATAAACCTTATCTGGGTATATTCTTCTTGTCCGAGATTATGGAAAGATTCCAGGCTGCCGACAAAGTCGACATTTCCATCAGCTGAATAAGGTATTGCAGTGCCAAGCCTCTTCTTACAGGAATGCCCGCCTAGTGATCACGTGTGGAAGAATAGTCGTGGTGGCAGTGCTGTTATGTAGTTGCCTACTTTATGTTACCAGTTACATGTAGTGATCGACGTCGAGCTGAAAAGCGGCTCGCTCCAAACGGCGGTACACATTGACTGTGCTGAACTCTGGCATCGTCTTATCTCTTAGATAGCTAGCGGCTGCCTTGGCTGCCTCAGGACAGACTGCGCAGGGAAGACTGTCTTCCTCCGCCAATATGCCTGAGATGCTCCCGTTGTGAGTCAAGTCATTGCAATGTCTCGGGGTGAAAGCAACCAAAGTTTGGCTACCCCGTTAGCACGCAGAGCTGGGAGCTGAACAGAGGCGCTTGCTTGGCGAAGCGCCTGGCGGGTCATCATTGAGGCCGATTCATGTAGCACCGACTAATGAGGCTGTACACATCCCATTGGCACTACCGAGCCTACTCCAGCTTCTCACCTGAAGACGGCCCAATCGCAGTTTCGGGCCCGGACACCAAAGCAGAGGCCGGCGGTTGAGGGCACAACGAACTTGGAGGCTCCACTTACTACCTAAAGTACTGAAAATCCGGGGGAGACGCTTCATACGGATGGATGCATTGCCACCAAACAGTTATCCAACCTAACCTCAGACGTCGAAGAAACAAGAAGGAGCGTGAAAGGAGCAGGGGGAAATGCATCCTGCGATTACCGATGTCGAGGGCAAATGTTGTTAGACAGAAGGGCACGTCTCGTACCGGATTTGAGTTCTCGTAGACACGGAATCTCCGCACTCTTCCAATAATGCCAATACGAAGTAAATGGACATTGATCCATATTTACTCGTATACGCCTTCAGGCCTTCCAAAGCATGGACGTAAACAAACAGGCATCGGCTTGGCTGAGCCGGTTGCCACATTCGTCTTTCTCCGTCGTCACTGGTGATCGTCGTTCATGAGTTGTAGATATTGCCCCATTATATATCCAAATGCAGCAGGCCGACCCAAGTTTGGCCATCGTTGGTGATAATTCGTCACGAGGGAGCCAGCTTTGTCCGGAGTCTCGGGTGGGCGAATACCAATATGGGGGGCTTAGGGCGACGCAACGACGCCTGCTTGATCGCAACCCGGGTTCTGTCAAATACCTAACCTAATACGAGGAGGAGATCGGCAGTGGTTTTGTACAAATGGGGGAGTTTTATACAAAGCCATGCCTTGCATCTTGGCTGCTGTGCGCGCCTCAACTTGGAACTGGGCTTTCCAGTGGGCTTCCTACCAAGCCCACCCTTTGCTGTAATGTATTATTTTGGGTGCATTCGTCTTGGCGATAAAAAGAGCAGGGGACGGGGTGGGATGTGGATCGGATGATGCCGTCCCGTTGTTGGTGAGAGAAAAACAGAGCGGCAGACAGCTCGAGACAGGCAGGCTACTCTGCCGATCATGTACGCAGACACATTGTCTTATGCACTGCTGACGACGATGGAGCAGAGTCACTTTTTGGACCGACGAGTGCTGAGGTTTCCAAGATATTCTTTTGTTCTTCTACCGGTTCCGTCTTACGTACAGGATATCGGCTCGACTCTCGCCCCTGCACTCTGTGGAGGAAAGAGGAAAGACCCCCAATCTTTTTGAGGGGTTTTCTATCATACCTAATGCTAATAATGTACCTTGTTGCCAGCACGCCGGCACTCGGACGAAAGAAACCCTGAAGAAGCAGACCATCTTATTTCTTACTCGGTTATTGAACTGACTACATCATCTTCTTCATCATCGCCGTCAAATCCCCCAGGGATGGAATTCGACCAAACTTTGCCAAGAAGTGATGAGCAAATCAGACACAAGTCGGCACGATCCTGGGGCCGCGGGAGTAATTTCGCTTCATGTTTCAGTGATGCTGTCGTGTCTCCTTGTCCAGGACAAACCACCACCACCACCACCAACACCCGGCCACTACTTGCCCCGGCGATTTGACTACATACGCCAAGCTTTTTTCCCAGCCTGGCAGCTCCACCGGCCACGATGGCTTGGCTGAAAAAAACCGATGAACCCCTGCTAGCAATCCACCGTCCCCCTCCCACGACACTCCACCCTCCACGTTCTTTTTTTCAATCGTCCACGTAACGGACGGTCTTAGGCCTGACTAGACCAAAGACGAGAGAGACCACCACCGTGGGCGTGTGGGCCGATGGGCAGGCACCGTCCGATTGGAACCTTTTGCCTTTTTCAAGTTGAAAGGTTTGTGGTCTGTCCGTCGGTCGTCGTGCCGTCTGCCTGCCTGCCTGCCTGCCTGCCTGCCTGCCTGCCTGTCTGTCTGTCTACCTTGGCCCCGTTCGGCGATACGCACTCTCCTCTCAGCTGAGCAGCAAGTAGGGCGGCGGCGCCTGGGCGGGTATTACGTGTCTTGACAAATTAAGAGCTCGTTTTCATTCAGTCCGAAACAGCCTCCATATTGTTTGCGCTCTAGGTGAGAAGCCGCGCGCGAGCGGAAACTGTCCCCAGTGGCTGCACCAAGTATCGGCCTCCTCTTTCTTGGCTTCCCATGTGACCCGCCTCTTGCAATGTGTAGTGTGGTGTGCAATATGTGCATTCGATCAGTCAGTGGGCAGTCAGTCAGTGAATTTCACTGCAGCTCGCCAAAAATGACTTTACGAGTCATGTGTGTGGGAACAACTCAGTGAGAGCATCTCAGTTCCCGACATGCTGTGTACCACATTTCATCAGGATAGGTGCCTGTTGAGTTGGCAGAAGTAACCACATATTGACCTGGGGTGCATTATCCGTTGAGTTTCCAAAAGCAAATGGCAAATGAGAAATTGAGGGCACGCAAGGCCAGACATGCGTGCCCAGCCATCTGTTGTTTTCTCTCTCTTTTCTTGTTCGCATCGTCCTTGCCGATGAGCGTTTATGTTCGTGCGCGGAGTTGAGTGGTCCACGTTTGGTAGCTTGTCACCAAAATAGCAAAAGCAAAGGCCCAAATGCGACGTTCGTCTATTCAGGGAGACGATGAGATGATAGTGGACGGACGACAAACGACATCGACGTCAGTCCAGCACGCACCGACCTGTGGGCAATGGTAACCCCCCAGCGGTTATTGGAAACAAATGCAACCCTACTTACAATGCCAAGACGGTGACGGTATTTTTACCTGGCACCCGCATGCCTGTGTGCGCGGCTTATGTGGTTGGCCGAAAAAAAGGCGGTTGTTCCTGCATGAGGAGTGGGCATGGCCAGAATGGAAAGAGGGGGATGAGGAGCTGACAGCAATGAGGGCATACCAGACTCCAGGCACACAAACACAACAGGAGTTGATCATTAAATCCTCTCAGCCTAGCCCACTAGGCTTCAGTATTGATGGATGGATGGATGAGCATGTGTTTGTTGATGCCGCACATAATAATACTAATAATACAACAACATCAACAACAACACATACATACTTAGGTACATTGTCATAGTGATCAATCTTGTAGAATCAGCGGTGCCACATTAATACCGGCAGCTATCCGCAGTGATCGGCATCAACTACCAAGATTTAGTGAGATCGGGTATTGCTTCCCAGCTCACCTATCTAGCTATTTGCCCGGTCGCCGATGTTGTGTTGCACTTCTTTTTTCCTCATCCAAGAGGGGCTGCTATTGCCACTCAAAACTTGTATGTAGGTATTGTTAGGGCAACTGTCAGATAGCCCAGTCGCCGCCAAAAGCAAACCATCCTTATTCCATCCCTTCAGCAAGCCTTTCGTTTCATCCGAACACCACCCCGAGTGGGTCGGCCTGGTGGTGGTAATAGGACGATATTAGACGAAAACAAGGTCTGTGAGGACACGCGGTACGAATGCTAATAACCACCTCATTTGCCTGCTGAAAAGCCCTGCCTGCCGTCCGGATTCACAAGTACAGACACAGCTGACAACAATATGTAATATACGGACACACAAACGTGCTTACTTAGTAGAAATGGGTTGTCAAGTTCTCGACCGGTAGTGGCTCCATGATTTTGGTTCTTGGGTCGGTCCTAAATCATGCCCACTTGGTACGAGAACCGAACCGGGGCGGGAGACGAGCCAGAACCCGAGCCAGAACCCGAACCAGAACCAGACCTTGGCAACGATCAGAAAAAGACCGACCGACTGAAGAAAAGCAAAGCTCGAAAGAAAAACGGGTTGCCCGCGTTGGCTCCGACAGGCCCACCTGGTGCATGTTCCTGCTTGTGCCTGGGATTTTTGCCTAATTTAGGTCGGGCTCCCGACTCGCTCGACTCGCTCACTTGGAGGCGTGCGCCGGTGCGCCAGTGGTGTGCCAGTGGTGTGCCCCTGTGGCTTACACTAACTTTGACCATTCGCCAATGGGAGCGCTGGATGCGGCTCTCTGACCCCTGAAATGCAACCCCTGTACCTTGTCTGCGCTGGGCCTATCCGGCCTGTCGTCTGTTCGTCCAGCAGCAGCACCTGCAGCTGCTCGCCTGAACCCACCCGGAACCCGATCCAGTGTGCCAGAGTGCCAGTGTGTGTGCCACCTCTACTACGCTACGTACCTGCGCCTACAGTAGGTACGCTGTTAGTATTTGGCCCTATCAGCAAACAGGAGTTCCTGAGAGTTGGGAATGCCTGGGAGACTGGGAGAGTGCCTGGGCCCCCCCGGACCCCTCTCTCTTGCATGCAGGTTACGGTAGCTGCGAAGGGTAGGTAGTACTGTAGTACTGTAGTACTGTAGTAGTCAGTCGTGGGTGCAGTAGTAGTAAGAACTTCAGATGTTTCTTCTTCCCACCCCTGCCCCCCCTTCAGACACACAATCACTTAAATGGTCTCCGGCTCCCACCCTCGTTTTCCGTCCCGTTCTCTCTCCCGGCTTCTTCTGGTCTTCACCGAGTAACACTCTCTCTTCTCCGTCCAGTCATTCTTTTTTCTGTTTCCGCAGGTCGCCAGCTTCGATCGCGTTTTACCAACTTGTGATTGCATTCACTCTTGTGTCGTTGTCTCACGCTACACCTACAACACACAGTTACGCTGCATTCCCACGCATCTCGAACCCTCAAGAGCAAAAACCGCAAAATCCCCACGAAAATAGGATAGACCACGTCTTCCGTCAACTAGATCGCATCATTCTCTCTGCGTCTTTGATAGACTGCGCCATATCCTGTCACTTTGGGTACTCCTTACTCTTGACTGACGATATCTCTCGAGACTCGTCTTCCATTCTTTGAACTCGCTGGCACCGACGCACACTCCTTCCACTGGAAACCACGCCCTGAAAGAAACATACTCACTATACATCCATTGTATCTGATACCCGGACATACCTTCGCAAAAATGTTCTCCAAGTACATCGTCCCGGCACTCGCTGCCGCCAACCTCCTGGGGGTCGCCGAGGCTGCCAACCACCACCGCCACCTCCACAAGCGCGATTACATTGCCACTGAGGTCGAGATCGTCACCGACATCGTGACCGTCTACGTTACCGAGGGTGATCTGCCTACTCCCACTCCCAGCGCGGCTTCTTCAGCCAAGTCCGTCCTCGCTGAGGCTCACCCCTACAAGGGTGAGGGTGCTCCCGCCGCCGCGGCTCCGTCGCCCGCTACCACGACCCCGGTTGTCCCCGTCGTCGCTCCCTCTCCCCCGGTGGTCGAGCAGGCCCCTGCTCCTCAGCCCACCACCATGATCACGGCGACCAAGGCGGCCCCGTCTCCCGAGCCCGTTGTCAGCATCCCCACCCAGGCCGCTGTCCAGGCTCCCGCCCCCATTGTCAGCAAGGTTTCCTCGGCTGTCTCTTCGGCCTACCCCACCGCCCCCGCGCCTTCCACCGGCAAGGGTGGCAAGCGTGGTCTTGCTTACAACGACCCCAAGCTCGTCTCCAACATCTGCTCCAACAGCAACAAGTTCACCTGGGCCTACAACTGGGGCTCCCAGTCCGACGGTCTCGATGCCCCCGTTACCTTCTACCCCACCCTCTGGGGACCCCAGCCCGTGCACAGCCAGGGCTGGGCCGAGAACGCCAAGAAGGCCATTGCCAACGGTGCTGACACCCTCTTGAGCTTCAACGAGTGCGACAACGGCGGTCAGTGCAACATGGACCCCGCTTCTGCCGCCGCCGCCCACAAGTCCTTCATGAAGCCCTTCGTCGGTCAGGCCAAGATCCTCGCTCCTTCCATCACCAGCAGCCAAGACAAGGGCGCCGGCATCGACTGGCTCAACTCGTTCAAGCAGGCCTGCGGCTCTGACTGCCCTATGGACGGTTGCAACGCCCACTGGTACGGACCCGGCGGCGAGGAGGGTGCCGAGGAGTTCCTCGGCCACCTGCGCAACGTCAACACCGCCTGCGGCAAGAACAACGTCTGGGTGACCGAGTTCGCTGCCACGAGCGGTGACACCGACAAGTTCGTCCAGCACGCCATCAAGCAGCTCGACACCAACGCCACCTACAACTTCGTCGAGAAGTACTCGTACTTCTACCTCGCCACTGGCAGCCTGATGCAGTCTACCAACGCTCTCAGCACCTTTGGCAACATCTACGCCACCCAGTAAATCAAACCATACTGTTCTTGTTTCTTGCAGCATTTGTTTGTCGGTGGAAAGAACTTATATGCATTGCGATGATCACGGGAATTCAAAAATCTTTCTGCTATTTCACTTCTTCTGTACATAGTTTCTTGCAACTGGCAAATTGGCCAAGAGCGCCCGCCCTGATTTCCTGTCTTCAGAAATCTTGAGTTGGTCATTTAGAAGCAAAAATCTCTGGATCAGGAACAGATCACGAGTTACGAACCAATATGAATCGATAAAAAAACCAAACCCCCGTTTTTAAGCACAGTGCCATTTTTTAAATCCATTACAAACGTGACAGATATTCACCCCTCGTCGTATCGAGATACGGTCATCTATGTACGGCGCCTGTGTCATAGTAACAATCATGCCGCTATCAGTATTAGCCTTTCGAGCACATCTGTATGAGACCCCTTTATCAGGTGTAATACAGTTAGAGAGTTTAAATTATATGCATGTAGTTAGCCTCTTTAGTAATGGTGTCTATGTTGGTTGAAGTATGAATTTGAAATGGGTTGCTTCTTAGTCCAATAATACATGTACTAGGCGTCTGTAAATAGTTCCAACTCGGAGTAGACTACATGCCCGACACAGTCAGGCAAGTCAAGAACTAAAGAGAAAGAAGCAAGACAGAGAGGCAATGCCCATATTCTGTTGTTACAAGTCCTTGGCGCTCTGCATGAGAGATAAGCCACGAAACGTCAAAGGGGTATCTCTCAGAAGAACCTCACAAAACTCCAGAATGCGCGCGATACACGTCGCGAAACAATATACGTGCGCGCGCATATATGTATGCTAGCAGACCAACAAATAGTAGTACAGGTAAAGCATCAAACAAGAAACCATTGCGCCATTTTCATCGTCGTCAATCTTTGGTGCTGGCTATCGTCTGTTCCCCTGGCAGCAGCCCTCTTCTCCTGGACTTTGATCCTGCTCTGTTTGGCCCGACTCGTCTCCCATGCCGACGCTGCGGATAGAGTGGATAGAAGACAGGGCCCTGGAAGGTTTAGGTCTCTGTAGAGGCGTGGTCTCGGTGGCACCGGTAGTTGTGGTGGTATGAGTGGTTGCGACTACTACCGGGGCACCACCGCCACCAACTTCATCGACTGATGTTGCAGCCTCGAGCGTGCGCGGTGACACGTTCTCTCCGGGGGGTGGCTGTTTATTCGGCCGGTCCTCGTGACTGAAGAGCGAGAACATGTTGTCCCAGTGGATCGGGCCCGCAGACGTGACCGCCGAGTGGTAGTCGCTCGAGCCGGAGTTGTTGTTGTGGTAGCTTGCCAGCAAGGGTGGTGGTGGTTGCTGCTTCCCGTTGTGCATCGAGGCCAGCGAGTCCCTCCGCATCGTGAGGCTAGCCGCCCGGGTTGTGTATCCGTCGCTAGGGCGGCGGCAGCACCAGGCCGCCGTCTTACAGGAAGACCTTCGGGCCGCGGCCGACGCGGCATCATATGGGCCGGACTCGGACACGGAGCAACAGCGGCCGCTCTGGAAGTCGGGACGATGGTGGTCCGAGCTACACGACGTGCAGCTGGTGCAGACACCGTTTACATCGTCGCATCTGGTGACCCACTGAATTACCATGGCAGAGAATAAAACTAGAAAGGTTGTGAAAATATCTTGTCAGTAGGTGGGATTGGGGTCTGGGGGAGTTGGTGGAAAAGAGGGAGAAGAAAAAGGGGGCTCGGGTTCGGGGCACAGTACTGTCACAATTACAGGCCAAGAAGCAGAGCCAACTCGCTTCACCGTTGAGGGCCATCAGGAATGAGAGGTTGCTACCCTCTCGGACGTTAGTTTACTATTCCATTCTGGGGGTTGATGGGCAGTTACTTGCACTATGCTGGAGGTAGCTGTGCAGCATGAGCCGATAAAAGTACGCACAGCGATGGAGCGAAGTCGGGTGTTCGCTGGCGTTCGCAACATACCAGCCGAAGCATTGAGGTCTGTCGCGGCGTCAGTAGGAACAAACTATGGAACATCGATCAAAGGTTTTGGCAAGGTAAACATGGGAGAGATCATGCAACTTACTTCGGAGAGGTATCAGGAACAACGTCGTAAGATATATCTGTTGTTGGGTGTCATGAGTATTGCGGCCTCGGCTGCTCTCGCACATGCAAACGCAGGGCTTGGGCTCACATTGACAAGTACATCACAGGATACCAAAGGCACAAGTGCGGACTTCCGTGCGCCTATGATGCATCTTCCATCCTCCAGGCGGGATATTCGGCTAAGGACACTCGGTAAGCAACCGCTCCACTATGTTCTGTCAACGAGAGAACACTTACTGCACAAGATTTAGAGTAAATACTGCGAGATAAGTGCCTGCTTCAAGGTCAGCATTTATACTCCTGTATACGCGCTGCAAGCACAATTAGAGACCAGAAGTTACTTACACAATAGGCCGGCCGAGTTGAAGAGGTATAGTTTTGACTCGAGCCGCCTCTTGGAGCCGTCTCTCACGATGAACTGCAACAGCCACCCAGTCAGTTAACCTCGAAACTGGCACGGAGTGTTGGGTTTGACCTACCGCTCTTTCGGTTAAGAAGAGACATATGGACTGGGTGTGATGTTAGCTACGAGCTGGAATCTTCACTGTTATTTGGCCGAGGACACTCGTACTATCTGGTTCGTCTGTCAACATATAGGCATACCTTCTGCGATTGATGATATAAGTCGCTTGACACACCTTTGTGGTGACATACAATATCAAGCAGAGGACTATGGCGGCCGAGCAGGCCTTCCAGTCGCTTGGACTGAGGCCAGTCCCATGCTAGAGGATGATGGTGGCGAGCGCAAAGGCCCACGAATCTATCAGGATGGCGAAGACAGCTGTCCGGTAGGCAGACCGGGATTCAGTAAGATAGCCATAGGGTGCTCGCGGGGCTGGAGAGGCATGAATATAAGGCTTACTCCAGATGACAAAGGGTATCTTCTTCCACGCCTTGACCGCCAAGTATCTTTGAGCTGCAGACAAGTGACAAGTCAGCATATGCCAGCCATACGTCGATGGGTATTGGGTAGAGGTGCACACATACTCAGGAATGCTGTCAAGACCACGATAGACAACAGCGAAATGAGCAAGCCTATGGCATGGCCGGCGACGAGCTCGCCCGGGTCGCGCTTGGCATGTCGCAGGATGGAGACCTGGTAGCGCTGCCCAGAGGCAGGCGAGGGAGAGTGTGGCGACATGACTAGGTGTTATGCATGTGCATCAGGCAGCGCGCTCTCGTGATAATGGAATGCTATAGCTCCTTTCGTTCACATCACCGGTTTTGTCCCAACGTGAGCCAGCGTGTAAGCGATTCAGGACGGACGGGGGGCTGGAAAGGAATCGAGGGAGGGAGGTTGACTTCTCTCCTTGACGGGGTCAGACTCTGTATATGCCAATGCAGAAGTTCTGACCCCCTCCCCTGGGATAGGTTTGGGATCGGCGATGTTAACTCTAGTCAGGCACACATGGCAGCATCTACAGTTTGGCGGCAGCACATTCTTAATCGGTTGACATTGGCGGTTGCCCAACTATGGGACGGGCGGCGAACGAGCCGCGGGAAAGAGGCGAAAGCTGATGGATGGTATTGTGGCAACCCTGGCAATCCCGGAACACGTCCACGAATCAAATGGCATGTCCGGGTGAAAAGCCGTCTGATGCAAGGAGGAGAGCCTGGGCCTGGGAACCAATGGATTATGCCAGAGACTGTGTGATGGATTACTCGTCGATTTAGAAGTAAACAACTGCTTTGGCTACATCTTGCATGCTATTGTAGATGGCAGGAACTCCAAGCTCGGCACCGGGGGCCCACGTGCAGGAGCGAGAGGGAGGGAGATAAGATATCCCTGGTTACGGACCAGTCTCCGTACCGCCATAGCAGTCGTTCTTTCCCGTTTTGCCTCCCGACATGTGCCATTAAACTCTAGTCTGCGACCTGCTCAGGTCTGTGTGAACAACATTCGCATGCCGAAGTTGGAGACACGCTGTTTGATTAGTCGTACCTCGCCAATGAGGAGGGAGTGATCGTCTCAGCCCGTCAAACCCTTTTGCCCTCGCCAGCTTGCCTCCCGTATTTTCAGCAGCTAAATTTGCTATCCTGGGCCAAAGTCTACCAAGGAAAGGGGGCGCAGGTGTTTTGGCCTTGCGGTCGTGCAGCCTCAAACTGTTCAGCCGGTAATAACGAGGCCGTAGAAACTTGAAAGGAGAACACGACCCGACGTTGGTTGCACTGACCTGAAAACTCGGCATGTTCACATTTACAGGCGTCCTTCAATACCTACCTTAGGTAGGTGAGAAGCCACAGATCGGAGATTCTCCTTGAGAGGAAAAAAGTACCTAGTCGAGTGATGAACCGCAGGTTTCTCTTTGGTACTTACAAGCAGAACCATCGGGATCTGGAGTATCGCTGGTCACTACCGTCTGCCTACATAGCCTCAGTTCATCAGAGAGATGAGTTTTTGTCTACGTTAAGCATATGAACAAATATGCTTCATGTGGTGGGAGGCCAAGCTCTGCTGTGACATGTTTTCATGACGCGCAAACTCCCGCACTGACTGTTGCCGAAACTACCGATAGCTAAGCAGACGACGGTATACTACTAGTGAACAGACAGGCGTATGAAGTTGCAGTTTTTGTATTTTAGGAGGACTGCAAGGACCGGGCCCATGTTTGTGCTCTGGATAGCCTCCCTTTGATCCAAAGTTTGACCCGTCATTACCGTGTCAATACTGGCAGCTAAAACATTACTTCCGTCAACAAAAGCCGTGGCCGAGATTCCATATTCGAATACACCCCAACGCCGTTCCAATGCGCATTTCCGGTACGCGGCCTCGCATCAAACCCGGGCCCCAATAGCGTCACGCGCTTCCCCCGCAACACCATCTACCCAACGCCTGTGTCAAAGACTATCATATGCTGCCATCCGAGTATGTACTACCTGAATACACTCTGTCGTATGAGTCATGCTATTTTGTTGTCTTCCCCTTCTTCAGTCTGTGTCACCCAAGCTTATGATGCGCTCGGGGAACTTCGACAGCCGCGCGTCTCCTCTGCCGTTGAGAAACCGAGTCTCATTCCGCATCTCGTGGTGGCTGAGTTCTTGTTCGAATATGGAACTTGTCGCGCAACCTATCTGCCAGGTTATGACCGGCCCGCTCCTCTGACGCCGCGTTGTCAGAAGCCCCATGCTGCTCGCGGAACTGCCTGAGTGCTCGGATACGCTCGTCCACTGAAGCATGCCTTAGCATATTCCAGTCTAGCAGTCTGGATCTCCTTCGGCGGTGTCCTGCGTCGCCATCGTTGCTTTCGACCTCCCCGTGACTACGCTGCGCTGCCAAATCAGCCTGCTCTCCTTCGCCATTATCCCCATCTTGCGTGCTCTGTGGCCGGAGGTCAAGTCGGCTTTTCAAGTTGTCAGCAATCATGTGGGCGAATATTTTGTGAATATGGTCAGGACTTACCATAACGGACATGTTCCGGAAACGTTCACCAGCCAAGGATCAACGCAGCCGGGATGGAATCTGTGATCACATGGGAGCACTCGCACATCTTCCCCAACCGTGAAGTCATCCGTGCAGATGGAGCAGCCAAGATTCTCGTCATTGACGTGGCTGTCTGGTCTCGCTGCAGGCGTGCTTGCTACGGCTGGGTTGGCCTCAGGACCACTTTTTCCCTTAGTCGTCGCCTCTGCCGGTACATTAGGCGTATCCACAGTCTCCCTTGACTGTACGGTATGTGTCACTTTGGCCGAACTGGGACGGTGGTCCCCAGAGACGCTCTCGAGCTCCTGTTCTAGATCTCCCTTAGCAGGAGCTGCTGGGTCACCGAACTTGACAATGGGCAAGGTCTCTAAAACGGCCCTCGCCAAGCCTCGAGCTCGACTCTGCATGGGCCGTGGTCCGTACCGTTCTGGATGTCGGTGTGCTCGAACTGCTCCAGTGCCAATTATAATCAGGAACAGCAGCGTTATCAGTCCCGTAATGCTATACAGGATACTCATGGCAACTGCTGAGTTGTTCCCGCCGCCTTGAGGGTTTGGGGGCGAGTCACCCTGGGCATCATTGCCAGTAATGGCTGCGCGAACCGTCCCGCCAGAATTCATCACCATCGTTTTTGCACGATTCGCTTCATCGTTGCTAACCATGGTCCAGATGGATGTGTAGGCGGGCTCTCCTCCCAGGGAGCAGCTCATCCCTCCCGTGCTATAAAGAAGTATGGCTCTTGGCTTGTTCGGTCGCGAGGTGATGGCGTTGAACATTTCGTCCGGTGTTATATATCCGTCGGGATTTGGGTCGCACGACATGTACGCTATCAAAGTCGGATCGTTGAGCTGGAGGTAATTATTTGTATCCACGTTGACCATATTGCCCTGGATGGCGAATGACTAGATTGCGAATTAGATATATCACTCGTTGAACTCGGACGGTGTCATTGGTACCTTAGACTGGACGATGGTGCCATTTAATCCGGCTTGCCTCGTCAACGGCGAGATGGGAACCCGGTCCGCAAGAGGGCCAGTGTCGGAAGGTGTGATTGCGCAGGTCATACCAGGCTTGGTGTAATAGTCCGGGACAACTGTAATATTCCGTATCGTCGGGGTGTCGGCAGCCACAGCAAAAGCGAGGCAGGCGATGACCAGCAGAGTGTAAGCCATCTTGGCGACGGAGGTAACGGTCGACGTCACCATTATCGGAATTATTGCAAGCAGTGCGCGCAATGGCACAGCGAGGCGCGCAAAGCTAGGTATGATTGATGCGATAGCCGTGGAGACCCGGGAGTATAGGAAATCCGGACGTTTGAACAAAACAGCCCCGGCCGAAGGCACACTGTCGCATCCCACGTACAGTACGCATCGACTCCAGCTCTTCCCCTGTTTTTATCACTCTTTTTTTTCTTCTTTCTCTTTTTGTATCTCTTTCCGAATTTCTCTCTCCCTCGCGCGCGCAGACACTAGCACGCTCTTGCCTTTTTCTTTCAAGGCGACGACATAGGGACAATGCGGGGGATCGACTTATGTCTCGCTCCGGATCTACCAGACAAATGACACAGCGGAAGGAAAGCCGGGAAAAGAAAGACGTCTAATGGCACCTGGCGATTGGCGTTTCCCGTTATTTCCTTGTTGAGATAGGCAGTCGGCAGTCGTAGGGGCTTGTTATAAGATTATTTTGCCCCAGGAATGTCGGCAACGGGATGAAGGAGGATAAGGTGTAGGATCGGATTGGTGGTGGCAGTCTTCAATGCCAGGGTACTTACGTCGGCATGATGGAGTGGGATCTGATGGTTCCAATTAACTTATTAGCGGGCTGGCGGGACCGGCGGACACTTCGACCAGCGACGGATGGACGGGCTTGGATGGTATTGTCGATTTTGGGGAAACGAGGAGCCAATGAATGTCGTGATTCGCTTGCAATTCCAGAGTCGGCCAAGCCGTGGCGAATGCTCGTCCATCAGCTGACTGTTCGGATGCGGGACCCTGGCGTGCCGATTTGCTAGCCGTTTGCCTGTCGCAGTGCGTGCCCGTTAGTTTGCCATCTGCCTGTCTGCTCTCTCAGTCTCTCCCATTTTCCCCCTTTGCTGGTGCTGGACAATCCGAGACGCATCTGAAATGGAGCTTGGAGCTGCGTTGAGCATCTGAGACACCAGCCCGGTTTTAGCGTCGGCTTATGGTTAAAGCACCATGTAGCTTTGCTACCCTTTGGGCCAATCAGCATCGCCCATGCTCGCGCACTGCCTCGAATCGTCCCCATGAAAGGACGATTCAATGCAAGTCAGTTTTGGATATCTATCGGTGTGCTTCTTGACGAGACGACTCTTCTCTTCCCCCCTCTTCAGATCCAGTCGATCTCCGGACTCCATTCACTGCAATATCCCCATCGTGCTGCATTAGGTTGTTGTTGATGTTGTGACCAGTAAGCAGCTCGTCGTTGATGGCCATGGCAAACATGGCAAACATGGCATATCTTCGGCTGTCAACGTGTGACACAAGTCTGTGAGCAGTTAGCCTAGCCGCGCCTAGCTCCCATTCTTGACAGCCAGCACTGTCTTAGAATGGGCAATATGATGTGCCCACGTCCGTGGTTTGGGTAAACACTTTAACTTCGGGTCATCACTAAAGTTTGACAGTTAACCTAGTTCACGGCTCGGGCGCAGGCAATTTGTCCAGGGCTGTCTCACGTGCAAGGCCCGTAACATCACAGCCCTGAGGCTTGTCACCCAGGGGCCAGCACCAGCCAAAAAGAACCCGGCGACTGGAGACAAAGACCTGGGATTCATGGGCCAATAGGCTCCTGAAGTCATCGCCATATGGCTTTGGACGATTCTAGGGAGGGGAGACACCTCGACTTTCCATGCTTCATCTATAGCACATATGGAGTAAGCGTCATATGGAATACTCTGCTTCCGAGATAACTGGCAGTTATGGGGCCGAGCATATGTAACCACCATCATCCTAACTGGTGCCAGAGTATCTGGGGCAGTTGCTAGTGACTGCGGTGCCTTCCAGACGTGCGAGTCTATCCAAGGCAGAGGGGCCATAGATGGTTACAGCCCTGGATACACTGTACTTGATACATATAGAGCGAAGTATGAAGCAAATCATACCTCACTACTTGAGCCGCATTCCTGGCTATCGTAGTATCGTGCCATATCACGTGTCTTCGGTGGCACAGCTGTCTCTGTAGCCTTGTGAAACTAGACAGCGAGATTAACCAGATCGTGACAGGCGCTTGACGTACACCCCGTAACGAAACAAGAGGCACAGGTAGGTTCCTGGCAGCTGCTATCATGCATATTTCCCCGATACCCCAGCACTTGGCTTGAGGAAAACACCGAAACTTCGTAGCTCTAAGCCCAAAACATTGTTTTAGGGGCATCGTCAAATTTCCTCTTGATATTTGCCCGTCTTCCGACAAACTCGGTAGATCTTGGCGAAACTGTCTCACACCGTTTCAACCCATCAGAAATTTCGAATATGTTAACTCGGCTGAATTCTGGGCTTTTGTGATTCGTAGACAGGACGCCCTCAATATAATTGAAGCCACTCGATGGTATGGTGTAAAGATGGGTCGGCTTTGAAGGTGGCCCTATTACGCAAGAACACCTCGGAGTAGCTTGTCGCTGTATTGTGCTACGCTGATATCCATCACATCAGGGGTTCCTTGGCATAACCCCTATTGCTGTTGCTCCGGTCCGCTACAACAAAGTCCACTCAACCGAGGCTGTTGGGCCAAGCGCTATCATGGCGACAAGGCCCATAATGATGTACTATTCTCATACAAAAACAATATATCTGTTGGTTGGTGATACGGGCTATAGTTGTCGGTAATCAGATGAAGCAAGAACGAGGCAAGAGTATGCACGTTCGCAAGAGGCTATAAGTGAATAGAGGTTGTCCAGAAAACTCTAGTCCGGGTACCTGCTAGATGCGAATTTCTTATGGATATCTTCCATACGATACCCTCTCGGGTATATAAAGGCCTCTCTTGTATGCTTCTAAGTCAGTGTGAATCTAGACGAAAGTTCAGCCCGCAGAATGTATCTCTCGGCTAGAAGGTACCAATAACCCCAGCACTTGGTCTCCCTTTACCTGTGCGTGATGATGTTATTCCTTCTTTCTACGGGCCCGTATAATACACTTATACGCCTCTGGTCAAGACCGCATATATACTCTCGGACATAGATGCATAGGCAGCACGTCCCATACCCCTCGGGGGGTCGGAGCGGCTCTGCCGCTCCCTAGGCGATAAAGAATCATCATCATCATCGTACAATACACTTCTGTGTCCTGACATCCCCATTGAGCCAAGACTACTGTAACGCAGAGAAGTTCCATGGACGTATTCGTAATATTGATCAATATGTGACCATGACATTGGCATGTTGGCGGTGTTGTTATTGTTTATTATTGACATCAAGGAAGCTGCTGCGAAGGCAAACAGCTCCTGATCTCCTATGGGCAACAGGACGTGCCGAGCTGGTGCCATGCTAACTATCTAGGTAACTCAGGTATTACCACCCGGTAGACCTCAAATGCGAAGTCCATGCATTGAAATGCAGTTGCCCTCGGCCCAGCGAGTGTAACATCCCTCCAGCTCTGAGCTTGTATGGCATTCTTCTTCGACGTTGAGGGTGTTGTCCGGTGCCGGTGATATTGACAGCGAGATATCTATATCTCTTCCATATCTTCCAAGTCATCCAGCACTGGCCAGTCGCCGACTTCAACTCGCTCAGGCCGGACAAAAACGCCATGCTTCATGGTCGACTCCTGGCCCCAGTATCGTGTACCGCCGATACTGCCATCGTTCTTGCCCACTGGCTCATCAAGCTGAACGCCCACCCAGGCGCCTAGTGCACCGGGAATCTCTTTGACATCTCCAACGTACTTGATCTCGCCTCTCTTTGTATCTTCGCCGCCTACCCGGCATCGCTTGCCCACCTCGATGTGACGACTCTTGATCTCCTGGAGAAAGGCATCAATCTTCGCTTGCTCCATGCTGGGAGCATCTGGGTTGAAGCGGCCCAGTTTTTCAGCCTTCTTCCAGGCCAGGACCGAGTCCGTCTTCTTCTCATACTCATCAGCTGGCATAACATACTTCTCCACACCCGAAGTGTCAGTATAGTTTGGCCGCTGCCCAGCTGGTCTAGTATCAATGACCTGTGTGTGATGATTAGCCACCGACACTGTAGACCCAGCTTTCTTTACACCTATAGCCCTCCGAAGCAGAGCTGATGGATGAACCATAGCCACTGTCGGGTATGTTTGCAATTCCGCGCATGATGCGCAAAGGCTCCAGGCCCGCGATTGCCGCCCGTGTCCATTTGTCATGTATGGGGAGACGGTGTTGCTCCGAACTTACCTGCAATTCTGCGTACGGGGCAAGCGGGAAGCTAGCCAGGTAGGTGTTGTCCTCATCGCGAGCCTCGATAACCACGGTCTCCTTGGAGGAGGTCTTCAAGACGAGCCGCTGAGCCGAAGGCGGCACCCCTGTCATGGGTTCCAGTTTTGTCTTGAGCTGAGAGATGGACCATGATGGCGTGATACGTCGTTCCGATGCCGAGTTCTCGGAAACGACCTGCAGCGGAACATCGGCCATGTTGTTGGCGGTCAAGCTGTTCAAGCTGTGGTTGAGATGAACGAGACGGACGAGACGAGCCGAGGCAGGCAAGTAAACCGAGGCAGGGTTCGTTCAAAGATCAAAGAAAGAATATAGGGTGTGGTCCAAGCTGCAAGCGACACCAAGCCCCTGATTGCGACACGGAATGGAAGGCTTTTCTAGAAGGGCGTTAGAAGTCGAAGCCCCTGTTGGTTTCGCGTTGTGCTGAACGTTGCGATCTTGCGGAGGTGGTGGTTTCCGTAAAAAGCGGCGCACAGAGCTAATACAGGGTTGTTGTTGGTAGCCTGGGTTCGGATAATGGGTCCCTGTCCCTCCTGTTCTTGTCAAGCATGGTACGGTAGTACTTATTTCTATGTACAGTAGCATCACAGTAGCAGGTCAAAGGTCAATCCAAATCCGAGGGCATATCAATCAAGCACGGCGTATAGACAATTAATTCGAAGAATCAAACGGGGTAGGCCTACCTGAGCTACAGTTCGTTCCTACATCGAGTAATGTGCACGTGCAAATCCATACCTACCGACCTACGTTATTGATGTGTAGATACCTACATGTATAGTGTATAACAGTGTATAACTTTAAAGCTCCAGGTGACTAAAGAGTCAATGGCTTGCCAGCCACTTCTTCAGCCACAATCGAAGTTGCATCTTACCTACCACAACCATCGTTCGTCGTTCATTCGATACCACCTCCTTGCTCGAACTCGAGACGGATCTCGTGGGGCCTGGGGGCTGCTGCCGTTACCTTAACATCCATCATTTCCAGGCTGGGCGTGGTTCATTGCAACCTCATTGATTCAATGTTATATCGGACCGCCATTGCGTTGCGCTTCACATGCTTGATGATGTGCTCATTTCCATCCCGGTTTCGAACGCGGCTAATCGTTCCCCCTTCGCTTTCTGACATCTTTGGGCCATCTGAAAAGAAATGTTGCAAGGTACACACCTGACCATATGGTCGATGAAACCACATCCCGTCTTCAATGAGACCAGTCTGCTTATTGGCGGCCCGTCGTTTACACCTCTACACACTGGACTTTCTGTCTAGGTCATTGGGACTTGTCATTTACCTAGGCAAACTACAGTACCGACAGCATCAAGGCAACTGGCAGAACAGCATCCGGCCAAACAGCATGAGTAAGTATATATCACTACACCACGATGGCAGGGCGTCATACTATACGCACGCCTGCCTATCCAAATATTGGAACTGTAGTTTTCTCTTTGAACGTTCCCATGTCCTCCCTCTGCCATGTGTTTTTATTTTATTTCCATCTGTACTTTCAGGTATGATCTTCAAACGGCATGCGATACGTCGTCGGGTAACCACTTACACGACCCTTCTGATATTCCCAATCCGGACACCACCACCTTTTAGCCGCCTCGCCGGTGGTGGAAAGGGCCAGTGACGCGGCTGAAGGCGAGTCCGAAACTACAAACACGCGGAGTGGTTCCCCTACTTATCATGCTGGACTCCAGGCGCAGATGAGGATAATGACCTATCATAATGTGAGACATTGCGCCACGCGCATCCCGATGTCTCTCCTGGAGTCCTGGACAATCGACAATCGCATTGCTGATGTACTTTGTTCGGGCGCTATTATCCGACCCCAAGGACGGTCGGCCCTCATACTAGTCATGGCAACCCCAGCGGGCACGCATCGTAGACACTCGATATCTGCCAGAAACCTTGGTAGAACATCTACTATCCTTCGCCTCGCACACCGCTGTGTGCTGCCAAGGCCCGACTGACTGGGCTGCACTGCACTGGCTGTGCCAACCCGATTTCTTTGTTTGAAAATCTGGAATTCAGATCTGCCCGTCCAGGGGGTGTGTTTAGGGCTCTCTGGGAAGATCGGTCAATATTGGTATGGTATCGTCCCAAGAATCAGGTACTATTGAAGCTTGTCGCCATAATGGCCGGATCTCCCAGATGTCTCACAGCAGCAGATCTGCTTCATGACGTCTTCATGGCTGCCTTCTCGAGTCCAGACTGACGACAGTTGGGCCACGATTTCATCCGATGAGGACATGGGAGAAGAGGCTGCTGCGTAGGCATCAGGAATCCAACCAAACGGCCAGGTCCAGGCATTGATGCAAGGCCAACAAAGCTGCCAGGCTTGAACAGAGTGTTCGGCACGGTAGGCGGCGTCCAGGGTCATCTTGCATCTTGAGGCGCAAACGGTCCCATTGGTTAGACAAGAGGGCTGTATGCATGAAAGCGCAGTCGGTTGAGCCCAACGCCTTAGGCTTGACCGTGACTGGTTTGGAAGGCTGACGAGCGGTCTCGTCATATTGTGATGCCCTATCAGTCAGTGTCAGTCCCTCACGGGAGAGCAACTATTCGCCTAGGAAACCGGCCCAATAAGTAAGTATCACATCCATATTGTTTCCAGCTCCCTCTTTTTCCCATAGTGAGGAGGTTGCATTTCTAGGGACTCGTGAAACACGGGGGTGGACGATGTCACCGGAGCGCCCGGCCATACCCGGACTATAGTAGTGGTTCGTTCGGTCGCTCCCTTGACGCTTGGAGGAAATTGGATTTCGAAACCGTCTTTCTTCTTTTTTTGGAGGAACTACTCATAGTATAGTGCCATCACGATACTGGCTGCGCACGGATTCTGGGTTCTGATGGTGGCAATAGCGCTTGCAACTAAATTAACTGACCTCAATTAATGATTCTGACAGCTACTTAAAACGACGACTTCAAACTCGTCACTCCGCTTTTCCTTCGGGCAGCAACAGCACCACCGATCCCCATCAGAGCAGTCGGGAGGGATAAAAATTGAAAATGCAGATGAAAAATGAAAAGTGAAAAATGAAAACACAATGCAATTGATTTTCACTACAGGGTACCCCGTAACCTACACCGTGACCGCCACAAGCACCCCACGCGGCTATGCCCTCGCCCTTGACTTTTTCTTATTCGACTGACGACAGAGGGGTTTCTTCTGACCTGTAGTGACTCGATTCAGCTAACCTTAGTGCCAAGAGTCATCCATCGTCCATCTCTGTACTCCATATCTCGCTGGCAGTTGAGCCTGGCAACAGCATCACACTTCAGCTACTCCGTATTTCATGGAGACATGGAGACATGGACATATTTGCACCAATTGTAAAAACCAAGAGAGCGCGCGCTTCGGTCAGGTTCTTCTTTCTTTCTTTCTTTCTTTCCTTCCTTCCCGGCTACCCTTGGCGGGCCCACAGGGAGTCTTCCACATTTGCATCATCATGGATGTTCGTTATGGACCCTGAACCTAAACGTGATCAAGTCGATCGAACAACCCACCACAATCTGCAAGACTAGCAAGGAAGCCTGGCGTTGCGAAGGACGAAAAAGAAGGCGACGAGCCGACGGGGATTTTGATCCTATCACTGGCCACCTATTGTGCGTATGCGACAAGACAAGACAAACAAACCAAAGTTGGGGAGACAATAGGGGAAAGAAAAAAAAAGGACGGACAAACGAAACATGTAGAGTCGTCAGCCACATAGTAACGTAGAAGTGCATGTGTGCATGTGTGTATGTGTGTATGTGTGTATGTATGTATGTAGTATAGGTTCGTCTGTTTGATAGCGCATAGATGAAGTAGTATTGCTCTCCTGTATCACGCGATGGCCCAGCGTGGCTTGACGAAGCCCACACCTTACCTTAGATATAGAAAATTTCAGATTGGGCCGCCTGAAGATAGCGAGGATAGATGGTCGGGTTTGCATGAGTAAGAAGGAGTCACATCTTCCCATGGATGGTGGATGGCGGGGGCAGATCACGGTTCATGGCAGTTGTGTGTCGTGACGCACGCCATCATCGACCCTCTTTCTGAAAGAGCGGTACGGCACCGCCTCCGGGATTTCTCTTGGAATTTCATACGTAGCTGCATACTACCTACCATGCGTAGTAATAACAACAACCAAGTGTGTGCGAATGTACGTACGCATGTGGCTAAGTACCTTACATGCTAAAGGCAAAAGCATTATGCATGGCTGACCGCCAGTTCATCAACCCCCCCAAGGGCTGGTCCCGGCAGTGAGGCATTGACGATGGATGGCAACTTGTTTCTCACTACTACTACGACAAGTGCAGTAGCTAGTATAGTAGCCAGTCCAGTCCCTCCAGGGCCCCGACCTGGGTGCCTGATTAGGATCTGTGCCAGTTCAGCCATCGGGTATTTCTATTTGTGAGTTCGCGGGCAAGTACCTTGTATGTAGCCACCTAGGTTGTAGGCGCACATAAAGATATAGATAGATGAGCGACCTGAACCTGGATACTAGAGCACGTGAAGCGGGTTTGACTTGACCTCAGCTGAGTCCCAGCTGTGGGAGCTGAGTATCCGAGCAAGCGAGAATATCGATCCATCCGAATCAGCATTGTGCAATGCTATACTCCGTACATCAGATCTCTACCTACTACCTAGTAGACCCCAGCGCCAACCTTAGACAAGTAGGCATGTAGTTGGGAAATGTGTTCAGGACCGAGATACTTGCTTCCCATGCCGACCTGCGACATCTCACTTCAAATCCAGACAGCATGAGAGCAGTGAGCAGTGCTTATTCTTAGCCCGTAGGACGAACTCAATTGGACCTGAAGGCAACCCTAAGCCAGCAGGCAGGTTAAGTACAGACTACTACCTACAGGCTACTACCTACCTAGGTAATGTATGGAGGCTTAAGTAGGTAGGTACAATGGAGGCTACTTTAGGTACTGCGCTACAGGCTGAAATGCCGCACAGACGTTGGAGACAGGTCCTGCAAGTTTCCTGCACCTGCACCTAGAGAGCCCCGTTTTCCCGCCTGCTTCTCCCTAAAGGAACAAGGCCCTTGTGAGTGAGTGAGTGTTCTTTTTTTTTCTTTTGCCCGGGCGGGATTTCCTTCTGCAATTGTTCTTTTGCCTTTATTTGTATCCAGTCAAATACGACAAGTCTCGACTTTTCTTTTCCCAATGGAGCAATAAATATACAATGGCTATTCTTCTTGGAACCTGTCTCTTGCACCCTGCTCGCTTACGGTTAAGGTTTACCGATCTGACACTTCATCTCCTTCCCACATTCAACGACCACCATAGGACCATCTCCAATACAAAACACTGCAACATCTATCTATATCCGTATACAGCACACAAGTAGCAGTAGCAAAGCAAGCAAGCAAGAAACCAAGAAACCAAGCAGCGAACACACCCAATCGGTATAGACCTGCAAACGCATTCTGCTTTCTGATTCCCACCCTACCCCATCCATCCATCGCTCATTCTTCGTGTACCTGGCCTGACACTACCTGCCTACTTACACGTACTGTGCAGTATCTTAGTCGAGTGACTTCCAAGGCTGACTTACTGTACTCGGGCACATGCGATACTACCCCAAGATGCTTGATCTGTACGGAGTGCCCAGATGTTAGGTAGGTCATCGGCAGCAGCTAGCTGCCCACATCTCCTAAGTGCTACGAAGACTAACACGATAGCTATCTCCATACACATATTATACATACCTACCTACATACATGCATACATAGCTATTGCCCAGTAAATGTCTCACTCAACGTCTGAATCAAAAAGAAAAGGCGGGAAGGCAGGAGCAAGAAAAAGAAGGAGGATGCGTCCCATCTTCATTCCAAATTGCTTCTCTCACATCAGCCGTATACATCAGAGTTTGGGATGTATTGGATGAATGAATAGAACGGACAGGAAGGTGAGGTAAGGCATGACCGTGACTGACTCTAGCTACGCTTCTGGGTGCTCGGCATCGGCAAATGTATGGGGGTTTATGGCAGTGCTAGGATGGAATACTAGGGAATGCTAGGAATGCCATGCCCACCTGGCTAGCTGGCTAACATACCTGGCTAATAACAGTTGAGACCCTAAAAGGGAAAGAAGTCGAAGGTAAGTACGGAGTACCTACCTGGGCGCCTGTACTTTTTTTTTTGTCTCTACTGCTCTATTGCTCTACTGGCCAGGTCGCAATTGGGGTCGCATATCGCTCGCTGAACGGGTTTCAAAGTCTCCACCGTCGTATGCAGTTTCATGGCAGCCACATTTTCATCATCCACCGCCTGATCATCCCATTGGAAGGAAATCTCCTTCTCCTGCTCTGCCCAGCTCTACTCTGCTGGCCGTCTCGCTCTACCTCTCCTGCCTGCGCCTGCCCACGCATTTTGGGGCCATTCCTGGTCCATTCCGGCCTCCGTGCCCTTGTACACATGGATGTACCGTCTGCCCTATGGTCTAGGAACCCCATCGGTTCTCAAGAGCCCTGGACAAGCCAGGACAGCCCTGGACGGTGCTTGGTATGCATGTACATCCATCCATCTTGAATATCCCAAACTCCATCCACTTCCTGCAAAGCGAACCCCATGCCTGTAAAAGGTTCGTGTCGGTTGGTGCCCAGATCATGACACACCTTTCTTTCTGCTTGAGCCTTACCGGCAGAACCCTGTCTCCTGCCTCTGGGCAGTAGCTCTGGAGATCTCTCGTCTTTTGCACCGCTAATGGAACACTGGGCACACTCTGTTCGGGCGACGTTCATGCTACCCGTCAAGCCGTCGCCGCCGTCTTGACTCTAAACTCCAGGTGCCAGTGCCAGTGCCAGTACCAGGCTAGAAGCCAGAAGGGATCGATCTGATCCGCTCTGCGCCGGCCAGACCATCAGCTCGTCGTCGTCTCCGTCTCGTCTTGTCATTGGCCTTAGCGCGCTGGCGAGTGAGATGGAGAGTGGTGGACTGTTCACCGCGAGGGTCATGCACGACTTCGTGGCCATGCCATCAGCCCCTAGTCCATAATAGCCCGCACCGCAGGGCCAACAGCTCATCTGTTCAACTTACATACCATACCTACTTACAGTACAGTACCAGACCATACCAGACATCTGAGACTTTAAGGGCCATCTGCCTATTCTCAGCAACGTCCGATCTCACCGAAGACGACCAGTCTCCCCGTTCCAGTTCCCCCGTGTTGGTGTGCGTCTTTGTCTTGCCTGCCCTGTAGGTTCGGGGATTTTGCTTGATCGACACGATCACGTTTCTGCGCTTCCTGAACCGACACAGCAGCAAATAGTCCATGCTCCTCCCACGTCGCCCAAAATTGTCATTGTCGGTCGTCCGTCCTGGGCACGGCACGGAACCGAGTCGATCCTGGGCTGGGTTTGCTGGATTTATTCTTTGGCAGTGTCATACGCCACCGACTCTGCCTCACCCGAGCTACTACTATAGCTGACCGATGTACATATAGACAACTGGCTCCCGGATCCACACTTTGTATGTTTCGACACACCTCACCTCACACCCACTCACACCCCCTTCTCCCATGTCAACATTCCTTTTCTGGTACCCATCAGGCCTGGTCTACTTGCTGGACTTGTTTCCTTGACCCTTGCACTCGTTCCCCCACTGCCCACTGCTACCACCGCCCTCAATCCGTGAAGTACTGTAGAGTTGAGCTTCCAGTCCACCGGCCAGTTTCTCTAGACATTTCCCTTGCTACTGGCCTAGCAGCTTTTCTTTTCCCTCTGTCTCAATCTGCAATACGCAAGTTCCCGACGTGGATCCCTCACATACCCTGCTTTCTGTCTATAACGACACTCCACTAGAGACATGAGCAACGATAAAGTCACTCTGGCCCGCAAGACTCTGGAAAAGTCACAAAGGCCGACTGACGTATTCCTCCATCCTGGTACCTTCCTCTAGAGCCTGTGTTGAGCCTTCACTGATACCCTCATTGGCCCAAGAGTTGCCTGGCGAGCACCCAATCATGTTGATATCTTCCCAAACGCGACTCACACTGGACTGATTCAGAATCTTGCACCCGGGGAGCCTCTTCTTCTTATTCTTTCCCAAACCACGAAGCACCACAACGGTCAATCATTCGTCTCATCTTCGGGCCAAGACTAACACCTTCAGACCAAGCCGCCCTACTACCCTAACTGCATACCACACCCATCTCTGCCGGACAACCATCACCTCTTCCTACCACCGCTACTAACACCACTGCCACCGTTACTTCTTCTTCCTCTTTACCACCTTCTTTTTTAGGATTTACTGTTACGAAAGTTACAGGTAACTCTTGCCGGCCTCTTTGACAAAAGTCCACCCTGAGTCCCGTTTGTTATTCAAGCACTCAACATAACAGCAACACCACGGAGCATATCGTCTCCTGTCGTAACGAAAACACTGTATGCTCCGTTAGTCACTCGCGCGGAAAGCGCCTTCGTGAGGAACATAGCCTGCTCAAGGCTCCGTAGGCGACAGACCGCCACCGTGGATATCGCCTCTCTCCTCAAGGGTCCCGACTCGTACGAGTCCTCCATAACTCCTTCCCAGCATCACCGAGCAGCTTCAGTGCCTACGACCGTGGCGGCCACAGCTTCTACCGTGCCCATAGGGCCCCCCGTGTATGCGGCACCCCGTCTGGAGCCGGGCCCGGGTTTGGGTGTTCCAGCAAGACGCATGATGGCTCCCCACGCAACAGAATCGCCAGCCAAGAAGCAGAGCAAGTGGTCAGCCGAGGAAGATGCTCTGATAATCGAGCTTCGCGGAAACGGCATGAAGTGGGAGGACATCTCCAAGAGGCTCCCGGGTCGAAGTGCGATCAGCTGCCGGCTTCATTACCAAAACTACCTAGAGAGACGAAGCGAGTGGGATGATGAGCGTAAGAATAAGCTGGCAAGACTTTACGAGAGGTACGTCCCCAAGTAGTGTCTCGAGTGAATGACAATTTCCGAGGCAGAACCGCTTGCGGTCATCCTTGGGTGTTTGCGCAAGTTGCAGGGCACTAACCCAGACGCAGATTCAAACCCGAGATGTGGGCAAAGGTTGCGGAAGAGATGGCCATTCCTTGGAGGGCGGCAGAGGCAATGCACTGGCAACTTGGCGAGCACGATATGGCGCGCCGAGCAGGTGTTGTGCCCTTTGCGCTCTCGGCGGTTAATCTAGACAGTGCGCAAGCAAGAGGACCCCCGCGGGGTCATAGCCACTCGCACTCACAAGGAAGTCTTCCACGCGACATGGTCGGCCCAACGAGAAGTTACGGTCGAACGCCCACTATGCCACAGGCACGACCGATTGTTACACGCAAAGAAAGCATGCCGCCTCACATGCCATCCCATCTCGAACATGGCCCCAATTACGATTACGCACCACCTGGCGGACCCTTGGCACCGATACAAGCGCAGAGCCAGCAACGGCCCGGCATGCTCCCTGGCCTAGCGGAATTGACCACCGGGGTCAGCCCCTACAGCACACCGGCCTACTCGATCGGAATTCCTAGCGTCAGTCCTGCACAAAGCGCAACTGCAAGCCCGGGCCCATTCATTCCCGCCATGGCATACCCGCCACTCGAGCCGGCCGGGTCGAAACGGCGCAGAAGTCCGGATTTCACGCAGGGCGAGGCGAACCGACGGAGGCACCTGGATCCGCAACCACTGGAACGAGTCATGCCACGGCACATGCCATGACAATACATAATCACACGGGGCACGAAAAGAGCTCAAGTCCACAACGGGGGCCGGAGTTTTGGCGGTGTTGACTGGAATAATGTTTGATTTAATCTGCATGGGAATATTTGCACTTGGTGACACTTTTTGGGGTTTATTGCCTCTTCCCGTGGAGTTCACACGGGGAGAGAACGCATGTTGCATCGGGTTGGAGCGAGCATATGGCTTACGGGAAATGCATGGAGACATTCAAGGCTTGGAGTGTTCTGGGATGCGGTGTGTGTGTGTGTGTGGTAGTCATGGATGGTCATTGTTTTTGTTTCCCTCTTGACGATTTTTGTCTTGCTTTTTTTTCTTGGTCTTTCTGGTTTTTTGTTTTTCTAAACCATGCACAATATCCATGGCGCCTACTAGAGGAGAGACAAAAAGTCGCACCTTGTTTTTCCTTTTCTTTGGAAGCATGGCTCTACTAGAAGGCGAGGTTATGGCCAAGGCCGATATCGACGATGTCGGTGTCCCTCCACATTTTCACAGGAGGCACAGGAGGACAGGACAGTACAGTACGTATGTAGCAAGGTGTCATGGAAGGGGAGGTCTTTGACCTTATGTTTACGATAGCAACAACAATGTTGGCACAAATCATGACGGGAAGCTGCATCATTCCGAAGACAGACAGACATTGTTGAGATGGCAAACTTTTAGGTTCCGGGTTGGACAGTGGTCGCAAGAATATCATTAGCCTTGAAAAAACAAAATGGCAGCGGGAAAAAGAGGTGTGCGTGTGTGCGTATGTGTTTGGAAAGGTAGACAAGAGCGTTGCATGCGCGCGAACAACATGATAGACCAAGGAATTTTTAGATCTGACGAGAGACGTCTATTGCTCTTCTTAGTTTTATGGAGTTGGGGGTACTCGGGAATATTTTGTGTCGTAGTGGTCGCTCATGATCACCGCACATCACTTATTATGTATTTATAAGTACTATCATCCAAATGGATAACGATGCCATGAATTTTTATTTATTTTCTTTCTTCTAACATCATCAAGTGCGTCGGCTTGCTACTACCCACCAGTTGTCTTTATCGTAGCCATTCCTCACGACCTTGCCGCCCACGGCCTCGACGTCTTCCTCCAGCTCTCCCTTTCGGAAGAGGTGGTAGTATCGCTGGTACGTGGTGTCCGGCACAGCGGCAGGGTCGGGGGTGCTGCCGCTGCCATCCTCGGCGTTACCGGCTGCCACCCCTCCCTCTTGTTCCACTGCTGCTGCCTTTTTCTTTGTCTTTGTCTTTGTCTTCTTCTCCTTTTTCTCCTTCTTCTGTTTCAGTACCCACGGCACCAGGAGGTCCTGCTCGGTTCCCTCATCCCAGCCACGCCGGCTGTCCGACTGCTCCAGAGCCCATACGTAGACAAGGATCTCACCACCACCACTTTCGCCATCGGGTCTTCTCACACAATCCAGCAGCGCCCGCACAGCCTCTCGCCTCCGCTCGCGGGTCGACATGTGGTGGATGACAGCGACGCAGATGGCGAAGTCGGCACGGCCCTCGGGGAAGGGCAGAGATAGGCCGTCGGCAACGGCGACGTCCTGGGAACGCTCGACGCCGCCGTGGTCGCGGGCGAAGCGGACCAGGGAGGCGCTGCGATCGGAACCCTGCATGTGCACGCCCGGGTTGACGCCCAGGTACTTGCCGTTGCCGCAGCCGACGTCGAAGCCTACGGAGCCGGGAGCCAGCGAGGTCAGGAATTCGGCGATGACGGGCCAGGGCTTGTAGCGCGTGGCACTGAAGTGCGGCGCGATGGACTCGTAGACGGCATGCACGTGTGTCTCCTCGTACGAGGCGGCCTCGGTGGACGAAGAGGAGGGCGCCAGCGTGGCAGCTGTGGAGGGCGGTGCAGCAGCAGCAGCAGCAGCATTCGCTGTCACTGACGACGACGACATCCCTATTGAGGTGGCAGTGGCGGTGGTGCTGTCAATTTGACCTGACGGCGGCACGGGCACTATAGGAGCGGCGGTGGCAGCAGTAGCGGTGATGGGAGGTTGCATTCCATTTCCGGAAGCAGAGGGGGGAGCCGCTGCATGCGACGCTGCGCTGCTACCACTGCTGCTGCTGCTGCTTGGTTGTTGACTTGCAGAAGCAGCAGTAGCAGAAGCAGTGTCAGCAGCGTCAGCGACCGCCGGTGTCGTCGGTTGCATCTTTGGTACGGCGGAGTGAACGGACGGACCAGACGACGTGTGCACCAAACTTGGACACACACGCACACGCACACAGGCACTCACACACACACACACACACAGACACACTAACTGACCAACCAGCCAACCCCTAGTAAGCGGCTTCGATCCTTAAGCACAGGGCGGTGTCGCAATTGGCGATATTGTGGACAACAAATGCCTCCAACTTACTAACCATACGAGGTTGTATGTACGTAGCGTAGTGCTGGCTGTGTGTTCTTCTTCCTGTTCGGTCGGGTACGCAAGAGTCCGGACCGGTCACCGCCTCTTTCTTTTCTTTCTTTCCTTCTGTTCTGTTCTGTTCTCGAAGTCTGTCTCGTGGACCGACTGAGGGACCCCTCCTCTCTCTCTGTCTGATGACTCCTCCGCTTCCAAAAACCTCGAACTTTTCTCTCACACGCCGGGGGTCTAGTTCCCGGATTTTTGCTCGCTCTCTAGGTCCTGGGATCCTTCTTAATCCCTGTCCCTTACTAGAGCTAGAGCGAGCGGGCACGAACACGTCAATTCCACAAGTTCCTTTTTTCTCTTGTCTTTTTTCTTTTTCTTTTCGGCCGACAGGACAGAGAGAGGAGAACCAGTATGGATGGAAACGACAGGGAATACGGTATGTACTGTCGAGCTGTAAAGAGAGAGTCTAGGAGTGTACGGAGTACGGTGACGGAATGATCTGACGTCCTACTTTGGTGGGCAAAACCCCGGTAGTGGCGGCTTTTCGCTTGGGGCCTTGGTTCGTTCCCACACACAACGGGCGCTGCCGTAAAAGGCCGCGAAGAGAAAAAAGAATTTAGCGTATTCATGCACTAGCACCACTTGGGGTAGTTGTTGTAAAGAGATATGTGTGCAGCTGAAAGATACGTATGTGTGGTCGGTGTGTGCTGTACTGTATGGAAAGCAAGTAGAGATGAGAGATGGATCTGTCAGATTGCGATCCAAGTATCGAATGCCATATCCTATCACATCACATCACATCAAATCAAATCAAATTAAATCACCACAGACGGGAGATCTCAGGTCAAGGTAGTACACGGAGCGGGAGGCTGCTGGATCTGGCCGTTTGATGTCTTCTTCTTCTGTGATCTGATGTCTGATGTCTGATGTTGTGTTGGTGAATGCGGGATGCGACGGCCAGACAGACGGCAGGCGGGATCGATGTCAGAAAACGGTTTGCGGTCTGCTTAAGGTTTTGTTTCCCCCTCCATTGCCACTGCCACTGCCACGGCCACGGCCACTACTACTACCTCCCAGTAGGTACGGTACATACTTGCCTTGTATCACTTGATCTCGACAATATGCGATCGCATACTACATGTATGCCGTGTTGATCGGTGTATGTGACCATTACAAATTGCCCAAAGGAGAAACAATTGAGAGATTTATTAGTTTTCCCTAGCAAGCAGGCAGGCTATGTATCTTGGAATGTACCGGCTACCTACATGCATCAATACCCCCTTCCTTCCACATCTTGCACCCAGACATGAACCCAACCCGCCCGGTTCCAGTTCGAGTTCGTGTCTTGCCTTGTTTCGACAACATGAGCGGCGCTCTGTTAGGTTGCCTTGCATGAACGAGACGACTGCAGACGACCTCGACCATCTCGACTTATGGAGGCCCAGACTCCTCCATTACGTACCGCACTAATAGTATAGCTGTGATATTGCATACATATTGCCCCAGTACTATTACTAACGGACTCCTGCCTTTTCTATTTTGTCAGGTATTGACCGACACTCGCAGATGCAAGGTATCTACTCTACTACTTTACGGCAACCTAGTAATAGTACCAGTTGGTGGCTGAGGTGGTGGAGGCGGTTCTTCTACAATACCCCCAATACCCTAATACACTAGGTTAGTTAGTACTACTACCACACCCCTACAGCAGATCGCTCTGGTCTGCTGCTGTCTGTGGGCGCACAGGCGTGGGCGTGGCTGCGTGGGTGTGCGGACGTGGGGTTACTTACTTACCTTACCTTACTTTGGATTGGGAGCATGTACAAACAACTAACTGAACAACGATTAACTGGAAGCTGGTCTCGGCCACTTCGGCCCATCAACCAGGCAGGGCACCGGGTTATGGCAAGCGGGCAGGCTTGTAGGCAAGCTGCTAGCTACCTAAGGAGAATCGAGAGCAGTTAGGCCAGCCATGCGACCGCTTTGCTCCTGCATCGGACAATTCTTTTGGGCGAGCCGTAGAGGAATGACTCGCGTTGCAGCCATCGGGTGAGCGCCTCTGACTCGACCCGGTCCGGAAGCAACCGAGATCTGGCCCAGACTAGCATCTAGATGTATGTACACGCGTATACATACATGCATGGGGTCAATTGATCACCACCATCCTGGACCCTTCACCAACATAGTAAGCAAAAGAGTGATATACTACATCTGCCACTATCTCCCACTTTCATCAAACTATTTACACCTGCAGTAGCATGTCACGCGTACAACTCAGCAGCCCTTTTATCGCCTTCCCGTGTTCAGCGGGCTCTTGGCGTCGTAGACATCCGTCGTAATCAGATCTGGGTAGTCCACACCACCCTGCTTGAGCGCCTCCTCCATGATCTCCATGATGACAATGCTCTCCTCCCACGGCAATGTTGAACTCTCCCTCTTCCCGTCCCGCAGACATCTGGCGCACTCATCAGCCTCCCAGAACATGCCGTGTCCCCAGTCTCGCTCCTTGTCGTGAGGGATCGGGCAGTCGACAATTTCAACCTTGCCCGCGCTGTCCTTCTTGATGATCCGGTATTGCAGCGGCTTGAAGGCAGGGCCCATAACTTGGATCTCTCCCAAGGGACCCTGGATCTTGATGGCAGGACCGCCACTGTTGTGGCCGTCGGTATCGGTAGGAATACGAAGACACGTCATGGCGATTCCCATGCTCTTGTGCTTAGGGAATTGCAGAATGATGTTGGTCATCTCGTCGGCGCCCGTGGTGTATTTGTTGATGGCCGCAACCGTCTTGGGTGCCTCCTTTTCTTGTTCCGGCTGGCAATGGTACAAGATCTGCATCAACCAGGTCAAAGAGTAGATGCCCAAGTCCAGCAAAGCGCCTCCCGCCAGATCGACATTAACCATGCGGTGCTCATCCTTGAAGGTAAGGGATCCGTTAGGGCCGTCGTTTCCGAACGAGTTGTCGGCAATGACGCGATACACTGGGCCGATAATGCCCGACTGGACAAGCTCCCGGATCTTGACGCTGAGGGGGAAGTATCGAGTCCAGACGGCCTCCATCAAGAAGAGGTTCTTGGAGCGGGCCGTCTCGACCAACTTCTTGGCTTGAGCGGCCGTCACGGTGAAGGCCTTCTCGCAGAGAACGTTCTTGCCGGCTTCCAGCGCCAGCATGGTGTTCTGGAAATGGTGGCTGTGCGGGGTGGCCACGTAGACAATGTCGACGTCTGGATCAGCCACCAACTCGGCATAGGAGCCGTAGGTCTTGACGCCGTCGGGAGCCCTGACCTTGGACAAGAAGTTGGTGGCACTGTCCTTGGAGGTAGATGAAGCAACGGCAACCAGCTTGTGAGCAACATCCTGGACATCACGGGCCGCCGGATTGGTGAGAAGGTCCTTTACGAACACTATGCATCTCCATGTTAGTAAGAGCTACTGTCTTCCTTACTCCAAGCATTTAGGACGGACGTACTCTCGGCGATCCAGCCCGTAGCCATGATGCCCCACCTGACAGTATGCGGTTGGGAAGCCATAGTTGTGGCGTGGTGCAATCAAATGGGTGTGGAGCCTAAGACAACAGATTCCTTGATCCTTGGTTCAGGAGAGGACAGACAAGAAGCGCAAGTCGATATTCGAAAGAGTTGGTACTTGAGGTAGGTTTTGTTAATGAACCACATGCAGGAAGAGAGGAAGATATTGAGAGGGAGGAAGAACACCAGGCAGCCATCTCCTCTTTCTAACACTGCCCGAACGGTCGTTGGCCCGCGTTGCCGTTGAAGGTGGGGTAATGGCCTGGTTGTGTTTACCTATACCAACCTTCAACCTTAGTCGACGACATCGTGCTTGCCCTCTCGCCGGGTAAAAGCGCAGGATCAAACCATAAAAGGGCTCTTATACCAGTAGAGGTCAAGCTGATACTTGTGGCGGTTATTATTTTACTTCGTGCGTCGTCGTGATCATATTCTATAACATTCTATAATACAAAAAGAAAATTGCGATATGCTTGTGGTACTAATGCCGACGTCATCCATTTTCCGATCAACTACGGCTATTTCCTTCCCCCACGTTCGGGGTCAACCCCACGCAACATGACCCCTGCCACCTGCCACTGTAGTATTGGTAGCAAAGGCCGGCTTATACACACTCTTTGATCTTGAGGCTCTGTGACTATGATTCTTCGCCACTAATTGTCAAGGGGAAGGAGAAGCAAACATTTGGGGTCACAGAATTGAACCGATGATGAAGTAATTGGGCAACTACCATTCAAATTGCTTTATATTGACCACATTGGAGTGTGGTCGAGCCTTAGACTCTATCAGCAACAATACTATATAACCAGATCATGTCGTCGAGATTCCTCGGTGCCCCATGTACACAGACTTTGGTTCCTCTACTAAGACGCAATATCTCCTCCTTGAAGCCCTCTTATTACTCTCCTGCTATCCACCCTAACACAACAAGAAGCATGGCGACTACCACCAAGCCCCCAGCACCACCGCATCAGGCCTCCTGCGCCCTGACCCAGGATCTCACACTGCCCGACTTCGGCCTGGAGCGGCCTCCGACCACCACCCCGCGCCTCGTCTACGGCACCGCCTGGAAGAAGGACCGCACGGCCGACCTCGTCTACCAGGCCCTCAAGCGCGGCTTCCGCGGCATCGACACGGCCGCCCAGCCCCGACACTACCAGGAGCGTCTCGTGGGCGACGGCGTGCGCCGCGCCGTGGCCGAGGGCATCGTCGACCGCGACGCCCTGTACCTGCAGACCAAGTTCACATCCGTCGACGGCCAAGACCTGGACAATCTGCCGTACGACCCGGCCGCGCCGCTCGAAGAGCAAGTCAAAGCCAGCGTGGCGAGCTCGCTGGAGAACCTCGCCGCCATCCCATCCTCCTCTTCTTCTTCCGGTGCAACGCCAGCACCTCCTTCCTATCTGGACTGTCTGGTCTTGCACTCGCCCCTCCAGACTCCCGAAGACACCCTGACCGTGTGGCGCGCCCTCGAGACGTACGTGCCGCGCCAGATCCGGCACCTGGGCATCGCCAACGCGCCCCCGGAGATGGTCGAGTACCTCCTGAGCCCCGCCGCGCGCGCCCGGGGCGAGGTGCGGGTCCCGCCGTCGGTGGTGCAGAACCGCTTCTACCGCGAGACGGGCTACGAGGTGGCCCTGCGGCGCCTCTGCCGGGAGGCCGGCGTCGTGTTCCAGACCTTCTGGACCCTGACGGGCAACCCGCACCTCCTGAGCGGCAAGAGCAAGTCCGGCGCCGTGGTGGGCGACCTGGCGGCGCGCGCCGGCATCAGCCGCGAGGCGGCCTTCTACGCCCTCGTGCTGGGCCTCGAGGGCACGTCCATCCTCGACGGCACCACCAGCGAGGAGCACATGCGCGCGGACCTCGAAGACATTAAGCGGATCGAGCGCTGGGCGGGCGGCGAGGGACGGGAGGTGTGGGAGGACGCTTTGCGGCGCTTCAAGGGACTTATCGGGGATGCGTAGCCAATTGAGAATGCTGACAACTTTTGTCTCGGGATGGCGCAAAAGGGTGGTACGTAGTATCACGTACAACGTCCAGCAAAACGACATAGGCCCAGTTCTGACGTAAAAGCCGCATTCATGAGGAAGCAACTGGAAAAGGCACGACTAAGGATGCCTCAATAAGCAGGGTATTTCCTAATATTGAGAACGCCCTCACCAAATTGGTACCCAGGTTTCTGGAAACATGTGTAATTAATTGTATCTCCCTGACAATGAAAGCACTGCTTCTACCAGGTCATGCCAACCATGCCAATTGTACGGAACAGGAGTATTGGCTCAGTACGACTGGCAAAATATCACATTTCACATTGGTGTCTTCAAGAATTAAGGCAGCTCGCGAGGTAGCTGCGAGGAATGAATATGTTTATCAGAGCTTCCGCTTCCCCTACTAAAAGGGGAAGGTGCGTTTTGTTTGATTGATGAGGCAGAGAATACCTAAATTATCGTATTCAACCGGCCTGAATGCGACGGACCTATGTACAACACAGCAAAGCATGCCCAGGCCCGCGAAAAGCAGAAATGCAACCCTCAAGAACGCCGAAGAGGCTACAAAAGCTCGTGGCTGGCCTCCTTGATGCAATCAACGTATGGCGAGCGAGGCTCGCAGGAAAGAATACACTGTAGAAAGAAGAAGAAGAAGAAGTTAGAGCAAAGTCGGTCGGTCGATCAATTGGATCGACCGCCTTCTAGGCCTCCATCTTCAACTTGCCGGCTCGGAGGCTAGTCAGATCATCCTGCTTTAAAAGAAACATGAGTCAGTGTTTGGTCTCAGACGAGCATATAAGAGTGGGAAAAGAAGCTTACCTCTGCTTTCCTCTTGCCCAAAACTGGCTCTGGCGTGCTTCGACTGCCGCCGCCACCGTACTTCACCGCGGCGATGCTGCTACTGCCGCCCGTGGCTTCGCGGTGGCAGCTAGCGTGATATATGCGGTCACCGACTTCGAGGGCGTCCTCCCAAACCCACTCCTCGTCCAGGTAGACCTGCTTGAACTTCTCTTGGCAGATGGGACAGACACTGTTGAGCAACACCGGGTCGTCGGGGACGGGAATATACTGCATTTTGGGGGCTTTGGACACTGAACCACCCTGGGTTGCGTTGGACTGGGCCGTGGGCACACCGCCGATGACGTCGATCGTCTCGCGCGTGTTAAGCCAGTCCTGCTCGTCCACGAGCCAGCCGCGGTTCTGACCGGCCTTGTCGGCCTCGGCGATGCGCTGGTTCACCTTAAAGTGCCAGTCCATGTGCGCCGTCTTCTTCTTCTTGCCGTCGGCGTCGTTCTTGAATCTGCGGCCGCATTGTGTACACGGTGTCCCAAGCGAGTCGAACAGGAACGGCATGAGATGAGGTCGAAACCTAGTAAATTCTTATGTCAGTGATCTGTGTCACATTTGTATCTGTGTGGCCAGCTAGCCATGTAGCAGCAGCAGAGAAAATGGGTTAGTCAGGTAGGTGGGTAGGTAACATACTGTTTTAACGAATGTGTCGTCAACGTCATATCGCTTGTCGTGTTTTCCACGGTCGGAGGTCCTGTTGCTGCAGGTCGAGGCAGAGAAAAGGGTAGTGGCATAGATGGCATGGTTGGTGTATGATTAGGGGCTGGTATAGAGCCGCTCGCAGGACCTGTCGAGGGCGGAGGAATCATGCCGGCTTTGCGTAGCATCTCCATCAAAGACAATGCGTCTGAAGGCGCAGGAGCTGCAGGAGTTGGTTGTCTCGGAAGCTCGACTCTTTGCGGCGGGGGCGAACGTATCGCCATTGTTGCAGGGGGTGGTTGAGGTGTAGAAGCTTGTGGTGTGGCAGAACTTCTTGCCAACAGAGCAGCCAGAGCACCGGAACCCAGTAGAGAATCTATGGAAACCTTCGGCGCTGCCGGAGGTGCTGAAGGAGGAGCTACTGCTACGGCTGGTGCTATAGGTACGGGTGTAGGGGTTTGGGCAGGAGTTGCCCTTATAGTCACAGCAAGTTCAGCAATGCGATTCTTTATGAGCACTAATTGATCCTGCGGCAGGTTCTGGGTTTGAAGGATACTTTGCAAATCCAAAAGCGCCTTCAGTCTTGTTTGTATGCTAGGATCATGTGGGCTGCGTGCAAATTCAGCTTTAGAGGCTGCGATGAGCTGCTGAATGTCATTATTCAAAGCATCTACGCTGATTCCGGGCTGTGGCATTCCATAGCCTCCAGGATACGGCGGCTGGAAGGCGGGCATGCTTGCACTTGGTTGAGGTGTCGAACGTGTGGGCATTGACATGTTCTGGACGAGAGAATTAGAGTACGGTCAAGGCTTCAATGGGCGCAAAAACTTACCTGATGCTGAGGATATTGACCGGGTGCTTGTGCCGGAGGAGGGCCATATGGACCGGCACCGTTCGAGTGGTTGCCAGGATAGCCGCTGGCTTGCGATGATGGCCGGACATTAGGCGGCGTGGGCGTCTCGCGGTATGGCACAGGTGGTTGCGGTTGCTGAGCCATGGGCCTTCCGCGACCGAGTAGCTGCTGTTCGTTTCGATAATGTTGTTGTTGGGCCTGCATGGCCGAGGTCCTCGCTTTGATCAAAGCATTCTCAATAGGGCGTGTCACATCCGGTGGAAATACAGGACGAGTATCAATGGAACCGGGGATGGGCTCTTTCCAAGTCTTGAGCATCTCGTCCATCTTCCTCCGGGTAGCCATATCCACGGAGGCATAGGCATCCATGTAGGTTTCGAACAGCCTCTTGCCAAAGAACAGAGTATAGGGCGTTCCCACATTCTTGATGATGGAGTCGAGTACATATAGCGAAGGCAGCTTCTTGTGTGCTGCGACCTGTTCAGCTGGTCAGCAGTGGTACGTGTTAAGATGGTCAATAGTTATAACGTGTCGACGTCCAATGGGCTTGATGCTGTTGGACAGCTAGGACATGTCGGTAGTGGTAGCGATAGTAGAAAAATGAAAACTGCAGTTTCAACCTACCCTCTTGATGTGGTTTTGCAATGTCTGTGCGATAGCAAGGGCATGCTCAGTGTTTTCTCTTGCGATCATGGTCAAATTCTGAATGTCATATCGGTTATTCACCTGGAGATCCTCGAGGGCTTCGCGAAAGTCCTCGGCAAAGTGTTCAGATTCCTGATACGACGCCATGTTGGTGACTAAATTGATGTTTCGTACGACAGACAAGCCTCTCTGCTTCTCCGAGAGAGTGTGTAAGGGGAGTGGTAATGGTAGTAATGGTGATGAGGGAGAAAATAGATCTGTAGACGATCTGCGAAGGAAATTGTCGTCAGGTTTTCTGTTTGTTTTTTCTCTTCTTCTTCGTCTTCTTAAAAATGTTTGCACAATGAGAACAATAGACAGCGCTGCGTCAATTGACAGTTATCACAATGGCCCAGCTTGAACCCTTTTAGAGGAATCTCTTCATCAAGGATAGGTACTGAGATGTGTAATTCTGGATCTTGTGGTTCATTCCCACGATACAGACTTGCACTCCTCTGCCAAACTCGATTGAATTTTGCGAGAAAGGTAGCCTGAAATCAAACAGGAGGCCACCTCCCAAGACTTGTATCTTCCCACCAAATCGTCCCCAACCTGAGCTACAGATGACCACTACGCCAGCAGGCGTACTTGCCTAGAGGGATGGCGATCTCTTGATCGAGGTCAAGCTTCTGTTTTCTACGAGCCAACGGACGAGGTGGAAGAGGGCGCGTGACGTGACTTCGGCTGGTGGTGTGACGATGACGAATGAAAAGCGTGGCAGTCCTCGTCGTCGTCGGGAAGAAGGCGCGCGCGCGCAGCTGTGGTGAGAGATCTCGATACTGTTTATTTAGGTAGAATAATCCAAGCAGTAATTCAAAAGCGAGAGGGCGCGCAGCTTGGGTTTTGGACTCGGGGGTTGGATGGGGTTGGTGTTGCTCTTGATGTTGAAAGCTTTGCTTTGTTGCGCGGCTGGAAGAACGAAGATGTCTTTGCTGGAGACACTCTTGTCAGCTTCGGCTGGGGGGTGGACAGCGCTGCTAACCAAGCTGGGAACAAGCCTAACCTTAAGGGCGCACGTACCACGTTGCATTAATTGGCTTTATTCACTTACTTATTCAATGCACAACCCCCTTTCTCCGTGATAAAGGAGATTCTTTTACCGAAACAACAGAAGTCTGAAAGGATGGAGACCAGACTTCTTTGAGTATTGCTTAGATGTGCATCAAAATCATATCTCATTGTTTATAGTTGGTCACATCGAGTTTGCTCACACAGTGAACACTTCAATTTCAGACAACCATCACCAAGCAGCGCATACTCAATGACAGGTGATTCTGACTCCCAAATTGTATAGTATAAGTTGCCCAAGACGATGTTTACTTATGGGATCAACCCATCGTACTGGGCCAATTCTCACAGCTAATCCTATATTCCGCATCGTAAGACATACCAGATACCCAACCTATCAACAAACAGAAGGTAAATATAAGAAGCAACTGCGGTTAACATGTCAATATCTGACTGGGTGTGCTCTGAATTGCACTGCTTCAATTTGATGCAACATCTGCCCCCCCCCCCCCCCCCCCCCCCCCCCCCCAACCACATGGAGAACAAGAAATCAACTATTTATATCAGTGTTTTTTATTCTATTCTTGAATAAAAGCATTTGAGGCATTGGAACCAAACTCTACAGCAACATAAATTTGCCGAACGAATTTATAGGCAAGATGCCGCAGATGCTGACAGCAAGATTCCAGCATGACGAAACCCCATCCGAGGCCAATGGAGTCTCGGGCAATGCAAGAAACCTGGGCTGGTTCTTGTTTGCTATATTTCTGTTAGCGATCCTCGTGGCAGGAACGTTTTGGAATCATAGGATCAAAACAAAAAGACAAAGTGGCAATAGCGAAGGGCAGAATGCCTCGAGATGGCCTCCACCTCCACCTGGGCATAGCTTTCCCGCAGGCCCATGAAGTCCGGGCCACTACCCTGACCGGTAAACAATGATGAGAGTCATATCCCACCCTCTTTTGCTGGCCTTCGGATATCATGGTGGGTTATTGGAGGAGCCGATAGACGTACTAGGATCCTCCTGGCATAGGCAAGACCGGTAGATAGGGCCGATCATGACTTGCAGGTCGGGTCAGTCAAGCGGATAATATGCTGTATATTGGCCATAAGCTGACCATGTGACTTGGGAGCCAGTGTTCCACACACAAATAAGTATCAGATACTTTCGATATCACCAAAGTATTTGCGAGGTTGCTGAAGTGAACAAAGATTTGATATAAGGATTGTTATGATGCGCTCATCATATGAAGAAAGAAACCTGATCTCTCAGAAATAACTCCAGGGTATATAACCTCATGCAAAACAAAACCACCAACGCCGCCTTTCCGCCTTTTTCGTAGATTAAGTGCATATCGTGAGCCCAACCAAATTGACGTTGCACATTTAGATCCGGTTTTGGTCGTGAGGGTACTGGGAGAACTGGTCGATGGACGCAACGGAATAATGGCTATTGCTGTATTTGCGTGCGTGACTAGGCTGGCGTCCGTGGATGGGGTGGAGCGCCGAAGGAGGACGCTGCAGACCAGGGATGACGGGTGAGGACCGACTGGGCAGGGGGTCGTCCATCACCTCGCCCTTCTCGAGATCTGGCTGATGGGGCATGGGCCCGCTGATCTCGGGTTTCTTGGCCTTCCTGTTCCACCACGACTTGCCCTTTTCCTTGCGCACTGACTCACTGCGGTGGCTCTCGTAGCCCTCTGTAGAGTAGGCGTCGTAGCTGTCGGATTTGCCGCTGTTGCTGTAGTATTTCTCGGTCTCGGTGACGGCGCCCGTGCTGCGGAGCTCACGAGCGGTCATACCGCCCTTGCTGCTGTAGAGCCACGAGGTGACGATGTTGATGATACCAAAGGCAATGGCGAGAATACCGGCAGCGAGGCAGAGGCGCCAGAAGGCCAGGTCCATGTGGTCGGTGCCGTTGCGGGGATCGCTGAGACGACCGAGGGTGTGGCAGCCCAAGATGGTCATGGCCAAGCCAAACCACTTCAAGCCACGACCAGGTCCAACTACTGGCCAGTTTCGAGTGTACCATGCCCGAATGAAACCAATGGCCTTGAAGGACGGAAGCTCGGAGATGGCAAGAAAGATGCAGATCATGAGGATGAAGAAAAGAGCGACGTCGTTGAAGAAGGTAAAGCCATCGGGCATCTTGGCCGGGATCATGAGGATCACGGATGAGGCGGCGATGAGCAGGAGGATCAAGATGTTAAGGGAACGAATGACATTGAGGATGATGTAGGCCGAGCCCTTGACGCTCGACGAGTTGCTGAAGCTGAACATGGTGAGGATTTTGTCGAGCTTAGTAGTTGTGTCTCTGGGCTCGAAATGATCAGTGGTCCGGTTCGTGCTATCCATGTATATAAGATCTGGGCAAACCAACGGAAATAACTGCCTGCAGTTGTTGAAGTAGGGTGTAGGGAATTCCAAGGAAAGTCAAATATCTGGCTCGCAGATCCGTTGCTGAAGTGGTGTAGAAGTGAAGATATGCCGAGGGCGTAGATAAAGAACGTGAAAAGCTGTAGATGTTGTTTGTATGAAGGATAGGTAGTGTGTACAACGAAGTCGAATTCACCAGTGGGATTGGACTTATAGGAAAGTGGGCAAGAAAGACATGTCAAGGCAATGTCATTATGATTGTCTCCCTCAGGAACAATGAAGCTATCTCGGGCTCAGAGCAAGGAAACAAGGAGGATCTTGATGAAGCGGCGCACCTCGTTGTTTTAAAGAGAATAAAGAAGCTCCATCGAATAGGCTTGGTGGAGATTCGAGGCCAGACGAGGAACAATCCAATCCAATCCTGTAGGGACACACGCAGACACACTTGTGGTACACCGGCCGAAGCCAGGGGGAGCTGGGGGGAGCTTCTTCAATTCTAAAAAAGAAGTTCGGCTTGGTGACCCCGTTTCAATAGAGCAATGTTTCGACTTGGCCAGTTGTTTCCAGCCAATGATTCTCCCTGCTCGAGACCAAATGAAGACCCTCTCCAGCGTAAAGTGCAGCTCCTAGACAAAGTGTGCAGTAAGCAAGTGCCAGGGCGCGTGTTTCTGGCACCAAGCAAACACTCGCTAGAGGAGGAGAGGATGAGAAGGAGGGCGTCCGGCACGCCGGGTGAACATCCTCACTTCCCATCATGGCGTGCTGCCCAGAGAGACCCAGAGAGACCCAGAGAGGCGCCCCAGTCTTTACGTCCCGCTCGTGTTGAGAAGGTGGCCAAAGTGTGTGGTGGCGGCTACCTTAGGCCGTTACAAGTAAATCTATTCGCCATGACAATCGTCTTTTGCTCCATAGACCCTGGATTGTTAGCAGATCGTGGGAGGAACGCATGAGATGACAGCGGAGGCTCTGAGTTGGCGCGAGCAGTGTCGTCCAATCGTGCTCGGGCCCGTTGGAGGGCTTGATGCCAAGGCATTTCGCGAGCACTAGCCGATTGAGCTTCGATTGGCTGTAGAGGCAAGCGGCTTCAACGACCTCTGTTTCAGCATCCTTTAGATCATGGCCAGTTCCCACCAGGCCCTCTCTTCGAACCCCAGACAGCAGACAGACGCAAAAGCAAGAATACTGATTGATGGCCAGACTCAAGATGCGGCAGAGACGGCCGTGTAACCTACAAACCTACAAACCTATTACTTGAAGGAGATGACCGACCCTGCCTGCCTGCTGGGCATGTTTAGGGATCATGCATGGCTTGCATTTAGAACTCTTGGTGATCCTGATGACTGCCTGACGGGACCGGAATTCGTTACAAGTGTATTACACGAACAAGAGTCATGAGGAGCCGATTGAAGTCAATATCCGACGGATTTGGAGGATAATATGTCTCCCTCTGATATGTCGCATTGAGCAGAAACGTCTTACGCATGTGGATGACCCTTCATTAATCAGGTACTTTACATCAATGCTCACCACCGTTCTAAACCTGCAGGACTGCAACGCCACTCGCCCCTTCAAATCTATCTACCTACCTAACTACCTACCTGTATCCAGAAATAAATGACCAACAGCAGCATATTGCCTTTGCTTTTATTAGTCGGGTGGCACAGATACATACATGTATGAAATCAGATGAGACGGAAGCAAATGCAACGAATCGTCCTCGTAACGTTGGTCCTAATGTCCGACTGTTCGTCCAGCACATGTAACAGATCTTGATAATCAGTACAGCACTTCCTTCATCATTCCTTGGGCTATGTTAGGTAGGGGGACTATTGTAAGCGAGTTGGGCCTAGGCTTATCGAGACCACTTGCACTTACTTACACTGGAGAACCATGCGCGACCGCGCCTAAATCCCATAGGCTCCCATGGTCCTCAGGCGGTTAAAACAACACTGAAGCGGAAGAGAGAAAAAATTGATTGGTTGCGGTGGCAGCAGCAGCGGCAGCAGCCCATAGACCTCCGTAGAACCGTCGAAGCAATCGAGTTTTGGCCAGCACAGCCTCAAAGGCCATCCATTCCATCCCTTTCCGATCCGATCTGACGACCCAGCCAAAGCGCCTGGCCGATTTCTTTCCCTCCTAGCCAACGAAACCTTAACGAACCCAAAGAAAGAACACCTCCAGAAGAAGGGAACCCCGTGATTTCTGCATTTGCAAAAAACCCCGCGCGGCCTGCTTCGACCACGATCTATTCTCGTCTGCCCTGAGCGCTTAGCACTGCATTGCAACAACGCAAGTATCTATTCTGTCCTAGCACTACAAACCAGAAAACATGGCTCGCGGTAATCAGCGTGAGAAGGCGCGTGAGAAGAACCTCAAAACCCAAGCCGCACAGGTAGGTCTCACACATTGGTGATCTTGGCTTCTGCTTTACCCTTATCTTCTCTTCTCTCTCCCTTCCTCTTTCTTCCCTTTATCTCTTCTATCTCTGCCGTCCGGGGAAGATGCGACAGCCATCCGGCTTGCAGCCGTGCCACAAACCATGCGGTCGGCGCCTGAGGACAGGGCAGCAGACACGATAGGACCGGACAGGACAGGACATAGGCAGCCCTGTCCTCCTTTCTAGACGCATGCCAATTCGTGCTAACCATGTGTGATTACTGTTGACTTGCCTGGACTCTGGATCATCACTGACACGCCATTCGGGGACTACAGAAGTCAAAGAACGCAAAGACTGGCTCCGAGATGCAGCGCGACAAGGAAAAGGTCGCCGAGCTGATGCGCCAGAAGCAGGCCGCTGGTAAGTTCTCACCCATACATACAATAACCTATAATACGACTTTCCCTATCTCCTGTTGGCAAACCTGAATACTGACCTCCTTTTCTTTCAATGCATAGCCGATGCCAAGAAGCAAGAATCGAAGTAATAGCAGAACCGAGACGGCAGCAGCAAGCCAAGTGCCCGGTGCCACCCCTTGTTCCATCTTGCCGCCTGGATACACGGCATTCCGATGTTTTGCATGGCTATGATTTCTACAACGGCGAGAGTCAAGATTGTGAGGGCAGGGAATCTGAGAAGCACCCGGCAATAGGGAGAGCGTCTTCAGTCTGCTGATAATAAAGTTACACAATCTGTCACCTGCTCCATTGATTCCGCAAAGGCCGTCCCAATTCCGAGCGCGCCGACAACGTATTTTGGTTGTTGCAGAAACCCTAAATTGATATCGTGATATGTTAACACTATGCCAAACTTTCACCTGCAACTCTCACCGGGATGGGGCTATAGTAAATGTAACAGTACCCAAACCTACACGGTGGGATTGACATTTCCATTCCGACACCTAGAAAAGTCACGATGCCCCTTGATGGCTATTGATCCAGTGAGAAAATAAAGTGAAGATAGCGATTGCAACCGTCGTATTATTTACATCGCTAGATACCAAGCCGTATTCTAGCGATCGAGTCAGTTGTCTGTCGATTTGTCTTCCTACCCACAAGGCCCAAATTTGACTCCAAATTTCTTGTGAAGCCATGTAGCGCAAAGCCTCTACAGCGACCTGAGATACGGCCAGTTGGTTCTATCAGTTTCAAAGGTGAAGCCGGCCCGGCCGCCCATCCATTCCCGGCACGTTTCAGACCAACAGGTATAAGAAATGTAAAGCAGGTAGTATTTAGACAAGCCAGTGAGAAGAGATATACCAATGGGCCCATGGACGAATAAATCGGTCATGCTCAAATATTCAATATAATCACAGCAACACGGAGAGGAGCATCGTCACTCAATGACTTATTAATTGTAATCATTTTAAGGTGTAAAAATAGCAGGAAATACGACCCAGTCATATAGGGAGGGAGCTACCCGTCCTCTCCAAGTACCGGTGGAGAGGAGACTCGAGAGAGAGCCCCCCGCGGCGACTTCTATCGAGCGTAATATATAAAATAAGGAGAAAAAACGTTCACCCATCACCCTTCACGCCCCCATGTGAAGGACTCTCTTGTCTAGTAACTTCTCAACACCATGATGTGTGTATGTGTATGCGTGAGATCAAGAAAGAAGAAATATCAGGATATCATTTCGTTATAGCCACGCCCTAACCCTCCACTCACTCCCCGGACAGGAAAAGAAAACCTCCCCCATGCAAATACAAATATAGCTGCAGAATTAGGTATCGCACATTGTGAGAGAGTACAATTATGCCTCGGCCATCTCGGCGGGCATACCACCGGGCACGCCACCGAAGGCACCGATGCCTTGCGCGGCAACGGCAGGGAACGAGCCAGGGGAGCAAGTGACGGCGCAGATGCACTGGCCGGTACCGGGGGTGAGCTGACCGATGCCCTGGACCATACCGCCGGCAGCGGCACCACCAGTGGCGGGAGGAGCAGCGCCCTTGGCAGGCGGGGCGGCAGCCGGAGGAGCAGCACCGGCAGGAGGAGGGGGAGGGGCGGTTCCGTTGGCGGCACCGCCTCCAACGATGGCGCTGGGCGCACCGGTACCCTTCTGAGCGATAGCCATGGACTGGAAGATGGCCTGAGACTTCTCAGCGGTGGGGTTGATCGAGAAGGTCATGCCCTTGCCGCAGTGAGTGGACTGGCGGCAGTAGAACCCTGTGTTGATAAATGGTTAGCAAACAATATCCCCACCATATGCGTCTTGAGACCTAAGGGGCGAATTGATAACTTACAAAGAGGGGTCTCGACCATAACTTGCATGGCAACCTGGGGAGGGGGGTTGACGGTGTTGTTGGCGTTGGCCTGGAAGCCAGAGTCCATACCACCGGGCATAGCGTCGCAAGGCTTGTCGAAGGTGGACTGAGTAGCAGTGTGGTTTGCGGACATGAAGGTGAAGATGACCATGTCACCCTTCTTGGCCTTGACCTCGGCGGGGGTGTATACGAGACCAGCGGCGCCACCAACAGTAACCTGCGGGATGTTAGCATCTAGAACGGGGGCTGCAGAGAAGCTGCTCCGAAGAGCAAAGATGGGAGAACACTTACGGTATGGGTAGCAGCGGCAGCAGGCGGTGCCGAGGCGGCGGGAGGCGCACCGGCGGTCACGGTCTGAGTAACGGTAACTTGCTGGTTCATGGTGGTGGTGGCAGCACCGCCACCGGGGTTGGCCCAGATGAGGATGATCTGCGTCACTCCGCCGGCGCCGGCGTTGATGACGGCAGCGCCGCCCGCACCCGCGGCAACACCGGCAAGAGCGCCACCAGCGGCACCCTTAGCAGCACCCTTGTGTTCCATTCTCCGCGCGGGGTAGACATTGTTGACGGCCTTTGCGAGAGCCAGGGGCGCGATGGCCAGGGACAGAGCTGCTGAGAACTTCATGATGAACTAGTATTACTGGTGACTGTCTAAGTCGCCGTTTCGGTTGGATGTTGGGTTTTTTGTTTTGTTTTTATAGATTGCTCGAAATAAGGCCGTAATTCTCAGAACTGGCGCAGGATCCGTAATAAGGCGAGCGCTGCTCGTAGAGAAGGAATACGTGGAAAATGAACGGAAGAAGTGTTGCAAAAAGAGCGAACTCACAACTGTAGAATGGAAATAGTAGTAAGAGGATGAACCCACAAAGACAAGAGCAGGATTCCGAAAAGAGCGAGCAGCGGCAGCTGCTTATATCGCAGCATGATGGATGCGCAGTCTGAGGGAGACTGCTCCGTCACAGCCGAACCAGGGTCTAGCTATCCCGGCCCAGGAGCTGGTCTCGAAACAGGACCAGCGCCCTTCACGATTGCCAAGCAGCAGCATGGGTCGTGTATTCGGGTGGAGGGGCGTCCGATCCAAGGCAACCTTTTTGGGCGGAGAAGTCGCTGTTCTCAGCACTCCCCGTCATTGGGTTGCTCCACGCCAAGTGCCCAAGACGAAGGGGGATGCGACGTCCCTGGCGGTCCCTGGCGGTCCCTGGCGGTACCTCGCGGTGCCTGGGCGTGCGTTGCGGCTCCTCGCAACCTGATATTGCCGCTTCCGGCTGGCGCAGGAGGTCGGATGTGACAGAAACGTCTCGCGTGGTGTTTTGGCACCCCTGCTAGCAGCCTTGGTTGAGTTGGATTCTGTCCATGCCCCTGGCCAGGCTAGGCCGCACTGGGCTCTAGCGGTCTTGTATAGTCGGAAAATACCACTTCCTGCCTCTAGCGAGCAAATTGCTGAACGGCAATACTGCTATCCAGGTGTGCCAGACAGCAATAATGGAGTCAATCTCAATTACTTCAGACGAACAAAGCTGCCACCCAGTCATTCACCCAGTCATTCACCCACCCAGTCAGTCAGTTGGTGACATGTATGACAATACTCACGAATAGGGTCATTCTCATTCTCATTCCGCAATCTGACTCTGCTGCGGTCTTCGCCGGTGTCAAGTCATCCCACGAGTGTTGCACATACCAAAGTCCAAGAAAACGGCTTCAGTCCTATCCGCCGGGAAGCCAGCGGCAGTCCAATTGGCCTTGACGACTTTAAGCTTATACAGATCCATGTCGTTAACTGTACTAGTCTAGAACCGTTTCCTGCGCACGTTTATGGTGGAAACTCAGGGACCCGTTATTGCAACTCGACTATCTGCACTTGGCAGCGCTCAGGTACTGTGATATCGTGCAATTTTTTCGTCACTGGGCATGGCAGGTAGACCTGGAAACGTAATTATAAATGCGACTCTGCCGCAAAGTTCCTGTGCCGGTTTTCCCGCCTGACAACTGCCAAGGAGTTCCGATTGGGCATTCCCATCTCGCGTTTCGACGCCAAGAGCTGCGTAGAAACGTCGCCAGGGGTAGCATGTCCCGCTCCGCCAGCCGGGGCGAACCCCAATCTCCTTAGCCATTGTGTTAGCCGCATGTCTTTCACCCGTCCAGTAGACCCGTCATCCTGTCTATCGCTGTCTCATGTTTCGATCCGTTCATCATCCTTTCTTGGAGCTCTGTCTTAACTTTGTTGCAGACAAGCTCTGTCTGATGTCTCCCCCCTTGTCGTCCTGTCCAATATTTACAGCGCAACCCTCGCCAGTGTGCATGGCATTCGTCATTCCCATCGTAGCTTGGCATCTCTGAATCTTATGTTTAATGCTGTTCACGCCTGGCACTTGCTGGAGAAACAGTGGTTCTTCTTCCATTCACTTCTACTACTACAATGCGCGGAGGCCTCTTCAATGGATACCCGTGTAGTCAGCGTGGTACTCAACAACAGCTGATGTGATATTATATATTCATGCCAGCTCAGTATGTTTGGCTTTGCTCCGTAAGGGCCTATCCCTCGGTCAATGGCTATCCGCTCGTAGAATAGGCTCCGCTGAGCCTACTCGGCACAATGCTTCCGAGCCGTGTATAACTTGGCATCTTAAAAGGTTGTCTATAGCCAAATTACAGATCATCATCAACAATCGGTGACACTCCATCACATCAGCATCGAATTCAATACGGGCTCAATGAATCGTTTCCCATCCCGCGTTCGGCAGCGTTGCGAAGCGGGTGGCGGATGGCGGAGAATAGTTTGCCTGCTGAAGATCGAAAGGGAAAGATTCAGACGCTATCGCTATTCATCTGGTCCTGCAACGTGCCGCGTTTCGGATCTCTTGTCTGTTGGTCGATCAACAGCACCAAATACCCATCCGAGCTCTGCCCAGGCTAACCAAATTACTGATGTTGCGCCTGTTGTTTCTGGCCTTCGTAGAGCCCAGTGTAATAGCCGGCGTAGTACCAGGACATCATCAACTTCTTTAGACCCTCATCTTGGACTGGAGCCGGGTTAGCCGATTGCAAATCTTGGGGTCCTACCATCTGTGCAGTCTTCCGAGAAGCACATGTAGACGGGGCGAAGTATTCTTTGCCACTTACCTGAGCCTAGAAACGGCGCTGGAATACCTTCCGGACGGCTTGCAGATGATGCGCTGGGCTGAGCGGCTGGAGCAGTCGGATCATCCTCGTCGCCATTCTTCTCCAGGATGTTAGAAACGCTATCATGCCAAGCTTTTGGGATCTTCGCGGGAGCCTCCAACCCACTGGATTTGTCGCAACTCACCCGCGTGTTCTTGTCGTTTTCTGCCTGCGTTGGCCCTACTGCAGACGGGGACTGTCGCAGGCCGGAGTCATTGATCTCAGGCTTGGCATCCGAAGCCACAGTGGCACTTGATAATCGTCTTGTCAGCCATGATACTCGAGGAGTGATGAACCTTTTCATTTGAGCCGAAGGGACACGCACTTTGCATCATCCTTCAGTAGGTCGTCAACATTCCCACCATGTCGATAGATGCTATGGTATTTCTGGCGGCAGTCAGTAACCTAGCTGGCAAGTTTCACAGGAATTCGCAGTACCTTGTATTCGTCCAGTGCGTCATTCCACGAGTCTACCAAAGCGCTGTCGTCCCAAACCTCATCATGTGTGAGGTTTTGCTGATTTGCTGCCATTTTGGAGATGGCTTGGATCGGACTGCTACAATGGAGTCTTAAGACTTTAACGGTGTTGAAAGATGTGAGACGGACGGGCGAACTTTCAATTATACCTAGGTAGTTGGGCTGTTTTCAAGGGGCAACTTTAGGCGTCCGACGATGAGCGGAGTGACTAGAATTCTACTCTCGTAGTTGGCACAACTTGACGAGACTGTATCCTACCTAGATGTACGATTTTGTACTTGTAAGTCAGTACTTTTGTATTGTTCACTCTGATTGCCCGAGAGTGATAGCCTTGCAATGGTTGCTTCGGGGGCTGGGAGCAATACAGGGCAGAAGAAAATTCACGCGATGAAATGAGGAAAGTCGCGAATCAGAGGTGGTATTCCCTGGGACAGCCGATGGTTGAGTGTAATGTTCATAAACAACTGCTGAAGGGAACCATTATCAGATCAATTGCCAGAGCATTGATTGATGGAAATCACGTACCTAAAAAGCTAGAGAAGCTACCTAAAGTGGAGCAATAGCGGCAGCTAAGGGACCCCGTCTATCGATAAGCCATACCTCTGTAACTTTTTTTTTCTTTCGCCGTTTCTGCTTGAAGCCTGCGCCTGTCACAGTGATATACATCGATTAATCCTCACAATGGCCCCTGAACTCAGATCTCGCAGAGCCTCGGGTAATTATTGAATCCGCTCTAGATTGTACATTGCATCTTTCTGACAAAAGTAAATAGCTACGGCGAAAGCGCCTGCTGCCAAACCGAAGGCCGCCACAGCGCCTAAGCGCAAAGGTTCGCGCGCCCATCCCCAAGCACCAAAGTTCCTTGTAACTGACAATAACACCAGCCGCCGAGACCGCCGAAGATGCAAGCCCGGTAGCGCCCAAGAAGAAGAAGGTTGTCGAGTCCAAAGCCGCCCTGAAGAAGGCGACCAAGGCTTCAAAGTCGAAGCCTGAGCCCGAGCCCGAGCAAACCCCTGAGGAAGATGAGCAGTCGTTCTCCGAGGAGGACGAGGAAGAGGAGAAGCAGATTCTCAAACTCGCCGGGGTAGACGACGACGATGAGGATGACGAGGCCGACGACACATTGGAGTTCAAGGACGGAGACGATGTCGGCACGATACCCGCACCACCCCCGACAAAGAAGGGTGCCAAATCGAATGACGGCGAAAAGGGCGAGACCGGTGTTGTGTACATTGGCCACATCCCCCACGGCTTCTTCGAGAACCAGCTGAGGAGCTACTTCACCCAATTTGGAGATATTCTGGTAAGGATGCACTTACAGCAGCCCCCTTTGTACGGAATTGGAACTAACCATACGAACAGAACCTCAGAGTTTCTCGCAACAAGAAGACAGGCAGGAGCAAGCATTACGCATTCCTGGAGTTCGCAGAGGACTCCACGGCCGACTACGTTGTTAAGAGCATGGACAATTACTTGAGTATGTCATTATCCTACAGCAGACACTCATGAATTAATTACTGTTACTGACCATATCGCGTATAGTGTTTGGACGCATATTAAAGGTTAAGCGCGTACCCAAGTCTCAAGTTCACGAGAGTCTGTGGACTGGGTCCAACAAACGCTTCAAGGCTATCCCTCATACTAAGCTGGCTGGCAACAAGCTCAAGCAACCGAAGACGGAGACGCAATGGGCAGAGAAGGTGGCTAGGACGAATAAGAAGCGCGTCGACCAGGCTGCGAAGCTGAAGGCGCTGGGCTACGAGTTTGATACCCCGGAGTTGAAGGCACCGACTGCTGTCACAGGCGCGGAGGACGCGCCCAAGGCCATCGAAGCGGCACCTGAGGCCGAAGAGGCGGAAGCTGAAGAAGTGGTAACTCCCAAGGCAAGCAAGGCCAAGGCCAAGAAGGGGGGTAAGTCGAAGAAGTCCAAGGCGTAGGTGAAGCTTGGGTACAGTCGACATCAAATTACATAGTCAAGAAGTCATTTCTTCGTCCTAGCGAGTTGGTGTAATGGAATGGAATGATACATGAACCACAAGACACATGAGAAACTAACGGGAAACACTGAGCATATTCTGGTGGTGAGTATGAAGCTTTTGAAACTATATAACTTTTGGTACGGACGATGAAAATGTATGCGCATAGCGAACCCACTGTACTCAAAGACGACATGAAGTCGAGCAAACAGCAGGATTATAAAGGCATTTAATTGGTCTGCTTCGACCTGCACTAGATGACACGGCCTACGAATACGCAACGAAGGCGTAAGGCTGTTTCGAAAATTGAGCTGGCGAAGGGGAAAATATGTGAAGAGGAAAGGAAAGACTTGAAATCCAGCAGCCGCCAAATTTTCTTTACAATCAAAAACCAGCAGGAGCAGGGTCGTGTGATTGGCTCGTTGATTTGTTATCCACCTGAGCTTCAATAAGTAAGTCATCGAGAGGTATTGAACCTCACATATCCGATTCACAGCCATACCTACTACCTCTCATAATGAATCAAATGGTCCAAGTCCAATACTCTTTGGATTTTAGGGATTTACGACATTGCATGTGGTATCTTTCTGTTCATGATTGGAACGACATGAACATTTGCGCTTGTGTCACTTGCGGTGAAACCAGTGGACGTACAAGCCGAATTCTAGATGTTGTATGACTGATAAGTTGCAACAACCTCGTATTACAGCACTCCAGGATTGTTCAACTTAGTAGGTCCACAGGTGGCAGCACATTGATTCGTATTCTGTTTATACGAGCCAGGTGTCCTTAGGCATGTGCCTCAAGTATACTGGGGTAGACTTGGAACATAGCCTTCAATGATATGTGCTGGGCTGGTGCATTGGTGACAGATAACAACTGCTGGTGAAGCCGACAGACCAGTCAGTGAACAAAACACAGAATACGTGTACGTAACTCTCAGGTAAGTCAGATGCCTACAGTTACAACTAAGGGACTGAGGCTAGGCCGCGTGACACCAGCTAATTTCGTACATGAGCGCTGTAAGTCCAGTGAATGCGCACTACAGTGACCACCGACCAGTGACCACACCAGCCAAACTCCAGCTGCTAAGTTTGAGCCTTGAACAGGCTTACGTGTGGGTTTCGAGATCCGACCCGCTTTACTTTCTGGACGACGGCAAACCTTAGGATCTGAATCGCAAACACCATTTCCCAATACGTTGACGGCTTCCTTTTCTTCGCGACTGTATTCCGACCAATTCTACTTGCACCCATGCTGCCTGCGTAGCATTCGCCCATTGCCGTTCTAGACCACCCACACGAGAAATGACTCCACCCGAAGCCCAGCAACAGGCGGGCGCAGGTCCGTGTCGCCGCAGTTTCCCCATCGGCAGCAAGAGCATTGTTGAGGCTAACTCGAAACCGTCCAGCTCCCGCCAACAAAAAGAAGAACAACAAGAAGAAGAAGAACAATGCAAACAAGCAAAAGCCGCAAGAAGACGCCCCGGATGAGAAATCTACTGTAGACACCACGCTGCCGAATGGCGAGCAGCGCCAACCAGTAGCAGGAGAAGACGACGATCAATCCGACAGCCCCGAGTCCCCTGTGGTAAGGTTATGATCACCCTGCAATCCGCGAGCACCGGAGCTCTACCCCCCTGGCCCTGCAGGACCAGCTGACCAGATCTCTCCAGAAACCATCACACACAGATACGGAACCCCCGAACGGCCACACAGTGACACCACCGATAACGACACCAACAACAAACGGTCATTCTAGCCAGGAGCCACAGAGTGCCGCCATGGACAGCTCAGAGCCAAGCGCCGACACGAGTGCCAGGCTAGAAGCCATGTCACAGGAGCGGGAGGCTCTGCGAGCCGAAGTGGAACAGTTCCGAAAGCAGCTGGAAGGCATACAGGAAACACATGCCCAGGAGACGTCAAAGCTGAAGTCCGAGCTGGAAGAAAGTGTGGCCGCGAAGGAGCTCGCTGAAGAGGAATACGAGTCCCTCCGAGAACGAGTCGACAAGTTGAAGGAGACGTTGGGAAGCAAGCTGGCGCGAGACCGAGAAGAACTGGAAGGAGCCAAGGAACGCGTTGAACAACTAGAGGCCCAAAATGAAGAATTACAAAGGGGCACCGAAACCTACCAAGAACAGTTGGACGGCTTAAGGACAGAGCTTCAAGATGCCAACAGGGAACTATCGAGCCTCCGGAGTCGCAACAACCTCTCGCAACACAACTCGATGAAGGAAAAGGAGGACATGACACGGCAAATTCAGCATCTGAGGGAAGAAGCTGAGGCCGCCAAGGATGCCATGGGCGACTGGGAAGTTCTCGCTATGGAGGAACGATCCATCCGAGAGAACTTGGCCGACAAGACGGCCGCCTTGGAAGAGCAGATTGCCAGCCTGCGAGAGAACTACGAGCGCGCCGCATCCGAACGGGATACCCAGTCGCAAGCCGTAGACAGCCTTCAGAGGGCCCTCCAAGAGATTCAAGAAGCGCGGAGGCGGGAGTTGCGCGAAATGGTCGAGTCGTCTGAAGAACAGCTTCAGGCCATGAAGAAACTGGTGAAGGAGGCCGATACCAGAGCGTCCGAGGCCGAGGCTGGAAAAGAAACCATGCAGAAGGAGCTAGAGCGAACCGCGCCTTTCGAGAAGGAGGTAAAGGAGAAGAATTTACTCATTGGCAAGCTGAGACATGAGGCTATTGTCCTGAACGACCATTTGACAAAAGCGCTTCGCTATCTCAAGAAGACGAAGCCCGAGGATAGTATCGACAAGTACGTTCCCCCCCAATACTTGCCTTCACAAGCCCCTTTTTATTAACTCTTGAACAGGCAAATCGTGACGAACCATTTCTTGCAATTTTTGGCGCTGGATCGGTCCGATCCCAAGAAGTTCCAGATTCTTCAGATCATCGCCGGACTCTTGACGTGGACCGAGGAGCAGAGAGAGCAGGCCGGCCTGGCGCGGCCCGGGACTTCTAGTAACAGCCTCAGGCTGCCGAACTCGCCGTTCCACCGGACGCCTAGTACTCCGTCCCTGAACACCGAGTTCTTCTCCGACACCACCCCGACATCAGCCAAGGAGTCACTGGCCGACCTGTGGGCCGGGTTCCTGGAGCGGTCTGTCGAGGAGGCCTCGGCTGGCGGGACGTCGAGGAAGGATAGCACGTCGAGTATAGCGACGGGGACGACGACGACGACGAGACCAGATACGAAAGGTGCGAACCACCAGGGCCCATAATATAAGGCAGTCGTCTATTCTATTTGACTTCTTCTTCGGCTTCTTGTTCTCCCTTTTTATTCTCTTTTAATTCCTAAGCTTTTTGGGGATTATTGTGCAACCTAGATGAAGATGCATACACTCAAAGAGGGCGTGTTTGACTTGCCGCAGCAATATGTAATGGGGATAGCATGAAGAGAGAGACAAGAGAAAAGGATGAGGGGGGAGAGAAAGAGCCTGGCATCCCAGTGGCGTTTTAGAGGAAGAAATGCATGTATATACACATGCTTGTAGCATCAAAGGGGCGAAGGGCACAGCTATTGCATAGCACTGAATGTCGCGAAATACCATGTTTAGGTTGGGTCGTCGTGCCTGCTAATCTTCCAGCGTCGTGATATTGCTTCTATCGCCACAGCGTGTTATGAATGCAGGGGGCATCTTAAGTCTTCCGCTGCCCTTAACAACCACCGCGTGTGCATTGTGATCCCCGAAGGAGTTATGACTCCATACACTTTGCTAACGGGGCTCAAGGTCGACACGACTGGTTTAGCCAACGGCATTCACTACAAATGCGTAAGTGTCCTACACAAATGATACAGCGTAGTGTTTTTGTCTGGAGCATTTTATTTGTCTATGCTATGTATTCTAGGTCTCCCTTCTACAGGAGCCATGCTAAAAACAGCCCTACCCTACGACTTGCTGGTTGACCACCTGCGCATCCACTTGCGCACGCGGCAGCATGTTCGTAGCGTACGATTCAGCGTCGCGCGAGATGGCGTCGATGTTGATGCGGTTCTCGAGGGCATCGTTGACCCCTTCAATGACCTCGCGCTCCTCCATGACCTCGCGCATGAGCCGTCCTTCGTGAGTCCAATAGGCCTCGACGCGGTGCCGCAGTTCCTCATCGCGGATCGACGTATTCTTGATGATACCGACAGCGTTGAGCTTGCTCTTGGTGAGGAGCAGGGCGCGCGTGGCGGCCTCGACGCGCTCGGCCGGGTCGGGTGGCGTGGCGAAGGCGCGGTTCGTGGCGCTTAGGTACAGCAGGGCCGCGAAGGCGGCGTTGACGAGGGCCAGCGCCACGGTGCGGTACGTCCGCATGTCCCAGTAGTGCAGGTCCAGGTCCTGTAGGCGCGTCGCCCGCGAGTTGGCTTGGTAGTTGTAGCTGTGCACGATGTAGACGTCGAGCGCCGCGACTACGATACTGGTCATGACGACCGTCGTCCGCCACCGGGGGCCTTCGCGGCCAGCGAGCCAGTTCGAGGTCGCCGCGGAGAGCGCGACGAGGTTCAGGAGGTGCGGCGCCAGCAGCGCCGGGAGCGCATAATAAAAGTAGGAGCGAGGGTCGTCTGAGTTACAGAAGGGGCAGTCGGCCAAGATGTCCGGGCCGAATTGGAGGTAGAGCAGCCGGCTTTCGAGGTTGACGAATCTGAGACGCAGGGCTTGGTCGGCCTCGGTCAGGGCGTTGTCTGGTCGCAGCGCCGTGAGCCGTGTGAAGAGGACATCGGTGGGGATCTGGAGGCGGCTCTGGGTGCGCACGAAGAGGTTCTCGGGCGCAAAGAAGGGTAAGGAGATGACGAGATAGATGAGAACGGTAATGGCGAGCGCATAAAGAGTGCGCGCTACTTGCGGGGAGAGGCGACGGATTTGGAGTCCCTGGGCGGCTGGCCCGGCGCGCAAGGTGCGATAGTATCCTATGGCTTTGGGTAGGAGCATAGGACCAAAGAAGAGCAGGAGGGACTTGATACTGCATATAAGGTGTTAGTGAACACGGTAGCATTTGCGCGCGCATCGTGAGGGCGCCAACTTACGTTCCCCAAGAGATTGGAATCCCCATCTTGCTGTCTTCATGCCCTGTTGTTTCTGACTATTCGAGAATATGAGAAAGAAAGCGAGAAGAGTCGAGGTGTCAGAGACCAAACATTTTAATATTCACTCTGTATTCTGTCCTCTTGGAACCTTACTTCCAGGAACGGGCGCCAAACGATGCAAGGCTGACAGTTGTCCATTTAGATTTCAGGGACCATCAGCAGGCGTCATCCGGTTACCTAAGGTTCTAAGAAAAGGACCCTCAATTCTTTCTAAATTTGGAACCCCAGCAGCAGGCGCCCAGCAGGCCAGCAGGCCATCTTTCCCGTTTAGCCACACGGGGAAGTGGCTGAGTTATGCTTTCGGATGATTGGCTGAAGATAATTTTGGCCGGTTCCGTTGCTGGCTCTATCCACTGCAAATTTCCAGTCCTTTAAAATCTCAGTGTGGTGCTCGACCTGGACAAGTCCTTCACTTCACCATCTCATCAACTTTCCCGTCCGCAAACAACAAGAATGCTTTTACTGTGTTGCTGAACCAAAGAGGCCGCTCTGCTACCCATACACTGGCCAGAGCTATCCTTTTCAATTTACTAGTTCAGCGGCGGTACGAGCCAGGTAGGTAGGTCGTTGTTTGGGTTAGGGAAACCATATCATATGTAGTCTGGCGCTTTCGAAGCTTTCGCGATCTTCTTCCTCAATAGTCGCTAGAGTCAAAAAGACGCCTAGATCGAGCCCAAGTACTCTGCCAAGAGTCATCTCAATCGTGTTACAGAGTTTCCAGCTACGGCGATGGTCTACTCTGCGTCAAATAAGATGAGAGACATTCATGAATTCTTCCATTGCTTTTAATATCATCCTTATCGCGTAGTAACAATGGTAATGGCAAATCTTCATGTGTTCACCTAATGATACATATTGCTTAATGGTAACCCTGGCTTCCGTCACGAATCCTTCTTGGATCCCGTTGCTGGTCTCGGCTTGTCTGTTCCCTGCGCCGCCTTCATCGGCTGCTCGCGTGCCTGTACCTTAGCTCCCAAGATCAATCCTAGGATAGCTGTAACGGTGTCGCTCGCCAGCATGATCACTCCGTTGCAAGCCAACTGCCACGATACAATGCTAATGCTGCCCAAGGGCGCACGGGGGAACGAAAGGACCCATTCTGCGTAGTAGGGGAACCAGCCATGGGGAAGCCAGAACATGGGCTGCTTCGAGTACCACATAGGCAAGAACCACTTGAGTCCTCTGGTGGCAGTCCAGCGGACGACGCCAATAGTGCGGTCGAAGTTCGTCTTGACTCCCTCATGGGATTTTTCTAAAACGGCAGTGTTAGTAAATCCGGTCGCTCCGAGCTGGGCGGCAGACCAGGTATTCCAAGGAGCTACGCACTCATCTTCTCTAGCTGGTCCAACAGCTTGTCATGCTGCCGGCGCAACTTTGCCCATCTCGCAAACTCGTCCTGACTGCTCGTAGCATTCAGGTCGCGACGGATCTTTAGGTATTCGCTTTGCAGTTTCGCTCGTTCAGCCGTCGCTCGCGATGTCTGGGTCGGCAGCATGAGGTACAAGGTCCATAGCTAGAATAGTGTCAAAAGTCAGCAAAAACGTCCACGTATGACGTGTTGGGCTTGGGCTTGAGCATCACGAGTACGTACCAGATTGTTGATGGTGGCCGCGCCGATGGTGTTAACCAGATGCACGGCAAGCTCCACGAGAAACACAACAAGTATAAGGGACGGCATGGTGTTGTCCGCCAGTACGTGCTGTTGCGCGTGGAATGGTGAGGATGTGGTGATGACGATGATGCGGAGGTTTGTTCTGTCCTCAAGCAAAATCGTGGCCTTGAACCATATTGCTACCTGCGACTGGCCCGAGAGCTGTAAGTGGGATAGATACCTGATGGCCCACTACAAGTCGGAGGAAAACTGACTTTTTTCGCCGACCAGTAGTAACCCCGCCGCCAATACGCAACACCCACCACGATTGATCACATTGCTTGACCGCAATGGAGGCAGAATAGCTTCTCATTGGAGGCTCCTAATCCGGCGCCATATCCTATATCCTCTGTCTACCAAATGCACGCTTGGAAGCTATCGGAACAGGGCATTGCTCCATCTGACGGTTCTTCCATGAAGCAAGCTCTAGTCTTACAAAAATATCGAGGTTCCGCAGTATGTCTCGCTCTTTAGACAATGACATCCTGTCGAATCTCAAATCCGAGGATCCTACCAAAGTGTACCGGGATATTTCCAGCATCTTGAATCATCCTCCTGGAGATGGCCTCCTAGAGATAGAGCTGCTTGGCAGCAGCCATCCTCTTGAGGCGGGCGTGCATTTTCTTCAAGATGAGAATGCTATAGCCATACCGAAGCTAAGGCTTGTGCAGGCCTTCTTCGTCGCTCGCGAGATACTGTCGAAGCATCTTTTGAAGCCGTCGTCTTCCCCCAAGAGGGAAACTGTGGAAGCAACGTCCGTCATTCTACTTATGGACCCAGAGCATCTCACAGCCGCGAACATCCGGAAGAAAGCCATTGTCGCACAGCTGCAGACTGGTACTTTACCAACACGGGTCTTACAAGAAGAACGGCAGCTCGTCGATAGCTTGCTCACTTCTCGCTTGCATCGTCACACCAAGTCACCCACACTATGGAGTCACCGTCGTTGGTTGATCCAGAGCCTTGGGTCTCTTCAGTCGGCGGACCGCATCAGATCCGATCTCATCAATGTAGTCATGGTAGCCGCCGAAAGACACCCCAGGAACTACTATGCATGGAGTCATGCTAGATGGCTACTCGATGTTTCCAGTAGCGACGCGTCCTTCCCTCCTTTGTTTTACAAGACAGTCGTGGGCGATGTGAAAACCTGGTGTTTCAAACACCATGATGATATTTCGGGGTGGACATTTCTCCAATGGATTCTCGTAAGGATTCAGGACGTCGAGCAGAGGCAACAGGAATGCTCGCTGATTCTTCGCGACACGCTGAATATCGTACAATCCTTCCACTGGACAAACACATCCGTTTGGAATTTTTTGCAGATGTTGGTGGTAAGGGAGTTTGTCGGCCGCGATGATTTCGAGTCGTTCCTACATATCAATGACTTTTTGTCCTCTTCGAGCACCGAGGATGGTGGCGGCTCGTCGGCATCTAGAACACTGGCTCGGGCGAGGCAGTGGGCCGCTCAGCATCGGCAGGCTAGTTAACAGATGGATCACTCCACATATGACGAGATATATGCGCACTCTTGTCCGCGTCGGGACTATCAATGCGGCGCAACCCATCTTTTTAGATACGGTCTCCACGATATTCCAGCTTTGCACAATGTTTCAGCTGTTTACGAGATTCATCGGGCTATCCACAAAAACATCCAGCTACATCCAACTCATGGCCGGTTTGCTCGCCGGTTTACAGCTCCGGACGTCGCATTGCACTGCCCGGACACACGTACACCGATGAGAAGGGCATGAATTTGAATGGCTCATGACTCGTCTCGTTGGTCCCCTTATTCATAATAGTACTACACAAGTCAGGGTTCTGGAAGTTGATGCAAGCAGGCAGGGGCTCAAGCATAACATACTCACTGATCGGCCTTGCACGCAACAGGACAAATTGGTCCAGCATTTATTGATTGCGCTTTTTGTGTTTGCAGGGGCTGGATTGCTGGCTGGCTGACTTTTGATGGTCTGCTGCAACAAGCCGGCAACTAGTTCTCCGTACAACTAGTGCAATTTCTTCCTTCATAGGAGATTCTTTGAAATCACCGGCGTAAGATTGCCCGACTATACTTCCTATCTGTCGTGCCTTTTGTGCCGGAATGAGGCCTGTCCACTCCCACGGCAAGCTCGTCAGTTCCCATCATTCTACAGTACATACGATGTTTCTGATAGTAGGACCTGACCATCGGCCGCACAATTACAATGAGATGGAGACGTAGCGATCTGTGGAGAGTGATCAGCGCACTCTAACCCCGAAGCTGTCAGAGCCGCTTGGCAGTTGAAGGCCGATTCCTGACCTTTTAGCGGGCTCCCCTGCTGCACACCAGGCTGGCTCAGACCAAAATCAGGATTGGCCAATTGACTGCCAACTAGGATCCCCTGCTGGTTTAATTTGCGGCAACATGTCGCGGCCACCCTTGCAGCTCCCATGCACCCATGCAGCAGTTGACCTTTTGCTCCTCGAGGAACAAATACCTCCATTGCATATTCTGTTCGATATGATCAAGCACCGCCGGTATTCGCTTTCAGGTTGGTACGTCGTTTGGACAGAGAGGGAGGCACCACGCCTGGAATGAATGAGCTTGACTCTGCCACAAATCTCCTTTGCGTATCTTGCAGACAGGCAATGGCTGGCTGAGTAGACCGGATGGCCAATCAAGAGTTCAGGTGAGAAGAACTGATAACGTAGGACGATCGGTCTCCGGCTCAAACTATGTCTGTGGAAGGAAAACATCAGATAGACGCAGGCACCTCTCTGAGGCCCGTGCTCAACTCGAGTTGGTCAAGGTCGGGGTATTTTTCAGGGGATCCGTCATCTGATTGGCCTCGTTAGATGGCGCTACCCTCTATTCATATCAACCCCTGAGCTCTCCACCTTCCCTGTCCAGTTCGGCCCAGAGAATGAAGATGGATGGAGCAGAACATGGAGGGGCCATGGCCGTTAAGGTGGTATTCGAGAGGAGAGCGAGCCAATTCCCACCCCCAGGTGAAATGCAATTCGATCCAACTGCATTCGCGCCCTCGCAGTCTTGCAGCACCCTCGTATAGATTGAGCTTTGGAGCGATGATACCTGCCGCGCCTGGCGCGGTCAAGCAGGGCCAAGGCAAAGAGCCAACTACGGTAGCATGCATGCAGCATTTCTGCCAGCCATAAGCATGAGGGATACGACGCCAAAAGGAACAACAGGGGGGGCTGAGCATGATCTACGTACATAGTACTACATACTACCTGGCCCAGCGCTTCCGAATCTCTGCCTGTCTGGTCTACTGTATGTACGGGAAGTCGAGTCAATCAATGAGGCGCTTGACTCTTTTCTGGCATCGGCCCAGTCCCTCGTTTCCCTCACTCCACTTGCCCGCGCGCTGCCTTTATACAGCTCTCCTCCATCTTCAGTAGTTCTTGATCTTACCTCCTTTCGCTCAAGTTCAGCAACGCCGTTTAGTTGTTGTCCTCGAGTAATTCTGCTTTTTTGTTTGAGTTACCGGAGCCTCGTCACAACAGGATTCCTTTTCTTCATCTGCTTTTGTTTCACCCCACCGCAGTCGTGTTTCTTGTGGCGTTGCTCCTGTCTTGAAATACTTGTTGATGCCTGCGTCTGACTGCCATCACCTTGATTTCAAAGGAAACATTGCATTCTTTCTCTAAATCACCTTTCTTGTATTTCCTTAGTTGCTTTGGTGGAGTAACTCCACGGATCGACCATCTCTGATGCTGTCGTCGTAATCTTTAATGCTAATACCCTAACCTGGATCTCCTCTCTTCCCTTCAGCCACTTACCTGTGTTCGAGCTTGGCACTTCTCGATCCTCTCTCCACCGACGTAGGCCCCTCGACAACATAGTTAAGAGGAGCGTCTATCCGGCCAATCCTACTGCTATGAGGGATACTTGCTAGCAGCATCAAAGCCATCATGTATTGGATCGTCGGATTGCTACAACTCACACTATGGATTTCGAACACTCAGGCCGTTAACCCTCTTCTGTGGAAGCATGCCGCCAGCACCAACGAGAACATTCAACAACGGGATGTCGAGACCAGGGATGGATTCGTGGGCAACACCAGGGCCATCGGGCCCCCTCCAATGGGCTTTGTGACCTTCAAGTTGACAACGACAAGCAAACAAGTAGGTGACCTGATATATCTCGTGACGGTAACATGCCTAACCATCGTATAGCGAGACGAGCCTCACGTCAACGTGATAAGCCGCGTGGCACAGGATCTCGCCCGAAAGTACGGCTCTCCGCTGCCGAGTCGGACTGCAGCCTCTGACCACACCATCGAGGGCAGAGAAAACAACTACCACATCGTCAAGGCAAACCCTCCGGAGAAGAGCAACAGCGCCGGCGTCGACCAAGATGGAACCGATTATTCGTACTTTGTGGAGGCCAAATTCGGATCGGACGAATCGTTGATGTACATGCTTCTCGACACGGGTGCCAGTAGCAGCTGGGTTATGGGCTCCGATTGCACGTCGGATGCTTGCAAGATCCACAACACTTTCAAGTCGGATGGCTCCAGCACGCTGAAGGATTCTGGCAAGTCATTCTCGGTCGAATACGGCTCCGGCTCCGTTAGTGGAAGCCTGGTCACGGATACGGTCAAAATTGCCGGCATGACGGTTACCATGGACTTTGGACTGGCTAAAACCACGTCGCAACAGTTCACCTCATTCCCGTTTGATGGAATTCTGGGCCTTTCGATCGGCAATGGTGGCCCGCAGAACTTTCTGGTGGCCTTGAAAGGGGCCAAGGTGGTCGACACCAATGTCTTTGCTGTGTCGCTCTCTCGCAACGCCGACGGGCTCAACGATGGTGAAATCGCGTTCGGAGCACCCAACCCGGACAAATTCACTGGGGATATTACCTACACTCCGATCGACCCCAAGAACAAGGGGAGCTGGGCCATCAACTTCGACGACGTCTCGGTCAGTGGCAAGCCGGTTGGCATCAAGGACAAGCTCGCCTATATCGATACCGGTACGACCTTCGCCTTTGCGCCGCCGGCTGATGCCAAGATTATGTATGGTGCCATTCCCGGTGCCTCATCGGCTGACGACGGAGTGACTTGGACAATGCCTTGTGATACCAAGTCAGAGCTAAGCTTTTCCTTTGGAGGGAAGAGCTTCAAAATCTCGCCCAAGGACTTCCTGTCGGCGCCCGACGACAAGAACCGTTGCACTGGCTTCATATACGGAATGGAGGTGGTTCGCGGTGCTTGGCTGCTTGGTGGCACACTCCTGAAGAATGTATACACCGTCTTTGATATGGACCAGGCACGAATCGGGTTCGCTGCCAAACCTGCCATTACGGCCCCCGTGACCTCGTCATCCACCACGGTCGTCAAAACCACGACGCTTGATGGCGGCGCAGTTGTCACCACCACCATGACGTCTTCGCGGCCCGGTCAAACGGGATCCCCCGTTGGCCTCACCGGACACGGTCCAGGGCCCACCAAGGCTGCTGAGTCGGACTCGGCCACACCCGGGTCGCCGGGTGAGCAGCTGCATATTCGGGGCTCCTACGTTCTGTTTTTCAGCATTGCGTCCATTTTAGCGATCATGGCATAAATCGTTGCATCCCAAGGGTCATCATTTCCTGTCCTCATTCGTTTGTTATAGAGATAGTTCTGGCTGCGTGCCATGATACTTTACCTCCTCCCACACACCCACACACCCCACTACTAGCACCAACAACAAACAACACAAACCAATCAAACAAACAGGGTTTCTTATTCAGGGTTAAAACCAGGAGGATAATAACATGGGGCTCCAACGACAGCTGCGTACAAAAGCGCATCTTGGCATGTCAAGCACTCACCATAAGAGGGGAGTGTATTATGTATAGATACCCAGGGAACAAATATGAGGACGAAAGTTGGAAAGGGGACTTTAGGACCAGCAAAGGAACACCTTGTCCGCCGCCACCGCATGAGCCGCCAGCGCCATTTACAGATTATGTACACGATGTAATAGAACATAGGACTTCGATTCAAGAGGCTTACATGCACACACTTCAGCCGGCGCATTCAGCGTAGTTGTGTCTTATATTGCAGTGTGGAAACCCGTTTTATGCCGTGAACCCCGACTCTGAGAGGAAGCTGCTATTGTTCTAACTGCCTAGCCAGACTTAATCCATTGGCGTTTCTAATATTCTCATCTATTCATTGACCTGAGACTACTGCAAAAGGACATGTAGGTTAGACGAAATGGGATCGAGTAAGGAGCTTGCCGGCCCCCTGCTGCCCTGTGTGCCCCTGGAGGTACTTGAGCGAAAACAAATGTACACGTTGTAGGTTTTACACGCGTCAGTTTTAGGCGTAGGGGCGCTACCAGGAATACCAATGCAAGGGGGTTTGATGTACCTCTAGCACCTCTAGCACCTCTAGTCCCTCTAGTCCCTTTACTTTAGGTACCTACATACTACTATGTAGTTTTAGGACTTTGGGACTCTGCAACTTAAAGTACCTGCCAAGCTACGTGTAGTTCCAACCGCAGGGCCGCATTGCTTTACCTAACCAGAACTTATTACTTACTACTTGTATTGCATATACTCGATACTCGTCGATATAGTTGAGTGGTTGAGTGGTCAGACCGATCGACATACGGAGTACGCGACAACAGATCACATAATCCCAAATCTCTCGCTCTCGCTCTCGCAATTGCAATATCCGCCTGCTTGTCTCCTTGCTTCGGGAGGTACAGCCTGCTCATTACCGTTTCCCCAATTTGGTTGGTTTCGCAAAATGCTACCGCGATAATACAATGGCCAAGGCCACCTCCCATAACAACAGCTCCCTTCGAGAGGGAGCACCACCACACCTGAGCCACCACAGCGAAGAGCAGCACGGTCTGCTGGCTCACTCCTCCCACGACAACGAGGACGATGGCGTCCTCTTCGACGCCACGGCCGACGCACACGACGGCCTCAAAGCACAGCCTGGCAACGGCAACCCCGTGCTACCCCCCGGCGGCAGCAGCATCAGTGCAACCGGCGCCATGCGCTCGCCCCGGACGCCCAACCGCGTGCGCTTCGACTTAACCCCTACTTCGATCCCCGCGCCCGCCAATGGGCACCTGCAAGGGCGCTCCTCCAACAGCAGCGATGACGACGACGCCGACGATTACTACGAAGAGAGCGACCTCCTATACTCCGAGCCCGACAGCGCCCATGGCGACGAGTCCCGGCACCGCCTGCTGACCGACATTGAGGCGCCCTCGGTCACGCTGGCCAATAGCCCCTGGGGCAACGAAGACGGCGGCGACGTGCACTCGTGGGCCGAAGCCGAGCGGGCGCGGCCCAAGTCCGGGCTCAAGTCGGCCTTTATGAACATGGCCAACAGCATCATCGGCGCCGGCATCATCGGCCAGCCCTACGCCTTCAAGCAGGCCGGCTTGCTGGCGGGCGTGACCCTGCTAGTCGGGCTGACCGTCATTGTCGACTGGACCATCCGCATGATCGTCATCAACTCCAAGCTGAGCGGCGCCAACAGCTTTCAGGGCACCGTCGAGCACTGCTTCGGCAAGGCCGGGCTCATTGCCATCAGCGTCGCGCAATGGGCCTTCGCCTTTGGCGGCATGGTCGCGTTCGGCGTCGTCGTGGGCGACAGCATACCGCACGTCCTCGAGGCTATCTGGCCGGGGTTGAGGGACATGCCCGTCCTGGGCTTGCTCGCGGACCGGCGCGCTGTCATCGCCTTCTTCATCATGTCCGTGAGCTTCCCCTTGACTTTATACAGGGATATTGCCAAGGTAAGCAAGCAAACAAATACACTACAATCCGTCGTCAAATAGGGGGTCACGAGGCTGATCAGATAAAAAATCACAGCTGGCCAAAGCAAGCACCTTCGCCCTCATCAGCATGGGCGTCATTTGCGTGACGGTGGTAGTCCAGGGTGCGCTGGCACCCGCCGAAGACAGAGGAGAGTTTACTCCCCAACTGCTCACGATAAACACGGGCATATTCCAAGCAATTGGGGTTATATCATTCGGTACAGTCACTATCTGGCCCCCTCACTTTGAATATAGCGTTCTCATCAGGCTAACGGCGATAACGAAACAGCTTTCGTTTGTCACCACAACTCACTTCTCATTTACGGGTCCCTGAGAACCCCAACCCTGGACCGCTTTGCCCGGGTCACCCACTACTCTACGGGGATATCCATGGTGGCGTGCATGGCCATGGCTCTCTCAGGCTTCGTCGTCTTCGCCGACAAGACGCAGGGCAACGTGCTCAACAACTTCGCGCGCGATAACACCATGGTCAATGTGGCGCGGCTCTGTTTCGGGCTGAACATGCTGACGACGCTACCGCTCGAGGCCTTTGTCTGTCGCGAGGTCATGCTCAACTACTTCTACCCAGGGGAGCCCTTCAACATGAAGCTGCACCTGCTGTTCAGCACGGGCCTCGTCGTGAGCGCCACGGCCATCAGCCTGCTGACGTGCGATCTGGGCGTTGTGTTCGAGCTGGTGGGCGCCACGAGCGCGTGCGCGCTGGCCTACATCCTGCCGCCGCTCTGCTACATCAAGCTGAGCTCCAAGAGCTGGAAGACGTATCTGGCCTGGGCCATTGTGGCGTTCGGGTGCATCGTCATGGCCATCAGCATAATACAGGCCGTGGTCCAGATAGTGACTGGTGAGTCCCCGGTTCCCACTTCTCTATTTCCCCTTTGTACCCCAGCGATTTTACCCGTAAAAACACTCGACTGACCGACTGTACCAGGGGCCGGAGATCATGCGCAATGCATGTAATTCCAGATAGACACACACACACAGAGAGAGGGAGAGATAGGATATGTTGTATTAGTATCGTCATCATCATAAAGGGATTTAGACGAGGTCAGGAGCTAGTTTAGACGGAAAAGGTCATGTAGAAGAAGCGTTTCGCTTGGACAATGTCTGACATCCATGAATGAAGATCAAGCCCAAACTTATTTTTGGCCAGAATGCAACTACTAACTAATACTAGACCCGCCTCCACTCCCGGGGGGGCGATGTACGGGTTCTATACTATATCTGGCTCTGTCTTAGCCAAGGGAGGTGACCAGCAGCCAGACCCTTGGTGCATGGATGGCAACCTGTACATACTTGGTTGTTGCTAAGAGCTGATTCTCCATCTTGCTGCAGCAGTCATCTGAGAACTCTAACCCCTGTGGCTGAAGAGTCAACGGGAATCTGGAAGTTCGATTTGACTAATGGGAGGTCATATGAAGCCCGCCGCCTCCCGAGGCGAACTAGGGCGAAATTAACCAAGAGTATCGGTGTGTATACCTACCTAGTTGTACACCGTTGCTAATGACGAGGGGATCAACGAACAATTCCTTATCGCAATGTCTATCCACACTTCTTCTCCCGATGATACCACACCACCTGCATACATACATATTCTAGTTTCTTATATCGCGCCAGCTGACCTGGGGCCTATCAGTGAAGCCCAGCCAGTCACCGTCCTCCCATCTCACCACCCTCTCAATTCATTTACACCGCATGCCTGGTGGAGCTCGGGGGAACCAATGTGGTAGTAGTAGTGTGGGAGGCTTCCAAACATTCCGTCGAGCTCTTCTTGACAATGAACAGGGTCCGTGGTAGATGGATGCATCGTAAAGGGCAATAAGCAATAAACAACAAGACGTAAGCAGCATAAAGTATGCAATAACAGTGATACATGTGGAAGGTGAAGGGGGCCCCTCGGCCGGATCCATCTCGGGTTGTGCGCGTGCAGAGCCTAATGTTGCAAATGTTGAAGCCGAAGCGGGCACTTCGACGACGAACCCCGCCTTTCTCCTTCTTGTGCTGTTAGCCAGTGAACAGTTCAGGGTATTTCTATATAAATGTCAGCAAGACGCCTGCCCATTCCCATCATTGCCATATTCGATATTTTCTCGGAATCAACATACTACAGTCTTACATTCTTGTTTGTCCCTTGCTGACTTTGTCCACCTCCCTCTACAATGTAAGTCATGATTATTCTTGTACTCCTGCCTGTGGATTTGCACGTATCCCGTCGGCCCGCCTGTCTACCTCATATTCCTCTTTAAACGCGGCAGCCTCGGACATAGATCGGTGGATTCCGAACCTTTATCGCGGGGGCATATATGTATACCTACGCTCTGCTACTGCTTGTTCTTGCAAAACCGACCTAACCCTCGCACCCAAGTCCAACCCTACATATACATATATCCCTCTGCACACGTATGCCAGAGGGAAGGAAAAATCACTTTACTAACACAACAAGATATTACCAGAGTCCAACGAAGACAACTTCAAAATGCATAACACTTGCCCCAAGTGTGGAACCGCCTTCAGCGGCTCGACCAAGACCTGCGGCTCTTGCGGTGCTGTAAGTCCCAGTTTCCCTCATCCCATCGGGTGTGTTCCTATTCGAGAACACGGATCGCTGACGATTTCACCTCTAGACTTGCCCCCAGTAGATCCCGGTCCAATGATCTGGCTATGGTGGCAATCATGAGAAGAGTGACAGCGACGGCATGATGATGATGATGACGACGACCGACGGTTGGAGGATCGCGCACATTGTTTTCACTTCTTCTTTCTGCAGTGGTGGGAGACTATTTCTCAATCGATCCGACCTTGATTGCCTTGTCCGCCGGAAGGAAGGAATATGACATCCATCATTATAATTTAGGCAGAGGCAATATCGTACCCCCAACGAAGAAACGCTCTTCAGTCAATCATTTGATTATATATGGTTTATTGAGTCGCCTTGATGACATGTATGGTCTGCCGTGTCTCTATACTTCATGACAGTAGATAGCTTTCTGAACCCCAGGAACGTGATTCCTGGTGGTGTTGGATTTATACATTCAAACTCGCGATACATTTATATGTACATGAACCGCCTAGCGCCTCGAGCAATGTTACATCAATGTTGTGTACGGGCCAGTCAGGGGGGCTGCAGCAACGGCTGCTTCCCCGACGTCTACAGCCTACAAGGGTAATATCCACTGGATGGATGTGTACCAATGTCGTACGTGCACAATTCGGCAACTTCACAAGTGACACCAAGCAGGCGCGTGGGTAGTCTGGAGTATACAACAAGATTATAGAGAGATACGGAGAGAGGAAAGACGACGGGGAAACAACAGAGCCTTATCAAAACAAACTATGTCCTCCTCCGGGTTCAATCTAACGCAGGGGAAGTTGTATCGAGACAGGGGAAGAGAGCCTGAGTGAAAAGAAGAAAGATTTATGATATAGCCGTATTCTCAAGGGTTGCCTTGGCTTGCCATTCTGGACACATAGACATAGAGACACAATGTAAACGTGTTTACACACACACACCACAACTACCACCGAGACGAAGACAGACCATAAATAACTTGTCTGGTGCCTTGCTCTACTCCATCTTCCATTCACCCAGTTCGCCAGCCATAAGAGTAACGGTAGCAAGTGCCGTTACTCGTCCCTTGTCCGCCGCTAGCCTGTCCCCTCCCTGAAGATTAAACAGAAAGGGAAGTAGGAGAAAAAACACAGTGCCGAAGCCATCCAAAGTAGCACGCCGGGCCGAGAGAACCAGTAACGACGAGTGACAGATGGCGAGACGAATCAAACTCCAGCCGGAAAACCATGATGCACAACAGATATGCGGATGTATCAAAAGCCCATTTGGCACCCTCTTCCCAGATTTGTGTTGCCACTCCGATGTACCACACCGAAATTATACCAAGAACAGTAGCATGCCGACCAGACGTGGTCCGCCGCTAGCTGGACCAAGCAGAACTGCGGTGCGTTACAAGGGCACGGCCTAGAACGTGCAAGGCTGTTGGTAATAGTAAGAAGCTTGCGCAGGGGGGCCCGAACCGTTTCGGAATGTTGGTCGTTTAGAGAATCATGCATTTGCTCTTGTGGCGGGCACCGGGGCCTTTGCGGGAGAGCAGAGCAGCGCGCGTAGCATGCTCGAAGACCTCACGCACACCGTCACCGCTCTTGGCCGAACACTCAAGGTACTTGTAGGCACCAATCTTCTTGCGAATCTCCTCACCCTGTAGACGTGTTGTTAGATCAAAAAGCAAGAAATGGGGCAGCGGCGATCGGGAAAGTGGCTTACCTCCTCGGTAGAAACGGGCTTCTGGCTCGTCTTACGGAGCTCCTCCTGAATCTTGGGGTCGTGTCGCAGATCCTTCTTGCAACCGACGAGGATGATGGGGAGACCCTGGCAGAAGTGAAGAACTTCCGAGATCCACTGTTGATAGGGGAGAGCACGTGTCAGTCAGCTTATCTAGCATACGGGGGATCAGCGATAACCACATACCTTCTCCTGGACGTTGTCGAGAGAATCGGGAGAGTCGACAGCGAAGCAGATCAGGATAACGTGAGAATCGGGGTACGAAAGAGGTCGGAGACGATCGTAGTCTTCCTGGCCAGCCGTATCCCAAAGGGCCAACTCGACGTGCTTTCCATCGACCTCAACGTCGGCGACGTAGTTCTCGAAAACAGTGGGGACGTAGACCTGCAATAGTCAAAGCTGTCAGCGTATATTCAATTTTCTCTGGATATGCATGGCCATGATTGATGCGTGATGGCGGCGATAGGCAGCAAGGCAGCAATGCGTGTTTGATGGTTGTGACGGAAGAGTTTGGATCAGGCTGAAAACGGTGGAAGAGGTTGCTCAAATGGCCGCTTCGCGAGAGGGATGTCGACGTCGGAGATGAAGGCAGCTGCCGGAGAGATGGATTGCATGGGACGCGAATAGGGCAATGGAGGTTGGCATCTCTTTCTTACCTCGGGGAAAGTGCCCTTGGAGAAGACACTAGATGGCAAGACTTGTCAGCGAAATGGCAATGGTGATGCATGGACGCGCGCAGGCCCGACGGGGAGGGGGTTACTCACATCAACAAACAGGTTTTACCGCAGGCACCGTCACCGACGATGACCAGCTTTCGGCGAATCTCAGCCATGGTGTCTGTGTGAGTGGGTTGGTGGTGGTGATGAGGGTATTCCGAGAGTAGACGAAGTCGCGATTAGGGGAAGAAGCGAAAGGTAAAAAACAACCTTTGGGTCTTCTTCGTTGGGGAATGGGGGTATTTAGAAATATGCAAGAAGTAGTGGGAAAGAAACAAGAGTCACAAATGGCCTAGATACAGATGATCTGGGTCGTCGGGGATCGCAGAGATGAATTCTTCTCCTTTTTGATGGATGAAGAAGAGTTGAGTTGGGATTGGTAGGTAGTACGTAGTTGGGAACGGGTTGATTGCGAGGGAGGTGGAGGATGGAGTTTAAAGAGGAGGGCGGTGGAAAGCACAGATAGAGAAGAGCGCAGGCGGTAGGCGGTTACTAGGCAAGTAGGTGGTAGGTGTGATCAGGTTCCAGCACTCACTTCAGGTTCAGGTCTGTTTTTGTCTCCCCGGGCTGGTTGGCTTGGTTGCTTGGTGCTTGGTGGTGCTTGGGTTCGTTCGATGAGGTACCTCCTACATACATACATACCTACCTACCCTCTTTCTTAACTCTCTCTCTCTCTCTCTCTCTCTCTGTCTCTCTGTGCCCGGTGAGTGACTGGCCGACTTACTTCTCAACTACAAGCTACTTTACCTACCTCCTACCTACATGCATACCTACCTACATGAGCTAGCTGCTGTTCTGCCTAGAGACAGAGAGAGAGAGAGAGAGGGCGAGAGTAGAAGAGAGACAGATAGGACAGGACAGGACAGGACAGGACAGAACGGAACAGGCCAGACACCCAGACACCCAGGACTGACTGACAGGGTAGCAGCCGTCAATTCAGTAGCGTCAGGTCCTAGCCAACATGTAGTAAGTACTATGGAGGTGCTAGGTGCTAGGCCTGTAGTCAATACAAGTAGAGCCAAGGCAGGGCAAAGGCAAAAAAAAAAAATAGAGCACTTGAGAGAGGCCCTGCAAAGTCCTGCCTGCAATCGATAGGTACCTACATACCTACATGGCCTGTTCTGTATGTGCGGTAGCCTCCATTCTGTCACTGTCACTATTTCCCGTCTCCCGCCTGTCGCCTGTCGCCTGTCTTCCATGTCTCCCCCCCAATTCTTCTCTTTTCTGCGGAGTATGTATGTACATACATGCTCACATTACTGGGCTGGGTTGGCTGGTAGTCCAGGGAAACGAGGGCAGCCCCATTGATCGTGGAATCTAATAAGTACCGTTCGTACTGTGTTGGCATAGCCATAAGAGACGTTCCGTTAATTATGGTATTCTGGGCGGGTTCGGGCTTCGGTCTACTAAGACTGCGCCCAACAACATAACATGTCAATCAATCTTTCTCCCAGTCTGCCAGTCTCCCTCTCTCTCTCTCGCTCTTGTAGCTACCGGCATCCCGAGCCTGTACTGTCTCGGGATAGATGATGCGATGTCTTCCATAGAAAAAGCCATCCTTCATCACATAAGGGCTCTGGCCCTGTTTTGTCAGGTCTCAAGCCTACAGTAATTGACTTGATATTCGTCGTCGCGGTTTGCCCAGACCACAGTTTGGTTCGTTGGTGAACCACTTGACTTTTCAGAGTCAGCGCTCTGCGGCACATGTACATGAAAACCCACACTGGGTGGAGGCTGGCAGGCAGGGCAACGACCCAAAAGAGGTCCTCCCTGAGCATATCTTACAAGCGACTTACGTATCGTCCTTTGTGGCTTTGTTCTTTGCTCTCTTTCATTTCTTGGATTGAGAGAGGCATAGTGGCATGGCATGGACATGGAGGATCAACGATGAATTAATGACTGATGTTCGTATCGGCTATCTCTTTTCGGGAGGCAGCCCAGTCAGTAGGCAGCCCAGCCCAGCCCAGCTCAACAAATACACCGCCCGAACCTTTGCCGTATTACAGGGAGGGTGGAAGGTTACTGTAGCAATTGCTCCAATCTCTCTCTCTCTCTCCTTGGCTCCCTGGCTACGGCTACATGGACAGACATTACATAAGCCGCCGCTCATTTCCATTCATTCACCTTCACATTCACATGCTCTGAAATGGGGGCAAGCAGCAAGAGCTGGTTGTTGACTGTGCATTACTATACATACCTACCGTACATGCATACCTGCATGCATACATACATACATACATACATATATGGATGACCTCCTAGATTATATGAGATCCTACCTGGCAGCCTGGAGACCAACTAGTAGCTCCAATAGGCTCTAATAGGTGCCAAGTTCCAGTCCGCATTAGCCTGACATTTGATATCAGGTCTCAACTCTTTTCGGGGGTTTGGCGAACAAACAAGCAACGGCAAGAGGTTGTTTTGTCTCACTCTCGGAGGCCCAGGACTCCAGGCTGCCAGGATGATTGATAAGGTATTCAAAAGGAGGTGGTCCTGCATTGGCTGCATGTATGTATGTATCTTCTTGATAACCTACCTAACGTCTAAGTTCTTACAGTACGGGACTGACTGGCTGGCTTGCAGTAGCAGAACAGTCGAGTGATAATAATAAATAAGCAAGCATCTCATGTACTTCAGACGGTTCCACATGCAGAACTGTGGAGGCGGAGCCGTGCATTGCAGCCATCCTTACGTTGATGTCAGATACGGTATCGCCAACTCTTGTTCTTGTCTCTCTTTGCCTAATCCAACCCGTTGCTGTGTTTCTGCAACCCTTGTTGTTTTATCAGCATATACGCGTACACAAAGCATCATATCTTCTTCACCTCTCCATTCGCGGCCAATTTATACGTAGATGCCAGGGAGAACTGGCCATGGCCTACCTACAACGATCCAACCTATCGCTCCTAGCTAGCTCCAGGCCAGACCCCTAGGATGTGTCTTGTTTCTTCCAGAGACTACTGACGCAATTCACTTCTCTGAAACACGAGCTGGATATAGCAAACAGGCACGCGCTCTCCAGCAGTAGCCATGCCACGGCCGGCTCTTGACTCGTTCTCTGTCTATTCTACAGAATAGTAGCAAGCCAGCATGAACAACCCCCTTTTTACTACTAGCACAATCGCCATCGCCAACGGCATATGAATGTTTCCTTTTCAAAATGTGCCGTATGCCTTACGTAGCTATGCTGCCATGTGCTCAACACGGCGCCTGGTTGGTTGTTGGCGAGTGTTCGCAATAGGCGAGCAAGTATAAAAACGGGTACTATGCCACCGTACGATGTGACCACACGGGCTTTCTCGAATCTCGAGATGATGGTATTGATCGATCTCATTTGATTTCGTTTGGATGATTCCCAAGAAAAGGCAATACCGGAGCTCTGTAGCAAACCTCCCCGTCGACCAAAACATCAAACTGTACGGATTTGCTTTTCAGAATAATAATAATGTTTAAATTGCCCGATGAGACGCTGTGGCTTAACCCATTTAGGAAAGTAGCCGATTGGTCGGATTAATCATGCACCGGATAGCTAGAAAACCAGGTATCTCGGTACCTTCCCAGCGGCTAGCTCCATTCGAGGGCGGCCCGGCGTTGGAGACCACGAGCTCCGGGAAATTTTGGTCGTCCAACAGTTGCCAGTGTAGGAGCGGGCTCAACGAGAGAGGCATGCACCATTGACACCCCCCTCAACTACACTGCTTCTTACGCCGTAGTATAGTCAATTGGCTGCGGGGGAGCTCCTAAAGAAAAGAAGAAGAAGAAGGGCCATGCAGAAAATCCTCAAACGGGTCGCTACCGCCGAGCGGCAGGTGGCGAGACGCAAAGCCACCCGAGATCGCCTGCACTTCAACAAGGAACGCCATGACGAGCAATATGGGCTGAAGAACCAGGCCAACATAGTCGCCCGCGATATTGGCCGCGCGAAGCAGGCCATCCGGGACGACTGGAACCTCGGCCCCCTGGCCCCCAACCATTACACCGGCGAGGCCGCCGCTCAATATGGCGCCATTTCCGAGGTCCGATACAAGAACCCTACCAGTCTGCGAAATGAACAGAAAGAAGCCCGTTGCGCATGGCTCGGCGGGTACAAGAACATGAACCTCGTCCCCGGTGACCGCGTAGTGCTGCTACACGGCCCCGACAAGGGCAAAATTGGCCGCGTCCAGAATATCAATCACGATGATGCTAGTATTGTAGTCGAAGGCCTCAACAAGGTATGAAATCACTGCCTGTCCATGCCGTTTCAAGCTGGAGCTAAAGAGAAATGCAAATAGTCAAACATCAAACTACCCTCGGCTTTCACAAGCGAGGACAATCCTCCCGTCTTGAACATCGAGCTCCCTATCCCCATCTCCAGCATCCGCCTCGTGCATCCCGTCTTCGACCCCAAGACGGGCGTGACCCGCGATGTCATCATCAACCAGTTGGTGTCCCGCAACTTCGCACACGACCGGATCACGGGCAAGGTTGAGTGGACCCGCATGGTGCCGGGCCTGAACATCTCGATCCCCTGGCCCAAGGAGGCGGACAAGGAGGTCATGGACCACAAGATCGACACGCTGCGCATCGACGCCGAGGAGCGCACGTTTGTGCCGACCCTCCTGCGCCCGCCCATGCCCGAGATGGTCATCGACGAGCTGCGCAACAAGTACAGCAAGTTCCGCACGCGGCACGAGCCCGAGTACATCCAGCGCCGCGAGGCCGAGACCCAGGCCGTCAAGGACCGCGTCCACCTCATGGACAGCATGCGCAGCCCCCTGCAGGAGCTGCACCGCGCCGAGCGCGAGAGCAAGAAGAAGAAGGGCAAGCCACGCCTGTCGGTCGAGATGCTCGAGGAGATCGGCAAGGTCATCGCCAAGAACCGCCAACGGACCTTGGACGCCGCTGGCATCTCGGACGCCGCCGCCGCTGCACCATCAGAACAGACCAACTCTCCTATACCGTCAAGTACGGAGTCAACAGCTCCTCCACCCTCGGCATAGATGCGTATATATCTGCATCTCAGGAGGGCGTGTGTATGATACCTGTATATAGACAATGGCTGGCATCTGCATCTGGGTTAGGTGATAGCAGTTTGTCTACCTATTTATATTGTAAAAGAATTCATGCATCAGAATACCAAAAAAACGTCTGGTTACAGGAACATCATGCCCTATCTCCAGCTTCTTCGTTGACTATTCTTGATATGGTAGGCTAACTACGTTACACGCGAAGCGTGTACTTCGGCAGTCGTGCAATGTAGGTAGTCAGTCCAAGTTGAACCTCTAACAAGTGGAATTGTTCAAGAGTTGGCCCCTCCAATTGTCTAGGTTCAACCTCATATTACGAGCTCCATACACTTCCGAGGATCATTATCCCCTATACTGCCCAGCAGTGACTGTTGAGGCTAAATATTTTGAGCATCCCCTGTCTAGTACAGAATTTCACAGAGGCACATTTGAGAGGAAAGATATGAAGAGCAAGTTGTCAGTAATAATAACAGATCCTTTCCCTTACAGATCAGCACGGCGGCAGGCGGTTCGGGTTCACTTTTGGGTATCGCATTGCTTTCTATACGGTTAGACTTTAGTCGTTGTACTCCTTTTTACTGTATTCGTCTAATATAGGGTCTCAAGTAGCAGCTACTATAACGTGAATCTAGCTACCCAAAAGACTCAATCTCTCCATCCCAGAAACACTGGGCGGCTCCTGCTTTCTCCAACCCTGCTCCATCGACTCAGCCAAAACTGCATCGCCGCCCGTGGGTGCATAAGCCTCCCCGTTGGCAGCCTGCCCATCTTCGCCGCCGTCAGCCGCCGCCTTGTTCTTGTCCTCGTGCTTACCCCAGACCTCCTCAACGCCGAGGCGGCAGCCCTCGAGCACCTCGCCCATGAGGGCCTCGACAGTGCGGGCGCGCTCAAACATGCCGCGGCGGACCAAGCCGAAGACGAGTCGCTCGACCTCGCCCTTCGTGCTCTGCACGCGCTCGACGAGGCGGCGGACCGAGTTGACGAGGTACTCCTCCTCGTAGACGGTGCCCTTGCGGCCGCGCGCGCGCTTCTTCTCCTCGCGCTTGCGGTTTTTGGACGTAGCGCGGCTGACGCCCGTACCCACCGTGCCCACACTGCCGGCCTTGCCTGTGTAGCGCGTGAAGAGAGAGGCGCCGCCGGCCGAGATGCGCGACGACGCTGCGACACTGACATCATCGGGCAGGTTGATGTTGACCTCGCCCTCGTAGAATGCAAGGGGGTCTTCGGCAGCACGCCGGCGGAGTTCAGCAATGCGAGGGATCTGAGCACGAAGCTGTGCCTTGCAATCGGCTAGGAATTCGGTCGACGATGCCAGAGCATCTGCAAGTCCGGTATCTATTGTTGTCTCGAGAAGTTCCGGTCGGGCATGCAGAGCCACCAAGCGCAAAGCGTCTGCAAATTGATAACCCTTGCATAAGTATTGAACAGCAGTGTCAAGAGACGACAGGTGGTCAAGGTAGATAGTGGCGGCGCCTGTGTAGTCCTTTGCTTCCTCGAGCGCATCAGCAAGGCTTGTCGCCAAGTCACCCAGTGCGTCCTTTGCCAGTGGCGGTTCTTGTAACGAAGCAGTGAACAGGGCTTCCCTCCAACACGAAACACCTGCAGCCCGGTAGCACCGCGTTGCGGATGCATAGTCATGAAGGGACTCATAGGTAAGGCCAGCCTCGCGGTTTTTCGACTTTGACTCCAAATACTCTGCATACAGACGCGTGAGTATCTTGAGGTTGGCTTCGTCGTAGCGGTATAACCGGAGCGCATCGGCGTACAGGGTGTGTTTGACGGTGTACTCTTGAGCTTCTTCGTGGGCTACTAAGGCCTGCAGATGTGTAAGAGCTTTAGCATAACGACCCAAATGATCGTCAATGGCAAACTTTTGGCGCAAATCCGGCAATTTGTGAAGATCTTGTATGAATGGTAGATACTCTCGCGGATCCCGTTGGGATTGTTGCGCCACAAGCAGTGCGAGATCGAGGTTATACAAACCAAGCGCCTCGTCAAATAGTGTGTTGACATCTGCAAGAAAACATATGTGCTCGACTGCCCTCTCGGCCAATTTTTCGTCCTCCTGCATCAGCTGGGCGACAACCTGTAGGCCATCCTCAAAAGCAGGTGGAGATTTGCAAACGTTGGCAGTGATAATATTCTGAAGTGTGTCATTGCCAATATTCTTTCGAGACCGTAGACTCGTCAGAACAGCATTACAGACGGTATTGGTTTTCCCATTGACTGAGGATGCTCCAGAGGCTGCTCCTTGTTCCACTGGCACGGGTGCCTCCACGCTCTTGGTAGGCTTTGTGTTGACGTACATGGTTTGTGTCACGTCTTCGTCCCGAAGCGACGAGAGGAAGAGATCAACATATGTGACGTCCTTGAGCTGATCCAGGAAGAGGGTTACATTCTCCAAGAACTGCTGTGGCCGATGATCATATAACACATTCATGTCCACTCGCTGAGTCCGGCAGTAAGAGAAAGCCCTTGCGTAGTTCATGTCCTCGATCAGTTGTCGTATACCTGCGAGCACCATAGCTCTCGGGAATATCGTCTCCAAGTTCCCTCTTGGCATCTGGAGGACCAAGCTCATATTGGTCGGCATTGCTGTTACCAACCTGGCACCTCGCTCAATGCTGCGGCATCTTTCGTCTTTCTCGGGGTCATCGGCTGGTACTTCGAGATCATCGATCTCAGTAAGATGAACAAACTTGAGCAGATGATTCGTTGTAGTAAAGATCAAGTGTTCCGGTGTAACCAAGAACGACGTGCAATTCTTGACCAGAAGACGTGATTTTCCAGCACAGCCATTCGCATAGAGATGGCCGTTCCTTGTGAGTCCGTATATACACAGGGTTTTGTCATGGGCAGAACCAGTAACAACACACCAAGGCTGCTGTACTGGTAGCCGTAGTGATTGTTCTTCAGTGGTACCATTTTCAGCTGAAATGACCGAAATTCTTCCCGAAGCGGCTTGTGCAATACACTGGGCATCGAGCGATTGAGATTGACTAGCAAAGCCATAAACCTGACCAGCTCTGGTAGTATCGGACAGAAGTAGTTTACTCGAAGCCGCATCGAATTGCACCGAATGCCTCTCTGGATATTGGCTTTGAAGCAAGAGTTGAAGATTGCCGTTATCGCAGACTGATACTTGCCGCGGGATGAGCATATCAGCCAATGATGGTATATCAGATAGCGGCAGCGTGCTCATCAAAGATGGTATAAGTGAACGTTGCCCCTTAACTTGCCACTTATACAGATCGACACCGTCTTGGTGGAGGACGGCCATATATGCGTTGTCAGGAGAAAAGGCAACATCGACGATGCTAGACTTCAGCTGCAACTCATACATAGCCATCGGAGGCGGGATATTTGCAGTTCTTAAAGGTGTAAGTTTGAGAGTTTGACCATCAATGACAGCAACGGCGCCATGATCGTTAGGCGGTACAAGCGAGCCGCGAGCAATATTGAAGATAAACTCGGCCTGTAATAGCTGGCTGGATTTCTGGGATGGGACCACCATGCCCAACCGAAGAGATTTCTCTGGGTGCCAGGTCAAACACGTAGGAGGCTTATTTGACCTGATTTCCTGCTTCAGGTACCAGTGGTAATTTCCTGTGGTCCAGAGCTGTATTCTGTCGTTGAGTGTAACAGCAAGCACAGTTGAGTCGCTGTTCCACTCGAGGCCAATCTGGTCACCAGAAATGTCTCGACCTTCAGGGGCTCGCAGAGGGAACTCGCCATGTCTGAGACCATTCCTTTCGAAGAATATCACATCAATACCCTCGGCTTTCCGTTGAACACTAGCAAGTAGATTGCCGGCTGGGCGCCAGCTCAAAGCACCCTCCATGCCGTCAACAGCCTCACTCACGCTATCAAGCACACCCTCACGGGAATAGACCCGGATCACTCTTCGCGTGTCCGGCTCGATTGAGTTGATGGCGACGTAGGCACCGTCACCTCTCCAGCTGATGGTAGTCCTCGCATCGTCCTGGGAACTCAAAGCACCTTGATCGACTTTTTCAGGGATGGTAGGATCTCGAAGAGCCTTTGCTCCTTTCCCTTGGAACTGGGTTTCCTTCTTGCCCCAGCCGACGGACACTTGTTTTGACAGCTTGAGATCATCTAAAGTCATGGTGGCATCGGCGATGCCCTCGAAGTTACGGCTCATGAACACGACGGTGCGCGCCTTGGTGGCGATGGCCAAGAGTTCCTCGTCGGGGGACCACTTCGCAGCAGTGATGCCCTCGTCGATAGAACCCATAATCTCAATGTGCACGCCATCTTGAGGGCTGTCAGATTCCCTGACGAGAACGATGTCGCCACCCTCGAGCACCAAAATGGTGGTGAGGTTATCACTGAAGTGATGCAAACTGACAACCTTATCGACGGGCAGGTCAGGGTTCGGGCTTAGCGCCTCCCATGATGCAATCTCGAAGAAGTTGCTGCGCGAAAGTGGCCAAAAAAATCAGCTCACGGTTCGCTTCCTACCGGATGGGCTTGGCATGATTTCAAGTGTAAGGGAAGGATTTTGGTGACCAAGGCAATAAAGGGACGAGCAGCTTTACTCACAAAGCGGGATCGCCTTCAGTGTTCACATGCTCGGCAAGTCTGAGCAGCCGAAGCTTACCATCCTTCTCAGAGGGGCCGAATGTGCATAGAATTTCATCTTTTGCGGGGTCCCAACAGGACGAAGTGATGGGCTCGCCCTCGTAGCCGGCCGGAGGCGACCAGGTATTGTATGAGATGTTGCGGAGATTACGCATCGTGTGATCTCTATTGCTTGACACGCTTCAAGTCAGTATCAACTTCTTCTTGAGTCCAGTCCTCCGGAGCTGATAGGTATCTGGTGCGATCCAGTCAATTTTTTTTTTTGCAGCACAGTGTACGAAGCCCACCAATTCGTACTGTGCAAACCGCTTTCTCCCCAGCCGGCCACCACCGTGCACGAGCAAGCGGATGCAACGGAATCGGGAGTGATCGGATGCTACAAAACCTCGGTATACGCACCTTCTGGGAATGCTAGAGTAGCAAAATTGATATGGTATGACCCCTGGTTCGATGCGTACATTACAGTAGCACCACAGTGGCTCGACTGGCTCAGGTGCGAGGCAGGCAAGCAGGCAAGATGCGGGCAGCAGATGGTGGGGAGGGGGGCGGCCCAAGCTTCACCCCGGTTCTGGAACTAATCCAATCGAAGGGGGAAGCTTTTTGCAGATTAGAATCGGAGAACCCCTGCCTCCCTGCCTGTGATCGGCCAGCAGCCCAGGGCGGCCAGGCCGGCTAAGCCTAGGTAGAAGAGGGCCCCATCAAATGCGTGCCTTTCCCCAGATGGCCTCTCAAATTCCCCAGACTTTCGAATGGGCTACAAGTATCCAACCGACTTGTTCTCGAACCTTGATCTTTCCCCATCTTCACGCGACTGTTTCAATGTGGATTCGCCTTCATTCTGTCTATACAGACTCCAGACTCTCTGTAACACTTCGTATCGCCATCTGGCCTCCCGTTCGTCCCGTGCAGTACGACAAATACACAAAACACACGTAGCTGCTATTCCTTGGGCACAAGTCCCCCGTGTTCACCATGGATGTTGCCTATAAACAGCACGCCAACCAGGCGCGCCGGAAGAACCGATCGTCTACAAACTTGAACCATTTGACACTGGCTCCTCTCACTTCCAAGATGCCGTTATTGGACCACGATGCATTGCCCGACGATCTGCCCGACTTCGTCGCCTCACCATTACACTACAACCCATCATACCTACAGGGCAAATCCGCCCCGACCACACCACGCCTGCTTGCACGCTCACCCGCGAGAACTGGCTCTCGTAGCCGCCGATCCTCCATCCACGCTTCTCAGGCTGACGCCTTGCCCAAGAGTAAGTCGACAACACACCTGGCCGGGGGCAGACAGCCTGGGGCCCTCTCGCCAACAGCAAAGCGCCGTAATAAAGACGAAACCGGGCTCAGCACCCAAGATCGTAAGGACAGCGACTGGCTGCTTCGCGCCGGGGCATTGATAAGCACCGAAACCCGGGAGTCGAAGGGGCAAGCCTGGCTCACTGCCCGCATCAGCTCTACAAGTCTTACGGGGATGCGTGATACCGAAGAGGAAGCCTACAAACGTGAATTAGCTCGAGAGAAGGAGCTCGCCAGTAGACGGGGGAGTCGCCGTGGAAGCTTCACAGCGCCCGAAGACGCCTTGCTGTCGCTGACGTCACCAAATAGCCGCCTGGGAAGCCGTTCACATAGTAGAGTGGGCAGCAAATCCATGCTGCGGACTCCCTTGGACCGTCAACAGCAAGACGAGGGCTATTTCGTCCACCACGAGTTTACCACGGCGGAATACGTCCAGGGCCCGGATTTTGTAAGTCTGGACGAGAAGCTTGAAGCTATCGAAGTGGATACTACGCGGGCAGATGAAGCGACGGTACGGAGGCTAGTCAAGCGCGGGAGCGCTGGCATGGGCTCCTGGATGGGCAACCTGATTGGGTTCTCTCTCTTCTCCGTCGAAGAAAACGACGAGGAATCAGACGATGCCGAAGACGACGTGTCCGATGCCGAAGAAGATGAAAGCCAATTGGGCCGCAGCCCTAGCGCCGGGCATCTAGAGGATCTCTCTGCCGCCTCGGAACCTCGAATACCCCCGCCAAAGGCGGATGACGGGGCCACTAGCTGGCAGGACGCTGCATGGTTGCTGAGCGTTGCTTCCAAGGTCTTACTCTAGAGTGTGAGATAAGGCGGCCAAGTCATTGGATGGATGTCGGTCGAGTCCTGAAGTTCCAGGATGGCAGCAGCCGGACCAGGTTATTTGGTCGGGAGGACTTGTATTCATTGGGTCGGCACAGCTGTCGGTGTGCATTAATCGTAATCCTGGGCGAGCCGTTTATCGAATGTTTTTTACTCTTTCCTGCGGGAACGTCTGTTCGTCACGCTTGGAGGAATGACCACATTAAATAGAATAACGCGATTGGTCAGAACTCCGACAGCCTGTACGCTTCAGGCAGTTATAGGGCTTACCTACCTACCTTATCCGTATCACCTACACAATAAATAGAATTGAACCAAAGCCAGCCTGTATCTAACTGTACCGTTCTGTATCCCAAATGAGCCACGTGATATACAGCCTGCGAATGATCAGCGGTCCGATAGGTGAATCCCGGGCTTAGATGGTCACTAGGTTACCCAGTCCAGCCAACGCATTAGACGAGGCTGCATCTGCTAACGGGTGGTGAGCAACTAGCTGAGCATTACACGCGAGACGCGAACTGGGCCCACCGCGATGGGTAGTGACTACTGTACTTTGGCTGACCAAAGACCGAAGAATAGCAGAAAAAAGACCTGCCACGCATGGTGAGAAATACTAAGTAGAGAAAAAAAGACTTCTGCAATCACGCACGGATAGCTAGATGTTCATGTGCGGGGTGCCCATCAGACAACCACACAAAGTAGGTAGTAAGTAGAAGTAGAGCAAGTAGGCCGGCCGAGTCCGCAACGTTGCTTTACCGACATGAAGCGACGAAAACAGGTTTTTGGGAGCTGTATAGAACCCACAGATTGATGCTGCATTAGCCAGCTGTTGCGGCTCTCCTACATGTGTCAGGTGTGTGCTGTCTAATAACGGTATATGCGGTCAGTGGTTAATGGTCCCCAGTTTGGGCTGCGATCTGCGGTCCTTCAGGTTTAAGGGATCTCTCCACCAACGGGCGATGCCCATCAGTCGTTCATAACTAGCGGCATCGTTGGCGTGAAGGGATCAAATGGACGACCATGACGAGACGTCTGTTTATGGAAGATGGAAGAGAGAAACCACATCTTGTGGAAAACCAAGCATTATCACACTGGCATTCTGGTATGCCCCGGAAGTAGATACTTGTGGGATGTATGATGTTGAGAGAAGCGTAAGCGGGACGGGAAGTAGATGAGTCCTCCTGAAATGGTCGTTAGGGAGCAATTCGGACGAGGGCCAGTGATGGAAGGCCACGAGCTCCCCGCCGACCAGGATTTGTCCCGAGCTGTGCGGTATGTGTAGATATACTCCGTAAGCACGGTAGACATCGAAACACGACTTACAGGGTTGATACCTTCTAGCCCAGCAAGCCAGCTGCCGACTATAGATTCGTTTGTACGGAGTATGCATAGAAGAAAACAGTAAGGCCGTAGAAGTAGTGGAGTAGGAGACAGCGCACTTGGGATGCCGGCTTGCCGACCACAAAACCGTGCCCCGAGCAAGGAACATCTAGATGGAAGGCATGGATTGATTAATTCTGGGTGGTCTCCCTTTGCCCATCCATGCCGCTCGCTTTCCAATAGGAGGACTGTCCATGACTCGTCGTTGGCGTGCTGTTTTGCCTAGCATGAGCGCGACGCTACGCTCTGAACTAGTCGCCCGCAAGCGAATGCTCATGGCCGGACTCCATCTCTCAGCTCGCTCTCACGCAAAGAAGGCTGATCGCTAGCGACATAGCTGAGAGAGCCAGGTCATCCGGGCTGGGTGATAACTCGCACTGTATACCTACCTGCCTTGGATCTGGACCCCTGAGCTTCTCGGCTCAGTTAGCGGGACGTGCTACTGGTAGCGCCTATGACGATTACTCTATCAAGCAGTATGACGTCGCGTAACGCGCTGGAAGGCCTGGGCCCCCTCCCCACAGAATATTGGTTGAAGCTTCGGATGCCTCGCGACGGCAGGGTTCTGAAGAAAGAGAAGAAGAAGAAAAAAAAACTGATCGTCTGGCGGAAGTTGGCCGGCTGCAGGAGAGACGTTTGTTAGCTACCTCCGTAGAATCTCGCGGAGAACCATTCCCGGGTTCCATGGTGGAGTGAGGGGGAGCAAGGCAGTATCTATGCAGTTAGCTCATCACATCTCATCCGGAGCAGAAACTTGAGGTGGTCCACCCGGAAAAGTCGAGGGGCATGGCGCCGCTTGCATGGTGCGTACATGCACAAATAGTTCCTTCTGCCTTGGGTGCTTGGCTCACGGGACCACGGGGATTTCAGAGAGGATTTCAGAGAGAGGCCTTCCCGCTTGGCTAATCAAAGGCCCTAATGGAAACTCTCAACTCACCGTTGTCGTAATTTCACCAACTTCTCCGCGGCCTCTCGCAGGCATAGGCAGCCGCCGCACATGCGCGTTCGGGCAGAGGTGCTATGTGCGCCGTTGATTATGTAGCCAACTTACCATGATCATGGCTTTGGTGTCAATATACGCTAAAACCTCGCTGGTAGGAGCTTTCGCGGAAGAATACGAACGAGAGTGTGGTTGTAGGAGGGATCACACATGCCGGAGGGCGTCATGGCGATCTTAGTAGGATGTCAAGGATCCGTACGTATGCTTGTTGCTGTGCTGCAGAGCTGGCCAAACCCATGCCGGAGGTAATACATGCATCAGTGTAGTTCCAAAGAAACGGGGTGGAATGTCGATCACTTGACGTCGTTCGGGGGGTTTTTATATGAAAGCGATGCTCGTGTTGAGGGTCCAGGCAGTCAGGATGGCTTCCCGTAAAGCCGTCGCCGCCGTCTCTGATCGATCCAACCCACTGACCAAGACGTTAGGCGTGGTTAGTACGGATCGTAAAACCATATACCATAGTTGATGTGAGCGAATGAATGATACAAGGAGATGTGCGTCGCCGCAACCAGTGCCGGAGTGCAGCAGCGCAACAGAATCTGGCAGCTTAGGTGGGCCGAGCAGGACGGGTTGATATAATATTCGAAGGTGCAAGTTTTCAGGAACCCATCAAGCATCATCGTTCGTCACTTTTAGACCGCCTTCTAGCTTTCTCCCCGGCGGATAGCTCCGATCTTTTTTTTCTCCCTGTTTCCTTCCCTGGCCTTGTATTTCTTTTAACCTTTTGTCACAGTTCGTTTCTCACCCCTGATACTGAGTACATGCTTGACCAGTAAGTACGTGGGGCCCCCTTAGTGACGGTTGGTATTTGATTATTGATAGTATCTGGGTCGGCTCCTCTGATGAAGTCGTCCCCCGGAAGGTCCCTCTTCAGGAGACGGTCTCACTTAGTTGCAACCCCACATATCGGAAGCCTGCGGTACATAAGAATTTTTTTTTCCCATCGCTTTCGTTTGGAGGTTAGTTTATGTATGTAGATAGAGTCCTTAGGCCGTCCGCTTGAATATTTGTAATGTAATTGTTTGCGTAATGAGGTAGTTGTATACCTATAGTCGGTGCTGTACACCTTAGTAAAGTAGGCATGGATGAATTGTTTGGTTCAATTACCTATCACCGAAAAGAAAGAGGGGCAACGACGCTTTTCTTTTCCTCCCCCCCTCCCCCTCCAGCCCTCTTGAGTCTTGACCAGACATTTGATGGCCTGCCTATATGTATGTAAACTAAGGTAGCCCCTGGTACCTCTGCCCACCACTTCAGATAGCAGCATTACCGCATCCATCTGCATACTACTACACCATCCTCCAGACGTCAAGAATTTCCAAGGGTCCTACTCGACCATCTATCCCTCGAACGCATTTCCAGGGTCCTGTCAGTTCCGGCCGGCTTCTGCGCTTAAGAAGGGGGTTCGAACGTATTAGCAGCAGCAGCTTGCTTGTAGACGCAGAGAGAGGCAGGGAGAGATATAGAGAGAGGTAAGTAAAGAAAGTGCTTGCTTGTTATATCAATTCAAATCTATTGACGGTTGAGTGGTATTGGTTACATTTGAACTGCAAGTCTCATGTACTTTTTGACTTTGGTCCTTTCTACCAGCACTGCTTTCCTCCTCCTATCCCCGTTGCATTCAGCATTCCTGATGTTCAGTCGTTGACTTGGAATGGGTCATTAGGTGAGTGAGTGCGTGCACTGTAGGTTAGGTAGGCAGGATCGATGACCTCGCTCAACCTGCCTAGCCAGCCCATATGACTGATTCTATTCCGTCTTTGGTTATGCCCTCCATAACTTTCCCTTTTATCCATTTCCTCTTCCTGTCTGCTTCCACATACTCATCCCTACCTCCCTCCCTCATCCTGCTGCAAGAGCCGGCAACAGTGCAGTACTTGATCAAGCCCATAGCCCATGGCACATAGCACATAGCCCATACCTACCAATCTACCAACCTACCTTGGACACCATCCCCATTTATTGCCCTGTCGACCTATCCATACATCCATCCATCCATCCATTCTCGTCCCCCTCATCACTCCCCCCTCCGACTATCTCTGTAGACGTGATTCATTTTATTTCCTCCTAGTTCCGTTCTAATCAAAATCAAAATCACTTCGAGTCGCAGGTTAAGGCGAAAACAAGGCGAACTCCATATTGAACTACCTTGGCCTGCCCGGACTTTCCGTACTGTGTTGTGTCCTGTCCTGATAACAACAGACCCAATCCTTGTGCATTTGTCCTTTTTAAACATAGGTAAGGCACACAACACACGCTACAGCATTACCTACTACATACAGCACATAGCACATACACACACACACACACACACACACTCCCTCTCTCTCTGTCACTCACACACCCGCCCGCAACGCACAGCACACGCAATTGGGAGAGTGCAGGACTATTATTTCATTCATTCACTGTCGGCCCCACCCGAGCCTTTTGTCTCGTCACCCTATCAAACCTGCCGCCTCGGGGGGTGTCCTCTTTTCCACATCCATTCAAGACTAAAGAAGTACTTGACGCTTATTTTCCCCCGTTGGGAATACACACTGGCTTTTCCCTCTAAACCGAAACCATCCTTTCCCGTCGTCGACTCCTCACTACTGTAGGGTTAGCCGCCTCCCCTTACCATTTCTGTCGGCTTTAGGTCTTGTAAACAGGTGCCCATTTTCAGACTTGGTTCTGACCCGCGACAGATTTTAAAGGATCTCGCAAACCACTCACATACCACCCATAGTCAACTAGGCAAAAATGTCTTCCGACAACGTAAGTGACACACCGAATGCGCAAAGCAGGCTTACCGCATATACCTCATCATCGCATGGGCGCTGACCCAAGCCTTACCGGAACAGCATGACGGAGGCGACCCCAGCCTCGAAGCCCTGGGAGACGCCATCGATATTGTGACTTTCGGTCAGATCCTGGAGATGGACGACAGTGAAGACGACCGCGAGTTTAGCCAGTCTATTGTTTTTGGCTTCTTCGAACAGGCCGAAGAGACGTTTGAGAAGATGGACGAGGCCCTGTGAGTTCGGCCCACAATCCCGAGAGTGCCAAGGAGAAAGACTCTAGTTTCTGTGGTGACTTCCATAAGCCACCTCAGGCACCCGGTGCTCTACCCCATGCTCGAAACAAGCCGTGACTGACTGTTGTTGTCCTTATTTTTCTCCTCCGACAGGGACGCCAAGAACCTGGATGAGCTGTCCAAACTCGGCCATTTCTTGAAAGGTTCTTCGGCCACTTTGGGATTGACCAAGGTCAAGGACAGCTGTGAGAAAATCCAGCGATACGGAAAGAAGGAGAACGAGGACGGCACACCGGAAACAGATGAGGAACTTTGTTTGTCGCGCGTTACCGACACCCTCAAGAGTCTCAAGACGGAGTATACGGAAGCCGAGACCGCACTCAAAAAGTTCTTCAACACTCCGGCGCCGTAAATGGAAAATAGGCGAAGCTAGAGACCAGCCATGGACGTTGTCTGCGCTGCGCGATGCCTGCCCAGGCCAACCCACTCGAATGCGCAACCTCGAAAGGAGAGGAAGACTGGCTGGGCTGGATCGTGGGCGACAAGCGACAGCTGGCGTAACCCTAAGGCAATCCTAAGGGGGGGCTCCATTCAGTCAACAACTGTTCTGGGGTGGAAGAAATCGACGATACCCAAACTACTTTTTCGCCTTCCTCTATTATCGTTCTCGAATAGATCGTATCCGGGTGGCTGTGTGAAGTCGAGTATGGTTGGACGAGGGCTCTATACTGTGTGCGCACAGCATGTTCCCGAGCTTCAGCGACGGGGTTGCTTCATCTTATATATAGAGTATTCAACGAAACACTGCATACAGAACTTTTAAGCTAGGAAAGCTTACTACTATTGGAATAAATACACTCCTTTTTACGATACTTTATTTATGGATATTCTTTCAAAATGCGTGCCTGTCGAATTATGCTGCTATGACGCGCGGGATGCCGAGGTGCATATCGCGTAGATGGTTTTGGGGGCTTGTTTGTTGCAGTAGGGCCTGTGACGACATGGTTTTCCCCCCCCAGTGACATGGCTCTCCCGCAGGCCTACGTCATCCCGAAAGCATCAGTTAGTGACGTAGCCGAGAACCTTGACCAACGTTCTCCTTTCACCGTTAGGAGATACAAAACTAATTAAAGTGCGAGATGTGGTGTGACCTCTGCAGTGCCAGCCAATAACTGCTCACATCTGTCTGATTGACACGAGCAATTGGCGGGGTCTCCCGACTTTTGGCCGTCTCATTGCTGTGATGGTGAAATCGTCAGTTCTGTGTGAGTCCCAGGGGTGTGGCCTCGTGCACACCTGGATGCACTAAATATCCAGGGTAACAAATGCAGCACTGACTCATGCACACCAAATGTAATTGGCTTGAACGTCCTCTAGGCAAAACACCAGCCACATTCTGCTGCCACATCCAGGTACCTAGTGTGGCAGTTGCAAGTCTGGAGTCTGAGGTGAGGAGGGGCCGTTGGGAACAGGCTATTACAGAATGTCCATCGGCGAAGACGGCAACGGCAACGACAAGGGTTTTTACCTGAAGTACACGAACCCCGGACCAAACCATGCCTCCCAGGCCCTCGCCGACGCATTTTCTTTGCATTCCGCTCGTGACTAGCCTATCCCGCCAGCAACTCGTCTCGGCCCTGACTTCCTTTAGTTCTGATGTGACCAGCCCTCAAAGCTTCGGCGTCCCGGCCGAGGCAATCCGTCCCGTTGGGACGTTGCATCTGACTTTGGGCGTCATGAGTTTCCCCAAGAACGAGGAACTTGACAGAGCCACTGCGCTGCTGAAAACCTTGGCTCCCAGGCAGATTCTCAAGGCTATAGGGCCACAGGTACAGGAACTCGAGAGCAAGGACAAGGACAAAGACAAGGACAAGGACACAGACAAGGGCCCACCCAGGCTTCTACCGCAACAACTTTCAGTGACTCTAAGAGGCTTACACTCGATGCAATCATCCCTCTCCAAGGCGACAGTGCTCTACAGCCCGCCGGTGGACCCTGATGGAACCTTGCAGAAGTTCTGTGAAAGTATCAAGCAGACCTTCCAGCAGGCCGGTATCATGGCCGAGGAAGACCGGCCTCTACTTCTACACGCAACGATTCTGAACACGATATATGTCAAGGGAGAGAAGACGACGGGAGCAGCAGGACGCCAACGCGGAAAACGGCGGGAACGCATCACCATTGATGCCCGCGATATGCTGGATAGGTACGATGACTTCATCTGGATGAAAGACGTGCCCGTGGAAAAGATCGCGATATGCCGGGTGGGCGCTAAGAAGCAAGAGGACGGCGATGAGGCGTACGAGGTGGAAGCAGAAATCGATATGAACAATGGTCAATGAACTATGTAATCTCCATAAGACTTACATATGTAGCGTACTTATACAGTGTGATGAGCAGCCCGAGACACCTTATTAAGAACCAAACTCTCTATACTGCTGTGGATTAATTGTACGAGACTACTTACCTAGGTACACACTTGCTTCCATGCTACTGGTACTTCGTATCATGGCCTATACCCCCCAGGGACAAGCAATCATTGGATAGATCGGGCCGATGACCTGGTTCAGCTCAGCCCTATGAGATGCGTTATGTACTGACGGGAAGATGACGGGATGAGGTACTCAGGCACTGGGGTCTTGTAGCACGCCCAATAGGTACCTATCATTGATGCCATTCAAGGGACTTGATGTTCTGGCTCGTGCCCTGGTACGTACCTGGAACCACCTGGACCCTTCAATTGATCGGATTTGAACACTACCTACGAGGTGCCCACGCCAGCCTTACCCGAATAAGCCTCCAATCCTCCAGGTACCACTCACTAAAAGGACGGAGAGAGTTGAGCAACTGCATCTGCATGTCAGAACAAGCTACCTAAACTTCCCTATTTCGCCATCCCATTCTCGGATCTTATGGTCTCCAGGCACCCACTTGTTCGCCTCTGTGGCCAAAGGTAGCCATCTCGGGGACCTCTCCTGAGACCATGTAGTGCATATACTGCTAGATTGAAGCAATACAGTGTGCCCAGCTAGCCAGCTACAACTAGCTTCTTCTTGTATTTGCTGCTTGACCCTCCCGAGTCCCCCGAGTCCCGAGCCCGTCCGGCCCCCATCCCCCTCGATTCCCAAGCTGGCGCGAATTACTATGAGCAGCTCGGAGAAGCGGAGAGGCGGCAGCAGCAGCAGCGGCAGCACCACCTCTCATGCCAATCCCCTGCGCTCTTCCGCCGCGACGTCCCGAAGCAGCAACAGCAATAGCAACAGCAGCAGCAGCGTCATTGCCCCGCCGCCGCGCGCCCAACTCGGCTCGCGCCCCTCTTCGCCCCCGCCTGGCACCGACAATGACGGCGGCAAACCCAGCAACACCGGCGGCTCGCGAAGCGGCGGAGGTATCGATTCGGATCGCATGAGCATAGCCAGCACGGTCAGCAAGGAGAGCAACACGGCGGCCAAACAGCTCCGGGAGAAGGACGACAAGATCGCCGAGCTGCAGCGGGAGCTCGTCCAGCTCGAGGCCGAGTTCGCGCGGCAGGTCGAGCTGCTGTCCCAAAACGAGAGCGAGACGGCCGCCTTCTGGCAGACCAAGCACTCGAACCTGAACCAGCAGTTCCTGCGCACCGACACGGAGCTGCGCCTGCTGCGCGCCGAGGTCGACGTCCGCGACGCCGAGCGCGAGGAATTTAAGGAAGGGTGGGACCTCCTGAAGCGGGAGCTCCGCGAGCGTGACGACGAGGTCCGCCGGCTCCAGGCGCTTAACCGCGGGCTCAAGGAGCAGGTCAGCACGAGTACGCGCGCGTACCACGAGCAGACGAGCGACGACCAGTTCGGCGACGACATGGCGCGATTGGGCAACGGCTTGCAGAACTGGATCATCGTGCACTTTCGCAAGGCCAAGATCGGTAAGGAGAGGCCCAAGCCAAATTTCTTGACCGGTTGAATGATGTCAGGCATTCAGAGAAAGAAAGTCTTTACTAACGGGGCGGAATGGGTAGATTTGACAAAGTGTAGCCAATCCGAGGCTGACGAGCTCGCCAAACTCGTGCCAATGTACGCGGAGCTTGCCCCTAAGATCAAGATCCATATTCTACAGTCCATCGTGTCGAGCATACTGGTAGACGGCATATTCTCACAGTATTTTGTGGGTCTGTCGGAGGAGCAGTCTTCCAAATTCAACGAGATGGAGCGCTATCTCTCATCGACGAGTAGGTCCTTTTCTGAGCGCGGTTGATTTTGCAAATAAACATCTTGATTCACGAGGGCTTACAAAAAGACGTCTGTCTTGTAGGTTCTGACGAGACGGTGAATCAATGGCGAGCCATGACGCTCAACATGATTCGGAAAGACCCGGCGTCCCAGAGTTTACAGTCGGAGACCGACATAGTCGTGGGCCGTATCATCTCGAGGGTCAACCGGCTCCTTGACTCGATAACGACAATAACAACAACCGACGCGGCCTCAAGCAGCGCAAATGAGGCCCGGGATCAGGCACTTCGCGTGCTTGTCAACAGCGCTGTCGTCCTGTCCCGGCAGCTCGCAGTGCAGAAGGCCGTCTTCAAGGTCACTATGCCGTATATCCTCCCGCACCAGCAGACCCCATTCGACGCTTCGCAGATGGAAGACGTCGGGGGCGAGGACGAGGAAGACCTGACGGCGCGCGAGATCTGCTGCGTCACCTGCCCGAGTATCGTCAAGTTTGGAGACGAGCATGGGGGAAACCCCCAGCTTCGGAACGTCATTGCTAAGGCAAGAGTGCTTTGCAGTCCGGAGTGATCAGCTCCTTCTAGGAGCCTCCGCAGTAAGTATAGTGCAGATTATGTGCTACAGTTTTGCCACGATAAAGGGGGTTGTCATGATAGCATGGTCTAGAAAGAGTTGCATTGCATGTCCTTCAAGTCGTCGAATATATACCCTGGAGAGCATCGGTCGAATTAGGCCACAATTGTATGGAACCGTACTCATTGAATATAATGCGCTATCTGATAACACACACGAAGCTCGAGGCTCAAAGCTCAACGCACTTTTACGGAATGCAAGCCCAGGTATCATCCTGTAAATAGTGTTTATTCGAGTAGTGCTCCGTGATAAACGTAGAGAGACCTACAATGTTGGCTGACTACTTGGGAGCACGTATATGCACAATCTATTTCAGGCGACACTATTACAACTTACGTTACCTAAGCTGACCACGGGGGACCGCGGGGTGCATGCTTTGTTACATGTAAGCGTGAGTAGCCTGCTGCGTGTGTACGTGTGTGCGTGTGTACGTGTGTGCGTGTGCTTGTATGGGGGACGGCGGCCAGAAGACGGATAGACAGCCAGTCAGCCAGGTTGGGGCATGGGGAAAACCCCGACGATTGCGGCTCTGCCATCTATACATCAATATGTACCCCCCAAATGCACCACACACATATGGACAACCAACCACCGTAAATTTGTCTGCATCGCTTGCTGTTGTCACCACCACCACCCCTGGTTGCTGACCGCTTCTATCGAGTGTACTACCTGTAAGAATTGCATCGCCGTTCCTCTTTGGAGCACCAACGATGCCATACTCCAGCTGGCAAAAAAGCGGAACATGGAAATATGCAGTCCTGTCAAGTAGTTTACTCGGCGCCTTCGTATTTGGAATTGCACATACGCGGCAGTATCTCGACGCTACACGAGTCTCGCATGGTTTGCCGGGTCGGCAATTCTCTATACACCAACTATCATATATCGCAAATCAACAGAGGAGATCGTGCTCGGTTGTACGCCACCTACCCATCTCCTTATACCTACCTACATGGTGTTTCAATCTAGCTTGTCGAAGCGGACCAACCGCTCTAGATAAACCAGCAACCGTACAGCAAACATTGCTGACATGCAGACTATTCACACCAGCGGGCGGACCGCGGCGCGAGCCGCTGGCATCCGGGACAGGTCCAACCTGTTTCGACTAAGATAGCTTGGCTCGGCCATTCACATATGACTCTTAAGCCATCCGTAGCATGGTAACCGGTAAAGCCCAAAACGTCAGATTGTACCAGCATTCCAGGCGGAGACCCAACCGACGTCCCGGCGCAGTATCCAACAATGACCGCACGGCGTATGGGCATACCAAGAAGCATTCACCCCAATCAGGTAAAGACCCGTCCTCCCCATCCTTCCCATCTGCCGAATCAGCCATGGGCAGTCGGCCCAGGCCTTTCCGGACTAAGGCGAATTGTAAGGAGTTGAGGGAGTTACGTTGGGTATCCAATGCTAGATGAAGCATGGTATGGTAAGCTGTAGTTTGGGGTGTGTGGCACCTCCTTAACATGCATATGCCCTCAACGGGTCGTCAACTGCCAGTTGTGGCTGTTCTTGCATGCGCTTGATGTCCCGGCCGCCTAGAAAAGTGTGCGGGTCTTCCCCATGATTGATTTGACGGCACGTATTTGCGGCGCCTTTGCTATCCCAGGCAAGTAAGTAACTTCGAGATGAAAAATAGATAGCTGCTGCTGCAAGGATGATGACGGTGATGATGATATGTTGTGTTATCAGGAGCGGGAATGAAGCACGAAGCAAGCACGTGAGGTTGGGGCAGCTCCTCGCAGCTGCATCATTGCAGCACCTACTATGCATCAGCAGCATGTGTGAGTCAAGCCGACCATGGATCATGGATCATCGATCGAGTATGGCATGCTCTGCTAGATGACCTTACCTACCAAGTGGTTCGACCAAACTGATAGCCAAATCATTTGGCATCCGCGTTCGCCGGTAGACTGACTGGCTGCTGGAAATAAGAACACGCAAGTTTGGACAAATTTGCCTTTTCTCAACTAATCGCACTCTTGAATATCGATTGGGATTGACCCAAGGGACTGCAGAAGTGATCTCGTTACAGATTCGGCCAGTGGTGGACTGGGTGGTGGGTTGTCGGGCGGGAGGATCGTTAACGAATGAGGGGCCACTGGCCATAATCAACCCCCGGTCGATCAAGCGTCAAGGCGCCAACACTTCATTCCTGCACACCCACCATCTCAGTCGGGGGTGGATTGAACAAGTTATTGCTAACTTTGCATTTCCGTCCGGGGCACTCACCAACCTGTGTATCCCATCCCATCCTCCGGCCACTTGTTAAAAGCGTTTGCTTCCATCGTTTGGGCGCACTCTGTTTTCCCCGTTACGAATCGAGTTGGCTGACGGTTACGCATCTTGCTGTGCAACCGTAATAGCTTTAGGGAGCGCTGCGTATATCAACCCACGTACCCCACCCTGCCAGCGAAGGGTTTCCGAGTGCAAAGGCCAATATTGCTCTTGGTCGTCGTCGCCTCCAGTTGCGTTTGTTTCCCTGGTCTCCTCTTTGAGGTTTGTTTGACTGCTCGCCCATTAACGAGAACTGCAACACTTTGCTTTCGAGGGCACTTTAGCTTCCTCGTCTGGGCTGTTAAGACGACATAACCCCTCATCAACCACGCAGCAAACGCACCTGCGCGAAGCTCGTCGCACCGAATTCGGGACCTCGCTTCAACATGTCTCCGCTAGCCACACCCGATTTCGATTTCATGGGTATACATGCCTTCTTGAATGCCGTTCCAGCTCCTCATTATGAGGCGCGCTTCAACGATTGGCGGGATCACAGTTCCCTGGACCTGTCCGCAATACACATGGAACTTGCGCCTTCTGCCCCGGCTTCGACATGTGGAAGTAGTACGGGCTCCGCATCCAGAAGAAGTACTTCGACCACAAGCACTGCCCAGAGAAGCGTTTTCTCGCAGGGATCACAGGGATCACGCAGGTCGCATCGCACCGCTGCGTCTTCGCCGCCGCGCTCTGCGGCACCGACAGTTACCTCGGCGTTCGGGGCCCACGCCACCATCCACGCATTATATAGTTCAGAGTGCGTACTCCCGTGTGAGTACGCACCCCTCGGACTATGCAACGAAACCTTCCAGCCTGGGGAATTTGAGGTCTGGGAGGACCACATCGTAAGCCAGCATCTCCGATACCAAATACCGGATCGCTGTATTTGCTGGTTTTGCGACCAAGAATTCTCCTCCGAGGAGAATAATGCCGACGCCCGCTACAATTTCTCTCTTCGGTTGGAACATATCAGAGAACACATCTATGATGGGCGCTCTGTTAGACATATGCGGCCAGACTATTTCCTCCTCGAGCACATGTACCGTAATAGCCAAATTCCGGAGGCGCACTACCAACGAGAGTGCGAGCGTAGTGAGGGGCCCAGTACAGCCGGCATTGTCAAGCATAACTTCAAGCCCCCGGAGAGACGGCGTGAAGAGGAACTCAGATCGCGAGTCATCCATGATAATAGGAAGGAAGAGCAACTTCGACGTCGTGAACGCCGTCAGCGACAGCAGCGCAGTGCTCACCGCACGACGACTATGCACAGCGTTGCAGCCTGAAGGCAGAAGACGCCAACGTACTTTCAGTCAGCACGAATTGTGCAAAGTACGTAGTCTCTCTGGTGATCGGTGCTTTCCCCTCTGTTCTTTTCTTTGAAGCTGTCCTTCCGTTCGTGATGCTCTGGTGGTCTTGGTATTTTTCAGCTTACAGTCAGAGCTGCGAGATCTTTACAGATCTTTTGGTTGATTTTTTCTCGGGCGAGGTTTGGTGTTCTGTTTTTCCTTTTTTATGAGTTATGTCCATGAAGAAAAGAGCTATGATGATACCTTATATAGTACGCAGACAGAGTAGGGGCTGGAGAAGCCTGTGCAACAGGGGTACTGATTCCACACATATGGAAGAGGGATCGGTGTGTTCTTGAGCATGCGGAAGAAAGGGAATGAAGGCCTTAAGTATCCTGTGATAAGGCTTCTCTTTGATATTGGGTGGCCAGGTGGTGGGCAGATTTTTTTTTTCTGATAAGCGGCATATTGTCGAAGGGAAAGAATTGATTTGCTGTTGAGAAGGGCGAAGGAGGGCAACGTCAACGCTGGGAATTTGACATTCGTCTCAAAAAAAAAAAGATACACAACAGGAATTTATTTCTCTCCGTTCTCATTCTCGGGATGACTTTGAATTGAATTATCAATCAGGAGCACAACTTCTCGACTTGGTTCTTTCCCTTTCTTTCTCGTTTTCGCTTCGGTTCGCCACCGCTGCCCGATTGACTCATTAACACAGACCGCTGCAAAGCAACCAGTTTTTTATATGATAGGTAGCAAGCGGGAACGGCCGAAATACTACACCTACCTTATACAACGAGGCGAGCCGTATCCAGCTGACCAAAAGGTCCCTTTCCTGGCCTATTGTATCTTGTTTTTTTTTTCGGCGGCAGAATAACCCAAATTTCTCGTCGGTAAATTGGTTCGCTGTCATCGCCATTGCTCAGCCTCCTTGGTGTGGCGATTTTTTCTTGTACGAGGGTATAGGTGCGACGACTCGGCCAATTGAACTCGCAATTTATGACCACGCCCAGCTTTTCGTGTCTTTGCCCATGGTAGTTCAATCTCGGCGAGTCCTTGGGTGGTTGTTGAATTAGCAAATTATGACAATGTGATATTCGTGTGTGGTTATAACAAACTGGTATCGCCGAGATGCGGTGGCATTGGAAAGAGAGAGCGATGCACGTGGAACTTTATATCAACACTAACGTAATAATTAGAACAAGGTCAGCCAGCCAGCCACCAGATGCAGATCGACTTATATAGGTATGTATGTCAATGCATTCGAGTTAGTCTTCTTCAGCCTCACCACCGACTGGTTGTTTATATGTTCTAATGAAGCAGGTCCGCCTTGCAGATAAGATTGGTTGCCTCGTTTATATGCAGCTCGCCTTGGGGGGTTGGAACGACATACTAGTCGGGCGTAGGGGAGCACATGGATATGGCCAATGGGTAGTAGGACTCGAGACATGTCGCATACGCCCTGGCCCTGAGAACGGAAGTAACTGCATCATGCATTGTATCCGGCGAGGTTTTGGGTGGTTCGCCTGACGTATCGACCAGCCTCATGGACATATATTAACCCACGCGAGGGAAACGTGTCTCGCTTCACCACGGCCCCCATCTGCATGCTACCATCCCATGCTGCAGCAAAAGGAGGGAGCGAGGGAGTATCGTCAATATAGATCAATATGGCTGGAATCAGAGGGCTGTGGTAGCCTGTCTGTTAGGTATAAGCCGCGGCGCACTGACGTTGGCATTGCGCATTGCCCAAGCTTGCCTCGGGTATATCAACCTAAACTACCGAACCCCTTTTTGAACCACGGCACCATGAATCTCGAGGTCGCAATATATATGTAGTAATGATGCTCACCTTCCTTATTAGCTTCTTTCCACATGAAAAATTGGCCACGGGAGCTATCTCCGTCGACAAATCACATAGTTTACCTGACGCTGTTGTCATCTTCCCCTCCTCTGTCGCTTCTGCCTAGAATGGAGCCGCGCCCGCGCTTCCGGCCCCCGCCCCGGGGAGGCTGGGGAACCGAGCGGCTTCTAAGTAGCTAATAAGCAATTATTGATGCTTCCACCACTGATGAGTCTGTTTCTCACATTTGAGCATACCGCTGAAGGCTATGAGTAGTGGTTGCAACTCTGATATCGCCAACTCTTGCCGTGACCAGCCTCGCCTACCCCATATATTACACAAATCAAACACGACAGATAATAAGAGACTAGAGACTTAAGACTTAGAATCTATTGAGGCAAGGATGGAATGAAGCTGCTAATTCAATGATAAACATTGGGCAGTGCTTTGGCTTGCCGGTAAAGACAGGACATACAGTAGAGTGACTAACTACCCCTTAATGAAGCTACCACCCCAGGTGTGTTGTCACTACTACGGATCACAGATGATAATCCTTGGTGAACCCATAGAACATTTTCCACCTCAAGGTCCGCGGATAACCCAGCCATAGAGTATTAGGAAATGACAATCTTTTCTCTGTAACGCCACGAAACCATCGAGATCATGTGAACATATGTCAAAGCGAGGTCCACCATCCAACGGACTACAAAAATGGACTTGGGAAAAGGACAGTATGCTTCATAACTGCATATGCCAGCACGAATAGGTGTGTTCGCAGAAAGGTAGAAAGGGGGAGGGGGGAGAGAGCATGCCGCTAGCAGCACTGCCACCTTCCGGGACGAACATAACCCGCCCCCTCTTCTCGCAGCACACCCACCCATCTCATCTTGAGTGGTAGCCCTCCCCTTTCCTCTGGGCTCGAAGGTACTCCTCCCACGTCTCCCCCTTCTTCCTGCTGTTGCCGCTGTTGTTGTTATCGTCATCGCCATAGTCATCCTTATCGCCCGCCGCAGAGCTGGCACCACTGCTAGGAAAACGCCTGTGGTGATGATGATCGCCATGATGGCTATGGCGATGTCGCTGCGAAGACCTCCGTTCCGTCTTAGTGGAGTTTGGGCCACCGCCGACGCTCCCCGTTTTTGACGACGTCGGGGCCCCGGCGGGGGTGACGGGCAGTGGCTCGCTGCCGCCCTTCTGCGGAGCTACCCCTTCCCACCGCACGTGGTGGGGGATTTTCTGCTGTAGCTGCTCCTGTCGATCTACGCCGCCCGAGAAGCTCGAGTTCCTGGAATCCGTGGGCCGGTACTGGAGCGGATTCCACTGGTGCGTTATGGACGTAGCTGGCGACACGGGGCCGGAAGAGCTCGCGGGAGTTGCCGCTGGCGTTGCAACTCCCACAGCCGAAGAAGAGGAAGAGGAAGAAAAGCTAAAGGGGCCAGTGCTCGAAACGTCTGGGACCTATCGAGTCTCGTCGTCAGCATCGCTTGACATACATATTAACCTATCCTAACATATCACTCCGAGACAGAGAATTGAAACGCCCGAAAATCACTTACCGAGGTACTGTTGTGTCGTGACGGTGGTGGCGTGCGTCCTCCATGGCCCCAATACCCCGAAGAAGGAACACTTGAAGAGACAGAGCCGCGTGGGGGTCCAGTGGCCGAGGACAATGGGACAACCACGCCACTTCCTCCGTTGACTTGGGCTGATTCTGGGGCGCCGGAGAAGGACGACTGGCCCGCGTGCCCCGGGTAGTAACGCCGATTTCGCTCTGAAGCCTGACGATGGTGGTGATGAGGTACCCCAGCCGGACTGCCACCGCCTCCTGCATGCTCGGCGTGCCACGAGTGCTGCCTAGCGTGTCCCGGGCGAGGGCCCGGCATGGATGCTCTTTCTAGCTCTCTTTCGCGGGCTAGACCGCCATCTCCTTCTTGGTTTGCGTTCGGGTTATCATTGCCGTCATCGTCGCCTATGGTGTGTAGATGACTCGATTGAACGTGCTTTCGGTAAGATGCCGAGCGCGAAGGCCCCAGAGGAAGAAACGAGCTCAGCTTCTCATCCGCAGCGGCAGCAGGTTTGGGCTCATTCCTGTACGGCTGTGGCGACGGCGACACCTTAGCAGCAGCTGTAATCTGTGGATGATGATGGCGAGGAGACTCCTTTCTAGGCGGAGGCGGTGGTAGGTCCAAGTCATACATTAGGTCCTCGAACGCACTGTCGAGGAGCTGTTTCGACTTGATATCGGCACTGGGAGGTAGCTGGTTTCGATGGATCACCTTGGGCAGAAATTCAGGCACCATGGGGTTGGCAACCATGACCACGATCGATGGCACATCTGCCACAATCTTCTCGAGGCGATAGAACTCCGTATCCGGGTATGCCAAGATGCACGACATATAGTATTGGGCAAATCCGACAACGGTCAGCGCAGGCACGAGCGGCCGCAAGTATTCGTTTGGCTGGACCAAGTGGTGCTGGCATTCCATGTCAAGCAGGAAGTCCGCGATCCGACGATATACTTCTGGAGATTTCGAGGAGAACACATCTATAGTAACGAACCGAGTAACACATAATATTTAGCTTGCTGCGAAATAATGAAATAAAAACACACCGATAAGCAGGGCTTTAAAGAACTGCCTGGACGTACCAATGAACGGAAACACTTCGGCATCTAGCCTATATGTCACGTAAAATCTTCGTAGTCCATCTGGCGTCATGACTGAGCCATTATCTTCGGAGCAAAACTTGCTGATCTGTTATCAATTACCTTGTCAGACGAAACCTGGTTCAACTCGGACGTCACACATTAAGGGGGCTTACAACATGCCCAGAAAGAACTCTCATAATTTGGCCGAATCTAGGCGTGGCATGGCCTTCAGAGTTGAACAAGTTGCCCCATTCGGTAGTTACGCCAGATGATGCTTGGGGTTTCACTAGCGAGTGGCTTTGGCCTTGATAATCGATATCCTCCTCCCCCTGCACATGGAGCCCCTGCATGACTTCGAAGATCTCATCTCGAACGGCCCGCCGGATCTCTGTGATGAGTCCAGCCGTGAGCCCAACAGTGGCAGCAGTGGTTGTGGGAGAGGCATGGTTCATATGAGCATCCGGCCTAGTAATGTCCTCTGGGCTTGGTCTGTTCTTACTCCTTTCAGGGGTAGTAGTAGTTGCGATCTTCGACACGCAAGCCGGGCTCGGACCGGGACGCCTCACAACGGCCGTCGAATGAGGCGATAAATTGTCCTCTTCGGAAGCCGCTTGCTTGGGCGTGTGCTGTTGCGTCTTACCTCCCCAATCCGTAATGGCGAGCTTGAGGTCCGGAGCTCCATTAGGCTGCTGCTGCTCCTTCGGATCTGTGGTCATCGTCTTTCTTTGTTGCTGTTTTGCTCCGAGACGTGAGAGTACTTCCTGAGTCGAGACTAGTAAATAGAAAGCAATGAAGAACCTGACATGGTGGGGAGGAGAATAAATAGGGTTGGGCACGCTTGGTTGACATGAAATGCCTTTACCATCGGATCTTCACCATTTGCCTCCTGCATAGCTCGCGTGGTACTGCAGATGAAGGCACCCATTACTTTTGTGAAGATACCATAGAAGTTGGGCGGCGTCTACCCCCTTGGGGCTTGTGTGCCAATGAGAGCCCTCGGAAGGAAGCCCGCAGCACGACATTCCAGTAGTGTAACAAAAAGGTCAACGCAGCGACGGATAGTGGACGGCTTGGGTTGTGGCTTCATCAATATTGATACGAAACAACCCAAGCCGGTTGAGATGTAGCTGGAGATCGCCATGTAGTTCAAGATTATCGAGTGTGCGATACTAGCCAGTATGGGAAGTTGGCTTCTGTTATTACATTGGTGACTATTCTTATTCTTCTTCTTCTTCTTCTTCTTTTGCTCATCAAGAGAAGTCTGCCTCTACTCTCCCATATCGAACTCCGTCAACCTTGAGCTCGAAGCCTAATCCAGCGCTATCGACAATCATTTCAAGCGTAAAGTCAAGATTATCGAACTCAACACCTCTTGTAGTCGTAAGCCTTGTGAAGAGACTCCTCGGTACTGCGCTGAGGTCCGTGGTCAAGGTACAGACATGTGCCAGTTCACGGTTGTATGCAGCTGGCGGTTCATCGGCCTCGCACGCAATAAGATCGTCCGTTACCACAAGCGATTGACCCGGGCGGAAGTTGCGCGTGTAGTGGAAGGCTATTGGGGAGAGCGGTGATATGGCCTCACCCTAAAGATATCGAGAGTATATGCGTCAGCAAGCTTATCCAAGTGGCCGTAGTCGAGAAGTGCTGGCTTTAAGGGGAGAGGGATCCCAGGTGAGTCTAATTCTTGCAGAGCATGTTGAGATCCTCATATGTTGGGTAGGATCCGGGCAGTTATGGATGGGGGTTTTAAGTGTACGGGTACTCACCTTAGCGATGTGCCACTGCATGCGATCCGACACCATCCAACGCTCCCACAGCGGAGACCAGTAACGTTCACTAACGCTGTGTTTGTCCTCGTCATACACCGTAGCGTAAGACGTACCGTAATGGTTGCGGGCCTTTCTTGAAATAACCATATTACCCTCAAGTCCTCGTAGAACAGCTCCTCGTACCACAGCTGTCCAGGCATAGAGGGGTTGCATCACCTCGATGGAGCCGCTCTCGGTGATAGCATTGCCGGTGGAGTGAGTTGGCCGCTCCGTGTACGGCGGCGGCGCCGCACTTGTGAAGTGGGACTTGAGCCGACGGTAGAGGTAGTCACTCTGGCCGAAACCTCCCACCAAGACGATACCGGAAACGATGCCTCCTTTAGTACGTATCGTATCGACCTGCCCTTGGACAAGATCGCATACTTCTTTGACTACAGGCTCAAAAATCTCCTTGATCTGTGCAGGAGATAATACCAGAAACCCACAATCAAGTCCAATTTCTTCGTCATCAGGTAAACCGGGGAATCTAAGGAATGGTCAGTATCATGTCCTCAATTACAGCTGAAGGAAGGACATACGGGACATTGACTTCTTGGTCTTCGTCCACATTGAAGTTCCTTTTCACAGATTCTTCGAAATAACGCAGACCCATTTGCCACGTTTTGTTTTTCTTCAGCTTCATTTCGTCAAAGCGGCTGACACCTAGCCGGCTCTTGACGTGTTCTTCAAACCTGTAGTTCAGGAAGGCGCTCCCACATAGCCCGCCGGTACCTACAGCCGATTCTTCTACCCTCAGGGGTTTCAGAGAGATAATCTTGTATGCGATCAGACTGGCAAGATGGTCAGCGAGTTGCGGCACGTCGTAGGGGGTTTGGGGAGGTTCTTACTCAACGGTACCTCCACCAGCGTCGCACACAATAAAGTTGTCCCCGACATTGAGGTGGTTCGGCTGTATGGCCTTGAGTGTGTAGACGGCAGCGGCCTCAGGCTCACTGATCATCTGAATGTCGGCTTGCGATCCCATGCCGGCTCTTTCAGCCGCCTGGAGGGTTGTGTTTTTTGCGGCATCAGACCAGACGGCGGGGCAAGTCAGAACCCAGTCGACCTTGGTGGAGGCCATGAAAGACTCGCCGTATCTCCTCGTCAACGTATCCATGGTGTGCTCGTACACCTGTGTCAGATAGTCGGAGACGGCGTCGACCACATTCTTGTTATATTTCCTCAGCTGCGTCGCAGTCTCCTGCGGACTGACATAGAAGGGCAACTTCTGTGACCGGTCAAGAAAGAGTTTGATGCATCTTAACCGCGGCTCCTCTGGCTTGAACTGGAAGCCCCATTTGATGTTGGGTGGGGTGCCTACAGGAGCCGCTGGAGGGATGTCATAGGAGATCTCGGTAGGGACCTTGTCCGATGTGATACCATTTCCGCCAGGCCATGTTTTGATGATTTCTATGTCATCGGGAGTCGAAGCATATACTGCCGCCACGCTGTGTTCAGTCAGCCGGGTCGAATGAGGGAAATATGGTTCTGTCCAACTCACCCCGAGAACGTGGTGCCAAAGTCGACACCAACTATAAGCCGATCACTGACTGGGGCGACTTCGCGCACCGGTCCATTGATGGCTTCAGTAGACGAAGGCGGAGTATAGCCACTGAAGTAGTTTTGTGAATTGGCCCTGCTTTCTTGGTTCCTCCTACTCGGAGTCGAGCGAAGAGGCAGGTTGAAGCTCATGATGCCAGGTAGAACAGATTCGTCGGTGGACGTCTTCGGAGTGAGTATACAGCTGCCCACAGGCTCTCATAAGCACGCTCTCACACCCTGCGCATGCCTTCCGACTAGGAACGAGATTTTATCGGAGCACGGAATAAGCAATTGGAGACAGAGGGCGTAGAGAGTGCAAATGATGATTCGCAGCAAAAGAAGAAGAAAAAATCCAATGTCAGCGCTCGTGGAAATACGGCAATCACCACTGCATATGGCGAACTTGTGGTTGGTAACACAGCCCGATTTCTTAGTAGTAAGTAATACTTTGGCGGGGCTAACCGTCGCAATTCGATTTGAGGGAGGGGCGGCGTTCGAATGGATGGAGGTTAGTTCGGGTCGGTCAGGCAGGTAGTAAGCATGGGATGGCACAGCAGAGGCTATGTATGCATCGGACGCAAAAAGGGTCAGATTGTATCCTTCCTCATTATCTGGGCTCTTCGCCAAAAAAAAAAAAAAGACAGTAGAGGGAGGATTCAGCACTGCCCTGAATCTGAGAAGACGTTTCCGGGATTTTTATTTAATTACGACATCCCCATAAGGGCGGGTTGAAGGAGGAAAGCAAGTCAGCAGGCTGCCATATTTCCCTTGCATTGGTTATTCTGTTGCCTGCTAGACCTAACACCTTCGATAAAGAAGCTAATAAGTCTACCTAATGTACCTACCTCCCTACTGTCTTGCTGTACTGGAGGCATCCATACCGACACCCTAGCGGTCGGTCTTCTTGCAGCTGTCTGCCAGCCACCCCAACATGCAAATAAGGCTGATCCGATCGGCCAGGTTTGGTGGATCCCTCAACTGTCACCAGCTCGAACTAAAGCATCCCGTCCTGTTCCTGCATATGGCATGGCATCTAGGCCAAAATCCATAAACAGAATCGTCCCAACATTCAGCCCATTGTGATCATATGGTAAGTAGTCAAAGTAACCGTTAGACTCGGCAAGTGTGCATACGCGCCGTCATATAGATCTCAGGGGTAAGGCCTCAATGCACGTTGGAATCATGGGTAAAAGGTGTTTAGAGTCTAATTGCCTGACTCGAGATGGCAGCTGCGTGTGTGTGTGTGTGTGTGTGTATTTATATATATAGTAGACGTCTGTCTCTCTCCCTCTCCTCTCCCTCTTCCTCTTCTCCCTTCTCTTTTTCTTTCTGTCCATGGATGGACCTAGCTAAATATTTTTCTAAGGGGATATCGAAGAACCTTCCTGACTGTGCTAAGAGAATGTCTGCCCTTAACTAAACCAATCATGTGCAACATGCTAAGCTTTGTACATCAACTCCGGATATCCTTATCCGTAGTAGTCATTACACCAGATGACGGGATGAAAGCAAGAAAGTATAGGCAGATACATGCCCCAATCCCACTCTGTAACAAAAGAAATCAACATTTTGGTTGGGGATCCCACGCCCTTTTGTAACCTTCAAAAGTCTATAATTGGGGTATTGTCGAAGGAAGAACCGGAAAATGGCAAGAAATTGGCTCAACTATAAGGGGTATTGAAATTGGTGCCGAACCCGATGGGGCTGTTTAAAACAAAAAAAGCCCGAGATCGACGTCCACAGATCAAGACAAAGACTCGGCAAAAACATGAAAAGCGAGCGTCGCGAAACGATGATGCCAACCCTGTAAACCCTCGCCAAAAACAAAAGCAAAGCCCCGTAAACGCCGTGCCATGTAGAATGATACAACACAACAGCAACAACTGGTCGTCGAAACCCAATCACAAATCTAACAGTGAGCTCAAAGCTCAGAATCGGTTCCCAGCAGCCCATATGCTGGCGGCAGCCGACGCTGCCCAGTCATTTTCGTCATACGGTGGCGTAGGCCACTTATGAGGGTCCCGCGTCTTCTTAAGGTCAAGCGGCTGGGGAGCGAGAGCCTCTTGACCATCGCCAAAAAGCACCTGGTTGCCGTTGGCCGAAGGCGAAGGAGTGGGGTACGGATTCGACAGCCCTACGTTGCTCACAGACTGCCTTAGACCAGGCTTGCCGTCTTTCTCGAGCCGCTTCATCGCTCGATGCGTAGAATTGAGGACTTCGTCGAGGAGCTCGTCTTCCTCATTCGGATCGTCGTATTGGGGTACGCCGTGACCGGCTTGAGCCCGCCGTGTCCGGCTCGAAATGGGGCCGGTTGCACGCGCCACGCCAATCAGATTGTCGACAGAGCGAGGCTGGTGCTGAGGAAGAGAATGATGCCGCTTCAGTGTGCTGCTGGGAGTCACCATGTGACTGGGTGGCACCGGAGCATTGGGTTGCTCAGGGTTGTGCTGAGCGTCCCGCAAAGCTCTGTCTAGGGAGTCGTAATTATCAACTTTGGCCGGGACGGGCGGCTGTTGATCAATCACCATAGATGATCGATTGCTCGCCCATGGACCACAACCAGCCTGGGCTTCGATGTCATCGTAGTTTGGGGACACAGGAGTTTGGTGTCTGCCAGAAAACCGTCGCGCACGTTTCCTTAAATGTGAGAAGAAGCTTTCCTTGTGGGCACTAGGAGGTGAAGCAAGGCCCGAGTTTCCATTCAAGGCCCTTTCTGCCTGCTGGCGATGAATCTCGGCATAGTTGTTTGTGCTTGATGCGACAGATAGTTGTCGTCCGATCTTCTTGGCAGCCTTCTCATCCAAATGAGCTTGCCTCTGTGCTTGCGCGTCATTGTAAGATGGGTTTCGGTTGGAGGCTTGAGCTGTCACTGTATCTGACAGAGGTGAGATTGGCTTAATGGTCGGTAGAATTGGCATTGGGGCGACATTCGAAGGGCCGTTGGTCCATGTGGTGCGCTTACTGTTAGGGGGTCTGGTCTTGTTGGCGGATATCTCGCCGACCGTATTTGAGTGCACAGGAGGTGGCCTTGGTGCTGCTGCTGCTACTGCTGGAGCCGCTACTTCCTTCGGGCTGGCCTGCACAGGTGCCGGTTCGGTACTTTCAGAACGGCCAATAAGTGACTTCCTGAACCAAGAGGGCTTGGAGGATGTAGGTGTTGAAGCAGTCGACTCCTTCCCACGTCCGATATCTGATTGCTTCCGACCGAGAATTTTTGACGCGGAAGATCTTGGCCGTAAGGGATCTACGGCATCAGCAAAGTACTCGTGTGCGAGGGCCTGTGTCGACGTCGGGCGGCTCTTGGGGTCCCACATCAGACACCAAGTTACGAAATGGGCGAGAGACGCCGGCCATTGTGGCTGCTGGAGTATCGTGTCCATGGAGTGAGGTGCCATCTTCGGGAAGGAGAACCCGAGTTTACCTGCGAGGCGTGTTCCTTCTCTCCAATCTCCACCACCCACTCGAGCTCCGGCCTTGTTGTACCAGTTTCCGGGGCTTCCCATGATTTCACACACGCGCCATACCTGGTCGACTTCGTTTCCTCCGGGGAATAAAGGTTTTAATGTCGCCACTTCCACGGCCATGGCGCCCACTGCCCAGATGTCAACTGGTGCTGAGTACTCGCCCGCCCGAAGGAGGACTTCGGGAGCACGGTACCATCTTGTTGAAACGTATGTCGTGTAAGGCAATTTCGAGTGTGTCTCCCGAGCCAAGCCGAAATCTGCGATCTTTACTGTGTAGGTCGGAGGCGTTGATGGTGGTGTCACCAAAGCTGAGTAACGTCGGAACGAGTTGCTCGAGTCCTGGTGAGATGATGTGGAAACCAGAATGTTTTCGGGCTTGATATCACGGTGGAAGAAGTGGTGAGCGTGGATGTGTTCCAAACCTTGCATAATTTGGAACAGAACGCTCTTCACGCTGGAGTTGTCGAGGGCCTTGTGATCCCGGGCCTTCATCAACTGGTACAGATTCCCTTCCATATACTCCATAGCGATGTGGAGTTTCTTGGTGAACGGATCCAGGAAAATGTCCAGTGCAGGAACAAGGTGAACATGAGGCGGCAGTGTCCGTAAGAACACCACTTCACGGAGCTCGAGGCACGGAGAGAAGGACTCGAAGGTCTTCTTCATGGTCTTGATAGCGATCTGGTTTGGAACGTTAGCTGTCGAGTATAGTCAAGTATACGCACACACACGCGGTGTCAAGAGTAGCATACCACTGTCCCCCGTCGAGCCACACTGGCGCCAGCGGTTCGGACCCTGGCCAGAACGACGCTTCCGAAGCTCCCATCGCCGATCTCCTTCAATACCTCGAACCGATCTTCCAGTGCCATTCCTGCTGAGCTCTGGGGTGTATGAGACCCTCGATGGGTTAAATCGTGTGCCACCGTCATTGTAGTAACCGACGATGAGTTCTATAGGTGTGTGCCGCTGAGGGCGGTGTTGAAACGAAGGCCGGCAACACGACTTGGATCAAGGGCGGGCGAGGTAGAAGGCCAGCGTCTGTCCTTCTCCACGCTTTCGATTTCTCGAGTAGCTCTATGATAGAGCTTTGGATGCGAATCGGTGCATTCAGTTTCGAGATCGAGACGTCAGTAGTGTGGTTCGCAGCAAACCAAAATGGGTCAGGAGTCGTCCGAGATAGATGTAACGGTGGTGTGTATGCCTTCGAACGTTGATAGCCAGGACAAGGTGACTAAAGTAAAGAAACCCGAGATAATGACAGTAAGGAGAGGAAACGAGCAGGATCTCTTTTGATTAAGACGGTGAATTAGGGGACCAGGGGAGGAGAGAGAATGGGACCGGATTGTCGGGGTGCGGGTCTTGGTCTGTGATGCTATGCTGGGCAGCAGAGCTTCTGGAAATATTGCGGTCCCTGCTTAGCGCACGAGATGCTGGTCCGGGAGAAAGATCCTGGGTGATACGATACTCGACCACGCGGAAATCGGAGCATAGATGTTCGACAGGAACTATTGGGAAAATGAGTGAACAAGGTGAGTAATCCGTTTTTTTTTAATGTTTCTGTATGAGTTCTCCGTTTTGGGTGGGTTGGCTGTGATCCAACGTGACAGGTATTGTAGATATGGATGGACTACGATCGCGGTTCAAATGCGAGAGGATGGATACGCGACAGCGGTGGTGGGCGTGCAGCAGCGGCAGCTGAAGGGAGAGTAGTAGTAGTAGCAGTAGGAAGTAGTAGGAATAAAAGGGAGAGCGAAACGGAAGAAAAAGCACAAGCGCATCAGAAAGTACCACAACGAAGGACGATATTGCCAATTACTCGAGAGTCAATCGCCTCGGAAGAGTACTTCTTGGCCTCTTTCGTTTCGAGTTGGAGCTAAAGAAAATAGGTGTAATGAGAGGAGAGAGTGTGATGAGATGAGCAATGCCTGCCAGCGAAGGGGGCATCCAGCAGAGACGCAGTCATCAGAATTAGCTGCGTTGCTAGATTGATTTCAGAAATGTTTGGGGGGAGACTGAGTACCTCAGATAGTGCAGCATGAACAGAGTTCCTGGGGTGGGATAGGGGACAATCTCGCTAGTGCTTCGGGGCAGAAAAAAGGTCTTGCTCTCGCTGGTCTACTAGGTCTAAAAAGGGCCCCAATTCCAATTTGGGCGTCTGGGAACCGCGACCAGGGGATCAAGGGATGGTGGCAGGGTTGCCGTCAAATGGGCCTGGCGAGCGGCGGGCGAGAGCGAGAGAGGGATGGCACTGGGCACATGGGCCAGAAATGAACTCCCACTGTGACTTGCGTTAGGTCGGGTGCGGTTACAACTCGAGCGGATGGGTTTCTGCTTGTCAATTATTACTTTTATTAGTTTAATTAACCGTCTTGTATATAGGTACTTGCACTTGGTACCCTGCGCTGCCACTGGCGGATGTTCCTGTTCCTCAAGTTCCTGTTTTTTCTTCTTCCTGTTCTTTTAGCAGTGGAGTGCCCTGTATGTCTGGAACTATGGGACTTTTTTATCCGTGGGCTGAAAGGGTTGGTACGTAAGTATGTATGTACCTCTTGCCCTTCACGTTTCATACTGTGCCGTACTGTGTGCTGCTTAACTGATTGATAAAACGAGTGATAGTGATAAGATGTATTGATGTACGGATACGGCACTGATGATGATGATGATTATGGTGGTGGTGATGATGCTAGGTCGGTGCTGATGCTGACGATGATGATGATGGTTATGATGGATTACTCGCCTGAGTTAGTGAGATGTCGAAATATGCCACCAGCTTAAAGTGCCTACATTGATGTCCAAAAACCTTGCCAACCTGCCTAATGTCGGAGAGCACGCAGGAAGGAAGCGTTCCTGGCCTGATGCCTGGTCGTTGGCTTTATTAACTCATTAACTCCCGTCAAGCGTCCTTGTCGAACAAACCCAAAGCATTTGCCAAAGGCTCGGCACGTTGACGGCACAATGGACTGTCCATGACAAGAGAAAGGGGACCAAAAGTCTGGTGTTCCTCCAATCGAACTCTGCTTTGATTGGTAGTGGAGTATACCTCTCTCCGATACGGAAAACTGTTATGGAAAGAAGAAAACAGCATTCGCACGGTATAGCAGGCACGCTCTCCCACGTTTCCAGTCGATCAAGGTACCAACTCCAGCGTACCTGACATTGGCTGACAGGGCTAGCTAGCAAGCTGCCAGGGCCGCCAGGGCGCCAGGGGTGGGAATTTGGGCGCAAGAAGCAGAAAAGCATAAAACACGCAGACACGGGCCCCCTCTTCTTATGCTACATAATAATGGTGTGTCAGTGTGCTTGCATACGTGATGAGGTGTGTGGTGTGGTGTGGTCTTGTGGAAAACATCGTCATCGCCCCCCAGGTTGCTACCCAGGTGCGGTCATCCAACTTGCCAGTAGGTCAGCCACAGCCCGCCCTTTAATACATCTGGCAAAGGCAAGCTTGTCGCATTCATAACAGCAAAAGAAAAACGCAGCGCAGTCTACGAGGGACTACCCAGTAGGAACGTTGTTCGGCATGACGGATCCGTATGCATCTTGTTTCTTGATCAATGCCAACGCATAAGATCTTCCTTCACTTGTGTAAGGTAGATAAAGTATGAGCGAGCTAACCCACCCCGAGCAGGCCCGGTCCCAAACCAGCACAGAGCACCAAAAGCCCATCACCCTTGAGTTTGGGACGAATAGGCGTTTGATGGCTCCGATGGGGCGCGGCTTCAGCAGCGCACAGAGACACGACGCCTCGGTTGCTTCGTCTCCAGCCTGTTTTGATACCACTGGTGAGAATACATGCCCGTCCGTCTCTCATACAAGTCATGATTGACTGGTGATTGACACTGCTAGTCTGCCACCACGCTCGCCCGGTGTCTGGTGGCAGATTGTAGATAACGAACGAGTCTCGTTAGGGTGTGAATGCTTTTAGCCTTGGTAATAGTGCAAAGTTCGTCGAGCTTGTTGCTGCTACTGAGCAACTGAGTGCTACATCGTTGAACGGCAAGCTTCCCCGGAGAGGAGAATTGACACTTAATGCGAAAGCGCGCACGGGTTACATGGTGTTTCAATAGTACAAAAGCTCGTCGCAACGGGCTACACAGGTAACAATGGGCCCTTGGTGCATACCACATAACTCTCCCACATGCTGATACAGGCGCGGCAGACAGGCAGAGAGCAGTACTACCAGTAGTAAGTCCAGACAGGCAAGGCAGATGGGATGGCAGAAAAGGGGGAGGTCCGTGGACCGAGCAGAGGCCACCGGGAAGCCATACCCGTCGACGCCATCCTGAACGATCCTGAACGATTGGCGTCAGGTGGATGATGAGAGGCAAATTTTCTTCATGAGTCGTGACATCAATGGCCCGGTGTCTGGAGATGTTTGTTTGTTGTGACTGGGTGATGGAAGATATTGGGCAGGCTTCTCTCATTCTGCCAGTCTCCAACTCCCAAGTCCAACTGCATGCAATTGCAACTGGTACTGTACGGCAACTTGTACCTTGATTGGATCCCGGGACCCAACATTACGGATTCTTCGAAAGCCCTTGCCCCTTTCGCAAGTTTTACAGGTTCGAAAACGGACATAGCTCCAGCAAGCAAACCGAAGTAGTGGAGCTAGGCAAGATTAGGCACAGGGGTGACGTCCCGTATAGGAAACCGTGCCGCCGAAAGAGTACCGGCGACCTCTCAGACTCGCGTGGCCCCGTGGCTCCATGCCCAACCTCCCCCTCCATGAGGGTATGCCCGCTTGTACTGGTAACTTTGCCGAGCCTACAGTGACGGAGCCGACCAGTCGAGATTGGCAGCCAGATTGGGATTTTGGCATCTCCCAACCTAGAAATCTGCATGCACTATATTTTCAACCATCTCCAGCTTATCTGCTTATCGTCCATGGTAGTAGCTTGATGAGCATAGGGCATATGCACGCCTGCCCAAGCTATTTGGTTCATTCTATTACGATCAGACGCGGTGGTCAGTGACAACTTTACACCCTTCATCGATACATACAGCCCTTCAACCCAGCGGTGAATGTCACGTTTCCTGTTCGTTGTTGCGCTGTTTGTCAGCATGGGCAACACATGCTGCAAGTGAAATCTTGTACGCACAAAGAATCTTGGAGAACCCCTCATCCAAGTGACTGGTCGTACATAGACTGATAGGGACGAGAGGTCAATGACCTCCCGGCTTGTGCCTAACCATAAGGCGATACGGTGAAGGGTCTTCATGGTGATCAGCGCGCTGCCCTACTACCCGTTCGCTCTAAGATGGACGAGCTGCTAACGCGGCCTACATGCATGTCCGGCATGTATTGACTACCCTGTGAGTTTGACGCTTACATGATCGTGGTCGACTCAGAACCCTAAACGCTCCCCTCCAAGGTGTACTATTTAATGCTGGCTGAGCTGGCCTATTCGCTGGGTAGCAACTATCGCTGCCGAGACCATCATTAGACGTCATGCCCGAGACAGGCTGGCTCCCGAAGATGGGCCTTGTTGTTTGGCTATGTGCAGTATGCGATACTGGCACTGGCACTGGCATACCTTCCTTCCTGGTCCAACTGCTCATCCTGTCCCACCGATCCATACCGTGACTGAGAACAAGAAGCAACTTCGTAGGAGTGGTCTCCGTCGCCCAATCGTTGCACATGTCACACGTGATGGCATGGATACGAAGCTTCGAGCATCACAACTCTTACTGAAAGGAGATACCTCGAGATGCCAGTTATACTACTCCCCATAAAGGGTCACGGATACTAGCCGCAAGCCCGTCCTCAGTTCTGTCAAAGGCCCAGGCCTTACAAGGTTTTCTGCTTTGTTGAAAATGGACGTGCGACGGAAATAGCTGACATGTCATAATAGCTGTCAAATTTGAAGTACAGCTGAGTATCGACTGTATGCCTCGTCCATAATCCGGTGTAAGTCCCCAGGTCGTGAATCATCTTGTGAATTTCCACCATAGGCCGCTTGGCCTCACCATTGGCATGCCTCCTGTGTCCCGGCGCCAACATATTTGCCCTTCAAGTTGCCGGGCTCGCCCGAGTGAGTTGATCAATACTCATGTGGACGACTTTCAAGAAGCAACTTCCATTGACTTTGGCTCTGGCGAAGACAAGGTTTTGGTGATCAGCCATGGCAAATATGAGCTGGAGATCCGGGTGCACCATGACCTGGCCATTGGCGGTTTCTACGACAAAAACGTTTGTTTAGGCATATTAGTTGAGAATATATCCTCGTGACAAGAGTCCATCATCCACCATGGGTGACTTTCAACTGGTAATCGCGGATGCAATGAGTATGGAAGATTAGGTAATCTACAAGTACGCATTCCCCCTTGACACGAACGGAACCCCATCATTTGAACTGATTCATGTTCTCCAAATTTAGTCAGCCAACCACGTCGCGTCCCGGTTGATCCCTAGAAACGCGTGCGTGGATTCGATTATACAATTGCTTACCAACGTTCCATCACTTGATGAGCCTGACTCAATTGCCATGCGTTGTAACTTGAAAGCCTCTCGGCAAACCCAGATTGTATGAAGAGAAATCTAGATCTCGGCTTATCTCACCTCATCTCACCTCATTCATAATGCGAAGTATATTCTGCAAGCTGAATAGTGCAAGTGCAACCTTGGAAGCTTTGACAAGCTCGCACTGGAGTTTGGCTGAACACGCTAAACAAAGGTGTAGCCTAATGTGGGTGGTGCTCGTGGTTCGTTACCAACTTCGTGGTCGTCCAGATCTTGCCTATATCGGCTCCGGTGGGCTACCGTACCGTCCATTGTTTATCGATCCAGGGTTTGATTCGGTACCATAGGTGACCAGTTGTTGGTTGTGTAGCCTGCAATTCCATCCATGTCCCCCTCAACTATTTATTGCACGGCATTGATTCGTGAAGTCGAATGGCATGATGATGGCAACAAGCCTTGGATTGGGTGCTGGCGCGTCTTGCGGCATTGTGTGGGGCACAGTTGAGCCACTGAGACAGAGTGTTTATGCGTTTTCTGTCTGGAGGGGATGCACACGTCGATTGGTGATGCGTAGACCGCTTCGGCCTGCGGGCATTGTTGATGCTATCGGTATCTCGTAGCAACCTGAGAGGATACCAGAGCAACAGCACGGTAGATACCTTCCAGAACGCGATAATGCACGATCTTATACCCCCCGGTTCGCCACCCCGACTGGATCCAGCAGCATGAGCATTGAAGCTGGGCACTGGGTGGGCCGTCTCGCCCTCTGCAACTGCAACTGCTGTATGGAATACGCCGAGACGCATCTCCATCCGTTGGCCATGGGCAGAAGCTGTCCGGACCATGCACTCCTTCCCGCCCCTCACAATATTGAATGCAGATCATAAGACTCCTAAAAAGCGCCATGGTCAGCTGGTTCGAGCTACGCATTGAGAAAGTTCAATGCTTTTTCAGATGGACCCTGAAAGTTTGCTTAACTTTTACTAGGTTAGCCTCAGATAACCTTCCCGGATATAGGATGACAGGTCTACCCTTGGAGGGCTGTGCATATCTGGCCCGGCATATTCGGTTGCCAGCCATCAACTATCTTGCAAACGGAGTATCAACGCAATGCCCATTCGTAATGATTAACCCAACCCAGACTGCCAGATGTACAGCTCCTATAGCATGACCCCACTGATGAAACAAGTCTTCCGAAGCGTACTCGGCGACTTGGACTGTTCAGCGTTGGAGCAGCCGGTTCCCCCGGTGTCACTAGGGTATATGTAGCTGGGTGCGCTCTGCTATAAGGCCAAAGCTCGGCTCCTGTCACGTGGTGTCAATATTTCTGTTGGGGAGAGTTATACACGTTTATACTCGTCAACCCCATTATACTCCAGTTCTCTGGGCAAGGCGGAATCTCTTGACCGCCACAATCGAGGCGAACGCATTGATCTCGTCAGATGCCTGCTAGTAGCCAGATTCTCGTTGAACGGTCCCCGCGGTGAGTCTGGTCACCTGTGTATGTTTTCGTTGGGACGAACGGGTGGTGGTTGTCCATCGCCCCAGGCAGCAGGATAGAGGGGACACAAGACGTGCCGAGTTGGCGAGCAATCGCAAGCTACGGCAGTCTTGCGGAGCCGGCGATGGTCAGATCGGAGGAAGGTTAAGCACGACCCCCCAGAGACTGGTGTGCCACTAGATAGGGGTTTCCTGTGGCCTGGGAACAACGTGGAGGAAGTTCGGATCCGAGCGGTAAGCGCCTCGGACAACCCTGCACGGCTGCATGGTGTATTCGATGGTGGCAACCTCTTTTGGGGTGTACGGGTGGTCGATAGTTGAGGTTAGAACAAGAGAGACGTTCCACTGGACAGACTTTGCCAAACACTGATTTGTTTCGTTCTTCTTAGGTTCCTCTGTGGTATGATGGGTCTGCAATGTATTATGTTAGTGATGGTATGGAGTACTTGAGCACCATGAGTAAGGGTTGAAATAGGAAGTCCCTCCGTTGCTGTCGAGACGGCCACGGCTGACGATTCACGATTTTATTGAAGACTCAGTTGCAACTATTAACGGGCCGGTTCTAGCAGGCCAAGTTGTGTTGAGACCATTCGAGATGGGGATTGCGTTTTCGAAAAAAGGACTAGCAGGTGTGCTCTGCAAGCTGCTTTGAAGCAACATGTCCAGACGCGCCGTTTTGCGATAACTCCCGAAGGAGATCCGAGATGCTCGGTTACAAGGCTCTCTATTTTGATGGCAGCATATAGTTGAGTAAGTGGCGACAATATGATGATGACCTTGGGACTCTGATGGTTGGGGGCACCGAGTACTGAGCTGTGGTAGTTGAAGCCTAAGTACATATCTCGAGATCTTTACCACTCTCTGGGGGGACACTCTATCACTCAAGACATTCACCCCCCAAGAAGTGCTCAAGAGGCCTGTTCAATCATCAAACCGTGTCAGGCTTCAAATGGAATTGGTTAAGCTTCGCCTGTAAGGAACTAGACTTGCCCTGATTACATTAGACGATAATGCATATCACGTAGCCAATTGCTCTGCTTTATGTACAAGCGAAAGAGGTGTGTTGCCGCCTACAGAAAGACTACACTTTCTCTGGTTTCGTATGTGTAGTAAGAGGTCATATAAGGGGTTTACGGCTTGAAACTTGATGTCTTTTTGGTATCTAGTTATTTCATGGTGTGTGAGACTTAACGAGGTGTAGATCCGACGCGGTCTTGTTCTCTAACACAACATTGAGGAGAAAGATTGGGCTGCATGGTAGCTCCTTCCTCACCTACGATTTCAAGCGGTTTTTCAAATCCACATAGTCTGCTAAGGAGGCATCTGCTTGGAGTTTTGCGTGTAACTTGAAAGGCCATGCCGAATTCGTTTTGGTCGCTCCCGTCAATCGCCTCTTCCATTCGTTAACCTATTGCCTCTTCTGACGCTCTTTGCAACCTATGCCTAAGGCTGTACCGGCAGAGGTCCCTTTTGCACTTTCATCCTGGAACAGATGAGGTTCCTCCTACCTAAATCACCACCTTGAGGTTAGATTTCTTCGACCGTTTGCAAGCATTTTGTTTGTACCTTGAGCCGCTGGAAACTTCCTGTGTGCGCTCCTGCAACTTGAATACACATTGGAAAGGCAATCACGCATTTGTTCACCAACTCATCTTTCCTTCCTTCTCATCAACCTTCCATCAGCAGCTTGTCACTGACGTTGAATGACAAGCTGATTCTTCCCCGACAGCGGTTGGCACCATCTCGTGGGACAACAATCTAGATATCTTACTCCAGCTGGATCTTCCTCTGGTCTTTCACTCCAATATCCACCAGGTCTCCCCTTTGTTGATCAGGCGGGTACTTGCATTCTCTGAGAGGCAATCAAAAGGTAGGCACCTCATTCTTTCCTTACAAGATGTAGGTACTACTGTTGTTCTTTCTGACCTTTCTAACCTCAGCATCCCTTCTGTCCTGAACAACAGGCCGTTCAATTGTTATCTGGGACAAGCCATGTCAAGAAGCAAACCACGTAAGTACAAGCCAGCCTCCAGTTCTGAGATCATAGCCACACTTTCTTTTGGTAAAATGTACCTACTGTTTTTTTTTCTGACTTCTTTTCCCCTCAGCATTACTTCGATCCTTCTATTTCTCCAGCAACAGTCTGTCATCTGGGACAAGCCATATCAAATTGAAGCAAACCGCGTAAGTACAAGCCAACCTCTTCTGATATCTCGACCACACTTCTACCTGTTGCCTTCTTTTTTTCATGCTATGGTTCTTCACATAAGTTACCTCTTGCCTACTGCTACAAGTCCGACCTTGGTCACGGAATATTGTGACCTCGCGATTTTCACTCTACCCATCTTGAACGACATAGCCCCGATCCTCAACCAGGTCATGACGAGTGTAATGTTTGCAAACACACGACATTTCTCAAATATGAACCTGCCTAACTTCAGTGATATCCACCCAACTACTCCATCGGGCCTCTCACTTTGATGTCAACAAAGCATTTTGATAGCACCAGCCTGACTTCAACCCAACACCTGCGCAACCGCGTCTTTATACAACGCCTTTAGGGGATCTGCTTCCGACTTTCTAACTCTAGGCAGTCTCTCAATCACCAATCGGTAAATTGTGCACCTCACACTGCCCGTAACTTACATTCGTCAGGCAACACAACAAGGCACTCTGGTCAAGATGGCTACTGCCCGGTAGGTACAAATTTCCCCAAGCAGAATATTGCACCAACTGACCTATTCTACTAGCGATAACGCAATTCCCAAGAAGTAAGTTTTGATAATCGAGGCAAGAAAAATTGGTTCGTTGGTAAATACTGACATTACAGGCTGTGGTGCTACATGGCCGAACACTGGGAGGTTCAAGAGAAATTCTCGAAGAACCAGAAAGCGAAGTTCCAGAATGCTCAGAGACGGTCCCGGTTGCCATTGAATAACCCAGCAATCAAGGCACTCAACATGGTCTGTCAAGTGCATTCGGGTCAACCAGTCACTGAGTTCAAATGCCACGGGCCTTGTTCGTTGTACAAGAACCGCGACAAGTTTAGCAAAAACCAACGTCGCAACAAGCTTCGTGTAAGTTTGGTGCTTCCGAAATGCTCGCTGGAAGCTAACGGTTGATCCAGTGGTGTATTCAGTGCTGCGAATGGCGCAAGCAGTTCGATATTGGCGATATTCCTGTTGCTCACCCCAACGAGGACTTGTCTCAGACCGACGTCGGTGGCAATCTTGCAAGGGCCCAGGATGAAAAAGCCTTGTTTGATAAACTTGCTTTCGACTTTGAGCTGGACGAGAATGTTGGAGACGATGATCTTGGCGGAGCTGACGATATGGACTCCGACTCCGAAGATGCCGACTCCTCCGTTGCTCCTGCCGTATTCAACGGATGGTCTGACAGCGATGATGACGAATACGATGATGAGGTTCGTCAAATATTGACTATATACCTATGTTTTGCAAAGCTTTCCTACTGACATAAGTTTATCCTCAGGTATTGCCGGCGAAGAGTGTTGCCCGAGGCAAGTCAACCACTGCCGATGTTAGCCAGCGTCTTGGCGACTTGAGCCTTCGTACGTCTTGTAGCAACGCCACGACTAGAGGACCCAGTGCGCAGGCATCAGTGACTACCCGAGTGACTGAGAATACATCCACTCGACAACTGTCGCCCGGCGTGACCTCTGCAGGAAACGGTGCTTCGTTCAAGCAGAGCATCTCGTCGGTCACCACCAGTCGCAATGGGCAAGCAAATGCGCCTGCTTTTGCTGGCTGCACTCCTGGTTTCGTACCACCCCATCTGCAAGCTGCTCGTTCCGGCAACGGCGGCTATGCTAGCCCCAGCGGAACGCCTTCTGTCATATCCAGCGATTCTCGAGCAGGAATCACCAATGCCTCGGTGTACACTTCACAGGCCTCAAGTAAAGCATTGCCTGCTTCAAAGTCCCTGGGAGGACAAACCAGCACCGGTGTTACAACCGATACCTCGAATTCGAGAAATGTCATCAGACGCCGACCAGATCGAAACGGCTGGGCACGTCCCGTAAGTATACCACTGAAAACTACTTTCGTGCAAGTCCACTAACTGTACATAGGACATGCGCCGCAACTTCGATAAACAGACTCAATTTGCCACCTCGCGCGCAGATTATATCGAGACGCATGAAAGTGGAAGTGAGGACGAGGTCTAAGGTCTACGATACCCTTCTTCATTGAGTTGAGCATGGGGCCTCAAAATGACATCCTGTGTACGACTTGTTGTACTAATTACTACATTCATGACTTCTGAAATCCGAGTGAAATGACCACTGCTGGCTGGGTTGCCACAAACAAACGGCAAGAAACAAAAACAAAAAAACACAGCGAAGGCAACCGGAAGACTGAGGCTAGGTACGCCCTACATAACTGAGCGTCTCATGCTATCTACATTGCGCATGCGAACAGCCTACTGGGGCTACGTAGTTTGGACGAAGCAATACGCCTCGCCTCACACATACATCCTTAAATGATGATAGGAAGTCATATGAAGGCGTGGAGCCACGCGTTGCTTTAGATTAGTTCACAAATAGACTGCGACTGATCTCTCTACTTGCCTCTTATTGACTGTTTGCCATGTTACCATCTTTGTCTGTTATTGAAATAGGAAAATAAGTGAGGCATTCCATAGTATCAAAGATGCTCATATCTATCGTACTTCAAATGACGACTGTGTGGAAGAACCAGACACGATAGTCGGGGATTGTAAGTGTGAATTTTATCTAGACCTGCATGCTGCGTACGTCGGAACCATTAGGCAGCCTGGACAATTTAATCAAATGCAATGTTCAAGGGAGTAGACCCAGAAATATAGGATGTTCATGATCTTGGGACTTGACCAGCTATTTACCATGATAAACCCAGCCATTGATTCTCTAAAAAAAACATGACCGGAGTGTCCAGAAAGACCAACAAGGGATCGGTAACCAGCGTTGAAACCTGAAAATATATAAAGACCCCGATACACAGGAAGAGACTTCGCATATAAAGCGGTTTCCTCTCCTTTTCGCCAAGGTCTCATAACCTCGTGACAACACACCGCTCTACACGTCTTTCATGACATCATCAACACCGTCATTTTCACCTTGAAGCGGACACCCTTCCAGATACCCCAAGCCATGCTCCTTGAGCAGCAAATATGCCATCTCCGCGGCCTTGGTCTGGACCTCCTCCTTCTTAAAACCGCCGGCTACATCCACCAGTAGCCTGTCTCCAACATAAACCTTGCATGAGTACGGGAGCGGGCCTGCGTCCGGATCCATGTGGACTCGGTACCGAACCTTTTTGTCGCCAGCTATTTGGCCGAGCTGATTCTTGGGATGCAGCACGTCGACATTGTCACGGATGAGTCGCTTGAGGTAGGGCCTGATGCCGGCACGCTCGGCGAGGCGACAGCAGTCGTCCATGTTACCTGTGTCAAGCCAGATGGCGCCCATGACGCTCTCAAACATGTCGGAGAAAAACTTGGGCGTGCCGAGGTGAGCGAGGCGCGTCCAGGGGTACGTTGGGGCGGTATCGATGGCCTTTCGGATGCCGTCGCGCTGTTCGCGATGCCGCTCCTCGACGGCGTTCTGCAGGAGCGCGATCTCGCGGGAGGCGAAGCGCATGAACTTCCAAAAGGGCTCCTGGACCGTCACCTCAACGGGCACGTCGTCGACCAGCTTACTCTCTTTGCGGTCAACAGTCCACTCCATGGCGATGAAGCCCAGCAGGTCTGCATTGACAGACCCGGTGCGAAGGAGGTGCATTTCCTGTTCCGACAGGTCGTGCTTCCATAACTCGGTGACGACAACGTAGTCGAGGATGGCGTCGCCGAGGAATTCGAGGCGCTCCATGCTCGTCTCGGCCGAGGCGCCCACGCAATAGGAAGCGTGGGTGACGGCTGCTATCAGCAGGGATTTGTTGACGAACTTGTGGTCGATGAGTCTCTCCAACGGTTCGAGGAAGGGAGGTAGCGCGACCGGGTTGACAGGGATTTGCTTGCAGAGCTCGAGGCGACTAGCCTCGAGATCGAGCCAGCCGATCTCCTTTACAAAGAGACGGATACACTCCAGGGCCTTGGAGATGCCGCCATTCTTGCCGCCATTCTTAAGGCCATCTTCGTGGGAGACCCATATCAGGGCTTCGACTACATCGGCCAGTGTCTTGGTGGATATCATGCGCTTGCCGCTCGATTCTTCGACGGAGACGAGGTCCTCGACGCATTGCGGTTGCCACTTCTTGCCCGTGAAAGGCTTGACGAGAATGTATTTGTCTAATTCATTCTCAATGGCGGAACGATACAAGCGTGAGTTTGAAACAATCAAGTCCTTCTTCTTTGACAAGTAGCCCTCAGGATAATAAGGGTCTATCGCATGGTCAGAAACTGTTCAATGTGGAACACCAGATACGGAAGAATAATGAAAAAGGATGGGAAACGATGATGGGTAAAGAACAAACAAAATAGTACAACTCACGATGCGCCATGACATTGACAGCAGCCAAGAGCTTGAGGAGAGAGTCGCCCATAAACTCGTAGCGCTCATACCGAGTAGCCTCTCTAGCTTCTGGAGAGCTTATCGCGGTAACAACCATAGAGATATCTGAAATCTGGAGAGACTTCAAACGAGTGTCACAAAGCCTCTGAGCAACTAGATAAATCTCTAACATATGCGTGATAGACGGAATTAGCGAACCGAATTGTACATTCGAAATGGGCGTTGAATCAACTTTGCAAAAGGATAGGGGCCAGGCTGATCCGTAAGGTTTGACCGACACAGCACTTCCTGGGTCAGGGTTGGCGGGTATCATGTGCAGAAAGTCACGGCGCCGGGGCCATTTTCTCAGAGCCAACCAAGGCTCGTCGCCCGTGAAATCTTTCAGTTCGAATTTGTTCCTTTCTTTGACCAGGTCCTCGCTTGGCCTGGATGGCAGGTACTGGTCGTAGAAATAAGGGGCATCGTTGACGGCGATCCTCACAAGGAAAGGAAATCTGCTGTTGGCGGAATTGGACATCTCCTGAGTGAACTGATGCGGGCCGATGTCTTTGACAGATACACTCCCCTGCTTCGACCTGAACTGAACGACATGTTGCCCAAATTCCCTCTTCTTTAGGCGATGTCCGTAGGCCAGCTTGATCAGAGCTGTCGTTTGGTCATAATCGATATCACTGCGATCAATTCTGCCGGATTTGCCGATTTCCACTTTCCATGGGTTCACATCCCAGTAAAGATCGAAATTTTCGATATTGGGGAGTTGTACAGGGAGTATAACATCGAATTCATTCAAGATTTCGTCTTCTGGGCCCTTAATCTTCAAAGAGTGGCAGAATGCTTCAGATGAATTCGACCATAAACCTGCACTATCCGGCCAAGGGCTCCACTGTTCATTGACTTCGATGATAGACGCGCGCGGCTCGACTCCTCGAAGAAGTTCATGATCCCTGAGCGGCATTAAATAGTCATTGACGAGCTTGGCCTTGTAAAGCGCAACATAGGCCTGGAAGGCAGCATCTTTGAAAGCGTTGCTCTCTGAGATCCACACATTGGCACTCCGAATTCGACGCAGCTCAGGGGGGAGTATCGGGGGTAGTACGACCGTGGCTCTGATTTGGGGCGGCCCCTGTGGCAAAACTGTCTCTTCGCGTATATAGTACGGCCGTGTATCAATATACTGATGAGAACCCATTATTGCGCAAAAGTGTTCCAGGTGTGGTTTGCCTTGGTCGAAGTCGAGTTGCGCACCCGTGACGGGAATGCAGAATGGAGCAACATATGCTTCTTCAACGTGCTCCAAGGCATCCAGCTCTGTCAACGAACGTTGTTCGTCTTCGTATTTCCTCTTCATACTCTCTTCAAGTTCCTGCCATTCCGTGTGTTTCTCCGTGCCACCTTCGACAAGAATAACCAATTTAGACTCCCTCATCCTAGCTCTGCCGCGTCTCTGTATGAAGGACTTCAGGTGAGTAGGCTGATCAAAGCAGATGACAAGGTTACACGCTGGCACGTCGATACCCTCTTCCAAAACATTGGTAGCTATCAGCAGGTCTAGGTTCCCGGAGCGAAATTTGTCCAATGTAAGGGAAGCTTCCTGGTTCAGTTCGCCGATATCTCTTCGCCTGCCGGCATACCGCGACGTGCCGACCATAACGCCAACGCGGAACCGACTCCCAACTAAAGGGTGTTCCGAGATCATGTGTAGGAGAACGTTGACAGTACCAGTCTCTTTGACGAAGATGATCCCCAGTGTGTCTGGCCCGCAACTCAATAGCAGATCGATGAGTGCCTGTAGCTTCCGAGACACATTTGTGCTCTCGGAAGAGGACAGCTGCATATCAACTGTCCCCAAAGCCAGAGACAAATGATGCTTTTCATTGAATTGCCAAGAAGAATATAGTATCTTGTTAGTCTGAACAGAACCAATAAACTGAGTCATAGAGGTCTTGATGAAGTAGTCGGCGGCATAGGGTCCAAGTTCGCGGCAGATCTCTTCGCTCCTCCTGCAGAATGACTTCATCTGCCTAAAGGCATAGGTATCATGCTTATCTAGTGCGTTCGACAACTCAATGCGGCTGCGCTCGGTATTCTCTGCCTTTTTGCGCAAGATGAAGGGATCCTGCCGTATGTCGAGTCCATGGTATACCCCGTGAAGGCTTAACATCAGAGGCGTGGGGGTGACACGGCCTGAAGGCGACTGAGTGTCAAAAGGCAGGATGGAAAGGACTGGGCGGTTGACCATGGAGAGAAGCTCCGTTCTATGCAGCGATGGAGTCTTGCAAACAGCGTCAAGAGTTTGCTCGAGTTTCTCGAGGGCACTCAAATCTGACCCGACCACGGGGCTGGCGGTGAGCCCGAGAACAAATGGTACAGGACGACCGCTGCCTTTGTAGTCTCGATACCGCACCATAAGTTTCGCCCCTGGGCTATTTCCCGCGCAGTTGTGTGCTAGATATCACTAAGCATATATAATTGACAGTACAATGACAGCGACTGCACCCACCTTCATCGAAGATCAGGAGTGTTAGGTTGCTAAGATTGACGAATGCATGATAAACAGCGTCAACCAGTACTTGGTAGGTAGAAACAACCACGTTGACGTTTTGCAGAAAGGCGTTCCAGATGGAAGGATCCGACCAAGCATCAACGTTGTCATTGCCAGTCAGCACTTTGACTTGAGCGCTGGGAATCTGGGACCTGATGGTGTCATACTGTTGTTGGCAGAGGGGAATGGTAGGGGCCAAGAACCATATGACCTGTACGAAATATTTAGCTATTCACAAACTGCTCGATGGGAACCTGTAGGCAAGTATTACCTTCCCAGGTGGTGTCCGTTCCAGCTCTGCTTGAATTCGGAGCACAGCACTGAAGAGATATCATTAGGCGCGTGCGTCTGAAACGACACACAAGTGGTCAAAAGGTGTGCCGTAAGATGTATGCTCTTACACTTGTGTCTTCCCACTTCCGGTGTCCATCTGTATACGGCTGATGAGCAAAGCGAAAATGACCAGGGTCATTTGGCTTATACTTACAGCGACAATGATATTCTGCTTCAGGCTCTCCTCTAGCATTTCCAACTGATAAGCCCTGGCATGCAGACTGGTTGCCTTGTGTGCTTCTGTCTTCTCGGACTCAGTCGACGGAGGGATGTCGATTTCCTCAGTCACTTGAGTGTCTGGCTCGATCTCGGTCTGGCGTGGTAGAAAGTCCTCTAATTCTCCTATCTCGAGGTACTCCCCCGAGCTCGAATCCGAGATATAACCCAGGTCGCTAGCCATCGTGAGAGTGAGAGCGAGAGTGAAGCAGACGACAAATGCGAATTACAATATCTTCAAAAGGTACTGGCATTCGGATCAATGCAGTTTTCAGGATATCATCGTAACCACATAAACAAATAAAACAAAATGCAGGAATGTTTGATCTCTTATACTCATAGGCGAGCCTGACTCCTCACTTGCTGGGAATTTGGAGGCCACTAGCTAGCGATGCAAGAGGCCTGCCACTTGACAGAATGTTGTAGAACAATACTACCTCGTTGCAGTCATGCAAAGCTATTCAACCAGGCTGCGTAGGAAAGAAACGATCAGCCAGCCAAATGATTATACGACTTGGTTTGCTCAGGAGATAGAGAGGCTGCCAGTAACATCAATGCGAGATTCATGTTGTTCCTTGGAAGCAACTTGGTAAGGCTGGTAACGACCTGTCACATCATTGGCCAGCCTGTTCGTACCTACCTTCCTCTTACTTGCATTTACACGATACCGTCCCATGTCCAGACTACAATTAATGGGCAGGCGTCAATAACAACATGGAACTGCACGCAACAGGTAATAATGCTTGGAACCAGCTGGTTTTCGAAGGGGCTGCGGATGCTTCAAAGGAGCCGACCGATTTCACGGGCTTCCGACTCGTTCTGGAAGATGCTGTTATTGAACGCCCTTACGCGTCGTTAGCCTGCACATTAGGTAGGCCTCCTGCAAGCCGTATCGCCAAGCCTGCCTCCCTGAGTATTGACAAATTACAAATTAGTCAACACATCCAATGGTATTCGGACAGCTGGCGTCGTCGAGGACTGGATGCAGTTCGAAAGTTTGAAAGATAAAGTGCTTGTGTCTTTGGCCGCAATTGCTGGCAACGGGTCAATTGCAGGTTGGTACACCAGCCCAAATAGGCTTGACCCTAGCTCCTGGCTAACACCAGCCATGAAAACAGTATACGATGGCGATGCCGTGAGTCAATATCAATCGGTTTTGCATTTCCGAAAGGGAGAGGCGCAAAGAATATTCCCGTCTCTGTGCGATGTCTCCCAGCTAGTTGCCTATGAGACCGGGTTTGCAGCATTATCTTCCACAGGGCAAGTATGGACATGGGGCGATGAGCGCTACGAGGCGTGCCTCTCCAGAGAAGTGTCAGACGCCAGGTAAGGTGTAATCAGCACCAAATTGCCATGGCTAAGAACCTATCGATACTGACCAAGCTTCTTTTAATCTTCCCATAGCCCGGCGGAGGAACCGGGAACAATAGCGGAGCTTGAAGACTTGCCTACAGGGAAGGTCAAGAAGCTTGCAGCTGCCGGCTACCTTTTGATGGCATTGACAGAGGGCAACGATCTATACGCTTGGGGTGGGCATCCCGGTTTACCTGGCTTCCTAGATGACATTTCTGCTAGCCCGTCGCCGGTTGTCATTGAAGATCATGATGTCGCCGATTGTGCCGTCGGCCAATCCCATGCGGTAGTCCTCACGTTAAGCGGCGAGGTCTACACTGCTGGGGCTAATGCAAATGGGCAGCTCGGCATTACTACAGAAACAGATAGCCCATGGTCCAAAGTGCCTCTTGCGCCTGGGATCGACGGAACCATCGTGTCTGTAGCCTGCGGCCCGCGCAACTCGTTCATGGTCGTGCAAAAGAAATCTCATCACACGTAGCAACATTCATCTCTTGACCCTCTATGTTATTCTATTATACATGCGAGTGTCGTCGTTATCCGCAGGCTGAAGAAGGGCTTAAGATCACAGATTCGTCAAGTAGTCCTCGATCTCCTGGGGTGTCAACTTCCGGAATCGAGGGCCAGTAGCACCCTCAACACCCTCGACGCCGAGGAGATGGTCTGCCGGGGGACCGACGATTCCTAGTAGTAGTTAGTATTACAGACAATTAAGCAGTGCCATCAACCCGCCTTGAGTTGACTTACCAATCTCGATGGTCTCGCCGTTCATTTCCCCCTCAATGGTCTCTTTCAGAGTAAGCAGGGCAATGTGCACGGCGTCCTCGAGCTCCAGGCCTTCTGTGTATCGCTTCTCCAGGAATGTCTTGGCCGAAGTGGCGCTCTTGCCGATGGCTGTGGCCTTCCAAGGGAAATAGCTACCAGAGGGATCGACCTGGTAAAGCATGGGACCACCCTTGAGAGTTCCACCAGTCTTCCCCGTCGGCTTCTTCTTCTCGCCATCCATGTCTTCAGACTCGCCCTCAACCTCCTTCTGCTCGTCCGGCAGGATACCCTCGTCCCAGCCAGCAATAAGCAGACTGACACCGTAGGGGCGAACACCACCGGACTGGGTAGCCTCTTGCATCACCCGAGCGACATCCTGTACTAATATCCGGGTCGGGGGATACTCGTTGTAAACTCGCTTGTAGTTTGTGTGGGAGACCTTCCGTGCCTTGTCGACTAGGACTCTGTAATCGGGACCCATACCGGAGTAGACCATGCCGATGTTGGGTGTAATGAGACTGATCTTGGACAGCGATGCCGGGTCGGCGAGGGGGGAAGACGATTTCTTCTCAGTCGCTAGAACAATACCGTTCGTGGCTAAACATGTTGTAAGCAGATGCCCATGGACGTGCGGTTGCGGTCGAAGAAACCATTGGATGCAATCGTACCTTTGATGCCAAGAGCAGTAACACCTTGGTTGACGGCATTGAGGGCGTACTCTAATAAAACATGATGGTCAGCAACTATTTGCCAGAGTCTCTCTCTTCCCAGGACAGCTCGGGCTCGAGCTGTCGTAATGATGGTGACGTACCGATCTGGACCAGCTTTCCACTATCAACCAAAGTCAGTGATGATTCCCAGGTGGAGCTAGCTATCTAGGGCAGCTTACCTCGGGGAAAAGGTGGTCAGAGAGAAGGAGTATCGATCCGCCATGGCTTCGACAGACTGATGATGTTGGCGAAGACGGTATGTAGTTCGGGATCGTGAAAACAGATGTTGACGTCGTTGGTTGTGGGGGATTAAGAAGGCAGGGCAAGGCTGGCGGGCGGTGGGTTGTTTGGGGAGGGAGCTTCACCAACCCAGGCACCGTGGAGTTTGCGCGTTCGAGAGCTTCCTTACACCTGGACCTTCAGCCTGGCCAGCTACGCTACAGGGTACCTAGGTACGGGTTAGGTGGGTGGGATTGGAGCTGCTGGGCTGCTGGGCTGCACAGAGGGGAGGGCCATCCACCATCAATTGCTGGCTAGCTGGACGATAGAGGGGTCCAAGCTCCCAACCTGTCTTGAGTGCCTGTCCTCTCTTCCCTCGTCGTCCCCCACCCCGGTGCTTGTCAAGTTCCGTGCCGATACAAGTCAATAAGACACCGTGAAGGGGCCATATTGGTAGTGGGACTTTCATTCTTTTTGTCCTGGCATCATTCGAAATCTCTTCCGCAGCGAAATCATGAGGCTCGTCCCCTTCGAAAGGGCATTCCAGAATGACGCCCTGAGCTAGACTCACAAGCACGCTCTACGAGCTACAGGAAAAGGCGACTGGTTTCAGCGCAGGCGACCACGACAGCCGGAGCTGCGGCATCAATGTATCGTTTGACCAATGAGAGGCTGACATCCTAGGCTGATGACCAATTCCCGTCCATCTCCGTTTGCCGGTACCTGAGGACAGCTCCTTGACTTCCTGCCACCTATCTCATCATCCCACCATCCACGAGATCTGAACGAGAACCCCTAGCCCAACAATTACCTGACTGCCTAATTCATCTGGCTTGCGACTACTTCGCATACTCTCAAAGCTGAGTCATCAAAATTAGTATGATGAATGCCTTATAGGCTTTCCACAAAGCCGCTTTGTTGATATCCCTACTGTTTCTCTTTGTTTCTTTCTGAGCAACCATACGAACCCGAGAGGGTCGCCTTCACCTTTTCTTTATACACAGAAGCAGGGTCTCAAGACCCAGATTTGTTGTACCTCCCCAAAACCCGAAACTACAGAGCATCTGGCTTGTGCTGTCTCTGAAGGTGGTATCGTGAGCAATGGATTCGTATGCTGAAGCGGCCAACGGCCCGGATACATCCCACCCCGGCGAGGGCACACATACTCCCCAGGGGGATTATCTCGACCCGGAACAAGACCCTAATGCCCGCCAGTGCCGCTTTTGTCTTGACTACGTATCGCCGACGTATGAGCGTGGCATTAGCCAAGTCTTGGGAAACCGCCCTCCGCGGAAAGTCTATTACAGCGAAGAGGATGGATATCTGATATCGCCCTGCATGTGCAAAGGCGGCCAGCGATATGTCCATGAGGGCTGTCTGCAGCAGTGGAGATACAACGCAGCTGGCCGCGACAATCAGTTTCAGTGCCCAACATGCAAATACCAGTACCAGCTGGAGAGAATGACCTGGGCGAAGAGGCTTCGGAGCCCCGTCCTGGCATTCTTGCTTGCCGTCTTGATAGTTGCCTTCAGCATCTTCTTGCTCGGCTTTGTCGCAGACCCCATCATCAGTCTGTGGCTGGATCCTGTGGCAACTGTTGGAGAAGGCATTGGCTTCTTCGACTCGGATGTTGAGGACGAATTCCCGCTGGGAGACTTGGATGAGGAAGGATGGTCGGTTCACTTCGTCAAGGGGATGTTTTCCCTCGGCTTGCTTGGGTTTGTGAAGGCATTCTTCGCCATGGGCCCTTGGCAATGGTGGAATCTGCGGTCTTCGGGTGTCATTGGCGGGGGTGCCCGACGCCGTGGAGGTACAGGACGTGATCGGATGGAGAACATTAACCTGTATCTGGTCCTGATCGGAGTGGTGACATTTTTCTGGGTAAGCATGCATTGCTGACTAACTTCCTCCTTACTCTGGTGCCATATCTCTGACTGTCAATCTCTAGGCTGTCTGGACAGGAACTCGGAAATGGACCCAACGCACATTGGACATGGCAAGCCAAAAAGTCCTGAATGTGCAGAAGGACGAGGAAGATGAGGAACAACCACAGGCTGAAACCTCAGAGTCGAGAAAGGACCAATAGCTTACAAGTATATTTCCTGTCCGATTACAAGGCAGTCATTATACTAGCATTGCCTTTGCCGTGGCCGCAATCTCTGGTGACCAGCGTGACTGTCTCATTCATGCACACTCTTAAGTTGTCACGAAGTTGCTCTTCCATATCGTGTCAACTAGTCTGTGTGCAGATATTGAGTGCCCTGTGACTGTCTTCTAGCTAGGCGTCTTGTCTATGCTTCTACAGACTCGGTCCTTGGCCATCGATTGATGTAGCCTTACTGTCAGCAGCTCCTTGGAGCTTCGCTGTCACGACTTCAGCTTAACCCTCACGGGAATGCTACAAGCTGAAGCCTGGCCAGATCGATACATACCATGTGTTGCTGGTGCGCCTGTCGACTTTTTCCTGTGATGTGTACTTATGTTTGTAGCGTTTATAAGCAGGACAACATGAAGCAAGTCCTGCCTGGGAGTCTCGGGCTATTCTTGTAAATTCTCTACGAATTGAACCAAAAAATGACATTTTCATGAGCCACTTAATGGGATCATTTCAAAATAATCATCTATATATTCCTTGTTTCCTTGAATGACTGAATGCAAGACATAGGCAATGCATCAAAATAACGTACTGGGGTCAAGTCACCAAAAGGGGCTAGAGCACGATCAGGATCCCAAGGCAAAGCGGGTCGGTCACTCCTGCCGCTGTCAGTCTCATTGGCAGAAGTTAATGACTTGGGGGGTGAGAGGGTCCAGATCCCAAACTAACAGCCTGTTAATTAAATTATTATTCACACGTTCGGCTGATGGTCCGCTGAAGTCGGGCGGAAACATTTGCGATCTGTTGTGATCATCACCATCGTGTCATCACTACAGTACTGAGAGTACAATCAAAAATAAGCTTAAAGTGATGGAGCTTCGCTGAAAAGCTCTGCCAACCCGCCTGTTTTAACATCAGTGGCCGAGATAGCTGAATTCCTTTTCCCTTCTTGGCTGTCGCTCAGACCCCTTTGTTGAATTTACGCCCACGGCTGCGCGCAGTGCTCTCTAAGGGTCCGTCTGGCCACTACCACAACCCGGAAGCAAGCAGCATCAATCAACTCCTCCATCCGTCGACGAAGCCAAAGGAGATACGACCACTGCACCTTTTACCAGTGAAGACAATCAATCCGAGCCAATCGCTTTCCCAACACACCCGACAGCAGCGCATAGTTCGGGGCATCTTTCAATTGCGGATTACCGTGTGATACGGGAAATTGCATGGACATCTTGGCGCAACGTCTCGCACACGACCAAATATATTAGTCGGCAAGTCGCCTAGTCTCCCGAACAAACAATTCCGACTTCTTTATTTCTCGACTCCTTCGCTCCTTCACCTCGAGGCCTCGGGTCTCTCCCACAAGTCGCCATGCACTTCGCATACCCTCCGAGGAAAAGCTCGAATCCGCCGCCGTTCCTACCACGATCCTCGAGAATAACAGCACTGCGGAGGAACAGATTAAAGCTCGCCGCCCTTGCATGCTTGAGCATCATATTCTTATTCTGGCTCTTTTCCGGCAGTAAAACAAAATCCAGCCCAAAGCGCGTCATTACAGGAACCCCTCCTGTGGTAATCGTCACCGCGTTCGATGAGAAAAGCGTAGGGTCCGAATTCATAAGAAATGCCAAGGCGAACAGGAGGGAATATGCCAAACTGAATGGTACGGAGCAGAATGACCCCCTATCTCCAAGGCGCATAGGAATACTGACATGGGCACTCCAGGCTACAAAGTCCACCTTGTGTCGGCGAGCGACTATGATCTAAACGGCTCGCCTCTCTCTTGGGCAAAGGTGCCAGCTATGAGGCACGCCATGGCCAAGTACCCCAACGCCAAGTTCTTTTGGTACCTGGACCAAAATTCGTTGATCATGAACCCTTCTCTCAAAATCGACGACTATGTGCTGAGCGCCCGCAAGCTGGAGACCAACATGATCAAGGACCTGCCAGTCGTACCTCCGGACAGTATCATTAAGACTTTCTCTCACCTGAAGGGGGATGACGTTTCGTTCGTGCTTACCCAGGATAAGGAAGGACTATCCTCTGGTAGCTTTATAATACGCAATGGTGACTGGGCCGAGTTCTTCCTGGATACTTGGTTTGACCCATTATATCGAAGCTATAATTTCCAGAAAGCCGAGGCCCATGCCTTGGTAAGTCGATCCGCCCAGTATTGTAAAGGTCTGCCACTTACATGCAAATAGGAACACATCGTGCAGTGGCATCCCACTATACTCTCGAAGCTCGCCATCGTCCCTCAACGGTTGATCAACGCCTATAGCAATAACAAGGTTGGCGCCCAGTACGAGGATAACGATATTGTTGTGCGCTTCCCGGGCTGCGCAAACCCGGGTGAGCTGCAGTGCGAGGAAGAGTCGAAGCGATTCCTGCCCAAATGGCAACAAGCGTTTAAAAATGCTTGAGCAAACAAGGGTGCTCTGGGGATGACATCATGGGACGGCTCTGACGGGACATTGACTCTTTCACGAAGACCAAGGACGAGATACGGCAAAGCGAGGCTGTACGTAGCTGGGGGCGGCTCAACCAGCGACTTGGCGTTTGATGCGTTCGGGGCATATGTTGGGATCTACACACTTAGATATGGCGCTTTGGGGGCCGCAATGTGTTTGGCATGCGGATTATAGCATTTACAAGGCGGCTAGAGTGTAGGAAGTATACAGAATATTGGCTTTTTCACTTGACACCGGCAGATTTGTCGAATCTCTGGTCTTGCGGACATGCAATTCTGACTGGTTGGCTTCAAAAATTTAACAGCATGTTTGCGACGCAGAATCACGAGGGTGAATGAAGGAATGCGGATCAAGTGAGCAACGTGAGATACGTAAGAGTGAATGTGTCATGTTTGCTGAGCCTCGTGTCCGTGGTTGCGGGTCTCAGTCTTAAAAGGTGGTACGATGCTGTGGACTGAACAATGATAACTATCGCCGTCTTCGGCACCTCCGGAGATTCCTGTTGCGACAGGGTGTACTCGGTAGGTATGGAAAATACCGGAAACCTTGAAATGCCAACATACATAAGATTAGATGATCCCAGGGCTTTGGGAAAGCCGTAGGCCTTTTCTGCGGCTCACTCACTAGGTATACTTGGATGCGAGATGCGATAGATATGGGGGTTCAACAGCCAGTCAAAGTAGTGAGAAATGTCAGCTGTGCAGGCGTGTGACTGGTCGCTGGCTGACCTCGGATCTGATAAGATCTGATAACTCGCACTCGCGAGCCGAGCTTAGTCTACTGTGCGGTACGAACTCTACAAGTAGAGGCATGCTGACCCAAGCAAAGTCAACAACTCCCCGTTTCGCCGTTCAAACGTGGGACCAGCCCCCTAACTGGGATATATCCCCCGTTGTACCTGAGGCCTGCGGGCGGTTCCAAGGGTCATAGGGCGCCCATTACTGGCCAGGTCGGTGGTAACGGGGATTCCCATTCTTCTCTGTTCGGCCACGGCATGTGAAGACTTGCTTTTCGGTAATTGTACTACTGCTACTACTGCTACTACTGTACTTATACGGAGTACAGGAAGGTGGATTGGGGGAAGAGGGACCAGGACAGGGGTGCGGTGCGGGTTAGCGCAGCTTTCCAGCTTCCCAGCTTCCCAGAACCCCCCGAGATAATAAATGTTCGGCCGCATCCAGAACTGGCCGAGCTCTTCTTCCAGCCAATTCAATTACAATAAACCAATCCTTTGGAACACAACCCTCTGAAGAGCCGAATAACAACCGGTGTCCATCTCTATCATCTCAAAACGCGTGCCCGGTCCATTCGCCATCCTGCCTGTGCGTGAATATACCAACGCAAGTTTGTTAGTGAGGGCCATACTCCAGACAAGGCCCCATTTGGGGAGAAGTGTCGCAATCATGCCCGGCTCTACGCGCATGCCCATTAGTCTGAGGGAAAGCTTCGAGAGAGTGAAGCGGAACCGGCCAGCCAATTCCCTGGCTTTGATCAATCTTGATCTGTAAGTAGAATAACCCGTCGGCTCCCGTGTATATATATCACTTTCGCCATCTAAACCAAGACGAAACGCCCACCGTGCTAACTCGACGACCCCCCTTCTTCTATAGGGTACGCAATGTCGTCTTCTTCTTCTTCGTCTGGCGCATCATCCGACGCACTTTCTGGAAGCTGAAGGGCCGCGGTCTCTTCGGCGCAATTGCCGAGCTATACACGGACCTCCGGCGAATCCTCTACGGCTACTTCCTGCGCGCCCCCGGCGTGCGCACCCAGGTTCGGAAGCAGGTCAACGAGGCCCTCGCCAAGATGCAGGGCAAGATGATCCCCGCCGGCCAGACCCGATACCTGAGCCTACCTAAGGAGCCGTGGACCGACGACGCCCTGCGCACCGAGCTCGAGACCCTCGCCAACATGGATCACACGCGATGGGAGGACGGGTTCGTGTCGGGCGCCGTCTACCACGGCGAGGACGATCTGTTGAAGCTTCAGACCGAGGCGTACGGCAAGTTCACCGTCGCCAACCCGATCCATCCGGACGTCTTCCCCGGCGTGAGAAAGATGGAGGCCGAGGTTGTGGCCATGGTGCTGTCTTTGTTCAATGCGCCGCCTAATGCGGCTGGAGTTTCGACAAGTGGTGGTACAGAGAGTATTCTCATGGCCTGTCTGAGCGCAAGGCAAAAGGCATACGTAGAGAGGGGCGTTACCGAGCCTGAGATGTACGTTGCATAATTGGAAACCATGTGTCTCGGGATAATCACTGACGAGGAAATAGGATCCTACCGGAAACTGCTCATACGGCCTTCCACAAAGCTGGCGAGTACTTCAAGATCAAGATTCATCTTGTCGCATGCCCCGCACCCTCCCACCAGGTCGATGTCCACCGTGTATCCCGCCTTATCAACAGCAACACCATCCTCCTAGTTGGCTCGGCCCCTAATTTCCCCCACGGCATCATCGACGACATTTCGGCTTTATCCAAGCTTGGCGTGAAGCGCCGTATCCCTCTTCACGTCGACTGCTGCTTAGGGTCTTTCCTGGTTCCATTCCTTGAAAAGGCCGGTTTTGAGACCGAGCCCTTTGACTTCCGCCTCAAGGGTGTGACGTCCATCAGCTGCGACACACACAAGTACGGTTTCGCCCCCAAGGGCAACTCGACGGTTCTGTACCGCACCCAGGAGCTGCGCACATACCAATACTTCGTGTCACCCGACTGGAGCGGTGGTGTATACGCATCGCCAGGTATTGCTGGTTCGCGACCGGGCGCCCTCATCGCCGGCTGCTGGACGTCGATGATGCGCGTGGGTGAGCCAGGTTACATAGATGCCTGCGTCCAGATCGTGGGTTGTGCCAAGAAGATCGCCGAGCACATCACGACGACATCACCGCCTCTGTCGGCCGAGCTCCAGATCATCGGCCGCCCCCTCGTGTCCGTCGTGGCCTTCACTGCACGCAACCTCAACATCTACGACATCGCCGACGCCATGTCCGCAAAGGGGTGGCATCTCAACGCCCTCCAGAACCCGCCCGCCATGCACATCGCTGTTACCCGCCCCATGGTGAAGGTATGGGAAAAGCTTGTGGCCGACCTCGAGACCGTCATTGAGGCCGAGCGTGAGAAGGAGCGCGTCCGCGCCGTTGAGGGCAAGGCCAAGGGCGCGGCCACTGGTGATAGCGCGGCGCTGTACGGTGTCGCGGGCAGCTTGCCTAACAAGACGGTCGTTGTCGATTTGGCAACTGGCTTCTTGGACCTTTTGTATAAAGCCTAAATATCTCTCTTTTTTTTCCCTCCACGGAAGCATCTGTTTGTACGCTGGAGTTAGAAGGAAGCATCGGAGTAAATCTGGAAGTCGTCGGGTGGAAGTTTGCTTGAACGCTGTAGACGACGCACTCTCTTACTCACTCTTACTCTCGACTGTATAATCATAACGCTCGCTGTCAGTTGCAGTGAGCGAAAACTTGTGGCAAAACCCTCAAGAAGCATGTATTTATTTAATGCAGGCTGTACGCCAATCAGGCCTGACAAAGCATCCAAATGCGAAAACATAACCAATAATTCAATACGGTCAAAATGTTTCAAATGCATGTCCGATTCTAGATATGCTCTAGGGATGCTGATATCAAATGCGGTTGAAATTCCAACCAACCAGAGATATTAAAGGGGGCCCCGATCTCCGTTCCCTTCCTGGATCGGTTGACCCCCTTCGGCTCCTTTCGGCCCCCGAGTACGCCGTACGTGGGTGTCTGTGTGATATGTAATGTGTGTGCAAACATGAATGCTTCTCCTATTCTGAATCCCGAATCCAGCCACCAATGTGTGTGCCTCGCCCGAACACAAGTAATCGTCTCATGTCGTCGAGCAGAAGCTATGTAATTCAGTTATACCTCCTGCCAATCCGTTGATCCTACAACCTGCCGCCTATGGGTGACTATCATTGATCACCCCCAATGCAAAACCAAATGGATTTGTGTGTTTTTCGAACTTTCATCACAGCCAGTCGAATAAACCCCCTTCTGTCTCTCTTTCTATATAAGAGCCCGTAATAGAGATAACCTTCCGCGCATCTTTTCTTCTTCTTTCTCCCCTTGGAGCCCCACCCCCTGAAACATCTCGGCTATGATATAATTTCCGGTTTGGGGTCAAGTCGTCGTTAATTTTTGGACATTATACCGTCTCAAAGTGCCTGGAAGATACTTTAGACGACAAGACGGCGTGGGCGCTGCTGCTAATGGTGGCCACTATCGATCTTATCCTGCGTATGTTGAGAAGAGCGCTCGTTCACCATGGAGGCGATATCGCCGACCTGCTTACGTTCGGAGATTTCGGTGGCAAACGCCTTGAGCCGCTTGATGTTCTGTCTCGACGCCAATCCTCGGGATAACCACTCCCTCATGACTGCTGATTGCTATTGCAGAGGTTCCGAAGAGCTGGAAAGACGGTTGAGATGTAAATAGACATCAGTACCATATCTAAATTCATTGATTGTCAGTTATTGTCATGTGTAATCTAGCATGCATCTTGGTCGCAAAATAATGACGGATGACTTACCCTTCCATGCTGATCAGTTTCAAGTCGCCCCCGAAATAGCGAGCATAAAGTCGCGAGATGGGCAAACCGTAGCCGAACCCGGCCATAGGTGCCTTGAAATCGCTCTTATCGAAGTCCGGGTCCAAGTTTGGGGTGCGGTCGACGGTCGTATACATATAGGTCCACACCAGCGGTATGGCGCTGCGAGGGATGCCACCCCCTTCGTCGGATATCTTGATGGTGATGTCTTCTCTGCCTTCGGCCACTATGACCTTGGTGACGGGGAACTCCTGCTTGTCCTGGCCGTGGGTCTCGACGACGGCGCGCAGCGAGTTCTTGAGCGTCTCGAAGAGCATGTGCGACAGGTGGCCGGGGACATACATGAAGTTGAGGTTAGGGTTGCAGACAAGCTGGATCTTGGGGGCCTCGAAGAGACCGTAGTGGTCCTCGCAGACGAAGCGGGCGTTCTCGATGGCCTCCTGGGCGAGGTCGCGCACGTTGGTCTTGGTGCAGATGATGCCGACGTAGGTAGGGTCGCGGTGGTGGCTCTGGTCCGTCAGGGCAATGTGCTGGCCGATAAGCATGCGGATGCCGATGCGCGACATGTAGAAGCGGTCGAGGAAGGATTGGATGTTGTTATCGATCTGCATGCGCTGGCGCTTGCGCTTGTACTCGAGGATGCCCTGCGCCATTGTCGTTACTACGCCGTCGTGCCGCCGCTTGATCTTGTTGAGTGTTTGCGAGAACTTTTGGTTGTAGGCCTGCAGGTCCGGCGGCCAATCCCCGGAGTCATCCACCATAGCGAAGTACCGCCGGGCCGCGTGCGGCTTCTTGGAGCCGCTGGTGGTGTTGGTGATGCTGCTCTCGTTCATGGAGGCGTATTGCCCCTGCTCCAAGCTGGGATTGGGCGTGGCCTCGGACAGCATGGCCGAGGTCTTGCCATTAAAGCGACCGGGCTTCAATAGCCGTTCTCTTACTTGTTTATCGAGGTCTGGCCGCGGAAGCGTGGTGATTTCCTGCACGAGTGTGTGTGTCACATGTCAGGGTCCGTGGGTTCAGGCTAAGAAAGAAGTTGCGAGTTGCGACCGCAACCCCCATTGGAAGGGAAAGAGGGTTTGTTGTGTCCTGGCTTGTTGCTCACCTCAAAAGATTGTGCATACCAGTCCGCCACCCTCTTGACCGAGGGCATGTCGCTGAGGCCATCAGGGAGGGTGTTGAGCTCTTCGACTCGATGTGCGAGGCGGATTGGGAGTTCTTCAGCGAGGAATTGCGAGGCTCGGAATAGAGTTCCTGTAGGAGAAGCTGGTGGGTTAGCAAGACAGGCAAGGCAAGCAAGCAAAGCAAAGCAAGCGACGCATCATCATACATGAATGAACCAATGTGAATCAAAAAGGCGCAAACGAGAGATTGGAAATATCAACATGATATGATAATGAATTGTCTTTGGAACTCACCAATCGAGGGCTTCTCGCCGAACTGGACCATCTGCCTCAAGCTCACCCCAGTGGCCGGGAAGTTTGCATAGTGACGGATGGTATCCATCAGCTGGGTGGAAGCTTTCCAAGACATGATGGGCGGATTGTGGCTCTGTTGAGAGAGCCGCCAGTGCTGCTGAAGACCGGCCGAGTCTGGAGGATGCTCAGGAAAAGCGCGAAAAGGGGCATTGAGGTTCCATGGAGAGAGAAGTTGGAGTTGTTCAGAGGTCTTAGAGGTCGTGTGATACGATACGTAAGTACTTAGTTAGTACCAGACTGCTGCGGACATACAGCAGACACAGACACAGTCACAGACGGCTTCGCTTCGGCAACAAGGAAAGTTGAATAGCAGCTTAAAAGGATAATGGGAACTCTATGCCGAGTCCAGTCGAGCTAACATCTGACCCCTGTCCGACACCACTTGCCCCGCGATTGGCAATGACGGAACACGGACGTCGACTCTACCGAGGTTCTATTTGCTGTAGTACTTGAGGCAGACAGGCATGCTATCATAGATCATAGGCAGATAGGCCTTACCTAAGAGTCAACGCTCAGTGGGTAATATTATATGGCCGTAAAATAAAACGAACACACGGCGTTGAATCGGACTTATTTTGCATACCTCTCTGATCCGAGCAACATGTGAGGCTTCATCTTAGATAACACGCTGTTTTCTCTACGATGCAGGCGATGCTGAGTCGGTGAGCTCTGCCCACACACGACACGTCTTTGTTCATACTACATGCCTTATGTATGCGGCATTATACGTCGTACTAATAAGTCGACTACCGACCGACAGTTACCGCCCGACTGAACAATGAACGAACAATGCATGCCTATAGCTCCTTGTACTCTGGGCCAAGGGGGGTTGGTGCTCGCCAAATAGGAGGCTGGTTACTAGATCTCCTAGGTCTCCTAGGTCTCCTAGGTCTCCTAGGTCTCCTAGTTTAGGTCTTTTATAGAATGTCAGTATACATACCAGTCAGTAGGTAGAAGTTGAAGCTTGACCCATTACCCATTACCCATAACTCATAACCCCCACATGCGCAGCTGCAACTCAACTGTGATTGATGTGAGTCTCAGATCTAGTGTTTCTCAGGTGCATACATACAGCCTGTCGGTCTGTCTTCCGCCTGCGCGAAATGAACGACAGCAAGCACCCGGAAGCTGAGTAGATTACGGCGCAGCATGACGTAAAATAAAAAAGCAACCCCCATTGCAGATTGTCTCGAGTATATCACTGCAGGGAGCTGTCTGTAATTACTCCTCAAAGGTGTTTTCTACCTAATGGATATCCATTAGCTTTGCGAACATGCCTACCTCAACTTATATTCTCATTTTCCAAAATGTCACCAATAAAAGATATGGGAGTTGACGCCTGTCCGCCTGGGATTGGAGGGTTTGGCGGTGTGTGCATTGGCCAATCCACCCACTCCAGCCACTGTAGCGCTGTAGCGTGTGCTGCCTATGGGTCGGTCAGGCCCGAAGCTTCCTTAGGTGCCATAATAAGTGTTCAATCCAATGATTCAATCCTCCCGTGATTTGAAGCTATCCAGGGCCCCAGGTTACCTAGCAGTGATGCTGCCATGACATGTAAATAAAAGAACCTACCTAGCCAACGGCAACCACGGGTAATCGACTTCGCTCCATTTTGACCGTCTCAACAACTTACACATCCGGAAATGACCTCGTGGCCTCTCAGCCGTCCATCTTAGGTAGCATCAACTTCAACTTCACCAGACAGTTGTGTACACACACCAGTCGCGCCTAATGTCGGAGGATTCTGAAGACGACGCGTTTTCTGAACCGCGGACGCCATCTCTTGATGGCGTCAAGAGCCAGGACTACTATACCGAGGATGGAATCATCAGTTTATCACCGCCGCCTTCCCCGTCGATGAGCCTTCACTCCTTGGGCATGTCTCCGCTCTCCCCATTGCGGCATTCCCCTGTTTTACATCGTTCGGTAAAACCACGATTATCTGCCGTTGACCAAGACAGCCAGCAGGACCTGAGCCAGGATAACAGAGACGTTCTCGTACAAAGACTCAATGACCTGGTCTCTAGGCTGTCAGGGGGCGGAGAGCTGCTGGGAGACGGCGGCGTCGCCAACCTGCACGCGAGGGTGGATGAAATGGAGCAGATACTACGCCAAAGCTCTAGTCCTAAAGCCCAGGGACACCGGCGGATTCCATCCTCGTCGGTTGGGAGCTCCCACGGAGGGGCTACAATGCTGTCTTCGGGCCAACCTTCGCCAGTCCAGCCAAAAATACGCTTCTCCGAAGTGCCTTCGTCAGACGCAGACAGTGCAGCCGTGCCACCGCGGTCGCGCCAGAATGAAACGGAGGAGGCGAATCAAAGGCGGAGAAGTCATTTCGGAGATCCTTCGGATCATGCACGGAGAGTGCTGCACGATGCAGAACAACTGCGCGAATCGTTAATAGGAGTAATTACCAGCTTGAAGGCTCGCCAAGAAGAACAAGATGTAATTTTGATGCCCCCGTTTTCTTGTTGCGTGGCTAACCTCTACCCTTTAGCACATTCATAGCTTGTTGATCACCAGGGCCGAGCGAGCGGCTCAAAGGATCATCTATCTTGAAGAGCGTGTGCAGGAACTGTGAGTATATTCCTTGTAGTCTCGCCTTTGCCACGACCAATGCTAATTCCAGGCTAGGGAGAAGGACCAAAGCGAAAGTGAAATGGAAATACTCAACCTACAGATCCAGTTGAGCGCAATTGAGGTCTCGTGCCTCGGATATGTGCCCAAAGATGCGGACCCAGAGCTCATGGAGAGCATTAACCACTGGAAAGCTGAATGGGATGCCCTCAAACGCAAACGAGCTCTCAGAAAAGGAGATTCTGTCAACGCGTTCGAGCCTCCGAGGGAGCAGCAACTGCGAGCCTCGGCGATGGCAAGCAACGCATCACTATACTGACGCACCATCTATCACAATGGTCTTGTGTGAAAATACACTCATCAGCTGTCAGAATGAGCCTGCCGTCTCGGCATCCCTATTAATCTGGCGCTTCATGGCTTACTGGAAATTGTCGATCATCGCATCGCATTTCCGTTCATCCAGCAAGTCTTGTAAGGATCGTCAGTGGAAACCATGGACCAGGAATACTATTCTTAGGGTCACGACACCTCACTATGGCGTGAAGTCGCCATCGAGGGTGGCTTTTGTCTTAGGGTTGCGGAACAAATCTTTCCACAAGAGAAATGCAATGCAAAACCGCCTGGCATACCGGCCGGATGCCCCCTATAGTTTTGTAAGTCTAACAGCACATTGGATTTTCGGCCTAACGGCCTCTTGGATCAAGATACCAGATAGGCGTTCAGGAACTGACAACTGAATAATACGGCCCAATAGGATGAGGACTTTCAAAACTGGTGATACGGCCAGCCTTTTCTTCCATCGGCGATCTTGCTAGCATTGTAAGCCGATTAACCACATCCAACAGCTTCCGCCTTGCAGTATACCCTCCTTCAGGTTGTGCAATGCATGGCTAGTGCTTGTATAACAGAGGTGATTATATAGGAGGCGAGTGACGGCCATCCGGTACAGATGATCTACGGTGCCTATATTTTCATACCCGGTATCCCCGATAAAAGGTTTCATGCGACTGCATCGCAAATAACTTTCCTGCATCTGCGAACCCCTATATGCACAGCCTGTGGAGTTTATGTGCATGGAACGACCACGTCTACAAGTTGTGAGACTACGGTGCTTTGTATGGCATGGTGAGCATATATGGCAATCAAAATATCTGCTTACCGAACTGCCATGGTCGGAAGTCGGAAGGTTCAGTCTGTTGTTTCAAAGCGCTGGGAAGACATGTCATAGTGCATCGCATCCAATTCCTCCATTTCTTGGCCAACAGCGCCCAGTCGCTTCTTTCCGTCTTATGAGTCTTGGGGCGCGGGGTTTGGCAAGGTTGATCATGAGCTTACATGGCTAAAGCCTCGGTGAACATGGAAAAGCAATCTCTTGACTGAGCTTGTCAAAGCCACAGCCGTCTTGGAAAGTATTGGCAGGCGGTCGGCAACACCAGATCTCAAATCTGCCTAACCGAATGCCTATCCTACAAAACAATACCACGTACAGTATAACGCCTCACGCGCAAAGGTTACCGACGGAGGCAGGCAAGCATCGGCTCAAATATGCAGAGTGCAAATCACATCTCACTTTTCAAAACGCCCTGTTTGCCTGGAGTAAAGAGCCATTCAGACTAAGCCTCTTCGAGGCAAATCGCAACCAACCGTCGTCGTCGCCCTTGCACTCACAACCCAGCACTACGTCATACTCGCAACCCTCCTTTAGACAACATATCACTCTTCCGACAGCTCTGATTCGCCATTCAATGGGGACGGCGACTGGCAGCACCCCTGCTCACCATCGCTGGAATGCTGCGTATGACGTGAGAGGATGAATCCTTCGCGAGATGCTGCAGCTGCTATTCAGAGCCGGCAACGTGAAACCTGAAGACAGCCTTGCCGATTCGCCGACATAGAAATCGGCCCATGCAAAGCCGGTCGAGCCTGCATTAGTCCAGAGATCAGCGAGCTATACGTAGTACGCAGTAAGTGAGAAGAGATGGATTAGCCTTCCTTGAGCAGAACCCTGCGGAATCTGGGGTGGTATGGTGGGGTCTTAGGGGACATCCAGAAGGGCCTGCCGGGCAGGAATGAGACGAGATGAGATGACCTGGTGGTAGAAATACCAATGGTTCTCCTTCTCAGATGATACTGGATGAGAGCTTGCTTCCCTAGGTCTCTCATTACGAGTTCCGCATTCCTCAGCATCCAATAATATACCCGTTGTCTTTTCTTCCATCCCTCGTATCGGGGGCATACACATCAGGCACACACGTAGATTGTTAACAAGAGATCACTCACTTCCTTGACAAGTCTGTCACAAAAATGGCGTCCCCTCATGGGTCCGAAAACGGAGACAAGAAGCTTCCTCGGCGGACGGGCTCCAACCACTCGGACGTCTCGCGATCAGAAATCGAGAACACCGTTGACGGCGGCGACGGCGGCAGCCATGGTCAGGATCACGGCCATGACAGCAACCCCAAGGAGCTGCTGGACGAGGAGCAGCGCAAGCGGCTCGAGGCGTCGGCCAAGCTCGAGAACCCGCTGCGCGGCCTCAGCACGGCGGAGCTGGCGCGGCGCGGCGAGGAGTTCTGCGCGCGGCACGGGCTCACGGACGCGGACGACGTGCGGGCCTTCCAGCTCGGCGCCGTCATCGCGGGGAACATGAACCAGTACGACGCCGAGATGCCGGGGGGGCTGCGGCTAACGGACCGCGAGCGCGAGGTGCTCGACCGCGAGATCACGCACAAGTGGTCCCAGCCCACCATGCTCTACGCCGTCATCATCATCTGCTCCCTCTGCGCCGCCGTCCAGGGCATGGACGAGACCGTCGTCAACGGCGCTCAGGGCTTCTATAAGCACCAGTTTGGTATTGGCGACCCAGATTCTAAGAGAGGTATGTATCGCTTGTTGTTATCACATATGTTATACAAATATGCGCCAGATGAATATACCAAATCAAAAGAACAAAAATATGGGAGATGAGAACCAAAACTCGGGAAATGGAAGAAGACTCAAGTCGCGGGAACGACTTAACCCCCTTTCCCTAACTTTACATGGTGCCTCTGCACGATAACGCACGATACCTATATTTTCATTTATTATGCAGAACCTGGAGCTAACGCAGAGTGACATCTTATCCCAGACTCTTGGCTTGTGGGACTTGTTAACTGTATGTAAACCCTATGTTGAGTATCTGCTTTATACTCCTCCCTTTCCCCCTGCAATTTTGGGCTGATGTATTGTGTTTAGCCGCACCCTACATCTGCTGCGCTTTCTTGGGATGCTGGCTTACGGAGCCCATGAATAAGCTGTTCGGTCGTCGAGGGACAGTCTTTGTATCATGCGGCATTTCTGCTGCCGCATGCTTCTGGCAGGCGTTTACCAACACATGGTAGGAAATCTCTCTCTTTGACAGTGGTAGTAGGTCGAACACATAGCTGATGGTCCTCTCATCTTGATTGCGATAGGTGGCACATGTTCATCGCTCGGTTCGCGCTCGGTCTAGGCATTGGTCCAAAGTCGGCCACCACTCGTAAGTTCTCCCCTTGTTTGACCCCTATCTTTGGAAGAAAGAAAGAAAAAGAAAAGCAAAAGGAATACAGGCCCGTTTACTGAGTTTTCCCTTCTTCTTTGGACCAGCCATCTTCGCGGCCGAATGTTCCCCGCCCAAGCTGCGCGGGGCGCTCGTCATGCAGTGGCAGATGTGGACGGCCTTCGGCATCATGATCGGCTACGTGGCGGACTTGGCCTTCTACTTCGTGCCCGACAAGTCCGGCATCAGCGGCCTGAACTGGCGCCTCATGATGGGCTCCGCCATGATCCCCGCCGTCATCGTGTGCGCCATCGTCTACTTCACCCCGGAGTCCCCGCGCTGGTACCTCACCAAGGGCCGCCAGGCCGACGCCTACCGCGCCATCTGCCAGCTGCGCTTCGAGAAGGTCCAGGCCGCCCGCGACTTGTTCTACATGGACATCCTGCTGCAGGTCGAGCGTGAGGCCATGAATATCGGCCAGAGCAAGATCAAGGAGATGGTCACGGTCCGCCGCAACCGGAATGCTATGGTCGCCTCGGAGATTGTCATGTTCAGTACGTCAGCTCTTTACTGCCACGATAGCATATTGAGCAATCCCACTCTTTTCGGCTTTGGATAACATGCTAATGCTCTCTTCTTCTTCTTTTTCTTCTTCGACAGTGCAACAATTCTGCGGTGTCAATGCCATTGCTTATTACTCGTAAGTCTCCTGACATTCACTAGCCATCGGCGACTTTTCTACATAAACCGGGTGCATCAATACAGGCAACTACATAGCTAACTGTTCTACCACCTCTCAGAACCGAGATCTTCAAGGATGTCACTGGAAGCGATGTGACCGCCCTGGGAGCCTCCCTAGGTTTTGGTGTTATCAACTGGCTCTTCGCCATCCCGGCCTTTTACACCATTGATACGTTTGGTCGCCGGAACCTACTGTTGACCACGTTTCCTCTCATGTCCTTGTTCCTCTTCTTTACGGGGTTCAGTTTCTGGATCCCCAAGGAGAGCCCGGCGCATCTTGGCTGTATCGCGCTCGGTATTTATCTATTTGGCGCCGTCTATTCTCCCGGTGAAGGGGTGAGTACAACCGTTGATCACCTTTTTAATTCGCCACCTCCTTGCATTCGATATTGTTCATGATAGGAAGACGTTAACACATGTGATGTCACACTAGCCCGTCCCTTTCACCTACTCAGCCGAGGCGTACCCCCTCTATATCCGTCCCATCGGCATGTCCCTAGCCACAGCGACGACCTGGTTCTTCAACGCCGTGCTGTCCCTCACCTGGCCGTCCATCGTGCAGGCCTGGACCGAGCAGGGCGCCTTCTCGTGGTACGCGGCCTGGAACCTGGTCGGTTGGGTCCTGGTGCTGCTGTTTGTCCCCGAGACCAAAGAGAAGACGCTCGAGGAGCTCGACGCCGTCTTCAACGTGCCCCTGCGCAGCATTGCGCGCTACGGCGTCCACCAGTTCCTTTACTTCTGGGGCCGTTACATCCTGCGCCGCGACCTCGAGGCCCCCAAGCCGCCCTCCTCCGGCGACGTCCTACAGTACGCAGAAGAGAAGCAGCGGCAGAGCTCGTTCAGCGGGAAGGAGAAGCAGCACCATGAGCACCGTGATCCCTCTGCTCGCGTCTAGATAACAATAGAGGCTCGCGGAAAAGATGTAATAGAGCTGGTAGTAGAGCTGTATGCATACTTATTAACATGCATGGTCTAAGATGGACGTCTTTATGGCTGTTCTTGTCTGGGATGAATGGGCTTTTACATGTCCAATATGGTAGCATGGAGGAAAGCATAATGTAGGAGGGAGTGAGATGGTATGCGGGAAAGGGTGTCGCATTTCCCTCTTGGATGAGGTCTGTCGCTTCCGTGTGAATGAATACCCTGCATAACGAGTTTCGGATATTCTTATGGGGAGTCCCCCGTGATCTGATCAAGATTATCAGTTGAACGACTCTGGTTCTTATCTCGGTTGCTCTAATCCTTCTGTCTACTAAAACTGATTCTATAGTTTCATTATCAGGGCAATTTATATAATATAATCTTCTTAAAATATCTGTTAAATATTCTAGATAATTCTATTCTAGAGATATTTTAGACCAGTAATTAACCGGTAGTAATGTAGTGCACATCTAGGTAGTGCGTTGCTAAGTTTCTTATGCCACTTCTCTTTCATTATATTGTCTAGTCGAGTACCAGCTTGGCTTGTACCTTGGAGGTCTCATGGAACAGTTTTTGTTTATTATTCTCTTAATTATTACCTCCGGGCCTTCAACCACCACTCAGTCTGAGGTCAGATCGACCTCTTCGATCTTGCGCTTGCCCAACAAGGGCTTGCGCTCCTCCTCCTCCTCCTTCTTGAGGAGATTCTCCTTCTCCTTTTCCTCCTTGGGAGGCTTGTTCTTCTTTTCCTCCTCTTCCTTCTTGGGAAGCTTTGCCTCCTCCTTCTTGGCCTCAGCCTGAGGCTGTTGGCCCTGGGCCGGGGCGCGGGCGCGCTCTCTGTGGCCCTGGAACCGGGTCTATATTTTATTAGCTATATGTCCGTAAGACTTAAATATATATCTGTATCTAAATACCTACCACATCAACTCCAAGGCGTCTCAGTCGGTCGACCGCCGTTCGCCGAATTCTCTCTTGGACTCGCTCCGCCTCGGTAGGAGCGGCAGCGACAGCGGGCACAGCGGGCGCAGCGGGTGCAACGGGCGCAGCGGGTGCAACGGGCGCAACGGGCGCAACGGGCGCAACGGGCGCGCGGGGTACGGCGGGTGCGATGGGCGCGACAGGTGCGGCAGATACGGCGATGGTGCCGGTAGAGGGGTAATAGGTAAGGCTGGTGTCAGCGACAGCGGGCGTAGCCTGACGTGGGAGGGTGCCATCTCGGCGATTAGCAAGACGATGGGCAATCTGCGACTCGACCTGGCTGAGCGCATCACTCTGCTCACGAGTGATAACTGCCTCATGGACCAGACCCTCTGATATGAAGTACGTTAGAATCTTAAAAGACACAACACTCTATCGAAAGATGAACTAACCTCTTGAGCGGTACAAGAATTTGTACACAGCAAAGGGTCCATTGTCGCCCGGCAGAGGTATGACAGTTTGGTAGCGCAGTTCAGCTCCAGCAGGTTCGCTGGAAGATTATTAATGTAATTGGCCTTGGAAGTACACAAGAGAAATATAGACAAAGATGCGACTTACCGGACATTTGCGCCGAACTGCGTGCCATGCGAAATGGCACGGCCTTTCAAGGACTTTTCGGCGACCTCGGTCAGTCCTGGTGCGTTGTTCTCGGGCTTGAAATTGCTGCGTCCCAGCTCCTGAACTCGGAAGACTTTGATCTCGATCACACCTAGGTCGCGAACCATCTCTTTCTCGTTATCTAGACGCCAGTTGCTGGCATCGTCAACTAGAAGTATGAATTAGAAACGTGAATATAATCACTTCCATGGTTACAGGTAAACATGAAAGAAAGAATGGGACAATAAAGGAATAAATGTTTATGAAACAAAGTACTGTAAATGTTAAAGAGCTTGTACTTACCGGTTCTAAGCCCTGCAAACTTAAAGGTCTGCTTGATGACGGTGCCATTGACAAGAACCTGCGAGATTCGCTCCTTGATATCAGCTCCGAAGACACCGTTGCGCAAGTGCTCCTGGCGGCAAAGCTCGCCGCGAACCCAATGGCCATCAATATAGGCAGCAAGGTTCAAGGTATGGGGCATGGGATGCTGAAGGTCGTAGTTGTCGTTGACTCGAAGATGGATCGAGAACTCTTCGCCACTGCGACACTCAATGTACTTGCTGGATACCTTGGTTCCATGCAGGCGGGCCTCCTGGCTATGTTCAGGATCAGCGTACTCAAGTACAGGTCGTCCGCCGATCCAGATAGTGACCTCAATCCCCGGAATTCCGTCGATAATAGCCATTGTTGCAGATGGTCAGACGTTGGCAACAACAGAGGGTCGGTCAGTTGTCAGTAACAACAGAATTATTTAGAAGTCGTCGGTAACGCAAGGTTAAGACGTCGTCGATAATAGGGGTGCTTGGACGTCGACGACAATAGGGGTAGAAAGATGTCGCCGATAACAGGAGTTTCGAAGTCGACGATTTAAAGCCAGTATCGTGCGGTGTAAGGGTGATTTATTGAGCAGGTAACGCACAATGTCGAACGGTTTCCGGATGAGGGAAATATATGCCGCTCTACTCTGCTGTTGTCCATCCGCAGGGGATGCTTGATAATCTATCTCCAGTTGGGTGCGGTTTTGATTATTAGGATTTCAGCTGAATTCAATACGGAAGACCCGAGAATAGTTATTGCTATAAAGGACGGATTTGAATTTAATAAGGCGCTTCTGGTTGCACAGAATACTTGTTAACCTGTTTTTCAGCCGAGTGCGGTCTTGATAAGGATATTTTCGACCGAATCCAATGTTGAAGAGCCGGAAAGAGTCGATGTTGTACTGAGCAGGCTCGAGTTGCAAGGGTTGGAAGAGGCGTATCTGGTTGTATAGAGGATGCAATACCTTGGCTTTAAGCGGTTACGATCTTGGTATCGGTGAAAGCGACCAATCGCGATGCTGAAGAGCCGACAAGAGTCGGTATTGCGCGGTGGAGGAGGGAGGGTATTGAAGTTGTAGAGACGTCGAGCTGAGCTAGACCTCTCGCGTAGGTTTTGAGACGTTGCAAAAACCCCAAGCTTTGCCAAAAACAAATAGATTCCAGCGTTGGCAACTGCAAGATATTTGCAATGGAAGAACTGCTGTGCAAGTTCGGGCGTTGCAGAGGGAGAGATGGTGTTGTTGTTGCGAAGTCGCCGAGGCTGGGGAGTAGTATTGGGTGAAGTTTGCACGAGTTGTACCAAAGGAAAACCAGCGAGAAAGAATTCTCTGTTCCCAACTGGTATTAAGGTAAATATAAAAGAGGAAGGCACGAAAAACAATGGCAAGAACGGTGGGCAAGAACAGCTTTTGCTGCACCGATTCGACTATTCTCCAGAAACAGAAAGAACCAAGTCAGCTCGCCAGCGTATAAGTCATGCGTCGTGAGTTCATTTGTGGTAGACCAAGATGAGAGTCGATCTTACCAGGCAAAGTTGGATAATCCAGTTTCTGCTACTTGACCATTATTCTCAGCATCCTTACATTCACTTCGAAGAAGGGTCTGAGGGGCTGATAGGGCTAGGATGCAAAGCTATGATACTGCATTATATTCACCTTGTAAGTGAATATAATATCATTTAGTTACATGTGAATATGGAAATGATAACTATATTAGGTAGGTATGGTTGTATATGGTGAGGTACGTCACCTTCCGGAGTTATCGAAGACACATTTCTATCGCCCTCAGAAGAATCTCATGGCGGCAAAGGCCTGGATCTGGACATGGGTTTGATCATTACTTATATACATACAGAACGCTCTCCTAAACCACCTTTCAGAGACAGCCGCAACAAACCCATACCAGCCTCGCATCTGCACCTATCTAGACCAAGCGACTCGCTTCGTACCTAACTTAATAAACACGCCACGATTCTCAATGCCAGCGAGCTCTGTTCTCTCTCTCGTACTCTCTCTCGCTGTACCCATTCCACTCGCGGTCCATCTCGCGCGCACTGATCTCACTCGTAGTCGATTGGCCGGGTACGCGTTGGCCGTGAAAGTCAATGCCCATCCAGTCGAGATACCCCTCGACACGACCGCCCCCCAGAAACTTGATCCAACCACGGTGCGAGTCTCCGTACATGATGGGGCCATCCCGTTCGCGGCCTCGCCAGATGAAATTCAGCTCATCATGCGAAGACTCGAAGGGACGCTGGTCCAGAAGGAATACGCCCTCGACGATACCAAGGTCAAAATGGCCCCAGAGACTGGTGCCGGCAAGAGTGAGCACAAGCTCGAAGTCATCACCAACGTGAGGCCACTCTCCTGCTACGTAAGGGCAATCGATATCGTAACGGCCGTTGAGTAGACCCAGAGATTTGAGGCTTACGGGGCTTCCGTGGCTGGCACTGGAGTGCCCAGCGTCCGAATACTCGCTATAGGGCGGAGGCGGTTCGTCATCTACATCCATGAGATCGTTGTGGCAACCATGGCCCAGAACACTGACTGGCCGATTCGAAAACTTGCGGGCAGTCTGTTTGGTGCGCGGACCCGGCACTGGATCTCGACTAGGGGGCATGTGGGTAGGGTAGTCATCGCCGAGAGCACTGACAGGAAGGATGGTGGATTTGCGAGCGGTTTGCTTGGTGCGAGGCTTTGGTGTCTGAGTAGGTCCTGCCGCAGTGGAAGATGTGGATGTGGCAGTCTTGGACTTGGCTGGTGTTGCCTTCCCCTTTACTGATTTGGATGGTGTGGCAGTTCTTGGAGTAGCACTCTTAGGGGCAGCCTTAGCCTTGGTGGCACCCTTGGGAATGGCCGCCTTTGGAGCAGTAGCCTTCGGAGTAGTGGCTGCGGTGGTCTTCGTCTTCTTGGAGGAGCTCTGGGTTGCCGACGATGTTGCAGCAGTCCCAGTTTTCGAGACGGTGATGTTGATACCGGCGACGTTAACGGTTACATCCACGCTCTCCTCCGCCTTCCTCTTGGTCCCGGCCTTCTTCGTCGCGGTGGTCGCAGTACTCGGTCCAGCAGCGCCACCCGTTGACTTGAGAGCTTTCTTGGCCTCGCGGTCCAGCTTGGTCCACTCCTTTTTGAGCTCGCCCTCGAGCTTAGACACGTGCGCCGGCACCTTCAAAGTGCCGCCTTTGCCCCCGGCCACCTTGACGGCATCGAATAGCCGCATGCGCGCCACGGCCTTGGTCTTGGAGGGCGGCAAACCATAATGAATTAGCTGGGCCTCGAACCAGTGCGCCGGGTGGTCCTTGTCGCTGCCCTTGTCGAAGTGTGTCTTCAACTCGGCCAGGGTGGCGCGACGGTGCCGGTTGTGGCCCGAGACTTCGGCGTACAGGTCGCCGTTAGCGAACGCGAAGCCATCTCTCGCCACGGGGGGTACTGAGGTCATGGTTGTTGTTGTTGATGATGGAGATCGTGTATGATATTCAGCAACCGCGAGCAAGTTGATGTATTATGCATTCATCAATAAGAAATAGATGAATACATTTCTTCTCACTGAACAATGGACAGTGTAAGTGGTCTCAAAATGAGATTGTGTGCCACAGGGTCGAGTTCTCGAATATGGCTTGAGTATCAGATACCCCACACCAGGGAGTAAATTAAGTTGTATGAAATGAGCTTCTGAGAACCATAAATGATATCAGGCCTTGCCCTGTGCATAGAAGCTGATTGTAGGCTACAAGGGGGCAGCAAACATTGAACAACGCCCTGGTAGCTACCTACGTAAGGTATGTAGGTAGGTAGGTAATTCGGTCCAATGGGGGTTTCTGGTGCCTAGTAGGTACACGCATACAGCCCAAGAGACCGTATCAGACTTTAACCAAAAGCCTAACACGAACTGGTTGCCATAAATTATCGCCAACCAATTCAGGTTGCATTTCAAGTCCATGGATGCGCTTGAGGTGCCCGTTGTATAAGGACCGGGACTTACACACACAAGTACCCAAGTACACCGTCAAGGTGGGGGCTGTCAAGCAGCAGCTGGAGACTAAGGTTTAGGTAGAGCTGTGACTCTCAATGCGCGACCCCCACTACAGCAGATCGCGAATTTAGCAATTAAAGACGCCCTCCAGACCGATGTCCATGGAACCTACATAGGTGACATCAGCCAGCTAGCCAGAGCCAGAGCCAGAGCCAGAGCCGCACAATAACAATGGACGCGCCGACCACAAACCCGCTCCTTGCGCCGCCGGAGCTCTCGCCCATCGAGCAGGAGGTGCTCGAGGAGTACGAGCGCCTGGCCGAGAACATGAAGAACGTATGTAATCCCCCTGCCGCCCTATCAAACTACCATAGCTAACCGTACACACACACCACGCAGCTTGCATCCGTCCTCGATACCATGGCCTCGCAACCCACGACCGAGATCCTCGACGGCCTCCGCGAGCTCGAGCGCAAGACCAGCCTGGTCTTCACCCTGCTCAAGGCGAGCGTCTACAGTATCGTGCTGCAGCAGGAGATCGGCTGGGATCAGCAGGAAGGCGGCGGAAGTGAGGAGCACTGATTTGGCGATACCCTATATCCAAGGCACAAGACACGAATCAGCAAAACACAATACAATTGGCGTTGTTGGCGATAAAGGGGAGAGAACAAGAGCGAGATTACTATTGTTGATAAGAAAGATTGTCTGCATTGGTGGTTCTCTTGATACAAATTTACCCACGTCATCTCCCAACTGGTGCAATGGAGAGGCCAGAGGCTAGACTCAAGGGGTAACACCTGACTACTCTAAGCATGCTTCGAAGAATGCACGACACAGAGGCGCAACACATCACGAATGGATTGGGGGAGAACCTGAATGCAATGAGATGCGATTGTATAGCGAAGATACCCATATAGGTTGCTATATACAAAGATAGCAAGACCAATCCGGTGTGGCCGGCTACATACGCATATGTCTGGGATATGCCCAGCAACGGATAAATGTCAACAGAGGAGTTTGATCACGTCCAAACAGCAAGTTACATATGTTTTGTTTGGTTGGTCTTTGTCTACATTATTGGTACAATTATACATCTCGATGCGAGTTATGCCAAGATTGACTTATAACACATTGCCACCAAAGTACACTTTCCGTACGTCGACCAGCTTCTTGCCACGACCGATGGCAATCTCGTTCGGGTCTTTCTGGTTCGTCAAAGCCTCAAAGCAAGCCTTGACCGAGTTCATGGGGCGTCGAGATCGGGGCATCTTGGCCGCGATATCGTGGATGCCGCAGGCGCGGAACATCTCGAAGAAACGAGCGGAGGCACGGAGACCAAATCCTAGTGGGACATTGTTAGCAGACACACATGTTGCGGCGGGGTTGGTTGCGGGGTCTTACCAGGAGGGCGGGCATCCAGCTTCACGATAGTAGCTCCGAACTTGGCCGATACAGAACCGTAAATTGTACGGTCCTCGTATCTGGGGACCGGCTTCATGTTCCGAATGGCAAGCAGCTTCGCCTTCTCCACGGCGACACTCTGTTCCACCGACTTGGCCTCACCAATGCCCAGGCGTCCGTTTCCGTTTCCGGCAATGGCCAGAACCCAAATGCTTCGGATCTTTCCCAGACGGGTCTGGTTGTGAACCTGGCGCACCACCAGAATCTTGCAGGTAAGTGCCTTCATCTCCTTGACCGACAGACCGGTTCGCCTCTTCAGGTCCTGATAAACACCCTCATCGTCCAGACCTTGATCCTCAGGGTCAATGGGGTTCTGGTAGATACCCGATATGCCGGGAATGTCCTTGCCCAAGCTAGGGGCCAAAGAGGTATCCGAAGGCGCATTGTCGTCGTTCAACATGGACCGCTCGAAGAGCAAGTCGAGGCCTTCAGCGTCACCTCTTGTTCCCGCAAGGCCCTTTGCCCTCTCAGCCTGGGCGCTCAGTTTGGCCAGCTGACCCTTGACCCACTCCTTCTGTTCTTCGCTGAGCGTCGGGTCGTTCAGTTTGGCTTCCATCCAAGCCTTGGCCTGGGGCGCATCGGCTTCTTTGGCGAACCTGGCGATGTCGTTCACAAACTCGGTCTCGCTCAGCCAGCGTATCTTGGTGAAATCCGGTGGGCTGTGCTTTTTGGGGCGCTTGTCGACTACGGGGGCCAAGCGGCTGAAATCGTCGAGGTAGGGTATTTGGTAGGGGTCTCTTCGCAAACGACCTTGTATCGTCAGGTCCTTGGGATCAATGGCAGCCTCACCGGCCTGCAGAGCTTCCATCTGCTCGGGGTTGTAGTGCTTTTTCAGGACCGCAATCTCCTCGGGCGTGTAAGGCTGGAAGTTTTCTTCGGTGTATTTCTGGACCTTCTCGGGCGACGTCAACCCCATCTCTTCGGCTCTTATGCTCTTGAATCTCTGCTTTTTCCGGGCCTCCAAGTGCGCGGAGCTGTGGAAGGCGGCATTACATGTTGGGGTGGCCGGCTTGAGCGCAGCGGCAAAGCGCTTCGAAAGCAGACATCTTGCTGGGCGTGCCACACTCATCGCATCGTCTTGGTGAAGCAAGAAAAAAACGCCCCGGGTGCGGTTCAATGGCTGATTGGGGGGGTATGGCAGCGTCGGTCGCTCGCGTGGGAGTTGGCCGCTCCAATAAACGGGTCTCGACAATTTTTTGGAGTAGCTAGCGGATATACAGTTCCGCCGAAAGCTGTCTTCGATTGAGATCAATTGACGGCATGTACCTAATCCCGATACCTAATCGAATCGCTAACAACTAATAGCCCCCCGGAGCTTGGACATGCTAGGACAGCTGCCAGGCTGCTGCTGTTACCGCATTGGCTGGGCAATTGATGCCACTAAAGCCTTAGGTATTGAAGTACATACCTAACATCAATAACAAGGAACATCCATTCATTAATTTCCAGTAAGAAATACCAATTGGACTTTCGCATCTTGGTAATACATAATAAGTCAACCCATCGATCCATCAATCGGTCCATCGACTTGTTTGCCTTCGGGCTTTGGAGGCGGGTTAGTACTACATGACCTTTACACGGGATGGATAGGCGGCTCTCTCACTCATCTGTGCGTACGTACAAGCCCACCATGCGCCGGTACGTCGAACCATTATTTTGGTCGGGCCAACCAATCAACAGCCCGGCGCAGTTGCACTCAACTCTGCTGCAGTCTTGAAACAGGAGTTCCGCCAGGATCGTGGCCCACGATTTGTCGGTCTGATACCGAACCAGGCCTAGTTGTCCCTGCTTGCCGTTTCTGATGCAGGAGCCTCAAGTCTGATGTTCCTGGGCCTGTTTTCTATTGAAGGGATTGAAGGGGCCCTGCAAGTGCAAGTGCAATACTTTTTTCCACCCTCCTTCCTCTTAACATTGTTTCTTCGCCCGTAAATCTATCTATCTTCTTTTTTTGCTTGTGACTGGTGCACTATATCCGTTCATTTCTCGAGTTACCGTCCTTTCTCTTCATCTGTTCGAGCCTCTGCCGCCTTGATACCCATTTCTTTCCACTTGCTCGGCCAAAAACGTCAGGAACGTCGCATACATCCGCACCCGCACCCACACCTAATATTATATCATCACCATGGCTCCCGGACAATTCGACTGGTTCCTCAAGATCGGCGCCACGCCCGAAGCTGTTGCTGTCTTGAACGATCAACCCATCCTCTTCACCATCCTGCTGATCGCTCTCGTCGCCATCATTCTCGAATGTACACTTCTTTGGTACATCCACCATGCGACGCTGAAGCCGGAACAACTGAAGAAGAAGGAGAAAAAGAAGGCGCCGGCTAAGAAATAAGAAGCTGCCCAACCTGGTTTTGCTTCTCTCAGCGCTAGACGGGATCGTAGCGCAGTGCGATTTGGACTCTTCTCAAGCCAGCGAGTAGTCCGAGCTCCCTTTGGAGGATACCTTTCGATCACACACCATGGCCAGCGGATTCAGACAGCAAGACTTGCCACTATATATTTGGCCCATGTGATGGATGAGGGATGATGAGGCTCACTGCCTGGGCCGCGGAAGGTGGAGAATTGGATTGTCAAATGGATTTCCTGGCCTTTTCGAAGCGGCTTTGCTGGCGGGCTGCTTCTGGTACTTATAATACGTCACAAACTTCTCTCGTATATATGAGATTCTCAATATGAACCAGTATAACCCTCCATGTATACTTCCTGGCTTCGCTTGAAGAATCCCGACTGCAGATACGGCCTGGTGTATGGATGCTCCGGATTGATATCGCCATAGGGGGTTATTGCTTCATCCCCCGTCCCATGAATGTATTCCTTGTCAGCATAACCGCCATCATCCGCATAATGTCCCGTGAATTCTGACGAACAATCAATCTCTGCTCCAGCTAGACCATGTTCTCTCATGCTGTTTTCAAAAGACCAGTGCTCGGGTACCTGGCTTTCGTTGTATTCCGTATCGTCATTATCATAATCGACTAGCTCACCCACCTCGTCCTCGTATACCATTAGCGAGGCATCATCTGAAAACCTCTGGGGCTCCAAACCGTCTGCAGTGGCCCCCAAGAAGGTGTGGGCCTTTTTCGCAGCAGCCGTGATTTGTATTTTGGTACTCAAATTCGATCTTAGCAGTGTCCAAAGATGCCTCTGCAATGACTTATGTTGTAGGTCAGGGTCGGTCTCGTCACTGAGAGGGAGTTCATCGCCACTACCTTTGGAAATGTTCGCGATCTTTTCTTGCAGAGTTAGCCGCCATGTAGCAGCGTTTTCGATAATATTGGATATCACAGGTATTTGCTGGGAGTGAAGTCGAGTCAACTATACCACGAGTGAGTACATGACTGCCTGGTATTATAGCAGCCGACTCACCTGCATATAGTGTGCGTTCCACATCGACGGGGCCACATCGAGAAGCGCAGGTGATGCCGGGGTTATTCCCTGGACACCTGTGAATCTGGGTCTGATGCCTATTATCCTGTACAGAGCTGCAACCACCAACTGGGCAGTACACGTGCGGCGGCGATGACTCATTTTGTCAACCTCATCTGGATCATCTGGCCAGCTATCGGCTTGCATTCTGGCGTCATCACGATTACTGGTCTGATCGGACACGAATTGTGATTGACTGACAGTGCTGCGATGTATATCTCTTTCGGCACTCCGCCGAGACTGCGACTGGTTTTGGCGGTACTGGCGGCTTTGGGCTATGGGGCGATAATTCAGGTGACAGACGACACCCTCTATAGAAGTCGTAAGCGCCTCAGGGGGTGACAGCAATGATGCCGCTTTGTCTGGATGGTCCACTTCGAGATAGATGTTTGCAGGTTCATCGTCATTAGTCTCGTAGGTGAATTTCGTGCATGTTGCGGACAACCCGAGAGAGTTCCATAGCTGCGTTCAGTCAGCGACAATAATACTCATTTGTAAACACAAAAAAGGGATTACAGGTTCAACTAACAGGTGATTGGCATATTTTCTCCGTAAGAAACTCGAGGATGTTGTCGCATGAATCATCTTCGATTAATGCTGCACCTTCTATACAAACAACTATTTGGAGGCTAACAGTAGACGGAAGAATCCATAATTGTCCTGACTTCACATAGTCATAAACACCGGTGAGATCGAGCTTAGGTTCAAAGTCGTCAGCAAGGAAAAGATAAGAGGCCACGGACAGCGACAACCCGTCTGATGGAACAGAGAGTACGAATTCATCGAAGACTAGGGGCTCAGCCATGACAAGCCCTCGTTATGTAGGCACAAAGGGGTTGCTTGCTCGTGGTATCTGGGTGGCGGTGACACTCTACAAGCCTATCTAAGGCAGATTATGCACAGTATTTGAGTTTTCTTCACTCGGTGCATCTGTCGACCGGGAAAGAAGGTGCACTTCTACCTCTGGACTGCAGGTACAAATTTGAAGGGTGGGCCCAACCCGTCGTGGCTTCCCTTCTACAGACAGGTGCTCGCCAATACCAATCCATTACTTGTACAACATATTGATTTTGTATAGCTAGGTAGCATCTACTAATAAAGGTGTGGTTTTGGTCTTCATCTGATTAAATGCTGTCTTTTATCTGGAATTTCATTGTTGAGTCTGGTAAGAGCGATGGGTATTTTGCCCCTTTTTCTCGCAACCTCGCATCAACCTGCCTGTCTTGGCGCTGGCTCTAGGAATGCAGTGTGATATCCTCATCGTACAAAGATAAATACAATACTTTCATGACACCTCGTCGCCTCATTTCTTTGCCCTGCTCTTAGAGGCAGTTGCCTTGGCTTTGCTCTTGCCCTTGGTTGGCTTCACGTCCTCATCGTCATCTTCGTCCTTTGCTGCTTTAGCAGATTTCTTGGGGGCGCGCTTGGGCTTCGCCTTGGGTTGTTTGATATATTTGTCCTTCGTGATGTCACCCTCGTCATCGTTAGCTTCAGCCGGTTCAGCAGCATCACCTTCATCTTCCTCTTCGATAGCCTCTTCTAGATCCGGTACGTCCTTCGCTATCTTCTTTGGCTCAGCTACGCTGCTGGCCTTCATGAAGGGCACAGGGTGCGATCTTGAGTTGTACCTGCAATTGGAGTTAGTGCAAAATTCGTAAAGATCATCTGAGAATGACTTACAGTCGGGTGAAGGTGGACTTGGCCTGCGTGTCAATATTGACGTGACTCTCATCCTGCGGTCCAACTCCGAGCTCCTTGATGGAATCAAAATCTTCTCTCGTGAGGAAGTAACTATCCATAAGGTCAATCACCTCATCAGCGGCCTCCTTTCCTTCGTCTTGAAGGCGTTTGACAATCTGTGTCCACAGGACTGGGAGATACTGCTGTCGGATCTCGTTGGCATCTCCCGAGGACCTGAGACGCATGTGCGAATGAACCTCGCGAGTGTATCTGCCAAGTTTGCCGTACTTGCTATTGTTTCCAAGCCACGAGGTAAACGTAGAGCCCATGAGCGATCCAGCGACAAAGCTCGCGGGGCGCACTGTACTAAAAACGGCGTGAGTCGGCATCAGACTCCAGTGTTGTTGTGGCCCGTGGATCATGCGGTCGACCAAGTCGCCGTCACTAATGCTCTCGGCAGCTTTGTCCATGAGCTCCAAGGCTTTCAGATCTTGTTCTCGTTTGTGGCCACCGCCCAGCAGAGCTGGCTTTGCTCGGAGATAGTTCTCCTGAATCATTAGGTAGCTAAACTCGTGGTCGTTGAAGTAAAGCTGGATCTTGTCATTGAGCGTGGCTTTGCTGGCTGGCGAGAAAAGCCCCCCTCCAAGCATCTTCTGGCAGATATCCCAAGGCTTGAGGACCACAGACTTCTCCCAAGCCTTCGACATGTCTTTGCTCTGGTCGAAATCCATGGAAGTTTGATCCAGCTTGATGGTAGCCATCATGTTGATAATCTGTCGAATGTCCCGGTTGCTGCCTTCAATAAGTGCGTCAAGGACTTGCGGTGTTAACTTCAAGCCTTCCCGGTGGCTGACGGTCATCATCCGCGACCGGATCTGCTCAATCGTAGGTCTACGGAAAGGAATATCGAGCGCAACGAAGTCGAATGGTTTCATCTTGGGCAGTCTTCGCTCATTACAGATCAAAATCATCGGGACTTCGGTCTTTTTGCAGAACTTGGCAAGAGCGCCAACACCACCGCGATCACCAGCCGACATACCATCAACCTCATCCATGACCAGGACAATGTTCTTCTTCTGTTTATCGACCTTCTTGCCATCGCCGGCAAAATACCCGGACAGTGAAGTGTTGTTCATAACCTCGCTGACCCCTGACTCGACGAGCTTCTTGCTTCTTGTGTCACTCGCGTTCTGTTCCAGAACATCAAAACCTTCGAGTTTCGCTGCGAGGTGGGCTGCGGTAGTTTTGCCGATGCCTGGAGGACCAGACAGAATTACAGCTCGGTATCCTCCCAGGCCATCTGCACCTCGCTTCTGGAAGTCGTACTTGCGGGACTTGGACCAATCTCTCAACCACTTCTGAATCTTCTCGACAGCTGCTTTGTTGCCGCAGATATGTTGAGGCTGTGTTGGGGCATATTTCGAAGTCCAAAGTTGAGCGGACGGGGCAGTTGCCGCTGGAGCCGGGCCCGTGACGCCACGAGCAGCGGCCAGTTTGCGGGCTTTCTCTGCCTCGAGCTTACGGGCCTTCTCCTCGCGTTCCATCTCGGCCGCTTGTTGCTTGATCTTTTCTTCCTCTTTTTGACGCTTCTCGCGTACCTTTTCTGCGCCCTTCCCTGAACCACCACCAGCAGGCAAGCGGCGGATCAGTTCAAAGAGACCATTCTCATCAATCGTCTTGATACCATTGGCCTTGATCTTGGCGAGTTTACTTGGTCCTGCGTCAGCACCAAGAACGACGTAGCTCGTCTTGCTGCTTGGTTGGCCAGTCACCTTGCCGCCATAGCGCTTTACTAATTCCTGAGCTTCCTCGCGAGCAATGCCAGTCAACTGGCCAGTAAAAACGAAGGTTAAACCAGTAAGACAATCTTCTTCGCCCTCGGGGACATCGTCGGTGGGGTTAGGGGGAGGGCCGGAGTTACCGGCCCCGGCTTGAGCTTTCCTCCAATCGAATTTGACATTCGGGTCTTTCGGAGGTGGCGACGGCGGCCTGACTGTGGGGATATCATCAAGGATAGCCTGTATACTTGTGTCTTCGGGTTCGGCCTCCTTCTTGGCTCTAGGCGCTCTCGGCTTCTTGGGGGCCGGCTTCTTCTTTGAAACAGGCTCTTCGTCTTCTTCGTCGGATTCTGCCTCGGGCGTCTTTCTCTTCTTGCTGGAAGCGACTGCCTTTGTAGATTTAGTGACGATAGGTTTGTCGTCTTCGGAATTTGCTTCGGGCTTAGTTCGGGATGCAAGTCGTTTTGATTTAGGGAGGAACTCTTCCTCGCTCTCCTCCTCGACGTAGTCGTCATTCTTCCTCTTGTTGCGACCCTTGGCGTCGGCAGCGAAGATATCGTCTCCACCCTCACCGTCATCGTCGTCCATGAAAGCGTCCTCGTCGCCATCCATTTCATAGTGCTTGAAGGTTGCACCGCGGGTCTTCTTGGCTGGGGCAGCCTCCTTCTTGACGTCCGCAACTGGCTTCTTGGTTCTTGGGCTTGCTCGAATTTCGGGTTTCTTCTCGGCGACAGGTTTTGCCTCGGCCTTTGCGGCAGGCTTGGGTTTGGACTTGCTGGAGGCAAAGTACTCGCTGGCTGTGGTCTCGGTTCCCTTGACTTCCTTCTCCGCCACCTTCTTCTTCGGCGTGGATCGAGTGACAGGCTTCTTGGGTCTGTAGAAAATAAGTTAGGTTTGAGTTGATGTATGCACACACCAATTGAGCAGGCTTACTCTGGAATCACTTCATCGTCGCTGTCTTCCTCAACAACCTTGCGGGCCTCTGTGAAACATGTTAGGAATTGCATCTCGTAGAGAGTTTTGAGAACTCACTGCCTCGTCGTTTTGAGGTATCCTCCTCGGCCTTCTTTGGGGCAGGTTTTGGGGTAGGCTTCGGGGCGGCACCGCCCTTGGGACCAAAGAAAGAGCGAATGTCAGACATTCTCGCCTGCTATTTCTGCTTTGGTTGTGCAATAGTATTTGCAATGTTGAAAAAAGAGCGGATGGGAGTTGTGTAGACCAAATTGGCCGGGAATGTGCAAAAGAGACGTCAATTCAAGCAGGTAGACTGAGACGCGTTCGATCTACGCGTAAAGTACTTCTAGGTAGCTTAGGCAGCTTGCATGAAAAGCGGGGCATGACAGGGTGATCAAGGCTAATAGGTACTTTGGTACTTGAGCAGTTCAACGTCGACAAAATTCCGATCCAAGCTGGAGGTAGGTATTTGCGACCGAACGAGCAGCCCAATTGATTCTACCGGCAGCCCACGACACAGAATCCGCCAAGATGAGGCCCGGTAACTCCTTGAGCCTCACAGGCGCCTTGAAGGGCCTTTCGATATCCGCTTCGTCCGCGGCGAGGCCCTGCCTGGGCCCGGCTGCTGCCCTCACAATTGCTTCCCACACCCAGCGACAGACCAGCCCCAGCAATGTGCGGTTTTTCTCCGCCACAGCCTCCCGAGAGGGCAATTGGCTCGAGCCCAATATCAAGCGGACGCAGAAGATGATGAAGGGCCGAGCCCGCGTGGCCACGGGCGGATCAATCAAGGGAACCACGGTAGCTTGGGGCGACTACGGCCTGCGCATGGTCGACCACCAACGGAGGATAAGCGCGAAGAACCTGAAGATTGCCGAGGATGCGATCAAGCTGCGCTTGCGTGGAGAAAAGTACCGTCTGTACAAGAGAGTGTGCTGCAACATTGGTGTTTTCACAAGCGGTAACGAGGTATGGCTTTTCCGGCAGGGGTGTGAAGGGCAAGGACTGTTTTGCTAACGGCTGCGGCAGATGCGTATGGGTAAAGGAAAGGGTGGCTTCGACCATTGGGCTGCGAGAGTTGCAGTTAACCAGATTGTGTTGGAGCTGAAGGGCATGCTCCACGAGCAGGTTGCTCGAGACGCTTTCAGATTAGCAGGCAACAAGCTCCCTGGTAAGTAAATCACATGTCTTCAAGGCAGTCGCATCAAGCTAATTATATCCTTTAAGGTCAATGGGAGTTCGTCAAGAAGGGCGAGCCGCCTGTGGTGGGCATCACCAAGTTGGATGGCGTTACTCTGGAGGAGCTGAAGCGACCACGGAGAAAAGTAGAAGCAGAAACAATCGTGCCCGCAACGCCAGCTCCCGCAGCTGAGGCCGCTCAGCAACCGCTCGATAACCCTTGAGAAAGGGCTCTGTAGTATATGTATCAAATACTGTATGTACATTCACCACAAACAGAGACCGAATGCTTGTGCCATCACGCATAGTACCCTACTATTGGATGCTTCTAATCTACAGTGACGGTAAGGGTTGCCAGACGTGAAAAGTGTGTGGAAGGTCTTTGGAGGAATTATGTACGGGCGACTGCACGTGGAGTGGGTGCAGCTTTCTGTGATGACTTGCCAGAGGAGACGGCTTCAGCGTGAGCTCGGTACTAAACAAGTTTGTGGTGTCAAATGTGTCAAACTCATCTTCCTATCTGCAGTGTGGACTCGACTTCAAAGGCCCAGCACTCGCCTCCTCGTTTGCATACACGTATCTTTGAAGCGGTCAGCGGCTGTTAACTCAATAAGCTTATGGTGTTTCCCCCCCAAATCGCCCTCCTGTACAATTGTCGCCCAGCAACTTCATCAACACGTGGGCTTTCTTCCCCCCTGTTCTGTTTTTTTCTTCGTCTCTGGTTCCAAATCGACACACTGCTTCTTTCCAGTTCTGGATGAGGCTTATGGTTTTGTCCCAAACGAAGCTTTGCCACTTATCCAAGCCAGAACACCAGACGACTTTCGTCTCGTTTTGTTTTGATTTTTGGTTATTGCAACAGCTGTTGGGCGTAAGCCAACGAGCATTGCACACCTGCTTCTCGCCCACCGCGTCCAAATTGGACAGCTTGTAAACCCCTCCCTCTGTTTTGATTAATGTCCTTGTTCGCCTACATATCTACGGGTGCCTGTCTCGCCGAGAATTGTTGATCGCTAAGATCGCTCTGGGCGCCCAAGATTGCTGTTTGAAGAAGAAGAAAAATACACACAAAAAGAAAATGACGGCACAAATTCAATATGGAGCTTGTTCGAGTCCTATTGCACGTCACATTCTTAAAGGTATGTGCCCTCATCCGATTCCGCGCGAAACAGTTCATGGGTTTGAGGAAGTCTTCCAAAATCATATCTGCCCTCTTATTTGGCAAAACGCTCATCTACCCATTCCTTGCCACCAACTATTGTTCTTTTCACGAATACGAGACTGACAGATCCTCAGATGTAGACCAAAGAATAATTCCTGGCTGCTCCGCCGCCGAGCACGGCAGGGACAGTCCTGTCCTGATATCCAACACGATGTTACAGGCCTATAATAAGATGCGTGGTCCAGCAGCGAAGGATTCCCAGGAGGACCCCCTTTTTGAGTGGATCCACCTCCGCGACGACATCTGCTCCGGTGACGGCAAGACAGCCCAGCCTCGAAGCAGGAGGGACATCTTCCAGTAAGTCAAAACGATCAATGGCCACTCGCTGTCCCCTAACTGACATGAGCAACCTGTGACCCAGTATGCTCCATAAAGTGGACGAGACCCTTTCCGAAGGCAACGCCGCTGGTGACTCCCCGCGCGAGGCCATCTTCGAGATTAACCGGCCCGTGACAGCAGACCACCATATCCGCGCCCCGCCGCGTCACGACTTCTCAACCCATCTCTTGACGGCCTGTTGCGCCGAGTTTGAGTTCGAGAGCGACGACAGCGACGACGACGAGACCTCGATCCCCCACGGGCGTATCTCGCCGTGCACCTTTCTTGCTTGGTCCAAAGGTTGCCAGCGCTGGAGCGGGGACAATATCAAGGTGCCCATCGATCAGGTATGTTCATGCTTCAGCGGACTGACCTCTCACCCTCTTCTCCCCTTTCTCAGTAGAAAACCCTGCTCATGAGCTGCATGAGACTTGAAATTAAGAACGAATACTGCCTCCACCATATGATTGGCTAGTAACTGATATCTTCTCCTCCAACAGAACCAACCACGTCGCCGCCCACCGACCCCCGAAGTAGTTGACACGCCGCCGTTCATCCCGCGGCCCTTTCGCTTCCCCGGCTTCGACGTCGAGCGGCAGGTTGACGCGAGCACGGGATACGAGATGTCGCCATGTTACGCCGTGCCCACGAGCCCGTCCCTGCTATACGTGCCAGAGGGCGTCGATGCCATCCGGAACCAGAACCCGACAGCTTTTGAGGGGCGGTACTCGCGTATGGACCCCATGGCCGGCAAGTCGCTGCGCAGGCTCCTGTTCTATGGCCGCCCCAACGGACCAAGCGGAGGAGGTACGCCTACGGCAAGTCCGACAATGGCCGATGCCGATGTCGATGAATATGGTCATGTGAGTAGTTGATAGTAATCTTTTAGTCCCACTGCCCCTGGTTCCCCTATTCCTCTCATTGCCCATACTTGACACATCGCGAAAGAGAGAATGAGACCGTAATTTCCTTGGCTAACTTCTATGCTATTTCCATCAGTCTGAGGTAGAAGATCTCCTTAACTCGCCAAGTGCGCGACCTCCTCAGGGCCAGGACCCGACTTTCCCTACCACCCCGGCCTTCCTGGGCCACCAACTCTCCCAAGCCTACGCCGTCATCGCGGCCAACGAGGCTCAGGCCGATGGCCTCACGCAGCTCCTGCGGAACCAGACCGCACAGATCCGGGAACTGCGGGAAGAGCGGGAGCACCTGTCGGCGGCCGTGGGGATCGTCCAGAGCCGACGCCGACGGGAACAACAGGAACAGGAGGAGCGGGCGTGGCGACGGCAACACAACCCGCAGCAGCAGCAGCGGCTCCCATCGAAAACTCCAGAGGAAAAGAGGCAGCAACGCGTCCACAAGCACGTCGCCGCGCACCTCGAAGAGGTGCAATACAAGTTCATGCGGGCCGCGGACACACTGGGGCATGAACGCATGAGCAAGGAGAACAACGACGCCGCCATCGCGCAGCTGGAGATGGAAATTGCTGACCTTTGCCACGAAGCTGGTCTGAACAACCCCGCGGAGGTATACGACGCGCTGACGGGGAAGGACAGTCTTGACGACGAAGACGATGATGACGTGGTAGCAGCATCATCATCATGTGAGACGAAACAGGAACGGCCGCACCACGAAAAGACGAAGAACAATGATAATCATAGTGGTAAATACCCAGAAGGCGGTCGTGATGGTGACGGCAGCGGTAGACGCAAGGCCCGAGACAATATCCCACCGCCACTGTCACCACTGCTTGTGACAACGAATCGTATCATCCATCCGCCAGCCTCTCGCAAAAACCCTGTCCCGACGCCGCACAAGTATCTATCACGTCCCCCGCCCCTCGTCCAAGCCGGTGCGATTCCCTACCCACAAAATCATCTCCATCACAACGGCGGCCAGTTCGAGGACGATCCGCTGCCGCGCCTGAAGTCACAATACCTCGAGATGATCAGAACAAACAGCCACGGCTGTGCCATTGTGGACGACCATGACCATGACCACAACAAGAACAACATCAACAATCATAATAAGAATGGTAATGGTTGTGGCATGGACGCACCCTCAATGAAGGACAATCGAAACCTTCTTGAGAGCAACGGCGGTAGACAAGTGCCTCTTAGCCGCTACTACGACGCCCACACCGAGTCGGAAGAGGTGGGTGAATATGACAATGCCCAGTACCAAGCTGTCGAGAGGGTACTGGAGACCACTGAGGCGTACATCGCACAACTAGACCAACGTCGTTATGCGGGGCGCTGGTGATAGGATCTCTGTCTTTCTCTGGCTTAATTGACTCGATTATCAGTATCGGGCCAGGCAGGTAACAAGAAGGGCAGATAGAGGAGAAACGCGTGTTTGGGTTGGGTTCTCGGTTCTCGGTTCTCGTGGACTTTTTTCGTTTTTCTTGGGACCAGGACGGAATGTGGATTTTGTATGAGTAAAGGAGAGGGATTTTGATCCCCTTGGGACTTTGTTTTTCCATGTTGGAATATGTCAGAATACCATGTCAAAAAGTTGATCTGGGAATGGTTGATTCTCTTTAGCTTGTTCCCGCTGTAACGAGCAGGAGCAGGACAGAAAGACAGCCAATTGTACGAGCCTCACATAGGAAGAGACAAGTTGAACAGCTAATATGTATTATACGTAGTGTATATACACCACCATGCGATTGATACCACACCTCCTAGTACATGAAGATAAATGATGAGCCAAAGATCGGGTAGTATATGTCTTTTCGCAGCCGACAAGACGCGAGGCGCGTTATCTATGAATATCACTGGTAGATGCTGTCTAGCCTCAACATCGCTTTTCCAGTTACCCAAAATATATATGATATGCGTGTGTCTATAACACACCTACCTACAGAAAGTATCATCTGTCATTCCATCTATCTTTGGTTGATTTGCAGCGGCTAATCTTTTCCTTTTTCCATAGCCACCAAAGAAAACGCTGGTGTTTATACAAAACCGAACCCGTCCGTCTGTCGTAGCAATGAGTTTTCCCCTCCACTCCTTGAACTTGCGTATCTTCATACAGCGAGGCCTTCCTCGGCTTCGTCCCGTTCTAATCTTTCCAGTCCGTCGCAAACGGCACCGTACACTTTCAAGGGTACCGCAACCTCAAAGCTTTCGCACTCTAGATTCTCTGCTGCAACGAGTACCATGCCACCGCGATCGTCTCTTGCGACCTCCTCCAAGAGGGGATGGGGCCCCTGTGCTCTCCGTTCGCCCTCAGCGTCCTCAACCGACGAGGAGGGCACGACGAACTCGATCCGGATCTTCCACTCCAGGCTCAGGCCACTGGTGACGAACTCGGGGGTGGCGTTGATGGGAATTGTGGGACTAAAGACGATACGCCGGGCAAATAGGGTAGCCTCGCTCGCGCTACCGAAGGTCTTCCGGGTCACGCGGTGAACGCTGGCCTCACTGCGGATCGCAAGACTGGGATCGATGCGTTCTGATGTCTCGAGGGCCGCATGAATAGCGTAACACGGGGTTTCGGCACCCGCAAAGTCGATGGCCATGCTGACCGACTCGCCCAGTCTGTAGGCTGGCCGTGCTAGCATGACCACACCCACACGCTGGCCATTGCGTGATATTTCAAAGCGGTTATTACTCTGCCCACTTTCTGAGGCGAGGTTTGATCGCATGATAGCCATATCGATGGCTTCTTTTGCGGTTGACGCCTCCTCAAACACCGAAGGACGTCTAGAGGAGGGCCCGCCAGCCGTCGGGGAGAGCAAACCCATGCCATTCCGAGGGTGGTCTAAGAGCTCATTCACATAACCAAGAAAACCATGCATGGTCGAATTAGGTAGCAGCGTCTTGTTCGGTTTGGGCAAGTCGAAGCCATTGGCCGTCTTGTCCAACAAACGCGACTTGCCCGCGTCTCGGAGGAGGATATAAGGCGACATTAAGTCATGACCCAGTATCTCGCCATGGCTGTTGACACTGCCCAGAACCCGGAATGGTATCTCGACGGATTTGACTTGCTGCTCCCTGGTTCCACCCGGCCTTTGAGTGCCAATTACCACTGAATACGAGATTTTGATGGCTTTTCCGCGGTGCGTGGGTGGCAATCCCTTTGGTAACTTGAAAGTGTACTCGTAAGTTTTGCTCTCACCGGGGGCTAGGTTCAGATCAACGAAAAGTATTGTCTGCGGTGTGGATAGTAACGGTATAGACTTGGAGCTGGCTGCTCCGCGCATATCCTTCATGCTGCTGAGCTCGCCAGCGCCTAGTAGCTCACCAATCGAGCTGCCCCATGATCCCCAACCAAAGCTCTTAAGCAAGCCACTGTCTCTCTTTGGGGTGTCGATGCCAATGACTCCTCCACCTGAGCCGCCCAGTACTGCCTTCCGTTTCACCTGCTCGAAGGGGGCAAGCTCAATAAGCGACCCATCAAGGGTGAAAGATCCCTGAACTTGCGCATATCCCATCATGAGTGCTTCGGGCAGTTTCGCTTGGCCCAACATGGACATGTTCGAACTTCGCCGGAAATGTGGCGGCCGCACCCCGTTTCGAAGAGGCTGTGTGACGTACTCTGACGCCAGAGTTTCACTGGAGTTGTTGCTCATAGAGTAGAATTCGCCACTGCTCCTAGGCGTGCCGCCTGCCATACTCGTCGTGGACAGTATACGCGCTGCCGGGGCTACTGAGTTTTCCGTAATGATGGGGATTGAGTCCCTCGAACGGACGGGAAGAGTCACGGAAGTCCCCGACGTTCCTGATGTAGATACCGGGGTGAGAAGGTATCCATCCTCTTGTGTACCCGGCGATGTCTCTCCCGGGCCTGACAATGGCGAGCTGATCATCGGGAATTTGAATTCTGGCATCTGGCCTGGTCCGCGCCTGGGCGACTGCTGCCCAAGAGTCGGTGTATTCGGTGATGTAGCAGACCTGCCCATGCCTTGCCGTGAGGGCGGAAACGATTGGTTCTGGTTGTTGAAGAGAGGTGAAGCCTGCGCGCCACCAAATGGCCGGGAGGGCAGCAAGGCTGACTGAGGCCCGTTCATAAGAGGCCCTCCACCGCCTAATGGTGATATCTGCAGGCTTGCCGAGCGGCCGTGACCGCGCGCAGGGCGTTGCGCGGAGCTCTTGAGGCCATTGCTCTGTGGTTGTTCTTCGACGGTGGCGTTGGAGCCTATGGACACGATAGATAGCGAGCGCTGATGGGCGTGGCCCGGTCTCGTGGTCGGCGGTGGTTGCGGAGGGATCCACTGGGTAGTGGCATTTCTGGAGCGGGCACTGCTGGCCGGGACATTTAGAGAAAGCGTAGATCGATGCCCTCGTCCCCTGTTCGGGGTGGGAGGGGCGAGGCCAATGCTGTTGGAACTGGGCTTTCTCGGGGTGCCTAGCAAGGGAGAAGGTTGTCGGGATCGATCGAGCGGGGTGTTGTGCGTAGTTTGGATGGGCCTGGCAACGTTTTTGAAGGTGATGTTGCACTTGATGTCCTCGCCAGCGAAAACGGTCTGGTCGTTCCAGTGTATAAAGACGCGGATGTTGCTCGAGCTATCTGGCGACATGATGTAACAAAAGAGCTGCTTTCCTACGTCCTACTAGGGTCGGTGTAAGTGCGTAGTAGGGGCAGATGCACTGGCAGACTGGGGATTGGGATCCCGTCTCGGTAGACTCTGTTAGTCATAGAGGTGAGATCCTCATGTTAATCGGACCTTCAACTTGAGGTGCCGAGGATTCCCTGGTTGCAGCATTGACGGGTGAAGTAATCCGAGTCGGGGCCGAGATGGGAAAGAGAGAGAGAGAACAAGTAGTCCAGTTGAGAGCTTGAGGTCGCCCAAGCTTCGAAGTGATTCAATCAATGGCGGATGCGCGTTGCGCTGCGTCCCTTGACCTATTGGCCTATTGGCCTAGCAGACTGGCAGGCTGGGGAGCAGGGGTTGATTGAACACCCGAGACCAGCTGTTGTGGAGCCTGAAGCTTCCCAAGCCCGATTTATTACCTGGCTAGCGGCCTGCTACCGTGCTTACCCCAGTTCGTCGGACTTTTGGTGTGTCTGTCTGTCTAAGTAGGTTAACAATCTCACCTAATCGGCCTCCTTTGTGTGTAGCCAAGTATATAATAGATACGCAAGTTCTTGACTTGAGGTCAGCTATACCCGACCTATCGTATCTTCAAGGGCATTCACCGAGGGAGGTATCGTGGGAACAAATCAGAAGACGAAGTACGTTTCATTCATGGTGTGTGTTTCCTCGCCCACCACGAAAGCATATTGATTGCAGATAAAACAAAGCAACTGTCTCCTAATCTATCGTAGGTTAGGTAGCTTGGCTGTGCCTATAGCGGCACGCCTTGATGGGATAGAAAACTCCAACTCCTCAACCCCCCGTGGTATCATGTTGTGTGTGTGGGTTCTGGAAACCGTGATAAGAAGAAAGAATCCCCTGGGAAAAATCCTAAACAGAAAGCCTACAACGCCATTTGCCCGTGTCTGCTCTCCAGAGACTATATCCTGCCTCAAGACCAAAGGGGAGGTGTTATCCTGTACGCCAAACTACTGCTTGCGCTGCATAGCTCACTGGCCATCTATCAAACCCCTATTCAACCCCCTAAGAAAGAATCCCCCCCCCCCCCCCCCCAAGGATAACGAAAATTTTGGCGTAATGCACATAGAAAAAGTTAATGTTGCCGGCTCACGTCGAGTCACTAGCCGTCGTAGAGCCAGTGCCCGACGATGTCGGTCGTTTGTTGGATAAGTCGGAATCTCTCCGCTCGAGTAATGGATGGTTGCTCAACCCTAGCTTCTCATCCAGCATTTCTATTAACCGCGATGAATACTGCTCAAGGATGCCATTCAGCATTGTGTCGCTCATACCCTTGCTCTGTTTGGCTCTATCACCCAGAGCGAGCGACGTGAGACGCAATTCCTGATCCAGCTCTGCAAGCAGGTCTGTTGCTACCGTTTCCGAGCCACCAAGCTTCTTCCGATATGTTCGCAAGGTCCGGACGGCCTGCTCTGTAGCCATGTTGAGAGTACCAAAACCCCGGAGATTCGGAGACGAGCTCTTGTTTTTGGCTCCTCCATTTGCGGCTCCTCCATTTAACGAGTTCAAAGACGGACGTTTGACTACTGTTCGCGTCCTGGGACTAGCAGGCGGCGTCCCGGACCGGCTATCGACTGAAGGCCTCCTACTTGGCGTATCTTCAGCCATACCCGACACAGGACTGGCCTGGCGCGCAGAAGTAGGCGTCCTGATGGAAGCCGATGACGCAAGGTTGTATTGGGAACGTCGTTTAGTAACCGTTCGTGGGGGCGAACGTCTTCCAGCAGCCGAGTTTGGCCGTTGAAACTCGGCCAGCTCAGCTTTGGAGAGAACACGTCTCAGTGGAGGACGGGCTGCGGCGGACGAATCCTTCATAGGTGATGAATCACGACTAGTTGATCCATTCGCCTGCTCTGAAGGATCACCTAAACCCCAGATCATAATGGTTCCATCTGACCCGGCACTGACCACCTTCCTTCCGCCGTCGCCATCTTCTATCAGAGTTAGCCCATTGATAGATTCGGTGTGGCCCCATTCGCGGTCTATAAAGGTTCCTGTCTGAGGATCGTATAATCTAATCGATTTGTCCGTATTGGAGAGTCCCAGGAGAAAAGCTGCTTCCTGCTCCGTTGCCCCGCGGTGGATGAGCGAGTCGAGAACGACCGGATCGCCGCCTACACCATCGCTGCACTTGAACGCCTTGGAAAGCTTGCCAGTTTCCATATCGTAATTGCATACTGTTCGATCGAGGAGGGATACGAAGAGCGATTTGCCTCCTGCGCCTACCGCCATAGAAGCTGGGGACGACTTGAGAGGCAGTGATCGCGCGGTAATCGCTGCCTTCACATCCGAGTCCCCTTCCCTTGAGATCAAGTCGTAGACTTGAAGCGACCGGTCTAGCGAACCAGTGATGAGCTTGTCATGGGAAGGTATAAGAACTTCGACGACCTTAGCAGCAAATTCAAGAGTCTGGAAGAGCTCGAAATCTCCACTGGTTGTTTTATGAAAGAGCTGTGCGGTGCGGTCCCGGGCACACGAAGCGATCAGGAAGTTGGAGTCGTCCTCGTAAATGGCAATAGATTGACAGTTGGAAGTGTGCGCCTTTGTCTCAAAGACGCAGTCTGTCGTGGCCAACTCAATGATCTTCAGCACGCCATGTTTGTCTCCAGTCACAAAGAATTGGGCGTCATTCGTCGCTTTAACAGTGACCAGCTGATTCCCCAAGTCAGAGTCGTCATCAGAGTATGCGTCTTCTGCAGCTGAGCGAAATGACTTGGTCTTCTTTCCTTCCAAGTCCCAAAGAATGATATCGCCCATTCCCGACCAGGTGTAGAAGGCCGCCCCTGCGTCATTGGGCTGGGGAAGCATCTCGACTCCGAGAATAGCATCACCTTGGCCCGGAATCTGCGTCCGAGTGACAATCGTGTCCGGTTGCCCTGGGATATATGACATATTCCAAATGTCTATCGAGCGCTTCGCATCAACCGTCACGAGGTTGTCCTGGAGAAAGCCCATGGCAAAAAGGCCTGTAGGCGAATTGGACCTCGCCATAATGCACTGGTCCCCGTCCACGCCCTCCCCGAATAGGTTCAAGTCGAGTGTAGCAAAGTTACCCGACTTCCCCCCGATATAGGCAACCTGATCCCTAACAGTAACGCAAGTCGTGGCAAATCCTATTTCTAGGACTTTCACCAGTTTCGTCTGTTTTGCGGTGTCGTCGAGTAGGCAGATATCTCCGGTTTCGGTGCAGATAATTGCATGCGTCTCATCAATCGCCGCTGCGCAAGAGAAAGTAGCTTCCAATAGTCCGCCCAGAAGGATGTTTCTGCCGGGCAAGGACTTAGAAGGCTCCGAGGATGAAGGCGAACTGGTACCGCCTGTGAATCGCTGCTTCACAGGAGAGGCTAACACCACTTCTTCGACTCGCCAAACTTTCACGTGCCGGACCCCTAGTGTAATCAAATTGTTACCCATCCAAATCATGCCCCGAATAAAGGAGGTGCATCGGTTTTGCTGAAATAGCTTCGCAGCTCCGGTCCTCGGTTCGATGCGCCACAGGTAAAGGAATCCGTCGTTTGCAGCACCCAAAGAGGCCAGGAACTTCGAATCAGGTGACCAAGCCACGGCTTTCACGCCGAACATATGCTCACTTATAGAGACAAGCGGCCTATCCGAGGAGCTTTCCTCGAGACTAAAGATGAGAACTCGCGGAGCATAACCCGTCTCACCCACCGCCAGGAACCTCCCTTCACGGCTGAGGGCCAAACATGTTGCGGCCTTGATCCGTTCCCTGCTTGTCCATGTTTGCGACGATGAGTCTGACCCGCTCACAGCACCAAACGAAGAATCTCTCTGCGGTATGGGAAGCCTGTTTCTGCTGTCGTTGGCTTTCGGGGTAATCGAAGTGGGAGTAGGTGGTGAGTTAGGTAGACCGGATGTGCTGTATACGGGAACAGCGGTTGGTCGAGCCCTGAAGAAGCGCTGAGTGTAGTCTTGGCCCTCAATATCGGCCACTACGACGGCCCCTCCAGCGATATAGGCAAAGCATGACTGCGCAGTGTCAAACCCGGTAGGATATGCGCAAGTAGTACCGATTACCCTCCTCAGGGACAGGCGGGTCTCTGGTGGGGGAGGTCGACCACGGCTGGGTGATTTGGGAGGGCGCGGCAGAAAGGGCGAGTTGGAGGGCGTCAATCGGAGTCGATTCGTTGGAGTGGAGGACATCTTCTCGCCATGGAAGAACCCAGTAAAGATTTAGAATATGAAGAAAGATGTGAGAAGACTGTCGGCCCAATAAATGCTGAGAACGGGTAAATTATAGGAGGCACGACGATTAGCCAAGGCATTGAGTGGCTGGGTGTCGTTGTTGTTAAGTCAACTGGCATCCGGACCTGGCAGTTCGGGCAGCCGTGTACGAGTGTGTACTGGAGTGTGTACGAGAGACAGGGAAATGTAGAGGTGGGAGAGAGTTTGGAATGCCGGAATGAACAGACTCAATCGAAGGGTCTGATCGCGCACAAGGAAGGCGGGCAAGGGAGCAAGAGTCTGTTGAACGCTTCCGTCATGTTAATGGGCAAGTGCATGAAGCATTTTTTTTGTTCCTACTCACAATGGCGAGAAGGGGAAAACCCTCTAGGTGAAAGAAGTCTTTATCTTAGTATTAGTCGGGCATGTATAGGCAAATGGATATTCGACCCCCCAGTGGGACTAAAGCGGTCTGGAGTTACCGTTTGCTGCAGTCTATGACAAGCGGCAACGGCTCCCTGGATCAGACACGGCTTTAGAGGCGAGAGAGGGAGGCTCGAAATAGAATCTACATACAAAGAAGGAGAGACCCGAAAGAGCATGAGGGTTGGAAAAAGTGACCTGACAGTCACACAACACGCACAAACAGCATGCATTCCGCACTCGACGAGATTCATAATACTACCCCGGATGGCAGGATGGGATGCTGTGCAGTGTCCAGCGTGCACCTTGCACCTCGAAATCTTTCCTGGGCCACTCCGTAGACATCGACTAACCTATTTTCGACTAATAATGTGCAGGGACGGTAGAGCAACAGCCCCAAACTCAGCCTAGCCTGCATTTTGTGTTTGTTTTCCGTCAAGACCGCTCAAGACAATCCCAGCAGCTGTGAGCTTAATGGGCAGCCCAGCCAGTTACCGCCCGACCGGGTAGCTGATTGGGTACAGGTACTGGTACTGGTAACTGGTACTGGTACTGGGTATGTATGGCAGACCAAAAAGACCAAAAAGACAGACACCCTGATCAGATGGAGGTTCGTGCCATCATTGGCTTGGAGGCTTGCACCACCACCATCGATTCTTCTCAACACTGCACCCTGGCTACAAGTAAATCGTTACCCCTTGCAGTGTGACGGCTCTTCCTAAACCGTCCATCACAATCCTTACCCGGCTGTTCCTGGCGCGGTTCCTGTGTGCCCTGTGCCTCTTGGAGGGGGTTCGTCACAAAGACACAATCAACCCCCAGAACACCCCTGACTGTTAGCCTCGTACATACACGTCCGTCCGTCCCCTATGTTAAAAAAAAAACCTCTTTGAAAGGGTCTCATCCCTAGCTGCCTACCTGCAGCAATTACAACGCATAATTCTTTCGGGAGGAACTTGAGCTGCTTGCAATCCGACGGCCGAGATGCGTTCGGCACATCTCCATCTACTTGGTTGACACAGACCAAGCACCACCTGCCTGCATGAACGGCTTCGAGCGAAAAGCGGGAAAAGGGACTCTGCGAATAATGATTTACCAGGGTCCCTTGGAGATAGCGCCCAATAGTCCACCTCACTTATTGCGGGTGGTGTCCATCGGGCTGTACAAGCACTGACACGAAAGAGAAAAAGCTTTGATATACTCCGTACTGCACACAGTTTCATACGCCTCTGCGCCTGCTTCAACCTGCTCGAATGTCACCATGATATCCGAAGGACTGCGAAGAGCCGCACATTCAATGCGCCAATGATGCAGGTCATGTCGCGTCTGAGCCACGCTGTACATAAGCCCGATCCAGAGCGTGCTTCGGCTTCATGGCAACATCGGATCTCCCCTGGAGATTTGCAGATCATGGGCCGCAGCCTGCCCCTTACCTGGCTCGCCTGGCAGCTGGGTGGTTCATAACGTCAGCCTCATCATCGCTTTTATGTTGACGATAATGTATGCACGCATATCTTGCCACAACAAAACCCCTAGGTCTAACACTTGCCCGCCAAAATACCTCCAAACTACGCATCACTGAGCGTCCGTCTCGCAAAGGGCACTATTTTGTATTTTGACGTCAAATACGTCTTTACACATTGCGTTGTAAGTTGGTGGTGTAGTCTACAGTATAATGGTACATATTACGAGTATCATGTACATTCATACATTTATCTCTAGCCCAAACGGCCTTATATCATAGTAAGCGGCCACCAAGTTTCCGCTGTGTACTGATTTTCTCCTTTTTGGCCTGGGCCTGGGCCTCCTCCTCCTTCCACTTCGGAACAAATGGATATTCAGTCCGCGGGCCCCTTTTGATGTTCCAGCGAGGATCACGGGTGATGCCCTCCTGCCTCCACTTCTTGGGCGGTTTCTTGCCAAGCTCGGCCATCTGGGACCAAATGTTCTTTCCGCGGTTGAACCAGCGCTCCTGCCGCCGCTCCTCTTCTTCGGCGGACGGCGTCCAGTTGGCTCTCAATATGCGCCTGATGACCTCAGGAGACACTTCAAACTTGGCCGCCAGCACCGGGGTGGTGTATTCTTTGGGGAACTGAGTGTGCAGTGCCTTGATGCCCTCGAGCGCATCGGGGGACAGTCGTTTTCGCGGCGCCCATCCTTCTGGGAACTTCTCCTGGAGCGCCTCTTTTTGTACCAACCACCCCTCCTTCTTCTTGTGTGGTCTGTTATCGGGCTCACGTTCCGCCACGGAGTCATTTGGTTGGATGTTGAGGCGCTTTGTTTTGTAAGGCTGATCGGAGACCTTTTCTATGGGTGCTCTGGTTCTTGATCTGGGCAGGTCTTTGCGACTTCTTGCGGCCTTGGGACCACGATTCGAGGTGACATATGAGCGCTCAGTCACAGCGGAAAGCGCATCTATCGTGTCCTGCGATAGCTCGAAAAGGGCGCCGCCAGTTGTGGCACTGTCGAGTTCGACAACGGGGACTTCGGGGTCCGCATAAGAGACGGAGGCCGCTCCGTGGCCCGTTGAAGAGCCAGGTAAGTCTTGGTCCTGTGTGTGTTGAGGATCATTGTGCCGAGGGACGTGGTGTGATGGTTGTCTGGGATAGTAAGCTGCCGAGGCAGTCCTGAAGGCCCTCACGAGACCATCTTGTCGGGACGCAGCCAATGAAGGCCGGTTGAGACGATATGTGGCTGCGGGGAGTTGGAGCGGAGTTAGGCTCTGGACAAAGATGCGCAATGGTGCGGAGCGGCAAGAGCAAATCATTTCAGACTGAAAATATACTACCACCCAGCGACGTGGAGGCCGTTTCGCTAATTGAAGATTGATCAACTTGCAGGATGGAAGTTTTGGAAATCAGATGTAAAACGAAGCGGCAAGTGGCTTACGCCCCACGCAAAAAGATGAATGAGTGGCTTAGTACGGACCGTGCGCCATGTCACTCTCATGTACGTACTTAAACTATTATGGGGCAATATCGTGAAACGGATATTGCCATCAACCCCCCTCCATCCGTTGAACCGTGATCTCATCCCGCCTCGACTCCAACTATGAAAGAGACTCTAACCTTCGGCACGGTGATGTTATTACCGAAGCGTATCTACTGTGCCCAGTTCAGCTGAAAGATCTAGGCCTTGGAACAGACAGTTGCCATGGGCTCTATTTGACTCGCACTCGGGCAACAGCAGCAGTTCCAGGCAAATCCCAAACTGCCCAGTAACTGAGCGTGCCAATGATTCATGGAGTAGTAGTCTTCCTATGGTGTGAACCCCACACAGCCAGTGACCCTCATGCTCTGACGTCGGGGGGCAATGGTGCCTCGGTATCCTCAGAATATTGCTATGTCTCTCGGTCTGCGAAATGCTTTCCTCTTTCAGCAATTCAGGATGATCACTGCAACCAACATCGCATTACCCCGACGACAATGGTTGCGAATAACAGCAAAGTGCCGGTTTTCACTTGTACTCTAGGGCAGCTGGACTTCCATCTCAACCCTCAATATCTGTAAAATCCAAAGGTGGTATATAAGACGCGCTTGTCTTTTTTGTGTTAGTTTTAACAACAAGTGGCTGATATAGCACCTTGCATTTCCCCATCTCTGCTCTCTGGCATAGATTCTCTCCCATTAATACTCCTTAAACGCACTGCTCCATACTGTACTACGTTAAGAACGCTGTCGAGATGGGTATCTTGTCCAGAGATCCGAGTGTGAGGACAGTATATGGCCACACGTTCAAGTGGACGAGCGAGCACACGCCTGCCGAGAACTTCCGCCCCTTAATCCATACGTACGACAGAGTTGCTGCGGACGCCCTCGACAGTCTGGACGAGATTGTGCCTCCAGTGTCTTTAAGTTTCGCCCGGAAGGATATCCAGGAAACCTTCGAGCCTAAGGAGACCGAACCCCAAGAGAAGAAGAAGAAGCACCGGGACCTCTTCAAGCTACTCAAGGAACACGGGATCAGGGACCAGAGGCTCGAGAAGTTATGGACGGAAGTCAACACCGTACCAGAATGGGTGGACTGGGCACAGATAGAAAGGGGCCAGAATGTGTTCTGGCGGTACGGCGGGCCCGCTATCACAACTGTATGTCTCCCTGTTGCCCAAACCCTGTTGTTACTCAGCAGAAGAAGAGGAACCTAACGTTGGTTTCAGTTGATGTTTCTATCATTACTCGGTGGCATGGGGGCGTCACGGCCAGTCGAGACCCTTACCCGTACCGGCGGCTTCGGCGCCAGCGTGGTGAACCGCCGGCTCCTCGAGACCACGCAGCACACGCTCGGCGTCCATGACGGCATCGCGGCGATCCAGCCCGGGGGCCCCGGCTGGGAGTCGTCGGTGCGGGTGCGGCTCCTGCACGCGGCGGTGCGCCAGCGCATCGTGGCGCTGGCGCGGGCGGACCCGTCCTACTACGACCTGGCGACGCACGGCGTGCCCGTCAACGACCTCGACTGCATCGGCACCATGAACACGTTCTCGGCGACGATCCTGTGGCTCGGCTTGCCGCGGCAGGGGATCCGGCCGCGCCCGCAGGAGATTGTCGACTACCTCGCGCTCTGGCGCTGGGTGTCGTACCTCATGGGCACGCCGCACGACTGGCTCGCGACGCCGGCCTCGGCTAAGGCCATGATGGAGTCGCTGCTCGTCAGCGAGATCACGCCCTCGCCCAAGTCGGGCGTCCTCGCCAACAACATCATCACGGGCTTCGAGGGGCTCGGCCCCACCTACGCCTCGCGCGGCTTTATGTGCGCCGAGACGTACTGGCTCAACGGCCGCCAGCTCGCCGGCGAGCTGAACATCGCCCCGCCCAGCTTCTACCACACCGCGCTCGTCGCGGGCCAATGCCTTTTCTTCATGATCTCAGGCTACCTCTGCCGGAGCATCCCCGCGCTCGATGCACGAAACATCAAAGTAAGCAGTCCATTTTGCGCCGTGTCATACCCCTTAAGCCAAGACCCTATGTTTCGTATCTTCCCCCCGGGAATGTTGTGACATGCAAAGACCCATCCACTATGTCGGGTTGTGCTATATTTGATCAACCTGGGGTAGCTCGAAACATATAAAGCGGGCTGTGTCGTCCAGGCTTTTCTACCCCTTCCCTAGCAACTTCCGCTACAAACATGATGCATCTAGGCAATCTTGGCCTCAGGCGAATACTTATCACTCCTTTTGGCACGAATTCCCGAATTTTTGTTCATGCTAGTCATCCAATTAACCTCCTGATAACAATAGCTCGTCCGCTACGGGCTCTACGAGCTCCTGGTGCACAACAAGTCGAAAGGCGGGCTAGGGTACAAGTCCAAGTTCGCCTTTAAGTGGATTCCGGACCTCGTGAACATTGAGACGCCGCAGGGCGAGCCCTTCCCCGGCCGCCCCAAGACGCTGGGCGGGCTGCGGCACCGTGGGGTCGAGCGCACGGCGCTGCTCACGCTTTTGTTCGTGGGTGCCGTGCTCGGCTTCCTCGCATGGCTTGGGATCCGGATCGCGGTTGCTTTGGCTGGGTCAGATATGCATGGGATCGGCAACGTCTTGGGACAGGTCCGGTTTTATGGGGGAGGTGTGTGTTACGCTTGGTCACGCAATTAGGATATAGGGAGAACATGTATGTTCGAGCTTTAAACGAGAGCACGCAGGGGATTTTTTTGTTGAATACGGGTTGCTTTCTTCCCTAGTAGCTTCTCTTGATCATATACCCGAGCAGATGATTATACTTGATCGAATATATTACCATAACAAATTGACCAGCCAGCTGCAAGCGTTAGTGAACCGATGCGTCAGTTGAACTCATGACTGATTTGTAACTTCGAAGAACTGGATTGTGGGACTGATTGATATTTTAGAGTCAGATTGACTTCTAGTCTATTATGTGCTGTCTGTTTCCCTATGTGAAGGCTGCCTACTGGGCTTCGCTTCCTATCCATAGCTCGAGGCGGATTTGTCTTTCCTCTGCCGCTCGAGATCCTGCGCCAGTCGCAGCAATAATGTACAGATCGTTGCCGAAACAAAATATGAAGACGCCTTTTAACCAAACCGTGTAACTCCTGACCTGCGCTGCCTCGTGTCATCCTAACGCCCCAGATATCCATTATAGGAACAATAAGTAATGATCCGTAGCCACCCTAAGAACCCCTAGCGTTTTCATTACATCAGCTCGACAGGCGGCCGCGAAGTATGAGCCATGATAGGCTTTGTGCTCGAGATAGGACTCGGGCTGCTGAGCTCCATAGGTTCATCCGTCATATCGTCGACGGCGATGGAGGGCAGAGTGGGGCTGTTGCTAGTGTTCTCCTTGGGCTGGAAGATGAGGGTGCTGCTGCGGCTGCGCATGGTAGCGGAGCCACCATCGGTGGGGGAGACGGGCGACGCCATGGCGGCGTCGGGGGCCCGGTGGTGCAACTTGGCCAGGGCCGCGGCCAGGTCGTCGGCATGGACGAGCTTGTTGGGAGCGTCCTCGAGCGTCTGCTCCCAGCCGTGCGGCGGGGACGGGGGCGGGCTGATGAAGAACAGCTTGCCGGCGTCGGGCAGTGCCAAGAACTTGTCTTGATCCAGGTTCAGCGGTGTGTGCTGGCCGAAGTAAACGCGGCAGCGCTGGCCCATGATGGCCTCGCCATCCCACACCTGGCGCACCTTGATGGCGGACTCCTCATCGAAAAAGGAAACGACGATGCGGCGGAAGGACTTGAGGGGCGCCCAAGTGTAAACCGGCGCTGTGGCGGAGATAAGCTCTCGGATGGTCTGCAGGTTGTCTGGGCGGAAAATCTCGAGGTCGCCAAGGTTGGTGAGTAGGAGTGTGTTTGTCGGCGGTGTGGGTTGCGTCAGCGGGGGTAAGCTGGAAAGGTCAAGCTTGAGGGAGGACGCTCTCGATGTCCTTGAGGACGCAGGCCGCGAGGGCAGAGTAGTTGGCGAACCAGACATGATTGTGTGTTGTGTGATTTGTTTCGTTTGGGTGGCGAAAGAGCAAAGTTCGTCAAGCCAGGTTGATTCTGACTTGATAGACTTGTATGTAGGTTCGGGTATAGTCCAGTGCTCGTGTTGAGGCTGCAAGATACAATCTTTGATCTAAGCTGTCAAGTAGATATGGTTGTAGTATGTGTGTGAGTGTGTGTCTGTTGTAGAAGTTGGGAGAGAGATGTGAACAGGAAGCGGACGGAATCGCGAATATGTAGTCTCGCGATGGTGGCTGCGTTCGAAACGAAGATGGAAAGTGGTTGAGCCAGGCAGTGGAGCCCTGGGTCAGTTCTGGAACCTGGCCAGCGGTACTGCCCAGGCGGGGGTAGGGATTCAGTGGCCAGTGACTAGGGGCTCCACACTTGTAGGCGCTGCAAATCACTCACCCTACACCCTGCACCCTGCGTGCCTGCCCTGGACAGGCTTGCGGCTTCTGGGCAACATCAACTCAGTGCCTACTAACTAACGCCTAAAGCAAAAACCCTCGCCCTCCAAGCCCACTGGGTGCCGGGGCTTGGCGATGTGCTTGGGCCCCTGGAGAGAGCCTTCCGCGGCTAAAAAAACGCCCCCCAACTTCCAAGCAGCGCAAGCGCATTCCAGCTGCACTGCAAGTAATGATGGCATGGATGCATCTGCGAAGGCAAAAGATTGGAAGATATTAGGTATGTTCCTAGGGGGAGGCTGAGCTCTGTGCACGCATCGAGCCAAATTGGAGGTAGTCGATAGGTTGTAATACTATTATATTATGTCTACTATCTACATACTATTGTGCTGTGCTATGAAATTCGTTAATTACCGGCCATGGTCACTCAGAGTTTCATCAAAACCCAACGTCAATGTCCATGTTTCCTGGGCATGTAACTTTGTCCAGGATCGATCGGTATAGACCTTGGCTTTGCTTTCTTTCGGGCTCCATGTTTGCACGGCAGCCCGCTCTGCCCGGTCCAATACCTGACCATCTTTTTCGATCATGCCGCGCGGGAACGAATCAGTCAGCAGTTGGGGGTTGGTAGTCTCCAGGGCCTTGGGGTCTTCAGTGTGTACACCTGCATATATGCATGATCAAGCTGAGAAATATACCTTTCCATGTGCGGCATTGCCAAGGTTGGCTTCAAACCGAAGATCATCAATCATTGAAGTGAGGATAGTCAGAACGACCCAACTATCTGCGGCTTCCGGGATTGGGCTGTCTGGTCTACAGTAGCATCAGTCAGTCCCAACCGTGCCAACTGCCGCCCGTCACTCCGCGAAGCCTCCTCCGTCCTCAGTCATGCACTCCATTCGGGATGTTACGGCTATCCTAACCTCCGTTCATCTTACAGCAACACGGGAGTACGTTCTCGTATTTTGTTTTGTTTGGACGATATGGACGTGGACGTAGACGGATCTTGCCACTGAGAGGCGCAGTGCAGTCACAGTTTTTTTTTCCTTTCTCAATTCCGTATTTGATAATTTGGGATGTATGATATGCACGTCTGATATGAAATCGCCATCCACTCCAGTTAGTTAGCTTATCAATAAGTGTATACAATTGGGGGCTAGAGTCAGTTGCGCGCAGTATTAAGATTGGTTCAATGTTGGCGCAGCATACTGCTCAAACCTTTCGTGAGTCCAATTAAGCTAAGCGACCAACCTCATCCCAGACTCATCCGTTTCGACGCCGGATGGGCCCTACAGAAAAGCATTGGAGAAACATTGAAACAATGCAGGGTAGTATCGGTAAATGTTTGGGCCTCTGGCGTCATGAGATGATAGGCATCTGGCGAATTTGCAGTCGGGTGAGGCCTCTAATTTTTTGGGGCTTGCACAGCCTCAATCGACTCCCCCAATGTCTTGGCGCGATTGCCATGGAACAACAGGAACAGTCGGATATCCACCGAGCGACCATCTTGCCTCCTCAGCCCGTGAGCGTGAGGGACACCTGGCTGTCTGGCTACTGACCTGGCGCGTCGTCTGTTTGCGCAATCTAGAACGACAACCTGACAACTGTGCCTACTGTATTGCCTAGGTATTATCTCATCAATGCTTAGTACGCAAGGCAGTGCTCGTTAGCCAGTCACATAGCTGGCCTTTTGGCTGCTGGGGCCCCTGAACAAATCTCTAATACGAATGAATGGATCTCTGGATGGATGGGATGAATTGGCCTCCTTCCTTCACACAGCCCTCAACAATAACACCGGCGACATCAACATACTGCTGAGTATGTTGCGTGTTACGAAACTCCACGCCGGCTCATCCTCCTCCTTCTCCAGATGCCCAGATGCCCAGATGCCCAGACAACCGGAATCCCACTTGGAAACACTCCACCGGGTCAGGCATGGAGTCGTTCATGGCAAAGCCGCAAGCCCACGTAAAGCCATGAGCGACCGTTGCTTGGCCCCGTCAATATTGCCTCTTGTCACTCTGGCAGTGTAAGGCGCAACCGTCTCACCGTCTTACGAGTAATGCGTCGCAGCGTCCCAACCTCGTAGTTTCGCCGTTGTCATTTCGTCCCATGTTTTTTTTCGTCTTCTCTCTGTGACTCTGTCTCATGGCATCAGGCGTGCTCCATGAATCGACATCCGTACGTTCTACTCGGCATAAAAAAACGGCTCACATTGACGAGATGGTCGTCGCCGGGTCGGCAAGGGTCCTCCCCTCCGAACCTTAGTCTCGTAGTCTCTCTCGTACATGATAGGCCCCCAGTCCCTATTAGCCTTCCTTGCCTTCCTATTCCGGTAATTTATAGCCTCCTTCTATCCCCTCTATCGTGAGTAGAGTTGCATCTTTTCCCCCATAGCTTTGTTTAGTCTCCCGTTCTTATGCAAGATTATGTTGTGTTTGGGATCGTCACTGCCAGGGATCGAAAGACTGAAACCCTATCAAGCCGTCGAGGCATTTCGTGTCGAGGGCTTGGTTTAGTGAAGTTGATGAGCCACCTTTCCAAGACCCCATTCGAACAAATAACACGTACATCGTGACTTCTCCGCATAATAGCTTCACTCCTTGACAGAAGTCTGACATTGCATGACTTGCATGCTGTTAATATGTTCAGATCCTTAGTAATCAATCTTATTAATCAATCTCCATCTTCTCTTTTGTTCTTGCTTTTTTGCATTGCCATCGGAAGCCGGTTGGAGATAATGCAATCGATACCTGGTGCCGCATGCATCGCCGGAGGCCGTGCTCCGCATTTTGGGCTAACTTCGATTCCCGCACATCCGGCCGCATTTGAACAACTCATCTATTAAGATTAGTCTGATGTGGAAATGGCTCTTTCACGGATGGACAGCCACGGCTGAAACTGGAGAAAGAAACGACAACACCAGCATCTGCTGCCGTGATAGCGAAGGATTATCCATGACGGCTGAGCGAACGTAATCAGCCCACGTGCTGCGCCATGATAAGGGCACGTTGCCGTCGTGCCAATGCTGTCAGAACTGCATTCAATAGAAAGGGGGCGTCTTCCGAACACTAGATACTGATCTCGGCTAGGAGTAACCCCATGATAAGTTGCCCTGGTCAGCGTTAAGCCGGAACAGGATCGCATTCTGGGGCGGAGCAGGTGACCCAGGGTAGAGAGAAGAGGAAGTAGAAGAAGACGAAGCCCAGGTGACTATCGTAAGTACCGACACAGTTGACTAATTCGCTGCCTATCTGGTTCTAGGATAACCATGTAGCCAGCTATCTATACACGTGGATCTATACACGTGGGAGTGGTACGGGATGCAGACCATGAGTCCATAGCACGATGCCAACGGGCTATGTCAAGCTGGACCGTGGACACTCCTAGTCCAGGGAGTGGCCGGGTCATCGACATAAGACGCATCGCCAGCCGACGGACCCAACGATCTGGCATTGCCATTCATCCACTAATACTGCGGCGTCCGATTACACGACGCTTCTAGCCTCAGCCGCAGATGACCAACGCATGCAAGGCAGATCACCAGTGACCTCGAAAAGGGATTTGAGGGGTTATTAAGTCCCTCAAAAGACCCGAGTCTAGATCTCGCCCAAAGCATCTGCAGGACGAGGATTGTCTTTCTCTCTACACGAAGTTGAATGCACACCCTAATGGCAGTCTTGAGACTAGTAGGGTTGAATAGTATCTTATCCCACTATAGTATTCCATCCTTATGGCCCAATACCTGGCTGAGAGATATTGTTTGTGGGACGAATTGGAGATGTCTTGCAAGGGATTAATCATCATCGCATGCCGAACACATCTGTACCCGGTACGAATGTAGTGTATCCAGATCAAGTATCCAGATCAAGCATGTAGAGCTTTAAAGGAGGTGACCACGTTCAATTCAACATACACAGTCAAGATATGTGTGTACTCGCCTATGAGCCTCGACCAACAAATCTGACAGTAGGCCGCGGTTCTTTTTTCTACTTTAACAACCGCTCCAACGCGTAGGCTTGATTTTGTTTATAGATATTATACAGACAGACAGACAGACAGACAGAGCCCAACCTTACCGGATTTCGACGCCAAGCTCCTCGACCAAAGCCTTGGTAACCCGGTCGTGCATGTCGTTGGTCTCAGCATTGGTTAGTGTGCGCTCCAAACTACGGTAGTTGATGCGGTAGCACATGCTCTTGCGGCCCGTCTTGGGGTGGGTGAACTGGTCGACAAGCTTCACGTCTTCGACAACGTCGCCCGCGATACCGCGCACGATCTCCATGACATCGTTCTCGTGGAAGTCGTGCTTGTTCGCCTGCTTGACGTTGCCGCCGGCCGACGACGTGGCCTTGAGCCAGAACGACACGTCCTTGGGGCACTCGGGGTACTTGGAGAACGGGACAAAGCGCTTAAGCAGGTCCAAATTGTCCGAGACCCCGGCAAACTGGTTCAGGAAACGTTCGTCGCGCGACCAGAACAGACGGATGTCGGGTATGTTGAAGAGCAACATGGCAATGCGCTCCAAGCCGATCCCGAAGGCCCAGCCCAGCTGATTGGGCACACCCGCATTAATGTACAGATTCTGCTGCACAACACCACATCCCAAAACCTCCAGCCAGTCTCCGCCGTAGTAGACCTCAAGCTCCCACGAGGGGCTCGTGAATGGGAAATATGCCTCGACCCAACGCACCTTCAGTGGCTCATCCACAAAGTTGGGGTCGGCCTTCTTAGCGGCGGCCTTGGCGCGCGTGAAGATCTCCACGACCATGAGCTCCAGGCTGCGCTTCAGATGGGCACCAATGGCCTCGGCCTCGGCCGCCGAGTGGTGTTCCGACTGGAGCGGGTTCCGCTCCGCGTGGAAAGGGGGATTGGGGTCCTCGACCTTTGTGTCGTGGGTCGGTAGTTTTTCTAGATCCGACCAGACAGCAGCCGCGACGTCTCCATTGGGAACAGTGCTCCGGTCCCAGCTATGGGCACCTTCCATCTGGTGGAAGACGGGGTAGTGGCTCCTGTCGACTTCATCGCGGCGGTAGACGTCGGCGCTGATGAGATAGCCCGGCGAGAGGTTCGCACGGAAGGTGTCGGCTTGGTGAGCGGACGTGTGCGTGCGCAGCAAGGTCGACTCGTTGATGTAGTAGGTGTCAGTCTTCGCTCGACCTGGATGGTCCTTGGGGAAGCCTAACGAATCAAAGTTCTGGTGTGTTGAGACGACGGGGTCGAAGGTATTATGGTACTTGTAGGTGGGACCCGGGAAGACGGACTCGATAATCTGACGGGTAATGTACACAGGGTGGTCCTTTTGGAGATGGAGACGCCGGGGAATATTTGCTATTATGTTGGTGGGTGTGTTAAACCACGAGTCTGTCTTGTACTTGTTGCCATTGATCTCGACCTTTGCATCCGCTGTCGTGTGCTGGGGGGTTGCTGGAGTCGGGGCTTGTGGGCGCTTGCTTGTCAGAGCTATGGGACTATCGAACGCATGATTTCAAGAGCAGCAATTGAGTCCAACGCACCAGAAGAATACCAGCTCCTTTGGCCTATTCGCAGAGCTGAGGGGGCTCCGAAACCACCTGTGCTCCTTAGACCAAGAGCCCGCCTCCCAATGCAGGCATGGGCCGTAGTGAACCTGGTTGTCCACATGTTGGTTGTAGGTTTTACGACATCTAGACGTTGTCGAGAAGATTAAATCTTTACGCGGCTCCGCTCTCGCAGATAAATCGAATTGAGTGTAGGTACCTACCTAGATAGGTAGGGATACTGCACATCGGCAACCTTAAACAGGCACAAGTATCAACTAAACTACTTCTGTCTGTCACGTAGGTACCTAATGTACAACATTGAACCATGCATGATCCAGTCTGCCAGTGTCCCGAGTTGTCGGTGTTAAGCGGTCATAAGATATCAGACCTGGAAACCAATTAAACCCTGGAGATTCTAAGCTTTTGATTCAGTTCTCTCCAAGTCAGCCGCAGCGTTGCTGTGTTGCCACACACCTAGCAAGACTTAAATACGCCAGTTACTGCATGATGAGGTCAGCAGCGTTTGATACCTGTTTGTGTTGCCCGTTGCCCGTGGCCCTGTGCTGGACCTTTACCGGCCACCCGGCTTCCAGACTTGTGGTGCATGATGTATCTAGTGGATCAAATTTTGATCTCCCTGTCAAAAGCGTCCCGGCCTCGGGCGTAATTCTTTGAGCGCTCCCGTTGATTATCGGCATCATCGTCGTGCGAATTGCTGTAATCTATTATCCTCGGCTCTCTTAAAGACTTATCTAGAGAACTCGGAACTTATTATGGACTAAGCTCTCGCAACGACCCCTCTTCCCTCAACCCTCAATTCGTGTTTTCTCCAGATACCTGTGGGCTCTGTCTGAGTAGGAATATCCGTCCGCTCGCCCGTACTTTAGCGATCGCCTCTTGAGGGCTCTCACATAATTCGATTGAGAGACATGTGCCAATCGAGCTACCGGTAGCACGAACGACCGACCGAGCGGAAACCCCGATCACCAGTCTGTGACCGTTTCTTGCCAGGACTTTCACACCTTGAAAATAAAAGCACAAGTGAATGCAACCCAACATTTGCATGACACAGAAGATGGTCGCGCAAGATGCTGCAGCCGTTCCCGAGGCCTCGGCACGGGCATTGAGCGTAGATAAGCCCAAGAGGCAGAAGAAGCCTTTGCCTCCGCCCGTATACTACCCTTTCTGGTTCGGAGGCAGTGCGAGCGCTATGGCGGCCTGCGTCACACATCCTCTTGATCTTGGTGAGTCTTTCTTCCGGCTTGCCCCCAAGCCAAGCAACTTCCGGGGGCCACCGGCCTACAAGCAACGCGCGCAAAGACTAATGCGAGTCCCGTATTTTTCCCCGACACAGTCAAGGTACGCCTCCAGTTGCGCTCCGGCGATGCGCCCAAGAACATGACGGGCACCATTGGCTACATAGTGCGCAACGAGAGCGTGCTCGGCCTCTACAGCGGCCTCTCCGCCTCGCTCCTGCGCCAGATCACCTACTCGACGGTGCGCTTCGGCGTGTATGAGGACATGAAGCAGCGCTACGCGCCCAAGGACAAGAAGCCCTCGCTGCCACTGTTGATCGGCCTGTCGACCTTCTCGGGCTTCCTCGGCGGCATCTCGGGCAACGCCGCCGACGTGACCAATGTGCGCATGCAGCAGGACCTGGCGCTGCCCAAGGAGCAGCGGCGGCACTACAAGCACGGCCTCGACGGCATGTTCCGCATGCTGCGCGACGAGGGGCCCAAGTCGTGGTTCCGGGGCGTCTGGCCCAACAGCGTGCGCGCTGCCCTCATGAACGCAAGCCAGCTCGCCAGCTACGACACCTTCAAGAGCTTGCTCATCCAGAACACACCCATGGGCGACACTACGACGACGCACTTCGCCTCAAGTCTGCTAGCCGGCTTCGTCGCTACCACCGTCTGTTCCCCCGTCGACGTTGTCAAGAGCCGGGTCATGAGTGCGACGGGCAAGCAGGGTCTCGTGAGCCTGCTGTCTGAGATCTATGCCAAGGAGGGCGTGAGCTGGATGTTCAAGGGCTGGGTCCCGAGTTTCCTCCGTTTGGGACCGTAAGTCGTTTATTCGTCCCCTTATACCGCACCGCGTCCACTGATTCGATATACAGGCAAACTATTTGTACATTCCTCTTCCTAGAAGCACACCGCAAGGCCTATAGACGGCTTATGGGGATCCCTGACCCTGCATAATCGTGTGTGTTTGTGTTTTGTGTTTCTTTTGCACGCATAGACTGTGGGAACATTGCTTAGACGTCATTTTTATAGACAAGCGGAGGAGATACCTGGGGCTCAACTGTTATGCCCGTTGTTTTACCCCTCTCCGCATAGGATGGCGGCGTTGGTGGGTTGGTGGATTTATTTTTGCATCACAGGCGTCAAATTTGGAACCGTACTGAGCTGGTTCATAATCCGATGTTTATATTTTATTATATCCCGCTTGCTGCTCCAGACCAAATTTCTTTTGGGCCGATCTCCCTAATGCGTTATACGGCGCCACGTGTAGGAGATCCTCCCGGCAAGCAATCAGATATGCTTGCATGTAGCAGGCAGATTATGCTTCAGCTTGACAGCTACGCTTGTTGATTTTCATGGCACATTTGCATGTGTCCTGCCCCAAATCTGAAGAGGCGTTTTTCGGTCTTACCTCTCGAGAATCATGTCTCTTTTTCTGTTTTACACAGCAACGGTACCAGCGGAACTGGTCAAACCCTTCAGCTGCCAAGTCAATCGACCACTGTCCAATGCTTATAGTGCTTTCCTTCGTCACCAGGCCTTGATCACCAACCATTCTGATCGGCGCCGTACGAAGTCTGACCACCGTACGTAGTACCACCGCCCCAACCTTGATCAGGCGCGTTGCCGTAGGATGTTTGCCATCCAGCACCTCCGTCCATATCGGCATCCGGACTCCGAGGACCATCGTAAATGTCGTTCATGCCATCATTGCCTGTCAAGCCGTGGATCAGGGAGGCCAGTTTCGTTTGTATCTCCTTGATACCTGATTGTACGATTGCATCTGGATCGATGCTGCCCACACCCTCGACCTCATAGTAGAATCTTCCCGGCACAGCATCGTAGTCGAAAATCTCGCCCTCTTGTGCTGGCTCTTCCTCGTCGGCATACTTGCTCTTGGGCCTAAGTAGTTGTTAGCCGGGCCTGGGTGATGAAAATAGGATCCAGTATAGGGGGAGAAAAAGAGAAGAGCAAGTGACATACCATTCCTTCGCCGCATCTGCTTCGTACCAAAGATCCAAGTGGTGTAGCTTGTTGTGAGGGTCATACTCAAAACCAACGGCAGAGCAGGCGGACCATTTTGCGTGCTCCTTCGCAATACCCTTCTTTGCTATGCACTGGATGTTCAGCTCCTGCCCCTTGCGCAGTTTGCAAATCAGCGGGCCCAGGCCATCGGGATCTGTAATCACGGGGTTGCCAACGTGGACGTTTGGTCGGTCCGCGCCCACCAGCAAGTCGCGCGCGTAGACTTTCATAACTTCGTCGGACGTGCAGCTTGCGTGGAGGGTCAGGGTTATGCTGCACTTGCCGCAGGACTGGTCGCAGTCGCAGTCACGCGAGTACAGCATCTGGTCGGCGCCGCGGGAGTCGAGCGGGATGAGACCGAGGCGATGCGCAATGAACTCGTCGGCGAGAACGGACGAGTTGGCGGCGAAGTTGACTAGATCGATAGCGACGGTGGCGACCTCGGCTTGGATGATGCGTCGGAGCGAGTTTGCGAAGGAGAGGTCGACGTTGTTCAGCTCGAAGTTCACATGGATAGAATCGGCCTAGACAAGAGACGCTGGTGGTAAGCTTCACTGCAAGTGAGAGCGCAATGCCTCTTCCATGCGACAACGTACTTCAGAGATTTTGACAGATGGGCCCAGGGACTCATTGTCCATCATCATGGTGTCGTACTCCATGGTAGCGGTCGGGGCTGCGCGACGCGCGTGGCGGTTTGGTTTTAGCAGATGAAGGTCCGGATGGTGGCTGGATGCAGGTTTATTTTATCAAAATGCTGGTCTAAGAGATGGGTTCAGATTATGGATGCTCGAATGCAGCGTTGATTATCAAAAGCGCCGTCGAGGTCGTCGTGGGTAACAATGAAGCAGGAATGGAATGCTGCGAATTACTAAAATCGTCAAGGCTGAAGACCAGAAAGTCTGAATGCACATCAACTGGATGGTTGCCGTTGGTGGATCTTTCAGCTGTTAGTGCCACTTCTGCAAGGCTATCGGGCTGGGTTGGCTTGCTGGTTGGTGTGGCTTGAATGGAGGCTGCCATCCATCAATGATGGATGCTGTGGTTTGCGGCAGTTAGCAGCAATTGGTCAAAGTGGACTGGGGGACTGGGCCACCGATTCCAACCCGAAGTCGGAGTTGAAACTCGGGCTTTCGATTACAGCTAGGTTAGCATATCATGTTCAGGTAGTAGTATGAATAAGATAGAATGGAATCGATGCTCTGCGAAGCCAACGGTGCCTCGACGGAGATTTTCTCAAGGAATCGCAACTTGGCATTCGGGTTTGAAGCGGAGATGCTCTGATAATAGGTATGAGCATGAGGTGTCTTGAGGTTGGCAGTACCTAATAAATTGTGGGGATATCGCCCAACTTTGAACCTCCGGGTCTCATGAGTGAGCAAAGTGAGGTACCGGGATACTTTCAATGACACAACTTTAGCTCTAGTGGGCCGTCCCGACTGCAGCCGATCCAGCAGCAGTGTTGCCAAAAATTTCAGAAGTTGGAGTGATAGCTCAACAAGCTTGTACAACACCACTATATCTACCTACTGCAAGTAGCCAGCCTCAACCCACGCACGCGACATCGTCGTTTCCACCCTCAACCCTGCTCTGTCACTCGAAGAAGCCCCCACGCCACATCAGTCACCATGTTCAAGCAAGCGATTTCCACATCCACAAGAGCTCTGCGCTCCAGCTCCAGAATCTCGGCGCAAACACCTATTTTCAGATCCCAGTTTGCCCCGGCAACGTTAAGGGCTGCTAGCTTAGCGCCGAGATCAAGATGGTATAGCGACCAAGCAGAGCCCGCAGCGAAGAAGGAGGGCGAGGCCTCTCAATCCTCCGAGGCCAAGGAAGCTGAGGCCCCCGCGAGCGCCGAGGCTGAGCTCAAGAAGAAGTTAGAAGCCAAGGAGAAGGAGGCCACCGAGTGGAAGGTAAGGACGACAAATCCTCTTCCCCCATTGTTTTAATCGGCCAGGATAGCTGACTCTTGACATGTAGGACAAATGCCTGCGCTCAGTCGCCGACTTCCGCAACCTCCAAGACCGGACACAGAGGGACATGAAGTCCGCTCGGGACTTCGCCATCCAAAAGTTCGCCAAGGATCTCGTTGACAGCGTAGATAACATGGACCGCGCCCTGACCATGGTGCTGGAGAAGATCAACGCCTTGAAGGCGGCCAGCGAGCCCGTGAACGAGGATCTCCAGAACTTCTACGAGGGCGTCAAGATGACCGATGGCATCATGAACGCCACCCTCGCCAAGCACGGCCTCGAGAGGTTCGATCCCGAGGGCGACAAGTTCAACCCCAACGAGCACGAGGCCACTTTCATGACGCCCATGCCCGACAAGGAGGACAACACCGTCTTCCACGTGCAGCAGAAGGGCTTCAAGCTCAACGGCCGCGTGTTACGAGCTGCCAAGGTGGGCGTGGTCAAGAACCAGTAAATGCGACAAGAAAAAAAAATGACGGATCTCATCATGTGCGGATAGCCCTGTACTTATATTACGACGGCCTGTTTGGCGGATGGCGTTGGGTTACGTCGGTGTACAAAAAAGAATCTCCCTCTCATGACGGTCGGTGGCGGGTGCCACTGCAATGCATTACAGCTTGGAAAAAAGCAAGCGACCCAGGTATAGAGTCCCAAAAACGGCTTATGTATATATAAACCACCACAAGGTCGTGAAACATTATGAAGACCACGCGACGATCGAATATAACAAACTAATGTACCTGTATTTTTCGACCGAAATCCTGAAGGCAGGCTCCAGGTCTGAACCTTTGCGCTGTTCCTTTTCTAATTATGATATTTGCAAATGCAGGTCACTGTTCTCCTGAAGGAAAAACAAATCGTACTCGTATACGCCTGATTCATATCCACCTCATTCTATTTCATCTAATACAAATTACGCCCCTAGACTCGGTCTATGTTGAGCACTTCTACGTCTAGCTCACTCCAGCGTTGTTGTTGTTGTGGTCGTCTTTGTGTGAACAGTCCAAGGCCGTTTCTTCATCTCTGGCAGCTTGTAGATCCCCAGGATCGTCTTGCAGGCACCGAGCCAGCCCAACTCCTCTTTCTTCCATACGCGCGGCTCCTGACCGTCACCACCAGCACCCTGCTCCTCTGGCTGTGCGATTATGACAGGCTCTTCAGCCATATAGGTGACGGGCTCGCTAATCTTTTGGGTTGCTGTTTCCGTTGTACCATAGTCGATCGTTATGGTTTCACTGTAGGGCACCGCCTGTTCCAGATCGGAAACCGGCCTGCCTTGGTGGCGTAGCGGCTTCTTCTTCTTGCCCATCAGTCTGCCAGAAGATGTCGCCGGAGACTCGAAACTGCTCCCCGCTTCCTCGATCCAGACCTCAACTCGGCGGATGGAGTCGGCGTAGATGATGACCAGGGTCAAGAGGGTCAGAGGGACCGCCGTGGCCCAGAACACATAGAACATGTCGCCCGTGGGGCCGAACGTGTCGCCCATAGCGAGTATGCCCGACACAATGGTCATGGGGAGAAGGACGCCACCGAGATATGTCACACGGTCCAGGCTTCGTTGATTTTCTTCTGCTTCGGGTGTTGGGGCCGCCTCCTTCAGCTTACTACTAATCACTTCTGCTGCCGGCTGTGGAGTACTTGGTGCCTGTACAGGTTCGGGGGCGGCTGGCATTTGGATGACTGCCGCTGGGCTTAAATGAGCAGCTAGCCGTACTTTGCGTTCCAGTCTTTCCAACAGCCCCTGCCAGTCTGATCCTGAGAAGGCCTCTCCCTTGAGGTGTAACTCTGCATCGATATTTCGTTCCAAGGACCGTTGGATTTGCTGGAGCAGACTCATATATATTTGTGCGTCGCCCTCAAGCGTCAGAGTGTCGAGAAATTCGGCCCAGCAAGCGTATACGCATTGCGTGAAGCAAGCCAGGAGATAGGCACTGCTCTCCTTCGCCAGAGTCCTCTCTGAAAAGTCAGCATCATCCTCCAAGTATGCCCATATTCTGTGTTCAAGACTTGGCTCCTCCTTAGAATGCGTCAGCTCATCCAAGTGCCAGGCGTGTTTGGTCTCTGTATCGCAAGCACAATATTTTGTCACGAAACTCTCCACCATGGGCTTCCTGAAGTGCGGCAAATTACGCCATAAGGAGCGGTCCAGGAGCAGAACTATATGGACTAGTCAGTATGACCCGATTCCCAAAGGCGGTTTGTTATGGATCATGCTTACCATGTGCTTTCCCGTCATATTCTGTGCTCACCCGTAGCGTAGCGCGACATATTGCTACTTCCCGGCCTGGGTCCGAAAGCGAATACTGAGGGGGGTCGCCCAACAAGTCCACCGAAGACGAAACTTTTGACAGATCTTGATTGCACGGTGACCTTGAGGCGCCATGTCCACCAAGCGCCAGTTGTTCGGGGTACTCGTAGGAAAGATGTCGATCACCATATTTCTTGGCATATCGGGATGGTCGCCTTCTAGCTATTGAGTCGACCAAATCGAACTGGATCAACGAGGAATCTCTTAAAAACCCGACATAGTCCACAGGCAGGCCATGGACGACGACGATGAGCTTGGCTTTGGAATGAGAGGACCTGTCACGAATCTCCCTCCTCAGATGCTCCGTGTCTTCTACGATGCAGCGCGAAGCAGTGTCTCTTCCTCCAGGAAAGTCCATCAGATAGGCACTGCAACTCTCAACTCTGACATCCTCGCTCGAGGCAAATTCAAACTCGCTGTGGCTGTCATCGCGCGTGTCGCCGTGATTCGCGCCGACCTCGACAATTTGCACCATAACATCAGGACTCTGCGAGCGAGAAGACTGGGCCGCCATTGGTGGTGGTGTATAGTTTACTGTGAATGTCTGTATGTAATGTCTTCCGACTGGGCATTTGACACAATATTTTCAGCAGCACGTTTAGTTTGTAGAGACTCGGAAAAGCCACATTGTCACCGCATACGTGCTTTACGTTGACAGCTCCTTCCTGGTTGGCTGGGTTAGTCGTCTGAAAATCCAACAGGCCAGGCAATTGCCTCGAGTAAGTCGAAATTTTCCTACCCCCAGCCAGACAGGAGCCCCCAGCTGAAGGGGAAACAACAAACCAATACATCCAATAAAGCCATCCGAAGCGGCTGAAGAGTGATCAACAAGCATCTTCCACTTCTGGGCTTTTAGGCGCCCTGAACGGGTAGATTAGACTTATAGTGCCGTTTAGCGCACGATGCTAATGAAATGACAATCGCGATCCTCGAGTGCGGTGAGCATGGAACTGACGCGACCTGGCAACTTAGGTATTTTTTGTATGCTTTCCTCGATGAATTGTTCAAGTATGTGGACTAGCCTACAGATGTTAGACGTTATACTCGTGATAATACTAATGGATGAATCCTATACACCGAGCCTGCTGGGTTAGGTGAGCTTCATTAATAACCTTAGTATGGATTGAGTTGGATCTGACTTAGTGCCAGCCCCCCTTACACTAGAAAAATAGCCTAAACAGCATCAAAGAGCATATATTGTTTTCTGGATTGACTACAATAATTGGTAAATGCTATTGACTATTTCTACCTGCCACTTGTCAGTCCCGTCGAACTGCACTAGGTAAGCAGGTAATAATAACTTTTGGTTACACCATGTACCTAACAGTAGATAGCAGGATGGAAAGAGAAACCCCTTACAGGCAAAAGAGCGGGTTGTCGGATACCCGATTCACAAGAACGTCGCTTTCGTCTTCATGATGCTCCTGCTCTATCAAATTCACGAATTGAATGTGGTTGCATGCAATGACGGGCCGTGGTGAACTGCACCGTGTTGGCAGTGCCACGGTCTCTTGCAAACGACCGAAGAAGGAAGGGTTGGGAAATGCCTGATATCTAGATGAAGAAACAACTGCCCTCCAGGGATATATCGCATTTCCTACCAGGAAGGAGCTCTCCAACCACATAGCTCGCGGCAAGAATCACAGAGGGCAAGGCCGCGCTAACAATGATGCGGTTCGCTTGTGGTACGGCGTCGGCTCAGGCCTGTTTGTTTGTGTTACAACCTCATTAAGGTGGTTTCCTTTCGTTTTCCGCCAGAAGTTAATCTTACCTTTTCATTCTCAGGTACAGTACTTGGTCTTCTAACATATGATATATCACCTTGGTGTACTCCACGTTATGAACCAAGAGCAGAAGGATGTTCTGCTCCAGCAATACCCAGCTCTTGAAATATATGGTCATTCTGGGGGTAGTTACCATCACGCTACTTGAGATCGTGGTGTATAAGCGAGCCGGTCAAGTGTCGACACTGACGACATCGGCGTTTCCATGGTCCAGCAATAAACAATCTACCTCAACAACTAAGGGGGCAGCGCATGAGCCGAAAGTAGACTCCCCCCATCCTATCATAGATTTGATCAAAGAAGGCCACGAGAAGTTTGCGAGGCTCCAGGAAGCACGTTCTCACACCCTCGAAGAAGCTGCTGCTCGTTACAGGGATCGCCGGGGTCGGCACCCGCCCCCTGGGTTTGGTGACTGGTTCAAGGCCGCGAAGCAAAAAGATGCGATCATTGTCGAGGAGTTTTTTGATAGGATATACCACGACCTCAATCCTTTCTGGGCTCTTGATCAACTGGAGCTACGCCGCCGGGCCCATGCCCAGCCCGAGGTGATTCGCATCCGCAATGGAAAAGTGACTTTCTTTTCAGAAGACCCCGAGCGGGGCAATCGATGGATGCAGATATGGACTAAACTGGTGAAAGAGATAGGGCGCCTACCAGACCTCGATATGCCCATTAATGCCATGGATGAGACGCGCGTGTTGGTGTCCTGGGAGCAGATCAACGAATACATGGGACGGGAGCGACGGACGCGACAAATCTTCCCGGCATCAGAAGCAGTTTCGACTTATACTGGATACGCTGACTTGGATTCCCACCCGGTGCCATATGACCCCCATTGGATCAGCGGCGAAGCACACAAATACTGGGATCATGTACGAGCCACATGCCCGCCTAACAGCAAGTCCCGCAATATTTCGAGCCGGCCTTCTTTCAGCGGTTTGGTTAACGAGACCTACCCCAAGAAACCTGGCGAGGAGTATACCTATAAGGGGTTCGTTCAGAACTTCACGGCCTCGCAAGATGCATGTTTACAGCCTCATCTCCGCGGTCTGCATGCAACCTTCGTTGAGAGTATTAGCATGTCCACTACTCACGAGCTTCTCCCAATTTTTGGAGGCTCGAAGTTACCACAAAACAACGAGATAGTGATACCAGGTGCCGTATACCTCGCCGACGATAAACGATACTCGGGTGGTAAGGGAATCGGCGGAAGATGGGAAGGCAAGATGGAAGGCTTTATGTGGCGTGGGGTGGCCAGCGGTGGGAGGAACAAGGCAGACAACTGGTGGAAATTCCATCGTCACCGCTGGGCCCAGATGATGAATGGAACGACCCTGCAAAAGGTTCTGGCCGGCAGCGAAGCCGCAGCCCCTACGTTTACACTTCTCCCACCAAGCGTGTACAACCTCAGCTCACAGAGAAATGGGTTCATGGGGAGCTGGCTAGCGTTGCACGCCGACGTTGGGGTCGTGGACCTCATGTGCTCTCCCGGAGAGGTGGACAGCAGGAACAAGCGGTTGCCCACCTGCAGCTACTCGAGTCCCTTTATTGGCGTGGTGAAGCCGAAGCCGATGAAGGAGCAGTACAATTACAAGTACCTGCCCGACATCGACGGTAACTCTTTCAGTGGGCGCTGGCGCGGCTTTCTGCGGAGCACCAGCTGCCCCTTGAAGGCCACGGTCTACACTGAATGGCACGACGACCGCCTAGTCCCGTGGGTGCACTTTGTCCCCTTCGACAACACCTTTATGGACATCTACGCAATCATGGCTTTCTTCCTCGGTGGTCATGACGTGCAGGGCAGACAGATAGCGGAGGAGAGCAGCAGGTGGGCTAGCCAGGTCTTGCGTAGAGACGATATGCTCCTGTACGTTTGGCGGCTGCTGCTGGAATACGCAAGGGTAATCGACCCGCAAAGGAACAGGCTGGCATTCGTTGGAGATCTGATAGAAGAAAATTCTTAGAGTTTGAAGACATGGAAATACAAGAATCATCAAGTAGCTTAGGTAGAGATGGTGGAGGCAATTGTGCGTGATACTAATTACCCCTTTGTTTGAATATCACCGGAAATTGCAGCGCCTATAGCCCGACCGGACCCAGGCGTACGGCATTCGGAATCCACTTAGAAGCCGACGTCAAACAACCGGGTAAACCTAATATTCGGGATATCGGGGTGGTTCATAACCGCTGCTCGCCTTAGATGTGACATATCTCAAAGAAGCAACATGCAATAAAGTGGGGGTACAGGCAACCATCGATGCTAATGCTGACTCCCAGTTTCCCAATTCTCGACGTCTACCACACTCGCACAAACACACATACACCACATTGTCACCAACCGATGCTCAGGTGTTGAGGGTCGTGAGCCTTTCATGTCCTCCATGGGAATGCTGCGACTCGTTCATTCAACAGTGCTTTTGACACAAATTGGCACATAAAGCACAACCGACACCATCACAATGAGTGACATATACTGTTCCCTTTGCGGCGTCCAGGTTGATGTCCATGATGGTAGTCCGGTCGCCCACGAACTCCTCTGGAATTCGTCTGTCCGAGCGATTCGCGCGCGGGCATACGTGCATGATCCCTATGTCACAGGTCTTGGCTATCTCAACGCTGACCGACAGATCTGCGCGGACGCGGATGAGAGCGTCTCCTGGCAAGATCCTGCAGCACATTTAGTTGTTAACGATCTGTTTAATGGGGGGTTTCAGCCGTATTTTTGCTTTACCATGCATGACTTCTGCTGGCGACTCTTGAGGCACGCCGTGGACCCGGAAAAGTCATTTCCCACCAAGACCGTCGCTCGTCAACTGTTCGCTATCCTATATAATACCCCCGCCGAACCATCAGGGGCGTTACTCCCAGGACATGACTATGGGGGCGCATCGGGATTTCACGTGCAGGGTGGAATGCAAGATCCCGTTACGGCCATCTACGGCTCCGATCTGTTTTACATATTGCAGGACCCGGACGATGAGTTTGACTTTGATGCGGAAATCACGACAGACTTACTACCTAACAACCATGATATGAGACTCCAGGGTGTGGAGAGCAGAGAGACGGATTTGTTCAGTCGACTTCCGAGTGAGATCATCATGTTGGTTGTTTCCAAGCTGCCTTCAAAGACTGTTTGCGATTTGCGACTTGCTTCCAAGCATGTCGCCGCATACACGACACAGCCCCTTCTACCACAAAGTTTCTGGGCATCACGATTTGATGATGGTGCAGAGATGGCCTTTGCTTTTTCCCTTAGAGAGAACCATCTGCCTCTGAGTCCCATAGACTGGCGTCAATTGTACCAGCGAGCCCAAAGCATGCACAAAGACTTTCGAACTTACCCAGGGTTCATGAATCGATGGCGTATATGGAAATGCATACAACAAATCACGCCCGCCTTGGCTTTACGCCTCCAAAATATGGAATCGGTAGCTAGATCGCCGTATCTAGGAAGGCATCCTCAAATCCCTGAGGGCTTTTCTCCCCTGGGTAACATATCTTCCCATGTCACCTTCGAGTTCGGCGCCTCACAGCTCAATACGCCTTCCACGACTCACAAATTGGTCGCGGGGTCTCGACTATTCGAGAAGCATTACCTTGGCATACCCGACTTAGCAGGAAGCCAGCCTTTCAGACTGGGAGTTTCGTTCATATCACTTGTGGACACACATTACATATGTGGCCTGCGAGTTCTCACGACAAGAGAGGATGGGCAAGATTCCGAATTGTCAAGAGCAGGTTTCGTTAACCCTACGAACGAACAAATTGTAGAGCTTGGGTCACTTGAAGACATCGATGCTATCTCTTTTCAGATAACGATATTGGGGATTATCGGTCTCTCCTTCCAAACACGGATCATGGAATCTCCTAGATCTCACATCATAGGCCAGTTTGGCGACTGGGCTGGTGTTGACAATGGGGTTTCCCAATTGAAGGTAGGCAGAAGACTGAGAGGTATAGGTTTCTTGATCGGACTTGATGCCTGCAAAATAGTCTCCTTGGAGCTGTTTGGAAGGCAATCAGCCGACGAGTTACTATGCTCGACACCAGCAGTTGAGGGTCCCGCAGAGATATGGACTCCAGCCTCCCCGGGAATTCGAGTTGAATGGCAGCACATCTACCCTTCTACTCAACAAACCTTCAACCTATGTAGCGCCATGGATTTTGGTGGTGAGGAGGGTCGCCTACTAGAACTATTGACACAAGTGAACGTCTTCATGGGCACATTTCCTGAAGTGTTCCTGGGTATGTCCTTCGTATACGCTGATGGAACTGAGAGAGCTTTTGGCCGCAAACCCGATACTATGTGGAATGGCAGAAAATACCCGTGTATCGTGCAGTCTTTCCCACTCTCTGGGCCGGAAGGCGAGAGGATCTGCCAGGCTGATACGTCATACATGCCGTCCCATGATACCATACAGCGTCTTTCTCTCTCCACTACTGCTGGAAGGTCAATTGCTTTCGGCTTACATGGTGAACATTTACCACAAAGTGAAGGCATTTGCACCAACAGGAGAGCTCCTCCTGGCAAAGTCTTCACCTCGTTCTTCAGCTTACACAGCTCACCTGTGGGCCATTTTCGCGACTTTTCTGCCCTTGATATCTCTGCAGACCAGACCAACAAAAGTTTGTCGACGGGCGATATCGCGTTTTCCAAGAACCCATGGGATGTGATTATAACCTCGATGCTCTACTCTGCCAAGGAGCTCTTAGCTCACAGCGGAGGTTTTGCATTTACTTCGGCGAGTCTATGTGGCCTACGCAGAATCCGGTTTTCTGTCGGAGCTGCTGGGTATTCGCGTGGATCGCACCGTATCTCGGGTCTCCGGTTAGAATATAAGGGCTCTGCTTCGCCAGTTGTGGTAGGACAATGGATCTCCGAGTACGGCAAGTCGTTGAAGATCAGCGATGACGAGCGCCTGACGGAAATCGTCACCTTCCACCATGCCAGTAATCGCTTCAGTCGGGTCAAATTTGGCCCCATGAGTGGAATGTCCATCACCACCTCGAAGGGGCGGGCCATGGACGTTATGCCCCTGCCCGCCGAAGGAGACGTCCGTCTTTGCTTTCGGGAAACTCCGTATGAGACGCTCGATGCTGTAGCATGGGGTTGCAACTACAAGTGGGATCATGTCAGAGTGACAATGAAGTCTCGGAACCAAACGGAGGCGGCCCACCGGGAACTCCTTTTCGGTCCCGTGAATCGGCCAGTGCCTGGGTGGGCTGTGCGCGATCAGGTTTTCCTGCAGGAGAAGACCGCCGATGGCGATAGTGACCCTCTCAAATCCATTCAGATGACCTTCAAGTGGATGACGAGCGAGCCCGCCGCGCTGTCCTTTATCTATCGGTCCGGGCGGGTGCTGTCCCTCGGCACCCCAGGAGGAAAGCCCGTCACCGAGACACTGGACGACAACGAACGGCTAACGCGAATGGACATTGGCATTTTTCGAAACAACCGGACCCCATCGATTGAGGTATGTTTTCTGCAGGGTGTAAAACCATACACATATGAGCCCCGGATAGCATCGGATCTCCAACTGACTTGAATCCACCATTTCTAGTTTAAGACGAGTCAAAAGAGAACGCTCAGATTCCCTTATCCGGGTACCAGCCAACCCCTCAAGGTTCAGCGATGGGAGATGCACATCTTGCAACACGATGCCGATAGCAAGGGAGAAGATGGTGCAGAGCCAGGGGTCGTCCACGACATACCTGGCGGTATGACAAGTCGTGTGGTTGGGTTCTGGGCTATCCCGAGGAGAGTGGATAGAACACTGCAATTCCCTTCTTTCGGTCCTATATATGAGCAATTATCGGGTGGTTCACAAGACTCATAGTGATGATCTTTAGTATATCCTCTGTCTACGAGAGAGCCCTAGGAATCTACGATATATCCATGTCAACCCATTGTGATATATCCAGTATTTTTGACTTTATTTGATCGCTACGACACCCTATTTTTGCACTGGGATTCTACAGATCTATGCGACAATCTCCTCCTTGCAGAAAATACCGTACTTCTCCTTGAGCTCCTTGATCAAAGGCTCGTTGATCTTGCTGTTCATGGGAGCGAGGACACCCTTCTCGGACAGGGTGCCGTTCAGGACTTGCTGGACGGCAACCGCGCAGGGAACACCGACGAGCTTGGCCATGGCCGAGTAGCCGCTGGGGTCGGTGCTACCGTACTCGACAAGAGTGGAAGTTCTCGTCTGTTTGGTTCCGTCCTTCAGCTCGACCTCGAACTTGTGCTGCAGAATGACAATGTCACGCTCTCCCTCGCCGTACTGCATCTTCTTCTCGAGCGTGGCGCAGAGGGTATCCAGAGGGTTTCCTCTGGGGATGGTCTTCTCGTCAGAGAAGAGACCGAGCCACCTAAGGCCGCCCAGGATGTGAGAGCGTTGCTGCTCATCCTTGAAGTTTGTCTTGGAGGCAATGGTGTCGATGAGAGTCTTCTCATCCGACGACGAAGCACCGACAATAGTCTTGGTGGCCTCCTTCCAGGCGACCGACTCCTTGCAGCAGCTTTGCTCCTCGTCCTTCAGGAAACCGATATCCACAAGAACCTTGACGAACTCGGGGAAACCCGTGTAACGCAGAGTACCGCGGACGATAGTCTGGGCCTCGGGGATGTTGTAACGCTCCTTGTAAGGGGTAGAGTCTCTGTTGGGGTACGCAACGGTGGCGAATCCTTCATCTGGCATTAGTAGCTGATCAAAAACAAACAGCACGGCAAAAGGCATGACCTCGCCTGCAGCGTGGGACTAGGGATGCTTACCAGGGTAGATGTGGTAGGGCTTGGCAGTAGCCATCAGATCTTTAGTGTCCCGCAGTTAGTATTGCCATTCCAGAATGTAAACCGCTATGAGACTAGAGATTCTGTTACCGGGACCTGCCACGTTGGCAACCTTTCCGTCTTGGTAGAAGCTGGCGGGGTTTCGCAGAGCCAGCAGAACACCACGCGGCGACCAAGAGAACTTGTATCCCAGAGGGTTTCCAGAGCTCTCGGGGGCTGGGAGACCTCCGCAGTACGACAAGAAAGAAAGAATCTTCCCTCCCTCGTTGTGAACCTCGTCAATGGTCTTAACAGCGTCTGCAAGGGATTAGTACTACTGCATGCTTGCCCTTCGAGTTATCAGAGGGGGGTTCTTACACAAGTGATCGATACCAGGGTCTGCCATGATAGATTAGCACATGCTAGTATTTGAAATTCAACAGAGAGAGGTTGCCGAAAAGAAAGACGTACCAAGACCGATCTCGTTCATGACAGTGATGCCGGCGTCCTTGCACTGCTGGTCGAGCTCCATCATGGCGGGGGAGACGTAGCTGGTGGTGACGACATGCTTCTTCTGGCGGATAGCGGACTTGATGACGGTGGCATGGAAGGTGTAGGGGATCAAGCTGATGACAAGGTCGTGCTTGGCGAGCTCAGCATCGAGGGCCTGGTCGTTGGTGACATCGAGCGAGATGGGAGTGGCAGTCTTGACGCCGGCCGAGAGAGCCTTGGCAGACTCCAGAGTTCGGCAAGCTGTTTGCAGGTGCGTGACAGGTCAGCAACGCGGTCTTGATGAATGAGGTGTTCGCAGTGGGTTTGCCAGAGGCTGGAGGAGTACCGTACCGACAGTAACGGCGACACCTTGCTCAGCAAGAATATCGAGGGTCGGTCGGGTGACGAAACCGGCGCCGAGCATCAACACTCTACACGGACACACCAGATCAGTATTATTTCTCCATATTTTCTTGTCCGTCGGAGTACAGGTGCTGCAACTGACTTTTGGGGAGCCATTTTGGATAATATGACTGTTGGGTCTTTTATCAATGGCTGGGAATTGTAGTTGTCGATCAAGGACTGACTTGTAGCTTCTAAGTTGAGATTATTGAAGCTGGCCCGCGATGTCAAAAGTCTACGAAAGGTGGAAGGTGGGGGTGGGGCAACGTCCGATGACGGCACAGCTACATCTACCGTCATGCACGTCCTCAGATTCCATTCCCTAAGGTTAAGTACCTAACCTATATGCTAACCAACCAACCTACACGTACTATATGTACTACACGTACTATATGTAGATCCGGTGCATATTTGCTTGCTACGTGGAAGAGTTTTCATTCTGTGTACCTGACTCGCTCAGAATACCGATCTCGTTGATAATCTGTAGATTAGAGAATAAAGACCATCTCAACCCGGTGTGACTCAGTCAGTAACGCCTCCAAGTTTCAAGTTCGGCCCACCAAACATTTCAGAGCAGGTTACGCTCATTTTTCTGTCAAGTCAAAACTGTCAAGGCGCCCGTACATAAGCTCACTTAACTGGATCCCCCCAATAGAGCCGACAAGAGCGATTCGCCATCTTACATCAAGTGTCGAAACCCCAAGAATAAAAAATGCCATCACAATAAGAGATGAAGCCCTATGGTTGTTGCGCTGGAGTGCATTGCTGTTAGAAAACTTGCCGACTCGAAATATACAAGCTATACCAGCTACCCCTATCATTGCTCGCTACGTCTTGGGCTCTAAATAGGGGTGGGTAGCTCGTATTTTCATTTCGCCCACCCAACCAAGCTCACTGGTAAGCTAAGGGAAGTGCCTAGGCAGCCAGCCTACGATATTTAATAACGCCCTGGTTTCAACGTCCAAAAGGCGAATCGTCAAATGAGCAATAACTCACTACCACCGTAGCAGTGCTCAAATCCACGTGCTTGGAAGTCAGAGCACAATCCATCGGCGGGGTTTTTCGTTTCCTTGTCGTCAATTCCTCTCTCTTGCTTTCTTGGTAACAATGCGTTCGTTATAAGAGACGGATATCCGAACTGCTCGAATGGCAATGATGATTACCCGCCACCATATCCCCCGGACGACAAAGAAAGAGCTCAGCAAAAGATGAAGCTTTTACAAAGGACACAGCGGCATTACATTTAGACTCCCCGAGCGACGACGATACAGACAAATCCTTTATGTATTCCAGAAACATATAAAAGGGAGTGTGTAGCCTCCCACCCACCCCCTGTCGCCCTTTTACACTCGTTTGCCCCCTTTTGTTGTTGTTGCAGCAGCCGCACAAAACCACCAGCAACTTTAGGAAACACCGCCACCTTCCCTTGCCGCCGCTGTCTCCTACAGAAAAGAGACAGAATAGAGAGATGCGCTTTGGCAAGCTGTTTTGCGGGCTTCTCTTCTTCACCACCAAGCTCCACGTGCGGCCCCTCCACAAGCTGGTGGCTCTGAAGCTCGCCGCCCTCGTCTTCTTCGTCTCGAGTGGCGGGCCCGTCGTCAGACTGCCCCCCAGGGATATGGGGGAAGGAATCACGGGCGTGCAGGGACAGTGGAAGCAATGCGACCAGGACGATATTCTCGGTATTCTGGAGCCCGACGAGAGCGTTCTAGTCATGTTGTAGTAAAGAAAACCAACGATAGGGAGGGAGAAAGGCAGTTGCCAAAGGTTGAGATAGAATATCAGCATAGGCCTGTGTAATACAAACCGTAAAATTGGTAAAAATACTGAGGCCTTCACACTCCTTGAAGATATATAGCACGTCGATTTCGTGTATTGCCACCTGATGAGAGGATGTCTTGAGTTCCATGTAAATAAGTAGATATACTTCACATACAATATTAAGGACATTTGCATTCGGACCAGTCGAAAGTTACTGGCCCCATCGACTGACTGGTTGAGACGCGCATAAACATAACTGCTGGACATTGGGGGGACATCATTGCTCTTGTGGATTTGGTTTTCCTTTTTATTCTCGATATCTGCGACTTTCTATAGAGCCGACAAGTTGGCCCGAAATTGAGATCCTAATCAACGGTCATACAACGCCAAAAACTCCATATACCTCCACAAACGCCACAATATGTTACTTGATGCTTGTATGCTCTGCCTTGACTGTCCGTGTCAAACAGCGTCTGGACCGACGCCCGTCAGACCTGGCCTCGGCCTGGAGAATGAGTGATAGAATGACATTGTTCTGGCAACTCTTGGCCCCGCTGGGTACGTAAGCCACGGTTTAGTAATAATAACAAGATACAGCCGCCGTTGCGGCTATACCATAAACATCCGCCCGACACAGGCGATCGGTATGGTCTTTTGATAACAGTAAAGAACAGTCTTTCGCTTTTGAGGACAACATGGAAATGCGACAACGCTGCAGAAGGACGACAAACGCCTGGAATGCGTCACCTTCTGGGAAATGCCGGTACGCAAAGCAAAACCAGCTGCAACAAGCTCTCAGGATTAACGTGCCGCCGAACCTTGGTTGTCATAGTGGTCGTCGCCTTCGTGATGTAACGTGACACTGTTGAACTCCTCGAAAGGATCCACGATATCCGCACCAGGAGTCGTCATACCACTATCAAGAGGCACGCCCTTGAGGTTTCTGGCACCGCTAATGTCGACACTTTCGCTTTCCTTCACATTCCTGAAGTTGACAGTATCTATGTCTTTACTCGTGTGGGGTACAATCGGGGGCTTCATGTGACGAATCAATGCCCATTGGGTGGTTCGGAAGAAAGGATGGACCTTGATATCCGAGGCACCAGCACGGGCTCCGAGTCTTCTCGTTTCATCTTTGATGAGAAGCTTGCGAATTAGAGATTTACATAAGCTAGTAAAGTCAGTCTTGGTTCCTCGATAACAATGCATGACAGTTAGGACTTACTTTGAGATCTGCGGCGCCCCAGAGTGTTCCGGGAAGGGGATCTCTTCTCGCAGAATGTTTGCAAATGTAGCATTGCGGTTCTTGCCCTTGAAAGGCGTCGTCCCGTAGAGCATCTCGTAGATGAGAATACCCAGGGTCCACCAATCAACGGCACTTGTGTGCCCACTGCCCTTGATAACCTCGGGCGCGATGTACTCCTCGGTACCAACGAAGGAGTTGGTCCGGAAATCGGCTATGCAGGACTTGGTATCTATTGTGGGCAGCGACGACGTGCTTGCGCCATTCTTGCCCATGATCATAGTGGGCTTACCGCCTGGCCCAGACTGTTTGGACAAGTCGAAGTCCGACAGCATGATGTGGCCTGATTGGTGAAGCAAGATGTTCTCGGGCTTCAGGTCGCGGTAGATGAAGCCCATGAGATGTAAGTACTCGAGAGCAGCTGTGACCTCGGCGGCATAGAATCGCGCATCATCTTCGGGGATGCATTTGCCAGGACGTGTTTGGAGCGCTCTGAAGAACTCTCCGCCACTGCAGTATTCCATGCAGAGGTAAAGATGATCTTCAGACTGGAATGAATGATATAAAGTGACGATAAAGGGGTGGTTACTTGTCGCAAGGATTTCTTGCTCAGCAAGGGCTCTCTTAATCTTGTTGCGCTTAATCATCTCCTTTTTGCTTAGAACTATTTCACGGTTAGAATGTAGTTCCGAAAATGGCGCATCAATGTGATCATGTTTCTTACCTTTCATGGCGTATAGCCTTGAGCTCTTCTTCTCCCTCACGAGATATACTTTACCAACATCTCCCTTTCCAATAAGCTTGATCTTGTCGAAGCTGGCAGGCCCAACTTCGACAGTGCGGACCTTGATGGAATTCGAGCTGTATGTCCTACGGAAAGCTAAAGGACTTCGGCCAGGCGGAGGCAGAGCGCCCAGTCCGTCGCCATCGGGCACAGCAAGGTTTCCGGCTTCAGCGGCGGCATGCTTGTCCACGAAGCCCAAAGTGGTCGAGTCGGGATGTTGCATCAGGGGCTCTTTGCCCAATTCTGCCGTGGCAGGTCTTTCGTTGCTACCTTTGCCCTTGGAGAAAAGGCCGTGGGCGTTGGGGGCACTGGCTACCCTACGGAGTTTTCGCGCCAGCTCCTCCTTGGTGGCGTTCGTAGGTTGAGGTTTCGCGGGACCAGCAGGACCACTGATTTTCAAAGTGGGTGTATCCGGCGGGCTCGGCGGGACGGAGTTGTTGTGATGACGGAGGCCAGGTTGACCTTGGAGGGCGTAGTAAGGATTCGCATGAGCAGTCGGGCTCATGGCCTCGTCGAGGGGGTTACCCTCACTGGCAGTCGTGGTAGACCGGAGGCGGCCAACCGAAGAGAAGAACTTTGTGTTGCGGAACACATTGGATTTACTATCAGCGCTTTTGACGGACCCTTCGACGCCCTTCTCCTTCTCGGAACCGTGGTGGTTGGACTTGAGGTCGATACGGAAGAAGTTCTTGAGCTTCTGGTTGAAGTTGCCATTCGGCGACTTCAATGAAGGCATCTTACTGCTGGTGTTGGTGAGGGTGTTGGAGTCGGTGTCGTTGGGGTCGCTGGGATCGCTGGAGTCGTTGAAGTGGTGGGACTGAGTTAATCGGTGCAGATCATGCGACGAATTCCATGATGCCAGTCGTTGTCTGATGCGGAAAGTGCTGCCCCGACGAGATTGTGGTTGATGATGATCCGAAGTCGAGGGAAAACGTGCAGACTCTGGCCGTAATTGTGTAGGCGAAGAGGGACTGGAGTTGGCGGCGGTTGATGTAGCAGTGGACCCCATGGTCGATCAAGTCAAGTGCTCTGGTGCTCTGCCCAGTACTGGCTGGAGTGAGTGGCAGAGAGAGTCCAGGAGTGGAGGGAGGAAGTAGGCACTCTAGTCCTGTCGGTCAGTCGGTGATAGGCCCAGGCCTGGTAAGGTCGATCCACTTTGTCGGGATGGATTTAGTAGATGGAGGAGTGGCAGTGGGCTGGCTGTGTTTGTTCGCTTTCACTCTCACTTTCCCACTTCCCTTCAAGTCAGGTAGGTCAGATCAAGTCAGTTTAGGCTGTGTGTGGTGCTGCAGTGCCTTCTTCTGTCCAGTCCCATTGAGCCGCCTGCTGTGTTCTTGTTTCTGTTTCTGTCCGGTGCTGTGCTGTGCTGGGTGTGCCGGAGCGGCTGCTGGCTGGTGCTTGGTAATCCAATAAACGTGTTCCTTGTCGTTCGTCCCTGTCGGTGCTTTGGACGGGGGGGCGCTTTTGATTGATGGAGCATTGAACCATTAACTCGCACTAAAAGTACATCAAGTACGGATTGGGAGTGTATGGATAAGCAATCATCAGATCGCAAGGGAAATCAGAAATGAGAAATTCTGACGGAAGAGAAAGCTGGGACAAGTTACAACCTTCTCTCTATTTCAGTAGGGAACCCGTCTATTGGCTTTCCATTTGACTTTCTCGAAGCAATCGAAGGGAACGGAAGGGGGAGGGGGGAAGAAGCTGTTTATCGAGCGGCTTTAGTCGGGGCTGCAGGGAGGGGCGTTCTCCCTCTCAATCTTGTAGGTACGTAGGGCAGGCATATTTTTGAAAGTCCCCAGCCTCAGCATGCAAATCGGACGCATTGGATGGATACATGTAGGTATGTAGGCAATAGCTAATCAGGTAGTTATTCGGCAATACATGATAGGGTTTCGGTACGTAGTCCACGGGTACCTCCCAAGACCCAAGACCCAAGGCTCCTTTGAGGAGGTAACAACAACGCCTAGATCTATCTAAGAGCTGCACTACAGGACTGGACGAGAACGACGGGCAGGCTGGCGAGAGCCAAGCAGAGACGGCCCCCGGCTAGACCCAACTCGCAAGAAAGCCACAATCATGTGTAAAGTGCATACAGGCATCAGCATCAAGCAGAGGACAGGGTTTGAATTGTAAATGTGTGCAGTTGTCTTAGAGACACCGTGAACATGTCCAGTAAGTATATATGTACTCAATGCCAACATCTGGTACCCGTGGGCATCAGGTAGGCGGGATGGGAGTAAGTGAGCCAGCAGGATTCGGGGGCATCGGAGCTTGTGTTGCATTGAGCAGTGTCCATCCATTGATATCGTCCGGTGCGATAGGTTGATGATACATGTAGCCCAATCCACAACAACATTGACCCTGATTTGGAGACTTTTTATCCATCTATATAAACTAGTCAGTCACATACAAATATATGCCAGGCACCTTATATCCATCTATCTATTCTATCTATCCTATTGAATCTGGCGCCATGGCCTAGGTTCATATACCTTATGCTTTGGAATTAGTCTCGAGGCACGCCCCAGGCATTGAAGTATATTTGCTATTCCATTGTGTCTACCATGAAGTATACTCGAGCATGAATCGATCCAGTAATGCTCCTTCGGTCATTCACATCCACTGTCTGGTGAGTTGTCATCCGCATCATCCGGTCCCTTGTTTCGAGAGCCGGGTGGAAATGAATTGGTATGAGTAGAATGTGTATGCAACCCCCAAGATATGCACCGGTATGTAGAACAACAACATGACGAACTGCTGTGCTGAAGACCATCAGTCAATCGCCACCACCAAAGAGGTTCTCATTCGCTGCTGGCCTGTCTACGTACATGCCTTGGCTGCTTGGTCTACCAATTAGCCAAGATACTTTATTACCGTGCCAAGCAGAGCGAATACCCAATTGCTTAACCGTTTACACCCCCCTGGCAGCCTGACATAAGTCTGGTAGTGTGGTATATGGGTATGTACCTACAGTACTGATGTTGTACGTGGGGATACCTGACATCACACCTGCCGCTCGCTGCTTTCGTGAATGGCATTCTTTGTCGGCCCGTATACGAGCTTCCCCCGATCCCGTCTTGAACACCTCAAGCTGAATGTCTTCAAGTACATGTATGTAATATTCGCTATCAAGCACTCTTTAGGGCATATAATCACCGATGCATTTGATCTTGCACTTCTGTTGGTGTGTATATAGACAGAGTATATGCCATTCATTTGACCAAGGATTTGAGCATGAAGAACCTATTGGAGAACCAGCCGCGTCAGTCCTGGGGAGACACGAGTCTCTTGTCAGAGCAAGCCTGTCAGAGCGACATTGCCTGCCCCCAATGTAGCCAAGTCCATCGAGCTCTGGGGATCCACTCCAGGGTTTCCCTACCTTCCATCCTGGCGCATGGCACCACGGCTTCGCGACTTCGCAACAGGCCTCAACGTCGGCGCAGGTTTCCTGGTGGATATCGTCACTGTAGCTCCGACGTTCGTTACATGAAATTGTAAGGCTGGCAACGCCCATGTTGGATTCGGCACCTCCAATAGTTGCATTGCAGATGGCATTCTTTAGGCCCAGGGGAAACTCTCCCAGGTCCGGCTATGCAAGTAGGTTTTAGGTTGAACAGCTTTACAAATTGAAGCTATATAGAGTTTCTGTTCCTTCAAGGTCGCACAGCATGAAAGCATGTTGGCCCGTAATGGCCCCATAACTCCCACAGTTTGAGCGTCCCAACATACAAAGCTGGCTTTGGTTCCTAGCAGCGACACTAGTAACTGTTTCTCTTCTCAATATCGCCCATCGTGGAGTTAGTTTGCACTGGGCATATAACAGGGAGATTACAGTCAACGCTGACCTTCCATCGTCTTGATAGACAAACAAGGCGGGTGTGGCGTGTTGTTCGAAAAGCATTGTCGCAGCAAGTAGTGCGTGCGTGTAATGCAGGGATTCTGTGTTTCCAATATAGTCATAATGAAATGCCTTGGTACCCACACTTCAGCCTCAGGGCTGAACAAGTCCAGCACCTTTCTGTCATACATATGGGTAGAAACTCAAGTCGGCAAGAATATAGACGACCCTCTTTTAACTCATCAGTATCCTCCTGCCCATGATGGCATTCACTATATGAGTGTATAGCTGCTAACTCACTACTGCCTGTGGAGACTTGAGACTTGCTACATGCAACTAATCATCGCAACGTGGAGACAAAACACATCAAATCAGATGAAACCCAGGCACAGCTGCGACTAACTCTTATGTTATTATCAACATTACTTATACATGCTTAATACGGCACTCGGCTGCTGTGACCTGTGTCTTCATCTTTGTCCAGCCCGTTCGAACTGCAGTGTATCACTAGTGTTGCATTCTATGCTTACGTGAACAATATCAAGCTTTGAGGCTTTCGTGCCTTGCTGCTTGGAGCCGCGTTCTAGTGATATTGTTGAGCAAGCATGTAAAGAACATGCTATCGACAGACCGGCCCCCAGCGAACTCTAACGGCTAGGATGGCTCAATATGGTTATAATAAGACAGCGCAATAGCAGCAGACTTGTCATATGATAGGTATATGTTGAGCACAGTTCGCTGGCTCTTTGATCGTCTTGGAGGGATTCTGATTCTTGAGGTGTAGTAAACGCTCAGATACTGGTTAAGAAGAAAGGAATCGAGTTCTTCAGAATCTTGATACAAATCCCATATACCAGTAGCCTTATTTCGCCTTGAAACCACCTTTACGATGGTCACACGCCCACGTGGCGAGTCATTCTAAACTCCATAGGTTCGGATGAAAATTGGCAGGCTACAAGTGAACGAACACTGGTTAGCCATGGTCAAGTGTCGTTCATCTATACTCCTTCTCACGTACCTGTGCATACCTATCTGCGCATCTATCCGACAGGTCTTGATTCCAGGTGGATGCCACATTTTACCTAGAAAAAGTCGAGAATGGTTTCAGGGCAGGAAACGTGCAGCAATTGTCGTAATCCTTAGTTGTACACCGAGCCGAGCGGCTTGTATCTAACCAAGTCACGCGCAGACTGTTCCTACTCGGTCACGGGGTATCTTGCCGCGACTCGACTCCTGTAACAAGTTCCTATAAAATATGCGATGGCATGTATCTAGTTCTGTACCCCAAACGCTGCGCTCCTAGGATCGATGTATCACGCCCTTTCATGAATCTCAAGCTACCTATCTACTACTGCTGGCTGTACTTTGTTGGGTTTCACTATTCTCCTTCGTCTCAAAGGACATTTCGATGAGTCGCCTATCACTACCGGGCGTAGTTAATATGATCAAATGCTGATGGAATCATCAGCACACGCTGCCCTAATTCCATTGGACATAAGCGAAGTCAAATATATGAGGCCGGTATCAGCTTCGACGTGTTCAAGGAGAACCAAGAAGACTCATCTTCGGATCAATGGGCTAGAATACGGTTGTATATGTGCGCCAGCTTGGTAAAGTTAACCTGACATTGAATATAATTTCGTATATAGGGCCTGGACCGGCCATGGTAGCGCATGGCTTACGCCGAAGACGTAGCTTTTCGACAGACAATACTTAGCACTTCACTCTACATGGTAACGGACGAGAAGCACCGGTGACTTGACATTGGTGCTCATTCAAGGTGCGGCAACATTCCCACGTTGCCACGATTCAATAATATCTTGATTCCATGGTCCCTTACTCACCATCAAACATGTACTGGTCATTTATGAAGACGATGATCGTGCGCGGCCTGCTAACATGCCGTGGTTACAGAATGAAGTCTTACCACCACCCAAGAACTTTGTTGGTAAGTTGTTCAATTCAACGCTGTGCCGGGCAAACTGCCTATAGACTTGCTTTGAAATACTGACCGCCCTGTGCGCCTGTATAGTGCCTGCCAGTCAACCCCCTGCGGGCAGGGTCCTTCACCTTTAGTACCACAAGACATTATTCGCCATCCACCATCACCGTGGCTGATCGGAATCTCAAGAGCTATGCATCAGTTTCCGGTGCCTGAAGGAAGAATTCCGACTCATCAGGGGCATTTTCCATTGCCTGCCGCTGGATGGCCCGAAGTCTACGCTTGCGCTCCATCATGCCCTGCGTATCCTCGAACTGCTGACCCTTGATCGAGGGTGTGACTTGATTTCCATCCTCGCCAAATAGGTATTGCGGCTGCTTGTTTGGATCTTGCTTAAGGGTCCATATTCCCTTGTTCTGCGGGCCATCCCCCATATGCCAGACAAAAGGCTCCATATGCTCCTTCTCCACATGGGCGCGCAGGGCGCCTTCGTCCACAAACTCTTGGGGCTGATGCTGGTGCTCGGCGCCATTCTCATTCGTAGTAGCCCCTTCGCCCAAGGCCGGCGTCTTGAACAGCTCGTTGCTGCCACATTTGCCCCAGCGGCATACCAGCGGCGGCTCCGTGCTGCAATGCATGAGAAGCACGTGTTTCCGTAACGTATCCATGTTCTGAAGCTCGGCCGGACACCGTGTAAGCTCCCCCTTCGGATTCATGTCGTGCCATTCGCAGTCGAAAGACATGTACCTGGGATCCGACTGTAGATACCACTGTCTAATCGTCAGGTCTGGCGGCTTAGGCGGGCGTCCCCTTCTCCTGGGTTCTTGGTTGGAGGCCGTAGATGCTGACTTGGGTTTTCTTGTTGTCTTGTGGCTGGCTGAAGATGGTACTCCTTTATTGGGATTATAAGGGGTGCCTGGCTTCCATCCCTTAGGACGACCTCTTTTACGCGGCTGCGGAGTGGCGTCCTCTCCCTCATGGCTCATGCTGTTGGACATGGCAGCTCCAGCAGCTGGGGACCCATGGGCTTTCCTTGGTTGCAACCTCGTCGGCAGCTTAATTTCTAGCGACAACTCGTCCCTACTCCGAGCAGCTGGACTCGAGAACAGGGTTTGTCTTCTGCTGGATGGCGCAGGCGAGGAATTAATAATGATGGAAAATTGCGATTCTTTTCGTGGCGACGGATGCAAGACGTGGTGTGCACTTGGCTGTGAATTTGGGATGATGGATGTAGTGATGTCCGAGACGACTGGTGTAATTGAATCATCTCGCTGATTGTTCCCTATAGAGTAGCCATTTCCATAGGGTCGGCTTGTGGAATGGCCGTTTACACCTAAGTCGCTTGCTACATCCTCATGAGGTTGAAGACCCTCTTGCAAAGGCATGATGCCGAGCTAGGCAGGCCAATTATTTGAAATAGTTTTAGTGCCAACTCGCTGACAGAAAATGAGCAACATGAGGCTGTAGGCTTTTTCAGATAGTCTTTTTTCAACGGGAATTTAATATAATTATACCCAGTGGCCACTTTAGATCATATCTCAGGATGGGACAGGTACAACGACGTCGAGAAGGAATGATGGTAGTGTGGGCGCAAGACGCGGCGCGCTCCTGCAAGTAATAAAAGTACAAAGGCCATTGCATGCAGGGGTGATATCGGGTTAGTGCCGTAGCCAGAGCCCCAGTTTTGCTGAACTGTCGTCCTTTCTGCCCACTCAGAAAAAAAGGGTGAAGTATACATATCATCAATACTTTAAACAGAAACATTCAACCTCTACCACCACATATCGCTCATACATGAATCCTTTATAACTTTCTAAGAATACAGACGGCGCAAACATGGCTCTGAGCGAGCCAAGGACGACCCTGAGCCAGTCTTCGCTCTGTATTATCCATTCATTCCATATACTTGCGGCCTGACTCAAGTGCTTGAGAACAGGCACGTGAGCTTTTCAAAGTATCAAGCAGACGCAATGGGATGGGTCAGTGATTACTAGCATCATCAAACATATATCGTAAGTAGGTAGCTCTTCTACGTATTGAGAAAGTTGTGAACCCGATGACAATCTCTGTTGGGATACGGCTGCTATAACTTGCCCACAATCCTGCCCAGCTCTCATTTTATTGGAGGGGCAGTGGGAAGCCATAATCAGATGTGTGCACATTATGTACGTCTCGGCGCAATAACTCCTTTTTTGTTCAAGGTGCCCCCGATAAACAAGTCCCTCGGCCTGTCTCTTATTGGTGATGCGCCCCCTCCAAAGCCTCATCGCTTGGAGATGGCGTGAGGAAATGCCCTCAAGAGCCTGAGGCCTCGCCTTCGCCATCGCCAGAATCAGGAGGCTCAGCTGTTGATTCTGTCGCTGGGTATCCATTTGCAGCGGCCAGTCGAGCATCTTCCTTCTTTTGACGCAGAGCTTCCGTCTCTTTGCGCATCTTCTCGAGGTTGAAGTTCTCATCATCATCGTCGTCGTCATCATCGTCGGCATCAGCCTCGTTATCTTGGTTGAAACGCCAGTTACCGCTCTCAAACAGAGCACGACCAGTCGCTTCCTTGGCTGCCTTAGCTTGCTCTTCAGCTGCCTTCTTGCTAATGCGCTCCGACTTCCACTTGGCGAAAGACTCAGGTGTGACGGGCGTGAGAGTCCCGGTAAGTTTATGTCTCTCGGATTCCAAGAACTCCTCAAGAGTCAAAGTCTTGAGAGGAGACTTGTCCAACAAAGCCTTCTCGGCCGCTCGCTGTTCCTTGGTCTTGAGTACGAATCTGGGAGATATTAGTGTTTGCTGATATGCAAACCAGTGTAGAAACGGGATGCTTACCCAGGTGGAAGTGCATGCTTATATTTGCAGTTATTGCCGCCGTTCGGACATACCCAGAACCAACCGTACTTTCCGTCTTCGATGGCCTCGATGAAGAATTTGCAAACCTTGTCGGTGGTGGTCTGTTGGTTGCCCTTCTTAGACAGGACAACACTTCGGAGCTTCTCCTCGTCCCAGTCATCAGAAGTCTCCTTCTTCTTCTGCTCCTCCTCTTCCGCTCTGCCATCCGTGTACAGGTTGATCTTCTCGGTCTTGCGCTCGACCGAGAGATCGTGGGAGAACTTGCACTTCTTACCCTTCTCACAATCTCCCTTCTTGTAGAAGATGCAGACGACGGTCTTGGGATCGACACCAAATGGAACCTTCTGGATTTGCGCGGGCCTGGCAAGAAGCTCGGCGTTCTCCCTTTTCGCATCCTCGGCGGCCTTCTTCTCACGGGCCTTGGCTTCCTTCTCAGCAGCCTTGCGCTTTTCTTCGGCAGTACCGGTGGCGGTCGCGTTGATCTGCTTGATCTGTTTCTGAGCCGCCGAACCCTTCTTGTTTTTCATGCCAAAGGTCTTGTCGGCAATGACCTTAGAAGCCGCGGGCTTCTTGGCCTTGGGGTCATCCTTCTTATTTTTGGGAGGCATTGTGGTGAGTAGATGTAAAGGAAATTCTAGTTAGATCAATCGGGTGTCCGTCCAAGTGGTCGTTTTCGTTGTCAGGCAACGATTTCGTCGGTAAATTGGGAAGTTGGTGATCACTGCAAGCAAACCACCTTCCGTCCTCTTTGCTGAATAGTTAGTTGGTGGGTTGAGACGTGGGGCAATAGTGTAGATGTGTAGAGCCTAAATTTAATCCAGCACCCCCCGGCCCCGTTGACGTACGTCAAGTCACATGACTGGCCGCAGTGCAGTGGCTAAGCCTATCGCTTCAGCCACTTGACATCAATCAACCTTCAATGCTCCAAAGGTGGCCTCTCACTGAACAGCAGCTTGACCTTCAACCCAAGCCAACCCAAGCCAACCACAGTCAAGGTATGCCAGACTCGATACTTCCTTGGTATGCCACCCACATCCAATGCTGCTTATTTTTCCGTCTCTGAGCCTTAGACTGACTTAGCGGCGCCAGATCGTCTTCAGTTAAAGCTCGAGAGATCCAGCTTCCTTATCGATATCGACTCCAGCAGACTGAACAGATAATCGCGACCATGATCTCCGACGACGATCTCTACAGACTGGCCATCTTCCTCGGCTCCGTTTCTATGGTTCTCATTGTCGTCTACCATTTCTTCGAGGTCAATTCAGTAGAAGAGGGTGGACTTGCCGAGAAAGCGGCCAAAGCCCGACCCGCGCAACAACCTGCCGCCGTTGGAAAGCAGACCCCTACGACCAAGTGAAGGAGAAATGCGGCGCACTACCGACTCACGGCGGTCTCAAGAAGCAATTGGAACAGAAATGGAGGGGTGTATTCAACTGTGATGGGTTGCGGTGGATTATAACATTGGCGCAAACGGCGGGAAAGCCCACGGGCACAAATACCCAGTCGCATGCCTTATAAGAGAGGGCACATTTCCCCTATGCGCGATGATGCATTCCCCTATACGCGGCGACGCATTCCCCTTTGTTCGACGATGTAGAAGGGGTTTTCTCTATATGGACCCTTCGGCGATGCGAGCCTGCCGAACTACAGAGTGGTAGAGCAGTGCGAATTCATAATGAGCGACACCACTCGCTTCTGCGACAGGAGATAGATCAAGTACCAACCTGTTAATCGACGTGCCTTCCATTGATACATGTTCTGACAGTTTTATAAGCTTGTGCAAGCGTGAGATGAAGACATGATGTTGATTTGCGTTCTGTTTGTCTATACCTACCTAATATCGTCGAATAATAGGAGGTAGCGCATAATGTACCCATATCTGGAATTCGCATAGTCCAAGAAGCTCCCAGCGCCTGTCAGTCAATTCAATGCAATGTTCGGAGCTCTCTTGATTAAGTGGATTGAGTGGCCGACCCGGATCAGGCACTTGGCGCTAGTGCAGCTCTCGCCCCTTCCAGGGACCCACTTATCAGGCAAAGATCAGGCAGAGAGAGGCAGCTGCGGCCCCAAACAACTGCGGCCCCAAACCCAGTCGCGCGTTGCGTCCTCCCATCAATCCTTTCCATCAAATCTGCACCCTCTTCCATCACCATCATCCATCATCTCGAACCTCTTCTCTCTAACCAAGGGAAAGACTCAACTTACACTTCTTCATCTTCGGCTGCATCCAACTTGTTACGCCTCATCCACACGCTACAGAACCTTTTCGCGCGTGGTCTGACAGCCTTTTTTTCTTCACTTCTATTCCACTGCTCCTTCCACTGCCAAACATACATATTCTGCCCAAAGTCCTCCCCGACCTGCGGAATTACTCATATTGCCAACCCATCGCCTCTGAAATATCCACACTTTCAGTCGCCTATAATCTATTAATCGACGCACGCGATCCCCTTTGCGCGCACCTCCAACCCAACATCCCATCTCCCCGAGTCGCAACTTGATACAAGAACGCGTCTCTACCCATCACACGCTCTACACCAGACACTCAACCACTACTCTCTACCAACTCTACCAAAATGTCTGGAAAGCTCGACCAGTCTCTCGATGAGATTCTCTCCACTCAGCGCCGCACCGTTGGCGGTCGCCGCGGTGGTGCTCGAGGAGGACGGCGCTCTGTCGGAAGAGCCGCTGCCACCGTCGCCCCCGTTGGCGGTGTGACCAAGACTTCAAAGCAGAAGGGAGCTGCCGCAGCCAAGCAAACACCCGCCAAGGGCGCTGTGGCTGGCGACAGCAAGGTTGTCGTGAGCAACCTGGTAAGTCCACGCACTCTGTCGCAATAACCCACACAATTACTAACAAAACATACAGCCTAAGGACGTCAACGAGGCACAGATCAAGGTATGTTTCCACTGAGGCTTAACCCTGCCGGTGGAATTTCATCGACTATCCATTTTTATCGCGCGCGCGTGCATCTCGAACCAACGATCTACATCGCCTCGACTTGATCCATTCGGTTGAGGGATGTATGGATGTGGCCGGTGTAAAGCTGTCAGCTGCCCAGCCTCCTTCATGATTACAACGTGCATGCATCTTGCATTGCAACGCATTCAATCCGAAGTTGAGCAGGTCCTTGTCAGATGAACACTGTGCGCTTTGGCGTCAACCGCAGAAGGCCTGGCAACCCTTGCTTGCGAGTTACATCAGTGTCGACAAGTTGACTATGGCGCTACTCATGGCATGCAAACCCGAGGCTGGAAAGGCTTTCCTGAGGAAATTCATGGTGAACTCTAAGCACGTACAAGTGCTTCCTCCAACCTGCAACGAGCACAGCAGTGAGCTACAGCAACACCCAGACACTACTGGTACATCTTCAGTGAAGTACAACGAGGTGCAATACTTCCGTCAATTTGAGCAACCGGGGTTTCCATTTCTCACGCCGTACATGGCGTACTGCGCAATAAAAGAGCGCTTGTGGGATGATCAACTTTGCTTGATTGAGGCAACACCATTGGGCAAAAGAGATTATGTCAGTTATCTCGTATTGGATATAGCCTATGGTGAAACGTCGAGAAAGTGGCTACTGGTTGTGGGCATCTTGTGGGCGGGGGGTTGAGATGTTTCTGGCTTGTTGCACATGTTGCTGGGTGTTGAGACGGCCTGCTCCATACTGTACTAACGCTCACTGCTTGCTCGTTCACGGTACTCCTGTGGTGTGCCACCAAAGGTGCTTGGCTCACATTACTTTCGCTAGCCGAGTAGCGACGCGTGGGCGATATGATACGAAACGAAACACTTACCCGTTAATTTATTGATCACTAACATGGCATGTCCTTCGATAGGAGTACTTCATCTCGTCTGTCGGTCACGTCAAGAGAGTTGAGCTCTCTTATGGCCCCAACAGCATGAGCCGCGGCATCGCTACCGTCACTTTCGGTTCTGCTGATGGTGCGCAAAGGGCCTTCAAGGCTCTGAACGGCCTCTTGGTGGACAACAGACCCATCAAGATCGAGATCGTCGTTAGCGCTGCCAATGCCGCTATGCTCCCTGCACCTAAGACGCTCACAGACCGCATTTCACAACCCAAGTCGCAACCCAAAGCTCAACCTAAGTCTGCCGCCTCTACCAAGAAGGACGCTGCCGCCAAGGATGCCAAATCTGGCGCTGCTGGAGCACAAGGCCGAGGCCGAGGTGCTCGCCGCGGTAAGAGCGCTCGCCCGGCGAAGAAGACGGCCGAGGAGCTCGACTCTGAGATGGCGGACTACTGGGGATCCGGCAACCCTGCCGAGAACGCCACTGGCAGTGCCCCTGCTGCTGGAAATGACGACGCCGCTATGGAAGATGAGATCTCTGTATGTTGTACCACAGCCAAACACACGATGCATAGTGCTAATAATCTTGGACAGTAAACGATTCACAATACAAAGCGAACGACTTTCGGACGAAGTTTTATGAGGTTCGCATTGGACTGGAAGGTTGTAGTTGGCACAAGGTGTGGTCTTGGGTTGGACTGTCAGTTGCTTGCCACGATTGGCACTACGTCGCCTTTGCTTGCACACAAATTGTCACCTACGAATTGCAACCCGGTTTGGGATGAAGGATGGACCGGTAGTGCGTTGTATCATTTTTCACACTGGCTTCATTTGGCAAATCAGTCTGAACAGTCTCTTTTTTTCAGTGGTTATAGCGAATAATGAAGATCGAGCGATATCCCACGACACTTGTCTTAGATATACATATGTGACAAGCTTACTCTCACGAGGTGCTTCTGTCGGCATATCAAACTGTGATTAGTTCTATATTATGTGTCATGCTGGAATGCGAAGTGCATTTGTTCGGATGTATGTCTGCCTACACTGACTCATCTGGCTTCCTCATTCTCGGCTACGTCTAGACATTGATTCTTCGGCTGTAGAGCCTGCTCCAAACACAAGCTCGGTCAGCTGACTGGTGTAATATCCGACGTTATGTGTGAACCACGTACATATACCAACTTCCTGGTAGACCGACCCACAGACTTTGTTCTATTGTGGCGGAATAAGAGATATATCACCTCCAGAAGGATCGATAGACACAATCTGCAACCAATGATGATATTCCAACTTTTTCTCGACTTGCTAGGCCCCAAGAGAGTAATGTAAGTACGTACGTGAGACTCTCTCACCGATTCCCCTTTTTCGTTTTAGGCATTATTATTGTATACGTTAGCCAACATAGCATTGGTTATTGGTTGTTAGTTGGTCATGATTAATCATCTTCGGTGTGTAACATGTACGCATAATCCTATTATGCATAATACTCTGTCTTATTGTCTGTTAGTTCCGGGGCCCTTCCCTTCTCAGACAATTAACTACACAGCATTGCGAATTTGGTCCTTTTGGGCCGGTTGGAGACTGAGTGGCTGCCTAAGTGGCAGGTACGCCATGTAAGTTGGGGGTCGTTGCCGAGCACACGAGATCCGGACTCGTATTCATCAAGGATTGTCGCCGGGGCGTATGGGTAAGGAGACGGACAAGGGTTGGCTCAGCCCACGGGTCTCTCGGGGGTGGCTCTACTCCCTCTTCCCTGTGAGTTCCTTGTCGATTCTAGGACCGGGACAAGGCCAGACGGTACAAGGCGAAGATAAGGTCGGCAAGGAGCTCGAGTCGTGGTCGTCCGCGTTTTGCTTTCCCTCGGGCAAAGCACTCTAAGGCTCAGACTCCTGTTGCCGAGCTTCTTTCTGTATCATAAATGATATTTGGAGGAAGGTTGTTGGGCTGTTGTGTGTCGCCCGTTTTTGGTGCTGTCATCGTCAGAAGCTGGATGGATGGCGTTTATTAATCCATCCCTGAAGACACACGCTGGGAGCTTTCGAGATCGGAATTGTACAAAAGTAGATCAGAAGAGCATACGTGCAGGCTGGTAAGTATCTCCTGACCGAGGATTGATCGCGTCAGCAACAGTGACAGTGACAGCTAGAGTGATATTAAAGCAAACTTGGTCAAAGATACCACTCCTTGTATGACGATGTGAAATAGACTTGGTGGTTCGTCCAAGAATACAATCAAACCGGTACGAAAGGGATGGAAGAAAACAGGACCTGGGGAGGTGTATGAATAATGCAATAATCCTACTGCTAGGACTACACGGAGTCCTTTGCGAGAGAAGTGGATATTCTCTCTTGAGTCGTAAGTTGTCGCTATCTCGCCTTTGATATCTGCTTGCTGGGGCTGGGTTAGCTGCCCGCTTGCCGGTAAGGTATGGGCTGAGATGGGATGTTGGACCGGTAAAGACGACATTAGGTATGAGGAATAGCCCGAGGCACTTTGTCCCGGGAACCCCGTCATCCTCTATGCAAGTGCACTATGTAATCCAAGACCGTAGTGTAGCCCCTTTCACGAGATTCTCAGGGGTTTGGCTCCCGGACGCAAGCCGACTGGTTATGCGAGGTAATCAAGGCTGGTTGCTGAACTTGCTTTCGTAAACTTGGTTCCGGTCTCTATTCTTCTCTACCATGTACAGACATGAGAGAAAAATCAAAATCAAAGAGTGTTAGAGCTTGGCTTAACCCGTTTTTCAATTTACCCGGCTCTGTCGTGAAAAAAGATCCTCTTTTTCCACGTCTTTATGATCTGTCACCTCGAGACCCACCCGTCTAGCGAAACATTTCTACAAGACTATAACATCTCGGTGGTGAATATGTTGATTTAGGCGGGAAGGGGAAAAAACCTCAGTAATGATGCGTTTGTGTGTGTGGAACCTGAGTTGACTTAGCATGCTCGTGGTCGTTTCAGTTCTTGCAGATTCGAAAACTTCGTTTTGCCATTTGATGAGGCTGGACGCATGCAGCAGAAGCCTCGTAGCCCAAAGAAATAAGAAATGCGCTGGCACTCCAGCAGCCACGCAGCCACGCAGCCAAGGGCCGGTCAAAAAAAGGGGGACGAGGGCCCAGACTCAGTGCAGTCTGCAGTCCGCAGATCGGTGACGAAGAGCTAATTCGCCGACATATGCATTCACCGGCCAGGCTACTACCTTTACATACATGTCTTCAGCGGGTTATGTAGCCATTCATCGCCTGGAACCACTTGCCGTCGCAGCTGATCTTCTGGCCAGGTCGGCGATGATGTTAGAGTGACGACGAGAAAGAAACATCCAGCCACTGTTTGGGTCGCAATTTTGACCAACCAAGATTCTGTCCCTAGGAGTTCCGGTTAGGCTTACTTGAAATCAAGTGTCAGATAATGATATGCAAGCTCAGCCAGGCTCTCGCATTAAGGCATTGTTTTCTCAGATCACACCGTTACCTTTCATAAGAATATTAAGGAGCTGATATTCATCTATAGTGGCTGTTGGTAGATAGGTTCCCTCAGCTGAGAAAGGGTAAGCCTCTGAAGAGACGAGCGAGGTGGCTGGGTTCGAATCTGCCAAGGCTTTGAGACATTACATTTCGTATCAAGAGAAAGTGAACAAAGGAGGTTGACTCGATGACTTGATGGTGACGGGAGATCTACAGGTACTCTCTGCCTTCATAGCACGGTGCTCCGGGATCGAGGCGCTGATCTGTGTCCATTCAGAGCGGCCGGGTCAGCTCAGCGGCGCCTCACTCGCTCGTCAGTATATCACATGGTCATTTAGATGAATGCGAGGCAGTATTTCGACCGCATCTGATAGGGGTGTCAGTGCCAGTGGGTCTCCCCAGTAACGTCAAGACGGGAGCTAAACAGTAGTCAAGCGCGCCGAACCCCGGAACCAGGAAATCACGAATCTGGGTAGGATAGGCAAAGCCTGTCATGGCCTGCAGCAGCAGGGAAAGGAATCACAGCCGAAGCTGCACGGAAGGAAGGCCGCCACGAATCACGGCGGGAGCTGTTCCAATTGGGCCCCGGTTTTGCTGGCGGACCGGATCACCTCATACGATCTATATATCTTGGTGACGACGCGAATAGTCGGACTCCTAAGCCTTTCGTAGGCTGCCATTGGTAACCCCGTACGTTATATGGCAAGCATGACTCGGACTGGGCTGACATATTGGGAATAATGGTGCGCGTTTTCAGAGCAGCCTGTGGAACTTTGGGCGGCTGGTGTGAGGAGTAATCGACAAGCTTCAGGGGTCAGGGGTTGAGGGGATGGATATACTAGTACATACTGGAAAGACAGACAGGCTGGTAAAAATCACCTGCGCAACCAATGCTAGGCCCAGTCGGGCTCTCTCTTCGACTCTTTCAAGGTGGAAATTGCATATCACCAGCGTACGTGGTGAAGGTTCCCATCAACAGAACATGCCATCCAATACAATACACCGTGCACGTAGTTAGCCACAGTCTCCACCAGGGCGTGACGCCTCTGAATATATCGGGATGCCAATTCGATGCGATCTTCGGATAGCCACCGCACATGTGTACATAAGACAAGCAGATATTACAGGCATGCAGACTCGTCAAATGTAGAGGACGCATATGCCGGGCCCTGGATGGGCTGCCATATACTGCTTTCGGAGCGTGGTGGCTGACGGGAGGTTGCATCAGCTAAAACGAAGCGCATCTTTGACAGCTGCCGCTCCACAAACGGATAGGACGACCGCAGCTTGTCCCCAACTAACGTATACCCCCGAACTAGGGAACCTGAGCGCGGGTTTCCAAGCAAGGCCAATTTAATAAGAAAAAGAAAATATAGGGAAAAAGAAGACTATACTGGGGGGCACGGGCACGGGCACGGACATGGGCGTGGGCATGTGGCCCGGAGCCATAAGAGATCAACGGCAATATCGCCACACAGTACTCGGAAGCGGTAGTAGTAGGAGGGAAGAAGAAGAAGAAGAAAAGAAAGGGTTCCCGGTTCCGAGGTCATATCCTACATACATAGAATCAATACTATGCGCCATAGGCGTTGCAACGTGAATAGTGAGTGAATGGCAGCGGTTTTTTCCTTTCGAGAAAAGTACCATATGATATGCTGTGCTAATGTCGATGGCACTCGCGGCAACCCCTCCAGCCCTCCAGGGAGCTTAGCGTTGCTGCAGGATAGGCGATAGTGGTTCAATCCAACCCTGGAAGGCTAGAGTGAACGTGGTATGCATGTTGGGGTGCTAGCGGTGCTGGTAGGGGGTATCCACGAACCGTTATCCGTTAATGTCTTTTGGTGGTGTTGAGCCGGAGGATGCAGGTCACGACGGGCGGAAGGACAGCCGTTAATCTATCATCTGAGGAAACATTCGATGGCGCCGTTGCATGCACGCATATCCTGGCATTGGAGGCGGGTTGTACATCCGGAGGGATTTCGTTGGGTGAAGCAGTGTCGACGGCCCAGCAGCCGGGTTGGTTGAGAATGTGACAGATCACAGAGAGGGTTTCCCGTTTCCCGCATCATAAGAGGAGGAGGGTAAGGTAGGTAAGTATAGTCGGGACTTGTAAACGAGCCGTCCGCCCTTCGGTACATGTCACAGAGTACATACATGTAGGATCATACTCATAACCACATCAGTATTCCATCAGCCAAGTGGGAGACGAGTCAGTGGCAGTGGCAGTGGCAGTGACTTGCAGTCAGTTCTACAACGTGTAACCTATAGGCACGTACATAAGGTATAGGCATGATGAAGGACCGGAACAGATGGTATAATGAATGGGCAGTGGCTGGTCAGGTTACACAGAACAACTCGGTGTGTGTTGTATAGTAGACCAGAAGTAGGAAGTAGGAAGTAAGGTAGGGTTCGATACGTGCCGAGTCAGCCTCCACCTCCACTGACAAAAAAGAAAAGACTGAGACTGGGCGCAAAAAACAGCGTGGGACAAGCTTAACGGTCAGAGTAGGAGCGGCTATTGGTGGTGCTGCCGATCACTCCCCACTATTCGACATGCAATATGACCGATGAATTCATGGTTCAATGGCAGTAAAAATGCCCCGACACCACCTAACTTGCCCAGACAGGCCAGTAGACCTGTAACTAGACCAACTAGACCAGTCCACGATCAATCAATCAATCAATCAATCAATCAATTGATGCAATTGGGACAGAAGAAGTCACGACCGACTACGTTTGCTACCTTCCCTACCTTCCCTACCTCCTCATACCTACTTAGGTTACTAAGTACATACTTACTTCTCTACCTTCCGTTAGTAGCAGTAGTCTCCTGTCCCTTGAGGTCTTGTCTCCTGTCTTCTGCCTCCTGCCTCCTTCCCTATTCTGTTGTATTCTCTCTTTCTCTCTCGCTACTTACCCAACTTTGGCTACTTCTTTGTTTTCTCATTTGATTTTATTTCAGACCTGAACACAAGAATAAAACCGACAGGTGAAAGCTGACCGGTCCTTCATGGGTGATTAATCGACTTACACATTTTTCATGCTCTTGGCTAAGCATTCGCTTCTTTCCTGATACCCTTCAACCTTCAAGCCTCACCTTGCCTTGCCTTACCTAATACGCCGGGCCAATATCACTGGCAGGAATTACGCCTGCTCTGCTTTGCTCTGCTCTGCTCTGCTCTGTCCTGCCTTGCTCCTCAAGACTTATAAAAGCCCACCTGTCCACTCTTCAATGGCGACAAGCCACTATTATGGGGGAGGACCTTTTCACCAGACATATCATCCTCACAGTCACCATCACAGCAACACCATGAGCAACACCGACTATCGGCATGCCGCCGCCGCCCAGTACCCTTACCAGCAGTCCACCTCTGCCGATGGCTTCACCCCCGAGATGCGGGATCGACAGGCGCGGGGCAAGGATCCCTACCACGATTCGGGAGACGATTCCGAGGGGGCAGGCGGTGATTGGGGTGGCCGGAACCGAGGCTCCAGGTATGCATCTATTTGGTTCGCTTCATTCGCCTTTCTCGACTAACCGAGTTCCTCCATTGCGTTTGTTTTCTTCATGTGTATATATACTTCAAGTAAATAAAACAAACCCGTGTCCAACTGACCATGTATTTCCTCTTAGGGACGAGTACTACGCCTACACGGAGCAGCGCCGACATGCTGCTCAGATTTTAGACAATCCAGAGCTGCTCATGGCCAATGCCCAACGCGAGGGCGATGTAAGTTCTGGACCCTGTTCTCTGAGTCTTGACCCCCACGGCCCCCCAACCCTCAACCCTCAACCCCCAGCACTGCCCGCAATGGCCCATTCATCCGGCCCGGTCTGCGTTATCCAAACAATGAGAACACCGGTATTCATCCGATGACGCCGCAACTGCGCAACTTGTTATTTGAGAAGTAGTTCTTCCTGCCCTAGCGGCGACAAGGGTGGTTTCCATAATTAGCAAACAGCCCACCTTGGCCCCTACCACCCTGCCCGCCCGTCCTGGATGTCCCGCAGAGCCTGCCAAGAAAGTTTCATTATTCCTGCCATCGTTTTCTCCGATGCCTGAGATCCCAAGCTCCCATTGTTCCGACGAACTGAGCAACTTGCCAGCTCTGTTTACTAAATTGTTGTTAACAGAGCATACCGGCCACGCGTCTTCGTTACACGCGTATGCTGTGTGGCGTCGTAGAAGAGGCCGCGCCTTCAACGTCCTCAAAACAGTCAGGGGACAAGAAGAAGAAGTCCAAGTCTTCTCGTCATAGCAGTAGTGGTGGGCAGAAGAGCTCAAGCAGCACCCCAAAGAAGCGTAGCAGTCACGGTGACCGCTCCTCCAGAACACATTGAGCATGCCTAGAGGAAAGAAGCAAGCACCTGGCGGTTGTGGCGGAAGAGGGGTGGGAGTTTGTTCGGATCCTATTTGTCTGACCAGGATCTGCACCAACGGGACCGGCCCCGAATTGATCAACACGAATCATTACGTGACGGTTTTCTTGGAGGAAACAGAACTGCACCCAAAGTTGGCTCTGCCAAAGCGTTGGGCGAGCAGGAATAACAACACTGCAGCTCAAGGAAGCAAGGGTTAGTTGGGATATACGCCACCCCCAGAGGATCATGATTTTACACTGCCTGACCCATCCACTTCCGGAAACGGAACATGTCGGTCAGTTCGATGTACCGATGGGGCTTAGACAAACAAAACGACGGAGTGAAGAAACGAACTTACGGAATAATGGGCATGACAATTTCCTTTGGCGAGGGGGTCAAGGCACATCTCCTTGATGTGATGATAATGATGATTACGGCTTTCCACTTCGGGTCTCCGGGTATCTTTTGTGCTGGGCAGGCGTTCTTGAATTGGGTCTTCTTCTTTAATTATCTTTGGGTCGGCTATCCTATGCTTCTTTGGTCCATGGCGAGGGTGGAAAAGATTGTCTTCTACGATTTTCCCGTCTTCAAAACCGCGAGGTGATGATACCCCCATACGAAAAAGCTGAGAGGCTCTCTATTATACTACACTACTTCTTTTTTAGATTCCACATGCAACATCCTTGTCAAGTGGCTGAAAGATGTAGCTAGGCTTACACTAATGGTTTGGTAAATATTTACCCTACACCCTCATTGCTATTCTCGTTCTCTATCGGGACTGTCTGTTCGTGGGCAAAGCCGAGTATGATGCACTGATGGGAGGGTTCCCCTATTAGCAGAATAATACCACCACAATAATTAATCATACCATCATACACCGTCACCATAGCATGCATGTATGAAGACCGGCACAGGAAAAGTATGGTTATGTATCAATAAGACTATATGCAAGGAAAGGTATGAAACCTAACACGGGAGTCTCGTACGCTATAACTTAGGTATATATACGGAATGCTGAATCCTGTGCAAAGCAGCAGCCGCCCAATAATCATTGCAGTAGGCCGCCTACTGCGTCCCCCTTTCCCGCTCTTCTTCTCTCGCCCTGTGCTTTCCCCGTTTGTGCCAACTCACTCGACCCTTCCTTTGCCTTCAAGACCTGGACAAGAGAGACGAACGAACAGATTCGCCAGAGGATAAGAGGGTCGATTCCCAGGATGTGGGGTGAGGGTCGGTGTGCATATATAAAAAACTCCTAGAACTCCTTCCAATGAGATAGATGATAAGAGATGACTGATATTGGCGATGATAAGGCTCGTGTCATCGCATTCCCAGGGGGATATCTGCTTGTCCCCCTTCCAAAAAGACCAAGTGATAGAGAGTTCCCCGATAGCGCCGTTGCCCCAAAACAAAACCCGCCCTAATGCCTTGCAATGATATCCCCAAGAGTTACCAGATTCCAGCCCAGTTTTCTCCTTCTTTCAAATCTTCTCTTGCGCAATGCCATGCGATGCTATGCATTAAACGACGACAGCACACTTGTACATCATACGAACAAATAACCGACAACTACGCATACCGCGTGCTGCCCATACGCCTCATACCGCCACCGTATTGCTGTTGCTGCTGTTGTTGATACGGTGACCAGCCTTGTTGGCCATATGCCGGAGGCGGACGTGCCACATTCGCTGCCTGCCACGCGCCGCCTCCGCCATAGCCTCCCTGCCAGCTAGGGTTGGGTTGTGTCGGCTTCATCACACGCCTCGGCCGGCGGCGACGGCAGCAGCTTGCAAGACAGCTCAGGAGGGCGATCAAGATCAAACCGCCGACAACCGCAACTACCGGAATGAAGATTTGTTTGTTATCGTTGATCCAGGCTTGAGCTTGGTTGAGGAAGTTGGATCCCTGACACTGCCCATTGTTGCATTTGCCACCACCATCACAAGGGGTACCATCCAGGAAGTACTGCTTCAGTGTGTAGCAAGCGTTGGGGCCCAGTTGTGCCGATGCGCAGGACAAGGTGCAGCCGCCGGAGCCGCAAGACTTAGTGCTGTTATCTCCGTTGAGATTGCTCACAATGGTCTTGCACTGGAGGTCACGAGACGTACACTGGCCAGAAGCGCAGGTAAGCCCGGCGCCATCGGAACCACACTTCTGACCGTCCTCAGCCTTGACATCCTTAGGACACGTCGGTGCTGTGCCGCTACAGGTTTCCGCAGGGTCGCAAGATCCAGTGCTCGCTCTGCAGACTGTCCCGCCAGATGCGAATTGACATTGTGGTGTGCAGCAGTCTTCGTTGGATGGATCGCAGACTGAGTTTCCCTTGAACTTGCACGTTTTGGCATCACAGCAGCTGTTGTTACCGCAACCCTGCTCGCCACCACAGTCGCAGTCTTCGCCTGCCTCGACAATTCCATTGCCGCACTGCTGTCCCGTGATTGTCACAACATCCTTGTTGTTGCTCAGACAAGACGACTTGACGCTGTTACGGTTCATCGCCGAGCAGATATTGCCTATACTGCAAGCCGAGAAACGATCGATGTTGTTGCCAGTCGAGGGGTTCATGATGAATTGCTGGTTCGCGTCGCATGTGCTCGAGCTCAGCGGGCAACACTGGTTTTGGGTCACGGTTCCGTCGGCGCAGGTTTGGCTCATACAGTCGTGCACAGCTCCAAAAGTATGACCACTCTCGTGTGCGAATACTTGCCACTCAGTATCGGTACGGACAACGACGTTGGCACCGGCAGTTGTCTCGTTCCCTTCGCCGGAGGGACTGGCACCCTCAGCGCAGAGCTGACCAAGCCATGCCAGGCCAACAGCAGCACCAGTGTTACAGGTACTCAGAAGTGTCCAATACGCATTGCGGTCTTTAAATTGCCCTCTCCAGGCCGAAAATAGATTCAGACGATCCGTAATGCTCGTACCAGATCCGCAAGCTTTGTTCCAGGGTGCGGTGGAGGGGGGAGTACCAGGGCAGGTGGCATCACTGATAGTCAAGTTCTGAATACCTATGGAGATGTTGAAAGTGCTCTCATATACTTGCGATGCAGCACTGACTTGCTGGATGATGTGGGCCTTTACGGACGAGGTCGAGTTGAACTGGCTCGTGTACGTGCAATCGGTAGCGATACCGACAAGAGCGACCTTTCGCGTGCTAGGGCAACCTGCAGTCGAGCCAATAGTGCTGGCAAGATTGACACCGGCACCATTACCGCCCTTGTATCCGTCAATGCCTTGGCGAGCGAACAGGCGAGCCGAGTCAACGACCGAAGTATCACGGGCGTCGAGGCCAGTAAAGATAGGATGTGTGTTCTCGTTGTTGAAGTCGAGGCTATCCGATGAGCAAGAAGGAGCACGAAGACTGCGCTTCAGCTCGCCGGGCGTGTCCTGGGCGAAAGGATCAAGCTTGACATCGGAGTCCCTCCAAACGATCATGTATTCATCCTCGGCGAATTCGACGACGGGATCCTCGTGGTGCTGGGTTTTCCGGTAGTTTGTGCTTGTGTGCACATGATGGTTATCACCGTTGATACGGAAAGCGCCCTCGAAAATAGGTTTCGGTCCGTCGCGATGTACTGTAATGCGGGCCCAACCTTCATTGATCCATTCCTTGTGGCCTGGGTGCTGAACGTAAGCGTGTCCCTTGAAGACCCGGTGGTCGGAACGCGAGATGGGTTCTTCGTGGGTTATGGTCCCATCCGCACCCAAAAACTGCACCGAGGCGGTGTCTGATATTACGTCGTGATTAGGTTCTAGTGTCAAACGAATCTTGTCATTCCTGTCGTGTAATAAGAATGTGAGCTCAAAAGCCGAGTGCGCATGTACGCGGTGCGACGGCGTGTGCAATGTGGGATCGTCCAGACGACTCAGGTAGTTTAAGGCATTTCGTTTCGTCGAGTGGGCGTCAGAGGCGGGTGCCAAAGCTGCAATGAAGGCGACGGCCGTCCTAAGAATGCCGCGCATGCTGAAAGAGGCGGTTCCCTATGTTGGGGGACGATATTCCAGCCTCAAACTCCCATCCAAAGTCGGTCCTATTGTCGAGTAGGCAAAGCGGTGTGTGTTCAATATCCCGATATCAAACAGTACAATTAAGCAGTGGCTGCTAAGTTGGTTTTGTGTCGCCGAGATGGATAGGTTTGTTCAATGGAGAAGATCGGGCGATTGATTGAATCTGACCTGGTGCGGATTGGATTGTGGGAGAGGGACCGATGCGCCCAGTGAGACGAGAGACAGCGCTGTCGTGGGCAGGGGAGGCTCGGCGGTGTTCTCGGGGGCTTAGACTCGTAACCACCCGTGGACCCGGCTTGGCCAGTCGAGAGCAAGCAAGCAAGGAGAAGAGAGTGGCAGAGAGAGAGAGAGAGAGAAGGACGGGGTGGTTAAGCGGAAGTCGTGTCGATATAAAACGACAGAAAGAGAGGGTGCATACGGGTATAGAGATGAGGAGGAGAAGGAAGAGAATGGCGAGTAGTGGTAACAATTGGAAACCAACACAAGCAACAACAACAGTAAATGAGAGAGTGGACGTGATGACGGGTCGCAGTCGTAAGAAAGGTGTTCGTCCCGAAGGATGCGAGATGGTTTGTAAAGTGGCTGCGCAAAGGCGGATGGATTTGCCAGGCCTACCCTATTAGCAACCTTAGCTGCCTTCCTTAGCGTACCAATGTATATACAGTAGTAGTATTGTACGGGTATTACGGTATTACATACATCCAGCTGTTGCACCACATCAACAGACCCTAGGCAGCTAGACGAAGGGAACCTAAGGGAACCAAGCCTCAGCGCTTGTCGGGCGATGGATTGGTCAGGAGCTTGGCGGGGATATCCTGGAAAACTTCCCTGTTTGAACTCTGGTCAGACCCTGACCACTCACTACTACAGATTCTGGGGGCGCGGCATTGCTTTTACATAGGTACCTGTCTAGGTAAAGAACAGAAATAGATTCGGGGGGTACTAAGCTGCATTTCATTTAGAGTACTGGAAATATCGGTGTTGATGGATGCATCTTTGTATACGGAGTACCTTCAAAGGCAATTGACGTATGTACTGAAGCCTTGAAGCCTTGTGTTCATTGCTGCTCGAGACAATTCAACGGCACGGAGCACCCTGAAGTAAATGCTTTTCATTCATCTTGAACCTGTATCTCATCTCTCTCTTTTTTTTCTTTTCCCATCCGGAGCCTTGGGGGGACAAAAACTGGAGATCCCAAATATATACCAGGTACGGTTAATGTGTGCCTGTTTCAAAATGTCCATCTCGAGTTTCGTCCGGTCTAATCGTCGACAGAACGACAATTGCATATCCCCAAGCCTGCCAGTCGCATGAATTGATCGGACTGGTTGTAAAACCGTCAACTTCTTTGATCTTCTCCGCCTTCTTCGCACGCCATTGTAGATCCTGTGGCCATGTGGGATCTAGATCGTCGCGATACGAACCTCTTTTCTAAGCTATTGCCTGCCACGACTCTTCGGTACTCGTGTCAATGTTTTTTCTTTCTTTCACCTTCTCCCTCTTTTTTTCCTTTTTGTTTAGCACAAAGCCCCGTAGTAGGCGGCCTGCCTAGTGTAGGTATTTTGGGGTGTCTGAACGACCTTGCGAAGCGCTGCCAAGTCTCCTTGGTATGGAACACTCGGGACTGTGCATGAGCAAACTGGGCCGTGGCGACTCAGTCTGAATCAGAGTTTAGAGTTCCTCTCAGCAACAGTTCGGATCGTGCCTTAACTGGAAAAAAGAACAATACGTAGTACCAACTTGCCAATTGACAGACGACAAGATCATGATGACCTCGAATTCTACCCGTCCTTCGGTGTAGAAGCCTTGCGGCGGTGCGATACCCGCCCATCCTCTTAAGTCCGACCCCATTGCCAAGCTGCCAATGCCAGCCATCTTTTAGGCCATTACGCGTTCTTATGTACAGCTAAGTCCCTTGGCCCTTCTTAGGTGCCCTTCGGCATCCGTAAAATGCCGTTCTTGCCAGCCGTCCACAGATCAATAAGGCTCACGAGTCAGGACTTCGCTCCCTTAGGCCCTTCTTAGCAATTGTTCACGCCGCCGATGCGGTGCAATGTCGTACGTAGGGAGGCTGTTTGTTAGACAACGCTATCCGATTGATCCTCCCGCAGCTGAATGCACAGCCTCGCGTGACCACAATGGACGCGTCAACAAGACAGCAGAGGGGTATCCTGGCCCAGGGTTGAGGAGCTGAGATCGTGGATCACAAGTAATCGCCGCATGTACACGAAGCTTAGAAACATTGTGGGCGAAGTGTGTGTGTGTGTCTATACATGAATGAGCCTTCTGTGGAACATAGCACACACAATTACTTGGTCAGGTCTGGGCTTAACTCGAACCGTCATGTTACGAGGATATATCTCTTTCATTGGGCATAGCCGAGCTTCGAGGCTCAATGGCACAATTCATACTTAAAAAGAATACTAGCTACAAGGTGTCGTAAGTCTGAATGCAAAACACAAGAACTCCCATGGTATCACTCTACTCCGAGGCTCCTAGCAATCACTTCTTCCGCGATTCCTGGACAGTTCCAATGATCTTCTGGACCACGCTGGGATCCGAGAGCTGCAAAAATCGTTAGCAAGTGATTCTCAGGGGGTTTGGTATCACATGAATATGGAGGGAAACTTACTGTACTCGTGTCACCAAGCTGGTCTTCCTCGCCGGCAAGGATCTTCCTCAAGATGCGGCGCATAATCTTGCCGCTCCTGGTCTTGGGCAGGTCGGGGACGATGAAGACAGCCTTGGGCGCAGCAAAGGGACCGATGCTCTTTCGGACTTGGAGGATGAGCTCTTTGCGCAGAGCATCTACATTCTCGTTGGCGTCCTTCAGAGCAACAAAAGCATTGACGGCCTGGCCTGTGAGCTCGTCTGTCACACCAACGACAGCAGCCTCACCCACAGCGTGGTGTTCGATCAAAGCTGCCTCAATCTCAGCTGTTGACAGACGGTGGCCACTGACGTTGACGACATCGTCAACGCGGCCTCGGATCCAGTAGAAACCCTCGTGGTCACGACCAGCTCCATCTCCAGTAAACTACAGTAATAGTCAGTATCATATCGACCCAAGCATCGAGCTATCGGAATGCTTACGTAGTAACCCTTATAGACATTCAGGTATGTGTCCATGTATCTCTTGTGGGCGCCGTATACGGTGCGGGCCATGCTAGGCCATGCTTGCTTGAAAGCCAAGACACCCTCAACGTCGTTGCCGTGGATCTCGTCGCCCGAGACAGGGTCAATAATAGCTGGCTCAATGCCAAAGAACGGCAGCGAAGCACTGCCTGGCTTTGTGGGGGTTACACCTGCAAGCGGCGTAATCACATTGGATCCCGTCTCAGTTTGCCAGTATGTCTTTTAGAAAGTCAGCAAAAGTTCCCTTTGGGTCAAAAAAACAAGCAAGGTTCCGTAAGCACTTACGTCAACGATATGGCACTCCTCTCTGCCGACAACTTCGAAGTACCACTTCCACACTTCGGCGGCAATGGGCTCTCCCACGGAGCCCAGAACTCTTAGCTTCGGCATCTTGCACTTGACAAAGTCGTCACCCGCACGCTTCAGCAACCTCAGCGCTGTCGGCGCCACGTAGAATTGCGTAACCTCATGCTTCTCGCAAATCTCCCAATAGCGGGCAAAGTTGGGGTATGCAGGAGTCCCCTCGAAGACAACAGTAGACACACCAAGGAGAAGAGGCGCATAGACGACATATGTGTGTCCAGTGATCCAGCCCACATCGCCACCACAGAAGTACCGATCGCCGTCGTGGATATCAAAGACATATTTGCCCGTCGCCGCAGCACCAAGAAGGTAGCCTCCGGTTGTGTGCATAACACCCTTGGGTTTGCCCGTAGACCCCGAAGTATAGAGAAGGAAAAGAGGGTCTTCCGAGTTCATGGGCTCGGGCGCGATGTAAGAAGGCCACTTCTCAACCTCCTCGTGCCACCAGTAATCTCGACCGGCTGTCCAGGGTACGTCGGCACCCGTTCGCTTGTAAACGAGGACGTGGGACACATCCGGGCACTGCTTCAAAGCATCGTCGACAATCTTCTTGGTACCGATCAACTTGCCACCGCGCTTGCCCTCGTCGGTAGTAATAACCACTTTGGAGTTGGCATCGATGACTCTGTCCCGCAAGGAGTCGGCCGAGAAGCCGGCAAACACTACGGAGTGGATAGCACCAATACGCGAGATGGCGAGGAAAGCAATGACAGCCTCGGGAATCATGGGCAGGTAGATAGCGACGGTGTCGCCCTTGCGCACACCCATCTGCTTCAGGGCCCAGGCCGTCTTGGAAACCTCTCGCAGGAGCTCGCCGTAAGTGAGTGTGCGGCCATCGCTGGGCTCGTCAGCTTCGTAGATAATGGCGACCTTGTTGGGGTCCTTGATGGCGTGGCGGTCCACACAGTTGTAAGAAGCATTCAGCTGGCCCTCGAGGAACCAGGCGTTGTCACCCCCTTCTAATGAGCCAGAGTGCACTGTCTTGAAGTCTGTTGACCACGTCAGGAGCTCTCTGGCCATTCTGCCCCAGAATTGATCGGGCTGCGTGATGGACTCCTTGTACAGCTGTTGGTACTCCTCCATACCTGGAAAAGAGCTTTAGTTTGCTATCGTTGTCAAGAGAGAGGGCCTGTTTAGCTTACTGCCGATATGCGGTTTGCTGGGATGCTCTGCAAAGTCGGTTAGCTTTCACACTTGCGACAGGCGGCACACCATGGCTGCCACCGGGTAAGGAGACATTGGCGGGTTACGTACTGTCCAGCATCTTCTGTGGAGGATCTGCAACATGCTGTCAGCTTGATTTTCTTTCCAAAGTTTCCTCAAATCGCTTCCCGAATAACCAGGGGCTGATTCAAGCGAATCTAGGGGTTCTTACGAAAGGTATCGACCTCATGGGCCTCTGCGACCACGGGAACCTTGCCTTCAGCCATGGTCGGCGACGCGGGTGTGGCGGGGGGGGTTGTTTAGCTGACGATGCGTTGCAGCGGGGTAGGGAGAGCTTGACCCAATGCAAGCAGTAAAGGGAACAACGAAGAGACGTTTGTTGATTTGTAGAGTTGTAGAGCCGTCGACAAGCACACAGCAAACACACACGGACAGATTGCAAGTGAGTCCTTGGAAGAGAAGAGTCACACCTGAGGTTGAAGAATCGGAAAGGAGGTTTAGGTTATGAAATAAAAAAAGGGATCAATCTCTCGGCGTAGCGTTAGCCGTGGGGTGTGGAAGCACCTTTATTTGTATTACGGCAAAATATGAGCTGATAGACGACAGTTGAGCGAGGGACTTGATCCATCCATTGATCCCCGTTCCCATCAATTGTCAGGTTCCATTCGACCCTGCAGATGCGCTAAGGCGGGCCAACAACCGCAACTCTCACAGCAGACTCTCTATCTAGGTAACCTTAGGTATTGCCAGCCAGCACACCATCAGGTACTTGATCGACCGCTACAAAACCACCAGTCCCTTGAGTATCTGGACCCTTGCCCTAGGTACTGCCTACATACAGTACACCACTACCACGAGACTGCATACCTTGTGTGCCCAAGACCAGCCCGCGGGGTAGGGTCGTCCAGCCCATTGATCTCATTGATCGTTGCTCCCTTCCTTCCGCCTGCCCGAGTGAACGGATGACCGAAGTGGGACAAAACGACATGCGATAATTGGACTACTCCCCAACGATTTTAGTACCCCCGAGACCACGGCACCTTTATTTGATGCAGTCAATCACTACTGTACTTTACTTCCCCTTTGCCGAAACACGGCCTAGAGCATCATTCATCCCTTGGCCTCTTTCTTGGCTGACTGGGAATGAGGGACCGAACTGGAAAGGGTGGAAGAAAGAAGAAGAAGAAGAGTCTCTAGAAATTCATTTAGTCGCCAACCATCACCGGCCGTCGCCCCGGTGATTTGGTATACCTGCCAGCCTGCCAAATATCATGCATGCGGTTAATAATAAAGCTATATCTGTCCTCTCTCCCCAACAAGCAGGACGGGACAGAACTTTGGGCCCAGTGCAGGGCCGCAGGCCGGTCGGCTCTCTCTTTCTGCTGTCCTCAGTCCAATAATCCTTACCCGCGGCCCATCATCAATTTCGGTTCAGATTGGCCGGAGCAGCCTAGTTCTAAACAATAACCGGACCGCTCCGGCGAGATTGTTTCTGGATGAATTCTACAGAGGGTCGCACGCCGTGGTCTACGTTTGTAGTACCCATATGCGCCCCTTGCACTTCTCCATCATAATCTCTCAACCGGAAGTCGCCAAATTGTTATTGGAAACTTCTCCACCTAAAGAAGTTTCTCGGGCTTCGTGGTTATGGTGTATACGCCGAGTACTATGCAGCTTGTCTTTTCTCTCTCTCTCTCTCTATCGGCGCCTCCTCCGCCACGCCGTTACAATGTTGCATCATGACATATCTGACGAAGAGAGAAGTAGGTAGCCATTTTCTCTGTGGTACAGGACGCATGCATCTGTTCCCTGCCGGCCGGACCATTGGATGCCAGGTCCTGAGGCCACTTGCCGCTTTCGTATATCAAGTCGGGAAGCCAAGACCCTGTCTTCTCCCTTCAACGGTTCAACCCCGCATGCTGACCGGCCTGGGCACTGGGCTTTGGTCATTTCTCCAAATACCCCCAGGAAGTCCTTCTGGCTGGGTCAGGTAGGGGACAGTCTCAGCAAGAACATCAGCTTTCCGGAGTTACACAGGAGGTAGGATATGACGGCGCCGCGGCGACCACCAAGTCTTGGGCCTACCTGAGACTCCAGATAATCCACGTCGGAGGAGGGAATTCGGAGGACGTTTGCCATATACAATACATATGATAGGTCCAGCCTCCGCATGCCATTACTTCATCCCTAAGGGCTAGCTAGGTATATGTAGCAACCCTACTGCATATACTAGCCAGGTCGGGTTGCTTGGCTTCTCATGACCCCGCGGGGTAACGTGCCCCCAGTGTGGCCATGCTCTTCCTGGACGTGCATCTCACGCATGTACCACTTGCTAGGTACCAGTCATCTTACAGGAGAGGAAGCTTCTCCTGGTTCATATATGACAGTCAGATCAAACATACCGATAGGGGCATATTTATTGAGTAATAGAATCGTTTTACGATCGATAAGGCATCATAGCCAAGTTTATAGGCAAAACTGACGACCTGGGTCTAGAATGTCTAGAGTGCATAAAAACATTGTCGACTGCATGCAAGCGAGAGTGGTGCAACACATCAGAGAGCTCTCTCTCTCTCTTTCTCTCTGTTGTGGTATTCGGTCTTCGGCGTAGGCTGGCTGGTATAAACTCAAATTCGATAGGCATGGCTGGTTCGTTTAGTAACCGAGGCATTACATCTAATGTTTGCCTGGGTGAGGCTCAATGTCCAACAACGGGCCCTCGCCAGAGAGCAGAGAGCAACAGAGAGGATCGCTCAATGCGAAAGCAACCACACATTGATACCTACCTACATTATGCGCAAAGTCTGTCCCACCTACTTGCAGGTCTGCGCTGTAGGGTCCAGTGGTTGTGAATAAATTGGATTTAAACTCGCAGTAGTGCCAATGCTGTGTGAAACCTGCCGCAAGCCCGGCTGCTCCACCGTTCTTCAAGCCCGAGGTAACGAGGTTCAATCGACTACTGTACCACTGCCCACGGTTGCACCCGAGATGATACCAGTAGTCGCTGGTAGGGAGATAAAGGCCGACCGGCATACTTACGCACGGATGAAACATAAACGTGGTCGTGTCGTGTCGTGGTCCGGTCACGGTCCCGGATCGCTGGGTATGCACGTTGCTGTTTGGGGTGGTAGTCGCCTCGCTCGGACGGGAAGAAGGGTGAGTGGGCTCTTTCCTTATATACTGATTGCCGCTCTGGCAGTATACCTATGTAGCAATATATCAACTTGCATGCATACAATGGAACCCTCAAACCCTCAACCAAACGCCTGCCGGAGCTTGTTCTTCGTGATACCGACATTCCTGACGTCTTGACCGAAGCACTGCTGCTTGTATGCCGAAATATGTCCTTCGCAACTCCGACAGGACCACCCTCACTTGCTTGTTGTCCCACTCATCGGCCTTAATACCCTCCCCCTTTTTTTGCCTACCACCGAGAGACACCTTTGAGCAAACAAAATATCTCACCCAACTTCTCATAGCCGGATCTCGTCGCGTAGACCTCCCGAAGAGGGACCGGTCTTCGATATCTTTCCAGGCCCTTCATTGCCTTTCAGTACGCAATGCTGCGCATACCGTAGCCGGGCCGATATCGTTCTCCATCCTGATGCATGCCTATAGTAAATCATCCCTGCGAGGGAGCTCACGTGACCACCCCAACGTCGGCCTCCGAGCCCCGTATGCTTCGTGTCGTCACAGGCATGGCTCCGATCATCGGTGACTCACTCGAAGTTTACCACCGGTTTCGCCTAGAACACCGCGTTCATCTATAAATCCCATATCGTACGACCCGCGTTCCACCAAGGGAGAGAGACGGTGCACAGCAAGGAGGTTAGGGTGTGACTGGTAGTGGACGGCCGGGGGGAAGCGGTTAGTATACACCAATCGAATTTGCACACTTACTACTCATTATCCCCTCCATCATCTTGTTACGATCTAGTATGCGAACTATTGTTGTCAAAACATCTGTCTTATGATAAACGATGACCTCTACAGTTGTTCTTTATGCAGAGCAGCTGACGTCTAAGGCGCTGCAGCGGGCATACGAATCCCGTATGCCAATACTCCATCATCTTCCCCTACTATAACAAGGAGCGCACGCGCCATTCAAAGGGAATCTTCAAGTCTGAGAGTCGACTATCTCGGCCAAAGTCCTCCGATACCCGGCCAACGCCCGGCGTAGTCACACTCGTGACCTCTGCGGTACGGAGTTCTCTTCTGACCGCACCCCTAACAATGCCAATACTATCCCTTACTGCTAAGTAAAGAATATGTCTTCAGCTGATTGAATACTGAAGCCCACTGCAGTCAGTAGCTTGCGAAGCTGCGGACCCAGTGGATCTCGGTGGGCTTCAGCTCTCTTTCCAGGACAAGATGGATCTCAAAAGGTAGGCTCAATTCGAGCTACTCAAATCGGCTGCTAGGGGAAAAGGCGGTATACCAGCCTGTAACAGGTCGGCAGAGGATCCGATACAGCTGGGGTTACTTGCATGGCTCTGATACATGACTTGGTACTGGAACGGTGCCAGTAGTGTTAGCGAAGGCAGCATGCGTCATTGGGAACGTCAATTCATACGCGGCAAGCCACAAACAGGGGTAGGACGTGATCTGGAAATCTGAGCACGTTATGCCTTTGGACCACATCTCAACACAGGTAAGCGCAGAGACTCACTTTGGGGTATCGATTTTGGGTACTGTCTGTGCTGTTCCCTTGAGCGCGCATTGGGTATCACTTCTGGTGACTTTCGTTGGTCGCCTGGCTGGCAGGATGATCCATGGAACGGGGTGTTCAGCGAGATACGACAGACAGCCAATATGAAATGACGGCTGCAAGACTTGTTTGGAAATCACGATTAATGGCGAAAGACCATACGAGGACGTTGGCCGGGTTACAAGGGCGGATATGAAAACCACGGCAAAGGTGAGAGAAGGTGCTGTCTCCGTGACTACATCTAGAATGCCTCACACTTACCCAGGCTGGTGGTCTTCATCATAGGAGGAGACCAACTATCATTTCTCTGGCCATATGCAATTATTGCTTACCCCAGCATTTTATTAAGGGTTCTCCCACTAATCAGGTCGGTTGGATGTGTGAATTCTTGTCATTAGTCTATAGAGGGTATACTGGCAACTCATCGGATTGCGCCCCCTCGGAACTGCGGGAGGCTGTCGAAGCTAAACTCGTCTTTCATCATCAAATAACATTGCATTTTTGGCTCAGTACCCCTAATCATTTCCCAACGCCGGAGTTCCCTCCTGACCGACAACGCCAGACAGAATCTTACAAGCACGAGTCGTCCATTTACATATCCATTTGCATCAAATACATCTCGAAGATGCGCATGAACTTGGCAACAAAAGCCTCGAGGTGGAAGATGACCTTGGTGCCTGTCCTCACGCGGTGCTCGTAGAAGGCCGACCACTTGATGACGTCGTACTTCAAGTCATCATCAATCAACGCGATGAGCTTGAATGTGAGGGTTTTGAGGATGGTGGTAGGAGGTATACAATGGGTCAGGAGGTCGTAAAGTTTGGCTCGGACTTGAAGGATACGGGCGGGCGAGTGCTCCTCCATGATCTCTTTGGCAATCTGACCGATCAGGGCCTCCCAGTCAGGTGGGGGTATCGGGGTGTCATCTGTTATTTTCTCACTGCGCCAATGGGTCAGCACACCATCCAAAATGTCGCCAGGTGTCAGGTCAGGTCAGGTCAGGTCAGCATGGACTTACTTCTGCGCGTGCACTGCTTCGTACATCAACAGTGCTCTTCGTAGATTCCGGCCGCTCTCCAATGCAATCCGCTTATGGAGGCCTGCTGCCGCAGGCCAGCCCTCCTTCTTAGCCGACTCAGCTAATACAGTGGTGATCTCTTGTATCGAAGGCGCGGCGACTCGAACGAGCAGGGTTCTACTCCGGATAGGGGCGATGATGTTTGCGGTGCTGTTGGCCAGCAGGATGAGTCGCAAGTTCGGGCTGTACTTCTCCATGGTTCGTCGGAGCGCGGCTTGGGCATCGCGCGTCAGGTGATCGGCCTCATTGATGACGACGACCTTAAACTTCTGCCTGGCCGACTGATCGACCTGTTGTGTCTGGGCCACCTCTTTGAGCAAATCTTGCACGACGACTCGATCATAGTTTCCCACATCCGAAGGTGTTATCTCGAGGTGGTAGACGGAAGTGACGATGTTGAATTCTAGCTTGCGGCTGCTGCTGGTTTGGAAGACACGGGCGTCGATCTTGATTTTCTCGACACCGGGACCGTAAAGTTCTTTCAATGTCGCGACAATTCGGGTTTTCTTGCCAGCACCAGAAGGGCCGTAGACTAGAAGATGGGGGAAGTCGCCGCTTTGAGCCAGTGACCGTAGCCGTTCTGACAACTCATCGTGGTATGTGAGCTGATCCAGAGATCGTGGTCTATGCTTGTCGACGATTAAGGCCATTTTGGCGATATGCTGATTTCTGCACAGGTTGGATGTATGTCACTGTTGTGGTGGGTGATCAATGATGCTATCCGACCAGTCGGTGCCAAGATGCAGCTGGGTAGACTTTCTTTCGACGACGCGTTCGGTTTAGACGCGTAAAGAGCTTGGGTCGCGCATGCCGCCGCTAAAGAGCTTCGCTGACTAAGAGTGAATGTTACATACTAAGTAGAACTTGGGCGTGTGGCGCAAATGATCAGGTCAAGCTTGTGCGGGGCAAGAGAAGCGATCCGCAACCCCTCCTCACCCACACCCACATCCCATCCACAGCAGCAAGACAGAGGTGGGTGGCAGATGGATCTCTCAATCAAAAAGATCTTGCCTTAATCCTCTCAGCTCGTGTTTGGTTTCTGGTCCGGTTCTTTGCCTCCACGTCTCAGGTGTGCTGGTCACGTCCAGTTTCGGTCGTTTATGCCATGATCCATCCCACATAAGGCTGTCTTGGGTCACCTCCGGGTTGTATGAATGGCAGCACCAGCTAACCTTAGATGTATTCTACTGGTACAGAATTGGCACCAACGAAAGCCAATTGGCTCCAAAATAGTTGATTGATAGAAATGATTATCCCACTATTTGCCGTCTGCTTTGTCCATACGGTATCAACGCTATTATTCTAATAATTATCCTGACTATTCGTGATTATCCTACTTGTACAACCGTGTTGGACTGGACGGTTGACCAGTCTATTCTTACGACGCCTAGCCACCTCATCAGTTTGATATAGATTGAAGCTGAGGTATAGTTACATATTATTCACTTCGTGTCGCATTCTTCGTGACACGTCAAACTTTGCTATCATAATTCCTTGCTTTTCTAGTGCGTCTCATGCCCCCCAGGAGCAGGAGATGCCTCCCGCCTCTGCCCCCCGTATTAGTAGGGATTGGGTAATAGGCCGCGGAACTGCGGCATCATTGGCCCAGTACGAAAAGTCGGTGATCGAAAACGTGCACCCATTCAGTCCCACCAAGGCATGAGTAGGGAGTGGTAGGCGACCCCAGATAGCTCATGGGGGTAGGACAGGTCAGGCGTAATGTACGTAGCCAGTAGCTAACCTCAGGTAGTTGGCGGCGGCATTATGTACTCGCCACTACCGCTACCGCTACCACTGGTACTGGACTGAACGACCAACCCCACTTGCATTGCGAAAAAAGGGCGCTCCCAGTATTTCTTTATGGGGGGAACGGGCAGCAAGAGAATCGAAGTGAAGCTGGGCATTTCCGAGTCCTTTTCTTTTTTTTCTTCTTTTCTTCAGTACTATTCCCAATCTTCCTGCGACTTGTTGTTGTTGGCCAGGATTGACTCAAGGCCCTGCTCTATCGCTCAGATCGAGCTATATCGCTCTAGCCCCAAAGTGTATAGTGACGGATCGTATAGTCACCATACGCCAAGCCCGCCTTGAATAAAAGGGTTTCTACTACTACCACAATTTCTGCAAGGGAGCAATTGTCGCAACCACAGCCGTCAAAATGTTCAACAACCGCAAGTTCTCCATGAACCGGAACACGGGTGTGCCCCGCATGTCCCGTCGGTTCAGTGTTGGCGAGCCTAGCAACAGCGGTATGTCTCAATCCCCTATACATACTCTATACTGCAGTGCCATCTTGGCGCAAACGGTTGGCCTATTGCCCACCTTGGCATACGCACGGCCACCCAGTTCAAGACTGACGAATGATACGCATGACGCACAGAGACCAGCTCCAAAATCCATCGCCAGTTCCGTGCCGCCCACGAGGGACATCTTCCCCACGCTGGCCTCGACGCCAGCCGTGCTTCGACGGGTGTAGTATGGTGTACCGAGCGAGCTAGCGAGTACGGTTTCCTCGAAGCCCCCCATGAATGGGCCAACCTGGGTCAGGGAGCTCCCGAGGTCGAGGACGATATCGAGGGATGCTTCCCGCGACCTCAGACCATCGATGTCTCGTCCGCCGCCCGAGAGTACGGCCCGACTGCTGGTATCAAGCCTCTGCGTGAGGCTGTCGCCAAGATGTACAACGAGCACCACCGCCAGGGCAAGGATTCCAAGTACACCTGGGAGAACGTCGCGATTGTTCCCGGTGGTCGCGCTGGCCTGATCCGCATTGCGGCCGTCCTCAACAACGCCTACGTCGGCTTCTTCATTCCTGATTACACGGCCTATAACGAGATGCTTTCACTTTTCAAGAACTTTGCCGCTATTCCCACGCCCCTTGACGAGGAGGATGGCTACCACATCCACCCCGACAAGATCGCCACCGAGATCGCCCGTGGTACCTCCGTCATTCTGACCTCCAATCCCCGAAACCCCACGGGCCGTGTGGTCGCCAACCCTGAGCTGGCCGAGATCCAAGACATCTGCCGAGGCAGAGCCACCCTGATTAGCGACGAATTCTACTCGGGCTACAACTACACCAGCAACTGCGACGGCTCTACCATTTCCGCTGCTGAGAATGTAGAGGATGTAGACGAAGACGATGTGCTTATCATTGATGGTCTGACTAAGCGATTCAGGCTTCCTGGCTGGAGAATTGCGTGGATCTTGGGCCCCAAGGAGTTCATCAAGGCGTAAGTCACCAAGTGGCAAAACATGTCCTGAAAACGTGCTAATTAGACCAATAGCATTGGATCTTGCGGTTCTTACCTTGACGGTGGGGCCAATGCACCTTTCCAGGAGGCCGCTGTTCCTATGCTTGAGCCCTCGCTGGTCCAAACCGAGATGAAGGCGTTGCAGCACCACTTCCGAGTAAGCTTACCCCTGAACCCCTGAACCTCTTATATCCAAAATACACGTTCTAAACCTCGTGAAACAAAAGGACAAGCGCGACTATGTACTTAGGCGCTTAAGAGAAATGGGCTTCGTTATCAAGTATGTCCCTGACAGTACCTTCTATTTGTGGCTGAATCTCGAGGGTTTGCCCGGCCCCATCTCCGACGGTCTGAATTTCTTCCAGGCCTGTCTCGAGGAGAAGGTTATTGTTGTCCCTGGTATCTTCTTCGATCTGAACCCGGCACGACGACGAGATCTGTTTGACAGCCCTTGCCATCACTGTAAGTTGCATCTTTTTTTTTCTCATATCCCTCCTTTTTCTCTTTTACTGACCATCGTAACAGTCGTCCGATTCTCTTACGGACCTCGAATGGATGTCTTGAAGCTTGGCTGCGACGGTATCGAGAGAGTCGTCCAGAAGTTCAAGAAATTCCAGACTTAGATGGCGTCTTGTATGGGCGAAGCAACTCGGTATATCGCCGGAAAGAGATAGAGTCTCGACAATAGATATCAAGATGATACGACTTTGATGAGCTGTTTGGATATACTGCGGACTTTGATAAACCAGGAAGGATTTCAGGTATTGATGAGTACACAGGTGGTAACCACACTCTCTCACATGCGAAATGCCGGATAGGAATGAATATATACAAAGAATACTCTATCAATGGTCCCTCCAACTTGCGGCTTTTGTGACGTATAATTGCAGTGAACGAACTGGATCAACACGTAGCATGCCAAGCCCATTATTGGAAAATGCCCCCCTGTGCCTCGCCTCTGCAGAGAAACTCCACGTTGAACAGGCGATAGTAGCGGACTAGTTCAAAGCACTGGATCGTTGAGTTTCCAACATGTCAACTGATCGGTTGTTCCCCAGAAAGCCCACTTGTAGTAGCCCGGCGCGCCAAGCAGAGAGGAGCTCTCCGCCTCCATCGTGTTATGCGCACCAATCCGGGCCGGCCAGCGGAGGGGCAAAGCTTCTCCAAACAGGCACCTTCCCCGGCCAAAGACCCGAAGTTGACCGCCCACCCGTACCGAGGAAAGTTACGACGGGGAACGAAAGGAAATGAGGGATGTCGAAACGGAGCCGTGGACTGTTCGCTGCTCGCAGGCTACATATGTAGTGAATTCATCTACTTTATCTACTTGCTTTTCCCCTTTACTCTTTCCATTATCTCATTGCCGACTTACACCAGTGTATTGAAACTTATGATAATCTGAAGACACAATGACAACCTTCACGAAGCTTGGCGCCGGGGAGACCCCGCTCATAGAGGTCGACGCCCGCAAGAAGCTCTCCAAGATTGACCCTATGACCTATGGCGGATTCACCGAGTATGGCCCCCATCTAAAGTGGCAGCACAGAACAAGACAAAAAGAAGAGGGACTAACCGAGATACCATAGGCACATGGGTCGCTGTATTTACGGCGGCATCTACGACCCGGGCAACCCACTCTCGGACGAGCAAGGGTTCCGCAAGGACGTCATCTCGGCGCTGCAGGAGCTCGAGATCCCCGTGGTGCGGTACCCGGGCGGCAACTTCGTGGCGACGTACCACTGGGCCGAGGGCGTCGGCCCCCGGGACCAGCGGCCCAAGCGGCCCGAGCTGGCCTGGCTCGGGGTCGAGAGCAACCAGTTCGGGACGGACGAGTTCATGGCCTGGCTGGACGTGCTCTCGGCCGACCGCAAAGACGGCACGCGCGTGGAGCCGTACCTGTGCCTCAACATGGGGACGGGCACGCTCGACGAGGCCCTGGCCTGGGTCGAGTACTGCAACGGCACGCGCGACACGTACTGGGCCAACAAGCGGCGCGAGAACGGCCACCCGGAGCCCTACAAGGTGAAGTACTGGGCGCTCGGCAACGAGGTCTGGGGCCCCTGGCAGATCGAGCAGATGACGAAAGAAGACTACGCCAAGAAGGCGGCGCAGTGGGCCAAGGCCCTGCGGCTGCTGGACCCGGACCTGGTGTTGATCCTGTGCGGCGAGGACGGGACGGGCGCGTCCTCGTGGGACCACCACGTGCTGGACCAGTGCATCGGCGTCGTCGACATGCACTCGATCCACATTTACACGGCCGACGGCGGGGACCACGTCAAGAATGCCACCGCGCCCTTGAGCGCCGAGCGGGCCATCGAGATGACAGGCTCGCTCATCGACCTGGCACGGGTCCGGAACAAGATCCCTGCCTCCAAGCCGCCGACTAAGATCTGCTTCGACGAGTGGAACGTCTGGGACCCCGTACGCGCCCCCGGCGAGCAGGGAGCCGAGGAGGCCTACACGCTGTCGGACGCGCTGGCTGTGGCCGTCTGGCTCAACGTCTTTGTGCGCCAGTCGCGCTACATCGGCATGGCCAACCTCGCCCAGACGGTCAACGTCATCAGCCCACTCATGACCACCCCCGATGGCATCACAAAGCAGGCGACCTGGTGGCCGCTGCTGCTCTTCAGCCGGTACATGCGTGGCTGGACCGTGGCTTGCCACGTCGCTGCCGGCGCCTACGAGGGCCCGACAAACCCGGAGTGGCTGCAGGGGACTTTGGAGCATGGTGCTCCTTGGCTCGACGTTAGTGCTACTATCGACGAGGAGGGCATGGTCAACCTGGTTGTTGTGAACATTAGCGAGAATGATGATTTTGTGGTCGATCTAAAGGGGGTCGGCCAAGACGTGACAGTCTCGAAAATCACTGGCGACAACGTCAAGGTCACGAATGTCGCTGGAGAGGAGAATGTCAAGTTGACCGAAGAAAGTTGGGATGGGAAGGGCAAGTACACTTTCTCAAAACATTCCATCACCATGTTGCGGTGGCATGCGGCTTAAGGTTGGCGAACGGGCGCACCCTGTCAACACCAAGAATGAATATCGTCAGATATGTGCCTACAAATAATTTGGAATATAGTAAATTGGCAATAAAATGCCTTCAATAATATCTGCTATGTGTGCTCAATGAATACTCAATATTTTAATGCGCTTTTGATAGTACAAAACCAATTAGCTCCAAATAGAGACATGTACCCAACGAGCCTAGGATAACCTCAGCAGTCGGTGATCATCTCGTCAACCACATGCTCAAGCAATAGAGCACAAGTGTCGGGCTCAACGCAGGCCGTAGTGCGAAGCCACGGGCCCCCGGCTGTGGCCCTGGCCTGTAGGGCTTGAGACTTAGGTGTCGACCGATCGGACAGAGGATTTTGTGTTTGTCCTCGGTGAGACAAGCCCAATATATGCCTTATCTAGGGCAGGAAAGCGTGCTCGCTAGATAGATTACAATCAAACGCCATCCCAGAACAATGATATCTTTGCAGACCATGGGTGATATACTCGATACCACCAGCGGCTTGATCGCATATACCTCCGGGTATATTGACTCCTTATCCACAAAGGAGTTAATCCGACAAGTAACCCCCCGCATGTATGCTTTGACGTTGGAGGTCCTGACAAGTACAAAGGAAAAGAGACCTAGATTAGTCATCGGAAGTTGATGACGGCAAGCTGGGTTGTGTTAGTCAATGGTCGAATTTCTGCGAGTATCAAGAAAACTCACTCTATGATTTACGCCGTAGGCCAGCTTTTGACCTGTCGCATCCCAACATAAACAATGTTCATCCTCATCTTCAGAGTCGGCATTTATTCGTGGGCTTAGCCAGCCTGGGTGTGGTGACCTGCTCCAGCTCGCGCGTGGAATACTGTGGTCTCCTACTTTCCATATGAGAATCCTTTCGTTCGTGGCACCAGCGATGAAAGCACCATCTGGAGTGAACGCCAGAGCGACGATAGGTGAATCCATCGTCATCTGGCATTTGGGCTTTCCGTCCCCAGAGAGGGCGTTCCAAACGAATATAGCCCCGTCGACTCCACCAGAGGCAAGGAGCCTTTCGTCTTCTGGTGGACTACCCGCCAAAGGCTGCCAAGCCAGTGCTGATATCATACCATCGTGAGCTTTGATCTCACGTCGCTTGCCCGAAATATCCCAGATCTGATGAAAGTCAGTAAGCATGAACCGGGCGACAACTAGTGTTGGTACTTACATCGACAAAACCCTTCTCCCCACACGTGGCTGCCAAAGAGGATCTCCAATCAAATTGTACCTGGAGTAAATTGTCGCCCTCGCGGGTATCAAACCTCTTAGTCTCGGTTATCTTGTCCTCCGTACACTTGAAGGAAGCCATAAGACCGCCTCCGCAGAGTAGGAATTCAGTCTCGCTTGTCCATGCCACGTCCACCGGATCTGAGGTCAGGTCGTGATTTGGAAGCGAGTATGAGATGGTGTTCGATGTCATGGCGCCGTAAACAGTAATCAGCGTTCCACCCTTCTCAGGAACGACAGCAAGTATAGCAGCATTGTTCGGATTCCACTTGAGTTTGATTATTGGGGACTCAGGGACCTCGAAGTGCTGAATGTGCGAGCCGTCGGCGCTCCACAGATTGATGTGACCCTTTTCTGCCGAGTCGGTGGCTATGGCGATGACGGTTCCATCTCCATTCCATGCCATGGCCGTTGCCACCGAAGAGGCCGTCATGTCCTCCTCGATGAGGCTGTGGAAGGGCGGCGAAACATCCCCGTTGGTCACGTGACCGTTAGCTGCAGGGTCCTGTTCAGCCAAAGTGGTGGTTGCACGCGAGACGGTCCAAACTCGCGCTAGCGCATCGGTTCCAGCAGCCGCCAAGATGGATGGATCTTGTGGGTTCCACTGGCAATGCAGCAGAACGGGTGCGTTTGCACTGTTGACTTTGAAAGTAGCCCGCGGTGAGGAAACTGACTCCCCAGCGCCCAGGGGAATGAAGGTGGTTTCTGTGGTCAATTCCTGGACCTTTTCGACTTGCGTGCCCTGATCCGTACCGTCGGTTCGCGGCGTCGGCGTCGGCGCTTGCTCGCCCTCCAGGGGGGACGGGTAAGCGTGGTTGTCAGTACCATTGTCAAGTTCCATGGGGTCCGTGGCTGCATTGACACCATTTTCGTACCCATTGCTCAGGCGAGGGCGCTTGGCCGGGGAACCACCATTGAGCTGCGGCTGCTGCGGTCTGTCACCTGGGCGTTTCCGAGTATTTTCGACGTCGCCAGAAGTTGGCGAAGGTTCTTCTGGCTGCTCGGGGATATCCTCTTCGTGGTCTGCATCGGCATCCTCCTCGTCTGCATACTGATGAGGGGATCCGTCTTGATCCAATGGACCAAACACCCCTAGCTCGACTGCCTCGGCCTCAGCCGCTGCGTTTTGAGGCACCTGCACAACAGATGTCAGTGGCCTTGCCCCTGGGCTGGATCCGCGCAACGTTTTGGTTTTTTTGAGATGCCACCCCGTCTCCAATTGACCGTCTCGCACCACACTGGCGCACCAATGCATTCCAGCCAAAACGTGCACTCTGTGAAAAATAAACGTACCTTTGATTGTGTCCATTTTCGCTCAACGGAGCTGTATAGGAGGCCTTTGTTTACTACATTAACGAGTGCATGACTTTTGACGTAGCGCGCGAAGTCCAGCTGCCGATGCGGTTCTGGAACGTGCCACTCTTTTTGGAACTTGAGTGCCGTTTCTCGGTAATCTAGACACGCCACTGTTAGTATCGCGCAACGATGCAGGCCATCAAACATGAAGCATTTTGCATATTACATACTTCCTTCTATAAGATATCGCCATCTATAGTTTTCGAGGTCAGCAATCATCTCGAGAGAACAGCATCCGCCATGGAGATTGAGAGACATGCATTAGATAATTCAGCCTCTCTGAATTTAAAATTTCCTTCATGATTGCGAGCAAACTAGATGTTTACCCTTGACTTGGCTTGGAAGAGGCGTGCCGCTGGAAGTGAGTCTCGCCGGCCTTGATGAATGCTGAGGCGAGGCGAGTTCGAAGTCCCTGTGATGTCGTAGGGGTTGCAGGAGAGAGAAAGAGAGCGAATGCGTGTGTGTGAGAGAGAGAGTCCGAGAATAAAGCGGGAGGGAGACAGATGAGCTAAGGTTGCTGGGGAACCTGACCCGGACCGCTGGAGGCGAGAGATGCTGTCGACTATCTCAAAGGGCTGAGACGCTGGATCCGGCAATGGCCTGGCAGTATGAGAGAGGAAAAGGAGAGACGCAGCTCAGTATGTCTTTTTTCTTGTCGTCAGTCTGTATCGTGAGATTTTCTTGCTGTGGAAATCAAATTGAAGAATGGCAAGAAGCGCAGTCTCTCAAAGGTGGAAAGCGGGCTTCTCCCATGGAAGCCAAGCCGAACCTAGATGGTGCTAAAGTGGGCCCGAATGGGTTTAGTTGCTTGGAGGACCTTTAAAACGGTACGTAGAGTCAAGTCAAGCCAAACTTGGGGCTTGTTGCTTGCTTGCACCTGTCTCTCTGTCGATGCCTGTGTGCCTGTCTGTCTAGCTGTGTGCCTGTGTGTGTGCGGTAGGCCTGGCAGGCCTGGTACTCCGTACTTCAACTTCGCTTTCTTTTTCTTTTCGCTGTCTGTTGTCGGGGGGCTCTGGCGCTGCCAGCAGAAGAAGCTTCGTCCAAAACCGTCCTGGTGGCCCGACTGAAGAATTCTGACTGGCGTCTAGTCTATCTTGGTGCTAATCAAATACCCAGGCTCATCAGGTCCAGGCATACATAAGCTGAGTACAAAATTAGAGGGCAATGATGGAAGACAAAGACGAGATCTGTTTACTCTGCGATCCGAGGAGTCGAGAAGACATGTGCAGTCGTGGAAGTAAACTAGGCTGCTAGGAGCATGTACGTACAATAAACTGCTGTGCATGCAATATTGATCATCCATGGGACCAGATGAAAAGCATTGGATCTCTGGGAAAAAGCTGGACCGTTGCTCCATTCCGACACGACACATCTCCAAGGGTCTCTCTTGCCTAGTGTCCTCTGTAGTGAACGGCTGGGCCGGTATGGTAGAACACGCTTTCGATGTACTTCATGTCGGGTGCACAAATGGCCATCCATGCATGTATCGTCCCAGGCGCATGTACATTCATCATGAATGTAACCCTTCCCTGCCTGTCAGCCATGTACCTTCACCACGACTTTTCGTCAATCGATTGATTCCTCGTGATCAATGTGTCCAGACTTGACAGACCTCTTGCGGCAGTGATATTTTCTTACAAGGTGCCATTCTGTCCATACTTTCTTCTCCAGAATATGAGGCATCGGGATCTTGTCTTGACGTGCGTCCGCTAAGTAATTATGGTCGCTCGACCAATACATTGAGTGGGAATGGCCCGGGTCTTGGCTCTTGCAGATGCAGGCGCTCTCTCATGTGTGGAGGTGAGAGAAAGCGGCCAACACATCAGATAGGCCTTGTTTGTTTCAGCATTTTTATGGTTCTCACCTCCTCGGTGCGCGTCCCTTTGAACGCGATAACGAATGCAGGTCGCATGTAGATACATGTATTTTGCCGCTGGGCATACATATACATATCGGAGCGCCAAATGATAAGCCAGAGAAGCCCCTTATGCCCTGCCCTAGCAAGTTTATTTATTGGTAAGACGGGCAAGCTGACCGAACCGTGGGGTTTACCCTGATGCTTCTTGGGGTACCTAAAGGATGGGAAGGAACCAAGGACCAAGGTAAGTAGGTAAGTATGCTGGAACATCAAATCTCGAATGGTCAGTCAGCTCAGTCACAGTATGTATGCTTGATTCAATCTCCTTGTCGACGTAACCTTGGCAGCCCCGAAAAGAGCCAGGGGTGGCTAGGATGGGCCGCCAAGACCAGACAAGCCTAGTCAAAGGAGCATTCAACATGTTGGGCTGGGTGCTGGGTGCTGGGTGCTGGGTGCTGGGTGCTGGGGGCTCGATTGGCACTGGGTTCATCCATCAGTCGCTCGACCGACAGTTGATGAAATGAACGAAGCCCATCGAGTTGCTGCAGCTGTCCTGTCCGGCTTGGTAACAAAGTCTTCATCTCAGATTCTGGAGTATCACTGCATCTTGGCCGGGGCTTTTGGACATCTCTATCATGCTATGGGCCGTGGGGAGCTCCCCCCTCCTTGAAGCAGAAGCAGCGTACGGAGTAAAAACAGAAACATTCCAAGTGGATGATCGGCAGACACAATCGCTTGGTCACAGATGATCGTTGTGTCCCGACTACTATCCCAACACGGTTAGCCTTCCATGCTTTCTCCCACGCACAGCTAGCAGCTCACGCGCATGATGCAATTTGAGATGCCACAATGATGAGTGGCCGGGTGAAGAGTAGTAGACTGGCTAGTCAGCAGTAGCGATTCCGCGTCCGCAATGAAGGTGTCGCTAAATCTGGGCAAATATAATCCAACAAGCATTCGCTTGAGCGGGCAACTGTTGGACGGCATCAAACTGATGCCCAGGGCGGTCATTACTCGGCATTCAATGGCGTTCCTTCGCGGCAATGGGCTCCGGACTTGAGGCGTTGAACATGAAGCCAGGTTTCTGGCCAGGTGTGTTGGCAGGCGGCCGGGTAAGATGCTAACTAGACTAGGTTCTTCCGGGTAGTAGTCGAATGTTGCCGAGACTGCAGGTGCGTTGAATTGCAGCGGGGGATAGATAATTCTGCAAACAAGTTGACGGAAGCCGAACAGTTGACCTCTGTGTTTTAGGTACAATCAATACCGATGTGATCAGTAGAGCCCTTCATTGTATCGATCAATCGATTGAGCTGCCTTGCCGTTGACGTGAGGCATCCTTCAACAGTGACAGTTGGTGATTGATTCCGTCTTTATTATTAGAGTTGGCCAAAGATGGGACACCTTACCCTTACAAATGAAGGGGGGGTCAGGGACTATCGATCCGGACAGGTCAAGGTAGGTACCCAAGTCAAGTCCGGGTACTTCAGAAACAGAATGAACAAGCCCTTCGCTTGGCCCAGATCCAACGCCATCCCGCCATCCCGCCCTCTTGATCTCTGTATTGGTGGTGCGGTACATACGTTTGAGATAAAACAGAACATGGCCCCCCACCCACCAATCAAGTATTACCTGTTTGTTTGGAGGAGAGGGATCAAGACTTCACCTGGCTGTTTCGCTTGGTGAGGTAGACAAACCGTAAGGTTAGAGAATCAGAGAATCCAGGACATGACTCGGAGACGGTTGGTCGCACTACCGATTTTGAATCTGCGCCCCTGGCTGCGGGTCGCTCGTCAAGTCCCGTCGGGCCCCACAATTTCATGCCACGCCTATTTCTTTAAGGTGAGCGTTTCTGGCACCGACCGAGAGCTGGGAAAAGGAACCCTCAGCCTTCAGGGCCTTCAGGGCCTTCAGGGATGCAAGGGAAAACGCTTGGGCCACCTTCGGCGCGAGTGCTCTGACTCTGGCCGTGATGCGACACTGCCCGAACGTGTCTTTTTTTGGGGGTGATGTCTATACATGCGATACATACTGTATTCAACGACAAGTGTAGCATTTTCTCATCCACCTTGATCACTCCCAGCAAGCGGGACCCTCAAGCCTCGATTGACGGCAGGAAGCTATACCAAACTCACCGCCAGCGACTGTTGTGCATGGATATCTCCGACTTAACTTGACGCAGGACGCCATTGTCATCAGCATACAGCTATGCCTCCGCGATTGAACATCCCCCCGGTCACCCGGATCTTGCTGGTTGCGCTACTCCTCCAGTCGGTACTGAGTGCAGCAGTGCGATATCGACAATGGTCTGCGCAGTCGGAGATCGTCGTAGAGTGGCTGACTCTGGTGCCCCAGTTGTCGCTGTTCTACCCATGGACATTCGTCACAACGACTTTGGTGGAGAGTAACATTTTCACGCTGTCTATTGCCGGATTGACGCTGTTCCATGGCGGGCGCTATCTCGAACGTGCCTGGTCATCCCGGGAGTTCGCAAAGTTTCTATTAGTGGTGTCTTTTATACCCAACCTGCTCTGTTTTCTGGTGCTGGTGATGCTTTTTACGCTTACACGCAACGAGAGGTGGACGTAAGTGATGACCCCCTTGTCCCGTATACAAATATCGCTGGCTATCAACAAGTACTGATATTGTTCTGGACAGTTTGACCACTGTCGCCGGAACAATCCCTTTGCAGATATCTTTCCTCGTCGCGTTCAGCCAACTCGTTCCCGCGCATACTGTCACCCTGTTCCGCGGTATCTTGTCGATGCGGGTGCCCAAGTTTCCTCTGATATATATCGGCGTCGTAACGGTGCTATCGCTGACACCCCTTCTCACGAGCGCATCCTTATTCCTGGCTCTCTTCGCCTTCCTAACGAGCTGGACTTACCTGCGCTTCTATAAGACTGTTTTCCCCGACCTTGACTCCTCTCAGCCGACGTCGATGCGGGGAGATGCCAGCGAGACTTTTGCGTTTGCCGAGTTCTTCCCAGGACCCGTAAAGCCATTTGTTGCCGCATTCTCGGACCAGGTCTTCAATGCCCTGGTGGCAATGAGGGTCTGCACGCCATTCACGCCAGGAGATGCCTCGACTGGCCAGAGTGGCGGTTATATGCCGCGCGGCGCCCCGGGTGGTGTAAGGGCCGAGGCAGAAAGAAGACGAGCTCTTGCGCTCAAGGCCTTGGATCAAAGGCTACATGCGGCGACTACACGAGGCTCGCCTCAACCACCCAATCAGACCAGTGGCCCGACCATAAGCACCCAACCACAGTCTAGCACCCAGACGGCTATGACATCTCAACCCACGGCCATGCTGGGAGAGACGAACTATATCCCTGATCATGACCACGAGAAGGAAGGGTCATAGGAGTTTGCTGCATTTTATTGGTGTCCACCGGAGTCAGGTCATTCTATTGTATTCTAGTCAAGCATTCGGCACGGAGTAGGACTTAGAAGTTGAAATTGGCAGGTGTTGTGCGTAGCTGATGTGTTTTTGATGCGGCCCTCTCGACTTTCTGGGCACTCCTTCCAAGGGCCACCTGGCGGCGATACGTCTTGGACTATGTATTATATAATACAATATCAAGCTCACGAAGTCGTTCGAACACTTATGTAATGATCGCACATTTATTTCGCCGAAATGACATCCGGCTCGAGCGTCGGTAACGTGCTGCGTGGTGGCGCCGCAAGCGCTGCCTGGGCACGGCAGGCCTCAGCTAATAATATACGGGTATCCGAGATAATGACCTTGACTGTTGTGGCTGGCGTGGAGAAGGACGGCTGCGACCTTGACAAGCCAAGTGGCACCTGTTCTGAGAAACTTCAGACAGGCACAGATTGTCTCAGCATCATAATTTATCTGTTCCACCACAGATGGATCGGCTGTGTACGGCGGCGAACGGATGCATATGTATGTACGTGCAGACATCTCTTCGAGCGAGTGCTACGGAAGACAAGACGATACACAAGAAACACAAGCACACTGACGCGGAGGCGACTACTTCGGGCCAACTGACTTCCTTGGCTATTTTCACAATCGTGAAGTCTTACCCATGAAAGAAGAAAAAAAAGTTCGGCTCGTCGGTGGTTCTGAGATCAAGCCTTTTTTCACTATTATTATCGGGGACAAACGAACTGGGTCGTGTTTTAGATGCTCCTTGATGGAGGTTCGATGATCCGATCTACATCACTCCCATCGTTCCCAGCAGCGTCTTCCTTGTCGCTTCATGCGTCCCGATCCCGCAGAATTGTTCTGCAGGCCTGCCTAAAATAAGATGGCCGCCGTGTTTCAACTGCACACCCCCCCTCCTCCCATATCGTATCTTTTACACCTACTTACGGACTAGGTACTTTTACGCCCGTTGTAAATAAGCGAGGCGAGAGCAAACTACGACAAATCAGCCACCCTGGAGGAGGAGGGGGTTAGGCATTGGATCTCATCACGCATTGCATATTTTCTTAGTTACCGTTGCCCGAATTGATAACTCGGCTCCTGGTCGTGGAAAGGGACTACCCTAATAAACCAAACCAACCTACGCCCTCATCCCTGCGACAGGTACCCCTTAAGATGGATCAGAAATGGCGCAGCAGAAAACAAAGGGCAGCCTGGGGTCTGGGTGCCAGGTTCTCCATACAGTAGACAGATTTGTATCCATCAATGCTAATAAAGAGGCTTACGAGAAACAGACACCAGTACCGCCGTACCGTACCGTCAGTGATCATGAACGCCAAGCCGACCGGTAAGAAGACTGATTCGTGGGACTAATAAAGGGACTGCAGGGAAACTAGAACCCAGGTCAACATCTGACGCACAGTTCTGCCCTAGAGCGAGTCTCATCTGGTGTAGGTGGGCGGCGTGGGCGTGGGTGTGCATAGCGTAGCGTAAGTGGTGGTCTTTCTACCGACATTTAGTTACCTATTAGGTAGGGGCAGGCAAGCAGAGAATTGTCGACGGATGCAACAAACAGCGGTGGGATGGGGGATGGGGATGGGGGATGGGGAAGTGGCGCTCTCTCTCTCTCTAACACACACACTCACACACACACTCGCACACTCGCACACTCGCTCTTATCTTTCGGTATGTGTGGCTTGCTCCCCGAGTAAGAGTGAGCGAGAGAGAAAAGGGCGCCGCTCCCTGTTGATTGGTCACCCCCAGCTAAGCCAAGCCTAGCAAGCCTCTTCCATCTCTCGGCTGTCTGGGTCGTTTGGGTCGTCTGGGTGCGGACAAAAACTGACGGGTGATGATGAAAGGCGGTTGCAAGGGGGAGATGGTGGGGTGGGGTTCGAACGCATGGGTGACGGAGCCGGTCAACCCACCCTGACGCTAAGTCATGCAGCCAGGCAAAGAAAAAAGAAGGGCAAGGCAATCTGGTTACTGCATATCGCGCGCGTTGTCCTTGTCTTGTCATGGATAGGCTGGGAATGATGGGTGAAGTATGTATGCGGGTATTACTATATGCGTACATACATGATGATATAGATATGCCTACCACCTGCCTACATAATGTATTGCCCACAGGCAGGCAGGCAGTTGTGCGTGTGTGTGGAGTGCTGCCGCCGCCGCCGCCGAGGGGGGAACCAGAACTCACTCGTACATACATACATGCCTACATACCACAAGCGACAACAACAACACACACACACCTCTTTTATTACACCCTTACCACTTACACGCACACTCTCACACACCTACACAAGAGCGAACGACAAGGGGGGAACAAACGTACATACCGCCGTACCGAATCACCCCAACCCCAACTTGGCGAATGAGGAGGTGTCTGGTCTGCATATGCAGCACAGCGCATGTATGTATGATACGTACATAGAATCCTACATAATACATAAGCAAGTATACCTCTGCCTCTGCTGGGGATCCAACAAGGGGGGTTCGATCTAGATGTTCTGATTAGGCTAGGTAGGGGCTGGCTTTGGGGCCGAGAGTTAAGCCCCAGAATCCTCCTCCCATCTAGCCCACGCCCTAGCCATGCCACCGCCCAGACTCCGGTCCAGCGAATCGACTGACTCTACTGCTACGTTTGTAAATGGCGGCATTTGTTCCCATCACTATGTCTCATTGTGTTGCGTTGATTTGGTATTGCTGCGAATTATCAGCTAAGGTTTATCACCGGTGTTTTTCTTCGTTTCTTTCTTTCTTTCTCGTCTGGTGCTCCGGGCGTTTCAAGCCTAAACCAGGACCGTCGCTCTTCTTCTCTCGTCTTGTTGAACGGAGTTTCTTCCGTTGTATCTTTCGGATACGATGATAGGTTATGTGTTTCCCCCTCATCCCCATTCCATGCTTTATCATACTATGCGCCCGTGTATGTGCGTACATGAATGCACCCCTCACGGTTCAGGAGCAATCACATACCAAATCATCACATCGACACCCTGGTATATTGCTCGCAGATATAGAATGCCCCTCGTTACAAAAGCCTAGCACCATCAGCCACTTACATATGAACTTGGTGATCATCAACGGCCTAGCCATGACATGGGAGTTCAGGCGAACTGCGAAATAAAGAGCCCATATTCGGATAGAAGTGCACTTTATTGTATGTCGTGGGGGGTTTGAGGGGTGTGATTTTGTAGTCAAGTGGCATTCGTCTATTTTTCGGCATTTGATTTCTATAATAGGCCTATGTGGTCTGCAGATGGCATAGGATGCAACTCTTGAGATCCCGCAATGGTCCGTGTTTGCTGCGGGCGGTGCGGGAGTCTATACTGTCCGTATAGTTCGTCTTGGGGACGGACAAAGCGCCCGCGACAAGACAGAGCGGTTCCCTAAAAGACCCAAGACAATATATAAGACATCCACCCGTGGATATCAGGAGCGGGCAGTCTACGTACGCGGCGAAAGTGAGAATCAATCTCAAGTTGGGCAGTAACGATTCCCACTCGACACGTGGGCGGAATCAGAAACAGGCCTAGCGGCTGCTATTTCGTAGTACAGTACAGTACCCCCAATAGGATGGATGATGAATGCTGGAGAAGCAGGAGCAGCGGCAGCGGCAACAGCAGCCATTCTTTTCCCGAGTCTCACCTCACACAAATGGGTAGTACCACGTCACAGTTTTGCACCATCTCCCCCCCTCCCCCATCCTTCGAAATAGCATCTCCTGTCCTGTCAACCAAACAAGAAACTAGGAGGGTTTTCCATGTTATATAGGCCACGAAAAAAAAGTATTGTTTCAAGACGAATCTTCGTTTCTTTTCTTTTCTCTTTTAGTAGAGAAGAAACATGATGTTGATGATAATGATGATGATGATGCATACATACACCCACATGCGACACACACGACAGCATTGAACGCGCGTGGTATATATAAATATCGGGAAAACTTTCTTAGAGCATACCTTATCTCGCCCCGGAGCTTGGGTCTAGCAGCAGTACCCGAACTTAAAAGGGGGCCCTCGCTGGGACAGCGGCTCTGCTCATAATGGTGCCGTTTTCAGCCTCTCTCTCACGTTCATGCGCCAGTGCCATCTCATATGACCGAAACAAGTGCTGGAAACGACTTGGGGGCTGTTTCGCCCAATCTTGCTTTCTTGGCACTTGCTCCGACCCAGATCGATAAAAGTCCAGACTGCATGCATAGCTAGGTTTATGGATATAGTTATGTCTAAAGATGCATATATTATGTATATTGTCTTGTAGATTCTTCTCTGAAGAGGACAACCGGGCCAAAGAACTATGTGTGACACCCAATCGACAGCCGGCAGGCAGGGGGCACGCACGTACGCAATAGAACCGATTATTAAGACAATCTGTCACGGCAAGCATGTATCTCACGGTAATATTGGCTGGCCAGCGCTTGATCGGTAGCGTCTCCGCAACCGATGGGACGATCTGCATGCTCGACACCGCGGCCAAGCCCAGAAAGCCCGGCAATAGCGGCTCACCTGACACGATTTGGTCCACTCAGGAAAGCACCGAACAGAGGAATAGTCTGCGTTCTTGGCATACATATACAGTCACATCGCCAGAAACAATCTGCTAATGACCGAGATGAAGCAAAAGAGCAAATCTCTCTCAGTAGCCGCTGCGGTCTACCGGTGCCCACATTTCTCAATGTCCGAGATGAAGATACTGTAAGTAAGTAAGTAGTCAGCGGGTTACCGAGAGGGCGGGCAAAGCCTCTTTAGCATGATCACGTCAACTTGAGCGGGAGTGTGTGTGTGTTTGTTTTTCGGTGTGTGGGTGTTGTGTCAAGATCGGCCATCATCCACAGGTGATCCGGCTACTCTGATGATGCATATGTAGTAGTAGCCGTAGTGCTGCTGCTGCTGTATGTGTGCATGTATGTATGTAGAGGGCGGGTTGGGAATGGGCTAAATAATAAGGGCGGGCGAGGACGTGCACCGAAATGGGGAGCCGAATGATGACGAATGTGTGCGATTACTAACTGAGAGCATGGGAAGTGAAAAAAGTACCTTGTGGACAACGTGGTGCGTGTTGGGTACTTCAGGAGCAGAGCAGTTGTTATGGAGGTGCCGTATGTAAGCCTGCGTGTGAGAGGAAAGGATTTTCTAGAAGGCTGGGGACAAATTAGCCATCTTGAGTAATGCACCCTGCGCTTTTTTTCTGTTGATTCGGTGCGCTGACGGGGCCAGTTGGCGAGGATAAATGCTCCGAGCTGCGATAAGCGTCCCTCAATTTAAATGGCCTCCTCTTGGCTCCTTGACGGGTGGATTAGTGGGTGAGGGAGTGTGGCCGTGGCCGTGTGTGTGAGTGTGTGTGTTTGTGTAACCGGGTGTTGTGTGCGAGTGGGGATAGGGGGTGTGTAGATAGGCCCTTGGCGGGTGGTGTGTGGTGTGTGGGCGGCTGAACGGAGAAAACGACTATTTTGGAGGACAAGGAGAGGATTAGGGAGTCGGGCGAGGGCGTGTCATCATCATAGTGGTACTACTGTGCTGTAGGTATGTAGCTAGTATTCGGTGGCTCTGGAGACTGGCTCTGGCGTCCTGGCGTCCTGGCGTTCTGGCGTTCTGGCGTCCTGGAGTCCATGGGTGCTGTTGGATGGCACACCTTGTTTTTTTAGTCTCCTTCCGCCGTACCAAACTATGGGAGGGTACCGCTTTTTCCTCACTGTTCCTTGCCGCCACCACGGCGATGGGCCAAATTTGGAGCAACCTCTGGCTGGCGAGAGCTAAAAGTCACCCCCTTGTACCTTGCGAGTACAATGTCTCCACGTTCGTTACATTAACCTTGACCTGTTCCAAACTCATTCGTTCGGGGTTCCTGGGGCTGAAGTACGTACCTACCCTCTTTTAGGGTGCCATGGTTTGGAAGCTGGCGGAAATGGCCGCACTGGTAACGAACTGTTACAGTTCAATGGCCCGGTGGTATGTAATGCATCTCATCTTAGGCATCTTAGGCCTAGCCAGCGATACAGCTACAGGCTACAGCAGCGACAGACGGGACACTTTTCCTCTAATGCAGACATCATACTACTGCCAGTTGCAGCACACACACAGACGCTTGTTAGAGTTTCCATGTGTAATGGCAGGAACAGATCAGGTACCGGGCGAAACAAGCATATCGTTCCTTTGTCGAGGTTATCCTTTTCTTTCCCACTTTCACCCGGTTGGCCATAGTTGATGATGGATGAAGATGAGACGAGATATACATCTTACTGTACTTACTTGTCGTGGCAGTTTCCATTACTGCCGCTCGGAGTCTATTTGCAACGACTAATGAAGCAAGAGAAGAAGAAGAAGAAGAAAAATGTTACCTGTGACCAGTAGCAGCGACAGGGCGAATAATGAGTGGGTGACAGTCAGTGACGGTGACGAGCGAGGATGGATTACTGAATGGATCAATGGGAAACAATGATGCTAATATAGGGATGGGTACGTGATACCGAAGAATAAAACGGGGGATAATTATGATTGAACAGGAGGGAGCAGAGCAGGGAACGGGAAAAGAAAAAGGTGGATGTGCCATCTTATGTGTGGGTGAGGCCCGTGAGAGTACGACAAGCGCCGACCCCACAATCAGCCGAAGTAAGCATGGGTACATGGGAGGCACATCCAAGTACACATTGTCCCGGTCTTTTTCATGTCGCCTGCTCGCCTGCTCCAGGGCTCCAAGGGTGCCAGGGTGCCAGGGGACCGCTTCCATCTGCATGCTCCACATTACGAAAGTTGTTCTTACGAGCGTCCCGTGGGTAAGGGTAGTTTGCAGCGAGGAGTGAAGACTGAAGAGAGCAGAATTATTGTCTGCTTGCTCCGCCCGTCCTTCTCCTTCTGATCTCGTTCACCACCCAAATCTATCAACCATCTCCTAACCTTCACCCTTCGCTCCCACACCATACCATCCACAGGCTGGAGCTTCCCCCCCCCAAGATCCAGCCTTGGTCTTTCGCGACAACTCTGTCGCACTCGTTAAGCTTTTGGCTTCACCCGTTATCACTCTCCTATTACCTCGCCTGGGGGCCAGAGTCGTCGGGACCCAGACTTCCGCGTACTCTGTCAGCAGCCAGACTCTCGGGGCAACAATATATCGCGGCTGCATTGGCAACCCATATACTTAACTCCTGTTCCGACCACACCACGCGACCACGACGACACGTCGATCCCGTGTCGCCATTGTTGCCTCGGTTTTTCGGCCGAGCCTCAGGTCTAATCATCGGCGCATAGCTCTCTCGCGCGTCTGTCGCGAGCCGCCTCGGGCCTAGTCAGATTGGTCGGCTCTCGACTCAACCTCCCTTGATTTACCCCATCCCCTCTCCTCATAGATACCCGACCAACTTGTTCTCAAGTTGAGCTTGGTAGGGCATCATGGCAAACCACAACCCATCGCCACAGATGCCGATGCAGATGCATCACGGCGGTCCGCAAGGGCCCCCGCCCAATGCTGCGGTTCACTATGGCGCCGCTGCCGCGGCTCCTTCTCGCCACATAAGTACTGTCAATGAGCATCTGTGGATGCAAATAGGTAAGCTAGTCCGCGCCTGCCATGTCCCAACGCGAAACATATCGCTAACCTCGTCGCGTGTATAGGCAGTTTCTCCGAACTGCTTGGCAGCCTCGACGATGCAATGAGCGCATATGAACACGCATTGCGCGCGAACCCACAATCCATCCCGGCAATGAACGCTATCAGTCTGATCCTGAGGACGCGAGAGGAATTCCACAAGGCGGTCGAGTTCTTGCAAGCCATCCTTAAGATTGATGATAGAAACGGTGAAGTTTGGGGAAGCCTCGGTATGTTCCTACTTACCTCTCTCAGAGTTACTCGCGACTGACCCTTCTATAGGCCACTGCTATCTCATGATGGACGATTTGCAACAGGCCTATGCCGCGTATCAGTCGGCTCTCGTAAACCTGCCCAACCCAAAGGTTTGTCCACCAGTATCCAGCGCTCCTCACCGGGCTACCACTAATCACTCAATAGGAACCCAAACTATGGTATGGGATAGGCATCCTTTACGACCGCTATGGGTCTTTGGAGCATGCCGAGGAAGCCTTCTCGCAAGTCATGCAAATGCAGCCGGACTTCGAGAAAGCCAACGAGATTTACTTCCGACTTGGCATAATATACAAGCAACAGTCCAAGTTTGGTCAAAGTCTGGAGGTTTGTCGCGCCCACCATCCCTGAAAAATAATCAAGCCATACTGACCTCTTCTAGTGCTTCAAATACATCGTGTCTTCGCCTCCGCCGCCGTTGACCGAGGAGGACATATGGTTCCAGATTGGACACGTCCACGAGCAACAAAAAGATGTGAGTAGTCTCTAACCTTGCATAGTTGAGTGTGCAAAAACTAATGTGTCCTCTTTAGTATGACAATGCCAAGTCTGCCTATAACCGTGTGCTGGAACGAGATCCTCATCACGCCAAGGTCTTGCAGCAGCTCGGCTGGCTGCATCACAACCAGAGCAGCAGTTACCAAAACCAGGAACGCGCCATTGAATTTCTCGAGAAATCGGTAGCTGCCGGTAAGTGTATAATTCAAATTCGATACTATGAGCGTGACTGACAATGTATTCTAGACAACAGCGATGCGCAGAGCTGGTATTTGCTTGGGCGGTGCTACATGTCGCAGCAGAAGTATCCTAAGGCTTATGAGGCCTATCAGCAAGCTGTTTACCGCGACGGGCGAAACCCTACATTCTGGTGCTCCATTGGTGTGTTGTACTATCAGATCAACCAGTACCGTGATGCTCTGGACGCGTATTCTCGGGCCATTCGCCTGAACCCATACATCTCCGAAGTATGGTATGATCTCGGTACTCTGTACGAGAGTTGCAACAACCAAATCGCAGACGCTCTCGATGCTTATCAGCGAGCTGCTGAGCTGGACCCTCAGAACCCTCACATCAAGGCTAGACTGCAGCTCCTTCGTGCTGGCCAGTCTAACGGCGTTGTACCTGGCGGACCTGCTCCCGCTCCGACTGACGTCCATCCTCAGTCTTACCAGGCTCAGGGCCCACAAGCTCCTCAATGGACTGGAGCCTCGAGCGCGCCTCAACAGCCACAGCCCGGCCGTCCTCTCGGAGGACCTCCCAGTGCCAACGGGTACAGGCTGTCCGAGATCAACCCCCCTCAGCCGCCCAATCCCTATGACCAGCGGGAACCATTCCGCGGCCCGGCTCCACCGATGCCGCGCCAGCCAAGTCCTCGCCAGGAGCAGCAGATGAGGCCATATGGTGAGCCGAACCGCCCTGGTCCCCTCGGACCTGGGCCAGTACCTGGACCTGCTCAGGGACCGGCCCCCGGGCCTGGGCCAGCACAAGGTCCGGGACCGGCTCCCAATTCTGCTCCGATTAGACGTGGCCCGTCTCCTGGTCCTCATTATGGACCATCACCTAGCCAGTCTCAACCGCCTCCAGCACATGCCCCAAGTAGAGTTGCCAACCCCAACTACACTGGGCCAACAATGCCAGGCAGTATGCCGTCCCAGAACGGAGGCCCTCAGTCATATTCGCTCATGAATCACCGACCGCAGGGATCTCCACGCCCGGAGTCCCGTCCTCCTCCCATGCTTGACAACCGAATGCCTTCCCCCAAGTCGGCTTATCCGCAACACCCACCGCCATACCCCCACCACCCGGAGGCTGGCCCGAGCAGCATGGACAACAGTGTCTCGACCCCAAAAGGCCCTATGGGGCCGGAAGGACCAATGCATCGCGATGATCGCCCATCTTCTGTTGGCCCTAAGAGAATGCGCGAGTGGGAAGAGGACACTTCGATGAAGAAGCCCGCATCTGAAGAGAACAGAGCCATGATCCATGATATGCGTCACCGACGTCCTTCAACTCCGCTCCGCGGCGGTCCCGAACCATACCGTCGTAACTCCCCCGAGGCTCATCGCTTTGCTGATGAGCAGCGCAGGATGGAGGATCAGCGCCGTGCCGATGACCAACGCCGTACCGAGGATATGCGCCGGGCCGAGGAGCAACAGCGTCACGGCAATGAGCAATACCACCCTTCAGATGCTGCTCATCACCCTCCTGCCCATTCAATGCCCCCGAACCACCTGCCACCAATGCAGCAGGGCCCTTCGCCTATGCAGGGTATCATCCATGAGCCCCCACCGCCCAGCGCTGCTCCTAAAGAATATCCTCAAGACGAACGCTCCAGAGTGGAACACAACCCTACACCAGCTCCACCTCCACTTAATGAGCCCGAGCGTGCCGCCAGGAAAATGGATGTCGATGAAGATTATGACGACAGTGGCGAAGAAGAGAAGAAGGTCCCCATCGGTGGCCCAACCTCTGGCCCACCCTCAGCTGCTGGTGATATGAAGACCACAACACCAACCAGTGCCACCATGAATGGTATGGGAGCTGGGCCTACCCCCAAGACGGAGGGTACTTCGTAAAATTAAATGATAATAAAGTCAGGAGGTACATATTCGATTGATGCTATCAGTACACCGCAAGGTGGCGGCGGTGGGCGGTTGGCGGTTGTTTTAGTTGGAAGCACAGTCATGATCACATACCCTTTTTCTTAAATCGTTGTTGTTGAATTTCCCACTTTCTCACTGCTTGTAAATCACCAGGGAGGCCTTGTTATTAGGAAGTCAAGCTTGGGCTTGGGAGTTGGTTGATCGAGGTCGAAAGAAAGTCGCTAGCATTCACTTTATCGAGAACTTTTTTTACAGTGAAATCGAAAATCACAGGGTACGCATAAACAGTAATATCTTAAACAGTGTTACTATGAGTCTTTCCTCTTGCACGCTTAAAGACTTGAACTTGTGTAGTTGCTCTCTACGTGATCCCAAGATTTCCAAATGCCCTAATACACGTTGCAGCAGTATAGCCGTTTACCCTCATGGTATTGCTCTCAACATTGAAGTAAGTGTCAGCGATTATTCTGGGGAATGTCCAATGATATTCCCATGGCACCCATGGGTACGAGGAGTGAGAAATGGACTCAAGTACTCTGTAGGAAACAATCTAGAGTATACCTACCTATGGAATCCTACATCTTACCTACAGGTAATGTACCTTGGAGCTAATATGTGGCTGAACCTCCAGTATTCAATGCTCAATGCTTGCCTTGTATCCTGATTGGAGTCCAGTCAGCCAGCGGCACTGATTGATATGACGGGAAATGCACGGAGCACTTCAGATTGCTTTATGGTGGGGTACGGGGATTATTAGCATCAATGGGACTTATGGACTCGGCTTATCTTATCTACTATGAACCCTAACGGAGAGGAAAGTTTTTCCGTGGTTTTCCCCCCAGCTGCATTTACCGCACGAACAATTATTGGGGCAAGGGCGCACCAATACAGCAGCCGACTTTGCAGAAAGCCCGAGCCTAGGAAATTTGTGGGTAGCACTCTTTTTGCGCATCCATCCAGAAAAGAGTCGGAAACTTGTGTAGTTTTTCTCTCTTCTCCCCCTCAACCAACCATCGCCAAACGACAAAGACTGCACTCCTAAACGCCAGGAACAGTCTTCAAGATGTCTCACCGAAAGTTCGAGGCTCCCCGTCACGGTTCGCTGGCATACCTGCCCCGTAAGCGAGCTGCCCGCCATCGGGGTAAGGTAAAGTCGTGAGTCTTCCCACAAATCTTTTGTATGGTGGTTTTGCGCATGGAAATCGGTCGACGACAAGTGTTGGGATTGCAATGCGTCTGCCTCACATCGCTGTGTCTGCGGCAGGTGCCAATGCCTCCCACCTTTGGATGTGGCATCGAACAATTGCGCTTGGTCAAGAACATCGGCTAATCAACACGACTCTATTCCTCCAGGTTCCCCAAGGATGACCCCAAGAAGCCCGTCCACTTGACGGCCACCATGGGCTACAAGGCCGGTATGACCACTATCGTCCGCGACTCCGACCGTCCCGGTGCCAAGTCTCACAAGAAGGAACTTGTTGAGGCCGTTACCATTATTGATACTCCTCCTGTACGAACAACGCAGCCCGCTTGGCTCATTTGTGCCTATGGCTAACATCTTTATTTTAGATGATCGTTGTTGGTCTTGTGGGATACATCGAGACTCCCCGCGGTCTCCGATCGCTCACCACCGTCTGGGCCGAGCATCTGAGCGACGAGGTTAAGCGTCGCTTCTACAAGAACTGGTACAAGTCCAAGAAGAAGGCTTTCACCAAGTACGCCAAGAAGCACTCCGAGACCAAGGGCTCCACCATCACTCGCGAACTCGAGCGCATGAAGAAGTACTGCACCGTCATCCGTGTTCTCGCCCACACCCAGATCCGCAAGACGCCTCTTAAGCAGAAGAAGGCCCATCTTATGGAGATCCAGGTCAACGGTGGCTCCGTTGCCGACAAGGTCGAGTTCGGCCACGGTCTCTTCGAGAAGTCCTTCTCGATCGACAGCATCTTCGAGCAGGATGAGATGATCGATGTCATCGCCGTCACCAAGGGTCACGGTTACAACGGTGTCACCGCCCGTTGGGGCACCAAGAAGCTCCCGCGTAAGACTCACAAGGGTCTCCGTAAGGTTGCTTGTATCGGTGCTTGGCATCCGTCCCACGTCCAGTGGACTGTTGCCCGTGCCGGTCAGATGGGTTACCATCACCGTACCTCGGTCAACCACAAGGTTTACCGCATTGGTAAGGGTGACGACGAGGGTAACGCCTCCACCGAGCAGGATGTCACCAAGAAGACCATCACCCCGTAAGTTCACCATGCCGATGCATGTATCAAGTATCAATGCTAACATCATTTCAGTCTGGGTGGCTTCGTCCGTTATGGTGAGATTAAGAACGACTTCGTCATGGTCAAGGGCTCCGTCCCTGGTGTCAAGAAGAGAGTCATGACTCTCCGCAAGTCCATGTTCACTCACACCTCCCGCAAGGCCCTCGAGAAGGTCGAGCTCAAGTGGATCGACACCTCGTCCGAGTTCGGACACGGTGCTTTCCAGACGCCCGCGGAGAAGAAGCAGTACCAGGGTACCCTCAAGAAGGACCTCGCCCCCACCTCGTAAAGAGTTGGTCATGTCTTTCCTCGTTCTGGTTCTGGTCCATGTATCGGAGTTTCTGGGTTGCTTTTCTCACGGCTTTTCGTGACGGGCATGGTGGTATGAAAATAAGGAATCTGATACCGCAGCTAATGAGACAAGTTGCAATGAACAAAAGCCCAAACAACCCAGTATTACCTTGCACTGCATCTTGTGACTATCTTGTGACTGTTGTAAAATCGTCTATGAAATCATGAATCTATACTTTACTCTAGACCGTCAATTGCACCTGCTGCAATATTCAATTTATGAAAGCATGTTCTAGTCGACTGTACGGTATGTTGCACTGTTTGGCAATGCTAGGACCTATCTTCGGCGGGTGTTTGGCGAGGGGATACCATTCTTAAACAAACTGCCAGAGCTTCCCAGAAACCCAGCGACCTCATTGCGTCATACTACTCAGCCCACCCCGTCTTGATTCAACCTCCCCCAACGCCTGCATGCCGCTGCTAATGCCATACAAATTAACTCAGTCATTCAGACGTTCAATCTACAGCTTGCGTAAATTATCTTCGGCACGTCCCTACGCTATCACGAATTTTAGTACAGATCTGGCTCTACCAAGAATAGAGCCTGTGAAGACCAGTACACCAGACGGTAGCTCTGCGCTCAGCAAATTACTGTCAGTAGGCACCTTTACGAGGCCTATTTTTCGGTCCACCAGTGTTCACGACTGTTTCCGCGGCTTCGCGACTACCCGATCACTCAACATGGCGTCGGACGAAGACTACATGGCTTTCCTCGACAAGGCCAACAAAGACCCCAACGAGGGTTATTCGAAGCCGGCCAGCAGCGGCGCAAAGTTCGAGTTCAAGGCCACCGACCACGGGGTACAGGTCCCCGCGGCACTGAAGGAGGCAGCGCAAGATGCGTTTTATGTCAGCGATGCGGACGAGCCGTTTGTACCGGTTGCGCTGAAGTGGGATGAGGGTGGCAAGGGCTTGCCGGACGAAGGTACGTCCGATATACATGCATGCGCGCGCCCCTCCTTACCTATACCCGACTACTGCCCTACCATAAATTCGATTTCCTCCCTTTCTACTGCCCGGATACTATTATATTTTTCGCGCTTTGGATACGTCGTTGGAGGCTAACACATGTCTTTCGTACCAGAGGAGTTTGCGAAGCTGATAGCTCACCCGAACCCATCGTCGGCCAACATCGAGCTCCAAGACCCCGCCGAATGGGACCCCCAGGGCCAGTACAACAATATCTTGCAGGCTGTGCGCAAGGCTGGCAAGGGCAATGATGTCCGGGTCTACAAGGTACCCAAGGATAGCTCGCGAGTCGAGTACTGGGTCGTTACTACTGAAGGCAAGGGAAAGGATGCCAAATTGGTGGGTGTCAAGGCGCTGGCAGTCGAGAGCTAGTCCGACAGCCCATGCTACATATGATGACTGGCAGGGCAATGCACTGTCTCTTCTACTCTCATTTCCTTTATTTCTTTCTATGGGAGACGAGGTATGGTTGGCGTTCTGGGAGCGACAGGTGATGGGAACAATACTCCGTACGCACGAAATGATACCTGGTACAAACCAATGATTCTCAGCGTGGCAGTATTTCGCTGGGTTAAGCACCTACTTTTGGAACATGTTTGTTACATCATGATGTTCCCAACGGATATGTATTTTCAGACATTTCGGCCAAATTTTTGAAGCATTCTATGAGATACCATGAACTATCATGAACAGCGACCAGAAGAAGGGGGGGGGGGGGTTCGTCTGCTTTGCCACGTCGGCTGCCATCAAGCTTCTTGTCGACCCATAGCAGGCATCGGATATGATGGCTTCTTTTTAGTTGCATCTATTGAGAGACTTGCGCTTTCAAGTATATTCGTTTCTACAGGAAGCTCCTTGACGCAATAAAAGCATCTGAAAAAATATTAGATTTCAACCGAGCTACTTTTAAGGTGAGGCTCAGCGAACATCAGACTCTTATCGTGGACAATTTGGCGGGCGTGTGGTGGGATGGACAGGCTGACAGGGTAGTTTAGTTAGTGGTGGGCTTAGCTCTTGTCTGTACCTGCCCCGCGGTCCGATAACAGGAAACTGCCTGCCAAAATTTCGGGGATATCGGCGAAGTGAAGCTACAGTATTGAGTCACCAGCTGCGATTACTACTCCCTCCCTCTGGTGCGACAAAACCTCCGGGTCTCTTAATTTGAGTTCTTTCTGCAAACCTGCACCCGAATGCGAAAGACCAGTCCACAGGCAGACTCGACTCATCATGGATCAAGCGGTAAGATTGCTCACACAAATCCCTGTACCCCGCCAACCTGCTGTGTATGTGTGAGGTGGGATACTAACCAGACATATTGTATTTCCTCACAGGATGTGATATTGCCGTCTTGCGAGACGATCAAGGACCTCCTTTCGAAGCCCCAACCGGGTCCTAAGAAGGCCAATCTCATTCCAGTCTACGGCCAGATCTCCGCCGACCTCATAACCCCATCGGCCGCATACCTCAAGATCTCTGCCCACTCCAAGTCCGAATACTCTTTCCTGTTCGAAAGTGCGGCCACCGAGCGCCTGGGCCGCTACAGTTTTCTCGCCGCGAACCCCCGCAAGGTCATCACAACGGGAGAGGGGCATGGCGAGGCTTGCGACCCATTGCCCGGGCTCGAGGCCGAGCTGGAGCGCTTCGTCGTGCTCGACGTGCCGGGAGTTACTCTGCCGCCGCTGACGGGCGGCGCCGTTGGCTACGTTGGCTACGACTGCGTGCGCTACTTTGAGCCCAAAACGGCTCGCCCTATGAATGATGTGCTCAAGATCCCCGAGTCCGTCTTCATGCTCTTTGATACCATTGTCGCATTCGACCGCTTCTACGGCATCGCTAAGGTCATTACCTACATCCCGGTTCCGGAAGACCTCAGCACCCTCGAGGCGGAATACCAGAAAGCCACAGCCACCATCACCGAGCTAATTGAGGTTCTCAATGCGCCCGAGATCCCTCTGCCAGAGCAAGGACCGATCGAGCTCGGCCAGGAGTATACGTCCAACATTGGCCAACAGGGATACGAAGGCCACGTCACGGCCTTGAAGAAACACATTGTAGCGGGCGACATCATTCAAGCGGTACCTTCGCAGCGCTTTGCCCGACCTACCTCGCTACACCCGTTCAACATCTACCGTCACCTCCGTACCGTCAACCCCTCGCCATACCTGTTCTACATCAACTGCAAGGATTTCCAGATCGTAGGCGCGTCGCCCGAGCTTCTTGTAAAGAGCGAAGCTGGACGTGTGATTACGCATCCCATTGCAGGCACCGTCAAACGCGGAAAGACGCCTGAGGAAGACGATAGGCTCGGCGAGGAGCTGAGGAACTCATTGAAGGACCGTGCCGAACATGTCATGTTGGTGGATCTGGCGCGGAACGACGTGAACCGTTTCTGCGACCCCCTGACGACGCGCACCGATCGATTGATGGTGGTCGAGAAGTTCAGTCACGTTCAGCATCTGGTGTCCCAAGTTTCTGGCGTTCTCCGGCCGGGTCAGACAAGATTTGACGCCTTCCGCTCTATTTTCCCTGCCGGAACCGTATCGGGTGCGCCCAAGGTCAAGGCCATGGAGCTCATTGCCGAGTTGGAGAAAGAGAAGAGAGGTGTCTACGCCGGTGCTGTCGGCTACTTTGGCTACAATAGTGTAGACATGGAAGGCAAGGAGCGCCAGGGTGAGATGGATACTTGCATTGCTCTTCGTACAATGCTGGTAAAGGATGGCACCGCGTATCTCCAGGCTGGTAAGTTATTTCCCCATCCCCGACCCCTTTTTATCTCGCCTCGTTGGCGTATTCTGGTCTAGCTCTAGTTACTGATGGGAACAACAGGAGGAGGTATCGTATTCGACTCGGATGAGTATGATGAGTGGATGGAGACAATGAACAAACTGGCGGCCAACATACATTGCATCACCACTGCAGAAAACCTGTATGCCAAGCGACAGAAATCATAAGGCAAGAAGTCATTTATTCCACCATCACGGGTTCATCGGTTTGTGCTAGACGAATGGTGGCATCCATTCTGCCTGGATCGGATCAATGTAAAAGATAATAGCATGGCGTTTCCGGAATTAACAAAAAGCAAGCTGCTGCTTTGCTGATCTATTTCATCTCCCCTTTCTCTTCATCCCAGTAGTGGCCCGATAAGTCGCCGGCCGGTTTGACCAGGCTCATGCCATCCAGCTTCTTATACTTCAATTCTTCAAGATTGATCCCGTAGATCGTGCGAGCCTATAAATTGTTGGGTCAGTGGGAAGGATCGCACTCTGGTCTTCATCGCTGTCTCTACCCCTGCTGGCTAGCTCGATCTGTGCCTATGGGCTCGGCATACATGCTTAACGTGTTATACGCCGATCCTGATTACGCTCTTGTCCAGTCTTGATACTCCTAGTATTCCCCATGCCGAGTGCATTGCCTTTTTCTATTTGCCCGTTGATCGGGTTCCGAATGCGCATCACCCCATCCCGTTATTTCCTCCTTTTCATGAAACGGGAAGAACGCAGCGAAGAGAGGCAGCCAAAAGGGGGACAACAGAAGAACAAGATGGGGGAGGGACTTACACTGACGCCGTACGTGTGCGGCTTTCGGAAGTCCCGGAAGTCAATGGCCAGGCTGGCTCCGCACTTGGGGCAGAAGAGCTGGTCCTTCGCTTTGGTGTTGAACTGGTAGGTCGCACAGCGCGAGCGGCTGTCGTTGTGCCACTTGACGTTTGCAGCTTCGGGGTCTGTGGGCGGAAGCAAGTGAGATTAGTGAATGTTCCCTGCTGGCTCGACGAACTCATCGTCGTTTGGGGATGTGATGCCGGATCAACCGATCGTTTCTAGAACGCAGCCGCCTGCCTGTCCCCTTTTACGTTGCCAGCCTCCTTAGCAGTGACCTAGCGGGGCGGGTGTTCTAGCATACTACCCCCTCGCTCAGGTCTGTATGATATCCCCATGTGACTCTTCAGAGACGTCTTTTGTTCCCGTCTCCCTCATACTACATTGGAGAGGAACACATAGAGAGACAGGATGGAAGATACATAGGCAAGTCGTGAGGGATGTATGTAGGTGGCTGGCTGAGTAGAACTAATATAGTATACATCAGACAAGGAAGGGACTTACAGATCAGCAGGTAGCCGAAGCGGGTGCAGGCAGAACAGTTGCACTGCAGCACCTGGTACTCGGGCAGCGGCGGCGAGAGGGTGACGGAGAACTTGATGTATCCGCAGTGGCAGCCGCATTCGTAGGTGCCGCTGCTGGACTTCTTCTCCTCTTCCCCGGCAGTGGCCGACATGGTTAGGTAGGTATGTAGTGTTGTTTTATCTTGTTGCCTTAGGTATTTGTCGGTATGAAGAGAAGCTTCTTCTCTCTGGTGTTTTGGACAGGAAGAATGAGATGCGGTCAAGTGCTTGGCGTTGAGCAACCAATTGATTGCGCGAGGTATAAAGACTTATATGTCTTACACAGCTTGGTGCAAGGCAGCAGCACCTGTGTTGAACCGATACCCCTCACTCAGTCATTATGGATTATCCGGCCCATGGCATTCTGTTACGGACTCTGCAGAAGATCGGTGGCTATTTTTAGTCTAATACTAACTTAGTCCACTCATTATAGGCTGCAGGGGAACTGATATGCAGGTATTCCGTAAGCAGCAAGATGCGTGCCAGCAGACAAACACGGCATCTCATGGTAGGTTGTAAACACCTTTGAGAAAGCATGTGCTATATCACTGAAATCACAAGAAGAGAAGCAAGGATATGTAATAGGTATCGTTCTTATTATGTAGTTATTATTAAGGTCGCTAGACTAAGGTATTCTAGCCAGTCAGTTGTGAAAGTAAGCCGAAGCCGCTCATTAAAACTCGGAAAATGTGCGTAGCTCGTGTGCTTCTTTCGCTCATCATGTCACAATATTCAATCTCAAGAAGACCCAGCAGCCAGGTTATTGGTCTGCAAAGCCTCTTTTTCTTTTTCTCCCTCCAGAAACGCCCGTGGGTATGCTTTCTATAACGCAACCGACCGCAAGCAAAGTGGTATCTTGCAACAAAAAACACATGAAACACAAATCTGTATCGCTACCGCCCGAAACTCTTAGGCCTCACCCCGTCCTCAATTTCCCACCTCATCATCATCGTGCACGAAGAAGGTGATCAGTCGGGTATAGAATATACCCAGAGGATGTGGGAAAAGAGGCGCTTAGACTTGGTGCTTCTCCTGCTCAGTGGTACGCGGCACATTCGACAACGCAGCATGGTTAGCGGTCGCATCACTGTGCTTCTCCGCCGGGCCGTCACTGGATGGTCCATCGACGCCGGCCATGTCGTTAGCCGGGGGGCCGTTGTTGGTCGCGGCTGTAGGCGCAAATCTGCTCTTCGCGCGGATCTTGTGGCCGTACAGGTAGAAGATGACGGGGATGGGGACTAGCGCCGTGGCGACGCAGCCGAGCAGGGTGGCGGCCCAGTTGATGCCCATACCGTTGAACATGTAGCTGGCGAACAGGGGGAAGCCGGCGCCGCAGAGCGAGCGCAGGAAGGTGTTGCCGGCAATGGCCGACGCGGCGAACATCAGGTAGGCGTCTACCAGGTAGTTCAGGGCCTGGAGGAAGATAGCCATGAGACCGTAGCCCGTCAAGAGACCAGACAGAGTCGGGACGATCCAGTGGATATCCTCGCGGTAGCCAGACCACCCGAACCAGAAGATGCCAGCGGCGAACGCGACTCCGCCAGCAATGACGACGGGAAGACGCCATTCGGGGACGGGGACGCCGTTGTTGGCAGCTAACTTCCTTTGGTACGAAGGCTGCAGGATCAACACGTTGGTGCCGGCAATGAGCTGGCCGACGATCATACCGAAGAAGCACAGACCGGACTTGCCAGCGCTGAAACCGTGGATGCCCTGGAAGACGAAGGGGTAGGCGGTAAGGAAGAGGTACAGAAGACCGTAGATGAACGCCATGTAGATCGAGAGTAGAGTCACAATGGGCTCCAAAAACAGCAGTCGCATCGGACGGGTGAAGTTCTTCTGGATGAGCTCCTTAAAGTCAACCTCGATCTCCTCCTGCTTGGCGTGGATACCCCAGTTCTTAGTTCGGCGTCGCAGCTCGGCTGCCTTCTGGACGAGGATGACGGGCGGGTATGTCTCCTCGAGGAAGAACAGGTCGAGAACGAAAGCAACAAAGCCCATGATGGAGACCAGATACATGGTCCATCGCCATCCGAGATGCGACTCGACAATGAAGCCACCCACAAAGGGCGCCAGCAAAGGACCGGTGAAGACGGCCATGGAGAAGATGGTGATGGCTACACCACGAGTGGCGTTGTCAAACATGTCCGAGAAGACGGCAGCGACGACGGCCAGCGGGCAAGCTCCGCAGAAGCCAGCGAAGAATCGACAGATCAGGATTGTTTGGAGATCCTTGGCCGTTGCGCACGCGATGGAAAAGAGGGAGAAGCCAAACATAGCAATCACGATAGGAAGTCGTCGGCCCTTAAGCTCGGATAGGGGCGCCCACAGGGTTGGGCCTGTGGCGAATCCAAGCACGTACAGCGAGACACCAAGAATACCGACCGTGGTGCTGACGCCGTAAATAGCGGCGATGGATCGTGTAGCGGCGGAGAAGATACTGGAGGCAAAAGCGGCGGTCATAGTCGTATAGCCAAGCATAGCCGCCGTAAGCAACCTGAAGGAATATGGGTCAGCATCAGCCAAATGGAAAAGTATAGCTGCGGCGTATAAGCAGGGGCTAAACTCACTTCTTCTTAAGCGGCCAGTTCTGTGCGTGGTAAGGGTCGTCCTCGCCATCAAACTCGACGACGTATTCCTCCCGTTCTGGCAAGGGGGGCGGGAAGGGCTTGCCGGCGCCGAAGTTGGGCAGGGGCTTGGTGGCGGTCGAGTGGTGGCTCCGCAGGCTGCGGCCGATGGTCTCAGTGTGCTGACTCCGAGCCGTGTATATGCGGCTCAGCTCGGTGGGATGTCTCTCAAGGTCTCCCTGCGTCGAGACGCGGCTCATGCCGCCGGTGCGCTGCCGGGCCATGCCGCCATCTTCGCTACTCGAGGTTGTCGACACGGACGATGCCGTCACGACACGCTCGATCTCGTTGCTAGCTCTGTGAGGCAGTTGCTGTTCCTCATGCGGGTGCTGTTGCTGTTGCTGGTGGTGTGTCGGGTGGGCTCCTAGGTGCGCATCCTCCTGAGCGCGCACCAGCTCTCGATCGACCTCGTCCATATTCATCTTAACCCCGGGGTTCCGCGTCAAGCTGAGGAAACACTGCGCGGGATGGTGTGTATGTCGTTGCTACCGTTGGGTTGGCCAGGTTCGGCGTCCTGTGTTCTGATAGTAGCCCGTGATGTATAAGCTACGTCACTCTAGCGCCAAGGGGACGGTTTTTGGGAGCAAGGATCCTTCCTAATGTACAACCACCAAGGGAGCAGGAAGGTTGAAGCTATTATTACTTATACACGGGACACGGCAAAACGAGGGTCAAGAAGAATGGGAATTGCCGGCGAAGACGATATATCGCAAAGAAAGTTCGCGAAGCTGGCAGGCCCTGGGGGATGGAGTCGTTAGTAGTACTAATACCTACATGTACTGATTATTTTCCCGTTCACATGAAATGTTATGGCCCCATTGCACCTGCTAGTAAGTAGTTGGTAAAATGACCCATAGCTTCCTAGCAGAAAATCTTCCCAGGCGGCCAGGCGATGCCCACCTGTGCCACTGCAGTGGATGCTCAGCTGTCCACATTGCGTATGGAGGGCCCTTTGGGGGTCCATCCGGGCAGATTGGAATGGTATTAGTCCCTGGCCTTTGGTTACAGGTACAAAAATATATGCTAATACTTGCGGGTCGTTGGGCAGAATGCACTGGAGCAGCTGGAGATAACAGAATAACAGAATGTTACCCGAGGGACGGCTCTCTTTCCCGGCTTACGGCTGCCACCGCCAAGGCCAAGAGTCCCTGAGGTTTTCGTTCTCGTTCTCGCCCTCCCATCCGCCTTTCGCCGCGGCCAAGCGGCTAGCACCCGACATCTCTCGGGGTTCGCGACTAAGCACAAAAAGGCTTATTCATCTGCATGGCAGGGATATCCTAATACATGCTGCATACGACACGCCCTTTCGTCACTTTGAGACAGGTTTCTCGTGGTTCGCTACTAGCTTCCGTTTCGGCGTACATGATTCATGAGGACTGCAGGACTGCTTACAGAGCAAGAGCAAGCATGCAGATAATATATGTTGCGCGTTTGTGCGCCACCGAATATGGAAAATATGTGAAATTAGTTGTACATGCATGAACGGGATCGACCAATCCTTTGGCCTCGTCCGGCTTCTTTTCCGTCCTCTACTTTCAGGTGCCGGGAAGCGCAGCCAGATGCGGCTCGACAGTGCGGCCTCGAGATCTGAGCAACAGTGGGTTTTGGCAGTGAAGACAGCCAGACGACTGCTACAATATACGAGGGATCTCTGAGTTCGCCCGCTCAGACATCCTGAGACCCGTTCGTCCAATTTCGAACAACCGGTACCCTTCCAGAACCGCCTCGAGTCGTGCACTCTGATTCGATACCAGAGCGTTGCTCCGCTGCCCAACGGCGGGGCGAGTTGCGAAAAAAAAAAGAAGGAAAAAAAAAAAGAAAAAAAAAGAAAAGGTACTTCCGTGCGTCGGGTCGGGCTAAGAAGCGAGTTTTATCTCCGTCATCTATTGATGAGTAGTCTCCACCATCAACCAGTATCGGGCTTCTCTCTCGCATTTGTCGTCGTAAAGCGGTAAAGGAGTGTCGGTCAACCTGCGAATAGCAAAGCAGATAGTAATACCTAGAACTGTTCCAGGCTGGGGACTTAGTCACTCAACGGCCATCGTCGCTTAGAGACGGGCCCGCGGGTTCCAACCTGAGCGTATGCAGTAAGTACGTCTGTCTGGTGTATATGACTGTTGATCATTCAAATTTCTTCAATAGAGACCAACATCAGTCTCCACAGGAAGACAAGTATTGAATTCTGTCATACACATCTAGTAGTATATCTTACCCTTTGGACAATTGAGTAGTATATCAAAGCCTCATTTGGAGGTAACATACCGGGAAAAGAAAATCCTTACAGCTTACTACCCCGGAACGGAGGTTCCCCTTTTTACCCAGAACCGTGGCGCGCCACTAACACCTGACAGATCTAGACAGAATCTAGATGGATAGCGCTAGAAACTGCCTAGCGCCCTGAAACAGAAACATTGACCCGGCCGTAGCATATGTACCACTATATATCTGCCGAGGGGCTGTTCCTGGTGTCACTAGCCGACCGAGTCGGTTCACTTACCACCTACCTTGCAATTAGAAAGCCTGGCTAGGGCTCTCTAGCTGCCCGAGGCACAGCACTAGGAAATACAGAGCCAGTGCCGGAGATGCTCGTTGCTCGGATACAGGACTATCGTCGGTATAAACCCGTGTTTGAATATATACCATTCTATATCCTAGGTGCCAGGCATCAAATATTTAGAGGCACCTCCTTTGCCGGCTCGGATCTCAACCGGATATATTTATTATACGTAGTCTCGGATATCTGGTTTAAGCTTAACTCAATCGATTGCGGAACTTCCCTGTGATACCATCCTCTTGGTCCCCAGGTTTGGTTCGTATCGAAGAGGAAAGCAGAAACTGGGCTCACTATTCGCTCACAATTGGACAATCCGTATCTCACGCTCGAAACCCAGTGTTAGTCTCGCCATCAGAATATATGATCGATGCAGCCACTCGGGTCCATGTGATAAGTTAGCAATTAAGAGGGAAAGAAGCCACAATTTGAATCACCCCCTTTGTTGAACTATGAGTGCGCAAGATCCCACAGTTGGACAAGCCCGTCGTCGTACATGTAATTATCCCGCCAAACTCAGATTCTCACTTTCAACATCATCACCTGTTCATGTTTCACGCATAATATCGGAATTGCACTCGTAATCTCTGACCTTGATTTCTAAAACACATGTCTACCTACGTCTGGATCTGGGTCTGACACCCCAATCGTTCTCTAACAGCCCCGTGACCTCCTCCAGACTCAAACCCGTCGTCTCAGGGTAGATGCGCCAGACGGCGACCCAGCCGGCGACGCACACAGCCGCGTACAGTACAAACGTCCAGGTGGGCGTAAGCGCGTCCATGAGGGGCAAAAAGGTGAGGCCGACGACGAAGTTGGCGGACCAGTTGGTCGCCGTCGAGAGGCCGCTGCCGAGCGACCGCACATTGAGCGGGAACAGCTCGCTCTGCATCCAGGGGACGTTGCCGAGCCCCAGCGCGTAGGCGGCGACGAAGACGATCATGCTGACGAGTATAGTCACGGCAGCGCCGCCGCCACTGTTGCTATTGTCTGTGTCGCCGCCAGAGTCCGGGATGCTACCGCCGAGGCCGTGGTCTGGCAACTTGATATACCGGAAGCCGCCAGCAGATAGGAGTAGGCCTAACACCATGAAGGGTATAGAGTACAGCAGAATCCGGCGACGGCCAATGCGATCTATAAGTAGCAGCGCCGCAACTGTGAATACAAAATTCGAGACTGCAACGCTCAAGGAGGTGAGTGTTGGTATCGAAAAGCCCAGCAGAGTAAAAATCGTAGCGGAGAAGTACATCAGCGAATTCTAGGATCTTGTTGTTAGTAAAAGGTTCCAAGCCAGTGATGCAGTTTTGGGTTATATCGAACTTACAAATCCGCAAAGCTGTTGAAGCCCCTGAAGGAGACAAGCGATGGTCAGAGCCCGCCGGTTCTTGGGCACCGTCACCAGTTCCCGCCAGCCCTCCGTCCAGGCGCGAGCTCCTTTGGCACCCCGGAGGGCGCCGCTCTCTTCTTCCTCCTCCCGCACTTCGCGACTTATATCCTGCAGGACCCGTTCGGCTGCGGATCCAGACCCAGTCCCCAGCGTCTTGCCGATGACCTGCCGCGCCGTGGCGACCCTCCCCACCTTGACCAGCCACCGCGGCGTCTCGGGCATGCCCAACAACAACGCAGCTTGCAGCACGGCAGGCAGCGCCCCGAACCCGACCATGTAGCGCCACCCCTGGTCATGGCCCGCGAAGCCCCAGCCGACGACGTAAGCGACGACCTGCCCGAGGGTGATGGCGAGCACGTTGAGCGTGACCAACATGCCGCGGTGCGCCGCGGGGGCCAGTTCGGCGATGTATAGGGGCGTGACGAAACTGGCGGCGCCAACGGCGGCGCCCACCACAGATCGGCCCACCACCATCTGTCCGACGGTCGAGGCATAGGCCTGGCCCAGCGCACCGACTGCGAAGAGGATGTCGGCAAGTAGGATGACGGGCCGGCGGCCGAAGCGGTCGGCAAGGATCGAGGACAAGGGGGACGCAACGAGGGCGAGGAGCGACGTGCAAGACGTCACGATGGATTTGTCGGTGACGGTCAGTTCGCGGCCGGAGAGGGACGTACCCAAGGAGACTAGGGTCGCGGATATAACGCCAGTATCATCTATATGTCGCAAGAAAGAGATAAAAGTCAGTAAACGTACATCCGCTGATAACTAATGGGGGTGTTTCCGCTGGCGAGAATGGGGATGTCAAGAGCGAGGTAAGGGAACTTACAGCCAAATAGAAGTCCGCTGATACCGGCCGAGATAGCCAATAACCACATGAATATCCCTACTTTCCTCTCCTCCTCGCCTCGGGGCTCTCCGTCCTGCGCCGTATCGTCGCCATAGCTGTCGTCGGGATGCTGCGGTTCGTCGTGATCGGGTCCATGATTTTCTTGGTTCGCTATCAGCGGCGCCTCCGCCGAGGTTGCCATGCTCTTATGGAGTCAGAGCTGAGCTTTACCTAAGTGCTCATGTGTGCGGCTGCTGGCAGAAACAAAACTTGACAAGCAAAAGTTGCGACAGTCGTAAGAAAAGTAACAAAGTTCCCCCCGTTGATGCCGGGGAATTTGAATGTCGGGGACTGGCGGCTGACCGGAGCCGTGACGCACTAAGTTTATGTTCATGCAGGGAGCTGGGGAGGGTGCAGGGCGCAGGGCGAAAGGTGGGATGGTCCCTGGCCCGTGCAGCTGATTGGTTATATATCACAGCGTTATCGATCCGAGACCCTGTTCATCCCTTGCAGTAACAACAATTATAATATAGCTACTTTATGTACACACTGCCAGGGTCTCTGCCGCGTTAGAGCTTTTTCAAATCATTCTTATTTCCTACATCTCTTGAATATTGCATGTGAGTCCCAGCCATTGGTTGTGATGCGACTCGGTAAGTCAGAGTGGGAATGTTGGGATATATACGGAGTACACTCAAAACAGACAGAAATTAGGTGTAGTATATCATATATGGAACGCGTCCGAGACGTTTGGTATATTGACAAGAGAAACTATAGAAAGGGTATTGGAATCCACCACCGGCTGAACGCAGATAAAGAACAAAAAAACAAAAAAACCTATGTACATTGATAACCACAACCCAACCCAAAATCCCTCCTTTATATATATATATATATATACACCTGCATCTATAAAAGCAACGTATAGTATATATACACTCTTTAGAAAAGCCCAAGCTCGGGGGCACAAACAGCCCCTGCCGTCAACGCCAGTGAGATGAGCCCACCCCACAGCAAGGCCTGGCGTACTATGCGGCTCTGCATGGCCCGGACGTGTTCGTTTTGCGTCGTGATGGAAACCTCGAAGATCTTGCGCCACGTCGACTTCTGCTGGTAGGCGCCGACCCACGGCTCCGAGTCGAATACGTCGTTGGCCGACCCGAGGCTCTGCAGGCTGGGCTTGCGCAGTGGGTCGATGCTGGCCACACTAGTTACGGACGACGAAGACGACGTTCTCTTTTTCTTTTTCTTATCTCCCGGGTTCGTTGATGATGTCTTTTCGTCCGACGAGGAGGTAAAGTCCTCGTCGGCGAACTGCTCCCACGGCCGCAGGTTCCGCTTGTAGTTCCAGTGCAGGATAACGCAGATGCCGTGCCGTGATGCGAGAAGGAAGACGAAGCCCATAGGCCACAATAGTGACGGCGCCAGCCGCAGGTACCGGCTAAGGCTAGATAGGATCAGGGCGGCGTTCAAAGCAAACCCCAGGGAGATGAGAACGGCGGCCAGCACCCGCGCGAATATGACGCGGGGCCGGCTGCTGTTGGAGATGCTCCACCGGACGAAGTTGGGGTGGCACTGCCCCTTCAGGAGCGCCTCAGCGGCTGTGAAGGCAGGCAGGAGGGCAGACGGGTGTGTCGTTTGCTCTACCGCCTGGATGCAGGCGATTCGATCAGCATGTGTTAGGTTGAGTTGCCTCGGCCCACTAGTCGAGATGTAATGGCGGACAATCCGTGTCATTTCTTCACGAAAAGGTTGGACGGAGACTATGTGATGTCAGTCAGACAGTGAAAGGGGTGGTGGGGTCTCTTCTGGACAACTTACAAGGTCGGCCATCACGCTGTGCTTTTGCGATCTGGAATTCGTCCGAATAGGCCGTTTTGGGCCTGGAGAAGTTTGTAGGTGATGCAGCGCTGCTTTGGGATCTGCCCCTGTTCCCGTCGTGCCTGGGGCTGGTGTCCAGTATTCCGAGGATGCGGGTCATTCTGTCGGCGTTCTCGTTGAAACTGCTCGCCCTCGAACGCACCGAATCCGGCTTGGCGATGATCTTGCTCGGATCCCACATGGGCGAGGAATCCTTCTGCTCCTGCGGCAAACACCTCCATCGCTCAACGTAGTCGCAATACCAGAGGAAGAACTGGAGGCACTCCGCATCGTACTCGACATACATCAGGTAGTCCATGAAGTCGTTGAGAGAACATGGCTAATCAGGGCTTAGTTCCATCCATCGTATACATAATTTGCTGCAGGAAATGCTTACTGGCAGCGTTCTGTTCCTCACAATCTCTTCGAACGATAGGCTTTCTGGTATGTGAGATTTACACTCCTCCGCCCTTTCCACGAAGTCGGCATAGTTCTCGTCCGTCAAGACCGGCCTGTCGCGCCTCAGATAATCCGGGCGTCGATAGAAGAGAAGAGGCATCTGGTAGTCGGCTGCTCCTTGTCAGTCGCTGGCAGTGTTATTTAGGTGATAATATTATTCTGGTTGTTCGGCCGAGATTTGGAGGCAGAACACAGTTTGCTATCGAGTGATTCGATTCTGTCCTAATATGTTGAAGATGGCCACGAGTGTAAGCAAACCACTACATAGTGTACCTATCAATGGATTGCCGTAAACTGGGGTTCATCGGCTCCGTCGAATCTATACGACGTAGTCCTTGCTACGATAAGGAGTTTCCGTCCTTGGCCTGGCTGACACACGCAAGGCAAAGGAGGAGGCCTACTGCCTTACGGACCCAGAATGGTGGGATTAAGCTGGCAATTAATAGAGGAAGTATCAGTGTCTCATCCAAACCAGGAAAGTTTGGTAGCTGGAACATGCACCAAGCCCTTCGCAGGCTGGCGTACGCTACGTCCGATCTTGAGCGTAGGTTGAGCCGCAAGGAATAAGCCAGCAAGGGTTCTGGTGTCGGTGTCACACATCGTAGCCGTGGAGCAATCTATCCATGACAGATCCTGTCATATAATAGCGGTTTCCCGACGTTTAAAATGGGGTCATTTAGTACTGGGCAGCCGGGGTTGACGTGCCAGAGTGAAGATCGACTCTTGAAGGTCCTCGGGCGATCATACAGGCTGAGCCACCAACTGGAGTTTCCCTGATTGGTTCGTTGGCGGCTGTATCAAAAGTATCAACACCAAGCCAGGGATAGCTCACGTTGCACGGATCAACCCCGCTGGCCTCAAGCCAGACGAAGCAGGACTCCTGCCACATTGTACTTGATCGGCATCTAGAAAGCAGGTGGAAGCTTCCTCGTCCCGAGTTTCGGTGTTTGAACGCACAGTCATCTAAACAAGTGTAGATGATCTTAGCACCTGGTCACCAAAACAACCGCAGCCATGCTGAGACGATCTTGTGGCGCTGGAGGTGAATATCGTGTCTTTACAGAGTATCATGAACAACTAACTGCACTGTCTCCACTAACTGCTTTAGCCTGCGGGCCGAAGACGACTTGATGCAACGTAGTGTAACGGCAAGTCCTCGCGTAAGAGCTGGGATTGCCGGTGTATTCGGTTCAGATACCAGCCGTACACCCAATAAAGCGAATACATAACGCTGGAATCTTCACGTCTTTGGATTGGTTCTGCACGTCATCCGATATATACAGCGATCTTCCAGGGACTTTGGGTTGGGGGTCGCATTGAATACCAACTCCGTGACCCACTCCCCGCTCGATATCTGAGACTGTTCAGCTGGAGACGAGGCGGTCGGCCATCGCTCCGGGGACCTCTGGGCGCCTATCCTCTGCGTTCCATCCAGCCAATCGCATCTAGAGATCTCAGGTTCCCACTTTGTATAATGGTAGGCTACTACTCTCAATGACCCTCCTTCATCTGGGATTCCAGACCGTGTTGTCTTCTGGTTTGTGAGCTCCAACAATTTGGTTGAGAGAGTGCTCCAAGGCCTTCTGCACAACGTTTCAGCGCAACGCATTTGTTTTTCGCTTCCAGGAGAACAGGAAAGCTACGTGATGTTTTCCGTCTGTTCCAAAGTGCAGGGAACGATCAGCATGATGTTTTGCATGGATGCGTCAGCTTTCTGATACTGACTACCAGGCTTGGCACGGCCTCTCCTCACAGCGCATTGGTGTAAGAGCCCTGCTATTTCTCACACTCTTTGCAGCTTGCTCCAGCTCTCATGGTTGGTATATTGCGAGTCACGATGAGGTCAGGTGGCTCGTGACTTACCCAAGGCCTTGGTGTGGTGCTCGTATTAGCAGAGGAGCAGCCTCCGGATTATGACGAAGACCGAGACGAATGCCGAGATGAGGGCAACTTGAGGACTTGTGGGACGAAATAATGGGTTCGATATGGCCCTGCTGCTGCCGCTGCTACTCCAAACGATTTCTCCAAGTTTGTAAGTAGTCACGTTAGGAGTGACCGTGACTACCGCTGTGTCTTCCGGTGATAGCCCGCTCTGCGCCATTGCCGTGGGGACATCGTAGCTCAGACATCCGAAGATCGAGCAGTCCGTCTGATTGGGGCAACAGCCGCCTCCGACCGCCCAGTCGCATTGGGTCAGTCCCGTCGCGCATACAGGCGGTCTGACAGGCCCCGGTTCACAGTTCGTCGTCGAATTATCGCAGCAGTATACACCGGAAGGGCTGAATGTCGTTCTATAGCAGGATGTGGGGCTCGCGCAGCAGATATCCTATAGCTCGATCCCCATTAGCGGCTGTCCAATACTAGCTATCTACTTATAAACGGGCGGGAAGAAGGAAGTGGAGGCTCGGAATCTGTGCTTACTAGTATACCGAAGCTCTGGCACCCATGAATGTCGCTGTCGCACATGGTGATGCTCGCGGGGTTCTGAGAAGTGACAAAAGGACCTGCTCTCTGGCTGTCGACGTCGTTGTTGACGGAATTGTTCAGGGTAACATCAACGGCTGGCAGCGGCATCTCCTCGCTCTTGTCTTTGTTCCCCGATACTTTAGAGAAAATCGCGTAGCCCGTCGCAAAGTATGACGCCGTGGCCACAATGCCGATGACCATGACCCCAGTGACGATGATCACGAGGCAGATGGCGAACTGCCATCGCAGCCGGGGCCGGTCTCCGAAGAGACAGTAGAGGCGATGCCAATCCCACTAGGACTTGTCGATGTTCCAGACCTTGCGGTTGTGGAAGGTGCATTGAAAGTCGTCAGGCTTGTTGGTATTGTCGGGCATGCCGAATTCGTTGATAGGTCTTGTAGTGAGGTTTTAGGATCGCGTGTAGTTCACTCTCGTAAAGGGTATATGACAGGAAGCTTAGGTCGCGATGAAATATATTGATAGTGGTAGGACAAAGTATACTCAGGTAATCGATGATCGCCCACGAAGCAATAAGAGAAAACATGCAACATATGAGATAGATGGGAATGAAAATACCCAACTTAACCTAACAACATGGCAAATAGTAATCCAAGGAAGCCGCAAAGACGTTACTGCATTGCTGCGCTCTTTCTTATTTGATACATGTATATACATTGGATCCTGCCTTCCAAAATTTGTCAAAACAAAATCGAAAACATCATAAACCAACCGTGTGGCACTGATGACTTTCGTAGCATACCAGGCACTCAATATATCAACCTTTGGCCTCAAGTATGTACGCCTGATAGAACTTGCACAAGACGTGACTCTCTATTAAATACTCCATTATCAATATCATTGTCGAGAGAAGGAAAGAAGTCGCACGAGACGAAGCTCTCTATGGCGCAACAAAAGGGTCAACTATCATAGGGCTATATCCCGAATAGGTTCCAAACAGGATTTGGCTCTCCAAAAGTGTAATCCGTCATTCCATCATGCAAACGCCGTGTACAATGCACATAGTCCCATTCGTATACCACATGCTCTTTTCTCTTATTCATATTCTCCAGCGCCCCAAAGGGTAAAGGGGGCGAACGTTATCATCGTCTTTTCAAGTAAACGCTAGCCACGCGATCAAGCATGGGGTATCAAGGTTAAAAGCGAAGCGAAGAAGAAGAAGAGAGATAAACGAATCCAGCAGAACGACAGCAAGCTTCAAGCCTAACCGTGATCCGGGCTTGTAATTTCCGAGCCTTTTGCCAAAAGGCTCTCAGAGCCAGAAGGTGAAGATCATCATGACACCGACAAGACCTGCTGCCATTCCCGCGATCTCATTAGAACCCGAGACAGCGCTCTTCTTAGACTCTGTAGGCTCCGAGGCGTGCTCCCCGCCAGTGGCGGACGGGATCTGGGAAAAGGTGCTTCCCTTCATGGTAGCACCAAGGGTGGGAACAGCAACGTTGCCGTCCACGAGCCATCCGCCCTTAGTAGACTTGGGGCACTCGCGGGTCGAAGCGCTCTTTGCGTCGTAGTCCGACCGAGCGACTCCGGTAGGGTTGATGGCCTGCCACTGGGTCTTCAGGTTCTCAAAGTCGGGGGAAACAGGGGTCGGCTTTCCCTTTATGGTGAAGCCGGCCTGGATGTTGGCACCGGTGACTTTGGGATCGACCGGGGGGCCATACGAGATCAGTCCGTAGTTATTCGCCTCTTGAATCCACTCGTATATTATGGCACCTGACCAGCTCTTAACCATGTCGGGTCCAAATATAGCAGCTTGGTCTTGGAAGAGGCGAGGACCGGGGACGTTGCACCCAGTCTCGGAAAAGAAGATAGGGACCGGGAAGTTGCTCGCGTTGACCTGAAGATTGGCGTATCCAGAGGTCTGGTAGTTGGCGGGGTCACACCACTCGTACGAGTTCAAGCCAAAGAAGTCGACGTTCTCCGACGCATTGCCTCCGCAAGTCAGATAGTCCTGGAGCATAGGCCGCAGCTCGGCGATATCGGCAGCGGAATAGCCAATAGGAATTTTGCGGTAGTTCTTGGCGTCTCGGTAGGCCTTGGTGTCTCGAGCGGCAGCCTTGATGAAGGGAGCAGCTAAGGACTGGTTGGCCTGTGCAATGATTTCGTTTCCCACAAAGAGGCCAAGCAAGTTGTCGTACTTGTGGAACGCGTCCATGACCTTGTTGTACGAATCCAGTTGGCTCTTGTTCCAAAAGGTGTTTTCCTACAGCGTCATGGTCAGTCACATGCCGAGCCAAGTAGAAAGAGCGGAAAACCTACAGGCAAGATGTAGGTGTGGAAGGTATCCATGTCGATAGTGGCATAGATACCGGCGTCAGCGAAGGCAGCCATGCAACCATCGTGGTCAGCGTCGGGGTCTACATGGTAAACACGAATGGTGTTTGTGCCAAGCGTCTTCATCAGGGCAGCATCTTGTTGACACTGCTCAGTATCCACCAATGGGTCCTCTATAAGTCGAAATAAGGGTTAGAGTTGCTTCGGGTAACTGCCAAGAAGGCCTATAAGAAAGACGAACCTGGGGTCAGTTGGTATGCAATTCCTATACTTTGGGTTAATTTATGCCATCAAGTTTTCGATATTGAGTGAGTTAGAAGACATACCTTTCATGAAAAACTGCTTGCCATTGCTGTCGAAGAATTTGCTGCCAACGGCTTCGATGGTGGGCATCTTTGCACTTACAGCTGCAGTGCTCAGAGCAGCAGTAGCTGCCAGGATTGAAGAGCGCATGTTGATGGATGCGAAATCTGCAAAAGCCAGTAAGAGAGATCTAGGCCAGGTATTTCCACTGTTCCAAGCTTTGCCAATTTTCCAAAAGAATGCAATTGAGTAAACTGTTTCGTTTCCAAGCTAAAGTCGAAGCTTGATTTACGCCAAGTGCTCACAGCCAAGAAGTGCAAGCTTCGGATAGAAATTGGTCGCCCAGCGCAACACTTCTTCCAGTCGAGACCTTGCTCGGGCTTCAATTATCCCAATGAAGAGACGGAAAAGAGGAGCTGCTGTCGTGAGATGCTGCTGCTATAGTCCTCAATGTTTACTTCTCAACAAAACGATCGTGGGTCGGGACGACAGGTGGGCCGGCGAAGCGAACGTAGCGGAGAGAATCGGACGACAGCGAGATGGCGAACTGACGATAGGTGCTTGCTGAAGTAAACGAAAGGTACCGTAGCAAAACAACTTGCTGAAGATTGACAGAACGCAGCGAGTGGAGTGAGAGGGAAGAGAGAAGAAATAGCAAGGAAGCAGCTAAGGTCTGAAGGTCTGAAGAGTGAAAAGAGATTGGGAAGGGGGACAAGGGAAGTAGTGTATAGGTTCAAATGGCCTGGTGTAGTAGCACCATCATCTCATTCTGCCCGTTTGGTGTGTCAATTCGCCGTGTGTTGCCAAGATGCCAAACACAAGGTGAACATCCGGCCGCCATAGGTCACCCTTTTCTTTTCTTTGTGCCTCCCAGTATCCTGGGTGATAATTATCCATATGCTAGCATGGCACTGCTGTGCTATCAATGGAAGGAAGCTAAGTATCGGGCAGGCAAGCTTCCCTGCTTTGCGGACTCGAAACAAAAAGCTGCATGGCCAAACGTCGACGGTGATAGGCCCAGAGGCTTGCAGGACTGGTAGCTCCGGACCTCTTTCCCATCCCATGTGTGTGGGACCACCCGCAAGTCTTTGCTTTAGCTGGATTTAGCTTACGCTGAACTGCATGGAGATCATCGATCCTCCATGAGCAGGGGTTATGGGAATGTTGGTACCGCTGCTAAAATCCCGCTCGCTGTATTATTCGTTGAGTGATGAGCCTTTTTGGGTGCTCTTCTTGTAAGCGATCACTGACAGACCAGACCGTGCCTTGATAGCCGGATCATGCATAAGGAGGCGCATATCTGCCACCTTGAAACAGGCATTGCAAATACCGGAGGTACTGTGATGTGATTGCGCCTGATGTCTTTTCTCAGATTCTTACGAAAGACAGATGTCATTCATTTCAGATGCAGGACGGGAACTACTACGTACAGTTGGATCTTAACTTTCTTCACGCATAAAGTTAAGCAGCAGCAGTCAGTTTTGGGTCACACGTAGCCGGATTTAGCAAACATGGTTCGCCTGTCTCCAACGGGTGACCTGTCTAGGCAATCGGTGTGTCTCGGGTGCTCCCTCCTATGCAACGCAGAAATCTTCATCCTTTCATTTGGAAACATGATGCAATGGGCCGGAGTACTACAGCGCGAAGAGGAAATTTCCTGTGTTTTTGCTTCAACATGAAATTCTTTTGATCGCTGTAGCTCCACCACCGCAAGGATGATGTCTGTAAAACCAGCAGCCCAGCCGCCCAGCAGCCCAGCCAGCTAAGCTCTTGAACCCCACGGGGGCTAATCCGTAGTTCGTCTGCTGCGATTTCCCACAAAAATCTCGATATGCCTAGCTCGCATTCTTCTCGTCTCAAAAGCAGGGCGGTACATAGACGGACGGGAGACAGTCAGCCTAGATTGCCTACAACCGACCAACCATCCACGAAGTGGCATTTCGCACGGTGACGCAAGCCCTGATTTTTTGGCAGGTTTCAGATTAACACACCCAGCTCTCGCGCAAATCAGATCCAATCGCTAAAGGCTAGAGGGATCACCAGCTCACCATATGTATGTAACCATGTCAATGCAACACTGCAGCGCGGGGAATAATGAATCAAGCCCCCTTGATACCTTAATATCCCTTCTTGACATGATATCTGCGTGTACGTACCCCCTTTTCATTGGCCAGTCGGGCAGACACCATGGTTGGCACAAGCCGATTCGAGCTACGTTTGTCCGTCGTCAACCGTTTGTGGGCTAGAACAGGCATCAGGTTTCCGAAAGAGCCGAGACCACCTACTAGTCGTACTTACCATACAGTACGTAGGTAATTACCTAATAACAGGACGGGCACAAACGCCAAAATCAAGAAGAACACGAGGTGGCACAAAAAGGCACGCCACCTTATTGGCCCGTTGACTCTTGGTGACTTATAGGTTAGCTTGTGTCTCAGTAGTAGCAGTCTACGCGTGTAGTCCGCAACGGCGCCAAACAAAAACAAATCGTTCCAGGTACGGACAGCATTAGGTAAGGTCGGGTGTCCAGTTCCTAAATTATATGTCGGTTACTAGCATGAATTATGTTCCAGGTGCGTTTGCTGGTTTAATTCATTGGCATTTATCCACGTCCCATCTTGACCAGCCCAAGAAGAGTCAGCTATCAGCTAGAGCTAGTTGGTCTCTACAAGGACGACATCCAGTCAGCTTCCCTTCTGTACATGCTATGCTGGAGATGGGAACAGGAGAAGAACAAATGAAGACTCAGGTACCGGCATAGGTAGGAGTCTGCCAATCCCTCACCTTATTGACCCGAATGTTTTGGATAGCCTCAAATCCGCTTAGGGTGGGACTATCACGACCCTTTTCACCGCCTCCGCTGCTGCTGGTACGCTTGTATCGTTCGAATGTAGTCGTGTTATCATGTGTCTTCTCAGAGGTCGCGGTAGCCGCAGGACTGCCACCGATCACGCTTGGCCGCTTGCCGATGATGACTGGCGGATTGTACTGGAACCCATCGTCGTCACCATCGACCGCCGTTGAGGTCTTGGCGGCTCTGTTATCGTGATCTTTGCCGCTTATGCGGAGACCGCCCATGCCATACTCCCACCCGCCGCCGCCGTACTGGTGAACGCAGTGCGGCTCGCTGACACCGCTCTCGCGCAGGACCTTGTACGTCTCCTGTACGACCTCCTGGGCCGTGGGGCGGTCCTGGGGCGCCACCGAGAGCATGCGCGCTACCACCTTGCACAGGGGCGCGACGCCGCGGAACACGGCGTCTTTGCCCTTCTTCTTGTCGGCGTCCTTGGCGAGGCCCGCCATCCAGGACTCAACCTGCCCGAGGTTCTTGTGGAAGGACGAGTCCGGCACGGCGCCGCCTCGCCCGGGCATCTTGTGCTTCGCGGCCCGGTGCGAGGCGAAGGAGCGGGTGGGCCGCTTCATCTGCAGGCTGAGCAGCTCTAGTATGACGCAGCCCAGGGAGAAGATGTCGGCGGCTTGCGGATTCAGGTTCGGGGTGGACGTGTAGAACGCCGAAGCCGAGTTGCTATTATTAGATGGCTCGGAGCCGTGTCTGGGTATGGAGAAGGTGTATTCGTCCGGAGGGCTCGAAGGAGATGAGTTCGCCGCCGCTCTCCTCTGGTTGTTTGTAGCACCGGCAGGTGGGCGAAACCACTGCTCCGGGGCTGCATAGATGTAAGACTCCCTGTCGAACGCCGCCTTGTCAGACGAATTTGCCAACGTCTCGGCGCTGATTCGGGAGAGATCCGTGAAGAAAACATGGTGTTTTGAGTTGAACAACACCGTCGACGGTTTGATTTGGCCGTGTGCCCATCCACGATTATGGAGATAACACAATGTATCGACAAGGCAATGAATCCAGTTCATGACATAAGTTCTCCTATCCTGTTTCGACAAGGCCTTCAAAGGAGCCGGCAAGGCCCCCAGTATGGTCTTCAGGTTATAGTCGCTAGCCGGGGTAAAAAGCACATACCCAAAACCTTGGTGGGTATATGATGCAAAATAGGACACAAGATGGTCGTTTTGTATGTTCTTGGTGTAGTTGATCTCCCACAGGAAGTCTCCTTCGGCCAGCACCCCCGGGGCTGTTCCCACGGGGATCCGGCGTCTCGATAGGATCTCACCCGGGTAGTTGGGCAGCTCGACTTTGTCCACGGTATGGTTCTGGTTTAGACCTGCAACTGGCCGTCTGTCCACAATATCCAGAGGGATGACTTCATCGTCACCATATGCACAGTGGCCTCCCTTCTCCAGTGGCCTGATCAGGTAGTGGAATTGCCGGTAGTAAAACTTCCGGTCAATCTTGCCATTGCGTGTGGATGTCAGCGCCAGGCGCTCAATCTGGTCCAGGGCTATGGGCAGGTCGTCGTCGTCCCAGGAATCGTCGACAATGCTGAAGATTTGATCCGGGGCGCCGAGGTCGGCCAGGATCAGGAAGATGCGCGGGGCTTTTTCGCGGATCCATTCCCAGTAGGTGCCGTCGGTCAGGCCGTCGCCGAAGCCCAGCGCCAGGTCCAGCTTCTGGATCTCCTCGGGCAGAAGTTGGTTACATACGAACTGCCAAGTGACAGTTGCTTCGATCTGGGTAGCATCCCACCACATCACTACCGCCGAACAGCGTATAAAAGAATACCATGCAAAAAATAAAATAGGACAGCTGCAAGTTTATTATACCACAGGTCGATATGTCAGTGTGTGTGTGTGGGCAAAGATCAAATCCAGATCTGTGCTTGGAACAGTCTTACAGGAGGAACAGCGAACCAGGGGGTAGCTATGAGAAGAAGGAGATATCAAGCAGGCTGCCGCATACAATGGCTTGTGCTCGGAAGTGGACTGATATCACATCAGCTGAGTGATTGTGGCAGTTAGTTACCGAAAGTGCCTTATTATAGATATGTATCTCTTGCATATAGTGGACACGAGAACGAAAAAGCAAAGGCATCCTGGGCCGAGCTGCGGCATGCATATCAATATCAATATCAGCATGGCAGGTGTTGGATGGTACGAAGCGCTGTATGTGTATATTGATTAGGTGAGCTATCGTCTTACTGTTCGACCGACTGTTGTGCATGCATTCCGCTACTACTCGTGCCGGAAGCACAGGAAGCGGAAGGGTTTGCATGGGATCTATTGAAGTGTCAAGATTGCACCGAGATGGTGATTGGCTGTGAGAGGTCATAGATAAGGCATCTCTGGGCACGCCGGGGGTGATTTGCTGCTTCACCACCACCAACCCCAGATCCATCATGCCACGCCACATTCACGGAATGGAGCATTGAGCGCAAGAGAATCAACCATCAGCCCTCTTGTTTTCTGCGACCCTTGGCTTGATGTTTGTGATAGTTCACACATAAGGAAATTGTACCTAAGCACATGGCCTGAACCGTTGGAAATCATTATCTTATCTTGGGTTACTTGACAAGAGACAGCTATTAGAGACCGGCAGCTGGACAATCAACCGCTGATGGGGGTTGAGACCCCCACGTATCAAAACCTTTCGATTCGATGACCCGCGTGGGCACCCTTGTCGTGACCACAGGCAGCCAGCAAGTCACTAGAGAATATTACCACCAGATCCTTCGTCGATCCCCTTTGATACTCTGATGCTCCAATGCTAGCATTTATCATATTTACGGGTACGTAATCACAACTCCAAGTATTGTGTTAAATGATATCGGCCATCTTCAGTTACGTTGCCGGCTCGAAAATCGTCCCACGAGGATTCAGGACATGGATGATGAAGCATTTCCAAGGTTCTCAGCTTCAATGCAGCCACCCTGTCTCTCGGGTGACACAATGCGAGAAAGGGTGGTGACAGCAGGCGGCTGCAATGACATCCGCCCTGGTCCTGGGACTTGACGATAACACATCATGCCATCGGTACTCTTTTCCTGGAGGCACACATGCATTATTGTAGGATCAACATGCTGATAGCCTCAGGGATGTGTATTCATATACTCAGTAAGTACCCAGCAAGTAACCAGCAAGTCCTCCAGTAAAAATCACGATGGATTTACCTGCCAGATATATTGCTGCTCATCCCCATACCTTGCGTAGCGTAGTTGATATCAATATCATAGCCATGCCCCATGTAGAGAATGAATAAGCGGATTGATAGATATGACAATCAAGTCTCTGATTGGATGGAAGGCGACCCGAACGGAAGGTAACCCGATCCTCTTCGCTTCCGATTTGATGGAATCTTTGTAGCGCTGTATTGCGTTCGACAACCCAATAGGCGAAGATAGCCACGAACGTGAGCATCATGTTTTAGATATTGAACCACCCCACACGCGTATAATATATTACCCTGAAGGCGACACTCCAATTCATACTACCGCGTCATATGAGAATATGTATGCTTGAGAACTGATAAGAACCCCAGATTCAGCCCAGCGGACAAAGATCTCGAAGATGGCTCGCAGGTAGTTGGGATCATGTGATCAGCAGTACTTGCAAGGGATGGCATGCATGTAGGCAGCCTTTTTCCTTGTTCGAAAATTCGGCCGTGAAATTCAATTATCATCTGATGCTTTTTGCTCTATAAGACACATGTAATGCAGGGGTTGGCTTATCATCCCACTAAATATCCCTCCTGGCGAAGAGTTTGCTAGCTGGCTGTCTGTTTGTTTGCCTGTCTATCATACATCATACAACTTTCTCCTAAGACAAGCTAGGCACTCTTAGATTCTTTCTTTTCAAGGGTTGAGCAGCGGCGCCTTCTTCTCGCCAGCCGCGTTCACGGTGCCTTTGCGTCCCACAAACGTCTTCATGCCCTGGTCGATGCCGCTGATGCGCCGCGCGATCCGCTGCACGCCGACGGGAAGCACATCGTACCAGTCGATCCAGCGGGCGTAGAGGGGCATGGCGATATGGTCGCTGAGGCCCATGTCAATGGCGGCAATAATCTCCTTGGCTACGTCGACGGGCTCGACGACGGGAGCGATGAAGGGGTGGGGGGTCTTAACCCCGCGGAACAGCGGCGTGCTCAGCTGACCGGGCGTCACCAGGATGGTCTTGATCTCGGGGGTCTCATAGAGCTCGGCCGCAAGCGATTTGTGCAGCGCCGTCACACCCGCCTTAGCCGCGGCGTAGTCAGACAGCTGTGCTGAGCCCAGGTGACCGATGACGCTCGACACGGTCACGATGGTGCCGCCCGTCTCGTTGCGCAGCATGCCAGGAAGGAACTGCTTGATGGTGTAGAAGTGGCTGAGCAGGTTGGTGGAAATGCTGCGCTCGACGTCTTCGGCCTCCATGTCCAGCAGCCTCTTGCCGATAACCTCGGCCGCGTTGTTGATGAGGATGGTGGGCAGGCCCAGGTCGCGCTCGATGTCAGCCGCCGCCTTGGCGATCTGCGCCTTGTCCGAGACGTCGCACTTGTAGTAGGTGATTCCGCGGGCGTCGGTGGCCTCTAGGTCGGCCTTGTCGAGCACGGCAACGGTGGCGCCGCGCATGCCGTAAACTTCGGCAATGAGCAGACCGAGGCCGCTGGCGCCGCCCGTGACGACGATGACGTCCTCGCTCAGGTCGACCTCACGCGGCATGCCGTAGGCGATCTTGTGGCTCATCTGGTTGCCGAACCACACCATGGTGACGGCGAAGGCCCAGGCAATGGTGACGCGCATGGGCGTGGCATCGAGCTCCATGTGCTCGGCGCGGAAGCACAGCGGGATCAGCCAGGCGATAAAGGGGTGGAAGATGGTGACATTGAGGACTTTGAGGAGGAGGTCGATGGAGATCGGGGCGAACCACGAGTCGCGCATGTTCGGGGGTCTGGGACGGTGATCCATGATTCTCGGCTAGGATTCGAAAGGGTTTATACTAGAGATAGACAGTTATAGGCGACTATTTAATTTCGATTAGGTAGATCAGGTGGGAGATATGTGGTAGTAGACACGCAACGATGAATACGCCGACCAGCAGGCAATTGAGTTTGGGGAGAAACGGCGAAATAAAGAAGAAGGTAATGACAGTCCCCGTACGTCGCCAGCGAAATCAATCTAGTAAGTAGTAGACTGGAAGGAGGGACGATGATGAGACCACATTCGTCGTATTGTCCCGAATCTTTTAAAAAGCTGTCGGGCCAGCAAGTCGTTCGCCGATCTGCTCCGGTGGGAATCGGAGCTTTGTGAAACGCATGGCCTGAGCGTGACGACCCCTAGAGTCCTGGGATGTTTCAACTCCCCCACCAATGGCGGGCCCTACCGCCCCTACCGGCTCACCCAGGGGCAGAGGGGTTTCTTCAACTCCCTAAACCAGGTGCTGTTAAACGCCCCAATCCAGTAGCTACCTTGCTACCTCTCACCCTTAAAAATATGCATAAATCATGTAATTCATGTATTCACATGTCAATTTAAATAGTATTACCTAAGCTATGACGAACTTGGATACTTGCTATATACTATTATGTCAGATACAAGTATTTCACTTGCCTTATACATTTGCCGCCTTGATACACCTCGCGCCATCATTACTACTAGCCGCAGGTCCGTTGGAGATCTTGACAGCCGTCGTGCCGTTGGCGGGGAGCGGGAACTTCCAGATCTCGCCGCTGGTGTTCTCCGAACCATAGAGAAACCCGTCGTCGGAGGCGTAGACGGCGCCCCACGTATTCTTGCCCGCAATGTTTCCAAAATCCGTAAAGAGCGTCCACGTCTTTGCGTTCCGGTCGAAGCGCTGTAGGTACGTGTTGAAGTTGGGCGTGAGCCCGCCCGAGTTGTACGCGAGGCCCCAGAGGTAGTTGCCGCCCCCCGGCACGTACGCCCAGTCGATCTGCGTGTACTGCGGGTTCGCCGTGCCGCTGGCCACCGTCTTTCCGAACGACGCTGAACCGGGCTTGAGGTCCACCTGGATCCACTGCTTGCCGCTCGCCGTCGCCCAGTACTGGTTGTTCTCGTCCACATCGCCCGCGTTCAGGGTGACTGTCACGTTGAGCGAGCCTAGGATCGTGCTGTCGCCCGTCGCCGCAATGCGGATCAGGTTCGTGCTCGCCCCCTGCCCGATGGCCCCGTAAAGGAAGTTGTCGCCCACATTGTATCCCATGGCGTTGATGCCCCGCACACCGTCGCCGACGGGGCTCTTGATCAGAGTAGAGGCGCCTGTGGTGATATTGACTCGATAGAGGGACACGTTTTGTATAAGGTAGCCCGAGGGATCGCAATCCAGCGTGGGTAGTGGAGTTTGCACAATCACCGTCCCCGGCGCCGTTCCGCTGGGTGGTACGGTCGTCGTGGTAGCCGAGCCGATCTTTGCAGTCCCGGTGTATTGGGCTGTCGTAGTAACGTATCCTGTTGGTTGCTGCACAATTACTGTATCGGAATCATAATTAGCGCGTCCGAACATAATGTACTGACTCTATTTGAGAAACTTACCTGTGCCAGCAGCTGTACCGCTGGGGGGAACCGTTGTTGTAGTTACAGAAGTGCCGCTATATTGTCTGCCAAGTGTGAATAAGCACTCATTCATCTCAACTCAGAACCTAACTTACGTTGTTACTGTAGTGTAACTTGGTGAAAATGCTGTTGAACTTCTGCTAGAAGATATAGTTGAGGGAATAGAAAGGGTTGAAGAAGATGTTGATATGACAGATGTTGTTGAAGTCGTGCTGCTGGGACCCAATGATGAGGAAGATGTCGTAGAGGATGGTGTCGTAGAGGATGGTGGGCTGCTGGGAATCGACGATGAAGTCGTACTGCTACCGACTGGAGAAGACGACGATTGAGCAGCATTTGTACTGCTGGAACTGACGGATCCGGAGGTACTGGGACTGGAAACACTGCTTGTGCTTACGGCTATGCTGGTACTAGTAGCAGTCGCCGAAGCTGGTGTCGTACCGGTTGATGAATCAGTAGTAGTTAACGTCGAAGACGCCGCGGCACTCGTGTTAGGACTACTTAGTAAACTCTGACTAGTAGTCGAGGATAATGTTGCGCTCGTGGTAGAGGTAGAACCTCCTTGGCTGGTTGAGGTGACTAAGCTGGCAACACTGCTGCTAATGGTGGTGCTGCCTGCGACACCTCCTGTATTGGTATCTGTGCTGATACTACTACTGCCGAATTCAGTTGAAGTTGCGATTGTTTCTGAGCCGGTACTAGTTCTTCTATTCGTATTCACCGAGGAAGCGGTATCACTGCTTTGAATACTGCTCACAGTGGTGGCGCTCGAGCCAACATTGGTCTCTGTGCCACTTCTAGTAGAGTCGGAACTCAGGCTCAAATTGGTTCTAGTTGTAGACGTCAATAGGTCAGGGGTGACACTAATCGAGGACGACTGGGTCTCACTTGACAGATCGTCCTGGCTTGTGCTTGTAATACCCAGCGCAGAAGTTATAGAAGATCCAGAAGTGGGTGTCTGCGTGGCGCTGGCACTATTTTCCGTGTTGCTTGATGCAGGATCAGATTGTACGTCTATAGTGGAAGGTGTTATAGTTTCCGCAAGCGAGTCTGTACGTGTAGTAGACGTAGTTGAACCCGCAGGAGATTCTAAGCTGCTGGTGATGCTGTTCATCGTGGTCCCACTTGTTGTGATCTCACTCGTAGGAACGCTACCTGTCGAGGAAGAAGTGAGAACAAGAGTCGAAGATGAGTCTGTCCCGGAAAGCGTGCTGTCCATCGCAGAGTCAGTTGAGATGGGTGAAGTGAACGTTTCAGACGGCTCTACACTTCCAATCTCAGTGCTTGCCCCATCATCACTTGGTGTAGTGCTGCTGCTGCCACTGGTTACTTCATCGGTAGTGCTTGTTATCGCCTCGGAGCCTCCAGTGGTCGAGAAGTCACTTCTAGTTCCTGTGATACTTGAAGAGCTAGTCGTGAGAGCTACAGTGTCGGATTCAGCCGTCGGGGATACGCCTAGCGTCGTGGAAGCCAGTCCCGGAGCTGTGTTTATCGATGTTGACTCTATGACCAGTGTAGAAGTCTCCCCTGGCTGCGCCGAAAGGGATGTAGAAGAACCTGAATTGGAAATATCCGCAGTGCCTGACGAGGTTGCAGCTGATTCGGTTGGCTGTGTAGTTGAGTCAGAAATTGCATTGCTGGGTTCCTCTAGTTGGCTGGTCGAGGCTTCATTTGACGTTATTGTATCTGAAGCAGTTGGCACCATTCTAGTGTCGTCCGAGGGTGGCCCTGAAGTTGACGAAGGAGCGTTGCTGACGCCCAAATTTGAGGTCGACAACGTGGGAGCGGTATCAGGTTCAATACTACTTCCTCTCATAGAAGAATCTGAGCTGGGTTTAATGTTGCCTGCGGTACTTGACTCTACCCCCAGCGAGGTTGTTGAATAATCTGAAGACGAGAGAGTAATATTGGAGGCAGTCGTGATGCCATCTCCAGCGGTTGAGCTAGTTATGTTCGAGAGGGACGTCGTGGAGTCACTTGTCCCTGTAGTGGTCCGCGTCGTTGTCGAGCTGGCGGTGTTCGTTACCGTTGTGGCAATTGATCCAGATGGGCTATTGTAACCAGAGCTTGTGACCACAGATGTCTCGGTACTGGTAAGTGTGCCAGTGACCTGCAGAGAGTTTGACGTGGTGAAATCAGCAGCACTACCGCCCGAGCTAAGTTTCGCAGTGGCCGTTGCGGATTCGCTCACAGAAACGGTGACAGCAGCGGATGCTGTGTCGCTCAGAATCTGGGTTGCTGAAGTAACACTTGTTGTCCCCTCTCCCGTCACTCCAGGCCCTGATGCGGGTTCATTTACAGGTGTAGTGGATGAAATCCCTGCGCTCGTTGTAATCTCATTTGTTCTACGTGTGGACTCGTTGTCTAGTCCTTGTGTATCTTCCACAGAGCTGAAAGCCGATGGCGACCCCGTTGAGGTAGTAAAAGTTGCCGTGAACTCGCCAGTACCAGTCGCGCTGAACTTTGTTATGGTGCCAGGCAAGCCATCTGTATTGAGCGTTTCGGTACCTCCTCCATCTGCAGTAAGCTGAGGCTCTGAACCACTTTCGGGCACAGATGAAGCGCCATTTTCCGTTGGACTGGGAGACGAGGGGGACTGAGAACTAATATTCGGTGCAACTAAAGTCCCATTTTGGCATTCATTGGCTAGACTCGATTAGTATATCATAGAGCAGCTACAATATAAAAGGAGGATACCCACCTGTATATACAACCAAATTAATCAAAGTACAGTTGTCAGGCCCCGGGTTTTCAGTGAAAAGTCCATACACTGTCCCGCTCTGTAGTTGACAGAGCCTCGCCGATCCGCCGTAGAAAGCGGTGTTGTTCCAGACTAGGACGCGGCCTATGACCGAGAAAGTGGTCGAAATCGACCCCCCTGGGTAGTCTGAAAGGTTGATGTAGTCAGCCCCAGGATCAACCGATAACGGCCTTTGACGACTCACCAACTGGCCGTTGCCTTGCCGGAACAGCGTAGCGTTGCTGCACGTATCAGGGTTCTGATAGGTCTCGTCTCCAACGAAACCCGAAGCGTCATCGCGTTTCCAATGCAGAGATCTTCTGGAGAGAGTATCATTGCTAGCTTGTTCAGCACTAAACTCTACACTCAACAGGACTGTAGAAATAGTCGAGCTGGATGCACTGCTTGATGTGGTTGAACTGCTTCTGAAATCTGTACCAGCCGGAGTAGAAACCACCGAAGTAATAGTTGAGCGAAAGCCAATCAGACCGGGCGTACTGACATCGGTGGTTCCGGTAAGTGGTGTTCGCGTTTGGTCATCTGATTGGGTGCTTACAGCCTCGGAGTTGCCTGTCTGCTTTGGAACAGTGACCAGGCCAGTCAGACTCGATGATGGTGTTAGAGATGGAGGAAGTAAAGAGTTCAAGATGCCTTCTCTACTCGTTATCCCTGGAGTAAATGCGCCAGTCGAAGCAGGCCGATCAAATACTGTACCAGGGCCATTCTCTGGTGTAGAGACACCTGCGCCTGGAACCACGGTGTTTAACTCGGACGTTCCATGGGGTGAACCGCTCGAAGAAACACCCCGGTCTGACTGCTCTGTGATTAGACTACCGGACGATCTAGAAACACCGATATTGTTAGCGGTATTGTCGTTTGTGGCCACACGACCTGGCATCGTTCCTAACTGTGGCACAGTGCCTTCAACGCCGGGGGCACCCTCTGCTGTTGTCGTATTGGTACCCGGCGTGACTGTAATCAGCATCGTTGTCACATAAGTGTAACATATTGATCGAGGCTGCACCTCAGCCCTTTTCAGGGTATACGGAAGATGCAAATCTGCTGCTGAGATTGCTATGGTTGTTGCGTTGCAAGTAGACCACAGCAACAAACCAACTATTAGGCCGCTCCATGCCATTATGTTGAGCCATCGAGTTGACTAAGGGGTGAGAAACTGGGTACGGATAGGTAGCCATGTGTTCTTCTTCTCAGCATGTCGGATAGATGACCTATATTACCTTGAATTCGTATACTCTCTCTCTCATGTTACTACCTATGCTGGGAACGGCGAATTGTGGTCTTGGCAACATCCCAGCGGTTACATCTTGCCATATATTGGATAGCCTCACATGGCATGGCATTCCCAAAATCGCATCGCAGCTTACATGGCAGATCATTGCCTGGGTCGTCAGAGACATTGACTCTGCGATGGCATCATCCATGAGATAGTCTGAGACAATGACCCGCGGGTGCCAGTGCGTTAGCCGTCACGATGCTAAATCTGGAGGTGAAACATTTTTAAGCTTCATCGGAATGCAACAGCACGCTTGCGGTCGGCCCATGGAAACAGACACAAGGACAAAACCACGAGATCTGCCGATCTACAAGATGAAGGTTAAAACGCATTGCATATGCACATGCCATTCCAGGTGGGCTCGGAATTGTTGTCTGGCCTGCAGAATTATCACCTTGATAACGGAGTATTATATTCTATTCTATCAACACGGATGAAATTGATCAATGATGCATCAACAACTTAACCTAATGTACTTACGCAAGAATAGATCCAGTCTGCCTGTCTGTGCCTGCAAGTGTGTTGGGCCTTATCTTTTTGGTCCAGCTGCCAGCCCACCTTTTACTGCATAATAGCGGCGGCAGTCACGACGTGTAATACGACGTCTTGGCAACCGCTAGAATCAACCTTCCTATCTCAGCAAGAGCAAGCGGACTTTTTGCTAACATCTCACAAGGACAACACTACAATGGCGACCTTCTACAATGGATCTCTTGACATCATATTCTCCGTCTTGGCAAATACGACTTGGGCCGGCCCTTCATGTTTGCATATGGAAGGAGGGACGTTAAGAAGCTGGCCGGCTGCTGGGTTCCAAGGTTCGTGGCACCGTTCTCTGCAAACTTGACAGTCTTTGCCCAAGGCCAGATAACGCATGGGCACCACACCCCGCATAATCTCCATCTCCTCCCCGAGTGAGCATCTCGGCAAACAAAGCCCGTTGAGTTTGTGCAACCAGCTACCGGTTTGGGCACTGACGCTGCCGTCATGGGGCTGCTGATTGGACACAGCAGTCAAAAACTGATGGGAGGTCGGCGGGCTTGGCAGCGCCTGCAAGTACATAACATAATGTATGTACATGTAGGTATAGGCAAGAGCGAGACAGCTTGCGGAATCGTGACCAGGACCCCTGATCTGCCCTGATCTGCCCCGATCTGCGCAGGCACACCAAGGACTCCGACTCGGGAATCGCTAATTGCTATTTGATGTATTGCGTGCCTGGTCTCATGGGACGACCTTGAAGAAGTCGGGTACCTGTATCTGTACCTTATTGAGAATGCAACGCTCGAGCTGCCGAAACGGATGGCCTGTCGACGCGCGATATCCATCCGGTCCATTGAGCCGGTTGTAGCGCATGAACGGCCTTAATTACGATAGGCAGTCGAGAGGGCAAACCAGCACGCGATGTGCCCACACCAAAGCTTGGTCGGCCTCCATTCATAGCTCCCAACTTCCCAAACCGGCAATCGCGAGCCAGTCGCTTCACTCTGCAGAACTGCAGAGTACCTTAGTAGTCTCTTGCTGGTGTACTATGTAGGTAAGTAAGTAGCTAACACCAAGACACTATTCCACTTTTCCTTCCTGCATCACGAGAGAGGTGCATCTGGACGACCATATCTGGCTTGCTTATAAAAGCCTACCTATCGCCCCGATAGTCTCATCGTCTATGCCTTCTTTCACTCAGTAGCTTGTACTCGATATCTCTCCCTCATATACCTCAAGTGCACACAGTCAACAAGATGGTTCGCACTCTTCTAGTTGCGGCCTTGGCCGCCTCGGCTACTACTGCTCTCTCCGTAGGCCGACGTGAGGTCACTCAGGAGCAGTACACCATCGAGTTGGCGCCGGGCGAGACCAGAGTCGTCACTGAAGCTGAGAAGTGGGAGTTGAAGGCTGTACGTATTCGCGAGCTGCTACCACCACCATCCATCACATGTCTTGTCCCAACATCTTAGAAAAGTAAACTAACCCTTTTCTTTTCTCGTAACAGGAAGGCAAGAAGTTCTTTGACATCACCGAGTACCCGGAACTCGCCGAACTCGCGGCCCAGCCCAAGGCCCTCGTCGAGAGCGCGGCCGTCACCTTCCCCACCGCTATGGCGCAGACCGCCAAAGTCGAGGCCCTTCTGAGCAAGCTGGACAAGTCCGTCATGCGCACCAAGCTGCAGACCTTCTCCGACTTCCACAACCGCTACTACAAGTCCAAGTACGGCAAGCAGTCGTCCGAGTGGCTCCTGAGCCAGGTCAACGCCGTCATCTCGGACAGCGGCGTCAAGGGCGTCACCGCCAAGGCCTTCACACACTCGTGGGGCCAGAGCAGCGTCATCGCCACGATTCCGGGCAAGAGCGCCAAGACCATCGTCGTCGGCGCTCACCAGGACTCGATCAACCAGCGGAACCCTACCGAGGGCCGCTCTCCCGGCGCCGATGATGACGGCTCCGGCTCCATGACCACCCTCGAGGCCCTCCGCGTCCTCCTCCAGGACCCCACCGTCGCCGCCGGCCAGGCTGCCAACACGCTCGAGTTCCACTGGTACAGCGCCGAGGAGGGCGGCCTGCTCGGCAGCCAGGCCATCTTCACCCAGTACTCCAAGGACAAGCGCGACGTCAAGGCCATGCTCCAGCAGGATATGACGGGCTACGTAAAGTCCGGCAGTAAGGAGTCGGTCGGTGTCATCACTGATTACGTCGACACTGGCCTGACCAACTTCATCAAGAAGGTTATCACTGCCGTAAGTTCAAGTTCTTTTCACCCCCTTTAGTCTCGACAAAGTGACTGACCTGTTGCTGCCAGTACTGCGACATCCCCTATGTTGAGACCAAGTGTGGGTACGCTTGCTCAGATCATGCCTCGGCTTCCAGAGCTGGATACCCCTCGGCCTTTGTCATCGAGTCCGCCTTCGAGGATACGAGCAAACTTATCCACACCGACCGCGATACTATGGACACGGTCAACTTCGACCATGTTTTGCAGCACGCCAAGATGACCGTGGGCTTCGCTTACGAGTTAGCCTTGGCTTCGTCTCTGTAGAGTGGTGAAGAATTCGCTGTCAAAGAGGGGGAGGAGGACTATGATGAAGAGCGCCTACATGAGCAAATAGAGACAATGAAAAACCGATAAGACTCAAATTCCCCAAGTTTTACGCAAAGTGATGCTATTCAAAACCTCCTGTACCTCACAAGGACTATGCAAAAGCAGCAACGAAAAAGACAAAAATGCAGGGCCAAATGCTCGTTTTTATGTACTTTACAACAACAACAGCTGCACGAAAGCCAAGTGGCTCATTCGCAATAAGATGGGCACTTGTAAAATATCATGATCTCCAGCACCCTTATCCTCATTCCAGCTCATCAACGTCGCTGAATAGAAACATGGTGAGACCATTCTATCAACGCCCCTCAATGATTACCCCTTCCCTCCCTCCTTACTGGCCATGAGACAATAGAGTCATGATGAAATCATTGTGAAAAGAATCATAGAGAGCGTGCAAACAACAAAATATTTGACCCTGAACACCAGATGATGCCATTATGCCGGTATGGGGGTATAAAGAAGGCAAGAATAGAGAAAGAAAGAACCGAGTTTCGTCCATCGTTGACATCATGAACCTCGTCTCGTTCTTTCCGCCTCGGCGACGAGAACTGTAGTAAATCATAATGCTGCACACCAAATATGCGTGCGGCAGAAACCAAACCAAACCAGACTAACTCCCTCGATAAACCACTATGCGGGATGAACCCCGTGAGAAACTGAGAACAATTCCGTCAACCGGTGTATGTACATATCAATGACCATGATGTCTTGTTGCTTAGTATCCGAGGTTCATGTTAGGCTTGCTTGCGAACTCGACGATGGTGTTTGCCATGGACATCATCTGCGAGAGGTGTCGGAGAATCGGCTCTGTAGGCGCGATGTGGCTGATACGCATGAAGAGCTGTTCGATCTGGTTCACACAGCCACCAAGAATGTTCGGGACCACTTCGCGGACCTGGGATTCCTGTAGCACAAATATGGTTAGTTATGGAGCTGAAGACTGTCAAGCATGTGGCAACTTACAATATGCGGCAAAGTGCCGTGCATGCTACGAATGATGATTTCCATCCAAGCAACCTTCTCCCTGAGGCAATCTCCGTCAAGTTCGCGTGCCAACTCAGCGATTGCGGCTAGAGATACAAGAGGCGACAGTTCGTTCAAAGTGTTAGCATCCAACTTGATCAGATAACCCTTGAAGATACTATCTTTGCGGTCAGACTGCAACCACTTGACCAGAGCAGCTTCAAGCTCGCCTCTCTCAACCAAGCTTGCAATATCGGCAATCGTACGGTCAAGTTCGTGATCTTTGCTGTTGCTGGAGCCAGCTGCGTTGCGCAACATCATCTGGTTACCAGAGTTTGCGGAGGGGCTGGGGTAGTTCTGTGCCTGCATATTCGAGTACGAGGGCCCTTGAGACGCCTGCGAGTACTGTGAGTGAGACACCTCACGAGACGGACGCTCGCGAGAGGCCGGCTGCTGCATCTTGAGGAAGGCCTCATGGAACTGAGCTTGAGTCGCAGCCATTGAGGACACAGTATCAGAGAGTCGCGTGACCAATGCGGTAAGTTGATCGATCTTGTTGCTGTCGGCGCGAATCTTGTGCTCCAGCTCTTCAATCTGTTCAGCTGCTTGTTGTCGTACAGTGTTCGTGGCCTGGTTAGCTGCGGTAGCTGCCATACGTGTGAAGTTGGGTGTGATGGTCTTGTGAAGAGCGTCCATGAAGCTCTTCTCGACATTGACCGACAAGCTCTGTCCAATCTTCTCGGTGACAACCTTGGCCAGTTCTGGCTTCTGGATAGCTTGACTGACGGCAGCAGGGAGCAGCTTCTGCATTTGGTTCTGCACGGCATGCGAGATGCGACCGCTGACCTTAGAGTCGATCTGCTCCGTGACGGTGCGAGCCAATTGCTCCGTGATGGTTCGGGTGATGAGCTCGTTCACCGCAGGTACAACATGCTCTTCAACCTTATCGCTAATGGTTCTTGTCAAAAGGCGAGAGACGTTGTCATCCAGCGTTGCGGATACGCTGTCGAGCAGATCGAGCTGGCTCTTGGTGAAGACCTTGTCGCGGTTGCGTAAATCATCGTCCATCTTCTGGCGATTCTCGACAAGCGCGGCCTGTACCACGCCACTGAGCGTCATCTCGATTTGCTTGACTGCAGACTGGAGCGAGTCGGGCAGAGCATTCGATTGCGCAGACGCGGAAGACTTGGCCTCGTTCTTGGCCATGGTCGGACCCACCCGTGGGGAATGCGCACTGCTGGTAGATTGAATGGGATCTTGAGAGTTGGATTGTTTCTCCGCAGCGGCAGCGGCAGCAGCAGCCTTCTCACGCTTCTTTCTAGATCGGCGGTCCGATTTCTCTGTTTGATTGTTAGGCGTAACAGGTGCATCAGCAGCCTTGCGATCAGGTTGCTGCCGGGAAGTAGCAAGGTCGTCTGCGGACTTGCGGATTGCTTCTTCTTGGCCAGAACCAGGCTGAGGGTGAGGTGAAGCGTTTTCCTTCAGGTTTGGTCGAGTTGCGATGCGAATCGGTAGAGATGTGGGGTCTTCTGTGGGCTGTGGTTCGGTAGGTTGTGTGCTGGGCAGCTCTTTGAGCTTGGTAATTTTAACAATACCGGCCTCAATGGCATCCACAGGTGCGATGACCTTATTGTCTTGAGTCCAACCCAGTTCACTCTGCTTGATACAGATGTTGGACACACCCTTTGAGTGCATCACGTACAGCTCAAAAAGTGTTTGCTCGTCCTTTTCCAGCTCCGCCGCAGGTGTTCCCAACATGTCCAAGCTTCGAATCACACCCTTGTTGGCGAAAGAGTACTCGCGAACACCACTAATGACCGCGGTACTATCGGGCTCGGGAATGGACGCGTCTTTCGCCACCAACTTCTGGACGTAATCAACCTGGGATAAACCCTTGATGGTGTACTTAGGAGCCGACAAATGTAGGAAGTAGACTGAGTTGCGAGTGGGGTGTCCGACCACGATCATTCCTGTGGGTGGATGATACATGACACTGCAGACGGCATCGGATTCCTTGGAGTGAGGAAGGTTGAATTCCTGGACAGGTTTGCCAAGAGCTAGATCCCATAGCTGAAGCGTGTGGTTCTGCTTCATACCTACAATCATGTAGCGTAAGGCGCAACGCTTCTGGTACGGCCGTTGCTTATCCAGCAGTAGGACAGATGTTGGCCAAGCCTTCTCTCCTTCCGGTGTGGTGGTGAGAGTCATCAAAGGCTCCCTAACCTCTAGCGAAGTCTGTGCTGGCATTGGGAATCGTGGATCGGATCCTTCATCGACAGCCGTAAGATCTCGCACGTCCCAGAACTTGACGCGCCCAGACTTGTCTAGAGACACAATTGTGCTGTCGTCTTGGCTGAAGGTGAAATCCTTGCCGGCCTTACCAGTGTTGATTCGCAACGAGCATTGCTTCGACAATTTCTCGGTGTCGACGACGCGGTCGTGACCAGGTTTGAAGAGCTGGTGCTTCATGATGTAGGATGGCCAGATGATGCTGATCGTCTTACCGCGGCCTACGGCGAAGTATTCGGGGTGAGCACACGAAGTCCTAGCTCGCGTCTTGAGGACTCCTCCAGGAGCATCGCCTTCGTGGGTGCTGATGGGCGGCAGAGCAAAACCGTACTGCTCCGGATGCGCATCGTCGATGTAGTCTTTATCTCCATTTCTCAATAGAATGTGATAGACAGTGCCGCTAATACCAGTGCCAATGATGGCCTCCTTCTGTGCGGTGTGGATGTCGGCTGGAGTTGACGAAACAGCAATGTTGAAAATGCGATCCTTGGTCTCAGTGAATAACTTGGCGTCACGTCCATCGTCCTGCCGGATGACTCGAATGCCGCCGGCCTTGGACATGCCGTAAACGATGAAGGACTTGGTGCTGGAAACCAGGTTCCGGTCAATCTGATCAAACTCCTTCTTGACTCTAGCAATATCAAGGATGACCTCTTCTCGGAATTGGGGGCGAGGTTCATCATTCTCCTGCAACGAGATGGAGATCCAAGGCTTCATTGGGAAGTTATAAACCTTGACAGGGGATGACTCCTCTTCTATCACCACAATCTCATCTTGATCGGCACTCTCCCAGCTGTCTACTATATTGCCATGACCATTAGCGGCTTCATCGACAATTTCGCGGACAGCCTGAGCCATGCTGGGGGACATTGAACGCTCAAGAAGTCCCGAGTTCTCTTCCTTCTCGAGCTCTCTCTGGATATCTCGGGCTGCAAGCTCCGACTTCTCGTCGAACTCGGAATTTGACTTGGCCCGAATCATTTCATCCAAATCTTGCACGATCTGGGCCTGGGCTTCCTCATGCTCCATCTGAGCTTGAGCTATCGCTTCCTGTGCCTCTCTATCGGCGGACTCTGCCAAATCGTCAATGGCCTCAGAGACAGTCTCTTTGTGATGCTCCTCAGGTGCGTCAAGCTGCTGCTCGACACGGAGGGTGGAAGGCGATTGGCGGTTATGCTCTGGGCTCGTGATGTGGCTTCGCTGAAAGCTGTGGCGTTTGTTATCATTAGCACCGGGAGAAGACGAAGTGCTGGGCGCCTTCTTCAGGATCTGGATGCTGGGTGCAGTCTGGCCTGGAGTTGATGACTTGGAAGCCTTGTTGTTCTGGGGAGAGTATGAAGCAAGGTCCTCAAACGGGTTATTGTAGTCAAACATGGTAGACTTCCGGGTTGTACCGTTCTGGGAAGATTGAGAGGCATACTCATTCTTTATGGATGCGGAAGGGCTGTAAGGCTGCTGCTGTTGCAGTTCGGCCTGCAAGGAATAATGCGAATCTTGAGACGCCATCTGAGGCTGCTCTCGCCTTAACAGCTCGCTTAGATCTCCATTGTTATTCTCCTTTGAGGCATTTGAGTGTGCCCGCAGATCGGGATGTGAAGAAGATTCGGCAAGGTAAGGCTCGTCGGTCTGCGATGGCTTCTTCTTTTGCAGGAGGCTCAGCAGATAAGCCTGCGTCTCATCGGCTGGGTTACCAGTGTTCCACTCCGGCGCAGCAGGCGCAGAAGAGTGCGTCTGCTGTTCTTCATTTCGTGCAGATTCCATTTGCGAGTCACCCTTCATCAGCGATGCCAGATAGCCCTGCGGGTCGCCCTGAATCGGAACTGGGGCATGCAGGGTGGGCTGAAGAGAACCGTGGGGAAAGTTCATCGACTGCTCGAGCGACGACGCAGACTGGTGGTGAGCCAATGGCGAGGGCTGAGAAATGGTTTGATTGGCCAATGTGCTCTTGTTACCAGCGGGATTGAACTTCAAAAGACCCAGCAGATTGACTGACTGATTCGGCTGTTTGCCAGTGTTGTTGTTGTTGGCATGCGAACCACCAGGAAGAGAACCAATTGGACCCAAGTTGGACATGCCCGGAGGACCGTGAGAGTGGGGGAAGTGGCTTGTCGGCGGTGTAGGGGCGGGCGGAGGGAAGACGTCGGAAGCTGAAGCATCCTGATGCTCCGAGGTGGGAGAATGGACGTAGTCATGATTCAGCGAGAGGGCCAAGCGAGACAAATCCTCGTTGTCCTTGTTGTAGCTTCTCTCGCCCTGGCCCTGTTGCTGGCCCTGTTGCTGACCTTGTTGCTGGCCTTGTTGCTGGTGGTTGGCTCTCAGACGGGCCAGCATTGCAGTAAGGTGGTCGTCGGCGCCGCCGCCGCCCGACTGATTGTAGCTCGCCATGACTTCTGTATCCGAAGTCCGGACAGCGAGCTACCGTCCAGTTGGTCGCGATGGGATGATCGGCTGGCTGATTGCAATGGCACGAATGGGTCTGAACAGGCGACCGAGCTTTTTTCGGTCTGAAGCCCGTCAGAAAGTGGAAGATGTTTTGGTGATGGGGGGTGGGGTGGTGGGAAAAAGGATGAGAGAAAATCAAGAGATATTCTCCCAGATGGTGGTTGACGTTTTTTGATGCGATGGGATGGGATGGCTGAAAAGTTTCTGGGTTAGCGAAGCTGCCCAATCCGATGGTTGTTTCAGTCAAATCGCCCAAGCTCCCTGCTCCCTGCTCCCTCTCTGCCTCTTGCTCCAACCGATTGCTAGGCTTGCTAGGGTACTTACGACATTAGCGTGCGTGCTGTATGGAGGTAGCACGGTAGGCTGGTAGGCTGGTAGGTAAGGTAGGTATGTATTGAATGTTGGGCCGTGTTTGCTTGCTGCTACCTCGACCCAAGAAGTAAGCAGTACCTAAGGTAAGTACAGTACCGGTGTTGATTGATCTTTAGCACTGGGCACGGCCGCGCTTCCACAGGGCAGAGTCTCCGGGCAAAGCAGAGACCGTCCTGCGTCCCCAGTTTATTTTGCGTGGGCGGTTATGGACGACGAATGGGTCCTGGGTCCTGGGTCCTGAGGTGAACAACTAGAACCCGACAACAACCAGCTCGAGCCGAGTACGATTCGACTGTACGTAAGTATTTCTTTTGATTTGATCAATTGATGCGATGGAATGAAATGTACGACTTTCTTGCGACAAACACGGCGCATCCAACGCCCAGAGATATTTTTGGGGAGGAATATCTGCAAGATAGGACGAGTGCATGTGGGCAAGCAATCAACACTCCGCCGAATTATTAGTCATGACAAACACAGCCGGTTGAGAGTTGAGTTGACCGAAACAAGCAAATAAGATCGTTCCCGTCAAGTTCCCCCATTCCACATCATTGGCTACCTAAAGTACGATCAACCATGCAAGCGTGCGCTGTCGATGGTGGTACGGTTGGACGTCGCCTGAACGATTTTCCAAAGAGGTAACTCACTGTAACTGTGATGACCGCTGTATTTATTTCTATACACGCCCACAACTAGCACCACCCCCTCCGGAGAATTTGGCGTACCTTAGGAGATACTTTGATATCACCTGTGCATTTCGCTGGAGGAAGACACGAGTTGGTGTAGGCATTGCCTGCTTATAAACTACCAGACGTATCTAAGCATGAGTAGTTCATTTTTACTTGACACAGAATTATGAATTTTGCAGTATATTATATGCGTCGATATTTTGGTAATGGTGACCGGAATATCAAGTACCTTGAGAAGGCTCCTCCAGAGTGCTCTGCTTTTAGAACCCAGATTGATCCAAGCTCACTGACGCAGTTGTCTGTCCTCAGTTGCCCTCAGTCACCCTCAGTCAACCACACTGGGCCACCTACCTAATTCTTAGCGGGGCACCTCAGATCCAGTCAAGTCAGCCGCGCCTCCGCCAGCCTACGCACCACAAATGCTCCCTCATCAAGGCTGCAGATGGCCGCCGGGTGGATTGAAACACCCTCCCTGCTGCTGGTGCTGCTGGTGCTGCTGGTGCTAAGAGGTAAGCTATACACAATACAATTCAAGGTTCCTTGTTGACGATTTGCTGCTTTTCTCCTATGCCATCATCGTCCAAACCACATACACCTCTTAGCCCCGACCATCGATTGTGCATAAGCCACGCGGTGCTTGACTTCTGTGCGTGCTCGACCCGAACGTCTGTGATTTCCCCTTTGCGCCTCGATAAACATCGCCGTACCGTACATACATTACCCACACACGTTGGAAACTCGAGGGTCCCGACCAAGGTTCTGCGGATCGACGCCACCTAAACCCGTGCATACAAGCATCGCAGCAAAAAGTAGCCGAAAACCCCCCTGGGCAACCTGGCTACCTATTCTGCCTCTGCTACTCAGGATCCCTTCCAAAGATTTTCAAACGGCGCCATGTTCTGCTTACGGAGGTAAGTTTTGCTGCCTGCCATTCACTTCACCATGCTATATGCTACCACCGCTCTATACCGGCCTGTAATGTGACATGTTGACTATGAGGCGGCTAACTGACTGATGACACAGCTGGCTTCCCCTGCTCTTCATCCCGACAAACGCATCGCCGGCCTTCATCTTCCTCTTCTTCGTGTGCACATACTTCCTGAACCGGCCCTGCGTCTACTGCTCCGTGCTGCTCCTGATCCTCTTCGTCACCTCGTGCCACTGGTCCGACCGCTGTTTCTTCGACTTCAACAGCAACTGGTTCGCGCCCCGGCCCTCGACGTACTACTACCCGAAGAATGAGACGATAGCCACCGCGGCAGCTTCTTCGGTGGAGTCCGTCGCCGCGGCAGCAGCAGGCGGGGCTGGCGCCGTTGACAGCTTCAACGCGACCGCGTTCGAGATGCTGAACACCACCGTGGGCGCTTTGGCTGGCGCAGCGGCTGGCGAGATCGATCGCAGGAGGGCCGAGTGGACGGGCCTGGGCATCGAGTGGCTACGGAGTCTCCTGGGGAAGAGGGAATGGAGGATCGAGTGCATGGATCTGTACATTCGTCTATAAAACGGGGGACTGAGCTTTCGGGGTAAAAACAACAACTATAACAACACAAGATAAATGACCACGTATATACCAACGCACGCGCGCCGTGGGTATGGTTCACGGACATATACACGATTACGACATGCGATGTTCAAGCCCCTGGCCTTTCAGGCCGGCCGTTGGCACAAAACCTTGTGCAATGAGATACGAGATGAGAATACGTTGCATGATATGGTATGGCATGGAATGGGCGTTTGTTGCGATTTCTGTACACAGATTCCGGGAAGAAAGCACGTCAACGCATCTCGTTGGTCTCGCCAGCAAACGCAGATGCAGCAGATCGATCTAGTTGAGACGGAATCTTGGGATGGCGCAATCCAGAGCCATTGCCAAAGGCAACCCCCTGATACCTGCGTCGTTGGGTAAATATGAGAAGCTACTCAGATGTACATTACACGAGTTCCGCATCACGATTCCTACAAATGGACTTCAGCGTCCTCGGTCGATACTAGCAAAAGAAGGAACATATAGCGCGATCCTATAGATAAATAATCTCACTTCAGTCACGGCCCCTACTCCCTCGATAGCGATGGTGTACGGACATAGAACAGGATCATGCCAGGAAAGCATACACATGTTTTGGGAATCACTCATTATAGCCAAGAACTGATTATTCATTCATGAATCTGGTGCTTATACATTAAAGACTAAATGGAAAGGTCGCTTGCAAAACCAAGCAGGCTTTCATGGTTTGGTCGTAGCATTCATCGCCTTGACCCAAGGTTTCCAGTAGTTCTCAACCGTCTCGGCGTCGTTCCAACCATCCCACTCAAAGTTGGTAAGGCCCCAAGTATCCGACATGCCCTGGACGCCCTCGCGGGTGCGGTAGCTGCCCGCCAGACTCCAGACCATCCAGCCGACGTTGTGCTTCTTGGTGTACTCCACCAGGCAGTTCTGGAGGGTATCGTTGTAGAGGGTTGCGTCCTGGGCGTGGCCGAACTCGGTCAGCATCACGGGGGTTAGGCGCTGCGCCGGCGGACAGTCGCCGCCCGTCAAGTTCTTGCCGCAGCCCGAGGGGGGGTCCATGCCCAAAGCGTTGAACCCGGCTCGGTACAGCGCCGCCTCGACGGCCTCGCAGGTCCCCGTGTCCACGTCCTCGCTCATGGGGTAAATGTGCAGCTCCCAGAAGACCTTGTCGGCCCAGGGGTAGCTGTCGAGGTCGAAGTAGACGGGGTCCCGTCGGTGCGCGTCCCGGATCGCGTCGCACTTGTAGCAGGGGGCCGTCAGGATGTTCTTGCGGGTCGTTAGCGCCGACAGGTCCTCGTCGTACTGCATGCCGGACCAGCTAATCAGCAGATCTGGGTTGGCCTGATGGATCGCATCCGAGCCGGCGCTCATGTTGCCCACGAGCGTCTGCCAATTGTAGTACAGGTCGGTGCGGTTCCACGAGGACCGCAGCTCATTGCGCAGCGACATGGACACCACGTTGGGATGTTGTTTGGCCCAATTCGCTACATACGCCAGTCCCCTGCGCCAGTTGGACGTGTTAAAGTAGACGTCGTCGAACCAGGCGTTGCCGTCCGAATGGCCGCAACACCACTTGGCCTTGTGGACGTGCACATCCGGGTGGATGAAGATGCCCTTCTCGAGGGCCTTGTTGGCGATGTCGGACCAAATCTCGAAGCGTGTAGTCTGGGCAGTCCAACCCGGGTTCTTGCTGACAATCTCGTTGGTCACTTTGGTCCCGTTCTCGTAGCCGAGCCCCATAATCATGGCCACCTCCAGCGAGACGTCGTTGCCATTTCGATCGTAAATCTCGTCAATCATCTGGGTGGCATAACCCCTGAACCTCAACTTAGCATTATGTGTGGCTGGGGAAACTTGCTTGTGAGGGGCTTACATTCGAAGGACGTTCCATCCTACTGACTGGACATCATCAAGGATCTCGTCAACTGATTTCCATTCAAGGCCTTCCGGAATCATGGTTTCACCTATACTTGGGCGTGAGATAATATAATTTTGGTTAAGGGCGCGAGCTAAACATACCACTCATGGGCCAGTTGATGCCAGCCCAGGACAAGATATCGCCCCGGCTGTCCACGATGTCACGGCCTTGGGTCTTGAAGGGCCCATATGGCCATTGGCCGGTTGAATTGGAAGCTCGCGGTGCCTGGTTGTTACGAGAAAGCATTGGCGTCGCTGGAACCCAGGACGACTGGGCCAAGGCCGCCAAAAGCGGCACAATTGACCAGAGAGCAAGAGGCGCCATTATGAGCTGCGTTCTAACCCGAGGGAATCAAAAGAAACAGAGTCGATTGAGTCCAAGAGGGTACAGCCGAGATCGAACAGCAGTTCTCTGACAAGAAACCTGTTACCCAGATTCCGAGAGCGGTGAAGGAATCCATCTTCGCGAACCTCGAGGCGTCTCCTCACCTCGACTTATATACCCGCCTGCGCAACCGGCTCCGTCTTCCCCGTTGTGCAAACCAATATTTCTCTTAGTCACTGGAGCAGCGGCCAAGAGTGGATAGAACCGGTGTCCTCGCCCGAATGGGGGGAAATGACGTTGGAGCCAATAGGGGCGGTTGGGGAAAACATGGGGTTACTGCTCCACCTACGCGGGGAACCTGGCCTATTCTTCGGGGGACACTCCAGGCTTTTCGGCAAACCTCGTCACAATGGCCGAATGAAATGTTCCTCACCTGACCATATCCTTACTCGCCAATATTCTTAACCTAGCATCCCCAAGCAAGTCGTTCCATGATGTTACCATACGCCGAGCGGTCTGGTAGAGTGATAGCCTCATCCCAGGACGGTGTTACTTAGGTACTTTACCTGGTATTCTCCCACCCATTGTCGACACTCCTTCCAGACAGGGAGCCGAGAAGTACAAAAGAGTCATGTTCACCTGGAAGTGCACGAAGAATATCAAAGAAGCCGGCCTCATAACGCGTCTACATATTTCACGGCAATAAGAGGCGGGCAAGTTTTGTGAAGCCTTTTCTGGCTGGTTTTAATTGTCCACAGGTGAGTGTGTAATACTTCAATGGTCAAATTCATAAGACCTATATAGTATCCTGCAAGCCTGCAAGAACAAGAACCCATATCAACCTCCAGTATATCCAAACTCCACGCTAAAAGTCATTCCGACTTGTCAAAGGGACATAGCCCAATTCCCAATAAACACCATCCCAAAAGCCATTAAGGCTTGTCAAAGGGTATACATACATATACAGAATCCAATCCGTACATCACACAAATAAAAAAGCCTTTTGAGGCTTGCCAAAGGGTATATCCCAATCCAAACCGTAAACTCCTCGCGTACAGATCAAAAGCTGAAAGCGCTCCAAAATTCCGTTTCCTCCACATTCGCCCGAGAGACAGACGAGATCCGATCTTGGTCTCTGAGAAGCGGCCGACGTTTGATTTGTGTCGGTTGTAAGTGTAGCGCGAAGATGCCTGCAGATCAGCACCTTTCGCTTTCTACTCCTCCTCAGAGATCTCAGACTCATCTGCCTCGGAGGTCTCAGACTCATCTGCCCCAGACCCCTCTTCCTCATCCAGCTCCATCTCGTCAACGGGACCACCAAAGAGGTCTTCCGCCCAGTTGTCCGCCTCTGCCTCATCCAGCTCCATGGTGTCAACAGAACCAGCAGAGGGTTCTCCCGCCCAGTTGTCCTCTTCTGCCTCAGCGAGGAGTGCTCGTTCTTGATCAAGTTCAGCGAATGCATCAAGAAAGAGTTGGTGAACGCTGTCCTTGCTGGATGAAGGCGACGACCCCTCTAAATCAGGGAAGAGGGGTTCAAGGGGTTCATGGTCAGGAGGGATAGCACCAGCGTCATTGATATCCATCATGTCATCATTGTAGTTGGCGACGATAGGCGCCTGCTCGCCCTCGATGGCTGACTGTTGCAGAGCCGGGTCGATTGCGAGCTGTTCGGGCTGCCCATATCCAGCAGCCCCGAGCACTTCACACAATTGAGCCTCTACTGAGGCTGGCACATTAGGGAAAGACACCGGAGCTTGAGCCTCAGTATTGACGGCAATGGTGTCTGTGTGGGCCTCGGGGATGATCTGGGGCTCCTGAGCTGGCGATGACACCATAGGTTGGGGTGCCTGAGGAGGCTGCATATAGTTGGCTGCAACCACTGAGTGTGATGGGGTAATATTGGCATTGATGCGGCATTGTTCCGTGCGTTGCCATTTACCACAGAGCCCCTTAAGGTACACGGGGTTCAACTTGCCTCGTTCTTGCAGATACCCCTTGTAAAGTCCTTGGAGATATTCATTATTGTGATCCATCTCCACAAGTGACGCCTGGTCCCACCACTGATACAAGTCGTTCCATTCAGTGCGATCAATAACATGGTCCTTTTTCGAAAGGGATTCAAGTGATTGATAACCGTTGAAGAGTAAAGAACGGCTGGTTCGCTTCAGTCTATCCATCAAGGGTCGAACTTCCTTGACCTTGGGCTTGCCTTCTGACATCGAGTGGACATAGTTGAGGATCTCGTTGAAAGCAGTGGTGCAAGTAGTGGCAGCATCCTGTTTGAATTTGGTTTCCCACTCGACTCTATGCTCATCGGGAGTAGCCGCGAACACATGGAACAAGTTTGAGACGTTCGGGGAATTTTTCCAGCCAGCCTTGAACAGCGCGAAGGACTGCTCATCTTCAATGGCACGATCCCCGAGATAGATGATTTCCTTGATGAGGTAGTGGTTCTTCTCCAGCTTGTCCAGGAGCTGTCCGAAGGTGGTATTCTTCGTCCGGCCGTCCTTGCCGTCGATGACGCACGTTTTGCGGTGCTTGATGCAATTGGAACAGGTCTTGCCGATCTCGCCGTTGCACTTGACCTTCTTCTTGCGGCAAAGCTCACAGGAGAACTGCTTGAGCTTTAAACGCTTCTGAGGGCGGGCCTGGCCCTCGCCTGCGGCCTCGGGCTCAGGTGAGGGCTCAGGCGAGGGCTCGGGGGTGGCCTTCCGCTTCCGGCACTTTCTGATTGGGACAGTACTTTCTGGTGCGGACACAGGCGCAGGAGCGGCGTCGATAGAAGATTCAGGAGAAGGAGAAGGAGAATGACGGGCAGCAGCAGAGGTGGCCCCTGAGGTGCTAACGTTTCCACTGTAGACATTGTCGTTGTTGGCCTGTAAGGAGCTGCCAGTGGCTTGTCCCTGAGCCATAGAGAAAGAGTTGTCGCCAAGGCCCTCCGGAGATGGGTAGTTTTGGATGCCCGGTTCCGATGGTTCTACTTGAGGTAATAGCAGGCCACCGGTGTTGGCATTCTGAGGAGTATGAGTCTCTGAATTGCCGGCAACCGGGCTGGAGGGATTCTGTGACCCGTAATGGAGCCAGGCTGGGTTGACAAAGCGATTCATATCCGGGGAGTTGGTCTGCATGTTTGGTGAGCCAAAGTAGCCACTCATGTCCGGAAAGTCATTCTGGGACTGATTGGCATTTCCCGGGTTGGAAGCCTGCATTGGGTCTTGAAGGTTGAACTGGAAGTTTGTGTTGGTGTCCATGTTCGAAGATGCCATAAGGGTAGGATCAACCAATTCCTGGCCCATGGGAGCGAAATCCAAACCCGTGGCGAAGTCCTGCATAGCCGACGGATCTGAGTAGAGATTGCCCACGCGGTTTTCCGCGGCTCCCAAACCGAAGGGGTTCAAGGAGCTCAAGTTGTCGTTGTTCACGGGAACTTGGTCCTGGACTCCCCTGAATGTGTTTGGTGAGCCAGTGTTGTCTCCAGTGTCGTTGAACATAAAGTCTGTGTAGTTCATGTCGATAGGGTCCAGATCGAAAGAGCCCTCGCTGAACATGGACAAATTATTGTTGTTAAAGTCCATGTTGCCGAAGTTGTCGACCTTGTCGGAGCTGTCGAAATTCTGACCATAGGAATCCATGTTGTTTGTACGTGTGTATCTGACGACTTCAAGGTATATACAACGTCAAATGGACGATCGATATAAGCTGAATATCGAGAATAGGTTTTGTACGAAAGAAAGTGACCATATGACAAGTCTGGATGATATCTATCTCGATAGTGTCTCGATAGTGTCTCGATGAAATGTCTATGTATAGAGGTCTCTCAAGTAGAATAATAGAAGTGAGTGTGAAGTGTGGATATGAAAAGAGTAGGTCAAGTTGGGATCGTTAAATGAACTCAAGGAAATGGGAATTGTATGTGTGGTATAATCATCCAGACCGAACAAGATAAATGAAAAGGGGGTAGATGGAATATATATATACTGGTTGGAAAATTCAAAGATGTGCTGAGATCGGACCCCCCTGGATGGAATTTTCTACACTCCAGGAACAGCTCGGGTCGAGGGTTCAACAACTATATTGGTATGACTCCAAGGTGATGACTTTGCAGTATTAACTCGGGCCAAACCATGGTACTAGGGCTATTGTCAATGGTAATTATCGATCTCCGGGCCAGTGCGAGGCCAATAAAGAATTCATCCACTCATATGGCCGAAAAGTATGGTATAACGCTTCATAATTCTATGGAACGAGTGCCTACTAACATCTCCGAAACAGACCGACGACGTGGTGGAGTTTTCAGTCTTTCAGGAAGTCAAGCCAGCAACGAAGTATGTTACGGGCTGACTGCACGGTGTAGAACTCATAGACAGTCTTCGAATACTTAGGGAAGCGTGGGATCACATTATGCGTAGTTCATGACACTTGATTTCTTTTGGAGGAACCTCATATAGCTGTTCATCCTGGAATAACGGAGTGTAATTCTCAAACGATCACATATGATACAATAGATCCTGCTGCCAGGGATCACTATGGTGTGCTGTATTTGACAAGCAAAGCAAAAAATAACAGCTAATCACCCGAGGCATGTTCGGGAGCCTCAAGCTGGAGGGTCAACTCAACATCACGTAGGTTTGGTCGAAGTATGGTACCTGCTGATATGGCCGTAACAGTAAGAGGCCCGAGCCCGTACGTACAAACACGGTTGGTTCCTTCGATACCCTTCTTGATATGGCTTCTCTTCGCTCTTCGAGTCACGTTCCGCGAAGGGGGTTGGCGCGATAGGGTTGCAGAGGGGCAGACAAGCACTTGGGCTTTGTGGATGGGCGATCTACAGGCAAGAATCAAATCAACAGATGAATATTCTGCTATGATGTCCTGTCGTCTGAATTATTTACATGTAGGGGGGCTGACAGGTAAAGCTAATCAATAGCTAATACAGTGGAGCTCCTGATCCGACCATTTGGTTCAACGTCCAACGTCCAACGATACAATAGTTGATCGTTGGTAGGAACCGTTAGGGCTGAAAAATCCGGGGAAATTGCAACGCGCTACAGATCCCCATCTTCAACGCAACCTCTCGTTTTTCCTCTCCAATTCCTTGCCACTAGTATGTCAATTATTCATGATAAAATCGATTGAAACTGCCATCCACCATGACGGCAGCGAGTGGAAACTCTGCACAGCCATGAGCACTCGACTTGATTTAAGTTTTCCAGTTGCTGGGTTGACGAAAGATGAGCCTAAAAAAAAAAAAGAACCACAAGGAAAACCACAAAAAACACACAAAGGAACACCCCTTTAAACTTCGGGCCATCTCCGAAAGAAAAAAGGGGTGTGACCAAATAGTATTTCCAGCCCGGTAGAGTAGCCCTACCCTACAGATATTGAGAACAGCCACATTTTTGAGACCATGCCCGCACCCTCCCGAAGTCGACCCGTTCGACTCGGTATCCGCCAGTCGTTATTGTTAGTTCCTTTCACATTCAATGCCCGAGATACCGCCCCATGGCTGACGATGCTATGTTTCCAGTTGTAGCTGATACCAACAAGGGGGTGTGGGGGTGCGTCCATTCCCGGCGCCGAGCCAACTGAAGGCCAAGAAAACCGGAGATTATCTGTCAGAATTGTTGTTGTCACGCAGTAGCCTCGCAGCAGCATCTCCATCCAAGTCTTCTCCTGCGTCATCATCCACTGCTTCCGGATCAGCGTCCTGAGTAGCCGCCGCATAATTTTGGCCCCCTATGGTGCGATACGAGCGGCTGTTCCCCTCTGCTCCTCGTCCAGTCGTTCTCCGGACCAGGGAAGCTTCGGGGCCCTGCTCGAGGACACCCGCATTGTTGTTGCCGTTCCGTCGTGATATGTTCTCGGTCGCCTCCCGGAAGACCCGAAACAGAGTTCGAGCGAGATAGAAAAACTAGACATGAAAAGTTGTCAGTGGTGATGAGCCTTATAGAGTGGGTGGTCTTGTTCGACTTTTTTCGTACCTGAATTGCCGCACATCCTAGCGCAACGCCAAACTCGAAACCAGAGAGGCGCCGTAAGGTGCCACGCCATGGAGCAGCACACGACGTGCCCCGATGGGTCAACTCACTACAGAGCCCGACATTGCCATGCGGGGATGGCCAGGCCATGTCCCGGACGCTTTTGAACCCGCAGCAGCCAAATGCGTTCTGAATGCTTTCAATGGATCTGCCGTCATGGGCCATCCAAAATCCCCGCCACGTGGTCTGCAAATTGCAGTCTACCGCCTGCCCCGACCCCATGAAGCCCTGGGACCATAAGGTCGCTATGACGATGCTTGCGATGCCCTGTAGTACTTGCAATGCGAATAGGACGAACGGGTGCTGCAAAAGGCCCCCGACGCCGCCACCTCTGAAATAGGACGAGGTGAGACGACGGAACACTTGGGGGCCGAAGACGCTGGCCCACGCCGTGAAGGGGAGCAGCACGGTGAGGATGGCCAGACCCAGCGACACCGGGAGAGACAGCCTGCTGGACTCGACTAGAGCATAGCTGTGAGGTTGAAATTAGCTATATGAAATACACCAAGCAACATCACTTGATACAAGCCAGTATAATAACAGATAATCGAAGGCCTGTAACTCACACGGCAATGGCAGCAAGCGCCAGTAAGAACTAAAGGACGATCGTCGTCAGAGCCAAATCGAGAAGTAACATAGCGTAGCCATCAACTTACTGTTGAAACAAAAACGAAGGTCACCATCTTCAAGATTTGTTGTGTTTCTGGATCAAGGTAAGGCAAGAGAGTAGAAAGGTAAGGATCAGGGACGGGTCAAGAGTAAAAACTGCTCAAGAAACGTTACACGAAATCGACGAGTTCAGGTGATATCGACAGCATCTAGCAAAGTTAGAGGCTGTCGTTCCACCAAATATCAAGCACATTATTATGGCTATGTCTCTTCTTGTGCTACAACAAACAGGTGAAAGAGGGGTATGAAAATTGATGATGCAAAGACAATCGACTAATCATGCAGGAGGCCCGCCAACTATTGGATGACTGCACAAATACAGTTCAGCCGTACCTTGACGGGATGAATCAGATTACAGCAAACCGTACAGAGTGTGCTGAAGTGGACTCGACCGGGCGCGTTTATGTGCAGAGCTGATGAGATCGCAAGACAATTGACTGGCCTTCAAACGTTGAACTACCTCCTCTCTTTCCGACGGTTTCTCGTCTTCCATAGCCCTGCGTCATTCGTGGTAAGATGATGCAAGTAAGTCCCGCATTCCAGGGAGAAGAAAAGAACCACATGTCCTTTAACCCATGCCAACCAGTCTAGAATACGACTCTCGGTCCTAGTGCCTCTGCGCCTGCTTCTTCGCCTTCTCCATCGCGACGAGCCGATCCACCCTCCGGAATGCCGGGATCCCCTCAAAGAAGACGCTGGCGACCCAGGCACACCAGACCGCGCTGAATGCCGGCACCCGGTGCTTCTCCATGCGCGTCTTGGCCATCCACCACGACTCGGTGACGTGGATGGCGAGCACGGGTACGAAGATGGCCTTGACGAGCCAGACGTACGCCGCGACGCCGCCGAGCGCGGGCGGGATGGCGGCGTCGAGGGCGTCCCAGATGGGCGTGCCGGCGCCGCGGTCGACGAGCGAGACGGTCGCGGCGCAGAAGAAATAGAAGGCGACGCCGAAGAAGACGACGCAGTCGAAGCCCACGGGCGGCAGGTACCGGTCGACCACGATGTCGCTCAGCCCCAGCCGCTGCAGGGCGTCGCGCGACATGTCGACGAGCCGCGCGCGCGACTCGGACAGGCTCGCCATGGGCGGGTCGATGGTCACGGTGTGCAGGGTCTCGCCCGAGGCCGGGGTCTTGACCACCATCTTGTCCGTCGACATGTCCACGAGCTGGGCCTTGGCGGCGGCCGAGGCAGACAGGCCGTTGAAGGCCCGAAGGTAGTGCTCCAGATCCGCCGTGTGGTCGGCGTTCACTGCCGCACGTTCAGTGCCAGTACATTATATATGCAGCAGGAAGTAGGTAGGTCGGAAAGTAAAAGGGGTCCACGTACTGTGACTGATGATGCGAGCCTTGATGGCTGCGTCGCCTTTGGTAGGTTTCGCCATTGTGTCTGTTTCTCTCCGGTGACGGTGAAATACGCGTGATATTTTCTTCCTGTCTTTCCCAATCGCGTTCAGATACCGCAACCAAACGAAACTCCGCGAAATGGCGTATATCGTATGTTTTTATAAGAGACGGTCAACGGGTCTTTCATAGCAAAATGAATGATGGATCGAACAATTGCCAATCACAACGGGGGTTCCAGGTCACCCCCACTGAAACACCGACGAGAGGCCCGAGCCTATCACCTTCTTTGGGTTAGAGTCCTTTCTAGCCACCATCATAGCCTGCAACCTGCAACCACTTACACTTACACTTACTCATGTGTCCTACTACTCAAAGATGCATTTAATTCAGCTGCAAGCTGTGAGTGTCAAAAATATACACCTACAGTTGTTTTAAGAGAGAGTCTGGCAAAACAGATATAGTTTGCTACGCCTCAGCTATGTACAGACTTTTTTCGTCGTATGGAAATGAATTGGTTCAGTTGATACAGATGGACCACCTCCATCCCTCCCCAGTCGCCCGAGAATGGTATCTTTTATCCTGCTTCTTCAAATCGTTTAGGCATTGCCGTAAAATCAAAATCATAGTTCAACGCCTCAATGATACCCTCTTGCCGGACATGTTCCGCAACCCTCAGGCTTACAAACGACTTTTCGTCCCACGCGCGCGGTCGTGACGTCCGTCCCGATCTGGTTGTCGTCGTTGTCATCGTCCGTTTGACTCGTATCCCCTGAGCGCACACTTGGCTTGTTCGATCGGGCCCGGTTCCAATCTCTGTGTGTGTCGTGCCGTGGAGTCGGTCTCCCAGCTCCAGCTGACCCTCTGCAGTGTCATCGGCACACGGCTCCTTGGGTGTAAAAAACCCCGTTAGCTTACGGCGGTGACACGACGACTGCTTTGAGATTTTGGTCATGGTTGTTAGTCTGCGCTCGTCTGCATCTGATGTCTCCGAAGCCCGCCTGAAAGATGCGTATGCATCAGGGAGCACTTGGGTAGCGAACTGGCGGATTGCAGGTAGCGAGACCACGATGACGGACATGTCTACCTCAAGGGTCGTCCATAGTAAGAAGTCGGTGTTATCCCTATTTCTCCGAGTCAGCTCCCCAGTATACATGTCAAATCTGTCGAAGTATGCCTTCGAGAGATGCCAAGCATTCCAGAGAGAGATATTCACTCACCATGTGGGATTTGTAGACTTCGCCGACAGGACGAGGTAATGTAGCCTCAGACAGGCCGCGATGAAAACAAAGATACCCAGCGCTAATAACGCCGAGATCGCGATTTTCTTGCGTAACCCGGCGTTCAGACTCCTTATCAAGGGGAGGGGAAGGGCAATGATCATGATGTCTTGGATAATGGCAAGTGAAGTCGTTGCGTAGCTGAGACTACTGACATCGAGACAGGTGTGAGCCGTAGACGTGTCTTTCCACCCTAGCCACAGGTAGGAGACGGGGAGACATTGGAAGATATACAAGAACACGCAGATAATGGTCGTGACCCCGGTGAAAATCATTATACTGAAGGCTGTTCTTCTAAACCATTCGTACGGGAACTCGCGCAGCAGGAAGCATAGCATCACTATTCTGCAAAGTCCCAAGACAGTGTAGTAGAATATGCCGTCGATGTAGAGTACCTGAATATCTTGTCAATACGTTTGTTTCCATTTCGTCGTCGGCCCTGGGCCAGTCCATACCTTGAGTGCTGTTGTTATGGTATCGGCGTTTAGAGTCCACATATCGACGCCAAAACCTGTGAGTCTTGCTGGCTTGACATCAGCCATTGTAGTGGAAAGCTGCTATTGGTGATACCAAACATACCATATTGACCAAGGATTGTGAATATCAGGAAAAGGATCTACCTTATGGTGAGTAAAATGGTGGGTTTTTGGTGCCAATGCAGATAAGAGGACTTACTATGATTGCAATCATGAGATAGTCGTCTGCTTCATATGTGTGCAACGTCTTCCATCTGGCATACATGCGGACAAAAGCACATGTTAATGTGATTATCTCTATGGGAATGATCCCGGACAAGTCTGGCCTCCTAGAGCGGCGCGGCCTGTCACATCTTTCATCCTGTATCCTGGCAACAGCTAATGACTCCTCAACTGTGCAACTCGTCGATAAACAAGCTTGTAGTAGTTTTTGTGAAGCTGGATCAGTACATAAGCATGTTGAGTCAAGAGGCGTCAGGCAGGCAGGCCCGGGTATTGCCCGCACTAGGCAGTCTGTCTATAGCGGAAGAAGGTCAGTAAATGGATTTGTGATATCGACGGGACTTTGCTGAATAATAGGGAACAAACCCCACAGGCCGGTAACTGGCTCGTATCCTGCAATGGGCCTGCTTGACACCCAGCGGAGAATAGTCCCAAGAGGATCAGGATTGACTTAACGACCAGCATTTTGTTGTTTCCTGACGCGAAGGCATTCCAAAGACCAGAAAGAAAGTGAGACCGAGAAGCGAGGACTGTTAAGAGTTAACTCTCTAAGAAAGCCGACTAAGTTGCTTCGATCGAGCAGGGAGAGAGATGTAGGCTGCTTTAGATAAGTAAAGGTAGCCACATACATATCTGTTGGACGCACAGACGGGTATGGCAGAACGCCATGAAACCTTGAAGCCATCTGGATAATCTCGGACGTAGTCCTAACCGACCTTGTCTGGCCTCGAGGCGGCTGGTCGTTGATTGGTGTCGAAGAATCCGATTTCAAGTTTTAATCTCGAAGTCATCCCGTCTTGGTAGCACAAAGCCATGGCGCACTCGACGAACATCATCGGGTTGGCGGTGAGCTCACTGCGAAAATTCTCTCCATACCGCCGCCCAACTGCTTTTCTGGTCATTGGATTGCTCAAATGTGGTCATTCCCCGATGAATCAACTCTTCGCGTGGAGCTGATCTGCTTCCAGTTATGGTGGATATAGACGCAGTTCACTAATCGCCGTGACAATATCTTGTTCATGGTCCCTTGGAACGAGTATCAAGTAATCATATCCAGTCTGGGACGCCGGGAGACAGCTAAGAAAGTCTAAACGCACCCAAAGACGTTGAATTTCACGGGCCACGGTAGTGTTGACGCGGCCAGGCGGCTTCTATTTCATCTTATCTCCCCCATTCGCATCTTGCGCTAATGCAGCCTATCAGAACAGAGTTTCGTTCTAAGTAAATGGAATCAGGGGATCCGAACCCCAATGGCGCTCTAGGATCGAATGATTCCTGGGGGGACTAGACCAAGGAGGCAACGGTCCAGAGGAAACATGGTTCAGGGCAGCGGCGAGCCGAAGTCAAGCACCTGTGGCCTCGATCTGATAGGACAAAGGGGGAAAATGAACAAATGTTTCCTTCCAATAGGAAACTTCAGGTGGCTCCATGTTTTCCTAAGTTTGGCGGGCATTTGAAATGAAAGGGCTTCTGCAGCGTCTCTCCGTTCAGGTCCGTTCAGGAGATAGGCCCCTTCTAAGATTGCTGAAGGGTGGAATTGCTGCGAGACAAGACGAGAAAAGTATTTGTACATTCTGTGTAATCTAATTTTAGATCGAGCCGTTCTGGGTTTTCATATACAACAAGACATGGGGTCGGTCGTATATGCATCATACCCATGATAGTAATCGCCTTGACAGGTGTAATCGGGACGGGAAGCGCTCAATGTAGACATTGAGGCTCGGTCCTCCCCAATCGCCACAACTACCAGAGATGTCAACTACTGGAAGGCAATATTATCCGGGTCTACGCATAACTCTAGTAGAAGAGATTATGGCCGCCTTGGTCGAATGGAGTGTCTCAAGACATCTAGCGTAACAAAGTGGTTCAGAACAAGAGACCTGAGAATAAGCAAGGAAGCAGACCACAAGATTTGCACAACTATAGTTCAAGGGAATCGATCTACTGCTGCGTTTTACCTCACTTTCCCCTTGACCACACTCTGCCACTTTAGTTGGAACCAGGGCCCTCTTCTAAACACCCTCGGGTACAAGAGCGAGTAGGATTGGAAAACATGGCAATTGTGCCATGCTCTTAGCACTCACAAAGTTGCACATATTTTGGAAGCAACAAGAATGACCATTATCGCAGGGGGATAGAAAGGAAAACGACGGACTAAACAGTACCACCTAACCAGGGGCAACACAATAACAATGATGCCGCCCAGATCAACAAAATCCAGGCATACAGGGTCGTACTGCTAGGAATAACCTAGGCCTTACAAGTCTTCTCGCACCCCGTACAACCCTTCCCAGGCGTCCTGGTCTCGCCACCCGCCACGACGGCCGGGCCCGGGTTGACGTACGAGGTCACCTTGGCATGAATGTTGATCATGACGCCCGGGTCGTTCGCCTTGATCGCGCCCGGAAACCTGACGCCCGCGGGCACCGCCTTCCCCCCTCCACTGCCGCCCGCGACCGTGAGCTGGTAGCACGAGATGTAGAACTGGGCGCCGCCGGCCTGGCCCGCGGTGTGGAGGGCGATGACCTCGGCGCGCAGGAGGTAGTCGCCCGCGGGCGTGTCGGGCGGGATCGCGACGTCCATGCGGCCGCAGCAGGCGTTGAGGTCCTTGACGCCCCACTGGTCGTTGTCGCCCGCGCTGTACCCGCCCGAGTTGGCCGCGGGCGCCCACGCGTTGGCGAAGATCTTGTACCAGGCCGCGGACCCGTCAGCCCGGCTCGCGTCGTCCACCTTGCTGAGGTAGACGTTGACGGGGCCGTAGTGGGCGCCGCCGATGGCCTCGTTGCGGCAATTGCGGTCGCCAGGCTGTTGGTGCATCTCAACCGTCACCGTCGATCCGGGAGCGACAGCGCATTTGCCAGATACGCCGCGGGCACCACCAACATTACAACGCATGTCAGCGCCGCCTACGTTGGTGACGGGGGTATTGGAGCCCGGCATGCGCACACAGGTTGACCCGTGAATGAACCAAAGACATACACAGTTAGCTTGGGGTCTATCCACAGTAAAGGGGGTATTGACGTGAGATTTAAAGAAACAAATGACTTATCTGGTCCTTCCCATCAACCCAAAGTTGCTGAAATATGGCATGAGCTGTGGCCTGGCCGGCAAAGGCCCCAAGAGCGTATGCACCGAGTCTCATGTTTGGCGATTCGAGTTTCGACAGCCTTTAAGGAGCGAGCGTTGACTTGGGTGTAATTTTGAGTGAGCTTACCGTCAGAACAGTCTTTATATATATAGATACATAATATATTGCTCGACTACATTCGATCACGGCCACTTCATGCCCCGAGTCACACACGGGCCCAATGAAATCTGTAGCTATTTATCTTGCAATAAGATAGAACGATGCAATTGGGTGGGCAATACACACAAGCCAGATAAACCTTGCCGGCTAATACCCCGGATTTCCCATCGGGGCCAATGATACAAGTCCGTCCTTCGGGATTAATAGCAGTATTGCCTGTCCAGCAAGTCCAACTGACTCGATTCACTTATCTTGGCCATTGAGGTTGGGTGTTAGAACCGCCTGACCGAAATCTAGACTCGGCTGATGTGGATGCTAATACAAGGGCTTACTGGCCATTGGACCTGAGATATGGTAAATGTTATGAATGTTACTTTGCGCTCCTATGCAGACCTAGGGTTTGCGGTTCACGATTGCGTACACTCAATGAGCGAGATTATAAACGGAATTGTAGGTATTATGTTGCCTATTACGATTTATAAGTTATGAATAGGGGGGGTGTCGTCACAGCCAAGTAGGAGTCAGACAAAGCACTTTTCAAAACTCCCCAGCCCATCTTCCAACTACTCGTCGTAAATCTTTTCGTTGCTGTTGTTGGTTTTATTAGTATAATTCAGCAATAAGAATTCATAGAGCGAGTGACTTACAATGTCTCGTTGAACTTGTCCCGTCCCTCGGCTTCCCGGTTCACGAATATGCTGACGCTAGTACCGCCGCATACAAAGTCACCAAAGCCATCATCGCCGATCGTCACTTCGCGATCCGACCAGCCGAGAACATCGGTCCAGACCTCGCCGGCATGCACTTCGCCCACGTGCATCCTCTTCTCGCCGGGACCGGCGTTGCTGATGACGACTGCGCAGCCGTCCTTGCGATCCCACGTACCGTAACGAACCCAGCCGAGACACGATGCATAGTCGAAGTAGTCTTGCTGTTTGCCGTACGCGTAGAGCTTGCGAGCCAATGAGAGCTTGGGCAGAGCGCCGCCGCACGAGGGCGGGAACGGATGCTCCCCCTTAGGATCGATGCCGTAGAGATCGCCATACCACAGACAGGGGTAGCCCTGGTCTCGGAGCAAGATGAGAGCGTAAGCCAGCGGCTTGAACCAACCCTCAATAGGGGCTTCCAGCGCCTGGTAAGGTTGCGTGTCGTGATCTATAAGTAGTGGGGGTTAGTTATTTGCCGTACCTGGCGAGACAAATTTGACCAGGAAGAGGAGGGAGCTTACTCATGACAAGAGTCACAGCATTGACTGGCATGACAGATACCAAAGTGTCGTCAAACACCTTACGCAAGTCGGCACCCTCGGTTTTGCTGATCTCGCTAAAGTTGTAGACAAGAGGCGCGTCGAACAGAGAAAACTTCTTATGCATGCTCTCCAGGTACCGCGTCATGTCGTCAAGGGAATCCTTCCAAAATTCGCCGACGAAGAACCAACCTTCGCCGTACTTCTCGTCCATCATGGTGATGAACTTGCGAAGGAAGTCTTGGCTGTAATGCTTGATGGCGTCAAAGCGAATCCCCTTAAGCGGTACTGTCTGTGCCAACCATCGGCCCCAGTTGAGGACGTCACTTTCGACCTCGGGATGGGCGTAGTCCAGGTCAGAACCCATGAGGAAGTCGCTAAGAGAAGATGTTAGTTCGTACATGGGTAGCGTGAGGAATGGTAGGGCTTTATGTACTAGTTTCCCTTCTCATCATCGACATCACCGTCCTTGGCCCAGCCCTGGGACTTGTCGCCCATGATCTTGTAAATACCGGTCTTCTCATTGGCGGCATTATAGTCGACGCCGCTGAAATGATACCAGTGGTACTTCAAGTTGCTGTACTTCTCGCCTCTGCCAGGAAAGTTAAACCCAACCCAGGCTTCGATCTCATACTTGTCGCTGATTTCTTGGGTGCGGTCGTCAGGGTCGACTTCAACGACCTCGCACTTCTCCTTGCGATCCGCGGCGAAACGGTGATTCAGGACCGCATCAAAGTAGATGCCAACGCCACTGTCCTTGGCCGTTTGGCACATCTTCATCAACTCGTCTTTGGTGCCCCATTTGGTGGCGACGCCGCCCTTCTGGTCAAACTCGCCAAGATCATACAAGTCATAGATGTCGTAGCCATTCCCGTTAGGTGATGATGCTTTGCATCTATAGCGCAACGTTAGAAACACTATGGGTTGGGTTGAGATGAGAATGGGAGGAGGCCGCTTACGCAGGAGGGATCCAGATGTTGTCCACGCCAAACTTTTTCAGTTGCGGAATGTGCTTATCAAGTCGGACCCAATGCTTCTGGTCGGCAGGCACATACCACTCGAAGCCCTGAAGCATCGTCATGTTCTCGGGCGTGGGTTTCTGCTCCTCCGCCATCTTGAGTGATTTGGCAACTCACCGATATACGTGATGATAAGAAGGTATATATATATAATAGGTAATCCAAGACAACTATTGTGCTATAGAGTCCAAAAGACTTTGATGAGGGGCACTGAGAAGACGATTAAGTTGGGAATATGAATGATGAAGTCGTTGAAAACCAGCTATGTGGGCAGCGACTTCATATATCTGATATTTTACTCGTCTCAAACCTACCTAGGTACTGACCTGCTTTTCGTGCATGCCCTGGTTAGAATTGATATCGAACGGCCAGCTTATTCCAAGTTTGTTACATGCGGCTTAGGCAAGCTGCATCAGTATCAGCCATCACTCTTGCATTCGGTAACTTCAGCACCAATGAATGGCACATGCCGGAGCAATCATGCCTGCTTGCTGCTGCAGGGAGACGGCAACGCCAATGACCACCTGGCTGGACACGACACCTGTAAGAATTACCGCAGGCTTGGACAGATTCAGCAAGGCCTGTATTGGACAACTAGCTTTCTTTCCTTGAGTTTACGTCGCTTATGCAGCTTGCTTGCACCCTGAACGAGTCTAGACCGACCCAAGTCAGGAACGCCGCTCGTACTACCACAACTTTGTAGGTAGTGCGACCATCTAGCAAGATCGGCCAGAAAAGCGACGAGGGAGCATGGGGGGAGTTGTGGTATGACGACATTTGTCTCCTTATCGTAGGTACTCGTAACGGAAAGATGGAAAGCATTGGTAAAAAGAATACGGAATTTGTGATAGTTTCCGTACAACGCATGAGCAATGACAGCTACCATAGACGTGTGATGCCCGGGCAATCAAAATCGAATGACTATCTTCTACAATTTGATTGAGACAGCTGGGCATGTGAGTGCTCAAATGCCCCTGAAGTCGATATTGTTTCGTGGTCTCAAGAAAAACCATGGGATCGATGGCTGGTATGACGTCAGAATGCTAACGCTCTTAGTCTTAAGAGACATGGCCCTGGATTGGATATGAAGCTAAGAGGGCGGCTGGCTAGCACCGCAAGCTGGGAATCAGAAAAAAGGAGAATATTGAACCATTGGAACCCTTCATGTTGGTTCGACGAAAATATACCGATACCGACTCTGCATACTTCAGTACGGAACAAGGGTTTTTTGGTTTTTTTTAAAGAAGGTTGGGTCAGGCACAGGTTCATAGGTTCAGGTGTGGTGGTGCCCAATTGAGTAAATCGGTGTGGTTGGGAACATTAAGGTGGCAGGCAGGGTGGGTTGTTCCTGACAACCACTAGCCTACCCAAAGAGGAGGATCGGGGTAAACAAAACTGCAGCCAGACCTCCATCCCACCAACCAAAGTTACCCAACCCGACTTGTGGGCAGAGACATTCCACTCAATCAGAGCCCGCCAGCTCATCATATCCTCTCTATCCTAGCACCACCTCACCAAAATTACACTGCACAATTTCACTTGAACCATTGGGAGGACACGGCTTGCATTGCAGTCGTACCGTCTCCCGCGCCCGCCGCCCGTTGCCCGAGCTGCCGCTTAAAGTCAATCCCCCAGATTGATAGACAATAAGTGCATTGCCTACCTATAAACAGAGTTTCGCTACGACTCGCTCCCTCCCAAACCCCAATGCCAAAACGCACACCTAATCTCGACTTTGATATCCACGTCGACCCTTCCTGCCTTAGCGACTCAATGGACGACGACACCAAATCACCCCAGCCCGCGGAAGCTGAACAGACCACTGCCCCGGAAGCAGCACCGCCGACAAACATCAACGCCGAGGCCAGCATAATACCAGATGAGGTCGATGAGGCCACCTCAGCTGACACCACCGCACCACCTGAGGAAACGACTGAGCTGATGGAGGAGGACAAGCCCGGTCACGACACGGAGGGCCACGAGGAAGACGTCGCTGGCGAGAGTGACGAGCATTCCACCATCTTGCCTAGTATTGAGGATGACCATGATCTTGGCGACCATGACCACGGCGACCACGAGCCTGAGCATGGGGACGACTCCATTCTGGACGCATACCACGATGAGGACGAGACCGATCGAGGCGCCGATGAGGGTGCCGACAGTAGCTCCCAGCAAGGTGTGACCGACGAGGATGTCTTCAGCGACGGGAGAAGCCCTCGAAGCTCTTTGGGGTCCTACGATGCCGGTTCCGAATCCGCAAAGGGGACCGCCGTCCCTGCCACAAGAACACCTCGAGTGTCGGATATCTCACAGTACTCTTCCCATTACGATAAAGATGACTTTGTCCCGACCGCTCGCGGGAGCACTCGACCTCCTTTCAGAACCCCCTCAGATATTCGAGCCATGCAAATGTCATCGCCTGCTCCGTCTGTCATTGTTAACTCACCTCGCTCTGCGAATCGCAAATTTCCCACAGTTTCACGCCTCGGTAGCCCAGCAGGATCGGCACAATACTCGCCGAAGAACAGGACACCTTCTCGTTTCAAAGTGAAGCAAGAAGCCCCGTTGATTCTTCTCCACGCCACCCTCCTACCGTTAAGGTGGATGTGGGCTGATATTATCGATGAACTAGATAGCTCGGAAATGAGCGAGGACGCCAAGTTGCTACGTGACTCATGGCGCCTGCTTCAAGATGTGGTAGGAGATACGGTGGTAGAGAGGGGAATCTTGCTGGGCCATCCTCAAGATGACTATGAGGTTCTTGAGGAGCGCCTGCTCGAGGCTCTGGAGCTCCCTATGCGTCGCCGCGCCAGGATTCTGGAGTGTGGACATTACCTCGGCCCCGCCAACGAAAAGACCGTTGGCGAGGACGAAGACAGTGAAGATGACTATGACACATCTCGCCAACAACCGCAAGTCAAGCACCACTGGTGCAATACATGCAAGCACGAGATCCGATATGAGTCCCTTGGCCCCGGTAAAATCTTCCGGGTCAAGGTCTACGCTAGCAACGGGCTCATGAAGGCTGGAGCTTGGGCTGCTTGCTTCAAGGAGATGGAACGAGTCGACATTGAGCTCGAGCCGGTCGTCCCGCCGGCCGTCCAGGACGAACTTGTGCGTCTTGCGGCGGCCCGGGAAGAGCGCGAGGCTGCGAAGCAACGGGAATTCGACGTTGTGTCAAATATTGTGCAGCAGATGGAGGAAGAGCAGCGCGAACAACCGTCTCGTCTGCATTCCCGCATGGATACATCTGCCGGCCGTCCCGAGTCCGCATATTCTCGTGGGAGGTCACTTGGTGGTGCACGTCCCGAGTCTGCATACTCACGCAAGACGTTTGCCGAAGAACGTCCCGAGTCGGTACATTACCGCAAGCCGTTCGCCGAAGACCGTCCTGAGTCCGCACAGTCACGTAAGTCGATGGGCGAAGAGCGTCGACTCCGCGAGGAGGCACGTCTGCGTGAGGAAGAGGCACTTATTCGCGAAGAAGAGGCGCGTATCCGCGAGGAAGAGGCGCGAATTCGCGAGGAGGAGGAGGCCCGTATGCGCGAGACATACGAGCCGACGCCGGAACCTGACTACGGCTATTCCGAAGGTGCCTCGGCACGCGAGCCTCATCCCAACTCCTTTACTTCCAAACCCTCCTCTCCCTCGCCTACAGGAGGACCTCGCCGTCAACCTGTTCAAGCTGACTCTCTGCCGGAACTCCTGCTGCAGTCTGCTCGAGTGCTACTACGGGATTCCAAAAATATCGTTATTATCGTACTCGGTGTTGTCGCGCTGGTGCTTGCGGTGCGCACTGCATCCGAGTCGCAGCGTACCGAGGATGATTGGTTTGATTCCAGGAGTGTTCCCAGAGTCCATATTGCTCAGGTCCCCAAAGTGCAGCATGTTTTTGACACTCTTGAACTCCCACAGCCAATGACCGCACAGCATACTCCAATTGCGTATACCTCAGCTCAAGGTACCCAGGCAGTAGAGTCGATTCCCACTTACACGCCCTCAGTGCAAGTTGCCGCTACTCAGGAGGTGGCTCAGAACACCCCTGAGGTTGCTGAGGTCGAGCCATCTTCCAGCGCGTCTGCGGTTTCTGCACCCTACGAGACGCCTGTGGCGTCTCAGGAGCCAGAATCAACCCCTAGTATCGCTGCCGGGGAATCACAAGAGCCCCAAGAGGAGGCCGTAGCTGAGGCTGCAAAGGAGCCTGAAATTGAGACTGTGAAGGAGAAGAAGGTAGTACGCGTGGTTGAGACTGTGACAGAGACGGAGACGGTCAAAATCACGGCAACAGCGACGGCAACTTACACGGCTTCGGACGAGACTCCGACTGCCACTATCGAGGCTGTGGCTGATGAACAGAACGAGGCCGTCACTCAGCAGGAAGAGCCGCTGGAGACCCCCATCATTGAGTCAGCAAACGAAGAGATCAACGAAGAAGAGCCCCTGCAGCAACAGGCCGACCCGATCGAGGAAGTCGAGCCGGTTGAGGATGTTCCTGAAGCAGCTCCCGAGTTGCATGACGAATAAGTAATAAAGTTTGGAACATATGGGATATGATGGAATTATTGAAGGACGCCAATGTGGGCAAATGGGACAAAGATATAATGAAAAACACGACGATGATAAATTTGGTTTCTTTTTCCGTAACGAGCTCAGGATACCACCTCTAGTTTGCGTATCGAAACCCCTTGTAGATAGCCAAATTGAGAATGTAACAATAACATTAACTTTTGATGTTTCCACCCCTCTTTTCCCCGTGGTATGATATTGCCTCTCCTCCCAGGTCATGAGCCCGTGTACTTGGCTATATTGAAAGGTGCATCGTGTATATTGGTTTGCGTCACGCTGTACAGTTAGCAACCGAGGTCGCATTCGTTTGCTCCCATGCACTTCCACGATCTGCGACTATGATGCTCTTCTCGGCTCTGGTTATCAAGATGCTTGTTGCGTGCGCTCTGCTTGTTGATCACACTGTTGCTACATGCACCTGGGATGCACGGCACCTTCTGTGAATATACAATGCCGCAAGTCTTCAAATTGAAGTTGTCTTTATATTCACTCGTGTTTGTATTATATATGAACACCCAGGAACGTAGCCTCATGAGGTTTGATTTTCTTTCCCAAGATATACAAGAACAAGTTTACACCCAGAACACAATAGCAACCACCCAAGGTACCAACGAAATAATCCACCACTGCTGCTTTGCACAAGATAGATACCATCATGGACCCAAAGACGACATCGGAACAACAACAGCAGCCCACAACTGCACACGCTTCTCCTTCACCCGTAGCCAATGGCCCGATGGGGGCTTGGATGGAGATTCCCCTGGCGACCGTCAGAGACGCCACCACCGTAGATAAAGAACCCGAGCCGCAGGCTCAGCCCGTACCCAACACCAACAGTAACAGCAGCAATACTGCCGACGGGACCACAACGACAGCAGGAATTCGCGGAGGCGATGACGATTATGATGACTGCTGCGAGGTGTGCTGCTCGAGCATGGTCATCTGTCTGCGCTGCTGGCTCTGCTGTGGCTGTCACTACGACGACTGAAAGCGACAACACAATCGATGATTTGACATCATCAGTAGGGGTAATGGAATACATTCAGGAGTAGGAGTCCACCAAGGGAATGTTTCTTCCCACTTCTTTATCTTTCATTGGCAAGCATGAAAATGACCTCCTTTTCTTGGTGCGGTTTAGATAGAGAGCCACTTGCAATATAATTAGGGGCCAATCATTCAGTCGCTCGCAAGCCCAAAAAGGGCTTCGGTTAGCAAAGACTTGACTTTGACAAAAAGAATATACCGATTTCCCAAATATTTCCCCGCCAATATTGATGCCCCTATTTATCGCTGATATTGGGAGTGACGATAGATGCCGCACGTATATTCCAAGTCATAAGCCGCTGCTTTCACAAAGGGGGGCCTGCTTTTTGGCCATATTGTGGATGGCATAGAAACATGATAATTGTCGCCTGTCTCGCTGAACGTGTGCTTTTGCGGGTAGATAACTACACCAGTCAGAGTGTTGACGAGGGGGTAAGGTGGAAAAATCACTTGTTCGGGTTCTGAATGCGCTGCGACGCCTCGCATTACACGGGAAACCTCTTTTTCATTGATCCAAGACCGCTAATAGGACGAATATAACGGGCGATTCGACATTTCGGAGCGAGCATCGTAGTCAAGAACGTGACAGCCGTGATTTGCAAAGGGGGCTCCGGCTGTGTAAAGGCCGGAGCTGCAGACAGGAGTCATGAGTAAATGCTTCGAATTAGTATAACTCGCTTATATGCCCCCCGACTCCGACCAATGCTAGGTATATATGTCTATGCTATATGAAGCACCGAGATTTGGTTCATGATGATAAAACAAAAGACCATGAAAAATATATATAAAAAAAGAGAAATCAGCAACCGCCGGAAACATAATAAAAACTCCCTTCATTTCATGGTTCTCATTTCAGGTCATGACTCAAGCCTGTACGGGATAGTCGGCCATGCCACCAGAATACGGCAAGACATCGCCCATGCATCCCGGGCAGGCGCGGTTCGAGGTACAACGACCGTGCTGCTCGCAGTGCCACTCGCTGCTGGGGGCGCACATGCGACACTCGCGGCAGTGCTCCCAAGCGTCCATGGGCACCCACTGGCCGCGGCAGAAGCTGTAGTTGTAGCCATGAAAGTCGTTGGCGTTGCAGTTGCCCAGCGCGCCGCGGAGGAGCTCGTATTCCAATTTTTCCCGGTCTTCCTTTAGCTTTTTTGCCTTGGAGTTTTTCGCCTTGATCCACCGATCTTCCCAGTCCTTGAAGGCTTTTGTGTTGGCTTTGATGTTGGCCCACGACTTATCATCATATAGCAGCATGTCCACCATGAGGTCGACGTCGAGTTCTTCTACATTCGGTTGGTTCGAGAGCCAGGTCGCAAAGCAGGCGTTCGCGTCGCAGGGCTTCGGAAACCTGGCGGCGGGGCCGAAGAAGGCCGTCAAGTCCTGGAAGGGGTTCCCGCAAGCCGTCCCGCAGGAGCAGTGCTTACCACACCTGCGTCCATATTTACTACAGGCACACGATGTGCAGGCCTTTTTCTTGCCACGCCCCTTTTTACAAGCGCACTTGGATTCTGGCGGGTTCGAGGATTCGTCCGGTTGATGAGATTCCATTCGCATGTGCTGCGTTGATGGGTTAAAAAGGGAGACTCAAACAAAAACGCCTGCCCCATGCCAAGGGCCACTTACCTCGGATAACTCCTGCTCCAGCTCGCCCTGAGCATCTTCAATACCAATATCCTCCTGAAGCGGGGTCTGTGGATGTTGGTGTGTTCCATGTTCGGGCGTCTGGCTCGGAGGCGGGCTGTACTGTGGGTTCACGGTGGGCTCGGGATACGACACGGCGTGTCCTTGGAACATGGCGGCATGTGCCGCGGGTTGGGAGCTATACGACTCGCCGCCACCAAAGTGGTGCGGCAGGGTGTGCTGCAGTATCGGCGTCGAGGGGTGTTGATCTTGCGGGGGAGAGTACGCGCCAGGCACGCCTTGATTTGAATGGGAGACCTTCATCTGCGTATATGAGCCATTCTGCATGTTGTTGCTCCTCGGCTGGCCGTAGGGGCTTCCGAGACCGCCATTGTGGGCATGTGCCTGGCCGTAGGCAACATTGTATGCGGAGAGGGCACGAGGGTCGTAGGACTGCTGATAAACGGGAGACGGGGCTCCGGTGAAGGGCTCGCCGGGATAGCCGTTGGCGGTGGCGTCGAGGGTGGAATAGGCGGTATAGTCGGGGACACCAGCGGTCGGGGTCTGGCGGCCGGAGGATGCTACAGCCAAGGCGGCGTAGCTGGCATTGTGATAGACGGTAGGGTTGTAGAGGCCGAGATTGGAGACGCTGGCGTTGTTGATGCTGGGCGAATGTCGGAGAGCGGGTGCTGTGGTCTGCGGGGTTGCACTGATGAACTCGGACGTGTTGGAGCGAATGCGCTTGCCCGAGTGTGGCGGTTGTGCCATGCCCATGCCCATGGCACACACACACACTGTACTGCACTCACACGGACGGGTGCGCGGGAGGCAGGTGACAGAGGGGGGTGAGAAAAAATAAAAAAAAAAAAAAAGATTGGGAGGTAGACACGGAGAGAGGGAAGTTCCCTCGCGCTACCGTCTGCTACTGCTGGGCGAGACGAATTGACGCATTGGGATCGTTCGATGTTGAATTGGATTGGGTTGATTGGTACTGTTTGCCAGTCAAGATCGGGTTCCGCCAATTGAGAGTGCACTTCATTCAACCTACTCCCCCAGTCCGATAGAAAGAATAGAGACAGAGAAGGGACCAGAGAGAGTCAGAAGGGGATAAGGGAGAGAAAAAAATAAGTTATCACAATTTGATCGGCCAGCCCCCCAAATGGACGATACGCTGCTGCAGAATTGGTACAGTAGATCCAGCGGCGCCTATCGGTTGAGCCCCGCCAATTCAGCGAGTTGAGTGTGCAAAACCCCTGCTCCTTTTTCTTTTAAATCCCACTACTAAACTCCCCTCCCGCTCTCTAAGGTCAGGTCAGGTCTAACTTCTTAACTAAGGGTTGTGAGTTGCGGTGTTAGGGGCTTCTTGGTGTTCTAGTTGTTACCGGTACCTAAATTCTTCCCTCTAGGCTTCTTTATATCCTAACATGTACTTAAGGTAGGTAAACAACTGCCACTATACTGAATGTACCCTACCCGGGCAGTCAGTGCCTACCTTCCATACCTACAAACCTGTCAAAGTTCAAGGTTCCCTTCCGCTCGCTCCCCCCTCCCTCCCCTTAAGTCCAGTCCTAATTCAAGCAACTTACTTGGCAAATAGAGGGGCTGCTTTTTCTCCCCCCAATCCACCCTCGATTGTAAGGTTAGGCAGGTACTGAGTGGACAACATTAGACAATCAATCCCTCCTTTCAAATTCAATTCGATTTGAATCATTTCAATTCAAATTCAATGCAAAGCTTCGTCACCTCCAGGGCTTTTGTTGGCATATGTACGAGATGGGATTTTATATCGGCCCGGCCTGGCTTTCTCCCATTTCTGCTTGCTGCAATGCTACCTACCCTGTGTACATGGCATCACATTCATTCCTGCTTCCTGCTTCCTGCTTCCTGCCTGTCATTCCATCCCTTGTTCACACATGTTGGATTTGCATCGCAACACTTGCAACAACAACTGGGGGCCCCTCGAGGCAACCAGCAATTGCTACGAATGAGGCGTCTTGATCCGGGACGTGGATCAGGATTGGCATCCTCCTAGGACTCAAAGTCGGTCGTCCTTCTAATAGGTGATTTTTCACGTCTTGGTCCAAGCTTTCAAAATAGTGGTCGGTGGCCACACTCCTCCTCTGCATAAGTATTTATCTCACGATCCACTATCCTGCGTCGAACCAGTTCTGAGAAGTCCAATTGATCGGTGTAGAGGCAAGCAAGGGGGCACGAGGGGGCGCGAGTACTGTCGCACCTCGGGGCCCTGCCTCTCTTCCCGCCAACTAGAGATCTGACTAACCAGTGGATCTCTTCTTCGTGACATGACACCAAAAAGGATGACCTACTTACGCAAAGACTGCGACCTTATAGGAGCCAAGGCCGTTAGTTTCCTTCGCCGTGCTTGTCCCGGATGTCTTACCAGTTATATATATGCACAACCGATTCGGTTGACGTTATGTTCAATCTTCACCAAGTACTTGCCGCTCCACACTTCAGGGGCTTCTCAATCGGGCCACTTTCCGCCAGCAAGCATCATGTTGTCGGTTGGGTCCTGGGTAAGCTACGCAACACCCAAATGAGCCAGCTACTCATTCTGAGTGCGGCATACTCCAGACAATGAGGGAAACATCTGGGGATATGGATTTCGTGGCTGAGAGCGATATATTGGCACCTTAACCAAACGGCCAGGCTACCACGTGACCGCCGTACAAACGAGACTGCCATCTCTGACGTAGGCACGAAGGGGGAATATCTTAATGAAACACATGGCCAGCCCTGGGCCCTTTGGCTGAGCGTCCCCGGGAGGGTTCATCTCGCCATGTGCAAACGTGGGGGAAGGGGGCGTCGATTATGGCTTCGCTCCAGTTTAGTGGGTGTGGTCTGAGACTTGGGATGTCCCCATCATCAACCTCGAATTGAAGCCAGGTAAGATCCGTTCTGCCGCAGTGGTGCTTGGTATGGGGCATCTGGGCATCGATAACCCGGGCACAGGAAAGTGGCAACAACCTTATCGCATCTGACAGCCGGGTCCGCTGATTCAGCCACTGCCGGGCCGAGTCCGCGATATACCGCCCCGTTGGGATTTTTGCTGCAGGGCGAATTCCTCCCATCTAGACGACGGTCTGCTGACATGATATTCCTCGGCACTGTTGGCCACATCATCGCTTCCATCAATATCCATCTTCCGCCGCGACCGGCAACGGCAACCTTGGGGGCTACAAGTTGTGACAGGTGCTGCAGATACCATACAACGTATGTCGGCACTTGAACCAATATCTCTCAGTCGATTATATTAGCCCAATATATGTGCCTTTGGCTTGCGTTTCCGTGATCAAGCCCAGTCAGAAGGCTTCGAGGCCTTGAAGAGAAAGCCAGTCATCAATATGCGGTAGCAGCTTTGCCTCCATCCAAATACTGGTCTGGCTTGCGTTTTGCCGTTGCCGTTGGAGAAGACATACGAGACAATCAGGATATGCGCAAACTATGCAAGGCATGTAATCAATGCCCTGCTGTGCCAACCGAGCTGCACCTAGCAAAAACTGGCGTAGTATAGGCAGGTTTCGCTTGAAATGTGCGGAACAAGATTCTCAAATTTTGCAGAATGATGGTTGCTCCCACGAGATATGCGTCTCGCCGCTAACATCTTGTATTGGGGGTTTCAAATCAGAGCCAAATCAATAATTATTAAACATGCTTACTGAACATACCTACATTGCGTCTCTTCCTTGTGGAAACACCTCAACAAGGCCTCGATCGTGGGGAAAACAAGATTCAATGATGGGCTAGGAGCGTTTCTTGCGATATGCTTAAACAACCACCCGACAGGACCCGGATTTCTCACTTAGTACGCATGAAAGCAGCGACTACAACTACCGAAATAAATCGGAACACCTTGTGTTGTGTCAATGGGCGTTACGGGGAAATAAGGGCACCCAATCGACTCCAGCGGTCGTTGCCGCATTTACGGTAGATGGACGGGTGATGGAAGCAAGGATTTCCAAAAGGAGAAGCTAATTTGCGGATTATAGTCAGGGTCCAGGGTCTTGATACGAAATATAAACAACATATGCCGATGGGAATGGGCCGTTGCATACTAAATCTCCAGATCTGGCGCCATCCATCTGTACTTGGCGTTGATGTTAATCGTGGCGTGTTGTGATCGGTGGCATGATGCTGGGTCTATAAAATGCGGGTCCCCGCATAGCAGATGCAACTTCTCACACACCCTCCGTATCGAAGTCGAGAAAGGGCGGTGGCATATTTCCCCTCGCGAAATGATACTCCTAACCAAGCCGAGGATGTCTATCAATACGACTTGCCTTGGTTTGCAAAGTGAGAGTTCAGAGTGATGAATGAAATCAACCTACGGGGGATTTCATCGAGTTGTGGTGTGTATGGCCTTGAAAGGAAGCGACGCGACACTACCTGATATATCCTCAACGAGTCACATGAGCAAGACAAGACACTGAAGGATGCAAGTCATGTCGGTAGGATTTTAAATGATTTTACTGTATTGTAGTGTGTTGGAAAGCTATGAAATATGCTGCGAAGACCATCGAGCGAAAGTTTGTCGACACTGCTCTCTGACACTGATCCAAGGAACGCAATTCAACTCTAGATCTAGAACCTTGGATACTGATGCTTCTTCCTCCTCTATCCATCTAGATGCTTTGGGTCTCCGATGTGATATGATTTGATGTGATGTGATGATGCTTGTAATGCCAGCTTGCCCTTTCCTGCCTGCCTTCTCCTCCCTCATCGCCCCTTTGCTTATTATAGTTGGGCAGTAGGGGTACCGGTAGGAGTAGTAGTCCTCGTGTACTTGTTGGCCTTGGTGATGCCGAACTTGATCTGGCGGTCGACGCCCTTGGCGACCTTCTCGAGCGGGAGGCGGTTGTCGATGCGCTGGACCGTCTTGCCGACGCGGGGCTCGACGCGCTGGGCCACCTTGGCGGCCGGAGAGGCGAAGTAGGAGACGTTGCGCTCCCAACGGGGAGCCCACTTGATGGTCTGGCTCGCGATGCGTTCCTCGGCACCGGGGAGCATCATGTAGAAGGGGGCGAAGCCTACAACACCGGCGAAGCCGAAGGCGGCGACTTCGGAGGGTCTGGCGTTGGGGATGCGGACGGGCATGTTGAATGTTGGTTGTTGATGACAGTTACGATGAGTGGTGTTGTTTGAGTGTTTGGGAAGATGTGAAGTGATGACAAAAGGGGGAGGTGAAGCCACTGATGTCTTTCTTCAAGGGTCGATTGGGGGTATAATAGGCTTCTTATGCTTTAGACTTGGAGAACTCTCTTGTCGTCAAGTGATCTTAGTTGGACATTAGTTGGTTGACCTTGATGGCCTGTGAAAGCTGTAGGCTCGTTTGGTGTTACATATAAGTGTAAGTGAAGAGATGAGGAGAAGCTGTGTAATAAGAGGCGCCTCGAGTTGGGGGGTGGCAGCCAGTCATTAATAAAGGGGGGGACGGACACAAACACAGACTCTTCCTACCAAGCCATACCGCCTTAGCTGCTGTTGCTGCCCTCCTCCCACTGACATCAATATTCCCTCCCTCTTGCTGTACATGTCATCCTACCTTACCTACCTGTATGCCGTCCGTACTCTGTTTTGGATATGCCATGGGAAGCGGGGTAAGAAGCCAATGAGGGACGGGCAACAACGTCGCAATGCCTCCTTCGCATACCAATCATGTGTGCCGACACTAGAGGCAGAGGGAGTGTGGTCAAGGATTCTCAGCCTATGTTTGCCTGGTCAATAAATGAGCCACCATCCATCAGGAGGGAAAAGGTCGTTCGATCGACCAGGATGGTTGCTTATTACATTGACTGGCATCTGATGCAGTACGGGTGGTCATGTAGGCGTAGAGTACCAGCAGGGTGAGATTTGGCAGGCAGGGAGGCACCCGGGCGGCATGAATGTGACAAAGCATATACATGGTCCGATTGGAGTTGAGGATGCAGCGACCAGGATCAATGCAACACACACGCGCAAGATCTAGTATTACGTACGACTCAGCGACCGGCACGTACTCCAACTGGCAAACATGGGCCTAACCATCGCTGTGCTCTCTGCCCCGTCACTGGACGACTGCTCGCTGAGGCTCTGCGGAATACTAAATTAAACCACACAGAAATGAAGCCAGTATCCGAAACCATCGATAGCACTCGAATACACGATTTATAGTCGTGGAATTCCACTTCGTTGTTTCGTGAGAGACAGCTCACGTGGTGCCCGATCCAGATTAGGCATCTTCAGGGTAGCGCTAACCCCGCTTCCCCAGACCGTCAGTGGATCAAACACAGTTGGCCACCTCCACTGAATTTCCGGGGGAGATCCCGCCGCCTGCAAGGTGCATTGGTCAACTCGTTTTGGGTGCAAGCGCTTCATCCTTCGTATCACTAGAATTACTAGAGGGCTGACGTTACTGACGTTACTAAGTAAGCACGCGACTCTGAGCGACAGTTACCCAAGAACCCAAGATGCCCTGCAGTGAATACAGAGTGCGAGTAGGTATTTACCTACCTATGTAGGTAATCAAGGGCACATTTTCCACATTCCTGCTTTTTTGGGGGGGTTGGTGTTGGAAGTTGCATGGCACTTGTGAAGGTATGGGGCGTCCATTGTCGGAAGGGGACCCCTACTTGCCATTCGAGACACGAAGCTTCTGATTCACGCTTCATTCAGAAGGTTCAGGTGCAATCTCAGGGTCCCGGTGCCCAAGGCCCAAAGCGGTATGGCAATTCGGGCATATGCCCGCAAGAGCGGGTCACAGTTATGACCACCACCACTGAAGAGTTAAAAGTATACGACATGCCTTCTTCAGATCCACTGGATACTGGAAATGTCACTTGCCTAACCTCCAACACAACTCGACGATACTCGCTGAGGGATTGAATTGATTTTGACGTGCCATGAGCAGATTCGATGGGTGTACGGTAGTTTATGAACTACTTTAGATGAGCATATTTGAAAGAGTTGACGAGCTGCGGCCAAGGCATTCGAACGAAACGCTGCAGTTATGCAAGCGATGATGGAAGATATGAGAAATCAACCACACTCATACAGCGACAGCATAATTAATCATTTTCAACATCTCTCAAGATGTTTTCCTTGGACCATAATTCGATATGAGGTAATGTAGTGCTTTGTGTCGTGCCATCGCTGCTGGAGTCAGCTGTTCCGAGCTCTCAGGTGAAGTTGGCTGGTTGGCTCAACTGTGTGGGCTCTGTTCATTAGTGTTGACGTAGCGTAAAGGTGTCACGTGAAGAGCCCACCTCCCTTCATCGTCTCCCTAACGCCGATATCCAACGAGACCTTCAACGAGAGTCTCGAATGGAATTTTGTATTGAAAATGCACTTACTGCTGGTTCGCCATGGCGAATCGACAGATAACGTAGCAAATCTCTAGTGAGTTACACCCCATCTCATCATTAGCATTAGACAAACTTACGGTTCATCTGGTCTAATCTTCCCTGGCGACAGTGCTGGCTCCCGCGACGCTCCCCTGACCAATCATGGGGTCCTCCAAGCAAGGCGACTAGCGGAGCATCTGCTCTCGCCCGCCTCAGAAGCTGAGTCCGGGTGCATTACGCACATATTTACATCGAATCTCCAGCGAGCCTACAAAACAGCAGGAGCCGTGGCCGATGCCCAGGCTCGCAGTATCAACCTAGACGGAGGGCCACCTTACGTTGCCGATGTCGTGCAGCTTACAGAACTTCGCGAAAAGGATTTCGGCTCCTCCGAGGGCAAGAGGTTCGGCACAAAGTCCACTGCTATCAACAAGGAGACCACTCTGGAACCCGCCAGGTCGGATGAGGAAGCACCTGCTGCTATGGTGGCCCGGGTGAACCGCTTCATCGATGTTCATTTGTTCCCCATAATCGAGCAATATTCCATAAGCCACGATAGGGTATTGGTTGTAGCTCATGGCATAATCTTGAATTACCTGTTAAGGGCCTTGAACACCAGATTCGGCGGCATGAAATTGGAAAATAATGCAACTTGGAGTAACACTGGCGTGCTGCAGGCACTGGTCAGAGCTCACAAAGGCGATCGATCAAGGGATACAAATAGCAAAAGCGATGAGTTGAGGCGCGAAAAACCTAGCAGCTCTCGAAGCGCTCCTGGAAGTACTCCTCCACCTCAAATATACACATTCATTGTGCAGTCCATCAATAATGTAGACCATCTCAAAGGTCTGAAGAAAACCAGGGGCGGCGTAGGCAGCGCAAAGTTCGATCCTCGACAGCGCACTATGGACTCGTTCTTCACATCTACGGCAAAGAAGCGCAAAGCTGAGGGAGAAGCGGAAAGAGACTCAACATAGTCACGTCGGAAGGAAGAGCGACCGAAGTGTCGTCCTCGAGGACCTACCGCTAATACTGCTGTATCTATCGCTTTCCACTCACGAGGACCAAGAGGAACTGTGGTATCATGAGATTCCACATGAGATACCTTAGTTGCTGTAGGTAGGTAGATACATATATCTATCTACATTTGGTGCATCAATGTATTGATATGAGCAACTCTTGGGTGGGCAACAAGTTGTAATTGATCAATGATGTCTGCCCTCCATAATGTTAGATGTTTGTTAGTGGGGACACAGGCACCTACAATCCTAAGTTGACCAAATGTTTCGGTCAATCGTTAGGCCGGTCGTTCAAGAGCGGGACCCACCATTGGAAAAGTTTCCACTACAGAAAAAAATCCTCCTACTTGTCACTTCAATGCTATAAAACTCTTACCTTCCACTGATTCACCCAAGGCTTTCATTCTTCTTCACCTTCACGAACAGGCTTGGAACAAGATCTTGTCACCAGGACCTCTTTAGCAGGCAACTGTGTAGAGATCGCTGCGCAACAATGGCACCACTGTAGTGGTCCATTGTCGCAATTGCATTGCAGCTTTTTGGCCCAAAGGTAAGTCTGGTGGCTATCAACCACGACACCGAGAATAAGCATCTCGATTCCACCTTCCAACTCGACTGGCAATCAAAACAAAATGGTATGTTTTATACTCAAATCTCTCTTCTTGCCCATTCCCTTTTTATGATGAAAAAGCGTAATTCACAGACCTGTTCCGAATTTTAATGTGGAAACGATTTCGTCCAACCGCTATCTGACATTCCTACCCTTCTACCATTTTTTCTCTGCCCAACACTTTTTGAGGCTTGCGCTTACGAGAAATCAGTCTTTTTAGGTTCTACATCCAAACCGCTCTCTGTGAAGCCGTCTAGCGGCACACAAGCTCTTTACAACAGCTTTCTTCGCTGTTGAAATTACATCGCTTATAAACAGTATATGAGATATGTTGAATATAACTATGAAACTACTTCAAGTCGCACATTGCATGCACATGTATCAAACGTGATATCCGATGATTTGATAAATCAATATGGCACATCTTGTAAAGTGAATTTCATCTCAGACTCGTGCTATTCTTCGTCTTCTTCGTCTTCGTCTTCCTCGTCTTGGTCATCGTCATCGTCGAGCTCATCGGCTTCGGACGGCAATGAGCGTGGAAACCATCCATACAGACTGAAGTCCACCGAGAGCTCGCCTAGCGAGCCGGTGGAGACCTCCACTCCCTCGGCCTCGAGAGCCGCCGCCTGGTTCCGAGCACCGGAGGGCTGTGATCTAGGTAAATTTACCCATGAGTTCTGGGTCCTTGGGGAGAGGCTCTACGCTGCCGTTGCTGGCCCATCATGTCCACATGACGTACCTGGGAGATATGAGTCCTTTGGAGTTGATGACTCTTTGCCATGGCACATTGTTATGGTTGTGTCGCGATTCTGCGTCTTGCGGGAGGTGCTTCAAGCAAACGCCTACCTGGCGAGGCCTCTGGGGAGTTCCCACCAGCTTGGCAATGTGCCCATAGGTCGTGACCTTTCCGGGCGGGATCTCGCGTACGGCGTTGTACACGGCTAGGAAGAAAGCGGCTGCCTCGTCCGAACGCGCCATGTCGACGACTGATGATTCGTACGACGGGTGTCGTAAAGCACGCAAGCTAGCTGAGCGAAGAAAGTACTATCCTTTGTGGGCATGCGCGATATGCGCCTCGAGAGCTTTTGTGAGGTTGATCTCGGCGCTGTTTACGTTACGGAAGAGGCGGTAGTGGAACACTGGACACAGGTTTCACGAAGATCGTCCCAGGCTCGACAACGGCGAGTAGTACTCTGGCTGGTACTGTCGGGGTAGTTCTGCGGATGAGGTTGGACGTTAGAGAGGGTGTTGGTGGTGTTAGTCAGTAGATCAGGTACCGGGCAATTACAAGTTGGCTAAATGTTTGAAGTACTCGCTTAGTCTCGGGCGGCTGTTGTCCATGGTGGGCTTGGCGTAGGATTGCATACTCAACGGCACTAGTTCGTGAGGAATACAGTTCGTCTATTTCTTGTCCATCCAACCAGCTCCCGCACATTTCGAACGCGATGCCAATGAGAACCCACAATGTTATCAAACTCGGCCAGTCGTTGGGAACTCCGACTGATATGGACTTCGAAGCGATGCAGACCATGACGACACGATGTATAATGCTGTAGCACATGGCGTGAGTAACGGCTTCTTTCTACCCCTCCTTCCCTCCCTCCCCTCCCCTCCTCCGATATCTTTGAAGCCATATGCCTACCTAGGTATACATATATATACCACTCAATACCCCTCCCTTGCCATCTTCGTTTCCTTCCATCCTACAAATCATCATCTTCCCCTGTTCCATTGGCAACATTGCAATCGATCATATATATACACAGAACTCTGAACGAACAAACACAAGTAGTACGCACCGTGACTCACCATCACGGATACCTGCTTCTCCCTTGTTCCGCCCAGAACACCCACTAACACAATGGCAGACTTGTACACTCGGTACGGGTCGTCATGATGGCGACGATGGAAGCGATGGCCTCTTCGAACGGGTTTATCCAGAAGTCACAATGGTTGACTATAAAATGACACAAAAAGTCATGATCATGAAGAAACTACCCTCATCAATCATCACTTTCAGGTAATGGCTTGAGGCGAGCTGAGCCGGTGTTCGTGACTCTGTGCCTCCCATGTCGGACCATCACCTCTCCCCCATCCAACCAGCTTGTACTTCGGTGCAGTTGGAGATGGGGGTTGGAGCTGATGAGATGAAGGGAGGCTCTTTCTTCTTCTTCTCTCCCCTTCTTTGGAAGACCGAGAAGAAAAGAAAACAGAGCTCGTTCTGAGATTATACGGCGTACAACTTGATCTGGATAATACCAGCGAAAGGATCATGCTCTCATTGTCCAATCCCCCAAGCATCCTTGAGCGTTAATACTAACCCGTCTGCTCAGATAAACCATTCTCGCCACTACTACCGCAACAATGGCACCTGCTGTGACTCTGGACTGCGTTGAGCCCGCGACCCTCCCCCACAAGGGAGGCGTTCCCGTCGGGAATGTCAAGGCCCAGACCACCGCCGACATCAATGGGAAGTGGAAGGATTTCACCTTCGAGACCATCCGCGAGTCGCAGGTCGCGCGTACTATGGCCCGCCGCTACTTCAACGACCTTGACACCTACGCCGAGTCCGACGTCGTCATCGTCGGCGCCGGGTCCTGCGGTCTGAGCACCGCCTACACCCTGGCCAAGGCCCGCCCTGACTTGAAGATTGCCATCATCGAGGCCAGCGTCTCACCTGGTGAGTACACCCCTCCGAGACGGACACGGTTCGTTCCGTACCAAAAGAGAAAGGCTAACGCGAGACATAGGTGGTGGCGCATGGCTCGGCGGCCAGCTCTTCAGCGCCATGGTGATGCGCAAGCCCGCCGACAAGTTCCTGTCGGAGCTCGGCATCCCCTTCGACGACGAGGGCGCCTACGTCGTCGTCAAGCACGCGGCCCTCTTCACGTCGACGCTGCTGTCCAAGGTCCTGAGCTTCCCCAACGTGAAGCTCTTCAACGCGACCACGGTCGAGGACCTCATCACGCGCCGCGACGACTCGGCCCCGGGCGGCATCCGCATCGCGGGCGTCGTCACCAACTGGACCCTGGTCGCCATGCACCACGACGACCAGTCGTGCATGGACCCCAGCACCATCAACTGCCCCATCATCGTCAGCACGACGGGCCACGACGGCCCCTTCGGCGCCTTCAGCGCCAAGCGCCTCGTCGGCATGGGCGCCCTCGAGAAGCTCGGCGGCATGCGCGGCCTCGACATGAACACGGCCGAGGACGCCATCGTCAAGGGCACCCGCGAGATCGTCCCGGGCCTCGTCTGCGGCGGCATGGAGCTCAGCGAGGTCGACGGCGCCAACCGCATGGGTCCCACCTTTGGTGCCATGGCCCTGTCGGGTGTCAAGGCTGCCGAGGAGGTCCTCGCCGTTTTCGACGAGCGCAAGAAGCAGAATGACGCTGCTTAGGGGAGGGTCGAGGTTACTGCCGCATTGTCCCGTTCACTTTTTTCTTTTGTAAGGACAGGGGATTTTCTTCCCATTGTGAGCAAAGTATAGGGCAAATTGTTTAAGGGGAGGAAGGATATCTACCATCTTTAAGCAAACACGACGAATGTTTGTTTGCATTACATATCCACTCATTTGGTATAAATTGAAATAAGCACGTCAAACCCAACCACCCAGGCATCTCTTGGTTTTGTCTCCTGATGTGTCGTTCAATCGTCCAATCGTCCACATACCTGTTTCATAGACACGAAGAGGCGCACCTTACTTTTACTGGCTATACTATACTATTAATCTTAGTTGATTTTAGGATTCAGTAGACTGGTGTGTGTCACATATGGTCAATGATGTAGCAGGGGGAAAAGAGACGCTCTACATTTCCGACAACTATATAGCAACTGACAGGCTGGCTGATTTCATAGACCTCCCCACGTCCATCGGGTCCAAAAGCAAACATAACACCTGGATCTTCGCGTGTTACATTTCTTGAATGGAGCATCATCATAATACACAATCTCTCTCTTTCTCTCTCTCTTCGTCTTCGTCTTCGTATATCTCTGTCTTCTTTCCGCATACTCAGCTCTCTCATTCACCTGAAGCTTCCTATCACCACCCATCGTCCCCAACTAACCGTTCACTTAACCCCCACCCGAGGTCAAAAAGGAAGAGAAACATCAAAAGGGGTAGTAGTAGCAACAGTTATGTAAACAGTTTATCAAAAACGCGCGCAGAAGCAGAGAAACACGCTGCCACCTGTAGTGAAGTGAAGACAAGGTAGAATAACATGAAACAACGACATTAGAAAAAACAAGTAGAAAAGAAACTAAAAATCAGAAACGGGTGCAAAAGTGGTATCTCAGAATGGACAATTCGGCTTGGGCCTCTCAAGCAGCATTCTTTCTCTCATATGTAGAAGGTTGTTTGGTTCCCTCTTCTGTTTCTTCATCTGCCGGACTCCCCGCCTAAGCAAAGCGAAGGATGGCCGTGAGATCAGAAGCAAGGAGAGATTAGGTTTAATGGGCGGGCAAGAAACGCTGTCGTGGGTGTCGTGAATGATTTGGTGTTCATTCTATCCGTAGACACGTCGCTATGCTCGCATGGTGTTTTATTTTCGTTTCCCGTCCAAAGTCGTCGCAAGTAGTAGGCCAGCCATGTAGGGTGGACTACAGAAGAATGTGTGTGGGTTGGGTCATAGTCGAAAGTGAAGTGAAGATCGTAAAGGAGAGGGCAAGAAGCGTAAGTGCCCAAATAGATAACCCAAATCGAAAACCGGGCGCCTCGAAAGCCGTATAGTGATAGAGTACAAAGGAGTACAGGTAGTGGCCGCAGGGTGAAGGAATACAGCAATTAAGCCACCCTCAACCACCGACCATGATGGTTCGTGGTCGTCCAGGACGGCGGTGCCAGCTCAAGATGAGACCGGACGGTGACGTGGTATCCATCAAAGTACAGGAGGTATATAGCCAAAAACGCCAAGCAGACCAAGAGAACGGCCAGAATCGGCCACACCTAGAAGCAGTTGAGGCTGCCCTTCTTCTTTTTCTTGTTGTTGATGGCGTTCATTCGTTCTTCCAAGTGGGCGCGAGCCCTCTCGGCGTCTTGGCGCTTCTTGCGTTCCTCTTCAACCTGGTGAAGGCTGTCTCGCCAGCGGCTGTCCTGCTGCGGCTTCTCCTTGAGCTGCTTGACTTCATTCTCGAGTTCCTGGGCGCGTTTGCGCCAAGCCTCACAGTCCGTCTTGACCTTGTTGGACTGTTTCTCGAGATCCGTCAGGGCCTCTTCCAAGGTCGAGGTCAACTGCTTCTCAGCATTGAGGTGCCGCTCGATGGAGCGAATACGGGCTTCCTGGTCTTCCCGGATCTGCAGGTTGGCCATGTCGTTGCTCTGAGGTCGTCCGCCGCCCGGCGCTCCTGCCGAGGTAGGCGACGTGGCTCCACCAATGCCAGGCAGAGGAGGCAGAGGGATCGCCGGAGGAGGCGATGGCAAGGATGTATGCGACGCTGTCTTGCGGACTTGTTGCTGCTGCTGTTGCGAGCCAGCCTCGTCGAATTTCGCCTGTGATAAAGTCAGCGGTTTGGGCTTTGAGAGGATGTCGGCAGATTGAGAGCTTACCTGGAGAGCAGCGTATTCTTCCCTGATTGCCTCTAGCTCGCTCTGAGCCTTGATCCTTGCAGTAGTGGCTTCCTCAAGTTGAGATGCACGTTCGGTCTGCAGAGTTGACAAACGGTTGTTCGTGATCTGGGCTTGGTCGAAGTTTGTCTGCAACTGATCCTCAAGCTCCTCTACCAGACGAGAGTGCTTCTTGTTCTTGACCTCGAGATCCGCCATCCGCTTCTTCAAAGCAGCGATCTGTTCCGAGACAGATGAGTACGGGCTCTTCACCTTTTCGCCATCAACCTGCAGCAACTCATTCAGAGCCGACTTCACCGTCTCCAAGTCGCGCATAATAGTGTTGTTGATAGAAGCAAGCTCGGAGACATGACCCTCGAGTTCGGCCTTCTTCCGCTTCTCGGTACCAAGCGCCTTTTGGTCAGCAATAAGGAGCTCAACACGCTCTGAGATCTTCTCAACGCTGACTTCGAGACCCATGGCGTATGCAACTTCCGTGGCTACCTTCATCAGCTCATCACGAGCTTCAGATAGATCGCTTTCCAGGATGCGGATATTTTCGGCATGCTCCGTCATGAGAATGGAAATCTGTGACTCGTACTCCTCCTTAGACTCGGCCTGGATCTCGTCGATGTCCTTTGCATGCTCAGCCTCAAGCTCGCCGAAGCTCGCTTGGTGGCTCTTGATCGTCGCTTCGTGCTGCGCAATCTGTGCCTCTAGCTTTCCGAGGAGATCCTTATGCTTAGCCGATTCTGTAGCGGCCAAGTCTCGCGCACGTGTGGCCTCCTCGAGCTGGCTCTTCGCGGCAGAGTGGGAGCTCTCGAGCTCAGAGACCTTGGCCGCATTACTGTCGATGATGGCCTTGTAATCGCTAATCTCCTTGTTGAGGGCTGTGACCAGGTCCTGATGTTTGGCATCCGCGTCCTTGGTTGGCTCTTCACCCTGTGAGTTCTCGCGGACCTGGCTGTAATTCGCGTTGACCTCGGCAACTCGCGACTCAAGTTCCTTGATGGTCTGCTGCATAGCCCGTTCCGTAGCCTGCATATTATCAAGGGTAGTCTGGTGCTTGCCTTCCCAGCCCGCAAGTTCCGATTGCAGCTCCGCAATCTTCTTCTCGTGGGCAGAAACCAGCTCATCGTTAGCGGCGGGAGCTTCTGTGGGAACCGACCGAGCAGCAGAGACTTCTTGCATGGAAGTACGCAGAGAATCAAGCTCCTTCATAAGTTCGGTTTCGCGCGCGGCATGTACTTCTTGCATCTGGCGGAGTTGAGCTTCGTTTTGTTCGAGCTGATTCTTCAATGTCGCAATCATGGACATATCCATGGGACTGGACTTCAAACTTGACCGCTCGCGTGTCAAGCCGTTGATGATGGTCATCTTCGTCTCCATTTCCTTCCTAGTATTGTTGACATCTGCCTCGAGCTCCTGGATGCGCTCGGATCTAGCGTGCAGTTCATGCATAGCGGCGTTGAGGTTAAGCTCGAAGTTCTGCATGACGTCCGGCTGCTCCTCAAAGTTGTCTGCGGCAATATTTCGCAGCGAGGCGAAGGACCGGTGTGCCCGGTCAATGATCATAACATTTTGACTGGACTTGCGGCGAATGACCGGGGTGGCACTTCGTGGGGATGTGGGCTCGGCGTGCTTAGCCTTCATGACTTCTGTCTTCAGCTCTTCAACCATATCTAAGGCTTCCTGGTGCTGTTCCTCAAGCTGGGCGTACTTTTCAGCAAGCTTCTTCTCTGCAGATTCCTTCTCGAGAGCAAGTGACTTGAGCTTTTCCAATTCCGAAGCCAGCGCTTCATCATTGTTTGCTGTCTCGGCAATCAGCGTCTCCCTTGACTCAGAAGGCTTGGGGGTCGTCGAATCCGGAAGTTCAGTGGAATCGACAGTAGTCGGGGAGTCCATAGCTGAAGATAACTCCGAGGAAAGCGAGCGCGATGATAAGCGGGTCCCATCCTTGACGTCGCTGGACTGGGCGTCGGATAAAAAAGAGGGCGGCCGGGTTTCTTCGGGCGATGTGACGGAGATGACAGAGTCACGTTGCCGGCTAGGATGTTTAGCCTCGTCCACAGCATCCTGAAGCTCTGCTAGCGTTCTGAGGGCCTCTTCATATTTGTTATGGAGAGCATCGAACTCCTGCAGGGTGCTCTCATGTTCCACACGGAGGTGAACAAGCTCTTCGGTGACGTTTTCCAGTTTATCGGCAACGAACTTGCTTTGCGCAGGGCTAGGAGGTGGTAGCTCGTGAGCTTCCTCCTCGGATCTTTTACCGTTGCTGTGGCTGACCTCCTCGTCGTCCGAAATTGCCTCAGCCTGTGCAGCAGGCTTGGTCGATTCTTCTTCAGTTTCCTCCTCACCAACCTCGGGGAGAGTAGAGCGTCGGCCTTGGACAGTAGGCGGTCGGCTCGAGTGGCTCCTGGCCGCTCGCTCGGCGATACGGCGGCTTGCAAAACCATTCGTGTTTGGTTCAGACTGGCCATCGGGCTGCTTCCCGTCTGGCTGGATATTGTCAAGCTCATGGAGCAAGTTGTCAAGCTTGCCGAGACTCCGTTGTCTCTCGATAACTTGTTCGAGACGATCAATCTCACGCTGCATTAGCTCCGTGTCTTGGTCGGCCTCGGCAAGTCTTTCCTCCAGAGTCGAGATGTAGTCCTCGGCGGCGGCCTCGTTCTCCCGAACCCGTGCGATTTCCTTCCGTAGTTCGAGTATAATCGTCGCGTTCTTTTCTTCGCCCGAGGTATGCCCATCAAGCTTGGCTTCGAGGTCATGAAGATAATTTTCCGTGTTGGCCTCGCGATCCATCAGCTTCTGCAGACGGGCCTGAAGCTGCGTGTTGATTGTCTCAATATAGGCGCATTTGCTTTCTTTCTCTAGTAGGTTGGTCTCGGTGTTGGACAGAGTAGTACGAGTACTGGAAAGGGACTGCTCGAGTGACTGGATCGTCTTTTCGTACTCGAGAACCACTTGCTCAACGGCTTGGGCAAAAGAGTTGGACCGGTTAAGACGCTCGGTTGCAGTGTCTCCGGCGCTCTCCTCCATTTGCTGGTTCTCAGCCTCCTCGTTATCTCGTGCCTTCGCCATCTCGGCAATCAGCTTAGCATGACGTTGGCTAAGAGTAGTGTAATTCTCCTGAACGTCCAGTAGTTGATTTTGGAGTTCCGCCTCGCGCTCGTTGTTGAGTCGCTCGGACCTCTCACTGGTCGCCAAATTGCGGCGCTCATTTCCGCCACGCTCAGCACTACGGATCTGCTCACGTAAAAAGGCCACTTCGGCCTTGAGCCGCTCAATGATTGCTTGCTTATCGCCCTCCTCCACAGCTTGAATCCTAGGCTTGCTCTGGATAGCACGGGCGCGTTGGGCGTATTGAACCGTATTTAAGGTTTCGCTGAGATGAAATTCGGCGGGCGTAACACATGCAATCATATACGTAATAGCATTGCCACCAAGAGAGTCTTGGAGTAGACGTGTAAGTCTGGAATCGCGGTATGATACGTGTGCACCGTGGGATCGCGAAGAAAGCTGCGAGATGACCTTGCCTAGCGCAGCCAGGCCGGCATTGATCGAAATTCCTTCTTTCGCCCGATCACCTTGCGCGCCGGTGTTCTTCAGACGTTCGCTGCCCGCCAAGTCGACGAAATGCAGCTTGCTGTCTGTCGTCACCCAGGTTTCGGCACCAGTCATGGCTTCGATAGGTACCGAGAACCGCTTGTTGACTCCCTCCGTGGACTGTGACTTAGCTTTTCGTTGGACAAGGTTGAGACTGAAAACGGCATGGGAACGCGACGACTTCGCGTTGATAGCTGTGGCATCAGTCTGACGGATGGCCGAGCCGAAATTCAAAGCGTTCATCAAGTCTTCAATCGAGTGGATGTCCATTTGACGGAGACCAGTGAGGATGATGTTGCCCTTGGTATCCTCGCGGATGGTAACTGTGCCTCGTTCATGCTGCGGCGTTGTCTCGGGAACAAGCAAGTCGCGAAGCTGCTCGTTGTAGATCTCAACGTACGTCGCTTTCAGTTGCCAAGTCTTCTCAGCCGGTGCGTTCGCTGACGGCGAACTCTGTCCTATAGAATATCGCTGGGGTGTGCGAAGTCCGGACATGGAATTGCGGTTGGACTTCTTGGAGGGACCTTCCAGTTTCTCGAACAGCTCAGTCGCTGCGCGGGGAATAACTCCCATCCTGTCGAGATCCTGTTGTTCTACCGGACCCGAAGTACCCATGGTGAAGGACTTTCCAGCACCAGATTGGCCGTACGCCAACAGCGATACATTGTAACCTTGCAGGAAAGCATTTACACTCTCGCTCAGGTACTCCCAGACACCCTCCTGGTCGATTTCGGGGGAAAAGACGCGATCGAATACAAAGAGCTTCTTGCCCTGCGGCGCATCGATCGATAGACTCGTTGCCGAAGTTGCCTGGACCATAGCACGCTGGAAACGTTGGGGAATTAAGTCGAAACCGGGGTCAGTAGGTTGTAGAGGCGGTCGCACTCGGATGACTGCATATAGATGTACAGGTTAGCCATAGTCACGGTACTGTGAAAGTCAAAAGTATCCTGCCATCTTTTCGGGCCTCAGGCTGGCGCCGAGAGCCCAGCTTTGAAGCAAGTAGAGATAAATAGGGCTATTTGTCCACTTACCAACTTTGACTGCCGTCCGGCCTCCATCTTCGTCAGACGCTCTACTTTTGCTGTTCAGGCTCATGCGACTGTTGCTTCGCGGCGAGGGCCTTATCATGGCGCTGGCGGGTCGCGACATCATGCTTGGTGAACCCGGGGGTGAACTAGCCATGATGGCGAGGGTTGTCTCTGTCTACGAAGAGACACCCGGGGCAGGAGTTTCGTTTTACGACAAAATCTCGAGAGTGGCGCGCGGAAACCGCGGGGATCAGTTGGTAAGGCAGTGAAACGGGCAAATTGGCCTTGCCTGATGCCGAGTCTTCTCTTATTGGTTGCGTTGGAATGCAAAGGTTGGTCAATTCATGCGAATTGTCGTCGGATGGTCGTCGTCGGAAATCTTAAAGAGCGAGGTGAACCCCAGATCCCAGAATGCCGGCCGGGAAAGGAATGCAGGAGGAGTCGGTTTGGCCTCGAAGGTGTCTAAACACCCCTTTGCATGAGGGCTTTCTTTGCGGCCGCGCTGAACTAATTGCCGCGATTCCCTTAAGTCGACATGTGAGGTGTGTCTCGTCGCAACGGCTGGAGAGGGAAGAAAAAGATTGTAAAGAGGTTGCAGAAGGATGTGCAACGGGGGGATGTTGGTTAAATTTCCAAAAATCCCCAGATCATTAGCAAACAGGGACAGGCCTAGACTCGCGCGGCACAGCACAGTCTACTTCTGTTATCATAACCGACAGGCCTGTTGCTGTTGGTAAGAATTAATGAATGTGGATGGACGAGCAGCGCTGCACGTGTTGGCCTGATCGATCTTTCGTTTTACCGTGCCAACTTCTGAATACACGCACACACACATACACACACACACAAGCACCACAAACAAGTGACTGGCTGGCTGGGTTATGTATCGTACGAAGATTGTCGCGGGCAGCGAAAGTGGCAGTCACAGACGACACAAGGGGTATAGTGATTATTATCTGCCCGGTATAAAATCAGGGGGGCCAGAGAGAAAAGAGTGCGGCAGGCTGGGCTTGGTGGTAGGTACTTAGGATCCTTAGCAACCTTAGGTAGGCAAGCAGATCATGGACCAGAGGTGAGAGGCTAGAGGCGCCGAGATGATAAATTTGGGGGTCAATTGATGAAACATATTCGGGGTATGGCCTTGCTGGCTCATGAATGGCCATGTCCACCTTTTTCCTGTCCCTGCCGCCATGCCCAAACAAGCGGACCAGCTATGCAAGGTGCAGGGTCGCTGGCTCAATCCGGCATAGGCCAAATTAAACTCGCGTCGGCTGGGAAAGACGAGGGTCCCAAGCGTTGTCAGCCTTTGATTGGGATTCTGATCAGTGATCGTCCATCACCGGCAACCGTCGTTCTGTATACTACTACTGTAGGCGGCGTGGACGTGGTGGCACAAGCATCCAACTTCCCATCTTTGCCATGTGCACACTCGCGCAACCTAGAATGCGTGTCCATGGAGATACAGATACATGCACAGTTCCCAAATTCTACTTATTAACCTTACCTAGAGTTACACCTTCCCGTAGCGCCCGACGTGGCACGAGGGGGGGAATCATGGGCTGCAGATTACAGGTAGGCTGGGCTGGCCGTGTAGCGCGCATGCTGCATTCTTGTGGCTATATATAAAGAGGTCACTAAACCGCCGCTGTGCTGATTGGTGGCGGCGACAAAGAAACGTCTGAAACGGTCTGATAAGGTTCCATGTCAAGACCATGTCAAGAGACAGGCAGACTCGTTCAAGTCCTGTCTGTCTGTCTGTCAACGACGTGCATCTGAGACCTGGGACGCAACGCATCAATCTGCCAGGCTGTTCAACCACCCACTTACACCACCATCACCAAAACTGGTTGTTGGCAGTAGCAGTAGCAGTGGCAGTGCCTGAATGCTTCAGACGAGGCCTGTTGGGGGAGAATAACCTTACCGGATGAGCCTATATTCCAGGCGGCCATATAAGAGACAAGAGGTTCGGAGTGGAACATTTGAATCACGATAGGTTTGGAAAGACACCGCACGCGACGCATTCATCCCCCTTCCCTCTTCCAGCTACCGCATAATCAATCGCTTCCACCAACTCCGCGTACTGTGTAGGTGGGTTATGCAGCCTAGTACTCAGGAGCCAGCAGGCGATTCATTCAGTAGGGGACAGGTACAGAGGAGGAGGGCAGCGTGCAGCGCAAATGAAAAAACAACGCCCGACCGACCCCAAGAAAGCGACGACGGGTAACGAGGGAGAACGCGATCAGCCGGCGACCGAACCAATTTGATGTGAGTGGTGGCTCGATGTAGCCTGGAGGTGGTAGGTTTAGGTAGGTGGTTGAAGGTGCGCTTTGGACGCTTTTGGCGCAGAGCATACATGCTTGCAGTGGGGTCTCTCTCCCTAGCTCGCGCAGGAACCAACCAAGCTTGCAGCTCACCATGCCAGGGACCAGGAGTGCAGAGAAAAAGCAAGGGACCAGGAGAGGACTAAGCAGAAAAAAGATGCACCATGCACCAGGAAAGGGGGGATCCAATTGGGGGGGAGGCGAGCTACTGCGTAAGCTGCCCCCGGCCAGCCACAATCAGCGACAAAAGCATACATACGCTCCTCACCTCACGCTACTTATGTAGGTTACATACGTGATCGCAGCAGCAGCAGCAGGTCTTCACGCCCGCACCTGGCTCGTCTCTTGTACGGAACTGTCTGCCCGTCTTCGGGTTCCAACCGATCTCCAGATCCGTCCATATCCCTCTTTCGGATGGAATGGTCCAAAAGACCGGACGAGTGCCGATGTTATACATGCAACCTAGAGAGAAGCAACAAGCCAGAGGCAAGGTGGTGCATCCAACTTCTTCGAATGCCAATAGTTCAATGTGTTACTGACTCACTAACGTCGGGATGAAAGATTGCACTGAGTAATAGGTAAAATAGAGGCTTATCAATCGTGACGGTTCGACTCTTTGAAGCGGCCATGGTAGCCTAGTAGCGCCGTAGCGTATGCAGAAGCGGGAAGCTTGAACCTTCCGGAATCTTTAAGCGTGCAACGGCGCAATCAAATAGTAGTGCGGTAGATAGTAACGGGATGGTGAAGAAACCCGTGTCAGTCACCGCAGACCCCTCCAATCTAGTCGTAGAACTATCGATGGAATCTTTTGGAGAAGCTTGCCATTATTCTATCAAATCTCCAACTCTCCAACACTGTACGGTAATTGCATTTTGTTATGTCCATGGCCTCAGTCCACTTGGCATGCAAACGATTCGAGGCTTGTCACTTCCAAGTGTCGTGGAAGCAGATGGCACGTTCTTGGGTGGTTCACTAGTTCTTCTTCCCACATCAGGATAGCCGATTTCCATTTATGGCTGACATACGCAGATTATCGGGAAAAGGGGGGTCTGCGGGTTTACGCCATGGCCCTTCTTACTTTATTAAACACAATCCACATTTCTTCACATCGCATCGATGCAAGTGATTGAGCGATTGCTTCGTCACCCAAAGACATGCTCCATTATGTGAATAATAACCTCCGACTGGATTGTAGGTGAGCCGCTCCGCTCCCCACATTGACAACAACAACCAAACAGTATTTCATGTCATTCCAAGCTTCCAACGGTAAACGTCATGGTTGGATGTGGTGTTACGAGGAAGGGACCCCGGTTCCCGAGACTGACAGTATGTTCCGGGTCGCTTCCGGTGTACAAAGGATCACCCGCGGACACATGGTTAAGTTCCTTTGGACAATTGCTGTGCCGCTCGTATACATGTACGGTGGCGCCTTGCGTTACCCTTTGGTTGCCCTTTGGTGTGTTTTTCTTTCGCACTTGCAGTGCGATCATGCCCAACCCGGCAGGAAAACGAACCAACTCTTGCGTGTGCTCGGTCCTGGATCGGGAAGGGAATCCAGGTCTAGACCACCCGGACAACGGACGCGACTGGATGTGTTGTGATGGGTCACTTAAGTTGGAACCTGGTTTACGTACAATCCACCAATGCCGGTACTTTGGGACGATCGTCCGTCGTCGATATCTCGGTGCTGATATAGGTTACGTGGGAATTGGGGTCGGACGTTGATCACCGTGATGAAGTCGCAACGCGCCATGACTTATTTCATTTAAAATTCGGTGTTGGCCGATTTTTATCTCATGTTGAAACATAGGTAACTACTGACAGGTAAGTTTCCAAATCCAAATCCTTCCGCGGAAGTGTACCGGGCGTGGCGCCGCCGCCGATGGTGGAGCCGCCATGCTAGAGCTCCGGTCAGTGTCGAGGAACGACATCTCGGAATTAGGGGCATGTTGAGCGGTTGGGAAGTTACAATATCAATTATTCAGTATCCCAGACCCAGAGCACCCGTACTTGCCATGACCTTACCACCCTCCTTAGCAATACGACATCGACGGTGCGTATCACGATGCTGGCGCATCCATTCTGCACCCCGCATTCCCGCTTAAATACAACCCGCTGCCAGGTCCATCCCTCCCACTGCCGGTATTGAGTAACTACGGGCCGGCTATTCACAGTTAAGTAGAGTTACAGTATGCAAATATTGTATGTCTCGTCCACTGTGAACAATCACCCCTGTAAAAATATAGTCATGTCAAACCCTCACAACCGTCAGCAAGCCGCCACTGAAATTTTATGTTTTCTGGTTAAGACTAGGTATACAAAGCTAGAATCTCCTAGATTTCGTATTGCATCATTTGACCTTCACCTTGCTGGTCTTTTCTGCCATAGGATTGGCGGCGGTCGAGCAGCTACATTTGAAACTTGAAACTTGAAATCTACACCACCTTTACAATTCCGTCTATAGTAAGCTTACCACACGTGCGTCCTTTGGGCCTCAGCGATATTATATCACTCTGAGTAGACGCAATGGGGTTCATCAAGTGCAACTGGTTCAATGCTGTTTGAAGGTCCTTGAGCTTCCTGGGTTACTACCCGTTGACACTCTTTGACTATGTAACCTCAACATCGGAGTCCCTCCTTACAGGGGACGGATGGGACATCTCACCGGGGGTACATCCGGTGCCTCAACATACTGTTACTGTCACTAAAAGATGCCAATCAGTTATACTAGGCAAAGGAGGCTGGCGGTTTTTCTTATGCCAAATATTCCAACGTAAATTGAATGTTATCTCTTTGTTGTAACAGCTACTAACCAAGCCTCTGGAAGCCATCGTCGGTTCAAAATAAGCCCGACTCCCCAAGCCTTTCTAACTCTGTAGAGAAAACTAAATATATCAATATGATGAGAGTAAAATAAAACCTAAAACTTTCTTCCATGATGCCCATTTCCACATACGTTTCTGGCGATTCCGTTTCATGACATTTAATGTGCGAATAGCCACTTCATGTGATACCGTACTAATGCCCCCGCCAGAAGCGCCGGAAACGGCTCTTTCGACTTTTCAATCGAGGCGCACATATAGCATGCCATTTTGTCCGACGGCGGGTTTCTGGTGGAAATAAACTGCTCTCGACTTGCGAGCGCCCCTTTTCCCTACTCTGCGTCACTGCCATGACCCTGACCTCCCCCACACACCAGTCTGCGTCTACATACATACTCGAAAACACGGATTGGGGTTACAGTGCCAAGGCGGTGCTACCTGGATATAGCTCAAGTCGTCGTTCTGGATGCTGGCCTGCTGCAGGTATCAGGTGAGGGCTTCTACAATACTTCCGTGCGTTCAGCTTCAAACCCGCCGGCAGTCGCGCAGTGTCGTGCTTGATAACTTACCTAAGTACCTATCTCGACTGCCGGAGCCGACGGCCTGGCAAGAATATGTGTTTGCCCCTCATCGTCAGAGTTATGGCGCTCGTTCCCACGAGAGCTTCGAGAAAGCTAGCTAATTGAGGGGAAGGTCGTATCGTCGTGTGCTCGGGTCTATCTACAGACGACAGGGTCCATGTCAAGATAAGTACATACACACGCAAGGCGGTCATTACTGGATATGATTCACAAAATGGTCTCCAGAGGAGTTCAATGCTCATGAAAAGAGGTTTGGTTCGACATTGCCCTGACGTGTCGTCGCCCCTTGCAAGCGCCCTGATGAGCTCACACTCAAGGCGGGGGTAGTGGCAGGCAAATTTGTGACTGAACCCGGACACAGTACCTACCATAGTACTACGCCGAATCCTGTATTTACCAACGTTGGCCTTCCTGGAGCGGCAAGGGCCGCTGGTTTTGTCCAACAGTAGCCCTCAAGGCTTCCTGCTTGATATAAGCCAAGTCGGACCACTCCAGGATTAGCCTCGATTTAGTGAAAAGCTCTATAGGTTGAATGAGACATCCAACCATTTCCTCTCCGCATCTGGGTTAATTAAAGATGGCCAGCATGGCCCACGGGTGCCCTTCAATACCAGGTAAATGTGTCTTCCGGGGCTTGCTTATACAAGTCTGCATGATCAGTAGGCAGTAGAGATTGCAGGCAACTTGAAATGGCTTAGGTGAGGCAGTCTCACCTGTGAGACCATAGTGCCAAAATAACCCATGTCTTCCTGTAAACTTGATTCTTTGTGCATAATGAGGCCAATACTAGGAGCTATCAGCTCTCCTGTCAGCCAAGCTGGGCGAATGTCTTATCTCAGGTGGTTTTCGTGGACCCAGCAATGTATTCAACCTGAGATAGATTTTGTCTCGGTTCGCCTTTCCCCGCCTTCCTCAATATTTAGGTTGATATGATCGAAGCTCAAGGTGACGTCCGTAGGCGAAAGGCCAATTAATTAGCCTATCTTACACATCAAGGTTCATCTGCATCAAGAACTGGGCGTTCGACTTTGTCCTGCCACAAATTAGTCATTTGTCCAGTGAAACGGTTAAAATGATGCTTTGAGAGTCGAATTAGGTCAGCCATACAATTATTTTTGATTATCGAATATTGATCTGATCCAGATTGAAGGAGGTGCTTCTTGCATTGCTTGTTGCAATATATCTATTAGGTAAGCCATCACGTGGTTTTGCGCAACATTCGCGAGTTCGCAAAGTGGGCTTCAACGCGTCACCACTCTTCTCAACCTCCAACTTGGCTTTGGCTTCAATCGAGCAATTGGCCGGATCTAAACGGCATCCAAGGCGATTTTAGCTTGTACCAATATCATAAGGTCCCTTCTGAGAGATGCTGATTGGAACTTATTGGCATCAAGCCCGAACCTTGCTCCAACACACGCAAAATGACCGCCGAAGTCATCGACCTCATCTCGAGCGATAGTCCGTGCCCACCATCTCCGTCTTTGAACCTGGAGCGCGCGGGAGTCGCATCATCACCACCTAAACGTGCGTTGGCGTACGAAAACATCCATGTCGATGACATACTCGGTTCGAATGATATCGTGTCTACCGGAACAACGCGACCCGCTGTGACCTCGGTTCAGACCACAACGAAACGCGACAATGATTATCTCTTCCTGGAAGATGACTTCGATACGACAGGCGATCTGGATGGTTTCGATGCGACCAGTAATAGAGGGCCACAATCAAATGATGCCAAGGGCCGCAGCAGCTACAGCAGGCCTTCGACCTGGGCGGCTGCAACATCAGGGGCCAAAGCCGAGACAAAGGGACCCATGCGCCCATTGAACTTTGGAAGATGGAACTCGATCGCCGAACCTATCGAGAATAGTAGCGACCCAATAGATCTGACGAAAGACGATGCCCTGGAGATATCGCCTTGGCCAGAGCCAGCCCGTGTGAAAAATACCGCAAAATTACCCAGCGCAGGAGCAGTCAGTAAGCCGTCAAAGGCCACAGAAAACGTGCACAACTCAAGCGACCCTTTCGCTTCGAGTTCCCCGGTTCGACCAAAACCGACCTTGAATATGGATTTGGACATTGCTAGCGATCTCTCCTTTGTTTCTCCCATCAAGTCAAAAAAGAATGAGAAAGCGGCTTGGGACCCTATATCTAGTTCTATGCCAGAATGCCACACGAAGTACGGATCTAGTCCCGAGAAAAGCCCAGATCATCGGCCACCCAAGCGCAAGGCGGAAATTCTTGTACTCGATGACGACGATGAATCGGACGAGTTTCCAGAGCTCGACGCCATCGACTTCTCCAAGCTAAAGAGTAAGAGTACAGGCCGGTCATTCAGCGAGTCTCCACGAAAGGCTACCAAGGTGCAAGCACAAGCACCCAAGAAGGCCGCGCCATTGACTGCGGACCAGAAAGAATGGGAGAAAAAACGCAAGGAGCGGGAGCGAGAAGCGGAAAAGGAGCGCAAGCGCATCGAAAAGGATCGTGCCAAGGAACAGCGCGCTCTAGAGAAAACGAAACAGAAGGCACTGGATGAAGTCAACAAGCTGAAAACTGACAAGAAAGCATCCACCTCTGAGATGATTGTCGATTTGCCCCAGAGCTTTGCACCTGGCATCACTTTACAAGTCAACAAGATATTAGAGGAACTCGAAGTCCAGCGGCACACTTGGCACAGTCATCCCGTCGACCACATAGTAAAGTGGCGAAGGAAAGTCCAGTCGCGTTATAACGAAGACCTAGGATATGTAAGTGTCGCTTGTTCTCTTCTCGATGAGCATCTGCTTACTCAACCAATGTAGTGGGAGCCAATACCGCTACGAATCACCCCTGAAAATCATGTCTTGGTGGTCATTGAAGCACCCGAGTTCGTTAAGCTCGCGCTTGGAACCGAGGGTCACGATCTCGACGCACACCTATTGAAGACGAGAATGCATTTCCCTAATGAGACTATCATCTATCTTCTCGAAGGTATCGATGTTTGGATGCGAAAGAATCGGAACGCTCGCAATCGACAATTTACCAATGCAGTTCGCGGCAGTGGCGATGATGCACCCGGTCCGTCTAGGCGAAGGAACGCGGCAACTCATGAAGTCGTTGACGAGGACACCATCGAGGATGCGCTTGTTGCCTTACAGTGCCACCCAGGCGTGCTTATTCATAACACCGCCATTGCCGTCGAGACGGCGCAGTGGATCGCCGTCTTCACGCAGCACATCTCCACGATCCCGTACCGCAAGGCTAAGGACCTGACGGCGGCTTCGGCGGGTTTCTGTATGGAGTCGGGACAGGTCCGGACAGGCGACAGCCCCACCGAGATATTTGTCCGCATGCTGCAAGAGAACGCACGCATTACGGCCCCGATGGCGTACGGCATCGTCAACAAGTATAAGTCTGTGTCGGAGTTGGTGAAGGGGTTCGAGGAGGAGGGCCCCTTGGCCTTGGAGAACTGCAGAAAGAGCGCGAACAAAGATGGCGCTCTTACTGACCGCACGCTCGGTCAGGCTGCCAGTAGGCGGTTGTATAAGATATTTACGGGGCGTGATGATAACAGCACCGACATCTAGAACTTCTTGGGAAGCATGCATTGGTTGTCTTTTTGGCATTGCGATGCTCCGTGTCTTGAAGTAGACTTGACGGATGGCCACAGCAGGTTCTGTACGGTTTATGCGCCTTTGGAACATTATTGATACCCAGACTAATGACCAACGGATGTGTTTTAATTTCGGAAGATAAAAGAAGGCAGTTTTTATTTCACTGCAGTCAAGGACAGACATAAGTCAAGGCGATGGCCACCCCCAGTGAAATCCAACGTCGTGATCGCCGGTCGTCGTTATCCGGAATGGCGATACCCGGTGACAGTAACAAAAGCAACAAGGAGACAATCCAAAGCTAACGTTCCGACCCAGCTTTATAGAAACTTACCCTTCATCACTTGTCTCCGTGGTACAGCTCAAATCCCTCGACCTCCATCTCGAAGCCTTCGGTACCGATTGCTCCTATCGTAATAGTGTTAACGTCGCCAGCGTCGAGCCGCAAGCGCACCGGCACCGCTTGGTGATGCCCCGCTCGCGAGTTGTATTCGGAGATATTGACAGGCGTCCCCTTATGCTCGTCGTTGACCATGACGTACGCCTCGCCCGCGGCTGGGTCGTTGACCGTGTACCGTATGGACACCCACTCGTGATGAGGGGGAGATGAGGTTCTGAGTCCGAGACCGGTTACATTTTGGAACGTCATCTCGTCTCCCGTACGTAGGCGGCGGACCATGGTTTGATGTTGTTGTCTGAAGTCACCACCGGAGGCAGGAGAAGCAGTAGCAGCGGGACAACCGACGCCATCACCAAAACACCGCTTCGTTTTTGTCACTAGGCGTACTGAGCCCCCAGAAGCCTCAGCCTCCGCCGCAGTGTACCGTTTCCTCGCCGCCGGGAACGAGACCACACCCGTAACGGGATCGATCTTCCACATGGCATGGTATTGCAACGTGACCTTTTTGGCTTTAGAATCGACCGCAGCGGGTAGCCAGACGTAATTGGAAGCGGCGGTGCCCTTGCTGTCCCAGGCGTCGCCCATGTACACATATGTCGTGGCCTGGGTTCCCGACACGACGAACTCGTACGTGTTTTGCGAGTTGTACGTCTTCTGGCTCGGGGGCGCGATATCAGACGGCCCCGTCCAGGGGCCCGCAAGGGACGTGGAATAAAAGGCCTGGTTGGCGTTTGCGCGGTAGCCAGTCTTGCCCGAGACGATGAGGAAATAGACGTCACCGGCCTCTAGAATGCCGGGTGCCTCGTAGGCGCCCTTGGCTGTGAAACAGGTAATATCAGCATATGCAGTCGAATTTCATAGATCATTGTGTTAGGCAGAGATGAAAACTCACACAGTGAACTAGCCAGGCTCCCGATGGATCCGTCGCTGTTGATCTTGTTGATTTGTACTGTGTTGTGATCGGCGCTCGTCAGGAGATACCAAGCGCCTCAGCGCACCCATGAGATCAGCTATCCATCCCACGATATGGGCTCGAGAGTATTGGGGGCGATTACTCACTAATAGCCTTGTCGAAGAACATCCCCGTGTCTGAGTAAGAATACTTGTTCGGCGGAAGTAGCCCCTTGGACCTTTGGCTATAGCCCCCGACGAATTGCGAGGAGGATAACGATAGGACGTTTCTGTCTTGTTGCCCATAAAGCTATACATGCGACTCACAGGAGAATTCATCAGCCATGTGCATTCTTTCTCTAAACGAACATCTGAGATCACGCTCTGAGACAACCACGACTCACCCAGAATGAAGAACCATCGGGACTCGCAAACTTGGGCCGCCACATCCCCGTGACGCCGGGGGCTTGCTTGCCAAGATCCTCCCAGTTGACAAGGTCAGTCGACTGGTACATCAAAGGCGTCTGGCCTGTAATATTCAGTTCGTCGGTTATTCGGCTGACCAGCCTCTTCTTCCTTCCAAGAAGAATGACTAGCTGGATTGATCAGGCAAATCGTGCTCACTATCACTGGCACTATAACCTATCCAGTACCATGTTGAACCACGCTGGACAACGCCTCCGCCATGCGCGTCGATTTTATTTCCTGTGGTGTCGTACCAAACAGCGCCGGGAACGATCCACGACGCACTCCAGACAGTATGGAGTACTGTAGAGGCTAATAGAAGTAACGATGACTTCATTCCGCCGAATCGCGACGATGGGGTCGCCTGTCCGAGGAGAGGTGTTGTAGATACGATCAGTGATGGGCTTGGGGGCTACGCGTTGTATGAATAAACTGGTCAGCCCTCCGATACGAGTATGTTGTATAGTATAGCCATAGATGTCTTGAATGGTAGAATAATGGAGGTGCCTTACTCAAAATAGACGATTATTTGCAACAATCACTTACATCCTTTAAGCCAACCAGCCTTCGTTGACATTAATATTGCACCTACACTGATAGCTGATGCTGACATTGAGGTTGACCAGTTTATTCGTACAACTTGAGGCGGGGGTACCGACTTTTGAAGAATGCAAAGGCAATCATCCATTCAATCATTCTCGCATTCTCGCCTAATGTTGAGCCAGTATCAGTGACTATCTTATATCGCCCACTCTTCATATTAGCCGGCAATTTCCATCAAGACTCCGAAGATGGAGGGCAACCGCGGGGGATCATTAACTTCCGTCCTTGTAGCGCGTGTTGAGGTTGCATTCTCTCCATAATCGATTTAATCATCTGTTAGGTCAATAAGTTCGACATCTTCTCCGGAATTCAGTCTGGTTCTCTTTGAGGGTCGCATTGGAGGCGAATCCTGGGTCAGATCGAAATGTTCACCGCCAAACTCTCGTTTGATTGGAGCTCCGCCTTCACTCTTGACCTTTGTCTCCTTAGAAATAATTAGCCCGGCTCATATTTCGACTTCGAGAAAGGCATAGTTACCTTGAGCTGTTCCAGCCGCTCTCTTGCCAGACGGTCTCGCTCGGCGTCGGTTAAAGCTTCAAGTCTTGGGGAACGGGGAGGTGGAGTGCGCGGGATGATCATCTCTCGCTTAAGTGCCTCTATGTAGATTGTTAATATGTGCCAGAAACGCATACATGAGACTAACTAACCTCTTGATCTGTAGATGAACCGGAAGACTGCGACGGGGCCACGATCCTCGAGGAGAGGCTGGAAATCTGTGTACTTTGGAGCCCGCCCCAGTCGTGTGCCTCTTTCGAAGCTTCTCGCAGTTAGTTTTGATAGAAAACGTCGGAAAGACGGCATTTGACTGACTTGGTTCCATGTGAGACGGCCTTTCCCTTCAGTGACTTCTCGCTCAGTTCAAACTTATTGTTCTTGATGTTGCTGGGGCGAGGTACAACTTCGGCTCCGACAATGCCACGCATGACTTTGACCTCAATGACGCCTAGTTTGTTCGCCACCTTCATGTCAGCCTTCACACGCTCGTGTTGGGCTTCGTCGACTAAAGACTGCTTGTTAGCCACACTTGCCCATGGTACCACAGGCCCTCTAAGCCAAGCAGTCATAGGTCATACCTGTAGTAACGGAAGCGAACTTGAAAGTCCGCAGCTCCCATTCATTCGTAGCGGGGTTGATCTCTTCCCGGCCACAAATCACCGACTCCTCAGGCAGGGGGAAGAAACCAGCATCCGGTCCCCTAGGGTTCTTGAAGATTTTGCCTATGACCCAATGGCCATCGACGTAGACCTGGAGAGACAGAGCATGGTTGAGGTAACCCCAGTCGTATGCTCTGTTAGCACCCATACGAATGGTGAAGTGGGTGTTGTCGACACACTCGATATACTTGGTGACGGTTGGGTGTCGAGCATCATCATCGCCAGCATCGGGAGCTTCGTACTCGGTGACATCTGCACCATTGATTTGTACAGAGACATAGATGCCGGGGACATCTTCGTTGATGGTCATGTTCGCGATTTTTGTTGACCCAAAGGTCGTATCAACCGAACAGCGCAGTAAGCGTGCGTACGTACTTGCGGAATATTGACTCGAGTTGATGTAAAAATCAAAGGCAGACGGATGGGTGCCTGAGTTGGTTGTTCCACAGTTGATGTTGGGACGCCTGGATTAAATCAACCCACAGTCGTTGTCGAGTGAATGCTCATGCAATAATTCAATATTGAATAAACATCTTATCGATGACAGACAATAGACGAACGTACCGATAGCAGCAAGCTGTCCCTCCGATCAGTTCCCGTTGCCTTTGACTGGGTTTTGATGGTGGCCACATGCAGACTTACCTTTGGGAAGGTACGGTTGGGAGCCTCCTTCAGTTTATCTGTTACTTCACTTGACGATCCGACAACAACGTGCTGGTCTGCGGTCTTTAATGCAAGCTAGAAAAGTTATATAATTGACTTGATCACAAGTATGGCGGGCCCTATATTTGCGGCAATGCTATGGCAATGGATTTGTAGATAAATGAATACTTGCTGCCGCGAACGGCTGCATCAGATGTCTGCAATGTCCAGTGGTGTAAGAGGAGGAAGGTGTGGCGCACGGACCATCGGGTGGACTACAAACCTAACATGGGATGGAGAGGTTCATGTTACACAGTACTCTCTCTACAAATATAGGCTGAGAGTTACATGCTTAGCAAGGCATATGCGCAAGTCTACTGCTGAAGCTGTCTACACACTAGGAACGGATGAGGTTGAATATATGAGCTACCGACGACTGTTATACAGGACAACCCATCGCCATTTGGGCGCTCAGCTCACCAACGAGAGGTCGAAATCAGCACCACCAGCAACACCAGTAAACCGATGTGCCCATGGCCGTAGGGCTCTGACTTCATGAGCGGTGACCAATTGCTTGCCCCGGCGATCTAAGGCCCTGGAAATCCAGTCAGTTCAGCGTATATAATGTAGGTATGTGCCGAATTTAAATCTCAACTGACTGTAACCACGAAGATTATGCACAGGAAACCACGAAGAACATGAAGACATACACACCCATTCCCATACTATCTCTCATTACGGTTGCCTGTAGTAAGCTAGAGGCGACATGCCGCGAAGAGCAGTTATCGATATCGAACTCGGGCGACTGAAATAGCTTGAGCTCAAGACTGTTTAGCAGCTCGCGAGGTACGAATTGGCTACCTGACCTTGGCGCCGGCACAACTTCATCCAGTCGTATCTTGGTGATTTATGATAGTCGATTTGCGCCACATCGTACTGACCGATGGCTCTTTTCCCTCGAAATATCTCGAAAGGGAGCAGAGTACCCTGTCATCCTGGTAGATCCATAGTGCCTATGAGAACAGCAGCTTAACCACCGTAGCATGTAGAGGTAGTTCCTGTAACGGATTCCAACATCGGCAATTCCCCCCTTTGACTTATGCAATTTGAGCATTTAGAGAAGGCAAAGACCACGATTGAGCGATGATCGCGACGCAAAACCTGAAAAACTGAGATAGTTGGAATGTCATAGCGTGCATGACTCGATATCGAGATTTGTACAGTCTATGCCAAGGGGTTGGCATGGATCGTAACTTTCTCAATGAAAGCCTTCTCTTTAGGTCGACTCTTCTTGTCGACCTCGATAGCTTCCAGCTTGGAAAGGGTCACGAGACTGTCATCGCCAATGAGCTTCCCGAACACCGTGTTCAGCCCATCCAAATGGGCGGCCTTGTCGAACAGGACAAAGAATTGGGACCCGTTGGTGGCCGGGCCTTTGTTTGCCATGGAAATAATGCCGCGCGTGTTGTGCTTCAAGGTCGGGCGGATCTCATCCTCAAAGGGGCCACCCCAGATGCTCTGGCCAGCTTTCGGGTTCTCCGGGGTCGGGTTGCCAGGACCTCCCGTCTGGATCATGAAATTTGGGATTAACCGATGGAAGGGGGACTGGTCATAATATCCCGATGCGCAGAGTGCCAAAAAATTCTGTATCATCGTAAGTAAGTATGGAATTCAGGGGGAGGATCGAGATAGTCGAGATTTCTCAGGAATAAGTACATACCTCGGCAGTTTTGGGAACACTTTCACAGAATACCTCGATTTTCAAATCGCCAAAGTTGGTATGTAACGTGACCGACATGGTTGTGTGGGAACTCTGTAATGACCTAGATGGGATAGTTGGCGGAGGTTCGCGTATGTTGGACTTGGTGATCGTTTTGCTGAGCTAACGTGTGTGATTCGGGACAGAGCTTCAGCTTCAGAGGCTCCAGCTGCCAATGCCAACCACCAGCGGACATTGGCCATTTCACGGGCCCATTCCTTGGCAAGCTAAATCAATGGACCCCGCCAAACAAAGCTACTGGAGTACATGCGAGCCCCATTCCGCACATCTCGCCCCACTCGACATATTCAGTCATATACATGTTGTAAGCAGTAAGGTAGGCATAGGACAATGGGGAAGTGTTTCTCCTATCAAATGAAACGATTCTATCAGGCATACCGAGAAGGTGGAGAGTATTAGGCATGTATAGTGAATAGCGGATTAGGGTTCAGAGGATCATTTCACTACTTCTCTCTTTTGGGCAGGTGAGGTGTATAGGTTAAGTAGTTTTAAATAATACTATTGCGACCTAATGTGGGGACTCTTGGCTTCGCAGCAGAACGAAGCAGATGCAGTGTAGTAGACCGCTTCCATCAAATGTATTTTATACCTACCTACCTAGACCCAAACAACACAATGTGTATTGCGGCGACGGATTGCTTCTCATGCACATGCAAGTTGAACCGGGGATAGGAGCGCTGTCGTGGTTACGCAGCTAACGCCATCACCCACGTTATCCGAAGGTCTTTCTTGGACGAACCACCCCACAATGTCAGCTTCCTTCCAGTCCTTCCGCCCCCGAAAAGTCCTAGATTTGTACTGCAGCACGCAGGTAGATATGGAAAGCTTGGTAATTCAACAGGTACATGGCCGGCTGGATCGCTGCAAAGACCTAGTGTCGCACGAGCGATCGGGGGAAGGGGAATCCTTCTTAATTATGTGCACCCATCTGACCGGAACATTCTACTTGGTTTCTCTTGGGCGTGGACCGGAGGAGTATATCGAAAACCGAGCAAGAGAGAGAGGTAGGTACATATATCAAGGAGCCAAGAATGAGTGCAGAGCAAACCCCCCAATGGCAATGAATGCCCCACGTAGTGTGTGTATCCAGTGTATGTGTGTATTGCTTAATTCCGACCTGCCAAACCGCCGCTTCGGTGCGCAAACTCCTCTTCTCTCATCGCTCTACTAGGACAAGATCGACCTTCAGTCACAACATTATGATATTCGGCATTTCGCAGTTTAGGGATAGACGTATCTACCGCCATCCTCCTCCTGTTGCCGCTTTGTTCTATAGATCTTCTTTCACTATCACATTGTATGAAATGTAATACGTTGCTTTTTCTGATCCGATGTAATCTGAATGCTTCAGGAGAGCTTTCCTTGGCGGTCACCATGGAGACGTGGGCTGCATCTGTGGAAGTAGGGACGGACAGCGGATTGCCTTGCATAGGTAGTACTGGAGGATCGCGGCTGATCTTAGCTAGGTTGCGTTAAAGGGCTTCTGCGTGAAGTTATTAGTCGCTGTCACAGGGAAAACCCCGCTGGGCAGCCCTTCACCATAGAGTACAGTACGTGAATGATAAAGCACCCAATTATACATCAGACCAACTCCTAAAGTCAAGATTGAGTAGAGTGGACTGTAATCGGGCACCCAATAGGGCTGTTTGGCGGTGTTGGAACTGTTCAGTTTACCTACCCTACCACTGCCCAAATAACAACCTCTACTGACCAACCTTGGAGCCATCCATTCACAGGCATGTATGCCCTAGGTTACATGCTTACTTTTCTTAGTTGAGCGCCGAGTTCCTTTGGAAGCGGCTAGCCTACTGTACCTGAGAAACGGCTGAATGTTTGTTTTGTTGTCACCGAGTGTGAGAGAGGGAGAGACAATGAGAGAAAGAAAGAAAGAAAGAAAGAAAGAAGAGGAGAGGTGTGAGAGAGAGCATTATCCCGCCAGTTCGCTCTGCACTAGAAAGACATCAGGAAGCCAGGCCAGCTCTATCCTAGTAAGGAAGTGTTTACTATTTCCCACTTATTGTTAAGTGGTTGTAACGCCAATGCCGGTTTTTTCTACTCGGAGGTTGCAGCGCAAGCCAACAGCAAAATGGATGGTCGCATCCAACCAATCCTGCTATCTTGTTGATACTCCCATGTGCACAACCAGCCAGTGACCGAGCGACCGACTGATGGAGTGAGTGAGTGAGTGAGTGAGTGGTGACTAAAGGCCATTGAAAGAAGTGAGTGACGAATTCGAAGGTTCGGATACGACAGACAGCCTTTTTCTTGCTAAACACCTAACCTACCTACCTAACCTACCTACCTAACCTATCCATTGATGCTTGCTTGCTGCGTACTGAGTGCTGCGTACTACAACGTACAACGTACAACTACAAGCACAGCTGTAGTGGGACCCCACTTGCGGTTAGTTCACCCAACTCGCCGTAGGTTGTCATCGCATCAGCATGGCTGTGTACTTACGTACCTACCTAGACGCAGGCCGGGCAATAACATACATTTGCTCATCAGTGATACATTATTATTCTTGAGGGGGGGAAGAGCCCATCCTCTTTCTTTCACCACTCCCCGGCGGCTGCAACTAGAATTAACACAAAGACAACGTGCACAGGAAGACCCTTTCAAAGCCGAACCGGAATCGCCTGGTTCTAGTGAGTACCAAGCGACAAACAACCCGACAAACAAGGTCGATTTAGATGACCCAGTGGAAATTGTTCCTGGAAGGAAGTGTGAGCCTGGGTGTACCCTTGCGATTGACGGCACGGAGCCTAGGCTGGCCTTTAGACTGGGAGCAGCCCCTCCAAAAGGATAGGCGACCAGCATCATCATCAATACTGTACTCTATTGCACCTGAGGAGTCCGCCCAAAACACAATCCCATCTTAGTCACGGCCCGCGCCTACGATTCCGAACCCGTCGCCGAACCAACCCCCAAAACCTCAAAGCCTCTATCCCCCCGACAGCGCCTGAAAAGGCGGACCACGAGGAGAATACATGCCACCTCTCCGACCTAGGTTTCGATCCAGTGCTCGACCTGTTCGCGGCTGCTGCATTCGTCGCCCGGCATCATCAACTCCCCCATTGCCCGGCGTCAGCCTTGACCCAAGGCAATAATGACGGACCGGATACCCGCCTTCGTACGGGTTTCTGGCCCCCCGAATAGCAGCTTTCTTGTGGGCTATCCTGGTATATCCGCGACACTGGTAGGTGCAACCCGATTTTTCTGCAGACGCTCGTGTAGGACTTGGTGCCTGTTGTCTCTTCAGCTCTTCGCTCGCCGCCGTCGCGCACCCACATCACGCGGGGGTTCGCAAGCCTCTAACATAAAGGCCTGACGACGACAACTGCAAGATCCTCAGCATCGAATCACCCCCGTGCCGCTCTTGGTTTGGATGAATGTCGTTGACTTTTATAATAAATAGCCACGCATCGAAGGAAAGGTCGAAATCCGACCCGCTGCAGGCTATTCGGCGCCTGTCGCCATATCTCTAGTCCGAATATGCCTTCAACGCAGAGAAACCATTCATCCCGCCGCCGAAAATGTAGCAAAACGTCATCTGGGGACTCCGCGACGGGACACGACCGATGTCGTCGGAAAAGAATTACTGTTGTTTCGGTGCGCATCGGGAAAGGAGGCCGAGAACGTCATTGCGATGGACCTACCCTTTGTCTTATTCATCCCTTTCGGACGCGGGGGCGAAGAAACGAATAGAAGAATACCGCCAGCGTCGCTACAGCTCCCCAACAGGGTGCTTGAGACGTATTACGAATTGGTGGTCACGGTGCAGCAAGGGCAGAGCGTACAGAACAAATACGCATTCCCGGTGCCATTACAGAGATACGATACTCTATCGACTTTTGGGATGTACAACCGGCCCGAGACGAAGATTGCGACCGTCGACAATGTGGTCACTCTGGGTATCTCTTTACCCAGATGGAGTTATGGCCCAATGGATCCTATTACTGTCTTCATCAAACTTGCGCCAAACCTCGATTGGATGGCCAAGGCACGGAAAGTGACGGTACAGAAACTCACGCTCGCCATTGAGGAGGAGATAACGTTCAATCCCGAGGGCGACGAGCCACAGAAGAAGGTCAACAGATTACAGAAACACGTACAGGCAGTTGGCACCAAACTTCCCGAGGCCGGTTACGTTACGAATATGGGCTTCATCTTTCCTCATAAGGATCTCAGAGACTCACAGGGCATTATACGCCGAGGCCAGCCTGCCTTTCCCAATTACGAAGTGCCATCATTTACCACCACGTCAACTCTGTATAAGATCGAATTTTTCCTCACAATCAAAGTAAGTATCGATGGGACACAAAGTGCCTTCATAAAATGCTCACCTCGCATCGCAGGCCCACCTGACTTCAGCTCGAGACATCACATTACGCCAGCCTATTGTCATCTGCCCGATGGATCATCAGGCTTGCAAAGAGGAAATGGACGCAATCGAGCAATCCGCTAAGGAAGCCTCACGTGTCGATCAGAATAACCCCATGCTGCCCGCGCCGACGATCATATTGGCAAACGACCACAACGCACTCAGGACACTCGGGCTTTGCATGGTTGGCGGGCAAAAGAAACCGCTGATCGACTGAGCTCACGATCTAGTACTAAAATATAGCGAGGTGCAGCAAGCAAGCGCGTGCAGTGGGAGTCGAATGGAGGCCAATACCGCTTCTGTGTCTATATATCACAATTGCGAGTCTGTCGAAGTGACCATTGCGTCATTCCAGACTTATGCCGACGCAGCTGGTCGGGGTTCCCAGGGCACAGTTGCTGACCATGGCCCTGGGCACAGTTTTCAATGGCGGTTTGTTGTTGTTTGCCAATGAGCCCGAGTCACATGTCACTGCTCTGGCCCTTTCGAGCAACGGGGACGAGAGGAAGGGCATTTTGAACGTGCAAGCTCGCAGTTATTATCCATCGCCCTTTCAGCACCAAAAGCCATGAAATCGAACATATAGAGCGAGGCGATGTTCAGACTTGAGCTAGGACTTGCGATCGACACTTTTTGCGCATCAACTGGGTCGACACGTTGAGCCAGGAAACGCAAAACATTGATTCCACGGGGGTAGCCATCATCCTGTCAATGATGAATTTGGCCAGTGAGATGCCGAGGCGAAAATATCCCTTGGCAAGGTACGAGCATACGGAAGTAACGACTGGCGTTTCTGGAACGAAACTCAAATCGGACGGCCTGGGGCCATAAGGGGGGGACACGGCGTCACGAGATCTGACATTACGGCAAGCACTTTCTGACCTGGGAGGATACCCAACCGCACGGTGCTATGCGGCGTTTTATAGGAACTGTTTCTTCTTCTTTTTTAATCTCTCTTTCGAAAGATATGGACAGGGGCCACATAATTTGAGACGAGCAAGCACGATGAGCAACTAGGAAAGGAAGCTCTGGGAGGGCCTGGCCTGGCCTGGCCTGGTCTGACCGCCGTCTTCTTTTCTACCATGCTTCGGACACCTATTAATGATGATGGCCTCCCGACTGCCCTTTTATATTTTTGGAGGTAGTCTGGTCTCTGCGAGCGTCGCCTCTCAGTCTGCGTAGACTACATCGGACTTTGCGACAATGGGGGATGGGTTCTCCACGGCAGATTCGAGATCCTTGAGAAGTTGTGGGTGCGACTAGATCAGCAAGAGCTGGAATGGTCGGATAAAGATCTCGAGTATATATATATATGCAAATAGCGCGCTCCATCAAGCACAACAAAGGGACTGCCCAACAAGCTTGCAGATCCTAGAATCAATGGCCATTTCGAGACAATGCCTATCTTATTTTGAGTCTCGGTGAATGAATGCACAGGGGTTGGCCCCTTCTTCTGCCATATCTCGCTCCCAAAACTTCACACATGGGGGAGACACCTTCTAGTATTAGAAAAGAATTGGAGAGCAAGCATAAGTAATATGTCCTCATAGTTATAAAATAAGTAGTGTCTACTATTCTCAGACGGCTCTTCAGGGCTATAAGATGAGAAATAAAAGTATATAGAAGCAAAAAGAAATCATGACAAGAGTGGGATTCGAACCCACGCCAGTAAACTGACTACGGTTTTGGTTGAAAAGAGGAGAACCTCGTAGGACCTAAACGTAGCGCCTTAGACCGCTCGGCCATCTTGCCTGCTTGATATTGCAGATGTGAGATTATGCTCTTATCGGAGTACTAGTCGCAAAATTCTTCACTCTGAAATCTTGCCCTCCACTTTTGCCCGCCTCGAGTGCCAAAGTGCTGAGCTTGCGTAGGTTTAGCTGTAAGTAGCTTTTGTGCGGGGCCAGAGCCAAGTAGCGCCAATGGCTGCCGACTGCTATCGGTCGCTCAACTTTTTGTTTGGTCGAGCATTGTTTGAGTTTGGTCCCTGGATCGCATATTATATCCTGGCTTTATTCGCTTTCTCGTTTTTAATACTGGGAATTCCCCGGCCCATACAATCTTGCGGTCACTCATATCGAATCGTTTCCGCTTCGAGTAGATCCCTTCTGCAACATGGCGTACGACGACGAAGACCCCACGGCCGCCCCCCCACCAGTCATTGCCCGAGATGACCCGTCGTCGAAAGGCGAGAACAACGTAGATGTTGAGGACGCAGAAGCCGACGAAGCTGTCTCCGACTTCCGAAAGTTCGCTTCGTCGCTCCCCGGCGGCGGCGCAAAAAATGGCGGTGGTGCGGTAAATAAGAAGGCGGCGCCCCACGTCTCCAGCAAGACGGTGCGCCGCGGCGAGAAGGATTTCGAATCGCACGGCACCCGCCTTCAAGAGACTGCACTAGAAACGAGCCGCACCGCGATGCACGACGTCCTCAGCTACACCCGCACCCAGATGCCTGGCAACTACATGACGGGGTGGTATTTCCCGGAGCACTGGGCGGACGAACTGGGCGAGGATGAGAAGCCTGAGGGGCTTTGGAGGCGCGATCGCGTGGTGGTGCTGGAAGCCGAGAAGGGTCCGATGACGAAAAGCATGGGGCGAGTGCTCCGGGGCGCCCCGAAAAACGTACCGGGCTGGGATAAGGCTTGGTTGCTGCCCGAAGAAGCCCTCTACTTGGTGGAACGGGGAGACTTGCTGTTGCGCTGGCCCAGAGGCACCATTGAGGATATATTCCCCCCTCCCGAGGAGGTCGACGGGGCAAAACGAGAGGTCGCTCGAGGCGAGGATGGGGAATACGAATTGGGTTTGCCGCTTAGTCTTCAGGCCGCATATTCACTCTTCATCGGCAACGACGGCGACAGAGGCAAGATCACGCTAGAGAAGTTCCAGGTCTATACACAACTCCGACGTGCTGGGTATCTGGTTTCGAGGGCTAGCTCACTCCTTGATCCGCCGCCTCCCTCTGACACTCAGACTCTCTGGCAGAGACTTTTCTCCCTCATATCATCACCAAAGTCCGACACGCCCAAATCCCACCCGCCCTTGGGCCCCCTGGTTAAGCCAGGACTATATCGCTCCTATGCATCGGTATACCACCAAGTCAGCCTCATTCCCAGGCACAAACCGACATCCACGCCCAATACGCCTGCACCCGAAGGGCCCTTCACGGTGGCCTATCACGTGTTCAAATCCCGCCCCGGGTTCACCAAAACCAACCTGCCGCTGCCCGACTTCCGGATCGCCATCGTCAACGCGCGCACGACCAATGTCCCCGACCTCGATGAGATGGAGCGCCTCCTTGACTCGACGCCGTGGGACCCGCCCAACGCCAAGAGTGGCGCGGGGGGACCCGGCATCGGCCACATGTACCAACGCCTCAAGCATGGCTGGAGGAACGTGATCGTGGCGGTCAACGACAACGGCATGGTCAGTTACTTGGAGTTCATGGAGACAGCGTTTGGCGAGGAGAAGCTTTTTGAGCGCTTCGATGCCAAGCCGCACGTGGGTGGGAAGAAGTCCGGTGGCGGCCGGAATCAGAGGGGCGGACGTGGTGGTAGAGGTGGACGTGGCGGTCGGGGCGGCAGAAGGTAGGAATGGTAATGGCGATGTGCTTTCTGCATTGCGACTGAACTACCATTTGACCTTACCAGGCAGCTGAGCAGACCTGGGTGGAACGTTTCGTCGTACCATATACAAATGGTTCCAGCCCGGCTTCAGGAATACCCTGCGTCACTGATTGGAAACCTCGCTACTAAATTAGCTAACAAAAGAGCTACATATGTGGAGGTGATCATATACAGGCAAGCATCAGCGTTGGCATACTGAACCTGAAATTCGATATGCTACTCTCACTTTTACTGTGACCAGGGACCAATATCAAAAGGAACCGGGTCACATAGGGTGTTCTGGTCAGGGCAGTAAACTGCGACATGACTAGCACGCTATTGGCGACACTCGGGATCATAGCATTAGATTGCATGCATTCCACGCTCTCATCATTTGAGTTACGAAGCTTGGTTATGTTTGGTACTTAGACTCCTGGCAGTGGCAATCTGAGACTGAACACAATTTCATTGGCCCCTACAGGTTAAGGCTTCTCGAGCTGGGTTCAACAAATGAAATTCGGTTGCGATGCTGCTGTGCCTCATTAAGTTGAGGCTGAAATACCTTCATAATGTATAAGCCAGTTTTGCACATAGCTTTAGGCAGATGGTACTTAGCCTGCATCACAATCCGAGTTCACAAGTGCAAACTTGAACCCCTCTGTTGGCCAGCATCACATGACGGTTCTGCACCGACCCCTTCTTACATCATGAGGCCAATGGTGACAGGCGAGTAGTCATTGCCAAGTCCTCTACATAGGTAAGGTAAGGTAAGGTAAGGTAGGTAGGTAGGTAGAGTTAGCAGCTAGAGGAATCTAGGAAGACGCTGGTTGGACTGATGGGGTTCCACAAATACTGGAAACCCACTTTATGTATAGGTAACCTTAGGCGGTTTCTACAGTTATTATTAATACAAACATGAATAAGTTGGTGCACCTTTGCCAAGGCTCTTCAAGAAGATTGAACCCCCTTGACAAGTCACGTCACAGTAACACAGGTAGGATTCTTAACAGCATCATAAGAGAAAAGACAATTATCTGCATCCCCTCCCTTTTGGACTTCATTTTCTTTTTTATGACAGGCTATGCTATCTCAAACGTCAGCTCGTATGGTTTTGTGAAGTTTAGCCGCAGCTGAGTGTCAGCATCTTACAGATACAGTGGCAAGTATTTAGGTAGGCTAGGGATTGATTACTCTGATCAGACACAGGCAGAGGCTTGTGACTTACAGCAGACAAAATTGGCGGTAGTAAGCCTCCTCCTTATGCACCAATCGTGAATTATACGACCAAGTGCCACCCCAGCCTGCATGGGGGGCAGACAATAGGCTGACCAGAAACGACGGAGCGATTATCGGCGCATCCTCTAATGGCATCTGGCAGTTCTTAGCCTTGGTATTACCTCCAGTTTGCTCCTGCCTGGGCATTCTCATTCTTTGCCGGTGCTAAGCCACTGGACTTGACTCCGAACGATGTGCAGAGGTCGGTGGGGTTGTAGGTATTTTTGGTGGTCACTGGTGGCAGGAATGCCGAATGTGTCAAACGTCAACGTATCATCGACTCGAATCCATGCTATAGACCAGGGATGTTGCGTGCGTTGTGTGTGGGCTTTGTGTGTGTTTTGCTGTTCTGGGAAATGGACAGAGAAGGCCAACGGCCCCAGACGCAATCCAGCCATTGACAGGGGAGGCAGCGTGCAGGGGACACAGGTTCCTCTACAGTTACCGGGGTCTGGTGCTAGCAACCTGCACCAGCATTCCATAGTCAATCAATATACCTCAGCGGGGAGGAGGGAAAAAGGAGCAACGAGTCGCCCTCATGAATGAACAACAGTGGAGGCGCTAGAAATAACCTGGCAGTCTGTGAGAAACACCAAAGGAAAAAATTGAGAGAAGGGAAACAAAAGGGCATGGAAGGTTGCCTAGTGACCTAACCTTAGACGATGACGGAATCTGTTTATCAAATTGTCTAATTGTCTCTCGTCATCGTCTCCTTCATAGGCGCAACATGCAATAGCCGTCAAAGACTGGAGACAAAGTGCGACAACAATGGCAACTAGGATTGCGTGTGTTTGGTTGGCTCGCTACACCAGAAGGGGCTCCGCCATGCTTGCTTTGCTTGCATTTGCGTTTTCCCGCTGTTACACTCTGGCAGTCTGGGGCGGCCAACACTAACACGCCAACACCACCACCACCATCACCAACTACCTACTTACCCAGGTTAACAACTACCGGATCTGCCTATTACCTCTTCTTTTTCCGTCCTTTCTTACTCTCCACCCCATGTCAAATGGAACTGGCATGTCCCGTAACGTTTGTGTTCATCAACAAGTCACATTGGGGAATGACAGTAGCTATGTCATCCGGGGCTCTCTGACTCACGGAATGGGCCAACGAGTGAGGATAATGGCAGAGGCAGAGGCAGAGCCAACCAGCCAGTCATCTTATATGACACTGTCATACGCAAGGGATGCGATACGGCGGGATGTCGGCCGGCCCTTGGACCTGGCATGTAAACAAGTGCAACTACTATTATTGAACATGATCAACGGGCCTACCTAATAAGTACTTACATACGGCAACCAGTTTTTAATTACAGCCCTCTTTGGGGGTGGCCTGTTCGTCGCACCAGCTGCTTGATTGCTTACCTTACCTCTTACATACCTACTCCGTATAAAATAGGACAGTAAGTTACTTAAATGCACGCACACCAGCAAGAAGAGATCAACACCTAGGTTAGGTAGGCAATGAAAAGGTAGCCACAAAGTGACAGCAGTGCTTTTCTTCTCTTGTCCTATCGCTGTTCCTTGTCTCAAAACTGTTCCGATAGTCGATAGATACTAAAAGTAGAAGACCAGTCTCCCGTAAGTTACTCCGGGGCCAACACACACTGCCTGTTGCGTCTGGTTGATGGAGGAGGTCTTGTACGCCGTACTGCGCCCCCCTTTGCTCTGCCTCCAGTAGACGTACAACTCTTCGGAACTCTCATGGCTTTTCCACTCTAGTGTTTCCACATATATTGGGTTACGGATGTACCCAATCAGCTTTAGCGAATCCGGGCGACTATGTATTTTCCTTGGCACTTGGTTGCATCGTGTGCTGGGCACCTAAGGTTACGCTCTCCGAAATTTGAATGAGCCTGGGCCGCCGTGGTCTTCTTTTTCTTCTTGGTTGTCAAGATCAATCAGATAGATGGATAGATGCCTTCATAACGAGACTCGAGGTTAGCCGAGATGGATAGCAAAGACTTTCAGCTAGTTGTCGCCTTTTCGCAACTCAAATTTCTGACTACCTCTGACTAACACTGAAGTTTCCAACTTGAATTCTTACTTCTTGGCTCCTCCTCCTCCCTCCCCCCCAGTCCAGAGTCCAGTCCAGTCCCGTCCCCTCCACCTCTCACAAGAAACATTAACTTATTAGGAACTTGGAACTCGGGCCACACCACAGTTGATTGATTACTCTTGCCTCTCTCTCGCTCTCTCACTGTCTGTTATTACCTGGCCCAATTTTCTCCTAAAGTTTCAACTTGTCCCCAGCTCAACCTCAACCCATCATCACCCGTCCCTCACTCATCACACCCAACTCTCTTTTTTTTCTTTAATTCTTCCTTTAGTTTTCTGGCGACCACCATACTTGTTCCAACTTGACTTATCGCAACGCGCCCGTCGTCTGTAGTGGTTTTGTTTTGTTTACAAGACTCGACCGTTGGACTTGGAGCGACTCCGAAACTACCTCACCCGTTGCGGCGCGCGAGTCCCAATCTTAGGTATCTGCTCGCTCTTGCTGCATACACATACAACAACCAAACCCACAGAGGAAACGAACGGGTCGAGAGGCCTATACCTACTTACTCAGTTGTGGATGTGGAGCTTGACAACAAGTCTATTTTCTCGGCCGCGCGACAACTCTCCAGCTCACTCACTGCACTAAGCCCGGCCGATACGCGTCAACCACCCAACCCAGGCAAGTAAAGTAAGTCTATTATTGCATTCAACCATTTTGCCATTTTGCACTTGTCAAGCTGTCCTTCCCTGTGGCTGCGACAAGTAACTGGTGGCCTCGCATTTCAAACTAATCAGCCATCTTGTCACTAGCCGCACGTTTCCACACCCAGCAAATCCACCACTCTCATTAGGAGACACCCGTCCGCCGTTGTTTTGGTCACCAAATTCCTACGACATAACACCACACACTTTCGATATATACCTGGTCGTCGGTGGTCGACCCTTGGCTACCACCGAGATCCAACAGTAACAATCTCAAACTCAACACCCGATCCGGCGTACTCGCTCACCCCATCCATCCTGTCAAGATGGAGACCGGATCTGAGCGTAAGCTATCCGCCACACCTAACGGTCAAGATCGCGGTACCAGCGAGTCTGCTGTTGTCGACAGGTATGTGCTACGCTTCCTTTACCTCCGGGACCTGAGTTGGTTCCTTCTCTTGAGTCATTATGAGTGAAGTTTGTTATCTTTGTTTCTTTCCAATCTTTCCTATTCTCCCCTTCATCCAGCCCAAGCTGGGCACTCCCCGTCCCGTCCCGTCCTGTCGCCGCCATCGCCACGACGTCCGGTGCTATTGTCGCCAGTCCCAAGCTGTTCCATCGCTCTTGAGGCTCTTCACCTCCACCGGTGGGGACTATATGACGATGATTAAATGGGGTCTCTCACAAGAATGGGTGAAACGATAGTCTACTGGACTCAACCCGGTTGAACTTTTTCGAACCTAAATTGTACTCCTTCATCCTGCAATTCCTCATCCTGCATCCCGCATCCCACCTCTGAACAATTTCAGATTGGGTACCGATAATTCTGCTGCACCCCCGTTTTCCAAGCTCCATACCTCTCTACGCTGCCAATCACAGTCAACCCCGTTCCCTTGACGAGCTTTCTCTCATCTCGCCCATCACCACCTGCCTCAAGACTTTTTTCACCCTATTCTTTCTTCGGGTTACGCCACATTTTCGGTGCTCCAACTTAGCATGGGAAGATACGGCTTTCGAAGGTGAGGTTCACTGGTCACACTTTGCGCTCATTCTGTCACTTGGTTCCATGTGGTTGGTTCTGGGCAGTAACCGGTCCAAAACCAAGTTGGCCTCCCAACTAAAACCCGAGAATTATACTCGACTATTTCTCTCAATCCGTTCCCTGTCCCCACACTTCTCTATAGCCTTTTCCCCTCGCTACGAGTATTCCGACTATAGGTTACCACTATCTCGGAGTAGCACTTTCACTTAGCCACAGCTAAGCTCTACCCGCCCCAAACATACTCTATTCATGCTCACCAAGAAACCGAACGGTCAACTACATACATACATACCTACCCTTCACTTCACTTCAATCCTTGTGCATCTGCATATTTCCCCTCCCTTCACTTTTGGCCTGTTAAGGAACCGTCTTTCATACGGCACTCACCCAAAGCATACTCAAAGGATTTCAATCCTCATTCAGTCCATGCCCATTGCATCAAGATATTATGCACCAACTCATGTCATTGGTGCATTGCGAACTCAAACTTGTCATCTGAAGTCACTTTCTTTTCTCTTCGGGTCCGCAATCTTGTCGTCCCTTCCTTCAGCTATTTCCAGCTGTGGCTTGGCGTAACGTCCATTTGGTAATCGGATTGTTCTACTCGTCGATTGCCAGTCTGGAAGTGAAGCTACACGGGGCCCTTGCTCTTTCCGTCTGCACCGAGTGGTGGGGACATGCAGCCATGTGGCTCTTTCCCTCACTAAAGGCTCTTGACTCTGATGATATCGTCTTATCAACAATTTTGCGTCATGACAATCTGGACATCATGCTGACACGCAGCCGCTACAGACGTGCCACCACTACCGCCGCCTCCAATGGCTCACTCAAACCGGAAGACATCGATAGCGCCGATGAGACGGCTCTGAGCCCGCCACCCTCTAGCATGGCTTCTAGCGTCAGCCCCGATGTATTGGGTGATGAGATTATAGTCGGCACTAACACTCATGCTCCCGTGCTCAATGGACAAAAATCACCTTCTCGTTTCACCTCGGAGCCTGAAGATGTTGAGATAGCCCGAGACGATGGGTCTGGCAGTACCCATTATCCGAAGCGGAAGCGTTCTTCCATCTACAACGACCTCAGCGAGGACAAGCTTGAGGGAAGCTTGCCTAGTGGCGCTGATGACGGCGATGAGAGACCAGCCAGCCGCGCCACATCCGTTCGAAGACACGGCCTTGGTAGCAACATGTCCGTTCTTCTAGGGTACTGGAGAGACTCGCCTGTCACCAAGGCCGCAGGCAAGCATGCAGTCGTTGGATTCATGGATGTTCGGGACCGCCTGCGTACACGCATCCAAAACACCACACGGAACGGGGACGCCATCAATACTCGCCTATTCCCCGTGCCTCCTGGCCCCGGTGGTAGTTGGGTAACGTTCGAGCGCGTTGTCTTTCAAGATCATCTCATCGGTCTGGACCACAACCAGGTCAAGGAATTTGTCAAGATCCGTACAGCTGAAGAAGTTCAGATCGAGGATGAGGAGACCAAGAGAAAGAACGACCTGGCCGCGGTAAAGGAGGCGATCCGCCGAGTTGAGAGGAACCCCCCTCCGGAGACAGCACAGCCGCCCGCTATAGCATACGGGCTTGAAATCCCCGAGGATGTCCACATCACCACTCGTCCAGATAGCAAGCGTCGCCGTACGGGTAGTGCGGTTGGCACAATCGCTGGCGCTGGCGGGGAGCCTGTCATCTCTCGTATGCAGCCCCAGGCTCAGCCCATCTCTCACCATCAGCATGAGCTGGCTCAGGTATCCCAACCTTCGCCAATGTCCCATCATCATATGGCACCCATTCGCCAGCAGCCACAGCATGTTGCAATTCAACAGCATCAACAGCAAATCCCCGAGAATCTTCCAGGTACTAGACCAACTCGGATCATGGTGGGCTGTTGGAGCAAATCCTCCGCCCCAGAAGATTCGGAAAAGCACGCGGTCTACGGTATTCTTGGTGCTAATGACATGTTCCGTGTGAAGCTCGTGCGGGAGACCATGGATGGGCGTTTCATTAACGGTAACTTTCCCACCGGGGCAGGTGCCTTGTGGATCCCGTATGAAGACGTGACGATGCTTCCGCACCTCCAGAATCTCACTAGATCTGAGATGAAGGAGTACTGCCGCATCAGACAGTATCAGATCGACTCTGGAGAGGGCGATGACGAGCGGGTAGCAAATGAAACCAAAGCAGTGTATGAAGCGCAGCGTCGTGCTGCCATGAACCCAAAGATTGCTCCCACGCCGTCTGGACGACCCAACCTCGCGGAGGAGCTACCGCCGAGCCCTAAGCCGGAACAGCCTATGCATCACGATCTCCGCCATCGTGGGCGTGAGATGATGCCGAATGACATGCGAGGTACGTTACGCTCGACTGCATTTCTTGATAATGTGTGATACTGACATAGATTCAGCCCCTCGTGGAATGACGGACGCCGAAATGCGCCAAAACGGTCGCAATTCCAGTGCAGATGCCATGGAGCGGACCAACAACCTTGCCCGTCGCGAGATCAGTAAGATGGAACACGCACAGATGAGGCAGTATGGCCCCCCTGGTGGACCTGGTGGACCTGGTGGACCTGGCCGTCAGATGCAGAATGTGCCGGGCGGCCACCATGACAACCGCACCATCTTTAGTGACAACATGGGTCGGTTGAACAAGGTATGGCAGTCTCAGGAGGCTCAGCGTATGCAGCCACCTCCTCAACAGGTGGCGCCGCCGCCCATGCAGATGCAGCAGCCCATGCCCGTCAACGATGACTCTAGCAAGGTCTATAACGGCATGAAGTACGAGCGAAAGCAGACGGGGCCCTTTGCTGGAAAGCTGGCTAGTAATGGCACGATTATCAGCATCGATGGAGAAGACTACGTCGAATATCGTGTCCTTACTAAGGTCCAGTTCTTTTAATTCTGAGACCGTTTAGGGTTGGGATCGCAAAGGTGGAAGCATCACTTCACGGCATCTCTCGTGTATGGAATAATCATGTACTTTTACTGGTTTCTCTCTTGATACCCATTTCTTTCCATGCGGATGCATTCGTTAGGTAGTTAGTTAGTTGATCCGACAATAAGATGTCACGTCAAGTCAACGCTGAAGGGGTATCCAATGTGTATGTCGGTCTGATAACTGTTTATTCTATGATTGATTAACGTTGAATGATTTAAGGGACGTTTATTCCAGTGTACAATTAAACTGCACTTGGCTAAGTACGGTATTGTAAACGAGACTGACTGCCCAGAGGCGCGGGAGGGAATAAACATGTATCTCTCTGAGGTATCTCATTTGCACACGCACACACACACCCACTCCCGCAATGCATCTAGGGGGAAATCGGACTCGCTAGGTCGTAAACATATATTCGTTGTCATCAGTTTGCTCTAAGAATCCATTTATTTTATTTTCTTCTCCTCAATATACATTGGTGACGTCCCTTTTCCCTTCTGCTACTTGCCTGGCCGCATCAGCTAGTTCCTCCCGGACCATTCCTTGACGTTGCGCGTGCGCGAACCCGTTACTCATAGCAAAACAGTCAAACTCATAAGGGCGAAAGAGCATTTCAAAACTCATGATATATCTCTCTAGTTGCGCGCCGTCCCGCAATCTACCACACAAAAGGGTACCTGCGCGTGAATCGGCGGGGATGTGGTATGGTGTGGCGTGGCGATCATATCGCGAACGCAGCCGCCATCACCATGTACGCCAAACCAGCGAGGACCGCCGGCGAGTCCGCGCCGCTGGACTGCAATGGCGCCGTGCCGGATCCCGTGGGGCTGGGCTTTCCGTCGGCGCCGGTGGGCGTGACGATGACGACGGCCGTGCTGGTGGCGTCGGGCGAGCCCGGCATGGTCTGGACCTTGGTGGTCAGAGAGGGCTTGCTGCCTTGGTCGCTTCCGCCAGGAGTACTAGTAGTGCTTGCTGTCGTCGTCGGGGCGGTGGTGGAAGAGGATAGGGACCAGTTGCCACTTGCGCTGGGAGAAGAGACGGATGGCGAGGAGGCGGAGGGGGAGGAGATGCTTGCGCTGCTTATGGACACAGCAGCTGAGCTGGAAGATGCAGCAGACGAGGAGGAGGCGGTGGTGGTTATGGTACTGTTGCTGAAGACCAGGCTGTCGGTGATGGCCGTGGCAGCTGCGGCGGCACCGGCGGCGTTGAAGGCCAGGGCCACCAACAGGCTGGAGTGAGAGGGTGAGAAGCGCATCGTGTACTTTTCTTTCCTTTTATTATCCTTGGCTTGCGACGCGAGGTGCCTTGCAATGTCTACCAAACGAAGCGTTGCGAAAAGAAAACAGAGGATGGGTAGACAAACAGGATCAAGAATTGAGGGTACCTATCGGTTATAATCGACACCCTATGCGACTCTGCTAAAGAATCAAAGAGCCGGGAGGGAGGGTTAGAGGCCAAGACAGATCGGAAGGGAGGCGGTGGTCATCATTGACAGCTCGCAGTTCGTCAGCCATTCCGCAAGTCCACTTACGACTACAAGCTGACGGTCCCATCCTATAGGATTTCGCGGGTGCCGACATACAAGGCACATGACCCGACCCTCATTACATTACCGCATTCAATCAATTGCAATCGCGGCGGCTGAGCCACCATCTTGCTTACATTTTGGGGGCTGGGGGGTTCGCCCGCCATGCAGGAAAGGAAGGTATGTTTCTGTTTTTGGGAGGGGGAGATGTGAGTGAGTATGCGAGTATGCATGTACGGACTGCCACAGCCGACGTCGATCCCTGCCCCTTCGCTTACTGGTTTCTGTTTACGTTGCCCGAACCGCGCACGTAAGCGCCAGCTCTGATAACCCATACATCCGACCCGATGTATCCGCGTCTATCGATGGAATTTGCTTCTTCTGGTATTTATCTTTCATCCTTCCTGTTATGTGTGTTTTGCATTCCGCTGGGCTAGCTTCACTGTAAGCTGACTGACGATACAAACAGACGCCATCCATCATCGCCCATTGCACGAATTGATAGGCAGGCAAGCGATGGACGGATGTGTCGTGGCATCGAGTTAGAGGGGAGGGGGAAAATAACCGGACCAACAACTTTTGGCCGCGGCTAGCAGATCTGCATCGCATCAAGACAACCCTGACGAACGACTCCCCAGCCCGGGGGGTTAACTTGGGGTAAGGTAGGTGGAGAGTCAAATGTCTATTGGCCGGTTGACTGCTGGGTAACACCACTCTCTGCATTGCCTACTTATTGAGGGAGGGGCTGATGCTGTGCTACAGACTGCATTACCTGCTCGATAGTATATGTATTGGTCCATAACTGGAAAGCCTGCTGCATGTTCGAGATAACATGGACGATGCAGGCTGAATTTCAAGACTATATAGTATCGCACGTAAGAAAACCGCCTGCGAGGCATGTCGCCAATACTGTATCGCACTATTTACTTTGTACGGGGAACGGCGGTTTCCGCGCTGGCATACAATGGAGAAGGCCAGTATGCTTTCTTCCGCGCGGCTATGGCATTGTATATGCAAGTACCCGTCCGTTTTGTACCAGAAATAGTAGCTGGTCCCCCATATATATGAATCATTGTTTCCGAGGTGTAGCAAACTTTCTTCCACTCCGGGACAAACCGAGACAAGACAGTTGGTCACGAGTCCTGGAGTTTGATCCAATACAGCTGGCAAACGACACACCGAATCTTGGTTACTATTTGGGCAAGCATATTGTGACAGAAAGCAAGATCTCTACGTGGAACGGGCCTCCGAATATAGTGTTAGACAACCTCCATTCTGTATCGTAGTTGGTAGATAGAGGGCAATCTGAACTAGATACCCCAGGCTTCTTATCCTGATGCTGAACACCTAGTTTTTTATACCTATGTTCAGGCAGCCCAGCCCTGCAAAAGATAGTATCGCCAAAGAAAATAGAACAGACATTTCTTCCGTACGATCGATCCCCCTTTCCTCCAGAGAAAACGCCAAAGTCAAAGCCCGGTCAAGTCGACCAAAACAAAATCCATTTTCATCACGCTTACAGCCAAACAAAATCCAGCAGCGAACGCCAGACATTACGTTCCAGTTCGGTCTTGCCGCTCTAGACAATTCCTTCCTTCCTCTTACTCGAACCCGGACCAAGGCGTCCCCAACACGCGCCCTTTAAGATCAATCTTGACCCCCTCCGCGCGCAGCAACTTCTTCTTCTCGTCAATGGTGATCCCCTCGCCGTCCCCCGTGACCCACTTCCCCTTGAACCCGCCCAGCGAGCCGCCCGTCGCCACGACGCGATGGCAAGGGACCTGGGGCGCAAAGGGGTTGCGGCGGAGGGCGCCGCCGACGGCGCGGGGGCTCGACTGCAGGTGCGCCGACAGCAGGCCGTACGTCGAGACGTGGCCCGCGGGGATCTGGCAGAGCGCCGTGAGCACGCGCTTCTCGAAGGGGGTGCGGTTCGAGGCCGCGATGCGGGCGAGTTGGGGCGTCATGTCTTCTGGTTCTTTGGAGCCTTTGGAGGAGGGGGGTGGCAAGCTCCGCATGGCGAGGATGTCGCGGGTTTTGTCCAGGGAGGACCGGGGTATCTTCTTGATGGGTAGAGAAGCCAGCTCCGCGATTTCGTTTTCATCATCGTCTGTGGCGGCGTTATTGCGCTTCCGCTTCTGGCTGACGGCCATAATGTATGGTGTAGAAGATGCAATTGGAGTTGAGTTGATGAAAGTCCAAAAATACCAAGAAGGTAGAGAGAGATGCGATGGACTACGGAATACTTAAAGACAAATATACCCCTCAAAGATTAGGTAGAGGATTGACTATGGCTTTTCTGAGTCATCGGTGACGGCGATGTCATTCGAAAGGCGCGTCTACCCCACGCTTAGTGCTTCACATCCCAAGTTTCGCGCCACGAAAGCACGTGATTTCCATCTAGGTACCTACAGGTACTCAAGATTCCGAATCATCCACAACAGCAAAGAAGCAAGATGTCACTGAACTGAAGGGTTTTGTTTGTGTCATGGTGCCTCATCGCATTCTTTCTTATTACATAAGATTTTGCCTTAGGTACACCAAACTTGTGCTTCGTTTTCTGTATACGTATCCATTCTAGTTTATTCGCTATCGTGACTGGAGGTTAACCATTGCAAGGCCAATAGAGCCGTATCGGGCATATACTCACGTTGACAATCCGAATAAGCATACATGTCCCGTCCTCAAATCCAGGTGCGCAGTGGCGTCCTCTATGTAGACTGTCCCCTGTGCCGCCAAAATGTGCAGGTCACGGGAAAGCGACGACATACAATCATGCGCATTCTACCCTGTGGCATAGTTTTCCCGAATTCCTTCTTCCTCCTCCTTCTCCTTAGTCGCCCGTGTCGACCTCAAGGTCGAGCTGCACTCCATTGCTGATCTCGTAGTCGGCCAGCGAAAGCATATCCTTGAACGGCCGCTGCCCCTGCCGCTTGAGCAGGATCTCGTGGGGCTCCCGGCCGATACGCGCGGCCACGATGATCTTGAACTGGCGGATGGTGTCCGAGGGAAGGCACGGGATGGCCGCCTTGGTGCCCAGCCGGTCGTTGACGTGCACTATGATCATCTCCATCCCTGGGCCACCGCTGGCCGCCGCCGCCGGTGCTCGCTTGGGTGGCTTGGTGGTGTCTGCTGAGCTTCCTGCGGCTGCTGGTCTTTTCGGGGGCTTGGTGGTATCTTCTTTCTTCGAGCTTGTCGCTGCGGACGAGTCGTTGTTGGAGGGCTTGCTGCGTCTTGGGGACGGTGAGCGGTTTCTGTAACCCCGGTATGAACTACCGCCACGGCGGTCGCCGCTGTCCTGGTCGTCGCGGTCGTTGTCGCGGCGCGAGTCTTTAAAGTTGAAGCCGCCAGTCTTCTTCTTTCGAGGGCGTGGGCGATCGTCGTTGCGGTCACGGTGGTCTCGGTGGTCGCGGTCTCGATTGTCCCGACTGCGATCTGTGTTGTCGTCCCTCCTGTCCCGATCTTCTCTCCGTCCACTGTCTCTTTGTTCGTAGTCGCGATTGTCACGATTGCCTGTATTTGGTTTGTCTCTGTCGCGGCGAGGCGAGCGGCTGCGCGCGCGGTCGGCCATTTTGTTGGCAAGTTCTTCCCGAAATTGTTGCCAAGTTTTGATATGCAAAGATGGAGGAGATGGAAAGCAAGAGCTCTACCGAAGATAGTAACTTCCTTGCTGGTAGTGAATAAGTGGGTCCGTGCGCTTTTGACATCACTTTCACCCCAAGGACGTGATGCATCAAGATCGAGCTTTGATTCCGATTCACGGAAAACAGGAAAATAGAATGTATTCTGCACTTCTCAGTTGGTATATCTTTGAAGGCATCATACAAGGAGTGGGCCTTGGACAATTTATAGTCAGGTGCCGCCCATTACATCCTGACTTCCTGCTTCATACACTCATGGCATGATCCTTGACGAAGGAGGCGAGCAGTTATGTACAGCAGTAAACCACTTTACAATAATGTGTTTTTGAACGTATATATCCAGCCAATATGTTCTGCTACGTTATTGATGCCCGGACCTACTGTAGTAAGATGGGAACGTTCTCGGAGACAGGCGGGATATCATGCCTCCTTACAACAAGGGGGTGGCATTTCCACAAAATATTATTAAGATTGGTTGACATCGTATTCTCCAAGAACATCTGACATATTAATGGGACTGTCATGATATTCCCGAATCAAATTCCCGACGTTCCATTCAGTAGGTATCTTCTGTCTTAGCTATACAGTACGTACTCGATTCTGTCTATAATTCCACCCTTGTGATCCACGCCACTACATCAGCGAAGACAACTTTCCAAACCTACTATCACTCAGCCCTACTTCATACTATAAGGTTTGTTAGAGACAAATCTGGGGGCTGGGTTGTCGCGTGGGTGAATATCTATAAGGCTGGGATTGATAACACAAGACAACACACTCACACACACACACACACACACACACACACACACACAACCACAGCAGACACGTGAAGACGCGTTACTGCCAAGGAAAACTGACAGCTTGATGAGTCTGTCTCACATTGGGAGAAACCGAGACCGAAACATGTCGTAGCGGCGGGTTGAGACATTGCAACCCTTTCTCACAACACCGAACACCCGTCACATGGTAGTGATCACCATCAAGTAATAGGTGAAGCCTGACTGTAAAGTCCAGGACATCACACAGAAAGGGGCTATACATGCAATACAAATATGATTTGGTCCTAGCAGGAAGAGGTTTCCTGAGGTAGGGGGGAAATCCGCCACATTGCACCGATGATCAACAGCAACATAGCATGATTAAGTGAATTTTGTTTTTATAGAATCGAGATATCTCTCCTATCTCTTGGTTGGCTCCAACCTCTGTATTCGAGTGTGGGAAAACTTCGAAACGAGAATTGCTCAAAAAGAGTCAAGACACAAATCCTCCTCAGAAACCGATTGCCTGCGAGGCAAGGGAGCCACCAAACCCCCTTTTTGCTTTGCCATAACCTCCACAGGCCTCTTCTTTTTTACATACATCCAACACGAAGCATCAATTGCTTCCTTCCTCCCTCCCCAACGGTGTGATGGCTACAGGCTTCCGCTTTCGCTGTTCATCTTCAAGAAAGTAGTATAATGAAAAAGAAATTAGTGCCCCACGCCTTGGGCTCAGGGACATCCGCTCGCAGCGAGTCAAAGATAGAAAAGACAACATGGCAGCAAAGGCCAGAAATAGTGGTAGTACCATAAACGCCGATTTGATACACAAATATCCCATAGACAGAACAAGACAGAAAGGAAATTTCATATGACAGAGGTATAGTTAGTGTAAATCCATGCTTTCACCATGGCGGTCATTAGACACCCAAAAAAAAGGGATGCCGTCATCCGAAATCTTCAAATAGCACATCTTCGAAGTCAAAGCACAGTTGGTAGCTCTCTAGCGAGTGCCGCCAAGAGCGCTGATTCTGGCACCCGAGGGGCGGTGGATCAGGCCAGCGGCATGCTTGCCAACGATGCCGGGCTCCTGGGACAGGGTTTCGGTGTCACTGCGACCAGCAAGGCTCTCCTCGTCATCCTCGACGATCTTGGTCGGGATTTCGTTGTGCACCGTGTACTGTTGGCTTGATCGCTCAGGGGTAGTCATGGTCGATGCGAAAGACATCGAGGTGCTGCTCCTGTTGGGGATCAGATCCGGAGTAGGAGGGATGCTGGATGTGCGCCCGGATGGGTGGAGAAGGCTGTCATCGCCAGCTTCCGAGGTGGCAGCCGAGTGGCCGTCATCGCTCTGGGCGGCAGAAAGGTTGCTGGCCCGGCGAGAGGTAGCCCTCGAGTTGGTGCGAGGGGAGCGAGGCTCGTACTCGTGGTCGTGAGCCAATTGCAGGCTCTCAACGGCGGCCTGACATTGCTCGGCGATGTTGCGGATGATGTGGGCAATGGCATCCGTCTTGTCCTTGAGATGGCGATCGGCAACGTCATTGAAGCTAGCGTTACCGAGACGGTTGTTAGCGTCCTGTGCGCGTGCAAGCGTCTTTCCAAGCCGCTCATCTTTCGCTAGATTGTGCATTAGCAACACGAACAAATTCTCTCAAACTATCGACAATTGGTGGGTACTTACCGGCAGTTTCCGCATCTTCGGCGGCGTTCTCAGCAACGTTATCCTCATCGTAGCCAGCAGCGACTTCGTCGGCCAGGTCTTCGGGCTTGGTAAGGGAGTGGACGAGGTGCTCCATGTGGTGGGATTGGCCACCAATCAAGCTGCGCAGGTGCAGCACAACCCGGCGGGCCTCATCGCGCTGGCGCGACAGGGTGGTGTTGGTGTGCTGCAGGGCAGAGAGCTCCTTCTTGTTCCTCTTGCGTTCGCGCTCAAGCTCCTCAGCAATCTCCTGCTGCAGAACAAGAGCCTCGAGGGCATCGTCTCGTTGCTTCTCGGTTCCAGTAAGGCGAACAGAGAGTCTGGCGTTGTCGTCCTTCTGCTGGTCAATAAGGCCACCAAGTCGGCGGTTCTCGCGCTTGTGGTTCTCAATCTTGACCTTGAGATCCGAGGTTTCCTTGTTGAGCTGTTCAGCGAACGCCTGGAACTTGAGGAACTGAGTCTTGAAGCTCTCCAATTCCTCCACCAAGTAGTTGTTGCGCTTCGTGACCTTGCTGAGCTCGGTATCCATACGTCCCTTGAGGTTGATGAAGTCTTGCCATGCCTCCATAGCATCACGTGAGTACTGGTTGCGCTCTCTGACAATCTCGTTGAGATGCCTCATAGAAACCTTTGTCATCAGAGGCTTCTTGACCGCGCTTCCGAAAACCGCCTTCAACCCGCTGTTTCGGCCCATCTTCTCACAGACGTGGTCCATGACAGACATGACGGCATCCTGGTTCCACCAGTCGGGATCCTGGATCGACTCGACTTCACCGCGCATGACGATGATCTGACCGGCGGGCACTAGCTTACCTCCGCCATAAGCCGAGCGAAGGTGCGCAGGTACACCGGATGGCGTAACATCGCTCTTCAAGGCCTGGGTAAGGCGGGAAACGAACTTGTTACGCTGGCCAGGTGTGAGAGCTGTGGGTGGGCTGGACGTGAGCACAAAGTTGCGGTCGAGATCAACAACGAGAGCGTCGGTAGGCGCAGTGAAGAGCGAACGACACTCAGCAGTGATACCGAGGATGTACGGGCCGGGCTCCTGAACAAGCTCCTTGGCGTGTCGGGCATGCACCACGGGGACGTACAGACCACTCCACTCGTAAACTCTGACACAGAATCTAATCGCCTCCGCAGCCATTGTCAACATCGCGGGGTAGTGGCTGACGAAAATGATGCGGCGGGTCGGTGAGATTGCTGCCTCGACAACACCAACAATGTTGGGAATCGAAAGACAGGTCCAGAGCGGCCACATGGCGAAGTTCTGGAAGCCCGTGGGCGAGGATGGGAATTGATAGCACAGCGCGTAATCCTTCATGTCGATACGAACGAGGTCGTTAAGACGCGGGGCGGGAAAGCTCAGAATCCTCGAAACCTCTTCGGCGTGGAAGAGGTTGGTTGCCTTGTTCCAGTGAATCCACATACCTCGCAGGTAATCGCCCAAAAGGTTGTACAGCGGGTAACGCGAGAGGAAGGACAAGCAGTATGGGATCCAGTATGTCTCGTCCGCATTGTCGTAGAAATCGGGTTCGGTGCGCTTCCTCAGGTCACGAATAGTCTCGGCTCTCTTCTCGTCCGCTCGAGACCAAACACGGAGGCAGATACCGTAAAGAGTGTGGGAGGAATCTTGCTGGAGCACAAAGGCGTGGTGTACGCAGTGAGGCTGGCTGCGGCCGGTGCAGATTTCGACGTCGTGGGGGAAGCAGGCCCTCATGGCGGCGTGTAACGCGCGAGCAATCTCGTTGTCCTGCTCCAGTCGGGGGCTGCTGCCGAGAATCTCAGGAAGCCAGAATTGCCCAACGGCACCCTTCATGTGTCCAATCTTGCCCTGAGCGGGAGCGGGAGCCTTGACCCATTGTGATGGCTCACGTCCAACACCGCATACCATGTAAGCATGAGTCAAAGTCTTTGGCGTCCTCTGCTGGGGCTTGCTGTTCAGGGTCGAGGGAATAGGCTGGGTGATGCGCGAGTGCAGCGACGAGGTTCGGCTGGGGATGACCAAGTTGGTGTCGTTCTGGTCGCGCGTACTCGGTCGAGCATCGCGGTCGCTGGTGCGCGGACGCATAAAAGACGATTGGGTGTTGAGTGAGGGCGCCATGGCAAAGATGTTGTGATGGTATTATGGGTTTGGTGTGTATAATACTACGGCGCGTGGTGTAGATAATATTGGCCCGTCCGGTTTAGAAACGAATGGTCTAGGCCTCGACGAAACAGCAACTAAGCTGGTTAGAAATGGGCGTCCACGCGGGAATAAGGCAGTTAGGATCAAAGGCCCGACGAGAAAGAATTGTGTACAGGGAGGTCCTGGGATATGGGCCAACCCGAAGTTCCTGATGCCGGGACAAGGTAGACTGCAAGCAGCTGGCACTGGTTTGAGATGAACCAAAGTCGCTCGGGACTGTTCAATCAATCTTGCGATTAACTGAGCAGGCGATACAGACTTGCTGCAACCCGCCTTGAGTGGGGGGAGAAAAAGAATGGAAGGAGGTGAGGATATGGTGCATCCAGAAAGGGAGAGGGAAGGAGGAGAGAGAAGAGGAAAAGGGTCGGCAGGTCATTTAGGTAAGTAAAGTAATAGGTTAGCGGTTTGGGTGGTGCTACTACATACTTGACTAACCTACTTGCTGCTACTACTACACTACAGTACATACCACTGGGATAGGATGGGTTGGGATGGGATGGGGGGTGGACAAGGAGGAGGACCTAGCGCACCGAACGACCTTGACCTTCGAGAAGGGGGGGACTTGGGTGACTTTGGGGCGACTTGGGACCATGTACTTACTTACTCTCCGTCCGAGACCACAACTCATACTGATGGTCTCAGTTGCATTGCTCGTCAACATTTGTTATTAATAAAATAAAGAAACACACTACATGGAAGTGCTTGGCCTGCCGCCACAGTTGACTGAGGACATCATACACGCCTACACGCCTACTCGCCTCGCGCTCATTTGACATCAATTCGACATTGGTCCTGTCTCCCAAGGAACTGGCTGTGGTACTGGTTGTGGAATACGGTGACAAAGACTAGCACTGAGTTGGGAAGAGATAGCACTGGTAGGTAGCCTGAGGTCCTCAGCCAATACTACTTTTATGCGACCCCTGCAAAAAGCTACGATCAGGAGAAAAGCAGACGCTTTCTTGCCTGCAATTGAATTTGAGTTTTGTTCTTTTCTTTTCGAAGGACCAGACATGGCCATTATTGAATCATCCCGCAGGTGGGAAGGATTGGCTGCTTCCCCCACTCCCGTGTCGATTACATGATTACATACCTACTTTACCTCATGGATGCCAGGGGCATTAACATTACCTGCACTATGTATGTTGTTTGTACGGAGTATCAACGTACAGCACAAGTACATGTATTTTCCAATACGGATGGCGAAATCACGAAACAGTAGGTACAGTATCCACCGCCCAAAATAACAAAGAGGAGACAGACTCCAGGGCCGACGAGGAGAAAGGGAGAGAGAGAGAGAGAGAGAGAGAGAGGGAGAGAAGGGTAGAGAGAGGAAATGGACTTTCACACATCTGGACATGATTCTTCCAAATGCTTGTCCTGCCCTGGACACCGGGTGTTGGCAAATTGGTTTCGACTTGAACAGACATCCCAACCGAGCAAGCAGCAAGCAGCAAGCAGCAAGCAAGCAACAGGCAACATTGATGAACATAGCAAGCAAAAAGAACGCCAAACGCCCCCCACTTGCACAACCCCCCCCAGAATGGTTAACCCCTTGTTGCTTGTTATGCCCCTGCTGCATCCATGACGGGGTCCCTGTAGATTCAATTTTCGGGCTACTCCACTCATTCCAGGTACAGCCAATCCCGACCAGAAATGGGGGCCGGGGCTTGAAGCTAGTGTGGGACCGAGGGTCCGGCCATCACCCAAGCTCGTCAAGTTTACGCCATTCGAGTGGGACGGCCTGGAGATGAGCGATATGAAAGAAAAAGAAAAAACCCAGGTTAACGAGAAGATGACAAGAAAGAGAGAGGTTTCATTTGCATCGAGCTGGCGATCTGTATTACTACCACACAGCGTGTCCTCCAGCCTATTCTCATCACGTATCTAAGGTAGGCTGGTAGGCATGTATGTACTGTAGCAGCGCCATTCGATGAGATTACCTCGTGCCGGTGGGCGCCACGATGCGCCGGAGCTGACAGGCTCACAGCTGGGCCAACTACCGGTAGGCGACGCCTCTCGACCCAGCGCGACCCAGTATCGTCTCCATTGGCCTACATTCATAGCATACATAGTTTCGGCCAAGAGCCCATCCATATGCACACGCTTACGTCGTACATGAAAATGCACATCCACACACGAAGCAGAAGTAAGCAAACACCAAAGGGAGCTAAAGCTTGAATGGCAACAGTCGCCATCTTTTAAACTCTACGGCACCGTGAGTGGTCAGAAGACGAAGAGGCTAGAGCAACGAGAGGATGCGGCAGCAGGGAGGTCAGATCCGGGTTGCGATCGAATGCGGTCGATTCAGTTCAGTGCAGGAAGGTCGCTGCACCAGCGCTTCATGGGAAGCCCATCCATGCTGCAACTTTGGGAAAGCCAACCGACAGCCCTGTCCACGTTGGTTCTTCTTTTTCCATCACGACTGGAAAAGAAAAAGGAATAACTCAAGTAGGGCACGGGTCAGCGGGATCAAACGGCTTGAGCCGGTCTTGGATCACCAGACGACGAACCGCACATATTAGGAGCCGGTTGAAGCACGCGTGCTAACTTAGATTTACGCTTTGCTTAGGGGGCAAACCGCAAAACGTTCACACAGCAGTCAAGACCTAGACGCTGAGTGAGAAGTCGGTAGGTTACTTAAGATAGGTAGGTATCATAGGTCAGACCTACAGGTAGGCATACGGTGCTGTCAACCACATATCTCAACCATCTTTGTTTGTTTTCCAGTGTGTTGTTCACTGGCCGCATTCCTTTTGAGTCTCGACCTGGGCATTTGCTTCTTTATCCTCTATTCCTGTCGCGCGCCTCTTCTGTCTCAATCTGAAGCGTTGAGGGGTAAGGGATTGAGTGGCGGAACGAGGAATGATCCTCGCCCTGGGGCTCTTTCAGGTATGTTCTCTCGAGTTCTGCATCAGCATTCACGAGCTGGCACCTCACGCAATCGCTTCACGTGTCTGACATCTTCAGCCCTCCCTTCTCGTAAAAACATGTCTTGGAAAAAGCTATGTGTGGCCCTATTCCGTTTACCCGCTGACATAGCCACATAAATGTAAAAAACATAATTGTATGGACGAGCGGTATGGAGTTACTGTAAGTCTATGTGTAAAGTCTACTGTAGGTAGGTGTATGATATAGCCAGCTTCTGAGCTGATCGCCAACGGCTCTCGCCCTGAACCTTTTCTTTTTGGTTGGGGGCCACAGACTTCGCAAGTTTACAGCGACCAGGCACTACGACATACTCTATGTATCGGGGCTAAGGCGCACATGGCAACTCTTTTCCTTCGATGTAACGCTAGACGGGCATCGGACAATTTTTGGATAGACGTATGGTGTTGACGACTCAGAAGGCGAGATGGCCCCCCCAAATGTCAGGGGTAAGGCTGGTCAGCAGTCGACAAATGCATGTAATCACTTTATCTCTCCTCTCTTTCTTTTAATTGCCTGTTTCGGGCCTGTCGTCGCATCGCGACATGACATCTATTTACGAGTTTCTTTCTGCAGCCCCTTCCCTCGCTATCAAACATGAATTTGAAGAAGCAACCCCGAGACATTCTGCATGTTTCCATGTTCACATTAGAAAACAAAAACAAACTAGCTGTATAGCGCAGTGCATGTGTGGCAGTGAGTGAGTGATTAATCGCTTCGCAAGCCGTTGCCAAACAAACCCCCTCCCCCATACGAGAAGGTCGTCCGGCTGCACGCTATGACAGTCGCCTGGGTCGCCTGGGTCGCACCAGCTGAAGTCCCTAGCGAGCAGGCAAGAGAAAGTGGGCATCATCGGACCATGTCTGCCAGCTCGCCATGATAATCCCATCAACGCCTCTCGGCTTTGCGCCGTCAGTGGGGTTACGAACGCATGCGTATGTTGATTGGATTACTAAACTGCTAGAGCGACCTGTCAGTAACGACGGACGGCAGATGGCTTTTTCTCAACCAGCCTACAGGCAGACAGGCTTACTGCCGTGGAGAGAAAGAGGGTCAGCAAGAGGCGAGAAGACTCTGAGTCCGGTCCCCGCATAAAAGCGATGCCCTCACGGAGTCTCACAGACCTCTATATTCACAGTCATAGTCGGCCTTGCGTACTACACAAGTTCAAGCTCCTGGCGTCTAAATAAAGTGTGTAACATGGCCGGCCCAGATATCAACTACGATACTTCTCTGGAGACCTGCACGGTGCTTTCAACCCTGATTTTTGCCTGCCGCGCACCCGTGCCATTCCTGGAAGAGTATCCCACTCGTTTGTAAGTTGGAGCCCCGCTAGCCTGCTTGATTCTGCGAGCAGCCGGCCGTCCGCCGAGCGAGGACTATGGCAGATCCGCCTGTACGACCAACCTACACTACATACATAATGTAATGTACCTACCAGCCGTGCATCAAATCAGCGCTAACATCGACCCAAGAACCAAACGGACCGGGCAAACGGTGCTCTGTTTTCAGGTCAGTCGAAAGTCGCGCATTCAGAGGCATGAGGGGTAGGTAAGCTAGTAGGTAACAATATATATAGTCACTATTGCTGTTACATCTTGGCTGTGTGACCAAGGATCTGGGATGTACGAATACACATGCCTACGCGTACTCAGCAGCGACCGAGAGCTTCATGAACTTGGGCAGTAGCTTCGCCCTTGGATCCCTTCCAGAAATTTGAGCGGTAGGCAGGTAGGGTGCCAGATGTGATGAGCTTGCAGCACCCGCATCGTCACACAGGGCGATCAACGAACGCCATTCGATCTCGGTGCAAACGCCATTACCACCTACATATTCAGCAATGTCTCTGAGGAAAGTAAAGGGGCTATAGCCAGGCAAAGAGAAGTGCAAGAAGTCGAGATATGATAGGCACCACTGCCTGTTTCTGTCAATTATCACTTTTCCTTACACGAGAGACTTGTCAATTACATGGTACACATGGTGCCGGGGTAACATTACATTCGTTCGGAGCACTTCTCGTTACCAGAAATAGGGCCACCCCCCAGCTGCCCGGTGTTTGCAGTCTTCCGGTTTTCATTTCGTTGTATGGTCTGACAGTAATATCTCTCTCTCCCACCCTACATTAGAAATTGAAGCTGTGGAGGGCCGGCAGCAGCTGAATAAACAGTGTTTACGGAGTACTGGTTGTTACATGTAATTGCCATCTGCACTTCTGAGACTGAAAACGAAGCAGTCGTCCTCATGCACGATGGCAGTGCAGGAAGCTGTCAGTCTGTCCACGTTCCACATGCGCTAGACCGGGGGGTCGGCCATCATCCCAACTAATATTTCACAACCCCTGGCCTTAAGCCGTTTCGAGACGGCCAAGCTCGTCCCTTGATCAACGCTTCTTCGGCATGGGTGGCGGGTTTTGGTTGGAGTAGCTGGATCCTGGTCGGGATTTCTGCTGATGTTCCACCAATGGCTCAAGTTCTGTAGCCAATCGCTCTTCGTGCAGCAGACGTCTGTCTGTGCTACACAAAACAACGGCCACTCTCGTCGAAACAACGAGCGCCAAATGTCTGGATGATGGTGATCACGGTCGATTGCATACTGCCAACCAGGAGGCATCCCATTACACCGGATCGGATCGTCGGGATGAGAGCCTCAATGCAATAATCAGACGTAGGCACCATTCAGCATTCAGACGATACTGTTTACTATGAACAACGAACAACGACGACCGGATGGCATCAACACTAGTGGCCGGTGCCTGCTTCATGTACTCTCTGACACGATGGCGGCTTCAAGAGGTGTTCGAAAGAAGAAACATGTCGGAGTCACTGGAATGACGGCCGGCAATGACCACCGGCTACATAACTCTTTGACGCCAATTGGGTGTTTTCTCTTCTTATTGATGGCGATAATATGATGTATCCCCCAGCAGTTATAGCCTAGCTCCGGCAGGTCGATAACATCATCAAACAGCAATATCCCTTGAAAAGCTAACGGGTTCTGGAACGCTTTGACAGCTGGAACAAGCCTCATAAGAGGGAAGAGCGAATGATTATCATCCACGCCAGGATTTCATGCATCGCTCGCTTGTTATAGGGAGAATGCCCATGCGGCTCCGCAACGGAACATGGTTATCCAGGTCTCGTGTATCCATTATCTGAGCACCTATAGCCCAGTTATCCATATTTTCACGGCCGCTCAGATCCGATCTTCGCCCCGCCTCTCGGTCATTATCACGCTCCGCCTGGCGGGACTGGCAATGGAAATCTCGGTACAGGTGGCCGACCGGTCTGTGTGTGCACGTATCTGCCATGCTACCCATACCGTTCTCGCTACGAGCCGAGCAGGGGGAGAAGAATAGGACTTCGGCGGGGTGGAAATCAGTATATCGGACTTTAGACTATCTAGCAACAATATCAAGCCTCTTGACCAGCCAGACCTGGTTGGTTTGGTCTGACAGGCAAGTTGCATCGTCGTGATCGGTCACTGCACGGGTGGGATCTGATCTAAATAGGTAACTGACCAGTCCTCGGACGGAGGCCCGCTCTTCTAATCTCCGGACTTGTGAATGTGTACAGCTCTTATAGCTACAATATTTTCGCACTGCCGATGGATGCCACTATGGCAAGTACCGCCCAGCACTCGCCAGAGCCGCCTTATACAACAACAACAACAACAATAACAACAAAAGAGTAACCGGGGCAATAATACGCATACGCTCTGACTGGAGAGCGCCTTTCTTTTGCAAAGCCTTCCATTGTTGACCTAGGTTCGGCAAGCCAGCAGTTCTAGACTTGATACCAAAACTTGGGCGCCTGTCAGATTCTGTGCCCGGCGCGTTGAGGTCAACCCGCTGGCGTCTATACTACATAGCGATTTTGAGCTACCTTCGTTCCGCACGCCCCCCTTTTCCCATTGAACGAGCCGGTCTGAGGCCAGTTTAATACCCAGAAGCCGTTGCAACCTTAGCCAGCAGAACCCTCGTAGACCGACGCTATACCAAACTCTAGTCGTACCCTAATTTAGAGCTCAGAAATCTCGAGGCCTCTAGAGTTTATACCCGCTGCTAAAACCCTCCCGGCCGCATGCTCATGACCCACCTGTGCTCGTAGTCTTTGCCAAAGTCGGGTGGTAGGTGGCGTGATGATGAAGAGCGCAATCCCGCGGAGGATTCTCGGGTTCAGCTAACGGAAGACGGGACCGATAACTTTATGGCACACAAACAAATAGACTCTAGGGGTATGCCTCCCAATTGGTGGGAGAAACGGGACAATCCTGCGATCCTTCCAATGCTTGGCGAAACCCTATTTCCTCCTGAGGTATAAGCGCCCAGATCTCAAGTCTACCTACCTTCCGGTGGTAGCTCAGTAAGGGTTTTCCTTCCGTTGAATGGACGGGTTCGCACAACCCACGGAAGTGGGAAGGAGAGGACACCCGTGGGGAGCGAAAACGTCCTCCTCCTTCTGTTCCTGGCCACGGGAGGGTCGTCTTTCACTTCCCAGCTTTATACTTTCCGACCCCTCCGTATGGGCTGTCTGCCCCTGCGGCGGACAATGACAACCTACATCCTCGTAAGCAGGCCATGACTCCTCCGCTCGTGGGGGCAGTGGGATAACCGCATGGTTATCATGAGCTGCGTGGCCTAGGCACAAGGTTTGATACAGCATGAGAATGGGGGTGAGAAGCGTGAGGAGATGGGCATCAAATGTAAGTTTATATCCCAATCCTTTTACCGTGCAATTCGAAGCTCGTCGACCGCCCTGTGGTCAATGGAACGGAGTTGTCATCCTTTCTCTCTGCTCTCCTGCTCTCCTGCTACATGGTAGATGGTCCTAGTCAAGAGGGCAGATTTGAGTCCTCGTTGCTTCCTCAAAGTAAGACAGTTTTCTTCTAGACGATAAGGGGCTCATATTGGGCAGAGTCACTACCCTTCAACGTAAATATATCTCAAGCTAAGAATAAATGACGGCATGGGGTATATCAAGCGATAAATCTACCGCGTGCCCTCTGGCAAGGGTGGCTGGTGTCCTCTTGAGTACTATTATCGTCCCTGAGTTTCCGTGTTTAGAAGTTGAAATGTGGTATGGATGTCGTGAACAGAGATTATAGCTTGGGAGCAAACGCCCAGAGATCACTGGTGCCGAGTAGTGGCTGCTATAACCGTGAATAGCTATCTCTTCAGGACGCCTTTCGGCTGAGATGGAAGTACAACATGTATTTCACCAAAGTATGTGGAACATATTGAAATATAAACATCGAGAAGGATGATCTATTCACGTATGAGATGAGCGACAATTTGGCAGTGGAAGAAAGACAGTATTCGGAGAAGAGAGTTGAGACCAATTGGCCTCCTTCGATAGAGGGTCGGGAGAACTATTATTTATGCCATGAATCTGCCGGTTTGCTTGTTATAGGATGAGGTCGCCATGTTCGATCATTCTTGCAGAACATATCATTACGCTAGAGGCTGACGCATGTCATCATCTCAACAAGATGTTCGTATACAAGTGTATTGTCAGGATCTACACCCCTTCATGCTGTGTTGGTTCTTAGGGGCTGGCTGGGCAATTGATCGAATGTCGTTGAGAAACCGCCGCCGTATTTTCCGTCAGTGGACTGGGAGGGCCCCCTACCGAGGCCCAGGGTCATAGTGCGCATATCCTACCTAACCTTGATTGTATCTGGTCTCGTCTCGGGTGCCCAGGAAGCAGGGCGAAGATGGGGCGTCGGTTAGCCATGATGCCTGGTAACAAGTTCTTTTCTATCCATCACATACCGTCCCCGTCTATGTATGCAACTACATGAGATAAGGCTACACCTGCCCCAACTCTATATCTAACAAGGGAGAAGGAGGGGTCACACTCCTTGTATATGTGATGTATAACTCGAACTTGAAGTAGAACCCGTAATATCATGCCTCATCTTAAGGAATCTACAACACGAGTGCAAATAACATACAAGATAGAAAAGCGGACCACGATGAGACGCATTAGCCACTCCTTTTATACGGCGGTGAAACCCAGTCGATCCTTAATGACCAAGGACTAAAAATGAAAGCTGCAAATCAACTTGTCTTAATTTGGAAGATCGAAGGGTAGTAACGGTTCTTGATCGATGACTCTGCCCGTCACCGCTGGGCCTTTGCCAACACATGTGTCAGAATGTTGAATAATTACACTTGACCAATCGGGTTAATGTTCTCAATCTAGGCGAACTATATATATATACTCAGCTATATCTGCCATCACGAGTAATAGAGCCTGGTGTCGATTCCATTCGGAAGAATCCACAGGCAGACGCGGCGGGTGTACCAAGAACTTGCAATTCATTCACCGGGCGTGTTCAACCGACCTGAGTACCATGCCCATAGTGTCAATAGCCGGCCGTCTGTGAATGGCTCGCACACAAGTAGGGAGCAACGAAAACCAACCGGTTAATGACATCACACACTAATATTATAATCACTCTACCCCTTATACATACATATATATATACAACATACAGGAGATCCCCACCAACCAGACTGAGATCGAAGTAAGCGATACCATCATGACGGCCGACAATATTGCTTGATAAGTCTGGGAGGAAATCTTTCTCGGGTTCTGAACCCCAAGAAGCGCTAGCAAAATCCGGAAATAATTCTCAAGGAAAAACCTCCAAAACAGACCATGGCCATGTACAAGTGAATAACAACAGCGCGAGTTCTCACCGTCATACACCGGATAATTTCACCAGGAAGAGAGGGAGCATCGCCGATAAGATGGCATTATGAGCACAAAGTGCCACGAGAAAGGCCGGAGGGTGGCAAGAGGGGCGAGGGTACTGGCGCCCAACTCCCGGCAACTAGTCCACAGGAATGGAGGGTAACGATCGCCTCCGGCATTCAGCTGTGACATTCCAGTCGTTGTTTCTGCAGATATGTCGTGGACTGCAGCATTATCGGGATAGAAAGGTTATTGTTGGCTATGCCTTTTCTCCTCCTCGCTCCCCTTGCATACAGGCGATGAAGAGCAACAAGGCGGCGAACAGGCAAGTAAGGCCTATATGTCGTGAAACCAACCATCTATCCCTCCTCCTAGATCTCCTATCTGCTTGTATATGGTATCCTGTCCGCAGATATGCTGGCGCCGACGTATATGCTTGCTGCCTTCGGGAAGTATGTTCCGAGGCAACATATCAAGTATCGACTATTCCACACTCATTGCATTCGCGTGGCGACCCCTACATGATATTCACAAAAGTAACCACTGGTTGATACATGCAAGCGACGTGCCGTGCCGAAATCTGCATTGGGTTCCTCTGCGTACTTACCAAACGCATGCCCATGTGCTACAGCTGGCTAGCCGTCATCACTTCCTAGCCCGTTGCTGTGTGTTGTGGATAAAACTTCTCAACACAAACCCCTCGAGGCCAAGCGACATCGACCCTGTACATTTTCCAGTTGTCCTGCACAAAGGTTGACACAGATTTCTAGGAGGGCCCACGAAAAATCTGCAGAGAACATACGGTCCTAAAAGGTCGCATCGGCTGAGGTCGCTCTGGCGTCTGGCGTTTGGTTTTGGTTTCACACGAGTTGAAATTGAGAAGATGCGAGCATGTCAAGTTCCTATACGGCCCCCAATGTTAGCCAGCACTAGAAGCAACTATGTAGACCCGAGAAGACAGCATGGGGGCTAAAATATCCCCCCATTGTGTACTGGCTGCTGGTATTGACAAGACCGGCGTAGAGCCAACCCAGCAGGGCTTGTGTATCTGCTCGCATCACACATGATGCTCAATATAAACACTATGCCGTTATATCTGGGGTATCAATGCGGGGGTGGCTCAATTTGATCGGAACCCGTGTGTTGCAAATCATGCAGAGTCCTGCATGATTTGGAGACCACATGGATAAGTATGGCAGTGATATTTTTGCCTGTGGTGTCTCGGCCTCGCTCTCACCGGTTGGGGCCTTACGGTCGAGAGGAATTGCCAATTGAATGGTGGTGGTAGGTAGCATCTGCTTCTGATTTGCAACCAACGACCTGCGACGGGAACTAGCATGCATAGTCATCCTCCGGGAACTTGTTGTATCCGAAACCCAGCCGTCTTGACGCGTCAAATTTCATCTTGTGAACTTGTGAAGTTGACATCGTCTGCCTATCACTCATGCCCAGATGGTGTCACGCAAGTCGACAGTTAGTAATATTTCGAGTTTGAAGAAGTCGCCATAATAATGACTGGATAAGCCTCTCGGAGCCCCGAGGTCTTCAAGGGCTTGTCGAATGCCACAAGAATTGCCGTTGAGCGCGTGTTGAACATACGACAATCAATTGATGGGATACTGTTGCGTAATGCCAGATGCTCGTGTCTGTCGTTGCATTAGGTATGTAAAACGTTGTCTACCGTTGACATGTGACAGAAGCCCAGCCCCAGAGTACATGAGGCTATAGTGGGGTTTGTACTGTAAAGGTCGTGCAGCGAAACGAGAAGACTGCATAGGTAGGTAGCTAACGACCCTTGTCGATCGGGTTATGTGGCTCGGTGGATCGTCTAGTCTGTCTTCAGCTTCGATTAGCAACTTGATAAAGCTCCGAGGAGCCTATCCTTCGTGCTTCGCATACTTGCCAAGCAAGATAACGAAAGGTGGCAATGAATCTCCTGAATTTCCTTCTCTGCGGAAGAGGCCGAGGACCTAGGACATGGAAAGCCGACAGGCACGCTTGTGGAAATTGAGCCAGGGCCGACATGACTCTTATTTTATTATTATCTGCCTCCCATCATCTTCTTTCGGGCTGGATAGTCGGCTTCGCTGTTCTATGCGTTTACAGGCATTGATTCCAGCAAGGGTGAACCGGCAGGGGGCTGACGGCGTCTTATCAATAATACAAGGCTTGAAGTCTCGTTTTCAATAGGCTGAGTGTGGTTGACGCCGAGTCTCGTCAATTAATTGGAGGATAGCGAGGCCTATGCAGTATGCATCGGGGCTGCAGCTTTTCTTAGCAGAGTGGTTCTTCATATGTATATAGTAGTATGTGGCATTGCAGGAACCCATGAAAGGTTGACTGATAAGGCCGAATCTGGCCCAGTCGCCAGCCTGTTAGATAAGCGGCGGCTGGATAGGCATGACGGCAGACGGCAGGGTGATGATGCAGAGCATTGCCAACTGCTGCATGCACTCGGTGAATACACCGGTAATCCTCTAACCTAGCCCCCGGTTTTGGCACATGGTTTGTGTGGTAGATAACATTGGACCTAATAAGCAACCGGACTAAATCTTGAAGCCCGGACAACTTGTGATGAGATGGAGATTACCAAACAGCCCGACTCAAGGAGCTCCTCCCGACTGCTTCAACAACCGTCAGTCGTAAGGCGAGCGAGCGACCAAGCATGACGCCTGCTGATGCTGCCTCCACCGAGAACAGTCAATGGAGGCTGAATTCACGGACGTTTGCACTTGGCACCAATTTCCGAGGCAGCGGTGAAAGCCAGAGTACCTCGTCCGGGATGGCTTCTATTTCCATCGCATCCGGATCGTGAGGATGAGGTTGCAACGGTCTGGGAATACTGTACATGCGATGTGATAAGCTACCTACCTACTGTACGACGTACTACTAGAACGACTAGGTAGTCGTTCGAAACAGCAGGGAATCAGGGGGACGGAAGAGAAAGGGTGGATCCGATTGCTCGAGGTGACAGCTTTCACATGTCAAAAACCAACGCTGGTCTGCTGGTCTGCTGGTGCTAGCGAATACCTACTGGAAAGACCGGACAGCTTCCTCCCCACCAGCCAACCCAGCAGCGAATAGCAAATCAAATTGGAGTCTCCCAACAGGAAGAAGTTATCGGCATGTGCAGTTGAGTCCAGTGTACATGTACTACAAGCCAGCGCCAGCAGCAGTACCTCCAGCATCATACCCCCCACTTTGACGTCCCAAAGAGTCCCATCCTGTCCAGAAGCTGTCTGGTTTGTCTTCTGGCCGACAGGGATGACCCACCACCATCTATCTCGACTTTGACTGTGCCTCTCCAATACGTGGTAGAGGCAGATGCATTGCACTGTATTTACCTACATGTATGTTGCAATTGGAGCAGTATTTGGAGGCAGAATGTTCTGTTGCCTTCGTTTTGTTTCATGTGTCTCTTCGCCATTCGATTGATACCACTTGAGCAAATGAAAGGGGCCACAGCCGTACAACAGCGCAGCTTGCGCAGGTATACTACCTACGTGCTACTCAGACTAAGTACGGTACTAGCCCGGAGGTCCATTGGGTTTTCTCCCTCCCTGTTCTTGTCTCCCTGTCTCCCTGTCTCCCTGTATCCTTCAGGGCTCCATCCTCCATCTCTTCTACGTAAACAGTGGTCGACCCACCGAATTAAGGCCTAGACATTGCATTGATAACCTGTAACCAGCACATAGCACACAGACAAAACAGTTGGTACAGGCCCATTACGAAAGCACATGCAAATCACGCTTCCATGATGCAAGGCAAGACCAACGAATGTTTGCGCGAAAGTACGAGACAAATAACATTGAACGGTGGCGCAACCTGGAGGGAACTTCTTGGGAAAAAAGCCCCGTTCCCATCAAAAGGAATAATGTTACCTAACATACCTACCTACCTACCTACCTACCTACCTTTACATCAAATGTAGGTACTATCATATGCGAGGCAGCGCACACGGGCATGTACCTCCTACCCAGATGTAGCTCGTTCACGTTGATTTGATCCATTTTCCTCTACCTGGTAGCGGCCGGTAGAATCTCCAGATGTCGCACAAGGCATCTGGTTAACCTAGGTACATCATCAATCAAATGGATGGATTTTCATATGCTCCAGCTCCAGCTCCAGCTCCAGCTGTTTTCGATTGATCGATATTGGATCAATGCTTGACTGTCCCGTCGTGTAGGTAGGTAGGTACATGTACCGTTAGCCGTACATGTACAGACTTTTGATTTTATTAGTCGCATGCCTGCCCACTCTGCACTCTCTGGACCCGGAGCTCTCTGCCTGTCTGCCTACCTGCCTGCCCTTGATATCGATCCAACAAAAAGCTCCTCCCCCCCTTGGTGTGGTTTGTCTGTTTGGACTGTCAAGACGAAGCTTCTATCTGCTCGTGAACTTCCAAACCTAACTTTGATTTTGGTACCATTCCCGTCCTTCCCACCTTTACCATCCATCCGTCCCCCCCTCTCCTCTCCTACCTACACATTGCTTTCTCTCGTCAACAACTACCAACTACCATTCCACCACCCACCCACCCACACCCTCAACTCTTGCTCAGTATCTGCCTCTCTTCTCCGGTCTGTCCTGGAAGAGTATTAGACAGAGCTCTCTTGCAGCTATTTTAGCAATTCACCATGTAAGCCGTCCCCTGCTATGCTTGTTTGGGAGTCTATGTCAACACGATGTATGGCCATGAGAAGCCCTCCGACGATATAATGTGCTGACATGTTTGCTGCGTCCCAGTCCACATACCAGTCCGAGTTATCTTACTCCCACACCCGAACAATGGCTGCCCAAGTTAATGGCGAGGTGCACCCATCCTCGGCTACTCTGCAGGTAAGCGCCCACCTCTACAGGCTTTACAATATGATACTGTATATCCAATTCTTCGACTTGAAACTGGCCATCCTCCTATATAAAACACCAATTAACGCCGCTGCCATTAGCACATCGCTGGTTACCCTGTGGTCAACTCTGCCTTGGCCACCTTCAAGAGCAACCCTTACGGCCAGAAATCGATAGAGATTGGTGACTCGGCCTTCCAGACTTTTGCCAAGCCTTTCCTGTCCATCTTCGCCAAGCCTTACGAATATGTTTCGCCCTACGTCAAGAAGGCCGACCATCTTGGTGCCGGAGCTCTGAACAAGATCGACGAGCGCCTGCCCGTGCTCAAGAAGCCCACCAATGAGCTGTACGCTGAGGGCAAGCAGGTTGTTTTCTACCCCGTCGTCAAGGGCAAGGAGACGACCGACCATGTCTTCAGCATCTACAACTCGGAGTGCAAGAAGGTTGGAGGCGAAGGTGTGGTGACTTACGGCAAGGCCCTCATCTCTACTGGTTTGGTCATCACCAGCGAGACACTTGACTGGATTGGCGACATCCTCCGAGCTGGCAAGGCGAAGGCGAAAGAGGCCGGCGAGCAAGCAAACCAGGCTGCTCACTAAAAAGCAGCACACGACCGACGAAGACAGGCGATGATGATCAGCATACTTAGTGCATTGTGATACCACGGTCGTTCTCTGCTAGGGTGGCAGCCTTCTCCACAAGTTGAAACCGGACGATACGGAGCTGTCTGTCGACTGGATGATACTCAGCCGCAGGCCTCTTGCCATCGTCATACGCTCGACCTCCCATTAATTTTCTCTCTTGTTCATATATATTTTCGAATTGTCTTTTTTTCTTTCAGGAGCTCACAGGCGCTGGGTGGATGAATTGACGCGACATGCCTTCTATTGCGCAGGTCTCCGGTGCGCCGGGGCTCGTGAGCATAGAGAGGTCTCGGGGACGTAACGAGACGGGTTGTTGAGGTACACTAGCTGGGGACTGGATGTGCTAGCTGAATGGATTGTGTATTTCTGAGAGAAGCTAATATATTTGACCCTGACCTTAAGATCTCCTTATCATATTTGTTTCGCAAGTAGGAGGAATGAATATAAGTGATACGGTATAACAGGCAGCCAATTGCCTTTCCTCTCTAGCGGTCGTTTCACTGAATTTGTCGCCAGAGATGACGCCATACCACCCGTTGTCCATCACATCAAACCCGATGACATGGAAATAAGCACCCGTGCTCACCTGAGGGCCGATATCGAACAATTTCTGTAGGACATATACTATAACGAGCTTGCTACCTACTGTAGATCTATGAACATCACTTGCCTTGGCCTTGATTGAAGACCCCGGGGAGGCTTCTCCATCATACTAACCTGGTTCTGAACTCCACTTACTGGCACCGATCTGAGCATGAGCGGATAAGACGACATGCCAGAACGGCCATCGTGGGACTGAGGATAACATGACACGGTCAAGTAGTGCTAAGGTTGGGCCAGTACGGAGCGCCGTGTATATTGATTGAAAATCTTAGGCAGCAAATAGATGTCATACTTGAGGATCCTGTTCTGAGTATTTAAACCTCTCTATCTGGGGAGAGGGGATATTGAAGAGCCGCCCAAGACCAGATACGGTAGAGGGGTGCTGTTCTAATGACATAACATACATGTAGGTTAGGTATGTAGTCCCAAATGCTAATCCTAACGAAGAACCATGGCAGCCCTACAATCAATCTACAGCACATACTTGATGCGGTACCCTTTGTTCATACGTACATCAAGGTTGTATGTATGCAATATCTATCTCTGTCGGTTGTGCTGGCTGGTTCAACATTAACAAGCAAAAATTGCCAGTGCGCCGATGCCGATGTATGTAAATGTCAGATGTTTTGGTAGCGATGATTTGATTTCCCCCACCATGGGGTGGAAAGCTGGGAGCTAGAAGCTTTGGGCAGCTTTTGATTGGTCAATCCTAGGAAACAAAAGGGGATTCTTGAAGCGCGTCGACGTGGCAACCCGACATGGGAAATAGTAGTAAACACAGGCCATCGAAAAATGGAGGGATCCCACTTCACCGCCGACAAACATGCAAGGTAAACTGCCCACTAAATCCCCATCTCATCCGTCCCATCCATACCGAACTCTCATCCGCAGTAGCCTTGAAGAAACAAGCAACACAAAGTAGGGAAAGGAAGCATAGCTACGACCACCACATCCACACAAAACCAACAGGCATCACACAGACTCCAATCTGCGGGTTTATCAGCACAGCCAATTTCCCGGCTGATTTTCACAAATGGAGCCTTCGTCAAGCCAGCCAGGTTCGCCTGGCGCGGCGCCTCTACAACTCATGTCCCCGGATCGTGTCAATCAGCAAACATCCCCTTCGCGATCCGGCCACCATCGCGACAGCAGCATCCACGATAAGATCCAGCAATTCAACAGCATGTCGCAGCAAATGTCCAGTGCTGCCTTTTCCAAACAGCTGGAGCGCAAGACGGCCGACGCCGCCCTAAAGCGCGCCATGCTGGGTCGCGAGGAAGCAGAGTCCGAGATGCGACGCTATCGCGACGAGGCGCGCGGCCTGCGGAGATACATTGAAGAGGGGCGTGAGCGGGAGCGCAAAGTGGGCGAGAGATTGGAAACGGTCATGGTAGGTCGAACCATCATCATCGTCATCGTCATCTCTTAACCGCCGGTTCGAATGCAGCTAACGAGGACTTTCTTTTGGTGACTACTAGGAAAACTACGGACGAGCAAAGGAGACATATGCGCATACACAGGCCTTGTGGGAGAAGGAGATCCGGAAAGCCCGCAAGGAGAATTTCAAATCCCAGTCGAACATCGTCAAACTACAAGAAGAACTCAAATCTACGAAAGCCGCTGCCAAGTCGACCGAGGAGGTTCTGCAGCGCGAACGAGAGCGCAGCCAAGCCCGGGAGCAAGAGGCCTTCGAGGCGAGATACCAGATCGTTGGAGTGCAAGAGCAGCTAGAGCAAGCTCTTGAACGTATCAAAGTGGTCGAGCAGGAACGAGATGCCTTCAAGACGCTTGCTAAGAATGAGGAGGTTGCGCGCATTGCGGCCGAGGGTCAGCTGCCACTACCGGCATCCAAAGAAAATGAAGACGAATTTTCTACGCCCAAGAAGTCGCGGTCATCTCTGAGTACGATGGATATTGTCTCTTCAGCCACGAGCGAGGCCGAAATTGACGACCTTACGCGCATGTGGCAATGGGAGAAACAGAGAGCCGATCGAACACAAGATCACCTGGAGTTCTTGCAAGCCGAATGCCAGTTACGGTGCTGTCCTTGTGCCGCGAAGAGCTTCCGCTCAAGCTTCCGTCGGAGCTTGACAAGTTCAGCCCGTAAGCCACGTCCGGAGCCGATCCCCATTGTCGATGCAGCTGATTTGGTGATCCTGGGTCAGAAACCCAAAGGCCAAGAGCTTCTACCGACACCGACCGAAGAAGCCACGGTGGCCCATGAGGTGCATGCCGAAGACGCTGCGGATATTCACGCATCTCAAGCATGCGAGGAACCCGAGAGGCGTAAGTCGCGAGCGTCCAAAGAACCGAGACGCAGCACTATTTTTGTACCATCGGAGGGGATATTCCGTACACTCTCCCAGCACGAGATCGAGGAGATGGAAACAGTGAGGGAGAGAGGGACCACGGCCGAGCCTCGGGCGTCGGTGGAACCGGAACGGAACCCTGTGTATTATTCCCGAACACCATCCGTCGAGCCCCCGGCGTTCGCCTTGCTGGCCCAGGAACGCAAGGAGCGTACATCGTTGCTTTCTCTGCTCAACGCTCCTAGACAGAGCGATCCGCATTCGAGAGCCATGGACATTCCCACGACGCGTGCCTATACCCCGGGCGCCTACGAAGATCAGCAGCCAGTGTTTGAGGATTCTCCTGCTTCAGGCTACGCGCGCTCTTCGGAGCAGACACATTATTCGGAGCAGAAGCGTTCTTCGCAACAGCAGCCGCCGCGCTCTTCGCAGCAGAGTCGGTCTTCAGAGCAGCATCGTTCTTCGGAGCAGAATCGCACTTTGGAGCATAAGCGCTCTTCAGGGCTTGCGCGCTCTCGAGAGTATGCGCGTTCTATGGAAAAGGCCCAGGCGGAATCGAGGGTAAGGGCACAGGAAGCGTCGACCGCTTTCCACACCATGACGACCACCACATCGGTTCCTATCCGTGAGGGGAATAAGAATCCCCGGGACTATATGAACAGCGCTATGAACAAACACCAGCGATCTCCGTCATTTGATGTTCATAATCCGGCACTGACACCCACCATGACACGAGAAGAGGCGTTGGCTCAAATCAGGGAGCGCCGCGGCAGGGCTCGTAGTGCAGCTCAGGGCGCGGTAACACCACGAAAGCAGATGGTGTCGGGCGTAGGCGACCGTAGGGACGTCAGCGCCCCGGCTGGCAGAGCTGTTAAGGGCAGAAGCTGAGCTTTCCACTCCTCTAGCTACATGCTACGAGATAAGTTGGTTGGCTTGTAATCTGTCCGGGGCGTATAGGCTTCGACGAGTATAAAAGGTGTCTTCCTTGAGGGGAAGTTGTACAACTGGCTGGAATTGGTCTTTGGTTTAGGGGTGTTCTCTTTTTTTGGGGCTGGCCTGGCGAGTTTCGGAGGGCCTGAGCGAATGCTGCATTTACATCGGTGTTCAGGATTCGGACCATACCCAACTGCCTACTGCTGTAGGGCTTACGATTATGACGGAGTTTTTGAGTGTTGGAATAGTTAGTTATATCTTTAATCTGAAGGATGACGCGCTGTACACCCGTATCGTTTTCCTCCTCTCTCTCTATCGCCCGTTTCTCTTCCACGGGCATTAGGCGTGATCAAGTGAGAATGTATGTATTATAGAGAATATCCTACTTTTGTCCGTCTGATTGTGGGTTTCGACTTGGAAGAGAAGATATGACCTCATCTTGAGAACCAAATATAGAGCTCACTGCCGAGGGCCAGCAAGTCCACCATGGATGCCCCTAGCCATATTTATAGGTATTTTAGCCATCAGCTTACATGTACTCCGTATCAACCACGCATTCACTTGATAGAGACTTGGGGTCAAGGTCCCCACAGATTGGCAGGGCGGGCTATTGGCTGCACCGAAGATACCCACAGAACCAATCGAGTATAGTGCCGGGTCTGGTCACTGCAACCAATCAATGGGCCGTCGCAAAAATAACGGTACCTGCCCAGACCAGCCAGCCAGCCAGCCAGCCTCTCTCTCGTACTCGAGCTCAGCATTGAAACCACTGCAGCAATCTTCATCGCCATTCCTCCCGGGGGCTAGAGCAGAATCGAACAAGACGCCAAAACAACAGCCAAATATCATCATTATCATCACCACCTGTTTACTCACATGATATACACTAGATCCATGATGTAAAATCAATCTCCAATCGTCTCCCTGATCCACTCTTCCTCTCCTGGCCCTTTCAACCATGTCTCATTCATATCGTGAGCGGCCATAGAAACAACAACAAAACCAACAGCAACTATGAGCAGCAAATCCAACTCGGGCGATACCCCTAAAGGGGCCGCCCAGCAAATGACATTCCATTTACCGCCATCAACACCACAGCTCATATCTAAAATCCCTAAAATCCTGCCTCATGAGCGCGTCTTCCCCATTCAGATAGGCACCGAGCTGTTCAAGCTATCTGGTGCTTCCCTATCCTCCGATGGTACGTAGTGTGAACATTTTACTATGTCATCTTTAGTTTACATATGGTGCTAACACCCTTCGGCCAGCCCCTTCCTACTTCTCTCAGTATTTCATCTGCCAGATAAAGCAGGCTGAAGAGAGCGGTGAAAATCTCAATGCTGCCATTCGTACACTGTACATTGACAGGGATCCTCTCACCTTCAAGGACATCGCGCTTCACTTGCAAGGCTACCACGTGCAACCCCGAGATGGGCAGCACTTTGTGCGCCTCTTTGCCGATGCGCAGTTTTATACACTACCAAAGTTGATGTCTCAACTCTACGAAGAATCCATCTTCATATCGATCGGACATCGGGAATTCCAGATTCCCCGCGACTTATTCGGGGGCCCAGGAAACACCCCGAATTACTTCTCGCTGGGATTCGCCGTCTTCTTCCGGACACCAGAGGAGATTTTCCCTGGCCTGGACCGCGAAGGTCTCATCCGGCCTCCGTCTATCCTGCCCCCTGCCGTGCCGAATCGCTCGGCTGACATCTTCGAGGAGCTTCTACACCTGCTTCGAGGCTACCCTATAGAGATCCGCAGCGACGAGCACCGGCAGAGCCTCTTGCGTGACTGTCGTTACTTCAACTTCAAAGGGCTGGAGCAGAAGCTCATCCCACATAGCATAAGCTACAACCAGGCCCGACGACGCAGCGAGATCGTCATTAGGTTGGAGGACGTTCTGAAGTCTGGCATCTCGGTCACCACCGACCCCTTGCCTCCGTACGGCGGCGAGCAACACATATCTGGCTGGGTCAACTATGCGCGGCCCTTTGTAGACGAGCGCCCCTATGAGATGATTCTCGAAGTGGGCGGCGAGAACAGCAGGGTGAACATTAACATCATGCGCGCCGAGTTCTTTGGCCAGACGAAGAAGAGGTTGGCCAAGTTGTTAGAAGTCATTGCCGGGAAACTCGGACTGCCCGAGACACAGCCATTGGGTCTCTTGATGGCCACGGGCGGTGCGGGTAGCCAACCGCCAACGCCCGGCAACACGCCCCTAAGTGAAGATTTAGTCCGTGTGGTCATAGACACGGACGCTCACATCGTGCTGGACGGCAAAGTCTACCAGGCGCACACAGAGAGCGAAGATGCTGCCGCCGCCGCGCCAATATCCGCGACAACGGCCTTCTCGGCCACTTCAACGTCTACCGCAAATGGCGGTGGCGGGAGCGGCGACCAAGAATCGCCCATCTCGGCGGTCGGCAGTGGATTTTTCCCGCCATCAAGAAAGAGGCGACGCATCGATCCCAGCACCGGCCATCCTGCTTCGGAGGAGTGGGTCGTACGAAAAGGGCAGTGGCGGCTGCGGATACAGAACTCAAGGGGCGGGAAGAGCGCCGCTGAGTGCGTGCTCGTGGCCGTCAAGTTGGACGCGTACAGTGCCGAGTACGGCCGGAACGCGTCACGAGGCTTCCTATGAAGGCTATTGTACATGCATTACAGCAGGTCATGTACCTCTATGGGACATCTACTGTTCGGTTTATCGGGTAGCTATGTATGTATATTTCTATGTTCTGCATTTTATGGGGGTGTTACATCTATATATATAATTCCAAACTAAATGAATACACCTTTGTATAGTTAATTCTAACAAGACTATACATACCAATGTACTACCTACTGAGTCCATCAGTCGGCCGTCGGCTTTTGGCTCTTTGATTCAACTTGTATCCAGCACTTCCATGTTGTATCTGAAGGCCATTGAGGTCTAGATATGAGATGCGAACTAGCTTACGTTAGATGACTTCTCAGGCCCCCCTGGTACAGAGATTGAATAGATAACTCCATGTCCTCGGTATTCCCTGTGAGCGTGTGCTCTCCCAACGTTTTCCTTACACTCATACACGTGCACACGGAATCACTCGAACGTCCTCAACGTCAAGTCGAGATGCCGCAGAGCTTGGAGTTCCAAAGCCATACCTCCTTAAACGTACAGCGGGAGCCCCGATGCTCCGGCTGACAGCGGTCAAATTGAAGAAATCAGGATAGGAGATCACGAAGTCCACGCGTGGTCATCAATGTGAAGTGGTTCATCCTCCAGGTTCGGTAGAACATCGACAAAACGTCCCTTATGGTAGACAATCTCCGCCTCAGGATTGGTTACCAAGACACGCCAGTCGTCGTGTCATTGGGTTGGGTATTGAAAGTAGTCGAAGTTTATGAAGGATGCAGACTCTCTTTTTATCCATCCAACGATCGACTCTTTCTCTCTTTCTCTTATCTCCTGCTGTACACCTTCCTCACCAACATCTACTTACACCACACCACAGACGAGACCCGCGTACAGGAAAAATGTGTTCGCTCGTGGGAGCCTTTTCTTCTTGGGTATCTGCCGAAATAGGTTTAACCTGGCCTGTCTATCTTCAATACAACCCTTCCCTCATATCATATCACATTGCACCCGACCAACCACAAGCTTGACCGACCAACCTTCGGGAAAAGAAAGGCGAAAACCCGTGACACGGGATCTAGAAAACTTGACTTGGAAGAAAGCGACGTCCTTGGTTTTTCTTTTTCTTGTCCCTTGCTCCTTGAAGAATAAGTGCGGGACGTCCCGGAGCGTCGTTTTTCTTTCTTTCTTTGCTTATTTCTTTCTATAGATGACGAGACTCTCCTTTCTCTCGCATTGCTGGGCACTTGCTGCTGACCTCCCTCCAACCTCGCCGGCCGGCATACCACCCACCCACCGATGGATCCTGGTAGGAAGTACCCCGCATGTGTGCCGTACGCGGCACAGCCCAATGGGGAAGCGATCTTGAGATTGGTTGTGTGCTATCACACGCTTTCTTCCCTTCCCTTCTTCATGCACACTCTGTTTTCGGGGAGGAAGGGTGCCCACACCCCTCTTTCTTTCCTTTTCATGCTCCTCTCCTCTCCGTCTCCTACTGGACCGTCCGTCTGGTCTTGGGCCCCTTCCTGGCGGATGCGGCCGGGAGGGAGTAGACTTTGGTTGTGGCATGATTCCATCTATTTACGAAGAATATCCAGTTTCATCATGGCAAGTATGCAGCCTATATACTATGCAATGTGTATAAAGGAGTATAACAGAATACGTGGCTATAGTTTTTATTAAATTAATCTGTCCGTTACAGAGGAAGAGAGTGTCTAATGACAGCTGTCAATCATGTCATTCTATCTTTTGTCATCCTGAAGTCGCTCTTATTTTGATTTCTTCCCCCCCTCCCCCCTCCTACTATCCGGCATGTCAGCGAGTTAGTCGGATTCTGCAACGGCTCAAATAGGTAGGTCAGTCAACCTGTCTGATTTCTTGAACTAATCGCAGTACATGATATAAAAGTGCGGCCGCGCCAGGCCGCCATAGTGCAAGTTGCGTGTATCGTCACCGTAAAGGGGGAGGAAACTATGCGGCAAGCTGTGTGGCCGCCGCCACCACCACCACGACGGACACCGACCCGGCGCCTTGTAAAGCCGGACGCCGCCTGTTTTTGGCAGACTTTGCGAATCTGCACATTGTTGTGATTATCTAGATTGTACGCCGTAGTCGATCTTGGTATGCATGTAGCCGATCAGGCGGTGCAGACTGCGGAGAGGGCATGTGACCCCCGGGCGGGCTGGCTCGGTCCGGATACCTACCTCTTTCTGTGTGGCTTCATTGGCGACCAATTGTGTGCTACAAAGTACTATTTACCTGTGGGTGTTGCGTATCTCCATATTCCGCCATCCAGCAAACTATTCTCTCCTGTATAGCATTCTGTCGCCTGCTTCAATGCTGTGTTGTAGTTCCCCGGGACAAGTGGTAATCTTGCTGAGTAGTGATTAGGCACTATCTCCGATCTCCCAGCCCACGTGGCTAGACAGCTCAAGTGACTGATGTATGGATATACCCAGTGCACGGTCTACATCATGTGCGCCGCTGTCGCTCGCCCTGTCATGCAAATATTGTATATATCATTGAAGTCAAAAGCAAGTCATTTAACTCCTGATGCCGACGCCAACAGGGACCATTCGACAGCTCACGTGTGTATCCACCGTCCCCCACCTATATATAGGGTTTTATATTGAAGAACCCGGTACACTCGAAAGCTATCCATGTTACTGTGAAGGTGATTGACTCATGGCCCGCCCAAGACGGCAACAATCTCGGGTTAGGTATCACATCAAGGTAAACAGCAGGGATTGCGATGGGCAGGACAAGCTTGTTTCCATTCGTCTCACGAAAGCCGTTAAGGTTTGACCTGGAAACATATCTCCGTAAACACCAAACACGAAGAGCATTGCATTGTGGCCTCTGAGGTGGGAATCCTCGGATGTCTTTCATTCATTCAGTGGAGGAGTTGAGGGAGGAGGCAGTGGAGTTATATGAGTCCTTTGGATATGATATTTTTTGAGCTAGGCTCGGGTTGTAAACACCGACAGCAAAGACAAGAGAAGATAAAGATCTCCAAGATCTCCTAGGAACTCATATTATTTATTTTCCGCTCGGGCGGGCCAGGATGCATCAACCACGTGCGTAGTCAAACAACGTCTTTTTTAACAGCCGGAGACAGAACCGTGTTAGATTAGCTTTGGCTGTGCTTGTTGTTTGTTAGCCATGTTGTTATTGTTGATATTGTTGTTGACATCGGTATTCTGCCGGTAATTCATTGTTGATGTTGTTTTGCCTCCATCTGTTTCCAATTGACTGACTCCTACCATACATGTACGTTGTCGCGAAGGATCAGCTGTAAGTGATGTTGCAGTCGAAGCAGTCCCATCAGGCAAAGATCCGACTGCTGGGAATAGCACCTTAGCGGTGTGCCTTATCTGCTTGCATTGCAGAATACACTAATGAACCTCTAACTCTATACAAGTAGCACGCACTCCTGATCACGATTTTGGGATGCGACCTCGATGACTACCTACTACTAGTTGGTAGTATGTAGGAGTATGCAGCAGGGGGGTTGAGCCATGATTGGATGGCGTCCTGTTCTCCCTGGGCCCTTCTCTCGGGGAAAATCATTAGACGACGGAGCAGCAGCAGTAGTCTGCAGCTCCCTAGAACTAGAAGGGGACGAGCCTGCAGCGCTAGAAGGATTTTGGGTTGACAGATCAAGTCGACAAACACACACCAACGTCCCTTTCTTGTCTACAGTAGAGTGAATTTCGTACGATTCTTGCATTGCGTTGCAGCAAGGTGGTTCGGGGGCCAAGCCAAGCAGCAAAGCCTATAGACGACGCGAGATCGATCTTGCTCTCATCTTGACTACATACCTAATCTATCTGCTTGGCCTCCTGGTTGCAATTTGCAACTTGAGTCATAGCGTGCCGATAGGAGAGTAACCTGTCTCAATCGTATTTTTCCATCTCCATGACACATGTAAGGAGGGCCGTCGATAAACAAATAAGTGTAGGTTGTTGTTGGACCCCAATAGCCACAATAGTGTCATGGCCGATTCCTAACCCAATTCTTTTCTAGCTGAGCCGGGTCTTGCTCCCATTCGATGAGAATCGTGAGATGCCCCTGGTGATCTTTAAGCTAGTTGTGGTGCTAAAGCGCCTTTGGACCGGCTGGGCCGTTCCTGACTGCTGGGCTATTGACGCTACCATGAGGATAGAGGCTACGAAATTTCACTGCCTGCACGCACGCACACACACACACACATCATTTCATTTTGCTGCTCATCTAGCTCAGACGGCGATGGAATAGGAGGGAGGGTTCGGGAATGACGCAGCGACGCAGCGGATTGACGACATTGCCGTCGCACAACATTTCTAAAAGAGGAGGGCCTTGCATTATCCTCTCCTAAGGTTGGGGGTCGGCACCGACAAACGAAACCTGCCACTTCCCGAAAAAACTTGGAACCAACAATTGCAGATAGTTGGTCTGTCACCAACACAACAAGACAAGGCATAATAGTATACCGTTTGGTAGGAAACGATGATGTAAATTCGTCTGATGTAATAATGGCTGCCAACACCCGTCCAGTTTTTCTCCCCACACCACTATTGGAACTATTGATAGCCTTCCCCCCCAAGCCCCCCCCTCTATCTCAATCTCAAATTCCGAGGCGCTGGCAGGCTGGTCTGCCAGTGGATGTCACTTGGCCAACAATAGAAATCGGTGGCTTGATCCAAGCATTTGGGGTGGTCACCAAGTTGGTGGCTGACCCGAGCTGTCGGGGACTGTTCTTTTTCCATCATACACCCCATGCACCAAGGGAAAGACAAACCCCCTTCTCCCCTCCTTTACCCTCTTCCTGCCCGTACAATCGAACCACCCAGATGATAGGGAGGTACTCGGTACTATGCAGCGTTCGTGATGGAAAATTTTTAAGCTTTGTCAAACCGTTGTACTGAGACGAGACCGTCTATGTGTCTCGCCGGCGCGGGAAAGTCGCTGAGACGAGACAGATGATTGCCAGATCACAACCAATCAACCAAGATGCGGAAAAGCAACCCACGATCATCAATCACTGGCGTTGTGGGCTCTCGGTGGAGGATAACGTCAGGCTCAGTTCCGGCCAAGCAGGGTGCCATCTGTCCGTCCTCTCGTTTTTTGTTTTAACTTGCTTGGTCACAAAGTGCCCCGAGTGTCCTACCCGTTCCGTTGGAGCTTACATGAGACAGACAGGCGGCCGGCCGAACGAACGAACAGCTTCGATCTGAGATGTACACTCACCTAGTATGTATCGGCCTACATTGTCTACGTTGGGGGGAATTACGCCGCAACAAGTTAATGAAAGGAGGATGTTGGGGCGCGCGCAGCAGTAGCGAGGTGAGCGAGAATGAAAATTGCTACAGTGCCCAGCCCAGTAGTCGAACACACATAATGATGTTCATTTGGGATGTAACCGGGAATTAAATGGGATGATGCGGGTGAGTTTTGGGCGTTTTGATGTTTCGCTCTGGCTTTATTAGATGATCCTTGTGTCATAACGGTCATTTTACCCATCTACCCGTGCGTGCTCTCGTTGACAGGCAACAAGCTTGCCTGCGAGATGAGTGACTCAATATGCTCGTCCTCGGTATGTTTACAGAATTGGGAGTCGAGAACGATAACCCATATCGTCCTTGCAAGATGCTTAAGTCGAATTCCGTTATTACCATGACTGACATTCTCGAACGGGTTCGTACGGCTTGGGTGGGCATCCTAAACAACACGAGAGATGGCCAAGATGGACTGCATACTGCATACTGCATGCTGTAGCATGGAATTACACATGCAGTGAGGTGGGTATTATACCTTCAGGGACCCCCCCCTTGCAACACGCGATGTCAAAGCTACCTGTGTACCTACGCTAGGCCAGCCACGAGCCTGGAGCGACATGCCAGAACACTGCAATTTTCTCCAAAGCAACTCAAGCAAGTGCCCCTCGATTAACCAGTGCTAGGCCCTTGGTGCTTGGAGTACAATGGCACATCAATCAATATGCTGCCGGTACATGATATACTCAAACTCCGATCCTCTCTGGGTACGTACTTACTCTAAAAGGAACCACACCTCTATCCCAACCAACTCTTGTCCCTTTTGTGTGGTTCTAATGTTCGGTAACCCAAGTAGGTAAGTGAAGTGGTATTCAATGCAAGTGTTAGTGTCCTCATCCAATGGGAAGAAACAGGGGGAGCCCAAGCTTCTGGCCGAGGGAGAATCGGGGAGGTAGGCAGGCATGTAGTAACCATCCATAGTACTTGTAGACAGACAGAAGGAGGCTGGAACCTTTTCCAGGGCCCGTCGTTCAACTTGCACTTGCCCTTTAGCAAGCCCCACGAAGCTACTTCCGGAAGCCTTCCCTCCCAGTCATTTTCGTTTCTTCTGAATGTGATCGAGTCGTACAATGTACTTGTGCGTATGCAGATTCGCAGATTTCACAGATCCGCTGCTGAGCAAGTCGCGGAGTGCCCGCTCACCTATGGCCCCCTAAGGAGCATCGAAGTGCGCAAGTAACACGAAGGAATTGAACAAAAAGGGCAATTGATTGATGATGACTACTACTTACTAATTAACCTACATACCTCCTGTACGTTCGTTCGTTCGTTCCCTATGGATCTGGGCCGTCCAAGTGAACTGCGCCGTACTGCACCGCACCCCCCCAACCCTGCTTGCTTTTGCATGTTCGCTTGCTCGGAGCATCCCCCCTGTCCCCTGTACAGCGCCCAGTACACTCCCTGCTCAACTGCTCTCTACCAGCAAATTGCCGTCCGTGTGCTCACTTTGGTTTATCCTGGTGGCAGTCCCTCCCTCACTTCTTCTGGACCGAACTGGATCCTCAGTTCGCCTTACTTGCGATTCTGTTTCGACTCCTCCCAATTTGAGTGTCGCTGCGCAGTGTGAAGCAAGCCCGCTTTAGATTTGGCCAGGCGCGAAGGCTTGCATGGAGAAACGGCCACGCGACGACTGACAAGAGAGACAACACTACTACCGACATCAAGGTTACCCACCACGCACACACACACCCTCGCGCGTGCTGTACAGCCTCTGGGTCGGCTGCTACACACAGACCCCAAATTTCCGCTTCACGATTCGAACGAGCAATAGAATAGACCAGGGAGGCCGAAAAAACAACAACCTTTCGCTCCTACCTCCCTTCCGTATGGCGTCTTGTGCGCGCCTTTGCTGAGTCGCACACCACCTGCCCACGACAAGCAAACAAACAAACAAGCAACAGCGCCGCCCTGCGCCAGATGCCAACCCTGAGGTCTTCGAGATCCGGAATTGCCACTCATTGATTCTAAGCACCAACACTTCCTTCAATGCATCCGTTCGGTGGGCCTTTGAACAGCAGACAGCGCTCTGTTGCGCAATAAGAGAAAGAGACTGTGATTGCTAGTGTGTGTACGAAAAAAGGGTGACCGAGCAAGAGGAAGAGAGAGACATGGAGGTTGTTGGACCCCGGTTGTCACTATCGCCGATAGTGACAAGAGAGACGAGTGTTAGATCACAGCGACCACCGCGCCGGAACTTGTCGACAAGAGCCGAGAGAAACCCCAAGACTGGGATGCTGCGAGATGTCAGAGACAGGCGCTCGCCGCCACGACCTATGGATAGAGTGGTGGACAAGGGAGCGAAAACCGTGGCGCGACTGTCGCCCGTTAACAAATCGAAACCTATACTGCCGGCTGCTGAGCGGAGGCCAGGAGGCGATGAGGCGAGACCAATGACCAAGAGGGAAGCCGACTCGGCAAAATGGGATATTGCGCCAGACGGTGGATCGGCTGGTCGCGAGGGGAGACAATTCACAGTCGCAAACGTGGGGAACAATGGGAAAATATTCTTGAGGTGAGTTATCCCGCGCCATTCGAGTAACCCACAAGCGAGTTGATTTGCCCCGTCTATGCCGGAGTTTACGACCTCGAGAATTTATGAGCGCGGTTTCTCGAAAGTCAGCTATCACGTATTAATGCATGCCGCGGCGATCTGCATGGGATCATCTATCTCCCTGGAAATGCGCTAACAAGTATGGATATAGACCTACTGTTCGGCCAGCAAACCAGCGCTACCCGCAGCCAACATTTGTATTTCCCCCTGTGACGCCTCCCAGCACTGCAGGTCCGGACGCTCTTGCAGTTGCCCCAGACCTCAGTAGACAGTCGTCGAGCAATCTAAGCAACCAGCCAACGCCTCTCTCTGGACCTCCGTCTCCGCCAATGATACGGCACCCTATGGGGTTGAGGAACTTGGATAAACAAGCCCACCACAGACGCGCTGTGTCGGACACAACACTCCCGGATGTAAGCCAAAGTCGCGAGGACGAAGCCGGGGGCTTCAAGGTGGTGATAACGAAGCCTCAAGATGAACAACGGGCTAGGACCACGGAGGACATCGACGAACCCTTGCCTTCGCCCATGCTACAGATATCTATCCCTTCTTGGAAACTGGGGACTCCGAGGTTCACCTTACGAGGCACTCCCTTAATCCGAGGGTCTTCCTATGCGCCCACGGAGGAGGTCAGGTCCAGTAACGTTTCGTTCGTCAACAAATCTCACCGTGGCGATGTCAATTCTCTGTATCCCGACCCGTTAGGAAGTAGGAGGCCGAGCCCCGGTCCGATTAGGATGTCGCACATTAAGATCCCCTCGCCAACTATGTTGACCCCGTCTTCGCCACGGTTCCCGCAGCCTACGCGAGCTACATACCTCTCCACGCATCTGGTGATAGAGCCAGAGATGTTCGACGCTTTGACCTTCAAGCCAGACTGTGACGACCGATCTATTGTGCGCTACTCATCTGCTACTGGTGCTGTGACGGCGGCGACGCCTCCAAGGCTTGTATCTGAGATAACGTCGCCTTGCTTCCTTGACTACGAACTACTGTCCGACTTCTTTCTCACATTTCGTTCCTTCATGGAAGCGGCCGATCTTTTGCGCATGCTGATCGCCAGGCTGAAATGGGCGCTTGTTCGGGCCGATGAGATAGGAATGGTTGTGAGGGTGAGAACCTTCGTCGCCATTCGACACTGGATTCTGAACTACTTCGTCGACGACTTCGTGGTCGACTACCATCTGCGCATTATATTTTGCAATCTGCTGAACAATTTCGTGGACGAGCTTTCTCATGAAGCACCAGGACGCAAGGTTCAACTTAAAATTCTTGCCGAGTTAAAGAAATGCTGGCGGCGAGTCTGCGCGCAATACTGGGATTCGCCAGACCTTGACTCAGCTCTTGATGCCGACAGTCCCATCACTCCAGGGGGTATTGCGGGCCATCGAAATCCGGATTTGGATCCCAGCTTCTGGATGATGGATATGAGCATGCCCCCTCAAATATCTTCCATGGACTTTACACACCCTGAAGCAGGACTCGATACGAACTACTACAATGATGCGGTTCATGCCGGTCACATTGATTCTGTGCTACATGGTGGTATCCACCCCGGCGAACGACCATGTACACCTCCAGATCAGCGGCTGTCGACGACCTTGGAAAGAAACGCCACTTCTCCTACGAGCATTGCTAGTCTTGACGTCGTGTCTTGTTCGTTTCCTACCAAGGGGTTCCGGATGCCAGATTCGTCTTCAAGCTACGCCCTGGCGGCTCACCCTGTAGAGCCTAGCTCAATATACAACACTCCGGATCCGATTGCAGCAACGCCTCGCGCCTTGACTGGGAAGCGTGTTAGACCTCAGAATTCACACAAACGCAACAACAGTTTGACCGACTCATTGCGGGATCATGACGGGACCATCACAGAAAAGGTGCTCTACAAGAATGCCGAGTTCTTACTAACACTTCCATATGCCGGCAGCCTTGTAAGAGGCAACCTGATGCCCCCAGGACAAGCCTTCGTCAACATTCACCCGGTGAAATCTGCAGCGAGTCGAGAAACCACCGTCTTTGATCCGCCGCAGCCGCCGCAGCCGTCCCCGAATAAAGGTTCGGCTTCAGCAATGTCAGGCGCTGGTATGCGTAAACTGCTGACGAGCGTTCGAAAGGCTCTGAGCCACAAAACCCCAGATGCCCCAGAAGCAACACCAGCTCAAGGCAGTTTCATCAGCCTTGCGACCATTGGGCCCAGGGGGGTGACAGAGAACCGAATTCCCGGAACGGCTGTAGTTCCTCAAGCCCGCTTGACTCGCATTGGAGGATTCCGCCCTGCTGTGAGAATTGACATGCTTGGGGCCGAGATCGCCGAGGATTTCAAGAAAGCTGTGCGTGAGGATAGCGCCGCCGGTAATTCGAATGAATACCTTCCGGATGACTTCCCCACAAAGCTCTCAGCGGACGGAATTGAGTATTCAGCAGCCCACCTGGACTCTTCCTTTGAGCTGCAGCCTGCCTCAAGGTCACGAATACTCAGTGATACTGCCATCACTCAAGGAAGCAAATCGATTGTAATCGTTGATGGCACAGTGCCAGAAGACCATCATGCTATGACGGGCGCTTTGGGACCGCTGCATAGCGAATCTGTCGAAGCCTTCTCGGAACACTATATGCACTCGGGCGCAGACCCCACGCCTCCGACTACACCACCAGATAAGACCGCGGAGGGTAATCCTAGGCGATCCTCAACCATTCTCAGCCCGCAGGTCTTGCACTTTTCTTTCTCTGAACAATCCTTACCCCCCTTTGTGCCGGATCTCGCAACACTGGGAGCCGGGCGACGTAGCTCGATGGGCACAGACACAGAGTCCCGGGCTCTCGGGCGGAGGTCTATTGATATAGATGCAACGACACAATCTGCAACTTCGTCTCTACTCCCTCCACTTTCAAGCTTCCGAGGGCACCAGAGACAGCAGTCCAGTCGTAGCTATCGATCCAGAGGCTCAATTGTACACCGAAGATGGGCGTCATCCAACAGCGTGTACCCGCAATCAACGGTGAAAAGCTTTGATGCTACAACAGTGTACACGGAGGAGTCCGGGCCGGCAGAATCGATACCCTCAATGCCTCCTCCGTTACGAGTCCTTCGTAGGCGACCTGGCGGAGATTTGAGAGGCGTGCAAAACGTTGCCGACTTGGATGTGCCCATTCACAGATCCCGCTCCGTCGGTTCTTTGACGACATATTCCGAGTCAATGCGGAGTTCGTATATCCGTAGTCCCGTCACAGACTCGGGTGGTTTCGTCGATGTCGTTAGCAGCGATTTCTCCCAGCGCCGCGGTGAAGTATTTTCATTAGGTGTTATGGCCGAGAAGCCACAAAAGCCCAAAGTGTCTCTCTATAGCACCCACTCATCTAAACCTGTCATGCGCCCTTCGTTCGAAGCCGAGGCCAAAAAACTCGCTGAAATACCGGACGACGATGGAGACTGTGGCGTGGAGTCCGCATTGGCTAAGCTAGAAGGCAAATACGAGAAGAGACCTTCGAGGCTCATCATTCAGCCTCGTACATTCACCGCTTCTGCTGTCGGCGAGGTCAGCCCCGAGTCACCGGTCAGCAACGAATCTTCGGTTGATCACTTTACGCCTGAGAAGCGTAGGAATCGGCGCCAGCATGTGGATGTCGTCGCCGATGACGGGGTTTCGATGCTATCCGAGCCTATGGGTGGAGAGCAGGACGGAGTACGGGCAACGCTCGAAGTACCACACTCCAATGTCCGGTCCTTCCTCTCTGATGGATCAAGGGAGTCGTACAATTCCGTTCCTTTGCTCCATCGTGGTCTTACGGATGATGGGCAGAGCAAGACTACGACTCAGGAATGGGCTAATCATTCAATATTACAAGATTCAGGAGATGATCTTACTCCTCGAGATGAGAAGCCGCAGACGAGCTTCCCCGAAAACCTGTCCTACGAAATGGTGGAGAAAACTAAGAGCATGGAGGAAATCAAACAGCAGGATGAGGCTACGCGAGACAGTGGAGAACAGTCATTCCTACATGTTGGGGACGAAGACTCGGATCTCTCTTCGGAGTTGTCCCTAGACAACAGCGAAGCCGATGAATTCGGAGTGAAGTCCACACAGCAGAGCCCACAGCATGGGGACTTTGATAAGGCAGATTCTCATTCCGCTACCCAATCCGTGGCAACTTCGGAGGGAGGCCAACGATCTATAGTCAGCTTATCTCAACAAATTTCACCCGAAGCAGCCCATGTACCAGAACTCCACGAACACCAACTCTGGCCTTCCAAGCAGATGCCACCGACGCCGGACACTACACCAACTACTGCTCAGCATCATCAACACCTGGACTCGTTCGATGATACAGCCGGTGGCAAACATCTCCCGATGCGCAATCTTTCAACATTGGAGAACCGAGCGTCGGGCAAGTATGCGGCCCATTTACCGTTTATTCTAGCATTTAGTTCCGACATTCTTGCTCAGCAGTTCACACTGATTGAGAAGGACGCACTAAACGAGGTTGACTGGAAAGAACTTGTGGATATGCGCTGGAAAAACACCCATACCGATTCTCGCTCATGGGTTGATTTTCTGCGAAATAGCGATGCCCGTGGTGTTGAGGTAGTGGTCGCCCGCTTCAACATCATGGTTAAGTGGGTTGTATCCGAAACCGTTCTTACGCAAGACCTCGAGGAGCGTGCACGATGCCTAATCAAGTACATCCACATCGCTGCCCATTGCCGGAAGTATCGAAACTTCGCTACCATGAGCCAGATCGCTGTGGCTCTGACGTCTAATGAGGTCGCGAGACTGTCAAAAACTTGGGCCCTGGTACCGGCATCCGATATGAAGACCATGCAGGAGCTAGAAAGCCTTATATCCCCGACCAAGAACTTTTACAATCTGCGTGCCGAGATGGAAGGCGGAGCTACGACTGCTGAGACAGGTTGTATCCCGTTCGTGGGCATTTACACACACGACCTGCTCTTCAACTCACAACGGCCCTCTGAGATCGCGAGCTCACCCACTACAGCGCCATTGGTCAACTTCGAGCGCTGTCGTATCGCCGCATCCGTTGTCAAGACCCTTCTTCGCCTCCTCGAAGCCAGCACGCTCTATGATTTCCAGCCTATCGAAGGCATCACGGAGCGCTGTCTCTGGATGAGCGCCCTCAACGACGACGAGATCCGGAAGCACTCACAGAGCATCGAACCATCACTCGCTTAATTAACGAAAGCTACTTACCGGGTAGCCTGTTACGACTTATGGCAAACAAGACTACCAACTGATTTACCTATGTGCTTGACCCAAAGCTACATACCGCCCAGCGACTGTCGTTCGCATTTTTTCCTTGACTCGCTTGACATTACCAACTTACGAATCGACGCCCCGATAGACATACACTCATCGCCCACGCGCTGCACCGTGTCCGTTCTGACAACCACTTGTACTTGTACGCGGCTGTTTCTACTTGGCCGATGATCATCCGAATCTTTAATCACATACACATATGTGTGTGCGCGCGCAAAGACGCATTCATACATATCAACCTTATACAATAACCCCCTATTTCCTTTCTCATCGAAACTTGCCACGGGGTGGCTTTACCTACGTCTTATTGCGCGTCACATTGCATCTTACGACTACGACATCACAACGCGTCACCAATTTTCCTTGATGTCCTTTTTTATTATTATTTTTAACATTGCCCTGGTTTTGTACTTGGCATATTTTTATTTATTGGGATTGTCATTCTGGAAGTATAGATTTGGCCGCAGTCTCATACAGAGAGCAGGCGTACCCCTGGCTGTCCTGAGCCCTACGAGTTTCTTGTTGTTACGAGAACAAGTAAGCATGCGTCGGAGTCCAAATTCTCTCGATTGGGAGGCGGCAGTCCTCTTACAGCATAGCAAGCGTCTTGTATCATTGCTTTGGCCCGAATGTCTTTACTTGACGAGGGAGAGACGAGACAAACTGGAGAGAGAGAGAGAGGCATCAGAGGCAGAGTTTGGGCTGTGGTAGAAGACGAATAAGAAGGAGTGTTTGTTATTGAACAAACGAATGGAGGAGAGAAGTGGGATTGTGTGGATGACCAAGATACCCCCCACACGCGCGCTTGTTTTTTTACTTACATGAAGTTGAGGAGGATGAGAGAGGGAGGAGGGACGAAGTGACGGAGTGAAGAGTGAAGAGTGAAACGTGTTTGGTGTTGAATGTGAGAACAGGGCCCTGGGGTTGGGATGCGTGTGCGTCCGTTTGGTATTCTATGCCTCTCGATATCATATCATTGCCAAGTCTTCACAGCCCCGTCTGTCTGGTGTTTAGTGGCTGTAGCGTGTGAGAAGAAGTTGGAGGAATAAATAGGATTTGAAGAGCAGGCGAGATAATAGTTCAAGGAATGAAATGCGATAAGAATATTCCAATTTCCAAGTCTACAACCTGTTACGTTTGGTCCGTCGACATACTTCATGCATTACGTGACGGATGCAAACCGACTTTTAAAGAGTGAATACATGTCACTCAGGCCTCGAAGACTTGAGCAGAAAGAAGACAATGAATGATCATGGTGTTGATATGCTGGTGCTAGATGCGGGATAAAGCGATGCCTGGGGTCAACTGCATGGCATACATGGCATACATTCCCCAGTTTCAAAAGCAGTGGAATACGGGTCACGAAAAGGCTTTACCAGCCTTTTATATCTGCAAATGACTTACATGTACGTCGAGGCCACTGAACACATCTCAAGTCTCGACACAGTCTGCCATATGGAATGTCACAAAGAAGGATTACTGCAAATGACAGCCTCTTTTCAGAGCTAGGTGGAATAACGATTAAGTCCATTCCGCTGGCCACACAGGGCATTCCCCCTCCCCAAGTCCACAATGAAGAAACACTGGTCTGAGCAGTAAAAAAAGAAAAGACCATCGTGTTACGACTGGTGGCGGGTATCTTTCCCTCATAAGTCCGGCCAGTTTGCCCTAGACTCCGAGAACATTGCCCTCAAATGTATCCATGTAAACTTTTGTTTGTTGTTATGGTGCAGCCACTGCTCATAGCGGACGATGAAGCAGTAAATGCCATTTACCAATCAATCTCCTGCTCGACGACAGCGGCGGTCTGCTCTTGGTCACCTGAAGCGCCCTGGCTCTACCACTGGCTCTCCTTAGCATCCGTAGCACCCCACTCACCAGCGGGAGCAGTAGCGTTGCCCCACTCATCAGGAGCAGCACCAGACCAGTCACCACCCTGAGTACCAGCGAAGCCGGGGGCAGCAGCCTCCCAGTCACCACCGGAGGTGAGAAGACCAGTGGCGACGGCGGCGGGGCCGACCTCATCAACACCAGCAAGCTTCTCCTCCTCACCCTTCTCCTCGGCCTCAGCCTCGGGGTCACGGTCTATGGTGTGGGTTAGCAGATATTCCAAATTCAAGGTGCAGGGGCAGGTGGTTTTGACATACAGAAGTACAGATCGACCATGACGTCCCAGGGAGTCTCGCGGTTGTAGATGGTACCACGGAGGCGGAGGACCTCACGGGCGAGCATCCACCAAACGGTACCAATGGCGTGGCGACCCTTGTTGTTGGTGGGGATGGCGCAGTCAACGTACTCGGTGGGAGAGTCGGTGTCGCAGAGGGCAATGACGGGGATGTTGACGTAAGAAGCCTCCTTGATGGCCTGGGCATCAGTACGGGGATCGGTGACGATAATCAGGCGGGGCTCCTTGAACGAGCGGGTGATGTAGTTGGTGAAAGAACCGGGGGTGAAGCGACCGGCAATGGCGACGGAGCCGGTGTGCGAGGCGAACTTCAGGACGGCACGCTGACCGTAGGGACGGGCAGAGATGACACAGATGTCGGCCGGGTTGTCGACGGCGGCGATGATACGGGCAGCCAGAACGATCTTCTCCCAGGTCTTGCCAATGTTCAGGACGTTGACACCATCGGCACGGGTCTTCCACAGGTAAGGCTCCATGTGCACCTGTGCGCGCAAAAATAGATCAGTACGCCATTTTTATTTTTCTCGATTCCCTGCCTGTCGCGCGCGCGGCGGGCGAGTCGAATTATCTTGTATTTTTCGGGCATGAGTTTCGTACCTGCAAGTTCTTGGAACCAAGGTGGCACTGGGCCGCCAGGAGCATCTCGATGTCCTGGCTGGTGGCATTGAAGAGGGAGGGGAGGTTTGCGGGAGCCATCTTGAACAGTTGTGGTGGTGACGAGGACCTTTCTGTTCGATTGCGAGGGGATGGAGATTAGAGTGGTGGTTGAGTGAACAAGGTGCCCGCGATCGAGAAAATGCCTGGCGCTTCTTGCGAAAAAGTTCCAATTGGCAGAAACCAGGCTTCAAAATCCAAGGCTCGTTTGGTGGGTGCTGCCCTAACTGTACTAATTCAATTCTGGAATAGTGCCTCTGTCTTATCTGTTATCCGAAGTGTGGCTCGGGCAGCTGTAATGTGGCTTGGTCTTTCTGCTGATTGAGGCTTGACTATAGGTGGGGCACCCGGCCGGGTTGTCCATCCATGGCCGATCAGTCAACCCAATTTGATAGCTGCTGGCTGCGCTGGAGCGAAAAAGTTGAGGGCATCTGCGGGCGCCTCAGACAAGATACTATTGTATGATCACGTCAAACCACATCAGCCATGCCGCCACGGATACCGAGTGTACCGCGCTTCGGCGCCTTCAATTGTATGTATCATACCCGGCTGCACAATTCTCGGCTAGAGTTTGCAACTCATCGCTAACATTTGCGCAGTATGCCTTCGGCCCGCTCCTAAGCCAGCGTCGCCCTCGCTGCTCCTCCCGTTAACGCAAACCGCCTCGCTCACGACAAAAGAGAAGAAGCGCCTTGCCAAGCAGGACCCCTACCGCTGGCAGCAGATGCAGCAGCGCAAGGCTGCCCACAACGTCATCAAGGAGCGAATCGGAGCCCAGACGTCGGCCGAGTTCGGCGACCCGGTGCGCGGCCTGACGACACCCTTCGTCGAGTCCTTTGACTCGGCGGGGCAGGCCGCCTTCTCGCGGCCCCCACTGGATGAGGACGGCAACCCGCTCGAGCAGCCGCACCCGCTGCCGACCTCCCCCCACGTGCTCAACAACCTGGTGTCGCAGCCGGAGCTGGAGGAGGCATTGCAACACGCCCGCGTCCTAACTCAGCCGCTCGAGCCCGTCAACGCCGAGGCCATGGACCCGGTCCTTGAGCAGCAGAAGCTTGAACAGCACGCCGCCAACCACGCCAAGGCTGCCGAGGCCCTGCAACGCATCGTTCACATCGACAACGGCTCCTCCAAGGACAAGCGCCATGCCAACATCCGCCGCTGCGTCGAGACCTTCGGCCGCCACAACACCGACCAGACGCTCACGCCCAAGCCCCTGGCTCGCGGGATCGAGGACGTCGAGAAGCCCGTACGCGCGGGTGCCGACACAGGCAGCAGTGAGGTGCAGATTGCCATCCTGACGGCCAAGATCAGGGCGCTGGCCAACGAACTGGAGAAGGGACGAGGCTACAGAGATAAGGTCGGTAAGAGAGACCTGCGCCTGATGGTGCACAAGAGGGCGAAACTGCTCAAGTACATGGCAAGGAAGGAGAGGGGAAGCGAGCGGTGGACTCACATGATCAAGACTCTGGGACTGAGTCCAGCAACGTACCAGCGGGAAATTACTCTGTAAAAAGGCTTTGGTCATACATTGTATCATAGGGAGCATGGGGAGACGAACAAACTGTAATACCATTTGCTATGTACAAATACAGGGAGTTGCATCAGCGAGGTGGCATGATTGCACCTCGAGGCGGCCAGTAGCCTTAAAGCTCTATCTGGATCATCAACTTCAAAATTCAAGCGCCCATTACAAAAAAAAATCAACCATGTTCTCCGGCTCGAAATACTTCTTCGTGGTGTTTCCGACCGAATAATGCTACAAAACGGGACTGCAAAGAGAGGGTGGGTATGATAGTAGTTCAGTACAAGAAAGCATAACAACGGCCAAACTCTCAGAATACACTGATGTAGTTGCCGATGCGCTCCTTCTGGTTCTGAGCTATACACTCAGCGATCCATGTGATGTTGCGAATCTCCTGTGACATCGTTAGTTCTCTGTGCTCGAAGGGTGGTTTGTGTGCTCGATAAACGTACCTGCTCTCTAAGCTTCACCCACGCATACACGATGGCGAATGTGAACTGGCGCGTAAAGGCATTCTTGGAGATTTGCATCTCCTTCTCGTAGAACATATCCTCCAAACTCCGGCTATCATTTCCACCCGAGCCACCAGCCATGTTGCCAGGGCCTGAAGGGCCACCACCAAGGCCTGCAGCATCGAAGAAGCTCTTGTAGTCTGAGACGCCATCGACAGCCAGACGAACGCCCTCAAAGTCATCCGCCCGGGACAGCATCAGGGTACCCTCGGGGTAGAGCTTGCCGAAGCTGGGATAGAGCTTCTTGCGGTCGCCCTTGTTCAGCTCAGTGCCTAGCGAGTTGAGGGTGATGTTGATGGCTCGGCGGTCGGCCTCGAACTCTAAGATTTCGCTCATGACCTCTGCCGTCGGCGTACCAGCCATCTCGGGATGCGAGTTGACGAACTGGTAAAAGTCCTCGAGGTAGTTCTTGTAAAGGGTGTTCCGTACGATCTCGATGTTGAGCTCGTCAAGGTCCTGGTGCGACAAAGAGCCCTTGAAGTAAGGCGCGAGCGGTGTCTCGATCAAGACGCTGTTGTAAAGTTCCTCAATGTTGGTGGCGACGCAGAGCACCGGCATCGTCTCGAACCAGCCCAGGGGATGGCAGCGCTCCAGCAGCTCTCTGGTATCCCTCTCGTGCAAGGTGCCGGTAATGAGAAGGGCGACGTTGTCGATCATGTAGCCGTAGGTGACATAGTCCATGAACTTGCCCAGCGATCCGGTCGCATTGGCGCGAACATATCGGAACTCTGAGACCAGCTTGTCTGTTGTCTTCGCGGCGAGGGCTGATGTGGAAGGGTTGGGTGCGAGCGACCCCAGAAAGTCGCCGTACGCAGGGCCTAGCTGCAGCTTCAGGTCTGAAATGAATATGTTAGAGGCAAGCCATAGCATCAAGTGAACGGATATATGGTCATACCATCGATGGTCTCGCATTGCGTCAAGTTGGAGTAATTGGCGCTCGTCAATAAGCCGTTGCGGTATCCACGAACAATGCCCTCGGTGTAGCTAGATGCACCGTGTTAGCCTGTCTGTCATCCATCTGCATTTGATGCACTGATGAGAATCATTTACCCATTGTTGACGTTGAAAAAGAGGCCCTCCATTTTGGCGGAAGCTGAAGGTTGTGGCGGGATATGGAAAACAGAGACAGTTGCTCGAGGTTACGTAGGTAGGTTAGGTGGTGTATCGTCCAGCACCAAAGTCCAAAGTACTGTTTGTCTTGTCGGAGCTCTGAAAGCCAGTCAGTTCCGTCGGCGCAAGCTTGCTTGGGTGTGACTGGCAGACAGACAGCAGACTGGGCCCCAACCCGAAAGAAGACCAGCCTTGAGTGGCTCGGAGGCTGGCAGCGCTGGCTTGTGACCCAGTGCGTGCGTGCCAGTAGTACCGGTAGTACCTCTGACCAAGCCAGGCACCGAAAGCACGACCCTCAAGCTTGCATAAGACTATCAATCTATGCATACCCACAGTATTTCGCTCAGCACGGTCAGCACCGTATCAATGCATGCATAAGAAGGAGATGCTCCATTATCAACCACACCGCCTACCCTTCCTATCGATAGGCTCGACTGTTGAAACCCACCTCTTCTGCCCCTAGGATCCACCCTCTATTCATTGGCTCAGCGAGAAATTTTAGAAAATTTCCACTGGAAGCTGCAAAGAGCTTTTCAATTGGAACTTTTGTAGAAGACGAAGTCGACACTTTCCTCCCCAAACACCCAGCACCTTCCTACCCGCCAAGCCACTCCGTCGACGATAGGAGAGCAGGTGCATTTCGATCAGAATTTCACGAGTGCAATTGCCTGCAAAAATGGGTCTCTTCGTGCTTGCAGAGACGCCCGCGGGGTGAGTTCTGTTCCTCTTGCTGCATTCCCATTCTACCTGGGAACCGGTTGCAACTTCTCAGACAAGAAGGCAGTGGATGCTGACTACTTCACAGCTACGGTCTCTTCAAGGCCAAGGACAAGAAGCTCCTTACCCGCGATGATGTCGCGACTGCGCTGGACAGCGCCGAGGCGATCAACTCCATGTAAGTAACTCCAGCCATGAACACTTTACCTGCCCCCTTGGATGCGTCTTGTTAACAAGCTATCCAGGCTGTCCCTCAAGAAGATGATCAAGTTCGAAGATGCTGCCGAGGCTCTGGGCGAATACACCTCCCTTACCGAGGGTAAGGTCACACCGATGCTGCAAAAGCTTTTGGACGAGATCAAGGATGAGCGCAAGTCGTCACTTGCCGTGTGTGATCCCAAGCTCGGAGCCGCGATCAATGTTCTCCCCGAGCTCAACCTCACACCTGTTTCCGACTCGTCCACGAACGAACTCTTCCGTGCCATTAAGACCTACCTTCCTGAACTTTTCCCCGATCTGCAAGGCGACTACCTCGGAAACATGGCTCTCGCCCTGTCTCACTCTATCTCGCGCCACAAGCTCAAGTTCTCCCCTGATAAGGTCGATGTCATGATTGTCAACGCCATTTCTCTTATGGACAACTTGGACAAGGAGCTGAACAACTTTTTCATGCGCGTGAAGGAGTGGTACGGTTGGCATTTCCCCGAGCTGGACCGCATTATCAACGACAATGTGGCCTACGCTCGTATTATCATGGCCATGGGTATGCGTACAAATGCTGCCAACACCGATCTGACCGAGATTCTCCCCGAGGACTTGGTTGACCGTGTCAAGGCCGCTGCCGAAATCAGCATGGTTGGTTCTCCACACCGGATCGAGCGTTTACAGAAGTTTGTGTACTAACATGGCGGATTCTAGGGTACTGAAATTGGTGACTTTGATCTTGAGAACATTCGTCTTCTCGCCGAGCAGGCTTTGTCATTCTCCGATCAGCGCCAGCAGCTTTCTCTGTATTTGGCTTCGCGCATGAAGGCCATTGCTCCCAACTTGACTGAACTTGTTGGTGAGCTTGTTGGTGCCCGCCTGATCGCCCATGCCGGCTCTCTCCTGAAGCTCGCCAAGAGCCCCAGTTCCACCATCCAGATTCTTGGTGCTGAGAAGGCTCTGTTCCGTGCCCTCAAGACCAAGCACGACACACCCAAGTACGGTCTGATCTACCATGCCTCTTTAGTTGGCCAGGCCACTGGAAGTGAGTACATCCTGCAACGTCCACTATTGGAGATACCCTGCTAACCTGCCTTCCACTTCAAAGAGAACAAGGGTAAGATGGCTCGTATGCTGGCTGCGAAGGCCGCTCTTGGTCTGCGCCAAGATGCTTTCTCAGATCTCAGCATCGAGGGTATCGATGGAGAAGATATTGCCATCGATGACGAGGAGCGCGCGGACCTTGGTATCAAGGCACGTGCCAAGCTTGAGAACGCTCTTCGACGTATGGAAGGCAAGCCGTTGTTGGCAAAGAGCGTCCAGGTCGGACCCAACGGAAGCATCAACCCCAACAAGTTCGAGGTCAACCCCTCCAGAAGCTACAACACGGATGCGGATGCCATTGCAGAGAAGACCGCCAAGGTTTCTCTGATCCAAGAAGTTGAGGATACCCCTATGGGCGATGGTTCCGATTCCGACTCCGAGTCGGAAGACGAGGCCGAGAAGGCCAAGAGGCTGGCTAAGGAAGCGAAGAAGGCCAAGAAGGAGAAGCGCAAGTCTGGCGTGTCCGTGGCCGAGGCTCCTGACACACCAAAGGCGACCTCCGCCTTGTCCGAAGCTGACTACGAGCGCCTGGCCGCGGATGCTGGCATTTCTGTCACCAAGTTCAAGCGCAAGTTTGAGCGCGGCGACGTTAAGCTGAACGCCGATGGCACTCCCATGGTATTGAGCAAGAAGGAGCTCAAGAAGCAACGCAAATCCGAGGTCAACCAGACCGACTCTGTTGACGAGGAGGCCAACAGCAAGAAGAAGCGGAAGCACGACGACGAAGAGGAGACTCCGAAGAAGAGCAAGAAGAAGTCCAAGAAGGAGAAGGCGTAAAGCGTCTCCCTTTTTGTTCTTTATTGCGTGATCTGTATCATATGGAAAAAAGAGTCCTAGTCTCTCGGTCTATACGATGGAATGCCTCCGCGATCTTTTTTGCATTGGTTTTTCTTTGCTCGACATAAGGGTGGCGTTCTGGATTGGTTGGTCATACCAAGGTTTCTTGTTTGCTTGTTAGTGGGTTGCGTTGATTGGTAGGCATTGCCTACAAATGGTCTATAGCTTAATGTAAAGCGAGCTGCGACATTTTTACCGAAAATAATTGCACCTACGTCTCTCTCTACCCGTGACAAGCCGCATTGCTACACAAATCCAGCTGCAATGGTGGTTTCCAACCGAGTATGGTGTTCCACTATTTTCGAAGTGAGGATATCTGGGCATGTCCTGCTTGCATTTCACTTACAGAATCTCCGCATCTATTTACCCCTCACGGCCCGATCGACGGCGTCTTACCTAGACAAGTACTTATTGAAGACCTTACAAGACACTTTGCCCACCACTACCCCGGCATACACATCAGCGTGCATGCCATAGACCTGTATTCATTGTATGTACTTCTTGGGCGGTGGAGAACGCCACTCATTGGGGTTACCCCGGTCAGCCCGGTCACCATTATATCATCTGAAAATGTGCCTCGGAACCCATCTGGTGGGGAATTTGATTATAAATTCGTTATATTATAAATATCTACAAAGTCCTAGAGACGCTGTGAGCTTTTCTTATGGTCCCTCTCTTTTCATCAACTTGCTCATGATTCGTAGACATGGGCGGGCTACGCACACCCTCTATCGCCGTGGGCTTAATCTCGGTATTCCTGGCTTACCTCTATGGCACTCAAGTATATCGACAGTTGACCATCGTCGGCGTGTTCCGGACACCTGCCAATACTCATGTTTCGGCCGATGATACAGTAGTGGTCATTGAGGGGACCAAGCATTGCGAGGACTTGCATTGGCATGACCCAAGCCAGCTGCTCTTCACTGCTTGCGAGGGCCCCCAAACAACACGTTGGTCATGGTGGCCGCCTCTCGCCAACCACGACGACCCCACGGCTCTCCAAAACGCCCGGGGTTCGCTCGTTGTTATCGATCCTAAGGTAAGAAGAAGAGGAAGCCGGAAGCAGAAGCGGAGGAACAAAAGTTTCCGACCAGCGACGCTACAGCGGCTCTCTTCCCTGGCCCTCTCTTCTTGATAGGTTTACTGTTACCTTATCTAACATAAGAGTGTGCAGACGCAAAAGTCTACAGAGCTCAAGTTTGAGAACTTCAAGGGTCCCTTTGTAACGCACGGGATCGACATCGCCTCAGCCCCGGAGGCCTCTCCGGGGGAGAAAGGGGTCTACATTTTCGCCATCAACCACTTGCCCAACCCGGCCGTGTACGGCGAGTACCCGTATGGGCCGGCGAAGCCCGGTACGTGGGACTTGCCTCGGGCCGCGTCTCAGATCGAGATCTTCCACCACGTTGTGGGCTCGTCCCGTGCGATTCATCTGCGCAGCGTGAAGCACGATCTGATCCGGACGCCTAATGATATCCAGATCATCAGCGGCAAGATGGCGCAAGATGGCGCGAAGGAAAGACCGCTCCAGTTCTTCGTCACCAACGACCACCGCTACCAGCACGGTCGGTGGCGTCAGATCGAGGATCTCTACCCAGGCGCCCAATGGACAGACACGGTGCATGTGAAGCTCGACTCGCTGGATTTCGCCAAGGACGCCACCGCCGGCGTGCACGCTTCGATCGCCCTGAACGACATGTGGAACAACAATGGCTTGGGCTACGCAAAGACGACGGACGAGCTGCTGCTGACCAGCGCCATGGGCGCCAAGCTCTACGTGGGAAGGCCCGAAGAGGTCGGAAAAGGCCAGCCGCTGCGCATCAACATCACAGACACGGTCGAGTTCGACTCCATCGTGGATAACCCAAGCTTCTTCTACGACGAAGCGGACCCGGGATCCGGCGGAGTCGTCCTGGCCGGTGTAGCCGACGTCCTCAGCATCCCCCGGCACCACAAGGACATTGACTCGGGTATCAACCCAGTCCGGGTGTGGTTCGCGCAGCCTCGGTTGGTTGAATCTTCGACATTACCTGGGGAGAAGCAGCGCGTTTGGGAGCGTACGCTGCTGTTCGAGGACGATGGGTCGCGAATCCGCACCGCAAGCACCGCCGTTCTGGTCACGGTCGGTCCCGCCTCCTCGCTTGAGAAAGGAGCAAAAGGGGGTCACCGACAGGCCTGGCTGTACGTGACGGGCTTCTGGGCGGAAAACATGATTGCGGTCAAGGTTGATATCCCGAACCCGGCTGGGGATCCCGGGCGGTTCGGGCTTTCTCGTTGAGAAAATTAAATTGACTATGGGGAAGGTGCTTGCGTCTCTTCGGCACACAAAATGGCAACTTTGTATGAAGCCTCAAGCTCAGGGGCAGATGCCAACTCGGATTAGCTTGGACTTTGTGATAACGAGCTCTAAAAGCATTTGGTTGAAAAATGGGCAAGAGTTATACGTATCGTATATGTACTTACTTATATATTCATCAACTTAACCTCGCATACACCTGTGTTCAAGAATTCAGTCTTTTGGTATCCTACAAACAGGCTATCGCATACCAGCCAGCCTTGACAGCCTCCCATCCAGCACGAGTCTAGATTTCAAGTATCCTGTTAAACTCCTGATACCTCGAACTTGGTACCATTTTCTGAGTGGGTTGAAGGGGTGATTAGTAACTTGAAGACCAATACAGAGCGAACCAAGCACAACACACATGTTGAAACTAGATACTACATAGTAGTAACGATAGGATGCAAAGTTACAGGCGAGACGCTATTGTAGACCTGCCACCACCAATACTGTATCTCCAGCCTCGAGTCCTAATGCATAAAGTACATACTTGAGCTAAGGTTACTGAATCATGGGCAAGTTAGGTGCTTAGTCATGCGGTATTGATGCCAAAGAGCTAGCGCCATTTTCGGGATTAGGGGGCTGGATCCCCCGCTGATGTGGATTTGACAAATCTTTGTCAGGGATTACATACAGGCCTATTGTAGGCATTCTCAATGCTCACAAACCGCTGACAAGTCCACCAAGCCAGGATTCCAAGATGGGGAAAAAACGAGGTAAAGAGGCGAACATTCTTGCGATTTCCACATACTTATAAACCAGTGTCAAATTGCTGCGAGTTTGCTTTCCAGTCGGATTCCAATTGTGTATAAAAAAGACCAAAGACTCCATCCCAATGAAGTTCGTGTCGCTTTTCATTTCCATCGCCGTTGCCATCTTGTCCATCGTGATCTTCCGAGAACACTTATTCGATTTTGCCTCCACCAGCCTCAAGGCACTTAACACGTACTACAGTGACCTCACCACACCGACACCCGCCAAGTCCCCTGACAACACCCCTGCTACCAACATGTCTGTCTCTCGAGGTATTCAGAAGGTCTTCCTCGCCGTCGAGACGGCCGAGGGCGCCGGCGCCAAGGTGCGCCGTTCCATCGGCACCCCGCAGCTGCGCAACTTCTCGCCTTTCCTCATGCTCGATCACTTCAGCATCAAGCCGGGCGCCGGCTTCCCAGACCACCCCCACCGCGGCCAGGAGACCATCACCTACCTGCTGCACGGCGCCGTTGACCACGAGGATTTCGCCGGTAACAAGGGCACCATCGAGACGGGCGACCTGCAGTTCATGACGGCCGGCCGTGGTATCGTGCACGCCGAGATGCCGCGCCAGAACCCCGACGGCAGCGCCAACGTCGGCCTGCAGCTCTGGGTCGACCTGCCCAAGGAGCTCAAGATGTGCGAGCCCCGCTACCGCGACCTACGCGCCGCCGAGATTCCCAAGGCTACTGCCGACGAGGGCCGCGTCCACGTCAAGGTCATCTCTGGCCAGTCGGTCGGCGTCGACAGCGTCAAGGACCTCGCCTACACCCCGGTCTGGATCCTCGACGTCGACATCCAGCCTGGCGGCAAGCTGGCCCAGCCCATCCCCCAGGGCTGGAACGCCTTCGCCTACGTGCTCGAGGGCGCCGCCACCTTCGGTCTCGGCCGTACGCAGCAGTCGGCCGGCCAGTACCACAACGTCGTCTTTGACCGCGCCGGCGACATGGTCAACATTGAGGTGCCCGCCGACGCCGCCGCTCCCGTCCGCTTCGCCCTCATCGCGGGCCAGGTGCTCGACCAGCAGGTCGTGCAGTACGGCCCCTTCGTCCTGAGCTCCAAGGAGGAGGTCTACCAGGCCCTCATGGACTATCAGACGCACTCCAACGGCTTCGAGAGGGCCGATGGTTTCCAGAGCGAGATCGGAAAGACCATGGCCCAATAAGAAGGGCACATGCCTTTTGATCTTTCTTGTCTATATGTTTTTGTTGTATATATGAAGTTGGGAGGTGAGATTTTGCATTGATGTTATTTTGATACCATTTCGGTTAGAACAGGATCGGCGCATGGATGATATATAGCGGGTTGAGAATAGAAGTATCGAGCTGATTTGTCTGCCTGTCATTCTGTTGTATCGTCCTTTTCGTGCTTGTGTGACATTTAATGGTTCCCATTGGGCCTTTTCTCGGGCCGGGGGTCGGGTAGGTTGAGATACCACTCGACCACGTCCTGGCCTCGTCGTGGAGGCGCGACCCCTTCCCATGGGACTTTGACATGAGGATTGTACTGCATTCTACCCGGTGTAGTATTCCGCGAATGTACTGCCTCCTTCACCTGCTGCGATATGAATTGTTCAATTTGCGAGGAGGACGTTGCTACGGAGGACACTCTTGAAGACGCCGGGCTGGGGTCTGAGCCACCCTTCTTCGCATAATTTCCGGGGGTTGTAAGAGGCGCACCTCGGTTGTCTGTAGTTCTCTGGCGGCTCGAACCTGGTAGCTGGGCTGGTTTCTTCATCCTTCCTGGCGATTGATGTTGGCTACTTGCGAGGCAAGGGAGGATAGTGAGGTTATAGATGAATGAAAATGGGTATTATTTTCGCCCCCAGCTTGATAGACTCAGTGAGCCGCACTCTCCGTGCTTTATGTATGCTACGCAACTTGCTTTCTATTGGCATCTATGTGCTTACGAAACGCAGCCTTACTTTACTTACGCTTGCTTTACCTGCCTGTTAGTCTCACCGATATTCAATGATCAGGCTGTGGCCGTTTCTTGGTCGTTGTTGACTCATACTTGAAGTTCGCGGCGGCTGGGAGAGAGACTGGCATCATCTGCACGCCTTATTGGCTTGCCGTTGCTGTGTGACATAACTCGCCCCAGGTTTTCTGCGAGACGTGGGCCAGTGGGATCGTATCTGACGGCTTGGAAGCACCGGAACTGGTAACACAGCACCTGCAACGGCGTCGTAAGATTGCTAGAGGAGTGTAAGCACAATGCTTACTTGCAGGGCGGAGGCTTTTGGTCCCGACCTATACGCCGCAGTCAATTTGATCTGACAGCGGGGCAGACAGGCTACTGCAGCAGAGAGGCAGGCCTTTGTCGGCATTTGAGATCCCGGCCAGTATATAGCCGTAGATACCGCTTCGGGCACTGCGGATGATAATGACAGGCCGTCGCGACGCTACGTGTACCGGTAGTCTCAAACACCGCGTCCTTCTCCGCTTGGTCGAGGTTATTTCCTATTGTAGCAAACGCTCGGCTGGTAGCTTGCAGCTCGTACGAGGACAGGATACTGGACAGGAGGGTGCCTGGAAATGTGGCGCCGTACAAAGGCTAAGCTTTTTGGTCTAGGCCTTTTCTTCATGATCCCCGGCGAATCAGAACCCGCGATCGCATCAGCTAGACTGAACCAACAGCCCCTAATCTCCGTTCGATCGTAGTGCACACCGGGAAATTGCACGAGGCAATCGAGAACAGCCCAGGGGGCGCGATCGAATAAATAGTAGATGGTGCGAGTCGCTCGCTTAGGTATGTAGCAAATACTAACATCGGTGTTGCTTTTCTCATCGCTGCTTGTGTCTGTCTATTCACTCGTTCTTTTTGACCGGACCAACCAACCACATTCGTTTCTACACCTCTAAATCTAATACACACGCCCCGTGTAACTATTTCCCTTCACGATGCATAGCCTCTCGCTCCTTCTCTCCCTGGCGCCTCTGGCCGCCATGGCCCTGCCCCAGCAGAACTCGGACGACCCGGAGGTCCTCACCCCCGACCCCACCGCGTCCATGTACGCGCTGCCGTCCTCGATGCCGGTGGGGGGCATCCTGTCGGGCTACTACAACGACGCAATCCCGCCCCAGGTGACGGGAGCCGTGGCCACGAGCCTCGCGAGCGCCATCTACAGTTACGAGAAGGATCTCTTCACCGACACCAAGTACCGCAGCATTGCCAACGAGGTTTACATGGCCGCCGCCTCGGCTTCGGCCGACGATCTCTTCCTCGGCAACAACTTCGAGATGCCCTTCACCACCGCCAGCTGGTACACCAACGGCGTGCCCGAGGGCGACCGCAAGGCCATCGAGAGCTACGTGCAGTCGTACAAGGCCATCGAGACCTCGGTCCTCGGCGGCAAGGCCGCCGCCACAACGTCGGGCGCTGCCGCTCCTTCCAGCACTGGTGGTTCTGCGGGTCCTTCAAAGACCGCCAGCCCTAGCAGCAACAGCCCTTCGCAGACGGGCAAGGACGACAAAGCCGCGGCGAGCAGCAGCACTAGCGCTGGCGGTGCTCCTGCGGCGACTGGCAGAGTGATCGCCGGTCTGGCTGCTGGTGTTGCTATGGGCCTGGCAGCGGCTCTGTAAATCGCAGACGAGGCTGGAAATAGATTTAATATATCCTGCCAGACACCGTGCATGGGAATCAAAGTGAAACATATTCTTCACATGGAGGCCCAGAGTCGAGATGGGCCACGATTCGAGATACCCAAGGAGTACTAGTAATGTGGCTAATTGCATGGACGACTCGGAAAACTAGTACGAACACAGTGTATGCTTCCAACCAACTAATTGACAATTTACAAACACTGCTCAAATCTTGCATGCGTCCTTCTGTGCCGCTGTCTTCGCATACTTCACCATGACATCTGCATAAACGGCGACTTGACAGAAATGATTTAACTCGGTGTCTTGTGGCCTATTTCGCTTTCCAGGAAAATTGTTACTAAACGTATGTAGATTTGAACATCTGAACATCACACCCCTGGAGTACCTCGAGAAGGTTTCGGCTTTAGGGAAAGAGGATTTGTATCCTGGGAAGCTGTCCGTATTTGGGAGGCTCCCCGCTTCGAGAGGCCAAGACCCGAATTAGCCATCCGCACTACTCCTCCTCCTTGGTAGGCGATACACCAATCTGCAAATAATGATTGTCCACGTTTGCTTATGCTTTCAGACCGGATGAATGCGCGAAGAGCATATCTAATCTTGACAAAGAACAAGGGCAGAATAAGTTTCAAATGTAGAAGAGCAAGGGCATTTGGTGGTACTAGCAGCACGCCTTAGTTGGCAATCTCACCAAAATCATTTTCATATCATCCATCCCACTACTGCGGACAAGTGGCCAATATCTTTCTGATACGAGCGTTCAACAAACATGCCCCTCCGTATAGCTAGCCTTGGCAGCTCCTTTGCGGCCGGTCCGGGCATCTCTCCAGTCATCGACGCCAAGGCAGCCCGTTCCGGCGCCAACTACGCGCACCTGCTGGCTGCACGCCTGGGCGGCACCGCCACTCTCACAGACCTGACCGTCTCGGGCGCGACATTGCGCAATATCCTCGACGAGCCCCAAGTCGTCGATGGCGGACGCACCGTTTTTGCGCCGCAGATCGAAGGGCTCCCGCAGGATAGCGATGTGGTCTTGATCCTGGGTGGCGGTAATGATATTGGCTACATTGGGGGCCTGTTCATGGACAGCTTCGAAGCGTACTGGCTCTTCCGTGTTGCGGCTCGCATATACCATTGGTTTTATCCGCTGGAGCCGGAGCCGGATGAGCAGCAGAAACAGCTCGATACCGAGGCCCTGGCTGCGCGCTACGGCGAGGTACTCGACGCTGTTCATGCTCGCGCACCCAACGCCCGCGTCTTGGTCGTCGAGTACCTGACGGTGATCGGGGACGACGTCCGGCCCGGTTATATCGACGTGCCCTTCGACAGCAGGCGGTTAGCGCACCACCGCAACGTCGGCGAAAAAGTGCGGGTGGCCACAGTGAAGGCCGTACAGGGGCGGAAGAACTGGTGCACACGGGTGCCTATCGCGGAATCTAGCGCTGGACACAGCTTGGGAACGGAACGGCCCTGGGTCTCTGGGTGGGGGTGGGGGTTACTCTATGCCGGGGGCGCGTATCATCCGAACGCGGAGGGCATGGTGGCGGTTGCCAAGATGATTTACGAGAAGATGCTTGGTCTGGGCCTGGCCGTGGATGATCGAGAGGTGACAATGGATGGCTAGAAAGTGGATGGCCACCATCCCTACCCAACTGCGTCTTATCTCTCGGTGGCCCGCCTGGCGCCCGAGTTGGAGATGAGCCTCCAAAGATGGCAAATCGAAGGCAGTCGTACGTCATTTAATGGCATATCCGCATGCAATAAGGTGCCCCGAAGTTCCGACTAGAGAACGGATTGGTAGGTGTGGAACAGGAAGCACAGATTCCTCGGAAAAGATGACCTCGATGACAAAATCTTATCCGAACATCCATTATCGGACCGCCTGCAGGGCACTTCATACTGAGCAGCAGCAAGTATGGACAAGGTGCGGAAGGGAGGGATTGGTGCAGATCTCCATCAATGTTTCATTCGGAAGTATTATCGGAAACCAAGCCCATAAAGGGGGCCAACCGGACGGTCCGCAGAAGCCGTTCGATGAGAATGAATATACCAGAGCCCAAGGAAGCCAATAATAAACAACACATGATGCAGCATTTATATGTCGCGGGAGGAAACTCTCCGGGAAGCGATGCTGTAAATAAGTATCCCTATTTGGGTTCGCTAGCGAGCGTGATTCAGGGGCAGCGATAAGCTTTCACGAAGCACTGGACGAACGGGTTGTTGTGCATCTCACCCAGTTCGAATCTTAGTAATCCCCGACATATAACCTCGGCTTGGGGTCTATTTCGCTGTCGGTGTTCATCCGTTTATTGAAGTGGACCGCCGGGGTTCCGACTCAGGTAGTCTTCTAGGTTACCACGTTGGCCAGGAGAGAACATAGCTCGCAGCCATCATGACTCGCAGCGAATGGGCTTGTTCCGAGTCGCACATAACTGCCAACCCCTTCGCGCAGCCGAATCTAGATCTCAAGCCTGGGCATAATGTTAATCGTCCTGCACATCGTGTAAGAACCAAAATGCAGACCACGCTGCTGAGGCGGCTTCAGGTTTTCTAGCAGGCAGTGTATGAGACGGCTTGAAATCACACACTGGAAGGAAGCCGCCTCGTCGGGCACCAGCTGGACGCCAGCGATATGGCACCCGACCTGTCAAGCTCTACCGTGTTCACCAGGCTCATACCGCGAATTAACCATGTGGATGTCGGGATCGGCAACAGCATCAACCCGGACCTGCTGACACCCCGTCAGCGGATCCCGGTGGTGGTGCTTGAAGCCATTGCCATCTGGAACTGCATCGAGCTCTTCTTCATGATATTCTATACCCAGAAGAGGCGGCGTGGGTCCTACTTCTGGAGCCTTGTCGTCGCCACGACCGGGATTCCCATCCTCGCCACCGCCAACATCCTCAACAACCTGGGGTTGACCAACGACCGTATCCTTGTGGCCTTTCTGATCCTGCTCGGGTGGATGCCAATGGTAGTGGGCCAGGCCTTCGTGCTGTACTCGCGGCTGCATCTGATGTACCTGACGGTGTTCCAGCTGCGCCTCGTCTTGGCCATGATCATTACCGTCGCCGTCGTGACCAGCGTGCCCGCGTGGGTCCTCGTCATCGCCTCGAACGCGCCCTCGCCCGTCGCCCACCGGTTCCTGCTGCCCTACAGCATTTACGAGAAAATCCAGGTCGTTCTCTTCTTCCTGGAGGAGTCATGCCTATCCACCATCTACCTTTGGAAGTGTTACCGGTTCTGGAGCCAGGACAAGCTGCGGGCCCGCGCCAAGATCCGCGCCATGCTCATCCATCTCTTCTTCGTCCACGTGCTGGTCCTGTGCCTCGACATCAGCATCATTTACTTCGAATGGTCGGGGAACTACTTGATTCAAACCAGCTACAAAGCGTAAGTTACAGGAGCGCAGAAGTTCCTCTCAACCCCGCTCTCCTTCAAGTTGTGCGCTGAAGACGTCGTTGCTCGGCAGGTTCGTATACTCTATCAAGCTCAAGGTCGAGTTCAGTATTTTGAGCAGCCTCGGTAACCTGGTTCGAGAGAAGAGGCTGGTCGAAATCCGGTCCCAGACGCGCCAGCAGATCGAGCAGGAGTGGTCGCAGATGCTCGACACCAACATCGAGCGGGGCCATCAGAAACACAAGGAAGCGCTGACGTCCTTCCGTGAGCGGCGACCGTCACCACTGCCCGCCGCAGCCGCCGAAATGATGGGAGGGGCCGATTCCATGCTATTCGAGACGACGACGGCCCCGGCCGCGACATTACCGCCCGAGAAGGCCAAGCTGCGATCTTCGTCCTCAGACACTATGGGAGGAGGACCAGGGGATCCTTCGAGTTCAACGATGAAGAATCAGAATCATACAGATATCAGAGGAGGAGGCAGGGCCAATGACCGGAAGCTGTGTCGTCCGGTCGCCGCCATGCCCACGTTCTGGGAAATGGCTTCGCTATCGCGCTCTTCGAAACGAGGGAGTTCAGGCACCCGAGGCTCGGCAGGAAGTGGCCGACATTGCCCGTTATAGCATTTACTTCACAGTCTATATACAAGAGAATATAAAATACACTGTTTCTGAAAAGAGTTCTCAGAGGGTTTATATCAAGGTTTTAGTCGGCTTTGGAACTCGCGCAGACCTGAGTAGATAAGCTGGTGATTGTCTTTCGCCACACGAAACTCCCTCAAGCAAGGGTTCCAAGACCTCGATTGGACATCATAAAACGCAGCACACTCATACCTACCACAAGTCAATTTTTTCCCACGCTGCAGCAACAGACATGACACAATCCGCCAAAGAGGGCATGAGCAGTGCTACGATGAGTACTACGATGAGTACTACGGTTGATGGCGACGGCAACGATTGCTGGTACGGCCATTTACCTTGTGTCCGTTACAACCGTCAAGGATGTGATTACCACAATCCAGGAAGAAAGCCCATCTATCGCAACCCCAGCCTTCTTCCGAGATGGGGAGCGCCGAAATCTAGCTTCTCGGGTAACTTCTCGGCTGATATCCAGCTAGTTCAAGACGTGCTGGAGCGTGCTATGTGGCGAAGCATGTACATGCTAGTGACAAGGGGGCCAGAGGATGCGCTGGTAGGCATGATCAACGACATAATACATCCGTCAAGGGAAGATGCGATGAATTCCACAGGAACGAAAGAAGACCAATCCAATCCTGCGCCGCTATTCTGTGATACCCCAGACTCTCGGTTCAAGTCCACACTGCCGTTCGATACTGGCTCTATCACCCCGCTGGAACCAATCCATTCAGCTATCCCTTACCACCTTGCGTTCTACCATCTACATTGTGCGCGACGCCGCCACATGCTCAACTCAAACAGCAAGACCTGTTTCATTGGGGAGTTGTCATGCCACGGCAGGTCTGTTATTAGCCCGGATGTCCCCTGCAATTGGTCAAGCGAGGTCTACTACAGCGATGGCACGTTCTTGCAGAAACAGGAGCTTACCTACACTACGGGCTCGCGGCGCACAGGTAGTTGGCCACCCGTCGAAGTACGCGTTTGCCGACACAAGAGCCTACGCCTGCAAAGTTTTGAGGTGAAGGAGAATGCCCATGGACTGCTTGTCGTGTCCTTATTCATCCAATTCCTGCCGAAGGGTCGGTGGGTTGGCGACACAGGCGCCAACTGGAACAGCACCTTGGGCGGCAACTTCCAAAATCTTTACGTCTGCGACAGGTGCCATAGCGACCTGGAGTATCACATCGAGGTGGTCGGCCGCGAAGTGCGTGTACGGTTCACTTGCAGCAGGGACCTTGGAGATGCGACAGCGCGGTTCCTTCCCAAGTGGCATATACTCCAAACAGCAGCTTTGTCCTACTGGTTCCGGAATAAGCAATACGACCATGACAGATTCGAGGGAAGATGCGATGATCCATCCACTTACGATGTTTATAAGCGGGTTTGGCGGGCGGCCGCAGAATTGGGCCGGCCAAATCTACATCTAGTTACTTTCAGAACCAGCAAGGGGGACTTCTCAGCGCTTTCAGATTGAAGATCGACTCAATACCTGGCAAGATCCATAATGTAGTTATAGTGATAACCAGTCATCCGCCATCGTTAATTACCCTACGGACACCAGTAGCACCCCTACGTCGACTGCTCAATTCATTGTGAGCCCAACCAGAAAATGGATATAAGATAAGGCCACCTAATACCCCGTTTCTTCCTAGATACTTGGAAGCTACAATGCGACTGGATCATAATCGCTTCCTAATCTACACCACAGCTGATCACCTCCTCTCACTACCAATAAGTCGACTATGACCTCCTTCAAAAACATCATTATCGCTCATCCTCTCCGATGCATTGTACATATTTCTGGTGACAACAGAAAAGCCAGAGTAAGTTGACTAAACGGAACACTGGAACACACATTTGACTCATTCCTCGCCTAGAGCTAATGGGGAACTAGTCATAAGATGGTACCTATTCCTTCTTGTGTACGCAGCCCAGAACATCCAACGCGGTAGTCAGAACGGATATAAAGAGGGGTAAAATGCACTTGGGCAGAGCTTTGTTAGACTTCTGCTCGTGTGTTTTCAAACAGCCTTTATATTATGAGTAATTTGTAACAAGTATGTATCTGGTGTTTCTGCCCCAACAGAATCCTGTATCTAATTGTGCACCTACTTGCACTGATATGCTACTTGTACCATCCGATCCGAAAACAAGCCCCCCAGTCTACCCCGTTGATAGTCCCCCCCCTGCGGTCATGTACGTGACCCGGTGCAGATTTGGTCGATCCAGACTTTTGGCAACTTCTAAAACGCGCTTGTATCTCTTGTAATCGGAAGGGCTATCCATTCTGACGTGGGAAGGCTGCCAGCGGTACTGTTTTGGGCGTAAGATGTAAGACCCCTCTCCCGTCAGGAGGGTTTGCCATTTGGGCAAGTGTCGCTCGGTAGCTGCACCTAAGTCACGACAGCAGGTGAACCGTACCTGGAACTCGCGCCCGATGGACTCTACGTGGTAGCCCAAGTCGCTGGGACACTTCGGGCACGGAAGGAGATCATTTTTGCTACCGCCTTTCGCGCTGTTCCAAAGGCTGCCGAAATCATTGACCCACCGCCCGAAAGGGGGATACTTGATGAGCATTGATACAGACGGGATCCCATCGTTATTCTGTACTCGCACGAGCTGTAAACGCACAGCCCTATGTGAGCAGACGTTCACCGTGATGGAGGGCCAAAAGGTGCGTTGAGTATCCATGGTATACATTAGCTCTTGCTTTTGCAAGAACGTACCATTGTCAAAATAGATCTCGCTTGACCAGGCAAAGGGCATATCCCGGGCTGTTCTAGACTTGATGCTGGACAGGCCGTGGCACGATAATTCTGGAATGAAGGCAACTTCGACATTGGGATCCAGCCTGCGACGCGCGTTATCCAGATGGTAGAAAGCGAGATGATATGGTATAGCTTCATGGATAGGCGGCAGCGGGTGATAGAACCAAAGTCGAAAGGTAGGTTCGACAAGAAAAAAGAGGACATCAACGAATCAAAGTTGGTAGATGTTGTGCTGCTCAGACCCATGCGACGTAGGATGGATTCGGTGGCAGATGAATACCACGGCTTTTTGGGGAGGAGACTTGGGTTGTGTCGGATGGGCTTTTGGTGAGGATTATGCTGGTCACAACCTTGGCGATAATGGCAAATACAGGGCGATTGACCCTGCCAAGGTCCGTCTCGATAGACGCCATTGCCGATTTTTGTACTCGCCGAATCATGGCTCATGGCCTCGTCGGAAGAAGACTTCGTGTCTGCGGCCATGGCGTTGTGGGTGTCCTTGGCAATGTGTTGCTGCGGGGGATGAATAATATAGGGAATGACGGCTCGACATGTAAAAGCTCTGCATCTTACTGCTGCATTCAAATAATGCTCGGCTGATTTTGTTTGAGGCTATCTCCGCAGGCGAGCAGTATTGCTCGGATTGGCCAAGAAAGTTTTCAATTTGTCGATGTAACTCTCTCGTTCCCGTGCGACTGGGGCCTGCTTGTCTTGACCCATTGGCTGACCAAAGTAACTGCTTCTCATCATGATGTCCTTGTCGCGTTCGCTGTGTTTGACTTGGTGCTATACGCTGGCGGTACCATTCCATGATATGTCCATACTAACGTTGGTACGGAATGCGTTGGTGACGCGGCGATGCAGACGGAAGTACCAAGACACGATAAGCAAAACCGGTGGACCGCAGATGGCTCCAACAAGCTGGCGAAATACCGGCTGAACCCCAGTTGTTTAGAGCTGATGCCGGCCATCAAACAAGTTGGTGAGCATGCATGGTTGCAGCCTACTTATCATTGCAACCAATGTGCGGTCATATTTGAAGGGGCGAGTCCATCATCTGGAACCCCGGCAGAAAAGACCTGAGCCTGTTCAAACCAAGTTCGCCAAGATCACGTTTGAGGAGATTTTCCGTGAGAACAGGCTCGCGATCGTGCAGAAAGGGGGAGAAAGGTGGAGACGGGGAGAGGAGAAGGAGAAGGGGGAGGAGAAGTAGACGGAGGAGGAGGAGGAGGGGAAGAGACCGCCGATATGTCGCCGCCGCCACCGACAACAGCGCTCTCGAAGTCGATGCTGGTGCGGCCGCCACGGCCGACCCAGGGAAGGCAGGCCCACACAATCTTCACCACCTCCCACACCAAATGACAGAGGTATTCTGTATAGCAACTGCTTGAACAGTTGACTCTGTATAAAAACCAATGGAAAAGGTTGGTACAGACAATAATATTAAGGAAGCCGGAAGCTACTCAAGCTATAATTGCAAGACTTGACCGTACACGATGACTTTGTGACAATAATAGATTTTGAACATCTTCGCGATGCCGAACTCCCTTCAGCCGAATACTGCCCACATGCCTTGTTTATTCGGCCATTGCGAAAGCCCTTTAGTGTTAGACGAATTGGCAAGAATGCACGCAAGTCCAGGGTCATCAACGGTTCGGATGCTGAAAACAAATGGGAGCTTTCTGGGTTACCCCTTCGTTCACCGTCATCACCCCATTCTTCATCAGGGATAGAACAGCGATGATGCAAATGTGACGCCGTGAAAACCTCCATGAAGACCAGCGAGTTTTCACTGAGAGACGTTTGTACCTTTATGGTCCTTTGCTGATTTTCTCGTTGATCGCGTCGAATGATCCCTATCTGGTCGGCACCATAGATGCTGTCAGGACCAAGAGCATACGCTTTGATGTCCTGGTGTGGGGCCGCATGATTCCGTGCGAGTTCTTCAGGCCAGGTTCGCTCTCGTGGGTGAACTGACTGGTTTCGGGGTCGGATGTGGGGTCGGGATTGTGGGATATGTCGGCGACGGCGGGCGACTACGGACCACTTCCCTCCTTCTTCTGCACCTACCTCCTCATCTATCCGCCCATACCCCCATACCGGGCCGGGGTAAGAACCGGAGAAGATGGAGATGAGGACGTCAATGATGATAAGGGCGTATACGAACGTAAAAGACCAACAACACAGAAGAATTCGACGTCAGGGGTTATGATTGGGCCCATATGGTTACCGGCGCGGGTGCACTATTGGTACGAGGTGGGCCAGGTGATCGGCGGTGAACAAGTAGTGGGGTCATTTGCGGCGGCGGCGGTCATGGCGGCATGCCCTTCTCCCCTCTCTTCCTCCTTCCCCTTCTCCTCCTCTTACTTCTCTTTCTTCCAAACACCCCTCCCCCTCGTCCCTCCCCCCCTTGCGGGCCTGCTCCTCGGTTGGAGCAGGAGAAGAAGAGAAGATGTCGAATTCAACCGTCACAAATCGGTCTGGAAGTTCCAATTCATCGGCGCCAACCCGTCCCATCTCATGCGACTCGGCTAGAGGACGGGAATCGCTCAGTCAGGGCATCGGATCTCAGCTGGAGCTCATCAAGGCCTTCACATTGACTTCGGGATTCTGGGCCCGCTGGTTCAGATACCTAGTTCTCCTTGCATTAGCTGTGAGAATTCTCCACCATAGTGGTCGCATATTCAAGCATTACGGTTCTCGGTTGTTTCAGGCGGTCAAACGGTTTGGTGGCTGGGCCAAGGGCGGCGGCGATAACGGCCGCCATGACAGGCAACAAGATGACCGTCATGACGACCATGCAGGCAAGGCCCGGGAGAACCAAGATCCGCCGAGTGTTTGCGCCGTCTGCCACTCGCAGTTATCAAGAAGTAGCCAGAAGGTTTCTCCTTCATCTGCACTCATCCCCTCGAAACAACCCCTTCTCCGCAACGCTTCCCCGACGTTCTCTCCGGCTCCGCCATCCCGATCCTACACTGCGCCTTTGACTTCCTCCTCCCGCCCAGCCTCTCGTGCCTGCTCCGCCCCGCTGTTGCTGGAACAAGAGAGGAGAAGGAGAACGACGACAACAACGCCGCCAATGACGAGGAAGAAGAATTTCCGCAATGATCGGCCCCTATTCAGATAGCAACCTCACCCGGGATCACGACTATACGAGCGCGAAACCTCTTCTTGCCCAAGAATACTAATATAGACTTCGTGTCGCCTCCCCTCACTCCTGGTAGCAAGATTGACGGAGTTCACTTGATCATATCAAGAAATCGCTTCAGCTGTAGAAGAACCGATTCCAGGTTCATGATAGACCTGTCTTGCTGGCTTGCCATTTGGCCGTCGACTCCATCCTTCCTCTGGCCATACAATTTTATTCCATCTTCTCATGGCAATGGTGACATATCCATCACTCCTAGTAAATCTGTACATACTTTGCGAATAACAGAATCCATGGCGCGCAGGTCTCTGGGTCTCTGGTCTCTGGTCTCTGGTCTCTCCGCAGCATCTTTGTGCCTATTGTGCGCCTAGTGAATGCTTCGCTTTGGACAAAGGACCCTGGATATGAGATGCCGCTGATGCATAATTGTATATAATTTCAGGAAATCGCGGAGTTGGGTTAAGAGGGCTCCCTGAAGATGGCTGTGAAGCCACCATTCTCGAAGAATTATTGGACGACCAGACCTTTCTTCGGCAACTAGTAATCTGAGTATGGGGCTTTTTGCACAATCATGCATACTTTCTCTTGTGACCTTTTGCGCAGCTACATCAGGTTCTTCAAAGCGATGTCACTCAGCCTGCGATAGGCCTGAACGTAGGGAGTATATCTCATGATCATATGGCCCAGAAGGCTATGCATGATGCGCTACAGTAGTAGCCAACAAAACACACAAGAAGCACCGAGGCTGCAGCCTCCGGTGTCGCCCTTTGACGGGCCGGGGCAGTGCGGAGGTGGGAACCCAGTAAGCAAAATACGGGCCGGCGGTGCATGGCGGGGCCAAAGCCGTATTTCTGGTTCCCGAGTCGGCGAGTCTAGCCGGCAAGACCCAGCTAGACGAACTGACCTATGATATCCTTCTTCGCTCTTCGCCTCTTCCTGAAAGGGCGGAGGTGGACCTCGCCCGACGATATGGAAAGGGATCTAAGTGGCACTAGGCACTAGTAGAGGCCGATCGTGGGACGTGTAGTAAGTAGGATTCCGCCGAAGGCTGAAAGGTGGCGGAGCATGCCAAAGAGATCCATCCATCGTACTAGCAACTATCATCTGCCACGATTCCCCAATCCCAACGCAAAGCCTTGGACATCGATTTGGGCTGAGATAGACTACCTAACCAGTCACCTGTCAGCCTGTTGAGCTTATCATTGAATATTCCAGAAGACATAGATAGAACATGGATCTCCGAGGGTGGCAAAGGCATCGTGGGCTGTGCCTATTAGCTCACCTCAGATCAGCTCTACCAAGATTGGAAGGCTTCTGGAAACCTTCCAGGCAGCAGGTAATGGTTGGTGCATGGCCACTTTGAGGCAGATTTACGAAGCTCAATGGTGTGAATAATGGCTCATCCGTACATTGTAGACACCTGATGACTTCGCATATCTGGAATGGGTGTGCGGCACAGGTTAGGATGGCAAGGGCCCACGTCTGGGTGGCGTCATTGCAGAAAAGCCCAAGGTGTTATTCGCGAAAGGCGATCAGCCCATCCCTTTCTGGTCGGGCGCGGAGATGGAGATGATGTCGCAATGCTAATTGACAAATGGCAATATTGTATCTCGCCTACGACGTAGTAGAGGAAATCACAGTCAGCCGACCGTAACTAGACCCTTGGAAGCTTGCCGATTGAGCCGTTTTGGAGATCTGAGCGAAATGTCTAATGCCAAGCTTTTCTGGGCATGTCAGCTACATAGCTCAACCTTGCAGATGCCATCGTTCCCGGGCATCTCATTGGTCAAGAAGGGCTTGTCGCTGGCTATGCTACCGAAATATGTAGGCATGCAACACCCGTTAAACAATCTGTCAGTTGGAATCAGTCCCCAAGCAGCCAAGCCCATATATCCATGACAACGACATTCCCCGATAGCGCCTCTCGTCATCTCCCGTATTCATATTTCGGAAAGGGACGAGGAAGGAAGCTCCAGATACGGTCTGCGATGAGCCAAGCCTCCCCATCAGGCTGACAACGTCCCACCTTGACTCAATTGCCCAGGATACCAGGACTGCTAGGTCGATAGACTTACATGATGAATATTCACTTGTACTTCCAGTTCAAAATACCTCGAAGGAGCGCAAGGTAGACCAATTGATAGAAGCCAATTCGGCCACTACGCAGAGAGAGGGATTTGCCAATGCGATATGTGTGACACAATAGTACTTGGGTAGGTAATTATTTGTTTACCTGAGACCAGCCTGAACGAACGGAAAATGTGCACAAACATCTGATCATTGATGCAGGGCAGCTTTTGAGGTCTAGTGTACATGAACACAGAACATTGAACACAGCCCCCTGCTCTTTCCCCGCAATACAAGGTATCTTTCCACTTCTCCACTTCAGGTCCACTGTAGCTTCCGTTTCCAAGTCAGCCCAAGTGACTTGACTGACTGCTGCTGCGATACATAAAACACTCGATGCCCACCTTCAACATTTGGATTCACACATATTACTGATCAAGTATCAAACATTCAAGCTTTCATTTCGACAGAAACCTTATACCTTTGTCGATTATTCATCAACAACTGAATTGAGTTCATACCTACGAAACACCTGATGAGCGACACCACCGCAGCATCCACAATGGACAGCCATCAAGCCCCCACTACTACCAAGGACCATGCCACCAATGGAGCTGGCACCAGCTCGGCGGCAGCTTCCGAGGGCTTCCGACCTCACCAGAACATGTCCACCGTCGTCGTGCCTCCGCGACCTCGAGACCTGCAGGCCAGCTATGCCTCCATCGTCGGCGACGACGCTAACCCCGAGGGCTGGTATGGATCCATGGTCAACGCCCTCGGCGCCTGCATGGGCACCCTCGGCGCCATTCCCTGCTGCATCTGCTGCCCCAACCCCTACAAGCAAGTCCACCAGGGTAACGTGGGCCTGGTCACCAAGTTCGGCAAGTTCTACAAAGCTGTCGACCCCGGTCTCACCAAGATCAACCCCCTCTCGGAGCGTCTGTTGCAGGTCGACGTCAAGATCCAGATTGTCGAGGTGCCGCGCCAGACCTGCATGACCAAGGACAACGTAACGGTCCACCTGACCTCGGTCATCTACTACCACATCATCTCCCCCCACAAGGCCGCCTTCGGCATCGCCAACGTCAAGCAGGCGCTCATAGAGCGAACCCAGACGACCCTGCGCCACGTCGTAGGCGCTAGAATCCTGCAGGACGTCATCGAGCGCCGCGAGGAGATTGCCCAGAGCATCAGCGAGATCATCGAGGACGTCGCCGGCGGCTGGGGCGTGCAGGTCGAGAGCATGCTGATCAAAGACATCATCTTCTCTCAGGAGCTGCAGGAGTCCCTCTCCATGGCCGCCCAGAGCAAGCGTATCGGAGAGTCCAAGATCATCGCCGCCAAGGCCGAGGTCGAGTCGGCCAAGCTCATGCGCCAGGCCGCCGACATTCTGAGCAGCGCCCCCGCCATGCAGATCCGCTACCTCGAGGCCATGCAAGCAATGGCCAAGAGCGCAAACTCCAAGGTCATCTTCCTGCCGGGAGCCTCCCAGAACATCCCGAGCGGTGCTCTCAACGCCGCTCTCGCCAACAACGAGGGCCACCAAGACTTTGGCGAGTCGAGCAGCGGCGACAACCCCTTCGCCGGCCAGGGTGATAAGGGTTTCCAGCAGGCCATGGGCGCGCGGGTGGTCGAGAACATCTAGAATGATGGAATAGAACCTGACTTGCACAAACGAAAGATCGCAGGAAAATGAGTTTCTAAACAAATACCCCTTTTGGTGATGGATGATGGATTGACTGATGACGACTCAAGGTGGATGGACCTAAGGATACCCAATCGTTTACTGGTTTTTGACTTTCACGTACATAGTTGATAATGCTATTACCCTTCTTTTACTCTTCATCTGCCCACTGAGTGATTGTATAATGATTTTAGTTCGTAGTTTCAACCTAAAAAACTATGCTCACGTAGCGGAGGAACTGATCCTGGTATACTATTAACAGTTGGGTCGTCAACTTCCCGTATAACAACCACCAGCATCACGGCCATAACGGTCCATATCGGATCAGAGAGAAACCCCACTGGGTGAAGCAAGCTGATTGATGGCATACTTGTAAGTAAGCTCATGCGTATAGGTAGCCAGGTGTGCGCGAAATTGACATATCAAAGTCTCGCTCTTTTATATAATGTACCAAGATGATTTTGAACTCCTTACACGTCTCTGGGATATTATACTCGATCGCCTTCTGATACTTCAATAAATACAGTCCCTATGTCGAACCGCTTCATCTACTTATCAGCAGCAGCCGCCTTCGCCGCCGCCGCCTCGGCCGCGACTGTGGCTTGCGTCTGGCGTCGCACCTCGGCAAGCAGCTCATTGAGCTCGCGCTGCTTGAGCTTCTCCTCCTCAGTCATGCTGCTCCAGGTCTCGGCGTCCTTCTTCTTGCGGCGCTTCTCGCGGCGCTCAGTCCGGACCCCTTCCTGCTCGTGCTTACCGCTCCAGGCCTCGGCGTTGCGCTTGCGCTTCTCCTTGAACGCCTCGGCCTTCTCGGCGATGGTGCCATCGTCCTCGGCCTCGAGCGCCGCCCGTCGCGCCTTCTCGCGCGTCTTGTCCTTGTACTCGTACGCGTCCCAGTCCATCGCGACGCCGAGCCTTTTGTCGCCGGTGAACGACTTAAGCTCGGGCATCTTGGGCAGGCCCAGCAGGCCCCACCCGCGGCCCAGCTGCGTCCAGTCCAGGTCTTCGATGCGGAAGATGGAGCTGGCGGAGTGCTTGCCGTAGCTGCGGACGAAGGAGGGGAAGGCGCGCTGTGCCTTATCGTGGAGTGCACGGTCTCCCTTGACCAGTGTCCTTATCTTTTCCGTGGCTGCTGAAGCTTCGGCGTCGCTGACAGATATTTCTGGGTGCAGTAGCGGTGTGATCGGGGTTTTCCGGATGTCAAGGAACTGTACGTAGTCCTCTTCCTTTCCAGGGTGGAGGAAAACAACGGCCAGGCCGCGTCTCCCAGCACGACCTGCACGACCGGCTCGGTGAATGAAGACCTTGACATCTGACGGGGGATCCAATTGTACGCTCAGGTCGACTTGGGGAATATCGATACCTCGCGCCGCAACATCTGTGGTAAGGAGAATGATGGGCTGAGATGAGGTCTGAAACTTGTCGAAATTGCGCTTGCGCACCTGGGGTTGATGCTTGCCGTGTAAAGGTACGAGTTGGTAGCCCTCGGGGAGTAACGGTGGTAGCACATGCTGGAAGTAATCAACCGCAGCGCATGTCGACAGGAAAATGATAGTCTTCTGCGGCCGTTGCTCCAACTTGTCCAGAATCTGTACGAGCGCCGGAAGTTTGCGACTGGCAGGGGTGACCAGGTACGTCATCTGTAGTGATGCAGGTGTTCGCCTGTCCTCGATAATGCCGCCGGTCTTCAGGCTCTTGACTGTGACGGACACGCGCACGGGGTTGCGCAACCCCACGCGAATGATCTCCGACACGGCTTCGCTAATACTAGCACTGAACAAGCCAGTTCTCCTTTGCTTGGGCAGTCTCCCCAAAATCTTCTGGATGTCGGGCTTGAACCCCAGGTCAAGCAGGCGATCGCCCTCATCAAGCACGAGGCATTCGAAGGAAGACTGAGGGCAATGCACGTGGGGGCTCGAAAGGAGTTCAACCAGACGACCGGGCGTGGCGACTAGTATGTTTGGGCTGTGGCGGAGAAAGAAAGACAGATCCTGGGCAGGCGTGGTGGTGCCTCCAACAACGAGCTGGGGCAGGATGAAAGGCGTCGTGGTCGCAGGCCTTTTCTCGAAGTCGTCCGAGAGGAAGGGCAGGAGCTCGGCGGAGGTGGTGTGGAAGGCTAGCATATCGGTAAGGACCTTGTGAATCTGGCTCGCCAGCTCGCGGGTCGGGGTGACGATGATGGCAGCGACATGATGGCGCTTCGTGGGCTCTTCGATATTAAGCAGTCTCTGTATCAATGGGATCAGGAATGCAAGCGTCTTTCCGGACCCCGTAACGGCTTCGACGACGACGTCCTTGTTGGTCAAAAATAATGGCACTGGCGCATACAAGGTCAGCGATCCCCTTCGATTGGCGGCAGTAAAGGGCAGCACTCACGGACAGCAGCCTGAACGGGAGTCATGCGCGAGAAGCCACTACTCGACACATATTCCAAAATCCATTCGGCTAAGGGCGGCGTCAGAGCATCCCAGGCTCTGACGTCCTTTTTGGTTGTTGTCTTCGGTTCAGGAGCCATTTCGATGTCGGCTGGATGTGCTGCAATCTGAAGATGGATTCAAACTGCCTGTTTGTTCGGCCTCCAAGTTCTGAACTTTTTTTGGTGATAAGACTTTATCGGTCAGCTGGGTGGGGCTACTCTACTGGACTAGTGGGGTCGCACTTGCAATTGAAGCTGCGGCATACTCCGACCCACGACACTCCGACGAAGTTGATGGCATGTAACCCTCGTATACGTATACGTATACGGGGACGGGGCAAGCATGGGGACGGGTCGCATTAGATTTATAGGTATCTGCCAGCAATTGTAAACATATGAGTATACGAGGAGAACTCTTGCCGATCCATACATAAATCAAGTGTTTCACGCCGGAGAGATAGAGGCATGTATTCAGACCAGCCGCTAGACAACAAGCAGCTTAACATATTGGTTTCATATTCCCCTTATCTTCTGTTGCGCAATGAATATTGCACTACTACACCAAATGTCACGACTTTTTGTTTATACTATTCGGTCAATCTTGCCTGACTAGTCTTGAGTAATACCTCTTATATGGCCCAGTCGCGTCTCCAGGAACTGATATCGATGGCCATCGCGACTGTATTTGAAGCATCACGCCCCAAGCAGTTGACGATGACACTACTGATGATACCACTGCTGGTGATGCTACCACTACTGGTGATGCCACTACTGATGATGGGGTAGTGGGCGATTGAGCTGGTAACCGTCAGCACCTTTCGTTTCGCGAAAGGTTTGCAGCATCATCTGATGGTGTTCTTGCTCTTAGGCCGGCCATTGCAAGACAGTGACCTCACCGGCCGGCCCCCGTTGGCATCGCCGAGGGTTCTCGATACGCAACACTTCGTTGCCACCATCCCTATACATGGTTTGCTGCCGCAAGGCTATCTCCTGTCAATGCGCAAAAGTGCAACAATCAGCCTCACACTGGAGAATATATTGTGCGTATAGTGCACGGCAATCAGCCCACAAGCATGCAAACTTGGCCAATTCCTGGGGTTGTCGAATATCTTTGCGACCCGAGGTAGATGCTAAACCGTAGGCGTTCCGGTTTGCGGCGTACACTGGTGAGGTTGGCAATGCCAGATAACCATCGAGCCCTAGACCTGTCATGTTTCCGGAGTGGGGGCTCTCTTCTATTTGGCTCATTGAAGTCTCTGGCTGGGTCTTTAAGTAACCGACAACCCTTCTGTGCAAGCTTCTGTGGCTCAGTACAGGTGCAGTATGACGAAACCAAAATCCTTCCTCAAGAAATTTCAATTACATGATTGCAGATAATGGGTCGTCTGGAAGGGACTCGGCCGTTTCAGGCGTCGTCTTCGCGCATCTCGTTGCGGCAGTATGCCTCGATGCCAGCTTGCATCTCGTCTCTCATCTGTTGGGCAATCGCCTTCTCGCCGTGGATCTCCTCTATTTGGCGTGATAGCTCCGTATGGGAATGCACTGTCAAGACGCTGGTCCAGCCGAAACTGTCGACGAAGTGGCGAACGGCCAGCGGCACCAGCCGGAGGCATTCCTCTCGGTCACCCCTCATGGTCGCAATATGGATGCGGAGCTGGTGGCAAGCAGCCTCGAACCGCATATGATCACCATTGCGGGCTGCCTCAGTTTCCTCAGCCGTAAAGGGTCGCGACAGGACCTCGGCGGTCAACTTCCAGGCCCTGTCCACTTCACCCCTGTGGAAATGCAGCCAGGCGAAGATGCCCTTAATGTACCTGGAGGCATAGCTGTGTCCTTCTCCACGGGATTTGAGACGGGAAAGAAGATGTTCGGCCCTGTCGATGAAGATTTGCGAGTTCTTCAAGTCGTGGAAGGCGAGGTTGGGCATCATGCTACCCATGTTTGTGATCAGGGGATGGTTGGAGCTAGAGTAACTTTCCAGCTCGTCCATGTAGAAGTCGCTAAGGTGTCTCGCTGCCATACACGTCGTTTCCGGATCCATCAGGGAAAGCTGCTTCATCAGCCGGTCGTGCAGGGGGAAATGCGAGGGTTTGATGATGACACACAGCTGGTGAACGTGCCTCGCTAGTGACTTACCCAGCTCCGGGTGATGATGAGTCAAGTTCACGATGGCCGTGAGGGTCAGTGGGAAAAGGTTGGCGAAGAGGCGCCGGTCACGCAATAGCGACCGGTACTTGCTGAAAAGAACGTGGAAGACACGAAACGCTTCCTTGGTTCGTTGGTGGTTAAGAAGCTGGATTCCTGCCTCGGCCAACCCTGCCCACTTGCCAATCTTGGCTCGGGACCCCGCGCCGTCGAATCGCCACTCTTCGTTCCTCGACCAGTCCTCCTCGATCCTCCAGGCACCGGTCTGGAATCCTCGGGCGACATACTCCCGCAGCATGTGCATGGTCTCCTCTGGAAGTCGCACAGCATCCGGTGCCTTTAGCGTGGACGGCCCGACATTGGGTCGAGGCTGTATGCCGGCGGATGACACAGACCCACGCTGCAGTTGTGAAAAAGTCGGCAATTCCAGCACATCACCAGGTTGAATCTCCCAGCGCTCTAGAGGACGGGCGCGAATCTGTGTGTTATACGGCTGACGTGCTCGAACGACAACCTTGTGCTGTTCGTTTCCCGCTGTACCTGCAGCAGACTCATTTCGGGAAGCAGTAGTAGAGTTACTGTGCCGCACGTTCTTCCAGAGGCCCCACTGCTTGATTCGTTTCTTATACATGGTCTCCCTATTAATCACCGTCAGCGAACAGCCAGCCTCATGTCAGTCGCTCCGTTTAAGGCAGGCCTTACGTAGCGTTGAAGCCATATTCAACATGCATGATCCTCGCGACTTCTTTCAGGGGGCGGTTCTGCCTCTGGTAGAGCTCCGTGACGAGCTCACGGATTTCGTCGGTCCAGTCGACGCGGGGTCTAGCCCATCGAATCTGCTTGGTAGGTGTAGGCGTCGCCATTGTCTACGATCTTCGACTGGGTTCGGGGCATGCTTGACTAAAAGCGACATGCGAAGCGACTTGGTGACAACATAAAGGCATCTGTTAGGCATTAAGGTATGTATGTAGTATGGGTATGGTGTAATCCTCCGACGATTGGACAAGCAAATGCTTGCCAAGTCGGCGCGAGTCGAGAGGAAGCGAAAAGTCCTTCTGATACAGAGAAAACAGGAGTGGGCGGGATGATTTGGCACTGGTAATTTGGTAAAGGTTTGATTACATGATAAGTTGAAAGTTAAATATGACTTCACTCAGCCTGGAATCCTTCAAAATGGCCCCCACGGCGCAAGGGGTGCCCTATTGCGGATCCCTGATCTCTATAGGCTGGCGGCCAATTGGTCAGTATTCAACAGTTTGATCAAACACGATCGTGGCTGACAGGGTTACCGGTACTCCCCGCTGTGGGGAGGATCTCATACCACAAGCCCATTATAGCCATACTGTCTGTCTTTCCAGATCGTTTCGCAGCTTACAAGCGATGAAAATGGTCGTGTCTGGATCTTTCTAATGAAAAGACCATCCCGGACGGTGGTTGTACATTATAGGACAGTAGTGACCATAAGGGTTCATCCAAACAAATGGCAAGGGCCCTTTTGAGCACTACACACCACTCCCATCTTGAAAGATGGCGAACCGATGATCACTGCCATACAAGAACATTGTCATACAAACGACTAATATGCCCCAAGGTATCACGAATTCGCTTGTTATGAAGAGTATTGATGCTACTGGGCACATCAAGTCGCAACAGAAAGGGGTCCAGGGCATACAAAAAGATATCTGCTGTGCCTTTTATAAATGGTACTTTTCCTCAACTACAACAAGACATACAAACCAAAAGAAAAAAGAGAAATTAAATGGACACCGAATCAGCTAAACACCGGGTGCTTCTGGGGATCCCAGAGCTCCTGGAAGCAATTTTACTACACCTAGACCAGAAGACCCTCATAGTGAACGCCCAGCGCGTATGCCGCCAATGGCACGAATGTATCACCGAGATCCCCTCGATCCAGAGGCACCTCTTTTTGCGCCCGGAACTCATCGATAACCACAGCAGAACCGGGGCCGATTCCGAGCCCCCGAGGCCAAATCCGCTGCTGGCCCGGCACTTCCCAGAGTGGTTCGAGCACTGCAAGACGTGGCCACCAGATCAGCGCCTTCCCTTCGTCCGCACGACGGAGCCTAGCCCCGGGCGCCTAAACAATGACCACCTGTTCCCTACCTTGCCCTGGGTCCACCGCCGCCTCGACGCGTACGCTTACCCGGGCGCGAGTTGGCGGCGCATGCTGCTACAACAGCCGCCCCGCAACGGCCTAGGCTTCGTCATGACGCACTATGGGCGTCCCTTGCGGGGCGAACTCCCCGAGCACTCGAACTTGGGCGACCTCGGCGAAATGGGCGAGCTGGCGCGCCTCGACCGGCCCGTCACCATACCCGAGCTACTCGAGCTCACCAATATATACATCCACATTCGACATGCTACCAGGCGGAACCAGCTACGGCCGCCATCGCCGGAGCGGCACGCCGTGGCACGATTTCGGGTCATGTGGGGGCGCCTCTCGCCGGAGGTGACCCCTCCGCAGCCTGGGTTTGACCCCAATGTCGATCTCTACACACAATTGAAGAGGGCAATGGACAAGTATGGCATCGTAGTACAGCATGACAGCTGTCCCCACCAGTCAACTGAACCGGATCCGTTTCTGCATAGCTTGGGCGCTCTTTGGGTCGGCCCATCATAGAGCAAAGAGAGCCGATTTGGGGATTGGATCGGTCTATGCTTGAGTGACAGGAGGTGGGAGACAATCAAAAGGGGCTAGATCACTTACAGATACTATGTAGTACAAGGGGGAAGAGAGCCGACCAATCGTAAGTTATCTTCACGGCGTGACTCATATGGCCTAGAACGCCGAACCAGTAAGGTGCAGAGAGGCAACTTTCAACATGAACATCAATGATATAATATTGCATCGTTTAGACTGTACATGAATTATTGGCTCTCTACTTCCTCCGATTTATATTATCTCAAGTTGAAAATTGAGAATCAGATTATCAAAGCACTAGGAACTGAGCAGCTGCCACAAAATGGAGTTCCACCAAGAATCGCAGTCCGGCTGGGAAGCTAATGCGGCCTATTGGGACGCCAGCATCGGGCAGGAAGGTAATAAGTACTGGAAGTTGCTGCAGCGCCCGGCTCTCGAGCGCCTCATCCCCCGCCACCGCCCCGGCAGCAAGGTCCTCGAGCTCGCGACGGGCAACGGCCTCGTCGCCCGGTGGCTCGCCTCTATCGAAGGGGGTGGCTTCGCATCGGTCCTGGCCACAGACGGCAGCGCTGAGATGCTCAAACACGCGGAGCGGCGCCAGACCGACCAGGAGGCGGCCGCCAAAACCCTGTACCGACAGGTCGACGTGACCGATGCCGCCGCCTTCGACGAGTTACTGAAGAGCGAGCCCGAAGGGTTTGATGTCGTCTTGCTCAACATGGCCATTATGGATATCGCCGACCTAAACCCACTGGCCAAGGCGCTGCCTAAGCTGCTGAAGGCGGATGGGGTGTAAGTCAATCTTTCTTTTTTCTCATGCGAAATGTAAGTATAGTTTGTACGTATTTCTTGGTGCTAATCTGGTGAGGGAGGGGGGGCTTTTGCCTCTTCCTCTCTCGCGACAGCTTCGTGGCAACGATGCTACACCCTGTCTTCTTCACCTCGAATTTCTCGCGTTCCATCGAGCTCAAAGACGGTAACGACCCCAACAAGCCCGAGATCACTCGCGCTAAGGTCATCCGGGAGTATCTCGACGTGCCGCCCAGTCATACTGTAGCGGAGTGGGGTCAGCCGACGCTTCAGGTAAGGATTTCCTGTCCTGTGTTGTTCTTGATATTCAATCAAGCAAGAGTCGGCCTCTTCCCCTTCCCCTTTTGAACTGCCCTCGTGTGTAATAAACGGTTAATGCACACGATACTGACAAAGGACGACGGGGGCAAAAGGTGATGTTCCATCGCCCGATCCACGAGATTTTCACGACATTTTTCCGCCAAGGTTTGGTCATGGACGCGATTGAGGAGCCGGCTTTCAAGGAGGCGGACGGGGTCAAGGACCGGATCGAGGCGCACTCCAACTACACTCAGCTACCGGCGCTGTTGGCTTTTCGATTGCGAAGGTCTTCTTGAGGGTCTAGACACAACTTTCTAAGTCCTGGTAATATTCAAGGCCGCGAATCGCCATGCTATTGATGAAGGTGATTTGCTGTGTACACGATTCGAGTCACTGTTTCCTCGACAGTCTGCTGGGTTTTTAAAATCAGCGATTCATTGGTTCAGACATCAGTCAACCAGCCCATACGTTGAAGGTCGATAGACATTTCATAGAATATACCAATAACCAGGAATTTCATGTGGATATGTTCATGAATCACCTTGACACTAATTCCAGTCATGTTGGGTATTTTCGTTTATCTATTTATCTAGTTGGGCAAAGGGCCCTCGCCTAGGTGTTGCAACCTTATTACCAAATGCTGCTCTCCAAGCTGGCTCGACTCTACTGATATGAAGCCCCTGTCATTTGCGTTATGCTGCGTCTTTTCAGACTTAAACTCTGCTTCTTCATAGAGCTTGGCTGTATACAATGGGTTTGTCCCTCCACCTAGCACCAACTACAGTTGCTCCCTGCTCTGGACGTCCAAGGTTAGGTTAGGACTATACACGCACTCTGCTGCATGTCGGATGTGCAGAGCAGGGCTTTTCGGGTCCAGCATGATTTGGTCGTAGTGTTTCCACGTCTCCAGCGCTTTCAAAGCGTCCGGGCTATCCAGGATGAAGTGATATGTATCTAGCTCCAAAAGCAGCCTAAGTACACGCTGCTTCCTAATGGCCAGCCCCATGTCATCTTTGTCCCCCAAACATATTTTCATGGAATAGGTCACAAACTCGGCCTTTGACAGGAGGCGTCCCGCGCCATAGTCGACTAGCATTTTACAAGCCTGGTATTCTCCCCGCAAGAAGTATCGCCAGAACACGGGAACTCCGTCAAGCGATCGTGCCTGAGCATCGGCTCCATTCTCAAGCAATACCCTCACGAGTGTTACACAGTTGTCATCTAGGCCGCTGGAATTTTTCAGGAAGAGAGGCGTGGAGATCATCGGCTCCGAGAATACTGTCGCCTATATTTCGCAACCTGCGTCAAGCAATTGGGCAATAGTATGGAGCCTCCGCTCCGAAGAATGCCGACGCCAAAATCTATCCAACAATGCAACCTGCAGAGCGTTCCGTCCAGCAGAGTCTCGCGCGTGTACTGAAGCACCCGCTTCAAGCAACACACCGACCAAATCATCACGGCAAGCGAGCGATGCAAACAATAACGGAGTTCCTGCTTCACTGCCAGCATCATAGCTCTTGTATAAACGTGTGCTTTCCATATCTGCACCAGCAGCTAATAATTTCCGCACGACCATGATCCTCATATATTCTTGTGTCGCTGAGATACCCACGTCATGGCACCAGTATTTTCGAGACTCGTTTCGGTCTAAAGGTGTCGGTTTCCAACCCGGTCTCCGTATCAACATCCCGGGCATAGAGCTACGCGTTGTTGTTGACCATGTGCTGTCCCACACGGCCTCCCGTCTTGGGTATTCAGACACTTGACAACATGCGTGGAGAGCTGTGGTGAAGAGGTTGTCTGAGCTGTTGGCTTCCACTTGATGATCAAGTAGCATAGAAGCCGCTTCAAATCGACCATGCCAGCATGCGTCGAGTAATAGATTGCAGTTCGAGGAGAGCATGATATTCGGGTTGGCTCCCTTGCGAATTAGGTAATCTCTAATAGAGACATCACTCGCATAAATGATCCAGTATGCCAGTGGACTTCTCCCGGAGGCGTCAACCGCGTTCACATCAGGTTGGTGCCCGCTCTCCACAAACCACCTGACAAGCTCCAAGTTTTGACAAAGGCAAGCAAAATGGAGTGACTCCCTGGGTGCCATCACCCTTTTTTCCGGATCATCCGTTATCTTGTATATGCGGTTTGGAGCTCCTGCTCTGACGAGAAGCTTGGCCGCGTTAGTACGGCGGCAACTGATTGCGACTTGGAGGGCTGTAGCCACAGGGGGGATCCGATAGACGCCGTCCACCTTTTCATTATTGATATAATTCGGAACCAGCTTTGTGTCATAGTGGTGAATCTTTTCCAAGTCAATCCCATATGCGATGAGCAGCTCGACAATATCGAGGTTGCCAACCCCCACAGCGAGATGCAGCAGAGGGCATACATAGAAGCGCTTGAGCTCTCTCAGCGCCGGCGGAATGGGCAGGTAAACCTCGCCATCATACAAGCTATGATGATAAGAATCGTCAGAATCATCAAAGCCACGCCACTCAGTGCCGCACAGCAGCTCATTGACATCGAGGCCGAAATCAAGGGCTCGTTTTACCCCTCCAAGGTTGGACTTCCAAACCGACCACCAAAGATACCTATAATGTAACCCTGCGCGCTTCAGATTCCGCATCATCGCCTTGCCTGCAATATAACTCGCGGCATGGCACGTTGCCATCAGTGCTGTTATTTCCCGAAAGTCCGTCACATTCTCAACTATCATGTACATCAACTCAACTGGGAGCTTTGCCAAGGGAAAGAAGTCATCGTGTACGCAGTCTGGCATTATCGGTGTGTAACACTATAAAGTAATGAAGATGAAGATGAACTGAGATATGAGTCCAGGACCAACTGGCTCTTTAAAAATGTAGTAAGAAAGGAAACTTGCCCTTGGATGCTTTACTAAGGGCGATACATGTAAGTAGTTAGATGTTGGTAAGAGTACCAGCCAGTCTGATACACTCTGTTATCCTTCTCAAAAAAGAGAGGATTGGTTTATCCCGAATTCCAGCAAACATCAGGTTTGCTTCAGAAGTTGCAAACAGCGTCGAGAATGTGGACGCCCTGGACGTGGAAGAAAGGGGCACAAAATTTGCGACAAACTCAACTGCGGTGCCCGAAGATCACTGAGCACGAGATTCAAATTTGCTGTTTCATGTTTCAGCAAACTAGAAAACAAGGAATCAATGATACGTAGGTATTTATTCATAAAACTCATAAGATTCGTTCACTAACGTTAGCCATTGATGTGTGCTGATGACCATCACTGTACCCCAACATCCTGCCCGTTGACGGAGAGCTCCGCCGTAAAGAGGGACCTCTCGCCCGTCGCGCCCTCCCCAGGGCTCGTCCGCCCATGGAACACGGCTGTCCTGCCGTTCCAGTCAATGTCCAGGCCGCCGGGCCCGTAGATGCCGTTGTTGGTCATGGCCGTGGTGAGCAGCGTACCCTTGCGCTCATAGTCACCGTCGACGGTGCTGGACCAGGCGTACTTGATGTCGTCTAGATATTACGATCAGCCAGAGTTCCTGATCAACGGCGCAGAGTTGAAATGTAGTTAGTGCGGCGTGGTAGCAACTTACAGTTGTCGCTCGCGTAACACTGCGACGAGTAGAACAGCACAAACCCATCCCCAGCCCGAGCCAGCGACGGCGCCTCGACGATACCGTCATCGCCGGCGCCGTTGTTATCGAAGATGGTCTTGGTCGGACCCGCAAGCGTGACGGCATCGCGCTCCATCCTTGTGATCTGGATGGCCGTCGAGATGTAGACGTCGGACGTCCCGCCGCCGATGCAGTGGGTCGCGCCGCCGAGGGCGCTGCCATCCACCTTCCAGGCAATCCAGCGGTTGGTCCCGTCATCGTAACCGGCAGCGTCAATGAGGCCGCCGCCGTCATCGTTGCAGGCTATGGGGGAGTCATGCGCGGAGAAAGGTCCGGTGGGACTCCGCGAGGTGGCGACGCCGATGCAGTGCCTGCCCCCTTTTTGGGCCGCGGTGTAATACATAACATAATCAAGATTGTCCTATCGCAAGATTAGCAACCATTACTTGAAGTCTTCTAGTACCTTAGTGATAGACTAAGTATACAGACAGACTCACAGCTCTCACTACGTCTGGCGCCCATATCTTCGGGGCGGGGACGTTCATGTCGACCCATGCGCCAACATTAGGCATCGAATCCTGGGGCGATGACCAGGACTTAACATCGTTGGACACGACCACAGGCAAGTTCTGGTCACCAGCGCTGGTGCCGTAAGCGAACCACAGGCCATGTCCGTCGCCGATGATAGAAGGGTCCGGGAAGTCACCAACGAAGGGACCAGCGGCGGCACGTCTGCTCAAAGAGGAAAAAGCCTCAGAAGCACCACGAGCCGTCGCCCTAGTCACATTGACGAGACTCAGGGCTGGCGCCCTGCTCTCTAGTGGCGATGAGCTATCGCGAATAATATGGGAGGAAGGAATAACAGCGGCCAAGCTGACGCCGGGGAGGATTAGTAATATGCTCTTCATAGCTGTGGTAGTATTGATTCGTCTGCGTAGGGTGTGTAAGACTGACTACTTCAAGACATGGACTTGCGATATACATATGTGGTCGCACTGCCATGCTTATATACCGATGCCATCGTTGGGGCCATGTCCATGACGTCCCTGCCGGGCTACAACTGCCGCAAACCCAAGCACTGGCGTCTGACGCGCGCGAGAGAGATGCCGGAATACCCTGGCGGCGGTCAGCTTGGCCCTTCCTGTCATGTTGGCAAATGACGGCAACGGTAGGCTCAACGGCGCCCGCCTCTGATGAAATGCCTAGTGTCTTGCGATCTAATGTGTGGCTGTCTCGTGGGAACCACGTTACCCTCGGCCCCCATTCCTGGCTAGCCTTGCCAGCTAAGATCGGCAGTGATGTCGCTTTCCGGGGAGGGGCCCTCATTTTGAATCTGATAGTACGGACTTGAACCTGTAAGCCTGTACGACCGAGAAATCCCTTGCTACGAGCTCCGGCTCATCCATCCACCGAAGATCCCTCGCCTTCACATGACCCTCCGGCTGCATGGTAGCATTTTAGTGGAGGCAGAGTTAGGAGCTTCTGGAAGACATATCAGCGTTAACACCAAGTTTTTCCCACTAGCTACCTAGTTCCCAAAGCCAGGGAAGCCGAGGAGGGGATCAGCGCGCGGGTTTGAGAGAATACAGCATCGAATTCGATGACTGTCGCTGTCGCATTTCGGGAGCAGTTATGGACCTTGATGAGAAGGCTGACAGACAAGGGCAGGCAGCTGTATGCGAGCTGCAACTCGGTGGTAATCCGGAACGCTCAAACGAGTGTCCTTTGTTGGCAGTGTTTTCTTTCTTTCTCTGGTTTACACGACATATGCATCGTGCCGGACAGAATTGGAAGGACAAAAAAAAGAAACGACGATCTTTCCGAGTCGGTCGCTTTCCATCACATAATCACGAGAGCTGAAAAAGGGACGTTCCTCTAGGTTACTGGACGAAGCCCTCTGTCTGATGTCATTTTGTTGGTGAAGTAAATTGGAGATAGCCATGTCAGCATACCAATCCCCTCCCGACTGTTAAGGGTCTAAGAGATACCCCCACACCGGAATTTGTTCCGGCCCCAGGCATGACACTGCAAGCGATCTCAAGCAAAGAAGACCCAATGTTAGTTCTCGCATTAAAATTAGAGATCGGAACAACTGCTCAACCCATCTCGCTTTTTCCCTCTTTTTCCACGGCGGGTTTTCTTGGCTAAAAGAGTCATAGCCACCCCATGTGACCGGGCCAAACTTACTCGGTTTGGAGGCTTAGGGGGGTTTAGGCGTGTCGGACGGTCGCGAATGAGTGAGTGAGCGAGCGAGCGTGGGGCAGTTAGGCGGTTGGGCGGTTGCTTATTACCACTGTACGTTGCAGATCTATAGCCTATGGCCCGCTATCGACCTTCCCCAGATTCCACTCTTAGCACGCGTGGGGCGCAGGGTCAGCGCTGTCATCGATGACGAGCAGCAGGTAGTCTATTGGCCGAGTTCCCAGACCAGCTGACTATCCAACGGTTTGTTGTCGCCGGCGATCAATGGTCTCGGCCGGCACCCAATTTTATCGCTATACTCTTATTTGATTTGTGTTCACACTCATTCGAGCTTGGTACGAATGCTGCCAAGGAAACTAGGATGTGAGACTAAAAATGAGAATTGATACGCTACTACGACCGCCATCACCGCCATCACCGCCATCGTCGCCATCGCCGCCGCATTACAACCCCAGAGCACCAAGTTCACCTGCAATACATTGTAGTAGGGCGGGTATATTAGCAACTGCGGTGACAGACTTGACAGCGGCCGTCGATGCCATCGGCAAGATTGCCATATAGGTCTATAGAGCATTTGAATAATTCAATACCAGATTGACTAGAGCCCATGATTTTAGTCATGGACGTCCCAGTGTTCCTTATGAAGAGTACTAAGCTTTGGTATAATCTGCTCAGTAAGTATGTTAGTCGTTGCTGTCGTCGGTTCAAAGAATCATACGTGAAGACAGATTGATGAAAAGACAGTCTTTTGCTATATAACTCCAAATCTATCAGACCAATAACCCGCTCAAAGTCTACAACGACGACAGGGCTTGGGACGACATGGCTTCTGACAATACCTCAGCGAAGACCATGCCGAGAGGGCGGCCCTCCTTGGTGGCCTGGATCTGGGCCGATGCGATGAGCTCAATCACACGCTTGACACCCATATCGACCTTCTGTGATCCCGTAATACCCTGTAGCTCATGCAGCGTTTCGTTGATATCTGCGTCTTGAAATGCGCCCGTCGCAGCAAGCAGAGCTTGGAGTTCGCCGAAGTCTCTCACACGCGGCACAGCCAGCTTGTTACTGAAGCCCCGCAGGTTGAGGTCCTCAAGAACACGAGGTTGGGATGTTGTGCCGATCACCATGAGACGGCGACCCTTTGGCGGCTGGCTCTTCATCAAGACGCCGATGGTCGTGGCCACTTCACTCATGAATCTCGGCCCGACAGGGATGTAAGAGATCATGGACTCGATTTCATCAAGAATCAGAACACTGAGGGTGGACTTATAAGCATCCGTGAAGGCCTTCTTGATATGTTCGACCTTGCCCTGCTCGCTCATGCCGACCATGTCATTGGCTCTGACCATCTTCACCAACGGGAACTCAGAGTTCAGTGCAATGTCGGCCGCAAGAGCTGTCTTGCCAGACCCATCTGGTCCATATAGCAGGACCGAAGTCAAGTCGCCTTTGCCGGAAATAAGCAACTGGGAGAAGGTATCGCCATGGGCCTGGATGCTTCTGACGTGGGGGCTGAAGTCATAGATGCCATGAGGCTTGGCGCGCTTCAGGTCGTCCTCAGAGACACCAAAGGCAGGTTTAACATCGTCAAGAGCCTTCCAGAAGTCCTCCTGTGTGACCATGATGTTTTCTACATCATTGGACTTGTCGACTGTGCCACCAGATCCCAGCTTGACATGCCGATTGAATGCATGCGACGCCGCAGACTTGCACACACCATTGAGCTCGGCACCCGAGTAGTTCTTTGTCAGTGCGGCGATGGCGGCGACATCGACATCGTCGGACAAACGACCGTTCTGGCGCATCTTACCTGTGTGGATGTTCAGGATCTGCTCTCGGCCGTGTTCGTCGGGAAGGCCGATCTCCACGTGGACTTCTAGACGCCCTGAACGGAGAAGAGCCTCATCTATCATGTCTTTGCGGTTTGTCATGCCAATGAGGAGGATGTTGTTCAGTTGTTCCACACCATCGAGCTTAGTGAGAAGCTGGTTCACAACGCTGTCTCCGACACCTGTGCCACCACCGCCACCACTTCCTCTCTGCTTGCAGACGGCATCCAGTTCGTCGAAAATGATGATGTGAAGTCCGCTTTCGTCACCTTTTTCCTTATATTCCTTCTCGGCGTCTGCGAACATCTTACGAACATTCTCTTCCGATTGACCCACGAACTTGTTGAGGATCTCAGGGCCGTTGATGATTTTGGGCTCACGTGCGTTCAACATTTTGCCGATTTGTCTAGCGATAAGGGTCTTTCCGGTACCCGGAGGACCATAGAGTAGCAGACCCTTCACGTGTGGCAGGCCCATCTGCTCTACGATGTTTTGGGGCAAGAGCCGGGACTGGAAAGCTCGTCGGAAGATGGTTTGGAACTCTTCGTCTACACCACCAATGCCCAAGTCGGCAAAGTTGAAATCCGGGCGGATAATCGGATTAACCGCTGGCCGCCGGGACGAGGCCTTCAGGTTGACACCCGACTCGTTGTCCTTGAAAAGGTTGATGATAGTCGCATTGAACAAGATACCTCGGGTACTTGGGTTACTGGAAACGGGTGCCTCAGACCCGGCGCCACTCTCGCCGAGATTTATAAGCGAAACGGTCTTGACAGTCAAGTTGAACCTGGTACCCCGATAATCCATCAAGAACTGCTGGCCAGGGGCGAATATCTGGTTCGGGTACATGTCGAGGACGGCGTCGGCCAATTTGTCCCCATCGAAGGGTGTATCGACCTTGGATTTCGCCGAAGCAAAAGCAATTTCGAGGTCAATGGTTCCAAGATAGACCTTGGTTCCGGCGGAAAACGGGTCGTACCGCTCACCGGTGAAGACATCCCGAAGGCCGATACCGCACCATGATCTCTGGGGCGTCGATAAGCTGATACAGCCCGTGGGGAAGCCTGGAGTCGGCCGCGCTGTCAGCACGTACTCTCCTCGGAGGTCTGGGCCCTTCAGTTTGACATAGACGTCCTGGCCGTCCTGGCTTTTGAAGTCCTCCGGGGAGACGGCCACGAGGTTGCCGAAGATGTAGCGGTCCGCCAGACTGCCGGGCGGCAGCTTCTCAACGCGCAGCTGAACTGGCTGGGCTGGAGGCCCTGCATAGCCGCCCTGTTGTGGCATGCTCTGCTGCGGCGGCATGCTCTGAGGTGGTGGTTGCTGTCGCATCATGCCGGGTGATCTAGGGCCGCCTGGGCCAGGGGCTTGAGTGTTGTAGGAGCCAGGTCGACTGTCACCCGGAGCACCAGGACGCGGAGGGGGAGGGCCACCAGCACCACCGCCGACTTGACGTCCCGGCAATCCCACGTTGCCACGTTGGGGGTTATTGCCGAATAAGTTGTTGCGCATATCCATTTTATGACGATTTGAGGAAGGAGGGGACGTTGTGATAAAATGGATGATTGCTTATAATCGGGAGTTAGGTACACGCTGGTCTCTGATTACCTGACACTGTGGCTTGAATAAGCACCCAGGCACCCAACATGGCAATGGCACAATGTAATGGGTTGGCTGACCCCACTAAACGCCACACATGGGCCAGTCTTGGGGCCTACTTTAGGTAGGTACCTAACTACTAGCAGACTATCTAAGGTAGGTACTCTGCTACTGGCCGGGTACATCAAGGTGGAATAATCATTGCACAAGCCACAGCTACCCCACCAACCCCTTGCGTGCTGCAGGTGTTGGGTTGTCGTTGTCGCAACTGACGTTTCGCATTCCCCTGCCCTGGCCTGTGGGAGATCCAAGCCAAGGCATCAATCCCGACACCAACAATACACAATACACAAGTCACGCATCTCGTAACGTGACAGTCGATCAAAGATTTTTGGAAGGCAACAACGGAATGCACATATTTAGATGCCACGCAGTTAGTATTGACCATGGCTGTGGACCATCTCCGGGCATCTACTTCAATTCAATTTTGAATTGGAGTTGCGTTCACTTACAAACCTACTACCACCTTGGCCTGAACCGCGCGGCAGCGTTTGAAACTCGCCCAACCACTCCGAAATCCTTGGATTGAATCGTTCTTTATCCAAGCGACTTGAAGGAGGCCGTGCTGCAAAGATGGCAGGTTTGAGTAATGTTAATGACATTCGAAATTCGGCTAACGATGGGAGAGTTGTAAGCTGTTACGCCTTAAATGATACATGTATATTAGCAATAGTGAGGATATCACAACCACGACCTCAAGTACGGCTCAATACAGAAGAAACCAGCTTCAATATACACGTATATCCTGTATCAAAGAGGAAATGTCTGTGCTACGTGAGCAACCCTTGACCAGTAACATCAAGCGCGACCAGCCGATAAACGTACCGTTCACTTGTTGCTATGCATAATCTTCTGGAGCATAGGCATACCAGAGGATCATTCGCAATAGCATTGCCGTCTACGCCTGGAGGACGACTGATCCTTCCGATATGTCCCCTGACTACGAATACAAGTTATATGTCTCGGACTGTAAATCGTGAGCAGGAAAATGAAATGTGACTTGGTGGCTAGTGATTGCGATAGGTAGTAATATGACCAACCCACGAGCTGAGTCGTTGGTATCACACAGAAGACCGGATTCTCAAATTCGGGTTGGGGTGAAGCCCTGCTGCGATAGACCATCTTTCAGCCGCGATGGTAGGGCGTCGTAGGTAGGTGCATGGAACTGAAAGGGGTGTCTCAAAACAAAATGCTTTTATAGTTCAGAAGGTCACTTCAAGATTATGGCTTCCCGCTACACCGTTTCAGAAGAAGAAGAAAACAATGTCCGTGACCATCGTATTCAGCCTTGTATGGACAAAGATATCATACGTATGACAAGTGATGGATGACATGCCGCCTACCATTTGAAGCAAGACATATGCCGCACAGGCTCGCAGCATTGAACCACCTTCGCCGTTATGGACACGCAGAAGTCTGCGGCGGACGTTTCTTGGCGTACCGATTGGATCACGATGACCCATATCGAGATATTCGCACGTCCGGTTTCGATACCGTTCTACCTATTCACATAAGCTAGAATGTCTCTGGTTGGATCGGAGACAGAGCCGGGTCATCCTGCTTCCAGGAGAATAAGCTTGTCGCAACCTGCTAGATTGTTGGATGTGTCCAAAGACAAAATAATGTGAGAGATTGGCTAGGGTATTTGTGAAAGCCTCATTGCCATCTATCAGTTCTTACAACGGCAGGGCTCTACTGGACATGAATACAGCGCTATCACCGGCTGATAGGCTCTTCAGCACACGACTATTGAAAGCCTCAGAAGACTTGGAATCCCCATTCTTCATCTACGTATAGAACTATTAATGGTTAGCAGCCAAACTGGGTCTTAAATCGAGGTTTAGTCTCCTGGAGAGGGTGAATGCAGAACGCGTACTTCATCGAGCCGTGAACATAACGCGGGAATGTAGTACGAGTAACAAGAAAGAGCTAATTGGTGATCGGAATCCTGCCTCCCGCCTGCAAGATTCCCACGGAAGGAAGCCGCACATGGGCACGATTAAGCTTACCCCCGTGGGAATATGGATTTGGAGCAATAAAGTACTGATCAACTTTCCCCATGTCCGCTCACCGGGATGGGAGTCATTATCAGAGTGATCGACGCTCACCATATACCATTCAGGACAATCCGCAGTCTTGGCACTTCACAGCCTTGCGGACAGCCAACCTCCTCCCGGACCCGACCCATTAGCTGTTGATCTACACAATTGGTACTCAGTCATGGGGGTACATTGTAGCCATCAGGCTCTGTCTTACCCAGACAACGGCACGGCAATGCGTGACCTGCATCCGCCACTTGATGGCCTATATAACATAGGGTCGTCGTCTACCAAACTTCGAGATATGTTCCAACTCATCATCGCAGGTCAAGCCCTCAACCTACACAGAACTACCCTCCAGAGAAGCCTAATACACCATGAAGTCCTTCGCAGCTCTGTTCACTATCCCGTTAGCCCTTGCGGCTCCTATCTTGGAACCGAGGGATGGGTCTTCCGCTATCCCTGGACAGTTCATCGTGGTTCTCAAGCCGAACGTGACACAGGAGCAGATGCACTATAGTGTTGAATCAGCCACTGGCATTCTCGGCGGCTCCAAGCCTAAACACTCTTATACATTTGGGTCGTTCAAGGGGTACCACGTTTCCGCATCCGATGACCTGATCAAGTCCATCGCCAACTTCACTGAGGTGACATTTTCATGGCCCCTTTTGGTTGGGAAACCTGACTGACAAAATCCGCAGGTCGCATACATTGAACCGGACGTCACAATAAGCATCAACGCTCTCGAGACGCAAACCAATGCCCCTTGGGGCCTGGCACGAATCTCCAGCAGAGTGCCCGGCACGACAGACTATACATACGATAACTCATCAGGCGCAGGTACTTATGCGTACATCATCGACACCGGTATTTACTTGCAGCACCAGGATTTCGAGGGCCGCGCTACATTTGGAGCCAGCTTCGTGGACGGAGATTCCAGCGCGACCGACGGGAGTATGAATCACTGGCCACACACTCTTGGGGTTCTGACTTACTAACTAAATCGACACAGATGGCCATGGAACTCACGTGGCTGGCACAACTGGATCCAAGACTTAGTAAGTCCAGGGATGAAGCACTCCCTCGAATAGCATTCTGACTCTTGTTTCCACAGCGGTGTTGCAAAGAAGACGAACTTGATTGCCGTGAAGGTGCTGGATGCTCAGGGTTCAGGTCAGCTGAGCCAAGTCATCGCTGGCATGCAGTGGGCTGTGAACGATGCGACGAACAAAGGACGTGAGTAAACACCTGCCCCTGAGCCCTGTTGACTGCAAACACTTGCTTGGCACTAACAATAACGGAATAAAGGCATCGGCAAAGCGGTTGCCAACATGTCGCTGGGAGCGTCCCGGCTGGTGTCCCAATCCGTCAACGATGCCGCCGCCGCCGCGGTCCGGGCCGGTCTCTTCCTAGCCGTCGCGGCCGGCAATGACAACGGTCTCGCGTCGCTGAGCTCGCCCGCCTCGGAGCCCAGTGTCTGCACCGTCGCCGCGACGGACAAGACGGATCGCCGCGCGTCCTTCTCTAACTATGGCTCGTCAGTCGACGTCTTCGCCCCCGGCGTCAACATCCTCTCGACCTGGAACGACGGTGCCACCAACACCATCTCAGGCACCTCCATGGCGGCACCCCATATCGCTGGGCTGGGTGCCTACCTCCTGGCGCTCGAGGGGCCCCGCGCCCCCATCCCGCTTTGCGAGCGGATTCAGAAGCTTTCGACTTCTGGAATCGTCAAGAACTCATTGACCCCCAACAACCTGTTGGCTTTCAACGGTGCCAGTACCGCTTGAAAAGGAGAGAAGCTCATTTGGAGTGATCATGCCCTGTTCGGGGATTTGTATTGGCGATATGATTGATTTATGCATGACAGCTTAGCTAGGGGCTTGAGCACTATAGTGCTTCGGTATATAGGTACATCGGGACTTGGGGTGCAGGGCAGGATATAATTTAGATGATCGTTTTGAGGTTTCTTTACACTTGCAAATAATTTACTGTATGGATATTTGAGTTACTATTATGGCCCGTCTTCTATCGTGGTACCCTCGGGTCTTTCTAAGGTTCACCCGGCTTCTTTCCTTTTATTTGATACAGAACAGGTAGGAGGCGATTCAGCACACAAAGCTACTTTAGCGAGTTCTCAAGATATCACAGACGTGAGCCTAGCCAATAGCAGTGGCTCTTGAGCAACGACGATATTGACACGGTATGTCGGATTTAGGAACGGACCCGAAGCCGGGAGGTATGTAAACTCCCGAACCGAACATTAGCATTGTGTATCACCAAATTGGATGATGATGTAGTTTTGCCTTTTATGAGTCTTTATCAGGGATGGGTATTGGCCGCTGGTAGCACAGGCCACGGTATTCGCCAGCACACCAGACTGAAGTGGATGATTCGCGTAGTGGATATTGTTAGTTGTTAGTTGTTAGTGGTTCGTGGTTAGTGCACTTCGCTGTCTGGCTGTAGCGCGGGAACAGCGGAAGCGTTAGGCAGGCAGCAGGCAGACAGCAGAGGGCCCTCAGGCCCTGTACTTTAACCTGTTTAACCTAAGGTTAGCTGGGTCTTCGCGTTATTTTATGTCATCATCCATGCCAGATCCTGATCCTGCCCATGTCTTCCGCCCGTGTCATCCATCCATGCCTGTGAGTCCTTGTTCGCTGGCTGCTGCTTTCGCTCGTCCCTGTCGTTCTTCTGGCTTGTGAAAATTCCAACCACACAACCAGCAGCAGCAGCAGCAGCAGTCTCTGGAATATCGAACGTGTCTCTCTCTCCCAGGGTCACGCCCACATCTACACATCTAGCCCACTGATTGGCAGATGATTTGTGGTTACATGTAACTTCAAACCAATTAACCTACCAATACTACCAGCCCGCCCGCCTGTGCGCTTAACCCGACTTCGCCGGTTTCGCGTGACCGCAATCCTCCTTGCGCGTGGCTTGTGTGTGGTGTGTGGTGCCGGTACCTACGACTGCGACTAGGTTGGAAATCCGCCGTTGTCATCTCCCCCCCAAAACCCCGTTGTCAGCAACAATGCGGCGGAGCTCGACTTCGCTGCAATCTTCTTCACCGTGGATCCGTTAAGTTTCGTCACCTCCATTTTCAGCAGCGCCGCACATTTAAACACGCGTGAATCTCGGAGGGACAAACAAGACCTAGGTCATCTACACTCCACCTTCTGGCCATTACGCTTTTACGACCTACGCAGGCTGTTCTCGGGTACCGTCTCGCTTCAGAGCCTACCGCCCTTTCCTTACAACATGTCCTTTCGCGGCAAGGCGGCCATCCCGGCCACGCCGCGTGTAATATCACCGAGCCCGACGCCCTCGGAACTGCAAGACGATGCCTACAACGGGCCCGTCACTCGTTCGGCTGCTCGCAGACGTCAAGTGGCCGGCGTGACGTCTTCCTCAATACCCTTTCACGAGACAATCGATGAGGATTCAGATCCGGAGCTACGACGAGCCCGCACACGATCACGAAGTCCGAGAAAAACGAGGAAGGTGTCGAGTCTTACCCCGGCGGCGACTCCATCAGCCAAGCCAAAATCCACAAGAGCAAAGAAGCAGACGGCGCCTGTGGTGACGCCTGTAGAAACGGGAGAATCCGAGGAACTTTCAAACGGAGCTGCGGCTGTCACAGCCAACGGACATCTGGCGCCGCCCAAGACCCCTGCCACGCCGGGCTGGAGCTGGCGAGACTTCAGTCGCAGCCCGAGTCCGCTTGGCCTTATCCCGATACATCGACATTTCAAGACCTTGATACATAAGCACGAAGTTCCGAGGAAGGTTCTGCATGTGTCTATCGGCTTCTTCGTCTATTGGCTGTACGTATCGGGCACGCAGACGACGGCCGTCACGCCCTGGTTGATGGCGGCCTTGATTCCGATAGCAACGACGGACTACCTACGTCTCACATATCCGTCTCTGAACCGCTTCTACGTCAAGTGCCTCGGCGCCTTCATGCGTGAGACGGAATACTCGGGCGTCAACGGTGTCGTGTACTATCTTCTGGGCGCCTGGATTGTGCTGTACTTCTTCCCGAAGGACGTCGCTGTTGTTTCTGTCATGCTGCTTAGTTGGTGCGACACTGCCGCGAGTACATTCGGGAGATTGTATGGTCGATACACCCCGCGCATCCGCCGCGGAAAATCGTTTGCCGGCTCGTTTGCCGCCTTCCTGGTTGGTGTCGCCACTGCGGCATGGTTCTGGGGCTGGTTGGCGCCCAAGACACCTTCGTTCCCCGGCGATGAGCAGAATCTGTTCATGTTCCGCGGTTCTTTGAAACTTCCCACTATTATTACGGAGAACTTTGCTCTGGATGAGCAGCAATCTACGATTAGCGGTGGCGTGGCTCTCGGCGTCATGAGTTTGTGGTCTGGTCTGGTGGCGGCGGGAAGCGAGGTGATCGATCTGTTTGGTTGGGATGATAACCTCACCATCCCGGTGTTAAGCGGTATTGGCATGTGGGGGTTTCTCAAAGTGTTCGGCTAAGAAAGTCCCTCCCAAAAAGGGCTGCCGCCACAGACATATATTATTCTAGATGGGTTGCATGGGGCGGCGTCTTTGTATTGCGTTCAGGGCTAGAGTGTCACCAGCATCTCTGCGGTACTACCCCCTTTCTATAGGATAGACGAGACGACTAACGGCGTACCACGAATTGGATGATACCTAGGGAAAGAACTCCTCAACTCAAAAATTACACTTGCGACTTTGCGCGTCCTCTCATTGATCATCGCCGGGGTGCCCCTGCTGTGCACAACAAGTCTTCTATTTAGTCAGCCGACTGGGCTGCAGCAAGCGCACCACCCATAGACGACAGCTGCGATGAAAACGCTGACTATAGGTTTTTGGGGTCTTCAGACTCTGCAAAGCTAGTCTCGAGCTATACTAAGATCTGCCCTCCAACTGACGAAAACTTGGCCGTCTATATATGTATATGCCAACATGATGTATCTGCGGAGTACACTCTTAAGAGCATTCCATGGGTATGAGAGCTGGGCTCCCGACTAGTTGCAATCTACATCATATCATGGTGTGTACCATCCAGCTTGCGTGCGCCCTTTACATCTTTGGCAGGCGAGTTCTTGATATCTATCAAAATTCAACCATTGGAGCAAGACCATGGGCAGAGGACCTCGGCAGCAGAAAACCTTTGATGCAAATCATCATCTTGGAGCCTCTTGCATAGAAGCAATTGACCTCTCAGGACGAGGCAGATCTCGTCCTGGTTGCAAATTTTCGACCTATTAGATCGTGCCCCATGGTACTGCATATGTATATCCCACCTGCATTCTTCTACACATGATCACCCAATAAGCAGTACCCACATCCTGCCGCCACTTACTCTTCTTTCTCTCTGCTTGAAGAATTGGAAGGCTCTGATCACTGCTGTCTCTGACCCTTTCTGCCTCTTTTATCCCGTCCCATCGGCCAGATGTCCGGAGTGGAACAGGATGATGAGTTGTCCTCTAACCCCCCATATGAAGTCGCATCCTCGTCTGCTACCGTAGCTAGGTAGATGTTCCTCCGTTGGATGCGGTACTTGGACCGTCGTGTAATCTCTACTGTCCCCAAAATCCCTTACCGTTGTACGCAGCACTACCTTGTGGACGGCCACAGTATACCGAACGTTACTTACTTAGGTATACAACCCGCGCAAGGTACGACGACATGCAACATCAATCCTGGTCTTGTACCCCGTTCCCGCGTGTCCGCCACGAACATAACAATACCATGATTACCAATCTCTGTGGAGGTCTGAATAATCGCTTGTGCCGTCTCGACCAGTCCGTCTCTTGCTAGTATCGAGGCTAAGTCTTCCCCCTCACCTCGCGACCGTTTGTCTCTCGAGAAGTGGTCTCTGAACACACTTATCTATCCCTTCCTATGTCAAGCTTCTCACTGGATTGTGCAGTAGTCCGGTTTCCGGTATATATGGGGGGCGGTTTTGCTAAGGGGCCCCACCGACACTGCTCGAACAGGATAGGCCCTGGGGGGGTTGATGGGTATATTTGATCCTTGCTATGCCACGAAGTGCTATACCGCCTTTGGCTATGCTAGATATGGGGCCGAGAGCATCTGCACGAGGTTGTAGGTGAACATAGAACTCCGGCTTGGCCTACTAGGTCGATACGCAAAGGGTCGAGACTTATTACTTCCTGTCAGAGAAGCCGGTACAACCCCCAGCAGACCCCATGTCTTTCACCGAATGACGTCTCGTCTCGAGACTCCGTGGTGCTTCGCGCGCATGGCTCACAGCGCTTTCGGTGACTCCCGGTCGTTGCACCAAATAGCAGATAACCCATGTGGGGGCGTCACCTTTCTCAATATGGAATATTCTTCATTCAGTTGACATGGCATTCTGGCAAAGCGATAGAATACTTCGTGAGGTAGCTAGACACTATTTTCCCACAGCATGTATATTTGTCTATCTGGAACAGTGAGAAAGTGATAGACATATCTAAGTCTATGTGGTACATTTTTCTTTGCTTTCGCATACGGTACACAATACTACAGATGATTCCAGATTATATACCTACCACCTGCCTAGCAAAGTAGGAGTTCAATGCTAAACGTTGCAAAAGTAGGTCTCCCTAACTTGAACAGGGCATGGCGATGTCTACTTACTTACCTGAGCTAGGTAGTAGCCTGCCTGACCTATGCGCCCAGAGGCAGCCAACGCATGCAGCATTGCAGCAGGTTGTTCATGTACATGTATGTACCTCGGGATGCATCTAAAATCACCTGCAGGATGCTGCCTCTCCGATGACCCATTCAAGGGCCTCAAGTTCTCTCCAGGTTGACATACCTCAGATAGGTGAGAGGAGTACTTGTGTGGGTTTGGTAGTTTCGAAGATCGCCAGTTTAGCCAACTTAGTGTCTGGAAATTGCCAAATAATGCTTGAAATATGATAAGCTGGCCACCCAACCATCCGTGGTATAGTCACTTTACAAACTTGAGTCGATGTCTTTGTCGATGGTGAGACCGATTTGTCCAATCCCTGGCCTCAATCCCGAATCTCACCGCGGGGCAAAAAGACGGTTGACGTTGGCAGCAGTCTCACAAAGAGCATAGAGGGGCACACTATCCATCCATCCATGGATCCTAGGCACAGGCACGGTCATAGCATGGCACATGGGTAAAGAAGAATCCCTGTCTATCATCCATTCTTTATTGAATTTCCATGGTTGTTTCCCCAATGGAATGACCCATCCATGGGAAGCGAGTTTTTACATTTTTGGCCAATAGAAAAATAGAGAAATAATTGATACAAACTTTAGTAATCGATAATTCTTTTATGTCGGTGTATCTCCCGCCCCATTGCGGAACGTACTGTAAGAAATCAATCCTCTAAAGTCTTGACCTACCTAGCCTTGAGGTTACCTAGGCAGTTAGGCAAATGATTTACTACCTACCTACCTAGGTATGATACTTTAGGTACTCACCGTACCCAGGAAGTGCAAGTTCTTCTTACCTCAAGTACCTACGTGCCTCTTCAACTCATGTAGAAGTTGGAAGGTACGTGTCCACATACTCGGGTCAATCCAATTACACAAAGAAGGAGGGGAGAACTGGGGGGAAGTTTCCTAATCGGATCATTCTGAAATCTGAAGAAATTCAATCATTCGCTGCGCATCCCGGGAGACTGACAACACATCATCTCACAAAATGCCCGACTTGCTGCACTTCTGCCTGACCTGGCTGACGTTGATTTGAGCATTATTACACACTGTCTCTTTTTTTCTTCCTTCCGCCTTCTGCCTGTCTGCACCAAACGGCCTATGGGTGAATGCAATGCCTCCCACCCTTTTTCCACTTTCTCTGCTGGCCCGTCGACCCTGCCAGTCTGCCCTGCCAGTCTACCCTGCCAGTCTACCCTGCCCTGCCTTGCCCTGCCCTGCCCTGCTTGGATGAACGACCATCAGATACATGCTTCGCACCTTGCAGCAGCCAGTATCTCTCTTGCGTGGCCACCACGGAAATCCCTCGCTGCTTTTGCCGGCTCTTTTTCTCCCCTTATTTTTCTCTTAGCGTCAGCGCGCTTGTTGTACAATTCATCCACCGGCTTGGCTTTGTCTTTACGTCGATATGCATCGAGGAGGGTCACTTACACGTTGACAGCAGGAAGACCTATGAAGTGGTTCCTGCCCCCATGCTTCGACAGCCGACCTCAGATATGCCCCGTTCGTTGTACACACACCACCCCGTCCGGCTTGGTTCACATTGCTAGGCCAACGCCGCCCCGTCTTGATAGAAAATGACTACACACACCACTGCGCCATGTACATGACCATGTCCCATCTGCACCTCTGATGGATCCGCCGCAAACCAAGGACTGACTCTTCGGCCCTGTCTCCATTATCCATCCTTGGCTGTGCCGTTAGCTGTGCCTATGGGTCCGTTGCTTTGCCAGTCCCGGGAAGGCTGCAAAAGCCTAGTCAAACTTGTGCATCGATATTACACACACGAAACACTGCTCTCCTTTGCTCGGCTCATAATTACTACCCGCAACATATGGATCTGGACATAGGCAGAGAGCTGACTCTGCGTCTCTGCGTTTGGTTACTTGCTACACGCCCCTCCAACCCATTTCCTCTTTTCCTAGACTCCGTCGTACCGTTGATAGAAGATCATCGCCACTCGGCATATGCACAAGAAACTTTTTGATATCCTCGTCTTAGCAAACTAAAAAAACCACCCCCATACAAGGGAACCACTCCGGACCGCCCAATGCGTACAGACAATGTATTTCCAAGGTCTAGTCCCATGGGCTAGACTCCCCCTGGCGTTTGTCGGCTCACATATCACCCGCTCGCGCAGCGAGAACCACGGCTAAGTCTGTACGTAGCAGACCGAGAGTTCGGCATGGGGGTGACCATCGTCATCCACTTAGCACATCTCGGACTCTTTGTCTGCTTGCTTGCCCACAACATCGCCATCGAGCGGGGTCGGTCATCGTTTGACGAATCGTCTCATGGGGACTTATCCTCGGGAGAGCAAGATGTCGTTTTCCTCGTCGACTAGGTTTGTCCTGAACGGGTATAAATAGGGGTGAAGTTGACTGAGTTGAGAAGGTTCATTCTTCCTTCCTCATCATCACTTTCCCAAACCCTCAACACTGGTCTACTACAATATCTGAATCATCACATCTCTATCTTGATCACAAGTGTCCCTGGCCACTTGAACCAATCCCCAGACATCCACCCTACCCAAACTTCCAAGAGCTGCCCCATACCTATCAGGCGTCTAGCCTTACAATATCTGCATACATATCCACTTACACGCACCCTTGCACTACACACCACCTCCGCCCCATCATCGTCAACATGTCGGCCTACACAGACCAGTACTACGCCAACGCCATGGCCATCCCCACCAAGGGAGACCAGTACCCCGCCTACTACAACGCTGACAGCAACTACTCAGTATCGCCCCCTGAGGACAACGATGCTTCAGTGACTTCGGGTGTGCCCTCTTACGGCAACAGCTTCTCAGTCAACGGCTCCGGCTACGATGCTAGCTCCGGCAGTGACTGGGACAGCTCCGCCTCAGCAAGCGGCATCGACTTCAACGAGTACATCCAGGACCGCTTTGCCGAGTCCTTTGACCCCATTCCCCTTGATCGCAGCTTGGCCACTCAGGCGCAGACGTGAGTGACATTGACCGACCCACCTGCAGAAACCCGAGAACCAAGATTCTGACAAACATTTATAGATCTGGCCAGCTCAACAACAAGCACCGCGAGCTCTTGGAGCTGCAAGCCAAGGCACAGGCCCGCCTTGCAAAATCCAGAGCTCGCTTCCAAGAGGGTGTACAGGATGCGCAAGAAGTCCGCGCCAACCTGGAGTGGACGTCAAAGAAAGTCTCGTAAGTAGCACGAAGCAGTGATATCAAAATCGGGGCCTGAAAATGGTACCTTGCAGTTTTCATTCGATTGGCTGTGCTAACTCGTGTAATCTAGATCTATGAAGACGAAGGCGTCAAAGAAGCACTCCAAGGAGTACCAGAAGGCTCGCCAGAGATACCCTTCTCCTGAGTACTAGATCTTCAGCCTCATCGAAAAGGCTGGGGTTCGACGAACTCACCTTACCCAGATTTCTACCCTTGTCGTTTTACTAGCGGAGTTTTGGGGATTTACGGTTTTTGGCGTTCCCGGTAATGGATCTCAGATCTGTCACTTTCACATATGCACACACCCCCTTCTATTTTGGGTTTTCTGCACAATTGATGCATTGCATATACCGTGGGGTGTGGGTGTTGGAGGAGCGCGCGGCAAATATGCCTGCCCTGCGTTTAAACGCCATATTGTCGCCGCTTTACCGGCTCCCTCGTGGCTAAGTCAGGGAGGTGTGGGCACAGCGAGCGGGCGTACCTGCGTCAAAGCAAGCATTGGCCCTTTCCCCCACGCAGCAGCCGGGGTCGCTGACGCGCAGTGATGGCGGGGACGGGAGCAGTGGGCGAACTGCTGGTGTTTCACGACGTTATGATTAATGATTGGACGAAGGCGAGCAGGCCTGGGGTCAAAAGTACCATCCTTTTCGGCATCCCGGGGAGCGGGGGGTGCAGCAGCGTTCACTGGCATGTTGACCAGACTGACAGGGCTGCAGGTTCAGCAAAGACCCTGCAGTTGACACCCTTTGTACCCGCTGTCAACATATGCGGACAGAGGGGGGTGTGTTGTTGAAAAGTCACAGTACCCAGCCCACACACAAGTCCACAGCGGAGGCGTAATTCGGGGTACGATGGAGTCCAGTAGTGCTCTTAGGGCCACACTTGGGGGGTGGGAGACGGCAAAAGTAGATAGATCACACACTGTTGACGAAAACACCATGCCGCTTCGGGGGATTAGGCAGGTTGATATTGCCTATTCCAGGATAGAGTGTAGGTCAACGTGCCCTCCAAGCATGTGGCTGGGCTCGCTGGCATTGTTTCCCCGGCCAGCTGGCCCAGCTGTTCTCTTGGGGACGGGTATCACAGACCACAGCTACCTTTCCTTGCGTATTAATACATATGCTTCTCCTCTTGATGACCCATCGCAAGTGCCCAGGACAGTGACAGTAATGCTGATACTGTGTGAAGGTGATTGTTCCATAGACCCCCGGGCGTCTAGTCCAACAAGCGGCAGGGTGTAGACCGACTTTGGTACTTTGTATGGTAGTCACGTGAGTTCACGCCGCCCGGGACAGGTATAATGAAGAGGATAAATGGTGGTACAAAGACAGAATGTGTCTCGCATAAATGAGGCGCGGGGTGGGATATCCGATGAGTAATATCGGGGTATAACAAGCATGGAGCCTGCTCTGTCTCATAGCTGGGGGTCCCTTCTCTCCTCCCTTTTCAACAAGCCAAAGCTACATCACCGTACTCCGGGACCCGATACCAAGTGGTCATTCACATCATTGAACCGCACTCGAGATTCATGCGGTTTGAGCGACGGCCTCTGTGGCGGTCGTAGTAGCTGCTGCTTCTGTTGGTGTCGACGACGACGGTAATTGGCTCTTGATTGTTGCCCACTTAGTCTTGGACTCGTCATAGGACAGCCATGTGCCCCTCGGCCCCATGCCCAGCTTCTTCTCGACTTTCTCCCACGGGTTCGTGTTGAAGGCGGGATCGTAGTAGTCGTCCCACCATGGCTGTCCTGATTCCCTGTCGCCTCCTCTTCCTCCACCTCCATGATGACGAGACCCCGACTGGGCAGGCCCTCCGCGCTTAGCAGGGACAGCAGACACCACGGGCTTCTTAGGTAGACCATGGTCGCCGACGATGGCATCAATCTCTGATTGAACTTGGCCGGGGATTGGTTGTGAGGGATCGAGATATTGCGCCGCGGGGGCTTGCGCGTCGACATTATCGCCGGCAGCATTCTGACCATCGCCATCGCCTTCCGCGTCTTGGTCTCCGTCATTGTCGTTGTCATCGATATCAATCTCATCCGTGTTGGTCTTCTGCTTCTTCGGCTGCCGCCGCTCGCCCAGCGGGGTGTTGTTCGATCCGGAGCCGGCGTCGTAGTGTAACGCGAGTGTGGACTCATCGCCGTCGGCGACGACAAAGGCGGCGTCGGCGCGCGCGTTGTACTTGCGACGCTTGGAGGGGTGGTTCTGGCCGCCGAAGCTGGAGAAGCCCATAGCCTCGGCCATGGCGGCGGCGTCTTCGTCCCACTCGTCGGGGTCCATTGGGTCCATTGTGTTGGTGGCTAAAAAAGAAACGTTTCTGGTAGAGTGCGATTGGGCCGATGAGGTTTGCGGAAATCAGAAAAAGGGAAGACTAGGAAATGGGGGAGATGAGGAAGTTGCGCTGTTGTGGTGGGTGGTTGCGGGTGATTTGTTTGTCAATCAAAAAGTCCAGGCTAGCTAGCCGGGAAGAAGTAAAGTCGGTTTGGGGACGGTCCGCCGTTAGGGGGTCGTGCGCGCCGTGCCGGAAGGTGGAAGGAAGGACGGTGCTAAAACAGGGATCGATGTTCGGGGGTGGAATAATTCCGGAGGGGCGCTCTCTCAAAGGAGAACGGGGATGGAGTCTGGGCAAAAAAAGGGAAATGGGCTGCAAGTCGGTCAGTTAGGTTCGTTCCAGATCTCCAGAAGTTGACAGACAGACAAGTCAAGACATGTGGGTGGCAAGGATTTGTCCGCTTGGCTTGGATGTTTTACCCGAGGATTTGGTTCTGTTGTTCTTCGTCCGGCCGCCCTTCACACACTAAGACCATCCGACAGACTGACGGAAGAACGAAACGGACACCTTTCTTCGCCTTCGACAACCCTCTTCTTGGCACGCTGCTAACGTGACTGGTGGTTGCAACCATCTGATGGAAAGGGAAGCGGATTTAGGGTTTGGAGCAACGTTCCAGTTGCCTTGTCTCTCAATTGACCAACGGAGAGGCAAAGTCTCCGGATCACAAGACCGTTATCCCCTGCAAGCAAGCGAGTGCTGGTCCAGTCGTTCAGGTGGAAGATTTGACTATGGGATATATGGAGGTGTGGTGTCACCGGTGTGTGGTTGGCACGGGAAGGACCTGTCCGTCCCAGCCTGTCAGCGCCGTGCTATGCCATGCCTCGCGGTCTCACTTGGGGAAAGCTTGCATACTTTGGATAGGCAAAGTACAGCTCTGTATACACACACATCTTACGGACCCGATTACTCGGAGATGTCTCTCTTATTAGCCACCCACCATCTTTCGCCTTCTCCGCCCGAACATCACCTATCAACAACGAGTGCGGGTTTGATATCATGCTGCTTGCGCCTATGAGCAGGCGACGAGTGTTGTCTCATACGACTACACCGCATCAGTTCCATCAGCCGCAGCTGCCCGAGGTAGGACACATGAGACAAGATACCATTTGCCCGGCGATTGGAATCCTACATACGTATCTGCAGCATTAAACTTCTACTCAATGCGGTTGACTACATTACTTAACCGTGGCTGACGATCGGAGCTGGGGTCTACCATTGATGCCTGTAAGCCGCCGATGTGGGGAGTCGAGTCAGAGCTCAAGCTCCCTAGGCTGCCAGGCTGCCAGGAGCTTGCTGATCATTCAATGTCTTGTGCTTCCGGAACTCAACCAAGTACATGCATACCTTACATACCTCATACCTTTGATCTACTCAGTCAGCTCTTGACAACGCATTCGGGGTGGTGATCTCTTCAAGTATATCTCCAATCGCCAGATACTTGTGGTCACCACCGATAGCAAGACTGCCAACAATTGATCGTGAGTGGCTTCAGTGCTTTAGGTGTCATAGCACATGCATAGCGTTAGTGTTGTTTCATCTACAGCTCCTCGTGGGCAAGTGCCGGGAACTAAAGCTGCCGAAATGAGCAACTCCAACACCTGGACGGAGCTCTCTCAGCTACCATCGCCATTAGTTCCATAAGAGGTAACTGGCAGAGCTTCTACTTCATTGCCAACTTATTATTATATATATATATATACGACTGTGATCGCATTTTGGTCTGATTATCTCGGGTAACTACCCTCAACCTCCGAGCGATTCATACCTAGGTACTCAACAATGGCGTCCGATTCTATACAACCCCCTTCCAGTATCAGCCTACGGGCTCCCTCGGTGTACCTTACCGACAAGTCGCAACCCTCCACCACCGACGGCGCCGCCTTCGTCTCGCCGCCGCTCGAATGGCTCTACCGCACCTGGTCCGTCACGCACTCGACCCTGCCCATGTGGCGCTCCGCCCGCAACGTCCGCATCACCTACAAGCCGCTCCCCTCCACCGCGAAACCGGGCGAGGTGCACATTGACGACCTGGTCGAGTACGAAAAGGCCAACAAGAGCGGCGCGTACAAGACCGTGGCCGGCGTCGACAAGCCCGACCCGACCGTCCCGGCCTCGTGGAACTGGCGCGGCAAGGGCTGGCTGGTGATCGCGAGCAGCCACTGGGAGGTCCTGGGCTGGGGCGAGCGGCCCCTGACGTCGGCCGTGGCGTCGGCGTCGGTCTCGGCGGGGGAGCAGCCGGTCGCGACGGTGGAGCGCTGGGTCGTCACTTGGTTCGCTGCGACGCTGTTCACGCCCGAGGGCATCGATATCTACTCTGACCGACCAGAAGGCCTGTCTCCGGAGACGGTCGCTGGTGTCACGGCGGCGCTGAAGAGTCTGCAGAGCGCGCCGAAGGTGGTCGAATATGTCGAGAAGGATCTTCGCGAGATCCAGATCCAGTTGCCCTGGAAGCAAGGGAAATGAGGCGGGCCAATCCTCCCCAGCCGAAACCGCCGTTATGACTCGGTGTTTAACCGTTTAACTATTCTGCGCGAGGCGCGCGATGTCTTGCGTCTCTATTCTTCACAGCCGCATTTTTGTGGGCTATTATTCTCCCTCAGTGCGAAGATCCCATGCGTGCGTGAATCAACATGCGCCAGATGCACGTGGCACGATGTCAATGCCAGCTTACACACAGACGGCAGCCAACCAAACTGGCGAAGGTCATGAGTAGGCGCGCTAGTTCTTCGTAAAGGTGAACTTATCGCGCAGAGTCGAGCCGTATGCAGAAGCGGAGATGGGATTTTGGAGATTTGTATTAAGTCTGCATCATATGGATGCATGGAGCTCAATGTCATGGGGATACTTTCATGATCTTTGCTGGCACAGACTATCTAATTTGGGTATATATCTCGCTAGAAATGCATATGCTGATAGGTATGCCTTATAAGTGTAATAATCAATCATAATTTCATCATCGCCTTGATTCGCGATGTTGCCTTATCTCCACGCGCTCGTCGTCTGACCGCTTTTGCCGCTTTTCGTCATGGTGTGATGAACTGTGGTGCCGCCTCTCCCTGTCTTCACCAGAGTCGTGGCGATGGTGTCGCCGGCTATGGCTTCTCTCTGCATCATGGTCATCACGTTTACTATGCCGATCCCGACTCCTTTCAGACCCGGCGACATCTCTGTGCCTGTGTCTATGCCTATGTTCGGAACGCCGTGACTCTGCTCGTGTGGTGTCCAGGTTGGCACTGTCATCGCCGTCATCGCGATGACGGCGATGATGCCTCTTTCTTTCCCGCCTCCTCTCGTCTTCTTCTCGCCGCAACTGCCGCGACTGCTTGTCGCGCTCCGCGTTCGCCGCCCGCCGCTCCTGTTCCACCTGGCGCACCTGGGCCGCGCCGCGCTTCATGGCGGCCAGCGGGTCACTCGACACTATACGCGCCGCCTCGCGTACCGGCCGCCCGGGGTCCTCGTTGCCCCATACGTCTTTCCCGGCCACAGCTACTGGTTCTCCTCCACGCTGGGATGTGGCACCCGCAGTAGCATACCAGGGCCCCGAAGCTGTCTTGGACAGCTCGGTCCGGAACCCGGCCGCGTTGCTAAACCGCATCGTGTACTGGTCCTCAAAGGAGCGCTGTTTACGCGCCGCTTCGGCCTCAGCCTCGGGGTTCTTTTCTGCTGCTTTCTTCTTCGCTTCTTTGATCTTGTCATCGGCGGGCGCCGCGAACAGGTCGATGTGGCCGGCGGCGTCCGTGAGGGGCGCGTCGCTGCTCTTGTGTTTGACGATGAGGGAGGATGGAGTCAACTCATCCTTTGATGTTGTTGATGAACTTGGCGCAGCAGCTCCTTCGGTCCGTGACTGCGCGAGCCGCATCTCAAAGTCCGTGTCGTCTTCGCCAGCGCGCTTGCGCTTGCGCTTTTCGCCGCCGCCCATGCGCCATTGTTCGCGATCGTTGTCATCATCTCTTCGAGGTAAGCGGCCTGAAGAGGGGTCGATAGCGGTTGCGGCAGGCGGTAGTGGAGGCGGTTCCTCGCCGCGGAGGATGGCGAGGCGGCGCTCGGCGTCTTGTTCTTGCTGCTTCTGCTCCTCAGCCTCCTCGCGAGCCCGCGCGGCTTCCTCGTCGGCGCGCACGCGTTCGATGTTGGCCGTGTTGTAAACGTTCCATGATTTCTTGCCTAGGAGGTGGCTGTGGCAGCGCACGTTTTTGTCAGCTTTGCCACGGGATCTTGCCTTTCCGTTTGTTTTTCGTTGCAGATTGCGCGAGATAGTAGGTGATACAATGAGTATGTACTTACAGAGGCATTGTAGGATAGGGTCAGGGGCACGCGCAAACGGCTTGCGAGATCCCTCGGCATGTAGCTGGCTGAGTTGCTATCACCGGTTCAGGATTACGTATACTTGGCAACGAGTAGGCTGTTCTTGGCTGGTAGGCCTGGGAACATAGCTGGGAACATAGCTTTGGAGGGGGCATTAAGCTTAATCGCTAGCCTGGCGGGGGCCTGCAGCAACTGTGCATTTCGAAGTGGGTCACCAAGCCGGTCCATCGATTCGATGGTATGTAACCAGTAACCCTAGGTAGTACCATCCATCTTCCAGTCCAAGATACAGGCTGACATGATACTTGCTGCATCCCAAACGCCTATGCTGGATGCCATTATCAAGAAGCAAAAGGGGCAAGCAAAAGGGATCGTCACGACACAATTTGTTATTTGTTTTGATCCCGGATTAATAAGCTCATATATCCCTTACCAAGCCGGCAAGGCCCCTGAGTCAGTCATGCTTGAATACGGGCATCAATCGCAAACACGTTCCTTGTCTAAACACTGACAAATCCTCCAATCCTCCCACCAAGGGACATGCTGACAAGAGAAACATCGGAAGTCGAGTCGAGCACCAAGAGTGTAGTTCAAATGTCAACCCTTCCAGATGGAATCCGGGCATCATTAGACTGTCCTGCCACTCTCGCGTAGAGTAGGTAGACAAACAATTCAACGTCATGAGAATCTCGGCACGACAAATGACATGTCTTGGTAGAACGAGTCAACACCAAACCGATTCCTTGAGGACACAATCAAAGCTATCTCGCGCAAGGCCTGATTAATTTGCTACGTAGCTGGTGGCTACGCGTTCCCAAGGCCCGGTTTCTAAGGTTTTCTCTGTGGGTAAGCCCTTTTCCCCCGTTTGCTAGGACGTGGTGATATCGTGCCCGCCTGGTCCGAAGAAAGGGGGTGAGCACCGCCTCCCCGACTGCATTTACTGCCCCAGACCCTCAAAGCCAACCTGGACGTCCAAATTGAAGTTTTTTATCAGATGACATATGGACGGAGCATCCGAAGCTCCTGGAATGAAAATGGATATTGTTCAATACCCTGGAATATGGGCGGTACGTGGTGAAGGAGACTAACACGGCATTGTGCTCTTCCAGCGACAGCTGATGCATGAATCGAACGAGTGTGCGACGTCCGACGAATTAACCTACAATGTTGGCAATATCAGTCTCGGGGCTAGACTTGGTCGTCTATGTGAGCTGAACCTGCCCACTGGAAATGCGTTTCTTCTCTGTGACCGGAGTTGACTTTACACGCAACACGTGTGGCTGTCCTGTCCCCTGACTCCTGGCTCTTGGCTCTTGGCTCCTGGCCCCTTCAAGATACGGGGTTGGTCAAGGTACTGCGGCGATTATCATGCAAACAAGAGCTTATTCAGACGATCCAGACGCTATCTGGATCATCAGATCAATCGACGTAAACCATGGCGTCGATGCCCATCCTCTCGTGAACTTCTTCATACAAGCGCCGCACTAGCAGAAAGAGCTGGACCAGGGTATGGCCGGGAGATGGACTACCGAGCGCCCAAGGGGGCAGTCGATGAAGATATTATGGGGTCCCCCAGCCTCCCAAGGCATTAAGTTAGGAGACGGCCGTCACAACCGAGGAGAATTCCAGAGCCGCCGAATAAGCAGCACTTGGCCCCATAGTTGAAAACATATCTACTCTTACCAAGAAGCGAGGCAATGTGTAAACATGGGTAAAATGATGGAATGTACCCGTACGTGTGCGTCAGATACCGGTGGCAGGGGAGACTTTTGAGAAAGCGGGCTTTAGTGTCCCAAAACTCCAAACTCCAAACCCGAAACCGTTGACGAGCTAGCTAGGCACGACCCTACCTGACCTGGACTCACGGGATTTTGGTCCGATCTAGATGATCCACCCGGAGATGCCCACCGGGCCCCAACCCAGCATGCCAAGGATTCCACCTGGAGTAGGTTAAGACGAGCGGTGTTTGAATCGTTGAATCAGATCAAAAGACCTTTGTGCTATAGGCCCCGTTAAGTGGCTGAGCTCCAACCCTGGCCTTGATGCGGCTCTGTCGGGGTTTGACAACAGCGCAACTGCAACCCCAGGCTGGCAGACTGGGACTCGTTTTCAGCGTCCATCTAATTGAGTTGACGGCTGATACATTGATTCATTGCTGCCACTGTCAGAAAGTGTTTGTCTCCTCTTGGTTAGCTGTCAACCGGTGTGCGGCATACCTAATTCAGTGGCCTCGACTGAAGCCCAGACCCAAGTTTGAGCACGATGGGGTTCTTGCGGAATTTTCGGTGATATGTATTCGTATGCCGTATCCTCTTCAGATGATACTTACGTTCACTGGTCTCGCGGGCGAATGTCGTGTTAGCAGTGGGCTTCAGTCGTCTAATTTTGCACATGTGAAGTGTTCGGATTAAACAGTTTGGTTTGGTTTAGGCTGGTGTTCGTAGCACAAAACACCTGGCCCGTACCCGCAACCGCAACTTTGACGGTAAACAGTTACCGGCTGGAATTGACATCAAATCGATCAAGTAACATTTGTTCAGAAGGGTTTCGCCTTGTTTTCTGAGACCAAACTCAGTCTAGTCTGACTGATTTGGAATATTCAGATCAGTACCGTAGACCAGATCGTATTGTGCACTGTATGAGGTGTAGATGATGTGTGCAAACGTCCATGTAGGGCCAGACGAACGAACAATGCTCTCGGCATTCGAAATATGTTTAGGTGAGTGAGGTAACTTAGTCATCGTGAGTCTAGCTGGCAGGCTGGCCCCCTAAGCCCCCTGCCAAGTCGGGTTCTACCCGCGCCTTGTGTGCCCTAACGGCTAGTCGGTAACGCTAACCAAGTCCACTGCAACCAACGGCTGATAATCTGCATAACGCTGAGCGCAACATGGCCCTCTTCTTACTAGGTGACTGATTGGGATTCGAACAGAGCAATGATATGTTATGAGCTATGTCTCAATACCGCCGGCGGCACATACCTGCAAGCTGCAAGGAGACAACCCCGGTGATTGAAATCGAGAATTCTCCGAAAACCCAATCGTCGCCCTGGGCTACATGGACTTGGACGCATCGCAGCACCTCAAACAGGCAGAGCCCCGTCTTCTCGAAGCACCCAAGACGAAACGGGGTGCATTTTGAAACGGCCTAGGCACTCACCACCACCAAAGACGCTGCCAAGGGCTCCAAGGGCTCCAAGGGCCGACCACCAGAAATGGACATATCGTCACCGTCGCATGATATCGGCCTCTGTGGTATTCGTCCATTCTGATTCGAGCGAGCAATTCGCAAACATGCCTGTGCCTGGCTCCACATGCTTGACGCCCCCATGCCTGCTCTCTCTGCTCTCTCTGCTCATGTCCCTGTTCACAGTACCCTGTTCATGCCCATGCCCATGTCCATGCTCGCACCCCCCCGGTCCCGCCGAAAGATCGTTCCATGATCCCATCGCATCGCCTGCAAGGTACCAGATATGACGAGAATCACTAATCGCCCTGCCGAAAACAGCCAAACGAGAACCCATGAAACCTTGGGTGCTCAGACTGCCAAAGTCTTGTCTCGTCGATGATCTACGACAAACCCGCACGCACAGCCTCGCATCCCAGGGTGGCATCTCGACTCTAGATGCTCGACTAACACCACCCTGGCTGGTGCTGATGTGTGCGTCCCGTTGTTGTCCCATAGTATCATAGTCCGACGTCTATAGGGTGACGAAGAAGAATATTGTGGACTTAAGATCGGGAAAGTTATGGGTAACAGAGTTTCTGTTATTATATATTTCAGATCTCGTCGCTTCATTTGGAAATACTCTCTCCTCCTCATCCTCAACAACCTGTTCCATTCTACCATTCGCTAGTCGAATATCCTTCTTTCTTCTTTTCTTTGCTCTGGAGTTGACCTTCTTTGATCTTTACATTCGAGGCTTTTCGTTTTTGAAGACCCCATACTCCAGAACACCTTTTCCACATCTCGGCTTGTCCTGAGTTTCAACTTTCTTTCCGACACAATGCATTACTCAGCTTTGGTACAGGTTTTGGCGACGGGCCTGGTCACTTCGACCGCCGTCTCCGGCTTCCAGATGGGCGCCTTCCCCAACCGCCGCACAGCCGGTGCCCTGGTCGCTCTGTCCGGCCCTGTTGCCGCCGTTCCTTTCGTCAACATGCGCCAAGCAGCCCCCGCTGCTGGCGCCGGTGCCGTCGCCCCCGCTGCTGGAAAGGGCGCTGGCAAGCAAGCCGCTGGTGGTGCTGCCACCCCCGCTGCTAAGGCCGCTACTCCCGTCAAGGCCGCCGGTGTGAAGGCCAAGGCCGCTGCTTCCGGCTCTGCCGCTGCACCTCCTCCTCCTGCCGCCTCTGGCGCACCGCCGCCACCTCCCCCGGCAGCCTCTGGCGCCGCACCTCCTCCTCCTCCTCCTGCTGGATCTGGTGCGCCCCCGCCTCCTCCTGCCGGTGCTGCTGCTCCTCCCCCTCCTCCCCCTAAGGGCTCTGGCGCCCCCCCGCCTCCTCCCCCCAAGGGCTCGGATGCCGCTCTTGCTGCTCCCCCGCCTCCTCCTGGCGCTTCCGGCGCACCCCCGCCTCCCCCCAAGGGCTCTGGCGCTCCCCCGCCTCCTCCCCCTAAGGGATCCGAGGCTGCTGCTGCCGCTCCCCCGCCACCACCTCCTGCTGGCGCTTCCGGCGCTCCCCCGCCTCCCCCCAAGGGCTCTGGCGCTCCCCCGCCTCCCCCTCCTGCCGGCGCTGCTCCTCCTCCTCCTCCCCCTGCTGCTTCCGGTGCTGCTCCTCCTCCTCCTCCCCCGGCCGCATCTGGCACCGCTCCCCCGCCTCCGGCTGCGTCTGCCGCGCCCGCTGGTGGTGCTGCTGCCAACAACACCGCGAAGCGGTCACCCACCGTCGACTCTCGTGGCTTCCGCATGGTCCGCCGCGAGTTCTAAGCCATCGTCGCTGACGATGATGATGATGATGAAGAAAATTAGTCCCCTGCTCACGGGATGAGAGGGAAGGGGATTGTGTACATGTGTTGATTTACCTTTATTGGTTGTTGAGTTGTGATGATACATAGGGGAGCTATCGGAATAGGGGGTTGCTAGCTAAATATTGATACCATAGAAGTCACTCATTTTGTTGTTTATCCGGAAAAGGAACTACCCACGGGTTGGAAGATTATGTGAATGCGACAACCTTCTACATGTGACTGGAATAAAAGAATATTTTTTGAAATAAAAAAATTAGAAACACTTCCCATTAAAACAGCTGATTTGACGTGTATGTACGGTTTGCGTATCTGTGTCTGTCCTATGTATCAACAATATACAACGCCTTTGTTGGTTGTCCATCTCCATCTGCATGCTTTCTGCGTGACTTTGTATCTGCTTGACATTATAAGAGAGCCAATCGGGTTTCCAGATTTTGTGTTTCTCCTTGGTTGCCGCTAGAAACTCAATCCGAGTGAGAAAATGCTATTACGCGTCGGGGCTAAATGCTAACGAGCGAATCGGGGGAACAGAGGGTCGAGGCCGTACAAATCAAGATTATACTCATGCACCTCTCGTAAAAGGGTGTTGTTGATTGATTCGCTTGTCGCTTACACATCTACGGATCACCACGAATCGTTCACCTACCTCTTTGGGGTATGGGGGAGGGGAATCGGAAAGGGGAACTTTGAAAAAACTGCCGATACTTACCTATCAGATGTAAGAACGAGGTATCTAGATTCTGTAAGAGGTCGAGTGCAACGATAAATCATCCCGACTTTTCGCAACGTGTTGCTGTTGTTACCGATACCCCGCGGTCACTCGAAGTATCGTGTAGCTTATGACTTCTTCCTCCTGTAATTATATGAATATGCATCTCCTTCATGAGGAACCTGTTCATCTTTTAAAATAAAGTACCACCTGTCCGATCAGACTAGGAAGCTTCTATAAACCACTATAAACCACAATATTGCTTCCAGTCAGAGATCATGTCTGACGCACAAGAAGATGGAAGTGAGCCCTTCCGCGTCGCCATCATCGGAGGCGGGATAGGAGGATTGTTCTGTGCCCTCGCCATTCATCATCACCACCACAATGACTCCTCCTCTTCTTCTTCCTCTTTCCCTTCCTTACCGAATGATGTTGGCCACAATGGCGCTACGGGCACAAGTACGACTGCTCCTCCCAAGATCGGAACCAAAAGGAAGATCCAGATAGACGTTTACGAGCAGGCACCGCAGTACCGCGAGATCGGCGCCGGCGTCGGCATCGGGATCAACGCGGCGCGGCTGCTGCACCGGCTGGGCCTGGGCTCGGGACTCGTCAAGATCGCGGGCCAGCGCCAGGGAACGTGGTTCACCTTTCGTCGTTACGAGAACAGCAGCGAGGTCGTGAGCATCCCCGACGCCGAGCCGGAGCCGGGCGATGTGCGACAGTCGCCATGCGCCCGCTCCGATCTGCTGGAGCTGTTCTTGGGGGCGATTCGCGAGAGGGGCGCGGCGACGCTGCATACGGAGAAGGCGTGCACGGGTGTCACTGTTCTCGGCAGTGACAACATCGAAGACAGAGGCGGGAAGGTTGAGGTGCAGTTTCGAGACGGCACGTCGGCGGTCGCTGACGTGGTTGTCGGGTGCGACGGCGTGCACTCGGTGGTCCGGGACAAGTTCGTGACGGACGCCAACAACAAGTCGGTCGAGAGCGGCATGATCGCGTACCGCGGCATCGTGCCCATTTCGGCCCTCGAAAAGGACTGGCCCTTCGACCACTGGTCCAACATCTGGGTCTCGAAACATAAGCACTTCCTCTCGTACCCCATCACGTGCAACACCAAGCTCAACATCGTGGCCTTCGTGACGAAGCGACTGGGCGGGGGGATTCCCATCAACGAGAAGGAAGACGAGGCGAACAAGTACAAGAACATCCGCGAGAGCTGGTCGTCCCTCTGCGACCGCGACGAGGTCGTCGCCGATTTTGCCGACTTCGACGAGCCCGTGCAGCGCATCATCTCCCTCATGGACGAGAAGCCCGGCCGCTGGCGCATCAACGACCACGAGCCGCTGTCGCGATGGCACTTCGCGGGCGGGCGGGTCGTCCTAGTCGGTGACGCCGCGCACGCCATGCTGCCGCACATGGGGGCAGGCGCGGGGCAGTCGGTCGAGGACGGGTGGATATTGGGGAGGGCCTTGGCTGACTATCTGCGTGGTCACGACAGTGACAGCCGTGACGGAAACCCAAACGGTGGTAGCAGCGGCGATAACAAGTTCGAATCACTCGAATTCACGATGCAGTTTTACCAGGACATCCGGCTGCCCCGCGCCCAGAAGGTGCAGGCCGCGAGCCGCGTCGGGGGCAACTTGTACGAGCTGCAGACCGAGGAGATGAGCGCGCTCAGCTACGATGACTCGCTGCCCGTGCTGGGCGAGGCCATGCGGCAACGCATGAAGTTTGTCTGGTCTGAAGATGTTGATGATTCGTATAATCGGATGCGGGATGGCAAGCAGCAGCAGCAGCAGTAGGCAAGCATGCGACGTACAGATGTGTTAATCATCAGGAGAGAGAAGAAAGATGGGGGAACTAGGTAGCGAAAACAGTAGCACCGTATATGATTGCCAGGATCAAGGTTTGGCGTAACTACACACAGCACATGTTTATTCTTGACATCCTTTAAATTATGGCTGTCGAGAAATAACCTGAAGATGTATGACGTTGATTGTAATAGCATGTCCAAAAGCACGAGTGCCGAGAAGATATTCTGTATGCATATATATACAGATGCCTTGAAGGCGCATGCAACACAGCTACTGCTGTACACCAAATCTATGTCTATCCACCGAGTCGCAGTAATGGGTATCTCGTAATTAAAACACTTCTCGATCTGCAGCCCATGCTACAGACCCTTGTAACTCGTTCAGTCGTCATCGTCGGAATGATATATTTTCCGGGGCCATTCGGCCGCAATATCAATACCATCTCTTGGCCAGAACCACTCGCAGAAGACGAATAAGAGGTAGTCGATGACGGCGCAAAGGCAAAAGAGCTTGCCGGCCCAGACACCGCAGCCATAGTACCGCTTCAAGCGGTCAATCAAGGCGAAACTCCGAACGCCCGAGTGGCTTTCGCCGTTCCAGGCCGCAGTGTTTCCTACGTCGTAGCCGTAGAAATCAGCCTCGGGTATGTCGCCCATGATACCCTTGTAGACACGCTCTGTGCGTTTGGCGATGTTGTCCCATGAGTACATGGCCTTCACCTGATCGTGGAACTTCTCCGTGCGAACCTTATTCGCGCGGAGGGCAGAAATCGCCTTGCCAGTGGCAACTACAAGGTCGTCTTCTTCTGGCTTCGCGAAGACGGTCATGTGGCCGGGGAGAACCTCTGGAATGCCTCCGACAGCAGTACATACGACATAGAGGCCACAACTCGCAGCCTCGACCAAAACAGTCCCAAAAGCCTCGGTCAAGCTTGGGTGTAAATAGATGTGTCCACGAACCATAACGTCTCGGACCTGTTCATGACGTACAGACCCCAGCATCTCGACCTTGTCTTGCAGTACATTTTGCTCGATCATCTGCTCCAAGTCAATGCTTTTCGGGCCGGACCCAGCGATAATGAATCGAGTGTTGGGGTGGTTCTCGAGTATTCTCGGAATCGAAGCGGTAAGCAAATCAGTGCCTTTGTTATAGAAAAGCCGAGAGATAACAACGATAACGACCGGGTCGTTAGGGCCAAGATGATGGACCGCGGGAGTCGCATTCCCGAACGCATTGTTAGGCGCTGGTGGCTCTGGGGGGTATTTCCGCGGGCGAAAGTTCTCCGACACAACAGCGTTGGGGATCACAGACACCATGACTGGGTCGAGCGCCGCTCGGAGCACTGTGTTCTCTTTGCTTGTATGGCTGACGCAAATGACATGGTCGACGTCGCTGAGGATGAACTTCAGCAGCTTGTTCGTCAGGATACTGGCAGCATCCGCGAAGCCAAACAGCGAGTGGTCAGTGAAGACGGTGCGCAAGCCCATTGTTCTACCGTGTAATAACGCCTCGTGGCAAAGACTGCTCAGACTGGCGTGGCCGTGGACTATGTCGATCTGCTCTCGGATCATGATGTTTCGAAAGAGGGGGAAGAAGGAGAAGACAGTCGGAAAAGTGGCGGATCGGTAGATGATGGCGAAGGGGACGTGGTAGACTTTGATGCCATTCGTAAGATATCGTATCCCCTTTCGGTCTTGATAGGCATGCGTTATGACGACGACTTTGTGACCGCGATCGACCAGCTTCGTGGCAAGCTGGTATATGTGGCTTTCGACTCCTCCTGGTTGCGGAAAGAAGAAGTCGCTGACCATGGCGATGTTGTACGTACGGCGCGGCATCGTGAGGGGCGGGAGAGGTAGCTATGCAGTCTGGATGGCAGGACTCTGGTGCAGTATCAGTCTCGGCTCAAGCTTGCCCATTCTTGAATACTTGTTTGCTCAATGGCATGCTGGCAGAGTTATCGCGGCCTTGAGTACCAATGATCAAGAGGTGAGCAGATAAGAGAGCTTCAATATTGCGATGGGCAGTTGTCTTGGTTTCGCGAAGTCAAGATATGGAAACCATGACCCTCCCTCAGTACTTGGAATACCAAGAGCTACTACGACGAGTACCTGGCGCCGCCAACAGCTTGGATCCACATAGGGGCAGAGGTACTGCAGAGGGCAGTACAGAGGGTTGGAGGGGTCCAATAGCGATGAGCAGCACCTCCAGGCTCTAGCACCAGCTGCTAGCGTCCAGATTTCCAGCGATAAGATGCGGTACCCATAATAAATTCTTTATCGTACCTTGAATTGCGATTGCGATGGGAAATAATTCCGCGATGCTCAAAGCAGTCTCTACTACTAGAAGCCGCAGAAATAAATTATCGTGAGACTGGTCTATCTCGGCAGTCAATTATGGTGTCGCAACAGTTTAATCTGATTTGACCCCAACATCCACACGGTTATGCCACAGTTAACGGCATAAACTTCACTTATTCCACGGGCAACCACTACTCCGAGTGATCATTCCATCCCACTCTACTCCGAGTGATTGTTCCATCTGTCTTCCCTGTATATCCTGCCACCAAAAAAATGTATGCGCGATACATTCCACCGGCCAAGCCGGCATCAGCATCGGCTCCAGCGCCGGCTCCAGCAGCTGCCGCCGTTGCGGCACCACCACGACCACCACCGGGGGGCATAATCGCCCCGGCTGGCGCCCCGGCTTCTGGCGCATACGGTCGCTATATCCCTCCACCGAAGCTGGAAGAGGCGGCGAAGATGAACAAGAAAATCATTTTCGACGATGAGCCTATGCCCGAGCCCCCTGCAAAGAAGGCGAAAGTAGAGACGCCCGAAGCCGACAACGAACCAACTAGCGCGAAGAAGGACAAAAAGGACAAGAAGAAGAAGAAGAAGAAGACCGAAAAGAATAAGACCGATACATCCGCCGCTGTAGAAGATGACCTCGAGATGGCAGAGGCCCCTGCTAAGGAGAAGAGCCCCGAGCCAGCAGAGCTTCCCGTCAAGGAGAAGAGCCCTGACCTAGCAGAGCCTCCTGCCGAAGAAAACAGCGCCGAATTGGTAGAATCTCCGGCTAAAGAAAAGAGCCCTGAAATAGCAGATTCACCGGTCAAGGAGAAGAAACAGAAGAGGGAGAAAAAGAAGAAGCCCAAGGCCGAAACAGAAACAAACGACACTGGCATTGACGACGAGCAGGTGAACCAACGACATAAAGGTGTTTTTGAGAAAAAAGCAAAATCTATGAAAGCTCCTGATCCTGAGAAAGTGGTTGATCGTCAGGATGAAGACCAGGATGTATCAATGCCGGACGCACCTGAACCAGAAGAAGTACATGGCCTGCAACCCCTACCTCAGCCTGAACCCAGAGCCCCTGAGGCCCCAACAGCGCCCCAAACAGAGCTTCCTTCCTGGATCTACGACCACATCACAGTACCTAGAGATGAAAAGAAGCCTTTCACTGATTTTGGCCTGAGACCCGACTGCGGAATAACCCCCGAAGCTTCAAAAAGACTAGAGGCAAAGGGGTATAAGGAAGCACATGCCGTCCAGACTGCTGTCATACCGCAACTCCTCCCCCACCACTGTCTCTCGATGCACAGCGATCTCTTGGTCTCAGCAGAAACAGGATCTGGAAAGACCTTGGCTTATGCTCTGCCTATCATTCGTGATCTGAGTTGGTCACGTAGCCCTCGCACATACCTTCGAGCCATCGTGGTGGTTCCATCTAAGAACTTGGCGCGACAAGTCATGAAAGTATGTGAAGAGTGCGCCGAGGTCTTCAGTGACTTAGGCACGAAACGCGTCAAGGTTGGTATCGCCACTGGAAATCGTTCCCTCGACGAAGAAAAGGGCGTCCTGGTGGAGAGAAATGAACGATGGGACCCTGAGGGCTACAAAGAGCGCCAGGAGCGGATCAAGACCCGGAGTCGGCGGGCTCGTTACGATGACAACAGCGAGGACGAAGAGAGAAATCGTTTGCTTGCAGCTGAAGACCGCATCAAGACGTTGCCCAACCATGTCTTCGAGTACGACTCTAAAGTCGACATTCTTATCTGCACACCAGGTCGGCTTTTGGAGCATATCAAACTCACGATCGGCTTCAACCTGGACTGGGTTCGCTGGCTGGTTCTTGATGAAACCGATAAGTTTTTCGGGCAGAACCACCAGCAGTTCCTTGATGTCGTCATACCAAAACTACAGACCGATAGGGACTCGTTCCAACGCCGCAGTCATATGCAGACAGGTCTAACGGGTGTCCGTAAAGTTATCGTCAGTGCCTCAATGACAACCGATCTCGACAAACTTGGCCCCTTGAGACTGCGACGGCCCAAGCTGGTGGAAATGGCGCCCGAAGACGGCGATGAGACACGTGGCCGAGAAACCATGCTCAGCCTGCCTGCGACCCTTCGGGAATCGGCTATTAAAGTCGACCTGGAACTTAAGCCCCTATTCCTTCTTGACCTGCTTGAAAGCAACCGCATCATGTCGGACGATGCGGATGATAGCTCAGACAGTGATTCTTCTTCAGCCGCTGCTGAAACTTCGTTGCCTCCCAAGACTCTCATCTTTACACGAACAAGAGAGAACGCTATCCGACTTGCACGACTCTTGGCTATCATGTCTCCCAAGCTGGAACCTCTCGTCAAGTGCCTTACTTCAGATAGCACAGACAAGACGCAAACTCAGACACTGAAGAAATTCCGGGCAGGCAAGATCCGTATTATCATCGCTTCCGACCTGATCGCTCGCGGTATCGATTTGCCTGATGTGAAGCACGTCATCAACTACGACATGCCCAATTCCGTCACGGCGTACGTCCACAGAGTCGGTCGTACGGCTCGAGCTGAGCGGAGTGGTCATGCTTGGACGTTGTACACGTATCAAGAGGCCCGCTGGTTCTTCAAGGACATTGCCGGCAAGGACGCCGAGGTTCGTCGGTCCGGGGAGGTGGAAAGGGTGCGAATCACGGAGGAGAAGGAGGATGCCTTCGAGGAGAAGAAGACCAGGTTTGAGGCAGCTGTTAGCCAACTCGCAGATGAAGGAGGGGCCTAATACCCTAGATAAGATACAACATTCAGTTGTTCTCAAAACATTGCTCGTTGAATACAATTACTATGTGATACTCCAGTTACTATTACCAAAGACATGACTGTCAACATCTATCTCATGGACGATACGCCTATAGCCAGTCAGCTTAATTGAATCCCAACCGCTAGCCATCCCGTAGTCTATATGTTCTGCAACCTGGTTTACTCTGCAAACATCTTCCCAGCCGCAATAACCTCGAAGGCCTTATTCGTATGTTCCCAGACTTGCTTCTTTAGCACCTCAATCACATCATCATTGCCAAGCTTAGCATACTCCTTTCGGTTGTGGATATCGTCGCCCTTCCAGTCCAGCGAGTATGCGCCACTACCCAGCCGCCCGTCCATACCCCTGGCAGCACCGCTCTTCTGGTTCTCGCTACCGCTGTCATCATCTCCCGCAGGGTAGAGGACTGGCGAGGCGAGAGATAGCATGCGCTCAGCGCTCTCAGCGGAGTCGACGGCGACAAATGGCTTCAGAAACAACGGGACGAGGATCCGGTTGAAGATGAAGCGGAACCAGGCCGGGTACACCGGATTGTCAAAGGCAGAGGTCAAAACCAGACCGGGGAAGATGTGGACCAGCCGCAGTTTCCCTTCCTTGCTGTTGTGCGTCTCGGCGAGTTTGGCCATGTACATGGAGTGCATGTAGCACAGGTGCGACCGCACCTGCAGATAGCTGTAGTGTGCGGGATCCCGAAGAGAGAAGTCGTCCGGGAACAACTTGGCCTCGAACCCAGCCGCAAAGACGGACACGACGGTCGCGGGTAGTTCCGACTTCAGCAGCAGGGGCGTCAGCTGCTGGATGGCGCGCATGCGAGAGTAGTACATCATCGCCATGGTCTTGTCCAAGCCTTCTTTAGTGTCTGTTGGATCTCATTAGCTACATACTGTACAATTCCACTGACACGAGAAAGAACGTGAGAAGAGAGACGAACCTTGGCGCGGTTGGAAGATGGCTCCCCCGTGGGATGTCATGAGATAGTCAATCCGTGGCTCCTGCTCCCGCTCCTCAAACCGCATGACGTCGGCGCACACGGCGTCGACGCACGCCATGAGCGACAGGTCCTCAGCCCGCACAAACAGGTACTTGCCAGCCGGGCAAATGCCCCCTAGTTCCTTCACGATCTCGGCCCCGCGCTGCTCGCTGCGACCCACGAGGTAGACCCGGGGTGCATGGCCTGCCTGCTGGGATGACGATGCTAGCGCCCGCGCCGTCATGTGTCCGATGCCCGACGTGCCGCCCAGGAAGACGCCGACGAGCGGGCAACGGCTCTCGGCCAGCAGCGCCGCGTTGAGCGTCTTGACTTCGTTTAATTTTACCATGTCTCTTCTTGGTAACTTGTGGTTGAGGGGGAGGAATAGCGTGTAATGGCCGAGTTAGTATTAGCTACACTCTATCGCGGCTGAAGACTGTGTTAGATACAATGTGTAGAGAGTGCCATGGATCTATTATTCCACGCAGCCAACAGTAGGAGTGGCACATTAGTTTCCTTATATATAGCAGATTGATTACATTGCGATTTTGTTCATGTCCGCTCCCTCATTCCGTCTCCCCATCAAGAACATGTCGGAGGAACTAATTGCACCGCTTGGTGCTCAGCGCTGGGTAAGGTAGCTAAATACAATAAGTTGCGAGTTCAAATCCCGAGTGCGAGGACGCCAATTTAGCTCCCAGCCAACCAACAGCACTTTGATGTCGTCACCACTTCAGCCCCTGTCCTCGCTCACATTTCGATGCGACAATGGACTGAGCGGTCTCTGGCGCTCGCTTCATACAGAGTCACGATATTTATGTGACATGCGACTACACATATTTTAGAGATAGGACAGACGAAACGCCAAGATATATTTGAACGAACATGGAGATAAACAAATATATCAAAATTGTTCCTAGGTTACATGCGAAAAAGCCAATACACTGTCTTGTTCCCTATCGCCTCATATATCAACCAGCCAAGTAACATCCATTCATTCAAATGCCGATTCAAAAGAAGAGCAGGTAGACAGAGGAGGGGAGATTGGATCGGCATTCTCTGCGGCCAGCTCGCACTCGATCAAGCTCTCGACGCCCTTGCCGCCCGACCAGACCTTGACAATGCGGAGCCCCGCGGCGCTGAACAGGTTCTGCCAGTCGTCGAGAGTGCGCTCGCGCGACGAGAACTCGGTCAGCATGATCATGTCGAGCGCCGTCGTCTCCCAGTACGCGCCTGTGGGCGGGATTACGTTCTCGTTGATCAGCAGCTTGCTGTAACCGGGGCGCATGGCCGCCGTCAACGGCGCCAGGATCTTCTTGCACAGGTTATCCGGCCAATCGTGCAAGACTGAGTGCATATAGTAGGCCCGGGCATCTGTCAGGGATAGCCACATGTGTCAGCTCGGTCTTGATCCAGCAGTCTCTGGGTCGGTGATTTGTCCCTTCTCTACTGGGGGTATAGGCGGACGACGTGCTTGAGATGGCATAGGAGGCAGGGGGGTAGATAAGGGGTCAGGTAAGAATCGGAGATGGGAGGAGTATCTGCATACCTTTGACTGGTTGCTCGGTCAGGAAATCGTGCTCCATTCGCACGATACGTGAGTCCAGGTCGGTGATCTGACCAATGACAACGGGCAAATCCTGAAGTATAAGCTTCCCCGGGTGGTCGGGGAAGTAGCGTTGGAACTCGGCCAAGTCGTGCCCGATGCTCCCGCCGATATCGACCAGAAACGGCGCGTCCGCATCCAACGTAACTGCCCCCGCGATTAGTTTCTCCTGGACCGGGAAGAAGGAAGGGTGCATCCACGGTAGGCGGCCTTGGCGGTAACCGCCCATATGGTCGTTGAATTGGGGGCCGTATCCGACGGCCTGCAGGTACTCGAAGAAGTTCTTGTCGGTCTGGTAGGCCTGGTGGAACGAGGTGGCGGCGGCATCCGTGGGGTTCTGCCAGCCCGTCTTGCGGGCGAACTCGTGGAAGGATATGACCCCAGCACTTGTGGCCAACCTGGAACAAGCATTCACATGTCTAAGTCAGCCAAAGTGATTCGTCACAAAACTGCATGAAGCAAGAAGAAAACAAAGAGGCATAAGCATATAGGTACTAACATGGCGTAGTAACCACCCCCGATGATGGGGACGCTCAGTGACTTGGTAAAGTTCGTCGGCCTGTACTCATCTTCACCTGTCTCGATGATATACCCCATGGCGCCCAGATGACGCATCAGACGGCCTATGGTTGCAGTTCATTAGCAAGGGGAGAAACATGGCGTGGGTTCTTGAGGTGTCTGACATACCTAGAAGCACAGGGTCCATTGCGAGGGTTGAGGCCAGTTCGCTGACCCTTTGTGGCCTATCGCCATTCTTGGCCATCAGAGCCCACAGTCCAGTATCGACGCCGGTGGTCAACCCAGCCATCGCGCCGGTCTAGGGGTTCCCATATCTGGTCAGTCTATACAACCTTTCCCCCGGGGCAAGGGTATAGGCATTGGAAGTGCTAACCTGAGCCCAGCAATGCTTAATCATAGTCTCTCGGGGCGTCTCGAGAGCCTGCATCAGGTTCCGGGCCTTGACCAGCAGGGCATGGCGAGCCTCGTCACCACCGGTGCTAAGGACATCGAGACCGGCGTTGATCTGCTTGACCAGGCCGGGTACGGCGTCGATGTTGTTTGGAGAAATGGCCACAGCCTTGTCGACTATGACCCCATTGGAGCCGTTCGTTCCGCTTGCCCCGTTGGTGATGTCTAAACCCATGTTTCCTTCTCTTTACTTATATCTCTGTACTGACTTACTTGGGTCTTTTTCTTGTTGTTATTGTTTGGTTTTCTTGCTGCAGGTCTTGAATAACAATGTGTAACCGAGGGTTTTATGTAATGGGAGGGGTGTCAGAGAGATAAACGACACGGGAGCAGAGCAGGCTGGAACCGTTGCCACTTGCGATGGCGGTTCTTGCGAGAAACGTGATGGGGGTGACACGGGACGTCAGTTTTTCTTTTTCCTAGGAGGTGCATAATCCTACCTGTAGGAACATCCCGCTCCCTATCATTCATCATCAACATGAAGGGCTGTATGGGACCCCCTTAAACCCGGATTCCTGGGTTGCCAAGTGAGAGACTGGATGAGAAGATATGAATATAGTACAACAGGATCTAATTATGAATTGGAAGAGATATATCAATCAAGTAAACATAAACATTCCATAAGACCGACTTTGTAGTCGGATGTTCGACCAGATTCAGAGAATCGATCGCCATCCATTCTCGATTTGGGTCCATCAGTAGGCAACCTCTCGATAAGTATTGATACCAAGGCTGATATCTGTACTCTGCACTCTGCACTGAGACTGAGAATACAATGGCTTCAAGCATGTGCAGCACGGCTCGGCGACCGTTTCAACCGTCCAATATCGCAAACGTGTTTTTTCTGGCGTTTCTAAGTTCTATACAGACCAATAGTCGCGCGTATCACCTGTTAACCATGGTGACGGATGTGCGAATACCTACATTGATAATTGATAAAAAGAAAAGTGATGGGGAAGAAGGTTTGGGTGTGCGTCGTGCCTATGCTCGTTCAGGAGAAGTGTTGCGGGTAACACTTGGGCGGGTTCGGCGGCCGGGGGGGATGTCTAAGACCTGGAGAAGGAAGGGAAGTGGCGCAAGAGGGAATCTCGCTTACAACGACCCTACGTCTCTTGCTTGTTCGGAGTATATGTTTTCTCGAACAGAGGCCGACTTCTTCTATCGGACGTCCTGGTATTGACAGCTTCGGTCCAGATTCTCTTGGGTGTTGCAAACAGGGTTTGGAGTCACGCGACATTGGTGACAAAAAAGAGAAGCGATAGCCGAATACTCTCTGTACGGCTTCTCACTCATCGAGGGGCACCGTGGCACCCACTCACACCCTGACTGCTGAAGGACGCGGGCCAGTAACGCTAAAGGCGCTAAAACATCGCCGGGATAGGAGGAGTCTCCCGCAGTATTGATTGGCCAGCGGCTACAGTGCAATCGATAATATGTTCCGCGTGCAGAATAAGAAAAGCTCATTCGAGTCGTTCAGGCCGAGTGGCCATTGGCAGACTGGCAGAATGGCAAGGTGACGGGACAGTACTAGACGGACGGGAGGTCCGGTAGGTTGGTTTTAGACATTGACCGCCAGCTGCCCGTCCGTCTTCATGGACGCAAGACGCAGGACGCAGGAACGCGGCTGCTTGAAGATGCAGTCCTCCTCATCCCTTACATGAACTTGCAGGGCGGTTCTTGCCCTCGCATCTTGCTTACTGCACCTGTAAGCCCAATAACTTTGCCTTGAACCTCTTTGTTTTTTTCCAAGCTGCCCTCGAGCCGCAAGCCTGTTTCAAATTCCTGGGCTCTATTCGACTTGTAGATTCAGTACGCAGGAAGCCCCATCGCATGTGGTTGGCTAGTCCAGCTGGGAGTCTCAGATTGCCGTCCAACGATTGAGTCTACTTGTCTGGGATTTCGTTTTGGGGGGTTGAAGAAAGAAATAACAACATCTTTGCCAACGGTTACTCCACGCATATGCATTTCCATGCCTTTGGTATGACGAAGTGAGGAGAATACTCACCTCGATGAGAGTATCCGCCTGCCACTCCTTCGCCTCTGTCAAGGACATAGTTCAACTATAGTAGGTATAATCCGAGATTCTGTGATCGACATGCAGCTATTTCACGTTGCGGGTGTCTCTGAGCTTAAATTCGTCGACATATGCCTCCGATCGTTATAAGGTCCCCTTTTCGCCCGGCCTATCCCTCACGATCACCAATGAGCTCATCTCGTCTTCTTCCCCATCTTGAAACGGCTGCGCTTTGATCCCCTCCTTTCCGAAAAGACGGAAGTTGCTCTACACAGCCAGACGTCATGTCAACTTCACCGCCGAAAGGCACCCCCGAGTACGCCGAGTGGGCGGCTCAAGACAAAGGCCCAACCGTGTTGGTCGCCTGCTGGACCGTTACCGCCATCAGCACCGTTTTCGTCGCCGGTAGACTCTATGTACGCGGTGTTCTCCAGAGGAAGCTGCGGAGTGATGACTACCTCATCATTCTCTCGCTGGTATGTAGTTATCTGCCTAATCATACGCATATTTGTATACCACCATGGGTCCACGAACTGAACTAATCGCCTCCTGGTTCCATTCACGGCGAATAGTTATGCGGTTTTATATCTACAGCTTTCTCTACCGTCGCGACAAGTTACGGCAACGGAAAGCACTTCGAGCTTCTCAACCTGGAGCAGAAGCAAGGGGCCATTCTCTGGACGACGGCGGCCTTCTGCCCGGGGATCTTGTCCTTCGGCCTGCCCAAGCTCGCCGTCATCGCACTACTCACCCGCATCCTCAACCCGAGCCGTGCGCACTTGTGGTTCCTTTGGACCATGGGCATCGTCTGCACCGCGTCGCTGCTGGCCACGGTGGGCGTGCTGCTAGGCCAGTGCACGCCTGCGCGGTCGCTCTGGACCTTCTCCATTACGGAGAAGACATGCTTTGACAAGAAAATATTGATTGATTATTGCGTCTATGCTGGCTGTGAGTCTTTCTCTTCCCTGGGCGCACCAACAAAAGCAGCAGCCAGCTAACTCAGCCCCCTTTTCCCCACGTATAGCCATCTCAGCTTTCGTTGACCTTTACTTGGCTATATACCCGTCACTGGTACTTTTGAAGCTTCAGATGCCCATTAAGAAGAAGCTTGCCCTCTGCGCCGCGCTTGGCATCGGTTCCGTGTAAGTCACTGACTGACGTCAATATTGAAATATCCCATTGTACTGATGCATAATAGCTCTGGTATCGTGGCCATCTACAAGTCGACAAGAATCCCGTCTTTGGGCAGCCCTGATTTTTCTCACGACACATCCGACCTGGTCATCTGGACGGTGTAAGTTGATGGCAATCTCATTTCGCTCACTCTTACCTACCTATACGCTAATCCATCTACGTCAAACTTAGTATCGAAGGGAGCACCATCATAATCGCCTCGTCGATCCCCGTCATGCAGCCCCTGGCCGAGGTCCTGTTCGGACGCAGCATCTTCGGTAGCAGTGGGTCCAAGGGACGTCGTTACTACGATGGCGATCAGAACGGCGGCACCAATGACAGCTCGCAACCTGGACTCGTTACTATCGGCCAGAAGAGCTCCCGGCCCAAGAAGCAATTGAACGACGATCTCGAGATGACCATCAGCGGCACCAACTTCTCTTCCAGCGAGGAAGACATCCTCAACCCGCGACACATAGGCAGCACCGATTCGCCTACGGCCGTCGCCGTCGTGGACAACGAGGTGCCAAAGTTCAACGACGCTGTCGTCAAGACGCAGACCGTCTCCGTCACGTACGGGGAGAGCGAGGCAGCGAATCGGAACATGTCGACAACTGCCAGTGAGCGATGGAAACCGGTTTAGAGGAAAGGGGGTCTTGTTCAACACTCAGTTGGCTGACCCTGTTAGGGCGTCAAATATCAAGAGCATGTACAACAGACCGCTTGGTGTTACAGGAGTTTGGAAAAAGCATATTCGGGACGCATTGTACTATTCTCACGTTATGGTCTGGATACAATCCACCCAGGCACGGTGTACATCTTAGAGGTTTTGGAAAACGGAAAACTCAAATAGCGGCGCATGGAACAGGTACTTTAATCACTATTATATGATGCATATGAGCTATTCCTTCCTGTATTGCCATTTTCTCTACGAGAGTGATATTTGGCTTTAGACAATTAATGGTTTGCTTCAAGGCATCGCCATGTTGAATATTTCGCACAAGGAGTTCAATCAGTATCAGTCCTCCATTGGCCAATCCACCGGAGGATTGTCTACCGCATCACTTACAGCGGGAAGGTCCTAATGAAAACGTGAAGGCCTTATCCGTCATGGGCAGTAAACGCATAATTGAAACAGGCTGATATAGCTGATTCGCGAAAAACGGTTGGGGGGTTTACGAGCTATCTCTAAATCGAAGAACGCAATGGCTCAACGTTATCAACACCAGCTGCAAGAAAAGGACAGATTATGCATTGCCCCCAGGTCGTTGGAGTCACGTAGACGATTTCAAGATCCGCGGCACCAAACATCACCCCTGATGACTTTCTACCAGTTGGCTTCATAACATATTTGGGCCCAACACCCAAAGACCAGTGGTCTGGGACGGGAGCATGTCTCTGTTATGCAGATACTACTGCAGTTCATCGACGAGGGGATGTATGCACCTAGGATCAAGCGCAGCCAGCCACAAAACCCAGAGGCAGAGAGAGGGGTGACGTACGAGTGGTTGGCCAACCTGTTGCAGAACTGCGAATGCAGCCACGGAATCTTTAGGGTCGCTCTGCTCTTTTTATCGCATGACCACCGTTGTCTTGCTGGAGATCATCTGGATCAGAGTCGCAGAGGCTGGCGTGTGGCACAGACTAGTGGTGGTGGTTAGCTGTCATATGAGCTTATGCAAGGCATGTCTCAACCATAACCTACGACTATAGAATCACAAAACGGAGATTCTTCCCGTGTACTAACTCCTCGGCCCTCGGCCGGTCACATATCATCAGGTCTCACATATTATTTTCGCTAGACTCCTGGAACTAAATGCTATCATGCAGCAGATATTCATTGTTCTGGCGTACATAAGAAAGAAAAAGGAACGCTAGCAGAACGGATACAACCTGCCCAATACTTCTGCATCAATTGACGAAATGCAGTGACGGCAAACAACAATTGGAACTCCCTGGGCGCTTTTGATACTGTAGCAAATAGATGGACGATCATCACACTGGGCCCCTGTGTCTCCCAAATCGTCGAGGATTTCAACGCTTTTTCACGATGGTCACAACAGCTATTTTTGGCCAACTGAGTCTGAGCGGTATGAATCCAAGTTTGGAATCATAGCTTATTCTTTACTTTAGATGGTAGTGTTGCTAGTGCTTTTGGTTCTGGGGAAGAGTGACTACATTGTACTCCGAACATGTATGACTTCAGATACGCGGGGAGACATGAGCTTATGGCAGGACAGAGTGTAATAATAAACCCATGACATCAACGTAACATAGACTGGTAGATAACTTGAAGGTGTGCTCATGTTATATCAGGCCCAACTCAGGAAAAGGGCAGTGATGGTTACCCGTAGAGGGATGTAGTCAAGTTAATTTGTATTGCTGGATGATGAATAACTCTAGTTCCAACCCAACGCTTCAGAAATGCCGAAGATACCCAGACGTCTATCCGGACGAATAGGCGCAAATATAAAATGGAAATAGCTCTGGTTTAATATGGCCCCGGGCATCTCAAAGGCCTCAATCTAGACTCATCAGACGTTAAGGGGGGTGAGACTGACAAAAGTCTTGAGAGAAATGCCAAGGAAGCCATGTGATTGGTGGATTTAGGTTGGTGCATCCCAATGCAGTAACCAGCCTCCACCACCTCCGTTGGCCTACAAGGGGGCAGCATATTCTCCGCGAATCTGCTCGCTGTCCACGGACAAGTAGTGGCTGGGTTGATGCATCTCTTAATGTATAGGTTGTTAACGTCTTGAATTCCTCCCTCTGAGATTCTCATATGTTAGCAGAGAAAGGCTAGATGCGGAGGGAGTCGGCTATTCTTGCAGTATTGTAACTAACCTGTGTTTTATACATAAGGACAGGATCTTTTCTAATCTGAGGGTGGCTTAAATGGTGAGAGCTCTTCCTGAGTCATCAACCGCAAAAAGAACCGCTCATTATTGTCTGTAACCTGTAGGAGACACGATGAAGCTGACTTCTTCCATACTCTTGTCGGCTCTGTGTGCTGGAGGCGTCTTGGCCCAGGCACCCCTTTACGGGCAATGTGGAGGGTAGGTACTCAGCAGACGTAGTGCTTTCATATCAAAGAGGGCACTATACATACTAATAGAAACCCCAACCAGGCAGGGCTGGAGCGGAGCAACGACGTGTGTCCCAGGTGGTTGCTGTACTGCTTCGAATGAATGGGTAAGCTTCTTATATCAAGATACATGAACTCGAATTGGTATTTCCACTAATAAACCCTTTCCCCCAGTACTCTCAATGTCAGCCATGCAGCGAGGGCGGCGGTGGTGGTAATAATCCTCCCCCAACGACTACCACCAAGAACAGCGATGGCGGCAATGGTAGCGGCGCTACACCGACTGGGCTGACGACGACGCTTCCTAAATCCAGTGGTTCTACATCCACCAGTGCAGCCATCGTCGTCAGCGCCACATATGATGGAGGAATGAAGCGATTCGAAAGATCTCGTAAGCAGAGACTGATTGGCTCCTTAGACCCCCCATCCGACATGATACTCTATGCATGTACACAGGCGAAAGAAAGCTAACATCGACATAGCGGCTGTATGCCAAGGACAGAAGGAGATGGGCGAGAAAGATGCCATGTTCATACTGAAAGCGGGAGCTACACTCTCTAACGCTATCATCGGTGCTTCGCAGGCTGAAGGTATTCATTGCCAAGGAACATGGTAAGTCAGCACCCGCCCAACCGCCCCCCCTTCCTCAATTCGTTGTCCCCCAACTCCCAGTTCATTCTCCTTATTTGGGTCATAACTTTTTTTCTTTCATCATCAACATCTTTCCGCTCTTCTGACCATGGAGCGAAACTAAAAAACGAGAAATCCAACAACAGCACGCTGAACAACGTATGGTGGGCCGACGTGTGCGAAGACGCCGTGACCTTCAAGCAGACGAGCGGGACGTCGTACATCAACGGCGGCGGCGCCTTCAAAGCCGAGGACAAGATCATCCAGTTCAACGGGCGGGGCACGGTGTCGGTGAAAAACTTCTTCGCCTCGGACTACGGCAAAGTGGCGCGCAGCTGCGGCAACTGCAAGAACAACGGCGGGCCGCGTAACTTTGTATTTGAAAACGTGCGAGCGCGAGATGGCGGCGTGCTCTGTGGCATCAACACCAACTACGGCGACACGTGCCGCATCGCCAACTCGTGCCAGAGCGCTGGCAAGTACTGCGACCGCTACACGGGCAATACGAGCGGGGCGGAGCCCAGCAAGGTCGGCAGTGGGCCCGATGGGCAGTACTGCACGACAAGTGGTGTGTCCAAAAACTGCTAAAGAGAGAGACAAAGGAGAAGTGGATGGAAAAGGAGAGCAATCGTTGGTCTGCTGCGGATAATCTCGGTTAGGCATTGTCTCGAATGGATTGGCAATCGCACACAAGGTAGCAAGGTTAGAGAGAGAAATACACAGTGTTTGAGTGAATTATACATTAAGGATTACATATGTGCAGTTGGTTGATCATTTTGATTTAGACCAGAGAAGATACTGGTATGAATGTGAGTGTGAGAGCAAGGAGAGACAGACCTACCTTTGGTGAATGTGAGCAACCCAGCCCTAGCCGTTTGCTGATCAACAGCAAGGCTTCGACCGGGCAGGGAAGAGGAAGGCGACTCCCTCTTCCCTACAGATCCGTACACAGCGCAATGTCGGTGGCTTCGGGGACCAAGTCATCCAGGGCCCACCCGATGATCTCGAAGGCCATTCTTGTGATAGGGCAGCAGAAAAAGGACCAGAAGAACAACGCGAGGAGCCAGACGATCTCGGACAAGGTGGGCGGCGCGAGCTCGTGCAAGAGATGCTTCGGAATGGCCCGGCTGTGCTTGCGAGCGTGGAAGGAGACGGCGCTACTGTGCTTCCGGGCGTGAAAGGCGGCGGCATTGCTCGGCTTCCGGGAGTGGGTGTGGAGAGCATTCCACTGGACGATCATCTGACTGCTGGCCGACATCCTGGCGACGGAACGGAACTGTGGTTCTAGGTTTGATGGAGAGAAAAAGAAGGGAGTGAAAGGGGCTGATCTGCTCTTCTGCAAAGTAAGAAGAGGTCAGCTGTCGAACGAAGGACTTGTGTTTTTTCTCGCAATGGGAAAGAGAGACTGAACCAGCCAGCAGATGAAGATGAATGAATGAATGAGCGAATGATTGGCGTCTTCCTCTCTCGGTAGTAGTAGCCGGTCCGACGAGGACTTTTTATCCTGAGGAAATCCGACCCCCTTTGTGTCGACTCAGATGAAAGGATCGGGATAAGTCGATTGTTGTGAAACGATCCGTGTATAATGGCTTCTTCCAAGCACATTGTCATGTCGCTTTGACACAATAGCTCCTTTGTATGGAGGGCTTAGCTGTCCATGAGCGGCGCATCTGTGCCGTGGAAAGGAGAGAAAGGGTCTTGTACGTGCAAGTAAGTTAGATTAAGAAGCCCAATAGGCGTCGTTGGCCCGGCTTGACAGCAGGGCCAGTGTGTGTTATTATAGCGATCGGTTTATATTGCAGGTGTATTGCATGGCTCAGCATATATAACTCTATTGCAAGCCACGCTCCCTGTCATTCATTTCCAGCTCACTGACCTCGGTGCCAAGCGACAACCTCTTGACTCTATCGGCCAACCATTGAGGCCTTATCCGATGCTAGATTCCAGCTGCAGAAGTATAACCCTAGACTCAACCAGTAAACGCTTTTTCTGATTGCTAAAGGTTAACATTGAACCATCTATCTCCCCGCGAATTCACTATCAATCTCCTGAAATCGAGAACCTAGCAAACACTTACACACAATAACCACTCTGCGTGCTCCGGCAGCAGCTGGGTAGAGAGAGAGAGACCCAATGCTGATTGATTTACAGTTTGGACTCGGGATCCGTAGCCGTTAATCAGCCCATTCGCGTTCACATGCTGACATGACATTCAGACCAATGCACAAACTAATACACTGAGATGCTATAGAGGTCCCTGCTTTCTGCGGGGCGTTCCGCTGCCCGAGACATTCTCATCCCACGCCGCCGCGCTGTTTGAACCGAAGCACGCCGGCTAGTTCCACTCTTAGCGTGAACGTCTGTTGGACCCTTCACGATCTGGACCCTTTAGGATCTGTTAATCTGCTTTAGGTAGTCCAGACTCGCATCCGACACACAGAAGATTGAAGGAAAAAGAACGAACGTCTCCAGGTGCTAAGTGGGGACTTCAGCGGAGTATCTCGAGCGAAAGTGTCTGCGGCCCAGAACCCAGAGAGGCTCACTCCTAGCAACTGTCACAATAGGGCCGACACTCATTCACGCCATTAGGGCTGGAGAGAGAAATTCAATAGTAGAGGCCCTCTAGGGAAAACGTCGCAGCATCTAACGCAAAAGGGGACTTGAGTCCGGGGAAACGAGCTGAGCTGAGCTGAGAAGGACAAAAAGCCCCTTGTGGAGCGACTGGCCAGGCATCTCTCAGCTAACTAAACATAGCGCGCATATATACATCGAACCATTGAAAATGCATCTGGCATATACACCGGCGCCGTGACAGGGCCTTTTTACGCTGAAAGCTCAGGCGTAGTGCTTCTGTTGATCAACTCAAGGGGGGCCGGGACAGAAGCGTCTTCGAGGAGACCCGTAGCTCCCTTCAACACGGAGGACATCAATGCCCGCCAAGAGCTCAGTTGCCTAGGATAATAAAGCCGGCAGTTTAGCACGGTCAAGCAGCGTCCCGAGCTATCAACGGGTCTTAGCCACGGTCTGTTACGCGCCTGAGCCTTTCTCGAGACCAATCCTAAAGAACGATAGAAAGGCTGGATCAAGAACAAAACATCCCCCGAATGTTTGTGTTATTTTGCCCTGGAGATTGTGAGGCCCACCAACTTCACAGTAACCACACCCGCTGAGCCGGCGTGATGCCCAAATCCGGGCACTTCGGTGACTGAGATAACCGCAGTACGACAGAGGGCCCTTGAGGTAGCCAGGAGAGTATGGTCCGCCATGTAAGCATAGCCGAATCGCGTTCTGCTCAAATGCGTACTTGGCCTTCTGGGCCGACTCAATGGCTGACTGGTAAAGCAGCGAGCAGAAATCTTGAAACTGTTTTGAAGTCGACAGAATACTGAATGATTCGTTCAACTCAGGCCATTCGATGGCACACAATGCGGGGATTAGACCAGGAGCTTTTCGACTGGTTTGGCTTCTATTTCGGCGTTAGACACTGGTACGGTGAACACCCACTGACTCAGAGGCACATCGTGAAAATGCCAAATATGTACACCAGGTAGCTTTTCAAGACAATATCTTCATTTCTCATAGTTTTCATCATAGTGATCTTCGTAAACGCAGTAGCAACAACATCCTGAACTTGACCCGTCCAATCTCTCCGTCCTCTACGCGATAGGAGAAGACATATTGCATCACGAGAGCCTCAAGTCCCACCATCTCTGCAACCCCTCGACATCGCACCACAAAAATTGCGTCGGGTTCTCAAACCACCAGCGGCCGCCCTGCTTGGGTCGATCGCTCGCATACTTCTTCAGGCTGCCACCGTCGAAGCGGTGGTTTTTTACACCCAGGAGCAATACGACGCTGCCAACCGAGGGCGCGAACTCGGCCGGGTCGAGGAAAACTGTCAAGTGAACCTGTTTGGGGGTGGAGGGGTGCGCGAGCCGGGCCTGCCGCTGCTGGCGGGATGGCGGCAGCGTCGACGGCTGCAGCTCTGACACCGTGGCCACGACGGCCAGCACGTTGGTCGACCAGTTCTGCTTGTAGGGCAGGTTGGGGATACCGCGCAGCGGTGTCAGCTTCAGCGGCTTTGTCGGGTCCGTGTCCAGCCAGGGGGGCAGGGGCCGCTCCTTTTCTGAGCCGGGCTTGGCATACCCGCTGTCTGTACCAGGGACGACAGCTACCATGGCTGCGGCCTGCGGCGCGGACGGTGATTGTGACTGCAGCAATTGTTGTTGAGTGGCCAGCTCCGCGCGTTTCTGCGCCGTTTGCTGCGGTGACACCATCATTGCCTCAAATTCGTCCTCGTCGGTGGCATCAGCTACCTCCTTTAGTAGGGAGGTATCGGCATTCATGGGCTTGGTCAATGGGGGCTTTGCCAGAGCTTCCTCGCCCTTCCCTGAGGTCTGAGCGAATGCAGTAGACGATTCTTCCAAATCAGCCACTTCAATGTCTGGATCCTCCATGTCGGACAGAAATCCTGCAGCACCCGCCATCTCTAAGAGTCTGTTGTTCCAGCCCACTATGTCCAGGCGGCTCACCACAAGGTATGGCACTTTCTCTGATCTAGCCGCCAGCGTATCCTCCTTCTCTTTCCCTTTGCCCGTTGCTGCTTCAGAAGCTGCAGAGTTCAGCCATTCCAGCCGAAACGCTTCGAGTTTGATGTATGATCCAATCGACACCTCGCCGCCGTCCACATAACGGTGCATCTCAGCTGCCAGCAGAGCCTGAATGCAGAGCTCGCCGTCGCCGAGCATTAAGCGGATGGCGCGCCATCGTTTGGAGCGCGAAGCGTTGCAGGTCTCGACGTCCTCGACGAGGAAGATGGAGCCGGGGATGCAGTACTTGGTGCGTAGGATGTCGGCGATGAGGGGCTTGGGTGTGAAAGGCTCGGCCGTGATGCAGGCTATCTCCGGGGCCAGATCGGGGGAGTCGCTAAGCGCAGAGGTCGGCATGAGTTGTGTGGCGCGACAGTCATCGTTTCATTGGAAGACAAAGATTGTGACGAGAAGGTGACAACCTACATGCAACCAAGAAAAAGCAACCAAGCATGATACCGCTAGGATTGAAACGAGCGCTTGACTGCTCGGTGCTTATTTGACGGCGCAGAGGGAATCTTACGCCCTAACAGAGGCCAAATCAACGCGTATTTGGCCTGAAGGTAAGCGCGACTTAGTGGGGCACCACTTAATGCATACTAAGTTGCTTACTTGAGCTCGTGTCTAGCAGCGTTCAGAGGTCTTTCTTGATGTGTACAGAACACCTGATGCTTTCGATGCCTTGAGGTATCTAATCGTGTCTTCCTCATTTGTGTATGTTTGGCATCTGGGTTGTTTATCGGCCACGCTATATTGCAAGTGAATAGTATCGCTTGTACCTGTCCTGTAGCTGTGACTGTAAGTACATGGCTCGCAATCCTGCCGGTAATCGCACTCGCGATGTCAAGCAGCATGAAGCGCTTGAATAAGTATCCTGGTCCAGTAAGCATTGGGAGGTAAATATATCCGGTTTGCGACACGAGTTTGAACCTGACATAATTGCCCACTGTTGCTGGTAGCATATCACGATGCTAAGAATGAGACATTCACAACTTTACCTTTTTACACCACATCCTCAGTAAAGATGTAACCGAACATATCTCCCTACCAACCAACCGCTTTACGATACTCGTCATACGGCCAACCTCGTGGTTCAGAATTGGTGTAGACCCTGCCGGGCCAGCCCAGCTTCGCCGAGCAGCTGTAATGAGTGAACTCCCAGTGGCCTATTGCGAGAACAATGTAACTGCACCAAGACAACCTGCCGTGTGTTCGGGATGTTTGTTCACTCTTCTCAGAACGTGCTAGAAGGACAACCCGTGGCAGAACCCGGTCGCTTGCTTGCTCATGTGGCAAGTTTGGGTACACAGGAAACCCGCGTAGCAATCAAGACGACCACGCGTGTAGCGACAGTCGAGGCAATGGCCCATGGGCCACAGATAGATAGTCTCAGCTCGTCACTTGAGCAGCATGCCCATAGACCCGGTCTGGCACAGCCGTGCCGTCCCGTAGCCATTCACATGGCATCAGAATGTTGTCTCCTTATGATACAGGCGAAGACAGAATCGAAGGCCAGGCATGTATTGTACCACGTGTCAGGCTTCAGATTGTACGATCAAGTGTCGGTGTCTCGGTGTCTCGGTGTCTCGGTGTCTCGGTGTACGTAACATGCAGTAGGTAAGTAGCATGCAACTCACCAGAAATGTACAGCTGACCGTTTTGATCGCTTGAGACGTTACCAAATGCCAAGTCGGCAGTGGTTGGTATGTAGATACGGTGGGAAGTGGTGGCAGTGAGGAGATAATAGAAGGGTTGGCCGCTGAGTGGTGGGAGGTTTGCGGAGGAAGAGTACGCAATGCCCCTCTTCTACCCTCAAGACAGAGTATCATAGCATGCAAGATCGTCAAGCGTTAGGTCGAACCAGACTCCCATTCTGGAAGGGTTCGAACGGTGCAAACATCCCAAACGAGTCGACGGGAGCGGCAGTGTGCACAGCCTTGGCCTTCTGTTTTACCAAACGATTGCTAGCTAACGGGGTGCGGCGGTAACGGGAAACCCAAGCGGTTGATCGGGTCGGGAGATCCGCTAGTTGAGGAAGGTATAATGCTGTAGAATATGCCCCTATTGGCATACCGAACGTTTCATGTTGAAGAACTATTCCTCAGCCTTCAACCTCTCACCGTCCATGCTTGCTATTTTCCCACGAATACCACGTACAAAAAGCAACGTACAGTGTGTAAATCACCTCCCGGCAAGTCTGTCTGTCTGGTCTGTCTTAGTCTTAGGTGATGGGCAGATAGAGGGCCCGTGATTGTGATTTGTCGGTCCAGCGACCGGCCGCGTTGAGGATGCGGACCCCTAGCGCCGGGCGATCTGGGCGATCGATACTCCATGCAGACCTGAGTTATGATGAACTGGGTAAAGGCTAGGGCAGATCCCATTTGCAATTCTTTGATAAGGACCCATTGAATAGGGATTTGCTAGGCCACGGCCACGCGTCGTCAAGGGGGGAATCGTGGTAGGTACTTGGAGCCCATAGGCCATAGCTTTCCGGACATAATTTTGCAGAAAAGCATCGTGAAACTTACACAGCCCTCTGGCAGTCGAGACGGCAAGATGGATCGCGAACAGCCCAGCACATGAGTGGCCTGTCCAGCAAGAGCGGAGGGGTATCAAATCTGCGACTGCCTGTCTCAAGGCACATCCAGCAAAGCACTTCGCTACACAGGTATGATCTGGTCAAAAACATGGTTGGGAGTCAAATGAGGCTCTAACGCTCCCTGCCGCCCCTCGGGCCTCGTCTAATCCCGTTACTATAGTGACTTGGGATTCCGGCGTCGCAAAAAAGTATGCCATGCAAACTGCAACCAGACTGCAAGCAATGTGTCGTCGTGAATATGCAGATACGGCAGGTTCTGGGCAGGTGTCGGGCCTGTCACCTGTGGCCAGCAGCGTTTTGTGACGGGCGTTAGATGTTTATTCAGAACAGGTGATGGGCCGTAGATGTCATGAGAGGTGTGAAACCCGAAACTCTACATCAGACGAGCGTTTGGTAGGCAATTCAAGCCGGAACTGTATGTAAGTGCGTGTAAGTGAGACACTGAAGTGCGGAGTAACCCTGCTGGGCATTTTGACGTTCCCTTTAACGGGTGGTGGCTGGCACTTGAAGCTCTCGGTATTATATTCTATTCGTTTGTCGAAGCGGCCGCCAAGAAATGCTATTCGGCAATTCGACCGCGCTATCCCACCGGCTAAGCACATGGTGCTGATTGCGGCATTTGGGGGAATGGGTGTGTTGATGCCCATCTTGCCATCTGCTCACAGCATCGCTTCGCTAGCCAGGGACCTTGCCAGTAGCAAACCAATTTGGACGGAAGGGCCGTAGTGGATGATCATTTCTTCACTTCTATCGTTATGTGCCAAGGCCATGTACCGCGTACCCAAGATGTGTTGACCCTGAAAAAAAATAGGGTGGAAATCATGACGGGTAACAACCGAAATACGGACAGGCCGGGTCATGTTGTCGTCATTCGACCCTGCTATGCTGTTGGGCGCTCACAGGTTGCATTGGACAGTGGGAGAACAACCTGCAATTCCAGCCAGACATCATGAACTGAAAGGGCCGAGTTTAAGTCACGATACCTATTCTTATATCGTTGGTGGGATTGACACTGGGCCAGTAATGACCAGAAACCAGGCGCCGGGAACCAAGTAACCTGTAAATAATCTTGTTGGTTACCCGTCAAGATCCTCTCGGCGACGTCATAGGCCATTGATGGAATTGGATCAGTCGACGGCTGGGTCTCTGAAACGCCGTGGATACATGGAGAAAGCAAAGACAGGCTTGGTCGTTGATCGTCGTCTACCCCATCTCCCCTATGCAAATACCTATACCCTACTACACTAAGTACCGGTCACGCAGTGGAGGAGGGGTTACCAGGCTGGGTACTATCTTCAGTACTTGATCGTCAACTCAACAGCAGCCACATGATTCCTGCCTTGACCTTGAAGCATTATCGAGGCTGGAAGATACATATTGTGATGAGTGACGAATTGACAACGAGCCGGAGCTATTGACGTATTGCTGTCGCTGATTTCAGTGCAATACCATCATTGATGCGGGTAGAAGTTGCATTAATCAGGGCTTCCGAGAGTGATTGCTGCTAATAAACTCTATTTCAAGCCCTGGACCCAACTAGAAAACCCTGGCCTCCTAGCATCTTCGGTGCCCAGGTGTCTTTTGTGGGCTAATCTTTTTTAGTTGACAGGGCGGGCTGGTGGGTTGCGCATAGATGGCTAGCGGAAGGGAAAGGAAAGCCCTGGTCAGGGGGGGTTTGGACGCGTAACCTTCAACTTGTTCGCCAAAGAAAACCACCCACCAAGTAGAAGGTTCGGGTCGATTACTGTAAAGCGCTTGAGTTCAGTTCAGGAACGCTGTCACCGCTACTGTAAATGCTTGGCTGGCAGGTCGTAGTTCGGATGAAGTGTTTATCTTCTTGTCTTCGATATTCTTATTCTTTTCGGCAGTCGAGGGCGGGATAAACAATTCGATCGATATGCCAGCTCACTTAAGTGGTAGTTGTGAGAACACAACGACCGATTGGAGTTGTCCCCCAGTCGCGATTCATCCACGCAATCGATCCTTCGCGCACGTCAATGTAGGTATGCAGATATACTGTGCCATACTGTACAATATGGAAAATTTCTAAGGGCTGATGCCGCTGCGGGAATTCCTCCGCGGGTCGGTTCAGGACCTGTCCGGTAGGCCTGTCTGGCAGATCATTCGAGCGGGTAGAGAAGCAGCGCTGTGGCACGGTGCGACGAAGCTTTCATCCCTCTACCCAACTACCACCACACCAACCACATCCAATGAGAGAAAGTACCGACCAACAAGCAATTGGCGAGTTACAGATGTAGTAGTCGTCGTATGTAAGAAGTAGCAGGTCGATTATGTTCGATGCCATTGTTTGTTATACAAGTAACAGTGATTTACTTGATTCATTCAAAAGGTTTCGCTAAAGGTTAGCTGGTTCGCTACAGCTTTGATTTATACTGTACATACGCGAAAGCCAGCGCCTATTATAATGACTCCGAATACCAACAACCTCGTGTTCCCTTAGCTCGTCATATATGTACATGCAGTTCTCAGGCTTGAGTTTGCACTCTACCCCGTAGAGGGGGGGCTCATACTAGAATCTCATGGCTGCGAAGGAGGTACGTCGATAAGTTATGGTATGGTATTATATCGTATTGAGACTCAGTCTTTGCATGCATGTAACCTATATATGTGTGTAACTTTCAAGGCCCAGAAGCGGGATTACTGCAGCAAGGAAGGTCACATATTCTCTATTGGCGGCGACCAGGGGTAAATAAGATGGGATTCAGTTAACCTCTCTCGTGATCCTGTAATGTGCCGCACGCATCTCGTTTGCCTACAAACACACAGGTTACTTACTTATGTAGCTCCACACCCTCTTCATGCGAATAACGAATGTTTCGCCCATATTCCTAATCAGAGTTGCTGGCAGTGTTGACGGTTGACAGCAATACGAAGGCGAAGGCGTAAGGCGAAGTAGAACGTAGTAGTATAATAAGAAGCGCCACCGCACGCTCCAGCCAGCAAGCCGTACATGTGGGATGGAGTACCTTCGGGCAAGTATACTGTGTAGGGATACATCAATACCCGTCGACAAGGACAGCCCGTCCAATGAATTGCCATCATCTGTGATTACGCGTAGCTCAATCTTGCTCAATCTAGACTTGTGGGACCAATCACTCGTTTTCCAAAAGCTCAAAGCGCCACGCGCGGTGCACTCAGCTTTCCACGTTCCTTGGCAGCTTGGCGACGGATGGGACTTGTAGTACCTTCTAAGGTTAGCAAAGGGAATATTTCTTCAATAGCCGAGAATAATGGCAGATGGATAGCAGATGGGCTGGTTCGTGGTGGCCTGAAAGAAAAAAAAAGTTCGGATAATTGCGAGCGACTAGTTGGGAATATAGTTCAGCTGACAGGAACGGCGCGTCTATAGTTAGGACCGCGCGAAGAGATTCATAAAGATAGCAAATGAAGCAAAGGAGAAGAGGAAAAGAGAATAAAAATAGATGCCAGAATACAGACACATCGAGTAACACAGGAAACAGGAAGGTGAGTTGAACAACCAGCAGACTGGTGGTCACCAACATCAATTAAGGATGAATGTCGGGTGTGATACTGTATGAACTCAGGCAATACCCTGGTAACCTTCTCCTTTTCGTTAATCTGGTGTTTTAGTTGTTTTTTTCCCCCTTCCTTCTCCATGCAGCATACTGCTGGAGGCGAGCGGCGATGCACGACAGTCCAGGTCAGGCACAGCACAGGTACTAGATTGCTGCACTGCACAGGGTTCTGCACAGGGTTCTGCACAGGGTTCTGCACAGGGTACTGTACAGGGAGACAGGGGGGATGGCCGACCACCATTTTCTGCTTTAGTCTCATTAACCAGCCCCCCTGAACATCCGAACGAAGGAGGATACAGCAGACTCCACACCTTTCCCATCCGGGCCCACCACTGCCAGCTCCGTTGTTCCTCGCCATCAAGCTACCTACTCGAGTTACTTGCATTGAGCCCAGTACCTACGGACTACACCCTTATGCGCCTATCTTCATACCGTCAATCTCCCTCCGTGCTAGGTGCTAGGGGTAAACGAACTAGAAGTCCAACTAGAAGTAGAAGGGGGACCCTTTTCCTCGAGTACATCTAATGTAATTACCCACTTGCCCTCCCACCCTTTACGAGGCCAAGTTCTCTCTCTTCCTACACTCGCTCGGGACTCAACTCCTTCTTCTTGGGATAGCTATTTCTTCTCTTTTGCCTTTTTTTTATTACTTCCTCACTGTCTATTTCTCTACGACAGCTGGGACTTGATTGCTGCTATACCAACTGACACTCACCTGTCGGAAGGTCTGCCTTTCCTCTTTCTTTTTATGCTTGTCTCACCTCTACCATCCGGGTACTGAGGTGTAAGTCGTTCTTTAACTCCAGTTGTGTAAGACAACAGAACCGAGCTCTCCACGCCAGCTCATCCCGTCCCCTAACCATACCATTTCTCAGTCGCCTTGTCGCAGCTGTCAAGTCAACGGCTCCTGTCATCTGCTACACCAAGCCACGACGACTAAATTGCTTGGACCGCTCAAGAACGTGCGACCTTCTTATATGACGCCCGCTGGTTAACCGCGGAAGAAAGAAGACGGTCCCATATACACCCCCCCTGAGCACTCCCGTATAGTGTACACAGCAAACATTGCGATCACTACTTACCATGGGAGCTAAGATGCCCGCACCACACCAACGGTTTTTCAGTATGAGAAACCCGTTCTCAAGATGCGTACTGTTCGCAGTCGCGCTCTTGTTCCTGTTAGCCCTCACTTGGAGAACCGACAGGATAGACGATGTAACAACACATATTATAAAGGCGACTACGCCCAAGGCCAAGGGGGCGAACTCGCAGCAACCCCTTGGAAGTGAGCATGCGGCAGCCGTGGACGTTGTCCCGGTCTCCAACCATGTTATGGACTGCGCCATCAACACCACCGACATGGCCGCGTTACAAGCCAAATACGAGCTTAACAACGGATTCGAATACTTCAAGCGCTACGTCAAGATTAACCGCGAACCCATTGCCCGGAAATCCATGACCAAGCTTCAGCAGGATTTCCTCCCGACTGCTTTCAAGGTTATCGACTCGAACTTCCCGGACAGCTATGGCGAGGAAAAGTGCACCCCGCCGCTGCAAGTCTCCGTTCCGGAATCACCCTATCCTGCCTCAGGCAACCTCAGCGATTTCATGTTCGGTGTCTCAACCACATTCAAGAGATTCAGCTCGAGCAAGACGAGCCCCGTGAACGAATGGACGTACTGGTTGACCGATGGCAAGGGCAAGTCCAACGGTGGCAAGCTGGTGCTTCTGCTCCTTGATGCATCGGAGGAGCAGATTCTGGAGGCCAAGACCATCTTGACCGAGCGTGGTGTGGATGTTGACGTTTACCACTCCGACTCGCGCATGGAAATGGCCGTCCGCTACCTCACCTTAGTCCCGACCTTGTACAACCACCCTGAGCGCCAGAACAAGAAGTGGCTCGTCACTTGCGACGATGACACTTTCTTCCCCAGCGTCCACAAGCTCACCCAGAAATTCGAGGAATACGACCCAACCGAGCCGCTCTACGTCGGTACCCTGTCCGAAGATGTAAACAATGTTGACCGCCATGGATCCCAAGCTTTTGGTGGTGCTGGTGTCTTCCTCTCCGTTCCATTGGCTGCTCAAGTCAATGCCAACTACGATAGCTGCAAGTCCGACGAGAAGATTCGCGAGTCCAACTCCGGCTGGGGTCCTCAGGGTGACATCCTTCTTCGCAAGTGTATCTACGAGAACAGCGATGTTCGCCTGAGTGTCCTGCATGGTCTATACCAGCTTGATCTCTACGGCGACCCGTCCGGATTCTACGAGGCCGGTCTCCAGCCTATCTCCCTGCACCACTTCAAGGGCGGCGGTTGGCACTCGGCCCTCCCTTGGCAGTACACCAAGATCGCCCACATTTGCGGCGAGGACTGCGCCTTCCAGCGTTTCCGCACCAAGGACGACTTTGTCCTCTCGACCAGCTTCAGCGTGGTGAAGTACCCCAAGGGTATCGACTTCAACATGGCCCAGATGGAGAGGACATTTGCTGCCGCGCCCCAGGACAAGGGCTGGAACTTGGATTACGTCTTCGATCCCCAACGCCCCAGTCTGCTGAAGACGGGCAGGAAGATCAGCTGGGACCTTCAGGAGGCCACAGTGAACGACGACAACACCGTTACCCAGATCTATGTGCGCAAAGCGAACGACTGGAGATGGGTTGACCCCGAGAACAACCCCTTGTCGTCAAACGACGGCATCATCGAGCTTGTGTGGGTGCCTTGAAAACCTGCATACTAGAAGAAATGAGATATGACCCATTCAATGACACCTCTCTTCGCTCTCGACATATTCCCCCTTCAGCCGTTCTTTTTTATACGGCATTATACAGGTTTTTGCACCCACAGAGCTCGGTCGATCTCCTCTTTTGAGTCTGGCCGTTAGACTTTCCGTCGCCGCTCCGGGTCCTTCAGGGAAGCAGCTGTGGCCCCGACTCAAGGAACACTCCAGAGTTGGGCCGATACGCCGCTGCTTCTCCTCGCTAGGACAGACGAGAATACGGCACTGCCGATCCTACCACTCGCAGTACCTTGCTCGCCTCCTAAGGACCCCTTCCAGTATCAACGATAATACATAATTCTTGCCAACTTTGCTCGTCACCTTCGCCTTCACCACTGTCATTCAACCACCATATTCATTAGCCCCCGTTTTAAATCGAGCTACGGCGAGCCCGGCGTTCAGCAATGACGACCTTTCAGCAAACATCCTGCACATGTGTATCGGAGTACGGACGGCCACCTGCAGGCAACCAATTTCTTGTTACTCTACCAATCTTTGTTTTATCTATTTTCTGCTCTGTTCCAACATGTTTGCGATCTTGTAACGCGATAGACTCATTTGAAGTGGAGTTACCTTGGTGTATAGATGATGTTCTTGGGAAGGTTCTTCGAATCATGAATGTTTGCTTTTTGCTCTTTTTGTGTAAAGCACATTCAGACTCGGCCCGGCGATTTGGCAATGTTTTGGGGATCTTTTTCATCAAAGGCGAACAAAGCGAAGGCGGGCGGTCGGTCTTGCAGCTTGCAAGCAGCTTGCCTCGGATGGGATTTCGGCAATTACCCCTGGATCTCGAAGTGCTCGGAACAGGGTCCTGCGATGTCCTCGAAGGCAGAGCACAGTAAATAGGCAATGCAGAAAATACCAAATGTATCAACAAACCACAGTTACAGAATGTCGTGATTATGAGACGACTGAGAGTGGATGGAGGTGGGCAGTACAAGTTGAACCTGAAACGTACCTGCCCTCATGTGTCCGGATCGCGTCTTTCCAGAGATCCGAAATCTGTGATCGTAGCCAGGGATAACAACCTTCGCAAATCAATATTGCAACGGTGCTGAAAATAGTATACTGTGATGGATGATGATCTTATGTAACAGAGGAGGGAACTTGACGTCTGCCAGAGAAACGGAGTATCGAGGTCTCACTACTCCCGTATACAGAAGGATCGGAAAGAGCAAATAGCGGATAGAGCCGTAAGCCACTTAAGTGGACGTCAGCCACCCGCCTCCAAAGCCACCCGAGGTACTTATCCAGCCAGACAGGACCCCGCCAACCAAAAAGGTCGTTTATCATTGCAGGATGAAGTCATTGCTGTTGTCGCGAACTTCGGCCTGTGCTTGATCACAGGTACCTTCCATTTTTGCCCAACTCTGCCGTTTGCGTTGAACTGGCTTCTGGTGTTCTAGGTACTCGTAGCGAGCCAGCTCTAGTAATTCTCACATCTATTTTACCTACTTCTTTATCCGAGACCTCATCCAAAAACCTACCAGATGCAAAACAATATCCTCGCCGTCCCCTTCCGCAAGGGGACTGCGCTTTCGCTGTCAACCGCGGTGCGACAGTACATCTCGACCAAATATGACCAACACCCAGACATGTTCCGACAAGACCTCGAGGTCATCGATGCCCTGCAGCGAGACGCCGTCAACGTTCGGGAGGCGCACCAGAGCGGCGTCAAGAAGCTACAGGCCTATGCCGCCCAGCTAGTGTGGATGGGCGGCAAGTTTCCCATTGATATTGGCGCCGACTTCACCTGGTATCCCGCGCTGGGATACAACACGGAGCGACCCATTGTGCATAACAATCTCAAGTTCGAGCTGGCCAACATCCTGTACAACCTGGCGGCGCTGTACTCGCAACTCGCCATCGCGAGCAACCGATCGGCCACCGAGGGCCTCAAAACGGCCGCGAGCTACTTTAGCCTGTCGGCAGGCGTGCTCAAACATCTGAAGGATGAGATCGTCACCGAGCTGCGCACCACGCCGCCCGAGGATATGGATGAGCACACCCTCGAGTCGCTGATGCAGCTGCAGCTGGCCCAGAGCCAGGAGTGCTTCTGGCAAAAAGCCGTTATGGACGGCTACAAGGACGCCTCCATTGCCAAGCTGGCCGCGCGAGTTAGTGACTTGTACAACACGGCGGGCGAGGCGGCCATGCGGTCCGAGGCCATCAGCAGCAGCTGGATACACCACATGAGTGCGAAACACCACCACTTCGCCGCCGCGGCGCAGTACCGGGCCGCGTGCGACTGTCTAGAGAAGAGGAAATACGGAGAAGAGGTCGCGCGGTTACAAGACGCAGTCGCATGCGTCAACGAAGGCCTGAAAGAGACGCGAGGCGGATACTTGAGCAAAATTGTGGTGGACGACCTTAACGGCCTGAAGAAGCGCGTGGAGGAAGACTTGAAAAGAGCTGAGAAGGATAACGACATGATTTTCCTCAGTAAGTGTCACTTCCTATAAATGGACGATTTGAGGACATGCATAGGATCTAACTTTACCCGCCCAGATATCGTACCGCCAAAATCGGAACTCAAAGTCCTCGATCGGGCCAATATGGCGCTCGCACGTGTGCCGCCAGAAGTTGCGTCACCGCTGGATCACTTAGGAGAGAAGTGCGAGTTTGGGCCGGCACTGTTTACGAAGCTGGTCCCATACTCAGTCCATATCGCAGTCTCTATCTACGAGGAGCGACGGGACCGGCTGGTCAACCAAAATATCATCTCCGAGCTGGAAGTTCTCAACGAACGGATACACGAGATACTATCTTCACTCAACCTGCCTGGGTCCATACAGGCTTTTGAGAAACCTCTGGGGCTGCCCGGGACTTTGGTACAGCATGCCGAGGAAATCAGGCAAGCCGATGCGATCAATCGATTGCAACGGAGTTTTGCCGACATCGACAAGCTGAGAGCTGCTGATATAGCTGTTTTTGAGGAAGGAAAGGAGTTGCTTCAAGCAGAAGAGGAGGAGGATAACCGCCTCATACGGCGGTACGGTACTGAACGTTGGGCTCGCCCGGAAAGTCGCCTTGAGCCATCCCAGGGAGTAAAGCTCTGGAATCAGGTGGCAGAAGCCGAGGGTTGGTTCGGCAACAGTGCTAGCAGTGATGGAGTGGTGCGCGACAAGTTCCGGGCTATCGAGCCCATTCTAGCAGTACTTGCTGGGTCTGACCGGGGCATCATGGACTTTGTGCCATCGTCCCGGCGCACCGAGATCCCCGAGTCTCTCAAACCAGCCATCGGCCGTTTACGAAGTGCTTACAACGATGTTACACGCCTCGAGAGCCGGAGGAGGCGCAAGGCCGAGGCGCTTCGAGAGAAGGCCAAGAGTGACGATATCAAATCCGACATATTAGCCGAAGCGGCGCGGCTTGAGCGCTCGCAGGCTGTCGCGACCGCGATTGTGCCCGCGCATTTCGAAGACTTCTTCGAGAAGCGCTTGGATCTGCTCTACGAGCCGGAACTGGAGCTCGTCCAGAAGGAAGGGGCCGAGCAGGAGAAGTTGATCAACGACTTGATCCGCGTCAACCGTGAGTTTGAGAGCCAGAAGAAGATTGTGGGTGACAAGGGCAACCGGGAGCGCGAGCAGGCCCTACAGAAGCTCGAGAACGCCTACTACAAGTACAAGGAGCTCGTCAGCAACGTCGAGGTCGGGCGCAAGTTCTACAACGACCTGAGCCGGATCGTAGGCGGTTTCCGCGACGGATCTCGGTCCTTCGTGACGGAGCGGCGGAGGGAGGCACGCATGATTGAGGACGACATCAATATGCCGCCCTTGCACGGGCTTTCTCTCGATCATCAACAGCAACAGCAGCAGGCAAGCCAGGCTCAGGCATTCTATGACCAACAACAACAGCAGCAACAAGCGCAACAACAAGCGCAACAACAAGCACAGCAGCAACAACAAGCACAGCAGCAACAACAGCAGCAACAGCCTCCGCGACAGCCGGTTCACAGTCCGGCGGAAGCACGCATACAATCCTGGGGGGCACCTCCGGCCGAGACTGTGGCGCCGCAACCCCAACAGCCGAGAGCGAACCCGATGCAAGCCATGTGGAATCCAGAGATGGGCATCAAGTTCGGAGGCGGACCACCCCCTTCTGGAGCTCCTGGACAGGGCGCGCCCAAGGGCGGTCAGACTACGTGGGATCCCAAAGCTGGGATTCGCTTTGGTTGATTCTTGTATTGAGTTGTGTGGCTGCACACCAAAGGAAGAGCGGAGTGGGTCTTTAATACAACATTGGCAAAGTCGGATACAGAGACGTCGTCTGCTCGTATGCTGCGACAGAATCGCACTATAGACATTTTCCGGGCTACATGACACACAGCTCCTACGTACCTTACTTTAATACTGGATTTGTCCCCCATATTCACACAATAATCTGGCATTTGTATGATTTTGCAGGGCTTTTGGTAGATATAGATAATCACAGCATCACATGAATGAAGGAGAGGAAGTTGGAGATAGCAACAAAAGACTGCTGCCAAGCACCAATCCAGCACCAACGAGCCTCAACGTGCGGCTTGCAGTAGAGCTATACTAAAAACAGCTGCTCCGACATGTTTGATCCTGGCCATCTGTGGTTGCGAGCATGGGACACAGGACACTAAGAGGGAGCGGCCTGCATTTATACTCCACTTGGAGGCAGCGAACCACCACACACGACGTACATAACCCCCGGGAGCCCCACGATGTTGGCGGGTAATATGTGGTATCCATCACACCACAGCCGGCCGGCTTCGGGTGATAACGAGTAAGTAAGAGTGGAAAAGAAAGCGGCCGCCGAAGTTGTCTGTCGGAGTGCGGTAGCAACGACGAATTACCCTTTCCAGTCACACCGCATCACGGTCATTAGCTGTTGGTTCGATAGTTTTGAGAATTTCTATGGAACCCAACCCACACAACAACCTACTTTTCGTGGGGGGAGGAGGGGGGCAAACAGAAGCCTCCCTGTTGCTACTGCACACACCGGTATTGTGCTACCCAACCGGCATTCTTCGCTTAGATCCGTGAGTGCGGCGCCGAGGGCTTTGGGTCTAGCCGTGGACCACCCTGGACCCCTAGACCCCGACTACTGGCACCGAAGCTTCTTTCGTCGGTAGCTGACCCAACAAAATCATGTCAAGCCCTGAAAGCCCTTTTGGCATATATATTTATTGAAGATCTACATAGGTATCTCTTCCTTCTAACTCATGAGGCGGCTTGGTACAGGCGGCATGATATAGCAGCTTCCTGTGCGCTTTCCCGGGTTCCTCGTTGTTGTGAGATTCTTCTTCTAAGTTACGTTCTTTTAAATACTTAGATAACCAGTCGGCGTCATGACGGTTGTCGTAGCAGCACCGCTGCCGCTGCGGAAGAAGCAGCGCCTCAGCGGCGGCTCGCTCATTGCTGTCATTACCCTGGTTGATGCCGGTAAGCAAGCAGCAGCAGCTCCCCTTGCACGTTGTCAATGACCAAAGCCCGACGAGGAGAGGAGAGGCCCGGCGTGTACACTTCGTCCAGAGGGAATGGTACTGATATGATTTTATGATAGTGTCGTCGTGCTGGTTTGGATATTGTCAGGTAAGATATACGAAATCTTCCCTTGCTATATCGTCATTGACCAGTCGACGAATGTGTCGTCAAACATTGAGGAATGAGATGGCGTAGAACAATTCGGACTGACCTTGCTGCGATCATTGAATCGGATAGGGTGTCTTCGCCGGTGTGTTGGTCTCCGAAGACTTTCAAAGGATGTTCCCGCAGACGAACGATGCGAGCATATCTGGTATTGTCACGAGCTGCTTCCTGGTATGTCTGTATTCTTTTGTTTCGTGAATTTCCATTGCGAACGACCCTCTGTTAAAGCCTTCGTGAACCTTTCCTCTAACTGAGTTAACTCATCCGAACAGCTCGGCGCTTTCTTCGGCGCCATCGCCGCCTTCGTGCTGGGCGACAAGCTCGGCCGCAAACGCACCATCGCCCTGGGCCACAGCCTCAACCTCGTGGGCGCGGTCCTTCAGTTCACGAGCTGGCACCTGCCGCAACTCATCATTGGCCGCATCGTCAACGGAATCGGCATGGGCATGACGTCCACCATCAGCCCCGTCTACCTCGCTGAGTGCGCGCGATCGCACCTGCGGGGCCGCCTCCTCGTGGTCGGCGCCAGCTCCAACGTATCGTGCTTCTGCCTGGCCAACTGGATTAGCTACGGCATGTACTTCCACGACCACGGCGCCGGCGGCCCCATGCAATGGCGATTCCCGCTCGCGTTCCAGCTTGTTTTCGCGGCAGTCTTGCCGTTGTTGACGTATGTGCCAGAGTCGCCCCGCTGGTTGCTGCTTGTCGACCGCGACGAGGAGGCGCTGCGAGTTATTGCGCAGATCAGCGGCAGCGGCAAGGGCAGTGGTGGATCCTCTCCTGCCGAGAGTGAAAGCGATGAGGGCGACGATGATCGACGGCAGGAGGACCCCGTGGTCGTTGCTGAGTACCGCTCCATCAAGACGGCGATCCGGTTGGAGCGTGAGAGCCGCGTCCCGCTCATCGACGTGCTGTGCCACCGCGACCAGACGCAGAACTTCCGCCGGCTCTTGCTGGCTTGTGGGACGCAGTTCATGCAGCAGTTTTCGGGAATCAACGCATTAGGTAAGTCGTGGACTGAGACCTGTAACCATCGGGGAGGTTGTGTTGTGTCGTGGTTGATGTGGAGGGAGTTAGGCATCCCAACAGACAAAATGGCACACCCGAAGCGAGCGGTCGTTAGAAAGGCTTACACTAACAAACTCCTCTCTTGAAAAGGCTTCTATTTCCCTACCCTGTTGCATGAGAACGTTGGCTTCGACGAACAGATGAGTCGACTGCTCACAGCTGTCAGCGGCACTATTTACTTAGTCGCCGCCTTCTGCAGTCTGTTTGTCATCGACCGTGTTGGTCGCCGGAAGTATGTGTATCTCCATCTCCATCGCCATCTTCCCCAAATGGACGCCTCGGACTTCACCGATACATATCTGTGGAACTGACTCAAGTGTGTGCCTCGTAGGTTGATGTTGAACGGTGCCGTGGGCATGTCGATCTGCCATCTCGTCGCGGCCATCTGCTTGAAAGCGGGTGAAGATGACCCCTCGAAAACTAAGACGGTAAGTGCCTGCCTGCCTTTATCAGACTCGATGAAGACTCGATGCTTCCTGCTCTCAAGAGAACAGCAGGAATAAAAAGACAACAGCAAGAGTATTGTGGATGACTAGCTGATATTTGAGTCGTGTGATAACAGATGGGCAACGTCACAGTGGCCATGTTCGTCCTGTACCACGTCTTCTTCTCACCGACCTGGGGTGGTGTTCCCTGGGTCTACTCGGCAGAGATCAACTCGCTCGGTAAGAAGCATATTTCTGGGGCAGTCTTCTCTCTACTCTGACTGCATTGCTCCCCCTATCCCCTGCTGGAACTGGAAGGGGAATACTAATGCCTGAGTGTGTCGATAGGTTGGCGTTCGCGCGGCGCGGCAGCGGCTACGGCGACCAATTGGCTGATGGCATTTGTCGTGGTACAGTTCACCAAGGCCGGCGTAGATAACTTACGCTGGGCGTTCTATCTAAGTATGTTTCTTTCCAACTGTTTACCCCCTTGCCTTCTTACCTGGCTGGCACCAGGCATGACTTCCTTTGGCCACCGTCACACACACACACACACCTCCACACCACCCCTGAGACAATGCGCGCCTACCCCATTAGGTTCTACCTTCTACTAACACCGTCGACCCAATTGATAGTATTTGCGGCTTTCTGCTTGTGCTTCGCCCCCGTCGTCTTCTGCTTCTACCCCGAGACGTCAAACCGCACGCTGGAGGACATGGATCAGATCTTCATCCGGAACCCGTCCGTCCTGGTCTGCGGCAACAACGAGATGACGCAGCGGGCGCGGCCTCAGGCGCTCATCGATTCAGAAACCGAAAGGATTGCTCAAGGTGCTGCTGACGTGGGCGGCGCAGGCGCAGGCTCGGGCTCGGGCCCGACGGCACCCACGCTGGTGGTGTAGCGCTTCTTTCTTCCAGAATAGCATGATATGGATTTCGGTCGGCTGCCGACAACCTAGAATAGGCGCGCGTGTATGTGGAAGAGGGCATCATGGTATGCATGCTTTCTCTTGGCATGCAAGGAGGAGAAAATATTACGATGAGTATTCATGGAGGGCCCTTTATTTTAATATGATATGATGAGGTATGAAATGTTTGGTTGGGGGGTCTGGTGGTATGGAAGCTTGGCATTTTCAATAATAGATACCCTTGGCACTCTCTGGCACACGCTCTCCTCTCGCATATCATAGGCGAAAGCAGGAGGCTCGGACTTTCTTTTTGTCGTTGAGTTGTGTGCAGAAAAGTGTGTGATACCGTAAAATGGCGTTCGGAGCGACCGTGAAATAACTTGGTACGGCGTATGCCGTCTGCCATGAACGGAATTCTATCGCCGGGGCCGAAACAAAGCAATGATAGTCAATCCTTTGGCTCCTTTCGTTCGGAGCTATGCAATCCTAATCCCAATAATCCGCTTTTCTCGCCGTTATCGTGGCAGAGCCTACCTACGTAACACAAGGCATAGAATTTATTTTATTCCGACCTTCAGGCTCTGCTGCACTTCTGTTCTGTAGGCAACAGATAGGCCCCTAGCCAGTCAACGGGCCCGGCCGGCTGGGTCAACAACACATTGAACGATACCGATCAAACCAATGGCTGGGAGGCTACGACGATCCCTTGCCGTTCTTGTTTGTCTACTTCTCGAAAATGTTAAAAGAGTCCACATATATGTTCCCCGGGTCTTATGAGCCGCACCTTTCAATCCTGACTGGACAGCCTGGTGGCTCGTCTGCGGCGTGCGCGGGTATGGCGGCAGCATATATGGCATTCCTGTTGGATCCCGAAGCGCCTGTCTACCATTGCGCGTGCGTTGACAACATATGCTCATCCGGGGACCGAGTTTCAATGGCTGCTGCAATGGCACCTCTCCTTCGGGTGCGTGGTATGTTTTGCATCACAACCAACAAGCCAACCAGCAGCCCGAAGGCTGACAATAAAGAAGCAGAAGGAGTAGGAGGACATGCAATTCCTTCCCTCGCATAGCCCCCATCGTTTCCTACAAGGCTTTCTTCTACGGAGTAAATCCATCCCATTTGTTGTGTGACCTGTTACTCTCATTTAGAAAGCAGAAATAGCGACGATAACAGCCGGCTCTGTGTCGTTCTTTTCTGTACTTTGTACACGTTTCACTGTTTGAATCCTAGTTCACTATCCATCAGTTTGTCCTTTAAGGCGGATGTTTGCCAGGTCACACAACGTCGGAAAATACGCAATCTCTGAAGCCGGGACTGGAACGGCGAGCAGACACGTTGAGTGCTTCCCTTCGGAGTTTTAATGGTGATACAATTTCTCTTTTTTTTCATATATTAGACGAATACCCCTGATTTCGGAACTAGTGGAGGATAGCATCACCCATCCATATAGTGCAAATTTCCACACACTTGCTCTGTAGAGTCAAGAATGGCTACCCAACAAGTCTTCAGGCAGCATGACGACTCCGATCCTTCCCTTCCGTCAAGGCCAAACACCATGACCACCACGGTCAACTCTTCCGCCAGCGATTTGAGAAGGGGTAACGCCCCGCCGAAATCGACAGAAGTGGTCCGATCGAGGGAGTTGCCGAACAGAGATACGCCAGATCTCATCGATAAAGTGCGCTACAAATATGCCTCAACGTACCGCAAGATCTTTGGCGGGATATTTACCATCAACCTCGCCGTGTTGGTCGCAGTTCTGGTTGTAACCAAGGCGGATCCGGCTTCGTGGATCATCGTTTCCATAGCTTCAGCGAACCTTATGTGCTGCCTCTTGTTCCGCCAGGAGAACTTCGTCAACCTCTTGTACGAGATTTTTACTTGCGTTCCTCACTCATGGCCCCTCGGCCTCCGCAAGCGCCTGGCCAAGGTCTACCACTACGGCGGCTGCCATAGCGGCGCGGGCACCGCTGCCGTGGTTTGGTACTTCCTGTACACGGCACTGGCCACGAAGGACTTCGTCAACGACCCGCAATCCGATGTACTGGCCAACATGGTGACCAGTTGGATCGTGGTGTTGATGTTTCTGTTGATCCTGACCGCGGCGCACCCGAGCTTGCGACGGCGCTATCACGACTACTTCGAGATATTCCACCGGTTCGCGGGCTGGACGGCGCTCGTGAGTTTCTGGGTGCAGGTAGCATTCGCCGTTCAGGTGCGAGCGCGGCAGAAGGGTCAGCCCGTTGGGATCGTGCTCGTCACATCACCTAACTTCTGGTTCTTCTGCGTCTCGACCTCGTGCAGCCTGCTCTCGTGGTCGCGTCTGCGGCACCACGCCGTCTACCCAGAGAAGCTCAGCGACCACGCCACGCGGCTTCACTTTCGGTACCGGCCCATGCAGCCCTTCTATGGCGTCAAGCTGAGCGACGCGCCGCTAACCGAGTGGCACGCCTTCGCCACCATCCCCGACACCACTGCTACCACCACCACTAGCGACGACGGGACGGAGAAGGGGAAGACGGCGAAGATCACGGGTTTCAGCGTCGTGGTCAGCAACGCCGGAGATTGGACGCGCAAGCAGATCGCAGCAGCGGAAGGGCGCAAGCTTTGGATCCGCGGCGCTCCACTCCATGGTGTGCTCTACACAAGCCGCCTGTTCCGACGCATCGTGGTGGTGGCGACGGGCTCCGGCATTGGACCCTGCTTGTCGCTCATGTTTGCGAACCAGACCCCCGTGCGCGTGCTCTGGAGCACGCGGGACCCGCAGAAGACATACGGCGACGACGTGGTCGCTGCGGTTCGCGGAGCAGATCCAAAAGCGGTCATCTGGAACACGACGGAGCGCGGGTACCCAGACATCGTCGCCGAGACGTACCAGCTCGTCCAGGACTCGGATGCAGAAGCTGTCTTTGTCATCTCGAACCCCAAAGTCACGGACAAGTTGGTGATGGGCATGTTGGTGAGGGGTGTGGCAGCCTATGGGGCCATATTCGACTCTTGAGGTGGTCAAGTTGGGACCAGGCCAACCTCATCGGTCGTTGGTGGTCTGATGAAGAGCGCCCAGGAAACGAGTGGTGGCTTGTAAATATCATACCGTTTTGTATAGGTTTGACTTCAGCTTGAAGTATAGTATTTGAATACGCCGAGACTTGTCCGGATCATGAGGGTTGCCAGCCAATTCCTGACAGAATTTTCACCCCAATGAAACAATGGCCGGATAACTGCAGGTGACACGTTCGAATGTCACCTCGCTTTCGTATCTGAGATGGGGTTGTCGGTTGGTTCGTGTTCTCATATGGTTAGATTGACAGCGACCGAAGTTGTGACGAGAGAAGACGGCAGAATGCATCTCAATTCGCGGGTTGCAATAAGATGATAGGCAGGGGCGTGCATGATCACAGCACACCGTTCCCGAGCTGCTGGGTAAATACAAGGTCATATTGCAACGCTGAGTCCTGTTTCTTGGGACCTTGTGTCACACCGGTCGGTAAAGCACTTGCCTGCCTGCGTGTGCAGATCTGCTCAAATATCCACACGCATACCATAATGGAACGACGATGACGAGCAGGAGTGCAAGCGGCGGATGAGGGTCATGGCTACTTGCCTCTCATTGAGCGGACGGAAGTGGCAACGAGTGATTGGGTGCCCGCCAATCTGGGAAATGCAAGGAGTCGAGCTGGAAATAAAAAATAAACAGCACACAGACCTTTGCCGACGGCATCCCACTTGAGCTGAGCTTGGCTGGGGAGGGGAAAAGCAATCTCCCGCGCGCGAGAACGGCTGCCTTCCATGCTGGTGAAGGAAACCCCGCAACGAGACGAGATTGATTGGATGCCAAAGTTACGGAAGATAGATTGACCATGAATTGGCCTGCAGCGAATGCAGCGCATGCATATTCGTTGGCCTGTTCCAGGTTCTGTCTGGGGGAAGACCCAGTTGCCAGCAGAATCGCGATTGGCGGGTCAGGGGTGCCGAAAAAAAAAGGAGCAAACCAGACTGTCGGGTCTGCTTACAGATACAGAGTCCTCGCCCCATAGGCTGAACAGGGCGGCACATTTCCCTGCTTACCTATGCTTACCTTACTTTATCTTGCCATCCCACCTCGATCTTCCTATTCTCACTGTTCACGGCTATTGTATTCTTTCTATCTACGTTTTCCTGGTTACAATATACTAGGTATCGTTCAGCACTACGGCCACGAGAATAGAGAGATCAACGTTGCCCTATATCACGCCTCTCCCCTTTGCGAATCGCCAAGGCGCTTCCGTCACCGCACCTTTTCGCGCCCCTTCTCCTCGACAGTCACGTCAGCTCCCCTCCTGCACTTATGTTGCCTTTCATGTCTTACCCGCCTCACCCGCCTGTCTATCACGTACCTGTCTGTGACACAGATACGGCTATCCATGTACCTACGTTAGTATTCTTTCGAAGTCCTTATCCCACTCGTTCAACGGTGTAGGTCCGGCTGCTAATGTTATCAAATAGGCCATATTCAGTCTACGACGTCCAATCAGAGACGGAGCCTACAAGTGGCAGAACATACCAAAACTTCAAGCCAGGTCGTAAGTAGTACGCTGGGAAGACCCGGCTGGTTTGATTTCTAACAGAATCCAGGCTACCCTTTCCCAAATGATGATACCGAACAGGAACGAATGGGTAGGTTTGTTCCGTGTTGTTTCAGCTCCAACCCGCTAGAGATTTCTCCTTTGGCCTTCCATAGCTGACAATGTCTTCCAGACATTCAGCATCACATGTTTAGAATCGCTTTGGGAAGCAAGTTATACTTGGCACCGATCAATCTCCAGAGGACAAAGTATGTTTTGGACGTCGGCACTGGCACCGGCGCCTGGGCCAATGACTTCGCGGAAGAGCACCCCCAGTGTCAAGTTATAGGCATCGATTTGTCTACGATCCAACCCTCACGGGTCCCTAATTGCACCTTTCGACGCGCAGACGCCGAGGATGAGTGGGTGTACTACCCTCGCAAGTTCGACTTCGTCTACATGCGCTGTATGAATGTCTGCTTCGATAATCCTCAAGGAGTGCTCAGGTTAGTGGATTGTGGCCAGACAAATGCTTGGCCGTCACAGAAGTTACCACGATACTGAACAGTTTAACAGACAGGCTTTCCTGAACATGAACCCCGGTGCGACGATTGAATATCAATCTTCGACATGGGAGATCTGCTCTGACGACGGTACGGCTGAAGGGACCAACCTGGAGCGATGGCTACAGCTGCTCACAGCCGGAGCGAAAGCTATGGGAAGAGATGCCCTCAGCTGTCTTCGCGTCGAGCAATGGCTCAAGGAGTTGGGGTTCGTGGACGTTCATCGCGTAGAAATACTGCTTCCAAGTAAGACCAATGCTTCCCGATCTGTCCCATGGTCCACGCAAAGTAGTATGTCCGTATTCTAACTGCCAGAGAAGCCAGCAGCTGGCCCCGGGAGAAGAGATGGAACTTGGTCGGGAAATACATGGCAGAAGACCTATACATGGGCCTGGACGGCATATCCCGACGGCTGCTCACTGCAGCTGGACTCCACACTACCCAAATCAACGAGTTCTTGCCGCTGGTCAGAGCCGATATTCGCAACACGAATATCCATGCCTACATACCATTGTAAGTTTGGTTTCCATCTCCCTCAAGTTTCCCCTGTGCGGTGTCTTGAGCTAACGAATAATCCGTAGCCAGGTTGTTTATGCGCAAAAGCCATCCCATCAGGAAATGACTCGCTGAGGCGTTGCTGGCCGAGTCTCTTCATCACCGAGATGGATCATTCAAGCGGCTTCGTAGAAACGAGTCCATACAGTATACCCGGGTCATATCTTGATTGGCATCAATTCTTGCGACGACAGGACAAATCTTCGTTATGCTCTTGCCTGGCCTAACCTCTTACGCGCTGCCAGAACAGGGCCGGTAGTCCACAACAAGAACATTGTGGAAAGTTAGCGGATCGAAAATGGCGGAAATCTGAGTAGGATTACAGTTTGCGGTACGCACATAAATGAGATAATGTAGAAGAAGAGAGAGACCATATTGGTTTCACGGGCTGGGACTTTGGTCACTTATTCGAGGCTAGGTAGACATGTAAGCCCTAAATCAAACTCCTGACGACACGGAAACTCATCTTCTTGGTTGCAGTGGTCTCATTTTGGTGTTGCAAAGGGGTTTATTTGGCATGGATATATCTTCAAACTAGCCTCGTTTCATCTGTTTGGCTGGAGATCTCTTCGACAATAAACCAATTAGGTTTTGGCAGTTCAGCTGGGCCGGCCTGGCGCAAACCGATCAGAGAAGAGGAGTCGCACTCACACGTTCCATTGAGTAGATGGACCGTACAACTGTATTTTCGTCTTCCATTCGTTGTCTTACTGCTCCTGGCTCATGTCAGTAATGGCAATGCCAAATTCCTCAACACTTGTGCGGTCATCACAGCAGTGTTATTGGATACTCATATATTAGATAGGATCAAAGTCAAGGAATACTGGCCAGCATATCCATTAATCAAACACCAGGGCACATTGTGTAATATCTCAAGGCTAGCATTATATGATGCAACCATTTATAACCACTTGGTCACAGACAGACCCATTAAACTTCCCACGCAGAACATCCAGCGGAGGAAAAAAAAAGGTTCGTGTGAATTTCAGGGGTTGCTACACCTACCTACATGATGAGTGAATATGATTTCGATTTTTCTAGATACCAAGAACCGATATATCAATGAAATATTGCAATGGTATTAACTCGCTCATAGCCAGTGTATCTTATTTGTACATACATAACCATACCATAATACATTTTACTATAGTCATCTAAACACTCGTCGTCAATACTCCTTTTTGTCGTTCCTCATAGCAGTTTTGTTTGGTAACCTAGTCCATCATAATTTGACTCTCCAAAGTCCTCTTTTACCCCACTCTCCTCCCTCAAAGCTCTGGAATACTTATGCGCGTCTCGAAGACTGTTGCTGAAGCTCAAAGGTGTTCTTGTTGTCTTCGCCAACGGCTTTGGTACGTGCCGCGGGCACTTTTGTCAGGCCATTGTGGTTCTCCTCCAAGCCGTCGCAACTGCTGCTTCTGCTGCTGCCGTCTTCTCCCACGAGATTCTTCTGTGAAGTCGACGGGCTAACCCGGACCTCTGCCTCCGAGGTGGAGGTCCACGGCTGCTTGTGGTCTGTCGCCCCTTCCCTGGGTGCCGTCGTTGTGGTGAGGTCTATATCACTGCCCTCGTCGGCGTGGTACTGGACATGAGCCTTCTTCATCTTCTGGTAGCGCCCCTCACTGTTGTTGCTGCTGCTGCTGCCGCCGCTGTGGATAGGAGGCGCGCTGGCGGCGTCGGGGTTCTCGCCCCTTGCGCGGGCGAGTAGCAGCTTCGGTGTGAAGAGCGGCTTCAGGGCCGGCACGCTGGCGCAGATGATGCCGACGTTGATTTCGATCATGGACCAGACATTAATCTACACGTAGGGCAGGGACTTATTAGCTTCTTCGGTCCTTTCTTTGGCCTTCTAACCCCTTCTTGATGTGGTATGGGAAGGGGGAGGAGGGGTGAGGTGATGATGATAGAAGCAAAAAAAGACTTACAAGACTGCCTTCCATGAACGGATCCTCTGCCAGGGTATAGGTATAGATGGAGTAGAGCCGGACGCAGGACATGGCCGTGGCGAAGGCGAAGGCGCCGAAGACGCCGTACAGTACCCAGCGGTGGCTGCGGCGAATCTGCAGCGTTTGCAGGGTGCGCAGGGGCATGCCCAGGATCCAGAAGTCCATGATGATGTTGAAGGCCGACGTGAAGTAGAAGAAGGCTGTCGTATCAATGCACGAAGCCCGCCGTGCGGCGGGCGCCAGGGTCGGATCCCACTGGAGCGAGAGGGGCCGGCACTGCCCGAACGTCACAGCGATGCAGACGATGAAAAAGACGCACAGGAAGGCGTGGGTGACCTGGCAGGCCCGGCGGAAGGACATGGTCAGGGCTATATTTGGTGGGCAAGAGAAGGTTAGACACGGAGCTCTAAGTTTGTATCTACAACAAGAATAGGGGTGAACGGGCTGTGGTGTTACTTACCAATGTTGTAGTACATGGCCACGATGGAACTCTTGGTCGTGACGATAATCACATAGTACAGGATCTCGATGGCGTAGGTGTGCTTGAGGAGTGTCTCCATCTGCCCTAACGAGAGGGTAAATATCCTCTGACCCAAGCCAGTATCCCGTGCGAGAACAATGACGGCCAAGTAAGCGATGGTGAAAAGCTGCCATATCCATGTGTAAGTGAGAGTGGCCCAGGATCCTTCCCATGTGAGAAAACATACCGTCGAAATAATTATGAGGATATCGTCAATGCCGGTTTTCCTGATTATGCCGCTCCGGATGATGGTTCGAACAATGACAAAGAATGCTGAAAATACCGGCCTCCAGTCAGATGTCTCTACTCTCAACACGAACTCAGGGGAGGGGAGAGCGAAAGTAGCACTTACTCGAGATGCTCGTGAAGACGGCAGAGATGGTGACCAAAGCATTGGCCTGATCAACCTTGTTGGGCAGTTTGGAAAAATCCATCGTGTCGTTACCCGTCGAAGCCATCCTGGCGAAGAAGAAAAATTGGCCTCGTGTACTACCCGTGATTAAGCAATGCTGGCAACAAAACCACACAACAGCTCAGGTCGGCTATAGATAGTCACGACTATCCGCTGGCCAAGAAAAGGAGAGCCGATTATATATACATATATCGCTTCCGACTCCGTGTGTTTTGATCGATGGCGAGAACCTAAAATCATAGGGGGCCCGAGCAAGGAGGCAAAAGCCGTTGAAGATGATCGACAAGGAGGCTCCTCCGTACGTTATATGATTGAATGAAACACAACAAGCTTAGTAACTGCATACGCGCAAGAGATATGGGCTATGTATGGCCAAGAGTGGACATACAAATCTAAACGAACGCCGCATCGATCTAGGATCAGAACTAACCCCTTCCCCAGGCTGCTAGTAGAGACGTCTGGGATGGGCTGATTAGGGGCCAGGGTCGCGGGGATGGTCCCTGCAAGATGGCGATTAGACGTTGCACTGCGGATCTCGTATGCATGTATGTCGATGGGTTCAACTGCACGTATCCATGTGTGTGCGCAGCGAATTTCTATGTAGTTGGCCAAACCCCACATGGTCTGGGCACTCGTGGCTATACACTTCTATACGCAAGCCTTGGCGACCACGGATTTGGAGGGGTATAGAAATTTGTGTGTAAGGGATACGGAAGAAGCCATCGAGCTAGCCTTAGGATAAATGTCATCGCGTCGTACGTCAACGCGTGAGTGAGCCCGTGCAACAATCTGTTACGACGAGAACAAAGCACATAGCAGCGGTGAGGTGCTCCCATGTCTATTCGGCCGAGCTGTGTCTCGCTCCAGCCCGGGACTTGGCTTCGTAAACCCAAGATTGAACGGGTATGGGTTCCATACTTTCTCTCAAGACATCGGTCCCATGCCAAATGAGTTCCAAGGATACAATACCAGCGGCGTGGGTGTGTCACGGTTGGACGACATCCTATAAACACCATAACTAGAGAGTTGATGGCCCAGGGTGACCGTTGCAGGAAGCCCAACAGTCCCCGGATCTCGTAAATTAAACTGCTACTGGCATTCTTTCCCGGTGTTTGTGGTTAGTATTGCTGCTCTTGGTATCGTTATTGCCGAAGACGCACTCGGACTTATGCAGTGCTTAGCCCTGTACGGTGGAGCCCTCTTCTTTTCGATCCCTTTCTTTTAGTCAAGCCGGAATAAGATAGTGTCTGTGTAGCTGAAGACCCTTGACCTTCCCCCCCAGTTATTCGACGATATACATTCCTACAACGGCAGTAGCTGGACAAGCTATGAAACGCCACGGTGGAGGACGAATTTGCTGGCTTCCACGGCTGCGTGTGTGGATATCTATCTTAGCGGGATCTGCCCGACATGGCAAATGGGAGCTAGCAGCTGGACTGGAAGGGTTTGGTGCATGATCGGTCACTTGTCACTTTTGATGGGAAGCAGTTAGTACCGAGAAGATCTTCAGCAGGTTCGTGCGGAGGTTGCGGGTGAGGGTGAGGGTGAAGGAAAATGCCAGCAGTGTTCGCAGATCGACACAAGTATTCCATATTCCATATTCCTTCTGCGGAAGACAAGCCGCACGCGACTAGCGCCGGCGACGCTCCATAATACTAAGTTGGCAGCCGCATTTGCCATGCATATCCAATACTCATTGACGTCGGACAATGATTCAGAATTGTCAAAGCCTCAAATTTCTCCTTATTCAGGCCACGAAAAAGCGAGAGCCGACGTCCCCCCCAGGCAAGGCAAGGTTGACGTGAATACCACACTGCGTATGTACTGCTGTAGATATTCGCCTGCCAACCCAGCCAGACCGGGCTTGTGCGGTCCATGCAAGGATCCGGCCTGTATACTAGTGGCTCTCTGTTCAGCTCTTGGATCCACCCCGGAATCTAACCCGAGATTTTCACTGGGTGCGCCAAGTGAATAAACGGTCCATGTTCGGCCGACAGGCGTTCGTGGTTCCCTGCGTTCGTTCATGTACTTGTGTGCTCGCGTGTTCGTGCCTATGATAATAGTGGTGGTGGTGGTGGGAATGGAGGAGTGGGCCGAGCGAGTGGCTGCTGGGTCACAAGTAATAAGTATGTAGTAGTAGTAGTAGTAGAAACAGGATTGTCTGGATCTTGGTTCGAATCTTCGAAATCTTCCAGGTAAGGCAGGGCAATACTACATGCGCTTTGACAGCTCGACAGGCCAGGGCCCCCTTATACGAAACGGTTTTTTTTTTCGCCTCGGACCGTTCGGGAATGCCAACCAGTCGCCTTCGATCCACACAACTTGTCTTCGTATTGAGTTAATTGGTGGATTTAATCTTCCTCGCAATCAGCTAATCAATCTATCAATCTTCCTCTCAACTGGGCGCACCACTTCGAGCTATTTGATTGGACGTCCAAGTTTACAACGCGGAACTGATAACTAGCAGTTCTTCTTCTTAGGTTGAACTAGAGTCAAAGGGGTTTCCGCCCTTTCGGCTTCAGTACAATCGTGGTGCGAGCCGTGTATGGCTAGCCTCAAGTAGAAAAGCGTCCCGACCGTTCCGGAGCCCCGGGCCGGCACAGGTAAGAGGTGTGACTTTCGTCGTTCCGGGCGGGATGCCCATCGTTAGCCTGGCGAGAAAGTCAAGTTCATCCCGATATTCCATTTGCTAATTTGTCTCGGCAACAGGAACAGGGGAACAAGGAATCCCCAGCAAATGCACGCAAGTCGGACTTCGGCAATATGTCAAACCCATAACCCAGGCCTTGTTAAATTCGAACCTTTCTTTCCTGCGTTACTCAAGTGATCTAGTGGAATCGTAACGGACAAGGTCCATCCAGCCATGAAGGAACATCCAGGCTTGGCACGTGGGTTTCTAGCCAAGCCTTCGACATCTATAACCACTTTGTAATCTCCTCATTCGGGATTTGAATGTCCCTTGGAGTACCAGCGCTGATATCCAGAATAAGTAAGAAAATCCGATATTAAGGTTTGAGTATAGCCGAGACTGTAAGCAGGCTAAACTTTATCACTGAGAGTATAGCGTTACCATCGGCTGCGGCTTGTTCCCTGTGCACTCTCGACATTTCTTCTACTTACTGTCTTCGCTGGCTCTGTTTAGGACTCAGTGACACCAATCTGCCTCGAGATGATGAACTATCTTGTGCCGTCATTGAGTTGCGTATTACCTGTACAGCAGCTCTGAATACCGGAATAATGCTTGAGCAGGATTTTGAAGAGGAAGTCAAAGGCACAAAGGCTCCATCCAGAGATTTGCGAAAGCTTATTTGTATTCTTCTTCCTAGTGAAACGTCCTGTTTCCGCTTTATATGCAGCCATGATGATTATAACGAGCTTGTGACAAGAGGAAATCCATTGTATGCTCTTAGTTTCCTCCGGGATAGCTGTCTGTATCATGCAAACATGTTCGTGGACCTATTCCCTTGGCTACTGAAAATACTCGCGATCATGACCACACATCCGTCAGCACAATAACACCTTAGAAGTGCATCTAATGATCCGCGAACGACTAGATGACGATATTCGGCTTCTGGCCACGATTCAAGGTATATGTGCAGACACAGCCTGTCTCCAGAATCAACGCCAGCCTGGTGTCGAGCTTGGCTTTCAGCTTCTGATTGTTTATGTCATGGACGGAGAACACCTCGATGTGAACCTTTTGCAGGTGTTTGAGGCGCTCCTGGCTTCGGGCCAGCGGCAAGTCAAGCGGGAACGTGAGCATGAACATCTCAAAATGCTCATCAGAGCCGTGGTGGAAAATGAGCTTCAGCTCTCGGAGGTTGGGGGGAATCAGGTCTGGTACTTGAGTCTCTCCCGGGGAGTTAGATTGCACCAGTAGAGAATGGTCAATCTCCAATTCCTCGACAAGGGGAAGTTGAGGAAGACACGAAAGACGCCGGCGTTGCCACTGAAAAGCGTCACCCATACTCGTCAAGGTCAGCCGTGCTAGTGTTGGTGCGCGATGAAGTATGGCTTGGTTCAGATCTCCTTGTGGAGGCGTAGGCTGCCAATTGTGAATGCCGTGATGCTCGGGTACACACTGAAGTCTGAGTGTTCTGAGAGAGTGAGCCTGGTTGACAAAGCCAGCTGCAGTACCTGCGTTAGTACCCAAGGCGATATTGATTTCCTCGAGTCCGTTGGCCCATGTGTGATCGGGCAAATCTTGAGCGTCTCTGTATGATGCAGATTTCCATTGGTCCAACTGTCGCAGACTTGGAAGATGCGGAAGGAGGTTTTGACAGACCTGGACACCAGTCCAAGATGACGGGAGGGCCGAGGGGCCAGGCTGTAGACGAATCGTCGACAAGAGGGGTAGAACGGGGTCTGGGGGACCACTCTGTTCGCATAGAAAGTATTCAAGGAGGTCAGAGAAAGGCCGCATAGGTGAGCGCTGGTGGGCGCTGCCTTGTAGCAGTAGAGTCTGCAGTCTGGGCGTGAAACAGAGCAGAATAGCCAATAGCTTCTGGGATGTCTGTAGGTCATTGTTCCAAAGCTGGATTGCATCCTTTACCCCAGCGTCAACGTGACGTGAGTAGGGCCAGGTTTGCGGTGCTGGAGCCTCGTCGGAAGGCTCGAGGAGCGTCGCATTGACGAAGAGCTGTCTCTCTTCGGGCTTCAACTTTGCGAGGCAGACGTCGCGCATGTCCTTCCATGCACGAAGTACAGAAACACTTTGTTGGCTTCCATCGCGCATGCCCTTCCATACCCGAAATGAACGAAAAGGGGGTTGGATTCCATCGCGCTTGTTGGGCCACAGAGTCAAAGCACAGGCGAGGTGTCTAACGTATTGTTGCAACACAGGATTGCTAACTAGAGTGCGTAGAAGTTGAACAAGGCTCTCGGGGCCTTTTGTTTCGTCATCAGGACGGGCATAGAGAATGATGGTTTCGTAGAGAAACGGCTGAGCTGCTGCGGCGAAGGTGTGGTTGGTCAGGCAGAGGTTGCGAAGGTTAGCTCTGTTAGCCAAGAAGTCACGGGACGGGTGGTAGGTTCCCATATCCATAGGCTCAAGCTGGAAGCTGGAAGCAATGCTGCCCCAAACCTCGGGCGGGAGCTTAGACAGGCTGACACTGGAGCCTGAGGCTTGCGACATGATGAAGAGGAGGGATGTGATGATGACGAGGGCTGGTGAAGATTATGTTGTTGATGATAAGAGTGAGTGAGTGTGACGGTTTATTTCACGTTCATACTAGGGAAGGTGAACGTGAGTGAAAGTGAATTGCAGTTGTGTTCATTGTTTAAACAAAAAATATGGGATGGATGGATGAGGGGCAGTAGGCAGGCATCAGTCAGGCCACAGAACAACTCAGCCTTGTTCACTATAGTCAATCAAGTTTACCTAACGAGATTGATTGAGACAATTAGAATATCAGAATACCAGGGTAGGTTCAATTGGAGGAGCCGGTGGGCATGGACATCAATATTACCAACACATTGTACTGAGCCCTAGAGCCAACAATCGAGCTTTTAAGAGGAAGTCGCAGTATCAGCAGTGTCAGCACTGCCTGAAGCAATGAGAAATTGCCTTGCTGAGTAAACGTTTGACATATAGTCATCTCGAGAACGGGATGAGATGAACGATTGAGAGGTGTATAACTAAATATGTGATTACTTAGCGCGTCTCATGTCAAGTAAGCATGCGTTTCCCTCCAATACCTGAAGTCACTCACCTATATAGCTATACATCGGAATCAGTACAATATCTAATTGCATAGCAATACTACCCTTGAGTTTTCCATCGAATATTGTAACCTGATATTTTCGCCTGATTAGGCCAGTGAATGTTCACTACTGGGACCGGATGACCCTAAACCTAAGCGGTTGCCGCCATGTGAATTTCATAAAGCCTTTGCCACGCGAAATGGAAACCAAGGTCATCCATGGGTCTTTTGATGGTATCTGGGGGACCAGCATCACAAGTCCCTGTATCTGAATTCATCTGACAGTCTTTCTTTTATACATATATAACCTCAATGGTTTTGGGTGCCGGGCCAAGGTTGGGGTGTCAGGCTCATGCAAGTTACTTCATACCTATCCATCCCCTCAGAGATGGAAGACCGCCACAAACAAGCAGGATATCTAGTTTGATATGAGGGAAATACTCAGAACGAAGGCAGGATACAGTCAACACAATTACGAGTCAACGCCAGAGCTGTAACTTATTTACACTTACAAGTCCGCAATCTCGGCTCCTGTAAGACAACCTACACGTTCTTTGAACTTCTACGTCCCTCTACAAACTAGATACAATAGAATAATGACAGCTACACCTGGCCCCAGGATCTGAAGGTAGATGACTGGGTGGTCGTGCCTGGTGACATCAAGGCTTGGTTGAGAAGCAGGTCTGTACTCCCTCTCAATACAGCTAGCTGCTTTCCTGGAATAAGATACTACAGAGAGTTGACAGAGTATCCCAGACCTATCTTTTCATCTTCTTTTGTCTTGTCGTGCATGAGCTCCCTATTTGTAGAGTTTGCTGAACCGTATTAGCAAAGACAAGAGAGGGAGGGGGATTTCCCAGTTAAAGAACCGATAAATGAAGGAATGAAGGTTCTTAGGGCAGGGTTAATAACAGCTACTCATAACATCCATGCACAAGTATATGTATGAAGTTCAATATGACTGATTGCGGATGACAACTATCCCAAACTCAGAAGGATGGATTCAGGAGCAAAGTGAAGAACAATCCAATACCCTACACCACCAAACAATTTTATGACGGAACCAAGGGTGATCCTTACTTGTGTGAAGCGTGCTGTTACTTTTCGTTCTTTACTGATTTCTCTCTTCTCTCCTCCAGCACGCCCCGATGTTGTTCCCCGAGTTGCTAATGGTGTTACTCTGCTCTGGCCCTGCTGCTGGTTCACAGATAAGTTGATACAGCGGAACTAGGCTATAGTGCGTTTCGCATAATACCATGGAAGATGCAATGTAGGATGTGTTCATATTGAATATAGCACATAAACATCAGGAGGTTGCGAGCAGTGTATGCCATCGAAAATATGAGACTTGTAAGTTATGGATTCTTCTCTTCGCATATACCCTATAGCAGAATAATGGCAGTTAAGACAGTAATGGAGGAGAACACATGCGCTTTCAAGGCCCGGGAGGGTTTCACAAGAGGCACCCGAACCATTTGCGCAGACTCGGCTTTCTCATCCACATAAACCATATATGTATGTACATTACCTAATCTGAGACGTCTCTAACCCTGATATAGCATCTCCAGAAGTAACCGGTGGAGTTTGAACAGAAAACCTGGTGTCATTGTATTTTCCAAGCTCTTGAAGAAGAACTTGTTGGGTTGCTAGCTAGTCAGCTTATATCCCAGTAGAAATCTGCTTAAGCGGTATGATACTTCGTCAAAAAGCGAGTTTACCGAGGTAACCTGGATGCAACATCCTCTTGCTATTTCAAAGTGGCAGAGGACATGAAGGTCAAGTGGATTTCATTCGCCACGATCTTGGTGACTAACTTTGAAAGCATTTTGCCAATCCACAGTCTGAAGTTAAAACGCCATCCACAGCTTTATCCATGCGTTCCTTGAGAACAGTCCCCAAAGATATTGAAACAATAACCGGTTTACAGATGCATTTCACCAAGTATTACTGTGTAAAAATAATCAAATGCCATCTTAGAACAGAGTTAGCGAGGCATTCACCCAATATATGTAACTCGCCATGCTGTAGCATGGGTAATGCCACACTTGACACTGCCGCTGGTGAAGGCAGGCCGCTCGTGTAGACGCAATCAGGGTTAGAAGTGATGTTCCGTTAAATGTCTACAAAGATCATAGACATAAAAAAGATGATTCATAGCGTTTGTGCATTCATCGCAACTACATACAGTATCTTCAGTTTCTATTTCATTACAAAAGTATGTTCGTGATGCGAACAGGGCATATGTCACCCTGTCCTTCGTATTTGCATTTCGGGGTATCAAGCCATTCATGGCCACGCAGGTCCGTCCATCCAAATCTTCAATGGGAGTAGGCCTGGTGGCAGTTCGGAATCGTGATGATTAGATAAAAACACAAAGGACACATCCCAACGCCAAGCAAAAGGGTAGGATAGCCGCACAGCAGATACGATTCGGGCACGGCGATTGCCATGTGCGGCACAGTTATCCGGACAAAAGACTTTCCATCAGTCAAAATCAAGGTCCTGTCCGTTCCAATCAGGATCTTCCGCCTCAGGCTCGGACTCTGGGTTGTCAGCGAAGTCTCCCCAATGGAACTTATCCTCAACGACTCGAGAATTGTCGAGTTGAATCTCGACAACATCACATAATCGTTGCACTGGCGTATTCTTCTTCGGATCAGCGTTGATTTCATTGGAGAGTTCGTCATCGCTCTCGCCGTCTGCGTCGTAGCTCTCATTGCCGAGTCGGCGGGCTTCCTTCTTGACCTGCCCTCGTCGGCTAGCTTCTCGGCCACTTGTACCCGATGCCTCGTCTTGTGTCACATCGGGGCTAGAGAGGACCTCGGCTAGACGAATGCTTCGCCGTATGGGTGTCGCGCAAGCCTTTAAGCTTCTCCGGCGTCCTGGCTCTATTACTGCTTGTTGCTCAAATTGCCGGGCCAGAGCGGCTGTTATTGAAGTAGGTACAACCATCGGCCGCTTGAAGATAGTTTGCAGCCGTGGGGCCCAGTAATTCCGCAATTTCGTCCGCTTGTCGAGAGTGGAATTCAACTTGATATCAATAGAGAGTCTGCGAAGATGAGGTAGACGCTCAGCACTGGTTTCTAAACTCTTGCAAAAGCTGCGAGCAGCACGGTGGTCGCTGAACTGGAGATGTTGCATATCGATGCACCGCAGCTTGGTGGGCCAGGTCGGGATCTGGTCTGGTCGTAGGAAAACCTCCCAGAAAGGCTTATCATCCTTGTAGAACTCATGGTGACGGAAATATTTTGTGTCCACGTGAATCTCCTCCAAATTTGGACAAGCCGATCCCAGGACAGGCAGAAACTGCAGACTGAGAGACTGGCAATGGTTAAGTACCATAGTTTGGAGGGAATGGCCGCGATCCCGCAAGAAATCAATCATGTGCTCGGCGTCAACTTCCCAACAATTAATGAGCTCCAAATGCTTCAGGTTTTTCGGCAGCTGTTCCAGTAGAGATCCGTTCGCCACGGTCGATGCTTCAAAAACCAAGTGTTCCAGTCTGGGCATTAGTGAGATGATAGAGGCGACATCCCGGATGACAGGATCGTCCATAGCAGCAATGTCAATCGGATCTATAGTTTTAGATGTCACGCTGGGGACCTGGAAATTGATGAATGTGATCTTGCGCAGGGACTGGAAGCTTGGGGCAGCGTGTATCTCGCGCAACGTTTCCATCGACCAATCCAGAGGTATAAGGCGAGAGCTCCAGCTCCAGCTCTCCAGGGGCAAGTACGTCAAGCCTTCATCTATCAAGTCGGGATTGCCCATGGGGGGAATCGACTGCAAGGCGTTGAATAACTCTGGCGAGTATTTCCAACGAACCGACTTGTCTAACTGACGCCAAGGCTTTGCATCCAGAGCTGTATACAACTCTATGTGCTGGAGACGTGGCAGATACTGAACAAGCTCATTAAGGTTGAGGTATGTACCAAATACCTTCCTGCTTAGGTTTTCCTCGACTTCGATACGCAGCACTACAACCTTCGGGCGGTAGTTGAGCATGGTTGAGTCTGGCGGGGTTCTGAGGGTTTCCAGCAGTTGAGCTGCCGCCTCTCTCCGCGGCAAGAGCGGCGTGTGGTACAGCGCGGTTAAGGCAGGATCAGCAAGGATCTTGGATGATCGGGCAGATGCTAGAAGTGTGCTCTTGGCTTCATTCTGGGCGCCTGTGTCCTCGCGGGCTGATAGATCGCGCAGAGGTGAGGCAAGTTCATTGAAGATATTGAGCCAAACCAAATATGGGAGTCTGGCCCAATCGCCAGCTAAGCTGCACGGACTCTGCGGTCCAATGGCCACGGTCCTGACCGACCGATTATTTGTAGGTGTTTTCTTCTTGACCGGTGCGCTTCGGGTGCGCGATTGTGGTGTTTTGGGCGAGCCAGCACTGCGGTGGGTGCGCTTCGAGCGGCGAACATCCTGGTTGCTACTGGTGACTCTTTTGCGCTTCTTATTGCTTGTGTCGAGGCTATGTGCCTGGTCAGCTGCATCCGAATCGACGTCAATGACGGGGCCATTCAGGTCATCATCGGAAGACTCGTGGTAGTTGCGAGTGCTGGCACGAGTACTGCGCGCAGGTAACTTCTGTTTCGCATTGCGAGCTGGTGGTCGGCGGGTGGGAGTTTGAGGGCGTTTGTAATCGGAATCGGCTCCGAAGTCCTCGTCTGAGTCGCTCGCCATATTCAGTCGCAGTGATGTTGCGTGGGAGGTAGCGTAACAGGTGAGGTAGGAGTCGAGTCGAACGAGTGGTGGTGGTGGTGGACAGGATCGAAGTCGAACTTGCGCAGATTTAACAGTCGGGGCCAAAGAGGTGCCCAGGGCAGTAGCTAAGTCGAGAGCGCGCCTTGTTCCGTGGCGCGTACGGCGACAAAAGTGTACATAAGAGTATTGTTGTGCGAGTCCCTTACGGCATGATGACCAAAGCTCATGAAGGAGAAGAGAGGGGTGAAGTGAGCGCGAATGCGAAAAAGAGATGGGCTTTTCGCAAAATGACCAAAATAGAAAACAGTCAATTCGATGCTATGACGACGGAAGGTGCAGTCAGTCAATTGATCATCGCTCCAAAGTTAGCGCCAGAACTCCCCTTATCGCAGGCCAGGGCCCCACTTCCGCCCTCTTCGATAAGCAGCGGTGGAACAGTCTGTGCACCCTGTCAGGGCATATGGGCCAATCAGAGCTGTCGCCCGCCTCAAGTGGCCCCCTGAAGTAAACAAAGTACCGATCAGAAGCTTCTGCCAAGAACAAGAACCAGACACCATCGACTTGAGCTGTAAGGATGCTGAGGACGGACGGCCCTTCCGCTGCTTCCCTGGCTGCCCAGTGCAAAGTCCGACTATCACCGGCAGGACAGTTGCACCGATGGGGGATCTGGTCGGTCTGCATTGAGCTCACTCCTAACATGCATGTGCAATGTTTCGCTCTAATGTCGTTAAACGTGTAGTGACTTGACTGGGCCGCAAAGTAAGGCATACCTTACCCAGGGAGGTAGACGGCCATCCTAGTCGATCCAGTATTGGTCTTGTACTACAGCAATATGCTCCTTGTATGTCGCCTATTCTTTGCCCATGTTCATCAATGTCGCTCCTTTGAACATGGTGTCGTAGGGCATATAGCGAAGTGGCTCGGCTTTGTGCTTTCGCTCCGTAGGCTTCTTCCTTGTTGGGACAGAGCCTTGCGGGTTGATCCGAAGGAGAGCGGCTTATTACGGAGCTGGCGTCGCATGGCGGGCAAAGGCAATTATTTCATCATGTTTTGCCCACATCTTGCGTTCACAGCCAGACCAGTTTGTAGTTCTCCTGCTTGCAGATTTGACACAAAACAATGTAAGAACATAGCTCAGAAGCCCAGCAAGCCAACCGTATAGCTTTCGAAGTCTCTGGGTTGAGGGACGGGCTTCGCTATCTTCGACTCTTTGTGTGTTAGTTAGTTCTCTTATAACGGCTCCCAGAGGGGCCAAACTTACAAATCGGCCTTTTCCAAATAGACAGGGTGTTAGAGCTGGCGTGAAATAAGGGATGCCATGTAACAACAAGTCTTGCAGATATCTCATCAGGGAGGGAAAAATCGAGAAGGAAGAATTGGGAAGTGAGACTTGGTAGGTATAAGTAGTGGGGTCCGGGTATGTAAGGAATTGAAGTAACGTGCAACGCCATTCCTATTTTTGCCTTAGGCAAAGAGAACCATGGTTGTTGGCTGCTCACTCAATCGCATAATTTCACTATCGTTCCTTGACCTACACGGTGTCGCCCATCTGGCCAGATATTCTCACGTACTTCGGAACACAATGAAAATAGCTTCAGTTCGAATAGAGTTTCCGACTTGATGCAACGACGAACTAATCGACCTGTCGCTAGAGCCTCGAATAGCAGCCAGTAGACGATCAAAGTCACATTGAATTGCTTGCTTGGCATCACTAGTTCCATTTGATTGGCACCCACATTCAATCGGCACGGTTCCCTTGGCCGATTCTTTACTTCACGCGCCGGGCGCTTCCCTTCCTCTTTTCCAACCTGCCCGTCAGTCAACTTTTTGTTTTCCAAGTCTCACGGAGCGCCTGTATCTACCTCTCATCCCGGAATAGTCGGCGGCACGTGACGTGGTCTTCGGCTCTCCCTTAAAGGAAGACGAAGAAAAAAAGGCCAGTGCGACTTTATTGTGGACAGCCAGCGACAAGGACAACAGCAAGCAGCAAGCAGCAGCCAGACCCGAAACCCCCCTGTCCATGGGGTGTGCGGCGAGCTGGGTCTGATTTTGGCACGGTACGCGTCTCTCTCTCTCACTTCTCTTTCCCTTTCGCAACCGTGAACTGCATTGCATACATACATTACATCAAATCCAAATTCCCATTACATCCTGACCCGACACTACACGTCCACACACGCACACCCAACACCCACACACACCCACGACACCACGCTGTGTGTGTGTCTATGTGTGCGCCCCCTTTTCCCTCTCTTTCTCTCTTTCTATACTCCCTTCCTGCGGTGCATTGTTTACATAGCTCAGGGTTGGCTCAGGGTTGCGACAGTCTCCGCGGTGCTCGCTGCAAGTTAAGCTTAATTGTTGTTGATGTGTAGTAGCAGTAGTAGACTGGGCATTGAGTTGGTTCTCGGTTGATCGATTCGATGAATGGTCCTCTACTACTTCCACACCTTTAAACTCAGATTTGCTGTTGCCGGCCCCCGGTGCTGTCTTTTCTCTCTGTCCTCCTAAACCTAGTCGCATTCTCATCTCATCCCACCCCATCCCATCACACCCCGTCTCAATCCCAAGCCCTTCCCATCCATCCATCTTGATCCATCAATTCATCAAGTTACTCAATCAGTCTTACCCAGCCTTTTTCTCTCACTTCAATTTTTTTCTTCTTTGGCTTGCCAAATACTTCGAAGGCGACAATTGCCTTCCCAAACGATTGTCACTCGCCTCTATTCGTCCTCTTTCTTTTAACTTTGGCGCAACATACATGATAATGGTTATCCACTAAGAGGTCTATCTTTGCTTGTGTGTGTGTGGAAAAGGCTCATTCTTAGCCGTTCCCACTGACTTACATCGTGCTTTGCATAGACCGCGGCAGCCGCTACTCGGAGGGGGCTACTTGCACTGATGTCTCCGCCCAGAGATGGCAGCAACCACACCGTACAAACGCGATTCGCCATTTCTCCATCGCATCTGGAAGTCCACTATAGATTTTGTCTCATCCTCCACCAATGGGGAGAAGCCGGCCACCGGTGACCAGAGTCCCAGGCCAGCCAAAAGACGTCGCGTTACCGACGACAGCCCCGGGATGAATGGGTTTGCGTCCGTCCCGGCTCTATTTCAGCAACCCCCGCCAGCCGACTCTCAGAGGGTTCTTCGTATCGAGGTCCTCAGGATATGGCGCAACGAGGGGCCCAAGCCGGCCACCAACGGCATGGCCAACGGGGGATCTCCCGTGAAAAAGGATACTCCCGCCATCCGCGCGCGTTGCAAGGTCACCATCTTCAAATGGTTGCCCGGCGTGGAAATGCGCCCTCTCTACTGCGATAGCCAGATGTGCACAATCAAGGAGTTTTGTGGCATCAGCGGTGTCTGCGAGGCTGTCAGGATCCACCTGCCACAGCCGTTTGAGATTGCCGCCGAAAAACTCTTTGTCGAACGAAACGACAATCAGGGATTCGATTTGGACGACTGCTATTTCATCCTAGCAGAGCTGGAGTCATTCGGGGACCCGAATTGGCCCCCGAGGTATCTGCTGAATGGGCAAGAGGATATGCACTCGCAGTCCGGCTCACCACGGAAATGGTCGCTACAATCGCAAATCAAGTATGCCTACAGCAAAGGTCGCGTGGCGTCGCAAGTTCGGCTCAGGAGGGGGTCTGGGGACACGGCCAGGATACTGGAGCCGTTCTGGATGGATATGGATCTCCGGTGGACCTCCTCTACTATGATTGAGCCGATACAGACTGCGGAAAGCGCCAGTCCGCCCGACGCCAAGGATTCGAGTCTGAACGGCGCTTTGGAGCCTCTCACCAATGGTCACGTGAACGGCAGGGCTGAGGTGTTGGTCAACGGTCAACTGGGCGATGAGGCAGATGGCTTGGTGGACGACGATGAGCTCGAGGGCGAGGCAACTACTCCAAGCAGGCCGCTGCGCAACCGAGGAAAGCCACAGACCTACAACTTGAAGAAGCTGAGCGACCAGGCCAGGGGCAAGGAGCCTAAGGAACGCAAGAAGCGAAAGCTCGGGGAATTGAGTGCGGACGGTTCTCTAGTGACGTGGCTTCTGCCCAGTGGTCAGCGATGTGCCCTGGAGAGCTGGAGTTGTATTCACTGCTTCGCGACGCATATATCGATTGAACAGCTGAAGATGCACATGCACGTTCATCGCGATTTCAAATACGCATTCGATCATAGTGGGCGAACTGGGTGGCGGATCGCAATTACGAACCATGGTCAGCAAACACCAAAGTCCATCAGATCGTATGACTATTTCGAGCCGGTTAGTGCAGACGAAGCGGACAGCGAGGCAGATGACGACGAGTCGCCCCAGAAGACTAGGAGCCGATCACGGCCCAAGTCAACATCCGTGAGTGGCCTTGATGGCATGAGCTATCAGCTAATCTGAATTATTCGCTGACAAGAAAATATAGCAAATCCCTAAAACGGTGAAACCGCGGGAGACTAAGCAATTCATTCCTCAGACCAGCCAAGATCTCTATGATCGTTTGAGCAAATGCCGACTCGAAGGTGGCTCACGGGTGGATGAGCCGCAGATCGACAACTCCTGGCTCTTACAGAAGCACCGCGACATTATTAAGGATTACAGCGACGTGCATCCGGACGAGAAGGAGTATGCGGCAGAGTGGGATGCATTTGCATCCAGGGAGAAGGCGACAATGGCACCGCACCTACAGGATGTCTATCTGGATTTTGTGCGCGAAAAGGCAAACTGGATGGCGTCTACGCAAAATCGCATGAATGAAGCGATGAAACATTTGGCCTACTTGAAGGCCCGGGATGCGCTCTCGGAAGAGACGGTTCTCGAAGCCCTTGGTCTTGCGCGACAAGCCAGGTCTGGGGGTGTCCGTCACGAACCGGAGGCGAAGCCAGCAGCGACATCACCAAAAATCAAATCGCGGTCGGGTTGCAATGTTTGTGGTTTGTCCATTTCAGGGCCGAACACACTGATCTGCAGTAATTTGGTGGGTACCCTTTGAACATGAGAGACAAGAGACGCGCTATGGGGGGTGATTACCCAAAACTAACAAACCCGTGCTTTTTTTACAGGACTGCGACCGACCTATGTACCATCATGATTGCATCCGGGACGATGCCAAGATACCCGTAGAAAGGGGTCTCCATTGGCGCTGCAATGAGTGTTATGATAAAGAGAAAGAGACGAAAGAGGCGGCAGCGATGGCGGTGGAGACTACCGCGCCAGTGGCAGCGACAGATAGTTCTAACGCTGTTGCTGCAAATGCAGATGCAGATGCAGATGCTGCTGTTGGTACCGCAACTGCTACTACTACCATTTCCACAGCCACTGCTCCTACTGCCACTGCTGCTACTACAACCACTGCGCCCGTGTAGAATGGGGTTTGTGTATATTCAGGAGAGACACCCGAGTTTAAATCTCAATAATAATGTGTGCGCTTAGAATGAAAAAGCGCCATACATATATTTCGTCGAAAGCACCCCTTAGGCATATAGGCAGTGAAATGAAATGCATTGATTTTCCAGTTCAAATGCGGGGTTCTCTTTGTGTCTCTAATATGGAACCCTTGAAGTCCTGCTGAGTAATGAATACTGTCGGCCAGAGTGTGTTGGAAAAAACATGGGTGAAGATCGGCTGAATGAACTCAGGTCCCTGCTTATGTAATACTAAAAGCATGGAAACCTCCAGCTGGGCGCGTAGACGAAACTCAGAGATGGCAGTTATGGCTTCTGGGCGTGTAAGTGATAGTTGGTGGACCAAGTGTGAGGAGGATTGGGCTGATTAGTGGGGCGGGCCCATATCGAGATGAGCAAGAGTGAAGCAGAAAAGAACAACACCAAACAAAAATCCTCATACTTATCTGCGATCTTTATTTTCACAGGTGCGGCAGTTTCCGGCAATGGTCCTCATGACGTGTGATGCGGAGAGTGGGGTGCCACTGTTTCGCCGGGTTGCTGTTCCGGGCCCGGATGCAGGCAGGTGCCGACGAAGCACTGAGAAGCCCCGGATGGTGGAGATGTTGGCCCCATGTGGGAGGTTTGGCTCACGTATGCCCAGGAAGATAAGTGAAAAAAATAATGAAGCCAACGTACAATGGTGAAATAGAGCATGGGGGTCTAGTGTTGCCAGGTGCATGCGCCTTGGCAAGAGGGTGTGTAGGATGGCATGCCAAGGTTTTCCAACGGATTAGGGAGAGAATAGACAGAAACAATATCAGCGGACAAAGCCTGGCTTAACCAGTAGTCTTCAATGGCTATGTCTTGACATTCGTTACTTTCTGTGTTGAGGTCTGCTCATTTCCGGCTGACATGGTCGGCTGGAGCCAGAATAACACCGACAACTCTACCATGGAAACCATTCGACAAGTAAGGAAAACTTCCTTGTCTTACTGCTCTCACGAAAGCCTCGGGTGAGTCTGGCCAACAGCAAAGTAGATAACATGACTGCTTGCCTTGCCGAAAGGCTGACTAAAGTAACAACATATCCGAAAAGTGTGGCGCCTCGCCTCGCCGTGCTCTGATCCGGAAGATGGCACTAGAGCACCACGATAGTTCTTCAAACTTCAGCATCTCAGGTACGTGAAATTCCAAAGGCATCGTGGGATTTGGACGAGAGAGTCTTAGGGGTGGGAGTCGGAAGAACATAACCCAAAGGCAAGGTCCTTTCGCAACCCTCCCTCTAAGCAACACGTGTGTTTCTTTTTGTCTGATGCTTGTCCCCAGAATTTGGCGGCTACTGTCTGCTATTCTAAGTCCCTCAAGATTCTGATATCGCTCTCCGGGCTGGGTTGATGTAAGGTCAATTACAAGGCCTGCTTGTCGCAAATAATTCCTTCAGTCGTTTTGGTTGGTAACCTTCATGGAGCCACACATACCAGAAGGGCGTCTATATAATAAAGAGATGTGATTGGGAACTGAACACTGGACACTACACTTTATATTTCGAAGCAAGTTTCTGCTTGCTTCTCGGTCGCTCCGCCACCTTATCATTTATTGAGCATAGCCTTCATCCAAGTCCCATCTTGGCGTATAACTCCTAGCACCGACCCATTGCGAAGAGAAGCCTGTTATCAACGTAACTCGAATGGCTCGAATTAGGTGATGGTTAAGGCAACATGAGAATTGACCTACCATGCCCAAACAGAGACAGTGTACAACGAACAAATTGCCCTCAACGCTACAGGGCATGGGTTACTACACCACGCAGTTCAAGGCAGTATCCGGCTTCTTTGGTAAGCAAAGACAAGAAGGCTTCAGGGACCTAAGATTTCTTTGTGACTGCACTTGAGTTGATAGCAATCATGCTTTTAGTAGTAGTGGAAAGTAAGGGGCATCTCAGAGAAGGGCAAACAAACCATGCCTACTCAATGCTGAGGGTATACACATGCATAATTATAGTGTATGTAGGCCTTAATAAGGCTCAGCTCAAGACCAGAGTATGGAAGAGGTAGTGATACAAATTTCTCGCAGGCTAGGCCAGGTGATATTAATAAGTTTCATGGAATCTCATCACTTACTGGTCAAAGATACTAGGGCCATATTGACAGGTTTGTTTTATTTCAGGTCTCATCCCGGATGTTTCCTACTAATAATGAACCCAGCGTGATTCTCCTTCTAGGATTTCATGGTGAACAAATTCACTATATAACCGTGTATTTTAACATGATTAACGACTTTTACAATAGCTGGTATACTTAGCTTGGATACAGCAACGGGTAGTAGGAAAGTTTCTACAATTTGATTTAGGTAAATTTCAATACTTTCGCTTTCTTATATCTAACCCTCCCGGTCTGTGTCAATCCTGATATCGAAAAACTCTAAGAGCAGGCATGTAGAACAATACTGAAGGCAATAAATGCAGTTGAGGGACCTGCCTTGAATCCAACAGAAACCAACCAGGGATCCAACTAATCAATGCTATCTACCGCTCATCCCTTTCTACTAACCACAAAGTGCGTTTCCGGCTAATTTCTGTTGAATGGGACCCTTCAGGAGAGCTTCATCTATTCATCATTGTATGTTCAAAGGTTGACATCTAGTCGTGGCAGCACTAAAGGGGACACTAGGAAAATCAGATGTTTTGTTTTATTCAATATTATGCACATTTACATGCTGGAAAGGAGGGGAGTTGAAACGTTATATTATTGTCATCATGGATTATCTTCGGTTCACAACAGGCTGACCTGGCAGAAAATGACAATGTTATTAGCCGGGTATTTAAACGGCTCCTGTAGTAGATATATCTGCCAGTCGCCCGTCGTCAGTATTTCTTTGTTGGTGTTGGACACAGAAGCGAAAGTATTGTGAATAAAACATGGATGGCTGACCATGGTACTTTGTGTGCAGTAGCCCCACGGTTATCCCAGTAGCTCAACGCCGTCTGAAATTCACAAATGTGTGGGGAAGAGAGTGATTATTATTTGCCTCATACATATGAAGCTGTCGGTGATCTCAGAATTAAACTGTATTTCCGGTGAGAAGTGCATAACTGGGACTTCATTCAACTTTGGGGACTACTCCTAAACACTTGCTAATTCGAAGACGATGAAATTGACTTTGCAGAAGTAATACTGGAGGCGACAACAGAGCAAATACATATTAAAAGTTCTCACGGCAAGTAGTTGTGGCATTGTCCATTTTCAGTAACTAAGAGGATTAGACAGCTGCACTGGTAAAATATAAAGCGTGAGATAATGAGAAAGCTTTCCCGACTGCATGGTTCTAAACGGTGCCTAAGTAATGAAATGAGTGTGATAGCAATAAAGAGACTAATTTAAATTAGACAAGTTGAATGAAGAAGAGCGATCGAATGTGGCCAACCTGCGCGGGGGGATCACGGTGTCGAAAAGAATGCTTGCTATCTATGAAGGAAGATAAAGTGAAAATAATGAACGTCATGAAAACCACTGTCTTCTCCGTCAATCGATCCAAGCAGGTAGCTAGGCCATCTTAAATACCCGGAGCCTCCTAACCGCGAAGTAATATCGAGAATTGGAACTGTCATGCAACAGATCGCTGAATCTTGAAATACCATGTGTGCCCAAAGAGTACATCGAGCTGCTCATCAGTTTCCTGGCCGAAAAGCCATGTCCCTGTATGCAATCCGTTGCTCTCGAGTCCAATGAGCCCGTCTCTCGTGATAGAAGCGTCCGGCGTCAGTTAAGAAGGTTTTATCACAATCCTCGTTCCTACAGGGATACTCAGACGGACATTGGCGTTGCTTCGGGCTGTATTCAGGGGCCTCAGGGTGCTTCGCTGCACGATGCTTCATCAAGTCTTTCTCCCTGACATACCCCTTAGACCCGACCTTGTCGCAGCTATCGACGTCGCAAGGGAATGGTGTCTCTCTGTGGACTTCCTTCATATGCTTGGTGAAGGCTGCCTGGGTCGCGAACGGCTTTTGTGCCAGCTGCGCTGACCTTGGAAGATTGTGGAAGGTGTCATCACGGAAGAACTCGCATCCATGGTGCATACAAGCCGCAAACTGATGCTTTTGAAGTGTCCTGGTGCTGGGAGAAGCTCTGGTGATATCCTCGTCGTCAAATTTGTGATAGCCACGAAGATGCTGGACTAGATGATCCCGGCGTCGAAAGCCATGCTTGCCTCGGTGGAACTTGCAGAATTTGCAAGGAAACTTGGGGGCATCCTTTGCGTAGCTATCTATATGACGATGCAACACATCTACCCTGGAGAATCTGGTACCACACAGACATTGGAATGGACTGTGCTGGCTGTTATTGGCATGCGATTGTTGTTGATGGCGGGACGTGAAAGCTTGGCCACATTCGGCACAAGTGAGGGCTCCATTAGGCTCAACCTGCGAATGCCCAAGAACATGTTCACGGACATGGGCATTCGGAACATCTTTGTTAATGAAGAGAGAGGCACAGCCTGGCACTCTACAAATATAGGTGGCATGTTTGTAGAGTTCTGCATGCCACTTGAGACCATGTTCCGAGCCGCTTGAATATCCACATACCCTGCATTGGTGCAGCTTGTTGGAAGGTAGAGCTTCAGCTGGCATGCTGCCTTCAGCTGCGCCCAGATCTTGCGATTGTTGATTGGAGACCTGACTTGGGGTGCCGTCGCCGCGGGGCGTTAAGCGTCTACACCCTTTTTGTTAGCATGATGTAAAAAAAAAAGTCTCACTGATCGGCGGTGGCGTCGAAGCCTGCATGAGGCAGCAGCAAGGCAGACTCGTCAAATGACTGCCCCTGGCCAATGAGAGGGCTGGTGATGGTGCCAAGGGTGTTGCTGTTGTTGTTGGCTGAGAAAGCTGGCCCAACGCTGCTCATGGGCAAGCCTGACTCGTAGTGAAACACCCCTGGGTTGGTTCCTGTGTTGAATGTGTTGGTGTTGTCGAACAGTGTCATATCGTTGACACCGAGGACAGTGCTGCCGAAGTCGAATCCCTCATACTGGGTGCCAGTGGCGCTGAACTGGCCGAGAGCAGGCTGGGTCCCGTAGGTGCCAGTGTCGGTGTTCCAGCCGAATTGTGCCTCATGGGCAGTCCCGTACCATCCAAAGCCCTCGGTATAAGCGCTACCGGGAACTTGGCTGGAATCAGGGTGAATCTCCTGAGGACCACCGAAGACCCAGGCGGAAAGCGACCCATCAACCTCGACGGGTCCGTTGGCTGCATTGACTTGGGCAGCGTCAGGCTCGGTCAGATGGGTGACAGGGTCGGCGCCAAGGTCGAATAGGGCGTCAAGATCAATGTTGTACAGATTGCCAGACATGGTTGGTGAAGGGAGATGTAGGTAGTTGCTGTTAAGAAGAGAGAAAACGGGTGAAGAACTGGGGGTGATGTGATTGGCTGGAGTAAAGGGTCTGGGGGACAGTTTGGTCGTGTTGAGTGCTGTAGGGAGCACGGAACAGAGATGGGGGGCATCGATGTATTTCTCATTTCCTACAAAGTGGTCGCATCTGAGTAACAACGCAGACTAACGAGAGGTACATACCTTGTCAAGATGGGTGTAATTTCCTGCAGAAACATTATCTTTTGATTGGTTATCCGAACCGCTTCTGCTGACGCCCTATTTGTATGGCGTGGCGTTCGAGCTGCAGCAGGCAACGCCCTATTTCTATGCAACCCCCTGTCTATCTGCTCCCAACAGGCAATACCAATGTAGCCTGACCGCTTGATTGTAAAAATTGGAAGGTGTTCACACACACCATCTCCCAACTGTTGTTACTTATACAATATAATAATGTACATGAAATATCTTCAAGAGCTGTTTCTCCTGAATAAGTGTGTCCAACCCACACCGATATCCATTTGCACTATACACAAAATCCTCCTCCTCATCGGTGGGCGCCTCGGACTCGTACCTCGTGGGAGTCGGTCGCTTCAGGTATGACCTCGAAGCCCATGCCCTTCTTCTTTTTCCGGGACTTGCCATCGCCGTACCGCTCGTCGAACTTGCGGATGGCGTTCATCGTCGACATGTCCTCGCTGACGCTGGCGCTGATCTCAGCCAAGCCCTTGTCGAAGTGCCGCTGGTGAAGTACCCGCCGCTGCGCCCACTGGTATGGCTCGGCGCCTGTGTGCGTGTTAGATGCCTCGAGTTCCTCCTTCACAGCCGCCATGGCCGCCGCAACGCAGACGTTCTTCAGGTCGGAGCCCGAGTAGAGCGGCGTCCGCTTAGCCAACTCCTCGACTGAGACGCTGTCGTCAACCTTCTCGCCCTTGAGGTGGATCCGCAGGATCGCGGCCCGGTCGTTTTCCAACGGCAGGTCCACGAGCAGCTTTCGCGGTAAGCGCCGCAGCACGGCGTCGTCCAGATCGAACGGTCGGTTGGTGGCAACCATGATAAAGGCCTTCATCGTGTCCAGGCCGTCCCATTCGCGGAGGAACTGGTTCATGACCTCTCGCTGGTTGCCATGCGTACGGTTTCCTCCTCGCGCTCCCAGCAGGGCGTCGGCTTCGTCAATGAAGATTACCATGGGCTCGTTCTTCTTGGCCAGCGAGAAGAGCGCTCGGACATTCTTCTCACTTTCGCCAACATACATGTTGTTGATGGTCGCGGCGCTGACTTCCATCATGTTCGCTCCACTTTCCTTGGCGACGGCCTTGGCAAGAAGGGTCTTGCCTGTACCCGGAGGGCCGTACAGTAGGCATCCAGGGATCCTGTCAGTTGCCAACACGCCGTAAGAGAAGGCCTCGGGCCTCTGCAGGGACAACTGGGTAAGCATCTTGACCGACTCGATGGTTTCCTTGGGAGCATGGATGTCATTGAACGTCGTCCTTATTCCCTTGGCATCCACGAGACATGATAACAGCCGTTCTTCGTGATTTTCCCGACGGGGATCCCCGGGGGAGCTGGCAAAGAACGCGTCTTTGGAAGATCGATTCTCGCGATCTGATGGACGCGTGGTTCTGGTTACCCCGGCCGCTCCCTCGTCTATACTCTGAACAAGACGCAGAGCTTCTTCCAGTATAGGTTGGTCGAAGGTAGCCACCGGTTTGTTCCGAGCACCGATCATGGCTTTACATATCCGATAAACCTCCGCAAATGGTAACACTGCATCACAAGATAATGCTCGTAGCTCTATGTCTTTTATCAGCTGCATGCTAAACCGAATCTCTGGCATGTCTCCGGTGTAGCTTGGTCTCAGAAGTGAGTGTAGAGTGGCCTTGATGTTGTTGGTATTTTCTTCCAGATAATCATTCTGCTCGTGTTTGAGGAATCTCGACTGCTCCGAGGCTGATCCGTGAAGCGTGATGACATGTTCCACTACTGCGCTGTACTTCAACGCATCCAGGTAAGGCTTAGGGGCATTCTGACTGGAACAGCTTCCAACTAAAGCAATTTTCCGGCCATCTGCCCACATGGTATCGACAGTCTTGCGAAGTTTGTTTAGCATGGCGCTAGAAGCCAGGCCCAAAGCGTTGAAATCGTGAATGTGGACGATGAGAGGCTTCTGCTCAGCTGCATCAGACTCGGCGGCAGTGATCAGCTGCTCGATTGCCGTGTTGATTTTCAGGTCCTCCCACATACCTTCCGACTTCTCACGGTTCGATGAGCTACCAAGAAGCCCTTCCAGTAATGTCTGGGACTTCTTGGGGTCTCGCTTGGACCTATCCAAATTGTCAAAGATCAAGAACCCCATAGATGCAGGGTTCTCACCCTCCCTCTCCTCGCCCTCCTGCTTTGGTGACTGTAGTCTTCCGCTATGTGATGCCGCGTTATAGCCAAGCAGCGAGCAAGGGCCCGGTGCCCGCGAGATGTCCTGTCCCAGGTATGGTCCCACAACATGCCCTAGGTCCTGGGCAGTGAGGTGCAATACATTCGCATCCACTTCATTGGCGACGTCGTTGATGACATGTCGTGCCCACGATGGGCCACGGTAATAGGGGAAATCTAAGATCGTGACAGGCCGTCTGATATCAGTCGATCTTAGAGACTTGGGACATTCCACCACCAGTTCTGAGCGGACTGAGGAAACGACTTCTTGAAGTGCCTGGTGATGTAAACCACCGAGCCTCAAATACGGTCCATAAGGGATATCGGACGTCAGAAGGTTGCGCAGCGCTGTTCTTTTGAGCGACGACTTGTGGCTCCCAGGGCTATAATATAACACCTCGATCAACGCGGCAGCCTTATATAGATCTGACTCGGATAGTTCACGGGTCGGCAAGTCTCTATACTCGGGGTCTCCTTCATTTGCCAGAGCTTTCTTCACGGCTGCGAGGGTGAACAAGCAGATACGATTCGCTCGCGCAAGGGCATCGATTTGGCCAAGGCGCGCATCGTCAACACTCGAATTGTCGCTTGTCGCAAACAAAGAAGAGTCCTGGAGCATGATATCAGCGAGATATTGTACGTGCGCGGCAACCGCCTGCAGCTTGCTTCGAGAAGCGTCCTTCGTAAGCGACTTCTTTATCAGCTCTTCGACGATGTGCTGGGCATCTAGCCGCGCTTCTGGCAGCTCTTCGGCAAAGGGGGACTCGTGTTCATCGCTCCTGCGGTATACGTGGGTATTCTGGAAGTCCTGAGGGAGCTGGACGGTCGGAAGCTCTTCGGGCGCACGCCTGCGACCCCTCGTGGTCGTGGCAGAGCCGCCAATGCGCCGCCGTTGTCGGCCGCCCTGGGGCTCGCCATTGTTGTTCCCATTCCCATTCAGGCCGTTCTCACCGAAGATGTTCTCCTCTGTGGTCGCTCCATCGTCCTTATTGGTGCCGTTGGCTTCGTCGTCAGGCTTATTGGGGTCATCGGTTGGTGGCGGCGCTGTGGGGGGAGCAGCAGCGGCTCGAAGGATTGTCGACCGGTGCAGATGACGGCGGGCAGGGGCAACTATACCGATATGTCTTGGTACGGAACGTGCGACCGACCTTATGGCGCGTATCGCATACATTCGCTATAGTTGGCGCCCGAGTCGAGCAGACAAACGCACTGCTTTGCTGCTGGAGGGAGGAATATGGTATGGAAAATACACTGTTGGAGTGGCGGTTGGTGTAGGTGGCCCGTGCGGCCGTCAATCAAGTTGGTTAATGACAGTCGAGAATTGCACCAACACTTGACTGACTCAACCATGATTACAAACTAAGGGATATTTACATAAGGTCACCATATTATTATTATGATACTTATTCTATTATTTATTTAATATTGTCAGTCATGATTTTAGCCATGAATTGACCTTTAATGCCTTCAGAGAAGTTCACAACTGACAAGACGGATCAAAGCGAGTAAGGCCGACTTACATGTCCATTACCAGAGGCAGAGAAGGGAATTTGGGGCATGTCTTGCTCATCAACAATAGGGGCTGTTGGCTTTTTGACACTTCAGTAACACACTTCAGTAGCAAAGGGCGCTGTATCATACATATCCTGGAACCGATAGCAATATTTCACATCTCTTGCTGTAATGTTCAGAGTACTAGACCCCTTTCTATATATCATTATCCAACATGTTCGAAGCTGCGATGAAAAGTTTTTGTCAGTCGCGACTAACCTTTCTGTTGCGATGAAAGATGAAGTCTTGTTGTTAGTCTTGACTTTTGTTAGTTGCGATGAAGTTTTGTCAGTCGCAATGAAGCTTTTGCTAGTCTATGAGAGTTGTTTTTAGAGTATAAAAGGGTACGATCTGATGATATTTCTGGAGTCAATTACATCTTTTGTTCTGCCTGGCCAGCCTGATCTGTTGCGAAAATGGGAAAAGAGTTCTTCCCATATCAAAACAGTCATTTGCCTGAGCATGGCTCTACACTTTTTCTGGCCGTTCATCTAGTACCGTGAGACGATCTGCCTGCTCCTTCTGTGCACCCTCGGTCCCCTGAACCAGCGTATCGATCTTTGTAGACGCGAACTTGCGGGCAGAAATCTTGTTCTTGAACAAGATATCCAGCTCGGCATACGTGCGGCCCTGAGTCTCGGCTGTGATAAATGAAACAGGTCAGTGAGTTACCGCCACCAAAAATACAAGTGAATGAGGGGGAAAAGAGGTGAGCATACGTAGTCTGAAAAAGATGTAAGTCGTAAAGATGGCGTTCATGCCCGCCCAGAAAAACGCCGCCTTGGGCCCCCAGTTCCACTCCGCCGGGTTGAGCTGCCTGTAGGAAACCACGTTCACAAACGCAATGTTGATGGCGTTATAAGCGTTTCGCGCCAGGATGATACTCTTGGCGCGCAGGCGGGTCGACGGGATCTCAGACACGATGGTGTAGACGACAGGTCCCACGCTGAAGTTGGAGACGGCATTCAGGAGCACCACCATGGTTCCCGCGGTCCAGGCCTCGGCCGCAGACGGTGGGCTGTGTATGCCCATAAAGCCCGTCACCAGCAGCAGCGCGAACATGCCGACCATGCCCCAGAACATGAGGGTTTTGCGGCCAATCTTGTTGAGAATTAGCCACGAGGCCATGGTGCCCACGGCGCCCAGCGCGTCTTTGCCCCAGTTCAGCTTGAAGGAGTCGGTGTCTGAGATGCCAGCTTGCTGGAAGAAGAAAGTTGACAGGCCGGCTACGGCGCCGCCCGCCATGGTCTGCGCCATCCATGTCATGCAGACGATCTCGGTCCGCCGTAGGTCGAGACCGCGGAAGCAGTCCCAGTACGTCGTGCCCGTGGCGACCTGCTTCTCCATTTCATCCGTGTAGATCATTACTGTCGCGAGTCGTACGTTAACAAATTTTCAAGACTAGAAAGAAAATACCAGTTCCCACAGTATGTGGATGGGGCACTTACAAGCCATTGCCGCGTCGGCGTCTCTCTGGGAGAAGCCTTCTGTTCTCGCAAGTCTCTTTAAGCTTCGTTCTGCCCTGTCCTTATGTCCGTGCCGAATACACCACCAGGGCGACTCAGGGGCAAAGTAACAACCGATGCCGATGGGGATAGGCCATATCCACTGTAGTGCGAACGGGATCTTGTAGCTGCAAAGTCGATTCCATCATCAACATCCCGTATTATCCGGAAGTGTTTATCCACACACTGAAGGGCACTCTGTGGTAGAACTCACCCCCATTCATCCTGACGATTCACTAGCCCCACTAGTACTCCGGACGATATGAAGCCTCCCATGATCCAGCAGAGATTCACGTAGGCAGTGAGATAGTGCCGAAGCGGGACCGGACACACTTCCGCCGCGTAGGCTGTCGTCATTGTTTGGAAGACCCCCCAGCTATATACAAGTTAGCAAATGAATCTGTCTACTTGATGGGAAATAGTTGATCAATTACTCACGACAGCCCTTGAAAGAACTCTCCCACCAGGAACACGGCCAAGCTCTGCGCAAAGAATGGGAAGAATATGAAACCAGTAATGGAAATCAGGGCAGATATGATAGTCCAGCGGTACCCATAACGTTCAGAAATCCAACCTGCGATCTACGACAGGAACAAACATATCAGTTTTCGACGAATTGGAAAGGTTGAAGGTGAACAGGCCCAGGCAATACTTACCTGAAGGCCAATGATCTCGCCAACGTTGGTCGCGCCTTTGATTCCATTCTGCCAATCCGCGCCGATAACCATTTCACCATTTGGAGCCCGGTAACCGAACCTGTTCTTAAAAGCTGGATACGCAAAATCTAAAGACAAAGCGTGGATTAGTTTATTAATAATAAAAGAAGAAGAAGAAGAAATGAGGGGGAGGGTGCGATCCGTCTCGCAAACACCTCCGGAATGGGGATGGGGGAAGCGAGATCAGCTTACACGAGCCAACAACCGCGGTGTCGTACCCCTCCATGATCAAGCAGCTCGACAAAATGACGCTCCATCCGATGGCTTTGGGGTAGATCTTGAAGGCCGTCGAGAGCTTCATGTCACGCTCCCGCTCGTTGGCCTCGTTGGCTTCGTGAACCAGTGTCTACATACCCAACCCCGATGGCACGAGGCGGCTCAGTCAACAAAAAGATCTGGACGGGACACATTCTCACTTGTTGTTCGGATTGCTATCCCTTCATACTCGGTTCTTAGGAAAGAGGAATGGGAAAGTAAAAAGTTATTACCATGAAGTCATCCACGTTCGCCGCGATCTTGCTCGCTACAGCCGGATCAATCTGGGTCGATTGCTGTTGCCCCGTTTGACTTGGCGGTCTTGCGGCAGACGGCTTCTCTGCATCGTCCTCGCCATATTTTGCCGCCGTTGAGTGTGTGGGAGGAGCCGGGGTGATCTCCTCCTGCTCCTGGTTCCCAGGCCCCATGATCCGCTCAGCGCGATGGCACACTTCAGAAAACTGTTGATATAGGGATATGCCGACTGCAGAGTCACAATTTGACCAAGAATAGCTTTTGATGAATGTTTCACAGTCCCTCTGCTGTGTGTTCGAATGTTGGTAGTTGTCGTTGGGGAAGATTACGCCGGAATGAAGAAGACGCGGCTTCTTTCTGTTCCTACTACTCGTCTCTCTTAGTAATATCGGACTGATCAGGTCTCAAGAACGAATTAATACTTGAACGAAGTGACTCAAGCAAGGGACACTGTCTCGATGTGTACATAAACAGTTCACATATCGCTGCATGGAATATATAAGTGCTTTAGTCAACATGTAGGTAATATCAAAATTATATGGTAACTTCATCCCATTCATAACGGACGCACCTCATGCATTACGATACTAACCAACACTCGCTCATTCATTAGATCGTGCCAACGAGATTGAAGTCCCGAGAAGGCCAGATAGATCATTGGTAGGGTAATGAGCGCGGAGATGCAGCCTATCTAGTAGTCTATGAGAAAGAATGCGGGGTATCCTGGGAAAGTAACACAGACTTTGCAACTATTCGCTACACTTCACGCCGAATATTGCCGAGAAAGCAAAACGCTATTCAGCTTCTCCTTGCATGGCCCAGACTAGCCACATGAACTGAAGGGACACAGTCTAGATCACTTGACGGGAGGGACCAGGCCCGGCCACCAAGCCCCTGAGCACAACACCAGCGCCGAACCGCCAACCTCACGGATAAGATGTACGGGGGTAAAGCGTCCGGTTGTCATCGAGATTATAATAAATTTTATACACCGCATGAAATGCTTGCCTGATAATACAATTGGTACAGCAACGCCATTGGTCTTGGCCCCGTCCTCTAACGCGGCATACATTCTTTAAAACTTGTACTTCTTCCGCTCGTCTCGTTTCTCCTCGTCCCTCTTGAGCCTCTTCCGGCTCTCATTAGCGATCATCTCATCAAGCCCCTCCTCACGCCTCCACTGCGCACCAGGACCCTCATCGCGGCGGCCCTCCTCGTAGCGTCGCTTTAGCTCATCCTTGCCTAGGCCACCCTCAGCCAGGGCTTCGGGGTCCAGGGCGACATCGATATCGCCGGGCTTCTTCCGCTTCTGGCCCCTATCGTCATCCTGGCCGAGAACCCGCATGTCGCCATGCGCGTTGCTCTTGCTGAGATCGTAGGTACGATCACTTCCGAAGAAGCCTTCGGCACGGGCTTGGCGCTCGGGAATAACTGTGTAGGCGGAGCGAGGATGCGTGGACTCCTCAGTCTCATAGCCGCGCCTGTTCTTCCTGAGGTCCATCTCACCTGCCACTGATTCGGTCTGCGTGCCGTATTCCGTGGGCACACTGCTAGCGAGGCCAGCAGATGTCTCAATGCCAGAGTGTGTTTGAAGACCCGCTTCAACTGCCTCTTCGTCATCGTCTTCATCCTCCTCATCTTCATCTTCCTCCTCCTCAGACTCCTCCTCGGGAGGCTGAAGCTCACCCCAGAGAGTGCGCTCCACGGGCTCTCCTGACGGAGGCGCCGCTTGTGTAGGTTGCATGATACCAAAAATATCACCACCGAATAGGGGCCGGTTGTATTCATCCACAGGAGGCTTTCCATAGCATCCAGGCTGAAAGCCCCATTGCGCGCCTGCTGGGATGGGGGCGTTGAGACCAGGAATGCGCAGCGACGGGTATGATGGAGGCGGACCGAAACGTTGTTGGTTAATCAACCATGGCGGCGGAGCACCGGGGGGTATACTGAGGGCCTCCTTAAGGGTGTCCGTCAGCTCACCCGGCCGGGCGTGACTGCCTTTGGTCTCATACTCCTTTCCCTCGTAGTATACCTCTCCAAATCGTGTAAGGTTAGGCTTCTCCTGAAACCTAAAGAAGGCATCGTAGAGCTTCTGGTAGTCGATGTCAAGCTTGCCCATCTTAGGCTGCACACGCTCTCGCTGTTTCTGCTTGAGGGTCTGCTCCGCTTGCTTCTCCAAGACCGCATCTCGCATCTCCGTGATTCCCGTGTCGGCAATGAACTTGGGTAGCTTGAAGGCGGCCTTCTCGATACCTCGCTTCGAAGACAGGTATTCGCGCTTGAGGGACCAATGCGGCGGCACGGGGACGACGTTCCGCTGTGCCTTGATCTGAACTAACAGTCGAGGGTCTGTTGATGATGTGTCATGCCATTCCACCACTTCGGGCTTCTTCACGAGGGCCTTCAGCTCGGCGATGGAGAGCTTGTTCAGCATCTTGCGCTTCTTCTTGGACATCTTGTTCGGGTTCGACTCCTCTTCCTCCTCGGGAATATCGTCGTCGTCATCGAAGAACACCTCGCCCTGGTTGCCGGCGTTGGCTTCCTTGGCAATCTCGTCGTCGTCAGACACGCCAAACTTGGTGAAGACGTGCTTGTACATGGCGAAGGCCGGGTCCTCGTTATCGAAATCGAACTCTTCCACTATCGGGCCATCAGGCTGTTGCGACTTGGCGGCCGTCGCGTCGTCCTTCTTAACTTCCAACTCGGACGTGCCGTTTGTCGTCTCGCCATTCTCTGTCGGCTTCTCGGTCTCGGCAGCGGCGCCATCTTGCTGGACTTCGGGCGACTCTTCAACTTGCGCGGGCTCCTGGGTCATCAAGTCAGCAATGCGCAAAGGGGGAGATGGCGTTGCATGAGTAGAGTAGCATACCTCGGGTTTCGATGCCTTCTCAGCCTTCTTCTTGGCTCGGCGCTTTTGGTTCTTGGTCATCTGAGGCGCCATCTTTGCGATTTAGTTTGCAAGTGTTGCTCACCACCTGAACCACAACCAAGGATGCAGATAGTATGGCTGACGCGATGATGCGACAATCAAAAGAGCGCGGACAAGAGGTGCGCAAAGATTCGCGACTTTGATGCGCGTTGTTCGTAGACGAGGCTGATCACAATGGCACGCGCTCGGAAAAAAGTGAAGTTGCAGTAAAGTTTCCAGTCAATGAGGCTGAAAGCTCGGCAGGACAGCCACGATTGACTGCAATCAGTGGGACCCTAGCTGCCTATGGAGCTGCCTACCTACTTGGCTAGCGGGGTCTGTGCTTATTCCCAACATCATTAGCGGATGATGCAAACAACTTAGGGAACATCAGTGAATGCAACACACTATAACATTACTAGAACTGTCTCGTCTTGTTTCAATGGAAGAATGGCACTGTGAGGCAATATTTTGCAATTCTTAGCATTTTGAATTCCCTGGCTCGTCTCTTACAGTGTTTGGCATCACCTTATGAGCGCTGGCAAGATAGGGGTGCATAGACATCCCTCTCACTGAGAGGTGCACAAGCATCACTGATAGTCAGACAATCAAAAGACACTGCACACTTTAACAAACGTGAGATGTGTTGATCCTCTGGTCAATATTTTCTACTGTGTTAATATATAAGCTACAGGTAGCTTTCATGAGCAGCAGTATAAATTGGGAATCTCTTTGCTTGGCAACAATTTACCAATCCCAACCATCTGTTAACCACTCACTACACTGTGAACTTCGAGAACATGAATCACCAGGAGAACTATCTCTACCATAAGCGTTCCAGCGAGGGCGCTGTAACCCACCACCATGACAACACCAAGAATCCAAGTACTGGTAAGGCCACTTCTCCGAGCACAGTAACATCTCTCAATATAAGCGTTTACAGATACCAAACCTTCATAGCCAATCCTGGAAGATCGAAAACGGCTCAAGATAAAATGCACCTAACCCAGTTTGTTACAAGCCCTGCTCTGGGATTTGGTTCCCTTGCTGGTGCCAGACAACTAGGGTTCGACAGAACCAGCGGCGAGTCAAACACATAGTACTGACGAAATCGTCGTGCATTATTTCGGCGGCTGTCGTTTTACGAAGATATATTCTTCGCCTTATGGGAAGTTAAAGGGTGGTATGTAAAAGGAAGAACACTGCATGAGTACAGCAAACCTAGTACAGATATACGTTTATACGATCACTTCCCAACAGTGATTGTGAATAACCCCTGCCAACACCGAACCCCTGAAAGCAGCAACTGTTAGCACTCTTTCAAGCTCTCTCTAGACGACCAGTCAAATAAACGACACGCTGTAGCAGTAATACACAATTGTGTTAATAATTCTTCGTCCCCAGTGGTATTCGCGCCGATTCTAATGTACCTAATGTAAACCAAATGTTGTTTTCTTCTTTCAAAGCGAATTTCCGTTGCTCATTCGAGAAACAAACTCCCTGAAAAATGCTCATTTCATGATCCCATGTCTAAATGTTTGCCCATCATTTCAAATGCTGCATACCAACCAATTCGACCAATATTCCCCTTTCCTTCTGCTGCTGCTGCCGCTGCTGCCGGGAGGGTTTCAAAGCGAGAAGGTCTCTATGTATATGCCTTTTTCTTTTGCATCTCGCCTGATAATGAAGAAGCAGGAGGATTTTCCCCTGACATCCATTCATCGAAAGGTAGGTTGGAGAAACCCCATAATAAAAAACCAAAAACAATATCACATACATACAATGCGTACAGCTCGTTAATTCACCTTCATCTGCTGCTGTTGCATGCTGTCCCCAAATCTCCAGGTATCTTCCTGCCGAGTCCCGCGCGGCAGCCAAGCAGCATTACTGCTCCCACGTTGGCGGCTTCCAGCCGGCGGGCCATCGCTCTTCTTCGAGTCGTCGCCAGCGCCGTTGCTGAGTGCTACATGTCCGTTGGTGTAGGGGTACGGGCTATGTCCATTGGCGATGGCTGCGGGACTTTCATACAGAGAGTTCATGCCCTGGGTGGCTGTCGCCAACGATGATCCCTTGGTGTTGAGGGGCAAGAGAGGTCGATCCTTCTCTCCGCTCTGGCTCAGCAGACGAGCGCGACGGTCGGCCTTGTTGCTCTCACTAGAGCGGTCGTACAAATACAGGCCAAGGAAAGTCAAGCCGATGCCGACAGCCTGGAGGTTGGTGGTCGAGTTGCGGAACCAGATGATGGCCACGACAATAACGAAGACGCGCTTCAGGAGCGACGCCACCGAGTAGGTGACAGGTGATACAAGTGATAGTAGAACAAACGCCAGGATGTTCTGTCCAAAATGGAAAGTTCCGTTGAACAGAAACTCCAAGAACAGCCGACCATGGTCCATGGTGTTTGGCTTCTCTGTCAAATCCAGGGAGCCATCAGCAAAGAAGTCGCGGATCAGCCCGATACCCTCACTCCAGAACCAAATAGGCATAGTGAGCACAAATGCCATGCCCGATGAATAGCAAAGGAGGTTAAGCTTATCCAGCTTGCGAGTCTTTGCCGATTGTCCATCCGCTTCAGCCTTTGAGGCCTCGTTGAATAGTCTCTTGGAGAAGATGTTCTGTGTCACAAAAATGATCGTCGCCAAGAATGCATAAAGAAGACCAAGCAGTTCACCACCAAACTTGTGCTTGCCGGAGCAAGCAAGCATGACTCCCATTGTCAACGGGATGAGCGAGTAGTATGTCGCTCTGGGGTATCGGATGTCGAAAATGAATCTGTAGGCGAAAACCGTAAACAAGGGCGAAAGGCCCTTGACGGTATGTACCAGAGACACAGGAATCTTAGATGTCGCTGCGGCGCTCAACAAATGACCACCAATCTGGAAGGCGGCCAGGGGGAGCGTGGTCATAACCACATCGCGGGAGGGCTTGCGGATCGGGTACTTTAGGGCCGGTATCGAGGTGCGCAGCGACGGGAATGTGGAGGCTAGGTATGACGCGCTGAGGCAGTAAAATGCCACCAAAAAGAATTGGATGAGCGTTAAGGTCGCCGGCTTGGCAAAAGCGTTCAATATCGATTTCGAGGAGGTGTTCGTCAAGGCGGAAGACATGTACCACATGACGCATAAGATCTGCGACACCCGACGTTAGTGTTGCGTGTCTTGAGAATAACTACTACGGAGCTCGCGTGATGACGTACGATGAGTTTGTAGGAGAGCGGCGCGCGCAGGGCGCCGGCCAGGTCTTGGGCATTCTGGCTCACGCTCCCATTCCTATCGCGGATACCGCGGAAGGCCTCGCTGATGCTCTTCTGTCTCGTTTGCCGGGTCTGGCCCAGGCCGTACGCGGCGCTGCTGGCGGCTGGTGGTGCGCCCAACTGACCCCATTTTATCGATTTGCGAGGCTCCCGCTTGGGCAGCCACCGGTCGCCGGAGGGCGGCTGTGTTGGTGTGCCGTTGATGCCGTTTGAGTATATATTCAGGCCGGGGATGGGGCTGGTCGATGTGCCCGAACCGTTGTACAGGGGCGAGTCGATGTGGTCGGGAAACTTCTCGAGTCCGGAGTCGTGGTTGGTTTCGGGGCCGGCCGACTTGGCACTGGCGCGCGACACTGACTGATCCCGAGAAAAGGAGCTGGATGTGGTAGAGTGAGGCATCACGGTAGTCGTAGTCTAGTCAGACTGTGGTTGTTGGTGGTAACGAGCGACAGAACTTCGCAAGGAAGCTCAATAATTGGAGGATCGGATGGCGATTGCGACAAGCCTTCCAAACGGGGGGCACTTTGCTCTTCTTTCACTGCGCCATTTTCCCTTAAATCTCAGATATAGTGATGATGATGTACCGCCTAGTGGAGACACGGCGTTCAGAGTCAGAGTCGAATTCGTTTGGTGAATGATGGAACGGACGCCGATGGTGGTTCGTCTTTCTCGGAGACAGGTTGTATTGTACTGGTTGTTTGTCGGTGGAGATAATGTAGGTCAATACAGATAAGGCAGAGGAGCGTATCCGGCAAAAATGGATGGCCAAGTGTTAGCACATCCAATCTGCCAATCGATGATCGAATTGGGTGGTTCGCTTGGTTCCGGAACCACGAACCCTCGCACCCTTTCAAGCTTTTAGCGGACGTACGTCGTCTTCTGCCGCGTGAAACCTCCCCCCAACAGCCTGTACCAATCACGCCAAATGTCCCACTGCCTGCTAAGCTTGCAACCTGATTCGCTAATCACTGGTTGCAATTGAAATCTCGCATCGCACTTGCTTTGCTTTAGCCTCGACTTTTAGCGTCGTTACCCCCATATCGTCCATATCTAGCCCCTGCAAAGAGCTCTAGAGACCAAAGGTGCCCCTGACTCGCCCTGACAGTGCCCAGCGCCTGGTTTGCCAGCGACTTGGACCCCCACCTGATCCCAATAATAGGAGACTGGAATCTGCTACAGCCAGGATGCGTTCGAGGTCCGAGACATATACCTAATTAAGGTTAAGAGGCTGGCAAAGCCAGTGTTTTATCCGTCCTTTATGTTGACTTGCTACAATGATCTCATACCTGTAAGTTAACTACTGTATGCTTCTTAATGATTGTCGTCCACAAGGGTTATCGAGTTGTTAGTGCGCCTATAAGACAGCTAGCTGTTTGTCCAGCAATTTGAGGGCCCCGATGACATGATCTCTACTGTATGGGACACTACAAATCACGAAATGTGAAAAACGATAGCTCAGGGACTGAATTGTAAAATATTGCACCGTGCAATAGCGGCGATAGTAGCAATCTTATTTACTCCGGTGATTTTGCTTCATCTAAATCCTCCGTCAACTACCACTATCCCAGCAATAACCATATGCACCGGTCCCTGAGTGCAACATCTATCCTCTTAATATCCTCATCACCACTAAGCTTCCACGTTTGCGGATTCATCAGCCATCATCTTAGCAAGCTTGTTGTAAGCAGAGCTTTTCCTCCGAAGCTCTTGGGACCAGTTCTTATACAGCTTGTCGAGCTGCTTTGCGACGTATTTGCATGGGTAGCGGGGTTGCTCGCCGGCTCTCTCGACTATACCCGCAATGATTTTGTCTCCCAAACCTTCCTCAGTGACCAACTTCTTGATACTATTCCACGCTGTGTCCAATATATAGGCCTTGGTTCTAGTCTCTTCGGCCGACTTGGCTTGAACTAAAGCCTCGTACGCCACTATCGGAGCGAAACGATAGCGATTCCCGGTTTTATTGTGAATGACAGTATTCATATCACTCAATATCTTCTCGGCATAAGCATGCATCTGGTGCCACTCGAAGTAGAGATCGGTATCCGTCGTGAGATAGAACGATAAGACGTGGAGGACCTGTGCCGGATCTGCCCCGACATGTGACCACTGGGCGATCTGTGACTCTGCTTCGGAAGCAGATAAACCAGCTCGTTGAGCTCTCTCTCTGAGGCTCTTCGGGTCGTACATAGCCGCCATAAAATCCAACAACCAGTCTCCGGAATTCTCTGCTTTCTCACCGCCGCGGATCCATTCTCTCAGGATGCCTTCCAGAGGATTGGGATCCGACACTAAGCGCAGCTTGAGGGGGCCCTTCATAGCTCTCTCTGAGTCCCGACATCCGAATGCGAGGCTAATTTTTCTGAGGGCTTCAGGAGTTGATTTGGGAATTCCACCAACGAATATGTAATTCATGTCTTGGTTGTGAAGGAAAAGTTCCATATCGGGCCAGGCCGGCTCATCGGGGTGCAGTCGTCGACAGGCTGCGTATATATGGACCAAAGAAACCAGTCCCTGCCAGTGTTTCTCATAGCAAACGCCTGGACAGTGGGATGACAAGTACATACAGTACTTGAGCAGACCACATCGAAGAGGATGTCTCTTGAGGTAGTAATAATCCTCCTTGGTGCACTCCAGGTTGGCGATCTCTTGCTTAGGGTCTCTTTCATAAACCAACATCAAGCGAACGTCATTGCGGAAAGCATCCCCCAAAACAAGATCTCGCATGTCTATTAGACCTTCCCTGACCCAAAACTCGGTGCAGCCATGATTCTTAGCATCAACACCGAAAGGATTGTTTTCACGTTCGTATAACTCCGTGGTTTCCATCATGCCCCGCAGGTGTGATTGCAACTCCTGAAGCGGCTGCTTGGTTGGCGAGTCCTGAAGTATGTCCTGCGTGTCGAGAAGAACTTGTATACCGAAAACCGCCCACACGGGTAAAGTTCTAGACCGAAAAATCTTCCCAATTCCGCGGGTGATTTCGTCGTTGGCAAATGTACCTGGGAAACGAACGGCAGTGGCGTAAAAGTCGGGCAGCAACTTGCGTATACGTTCAAAAGTTGCGTTCTTTGACTCATTACATTCGTAAGGGGCCAGCAGCCATGTACCTCCAGCAAAGAAGGTCTTTCGGCGAGGCCCAGTTTTGACCGGGTCTGCCAGTTCTGCTACTGCACACTTGACAGCATTGTAGACGAGCCACATACAGAGAGTGGCAGTCTCACAGTTCAAGTCAGCTGTCCAACTGGAAGGGAAGATGAAGTCCTGAATGCCAACCGCCCTAGTCTTGGACGAACGTCGGTGGTGCGTATACATAAAAAGCGCCGGGAATGTCCATACTGGGAACTGTGAAGCAGGATACTTCTTTGGCCGCTGGATGCACAAGTCAAGAGCTTGCTCCTCACGCCGTACTAGATGAATCGCAGTGTTCGTGAGCAATGACGCCACTCCAAGCTCCATCTTCCCAGATGCATACTCCGACCAAGAATGCTGTACAAAACTACGAAGCTTCTTCACATCGCAAAGAAATGAGTAGATAGCGAAGAAAAAATCTGCTTCAATGTCTTCCTCCTCCTTTTCGATTGCTGCAGGAGTTATACCGGGGAGCTCGAAAAAGGCGCTTTCGATAGGCTCGTCAGTCTCATCAAAATCAGAATCCACGGTATATTGAATCGAGAGCGCAGAGAATATGTTCTCAGAAGTCAAGGGCGCATTGTCATCGTTGCGCTCCTTCGCATTGGACTTAGCTGACCCAGTCCGTTTCGTTTGGGCCGCCTGGAGAGGGCGAAGGGTCTGCCAAGCGACCTGTAGAACGTCCGTGAAGTGCTGATGCTTTTTGTTCTTGAGATCATCTCCTTTGCCTTGGTGCTGATACCAGTGTGTGCACTCACGCCTGGCACCAATGGCGCGGCGAAACAAACAGCCAAGCGCTTGAGGAATATAGGGTCGTGGCTTGGCTTTGGCGATCGTATCTGCCATTTCGATGAACTCAGATACTTTGACTGTGTAAGTTGCTTGTGCCTTGGCGGCTCGCGCTTGCTTGCGGGCTTTGCCTTTGAGCCGTGGGCCTGAGTCTGTTACAGCGCCTGCAAGCATGAAACCGCACTGGACTGCATTCTCGGCGAGCCAACCAGCAACCGACTCTGTATCTCGTTTGTATTGTCGATATGTTGTGAGAATCTCCGTAGGAGGGGAGGTTCTGGCGGCCATGGTGGGCAGGATGCCCTCTCTTAAGCAAAGGAAAACAATACCAAGGTTTGGGAGTCTATATAAATATCTCGACTCACAGGGAAAGAATAGAAAGGAATGTGATGCAGTGATCTGATGTAAAGAAAACAACAGACGCGCCGATATCCAGGCTGCTGTAAACCGAGAAAAAGGAAATGAGTAAAACGAATGCTAGAAATTGAACAGTTGCTTCAGTGTAATGGAAACCCAACCGGATGGAAATGGCCCACAACCCTGCTAGGAGATCAACTGTAGTGTACAGTTGTTGGACAGACTCCAGAGAAACAGCGAGGTAGGTAAGCGGCCAAGTTCAGATGTGAAGTCCTTTATCGAAGGGCCAAACAATAGGATATGTACTTGCCTATGAACTGAACTGGACCACTTGGTTCATAGCCTGTTTCCAGAGAGTGATGTTTGGTTGCGAGTGAAATTTGCTAGCATTCAATGCGCATGTAGCCAACTGTCTAGGCACCCACGCTCAATCACCCACATACACTTTGATGGTTTGTCCGGGAACAACAAATTTGCATCTTATTCATATCCCACCCATATTAGATTTTCAACTGTTGTACCAGGCCCTAGGAAATCCCCTACTAAGCATATACTATCACATGAGCCTCAGAACTGTAGATTAGGTACGCCCGAACCCAGTCAGATGGCATCAGAAGGTCCCAGATGATTCTCGTTGGAGTCAATATGGGAGGGATGGTTCCCAACATGTTCACCAAGATCAGTATGGGTGTTGATATGACAGGATACCGGCTAATGTATTTGGCTGCCGTAGAGAAATTTGAACAGCAACCAGACCTACCAGTTGTGTTTAAGATGTTCTTCAAGTGGTCATGTAATTAGGAAAGCTAAGTTCCAGTTCTGTTGGATTAATGTAAGCCCAGTAAACCTTTTTCAACTGGACACTTACTAAAGGTCTTTTCCCAACTTGACAAGAAGATGGAATCTCGATATCTGAAGAGATCGTTGTCAGACATATTTGCTAATTGTGATAGCCCCTTGTTGTTCTTTCCTTTATTACTACTCCAGCCTCTACTTGGACTTGTAAAACGTATTGATTTAGTAATTAACACAAGATAGATGACACCAATCTTATAATAATGCATTGTCTAAGAACTATGCTTTATCCGACAGGGGGAAGCCCCATCTCTAAGGATAGGAGTTGAGGATGCCACCCCTATAAATAAGTGATGAGCCTCGTCTGCAGATAGTTTTGGAAGTATCAATGCTTTCTAAAGAAGGTCTTTCAGTTACAGGAAATTTGTACCCATCACTATCAGTGTGTATAGTCTATCCTGAACCTGAAATTTATATCTACATTAGGTAAGCATACAGGAGTGGCTAGTGTGGTGGCGCTATAGGCTGTTACATGCAGTGGCGATCTATAATAGTGAAAGTTCAAGCAGTGAAGTATTTGTGTATTGCAAGCTTTTCAGAAGAGACGCAGCAGGCGATCTGACTTAAGCAACTGTCCTCGTTCCTGACCTGAGAGGTGCTGACACAGCAGTTTACATTCACTGGATGGCTTTGAAAATAGCAATGATGTGCTGGGCTCAAATCAATGAGGACCCAAAGACACTTGGGAAACACGAAAGTGAATAGTTGGGTCGATGGATGTTGAAGGCGCCGCATCATCCATCATCCACCTTCATCAAGTAGCAGACACCTTGGGGACTGGACTCTGCCAAGCAGTTGTCTTCGATAAGAAAGTTCAGCAGATATTAGCGTTGACAAAGTGAAAAAGGCCATGCTAACATTGAGAAAGCGAAGTGTGTAGTTCTTAGTATGAGACGAGCAGAGATCGTTGTTGTGAACAGACTCAGCTATGAGCATCCATTCAATTGCCATTGACGAAATATTAACCTGGCAGGCACACAGACAGCTAGACGAGATACTAAAGTGGAACGTGACAATGCTGTAATTCCTAGGGTAGTAAGAGTTTCCCAGTCTGTACTGATAATGAAGACAAAGACTCCCAAAAGCATATATCAGGTATTGTTTCGTGAGTCCGGAGGTGAAAGCGTGAAGGGAAGCTAGCAGTGTTAGGAAATACGGAAAGCAATAGTCTACTTGAAGGTCTTCCTGGTAAGAGGACCCATGTATGAAGTGCGTCAAAATGAATCGAAGCCCATAGTATGTAATTGTATAATGAGAGTTTCAAGCTGTAGATAATGGTTATTGGCTCCTACTTCTCATGGTAGAGCCATTAAGCGGTGCAAGTGGTGTAAGTGGTGTCCGGAATGTAGTGAGCTAAGGTTTCACAGAGAAGTGAATCTTGGGTGAAGTTCCGCGATTGGTTATGTCATCATCCATGCTCGGGTCGGGCCAAATCTGTTGAAAAAAAGCATTGAAGGCAAACCAGCTGCGGGCAGACTTGAAGTCCACCTCCAGTGTAATCAAACATGGAAGTGAAAGTGGGCCGGCCACAAGAAAAGGTTCCTTCCCCAAGCTGTGCTTCTTCCGTTCCGATTTTGGCCGGGGGGGTTGCGTGCATTGGCATTCTGGCATTCAATGGGCATTGGTCTGTGCCACCTCGAGCATCGGCCTTTTGATCGATTTAAGCGACGTATGCAGCAAAACAGAGGCAGTTCGGGCCACCCTGTTTAATCCGATCACGTGCAGCCACTAGAGCGTTTTTGAGGCAAGCTGGGTGAAAGGCGAGTGGAGCTCCCTCTGCTTCGGCAACTTCTCTGGTGCTGTTGAGGTTTTTCATAGCAACCAGACCTCACTTTCTCCCGATTTTCCCTTCCCTCCTCTCAAGCTTCATCACCACCTCCACTCCCATCCTTTCAATTCGCGTCTTGTCATCTCTCAAGATGTTCAAGAGGTAAGTGACACTCGACTGAAAATATTTCGAGCACCCCTCCCCGCCAATTGGCCTCGCAATTGAGCTGACCAATGCCTTCCTCCGGATCAGCGGCATTTCTTCCTTCGCTCGGGCAGCCCGCCCGACTTTCACAGCCGGTGCCCGCCGCGTCGCCAGACCTGCCAGCCTCAGATTCCCCATCACCAGCCGGTTCGCAAGCACAGCCAACGGTGTCGGCGATGGCAAGATTTACCAGGTATGTTTTTCGGGCTTGGAGCTCTTGTGGGAAGCTATGGCCCGGCTGAAAAATCAGCCTTGGCCCGATGGTTGGAATTGACCCCGACTAACAACTTTGTCTTCACAGGTTATCGGTGCCGTCGTGGATGGTCAGTAACATCGAAACGAAGCTCAATGCAGCTGTTAAATCAACGAATGGTCCTCTCTAACCTCAATTACAGTCAAGTTCGACGGAGCGAAGCTGCCCCCGATTCTGAACGCCCTCCAGACCGAGAACCAAGGCAACAAGCTTGTGCTGGAAGTCTCTGTAAGCTTCAACCAAGCTGCAACAATTTTCAATGGCCGCAATCTAACCGAATCTCTAGCAACATCTGGGTGAGAATGTCGTCCGTTGCATTGCTATGGACGGTAAGTTCTCTTGATATCAAAATCTGCTCGGCCATGGTTGCTCATTTCTTCAATAGGTACCGAGGGTCTCGTCCGAGGCGCCAAGGCCAGCGACACTGGTGCTCCCATCACAATCCCCGTCGGCCCTGCCACGCTAGGCCGTATCATGAACGTCACTGGTGACCCCATTGACGAGCGTGGTCCCATCAAGTCCGACAAGTTCTTGCCCATTCACGCCGATCCCCCGGAGTTCATCGAGCAGTCTACCACTGCTGAGATTCTCGTTACCGGTATCAAGGTCGTCGATCTGCTCGCCCCCTACGCTCGTGGTGGAAAGATTGGTCTGTTCGGTGGTGCTGGTGTCGGCAAGACTGTCTTCATTCAGGAGCTTATCAACAACATCGCCAAGGCCCACGGTGGTTACTCCGTCTTCACCGGTGTCGGTGAGCGAACCCGTGAGGGTAACGATCTGTACCACGAAATGCAGGAGACCTCCGTCATTCAGCTTGATGGCGAGTCCAAGGTCGCCCTGGTCTTCGGTCAGATGAACGAGCCCCCAGGAGCCCGTGCCCGTGTTGCCCTGACTGGTCTGACCGTCGCTGAGTACTTCCGTGACCAGGAAGGCCAGGATGTGCTGCTCTTCATTGACAACATTTTCCGCTTCACCCAGGCCGGTTCCGAGGTGTCTGCCCTGCTGGGTCGTATCCCCTCTGCCGTCGGTTACCAACCCACTCTCGCCATTGATATGGGTGGTATGCAGGAGCGTATTACCACCACCAACAAGGGTTCCATTACTTCCGTCCAGGCCGTCTACGTCCCTGCTGACGATTTGACTGATCCTGCCCCCGCTACCACCTTCGCCCATTTGGATGCCACCACTGTCTTGTCCCGTGGTATCTCCGAGTTGGGTATCTACCCCGCTGTCGACCCTCTTGACTCCAAGTCCCGTATGTTGGACCCCCGTATCGTCGGTCAGGACCACTACGACACCGCCACCCGTGTCCAGCAGATTCTCCAGGAGTACAAGTCTCTCCAGGATATCATTGCCATTCTGGGTATGGATGAGTTGTCGGAAGCTGACAAGCTTACCGTCGAGCGTGCCCGTAAGATCCAGCGTTTCCTGTCGCAGCCCTTCACCGTCGCCCAGGTTTTCACTGGTATCGAGGGTAAGCTCGTCGACCTCAAGGACACCATCACCTCTTTCAAGGCCATCCTGGGTGGTGAGGGTGATGACATGCCCGAGGGTGCTTTCTACATGGTTGGCGACTTCGCCTCTGCCCGCGAGAAGGGTGAGAAGATCCTGGCTGAGCTGGAGAAGTCTTCGTAATCGGTTCTTTAAGGTCGAGCGAGGAGCAGGCTGTTAAATAGAGCGTCGCTACTAGGGAGGCGAAAAAGGTGGTGGCCTGTGTATATCTAGACAAGGAGAGTTGTGTGGTTGGGCGTGATACCTAGCTCAATCGAGTTCCTTTTGTAAGCTGTATACCATGAATCCACCATAATTCCCGCGTTGATAATAATCATGGTTGAGCACAAATTCTGGCTTTTTATGTGATATGTCTCCTTGTGACCGCAATGATGTGTGTTCTGTTAATTGGGACTGAGTATGCCATTGAGCAGCCACATGGTGTTAATGATGGACGATTTATTCTGCCAATTCACTCGTTGTTGTACAGGCATTGGTATTTGGTTTGGTTCATGCATTATGACCCCGATATTTCCAGACATCCCCGTCCCATAGGCGGTAGGTAGGTAGGGTATGCATTGGCCCAATCGTGTATCCGTCTTGGACACCGTGTATATCAACATCGAAACCAAATTGAGAATCCCTTGGATCAAGAGATGAGCCGGGTTGTATGCCATGCCTATCCCCTGGCTCCATTTTCTTGCTGTTCTTTGAAGTGGTGTTTCTTTCTTTTGCTATCATAGCTACCAACAGCTCGAATCGTCGTCCGATGCCCAACGCTTGCAACTTACCACGAAAGGATTAACTTTTCCTTCATACCACAAAGCAATTGGTAACCGCAAAAGTCATGACCTGATCCTTCTCATTACGTTCATTGTAGCGGCCGGTTCGGCAACCAGCTCTTGTCTGGGGTTGGACCCCAGGTGCTTGTTTCACTGCTCAGTATTTCCTTGACCGCTGGCAATCATTAGTAAACTTATCTTGCTTGACTTGTACTACAGCAGTTGGAGTCTACACTATGAAAATTATGTTGCTATACCGTGATAAATAAGACAAGCAGGTTGTTATTTAGTGACTGTTTCAGCGATGTGTTGTATATCAATACGTTATTTACGGCGTTCGCCATGAGAAAGGTTGCTGCCCTCTCATAAGATCGCTCACCTGGAGGCCGTTTGGCGAGTGTCGATGTTAGTTTCAGGACGTAATAGGGGTTCTGGTAGTTCACACGCAGTTGTACAGATTTCTCACTTCGTTGCCTAGTGACCTTCTGTGATAACCTTTCCAACCCTTATTTCTGGTCATGTTACCTTTTTCTAGATCAAGCTATTATCATGCTATTTGGCCAACTGTTGTATCCTTTTGTCATAATTAAACAATGCTGGTTATTGTTAACTTAAATTCGTTTGGTGGGATGTAGTGATTCCTAGCCTAACTCTGTCTAATATATACATCTTGAATTTGTCGCTATATACCACACCTCTACTGTCCGAGATTCAAGGAGTATCTGCTCACCCATGTTTTTGTTGCGTTAATTTTTTCAGTAGTTCCAGACATAGTCTCCAGGGAGAGAAATGCTTTTTCTGGGTGGTGATTTTGCCATTTCCTTGAACATGTATATTGCCACCCCGCCACATGTGTATATCAAGTCAGCTACTGTTATAGCTTTAAAGATGTTTCAGGACAGAGATGTGCAAATAAATTGTAGTAAGAGAACTGGCTAGAAGTATATTTTGGGACAAAAAGAAACCTCTTCTAAGGAATTTACATGTTTAGTCAACTTCAAATCTCAAACTGTATATTCACCGTCCTTGGTTACTGCCTATACAACCCTACTGATGTGATTTATACCATCTGCCGGCTCATGAGAAGTCTTGCCAGTATCAGGGAGCCATACCAGGAGTAAGGTTCAAAAGACGGCGATCGCCCCTGGAGGACTACCCACACCACCCCTGACATTCAGGGGCGCGCTAGTGACGAAGAAGGTCCAGCGGTGCAAGTCCCGGCAGATCTCGCCGAGCTGCTCGAGATCCCAGAGCTCGCCGATGGGCGTGCCCCAGAAGACCAGCAGCCACTCGTGCAGCGACCACACGTTCTCGGGGTCGCGCGGCAGGGCCTCGAAGCCGATGGTGTCGCCCCCGACGGCCGCGGGGTGGTGCTGGTAGAGCCACCGGACCGTCTCCTCGCAGGGTTCCACGCCGATGGAGGTGGCGCCCTGCGTGCCGGCTTTGCACTCTTCTTCGGACGCCTCGTTGTGGCGCTTGACGTAGCCGGAGCGGACGAGCAGGATGTCGCCCTGTTTCAGCGTTGTGCCTTGGTCGGCCAAAGCTGCTTCGAGCTCTTTGACCGTGATCTTGTAGGATGACCAGGGGTTGGGCAGTTCTTGCCCGATCTTGTTCCAATAGCGGACCTGTAAATAGTAATTAGTCTTCCCTGGTCAACTTAACGTGATGTTATGGAAGGGCGTGGACTACCATGTCGATGAGAACTCCACGGCCCACTATGCCACCACGATCACAGAAGTCTTGCATATCTGTCAGTGTAATTGCCTTAAAAAGAGATCGAGGGGGTTATTTCGTACTGTGCAGTCCGTTAGTTATGGACTTCTTGGCCTCCTCAAATGTCAATCCATTATAGTACACTTGCTTTTTCTGGTACGCATACTATGCCGCAACGTGTTAGTTACCAAACCCGCCCTAGGATTTCGGATACTTTAAAAAGAGCGTTTCCACTTACATGCTTGAGACTGTCCCACTGCGATCCTCCTTGCGTATTGAACTCCAGCTCATCGTCGAGGGCGTACTCCTTCAGCGACACGTAGTTGTCCAGAAGACGATGCTTCAAGGGCACACGAGCGAAGCCGGGGTGTTTGATCGACTCTAGTGGCCAGTCCAGCTGGACATGCCGGCCAGTCTGGATCTCACGGCTCGCCTCCTTGACCACGTCTGCCGTCAGGAGGTTTATGGCTAGAGGGGGAACGGTTAGAAACAAGGTCTGACTGATAAGAATGCGCTTCGTGCATATTAATTTAACTCACAGCCTACCTCGTCTTTGACGCCATCTTTGTCGTAGAACCCCCAGAGACACCCTTGAGGGGCGTCGGGCACCGCTGGCAGATCGTCGAAGTTCGGGAAGACGTAGCTCATGGCTGCTGTTTACTTATTGCCAAAAGAATGTACATCAATAAGAAGAAGCACTCGAAAAACAGATACACAATCGGAGTTCAGCTGTTTTTGTTCACTATTTTCTATCTATGCGTTGCTTCCTACTTTTGACCCAAGTACGCTTCGGGTGTGACGTGGGCGCCCCCGGATTTGACAGTGGAGCTGTGAGTTGAAATGCGGGGAAGCATGACCTGACCTGATTGCGGATCGGATCCCAAACCCCCTTTCTATAGGACTACCAACACCAAGGAGTCGGTAGCTTATTGGATTCGTCCGAGATACGGACCACAAGAGCGGAGTGATCCGTCTGGGCCGTATCGTCGCCGGTGTTTTGCCCCGAACTTGACCGGTAGTATCTGACTTGGGTATCCCAAACTTCAACCACTTTCACCCTCAATGATCAGAGCAAGCACTGGGATCCGAATCCTCGCATCTATCAGATTCAAAATCGAAGTATTACTTCCAGGCACTACATGCAACCGGTTATTACAGAAACCTAGCGGTCAGCAGTGTATTGATGGCCTGGTTCTGCCACCATGTTCGCCTCACTCACTACTGCTGCGAGATAGACAAGTGGCATGGTCACTACGGCGGTGGCTCAACTTGCATCAGACTCACCCACATGGACACCCAGTCCTTTAATGTCTTGTCGGACGTTGCTGTTCGCTTCCCGGTGTTCTCAACAGTGAATGAACTCAAGGAACGAAGCCATCCTACCTGATGCCTTCCAAACTTTAAAAGAACGAACGTCCCAACAAACATGGTTCCCAAGGATTGACAAAAGCCAAGTCTCTCTGATAGTTTGAATCGTAGTTGCTGTTATCCGGAATTTTCCTCTACCAAATCCAACATATAGTGGGAGTCACGCTTCCGTACCGGACATGCCACACACAGCTGGGAGAGCCTTCGACAAAAGGAGTCAAAATTCCAGATCGACGGATCCTGAATCTGCATGGAATGATATGGACGTGAGCAGCTGGCAGCTACGTCACTGTGGGTGTATTTTGATGATATCGCGGTGTGCTTAGACCGGTTCTGCTCTCTGCGCGGGCGCTTGATCCATGTACGCCCTACTCGTTGGATCGTGTGCTTATTCGCACAGATATTCGGACAAAGGGTACAGGTATCTGTCTTGAGGGTCGGAATCGGTCCATCGCGAAGTTCGAAAGTGGCGGGCACTGGTCTCATGTGGGAAGTGGGCACCGTCCTGGGCCCGGTGGTATACAGCCACAAGGTCCTCATGCGAGCCGTCGGGACTGGCATGACCATGCCACCGGGTCCGCCCACCTTTGGCCTGAGGATGTTGTTAGCTCCTTGGACAGTCATAACGTGACCGGTTGGCTTGAACCTGGCGAGCTTGTTGCGAATGCGCCGTAGAAGCTGTTCGCGCATGGGAAGAACTGATTAGAAGGTCTGCGAAAACTCATACCATCTAAGGCCCAGGGATCCACGCCTCTTGGACTAACGATATGCTTGTTGAGAAAAGGTGTGAACATGAAGCACTCACAGCAGTCGATGGTACACAGTTTAGCATATCAAATGTTGCCTGATATTGGTGTTCCCCTCCATCTGATATCCAGTTGTACCGGTGGTACCTGACACTGCAGGACAGCCACAGATTCAGCTCGAGTCACCCATCCATTACCCAGACGTTTCAGGAACATGTATAATAAGCTAAGAATTTGCTGCCATCAATGTGTCACTCTTGTTCATAATGATTAATTGGAGATATAACGGCCTACCCACAGGTAGGTCCCTCCCAAGGAGGGTTGCGACACCGCCAGCCAATCGCTGTTTCCCAATTTAGCTTTTGGGGGTTCCTGTCAGTATAGGACTTTGAAACATCAGGGACATAGATAAACACAACTGGGGGAAATATGCCTCCTTCTATAGAATGGGTTTCATTCGGATTGATCATGCCACGAAGGTAACAAAAGAAGCTAATGAGTTCTGCACGGCGGGCGCTTAGGGGACCTCTGTTGTCCCATTGGCGGTTGGCGGCTTTCAGCCCGTCAGCACCATCTTACACGAGCTAAGCAAAAAGACACACAAACACACACACACACACACACTCCGGCAATCAATCGATCTCACCATCCGTCAGCGTCAGCGTGTGACATCTTGCGATATTTGTTGCTGAAGGAGGGAGGTTGGGAAAAGTTGATTGATTGTCAGATATATGTAGTCATCTTTGTATCGGATGACTGTCCACGTCGAGATACAAGATCTAAGACATGCCTTCAGGGGGTCTCGGATATTTTCGCGAGGCGTCGTCGTTGGGCAGCCACGTTTTCCCTCGCAGCTCGTTTTGTTTGCCAATGAGTTAACGGATGAAGTCGCAGAAATGGGACAAAAGATAGACCGGCTCTACAATTGATTCTTCTTTTTGTAAGGTCGCGCGCCGTCCTTTCGCTGCGTGAGAACTCTAAGCTGCAGGGTGGTCCTTCTCGTACCCAAGACCTCCAATACGAGAGCCAACGAAATCTGCAGCGTAGCGTCACTGCATGCGCCTCGTAACAAGCCAAACATGGAGAATTCCGTCGGTCACTCTAACAGAAGCAACACCACATCACCACTCATCACCTACCACACAGCCGCACCTGAGCCCCCGGGGTATTGTGCCCATGTATTGCATGCAGCCTTCAGCGATGGCCGGGCCCAGACCTTGCGCCAATCGGCACTCGCCAGGACCGTCAGCTATTGGATGGTTTCCCTTGTGGAACATTATAACATGTCCGTAGTAAGGGCAAGGGTAGGCATCACCGAATGACTGGAGGGGTGACTCCATGTATTGCTCTTCCCTTCCCCTTCCCTTCCCCTCTCCGCCTATAGGGCTGCCTCTGTCTTTGCTACTGTCATATTCCCTTGTACTTCGGTGAGCCCTGCAGGCTGCCATCTCCATACATATGGCAGTTGGGTCGAATCCTTTCACTCGCTTGCCCCCAAGCTTACAATTACACACACGCACACACACACACATCACACTCGTTTGTCTCTCCTTCTGGATATCTGGATGGACGATCGTGAGAAACAACCTGGAGTACGCCCACACACTGCAACGTAGTACTGCGGCTTGATACACACGGCTATAAGCTCCACCTACGCACCCCAGAAAAGCCAAATCACATAACATATACATCGGGCAAGGATCGTGAGGCCCGGGACGTTTGAAGATGGGCGACTCGGGCTCTCCTCCGGACATTAACGTGTCCAACGGCACATGCTACTATACGGAGCACATGCAGACGAAGGGCAACTTCATAGCATGCGGCAACGTCGCCTTTGGACACTGGCCATGTTGCCAGGCGGGGGATATGTGCCTCAGTCTGGGTAACGCGAACGCGTGTTGGGACTCTGATAGTTAGTTTCTTTTTCTCTTTAACATGTTCCCACTGGCATAGTGCGAACGTTTCTCTCTTTCTCTCTCCTGTGAAGCAAACAAAGTGTATCCGGAAAAGAAAGCTGATAACAAGTTACTACGGAACAGCCGGCAATACGTACCTAGCCGGCTGCACCGACGCCGGGTTCAATGCGCGATCGTGTCCTTGGAAATCTCTTCTGTTTCACGAGCAGGAGTGGGTGGCCATCCAGCAGTGCCACCCAGGCTCGGGCAATGAGGACACGGTCTGGGGAGGGTGCAAAGTGGATGCCAACCAGACGACGTTGGAGAAGCTGCCGCACGCCAGCTGCGATCCGTACTGCTCGTCGACCCCCCTCCTGAAGGGCGCCTCGGCGCTTCCCGCCTTCGCCAGCCTGCCGAGCTCCGCGGGGGGTTCCATCAAGTGGACCAGCGATTTCAACCCCACGGCGACGGCGGCGGGGGTGAAGCCGGCCAATGCCACCGCCACATCGAAGAGCTCGCCAACACCATCTATTTCGCCACCTTCAGCCTCGGCCACTACACCGCCCACGGCGACGGCAACCTCGTCTTCTCCTGCCGCCACCGCGACATCGTCCGACGACAGCGGCTTGACCGTAGGGGCCAAGGCGGGAATTGGTGTTGGCGCAGCAGGGGCGGCGCTGCTCATTGTAGCCGTGATGCTCTTGGCATTGCTAGTCCGGCGGCGGAAGCAAAGAAAGAATAACCTTAAGAATTTCGAGGAAACCCACTCGCCCCATCCCCATCGATACGATGGACCACTGGAGCAACATCAGCAGGAACAGGTTGCCTACTACAGCAAGACGCCACCGCCACCCACAATGGCCACCACCAATGTCAGACCCATGCTCAATTCACAAGACAGCCAGCCCTACGTAGGATACAAAGCTGAGTTGTCGGCTGACGAGACGCAACAAAGAAGGCCCTGGGACCAGCAGACCGGGTATAAGTCCGAGCTAGCGGCGGATGAGACGACGATGCCCCGGAATGAAATTGGAAGCAGTGCAGGTGGAAATGATGAGATCCAGGGTGCTAAGAGTTGGTCACGGGGAGGAGGGGAACACCGTCGAGGTAGCAGTGGGACACATGCAACGCCTGTTAGTGGTGGTGGTGGTGGTGGCGGTGGTCTGAGTCCATATCCTAGCTCACATCCGAGCAGTGCTGCTACGGCTCACTCACCGTTCTCGACATATTCGGACGTGTCCACGCTATATGCTAGCAGTGGTAGTGGCGGAGGTACGGGCCGGGGAGCGCCGCCGCCACCACCGACGCCGCCACAGCAGCATCAGCAGAGAACTGGGGAACCGTCGGAGCAAGAGTGGCCGCTACCGAACGGACCCGGTGCGGCGCAGATGCAATCGTTTCGGGATCGACAGCAAGGGCGAGGGACATGGAGGAGCCATGGGTATGATCCATCTTGAAAGAAAGGGGGTATTCGCTGATACGGAATGTAAAGAAGAGGAGGAAACAGGAGGAAAACCCGGGAGATGCCCCCGAACGAACGAGGGGCCATCACGAGCCTGTCCGAACGCAAAGAATGATATAACGATTATATGATATTACTGAGCGGAAACGCCATTTTTCTTTCGATGTCACAAACAACGCACCTGCCGAGTTCATCTTGACAACTTGTACCACGCTAAACGCCATATATGTTATACCCTGTTTGTTCTGTCATATATTTGCTTCGCCATGCTGGTTCCTGGCGATACGAGGTCTTTGTCGATGCCGAGCTTGAGGAACGCGCGAGGGAAGGGGTTCTTTAGCTAGCACTCACGTTTTCAATTACCAAGGTTCGATGCTGGTTGACTGGGAACGGGGTGTTGACTGATCAACCCGTAACAGCTGATTGACCATTCTTTTTGTGAAAGTAGCTGCTGATGCATATTTGGCAAGGACAATCGTCCAAATCAATTTATCCAGCTTCCAGCTTCCAGCTTTGAACGATGACCAAATGTCAAACAGCTTGTAGCAAACAAATATAGCACTTCGCTGCAATAATTGTGTTCCTTGCATCGGAATCCGACGTGACGACGTAATCGGTGCCATGCCATTGGTGACTTGGGGAGTATCGGTGATTAGTTGATCCGGGCTTCCCATTGGTTGAGCTGAGGCACTGGAAGCACTGAAGGCACTGAAGCTCAGAGATTACCCGAATTGACAGCATGCCCCCACTATTTGCTTGTTTGGTAGCGCAGGCTATTGGCTCGTGCCCGCTTGGAAGGAATCTGAAATCGAACCACCTGTGCTGCCAACCGGAAGCCGACGCAACCTCAAAAAAGCTCATTTCGTGAGGTCTTCTCCAGTCTTATTATTCCCATCCATCCGAATATAACCCCCAGGCCAAAAAAACTCAATTCGACGTCGAGTCTACCTACGGTCAAGGTCACATTCGCCAATCCTCACCACCGAGTCGTCGTCAATTCGCCTTCAATTGGACCAATCTCCCCTCTTTCAACCCACCCTCACCCCCCGACGACAAGATGATGCGAACATCTGCTTCCTCGCTCCTGCGCGCCGGCGCCCGAGCTTCTCCTCTGCGAGTCCAGCGGGCCGCCGCCTCCACACACGCCATCTCCAACCCGACTCTGGCCAACATCGAGAAGCGTTGGGAGGGTATGCCCCAGACCGAGCAGGCCGAGCTCTGGATGGCTCTGCGCGACCGCATGAAGGGCAACTGGGCCGAGCTCACCGTCCAGGAGAAGAAGGCCGGTATGTCGACCAGATTTCTTGCGTCATATTTGACAACATTCGGGTGTGGAGGGGGTCAATTGGAGAAACAACAAAGCTACGGACAGCCGCTCACGACCGATTGGCGTATCCCGGAAGACCCAATTGGCAATGTCCGATTGAAATGCTGCAATTGACCCTCGAGGACATGACACTCCTCCATCCCCACATTTCTTAATGGAGCGGCAGGCTGACCATAACACTTCTATAGCTTACTGGATCGCTTTCGGTGCCCACGGCCCTCGTGCCCAGCCTCCCGCCGATGAGGGCCGCAAGGTCGTCCTCTACACCATCATCGGTATCGCCACCTCTTTCGCCATCTTCGCTACCATGCGCATGTTCGCCAAGCCCGCCCCCAGCACGATGACCAAGGAGTACCAGGAGGCTTCCAACGAGTACCTCAGGGTGCGTAACCGCAAACTACCACCGAAACTATATGATGATTGGGACATGTTACTGACATATTACGATACAGGGTCAAAACGCCGAGCCCCTTACCGGTGTCTCCTCTGCCGGCTACAAGGGCAAGGGTATGGTTCAGTCGCCTCCGGCTCAGCACTAAGCTCGTCACTCGCGTTCTCGCGTGTGTCACGGCTTTCGCTGCTTCTGCGGTTGCCACTGCTAGCTAGCATTTTGCTACTAATGATATACCAAACCAATCAACAAACCTACAAACCTCGTCCAAAGATTAATGAAGAAGAGATCCCCCAAACTACTGTTCCCTTTGTCATTAGAAAAAGAAGAAGAAAGCTCGGAAGCAAGGCGCGGGTGGCTCGGCACCTCCATGTACAAACAACTGCGAAGCACACCCATTGCTTAGAAACTGGGGGGCGGGCTGCAATGGCTGGCTTTCCAGGTCGTGGTAGGCAATTTGATTTTCTTTCTAGTGAAGTGGTGGCAAATATATCCCTTCTGGGGGAGAGGTGCCCTAAGAGAGAAAGAGAGAGAAGACAGCAAAGCAGCAGAGAGAAGAGGGAGATGGCGGATGGGAGACGTTGTAAATATGTACACAAGGAAGAATTCCCCATGCTTTTGTTTCCCATCAGATTCATGTGCTTGCTTCTCTTATATTGACCCAATGCGTCTCTGCCATGCCCGTCTTGATGAGCTGACCATGCTGGAAGTTGTCGACTGTAATTCCTCCCCTGTTAAATAGGTATACTTTATACCTCGCCGAGCCGAGTATAAGAGAGGACCCCTGTGAGGGAGGCGCATCGTAGATCGATTAGACTACTGCCGTCACACGAGTAATTTACGCACTTCGTAGTTCACGCCAGCACCTGGTATGTAGCATTGCATATGTCACACAGACAGCATCGAACGATGGAAAATGAAGCAATCGGCCCTTTATCCTGTACATTACCGATTTTCCCCATACTTCGATCTCTGCCTTATGTGCGGGTCATTTCTGAAGCTATGACAATATCAATCCTTATAAATGGTTCGACTGAGGGTGTGCCCCCAAAAAGCCGTATCAGAATCGTTGGTAACGAACGCTTCAAAGTATGCAATTGTATGCTACCTTTATCCTGACTGTCGTAATGAATATCCTGACGCCCCCTTGGAACCCAAAACGCCATGTAAAACCAAAGAAGAAGAAAACCGCTACACACACTTCCTAGAATACTACATGTACTTATGCATGATCTCATGACCAACCCAAAATATTGGTTTCGTTTCCCCCCAAATACGCCATATACTTGACTTGCCTCCCTCTCTTGGAGCACATAATCTAGTAGAAAAAAGACAACCTACAAGAGGTCGCCCGTGAAGGCACATGCCAGATAGCAAAACTATCGCTATCCTCTGACAAAACCTCGCCCCCCTCTCTCTGCATCCTTAAGCACCACTCTGCCCTGCCTCCCGATACTCCTCAAAGCTCCGCGAGCTGACAACGCGCCTACTATCGCTCTCCCCATCACCCGACGCACCGTCATCGGGTCCATCCTCGTCGCGGACGCGTCGCTCGACCTCGAAGCGACCGTCTTTCCCCCAGTACCCGACCTTGTCGCGGCCCTGGACCGCGGCCTCGGTAACAAGTACGTACGGCATGGGGGCGTCGAACATGGCCTCAGCGAGCACGCGCTCCATCTCCATCTTGAGACCGCGGGCCCCCGTGCGGGCTCGCTCGGCGCGCTCGGCGATGGCTTTAAGAGATTTGCGGGTGAAGGTCAGATTCGAGGGATACGTCTCGAAGAGGGCCGTGTACTGAGCCACGAGTGAGTTGCGCGGTTCCGTCAGGATGCGCAGGAGGTCGTCCCTTGAAAGAGGAGAGAGCGCCACGATGTTGTGTAGACGGCCAATGAGCTCGGGGATGAACCCGAAGCCCTGCAAATCCTCAGGCGTGGTCAGGTCGAGCGCCGTGAGAACCGAAGCGTCGGCGGCGTTGGGAGGACGGTGGGGTAGATGCTTGAACAGCTCCGGGGGAAGGTCGGGCTTGCTGTCGCCCGACGTGGAGCTGCCACTGCGGCCGCGCAGTTCGGATCCAAAGCCCATGGAGGGCTTGGCGACCCTGTTGAGGATGACCTTGTCGAGGCCAACGAAGGCGCCGCAAAAGACGAAGAGGATGTTGCTCGTGTCGATAGTATACTGGTCAACCTTGCCGCCCTGAGGGGGGTTCGATTGGGGACCTGAGGTGGAGGACGTAGAACCAGGTCCGGTATAGTTTGTGGTGATGGGGCTCGCATTGCGGGAGGTCGAAGAACGGTTATCCTTCACGTTGACGGAAACCTTGGTCCCCTCAACAAGCTTGAGCAGGGCTTGTTGCACGCCTTCTCCACCCACGTCCCGTCCGTTCATTGTTTCCCTCTTGGCAATCTTGTCGAACTCGTCGAGTACAACGATACCATGTTCGCAAGCTTTGATGTCGTAATTTGCCTCAATCAATAGCCGCTCAATGCATGTTTCCACATCTTGGCCAATATAGCCAGCCTGGGTAAAGGAGTTACAGTCGCATATCGTGAAGGGTACGTTTATCTTCTTACTCAAAGTCCTGCAAGACAGACTATTAGCTACACACTCACAATGGTGTTGTCTGTCAGTCCTGGGCCAGGAACTTACTCAAGTATATACGTCTTACCAACTCCCGTTGGACCTACCAACAGCAGATTACTCTTATCTATCTTGACGGGCTGCGGTTGACTTGTGTCCTCGGGTATATAGAATTCGATCTCTTGCTCTCGCTGCTGCTGTTGCTGCCATGCTGTTTCTGGGTGTGTATGCCGCACCGACTCGTTGTGCCCGGGAAACTCGTCTTCGGGAAAGTCATCAGTGGCAAAGCCATGCCGCGGGGAGTCATGGTACAGCGAACCTTCGACGGGATGAGGCGACGGCGACTGCGGCGAGTTCTTCTCGCGCGCCTGCCGTTCCCGCGCCTCGTTGCGTCGCAGTATCTTCTCCTGGCGCTTCCGCTCCACCTCTTCTTGGAAGTTGCGCCGCCGCACCCCCTGGTAGTGATTGAAAATGACGGAGGAGATGGTCTTCTTGGCCCGCTCCTGTCCCACTACATACTCGTCTACGCGCTTCTTCAGGTCGCGGGGGTAAAACTGCGGAACCCCGAACGTGCTCTTATGGAACATGGGCCCCCGCCCTTCCTCGTCCGGGTCGTAGGTATTGGAGAAGCTGTTGGAGAAGTCGCGGGTCCGGCGTGGCGCTGTCTTGGGGGCAAAGGAAGTCGTGAACAGCCGTCCAAATTGACGGCGATGGCGATGGTAGCGGGGAATGGAAGCCGCCGAGGTCGAAGCGATGGCGCCAGGCCGCCTGACAACTGATGACAGCATCATCTTGGCAAGCAATACTAAACGTGGCGCGCGAGCGCTCCTCAATTCTACAGCACCTGCCTGGAGCCCAAGCTACGACCTACGACCGATGCTCCAGGAGAAACATGTGATGCTGGTTCGGTTCGATGCGGCGCCGGCTTCGAGAGTGGGCGGGACGAGTATTGTGCAGGTGGGCCAAGGTCAAGAGAAGACGGAAATGGTCAAGAGAAGATGATCAAATGAGTTGTTTTCAGTCGGCTACAGTCTGTGGCTTGCCTTCTAGGATGACAGACAAATCCAAGCTGATATGTAATATTTGAAACCCAGTTGGTGAGTTGTATCAACAGCTTGGTTCCCAGCTCAGTGATCGTCAGCAACTCCCGGGATATGGATGGTTGTCCTGGATCGGAGGTTTACAGGGTGTTGTATGTCAGACAGCTACAGGCCGTCGCAAGTTGGGGGTGGTGCCTCTGTTTCCGGGCGTTGCGGGGTGGCACAAGGTGGGATTTAAGCCGCTAACAGCCATGTGAAGCTACCAACCAACCACCTAAATCGCTAATCAGCTAACAGGAGGAGCACCTACCAGTAGCTCACAGCTGATGGGGGGCTATGTCTCTAGGCCATGGACAGGGGGGTTAGAGAGTGTTGAGCAGTGAGCGGAAAGAGCAGCAGCGCAGTGCAGAAGGCAGTGGCAGAGTGGTGCCAGAGCGGTGCCAGTGCTCCAGCTCTCCCACTTTTTCTTAGCCATTCTCTTGCCATTTTCCCCAGTTGGAGATTAACGCCCCATCCACTATTGTCTCCATCTCCCACCCCAGAGAAGTTGGAGGGGGAACTGCTGAGTCCCATCATTCGATGTCTCCATTATCAACAGAGAGAGGAAGAGAGAGAGAGACACGACACCACCTAGCCCGCGGCCTGTTTGTTAGAGAGACATCTGCAAGAAATCTGTAAAATGACCACAATATGACAAAATCTCGAACAGACGAGGCCATACATGTACATAGAGATGCCCCTCCACCATAGGACACAGAGTGGGCTGGATTAGCCATTGTTGGACGAGATTGTCATGGCTGCAGTGCAGTTTGCTTTTTCCCCTCTGGTTGGTACACCGTACAGGGGTTACACTCGCTCGCTGGATTTATCGGTGCCAATGGCAATTTGCCAATGCTGCTTCTGCGAGCAACCGCCCCCCGTTGCCCCTCGACGTCATCCCAAAAGGCCTAGCTAGCTCTCCATCCCTCTTTGCTCCCCTCACATGCAGCTATGTTTCTTGAGCTACCTACTCCATGCGATATCAGCCCCCCCTACATGTACTTTGCAAATGGAGATCCATCTCTATGTAGTCTAGACTGAACGGTCGAGAAAGTTTTCCTCTTTCTTGTTTCTTGTTCAATTGACTTCTAAATCCCATATCACTTCCTCCTGCCTGTTCTGCTCAACTTTCTTGTGATTGCTATACCTATACAACCGAGTGTCTTTCCTAGCTTGCTGTTGTTTTCTCGAGATTCCCAAAGTCCTGACCATAGCTCCCACGTACCTTGTCTAGCGGGGTGCTCCATACTCCATCGTCATATCCCTCTCATACAGCTCGGGTTGCTGAAAGAGTGAATCCGCGACCAGAGAGTAAACAACAACAAACGAGGCACCAGCATAAACCCAGGAAAATGTCTACTTCAGTAGCAGAGGACTCGACCAACTCGCTGGTTTCCAATGGGGCAGCCGGCGGAGTCCCCAACGATGGCACTGGTATAGCTCCATTCCCCCGCCTTCCCACATTGCGCATGTGAACTGACATTGATCTCAGGCGTGCTTCAGCTGGATCCCTGGCTAGAGCCCTTCACCGATGCTTTGAAGCGCAGATATGCCAAAGCTCAAGACTGGATCAAGACAATTGACAAGACAGAGGGAGGGCTAGAGAAGTTCTCTCGGGTAAGTGCCAAACGCCCCACGTGCATGCTCGACCAACTGCTAATACCAGTCTCATCGCATCTAGGGCACAGAGAAGTACGGGCTGAATGTGGACAATGACAACAACATCATTTACCGAGAATGGGCACCGGGTGCTCTTGATGCATTCTTGATTGGCGATTTTAGTACGTTTGGGTACTTTAATCATGCATCTGCGCAATTGCTAATGTCTGGCAGATGAATGGAACAGAGGCTCTCATCCCATGAAAAGGGATGACTTCGGTGTCTGGGAGATCACCCTCCCGGCCGTCAACGGGCAGCCTGCCATCCCGCACAACTCCAAAATCAAGGTACGAACGGCCACAACTTACACAATAACTGTTCGTCGTATCGCTGACACATCATGTCTAGATCTCTATGACCTCTCCATCCCACGAGCGCATCGACCGGCTACCGGCCTGGATCAAATATGTTACACAAGACCTCTCCGTATCACCAGCCTATGATGCGCGGTTCTGGAATCCTCCTGCCAATGAGAGGTACACCTTCAAGCACCCTCGGCCAAAGAAGCCCGCTAGTGCTCGAGTATACGAGGCCCACGTTGGAATTTCGTCACCCGACCAGAAGGTTACTAGTTTCAAGGAGTTCACCGCGAACATGCTGCCGCGGATAAAGAACCTGGGCTACAATGTGATCCAGCTGATGGCCATCATGGAACACGCCTACTACGCCAGCTTCGGCTACCAGGTGAACAACTTCTTTGCCGCGAGCAGTCGATATGGTACACCTGAAGAGCTCAAGGAGCTTATCGACACAGCCCACAGCATGGGCCTTGTTGTCCTCCTGGATGTCGTTCACAGTCACGCTTCCAAGAACGTACTGGACGGCTTGAACGAGTTCGATGGCACGGATCACATGTACTTCCACGAGGGAGCCAAGGGAAGACATGAGTTGTGGGACAGTCGCCTCTTCAACTACGGAAGTCACGAGGTCCTCCGATTCCTGCTTAGTAACCTGCGATTCTGGATGGATGAGTACCATTTTGATGGATTTCGGTTCGACGGCGTGACCAGCATGCTCTACACACACCACGGTATTGGAACGTAAGTGGACACCAGAGTCTTACCGTTAAAATTTCGGCAGCTAACAAATTGCAGCGGTTTCTCGGGCGGTTACCATGAGTACTTTGGTGCTGGAGTTGACGAGGAGGCTGTGGCATATATGATGATTGCCAACGAGTTGCTTCACACTCTGTACCCAGAATGTATTACCGTCGCCGAGGATGTGTCGGGAATGCCGGCATTGTGTCTGCCACTTTCTCTTGGCGGTGTCGGCTTCGATTACCGCTTAGCCATGGCGGTGCCCGATATGTGGATCAAGATCCTCAAGGAGAAGAAGGACGAGGAGTGGGACATGTCCGCTATCTGCTGGACGCTCACCAACCGTCGTCATGCCGAGAAGACGATCGCGTATTGCGAGAGCCACGACCAGGCTCTTGTTGGCGACAAAACTATCTTGTTCCATCTGTGTGACGCTGAGATGTACACCAACATGTCGAAAATCTCACCCCTGACCTCCGTTATCGACCGAGGCATCTCTCTACACAAGATGATCCGGCTGCTGACGCACGGCTTGGGCGGCGAAGGCTACCTCAATTTCGAGGGCAACGAGTTCGGGCACCCGGAGTGGCTCGACTTCCCACGCGAAGGTAACCAGAACTCGTTCTGGTACGCGCGCCGCCAGCTCAACCTGACGGACGACCCCCTGTTGCGCTACCAGGACCTCAACGAGTTCGATCGCCAGATGAACACGACTGAGGACCGCTACGGCTGGCTGCACGCCGACCAGGCCTACATCAGCCTGAAGAACGAGACGGACAAGATCATTGTCTTTGAGCGCGCAGGCGCGGTGTTCATTTTCAACTTCCACCCTTCTAAGAGCTTCTCGGACTACCGCATCGGCATCGAAGTGCCAGGCACCTACCGCATCGTCCTCAACACGGATCGCAAGGAGGTCGGCGGCCACAACCGCCTCGAGGAGTCCACGCGCTTCTTCACTACGCCCATGGAGTGGAACGGCCGCAAGAACTGGACTCATATCTACATCCCTAGCCGATGTGCTATTGTAAGTTTCCCCCTCTCCCTTTTCTACTTGCATGTATATGCACGGTCTCTTTTTGATGGTAGTGACTAACACTTCTCCAGGTCCTTGCTCTTGAGTCGACCATGTAAATGACGGTTATACAAACCTGACAGGAGAACGCAGCTCACCGAAGAGGATAGGGGGTAGCCAGAGATTGATATAGCGAATGGGTAGTACGAAGAAATGATTGTGGGATAGATTGATCATGGGATAGAATTTCCTATTGCATTGAAGCTTCCCTTTGTGTGATGTTAGCAAGGGCCTTGTTTACATGAAAATTAAAATAAAACCCTCGACATGAGGAATTTCAAACATCCTCGACTATTGTCAATTATTATAAGTATACGCATCGAGACTGAATTGGCGATAAAAGATGGGCTGGAGGCTTTGTCCTATTCCACAAGCCAGTCCTCGACCTCGATTCCCAAGCTTCGTCCCACGCCCCTGACCACTTCCCAACCGACACCGACTCTCCATCTGCCTCCCCTATCCATCATATCGCTGCCCGACGCCGCTGCGCCGCCGCCGCCCACACGCAGCAGAAGCCGCAAGCTCGCCAAGGTCGCGATAGCCATGCCCACATCACCATCCACCACACTGTTGTTGTTATTCAGCAGCCCTTCGCTCCCCTTTTGATGCTCCGCAATCCACTCCCGGCGCACGGCGGCGTAGATGGCCACCATGCGCTCCAGCACAAACACACCGGGTCCCAACAACTTGCGAGCGATCTTGCGGTGCTTTGGTCGCGGACCACGCCGACCCGTATTGAGTGTTGAAGAGACGCCGCCGCCTCGCCGGCGCCGGCCGTGGTGCCACGTGCTGAAGACGGTCTGGTCGTGGCGCGGGGCGTTGTGGGAGGCGAGGTAGGCGGCGAGCAGGAGGAGCTTGGCGGTCGAGGGGAGGAGGTTGGAAAGATCGGTCGTGGTCTTGGTGCCGGCCACGGGTTTCGAGGCTTTGGGCTTTGTCGGGGTGGTAGCGGCGCCGCCGGGCTGGGATTGGAGACCACCGCTTGGTGGTGGTGGCTGTAGCTGTAGTGATTGTTGATCGGCGGCGGCCGATGTGACGATGATGGAGGGCGCGAGGACGGATTCGTCCTGGAGGTAGGCGCGCGCGGCGATGAGGAGCTTGGAGAACTCGCGGGCCTTGTGGGTGCCGGCGGCGATGGGCGTGGTGAAGCGCGGCCAGAGGGTCTGGCAGGCCTGCTGGAGGCGCGGCAGGGTCCGCGAGGCCGGCTTGGCGAGGGAGTCGTGGACCGCGGCCACGAAGCGGGCGTAGAGGTCCTGCGTCTCCTGGCTCGTCGTATTGGGGAGCGAGGGGGGCGTCGACGTCGTCGACAGGATCGTCGTGTACTGCGCCTTCGTGTAGGGCGGGAAGTAGAGGTGTGGCGTCGAGGCTGTTCGTAGCAGGGCCGGGGAGGGCGCGGTGAGGATGAAAATCGTGGTTAAGTTTGGGATCTACAGTTCAAAATGGTATGGTGGTTAGACCGACAATGCTCGAAGAGTAAGATGATCAATAGCATTCTGGGAGAGAAGAGAAGACGTACAATTTCAGACAGACGCGCCAATGCCGGCAGCAGCGTATGCGGCGATTCTTTCTGGCGGTCAATGGCGTCGAAGACCAGCACGAATCGCCATCCCGCGCCGCGCTCGACGTATTTCAGCATCTTGCTCAGCTCGACCGTCAGGGCGGCCAGCGTCTCGCAGCGCGCTGCCGGGTTGGGCCATTGCAGGGCGTGGGCGACGGCGGCCGTGGTGCGCTCGAACAGGTGGCGGGCCGTGACGCACTCGGGCGACTTGACGACGGCGTAGCTGAGGTGGTTGGTCTCGTCGGTCTCGCCGCTGCCCAGGGCGGCCAGGAGCGAGGTCGCGATAGCACTTTTGCCGGTGGCCTCGGTGCCGTGCAGGATCAGGTTGCGGCAGGGCGCGGCGAAGGGGTAGACGAGGGTCGCGAGGGTGCGGATCTGGGGTTCGCGGCACGGGTAGGTCGTGAGGAGCGTGGCGAGCAGCTCGTCGGGCAGCTGAAAGAGAGAGCCCATGGTGCAGGTGTTGGTGTTGAAACTCGTCCTACATCGGTTGTGTGATAGATAATGCGTCAAGTTAAGCTCAAGCTCGTAGAGTTGTAGCTTGATTACTTGCTCCTTGAGTATATCTGTCGAACTAAGATGCCGAACAGAGATGCTCTGCAGCTACCACAGTATGCAATTTTGTTCAGGAAGACTTCACGATGTTCCGAGGGTCCATGTGCAATACCTACATCAGACATCAATCAGACGGGCCTTCGAATCAACAATGCAGTATTGACATGCAGGTGCTAGCAGGCCAATGGCGCGAAATCTAAGCCGAGCTGCTGGGATACGCTACTCACTAGGAGTTACCAAGTTAACCGTCTTTAATCCTTAATAAAGTCAATGAGTAAAGTGGGCCCCGTATCACTGCCTCAATCGACTCTACCAGCCCAGTAACCAGCCTGCATCCAACTGTCCGCGGAGTGCCGCCTACGCCCCCGGCCAATGGCTGGCCCGGGCAACTGGAAAGGAAAAGTGCTGACGTCGCCGACTCTTTATCCCTGAAACTGAGGGTATATTCCACGCTGTTTACGTGTCTGCGTGACGATTATTGAGGGCTGTAAATACTCTGTACCTTATTTAGACCTCATTCCCCCAAATCCCCATCTATCTCCCATGTGGTTTTTGGATTCATATATTCAGGTTTAGTCTTCACCAGGAGCTCCATCCTCCTCCTCGGAGCCCGTCCCCCTTGGCTTCCACCCCCTCAAGCGAATGCGAGTGCGACAAGTTATGGACTTATCGGCGGCATCGGCTGACTCATCTTACTGTTGATTTATTTTGTGGAACCTATTCTCGTCGCCAGAATGACGACAGATGATATCCCTCTGGATCTGGACTTGGACTTGGATTTCGACGCCATCCCGGGAGATGACCTTGACTTCTTGTCCCTTGATCAACAACCTGAGAGGGGCACCTCAGAGTTACCGCCAGACGGGAATGCACCCGCCGCCGCCGATCGGCCGTACCACCCCAAGCGGCCCCATAAGAAATCCCGTGCCGGCTGCAAACAGTGTAAGACCCGAAAAGTAAAGGTAAGTCTACCAAACCCCCATAGCCTAGATCCATATCAGTTCTCGGGGCTTATCTTAAATCCAAGTGTGATGAAGCAAGGCCCTCATGCCGCTCCTGTACCTTGCGTCGGGAGACATGTGTCTACCCCTCCACATCTAATGCGCCGTCCTCCACGACGACAGTGGCCCGGGCGAAGTCGCGCACATCATCCTCCTCGGCCAAATCTTCACGGGGAGCTTCGCCGGTCTCCAACGGAAATAATGACGCAGAGATCACTACCGTAGTATCGGAGCCAGCGTTTCGACCCACGGGCATGGCTGACGAGACAGACATGAAAATGCTCTGGTTCTATACTTTGGAGACCTACAATTCATTCACCACGCCGGGAGCTCATTCCCCCGCCGTTGATCACTGCCTGCGGGTCAAGGTCGTCGAACATGCCTTTGCATCTCCCTTCCTTATGCAATGCCTGATGGGTCTTTCTGCGCTACAACTGAAGGGGCTTGGGCAACCTGTTGATCCGTCAAAGGCTGCCGGGTACCGAGCCAGGGCTTTCGAAGGCTACCGCTCGGCGATAGAGGCCGCCAACCCGAAGGACTTTCCTGCTTTACTGGCAAGCTCTCTCCTGATGTGTGCCTTGAGTACGCAGATGTTCCGGGATGGCAGCTCGACATCCCCTCTGTATATCGTGGACTGGATGCAGATGTGGCGTGGAATCGGACTGATCATCGAGATAATCAGTCCGAAATCCATCGAGGAGTCCGGACTTGCTATCATCTTCTATCGGCCTCCGATGGATCTCGAAAAGAGCTTTCGGTATATCCCTAATAACCTCCTCTTCATGGTGACCTCTATCAAACCGGGGGACGATGATTATGAGCACCAGCAAGTATATTACGAAGTTCTCCGATTTCTTGGTTCATTCTACATGGAGATGGAGAACGGCCTCAGCCCCGTGCTGGACCTGCGGGTCATAACCTTCTTCACATTCATGCCCAGGCCATTCATCGCCTTGGCGAAGGAACATCGGCCGCGCACATTGATTATTCTGGCCCATTACTTGTGTTTCACCAAGCTGAACCAATGGACATGGTGGATGCAAGGTATCGCAGATCCGCAGCTGAAGGAGATTTGCGACTATATCGGTGATTCGTGGTCCCATCTGCTCCGGGTGCCGCGCAAGGTGATGACTTTGACGGATAGGGTCGAGATTGCGCGAACTCTCTTGGACAACAATGAGTAGATTTCCCCAGTTAAAATTGCGGACTTGCTATATAATAAGCACCATGAGGAGACCCCAAAAACTAATGATGATTTCAGGTTCTACGATAAGTACGGATCCGAAGCAACCGTACTCAACGGCCAGTTCAAAATTAAGGGCGGTGGCAGCCCCAATAAAGAGACAACAACACCGTCATCCTCATATCCGACTTGGGACTCAATTGAGCCGCCGGAGGTGGTGGTAACCGCCGAGGAGTCATCGGCAGAAGGGACACCAGATCCTGAAGGGACACCGAGAACTCGCAGGCTGGTGGGCCCGGAAAATTTCGGGATCGGACACCCTCTCAATACGACCAGTAGACCGAATTCTCATCCCCTCTCGCCGGCAGAGTCAGCTTCCACTGGTTCACCTTCGGGCTCTGCGCGGGGTTGATCCAGCATACCCCGGTTCTGTCTGGCCAGTATGAAGGAAGGAAAGCTCAAAGGAGCCGCCCAGACTTCCTGCGAAAACACCCCATGCGACTTCGATGGATCCGAGCAAACCAAAGTTGCGATAATGTGTTAGTGATTACGACTTAGCGTTATGTCAAGTAAAATCACACGCAGGCATGCTGCTATGTAGCACGTCGTGGCGGGTGTGAAATCAATACACCACCCACTCAATGCATCACAGCCGATTACCACGAAACACTTGTGGGGAAATCCGCATATACAGTCAACATATACACCATGTACGGAGAGGCATGCTTTATTAGGCGGGATTACTCGGTTGAACATCTAGACAAGTCGCCAACAGCGCATCCGAGTATGATAGAAGCTAAGAATGTACGGCAAATCTGGGAGATAGAGCGAGAGAACAGCTGCCGAACGATATGAATTCATGGGCAGCATTACAGTTGCGACGTAGCAACTCAAGCACGGCTCATACATGACGTGTATGGTTTTCTCTACTCTAGTATATGGGTATGGTTATATGTTTATATCGGCAACATGACGGATTGGGTATGTGATTGAGGTTTAGTTGCCCAAGTGTGGGTGAGTACAGACTAAATACAGTATATACAAGAATAACAGATATATGCCCATTACTATATTAGAAATGGCTTGTTGGTTGTATCTTTGCAATTGGGGAGTGTATCTTTCTCCTCTTCATTGAGCAATGGCCCTAGATTCCCACCACTCTCAGACTCGAGCGCCTCTGATGACGGTGCCGCTTCACCCATGTCGCCAACAACCCCTCCCTTCTCTTGCTGGAATAGCGAGTCAAGCCCAGTTAACCAGATCTTATAGTCTCCGTGGCGAGGTTGTAGCGTATAAAACCTGGTGTCAGGTATAACGTTCCTTTCATCTGCTGGAAAGGTAGGGTCGTTGAGGGCGTCCATGATTTCCCGGTAGCCTGTCCTAAGTTTATCGATACTCGATGAAAAGGCCTCCCAAAGGCCCAAGACGACTAGCTGATACTCTCGACCCTCATGCCACAATTTGGTCATATGGATTTTTTTCTCGGTCTTCCATGGCGTTGGTCTGAATATTCATCGGGTATGTCCGTGCTGGCCTTGCGCTTCAGCACTGGATTGCCTCTGTCAGAATACTCGTTGTTGTACTTGAGGGGGGTTTTTCTTTTAGCAATGCTTACTGGGTATAATGTAATCACAGATGGGCTCCAGCTCGCTCAATGCTTCCTCGAATAGCTCGGGCGTTGCTATATATCGCGCTTCTCGAGACTCAGTGTCGTCGCAGCCAAACTTATTCTTCCAGCGCATCATCCTCATGAACTGGCCCATGGTTTCCTCTTCGCTACCCTCCTCGAAATCGGATTCAGCAACGGCTTGGAGGTACAGTTGGGCCTTGCCGCTCGCATTTTCCAGCCACTCCACTGCAAGTAGATACTCCGCGCTTGGGCGCGTGTCATGGACCGCCACATGCGGCGCACCGAAGGCGGCGATCCCAGCAGTCTGGGTCTGGGTCTGGGGACCATCTCGTCACAGCTTGGTACAGAGTAGGTAAGTAGTACGTCAGGCTCAGGGGCGGAGTGATACTTGGAGGCAGAAGAAGGATGTGAGATTTCGGGGCGAAAGATATCATAGGTACGTCGGCATGCTAGTGTTATATGGGTAGATAGTAGGTGCTTCTACAATGAAGTCTTTCAGATGATTGGGCCGCACGTGTTGACTGAATGCGTCGTGATACTCAAAGCACAATTTTGGTAGACGAACCATCTTCCTCGTTTGAGGCTGGTATAGATGCTCGCAGGAGAATAAGTATGATTGAGACCAGAGGTTTGCTGTAGCAATCAAGAAGAATAAGAGGGATAGCCTGAATTGTTCTGCCTGAAGCGGTTCGGTGCTCGATGGGATTTCATGGGTGACTGTTGGGATCAACCATTAAGGGAACCGCCGCGGTCATCAGTTATCAAAAGCAATAGGAACATCGCCAAAGCAACAATTCAATTGAAATAATAACGGCAGCGTGTTGTTTCATTCTTACCTCGTTTGCTACCTATATCCTGTTAAGTGCGTGATTAACAAGCCTCTCGCGTCCTGCTCTAAAGTCATTTTCACTTAGAAGAAGCAGCTTATTACGAAAGCGCAAGCTCGAAAATGAAAGATGACCATTCTAGCATGATATGGAAATTATGCCTCTCATTGCCGAAAATATCCAGCCCGTTGGATGGGTTGTCACGGGGTATCCTGGCGTGGTTCAACAACTGCGATGGTACTAGCAGCACCGACTGGGTGTTCGGGGTCTGTCCTCGTTTTTATACCACGTTTTCTGAGCGTACTTTATGAGCGGAATGAAATTTAGTTTCATTTAACTCGCGAAACTCGCCTTGCTGGCTCGGAAAAGTGCTTTCGAGCCTCCACAGAGCTGGGTCATAAGCTCCCAATAACACCCCATAGTCCACGTAGCCCGAGTCTAGGTGATCTTCGCCGCAGACAAGTGCCGCTTAGTGGAGTCACAGTTGTCTCGATATTCGGAATCAGAAGCCATTGGTATGGAGCGAACAAGTCTGCCATAATCGTTGGCTACATAGTGATAGGCGATGATGAGATAGCTCTTTCAAAGAGGCAGGCTCGTAATAACTTCGTTGCCCCTTAAATGCATAGACACAACTGGAGTAGCAAGAAACCGAATATCACTACTACAACACCAATTAATTTGATACGACAGACAAGCTTGTCATGGTGTATTGCATCTAATTAGCATGGGGATGATCAAAGCTGAACCCTCCATTGCCACTCGCGGTGTCTTTATCACAGTCTCAACACTTCCCTAATCGGATTTGTTCACTCCAGACTGATCACCCTCAAGGGTCAGTTTCCACCTGTGAGACTTCTTCTCGGGGTGCGAAGTCCCTGCAACGCGTTGTAGAACCTCGTGGCAAAACTCGTTCTGCTCTTGTAGAAGTTTGCTGAATTCGGGGTGCAACATGAACTTCTCTATGAAGGCTGCTACCAGGAGAGCCACCATACGTCTGAGTAGGTCGCCCTCGGCCGTGTTGGTATAAATGAATCGGATGAACGGAATGAGATCAGGAATACGTCGCCAAACGATATCCAGACTGTACAAGATGGAGTGAATGTGTTTGGAGACGATAAGTTTCAAGCCTTTGATCTGGTAACGGCTGCTCAGCATGTACTGATTGGCATAGCGCAGCAAAACGTGAGAGCAGCTCTGGTTTTCCTGTGGCAGTTCCGTAAGATGTGCGAATTCACGCAAGCCCTGGGTCTCCGAGTGGCTATAGGCGTCCTGCCAGTACTTGCATAAGATATGTGTGAACGCGGCAAACTCCTCACATGGCTGCTTCTGACAATTCTCGTTGTAGCACCAGCCACAGTTCTTCCTGCTATCGCATTTGGACTTTGATAGAAAGTAGAGAGATTCGAGGTTGTGGCTAGGGACATGATCTCCAAGTAGATCAACAGCTCGTTGTCCATGCTGTTCCAAAATTGGGAAGTGTTGACATTCGGGACTAGTATCAGGTCGATAGGACATACAACCAAGCATACCTCTGTATGCGTACCCAGAGAAATCAGAGAAAGTTTCCTCGGTCACGTCTTGAAGAAACATGTGGCCTGAGTTTCGCATTCCGAGCGCAAGTGTGGGCGCAATTTGAGCTAACACAGCCTTGTGAATAACCCGTTTCCTGCGTCGGGGACCAACGAAGAACGTGAGAGTTCTCGACCTGAGGAAACTAGAATCTTGTTAACTACGTGTATCCGTATTTTTCTTTTATCCTGGTTGATATGGGTTACCTTGAATAAAAGACAGGACGTGATTCGAAGCCCTGCTCTAAAACAGGATCACCCCCATCCTGCGCCATTGTTAGGTAAGTAGATGACCTGTGCTGGATGGTTGCCGTTTTGTAAATAAATGAGCTCGGGAGGTGAAGTATGTTTCTGAGTAGGAACTGTCAGTGGTTTGACAGTGAGAGATCTTGGAGTATTTGGGCAATTGCTGGTTGGCCCACCTGTGAGGGAGTTGGATTGAGGTGATGGTTCACGCGGAATTGATTGTGGATGCCTTAGACGCGTGAAGGGCAGTTCTCAAGTGAAGTTCATCTTTGCAACTTGGTTGAGGTAGTTGTAGGAAGGCAGCCGTAGTAGTGAAGCCCACACTCCTCACTCCATCTGGTTTGTATCGTTGCTTGGCATGTCTTCACTGGGGTAGATGTACTGACACAGCGGTCGTCACCTTTCCTTGACTGATAACCAAGCGATACGAATTCTCTATTGTGGTATTGGAATGGTTGAAGTGATCGATTTGTCGTTCCTTCCTCGAATACTTTAAGTCATGCCATCCGCCAATGGGTATTGCTACGGTTGAATTACAATGGGCTGTAGTAGTTACTTCTAGGACAACTGACAGTTGATAGAGATTCAGAGACAGGACAGAGGTCGACGGAGTACTCAAGGACGGTTGATTGTATTTGCAGTGCTTCCAAGATCTATAAGCGCATCCGTTGTACGAAGCTGTCAAGTATTGCGACCTGTTGTCCCCGTAGCCTGGCAAGAACAAGCTGATCAGAGCACACCAAAACAACTTTTTCCAACGCCATCTAATGTATTTTTTTTTTCGTTACGAACTAATTAGTTCCCAGAGCTCAAAACAGCACAGCAATACCTCCAAGATTCAGATAGGAGAAGAACGAAGGAGTAGGGCATCACAAACTTGGACGACAACCTTAGACAGGGTTGAGACCCCACCATATGCCAGTATTGATAGCTCCGTACAATGATACCCATGTTCTAAATGTACATTGTATATTGGACACATGCGTCATAAGGAATTGATTGTTATGTATTACTGAATTGACTTTGCAGCAAAATACAACTGAGAGGGAGCAGCACCGTGAGATAAGTAGAAGCATGGATGCTAGGAGATCGTGGCTGGTTGTGATATTGACCAAGCATTCGACAGCTGTGATCAGCTGGGGACAGCCGGCAGTATAAGTGCGCTGCAGATCCTGGGTGCGGGAGCAGCTTAAGCTTAAAGTGGAGTGATCTCCGATGAATCGCATTCTCGAGGGACTCGACCAATGGATAATACATGTAATCAGTGATGGTTCAGTCTGCCATCCGGTCGCAATCAACCACATTCCTCTCATTTTGGCACCTCAGCGACGAAACACAACCTGTGACATCTTCTTTCGACTCTGTGAGTTCCTATAGTGGTTCTAATCGCACCACAGCAAGAAGTAAGGACGTAATCGCAACGGCCGAGATTGCGCACCTGCCTTGAACCGATAACAGGAACTTTGGGATTTTGCCTGGTTGACCATCCTGACAACGAAAAAACCCATTTTTTGCCATCCATCAAATCAATCACCTTCTTGTCACTCTACCTCCCCAGCCACTTCCCCTTCCCACCCATCCATTCAAACTCTGCAATAATCTCTGACGCGCTTGTACTTCACGTACAAACAAAAACCTTGCCGCTGCTTTCTCGTCTGGGATTTATTCGCATACAAGGGAAAGAGGGAAATACACACAAGACAGACAGACAGGACTGACAGTCTGACTACACGCCTCTGGTTTTGATCATTGATTCTTTTGCGATCAAACAATCAAACACAACAGAAGAGAGAAAAAAGCCAGTCAATCTAATTCTGATTCCATTCACTCGCAAAACAACACATCACACATTCAACTCGATTTACTCATCCACCCACCTGCCACCCATTCGTTCGCATAAGTTGACCACTGACTGCTGTCCTTGACTGCTCCTGTGCAACTTGCAAAATCCTTTGTTCTGCACCTCCCGCATCTGTCTTGAGCCTGCGCTGCGACTTGCATACTCTCCACTGCTGAAAGGAAAACAAGAGCTTGAACCTGGTCTGCTGTCTCTTTGTCTGCTGCTTGACGTACTTGACACATTTGACACACTTGACACCCATTGTCAATCCCGGACACTTTGTTACCTCGAACATCTGCGCAACTGCTTTTTTTTGCTCGGCGACACCTGAAATAATCAGCGACACCTACAATAATCGACGATACCTGCAACAATGGCTGATCCGTCCAAGAATATCGAGTCGATCCTGGCTGCGCTTGGTTAGTAAATCCCCTTCTACGGACACTCCTTGCTATCTCCAGTGATACCAGTGCAATCAATGACTGACCATGTTCCTCATCCTGTATAGCCCAGCAACGCCCTGCGACAACACCAAACCCGAACCCGGTCCAAATGCCCCATCCGAACGCCCCGTATCAACAGGCACCGACACCGAATGCCTATCCCCCTTCGATGCCGCCTGGTGTTCAGGCGCCCCCTCCCTATGCAGGAGGAGCATATCCTCTCCCTCAGCCCTCGGCCAGTGGAAGCTTTGACTTGAGTGCTATCAAACCCGTCAACTCGGGGACTGTCAGTATTGCGGATGCTATCGCCCAGGCCAAGGCTTTTGCGACAGAGAAGGGCATCTCATATGATCACTCGCGGGCTCCTTCTGCCTCATACCAGTCGCATGACCCTCGTGCACATTATAGATCGCGCTCTCGTTCGCCGCCTGCACGTCGTGATGCCTATCGTGACAACCTCAACCCGTACAGAGATGAACGTCGTGATGAACACCGTGGCACCTCTCGTGAATATGGTCGCGATCGCTCCATGTCTCCTGGTCCTAGCAGAGGCCACTTCTCTCCCCGTGGCGCCAATAGCCGTGACCGGGGTGGTGATGATGACACCGAGACTATTCAGATTGAGTCGAGCTTAGTTGGCCTCATCATTGGCAGACAAGGCGAAAACTTGCGACGTGTTGAGTCGGAAACGGGATGCCGCGTGCAATTCATTACTGGTCCTGATAACCAGGGCCCTTATCGTCAGTGCAGAATCAGCGGTCCCCAACCCAGGCGTGCCGAGGCCAAGGCTGCCATTGATAGAATCATTGAAGACTCTGGTATGGGCGCCATCGCCCGGGCTGGGCTCGACAAGGGTGGCCGCAGCGGAGGCGCTGCCGCAGCCCATGCTCCTGTTCCTGGCACCCTGCGTGAGGGTGAAGACTGCATGCAAATCATGGTGCCTGATCGTACTGTTGGTCTGATCATTGGTCGTGGTGGCGAAACTATTAGAGACCTGCAAGAACGAAGTGGGTGCCACATTAACATTGTGGGTGAGAACAAGAGTGTCAACGGCCTGCGACCTGTCAACCTGATTGGTTCTCGTGAAGCTGCTGCTCAAGCCAAAGAGCACATCTTGGAAATTGTCGACAGTGACAGCCGAAATGTCAATGGAGGCGGCAAGCAGGACCGACCCCCTCGTAATGACCATGGTCGCGATAGTGGCCCGCCCTCCATGGGAGGCGGTATGGGTGGTGGCATGGGCGGTGGTGCCCCTGGCGGTGGTGGTGGTGATAAGGTCAATGACTCCATCTATGTCCCTTCTGAAGCAGTGGGTATGATCATCGGAAAGGGTGGTGAGACTATTCGTGAGATGCAATCCCAGACGGGCTGCAAAATCAACGTGTCCCAGTCCTCTGGTCCTGGTGAAGTTGAGCGTGAGATTGGTCTCGTCGGATCTCGCGACGCCATCGGCAGAGCCAAGTTGGCTATTGAAGATAAGGTGGAAGCAGTGGTGAGTAACAAGTGCCCTGTCCAACAAGTATTGAACTCCCTTCTAACCTCTGGTGACAGCGACAGAAGAACAGTGGTGGCGGTGGTCGTGGTGGAGGTCGTGGTCCTCGTCGCGATTATGATAACCCTAACTACTCCCAGTCGGCTCCCAACAGCGCCCCCGGCCCCTCTGGTGCTCCTGCCGGCCAGCCTCCTGCCGCTGCTAACGGTGCTGACCCCTACGCTGCCTGTAAGTCTAATACTCCAGATCTCTTGCTTCGAACTCGACTAATTGCTTTTCCCAGATGGTGGTTACCAAGCTTATTTGGCCCTGTGGTACCAAGCACTTGCCCAGCAACAACAGAACGGGCAAGGCGAAGCACCCAAGCCGTAAACGCTTCATATCATCTTTCATCCAAACTCGACTATGCCACAAGAAGTCGCCTCTGCTCAAGCATGATGCTGTCTCAAACTGATGCAGCTTGTGCGGAGCCCTAATTTTCTGCATGGTTGTAACACTTCACGATATCTATCGACGAATGGACGCTATACTAGGAAGCGTTTTGTCTATACGGGTGTCTCTGTACACTACATCTACGCTTCTACAGATACCCCCCAAGAGCAAGTGTTTTGGTAGGATGCTCTCGCGTCCACCGCGCTCTTTATATGATTGTTGAAAAGGAAGGAGTCGTGGTCATGTGAACTCGATTTTGAGTTGCTCGCTGATTCTTTATTTTCTCATTCTCTGCAGTTGAGTGACGCGTCTTGAAATCGTTGCTCGGGTACTTCATTGAATATCACGCGGTATGGCTATTGCCGCCGCTGTCGCCCTATAACTTTGACAAGAAGGATTTTGGTCAAGTCTGCTCCTCTTCAGCGAGGCAGTCAAAAAAAAAGGGTAATGCCCCTGTGAGTGGCGCTCAGAATGGCGCGGACATGGCTTTTGCGGACGAAATGGTCCTACTCTACTGTATAATGAGGTCTTGATTCCTGAGGATGGAACAACAAGACTTGAGGTTAAACCAAAAAGCTAATTGATCTGGTTGTTTTCTGACATTCTATTTCGTTCCATACACAAAGTGATGCAAACGTTCGTCAACACATTACCAATTGATTACTCGACTAATCTTTAAGATCGCCAGTGCTTGTGTGAAACTTTAGGTCAATGAGATCTTGAGACCTCTGATTTGTCATGTTCTAAATAATGCGTATGTACAAAATGTGTCGGCAGCACGTCAAGTGTGCTTACTCGATGGACTATCATCCATATTCTCAGTATTCCCACCCGTTCCCAGTAGTTAAATACCATAATGTTGTTCGTGAAAAAACCCTTCGTGCCATGTCGATGCCGTAGAAAAACCCCGCCGCAATGCTGAATACGCCACTGTTGAAGCAGCTTGATGATCACATACACAAACAAGAAACCCAGTTCTCTCCTTTTCTTTTCTCTTCTCCTATGTACAATTGCCTACTACACCACTGCTTTTCCGCGTCTAGACGGACAGGTCGTCACCCCAGACTTGCTTGGCGATCTCGACGTTGAGGCGGATCTTGGCCCACTGCTCGTCCTCGCTGAGGTCGTTGCCCTCCATGGTGGAGGAGAAGCCGCACTGGTGGCTGAGGCAGAGCTGCTTGAGGCCGTTGGGGCAGAAGGAGGCGGCCTCGTGGAGGCGCTTGACGATCTCCTCCTTGTCGTCGAGCTGGGGCAGCTTGGACGTCATGACGCCCAGGACGACGATCTTGGAGGCGGGCAGGTGGCGCAGCGGGGAGAAGTCGCCCGAGCGCGCGTCGTCGTACTCGAGGAAGTAGACGTCGACGTCGAGGTCCTTGAACAGCACCTCGGCGACGGGCTCGTAGCCGCCCTGCGCGAACCACTGCGAGCGGTGGTTGCCGCGGCACAGGTGGATGCCGACGGCCATGTCCTTGGGCCGCTTGCTGATGGCCGCGTTGATGAGCGAGGCGTACTGCTTGGCCAGCTGGTTGGCGTCGCCGTGGCGCTTCTCGGCCTCGGCGCGCATGCCCTGGTCGCACAGGTAGGCCAGGTTGGTGTCGTCGAGTTGGACGAAGCGGCAGCCGGCCGCGTACAGGTCCGCCAGCTCCTCCTGGTAGACGCGGGCGATGTCCTCGAAGAAGGGCTCCAGGGTCGGGTAGGCCGTCTCGTCAATGGTGTCGCGGCCGCCGCGGAAGTGCAGCATGGTCGGCGAGGGGATGCAGACCTTGGTGGTGACCTGGCCCTTGGCCACACCGGAGGCGGCGATTTGGGACTCGAGGTACTGGAAGTCGGCAACCTGGATGGGCTTAGGGTGGGTGACCTTCTCTGTTACGACCAGGCGAGGGGGCATGACGCCGCCCTTAGACTGGTTGGTCGACTGCAGGGCGCCGCGCTTCTCGACACCGCCCAGGTGCACGAGATAGTCGACGTGGAACCACTCGCGGCGGAACTCGCCATCAGTCACAGCGCGCAGGCCGGCGTCGATCTGCTTCTGGACGACCGAGGCGATGTGCTTATCCTCGAGCTCGCGGAGCTGCTCGGCCGTGGCGCTACCCTCCTTCACCTTTTGCCGCAGGGCCAGGACCTCCTTGGGCCGGAGGAGGGAGCCGACCTGGTCGGCACGGTAGACACCGGTAGGCAGAGTCATATTTACAGAGTTGAGTGTCTGGTTGGTATGAGAGTGTGTGACGTAGGGTGTTGTTGATTCAGGCTACTACTGGTAATCCCGAATACAAAAAGGTACGTAATGGTTAGGTAGGAATCAAAGAGTAAAACGGAGGAAAGAAGCAGTCAAGAAGACCTCAGGGAAGATGTAGAACAAGTCTTGCTATGTACTTTATTATCCGAGTAGTCAGCTATCAGACCGATTATACACGACTCATTGATCGAACCAATCAGGACCAATCAACATTTGCAATTCTCACTCCTTTGCAAGAATTTCCCCTCTCTACCCCCGGTGTACCTACTCACTCTAGCGAGCGGGAGGGGGTTCCAGTCCACGGTGTCTCTCTGTCCCTCGGACGCCGACATGGAACCGTGGTGATTGGGGAAAGCACGGGGTGTCTTCTATGCCTTTTGGCGGTAGGTCATCGTGAATACTTTTACCCCACCTGCCGTACTTTTCCAACATTTGCCGTGCTTCTCCACCGTAAGCGAAATATGATAACCCGCGGCTAAAAAGCCCACTTGACTTGGCTTAGCTGGAGTGCCTAAGGCGCTAGGTGCAACTTACAAGGAAAGAGATGAACCACCGTTGAGCTGCTTTCCTGCTTGCTGTCCACCTACTACGTACAGGATTGTAGTGGTGTGGGGTGGGAGGGGAGGAAGATCCGGAAGGAGACACAGCCAAAGGGACTTGTTTGATTGGTGAGGCGCGGATCTGAAAAGGATTATAGAACAATAGCTGAGTTGCAGGCGACATGCATATAGAAAGCTCCTCCGTGGTTCTAGACCCCCCTTTTTGTCCTACCTAACCCGTTTTCTTTGATCAATTGACCCGGTAATCTGTTTGTAGAACGCTGGCTCATGTCGGTGCCAAGCCACGTACTACATACTTAGGTACGCATTCGTGCTGCCACTCTGCCACTCTGCCACTGTATGGCTGAAGCCTGAGGTGGGGTAACACCAAGCTAAACATCCTTAACACCGGTATCTCCGATAAAGGGGCGGGCCAGAGGAGAGGATGGCATGTCAACGTTGAGGAGCAGCGAGATGATGTTCTTTACAAAACATATGCGCATGATTCATAGCAAGTATCTATCAGGTATGTCACGTTGCATCCTAAGTTTAAGTACTTATATTACAGACCACACTGATCCCCAGGATAACTATCACGGAATGTAACACGGGCTTCATAAAATGTTTTTCAGTGCAGAGAATCTCTGTTTCTTACGTATGCGTATTTCCTGCCCATAGCTAAGTATCCAATCCAATCTATGTTGAGCAACATGCCTCATCTCACCACTTTTTCCATCCGCCTAATCTTGATCCTTGTTTGATTGCTCTGGCGCTCCTACTTTCTAGGACGCTCCATCACTTCGGCGAAGGTAGTGCATTCACCGCACCGGAGGTGGTAATCCTCCTTGGGCGGGTCGGTCCTGACGACATGCTTTACACCACAATGATCGTCTTTAGCAGTGAGGCCTTTGCTGGAGTCGTTGCATTTGCAGCAGTACCACTGCATCAAAAGCTTAGAATTATGCTTGACCGTGGGGGGCATTTTGGCTTGTGGCGTTTATCTTTGTGTGTGTCGTTGTAAATCGGGAAATTGCGTGTTGCGTGTACGTATGTGCGTGTGTATTTGGTTTTGTTATTATGAGAAAGTACGGTGATAATGATGGTTGATGGGGGGAGGAAGCAAGATTCGGTGGTAGAGCTGATGAAGCCTGCTTTATACCCGAGCCGGGTCTGCGAGAAGGCTCTCCGACAATGGAAACTTTCGATGCTCGCGAGGCCATTCAATTGTTATCTGGAACATTGGAAGAACCCAGACCCCAGACGCAAACCGAGGCTGTTCGAAAGTTCGTGACCCTTGGAGCTCGTTGTCCGTCGATACGCTGCTTTGGGTCTGTGATGGTCCACGACAAAGCCCGGTGCTCAAAAAGCACACATGGCCTCCGAAGAGCCAGGTTGTATGGAATGGATAACCTGGACTCTTCAATCCACATTACGGCAAACTCTCGAGGTGGCTTTGTGCCATGCTCTCAGGCCACCTATCCAAAACCGAAGCCTGGAATGGCGTTGGTTGTGTGTTTGGTTTGCGTGTGCGACTCTGTATCACTCTGTACTGAATGTTTGGGTCAGGCGGACAGGCGTGTGGATAGCTCACACCATAATCGCAAAGCTTGTCAAAGATGAAGTTTTCTTTATTCTGAATGAAAACACTGATATGTTGTTTTCGGGGGAGTAAAGGGATCAACGTCAATATAGAGACAACAACTAGCTCCATATATTGGGACGGTGAAACTGGGGAAGAGAAAGAAGAGCGAAACCAAGCGTGGTCGTTACCCCTGTGCCCTGCTTATTAACAGCCTGTTTGCTTCACTTGGACAGACGCCTTGGCCCGGCTGTAGTTGGTTCTTTGACCTGGTCGTTTTAGCCTTTTCGTGGACGCTCCTGCTTCATCTCGAAAACAGGGCAGTCCTGGCATTTCTGGTGGTAATCCTGGAAAATAGGATCGTAGCTGACAATATGCATCTCCCTACAATGTGTTTCTTTCGAGCTGTGCTTCTCCCCGTTCTTACATTTGCAGCACATCCAGCAAGATATGGTCATGGTGTATCTTTTGGTCTGTGGAGCCATGTTCCCAGCTGATGGAGTCTCTCTGCGTGGGTGTTGGGTTTCTGGTTGCCGTGGATATGTGAATGGTTTGTCTGCTACGATTCTTACGAAATGCCCCAACAGATGGTAGTATGCGATACAGAAAGAGGCTACAATACTTGGACAGCAACAAAACTTACTTTATACCTCACTTCGTCCTACTAACACTCATTGTGTGGGAAATCAATCTCCTTCTCTATGACTCAAGGATATGTTTTATCGTGAAGAGCTTCTCAGACAATTGTCCACTGAGCAATATGGCAACCAAACGCATAGCATTGTATCACCTAGTATATCATGAAAACATCAAAGTTTGGGTGAGGAAGTGTGGTGAAAAAAAAACCCTGCCCTCCAGTGGTGGTGGAGGGCAAAGAAAAAGAGAACACCACACTCCCTAGTCATCAGTTCTATTAGTAACTATCTGGCACTATGATACATAGCTAAAACGGTTAGTAACACCGGCCGCCCAAACGAGAGCCAAACAGAAGTAAGATAACCAGGTCCGTTATCGTTGACGATGCATAACAAGTAAAAAGGGGCAGAGAAGGGTTTCGGTCGGTGAGACCAGCAAGGCCAAAGGGGGATCCATCAGCTAATTGCAATTCTTAGTGCATGGAAGTGAATAAGAACAACACAGTTGTACTTAACCCTTGGCCGTGTCCTTCTTGTCCTTTGGCTTGTCGCTGCCGGACTCGGCTAGGATCTTCTTGTGTTTGGCCTCGCCGTCCTCGGGGGAAGGGGGGCGACGCCGGGGCTCCGGTGGAGTGACCCGATAACGAGCCTGCGTGACGCAGTTTTTGCATCTTCTGTGCATACAATGATCACACCAGCGCACGTGCAGCCCAAACCAAACCGGCCACTTGTGGCGGCAGCATTGCCACTCCCAGATGAATCTGGAGTGGTTTGCTGTGCACGGTGCCATGTTGATTGGATGTAGGTACCTTGTCTGACTGACTGAGGTTGGCAAGTGTGGGGGATTTGTTGCTTGATTTGCAAGATGATATTTTGCAGTGTCGTACGTCGATAGCAGGACTTATGAAGAGAGAAAGGAAAACTGGAATCGAACACGGGAGGACAAGGTGTATATATACACGTACAGGATGCCAATGTAGCACCTGGAACAATGGCAGTGTTGCTAACTACTAAGATGCTATACCATTGAGAGCAGCGACTGTTAGGATACAGTAACAAAGGCCTTGATTTCCTCTAACACCATGCCGAGTCTTGAAGGTTACTTTGTGATCACGACAAGGCATTGTTTCACCAGCTGGCCGAACAAAGGGGGAGAGGCCATAACAGCCAGCTGCATTTCCTTTGTATTTCTCTCACTAAGACACAACTGGAGATGATTATCGCGAAACATATACACATAGTAAGTGATGATTAATAGATTACATAAATATATCGAGTTTGCAATATAGAAGAAATACGCAAGTCTAGAAGGAAAATGGATACCCAGGGTTTCCTCGGACCAGTCCCCGTTTCTTTATAACACGCCTTGAGATGGTCTTCAGCTCCCTACATACTTTAACGCTTCTCATCAATGTGCCCCTTGACCATGTGCATTCAAAGTTTCTTACTATAGTACAAATTTCTATCCTATATATATTAAATACAGAGATGTGAAGCTAGCCGCAACTCCAGCATCTGTGTGGGCTAGCTAGAATCAGAAACCCAATTCCACTGTCCTTCTCTTTTCACAAACCTACGATCATGTGCAATGTCAAAACCCTGGAGGGAACCCCCCGGCCGGTGCCTCGTGAAGCACCATGTATATTACCTGCCTCACTATATCGTCCGTCTCCCAGTAGTACCCCCTTGTGTAGTTAGTATAGCTTGTCGCCGGCTTCTGCATGCCCATGAACACCTGGTTGAACAGGTCGCGCAGACTCGGCCGGTCCATCTCCTCGACGGCCAGGCACTGGATCACCAGTATCGCGAGGTCCTCGTCCAGGTTCAGCGGTCCGAAGTCATTGATCCGGGCCATCAGTTTCCTCGCTCGCGTCATGTACCCGCCATTCCGGAACATGACCGCGGGCCCGAAATCGTCGTGCCTTTCGTAAGTGATAATTTCTTCCATTATCTGTGGTGTGGGAGCAGTGAATCGCTTTTGGTCAGCCAACATGGTTTTCTTTTTGGCGTATCTTATTTTCTAAGTAGGCATCGAGGCACGCGGAAGACAGGTGTAGGGAGACTTGAGAGAGGAGGGGCTAGACTTACCCTCCCAATCGAGAATATATTTTCCGTGATGCCGTGTTTCATGAAATCCATATAATCCCTGAGATGGGGGAGATCAGTAAGCAGCCAGAAAGAAGCAGGACAGCCGGTAGTCATGCATGAAATGCCTGAAAATGTATAGAAAAGGGGGCAGACAAGAAGACTAGACGTACAGGTTGTAGCGTTCTGCTTGGGCCCAAGTTCCAAAGTCGATTAACTTTAATATAGGGGTGATTTGGTGCTCAGGCAGGAAACCGTCAAAGTTTCCCAACATCACTGACAAAGTCGGAAATCAGCTCCAGATGATCTGGTGGAGGTAGAAGTACTTCACTCACCGTTGCCTGTATGCAGGTCGGTATGTGTAAATTCGGAGGGCACTTGGCCGTCGTAGGGTGGCATGTTCTCGAGGTTTTGCGGGGTTTGAAAAGGCTGGGGGTATGCCATGGCAATGCAGGATCTAACCACTATAACCCTCATGAGATGTGCATTTCGTTAGTTCAGGAAAGCTCTATAGTTCTGAGTGCTTTCCCAAGGGAAGATACCGAAAGTTAGAGAGAAAAGAAAAAAGAAAAAAGGGAGGAAGATAACCATGTAAAGACGTACAGCAAAGGAAAAACCTCCAGAGCAGTCGGTTCGGGAGGACGGGTACTTCATGATCGATGGCCTTCCGGTAGAACTCGTACAACGTCCCATTCTCGATAGGCTGCATGACCAGGGTAGGTCCCAGTAGATAGCCCAATCTCTCGTATTCTTGCCTGACTTGCTGCCTCCTAGTCGGATGAAGCCGGGGTGCTTCGAGATAATCAAAATCGAAAAAGGGGTTTTGGTGCTCGACTACGATCGGTTGGACAATGTGTAGGCCACCAGCGACACGCTGCAAGTCGTCAAAGTTGTGTTTGTTAGTTGCTTTTTCTTTTCTATTTTCCCCCTTTCCTGTTTCTTCTCCCCGTTCCGTCGTTGAAATCCTCAACTGAACTTGGCTGACCACCACCCACCCAGTCGTCCATCCACCTGGGTCTTCTTTTCTTTTCTCGATTTTGTTTCCCATATTCTCCTTTAACTTACCTCTAGTCTTTTCATCTCGCGTCTGATATCTTCCTCTTGCTGAAGGGTCTTAGCCTGCTTGATGACGAAATCGCGGCTCGGCCTGTTAGGTTCGCGAAAGTACTCCCGGACCCGCACGACGGCACCGTACGCGCCGGCGCCGACAAGCCCTCGCCATTCGAAGCGCCCTCCCCACCCCGGGTGGCTAAAGTACGCCCTGAGCGCATTCACTTGTGCTGGCGAGGCCGTCGCGGCATAGAAGTTGGGTTCCGCCATAATAGTTTATTCTCTTCTTCCTCCTTCTTCGGCCGTCACCATGCTGTTGCACTCTTTCTACTGCTGGTATAATGCATGCGCTGCACCTTTTGCATTCTCGCGCGTCGAAAACAAAAGTGACCAACAAAGCCATTTTTGGTTCCTTTCTGTCCGCGCTCGCCGGAAACGGCAAAATATATCGGCGTCCTCATTTGTGGTCGTCACCTCTCTAACAAAGAACAAGAGGCCAATCTGCAGACAATAGTAAATTGTATTACTATTATAATTGCAACTACATTTGAATAACGAGGATCGTTGGTGCTATACAGCTGATAGATAGATCTGAGGCGGAAACAAGTGGCACAAGTATTTACAAATGCATCAACCACTGGGCGACCTGGAAGCAAAGAAGGTTATATCTCACCGAGTTGCTCAATAGTAAGGCTGACTGGGATGTTTTTAAGCGACATCCATTAGTCCCCGAAGAGCTAAGCTTTGATATTCATTTTGATACAAGATCTGCATGATGATCTCGTTTTAGGGGTCGAAAGAGGGGGGCCACCCCTGGATTGCAACGCTGCCATCTTTAAAAAGAAACCATCGTACGGCACTTACACGAGCGTTTCAAAAGATACCGAATTCCGAGTGAAACACCATTGAGCATTGAACTTTTTTTCTTTCTTTCTTTCCAAAATGAACATTGGACACCGTCGAAACGAGCATAGCCGAAGGCCCTCAAGATAGGGGGATACCAATTGATTTTTGATTTCGGGAAACCGGCTCTAAGGAATGCGAGAGGTTGTCTGCGAATGTTGATGGCGAGAAACAAGCGACGCTACAATCTGGCTTTAGAGAATAACAGTCACCTTAAGAGAGACCAAGGATAATATATATGAGCTTTAAAACTGTTTTTCGTTTATTTATTTCGTACTTCATGAGATCTCAAATGAGCAAACAGCTAAGATCCAACTAAATATAAACAATACATGAATAATGCAAGCGACGATGATGCCACACTCGCTCCGTACTCCAAGAACTACCACGCTATGCAGTGTTGAAAATGCTTCTAGCATGTGTGCCTATGATGATCATAAATCATGAGTAACGGCCAGCATCCTCCTAGGATGTGAGTAACTATTGGAAAGCCGTGATCCAGTCAAGCCACCTCCTTTCTCCCCGATTCTTTTAACTTTTTTTTTGAAACCCTGTTTCTTAGACATTGTGTCCAGATACGCCCTGCGTAATCGCGTGCTTCTCGTCCGTGGTCACCACGTAGACGGGCGCTGGCTGCTCTACCCTCGGGGCCTCGCCCGAGGATGTAAGATAGCCTTGGATGGCGATGCGGCGACGCAGGATATCGTCATGCACAACACGGCGGCGGCCGTCGGCAAAGTTGTGGGCCTGCAGCAACATGATGAGCAGGAAGCCCTCGACGATCATGGTGGGCGTGTTGCAGAGAAGCTGGCCTGTCTCGGTCCATTGCATGGCGGACGCGACAATAAGTAGACCAACAACGGCCCCGACGGCGGCGTAGCTGGCGCCTGTGGTTGCGCAGAAGTCGCCGACCGCGTTGCTAAGACGGAGACCCAGGGGCACCTTCTTGCCGTTGACACTGTCGTCAGCGCCCTCGGCAGCCGGCATATCGGCGTCGAGAAGTTTGAAGAGCTGGTAGTCCTGCTCGAGGAGGCGCTGGAAGTGCTGCTTGGCTAGCTCCGTCTCGCGGTAGTCAACGTTCTTCATGATGAAGCTGTCGATGAAGCCGATGAGGCCCGTGTAGGTGCCGATGATAAGCCACCAGTTGTCGTCAAACTCAAGCTTGTGGCCGATGGCGGCCCAGACGGTGAAGACGGCGGCGGAAATGGCCAAACCGATGGAGCCACCCACGATGAAGGCGTAGATGTCGATGCCTCTCTGCATGCGGTTCAGGGTGGGAGGGGTGCTCGCCACGACGGCGTTGGCCTCGGTATCGCCAGTCAGGAGGCGCAGCTCTGTCTCGATCTCCGTGTCAAGCTGCTCGATGTTCTCGATGCACTTGGCCAGATGCTTGTCATGCTGCTTGCGGATGTTTTGCAAGAACATGGTAGTCACGGTGATCTGCAGCGCCGTCGAGGTGTTGACGTAAAGCTGCCAGGTGTTGGACCACTGCAGGGGAACACCCCAGACCACCCAGGTGATGATACCGGCCCAGTAGATGGCGAGGAAGTACAGAGAGCCGACAGCAGCGGAGACAGCGTTGGCCACCCGGTCCAAGACGTCTTCCTTGGTCTGCATGGAATCGAAGATCTCGTTGCGCATGCGAACTTGCTTCTTGGTTCGGAGACGCTCACGCTCGGCCGGGGGCAAGGAAGAGAGCATGCGCTCGTTGGACTGGCCACGGGAGAGCAGAGTGCAGATGCGGCCCAGAATGTCCTTGCACGAGCTCTGCTGCTGACGGAGAAGGAGGGTGGCCGAGAAGTAGGCCTGGATGGAAGAGACATCCTGGAGAATGACCTGCCAGGTGTCGGTCGGCCCACCCACGACTCCCCAGACGCCCCAGGCGATCAGCAGGAGAAAAGTGATGCCAAGAGCCCAGCGCGAGCCGGCGGCCCTGACGATGGCATCCAGGATGTTGGCCTTCTTCTTTTCTTGGTCTCTCTTGGGCAGATTTTCAACGGGCGTTGACAGCACCGCAAACTCTTCCTTCTGAATCGAAGATTCACTAAAGGTACTGTCCCACCGTTTGAAGCCCATCGGGGGCAGGCGTGTGGAGGCAGCGGCCTGGGTTGTGTATTGGTTGTCAGGGGCATTCTTGAGGTTGTGGAAGAATGTCTTCACTCCCTGAATTGGTGAGAAGCCCATTCTGCTGGTGAAGACGGGGTTCTTGGCGGCTCTCTGTGTAGTCCGGTACACGGCAAGCGGAATGCAATGGGTGATCAAAGCTTCTCTGGCGGGCCTTTCGTTTGAAACAATAAGTCCTCAGCCTGCTGTAGTAGAGAAGAAACGCTCAGCGTTATCATGAGGGTGCAATGGTGTCAGTTTGCCCAGCAAGAAGATCGACGGCCAAGTAAACGCCAAGTAGAGCCAAGTGTGTAGAAGCTGTCTTGCCAAGAAGAGTGAGCATTGATGGCATTGTATAGGAATCGTAATATGGATAATGGATGTTTTATAGAGGTTCCTGCCGAGCTGTAGTTTCGATGGCTGTGCTCTTGGCCGCCCTATTTTGTCCGTTCACGCTGATCAGGTCCCATCTGAGGCGACTGCTTCTCCCCCTCATCCTGGTGGTATCTGAAGTGGCATCCTGTGGACAATGTGGGAGGTTGCGTGCATCACGCAGCTCTTACACCGTCTCGCCTTGCAGGACGTGGATTCTATTTGAGATATGTCTCGAGGTGGAGTTGTAGCAGCAGTAGCAGCAGTAGCAGCAGCAGCAATAGCAGTATGCGTCGACAAGGACCGAAGCACCAAGGTCGCCCCATGTTGCTTTGCTCGTTCAAGAGTCCCACAGGCGGTGGATATGTGGTCGACAAATCAACCTGACTGCTCACTTCGCAACTGCAGCCGAGCAGTTGCGCGGCAATTGTTAGCTACGCGGGCATGCCCGCGCGCGGATGTCGCAAGGGAGACCCCGAGTCCGTCAATTGGCGAAGGCAGGTCCAAGGTCGCCAGCAATGGGCTCGATGGCTTCGAATTGCATGTTGTGCTTCGAGGCTTCCTTCGTTTCAACCAGTGAAGTATCCGGTCTGGGCTTCCGAGGCTGAAACTGCTGATCGCGCCCCCATCGTGCCCCCATCGCGCTACTAGATGGAAGGGTCGGTCCTTTCGGACGTTATCGCGCCGCTGGCAGCCAGGGAGCAGCCTGGGAGAGGAAGAAGGGGAGCCAATGGCATCCTATCCAATTGCGACTATGCTTCCGGAAATGGCAAGGTATCATGGCTGTGGTCCAATCGCAAAAGGTGGCCGTGGTCGCCTCTGGCTAACCCCTTGCGTAGTCGTGTGATCGGCGGATGGTCGATCTGCGGTAGTAATAATTAAGCTCATGAGAGGGGGAGCCAGAAGGGGAGCCGCATTCGCTGCGGGCCGCGTGGAACTTCCATGTAATTGTGGTCTGAGTGGTCGCGGTGGTTGGCTGGCTGTAGGGCATGTAGGGGTTGGAGAGAGTCCCTTCGTGATTTTGTCAATGTCGTATGCGGCAGTATTCGATATCCTGGTCCATATATCTCGACGGGTGCATATCCGACCGCGCACTAGCAACCTGCCTTCCCTGCCTTCCCTGCCTGCCTGCATCTTCGCTGCCATTTCGCTTTTTCTTACTCTTTCTTCCTTGACAAAAAAAAAACCAAAAAAAAAACAGTGTCATTGAAGATTGCGGCGGTTATCATCAGACGACATTCTAGATTCCCAGCATGCAGACTGCACTGTGCTGGAGAAGATTTGTATATGATTGACTCATGATCCAGGCCGCCAAGACAGACAGGAACTACTGTTCTGCGGATGATAGTCCCAATCCCCGTCTCGTCTTTCCCCTCACAACACAGGATGCAGAATGCAAGAACGCAACCGACTGGAGAAGATTGGATCGAGGATGCACAATCTCGTCTCATCCTTCCCTTCGAGTATCAAACCTGCCTTAGCATACGCATACGCGCCTAATGCGCCGGCCACAGAAGCTAGGAGGACGGCAATATCCCAAGGCACCCTCTCTACCTGGACGCTTTGAACATCGAGGCACCTCGACTGCATATTTGCATTACACATATGTAATCGTTTCCACCAACGTACATGACAAGTGACGCACCCAACCAGCCAACTTCGAATGACAGGTCCAACAAAATTATTTGCCATCTCTTATCAGATCGATAGCGACCAAAAGTTGGAGCTGCCTGCTACCGTTGCATTCTTCTCTCGGGACTTCGCAGCCTTCAGCACCCGAGACGTCCCCGGTACGCATTATTGCCTCGCTGCAGGCAGACTGCCTGCTGCAACGCACATACAACAAACATCCTATTTCTTCCTGCAGATCCCTAACCCTAGCATGGATCCGCACCATATGAGACATGGAGATTTTTCAAAAGAAAAAAAAAGGATTGTTGAGCGAACCCCATGTCATGATCTCCATTTGGAACTGGCCCTCTGGGCTCCTTTGGGGGGTCTTGATGCGTCCGAAGAGAGCAATGATCTTTCAAAAACAAGGTAGGTTTTGACGACGTTTTGCCCTTGGCTTTGTTCATAAGCGTTCGATAGCTGCAGCTAACACTACTCGACTGGAGGGGGTTCATCGTGAACCAAGCGGAATCACCTCGCGACGGCTTGCTGTTATTACTCCTGTAGATATATCCCTCATCCATGCATCCAACCCGGACTTCGGATAAGGGGGGCCGATGCGACGACTGGAATACTGCTGCTTCTTGGAGTGCAGCAAAGCGACTCACTTGACGCCTCTCCTCTGCCCGTCTTGTCGAGGACTCTCCAAGGTGCTATCTCTCGTGGCCAGAGAGCAATTATACATCATCGAGCACCTGTTTAGACATTATGCTGGCAGTCATGCCCATGAAGCCACTCATACGACCAGCACGCCGAGCTTGAATGTAGACCTGAGCCGCTGCCGGTCTTCCTTCGGGTATCATCTTCACTGGCGTCAGTGGAGTATGGTGCTAAGAATATCTGCTCATCAAGCAGTACCATCGTTTGGCCCTAAGCACGTTACTCCCATGCGGGCCACCCAACGACTGCAAGGTAAGTGGGAATTTAGAGGATACTGTGTAGCAGTCCTCTTCACCAGAGGTAGGTTCGTCTTGACCATCAGGTCGACATCAACATGCCTTATTGGCCCGGCCTTCGTTCCAAATCACTATCAACGAGTGTGAAAGCTCGTGTGAGTTGAGAAAAACAAGGGCCCGCGAATCCCAACGGGGTCCTGCCAGGTAGGACATGAATATAGAGTTACTGGACAGCGGCGGAATGACCAGAAAGGGAGGTGATCAACCTAGCCTCGACTACTTCACATAGAACCCCCACCTCTCTGATCGTATCGTACTTTCGAGCCTGCGGCTCTCGCAGCAGCGTTGCCAGCCTCTTCCCGTAGCCCCATATCATATGGGGTCGAATGGAGGGGGGCCCGTGATTATCCTGGACTACTTGCGGCTCTCGCATCAGGTGGCGCCAGGCGCTGAAGAAGCCCCATAGTATATGGGGTCGAGGGGAGGTGGGCAGAGGGGATCTCGAACTGCCGCCCTGACCCGGTCCATGACTCTTGCTACATGCTGCCGGGCCCATCGCGAAAGCACACCTCCGATGCATTCAGATATCCCACACCTGCGACCGAAAATACCATACAGCTTGCATGCATACATACTTCCTCTCTCTTTCTATACCCTTCTCCATCCTTGATACTGCATCCAATCAGCATATTGTTTCATCAGTCGTAGATTCTCACTTCCCTATTGAGGAGTTTGATATACATTATACATTTGAGGATTACATAGTATAGGTATGTTGTTCAACGAGTGACTTTTAACGAACGTACGACCTGCAAGATCCCCTCCTCCCACCCTACATGCATGAACTCCTCATGCATGCATACATCGGGCAAGATCTCGGCGCTTCTCATCCTCATCCCACCACCTGACTCTGTTCCTGTCTCTCTCTCTCTCCCCTCCCTCCTCGACGCCAAGAAAACTATAACTACCATCCATTACGAGGGTGTGGCTCGTATACATGCCTTTCCCTACCATTACTACCATCTCCATCTCCGTCCTCGGACATCTTTCCTAAACGACGAGCCAAGCTTACTCCAAGACGGAAAAATCTCAGATCCCTAGATCTCAAAGATCTCTTTTCCCGCAAGTGCCGCGAGAAAAAGGAATAGAACCAAGATAAGGCAGTTTGCCTATCTCGTGATGTCGTCATCTCGCCTCAGCCGCTTGGGTCTTGTCATGGCAAGGTTTCGAATCTCATCACAACGCAACCATGAGCGCCGCGACGCCCAAGCCGACACAAGGCATGGCCAGGGCACGGGCGCCGAGGCCCGCGACGGGTACGGGCGCAGCACCACCGGAACCACTGGGCCTGGCTCCCGAAGCGGTAGCCGAGGCACCACCAGCACCGGCACCTCCACCTGGTTGAGTTCCTGAAGGGGAGCTGCCGCTAGCTCCAGGGCTGCCGGCGCCGGCGCCACCCCCGCCTTGAGTGGGCTGGGGCTGTTGCTGGCCGCCAGTTGCAGAACCACCAGCCGCAGGGGGAGCGGAGCCGCCTGAGCCGCCGCCGCCGCCGCCGGAACCGCCACCGGAACCGCCACCGGGAACTGGGACGGGAACGGGGGCTCCACCGCCGCCACCGCCGCCTTGTGTGGGCTGAGGTTGACCACTCGTCGGCGAACCGCCACCAGCACCACCGGTAGGAGGAGCACCAGTGCCACTCGGAGGAGCACCAGTGCCACTAGGAGGAGCACCAGTGCCACTAGGAGGGGGGCTGGATCCACTGGCACCGCCAGCGCCGCCGCCAGGGGGTACAGTAGCAGTAGACGTAGCGGTCGAGTTGTTAGGGCGAGGGGGCGCCGTGCTGTTTTGGCCACCGCCGCCAGCGCCACCGCCTCCGGGGGGCACGGTGGCAGTAGAAGTGGAAGTAGAGTTCGCAGGACGAGGAGGGGCCGTGCTGTTGCTGCCAGGGCTTGGCGGGGGTGTACCCGACGTCGTGATAAGCGAGGTCAGGGTGTACATGCCACCACCACCTCCACCAGCGGCGCCTCCACCGCTGCTGCTGGGAGGAGCAGAGGAAGGAGGAGGGGAAGAAGCGGCCGACGAGGTCTGGGTGACAGTGGTAGATACGGTGCTACTAGGCGGGGCCGGAGCACTGCTGCTGGATCCGGGAGGAGGAGGATTGACGGGGTAACCGCCGCCGGCACCGCCGCCACTGCTAGCAGGAGGAGGAGCAGAGGAAGGGGGAGGGGAAGAAGCGGCCGACGAGGTCTGGGTGACAGTGGTAGATACGGTGCTACTAGGCGGGGCCGGAGCGCTGCTGCTGGATCCGGGAGGAGGAGGATTGACGGGGTAACCGCCGCCGGCACCGCCGCCACTGCTAGCAGGAGGAGGAGCAGGACTGCTGGCGGGAGGACTAGAATCGGCCGGAGGCGGCGACGACGCGGGCGCCTGCGTCGTCGTCACTTCGGTGGTAGCTCCTCCACCTCCCCCTGAAGGGGGCGGTGGAGCGCTTGACTCCTGGGCTATGACCACGGCGGACAAGCAGAGGATACGGAGAAGTATGGAATCCTTGAGAGGATGCATGGTGGGCAATCTGTCTTGTCCTCTTTTTCTTTTTCTTTTGTTCTGCTTCTAGGCCAGAAGAAGAAGTCGGTTTAAGAGTCAGTACAACTGAATTGAACAACAAAAAGTTCAAGTCTCACTGGATGTAAGACCGACGGTGGAAGGGCGGATGTTTACTCACTTTTGTATTTTTGATTTCAAGACTGTATGATTGTCGTCGCTTGTTGATTTTCTGATAGCAGAAGACTAACTAAACATGAGACCTTGAGGCCCGGGGGCCGGCTCCCATCTAAGTAGCCATGGCCCGTCCCGCCCAGTTAGCGAGGGGAATCCCCTCATGACGGATGGATGAAATAGCCCCCCGTTTTAGCCGTCACACGATATGATGGAAATCTAGTGTCGTGGTACTACTATAGCACGTGCGGCACGGTAACATGCAGCCCTATCTCAACAAAAAGCTTAATCGTCCGGGCGTGCCGTGGAAAGACGAGGTTGCGCGTTTTCGAAACATGATGTTTCCTTACGTATGCAGTAAGACGTGTCCCGCGATATAGTCAGGGAATCAAACAGATTGACTAGAACCAATGCCGATAAGTTCTGGTCAGACTAGAAGGAGTCAAATGGTTGCGGGAAGATGGCTAGGCTATATACTAGTCAGTCATGCAAACCTTACTTGGACTTACACCACGAATATTCATAGGGTGGGGCGACGACATCAACACCATGATCAAGACTTATCTCATCATGATAGCAAGGCCAAACGATGAGATCCGCTATACGTACGCACGCATGCCGACGACGCCAAGTCGGCGTATCAACTTCAATTGTCACCAAGTTCCATGTGAATTGAATAGTGAGTGATGGGATAAATCGAGAATTCGCTCATGCTCTTCGTACTAAGCGGTGGCATTACTTCCACCCTAGTCTATGGTGTATGTATATAGATCTCTCTTTCTTTCAGAGACTATCCTCCAACGCCTGTATGAGGGAAGTATTGCTGAACCATTCCGACTTCTAGCCATGCAATTCCTGAATTAGGGGTTTAGGGATCTTTCGAAGATCGGATCAGTTTTGCTTCACTTTGGCTAGCCGTGTCTTCGCCTTTGCTCGCCAAGTTCTCTAACCTGAGACTGTCTGCGTAGGCAATGGAGTTGGCTCGGCCTCAGTTTCCGGGCTGGAGGTAGGTTGTTGCGCCTGTGCCTGTGCTTGTTCTGCCGAATTCGGTAGCTCCTTTGGTAATTCTTTGCGACCATTTGCCTTGTAATACAGGACGACATCACTCCCACCCTTCCAGATGTGTGCTCGTAATGTTGCTAGGCTCATGTCGATAGGTAAAAGCTAATACGCTTGTCAGTAATGTTCTGGGTATTGAATGTTTAGTTTTCCTTACCTGGTCATTACAATAAAGCTCAAGGTACTCCTCTGGCTTGAGTGCGTTCTCGTCTGCCTCCTCCAGTGACGGATCGATTCGCTCAGCCACGTATGAGAGTATCTTCTTCACACGTAGCATACGATTAGCGTTCAACCGGTTATTTCCGTCGGTTGTCGCTATGCTTGGCAACGTATCTTGCCAAGGGTGGAGAATGAACGACACCTTGACTGGTTCCTTGGCCGGTATCGTGTTCTGGCGCGAGGCATTAGTATAACGAACTTTGTAATGACATGGGAAGTGTGTATGCCATACCGTGAGAAGCACCTCGCCAAGCCACATAGGTGCCTTTTGCTCAATCATTTCTGCATCAGTGCCCACCGTCTCCACTGTACCCCTGTACAGGTCGGCACTCCCGCCTGATGTCTCCTCCTGAATGATCACCCTAGTGCCAGCAGGAAGTTTGAGCACCGGCGTATCAGAGGGTAAACTTGGCGTAATCTTGGTCTCGATAAGTTTGTCTGGGGTTTCGTGAAGTTGCTTCTCATACTCGTTACGTAATTTCTGAATAACGCCGAAGAAGCTATCGTCGACCTCCTTTTCGTGGTTGGACGATGATTCGGACTTGTTTTCTTCATCTTTCTTCTCTTCTACCACCACCGGCTTCTCGATGTTGCTCGAAGCAGACCGACCAAGCTTCTTCGACCCAAAGGACATGCCCATTCTGAATTTCTTGCCAAAGGTACCTTTGCCGTTGTCTTTCTCCTTAGCCTCAGTGGGAGACTTCGGGGTTTCTGGCTCTTTCTCGGCCGCCGCTGGTGTGACCGGGGCTTTGGCCGGGGCTTCAGCAGATGTGATACCATTGGAAAAATAGTCGTCAGTTGAAGCTCGCGCGATCTGAGACGATTTCTTTTCCTGCGGACTTGTCGGCGCTGCACCATTCTCAGGCACGCCGGGCAAGTGTGATCCAAGACCAGGAGTAGCGACTGCTATCGCCATGCTTGGAGTCATGGGATAATTATCATTTCCTTTAGGCGTAACCACGGCGGACTCGTTTTGCTCCCACCCGGGCGAGTTGGGTATTTGTATCGAGATGGGCGGATTAGCTCGAGCAGCCGCTTGACGCATCTTCACTCCCTCATTCAGCTTGTTCCGATGCTCTTCATCCATCTTGATTTCTTCGTCAATCAGTTTTGCAAACAGGTAACGAAGTACCCATTTCCCGAGGTTGACTGTCCTTCAGTTAGCCATCATCATCGTGTTCATGGTTCCGGTGCACAACTCACTTCGTTGATCGTCTCTGAATTCGATTCGTTCATCCGTGACAAGCTCATCGGCGTACATCTCCGCGTCAAAGCAGTTGAAGGGTTCAAGCACAACAGCCAAGTTGCCCGAGCTTGTGTCAATCGAACACCATGGCGCGACGGCTTCGGTCGTGTTGACTTCGGGTTCCACATCTTCCATATGTTTCTTGCCAAATCTGCGAATGACTTTGCACTACTAGATGTCAGATGTGAACATTCCCAGACCCGCAAGGTGGCTTACCTGTATCAAATCCCATAATAGTACATCGCCAGCCGTGTCGAGGGTGAGGACTCGTCGCCGATCATTCAAAAGCCTGTGCTTCACAAGGCCATTCTGCCCTTCAATGGTCTCTTCAGGCAAATGGTATATCGGTTCGGTCGCATTAGCCACAATAGGGTCAACCACCGCCGTATCGGTCGATGGTGCTACCAAGTTTGACTCGGATGAATTGAGTATTTGAGGCGGGAAAGTTGCCGTGTGCGAGATCCGTAATATCGAGTTTGCCGATATCTTGGTCTTCTCTCCATTTGCGGATTCTCGTTTTGCCTCTTCCGGTATAGAGGAAAGGATGCTGGCTCGAGCAGGCCTGTATTCATCCGGAATGAGCGCTTCTGGGCCAGTGTCAACGTTTGCCCAGCGGTTGATGGACGAGCTGGCACTAGCCGTCCAGACATAGTCATTAGTAGTGACGATCTTGCTGACGCCGTCATGTTCTTGCGCCAAAGCAACGGATAAGCCTTCGTCCATCTCAGAAGTGCCTCTGACGTCAGTCTTGACCACCAGGCCTGATCGGTCACTACTGTAGAAGACGCTCAGCTCCGGATGATCAGAGGACAAGGACCAGACACTGTCGTTGTGCATGGTCAAAGTATACATGCACCGCCCAGCTGTAACACTCCATATCTTGATTGTCTGATCCGAGCTGGCCGTCATGATGGTGTCGCAGGACTCGCTGATCAGAATAGAGCGGACCATGTCTGTATGTCCCACAAACTTGGTCACCCTCTTCCCCCCAGCCCGAGGATCCCATAACCGAACACTGGATTCAGGCCCGCCACTGGCAATAATGTTTTGGCCAGCGCTGAGGGCGTATATCGACCCCTTCTCTTGTATCTCTTCTCCTTGTGTGTCGATTTCCAGAGTCTCGCCAGCGCCATTGAGATCCCACAATTTGATTTTGCGGTCCAGTCCTCCCGAAGCGACCCAATTTACGCCATTGGTCGTGGCTACGCACTTAACATAATCGCTGTGTTGGCCGATGGTATGCGGCGGCTCGTTGTTGAGGGAAGGCCGCCATACTTTGACGGTTAAGTCGGACGAAGCGGAAACAAGAGCAGTTTTGTTGCAGGCGAGGACAATGTCGTTAATCCAGTGGGTGTGGGCTTGTGTCGAAGATAGGAATTTGGTTTTCGGTTTCGAGGCGGCGGCTCCGGGTGTTTCCAAGTCCCAGGCGCATACTATGCCATCCCTTCCTCCGGAATAGCTTGTTCACAATTAGTAATGCGCGTCGGGTGCCGAGTTGTGTGGCGTGCGGGAGTGTCTCGGAGGCTTACAGAATGGCATTTTGGGTGTCCACGGCCAGGCCATTGACACCAAGGCGATGTCCGCCAGACGAAGAATGATCGAGCTCTAGAACTAAAGTTGGGTAAAGTTTGTGTCAGAAATATAGGCTCAGCGCATTCCAAATGCGTAATGTATTGCCATGGGACCTATAGCAGGGTCTCTAGACCAATCGTGTTTTGGCAGCTGGCTATGCGACAACGAGGCCACGGCCACGGGCAACGCAAACGCAAAGGCAGGATGATGCGATGCGGGGCGTAGGGGCGCGATCAACAGGGACGGATTGGACTGCCGTGAAGAATGGGACGAACGAACCATAGCTAATCCTCTGGCGCGCCTTCTTCGCCATTGTGGATTTGGCAAGTTGGCGACGGTCATGCGGTTTGGGCGCCTCATACGATGCACTCGCAGACCTCGCAAACAAATGAACAAGCAAGAAAGCAATGAATAATAGACAGGCAAACCCGTGGAGCTAGATATGTCACTAGCAGCTGTATGCTCCTGTGTAGCTAGAGAAGATGGTTGGATGGGATGCAGGTGCTCGAGGAATGGTGTGTCTCGTGTGTCAACAAGGTCCCAGTGGACTGGATGGTGGATAGTCGGGTCGTCGGGATCCCGGCTACAGCGAACCAGCCTTTGCCTGCCTGCCTGCCAAGGTAAAATTGGGAAGCTAGGTAGGTAGGTAGGTACTGCTGCGATATTCAAGAGCGAGGTGCGCGAATATGGGTAGATTCTACACGAAGGGTATTATTGATTGATTTTAACACTTATTTAGCGATAGCTCTCTCCCTCTCGGAATGGCCTTGTGTGTGAGAGAGAAATAGCTTCATCATCTTGCGTCCAGCTCCTGCCTGTTCTGACTACCTCTGACGCCCCGTGGTTCGCCTGCCACGCTACTTACTACTACCTCCCAGGTAGGCACGTTTTGGTGTGTGCATCCAACGAATCCAACGGTGACGCTGGCCTGGGGGGTTTTTAGGTAACTGAAAAGGACCCCTAGTACATGTAATCCCAGCCTGGCGGCGTCACGCCTAACGCCATCAGGCTATAGCGTCATTTTCTCCGCTCCCAAAAACCCAGGCTCTCCAAGCCAAGCTCTAAGGAAGGAGCCCCCTTCCAATCCCCCTCAAGTCCCCCCTTGGCCCCCAACTTTTGACGCTGTACTCCAACTTCTGCAGGGGGCTAAATCGAATGTTCGAGGATGCTTCTAGATTGGTTCGGCTGCAGCTTCCCGCCTCCCCCCCCCCCTTATTTGAAATCGTAAATATCAATGTCCACGTGCTGGATTGTCAGTTGACATTGCTTGGAAACATATCGCAAGAGGGTCACTGCATCTGGGCCACTCAGGTGATTTAGCAGGCTGGTTGCTTTTAACTAGGTAGGTAGGTAATCTGCAACTATGTGTCCCAGCAGATGTGCCTCCACGAGGAAGGAACTCCTAGGAAATAAGCAGTCCATCCGGCGTGCACTCATTACGTCAACTTTTTTTGTCCTGCGTGCGATATGCGATATACCCTCGCAACCCCAATGGGAGGAAGACTATTTCCTTATCCCACCTTCACAGTGTGTGTTTTCTCTAGCAGCAGTAGCCAGGTATGCCAGTAGGGTCGTCTACAGTATTGCGCGAAGGTGGGTTAGCAAATGCCATTTACAAGTATACTCGCGGATTATAGGCAAGGTACGCAAGAACGGTCGGAGACAGAGGAAGTATTGACCAACGTAGGGAAGGAAGGGGTAATATATGGCTTCCGCAGAAATCACTCACCAGCCATCTTATCACCAACGTCGGGGGTGCATGTATTGTCGGCATTCGCGTAGTAGTAGTTACCTGTATAGCATTTGTCGTTGATCAGTACGAACCATTCTTCTTGGTAGGGGGGAAATGTAGAAAAAATCAATATCTATATCCCGAAGAGAGTGGCTGGACATACCATCGTAGCACTGGCAGACTATGAGTTCGACGCAGCACTTCGGGTCCTGGCTGCTGGCATACAGATAATAATTAACTCGGAGTCCCAATTTTCTGTACTTGATATTGTCGATATCAGGACTCACAATCGGGTGCAGGCATCTACGCCGTCAGGAGGGTCACTAGCGATGGGAACTCTCTCGGGGTCGACAGCAGCAACGAGGACAGCTGCAAAGAGCGTGGAGAAGACAGCGAGCTTCATGATTGCAATTGCCGTTGGAAAATACTTGCGTAATGTAGTAATGAAGAAATCGTTTGTTGGCAGGTTTCTATTTGCACGTGGAGGTGGTCCTCAAATGGATTATGAGAAGAGTCGAGAAGTTTTGGGAAGCTGAGCTTGCCAAGGGTTCTGTACGTTGCTCGAGAACACTTCATGGTTTATATAACCACACACCATGCTGCATTCAATGCTCTTCTAGTAGTGAAATGAATATATGTGCATTTATCATGTCTAACCCCGTCATATCATCTCGGTATGTTGCTCAGCGGCTATCAGACCCGCAAGATACTGACGAGTGCATGTGAATCACCGCCTCATAGAGCACAAATTCAATCGTATTAGTTCTCAAGAGTGATACATACAACTATGCTATGGATATTATAAGGTTATATGTTACTGCAAAGATGCAGGTGAATAGAAGGTGCCCTCCTAGGTAGTTTGGCTTGTGCGGGCCACCCCTAGCAATAATCTTGTATTCACACTTGTTATTCGTAAAGTACTCTAAAAGTCGTTGTCGTGGGCAGGATATGCGTGCCCGATGTTTGATTCCTAACTTTATCACTCCTACGCCGACTTTGGCTTTATCATTTCCAGATCGTCTGAAACGACTAATCTGTTTCTTTCCGATCGTGTTGACTGCTGCCCGTTCTGCCCGTTCCCCTTTCCTTTCCTCGAGCGGCAAATGCGCACGAACCAGCCGGGTTTTGGCTCAGGTAAGGGGATGCGGGCATCGTGGGAGTCGCCGGCCTCAATTCCAATCGTGTACAGGCTATTCTCCCCATGAACCGGCACTACCCCGAACCGGTACCGTTTTTGTGCCATGCGCAGCCGCGCTTTCATGTGCCACTGTTGGCCCTGCCCGCTTACCCTGTTGACCACCGCCTCCTCCTTTTCATCCTGGACTTGCTCCCTGCCCTTTAGGACGACATCAAAGGGGTTACCCTTACTTACGCCGGCAAACTTGTCGTCTCGCAGCAAACTGCTGGAACAAGTCCAAGACAGCAAATCCGCAATTGTGTAGTAATAGCGCGGAAGTTGTCTCTCGCGTTCCTCTGTCGCGAGAATCCAGACTATGAGCACCAAGTAAATCGCCAGCCACACAATGACGATAACTGAAAGTGGCAGCGAGAACCGTATTAGTGTTTCTTTGTCGTCTTCGCCGCCAATAATCGTGAAAGAAGCAGCTGTTACGATGGGCAACAGTCTTGCGAGAATCGCCATCGCCATCAAGAAAGCGACTTTGGCATGCCCCTTTGCCAGCGCTACGAAAATCGCGACGGGTCGCGGTAGACAGGTGTAATTTAACAGCAGCGAATCGTCGGCTGAGACTCCAGTGCCACAGCTCATGGCCTTGAACGGCTGCGTCTTTGCGTGAAACATACTAAGATCTTCCCATAACCATGCGAAAAAGCATGTCGCCGTGATGGGCAGCCACTGGCATAGGAATTGGGAAACATAATAAGACATGTCAACATGGAGATCTCTTTTGCCACGTCGTGCTCCACTCATAGCGAGGGCAATGATGAATCCAGCGCCGAGAATGATCGCGAGTATAGCATAAAAGTAGAGCACACCGTGTGTCATGAAGAGGTTGGAAGTGGCATATCGCATGTCTCGAAGCTCTTCCTCGGTGACTGGGTACTAGGTTAGAGAATGGTAATATTGATAACAACTAGGTAACAATGTTCAAAGAAAGGGCCTACCTACGTAATTTAACTTGCGCAGATTCCCGCCCTGTGGGATTGGGTGTACTCTCTCTTATTCTTTGAGCATTGCTTTGGCTACCAGAGGAACCGTTGTGGTTTGCTCTTGTATGTTCTTGAGATTCCTCGTTTGAGCTTTCGCGGCGTTCGGTAGGGCCCCGCCGTGGTTCATAACCATAGGAGGGTTCAGTGGTGCGCAGATCGGTGTCTGAATTCAGATATGATTAGTCTTTGTTTCTTCTTGCATGTATTCGGATCGCCTAGTGGCTGGTACCTTCGTTGTGGTTTATACCTGTGAGGTCCATCTTTGGACCGAACCCATGCCAATAAGTATTACCACACTTCCAATAGCCCAATATCAAGGTTTCGTCTTTAAACTGATGTCGCATGGAATCGGCGGTGGCAACTGAAGATCCCTCGATCTTGGGAACAAAACGAGCACCCCGGAAGAGCGCCAGCTGATCTGCGATAGATACCGGGTCCCAAAGGAGTCCTGTATCCCTATCGTTGAGATACAATATGACCCATATCGTATGAATGTCGACCAGACAATAGAAAACGAGTAATATCAATGCTGCCCAGTCGGTCGTGTAAGCCCTGGAACGTTTTCTGTTCGTGGTGAGCAGTACGCTCTTGAAACCCATCACCGTATAGCTGACAGCGTACAACAAGAACGAGACAGACAACAGCACATTACCGTGACTTATGTCGTCTCTACTTCGCACAGCGGTTCTGAAACCAGGACTCGGGAAGAACGTTCGCATGATCGTCTTGCCCGCCTTGCTTCCGTCAGAGCTCGAGTTCAAGCTGTGTGGTGTCCCGCTATCTCTGTGTTGCTTTACCCTTGAGGCACAGACGATGTAAGGTGTGATGCGGAAGAGATTCATGACTACCGATTCGAGTAGAACGGAAGTGACGGTACCGATCACAGTAGGCATTATCTGAATAACGAAATAGCTCCAGACGCCTTTGAGAGAGAACTCAGGTATAATAACTACGGCTATGAGGAGAGCCGTGATCGACAGATTCCAGAACAGAACCCAATACAAGAATGCTAGCTTGAGACTCATTGGCCGGAAGTTCAAAGAGGGCAGTCCGTTTTCAACACCAGGCTCTACCAGTGTGAATTTGTCTTCATCCGTAGCTAGAGCGGTATCAGAGGCTACAATATTCTTATGGCGTATATAATGATCATGATTTCGGACTTACTGGACGAGGTTTCAGGAGATACTGTCTCATTCTGCGGATCGTTCTCTGGCGAATGATGCTGAGTAGTCCCAGTTTCGCATACGGTTGTCAATGGTCGATTTATACAAGCGATCTCTTGGAGCCTTATGCTCTCCGACGACGCCGTACTGGCCGCCATAGTGGTTTTCTCCTATCTAGGGCATGAAAACTTGATCAGAATAGTAAATGATGAATATTTAGAGGATGAGTTGGAGGCAGATGAGAAGTTCAATACACTGGAGGGTCGGGAACATTATATACATCCGGGCTATCTTAGAAAATAAGGCTATACCAGCCTGGCCGCAAGATATTGAGGCTCCCGCAACTTCATAGGCAGACCGGGCTAAAGATGACGGGGTGCTGCATTAGATAGACAGCATGGTCATCGCTTCCACATCTTATTGGCAGCAAAAACCATGCTTCTTTGCGCCCACCTGCAGTCAGCAGAGCTCTTGCAGTGAAAACTTTTCATCAGGTTCGTTCGTTGTGGCGGAAGTTGGAGTATCGAGTTCCATCTTGCACATACATGTACGACAAACTAAGAACTTATCTATCATGTAATAAATCAGGATGCCAATAAAGTACTTTCTATAGCAAGGCTCCATGTTCAAGAAGTAGACCCCAAATCTCCGAATACGTTTCATCGTTATCTTCGTTTTCACCATCATCGCCGTCTTTATCCTCAGATGCATTCTTTCTCTTCAAAAGCTCTCTTCTCAAAACCTGCACAAGCGCCAGCGGTGTCATTTTTAAATTTCCAATCCATTGGGGAAGACCATATAGCTCAGTTTCTCGGAGGAAATCCCCCGTAAAGTTCGGGTTCGCACCGGCGTCTAAAAGCACTCTTACAACGGGCGAATAGCCATGGTACACTGCCACTTTTAGGGGCGTGAGAAAGCAACCAAGTCCGTTCGGATCTGCCCCGTGGTTAATCAGCGTCTCGACGATAGAACCGCATAATTTCCATGTATGTTCCAAGCAGTTGCTGACAAGCAGCATTAGAACTTTGGTAGGGTTGAAGTGTTCACTATAATTCTGCGCCAGCCACTCCATGATATCAAGTGCCCTATTATGATTTTCATACTCAAAGAAGATCTCCAGAACAGTTCCAGTGACGGTTCCAATGACGGTTCCAGTGACAGATTGAGTATTATATGAAGGGCCAAGGGTGACTGTAAGGTGAGTGGTAAGAAGTTGTCCCAGATCTGGACTTCGTTCCAGGAGTACCCGTGTCATATTGCGCAACATAGGAGAAATCGGGATGACCAGGAGCAAATTCAACAGTAAACTGGCCTCTCCAGCGGTATCGGGAGTAGGATGGTCTTCCAAGTGATATTGTGACATATTATATATGAAGTAGAACGACCATCCGTCAGGAATTTCAGTCAGAAAATTCGCCACTCTGAGAATCCGGGAGTAATGTGGGCTGCGCGGATCACAGTATCGTAGCGACAGGCCTACCACATCGGGCCATTCTTCGTCCATAATCAGAGCTGGAGCTAGTGTCAAACAGTACGCTTCGCGGTCGTGTAGCCAGCTCACTCCAGCTCCTTGGGGGTCGGCATCCACAGCTTGCCGTATAACGCTCTCTGCGAACTCGGCCACAATTGTTGATCTTGATAAGGCAAAGCAAGAGACATCCGTCTCACTTATGAAAGAAGAGGTAAGAAACTCTGCAACGGTATAATGGGCAAGAGTTACCAAAGATACACTGCAGGCATCAGATGTCGTTTGATGGCTCGTCGCATTTAAAGGCTCAGCCATATCCGTGTTGGTCATGACCTCCGACTCGCTTGCATCTTTGTGAATTGTGATCAAGCACCCGACAAGCTCCCCGAGATATTCCATGTCATAGAAATTCGGATCAGCTAATCCACTCAGGCGAAGATCGTGGGACGCGGCGGAGACCAGAACATCCCCCTTGATGCCGTGACTTGTGTACCACGGAGCCCTGGCATGACCACCTAACCAGATAAGAACGCGTCGTACAAACGGTCGATCTGCCTCGGGTATTTGCCGAAATATGCGGATATAAGTCTCAGCTAGATCCTCGGGAAGATTCTGGAGAGCTTCAAGTATTTGTGACTCGGTGCGAAGACGTTCGATGGCATAAATCTGACACTCTGCCCACCGAAACCTGCAGACAATTAGTATGCCTAACCTCCAGGCTTCCATTCGCGACGGTGTCTCTTTTCTCCAAACTCACATTCCTTGAGCGCCAGAAACTAGCGACGTTTCGATAGACCCCATCAACTTTGGCCATCTTTGTATGTACCGATTTTTAGAAAGTCGGTACTGAATGAATTGCCTGATATCCCCAGAGACCAAGGAGTTGGACATAGATAATGGCACAGAGATGCCGGAGAAGACCTTTTCTATATCGGAGTACTGCCTGCTGGTTACCAGCAATCTGACATTACCGAACCGCTGGTCAAGTGCGATTGTAGCAAGTAGGGCTACCAGATCACTTCTGGGCGAACTTTCGTCGACAGCATCTACTACAATTTAGAACACTGTAAACCTTGAAAGTACTTGCCCCAAGAGATTGTTGAGCTCAGAAAGACTTGGCTCGCAACCGCTGTCATGCAGGCCCTTAAGTTGCTGTGGCACATATCTTGCTAGACGGCATGCCTGGCTAATTGTCCATCTGAGGAATGAGACTGACTCATCCTGGTCATGGCTGTAGTGGCAATAGTAGTATGCATGCGCTGTTCCTTCTTGGCCAGCGCAGTGCCGTTTCAGCTGTTCGTTGGCAAAAGATGCCAATACAGTCTTCCCGCAACCTGGTATGCCAAAACACCAAATGAAACGCTCTCTACTGTTGCTCAATGAGACCCAATCATTCCATTCTTTACATCTAAGGAGCCACGATGTGGTTGCTTCATGATGCTTTTGCCATGCTTGGTTATGTAGAGTCGATGGGTTGATAGTCTCGAGCCAGCATGAAATCTGCAAGCGTTCGGCATCTTTCTCAACTTTGATCAGCTTTTGGCAATAAAATGGGAGAATATGGTCCCCATACCACTCAGTGATTCTTCCACGTTATTGATACCGGCTCGGATGGCCTTGATATCATGCCTGCAAGATCGATAGAATGTATATTAGCGCTGGGACCTGATTACTTTGCTACGGTGCTAGCCATGATACGTATTTGTATTGTACTTTGGCCAGCGAACAAGCACTGCTTGAGTATAAGGTGTTATGACGCACTCATGCTGTCCATGAATACCGAGACTGCAATCATCGTGGCTAAGGCTCTTCTGTGAAGTCTTGGGGGGCATGAAACTTACGCCATATCGCCGCTAATAGCGAGCAAAAGTGTCGCCTTGTGTTGCGAGACCTCCGACAGAAGTTTCCGGGCCTTGGACTCTTTCAGCGGCCATGCCAGTTCAGCAAACGATATCTTGTCTCGTCTTCTGCCAGATTCATATTTCTCCTTGGTTTTGGGCAGGAGACCCTCGAGTGATGCCAGACATCTGTGACATGCCTCGAGCGTTACAGATAAGCCCAAAGGCTTTACGTTCGAGGTCCGTAATGTTTCGATGATGGCTTCCAATGAGGTGGTTTCGCCCAGTATCATCTGAAAATCCTTGGGCGCGTCCTTGATAGTCTCTATACAATATTTGCACGTGCCAATGATGCGATTTGTGATCTCGATGAATGCAATGATGCTAGCTCCCATGGATAAGGGGTCGGCCATCTTGAGCGCGTCTCGAGGGTCCGACTTCTGGATAGTCGAGCAGCTTCTAGGCAAGGAAGTCGAGCTGAATCCCCCTTCCGCCATATACATATACCCCCACTTTGGGTACCTACCAATCAATACTTGTCCGTTCAGCTCTATGCAATAACAATGTTCCCCCAATCAGAACATGACCTTCGTTCGTGCCATATGACTCGTGCCCCATCAAATCACAAAAGCCTGGAGAACCCCCTCGTTATACACACAATGGTATTATCGAGATAGTATACAGTAGAAGTACAAATATCCCCAATATCGCTTTCTAGAGTCTATAGCCGGCCTTTGTCTAGTGTCGTAATACATTGCCCTGTAAAGCGTTGACGGCCCACTGGTAACTTCCAAGGAAGATGGCACCTCCAGCACTAATCCACATGACCCTGGGTCCAATACCGGCAAAAAAAGGTCGAATGCCGTGTGTCTTTAGTATGCCCTTGAGCACCGGTATCACGCGCTCCCTTTCCTTGGACAGCATGACCCGCGTCTTGAGCACGTCGAGCGGCGTCGTGATACCCGCTGCCACGGCGCCTGACACGCTCCCGAAGACGGCGCTCTCGGCTGCAGTGTTCTCCAGCCGACCGTCCCCCTTCCGGCTCCGACTCCACGCCTTCAGCGCCTCCCACAGCGGGAACTGGATGACCGTGAACGGCACCTCGCGCATCACCGTGATGCCCCACCCGCGGTACAGCTCGCGCCACACGCCCTCTAGGCCGACGGTGCGGTACTGGCCCAATATGGCGCCCAGAGCCGCAGCGCTGGAGCCGCCGTGAAGGCCCGCCTGCGCCCGCTGCTTTACCACCTCGGTCGGGACCCGCACCGCGCAAGCGGCGACCTCACCCAGACTCGCCGCCGTCATGTGCTCGAGCGGCGCGGCCCAGCCGTTTTTATCAGATGTTTTTCCATGTAAACCGGCAAGCAGCTGCTTCTCATGCCGCCGCGCCGCGAGCGTGCTCTTGACCCCTTCGTATGTGCAAAAGAAGAAGGCGGCGCCCGGCGCAGAACCGACCACAGCGGACCCCACTCCTCGATATATGCCTCGGAAACCGCCCGAGGGAAAGAAGCCGGCAGCGGACTGTAGACGGGTCTTGAGCGTATCGAGGGGGAAGAGACTCAGGTCGACAGTGGTCCCGGCGAGACCGCCGGCCAGTAGGGCGGTTGTGAAAGGAGGTTGTGATGATGTCGACATGATTTCTTTTGTGGGTGTGTATCAAGGTGGGGTGGTTCGTTTTTCGGGGTCGAGCAGCAGCGGAGCTTCGAGGCGAGTGCCTCCTGACTTTCTATCGAGTCTCTGCGATCATTGGAATACTGGCTGTAGTAGGGGTCGTGGGGTTATGTTGCATATAACCAGTTAGTTCTTGGGCGTTGTTGGTGCAACTCCCCCAATCGTGAGTCGCATGTGAACTTTTGCGCCGAGCTCGACTTTCTCTAGTGGAGCTGGCTCCGATTAAAACCGATATCGTTGGTGCTTGTTTTAGTGAGTAGCCGTGGCACGCAGACTGAAGCACAACAGGCGGCTGGGCGGCGTGTAGGGTAGCAGGAGTCCCGCGTTTAGTGAAGTCATAGGGAACTAACGCCTGGCCCAAGCTCCCTGGAGCTGAAAGCTGAGAAGCTCCAGGCTTTAAATTGAAAAATACTTACTACCTACCTACCTAACAATGGGAAACCCCCACCAAAAGTCCTCGACTATATCAAGTACAAAGGTCGTCATGTAATGGAATGCGCGCAATTCCGCATGTTTTGCATGGAATGGCAAGGCCAATTGGCCTGGCCGAATTCATTGAGGCTCTTCGGGCCACTTGCAAGCCGCGATTCCCGGAGGCCCTCCCCACCCATAACCACCGGCTCGTCGGTAAGTTCGATCTCGCTATGAAGGAATGCTTGGTGGTGTATCGTCTGCAGCAGTTGACTTTATTTCCTGGTATTCTAGCCTTAGCCATAAGCGGCGGCGTCGATTCTATGGCTCTAGCCTATCTATGCTCCAAAGTGCGAGAACATGACCCCATGTTTATGGTATGCGACAACCCAGTAGGGTCGTTTCGAGGTTTCGTGGTCGACCACGGCCTGCGGCAGGAGTCTGCCCAAGAAGCGAGAGATGTATGCAAAGCCCTCAGGGACATGGGAATCGCGACTAGGGCGGTTCCGATCAACTGGAGCAGGGAGTTCGGCGAGGGCACGGATCCGAAGGCGATGGCCAACTTCGAGAGCGCGGCGCGCAGGGCTCGGTACAGGGTACTAGGGCGATGCTGCGCGAGTCAGCGGATAGCCACGCTGCTGCTTGGTCACCACCAGGACGACCAGTACGAGACGGTTCTCATGCGTCTTGTCAGTGGGCATAGAAGCCGTGCCTTGCGTGGCATGCGCAGGGCTAGCGAGATACCAGAATGCGACGGCATCCATAATGTTTTCAACAGCGGTTGGCTAGATGACCAGGATGCTAAATTCCCCTATATCAACTACAAACCTGGCAGGATCTCGCGTAAGTACCTGAAGCATGAGCTTCGGGATTCCATTCAAACCAAGTTGCTTGATGAAAACGACCAAACAGACGGGTCTCTAGTAAACCCATGGGTTGCCGAGATTGAACATGTCGATGAGTTTGAATACTTGGCTGAGGAAGGGGGATCACCATACCCACCTCTGGATTTTGAACTGGCACCCATGCCCATCGAGGATGCTGGTGTCAACATCTACCGCCCACTTCTGGATTTTGGCAAAGATAGACTGATTGCAACATGCCTTGCCAATGATATACCTTGGTGGGAAGACCGCACCAATGCAGACCCCACGCTCACTACGAGGAATACACTGCGAGACCTAGCGAAAACGGACAAACTCCCAGCTGCTCTCCGAAAGCCCGCTGTTCTTGTTCTTTCTGCAAAGTGGGAAGTCAAGGCTCGCGCACGAGATGCCGAGGTCGACAGGTGGCTGGAGCGAACCGTCTTACACGAGTTTGAGCCCCACGTCGGATCCATCGTCGTTCAATTCCCTGATATGGCACCCCCTGGACAGCTGTGGCATCAATCTGCGAGACGGCGCAGCAGCCGTATTGCTCAAAAGCGTGACATTGCTGGCGCTCTTGTACAGAGGATACTGGCCCTTGTCAGTCCGGACATCCAGCTTCCTTCGTTGGGAAACCTACAGAACGTCATATCACGTCTGTTTCCGTCGCTCGCAGGCCCTCCTGAAGCCCTACCAGGCACGCCCCCCAAGCCATTTCCCATCGCATCAGTGCATTTCACGCCGCTTGAAGCAGGCCCTTCATCTCTCGCGGTGGCCCTCCCTTGCAATGAACGGACTTGGTATGTGTCGCGCTTGCCATATTCCTCCACGGCACCCCTTCCGCAGTGGAGATTACCCTATTATTCCCCCCGGGCCAAGGACGACAACCAGAAGATGGGCAAAGATGGCGTGCCCACGCATTATAAGTGGTCAATGTGGATGCCCTGGTTTTTCTACGACGGACGGTACTGGATCCGATTGACCCATCGCCTCCCGTACCGCGTCGTCGTCATGCCCTTCCTCGCCGAGCACGCCAAGGACTTCCGGGAGTCTCTCGGCCGCGACGGAGCCAAGCGGCTGAACACCATCCTGAAAAGGGTGGCCCCCGGCAAGGTCCGGTACACGCTGCCCGCCATCTACACTGAGGAGTACCTCGACCTCGATGACGCGGTGGCCCGACCGGACTATCCGAACCCCGAGGAGGGCGAGGAGTACAGTCCCTACGTCGATGCCGCGGCGAATAAGCGTCGCAGCGGATCAGTGTTGCCTATTGTCACTTCCAAGATGAGGCTTTTAGCGCTCCCAACGCTGGATATCCAGATACCTGGCCTCGAGAAGTGGCTCGCCTATGAAATGAGATATAAAAGAGCAGATCGAGATACCTTGCACAATGCGGGAACCTTCTCCAGAGGGTCGTTTGTTGCGCCTGTACGGCTTGAAAAGAAGGTGGCAACAACAACCCACGGTATGCGGAAAGGGAGCTTAAGGGCCCGAAAATATGCAGTGAGCGACTCACTGTCTTCTCGGATATCCTGACGTCCGAGAAAATTTAATTAAAAAAATAATCCTCGCCCACGATATTCACACTCCTAAACATCATTCTACATTAGCTGAGTTCATCGTGGTATCCATTTACCAAGTATTAATTGATTACCTGTACATAGCTGTAAGGCTCCATCTGCTCAGTCAATACCCATGCTCTCATGTGCCTATATATCATCCAGAGACAGATCAGTTTCTCTCCGGCTCGGGTGTACCGCTGCCATACATGATAGACAGCATCTGGAAGCTGTCGCGTGTGGCTCGCGTCAAGTCCACTTCTGGCAATAACGACGGGGCCTCGCTTGCGGCTCTGTGCCGCTGTACAGCTGAAAAGGAAGATTCGTTAGTTTAATGTTAGTCGGAGACTAAAATACAAGAAACGAAAATTGATGAGTAGAGACGTACCTCGGCGGAACATGCTCACCGGAGTCAAAGATCGGCTGGGGCTTTTCTCGACCGTCAGTTGAGCAGCAGGAGTTGTGCTGCTACTTCGGAGCCGGTTACCGGAGCTGGGGCCGGCGGCAGCGGAGGGCGGTGAGGATGTGGCGTTAGTGGGAGTAGCCATAGGGGTGTTCAATAGAGAGCTGGGCTCCCCTTTTCTGTCCTTCTTCTGGAGCTTGGATCTACCCTCTTTCTTGCCCTGGATCTGCGGCGAGGGCTGCTGTTGAGATTGGGGTGTGATTGCTGCCACAGGCGTAATAGTTTCTGGTCTCGGGGTCACGTTACGAGATTGCTGTTCCCGCTGTTGCTGCTTCTGGCACTGTCTACACAGGCCCGCCACGAGCCGCGTCGCGACGTTCTGGGTGCACTCGAACAAACCCGGGGGCACTCGCGGCTGTGAGTCTGGCAGCCATTTCGTGGACTGCAGCAAGAGGCGGTGGTCGTCTCTGGATCTTATCTGGGGGTGGGGCGGAACGCGACTGGTACTAGACTGGTTGGATGATGATGGTGGTGGGCGTAGCTGCTGCTGCAGTCCCCCGTGCTGGTAGCCCTGCGAAGGATAGGTGGGCTCCTCGATGTAGCGGTTCTCGTTTCTCTCGCCTCCAGCTTCGGAGCTGGAGGGCAAGTAAGGAGCAGAAGATATTAGACGACGAACGAGGTGGCAGTGAGTCGTGTTCTGATACTGGGTGTGGCCGCAGCCGTGGTGTTTGGTTTTGATCGTCGTACACATTCTGGTCTTTTTCTGTTTGGCGTGTCGGGTCAAGTGTATGAGAACATTTCTGCGGTGAAGCAGCTGGTCTAAGGGCTTGCCAGTGTGATATTTGGCTTCGTGAGAGGAAACGGGATCGGTGGTTTTGGAATAGAGGCAGGCCACGGAAAGACTTTCAGCCAGAACGGGGCGCCCGATCCGAACGGTGGTACTCGTCAAGAAGCTACAGGCCAGATCGATAGAAGATGTCTAGTGGCAAAGCTCTTCTGACTTTGTATTAATTTTCTTCTAGTCTGATGTGAATGTATCTGGGACTTGCTCTCTTGTGAGCCAAATGTGTAGAAAACGAGTGGTCCTGATCAATCTCGTCGCCGGGTTCCGCAACTGTATACCAATTCTAAATCCGAGTTTGGGACATCTACTGATCCATAATGATTCGAGATTTCAGTCACAGCCAGTCCGCGGGCACTGAACAATAGCCGTCTAAGTGGGAATCGCGTTCTGGTACAGTTCAGGGTGGCCTGTTTGGTTTGCAGCCGATATTCTGACCATCTTCATTCGGATGTTTAAACCGGTCGAATAACCGAATAACCATATCAACAGACTGCTCTGGAAGGTTAATCAAATGGTATAAGAGTCTATCAACACTCTCGGCAGCAAGTTAGTTACAATTTTCAACCAACAACCACAACAATCACTACAGTAATCACAACACCACCGCCATCATCATCATCATCACCGTCATCATCATCAGTCATCGTAGCAATAAGAACCCCCCCAACTCGACCCTGTCACTCGAAAAATGCCGGACGATAGACAGGTTACCCTGTCCGATATCTACCCACCACCAGGTGACCCAAACTTCGTCGATATGATTGCCGAAGTGGCCCGGGGACATCAAGTCTCTGGCTGGCATTGGCAATTTGTTTACAGGGGCAATGCACATCGACTAGACTCGATCTCCTTCAGGCTCACGTGGTGTCAAGCGCGGCTCGTCTAGATGACGTTTTGTAATGGGTGTGGTACCAGAAACGAAATATTCAGGACAGCAGTGCGATGGAACACGGAGCAAATCCCCAATGAAATTGGCTACGGCGACTTCTCTTTTCCACGCCTCGTCTATATGGTGCGTTGGATCTCCGACTGTCACCATTGCTTGACACGCATGATACACGACGCGACACGTCCCTCGACCGACCGCCCGCCGCGCCAGACCCCACGGTGAAAGAAGAAGAAAAAGGGAATGGGTGGAATATGTTATGGAAGAACCACAGGGCCGAGCAGGAGGGAGAAGTGCCAGAGAACAAGCGAAGTATCACAGTCCATAATGTTTGACACATAGCGTCTGGGTGGTATACGTTACAGATCACCCTCATGGTAGTTCACACAATGAAGAAACCTTCCCATGGTCACTTTTGTTCATCTGGTTGTAGGTGCAATATGCTTGGAATGGCCTGAGGTCCAACCTCGGTGTGATTGTGTCCTATATATGTATACGCCTTGGTAATCCATCCCTATTACCTCCAACGCCGCCTGGATCTCTTATGTCCCGTAAAAGAAATAATAGCAAAATAACTAGACCTACGAGAAATCCGTAGCGATCGTTTGGGTATCCCTGATGATGATGAATGATTTCCGCTTTCCGTTTCCCAAACCCGTCCCTCCCGTTGTTTCCCTTACTTCAACCAAGTACTGCAAATTCCTTTTACTTATTGACCAATCTGGCAAGCCAGATTGCCGATCATGCTGCGCGTCTGTATCGACGATGCGCCGCCGTTTTGACCCTTGTAGGCAAGTAGCTCGCTGCGGCCGAGGCCCGACGTGGACTTGACAACGCGCACGTCCTTGCCGGTGACGCCCAGCTTGCCGGCCGTCGACTCGCCCACGAGATTGCCGACCCACGTGGATGGGTACTTCAGACCGATGTCGCCGCTCGTCGACTTGTGCACGCCCGAGAGGCAGTTGAGGGGCTGGGTGGCCAACCCCGCGGCCGAAGACACGTCCTTGACCTGTTCCAGGGTCGCCATGGCCGTGAGCGTGATCGGTGCCGCAGGATTGGCATCTCGCTTGTTGGCAGCGGCAGCGGCGGCGGCGGCATGCGACAGAGGAGTAGGAGGAGTCTTGTTGGATGCTGGCGCTGGCGCTGGCGACGCAGACCAGCCGGCGAACCAAACGGGGTCCAGAACGCGCACGGCTGTGGTGCCGCTCGTGGTGCCCGTCTCCAGTTGGGCCGGGTGCGTGGCGTTGACCTTGCTCGAGTCGAGGACGGGGAGGAGGTCGACGGCGATGTCGCTAGCGGTGCTCTTGAGGTCGATGCCCGTGCTGAAGGCCAGAGCGCCGTGAATGCGACCCGACGTCGACTTGAGGTCCACCAAGTACTCGCGGATAGGCATCTGGTCGAGCTCGTGGATGGGCTCGGCGGCGCTGAGGAAGCCCGAGACGGTGCTCAGTGACAGCACGGCGGGCTTGGGGTCTACCTCGAGCACGGGCTTGGGCGCGATGCTGGCCTGGATGTTGCCGGCCGTCGCGTGTAGGCCCAGGAGATCGTACAGCGGCCAGGTGCCGCCGATGCTTCCCGCCACGGTCTGCACCTCAATCAAGCGCGAATTGAACTGGTATGTGTTCTTGGCCGGGACGAAGATGTAGTCCTTAGCGCCGGCCAGGGGGGTCATTTCGGATGCCGTGTACGTGCGAGATTTCTCGGCTGCGGACATGATATTGCCAAGGTCGCTGACAAGTCTAGTATACTCTGCGACTTTGAGGGAAAGGTCGTCAAGAGTGAGGATGTCCAAGTGCACCGTCTTGATGCCCATCTCCTTGAGTTCGGCGTTCTCCGGGACATAGATAGTGGCACGCATCTCCATGCAGGGGCGCATATCCGGGTCGGAGGACTCGGTGTGCTTAGGCACCGTCACCTTCATCATCTGGTCCGCCTCGTCTGCGTTCACGTCGACACGCAAGTCGGGGTCGTTGGTGACAATCTCCAGGATGACGCGAGGGTTGCCGGTGGCGTCCACCTTCCGAATGTTGACTTGGCCGGCGATGCTGACGTCGCTGTGGCCCTTGTGGAACGCCATTTCCTCTACAAAGGAGAAATACTTCTCCTTGCTGAACTTGACAGCCATGATCTGCTCGGGGAACCTGAAGGTCGCATTCTTGCAGTGCGTCGACTCCAGGGGCTGTAGAGCCGGGAGATCTGGATTCGGGGGACCTCCTGGTGGCGGCGGGTCCAGCGGCGCTGTATCTGCCGGCTGCTTGATCGGTACCGCAGGTGATGGTCTGATAGTGTTCTGTACCATGATGTTAGATGTCTGGCCTTTGTAGAGAGTAGCAAAATGCTGGTGGGGGCTAGGGTTCAAAGCTTACGCTCTTATCGTCCTTCACCACTCTATAGGAGCTCGCCAGAAAGCCCATGCTCGCAATGAGTAACACTGACGCAAGCAGTGTGGTACGCCAAGTGACCCATACGGGCAACCGTCTTCTCACTCGTTGCCTCCAAGCTGGTCTGACACTCTCCTCGTCATTGGGTGACCCCATGCTCTCGGGGTCCCTGCTGAGTAACCGCTGATCTTCGATGCCCATGTTGGCGGCGTGTGTGACGGTGCTGTAATTTCTTGCCTGGTTAACCGGGCTTGTTGGGGAGAGGGGAGATGTCGACGATGGTGTATAAGCCGGCGGGGCGTCTGAGTAAACAGATGCCGAACGGCCACGAGAGGAGGGTAGGCTTCGTAATGGCCTTCGTGGTGATGTTGTTGTTGTTGTTGCTGCTGCTGCTATTGAGGCTGAAGCCGAAGATGTAGACGGAGTGTACGCCGAGGTGGACAAGGGTGTGCGCGGCGTGAAGATGGGATACGTAGACTGGGTACGTGTCGAGGGAGCAGTCGCGTGATGGAGGTGAGAATAAGAATAGTCGCTAGGCGAAGAAGCATTGCCAAGGGGATCCCCTCGCCTTCTTGTATTTAAGCATGCTGTTGCCGCTCCCGCTGCGACGCGGTCTTCCTCGGCCTCACGGGCTTTCGACTCAGCGGCTGTCTCTGGTTGCTGCTGCAGTGTGGGGTCAGGGACCATGATATTGGGGACGCTAGGGACCCCATGCGACGAGGTGGTCGCGGTAAAGTAGCCGTCGGAGGGCGACAGCTGGTCCCCGTAATCATCGCTGTCAGAGTCGCCAAAGTCGTGGCCAGAGTAGAGGTTGTCGGAATAAGGCATGGTTTAGTAGCGTGTGAAACGAGGCTTGGCGGGGTCGCCCCGGGGCTGAAACTATCGCCAAGGTAGGCGTGAAACAAATCTCCGTCTGATCGCGACGAGACGATACAACTCTATCAATAGCCAATGCAAATCAAAAATCTTCAATGGATTGTTTCAAGGGACTTTGAGGTCCTCGATGTTTCAATTGCTAAGTTAGTTGGGATATTGATAACTGGCAGGCAGGCAGGCAGGCACGAGGAAAGACGAAAGGTAAGTAGTCAGTCTAGTCAACCCCGAGCGAATATACATTCATCAGCTCAGAGTCCCCGTCCAAAGAGATATCGGCATATCGCCCGATCTAGACGCATTCCGATATGACGCCACAAGGCTAATGTGGTCATCGTCAAGATAGAGACGAAGCATTCGTAAGCCTCTGTCTCAACTCGGCAAGGCGTGTGTGTGATTGCATCGCTGCTTGCCATGCGAAAAAGGAAGCTCGATGGCACTCGGCTCGAATACCATTGGCTCAACCTGGCTCAACGTCGAGCCGTGATGACGGGAATCCACCACCGGTCCATCGGTATTGGGCCAATATGCTTGGCCGTTGAGCTTACTTTCCTTCCCCGCATTCCAGGCATCCTTGGTTATCGCAAGATTGGGCGTCGCCATGTCGGCGGTGAAAGCCGAACCCCTCCAATACTGCGGCCCGGCTGCATAGATGTCGTATGCAAGTGACGACGACTTGTTCACTTGATGGTTGGCTCCTTCCGGGTCTGCATTCAGAAGCCAAGACTGATATTGGTTACATACACTCTAATCGTTTCCAATCACTCAATCGTATGATACATCGAGAGTTGCATTGAACCCTCTACTTGGCCAAAACAAGATATGCATTGGCGTCGTCGATATTGTGACTACCTCATTTAATGCCTCTACGCATCTGTTGAGCCAATCTTGAAATTTGTATTTACCTCTGCTCTTTCTCTGCCCATAACTTTCGTCCAAGGTATGAGGTTGGAAGACTACCGCTCTTCAGGCCATGGAATTACGCTTGAGGGCGTATTGACCAGGCGGGTGAGCCCAGCCTGATACCCTTGTCAGCTGGCCAACAAGCCGGTATCGCACTGAATCACTTTCACAAATTCAAGCTACCACCAGGAGGCTTCGAAATGCTGCCAAGTGTTAGCCAACACACTCAAAACCGGGAGAGGAAGCAAGGCTTTCGGGAGGTGACCCGGGAGAGTCCGTTCCACTCGCTGAAAATTCTGCGAGGTACGGTTTGGAGCATAGCGTACGGGAACTTATACGGATCAACACTCGTGAAGTTGATGATCATCACGACACGAAAGCCACGGCTGGGATCAATATACGGCACCTCAAATGGCATATCACATACATGTCCGTTTTAATATCTAAGCCATAATAGGATTGGCATCTACCATGTCGAAATTGCTTTTTCAAATTATTGAGTCTAAAAAGACTTACCTCGTTCTGAGATTTGGGTTCCTTGATAACAAAATTGAAGATGTGGTCGGTTTACCTTACGATTTCAACATATTCAGGTTCATGTCTGCAAGATGTTCGGACCCACGCGGTCCATGATATAAGTTCAACGTTCATCTCTTGGGATTCGGAAGCGCGCCTTTTTCCAAGACGTACTCTTTCCAGTAGTCGAAGTCAAGAGTGAAAGAGGTTTATCCTCAGAATGAGCGTCAGTTCAGGAGATCAGCGTGAGCTTGCACGCGCCCGCTGTTTTTGAGGCTCCTAACTTGGTTGTCTAAGTGTTCTCTGGGACGCTCAAGAAGCCAAGTCATACATTATCAATAGATAATCGCTATTTTCCATATTTTTTATCTAACATGTTACCTCTTTTGTGACGAGTAGGGTGTATCTTGTCTTGTCTGGGTGAATGTAAGTCGTCTTAGGAAAAAGGGGGCTGTACTGGAATTCTAGCTTTCAAGTTACCCCTGAATACAGAGCACTTGATCTCAGCACTCAAGAACGCCACAAGCCAGTTCTAAGTTTCTGGAAATCATGTTGCTGCCGAACGATAACTAAACAACACAGAGAAATGTATGCATTGGGGTGCTGGCAGGGTTATCTGCCTGTTGGGCCATCTCACCCATTCAACACCTCTGTAACTGAGTATCCGAAGAAAGCAGCCGCGATTCGTGGGCATCATGATGTCGTACATAATGCGGAGGTGAACTCATCGGATGCCTCCTATGTTCGATCATACCTCGACATCGGGCGACCATGTTCTCGAACCTCAGTTGATGGTGTCATCCCCGTTTCCCAACCAATATCGAGAGCCATCATATCTACGCGCTCCCATGGCGGCTGTTGCAGCCGTCCGTTTGATCTACCATATCACATCGGGGCCCATGATCTAGAGAGCGATGTAGTCATAACCCGAGTATCTGGCCAGTCCAATTTCGTCTGACGCCTGCTCACATACTAAAGACCTAGTCCATCCCCGTTCTTGTCGAGATGCCATCGAGACGCTAGTATTTGGCTTGTTCATGCTATAATCATCCTGTCAGATGTGATTGTTAGACTAATCCTCCAGGAGCGGATGCGGGACGAAGAGATCACCAGTCAGTCATTTCGTCTAGGAGACACTTACAGTTGCTAATGAGTAGTTAATCTACCCTAGGCTTGTTTCCCCTAGAAACTAGGGAAAATAAAAAACAAGATAAAAGTGCGCCTCATCGGGCGTATACTTCCCCGAAGACAGGTCCGCCCGCAGAACGGTGATTCCGCTTTCAGAACCTCCGATGAGAGGAAGCTAGAGAATTCCGCCGCCGCCCCCATCCCCGGGGGCCCATGAGTTACGCTGTTGGACACAGCTCACAAGTGAAGATACCTCGCTGGTAGTTTCTGATTACTCAACACCTCCCCCCTCATCGTTCGCCAACTCCACAAGAGAAGGTCTCACCTGCCGTCATGGTGTCGGTGCCGACGACCCAAACTACTCTGAGGGCTAACAAGTCACCGCCCCGAGAAGAAAATTTGTGTGAGCCTCGGTGTATCTGACTCCGTTATTAGTGATCGTGGGGCCGTTGACATGACTCCCGGCACCGCGGCGCCGGGTCCTTGGCAAGACACTGTCATTGGAGAAGATACGGGGTTTAGAGACGGACCACGATACCTCGCTGGAATGTACGAGCCATCTTTTAATAGAGCTTAGTTAACATGACTCTCCCTCTGTATGTCCCATCCACCGACTCGTTCTCACGGCTGCCAAGACTGTCTTGGTGAGCCGAGATACCCGACTCTATGGTCTCACTGGGAGTTTATTGGAAATAAGCCCACTCTCGGCAGCATAGCTGCCGGTCTGGTGTCTATGCATCACCCATGCCAAGAGGACCCGGGGCTCTGGAGACCTCACCGGCCGGCAATGGGGAGGGAATATCTGGCGGCACGGCTAGGGAAGAGTTGCCCCCCTCCGCTCTCCCACGAGCCTGGTTCCGTTTTAAGACGAAGACCGGGGGAAGTGGCCCAACGAGATGCAGAGCGCCGATCACCGTGGGGGGCCCCAGAGCCGCAATCATACGATTTCATATAAGCTCCCCGTCGCTTCAACCCCACTAGAAAAGCTCCCGAGGACGACACAGTCGAGTTTGGGCCTTGCCTTTCTTCGAGGCTCTGTTGGATGGTGGGGGGTGTTTCTCAATTCTCCCAAGTTTGGCGTCTACCTCGGCCTCCGGCACTCTCCTATACTGGCCTTGGAACGCAATGGTCTGACTACGAAGGACTCAGACGTTAACCTAGGGTCTGAACAGGTGGACCGGTCACTTTTTTCTGACATCACTCCAACGTCCGTCCAGCCCGATTTGACGGCGTCCCGGGAATAACAGTTTTCTGTCTGGCTCTGCCGTCTCCTCCTAGTGTTCGTAACGTTGCCGTGTTCCAGGCTGATTAATTACCTTTTCGCCAAGACGGGCCTTGCAGGATTCAGGGTCCCAGGGTCCTTGGGGTCTGCTCCGGAGACCTGTAAGCCAAAGTCTCTTCTATGGAGCGTGTGGTAAGGCGGGTGATCGACAACAACAGCCTTGTGGGTTCGGGGCCTAAACCACCCCGAGAGAGCGAGGGACGAGGAACGGCGTGCCGGTCACATCCCAAGGGGGGCCCAAGACATGCAGGAATCCCACAATTAGAAGGCTGTTATGGGGTGAGAGTGCGTTCGGTCTGCTCAGTGGGTGTAGTGGGCGGCCGCTGCATGCCGGGCTATTCGCATCTAGTCGAACCTAAAATTGGGCGTTTGATCGGCAGTCGACACCGAGTATGCGTCACCAACGGTCTACGGGCCAGCCTAGCCTCAGCCCTTTCAACGACAAGGACAACAACAGCAGCAACAGAAACGGAGCCGGTTAGGCTTCGCTCGCCCTGGTGACCTGCGGATGCGGGTGTCTCGGGAAACCGTGTTTAAGGGTCGCGAAGGTGGTATGGGGAGAATGGTCTAGCGGAAAGTATAAAAGTGTTGGTGAACCCTGAAGTCTTTGGCAACCCGATCATGATTGGCTCTCTTCTGCCTCTCGGACTGCAGTCCGCCGACGGTGATGATGATATGGTGAACCAACGTCACCGCCGACACCCCCTTTCACCGTTTGAAGAAGTGGGAACTGACGGCACTGCTCCCCCAGACTCCCACCTGATTACTCATGTGCCCAAGGTGCGTAGACTGAGACCGGTCGGTGCTGGCGCGCCGATAAGGTTTGGTCCGGCCCGGGGGCGGGTACGGCGGATTGGGTTGACGCCTCTTCTCATAGACTGGTTTCACCGTTACGTGCAACGACGAATGACGGGGTGAAACTTGATCACCCGGGGAGCTTCAATGGGCAACTATTGGCATGAAGCTTTTCCCGCCGACGCCGCCCAACATAGCATCGGAACGCGTCCCACGATAGCCGTCAGGGGGACGAGGGAGGTAGAGTTTGGAACAATTTCTTCAGAGTTTCTGCTGGCATGCTCCCAGGGTCCAAACTCAGGGTCCAGACCGAGACCAACTGCGGGCCGCGGCGAGAAGTTTTGAGACAATGGCAACAGCTTCAGGAGGCCCGGGGGATCATGCGTGACTGTCGTCACACGTCTCGCTCAAGCCAACAATAGCCCTGTGTCACGACCTGACCCGGATCTAGAGGCACGGTATGTGACTAGAATAACCACACTATCAACAGCAAGTACCTTCGAGTGAGGCGCCAAGCTTTCGTGGGAGGACGATATGATATGTCATATATTGGTATGCATACTTGGTCTCACAAACCGAACACATACACATGCTTGCTGGCGGCTCGCCAAGGCGCCGTCTGTCTGGCAGGCTGCTAGGATGTGCTCACTTGTTTATCTCAACATAGTTTCCATACACTGCATTGGACTGGAAATGTAGTGATTGGTTACTCGGAGCAGTACAGGGGAGAGGGTATCGTATCATTCCCCGCGGATAGTACTCGACCGGGGTAGCTTCCATCCAGCGGGCGGCAAGGGGGAGGCGGCGGAGTAGGAGTGGTGGTGGTTCGATTATGTTTTATGGTTAATCCAAACCACGGATGCCTAAGAAACCACTCGATTCCGGAGATAACAAGCAGTAGATGCATGGCCTGACAAGGGGACGGCCTACCCTGCCTTGGGTTGGAACCATCTTCTTTCCAGTCTGGAGAAGATTCCATGTTGCTTTGCCGTTGATGCAGTGTAGCATCGCCGCCGGCCGGTGGTCGAACATCTTGAGATGGCACTTACACGCAAGGAGCATATGGTTGGCATTGAACGAACGACATCACATCATCCCAAGTCTTCGCCGGGCCGCCCGGGAAGACTACTGGTTCTCACGGCATTCTATTCCTTGGGAAAGGCTCATTCTATTCGTCCGTAGGCCGTCTAGTGACCACCGATGCAGCTTACAAATGCGACAGCAACGACTCGAGAAGCGCCCAACGTAATGCCGGGAGCCCTTCGGGCAGCGTAGAAGCAGTTCGACTATTATACTACTGGTGGTTGGGACTTGCATACCTAGTTTGGGTCTCGCAGTCTGGGCTTAGCATCATGTGTGTCTTGTCTTTCCCTACGGGTTTCAGTGGATGGAAATAGACCAGAGAGAAGCAAAGCAGCCAATGCTAGTGAAAAGAATTAAGCTACACAGGACAAACATACCCACCTACCCGTTCTCCTGCTGATGGTGGTGGTGGTGGTGTGCGTCTACATACATATTGCGATGCAAGCGTTGTCCTGGACAACTGTTGTGTGTCTGTCTGTATGACGAAACACCCAATCCACACCACCACCCGCGTCTATGCCAAGCCCGTCTCTTCCACTTGTCGAATCTTCATCAGCTGCCATCACGCAGCACGTGAAAAGGATAGAGACGTAATCGCATCATGCATGCTTGCTAAGCTGTGGGAAACTACGACTGCTACAACCACCACTACCAGCACTGGTCAACACCGAAATGGGTGTGCATTGTTCGTCGAATGATACACCTGCAAACCTTGGCTGGGGGGGAAACGAATTCGGCATGCATCTCGTTGAAGAACAACAGACAGACAGACATGCAACAATAAACGAACGACGACATCAAGAAAAACGATCGATGATGGGGTCCCCCCTCCCCGGTGAGAGCAAGACCGGCAGACAGAGAGCAAGAAGCGTGGCTGCCCGCAGCATATATGTATCGTCCGGGGTGCTCTGCATCGCATCGAGAAGGTAGTTAAGCTAAGCTGCATAGCCGTAGTTACATAACACAGATGGAGAGAGGTCGAGAGAGACCGAGACAGGAAGAGAGCAAGCCGAAGCAGAGGGATCGATCGGGATGATCAACCCCCCGCAAGCGACCCTATTTTCCCAGGCTGCCTGCTACTGCCACCTCTTTCGCTGCTTGGCCCTGCAGGGTGGAACGACAAACAAGTTGAAACACATGTTTAATATATCTTTCTTACTGTGGCCGAGATGGAGAAAAGATGCATCACGGAAAGGCCAGCCGCTGCAGCGCTACTGTAGCTGTAGGCATGCTACAATATGTGGCCACCACGAGCTGGGCAGCGGGCAGTAGTAGCTGGGAGCTGGAGACTATCCCGAGTGTCCTAGTTTCTATGACTGATGGGCTGCGACCGTGCCTGGAGCTACTTATGTAATAACATTCTATCATATAGGAAGATGTGGCTCTATTCTTTACTTGATCAGGGTAAGGTGTGCTGCTGTGTGCCGGTGGTATTCGTCACTGAAAGGAAGGGGGAGAGGGGAGAAGGGCCAGGAAGAGGGGAAAACATGCCCCCGTTAGTCTTAGTCTAGTTTGGAACAGGGCTTTTTTCGGTGGTGGAGTTGGTCATGAATGGTATCACCAAATGGGCAGTGGTCCGTAGCTGGGGCGGCGGGCAGGCGTCTAGCGCCAGCAAGGTCAGGCAGGTCAGGCAGGCCAGGCATGTCAGGCCACACCAGCTCCATGAGGCTGCAAGCCTGCGGGACGGAATGGAGAGGTCTCGACCCTTTGGGCATGCAGAATATGCAGCAAGAAGGGGAGAGTACGAGTAGGGGGGGAAAAAGGCGGCCAAGCGATGCCAGCCAAGGACCAAGGCAGATAACGGACGGCGGATGCAAAAGCAAAATGTGGGGCGGCGGGCGGCGGGCGGCAGAACGAGGACTCGACTTTTGCGAAAGATGGATCGCGAATTTTTCTTTCGCTCTCTCTCCGTCTTCGTCTGCCTGTCTCCCAACCCGACGACCCCATACACGTGCATCGCCCAGAGAAATATTTCATGGATGATAGATAGTACTACTATTGTGCTACGCACTCTCACACAAACAGACAGGCATGGCTGTTGTCCAGCCTGTCTACGGGGATCACATCCATCACATACTTAGTACCTACATATCCACTCTCCACTAGCCGAACATACTGTGCGTTGTAGAAGAGCAGGCAGGCAGGGCGGACGGAGAGAGGCGGCAGCTCTGACTTGCCAAGAAACGGTTCTCATCGGTTGTTGGCCTTGCAAATCTCACGTTCTACAGTAATCGTAGCAGAAAGAACCATGTCGTTAAAGACGAGAGAAGATGTAAGCGACAGGAGGCGACGACCAACCAACCAACCAACTAACCAATCAGTAATTATTCGGGAAAATACCCATGTAGTGCAGTACAGTAGGAGTATGCAGACCAACCTGTAACCGAGTTGGACGTTCAAACTGTATGTATAGCGCTTACGCTCTGATGAATCAGGCAAACGAAGCCCGACCAATCATTATATAGGGTTTGGGGTTGCCTGTCAGACAGTAGTACCCTTGCCCTCGTGTAGTACAGATTATATATCTCTCAGCAGAAACTCTCAGCTAAGCTACGGGTATATCAGCTTGTTCTGGGCCTGGTGGAAAGCAATAAGGTTAAAAGCTGAGGCGGCATTTGTACTGTGCTTAGTAGTACTAGCCCTGTCGCCTTGAAGGTAATCTTGGGACGAAAGCTCATATCATGCCATCACGAACGACCAGTTTCTTCAATGGGAGATCGTGCTGGCCTGGTTACTGGCCTTACCATCGGGTATCTGCTGTCTCGTTCAGAGTCAGAGGGTGTGACTAATAATAAAAGTCGGGTCATTCACGAAAAAAAAGACGACTCAGCCAGTGCTAGCAAAAACGTCTCTTAGGGCGCCTGCTGGATATCATCATCAAGTCTGAGCTTAATCCGATGTCGCAGCCCTGGGTCGAAACCCGCTGCTGACTGGAGCCCCCAGACGTTGGGCAGGTAAGGCAGGCTCTAGGCAGATAAGAAAAGGGATGAGAATTACCAAAGAGATCTTTGTCATCGAGAAAGAGTGACGATGCTGAAAGATTTACTACCGGTATGCGCGGGGATACCTGGTTGTCGGTGTCTTACTCAACAGCCGCTCTGCCGGCCTAGCAGTAGTCATGGGACCGCATAGCTGGCGATGGACCCGCGAAGATGCTGGTCGCAAAGACATTTTTACGGATCGGCCAACAACAACAACCCAACCCAATCCACATTGATAGATAGGGAGACTTATTGATCTGCTACTATGGGTGTATGTACTGTGGATGTCAAATATGTATGTAGGGGCTTCTGTACTCCGTCCGTGTGGAAAAGAAGAACCCTGGATCGGACTGGAGTGGTCGAGAAACCACCCTGCATGCAAACGAAAAGTAGAAACAAAGCCACCGCGAATTTTCGGTTGAAAAGTTTCAAAGAGTTCGGCCAGCGCGTGCCCGCCCTCGCTTCACGTCATGAGGGGAAGACGGTGTATCACTTCACCTGCGCACGTGTGACGTGTTGTTAGACCGGAAAGATTTGCTGCCCCCCAACCACCCGCTGTCAACGATTTCTCATTTTTCAGCTGGGATGACGGATAGGGCCAAGGGTTTGCCACGGCTGGTAGTTCGATATCCGAGCTGACGAGCAAGGGCTGGGATTGGGGGAGAGAAAAGACCTCACCCAAGATATCGTGAACAAAGGAAACAATATTGCGGTCAACGGCGTGTTGCGTTGAAGGAACGGATAAAAATACAATAAAATAAAAATAAAATAGATTGGTACTAGGGGGGTCCCTTGTTGCCCCGGGATGACCGGCGCGCAGCGACCTGATGATCGTCTGGCGGCCCACAAAGAATGGAAGACTGCAAGCTTCTAGAAGCCCTCCATAATTCCACAACCGTTCTAGAAAAATTCTACGGTCTTTCCGTATCCGGGCACAGACAGCGTATTAGGCTTAGGCCGAGGCACCGTTGGAAGACAGCTGGGTGGTGGTCAGACTTTCAGGTGGTCAGATTCTAGAAGGAAGAAAGGGAGACCGTTCTCATCATCAGACTGACTGACTGACTTCCAACCGTCCAATTCCAGCGACTATTGATTTTTCTGATCCTCTAAAACCCCAGTATGCCAGCGCGTCTACTAGGCTAGGAAACCTAGGCGGCTAACTTTCGATGGGGATACCTGTTAGATCTCGATTGTCTGGGATACACTCACTAAGAAGGCTGATGCCGCTTGTCGCTGGTTGTGGAATTCAGGCCCGAATAATTCAAACGACTTCGCAAGGATCACGAAACAGCCACTAAATTCTTCCAAAACAAAAGAATAGCGTAAGCTTCGTACTGGTCTTTGCTTCTGACCCTGGTCCGCGCGATCTTCTGCTACGATGATGGATGAACGCGGCCTTGGCTTTAATGAAAGATGCTTTCTTTGTTCTTTTCTTTGACGGGCGTTTTGACACGCGGGTCAGCGGTCCGACTTCTGGGCGGTGGAGGCGATGGTAGAATCCTCAAGCCGAGTTGAGTTGAGAGAGTATTAGTGAGCAGCCACCTTCACGAATGACTGCTGTAAGGTACCTATCTGCAACAGCTGTTCGGCCCCTGTTTCTCCCGTACATGCATTACAGTACGCATGCGGTGCCCCGTCCATGATGTGTACCACGGTCCTGATCGATGGCGAGATGGCAAAGATGACAAGATGGCTAAGATCGGCCTTGTTTATGACTGTATAAGCACGGCGCAGGTAAGAAAGCGGATAGTGGCAGATGGATCCTCCTCTCTCCACCAGAAAAATAGGACACGATGCTGTCAGGTAGGATTCCTGCATTTCTTGGAAGGGGCGGCGGCGCCTTAATTCGTCTAATAGAGCACGTGGGCTTGACTCTGTCAGCCCACTTTGCGCTATACGGAAGCGGTGTTCGTGGGCCCAGAACCGCAGAAATCGTGCCATGATGAATTCGTGCCTCTCTAGAGCTGACGTCACGCGCGCTTCTTCAACGAGAAAAGAAGAAAGAAAAAAAGATTGCAAATAATAATTAGATGCCTAATAGCAGCTGGAAGACAATTTACCGGAAGGCGACCGCTTGCTCACTGGTGGATGATGTTGCGCTCTGCCCCGAATCCCCCGCGCTGGCCCCCGAATGCTAAGGTCGCTCGCTGAACCGCAAAACCCTTGGCTGGCGGGCTAATGGGCTACCGAGAAACCTAGCGGCTAAGGTTAGGGCTTCAGCTGTCTGGAAAGTCAATTGATATCTCAGCTAGTGAACGTCTTCTGCCTCATTGCGTACTTGGTAGATTGGGTTGGTATCATTCCCTGAAATATATCGAAGGCTATGCACGGATGGGAGTGAAAATGCACCCCTTGATACTCCAATTGACTCGAATATCTATTGGCCCTGCACACCCCGTTTCTTGGCAGATGCTTCTACGCGTTCGTGATACTACCACCAAGAGGACAGGTAGATTACGTCGCCCGGGAGCAGCAATATATGGATTCCGTATAACACACTACTGCACGCTGATTCACTTGGGGGAGAGGACGAGCCAATGAAGACCTGGGAGTATTCGAAGCTTTGGGTGCTGGGGGTACTGCTGGGGGCCCTGAGACGCTGATCATAGTTTGGTGGCTTCGGCCGTGTCTCGAAAGGAAGAATTATCGAAGCCGAGCAGAAGACGGAGAGCATGTAACCTGTGTGGCATGCATGCAGGGCTGATGATCTTCTCCTCTAAAAACCCAGTAGTCGTTGGGATCGTTCAATTCATATGACATCTTGAGGTCGACAGTTTGGGCATGGTCTATTTGCTATGCACATACTTACACCAGACACCACTTATGTATTTGGATGTAGCCAGTGTCTGATTGGGGCTCCTGAATTCAAGTCACAAATGACATGGGCGTTGGGTTTTTAGCCGAGTACATACGTACATCGCAGACGAAAGCAACCATCACATCATGTTCAATGATGCAATTTAGCGTGGCTTCTCGAAGCATTCCATCCCGAGCCTTCTGATAGGGTGTCAGACAGACAGAGCGATGCGCCCCCTGATAGAGTGCACACGCGATATTCTTACTGGTGTTGCTTCCCCTACCAGTTGCAGCCCATCACCCTTCACCAACCCTGAGCCAACTGCCGGGGTGGGCAGACTTGTCAACTGCTTGACTGCAGTGGTTGCTGCATGTGTACATGTACTGTGCCCGGAACTGTGCCCTCTAAGGCAGCCCTCCATCAGTCTAGCAGTGCCAGAGTGCCAGAGTGCCATCCCCTCCGACCCACCAACATGGAATACTCGGCCCATCTTCAGCCAAATGTCTGATCATCGATCTGGAATTCCTCAAATTGAATGGCTTACTTGGCTAGTAGCTGGCGAACAAGGTCAACACGCAGACACGATGCAGCACACACACAACCACATGTCTCACTTATTTCTTGTTTTGTCTTGCGGCCGTTACTCTCTTCAGCAATGCCATCATAACACCACCGCTCGCACCGGTATTAGCGATTTGGGGGGGTTTGGGGGGTATGTCGCACCTGATTGGCACGGGCGGTTTAATGAAGTGCTTTGCTTGTCGCTGCTTCTGCCGAGCGCGACATCCCATTCACTGGCCGGCTGGGTATGCTTGGCTAACGGCTATGCCGCACTCGCTGGGGGGCATTGACGACTTCAATCTAAAGACAATCTATAACCGACCACTCAGGCGAGCCGGCGGAGTGAAGTGGTATATCCCGACTGGGTGGGTATCCAAAGGGCCGCAAACGCGGAGGCTCAACGCAGATAGGAAGGTAACAATCAAACCCTCTCTCCCACTTGCTCTCCCGTCATGTACCGGCGGACGGGATCTTCAGCATACATACATACATGTAAGTAAGTAAATAAGTGGTGGTGTAGTCAACATGTTAATCTGGGCTATTGTGACCAATCTGAGCCCCGGATCTTTGCACACACGATAACGAGTCCCGATACCGCAGGGAGATGCTAGCCAGTGGAAGCAGAATGCGAAAAAGCAACAATAACTAACGTTGTACACGCACACACTCTCTCACTAATTGACTCTATCTACTAGCAAAAGGAGTAAGCACCAAAACCATAATGCCTGCTCTCCTCTCAACACCAGACACAGAAGGATGATGCGCCAGAAATGATCGGATCCAACAGTCTTCTGGTGGTTGGCTGGCGGGCGGGCTTGACACGCAGGCCAAGATCTCCTGAACAACCCTGGAGGACTGCAGGACTACAGCATGCAGCCACCAACTTAGCGAGCAACCCATTAGGGTTACCAAACTGGCGTTGTAGCGGCCTGACACCAGCCTAGGTGTTAATGATGACATTTCACGATGAAACGAGCCTGCAAAGCCTGCGAGCCTCCTTTCTTTCTTTCTTTCTTTCTTGTCGCCCGGGCTGGGCTAAGACGAAAGCGCACAAGAGCCTGAGCAGGATCATTCGAGAAACCTCAAATGACATCAACCCACTTCCATCGCCAGCTATGTACTGCATTGCACTGCTGTAAAATTGCATTGGCAGGTACTCCGTATATCCTTAATATTCCCGACTTCTCGATATGAACATGTTCCAATATCCAATATTCCTCAGACCGCGTAGAAACGGGAAATGATTCTTCTGACGATTCCGTTCTGTCAATCATTGATGGGCTTTGGACATGTCGCAAGTCGAAGAAGTACTTGCCAGCAGCATCCCAAGCAGTTGGTTCCTCTTGCTCTTGTCCGGTCCGTGTCATATGGAACGAACTGTGCGAGAAAGAATCTAGTCTGTCCTCTTTGTGTCCTCTCAAGCCAGCGCCAACTCTGATTGGCCGGCGGCATGAGAGTTGCCCAAAGTTGCTTCCAAGCATTCTTCGACAGGTTCCATTTCTCGTCGCTGCTTTATCTCTCAGCGACAGGGATCTCACGAGACACTAGGCCCTTCAAGGTATTCAGCCGCGCAAATCTCCCGGGATGTATCGGGGCCAACGAGCCTGATTCGTTGACGCCTCCTTCTAGCGCTCTTCTAGCGTCACGCCACCGGTTGCCACCCTTTTTGGCTCTTGTCTCTGTCTTTTTTTCTTTTTGTTCAAATGTTCTCTGCCACGCTCTGGGAGTCTGGTTGGTACTTCTTTGTCCGTGCAGAAGTCGTCGTCGTCCTGCCCCTCGTTGATTCGCTGGGCCCTCTGCCTACATACCACATACCTGTACTCTATGCAAGACCCTTGCTAGGATTGCGTCCTCTTCCTCCTCTTGTCTTGGCGGAGAACGAAGGGGAGAGAGCGAGACAAGTCAAGAAAGAGGAAAAAGAGAAGTCAGGTGGGGGGCGAAAGGGTGGTTCGGCTGGTGGCATGCAACATGTATAGGATGATGGATTTGGTATTTACTGGAAACCATCTAGTAGAGGTATGTATTATACATTACATGATATATCAATCGTGCCTACTTTATCGAGAAGGAGGGGCAACCAGAGCACGTTCTTTGACGCAAGACCAACGAGCTATGGTAACAAGAGGAAGATTATTGAAGATCATCGCGAGTACGGTTCATTTGCCGTCGACACTAGCTAATAATAACAATCAACTCCGGACATCGAAAACGAGGCCGAATCTTCGTTGTTCGCTAGTGGCCATCTTGCTTCAGTACTGGTATGTATGTACCTAAGGTAGTAGTAAGGTGCCTACCACTAAGGTATATCCAGGAGTCAAAGTGCACCCGAATGGCTAAACAACGGGGTACCCTACCACTGCTTCTTCTTGACAGCGCCTCCAATTGGATGCTGGAATGGGCGACCTTCCTATTGCGCTGCGCTGTGGAAAGAATGGGCTGCTTTATTAGGGGGTGCACAGAAACGCGTATACACTGTATGCAGGAGGTATTGATTGCTTGTACGGGCTAGACAGCGCTAGAAGCGACCCAGTTTTGGGTCAATGGAGTCATTGGAGCGATCCTAGGTACTGCCTGGGTGTGTCCTGGATGTCCTGGGTTACCCCCCCTGCAATGAATCCCCCCCCTTGTCCTGCCTTTCTCCCCACCCTCCTCTAGACACCATCCACATCCATGCCGGGACCCATTGAACAGCCAAATCCATAGAAAGGAGAGACGGGTTTGCTTCGATCGGCCTTCTTGTACCCAAGTAGACGCAACTGCGCCGGGGGGGCTGCTCAGCTTTAGGTGGTCATCTCCCGTTCCCATTAATCTACCAGGCGTTCCCGCGCAACCTCACTCCCAGTCCTTCGATCAAGTTTGTATGGTGGTTCTGGCTCTGGTTCTGCTAGTTTAACGATCTATTCTTGAACTTCTGCTCATTTACTTGTATCAGTCGTTCAGTTCAGGAATCAAGAGTTGTGTGTACAACGACCTGATCGCCTTCACCGAGTTCCCTGATCTTTGTTCGGGAAATCCTCTTTTATTCCCACTCGCCATCCTCGTCGGCCTTGTCCGCGGCTTCAACTATTACTTTTATTACTACGACCACTTTCAAGATATACCTGACCAAGATACCGCACGAACGAGACGTTGCTTGTTTGGTTACTTGCACCGCCTAGGCTTTTCGTCATTCATTACTCAACACAGTCAGTCCGACCTGGTACGACTAATCCGTTCACCACACGACACACGCACTGCATACGTACCTTTTGGCACCAAACCAGCGAACGAACGAGCGAGTTTGGAAGCGCGCTGCCTAAACTGTTACTATTACTACAGACTTATTACCGCCCTTACTACATACTAGATAATACCAACTCTCCCCCAGCTGCCAGCCCTCCCTTCCCTGGAGCGCAACCCGCCGATATTTCCACTAGATCGTCTCGAACACCGGCTTAACGCCCACATCCGATCTCACCAACGCTTGCCTCGTCTGACGACCGCTCCACACCCGTCATAGGAGATTTGCTCTGAAAGCGGATCCCCTCGACTTCGTTTGGCGGGCTGTACTTGTTGCGAATTCTTTAGGGCCCGGCCGTGCAACGTATGCGCAGCCCCAATTGTGTGTATCGCTGCTGCTGCTTCCCGGCTCTTGATTCTTGAGTCTTGGCTCTTGGCTCTTGGCTGCTGCTACTACTACTACTACTACTACTACTACTGCCCATTCCAAACGGCGATCCTTGCTCTGCTGTGCGCCGTAAAACAGACAGTGGCCGCCCTCTTCTCTCCTTTCACACTCGCCCTACCGCTCTGCAGCGTGCACGGCATAGAAAAGTGCTAGAAGCCCATTCTTTCGTCGTCCCTCGTTCCGCTACCCGATAAGCTTTCGCCCAGACAGAGTGCTCGAGAGTATCACTAGACCAAAGCATATCTGCCTGTCCATCTATTCAGGTTAACCTCGCCGCTCCTTTCGAAACTCTATTATCGGTCCAATCCACCCCCAAACACCTGTCGTCCAACACACGCAGTGTACCTGTCTACCTTGGGCTTATTACCACCCACATAAGCTCCAACTTGCCAGCGGAACTTACCTCAGATCCCTCGAACTACTGGCCCCCTTGTTATTTCGATTTTTGGACATTTCCGGAACGCTATAGATTGTCGTGAAGGCCCAATTCAGATTCGACCCCAAGTCTTAATAACGTCACTCCCGTCTTGTGGTGTTTCTTCTTCTCCAGCAGCAAGAACGCCCAAGCAAGTATATCTATCACCGATACTGGCTTGCAACACGTGGGTTTACGGGCAGTCACTTTCTTGAGACCGGCATATGCAGGCGTAACTCAGATTTCGTTTCGTTTGGAGACATCGTTCTGTTGATACCCGTGCAGCATATGCAGCAGCCACCCGTCGTTTGCAATCGCATGGGCCGATAACATTAGTTGAAGTGGATTTGTCTGCAGACATCCCGTTTGCAGTCTTAGAATCCTACCAGAGGCGAAGAGAACCACCCTCTCGCTATTTCACCCCCCCGACTGAAATAATGGGAAAATCCAGATTGCGTGGAAGCTCTCCGACATACCTGACCCCGTCCCCGAGGGCAACATCACCACCGTCTTCAGTCTGCGAGGACTGGGACACCGAAACCGCCATGTCTACATCCCGCCCAGCCAGTTTGGCTATTCCCCGTGCCGGCTCACCGGGCGTCCGGCTACCATCTTTGTCCGAGATTCTTTCCAACACAGCCGCCCCGCCGTGGACGTTGAGTGCATTCACTGCCTACCTGTCACAAAACCACTGTTTGGAGACGCTCGAATTCTTAATAGAGGCCGAACGATACACGGCTTCGTACTTTCATTTGGTCAACTCACAGCAAGAGATGTCCCAGCCGCAAATAGACACATTATGTTCTGCATGGGATAGAATGATGCAGACTTACATCACACCCTACGGCTCGCGAGAAGTCAACTTACCAGCACCGGTCCGCGATCGCTTATTGGCCCTGAGCCAGTCTCTACCAAAACCACCAACGCCATCCGAGCTCAACGAAGCTGTCACGATCGTCCAGGAACTGATGAGTGACTCGGTCCTCGTTCCCTTTTGCCAGTCCGTCACCATGGCAGCCGCCGAGCAACAGTCTGCGGAGGAGGTCCGTGAAGTACGACACAGCAGGTCGCGACTGAGAATTCCCAAGGAACTCCTGTCTCCGGACGAGAACTCGCATTCTCCCAAGAACACATTTCTTCCTTTGCTTACCCTTGCCCGCAATAGCATACATAACCGATCATCGTCCATCATTGCATCCGAGGCTGCAGATGCGGACTTGTTCACAGACGACAGCAGCAGCCCGAACTCGACACCTGGAGTCGAGCCTGTGACCCCTCCGACCACACCGCCATCGTCAGACTTCACGTTCAGCACGTCACCCAATGGACTGCAGCGGGCGATCTCGGGCAACAGCTGGAAGAAGATGGGCGCCAAGTTGGGATTGAACAGAAAGAGCCGATCTATGCGTCGCTCACAGCCAACAAACATGCCTTCGGCCAACAGCAGCGCGGACATGCCACCCCCACTACCGATTACCAGTTCGGAATCCCCATTATGAGGGTTACAGGTCACATCATCACACGAAATCACTACGAGCACTACGACTACGTTCCTTGAGCCAATCGACAGGGACGATATTGAGGTCTCCCCAAGATCGTCTTGGGAAGACCCCCATCCGGGTCAGCGAATCCCAATTCCCGCGAAACCCGACGGTGCTCTTGGACATGCTCAAACTGCTCTTGGTAGTTTAGTGGGTGGTGTGGCCGCAAAAGACGACGGCGCACCCTCTCAATGCGGCCCCCGTATGGTGCGCCGCACCACGCGGCTTCGACACCGCAACACGATGCCCAAACCCTTGAAGATCCCAGCAAAGGTTCCAGAGGAGCCGGAATCCAAAAGTGCTCCCTTGGTCTCTTCACGATCAATCGAGTTCCCAACGACAACACCGCGACTGTCGGTGACTGGGGTTTCGGTTTTAGGTCAAACCAAGACGGTGGAAATCGACACCGATACTGAAACAGATGTGGGCACTTCTACCGATCCATCTGATTTGGACGAGGGGAAGGCGACCGAGTCTCCACCTGGTCTCCTCACCGACGTATCCAATTACCTTAGCGCCCATTCCCAGCACGAGGAAGACGACGCATCCGTTACGGTTGTAGACTCGGACGCATACAGTCGCACAAGCTCCATGGAGGACCTCTATGGCTGGGAGGCAGAACTGGACCGCAAATTGGGCTGCGGCATGTCGAATCCAGTTCAGGTTTGCAAGTGCAACCACTTCGAATACCGCCGTGCAGACGGGGCCAAGCGCAGCCTTCTGCACCGTGTCTTCAACATTCCCAACGGCCGCCGAGCCAGCTCCGGGTAATCAAACCAGGCTACGGAGGGCGTACAAAGAGAGAAGTACAAACGAAACTGCATTATATCAAGGACAAACAAAAGTACAGGAAAACATCGCACATCATTCAACGGCGTTTGGACCCGGGCGCGTCCTGGAAAATGGACCGCCTGGGACGATTTCGATTCAAAACCATTAGGGAATAACAACATAGACTGGGCATTCTGGCAGCATTTTTGGGTATGGCGAGGCGTTCACGACACATGGAAAGGTCAGCATCCATGCATGATTCGAATCATTTGATTTTGACAATGGATATCCCGCGTTCCCGCTATACATCCACGGGAGCAGCATTGGTTACTTGACAGTCTCATGAAGCGATGAGTTATCAGAGAGAACGAAAGGGGTTGCCGAAGCAACATTGTATTGCATTGCTTGGAGCTTGAGGGTTGTTGATGTCCGTCTGTCTGCCAGATGAGATGTCCATACACGCACGAGCAATGATTGCACACAAACACACGCCGGCTTCGAGCGAACCTCGACGAAGAGGCACCATTATGTCACGACTGTATCATGAGAGCGAGCGCGTTATATGGAAAGAACTAGCTGCTGCTACTATTTCGGGTTGATTTATAATGTTTATATGCCATACATACGAACCCTTTTTTACGGGGGAAGGGTTTCTGTACAGAACCTCAATGACAAACCACTCGGACAACTCAAAACATCATGACCGCAATTATACTCAGAGACGTGATGTGGATGCAATAAACATTGTGACTATACCCAGTAATGTCTCAAGCCTAAAGTAAAGATAACCCCTTTTCGCGGATACATGATTAACAGGTGTTTAGCTGCCACAACGTCTTCCTGGTCAACGAAGGCCGGAGTCAGAGCCCGAATGTACGGACCCAAAAGCTCGTCTCGTTGTAAGATGCTGGTTCCGTACAAGCGTCCGTCTGCCATCTTCAACTTGACTTGACACACAGACTTGCTTGCTGCGAGTTTCATCATCGATGATGACGACGAGGCACTCCTCAATGAATGAACAGATAAGCTTGGCAGTTTTTTTTAGAGTTATCATTTGGCTTTTACTTTATTAGCTGCCTGAGTCTTTAGTGGTAGTCAACTTGGCAAGATGAGGGCAGAGACGGGGAAGGGAACAAACCGGGAAAGAATAGGTACTTGCTTGGATGAAGAGATCGGTCAGTTTATTCTTTTTAAGATTCAGCTGATATATTCGCCTCCTTCTGGCGCCTTCCAAGACGAAGGAATTCATTATTATTAGTGCTGTCGGGAAATCGAAGCAAGCTTCAAACAGCCGCGTAGGCCTTGCTGCTTCTTCTCCGCGGAATCCACACCCTAACCGCCCCCCTGGGTGGCGGCGGCGGCGGATCGGCGCGATCGTTGGTTCGTTGGTTCGTTGGTTCGTTCGCCGATTTCTTCGGTCCGTCCGTCGATCGGTATGTTGGTCCTGTCATGGAGAGTAGGTAGATATGGAAGATCGAGACTCGTCTGGATGAACAAATACCCAATGAAGAGAGAGTGAGAGCAGGATGAGGGAAGACGAATTGCACGGTTAGTCTTGATACCCCTTTTCGGGTTGCCCTCATTGCTCTTAACTTTAGTTCGTTCCTGTCTCTATCTACGCTCTCGTTGTCAGAATCATGAACATAGACACAGTGTATAGTTTCTAGATGTGGTCGGCGGCATGGTAATAGCCGTAGTCGATCACAACGAGTTGTGTGTGTGTGTGTGTCGACAACTCCCTGTACACTATGCTTGTTCATGCTCGCCAAGAAGCCTAGCAGTCAGATCGAGCAAACCTCCGCGCATGTTACGACTCCATACTCTCTCTATTCCTCAGTTGCCAAGACACTTCCGTCAGCTTAGCCTCGGGCACACAGCCTGGCGGCGGCCCCAATGTGTCATTTGTTCATTGATCGTGTCGAGTTCCAGCTAGATATCGATTGTGCGGGGTGGCGGTGCCGCTGATACTGCAGCTGCAGATTGTTTCAATCTTGGGATGGTTCCAGCCTCTCCATCTCCATCTCCCCTCCTAACCGCCCCCGCCGTCGCGTCGCCCCTCCTCGCGGTTATCTCCGCGGAGAAGGAATGATGGAGATCGCCATAGCTGCAAGTGCTATCAGGGCTTGGCAGCCGCAGCAGCGTCCGTTCGTTCGTTCGGTCGTGGACATGGGATGAACGACACAACATATCGCCTCCAGTCGCCCGCGCATCCATTCTCCCCCACGCAAAAATAGACCACCGACCTGTAGCTATTCAACCCCCCCGCACTTCCTTTTGTCCAGCGCGTCAGCCAGTCAGTCAGCCGCAGTCGAGTGGCGAGTGGTGATGCTCTGGAGACAAGAATAGAAGGGACGGAAAGGGAGATCTCCCCAGCTAAAGCTGACTGACGGGCTTCGTCCTCAACGGAGATTAGCGGGTTGCTGCAGTAGATCTGTAGAGATAAAGAGATGAGACGAAAGGAAATCCGATGGACAGCGGCTCTGACTGCCCTGCCCATCATGATCTATTGGTCCCATGCAATAAAGGGACGATCGAGGAAGCCGGTTGGGTTGGGAGGATCGGAGAGGCTCTTGCTTAAGCTTATCTGCTAGTCTTTGATGTCGTAGCCAGTTGTTAGTCAGTCATCCCGCTTGACATGCTGTTTCCTGACACATTTGGTGGGCGTGGACGATTCTCGTGACATGCAAGATAAGGAGGTTACCAAGATCGATGCAGGATCCTGTCAAGGCCGAAGCTGCGCTGTTTCATTTCTTCCTGCCCCGAGCCTTTGTAGTGTATCCAGATATAGGATTTGAATCAGCTATGAGGAGAGCTCAAAATATGTGAGTGAGATGCATTCAGTAAACATATTAATCGTGAGATGGGGATTTAGTGTTGTTGGCATGATGCGAACTGCACCCCACAGACTACTGCAAAGAAATGATGATATTTCACTGAATTTGGATTGAAGCTCTACTAGACAACTATCTCCAAGTTAGAGTCTTCGTAAAGCAAGCATATATGATCCCGTAGATCTGGCGGTTCTCACGAGACCTGCCAAGGACGAACAACGCCGTCGTCACCCGTTGTGACGAGCATCTCATCAAGACCTCTCCTCTCCGGGGCGCACTCCAAATCGTAGCGCTTGCACCAGGTGACATGATTTATCTCAAAGGGACCATGCCCGTAGTCCGTAGTACCCAGGACCTTCCAGGTTGTAGAGGGAGATGGGCCTCTTGCCTTACCGCCATCATTCCCGTTGCCCATCTGTACATCGCCATCGAGCTCAACCGAAGCCTCGGCCTGTGATGTTTCGTTTTCCGTAGTTTCCGCTGCTGCTTCTTCACCATATACAGCGATGACACCATCGCTACCTGTGCTCGCTATCCGCGCCGAGTCCGCGCTCCACGACGCCGAGTAGACATCTCTCGTGTGCGCCTTGGGCAGCGTAGCGGTACATTCCCACTCCTCCTTGAGGGATCTCCGCATCGTGTTCGGTATGCCGCCCAAGCCGCCAAAGGCGTGACGCGGCGCCTCCTCTTCTTCCTCGTCCTCCTCCTTCAGCGTCCAGAGGCGCAGCGTTTGGTCAGCGCTCCACGTCAGCAGGCGCGGGAACCGGGTGCCCTCTGGGTTGGGCTCCCACTGGAGACCCCAGACAGTGCCGCCGTGGCCCTCGAGGACCGCGACGCAGACCCACTCGCCGTCGCCGTCCTCGCGCCAGATGCGCACCGTGTCGTCGTAGCTGGCGCTGGCCAGGACGTCACTGCTGTAGCGGCCCTTGGGCCCGCCGCGGCTTTCGCTGAAGTCGGGGCACCAGGCGACCGCCTTCACGTCGCCGTCATGTTCGTTAAGCACCGCGACCGTTTCCCACTCGTCGTCGTCCTCGTTGACGCCCACGTCCTCCCAGATCCAGACCGACTTGTCGCGCGAGCACGTCGCCAGGTACTGGCCCGAGGGCGAGAAGGCTACTGACTTGATCTCCGAGTCGTGGCCCTCGAGGACCAGTGCAAACTCCCAGTCCTTTTCGTCGGCGTCATCCTTGTCCGACGAGTCGCCATTGCCGGAAGCGCCCGTTATCTCTACTTCAAGATCGTCGCCCGACGCCTTCTTCTCCTCTTCCCAGCGCCACAGCCCCGCGGTCGAGTCGAAGGAACCGGAGACCAGGCATAGCTTATGTGGGCTCAGGTTGGGCTTCCAGGCTACCGAGCGCACCGAGCGCGTATGACCTCCGCTAAGGGTGCTGTGGGAGGTAAGGGTGGAGAGCGAGAAGACGGTGGTGGACTTTTCGTGGGCAGTCGCAATGAGGGGCAGTGTCGGATGCGGTATTGATTGCCATGCTCGGTCGTAGAGTTCTGGTTTGAATGGTGTAAGGGCAGTCAGCTTCACGGCTGCTGCGCTGGAGGTGGCTGCGCCAGCGCCCGTCGGCTCGGTATCGGCGGGAGACATTTTGTGGTTGTGGTTGTGGTTGAAGTGGTTGCGAGGTGCGGGCGTCGCACTGCCCTTGCCCTGGCTTGCTTTGGTTACAGCTAGGTAATCGCGGGAGTAGCAACAATGAGCAGGGACAGAAGAATGATTATCGAATGTTTTAATAACAGTTCCTAGAGAAACTTAATCAATGCCTAATAAATGCAAGCATGCCATGAGGTTGAGAGGTCCGAAAGCGCATCACCAGCTCTTCTTGCAGTTTTCTGATAAGCTCTTTTTCTGCGCCTTATCTGCCCGCACCCGGACTGACGTATTGAGGGGCAGAGGGGCTGTCTGGGCTGCCCCCAAGCTACCCCTCCATATCTCCATGGGGTATTCATTATTTATTGGTATTCAAAGTCATAGGGGTTAGAACACCAAATTAAACCATGTGAAATCATTTATCTCTCCATCCATCTAGGTCCTCTGGCTCTGTTGAAGGAAGCATCGGTAGAACCGTTCCATGCATCAGGCCTGCCTTGTCCATGCCGCTGGTCTGCTAAGTCGCGATCCAAGTAAGAATTTGCCTTTGATCTCTTCAGTGCTGGCTTTGAGAAAGGGTTCCCCATCGCGATTTGCTTTTATCATGGAACCTGTTAGAAAAAGAAGAAGAAAAAAACCTACGAAGCAGTTTCGTCTACAAGGTGAGTTATCTTGAAAATCGCAATTTCTACTGAGGTGTGGTAAGTAGAAGCATTATCCAATGGGTTCTGGAAATTTGAAATCATATAGCTCCTTCTTATACGTTGATATCTCCAGGGGTACTATCGTCAGTTACCACACCCTCTACAATTTGTATCATATTGGCACGCACATATATGAACAGAGCATAGCGTTCACACAACATAACAAACATAATGATGAATAGATTTTATTCACAATGATGAGTGAGAGTTACAAACCATTTCAGGGCGACATGGTCTGCTTTGTTTATCTAGGTAGGTGGTATTAGGTTTTCCCTCGGCGAGCAAGGGGCATATCTTACCCTGACACAATGTAACACGAACCAGTAGGGTCACAAACACATTAGACCTGGAGAAAAAGACGCGATCAAAAATAATTCAGAGGATCCTGCCAGAACTCGATCCCTCTCACGACCAACCCTAGTGACTGCATTCCCCATCCACTTGGTCCGGAAAGCTGTTTCACGGACAGCAAGGTAATACACCTGCTTCCCTCCTTCCTCTCCAGCTTCTACCTCTACCGCTGCCGCTGCTCCGGCGCAATCTTGTCAACCCGGGCCGGGATTGTTCGCCAGCACCGGCCAGCCCGGGTGTAGAGAACGCCAACACTTGGAAGTAGGCCTCGAGGTGCTCATTGTCCTGTACTCGAGCATGTCTCGGTGCCGACAAACTTGTTGAATCGATTGTTTCTCCCATCTTCGTCATGTTGCCTTGGTAGAGGGCAATAATGCCAAGAAGATTTCGTAGTAGTCGCGAACCAGGCACATTGGCTCAGACTGCTGACGACAGGGGAGAGGCTGATACCCGCTCGCTGGTATATTGCGCTGCTCTTTGCGCGTCATGACGGTGGCCACAAGGCAGCCCGTCTCACGCGGGGCGAGGAATGGCAAAGTTACTCCCCTGTTACTGACGACCTCGAGGTCGTTGTCAGTACACTTGGTGCGATCGACATGGGAGATGGAGCGCAGCTTGGGTTGTCTGCCTCCTTTAACGTAGCATCGTTGCAGTGTCCGACATGCATGTGGCGACACCTCCTCCGTTCCTGCATTCTCTCCTTCATTCCCGCGATGACATTGTCGAAGGAAGGGTCTGCCCGAAAGGTAGTACTTCCACAGCGGATAAGAGCCCGCCATGCTGTCACTTGGAGACGTGGCGAAGATGGACCTTGGACCACGAGTAGTGCCGAACGGAGTCGACGAGCACCGTGATGACTTCGTGGTATATCTATAATACCAGACGTTGCGACACTGCACCAGCAGACGAGAAAGATCCCATGCGCTCGCTGCCCGTTTGTCCCCGGCCGTATCAAGGCGGATTTCGGCTACAGAAAAATGGTAAGGTCTGGCCAGCCTACCTCTGTCAAGCCTGGTTGGAGTGGGAAATCCAGTTTTCTCCCGACGAGGAACAATGACGGATTCCAGACATGATGATTACAAACGTTGCCGCCGCCGCCGCTACTGCTGCTGCGAAGTTACCATCTCCGGCATAGAGGTTCTCTCATCCGTGTGATTTGTGTGCGTTGGTGACATCATGCCTTACGTTCCTTGTGGCCATTCAGGCTCCTTGATTCCGATGCAACCAGGCTCAAGATCATGCTGTTGATAGAGCACGAGCAAACACCAAATTAGTGAGCCTAGCTCCGGCAGAACATCCTGCTGTAGTCGCTTGTGCAAGAATGCTGCCATGCAAACTGAAGATAACAACTGCGTTCTGCTATCTCAATAATGAACCATAGAGAATACGACCTTGACTCCTATGAACGTCAAGGAAGAAGGGAGGGATACGCGAACGTTGGTAATCTCATCCGACGCTGAGCACCTACGTATGTCAACGTTCGAGCCAGGACACTTGTTGTTGAAAAAATATGTATTATATGATCCTTGGAACTATCTATCTATTATCTTCAGATTAGTTCCATAACCAGCTCACTGTCCGGAGCCAACCCGTCTGTTTGGGCTCGGGCATATCGGGATACAGGTCCACCTGTTCCAGCGCAGCCAGCACCGGGATACTGTCTAGCGATACGATCTCGGTCTTCTTGACGAACTTCCAGATTAGATACGCGCCCAGAACCAATGGGATATCCCTGTGTTGAGTCTCACAGTTAGCACGCATGAACATGGTTTACAGTTAGAGACTTGTTGTAGGGACTAGACTCACAAATATGACGAGACGAATTTGGCCGAGTCCCAATTACCCTTGGTGAAGACGGTAAAGCCACTAGTGAAGAGGATAAGGACACACATGACAAGCGCCACGCAGGAGCTGTAGACTATACATCGAAATTGTCAGCAATGGCAATCTAGACGAAATGCCCAATGAATTCTTCTTCGTCAACTCACAGGTCCACACGTTGTTCCACGGAAGCCGCCCCTCGGATATGTTCTGTCTCTGCATGCTGAGCTTGAGCCGGATGTGGTTCAGCAAGATGGTGCACCACGATATGAGGACGCCCGCGGCGGTGAGGTTGACAAGCCAGTAGAAGACGGTTAGGGCGCCGTTGGACAGGGACATGAAGCTGAGCAACATGAACAGCGAAAACAGCAAGACGCAGACGTAAGGGGTACCCCAGCTCGTCGTGCGTAAGAAGATCTGGGGAGCTTGCTTCTTGAGCGCCAACCCGTAAAGGACACGGGTGCCCGAAAGCAGGCTCTGGTTCGAAGCGGACCAGGCCGAGGTGATGACGACGGCGTTGACGAGGGACGGGATTGCCTTGATGCCCGCGGCCGAGGCGGCGATGACGAAGGGGCTTTGCGCGGCCGTGCCCGAGGCGTCGCCCAGCCGCTTGTCGTCGCTGGCCACGAGCATGCCGACGATGAGCACGGCAAGGATGTAAAAGATGACGATGCGGGCAAAGACGCGCTTGCAGGCACGCGGAATGGCCCGGCGCGGGTTCTGCGCCTCGGCGGCGGCCATGGCGATGGACTCAACGCCCGCGAAAGAGAAGACGGCGCCCGTCATGACGCTCCAGTAGGCCAGAAATTTGCCTGCATTTCCTGAAGCGATAGGGAGCAGCTCGACGAAAGGGCCAGGTTCCTACTCGCATATGTAAGTCAGCACAAGTAATGCGAAGAAAGAGAAAAAGATTAGATCAACCCACCTTCCAATACCGGAACCCTATTCTCTCGGTCCCGGGTATACCGCCGAGATTGATGACCAGTCCCAATATGATGAGAAAGACAACCAACACAATCTTGATAATAGCGAATATAAACTCGATCTCGCCAAAGACGCGAATGAACGCAAACCCGACAGCCGCGGTCAGCACGATGAAGACGACGATCCAGACGGCGGGGCTGATGTCCTCAACGGGGTCGAACCAGTACGAGAACAGGACGCAGATGGCCGTGATCTCGGCGGGGATGCTCAGGATGTTGCCATAGACCAGGTTCCAGCCGATGGCGAAGCCCAGGGCCGGGTCGACAAAGAACTCGGCGTGGCGCACGAAGGAGCCCGTGACGGGCAGCAGGGCCGCCACCTCGCCCAGCGCGAACTGGACGGCGCACACGACGAGGCCGACGGTCGCGTACGCCAGGAGGGCGCCCAAGGGGCCGGCGCCTTGCACGGCGCCGCCGAGGCCCAGGAACAGGCCCGTGCCGATGGCGCCCGCGATGCCGAGCATGGACAGGTGGCGCTGGTGCAGGCCGCGGCGGAGGTCCTGGTCCTCGGCCGCCGTGACAAGGTCACCTTCATGGTCGTCGCCTGTGCCGACGGGCGGCAGGACGCCATTCTCGCCGCCGTCTTCGGGGACGAAAGTGGCTGTGGCGAAGGTCCCGTACACGGGTTTGGTCGGAGGGCCCGACGATGACGAAGAAGAATCCATGGCGTGCGTAGGGCGTTTGTATGCGTTTGTATGCGCTTATTTCAGCGTGCTTTCTTTGTTTCCCAGCCCACGGCGCTGCGAGACTATATTGTCGAGTCTTGATTGATCGGCTATCAAGACTGTCTGTTCCTTGATATGAAGCCGGCCAGTCAAATACTCCGATAAGAAACCCGTGTCGCAGTGAGTGACTCTAAAGAGCCATTTTTCATACGCGGATACTATACTCTTCAAAACTAAGTAGTCAGGCTGTGCTTCATATCAACTGGACCGGGTAGAGGAAATGAAGAAAAGTTATTTACCTCGCTGTACTACTGTAGGGGTTGCTTATCCTTCACCCAGCTGAGACTCGATGGTGTGATTGGAGCCGTAGTGGGGCCGGAGACAGCAAGGAAGCCAATCGCCGCGCCTTATACGGAATTGCGACAAGTGAGAAGCCCGGAACTTGCCATGGGTGTAACTCCAGCAAGACAAGGCGTATCAATAGTTTCTTTCGGGGTTTAATCCATATATTCATCCATTCTCTACCTGCGGTCAACCTCCCCTGGCTTGCTGGCTGATAGCCTAGAACAAAACGACTGAACGATAAGTTTTGCACGGCTACTTGCTGCGCTTGGGGGAGAGAACTACATATAATCAACTCGCCGTCAGGTAAGCAAGCATCCGTGAACCTGCTTCGGCACCAGGCCCTGTGAAAATGGATTTCCGAGAATCATACAATTCAACAAGAATGACCCCTGCGTTTACTATTCTTTTCAAGACTCCGTCTAGGTATCGTACCTACACACGCTGTTCAGCCCCGCCGGGATTTCTTGCTGAAGGACCTCGCGTTCTCTGAAGCCGCTAGTATACTATACTCGTACAACACACCACAAATCAATACACTCGTCCTTACATCCTCAAAATGACTCTCGTCGTTGTCTTCACGGCGAGGATCTCCATGACCGTTCCGACTAATCAACAATAAGAGCCTACGACCGCTTTTCCATGAGACCAACAAGCACATTGTCCCAACTGTCAACGTTTATATAGTTGTGACTGCGACCTTCCTCCTTGAGGGCATGGTACCACTCCAGCGTTGGCTGGTACTGGTAGTCCAGGATTACGGTTCGGGAATCGGCCTTGCGCGCCTGAAGCGCGTCGTCGTAGAGCTTGTTGCGACATCGTGACGGTCCCTGTCTGTCTCCCTGCGGCGCATGGACAATCATCATCTCCGGATGCTCCATGTCACCCACCGCCATATGAAACGCATCTGCCTCTCCGCTTCTGCTGTCGGGTCCCGACCCCATCCACAAATTATACACCCCTTCTGATACGGGTTTCCAACCTCTTTCAAGTAACTTCCCTTCGAAAGGGGGAAGCATATCGTATGTATTCTTTAACAGTGTGTCGAGTGTATGACAAGTGGCATCGATGGGATGGGCCGGCTCCAGCGTCGGTACGATTGGAAAATCGCCAAACCAGACTCTGTTGAGCGAGTGCTCTGCAAATCGGTTGGGCGCTTCCTTGTGTATGAATTCTACCAACCGCTTTTGCATGGGAAGGAGAGGAGGAGGGTCTCGGAGGGACGACCCCCGTGATCGTCGCCCAAAGTCGCAATCCCAAAGAAAGAGCTCCATCTCCTTGTAATCCCTATCAAAGAAGTGCGGGTTCTTGGGGCGGTATATGGCGATCCACGGATGCCGACCAGCTTTTGCTGTTGGTCCTGGGCCAATCCAATCGGTATCTATCGTATAGAATAGGCCTATCAAAGTATTTCCGCCCTTGTAGAACTTGGGCATTGAGTAGAACCAATTCGTAAAAGTGGCGTACTCGCATGTATGGTCTCCAAAGCCATCCGCCATTTGCAAGTCTTGCCATGAAACCGGGTCTGCGTAGAGCCTGGTCCATCCGTTGTTTTGGGAACGAATTAGAGCCAAGATCCAATTCTTCAACTCGGATGCTCGGTCGGTGTGGAAAATTGTGCTTCGGAAGACGTATGGTGTCGTCGGGTCGTTGCCAGACTCAGCCAAACCCGTGGTGTCCGATGAAAGGGTTTCCTGCCTTTGAAGAAAACGAGCGAAAGCCAAGTCGGGATCTCCGACTACATGAGGGGCATAGTTCGGGATACGGATTGTCCTCTGAGCTTTTGTGATGTCTTGAAACCTGGACCCGATAACGTGAAATTTCCTATAGCTGGTAAGGCGCGTCGTTGACCACCATGCGAACCAGTTGACGAGACTCTGTTCATCGTTCGGGTCAATATACTCACTGGCCCATACTGTCTTACGGATGTCCTCCGGGGCCTCCTCCAAGTCATACCCATAATTCTTGCCAGCCTGGACGATGTCGCATATCAGCTCCCAGGCGCGCAGCCGATCCTTTAGATCATCTCGTGACAATCCTTTGGCGGCTAGGTCCTTGTCGAGAAACAAGTCGCTCGACTTACTGCGCTTGAACTGATCTGCTTCTCGAGCTTTTTCCCAGACCAGCTCCCGTAAATAATCGGGGAAGTTTGCGCAGCCGACGAGAACACATGGCGACACTCTGCTTTCTTCCTTGAACCAGACCAACAGCTTACAGAGCTCCGCAGGCTCCGAGACGGCAAAACTTGGAGTAATGAGGATTGCGCAGCCATGAGGAAAGAGTCTTGTGAGTTTGAGGCGTGGTAGCAGCATAGAAGAGTCCTTCTCAAGCATCTCCTGGATTCCGAAGGGATTTAACGTAGATTCTTGTCCGGATGCAGACAAATGCCAAACATTGTGGTCACCGTAGTTTAGTGAATCCCACAGTCTAGGGATCTTTCTAATACTTTTCATAACATCTTCATGAAGTATCACTGTGCCATCTTTGTTCCTTTTTTGGGTGAACTTGGTCCAACTTCCTGCCGTGTTAGTGGTGAAGATGCGGCACCCTGGCACTAGGCTTCGAAGCCAAAGCGCCACCATCTGGAAGAGAAACCTCTCCGACTCGAAGTGGATAAAGTAATAGTCTGGTTTGGTCCGCAAGGCTTCAGGGTCGACATCGATTAGCTCATTCATCACCTTCAGGCAGACGTCAATATTCCCAGATCCTGGACGATCGTCGGACCCGTCCGATGAGACTAGTGAACGATATAGTCCCTGATCAATAGGTGCCCAGGGTTGAAATATGACATGGTTCAACGATGTTGGTGATGGGCTTGTTGGATCCGCCAGCTTAGCCCAAGCGTCGCATTGGCTTGGGTAGATAAGGACTGAGTATTCTCCGCGCGACAGGTAGAAGGCTGCTTGAGTACGGCGAAGATTCTTGCTTAACGTTTCCAGTGCTGTCATATTCCCGGGTTCTGGGCACTCAACTACGCCACTGGCCAGTTTGGCATAGCTTTCGTGGAACTTTTCCGGTGTACCAAAGAAATCTTCGGCTACGCAGACCATCCGGAAGTGCATGGTTGTGTCTTCCATGAACGGTTTCAGCCAGGGAAGCCGGGCTCTTGTGATGCCGTTAAGTAAAATCCGAATGCAGCGAGAACCTTCAGGTCCGAATGAAGCCGTTTTTGCCACAGCCTGCTTGCCGGATCGCTCTTGATATGCTGCTAGAGATAGTTTCTTTTTCGGCACTCTGTCGGCATCACTGACAGGAATGACAGGCTCTGGTGCTTCCAACGGACTTTCTATCTCTGCTGGTTCATCGAAAATCGGATCTTCCGTAAAGCGTACTGTCTTGCGAGGCTTATTCGTCCCATTCGATGGTTCCGCCGTAGACTGGTCTCTGTTGGCATCGCTCGTCGACTGATCATTAACTGAAGATTTTCTGGACGACTGGACTGTTGGTTCCCCGGCAGTTGCAGACTGCTTGGGTTTGTCGTTCGTGATGAAGAAGTTTGCTGGAATAGCCGAGGCGTTTAATGGAGCACTGTCGTTTAGTTCTTGCCCCCTCTTCCTTGCTGCATTCCTTTTGCTGTGACTCTTGAACAACTTAGGTTCCTTCGTGCTGTCCATCATAGATTCTTTCAGGCTTGACCGTCGTTTTCTTATCTTTGGTAGTTCAGCGGAAGGTGGTATAGGTATGGGCCGAGCTGTCCTGACAGCTTGGAACTTCTTAGCTAGTATGGAGGAAGAGGGGGCCGCCACGTTCGTTGTCTTGGATAGGGCTTGTCGAGGCTTGGTCTGGGGTTTATCGCTGCTACTTGGTTTCCTGGATGTTCCAGGCTGGGTAGAGTCTTTGTCGCTGACAACTGGTTTCCTTGCTTCCCCTGGCCGAGTGATATCTTTATCGCTGATGCTTGTTTTCCTGGCTGTGCCCTGATAGCCCACCACCTTTGACGGGCCGCTTGAGACCTGTTTGCTTGGCTCGGCGAGCTGCCCATTGGACTGGCGGCGTTTCGATTCTTTGCTCGAATTACTGGTCGCAGCTGTGGCTGCCGGTATACCCTTGAAAACCTTCTGCCGCAAGGGCTTAGGCAATCCTCCTACCTTTCCGACATATCCAGGTTCAATCTGGTCGATCTCCATTGCCTCATCACTCGATCCCGAGCTATCGTCCTTACTGAAAATGGATCCAGTCGAGCCGTCTACCGATTCCTCGGCAAATGGTGCAGTGGGTTTTTGGCCGAGTCTCAGCCGCTTTGCATTGCGCCTCAGGTGCCTGTCATTATGTTCGTTGGTGGCAGCCGCTACTGCGTTTTCGTACGTCTTGATATCAAATTCGAGGCGTTCGCCACGTTTGATCTCATCTTTCTGCTTTCCCCAGTGCTCGAGAAGTCCTTCTGAGAAACTCTCGACTGGTTCCCATGTAGCTTCATTCAGAGGATAACCTATAAACCGCGAAGACTTAGTATTTTGTCCATAATCACCAATGAGAGGAATTCAGGGATGTCATATGCTGTTATGGCTACGGGTACCCGCAGCAAGATATGAGTGCAAGCTACATTAGTGGCCCCAGGTCGGTCACCTCAAGGGATTGAAACGTGTATGACTTACCTTCCCAACTAATCAAATACTCCATCTCGCCCTTGTGCTCTGCACCCTCCATCTCGCGCTCGCAGAGAATACAGTCAACCGTCCATAATTTGTTTTCATCATTATCTTCCGCAACTGTAGAAGTGAGGGAAATGTCGTCATCATCTCTTGAGTCGTATTCATTCACGGAGAATGACGGCGAATCTTTGTGTTGCGAGGTCGCCATATTGCTTCAAGCAGCAAAAGATGCTAGCGTCAATAGCTATATGAGAAGAATATTGAAGGGCCCTAGGTCGGGCATGAAGGTCGTTTTGGAGATGCAGATGCTTCCAACGAAACGTGGCAGCAACAGGACACCAATGGCCACTACGCTTGTGAAGCTTGGGCTGTAGGTTTGAGCAGAACCAAGGTCCCAACAGCTTGTACAGGTAGCACTTGCCTCTGCTTTTACCTGAGCTGGCTGTCGCAACCAACGTACGAGGCTCATACCAGCTCGAACCTGCAGCTCAAGAGTGGCGACCTACATAAAACGCTTTGGCCAATCGACCTGGACGAAACTCAGTGCCATAGGACAGTGGCGGTAGCAGAGAAACCCGGAGATATCTCCACCTACTCGCAGCAGACCTGGAAGTCGATGTTGCGCGTCGGCGCTGAAGGAGGTCGCAAGAGAAAGACGACCAACTTAGAGAGCAAAACAAAAAAGCGCTCCTATTGAATCTGGGTGTTGGTTGCCAATGCTCCCTCTTCGCCGGATTTTACGCGAAGTGGGTGAATAGTGCAGATAGCTGTGGCCAAACTTCAGTACACTGATTGATGTGCCTTATGCAAGCAGGAGTCGGTCACTCAGTTCTGTACAGCTGTTTTGGGCAACGACACCAGCATTCATCCAGCTATTCCAGATTCCAGATAAGCTCTCGGTTCCTACCGACGAAACTCTTATCAAAGCCTTGGTTAGCAGTGTGAAGCGTTCTTGAAGTAAACAATTGTGAGTTTGTCGCCATCAATGAAATGAGCTTCGCGTTGACACGAAAACTGCCAATTGACTGACGCGTGTAGAGGAAGCGTGGAATAGTAAGTAGCACGCAGCTTACATGTGGATGCATGTAGTGAGAGGGGTGATGGTCAACAGGAGATTCTACATACATATGTACTTCTTAATGTTCCCCTTCTACCAATGTAAATACTACTTCTAATGGAGATTTCTAAACAACAGAGCTATTGCCTATATATAAGCGATATTAATATAATCTCGTAATTGAACCTGCATCCCGAGAATAAACCCATCAGACTCCTACGCTGCTGTGATAGATTTACAACGGCCGTTTCCCTTTCCTCGAGACACTGCAATGCACGTGACCAGGTATGGTGAAAGTGCACGGTTGAACCTTCGCTTCGTCCAGATAGCATGGAATGATAGAAGCCGTCCTATCCTCGCAAAACCTCTAGCAGGAGGCCATTCATTCACTGAAACGACATTGGAAAATGCTGCCACTATAAACAACTCCTAACAGATATGGATCATACACTCTTCTGCTCTCTGGCTGTGTTGGCGACGATCAAAGGATGTGTAATTGTTCAAAATACAAGCAGCTACCTAGGTAGGTAGCTAGCTGATAGGTTATTGTTAATCGGTTCTCAAAGCTTACCTACACAACAATGAACATCCATGCAGCCATGCTGATGTCGCGAGGAGGTCCAATCCACACTCGATGATTTGCTTTGCAGCCGTAATGCCTGCATGCTTGCTTCGAAACACTCTCGAATAGGCAGAGACGGTGATCAATGCCCTCGTATTATTTCGGGTCTTCAATTAAGCTTCACCGCATGTGCTGTCGTCCCTGATATAGGGGTTGAAGCCTGCGCATGTGGCTTCTGCTTGTGTTTACTTCACCCGTCAAAAAGCATGTACCTGCTTTTAGCGTATGATGCACGTTAGATAGTGGACCACCCGCCCCAAATAAATACCGCTTCAGTGGTTGACGTGTAAGCAACGCAGATTGAAAGTGCCCCTCACCTGTAGGCAAATGCGCAATGCAATTAGATGCATTCAAGGGAGTCAGGGACAAGTGTACCCATGCTCATTTATGAGGACTCAAGGGCATGGTGATCTTTGATGATGCGCCGTTGACTTATTGCCATGTAGGTTCAAATAGTCACGACTAAATGGACCAAGTGAGTCGCAATTGTGACAGAGGTAGACATAAACATTGATGTTGGTAGATGATGGGAATGGATCAATCGCTTTGACGATCCAGGATACATACATGTATTAGTAGTGAGACGAGAGGGATACTCTGAAAGGTGCCTGTGTCCCGTGTGCCCATGTTGGCTAGGTAGGTCGGTAGGTAGGTAGGTACCTACATAAGGTATGGGCAATGTGCATTTGAAGAACAACACTGATGTGGTTGCTTGGGACAGCCAGTTCCTTGCCGCCAAATCAAATCCATCTTGCCAACAGAACGACCCCTTTTGAGTTAGGTAGTTGATATATAAACAGAAGTACATAAAGTAGGACAGATTTTTATTGCTCTGCTCTGCTCAAGCTGCTTTTGTTTGCACTGATCCAATGTTAGTTGCTGTGTTCTGTTCTGTTTCTTTATCATCCCTCACCCGCCTGCCACCACTAGTCAAATAACGCTTGGCGCCCACCTGCACCTCGTCTCTGCCCTCCATTACTACTGCCACTACCACTACCACTGCTACCTACCACCACTGCTCTGCCTGTTGCAGCTCTGCTTGACCCAACCCAACCTGATCTGCCTAACGAAACCAAAGCCAACCTTGGTCTAGACGCATTTGTTGATTGTATGGTAGATTGATTCAACGACTACCGCTCCGGACACCACACCCCCAAACCAAACGCGACCCGCATATTCATTCAATATCCGGTCCCCTGAGAAACGTCACCGCAATCTACTCCCACTCCTGCTCCCACTTCCTCTCTTCAACAACGGTACCAGACCAGAACTGCAATATTGACAGCTGATCGCCCATCATGGCCAACGACGAATACGATGTGAGCTGCCTTCTCGCCTATCCCATTACCCCTCATTCCTAATCTGCCTCTCCTCGTCGCTGTCGACTCCCCACCAGACCACATGGACACACGTCGCTAACACTGACGATCACAGTTTCTCTTCAAAGGTGCATCCCTCTCGACATGCCTCCGCGACTCGCCTCCTTAACGCAACATCTTGCTGATCTTTCTTGATTCTCATCTACAGTGGTCCTGATTGGAGACTCGGGTGTCGGAAAGTCCAATCTGCTCAGTCGATTCACCCGAAACGAGTTCAACTTGGACTCCAAGTCGACAATCGGTGTCGAATTCGCTACACGGTCCATCCAGGTCGATTCCAAGACCATCAAGGCGCAAATTTGGGATACTGCTGGCCAAGAGCGATACCGCGCCATCACCTCTGCCTACTACCGGGGCGCTGTCGGTGCTCTGCTCGTATACGACATCAGCAAGCACCAGACCTACGAGAATGTCACAAGATGGCTCAAGGAGCTGAGGGACCATGCCGATGCTAACATTGTCATCATGCTGGTTGGAAACAAGAGCGATTTGCGACACCTGCGCGCAGTTCCCACAGAGGAAGCCAAGCAATTTGCTAGTATGTACCAGGTCATCATTAGGCTCCCAGATTACTGGGAGGCTTCCGTTTCCATGCTGACATAGGTCCGACAGGCGACAACCACCTCTCCTTCATCGAGACCTCTGCTTTGGACGCAAGCAATGTCGAGTTGGCCTTCCAGAACATTCTGACGGGTACGTTGATCACATCCATCCTGCGCCTGTCCTATAAGGCAGCAGCGAAACAAGGGCAATTCACGGGCCGAGCTAATACAATTAATCTTTACAGAGATCTACCGAATTGTCTCGAGTAAGGCACTCGACAACGACAACGCCGGCGGCCCCACCATCACCGGCGGCCAGAAACTTGAAATTAGCAAGCCCGCCGACGGTGATAAGGCAAATGCTGGAAAGTGTTGTTAAGATTCTGTGTGGACCGTATCTCGTAATGTCCCTGGGATGCTATGGTCATAGGATTGGTATGATGATAATGGCGTCGCATATGTCCGGGATGCTTTATGGCACGAAGCAAAGGGGTCAGGAATTGATGATTTTGTTACTTTCCTCCTGTAGAAGCAAGGCTGGAGCTTTCCCGTTTTCTTAAGTAATTAATCTGCTTGCTGAGTTCACGAGCTGACATGAAGAGACGTTCATTATGCATTTGCTGCACTGCCGTAGGCTTGAATCCCATGCCGACATACCTGAGCCCCTACGTACCCGTGAACCAGCAGTCGTGACCCTTATGAATCGACCTATACATCGGAGCTCCAAGAGCGACCAAATTAATTTGTTGATCAGTAAAACAATATGTTGTAGGCCTGAATCTACGTAGGGCCTTACATCATTCTACGTTTACCTCTGCAAATCTGTCGGTCGCAACAAAGCGAAAACGTTAAAGATGCGATACAAACCCATACTACACCAAGGCAGGACAAGTATGAGCTGACCTGTTGACCATATCACTGAAGACAACACGATTCCAAATTTGCTGTGTCCCCTTTCTCTGACAGCAGATAGGAGGATGTTCCAATTCAGTGGGGGTTTGGGCATCGCAGCCCCGCATGCGCATACCACACCGCCACTAACCACCCACTTAGGTACTTGTACAGCGGGGAGCCACAATTCTTACTAATCTTATCGCTATCCTTATCGTTATCGCCCAGAAAAAAAGTTCCAGGCGTCGCGGTGCAAGCTTTCAGGTACTACAATCTTTTGGTGGCATACATTGATGTAATTTGCGACGGCTACCCATCCTTCAACACCACCACTATCATTCTTCTCGAATTGAGAACATCTGCCCCACCAATTGGAATAATAAGAGTCGCACTGAGGGACTCTTTTGCAAACTACCTTTGGATCGCCATTTCGGGGCTTGTCTTGAGCATCAAGGGAAATCATGGGTGGAGCGTACAAGTCGCTGAACGGCAGCGAGAAGGCTGACCCAGCTTCTGCCAATGGGGCTCGCAAGCAGAAGAGCCGCGTGCTCCTCGTTCCCAGCCGTGGAGTAACCTACCGGTAAGAAGATCGATGCATAGCGTTGAAGATTCCACTGCGGTAGCGGGCATACTGACCAGCATCGGATTGTAGGCACCGTCACTTGATTAATGATCTCGCGAATATGCTACCACACGGGAAGCGTGAGGTGAAATGGGATCAAAAATCTAAGCTTTACGGTAAGATTCATCTACAAGTTCTGGGAGACCCTTGATGGGAATGTGAGACTGACGTTGGCGCAACAGAGCTTTGCGAGTTGGCTGAGATGTCAAACTGCAACAACGTAATCTACTTTGAAGCACGCAAGGGCAAAGATCTCTATATGTGGTTGTCCCGCGTCCCCAATGGGCCAACAGGTATGCATTTGTTCAAATCAGTATGTTTTCGGAGATTTACTAACAATAGAATAAAGTCAAGATGCATCTGAATAATATCCACACGATGGATGAGCTCAACTTTGTCGGAAACGCATTAAAAGGTTCTCGGTGAGTTGCCCTACAAAGAAGAGGAGCAGAGAAATTAGAAAGCAGAGAGAGCTCAGCAAGCGAAGCGCGGAGAAACTCTTTTGTACGACGATCATGTGCTAACCAACCACCAGACCCATTCTCTCATTCGATGCTGCATTCGACAAGCAACCCCACCTCCAGGTCATCAAGCAGCTGTTCCTGCAGACCTTCGGAGTCCCCGAGGGCGCCAGGAAAAGCAAGCCTTTCATCGATCACGTCATGGCATTCACTATTGCGGATGGCAAGATCTGGATTAGGACCTACCAAATAAACGAAACCGAGGCCAAGGTGAAGACAGGAGAGGATGACGAGACAGAGAAGACCTCTTCTAAGAGCCGCACTACCACCAAGGACACAGATATCAACCTCCTTGAAATGGGGCCGAGGTTTCTCGCTAGTGTCATCATAATACAGGTAAGTCTAATGCTTCGAACTGAAAGCACACGGGCTAACGGTCTTTGTAGGAAGGTTCCTTCGGTGGCCCTATCATCTACGAGAACAAGGAGTTCGTCTCACCAAACCAGGTCAGATCTGATGCGCGGAGGCAGCAGGCAGGTAGACACAACGCTCGGTCTGAGCAGTTTGTGGAGAGACTGGCCAAGAAGGGTGATTTGGGCTTGCGGACGCATGGAGGCAAGAAGATGCCTACAGATGCTCTGGATTCCAGAGAGCTCTTTGCCTAAGAGATTGCAAAACTGGAAACGGCGTTTGGCGTTTAGACAGGGACTCATGTGTCCCCTGTCACAAATGTATATTCGATGTCTGCAGATGGATACCTCAAGGCTGTGGAAGTGCCTTGAATCAATGCCAAAACTACCCATGTTACTTGCCAATTCATCTTGAGCCATGCCACTTTTTGCCCCGTATGGATGTCAACGGAATGCTTAGGTAGGTACTTGGGCGCTTGGGCCATATCACCCAAGAAGCCAAGTTGTAAGGTTCCGGCGCAGGGTGCTAAATTGTTCCGGCTGGTGTACGAACGTCACACTGCCACTCAGGTCCTCCGTACAAGTCGCGTGAGTCGACTTGGTCGCGTCTTGTCCTGACTTCTTCTTTCCTCAACGACAAAAACATGGCAACACATGCTCCAAACGGTGTCTCAATGGCACCTATAACATGTGAGCCGGATATGCCTTTTCCCGTTGGCAACATCTACTTGGATAGCCCCAAAGAAGGGGTTATTATCGATTGAGTTCTTTGGTGCTGAAGCCCCTTGGTCGACTGTGTGCGACTTGCAGAACACGGCATTGCTCAACTCTGCTTTCAAACTGCAATCCGTTCGGCCAATGAGCATTATATCCAACAGCTTACCTAACACTATACGTCTTCTTACAAAGGGTAGCCAGCTGTCAAACCTGTCCCTAAACCTAAGAAAGGCGCGCAACGTCCAGCAAAAGCCACTGGCTGGGCAAGTGATTTGTAACAATTTTCGAAGAAGTTTCAATCTCACGGGTGCATGAGCCAAAGGGTCATACATTAACATACTGCTCTCATTTCATATCGTGAGTAGATATTATTGCCACCATCCTGATTGACGTTCAGATGCCTAATGAGAACCTATCCAGAACTTATATATTGGATACTGCAACTATGGATGGGCAAACTTTCTATCTCAAGGAGCTGCCATCTGAGATACTCCTCAATGTCATGAACCGAATGGGGGTTCGAGATCTTAGCAATTTCGCCACGACGAACAAACGCCATTGCGAAATCTTTAGAGGAAACCAAGTCACCCTCATGACCAACGTGCTCCTCGGCCAACCCGAGTTTGAGTCAATCCTCTACATCCACACCCTTGGAAAGATCGACTTCACCCATGCCATGCTGTATCCTCGGAACATTTATTTTAACCCACATCGAGAGGATGGCAAGATCATCCATTTCACCCGATTCCCTGTTTCGTTTTGTGAGGGAAAGCTCGTATGTCCTCGTAAGATTGAGTTTGAGCTTCGGGATCTTTCCATCATCTGGAATATGGTGAAAGTTGTCGACTGGTGGGTGGAAGAGTATCCTCGTTTACGCTGGCATCAAAACCCCGAGGACAGCCGATGCCTTAAAGCCAGCGAGGAGGTAAGATTACGGAAAGCATTATCGACTTGGTGGCTATTTGCCGACTGCTTTCATAACCAATGGGCTCGGTACCCCTACATGCCCAAGCTATGGCAGACGGATGATCGCCTTCATCATATTCGCCGCCTGAGTACCATTGAAATTCGAGAGCTCGATAGCCTCTGGGCCATCATCGAGACCACTGTCCGTCGTGACGTTTGCACAGATATGGGGCCAGATGTAAGTGAAGGACTGATTCAAGCTGAGTTTGAGTTGTTCATACCGGTTTTTCTGATGACAACTTCCAGGAATACAACGTGCCATGGGGCCATTACGAAGGCCGGAGCAATAGCATTGTGCGCACACTCATGAAGATGAATCCTGGAAGTCTTAAAGCCATATTGGAGAGACGCCCGCGTACCAACAGGACAGGCATCATGCAGATGGCCCGAAGTCTACAGCAACACTTAACCGCCGACCAAGAGGTGCTGTCTGCGACCATTGACACTGTTCTACAGGAACGGTTGCTCCTCCAGTGCTACAGTATCGACGAACTCCCCTCTAGTGGGATTTTGGACGAAGAGGGCTACGTGGGCGAGGACGAATCGTTTAGGATGGATGCCTGGCCGACTGGGAGCCCGCCGCTTTCTAAGCAGGAGATCGCTATGTATCCGCCTGAACCCACACATCCAGTTCCATACGGTGATGATGCCCACGAATGCTAGGTCCGTCTGGGGGCTGTACCAGCTTAAACTCGATCCATTAGATCGGTGAAGGACCTGGTGGTACAAGTAGCCAGACTTCAATTCTTGACCTCTATGTCCTTGAAATATAGATAGATACTGTAATCAATCTAGCCACCGGACCTCCAGCCTGAATCAACCTGATTGCTCGTTATGAGCACTCTGCATACAGTGTCCTGACAAGTGTTATCCATCTGGCTATATATAAGTAAATCAATATCACCCTTGCCTTCACGCCTTTTCCTAACTTAACGTGGCATTTCTTTACGAGCATTAGTATAGACCAATAGGTAGCACATCGGTACACCAAATTTCCCCCAGATTTGCAGAATTATCTACTTCACTGCAGCCTCAGTGGCACTTCCATTCTTTTAATGTAGTTGACGAGGTTTGAGATTCGGGCGTGGTGTGTACAGCGTAATTCCAATTTAATCGGGTCTTGATTGAGCCAATCCCGAGGGGACGCCGCGGCGGCTCAGGTACCTGAACTACAAGGCTAGCTAGTGGCCTTCTCCTGCGCGTCTTGCCCATGCACCACCCTGCTGTAACTCCTTCAACACATACCACCACATCGAATAATAATTCCGTGTACTTGCGACGCAACGCAAGCGCTGGCATGACCATACTCGTCGCTTCCAAATATTCAACAGTCAATGCTACACATCTTGAGCACCTCTGACCGCCAAGACCTTCCTCATATCGAGTCGCGTGCAAGCTAGGTTTAGTGGGTGGCAGCATGGACTCTTGACTTATCGAGACATTCTTTTGCCTCCTTCGCTTAAGAGTTGCTATCCGCGCCTCTCACAGCCAAAATATCCCAATCCATAGCAGCGTGTTCTTCATGTGAGTTAGTTATTCCCTTTTGCCGGTAATGTCTGTCTTCATATCTCAGATTCTACTGATTTGTCCACCGCCACCAACCCGGACTGGGGCCTCTTGGGGTTTGCGCCTCAATGTTCTAATAGCCCGCGCCCACCTGCACACCACTCATCGCAGACCTTACCGTCACAGTTTCATTTTTGCAATTCAAGTATTCACCAATGACATGGAACCTTTCGCTAATTTTAACCTACAGAGGTGCCGTAATTCATACGGAGTATCTATTGTGGAAAGGTGTTCGAGCAGCCTCGTTGAAGGAATCAACGTACTATCTTTTGACCTTGATCTTCCATCCACCTAGTGTGCCAGGTCGTCAAGGCATTCAATTACCTGTGGAACATCTTTACCCATCGGAGTTGCCTTGCACTCTGGGGAAAATACCAATCACTGAGTGGATACAGGCTTTCATTGGTACTTGTGCACATATGGTGGTATCAAGACCAGTGCATCATGGATCAGGGACATGGCGCCTCCGAGGGCGCAGACCATGTCATGCTTGACGCACCAAACGGTATGGGTGACCATGGAACCTATCTGCAGGGCGAGAATGGCAGTAACCGCGCTGCTTTTGATGGGGAATCGGATCTCGAAATCGACGAGTATGAAATGCCTATAGATGAAGAGGCATTTCTCAAAGCCAATATGAATCGGAGGGCCCTTCTTCCTACTGGCTGTTGCTTCGACCCGCGCATGAAACTCCATGCCAATGCCGATTTCGGTCCATCGCCTCATCACCCCGAGGACCCCAGACGCATAGAAGAGATCATGAAGATGCTTAAGAAGGCAGGACTCATCTATACTGGTCCCGATACCGACCTGGACGACATTCTGAGAAACACGCCAACCAAATACATGAAAAGAATACCTGCCCGTGAGGCCACCAGGCAGGAAATCTGTACTATGCATACGCCTCAACACTATGACTGGGTGGAGGATTTAGGAAACAAAGACACCCAAGAGCTGCGGAAGATCAGCCACGAACTGGACCAGGGCCGAGACTCACTATATGTCGGCGCCATGTCATTTGAGGCAGCTTTACTGGCAGCAGGCGGTGCCATTGAGACTTGCAAAAACGTAGCTGCCGGGCATGTCAAGAATGGCCTTGCCATCATCAGGCCACCAGGCCATCACGCTGAATACAACGCCCCCATGGGATTTTGTCTATTCAATAACGTTCCCATCGCCGCTAAGATTTGCCAGATCGAGTACCCCGAAACTTGTCGCAAGATTCTCATCCTCGATTGGGATGTTCATCATGGCAATGGCGTCCAGAACATGTTCTATGACGACCCCAACGTCCTCTACATATCTCTCCACGTGTACGCCAACGGGGACTTCTATCCTGGAAAGCCTGATAACCCCGAGATTCCAGATGGAGGCATAGAACAAGTTGGTGAAGGCGCAGGCCGGGGAAAGAATGTGAACATTGGTTGGAACAACCAAGGCATGGGCGATGGCGAGTACCTCGCGGCATTCCAGGAGATTGTGATGCCCATTGCCCAAGAATTTGACCCTGACCTGGTCATTATCTCTGCTGGCTTCGATGCTGCAGATGGTGATGAGCTTGGAGGGTGCTTTGTATCTCCACCATGCTACGCACATATGACACATATGCTGATGTCGCTTGCGGGTGGTAAAGTTGCTGTCTGCCTGGAAGGTGGATATAATCTGAAAGCCATTTCCATGTCAGCTCTTGCGGTGGCCCGGACCTTGATGGGGGAGCCGCCGCCCAAATTGTCTCTCCCACGGATCGACAAGGACGCCCACAAGGTTCTCCAAAAAGTGAAAGCGACACAGGCTCCCTTCTGGGAGTGCATGCGGCCTGGAGTGATTGATGTGCCTGCGATAGGCCCGGGATCGTCACGTCTGCACGATGTTATTAGGGGTTTCCAACGGCAATATCTGGCCGAAAAGTGCGGGCTGATCCCGCTATATATCCAGCGCGAGGCCCTCTTCAAGTCTTTTGAGAACCAAGTCCTCGTGTCGCCAGGGATTATGGAGAAGAGAAAGATCATCCTGCTGATCCACGACCCGTAAGAGCCTCATCTTGCCTTGAAGTGCAATAGTATGGTCCGATGAAGCTAACCTGTGGACAGTCCGGAGCTGGTGGCTATGCCTGACACAATCGACAACAAAGTCGACCCACATAATGCGTTTGTTGTAAGAAAATGTCTTGGTCAACGGCACAATGGTCAAAACAGCTAACACATGCATAGATGGACGGCGTTATATCTTATGTCGAATGGGCTTACCAAAACGATTTCGGGATCATCGATGCCAATATCCCTCATTACATCACACATCCAGAGGATACCGATCCCTATATTCAAGGAGCTGATGAGAGAACGCTTGGCATCCAGATGAAGGAGCTCATGAATTATATCTGGGACAACTACCTTCAGCTCTGGGAGGCGGAAGACATCTTCCTCCTTGGCATTGGTAATGCGTATCTGGGAGTTAAGCTCCTTCTTACAGAACGACGTAAGTTGGCTTGGGCAGAAATTGAAGAGGCACAATATACTAATCAAGGGTTTAAACAGATTGCAAAGACCGTATATCTGGAGTGATTAATTTTGTCACGGGCAACCTCCGTCCTGTGAAATCCAGTGTTGACGAGGACCTTTCGGGATGGTACAAGCGCAATTCCCTCGTATTTGTCGCTGACGACCACGCCTGCTGGATCGATGCAGACATGGCCAAAAAAGTGAGCAAGAAGCGTTTCGGCGGCGTCAAGAGAAGCAGTCAGATTGGACTCAATAAGATGATGTATGCACACGCCAATGAAGTGCAGGAGTGGATTGTCGAAAGAGTCAAGTCGGACAAGGCCGGGGAGGATTCGTCGGATGAGGATACCGAATCGCACCTGGCGGGATGAAGAAGAAAGCCGATGGATTGTGATTGAAGAAGGACGGTTGATGAAAGGGATGTTTTGGTTTACATCAGGCAGCGTCTGATGGCAAGCGCAGTGTGTGTGTGTGTGTGTGTGTGTGTGTGTGTGTGTGTGTGTGTGTGTGTGTGTGTGTGACGGACAATCATGCACGAATGCTTCGTCTTTTACATGACACGGCAGGTTCCAGTGAAGCCATCAGTGGTGTTGACGTCGTTTCGGCCATTGGTTTACATAGGTAGATATCCTTCCAGCAGTGTACTTGAAAATAAACGCTGGTCTTCTTGTTTTGCCTTCAAGCCCTTATTCAGATTGGCCAAATGAATTGAATTGATGGGCAGCACTGCGGGTGACGACTCTAGATCCTAGCAGGTACTCCTTACCAGGTAGGTTAGTGTTGGTGGTCCTTACCTGCAGGTCACCTAGCTTCAACCTAGGTACTCAACCTACCTAAGGTTACCTAGCACCAGACAGGGGATACATACCTTAGGTACCTAAGTATGCAGGTGTACTTACCGCAGGTGCAGCTTATCGATAAAAGGTGGGTCTAGAAATTGTACCTGCCTACCGTTTGCGTTTGCGATGATGGCAATTGAATGACTGATTGATTCCACCTACTGCAGACCACGCAAGGCTTCATCCTCAATCCCAATCAACAACCACTTTACGAACACAAAACCCATCAGCTTGCGAACGATTACAAGCGAGCAATTCTCTTTTACTTCTATCCTCTTTGCCAAGTCACCCTCCGAAGATTGCCTTGCCAGAACTGAGGAAGAATTCGATCTGCCCGGAAAGGGCCAGCCCAGCAACGATGGAACGCGACTCGCGCAGCAGGAGGTAAGCCGCATCCCAAGTCGACGGAGAAAGACACGATCAATTCCCAACCACACCAAGCCAAAATGAAGAACGAACGAACGTGAGCGAAGACGACAGGATCTGGTGAGCTTGCTTCAAGGCTCCCACTTCAATCCGAATTCGTTCTCTATTATTCCCAACTTTTACCACAAGGTCGCGGTGCCCGCGAGACTGTGCCTGTAGCCCGTTATTTTATTCTTTATGATCATGGCGCAAGCCTTTGCATGGCCAGCGCTCTTCTTGCCAAGGCGATATTGTGGTTGTGGTTACTGAGAGCTGGGTCGTGGACTGCGAATCTGTGGCTATTCCCGATGCTTGCCTACGAAATACTGACATAATTAATGTTTCACAGATACGACGATGGCGAGGTTACTAGATATGGCGCTGGCGAGTCCTACCGACCATTCAACGATCGCGCTGATCGAGAGCGACCTGAACGACCTGAACGACCTGAACGTGTTGAACGTCCTGAACGCCCTGAGCGTCGACCCCGGTCACCTCCTAGGCCTGGGAGAAGCCCACCTCCTCGGGAGCGAGCCAGGACACCGCCAGCTCTAGACAACGATAGATATATCCCGGACCGAGACCGTGACCGAACACCCCGTCGGCGCTCCAGGAGTCCCGGCCGCTTCAGAAGAGATCGATCGCGCGAGCGAGAGGCGGACAGGCCCGCCGCTGGGGGAGATAGCTGGAGACGACCCAGGGAGAGAACAAGAAGCCCTGCCAGACGGCCGTCACCACCTCCCCAGAGACGCAGCCCCCTCCGACGCAACAGCCCACCTCCACGGCGGTTTTCCCCCAGACGGGACATTAGGGATGACAGGGATCGACCACGATCTCCCAGACGGGTCTATGATTCTGCAAGGTCACAACACCCTGATCCTTACTTTCAACGTCCGCCTGCTTCTTTCCCTGCAAACATTCGTTCACACCCCAACTCTCCTCAGCCCCGTGTTCCATACCACAACTCTCCCCCTTCCGCCTCCGTGCCTCGATTTACGCAGGTAAAACGCGAGTCGTCTGTTGGGGTTGTGGCTGGTGACAATCCCAACTCCATTCCCTTGCCTTCTCGCCGCATTCAGCTGTCTGCCAGTTTGGAAGACTTGGGGGGAGAGGCGGTAAACCCCAACAATCTCCCTCTTGCAAACAACCGCTTGGGGTCCCGAAGGGATCTTCAGTATGGTCCTTTGGGCAGGCCCCAGAACTCGCCTGACAAGCGTCATGCTCATCAGTCTTCTAACTTCGGCAATGATTTCGTTCCTGCAAATGCCGGGCGTAATACGGTGTCTAACATGGCATATAGAGGTCGGTCCCGTTCTCCTCTGGACAACAGAGATCGCGGGCGAGATTTCCGCGGCGACTTGAGAGATCGTGAGCGCCGGAGCCCGGGCCGACGACCTTCGCCGCCCGGACCGCGGGGCAACAACTTTAGGCGCCGTTCTCCTAGCATGGATCGGCGGGATGATCGTTTTGGCCCCCCTAGCCGGCGGCAATCACCTCCTCGCGAATCTGCCGTTTCATCCGCCATACAATCCAGAGACATTTCGAGGCGTACATCGCCTCATCCTATTTCAGCTCGGTCGGATGATCGGTCACGCCCACAGTCCCCGCTCCCGTCTCGACCGTTGTCGCGATCATCGCACCACGCCCCAGACAGACAACGTAGTCCCGCGCGCGGACCAGCGGCTGCTGATTCCACAACAACTCCTGCAAGATCACCGCCACGGGGTCCAGCAGGCTATCGGGCTCCTCCTACAGGCCCCCGAGACAACGGCCGTGATATAAGGGACAGCCGAGATGCAAGGGAGTCACGGCGCGAATCGATATCGGCCTCGCAGCCCAGACCAGCACCAGTTCCTTCCGGACCATTGGGTCGACACGATATGCCAAGTCTGAGCAACCCACCTTCCGGCCCCCGAGGCTTCGCAGCACCTCGTGGTGGTGGTGGTGGGTTCGGGCGAGGTGGTGGGCGAGGTAGCAACTGGGGTACGACGATCCAAAGCCGCAACATACCTCCGGCCAACGGTCCTGCTTCTGCCACGGCTGCTAGCAACACCATTCCCACAGGCCCACGGGCTTCACAGACTTCTCTGTCGGTCCCCAGTACGCCTGTTTCGCAACCCAAACCATTTAACCCACCAAAGGGGCCCTCGGCCGACCTGTCCGGCAACAACAGCAACAACAAACGCCTCTCGTTTGCCGAGCAGCTCGTCGCTTCCTTGCCGCCCATTATCCCCGGCGGCAAAGTCGACCCAGCGCAGCTGCCGCTCCATACAGGAGTGCTGCCGGAGCTGCAAACACACTTCAATCAGTTAAAGGAAGAGGAGGAAAAGATCCGCCTCGACTCATACGCCAAGCAGGAAAAGCTACGCAAGAGCCTGGCCCACTGGGATAAGCTGGAACGCGAGGCTAAAGTTATGGAGCTTCGGTCGACGCTGAGCGAGCAGAGCCTGGCCAAGGTCTCGGGAGATGGGGTCGGTGGTGCGGCATTCTGAGCAAAAGGATACTAGAGCCTGAGCTACTACTGCAGGCGTTGCAAAATAACTGCTGAACGAACCCACCTTTGCCTCAAGTCTTCGACCCCTCGGACTTCGTAATTTGAGAAGCATCACTCAATATTCCTTATTTTCATATAGGAAATTAGGGCGAAATAATCAAAACGGGAAGACCAGCTGCAACTACCCGAAAGCTGTGTGTATGTTTATACAGAGGGAGCGAGTAGATGCCGATGATGGAGAGAAAGAGAGCGCGTGTGGAACTGAACAAGCTCTTCTTCTGCCATCCCACCCTATTCATGTACGAATGAACTATGTATGACGAACAGAGAGAAAGAGAGCTAGTTGCCTAGCTAGATGGCCTGCATTTCCTTGTACACCTCAACAGATGAAAACGAACAAGATGAGAGAATGAGCAGGAGATATGGAACTACAAAATAATAATACCCCCTAGAGAGTCAATTCCACACCCGTCTCCCAACCAACTCCAGCCTGGTTTCGCTTGATGACATAACACGGTGAACAAAATGCCTGATCCAGTTTCATTGTAAGCAGCATCCAGAAGATTGCGACCTTTATAATCTATTGCTACATTAGACCTGAATGGGGGCGAACATGGCAAAAGTCAAGCAAGGAGTGAGCATCTTCAATAAGCCAAATCGTCATCATAAAACTTCGAGAAAAGACGAAGCAGGAACATATCAGGCAGAATATATACCCTCTCCCCGATTCTCCTTTTACTCCATCCAACCGTTGACAAATGGGAGAGACGAAACCGGAACCGACCAAACTAGACTGAGTGACTTTCCTGGCCGAATTTCCAACGAAAACGCCTCGCAATGCTGGGTATATTCCCAAATGTCCAACCAAGTACAGCCAATGTGCACCACCACCATCAAATCATCATCTCATTTGATCCATGTATTTGCAAACCTGGAATTTATCTCTCCAGAAAGGCGTATCCACAAGTCCAACTCATGTGCAACACGTTTTCTTCTCTGAAAAAAAAAGATAAAAACCCAGATTTGACTCCGGTTCCCCATACGCCATGATCGTCGACAACACGAAGTTATGAGGCCGCCACGCCGTTAGCGCCGACGTTACTGCTTCTCCGTTCGTGGCCGAGTCCAAAGACTTTCTGTATCGACCTCCGGATTGCTTTTCCTGCGCCCGCGCCATCTTCTTGGTTTCCGTTGGCGTCTTGCTGTGTACCCGAAGTTGTATTCGTTTGGGCCCCTGTCGCGCTTTCCCTCCTTCCAAGAAAGCCTAGACTCATCCGTCGCCCCGTGCTAGCATGCGACGCGTTGGATTCTCGCTTCTTTTTCTTGACGGCGACGACGGAAGTAGGGACCTCGGCTGACCGGGGCGGCCACTCGCCGTCCCGCTTCCAGCCCGCGACGCAGGCTCGTAACACATCTCCAAGATTAACGGGGCACGCCGGCGTCATCGAGTGGACCACGATCCGATCGTATATGGATGGGTAGGTCGCCGGCGTGATGGAGGCGCGCATAGGATTGGCGGGAGGTAGAAGAGGTGGGGGGATGGGAAGCAGTGTTTCCACAGGGTAGCTAGAGGAATCACATCTCGTTGCCACAATCTTATTTGAGTCAGCATCAGAAGACGAGGCAACAGCTGTCGAGTCTCCAGAATGGTGAGTGCTGGTGGGCGATAACGGTGATATGTGCGGTGCTGCATTGGTGGTCGGTGACACAGGCGGCGTAGAGCTGGACAGCCGCCAAAAAGAGAGTCGGCGAGTTGCCGGCGACATGGGCGTGACGGGCGGCTTGGGCTTTACGCGGGCGGTCTTGGCGGATGTCCAAGCATCCCGCCGCGCATTGAAGCAAGCTAGACCCCCATTCCAGGATTCCTCCTCCCGTACTGCCTTGCGCCTCTTTGCGCGCTTCTCAAGACCGGAGGATTTGATAACGGATGCCACGGTATCGGGAGAGTCGAAGCGGTAGGCTGAAGGGGACACAGGTTCATAGTCGCCATCGTCGGACAGGTCTGAAGTCCATTCGGCCCTGGCCCTGAAATGAGCAGGGTCGTCGGAGACGGTGCTGTAAACCGAGGCAGTGTCGTCGGCTGATTCGATTTCGTCCACCTCCAAATCTTCATCGTCACCACTGGAAGGGTGTTCACGTGACTCGGCAGTGTCAATGCCAGGTGTCTTGGCAGGGATGTCTCCGGGGTGTCTCGTGTCAGCGTCAGCGTCAGCGTCAGCATCGACATGGCTAACGCCGGGACTTTGCGCATTGGGCGGCCATGTAAAGGCCCAGTCGTTCCGGATGGTGGCGGCCAAGTACTTCTTGACAGCTTCTTTTTGTTTCGTCTTGTCCCTGCTCACGAGATCTGCGTCGAATTCTGGGCCATCGGCAGGCAGAGGGTGGGAGGGTGGTGAGCGCAATTTGGTCAATGGCAATTTGCCAGATTTATATAAATCAGAGAAGATCATCTTGGATTGGGCCCAAGCCGACAACGTCCCCGTCGCACTTTCGAGGGAGGTTGGCAAATGTTGTTCAGCAGGATCGCGTCTGACGGTGGCAAGGGCAGGCGGCTGGACATTTATATGCGCCTGAGCTGGAGCTTGTACTGGAGCTTGTGCTGGAGCTTGTGCTTGGCCAGCTGCTTCTCCAGATGGTAGTGGTGGTGGTAGTGCGGAGTGCGGGGCAGTGACATCGTTTGACGGTGGCATGAGTGGGTTCATCTGGGCTGGGGAGAGAGCCGGTCAGCAACAGGGGGGATGAACGGGGTTGAACGGGGGGTCAACGGGACGGCCCAGTCTAAACTTCCCAATAGACATTGAGCAAATCCAATAAAATCAAGTCACGCTTTGACGGTTAGAGGCAACCTTGGAGGGGAGCCTGGGGAGGAGGCATCAGGCAGTACTTAGTAGTCGGGCCTGGACTCTCTGGGCCTCTGGCCATGTCGGGGTCCCCTCACTGTCCTCAGTGTATCAAGGAGAGAAAAACGGGGTAGCAGTTGGTAGGAAGTGGTCTCACTTGAGAGGCACGGCGCGCTTGAGCTGCCTGTAAACGTACGAAGGTACTTTCTCTTCCTCTTGTCTTCCTTTTAGCAGCACCGAAGCAGAGAGCCCGCAGGGAGGCTTTCTTCTTCAGAGACCTGACCCTTAGCCTACATAAGGCCAAAGACAAACAAGAAATGACAGAATCAGGTCTCTGCAGACCGAGATTGATGGGCTGACTGTGCTCCCCAGTGGGTTATGCCTTGTTCATCATAGTGGTAGATGGATGATAGCATGATACGAGTAAGGAAGCCGGATTTGAGTTGGTTGACGGACATTGATTTGAATTGAATTGGATGGAATGGAATCAATGAAAAAGGTACTTTGACTTACCAGAGTCTGACGGAGCTTGGGTGCGAGGTACTGCTGCTGCTGCTGCTACTGCAACTGCAACATCGACACCAACATGGGCAGCACTACTCGCTTCTGACCTCCGGCGGCTTTGGGAAGGGATCGACGACTCCCGGGCTAGTTCAGCCTGCATAATGGATTGCCCGCCGTCTAAACCAAATGGGAAAGGGTGCAGCTGCTGAGTTGTACTGGTAAGTCTAGGTCTATGCAGATGGGATATTCTCGGCTATGCTATGGCTAGGGGGCCTAGAGGCCTAGAGGCTTAGAGACCTATAGGCCTAGGGCTGGCCTCGCTCTAGCACACACGGGGGCGGGTTTGCCAGGCCAGCCGAAAAGGTTGAACCAGAACAGAACAGAACAGGACTGATTCGCGAAGTCGGTGAGGAGTGGTACACTAATACACTGATACACTGATACACTGATACACTGATACGCAGTATAAAGTAGGCAGAGGAGGAGATAACGGCAACCCGGGGAGAAGTATGAAAAGAGGATGATGAAGATGACAAAAGTCGATCGAAACGGGTGGTTGCAAGCGGGAACTGACTGTTTTGGTTTCAACCGTTTCCGCCGATGAGTCGTGTCGTGTGACAAAAGGATCTGCAGCCTTCAACTCTGATTGTGGAGGATTCGGCTTCTGGATGAACCTTGCGATGGTCACTTATTATTCCCATCAGCCACACAATTGTCCTGTACACCTGTAGGCAGATTGCAGAGTGCAGCTTGCAGCTTGCAGCTCTAGGTACATGACCTGACCTGCAGTGACACTGCCAGTTAAGAACCTTAGGTAGAGAGGGTGAAGGAAGGGAGGGTGCAATGCAAATGCAGGAGGTACACAAGCCCGATACGACGAGACATTTATTACCCCCCTAACCCAGAGAAAAACGACAGAGGGTACGTACGGTACGTGGTACTCACAGTATTCTTCTATGTTGTCAAGAATAGAATAGCTTCGGCGGGTAACAAGAGGCGAAGATATGTAACATGAGATCTCCTGAGCAACTGAAGCAGGTATGGAGTATCTGGATTGTACTCGTGACGGCCTGAAAATGAAATTGAAATTGGGGCAATTGCAGCTGATGCTACAGGGCACAAGGTGGCGATACAGGCATGGAATATGGAATGATGGAGCTGTCAGGTTAGCCTGTTAGTCTCTCACGAAAACGGCAAATACCGGTGCCTCTTTCTCATTCAGCGCTCGTGGATGTTTTTGTGGTGGTGTGACTTTGTGTTCAATTCTTGCTGTGCTGAGCCTGTGCTTAGCGGAAAGCACCGACCTCCGACAAGAACAAACAGAAAATCGGGAAGTATCAACCAAAAAAACCCAAATTAATCAGATGGATTTGCCTGGGATGCAAGGCGCTTATTAGCAGGCATACATGCAGTAGAATTCTCCACAACTGCCGTCTGGCACACACACATCCACCCACCCACTCACTCACTCACTCACTCATTCACTCAGGGAGTTGGGGGAAGATGATCAAGAATACCTCTGACAGAGAATCAAAAGGTCAAACAAAGGTGTATGTAGGTATAGTTTGGATGCCACGATTGCGAGTGAATGAGGATGACAAAGGGCCAATTATCATCTCATTATACCTACACTTGACTGATGTCGACAGCAAGGAGTGAGATACGAACTAGAGTTATCCCCCTGGCGCTTCTTGAATTCCACTGTCGTATTCCACGTGGACTTGCTACTAAGAGCGACGGGTGAGATGAGATGATACAGTATTAGTAGTGGACAGATCGGGATGCCTCGTGGCATACTACTACGTGTGTCATTTGGTGCCGAGCCTATTCTCGACAAGTACATACTCATGGATACATCCCTATCAGAGACTCGTGCCTCATGTCAATATCAAGATTCCTGAACATGTCGCAAGTGCCTGGCATGGGCCTCAACAAACGAAGACGGCTTGAAGCAGATCGCTGCATTGAGATGATAAGTATCACGGTGGTGGCATTTCATTGGTGAGTAAAAGCTATGAGATATAACCTACAAGCAACGAGTAGCAAGCAGCTGGTACTGATCCTAGACTACTTACTACCTGTTAAGTAGGTATTGGTCTGGTTCATCGGTCTCTTTCCTGATAAACGAGCCGAGTATTCAACCTCTCGTCCAATAATAGCATTCTGCTTGCTGCCTTTGCTATCTTAGCTAGCGGATACCTTGTAGCACTCTCTGAGCTGAGGCCATGGATCCCGACCGCGCCTAGCGAAAAATTCAGGCTCAGTATATCCCACCTGCTTCGTGGCCCATTCCTTCGTCGTCAGCCACCTCCGCTGTTGTCGCAGGTGCAGAGCTAGAGCCAGGATCAGTGGCGGGATGGGAAGGAGGAACAGTGCTACCCGCGCCGATACCTATATCCCTCCGGCTCTGCGCCACCAGGGCCTGGAATTCGGCGTCCAGTTTCTCGGCATCGAACTTGCCGTGCATGCTTAAGGGATAGGATGCCAGGTTCTTGCTCCGGTTCGGCTTCTTCTTCTTTGGAATGCGCGGCAGCGGCAGCGGGGGTAGGGCGACAGGGGCTAAGTCGGGGGGCTCCGGAGCCAACAATTCCGCCTCCAGTTCTTTGATGAGGTCTTCATCGATGTCTTCGGCAGCAGGGTCTGGGACGGGGGGGTCTGGAGCTAACAACTCCGCTTCTAGCTCCTTGATGAGGCCTTCGTCGATGTCTTCGCCGTCGTTGAGGTCTGGAGGAGGGGGCATGTCGGTGTCGTTGTTGCTGTTATCACTTCCACCTCCCTTTTCTGCAGACTCGTTGCGACTCTGGTCATCCGGGGCTAATAGCTCCGCTTCAAGCTCTTTGATGAGGTCTTCATCAATGCCCTCCGCCTCGTCTTCGTCATCGTCTTCGTCATCGGAGATGATGATCGGGTTTGATGCCGAGGTAGCAGCGGGCGCAACAGGAGTATAGGTTGAGCCCCCCTCCTGGATCTATTGTTTATTGTTATTATAATGTTCAGTCTCATAATCTGTCGTCTATGTGGGGACGGAGAAGAGCATTACCGTGTCGAGGAACGACCGACGTCTTCGCTTCCGGAGTCGGGAGAGCGCCAACCTCAGCGCATACCGTTTCGATTCCTCCGAGGCACCGGTTCGCCAGCTGCACCGGCGGTAGCGACGGAGAGCGAACCTCTCAAGGTCTTTGAGGGTATACATCTTGACGGAGAGTGCCAGATAGTTGGGGAGGGTTGCAAAAGGGGGTTAAGTGAGCGGCTAAGATATATGTTAACTTTAGATGAAAAGAGGTCTCTATGCGGTACTCTCTCACCGAAGACAGGGAGATTTGCTTGGTGCTCGCAAGTGATGAGTAAGAAGCATCGCATGCGAGTGTAGAAAGGAAAAGGGTGGTTCCGTCGGCGACGGTCCTGGCGACGAGAAGGTTGGTGATGTTATAAGCATCCAGCCAATACATTGTATTCAACATCGCCGATGACATGGGGTGGCGTTCTATTCACCATCTCCGATGAAAGAGTGATGTTATATTCACCATCGCCGACAAGAGGGGAATTGCTTTCCATTCACTGTCGCCGACTACAGAGGCCAGTTTTTGATTCACTATCACTGACCAAAGGGGATGAATTCGTTTGATGTTCACAAGTACTAATGGTTCATAGGCATTTGAGAGTATCTAGGATCATCTTATCCTCGATGAGAAGAAATTAGGGATTGGGAATGCTAGTGCTTCCAAAGATACAGAGCTAAAATGGCAGCATTCAGTTACAACGCGGACGGGAGTCGCAGAATGTTCACTATACCCAACGAGAGGTGGGCTCATGAAAAACAAGGAGATGAACACGAGGAACTAGTGATTATACTTTGAAGAACTTAACAATGAAAATGCTGGTGATGTGATGAATACAATAGCAGTTCTCGCTATGATATGAGCGTTGTCTAAGAATAGGAAGAAGGTAGATAGAAGATTCGATTCCATCATGAAATGATCGGTGTCGGGGATGTTGGTAATCTTAGAGGCATGGAGTTGGAATGTCAGTATTCACTGTAAGGGAATATATAGATCAGTAGATATATTGCATTCACCCATGCCGGTAGTGTCAAAATGGAGGTGATATGGCTTGTATTACTAGCTACAACTACAACTACTGATGACGGAAGAAGGCGTCCTACTTATACTTGTCCAGCCTTCGTCACATGTATTGTACAGTCACGAGCCCTTGCACAGTCACATTTGACAGATAGATGCCGGATACGAGGGCAGTCATAAGAAAGAGCAGCATGAGGCCTGACTCACGGGATGTGTATCTGCTCAGTCTTGTGGAAATCCTGAAGTGGTCCGCATAGTAGACTTTAATAGCGCAACTGAGAGACATCCGAATAGCTCAAAAAACAAGGGGAATGAGTGGCAAACATTTAAAGGAAGTGTTTGGATAATATCTATCTGGACAAGCTCAGAGTCTTTTGTATGACCCGATTACTCTATCAGCTCTCCTACGATATATCTCTCCTGCAACAATTTTGTGGTATGCAGTTAGTTAGAGAGCTACCGAGATGATTGTGTTTGATAATGATACAAGAGAAAAGTTGAAACCGATACGCCGCTCAAGCAATGATGATCCTAGGGCTACCCAACAAAAAGGAGTTTGCAACTCAAATAGAGGTGCATTGTTCTCCCTTACGCCCATCATCTTTCAAAAAGCAAGTTGCCTGGCGTGACTTGGGCAGATATGTCGCCGTCCTAGGAGACTTCCTCGACCATCTTCCCATTTCGCAGACCGCCAGGGATAAACACCTTGCCCATAGGACCAGCGAGCATCTCCTCGGGAACAGCAATGCGATTGCCGTCCTTGTTGCTGATCCATCGAACAAAGATTGGGTCTGCCTTGTTTGCATCGACAGCTTCTTGTTCATCGCTGGCGATTTGGGCCTTGGTCTTTCCCTTGGGTGCTTGCTTCTTGAGGAGCTTGTTGATAGTTTCCATCTATTTGGATTTTTTAGTATCATGTACCTACCAATCAACATGTCTTTCTCGGAATACAACTTACCTTAACTTCCTCATTGCGCTTCTCGCTGAGATTCCGTCTCCGACGAGCCATCTCTGCACGACGCATGGAGATCTCTTCGGCGGTGAATACCTTCTTGGCTTGGACCTCTACAGAATGGGAGTCAGTGAAAATCCATCATCCGGGGCAAAGGGCAAAGTGGGAGTGCCTACCATCTGATAGCTTGAGAAGCGCACCGTCGCCGTCTTCCTCGAATCGTGCCCTCTGTCGCTTAGTCATCTTGGTCAAGTCGGGGGCTTCGCCCTGGCTTCCCTCGTCGTCGCTCCCGAGGTCATCGTCGTCATCATCTTGGAGCGGCCCGGCTGCTTCGATCTCGTCATCTTCTTCACCTTCGGCATCCTCATCTGGGTCATCCCCGCCGCCCACCTTTACGGTGTCCTGAATCTCGTCTTCACTCTCGAGTTCACTGAGCTCCTCGTCATCACTATCCTTAGCTTGGACAACGGGCTTGCTTGCGGCCTTGGTCGGCGTCTTGGTCTTGGGGTTACTGGTAGCCTTGCCTGGTCTCGAGACTTTGATCGTGGGCGCTGACGGCGTGGCATCAATGTCCATATCGTCTTCCTCACCTTCAGCATCCTCCTCGCCAAGGTCATCCTCGTCACCGTCGGCGTCGAGATCCATGGTGTCATCGACGACGATCTCGCCCTCGGCGTCTTCCTCGCCGACTTCGATCATGTCGTCGTCCTCCCCCTCGGCATCCTCCTCTCCTTCCGCGTCGTCCTCGTCGCTGGAGTCGAGCGTGTAGCTCTTCTTCTGTACGCGAGTCCTCTTACCCGAGAGTATCTCACCACCGATGAAGCCCTCTCGGGCGATGACGGAGGCCTTGGCAGAAGACGAGCTTGTAGGGCGACTGGTGGTGGCCTGGCGAAGCTTGCTGGCGGGCAACTTGACTGTGATATGCATATGCTGGTTAGAATCCGAGGGAGATGATGGAGGGCCGCGTGTGACAGTTGCTACGGCGCTCTTACCCTCAGACCGACGCGATGAAGTCCTGGAAGACATGATCCTGCCGGTTCGACTACTTGTAATATTGTCGCTGTCGACCATGTCAGTAATTGCCGAGTTTGCCTTTTGGGCGGCAGCGCGGCGAGGGCGGGATGCCATGATGAGGATGAGATACAATCCAGGGGGTATATGTGGAATGTGGGTTTGGGGGATGTATGTAGACAGATGATGCGGGAGCGGGTTTGATGGGGAGGCGAGTTGGTTGTCGCGCCGGGCTGGCTGGTGGGAGATGTGCAATGGGTGGTGAGAGATGCAAGGGCAATTTTTGGAGGTTTGAAGTGTGTCTTTGTGGTGGGCTGAGAGGTTGAATTAAGCTTGCGGCGTTTAGAGATAGCCGTGACACGTTCAACTGGCTTTGGTCAGGGTACAGACGAGGCGCCACCAGGCCACCAGGTAGATGCCAATGCCGCCGACTCTCAAAGGCTTTGTGGTTTGTGCTGCCAACCAGATGCCGTCGTCTAAGGTTCCCTTGTTGGAACCAACGGCAAGCCGCACGTGGGAAGTAGAGCTCAAGTATCCTGTACCCTGACAACAGACAACAATCCAGTCCAACCCAAAACCCATCCGATTTGATGTATTCACAGTGTGTTGTTTGTTTGCTATCCAATGGTTTCTTTTCTTCTCCCCCTTATTACGACATACTACTTTTTGACGTATTCGCTCATATATATTCACTTGAACCAATGAGGGCTGGCTGGATCTGTCGCGATGCCGAAAACAAATGAGGAAGGGAGGGAGGGAGAGAGAAAGAATATGACAGGAAGAAGAAGAAAACGTAGAAGATATGCTGGCTACTCACACTTACGACAAGTCTAAATATGCAGGTTCTCGATGTCCTTTTTTACGTCTGTCCCGATGTGGCTTACCTGGCCAAGCTGCAAGAGACCCTGTCGATTGGGTTCCTGCGGTTTCGTTTCGCCGCCCCCCTTGTCTTGGGGCAGAGCTGGCTGTGCTGGATTGAGACTGATTGATTGATTGATTGATTGACTGATTGATGGCGGATTGAATGGAATGGATGAAATGGGCTTCTGACGTGGAGTTGCACTCGATTGGCTCGCAGATCCCCTTTTTTTTGCGTCACACCGATTGAGTCTAGTGAGCTGAACGAGGTGCTGTGTCGTATAAAGAGGCGCTTACTTGCCTTTGCTTCCTGGATTCGGGCAGTGGAACGGGGTTGCGGCAGGCAGGTCGCTTACGAACGATGAGTGATGATGAACAACCGGCTGATTTGAGTCTTGGAGGTTTGAACGAGCGAGATCTGGGCGACAAGTCCGATCCACCGTACGGCTGATATTGGAAGATCAACTAACCTGGTTGGTTAGTGCACGCGACACTTAGACTGGAGAGTCCTCCTATGTAAGTTCGGTAAGGTTAGATGCTTGGACAAGAAGAATAGGTACCTAGAGCTATCCAGCTCCAAGGAATTATTATGATTTGAATTCTTGAACGAGAATGCGTCAAAGTCGCGGTTCATCTCCGTACTGGCTGCGCTTCAGCATTCTAAGTCACGTGAGATCGGTGGCCAGGATTCTCGGTGAGGCTCGGTGAAGGGCACAGGTAGGTACTTTTACCTTACTTGTATTGATATATCGGATTCATCCAGCTAAAGCACAAGGATCTCCAGGTCTCGGGAAAACACAAAACTGAGGCGTTGGACTGGGCTCAGAATACCTATAAGCAGTGCAAGTATACAGGTATAGTTGCACCTCCGAGCTTCAATATTCTAAAAGGTACCAAAGGTATCGACCTCTTAACCGTGGCAGGTACATGCACTAGACATCCGATCGGGGCACGGCAATAACGGGGGGGCAGGGGGGCCGCCTAACAGTGTGGGGGCCCCAGCCGGTTGACCAGCAACTTTAACTGAAGCTGCCGAGGCATATGACATTCATTCATTCGTCCCATCCACAGTCGTTAATTCATACTTTACTGATGCGTCTCGCTTCCCTCCTTCGTCACTCAAGTCACGCTTACATAGCCTAATCTCCTTCTCAAAACTTGTCAACATGGCCGAGGACGATCAAAAGACTGTTGCGCCGTCACAGGGCGATTCGCAACCCGAGCCCGCAGGCTCTGTGTCTGTGCCAACCACCGTAGATCAAGCTCGCAGGTTCTTAGCCGACGAAAGCATCCGCGGAGCGAGCCGTGATAGGAAGGCCGAGTTCCTCAAATCCAAAGGCCTGCAAGACGAAGATATCGAGAAGCTTCTCTCAGAAGTTAATGAGGCAGATATTGCTTCTACTTTGCCATCGGCTCCCCCAGAGAAAGAACCCGAAGCTGCGCCTGAGAAGACCACAGCTGGAGAACCCACAATACCACAGAAAACATCGCCAACACCAACAGCATCTGCAGCCAGCGACGCACCACCGATCATCACATACCCCGAATTCCTAACCCACTCGCCTCGACCCCCACCTCTCATCACCCCATCCCGCGTTCTCGACATTCTCGCCGTATCCGGCGCAGCATGGACGCTGCTCTACGGCGCCGCCAAATTCGTCGTAAGCCCAATGGTCGAGAGCCAGACCGAGGCACGCTCCGACTACTACACGCACGTGAACGAGAAAGCCTCACAAATGGTAGAGAAGCTAGAGAGTCTCGTTAGCGAGGTGCCTTACAAGAATGGTAAACCTCTTCGGTCACAACAACCCGAAGCCTACACCGACGCTGCGGATGACGACAAGAGCAGCTACGGCGACCCGACCGAGATGTTCCATCGCGACATCGGCACGCAGACCTCGCCCCCTCCCGCGTCAGTCACGCCCTCTCCAGGCACTTCCAACGCGAACGAGTCGACGGTCGATGCGCAAGCGCGGCGTCTCGCCCGGCTGAGGACAGTTGTGAAGGAGCTGTCGGACATGAACACGAAGCGGGCCGAAGACACAGCAGACCTGCTGTCTGGGGTAACTAGGCTACGAGACGAAGTCGACAAGGTCCACAGATATCCTACGTGGTCCCCGCCTGTTTCCATGTACGGCCAGGCAAGTTTCGGTCGATCTTCTGGTCAGCAGGAGGACGACGAGTACAAGAAGACGAAAGACGCCATCCGCAGCGTCAAGGGTGTATTCCTTTCGTCGAGGATGTTCCCAACCGCAGCACCGAGATAGGAAGACCCTGCTCCGGCGGCGCCGAGACAGATTGATGGCGTTTCCGACACAGCTTCACCTGCCTAGGCGGCTAGCTCAGATCGTCAGACTCGCCAGTATCAGCAGCAACTGCCTCAGCAGACTGAAATCGGCAGCAACAATAATAACGAAAGCATAATACCTCGCATGTGGAACCACAATAGTCAGGCGAACAACCAGCTGAAAATACTGGAATTCGAGAAGAGGAACTGGACCATGCGGGACACTCTTGTCACAACCGAACAATCACCGTCAAGAACACCGACATACACTTCGATTGCCTCCACTGCCTCCAGGGCTTCTTCTTCTATTTTTCCTTCACGTCAACCGCGAGCGGCACCTCCCCCTGAAAATACAGAGGATGACGCGGTTGGCGTCCACCCGCGGCAAGGCATTTTTGTGGATGACAGAACCCAGAGCGGTCCGATGCGTTTCGGCCGGTATGTGCCCGACCCGGACCTGACATCTCTCACGTCGTTTGCAACTCCTTCGATTCCCCTGAAGGAAGTCACGACGCGCTGGGAACGCAGAAGTAACAGAGTGCCGGTACTGGTCATCGAAGCCAAAATTGTTGCCCCAAAGCCCATTAAGCCCAAACTGTGAAGGAAGAGGTGGTTGTTCGTTTTTGATGGATGGATGGGCTTCTTGGTTGCAACAATAATGTTTTATTTTACTTTTCTTGTTTTTCTCTGAAGCGAAGAAGCGACTACTGCTTTATACTTGTAATATCTATTGTCAGCGGGCAGGAATGATGGAAAGATGATAAAGGAGAGAAATGACTACGTGTATGAATGAAGTGTATCATCTATGGCCGCTGCTTTCAGATATCCCCTTATTCTCAATAATAAGGCCAAGCCAAGGGAACCTCGACATATTTGTGGTTACTTAGATGGCCCTAGGCACAATAGCAACGAAGACTGTGACCCCCGCGTGAAACCGTGTAAGGTGTAGGTGTGGTCCATGTTTTGGTCAGATATATTCAAAGGCAGTGGATTAATTGCGTCAACGTCGACAAGGGACATATCTTCGCCAATTTCCCAGGAGTCACAAGCAGTCACAAGTCAAGGCAGAGAACAGCAAATCATGTAGTAGTCCATGCGGTTGTATTTCCATTCTGGTAGTTTAGCTGGAGAAGGGGAAAATAAAGAGAAGCTCGCTCGTCCGCACGCATTGGGGACTACTAAAACCCTATCAATAACAGCCCTTCCTGTTGTGTGTTGTGAAACACTTTCCGCTTCTTTAGATTATGTGTACATATGTATATACTGAAGTGATGACCGAAGATGTCATGGGGTGCCTCAAAAAAAGACCAAATGCCAGTAAGAACGCCTGTGTTTTTGTCTATAGACAGTGATGATGACGAAGTAACGATGTGGTATCTTAGAGTATGAGAGAGAGAATGAGAGAAATGTAGGAAGATGAAAGTCGTTATTTTTTTCTTTTTCGCTGGAGGGGACGTCGTAATGCAAAAACGTGAAAATCAGAATCGCTTTGTTACCCAGGAGCCAGCCCCAGGGCACATGTTTTGACCCAGCCTTGATAATTAGAGGGAACCATGGTTCAAGGCAATGGTGTCCAGCCAGTACCCCGTCGCTTCTCCGACACGGAGTCTGCGTAGGAGGCTCGTCGCCGCCCGGGAGGAAGAAGAACAACGGCAGGGACCGCAGTACCACCGTGCTGATGAGAATAGTCCGCCTAGTACTTCTCATTGCCGTAGTTGCCCGTCTCGCCGTAACTGCTCTGCCTCACGTGGCCGTGCTGCGTCGTGGGGTTCGAGCGCGGTGTCCGGCCGACGGTGGCGTATGCATCACCGAAGGGATCACTGCTGTTGCCGTTATGCCGAGCACTCGACATGAACATGGGCGGACCCTCGCTCTGCGAGCGGCGGACGAACTGGGCCGTGCGCGGGGACAGGGGCGCCCGGTTGTCACCCGTGAAGGGCCGGTTCTGGTGTGTAGCATAGCCGCTGGCGGCGGGGAAGGCAGCCATGGTGCGGATGATGCCGATGAGCACGACGACGATGTAGACGAGCAGCAGGCCGGTGGAGATGAGGGCCTCCTGGATGATGCCGTTGCGCAGGTGGTTGGTGACGCGCGTGACGGCGCCCGTGACCTCGTCGGTCGTGACGCTCGAGGGCGAGGCCAGGAACGTGGTCATGTCCGAGTCGCCGTCGATGGACTTCTGGGCGCCCGCGGAGAAGGTATCGTTGCCGAAGAGCGGGAAGCTGACCTTGGAGTGGTCGTGCACCCACGTCAGGCCCTTCTGCACCGCCTCGACCTTGAGGCCGATGAGACAGCGCACGACCTCCTTGATCGGGTCCTCAAGGATGGTCTTGCCGAATACGGTGGTGAGGCCCTTGTCCATCAGGTTGGTGAAGACGTTGAGGGTGTCGTTGACGGCGCCTGTCGCATTGGTCACGTAGCCCAAGACGTCGTTGTTGATCTCGTTCTGGAACGACAGGACGACGCCGTTGGCGTCGCGCGCCCAGCCCTCGGACACGCCCTCGAGGCTCGTGACGACCTCGTTAGCGAAGTTGCCGACCTGGTTTGCCAGAGCGGGCACTTGCTTCTCTACGGCCACAAGCACCATGTATTGGCACAGGCAGGAGATGAAGCCAGCGATGGCGAGGGAGAGCACGAAGATGGCCGGCAGGGAAGTTCCGTAAGCCACGGCCCACTGGATCAAGTTGCGGCGCTGCTGATCCTTGCTGATCTTTTCAGCGACCTGAAGCCCGATTTTAGAGGTGAAAGGGTGCGCCCCCATCATCATGAAGTGGACGTCGTCGTGCTTCTTCTCGCTGAAGGTCTGGGCGTAGTTGGCAGTCGATCGCCAGCGGTAGATCTCCCAGTAGGCCATAGGGATGCACACAAGGACGGCGAGGATGCAAATGACGGCGATGAACGCGATCTTGGCCGTGTGGGCGAGCTTGAACAAGTTCTCAAAGAAGTCGACGATGCCCGAGTTGTTGGAGCAGAAGGACAGAGCTTCCTTCTTGGCGACGGGGAAGACGGAGTCATCGAACTTCCAGGCGCCGTAGGTATCGTTGAGAGCCTTCTTCACCAGATCGAAGGGGATCGAGACGGCCTGGCGGGTGAAGTTCTGCACATCGTTGAAATCGGGCAGCGCTTGGTTGATCTTGTTAAGATCGCCGACGAATCCCGAGGTATCGATCTTGACGTTCCTCAGCTTGTCCAAGTCTGGTCCCATGTTGATTTGCGGTGCTTTGGGGGGATCCTTTCCAAAGACGCTGCCGATGGAGCCAATGCCTTGGCTGATCTTACCGAGGACATCGTTCATGTCTTTTTGGACGGTGTCGCCGACCTTGGCAATGTCATCGGTGATGGGGCCAATAGCTTTGTTCATGGCGTCGGTCGTTTTCGTGATGACAGCGGCGGAGACGTTGAGGCCACCATGGACCGCAGCGCTGATGAGACAGGTGTAGGTGGATGTCATCATGTTGATGACAAACAGGATGAGTTCCTTGACACCAGTCAGGATCATGTCGAGGATGACCATCATGCCATGCACGGTTTCGGTAATGCCCTTAGCAGTCAACCGGTTGACTCCGACAGACAGATAGTGAGGCATAGAGGCCATGGCGCTGCCCACATCCTCCACCTTGGTACAGGCTGATAGAGCCTTAATCTTGGCCTCGCCAAGGTTATCGTTCAGTCCCGCCAACATCAGCAACACCCGTACAAGCACAAGGATGAGCAGGATGGTCCATCGGTTGAGCCAGATCTGGGATAAGCGGGCCTGGAGCCCGAGGTAGGGAGCGTGGCCATCGGTCCTGACGACGCCGGTATTTGTCGTCGAGTAGTTGGGAGGATCTTGCGGGCCCTGAGGCTTCATCTCGAAGCTCTCGCCCTTTAAGGACGCCGGCAGGGCGTACGAATCTTGATTCGACCCCATGGTGAGGTTTTCTTTGTGAGTTCTGGTCAACAGATCTTAGTTTCTTTCGTCGATGGAATAAGCTTCTTTTGCTAGAGAATGCAATGCCAAGCGCAATGTAAATGCTGAGAAGCAATAAAATTTGTGTGTGTAATGTGTATGTATCAAAATGGAATATGGCCAGTAGGAAATGAAAGGTAGAAAAGGCAAGCCTTTGAAGAAGAGTTTGAGAAAATTGATTGGTATTATAGAACAATGAACGTTAAGGAAATGCCCCAATAACAAGATCAACCTATTGTTCCCCGTGACTCCATTCAGGAAACAATCAGAGTAACGAAAAGAGAAAAAAAGGTATGAATGTATTGAGATGTGGGAAGTTAGGTGAAGGAATCGCGGGCAGACATAGTGAGTAAGGGCTATCAATGGGAGAACAATAGGAGCTGGAGGATAGAGCATTAAAGACAAACACCACGCACCTCACAGCAAGCAGCCAAGAGCCCAGCTGACCGGGACCGACTTAATCGGACTGGGGTTTCAAGAGTCGAAATTTAGCCAGCCTTCCTTTGTTTCGATTTGGGCTCGCACGCAGACGCTTTCTTTGTCGGCTACGGGGTACCCTCTGGTGGTTGCGCGGGTCCCGGGGTAAGTTAAGCGCTGCCTCTCAGCCAGTCGATTGTCTTCGTCAAGCCGGCAGCCGACAGGCACAAATTCGGTCTTGGCTCAAGTCTTCACGCTGAAGGGTTTCCAGCTTGATTTATTCTTAGCCTTGAGCCGCGTTTAATCTTCAGAGCGGATGCGGTCGTGGAGTGGCTTGAAGATTGATAGGTATGATTGGTATAGTTCACTCCGCCATGTGCTTACACAGTAGTTGCTGTATAGATATACCAAGCTCTTGCCGAGGGACAAGGGCTAGTTAGACTTGATATATGTATAAGTATTGGAAAGACTTTTAACAGGCTGTGCAAGGGGACGCCGAGCCTGGAGTGATAGGCCTTTTTTAGTATTGGAATGGCGCCCATCTTTCCAAAAGTTCGCCATCGCGGGAGGGAACTCTGGAGCTGGCATTTATGTGTGTTGCCATGGTGTCTCTGGAAAGCAGTGACGACATTGGTCGGATCTAGGGATCTTGGAGTATGCCCCGATGAGGAAGTGGGCTGTGCCACGAAGCAATCCAGGGTCTGTCTCTCTCTCGCTCGGTCTGCAAGCAGCAAGTCAACAACAAGTTCACGCAGGCGGTGTCTTTGCGAAGAGAAACTAGGAGGACTGGCGGGGATATCGGCTGATCGGGTGACTACTGCAGCCACTCACGAGTGTTCCTGACTTGGATGCAGGGCACGATGAATGAATGTCCAGCCACCAGATGTGAGGGCTCATCTGGAAGCTCGGGCTGATAGGGAAAAGCTGGGGTCGCATCTTGGTTCACCGTTGTTCAAGCATGAGTGGGCCACCAAATACTGACCAAGACATGGTGAGTTGGCAGCCAATCAAGCAATCTCGACTTGACTTGTCAAGAACTAGTCGCTTGGCAGGCCCATTCGCTCCCACCCGCTCTTCTGTCTAAGGGTCCCGGCCTTTTTTTTGCCACTGTCCAAAACTTGATTTCTGGTACGTGGTACAGAGTCTTAAATTAAAAATGATGTCGGTTTTGAACCCTGATCAGGTCGGCCCTGGAGGGTCGAATACACCTTCCGCATGGAGTCATACCCGATCATCTGGGAAGATGGGAAAGATGGATGGTAGATGAGATGGTGACATGCTTTTGGTTTGTGTCTCCAGTAGAGTACAGACAGAGTAGGCACGGTACGGATACATACCTAACTCGCTCCTCTTGGCTTCCTCTGAGGTTGCAGTAGTTGAGGGACTCGATGGTTTGAGCTTCTCGTCTTTACCGCTGATGATTGGTTGCTGGTGCTTCAACGGGAGCGCCCGGCATAGCGGGTCTGTTTAAGCGCCGAGTTTCATCAACCACTTGATACTCCAGCGTCAATACACACGAGACAGCTAGCTATTGCTTCGGCGCCTATGATGGATGGAAATTGCAAAAAAATCAAAAAAATAAATAAAAAAAATCCTAATATGCAAAGAGCCAAGACTCCAAAAACAGATTTTCTTTTTCTCGTGTTGAGATCATGAGGCACGCTCGCGTCGCACGGTAGAGCAAGTTGCAAGGCGCGTAGCTTAAGCCGAAGTCAGGTTTGCCTTTAGGCAAGGTAATGCAATGCAGGTGGGTTTTCTCGCCCAGTTGCAAAGAAGAGAAAGAAGGCAGATCGCTGCAGGAATATCAAAGTGCGATTTGCTATAAGTGTTTGAATAAAATACATTATTCAAGGCATGGATAAGGAGGGAATGGCTATTGCTTGCTCTGATTTCTACCGGTACAAATATTGTGCCTAATATATTTCTAACAATCCTGTAATCTATAAATCACCTACTCTGCCATATCCGTAGCTTCGTTGACAAGTGCCCAGCATTTTCGCATGCCAGTGCCCATGGATTCTTCTTCGATATCGTTGCTCCACCGGCTACCTGAGTTTGTGCCAGTTATAGCAGGTGCACTCTCTGTGTCAATGTCCTTCACGCTAAATAGCTGAACATGCATCGTCAGCTTCAGATGCGAGAACAGCCAAGGTACACTCCCAAGCTCCCCGACATGCTTCAATCTTTTATCACCAGACGCAAGGCCCAAGAGATCATGCACATAGCGTGAGGCGATTTGTTTTCGAGACTTGGCCTGAACCTCGCTGGGCTCCGACAGAATGCTCGATGGAAATTCCCACAAACCGGCCAAGAGACCTTTCTCGGGGCGCCGGTGGATCAGGTAGTGCCCATCCTCGCGCCGAATGGCACAGACCAGCGTCTGCTCTTCTCGGACCGCCTTCTTGACGACTTTGATAGGGAACTTCTTTGCGTGGTTTGTTATAGTGGGCATACAAGCAGCTGCGTCAGGAGGGGAAGACGGTGCCGCCTTCTTGCCCTTAGTAGAAGTGAAGAAGAAGGACTGTAGAGAGGTCTGCTTCGAAGATTGCACCTTCGCGGTTTCGATGACCTTCTGGTCGGCCTCGTCCGATAGCGCAAATTCTTCGAAAGGTTGACATAAGGTGCATGCATCCTCTATATCAGGAATAGTGGCGCTTGACGTTGAAGTCTTGGGCTTAGACGGCTTATCTGTGTCAGTGGCAAGCTTCAACCCTTCACTATATGCGCGACAACTTGAGGTAATCGGGCAAATTGAGCAATTCGGCTTTGGTGTGCATATTGTTGCGCCTAATTCCATGAGACCTTGGCCCCATCTCCCTGGACGGTCATTCGGTGCCTGGCCGTCTCCAGCGCTGGGATCCTTCGCATCTTGCGCAACGGCCTCGACCAAGGCAGTGGCCGCACCCCATAGAAGATCGATGGCTGCCTTGTCGGTCTTCACGTCTCCAAAGAGGCCGAGTTGCCGACTGAGCACGCGCAATACGTTGCCATCAACCATAGGCGCTGGCCGCCCAAAACAGATGGCTGAGATGGCGCCAGCGGTATACCTGCCCACGCCAGGGATTTTGGCTTGGAGCTTTTCCACTTCGGCTGGTAGAAGCCCTTGCATGTCCTCGGCTTCGCATACTATCTTCGAAGCCTCGTGGATTCTAGTAGCACGACTGTAATAGCCAAGCCCACGCCAAGCAGCGAGCACGTCGTCTGCCTCGGCCGCAGCCAAGTCGTGGATAGTCGGCCATTTCGCCATCCATTTATTCCAGTAATCGATGACAGTAGCAACACGGGTTTGCTGCAACATGATCTCGCTAATCCAAACTTCGTAAGCACGACGCTCGAGCTGCTCACGGAGTACCACAGCATCGGGTACTGCCGACGGGTCTATCCACGGTTTTCGCCAGGGCATGGCGCGCGACGCGCTCACGCTGTCAAACCATTCAAGCAGTGAAGCGCGACCCTCCACATTGTCTAGAAGAAGGGGACGGTGGTACAATGGAGGATGCTGCCGCCCAGGGAATTCAGGGGTAAATGCGGCGGGTGCTGGCTCCCCATCACGACTAAAGAGCTGCTGGGAAAGCTGGGGGTTCTTGTCCCGAGAGCGACTACCTGCCCCAGCGGCCTTCCGCTTCTTCGGAGCAGGTTTTTCTTGTTCCTCATCATTGACAAATTCATCACTAGATTCGCTAGCGACATATCTCTTTTTGCTGGTGCTGCGCTGGGCTAACTTTGCCTGGACAGGTGCCAAGTCTTGTCCGGGTAACCGCGACGCGGAACTTCTTGTCGAACGTCGCATTATGAAAGCCAGAATAGAATAGTGTGGATGAAGCAAGAGTTGAATGCTAGGTTCTGCAGCTTAGTTCTTCTTTACCGTCTCCTGTTGAGATCCGGTGTTCTCCTTTGCAGCCCGACCACGCGCTGCAGCTTGTGCCAGATCGTTTCTGACATTTAAGTCAGCCATAGTCAGTCTGACCAGATATTCGCTGTACTGGCGATACTTACTGGTCTTTTCTTCTGGCTTCTTCTTCAAGGGCAGGCTTGAGAGCGTACTGAGCTGAAATATTGTTAGCGTAAGAGAAACATATTTAAAGGCTCATGTTACCAGGGTGGCTTACCATTCCAGACTCCAAAACCGACAGCAATTGCTAATCCAAGAAAATTTCGCAAGTGTGACATGTTGAAAGCTAACACAGGCTTCGCGAAGTGGTGCTATGAGTGCAGGATTGAGGCATCTGATACGTGTTGCTGAGCTTCAAAGTGGTGATGCGATACAGCAGTGAAAGTGGGCACCGACTTTTCCCGGCAGGCGGGTAGGACCATTAGCGCACAAAACCACTTACAGCGCCACCCCGGACTTTGACCAAAACGCGTCTTTAGTGACCTAGACGCGTCTCCACAGGTCTTTGCTTGAATGATCTTTGGCTTGGTGGCAACCACTCAATAAAGGCTGGGGGCTCAACGATGTCCCATTCACAGCCCAGTCATTACTCGGGAGGAAATGCATTACAACAGTGATGGCGAAATGGAAGGAGCTTGGAGAGGTTCCCGACTCGGACGACGAAAGCCTATTCGATAGCGAAGACTCTCAGCAGCCCGAGCTGCCTCAGCTGCCTCAGCTACCACCAACAGTTGCAACCGATGCCCCGAGCAACCAGCATTTCGATGATCCACCACCACCGGCTCACGCCGAAAACCACGATGGCGATCACGACCACAACAAAGACATTTGGGACATACCGAGCTCCTCGCAAAGTTTAGAAGATTTAGATTATCTATTCCCTGACGACTTGGACCCCTCGAGCTCTATTCCGATACTCGGGGGGTGGGTTGAGACTACTGAGCCAGAGGAACGGATCGAAAGCGCTTCGCCTCTGAGTGATGTTGAAGATGATTCTGCTACACAATCCCACGAAGTTGACGAAGCCACGCCAGGTGCCAAACCTATCGGCGAAGCTGTCAGGGCTACCGAAGATGTCGAAGCTGTCGAGGCTGTCGAAACTGTTGAAACTAACAAACCTGCGGGCCGATCCTCACTGGTCATTGAACTCGGCGTCAACACCGGAAACAACAATTCGACGGCACTTCGTTTAGCCGAAGATGAGATCTTTGCACGGGAGGAAGCTGCCCGCCAGGGTCGATCGTTCCGGCCCCGAAAGCCAATCCAGGAACATCCCTATCTGCTAGAAAGCGCCCACTATAGCAGTCTCTTCAAGTCTCGTGGGATCAGGCCCGTTAGAGTTGCACTCGAGGAAGCTGCAGCGAATGAGGGGAAACAGAAGGATTCGCAGGAGGAAGATTATGAAGAGGACACCCAATCGACGGGTGGTGGGTTACAGGATACAGCCGAGGAGAGCCAGTTGAGTTTACAGCACAATAGTTTGGACGATCGCGACGAATTGGCGCTATCTTCCGTCTCAAGTCGTTCGCCAACACCGACTAGGCGACTGCCTCTTCCCGATATCCAGAGAAGCTCTCAGAATGATGACGACGAGCTACCAACGCTTGAGGACCTTGTCAGGAGGATGCCCAATGGAATACGAGGCAGACCAAAGACACTTACAAAACGTCTGGGGTCGCCGAAGACATCGTCTAAACGAAAACAACTGCGACACTTTCGACCAGCATCCCCACCAGCTGGGCCAAGAGATATATTTGACATACCTCCTTCACCACCGCAGACTAGCCCTGCTGTCTTCTCCGTGACACCCGTTATTGGTGCCAAGTCATCTCGGCGCAGGACGGAAATAGCCTCGATTACCCCCAAGCCCAGCAGCGTCGACATATCGAGAGACACTACGCCTGTTCCTATAGACCAGTTCCGCCAACCGATTGATTTGACCGTCGATGATGATTCGGATTCATCTGGCAGCGAAGATGGCGTACACTACATGGCTGGTTCTGACGCTGAAGATCCTGATAACGCTGAAGCCAGCAGTAGCCCAGAAAGGGCACCCGACCTGAACTTCCGGCGAAAGATTCGTGGCGTTCTCCCTGCATCGTGGATCCGACTCGATCAACAGCTCAATCGAGCTCCTGCCTTCAAGCCTACTCAGCGGCATAGCCCCGAGGCTTCCCCTGAACGGCCACAACGGAAGGGAATTGCCCAACGACGAATCATTTCCCCAAAGCCCAACAGCATCAATACTCCTTTTTTCTTCGATGACGACGAGTCAGATAATGATAATAATACGAACGATACGATTTTACGAACTAATGACCCCGTGCCAATATCGCATCAAAGGGGTGAAGACTTTCCCATATTTGATGATGATGCTGGTTCTGTGATCGAGGACGACCAAATTGATCACATGTTGCCGAGCAGGAAACGCGTCAGCTCGGGCTCAAATCACCAGCGGGCTGGAAAGCGAAGGAAGACCCAGAGTTCATTTTCAGGTCAACCAGGTGCACGGAAACGCCAACAACGCATTACAGGGCTGCTGAACCGGTCGGGCAGCGGCCCAACAACAAGTGTCAGTAAGCGGGCTCTCGATAATAACCCGTCTCGCAAAGCCGCGACGAATGTACGGAGTTTACGACATGTTTCCCCTCCCCGGCTGAGCATCCTCGATGTTATGCAATCGGATGCGCCTCAATTTGTACGTATTGCTGCTCGCGCAGCAAAACGAAAGCCAGGCAAAGGCAAGGCAAGTCCTTCAGAAAAGCAGATTAGCCTTGGCACACGCAAGGATAATGTTGATGTCCATGATGTCCTGCGTAGTTGGAAAAGGGGCAAAATACAGTCCCGCCTGCCTGAACCTGCTCCCCGTGCCCAAGAGCGCCCAATGAGGAACGAGCAGCCTTTGCAACCCGCTTCGTCACATATGGTCTCGGAACCTACTAGAAGGCTACCGAAGCCTCGGTCACAGGCCGCAACGTCTAGGTCACGCTTCTCCAGACCAAAGGTGTTGGCAAAGCAGACAAACCTCGATAAGTTTGTGGATATCGGCCTTGATACGGATGTTGAGCAAGCCAGCAATCTAGAGAATCCACCACCAATTACCCAACGATCTCCAAAACGGAAGAATGTCATCCATAGACAGGATTCCAGAGTTGCTGCACGGACTGCACAGCTTGAAATGGAAGAGGATGAACCTCTAAGTCGGTATGCCTTTGATGCCCGGAAAAAGGCTCTCGATGCACTGTATCGCAAGACTCGTAGGGCACTGCCTACTCCTGCTTACGCTCGTCTCGAGCGTGTTCTTTCGGCAGCATCAGCTGCGCCTGTCGTCTTTGCGCCGCCGGTTGAAGTCCATGAGCATGACGCTGCGGCTGTCCAGGAGCCAGTAACTAGGACGCGTATTAGACCACGCAAACCTGCTCGGCCAAGGCCCTTGGATACAGCGGCAGCGCGATACGTACATGCGAATGACCCTCTACCGGATGTGTTTGAAACCACTCCCGAGCCATTAATATTACCAGAGAATGGCAACAGGCTGATGGGGCTTGGACCTTATGGCACCCACTACACGCAACACTTCGAAGTCTTCCCTTTGGACCCTGGTGTCTTCTTTCACGAGAGTACCGTTTTTGGAGATGGGCGCGTTGTCATGGCATCCGACAAGAGCCGCCTCGGCGACCTCACACAGTCAAGGGGTCATTGTTCAATAACTCTGGGGGACATCGTTTTACGATGGGGGTCATGGGAAGCCCAGACCTCATCCGAGGTAGGATTGGTATTTGATTTGATGCTCGAGCAGCTGCAATCAAGTACGGAGTCTGCCAACAATCATTCAGGTACCCCTGTGCAGGCGACAGATTTCGTTCTGAAGTACCTCCAGCAGCACATTAGCTTCCCCGATAATGATGCCGGAGGGATGTTTGCCAAAAGGATAGTCGAGGTCATGTCCGGTTTTGCCGAACGTCTTGGCCCGCCAACAGAGGTTTTGGCTAGCACTACAAAGCTGTTAATTGAGGTCCTTACACGTTTGCTGATCATATTGTTGCAGACTCTGCGCATCTGCGGGAAACTGAAGCTGTCTGAGTCACCACAGGTTGAGGAAATGCTGAAGAAGATTGCCCAACAGCTTGCAAGAACACTTCTTAAAGCAGATCTTGCAGACATCAGGAACTTGTATGATGACCTCCAGGATTCTCGTTTTCGAGAACGCGGTATTCGAAACGAGCACCACTGCGTGATTGCGTGGGTTGTTCTTATACGCGTCCTGCAAGAGGCATGCATCTCTCGAGCTGGGTTCTGGGACATGGTGGCTCCTATCATGTTGAAACCTGGTTTTGACGAATCAGTGGATGCCCGACTATTTGAGAAGCTGTGGCATGACCTGTTTACCATTTTACCGCTAGGCGAGTTTGACAACCAGGGTGTTGCTGTTTCGCGCATTCGAGATATAAAGCCACTCGAGGGCTGGATCATGCCTCAAAAATTATTGTGCCGTATCTTCGATGTCTACAAAAGCAATCAACGGCAACCAGCTAGTTTCAACGATTACTGCAGAGCAGTCGTTGGTCGATGCCACTACTTGGTAGAGCAGTGGGGATGGCGCAAACCACATACGGTGATCGGGACTATTTTCGACTTCTTTGCAGGTCAGAAGCTCGCACATTTGAGGAACGAAGAAGTTGATCGATCACCGCAATTCCTTGAAGATCTTGCCGAGAATCCCTCCCTGAAGCTCCAGCCCAGTGACCGTTGTTTCCATGTATTCCTGAAACTTCTTGCTCTGGCTATCCAGCGTCTCAGGAAACTTGGACAGCTCAAGGATATGAGGAACCTTGTTGCGCGCGTCTTACCGAACCACGATCGACAATACTTGAAGGAGAGCGATGTACATGAGAGCGAACTGGCTGCCCTGAGAAACCACCATGATCTGCTGTGTACGCTGTTCTGGAGCGCCCCTCCAGCTTTGCGACCAGCTGTACAGGCGATTCAAAAGCTCGTGATTCCGAGCAGTTCTCATACCGCGGCCTGCAAGATCAACATACGGGCCTGGAATCAACTGACACGATACGTTGTCTCCTCTCGAATTGACTTGACTGTGTGGAGGGCTTTCAACGAATGGCAAAAGGACATTTTCGAGCAGCAACTGGAACAGCATAAGGCCGCCGAGGCCGGTGTTCACCAGCAGTTACTGCAGCTCTCGACAGATGCGTCCAAGGGCGTTAGTCCAGATATAATAAGGGGCGTTGTCAACCAGAACAAAAGAGCCGCTACTGACGTCTTGGATTGTTCATTGTCGGCCACATTGGATGTCGTGCGGCACGCACTATCTCCCGACGTTGCCTCCCTGGTGATTAACATTCGTAAGTGGGAATCATACAAATCTGCCCACAGAATATATATGCTGACAATCAAAAGACCAACTGCATCAAGTCTTTGCACACTTCTCTAAAGAGAACCCTGATCTCCATTGGGGTACCCTGGAGCTGGCCGTTGAGACCGTCGACTCGTACCTCTCCAACATTGAAAGATTTATTGCGAGACAAAATACCGTACCTCGTGAACAAGATCGAGCCGGGGATGCTGTTCTGGTAAGCTATACCTGGGTGCGGTTTTCATGGGTTCCCTCACGCTGACAAATCTACCAGTACCTCGATCATCACCTATCAGCCACGTTCTTCTCCATGGCGCGGATTGTTATATCATCTTCAATAAGTGGCCACGCTTCAGAAGCTAGCCACAGGGGCTCAACACCTGTCGAGCATACTGTGTCGGTGGCAGGTCGGTTGGCAGCAGTCTGCCTCCGTGGCGGTAAAACGGTGAGTCTTGCTCAGTTTTGGCTGGGTCGAAGGCGTGATCATACTAACTTTTACAGCGCTTGAAAAGATTCTTCGAGCCAGGCAAGTACGGGCTTTTCGAGAGTCTGCCTTCAAAGCTGCCCCTGCACTCGAGGCGATACCTATGCCTTTTCTTTACGACTCTCATAGAATGCGGCGTGACTGATTTCAGTGTAAGTTGGCGTTCCCCGCCCCGTGTCCAAACGTCACTGACATGGTCTCAGGACCTTAACACTACTCCCATTGGGGTCCTCTTGGACGCCATTGTCAAACCCTACGAAGCTTTGTCATACGAGAATCGACTTGCATACGCAGTAAAACAGCATGGCAGGTATATTAAGGACATCCCAGTAGAACTCGGAAACACGCCTGATTACAACTCCAACCGGGACTTGTTTGAGCGTACGTTGCCCTATCATACAGACGAAATGACCAAATTTGCTGACTTTCTCATAGATGTTATCGCATCACTGCGTACGACCTTGCGGAGTGCAAATCATGCCGAAAGACCAAGTGTACTTGATGCGTCCAAAAAGGCTGTCAAAGGCGCAATGGAACAAGTGAGGCGAGACCTCGCATCTCTTGTGGACACCTCTGAACATGCAAACTACATAGCCTTCGTGCAGGCCATAATCCACTTGATCAAGAGCCAAGGTATCTATCAAGTGGAACCGTTCTTCTCTCAGTTCAGCAGGGAGTACGCGCCTCCAGCCCAGGATCCGAATCTCCAGACGGCTACGATACTTGGATGGGGGCTCAAGCTCGAAGACAGCGTCACAGGGGCTGTGTCAGGGCTTTCGTATTGCCTTTTCTCGAACTTCAAAGCTGCGCTGTTACACGGCAAACTCGAAGGTCAGGTCACAGTAGTGCAAGAGGTGATGAAGAATGTCTACATCATGTCGTTCATGCTGAGCCATATGATACCAGCCATTATACGCACCGCCGTCAAGAAAGCCGAAGGGTGGGTCATTCTCGATATCTACGTCCGGGCTCTGGAGCAATGGTTCGAGGCCGACTGCATCCACCGGGAGTTTGGCGAAGAGGCCATGGGGGGCTTGCTCGCGTTATTGGAGTTTGTCTACACGGACATCCAGCTCCTGCAGAGGATGGAGGTCGCGTTGGGGCCCGAGCGCTTGCACACGTTGACACAGATGACGAAAATGCTGAACCTGATGAGCCCCTCGATGACAGCGTTTCTATTCAACGAAAGCCAGTCATCTATGGCACGGGATCTACGCGCAGCCATCGGGGCGTTCACGGAATATACGCGTGCGGCCGGCGAGTATCTCGCTGGTGTCCTGAAGACGAAGAAGGTGGGCAGCAGCCGGGGAACGACAACGGATAGCAATACCGAAACCGATGCTGCAGTCCTAGTCCCAGTACAGATCGACCCGGTGTTTTTATTTGAGGGTGTGCAGTTCACCTCCTCGAGCTCAGCGCTGGGCTCGAACGAACACATCAACAGCTTTTCCAGGCATATAACCGAAGATATCACTAAGAGTTGGGAAGTTTCTGGGTCGACTCTGACCATCCGGGGCCCCAAACGACCTGCAGGTGATATATCGACGCAGTCAGCTCAGGGGACGCCGGTCCCGAAGTGGAACACCAGGAGGTTGGCGGAGGGATTGTTGGAGGAACTAAAGCAGTGGAATAGCGTGCATGACAAGACGCAGCGCGGGCTCAATCGTCGGTACAATATGGGCACGATCGATAACATGCCGTTTTAGTAGCATATAGATAGAGGACAGGCAGGGGGTGCATACGTGAGCGACGGTGTTTTTGCATGGCGTTGGGGCGCCTCCACGGACAGAGCTGGGGCATCGCTTGATGGCGCATTGTAGCATTTACACCGATCAGGTTGTTGATAAGACATTAAGGGTATCCTCGATCAGGGTTTTGCCATCCATCCTGTTGCTGAAACGGCTTTAAGTCAACCCAGTTCTTCACTCTTGTTCTGAAAATGACATGTGTGCTCGTCAAGCCACAGTCACGTTAATGGATGCATCGATGTTACTAGGAACACTACTTCTTGGAGTTGACATTAGGTAACATATAGCGAATATGGAAGGGGCCTCGATCATACATGTATGGCATTGGGTCAAAGATGTGTTCGAGGAAGGCACCACCACTCTTATTCAAGGTAAATTTCCACGTGGAATCCCCACGTGTGGTTTCCCACGTGCGGCTTGCCACGGGCAGTGTCAGTGCAATATGTACTTAAAGAAGGAACGACTTGTCACTATATACCTTAGGTACACAAATAATAACGCCTCGACATCGATCATAGCATCGAACGAGTCCCTCGAAATGCCACCAAGTTTGACACAGCGTCAACCGAATACAATGGCGGATCGCCTGGCTGTTGCTGAGGGGGGCATATTCCAGCCACTCGACTATATGCCTAAGCTCTCTGGCTATCTTTCGCGCGAGGGCTACGATGAAGACAGTAGGTTCTGACTTCTGCTCGGGCGTTTCCGGAGACCCAGGGTCCTAGGTTGACATACGATGCATCAAGAATGCAGGAATGTTCTTGTCAGGTATTGCGCTCACATCCCTCGAAACTACCAGTACAAAGATGGAGTCCAACAAGTAAGCTGCATCACTTATGTTCATGCCCGATGGGCTCTTGAAATGTCAGCTAAAATGATGGCAGGTCTTCCTGATCTTACGCGAGCACCTTGGAGACGAGAATCTGGACCTGGCAGGCGGTGTCCTTTACGAGCTCATCGAGATCGACTGTGAATACACTGATGACCCCGGTGCAGCTTTCCAGAGATGGAGACACGATCATATGGGCCGCTACGTACGTCTTCTTGCTCATCAACACCTTGTCTTCCATGTTTGTTAAATAAGTACTGATGGACAAGAGCTTCCAGACCGACCTTGAACTTCCGCATGTGCCTCACATGACCACGATCACACCATGTATCATACCAACCGAGAGACTGGCTCACTGGCGATCCCAGCATCCCGAGCGGTACCCCTTTGTCCTCTCTGACTCCGCGCCCCCATCAGCTGAAAGGTTCTCTGGTGACCGCAGTTGCATTCGAAACCGCAGAGCATGGCTGATTGACAATACATTTTACGTATCTTCCAAGACTGGAGGGACTCTTCCGCTAAACAATCCAAATCCTAAAGAGTTTCATGAGTTACAATGGAAGGCCCAGGACACGACTGGCCGTCTCGTCGAAGAAAGAGAAGTGACACTGAAGGGCAACAAACCATCTGAGGATATAGGTTCGAGAAGAGCTTCGGGAGCGAGAAGTACCTCAAGTGGGCAGGAAGACAAGAAACCTCCTGCCCCTCGATCAAGTCTCCTGAACAGATTAGTGGTGAAGTTCGCTAGGAAGAGAAAGGACCACATCCAGGAAGAACGGAGGAGGAGCTGGTTACCGAGCGCCTTGGCGGTAGATTGGCGTGGGACTCACACCTCGACTCCTATTCCGCTTCCCGAAGGTTGTGATGTACCCCATGCTATTTTCGCCAGGAAGAACTTGCTCGTTGACGAAGATGAAACGCTTCCATCGTTTCCGTGTGTGAGTCAAATGCCTGTCGCAGAGTCTAAAGCCACAGACTCAGCCATTGAAGCAGCCCAATCGGGCCTTGTTGGCGATACGCACTCGTTGAGGTTCCGAGGCCCTTTTACCCCCCAACTTGGGTACGACGGAGGGCTCGACTATCATTGGACGTTTCGCAGGCACTCCTTGGATTCATTACGCCCATCAACCAGAGACCCAAGATGCACAGAGTTGGATCAGGGCAAGGGACACAGGCCTCGAGTCGCAAGTGATAGTACAACACCACACATTGTATACCCATTGATAGGAGCTAAGCGAAGAGGATCTCACTTTGGCCTTGACGGTGTGCTCGAATGGCTAGCGTCCAGAGAACAGGCATCGGCAAAGGTATCACCAACTTCGACACGCTCACGTATTGGACACTTTGAGGCGGAGCCTCCAACACCCCATCGAGTTCCGCCTCCTCGCCTTTCCGAGCGACCTCTGAACGAAAAGTTGCAGCTCGCGGGTCAGGAACTAGGCAAACCAAGGTCAGTCGTTCAAATTGATATTGAGATAATGCAGCTCACAACAAGACTCAGTTCCAACCCTCCGCCTGCAAAAACTCTGTTATTTGAGAACATCGCATTTATAATGTCTGGAAACAGATCAGAGAAGCATGATCCTTCTTCCAACCGCAAAGCCGCGATCATACAACTGTCTCCCACTTTATCATCGCAATACACCTCAACATCCGAAACCCATGGATCACGAAGAATGTGTCCCGTCCACAAGCGATCGTATCTTTCTTTCTCTAGCTCAATGACGCGTGGCGAATCAGAGCGTGGTAGCGACGATGATGTTGGATGTCACGAGTGCGCGAAAGAGGCTGAAGGAGAACTTCTCCCTCCACGACCACCCATCGTATGTGAGTTATTGCATCCAGCACCGCGCTTGTGCGGTATATCTCAGGTCGTAAGTACAGAGCGGTTGCAAGATCTTGGGGTTCCTTAGCAATTGTTATGGCCCGAACTACACGAGAATCCGGCTAGATTATAAGCTCCGAGGGAAATCCCCTATGGATCGGAGTTGTTTCTAGGTGTCCAATGGGGAGGAGACGCTGGACGATGGAAATATGTCGATGAAGATGTCGTGTCCTGAGCCGAACGGTAGGCTCCAGAGTCTGGTTGTAATTTTGGCGGAGGCAGGCTCGAATATCTCAGAAAGGAGCCATGACTCAGCAGGCCAACGATTACCTTTCTGCTAAGTTAGTGAGGCATAAATGATCAATAGGTGCGGATCAAACGGGATATCTCCTTGGTGATGCTTGCTATGGTTTAGCCACAGTTAATAACAAGATGTCGATTCACCAATGGGAATATGGCTAGTGCTTCTGTGCATGGGGGCATCGGCGAAGGGTGGCATAAACCCTTATTCATAAGGCATCACTGGCAGATCATGCACAGGTCTTCCCTTGTAAACTCTCTTCCACGAAGCTTCTGACGGTCCATGCAGGGCAAATGCTCTTGAGTTTATGCGATGGACGACAACACCTTCAAGAGGAGAAGTAAGTCTCACCTGATAAACACCAAACTTGGGAGGATGGATCTGCTGACGACTGATATCCAAGGCCGGCCTCTGAGCCCGATTGTAGAAGAGCTGGTCAGCCATTATGAATCCAAGTGCGGTAGCTCCGGTAGTTCTGTACACGATGAAGACGATGAGCTTCCAGAGGACACCAGGGAGAAAGGAAATTGTTGTGATGGGACTGTCAATGCACCAGAACAATGTGTGGGACAGGTCAACGAAGTGCGATTGTCTTTTGACAATGTGGTCACAGTTCCTGTTGGTATCCAAGAGACGCCCTTGGTCAATGGAGCTATGGCAGTAGAAGAAGAAACCGAGGCATTATTGGCATCAGCAAAGACATCTACATCCTCTAACACCAGGTCCAGTGAGGTTCTTGCACGGTTGAGTCACGGTAGGTCCAACTTTCCATCCTTGGAAGACTTGGGCGTATCCCCCACTAACTATTGTATTCCTCTTACCATTTCCAGAGAACAAGAAGTGCAACTGTGCTCTAGGAAAGCAGTGTTTCCAACCTGATCAGTCGGCTTGTGGTAGGTGTTCTGATTTAGTAACACACTTCACAGCACCGATCTCACAACCCGCGTCCACGTTGAGCTTGCTGACTTTACTCCTACTAGTAGACACATCCCCTTCACCAAACATTGGCAAGTGGCTTCAGGTCGTCGATTCTCAAGAATTGAGTGATCCCGAGCTTGCCAGCCCTTTCGTCGAGTGGTGTCCCCTAAAATCCGACCTCAGTCAATTAACCTCACCTCTTCGCTCTACAGCTGAAAAATCTTTGGACAAAGCTGGCGAACCTGGAAATTCAACGACTTCTCAGCAAGTCTCTGCCGCTGCATCATCGTCGCCTAATTCTAGCCACTCCTCTGAGCCTGCAGCTTACGATTCATCAAGTGACATTGCGTCGAGCTCTCTTTCTCCTCCCAAGGAAGGTGACTTGGCTCTGGTTAGGAAGCCGAGTCGCGTTATTTCGCCCACACCTAAGTTACGACGGAAGAAGCGCGACGTGCACATACATCTCAGTCTAACAGATACCCAATTGGAGAAAATGGCCTCTATGTAAGTTATTTCCTGCTCCTTTTTGAAAGGAACATGTACATCTCACTCACACAATGACAGATTAGCGTCGTCGCAAAGCCACCCTGAAGAGGAGCCTGCCTCCCCTGAAAGATACTCAAACTACAAACCTTCTCCTGCTCGTTCGCGTGCTCACAAGAACGCACCCAAGACCTTGCATCACAAAGAGGGAAGGTCGTCCTTGGGAACCCATACTCACCGCAGAATGCCTGGCGAAGATCGTGGGCATAACAAGTACGATTTCGACCTGCAATATGGTCCTAGCACAGATACCAAGTCACCAGAGGGTGAGGGTAAGAAAGGTGATCGACCTATTACCGTAGAGACAGACTGGAGCGCGATCATCCGCACAGTCTCAAGATCGCCGTCGCAGGATAAGTTATCTCCCACGAAAGCCTCATCCTCAAAGACCAGAATACCTGCTCCTGTCCCAAAAGACAAAAAGCGTCCTATGCCCCTCAACCTCGCCGACGCTCATAAGTACGGTGAGGTAATAAGCCAACGCAAAAACATTGAGGTCGTTCATAACCCTGTCCCCACTACCCCGGCTCCTGAGGCCAACCGCAGCACCATTGTTGACGACAACAATAACAACGATGGTTCATCGTCTGTCTACACAAGCGACCCTCCCACTTCTGCCACGCCCGTCATCAGTCCCCTGCACATCAAAAAGCGCACAGCAGAGATTGGCCGAAAATTGAACGTTCTCAAGGCCTACCACGACTACAAGGAAAGCACTACGCCAAATCCCGAGTCTGCAATCCTCAAAACACCCTTCCGCTCCAAGAGTGCCACTGTCACCGGTATGAAGCAGAAGGGACCCGAGGTTCCTGACAAGTCCACAATGGCTACTTCTACCAACGGTTCCTCATCTCCCCGGAACTCGCATCAAGGCATGCGTGCCAGCATCCCCAAGTCGGCTACTACCAGCGATCTCAAGCGTGATGCCCAGCCGGAGCCCTTCACCCCCCTAACACCCTGGCTGCTGGCTGGTAGCGTTCACATCAAGAAGAACCTCTTTGGTGAACATGGCTGGCTCAAGGACACCTCAGCTCCGGAAGTCAAGCCTGAGTCGCAGAAGAATTCCGGATTTTTCGGTAATCTCAAGAAGGTTGCTCGTGATTTTGTAAGTGACGCCGAAGTGAACCCCGCCAAAAGCATGCGAAATATTACTTCTCACTACTATCCTGCCTCTTTACATAACATTGTATTTTCACATAGCTTAAGTATGCATGCTGATACGAGACATTTCTTTTTCTTAGGCCGAGAAGGCAGACTTCAAGAATACAAGCAACCGCCCTCGCTCCAAGATAATTGGCTCCATTGGCGCCGCAGCTGCTGCATCGCCACGCCGTCATGGATCAAGTAGTGGCCCCAAGCGCCTCACCATCTCGCTGGACCCGCGCGAGCAGTCGCTGCTGTACTGCGAGCTCGAGTACACCCTCTCCAATGCGCTCGACATGTACATCAAGACTCAGCTCAACGGCGGTCGCCTCGACCCGGCCAAGCTGAAGAAGGTGTCGGACGGCTGGGCCGCCAAGGGTCGTCCCCGCGTCGTCGGCTTCCGCTACGACCTCGAGACCCAGGTCGAGCTCGTGCGCCTGCACTTGTACCAGTTCCGGTTCTACCATTCCTACAACCACGGCAGCCAACGCCACGAAACCCTGACGGGTGGTGCTGAAGAGTCGACCACGGCCATCGACGCCGTCCTCTACGCCGTCAAGTGCAACGCCCGCATCATGCGCATCCGCTCCCTCTGCCAGCCCGACAGCGTCATTGCCAAGCACGTCCTCGACGCCCAGGCCCTGTTGTCTCTATTGGGTGCTGCCGAGGGCATGCACCGCGCTCTCGCCGAGGTCAGCCAGTTTTTCAAAGTCGTCGTCGAGCGCGAGCGCGCCGTTCGCCGCACACGCGAGGCTTCTATCCGCGCTCTGCCTCATGAGGTCGCCGCGGCCATGGGACAGCATGATTCTTCGGGTTTCGTTGTAGACGACCAGAGCGGGGATGTGTCTTTCCAGCAGCAGGGAAATGATGTTAGTAAGGAAAAGAACACCGAGGGGACTTCTCAGGTTCCTCTGCAGTACCAGCAGCAGACGGTGCCGACAACTGCTCAACGACAGTCGACACAACCACCGCCAGTCCCCCAGAAATCGCAACAACAGCAGAAGGTCAGCTTTTCGGTCGCAGATACTTCGATAGCCGACCAAAGCCAGGAAGACCAGAGCATGGTGCAATACGTTCCTCCTCCCCCGCTGGGTGACCACCAACAGGAGCAGCAGGCTGATGACAGTATGATCACACTGCCGTCCAAGGCCTATCGAGCCCCGAGTGGTGAGAGATGTTTCATCTAAGGATACTGCGTCACGCGACAAACAGTTGCTTCAGCATCTACTACGACGAAGACAGCCCTCTTCTTCCATTTGCACATGCGACAGGAGACTGAGACCACACATTCTCGCTATCTGGTTCTGTCTCTTCTTTCTTTCCACCGGTTTGTACTCTGTTGCCTTAATACTCCTTCTCCCCTATTCGCCTCGTCAGCATATTCGGTTTCTGTTTCCCCTCCCTCTCTGTCTATGGTCCGGCATAGTGCTGGTTTTTTCATGGCAGATTCTACATGGAGCAGGATGAAGAGGAAAATAAGTTCACCGATATCCTCTTTTTCACTCTTGTACTATTGTTCCTGCTGCCACAGGCATCTGCTCAAGCTGGTCATTGGCAAACAACCCCTGGTTGTTCTCTTGATGGGGACTTACCTCGCCTCCACCCGTAAGCAACATACACCCTCGTTTTCCATAGCATCTACTTGAGTTTCTCCAACCTCGTACGGTTGTATGTAAATGCTCAAGGAAGGAGACAAGTAGCGTGGCATTTCTGTTGATGAAGATGGTACTGGCTTCTCCTGGGGTGCATGCTCGGAGGACGGATTGTATAATCCTGAAGCAAATCTTCTAGGTCGCTTTGAATGCCAGGAATATCGCCACAGGCTTGGTTTTTCTATGGAAGAAAGCTTTAGGGACGGGAACAGACAAATGGTTCTCCATTGGGGTTTCCTCGTTGATCACAGCTAGTTGCATGCGCAAAACCACTCAGTAGGGGTCTCCTCTCCGTTCTCTCTTGATAGTCACGTAGCAAGTAGTATTAGTAATGATTGAGCGACATTGCACCAAATTCCTATATGATTTTTGACCTTATTAGATGCCTCGATGTACAAAGGCACGAAACGGACTTCCTCATACTATGTCTACATACCTCACCTACGGGCACATTCCATTTCAGGATGGGGATATATTGCGCATCGCCTTTCAAGTCCATGCCTTCCAATAGGGGGTGAGAATAGATGAGTAGTGCGGGTTGGCCGCTCAACATGCCGAAGAAGCTACACCACAGACAGACTGTACTCAGGGGTAAATGTCTGGCTCTAGAAGAGGGGTTAACATGACTGATTCATCCAGTTGCAATAGTAACAACCTCTCGGCAGAACATTCAAAAAGCCGTCGGTCACGCGGGAAGCAGATCACTGCATTCCCCGCCTGGAGAGACCATCGCATGGGCTCGGATTATTCTGAGACCATATGAAGGTCGCGTGGCTAGATGTGTCTACTAGGATTTCTTTTTCCCCTTCCATCTGCACTCCATGCCCCTCCGTCCAAAAACCCCCACAGGAAAGTGTATTTCTGCAATAGCGGGAGTAATGGGGAATGCATCGAGGATAATCTAGAGAGGGAGGGTTGTTTGTGTCGTCAGTGTCTCCTGATGTGGCTCGATGCCGAATGAGCAAGCAGCAACAATATTGCTTTCCCGATGCGAAAACATCGCCCAGGCTGGCTGGGATCGGATCGCCGCAAAGACACAAAAAGAGAGCATCTAAATCTGATCATCCATAAGGTTTCATCATATATTTGCGGGGTGATTTTATGGGCAATCGAGTTGAATCGACGACATTTTGTTCGTCATTCGAGCATGATTCGGTTGGCCGGGTGACATGCCGCATTCAACATACTTTCTTTCAGCCCTGTAGTTGCAGCGCAGCCAGTGCGGTGCAGTGCTGTGCGTGCTGCACGCTACGCTACGCTATGGCATGGCTGGCTGCTGGCTACTGGCCAAAAGCTGTCTGCATGTGTGTGCGTGTCTGGAATTGATTTTGAACGCCAAAAAAAGTCTCGCTATGTCGAACGTTGATCATTCCACTCAGGCAACTGATTGTTTGCCGTCGCTCACTATACAATTGAGGAGGATGCAAAATGATCTGACGCAACAAGCCAAGATAGGATACCATCATCATCAGCATCATACCGTTCTGTTCTAACGGGGACCAGAAGTTCGGTCATCGTCGTAGGCAGAAGGGGAGAAAACGTCACGCCGCTATCTACCGCACAAGGGAACCGGAGTCCGCGAGGCGAAAAATGACGATATCGGCGGGGTTCCCGCACGTACTCCCGCCCAAATTTTGGGGAGGCTACGCTACCACCACCCCTACTAGGCAAAAAGAGATCCCAGGCAGGCCTAGGAGAGGGAATCCAATCCAGGTTCGTATCGTCGATACTATCTATTGCCGCCGACTTTACCGAACAGGTGGGAAATGGGGGCTAGCGACGAGCAAGTCCCCGAGAAATTCCTCATCGGTTATTCTCCTATTCTCGTTCGAGAAAGAGTCCAGAGTCGTCTTCCCCTTTTTAGAATTTCCCGTCTGGGTTGCTTTGCAGGTAAAACCTGAATCGCCTGCATTGCGCGCGCATACGAGTTGGGGTTTGGGAACAAGCATGGCTGCTTGCTTTCTAGGATCTGGGTGCAGTGGTAACTGGGTCCGGAGAATTAGCTGCCTACAACGTACTTCCACTACATAGCAGGCAAGCAGGCTACAGGCAGAAGAGACACACAGAGTCATTTGGGGTCAAGTGGTTGTTCTTTTTGGCTGACCTGCAGGGTCTTTTCCTCTCTAACCCCTTGCTCTTTTTGCCGCTTGCATATCCGGCGTGTGTAGTAGCGGGCCCGGGCAGTCAGCCAGTAGGTATCCAGCAGCGCCTAACCTTGAGCTACCAACTACTCAGGTCCAGTCAGTCCAGCCAGTCCAGCCAGTCCAAGTCAGGTGGTAGATTAACCCCATGAGCCAGCCGCCGCCATCCCAGAATCCTGCTGCGCGCCTGATACGCTCAAGTGTCTTTCAGGGCAGCACCGCTTAATGCCAGGCGGGCAAAGTAACTCGCAGGGTCTTGGCAAAGTTGCAAGCTTGGGAAACTTGGATCGAAAAGGGTCCAGCATCCATCCATTCTTGCCGTCCATCCCCTTTGTAGTGGGTCGACAGGCAGCTGGAACGGTAAGGCGAGACGACACGAAGGGGGGGGGGGGGGGAGAAGAAACAATAACTGCGGAGCCTGTACTCACACCACACACTCTCACTCACTATAGTAAGTAGTACAGCAATGGATAGTTGGCCGCAATAGGCGAAAGACATTAAGCAATCGTGAACCCGCTGTAGCGCCTTACCCTTAACCTTACCGCCTACCTTAGCGCTCGATGCATAACATTGGGTGGGCATAAGTGAATTGGCTGGATGATGGGGGAAGATGGTGTTCCCATCGGCGGTGAGGCAGTGTCGAAAACAAACTACAGCTGGACGGTGCACGGAGTTCGCGATGGGTAGTGAGGGCCAGCAAGGTAGGCGGGTAGGTACGAATGATATCGTGCACGTTATGAAAACATACTGTACTGTACCTACTGTGCAAATTGTGCATCCGCGGACGACTTGGAGGGGTTGGGGTAAGCTGGTAAGGGCCGGGAAAACGGTGGCACAACCGTTCTGTCTGGGTAGCACATGTGCTACTTGACACTTTCTCCCTGCACGCTGTTCGGGATAAGCGACTTGCCTTTCGGGGGAAGCATCTCTGCAGATCCCTTGGTCCAGATCAACCTCAGCCTTGGTGAGCTGAGACAACTGCGGCCACCGTGACTATGTAGATGATGTCGCTAACCTACTCCGTACCGGCCTACCAATTTGACCTAGACAGCAGTAGCTACAATCGTAACTAGTATGTATGCAACAGAAAGGACGGAAATAGTATCAATATATCACTGCCCCTTCTAGGGGAGATATGAATGATCGACGTTCATAGAGAAACAAATAGACAAATCACGATGTGTGTGAGCTATCATAAGATCATCATCATCATGAAGAAAGAGAGGGAAAAACCTGTCCCTCATCAATATAATTCTCCGTCTAAAGGATTTCGAGGGATTCACATTGTGCATACTCGAGGAAGTTTTCCCCGCCTATTGGCCGAATGGGGGCGGCAAGTAAGTTGGTAAGATAACTGTCCAACGTAAGCACTTTTTCAAGTTCTCTCATCATCTTGTGTCACAGTGAGATAGATATCGGAGTAAAGGGACGGCATCTCGCCGAATATGTGCAGATGCCCGGCTTCATTTTTGCCTCATTCGTCACAGGTAGGTAGGTAAGCAGGCAGGGGAATGGAGCGACAGAAAGATCGACAATGACAACGACGTTGTAATTGTTGTTGGCTGGGGAAGGGGGTCGCCAGGGTGCCGTTGCGCTCTCCAGTGGTCGAGAACTATCTCGAAGAATGCTCGATGATTCGACGAATATCACGGAATCGAGCAATGACCCCCGGGCACCAAGATCGTCGCCTAGCACCTGGCACGCTGGCCAACGCGCAAACGGTTGAACGGTGCTTTGAGGTCATCTTGGTCAATGAATGGGACGGACTGATGCAAAGACCAGCAGTTTGCGCGCCCGTTCAATAAGAACAGGGCCAGCGCGGCTGACGTGCTGCTCTGCGCTCAGCACTCGGCGGCTGGCGGTTTGTCGCAGCCGTTTCGTCGCCGTAAGAAATGATAATTAGGTACTCTCTCCATTGTCACTACATATATTTGCATAACAAAAATTCACTGTGCGGTGTGGCTGTGCGCTTAATGCATACATTAGACCCTCTCCTCGGCAAAGTAGAGACGGCAGGCAGGCTAGGGACTCGTCATCAGATGAAACTGCTCTTTCCTGCTTCTGCTTCTGCGCCGAATGTTGTGGGCTCGGGGCTGTGGTTGCAGAAACGCATGAATCGCTAATGAAACCATCAGCTTCAACGGCATTCTGAAACCGTCAAGACTGCGGTGGGCATAGTACTATCGACTAGTCGTAGCTACAGTAGGAACTGTAGAATCCAAGATCCTATTCTGGATTGCGGCCTCTTGACGCCTATTCAGAATAGTAGTAGTAGTAGTAGGAAAGAGTTCTGAATAATTTCTTTTCTCATGCATGCAGCCAGAAGGGGACTCGGGCGGCGCGGTAGTGAGGCCTCGCTACTGGTCTGGCATCCCTTTCTCTCTGATTCGAACTCAGGGTAATCCGCGTAGCCACCCTCATTTGCGCTGGCCGAAGCACATTGGACAATCAATACCACCTACCACCTACATGCAGCGCCCACCTGCCACGCTGTATTTCGAACTGCTCACCTGCATAGCATCTATCTCCATCTCGTCCAGTCATTTGTTCTGCCGTCGTCGTCGCTTACATGCTGCCCTGCTGCCCTTGTATCAGGCACGAGGCCTGACCAATCCCCATGGCGCCCCGACGCAAAGGTGGCTTGCATTAGATCCCAGTCAAAGGTGCATTTGTACAACGAAGAAGAAGAGGAAAATCCTACCCGACCTGCCGATTTCGACACGGAAATTGGGGAAAATGTTGGTGTTGTTTGCCTGTCAGCTATGGATAGTATCCATCCATGCCACACGATGGGTGATCAGATCAACAACACATGTGTATTTCACGAATGCCATCTCAGAGCTGCCATCCACCACGACGACCACCCTGCCACCTATGTTTCCAAACATCGTAGCCTGTGTATGTATGTATGTATGTATGTATGTAGACGCTCAGACGCACGACACCCATCCACTCAGCAAGCGGTAAGATGTGTATGGAGTGGTTGTACGGATACAGATCTCCATATCGCCAAACAGCAAATGATAAACACGGTCGGTCACTGGGGCAAGCGCGTCAAAGATCAAAAACACACAATATCGTACAGTACAGTACATGCGTACACTTACACAGGAAGCTGCGTCACAGTGCTAGAGTCTAGATGTTGTCGGTCGAGATGAAACCTGTCCGTCAGCTAAGACGGTCTGGTTTCCTCTTGGATCACAAAGGCTACAAAATTTTCTGCTTGATATCGAAAATCAAAAAGCAATCTGCTTCAAATGGTAAGTATATTCGTGGCCAGAACCACGTTCGGCATCTACTGTACAGATAGATCTCTACGATGTGCTGCAGCGCTCCAGGCTCAATACGGTCTGCTGCAGGTCCTGGGGAACGGGTTGCCTGTCAAAGATCGGGAAGTCCAAAACAATAACAAACAGATGATGGCCGTGAACCGACGCAATGTTATTTGACAGTCATCCCAATTCGATGGCTTTGCCCAATCGAGACTCTGATGCGACAGGAGACATCAGACACAATACTTGACCTCATCAAAGCAGTGCATGCAAGTTAATACGACGATGGTTCTGACAGAATGATATTGGAGGGAATGATAGCCGCAAGCAATGTCTACCACATAGGGTTCATGCCGCCTAGCCACCCACATCCATGACAGCACCCTAGTCGCCGGTAAGATTCGGTACGGAAGCGCCACCGTGAAAGAGGATGAATTTCCTGGGGTCACGATGGGCAAAGAGATGCACAGACACGCACAGGGGGGATTGATCAATGTTCCTCTCCTTCCCATGCTGTGGCACACTCCGAACGAGGCTTACAAAGTACTTACAGCAACTGTGTCGCACACGAGAGAGTGTGTGGTTGGGGTTGGTGGGAGGTGTACTGTAGGGAGAGAGAAGTGTGTGTGTGTGACGGTTCTCACCACCACCTACACTGTGCCCCCTACTGAATACTCCGTTTTCCACCGTCCACCCCAACAAAATTACAGCACAGCACGCCGTTGCCCGCCAGCAAGAAAGCAGCCGCTCTAGCGGGCGGGAAGGGAATCTGGACATTCAAGGACTGAACTGGAAATGAATGGATTTGTCCATCATGTCCATGGTAGGTGCAGTAGTATTATTAGTGCCCACCACCAAAATAGAACTCATCTTCCGGTAATAAGAAGGTACGGTAATGCTATACTGTAATCGCCAAGGTTCCCGAGATTCGATAGATTTGCCCCCGACCGACGACAAGTCCCAAGGTCCTAACTTCCCAAGGTCCCCCCATCCAATCCCAGGCGAATTATCGACCCACAACCACCGTTCGTGGAGGGTCTGCTGATTTCCATGATGCGACCAGCTACTTGCTAGACTGTGACTGCCAGACTGCCAGACTGGCTAGGTAGGGTTGGGGATTACCATCTCAGACACGGACCACTGAGCTGAAGAGTATGAGGTGCGTCAAATGCGGTCAGCACCCGCCGCCAGGCTCTGCATACTACCTACTGTACATGTAGGTATGTATGCAAGGGTTCGGAGGCGATACCAACCATGGGGATGTACAGCCTTGCTTTGTTACTTGGAAGTGTCGATCGAGAGACTACTGGCAGACTGGGCTGGTTTTGGTACCTACATACATGCAAAAGGGGAAAGAGTCTAACATAGCCGTTACCCGAATGAATGCTCGTCTCTTGGGATCTCCGTAGTTTGAGATACTTGGTAGAGGCAAGAAGGTAAATCAATCAATCATCAGTCAATCACTATCAAATGCATCCGGCATGATACACTGACACAGTCCCTTTGAAGTGATTCACCTTGGTTGAACCATGTGCAAAGCCTTGACTGGCAATCAATCGTCAAGTGAGTCTCCCACAATGTATGTGTCCTGTACGTAGCACGTACGGGTAGGTTTTAGGTAGAAGCTGCATAATCGGGGGGAGAGAGAGAGAGCGAGCGACATGAACACACCACGTACAATTGAAATGTCTCGCCACCGCAGTAATCGTGCTGTGCTGAGCAGAGAGGCAGCTAGCAGCAAAAAGCAGGACGCAGCAACACACACTAGAACCAGAACAGAAGATGCATATTCCCGACCCACACACTGTGCATGCGCTGCACAAAGCGACAAGCAAGAAGTGAATGACTGCACAGCCAATGGTTGAAGAAACCTGGGAGAAGGGACGGCGGTTCATCCCCCAAGAGGTGCTGGATGTACTGGATGCTAGACCCTGCTGGGGATGGCGTCAAGCCCTTGGCTCAGGCTTCGTAGTCTAGCGTGTGGCGAAGAATGGCTGATTGGCTGGCTGGGTTACCCCCCATAATTTCAGAGACCGGATTATGGTCTGTGGCATGCTGGTCCTGGCCTGGTTAAACCAGGGCTCAGGGGGCCAATCGTGCCAATCTGCTTCCACTGTTCATCTGCGAGGACGGTCTAGCGGGATCCACTAGCAACTTTCCTTGGGCATTTGCCATTCGCTGCCACCCTCCATTAACTGCCTCCATGGCGAGCAGAGCAGCGAGTGTGAGCAGCAGTGAGCAGCAGTGCATTGCAAGCATGGCCGATTCTTGCCCCCCTCTACTACCCTCCTCTCCTACTGGGTCTCTCCCCCCTACCACTCTCCACTTGTACCCTTAGGTTAGGTACCTACCGTGCCGTACCAGAACAGAAGAGAGTCCCCATCGACCTGCGTGAGTATTCGCTTGCTGGCTGGCCCCCCCCATCCTTCCAACAAAATCCTTTGCCTTTCCAGAACCTCTCTCGCCCACCTCCTCCCTCCCCTCGCATCCAATCCAGCCCAATCCAAACCCAACCATCCATCATCCATCCATCCATCCATCAATATCTGTTAAGCTATCGCACACAGCAACCTTCTTCCTCCAAACCACAAACCATACCATACCAATCAGAAAATTATAGAAAGAAACCAAAAGCCAGGCTCAGTCTTTCAGCTCTTATCGACTAGACTACTCTCTCTTCGCTCTCTTTCTTGCTCAATTAGCTGCCCTTCTTTTGCGACACGCAGTGACTTCATTGTTGTTGTTATTGTTTCAAAGCCCAGAGGTCAATTTTAATACCGCACCGGCGAATCCACACCCACTACTGTGTGTGTGCCCCGACCCCCTTTAGCCGACCACCCACCACCCACAGCACAGCTCTCGCGCACGCACCACCCCGACGCTGGGAAAGGGAATCTCACCGCCACCCCAAACGGTCTTTCTTCTGTCAACTGTCACACTGCAACTCAAACGATCTTACGATCATACTACTCCCCAAGATAACTAAACCACCCCCAACCCATCAACCAACAATCCATCCCGCCGGCGCTGCACCAACTTCGACAAACAAGTCCATTATTCTTAGTCTTCTCTACTTTGATCAAAATATACCATAGCCATGTCTCAATACTACCAATACACTCACCACCAACCCACGGCACCCGCGCCTGCCCCTTCCCACAACGGTCACCATGGTCGCAACCGAAGGGCGCCGAGGCTCTCCGTCTCCCAAAACTCCCACAGGCAGTACCGCGGCGTGCGCAGCATGAAGGAATTCACAGAATCCGCTGCTGTCTCGACCTTCCGCAACCAATTTGAAGTCAGCCGGTCCTTCGACCTCGAGGACGACATGGAGTTCTGCCCCAAGCTACTGACCGAGAGCGATGTAAGTGTGCCGCATACACCCGGAGCTACCTGCATTGGCCCTATGTACCATGAGTTACAAAGCCATTGAGGGTTGCCGAGTTCCACACAACGCATCTAGTTGTCAAGGAGCAATGGCTAATGACGAGTCTGTATTCAGATGGTTTCGATAAGCAGCGCATCTTCGGACCGTTCATCTCTGTCTAGCAACTCTCCCAACTCCTCTCCGACGCAACATCCCCAACAGGTTGCCTCGGCCTTCTCTCTCAACTCCTCCTCGCCAGCCTTCATCCCGCCTACCTACCAGAGCCAGCAGGCCACTCTGAAGCTTCACCAGCCCGCCGCCACCCGGGCTCGCAACGCCATCCCCATCATCAACCCCGCCAACGGCCTGACCATGTCCAGCCCGCCGCCCTCGGTCTCGCCCGGCCGGATGCAGCAGCCTCTTGGTCGACGGTGGTAAAGCAGGTCTCTTGGCCGCTTTCCCGTACCGTCTCCATTTGGTATGAATAGAACTCTTTTGGAGTCTTTCCTCTGTAATTGCTCATTCGTGTTTTAAACCGAGAGAACGTCTTTCATCTCGGCGGGTATCGGAACGGACATCAGGCATCGACGACACATCATATATCTTCATGAAATGGGGCGCTTCGAGGGGTCCGCTTTTGCCGACTCTCTCCACTTTACATCACCTTCACCACTCACGACTTGTACAAACATTCTTAAACGACATATTACATTGTGTTCATCGCAAACTTTGTTTCTTCGAAGCGTTTACGATGAGCATACGGCATGTTTTTTCTGAAGATATTCGATACCTCTTTGCTTGCGTTCGGTTTTCACACCGGGATTCAAAAAAAATACCAGGGAAAATATTGGGTGTTTCGACCTCCGCAAGATGGGGGCGGCTTTTGGTTTTCTCACGAATGGGCGTTCCAACTCGGGGGTTCTGCTTTTCTTACAAAACTTAATCGCATCGGTGTTCATACCACGGAGTCTTATTTGGGATCATACGGCAGCGGCTACGATAAAGTCATTATGGGTTTCTTGACGACGAGAAGAAAATACCACATATAGAGCAAGTGTTTTGATGGGGGTTTCGGGTCGCGTTTTTGTCACACATTGCTATTGCACAGCAGGCAGGCCGGGGTTATTTGCGTCCACACATCAGGAAGGGGTGTTTCTTGTTTCGGGGTCGGGTTTTGCTACAATTGGGAAATATCCGGGTCAAGAGAAGAGAATCTCCAACCACAGAGCAATTGGGTTTTTTGCTAGGGGGCGCGCGGGGAAATTATCTGGCGATGGTGCCTTTTTGCGCCCACAACATGGAGAGGGAGTTGGTTCACAATGTCATCGATCTTTTCAACGATGCAAATAAACGGGTTGATATCTTTCTGTTCATCATTGCTGAAGCACACATGTCGTTTCTTTTTGCTTTTTACTGGTTGCTATTTCCATTTTCCCTGTATCAATTGCAAGATTTGCATGGACGCATTGCGTAGGAATACCATTGCTCCTCTTCTACTTCACGCTTTCATATCTTATACTCTATTGGTCCAGGCAAATAGCGAGCGTAGGATATCTGGGATGGGATAGAGGAAAAGAGGTGTAGACCCTGTCTTACACCCCCTCTTAGCAATTCAATCGCTTGGCTTTTCAGCCTTGACATTACCTCAAACTCTCGACTCTCTTGTTGCAATTACTGTGACACTGTAACATACACTGTAACATGTAGAACTAACTTACTGTGACAAAACTGAAGCCACTGAGTAGGTAGCCTCGTTCGTTACGTCTTCCCGGCTGGCCATTACTTCTCCTTCCTGGATAGGTCTTCTGCATATCAGGTAACTGCGTACAAGGGCGATGGTGGTGGTAGGTGGGATCCAGCCAAGCTCCCGTCACCGGGAACTTGCATACACCACGCGGGAATTTTTGTGGTGGCTGTAGCCGTAAGTTTTTCCCCTTTTCTTCTCTTCCATGTGGCTTTCCGTGTTCTGTCTTGTGGTAGGTAAGTATCGGGTATGACATGGCATCCAGACTGTCTGCCTACCTGCCTGTCTGTTTCCTTTTTGTATCGTGATACGATCGTATCAATCGCCATTCGTGTTACTCACCTGGTCTCTCTCTGTGTCTGACTTGGTGTGACGTGGGATGCGGACTGCTGCTCTGAGGCGATCGAGAGGAGGAGCTGAGTAAGTTAGAGTATGTAAGTTGATACGCCCTGGAAAGGCTGGGACTGACTGACACTGGGAATGGGTGTACAGGTGGGTTATGGACGAAATGCCTGTGCCTTACCAGCATACTCATCATGGGATTCAGCATCAGTCCTCTAGATAAGTAAGCTTATGGGTGTATGTATAAACCTCATGTGTCCTGTTTAGATGTTGAATCTAGGCATATACCCACGGTGGTTGATGGGTGATTGACAGGCAGACTACCTACTGTATAATCAGAAAGCTCGCTAGTTGCACCTCTTTTCAACAACTGATCGTGGCTATAGACAACTCTCTCGAGCAGAAGTTGCTTATGGCATTCATACCCTGATATCTCACTCTCGCCATCTACCTCTCTTAGACTTGAATGGACTCATACTGTCGCACCACTCAACAAAGCTGGGTCCTCTACAAGTGTAGAGAGAGCGACATTTCATCCGAATAGGAGAATCAACGAGTGATTTATAATTGGCACTGTTTCGCATAGGGGAAACCCCGTCGTTAAAGAGCTGTGCGTACCTTGTGGCAAGGCCGTTTGTGGCATTTCTCGCATTATCCGGGTCATATTGGAAGCAGCCAGCCATCAAGCTTCTACCGTCCATGCGAGCCACATATATGGAGTATTCCAGAGGTTTCGGGTTATCATATATGTTCTTTCTTTTGAACTCTTTTGGGGTTAATTCTGCTTCGTTGAGAATCATCTGTTTTCTGCAGGACTGAGTGTGGCATGGGATCGACGTTGATATAAAAGAGGGACGGGACCGTCGTACGTGACATGACCCTACATACTATGTCCTATTCATCAGTCTGATGCTTTCATGCCCAGAAAAAAGCAAACTACGAAAACCACATCACCTGTTGTGTGAGACTAGGCGACGATGGTAATGATGACCCGGAGGGATCTCATCCAGCTTTTCTTGATATCATTGGGTGTTTGGCTCATTTACCTGCTCTCAACCCTAAGATTCGACATAAGAACCACTCATAATCTATCTTCTTCAGGCATATCAATTTCATTGAATATAGCTGTGTATCGCCCTTGAATGTGGATAAAGAAAGATAGAGGTGTTGATATCCTTTCTTGACCAATTCCCGTTCCTCTCCTGTCCAAGCCTCTCTGTCGGATGTTCCAACAAGGAAATCAGACAGTAAGCAGACGGACAATAAACCCATAACACGCCGGGAAACAAGCATGGCCGGAGAATTATGCGAACACATGGGATGTGAGAATTGGCTGCTGAGCTCAGCTGACATACTGATGATGGCGTTGCCCAATGTCAGAGAGAAAAGGCTTGAGAAGTGAAAGGATGAGGGAGATAAGCAATCCTTGCCGAGGATACCGAGAGTCTAGCACAGTTACAATGATCATGTAAGAAACAACTGAACATATGTACATACATGGACGACGATGTGCAGCGGAAAACAGTAGAGACGGCGCATGCATATGTGTCCATGGCATACTGCGTACCGTGCAAAATGACTGGGGCAATCTATGGTCGTTGTGAATAGTTCATTGATTCGTTTCATTACCCAAGCAAACCCCCCGCTGCCGAAGATATGTATGTACACAACTATCTATGCCAGACATCGAAGTGAAGATGCTCAGGCATAGGTCATTTATCCACCTCACAACAGCCAACCAACAATACTTACAACCGAGAAATATTCAGAGCGCGATGCTATGCAATTCCACAAACAGTCAAACCATGAAAAGGCGTCTCATACGTTCCCTCTCAGGTCACTCCCAAGATGGACGGGGGACACCATCTCTGCATTCAAACCTCCCCGAGTGGGCGTTCCCCTCTAGCCTACCACGGGCCTACTTCTCATTCCTGATCCTGACCTCTCACAGCTGAGGCCTGGTCTCGGTAGCCCCCAACTTCTTGTTGGCGGTAAAAGTGGCAAAGTACTCATTGAGTGCATCCACAGTCCCCGCGCCCTCGACCAGGCTGACGACGACGCCAACATAGCCGTCGGGCCGCACAACGACAACGCCACCCTTGTCCTCATCGAGTCCGAGCTTAGCGTGGGCAGCAGCGCGGGCGTCGGGCACGCGGCGGCTCCACAGGTCGTCGGCGTAGACGAGGTCGCGGTAGCGCGCCAGCAGGCCGGGGACGTCGCGGGTGATCTCGATCTCGGAGCGGCGGGCCGCCAGCACCGTGCAGATGGAGAAGAAGCGGCTGTGGGGGTTGAGGGAGTCGTGGTGTGAGACCTGGTCGAGGTCGGCACGCAGGTGGCTCCCGAAGAAGGAGTCGGGTTTGGCCAGGTGCGACGCGAAGTCGGCCAGGGCCTGCCGGTTCCGCACCGGGTGGCCGCCGAACACGTACAGGCGGAAGGCGCCGTTGAGCGGGATCTCCTGCTCGAGGTGCACCACGTTGGCGTCGACGACGCGCGTCACGTCGGCGTTGATCATGAGCCGGCCCGTCCGCAGGTTGGTGCCCTTGGGGTGGATGAGCGGGGACCGCGCCGCGTGCGCCGGCGACCAGTTGAGCGCGTTGGGGCTGTAGGCCACACCGTAGCCGCTGGTGAACTCGCACGACTCCTTGAACGTCCGGATGAAGTCGTTGTCGTCGTCGGCGCCGCCGCTTTGGACTGCGGGTTTCTGCTCCGACGCGGCTTGCACCGTGTCGGCCGAAGGCCGCGTCGAGAAGAGCTTGGCGTACTTGTTGTCGAAATTGAGCAGGTTCTCGGCCACCTCCTTCCGTTCGGGCTCGTACGTTTTCAGCAGCTCGCGGTCGGCAAAGCCGGCCTCCACGGCATGGATCTTCCACGCGAGGTTGAGCGCGTCCAAGAAGGCTGTGTTCATACCTTGTCCGGCTTTGGGCTGTACGAAGAAAGGGGGTTAGTTCACGGACAGTGTTTGAATTGGAGGAAGCAAGGCAACCAGTCAATCAACTTACGCTGTGAGTATGGCAGGCATCACCGCCGAGGAAGACTCTTTGGTCGAGGGTGTATCTGTCGGAAATACCCTGCCCAATGGGATAGACGGAGTACCACTCTACACGTTCCCACTCGATCGAGTAAGGCTGTAGGATCTTCTTCGCCGTTGCTTGAACCTCTGCCTCGGTGGCCGTCTTCCGAGGGTGGAAGTCGGGATCTGTGGAGGAGGCAATCTGGATATACAGCCGGACCATGTTGTCTTCACGGGGGATGACCATGATTGATCCGTGTTCAGAGTGGATGGTGCATTTCATCTACAACCATGTTAGTTAACCGTCATGTATTAATATGCCGTGCATATTTCTCTCTACGAACCTTGATATCGGGGAAATCGGTCTTGACGACGCCGTCCATCACACCCCAGACGTTAGAGATAGGGTCCTTGTGAGTGATGCCGATTTTGAGCTCATCTCGCACGAAGGAACGAGCACCTTCGCCACTGAACAGGTACTTGGCATGCACCGTCTCCTCAAAAGTGCCATCGGTGTGCTTTAGCTGGACCTCGACGGGGTACTCCGGGTTGGCCTTCTCGTCCGTCTTGAAGCCGGTGATGGTCCAGGGCCGCTGGACCTTGTTGCCCGACTTGGCGAGATCGGCGATGAAGACGCGCTCGATCAAGCCCTGGTGCAGCAGCGTGGTGAAGGGGTATCGCGCGTCAATGAAGCTCGGGCAACTCGCCCATGTGCCCGTCCGCACGATGCCCTCGCTGCCGCTCTTGGGCGGGTCCCAGAAGGCCACCTCGTAGACCCGGGCCGGCTTGTGCGCCATGATGGCCGACTTGAGGCCCATGTTGCGCAGCAGGTCCAGCGACCGCGGCTGGATGCCGTCCGCGCGCCCCGTCGGGGTCGGCTCGGAGCGGTTGTCAATGTGCTTGATGGAGTAGCCCCATCTCGCCAGGCAGGTGGCCAGCATCAAGCCCACTGGGCCGGCTCCTACGATGACTGGTCCGGGGAGCGTTAGCCTCTTTGCTTCTGTTGGTCCTGGCGGACAAACAGGACGAGGTGGTGGTGGCAGCAGCGGCGGGGGGTTGTCTCTGACTTACCAATGTCATAGTACGGCGACGTGGGCCGTTGGGCGGGTTGAGTCTCGATCATGGCGACGATATGCGATGTGAAGGGGTGGCGAGCAGGTGGTCGGTGATGCAGAAGCAAGGTCTATCGATGAAAAGGGCAGGCAGGGCGGCGGGCAATAGGCTGTAATACAGCCTGATAACGAGGAAGCGAATCGGAAGGGGGGCCGAAAGGAAACTACGTCTATATTGGGTATCTCAATGCAACATCGACAAGCGAATCCAAGAACGTCTTGATGTTTTTCCGTTTGTCTCTCTTGTGTCCTTTTTATTACCGAATCCGCTTTGGACAAACCACACTGGGAGAAGAAATTGGGAGTCAAGAGAGGCGAGAGAAGTAATAAATGAAGAGAAATGACAGATCCTATATAATAACTAGGTGTGTGTGTGAGTGTGTGTGGTGTGGCCTCGCCGGTCAAGCCGAGTTGCTTGTGGTCTTCTCCAGACCGATGGATAGATCCGAGACGCGCAGAGGAAAGCCAGGCGAGATGGACACGCTTGCTACGGGCCCTTTCCTCACGGCATAGGTTTCGGGAAGGAGCAGGTCCTCTCTTGGGCCGAAGGCATCATTCCTAGTATTCCAAGTGAGCGGAAAGATGGGGTACGAGCTGGGGACAAGACTCCATCCTGGGGAGGGCTTATCCACTCGTATCACAGGGTGCTCCACACACAGGGTGGGAGGCAAGTGGAAGGGTGGAAGGAGGTGGTTGCAGGTGAGCAGCAGCATAGCTAGATAGTCAGTCAGTCAGTGAGTGACCTACAAGTCTAGTACGGTAGTCTGTAGGTAGTTTGCTATGCTGCGCTGGCTATTATTGCCTGTCTTCCGTAGGTATATGTGGGTGTGATTTAGTCGATGGTCGTCTACTTTGCGTAATAAGCTGGGGTATATTTCCCCCCTAGGTCACCAGTCACTCACTAGGTTACTTGGGTAGCTCAAGGCCGCCCGTGGCCCCGTGGCCACTGAAAACCGAGGAATTGGGGGCAATGATGACCGTGACTTGACTAGGGGAATTGGAATTTTTGGGATTTGGCGCCAAGCTCCAACCTCTCTCCCCTGTTATCCCCGTGGGGCCTGGGCCGCGTCTACAACGTCCTTCCTTACATTTTGCTGGAGCCGGGAGGTAGACACGGTAATCAAGAAAGGCGGGGCCGAAGCGGGGTGCTCACGGCTGAGAATCTCGGCTTTGAAGAAGGGCAAAGCTACCAAGGGGCTACCAAGGGAGCTGGAGGCATTGGCAGATTGCAAAAATTCTCCCAGCACTGAGTGCTTAGCTGAGCCCTGCCCCAAAAGAAGGGCATGGTTCTACTACTACTACTACTACTACCACCCGAGGACTCGACATCTGCTAACGACATTGTTAGTAATCCCTAATCCGGGGCAACTTGTCGCACCTTAATCGACCCCGCATATCACGTATCATCGCTCCAAATACCATGTTGTGATTTTGCATCCTTAGTGCATTGCAATTCCTTGCCAGGCACTACCAAATCGACATGTGAACCTATGTGTAAAGAAGTTATGTGACCATGAGAACGAGGCTGGAAGCAGTTTATGAGTGCAGTGTCTCTTGCACATCGCTGTGCATGCAACACCACTAGGTTGGATGCTAAGGTTAGGTACTATCAAGCGATAAGGTCAATTAGGTAGATACGAAGATTGAAGGTGGTCAGAGCGCAACTGTCGACTCCTATCCTCAATTGAAGCCCCTGGCTATCCTGAGGTAAATATGTAGGTACGGTGAATATGTACGTAACAGCAGGTGAAGCAAGGCCTGCATGATTACGTGTGATTATCTCATGTAACTGGGTCAGAGGTTAAGTGAACATCAATCCAGTATCTACTACAAGTACACCGTTTACTATACTAACCTATATCAACAGTCTTGGCCCGACTCTTCGATTTCCCCAGACACATTGATTCGTCCCAACATCGTGGACAGCAACGGGGTCTCCCATGCATCTTTCGAGCCGTCATATTTGCCGACACTCTTTAGGCTACCTACTAGAGTTCTATCTCTTCTAGCATTCAGGGCCGCAGGAAAGAGCAACCAAGGGCGCTGGACTGGGACACCGGAACAGGTCTTCACTGCAAGCCAGACCCATCAGAATGGCCTGCAGCAAGGGTGCCGATGTACTACCGTATCGATACCCTCAGCGCGTCGACTATGATTTCGGGGTATTGGTATAGCAGAGTCCTCGCCGACGACATCACGATAGAACCGCTCCAGCTAGGCATGTGATAGTTTGGATAGGTATAGCGCTTGTCCGCCACAGTGCCGGGTAGGGCTGTGTCAGACATGTGCGACAAGATCTGGTTGACGGCCAGCCCCGAGGTGGAACCTAATGTCGTGATTTCCTCTAGATGCTTAGCGACCTGCCGCGTCCGGTTCCCGAGAATAGGTACAACCCCACTCTTGCCCGGAGTACCTGAGTCGAACCCTTGATCGAGCTTCCTCTCACTATGGCTGAGAAATCCGAAATCGCGGGGCCAATTGATATGGCCATGACCAGTCAGAACCTGGTCGGGTCCTGTGAAACGCGTCGTACTGCAACAGCCCCCAGATACAAAGTTGCTAAGCAGTACCAGAGAATCTCCCATGCCCAAAAAGAAGCTGAAGAGGTTCGGCTGTGGCGGGGATTCTTGCCATGGCGAGGGTTATTGCTGGTGGTAGCTGAAGTTGCTGTGCCTTTGAAAGTCACAGCACCGCCCACACTGAATATGCTGGATATAGTTCTGTGTGATACTCAACTTGCATTCTCGACTTGGTTCGTCTACGTCTGTCGTACGTGCGATGCTACTTAATTGCCAGCCTCTTGAGTAGGAACTGGAGCCCCTTGAGTTGTACTTATTACCAAGCCACGTAGGACAAGATGTTGATATATGCCACACTATGTGCGCTTCTGCTCATACTACCTCTTATGGATGAAAGTGTATGAATGAGGCCTCGTCGGCGGAGTTGTAATAGTACCTGGGTTGAACGTCCATAGGAGAGGCCACTGCCATGGGCGGCTTATTTGCGACCAACCTACTGGTTCTCGACACGAATAATGTCACATAGATACAGTCCACAAGTGGGTAGCGATGATGTACTGGTTCTGGTTCAAAGCGATGGGTGTCAGGAAGAGCAGGCCGACCCCAACAATGCTGGCATCCATATGTAGCGATATACCGGGATGGGTACCATTAGGCAATGACATTTGGTATGAAAAATGGTGTTATGTGAATGGATACGGCGCATTCTCCGTCAAAGTTGGAAAAGACGGGATGGGATAGGCGCTAATTCGTGTCTGCCATGGTCGACGTGAATAGGAGGGATGAGCCGGATGACATGCACACAGAGCGACCGACATTTTGCAGGCATCGGATCCGCCTGATGTTGTGATTTAATACTATCATTGATGATTAGCCCACCCAAGATCTAGGTATATTGTAGTGGCAGTTGCTTCATAGGTATATTCTGTAAAATGGTTTCTTTCGCCTCAATAAATGTTGAAGTACTTTGAGATTTTCTCTTCCATAGATCGCATCTGCGTGGCGGGAGGAGGAGCAGAGGAGGATGATGATTATGACCTGAAGGTGTAACGAGCATGATCCCTGCTTGCTACTTAAGGTTAGCATCTTAGCCCTCCAACCTAGAAATGGCTGCAAACAGCCGCGCCCCGGAAGGGCGTAAAAGTCCTACGCCATGCCAACAGCCTAACCTAACGCATAAAACCATCAATCTACATCTCACGATGTTTGGAACGGTATATAGAGACGTCCAGGCCATGCTCGCCATGGCGGTTTGCTCGCACGGGCATGCTGTCAATATCCGAGCTTTTCATGCTGCAACCAAAGCAGCAGGTCGTGATTTGTTCCCAGCTGCCCAAGTGGCCCCATGACGTCAAATCATGACCCCGCCGCCAACCACCATGTGCTGGGTGCTTTGCCGGCCTGGCGCCCCAGCACTGCACCTGACTGGCTGCCCGGGCGCGACACCTTCTGCATACATGACTGGACTTCTGTGATGAGGGACCATTATCGAGTCAGCCGTCGTATTCTACTGATTGGATCCCGTGCTGGCTGAAGAGGCATTTCCCCCCCACTGTTCAAGAAGAGGAAAGGGAACTCTGCCTTCTGGGCTGAAAGAACGCGTTTCTTCCCTTCTGGAAGCTTTGCTCTGCCTCTTTTGGAAGGCGAAAAGAACCAACAGTATCCCATTCCAATAAAGAGGCAGCCCGCAAAGCCGCATATACACCATACACCGCCTACGAGGTCTGGACTCGGCACTGCGCCCGTCCGCATTGTCATCACACCACCCATTGCTTTTCCGACAACACTGCACTGCATATGCGGAAAAGACCTATAATAAGAACCCAAGCCTTTATCTGAACGACAAGGACACCGCTGTTCTCATACTTCACACGACCCCGACGGCTAGGTTGGACCTGGATTGTACGCCAGGACGCCTGGTCAAGCTTGCTTCACAAGCCAGTTGTCAGCATTTTGACCTAACGAACTCTGTATACGACCTAAACCAACAAGGTGTACGCCGCCACTTGAACTGTCAACAGACGACGACCACACGACTCGCTGCAAGAGCATACTTGGGACAAACGGCATACCATATCAATATCACCTACCCCTGAAGAGCAAATCAACAAGATCGTAAGCCCAACATGACGGGACACGCAGGTGGCTATCGCGACTACCGCGACCACTCGCCCGACTACACCTATGCTGGTGGTGCCAGTATGCCGCCGCCTCCTTCGGACCACGCATACGACCGGAGGCCCTCGCCGCGTCAACTACCGCCGCAATACCCGCCATCATCCGCCACCGGTGCCTGGGGCGCATCACCCCGCGATGCAGACCGCGAGCCCCCTTACTCGCCCACCTCCCTGCATGTCCCCCGCTCGGCACGATCACCTCGGCCAAGGTCTCTGCCTCCGCCCATGGGGTGGCGGTCGTCTTGGTCTCGTGACGGCGACGATGAAGAAAGCTATTACTACAAAGACGGCCGAGACAACAGACGCGATCCTCGGGAGGGTGGCGGTAGTCGCCAACGGGACCGTTCCCGCTCTCACTCCCGCCACCACAGCGGCGACCGCGACCATAAACGCGAAGAAGAAAGCTCGTCGCCCCTTGAGAAGGCACGCAACCTGCTCAAGGACACTTTTACGGACTCGACCACAGGGCTGGGCGTTGGCGTAGTCGGGGCCTTGCTGGGAGGACTGGCAGCGCGTGAAGCAGCCGAGGCAACATCACATCACGGCCGCCACCACTCGCAGGACAGCAATGAAGAGCAAGCCGCCGCGCAGCGCAACCAAGCGCTCGCTACGATAGTCGGCGCGGCTGTGGGTGCCCTTGGTGCCAACGCGGTCGAGAAGCGGCTCGAGCTCGGCCGGGACCGGGACCGTATTGAGCAGGAGAAGCGGGACCGGAGGTATCCTCGACGCGGCAGTCGTGGCGGTGACGGTGACGACCGGGCCAGTTTGGCGTATATGGATCTCAAGAGGAGGGGTGGCGGCGGCGGTGGCGACTACGAGGTCATCGAGAAGAGGGAGGTCATTGGGCGCCCACGGTCTGGAGACGACTACTACGATCGCAGGTATGGCGGTGGAGGCGGCGACAGCAGGGAGATGGTGCTAGCGCGGCCGCGGTCCAAGGACGGCTTTGACCGCCAGAGCGGTGCAAGCGGTTGGGACTGGGTGGATGATGCCGCCGCCATGGAGTCGCAGGTGTCGAAGCGGGAGTCCATGCGGGGCAGCGGCCGCGGCGCCGTCGAACGGGAGATCGACCCGGAGGCGAAGAGCTGGCGAAACGTTGAGGACTGGGTGTACAGTGATGGAGGAGCCCGCGCAGCGGAGCTTGAGAAAGAGAACTTTTACAGGGAGCGGGAGAGGAGAAGGAGGAGCGAGGAGGAGCGGTACCGGTACTGATTACTTGTGTAATCAGCAACTCTTTTCTGTTATATGTGGACAGAGATCGAAATATAATGGGCGTTTTGGAAAGACAGAAAAAAAGACCCGGTAGGTAAATGGTAATGGAATGGGACTTACGACTTTAACGACTCTACTACTACTACGTATCTATAAGTACTATATATTAGCATTGCAAAGCGGGCAGATTGATTACTGGGAGGATTTGCTTAGAGCGCTATTACATATTTGGTCTATACTTTGGTTATATATATACTTAGCTGCCCAGAATCGCCCCTTGTTATATATATGGAATCACTATTATCTATCTGTTGACTCTCAACTGAATCATGGCCTGTGTCAGAACACTTCCTGAAGTAGCTGAGGTCTGCGTGGCCCTGATAGTGCGTACACTCACCATGCCCCTAGTGGAGTGGTGGCCATGAGTCGGGCAACTAGTTGAGTGGCCGAATTGAACAAGACCATGCAAGTTATGTTGCATCCTTTAAATAGAGGATTCACTGTTAGAACCACTTGAACTTTATACTGTTTAAAATTATAAACCAGTCTTCATATATCAACAAGTTTTACCAAACCCGGGTTGAAAGGGAATCCTTGGATTGATGTGATAAGGTGTTGATGCTGTTGACGCTTGGCTGACAGTGACGTGCGCCACACCAGCCCGGGCCAAGTATCAGATTGAGTAGCGACCAGCCACACAAGTGCTTGTGTGTGTTAGACTATGACGGAACCCGAGCTTCCACCTTTTGGATATGTAAGTCTGTCTGGACTCTGTAGAGCTACCTCTGTTACTGTACTGTAGCATCAGGCACACGGCGGCACATGAGCTCCCAATACACACCACTTTTGCCTCTTCATCCATGTGACATTATCGTATCGTAATTTGATGTTGAGCTTCTTTTCTTCCTTTCCCTCCTACGTTTGATTACTTATTATTGACTCTCGTTTCTCCCCGCCAATCCCGAAACCATATCCACTGGTCTGGTCTCCCTTCACCACCACCACCACAACAACAACCATACCAACGACACGACGTTGCTCTCCCTCGGGTTTCACACCACTTGCCAACCATGCGGTTCTCTCACTCGATACCCGGCGCTGCTGCCGACGCGACCCTGCTCTTGCTTCTGCTCGCCCCGGCGGCCAACGCCATGCTGCAATGCGAGTCCATCGTGGCCGACGGGAAAAAGTTCAACCTGAAACCGCTAGGCGGCGCGCACTCGGTCGTCGTCAGCCAGCTTGACAGCCTCGGTACCAACTACGTCAACACGACCTACACGACCGACATATGTCAGGCTTTGAAGCGCAAGGGCGATGTTGACAGGAAACTACAATGTCCTCAGGGCACACGAGGTATGCGCTATTCCGGCAGCGTCTGCCGTCTCTGTGACGATTTGTTCATACGAAGCTCAAAACGCGTGATTTATGAAAAAGAAATTGATACCATGTTGCTAACACATCTCGTTACCTATCTGTTTCATAGTCTGCGCATTAGAACATTACATCGGAAACGATGATAAGAAGACCGACAATCTGCATTCCGTATTCCCCATCGCAGGCGAGCTCAAGGGTAAAGATGGTGGCAGCAATCTGGACCACGAGGCCATTCGGCTCAGCACCAGCGATTCGAACTCCGATTCCAAGAAGGAGGGTGTCCGGCTCATCCTGCGAGGCGGCGTAAGGACTGACGAACACGACGGGTCTCGCAAGAAGCAGCAAGCTATCATCGAGTTTGTCTGCGACAAGGACAAGGAAGGCACCGAGGGCGAGATCAAGCCCGAGGACGAGTACGACGATACGACAAACGCCGCCACGGTGCTGAGCAGGGGCTCGCCGACGGATCCTCTCCTTTACGCCGCCGACGAGGGAGGCGACAAGGATAAGGACAAGGAGCCGAAGCCTACGGGGCCGGTGCAGCTCGGACCCGCGGATCGCGCCCTCATCTTCGAGAGCTACGGCGCTCTGGATAGCGACAAGGATGTCGACGTGTTGCGACTCACCTGGAAGACGAAGCACGCGTGTGAGAACAGCGCAGAGAACGGTGGCGATGATACGCCCAGCAAGTCTTGGGGTTTCTTCACCTGGATTGTTATCCTGTAAGTCTGGACCCTTTCTGGTTTTCTAGTCTGAGTTTGGGAGTATCTCGGAAATGAGTGCTAATCTGATTCCCCCTCAACAGTGTTTTCCTCGGTACGGCTGCCTACCTTATCTTCGGCTCGTGGCTCAACTACAACCGCTACGGCGCCCGCGGCTGGGACCTCTTGCCCCATGGCGACACCATTCGAGACATCCCTTACCTTATGAAGGAATGGGTGCGGAGAGTCCTCAACACAGTGCAAGGCAGCGGCGCGAGTCGGGGCGGATACAGCGCGGTCTGACTTGGTGGGAAGAAGCAAAAGGATAGAGGCTACCTAGACTGAGAAGCTAGTGCAGTCCAGTTATAGGGATATCGCATTTCTGGCAGTAGAGAGAGCATTTTTGTGAAATCAGACAATAGGAATCGGCGTTTGCGTTTTTCTTTCTTCGCGTCTGTGTTGGGATGTCTTGTCGCGCGAAAGAAAAGACGAGAAATTGCGATTAGGTTGGCATACGTACGCAGGCTGGGGGAAGGGCTCATCAAGTGTATTATATGCTCCCCCTAAACAGAGAAGAGGACAGAAAGAAGGATGCCTCTGTTGCTCGTTTACGTAAAAGAAGTCGTGTTTTTACGTTTCGCGATCCCCACGTACGTCTTGGCCGGACTCGGCACCCGCTACAATACAATGTAGTGCCATGCCTCACTGCATTGGCCTGAGCTGAGCGGCCCTGGCAATCGCGAAGCGAGCAGAGAACTGAAATGGAGGCGATGAAGGCATGCAACATAGTGTGTCCTCCCTTGTTTGAATTCCTCTGTTGGGATTTTATATAATTTGTTACATAGACAAACCAATGCTTCACCCTCCCCTGGCCCAGCCAAGACTCACTTCCCAAAACAATAGAAGATGTCCCTTTATATGCTTGGACTCACAATCATTGGCGGTAACTTCACGGAATTGATTTCTTTGGTCACCAAACACAGTGTTAGCAGCACAGACCAGACAGACAGCCCCTTGTAGAGATCGCCGGACCGTACCATCGCGACCCCTATTCCACCTTTGAGGACGCACCTTGCATGGCTCGCGGAGGCGCAACCTGGGCATTACAGAGTCCCGTCATCATTCCATGAGAATATGAACGAACCTATACCTGACAAGAGCGCCTGGAAAAAGCTTAACCTTATATGGACGGGGTAGAGAGATCCTGTCCGTATCTTAGTTATATGCCGATTTGAGGCCAAGTTGCAAACCCGACTCGGTTTAATTCACCAAGTTCGAGAAGACTCGCCCTCACGTTGCCTTAAGTTTCAATAAACCACCCATCCAACATTAGAGGGAATATCCCCGGCTTTATGAATCGGTCACGAAGGCAAGCGGCGCCAGGTTATGGTTGACGGCCTCGAGCGGGTCGCCCGGAAGGTTGAGACGTACAACGTGGGAGAATTGCCGCAGTCCCTCAGGATAATTCACTACTACCACGAAGCCTGGGACGTGTCGCAGCTGGTCAACGGTGCCAGCCAAGTTGCTTGGGAGGTGGAGGGACATCAGAAGACGAGTTGATGAGCTGATCGGTCAGGGAAAGTTGGGAACGCGCATCGGGGATCTCGCCTCAAAGGTAAAAGGCTAATGGTGCAAAGTTTAGTTGGAATGAATCTACTGCCAGTCCCAGGTTCCAGTAGGCGGTGCTTCATGGCTTGTGAGTACCCGTGGACAACCAGATCCGGTCTGCCATCTCGCCACACAGGCCTAGAAGCCAACAGTATCTGAGAAAGTTGTTATCCTTCGACCTCGATGAGTTGGCCACTCAAAGGGCTGAGATACGACTCATCCTGGGATGCTAAAGTCTGATTAAGATGCTTGGCCATAGGCAATGAACATATTAGAGGTGCGATCATATATGCTTGACGTTCACCAAACGTTATACCGCTACGGATACATCATCCGTAAGTTCTTACATTGCAAGCGGCACTCCTGAGGCCTAGCGGCACTCCGATGGAAAGCCCACCTATATTTGCGGTAAGTAATTAAGCTGTGCGTAAGCATGGGCGTAGGCATAGTAAAAGAATACTCATCTGGACAAGCCTGCCTACATATGATATGCATATGGGATCTTTATTGGTGTACTCCTACTTCCTCCGGCTTTTGGACCAGTGGCGCTTGCTTGTAGGGTTCCGTGTTGGCTTTAACGGCGAGAATTTCGACTTCGGAAGCCAACCAACCTCCAGTGCCTTTCCCGCGAGGAGCTTCTCGACAGCCTCTTCCCTTTTTAACCTGTACATACCGACCTGTAGTAATTTTGCTTAGCCCAGGTATAGGTAAGAGCCTATCAATTTTGACTGCGTACGACAGTAACTAACAGAATACCAGAAAGCATTTAGAAAGCAATTGGCATAATGAACCGTGAAGGTATGTCAAGACTATGGGGACCTGCCAATACCGTCTCCCTGTTGAGTTCAATGGCATCTGCCACAGGTGATTCGGTATGGCAAGCTAACGTTCTATGGTAGTCAATACCCAGAGAGCCGGCGAGCCGAGTGCGATTTGGCCGGACCTGTTCCCGTCTTCTTCGAGTCTCTGCCCATATAGCGGTACCGATAGTAGAACTGATGGAAACAATACCAAACGCGATCGCACAAATCACAGCAGGCGTGATTGCACTCGATAAGGGTTTGAAGCAGGTCACCTGGCTCCAGACGACCAGTCATTCGTCAACTTTGTGCGACGGGAACAGGACGGCGTTGACATCCGCGAAAGTATTGAACTGCCACCAATTGCCCATATAAGTAGTGTCTCGCTACCTGAGCTGCGCGCGATGCCAGTCCAACACCTTGAAGCTCTTGGTGCTGCTTGAACTCAACAGAAGCATCCCTGACTGGGGCGGGATTACATGTGATGCGGTATCTTATCCAGCTGTGTTGCCAAACAGCAGCGCCAAAACTTGCTTGGGTGATGTTGGAAAGAGGGACATCAGTAGGAGTTGGTGATGATGTATTGATGTCTTCGTGGTAGCCATGCTGTCTGACAAGCACAAAAGCTATGTTGACCGCATCATCCGACAAGGTACTCCATGTTGTTGGATTCTAGTATACCACTCTTGCTGAGACATATCAAAATGGGATTTACAGTCTGAATTGGCTAAGGCATAAAGATGATACCTCTTATAGAATGTGGAAGATGCCAGAAATTTGGACGGGCCCAAGGGGCAGGCAGTACATCAGCCCGCGAACCGCCCAACCTCGGGATTCTCGTCTTCAGCCGTGACTATGATCAATATCGAGGGTTCAAGTCGAGCTGATAGTTGTCTATGTTGGCACGGGCGCAACCTGGTACGTTGATTACGATGTCGCAAGGTAAGCAAGCTCAGAGATCTCTGACTGGTGTGCAATATAAACCGCCGTAGAGCTAGAGACTATCACATACGACCACATCCTGCTGAATACTAGGGATCCCGTCCGCTCTCCCATATATAAGCAGCAGAGAGCCGAATTAGTACTAGGGTCGGTGACGACCTGGGAATCCTCGGTGTTGTATGTTTTTGTTTTGTCGTTTTTGTTCTTTTTGCCGGTCGTCCACTAGGCGAAGGCGAGGATCAGCTCAGGGCCGATACACGTGTTAGGCATGCGACAGGCTCTCGTAGTGAATATTAGCGTGATCAGGGGCAAAAGGAAAGTAGAAACCAGTTCGGTGTCAATATATGTATTGAAACAGCATACTCTATCACGAAACTCCATGTCTAATTAAAATCTCTTGATGCCTCCCATCTTACCCGCCACCGCCACCGCAAACCCCATCCTCTATAACCCCACCCACCCGTCACCGCCAGTACTCGGACGAGTGGTACCGCGCTGCGCGATCCATATGCACGAGCTCCAGGTGACCGTCCCAGTGGTCGGGCGTCCCGCGTGTGCGGGCGCGATACTCCTTGATGGCGCCCGCGACGTCGCGCATCTGGGCCAGGAACGCGCTCTTCTTGTGGTTGAAAGGGATAAGCGGCAATTTGGGCAGCACGATGCGGTCCCAGGCGGCGTGGAAGATGTACGTCTTGCTCGAGGGCACGCCTGCAGCCACGTGGATGGGGCTTGCAGGCCCGGGGAGGGCGTGCAGCCGCCGGTCGCGCAGGTTGGCCATGTACTCCTTGACCGCTGTCGGGTATTTCTGGGCCGTGATAGACCCGGGCCCCGGTCCGATCCAGACGGGGATCGTGAAAACGTTCCCATTCCACGAATCTTGTGCCTCGACGCGATGTTGGATGTACTCGCCGTCGACCTCGCTGTGGGAGAATGGTTCCTCTTCGCCGCCATTGCCGTTTACGGGGCGGGGGGCCGGGTCGGGTTTTTTAGTGCCTGGCGGGTCCGGGCTTCGCGACGTTATGTCCCAGGAATCGTCGCCGAGGATATGGGGAGGATCACCCGCCACAAAGATCGTGTGGGTAGGATCCAGCAATTCGTCAAAGTCGGTGGCACTGCCACCGGGCAGACTAGGCTCGTCGGCGGAGGGGTCAGGATCCATCTCGAGGCGAATGTGCCGCAGTCCGCTTAGTAAGGTTGGGCCGCGCGCCTTGAAGAGATGCTCGGTATCCTTAATTTTCCGTTGCTGCACCGTCGCGAGGTGCAAGAACTTTGTGATTTCTAAGACCATAGGGCCGATGGACCGGGTGGGTATTCCGGTCAGAGTGAGAGAGCGGAGGCGCGGGTTAGTATCCGGAACTAGCGACTTGGGATATGCCATCCTGACGCGTTCGTGGAACGTCGTCTCCGCGAGCGCGTAAGCAGCCCGCGCGGCAAGGCCGTCTGCGCCTACCGAGGGTATATTCGTAACGACGGAGTGGTGGACGCGCAGCGAGCGCAGATTCGATGAGTAGACCGGGCGGGACAGGTACTCGAGCCCGAAAAGTCCGTGAATCTCCAATGAGGTGGGAAGATTCGCAGGAATAGGACAGCTTTGTGGCAAGAAGCGACACGACTCGCACTCGAAATGCTGTAGGCGACCGGATGATGCTCTTATGACTTTGCTGATACCCCAATTGGTGAACTTATTGCCGCTCAAATACAGATGGGTCAGCCCGCCCTGAGTTGATCGAATGTTATGGTTGATAACGCCTGCCGTCGTCGCGGTGTCTTCAAGCGCGTCGCCAAGGAGAATATCTTTCAGTCCTTCTGCATCATCGCGTTTTCTGTGGTCGAGGCCATTGGACCTCTGAACTTGCCATTCCTGCAAGCCGTCTTGGTCGGCACGCTTGTTGTATAAGGGGGGGTCGGCGAAATAGCGCTGAGGATGGTGATAGCCGAAACTGTAATCAGACTCTTCGATAAAATCAAACGTGCCGAATGGCCTGCTGCCGACCTCTTGAGGCCTCACAAGTTTGCCTTCGGTGCCGAAGTGGGTATCTGAGCGAAATGATATTGAAGAAAAACAGTAATGCAGCAAGTCGTCAAGAGAATCGTCCGTGAGGTTGTTGTGTGATATGTCTAGGCTCCATAGACGGAGGCCAAAGGCTTGGAAAAGGGCGCTGGCTGTGCTATCATCCATCTCTCGTCCTTGAACCTTGAGAACCCGAAGTTCAGGGAGGAACTCGGGGTTCAGTGAGTGCTGGACCGCACTCTTGATTGAGCCAGGAATGTATGACAGGTCCAAATAAACCAGATCACGGAAATAGTCGGATCGGAAGATCTTAGAAGTCAACTCATGCCCGCAGCGCTTCAGATCCAGCAGCTGCAGTGGGTTTTGCGGCTGACTCGTGGGTTGGCTGCTACTGGGTGACGGGGACACCAAACTTCCAGGGTCCAGTTCCGGGTGTCCATCAAGCAGCAGGCAGACCAAACGAGGGAATAGCTGCGGGAGCTGTCTGAAACTTTCCGATATGGCACGCTCGCTTGCTTCCGTCGAGTACAACCCCGAGGCTATGACGGCGAAGTTGCGGAAGTCCAGCGAGCGGACCAAAGCCCGAGTGCTCGGCCTGACGGAAAGGACATGACTGCCCACGAACTGTCGATACCATGCCAAGTCTAGGTAAAGGGTTTGATGTTAGTGAGCCGTTCCTGACGAGTTTCAGTGAGTTCATTGAACGGCGCCCATGCCAGTCAGTAACGTTTGTCAAGGGCACGCGCCGCGATTGACCGCCACTCTGGAGCCGCGACCCGGGCGCGCATCACGCCAGCCTGCATGCAGCATGGTTGGAATGGAATCAGATAATAACTCGGTCGCTTACCGTCGTTAGGATGCAAACCGAGATCCCGCACCGTAATCAGAGGATCCAGCCATAGGCGTGGCGCAAACTGGTGATACCATTGCGAGCTGACGAGACAGCCGCGTCGCCAGTCGGCAGCCGTCAGGTACGGGGCCGCCAGCTGCAGCCAGTCGGGCGCCAAAGTAGCCTCTTCGTAAGAGGGGAGGACATCCATGTTCCCTTTTTCCTTGATTTCCCGTTGCTTTCTTCGTGGGGTTCTTGCGCTCTGCTTAGCCCGGCCGGAATAATTCGATCGTGAAGGACTGCAGCAGTGTGGTTCTCATCGTATCCGACAAGCAACTTCCCGATCACCCAATGCGCATTCTTGGCCTGGTTTCGCCTTCCGAAAGAACTGGATGACGTCTTGTTGCTGTTCTTGTCTTGTGGCCTGCACAGCCGACCCTCTTGTGTGTCTAGTCTGCGTGGTTTGACTGGAGCAAAGGCGGGGAATCAAGTGAGCGGCCCGCCAGTCAGCCGTGCGACAGCTGGCAGCTCCGTGCGCAAACCCCTTTTTCCAGAGGCGATAGTTTAGGTACGAATCCGTAAAATCTCAAGACTGCTGCATCTACATCTACACAACACGCTTTGTTCTTTTTTAAATAACATAATATCTATGCATGGGCATAGCCTATACGTTTTGAGTCTTCTGCCAGTGCTGCTATTTTGCAATTATTCAACTAGCTTCACTCACAGTTTAAGCACCACAGGGTCCAGCTTACTGTCGTCATGGAGATGAGGCAACCAGGGTAGTTTAAGCGTATCTGTTCCGGCCCAACATCGTTGGATTCAGGTAGTACAGGTAGACTTCCGAGTAGCGTAGTCAGTGATCTAGTAGCTGTGTCTTTGGCCCGCCACGGACTTTCATTATTTCTGCTTTGGTAAGAGTACCCTATCGTCAATGCTACCTATCTCTTTCTCTCTTTCTCTTTCTCTTTCTCTTTTTTGTTGGTCTGAATCAACCAGGCTGGCCCAGAGTCAATGCTATCTATGAAGGCGGCATGGAGATACAAGTCACTTGGAACAGTTAGACATATTTACACAACGCATGTATAATTAGCATAGCATTTATTTCTCGTATATTCAGGTCTTTTACCAGAGATACCAGGCGCGCCTATGTCTCAACCAGAGGAGTCGAGTGTTATGGCATTTTGCATTCGGCATCATGATTACTTCTTTATTCAAATTTTGTGTGCAAAGAATAATCAGTGACTCGGTTTAGTTGGGCCAGCCTGGTTGATCCAGTGCGTAGAGAGAGATGATTACTTCTTTGGCCAAACAATTTTTGGACAGCCTACTCTTCGCTAGTCTTTATTTTCTAATTTACTATCGAAACAGTGCTATGCATGAACATAGAGGATCAATACTTGTCTCTAGTGCACTCAGCATCTTCTAGATCAGTCCTCGCTGTGTACCCTACCCTTATTGGCAAATCGACCATACTTGGCTTCTGCTTAAAAAAGTATTTCTCCTCCTGGATTAGAGCAGAATTAGTTCTGGATATCGGTTACAATTCGGGCTGACTGAAGGCAAGTCAATATCGAGTCAAGGACAACAACAAAGAGCCATGTGTCATAGTTGCCAGCGAGTGAGGCTATACTTAGCGAGATTGTTAATGTCAATTAAGGTATAGTAGCAGGTTGGGATGTTGGTTTATTATAACACAATATACATGGCTCGCCTTGTGTTAACACTTCCCCGTATAGCTCATGTATCTGCTCATGAAGAGCCACCTCGCAGTCCACAAACCAGAGGAGTTGGCGAAGCCACAGCACGGCTGTTTCGTATTGCCAAACTAGTATTGAGCTAGTATCCCAAGATTTCCTCTCAAAAGGTGAAAGGAGAAGCCAAGGCGACGGGAAATAGCAAGCAAATCATTAGGAAGCTGCCCGGGATCATCACATTTCTATCCCTCCGCTCTTGCACTGACTTGATCGCGTTTATATTTATCAGCCAATGCACGCACGAAGCTCGTTAAACGCGACGAGTCCTTGGTTTCCCAGCCAGTTTAATCTCTTGCACACAGGATGGCTTAGCAGGACTTTAAAAACGAAAGCGCGGTGAAGACAGACAACCGGTAACCAACCATAGTCATGTAATCTGACGATGCTGCGGAACCACTGTCTGCTTTTATATATATCTGCCTAGTTTCTGTTGTGAGCCATTCAAAATGCTCGCAGCCCTCAAACTCCCGACAGACACATACATACGCGCGCATAATAGAGGGTCTGTGCTACCACACCCAGCCCAGCCCCCAAGCGAGCAGGTCTTGTGACTCGCAAGCTCATGCGGGTTGGATGTACGTTCATATCTGGGCAGATCCACCTTTCCCCTTTTTTGCTTCTTGGGGGCCATGTGCGGTCTAGGTTACTCAAGTACCACTCCTGCAACACAGGCAGGGCTTAAGAGGGTGGATATTCTCGCTAGCTTGTCGATGTCGTGTAATTTGTCTATCCATCCATCATGGATGATCCATGATTCACGGATGGATTTCACCACTTCAGACAGCTAGTTCGCCAGATTGTCAGTTGCTTCCTTGTTTTTGTTTGCAACGTTGCAGACGGACCTTGTAGTTTACTGTAGCTATCTATCTCTCTACAACATAGGGAATAAGACTACTCTCGACATAGAAGGAGGCAATAGGTCAGAACAAGCTCTCAATGGGTGTGTGATTAAGATTTAGTAAGGACAAGAGATGGCCAAAAACGGACAACAATGACGTGTAGCGGCTGCAGTATTCAGCATTTAAAAAATAGAAGGAATCAGGCTAAGCGCTCGGCTATTCTGGCTCACCCGACTTGACTAGACGCGATGTTACGATGGGTGATGCTCCTATAGGTAAACAAGTAAGAACAAGAACAGTAAAGCGCAGGGGATGGCCTTCTGTCGCCTTGGGAGATGAAACATCTACGGTAGCGGAGTGCTGCCAACCTGCCGCCCAGCCGGTTAATGAGAGCGGTCCGGATGACCTTGGAGGATGCCGCGAGTGCGCATCTGTGTGCATGTTTTGGTTCGCTTGGTCCCAAGCGCAAGATCTGTCTTCATTGGCAAGCAGTCAGCAGGTCGTTAGGTAACCGCAGCTCCTCAAGGAATATTGTGAAATGGTACAAGATGTTGCATAAGGACGATCCTTTGACACCCTCCATCCTGGGGGCCAGAGTGATGCTTCACATCTGATACTTGCACACCTCGAGATTTGCCGCCGAGTCAGAACCCGGTCCGACCCCGCAATGGGGGCTACTTCTTCCTTTCCAGTCGGCCGACAAAATGTCCAAGTCAGATGATGTGTATGTGCAAGGGTAGGTTCCAAGGTGGTAATCAATCTCGGGTCAACGAAAAAAAGGGGGGAAGGACGAGGTTTTGGTAAGGTAAGGTATGACAGGCAGGCTTGTAGGGCTGGCAGACAGGGTGCCATCGGTTGCTTCGGCTCTTTCTTTTCGTCCATGATCCCCATCGATTTTAATTTAACCACTAGCCCATGCGATCCATGCTCTATCTAGCCCACACCATACGGCCGGCCATGCCATCCTTGCCATGATCCTCTGGACTGAGCATACGTTGCAGTTAGTTGGTAGCAGGTGGATGCCGAGTATTTGGAATTGGTAACCAAGTCGTGATAAGAGATCCGAGCCCTCAACAAAGCGCAAGCCGGGTTCAGGTCGGGCGGAGTTCGGTGTTGTTGCAGGGGGGTGTCATTGAGGTGTGTGATGTGGTTTTCTGTACCGACGGGATGGATCGTGCTAATGCAGTAAGCAAATAGTACTACGCAACAGTACCCATGCTAATATCTGCGCTTCGACCTTTTCCTTGCCCAGCCCCTCTCTCTACTGCCTGTCTGTTTTCCTCATCTCTCCCCTTGCAAATTATCTCTGCTGGTGATGTCCATGTAGCGCGTGTGCATGTGTGTTTGATCGCTCGAGGTATATTGCAATGGCTGCATTGCACGTGCATGATACTTACTTCGTGTGCTACTGTCGTTGGCTGCGATGATGGCCCAGGTGTGGTGACAGTGCATGCCAACCTGCTGCACAGATATGTTTGCAGCTGTTTGGGCAGAGAAAGTAAAAGGAGATCAATCTGGCTGTGTCTGCATGCTCATCCAACAGAAAGCTTGGCGAAAAAGCCGTTGTGTTGCGGTGAGCGCAGATCTTGGTCGGGGGTTGGTCGGCTCACTGGCGCCCAACGGCCCGAGGTTAGGGGGGCTAGGCTTCGGCAGTGCCCAGCCAGCGCTTCAATGTATGTTCCTTTTTGGCTCTGCTTGTCTGCGACCTTGTGCTTGGGCAAACCGAATTTTGCATACCCGTCCCGATGACTGTTCTGCGCTCGCGGTCTGGATGATCTGATGGAAACACCCGTGCGCTCCTACGTCGTCTCTCGGACTTGCCTTGCTTTGCTTGCTTGTCTGTTCCACACACATCGCGATATCAGCTCTCCTCTAAACGCGCCACTGTGTTTCCTTTTTGGTGACTGTGGTCGGACAAAACCGTCAACCATCGATCGCTCCGGAGCTGTGACTGCGAGAACCATCGCCGACGCCACTAATTCACACCTAGGTGAAGATGAACATGTATTGGGGCCTAGCGAGGACACAGCTGATGTGCATGTATTGAGACATGGGTGGTTGACGGTGTACCTAAAAATTACAAGTGTGAATAGTGTGATGCACAACTTCTTTGCGGCAATACAAACCAGCTTTGTTTTTGCCGCGGAGTATCTTTTGCTCTCGACGCGCTAGACATCGACTGTCTGAGTCTTATGCATGTCATATACCTCTATCCGTCCCGCGTCAGAGTCATGACGCAGTGTCTATCCCCCAAGAGCTAATAGATCTGGCATATACACGCCGCTGTTAAGAAGGAAAAAAGAAGGAAAGAAAAAGCAAGCAATACACCAGCGTCAGATGCCGTAGTCAGGCGTTTACCCCACCAGCCGCCGAGCTACTTTTGCTTGGGTTCGTCCATAGTCCGTTTCTGTTTAACCTACCTGTTAGTGTGAAGTGATACATCGTATTACAGTTATGACCCTGCAGCTGTCAGGCTTGTCATCTGATGATTATCCACCACCAAAGAAACGAGACAAGGATCAGTGGGTGTGCTGGCGCAATTCCCCCGTAAGCTTAAGTAGTTAGCGGCTTATCCTGGGTATGGGCATGGGTATGGGTATGGTTGGTCCTCGATGACCACCGACTCTTCATTCGCTCCTGATCGTGCCGCTTGCCGCGACGCGTCGTCGAGTGGTTAGTGATGAGGCATGGCGTTTGCCGCGTAATTTCGCCGCGGTCGAATATGGGACGTTACGTAGCAGGGTCTCCCACATCTTCACCCCCTATCTGTTTTTCCCAGGGTCCTCTGGCTCCGAGCTTCTTGTGGGCGCTCTTCGTTCTGGTTCGGAAATAAGTAAAGCAAAGATTTCGGGGTTTAGAACACTGAGCAGACTAACAAGTAAGCTGAGTATGGATGTGGCGTATTTGGCTTGGCTGTCTCGGTCATATACATGAACAGTACTCGAGAAGAGCACGGATAGCTGCCGCATCGACACTTGAATCTTAGACATGAGAAACAGGGGCCTTAATGCGGGGTGAGGAGTGGCATTCTCTTCTCATTCCGCAAACGAGGCGAATTGTAGATCGCGTCTTGCCCGAGTTGATATGGGACCTAGAAAACCAGGGAAAGGTAGATGAATGCGCCTGTCTTGTACTTGGTATGACGATGATGAGATGATGCATATGATTATTTTGTTGATTGCTCATAGTTTCTGTAATGCTGTGAAAAACACCTTTGCTGATGAATTTCAACCCAAGCGTGTGTGTGTCTCTTCGACTTGGTATAAATCCAGAAAGAAAAAGAAAGCCACCACACACATTACTACTGCCTCCCGAAGCAAAGCAAAAGCAGAGCCCCCTTTTAGCGCGCCGCTTTCGTGAGTCAATCACGTCGGCCCCCCGAAGGTGGTACATGTAGAATCCCGAAAAGCAGTGTTGACTTTGTATTCCCCCCAGAAAGCAAATCCGTTTCCCAATGAGATATACGTATACCGAACTCCGAAAAGGGCACGTAAAATCCAAGAACTCCGTAGAATGTACCATGCTATTTTGCGGTCGGATCTTGTACCGCCCCGGCCTAGAAACCTTGATAGAGAAATGGTCGTTCATATTCGTGGCATCCATTGCGAGATGAGAATAGAGCTGAAGTAGTAAGAGGTGAGGTGGGAGGAGAGGAGGGTAGGGCGGAAGGACAAGATGGCGTGTGATGATGCTTTGATGGGCGCTGCTCTGCTCCTGGCAAAACTTGGGAGGCTCTGTCCTCTTCGATTTGTTTTCCTTTTCCTCTTCTTTTTGTCAGATATCGCTCTTCCCCATCTGTTGCTTCCTCACTGGGGGCCTCCGGCGCTTGGTGTTATTCCTCTCCTCCTCATACTTCCGGACCGCATTCTCGTTGTATTCTGTCCGCGTCATGGGCCGGTTGGGCTCTGTGTGCAATCTCAAGTGCTGCCGCCAATTGTCTCTCCGATTGAACCTCTTATCGCAGAACTCACACCTCACTTCTACCCCAAGGCCATGCTTCCTATAATAGATTGTTAGTAAAGGGGATTAAACTAAAGGGCTGAAGCAATGAGTGAAATAAAAAGACATACGTGTTTTGATGGCGTCGGAGATGCTCACGCCGCTTGAACGCCGTCTGCTTCTCGCACCCAGGGTAGTCACAGACGTGGACCGCTTTCGGGATCTTAGATACTGGAATATGCTCCTCGCTGATGTCTTTCTTTGGCTCATGTCGGCCATGGACCTTCTGAAGTGACGTCCCCTTCCGCTGAGCGTTGTCCATGTAGACCTTCCGCTTTACGTTGCTCCGTAGGACTGAAGCAGGTGCATTCGCCCTGGTGTCGATGTGGATATGCATGGCAGAGGGATCGGGTATATTGTAGAAGTTGCAGTCCAGGGGCGGGTTCTCCGTCATCTGTGGTGGCCAAGGAGGGTATTCATCGTAGTCCTGGTTAAAGGTGTAGGAAGGCGTGGGGCCCATGGGCGGCGACATTGCCATGGGAGGCGACGTCCCCGTTGTCATGGAGTCATGTAGTGGATAGTGTTGCAGTGCATGAGGGTTGGTGGATTCATAAGGGTTACCGGATGGTGGCATGGAGTTTCCCAGGACATGATTAAAGTCGAAATCGATCATCTGATCGTGGACCTGGAGCTTGCGCATTGGTGTTGAGAGCATATTTTCAGAGTTCATTGAAGGGGCATATTCAGACTTGACGTCGACGGGATAGTATCCGCTGAGATCAGAGGTTGGAGGGGTCATCTCATATCCCATGGAGGTGGAACATATGACGGGCTCAAATTCCTCCATGGCGTTTCTGGGGGGCTGATGTTGATTGGGAGTTGATCTGCCAGATGTCGGTGTGTACGGGTCGCAAGAGGAAGAGGCGGTCGAGAAGCTCCTCGCGGAAGAGGCACTGGAGGCTGGTTGGCTTCCGAAGTCGAGATCCTCGTCGTTAAAGCCAACACGGAACCCTATGGGCAAGCGCTGCTGGTCCATTGTGTGACGCTAGTGGGACTTGCAAGTATTGGGTATTACAAGGACCCCGTGTTCCAATAGCCGAAGGAAGCGGGAGAATGGTCAACAGCCTTGCACACCTGAGGAATTGGACGTCACTGGACGAGCAAGCAGACTGAAAGACAGACGGACGAATAGATAGATGATAGATAGTTTCTCCTGAATTTGTTGCAAAGGAATGAAGAGGATATCTCGTTAGATATACTGAAGGATCGATAGCCCCAAAGTCGAAATCTAAGATTGACCCAAGCCACTCCCTGGAAGGAACTACTATGTTTCATGATGGAGCTACTAAACTGGCATGGTTAAAGACAATGCTCAATTTGGGGGAAGACTCGGCCCGCGTAGGGGTACAAAGCAAAGAAACGAGAGCCGCGGCCAGGAATGAGAGGAGGAGGGGAGGGGTGTGTGTGTGGAAGTGGCGTACCCAGCAGTTGCTTGAAGAGCGAAATGCAAGCCTGCAAGCCAGCAAGCCTCCTATGCTGGAAGGGTATGGGTGTGTGACGAGACGAGCATGGGCACGAGGGGGTAGGCGTAAGTATGTCGAGGTTGCTTGGCCTCTGTCACTCTCAGATAATACCTTACTAGGTTAAGCGAGAGGGGGGAAAAGAACAAGGGGCCCGCAATACCTAGTCAATAGCCCTGTCTGAAATTCATGGCGGACTATTTGGTGGTGGTTGTATTGTTCATGTACCTCACCAACCAACGGACGACCCGGAGACCTGGTTCAGTCCAGGTCTGGTTGCTAGCGCTCCCAAATTATGACAACAACCAACACCACTTGAAAATCCACTTTACGAGCTGCCTGCTGCCTGCCTAACTTCCTTTCAACGCCGGAGTAAACCGCGAGCATTATTGCTATTCTTTATTATTAGAAACTTGCCCTTACCCATGCAACTACAGGGGAGCTAATGCAGGTTAACAGCAAGCAAAATCGTCGTCAAGTGACCTTCTAGACGCTCGCAAAAGAAGGAGCCGCAGAACAGCAGTGAGCGATGATACTGTGCCTCTGTCTGTCCTTTACCCTCGAGACACCGCTCCTGGCGCGTCTGCCACCCGCAAACCTGTCTTGATAGTAACACCTCAGCGCGGTGCAAGAATCCCAGGAATGAGCAAAGTTGGATCGCAGCAGCCCCGCAGTCTCAGTGGCTTTTGATAAGACAGATCTGCGGAGTGGCGCCCTCTTTGCGGACAATAGAGTCCAGACCTCCCCAATCCAGACCTGGACCCAAGCGAAACGATACTAATTGGAAACATCAAGAAACGGCTTCTTGATTGTGTGTGGTAGGTGATGTCAGGAGATTTCGTGTGATCACGTAGGCTGAAGTGTGCCTATGCCGTGTCTACGTCCGAATGCGTCTTGTTCTGTCTGTCTGGACCTGCAGCCAGCTTGTTTGCCCGTGGTCATCTTGTCACGTCTAAAGAAAGCTCTTGAGGCTTGACATCCTGGTCACCACGAGATATTGAGTTTGCTGCAGGGGTTGGAGCCAATAGCGGCCGCCGACAGCCGATGCGACTGCTTCAGATTTCTGAAGATAGTGACATTGGGGGCCGAAGCAAGTGCTGTAGCCTCGCAGATTCCATGGCTGCACGGGGGGCAGCTTTTCTCACTGAAGGGATGGCGATCATACAAGGCAGTCCCTCCTAATGGGGGTCCGAATTAGACGCAATGGGAATCCTGGGGAAGATCAACGATATAATTCTGGCTGAGTATAGTAATCATTTAAGCCATTTCATTGAGTGAGTCGAAGGGAAGGGGGTCGCGGCCGGACGAAGGTGGCCGACTGCCCATGCGATGCTATGCATTGCCGAGCGAGGAGGCCCCTTGTCGTGTCAACTGGATTGAGCAGCTGAATGTTTCTTTTTTCTTGTTGCGTCGAGAACGATACGCAAAGATTTACGTATGCAAGATGAGTTTGCTTGCTTTTTTGGTCTCTTAAAAAGGATGTGAGGTTAGCCAGAATGAAAGAGGTAGGGGCGTGAAGATGGCTTGGCTGGACTTGGCTTGATGGTGGAGAGGGGAGAGGGGAGAGGGGGTCGCATCTGAACACACACCTCTCCACCCCCTGTCTAGACTCTGATCTCGGGGTCCACTCTCTCGCCCTCTATCTCTCTCTCTATCTCTCCGGCATAGAGACTCTACTTGGTACTGTATTGGCTGGAGTGCTGGTCGATTTGCTATCGAACAAAAGATTGTGTGGCCTTTGCACGCAAAGATGTTCAAACACACATCAATAACAGCCCAAAGCCCAGTGACTAGTGCCCAGTCAGGCCTAATGCCAATGCATTATCCGACCTGGGTCGAGGCCAACAAAGGCGATTCTCTGCTCACATAGGGCCCCCTACCCGATCCTTGTTTTGTTCTTCTTGCGTAGGCAATATCCAAAGCCCGCCAGGTCTATCTACCAAAATGTGTACTCATATCTACGATCGATGATCGGACGCTGAGAATTGCTTGATTCGACTGACCCCAGGTGCGCACCAGAACCCTACAACATTCCTTAGCCACATACTATCTTGCATTGTCTTGGCGGCAGTGGAAATAGTCGGATGGATCGGTTAGGGTTCGTCGACCAGACTGGACAGATAGCCTTCCGGTTAGGAATGAGGTACGGGCAGAAGCAACCAAGTATGTAATTAGGCAGGTACAACTTGGAGGGAGGTTAGCGCGTATGGCGCTTCGACTGCGAGCGAATGTGCCCGAAGCGTGTCGTTCACCCAAGCCCGTCGCCAAGTCTATTTGCCTGCGACTGACTAACTGGTAAAGATGCAACATTGTTTGCGACTTGGGGAGCCTGGGTGCCTTGGTGTGTACAATGCAGGCCGTGATCATCAGCACTTAATCTACCATGCAACGGTTTTCCCCTTCTTTTTCGCTGTTGTAAGGTAGGTAAGTACTTAGACAGCTAGAGTGGGGAGGTGGTGGCCGATCTGATTGATCGGCACGAGACTAACAACCCTGTTCCTGAAAGGCGTGCCGAGCTTCTGCTGCTGCTCAACACTCCCCCAGGCGCCCCCCCACACCCCTGCCCGAAGATTCGGCCGTAAGCTAATTCTACCGACCAGGGACCCTGTTTGGAGATGGAGAGAAACGTAAGATTGTTTTAATTAGCAATCGTCTGTCCCAATTCGCAACCCCGTCATCTAACAATGGAAATTTGTAACATGCTTGTCAACATCAAGCGACGAGGATGACTTCCACGTTTGTCATGTTTACGCAGATAGACTATCGTCGCTAAACCCTATCCAACTTGAGCACGTCAGTAGGTGAAACCGCCCCGTGGAGAGTTCTAGGCCTTGACGATATCCTAGGTAGGCTGGCCTGTCAAGGTAGGTAACAGTTCCCCGTTATCGTATTAAACCAGTGTTGGTCATCAACTGCATACATGTAGTTGCAACTAAACCCTAGCCAGGTAGGCAAAGCTGTTTGCCTGGCCCTCACCGGTGCCCGAGCCCCCATGCCGGTGAAAGGAAGCATCGACAACAGGGTCTCTCCAGAGATCCCAGGGGACATCTCCAACTCTTTCGCATCGTGAACGTCTTCCGTCTTCTGCTTTTTTTTCTTTTGCGGCTATCTCTCCCGATTGTAAGGTGAACGTCGAGTCGGTGTCACACAGCTCCACACTTTGCCACGCCTTGTATCACATCGGGCACTGGCAGCTGTCTCGTGCGACCGCGGGCATTGGCTGACAACGGCGGTACCATGCTCCCGCTCCACCCGGGCGGCGTCAACACGGTTCTCTGGCAAGTCAGCAGCGGCCCCCCGAGGAAACAGCACCATCCATCAAATACCACGATGGGAAACCAGATCATATCTTGCTGAGGCTCGGAAAACGCCCTATCCCTGCCTACCACCCCAAGACGATACAGGCTGTTTCTAATCTCATATGATACGCATGCGTATCGGAGACTCCAGACAGCCTCTCACGATGGCGGAAGTACTGCGTTTCTCCCATAACTTACTGCAGGAAGCCGTTTTGGACAGTTTGGATGCTGCAGGGTGCTCGTATCTGCATACAACGGGAGTAACCCGATCCTGCACTTTTCGGGTTCCAGCAGATGCCACATTAATGGCGAGCATCGTGATTGGTCCATTCAAATTCATCTAGGGGCCATGACCCTAGTAGGCTCGCACCCAGTTACTCACATTGATCCCAAGCCACAGTGGCCTGCAGCCTGCAATGGCAAAATGTAGGGAGAATACTGCCGGATGTGTAGCAAGTATCGTGAAGACTAGAATCAAGAAGCAGCAATGTGCATTTGCTTTGATGGACTCGGTGCGGACCGCATAGGGGGATCAGATAATGACATGTCAAAAAGTCACCTTGTAATATCATGCATCTCGTGAGTTCATGTCGGAATTCCTAATATGAGTGTGGCCGTATGGCTATGATAGGCCAATGCTATTAGTCCATTGTGTATAAGAACCACTGGCGGCGCTTCATCGTAGTATTACTTCGCAAGGCCTTGGGTATTTCTTCCATAATCTTCACTTAACACACTCCACTCCTGCGATTCACGAAGCCCAGTTAATCTCACTCCTTGCGAAAGTCCAAGCAGCATGTGTAACAGAAAGGTCGTCTTATACGACTGCCCTAAGAGGCACGTGAAGAGCGAAACAGATACAGAATGCGATATGAAGAAAGCCACGGGGGTTTGCGGCAATGACAATCCCCACGAGTCAGATCAGAATAAGGGAGGCTACAAGAAACAGGAGATTTTGTCCAGCGACATGTGCCCGTGCGGAAAAGTAAAAGGGAAATCCTAGTATGTCCTCTTTGTGTCCCCCTTTCTTGTGAGTATAAGTCTGAGATTCAATGATGTTACAATTCTAACTTTCAAGTCAGGAAACAGGCATGCAGTTTGTGGACTGGGCATCTTTTTAGGTGCCCCTTTTGGCTGCAGGTGGAAAAGGGGGTTGGGGGTTTGCGGCAATATTAGTTGGGTGGATACTTTGCTTCTCCTCGCACTCTTTTCAGTATATTGTTTCAAGTAGCTTGGAGCTATGAATTATCACTCTCTTATAACTTGAAAATATCAAATGTCTCTCTTTCAGCCGCATATGTGTAACAGTTTCACAGCGTGGCGCCCGCATTGACAAGATGCACGGGGATTGTGTAACAGGACGACAGCACATGATTAAAAGCTGCCAGATCTACAGACCTGCCCATCAAAACTTTTGGGTTTCGCCCATATCAAATCGACGATTCTTGAGTTCGACCTTGGAGGATTATCACTCCGACTCAACTTGCTAAAGATTCTTGCCTTCGTCGTTTGTGCAAAGGATCGTCATGCTAACTGATATCATGTGAAAGAAATATATGATTGCAAATCATTGTATGCATCCACTCGGCTCTTGGCCGAACACCACCCACTTTCCGGACCCAAGCCCGCTATGCCCGCTATGCCCGCATAGAAATATGCAGATTCCAGCAGTTCTTCCGGATCGGAGAAATGCTACATAGCTGTGCTTGGGGCTGTATTGAGATATGCGGCAACTCAAGTCAAACTTCAGGGAAACAATGGAAAAGAAAGAAAAATCAATGCGGTCAACTTGGCCAGCATCAAGATTATGTGATCGGCAATTTGCTTAGAGAGACCCTGGAAACATTGGTTGTGGTAATGTAGCCATCTCTATCTACGTCAACGGTTGACGATGGCAATGGCGGAGTGGAGAGGGGGGCAATGCGGCGTTGAGATGGCATATGTAGTAGGTAGTGACACAACATATCAATGAGGCCAATCCAAACGGCGGATTGTTCCATTCGTCGGGGTCGAATGGTGGCGTTGCAATCCTGAGTCCAATGCTGGGATTACAGAAAAACGCCTCCCGCGACGGCCTCTTTTGCCCCCTTTTCTCTTATTCGGAAAGTGCAAAAAAAGATGAGTTGACGTCGAGTTTAACTTGTAAGAAAAGGAACGATTCCATGCAGGGTCGAACCTTCTTACACATCATTTCAGCGGGCCTGTCAAAGCTTAAAATGGCCTCGCTTTAATTTCCAGCCTCAAACTCCACTAACGGCACTACCTAGACAATATTTAGTGAGTGCCCGCTGCCTGCCCTACAACAATGTCGAGCAACAAACATCAACAACACATCATAGTGATTGCATTTTTCGGCTCGGACCAACTCCTCAGCCCAAAGGATCGGAACTCGATGGTCCCGTGAAGCTCTGGGGGACGGCCCCCCGAAGGCTCACGTGCCGATCTTAACCACCTTCCTATCTGGAACTATCACATCATTTTGCAGGGCCGAGATGCTCTTCGGCTTTCCGAATCAAGAAGCCCCCGCGCAGAGATGCCTCTCATAGGTGCCAATAGTTTGCATTTGTCATCCGGCTCAACTGTGCTCACCAAGGTGTCCACGAAGACCTGCAGAAATGAGGGGTTGCCCGTCCCTTCGCCGCATCGGGCCCAAGTGAGAATGCGATGCGTATCCTTGCCGGACCAAGATTTGGGCCGTTGTGGCTTGCCTCACGTGGAGATGGATGATTGAGGGGGGATAAACACAATGCTTGCCCCTACACACATGCCCCGAGAGATGCATAACGTGGAATACGCCTGCTGTATGCATCGAACCGGTTAATACATACGTACCGTACAGCATCGAACTGGTTAATACATACGTACCGTACAGCATCAAGCCTTATGGAGGATACCCAGCCGGATCCGGGCGTCGGAAACCGGGAAATACCGACTCTCTAGTCGGGGTCCATTTGGCTGGCTGCCCAGGGCCCTTGTCACAGTCTAGTCTAGTCTCGAGCGAGTGTCGGTATCTCCAGAAGCTAGACAAGGCAGAGCAAGGTGAGCAAACTTGGCTCAAGTGATAATTTCAATTTTCAAGCACTCACTAGCAGATGATCTTAATTCTAACTAACCATACGAGGACTGATAAAAATAGACCAGAACCCTAGCTTGCCCATATTCCACGGGCTTTCCATTTCTGCTCCGTACCACATGTCATGCTCGACGGTCGACTGGTGCACGTGTCAGTGCTCTTGCCTCATGAAGTCAAGGATTTGATAATTCAAATACGTACCTAATGGTCGGCGACGTTGGTCATCATGTACCAAGTCCGGGGTCGTAGAGAGATCTACTCATGGGTGACGTACACCGCAGCAGAACATGGCAGGCAAGGCTTGGCCGAACTGGTTTCGTTTCTGGACCAATCAGAATTCCAGCATGGAAATGTATTACTGGACTGGTTGCAGTTGGTTCATGGAGCCAGTGCAAGAGTAGAGGGGAAGGGCATGTAACCTATTTCGGTTATCTTAGATGGTGTTTGACATTCAGTCACGACCCCTTCACGAAGCATACGGGAATCTAGTAGGCAGTCCGATCCAATATCGCCTTCTATTATCGAATGGTACGATGTGGACTTTGAGGAACGATCTCGGTTCACTCCCATCTCCTGGTGTCATAAGGCAGATGTACTTAACGGATCCGGCACCGACGGCACCGACGATTCGGGACCGTTGGGGCTTCTCGTCTTGCTGAAACAGGACAGACAGGCCCAACTGTCTACTTCTCTCACCTCTGTTCACTAATCATACAATCGCACATGCATTCTTTGCTAATCACAATAACGTAGCTCCAAATGCAGTTTTCAGGGCTACAACTGAAATAGATCCCAAATATAGATGGAGCCTCTTCGTACATACATCGTATTGTATGTACATATGTGCGTTTGATGAAGCCAAGGACCGACAACAGCCAGAGGCGAAGCTCTCTTGTTTGAGCCATCACCAACGAGGATGCCTCTTTGCACGTTGAATGGCCAAAGATGTTCGTGAACCTATACTTCGCATCTACCAGGTTCCCAGCTGCACGTTCCGTGCATGTAGGAATAAGAATACGAGATTTCATGCTTCATGTTATCCAGAGCCAGTCTGGTTGATCCGGAACGAGTAGAGATCCAGAGCCTCACAGATCACATAAAAATACACCCATACGACTACGCCATGTGCTGAACTAATTACCACGCGATAATGTATACGTTGTACATTACTACACGATATCCGGCCGTAAGATCTTTGTTAGAAGCTAAATGATCCTGCTACCAAGCCATGCCGCAGCAGGCGCCGATACACATCATGCGCTAGCAGAGAAGAAGAACAACCAGAAGAAGACGAAAGAGGCTTGCAAAATTCCTTAAACAACAGCCCCGACAGGAAGCAGGCAGACAGGTTGGCTGGTATTCAAGGCCCTGACCGTACTTTCTCACCATTGTGGCTTTTTTCCTTTTTCGCTATCCGGACCTGATCCAGACTAACGTCGGCATTCCCTAGTGTCTCGACAACAACGTCAACAGTAACACTAACGTCGATGGCATTCTACAAGTTGGTTAAGAATCAACTCCTAATCGCGTGGAAGGCCCTCAGATCCGTGTGGCTGCCACATGATGATAAGGATGGGAGAGGCAAGCAAGCCCCGTGGCGGCACACTAGAATGTACACGCAGCGAAAAATCTTCAAAAAACATACAAACAATGTTGCTGCGACGCTGACCGCAGGACTAGCGGCCTGTGAGAAGGCTTGAAGAGACGAAACTCCCATTGCAACTAAGGTTAGCTGCATGGGCCACGAGATTTCATGGAATGGCAGAAAAGTGGCAGCACGGGCTGACACCCAGCGCCAGCGGGAAGCAAACTGACGGACAAGACAGATAGACAAAATAGACAAACAACGAAACTCGCACGTACACATGCATACATACGCATATCACGAGAGCGCCGTTACCGATCAATCATGGTATGTTTGTCAAGGAGGCAGAGGGGAGACTTTTCTCTGTTTGAGCTATTGCTGCCTTGGAAGGCGAATCCCGGCTCTCGCCAACTCAGCCCGTATCGCTTCCATGTAGTAGGTAAACCAACAGAGGAGCGAGAACCGGCGAGACTGACTGACTGACTGACTGAAGAGGAGTGCATGTAGCTTGCTTCTAAACAACACCCCCCTTCTCACCACCTATCGTACTCCAGCCCATGTTTGACAAGGCAAATCTATGTCACCACCAACTTAACTCTACACATGGGTGCTACTGGTGCGCGCCTTTCTTGGTGGCTGATGCAAGTCGTGCCATTGCCATGTGTATTAGTTGTAAGTTTGCTTCCCCCCTGCCCCCTTTCTCCTATCACCACTAACCGACTGTTGACCCTGCCCACCCCACCGCCAATCCCTGTCTCACCGCGTCTAAGCTTTGAAAGAGAAGACGAAGAAGAGAGTGAAAGTAGGAACACGACCATGTGGGAAACCTGGTCAGGCTGGAACCAGGGCTCTGATTTGGCATGGCCAGATCATGCGTGCACACCTTCATGCGGGTAAGTGAGAAGAGAGTAACGGTGTGCGTCTGTGTGGGTGCATGTTTGCGTGCGCCAAGTGCGTATTGTCACTTGCGCACACACAGACACACCTATGATATGGATGTAGTTGACAGATGTAGTTGTAAGTTACTTAAGCAAGCATCGGAGAGAAAAAAGCGCCACCTTCCTTAACTTCGAGCAGCGAAAAGTCGCCGAGGGGAAGACGAGCTGTGACGCCCCGGATCGGCCTGCCACCAAAGACAGACAGAAACAGGTAGAAGGTCAACGACCCCTAGCCTTGTTGATAGGGCGGATAGGCGACTACCAAGTCACGACATGATTGGGCATGAACGGATGTGTCGCTAATGCAGTGTCAATTGTATTAGACCCTGCGCAACTGATCGAACATGGGCACGCAAACGCGAATGAGACAAGAATATCCCACCAATGTGGCCATGTCTAATCAAAACTGTCGCATTGTTGATTTAGCAGTCCCAAACCCTCGGATTCCCGACCTGGTTGGGCATTGTGGTGGGCCATTGGCTTGCACATCGACGCCGAGCTGCTAAGCCCTCATTGCCACTGGGAAATGGCAGATTCTGCAGACCAAGCAGCCAAGCCAATACTTGGATTGACTAGAGGTCGTATGAATAATATGATCAATCCTTCGACATCATTGATACATTATGTTAATGCCTCAAATGATGCAGCAGCTACGGCAGCCATGTTGAGGTTGAAATACATGTACCTACTTACCTAGGCAGTCAACCTCAATGACAGCACCAGCTATCTATTAGAAAATTGGCATAACCAGAGGCTTGAAAATTGGATAACCAAGGAAACAATCATTCTACTTCATATAGTCGTCTATGTTATCCCAATTATGTCAGTATTATTCCATACTATTCAAGCCATTCGTGGATGATACCGCAAGTGTTATGGGTTAGTGGATTGATTGGGTAGTTTATTCATACGACATAGCATAGGTACTTGGGTGGATTGATTTAACTCTCTTGATTTCGGTAGGCACTATCGATGGGTATAACGGACTAGGCAATAGCAACCTCGTCATCACCCAGGAACTCTTCCATTTCCTGTTCCGTCGCTTCCAAACCATCGCTGCTCATCAGCTTGTTTTCCTTCTCCTCGGCTGTGCGTATGTTAGTTGATAGGGTTCGCAATAAGGGGGATAAATGAAGGAATATGTGCTTACTCTTAGGCTCAACCAGGAGGTTCTCTTGTACCTCACAGTCGGTCAATGTAGAACCTTCACCAATGTCACTGCGCTTGCCCAAGATGCATCGAGTAAGTTTGCAGCCCTTGCCAACCACGACTCCATCCATCAGGAGACACTGGAACAGCTTGGCTCCTTCTCGGATCTGGCAGTTTGCACCGATTACGCATTCCTTAATCGATGTCTTCTCCTCCACCATGACATTATCGGCTATGAGCGTGTCTTGCCTGGTGATGGTTGTCCGCGGCTTCACACCTTCGGGGTACGCTACCTTTTTGGCATGCGCATAGACGGATGCTGCCTCAAGACCCACCTCTTCAATGGAGAGTAATTTTGCCAGCTGCAGCGAGACCGCCAGTAGCAATTTGGCGTTATCCACGCGGCGGATGAGCGGCGCATCGGGCTTCGCGGATGGGTGGAGGTAGGCCAGCAGAGAAGGCACGTCCTCTTTCGACTTGGAGGATACGAGCGACTTCCGGTGATGAGTATGCCGGGATGGCGAGGCTTCTGGCGATTGCTCGTGTGTTGTGGGCGAAGGAGGCACACTATCGCCATGGTCGCGAGATTGGCTTTGATCCTCTAATGACTGACCTTGCGCAATCTTCTTGATTCCCAACTTTTCGGCAAGCGCAGGTTGCCAGCCGGCTTTGGCCCACCATCCAATGACATCCTCTCCTATGCTTTCAAGGCGCGGGTTTGCTGCGACAAAGTCCATGGTCCACCGCGGTAGGATGTAGATGTGCGCATCTCGGTGAGTTGTGAGAACTCTGAGTCTGGGGTGTTTGCGCAGCAGCCCGTGCCGTACTGGAAAGCCACCCTTCTCTTCTACCACATCCTTCATCGAGTCTTTTGGCATGGAGAGTGCCAGTTTCGAAAGGTGTGGTAGCAATGACTCCTTTGCCGAAGGCACAAGAGATTGTGCGAGGGGTGCGGTTGCGATGAAATCCGTCTCTTCGCCCTTGATGGCCGTAGCAGTCTTTGTTTCGTACCACACACCCAGACCACCACTTCCACGAGGGGAGTCTTCATCGTCCATCAAACCAGTAGCTGCCTTGACCATCCATGCTTGGAGGAGCTTGTCACCACCGAGTTCACACACCAAGTCACAAGGTAGCACTACAAAGTCGGAGGTAACTATCTCTCTGACCTCTGGGAGACGTAGTATCTCGGCAGTACCCGTGTTCTGGTCGAGACCTTGAGGAGCCAACAAGTCCGGTCTTGGGTGTGGCAGACCTGTCAAGAATGGATTGGTCTTCAAAGCGGTACTGATAGCGTTTGAAGCAGATGGAGGACATATCAAGGTAATGTCTGCGAGCATCGTCAGTGGCCAGCGGTTTCATAAGAAGTCGGCATGGGTCTTACTTGTGATTCCAGTGCGATAGCAGAAGTCTATCGGGTACCAAACCATAGGCCGGTTTGCAATGGGCAGCAAAGCCTTGGGGTTCTCGTCCGGGTTCGACGTGAATGTTGGGAATGAGGATCCAGGCCCGCACAAAATAAGAGCCTGTATTCCCGGCGACGGCATGGACACCGCGTGGGGCATCTTTGCTGTGGTATATCACAATCCCCTTGACACAAGCAACAAGTCAAATCTTGGTGGGGGTTGAGCGACTGCGGATACGAGCCGAGAATTGGTTTGCGGGCAGAACGCTTCTTGCTGGCAAAAACCAATAATATTTCGGTGACAAACTATTGCCAGGGTAGGTCGAGTAAGTCTCGGATGGCGATTTGAGAAATATCGTCTGCAACTTTGGTAAGAAATGAGCGATGCAATGCCGATTCGCATGGAAAGAGTCATACCTACAAAAAGTAACCCACCAGCTCCAGCAGCCATTCGGAGAAAGCACAGGCCATCTTGGTGGGATGGACGTCAATTCTTGTCCTCTTGTCCGATTCAGTGAGACGGTCACATGATCTTTGCAGCTCCGGTGACAGGGTGAGGGCTTGGGCCAATGAGATCCGTTGGTCCCACTCTATTCAGGTGTCTTATCGATTAACCTACCACGGCTGATCGGCCAGACCGTTGCCAGCTCACGGCCCAAGCTCCTCTTTGGGCTCCTCCTGCTTCTCTAGCTCTCTAGCCGCCTAGGTGAGTACTGCGAGTTGAGGTGAACCCCAGCCACCCCCGGGTGCCCGGGGATTTCCTCCTAAACAATCGTCATTGCCCACCCAGCCTTGCCCAATCGTCAGCCCCCAGCCCATTCATTTTCGAAGATCGGTGTCGGGCGCGGTTGCACCCATCTCTATGCATTCTGGCATTTGTCTGTTTCCAGTCCAGTCGCGTGCTTTGACCTTGCACGAAGCCGAAGCCAAAGCCTTGATAGGCATTGAACAATTGCGATGAGACCTGCTATTTAAAAAGAAACCATATGTCATCCTCATACGATTCTTCGCGATCTCGCCGGAGGGGCCCCTGGGGCCATTGGGTACCATTAGCCCTGACCGTAGCCGTCGCCACAGCCGGCGTCGCGGTTTGGGTATGGAGCCAACGATCGAATGAGGACGAGGAAGAGGAGCACACCGCCGCCGACCTCGACTACGAAAACGCCGACTACGGCGACAATCCCGCATATGGCGCCTCAGGCCCGGCAAACTACGGCACAGCGGCAGATCCCTCCTCCTCGGCTAGAGCCGCTGGAGGCACCACGTATGGCGTCACCGAAGCACGCGAAGAGGCCAACCTGAATGCGGGATGGGGAATGTCGGGGGCATTGCGGCGGACTCCTAGCCCTCAGCAATTTCTCACCAACGCCGGGAAGACGCTGGCTGCGGGCGCAGGGGCTGTGGGTGCTGCCATGGGCAGTGCGTTGGCTGCCATACGCGAAGAAGACAAGACTGCCTACGCAGACCACGAGACCTGGTCGCAGGAAGCGGAGGCGCGAAGGGACAACCCAAGAGATACCGCTAGAGAACCCCCAAGAGACACCTCAAGAGACACCCCAAGAGACACCCCAAGAGATACCCCAAGAGACAACTCGAGAGACGACAACCCAAAGGACAGCCTGAGGGACAACCGAAGTGACATCCGTAGCGACACCCGAAGCGGCACTCCGTCCCAGGTTGCGTCTCGAGAGACGGGCAAACGAAGGAAAACAGTGGCTGTGGTGGTGTCAGCCGACACAAACATGGATGATTTCGATGAAGACGGATTCCACGAGCATGCTGTAAGATGGTCCCTCCCACAAACCAGTACGAGTTCATTGACTAACATTGCGTGACAGTCCGTTCTCTCCCACATACCTCGCAACACCGACTTTTCCAAGGTCAAGTTGTTTGTCCTGATCTATTCGCCCGGCCTCAAGGAGAATGTTCTCGAAGCAACAGCCGCAAATAACCCTCGTCCGGCTTCTTTGAGCTCCTCCTTCTCGAATATTGGTCATGACCAGGTTGCTACACCCGGAGAGGAAATCAAGAGTCCCACGTACGTCTCCATGGTACCCCTCCCCTGAAACCCCGTACTCCTGCTAACAATAATCCAGATTCCCTATCCCCAAACCTAATGCTGACGGAGCTTTCAACGCGGTTTATTCACAAGCCTTGTCACTAGTGGAGAAGGACTCAATGATTATGCCCTTCACCTCGCCTAATGGCCATGTCCACATTCTTAGACACCTGCAGCCTGAAATTGTTTATCTCCAGGAGTCACTAGCTGGCGACAACGGCGGTCATATCACTCAGCTCCAGACGTGGCTGAGACACGACGTGATCCTTATTGTTGGAGCCAATGGTGGCCATGGCGGTTTGGCAGACAGCGAGTCCGGCATTGGAGAGCCCGACGATAAAGAAGTGTGGTGGCAGCGAGAGGAGCGGGTTGGTCGTGGTCGGGGTGTCGTGGTCGTGGACAGCGTCCGGGTTGGTGACGACTGGGAACGCCGAGTTCAGGGAAAAGAGTAGGCTATCACGAAAGAAGGGACGATTTTGGAAGCTCATGACTGGTTTAGGATATGTTAATTGTGCGTATGATTTTTGGCGACGTGTTATATATAGCTCAATACCATTGCATTTTTGCTTGATACTTCCCTTGAGCTGTCCTGTCTTCATTGTTCCTGAGAGCAGTCCAGTGACCAGAAGGACCACTGCCTACCTATGTACTATGTAACAACTACTATCCCTTGGGGGAATTCGTGGGGGCTCACAATCTTTAGCAAGGCATCTGCTATCATGAATTACACTGGGACATTATAATAGTGCACATCAGCCCAAGTATGTAGCCTAAGGTATGCATTATCTTCATCCGATGGTCATGTATTAATATTGCTCCAAAACGTATGCTTGGGTGATATGAAGTAGACATCACTTGCATCACAACTAGTATGTATGGGTGGAGCTAAGAAAGGGTGTATAATGCTGGGAACTGTCCAGTCTTCCTCAATCATCTTGCAGTCGATCCTTGCCTCCATCGTGGAGCCTGGGGTAAGAGGGCATTCAATGTTCGATTGCGGGGATCACGTGGAGATTCTACATGGTTGTTGTACGAGTAAGTGAATCGTCAATTGAGGTGTAGATTTGAGCCATGGTAAAATTCCATGAGTGGGTTCAATCAATTTGGGTGCAGGTTAAAATGGTCAAATTGTACCTGGGTAGGCGGGTTCGTTAGGCGGCTACTTTGCATTGGGTGGTGGTGGTGTATGTACTTGTAGGTCCAAAGTGCGCTGCGTGCTGCGTGCCGCGTGCTGGGAAACCACCGGAGCGAACATGGTCCGTGCGTCTCATCGGAAGGCGTCTCGCAGCGATGAGGCTCAATTGTGGTTGTCCGTCTCAGCTCAGATTAAATAACTCCCATACAAAGCCAAACCCCACACAAAGGAAGGCCAGCACTGATCTCCGTGAAGGGCAATTTCGACACTCGACACTTCTAAGGCTTCCCGGCTTCTTCTTCGTCGCAAATTGCTGGGCATGCGCTCCTTGTACATTATCTAATACCCCCAGAAACCACTGCGCTGTCTTTTCCCACGCTCGTCTCCGACCCAGTATCCGACCGACGTCACTCGCTACGCGACTTGCGACCCACCATCAATATATCACCAACCTCACCTTATTCATCACGCGAATCCCGTCCGCAACGTCCTTGCGCCCATAATAATACTCATCTACCGCTATATTCGCTCCGTTGTTGATGGTTCAACTCGCGAGACGGTGACAATCTCGTCTCCGAACACCGCCCACTGGGCGCGCCTAGCACCCTCTTGTCACCTCTGACGACAGGCAGAACTTTGCGCAATCAACCACGCGCATCTCTATCACGAGATTCGCAGAGTGAGCCGCAGCCATGGCTCCGGTCGTGGCTGCCCCTCCCGCGCCTGTACCAACGCACAACCCGAATAAGATCAAGCGACCCCCGGGTATCCAGACCAATGGCGCCATATCAGCACGATCTTCACCCTCTCAATCCCCTTCCATGTCAGCCAAGAAACCACCTAATGCTGCTGCAAATGGCAAACAACAGCCCATCATCCACGCCAGCTCCGCCTCACATTCCGTAGCTATCAACGGCGTCAATGGCAATATGGCAAATCGCCCGAATGTGAATCGTCCAAGACGTGATACAAACACCCACAACCAAAAGAAGCCCAGCCTCACATCAGGCAGCCTGGCACCGGAGAGCGCAGGGCTTCACGACTCCGAATCACGCCCGGCTGTTATCACGGATAAATACATTCTTTCCAAATTTGCGGGAAGCCCGCCTTCGCTCATTGTACACTTGCACCCCACACATTTTCGCTTCGACCAGCAAGACGGCATCTTCCCGTACAAGTCGCCCATGCGTTTGTTCTTGGAGCACATTCGTACCCGGACTTTACCTCACGACTTATTAAGCTATTTCATCGAGTCAGGCGTCCCCTTCTACGATGGATGCCTGATAGTCCAAGTGCACGACCACAAGTCGGCAGCGCAAGCCAAAGAAAATAATTCGCAACCCACCTCGAAAGCCAACAAAACCACTCCTTTCTCCGTGCATAACTACAACACGTTCATCACACCCTCGCCATATGTTCCCCACCCGAAAGATGAAGCGAACGGGGCCGACGGCGCTGCGGTGGCGCACGGAGACACCAAAGGCGCTGCCGCGGATGCTGCCGAGAAGGAAAATATGCCTGCACCAGCTTTGCCGGATGGCCAGAAGAACAGCAAAGGTCCCCAAAAGGCGAAGATCGTCACAGTCGTGCTGCACCCTACGCCTCACAGCCTGCATACTGATCTCATGATCAAAGCTTCGACACCAGCTGATAGTAAAGCCGATGGCATGGTTCCCCCGCCTACTCCCATAACGGCTATGCCGCCAACGCCCACCACGGCGTCGGCTAAGCCGCCGCCCTCCAAAAAGCCGAAAAGAGAAAAAATGGAATTGGACGGCCGCAGTATCCAAGAGGCTGAAGGCCAAATTCTACTTGCAACTGGCGGACCTCTCTACCTTGAGCCTACCAAGAACGCCAAAGAAACAATCACTCTCCTCGAGCAGATGGCTGACGACAAGCATTCTGATCCACAGCCACTGCCCAAGGGCAGGAAGCGTACAGTGGCCGAGAGGGCCGCCGACGAGGCTCTGGCCGCTGACCACGAGAAGTACATGCTTACTCTGGACGAACGTTTGTCGTCTAATGCAAGTGGAGGCCAAGGCGGTAGCGAAAACGCAACTGGAAACGGACAGGCCGGCGGTGCCACCTTCGAGCCACGTTTCGAACGATTCAAGGTCATTGAAGACATTAAGAGGGCCCATGCCGAGAAGAAGGAACAGGAGAAGCTGCACCAGGCTGAGCAGGAGCGCAAGCTCAATGAGCAACGCAAGCAACAGCAAGAACAGCAACGACAGCAAGAAGCCGAAAAGGCGCGGCGGGATCAAGAGGCTGCCCGGGTACAGGCCCGACAGCAGGCGCAGCAGCAGGCCGAGGCACGCCGACTACAACAAGAACAGGCAGCTGCGAGAGCACAACAAGCCCAAGCCCAAGCCCAGCAACAAGCTCAGCAACAAGCAGCGGCAGCAGCTCAGCAGCAGGCACAAGCACAGGCACAGGCACAGGCACAAGCGGCGGCTGCAGCGGCGGCACAATCCCCCCCGGCTATGCAGCACCAGCTGTCCCAGACTTCGCATGGCCACCCTCCCCCGAGCCCGATGCCAGGCGGTCTACAGCAACATCGTTTCCAAAACGTTTCTCAGCCGCCCGTCTCCTCTCCGGTTGTGCGTCAAGGCACACCCCAGAACATGTCATCTCCTATGGTTGGCAATGTACCTATGCAGCAAACCAACTCGGCGATGGGCGGAAGTCCAGCAAGGCCATCGTCCGTGGTGCAAAATCATGGACCAATGTCCGTTCCTATGTCAGCTGGCATGTCTGCGAGAGGTAGCCAACAGAGCCATCCGGGCGGCACACCTAGAATGCCGAATACCCCGATGAATCGACCGATGGCTACGCCCAGGATGACTCAAGCAAGTCCGCCTCCGGGCATGATGGCGTCCAACTCCCAGTCAGGCCAGAACATGGGTATGAACGGCCAAAACATGGCGCACATGCAGAATTCTATCATGGCAGCCCAGCTTGCGGCCCAGCAACAACGACAGCAGATCGCGGCTCGGCAGCAGATGGCTGCTATGCAAATGAACGGCCAGAATCCTCAACAACAAATGCAGCAGCAAATACAGCAGCAGTTCCAGGCACAAGTTCAGCAGCAGCGTGCTCAGCTTCAGCAGCAACTGTTTAATTTACAGCAAAACGGCATGCTGACGCCCCAGGCACAGCAACAACTGACGTCAAACTTCCAACAGCGGGTGCAGCAGTTGCAGCAGCAACAGATGCAATTGCAGAATTCCATGAACAGCCAGCAACAGATGGGCAACATGAACAACTTTGCTAGCACGAATGGCATGAGTCCTCCTCAAATGGCGGCTATGCACCAGATGCAGCAAAACCAACAACAACAGTTGTTGCGAGCACATCAACAACAACAACAGCAGCAGCAGAACCTTCCCCCCCAGGTGATGCAAAAACAGAGCCAGCTCTTCAACCATAGCATGCAGCTTCTTGCTCAACAGTATGGCGGCCAGCAGGCAATTCCCCAGGAGCTGGTGGCCAAAGCTCGTAGGGACGCTGGGGTCAAGGCCCGCGAGTTGTTCATGCATGCTCAGGCTCAGATGCGTAACCAGCAGCTACATATGATGCAGCAGCAGCAGCAGCAGCAGCAACAGCAACAACAACAGAACATGGGCGGGAATATGATGCAAGGGATGTAAATACCGGAACGAGAAACAGGGATGGAGAGACGCATCATTTTCCTTTTCTAAGCATCACAACATCGACGTTGTCACATTGTACATTCGGAAAGAAGGGGGCGGCTTTCTTTGTCATTTTCTCATACACGCATCTGGCGCCAATGGATGCAACGACACATTTCCCGTATACCCCAAATTATTGCCAGGGAGGAGTCCAGGTTTCTTTTTTCCCCTTGTCCTTTTCCTTATCCACGTGGTATCAAAGTCCGGCGTGTCAGGCAGGGGCGGACAGAGGAGGGCTCTCGACTTTAAGGGGTTTCCAAAATGCATTGCTTTTTTTTTCTTTTCCCGTGGCACCACCACTTGGAGGCGGGATGAGTTTAGGATGAACGACTATCCCTTAACTCAAGAAGTGCGGAGCTGTAGAATACTTTCCATCAAGCGTTGTGTTTCCAGGCCGCAGATGAAGACGAGAAACAGATGTCTAATGATTGTGATATCTTACAATCGATGTTCACCAGAAACACGGTGTTAAGCGCCCGACTTTCGCACCGTTCGATCCAAAACGTGTTACATGAAAAATAGATATACATGTACAAAAGCAGTGTTTCCTGTCTACACACATGCCGAACAAAGTGATGTTCGTACTCATTACTTAAGTGGTTTGCTCAGTGACCACCGGTGTCGGCCGTCTCGTCATTTGCGAATATGTCGCCGACGCCTGGATCCCGCCATCCCGCATGTCCACGCCACCCGGGCACTCGCCGCATCCGGTGTAGTAAGCAAGCGCGTATCCTCGGGGAGATGCGACAGTAATTACGCAGGTAGGCGAGCAGCGACGAAGACTAAACGCGAGCAGCATGATCGGTGATCAAGAGCGAGGAACAGAAGGGAGGAAGCCTGAGGAGAGGATGGCAGACAACATCTATGTTGGCGGTAGCCCCTGAAATATACGAGCTACCCCTATTTGACTGAGGAATAGGGGTAGCTCGTAATTTGGCGTGGTCTGTCTGCAGCACGACGTTCTTGCCGCCGTCTCTCTTTTGGACGCTCAAAGTTCAATCCCTAGCCCAAGTCTGTTTGTTGTTGCTCTTTCATCATTCCAGGTGCAGGTGTGCAGGAAGCATAAGTCGAATCCGCCACTGACGTCCAGACTGACGAATCATTCATTGTTCATTTGACCTTCAATCCAGTAAGATGCGTGTCGATTGCAAATCTTCTCGCTGCTTCCCGCTTCGCGCAGTTTGATGAAAGCGTTGGCAAATCATGTACGGTGCTGAGTTACACAGCCTGAAGCTATGCTTGCAGGCCTGCAGGAGGCCGACCACATTTGCAACCCAGTATTTCCACTTCTGCATAACTGTATTGTGCCTTACCATCAGGCCTCAAGTGGTTGGCCTCTTGCATTTTTGGCAATCGTTTGCAAGTATGATACGGGTGGTTCGTTATTTAAACGGTGTCCCTAGCGCCTATCTATCATATTTTAATCTCGACGGCGAAAGTTTCCTACTTACCACGAACAACCAGAACATTGATACTTCAATTCGCGTTGAGTTATAGCCCCTCAGACCGAGTATACCAAACAGTAATCGTTCACATCATGGCAGCTTTGCACACAGCAGATCAGCTAGCTAGTCCCGTGCTTCTCGAGAAGATTGACAAACTTCGGGAAAGGAACATCAGTCAGCATGTTCCACTCACCCAGGTATGCAAATACTGTTCGAGCCTAGAAACATTTCTCAGGACTGACCGACCAAGTTGGTGGTGGTTGGTGACCAGAGCTCTGGAAAATCGTCCCTTCTGGAGACTCTGACCGGTCTACCCATGGAGCGGGACCTGGAGCTCTGTACGCGGTTTGCCACCCAGATTACTTCGCGACGCGATCCAGAGAGCCGGGTGGCCGTGACCATCATACCAGGCCCTGATGCGTCTGATGATCATAAGAACCGACTTAGCAGCTTCACCTTCGAGTCTCTGACCAACGAGGACTTTCGTCAACAGGTGCCGAAGATATTCAGACAGGTCAGTTACGTCTACTCAGGAGAACATGCAACACAGTCACTGATAGCCATGGATTAGGCCAATGCTGCAATGGGCATTCGCACAGATGTCACGAGCTCCAGTGGGAAGGTCTTCAGCACGGACGTGCTGAAGATCGAGAAGTGTGGCCCAGATGAAGACTACTTGACGGTGATTGACGTTCCTGGCATCTTCAGAAATCCCAATGAGGGAGTCACCACGAAAGACGACATCGAACTTGTCAGGGACATGGTCAAGAAGTACATCCAGGACAGTCGAACCATAATCCTTGCCGTCTATGCTGCTAATGTGCACATTGACAACCAGGAGATCATGACTCTTGCATCGCAGTTTGATACTACCGGTGAACGCACACTGGGTGTCCTCACGAAGCCGGATCTAGTCAACGAACCCAGCGAGAAGCAGAAGGTGTGCGATTTAGTGTTGGGAAAGAAAAGACGGCTCACACTCGGATACTATGTCGTGAGGAGCCGTGGACCGGATGAAAGTATGGAGAAATGGAAGGCCGATTCAACTCTCAAAGAAACGCCGTGGAATAACCTGCCACACGACCGTGTCGGCCCAGACGCTCTGAGGACTCGCCTGCGCGAGCTATCGGAGCAGCTGACGCGCCGCGAGTTTCCCAAGATACGCAAGCAGGTCAAGACGGAGCTCGACGCGACGAAACGGCAACTCAACGGCCTGGGTGATGCGCGCACGAATGAGCGGGAACAGCGTCTTTATCTGAGCGCCATCGCTCGCAGATTCCAGGACACCGTCAAGGCTGCCCTGAATGGCTGGTACTCGGATGGAGCCGTCTTTGAGAAACGCACCATGCGCCTCATCACGCACATTGTCAACCTCAGCGAACACTTCCACTATGATTTCACGAAATACTCACACCTCCACAAGTTTCAAGACGCAGCAGGCGACACGGCCACTCCGTCATCGTCATCCACAAGCGGTGGCAGCATCACAAAGTCGGAGTCGGAGTCGGAACTCATGAGCGAGAGACGTGAGTCAATGGTGCATGAGTTGCTTAAAGGCATTGACCTCGACTCGTACCCCGAACTAGACGGGATTGTCTGCCTGGATGACTCTGATGAGATACCCGACGGGGACACGACGGAGTGGATTCACGCCATGTACTTGGAGTCCCGCAACATGGATCTCGGTACCTTTGGTGGCAATGTCTTTTCAATGGCATTCAAGAAGCAATCCACAAGATGGGGGGAGCTGACCAAGTTGTATTTGAGCAAAACCATCCTGATCGTACACCGTTTCATCACCGATGCACTTGACATTGTCTGCCCAGACACGCGGGTTAAGGACATGGTATGGTCGGCGATCGTGGATGACATCTTGGCCAGGTATAGAGCCGCCATGGACCAGGCGATGCTCCTTGTGTCCATCGAGCGAGAGAAGCGGCCCTACACCCTGAGTGAGAGCTTTAGCGAGCGATTGCAGCTAGCTCAGGGAGAGCGCACTGCTGCGCTCATTAAGGCGGCAGGACATACCAAGAGCTCGACTCCCTTCGACAAGTCGATCACCGTGACGCCCAACGTGATCAAGGCGGCCTCGGCCAACCAATCCAACGTCAAGCGCATCAATCAGGAGATCCACGACAAGCTGCATGCCTACTACGACCTTGCCCTCTGCCGCTTCGTCGACAACGTATTCCAGCAGTCCGTAGACTATGGCCTGTTAACGGGGCCATGCACGCCCCTGGCTGTCTTTGATCAAGACTGGGTCATCCAGTTGAAGCCAGGAGAGCTCAAGGACATTGCAGATGAGTCTGAGGCCAGCAGAAGCCTCCGAGGCATACTGATAAGTAAGTCTGACGATCTTACGGCGGCCATGGAAATTCTGAAGTAAGGGGAGGGGACTCGTGACAATACGACAGAGTCGCGAGAAGGAGGACATGCTTAGACACGACCTGATGGCTTAATTGGATGTTTATTTGCTTTCCTCTTGGGTACATTATCACTGTTGTTCTCTTTGGCAACGAAATTCGCTCCTACTTATTCTCGGCGGGACGAAGTAACAATGGTTGTAAGAGTGTGCGAAAGTGAAACCGATTGGCTTTGACACCAGGAGGTATTTGCCTCTAACAGCAGTCGCAACAATAGCTCATCCGGAACAGACCTGTACAGGCCAGTGCTCGCAGAGATTTGATAATATCGCAGACCTAGACCAATAACGTATCTCTGCAACAAGCACCGGACGACGGCCCTCTCCAGTATCTTAGAGTATAAAAGAGAACTATGGCCTGGAACCTATTCGAATTCATGAGGTTAAGCTTTTATTCTGATTTTAATTGGGATACGGGATCATGTACTCTGGTATAAACACGGAAATGATTGTTAGAGCGGGGCTATTGGGTTGTAAATCTTGAATAAAAGCGGCTATGTATACGGCGACAGCCTGTGCTTATAGACTGAAGGAAGCGTCTTAGGCACAGAGAGTACATGAATACTGGGATAAGCCATTGTGCTAGAGCCGACTCGGTGTGCATTGCAGAGTGATATAGCCAACATTTCAGTTGCTATTGTCATTTATTTGCATCTACATATCAGCTATTCATTACCGCTGAGTAGATAAAATACACTGCATCTTTATGCAATCTTCCCAGGCACGAACGGATGCCCAGCACTAAGCCCTCCGTCTACAGCCCAAGCTTGCCCATTGACGTAACTAGCCTCGTCGCTGGCAAGGAAAAGGGCAACGCGGGCGATCTCGTCGGCCTGCCCACCGCGCTTCAGTGGGTTCAGCTGGCCGACCTTGCGCTCCGTGCCGCGGGCGCGCGCCGCCTCGAACGTGGGCGCCGTCATGCCCGTCTCGATGAGGCCCGGGCACACGGCGTTGACCCTGACTCCGGTGCCCGCCAGCTGGTACGAGCACGTCTGCGCCATCGAGACTACAGCGGCTTTCGCAGCGGAGTAGGCCGTGGGACCCGCGTTCGATCGGATGCCGGCGACGGAGGCGGTGCCGATGATGCTGCCGCCTGACGCAGGCTTTGTGCTCGAGGTTTGGGTCATGGCGGGAGCGGCGTACTTGGCGGCGAGGAACACACTGTATGCCGTGTGTGTTAGCGCCGATAGGATCATGCAGTTATGTATTATGCGCGTTCTTCACGCGGGAAGCGAAGGAAACTTGGCTCTGGTTTTGGGAAACATACCTCGCCGCATTAGTCTCCATGACCTTCATGAATTCGCTCTTCTCAACGTCCTTGAAGTGGGCGGGCGTGCCCACGATACCCGCGTTGGCGAAGAAGACGTCGAGCCGGCCGTACCGCGACATAGCCTCCTCGACCACTGCCTTCACGGCCGCCTCGTCGGCGGCATCGAACTGTCGCGTGTGCACCTCGACGTCGGGGTAGAGCTGGCGCAGGTCGCGCTGGTGGGAGGCTAGGTTGCTGTCGTCAAAGTCGCAGAGATAGAGTGCGCGCGCACCGCTTTCGGCAAACTGGTGTGCGGCGGCGCGGCCGATGCCGAGGATCGAGTTGGTGCCTGTGAGTCGGGGCGAAGAGCATAGCTTGTTAGCCGGGGACCTTGTCTTCCTGCACGCAGATCAGGGGAATAGCGACGGGAGAAGGGCACTCATTGTCTTACCGGTGATGATGGCTACTTTCCCGGCGAGCCGGGGACCATTCGAAGGTCCAGCTATGCGCTTCGGGGCGGAGGCGACATTGCCGTCTTTCGAGGGAGACAGCTGCTTGCCCAGAGCTTCGATACGGTCCTTAGCGACGTTAGACATAATAGCTGTCGACTTCTCCGGGTGACGTTTTTTTTGTTTAGAGAGGGAAGAATCCAAGCGCGTCGAATGGATCACATCGTCAAATGGGTGCACTTCAAGTGTTGGAGAAGTCCCAAGCTATCCTCGGCTTGTGTTGCGTCGTTGGCGAGGGGGGGCTGGTATTGGAGGATCAATCAGCGTATGTGTCTTGGAGCTGTCGCCAGCTGAGGTTTGGGGGTGGGGAAGCTCTCCCACAGCGCTCGAGCCGAGGTGCTTTACCGGCTCTATCTAACCTTGAGTTACCCCATACCTGTCGCCTTAGTAGCCCCCACCACTTGAGCTAAAGATCCAATACGCTAAGCCCTGTCTGCCTGTCCTAACACCACACTGCTGCTGCTGAGTCGAAATCTATACTAACCTTACATACTTGTAAGAAGTAGCTTAACAATAACGTCAGACACACCAGCCAATGGTACGATGGCACGATGGCATTTATTGTGATGGCATCTCTCGGCCCGTCCCTATTACACAGAAGCTTGTTGATATCTGTAGCCATGCCTATCTTGATGAAAGGAGAGGGAAGGGGAAGGAGAGCACCATGACTCACAGCTCATATTCAGTCAAGTACTCCGGTTCACTAAGACGTGAAGATGGCAATATATTACAAGCGATTGCATACAGTTGACTCCTCTCCATTTACCATTGCTGATATGCTGCCCCTCCCCAACTTATCTCATAGGTATATCAGTCGAGGAAGCTGCAGACAACCGACTTCCTAAAACTCTGGACACTTTGACATGGAACCCATAGAAAGTACATTTGCCAACATTAGCGACTCGTTGACGAAGTACTTGCGGACTCATGGCAACAAGAGCTACTCCGCGGAGGTTTTCGGGGAAGCCCAATATCAGACCACGTGCCTTGAGGTGCGGTGGAATTGGATCATATTCCCGGCGGCCCTCGCGCTGTTGACCATCATATTGCTAATACTAGTCATCGTCATGTCACATATCCACCACGAGCCTGTGTGGAAGGCATCGCCTTTGGTCTGGATACACCAGAACTCTAGTCATGGAGTCGGACCGCTGGCCAACGATGGGACAGAAACGCCCACACTCGCTGAATTGGAGAGGAGATCGAAGCTGGTACCTGTTTCAGTCAGCTAGTTTTACCGCTGCTACTACTGATGATGATGCGGTGACTCTAGCCGCGGCGTCCTTCGCGGTACGACTTATACTCTATGGACTCCTGAAGCTATATGTGGATGGAAATCCGCCTGGGCCGGCTGTCGATGATGTACCCGATCGTATTATTCTTGATCAATCGAGGATTTCGGGAACGTACCAGGAGGCATGCTGCTCTGGCCATGGAAATCGCGTGAGACCTCAAGACTTACATCCTCTTAGAGCCGGGAGATCTACACGGCGAAACCTTGCCTTTGAAGAAAGCTCGCGTGTACCCCAGTCCGAGTAATGATCTGTCAGATACAGCATATCTTCTTCGAGTATCTTGTGAGATTCAGCTAGCATCGCTCGTGACAGTTCTCTCTGATAGGGGATGTTCGCTGTGCGTCTTGCGGGCCTCGGTAAGGTCCAGCCATCCACTGGACTGGGCAGGCTTGAACTTGTGATCGAGTAGAGCCGATTTCGATCTTGCCTCGCCGCCACACTGCGAAACTCACGGTCGCTACTTAGCCTTGGTGATCACATATCGGGTCCATGAACTGTATAGCGCTGGTCGAAGGTGGTCGATGCTGCCATCTCGAAAACGTGACACTAATGGGTAAAGGTCGCTAAGAGGATAAGTGGTCATACCGGAGAGATCTCCTGGGCTTTTAACAGAGAGCTGCGAAGTATCGCCGTCGACTGTGACAACCCCTCATGTTGGTGTACGTAACATTGGTAATATTGAAACTTGAGTACGACTACTGTCTGGATATATGTACGCCCCTCCCAAAGAAATCACAGCCCCCACTCCAGCCTCTTTCATCGACCTATCACTTCTTTCGTTGGCTGTACTGTACACCCCATTCACTGTGAACCTGGATCGCCCCAGCGTCTTGGGCCTCCACATCGACTTGGCGTCGATCAATGGGCGATGACATAACCGTCGCCAGCCGGGCGCCCTGCGGTTCCTGCACGTAGCTGTTCCGGTCGTGTTCGCTGCCCGAGGTTCCCGGCACGGCCGAGAAGGGCTTCGTGTCCTCCTCCTCATAATCATCACCCTTAGTCTCCAAGATGGAGGCGCCCCAGGTGCGCGGTGCCCGCCGTTTCGATGAGCGCTGGAACCGGTCGCTGAGGTGGTACGATGAGGGCTTGTTGGACGACACGTGGGAGAAGCGATTGGGACGCAGCATCAGCCAGACGGGTCGCAGGGTAGGAAGACATGCTATAGAGCTCGTAGTCAGTCTCATCGTGCTCCCGGGGCGCTCGCAATCTCATCCAGTAACTAAATTTGAAGATCGGCTAACATACCTGAAATAATAGCGAAATCCGCCTCCACGACGGCCCAGATTCCCTGGTTGATAATATTCCATGAAACATCCGCATCATTCTTTTGGGTAGTGACAGCCACAAGTCGCATGACCGAAGCGATACAGACGCTGATAGGCCGAGTCAGTTATCGGGACGATACGAATGAAAGGGGGTAATAGAAGACGCTTCACATACAATCCACCGAGGAGGAACATGGACAACACCAGCCGCCGTTGGCCCGTGGACACGTTGAGCTTCTTGACGTACGGGACGGGAAGACTGAGGATGGCCACGTCGATGAGGATGTTGGGGATCGAGATGGCGAAGAGGAACTTCTGGCTGTCGACGTTGCACGATGCGTTGATGCTCTTGTCCCAGAATCCGCGTGTCGGGATGCATTGCAACAGAGTCAGGAAGAACTATGTTTCATCGCAAAGTATTAGAGCTGGCTGTCTCGATCCGAAAGCAGTACCTCACGCGGTGTAAGCGAAAACGTACCACTGCGATTCCCCACATCATGACCAGGGAGCCCATGACGGCGATGGGGATTTTGATGCTTGTGCTGTTCCGGAAGATGCGCCAGTACAGGGCGAGGATGGAGAATTTGACGAACACGATGACCCCCGTGTAGGTCAACTCGGCGGTGAAAAGGCCAATGAAGACGTCTTCGACGACGTTGGGGCCGAATGTTTGGACGTGTCTCCCTAAGCCACGGGGTATCCCTGGTCCACCCAACCTGTCAGTATGCTTGCAGGAGCGTGAGATTTCAAGTGGTGATACTTACACCATAGCATATTCGTCATCAGTCCTAGTCCGCATAGCTGCAATTATCGATGGTGTAAGTTTACTTGTTCATATAGCCGTCAAAGCAACTGGACGAAGGGAGACAGCGTACGGTGGCACATAGTATCAACCAATCATCCAGCCAGAAGCCGGCCTTCTTGTTCCAGCGACACCAGAAGCGTAGGACGACACACAGCAGAGCGAAGAACATGGGGATGGTTGAAGAGGCGTAGAGATCTGGCTGCCGGTTCTCAGAGAGATCGACCTCAGGCATCGTTGAAGACGCCATTTCTCTAAGTGCCAATGCTGTATTTCCTCCAAGACTCTTGGGAAAAAAGGTAGATAGACGAATATCTCCAGAACGGGTTTGAGTTTTGAAAGAGCGAGGGGATTAATTGGCGAATAGAATCGACATTGCCATTGGTGGTTGATAGCTGATATACTCCATGACTCTCTCTGCCTGGCAGGGGCGGGTATGGAGTAAGTGTTTTAACATGGTACTATGCCTACCTAGGTGCAACATTCACACGAGAGCCGTCCACTGGCTGTCACCTTATGATTGACACCGAACTGCCAGACTCGGCAACTCTGAAGGATGTCAGCAATGATGCTGACATGCTTGGTAATTTTAACGATACTGAACACTCGAAGTCGGGCGGAGGGTGGTGTGGGTAGGTGGGTATCGCCGTCTCCATCGTCGTGCATCGGTCGTCAGGGTCCCGCATGTAGGACTGCGCCCCCTGCGTATGAAGAAACGATATTCTTTTTGGGGCCAACGAACCCCGAATGAGGAACCACTATAGTATATGCGGTTGGCGACTATCCTGTGCTACGCCGCGACCTAACGTGACTGTGCTGTGATTCGTCAATGAGCCTCTCGGGCGGACCAACCGTCTTCCTCGAAAAGAGTGACCTTCGTCCGCATCAACTTCGCAACAAATTCACACAATATCTTACTTGCCATTCACTTTTTTCAGTCCTCCTTGGTGAACCACCATCTCAACTAAACTCGCCATTCGTCGTCTAAGCAGGTAGTCGCGTGTTTCCCATCCACAGCAGTCACCATGTCATCCTCCTCCTCCTCCTCGCCAGTCCTCGTTCTTGTCCCGGGCGCCTTCGGCACCCCGGACGGCTTCAGCCAGCTGCTGCCATACCTGACCGAGGCGGGCATCAGTACGCAACCCGGCGGCTACCCCAGCGCCAACCCGGCAGACCCGACGCAGGCGACGTGCGCAAAGGACATTGCCCATCTGCGTGACAATGTGCTCCTACCCATCCTAGACCAGCAGCAGAAGGACATCGTCCTGCTCGTCCATTCCTACGGTGGCGTCGTCGGCGGCGGCGCATCCAAGGGCCTGGACAAGCAGACGCGCGCCGCGCAGGGATACAAGACCAGCATCCTCGGGCTGATCTACGTGGCCGGCAACATCACGCTCGACGGCGAGTCGCTCATGCAGGCCGTTGGAGGAGCTTATCCTCCCTTCATCAAGCTGAACAAGGTTGGCCACCCGTCCCGACCCCTTTCCCAGAGTAACTAGCTAGCTAACGCGGTTCCCCCAAAAGCCATTTCCCAACGTGGCGCTCATTGAGCCGCACATGGTCCATCTCTACAACGACTGCGACAGCGCGCAGACGGAGGAGCTGGCGAAAGCCATGGTGCCCCACGCGAACCTGGCCTTCGAGACGCCCCCCTCTGCGCCTGGCTGGGCTGACAGCGGGTTCGACGGGCGACGTGTGTACGTGCACACGCTGGACGACGCCTGCAACCCGGCGTCGCTCCAACAGATGTGGCTGGAAAAGTCCAAAGTCAAGTGGGAGGTGGTTGACTTCCAATCGGGTCACATGCCCATGGTGAGTCAACCGAAGGAGCTTGCGGCGCAGATCGCCAAGTCGGTCAAGGGTTTCGTGGCACTGTGAGCGATGTTGAAGAGATGGACAGATTGATGACTTGGTGTGGGGTGACATTCGGAGGAACTTGGAAATGGTCCCGCGGAAGAGCCACCTAACCTTAGGCGCCTCATACGCGCAGCTACTCCAATCGTTCAGGTGATAGATCAAAAATAGCATATATGTTTTCAAACTTTTGGGTCTCTGTTTGCTTTCGATGAGTAATTACCCACCACGAAGGTGACTTGTCTAATCGCGTCTAATGGCTAGGATAAGATCTGCAACCCATTTTGGCATGCTTTTTGGGAGCTAAGCTATTCGGGGGGTCTTGGCTTTCGCTTGACCTGCATAGCCAGTGCCGCAAAGTCAACCAGCTAGCTCAAACCTCCTACAGCTTCAAGTCTCCCCAACGATCAATGTGGTCAGTCGTATCAGAATGGAATCGGCGGCAGATTCTTGCCTTCCCGGTTCACCTCTCGGCCTTACAAGGAGGCACAGCATATTAGTTGATCTGAGGTAAGACGGGTGTGGCTACCTATCGCGGGATCGCGGTTCTGCGTGGGGTGGGATGAAAGCGGAGCCTCCTGCGTGGGACGAAGCAGAAAAGACGTGGAGTCTTGGGGGCCAGGACTAGGTATGGCATACCATACCATATACGATAGATGATATCACTCCATACGGCAGGGATAAGCACTAGAAATAGAACGAGAAAGGCGAATATCGAGCAATCGATCAATCCTCCAAAGCAATCTTGACAGGTCCTGGTAGTCCTGGTAGTCCCGGTCAGTAGATGCGGCAAGTGCGCAACAGCACCTCCGCTAATCCGAATCTCCATTTTACCACTTGCAGCTTAGATACCAAGCCCCGACTGCATATCCCCCATCTTGACCAAATTCTGCCGAAACCAACATCCGAGGTCAAGCAAGAAAGTACTTCCCGAAGTAAGGTAAGCTGAAGGATTGAAGCTAGCTAAGGTTGCCGTTGATAGTGGCCGTTTGCACTTGCATTAGTGCTGACTTAGCAGCCTTCGACTCCTCGTAGCCCTACCAGTAGTGGTTCCTATCCTGAGTATCCTCACTTTGCTACCTGCGGCACAGGCCTCCGGGGGGACCCGGTACTAGCCTCCGATTATCACAATAGCCCCGTCCCCCCACGCCTGCGTCCGCACCTAAACACCGCATATGTTCGTATACTAGGTATTGTGCGATCCGCAAAAAGCGCCAAATATAGGAAAACGGGCTCCGAATCGCACGTCATGCCAAACCGACAATCCTTCGATTTCGGGAAGATTGGGGGAAGCTAGTTGGCTTACTGCTTACTCCAGACACGCCAGAGTCTGGATCTCTAATACGGAACCCAAAGTCGAGCCCGTCTATAGTGCTGGGGTTCAGGAGACCCGTCGTACACACTCCACGGTTCACTGAACCTGTCACAGATGAGCGTGGTCCATATGAAAGGCCAAGCATGTTATGAACACATCGCCAGGGCCAGTGGGGATTGAGGATGACTGGGGCTGGGTTGGCCTCCGTTGCCTGCATGGGGTGGACCTGCAAATCCGACCTGGAATTATCTCTGGAACTGGGGCAGCTATTGGCATATGTACGGCACCTTTGGCCAACTAGCATACAGGCAGACAGCCCCAGGTGATATGTCGGGTCTGTATTCCCCAAAATAGTGCAAAGCCTCCCTATCCGGCAGTGAATGCGGTGGAGTCAGTCAGCACTCGGCAGTGATGATAAGACAACTTCTGGACAAACACAATGTGTCTCCGAGAAAGTGACGAGCCAATGTTGCTTCTAGGGTGTCCAAGATGTAAGAACATCAGGCAACCGCGACAACCTGTTCCACCGAAGACGATATATATAGTCCAAAATAATCCATTATACTTTCCTGAAGCAAGCCCAAGTCTCATCACTCAATTTTCTTCCTATACCACTATATCACACAATATATAACATCCGTTATCCTACTTTTTACATCCCCCCTATTTCCATACAGAACAAAATGCCGGAGGCCATCAGCTCTACCCACGACAATGGTCACTACGTGAAAGCCGGTTCTAGTAATGGCGAAGATCACTACGCCGTGAAGGCCGACCCCAAGCAGCAGCAAACCGAAACCCATGTTGAAGAGGTGCTTTCCCGGCCAAACGGCTGGAACGGGACCTACGTCAAGGCCAAGGATCCCTACGCCCTGATGCGTGACTGTGATGCGAGTTCACGGTTAGTCCTACTTCACACCCATGGCCTGCGACACCCCCAAAATCCAACAATTTGTTTCTAACCAACATCATATCGAACAGACTCACGGCCCAGCATTACCTCTGGAAAGACCTCTTGGGATTTCTTTTGCATCCTGACATCCCTACCAACGTCAATAACCTGAAGGTGGCCGACGTCGCCACAGGGAACGGGTAAGCATGAGAATTAGTTTCTCCTCCACTCCGCCTTCCCCCTGGCCTTCCTCACTCAGGAAAGAAACTAACTCATATCCATGGCAGTATCTGGCTGGAAGACGCCGCCCGCGGTAAACCCATGTCCGCTAAATTCCACGGCTTCGACATCAGCCTGGATCAGGTCGGCCCCAAGCCCTGGCTGCCCGCCAACATCCGCATGCACACATGGAACCTGTTTGAGGAGCCGCCGTCGGAGTTTGTCGGCTGCTTTGACGTCGTGCACGTCCGCCTCATCACTGTCGTGGTCCGGAACAACGACCCGCGGCCCGTGTTGGCGAACTTGACAAAACTTCTTAGTAAGTCCTTCGCCCTTCCGAGAGGAAAAATAGGGGAGTTTCTGAGGCTGATTATCGAAAAACAAATAGAGCCTGGTGGATATCTCCAATGGGATGAAGTCGATACCATCGGTTGTTCTATCAAGAGTGTTCCTGGAGTCCCTGCAGATAACCTTAGGGAATTGTTTGATCAGCTCAGGGGCAAAGACGAGTGAGTACTTACTGATTTTGCAGACTTGTTGAAATTGGTTGCAGAACTGACTGTAAATATTTACTTTAGCTGGAAGTACCGCCTGACGAGCATCATGGATGAGAGCGGCTACCGTGATTCCACATTATACACTTTCGAGTATGGCCTCGACACAGCCAGGTTATGGAGTGACCTGTAAGTCAAGCTTTTGCTATATCATTCACCATACGCTACTTTCTTTCAGTTTGCTAACTTCCCCAACTCGAATAGGTACGTTAGCACATGGAAGGAGTTCGCAAAGAACGTGCTAAAGACGCCCGAGGTCTCTGGGGAGCTGGAGCGGAACGCCATGGTCGAGGCGAGAAACGGTGCTGCCATCATGGTTCCTAAGCTCGTTTGGGTTGCGAGAAAGATGTAGATGGAAGTGTGTATAATTTTTTCTTAGTAGCGAAGCTTGCGTGTGATTTGTTTTTAAATACTTCAAAGATATGAAACCCTCCAAAAATATAGAATGTGAACAAACCGAGCGGATACCCCGTAAGCAAAAAATCGAATTTGTGGAAAAGAATAAGATAAAGACACTTGTTAAACTAGAGTGACAAAACAGATGTTTGATTCGGAACAACCTGGCGCCTCGCTGGCGGTGAAAACCCCGATGCGTTGAAACACTGGAGGTTCCTGTTCTGGCACCTGTCGAATTATTACACCATGTGCCTTGTCTACGTGAGGGGGTTTCGGATCCCCGTCATAAGACCGATGAGATCGATATCCGTAGCTGTAAACTTGGACAGTGAAAACAATTTGGATATCGTTAACAACTAGCGAGCTGTTCATCTCTTTTGCTTCGAACTTGCCACGCTCAAGCTCAGCCAGAATGAACCTGTCATCATCCAGAAAGGCTCTGACGTCCACGTTTGCTGTGGGCGTCTGTATGCGGATGTCTCGTTTCCATACAGCGCTAGTTGCTTGGTAAACCGGTGCCTCCAATGACAATGATGTCCCTGGGCTGAGCCGGCCGTATGTGTCAGATGTGGCCAAGACCGGGGCGGATCGAGCGCTTCGCAACAAGGGAGCGGCGATATCATCTGGGTCATCATCGTAGCCGCTGATCCATGAGTCTGGATCCATGGGATTCGAAAGATCGTCAACGAGAAAATTCACGGGCCCACCAGCGCTGGTCCAGGACCAGGAGGGGGCCAGGTACTCGGTGGACTGCCACTTGCCTCTTTGCTTATTCTGAAGATGGCCATGCGCCTTTTGCCATAGCAAACCCGTGGCGAGGCAATTGTCCCACAGACCGGCACAGTAGCAGTCGTCGGAACGCCTGGCAACGCTTTGCGCCAGTCCGGAGAGCGACGGGAGCGTGTCCGAGCGATCCGATATGCCTCGAGTGAGATACTGGTCGACCATCCTCAGCCAGTTTTGGTAAGGCAGTGCCTTATCTGGATCGAAGAGCTGCGACTCGGGGCTGTAACCGCGTGCACCGCTGGAAACCCCGTAGAGGTTGAGGGGGGCATGACGTCCATCCTCGTAGTAAATATGCCGCTTTATGTTGTCCTCAAGATAGTTCTGCTCCCGGTCGAAATGGAGTACGAATCTAGACATCAATCGCTCCTGCAGAGTCCAAGCCCTCCCATGAAGCGGGGCGGAAGCCACAGGGTTGCCGTCAGTAGTCACTTGCGCGCTGTAGGGCTGGAGAGGCGCCAAGTTCGCCAAGTAGAATGAACCCCTGTCTGCTTGAGCCTCGAAGTATATCCTGTCACATCTGTCGGCATAGATGGTAGTGTCGTGGTAGGGTTTCCCTTTCCCTTCTCCTTGGTAGCCTCTGGGCAAAAGAAACCCTTTGACGTCAGCATCAGACCGCGCCGCAGCGATAGTGAGAACCGATTGGTTGTAGTAGTCGCCCATTTTCTTGGATTCAATGACCCAATCATCGATGTCTTTCTGTATTATACAGAGAGAGTCGATCCATAGATAGCGTCGGCCCAGAAGCCGCGTGACACGAACGGCATCCTGGTACGACTGCGGCATCTCGGACACGCTGAATCCTGCAAGGCGTTCCCGAAGGTTACTTGCCACGGTGACAAAGGATTGTGATTCGCCCCAGCAGTGACTCAAGGTGATGTAATGACCGTACTGGCCCCCTGTTTCGCACACCCTGACACACCCAGTCTGCTCGGTCTCTCCCAAATCGAGTAATCTGCATGGCAAAGGGACAGCTGGGAGATCGGCTGGTATGTGAGCTGCCACCATTCTCGCCGTCCGTCGTAGTGCGGCATCCGAGGCTCCATCGCGATGCAAGATACGGCCCTCCTCGCGAGAAAGAAGATTCAAGTACGCGGCAGGCGGCTGCTCTTCGTCGTCGAGGAATATGCGATACGCTAGCCCGACCGCAGGCAGGCCGCCTCCTTCCCTCCGCTTGACAGTGACTGAGTAATACGAGCCCGTTGTAAACCCGCCCATGTTGCAATCGACACCCCTTCGGAAGGTGACTGCGAACTCGTCGGGGCTATCATACCATTCGTGCTTTTGCCCCTTGCTCTCCAAATCCCTTCGAAACACCAGGTATAATTCGCAATCCAGTCGGTCGTGGATCAGACTCCGGAGCGAACGTAAGTCCGTTATACATGGATTTCCACTGCGAGAGTAGTCTGGTTTTTGGAATATGTTGGCGCAATAGCTGCAGATCATTTTGGTTCTGAGTTTTTCTGCGCTTCGAAGAGGCGATGCAGTTCTCAGTCAAGGTTCGTGCAGACGCTCGTAATATCGTTGTCGGAAATTGGTTTGGAAATTCGAGTACTCCTGAAGTTGTGTGTTTGCAGAAGTAGGGCTCGGATAATGAGGCATTCAGGGGTGAAGAATGCGATGGAAGCAAAAGTTAGAGGGAGCGCCTCTTTGAATTCTGCTTAATCACTAAGAAGTCAGCTGGTGGGAGGGGTTTATACCGATGGCGATTGTCTTTACGTGGCGTATATATCAGCAGTGGGTGGCATAATATTGCTCCCGTATTGGCTGCTCTTCAGTTGTTCAGCCGCAGTTCGAAGTGGCCCATGCTATCGCCTCACGAGTACGAAAGCCGAGAATCAAACCCATAGTTCGTTGGCGAGTCCCGCCGTGAGAGAAACGACACACTAGAGCTGAGTCGACATATTCCTAGTAGGCTTCTTGCAATCATGTCAAACCTTTCGGTATAAGATGAAGTCATACTCATTGTGTATATACCTGCATTCTCGTACGGCACCTACCCCCGCCTCCATGTTGAAATGTAGTAACGGCTGAATCTTTACACGGAAGAGAATTAACTATTCGACTATGGTATTGTATCTATCATGTCTTAAAAGTAACGACCATTGGCATTGGATGTCAGTCCAGGCCGTAGTTGCTGATCACATCTCGGTTCGGCCCCCAGGGGTTGATACCGGCGTAGTGGGCCCTTCTAGATCCGATAAGCTCATGCCCATCTTACCACGGACAATTTGATAGGCTGGAAAGAAGCCTGAGATATAAGTTACTCTTTGGTATTGGAAGCCAGGGACTCTAATGTACTATGACATAACTCGTGCTGACCTACTTACTTGTCATGCAAGGACCGATGGAAATGTCCCGAGCGTGGACTTTGCTAGGCATTTGAGGCAGAGCGTAGGAGAGGATGGATCAAATGCGGATAATCGTTCTGAACCCTTTGAACGAAGAATATCCCACTCCTTCCTTTAAAAATTGATACTATAGGATGTTGTTGTACAGGAAGACCACCGGAGACTACCTAGCTACGGGCGGACTTGGGGTTTCGGCGTGTGAGTCAATCACGTAGGCGTGGTCTAGGCTTGCTTAGCTTAGCCTCTCTCTAACCTTACAAGGTTACTTCTCAGGACTTAAGAGTGCCCTGTTGCTGCCCGTCTGAATGCACCGTACTATCCCACTTGCTCTTCCAGATTCTGCCCCGGAATCAATCTTACAAGAATATCAAACGCTACGTAGCAAATTGGGAAATAGTACCTACCATGCCCGTCCTCGTGGTCCGCGTGCGCCCAAAGGCATTTCCATTTCTCCAGCTGCCCCGCGAAATCCGGGATGTCATTTACGAGTTAGCGTTGGTAGAGCCACCTTTGTACGAGCGGCGCCACATTTCTACCTGCCATTACACGAGCCTATCCCCGTCCTGCGCAGAGAAGCCCCCTTTCGCGACCGTGGAGACACCCTTTAACAAAGACCACTCTTGCTACTGTGCAAAACGCCGGTATCTTGCCATCCTTTCGGTAAACACGCAGGTCCACCAAGAAGCAGGCCGCGTACTCTGGGGGAAGAATGTCTTCTCCTTCGCTGGGGTGTGCAGCTTCAATCAATGGTTCGCCAGTATTAGTGCTGCCAGACGCGAAAATCTTCGGCACATCGCCATCTATCTCATCAGACTCCATGAGAGGGATACCGCCGGAAATCAGACCCTCGACTTCAGCGAGCAGCTGCTGCCGAACCTGCTGAAGTGCGAGAATCTGAGGCGACTTGACCTCGGCCCCGTGCGGCTACCCGATGGTTTCGTGGAGACCCTGGCTCGCCGGCTCCCTCGTCTGAAGCACTTGCGCATGGCCGGATTGGAGATTCTGACATCGCGTCCCGCTGCAGCCCGTCACCCAGAAGGAAATGCGGGTATAGGTACATCTACCTGGGTATACGGGCTGGTGCACGTCGATATCCGCATCGACGACATGGACACCGCAGGATTTTCTACCCTCGACTTCGCCTTTCGGTCCAACCCAACGCGGTGGGACGCTCGTGCCCGCGCTGTGAGCGAGCAGCTCGGAAGAAGCCTTCGGGACGGGCGTTGGGGACGCTATTGCGACACCCACAGCACCGCGACGCTCAGATTGCCGCAAGAGGTGCATCCCATCGAGGTGCCCCTGGTGGGATTGCCCAACAGCCCCGCCACGTGCGCGCGGTTCCAACGGGAGTGCGAAGAGGCCGAACGGCTACGGAAAAGATTGGACGCCCGCGAAGAGGAGCTGAGAAGGGGCGAGGCCATGCGCCTGGTCAGGGAACTGGACCGGAGGCAGGAGGCCGAATCGCACGAAGCGGCCAAGATTCGAGAATCCATTAGGACGGAGAAACAGCTGAAGCAGGAAGAGACGCGTCAGAGCTTGCAGCGCACCCGGCACATCCGCGACCACTTGGCTACGCGGAAGGCGGAACGAAAGCGGGTGCGAAGAGCGAAGTGAGGCCTGAAAACTGCAATTACATCCGGATCCCGCCTGTCGATTAAGACATGGGTTCCGCAATTCATATAGACGGACGCAAATGGCCGGACACCCGCGCAATGATATCAATGGGTGAGTGTTCTGCTGTAGGATGCGACTGAGTTTATCGTACGATAAGTTTCATTTGACGAGACCCATCACCTCGCGATGTGGTTGTCCGGGGCCAAAACACCCTTAACTTACGATTGAATCCATATATCGCTGGCGGCAGACCGGCCGACATGCGCTTTGCCACCGGCAACGGCTATCGGGGCAGAATAGCACAGCTTTGGTCCAAGAAGGCTGATTGATTGCGGATGCAGCAGCCCGGCTCCAACTGGGATCGAGCTTCGAGGGTGGTATCGCACTAGGCCGGACATCTGGGAATAATGCGGACACCGAGTCTTTGATATCGCCCGCTCCCTCATTTATTGGTGGAGTCCAGCAGAATTTCGAATCTGGGATATGAATCCTTACTCATCCCAGCGGTGAAGAATCACGGTATATGCATGCGGAATAGGTAGTAGTATGTGATGGATGTGGGTGTGACGAAGGACGAAGGACGAAGGACGCGGGGTTGGTCTGCTATCTTCGGCCTTCGCAAAGTCGTACCCAAAATTTTGAGAGCGACTGTGTGTGATCTAATCACTCAATCTTCTGAGCTATAGGCTCATCAACCTGGATCCTGGTGTTGTGGTGGAGTCGCATTCCACTCTTTCAACGGGTCCCATCTCCTTAGGCAGGTCGCATCTCAATGCCGAGCCAGTGAAAAGTTCCGAGATTGGGGCTCTTGGCCACCTTTCACGGTGACATCGTCACGGGTTCCATTGCTTAGCCAGGCAAACTACTGCTAGGTAGGGGGGATAACACTGGAGCTGGTGGTGGTGCTGGAGCTGGTGCTGGCCATGGTGTGGTGGTGCTGCCTCCTCACATGGATTAGTAAACAAACATTAGTTAAGAGAAACCGCATCGTCATCGCGGCGGCCGCATACGTGGAGCATGGAGTAGACAGATAGATATTGGATGCGGCCCGAGCTGCTTGCGCCCATTCCTCCTTCTGTACCATCTTCTATCTCCCGCAGTGTAACTATTCACAGTCTTCCATAGCCTGTGTGTATTACTTGATCATTCCTGCCTCTTTATATACACCTCCTGTTGACTGAGACCTTTGACGACGCTCAAATGTCTCGCCACATCGATCGTCTCCCGGCGCCGGCTGATCCGAAACCGAAGAAGCTCATCGTGCTGAGTGCGCCAAGGTGAGTGAGAGTGCCTCATAAGAGGAGAATCACACGATGGCTCCCTTACTCGAGACGCACGCTAGCTTGCTAACCACCGGCGCTTCATAGGACCGGTACTCATGGGTTATACCTGGCTCTCAAGGCCTTGGGGTTCAAGCCTTATCACATGGTGGAGGTATTCGCCAACGGTGCCGACCATTGTCGATACATGACCGAAGGGCTCCAGGCCAGTGCAGAGGGCACGTTCCCGCCCTGTGAGTGTCATCTTCCGTCCTCGAGCTCTTCCGCGAATCCGTCGCTTGATTTGGCCGACGCAGAGCTAATACAGTTGATGGCGACATGTAGATGGACGCGCCGAGTTCGACAAGTGGTTCGCTGACTACGATGTATGTCCACCAAGCTAATCTCGTTCTTCGCCATGATGACCGGCCTACCCGAGACCTTGTTCTCTCCTTCATCTTGCTGACTTGACTTGCCTTCACCCCTAGATCATCGTGGAGATGCCCTTCTTCATGCTCACCGAGGTCGTCCAGGCCTACCCGGACGGCAAGTTCCTCCTCATGGAGCGGGACCCGGACAAGTGGGCCAAGTCGTGGCTCAACACCATCGGGCCCCTGACGCTCAAGTTCACCCAGTTCCCCACCAATATCTTCAAGTATTTCGATCCTCTGTCCCGCGCCATGGGCCGCTTCGGCGTCCTCAACCGCAGAATCTACTTCCAATCGGACAAGAACGATGAGGCTGCCCACCGGAACCTCGTGGCTTACTACAAGAACTAGTAAGCCTGCTGTCTTTTTCCCTTCCTTCCTCCCTCCCTCCCCCCTGTCTATTTTCACCTCAGTCGATATATCAGAAGTAACAGTAGCGGTTGCCTGAATGGCGCCGCCGGAAGCTGGCCACTCACTAACCTCGATCATCTCTTCAGCATCGCCAAGGTCAAGGCCATCGTACCGCCCCAGCAGCTCAAGGTGTGCCGCCTCGAGGACGGATTCGGCTGGGACGAGATCTGCCCCTACCTGGGCGTGCCCAAGCCGGCTGAGGGCACCGAGTGGCCCAGCCGCAACCAGCCCGAGGAGTTCTTCGAGATCTCCAGCAAGATATTTGCCGCAGGCAGCAACAAGGCCCTGGTCACCGCGTCGGTTTTGGCGCCGCTCATCGCCGTGGGCATCTGGTACGCCAAGGCGGACGGGGCTCGGTGGTTGCCCAAGATCTTCTAAGTCAGTCGAACTGTTTGTTACATGCCATGCCTCAAAGGAAAAGTATTTTAGAAAGAGATCTATGTGATGGACAGTAATGCCGACGTTGTTGGCTCTGGGAAATCCCAGTAATGCCCCCTTTAAAAGCAGGTTTGGATTGGTTTCGCAATCTTGAATTGGCATCATCCACATGTTGGCGCAAGTTAAAGATGTTTCTCGATGATGGATAATAATGAGGCCTGTAATTTATTGCCATCTATTTCGATATCATATACATAAAGCAGGAATTGAAGCTATATGACTTTCTAACTGCCAATAAAAACACATGTCCTTTAGGCCCGACTAGGGTTGTTTAGAATGATTGGAGTCAGACGTGAGACTCAACTATCACCAAGCATGTCTCCACCAGCAGCGTGCTGCCAATAAGACATATGGATATTCGTCGATTGGCAGAAAGGGGTGCGCGCACCACAGTCACACTGCAACACGAGGAGTGTCAGCGCGTGTGTGGCGACAGCAGTAACGTATGAAGTGCCTCGCTGTAACTCCAGCGCCACGGACAAAGGAAATATGTCGCTTGAGACTGAGAGAAAGTGGAAAGGAGAATATCGGGCAACGATACAACACAGCGTCATGCCGTATATGAAGAGTTAATCTCACAGAAGACAGGTGTCCCAGATGATGGGTGCCTATAGATGAGATTCAGATCGCGTTTGAGGGTATTCATCAAATATGAAGTCATCTTTGGACTCATCTGCTTATCGTAGCTTCCTTCACAGGGATGATTTCATAAACCCCCTAACCCCCCTCCCCTCCCAGTTTGGACACGTGCGACATAAGCCATTCAATCATCCTTGCGGCAGCAGATAGTGCAATTCAATATGCCCCAGATCATATCACCACAATCTCCCGAAACTAGGACAGCTCGGCTGGGGCTGCTACGCCAAAGGCGCCCGTTCTACCTCTTCCCGTTCCGGCCCCAATAATTCATGTAAAAGAAACGCTTCGTAGTCCCTTCATGTCGTCGCCACAAGAAAGTCCTATCCAGATCATTAGGCCGCATTTATGCACATGGTTAAATATGACCAGAAAAGTAGATCGAATGACCCAACCGTGAGGCTTCCTTTTCTGCCATCTTCGACCGAAGCTATGCTATGTAAAGAAGCGTGACTACCAAATATGCAACACGCAGCTACCAATCAAATGCCAGTAAGCGTAAAACAGGTATGACGCATTGTAATTGGTTATAGATAGGTTTGAAATCACCTTGTCCACCATAAAAACTGCTCCGAGCTTGTCGAGGATAGAGGCGGCCGGAAAGACCGACAGAGTGGCGATTTGAGAGTATCGGACGCAGTAACCCATCCCCTTCAACAGTATGTTCATGGCCAGTATCAGGGCAGACCGTTCCCCGTCATGTCCGTAAAGAGCCCTACATCCGAAGGCAGGTACTCGCCGAACCAGCTCAACATGTCCGAGCTCTCAAAGCTGGTCAAATGTTGCGTGAAGTCCGACTCGTTATCGATCGTCACTAGATGCATACCCTGGCCATTAGGGCCGAGGTACGAGTAGCCGCTCGAGGCCAGCCCGTTGTTGGTCGAGGCAAAAGCAGACGGCCCGCCACCGCCGCTGTCCGCCGGGTTAAACACGCTGCCGCCTCCATTGTTGGTGGCAGGCGTACCGACCGAGTTGGTGCCGCCGCTGGCACCACGGATATACGACGGCTGTTGGCCACCGCCACCGCCGTGGGCGGATGAAGGATGGATTTCTGTCAGAGTGCTACTAGGAGATGCCCCAGTGGGATACATGGGTTGATCAAAGGCGGATGAATGCTGAGATGTAGGCGTGTAGGAGGCTGAGTTAATAGTCACGCTTGACCCCTGCGATGCTAAAGCTAGAGAGAATTTTCCATCCGGTGTTGTTGGTGTCTTGACCCCATCTTCAGAGAGGTTGTCATACCGCAGTAGGGATTTGTTCGGTCCAGACGAACTCGACACCCGCCGCGCTCGATGAGGATTGATCGAGTGACGCAGAGCAGATGTATTCGGCTGAGGATAAGCGGGCGGGTACATCTGCACAGTAATCTCCGGTAGACTCTGCCGGATTGGGTCATAAATCATATTACCCGGCGGCGTCGGCGCTGAGGTTGGTGCTGGTGCTGACTGGGCAGTAGGCATAGGAGCCATATCCATATGCTGCTGCGTCACGGGGTTCTGGAACAGGAGTGTTAGACTCGAGTTGGGAGAATTGGTGGTCCCTGTCAATGACCAAGCCAACGGAGGCACCGTGGGAGATGTTGGGTAGTTCTCGTCCTTCACCAAGAACCTGTGTATATCGTTTCGACGAGGCTGCTTCGTGCTCTCGTACTCCTCGCGCGTATATGTCTCGCAATCCCAGGTACCCGCGAACTTCTGGTCGAGGGCCGTGAGAATGTAACGTATGCCTCCCCAGTAAATCTGCATCTGTTGCAGCGCTTTGTAACAAGATTGGTAATTCTGATTGGCTGCAGACGCCAATAGAAAATGGCGATCCGATGGCTTGTGCTCAACACCATTCACGCTCTTTCCTCCAGTAGCTCTTCCCATCATCCCTTGTTGATCGCGGAGGGGAGAAGCTTCTCTTGACGCGGGCTGGGATGACGGATGAGCCACAGATTCTTTCAGAAACGCGCAGGCTGCTATGTAGATAGGCTGCGACGTGAATGGGTTGCCAATGAAGCTTTTCTCATCGATCAATTTGGCGAAGGCAAGTATATCTGCGATTGTCTTCGCACTAGACATGGACAACTCGCGGCTATGGGGTAGTAGCGGGTGGTCCTGGTTTAGCCTTTCGAGGGGCGTAAGCAGCGTCGGCTGGTGGAGAACAATGATCAATGCGTGAAACCAGAAGTGCAATAATATGAATGGCGTGCCCTGTCCGTTGCCAACGTAATGCTGGAAATTGGTGGCATCGAAGCGCAGTCTAGGATCCTGTTTCTGGTGAAGTCTTGTAAGTTCTTTCTCCATATGCAGCAGGCTATTCATCCTCTCTGGCGTGAGGTCCTTGGTTCCTCGAAGCTTGTTTAGAACATCAGATACCCGTCCATATAGATGGATGATTTGAATTAGAGATGGGAAAGGGTCAGGCCAGCCGTCGTTCTTATTCTTAGTGGACTTGGGGAAATCCAATTCGAAATCGTCGTCCCTCAGCGTGACGGGCCTGCCTGTTCCCGAGGAAATGACTCGATCAAGAATGAAGACAGACCAGAGAGTGTCGATGCGTTCTTGCTCGAGCTTCTTCTGTTCTTGTGGACTCAATGTGTCCTCACTGTCGCTCATCTTGTTACTGTCTTCGTCACTGGGCTTCCTGTTCGAAGACCGGGCATACCAAGGATCTTTCTCTCCCTGAAACCTGACGCCGTCCTTCTTGTGGAGACCAAGATCAATAGCCATACGGATGGCCAGGCCTAGATACATCCACAGGGCACTGTCCTGATCCGCGCCGAACCCTTCGTATGCCATTAGTAAACATGCCTGCACAGCCGCTACAGAAGGGCAAGGAAATGTATCGACAGTCGCTGCTTTAGCCCTCTGCGCAAAGACCTGCCCACGTTCGGCTTTGGGGCCATTGCCAAATACTGGCGAATCGAAGAACCGAGCTGCAAGGGCACATACAGCGTCGACTAAGATCGGCTCAACCTGCTTCAGCTTGACTAGGCGCGTAAAGTCGTCGCGGCGAAGAAAAGGATAGTTGCAACCCTGGTGATCGAAGAAAGTATCTACTAGGTTGAGAATCAGGGGGTCTACGGGATCGGGGTCATTCGGGTCATAGACGGGCATATCATCCGGATGGGCAGCACTTTGGTCGGACTGTCCCGAGTTAAGGAAGCCTGTATATGTTGCGCCCGAGCTCGGCGATGTCGCCGTCATAGAGCTCCGTCTCCGGTTGCGGACCTTGACCACCATCTGCTTGAAGCCGGGGACAATGGCCGTGGGCCCGAAGTATCGGAAATATGGAACGCGATAACCCTCGCTAGAGTGATGCTGCAGCACCGGCGACCGTATACTAGGGCTTCTCCCATCCTCGGTCGAGAAGGACGAATTGCGCACAGTCGCGGGCCGCCCGGCCATAGAGATGGAACCATTCTGGCTCGAGGTATGGCGGTCCTCCCAATCTATGCTCTCTTGCTTCGGTCGCACCGTAGAAGAAGATGGTAGGGCGGTACTACGAGTCGACTCGGAGAAGCGGCGTGAAGAGTCGAGGCTGGCGGTGGAGCTGTGCTGTCGAGCAGCCGATTTGCTAGATCTCCATTGCTGCCTCTCCTCGTCGCGTCTCTCATCCAAGTCGTCATCGTTATCGGATGTTGCGTCGAGAATTTGGCCGCTAATGGGATCTTTCTTTCTTTCAGCCGCATCCGAGTAACCCAGACAGACATGGCCGTTCTTCGAACAAGTGTGGCAGGTCGGGTGCTCCCCGTCGCATCGCGTCTTGCGTTTGCGACATGTCAGGCAGCTTCACAGAAACACGTCTGTCGTCAGCGTAGAGTTCCAATAGCTCGGACGACACAGAGTAGTTAAGAAGTATAAGTGCATTAAGGTAGAGATAGTAGCAGATGGACGGATGTCTCTGCCCCCGCCCCGGATTGTCGCCAGTGGGGTACAGGTTCCTCTAAATTATGCAGGGCACTTTCCCGTGCATCGCTGGGCACAGGCAACTGGACTGCGACTCAAACTCTTGAAGTAGGCAACAGGAACAATATGTCGCGCAGTCTTTCCAAGACACCGGCTAGGAGTCTCGGAGGTCCCTTTATTATGGTGGCGATGATGATGATGGTTATAATAAGAAGACCAGACCAGAAATAAATGAAGAAGAGCTTACGCCGCGTTGATCCTCCGTCTCTTCTGTGGTGGCTGGCCCTGATTATTGACGAAGCGGATAGCTTTGGGAGCGGCTGATGCAGCAGCTCCGCTACCGCCCGTACCATTGACCGCCGTAGTAGTCGCCATTGCTGCGGGGGAACTGGGGAAGCGGATTGCGCGAGATAATTATGAGACGATCGCCTGGGGGAATATATTCAACAAAACATGATGGCTTGGGACTCCGGACGGGAGCGCAGCAGCGGATAAGGCGGGGTTCTTTTCTTTTCTTTTCTTTTGGCCGCGAAGAGAAGCGACCCCACGGGGGCAAAATGTAAGTATGTAAGTAAAGAAAGAAAGAGCGCCTTAATCGGTTTGCGGGCTATTATGATTTGTGACCGCAGATCATAGGTTGACAGTATCTGGACTTGTTGGAGTGATCAACCAGAATTCAATCCTCCAGGCTTGGCTTGGCGTGGCGTAGGTTGGATTTGCTGCAGTATGTAGTACGGAGAGGAAGGCAGGCCTGATTGATTGATTGCTTTTGGGGCCAGTTTGGTTGTGAAGAGTAGGTAAGATGTAGATAGGTAGATAGGTAGATACTGTATGTGCTACAGCAGTTACGGGGATCGAATAGACTTCAGCAAGCTTGCAAGCCTGCAAGCCTGTATGATTGATGATCAGGCAAGTCGTAATCAGCGAGTAGCAAGTAAGTGAACCCAGTCAATAAGATTGACGGCGACTTTTAGCAATTGGGTAATTCCTCCAATTCCAAACACTGAAATTCGATATGAGAGATATAAAAAAGACAAAGCAACAAAATTCTCCGGTCCCGTATGCGTGCGCGTGCGCGTGTGCGTGTGTGTATGGGAGGTGGGAGTAATAGGTCCTGGTCTGTAAGATGTACGTTATATACAGTACTTAAGTAATGTAGGTAAGATGATTGATGCCTGTGCTCTCTCGCTACGCTTAGTGGACACAACCAGAGGGGAAAAGCAAGTATTGGGAAAAAGTCAATTGCCCGATGGTAGGCTGGGCGGGCTGGGCTGCACTGCAAGGTTCTGATCGCCGTTCACATTTGAAATGGACATAGGAGAGAGGCTAGGCAAATAGGAAAAGAGTCCAGGAGCAAATGGAAGGCAGGTGGGAGGGGAGAGGAGGAGGGTATACACAGAAGTCTGGCTAGGCTGGTCGGTTGCACTCGACCAGGACTTGGAGTGAGAGGGGGACCAGCAGCCAGCCCAGTTTCATTTGGGCATGGGCGCCGCTGGACCGCTGGGCTTCACGATACGGTCGGGTGAGAGCCGTTGATGCATGCAATGCAGGTCTGTCTGTCTGCCCCGGACTCCATTGCCCAAGCGTTTGCTGTAGTGGAACACGACATGCCCCGGGTTGCTGCTGATGATGACATATTATTACCTACCTACATCTTAGATACATGTACACAGGTCCCCCAGATAATGACGCTTCAAATTCGAAGGCTTAGGTAGGTATTCTCACGCGACAAGGTTCACTCGCATCGCGACTTGAACCCACTGCAAAAAAGACAGCATCCTTCAAATCAATTGTCCATTGAAATATGCCTGGTGCTTTTGGCTCTTTTCTAAAGCCCAAATAGCCCCGACGCCGACGTCCCTCATCCGATTGGGGGTCGTGGTCTATTGGCTAGGGGACTAAGGGGAGGGACTTTCAAGGGTAGATCCGCTCTCTAGTGGCCTTGAGTCCGACATTCCCGGTTTCCCGCCCGCAACTTTCATCTCATCATCCGCGCCTAGTACTAATTATCGTGACTTTGCCTCCCTCGCTCCCTTCCTGTCTTGTCTTGTTTGGTTACTACCTCTGCTAATTAGATCGCGGCCTCACTGGCTGAATCTTCCACATGTTTGTCCTTTTCGCACTTCCCCCTTACCTCCCTTCAGCTGCGGAACGTCGTCATGTAATGATACCTGACCGTTCTCCAGGCTCTCTGCCATCTCCCACGGCCTGTATCAGATTGTGATGGGATCCAAGTGGCCTAATGGCGTACGTAGTTTCGTCCGTATGCAATTGTGCATCTATATTTGAACGGTTCATTGGTCGAGTCGCACTGGCCAAACAAAATACGGCATCGCGACAATCATGATACTGGAGCGACTGCCGATCTGCAGGATACCTTCTTCAACTTCCTCGGAGTCGACCCGAAGCACGGCATTGCATCGAATCTGTCTGCATGGGGATTTGATAGGTGGAAAGCCTCCTAAGGTCATAAGGCATGGCCAACACACACACACACCACTAATCGTTCAGACGTAACCTACTTAGGTCTTCTTTTGGGCTTGGCCGACCATCCCCTCCTTGGTCACAAAACTTGCGCATGGGGAACTTCTGAGCAAGCAAAATATGGCGTCGTATGCATTTGGGCACCTTGCCGGATGGTTGTGTAAACGTATGCCATCTTGACTGATTGGGGTTGGGACTAGAGGACGAAATTGAAGGATAGCAATAGCCTAAACGTGAGCATCCTCGAATACTCTTAGCTCCTACCCCAAGAGGCTCGCAAAGCGATGATGTCAGACCGTTTATGTCCTTAATTGTATACTTTCAAGTAGTGGTATATTGTCGTGCTAAAGGATCAGAGAGAATACAGGAACATATTGCTTCCATAAGCCCTTCAACGCATTAGCTTGCTGTTTTTTTCCTTTTTATCAAAAAAGCAATGAACGCCGTCGCCACACCCGTTCTCCCTGGATTTGGTATAACATGGAAAAACGCCCAAAGCTCTAGCGAATGAAGCCCTCCTTAACCCAAAGCTTCATACTACACCATACCTCAACCGAAAACGATGCTGACGCCCATCTCCTTGCTGACGCGCCTCCAGAGATCCGCGTCTTTGGCACCGTAGGGGGTAACGCTCAGGAGGTCGAGCTGCTTCCAGACCTCGCGAACAACACCCCAAGCCTTCTCGATGTTCGTCATTCCCTGGTGATTATCGACCTCGACGAACGCGCGCTCGGCGAGGGCGCGATCCTCGGGCACCACCGCCTCGCAGGCCGCCACAAAGAGCGGCCAGAGTAGCGCGCCCATGGGGCCCCGGAACGCGACGTTGCGCGCGCAGTGCACCAGGGACGCGTGTGCGTGCTTCTGTACCAGGGCGTGTGTCGGCGGGTGCCCATAGATGGTGCGGTACAGGTACACGAAGGCGCTGTGTCGGTATGCCAGCGCGTTGTCGAGGATCGACTGCAGCAGTGGCTGCTCCGCGATCGGCTCACCGTCTAGGCTCTCGAGCAGACCGCCCGCGATGCCGACGTTGGAGGGAAGCGTGGGCTGCCACTGCTGCAGCGCCCCCTCAATGGCGCGTGAGGTCGTCTCGAACTCGGTCCGCAGCACGGCCATCTTGGACGTCTGATGGGATTTGACCGCGTTCTCTAGTTCAGTCTTAAGCGATGGTAGGTTCGAAAGCCGATGCATAATCGGCCAAAGAGTCGTCGCCATACCCAGTAGCGTGTCGACGTTACTGAGAGGGGAGCTTGGCGGTGCGTCCAGGGGCGGGAAAGGCAACAAGCAGCCAGCAGCCGGCGCTGTGGAGAGAGGGGCTGTCCCTAGGGATAAAGCCGTAATCACATCATAAAATCGGAATGCCTAGAGACGTATTAGCTTCGACGTTGGATTTGAGTTTCGCCCAGTCCTCTTACTCGTTCTAAGAAGGTACTCGTAGGGCTTGACCCCCCTTGACATGAGTTCATAATCGTCAAGGCCCCTTTCAGATGCCCGTCCACAATATTCGAGCGGCCTTTCTGGACCAACTATAAGCATTATTAGTATATGAGTCCAGTGGCTCGCTGTACAAGCGACCTACCACTTCGTAATAGACCAGAAGCATTATTGAAGCTAAAAGCTCGTTTTTGTGGTTGACCTTTCCGTTCTTCTCGATGAGCTGCGCCAAGCTCTGGATAGCCTCATTATGGAAGTATATGGACTTCTCTCCGGTGTTGACACCGCGGTACTCGAGATGTGCGCTTGCAAGAGCGTATATGGCGTTCATCACAGGTGCACTGCCATGAGAAAGCGGAAGCACAAGTTGTTGGAACGGGTTGCCGGACTCTTCCCGGAAAACGATCAAGTGGGAGAGGACATTGCAAAAGTGGTTCATCAGAGCTCGTCGGTTTGGGCGATCCGAAAACTCGGAGAAGGCTGGAATGCATATCTCCATAGTCGGCGAAGCTATCGGGCACGGGGCTATCATGGCCAAATCCGGCGGTAAGCAGAGAGCTCTCGTAGTCACCACCTCCAGGCTGGAATTCCGCCGCGAGGACACATAGCTTGCCGCTCTTCCGATTTCAGTAGGGAAATCGAATCCGACCGAGCTCGTAGGACTCAGGACCATATCTGAACTTGTTGACCCCAGTGGCGATAGCACCACATCTTCTACTGAATTATCCTCGGTGTGCTCCGTTTTGGCGATTTCCTCGATGTCATCGGTTGGCGACCACTGATCGTACTCATTTCCTGGGAAATCCGATGTCGTGGGCGATGCGCCATTTAGCGTGTGTGCAGAATCCCGTCTCTTTCGCTGGCGTGGCTTCACAGCCTCGTATGTGCAGTTCAAATCTCGCTCAGCACAACGTGCACATTGCGGGCGCCGTTCGTCGCATTTCTTCTTCTATACCTCCCAATGTAGTGGTTAGTTACTTCAGCTTTAGCGCACAATTTAAGCTGTCTTTGTAAACATACCTTCTCTTTACTTCATGGGGTGTCAGAACTTAAGATTGCATAGTTATATCGATGGATGATTAGAGATGAACCCAAGGTACTTACCAAAACGTACAACCTGTTACATTTCACGACTGAGCATTAGTACGTTGTTCGTCTGGAAATTGTTAGAAGATTGGGCTCGGACTAACCAGCGCGGGAACGCCTCTTCGGCACCTTTGGCGGCGCCACTCTAGTGAACAGCAGCATATCACCTTTGTACGAATGCAAAGACCTATAATGTAGAGAATCACATCGTCTCTACCCAGAAGCCGCCATGAGGGCGCGTGGTCGCGCTCCGTAAGTATAATACGCGTTTGATGTGTCGCTGTTCGTGTGAAGAATAGAGAAGAACAGTATATTTCGATAGTTGAAGGCTGTCGCAAATCGTGAGGCTCAATTCGAGAGACAGGGGCACACCGATGGAAAAAGATCAAGCGTCTGTAGTCAGTCGCAATGACAATTGAATACGATAGATCAGATCTGGGAGATATGCGAAGTCTGGGGTTAGAGGTGTAGAAGGATGTGAGGTGAAGAGAGTCAGAGATTCGATGGGTTTCAAAATCTACGAGGTCATTCCGCCCCAGAGGCTAGAGAGCAGCGTCCTGGGCATCGTGACCTTTAGTCGTTAGGTACACGCAATTCTTGAAGAATTCAAGTAGTGGTATGTACTTAGTGAGGGGCGCGATGAGGGGGGACCCCGACCTCCAACATGAGACCTAGACCTAGCCCGGGAAACGGTTAAGCTTGGGATGCGACTTGTACAGACAGGGGCCAATCAGGAGCCCGGGATGGGTGGCCCGTGAAGGAGACAGGCTTCTGGACAGGCACCTAGACTGCCTAGCGAGTGCAGAAGGGCCCGGGCAATACGCAGAAACCTGGGGGAAGGTCTGCGAGGTCTGCGAGGTGGCCTGGGCTGGACGGAACGGGTGGAGATGGAAAGACCAGCTTGTGGGGTTGCAAATTGCAAGCTTGCCCCTTTCAGCTCTCGCACCGCTTCTCCGACTCGCTTCACCCATGCACCTGTGCATTTTGGCGCGGAGCCTGTTTACCAGCTTCCTGTCCCGTGATATGCTTCTAATCTATATACGACGTTGATCGCACCCCGGAACACGAGATATGCTCAGGTGCAGCAAGCGACCCGAGAAGAAGGAAAAGAAAAACGAATAAGAACCTTGCTCTGTCCCCCGTTGATCGACCTTGGCTGCGTCTTGCTCGCACTTCTGCCGCCGTCCAGCACATCTTCACCCGTGCCTTTGTGACTTCACCGAATCATTGACCCGGCTAGGCGACGAATTGATCGACCCTTAACTTACTTTGTACACCTTGAGCATATATATGGCTTGTGCTCGATTGTCGGTGACGCAGGAGCAGATGCCAAGTTGCGCAAAGAGATGGACCGATCGGTCTCATTGATCACAGACAAGACGGTCCGCCAAAGCGAAACCCCTGTCAGGCCAAGTTCAAGTTAGTTGTTGATGTGATATGGTAGCGAGGTAGGCCATGACGGTTATGGTCATCTCTGACGTGATACGATCGCATTACACAGAATAGATGCAGATGCAATTGAGTGTCTAAGATGCATAATCTTGAACCGTCTCTTCTGATCTGCTCATCTGCCTCAACCCTAGATGTTTGTCTATCATTAATAGGAATTGTTTTCGAGATGTGAGCTTACCTCGACGATGACCAAGGCTGGCGACTCGATCACAAAACTTCAAACTGGGAAAGCGAGCAACAGTCCCTTTACATTGGACCTGAGAAGTGGACGAACCATGCAAGGTCGATCCTCGATACGCCGATTATGCCCGATGTACAGGACGGGGCCCATCTACTGTTACCGGTCGGAGTAGATCATCCAAGGCACCAACAGTAAGGGGCTGGCTGTCTGTATCCCAATTCCTAATTCCTTACCTCCGATATGTGATAGAAACCGTTCTATGTGCATTTCTGGAAGGTTAGTCTTGGGCGCCCGTGCTCCTTGCTTTCAATTGTTTGTAGCCATGTTGCTTGCTGCTTGCCCCGTACTTGGCTTAGTCCACTTCTGTCCGCCCGTCCGTTCGCCCGTCCAGCCCGTCCACCTTCTAAGAGCTCTTCGCAAGGCCAGCTTCCTCGATTCATCACTTATCGTTCTGCATGTAGTTTGCCACTCTCACCTTCATAGGTAGAAGCTCTTACAACGAAAAGCTTTAATATGCAGGTGAATACCTATAAATATTCACTGCAGATAGTTGAGGTATAGAGACGATCTTCGTTATGCTGTATAACTGGAAGCTGTGCATCCCCACTTGGCACACTGATAGGGCAGTTGGCGGGCTGGCAGGCTAGTGTACATTCAGGCTAAAAGCGATGGGTGCACCGTACCAATGATGCTAAAATAAGGCGTCCAAAATTGGCCCCAAAATATTAGCGCTGACCATTGCTAACGTTACACACCCTTGACACCTCCAACACAGCCCTCTCTCTGCCCTCTGTTATTGCGAGTGGCAGGTCGCGTGGGCAGCATGGAAGTCTCCAAAGAACAGTCAGACTTTCCGAGCTGCTCTTTCCTTCTTGGACCAGCAAGAACAGCTCAGATCCCAATCCGACATGGCTAGTCAGCTAGTCGCGATCCTCCAGCTGTCCAAGCCTTGGAAGTCTATGATTAGAAAAGCCTGGTCGTTGGTGAAATGTAGCATACTAGACTTGGTCGTTCATGGACTGTATCGGCAGAACATTTCAGGTTGGTAAAGTAGTCGGACCTTCTCCATTTCAGCTCAGTTGTTGGGGAGCTCCTCCCCGCTCCGTTTGTGACACCACCAACGACAACTCCTCACATGAGAGAGTAAGCCTTGCAACGCAGGTCACACAGCCCTTTGTCTTCACTTGCATCGATATTAACTTGACTCTATTAACGTTACCTACCTCTGCATACTCGAGAGGGAGGGGAGCGACGAGGTTTTTGTACTTCGCCTGGCCCCCAATGCCTTGCAGTCGGCTGCAGCCTGATGCTCTCTTCTAGTAGCACTTGGCACTCCCGAGAGGGCCGTATACTTTGCCGGGGGGTTTATACGGCCCCGCAACCATTGGACACAAGGGGAAAGGGCTGCAGCTGGGCTTTTGCTACGATAACGGAAACGCACTCCTCCATCATCCCAAGCTTGCAGTATGCGTCAGCCCCTCGGCCCCATTTGGGCCAATGGACGGTGTCCCCGATGCTGATGGCTGCCACGGCGGGCCTTGTCATTGGAGCTTCTGGGCTCCGCGCGCCGCAGCCGTACATTGCTGATGGTTGCATCTCGTCTACGTAGGTTATCGGGTGTGGGAGTGGGCAGCGTGGGCAGTGGACGGATGGCCTAATGGCATTCTTCGTTGCCCCGTAGCAGTTGTCCGTCGTTGGCTCTCTCGAGAATCGAGATTCCGTGGTCAGCAAACTCGAGACTCGCATGTGCTCTTCCTCTCTTCGCTGCCGTCAGCACGGCGGCCTTGCCGATCTCTCCCTCCTTCCCACCACACCCCCCATCATGTATGTATGCACGTAGAGTCGCATCCCTTGATATTTCTCTTCCCTTTAGGCCTGTTTCCACGCCGATCCAGTTTCTCGGGACCTCCAGTTGGTGAAGAGATCATATGCCCACAACCGCCAGAGTGCTCCCCACCTGTCCTATCCTATCGTGTCTTCCTCTGCGCAAATTGTTGTCTCAGTCCTCTCGTAACACCAATTCTGACATACACAAATCGACGGGGTGGTCCATCATTCGCACAGCCCCCAACCCGAATCGTTCTATTGCCTCTTCTTCTTTCCTATATCCTTTACACCGTTTGGCTTGGTCACCGATCTTTCCGTCCGGCCAATAACCGTTTCCCACGGCACAACCGCCGCGTTTCTCATTCACAGACAATCATCACAAAGGCAGTTGGCTGAATAAGGACTCCGTCGAGACTGCTCACAAGCCGATGCTGCAATTGAGAGAATCTCACGTTGGTCTAAAACGGGTGGACCCGGCGCCTGTCTTCTGAGTGTAGGCGAAATGGTAGCCATGGGGCGGTTCTGGGACTGCACCAGCTGTATTGGCCTGCTCGTTATTGCGGTGTTGTCAAGGGAAGCTGTTGCGACCCATGATTATCGATATAAGATCCATCGCATAGAGAAAGAATACGCTGGGCTTCGAAGGCGAGACGACACATGCAATAATGGGAACATCGCCTGCCCTGCGAGCCTCGGAGGCGACTGCTGTCCAAAAGGCTACTCGTGCTCCTCGACGTATTGCTATGCGACAACCGCAGGACCGTCAACAGCATGTGGGCTTGTTGGCTACTTCAATTGCGGCTCCGAGATGCCTGGTACGTTACTGAAACTCACTTAACCTTCCTGGAAGCGCCGCTAATCGTTATGCAGGCCAGTGTTGCCCTCAAGGGTATGTCTGCGGTGGATCGGGTTGTAATCCGCCCGCAGGCCAAGCGAGCTCCCAGACATGCCCTCCCAGTCATTACCTCTGCCCTTCATCCGCTTCAGGGGGGTGCTGCTCGAGCGGCATGGGCTGTGGTGTGAGTGTTTGCTTCTCAACGAACCCGACGACAGCTGTCGTCAGTACACCCACCGTGGTCACCGACTCAAAGGGCCACACTGTGACATCTCAGGTCTTATATACGACTACTATGATGCCAAGTCAGGCAAGTGGCACATCAGGTCAGCCAGGTGCGGTTCCCAAGGTGGTGGCTACTACAGTGTCCAGGATCCCTGCGATGCAAACGGTCGCGGGCAACACCAACAGTACAGGACTGAGCTCAGCAGCACTAGGGGGTATTGTCGCTGGCGTTGTTGTGGTTCTGCTCGCGGTGATTGTGGCTGCTTTTATTATCGTTCGCAGATTGAGGCGGACCGAGAAAGCGATCGAGGTATCTAAACGCGGGTCGTCAAACGGACAGCAAACGACATCGTCGCACAAGCAAGGCTTCGGCTCAACCACCGTAACCGAAGTTGACATTGATCCCTTGAGCCAAGCGACTCCAAGTCTACGTCCCTCACATTACCGGGATGGGTCCGACTCGAGTGTCAATGGCCGTTACAGTTCACCGGCCAGAAGCCCGCCCCTCACCGACGGACGCGGAACTCCGGAAACGTGGCAAGGTCGTTTAACCGGTCAATATAATCCTGTACCCAACGGCGAAGGCGACGGACTGCGTCACCCCAGCATGGAATCCATGGGTGGCCAGCACGATTACACCCGATATCCGCAGTCGCAGGGTCCCCACCGCGTCAGCTACGACTCGCAGTCGACTTATACGTATCGCCCAGGACGCCAGAGCAACGCCAGCGAGGTCAGTGGTAGCATGGACGGTCAACACGGTTTCTCTGAGCTTGATGCAATTGACACACTGGGGAGGAGACGCTCAAGCGGGACGCGGGCCACGGGCGGCAGCAGGCGGCAAAGCACCGACAGTGCTTACCGTGGTCGCAGCGAGAGCGCCGCGGCAAATACCATCGCCCCTCTCGAAGCGGTCAACGAAGCGGCTGAGCTGCACGGCTATTATGGCCCACAGGACAAGCAGGTTGGTCAAACGGCTGCAAGGCCGACTTCCACGGGCGGGCCCACACAAGGTCGTTGAGTCTGAAGGCAACGGCGGCTAAGATTTTGGTTATATGTGGTGCCTACAGTTCTTCCTTGTTATGCTTCGATCATGTTTTACCTCATACCTTTTTGGAAATTATGTCGGGCCGTATCTCTTGGGTAACTCTGGTATATGGGTGGTGAGTGTAAAAGACCTGAGTACTGTCTGGGTTCGGTAGGTGATGGTTTTGGGTCCCTACTAGGGGTGCATGTCGAACGAGATCATGGGAGCTCGAGGAGGCTCAATATCATAGCGGGCGTTGCGGATCTTTCAAGGGCAGGCGTACATACATTAGCCAGGCGGCTATGAGGGTGAGACAGTTAACGGGTTTAGGGCCAAGGTCGTTCTTTCTCGGGGTGCGCATGCTATGATTTCTTTTTTATGTTTCCTTGCTGCAAATGTCACTGCTAGCTAGCCTGTAGTTTCGAGATAACTTGTCGATCACTAGATAATTGTATGATGAGTACCTCTTATACACACACCTCAGGTATGATCGGGCGTGCATGAATGCGGAAGTCCTTATTCTCTCTTGCCATATCATGTCTTATACTGAGTAGACCGCTATTTGTATGTGGATATGGGCAAAGACACTTTATGTCCATGATCTGACCTTGACGGCAGCAGCAGCAGCAGCAGCAGCAATAACAACAACAACAATAACAACACGCGACATTCGTCGACTGCCCCACATAAATACGAATTGTGTTCACAGCTTCTTATACATTGGTGATGTGGAATTTGATCTATATCAGAGCCCAACCTGTTTCGACATGCACATGCCTTATTTCCCGCCTTCCCAGCTAGCGGGGCTGCAATATTAATAGACTAGACCGCTTGGAATGCGACCATCAACTTTTGCGATTGCCCAAGTCTCGCATCGAGTCACGCCGATCGGGGGCGGCTTGATCTCGCAAGATATACCCCTCCTATCACGTTCAGAGGGTGTGTACTGAATGCCCAAGGACGTCATGGCTACTCAGGCAACAGCTTGCTCTGATGAGTAGAATCTGATGCGACTGATAACACTGAAAACAGGACAGGCAGCGACGAGGTCAAAGAGTAACATGATGCATCGCCATCAGTCTATCTATGTATAGATAGGGCTGCCTAATAAGATTGAAGTGACGTGTTTCGACCCTATAAGACATAACTTTGTCTGCCTGCCTGCACCCAGTCTGCCAGTCTGAGTGTGACAGGATGTCTGGTGGTCAATTGTCGTTTTGGTTTCTGCATCAGCAAATCTGGCCATGCCAACTCTGGCAGTCACGGCGGGCATCGGTGGTCGGTGGCGCTCTTATCAGCCCAGTCGTTTTGCTTTTTCGGGCATCGCTTCCACCTTTCTTCGCGACAGCCATTCCACTCACACATTTCCCCTCCTCGGGCCCCCTCCAACCCCAACCAACGCTCACCTCTGATGCATTGCTGCTCGGCTTGCCTTCCATTTTAGCGAAGAACTGCTACGTATCCTACTTACAGCTATCTACTCCTCTCTTCTGCAGGATTGGCTATGCATTCTGCATTCTGCATCCTGCGTTCTATATCTGAAGATGTGCCAACAAGGTTTCGATTAATCTATTCTCGTGCCAGGCCCCCAGGGTACCTACCAGCTGCCCAGGGGGGCCCCGTTTTGCCGGCCCAGACCTACCTGCCTGTCTCCTGTCGCTGCCGCATATCTCGCCCTTGGCTGCATGTCACGCACCATCATCTTCCATTGCGAGGCAGCTTAACCTAGCGAACTTCTTGCAGGGGAAATCAAACCCCGCCGTCCCCCAAGTCTCAATTGGCCAGTCACGTCAACGCTTTTGAACTTAACCCAACCAGGCTAACATGCGGGATGTGGGTGATCAGAAGTAACATCGCTTGCTTTGCTTTGCTACCTGCGACTCACTGATTAGGCAGACAAGATATGTTTTTATCGATGGGCAGTACATCCTCGCGCATACTCCAGACACACCGTACTGGGTCCATGTCGTCTCATTATGAAGAGATAGTCAGTCGTGCTTTGGCGCAACGGTCTTCCGCGACACGCAGCGCAGGCTCTTGCTGCATATCTGAATTGATGTCTCATATGCGATGCATGGCTGGCAGTAACACTGTTGTCTCGATGGACCAAACGGAAATCGACCTTGAGTTTGACAATCATCTCTGCCTGCATCAATAGGGCTGCTGGCCGCCTTGTCATGCCAAATCGGGCAGCCCCCGACGACTCTGATCTCGAAACGCATATCCAGCCACTTCTTGGGCAGCGATTTAAGAAAAGCATCCGCAATGAAATTCAGAATAGAAGAGGCAGATCCTAACGTGGGTTGATGAGACGTCAATAAGACTGCGTGTCTGACACGCAAGAATAACGATGTAGGTACCCCTAATGCACCTCGACTAGTCCGGAAGACCATCTCCTAGGGGGGTGAGTTGGCTCTGGTGCCATTGGCTGGAAGTACGTCCGCTCACCATGAAAGACCCCGAAAAGAGCTTGAGCCGATGGGGATGATTACACGCTTAGCACACCCTCCGAGGGAGTGAGGGAGAAAGGCGACGACGGCCATACGTGCGTGTTCCCGAGAAACAGGATGATATCCATTTACCTGCAACGTCTACCGCGGTAAGCCGGTGTATCCCTGCCACGATCAATGCTACTCGGCGGACATCCATCTTCGTGCATATATACGCAGTGAAGATGGCCATTATTGGGGTCTCTCATTCCCATGCTTCTATCCATTACCTGGCGTAAACATATCCACGACCGAGTGCGATACCTATACATGTTCGTCGGCACTTCTTAGCTCTCGGTAATGCTCCGTCGGCAGATCTCCCCCTCATGATATCGTTGTTCTCGCCCAACGTTTCTATATCTATTTCTATCCCCTCCTCGTTCCAGATTAACGCGGAACACGATACATCGTCAACTAGAATCACGCGACAAGATTCTGCAAGTTACCATGCCTACCAGCACTGCCCACAATGCCCCTCTTCCAGTTATACCAGAACATCTCCGCCCATACCTCATCACACCCGCTGAGTACCTTGAGCAACACAAGTCTGAGAACGTGACCCACCTCGTTGTCGGCACTGTCGTCATTGGTGACAATAAACGGAGGAAGGCTCAAGCACGCAGTGACTCATTCCTTTCGGGTTCTTTTTCTTGCGACGAGAGCGACGGGACTTCGTGTCTCGCTCTTGCCTCGCCTCTTTCTGTATCGTCCACGCCCTCGCCCCCGCTGCATCAAGATCCCGTTTTCTCACATTCGCCTCCGTCTCCGGCATCATCATTCTCCTCTTCTCCGCCCTCCTGCTCGGAGCAGTCACCACCGCCACCCAATAAGAGAACGGGAAAAGGAAAGGCGATGATATCCGCTCCTGCCTTGACCAAGCAGCATCAGTCATACTCGGTGCCATCACCACCTTCGCATAACATCAGTCTTCATCGGCCGTCCTCTACCTCTCGGAGGCAGCATCAGTCCCAAAAGATCCTACTTGTCCAACGCAGCCGTCACGACTATGGCGGCCTCTGCTGGGAGATCCCTGGCGGCTCATGCGATCCGCTTGACGCCAGCATCCTGGACGCAGCCGCCCGTGAATTGGTCGAGGAGGCAGGGCTCCGGGTCCGGCGGTTTGTCGCCGTGGTCGACCGTCAGAGGCACGAATGGGTAGACCACGGGGAGATTTGGCGAAAATTGACCTTTATTGTGGAGGCTGACGATAATGGCGCTGTTGTGGATGAGGAAGGAGGGGACGATGCCGAGCAACAGTATGGGGACAGGGCGCCGCGGCTGAGGGTCCGGCTGGATCCCGAGGAACATGAGGATTTCATCTGGGCGTCGCGCGAAGACTTAGTGGTGGGCGGGATGGGCGAGAGGACGTTTACTTGGATACAGGATGAGCAGAGGCAGGTGATCCTGAGGGCATTCGATATCATCGAGGAGATGGAGATTTGATTCAAAAGACAGAGGGTCTCCTAGATCCTGTTTACATTGGTCTTCTCAGTGATGCTATAAAGGGCTCGACCTATCTGATGTTATGTTCAAACACTGGGGAGTATCATTCGCATGGACAAAGCAGCCCGAGTATCAGCGCGGGCCTCGGCGGCTATATGTATAACCCTATTTACCATGTTATCTGAGCAACTTATCCAAGGAACGCCAGTCCAGCATACATAATACAAAAGACAAGTCTGAAGCACCCTTCCATGATCACCTTGATCGAAAAGTGCCCTCCATTTCATGAGGCCCATGGTAGTGGTTACCATAACTCCCAACCAACTCTGCTACATGCAGGCCTGAAGCATTCTGTTTCCAGTGATAAGATTCAGCAGCTCCCACAACTTCCATTCCGTCTTGTACCTTTTCCCGATTGTCTGTGACTGGCGGGTGAGCAGCAAAAGGATACTGAGCATTCCCAACCGGCGCCGAGTCATGATTTCCCGCCCGATTTCGGCACCACAGTTTCCAGGCCACTAAGCCGACTAGCATAACGAAAAGAACGGCCCCGACCGTGACCCCGGCGATGGCTCCCTGGGATAAAGTGGTGCTCGGCTTCTCCGGTCCGGCCAAGGCTCCGCTTTCACTGCCACCGCCACCGTCCGGCTTGGTTACTATAGGCGTTGCTGATGATACGACCGAAGTACTCTGGGAAGAGGTCGAGGTCGAGGTACCAGTGGAGGAGGGAATGGACTTGGATGATGACGATGGTAGTTGCGCTCCACCGATGAGAGCCATAAGGTTGGGGTAGCCGATCTGGCACCGCACATCGGGCCCCTGCTGCCGGTCCGTACAGCTCGTCAGCGCTGGGCAGCAGGCTTTGGCAACCCCGGGGTTGAGATTGGTGCAGGCGACCGCGTTGACGTCTTTGCAGTCGGAGGGCCCGTCAGCATAGCAGTTGTCATTCGTGCCGCTAAACAACCACTCGAGGCATAGACGCCTCTCGCATTAGTAAGTATTTCTCCCTTGTTGGGTTGGATAGTCACTCACTTCCTGACACAACACCAGCCTTTGCCCAGCCCTTGTTGGCAGGACGGGTAGTCCTTGCCGGGTTTTATGCCTGAACACGAGAGAGGTTTTTAGCCCACGAAGTGAAGATAACTGGTGGTTTCTCGAAGGACATCGGTCGAAACTGCAAACGGTCGGCAATGACTTACAACATAATGTTGAATTTGGAGCACAAACCGAGTTCCGGGTGCCCGGGCCAAACACATCGGAACATTCGTCTCGTCCTTGGAGAAGGTGAAGAACCCCCTGAGCGGGTGATGATTGAGCTTGAGAAGATGGAATGCCGCCATCTTTGTCGTCATCAGCTGTCGTCCGGCTTGCCGCAACGACAACACGGTTCATGATTGACGACGGTATCCTGAGGTACAGCACGTATAGGAGAAGAGTATCGATGATCATTGCATTTTGGTATTCTAAAGGTACGATAAATCGCCCGATCCAATCCAGCAAGATGCATCTCTGGAGGGAGCCTAATGTGTATATCAACTGCTGTTACAGGCTATACCCTTCGGGAGGACCAACAAGCACTTCCTCGTCTCTCGGCCCGAGAAAAGGAGGAGTGTTGGTGCCGTTGGTAGTGTGAAGCGCTTCGCTTACCCTAAGGGGAGCCATATGCGCGCTTGCTATTAGCGATTCGCCTCTGGCGTGGTACTGGATTGCAGCATGTTAACAGTTCGGTTTCTTTCTGGTCTTCGTAACCGCCGCGGAATTGCGTTGGCTGCAGTTGGTTTTGTGTTGCGCAGCCCCTATTGGTTACCGAACACCTGGAGGGCAGGGGTGCATGCGTCAAAAGTAGCATCCGGCCGGTGCACTCACTGCCTTGGCTCGACTTTCCCAACGCGCACAACGATCGTCGCCCACAAAACGGGGACCGACCCCTCAGCGGCTAAGTGACTGGAAGAAGCAGATAAACAAGAAGGGTGGTTAATAAATGGAATGGAGACCTTTCCGAGGGAGATAAACAAACCAAGAAATTGGCGCCTCATATTCTTGGATTCCGGTCGCTTTTCAGCATCTTGAATGTGAATCCTTTCCGTCACCGCCAGGATGCAATGACGACGAAGCTAAGGAGAAATCACTTTCTTTTACTAGGACGTTACTCCCACTATTGGAATCATGTTTCTCGGTCGGCCCAGTTTGGGTCGGGCTCTCCTATTTTGCTTTACCCTGCTATGTATATGCTTCTTATTTCTCCTTTATCACGACTACTACACCGCTGGCTTCGGGAGTAGGACGACGATAGAAGCAGCTGCGGCCGCTGCCGGGCTGCAGCATATGTCGCCATCAATAACAACATCGCCACCACCAAAAGATGAAAAAGAACAGCAACAGCAGTCGCAATCGCAATCGCTGCGGGAGCCTCCCCCAGAAGTTGAGATTGTGGCAGCGAGTCTGAAGAGCGACGACACCTCCTGGTTCCACCGCCACCTGCCCGTGGAATGGAGCAAGCGCATCTACGTCGTCGACGCCGATCCCACCGCCGCGGAGGCATCCTCCCTGCTGATGGTCCCCAAGAACAAAGGCCGCGAGGCCATGGTGTACCTGACGCACATCGTGGACAACTACGACACCCTCGCGGGCACGACGGTCTTCTTCCACGCCGCGCGTTTCGCCTGGCACAACGACGACCCAGACTACGACGCCGTGCCAACGCTGCGGCGGCTCCGGCTCGACTACGTCCAGCGATCCGGTTACGTCAACCTGCGCTGCGTCTGGGCCATCGGGTGTCCGGACGAGATCCACCCCCACTTGGATGCCGAGGAGGAGGAAGACGAGCACCCCAACGAAGAAGGAAAGGGTGGTGAGCAGCGGCCACCCAAAAAGGAGACGACCACCAAGGCCATCTACAAGAGGGCGTTCGAAGAGCTCCTGCCGGGCGAGCCGGTGCCCGACGTCGTCGCCGTGAGCTGCTGCTCCCAGTTCGCCGTGTCGCGGGAGGCGATCCGGCGGCGGCCCCGCGAGGACTACGTCCGCTTCCGGGACTGGTTGCTCCATACGCCCCTGACGGACGACTTGAGCGGGAGGGTCATGGAGTTCGCATGGCATAGTAGGTTTCTCCATCAGCCCATATCCACCCGTCCCCTGGGGACACCAGCATAATAATACCTAACTTGTGTATACAGTTATCTTCGGGAAGGCAAGCGTACATTGCCCATCGACAGAAGCATGCTACTGCAATCTATGGGGTCTGTGTGGTGATGGCGTGACGTGTACTGAGGGCTCATGTGAGGGGAGGTACACGTTACCTGGCGTCGCGACGTTGCCAGACCATTGGCCGCTGTTGGGCTGGCAGGGCGAGGATAGGAACTTCACCGGCCCGCTCGATTGACGAGAGTCGACGGCAAATATGACATGTGCAAGCTTATATGCCTGGGATTGTATGGCACATTTCCTCGAGGCGTTGAACGGATATAGGGCAATGTGTAATTGATTCTCTTGTTTGTGGCTCTCTGGTGCTTTTATAAGACACCCGTGGGTGGGGCCGTAGTGATCCGGGGAGCCGTCGACGACCCGTTCCATGGATGCATTGAGTCTTCAGCTCAAAATACCCGTCAGGGTCCTTGCATCCTCAGACTCGATCATGTATATCTACGATCAGGTGTCCCTAAAACCCCATATTCGGTAATTGGAAATCGCACAGCGCAGAGGAGGATGCTGTTAGGAAACGCAACGTCAAATGAGGTCTCTAGTGTCTACAAAGGCCAACGTCCAGTAGCCAATCAGTTACTACTTAGGCAATCAGCATAGCAATTGACTTTGTCCGCTTATTTGCCAACTGCATGAATCGTTAGATAGATACTGCCTCTGCTCGCCTCCGCTTTCACGGCTTCCACAAGCACAAGTAGTAAAACCATGACAATCATTGCGCTACGCCCGGAGCACCCGCTTTCTCATTCCCAATAGTACCGGTGTGACCACCACCGGATGCGACCTCGAGGTTATCATGCTTGACCTTCTCCTCATCGGTATGGTGGGGCTGCAGGCCGACCTCGGTCGTGCTGAAGGCATCGGCGGGGTCGCGGTAGGCCGGTACGAAGTTGACGGCGATGGCGTACGTCTCGGCCGCGACGAAGAACATCATGGGCACGACCATGGCGAGCGGGGTGCCGTGACGGTCGGCCGCGACGCCGAGCAGGGGCGGGACCACAGCGCCGCCCATGACACCTCCGACTAGGAAGCCGGAACCGCGCTTGGTGTGGCGGCCGAGGCCTCGCATACCCAAAGCGACCTGCAATGATGGTGAAGTCAATGTCAGTGAACCGCCTATTTCTCACAAGCATGTTTCTACAACAGCAAAATATGCATGGATGGATGGATGGATGGTGTAGATATGTAGACCTGGACTTACAATAGTGGGGAAGCAAATCGACTCAAAGAACAAGGTGACGAAAAGCATGGACATGCCAATGTTTCCGCGCTGGGTGATGGACGGTGCGACGAAGATGATACACAAGGTCAAGTAAGTAAGGAAGACCCAACGCGGCCGGATGAATTTCATCAGACCGACACCAGCGAAACGGCCGATGGCGAAGGCAGCCTGGGCACCGGCGAGGTACTTGGCAGCTAGCGAAGAGCCTTCTTCCTTGCTGACCATGGCGGCTGGGACGGTCTCGGTGACATAGTTGATGAAATAGCTGTGTTTCGGTGGCAAGTCAGTCAGTCCATCCGGAACACAACGGGCGGGTAGGAAAGATATCGTCTGTATGTCCAATTTAATCGAAGTAATAAAATCCGACTTACCTAGCAATGGCGACTTGGGCACCGGTATAGCAGAACTGGGCGAACGCGGCATGGAATAGGCGGTACTGTTTCCAGAGAGGCAAGTGGTCCGCGTTGGCATGTGTCTCGCTGGCTTGGAAACTATAGATTGGCCAACATTTTAGTTTCATTGAGCGAAAAAGGAGGTCGTCTTGTTTGGTATCGAGACTTACGCCATATCGGCATCCGTGATCTCGGGGATCACGGACAGGAAGAAGACGATCGCGAGGAGGAAGACGAAAATGGCGATGGCGATGTAGATCCATTGCACGTTGGCGAGAGCGGTCGCATCGTCAAAGGTGAATATCACATAACTTCCGAGAACCGGGGCAATAACTGTGCCAATACCATTGAAGGCTTGCGAGAAGTTGATTCGAAGCTCAGCATATCGCGGGGGGCCGCAGACTGTGTGGATGGTAGGCAGTATTGGTCAGCCTTGGTGGGACGTCGCATCATATAAGCCGTGTGCAGCACTTCTCCGTTCAACGTACCAGTGATATAAGGGTTGGCGGCAGTCTCGAGCGAGCCAAGACCGTTGCCAATAATAAAGATGGCCGCGCAAAATCCGCCGAAAGATTTCGCCTTAATACAAGGGAAAGCGACCAGAGCTCCAATGCCTAGGCGAAATGTGTTAGCGCAAAGGGCGAGGCTGTGGATTCTTTCCTTTTGGGTGTCGCGAACCATAGAGGCAAAGGCCCCAAATGAAGGTGGCCCGATAGCCATAATGGCGAAGGATCCAGGCGGCATGGCCGAGGGATGCAATAGGGTAAGCACTACGAGGTGGGGGTGAGTGTCAGTTGACGCATTGAAGGTAGCAGGTCTTTCGTGTCGATGCGACGTACCCGAAATAGGCGGCTTGAAGTCCTGAAGACCTGGCCTTGGTGATGTCGAGAGTGTTTTGGAAGTGCCTGTGATTTTGCCCGTGTTAGTGAGCTAACGAAGCCGCCGAGGCGAGTTTGGAAAAAAGCCACCAAGGAATGCGCGGGAAGGGGGATTTGAGCACGGAGGCGCACGTACTTATTCAGCGTATCCAAAAGGCCGTAACTGAATCCCCAGAGGAAGAAAAGAATGGTGACCAGGATGATGGGATACAGCGACTCTCTGATGGTGAGTTCGGCCGCTTTTGTCCTCTCATGGTCCCTGGCGCGAAGGGAGCGCCGCTTGACGAACTCTTTCCAACCCATTGTGTCTCGTTACTTTATGTTTGGAGTGAAGCTTGGCTTTCCGGTGGCTGTTCGAGCGAGTCTTGTTGGTCGTCCTCTCGTACGTGTCGCGCGAAGGGAATTCCGCCGGGGGTAACAAGGACAAGCCACAGACCTGGTTGACTAAAGTGACGTACTTTGCCAACACAACGGCATGCGACACGTCGATTAGGTTCAGAATCTTGTTTACACTTCAGACGACAGGCAGTGAGCCCGGTGTTTAGTTGAGATGAAGTTAAGACACTTGCATGACAACACATGGAAGGAACCACGGCGCTGGGTAGGTGCCTACTTCTATTAAGTATTTCCCCAACCTCCAAATTGATCATCGTTCCTTCTTTCCATTGCGTCCCCAACACGCACCTGCATACATGTAGATACATCCTTCTGGAGTTCCTGTGGCACCGTAATATCCAAGTCATGCGGGAACTCGTCCTGTACCGTTCAGGGGACCCCTGGCGATTTTGACGAAAAAAGGCAAGCGGGCCGTTCAGAGTGGGTATGGGGTTTGAAAAGAAGAATGCGGGGAGGAGTCGTCGGGAGTCCACCACGCCCACCTCTCCGCACTCTAGGTATGGCCACTAAAGCACAGCACAGCTAGGCTCCCCCGATGGCCACTGAAATGACTGAAATGTCCCGAGAAGGCCCCCTACTGGACCCATGGAAAATAATGTATACTGTATATACGACGCAATACTCTGCGTCTGCCCAGCTCTGTGCCGCGAGTCATACGCCCTGATCCGCTGATCCCGACTCCTTTGCGAAAGCCTAGGGATATGCATGTCTCATTGGCCAGCGAGCACAACACCCACCTTCCGCCATGGGATAGCTCTAGTTACATTGCCCGTACCGAAGGGAGGGAATGTGATAGGTATAATGCCCGTCTCGTATGAATGCTACACCGAAGGACCGGGCTTGGCCGACATGATGCCCAGTCAGAGTCCCTTACTGAGCATGGGAGGATCTCACCAAAAACAAGCTAAATCTCATCTCTCGCGAACGTATCGCTAAGATGGTTTTCTTGGCATCATGGGCGACCAAGAGCTATAATGACGCCATGGCAATTGGCCCGGCAGATGGATGGATATAATGACCCTCTTGGCATCTGGAACCCCACGATTCGCTAAACATACCTCCGTAGGTGCTGATGAGATGGCAGCCCTAGATCAGATAATCTAAGGTTAAAGTATTGGGTTACTTGACTCGGTTACCGTCTAAGTTGCTGTCAATAAGAGATGACTTTGCTGCTGAAAACCGCCTCGAGCTGTAGCTCACTGTTAAAGAGCTTGTCCCAATGCAATGGGTGCGAACTAAAGTCTTGGCAGCAAACACGAACGCGTAGCACATGAACGCACGCGCACATGCAACCACGACACCAATAGTGTAGACAGTCTGAAACATAAGTAGAGAAAAGGAAGGTGGTACATATTCTTTCCCTCACTACTTTATCATCAATCAGAATTGAATCGGCCAGTCCACCTTTGAATGCTCACCTTGGGAAACGGTCGGGTCTTCGAAACTCCAAAAGAGGTATGTCAGGTCCGACACAACCCAGTCAACGCGTTATTGGTTTGTGGGAGCGGACAGCTCTAAGGCGAGTAGCATTACATTCAACAAACAATGCATTCGCTCGTTCACCATGCTTTGAATCACCCAACGTCTCTGCTCAATTGAGTAAAAATCGACATGGCGAGTCTACTTCAAGTATAAAACATATTGAATCCCACCCCAAACCAAAAGTTGTGGTCATGGGAGATGATGTATCTACGTGTATATCTGATATATATACATAGAGGCTAAGCCGAATTGCATTATATAGCTCTCCTTCCCTTATGCCCAGTCCTCCCACCGAGCCGCCATACCTCCGACCTCGTCCCCGAAGATGGACGGCTGCATCGCGCCCTCGAACTCGGTCAAGTAGCCGAGCTTGCACTCGGAGAAGGTGACGCGGGGCTGCTGCTCGACGTAGAAAACGTCGAACTCCGGATTCATGGCGTCGCGCAGGCTGTGCACGTTGCCCTCCGGGTGCAGCGCCTCCCACGGACGGCGGCACACGACGCCCTTGCAGGCCTTGAGCGTCAGGAGCAGCGCGTCGACGCGAGCGATTAGCTTGCTCTTGTCCCAGTCGTAAAGACGAGTGGTCGTCGCATTGCAGGTATTGGCGGAAGAATAAATGTTGTTCATTTGCCATGGGTCGGCCTTTTTTGTTAAGCGCAAATGTTAGACCCCTGAGTCACGTATCATTTCGACGGATGCATGGAAAGGGGGTGGGTGAGAGGCAACACTAACCTTCAAGTCGTACAGCTCGTGCTCGTTGGTGCACCATACTGTGTATGACAGGTCATAGCCTTCGCCAATGAGTCGCAGAGCCTTGTATGTGTCGTTCAAGCCGTTGCCTACGCGGGAAGCAAAGTTGGACTGGTCAGCACGTCTCTTCCACAGGGGGTCGGCCTTTGGATTGGCTGATGCAAGGGGTAATGAAAGAAGAAAGGGGGCAGATATGAAAAACATGCAGACGCACTACCACGGAGCCCACTCCCCGTACCGGGGTGATCTCCCTCCAGGATACCGTGTCCCCAGAACTCGACATTCACGTGCTCGCTCTTGCGAGCCTCGTCGGCAAATTCGCTCTGCTGAGCCGCCTCGGTCACGGGCATGGGCACGCCGTCGAAGTCCTCCTGCAGCGGGATGCCCGCGAGCTCGAACAGGGTCGGCACGATGTCCGTGTGCGACGTCGGCAGCTCCCACTTCTGGCCCACGGGGATCCCGGGGCCCCGGATCAAGAAGGGCACGTTGATGTCTTCCTCGATGGAGCACGTCTTGCCGGGCGCCAGCCGGTGCTGCCCAACGTGGAACCCGTTGTCCGACGTGTAGATGAAGTACGTGTTGGCGAGCACGTCGGGCGTCGCGCTCAGCCGCTGCACGATGCCGCCTACCAGCTCGTCGACCGCCTGCAGCGCTTGGATGCGCGCCCGGTAAAAGTCGTCGTGGTAGTCAACTGCGGTCTGGTTCTGGCGGTCCAGGGTCTTGATCCAACCACCGCCGCTTGCCTACGTCACACGACTTTTGTCAGTCTCTCCCCACTCGCTCGGAAATGCCCCCACAAGTCGACAACTTCCCAGCCGTGTCATACTGATGGATGGGTTTAACTTACTACTTCGGGGTTAAAGTTAGGTGTTCGGGGAACTTTCAAGCCGGGGAAGAGATCCTTGTGTCGGTTCGCCGGCACAGGCGTGCTAAATCTCCCCTTCCACGTCTCGGAGTGGGGTCCGATAGGGGCGACACCAATGAAGAATGGCTTTTTCTCCGAACCAGCCCCTGAAGAAGCATCGGCCAAGGCCTCGTCCAGGAAAGAAAGCGTGCTGTTTGCCGCCAGGTCGGTCGAATATTGACCTGTGAGCGTGCGCGGGCCATCCTTGTTACGTTGCATGGTGACATTGTAATACACGTAAGTGTTAGGGTCCAAGAAGACTGCAAGTATGAGCGCATCACATTAGTAAGGGCAACAGCCCACATCACTATAACCAAACACAACTCAAATCGGGGAGCAGCTTACAGTCAGTCCCGGTCCAACCCTTAGGATAGGGGTTATTGTAAGTTGAGGTCGAAAACCCATTCATCAGCTTGCCCGTGTAGTAGGTGTTATATCCGGCTTCTTGGAGCCAAACGGGCAGATATTTATCATTCCATCCCTCGGAAGCGAACTTTGGGTAGCCACCTATGCCACCAGTTATCAGTCATCAGCCAAGGGGGGATCTCAGTGGATAATGGTCAGAGAAGATCTCATGACTTACCATACGGTAGACCAACATCAGTCACGTTGGTGTTGTGTGCCGCTCTGCCAGTAAGTAGAGATACCCGGGACGGACAGCAGATCGAGATGGTGCAGTAGTGTTTTGAGAAGGTGGTCCCCTGGTCGGCGAGGTGCTTCTGGACCGCAGGCATATACTCAAGCGAGCCGAGGCGGAGGTCCTGGTCATCTGTGATGATGAAGATGAAGTTCGGTTTGCCCTTTGCCTTTGCCGGGTCGTTCGCAGGCCCATTTGGCGTTGTTTGGCTTTGCGCACTCACAAGGCCCAGGAGCCCGAGCAGGATAGGGGCAACACCGACCATCGTGGCGAAATCCTGGATAATCAGAGTATATTAAACCCGTTTGGCGTTTCAAATGCCCTAGGACAAAAGCTTATCTCTTTTATAGTCCGGCTTTATCGACTCCGCAAAGCACGTGGTTATGCGATATTGTGCTAAGATGGCGTGCTCTACGATACCCCTGTCATTGAAGTGGGAGTTGCCGGTAGTGTTGTTGGCTCCACCAAGTAGGATGGGCCGTCGATGTTACTCGAAGATAAGAATGATAGGATATCCCGGATTGTAGGGCACGAAAGACACATGGAATTTGAGATAATTATTTAGAAGAATCTATACACTCGTTCGTACTTAAATAAAATCAAAGGCTTGTATGAATGGATGTGGGGCTGATCTTGCGGTGATCGCTACCTCAATCTAGGGGGGTTCGCATCTCGTGTAATTGCCTTCGTTCCAGGGTCCCTTGTCGAAGAGGGAGTGTATCTTTCGATGAATATATCCCTTTTCCATCTTGTTAGGGCTCCTTGACGTAAGGGTTGGACGGTAGAGCGGTCATGGCTATTAGTGCTGAGGTGATCGCATATAGGATCTCGCACGTGGATTTGGCCTTATGATTCAGCTGAGCCAGGGGACCAGGCAGTTTATACCTATAATGGTGATAACAAATTTTCTTCGAGTATCCCCGGAAAGGTTAAATACGGCCTTAGGGGGTAAAGGCAAGAAAAGGTTTGAGCGAGTTGCTCACCCGACAATTATACCAAGCTTTCGAACATGGGGGCATACTTTTCCCTCGTATTCAAGAATTTATGACAAGAGAAGTAGGCACCTCAAGTACGGGTGAACTTGAAAGAACCTGTCTTTGGGAGATATGCATGTAAGAAAAGAAGTAACAAGAAAAGTAGGTTGATATACCAAACGAACCTATATTTCCCGCTTTCCCCCCTATCCCTGTATGTCTCAATTGCAACCTATCTTCACTGTACCATCAGGCGTGGGTCTCTCCTTTCGTCTGTGATATACATGCAAGTGCTGCTACCATACCGACCACATTGAACGCGCGTCCGACCTTGGGTAACGGACTGCCAGCACCGGCGAGGTTCTTTAAGACAGCACAGAGGGCTTTTTTTGTCTTTTGACTTGCATTTGAACTTGAGCGTCGTGGACACTAGAATGTGCGGATTCGTGCCACTGCTTTGGGAACGTCATGAAAAAGGTCTGAGTGAAAAGGCTGTTGGCAGTAAAGAAGAGACTTGAAAACAGTCTACTTTTGTTTTGTTCTGGCAACACTCACCTTTATAGGTCAGGTACCCCGGTTGGAGCAGAGGTTGCCGTTAGACTAGTTGGTAAGGGTGTAGGACCCCTTGGTGTCGGCGAGTTTCCCGAACGCGTCTAATGTTACCTCGTTTGAAGGCTTACCAGTGGATGTAACAGATGATTCGAGGATATTGCCCATCTCCTCGCTTGTCTGCAGTGGGTCTTGCTTGCTATACCAAGACACAGGTGACTTCGAGTCAGTACATCATTATGGTCGTGGGAAGGCAAGCGACGTACTAGTAGAATACGGCTATTTCGACACCACAGGTCGCGATTCGCACTTGATCGGGCTCGTCGGTCGTCTCGTCTAGCGCTCGTCTAGAATTCGCAAACGGTTGGCTAGTGCCGAGTTCGATAACAGCAGCGCGGCTACGATGGTGTAGGTCTACCACATTTTGGCTGCGTCCAACGGAGTTGGCTATACAAGATAGAAATGGGGTGTTGTTAGTCTTTTGCTTGATCATCAAATTTGATGGTTATATGACGAATGGACTCAACAAGTTGAGGCGATTGATCATCCTTTATATATGCTGAGTACCTACTCTATAGGGCAGTATTGATGCCACACCATAGTGGACCTGTCTGGACCTCGAGCATGTTTAGCATGACTTGTTACCCGCGCGTCTTAATCAGAGGTTATAACGCAGAAGCTAAATCTAATTTATTTCCTCTTCCGGCATTGCCAAGAGTATGCCAAGAGTATAACGCCCACCGTGATTGGCTAAGATAGCGAGACAGCGCTTGCTTCCAATGCTCTGTGAGGGTCCTGACTCTTTTGGTGACACGGAGACGGCCTTCCCCCGCAAGCCAACCATTCTATGTGTTCCACAGTCTAGGTAGGATATACAGCCCCCATAACAATACCTATCTTGGACACTTAAGGGTCTTTCTTGGCTTGGCGCACTGCCTTGACAAAGTGAATTTTGACTTCTTGGGCTTGCCGAAAAGTCCACATTCAGGATATATTTCCCTTTTCTTATGAATCTTAATCTAGCTATAATTACCTAAAAGACCCATACACTATTGACTCAGCGGAGGGTTGATGCCCAGGACATAACAGCAGCGTCACATCAAACTCGACGACTACGGGGGCTCTTGATCTCGTCCAGTCCGAACAAGACTTACAGAACAACGATTGCCAGTATTGCGAGTTAATCACGATTCCACATTCAATCCAACCGCCACACGGATGACCGGATTGTTGGGATCGGAACCCTTTACAAATGGGGAAAAGGAGAAACACATCGTGAACGTCTGGAAGCTCGCCAGTCACACACAATCAGGCCCAAACCCCGCCTTCGGCGCCTCTGGAGAGATTACCCCTATCCCCGATTGGATTATTAGCCTCTCAATATTACAAGTCCCCAATATATCACCCCCATCAGTAGTGAGGCTGGGATTGAGGCTTTGTCACGTTAGAATACCCGTAAAGTGGCTCGTCTAAATAGCCACTTTACCCGGTACTCGGGGAAGAACCGTCCTTGTTCCCACGTCTGTCATGCGCCCGGCATTTGTCTTTCAAGTACCGGGAAGGGTACGTACCTTATTGCAAACGCGTTTCTATAATAGACCATGTCATCGTGACTGCCAGTAATTCAGAGGTCTAGTGATCAGCACAGAAGCCCACTCATAAAGAAAGGCATCACACTACAGCATCTCCTGCCCAACAAAACTTTATGATGGTTTCAGTCAAGTTCTTGTCTCTAGCTGCCACGCTGTTGGGCGCCGCAGTGGCTCAAAACACCACTGCGCTGCGGTACATGCCCTTTGGCGACTCGATCACGGAGATCACCTGCTGGCGCGCCAAGCTGTGGGAGAAGCTGCAGGGGACGGAGTGGGCGACGACCAACTTCGTGGGGTCCGGGAAGAACGAGAATAACTGCCGCGACACCAAATACGATCGTGACAATGAAGGTAAGCGTATCCAAAATACTCTAGAACCAAAGGACAGCTGGATGGCTAATCGTGATTACAGGTCACTCTGGATTCCTTGCTATCAACATTGCCAACAACAAGCAACTTGTCGGCTGGCTTCAGAGAAACCCGGCAGACGTCATCACGATGCACCTGGGCACCAATGATATTGTGCAACAGAACAAACCCATCGACCAGATCATTGCAGCATTTTCCACCTTGGTGCAGGTCATGCGGGACAGCAACCCGAAGATGAAGATAGTCGTACGTTTTCAAATATGCTTCCTTCGTACCCCTCCCTGCCCTGGGTAGGACCGAACATATCACTTGGAAAACAGGCACATGTTCAGGCTCATGCAGCAACTGGAAACTGACAAATATCGTTGATGTAGGTAGCCCAGATCATCCCCATGGGACTCGGCAACTACAACGGCAAAGTGCAGCAGCTGAACCAGGCCATCACGCCCTGGGCGAAGGGCAAGAACACGACCGAGAGCCCCATCTGGGTCGTGGACCAGTACACGGGCTACAGCGGCTCGGCCGACAACCGCGACGGCATCCACCCCAACGCCGGTGGCGACGACAAGATGGTCAACATTTGGTACCCGGCCCTCCTCAGCGCGTTCCAGGCCGCCAAGGCCGACAAAGTCGCGGCTCTGGCGGCGGAGGCCGTCGAGGCGCTCGAGCCAGCGACCGCTGCTGAGGGGAAGAGGGAGATGGCCTTTGTCGCTTGAGTAAGTGGAGTGGTGGAAATGGGGAGAGGATGGGACGATATTCAGGGTGATTTACGTAGGTGCTGGGCCATAGCTTCGACAATATTATCTGTGCCATAAATGAGTGCTACTGCTCTGAGCTTAGTGACCGTTCGGGGATCTTTCGAATTTTGCACTGCCCCTGAACATACCGCATCTTTCTGATCAAGAAGAAATGTGCAAGCGTGATGACCATGAAGAGAAAAATGATTTGCATAATGTATTCGCAGCACACTATTGTTGTAATTTTACATGGAAAGACGAGCCTCTTTGAAGGCCTAATTCGTGCAGACATTTGTGCAGACGGGGCCGTTACCTACCAGCTGACACCAGCAAGTCTATCTCAAACAACATCCGTCCAACCTGTGGGTGGGTTCTCTGAGGCAATTGGAATAGGTGGAAAGAATTACAGTCTCTCTGCCCCGAACTCCCTCCGTACTTCACTCAGTACGGCGCACCTTGGCCATTTTCGGGGCACAGGAAGCCGCTACGATTGTAACAGGTCAGGAACCCAATATCCGCTCCGATGATTTCCCCTATACCGACGGTCCCGCAGAATAGGTTAGTTACCATGTGGTTACGTAGTAAGAGGTATGCAGTAGATGACACCCCCAGCCCGCGAGTAATATTTGGGAGAGGGGGAAAGAAACACTTGACACGTATAATAATAGGCAGCTATAACTTACGGAAGTCGGCGGTGTACGTGCCACCCAGGTCGCCGGGCTTCGAACAGTCCATGCCCGTCGCCCTATTGGCTCGTCTGTGATCGTCGTCCTTGTACGTGAGTCTGCAGGAGTGGACGTGGTCCGCGTCCATACCGTTGCCCAGGCGCTGCGGATGGTACTTCTTGTCCTTGGCGCCCAGGACGTAGCACCTATTCGATTGCAAGTGAGTAGTCAGTTATATGAGGCCAGTTGGAAACAAGCAGAAAACGGCGGTTTGGATAGCATCTCTTCAAAGACTCTGGGGTACAGCTTGACGATGTGAACTCACTGATTGAGGTCCAAATACGAGCATTGGTATTGTTTCGTGTTTCCGTAGACACCCAGGCATTGGCCCATGAGGAAGAGCGTGTCTGCTGACTTCGTAGAAGGCACCAGGGCGAAGTCATCGCAATACTCGAGGTACCCAGCAGACACGAGAGCGGCGAAGAAGAGAAACGAGAAGAAGTTCAAAGCCATAATATTGGCTAGCCCGTGGTCTCTGGGCTGTGAAGATTCTTCTGGGACACGCTCAGGATGGGAATGGGTATGGATGCTATGTAGCTGCGATGCGGAGGGTGGAAGAGAAACTGGGCCCTTGAAGGGAAATATTGGGAAAAAGAAAGAAAGGAAAACTAGGAGATCTATGCATTCATATGGCTTCATCATGTGCGGACTTACGAGTAACTTGGCGCCTGGCTCCGAGGGAGTACACACATTCTGTGTCATGATGACCACTGTACCCATTATCTTCAGACGACGATGTAGTAGATGCAACACATCGCAGCAGAATGGGGACCATGCATCAAGTGTCGAGAACGTCCTGGTACATTGACACACTTTAACTTATGGGTGGTTACCTAATGGATACATTTCGTCTCCTTAGCTCCTGGATGAGAGTTTGAGAATCCTTTCCACTGCCTTCTCTGCAACAGAGAAGATCGCACCTGTGGGGTTCGCGGTAACTATCCCACGGAGGATACTTGCATCTACGACGAACAGGTTTTCCGTCCCATAGACTTTAGCATCGCTGTCAACAACTGCCTCGCCATTGGTGTTATTTAACCCACTGTTAGATCCCATTCTCGCGGTACCCATGAGATGCAGACCACGGCGTGATGCAACGTTGATAGGAACCTAAACGCGAAGTTTTAGTCTGTATGTATCTCAAAGTCATCGATAACAGCTGGAAAACTGTTGACTGATAGTTGGAATGGAGGCCATAGGCACTTACACTGTTCACGTAGTCTGCAACCGTCTGGTCGGGCGCAGGCTTGACCAAGGTGATATTCGGATTGGCCTTTAGGGCTGCAATCATGCGCTCGCCAGCAATGACTGCGGCTTTCTTATCATCTTCTGTCTGGAAGTACGGTATCTCGGCATACGTCATTGTCATCTAAGGAATAAATTGATTAGTTTCGAGGGCATTACACCACTGAATACGCACACTCTGGCCAGCAGGTTACGGAATGGTATTTGGATTATGGATAACTTACATTCGAGTTGATCGCAAGACGGCCAACGGTGGACGAGCCGCGGCCGACAAACGATGTCAATGTCAATAGATTGTTTGGGGGCCCAGGGTTTTGGATTCTCGTAGTCCACTGGATTTGGCGTGGCGTGCCATCGGAGAACAGAGATCCGTCAAGAGCCTCCCAAGCCACTATTACAAGATTAGCCATGATCCGTACTGAGTGTCTTCCCGGGAAGGACTAGTGTGTGGTAATTGAGATAAATACACGATGAACAGAGGAAAACGTACTGGGGCCATGGTTGTTCGGCGGACCGGCCAGCATACCACTACGATCCTTCAAGTACTGGTCAAGATCCTTCTGGACCGGCTTGGCCCAGATATTTTTCGACCAGTCGTAGTTCTGGACAGAAGGATGCGATATCTGGAAGTCTGTCACCTGGTGGTCTTTGAGGTTCTTCCCGACCGGCAGCTGAAGCCACTGCGCCTGGTCGATGAAAGTGGCCCCGTCAGTCGGGGAGCCGGCGACGACCTTCAGCTGATCTTCCGGTCCAATGCCGCTTCGGAGAAGAATCTTGGTCGTGCCGAAGTATCCGGCGGAGAGCACCACCCGCCCGGTCCCAGGAGTGACGTTGATGACACCACCGCTTCCCTCGATCTCGACACCGGTCGCGCGGCCGCCGTCTCGGATAACACGACGCACACTCGTGTCTGTTCGCAACACGAAGTTCGGCCGCGCCGATGCTGTCTTGAGATACGTGTCCATGGGCCCGTTGCGGTACCCGAACCGATAGTGGTAATTGGCGTAACTGAAAGTCCGGTTCTTCTCATCCGGGGCCTCGTTCGCCGTCACATTCGACCAGCCGGCCTTGGTCAATGCGGCAGACACCACATTGTAGCCCTCCGGGCTGTAGAGGATGCCGTCTGGCGAAGGGCGATCCGTCGCCGGCATCCTCGTGAACGCCCGTTCGATGGCGTCGCGCATGTCGGCAGACTTCCACCCCTCCGGGTACCCATTGTCGTCAAAGTCCTTCGCCGGCGGCCGCCACCACAGCGCCGAGTTGACGGCGGTCGAGCCTCCCAGCACGCACGCTGCGGGGTTCTCCGGCTGGTCGGCGCACGTGATGTTGTCCTGGCTGGACCAGAAGTACTGCGCCAGGCCCGGGACGTCGAACCGCGTGAGGTTGGTGCCGCGCAGCCACTCGGGCCGCCAGTTGTCGAAGGGCATCTGCGCCGTCGCCGCGTCGGGGATCCACCGGCCGGACGACACGGGGCCCCGTTCGACGAGCAGGACGCTGTGTCCTGCTTCCGAGAGCCGGTCGCCTACTACCAAGCCCGCGGCGCCTCCGCCGACTACGATGTAGTCGTAGGTGGTGTTCTGCGCCGGTGCGATGCCTCGCCCTTGAGCGGCGCTCACTTCTCGGCCAGTTAGTAATTGGTTACCATGTATCAAACAATGCTAGTTGAGTACATACACAGTAGGCAGATAGCTGCGAGCGGCAGCATCGGTATCTTCGCCATCGTACAGTCAGAAGTGGTTTCTGTGTCCTGTAAGACAACCAGGCCTACGTACTTGTGCCCGACGTGGCTACTTATTATACTTTCGCAGTGTCGGGTGCTTGACAGTGTAGCCTACCATTATTCTCGCGCCAAGCCTAGGGGGTAATTTGAAATGACTCGGGGCACAATGTGAAAGGAGACCCGCTTGGGGTATCCTTGGTCGCAGGCATGGGTGTTCCGTCCTCCAAGGATTTCTACAGGCCTCGAAACAACACTACTTATAAAGTTTTGTCAATTACCCCTGAACTTGGTATATAAACAATATTAGAATGAATGGGAACCGCTCTGTAGAGCTGCCCGCTTCCTGGATCTGGCGAGGTTGCGAAAACAGATTACAACTGGGATGCGACGATGGGATATAAGTAAGCGGCTGCAGAGCCATGAGCGATAGACGTACCAACCCGACATATACATTACCCAGTTGTATCCTACACGAATCGTTCTCGCATGATTGCAGCTCCTGTCTCATCTCTATCAATGGCTATGTGAATGCTCTTATGCCATCAATAATCCGGGGTAGAAGAGCCATGGCCAACATATCAGGCCTGCCCATCAGCCTCAAAGACTACATGGGGCAACATTCTTGTCCATATTTCAAGCTCTGCTGGAGGGGATGCTCAAAAGGCGAGGGTTAGCACAGCTGAGCAGCGTTGACAAAGACAAGACGAACTCGGTGTTTGGCCTTCTGAACCCCGACTCGAACCGTCCCCATGAATCAGAGGGTCCCCATGAAAGCAGCCGCGTTGGCGCGCTACCAGCTTGTTGTCAAGTTTCCAAACAAGCACAGGGCGTTGCTTGCCGTGAAACGGTGGTGCATAGAGATGAGTCTCCATGCTACTTGGCCACGAAGTTGCCATGTTGTCTGCCAATATTGTTTGAGCCGTGGTTAAACACCTGCCTGCATTTCAATATCGCATTCGGGATCACAAGTGGGTACAGAGCTTTGAACTCGCGGGGTGAATCTGGGGATGATGGCATGATCTTTCATACCGCCGACGAGCTGCCGGGCCTTGTCAACGGTACTTACCAGTCAACATACGATTATGATGTAATACTGTTGTTTATCAACAATGTCGCTGCTGCAAGCTACAACTCGATAGAAAACACTGGAAATCAAGCCGCTCGTGTTAAGTTGGGAAAAAAACCAGATGTATTGTACAATCTCCACGAGGGGAGTGTCGGGTGTCTATCTGTCTCTAGATGGTCCTGTTGAGTCTAAACTCTATGCCCGATGACACTCATGCATCTATGCATCTATAAACAGACTGCTCTTCGGACGTTGGCTGGAAATCCTCGGAATGCTGTCCAAGAATCTTCGATAACCCCTCCACGCAAAATGTGACACTTGCAGGAGTCTGCAAAAATTCCAGTCCGGTACCGCCCTTGTCTAAATGCGATTAAAACACAAAACGAGAAAAAGCAGCCGGCTGTGGGAATCTATGCTGCAATTGCCGAGCGGTCCCTTGAATCGCTCCTTCCGGCCCATTCGCCGGAGTCCACCTTTTCCTTGTCATTAAGTCCTCTTCACTAGGATCGTAACATCACCGTCTGTACCCATCATCGAGATTGGTCGCTTATTTGGCGATCTCAACACCGCCAGTGGCGTTGAAGGCCTTCTTCAGGTCACCGTAGATGGCGAACTGACCAGCAGTGATGGTACCAACCATGACGAGACGGGCACCGATACCGCTGAAAGAGCCCTTGAGACCAAGCTCCTTGGCGATCTTGATCAGACGGCTGGTGGTGCTCTCACCGGGCATACCCTTGCTCTTGTTGATCTTGGAGAGCATGGTATCGGCGGGCTGAGAGATGAGGGCAGCGGCGAAACCGGCCATCAGACCAGAGCCAAGGTTGGCAACGGTCTGCATGCTGTCGGACAGGGTGTGCTTGGGCCACATGTTGAAGACCATCTCAGAGACCTTCTCGAAGACGACGAACTTGGACATGGTGTAAGGGATCCTATAAAATACGGGGTCAGTGATATGTAATGAGGTACAATGTCCAATATGGGCAAAAACTCACTGCTTGAACAGCATGGGGCCGAAACCGGCGTAGAAAGCGCCCATACCCTCGTTCTTCAGCATCTTGGAGAAACCACCAACAAGACCGTTGGCGTAGGTGGGCTCAGAGACGAGACGGATACGGGTAGCCTCAAGAGGGCAAAGGGCGATATCGGCGAAGAACTCGGCGCATCCGGCGGAGGCGAGGTAGACGAGAGTGCGGTTGTTGGAAGCAGCCTCGTAGCCGATGGCGTTGATGGACTGCTGCTTGAAGAACTCGTAACCTCCGAACTTGAAGGCACCCTGGAGGAAGTAACCGGCAAAGGTGGGACCGGCACCGGTAAGCAGAGCACCGGCACCCTCCTTGGCGATGACCTGGCGGAAACCGCCGATCATACCACGGTTGTAGGTCTGGGGGTCGAGCTGGATACGGGTCTTGACGCTATATAGAAGGATATCATGTTAGCCTCGAGTCGAGTCGTCTATTTTGACGTTGGGTGCAATTGGGTTCGTGGTCAATTGCTTCCATGGTGGGCGGGCAAGCGATTTTCCAACGCCGCGACCGTGACAGCGATTGGGCCATGATATGCGCCAACTACAGAGGGAGCGAGGTGAAACATACACATCGACGGGGGTGAGACCACCGTGGGTGACGGAACAGCAGACAGCGCCAGCCAGGGCGAACTTGCCGTAAAGACCGAAGCTGCTGTCAGTGCTGGGAGCGTTGGCCTTGGCCTTCTCGACGACAGCATCGAGCTTGACGGAGCCGGTGGAGGGGGCGGTGGAGGCCATTGTGATATGATGCGGACAGGAAGAAGAATAAAAATTAAAGGATGGAGTGGAGAGAGGTGAACGACGTCTGAAAAGGTCGTTCGAAGGGTACGCAAATGGACAGCAAGATGAGGCTTTTAGGGATGATGATGGAAGAAATTGAAGACTAGAGTCGCAGCAGGTGTGTCCCTTTCAGATAAATTATTTGTCGGCTGGCTGGAGCAAGGCAAAGGTACCGAACACAATTTTTCCCTCGGGCTAATACGGAAAACCCTCCTGCTAAGTGTCTAAGCGGCTGGGACGCTCCGCTTTTCTCGCCCATCCACCAACCACGGCCCGCCATTTCCGGCCAACCGAATCAAGATTGTGAAAGTCAATTCAGTCAATCCATTCCCCCTCCAGAGGCCAGAGTCCAAAGAAAGCGAAAAAGCGAGGGACCTGTGATAAATTCTTAGCTAAGTTGGCGCCGTGACAGAGTAATCCGACCCCCAAAATTTGTCAATGGGAGCATGCAGCAGGCATTGGCCACCTGCATTTACCAAGATAACCTCAAACTCGGCCGTAATGCCAACGAGCAAAACTTACCAAACCTGAGGATCTTCGTCTTCTCGCGGCGTCGTCTTAACTCCGAGACAGCCCGACCCTTTTGCAAGGTCCACCAATTACCTCACTACGTAGTGCTGGAGGCTCTTAGCGCGAGTCAGAGTCGAGGAATCCACCACGTTGCTGGAGTTGCGGCAATCGTGATTGGCGAAGGAAAATGCGGTAAAGTGTTTGGGAAGCTTCAAGTTGCTGATAAGAGATGACTTGGGTTGAGATAAGAGGTTCGCGGAATCCTAATACTGATTATACACCCGTCTCTTTATTCCCGACTCCTTACTTGATTGATTTCTACTGTAATTCACATCAATTGAATTGAGCACTTCTCATCGAACATCAACTCGACATCCTCCGTGTCCGTGACTTCTGGGTCACTTTGCATTGATTTTCTTCCAACGGTAATGACGGAATCTAGCGGGGCAGAACGCGCTCAATTCACATGCCAAAATTCTGGAGCCAGTACTGTATTTCACGTATCAGCCAGCGCCGAACCTTTGCATGGCCATTTGCCTTTACCATACTTCATCTCTTCCTGATCCGGCTTTATATTTGGTTACGACTCAAAGTCTGTCTAATCATTTGTCGCTAGCAGCGAGAACAGAGCAAGAAACGACAACCTAATTTGATCGTTTGCTCTGTGACCACCGCGGTCTATACGCGGGGTCTACGGAGGAAATTCATTCGAGCACCAGCATGACTTCAATATGATTATCTGATAAACTGGTTAGGTAGGGTATTATAATGATATGTATTTGCTAATTAGGATATCCGCCGCACATTATGGTACCCCATTAGACTTTCTGTCGTTGCGGTCAGTTGAGGAATTCGAAGAGAGGATGGAGGTCGTTTTTCCGGCTATCACAACTTACAAGAATTCTTTCAGAGGAATGCCCCTTCGCGGATCCGTCTCGTTGTAGACCTTGGGCGAGTAGCTAACCTCGCGATATGTGTGGATCAGCTCTCGCCAGTAGCAAGCCGCGGCCGCCTCGGTCAGGTATCGATGGCGGAACGTCTCGACAGTGTTCGAGGCAATGGTCTTGGCGATCTTGGTGTTTCGAAGGAAATCCGGCGTGCCCTTCTCCAAGTCCGGCCCGGCTTTTTCGACTAACGCGACATTCTGGAATTCCGCCCCTGAGTCCCGGGACCCGTTGTTCAAGGGTTTCGAGTACATCAGACCGTGGTAAAGATGGACCCACTTAGGACTCGGCAGCACATTGACCGATGCGCAGAGCAGTGAGTCGAGTCGATTGAATGTCGACTGAGAATCGGGATGGATGAGAACCCGGTGGCGACAAACGTCGGGGGCCGATAAGTCTCGCCGAGGGTTATTGGTCAAGGAGAATGAATCCCATTCGTTTGTCGTGCTGGCACTCTTCATCTCTTCTCGTCTGCTTTTCTTCCATGGTTGAATGTGCGACTCCTGATGGTTGATCTCGGCAGCTATTTGCCCCAGCGGCTTGAAGGTGAAATTTGCCTGACTGGTATCCCGCTTCGGGGGCTGGCCTGATAAGTTCAAGCTGGAAACCTCCAAGGACCCAATAAACGGCGTTAGCCAGACCTTGTCGTCATCTTTCCTCCTGTCCACCACCCATACCGGTTTGGTGATATCTGCTACCTGGCCACGGACGTCGATTACGAACTCAATATTTGGAATGACCGTTTGGGGGACGCCACTGATGGCTTGCTGTATGGACTGAAGGGTAGCAAGCGCAGCTAGACGGAACTCTTCTGTCGATAGATTTGAATCTATCACATGCAGCTGCAAGTTGAAACTGTCAGTACCTCTCTTTTCCAAGGCTGGACTTGCAGGTGAGGCTACGCGCCGATTGTTTGACTTACCTGTCCATCAGATATAGCTACTCTTGTACGGCCATCTGTGACGCGGATAGCTTCAATATCGTCCAAGTTGATGTGGTATTTCTCATGCTGCTGTTTTGCCCGGAGCAGTTCATCGAAGAGTCCCGGGAGTGATTTCCTACACTGGTGTCGGGAGAGAGTGCGATCATGTGCGTCTCTTGAATACCTCCATCGCCAAGTCAGCCCGGTCTGGTCGAGAAACCGTGATGCTCGGATCCAAAAATGCCCCCACCAGGCATTGAAGAGATCCCTTCCGAGTTTGTTCGGAGCGGCACCACCGGGCGTTATGACATAGCGAAGCCTCGGGTTGAAAACTGGTTTAATGCCACCATCATCATCATCGCTCTTGTGAGGAGATATGTGTGGTAGGTGACGTGGATACAGGGCGTGATAACAGTCTGCAGATTCGCGCCCAGCGCAAGGCTCTAGCAGGCCCCATGGGACAGATGGGAAGAGGCTCGCGTCCAAGCTGAGGGAGAGTAAGAAGGCACAGAAGACGAGGGCGATGAAAACAGACACTTGAGAAGAGCGCCTGCGCGGAACGCCAAGACTCCAAAGCCGTCTTAATCGTGGGATTCCGGCAATCAACACCATTTGGTCGTTGTGCACATCTCCGTCAAGTATGACAGAACGCAAGAGGACATTGCTGGAAGAGAAGTTTAGCCAAATTACTCGAGACTAAGTTAATTCATCCCAAAGACAGGCAGACCGACTCTGGCAGCCTCTTGTGCGAAAAGATCTCCAGGGCTGTTAAATGTCTGCCTGGCCCCCTAACTGCGGCACGAAGCACTTGGCATTTCGGCTCTGGTGGGTAACATCACGGTAGAAATAGATTGCAGTTGCATAATTTGCATGCCTCCATTGGGCGATACATCCATTTTAGGACCATCTCAGCCAACAATAGCCCCAGCTGCCCAGCTAGAATCCTTCAATCGACCAATACTGGCTGATGAGTACACCGCCGAGCCTGAAGAAAAGAAAGGAGGGCTGTCCGACGGTGGGACGTACAGCAGATGCTATTTGTATATTATGGGGCGACCACTCCATACAATCCCAGCATTTGGTAAGCGCTAACCCTGCCAGACAACATTTATCCTGTTGCCTGTCAGCAATCTCTCACTTTTACCTCTTATTAAACTCAAACGACGGGATCTTTCCTGGGGACCGGAGTTATGTTGGTTTCTGTTAGAGTTGTGCGTAGGTACTTAACGGAATGTCATGCCCTATTATGGGCGGCCATCGCCTTGAGCGCCCGACAGCCGAGCATTGATGAACACTAGGTTTCCCACTGCTGACTGTGTAAAATATCAAGACTGCTCAGCCTTGCGCAATTGCTTACGATCGACATCATACAGACTGCTAGCTGCCGTATAAACCCCGCCGTATAAAGCCTTGGGTACTTATGTACATCACAGTCTTACTACTTCACGACAAAGACAGGTGCGGCCTGTCGCGGTTGTACCCAGATCGTCTTCTCTACTCGTTCGACTTGATGGGCGAACAATCATCTGCAGGCGGCTTGGGAGAGTCAGGCTATTTAGTGCAAACTTGTGTGTTCATCACACCACAGCAGCCCAGCCCTCCCTGGCGTGCACGCCTAGGCTTGGTCGCGGCTTCTGCAGCAATATAAAACCACCTATATTCACGGCGCACGGCACACTGGGCTGAGCCTGCATTGGTACTGCAAAAAGCAGCGACAGCCGCCTACAAGATTAGTGATTGAAACGGCATGGTATGCCGGCGCAACGTATAGATATTACATACGGTTGGGGGCCGTCACTTACGAGTCGCATCACAGTTTATGTGTTGCACTTGGAGCTTGTTGCAGTCTGACCAACATGATGATGGTGTTGTGCAAGTGGACAGATCGATTTCGCTGTTCAAGGACCCAGTAGTTCGCGACCGGATAAACATACCAGGCATAAAGGACGGTCTTCTGGAGTAGTGGCTTGCGCCTGAGCTCAGCTTATTATACTGGCAACAATTCCCCTGAATGAGACGGGCAAGCTGAAAAGTAGGTTTCGGAAAGACATCAGCTCCTTCAACGCTTCTTGTTGCTTTTTGGTGCCGAATTCAGCCTTCGCTCAGGGTGCTGGTGGAGGCTGTGGCCTGGCTGAGTAATCATGATGTTAGAATATCAGATTAACGGTCGGGAGTCAATAAAGGGGTATCTTCACCTATCCAGTAGATGAATTAATCGATCGAATGCGGATGAGGTGAACAGATCGAGATGTTTGCTTGGTTCTGTAACAGCATTGCTGGTAGTTAGATGTTGGATGTTGCAAGCCAAGCGCTGCCCCCCACTGATGTCGCAAGCACCTGCCAGCACCCATAGAGGCGTGATGTCAATGGTTTGAGCTCCCCTTGCTCCAGTGACGTAAAGCAACAGCAAGCTGTGTTGTTGTCACAAATAAGAAGCAACTGCCGTAACTCCTGAATTACCTCGATAATTTTCATCTTCAACCTCAATCTTCTATCATATTCTCAGAAACCAAATACAAACACCAAGCGTCCAGTTGCAACGAGATTTGCTCTCCACGGAAACAAACTAGACGCAAAATGGCCCCCTCTAAGACACCCGGCTCCAACAATGCCGCTAGCGACACCTTCTTGAAGAAGCAGGCTGAGGGTACGTATGAAATCGACAACAGCCAAACCCCCCAAAAACCTTTACCTACTTCATACAGTGATGGGGATAGCTGTAACTAACTTGGTTCTTTGCTTATAGCCAAGGGTCTTGGAGCCGATAACGCACCCGCTCACAAGGAGGCGCCGGCACCCGGCGAGGCGCCCGTGGCATCCGACTCGGGCATCATCAAGGACACCAATGCGACCAACCCGCCCGGCGAGAAGGGCCTCAAAGACGTGCCCGTCAGCGAGGAGCGCAACAGCGAGATGAACGGCAACAGCATGACATAGATGGGGAGGGTGTGCAAGTGAGAGATCACTGCGGGTTTAATGACTGAACGAACGATATAGGCGATTTTTGATATTAGAAGCGAGTCTAGTAGCTAGCGGGCCGTGACGTGGGCGCTGCAGGTGTGCTGTAGTTTATGCTTCAGGCCCTGAAACAACGGCGCTGTGGTCAACCAGCCAGCCAGCACATCGCTTATAGATTGTGATAATGATAACGACATGCAAACAAACACCGCAGCAACAGTCTCTTAGACGTGCATTTATTGCGTTCTGATATTATGCTACCTGGCGACATGGAGCAAGGTTCATCAACGGATGGACACCAAAGTAGATGAGGTGTGGTGTCTTCATTCGTTCATTCGTTCGGGTCGTCGGGAAGTCGATGTTGACAGCTGCAGCAGTGCAGCCCAATCCATTCGTGGTCGTCCCTCGTGCGCCCGCCCGGTCTTAAGGATGATGCCCGCAAACCCCGATCGTATATATTGCATCCCTTGCTTACCTATGTCGCATACACGAAATACACCATGCCAACCTAAACCCAACGACCGATCCGAAATCTCCATTCTCTGTGAAGGTTATTGCCCTTATTAATTTTGTAGAGAAAGGAACAAGCACAGCGATAAGCACTTGTTTACAACAGCAGTAACAGGAGAAAAAGCAAAGATGAGACTCATTATCACAGGTGCCACAGGCTTTGTGGGAAACGAAGTCCTGCGCCAGGCCATGCGCATGCCCGAGATCACATCCATCGTCGCCGTCGCAAGGAAACCCGTGCAGCTCGACGCGGCAGGGCCCAACTACAGCAAGGTCAAGAGCGTCATCGTCCAGGACTACGACCAGTACCCGGACGACGTCAAGAAGGAGTTTGCCGGCGCCGCCGCTTGCATCTGGTGAGTTGCTGTCCGTCTCCACCCCCACACTGATTCTCCCCAACTCCCAAACAAGACCACCCGTTCAGCGCCGTCGTAGAATGGTGTTGGAACACACCCTTTTGGGCCATGGTCGTCAAAGCGCATTGGATATCAGCTAATCTGTTCGTGTTTGTGCTTTGCAGGACCGTCGCCGTCACACCTAGCAAGTCCAAGTCTATGCAGTTTGCCGACGTCAAGCGCATCTGCCAAGACTTCACCATGGCCGGCCTGCAAGCCATGTACGAGGCCGGGCCCGCAAAACCGTTCCGCTTTATGTACATGAGCGGGACCGCCGCACCCCGCGACCCGAACCAGAAGCCCGGGTGGTTCATGCCTGAGTACAGTCAAATGAGGGTAAGTCAGTCAACTTCGTCGCTCGTTTCTGATCCGCTTTTTCTATTTCAACCTCGTCCGGGCAGTGGAACATGAACACTGACGAGACACTTGCTTGCGCCATGTGTGCACAGGGACAAGGAGAAGTCATGGTTCTCGACTACGCCAAACAGCACCCAGGGGAGATCGAGGCCTGCGTCGCCAAGCCCGGCCTGATCACGAACGGCACCTGGAAGGATACCCTGATGTCGGCAGGCCTGAAGGTGACGGGCTTGGCGGGCAGCGTCAGGCTTTCGCAGGTGGCGGCGGCGATGCTGAGGCAGGTGGTGAATGGGTTCGAGAAGGAGCCTCTGCAGAATGACGACTTGGTGAGGCTGGGATCGTGATGACAACGGGGGTGTTTGTGTGTTTCCTTTAAGGGGGGTTATAAGAGGGCCACTACTACAGGCCATGGAGTCTCTCTTTCAAGTGGGGTGGTCAGCACACGATATCCTATGGAATTCACATTCAAGTAATCAATCAATGTTTTATCAATTCACATCATGGTTGTATTATTGCAAAGAATGTCGTGCCTTTTTCCACGGGTGTATCACAGTGCTATACCACTGACCTAACCATGTCATCATGCTGGCTCTCCTAACCAGGCCAAGTAAAGCCATTGTCATAACCAGACCAATACCATCGTCGTAACCAGACCAAGACCGTCGCCATAACCAGACCGTTGTCCTAGCCAAACCGCTGTCCTAACCAGGCCAAGAGCATTGTCATAACCAGATTGTTGTCATAACCCGGCTGTTGTTATAACCGAGCCCCTGTCTTAACAGGCCACGATTATTCCAGCAAAGAGCCATTATAGTAGCTGCAGTGATTCGCTACCCTTAAGGCCAGTTTCTAAGCATTGAAGTCTCGCTGAACTGAAAGCCGTGAGGATTGTCGTACACATCACGGGTGGACGTGAGTATGAGGTCCCTCGCTACCAGGTACGGCTGGTGGCGCTCCTCGTCATCCCGCAGACGATTCACGGTGTAGCCAACGCCTCTGCCTCTCTCGGCGATGATGACCAGCTGCCGGTGCGAGGCCAATACCGAAAGTGGGGTCTGAGAGCGCTGCTGGTACAGAGCGCGAAGCTGAGCATTGGTGATGGACTCGATCGCCATCGAAGGGACGTCGCCGGGGTCTCCCTGGATCATGTGGACCACGGGTCGGGTGTGGGTCCCGTCGCGGTGACGCAGTACGCTGCGGAAAGCACGAGGTAGCTCACCGCGATAGTGGTCTTCGAGACCGTATCGGTATGCGAACCAGTACCAGTCAGGTGAGGCCACGGGGTTTGTGTCGAGAAGGTGTGAGGCCCAGAACCACACAACCAGTCTCTTCCAGCCATTGCTGGCTCTGAGCAGGAACTCTACGGCTTGGTACTCGTGGGTAAGGTGACCAGTGTTTGCGATGACGGTCAGCTCCGCGAGCTGGAGGCCCTCGAGGACGCGCATAAACTCATGGATGAAGAGGCGAGGCTGGTGCGACATGGCCAGGGGCGAGCGGCTGTTGGGCAGCGTGCCGAGAAGACCGGCGACGCGGATGTAGCGCACGAGGTCGATGGGCGCGGGAATGGTCAGGAGCTTCTGCAGCATGATCTCGGGGGCGTCGAAATGTAGTAGGATATACTTGACCCAGGAATTGCCAATCTCGGCGCGAATACGTCTGCAGACTCTGAGCAGAGCGAGGGAGTGACGCTCGCTTCTCCGGGCAGGCAAGCCTCGGCAAGGGGCTCCAAACCAGAGTCGAGTGGAACCGAAGACATAGGCGTAGACCTCGTCGCGCATCTCTTGGGGCAATCTGTACAATATGCCTCCGACTTCTTCGCTGGGTGGTATCACCGGGGATGGGGGGCCAAGTGCTTCAACAGACGGGGGTGTGACGAAGGCTGTGTCAATGATTTCGCTATCATCCGAATCTGTGTCTACAGACCAGATCTTGCTCTCAATATAGTATTTCGATATTCTAAAGGCCTTCTTGACGTCGGTAATGGCTTTAAGCGTCTTCTTCGATACCTTTTTTGCCTTGTTCTTCAGCTTGGACTTTACGTCCTTGCGGCTGGTGGATGATTCGAGCTCCTCCATGTTGTCGTCGGTCCAGAGTCAAAGGGGAAGGAATGGGATGTGTGAGTTAAACCAGTCCTGAATGATGAGGATGGTTGGAGGAAAAGGTGTAGCAGGGTTTTGATGAGTTCAAAGTGAAAGAACGAATATTAGATTGCTGTTAGTCCTAAAGGATTAATTACCATATTTGGTTCTTCCAGCAGCATAACAGCCAGTTATCTTATTAGGACCAGCTTATGGAATTCCAAGTAAACAAGGACCAAGTTCATGCTGGCCACTGTTACGCGACGGTCACGTCACGGGCGCTTGATCACAGCTGGTAGGTACATTATTAAACATTTGATCTTCGGCGTGATCCGTTGTGTGACGGCCGCGTCACGGGCGGTTTACCATAACTGGCTGACAGATTATTAAATGTCTACTCTTTAGTATGAACCGTCGCCTGCACGAGAACCTGTGGCCTGGCTTACATTCATGATAGCAGCGGTTTAATGAAGCTGTTTATTAACACCTTGAGTAAGTGTATCTATTTGGAAGAGGATATCGGCTGATCAGGCACAAGGGCGAACATTAATATCGCTGCTGCCATCCCAGCTGTTGACTCAACTATTGCCTTGCTGGTCACTAGTTTTGTTCTTAACAGTATGGGCCATAGAACTGGATCTCCGTCACAAAGCAATCGTCAAGGCTACTACAGCTCTTTGTTTCATGATTGCTCTATGATTCACTGACTTCTATCTCGCTTGGACGAGAAAGACAGTTTCACCCATTGCTGGCCGCCAGTAGGTAAGTCTTTTAGCTTTTTGTATGTTTTCCTGAAAAAGATTTCATGTACAGGATAGGGAACATGGTCTTCTTCGACAATAAACATCTACCGGTATCTCCCGCCATGGGGCGCGGACAAAGGGATCGGGCTACTTGAGGGTTCAGAACGCTTAGGTTGTGGAATACAGACTAACAAGGAGATCAACAGGTGCACAAAGGAGTATGCCGCGGATGGCAGCCAAGTAACCAACGATGCAAGGAGTCTAGAATATCACTGTCTCGAGACTTGTGTGAAGTCATGGCTTGGCAGCGTGCTTACATAAGCCTATCCCAGGATAACGGCTAGTTCACCGACCGAACTCCCCTAGCCGATGCTACGCCTCCTCCGCTCTTTCCCCTTTGGAAACACACCCAGTTCTCATCGAGGGTGTGATCTAGCCATACAACATGTCACTCTGCAATGTCTGTGAGAACTTAGTGCTACAACCCAAAGCTTTCAAAAGGGCTTGTGGCAGTAAGCGGCAGAGTCTTGGCAACTACGACGAGATCCTTCGCAAAGCTAACGATAATGGTCTCAGAGAGCAACCAGAACAAGAAGGATGTGGGGGATGTGCGTTCTTCTGCGATGTTCTTCAGGGCTCCCAGTCATGGAGAGAACGCCACGAGAAGCTCGAGGGGAAGCTGGTTTTCCTAGACTCTTCGCGGCTTGACGTCAGGTGGCCGGAGTGTGCGGGCGGCTCGTCGTACGCAGTCGACGACCTCATGCTGGATTTATATTCGGACGAGTTCATCGAGCACTACGAGCCACCACCCACTGATGCGGAGAACGATGCTACCGAGGAAGGCGAAAAGGACGAGGTGTGGGTGAACGACTGCAACAAGGACACCCGCATCGACTGCAAGCGTGTTGTGCCCGTTGACCCACGGGACGACATGTGCTTTGGCTTGCTTCGGTCTTGGCTGGCTGCTTGCTCAATGCACGAACAGTGTGCTGGTATGACACCAGTTCTGATGCCCAAAAGAGTCATCGAAATACCGGATAGTGCATCAGAAACCCCACGGTTGCTGGCCACCAACGGCGAGCTGGAGCAGTATGTCGTGTTATCACATTGCTGGGGAGGTGCCGATCCCGCTGGCAAGTTGAAAGACTCGCTCATTTCCAGGTATCAGCAAGGCTTGGACCTCGACCAGCTACCACAGAACATCCGGGATGCTGTCCATATCACTCGCCGCCTGGGATTTCGATATCTCTGGGTTGACGCTCTCTGCATCTGTCAAGACGATGCCGAGGACTGGGCCGAAGAGAAAGCCAAGCTATCTCTTTACTACGGGCACGCCGCCCTAATGATCTCTGCTTCGACCGCGACGGACGCCAACTCCGGTATCCTCGCAGAACGATACGTTCCCATGTCTCCAATCATGGGAAAGGAACGGAAATTTGGCTTGAGACAAAGAATACTCCGCTGGAAGGATGACATAGAGCGCTCCCAGTTGTCAACGCGGGGCTGGGCGGCCCAGGAGCGTATGCTCGCGCCGCGCATCGTTCACTATACACGTCGACAGATGATTTGGGAGTGCGCTGCGGGCCTGAGCTTTGAGGCATCTGGGATCGACGATGGCGATTTTGGCCGTGACCCGCTCGATACGTACTTCAGCAAAGCCAAGTTGCAGCCGCTTCTCACGGCTGGGCTAGGGGGTCTACATCCCGGGATTTCAGATGATACCGAGAGTGACAGCGACGAACAGCTCGCAAGACGCCTCTACGCCTGGCTTCAATGCGTGTACGAGTACTCTCATCGGAATATTTCAGTCTCGTCCGACAAGCTTCCCGCAATCGCAGGCCTTGCGACCACCCTGAACCACGACGGCACAATGGGTGATTACCTAGCCGGAATATGGAGCAAAGACCTCGCTGCCGGGCTCGCTTGGAGCCGTCCCTGGCGCCTGCTTTCCACGCCGCCTGCGTATCAAGCACCAAGTTGGAGCTGGGCTGGAGTCAACGGTGGGGTTTCTCATGCAGTTCTTGGTTCAACCCACAAAATACTGCTACCACAGCCCCCTCCAACAACTCCTCGAACACTCAGTACCGATGGTGAAGACGCTGCCATATGTTATAGGTGGACGGCCGAGCTCGAGCCGAAGCTGATCGATCACCACATCCTCCTGGAGGACCCGGCACAGCCCTATGGCGCGGTGCTAGGAGGCTCCTACCTCGTAGTTGAGGGCACATGTTTGGGCGCCCTAGAACTACCCAAGCTGAGAGACGTCATGCTCGAAGAAGGCTGGGCGCTAGATAACAACCCCATTGTAGTCCTGGACAAGAGCAGCGCGTTCGATTGTCCCTGTTGCCACCACCGCCCCTCATCCTCGGCTGATGAGGAAAACAACAATAACACTAGCACGGAAGGAGAGAAGACTAGAAACGAAGCCCACTTCGACTTTTGCATGATCTTGTTCGGGGACGTGCAGCGCAAACCCCCGAGCTATGTCAACCTGCTGGCGCTGCGGTGGGTGGACCGCGAGACCCGGATGGCGGAGAGGGTCGGGCTGGTCGCCTTTCAGATGTGGAAGGGCAACCGAGACGATGTTGAGGCGTTTCGAGAGGCTTTTCGGGCGGCGGATACGGAGAGGATGACGCTCAAGCTCGTGTGATAATTTACTTCCTGGATGTGTGCATGGATACGTCAGGGGTCATAATATGGTCGGTAGATATATGAATAGTCGCCCGATCAGATCAACACAAGGTTTATTGTTAGCTTGGTGTTTGCTAAGACTGATGAGTCCTCCATAAACCAGAGAGATGCCGTGCCATTTCCTCCTTCTTTGTAACTAGACTTCAATCGCAACAGGTGATTGCCTTTGTCAACATGTAATCTGCACAAATGACCCCTTACATGCATATATAAAGAGAAAACTTTATGAGCGGATGTCCGACTCAACAAAAGCATTGCCACTTCAATACCAACCTCATGTATGGCAGCAGAGCTACTTACATCAAGAGAGGAGACACAGAGCCATATCACAGACTGGGACACAGCAATTAGGATACGAAGAGCCTGTCCGGTAGCACACATAAATGAGCTGGAAGGAATCGAGGAAGTTCCAAGCTACACGATCTAACCTATCAAACTATAGATAAGGTCGCGCATCTTTATGTCTGAACTTACACAAACTTTTAACCGAACTCCTAATCGAACTATCACGACACCTGAACATGAGATCACCTGAAGACCTCCATTCCTCCCTGCAAGGCATGCACCTTATTGGTTCAGGACGCTCTGTAGGTTTTAAACGTCCAGGTTGGTTGGCTGAATCTGCAACCCGACGATACAGTTTCTCTGTGTTCTCGTAACTGAAGTGTTCAGGGTGTCCGGGCCACTCCCCAAAGCACTTCTCTTGGACTTTGCCTTGCGAGAGACCTTTGTTTGACCTCAGTTTACCTACATATTCTCGATTTGGAAGCAATCGGTCCCGGATCTTGTTTTCCGGAAAGATGTCGTTCCAGCCATCTTCTCCATGCACCATCTCTTCGAGGCTGGCAGCATCATGAGAGGGTGGGCCCTCAATACAGAGCGCCGCTGGATCAGCGGCAAAGGGATGGGGTGCTGTCCAGGAGCGACTAAAATCGACGTACTTCCCCCATGACACATTGTCCTCCTTGATGTCACCAAGGGATATGCCGAGTTTATGCATAATTTTTAGCCCATCAAACGTCTTCTTCGCTTGCTTGCGAGTCCCAAACACTCTCGCCATATCCTCATGCATCCACATTGTGTACGTGAAGTCGAGGAGCTCCTTGACGATTGCGTACCGCTTCCTCTTCCCATAATATTCTTCTGACCAGTCAAAATCATCTATGTGTCGGTCCATGAACTCATGATGACTCTTATCCAGCTCGATCCAGCCGTAACATGTTACGGCAAGGTCCTCTTGGCCGAATTCCTTGAGTCGTGCAAAAGCCCGGTACTCATTCGGAAATGCGTGCAAATAAGGCCACTGGGCGGCCTTATTAGGAATTGTCCCCCTTAAAGCTTCTGGGCATAGGTCCTGCTCGTGCGTGAACTACAAGTCCCTAATTAGCAACTTCGAAACACGGCGGAGAAGAAAGGTAGCAACATGAAGCCTTCCCAGACGTGGAAAGGGGGAGGAGGCGAGGGGAAGGGCATTACTTTGAACCGAAAATATCGCTCAAAGACTTGTATTCCCTTGAATCTGAGTACCTAAAATGCAAGAATATTCACTCACCAACTTCAATGCATAGACGTTCCCATTGATACGCACTTTCCAGACATAGGAGTGTAACCCTTTGCCGAGCTGTTTAATAAACTCGAGCTCCAATGGTGCGCCGCCAGTATCGAGCTGGTGAAGTTTGGGCTCCGGGATGCAAGCCACATCGTACTCCAACATGGTGACGTACGATAACCAACAACTACTTTTTCAATGGTAGTTAGTATTGTAAGATATTCAAAAGAAGAAGAACAAGAGATTTTGACCGGAATGTGCTTGTTCAGCCTATCCAGGCTCTTTTTCTTCGGGGCATGAAGATGGCGCAAAAAGAAACATGCTTTAAATAGAACAAAGTGATCGTGAGAAACGGTGATATGTCGATGTTGAGACAAAGAAGGGCCCAGCCAGTACAAAGGAAGCAAGGTCGCCATGAAGAGGCCAGAGATATTCTTTGTGCCCAAACCTTGCAGTGACCAATTTAGGCCTCTGATTCACGTTTCTTGGCTCCAGACAAAGTACCCCAGCATCAGCCCCCATTAGATTGGCAGTGCTGAGCTGGCATGCTTTTCCAATGACTCGAATTTGATACCAAGCCATTTTGGCAGAGACAGTGGACTCAAACAAATAAGCTGTCTCAAGATGAAAGAAGTTTCATAGATACCGTATTCTAGATATTGGGTCTCCTATACCCAATGTTTGCAAATATTTCATGAACAAGGGGTAGTATGCACTGGTTGGCAATGCAAAACTGCCGTCTAGAAGAAGTAAGATAAGTAAGTGTAGTGAACGAGAATTGCCCTTCGGCACTGCATATACGCAGAGCAAACTATACACTACGCAGGAGACTCATGTTAGAACATTCTCATTGTCCAAGAGACATAGCCCAGGAAACCCAGGCCGGTAGCAGCAGCCGGCTACGATCCAGTGCCAGAATGAGTCTGTCGTGGGGGTTTGCCATCCGGCTCTGTGGCCACCACTCGTACATTTGACGAGTTCCTCCTACAGTTGTCATGTTTTCAAATGAGCACATGTGAACAACAGACTAATTGGTCATAAAGTGAAACATACACGTTGGATAGAGTTTTATTCTTACAGCAGTTATGGATGAAGCCAGCTTAACAAAGCACGAACAAGGGTAGTGAGGTTCCTCAGGTGTTACTGTATCACAGAAGTCCATGCCTGATTGATGCAGTGTATTCCCCTTTGCCTCCAAGTGACCCGGCCACGTTACTAGTCCTCTCCAGCCTGGGGCCTTGAATGCATGCATATTTAACGTACTCCGTATGTGACCATTCTTGCTTGTAGGTCTGTATACGGGAGTCTACCAGTTCTTGATGACTTAAGAAACGTCATCACAGCACAGAAAATGCAACAATCTGTTCTCAGATTGCTGTTTGGTCTTGGAGCCCAAGAAACCCAGCATATATGTCCATAATTTCTCAGTCCTCCGAGTGAGCGACGTCCGGTTTATAGAACTCGGGTTCTTCTTCGAAGCGCTCACGGTGCTGTTTAGCAAGGAGATCTAGCGGTGGAATTCCATCTGGATAGTTTCTGTACCAGGTATCGACTGGGTAGCTAGAACCATCGCACTCTGCCGGCTTCAGCAGCTCCATGAGCGTCTCACGATTGCTAATGGTTTGGTCATTAGGTCCGGCACCGCGAAGGAGGGTGTGTTGGCTCGCAGCCGAGAGGCTGTTAGATTCCGAGCAATTCCAAGTTGCGAATCGATGAAGGCGGAGCATGTTCCCAAATCGGCCCAGGCAGGTGTCAATAATTGCGTCCACGGCGATGCTCAGGGAGCGCAGCTCGTGGCGCAGTTCTAGGACCTGGTGCTCGGACAGGGTGGGAAAGTCTTCTCCACGTGCCAGTAGTCTTTCGGGCAAGCTTTGAGGGATGCAGATTCCATTTCTGACGGTCTCCGCAATACGAGCAGTCTGGTGGAAAATACTAGCAGCTTGCTGATCAGAAACTGGAGGGTAGTTGCAGTCCGACCAGCTGCGGTATGAACGTCGAAGATAGTCTACTGATATAAACGGCTTTGAGAGGCTTTTGTCAGTTGAGGGTGAGTATTTGATAAAAGGCTCAGCTAATGCCCCAATGATCAGGGAATGCAGACTGCCCAAAGGAATTTGATTGACCTTAATGGGACAAATGAAGAATCGATGTAAAGCCAACTTTTTGCAACCTCGCGTATCGAAGTGGCATTTGACACGCTCCACTGATCGAAAACATCTCGTGAGCTTGATGGTGTCTCGAACTTTTGACCAGACCACAGCCATTTCTTGCGATATGTTATTTCCTTGGGCTGGGAGATGTGGTACTTCAATGTCCAAGTCGACAGTATCCAAGACGCAACCATGGCGAATCAGTGCTCTGATCTTTGGGTCATCCAAGTCTTGAATGTGGAGCTCGTAAGTATGACTCGTCTACATATTTGGTCGTGTGAATTCGAGGAGAAGTACAGGGCTAAGCCAGGGTTCGGATGCCGTTTCATGACGGCGACTGACGTAGAATTTGAAGCGAAATGTGCTGATCAGGTCGTATGAGAAGGGAAAAGAGCTCATCCGAGATTGGTTTGGAGGTCCGCATCAAAGCACGGTAACTGCGGTCATCGAAGGTGTCGCTCCAACCGTCGAAGTTGTCACCAACCGCATGTTTCAGTATCTGAGCTCTGATCTCGATGGGCAGAGAGAAAAGACTAGGTTGTGTCATTGTGGGCAGATGTTGCACTGACAGTTGACGGTACTGATACGGGAAGAGGAGAGTGTGTGTGGTTGAAGAAAAGGAAGGATGGTTGGATTGCTGAGCAGATCGGGAAGTGGAAAGCACTTTATAGGTAGGTCTCGAGAGCGAAATCGAATGCAAGTGCAAAAGTGCAAATGCTTGCATTCACAGCCGTGTAGTAAGGATGTTGTGGTTCGTATGCATTGTCTATGTGTGGTGTATCTATAGCGGGGAGTTGCTGTAATTGAATATAGTAGATCATTAGCCACTTACTATTACTATTCATGATGCTGGTAGAACAATCCTTATCCAAGCTGATGATGGTGCCGCAGAAGGTTGTTGCTACCACAGCTTGACTACATCCTGAGGGCAGCTCTGGCCATGAAAATAAATCACACCATGGACTAAGCTTCATACTGACTATAATGCAGATCTAGATCATCGGGGTCTCATGTTACCATCGTGGGTGGCTCATCTTATAGATAGATCTAGTGATAAGTAGCACCTAAAACTCGTAATGCCCATTCACAACACCCACATACATATGTTATACACTGATAGAGCAAACCCGAGGATACCTCTATGTCACTTATTTATGAAATCAATTATGCCAGTAGAAAATAGGAAACAGTAAGTGTTTGATTGCCAACGCGAATTATATGAGTCAGGCGGCATTTACCCCTATCTTCACCGGATAGGGCCCTTTGCCCAATCATCATCCGGAATCTCGCTTAGGTCCACTACCTTCCCCGTCCCGCCAAATCGCCCCTGGGTATCGAACCAGTCTCTGTTGACTGCCGTCTCCGGCCGCCAGCGCAGAGACTTGGCCATCCTCTCCTCAAGCTGGTCCTCCAGCAGATCCGCCACCAGGATGCCCACGGCCGGCGCGTTCATGAACCCGTTCCCGGACCCACCGGCAGCCACGAGAAGACGGCTTGGAGCAGACGAGTTTCCTGGGTGCCGCGCGATCAAAAACAACCGGTCGGGCGTATCGGCGTCCCAGCACAACCGCGGTCGCAGCAGGGGCCGGTCTGCGAGCTGCGGCACCGTGGCCTGCAGGAGCTTCTGCATGTTCGTGGCAGAGTTGCGGGGGATGGCATCGCGTTGTATCGGGACCGGCTGCTTCTCGTTCTTCTTCTTCTCGTCTTCGACCAGGTGGATGTAGCCCGGGTGCTCGTCGCAGATCTTGAGCTCCGGCTCGCCCGCCGCGATGGCCGACTTGGGCGGCGACAAGAAGAAGCCCTGGTCCACGGCGAAGAGTACGGGTAGCTCTGCGTATGTCGGCGCCTCGGCTGCGGTCAAGGGCACGTGTGCGAGCGTCCACGCTGTGGGGCGCAGCTGCTTCTCGAAATCGATGAGGGTGGAGGCGCCCGCGCCTGCCGCGAGGATCGTGAAGTCGGCGCGGTGCGTCGCGCCGTCGGCCGTCTTGGCGCCCACCACCTCGTCGTTCTCGTACAGGAGCTCCGCGACGCGGCCGGCCTGCGGGTCGCAGACGAACGTGGCGGCGCCGTCCTTCGTAGCCTCGGCGTGCACATCGAGCATGATGTCACGGGCCTCGACCCAACCGGCGCCCTCGCGCCGGATGAACCCACGCCAGCCCGTGAGGTCGCCTGTCAGCACGCCCTTGGGCATGGTCTGCCGGAACGCATCGGCACCCTCCAGGAGGGAGTAAACGTCGGGCCGTGCCTCGGCTGCCGCTTTCACCTTAGACCAGGCTTCGTCGCTCACAGCAGCGTAAATGAAGCCCGTAGGGTGGTAGCGCGGCGCGTAAACCGGGTCGTTGCGCCAGACCTCAGACGAGAGGGTCTCGATGGTGTTCCAGGCGTAGTCCAGGTCATTCTGATCTGCGGCAGGTGGCGATATTGCTTTTCCGTCGAGTTAGCCAAGTTGACCCAAGCGTAAGGAATATGTACTCACGCTCTTCAAGAATTTTGTTGTGGTCGTTGCCTGCGGATATCGAGGACGGGAAAGTGTTGGAATCCAGCACCTTGATGTTTGTATAACCGCGCTTGACCAGTCGGTAAGCGATAGAGGTGCCCCATGTTCCTGCTCCGATAACAAGGATTGACGAGGTCTTCTCGAGAGGAGCTTCAAGTGCTGCCATGGTTATGGTTACGATAGCCAGCACGTGCAAATATAACTGCCAGCACCCTAGTCGCATATTGGAGAAGAAGAAGAAGAAGACTCTAAACACATACACGTCCCCTCCTTCCCAAGAGGCGGATGGTTCGATGCGGGTCTACTTAAACTGCTGTGTAAGTGGGTCGCCGAGGCGGTTGGCATCATGTGACGAGGTAGGTGTTACCTACCCAATCCGGCATCATTTGCAGTTCCGAGAAAGAGGGGAAACGAGTGTATGCAGAATGATGTTTCTCTCCACGAATTGATCAAGTCGATTTTGCCGATCTGGCTGAATTCTGGCGCTTCAGGCAACTGATATGCAGACATGTTATACAGTTGACCAAGCCTTTTGGTTGGTCGAAATAGTGGTGGTATCCTTGATCCTTGCGTCCCTCATGCCCCACTTGTCAACAGTATGCGGCTTGGCTTCTTCCTCCTATTGGCTTTCCCAGGAAGCAGATGCAGATCAGCTATAGTCCTGTGGCTTTATACTTAGTATTAGATGTATGCCGCCTATAAACAGTCAGGTCCCTGTAGATTCATGCTAGCATTTGGGATAAGCTTGATACTCAATATGAACGCACAGCATAGACAACTCAGGCACTTCTTGTGATCAACAAGAAGGATCCGAGGTCAAACCCAATCATCTATATTTGTGAAGGTTGAGTTTGCTTTCAATTTCTCGTCATATTTTCAATGAGTATGAAGGCATCAAAATAGTGGCCCAAGTCCTTTTCTCGATATCAAGGGCAAGTCGACTCATCTTTCCCGAGGTTTCCACATACGAGAAAGATGGTATGACATCTCACGGGTGTCAAAGGTCACATTGACCCGAGACCTGTCAGTGGTGAAGTTAATTTTAAGTTTTGACTCAACCAGAGTCACTGAGCCCGAACAACAGTCACCTTGCAAATGTGAGCTATGGACATGGAGTTTATAAACAGTTTTAACATGGTATTCCCTTGACCGGGCTGGTGTAGCCTAGCGGTGGTATTGTTATGTATATGCTTAGAGGCAAGAGGGTTCAATTCCCTCTGCGGTCATTCTCTTTTTTTTTGGTTCTTTTTTCCTGTGAACCCCTTTCTTTGGATTCCTTTCACCCTCTTTCCCCTTTCAGCCCATAACAACAAATAACAGAAATTCAATCAGCTGAATCTAGGGATGTACTTCTTCTCAGTCTTCTAACTGAAATGAATAGTGAGCATGATCATCTAGGGAATCTTGTATTTGCTGCTGTATACACAGGCATGATTGGCCAAATGATGATGTTCCAGCAAAACATGACACAGAACCGTGAGATCTCGGCATTTGAAGGAAAGCTGATTCATGGATTGCTTTCAGACGCGACTAGAAAGGATTAGATGGGTTTCGCAGAGTGATATCTTCATAGTTTTGAAGTCGCATGTCCAACATACGGTTCCTAATATCATTGATGGATGTGGCCAATATGAAATGACTAAGCAACCCAGGCCGAGGGCATGTTACGTAGTAAATCAGCATTCGTATAAGGCGAGTGCATGCATGTCGAAGGCATCTATTTGAACTCTGAATCTTATTTTCAGGCCGGCAATTAAAAGCGCTGAGATTATATATGGGGCTTTTCCCGTTCAGCATCCCAGATCATGCCTGAAATGCCCAGGTGTTCCTTGTTCTTGTGGTGGTCGTTGATGTTGATGCTGTGAGATTGGGCAATTGGAGAATTGGAGGCCTTATCTCTCTGGCCAAAAAAGGGCGGGACGCCACAAATATGGCCGCTATCAGGTGGCCCGGTGGCCCAACGGGGCTGTGCAAAAAAGCCCGACACAGCACAAAGCGCAGCACAAGCACAATCTTCAGTTGAAGGACTCAAAGGGTTCAAGTCCGGCGGGACTACGACATTTCCAGCAAGCGGCGGGCAGCAAGGAAGCGCAAGAGCAAGTGGGTGTGTGTGTATTAGGCATTGCGCGTGGTCTCCCTCCTTCTCTCAGTGACCGTCATTCCTCTAGGCCTCGTTTCTTTCATTTGAACCTGCCTACGACCTCTTTCATATCGCCCTTGCTCTTCTTTTTGAAGAAACTTTTGTTTCTTCTACTAAAGTTGGGCTGGCGCATCCTCGGCCGCAGAATCCACACCTGCCCTGCTCGGCTCACTCATCCTCTCTTCTGCCTTCCAACGACGTAGCGACAGAACGAGCGAGAGAGATTAGACAACCTTCTTCTCCCGGCAGCCATTACTAGACCACACCCCCCATTGTTGTTGTCGACGTCGCAACCCTCCTTCTTCTTTTCCTTTTCCTCTCCTCGTCTTTTTGTCGTCCTCACCACAAACCTACATAACCCCTCCTCATATATCTCCTCAACAAGAAGACGGCCTGTCGCCATTGCTATATAACCTAGGGAAGAAAAAAAAACCAACCCCTACAACGACGGGCAGAACCCCTCCTCCTTCTATATCCCTCCCCCAAATTCGCCAGCCATGGCAGGCCCCGCCTCTCCGGGCACCGAAGGCCCCACGTTCGAACCGCCCAACCTGCCTCCTGGCTGGATCGCTCAATGGGACGGCTCGAGTAAGAAGTACTATTTCGTCTCGATCTCGACCGGCGTATCGCAGTGGGAGACCCCCTCACAGGCCGCGCCCGGCGGCACCCCTGCACCTCGCGGCGACCATCCTTACGGTGCGCCTGGCGCTCGCCCGGAGCTGATTACACATCCTGACGGCACCCAGACGGTCAAGCACCCAGATGGACGCATGGAACCCGTTCTGCCGCCAGAGGGCAGCAGGGCATTGGAGAGCGGGCCGACGGGCGAGAGAGGGTTCGGTGTAAGTAATACATGGAGCTTCGGACTGCAAGTCCACTATCTTCCACGATATGTATACGGTACAAGCAAGCTGACATAATACCCGACTTATTAGAGCTTCGCAACGAACGCACTTATGAACCAGATCACTGGTAAACCGCAAGGCGGCGGCAGTGGTGGCGGCTCGAACGGTCTTGGAGGGTTGGCCAGTCAGTTCCTAGGAGGTGGACATGGCAATAACAACAGCGGGCACGGCAACTCTTCTGGAGGACAAGGAGGCGGCGGCCCGGCCGGCAAGCTTGTTGGCGCGTTGGCTTCCAGCCTGTTCTCGAGCGGAGGTAGCGGCAAGCCTGACCAACCTCAGAACTACCACGGCGGCCAGTCGGCCCAGCCGGCGCAATCTGGCGGCTTTGCTGGTTCGGTAATGGGAGGCGTTGCGAACATGTTTGGTGGCAACAACCAAGGTCACTCGGTACGCGAAAAAAAACCATGTCGTGTACTTCTAAATTCCGAGTATGCGTGCTAACTATCATCAAGTCTCAGAACTATGGTTATTCTAACACCGGTAACAACTCCGGAGGATACAGCGGCCAAGCACCACCGGCCTCATACCAACCTTCGGGCGCCTCAACTCCGGCCTATTCCTCCACTTCGACCGGCCAACATGCGACGAGCCAGCACAGCACCGCGCCGTCTTACGGTGCACAGCAGCAGCAGCATCAACAACCACAACAACAACATGGTACTCAGTCATTCCCTCCGCCGCCTGGCCAACACGGTGGCTCGTCGTATAGCAGCCCCCCTCCTAATACCCAGTCTCACGTACCATCTTACGGTTCGCATCCGCAAGCCTCAGCCCCAGGCTATGGAAACCACAGCCCTGCGCAAGGCCAACACTACTGTAGGCGCAACCCAACATGACCATATCCTACTGCTTGTTCTATACTGATCGAGTTCGCAGCACACCAACCATCATATAATACTTCTCCTCCCGGCCAACACCAACAGTATAATGGTGGCAGCCACCAGCAATACCCTCCTCCCCAGTCAACGTACAACCAGCAGTACGGATCGGTACCTCCGCCACCTGGAGCCTATCCTGGGCCCCCGACATATGCGGGCGGAAACCAACACGCACCCCCAGTACCGAGCGGCTCTCACCCCCACCATGGGCAGCAGCCGAGCCAAGGCGGTTACCCTGGTAACTGGTAGCGGACTGAAGGAAGGATGCTGAGTGATGTTGGTATCTTTGACACATGTCAAAGAGTGGTAGAATCTGTCTTTGATTTCGCATATATCATTGCTCTTGCTTGCCATCTGCGTTTCTCCATACGGGTGCAACAGCCACGGTACATTAATGCCTGCATTCTCTCTGAGACGGGAGCAATGCGGGGCAAAACGAGGTGACGCAGCAGCGCCATGTAAAATGTGATTTCGCTGCTCCATTGTCGACCGGCTGTCGGCGGTGATGTTTTAACGAGCCACGAGATTGAAGAAGAAGAAGAGTAATGCGGTATTCAGACGACAAGAGAGTTGGGTAGAGGGCAATTTGGTATGAACCGAAAATGCATTTTCACAAACAGCCTCAGCTACTATACCAGTTTTTTACTGTTCCTTCTTGTTATAATCTGGCTCCTCGGCTGCGATAGACTGGATCCAGCTTGAGATGTAGCGTCCTAAAAACCACGATAGGATGGCTACTGCAATGACGTAGCCTATCGTGGGGAGGAGCGAGCGCGGCAACAGGTTGAAGACGTACGGATCGAGAATAATGTCCACGTAAACAGGAGGCACCTCATTCATCAGAGTCTTGTTAGTTGTATAATAGTCTGCAGCTGCCAGAATCTGCAAGAACAGAACTGATGCCTCGCGTTCCCGGGGGCGGCCTGCCGCCGCCGAGGCTACTTGAGCCTTGATGCCATCATCTTCATGATCCACATCAGCTTCTTCTGGTTTCTGCCGGCTAAGGGAGTAGTCAGAGAGCTCAGTGATGAGCTCGGCCGACTCGAAGACGGAATGTAAGTCGTACGTATTGATGACAAATGCAGTGGGTTGCTATATCAGATGATTGTTAACGGGGGGAGATTCATGTATATATATATATATATATATATTTATACGTGGATATAAATATTTTAACAACAAAACGTACAGTAGCTGCCCAGCAAACTCTCACTTCGTATCGTTGGCCCTCGGTGAGCTGATCCAGAACCAGCCACGCAGGCTTACCGTACTTGGCAGAATCTGTGGGAAATTGGGCCTTGAGGTACGTCCGGATGGCCCAATTCTCAGGGGTCAAAGTGTCGACCTGTAGATCGTCCAGGTTCGGGTGCGTTGACGGAATGTTGATGCTCTTGGGGGCCAGGAAGATGGTCTTCTCCGTGTTGGCGGATACAAGAGTGGTGGCTAGGGAGATGGTGATGAGGCAGGAGGCCAGCGTATTGGTATACATATTGAATAAAGAGAGCTACTGCACAGCTGGCTAGACTCGGCAAATAATGTGCAGTTTGATGTATGAGTATAATGAGCCTTGACGACTGTGAGTGGCTGGATGCGAGTGAGCCACCAGAGCAAAGCAGCAGTTCAGTAGAGCAGGTTCCGTTCCTAGGATCGCTTCATTCCGGATCCCCGGGAAGGGTCGCAGCAGTAAAGGGTGCCGGTATCTGGGGCTGTCACGAGCTTTCTGGTTTATTGATTAGAAGAACGGTTCGGGTTTATTAGGTGGGACTCGAGAAATAGCAAATGGGGACTCACTCTCTCATCGGGCATAGGCAACAAGAAAGAAGAAGGCAAAGAAGTCGTCTAGAACGGCAGAACTTTGGTCCAGCAAGTAGATCACTGCAACGCAACTCAACGCAATGCCAACACAATCCTGTCTACTTAGTAATGTTCGATATGTGATATGTGCTTGGTCGCTTCCCGTGTCTAGTTTCTGTGAATATAAAAAAACCGGTATCAACTCTTCGAACGCTTTGACTCTAAGACAGAGAGACAGAGAGACAGATCACATAGGCAGACAGCCATGTATTGCACTATTATCAATGTACGTATGATCAATCTAATAATTGATCGCCCCCTGAGCGAGCAAGCTTCAATGGATGTACGGAGACGGGCGGTCTAGAGGAGGTCGCTAGTAGCAAGCAGTCTAGTCGAGAGCGTACGCGGTGTCGGGTGGTATTGAGTAGGAGTCGATAGGTATGGTGGTCGGTCTGTCCCCTGCACCGTTTTCCAATCTCTCATCTCTGCTCCGTCCTCATCTGTCCATTCCAATTTGATGGTCAATTGAATTTCGCAGGCGTCGGCGCTAGGCTGTTTGGAGCAACGCTTCTACGCGCTTTCCCCCTTCCAGCCGCCGATGGACGTGCATGGGAAATCAACAAAAAAATTAAAGTGAATTTGATGAAAGAAGACAGTGCACGCAGACAAGCAATTGGCAGCTACCAGTGGCTTGTTAGTGGCAGAGGAGCAGAGAGCAAGCAGCTGGAGCTCATTCCACCACAGTGCACATGTGCCCAGGACCCCTCTTCTTCACTGCTCACCCCCCCTGTTCTAGTCCCAAATCCATTGCTAATCAACCAGAGAGTGGGAGAGCGAGAGAGCTTTCAGTGTGTCCAAGTGCCAGCAGAGTGTCAGTGCCTTTTTCCCTCTGCCAGCAGCACCCTTTCAGTCCCCCCCTCCCCCCACCCCACCTGGATTATTAGTCAACCCACCCATCCCCGTCCCTGTCAATCCCGTTTCTCTGCATTCTGTTGTTGACCTCTCCCAGTCCGTCCTCTCCCAGTCCAGCCAAGGTCCCTCCCCATAGGCTCGGCGAAGCTACAGCTACCAAAGTACCCAGGGTCAGGTATCTTTTGATAATTTCAACAACCTCCCCCCAAAGTCCAAAGTGGGCTGTCGTCTTCCAGTCTAAACAATCCACCTCAAACCTCTAATCCCTCCTCTCTCTTCACTTCCTGTGTCTTGTCTCTGGCTGTCTGTTTTTGATCTTTCTTCTTGAACCATTCTCACCTTCATCGCCTTTACTCACTGCTTTTGCATCCCATCCAACCGACAAGATGCGTGAGATCATTAGCATTAACGGTAAGTTCGCCCGCCTCCTCCCTCCCTATCCGCAGATGGCTTTGTTTTTGTCCCCTTCACGCGTGTTTTTCGCCCACACCGCAACATCCCGCGCTGCCCCCTACGACCATGCTGTCGCGATTCCCCTTCAAGCCCAATCCATGTCCAACGTTTCAAAATCCCGTGTCCCGTACTGACTTTCTCTTCGTGTAGTCGGCCAGGCTGGTTGCCAGATTGCCAACTCGTGCTGGGAGGTAAGCTGTCGCCGCCCCTTTCACAACAAATATCCCGACGACCCTGCTTGTCGCGGTGCCACCCAGGCAACCGTGAAAAGTTTCCACGCCGAGGACAAACCTACTACGGATTCGATATCCGACCCAAACATACATTGACCTAAATCACTGACATATCATGCGTTTCTATAGCTCTACTGCCTCGAGCACGGTATTCAGGTATGTCTTGTTGATATCCCTTATATGTGGCACGACAAGATTACTAACTCTATATGTTTACAGCCCGATGGTTTCCTGACCGAGGAGCGCAAGGCTGCCGATCCCGACCATGGCTTCAGCACTTTCTTCTCCGAGACTGGTATGTCGACAATATTATGTGTTATTTTCCCGAAGGGGCAAGATTGCTAATCAGATACCACACTAGGCCAGGGCAAGTACGTCCCCCGTACCATCTACTGCGATCTCGAGCCCAATGTCGTCGATGAGGTTCGCACCGGTACCTACCGATCTCTGTTCCACCCCGAGCAGATGATCACTGGCAAGGAGGATGCCTCCAACAACTACGCCCGTGGCCACTACACCGTCGGCAAGGAGCTGATCGACCAGGTTTTGGACCGCGTTCGCCGCGTCGCCGATAGCTGTGCTGGTCTCCAGGGTTTCCTGGTCTTCCACTCGTTCGGTGGAGGTACCGGTTCCGGTTTCGGTGCTCTCCTCATGGAGCGCCTGTCTCTCGACTACGGCAAGAAGAGCAAGCTCGAGTTCTGCGTCTACCCTGCTCCCCAGACCAGCACCTCGGTTGTTGAGCCCTACAACTCCATTCTTACCACCCACACCACCCTGGAGCACTCCGACTGCTCTTTCATGGTCGACAACGAGGCCATCTACGATATCTGCCGTCGCAACCTCGGTCTTGAGCGCCCCAACTTCGAGAACCTCAACCGCCTGATTGCTCAGGGTAAGTGCCAATCAATCGCCTTGGCGTTAAAGTCTCCTAGCCCTACAAATTCTAACTTGGTGTAATAGTCGTTTCTTCCATCACCGCCTCTCTCCGATTCGATGGATCCCTCAACGTCGATCTTAACGAGTTCCAGACCAACTTGGTCCCTTATCCTCGTATTCACTTCCCTCTGGTCGCCTACTCGCCCATTGTCTCGGCCGCCAAGGCTGCCCACGAGGCCAACTCGGTCCAGGAGATGACTATGTCCTGCTTCGAGCCCCACAACCAGATGGTCAAGTGTGACCCCCGCAACGGCAAGTACATGGCTACCTGCCTGCTGTACCGTGGTGATGTCGTCCCCAAGGACGCCCACGGCGCTGTTGCCACCCTCAAGACCAAGCGCACCATCCAGTTCGTCGACTGGTGCCCGACTGGTTTCAAGCTGGGTATCTGCTTCCAGCCTCCTCAGCTTGTGCCCAACGGTGACCTCGCCAAGGTCGACCGCGCTGTGTAAGTGAACCCGATCGCATATCTGTTACTGCACGATGCTAATATTTGAAATAGCTGCATGCTCTCCAACACCACTGCCATCGCCGAGGCCTGGTCTGCCCTGTCCTCCAAGTTCGATCTCATGTACTCCAAGCGCGCTTTCGTCCACTGGTATGTCGGCGAGGGTATGGAGGAAGGTGAATTCTCCGAGGCCCGTGAGGATTTGGCCGCTCTCGAGCGCGATTACGAGGAGGTGGCGACGGACTCTCTGGATGTTGAGGGAGATGTTGATGCCGAGTACTAAAGGACACACGAAAGGCATGTCTGCAGCCCGCGGGGCAGGAGCATGCCCCGTGATGAGGGACCGATCGAGGCCTCGGGTGCTCTGAATAACCGAGCTAATGCATGATACCCTATTTGACTTTGTGCAAGATGCAGAAACGCCGGTTGTTGTTGCATGAGTATAGGGGCGGGGTGGTTTACCCATTCTTGCGAGGATGTACGAGTTAACCAGGGGACGAGGGGGCTTTGAGCATTCGATTCACACTGAGGCCTGAGGATGCGTAGTAGTCGTATACACTTTGTAAATCCGTTCTATGAAGTTTAATGGTATGACTGGAGCCAGTATTTCGTTATTCATGTTTAATGATTGGCCAGTCCCGTCCAAATCCACCCGCCTTGTTCTTCTTCATCTGTCTTCTTCGCCTGTCTTCGCTACCTATGACAAGAATTGCGATGCGACCGATATGAGTAAATCTACGAAAACAAGGGACTAACTACCGTGCATCCACCAAGCATATCTGGATCAATCGGCTTTCTAATCAATGTTCCCCGGGGGTTTCCAACAAGAGACTGGCTGTCTGAAGTTGAAGACCCATGAGCATTTGAAGCAGTGTGACGATTGGGCTTGAGTATTGAGAGGATGGGACCTGTTTTACAGCCAATAGCTTCATGTTGAGAGGGAAGAGCCAAAGAAAAAAAAAAGTCCACAAAGGTCGCAGAGTTTCTGCACTCCGCAATTGAGCCAAGGAAATGCGCTTCGAAAATGGTTGGCAGAGAGGTGCAGCCAAGGTGCATATGGTTCATACCCGTCTCTGCCAATGAGGTGACAGTTGGGTTCGGCTCGTGATAGGTAAGATTGCGTCGCCATTGAGGTCTGGTTGCTTGCACGCAACGTACGTACCAGGTGTGCATAGAATCCTACCTACTTACATAAGGCGCATGTATTGAAATTGGAGAAGGTGTCACTGCTACAAGCAGGTTATGTGGTTGTCTCTGCCGGCAGAGAAAGTCAATTCATGCTTGTATACTTAGGTAACCTAGGACTCGCAGTCGCAGTGAAGGACTCGTTTACTAACAGAGATCTCGGGTAAGTGAAGATTGACGGGAGCTTCGAGCTTGGGCCGGAATCGTCTTGCGCGGTTAGGCTGCGATAGACTAAAACTGACGTCTGATGACCTGCAAATACACCGAACTTGGAGCTCCCTACTGGCCCTGCTGGTCCTACTGGTCCCTAGTCCACCCAAGCTCACAGGTGAACAGCCCCTGTCCTGTTCGCTCTTCCCAATCCCAATCCTAATCCCAATCCATCCTGCCTACTCTGCTGCTGTCCCAGAACGTGAACTCCACCCTTCACAAAAAACAACGGGCCACCAAGCGATCCCAATGTGATTGAATGATTGATTGACTGACGCCGCCAGCACTTGCAGCACCAGCCAGCCAGCCTCCTCTAAAAGTTGATTCAACCCCGTACCGTACCAGGAACCTTGCGCAATTGGAGATGGTGCACCACCGAGCGCACAGAACATCTTGATAATTAAACCTTCCAAGCAAGGAGTGTCACTTACTTACTACTATACTGTACTACTTTCCCGTCATTGCCGCCCTCAGGCTTGACCTTCGTCGTCGCCCAAGCCCCTTGGTGCCTCCTTCCCCATTTACGACAAGAAGCAAACCCAATCCGCCAACGACGACCGACCGACCGAACCGACCTACCTACCTACCTTCTACAATCTCCGTTTCCTCCGACTTATTGCGCAGCCAAACCAAGCAAGCCGAGGCTGGGCTTCATACGCTTGTTTCAACCCCCTTCCTCTCTGCCAATCTACGACGAGGATAATACGCTGGTAGAGTTGGAAGAACTGCCTGGAGTGGACGTCTACTACGAGCTACGATCTGGACAGCTGTAATCCTACCTCGGTCTTCGTTACCAACAACGTTAATTACGCATTCGTTATATCCCGACTCAACAAATACCACGGTCAAGTCAACCCGAGCTCGGCCACGCAACCATGTCGATCGAAGCTGTTGAGGCAGGTAAGTGCTTACGTGCATACTGGCTCCCAGAATATAGCAATTCGCTTCTTGTCATTGGCATATCCCACTGACATCACCCTCCGTTAACAGCTGTGCCGAACCTCAACCTCACCCCTGAGGAGAAGCGGGTGTATGGTCAGCTCTTTCGCCAAGCCGACACCGAAAGTGTGGGCGTTGTGACTGGCGAAGTCGCTGTCAAATTCTTCGAGAAAACGAGACTAGATTCCTCCATCTTGGGAGAGGTAGGTTTACACGCCCCGTGCAAGCACAACATGAAGGTACTAATCCTGATACTTTCTATCATTAGATCTGGCAAATAGCAGACCAGGAGAACCGCGGCTTCCTGACCCCAGCCGGTTTCGGCCTCACCCTTCGCCTCATTGGTCATGCGCAAGCCGGTCGCCAGCCCTCCCGAGAGATTGCCCTCCAGCAGGGTCCCATTCCACGCTTCGAAGGCTTCACTCCTGCCGGCCCGCCTGTACCTCCTCCGCAACCATCGCCGTTACAGGCCCAGGGCACCGGCGGCGCGCCGATCCGCATCCCTCCTCTGACACCCGACAAAGTCTCACAATATGCTGGTTTGTTTGAGCGACAGGGTCTGCAGGGGAACCTGCTACCCGGCGACCAAGCCAAGTCTATCTTCGAGAAATCAGGCCTGCCGAACGAAGTACTAGGACGGATCTGGCAGCTTGCGGATACTGAGCAGAGAGGCTCTCTCGTCATGACCGAGTTTGTCATTGCGATGCACCTCCTCACGTCTATGAAGACTGGCGCCCTGCGAGGTTTGCCCAACGTCTTACCGGCTGCTCTGTATGAAGCTGCCACTAGACGTGGTTCGGTGTCTCGGCAAAGCCCCCAGACCACTGGCCAACCTCTCTCGGCTATCCCGCGACAACTGAGCGGTTCAGCTCACATGCGTCCTGGAGGCCAAATGCCGCGATCCCCTCTGAACCCCCAGGCTACAGGCCTCACCCCGCAAATGTCTGGCTCGGACTGGGCCGTGACGCCGGTTGACAAGCAGAGATTTGACCAGTTCTACAACGACCTGGACAAGACGAACAAGGGGTTTATCACAGGTGAAGAGGCTGTGCCCTTCTTGAGTCAATCAAGCCTTTCGGAGGATGCGCTGGCTCAGATCTGGGACCTTGCGGACATCAATTCTGAGGGTCGTCTCACCCGTGACACATTTGCCGTTGCCATGTTCCTTATCCGTCAACAACGGAGTCGGCGGGATGGGTCTAATACCGTACCCACGACGCTGCCTCCTAATTTAATCCCGCCCTCCTTACGCACTCAAGTGCGTCCCACCACGTCGAGCGGTTCCCCCTTCGATGCGCCTGCGCCTGTTGCACCCCCTCAACCAGCGCCCGCGCCCAAATCAGCTCTCGATGATCTCTTTGGTCTCGATTCGCCCGCTCCTCCTGCCCCGATGCAGGCTCCTCAGACTACGGGTGGATCAGCCGCGAAAGACCCCTTTGCGTCAGCATCTCCCATGCCACCGGCCTCGCCCGTTCGAGCTTCTCCTACTGGAAACACGTTCAGACCCTTTGTTCCGTCTTCCTCCTTTGGCAGAGGCCTGACAACACACGATACCGGGGGCTCAGCAACCTCGGCCGGTGGTGCTCCTAAGCCGCCGGGGTCTATGGGGGGCATGGATGACCTGCTCGGCGACAATGACCCGGAGATCAGCAAGAAGCTCACCAATGAGACCACCGAACTGGCCAACTTGTCGAACCAGATCGGATCGTTGTCCAACCAGATGCAACAGGTTCAGGCCACACGCACCAGTACCCAAAAGGATGTTAACCAGACCAGCCAGCAGAAGAAAAACTTCGAATCTCGGTTGGCCGAACTGCGGGCTGCATACGAGAAGGAGGTGGCGGACGTCAATGCTCTCAAACAGAGTCACGAGCAGCTGCAGCGCGAAGTTGGCACTCTCATGCAGCAAAATACGGAGATCCAAGAGAAGCGCCAGAAGACCAAACAGGAACACGAGAATCTTGTGGCCGAATTCCAGAGATATGAATCTCAAAACGCCACACTCAAGCAGCAGATCAGCGAGGCTAACAACGAGGTTGCTCAGTTGACCCCACAGATTGAGAAGCTCAAGTCGGAATCGCGCCGGTTGAAGGGCATGGTGGCTATCAACAGCAAGCAGCTGTCAACCGTGGAAGGACAACGTGAAAAGTTGCAGGCTGAAGCAAAGGAGTTGAGCAGCAGCGCCACTGAGTCGCCTCGCCAGGGCAGCACTTCATCGCCGGTTCCTGCCTCGGCTCAGGTGGCAAGCCCTGCGCCTTCTACTGCCAGTGCTAACAACCCCTTCTTTAGGCGGACTGGGAGCACCGACATGATGGGCGCTTTTGCTTCGCCTCCTATTGCAAAGCCTTTTGGCGGCGATAAGTCATTCGACGACATCTTTGGTGGTTTCACCACTAGCACATCTAACACGCCCCCTCCGCCAGCAACTTCGTTCAAGCAACAGAACACGGGCACGTCAACGGCAAGTGTTGGATCTTTTGCAACCCCGGGAACTTCTAGTCCTACTGTCAGTCGGCAAGATACCCTGACTGCTGAGCCCCCCGCTCCGCCTCTATCCCGGCAGATGACTTCTAGCTTCTTGCCTCTGGGTAACATGAGCGAGTCACTAACCTCTTCTCGCCAGGCATCTCCCCCCATGAGCCGAGCGGGTGAACCAAGTGCCCTTTCTCCTGCCACGACTGGCCAGCCGATCGAGCCTACCGCAACTGGTCAGAGCGTTGCTTCGGGCGCTGAAGGTGCCAAGGGCTCTGATATTGGCTCTGCAGCAGAAGAGACCCCTGCTGTGGTCACAGAAGGTGTACCTATCCCAGGTGCTTTCCCTGAAGAGAACCCAAAAGCTGTTGGCGAGAGCCCATTTGCCAACAACCGAGATAGCGAGATCTTCGAAAGCATGAAGAAGGAGCCCGTGAGCGCCAAGGACGACTTCGACTCGGCATTTGCCAGCTTCCCTGGTTCCTCCAGCAGCGGTCAAGAGAAGGCCAAGGACACTAACAACACCTTCACGAAATTTGACAGCGAGTTCCCCCCGATTTCCGAAATTGACCGTGATGACGAGTCCGAGACCGCTAGTGAGGGAAACGGGTTCGATGATGATTTTGCCCCTGCTTCACCAACCACCAAGAAAACCGAGGCCAAGGAGGCACCCCAGTCTACGTCGCCTGTAGCTGCGCACGTCCCGGCTGCCGAGGGATCCATTGGAGCCGCCTCGTCCGCACAGCCCACGAAGTATGATTACCCTTTTGCCGACCCCTTCAACCAACGGCGCCCCACCAGTGCTAACAACCAATAAAAGTGCCACCGCAACTGCTCCTGTATCTCAGCCCAAGCATGATGATCCCTTCGCCCCAGCTTCTGAATTTGCACCCGCCCCTGGCACTGTTACCAACACTGCCCCACAGGCTACTAAGGGGGCTTTCGACGATTTGGATGATGAGTTTGAAGGTCTTGAGGATGCTAAGGAGGGCTCTGCGGACGACGAGTTTGCCAACATTTCACGATCCAATATGGATGACTTCAACCCCATGTTCGACAGCCCTCCCCCTTCTCAGCCCAAGAACGAGTCGTCCAATGCGTCTCACGCCTTTGGTATTGATAGCAGCTATGACTTTGGCGATGTATCTACCACGTCTGCTGGTGCTCCGGCAATCTCAACGAACGCCACTGGTGCCTCGGCCACTGGACAAGGACCCAAGTCCCCAGATAACCAGGAATGGGATGCTCTGTTCGCTACCTTGGATGATGCTCCTGCCAACAATAGCACCAGCGAAACGGCAGCACCGGCACCCAAGGGCAACGAGAGCCCTGTGTCTCCCAAATCATCAGGCCTTGCTCCTCCTCGGCCCGAGGCTGGTCGAGCTATCTCGGAGGATGGCGTGCATGACGACCCCATCCTGAAGAACCTGACTGGCATGGGTTACTCGAGAGACGACGCAGTGAATGCGCTGGAGAAGTACGATTACAATCTCGAACGGGTGAGTAATGCGTAAACCGCACACGCAACAAAAGAAGGCTTCGGTTAGAGGACACACCCCCCGCTGATACTTTAGCGCAGGCTGCAAACCACCTTGCCAATCAATCCTAGTTGGGATTTGTCTTTTTCTCGTTTATCCTAGTCGCCTTCATAAGGCGACAGGAGTGGTGATAGTGATGAGGGTGGTGGTAGCGGCAGTAAGTAGCGGTAGTGGTCTTTTTAGTTTTAATAAGGAAAGGAAGAAGAGGGGGAATGACAGAGAACCCCTCAGCGTTTTACACACATACACACTCACAAACACATACTTACAATACGATGAAGAAGAAGAAGACTGTATACCTACCTGCCTTACTTATATCTTGGTTTCTTTTATTTACATGGAGCGAGAGGACGAAAGAGGAAGAGAAAGGCCGAGACTCAGCGAGATATTTCCATGGTTTGTGTTTCCTCTTCTTTGTTAGTAGTCTTTCTATTCCAGCTTGCATAGGAGGGGCGTGGGTGGCATGTTTCTGATTTCTTCCTCCTTTTTCGTCACCCCTATGGTGGTGACTGGACTTAAGGGATTCAAGCAGCATTCGTTTTACATACTTGGGTTTTACTTGGGTCTTTCGAGATGACCATGGTAATGCGATAGTATTGGTCCGATTACTTGTTTTGTTGATGATATCATGATCTGAACTGTTTCATAGTGTGCCATGGCCATACGAACACCAAGCTTGGCATGGAAACGTGTTATATAATCAGGTTCGATAGTTACTTTGAAGGCTTCCAGAATGGGGTCTGCGTGGTATAGCAGTTGATCGAAGCATATACAGAGAAGGACATTTATCGTTACTGGGGCTTTCCCGGAGGCCTAGCTGGTGAGCCAGCATAACATTACATTTACACAGAAACAAGGCAACATCAGCGTAGTTGTAGAAGAACAGCATGCTGGTTTAGGCGTGGGAGAATGATATTTATGTTCTCATTTTGTTATATGCTGGCTGCGGTCAGAAGATGGTCGCTCGGCCTCCTTAACGACACAAGTAGTAGGACTGCCTTAAAGCGGCAACGAAAGTCGGCCGTATCACAGACTTATACGACGAGGGCTACAGTCGACTGTCTTGGGATCAAGCAAACACATCCGAGGTAGTAGTGGCTATGCTCAACGAATCGAAAAATCACGGAGAAGGGAATGACGATGGAAAAGGGGGTTTCTGGAAACTGCTACCTACGCAGTACTTAGGCATCCAGAGCTATATACGGCTACAATCAACGTATGGCCGAACAAATATAATTCATCGTTCAGGAAACGTCTGCAGCGTTTCCCACCCCATAAGAAGTGAGCCTTTCTCTCACCACAATCACCTCGAACCCTGAAATGTGGGATGTGACTTGGGAACGGTCCATGTAAAACGCAAATTCAAATAACACACTTATTTGGACATTTTGAATAAGAGCCTTTTAGAGGCAGATGGCTTGCATTTTTCAGCTAATTAGAAAGTTGCTACTCGGTATATATCAGTGTTTGAGTATTGGTTGGGGGCAATCGACGTCCCTAGGGAGCTCCCGATTTCATAGCCACTCATACAACGACAGCTACGCCTAACATCACCGATATCCTCAGTAGATCATTCTGAGGGCCCATTTCAAATCATATCACTGATAGAGAGCTATCACAGCCCATCATGACCTGTCAAAGAGAGGGCGTGTTCCCCCCCTATTCATATTGTAGTCAGATACGCCCTCCAGTTTATTTGAACTGCGCATCAAGGTACACGGGTACTCCCCGGGGAGCTCCCCCCTTTCGCTCCCCGGCCGATAGCAGTACTGTCCGCACCACAAACCACCCCCTCCGTTGCCCCCACCGCAACAACAACAACAACGACAACAACGACAAAATGGACGAGAGGCCTTGCGCACCTCGATACGCCCAAGCCGCCAAAGCAATCCCCCGACCTCAGGCGCCCAAGCCTCGCAAGCTCTTGCGCCTCAAGCTGAAGAAGAAGCATTCCGCAAAGAAAGGTAGATATCCAACCGTTTTCTATTTTTTTTCCCCCGTCTACCCTTGATTTTTATGAAGTTGGTGTTTTGATGTAGATGAAGCCAGTTTTTGTGTATTCAATATTCTGCTTCGACCGCCTCCTGTTGAGTTGCTTGTTGTACAGCGAGAAAGGGGATCGCCAACGTCGTCGCTTCCAAGGCTGGGGATATTCCATATATATTTATAGACCCCAGTGGCTTACCGTTGAGGTTATTGTTGCTCATTGTATCTTTCATGAAGCCTTTTCCCATCCTGAGGACAAGCGCCACTTCGTGGTTGCTCACTTTGACCAAGAAAACCCCATCATTGTTATTCAGAGCGCGACGAGTTAACGACGGGCTCGTCACTCAGCGTTCACGCACCACTAGCACCTCGTCCTTGCCCCAAATCACTCCTGCCGTACTTGCAATTCACTTACACAGACACTTGATTCTGTTGTTTATACCTCTTGAATGCATTCCGTCCGAAGACTTTACTAATTCGGTCACACAGCATCACCAACACCCACAACTTCTTCCTCACCACCACTACCCAGCAAGGAGAAAGAGTCCAGCAACAGCTTTTCCCTTTCAACGTCCTCGTACGTCCCAGAAGAGTCGCAATTGTCACAGTCATTTCAAGAATTGCGCGAAAGAACTTTGCCCTTTTCTGGATCTAAGTCTTTGGAAATTTCATCAACACCCATCTGTGATGAGCTCTTCCACTCTACCCTTCCAGTCTCCAAAACTTCCGTACCAGGCAAAATAGCGTCAGAATCTTCTGTCTACAGAACTCTTATCGCACACGATATGAGTGCCTCGTGGTGGTCGGCCTACCACTCGGCCCACCCACCCAATCCCTCGTCTGACAACGGCGAGATGTTCCGTTGCAGAGGCGATACTCATCGCCCTCCTATTCGACCTGGTCGGCAATACAGCAACGAGGCACACAGAGTCCCGTTCGCTAATATCCAATCAGGTTTCGTCAGGACCCTGCTGCCTTCCGTGGAGCCTCCTCCTTTCCCGTCTCTGTTGGATCTTTCCCGTCCGTTGTCGCATCGTCAGGCCCAGCCCGCTCGTGGCGTCGCTCCTGCGCCAATGTATTACGCACGTCCGCTGCGTAGCCGTCGCCACCATGGCAATGCCCCTTCTTTCACGACTGTTCAGGAACCTGATACCCCGTCACCACCTCCCAGCCGCTTGAGATACCCTGCTGGGGACACTCCTTCTTATGCGACCTCTCAACCATTAGAGTCGCCGTCGCGACCTGACAGCCGCCTGAGATACGATGTCGATGCCCCTTCTTTCACGACTGGAAAGACATCAGGTCCGCCGTCGCGACCTCCCAGTCGCTTGAGACACTCCGTCGCTGCTGAAGACGCCCCTTCGTTTACGACTGTTCAACTATCAGATCAGCCGTCGCGTCCTCCCAGTCGCCTGAGGTACCCCGTTGCTGCTGGAGACTTTGTCCCTGCCACATCGTCGGCCCCTCAATCTGGCGGTCTCGGCATAGTCAAGGAAGAGGGAAGCGCGACCAAGTCACCAGCTGCGCCCAGAGACGATTCGGCTTCCCTCAAGGCTCGTGTGGCTGTTCTAGACCTTCTTAACGTCCACGCAAATGTCCCGGTCCCTCGCCGCCCGACGTCCGTCACAGAGGTAGAGCAACAAGTGGCAGGTCAGGACATGGCTAAGAAGAAGAAGACGGACAAGATCGCCATGGTAGAGAAAGGCACCATGGTCGAGAACGTCGCGATGGTAGAGAAGGCAACCATGACCGACCCCCCTGCCGACTACGACTTCGCCGTTACTAAGAGTCCTTCCCCTGTGCCCACTCCGCCTAGAATCAGACCGCCCCCTGGTTTTCCGCCACCGTCGGAGAAACAGCAGCAGGAGCTCAAACGCTCGAACACGGTCGCTTGGTTCTACCCACCCGAGATCCGCAGCAGCATCGACATCTGGGATCATGATCGCGGCACGGAGGAACGCAGACTCACCGACTGGCCCAGCTTCGACCAGATGAAGGACGCCGGCGACCAGCGCGCTGAGCGACGAAAGCCACGACTGCTCTCCATTCCCCAATACCACAGCTTGGATGCTCGATCTGTGTTCAGCGCTGCCAAAGGCAAAGACGGCATGGTCGACCCTGGCTCTGCTGCCGCTGCGGCTGCCACGTCTTTCACGTTCGTTCCGCTGCTATTCCGCAAGTACGCCATTGATCTAATTGGACCGGTGAACCGTTATCCCATTCCGTGTGATAACGACGGAATAATTGCGACAATGCAGGTCGCTGAGCTGGATTATGACACTGGTGACATCAAGGACAATACGAAAGAGGATGGTGCCACATCGGTGACGGTAGTGGTTAATGGCGATTAGGTCAGGATCTCACGAGGGATAATGTACGATTAGTTCCGGTTCTACAAGATTTTTGCCGTTGGTCCATCGGTTATACCGACGGTTGGTTCATTCACAATGCCGTTGGAAGGAAGAAACGGTTGGACATAGATACAACACAGAGGGAGTTTATGTGCTCCCAATTATAATAATACTGAGTACAATGGGAAATTCGTGTTATGCAACGCAAGTGTAAGTGACTGACTGTGAATATGACTGTGAATATCAATATCTTAGGTACAGAGTGGGCATAACGGGCACGCCTTTGCCTCCAGATAGGCCCTAACTCTTTGGGAGCCCCCAACCTTTTCATGCTGTCTATAGCCTTCAGTGGGTGAGCAGCAGTGCATGTTAAGGAAATGTCACAGGATGAGTTTGAATTGACGGGTTGGTTTTGTTTTCAAGGTTATGCTTGTTGAGTGGGGGCTGTATTTCAGCTGTATAGTTGACGATAAAGCCGTCAGTTTCCATCTAATAACAGGGGATGTGGTCTAGTGGTATGACGTTTCCTTAGCATATGTACTTGCTTACGTAAGCAACTGGAAAAGGTTCTGGGTTCGATTCCCAGCCTCTCCATCTGTTCTTCTTTTTTTTTTCCTTTTTTCTTCTCGGGGACTGCATGCTTTCTCAAATATAATTCTTACCATCTCTAGTGCGAGCGCTTTTTACGGCATTCTTATTATTTTATCTGAATATCGATCCCTACAGCTATTCCTTCGCCCTAGTATGCTGCTATTATTATATATCAATTGCTTCTAAATAGACTTTTGGTCGCTTAAAACTTTTGGCTGCTTTAAAACTTCTAGTCGCCTACCAAAAGCGTTAGAGATGGGGGAGGGGTAAGACGAGCGATACTATCTCCATACAGATTACATGTGGTATAACGCGGTATGAGCATAGACACCGTATATACGGGCAAATTGCAACATTCGATGCTGCCGCTATTCAATTGTACTGTTTAGGGGATCAGGGGAATATGCATGCGGTCAATGTGCTGGGCCATCGGGGCACGCATCTAATACATTAAACCCCTTCACTCTAGCAATCATCTCCTCGACAGCGATCTTCAGTCTCAAGATATCGTATTAAGTAAACCTCAGGAAAGTGGATGGCATGAACAAAAAGTATTGTGACGTGAAAATTCCGGTATATATTGAAATGGATATTACAGCTTGAAGTTGCCACTGGAAAGCGCCTGGGCGTCTCTGGCCTTATTACCCTCCATGTCGAGCACCTCACCCTTCTTGTTGATGACGCGGACGCCGCCCTTCTTGAGGTCGGCGATGGTGTCCTTCTTGCTTTGGGCCCGGCCGCCGAGGGGTTTCCGGTCGTTGCCGCCGGCCTTGCGTATCCGCTCCTTCTCGCGGCGGTGCCGCCTCGCCTTCTCGTCGCGGCTGAGCTCCTGCCGGGCCACGGGCAGGCCGCTCTTGGCCACGATCTCGCCCTTCTCGGCGTTGTCCTTGCCGGCCTTGTAAATCTCCTGGGGCGCGAGGGTCTGGTCGCCGCCGCTGACGCCTTGGGCAGTGGCCGGCTGGGCGTCTTCCATGCTGACCGTCGCCACGTCCGCGACGACGGTGAGAGAAGGCGCCACAGGCTTGGGCTTGTAGTGCCAGCTGCTGAGGGAGTCGAGCTTGCCGCAGATCTCTTTCCACATCTGCTCAAGCTCCTTCTCTTCTTTGCGGGCTTTCTCATCAGCTTTGCTGACGTAGGTGTCGGGGTTGGTGTTCTTGATATGTTCCTCCTCGTATATCTCGGCAAGACTTTGCTTGTTCTTGGTGTCATCGAGCTCCACCAAGCCCCTTCGGTTGGCATTCGGGTCCAGGGAGTCTGGCCGTCTCCGAATTACTTCGTCGAATTCTTGTGCTATTATCCTTCGCTTGATCATATCCTCTATGCTTTCGCTGATCTCGGCTGTGATAACAGGTACAGGTTTGCCGGCATGCTCATAGTCAAGGTCTTCGTCCAGAAGCGAATGCTTTGGCCTATCAGCCGCGCTTGCTTCACCTGACAGCACCCATTTCTTCTCGCCTACGTTGGCTGCTTCTAGCCTGCGAATTTCTTCGGCTAGCTTGGCCTGTTTCCGTTCGTGAGCGGATCTCCGGGCCTTGGGGTCGCCCGCATCGACTTCAGATAGCGCGTCTTCAGAATCGTCATGCTCCGACTCGTCCTCGAAAAGATCGCGGCGAGCGGTGGCCATTGCAGTCTCAACCTCGGCATCGTTGGGCTCAGAATACTTGGGTTGTCTGGGTTTCCGCGGCTTGCCATCCTTGCCCTTCTTTGCAGGGGGCGCAAAGAAGTCCTTGTAGAAGACGTCGTTGGCATTGAGGCCGTCATCCATATCATCGTCGTCCATATCGTCCATGGCTTCTTCGTCGCTTTCTCCTTCAGGGGCATCCAGATCCATGTTGCCAAAGGTTGGGCCGGCTTCGTCCTCTTCATCGTCGTCGTCTTCTTCATCTTCTGGCAGACCATCGTCGTCTTCCGATTTCTTGGACTTGGCGCCCTTGCTGCCTGGTTTGGTAGCAAAAGGGTCGCCATGCCAGTCGACCTCGTCTTCATCGTCGCTTGCTGCGTCGGTGTTGGGGTCTGCGCGAGCGTCTTGGTTCTCGAACCATTGAGTTTGCTTGTTGAAGTCGTCAATCGAGAAGAAACCGTCGTTCAGGCCGTTGGGGTCTTCCACGAGGGGCTCTGCTTCTTCCTCATCCTCCTCATCCTCTTCATCGCCTTCTTCCTCGTCGAATTCGTACTCCTCGCCATCGAGTTCTACTTCGTCGTCATCTTCCATGTCGTCCATCATGCCAGCCTCGTCGAACGACACCTCTTCCTCGTCTTCCTCGATGTCTTCATCTGAGCCGCTGACATCCTCTTCCGACAGACCGTCCAGCTCCTCATCCTCAAGGTCCTCCCCTGACAGTTCCTCGTCGGAACTTTGCTCGCCATCTACGCCATCGGACTCGATTTGATCGGCAAGTTGAAGGTCCTCGAGAGCATCCTGGGAGTCCTCCAATGCACTGGAGATGATTCGCCGCGCTTGTTGCCAGATCTGACTACTCTCAAACCCCTCGATGTGAAGCTTTCGTATTTTCAGCACGTCGTTCTTGGGTGCAGCGTCGGCGCGCTTCCTCTTCTTGTTAGCTTCCTTGAGCCTTTGCTGTTGCTCGTCGCTCAGCTGTCCAGCGTAGGAGTCCAAAGTGGACTTGACCAACTGCAAAGACGCATTTGGCACGGCGGTATTGGGCTGGAGGAAGCCGTGGCGGTTGCCGGATTGGAGGGCCTCGAGCAGGGCCGTCGACATGACGAATGCGCCAGAGGTTCTGGAGAGATCGAGATGTGACGATGAGTTGTTAGAAGAGATGTCGGGAGCGTGGGTGAGAGTGTGCGAGGAGGTGGTGCTGACACTTCCTGCCATTGCTGTGTTTCAAGGCGTTACTGTCCGTAACCGAATCCTTCCTCTTCACTGTCTCGTCGATTTGAGTTTATCGATGGACCTTCAAAATTTCTGGGTAAAAAGTTTCAGTAGGATGCTACGATAAGATAGAACCCCGCCAGAAATTCTCAGGGACAAGTTGATTGGCCACTAATCCCAGACGCTGCACCTTAACAAGCACTAGCCACAGTGGAGCTTTCCGCTCGCCAGGGTCCCAATTCCGCTCTGTCTTAGGCGTCTCAGGCTTCTGGATGAGTTGACGTCTTTCAGCTAAGCTAGACCCAGTCTCGTGTGCTGTGTGTGTGCTCTCTGCCCCTCAGAAAGCCATCCAACCTACCAGCCGAGTCTCTTTCAGCCTTACGATGCGATTCGCATCTCGGCCACCATGAACGGCGTTATAGAGGCGCTCCACATCTACGATGAGCACAAGTCAGTAACCCCAAGTTTCCAAGTATACTAGAACCCCTAATTAACAATCTGCAGCCGCGCCATCCTGTCTCATACCTACACATCGCGACCGCTATCTGCATCCCACCTCCTACCACTGTACCTAGAGCATCCAGCGCCGCGGCCGAATCTGATTTACCTATCCAACACGAACCCTCCCACACTAGTATTCAGTCTCGTTCACGCAGACCTTCTCTATCTAGCCACGAGCTCCTCGGAAATCGAACCTCTGCTTGTTCTCGAGTTTCTGCACCGAGTCGTCGATGCATTGGAGGAATTCCTAGGCGCCCCTGTCCTGGCGCATAAAATCGAGGCAAACTACGATGTGGTTGCCCAGCTTCTCACAGAGATGTGCGATGCTGGCACCGTCAGCACGACCGAGCCTAATGCGCTGAGAGACGTGGTTGAAGTCGAAGGCCTTCTCGGCAAGTTCCTTGGAAGCTTGAGCTTGCCCAGCAAGGCACCCGGGCTCGGCACGAGCTTCAACAACCCAAGCGCCCCCTCTCTACTGGCCCAGAACTCTCCCGCATTGCCATGGAGACGAGCCAACGTCCGACATACGTCTAATGAGCTGTACGCAGATGTGGTCGAGACTCTGACAGTTACATTGGCTCCCTCAGGGCGGCCGATAGCCGCCTTTGCGAACGGAACAATTGCGTTTACGTCCAAGGTCTCAGGAGTCCCAGATATCAATCTCAGCATTACAGGACCTTCTGGGAAGCACAACCTTGGTAGCATCATGGAGTTGCCCGTCTTTCATCCTTGTGTGCGACTCAATCGCTGGAGGGATAACCCCGGAGAGCTGAGCTTCATCCCACCGGATGGTCGCTTCATTCTTGCGGGATATGAAGTTGACCTGCTGCCCTTCACCAACGGAAAAAGCGGCAGCTTGAGCTCTAATAGCCTCAAGTTGCCTGTCACCATTGAAGTCAAAACGGGGTTGGGGTCAACCGGGTCCGAGTTTGAGGTCCGGGTCAATATCAACAAAATGTTTGGAAACTCAGGCGCAATGGGTGGTTCCGGGCGAGGAGGAGCTGCCGGTGCCAGAGGTTTTGGGGGCCCTCACTCTGGCACGGCAGCATCGCCATCAATGCATGAATTGACTGTCTCGGTGCCGTTACCGGCAGATGTTAGAAACCTTTCGGATATTCGGCCGAGCAGAGGCGACGCAACCTACAATCCCGGGGATAAGTTCTTGGAGTGGCATATACCCCAGAAGGAACTCGCATCCGGGACACCTTATTTCAGTCTGAAGGCCACCGTTATGGGGCCATTGGCAGACGATAGCACTGACGATGATCCTAGTGGCTTTGGATTTGGTAAGGACTATTCCTACGAGGAGCCATACCAGAGCAGTGTCGAGACCAAGGCCATTGGCAGCAAACCGGGCCTTGAGGACGACAAAGATGCCAAGAAGATTGCGCAGAACAAGATCCTGATGCCTAGTTCTGCATCAATCAGTTTCTCGGTCAAGGGCTGGATACCCAGCGGCATCAAGATCGACGGCATCCAAGTTGACACGAAGCGCAGTCGCGGACTGGGCGAGGGCGTCAAACCTTACAAAGGGGTCAAGTACCTGACTATCAGTAAAGGGGGCATCGAGATTCGATGCTAGCAGGCTTTTCTTGCCATGGACGACTTGGACGACTTGGAATATGTAGGTATGCAATGCATGAGCCGGCGTTAGGACGGGCTATTCGACTACTGCTACTTGTCAACAATTTTGAAACAATAGACTTTTCTACAAACCGCATGATCAGGACCAAAGTCACTGTTATTTGCCCATTTTATCGTTCGACTGGTAGTGGGCGAAACGGCCGCACGAGTATAAATGAGACCATATTGTTGCAAAGTGATGCGGGAAGATACCAACCGCCCCCGCAGTGCCCGCTCGGCCGTTGTTACTGCCCCACAGCGACTACTGCGCCAAAAACCTGGGGTTGGCCGCATACCTGCGACCTGTTTCTGAACTTTTGGGTACGTGATACCGGTACCACTGTATCCCAGGTACCAGCGGAGGGAACAGTAACGAGCCTTTGTAATTAAGTACATCGTTCTCTTTACACAGCTGGCCACAGTCTATACTACATTCTAAGAACAGGGGAATGTATTCCCTTGACTGCGAAAGCACTGCTTACACTGGACTATGCCGTGTCATGTAAGTCACACTTTGACAATAGATATATAATAGGGAGAACTATCATTCTACTGATGGATAAGATGCGATTGGATAAGGAGCGGAACAGCGTTTTAACAGATTGGCCAGCTCATTATACGGATAGTATCATACGCAAGGCTTTCGCAGTCAAAGGGGATGGATAACTTATGATATTTACCCATCTGACCTCGACTGCGCAATCAAACACCAGTGATCATACATGCTTACCGCCCGCTCGCTCGTCACGCGAACACTATAAGTATATAAACTTCTTTCAAGCCATCGGCCCCTACTCCTGCTCATCATACTCCTCCTCGGACAGGCACTCCGTCTTCTCCAGCCCCCTGAGTGCTTCCTCGATCTCCAACGGGTCGGTGATGGCCCACACGCCGCCCCCTTTCACCTCATCCATCCCTCGCATCCCGACTTCCTTGCCCACCAGGTTCCTTCCCACCTTCCCGGGGCCTATGCCGATCCATCGGCGCACCTTCTGCTCTTGGTCCAAGTACTTGATGCTGTCCCACCACCGGACCGTCTCCAGGCACTGCCGCGACAGGAGGTCTCTAACCTCCTCTTGGCTGCTGAAGGGCCTCGCGCTTACGTTGCTCACGCACTGCAGGGCGCCGGGGAACGTGATGACATCGTCCGTCTCTTTGCCCTTGACCCGGCTCTTGCCTGAAAGAAGTTGGCGCATGACGGCCACGGCCGGTTTCATGATGGGACTGTGGAACGGCGAGTCGCTGTTCAGCTTCACGGCACGGGGATCGTGTCCCACAAACTGCTGAATGTGTGCGATGAGCTCCTTGATCTTCTCCAGGTTCCCGCTGAGGACGATCTGGTTCTTGGAGTTGATGTTGGCAATCAGCACCTGGTCGATCGGATGTATATCCTCGGCGTGGTCGCTCCGCAAGCCGCTCGACCGGTACCCCACGAAGTCGTCGACGGCGTTGACGAGGGGCTCGAGGTACTCGGGTTCGGTGACGACCGCGATCATGCCGTAATCGCCGCCCCATTCGTCGCGGGCCCTCTGCGTCGCCCGAGCCATGGCCTCGGCCCGTTGGCGCACCATGTACAGCGCGTCCTCAAAGGCCAGCACGCCCGCCGCCACCAGCGCGGCGAACTCTCCGAGCGAGTGGCCCAGCGACACGTCGACCCGCTCGTGCACGTTGAACCCGAACTCTTTCTCCAGTAGCCGCAGTATCAGTATGCTGGTCGCCATGATGGCCGGTTGTGCGTTGGGGGTTGCGGTGAGGATGCGCGAGGACCCGTTCTGGATGACGTCCGACAACTTGTAGCCCATAAGTTCGTCTATCTCGTCGAGAATATGCTGTGATGTGCGCGGGAAGGCCTCAAGCCACGGGCTGAGCATGCCCACCTTCTGTACACCCTGCCCTGTTCGAAACACGTCGATATCAGCTTCATTTTCTGTGTGATTTATGTCTCTTCTTATTCGATTGATCAATCAATCAATCAATCGATGGATGGGCGAGGGGGAGCTTCCTACCTGGGAAGAATATAGCCGTTCGTGGCCGCGTCCTCTTCACGCTGGAGCCATACCGCCTACTTTCCACGGGCGAGCGGACATGATGTCGTTCACCCGCGATACTACCGGGACTGCTGATTCCTGCTACTCTGCTCGCGAGGGTTTGTCGCAGGAAGCTTACGGCTCGGCTCGGCCGGCGTACGGGAGTTGTGACTAAGGCGCTCATCACCATGCGCCAGGAACATGCATCGAACGCAGTCAGAAGCAGCGCCAGCCAACCCGCTCGTGCTCAGGAATTTGGGAACCGAAATGCGATTAGAGATGAGAGATGTTGTACAAGAAGAAGAGGAAGACTAGAGGCGAGAACCAACCATCAGTCGGTTGCAGCTGAATGCATGACTCCAATTATGGAACCTGACCCGACTACCTGTGACTATTGACCTTGGGTGTGTACTTCTTGGGGTTCAACGTTCATACAACTAGTTGACTGGGGGGTAGCTCTGGTAGGTGGTTAACCTAGGTGGTAGGTGGTAGGTGGTATGATGTAGCTCTCCCTGTCTCCCTTGTGTCACTGTTGAGAGGGACAGCTACCCCACGCCTGGAACGGGCCCACACGAGCCGACCGAACGCCGAGGGAGAGCGCTCCGAACATGGAATCTCAATCCAGACCCAGAGACCCCTAGTTTCACGCATTCGACTGCATCTGTTTTCGCTTCGCTTCACGATTCAACAACACACAAATATCCTGGAGCATGGCGACAGCTATACCCGCCATCGCCTGCTTAGGCGTCATAGGCCGTAACGTAAGTTGGCAATGTTTAATAATTCCTCTGCTAGATCCATCATCTTCTTTTCTCTATCCCAAGCTACTGGCTGCTCGCGCGCAAACGCATCAATCGCGACGCCCCGACAGCACAACTCGCCCGCCCGCCAACCTCAATGACGTTACTCATAGTTCCTTTGCTCTTTGCTGTCTAGTATACTAACGCGATCTATCTGATTGTCCCCAACAGAACAATCCTCTCCACACCACCATTCTCCCGACCACGACCGACCCGCAGACGGGCCGCCCGGCGCCCCTGCGCACGCCGCTCCAGTTCAGCCTGCTGCTTTCGAGCACGCTCGACATCTTCGAGTCGCGCGCGCGCCACGCCGTCGCCTCCAACACGCTGCTGAGCGGCGACTTCGGGCTCCTGCACGCCGTCGACGACCGGCTGGCCGCCTACGGCTTTGAGACCAACACGGGCGTCAAGTTCGTGGCCGTCGTGGACATGCGGGGGCGCATCATCGGGGGCAAGCCAGGAGGGGGAGGAGGAGCTGGCGCGGCCGGCGGCGTCAGCTCTCCGGGCGGGGGTACCGCGGGCGGCGCGGGCGGTGCTGGAGCTGGAGGCGCGGGTGCAACAGGGGCGGTAGGGACGGGGCCGGCCGCGGTGGTGGGCGCTGTCGGACTCAGGGACGGCGAGCTCAAGGTCGTGTTCCGCGCCATGCAGACGGCGTACGTGCGGCTGCTGCAGAACCCCTTCTACGACCCCGAGGAGGGCGCCAAGGCGGGCCAGCTGCAGCAGAAGCGCATCACGAGCCGCCGGTTCGCCGAGGAGATGAGGCGGATCGGGGACAAATGGGTTCCCGGAGGCGTCAACACTTTATAGGAAGAGTGAAAAAAAGACATGACGGTCTACCCAACATTAAACGAAACCCGAAACACGTCGGACGAGAAACCTACAGAGCATATACATGGCGTTGTTTGTGTGGCAGGACGGATGATTCTGGCTTGGAGTTACTGGGCGTTTCAAATGCTAGAATTACATGCTATTCTCACGATGTTTCAGTTTCAACGACAAGGACTACGTGCTGGAGCTTCCACAGTATCTAGTTAGCAAGCCGTCGGAGAGTGACTACATCATGCGCGCAGGTTACGAGCTGGACTGCAGGTTGACATCTGTGCAAACGCTATAGTGGTTTGGATTACTTGGCTGCAGTTGTTTCCACCTACGTCGGTCCGTATGACGATGGTCAGGTGCAGTGTATGCAGAGTCTCTTGCGTCGTAGCAGGCCAAGGTTCGTGTGCATATAATTCTCGAAAGAAAGGGCCCGTCTCTTTCATGGCCTGGTCAAGTGGTTCGACTCCTATCAGCGCTATTGGCCATCGCCGTGTCTGAGCTTCCGTCTGAGAGGAGCTGATGGATCTTGGCCTAGCCACTAATGCGTTTCTCGCAAGCCCGTGCATCTCTTTAGAAGGTGGTCTATGCCGCCACGAAACATGGGGAGAGGGTGGTGTCAAGTCAAGTGTGGCAGGAAGCGCATCTGCGCATGTCTGGTCAAGGCTTGCTCTAGTAGGCTATAGGCTAGGTTGGGGGCTCGGAGTTTGTAGGAGGATGGATGACAGTTCAGCGCAAGACTAACTTACGTTATTTACCTTTTCACCAACCACGATGGATGAGGCTCCTCAAGAATTAGCATTGGGGCTGCGCGACGTCAGCCAGCCTCTGCGTTAAGGCCCGATTCCGGGCGCGCGTGAGTGTGTGTTGTGTAAGTACCTCCTAATGATAGTGTTCAAGACACACACTGTCAATTGACAATAAGCTTGTCCGGGCGGGCATTTTGGCGCGGGATTCCAAAGGCGTAGATTGGAATGCTGCTTGCCGAGTGGGATCTCTCACAGAAGGACGCTTAATAGATTGTTCCGCCCAAGCCCGCCCAGGGGTTCCACAAGGGGATCCCCTGTTTCCTGACTTCTTGGCCCCAGCAGATTTGATGGACGAAAGCTGATACTTCCAACCGAAAAAAATAATATACCAAGAGGGGGAGAGAGACGACGGCGCAGGACCGGTCGGTTGCTCTGGAAGCGGTCGGTGACGCGTTTTGGCCACGCGCGTTTCTGGAATATGAAATCGCGAACATCCTAATAAGAAAACAGAGGTGAATAATAAAGGACATGTAGCATGCGGTCTATGGTTCGAATCGTTGTCTGTCCCGCTGTATAAATGGGGAAGTATAATGTCCAACCCCCCGCCCAGTCGCTGCCCAATCGGTGTTAATGGACAACCTGAGAAATGAGACGGAAAAAAAAGAAGGCCATGAGTGATGGGAGGCAAGAGGCAAGATGGCTGCACAAGCTGCAAGGGCAAGAAGGGCAAGGCCCCACGATGACCGTCTGTGAGATGGAACGAGCGAACCACGAACCTGACCAGACTGGCTCGTTTCGGTTGGGTTGGTGGTTGGTGGTTGGTGACTGGCCACACACGAACGTGCATCAACAAATAATGACGGCAGTTGGGAAACGCTGCGCTGGGCAACGGTCAACCATCGCCCATCCACCACACCTGCATACGCGAGGCACAGTAATCAAAGTACTTCTGACATGACTGACATTGAAGCCAACCAAGAAGCAAGCTGGAGGAAGAAAATCTTTGAGATTTAGTATCATGCGCGCCCACATCTATACTACGTAAATAATGAGATACTTGGTATGGCATCAAAGGGAGATGGGATAATATAACAAATGTCGCCATTCCCGTGCAGATTCAATACGGACTCATCTCCAGGGCCCTGGCTGCCGGGATCATCGAACGGGATGGCCCTGGCAGGCTGGGTTTAGATAGGATAGGACTTGGTGGGCCGAGAGATGCTTTGACAAGCGAGCGGAACAGAAACGCCATGCACCTAAAATCCCAGGGATGAGAGAGCAAGAGGTTGCTGATAATAATAAGAATAAGCCAGAATCCAACATAGCATAAAGCATTGGGTGACGAGATATGTATAAAGTGATACATACATACATGGAGGTTCTGGTGTCACGACATTGACGTCTCGTCTTATACATATTGCCCGGAACGTGTCGCTGGCTGTTTCAAATGCTCAGTCACTACTGGGTTACCGACCACCTACCACGCATTCTGCATGTGAGCACAGATGACAGATGGCGAGGCGACGGGTGAGATAGATTGATACCTAGATAGGGTCGTATAAATAAGGACAGCGACCTAGCAGAATCCCATGACGCCGTTCGTCGATCTCACCTCCCAAGAATCCACATCTGAAGGAACCAAGATTGACCTCCGCAGGGCTCTTTATTTTTGCCTTGGATGCATCAATGAAGGAACTGGAAGTAATAATTCGGGGTTTGCAGCGTTCCTTGGCCCCTCCCCCTTTTCTACTCGGGCGGCATTTCGTGTCCGATATCGATGGTCGTTTGTTTCTTTCTCTGCAGTAGGTACTTATGTCCCAGAAGCTCTGTCTGCCTGTGTCTCTCGCGTGGAAAATATTAGGCATGTTCTGTTTTGGCTTATTGAGTGGGCTATTGGTTCTCACATACATGTCGTACACGGACAGCGTTCTTCTCCCTGTGTGTCATTGAATCTCTCTTCCCTTTCCATTAATCCATCTAGAAATTCCATCGATGCTCAAAGTTCCCTGTCCAGCAGGCTAGGCGCCCGTCTCCGTGTTAGCCGTTGCTCCTTGTGCGCCCGAGAGCTACTTCTGCACGTTCTATGAAATTTTGGTTCTAGCTGGAGAACATTAAAATTGAGGTTGGACGATTGATATGATGTGTGTAGAGCGCACCCAACCTCGCAGGAGATGCCTCAGATCTTCCGCTGTCAACTTGATACAGAGGTGAAAGTAGGCAATTTGAGCAACGTCATCTTGGACATTGGAAATGTGAACGCATGCGCCCATGCGTGGTCTTTTGCTTGATATTGTGAGTGTCTCTCTCCCAGACGGCACTCCGCTGTCAAATGTCAGTAACCTCTTTTTTTTGCCCGGGCCAGCACGGGCAGGCTGGGCAGGTAGGTTCTGACCACCCAGAAGATACAGGCCATATCCCGGCAAGATGGCCCCTCGACTAAGCCTGCAATAGACTAAACCAGGCTTGCTATGTCCCAAAGGAGACGAGCAAGATGGGCCGTACCTGACGGAATGAGAACGAAAGAATTATTATTGTGAAGAGGTAGGGATGAAATATGTACGTACGGCTAGACGTCAGTTTGAGCTGTGCATCAGGTACATTGTGCCGTAATGTCAATCAATCGATTTTCCATCCAGTCATCCAGTCTTTCTTCTGTTCCGTCGTCTCCAGACGTTCCGACGCCCTGCTAGCCGGACCAGACTGACTCCAGTTCCTTCGAGATTTACTTAGTAGGAGCATGGTGATGCAGTGTAATGCAGCTGTTGTGCGATATGATATTCCGGACTGGAACTGTAACTGCACATCATTCAACCATCCATTAATTCCAACTTACACGCCTGCGTACATCTATATACACCTATAGGTACATGCATATTTGATTCAAGTGACCAATAGGTACTGGTTGGTGACTGGAGAGGGATGCCCCCAAGCCCCCCCAGGTTAGGTAGGTACTGTCTGCACACTGCACATTGCACATTGCACATTGCACATACATACCACGAAACGCAACCTCACAGCAACAGCCGTCTGTACGCTACAAGCAACCCGCCACCCACACCCACTTACCCTCGGTGCTAATGGGGACTGGACTGGATGCAAAGTATGGTAATCAATCAGAAGGTGCACACACTCGCCGCCTTCCCACTTCCCAAGTACCTTAAGCCCGCCAGACCCCCAAGTCCAGGTGGGCCGCCCACCTGCACCTTAGGTACTACTAGTCCTTCTACTCCTAGAATCCTAGCAGACCAGTAGGAGACTCCTGGTCAACCCTTTTGATTTTCCTGCCTTAGTGCCACCAGCAAAAACAAAGTGGGAAGGGGAAGTCGACGACTCGCAGCGCAGAGACCCTTTCCAATTCGTCCGTCCGTTCGTGAACCATACAACATCACCCTCTCCCCTAACAAGAGACGTCCACCTCCCCAGTATTCGGTCGCCCGAATCCAAACAACAACAACAATACCCTCCCACCACCCACTACAGCCCTCGCCGAGTCGCGTACTGCAACGGAATGCGGTAGCATCTTCGCTGCACTCAGCTCCTCGTCGGACTGAGATATTCTGACGGCTGTAGGCCTGGTCTCGGTCTTCCGGTTCGGGGTTTGGGGATCCAAACAACCGGTCTTGCTGTTTTTGTCCCAAAAGGCCCATCCAGCAAGAAAGAAGGAGGAACTTTTAGAAGGAGAGAGAGATTTCGCATTACGTCTGATCCCAGAAGAAACACATACCCGACCACACGAACTCCCTTTGCTGCGCGGCATTGTTGCAACCAACACCCTTCGCTGCTCCCGCGTTTTAGGGGCTTCCCGTTCGTTCTCGACTGCCTCTAGAACATCACCGGGGGCTGGGTCTGCCTGATCGACTCTAATGGTTAGGGATTCTAACGTCTCTGCTGGCCGACCGGCTGCCGCTTCATCTCGCCCGCATACGCCAACCCGATTGTACGTTCCCTTGCATCCCACCCAACTACACTTTTTATCCTGGAGTCTGGATCGACGAGAAACATGATTGCTTGGCTTCACACTCCACGTGACAAAGCAATTCAACATATCTCTACATGTCTTGTTTACTGACTCTCTTTTTACCGTACTAGGAGCAAGGAAAATATTAATCCGTCCCAAAAGACACCTACGATCGACGCTCCGGGGACCGCGACAACGTCCTCGTTTTCTAATGGTGCAATGCTTAGCGCTTCGTCTTCCAACAACCACTCGTTATTCTCTTTTGGTAGCAACGGCGCTCAGGGCCACGACGATGCAGGCGACTCGACGACAACTTCCTTCGATTTTCTGCCCTCCGTCAGCTTCGACGATCTACAGAGCAGTCTCGAGTCTGCGTCGACCGAGTTCAAACTGACCCAGTTTCCTTCGCCGAACGGCCAGGGTAGTATTCTGAACGAGAAGCCTTCAGCGGACAATATGGCCGGCCAACATACCAGCACCATGCCGACGGCAAGCTCGACGCGTAAAGCCGTTCAGCCGAACCCTACACCGAACACTGCTACTACTGGAGTGAGGACCACGAGGTCCGGATCTATACTAAGGCGGCCGAGCCTATCAAGCAGGCAGCCCAGCATCGGATCAAACTCTACAATGTCAACCAGTGTTATGGATGCGCCGACAGCACCAGCCGCTATGAGAAACCGCCGTCAAAGTCATTATCCGCCTGTGTCTGGTTCCACGATCGGGGGAAAACCACCTAGGAAGTCAATAGGCCCCGGTGTCATTGAGTCCGACTTCGGAACCAGAACCGCTCCGAAACGACGTCCTAGTTTGATTTCGACAAGCACGGAGAAAGATGCTATCCGAGCTTCTTTGGATTTTAACAGCAACATTGGAGCCGCCCCAGCAGGTGATCCCAGTAAAAGTCTGATAGCGCCGAGAGCCGGAAAGACCAAATCTATGCAGCCGCCAACAAGGATAACGGGCAACTTGGCAGTAACCAACAGCAGCAGCAACAGCGCCCTCACGCTCACGCCTGATGGCAACCGCAAGTCGATCGTCTTTCCCAGATCACCTAAAGCTGGCGGTGGAGGTGGAGGTGGCTCGACTCCGGGCTCGGCGAAGCGAGTCTCCGTCATGCCCGGTCACCTCTCTGGGCTTGGTGCAAGAACTATTTCCCCGACAGATGCTCAGCGGATGAAGCGCATGTCTATGCACCAGTCTTCTATGAATCAGTCTCAGAGTATGCCACAGGTTGCCAGTGTGCAGGCGACGACCAACGAAACTCGAGCCACTTCGCGTTCTCCCTCCATGATACCTCGCAAGACGTCCACTCCCTCCTCTTCGAGGACTACTCCGGACATGAATAGGAAATCGTACAGTTCAGGCCTCTCCGTCAATTCTACGACAAGTTTTAACACGCATAGAACCTCGACCGGATCCATCCAGCAACGAGCCGCCGCCCAGAACAACGCAAACTCGAGATTGCCAGCTCCCAAAGCTCTTACCATCAACAGTAATGCGCCGCCTGCGGAGGATGACGAGGATGTGCCACCGGTACCTGCTATACCCAAAGCATACGAGTCGCCAAAGGATGCCCCCTCAGAACTGTCATTCTTGGATAAACGGAAGTCGAATTATGCGTTTGATACTAGTAGTATCAATAGCTCTTCGACTGGTACTCTGTCCAATGCGCCATCTTTTGATACTGTCGGTCCTGGTCCCAACCAGCATACATCCAACACCAGGAAGCAACCGCGGAAAGCAGGCGGTGGTGCTTCGTCAGATATAGAAACGAAGGTGACCCCGACTCAACAGAAGAAGAGTCTAGCGCCTCTCCGACTTCCACCCATCAACCTGGGTCCGCTCAGCACTCCAACCGCGACCAAGATAGCAGCACTAAAGGAGCCAAGCAATGATGCTGCGAAAATGAGTCCGCCACCGGAACGAATGATCCCAAAGACGCCGACCACACCTATGACTGCGTCAAAAAGCTCGTTCTTCTCAAGGCGTGCCGAAAAGGATGCTGAAAAGGCCACCATACGCAGTATCAGCTCTACTAATCACATCACCCTGGACAGTCCTGTGGTATCCGGTGCGACAAGTTCTTCCGAGTCACTGATGGAACCTGCTACAATCAAGGCATCACGCCAACCAGCAATTTCTCCTTATCTCTCGTCCTCGGTGCCAAAAGTTAGTGGTGATTTCGGTGCTGAACTTGCCAGGGCAAAGGCGAATGCGGATGCGAACAAGCCAGCTGCCATGGACGCTGTTTCGGAGGCGAAGCCTCAACAGAAGCCTTCTGGGCCACGTGCACAGAAAGTGAGCAAGCCGGCAAGCAAATCGCCCACAGCGCCGGCGAGCCCAGAGGAGCCTCCTACTCCATCTTCTATGAGCTCACTGAGGCGGAAACTGAGTCTATCATGGAAGCGGAGCACTTCGAAGAGCAGCAATCATCCCTCGAATGCAACGGGTGAGAATGCGGCCAGCCACGCCCGCCAAGACAGTATGCCACCACCCCGGATACCGATTTCGGCGACATTGGGCTCGATGAAGGCGTCTAGCCCTAGTCATGCGACCAAGCCTTCGGGGTCATACTTGGATACGAGGAGAAGGAAGAGCTCAGCGTCGAGCCTTACCACGATAATGACACAAGAGAAGTCGCGCGGCGATTGGGCAAATGCGAAGAAATCACTAGAAACCGGCAACAACTCTTTGGTCGAGACGTCTTCGACTAGCAGGACTTCGACGGTTCAGAGGATGCTACGACCTCGTCCATCCGTCGCCACCATCAAACATAGCAACGACCCTTACACTGCGGAGCTCGACAAGGACGATCTCGTAGCCGAGGATGAAATGAAGAAGTTGGCGTCAAGACGCAAGGAGACAGAGCTCGCCGCTAGAACCCTAGATGCTCTGCGCAAGAGAGCCACGCCAAAGGAGAGAGTCAGCTCTCACGAAGCTATTCGGATTGCCATGTTGAACATCTACGAAAGAGGCGAGATTGTTGATTACAACGACGTGTATTTCTGTGGAACGCAGAATGCTGCCAAGGTGGTTGGCGACTTGAAGTCCAGTGCGCCCAATTTCGGCTACGATGATGAGCGCGGCGACTATTCTATCGTCGTTGGTGACCATCTCTCATACCGATACGAGATTGTGGATGTCCTCGGTAAGGGAAGTTTCGGTCAAGTTGTACGATGTATCGACCACAAGACTGGAGTACTGGTAGCCGTTAAGATTATCCGCAACAAGAAGCGGTTCCACCAGCAAGCCTTGGTCGAAGTCAATATTCTCCAAAAGCTCCGCGAATGGGATTCTAAGAACAGGCACAGCATGGTCAACTTCACTCACAGCTTCTACTTCCGTGGCCATCTCTGCATTTCCACCGAACTACTGGATATGAATCTCTACGAATTCATCAAGTCCAATGCATTCCGTGGCTTCTCTTTGAAGCTCATCCGCCGCTTCACCAAGCAGATGCTAAGCTCCCTCAACCTCCTCAAACAACACAAGGTCATTCACTGCGATTTGAAGCCCGAGAACATTCTACTTCGCCACCCTATGCACTCTGAGATTAAGGTCATCGATTTCGGATCGAGCTGCTTTGAGAACGAGAAAGTCTACACGTACATCCAATCGCGGTTCTACCGATCGCCCGAGGTCATCTTGGGCATGACCTACGGACTGCCGATTGATATGTGGAGTCTTGGGTGCATCCTCGCTGAGCTGTATACTGGTGTTCCCATTTTCCCGGGCGAGAATGAGCAGGAACAGTTGGCTTGCATCATGGAGGTCTTCGGCCCGCCGGAGAAGCATCTGATCGAAAAGAGCACGAGGAAGAAGTTGTTCTTCGACTCGATGGGTAAGCCGCGTTTGACCGTTTCCTCCAAGGGACGGAGGAGGAGGCCGTCGTCCAAGACGCTCCAGCAGGCGCTGAAGTGTGACGATGAGCCCTTCCTAGACTTCCTAGCCCGGTGTTTGAGGTGGGATCCTGATCGACGAATCAAGCCTGAGGAAGCTGTTAGGCACGAGTTTATCACTGGTCTGAAGCCATCCACCATGGCATTTGCGCGAGTTCGCGAGAATACGGCATCTCCCATCAAACGCCACAACACGGTTGCGTCGGCGCGGCCGTTGCCAGATCCACCAGCGTCCACAAGAACTGTGCCACCCATGCGTGCTCGTGAAGCCACCGCTGCAAGCCCCAATAAGCAAGTGCCAGCCGGCCCACGACGAGCATCGGGCATCAACGGGCCTTTCAACTCGGCTGGTGTAAAGCGTACGAGCGGGGGGCAAACAACTGGTGGATCAACCGCCACCGCTGTGGGAAGCAGCCTCCCTCGCGTGGCAGGTCGGGTTGTTAGCGGCAGCAAAGACCTGGCTTCGGCAGGGGCCAACGCTGCGATGAACAGGCGCGCATAGTTGATTATTTATACGGAGAATCGGGGGCTTCCCTGCGTCTCGGGAGCGCGTCATGGCGGATGTGGCTCCAAGCGACGGTCCGAACTTGAATTGTGAAAGGAAGGGTAGTCATGAAAAGATGGATGTGCTTTCATGGTGTATCACGTGTCGGTTGGCTGTATAGACATGTTTGTTCTGGGCGCAAATATACCTTTTCTTACTTTTTTTTTACACCATCCATTCCCCTTGCTATATACGTTTGGACGAACGCAGTTACGAACGAAAAAAAACCTTGGCACTACGGCCTACGAACTCTCTCGCTTTGGCGTTGTTTTCCCTCTCGGCTTCCTTACTCGAGCGTTTACGGAGAAGGAAGGAATCAAAGAAAGAAGACATGGGTGAACGAAAGGCACGTACATGGTTTCGGAGCAAACAGGGTGTTTGATACTTTTTCATGACGAAGAAAACTGCACATACTTTGTATCATAATATTTTCATAATGAAGTCGAGAAGCAGAGAGGTGGGAACAGGAACCCACCGTGGAGGAGGAGGAGGACGACGACGACGAGAGAGGGGGAGGAAGTGGAGATGAATGCGTTGCGAGAACGCGTTTTGTTGGCGAGGAGGGAAGAAGGTGATGGGAGCAAGTCACACAAACACACAATTGGACAGGATAGATTTGGAACGTTGTTTTTATCCCCCCCTTTTGTCCATGGTCTAGGCGAACCGACAGACAGACGGACAGAGAAATAGGAGAGAAGGACGGACGATCGATGAGGGAGCTCGCAGAACTCCCCCTCTCTCTCTCTTACTATGTATTACTAGCCAGCCCGCAAAGATCATAGCCTGGCAGGATACTTTTTTCGAAGAAGAACAAATTACTACCACGCTTCGGCTATGGAAACTAGGTGGAGAAAAGAATGAAACCAAAGCAAACCATCCTCGTGTTGACCTGACTTGTCTTCTACTTCTCCTGTCTTTCTAATTACTACCATCGGCTTTCTAAGGACGGCGATGACGACGATGAATTCCCGAATGTCGGGGAAATAGAGGGGTAGGGGAGTACCAGCTAGATAAGAGAGGACCAGTTATACCGGTACTCTCGTGGAAACGAATCTATCCTAAATGATAAAGAAAAACTCCATTAGTTCCTCCGCCCTTCGTCTTTCTTGTCTTGTGTGTGTACTGAATGTGTTCTGTCGTGAGATTTGCTTCCCTGGCGTTAGCCAGATATGTTGAACGCTTATCTGACAGCAGCATGTATATATTTGCATCGGTGTGATTAGAAACGATTTCAGTTGTCACTAGTCAGTACGTGTAATTCCCGGGCCAGAAGATGCAGTGCGCTCGGTTTAGCCTACTATCTATCAACTTATCTTCAACAGTCAGGTTAGAAGTGATACGTTCTCATTTCACCGTGGCCACCAAATCTCGTGTACGTCTTGGAAGAAAAGAGTGGGTGGCAAAGGTATTGGGATTCGGGCGTAGAGACAACTAGATACGAAGACCTACTGGTTGCCATAGATGGGGGAGAACACCTCACCCCTATGGAACTAGGTGACATCACGAAGAGAAAGTGACTACTCTGAGCTCCAGGGGATGAGTCACATCTGTTTTGTGTCCTTTTGTCTTCCGGATTCGGTACGTCCACAAATGTGTCGCATATTGTTTATCGCGAATATCTAAAAATAATGGGGGGGGGGGGGGGGGTTATGACTACTACTGCATTGCGTGTATACCAAGATTCGGGGGCTTGGAGGTTTTACGCGATATCCGCCTCCTTTTATTGATTTGGTATCATGAATCGAAACGTTGTTGTAGCTGTTACTTTGTTTCTAATTCCACACGTAGGGGTCGATTACAAAAGAAGCGCTTCACCCATTCCAACCTGAGTCGACTCGTACACCGAAAGCAACAGAGAAGTCGGTCGTACATCGGAAGCCGCAGCTGGGTCCGGAACACGGCCATACGCGATCTGGAAACCGATAAACCACAGATTCAAGAGCACCTGCCAGGACGGAGGTATGGCTGAGGGGAAGTCGGCAGAATACGAACCTGGGCCACGACGATGGCCTATACATAGCATGGATATCGACAATGCGGCTTTGCGTTTCCCGGCTGCCTCCCGCAGTCCGCATGCTTAAGACATCCGAATAATAGAGGAACATGGTATTGGCGAGGACAAGAGATGGTTGGCGAGGAGTATGACTTCAGAAGAAGTCAGAACCTCTGCGCCTTCTCTCGTGTAACAGAAATCCAAGAGTTAGAACAACTACAACTATGCGCATTGGATGCCTGCGTATAGAAAACCTCCAGGGGCTCAAAAGAAGCCAGACAGGTATTCGGTGTGCCTTCGCGACATCAACCTATAAGGCGGCAAGAAACGACAAGAACCCGTGTATTGGCTGCGCAGTGTACGGCGTGTACTATACTGCCTGGGGGAATCGGCCCGAGCTATTCTGAGCTGGAACGCCTCATGGCTGTAGAGCCGGCACTCGCAAAATCAAGACAGTTTGAGCAAAAAGCCGACGCGAAACAACATGACGGCATGAAGGGGATTGCGGTTGCTGCGCCAGAAGAACAAAAAGTATGCGCGATGCAGTCAATATGCCCGGTATGTCTCATGCCGTCAGTTTCAGACTGGTAAGCAAGCAATGAGATGCACTCGGTAGCAGATGGGGAGAGTTTCTCAGCTGTCAGCGTCCAGAGCCCTGCGTCGTATCTCGATATAGACAGGCAGGCATCGATCGGCCCACCCCAAGGGGAAGAGAGTGATTGGCCAAGAAGCAAGTGGTATGCTGGTGCTCGGCCTGGCTGGACGATTGAACCGGTTTGGCTACTAGACTAGAGAGACAAGTGAGCTGCAGTCATCATAATGCGATTCGGTTAGGGTATAGCTGGAGCCATCACCAGATATGGATCCTCAGGCCTCCCTCGCCCTAGCCCCAGCTGATGTGCCCTGTTTCCGACTGCATCTCCCTAGCTTGCGGTGAAGAGGATGAGGGCTAGGTGGGAGGCAGGTAGTATCAAGAGTCTTGGCAGAGTGAGATGGGCACATTGATGGATTAGCCGCGCGAGGGCTGACAGTCAGTCCCGTCTACCATTGCCGAGGGTGGAACTCGAAATGCAATGAATGCATGGATCTAGGAACCAGCAAACCGTTTCGCAAAAAATCGCGATAAGTGAGGAAAATAAAAGAGCCAATGAAAATCTGTACCGTCTCTGCATTCACAGCGAATAGCTGCACTTGCTTCTTCTCCGTGCTGGCAGGGCTGAGCCTGGCGGTGGCATGTTAAAGGATTCCCGTACTAACCTAATCAGGTCATATTTCTCATAAGCAGCCTTGACCGCGAGTCCGCAACAGAGGCTGAGCTCGATGGTGGCTCTGAATTTCTGGGTTGGAAACTGGCAATGAACAAATTGATTTACCTTGGTAATATCCCGAGTCCACTATCGCAGAGGTTATGGCACGACCAAAAGTCGGGTATGATGACCCACGATACCTTGCTTCCTGTCCTGCACTGCACTGCACTGCACTGCAGGTGCTTGCGTCCTTCGTTGTTGGCTTCCGAGCTTGCCTGGACCTACCTTTAGGGAAGTAGGTATGATGTCAGGCCAGGCAGTGGTTCTCTGCATGTTGCTGCCTAAGGGCATCTGGACAGCTGCCAGTTAGTGAGAAAATGGCCCAACGTTCTTGTCTAATTTGATAAGAATAGCGACGGCATCGAGTCACGATGTAGGCGGCCACTCCGGTGATATCGGTGGGGCTGCGGCCGGGGGTAGGTTGCCGGTATCCTGTAGAGTCAGAAATGGCCAGGATACCCGCAGCGACAGGGCCAATGGAAAAGGCGGCCTTGTTTCCTGAGGCTCTCGTCAGACTGTATGGTTGTGTGCCGTGATCTTTCATCTTCTCACTCTGCTTTGTTAGCACCTCCATTAGCGGCACGGCTGCCCTTCGTATTCGTGGCGCAGGGGGGATGGTGGATGGGCGATGGCTTGAAACCAACTAGAGCTACCTCGACTTGCATGCAGGCAACATGGCTAGACATGGCCAGGAGAACAAGTGATTGGGTGTCTTGCGAGAGGGTGATGCAAATCCCCCACATCATGCAACTCGGAAAATTGAATTGAGGGCTCCTCTCCTCATGCTCCTCATAATGCTCTTCTGGCTTCACCTACATTCGCTGTCGTCATCCGTCAGTAACGACATGAAAGTCACGAAAAGTTGTTATCGAGAGGCGGGTTGGGTACCCGTTTGTTGGACGGAAGGAAGGAAGGAAGGAAGGAAGGAGGGAACGTAGGTAGGTAGGTTGTTGGATGGTGGTGCTAAATGGAAATGCTGTGGGGGTTAGGTTAGGCACCTGAGGCCCCTCGGAGGCAGAGCTGTCGCAGACCCATCAGGTGCACCATCACATGACCAAGTACAAAGCAGGCAAAGAAGGTGTAGCATAGATCTGAATCAATCTGTACGGCGATCTTGGATGATGACTCCCGACCATTTGGTACGCGCCGTGCTGTGCAACCACATCGAATACTCGCCCACCGGCGCGGACCTCGGAATTTAGGATTTAGCATAGGGCTGGCTGGATACAAGGACTATACTTGCCTAAGTCCTTACCCTGCTGCTTCATGTAGCCAAGCAAGTCCTGCAGGGCACTGCACTACACTGCACTGCACTGCATTGGATAGGAAGCGACGAAAGAGTCAACCTAAGGGTTTCGCATATGCGACCTAGGCAGGCTTCAACATTACCTAGGTACTCATTGACGATGCATGCCTGTTACATGCTGTTCGATTTCTCATATTATCTTATTTTGCAATATGGACCCCAATCTGCCAAATACCGACCTGGGTTCATCGTGAGTCTTCGAATTCTATCAATTGACTTGATTGATGTACCACCTGTAGTCCCTGTAGTCTGTAGTGTAATGGTGGTGTGGCGTCGTAGAAGGGGGTCAAGTCAGTGTACCATTGGGGTCCGTTGATGGCAAAAAGATCTAATCAAATTCCTAATCAAATTCCCAAGGTTAGAAGGTCACACAAACATCAACGATATCATGGTCAGCAACTACTCCCCAAGGCTGAGCTTGGTCGTGATGCACCCGCCATCTTGGTTCGCCTTTGCATACAGATTTCCAATTGGATCAAAACTGCAGATTAAAAAAAATGCTGAAGCGGCAAGTATAGGTAGTGACCCCCGACAGGTAGTCACTCCCGATATGCATTGGCATTCATTTTGCGTGCCTGGACGGAGCTAAGCGGAGGCCGAAACATACTGCATTGCTTTGTTTCACATTGTACAACCTCCGAGGTAGCATTGCATCTAATTGATTCAAAATCAAAATTTTCTTGCTGAGTACGTAGGTATAGGCAGGATGGAAGATGGATGACGATGACAGGGAGAGGAAAACACCATTGCCCCTCCGGTCCGAGGCCGCCATTTGCATAGTCCTATGCGGTGGGCTAAAGTGGGAACATCGGCACCGCTAGGACTCACATGTCACGGAGTGGCACCGTTGTTTCTGCTTTGCAGGCGCCAAAGACTGATTCTGTCGCCGGGTTGATACCCTCTATTGGGCAACATACGTGCCTGGAAGACTTGCATGCTTTAGTGCTGTGGCGTCTTCTGCCTGGAGCCTAAGGGTACAGTCAAGATAGTCCCTGTTCTGGCCAACGAGAAGAATGACGAGCGTCTGCTGGCTTCGCATTGTGGAATCAAGTATGCCACCTAGGGTTAGAGCGAGATCCAAACCCATCCATCAGTGCACCGCTTCGTGACGTCCTGATTCTCGATTCTGCCTCGTCCGCTACCCGCAGTGGATCCGCTCTGGACTTGCTTGAGATAGCGTACCATGCCGTAATCGTATGCCCGGCAGCGAACGTAGCTCGTAGGTTAGCTAGGGTTATTCGGGGTTATTGGTTATCCAAATGCACGAAACCGTTTCCGCTTTCGAAAGAAACAACGAACGTGATTGACACCAGGGCCAGTGACTGGGTTATCCAGCCGTACGGCGTCCAATGGCGGGTCAAGAAGCCTATGCTGCTAGGGTGTCCCTTCCATTCCACGGCACCGCCTCATCCGACCCCTGTCCTATCAACCGGATTACCTACATACTTACCTCCGTCCATACTTACATTTCTGTCTCGTCGCGACGTATGCAGCTAGCTACATATGTACCAAACTCTCCATCTGTCAGCGCCAACCACTATCTGTACCATGCCATATTTCCAATTCGGACCAAGTGCTCTCTCTCCCTCTCTCCCTCTCTGACGTTACGCTAAGATGGAGAGGGGTCTCGATATGCCGCTCAGCCGCAGGGTGCTTGCTGCTGTTGAGTTGACTGCATTCTGCGATTCCAGATCTGAGCGAGCGGCAGCCGGAGGTAGCGTCATAATCTACACCTGACTTGCACGTGGTACCGGTTCTACGACGCATATCGCGTAAAGGACATCGCATGAGAGAGCCTATGGGTTCCGGTGACCCTCATTGGAGCTGACCACCACGACTAGTCTGGGAAGTCACGAAGGCACCATGCCGCATACTATCTACTTATCGTCCGTATCTGCATTCATGATGAGATGAGATGACGGCTCGCTCGTTGCGAACACCGTCCACAACTGCTAGTTGAGGACAAAGAAGCCATAGCACAAGGGGTGGATGTATACACTATATGCGCATAGCCACAGCTTGGTCAGTAATGAAGAGAGGGAAAAAGATAATTGATGGGTGGGGGCCGCCGGTCCAGCTGGACTACCTAATATGACGTCTCGCGCTCGTTGTTTTTCAAATGATACATGCCATGCACCTCATCAGTCGCCAGTGGGGCTCAAGCAAGCAAAGCATCAATACCTGTAGGCAATAAGGTAGGTGGGTAAATGTTCTGAAACAAATCCAGCACGGTATCCATCAAAGCTATGAGGCAGACCGAAAAGAAACAATAAAAAAGAACCAATGAAAACAGTTCCTAATTTTATTCCTGATATATTGATAGGAAGGCAGATTTTACCTCGCTGCATGAGTCGGGTCTTGGTGCTGGGGGGGGGGTGATTCGACCTTGCCAAGTCAGCATCCATACTACATAGCGCATGGGTCCCAATCCCTCCCTTCCTTCCTGGCGATACGGGAGTCCGCCCGATGGCGAAGGCGGCCGTGGCCGTTGCGCTATACTCCGACTTCTCCGGCGTGGGAGACGTTCAACGTCTAGAGACCCCGAAGTGTACGCTGGTGGCAACGGGCGAAAGCTACTTACATGTAGGCTCCCACGAGCTTGCATCAACTGCTGTATTCTATTCACATGCCCATGTCTATTCCTATACCTACCCGCATGCTCCGGTGCCTCGAAGCCGGGATTAAGGAGCAACCCCGAAACCCGTAGTCAAAAGTACCGTGGCGGTATCTATCGTCGTCGTACACCTGAACAATCTGCCAGATCGTATTTGTCATTTATGGTGGCTAGAACCTGACAATGAGCTCTTCTACCACCTTCTCTGTTTGACCTTATGGTTCGCTCCGACTCTCTCTGGCCTCCGTATCCCTTATTACAAACATGTAGAAGGATGACGCAACCGCCCTCGGTCTGAGCGTGACATATATGCTTACTGAAGCAAGAGAACAAGCGAGACCATACAAACAAACAAGCAAAGGGAGTCCACAATATGAGTAATTGACCACGGCATCCGGGTTGCAGGACGACGCCAATATGTTGATATGATCAATAGGCTTTCCGTAGCGGAAAGGAATGACGGGTGGGTGGCCCGTAGATTGGCCCGTTTCCGGCCGATGAAGATTGGCGTTTCTAGAAAAAGCATCAATCTGTCGTTGAGGTGCACACACAAATAATTACATGATGTAGGCACACGTAGCGTAGTTTAGCGTCGCGTGTAGGTCTATGAGATTCGAGATTTCTCTTCTTGTGATGACTGATGTTGATCGTTACCTACTTCAACGCATCGTTCTCGGCACTGCAAGAAAGCGACGCGCGCTGCAGCCCGCCAGGTACCTACATACCTAAGATAACCTACTTTGGCAGTCTGGCTTCCTGCTTGGCCGTGCTGTCAATCCATTCCTCCCGCGCTGCCACTTTGGCGGATTGGACCGCGTCAATGTGGATGGGGGGTGACTTGAGTGAGAGAGAGGTATGTACCTTCCAATATACTTGCATCTCAGATTTGGATCCTTTCTCTTCTTTACCTACATTACCCACCTACCCACCTGCTTTTACCGGCTTACCTTACCTATGCACACAGACAGCTTTTCTTGAAGTGAGTGCAGAAAAGTGACATTGAAGACATCTATTTCTGTTTCCCACACCCCCCTGTCTGTTCATCGCCATCTCTACTGATCTCACAACACTTAATTTGTACTCAGAATTGCCTACCTACCTCCCATAGCCCGCCGTTTCAGCAAGAGATGCCCAGTATGCCCCGAGTCACCGAGTCACCTCTATTGACTTCTCTTCGGGAGACACCCGAACCCATTAATCAACCCTACCTACTGAGTATGTATCCAATCCAATGGCAGTGTAAGTAGGTAGGTAAGTAAGTGTGTATGTACGTTGTACCTACATACTTACCTACACTTTTCCTCGGCCCCTACAATTGATGATTGATTGATCTCTCTCTACACCCCCCTTCCCCTTCCCTTCAATTCGCTCCCCCCACTGCAGTCAGTTAGTGGCCCGGTACTTTTTAGTTTCAAGCACCAAAGACCAAAGACGGCCCTGACAGACACCCCACCTACCCACCAAACAAACGGCTTCCAGGTTGTCAACTTACACTAGAGTCACTAGAGATTCCTCCTCCTCACCTGAATGCTCAGAGAACGAAGGGGGCTCCACCTTGAAAAAACGAACCCACCTAAGCCTAATACCACAATACTTTTCTACCTCGACCAGACCCAAAAAAGAAACAAGCGGGACCAGCAAGTACCAACCTTACCCTTACAACAGATCGCTCATCACGAACTTCTGTTTCCTTTCTCACTCCTCCCGCTGCGCCTAGTAGTTTTACTCATCATTGCAAGGCACCCTGCCGCATAAACCCCTGCGCCATTCTGTCCGCTCTTCTAGTCTTGCCCACAAGCCAAGCTGTGTTTGTTTCTCTTTCCAGCGTGCTTTGTACCTCTGTCTCTTCTGATTTCCTCTCTAGAACATGCATGCAAGCCGCATGCGAACTGCAGCCCTAGTCGATTATTATGTCTGGTTGTAAGATGAAGTCACTTTGAACCATCCACCACTGCTGCCTTCCGTGAGCTAACCTAAGCTATCGAGGCCCTCTTTCCTCTTTCTGCATCCTTCACCTTGCCTACTTGCCTACCAGTGTAGGTGGGAGAGCTGCTCAGTCTCAGAGAGGTCGGAGTACCTCCGGCTTCGTACCCAAGCCCCAGGCACCAAGCCAGCTCTATAACAACCCTACGATGCCGTCCATCTCCATTGCCGGAAGACCCCCTTCGACTCACAACTCATGGTCACCTGTCACGTTCCCTACTAATCCCATATATTTCTTTTCGTATCCGTTTACGTCCTATTTCACTTGTTGTAAATCAGTCTCTCTGTTTACTGACTTTCTCCTTGCTTCACTCATTCCAAGTGGACTTCACCTACTCCAAGACACAAGCGCAAACAACCAATCTACGAAGCCCAACCAACATCCAACAACACACCATATACTCTCGACTACACTTATACGAGCCCGTTGCTCATTGCTGCCCTCGCCCGGTTGATTTGCCCATAGGCCTGTCTTTGCAACCCCTGCGTATCTGCCTACACAACCTCGCTCTCCTCTACACGTCTCAGCACCGTCAACATGTGCTACCAAGTCGTCGAGCTCTACTCTGCCTGCCGCTGCTTGTACTACCAGCATGCGGTAGACCGATGCCCCTCCTATGGCCGGCCAGGACACAGCATCACGAAGAGGACGATACTGGTTGGATATGCCTGCGCCGCGCACTCACAACAAAGTTACGGAGGCTCTTATGCGTCACATCAAACATACTCCGACTCCGGATACTACAGCAGCCACTCCTCCAGAAGCGATCGCCGCCATAGGTGAAAGGTGCGGTCTTCGGTAATTGGTTGCTGTGCCTGGCATTGTCCGCCCTTGCTGGTGTTTGAGATGCGGGACTGGACTGCCTATCTTTACTCCTTCAGAACAAGAGGCTTGTCGCCGTCGCGGCAGCCCTCGCAGCTTTCTCTGTTGTTCGTGGGGCATGATCGCATCATGTCAACGTCGGCCCCTCCGGCGCTCCGCTGCCAATGATCAGTTGCAAGCATCTTGGAGCCACCTCGTGCATCTTCGCTTCGAAAACAACATGCCCTTACGGGCTTAGCACGGCTTATCGAAGAAACAGCAGCGAATCTCGACACCTCGATTCCGCACATTACCACATGTTGTACAACATTCGGCCGCTCGCCATTCTTCGGCCAATGCGGTTCCTACTCTTGGCACACAACACTGATGCGAGCCGCACAACAACAACCCCACTTCTTCCATTACTGTATTCTTCGATTGGGTCATTTGTTTTGGAGTCAGCATAGCGGCGGCGAAAGATTGATTGCATTGGTGTTCTGGAGGAGGGATAGACGATAATGACGGCTAATGGGAGCAGGATTTGACTTGTTCACGACGGAATTTGAGATGGATGATAAGATTTGGATCTGAGCGACCAGGTTTTTGGTCGCCATGGCGTTTGTTTGTACACCACAGCATTTTGGATTGGGATCTTGCATGGGGCTATACCAGGCGTTTACGGTCAGTGGGATACATACCTCTTCTTCAGCGAAGGACCAGGCTGGGGCATTTGTTTTCTTTGCTTTGTCGTCTTTTTTTCATTGAAATCTTTTCTTTTCTACTCTTAGATGGTGTCATTTTGCATTTTATGTAACATCAGTCGCATATCACATTGCTCTGGCAGCAGTGGCCTGTACTCCTGTTTTTCATCATGGCAGATGCTAGGGAGAGCGACTGGTTCGCTCTACAGGACCTTCATTTATTTGGTCGTCGAGAGCCGGCCTCGGGCGAACGAACCAGATATTGCTGAATCAGTCAACTCATCGTCTGGATACGGTGAGATCACTTGTTTCGGCATCAATATACACATAGTATTTAGACCAATGCGCTCCCATGGAGCTTTTTTTTGGCAGCATATGCTGCCTTACTTGAGAAATATATGTAGAGTTCTACAATTTGTTGAAGACCATTCTTTCTCTATGTGGCCAGATGAATGACGCAGCGCGAAACCAAAAGATGCTGCCCTTACCGTCGTCACACGGCGCGAGTAGGGCATGGGCGATATATATTTCGGTCTGTTCATAGACGTCAGTCCCTATAGACACCATCACCATTGCCTTGGGGCTTGCTGCGGCCATGTCTATCACTTCACCGAAGTCACGCCCAATGAAGGGAATAGGTGTTCGTGCTATTTTAGACGGCTATTCTGGGTATAAGTAAGGTGGTGGGGGTGGGAAGTCACCACTTTAACCGCCGATTGGCTCTTCTTGTTTCCCTTTTCTAGATTTTCCACAATTCTGGTGCAACCAGCAGTGTAGAGCCTCTTTTGTCCTTCGCCTCAGCCTCGCATCCTGCTTGTAGATCATCTATTGCTACATAGTGAAGCAAGCTAGGCTGACTAACTATCTGAGTGGATGGGCGAGTAACTGTAACTGGATGACTGAGTGAGGGGCCGGCTATCCCCAGGAGACAGGAACAGAGTAACCACGATATGCCATGTCTGCGAGCCTTGGGCTGCAAGGTACATGCCACGGTAAGCTGTGCATATACCATACATCAAATGGCTTCCATCTTGATTCAATCCACTATTGGTCCGACCAGATCGAAGACAGGCGACGTTGCGCGAGATGGGAGAAGAGGGTGTGTAGAGTGTAGGTGGGTTCTATTGTAATTGGGTCCCTGGTGGGGGGTTGATTTGGCAGGGACATGGTGACAGAAATAGGGAAACAATCGTTTTCCATTGGGGGTCGTTAGGCGGATGGTGGGGTTCGAGATTCTCCCCTTTTCCCCCAATCAAACTAAACGGTGTACCACTACGGGCCCTAAAATCAGGCCTATTTTTAGCACCCGGTCAAGTTTGTTCAACGGAAACATGGCCCATCTCAACCCGGCCTTTATCAAACTCCACCTCCAATGCCACCAGTATCGTAAGGCTCTCTCTACAAGCATCATATCGCTAGCCTGGCATTGATGTATGTGTGTGTGATACGGGGAATCTCTTTTGCTGGTACTCCTCGACCCATTCCGTTTCTTTTCATTTCGCCAGGAGGTCCGTCGGCGGTCGTGCTTGCGTGTCCTTAGACCACGACCGAGGAGCGGGAATGTTAAGCATTCGCATTCGCATGGCTGACCACTTTATCATCATCATCGGGAGGATGCGGGCGCGTGTATTTCGAGACGCAGCCGCGCGTATGCCACTCTCCAAGAACCAAGGTGCAACAGTTCTTTGGTTGTGCTACCTTTCTGACTTGCATCTTGAATACCTAGGTATAGAACGCAACCTTGCAATCTTGCCGGGGTCTCAATTTCCTTCCTGGGCGATCCACTGCCAAGGCTTACTTCAATTGCGCACCTTGTCGCAATTACAGAAAGGCACACATGCCCCAAAGCCCAAAGCCCAAACGCGACAGACGCAGACCTAGACGCAGCCGCAAGAGACAACTGTGCCAATCTGCAAGAGACAATTTCCGTGTCTCGTAAGCTTCGGGGCAGCGGTTCCGCCGTAAGCCTTTCTGTTCCTGGCTAGATTGGGGTCCAAATTTGGATCTCACCCCATCAACCATTGCTGATATTTTCTTCACCACCGTCCCAATTCGTCCACTCACTTTCTGCAAAACCGCTTTCTGACACCCACTCTTACTAGAGACTCTTGTCCAACATCGTCCTCGCTCATCTGAGTGAGATAACAACGTGCGCTCGTAATCCCTGCGCCCCACGTGCTGTCCCCTTTGCCGCATGGCAAGGTGTGCAGCACGCACTAGAGATGCCCAAATTAGCACATGGCATTGCATATGCCACTTTTCACCTTTCCCATCCACACTCGACAACTTGAACCCCACGAATGAAATGACACAGGCAGACCATTCCGCGCGGGCGCTTACTTGACAGTCAATAAACGGTATCATCTTTCTTTCTTTCCTTCGCTTCACTTCCAGAATAGATTTTGGCTGCTCAGGAGTCAGCAATGACGCTTGCCATACGTGAGACCCCAGTATGACTGACGAACATGCCTCTCACGAGAGAGTTCATCCCGAGGAGGATGCGACCCGGAATCTTCAGCACCTTGTTACTGACACACCCAGCCAAGGTACTTGCTTCTTTCAACAGTATACCTCCAAGATACTTGCTACGTAGCCACCTGGTTCAGCGCAAAGAGGGTGTCACAGTCGAGTAGGTGGTGGAAGATGGGGTTTCTGTCTGTTCTAGGTGAGTCGGCATCATCAGGTCTTGAGGATTAGCGAGCTTCAGCACGAGTTGCACCCAGATGCGCGTCTTGTCATGAGATCCTATCCCTCTCGCACCAATCAGCCCACCAAAGACTCCGGTAGCTCTGGCGTTGAACGCTTTGTCGTGCCAACAGACAACTTAAGCTTCTGACTCCCTTGCTGGTGACGAGCGCGGGAGGGCGGATGAGCATAGCGCTATGGCACTCTGATGGCGCCTGTCGAACGACGCTACATCGTCAGAGCAACCCGAGCTATCGCGCAATCATGAACTGAGTAAGCACCCAAAGTCATCAATCAGGTTATCAGGCACGCCGCGTCACATTTTGTTCGATGCCTCCATCCTTCCCGCAGGCCTTTGCTAGGTTCTCCGGTGGAGTCGCAGGGGAAAAGCAGGGGAGAGCGCCCCCAGTAGTTGCCCCGAGTTGAGAGACGCGTAAAGGGGCAGCTGAAGGACGGGCCGCATTGCCTCACGCCCCCACACATGCCACTCATGTCTAGACTCTGGTATACTAGCTCTAGGTGCGGCTAGGAAAGTATTGGCCTACCATCATAGGTTGGCGCAAGCTCTTTTGGTCGTTTGTGATTCTACCATGACATCAACACCGGTGGAGCTCCAAGGCTCACCTACCGGGCAGTTCATGTTCTGCATTCTAGACTGCCCCATGTCAATGCCCCCACGTAATCGACAAAGGTGCATGATCGCCATAGATGGCCAGATCTGGTAACATGCGGCAAGGGAGGCGCGCGAAATCTAAAGTGCAACGCAGGGTCACAGCCCTTGTTGCAAGGCCGAATAGCCTTGACTGCCTGGGTTCCCGTAACATTAGCAAGGAGGGTGGCGTAGTCTTTGGATGGCACCTTCCTTCAAATCGCTTCAATGAACGAAGGATTTCCGGGGTGCTTTATCCGTCTCACCTTCAAACATGGGAGCTCCCAGGATGGGCTTTTGCCAATCGGCTACTTTCCCATCTTTCTGCCTATAACACTGCCAACACTGCCAACACTGCACCGACCGAAGCGACTAAAAGAAGCCGAACAAAACTGGCTTGTGCCCCCGGTGACCGTATTCCCCCCAAATCCTTGCACCGGTCGGTCGTGGCGTACGGACTCGGGGCAGCATTCCGGAACCAAGTAAGTAGTAAGCCGCCAAGGATATTTGAGTTCATCGCCCCGTGCGTGTTGTGCTTAACCGCGGTCTGCATTGCCGCTGCTAGCTCATACTTATTGTGGACAGAAAGTGCTCCACGAAAACTAGTTTATACAGCCTTGATTAAACATAGATTTAAAGATGCTTTGCGAAATGCCTTGCAGGATCCGTGAAGCACAAAAGATCAGGTTTCATCATGGAATGAGGGGAAAGCAGAGCTCGTATACTGTGGATCTTCACTTTACTTATTCGTGGCGATGATGTCTGGCCCTGTCTATCTATCTACATACTTATACTGGTTTCAGATAGATATTGTTAATTCCCATTTCGGATGTGGCGGTCGGCACTGCTAAAATAACACACTGTTGTATGCACAGTTCGGTGCCGTTGTCAAGCCAAGCTTCGGACCCGAAACGGTGCCTCTGACTTCCAATCTGCCAATGCTTGTGCTACTAGACACAGAGGTACGTTAGTAAGTACATCATTGTGTTTTTTCACCCCTACTGCCGATCATTTCCCTGCACTGCCCACAGCCGCCCTCAGAGTGGATGAGGGGGGGGGAGTCTAGGTAACACGATGTCCATCCCAAGGTAGGGTGGACAGGTGGAGGCAGGGGCGGGCGAAAGTGATAGACCCCTTGTCGCGACTGCGCTTAGCATTACCGCATAGCCGCCTTCCCGTCGCGCTACCAGAATGCCGGAATTCTTTGGTACGACCCACACCATTTTGTGGTGACGCGAGTCAGCGATGGACCCGATACCAATTAGTGCACACTTGTCCCCTGGACGCCGGTGGCCGAGAAGCATTTGGCACTGAGTATGGCCCAGAAGTCTTCAGGTCCTGGAAAACACAGGTGAAATGCATAAATGATGTGCTCACAACATGGTAAAGTTCAGTATGTTCTTGATTCGATTTTAAGAATGATTGATGCGGTTGGACATGGGAGTTGGAGAACAATCATATCAATTGATGGAAGGAGCACTTGAGCTAGAGGGGCAATCAATTAAAGTATACTTATCGATAAGACAATTGATTGTTGTAGACGCGTCGCAATCGCGACTTCCTTCCACCATTGTTAATAGCGAAGTGACAACCAACAAAAAATAATTCACTGTTGCAAGAAGGCAATCTCTGACGGACACCCAAAATCTTCCACAAGTGGCCAAGAATTGAGGGAAAAGCAGTTTTGCCACACACCACAGCCGGACTGCGAAAGAGCATTTCTCAACAAATCTTCCCCTATCTCGAACGCTGCGGGCCAGCGTGAACTTATAGGTCATCCACTTACTCGGTTCTGGCTGAACGGTCGCATCTCCGTTTCTTGTTGCAAGATGCAAAGAGCAACATCGAGCGCATCCTCTCAGGCGAGTGCGCTGGAGCGTGGCAAGTCGGCCTACCATGCGGGAAACCTAGCTGGGGCCGTTCCAATCCTCAAAGAGGTACGTAGATGCTCTCAGTTCCTTCCCCCCGACAGCTAGTCCATCACTGACATCTAACCTAGGTTGTTAAGGGATGTTGCCCGAACTCTACCGTGACGGACGGTCCTTGCACTTGCAGAGATCTGCTGAAGGCTCTCGAGCAGAATAATCTCCGGGCACTGCTCACGACTCGCTGCAAATGCAAGGCCAAGCTCGACAAGCGCTGTCGTGACCGGGTTCACATGGATGCCCTCAACGTCTTGACCTTGATCGCCATGAAAATGAGCAAGGGTCGTTCCGCCACAGCTATCAGCTTTGCCACGGAGATGATCTGGCGTAATCCTAGAGATACTAATGTACGTTCCCCCCTCATACTCTAGTCTGCCGATGAATTGTACTGCCTGGGAAATTATGCATATATTGACAGTTCTATTGGAAATCCAGGGTTATCTACGTTTGGGCCAGATCCTCCGCCGTGATCAGAAACCGACCATCGCCTTTCAGGCGTATACCCAAGGTGCCGCGCTGGTTGCGGATAAATACCCCGATGACCCGCGTCTCGAGAAGATGCGCGAGCAAGCAGGCATTGTGGAGAAGGTGATGCACAAAGTTGATCCTATACTGACACTCCCCTTGGAGCTGATCAACATGATCTTCACCCAATTGACTACAACAGAGATCTGGTGAGTCTGCCCACCATCCTTTCATGTACTACGCCGGAGGAGATTTTACTAACCACTGTACCACCAACTACAGCCGCTGTCTGCAAGTCTCCAAAGCCTGGAAGACCAAACTTGAAAGTGCTGATGCTCGAAACGTCTGGCTGAACCAGTCCTACACCCTCAGGGGCACAAAACATGGACTGTCTAACAAAGTCTTCCACCGGTACATCCAATCATATACGTGTGGGCGTTTGAAGAGCTTCAGCATCAAGGATAATTCAGGGTTTCTGGCCAGAAACTTCGCGCTGTTCTCCCGTTGTTGTAGTGAACTACAGCACCTCACTTTGAAAGGGCCCATCAATCTAGCCGACTGTCTTGCCACGGCCTCCGTTCCTTATCGACTCGAGACGTTGCATATTGGCAATGAGGTCAAGTATAGCGCCAAGAGTATGGACAAGTTTCTCACGTACTGTTCCAAGACCCTACGAGAACTGTCTCTTCTCAGCTTGCCTGACTCCGAAGGCCGCGTTTGGGCACCGTCCTGGCCGGAGTTACCTGTGGCGGAAACCCTGAGACTTGCGTCGGACATGGGCACCATAATTCACTTGGTAAGAGCGAAATATCCGGCTTGACGGTTTCTTTACTTACATGGATTTAGCCTACGATTGCCGGTTCTACACCCAATATCCGAGAACTATGGCTTGATCAGATCGCCTTTCGAGCACAGGCTTCTGACGTGCCGGAGTCTGGGTTCTGGCCAAAGGTCAAACAGCTTTATTGTCGCCGCGTATTTCGCAACTTTATTGGCAACCTATCCCCGGGTCCGCCCTTGCTTGGCATTAGTGAGCACGCCAACGAGCTGTTCATTGATAAATGCGATCTGAAAGTCTTCTTCGGGGACAAGGAAATCTACGAGGGTAGCTACGACAGCAGACTGGCTAACCTGCAGTCCCTGTCTATCACCGAATGCATGAACGCTGGCAGAGAAGACAAGATCCAACGACTCATTACACCGTCCCTGGAGAGCGAAAACCTCGTGTCGCTGCAACTGGACCCGTACCCGTTGCTCGACCAGAGTTACGCCTGGTTCCGAAATCAGTGCGTCAAGCACCTCAAGGTTGGCGGCCTGAACCTCCTACACGGCCAGATCGACCTCGATGCCACCCTGACCGCCATCGTCACGCAGTGCGGCGCCCTCGAGTCTCTAGACGTCGGGAAGGAGGCGGTCCAGGTCGGCACCCTCGTCGCCTTCATCAAGAAGAAGCAGGACGAGAAGCGCGGCGGCGGTCGCGTCCGCGCCCTCTATCACACCAACCCGGAACTCCCCACCTACGACCTACAGGCCTGGGTCCGCGAGAAGGAGCTCGGCGAGATCCATAAGCGGAGCTACCCGGGTTCGTCCGGTGAGCTATGGAGGCGCTTGATGAGTACCTAAAGCATGAGGTGAGAGCTACGAGACGATATATGTTTGGCAAGAACCAGTTAGCATGGAGAACGGATCCGTGCACATCTAGAATCAGGTGTACGGAGGATATGCTTGCTGGATGACGACTAGCGATTGCCTTCGTACTATGTGGCATTTTCTGAGCACAGATCCAAGACATAAGATTGTGACGGAGGATACATACGTACATACGTTAGTACGTACATGGCCAGTCTTGACAAGCCTAATCAAGTCTATGGTAGATAGATAGACGATGCGGCTCTATGTACTTAGCTAACCAAAAAGAAAATCGCCTATTTTCTCACTTGGTTCTGGTGATTGTGCTCTACTTGGATGACATGTCCTCTCTTCCTATAGACAGAAGTTGCCAGTCAAAAGTGGCATCGACTGGTTCGGGTATGCAAAGATGGCTGATGTGAATGTCTAGGGAGAAGGAATTCGCCCGCTGACAGAAGCACATCATGTTGGCGAGGTTTGAGCTGTGGTCAAACTTGGCTCTTCAATATGTATTGCTGTGGCTCACAGTTGTAGCCGACTCATTCATTGCCTACGACGCTGAACAGGACGGCATGTGTCGGCGTTTTCCTCTTTCATATTCATAGGTCTCGCTTGTGCCGAGGCCACGATCTAGCACTCATTCTCGACTCAAAAAAGAGAAGAAAAAGAAGAAGCCATAGTGAGGCAGAAAGCGTTGGTCTAGGAAATAGAGGAAGATTTGCCCCAGACCCCGAGATCAATTATCCGAGACGAATTGAGCTGGTCGCTATCAAGCGAGCGCTTATGAAGACCACATCTATCTCATCACCATTTCAGGCAACGAACATGGGGAGTGGAACCAATCGCCGCTAACTACGTGATATGGGATCAAAGTCCATCTTTGCCATGGATTGATCGACGGGCTAGCAGCTCTTCATTAGTGTGGCATCATACACGGTGATATAAAGCCCGAAAACATCCTGATATTTGTCTCTGGAAAGTCCGTGTACGGCTGTGTTGCCAAACTCGCAGACTTTGGATGTTCAGTATCTGATTGGGAGCCGGATGTAGATGGTTTGATAGAGTTTCCCAGTGGGACCGAGGGTTGAGCGGCACCTGAACAGGAGAGCGGGCAGGTGTCTTCGGGCATGGCATTCCGATGCGATATATGGTCATGCGGGAAAACCATTTGCAGTGCGATAGCTACTAATGGCGAAGTCATACCATCGTTGCCACTCAGCAGTTCGTTCGCATGTCCGGGACGCCACCCATAGCATCTTCGCACGAGTTAAAGTGCTCTATCACACTTCACCTGATCGATAGTCTAGCGAGAATGTTGATCACTAATCCATGTCTAAGATCGGAGAACTTAGAAGGCATCAAAGACGCGCTATCAAAGGTCTCGATTCAAGATATGGAGGGTTCTATTTCCAGGTATGATGCTGACGATAACCATCCGTATCTGACAGAGAAATTATAATGCGTATTGTTCAGGTTTGCCGAGTTTCTATATCGAAGCAGCCTGATAGAAGATATTGAATCAAGTGAAAATCAAGCCCTGACTACTGTATCTATGCTGGAGTCGCCTGCAGACCTCCAGACAAGAATGGCACAGGTTGGGCGCACCCGGAGAAGCCGACACAGTTGGATGTGTAATGCAGAACAGCCGGTGCAATATGCATCGATAGACAACGTTCTCTCGTCACACAACTCAGTCTTGAATCGACATCGACAAGTGAACTATTCTCAATCGCCATAGCTCATGCTCTCGAATCCAGGGTTGAGGAGGAAAATGGAAGCATTGCGCCGGTGTGCTACGAAGGGTTATCTGCCTGCGCAGGCCATCTACGCCCAGGTCTCTCGGAGAGTCCGTTACGCAGACCGAGATGACCGTCCAGTCCCGCCTGAATGGACGATTGCAGCCGTCCGATCGGGATATCTGTTCCCCTTCACAGAAGAAAACCATGTCGATCCGTCCATTCTTCACCAAGCTTGGGCTGACTTCAGAAAGGCTGGAGGTTATAACGTTCACTGCTGTTCCCAGAGCGCGAGGTACCCAAGTAACGAACCACGCATATCTACCGGCCTGATGGGCGACCTCGAGGGAGATTTAGAAGACTATGACTTACAGCTTTCAGTAGCTCTGAATGAACTGGGCCCTGGAGGATCAACGTGCCTTCTTGATCTATGAGATCTTATCAATGCCAAGGACAAATGGGGCGACACAGCTATCAGAACTGATACGGAATGCTCGATTAGTTCCCTGAAGGATGAAGCAGGCACACAGCCCACGTCAACAGCGGGACTTTTGCAGGTGGTTAATGACTTCTACAGTACAATGTACAACCGGAAGCCTTCAGACCCAACCCAAGCAGAATGGGTTTTGCGTGATGCTCCCTGACTCGATGATAGGCAGCAAAGGAACTTGACCAAGGTCATTTCCGAGCAAGAGGTTATAAAAGCCATCAAGAGGGCAGCCCTGGGAAGTTCGCCCGGCTTAGATGGTATACTCGCAGAATTTTACAAAGCCTTGCTCGAGCATGAAGCCCGCCCATGGCCCAACCGGACCCGAAAGTTCAGAGTTTCTAAGGCCTTATGGAAATTTTTAACGCCATACAACGGGGAAAAGGGATGCCACCTGACTGGCTAGAGGAGATGTTAATCATGCTGTCGAAAAAGGGGGACCTTGGCCCGACAGGCAATTACAGACCCCTCTCACTCACGAACGTCGGCTACAAAATCTTCACAGAAATCCTTATGCAAAGGCTGGTAGACAATATCGGAGGCGTTACTGGTCTCCAGCAGTCCGCCTTCCTACCAGGAAGGCTGATCGACGATAATATTCGCGCTGTCCAACAAGCAATCTGGAACTATGAAGGTGACCCAAACGACGGTCTCGCTTTTGTATTTTTGGACCAAGAGAAAGCCTATGACCAGGTCTCCCATAATTACCTATGGGAGAGCATGGCATCCTTCGGAATCCCAAAACTATTTATCGACTAGATCAAAGTCCTCTATGAAAACGCCCTGACTAGACCATTCGTCAACGGACACTTTGAGGATCCAATAAAGGTCCTCAGCTGTGTCCGGCAAGGGAATCCTATAAGCTGCCCACTGTTCATCATCACTATCGAGGCCCTGGCCCGAAGGATACGGACAAGTGAACAACTCCAGGGTATCAACCTCATGAATTATGAAGTCCTGAAAGAGCTTATGTACGCAGACGACACCACTATCGAGTGTGAGGTGAATGGTAAAATCTGGTAGGCTGGACGGAGGACGAAGAAATGCAGGCTTGCAGGGGCTGAATGAAAGAGGGTAGGGAGGAAACCCGGAGGTACGGCGATACAAGCTACTTGGTGAAGATAAGGATAAAAAAAATGAAAAAAATTCAGCTCGAAGTAATCGGGATATCTCCTCGTCACCGCGCGATAACTAGGTAACTTTGCAACTTGTCAAGGAAGTCTTTACTTACTTACCTATATGGAGTAGTAGTGGTACTACAGCCCGCGACAACGCGGGTTAAATGTACCTTAGAAAACATGCATGAACAGGCGGGCTGAGGACGGGGCGCATTCCCAGCCTCTCCATCTGTTTTTGCCTTTTTGCACTCTTTTTTAACTTATCTGAGCTATTCTGTGGTTGTCAAGAGATCATGTTGACTTTTTCGTTTCATTTTACGAAGTGTACGACAGTATTATCAAGCACTGCCGTGATGTGAACAGTCTCCTTTTGACAGCCATTTAGGTGGGGCTCTGATCATAAGCCAAGGACAAAAAAGGGCTGACTGGCTTGTATGCAGCTCTCAGCCACAGTCGACAGCAACAGCGCCTGTGACGTTCCTGCATGCATGGGAGAGATAAAAGCCAGGACCACAATTGCATGATTGGTTGTCTGTGTTGCGAGTCGAGACACTCTGGTGGAAAAGGCACCTCCTGCGTACTGCATTAGTGAGTACAAACACACACATTATCCATCCAGACACACAGACATGTGTCGCGTGTCTCTGTCCGTTTCTGTCACTAGGTCAACATGTCTGGGAAGATAACTTTACAGTTATTTCCGTATACAGTACAACTATCAGCCTAACCGGGTAGATAGATGAAGGATGAGCGGGAGGGTGTGTGTGTGTGTGTGTGTGCGTGTGTCTGACCGAAGGTTAATCCTGGAGAGTTTTTGGTCTGGAAACGTTAAGAAGAATCGATCAACAACATCCCAAGGCAGATCAACGAACTGCACTACTAAGAATAGGTCGGTGAGCTAGAGACGCGCCATGAGGAGTCATGATATGCCGATCCAGCCGGCGTCTGAGTCTGCATGCATTAGGAGAATATTGATCATTGATCATTGATCGCATACATAGAGGGTTTATTCTTCCAAGAAATGAGACGACCCAAAGTCAACGACGATCAAGTTGTTGCACAAGAATGGAAATTATTAGGGATTGGGATTGGTATGGGGATTAGGGGTGTGCTGTGCCCCAGCCCGTACGACAAACGTTGTGTCTCACCCTCTTCCTTTTTTTCTTTTGCTTTTCGGATGGCAGAAGGCTAATCAATAAGCAAATCATTGTCTACGGTATACCGTACGGACATCGATCGGGAAGGGTTGATGGTTGATGGGAACATGGTATGGTCTTCCGTCCCGATCGATGTGCCTCTTGACCAAATTGAACCCTTGAAGCAAAGAAGCAAAAGGCGGCGGCTAGAACACTCGTGGATGGATCACGGCCTCAATGATCATTGGGATGTTTCCTCTGTTGAGCCTGGTCGCCGGGTCAGATTTTCAGGGACGGGGCCTGGACGGACAGGGGTAAAGGGGAACCTTGGAAAAATGTTGGCGGCTCTGCCAATACTTCCCATAAGCTTTGCTAGGCTGGCTGTTGGCTGTTGGCTTTTGTCTAGCTGTTAGGGGAGTTGTCTTCCATCGTCGTTTAGGGGTCATTCCACATTAAAATGTCGGCTACAGCCTACAGTACACAGTACAGTAGCGCTGGCTGGGCGAGGTGGTGGGGCATTAGAGACTAAACGACAGGCACACGGTTTTAAGCCACCGCCTGAACAGATGACATCCCAGTGGGCCGGGCCAGCGAGAGGGCCCGGCACTCCCAAAACAGTGGGCTATTAACGGGGGGCATGGAAAGGGAGCAGGGGGTTCACCTGGGTAAAGGAGAGAAAACAGCATGTTCAATTTCGTTTTCTTCATGCCCGCACACGTGAACAGCAGCAGACCGACAAGTTGAAGATTGATACTCACGTACTGACTGGCATTACTGGCATTGCCTAGCTAGCTACCGTATCATCGGCAGACTTCAGTGTTATAGGCGGAGTTGAGGTTGGCTGTCACTACTACCCTACTACTCCGTACTGTACTCTGTACTCGTACTGGCTCGCTTTCTGTCATTCATCACTTGACCTCTGAACTGAACAAGCAAGCAACCTGCAAATCGATTGTTACTGCACTGCACTGCTAGCACATGCATCGGGACATGTCATTATGAGTGGATGAATCTTGACTCGGAACGAACCACACCACTCCCGACCGACTTACTTACTCCCTATTACTATTCCTCCCTATTTGTCTTCTTTGCCTTTGGCCTGTAACAGCAGCGTCACTTCTCCTATTTCTGTGTGTCCTATTGTGCGAAGTACATCCATACCTTACCTTCCTTACACACGAGCCATTCGATCGAATCGGGTCGGTCAAAAGAAAAAGTCCCCAAGTCTCCCCCCCAAGACCCCCCCAAGTCTAACCCGACCTCGACGAAACCACCAAAAAAGCTCCACCAACCACCGCCCTCTCTGGAGCATCGACGGAACGTCCAAACACAGTCGCGCGATACCTCCAGTCACCTCCAATCCTAGTCAACCAGTCCCCCAAACCAAACATCCGCTCTGTACAGCAAAACCACCCTGCCGCCGTCCAAAAAACCCACATACCGCCCGAATGCATTCCTGAACCCTCTTTCTCTCACTCTGCACCGCTACTAGCCTTTTGACTTTGGTCATTGCCGTCTGCTTTTTTGTTCTGCCCCATTGACATTCTTTATATCCTTTCTTTTTGACTACTCGAGTCGATAATCACCATGGCCGAACAAGGAGAGGCGCAGACGCAGCAGCAACACACGGCCACTGCCGCTCCTCCTGCAGTCGAGGTGCAGCACCCGCCCAAGGGGGACGACGAATCGGCCTTCTCAGACAGAGAAGACAATGTAAGTCAAATGCTTTATTAAAATATAACCGAGGGGGGGCGCCCTTTGCCCGCAGTCCTGTCTATGCCCGTCTCAAGCCCCAGACGTTGCACCGCATCACGCCCCCATCTGTAGATGGTCTTTCTTGTTTTGTCACAGGCTTGCTGACGCCATGGCCTTTTCCCAGGACACATTTGAGGATGCCGTCGATGCACGCTCTGTCCGCTCTCTCACGAAACGAAGCTCGTCCGTCCAGAAACCCGCACCGTCGCCCCCTTTAGACGACGAAGAGCCGGAAGCGGTAGCAGATGTGCAAACGACCGATGCAGCCCCTCAGCCCGAAACGGCGAAGGAGGAGAAGGTGCAGGTCAACGGGAACTCAGACACCCATCATGATGACGACGACGAAGCACCTGCACCCCCAGAGAAAGATGCGGCCGAGTCTATAATAGAGGACGATCTGCCCAAGGACCCAAAACGGGTCTCGAGTGTCATTTCCAATGGCACCTTGGACGAGGTGAAGCTGGATGACGTGAAGCTGGACGACGAGACCGAGACCGAGACTGCCAGCCAGACCAAAGGTATGCCACGTTCTCCAAACTGTACCCTTGCTATTATTTGCCGATGATGTTGCTGACGTTACTGTTGTTTCAGAAGATGAACCACCTGCCGTGCCGCCTAAGAGGCCCTCCAAAAAGCTGTCATTAAGCAACCTGACAAGCTCCCTTCCCACAATGCCTTGGTCTCCCTCTGCTGTCGAGTCACCCCCGAAAGACAGCTCTAGCCCTCCGACCGCACCATCGAGTCTTCCCGGCTCAACAAGAGACTCCCTTGTCGCCGACAAACCACCGGCCCCTCTTTCACGAAAACTCACCAGCCCCTTTACTTGGCTGTCATCACGAAATTCCAAGGACAACAGCTCACCGCCTACGGTTGCCGTCCGATCTACGAGGCGTGATACAGCAAGCTCCATGGCAACTTTGAGCAGTAATCCAGAGATGATGCTGAGTAAGTTGGAAGAAGGGGACGAGGCTGGAGCTCGGCCAAGGTCGGTGCGAAACAGTCTCAAGGATCGATTCAAGCTGGTTCGTATGCGGGAGGAAGCTGGCATCATTATGCCAGACGATGATGGCTCTATCCATACCACACAGCCGGCAACACAGGGTGATGCCACAAATCTTGCCGCTGAGAATTTGGAGAACGGGCCCCTTTCTCCCATTCCGCCAAGCCCCAACCCAGCTCTTGCACCGGGTACGGTGGCGGGCGTTATGGCTGGGCCTTCCGCTATCAACGATTCTCAGGTTGACTGGGACCTCTGGCAAAACGTGGTCTATGAGGGTCCCGCTGCCGTGGCGAGAACAAGCGCAGAGGAGTTGAGCCAGGCCATCGCGACCGGTATCCCCAACGTCATCCGTGGTGTGGTCTGGCAGGTACTTGCCCAGAGCAAGAACGACGACCTGGAGCTGGCTTACCGGGAGCTGCTTACTCGAGGTACCGAAAGGGACCAAAATAGGAACAGCAACAGCACCATTAGCACGCTCAGCAACGGCAACCTAAGCATCGATAAAGAAGCAGTTACGTCCTCGGCGTCCTCTGTTCACTCGGAGAAATCTGGGTCGAACGGCACAAAGTCTCCCGCTCCTTCAGAGAAGGATATCGAGGCTGTCCAGAGAGCCCAGGCTGTAGCGGCTGCTGAACGAAAGAAGAATGCTAAAGAGGACATGATCAGGGTTCAAAAACTTGAAAAAGTTATCCGCAAGGATATGGGTGCAAGGACGAGCTACTCAAAGCACGCCCAGGCTGCCGGGCTTCAAGATGGCTTATTCGGAGTCTGCAAGGCATATGCTTTGTATGATGAGGACGTGGGCTATGCCCAAGGCATGAACTTCCTCATCATGCCCATTCTTTTCAACATGCCCGAGGAAGAGGCTTTCTGTCTCCTGGTCAAGTTGATGCACGAATACAAGCTGCGAGATCTGTTCATCCAGGACATGCCGGGTCTTCACATGCGTCTGTACCAATTCGAACGGTTATTGGAAGACCTAGAGCCTGCTCTCTATTGCCATCTTCACCGCCGTGGTATCACCGGCCATCTCTATGCCACACAGTGGTTCTTAACTCTTTTCGCATACCGGTTCCCTCTCCAGCTGGTTCTCCGAATCTACGATTTGATTCTTTCTGAGGGCTTGGCTGCCGTTCTGAAGTTCGGCATTGTTCTGATGCAAAAGAACAAGGAAACACTACTTGGCATGTCAGATATGGGCGCATTGACCACCCATCTCAAGGATAAGATTTTCGACGTCTATGTCGATCAAGCTCCTAGTGCGGGCAGCATCCTTGAGAACGGGTTCTTTGGCAGCAGTTCCGCCAGTGTAGACAAGGAGGTTTACCGGGCCGACCAGCTGGTGCGTGACGCGTGCGAAGTGAAGGTGACTCCTGAGCTTCTGAAGGCTTACACCGCGGAATGGGTCGAGAAAACTCGTGCCGAGAAGGAACGCCAACAGGAAATTGACACCTTGAGGTCCCAGAACGCGAGCTACGCTGTCCAGGTTCGAAAGCTGGAAAAGCATGTCGAAGACAGTGAAAGGGACCAGGTCGAGATGGCCAATCAGTTTGTGCGTTTCAAGCTTAAGGAGGAGAAACTCGAAGAAGAGAACGAGGGCCTCGACCAAAGGGTAAAAGAGCTGAGTGCTATCATCAACGAACAACAAAACACGGACAAGCAGCTGGTTGCCACCAAAATGCAACTCGCTGAGGTATGTTGATATCTCTCCCTCCTACTTCCAATTCCACAATTGCTAACATACATGACAGCTTACATCCGAACATGAGGCCCTGAAACGGAAATGGGCCGATCTGAAGAAGCAATTCGCATGATCGCTCAAAATCACCGGCCAAACCATAGCCACTAACCTAAACCCTTTGGATCCGACTCTGTATAGTTTGGGGGTTTGGCACCAAGCCAGGCCAGCATTCGCATCTCAACTCAGCTTTGACACACCTCCAAAGTTGAGACTTGGACCAAGCTTGGTGAAAGCATGTTATCGGCATTACATGCACCTGCAGGATTGGTTCCACATTCAATGCCATTGTTGGAGTATCGATTGGGAAAGGAGCTTAGGGGGAAATGCATTGTCTATGAAGTCAACCATTCTCCTTATTCGGCGATCCCCTAAGCATGAGGTGTGGGAAGAATAGACGGGGCGACGAATCATCATGAAGTGTGTCTCTTTCATTCCAACTCATGAGAGAGAGAAAGGACAGCTTCTTAACGACGCATGGGAAAAGAATATTGTGTAAATAGTAATCTCTGGAGACGACGATGATGATGATGAAGTAAAGCAGTGGAGTGCTATCGAAACACCTCTAGTCGAGCCCGAAGCAGACCTATCTATCGCAGCTTAAGTTGCGAATACTGCCCTGACCCTGAAACATTTGCCAATCAAGGCAAGGGGGGTCGGTCGACTTTGTGCATCTCTACGCTGGTGTAGAACTACTAGGATAGGAACAAGAAGAAATACCAAATGTATCCTTACTCGACGTGCAGCTGAGACTTGAGGAATCAGAAGTGTTACAAGAAAAATCGCTCTGGGCTGTGGCCATTATGACATACACTCACGTGTATGTGGACGGTGATGCCTGGATTTAATTCTTTTCTTTGAGGACCGTCTATTCTGTTTCACCTGCCCAGTGACAAACAAGCGATCGATTAGATAATACCCAGATACTCTGATCGGTATTATCCAATCATCATATATCATGTTTGTGATAGAAACCACAGATCGGTGCCAGTTTGGGGTGGTCGATGAGTCTCTTGGTGTTCCTTGTTTTCCATTCTGGCCGCGAGGCTGAATCCATTATGCTATCGCGGGGGCCATACGCATACCACAGTAGATCCATAACTACGTCCGACCTTTATATTCCTGCGACACATCCGTGGCCAGCTTCACAATTGCTGCTTGTAGATTCTTTTGTGGTGGCATTTACGGGAGAGACAAACAAACGTCGAGGGCATTCTCGGCCAAGTCTCGGCCCAGCCCGGTTCGCTTCGAGAACTGGCTGGCTGGTCTTGTGGCTCGGTATCGGCTACTCTCTCGGCTTGATGTTTGTTCATGAAAGGCATGAGAATGACATAGTTGAGTAGCCCCGTGACGGGCGAACCACCAGGACCAGGAAACTGCTCCTGACATGTCCACCAATCACCGTTTCTGCAATCGCCACGGCTCGGAGAAGGCGGTGCGAAACCAGAGAGTTGTCATATTCATTGCCGACGACCCTCACACACTGACGGAAAGCGTTTAGTCTGGTACCACTGATAGAGAGACTTGGGGTTAATCTCGCCGAGCCGGTATAGCTGTGTTTTATGTTTTCGCTTTTCCAGTAGTAATGGTTCTGCACACACATATACATATACATGCTATGCTCGCGGTTCAACATGGAAGCACCCAGTGCCGAACAATGAGCTAAGTCATTAATGTCAAGGGGTGGGAGTAGTGGTAGTGTTACGCTTACGAATGTGTATATACACAGGAAGCATGGTGGTGAAAAGATAGAGACTCATTGATTAGTCGCCTTGACCGTCATCATCAGCCGCGGCAGGGATGGAGAAGAGCTCAGGGGACATTCGTTATCTACTCTATATCGTCCCGCCATTATGAACAGAATCCTAGAGGGAAGACAAAGCATTCTTTTAGCCCATGGCCATCATCATTGCTGTCTCTGCGAACCTTGTTTGTTATACGATATGGAAAATTTAAACTCATCGAGCAACTCAAGATGACCTGGAGGAAATGAGGGGACAGATCTGAACATGGATGCGTGTTTGCGTGTGATATGATCGCATGCCTGCATACTCAAGTTACCTTGCTCCGCTGCGCAGCAAAACGAACAGCCGGCGAGTAGTCGAAACATTGATCGGTGGTTGCGCTTGGTAGTAAATCCTTAGGTAACAACAATCGTTTGAACGAAGGACAGCATGTAATTGGAGAGGGTGGGTAGGTATCAGGCCTCAACATCATCACACCATTCACACAAGGCGGAAATATAGAGACGGCAAGAGATCATAGGCGCGCATCACAAGCACATGGAACGCAGGCAATTCTAGAGTACGGGGATGCACTGTTTTTGATCTTTTATTGATCAGATAGTCGTCATCGCGATGAACCCATTCCATGCCGTAGACGAAGTATCAGCAAAAATCCATGAACACCGATTCCGTAGTGCAAATGTAAAGACTAAACGTCGTGGTCTCCATTTTTCCGTCGTGACATACAGTTCATGAAGCTGAAGAAGGCTATATCCTTTCCCTTCTTTTAATTCCTTCACGACAAACCCAGCCGAGAACCCCGTCCGTAAAAATAAGCGATACGCTTATTTGTGGAGCTTACGCTGGTAGAAGGCGAGCTCCTCACCCTCCAGAATGTAACCGTCGCAGCGACCGCTCTGGCCGGGACGGCTGGCAATGACGGCGAAGACACGACCGGCCTCGAACTGCTTCTCGAGAGCAGGCTCGACCTTGCCCTGGGCGGCGAAGCGAGCAGCCTGCTTCTTCTCAACGGCGTTGCTCTTCTTCACGACCTCCTCCTCCTTGCCCTGCTTCTGCTGTCGGCGACGGCCGAGAGACTGGCCGTAGTGGGCCTCGTACCACTGACGGAAAGGAGCGGCATCGATCTGGACAACGGCGGACTTGGTGAGGGTGTTGGTACGGACCAGCTCGTTGTTGGAAGGGTGGTAGGCGACAACGATGACACGGGTCTTGCGGGTGCAGCCCTCGGAGGCCCAGGCGAAGTTGCCGGAGTCGAGGCGCAGGGCACGGTACTTGTGGTTACCGCCACGGGTGCGGACGGTGTGAATACGCTTGGCACCGATACGGGTGTTGGCCTCCTGGCGGCCGGCCTCGAAAGCGCGCTTCTTCCCTGTTGACGGAGGTCAGAACGTATGATTCATGCCAAAAAGCAGAATGCATACGGGCTTTCGAACAATCAAGACAGAGTGACCTCTCTCTTGCCCACCTGCTCCATTTCGGGAGAAAGATGTGCTGAGAGAGAGGAAACCCGCCGATCGTAATTCATATGCCTTATTTGTATGGATTCTTTCACGTTGTTGGAGACGTACGGTAGTAGGCGCGCTTGGCACCGGTAGCGGATCGCTTGTGACGAGAATCGCGAGAAATACCCATGATTGCGGTTTATCTGTGATGCGAAACGGTTGAACGGTTAGCTGAGGCTGCCAATCCGCACGAGGGCTGGAGATGTTGAGACGCAATGGAGGGGACGCTTTTCAGGTTTTTGCAACGGGCTGAACGTCTCGACACAGGGTCGAACAACAACTGGCTGATAACAAGAACAGAGTCCTCCTCCTTCTCGAGGTTGACACACTTACCTGATGAGGTCGGTATTCACCAGGGCAATCGATAGAAAAATGGGTGTTGGCTGTTGGGGTTAGTCGTAGGAGCGGAATGTTCTGAGAAAAGTTCGCGGTGTAGTCGTAGTGTCCTTCCCTCGTGCGAATTGCCAACCAATTTTCTGTGTGGGTTTCTAAATTCACAACAAGTGGAGCCCAAGCAGTGCAAGACTTTGGAAAGAGGGCTTGTTTTGGCCCCGATAAGATAAGCCTTCTGGATAAGCCGCCAGCTGCTTGTCAGCTGGCTTCTACTTGGTCGTAAAACATGGCCAATCCAGCCAATCTGTTCAGCCTCAATCCAACGACATGTTCAGCTCATCCAAAAGAGCAGCGAAGCAGGGAAGGGGTGGATACCTTCTAACTTCGCAAGGATTGGCGTGCATCCAAGTCTGTAGATCAAGAGCCTGGTTGTCTGGCTCGATGTCTCTTGATCATCGCTCAATAGGGTCTTGAATCTTTCCTGCTTTCTAGTTTCCAAACTGCATACCCAGTATTCAAATGTTTACGGGATGCTGCAGTCCATCGCATACAAGTCTCGTTCTTGGCCACCAGTGAATGCAATGATTCAAATGGGCGCAACCATGACCAGCCAAAGTCGTGAGGCAATCTTGGGGTCTTGATGGTATCTTCTTGGGTGTATAGGACGTGAACGCTATTCTCCGTCTCCGGTATTTGAGACTTCAATCTGCATCATCTCTACCCGATCCATTGAGAAGCCAAGAGCCATCCCGGCAGAAGTCGATTCCTACACAGCCAGTGACTCTTTTTACAGACTGAAGTTGGAGATATTTTGATTTATACGCGTGCACACAGTCAGAGCCCATGACATTGACAGAGTACTTTCCCATTTTCTCCCGCCCTTGTTTTCCTCGCGATCAAGTCCGTGTGAGGACAGCAGTAGCAACAGAATTGCAACGAATGGTAACCCTGTAAGTCTGATCCAGCATCTGCAATCTGAAGCGTTCCGGTCTAAGCCAGCCATGTTTATCCCTCGAGATGGTTGCAACATGTATCTATTCTCTTGTGTACTGTGAATACGATGTTCCCGATGTAGCTGCGTTATTCCGAGACTTGTTTTAGGGAAAATGTAAGTATTTGAAGGACGGCTATAATGTTTTAACTGAGGCCTTGAAATACTTATGAAAGCTATCCCCTACCTTCATTTGTGTATTGTAATACCTGTAACTTCACAACTAGCATTTCCTTTTGGTTTATCGCATCTTCAATCTGGGACTGAATAGGTTTCGAATCTCGTTCGATAGCATGAAACATATCCAGCTTCTTCCGCGTCACCACATGCTCGCTCACTCTTAGCAAAGTATTCCAATGAGCTGTCTACCATTCAAAGCTCATTTCGCTGCCATTCTACTGAATGTCAACCATGTCTTGGACAGAGTGCCGTCATCCCGAACAGGTAGCAGATACTAGCGCTGTGATAGCAAATACTCGTGAACGTTATACCAAGCTTAATACTTGTCACTTTCCAGGGTCTGATCACAATCGTTCAACATTAGAGAATATGGGATATAATAATGTGAATTCTTATCTAGGTTTAAGTCGCATTTCGGCTTCCCAAGACCGAAAAGAACGCGATAAACTATATGTCTCTAATACCCCTACGTTTATAGGTCTAACTTTGGCACACCCAGATATGTTTAATAGTAACTATAATTATTGATATACACAGATCTTCAATTCCCTTTGCTGATTCAAACCGTCTTCAAAGTAGGTCAGTAAACAAATGAGCAGCATTATAGAAGAGGAATATGATAATTTCTCTCCCTCAGTTGCCATGATACTCTTACACTGCGTAGAGATACCTATTATCAAATATGGAATGCTTCACTTTTCTATTTCATCTCAGGTGCCAAGTACTACGAAATATATTATCTATAAGTTTGCTCGCTTACACCTTGTAGTCATATACTTCTCTTTCTCTTTCTCTTTTCTAGGTGGTCTGAATCAACCAGGCTGGCCCAGCGAAACCGACTCACACCTTCTCTTGACACGAAATTTTTTATGTCTCGCACAGGTTAGGCTGAATATCATGACACAGATTGGATGTACTTCTGCACATAGTTATGTTGCAAACGTACTTGAATTCTCGATCGTTCACCTTCAAGCCAGAGCAAACTAGTGGTGGGTGGGATTTGAGACCATGCATGTAGTTGTGCTTGAAATTCTGTCCACTCTACGAACTACCGCCATGCTGGCAGATCAGTTTGGCCATTTGTTTCCGGTTCCTACGGATATCTACCTAGCCATCAAACAACATTCGACCACTGCCGCAATACCGTCACGGCGCCTGACCAGTACTTTAACTAACCGGGCCAGCCCGTCCCCAACCGGGCAAAAGGAAGGTGTTGCTAAGTCATCATCTTAAACGTCTATTAGAGCTCATCACCAACTCTTCATAAATACCGAGTTTGTAAGCGACGGTCCATTGGCAATCTTGCCTCCATTGATGTAACTTCCCGGTTCTGTTCACGCTTCCTAATGCGCACACACAGCTCTTTACTCAAGGTACATTCTGATGTATAAACGAGCGATATGTCACAGGTACACGGGTCGGGGAAACAAGTAACGGAAGTGTTGGGCAGCCCGGTTCTGTAATATATTGTAGGAATAATGGCTTGGACTACTGGCCGTAGGTGCCTCGGGGGGAGAACTACGATGTCTTAGACGCGCGCTTATATGCAAAGACAGGGGTGAACACAAAATCCGACGGCACCAGGAACTGAGGTCGGTATAAGAACCTTGGGACCAGTGGGATATATTTGACTGGACGGTCTCAAATGGAAAAGATGCCAAAAGGGCTTGGCTTGCAGAACAAGCGCAGATGTATCAATTTGATGCATGTGTATCGACCGAATTGAATAATTAAAAGCATTCATTACCTCTAGGATGTCAATCCAGGTTTTGTCTGGCCTCCATGATCGCACCATCTGGGGGATGTGGGGATATTGCTCAAGTCAACCATATGCCGTCGCATGTCAAAAGTTAAGTAAGCTGGTAAGGTACCTACATACCCAGCTGATATTGAAGCCTTGTAGGGCATCCAACAAGGATGGTACGAACCAGCCGGTGGGGAGGCAACCATCCTTCAAAAGAGAGGCGAACAAATTAATACATAGCACCTGATATTGTCCAATATTCACTTACTTCTTATGGTACCTACTTAGTCTGATTCATTCTTGCTATCTACCTACTCGTCGGTGTTGAGGTTTTTATACGTACCTACCGATATAGATATGGATAAGGTAGAGTGCAATGAACGGAGGGGTCAATGGATTGAGCAACCTTACAATATCTTACATTGTAGGCATTAATGACCTAGGCTACCTTGTGCTGACATGGGTGGTTCAATTCAATGTTGAGGTCAATTGACCCCTCCAAGGTGTTTGAGACGATGGGCGGCTTACTACATGCTGCTGCTTCCCAACCCGTCTCCGCCTGCCCGCCAACCCAGAGCTGGCTGGACGGGATCTTTTTTCACAGGTAGGTTCAATCAAGAGAGCCGCGCGTGTTGATGATAAGCCTGGGGACGATAGCAGATACATCTCTACTTCCAGCACTGAGGCTAATAGCGTGTCGCCTGGGATTATGTAGGTTAGGTACCTAAAGTACTCCGTACCTACCACCCATCCGGCCAACCTTGCCTACCAAGTACCTAGACTAGGCCCAAGCTCCCTCCCCGCCTCTGCCGTTCCTTCCTAACAGTGCAGCTTTAAGCAGCATTTGTGACGCATGTGTTTTTCGCCGGGTCTCCACTGTGGAAGCGAATCGACTGGCCGGCCTGCTCTAAGGTTAGACATTTGATTTGTACCTGCTAAAGCAAACCTCTCTGCTCTCTCACCAGACTGTCTGGTCCGTTTTCTACTTCACCATATTCTCTCCGCCATATCCCATTCAACATCCCCTCTTGCAAACTGCGAAAGGTCATAAAACATACCCCCTTGCGGCTTCGGACTTTTTGTGCCAGAAGCTTTGCAATCACTTATGACCCTCTTCACCTTGGTAGCATCTTTGCTGTAAGCTCCCAGAAAAAAAACACACGAAGGCCTGGCGACCTGCACCTCCGCCTAGTCCTGAGCGTTTCTGAAGCTTCAGCCTGCCTGCCTTGGTATTCGGACTCACACCCAAATCAATCACCATTTCCCCCACCCAAACCACACGTTGTAGCCACGATCATTCGTACTCGCCAGACTCCTCTACTCACCCACCCGACGACAGCCCGCCTTCTGTTTGCGAGCCACTTTGACGTCACTGCCGTACCGTTATCCGACAATCAGCCCGATCCTCGCAAGGCTGAAAAGTACCCAAGACAGGACCCAAGGAAAGTCGATTCTTTGACTCTTCTTGCATCGTCCCGATTTCACTTGACTTCAGCACTCAACGAGCCATATTCCGACTGGATCCTGGATGCTCCATCGCGGGGACCTCAGTAATTGTTATCCGGCGCCCGATCTTACGTAGGTGGAGGGGGATAATTGTTAAACCTTCTCATGCGGCACCGCCGCCCCGGCCTTCACCATGGGAAAGATCGCGAAGACCATCCAGCCCAAGCACAAGGAGACCTTGGTAAGCCAACCCTTGCTCTATTGCCACTGGCGTGCTGCCTATGTTGTTCTTGTCGTCTTACTAACTTTGGTCGCGCCCAGACTCCTTGGCTCCAGGACTTTGTCCAGACCGCAACCGATACGCCGTTACCGCAACTGCCCCAGTATCTATCCAGCTTTCCTACAAGATGGCCCTTCCCCAGAGGTGATCTCTACCACTGGATACCGCTGCTAAACCGATTCGACGACGTACTCGAGTCTTTCTGCTCAGTTTATAAGCTTAAGGATGGACCTCAGTCACGAGACTTCGGCTGTGACATTCTGCTCAGCGCGAACTCGACAAGTAAAGATGATGCTGGATTGTGGGATATGCCGAAGCTGGTTGAGCTGGGCTTCAAGGAAGACGGCGACAGTTCTCTGATTGTTGCCATTCTTAAGTTCACACAGATGCTACTAGATCATTGCGGAAACAGAAGCATCTATGCCAGCAGCTCACACTTGAATGACCTGCTCAACAGCACTGACTTCAATATCATCTGCGCCACTCTCCGCGTTGGAGTCGAGCTTGCACAGCGGTATCAGGCTTCGGTGAAACGAATGAGCCCGACCAGTCGCCAGGTGAATTCGGCACTTCTTACGAACCACTACAACATTGACCTGGACCGTGTGCAGCAGCTTGCTCAGCCGTTCGTCAAGACTCTCATCATCAAGCCTTCAGAACCGCAGCCGTTGGCCACGCCGATCTCGTCTTCAGGCAAGAAGGGCGGTAGCGGTCTCAAGAACAATGCTTCCATGTATGCTAATGATCTCTGCGCCATCGCGAAGCCTAGCGCTACAGAATTCTCGTCCGGCTCTGGCCTAGATGCACGATGGAATGGATGGGGCGATGTTAAGGTGTCGTACTACCCTACAGCTAGCTCCTCGCTGCCAGCTGAGCATTCTGGACCCTCGGAACGAGCAAATGTTTCCCAGCCGTCGACCCCTACCCCGTTACGTAGAAGCAATACGGCGGGCGGCCCCCATTCGACTCCTCGCGCTCCTAGGCAGCCTATGGCAGATGATAGTCCGTCTCCCAGTGCACGCTCTCCCGCGCTTGGTAGCCACGAGTTCGCTACCCCAGGTCAGAAGTCGTTAGATATTCCCCAGTCAACTGTGGTATCAACGCCGATCTACAAGCTGCTCGAACGGATTCCACCTGATCTTTCCAAGGATACAAGGTATGAGTTCCTTAACCGCCTGCGAATAGCAAAGGCCTTGACAGGAACTGTTGAGGCGCGACAAGGTGCCCTCAAGGCCCGCTTGTTGGCTATACAGAACCTGGCGTACATCCATTTCGAGGCTCCCTTTACCGAGAAAGTACTCAAGCATGACCACGACGAGCCCCGTCGCTTCCAACTGGTGTACCAACTTGCTGAGCTTATTCACCCATCCCCCGAAGGAACGCCGCAGGTGCCCATGGGATTACAGGCAATTGCGCTGTCTCTCTTGGAAGCCATTTCCGGCTTCCATAGCAAGATCCCCGACATATTCTCAGCGCTGAACGCTACCGTTAATCACGGTGTTCTGCTCTACGTGATCAGGAAGGCCGTTGCGGAGATGAGGGAAGATGATACCGGCGAGCAGTGGACTGATGAGGATGAATGGCGAGACAACCTGTTCTCGCTCACATTACACATCACTATGGCCATGACCAACAATTCATCGCGTACCACACCGGAAATAATCTCAGCTGGGTTGCTCGAGATTCTTGTTGAAGTTCTTACTATCCGATCCAATGTCGCCGAGAGGACTCATGCTACTCTGGTGGGCTTCCTTGACAGTTTGATTTATAATGTCCAAACTGCCTTTCAAGCCCTCATTGCCGCCAATGGACTTGACGCAGTCACGGACCTCATCACCCATGAGGTGGAGTTGGCCTTGAAAATGGTCGCGCAAGGCAAAGCGACCCCTACCGATTGCAGATCGCAGATAGTCGATTATGAGATACCATTCTACCAGCAACAGAACCTGAAGTGGCTGCTCAAGTTCATCCACCACATGATGTCCAACGCGTTTGCGTTTGGAGGAAACACAGACCGGCTCTTGCGCAACCTCGTGGACAAGTCCGCATTCCTAGGCTGTATCCGAGAAATCATCGTGAACGTGGAGAAGTTTGGTTCTCTGGTCTGGACTCATGCAGTTACAATTCTGACAGATTTCTTGAACAACGATCCAACCAGTTTCTCAGCCCTTTCCGAAGCTAACCTGATACAATGTTTCCTTGAGGCCTTGACTGGACGATCTGTCGCCTTTGAGACCCCAGCTCGCCCCGAAGGTAGTGAGTCGGATCAGCCAGCAGATCAACCAGAGCCCGCCACCGGCGAATCTCTGACCCCGGCCCCGGCCCCTGCCCCTACTTCAACTTCAATCACGGCCGACGATCAACCTCACCCTCCCACCCGGGAGATGCTGGAGACGCCTCGTACTGTGCCTGTTGCTCGCGGTATTCGCCCTTCCTCAGACGCCATCTTAATAATTCCTAGCACACTAAATGCCATATGTCTAAACAACAATGGCCTCAAGATGGTAGTATCTTGCCGTGCTTTTGACAGCTTTTTCGAGATCTTCGAGAGTCCTGAGCATGTCCGCGTCATGGCAGGAGACCTGGATAACGCAGTCAACACTGGAACCAGTTTTGATGAGTTGGCGCGTCATCACCCGGATCTTCGACCTGCAATTTCCAACGCAGTCCTCGACATGATCGCCCGCGTCACGTACCTCGGCGAAGCCAAGTCGAAGGAGCCCGGCTGGGGCTCGAGACTCATCGTGACAGACAACACCGGCAAAGAGATGGTGGCGGATGCGAGCTTACTCAGTGACCCCCAAGCCGCAGCTGAAAAAGCAGAGAAAGGCAAACAGAAGGTCGAAGTTGTGTCTACCACGGACGACACAGACATTGAGATGCTCGATGCCGAGTCCATGATCGCAAAACGCAGTAGAAACGAGAACTCGTCACCTCACAACTCCATTACCCCTTATATCTTTGCGACTGCCAATTTTCTCACACCCTATATCACTAACGTGTCACTGAGAACTCCCTTGATACAAAGTGGGGCTATTGAGCTTCTCTTGGACTTGTGTACATCACCTAGTCTTCCGCATGACTTCGGTGATTCTATGGCTGCCCGATCGCTTTACACTGTCATCTTTCAGCTGATTGAGCACGCCCCTATTATCGGTCTGCCGTCCCTTCTGAAACGTACCATGGACACTATTCATGTTTTGCAACCCATGGTGGACAAGTCTGGATTCGAGCCATACTTTGCTCCCTTCTTGAAGGACGATTTGAGCGTTTCATCCGACCTGTCTATAGACGACCGCCGTGAAATAGCGAGCGGCACTTCGATTGTCAAGGCACTCCTGAATGCACAGTCGCTGATGAGGGTGCTTTGCCAATGCTTCCCGTTCTCCAGTCGATCACAGACAATTACCCTTCACCCCGTCAACGTATACGACTACTGGGATCGCTTGGTGGAAACATTGGGACCGCTCTTGCGTAGTGCTATCTCACAAGAAATGGCTGTGGCGCGCAGTGTTCCCGAGGGCTGGAGTAAGGGTTCGGGGCCGGCTGTTCACCGCCAGGGCAGTGCTTCAGACCAGACTCTGAACGAAGAAAATGAAACAACGCTCTCCAACTTCTTGTCTTCAACAACAGTACGCATTGGCAACAAAACAAGCTCGGATAACGCACCTTCCCAAAGTGAGCAGTCAACGCCGCGTTTCCGGAACTACCAGACTCTACGGGTGGTACTGCAGTCTTTGATGCCCAACACGTACCCTCTTCTGCAAACGCTTGGCAAGGCGCTCCTTTCTAGGCGTGGGGACCGCAATGTTGAGCGCGATTCGTATCCTCGATATCGCCACATCAAGCTGGCACATGGTTTGGCGGAGACAGTTTTGGGCCAAGTGGATCTTTCCGCGGTCGAGAGAAGTGTTCCTTATTTCAATTACTGGGTCATCATCTTGCACACGGTTCATGAAATGCTCCTCGACCGGAAGCCGGACGGCAGGCATTCTGACCGCCAGGGCGTCCAGATAATTGCACCTGTCCTAGTAGCGTTCAAGCAACAAGATGGCTTGGAAAAGCTCAATAAGCTGCTGCAGATCTGCTCTGATGAGATCTGCGGAGACCGCCCAGAAGGTGCTGATACCGCATCATCCAAGCTTGCAACTATCGCCATGAAGAAGATCCTTGAGATATACGCTGTTATTGTTAACGACAAGGTGGTCAATGAGTCGCTTTCCCACTACAGCTTTTTCGCCCGCAACAACGAGAGGAGAGTTGATACTCCAGTCGGCTCGAACCTACTCGTGGAGCTGCGACTGACCATCTTGCCGGTCGTACGAAGCTTGTGGGAATCATCTCTCGCTGAGAAGATCTCAAGTCCCATTCTCGCCAAAATCATCGACACGTTAAAGTTGATCTCTCGGGGCGATTCGGAGGCGAACGCCTACAAACAGACTGACAAGAGTTTGCCGCCTCCTCTCCTGAAAATCACACCGGTTCCTTTCAATTGGACTGCATGCGCGTCTACAGTGTCGCAGCTCAAAGAAGCAGGATATGAGGAAGACCTAGCACAGGAAGCTGCCTTCCGGTCGAACAACCAATACACGGCAGCCAAAGAGTACTGCGAGGCGCACAAGGCAGGGCTGGCGGGGTCATCTAACCCTGTGCCGACGGACGAGGCTCCTAAGCCAAACGAGCTCGATGAGAACATGCCCCAATTGGTCCCCCCTGAACCTGCACCAGCTCCTTCCGACGAACAGATGGTCCTCGATCTACCAGCAGACCTTCCTCCCGGCTTGCTGGAAAGGGAGACGCTCGGTGACTTCCTGGAAGCATCAATGCTTGGTACAGCAGGTACAGATCAAGGAGGCGCAGTTAGCGTGCCGGCAGCGCCACAAGCCTCTACCGCAGATGCTTCATCGTCTACAAGCCCAGCCCAGGATCCTTCGGCAGGCCCAGCAGCTCCGGCATCGGGCAGTCAGGTCAACGTACCAAAGGAGGTCCTAGACGCACAGCGAGCCACACTGCGCAACAAGCTGATCGAAAGATGCCTTGACATTATAAGAGCACATCCAAATTCATCCTATGAAGTCTCGGAACTCATCACGGCTGTTGTTTTGCAACCATCGGCAGATGATTCCGCAAAGCAAGATGTGGGCGAGACCCTGGTTAATGCACTTATGTCCTTCGCTGCCGATGACGATCTCAAGTCAAATGGCCGCAGCATCGCAGCCTATGCCCATCTTCTTTCCCTGCTTTTGCAGGATCGAGGGTTTTTCAGTGTCACAATCAGTTCTCTCAGGGAGAATGTAACCGAGTTTCTGCGTTTCTTGCAGGTACCTGCGCCGTCTACCGAGGACCTCCCTCCCTGGATTCCTTACATCCTGCTCATTTTCGAGATTTTATTAAGCGACGATGAGCAGCCCCCTGAGATGCAATGGAAGCCCCCTACCAGCGAGGATGATACTGTAGAACCATTCCATTGGCCTGTTCGTGATGTGGTGGTCAAAGAGGACGACCGTGGTACATTACTAGAAAGTATTCTTGAAATACTGCCAAGGGTTGGGAAGGACGAGTCGATGGCCATCTCTTTGTTGCGTATTCTCGTTATCCTAACGCGCAATAGAACAACTGCGAAAACCGTTGGCGACAAGAAGAACCTTCAACGTTTGTTTGTCATGACCAAGCAGCTTTCAGGGTTCGGTCCTGCTCGACTGAGCGAGAACCGTATCTCCACTTACGTCCTCACCATTCTACGTCACATCATCGAGGACGAAGATATCATCAAGCAGTTGATGAGGAGCGAGATACGAGCCGTTTTCGACAAGGTCAGAACCGGACAACGTCCTCTTGATGTTTCGGGTTATTTACGGCAACTCTCTCATGTGGCTCTTCGCGACCCGAAGCTCTTTGTAAGCGTCACCGACGAGATGGTGAAGCTTCAACGCTGGACCTTTAGCGAGAATGGAGTCTCGCCAAGACAACATGTGTTACTCAAGGAGCCCAAGATGGACGTGTCCAGGGACGATGTCACACCCACAGTCCGAGCAACTGAGGGCCTTTCGATCCAGGATGTGAAACCATCAACCGAGGGGAGTGACAAGCAGGTCTCGGACGCGGCTAAGCCTGCAAGCCATGACACAAAGCGCCCGATTCTCGAAAACGCGGATGGCGTGATCCATTTCCTCCTCTGCGAGCTTCTGAATTACCGTGAGGTAGACGACAAAGAGCCTCCCCGTGATGTCAAGGATGCGAAGGACCCCGCGGCTTCTACTTCGTCCACATCAAAGGCTCCAGAAGCAGGCGAACCATCTGACGCCCAACCGGCTGACAGCAAAGAGAAGAAGCCCAAAGCCTCGTTCAAGGCAGATGAACACCCCATCTTCATCTACCGCTGCTTCCTACTTAGGTGCCTCACAGAACTCCTCCAGAGCTACAACCGCACCAAGGTTGAGTTCATCAACTTCAAGCGGAGTGCACCGCTGCAGACCAACACCCCTATCAAACCCCGTACAAGTGTTTTGAATTACCTGCTGACAGATCTCCTCTGTGCTGGCAACATCGATGGCACCGCAGACAGTCTGGCAGACAAGAAAAAGATGGCTACGGCTGTTCAGGCACAGAAGCTTCTCGTAGCTCTTGTGGGCAAGACGATTGAGAAGCCTATCAGCCGTAGCCGCGAGAAGTTTGACTATGATGAGGAGGAGCCCGATTTGTTGTTCGTGCGAAGATTTGTCATTGACACGATTCTTAAAGCCTATAAGGATGCGTATACATCCAACGAGCCCTTCGATTCCAGATACGGCAAGATGCTGCATTTGTCCACAGTCATGCAGAGTATGGTGGATGATAAGGAGAAAGACATCACTGTTGGCTCCCGCAGCAACCCCGACCCTTCCCCAGACCGCTCCCAGGCCCAGCTCAGGCGTCTTATGTACGAGAAGGGTTATCTTGCAGCTCTCAACTCATCGCTCGCGGACATTGATCTGGCGTTCCCTCCGGTCAAAAAGACCATCAAGTCTGTTCTGCGCGTTCTGCGAACCCTTACTCATACAGCCATTCAGCTCAGCCATGCCAATATACTGCCAGCTGCATCTAGCCTGGAAGATGTTGAGGATGACATTGCGTCTGCTACTTCCATATCTGATATGGACGACGACCGCGAAGAGACGCCAGACCTATACAGGAACTCTGCCTTGGGCATGATGGAACCTGGTCGGGACATGGGGGAGGATTATTCCGAAGACTCTGTGGACGGTTTGTTTCATTCTTCCAGTCGGCCTCTTTTGAATAATATGCTAACTGTACCCCTAGACGATGAAGAGATGTATGATGACGAGTACGACGACGAGATGGAATATGACGACAACCAATCTCTAGATGGAGAAGAGAACGTCAGCGACGAAGATGAGGATGTGGAAGGCATGGGTCCTATCGAAGGCTTGCCTGGAGATCTTGCCGTCGTCGATGTAACCATGGATGAGGATGAAGACGAAGACGAGGACGATGAGATGGACGACTCCGACGACGACATGAGCGAAGACGACGACGACATGGACTCTGAAGATATGGGTGACATCGAAGACCGCATCCACATCGTGGACGACGATGGCAACCCCGTGGAAGACGATGGCGCTTCAGGCTGGGAAAGCGAGACAGATGAAGATGAGCATGATGGTGAAGAAGATGACGATATCGACTACGAAGCAGAAGCTCAGGATCTCGAGGAAGCGCATATCCATGGTCTTGATGATGTCGGCGGTATTGTTGGCGGCCGTCTTGGCCACATGCTGCAACATCATATGGGAGAAGGCCATGACGAGGACTTCGATGGCCATGATGAAATCCACAACATTGGCAACAACTACGGTGCTGAAGACGAGGAGGATGAAGATGGTAAGTGGCCCTTGGAATTCTTACCACAACTTCTGTGCCCCAAGGGACATTTTTTGGAACTCGCAAGGCCCATCGACAATTTGCAAGTATGAAAACTGACTTGACGCAGAAGACGAGGATGACGATGATGAAATGGACGAAGATGACTTCGGCTTTGACGAGTATCCCAGTAAGTAATTTTAAGTGAACATCTCATGATGAACCCGGTGACGTGCTGACTTTGAACTCCAAGACGAACCTCCGCCCCATGGAGTTTTCCCCCTTGATACTCTGGTCCTCGAACAACACGGTGGTGAGGGATTCTTTACTGGACCTCCCCGCCACCGACATGGGTTGCGAGATCACTTCCCTCCCCTTCCATTCCTGATGGGCCGAGATCACATGGCATCTTTGGGTGGTATGTCAACCCCCCCTTCTTTAATAGCCCCCTTGTCTCCACCCCCTTCCTCTATGATGAACCTAGCCCTAGCACAAGTCACTCGTGCATGGGCTCCCTTGTCTTTATCACGTTCTTCCTTTATGACCAACCCAGTTCTATCACAAGTCGCTCACGCATCTCATAATTTAGATGCACGAAACCCTGGTCGCCCAAGCGGTAATGAAGATGGTCTAAACCCCCTTCTGCGCCGCACCAACGACATTGGCCGAGACGCGTCCCCACGACCTGCGAATCCAAATCGCTTGATTCGTCTCCTCGGCGCTGGCCGTGGAGATAGTCCCATCTCGTTTATCAATGAACTCCTGTCTTCAACCCTTGGCCGCCACGGTAATCACCATGCCCTGCAATTTTCAATCACTAGCCAGGGTCCTGGAGGAGAAGTTCAAGAACTATCCTTGCCTTTGCCCCACCAACTTCGTGGAACTGAAAGCCGTCGAGAAACCTACAATGAGCCGTCACATGCCGCAATGTTCTCGACCGACACTACCAGTGATAGATGGTTGGATGAGGCTAAGATGATTTTTGGCGCTTCCACGAACGACAAAGCCACCCGACTCCAATTTGCGGTGCTCTCGCACCTTATTCCTCCTGCCATTGAAGCGGAAAAGGAGAACAAGAAAAGGGAGGCTGAAGTGAAGCGCAGAATTGAGGAAGAGCGCAAGAAGCGAGAAGAAGAGGAGCGCAAAGCTAGGGAAGCGAGAGAGGCGCAAGAAGCCGAAGAGAAAGCGGCAAAGGAAAAGGCCGAGGCTGAAGAACGCGAACGAGCTGAAGCTGCAGCAGCTGAACTTGCTGCACAAGCAGCAACAGAGGCTAACGAGGAGAATGAGATTTCCACCACAGACGATGCGATGGAAGGCGTCGAGTCCACAGGCGCCTCTCCAGCCGATGCTCACGTAGAAGCAGCGAGTGATCAGCCTCGAGTTCTGACTACTATTCGAGGAGAGCAGGTTGATGTTACCGAGTTAGGTATTGACGCAGACTACCTTGAAGCGTTGCCTGAGGAGTTCCGAGAAGAGGTTATTGCCCAAACCATCAGTCAACGGCGTTCTGCTGCTCGAGAGGATGCCCCGCGTCGCCAAGGAGAACAGGGTGAAGTGTTCCAAGAGTTCTTAGACGCTCTCCCTGAAGAACTCCGACAAGAAATAGTCCAACAGGAAAGGGCGGAACAGCGTCGTCGTGACCGCGACGAGGCGAGAAGACAAAACGCAGCCCCTGGCCACGAGGCCGCTCCGCAGGACATGGACCCGGCAAGCATCTTGATGACATTTCCACAGGATCTTAGAGAGCAGGTTCTCATGGAACAAGGTGCCGATATTATGGATTCACTGCCGCCTGATTTGGCTGCAGAGGCAAGACGACTTGTCCGCCACCACGGTGGTGGTGGTCCGCGCGAGATCGCCAATCCATACGAAGCTGGCCGTGAGAACCCGCGTCAGCCGCCTGGAGAGGCTGCCGAGACCAGCACCAAACCTCAACGCAAGATCGTGGCTCAGATGTTGGATAAGTCCGGCGTAGCAACGTTGCTGCGTCTGATGTTTATCAATGTCAAGGGCGGATCCCTAGAAGGCTCCTTGAGACACGTCTTCAAGGATATTTGCGAGAACAAGCAGACCCGTCTCGAGGTCATCAGCACCTTACTGCAGATCCTTCAGGATGGAACAACTGACGTTGATGCTGTGGAACGCAGTTTTGCGCAGCTTTCTATCAAGGCGCGACAGCCTAAAGCCGAAAAAGAAGGCAAAACCCCACAAAGCCTCAAGCGCAGCCTTACGGGACTGAACACAAACCAGCTTACTCACACCGGATCTGAGACCTCGCCGGTACTGATCGTACAGCAATGTTTGGATCTTCTTTGTTATCTCGCCGCCGAGGACGTCCACGTTCCTGCTGTCTTCCTCACGGAACAGGACACTGTGGGCTTGACGCTGAAACGTACCCTCAGCCGAAAAGGAAAGGGCAAGGAATCCAAGGTTCACAAGTTCGCCATCAACTCTCTTCTTGCCCTGCTCGATCGCGACTTAGTCGTGGAGAGCTCATCCATTATGGACAGTCTTTCTCTGGTGCTCAGCAGAATAACCTACCCGCTTCTGAGTCTCGACAAGAAATTGAAGGAAGGCGCCGAAGCCATCAAGGACTTGGAGAAGAAGATTGCAGAGAAGGAAAAGGAGCCTACCACTGCTCCTATCGACGAGGTAGCCGAAACTACAACGACGAACGCTGAACCCAATCCCGAGACTTCGGCGGCGCAGTCAGACGATGCATCCGCTACTCAAACAGCGCCTCCTGATTCTGAAGCCACCAAAACTGACGAGGCTGCTACTAAGACGACGACCGAGGACTCTATTGCAAAATTGCAGGACCGCAAGCAGTTTATCCAGAAACGCATCAAGACATATGTCCCGCCCGTTATCCCCGTGCACAACCTTACTCTCATCATCAACATTTTCGTAGCACGAGAATGCAGCTCCAAGACCTTCAAGGAGACTCTTTCTGCCATCAAGAACCTGTCTCTTATTCCTGGCGCTATGGGCGTATTCGGCCAAGAGCTTGCCCGCCAAGCGCGAGTGTTGAGCGAGAAGATCGTCGTTCATTTAGACGAGCTTTTGCCTCACATTGAAAAGGCATCTACTGGCACGGAGATCCAAGGCGTTGCCCTGGCCAAGTTCTCGCCGGGCGCTGCCGACCAAAACAAGCTTCTCCGTGTCTTGACGGCTCTGGATCATCTTTTTGCCCAGAAGAAGCCCGAGTCATCTGATGATTCGGAGCCCAGCAATGAGACCAAGAAGCAGGACTTGCTCGCTACTCTCTACCGCAATACCACGTTTAATGCCCTGTGGGATAGACTAAGCGCCTGCTTGAGCGCGATTCGCCAAAGGGAGAGCCTTATCAATGTGGCGACCATCCTTTTGCCGCTAATTGAGGCTTTGATGGTTGTCTGTAAGGATACAACGTCGTCCGAGGCACTGGCACAGGGTGAAGCTTCGGAGATGCTGTTGTCGAGCCCGCCACCCGAATCTCACAACATGGCCAGCCTTTTCTTCAAGTTCACCGAAGAGCACCGCCGCATCTTGAACGAGCTTGTACGCAATAACCCTTCGCTTATGAAGGGCACTTTCTCGCACCTCGTCAAGAATCCCAAGGTCTTGGAGTTTGACAATAAACGAAACTACTTTAACCGCAGTGTCCACAACCGCAGCCAAGTACCGAATGGGCGCAGCTTTGGCACTTTGCAGCTTTCCGTCCGTCGCGAGCATGTGTTCCACGACTCATTCAAGTCACTATACTTCAAGAGTGGTGACGAGATGAAGTTTGGCAAGCTGAACATTCGTTTCCACGGCGAAGAGGGTGTCGATGCTGGTGGCGTTACCCGAGAATGGTTCCAAGTCTTGTCGCGCCAGATGTTCGACCCCAACTATGCTTTGTTCGTGCCCGTCTCCAGCGATCGTACCACCTTCCACCCGAACAAGCTTAGTGGTATCAACGACGAACATCTCATGTTCTTCAAGTTTATCGGCCGTGTCATCGGAAAAGCCCTGTACGAAGGGCGCTTACTTGACTGCTACTTCAGCCGTGCGGTATACAAGAGAATCCTCAGCAAGCCCGTGTCGGTCAAGGACATGGAGTCGTTCGACCCCGAATACTACAAATCACTCGTTTGGATGCTGGAGAACGACATCACTGATATTATCACTGAGTCGTTCGCGGTCGAGGACGATGAGTTCGGAGTGAAAACGGTCGAAGATCTGATCAAAAATGGACGCGATATCCCTGTGACGGAGGAGAACAAGAACGACTACGTTCGCCTGGTTGTCGAGCACAAGCTGCTCAAGTCGGTGAAGGACCAGATGGAACATTTCTTGAAAGGTAAGACTTCTCCCCATTCATTGATTCGATGTATTCAGTTCATTTTGCTAACTTTGACTGCGTTCTAGGCTTCCACGAGATCATCCCGGCAGAGCTCATTGCCATTTTCAACGAACAAGAGCTCGAACTCCTCATTTCTGGTCTGCCTGACATTGATGTCGACGACTGGAAGAGCAACACCGAGTATCACAACTACACTCCATCCAGCCAACAGATCCAGTGGTTCTGGCGCGCTGTCCGATCCTTCGACAAGGAGGAGTTGGCCAAGCTGTTGCAGTTCGTCACGGGCACAAGTAAAGTACCTCTCAACGGGTTCAAGGAGCTTGAGGGTATGAACGGTATCAACCGATTCAACATCCATCGCGACTATGGCAACAAGGAGAGACTGCCCAGCTCGCATACCTGCTTTAACCGTAAGTTTTTCAGCCTGCCTCTACATTCTGATAAGTTACTAATAGCCCCCAACAGAGCTTGACCTCCCCGAGTACGAGAGCTACGATACCCTTCGCGCGCAAGTCATCAAGGCTATCACAGCTGGCAGTGACTACTTTGGATTCGCCTAAGTAACAGCGATCACTTTCTCCCCCATGGTCCCACGTTGGCCTTGGCCGTGGCATCACCGGAGCCGCATGATAATGATGTATTGTTTTGTACGACATAGTAGATTCAGGGCAACAACAGGAGGCGGCGAATAGCAGCATGCATACTTCTGGTACTTACTGGCTTTCTTTTTCTTTCCTTCTGAGCATTTTCACAAAAAGGGGGCATGGACGCGAGTATGCGATGGTCCACGCCAGCGGAGTGCAGGCCGCTGGACGTTGGTCAACATTGCAGCTTGGCGGCGTTACCCCCCGTTTTCGCAATATGCATGGTGTAGATTAGGTTTTGCTCCTTCTTTCCCCAGTTAGGCATGATTATAGTTCTCAATAGAGGCGGATGCATTCCCTACTCCCCAATCGCTTGTTGGTGCCCCGTAAATGAATGTGATATGTTGCAGGATATGTGTTGCCACTTGCGGGTGCCATCTCGTCTGGATTGCTTCGTCGACCGCATTGTTCCATGATGACATTTTTATCCGATATTTCATGACATGCCCATGGGCTGCGAGTTGTTCGATGGCTCACAGACGAAGATACCGGCCTGTCTAGTACTTGGCTGATTTGCCAGCATGCACTAGTATTATCATGATTTGGTCTACAAGGCTTCGCTGGCTTGAGGCATCTAACAGTTCAATAGAAAGCGAACAGAAGCATATACCCGCTGATGTTACAGATGTGAAGTCTGAGCACTACGGTCGAGATCTGAGAATCTTAGCGGCACGTCGTTTCTTGATGCAGTTTGAACCGAGAATCAATTATGGGTGGCGTATTGCTGTTTGATACGATCATCTCCTGAGTGTCATTTCAAAACTATGGATGTTCGTACCCCATGAAGGTGATCATCCTTCGTTAGGTAGTTATATGGAATGCAGCCATGTCGGGTGAAAGCAGATAGCAATTGACCATATGGCCCTGCACTTGGAACTTAACAGTGTCATCGACTCTCCTACGTACTTTAAGCAAACGCGGCCGATCCATTGAATCCTCCTGTCTAAGCCTGCGCTGACTGCTTTGTTAATAATATATCAAGTTTCTCTGTCTGAAGCCCTCTTTGAAAGCGGCAAGTCCAGAACTTTACGGTTGCCTTCTTCGTGTAATTCCATCACTCCGCAGACGGCAGCGAATCGGGGCTTAGGAAGGTGATGTTCCAGCGCGGAGCGGTATGGTGTGTACGTGCACATCACGAATGAATCTCATGCCAAATCGAGTTCTCTTAGTCCGCAGAGAACCTCCATGATGGGACTGTACAGCTCTCACCCAGTACCAACAGGCTCGGGCCGGGATGAGAAAACAAGCTTGTACTTGATGATCTCGACGATCTCGAGGTCCTCTGCAGATGATGAGGGTTCTTTGGAGGAAGCACCGTCCGTCATTTCCGTGTCCGCGTCCGCGTTGGCGGCTCGCTTCCGGATAACAGCCATGGCGCGGGGCAGCTTCTTGACCTCGCCCGTCATGCGCTGGTGCTGGCCGATGTACATGTGCACGCGCTTCATCCAGGCGGTGCTGGTGGGGTCCAGGGCGTTTGGGTCGTAGTCCGGGAACCAGACGCGGCCGATGGGGATCTCGGGGGCGTTGTTGTTGTCATCCTCGGCCCCGACGTGGTAGGGCAGGTTGATGGTGCCCTGCAGCTCCAGCAGCGCCAAGCCCGACGGGGTCTGGATTAGGGGTGGGAGCGGGTTGGCGACAGAGTCAGTGGTGGTGGTGGTGGTGTTAGAGGGGGCTTGACGCGGATAGAGCTGGACGGAGGTCGCCATGGCTGCGGGCGGCGTGGAAGCATGCAAGTGGCACACTCACTTCGCCGACTGACGGTGGAATGTGGGTTTGAGAAGGGATCACATGTAAGTATATGCAGTTGTTACTTCAGATTGCCATGTTGCGTTGCTTGATCCATGAAGGGGTCCGGACATATAATATGTTAGGTACTTGGCCAATTAAATTGGATCAACAGTTCGAGTGTCCCACTTAGCTGACGCTGACTTGGGAGACTGGGAGCCAGGCAGCCCGGAGTTGAGGTACCTTTTCTTATCGAGCTGCTGCTAACCTTACTAGCTGATAACGATAATGCCTGGCATCTGGGCTATCAAAGAAGCTTGAGGTTCTCAATTGAAGAGTCCGTGCACCAAGCCCTAGATACGTACCTTTTGCTCGAGCAAATGCACGGACCGGAAAAAGCTGGGCCAATCTTATCAGCCATTTTCCCACACAATTACTGCGAGTACTGAAAAATTGGCCGTGGAAAAGTGGCCCGCACCCTGCCCACACCCACTTTGTCAATTTCCGTGTGTATTGCTCTGGTCACGATCTTTTTTCTTTCGACCTCCGAAATCTTTCACTCGATCGTACTAACCCCCCCGACCAGCCCAGCTTCTTTCGAGTCGACTCGCCCACATCGACCGCCAACATGAAGTTGAACATCTCTTACCCTGCCAATGGCAGCCAGAAGCTCATCGAGATTGAGGATGAGAGAAAGCTCCGTGACTTCATGGAGAAGCGCGTACGTCCGACCTGATCCAAACAAGCGAGCCTTCGAAAATTTCCGACGAGCGCCGTTATTGCTGTACTGCGCGATGGGACTTCGAGATAGACGAAATATTCTTCTGCTATTTCTACCGAACCGAACACCACATCAAACAGCCATCATCAATAACGCACTCGCCGGTCGTTTTCTGCTCGCTATCATATTACATATTACATCGACCCGAACATGTACTGACATTACTGGCTTGGAACAGATGGGCGCTGAAGTCCCCGGCGACAACCTCGGCGATGAGTTCAAGGGCTACATCTTCCGCATCACCGGTGGAAACGACAAGCAGGGTTTCCCCATGAAGCAGGGTGTCATGCACCCTACCCGTGTCCGACTTCTGCTGTCCGAGGGCCACTCCTGCTACCGCCCCCGCCGCACTGGTGAGCGCAAGAGAAAGTCCGTCCGTGGCTGCATCGTCGGCATGGACCTGTCCGTCCTCGCTCTCTCCATCGTCAAGCAGGGAGACAACGACATCCCCGGTGTCACCGACGTCGTCCACCCCAAGCGCCTGGGCCCCAAGCGCGCCACCAAGATTCGCCGATTCTTCTCCCTCAGCAAGGATGACGATGTAAGTTTCCAACAACACATCGTCGTCGCCTGCCCGGTCGTTGTTGCTGCATGTGGCTGAAGCTATCGGCCACTGCATCCTATACCACCGGGTAGAGACTGAGATGTAGGATGTCAAGAAATAATGAGACAGCAAGACTAATTGCGCAACACATATAGGTCCGCAAGTACGTCATTCGACGTGAGGTCCAGCCCAAGGGTGAGGGCAAGAAGCCTTACACCAAGGCCCCCAAGATCCAGCGCCTGGTCACTCCCCAGCGCCTGCAGCACAAGCGCCACCGAGTCGCCCTGAAGCGCCGCCAGGCCGAGAAGGTCAAGGATGAGGCTGTATGTTTTCTCCTCTATATAAAACTCACCCACATCTAGACCAAGGTACTGACATACTATCTCACAGTCCGAGTACGCCGCCATCCTGGCCAAGCGTGTCTCTGAGGCTAAGGCCCAGAAGGCCGAGTCCCGCAAGCGCCGCGCCAGCTCCATGCGCAAGTAAAAATATCAACCTCTCGTGCCATAGGCGTTAGGGTTTTTCTTCGGGTGTCTACATAGTACTCCTCCTGGGCTGCGTACGGTTCTTGCATTCGCCACGTTCGATCTGGGAATTGAGACGTTTACTGGCAAATCGAGGGCATTTGTCATAAGGCCTGGCATGGTCTAGTGTTTTCGGACGTCTTTTTACGAGGTTTACGACATGACCACTGGCCCGATGAGAGAGCTAGATAGACGACGGAAGGTGTATTCTCGGTATAAAAATGGATGATGATTCCCGGAATAATATCTGCATTCCACCTTTTTTTCTCATGATGACACGTCCCGTCCGCTCCTCAGTCTTCCTTCCGTGTTCTTTGCCCACTACTCTGACATGTATTCAACTACTTCATTGCTGTTGCACCTATGGCTATCTACATTACCACTTCTACTGCACCTGCAGATAGGCCGTACGTGACAGCTACCTCCCATGCGTCTGGCAATCAACAAACCACACGAGACAATGTTGTAAGGGGCTTGCTATAAGACCCTTTGTCCGGCGAGGTACCTGCAGCGGTACCACTGCTGCTTGTGTGGGCTATTGCACTGGAGCTGAAATCTCTGTTGCAGGCCAGCAATCAATCAGCCAGTTGGTCACGTCGATGCTTGCATACCGTCTCTCACACCAGCTGCTGATTACATGGATCAGACACGGGATATTCCAACCGAGCACAATATACATGTATACCGTTTGCATTACTTTTACACTTGACTTGAGAAAACACAGCAAGGCCATCCATCTCTTGGGTAGCTGTGAGTTTGATCTTGGCAAGGACAGACGCTCAACAATTCTTCATTCTTGGACTACCACATCTCTGCATCTTTCTTCATGTTTAAGAATGCGAGTTACCAGCTCGATCAGATGTCGTCATATACATGCTTTGATTATTAGCAGCTGAAGTCGAATGCTTGTGTATACATCTGTTGTTGGGTCTTGTCCTAGTCTACCTAGTCTTAGAGCTGAATGTTCATTCTCAGGGGCGCCAATTGCCGATGATACATGAAGCACGCCACGCCTACGATCTTCGAAATTGAGTGAGCACTATCAGAAATCAGTTTCCTCTATATCCATAGATGGAATTCTTATCTGGAAAGTTGATGTCCCATCCGCGGATATGAAGGCCATATCTACAATCTCAGGTAGTCCTCTGCATAATCATAGGCAACGATTGTGTGAAGGGGCGTCTGTGCTGTTTGAGGCTCTAGACACTCACGAGAACAAAAAGATCACAAATTGTAATGGGCAAGTACACAACTATTTTCGCTTTTATATATCATTCCAGGCGAACTCCCTCTGCGAGAGTATCTGATGTCTCCGTAAGATGACGAAGAGGGGTAACCCAATGAAAAGACTCTTTTACTTCTTTTTCTTAACACAAAATATGCCAACCTAGATAATGCTACTATGTCCGACCCGTCCAGTAAGTCTCATACCCTAAGTGATGTTGGGGCATGGTTGGAGTCCATAGTCGTTTGTAGAATTTGTGAGATTTAACCCCCTGTTTAGCGCCCCGATATTCATTATCAAAGTGAACTTTCATCCTCTCCTTTCTCTGGCCGAGGATCGCATACCCTCTTCAAAGGGGGCTCGCTCCCTTCCCTTCTCCTTTCCCTTGTAACTTATGTGCATGTTACTTTCCCATTATGCCCTTCGTTCGTTAGCTACGAACGAACTAAGAAACCACAAAACCCTCTTTGTTCCTGTTTTACACAGCCGGGGCGTGGTGGAACAAGAAGCTGACGCTCTCGCCGTTGTGGGTGCGGCGGATGGCCTCGGCGATGGTGGGGCTGACGTCGATGACGTTGAGCTTCTTGCAGCGCTCCTGCTTGTCGCCCAGGGGCACCGTGTTGGTGACGACTACCTTGGAGAGGCAGCTGTTGTTGATGATGTTAACGGCGTCGCCGCTGAGGATGCCGTGCGTCACAATGGCTACGACCTCGGCCGCGCCGTTCTCCTTGACCGTCTGCGCCGCCTTGGCCAGCGTGCCGCACGTGTCGGCCATGTCGTCCACCAGGATGGCCACCTTGTCCTTGACGTCACCGACCAGCACCATGCGACCCACAACGTTGGGCCGCGGGCGCTCCTTGTGGATGAGGGCGAAGCCGCGGTCGAGGCGGTCGGCTATCGAGGTTGCTCTATTGGTATGCGAGTTAGCAAGCAAATTCAAGTTGAAGGCATCAGCGACCGCTTGTGCGTGCAATGTTTGCCCCCCTCTTTCTGCGCAATACTTCGCAACCACCCCCCACTATGGTTGACCTGCGCATACTGATGAAGTAGGAAGGGAGAGTAAGGTCTTACCTCTTGGCACCGCCGGCATCAGGACTGACAATGACGATGTCCTGGTCGGGGTAGTTTTCCCGGATCCAGCGCAGGACGCTGGGCTCGGCGTAGAGGTTGTCGACGGGTACGTTAAAGAAGCCCTGGATCTGGCTGGCGTGCAGGTCCATGGTGATGACGTGGTTGCAGCCGGCCGTCTGCAGCATGTTGGCGATGAGCTTGGCGCTGATGGGGGCGCGGCTCTTGTCCTTCTTGTCCTGGCGGGCGTAGGGGAAGTTGGGGATGACGGCCGTGATGCGGCGGGCCGAGGCGGTGCGGCAGGCGTGGATCATGATGAGCAGCTCCATCAGGCCGTCGTTGATGTTGTTAGGCGCCGTCGACTGCAGAATGAAGACATCTTCGTCGCGAACTGATTCTCCGACTGTTACCGAGGTTTCTTGGTTCGAGTAGTTGAGGGACATAGTCTTTGCGATCTCGATGCCCAGCCTAGAAGCGCGCGGGAGGATTTGTTAGCCATTTTGGTCCGGTAATTTGCTTGCGCATTGCTTGCGCAAATCGTTCTCGTGTTTGGCTCTGTCTCTTCGTCTCTTGTTCAGATTGCTCGCTGTTCGCTCTTGGCGCTTCTGCCCGTGTTGGAGCATTTGCCGGGCCGGTGATGTGTGTAACAAGTACTGCGTGGGGCATCCAGAATGAAGGGCAGACAGGGAAGAAGAATTGGGGCTTTGTGCCAATATTGAGGGGATGATTTCGTACCTGTCTGCAACACTCTTTGCCAGACTCGGGTGGCTATTGCCCGTGAGCAACTTGATTTCGTTGGCCATGTCGCCCATGGTGACCAAAAGAGGAAGGAATAACACAAGCGGTTGGCGGGCTACAGGCAAATAAAATAGCTTCGCCTTTCGTCGGAGCTTTCCTTGCTTTGCTTTTTCCCTCTGCCTATTTTTTTTCTCTTGTGACCCTTCGGGGTTAAAGTGCCAACGCAGTGCAACGGTTCTAAAGTCGTCACACGCCCAATCAGATGTCGCCGTGGGGGTGTTTTTTGTCTCGTTTCTCTAGAGTAATAAGCAGGTCAGCGGGAGGGGAGAACCAGTGGGAAAAGAGCCTCTCGCTCGTGCGGCGAATGGTTGGACGAACTGCGGGACAAAAAGACGGATTGAAGGACGGGATTGGGAACTGACGGTTTGCGACCTCGATGCAACTGCAATCAAAGGCGTTCCTGTGTCAAGCCGGAAAGGGAGAAATAAGTATATATATATTTTTTTGCACAGGCTTCAATCAACAAACGACAAGCCAAATTGAACGCGTACGTACGTACAAGCAACTTTGGTCTTTCCCTCTCTTTTTTTCTGGTTCTTGGGGGACTGACTTAGACTAGTGCAGTTTGGAGGGGCAGCACAAGATGTGACAAGCGATGACGGAACACAAGTCGGCTGCAGTCAAAAAGTAAGACAGGCAAGCTCCTTCGGGGATTGATGGCGAGCAATATTGTATGCAGTACGGTATTGCAGACCAAAAACACAAAAAAGAAAGGTGAAGAGAACTATGATGATGAGTCGAAGAGTTGTAGCAAGTGCCAGCAGCTTGGAGCTGTCACGGAAGCTCGCTTTGTCAAAGAAAATCCAAGATTCGTCTTGTCATGATGAATGCAATACCCAGAACAGAGGACGACGAAAAGTTTGCCGACTTCTTTTTCGTCCTGGCTGGCAGTGGCAGGTCCCTTCTCCGCCCCTGTCCAGTGTCTGGGCTGGTCCGTCCACGCCCGTCCACGCCCGTCCATACCCTTACTTTCTGGGCTCAGCACGCTAGACCTCCCTAAGACAAGCCTGGCTGTGGGGAAGGTGGGGTGTTTTTCCAATTGAGTTGGTCTGATGGCTCAGGTCAGTTGGAGAAAAAGAAGGGTTCTCGTTCTCGGCCCTCCAGTGAGTGTCATTCACTTTCGGCATCTTCTCATAGGGCCATTATCCATATCCATAGGCCATAGCAACTTGATGTTGCATTATCAGTTCCGTCAGCTCTCAGAATGACGCACATCGCGCATTCCCCTTTCTATTAACACCCTCACAAGCCAATTTTGTATTGCTTATCAAGTGAATAACTGGGCATTGACATGTGGTGAACAGAGAAGACAGAAGAACTGTTGTGAGCGAATACTGGTCGGTATTTGCTCACTCTGCGCTTTCCCCACTGCTCACAAAACATTCTACTTGCCATACATGGGCTGCGTGCTTCTCTGTCCTCCAGAGTCTCCCGCCTTCCCAGCTATCATTCCAAGAACTGTTTAGCTGCTTTGTGATTTCATGCTAGATTTCTTTCTTGCTCTTTCCTTGAACAGTATATGATTGAGCGGCAACGACATAGCCAGAGACCACCTAAGATAGCATCAGGCGGCAAGAAAGATGCGTATCTACTCAAATGAGGCTTGCATCTTGTTCCCGGTATTGGCACTCTGAGCCCAACCCGGGAGGTTTCTAGCGAAGACGTGGGCCGCAGGCTGCACATCGAGACCCCCCTCCATCATGGGTGCCTTGACGAAGATTCCGGCTTCAGCCTCAGAGTAGATGGCGCTGCCGCAGCGTCCGCAGAAACGGCGTAGAACTGTTTTACCCGAGTCGGTATTCTTGTCTATTTGGTGGCGTTGTGACATATCAGTATTATGTCCGTCTAGATGAGGGGGGTTGAAAGAGGGGAAGGGGGAATCCCAGGCAGATTGGTTGCCATAGACAGGCAAGTCAAGGCACGATGACTTATGGGATCAACTACAACATATACGCACCTTCATATGTCCTGACGTCATCGAGCCCTTTGGCGATGGTGACGGTGTCCTTCGGGTAGGCGAAGTTGACGGAGAAGGCCGAACCGCTGCAAGACTGGCAGTTCTTGCAGCTGCACGCCACTGATGCCTTGAAGTCGCCCGTGGCCTTGATTTCGATGGCTCCGCAGAGACAATTCCCGTGAGTAACCTTGTCAGAGGATGAGGCCATTGTTGGTGTTGCGGATGTATGTATGTAAGTAGTTTGCGAGAAGGCGGGGCACGGGTATTTGGGAGGAGAAGGGCAGGTTTGCTATGGCCGGAGAGACCTGCAGCATCTTGGGGTCTAAATATAAAACCGTGGCGTCGGGCCAGTGCACTGATCGGGACAAGGAATTCTATTTGCCTTGGTCTACGAAGTATGACAAACGTTCGGATCCGGCGCATACTGCGGAGCTTAAAGCCGACGACCTATGGCTTGGCAGCCCCCGACTATGCCGCATGATATCACCGCTTAGGTGGAGAGGAGTGCGGCATGATCGGCTGAGACTCAATACCCTTATACGATACTTATCTAGCTACGATAAGCGACGACATACTTGAGTAACGCAGCCTTGCCATCAAAGTCATATGTTCAATATCGAGTTCGTTACCCAAACCGGAAGCTACCAATCAATCAGACATAAGCTATGACTCGTGTGAAGTACGCTGCTTCTTTACATAAACTGCAATAGTAGTTTATGATCTGATCACTATTATCTAAACTTTATCGTGAGTAGTAAGATCGTAGTTTGAAATGTTACATACCAGAACCGATCTCGAAAAGCAGTGTGTACCTTGCAGAGAAAGTGAGATAAGTGGTTCGAGATACCGTCAACGTCTGGATATATCCCCATAATTATATAAATGGGGCGACCTAACACTTGACGATCCCGTTTCGATTTTGTTTCACGGACGTGGAAGCCCGTATTGATTGCCAGCGAAACGTATCTTCGAAATATATCATTGCCAGAAAAACGCAGTATTCGTTGAAGCGATGTCGTAATGGTCCTATCTCTGTTTTTGTTGCACAAGTAGTGGAAAGGACAATACTGGGGATTAAGATGATGGGATGTTCACGTGTTGGGGTTGGATCCAGATCTAGACTGGAGAAGAACCCGAAACAAGAATGCCAAGCCTTCATTGGTCCCTTACTCAGATTATCGGCAAAGCCGGCTAATAAGATGGGCGGCACACAGCACAGTCGAGTCGCACGCCGTAAGCAGGGCGACTTGGAGTAAGGAGCTTCTGCAAGGAGGTGCGAAGTGGTGTGAAGTAAGCACAGACATAAGATTGCCGGGAAGTGGCATGCGGTCCTTACTGCGTCTGCTGATAACCAGCAGCTTTCAAGTTTCAAATCCTCCATATAACGAGTCTCCCGGCTCCGCAAACAGGCTAGCCGGTGGATGGTGTGACGCCGATACTACCCCCTTTCAAACCGGGGTCGCTGTGATTGGCCCGAGAGTATACGAAACTCCCCGGCAGAAAAGGATGATAGATCTTGACTGCCGGTAGACAGCTGGAGAGGACAGCTTGTTTTATCATTACTTCATTCAATTTTAATTGACCAACGGAAAGGAAGAACGAACGGCACATTGCTATATCGTCCGGCCTCCTTTACCACACCATCGGGTCCTATTGCGGCGCATCCCAGACCATACACACACAGCGGCATACATATACACTCACACACGCCATGGTCAACGTCCTCGTCATTGGTAGCGCGCTAGTCGCCGCGACGCTGCTCTATAGTGTTGCCGGCCTATACACCAACTACCAAAAAGTGCGGAAAACGGGCATCCCCGTCATCGTCAGTCCCTTCTATACCTTCAACCCGCTATGGATCATTGCGCAGTCCTGGTTCGCGCCCCGGAAGTGGTTCCTGCCACTCTGTCGGCTGCTGCCCGAACCCTTCTCCCTGTTTACCCGGGTTGTCCTGATGGACTGGCCCAAGGAGGACGGCTGCGAGCTGCATGACCGTTTCGGCCCGGCGTTCTGGGTCATCAGCCCCGGAACAATCCAGCTCATGTGCTCCGATCCGGTGGCGAATGAGGAAATCATATCAAAATACAAAGCTTGGCCCAAGCCGCCGGAGCACGTTGGTAAGGCCTAGATGCCCATAAGACCCCTGAAATGAATACTCAAAGTACTGACCCCGGAACAGCTGCTTTGGGAATGTATGGCCCAAATGTCCTCACGGTAAGTACTTTCGGCTCTTGTTCATATCAGTGGATGCGAACAGCCAGCTAAACACGCGATATTCTAGGTTGAGGGTGAAGACTGGACGCGCCACAAGCGCATCATCGGCCCCTGCTTCAACGAGCGCACCAGCGTGCTGGTCTGGGAAGAGACGATGCGCCAAGTGCAAGAGATGCTGGACAGAAGGATTTTCGCGGACCCGGACCACACGCACAAGACTCTGTGCGAAGACAGCCGAACCATCGCTCTGCATTCCTTCATGGGCGTCGGGCTAGGGGCTCCCCAGGACTTCTCAACGGGCGCGCGCCAGAAGAGCGACGGGCGGCAGTTCTCGTTCCGAGACTCGCTGACCTCGGTGCTGCACGAGCTGATCCTGACTACGGTGGCCAGCGAGCTGCCGCCGGCGATTCTGAAGTACCTGCCCAAGTATATAAGCGAGAAGAAGATCGCGTTCGACGAGGCGGGGCTGTATATCAGTGATCTCGTCAAGAAGCAGGAGGAAGCCAGTGTGACCAACGGTTCAGGGGCAGGATCGGAATCCGCTGACAAGAAACGCAACACCTTTCTCGCGACGCTCGTCTCCAACGCCCGAGACGACGCGACTGCCGCGGCAGCAGAAGGAGCCAAGGGGGCGGTGGGAGGAAATCGCAAGACCGGTTTCTCCAAGCAGGACCTGATGGGCAACATGTTCGTCATGAGCTTCGCGGGCCACGACACGACAGCCTCGTCGCTCGCGTTCACAGTGGGTATGTTGGCGACGCGGCCCGACTACCAACGCTGGATCCAGGAGGAGATCGACGGAGTCCTGGCTTTGGGCATCGATCGGGGTGACTACAAGAACCTCTTCCCCAAGCTGAAGCGGTGCCAGGCTCTCTTGTTCGAGACGCTGCGGGTATTCCACCCGGCGCTGCTGGTGACGCGACAGGCGACGACGGATAATCAGATGAACGTGGTGCTGTCCCCTGAAGACAGTGCTCAGAAGACTGCGATACAGGTCCCCGCAGGAACTTTGGTTCATGCGAACCTGCACGCCACCTACATGTCCCCGAAGCTCTGGGGTCCGGACTGTGAAGAGTGGAAACCGAAACGCTTTATCATCCCCGCCAACACCGAAAAGCCCGGTTGGCCCGAGTATAGGCCCGAGCCCGCCGGGCAGACGGCGGAGAAGCTGGTGGCTCCGCCGCTCGCGTTGAGCTCTTTTTGGTCCATGGGTCCGCGCATCTGTCTGGGGATGAAGTTCTCGCAGGTAAGCCAACGACGACAGCAAGCTTCATCTTTGAAGAAGAGGCTCGAACTAATCCGATTTACTACCTAGGTTGAATTCGCAGTTGCCATGTTCACGGCCTTCTCGCAGGCTAGCGTTGATCCTGTGCCCAGGCCCGAAGTAGTCGCTAGGTCCAGCTCCGCGGAGGCGGCTGTACAGGAGGCGCGCGTGGAACTGAAGGGGGTCCTGGATCGATCAGGTTTCGGGACGACGGGACCGCTGCTGCATATTACAGAGCCGGAGAAGATTGTGCTGCGGTGGCACAAGAGGTGAAACGGGTGATAAGAACAGGTTACTGCAATCAGATGCGATGGCCATAATTGAATGAAACATGACCATGTGTTGGCCGATCAAACCGATCCGTGATTTAGAGATGTCGTACAATCTTGTTAAAAACCCTGACGTGGAGATGGGGGACATCCGACCGTCAGATCTTGTATGAATTGGAAAGAAGACGGTATGGCTAACATACACCTGAGTGATGTCATTCAAGTTTTTGTTTCAAGTATGTGAGGTTTTATTTATGTCTAACAGCTGACGATCCCTTGGTTGAGCCACACATGCCAGGGAGCATCAGCAATGTTGAATGCGGTATGTCCCTCTCTCCCTGCCAAGGGACAAAGAAAAGCTACTAGTCTGCAGTTTCCCAAACAAACAATGAGGCATCTATCACCTATCATCTCAAAGATCAACAAGCTCAATTGGAACCTATCGGCTGTGTGGGACCTGAGAAGTCAACATCATGTCGGGATACCGCAGCTATGGCCAACAAGGGCCGCCGCCGCGGACTGCGCTCCGACGCTCCCCTTTCCTGATGGACGATGAAGATGAAGAAGAATACGATCACCCATCTTACTTAGGCCATGAGAACACGACCGCCTTCATGTCATCGTATCAACAGAGCAATGAGGACTTATTACGGCGTCGCTCTGTTCCCATCTCGCCTGGGAATCGGCTATACCCAAACCAATCCTCATACGAGAATTATGAACATTACGAAGATATGGACCACTACGAGTCCGAATCGACTATAGCTGCTGAAGGGCACCATTACTCTAATTGCATCCTACCCCCGCCTGCCACATCTGCCCACTTCTCTGCTCAAGAGGACGACGGCGACAACCGCTTCAACAATACTTCGCCGTCGCCCCCTGCGACTTCCATTGAGAGCAGCGACTCTGTCCAAGCTCCCCGCCGCCAGTCCAAGAATGGCCGAAGTACTCGCTCCAGCATCTCCACTTTCGTCGCCGAGTCCCTCCGCCGCGCCTCACAAGCCGTCGACACCATAGTCAAGAGCAACTTCGGCACCAAAGCTGCGGAGTACTGGTCCTTCCTCACCGAGGACTGGCTTCGCGGCCTAATCTTCTCGGCCACCGCCACCGTCGTGATTGCCGGATCGATGTACTACGCTGACCTGCACCCGGACGATGAAGTCGGCTACGCGGCCTTCGTCCGTGAGCTTGGCCGACTTCCCGAGCACCTGGCCCACGCCTTTCGGCAGGGTCAGCGACTCGCCGCCCTCAAAGCGCAGGCCAAGTTTAACATTACGGAGTACTTGGACTACGGGGGCGGGTTTGCGCCCGCGTTTGAGAGGGGGCCCTGGCGCATCTATGGGGAGTTGCTGCGTGATGTCGAGATGGAGACGTGGTTCGATGAGGTGCGGGCAGTGGATGATGTGGTTTCGGCGCTGTGGGCGGGGTTGCCGGCCATCTCGGGTGTCGTGGTTCCAGGGACGGAAGGAAACAGTGGTCAGACCAATGGCAATGCCGGGGGTGTCGTTCACCAGCCCCTGCCCATTACGGTTACTGTTACTTTCCCCGGAAGTGGAGGAGGCAAAGTCTTGAAAGAGCACACGGCAAGAAAATCTGACAAGACGAAAAAGAATAAGAAGAAGAAAGGCGAGAAGGATGGCGGTGATAACGAAGAAGACGAGAATACGAAGGCTGTTATGCGCCGCCTCAAGATCCGTAGTGCCATCGACATACGGTCCACCATGCGCAAGCGCGCCGAAGCCTACTTCGAGAACTTTCTAGCAGGCCGCGCGGTAGTGATCGGACAAGCCCTCGAAGATGCGCGCCGGTTCAGCGAGCTTGTCGAGTCCCACGTTGTCTCCGAAGAGGGTTCACCATCCTCCACCAAGAAGGTCGGGCCTGCTTTCTACTCCGACGTGGCCGCCAAATTCGGACCATCAGTATCATCAGCCAAGAAGGCTCAGAAGAACAAAGACGAGTTCCCGGAAGTAAACGTTTTTAACCGCACTAACTACATACTAAGCTACGCGGGCCTCCACCTCACCGACCGGCTCCTCGAGACGCATCAGTCTCTCTACGCTGCCGCGCGACCGGAGCCTGCCGATCTGCCCGACGACCTCAAGGGCAAGACGTCCTCCATCTTCGGAGCGTCTGAACCGAATACCCTTGGAGCCCTCGCGGCCCTCCGCCGCGCGCGCGACGTCGAGATGGACATCTTACAAGACCTGGTGGCGCAGAGCGCGTATGGCCCCATCATCGCCGACCCCGCGCTCCTCCCTCTGTCGGCATCGTCGTCGTCAGCGGCTATCAACAGGCTCATCGACAAGCTAGAAGGGCTGGAGAGGATCCTGCAGAGCGTGGGGCGCAACCTAGCGTGGGCCAACGAGCGCTTCGCATCGCAGGTGACGGCGGAGAGGGGCAAGCAGTTCCGCCCCAAGCCGCCAGCGGGGAGCGTGACGGGGACGTCGGCGGACATGGACGAGCTCGAGCACGCCGACGAGATCGACATGGTGAGGTACGTGCCCCTGGTGTGGAGCCAGTCGGCCGCGGAGCTGGTGGAGAGCTGGGGGCGCGTGTTGGATGGGACGGCGGACGCGCGGGGTTGGGCCGTGGAGCACGAGCGGGAGCTTGCCCGGAAGAGGAGGGGCGAGGATGGTAGCGATGCTACTAAGGGGTCCGCGGTGCGGAGGTGGAGGGTGGGCAACTGTGCGGGTGCGTCGTGCTATGGGGATATCTTGGCCAACAGCCCTGCTGCTATTGGGGGCGGTGGGAGGGGGGAGGAGAAGAAAAAGAAGAAGTCGAAAGGATGGTTCTGGCAGAAGAGTGAAGAAGAAAAGACGGAGCGGCAGTGGCAGACACCCCTTTCGGGCTCCGCCGACCAAGAAAAAGTAGAGAAGGGCGACAATAAGGAAAACACCCCAGAAAGGAGGGCTACCCGGGAGAAGCTGTGCTGTGGTTACAGTATGCATAACGAGTGGGCAGATATCCTCATGTACGGAGACAAGCAGTTTACGTATCAGGACTTGTACAGCGGACACCAGGAAGGGGCTTTGGTTTAGATCAGTTCATATAATTGATTCATCAACTTGGTTAATGAGGGAACTCAAGCATCGAAAGCATCGCAGTGCGACGAGTAAACCGAGAGATGTTTATCTCGAATCAATGAGCTGAACAGTTGGTTATATTGCCCCATGTGGTGAGAAACCACCAGAAACTCTTCATTCTCATGTTGCCACTCACTTTCGTCCATTCGCCATCATCAGTCTGGTCAATGCCACATTCCTTTTTTGGGGCTACATTTTCGGCTGCGAGACTTATGAATAGAACCTTCGTTCTTCAAGGGGAGTGCCCAAATAAATCTGCGCCTGGGGCCTTAACTCCTCGCTGTCATCATTATCTCTTATTATGGGCACCTTGCGGCCGCCGGGGCGAGGTTGTGTCGGACCGCCTGGTCCTTCGCCGTTGTCGTGATTATTGTTATTGTTGCGATGCATACAGGTGCCGCACGTCAGATCCACCGAGTCTCCAAAGGCCAGGGATGTTGAGTGTAGGGACTCGTCAATGGTCTCATCATCTGGATCGTCGCCGCCGTCGCTGCCACCGTCGTCAGCCGATGATCTCTGGGAGTCCTCCTCCTCCTGTGCAGGAAATGGTTCGTCTTCTTTACCTTCGTTATTGCCATCATCGTCATCATCATCCTCAGAAACCTGGGCAGCTTTCTTGCCTTTGCCTTTACCCTTATTCGGCACTTTTTTGCGCGTCGTCTGGGTGGTGGAATCAGTGCTGGCGCTGGTGACACGCGGCTTCTCCTCTTCTTCATACTCTGCCTTGTTGTTACCACCAGCAGCGGCAGCCGCAACGACAGTCGCATCCTTGTCCCAATAGACCTCTAGCTGACACGTCCTGCGTTCAAGCGACTTGACGGAGGCAGCTGTGCTGGCATTGAAACACTTGAAGCCCTTGTCCTTGGGGGTGCGCGCCAGTAATGTCTTACCCGAGCCGGCCGGGGCGAGCCGCGCGACGAGGTCCGAGATCTTGGCGGTTTCGGGCAGTGTGGCCATGTAAAATAAGGGTGGCCAGGGGGAACCGATAGTGTGATCCACGACAGCAAAGCTGAGCTCAGAGACGCCGCTGGGGCAGATGTAGATGTTCGGCATTTCGTTCATGGCCGCTGGGTGATGAAAAGGAGGCCTAGCATGCTGCTGGTGAGCTGGGGCTCCAGGAGGAGGAGGAGGCGGATGCGGATGCGCGAAGCGTGCCGGCATACCGACGACGGGTGGTGGAACAACACCAACGGCCCCGTGAAGGTGGTGGTGGTTGTGATGAAACTCGGGAGGAGGAGGGGCTGGGCCGCCCCCGAAGTTGGCGAGGACGTAGTTGACAGAGCCCGGGACGGTGAAGCTCCGTCTTGACTGCTTGCGATTATCTTGTTGACACTCTGGGCAGCCGCAATCGTCGATTTTGCCGTCAGGTACTGGGCGCATTATCGGCGGAGGGGGATGGTGGTGACGCTGGTAGGCGTTGAAGTAGTGGTCCATGTTTTTGAGCTGTACAAGGTCGTGGGATTTGTTGTCATGTGTCTCGTTCTTGTTCCTTTCATTCTTCTGAAGAGGTTGCTCCAGCTTACCCTTCTTATACCTCTTCCTCGCGGCTTTGAAGCACTTTGGACAAGGCCACAAAAAACACATGGTCGTCGACGGGGAGATATCACCTTTCAGGCTTGATGAGACTGAGGAAGGATGTAAATGTCTCTGCGCGAAACAAGACCCTTGAAACACATTATTGCTTTAGTTCCGTCTTCAGGCTATGAAATATTGCTTCTTGATTGCTATGTTGCTTGGGTAATGTATGGAGTGAAGAAGAGGTGAGCCCTCAGGCAATACAATTATGGTCATTGTTTCCCAGGACCAAACAAGTATCACACACACACACGCACAGAGGATACCTTATATATATATACACTTATGTCAAACAGTATATGTTTCTTGAAAAGAACTTGCTTGAGGTCCATCGCAATGATAAAATGTGGCTTCGGTCAACATAAGGGATGACGGGTCTATACCAGGGCCTCATGCACTTCCTGTAGGGTGAGGTGATTGAGGCGGCATTTTTTTTTATATATGTAAGCGACAAATAAGGTTAATGGGCTGCTTAATTCGGGTAGCTAAGAACCTCATAATATGCACAAGAAAGTATGGGCAATGCATGCGGCCGTCTGACAAAGACATTGATGGCCTGTCTCGTTTATGCAGACGACGATGATGATGTAAGGTTGCCTGCTTCCTTAAGTTCCTACCTAAGTAAGTACGTAGAGTCTGTAGGTTAGGCCCCTGGAAGTTTTAGCTGAGCCGCATGCCTCCCAATTGCCAGGTGTCGGGAAATCTTTGCAACCGACATACCGAGTCAGTCAGCCGCCTCTAAGGTTGCCAGGTTGCCTCCTGCCTCCCCATTCTCCAGGCCTGGTTGCTAAGGCTAGGGGATCCACCAGAACTGGACAGCTAAACTGTTCAACCACCACCTGGCCTGTACGCTTTTTGGCGCTGACTTTATCTCCAGCTTTTGATTGCCAAGCCGAAGCACCTACGCACTCTAGAATTTTTGTGGACAGGGCCCTCTTCTATCTTTCTCCATTACCTTCCCTATCGCAACTGAAAAGGCCACTCTTCACCTCGCGCATCTATCTTCTTTCACTTCTGGTGTATCCTTCACTCGACAACCTCACCTCTTCACCTGTACTATTCTTCGCCAATCCGGCCTTGCCTCTGACCATCAACCGCCAACATGTTCGGCCTCAGCCCCCAAATGTATGTACAATTCTTGTTCTCTGTCGCGTGCCGTATGGCCATCAGGCCAGTCGCAAAGGTGGCGTAGAGTGCATGAAGCTAACACTATGCGATTCTGTAGCGAGAACCTCGTCATCATCCTCGGAACGATGCAACTCGCCAAGAAGATCCCCTTCGAGGACCCCAATGTGCTCAACATGTGCCGCGCTCTCTACATTGCCAGCAACTTGATCATTGCCGGCCTGTACCTCTGGGTTCAGCTGAAGATCAACAAGAACAAGGGTATGCTCGCACGCCATCCTTTGCCGCGCAAACCATCGCTGCGGGCAATTTCGGACTCGAATAACAGCAGCTGACACATCAATTCTAAACAGATATGACCACCCTCAAGTATGTCGAGCCTGCCCCCATGGGCTCAACTGAGGAGCCTAAGCTCGTCACCACGACGATCCACGCGTACGACTCGGCCCAGATCAAGACTTCGTTCCGGTCACAGATGATGGGTGTCGCCATGATGGCCGGCATGCACCTGTATATGAAGTACACCAACCCCCTGATCATCCAGTCGATTATCCCTCTCAAGACCGCCCTCGAGTCCAACCTGGTCAAGATCCACATCCTCGGCCACCCCGCCAGCGGCGACCTCAAGCGTCCCTTCAAGGCTGCTGCCGGCCTCATGGGCGGCCTGCAGCAGGGCGCCCCTCAGTCCGACAAGAAGGCTGTCGAGGCTGCCGAGCGCGCCGGCCGTGGTGGTGCCAAGGAAGAATAAGCGAGTGTACTACTATTGTAACTCGAGGAAAATGCAATGAAAAGTTTACACCATTGACGTCTGGTAAAAAGATGGTCGTGTGGTTTCGCACTGTTTATTCATCCTAATATGATCTATTACTTGGTTAGATGCCCAATGAAGTATAGAATGGGCGCGATTTGCCTGCCCCCAAGCTGCCAAGCTCTCGCGATATGTACATCTGCTTATGTGCCACGCATGTGAATAGTAAAAGTTCACGTCACCAGAATCGAGTAGTGAAGCTGCCATAGTTACTGCGGCATGCTGATATAAGGTACTGCAACAATTGCCCCTGAACGACGAAAGTATAGGCAAATTAACTAGGAAACAAAATGAGACAGCGTCTTAATTGACATCTTCGCAAAAAAGCGCTGACCAAAATTGGGCGGCTTGGTGGCGATCGGTAACCGGTGGGTCTCAGGGTCCGACGTCACCAGGGTCGAGCTGTAGGCAGTCAATGACCCGGACTCTTTTTTCTTTATCAATCATCATTCTTTAGATCCTGCACGGAAGCCTACGCATTCTTTCTCTATTGACTGATTTGTAATACCTCCAAAGAACATAATCATACCGTCTCTCGCTTGTAGTCTACGCTTTTCAACAAAAGAGAAAAAACAGCAGCAGCAATGCCGCGACCATCTACACCTCCCCGTGCGCTGGACCCCTCCAAGGCCGTTGTTGCGCCTCCGACACCCGAAGTCGCTCGTCGGATAGTGAGTCGCATGAAACATTTCCGCTTTGCGCGCATAGACCTAACCAATTCCAACTAGGAGGAGAACCGTCTACGAGCCAAAGCCATCCGCGAAGCAAACGATACAGCGCAACGGGAAGCTGGCGCGCCGCCGCCGCTTAGTCGCACGCGCTCGGGCTTCGTCGCAGACGAGGTCCAACGGGTCCCCAACACCCGCAAGCGAGCCCGCGACGACGACTTATCTTCCGCCCGCAACCTCCCTGCCACGAGCCGCGATGGCCGCATTAATGGCGCGACCGAATCAGCAACCGCTGGCGCAACGACGAATGGCAAGAATGGCAGCAAAGACGAGCCGATACGGCCGGCGAAAAAGTTTCAAAGTTTTGTGGACTATGACTTCGACAAGATCACGGATACCAAGGGTGGATTCTTGAGCACCGAGGATGACCCCTTCAACAAGGCGATGAGCGGGTCCGCGATGGCGAACGGCAGCAAGAAACCGGGGCAGCCGGAACCGGAGGAGCGGCCCAAGGGCATGACGGCCGCCGAGTGGGAACGGTTGCAGACCATCAAGAGGCTACGGCGACAAAAGGCTGGGCCGTTTGAGCCGGGACTGAGCATGGTGAAGGATGTTTCAGACCGCAAGAAGTGTCGCGAATGCGGAAGTCTCGAGATCGACTTCGTGTGGGAGGAAGTGTTCGCATGTCCCGTCTGCGGACGGTGTAAAGAGGCCAAGCCGGAGAAGTACAGCCTTCTCACCAAAACGGAGTGCAAGGATGATTACTTATTAACAGATCGTGAGTTTCTGGAAACCCATCCACTCCTGGGAGAGGTTGTCTATCGCATTGTACTGATGTCTACCAGCTGAGCTAAGGGACGAGGAACTTCTCCCGCATCTGTCGCGGCCGAACCCGCACAAGTCGCACTGGCACGACATGATGCTATTCTTGCGTTACCAGGTCGAGGAGTACGCCTTCAGCGAGAAGCGATGGGGATCGGCGGAGGCGCTCGACGAGGAGTTCGCGCGGCGCGAGGTCGAGAAGAAGAAGCGCAAGGAGGCCAAGTTCAAGTCCAAGCTCCTCGACCTCAAGAAGCGCACGCGCACCGACGCCTACCGCCGTGAGCACGGTAAGCTCGGTGGTGGCGGCGGAGCTTCGTCGTCAGGGGGCGGCGGTAAGGCGCGGTTCGACGATGTCATTGGGGGTGGGAAGCATGTTCATGAGTGGGGGCGCACGATCGAGAACGAGGCGGGAATGACGGTGAAGACGTGTACGACGTGTGGTATGGAGGTTGAGGAGTTGGAATTTTGAGAAGGCTTTTGTTTCGTCTATGTGAGGCGAGGCGAGGCGAGGCGAGATGTATATGTCCAAATTATGATACCCATACCCCTAGCTACAATTTTGTAGTACCCTCATTGGCCATCGCTTTTGGGGACGTCGCTGATAACACTATTTTTGACGCAGCTTGACAGCCGAATCATGTCGGCGCCTGCCGAGATCCGTCAAGCCATCTACCAACATCTTGTTAACTCCTCTATCCACCTATTCTTGTATTCGCAAGGCCGTCTCCAAGTCTCGGCCTGCCTTGCACCCCCTACCAGCCTCTCATCGGCGGGCTTCTTTTAGGACGGGAGAGACTGTCGCCCTAAAGGGGCTGAAAAGAATGACCCACGTGGACTCGTCGTCTGCGAACGTCGTGGGGGCCGCATTGGGAATGCAAGGAGACCTCCCACATACATGGTCTTTACCACATCAGTAACCTCCTTTCCATTTGTAAGAAAATGTGAGCATTAGAAGAATCCTTGCGGTAATTTCCCGGCTCACCATCTCTCTCCCCCTCCTAGGTTTCTCGATGTCAGCGCCATGGTGCTCGAGCCAGCAGCCATCAACGTTACTGACTTGGCCACCGTATAGCCCTTGAGCCGGAAGGCTCCCGCATGGGCTTCCAGTTCAGACCACCTCTGAGATCTAGCCAACTACGTGTGCCCCTTGATCCAGACATTGAATATCACACTAAGGCTTCGGCTTTCTGTCTACGAATATTTTACATTATTAAAGTTCGATGCACCTAAGGGCCGGTGCCCAAGTCACTAATGGGTCCGGGAAAGAGTATTGATGAAAAGAAGGAAGAACTAATTGATGAATAGAAGGGCCATATCTATTTGCGACAGTCTCCTGCTGGCGGTGACATCAGAACGCGAGTGAATGTGATTTTTTCCATCAGTATCTAGGTCAACATCGCTACAAGTCTGAAGGATCATAAGGAAAAAAGCACAGAAAAGGTCATTAAGAGACGTGAGTAGTGGCATCATCAACACTGTAACGTTACTATGGACCAATTAATACGCCAGACATCATGGGTAGTACTATCCTAGTACGTAATTCATCCAGACTTGACAGTCTTTCTCCGCCGCGTATCCAAGTGTCAATGTCCAAAGGGTTTCCCATATCCTCCGTGCGTTGATGTGCAAAATCTCATACACCTGACAGCATAGCATCCCGAGACAGCAAAGTGTTGAAGAGCAAAAGCCCCCCCTGGCGACTATGCTTAGAGAGTCCCAAAGACTGTGAAATCGCCCTCAGGCTCACAGCCCTTCTCGCTAAGATAATCCATCATGGCATTATTGAGATCAATGGCAACCATCATGTGCGCATTGAAGATCTTCGGGGGGATCCTGAGGTAGTTGGATGGGTCCCATTTGCTGCAAACGGCTGCCAGGTCCTGGAACAATGCGTCCATATGCTCGCCGGCTGCACTGCTGCGCTTGAGGTGCCACTTATTGATGTATTTTTTAATGGCAAACTTGGCCTTGGAGGCGTCACGCATCTTCTTGTCGCCCACGACGGGTGGCTCCCAAGTGACTGCATGGTAAAAGTTGCGGGCGATGGCGCGTGGGATCTGGTGCAGTCGAGCGTTGGCACGGTCGATGGCAAACACCGCCTTGCAGCGTTCCTTGGGGTTCAGTGACTGAATGAGATTGACCAGTGTGTTGGCGGCGTAAGGACAGCAAGAGTTGTAGTTCTCGTTGTCCAAGTGGAGGACGGTCTGCTTTAACCGTGGGCTCGGATTGCCATGGCGGAGGTAGGAGACCAATTGCTTGTTAACAGTAGGGCAGCATCGTGCAGCGCGCAGGAAGAGGTCCGCTGGATGGTAGACTCCCTCATCCTCCTCGCACAACTCGTAGTAGAGACATTCTCTGCGGATGATATTGCGCCACTCAGTGTTCGCGTAAGTCACGGCCTTGATAAGGATGCCAATGCCTTCTGAGATCGTAGCCTTGGGTTTAAAGGAGGAACAGTAAGTCTCGCAGACTTTCTTCAGCTTGGCTTTAGTGGTGATATAGGCGTGACATGTCTCGCGCAGCTCATCGTCTGTGATGGGCGGGGCGGCTCGCATCACGCCAAGGAATATGTCGAAGGCCTCATCCGGCAAAGGGCGGTCGAGAATCACGCTGCCTGCTGCCTCACGGAAGTGCATATTCTTTCCGCTGGATATCGACTGCAACACGGCACGCATGGCCGCTACGTGCTTACCATTGAATGGCATGGAGCGTGCGAGGAAGCCATTGGAATCAAGCTCGGTCATCCGGCGTCGGGCGACGGTAGGGTTCATGATCTCCAGAACGCTGGCGAACTGGTAGATCTGGTATTCAGCGTCAAAGGTGTACTGGTACTGCATTTTGATGAATGAAAGATCTGTAAGTGAGTTGATGATGAAAGTCAGTAACATGATCCAGATAGGTGAAATATTGGACAACGTGACATGGATTCCATTAGGGAACGTTGTGTGGTATGCAAAGCATCATGATGGCTTACCTGGTTTTCTCTTGAATGTCGCTAAAGACGGAAAATCTCTGCCGTACGGAGGCGCGTAATGATTGTACTGAAGTGTGATTTGCAACGGCTTAAGTGACCGAAAGCAGAGGTACAGACAGCACTGTTTCGTGTGATGGAAGAAATGATGGAGAGAGCGCAGGTGTAGATAGACCAGATGCAGATAGAAGATACGCTGAGAGCAGAGGAAGAGAGTGAATGTTGACAGAGGTGGATGGAATTATTGCCTTGATAGCTGATGTGTTCTTTTTCCTGTTGTGGTGGTTCTGGAAGAGAGTGTGAGAAGAAGATCAGAAATGAATCTGAGCTGGTAGAAAGGCACATATTTATAGGCCTGATGGATGGGTTCTGATGGCTGATTATTCTGGTGGATAGTTATCCTAATAAGTTGTCGTTGTTGTATTCAATGTTGTTCAGCATCGTGGAGGGCTGCGCTGGTCAGCTATCGACAAACTCGATCACGTACACTTCAAAGCGGCTACCCCCCTGGGCCGGTTAAAGGTGGCGATCCGCAGCTTCCGTCAGCCTCAAGTGAGGCCTTGTTGGTTGTAACACGCCTTCCACTCCCATAATCCCACTTCACCAAGGCCAGATTATTTTGGTTGGTGATCTTTTCAATGGATGTTTGTTCCAAGGGTTAATTATAACGCTTATGAACGTCTTATTGATATATAGAAAATCATTATAGCATAAGATACAAGACGTACAAGAAACGAAGGAAAGATACAGATATAGTAAAGCACAATAAGGCTTGGGATTTGAGATCTCGTATTTCTTATTGATGGCCCAGTTTCATTGCCTGTCTAATGTAGTGACCTGTATATAGTTGTGGGCTTGGCCATCTAATGTATAATTTATCCAAGCCAGGGAGAGTTTGGTCTCGCCCCGTGTGTCCGGACCTTCATATCCAAAGCGTTGCTCACATGCTGTCTGACTATGTGTCGTAGGTTTTCCACCATGAGAATCGTAATGGTAACAGCCCAATATCCTCGCTCAAAGTTACAGAAAGCCAGGGAACATCCGGTAGCCTTCGGCCTCAAGTCCCATCTCCGTGATGTAATCCATCATGGCGTTGTTGAGATCCATCAGCACCTCCATCGGCGCTTCCCAAAAGCTGTCCGGGATCATGAGGTCAAGAGCCGGTTCCCACTTCCTGCAGGTGCGCGTCAGATCCTTAATGAGTCGGTCGAAGACATCCTTCCGATTGTTGCCACTGATAAGTCCGTAATGCTGGTAGCAGTAGCTACTTAAGGCCGCCTTGACCTTCTCAGCGGCTTGCTTCTGCTTGTTGCCAGGCTGGGTGTTTTCCCACGAGAATGCGTGGAAGAAGTTGCGCGCAATGTTGCGCGGCATCTGGATCAGCTTATCTAAGGAGATCTCGATGGCATCTACCACTTTGGAAAGCTCGTTCTCGTTCAGTGTCACCATAAGCGCGGCCATGTGGGCGATGTGCTCGGGGTTCTCGACGTGCCATTCGCTATCTCGCAGACAAGTGACGATTTGTCGGATCGCCGAGCTTGGTGTGCCGCGGGAAAGGTGTGGGATGATTTGTGTGGCGACTTCGGAGCCACAGCGTCCAGCGAGCTTGAAGAATTCAGAGAAATGATATGTGGCCTTAGTCCTCTTCATCAGTTCGTAGTAAACCCCTTCCTTGCGAGCTTGATCTCGCCACGTGCCGCTGTTGTTCAAGGTTTCGATGAGACAATCAACAGCCTTGATCTTGCACGTATTGGCACTGCCAATGAGCCAGACGCCGTGGGACTTCATGAAGTCGGCGAAGTTGTTCATGGTCAGGACCTCAAGGCACAAGGTGCGGAGCTGAGAGTCCTCGATCGGGGAAGCGGCCATCATGACATTCACCAAAGCCTCGAAGGTTTCATCTGGTAAAGGTCGATCGAGGATGATACTCTCAGCTACCCGACGATGGTCAACGTTGTTGTTGCCCGCGACAATGGAGTCTAGTGCCTTGCGGAAGGTGGCCAAGTGGGTACCGTTGAATGGGAGGGTACTTGCTATGGCTCTGTTGATTTGGAGTTCGACGCTGCGTCGTTTGGCAAGGACCGGGCTCATGATCTCGAGCAAACTCTCAAACTTTGCCACCTGGTACTCGGCCGGGTAGTTGTAGTGAACGTGAGCCATTGTAGCGAAGTGAATAGCTGCGGACTAGAAAGGCATAGAAGTCAGCGAGATGGTCTAGCTTGGGGTGGTGATAATCGTTGAATATCACGACGCTTGTTCAGCCTGATAACGTGGACCACGTGCCAAGTCTTACGATGACTTACCTATGACGAAAAAACAGATGTAGCTTGCAAGAGCAAATAGTCAGGCAGTATGTGAGGGCGCAGACGTAAGCAGTGTGCGAGAGTGCAGAGCAAAACTGGGATATGGCGTGCGGGAGCGTAGAAGATGGCAGAGATGTGGAGTATGAAACGCAAAGAGAAGAGTGTGCAAGAGCGTAAATTCAAGCAATGTGAGAGGTGAGAGTAAAGAAGAGATGCAATGTGCAAGAGTGTAGAGTGAAGATGAGATGTGGTGTTTGAGCGCATGAAGAAGTGCCAAGATGAGGTCAGTACTTGCTTGATGCGGAAACGTGAGACGTTATTGGGTAGGAAGAAGTCGAAGGAAAGAAGTCGGAAGAGATGAACCTATTTGTAGGCTTGGTTGGTGATTGTTCTGATGGCTGATCTTTCTAGTGGTTGTAGAAGGAGTCCGAACATTCAATGCTATCATTCGGTGCCTCTCTCAGCGATCTAGATAGTGGACAAGTCGCCGTAGCGGTACGCAGTGGAACTGCCGAACAACTGGACGACCCCGCTAGGGAAACATTGAATATAAAAACGTATAGAAAGAGATGGGAGCGAAAAGACACAATAGGGAGAAGTGATTGTCTAGAGCAGCTCACGAGAAAATCACATATGCAACACACGATGCTTGCAGACTGATGGATTGGTTACAGAACCTGTTGGATATGGCTACCCACATGAACACGTGAACTTCTCAAGGTGTATTTGATACTAGGAAGGCATCCAAGATAACGAGCAGGTAGAAATCGATGCCAAAAGGTCGATAAGAAAGCTCATCTCATCATGTCACCCGGTTGCCCGTAACCAGATAGGTTATCCGCATGATACTCCAGTATGCAACCCATTATGAAAGTGTGGTGCCTATTGGTACTGGTGAGATACCAGAGTATTCATCGCTACCTCAAAAGCTCGCAAGTCATATATTGTCCGCAGTCCCTGCTTATCTTGCGGTGAACTTGCTCCATGCAGCGGGTGGCCCTTCGAAGGCACAGAATCTGACAGAACCTAATTTTGATCCAAGCATAATTTGGCATGGCGGCATCGGAATGCTGGACGCTGGATCAAATGAGTTGTGATTGCGGGGATGGAAAAGTACCAGTAGATTAACCATCAAACCCGGGTCCGAGTCGTGCCGAGTCGTGCCGAGTCGAGAGAAACATGACTGCTTTCCATTAACCGTACTGCGAGCTTGAGATTTCTACCTGGATGCTGTGACAATTAGGCTCAGATGAAATGAGGAGTAATAGAGAACTGAGAGGAATGACTGGCATTACCCTATTGGCCTATATGAATACACGTATGGGCATCTGCTAGGACTGGTTGTGTTTTGCAGAGAACACACTTTGAGATTTACGGCCATAGGAGATAGAAGAATAATAGGGCTAATGATATCAGTTGGGATCGCAAGTTACACAGAAGGAACTAAGTACTATCTAATAAGCATCCTAGATCGGGTTCTCCGTCTGGGGGATCATTGCAAGCTAGGGACCCAGGAGGATGGAAGAGAATAGAAATGGATGTCATGAGTATTGCTCGGACAGTTGAAATAATAAACACGAAAGAATTGAAGTTTGATATCTATATAACTTTGGCGAACCGCCCCACGCAATCATAACAATCTTGTTTTGGTATCTTGAGCTCTCTAGGAACCCTGGTCTTCATAACTGCCAGACCACATGTGTCTCCGTAAATCGTAGTCGTGTATCGTTAAAGTTTCTGTACTCTCTGCGGCAAAGGATCATCGTCTGTGGTCTAGATTGATCCAATACTGCTGCTCCTTGTTCGTCGCTCATGATCCCCCACATATAGGGGTGCACTCATCCGGATTCAAGCTCAATCAAATGAGACCCAAGCCCGATAAGGTGATGGCTGTTACCAGTCCCTGGATATCCACTCCCCGTTGTAAGTCCATCCTTCATCCTGCATGTACTCGATCAAGGCGTTGTTGAGGTCGATGACGAGGTCCCTAACAGAAGCATCGAAGAGAATAGGAGGGACCATTCGAAACGCGTCCGCTGCGCCATAGCCGCCGCTGCACGCATCCGCCAGTCCTCTGAACAGCGGTTCGACCTCGCGCTTTCTGTTCGCAAAGCGGCCTTGGATGAGGACCGACTCCAGCTCTATGATTGCCTCGTGGCACTCGTGCGGGTCACGCGACACAACCGCTAGGTAGTTCTGGGCGAGGAACCGGGGCATGAAGTGCAGCCGGGCGTGGGCTCTGCGCACGGCGGTGAAGACCATCTCGGCCTCGAGGGGCTCGAGCCTCTGGAGGAGCCCGTGCAGCTCGGCAGTGTAGTTAGGGTCCATATACCTGCCCCCGTTGGCGGCGCCGGCGCGGGTCTTGGAGGGGGTGACGGACAACCACTGGGCGCGCTTGAGGCACGCGACAACGCGCTTGATGCCCCAGGGCTGGCACGAGAAGTCAAGGTGCGGGAGTGCCTGCTTGGCCACGTCGGCGTCGCAGGCCATGGCGAGGCGCAACATCTGCGAGGCGAAATAAGGGGGCCGGCGGCCTGAGGTGAAGAGAAGGGCGTAGTACATGGCCTCCTTCTGCGGCGGCGTCAGCTTGCGGAGGATGCCATTGATGCTGTTGAGGACGCGCTTGTCGCTCGTGTCGCGCTGCTGGACGCGGAATTGGGCGTCCAGCGTGACGTAGTACTGCTGCAGCACGGTGTCGGCGTCGCTCCGAAAGACGGGGTGCTTCAGGATGTCGCAGTTGCGTACGTTGAGGAAGCGCAGGCAGGCCAGGCGCAGCTCGTCGTTGGAGATGGTCGTGGCGGCGGTCTGCAGGCTGCTGTTCATGGCCTGGATGATGCCGTCGGGCCACATATCCAGGTTGAGAGCCATGATCTCCCGATCGGTAACCTTGCCCTTCCTGATGATGGACTGCAGCAAGAGGCGCAGCTGGTCCAGATGGTCGCCATTGAAAGGCAGGGCCTTGAGCAGCTTGACCTCGGTCGAGAGCTTGGCCAGGCGCTGCTCGGCGATGGCAGGGTGCATCTTATGCAGAATCGCCTCAAAGACCTGCTTCTGGTCGACCATCTTGGCGATCATATTGCGTGCGACTCTTATGTATGGGCCTGCATAACATACGCCAGGAGCGTATGGAGGTCGAGGTTCCGACAAAAGACCAAAATGTCGGGCGAGGGTTTATGGGGCAGGTTGTCCATAATGACGAGAAGGGCGGTTGGGAGTTTGAAGACTGGCGGTGGAGAGGATTTTCCAACGTACTAGGGAAGCTATCGCGAAGCTTATTGGAAGGAACAACGAAGAAGTCGGGGCCTGCCAGCGTGGACGTGGTGGAGTAACCCATGAAAATGCCATGCTTAGGGACGCTTGGTTTGGCAGAATAAGGGGGGCGGTCCCGGGTGGGGCAAGAGCATATATACCCAATAATGCTTAGGCCAGCATCGGCCCGTCCCTTGCGGCGCTTAGGTAAAGTACACAACTGCTCAACGTCGGCTCGACAATGTCTCAAGAAAAGAGGAATCAAAGACAATTATCAAGTAAATCATAAGTATTCATCGGAGGAACTATTCCGAAGTCCTGTTTCTGCTGTCCAAGGTGCCATATTATCCAGTTCTCGTCAGTGAGACCACTATCATTGCCATCTTCTCACCAAAGCAACTGAGAAATGTGATCATTGAACTTGGCATCTAGCTCGCTCGTAACCGTTTACTCCAGTTGCTGTACCCAAAGCAGAAAACCGCCAACGCCTGGTGCCAGATATCATTGCTTTCTCTCATGATACAATACTCGTACACCCATCCTAACCCCAATCGAGGATCGTTTTAGTATCTTTCCGTCATAACACGAGATTGGATGAGATATACATACCACTTAAGCCAAATGCCTAGACAGAGGTTGCCTCCTGGAAGGATGGTGGTCTGCCCTCGTCGTTGATCGCGGGGGTTTGAGACCACAGAACCACGATACTTCCTCGACGCCCTCGCACATTAGGGTGCTTCACGATGATGTTGTGGAGCTTAACGAGATCGATGTAAGAAAGCTCCTTCACACTGTCCGGCACATCATCAGCGGATGGCTCGGCGACGTGAATGGCCTCGAGGCAAGCTAGATGCAGAGACTCCACTACACCCAGCGCCATGCTAGGTTCCATTCCGGTCAGACGTATGAGGTTGTCGACGAAGGCGCTGCGGTTGAAGCCCGGGGTATTGACGAGAAGTCTCCAATTCTGCGTGATATTGCTCTGGATAGACTTCACTTCTTGCTCAGCTACCCGCAGCTTCTGGCGAAGATGCAAGAAGGTCTGTATCGTCATGTTGTGGATTTCGCGCAGCAGGCGGCCAGTGTTGGACATGATGCAGTCGAACTGGCCAGGGTCCGTCACATCCTCGGCCGCCTCCAGAAGCGATTCCAGGAAACCGGGCCATTGGTTGTTGTCCACCCGGTGGCGGAACAGCTTCACTCCTTCCAGCGACAGATCCTTGGCAAACGTGAGCATCCTGCTAAGGGGCTGCATGCCGTTGCGTCGGGCCGTGATCGTCAGATACAGATCCTCCCTCAACCGCGGAGTGGTGGCGAGGCCTACCATGTCTTGAACCGCGTTCAAGAGCTCGACCCGCCGCTCGGATTCGTCTTGTAGGATGATGCTCATGATCTTGTCGACGTGTTCTCTGTAGCCAGGCACATCTCGGAGTTGAGCGTCTAGAAACAACCAGCGAGTTAGTATCTTTGAAAACGAATAGGTAACATATGACAGGCTGGCCGGGGAAGTACCTACTCTTCAGACAGTCGACAGTCTGCGAGCTGAGACATTCGTGGCAGATGAAGATGAGTTCTGCCTGACTAGTCGGACGAGGACTGAGGAAGTCTTCGACAGACTTGATCCACTTCTCGCTGGGCTCAATCGTGATGAACTCGATGAATGCAGTATCATATTCCTGCTGCTTGGTGACCCGCTGAAGGACAGCCACCAAGCCACCAATCTGCCGTCTGGTACCCTTCAAGCTCATTTGGCTTTCGTGCTCATCAAGATTCAGCTCGAACATTCTGGCCCGGGACATGAGAAGTGTCAGATCCTCTAATAGTTTGAAGACCTTCTCCCAGTTGAAGTCGGGTTCAACATGGCCTGATGTGTTGATCAGTTAAGACGTCCCAAGAAAGAGATAAAAGGCAGAAGAAAAAAGTCAGAACGTTGGTAATAAACAGAAGATGTTTGTGAAAAGATTGCGTGAACGAGGACTTGTAGCATACCGTAGTCGCTGACGTAATCGTCATCAGTTATGAAATCTGCATAGTTGATTTCGGATGGGGCTGTCTCAGCAGGGCGTGTCTCAGCAGGGCGTGTTTCGAAAGGGAATTCATGAGAGAGGCGTTTCTCGGCCATCTGTATTCCATTTCGTTGTCAGTATTTATATGTTATCAAAGTCAGGTTTATTGTTCGTCGGCAAGCAAAGTGTAGGTTCGGAGATGCGATGAAAAGCCAGATGCAAGTGCAATCAAAGCAAGCCACGTGAGAGAGGGGCAAAGATTGGTCAAACACGTTTGCGTACCTTAAGGGCCTGAGGATCGTATGTCTTGTTGACGACGTCCAACACAACATTCATCGCGTAGAACATGAATGCAAACAGCATGCATGTGAACTGGAAATCCGTCCGCTGAGTGGCGTCGATGATCCCCAATGTAATGAGGATAGCGACGGCGCCTGAGAGAGAAAACTCGGGGAAGGGAGGGAGGTTCTTCATGATGATGAGTGATGAAGGGGTTTGGTTATTTGTTGATCAGGAATGATGAAAGAATGATCAATGATCGAGTCGTGGTATTTTGATGTTGCTTTCTGTGCACGTTTGCAATGCAAAAGGCAGGGGAAGGAACAGGGAATGACGATGATGAGAGTAAGAGATAGTGTCTCTCTCCAAGTAAGAGTCGGTAGCGATAGGAGAATTGAGCAGAAGAAGTAGAGATGGTCGAAGTTGACGAGGGACGAAAGTGTTCATGTGTGTGCAAAAGCAAGGTCAAACTGGGTTTGGTAGTAGTTGTTGTTGTTATGGTCGAGGTTGAGAATGAAGAGAAAAGACATGTCCTTAAGTATGCGTAGGACCAGCTTCGGGGTGATCTTGGTGGCCGTGGTTAAAGGGTGTGAGTGTCGTGTAGGTGGTTGTCGTCGGGTGGTTGAGAAAAGGGATACCAAATAAGCTTAAGGGGCGCTGAATTCAAGAATACATGAAAACCTACCAATCAGAAGACCAGACGAGAAAAACGGCGGGGATGCAGAACCTATAGTGAACCAATCAGAGGTCAGGATCAAAATACCAGGTACACTTGCTTAGACGAGACACTTGTATAGGTCTGAACGAATACATGGAAAAGCGGGACCAACAGTACTGCCAACGATTGCTGCATGTGTTATTCACCTAAGGTAGGTACCTTCTCCTGAATTATTTACCTCAAGTAGGCACTCGACTGACAGATCAGTGATCGGATCAGTGAACCATCCGGTGGAATTATTCCCCAACGCGTCCATTCCCTGCATAACCAAGTTTCGTTGTCCTTGAACAAGTACTCGGAACGAATAGCCAGAATCATAACCATCCAGAATCTCCATCTCCAAGTTAAATTCCCTCGTTCGCTGCACGGGAAGTGTCGATGGCCATGATTTTGGCGGGCTCGACAAATGTACCGTTGACGGGGCTTGTCAGACCTCCAGCCGTGACCACGTAGAGAATGTCCTTATCCGTATCCAATCTTCCGAACACGGCGGCATTCACACCCGCGAGGACCGCCTGCTTCTGGTCGCCCGCGACGACGGCGGTCTTGCCCGTATCCTGGTTGATGGCGATGACCGTGTTGTTCGGGTTTGTTGTGATCCAGAGAGATCCGTTTGAGCTCACGGCGAAGTCGTCCATGAACGTTAAGGGCAGGAATGCAACCGTCTCCACCGTCAGGTTACCAGGATCATTGCTATGATGAGCAAGAGTAGGAGCAGTAGCAGGCGTCGAAGTGCCGTTGATGTTGACCTCATTGGTATCATCTGAAACCTCGCTGATATTGTCTGAATTAGACGAAGAAGTACCATTGCCGGAAGCGAAACCGGAAGCTTGGATGGCCATGCGGTACATAGTCGCGGCGAAGCTGTTGGTCCAGTATATATAGCCGTTGTAGGTCTTGATGCCATTGATCCCGATGGCGAAAGGCCAGCCGGGCACGGGTTCCATCTCAGGGACAGCGGCGACAGTGTCGATTTTCTGCGAGTTCAAGTCGACCCGGAGAAGTGACCCGAACGAGTCAGCCACAAAAATGATGCCGGGCTCGCCAGGGACACTGACAATTCCGTTGGGGAATATGTGCTCGGGCAAGTCCATCAGCTTGGTAATAGTAGGCTGGCCGCCGCTGCTACCGGGTCCGCAAGGGGGGCAAGAAACGCCGGCGAGCGAGATCTGCCATAGCGAGAAGGTGCCGGAGATCGGGTTAGCGACGCTGTAGAACTTGCCGCCCACAACGACGAAGACGTCGGGCGAGATCTCGGTTATGCCCTCCAAGCTGGTCATATCGGGGAACTCGTAGAGCGTAGTGTCTTGAGGGTTGCCAGACTGGATACCCGAGAGAAGATGGATCTGCGGGGTGGGTGAGACGAGCGTGAAGAGCAGGTCGCCATTGGAGCGAGCGGCTACATTCTCAATGTAGGTACCAACATTATCGAATTGGAACAAATGGTGAGTGGGGAAAGGCAAAGGAAGTCTGGTGATGTTGTTGACTTTGGTGTCGTCCCTGGGAGCGACAGTGGAAACTGCCAGACCCAAGTTCAGGGACAGCAAGATTGCGAAATTGAGTGACAACATGTTGAAGAACATTATCAGGCAATTCAGTGGCTCAAATTCACATGAAGTGAGTTTGAGCGAGTTATGAGTGAGTATGCAAGTGTGCAGTTGAGTTTGGGGTGGAAGCTGGTGTGATGAGATCAAATTTCGCGAGATGGGGTTTTGGTGAGTTGCTTACTCAAACTCAAAGCAATAAATAACGAGACTAGAGGTAGCTGCTCGAGCTGTTTGTAAGGGCAACTCCGTTGATCACCTAGGCCTATAGGTACGATCAAATTGGGCCTCATAAGTGCAAAACCACTAAGCTAATAGAGTAGATTGTTCTTCCAGAACAAAGCACATGCGGCCTCATCGATAAATCGAAAAAGTTCACAGCCGTGTAAATAGATAGAGAAGTACTACAGTGTATACACTTGATTACATGCAGCAGTAATCCTCCCTTACTGTCACTTATCGAACGATTCTTCCACTCCTTACATTGGGCCTTGGCGTCGATGCCGTGATCCTTGACATTGGACCTACTTTATGCACATCATACCACCCTTCTGCATCAGAACAACTAGTCAATACTATATAACCAGCAAGCTATGTTTACCGGCCTGTTGTAAATTGACAATCCTAGGCTGGGCTTTCTGCAAGGATCGCCGTGGCGCCGCAGGGCAGATATATTAATAGCATTTGTTGCGGGGAAATGGCCAACAGCAGCTTGCGGGATTGAACATGCTGCTAATTAATATGACAAAATCACGATCTACCTCAGTACGACACGCAAATGCACGGAGGTTCTCTAAAGGGATGTCGGCTTCGTATTCCACCTGCATGTGCGGTGCCGTGGATGTTTTCGGGTCATCAGTATCTGGCGTGCTGGCTGCTAGCCGCATACCCACGAAAATGCTGGCAGTTCTAGTGCCTTCTGTCGTGCGACGACACGTCCCCACACTTGCCCACGATTCACGGCGGCCCGTAGTGAAACCTGTGGTGCTTCCCGAGCATCATCCGTGGTTGGATCGGGTGGCGCCGCAGCCGCAACAATGCGCTGCTGCTGTAGACAGGTAGACTTGAAGGGAAAAAAAAGTCTTTCGCCGATTTTCTCAATGCTTTTTCGGAGTTAAGAGGGCCTTGGACGGAAGGGCCGTATTTTGGGGGGGAACTAAACCCCTCGATGATTGAGCCGGGCTCCCCCGCTAAGGCGGAAAGCCAGGGGTCTTCACTCTAAATCTTGATTGAATCTTGGAGGCGCTGTTATGGCCGATCCTGCTTATCCAAGACCCTGAATCGTACATGGGAAAATCTCCAACAACTATTTCCCGGGCTGACTAAGTTTGAATGACGGTCCTGCATTCTGCTTTCATCCAAAATGCGACCCTGATGGACATTCACCTTCTCCAACACCGTGTGCCTCAGCCATTTGGATCATCCGATAGCGTACATAAGGCTATGACGATGCGGGAAAAGCCGCATGGAGAACATCGGTGTTAGCTTTAGTAATGCTGGATCCATATCTCCATCTGTCAACGTCATGCAAACTATACCGGTAGCCTCGGTGCTTGGCAACAATGACCCAACTATGCGATCAATAGAAGCCGTATAAAGTAGCAAGAGAATCCGCCCGAAAAATTGAAACAGAAACAGTATACCAATTCCAAAATCAGCTCATCGTGTCTCGTTCATTCAAGACATTCATCCCAAAATCTCAAGCTCAGATCTACCTACCCGTCAGCACCCTAATTAAAAGCTTAAGCCTCCTGTGCCACGCGACGCTAGAACCCTTTTAGCGCACCCAGAAACCCACTAATAACCTCAACCACCGCCAAAAGTATACCTACCGCCACCATGGTTGTCAACAAGGGCCTGATCTTCAAGAAGGCGCCCGAGGGCTTCCCCGTCCCCGGCGAGCACCTCACCATCGAGGACATCGGCTTCGACGCCGAAGCCGCCCCGCCCAAGGGCGGCATCACCGCCGAGGTCCTGTACGCCTCCTACGACCCCTACCTGCGCGGCCGCATGCGCAACCCGGGCACCAAGAGCTACGCCACGGCCTTTGACCTCGGCAAGCCCATCGTCAACGACACCATCGCCCGCGTGCTCAAGTCCGACTCCCCCGACCACAAGGCCGGCGACCTCATCAAGACCTTCGGCCCCGTCCAGCAGTACATCAGCATCGACATCAACGCCCCCGTCCAGAGCGTCTACAAGGTTAACCCCGCCCAGAAGCTCGACAACCCGCACAACCTCGAGCCTGGCTTCTTCCTTGGCGCCCTGGGCATGCCCGGCCTGACCGCCTACTCCTCCCTGCACGAGATCGGCAAGCCCAAGAAGGGTGAGACCATATTCGTGAGCAGCGCCGCCGGCGCCGTCGGCCAGATTGTCGGCCAGGTCGCCAAGCATGAGGGCCTTACCGTCATCGGCTCCGTCGGCTCCGACGAGAAGCTCGAGTTCATCACCAAGGAGCTCGGCTTCGACGGCGGCTTCAACTACAAGACGGAAAAGCCCGCCGACGCGCTCAAGCGCCTCGCGCCCAACGGCATCGACATCTACTTTGAGAATGTCGGTGGTGAGCACCTCGAGGCTGCCCTGGACGCCATGAACGAGGATGGCCGTGTGGTCGTGTGTGGAATGGTTAGTCATTTCCATCTTTCCCCCTCTTATTTAACCCAGTTTCCATGAACTAACTTTGTTCTCCTACTAGATCGAGGGTTACAACTGCCCGCCCGAGAAGCGTTACGGCGTCAAGAACCTGTTCCAGCTCGTCGCCAAGCACATCGAGATGCGCGGCTTCCTCGTCGGCCAGCCCGCGTTCGGCCCCGCCTACACCAAGGAGCACCAGGCCAACGTGCAGAAGTGGCTCGCCGACGGCAGCCTCAAGGCCAAGTTGCACGTCACTGAGGGCATCGATAACGGCGCCGAGGGCTTCATTGGCATGCTCAAGGGCGAGAACTTTGGCAAGGCCGTGCTGAAGATCAAGGCTTAAAGTAATTGCATTTACAGAAGCAACTGCAGCATGATTGGATTACCTAGCTTACGAATAATGAGATATATATAATACCAAAAGGAAGAATTTGAAGCCTACCTCAACAGAATATCAAGTAATCACCGAAAACTTTTAGCTCAGGCAAATTGTCTGCTGTTTTGCCTTCTGTCGCCAAAGCTGCTCCATCACGGGTCCTGGTCCCTTCGTGGGTTTCAAGTTCACAATTTTGTTCGAAATATCAGCCGAAGAAACCTCGTAGTGCATAGGCTCCTCGTCGTCGAGTCCTATCGAGCCAGTTTTCACTATCCCCACGCGTTCGAAATGCCCATCAACCGTTCTCAATACGAGTAATTTGGCCCGCTGTTTTCCTGAAGGGAGTAGTCCATCTTCGTCTGTTTCGTTTTCGTCACTCAATATGACGGACGAATAAGACTTCCACAATTCGATATCGTCATCAACAAATGCGCTGACAACCATGTGCGCCGTCTCTGTTACAGGCAGTACGGCGAACATTCTCGGCTCTCGCCAGCATCGTCTGACGTCGTCGCCAGTTGGCCTCACCGTATCTTCGGGTATGAATGTCACCTCGGTGACTGCCGATCTCAAATACAAACGCCTTGGCTGATCCTGGCTAGTGGTGAGGCTCGAATATACCGCCCCGAGAGGCTCTTTCTGCTCTGGCTTTAGGTACACCATAGACAGGTCGACATCCGGATCCCAAGGAAGATGTGTAGCACCAGCCCACCCAACCCATGACCAACTTGGAAGGCTGGGGCGGCGCCATTGGGCCATGCTGCAACCATGTGTCCACCCTAGAGCAATTCGTGGCGGCATATGGAGACCCTCTGCAGGGCTTATCGGAAGTCCCCAAAGGTGATGTTGACGGGTAACGCCATGTTTGTGATCGTTGAGGACACCCATGAAGGCCCGGAGAGAGTCATCATCAAAGGTCAACTTCCTATTGCTAAACTGGAGAATATTGTCTCTCAGATTGTGATAGTCTTCTCGAAAGTCTTGCTGACACCCCTCGGTTTGATTTGGCAGTCCTGGACGTCTGACCAGGCCACTGCGACCCCATTCGGAGTCCTTCAGCAGGAATCCAAACGCCATCGATTCTGGGAAGACCATACTGTCGCATACAAACAGTGTTTGGGTCTTTGAGAAGAAAAGTCGGCGCCTGGAAAGGTATCCTTCCTGGTATGTCCAGCCCCTCGAAAGCCAACTGACTCTGTCTATTAGAAACTGAAGCGGGCTGCATGCAGGTATTTGACGGAACGTGAAGGATCCGATGGTGGTTTCCAATGCTGCTTCGCGTCTGGTACTGATGCCTGGGAGCCCATCGTCGGCGCTATCTCCTGTCGTGGCGATGATGACGATCGCGGCCTGTGCATATACTTCATTCATCCTGCCAATGATGTAGTCTTTATAGGGACCACTGTGATCAATGCACTAGCCACATCGTGAGTCAGAAATCCCAACCCGGCTTGATAGATATGACTTACGTAGCGATCGACCCAGAGGTAGTCGTGATTGAGCGCCAGGGTCACCTCGATGCTATCCAGTACGACCGGAGGGAGTGCAGGCTCGTTGCTTTGAGGATCTCCAACGGTTTTGGTGGTATCGCCCCACACGTAAGACAACGCGAGATAGTCACTGCCAACCGGAGCGTCGATGACTTCCTTCGTGTGGCAGTTGATAACCCGAAGTGGTAAGTCTGGTTGCGAGCTGCTTGGTCTTTGGCAAGAAGGGTGTTCGGAACGGCATATTTTCTCCACTTGTTGGATGTACAGAAAGTTGGGCCGTTCTTCCAAGAGGCGCATCGAGCCGTCATCTCGGGGCAAAATTCTCTCAACGGGTTGGGTGGCATGTTTGGGTCTAGAGTCAGAACCCATTATGGACGAAAGCCCTGGGTTGGCATCTGCTGGCTGCTGGGAGATGTTCGCATCGCAGTGCGCAGCCACCCCAGTTTCGAATACTGCGAGAAAGCCAAATCTGTTGTAACCATTGTCTGGTAATGGCCATGATTCGCTGACGTAAAGAATCAAATAGCAATCAAATATGCCCTCATACCTTTCCAGATGTGACGACCATACGGAAACCAGTGTGCAGCCGCCAGGTTTACCATCCAACTTCCCAGACTTTATAGTTGCAAGGGCGCGACAGATCTGACACTTTGAGAGCCGTAGATTCTGTTGACTATCCGCTGTAGAGAACTTTCGAACTGGCAAGCCATCAGAGCCGGCATCGTGCGTACGTTTGCTGACTTCAGACCAATCGATCACCTCGCATACCGCGCAGAGTGACTCACGGCTCTGGGTGTTGCCTTCCAATCGAACTGCGTCCATGTGGTAGAGTTTTTCTGTGCCTGGTCTCTGAGATCCGATGGCTGAATGGTCAAATGCTTATAGTAGGTGCTCACGTTCGTCTGCCGTTCTGTCGTTGCGTTGGCGAACAACAGGCTTCATACGTCTCGAGCGGGGTTATGCTACATCTTTCTTCGCTGCCTGCGTCAGCACGTATCGATGTTGTTCCGCGGAGCATTTCACCGGATCAGCTGCCAAGTATGTTGGTGTTTCTATATGAGGTAAGTAAGTATATGGTTGGTTGGAAGCCATCTAAAAGCACAAAAAGAGGTCAGTTGCCTGATGAGTGCATCGATTACTACAAGCCGATGAACTCATGCTGTTTCCTTTCTTCGCATGCGACCCTGATGTAGGTCTCCACGACATGCAAGCGCATGCCGTGAAACGGAGCAAAGTTCAGGCGGCATTCTAACGTCCAGTATGGCGATCTGGGATAACGGCTAAGCGTCAATGCATCACCAGGGGTCGGGGGTCGGGCTTTTGTCAAGTTTTAAGGATTGACAAGATGCAAACATGAGATCCAGTAGAAGATGTTCGTCTTCTTCGGCTGTCAGTTTGGGCATGCGCTGATCTCAAAACTGGCTCGGGTAATGTTAACCTTACTTTTAGGGCGAGGTAGCACTGGAGGTGATTTGAACGACTCCTTGAAACTTGGTGGGGAGCTCGATGCCCCGCCTCGGGGACTCCCCCTGCAGCGCTGGGCATTTCACATCCATTTCTAAACATTCGCATCCCCTAGGAGCATCTACTCGCAGAATCTGATGTCAAGCTGAATTGCGAGGGAAATAATTAATGCTAAATTCATGATGGCCGATTTCATTGATACACGCATATATATTTCGGTTGGTTTTGTCTTGTTCATGGTTTGCGCTTTACATTAAGTATGGTATTCTGTACATACCAAGTACATAACTGTAAGGCCGATGTTGAGTTAGCGAGTTTAGGGGCAGGGCATGTTTAAGCTTAGCGGGCGTAATCCCCACTGAGTCTTAGCGTTTCAACGGGCGCTTGTAGGAATCTCCCCTAAAAAACCGCATCATCGGATCTTTCAGGGCATTCCAAGATGCGAGCAAGGTGGGCAAGGTGGGCAAGGTGGGTAATACGGGTGTCAACTGTCTCAAGCGTACCATGGCATCGCGCATATTAGGGTGAGACGCAGAGCCTCACCGCGCTTCGACCAAACTTCCATCCCCCATCGGACATCCCGGCCCCAGTCGCGAGCTGCTATTTGGCCCACCCATATGTCTTTTCTCGGGCAACCTGCCGGATCTGTCCAGATACGGTCTTGTGAGCCAACGACGAACCCGGTTGCGTATCAAACGGCCCCATGGTGGGACATGAGATGGATGAGCTTGGCATCCAGCAGAAGTCCAGCAACGATGCAGCGGTAATCCGGCAGATCGGCTTTTCGAGAGCATCGTGAGTGTACCTCTCCCGCGCCAATGCAACCGGGAGGGAACATGGCTTTTAAAAGGATCGCCCTTCCCGCTCCATCTACGCCGCCTCTTCTTGCCCTTCTCCTTCCCAACCTACCTTCGTGTATCTTACTTTCATTTCAACTACTAACGTTACTTGTAACTGTCTATATTCCCCTCCGGCAAGGGTTGCTTCCATTCGTTTTTTTAACAATATCTACATATCTTCTTTCGCCTAGGCAATTGATCTGCACTCTTTTACATAAACCGCAACTCCTTAACCAAAACCAACAAAATCACCACCACTACCGCCAATATGCAGTACTCTATCACCTTCACCGTCGCGACTCTGTTCGCCTCGCTCACCGTTGCCGCCCCGGCCAACAGAGTCCCCTTCGTCACGGACAAGAACATCGTCGGCCTGCCCCAGGCGCCCGTCGAGCCCCTCGAGGCCCGCCAGAACAACAAGGCCTGCTTCATCACCGGCAACGCCCAGCTCCCTGCCGAGGTCGCCACCGTCGTGCAGCAGCTCGGCCCCAAGGTGAAGTGCAACGCCGCCGTCAAGACGCTGGGCGGCGTCCCCGACGTCACCTCGGGCGGTCAGACCTACAGCAAGATCGACTTCTCCAAGGCCACCTCGGGCCTGCAGTTCGCCCTCGACACCTTCGTCACGGCCGACAACATGGCCGACAGCAACCTGCAGGCCTTCCAGGACGCCCTCGACGTCTACACGGCGACCGAGGCCGGTCTCCGCAGCAGCGGCGGCAACTTCAACACCATCAAGGCCCCCAAGTTCTTCCTGGCCATGCAGATTGCCCGCATCAAGACTGCCCAGGGTAACGCCCCCACCGACGCCGCCAACCAGGTTGACCATCTCGCCGAGAAGGTCACTAAGAACGCCGGTCGGGTCGATGCGTCCCTCATTGCCAAGGTTAACGCCCTGGCCAAGCAGACGTAAAGGGGTTATGAAGTACTTAATGAGGGGAGGTGTAATGAAAAGGAGGGGAGGAGCAGTATGTAATCGCTTAGCGTGTATATACTAATGAGTCAATTGGGTTGAATGAATTCTTCATGGTCTTTAGACCTTAACGATCCCGTGTGACTGCATTTGTGTCTTGTCATATCCCAATCTACGAACACCGTAGCAGCTCACGTCCCAGAGCTTCGTGCGAGTCATACTTGACGGATCCCCTCTGGCATTTACTCGCCTCGTCGTCGTGCTTGCGGCGTATCTGTACTTGGCGATCGTCATCTTGCGAATATCTGAGCATACGAGCAACCCGGCCCGTGTGTCGGAGACCTATATGTACGGTCTCGCCGACCGCACCACGCCCGCCGCTACCGTAGAAAGGCACCCCGACGAAGCTGATGCGCTGGGCTTTTACTTCGGCCTTGTATATATTAAAGACTCGCAAGGAGTCCTAAACCATGTTCTCAAATCTGATGGAGAATATGCCCTAAAGACTGTTTGTGTATTGGTCGCGGGGTCTGTACTGTATAAGTTGTTATAATTTAGGGGCTTACTTAAAGTGCGAAAGGTGTCCATCTCGTGCGGGCGACTTCTTGTCACTACGAAGAAGTATTCATATGTGACATGTGCCTTCGCGCTTAGTGTATTGCCTGTCAAGAAGGTGCGCCACCACTTGATTTATTGGTACCGGGGGACGGCGTTACTGGTGTGTCGTGGCTGCAGCTCGGCGGCAAGGGGCAACTACGTGATAAGCGTGTACCTGCGGCGGAGAGGGCAGACGCGATTCTTTGGAAAGGCAAGTTGTTCCGAGTTATGTGTACTGATTAGTAGTAGTTAGGTCATTGCTTTCCATTATTGCTAGCGAATTTTGGGCTCTCAATCGCAAGAAATCTCGCTCGGATCATCGCCTCCCGCATCTCCAGCAGCTCTAGCAGCCATTATGAAGCCGAACCCCATAGCAACATAGAGGGCAACGGCTCCTGCATCTTTAACAATGACAGTCGTGGCAGCCACGGCACGGTCTCGAACTTCTGCAGCAACTCCAGCACCTCCAATAGCAGCGATATTAGAGATGGCAGAAATAGCAAAAAAGGCAACATCTCGAACATCTCCATCGTCTCCAACATCTCCAACTTCCCTTCGAATCCAATCAATAGCAGCAATAGCAAACTCTCCAATACCTTCAACTTCTCTAACTTCTCCAACACCATCCAAATCCCTCATGATAGCATCAATAGCATCAACTCCCGCAAATTGAGCATGTCGATTATTTTCAGTATCCCGAGCATCTTGAGTATCTCGTGCATCTCGAAAATCTCGAGCATTTCCAAAAATATCCATGATATCATAAATAGCAATCTCCCCAGCATTTCGAATGTGTGGAGGAATATACCGCCCATCTCGACTACCTCGTCTCCATCGAAGAATTGGGGCATCTCGATCTTGTCGATTGTCTCGATCATCTCGGCTGTCTCGGCCATCTCGACTCCCTCGAAAGTGTTGATCATACCGACTTTCTCGACTATCTCGACTACCTCGACTCCCTCGAAAGTGTCGATCACGATCATCTCGGTCATCTCGGCTACCTCGACTCCCTCGAAAGTGTCGCTCATATCGACTGTCTCGACCATCTCGGCCATCTCGGTCATCTCGGTCATCTCGGCTACCTCGACTCCCTCGAAAGTGTCGATCATATCGACTGTCTCGACCATCTCGACTATCCCGACTACTTCGATCATATCGACCATCTTGATCAAATCGATTGTATCGATGATTAGATGTTCGCACTAGATCATCTCGGCCATCTTGATCGTTTTGATAATCTAGATTATCAAGATCATCTCGTACATGGATGCTGCCCACACTATCGGCACTGACACCAGCGGGGCCACTAACGTCGTCCGCATTACCCGAAGTATCACCCAGAGTATGCCCAAGAAGACTCACAAACGTGTTCTCGTAAGTGCAGCCCTTGAAAATTGGTCCTTTCATTAGCTCATCGTTGATTCGTGTCCAGTTGCAGTCATTCTCCTCGTCTCTCAGCGTGTTATTGCGCCTCCAGTATTCATCGGAGTTTATCCGATGGATTCCCTGGGCTTGGTGGAGGAGTGACTCGAACAGCTTCTTCTCGCTTTCTCCCATGTCGTCCTCCTTGAGGAACGGCTTCTCTTTGGTGCCTCGTTTGATCCATCTCCATCCCGTCAAGTCTGGGCTTATCTCTTCGGGCTTGAAATGCTTGAAGAACCCGCATCGTAGTCCCTTGTCCGCCTTTTCCACAGCCGGTTGACGATATCGCCGTTCATAGAGCAAACGGACCGTAATATGTGTTGTCAACCCTATAGGGTGTTCCTTCGTGTGCTGCTTCAGGAACGTATCCCAGAGCGCATCGCGTTTGCCATCCCATAGGGTCAAAGAAAGCCAATAAGGGATAGCGTAGGCCCCGCGACGGGATTCTTGAACTCGTCCTTGAAGGGAAATGTTTGTTAGCTTATATGGGTTCTCTTCAAGGGTACGTGGATGCTGGGGTCTTTGCATACCTTCCGCGAAGGATTGAATATGGAGGCGAAATATGGGACGTTTCCAAAACCGCAAACCACGATTCAATTGTATGGGTATCACATACTGGAATGTGGAAGTATTGTGACTGAACGCCGCTTTGCAACCACAATCCTTGATTTGCGCTAGCATCCAGAAGAACGATGCCCCTGACAGTGCAGGATCCGGATTCCCGCCTCCAATATCCGAGTGGCACCCAGCAAAGATGCACTGCTTGACGTTGGTGTATTCATTCTCCTTACTGTCCCACAGCATAGGTTTGAACTTCTTTCTTTTCTCGTGTAGGGATACGGCGAGGAAGGCATTTTCCACGTTCTTAGGTACCTTGTTCCCTACAAACGATAAAGGGTTCGTAAACAAACCCATGGCACTGACCGTATCCCATTCCGCCAGAACCTTGATCCGAACTCCTGAATGAGGACCAGTGATGAACCCTTCTTTTCTGAGAACATCCATGGTGTTTCTCAAATTCCGGTAGTTTTCGGGCCAATCCCCCTCGGACAACCATTCATCCGGCTCATAACCAGCATTGTCTTTCCAAAATTTGTATACCGTCTTCAGGAAAGCCAGCCCCGATCTTCTTAATAGACCGACATCTTTGATAAAACGGGCCAAGCATCGGACGGTGAAGGCTCCTCTTGAGAACCCAGCAAGAATGATCTCATCAAGAACGGATCGCCCATTGTAATTATTACATATAAAGCAATAGGCGTCCAGGAGGTTTGCGCTCAGTCCTATTACTCGACGTTCATCAGCACTGCTACTTAAAATGATTGAATATGTTAGAGATGGAGAGATACGTAAAGGAAAAGCAGCAATGCCGACTAACCCTTGCCAAATGCTGATGCATATAGGCTGTCGCTGCCTAGAACGGATCGAGTCCCAACGCCGCTCGAGTAGTAGACGATTTGGCGAACACTGCCGAAGCGCCTTGCCTCATCTGCATCATCCAAAATTGCATCCTGGCCGTCCGGGCTTCTGTTGCGAGCTACTTGCTCCTTCTCTGGTATATTGTATTCATCCTCGCCGATGCGGTCGACGGCTCGTGCGAGCTTGGCCACGTTGGTCAGCGGGTCGACGGTGCCTGAGGCGTTGTTGCCCGTGCCATCGCAGCAGATGAAGATGCGTTTCTTCTCGCAATTCTCGCCGACGCTGTTCATGAAAGCGCCTGCGCTGTCGTACTGGCCGCTCGGCAGCGGCATAAGCTGCTTGACATTGATCAACCTTCTAAGATTTCTCGTTTGTGAACTCAGCTCGTGTTCGATATTATCATGATTTTCGTCCCTTTCAGCATAGAAGGCGGCGTGTCTTCCCCTTGGAGAGGCCGCATCTGCTGCATTGCGACTTCTCCCCGACTCAACACTCTTGCTCCTGGCCCTCGAAGGCATTTCGCGCCAGAATCTCCTGTCAAGTTTTGTACGAGAAGGTGATGTGATCTTGGGACCTTTTTTTGCACCTCTTCACGTTGTGCTAGGTTTGTATGACCTAGATTCAGAATCAAATTGGAAAAGGGGAAAGGGAGACTCTTTTAATCTCGTAAAAATATATCGTCTTGGGTTGCACATCAACTTACGCCTCAATCTGGCGTTGGAAATGAATTTGGCGTCAATGACAGAAATATTCCCTCAGCAATCGCGGAAAGGGCGCAGCGACTCCAACCCTCACCAGGGCTAAATGACCACATCATCCATGCATGTATATGTAGCTGAAGCTGCAACCATCGGCGATGTGGCAGTCCCCGATTGGCTGCCCAAACCATCATCCAGGCATCTCTGGTTGTCTTCCCAGCTGAAAGAACGAAGCGACAGTGGTTGGGGCAACCCAATCTGCACACGGAAAGCAGACGTTAATTAAACTAACAGTGAGGCAACTGCAAGGCAACTGCAAGGCACTCTAATGCAACAAAGTCTGCCTACTGTATTTTCGAACAGAAATACCCATTTGAAACGTCATTGATTATGTTTTCTTCTTCCCAAACTGTCTTTCGTTGTGTAGATGTATCTGAGTTTAAATTGGGCCTTGCTAATCACCCCTTCAGTGGGATGCAAGCCCATCGCTGATATGGAATATCTGCATTATCATATACAATCATAGACAATCTCCGTATCATGTAGGTCATCAGAGGCCGGCACTCTATGGAGGTAATTTACTAGATGGAAGCATTTCCTTGATACATAAAGTGCTGATACGCCCCTTGGTATTGAGTCTTCTGGCCATGTGTTGTATATAAATCTCAACTAAGTGCGTATTTTTGGTTGGTGAAGTAAAATTGAAACAGACAAGGCATATCCCTCACCAGAAGAATACATCACCCCTGATATACCCTTCCCATCGCCATCACAAATCCAAACTAAGAAAGTGGCAATGCAGACACTAACTAGAACAGCAACTACGCTTAGCATCCGGCGTAGATGGACTGGGCGAACAGAGCGTAGGTGTCACTAATTGGTAGCCATGGTCAGTCTATATCAAAGGCAAGAGATCGGGCGGAAATTAGGCAGAGGAAAAGCGGAAAGCTTACGCGTGGTTCAGGTTCTGACTGGCCGAAAGGCTGCGGACGTAGCTGTATCCGTATCCGTTGTAGTCCTCGGTACCCTTGATCTGGCGCAGATGGGTGGCCTCGTGGAGGACGGTGCTAGCCTGGTCCTGGTCGTGGCAGGTGCGGGAGACGGCGGACAGACCGTTGAAGAAGAGCGGGCAGTAAGCCATGTAGCTGCTGGAGGGCAGGGTGTAGGCAATAACGCCCGAGGAGCAGGCGCCGTAGACGTCAGTGCAGTAGAGGCGGCTGTGGTTGTGGGATGTTGATTAGTAAAAGTGCTGTATGAGACTAAAACAAGACATGAAGGAAAGGAAGAGACACTCACGAGTTTCCGCCGCTGGTGCTGCTGCACTCGGAGGCTACCTTGGTGAAGACGCCGGCGACAGTGCTGACGGTGGAGGAGGACGAGGACTTGAAGTACTCAGTCATCTTGGACGAGCTGGAGCGGGCGGTGCTCGCGGCGTTGCTGGCGGCCGAGGCACAGTTGCTCAGGGCGGTGCGGATGACGGAGCTCCTGGAGCCCGAGCAGTCGGACTGGACCGAGGTGCGCTTGTCGACGAAGGACGCGCGGGCCTCGGAAGCCTTGGACCCATCGACCTCGGTCTTGAGGGTGTTGGAGGTGTAGGGAACGACGCCATCCAGGGTGGTGGAGTCCAGGGCAGCGGTCATGAAGCCGCTGGTGGAGACGACGTCGTAGGCGCCGCCCTTGCTCAGGTCGTGCATCTGCGCAATGTCGAAGGTGGCCTCAACGGAAGCGCCGGGGGCGATAACCTTGAAGGCCTCCTCGGCAAGACCCGAGGTGGCGACGCGGAGACGGACACCATCGAAGGCAACCTTCTCGGCTGATTCAAGGAAAAGGGGTATGTTAGCGATCTGAGATTGCATGGAGAAGGTCCGCAAGGAGCAAACTTACAGCCCTGGAAGACATCGACCTTCTCGACAGCGGCATCGTCAAGGAAGGTGCCGGTCTTGAAGATCTTGATGGCCTCCTTGCCGTTGTTGACGACGGTGGCCTTGACCTGGGTGTTGCCGGTCTTCTCGAGGGTGACAGCCAGGGGCACCTCGCGCTTGGTGACGTCAATGACGGCAGCGCTGGCCGCGGAGGCGAGGACAGTGACAGTGGCGAAGAACTTCATGGTGAAGATACAAGAGGGCTAGAACGAGGGGAGATCTGCTAAGATGAGACTATGAGGCTGCCTTGGGTCTTGACTGAGCGAGAGTCGATGGGGATGAGGATCAGAAGAAACAGCCAGAAATAGCTGAGGATATCACCACATACTTATACGTGAGAACTTCACGACAACTACTACCCCTATCGAATCAGTGAGTCTACTATAGCTTGCTCGGACATACACCTCGGCATGCGAGGCAGAATGCTCCTAAGCAAAGAAAGGAAGCTGTCTAGCGTGGGCTCACCAACCAACGCTTGCGAAGGCATGCTGCCGACTTCACTGGCTCGGTCAAACAAGTCGAAGAAGGCATGTAGTTTTCGAGAATGGCACCACACCCATATCTTGGGCGGGAATCCGGAAGTTGCTCTCCAGCGCGGGGAGGAGCATAGGTGGGTGTGGCTCGTTGTGCGATCCCTTAATCTATTATTTAAGAGAGGCTATATGCGATATGCAGGTGTCCTAAAGTTGGCGCCGACGCATGATAAGGAAGACAAACCATTTGTGGAACAATCACTCTAGCTCGATAGTTACTCAACATAATGCCAAGGGTTGGGGTCTGCTTATGTGAAGGGTAGTCAGGCTTAGTTTGCTGTCACTTGCTTTAGCCCAAGCCCCCCAAGCCCCCCAAGCTCCCCCGAATCCGTACAGACACCAGTAGATTGACGACAGGTAGATACAATAGACAGACAGACATGGCAAAATACTGAGTACCTAAGTCAGACTACCGCCATTGCTTTCGTGGGCTTAGTGATTAGTCTGTGGCGCCCAAGGAGCTGCACAATATGTATCGTCATGCTCATGCACCCATTGTCTACTTGCTATTGGATCGCACGACATGTTCCTGAGCTTCTCCGTCCGTCAGTTCATGTTCATCGGAGCGATGGCACCCATCTTGGAAGCCTGAAACCTCTGGGGGGTGGGGTCTTGCACGACTACCGGGCCCCGGCGACCAGTTAGATACGAGCAGGCCTATGCAACTTGCTTATCAGTTTGGAATCTCGGAGCAGGCCTAGATCTCCCGAGACTACCCCAGATTCGTGCCTGATGACTGCCGATCATTTCCTAGGATCCTTTTGTCCATTGCCCCGTCATTGCCCAGTCATTTGCCCAGACCTGGCCAAGTAAACATGTTGGGTTAGCTCTTCCGCTCCGTAGCTTGGGATGCGGCAGTTCTGCGAATCGCGGCGTGCCGTTTACCGAGATAGTTTCGCATAGTCGTTCACTTAGCCCACGTTTCTGCACACCCAGTCCCCGATGGCGCCGTCGAGCAGGGCGTTGAGATAAGCGTGGTCAGTCAGCTTAGTTAATCAGTCCTTATCTGCCGGTGGTTCAGTAATTGATGCGACAGCAGGTAACACCGCAGGTTTCCCAAAAGTAGCAGTACCGTGCCCAGAGATATCAGAAATTCCTCATGCGCTCCACCTAAGGCAATGAACCTCTGAAGGGGCACCGAAAGCTTGTCGCAACAGCAGGACCTTCCTAATCATTACCTATGGTCCGTGGCTGCAGCGAAAGTACCCCGGTGGCGTCCGGCGGTAGAAGACAGCAAGAGGCAGCCAGAGGCAGCCAGAGGCAGCAAGAGGCCCGTTGGTAGGGCTTGGCGCGCATAATCCCCGCTAGAGCGCTTCCCACGTCGCAGTGTGCTGGGGGGCAAGGGAGAGCTGTGAAAAATACCCCGTTTTCCCAATCTATATTTCCCTTCCTTTACCACATGCAATCATGATCGATACGAGTGCATTCCATGCCCAAACAGGCAGTTGCTATTGCTAATCACGCATGGCTCAGGGATGTCGGGGCAAACAAGCCTTCTGAGCCAAGCCTTGGACGGCAGCTGCCTGCGTCTGGCAGCACTCGCCAAGTCGCTTCAACGTCGCTTTGCATCGGCCCACTAATTAATTAATCGGACCTCGTCTCATGGAACAACATTGAGCGGCCCCGGCCCCGCACACCACGGCTTTGCATTGTCAACTCTTCAACCTCGCTCCCTGTTTGTTATTCGTCTCCCACCACACTCGATCTTCGTATATCGACCTGCCATAAACGACCAGTCGCATAACTATATCACTCTTCGTTCTGCCTTATTCTGTCGTATGTTCCGTCCCGCCCATATAGCCAGGCAGACCTAAGCAATAACCCAGATTACCCAGCACATGAGCCGATCTCAGAGCTCTATCTTTGTCTTCGTCGCAGCCGCCCTGCTCTTCCTCTTCTGGAAGACCTCCGCCGTTGCAGACTCCCACCCCTTGCCCGACCCTTCTGCGTCTGTCAGTATGGCTTCGAAGCAGTTGGAGGTGTCCATCCGCCACGCCGGCGAGCACAAGCTGGCCCTCGGCGTCACCAACACAGGTGACAAGGCTCTCACGGTTGTGACATGGAACTCGCCGCTGGACCCCATTGTGCTTAAGCTTGGCCTGATCGACCTCATTCCCTCTAGGTCCTCCGAGCCTATTCAGATCCACGCCATCCAGGTCCGGCGCAAGATGCCGCCCGAGAGCGACTCGCTTGTCACCATCAAGCCAGGCGAGAAGAAGGAGAACGTGTTGGAGGTGGGGGAGCCCGTCGTATCCCTGGACAAGCTCAAGGGCAAGATGACGGTGAGATGCAAGGGAACTTGGATGGGCGTATGGACTGCAGATGAGTTCAAGACTGAAGAGTTGGAGAAAATTGGGTCGGCTGAGGAGACGCAGTTTGGTGACTTTGAGGCTGAACTGCAGTCGGTAGAGTTTTGATCAATAATCTCTACGGCTATTTCTGGTATAATAAGGAAATCACGTAGATATTGATAGGTTCCAGTACGACTGCACGTCACAATAAGAGTATGCTTTGAAGATTAGGTTCACAGCAGTCTGTGCATATCCGGCGATAGCGTTACCTTCTAAAAGGTTAACAACGAAATCTCCCAAGATGAAAAGAGTTACGACTGAAATCGAAACGACGGCTTTGCGCACACATGATCCCCTATTGTACCCAAGGAAAAAGGAGGCACTGTAACTTGACACAAGGGGACCAATAAATAGGCAACACTATCGACGTCTCTCAATCTCTCTTCAGCCTTTCCCCTCGTTTGGTTGCCTGCCCAGCAGGAGAACAATTTGACTGAGGACGTGGTCAAGGATGACCCAAGTTCGGAAGACGAATAAGAGAGCGCCCAGCTTACAAAAAAGCTATAGCCAAAAGCAATCCCACCCTTCTGTCCACTATCGATGGAAATCAATGTCTAAGTCGCTGTTCGCAACCTAGAGGCTCTCTGACGCACAGCTGTAAAGAATCTCCGACGCGAGGAGTTCCGCCGGCGTGCAAAACCTGTTGGCTGCGAGTGGGGACCGTTTATCAAGGAGGAGGCTGACGAAAGCTGAGGATAGGAGTCAGCCCGTGGAAAAACATGAATAGGGCACACTCTCAAGGATATTGCTCGTAAAAATGGGAGACAGTAGTGCTTTGTTGATTGGGCATGATAGAGCGTTGTACATAATCTCAATTACCAGCATGCTGTGCGCGGTCAAGGGTAGAAGCACATAGGCACAGCTAGATACAAAGTTTGGAAGGCATTTGGTATAATAAGTTCTTTTTCGAGTTCAAAATCTGTGTGTAACAGACAATAAGTGATTTGACTTAGCTGGGCTAGCCTGGTTGATCCAGTATGCATAGAGATGGTAGGATACCAGATATGTTGAATATCATAAAACAAGCTTCGGATGACGCGAACCCAAAACAACTTCTGGTATTTGCTATCGTTGCCTCTTTTTAACCAGCAAGTGACTAGGTAAACTTATTGTCAAGCATCAGGATAAAGAAACTGGAGGGTTAAACAAGCTAATCCGAATCCCGAGGAAGAGTGCAATAAGATCGATGGCGGCTAGAATGCATTGCCTCCACGTAACACAAGTCTCGTTTACCATGTTTCAGTAGCCACGAAGTGGAAGTAGGACACCACCAGCCGCAGCTCACTTCCAGTCTATCGAGCAGTTTAAGGAGGGAGGTAATGAGAAGGTGAGTTTCTGGCATGCAAAAAGGCTAAGACTCAATATCTATAACTGCCTTCGCCGACGCTGTGGGGGAAATAATTGAAGGGTCAGGTTTTGTGCTCAGGAGGGTCTTCATTGTGAACAGAAAGTCAAACTTGGGTCGAGCCTCGAAGTTGAGGTGGAATCCAAGCTGAATACAACCTTTCGTACGATGAGGATCACCTTCGGAGGAGAATCAGGGTTGCTTCATACTTTTATAGGCACTTGGGCATTTGTCACTATTGCTACTAGAAATGAGGCAAGCGGATGGCATAAGCAAGTGTCAGGCCTAATAATAGCCTTTGGGGAGCAACACATGTATACCCTGCCGAGAAGAAAAAAGTGTTGTGGCTTTCCGTCAAAATATTTGTTGCTTCTCGTCATAATAGTAAGCAGTGGAAACATTCCCGCGGTCAAAAGGGTATCATTTGATGCAAACGGCACAAGCTGCTAGATAGATTTGCGGCTATCTATATCGTCCTTAAATATAATAATCACTGCCTGCTCGTTGATGTACAATTGTTAGTATCCTCAAACTGACATGATTCATTCGCTATGCTTGCGTCTGTCATATCCTGTTGATTGGGCAAATCACTACCCAAAGCTTTAGGCTACATAACAACGACAGGTTTAGGTAAAACCCATATGTCAGGATTAAATTGCAAACAGGTCAAAACGATTATTTAGAAGCCGTGACTCCTACTCTAAAGTCAAAATCGTTCTTTATAGGTAGCAGGTGCCACAACATGATTGACTGTTGTTAAGGAGATCCGATAATTAAAGATTTGACAAAATGGCAACTGCTCCTATGTAATTTCTATAGCACAGCATCGTGACCACGTATCATTCTCTTGTAAACCCGTCTCAACCTTAGTAAAGATTATTCAGGAAACGTGTAGCATTAAATACTATTATATGTGAGTGAGCTGTATGTGATAGGCCTATCCTACATTAGTTAAAGTGGAACCCCGCCTATTATTATAGAGTGAATACATTCAATTACTAGGAACCATTTTACCTGCAGATCACCCCTTCTCAGATCACTCCTTCAGAGGCCTATTTATTTTCTCTTCTCCCCTCATAGCTGCCTCCACCTCTCTGGAAAACATCTCTCATCCAAAAACTTTTGGAGGAAGGATTTCATTCATCAACCAACATCCCTTCCTGTAACCTCAACTACAGTAACAATCCCTTGCTTCTTTGCTGTTGCACAGTCATTCACTTTTTGATTTCACATCTCTACTCTAGCCAGTCTCTCACCGCAATGGCTAGTAACAGCAGCAGCCTTGGTAATGGCGCAAACCAGGCCATGAGTGGCAGCCGAGTAAACCACGGTGGACTGTCCCAGAGCATTCACAACCTAGGTGGTGACACCAATCAACCCAACCACCAGCAGGGCAGCCAGCGGAACAGACCCCAGGGCAACCAGCACAGATTCCGAAAGAACAACCGCGGTGCCAATCAACCTGCTAACCAAGGCGGGTCGAATCACAACACTGCTGGCATTACCACCCACGGCCGCCTCGGCCAGTCTGCCCACGGCACTCCTCACGTCAATAACCATGGGGGCCTCAGCCAGTCCGTTCACAACACTGCTGGTGCACCCACCTACGGCAACCTCGCCCAGTCAGTCCACAACACTGCTGGTGCCACCACTCACGGCGGCCTCGGCCAGTCTGTCCATGGCACTCCTCACGCCAACAACCATGGGGGCCTCAGCCAGTCCGTTCACAACTCTGCTGGCGCTCCGAACCACGGTAGTCTTCATCAGTCCACCCACGCCTCCACTATCGGCACAAGCCACGGCGGCCTTTCCCACAGCATTCACGCCTCTGCTGGACAGGTCAATAGCAACAACTACACCTCCCCTCAGCGCCCCCAGACATCTACAGTCGATGTCCACCACGATCAAGCTCGCGCTCAAGACCAGCCAGCATCACTGATCACCAATCAAGCGAACAACACCATCGTTGCTTCCAAGCAACCTAAGCTTGAAAAGGCCCCCCAGGTCATCACCATGGGCAGTTTCTACACCTTAGGTGCCTCAGACCGAGACGAGCTTTGGCAGACAATGGGACTGAAAATGCAGAAGTACCCGGACCACGAAAGCTGGACAATCCCGTTCCCAGCTCCGCTCAACTTCAACCAGCTGGTTATGCTTGGCTACAACGAGTCAAGTGTTTACCTAGACGAGCGCTTTGTTCGATTGGTGTATCGAACACATTACGATTCCAACGACAACGAAGTTGCTCGAGACATCTTGCTCGGGCCGCCTAACCCGAGCGTCAACCTTCATGACCTGCGTTTCCAGGCCGCCATGGCGGACGCATGGTGGAAGGTTGTCCGCTGGATGGACCGAGTCCTTGGTGGTGAGAACATCAACCTTCTGCATTTTCTCAAGGCGGAGCTCAAGCAAGAGTTTGAGCAGAAGAAGGCCCATGTTCTTTGAGGAGTCTTGGGAGATGGTGTGAAGAAGAGGAGAGTTTGTAGGATAATCATTCTTGGATGGGGACGGCGATCAACCTGGTTGGTTCTCGGATCCAGTTCGCCAGCCATGAAGCAATCCGGCGGGAACACGATGTCTACAGAACCTGTGCTGATGGAGGACCATCTTGAAGCCTCACTCAAGCTATAGCTACAAGCAATTGGGTTCATGGGTAGCACGTACACAGATATGAATTTTGAGGTGAATAAAGATCTCAATGAATGATGCTCTAGTATGATACCACCGATGCATTTGTGACTTGTTGAGAGTCGATAATGAAGGCTTCTTTTTGTGTTATAATCTTCTCTGTGTCAACCCCTTCTAATAAGCCATCCAGGTGTCTTCATCATTTTACTACACCACGTTCCGTGTTCTTTGCAACTCTGGATACTAGCCGTCGACGGTGACAGAGAAAATGATCGCCCCTTTGGGACGCTTCCACGCCCTCAAGCTCGACACTCGAAATGGCCTCTGAAAGTCCATGAACCTCCCGCCTGCCAAGTATCGAGGCCCCGAGAGAAAATCCGGCTGTAACCATACCAACCTCAACTTCACCAAGCTGATGTTTCCAGACTGAGAAACGCCCGGGCTTGCTTCGAGGATTGATTCGCCCGTACTGTCATTCGGATTCCCGTAATGCAGGAGATTATGGTATTCATAAATATAACTGCTTCTCACGCCGTCCCACTCGGTTATCGACCTCAAGAAGGTCCGTTTCTTAAAAGCCATAGCGGAAGCCTGCTTCAGCATCGCGGAGCGCAATGGTGTTAGCCTCCTTGGTCATCGATCCCTCCCGCCTCGGTCCAAGAGACCAAATGTGCCATGCTTGACCGAGCAGGCCAGCCGCACTGCGCCCTCCGCGTTAGCCTGTACCAGTATCTGACTCCTTCCAAGATCAACGCTATCTCCCTTAACATATTCCGTAGCGTCACCATGGGTACTGCTTGGGGTCTACGCATAAGGTCCGAAAGCTCGAGCTGAAATCATTGCAGAAGAAAGTCAGACTAGCTATGAAGCATCTCTAGCAGTGCTAATAGCGGCTCTAAATTTTGCTACTATCGGACTGGAGGGAGCAAATAATCTACACAAACCCTTGATCGATACTGATAGGAAAGCATTGGTTTTGCTAAAGCCAGAGATTGTTTAGTCGAACAAGTTGGCGAGCTGATACTCCGATCACTAGATGAATCAATGGCAACATCAATAAAGTCCATACCCCTCAAGTTGCACTGGCCTAAAGTTATGTGATCCCACGAGTAAAGGACAAATGATCTTGAGTCTCAGAATCATCGTTTTCGCTTAGGTACGGTAAAATCGTGGCATAAATACAGCTTCAACATGCTTTCGCAAACACCTTGAGTGTCACGTGTTTTGGATTATTGAGGATGGCCAAGATATAGAACACGCCAAAGACACTTTCTATCTTACTCACATCTTATGAGCTTTATATCAGTCGTAACCATCTTTGCTTCCCCCAGGTTCTGGCTGATGCATGGAACAAGCCGACTCGCTGAATGACTTACTAGAGTCATCCGTGACGAAGACACCAGCTTGCAGCGATACCTGAAGGAAGATCTCACGAAGAAATTCAAGTCATATATAAGACGCTTACTCATGAATTGCGCAATCGATGAAGAGTCAAGGATGTTCACCATCGGCTTGATTTGTGCGATCTCTTCGGAGTATACAGCAGCAGCAGCTGCCGTGTCTGCCTGCAGAAAGAAGCTCTTTAGCGACTCAGACCAGTAGCCCCCGGGACAAGATTGGTAGTTAGTTATTGGGTTATTGCTGGAGGTCATACCAAAGTGGGGCAGCACTGGCGACCAAAATCCATGCTATAATATTAATTAAAGTGGAACCCTGTCTATAGAACACATGCCTAACCAATAGGAACTTTCTTAGCTACAGCGTCCCCCTTCAACCACCGTGCCGTTGCCTACCTGCCTCCAAAGAAGCACATGCGGCTTGCAGTAATTAAATTTTTTTCTCACCGGAGCACACACCCATTTCTTTTTTCCTCCACTTTACAATCCACTCATGAACAGCAGAGAGAAGAAAACCTAACCATACATCACAAGATTGCGCCCAACTTCGACTTCAATCTCGATTTTGACTACAGCATCACAGGTTTTCTCTTACTTCCTTCTCTTTCAGTTCATTTCCTTTCTCGTCCAGTTCTTTCTTCATCCACGACTGATCATTGACAATCATCAACATGGTCAACAATAACACCTCCGCTGGTCACCCGAACAACGACGACGAGCTGCAGACTCAACCTTGCGACACGAAGACTGTCCCTATGGGCTCGTTCTACATACTGGAGAAGGCTCTCCGAGACGACCTGTGGGACTCAATGAACATGAAGATGCCGAAGTTTGAGGGCTGCGAGAGCTGGGTAGTGCCCTTCCCTGCCACCCTGGATTTCATGCAACTGGTCTTGTTAGGTTTCGATGACGCCGCCTCGTACATTGACGACCGCTACGTCCGCATTGTTCTCCGCACTGTCTATGACCGACAGAACCAGGAGCTCGCGAAGGAGCTCTTGCTCACACCCTCAAATCCTTCTCATGACCTGCAGGATGCCCGACTCCAAAATGCCTTGGTAGATGCCTGGCGCAAGCTTATTCGATGGATGACTCGAGTCATCCGTGAGGAGGCTATCTCGTTGTTGTCCTACCTTAAGGAAGACATGGAGAAGGAGGTGAAGGCGAAGCTGTCAAGCAGCAGTATGATGGAGGAAGTCAAGCTGTCGGATATGGTGGCCATGATCGACGACTACTTCTAGGTCACAATCGAAAAGATTGGTGCTGGGCTCGTCTGTCTCGTCTTGCTGGAGTAGGTGCAATATGCAGTAAGTGAACTCCAGCGTATTCCTTGTACGGTACCTCAATCTGACCCAAATCATCAAGGACACTTGCTCAGTGCCGGAAGAGTTATTGCGCATGATACTCAAGCAATTCAATAACGGACCCTCGTCTTGGACATTGCCACTTTCCTTTCTAATCTTTTGTATCTCCTTTGGTCTACTACATCGACAATAATCACACCACTAATAGCGAGCGGCAATTAAGGCTTGCACCACGGCAAGGGATTGGGATGAGATGAGAGTCACCAGAGAGTGTGTATACTAGTCTCCTATGTCGTCTGGTTGCCCGAACAAGAATGGAAATATGCGGTACCGTTTTACTTCCACGAAGCTTCACGTCAACAGTTCATAGTTGGACGGTAGATGAGTTCGCCAATAGCAATGAATAATAGTCACAATGAAAATATCAGTCTGAATTTCGCTGTCGTGACACGTAGAAGAGAGTAGAACATAACGGTATGAAGTGCATTGGTAGGTTTCCTACGCTCAGGACAGACCCTATGTGACTGTATTATCGTGACATTGCTGATTTCAATCCCGTCAACACCTCCCTAGGAAGACGTTTACTTTCCTTATATGTCAGGCCTCCTCCAATAACCTTCCGAAATGACGCTAGAGCTGATCGGAATACTCCGGCGTCCAGGAACATCGAGGATTGCTCGTACATTAACCAGGGCGAGATTGCCATGTTTTGGATGTATGATTTCGTTATGCATGCTGAGTGGTATGCCAGTGTGACAAGGGCAGTAAGGGCTTGATTCTGATTCAACTAATAATTGACTCTGGCACTTCTAGGGGCTCTGGTCTTCTATCCTTCCTCTCCTTCTAGGAGGGTGACTCTTCAGGTTTATATACACCTAGTCTGGCGTCCTTCAGACGTCCTTTTGTCCCTTAGCCGCCACATCCTTCAGGAATGTCGTTATCCGTTGGGCCGATATGCATGCCTTCGTTGGTATGCGTGTGACAACCAGACAGCGCTGTCCTGTTTTATTGGAGCCTAGACCAGGACGCCAATCACGTCAACTAAACACTGAGAAAAGGAAGCCGCATTTTTCTAATGAGACCCAGGTATGCATTGACGGTACCGAATGCATTCATGACAGATTAATTATTAATTACTACCTATAGAGATTTCATTATATAACTACTACGAGCGAGAAATTGCGACTTAAAGCCCAAAAGTCAGATATGTAACAAGTGATACCATAATAAAAGTAGACCCTGCTACCGGTGCCATCGGCAATACTGCGAAGTTCAATGTCGATGATGATGTCGGGTCTGGGTTCTTAGAATGCCAGGCGGATGTGACCAGGCTCTAAGCTTGGCTCTGGATACTGCTCGCGACAGTTTGGTCAATCCCGACAGCGCATGGGTCGCCTTGTCTGCCCGTTACGGTCTGGTTCGCAATGAGAAAACCCTCAAATCCTGGCGTCGTCGTGTTCCTCTGGATGTCGTATACCATGCTTCGAATGGGGCATTGGTCGGTCGAAACCGTGGCCTCCACGGCCTCGACGTATTTTTGCCACCGTGGTTGTCCATGGGTCAAATCATATTTGGACTTGATGGAGAACATTATGCGGTCACTCATCCAGGTATCCATCCCACAGTGGTCGCCCCTGTCGGTGTTGCCAAAGTCGAGTGTCCATATTATCATGAAGCGCTCCCCGTCCCTAACGCTGTGTATCCAACTTGACACGTTTGTATGGGCAACCGCACTGAATGTATCGCCCTCTTCCGGCAGGCTGAACCGGACATCGTCGTAATAGATGCCGCCGGGGATATGTCCTTTGGTGTAGGGCATGATGCCCAATCCAAGCCGGACAACAGGAACTGTGCGTCGCAGTGCAGCAAGTCCCTGGAACGCGAAGACCACTGGGAAAACGTCGGTCTCTTTATATGTTTCGTTGCGCGGAAATATGAAGTCGACTTCCAGATTATGTACGTACGGCGCCGCCGGCGGTGGTGATGTTACTGCAGAGGTTGTGAGAATGGGCGGATTTGTTAAAGTTGTGGCAGTTGTCGTCGTTGACAAAACACATTTTGTGAAAATGCTTCCAGGAAGGCGAGAGTAGTAAATAACCGCCGTGGTTTGAGATGCAAATACATTTTGGCGTTGCCTTTGGTTATCTGCGAAGAATACCCATTTCTCGTGGAACAGTCGGGGCGCTCACGGGCATTTAAGTCGATGGCGGATCGGGGCTGGTGGCGGCATTATGTGGATTTTCATCGGCAATAGCGGCACCGACAGGTCGCCAAACAATCTCGTCTAGAACTTGTCGGAAAGTCCCAAGGCTTCGAGGCGCTCCAAAATGTTCCGGCAGGGGTACGAGTGGTTTTGTATTGCGGCACAGCTTTGTCTGTTTGCCTACTCCGACGAACCTGCTGATTCAAAGTGGCCCCGGCATCACACGGTAAACCACCCACCTAGACTGGCATTAACATAGCATTCATCAATTGAGACTGTTTGGATCACGTCGCCTACTTTGGCTTTGGACTCAGAGACTCGGTGGCATATGATACGCAGGACTCTCTCAGTGTTCAAGCAGCCGTCATGTTGACCAAGCCTAGTTGGTATTGGAGGTAGCGCCACGTCAGCTGCTAACTGAGTCCTGCTAAGGTGTGTAATGACTGGTCTTTATAGTATCGAAGGAATTTGAGAGAACGAGGAGATGCAGACAGGCCAAGGATTGTCAGAGGCCCCGGTAAGTTGCAAAAATGATCGTTGCCCGGGGGTTAACTGAACACAATGATATAATTAAGTTCAATTTTCGGATTCACAGGGGACCATAGAGAAGTCAGAATTACCTCGCTAGTCATATTCCGGTCGCAAAACCTTGCCTGTATATTTTCACCTTGGTAGGCTGGAACGATATATCAGACGGCATTCAACAGAAGTCCCATCGTCACATCCCGCCACATTAGCTACATTAGCGTCAGTCACACCCATCCCCTCCAGTACCATTATATTCCTCATGTCGACATGGCCACAGTAACCGGTCACAGCTCGACGCGGCTGGGACCCGGTATAAGAGCGGGTTGCTTTCTTAGAAATACATTCCCAGGCTGCGGGAACATTTGTAGATTATCGTGAAAAGCACCCGAGCCGCCAAGGTCTCCTCCAGCCCCGGAGCTTATGCCGCCTGGTCCCATCACTGGCATATTACCCGATCCGCCGGCTCCAGCACCTGTACCAGGGTCTCCTCCTCCTCCGGGAGGAGATGGCGACGCCGAGGGTGGTGGATAGACCGAGCCCCAACCACCCTCTTTGTACTTCTTCACCCTGCTACGCACGCTAGATCGAACCTTCGTGTGCAACCAGCCATTTGTAGGCGGGACACTGATTCCCGGATAGCGCATCGTATCTATAACTCCCTGATCGTAACGAAGGTTCACTGTAAAAGGGAATCCCCATCTGTTCAGGGGGTGGTTAGATATCTCATTAGATCCCGTCTTTTTGGCAAAATGCCGGGTTGAGAGAAGCTAAGGAGAATACTGACGATGGTCTTTGTTGCTCCGGCGTAGGATTCGGCCACGGTGTGCGATACGAGATAACACCCAGATAGAGTGGGATACCAAACACCAATTGAAATAAAACCCTGTCCGGGCCGGGATCGTGAAAGTTGTTCTGTTGCCAGGGTCCTGGACCCCAAACCAACGGATACTGGTATACAGCTGTGCTTTGCTGCTCTCGGGGGCGGTTGGGAGTTCTGTCCTTTAAGTGCCACACTCCAAGGCCAATATTCACTTGATTTAGACCGAGGCCCTGGGGATGGTATACTTCATTTGGGAAACGCTCTCCGTTCCACTCACTTTGCAGATCTTCGAAGTTGATTATGCCGTTTTGCGCGCTCCAGAGTATCGAGGCACCCATTCGAAAGGCGCTGTAGATCTCTTGCTGTGAGTAAATCACGGGTTGAGCGGGGATTTGATCCGGGTTTTCATCATGGGAGCCAACTAGAAGACCACCAGGCGGGATCTGGTTGTGGGGTTCGGCCATTGGAGTGCAATGATACTTGGTTGGGTTGGTGTATCCTGCGTCACCCGGGACGTCAAACGGCCACTGTGGTGCCGGGGGGTCATTTCTCTCTGCTATCTTTTGGGGAAATGACTCGTTCACAGGGACAAGACCAGGTAAGCTCGCATTCATTAGCATGGTTGGATTGAGGAAAGAAGCATTGCCGGAATTCTCTGTCGATGCAAACTCGACAGCAGACCCGACAACAGAAGGTTCAATGGGTAGACCTGCGCCCAGATGCGCGAGCAGTGTAGTGGCACCGGCCCAAAGCTTTGAAGATGATGTTAGTGACGGGAATTGTACCGGGTCTGGGCTTCTGTCCTACCAGCATGCTCGCGGCTGATATTGACTTGTTAACTGTCGGGCGATCGAGGCCGTCTATCTGACCGGTATGAAAGGGGTGCGGGCGATATCTGAAGTACAGAAACACCGGTATGGCAGGATGTAGGTAGGAAAGGGGGAAAGGGAGCCACCAAAAGAAAGCCTATGATCTTTTTTATATATGTTGGGCTCTTGTAAGTGTACTACAGCGCACTCCTTTTTCTCTATGTTGCATGTTGACTCATATGGAGTTGGCTCGCATAGACAGAAGGCTCGGAAAGTGCAGTTCCTCTCCTCCTAGACGACAATATAATTAGGAGTGACAGCCTGAGTATTTGCTGAAGTGATGGATTCAATATCCGCACCACCATTACGTATAGGAAGATGTTGGGGACCAATAATAAGAACTAATGATACAGTAGGATCCATGCGCCTTTTCACAAAATTGAAAGCTCGCCTATTCAAGGTCTGCTGAGATACATATATTCTACTATATAATTATGACTTAATTACTCTTGGGTGTCAAATCATATTGATTTCAGCACTCTCATATCCACTTGACACGCCATTGATGAAGGTAACAATGAATATTTCCTAGCCATTTGACGTATAACCACGTGAAAAGGCCTCCATCATGCCAGCGTTGCTTACATTCCCAGCTTGAGTCTAACCCATCCAAATACATCAGATAGACCAACGTTCAGGGATTCTGCTGTACGCAACTCAATTAACGGAAACATTGTTGAGGACACCATTTTGATGGCATACGATGATAGGTTTACTCGAGTTTTCAGCAATAACATAATCCCACTTCGCGAGCTTTTCGAGTCCCGGAACCAGGAAACGACGCTTGCATGACTTTTGCTTCTCGGGGGTCTGCGAAATTCATATTCCGGGCAGTGTGTAATTGAGAGACTAGTTTTTCATGGAAGCTACTAACAAGCCAGATGAACCGTCATTACTACGGGATGAATCTATCGCCACTCTTGAATCTGCGTAAGCACCGCAGCTTTCCAACCCGACTTGAACATGACCGGATTGTTTGGTAGCTAGAACTTGTAGGAGAGCTGCCGAGGAGGCGAGCAAATTCTAATAATACATACCTGAAATACCTTTCAAACGAAGGTAATGTAGCGAAACCAATGTCGCGCACATCATCCATTGGTCGCCGTCGTCAACCACTCGGGGGTTGCGGCACCACTTTTCCCACCAATACCAGCAGGACGACATCTGCCAAGCCCAGGAGGAGGAATCTAGACACCTCGCCAAGAGCGCAATTTCCGTTTTTGAGATGACTAACCTACTTGTGCCACCTTTGTCGCTTCCCGGTTTAGACAATTTTGCCCTATCAATGCCATGACGACGAATTGAGCCAAAGGGCCGCCGTGTTCCGACTTTCTCTCCCGGGCCCATCTACTTGCCCCTCCTCCATTTCCCCGGAATTCTTGGCATCTGTCTCCATAAGATAAGATGGGCCAGATCTCGCGCCAGTCTGTGCAATACCAGGATCAGGATCTGACATGCAGGGATCTCCAACCTTAACGCAAGCCCCGCCATCATGAAGATCATCTCTCTCCTAGCCAGCACAGCCGGTGTCCTCGCCGCGAGCCGCACCTCACCGCCGTCCGGATGTCTACACGTCGCCAAGTCCGGCGGCCAGTACACCAGCGTGCAAGCTGCCATCAACACGCTTTCAACCTCATCCACCGCCGACCAGTGTGTCTTCGTCAACCAGGGCACTTACACCGAACAAGTTTATGTCGCCAGCCGCGCCGCCCGACTCACCATCTACGGCTACACGACTGACACGAGCTCGTATGCTGGCAACAAGGCAACCATTACCTTCAACAAGGACGCGAAAGCCGCGGGGAACAATGATAAAAGCGGCACGCTTCGGGTTGCGGCAGCCAACGTCAAGGTTTACAATCTCAATGTGATCAACTCCTGTACGTCTTTTAGAGAATTCATGTCTTCAATACTTATGGGCGCTGACCAAATCGATCACAGTTGGGAAAGGGTCTCAGGCCATTGCACTGAGCGCGCAGGCAAACAGTGGCTATTACGGCTGCTCCTTCTATGGATTCCAGGATACGCTTCTATCGAACAAAGGGAACCAGTACTACAGAAACTGCATGATTACCGGTGCTACCGACTTCATCTTCGGCCAGAACGCCGCCTCTTGGTTCGAGCAGTGCGACATCCGCGTACGAAATGGAGGATATTACATTACCGGTAGGTTCTCGCAGCATTCATATGGGTGATCCACGCAATTGTCCTATTCAAAGTATTCAAACAGTAAGCTAACACGGCATTTGAACAGCCAACGGCCGAAACTCAGCTGACAACCCCTCCTATTACGTCTTCAACAAATGCGATATTCGCGCCGCATCGGGCGAGTCTGTTGGCGCAGGCAGCTACTACCTCGGCCGGCCGTGGCGTACGTACTCGCGCGTGGTTTTCCAGAGCACTGCTATGAGCAACGTTATCAACGGCGCTGGCTGGCACGACTGGAACGGCGATCAGGACTTAGGCAATGTCTACTACGGAGAGTACTCCAACACTGGTGCCGGGGCCTCTGGATCTCGGGTGGGCTGGTCCAAGAGGCTGAGCTCGGCGGTGTCCATAACGACGGTGCTGGGAGGGGACTACGCAAGTCAGCCGTGGTATGACGGTGGGTAGCCCGCAGCGATGGCTGATGTGCCTTTGCCTTCTGCCACAACTACTACTACTGAGGCACCTGTATCTATCACGACGGGTATCAACACTCGAACAAACACACCTGGGAACGGAGGTGCATGTCCGGCTTTGTATGGACCATGTGGTGGACAGGGTTTCTCGGGCCCATTTTGTTGGTCATCGGGAACATCTAAGGTCTCCAACGACTAGTATTTTCAATGTATCTGAATGTCTATCTGTCAAGAGCTGGAATGATCATCGAAAGCATCATTCGATTGTAATCTAGTATCCAATCCGAGTAGGACGAAGCAATAAGCCCTAATGTTAAATACATACACCGCTACACCTAAGAAGATGTGCGTACCTGGTTGCCTACTAGGATGTGTCAATGACGAGTTACACGAGGAATCTTATCTACCATAGAGGTCTGGTCAAATCTGTTTTGAGGGTTTGAGATGAGGTTGGTATGGATGAACATGGGACATCACTGGCTTTGGACGGCGGCAACTGCATCGTAAAATATCAGAACGGTAGATACGTTATTCGTGTAGCAGCAGTACAGTGGCTAAGAGACACATGTATTGATCACCTACTTAATCCTATCTAGATGCCTCAGATCATTAATTGATGGCTTGAATGGGACCTTGCCTGGCCTCATTGGGTTCTGACCCAGCTGTCAGGCAAATCTGGATCACGTACATCAGATACCTACCTAGAGGATTGTTCAATGATCTGACCAATCAGATAATTTACTTCACTTGTGGTAGTGAACCACCAGTAAATAATCCCAACCCATAAGGCACACAATCCCTAAGCAGGAGTTGATACAGGCCTGTATATTAATCACTAATTCAGAACGACCACCATTAATTGTTCTAGACGGCCAATCAAAAATCAGGAATTTTACAATTTCTATTTTCCATCTTCTGATCTGGCTTCTCTTTTGGGAGTGACTGATCTGATCGGCTCCACGTCCAGATTTTGGGGCATAAATAGAGGTCTTCTTTTCCAGCTTCCCTGACCTCTTCCCTCTTCCTCCCACACACATACATCCAACTTTCCAAGGACAGTTCCATCCTGCAAGCAATTCACACCTGCACATTGGTCCTTGACCTCCATGTATCCACCTTGCCTTTCTTTCCTCAACCTTCCTCATACCAGGTTGACTTCTCTCATCGTCTTTCCTCATCCTTCTCATGTCAAGTCAACTTGACAGCATTCATCCTTCAACCCTCCTGGGTATGAGAGCTAAACTGGCCCACCTTGTTGGTGTGGAATAATTATCTTGACTGCCACTTCACTGAAACCAGTCAACATAATTCTTCCACATCAACAAACACAACTTCGACATCCACCTCAATGTCAACATCAACATCAACAAACAACCAAGGTACCAATTTCCACTCTTTCAATCCAAACCTCATTTCACCTTCAAAACCCCCTCTCTCCTGGGCATGAGAGTTAAACTGCCCAGCTCGTTGATGTGGAATAATTATTTTGATTACAACCGCAACCTCACACTGCAAGCAATCATGATATTTATTCCACGTCAACGAGCGCGACTTCAACATCAACCTTCACCTCACTTTCACACACACCACCTCTCCTGGGTATGAGAGATAAAGTGCCCAATTTGTTGATGTGGAATAATTATCTCGACTACAACTGCAACTTCGCACTGCAAGCAGTCGAGATAATTATTCCACATCAACAACCACGACATCGTCGTCGACAACAAACAGCCAAGGTATGAATTTTCAATTCTCACTTGTCTTACTAACCATCTTCCATCTCAACCGTCCCTCACCTCCCCATCCTTTCCACCCAAGCACACCTTCACACTAGCAAACTGGGCCTTCGGGTCAAGTGCCTTCGGGCGGGATTCTCAGATGGATGGCGGGGCCTCTGAAACAGGCGTTCAGCAAGATTCGAGCAGTGCATTTGCAAGGTCTTCTAACGTTTCCGCTCTTCGTGAGCATGCCCGGCCTTCGGCTCCACTCCTACCCCCTCCTCTTCGTGACACACTGCACCTTGAGGATACCCGTGGTCTTCACACCCGTTGGCGTCCGGATGATCTCACCAGAAAAAACAAAAGTCGCGTGGAGCGATATGTAGGTGTCCTCCCTGCCTGCACAACTCCCCATTCGCAACCTGACACTGCCACCATCCTTCACCGGAGCTGGCTTGTTGGATGACCCACTACCACATGCACAAAAAACCCTCGTCGTCGGTTTCAGAGAAGCAATCAGATGCACCTCACGATTTCCTCCCACGTTCGAAACGCCTTGTTCCTATGCCGACTTGATCCCTGGCCACTGTCTTATGCCGAAAGCTTTGGTTCATATCATATAATGGTACGGATCCCAACGCCGCCGCGTTCCCTGGCCATTGTCTTATGCCAAAAGCTCTGGTTATATCGCACTGGTACGGATAGGCCCCCTCCTGTGATCCGACTGTGAAAGAGCGGACCTCTGCACATTGTTCATTTCAAATGCTCTGTGTACAGTCCATTGCGTCACGTTTGCACTGCGAGGAGCTCACCAGAAAAAAACACCCACCTTCCTGTGACCCGACTGTGAAAGAGCGGGCCTCTGCGCATTGTTCATTCCCAATGCTCTGCGTACAGCCCATTGCGTCACGTCTGCACTACGAAGAGACCACTTGAAAAAAAAAACATCACCGGCAGATTGTAGTTCGCTGTGGTTCTACCTTCTGTTCGACCCCGCGTTGTAGCTGACTGAACTGTCGCTCCGCACAAATGAGGCGCTTGGCTTGCGGGCTGAGTGTAAAATCTTGGAGTGGTGAACTTCGTGTGTCACCGGGATGGATGGCGGGCAAACTCCAAAACAAACTTCACTTTTTTTTCATTGTGGTGGTTGCTTCGCGCAACGCCATGAAGAAGAAGAACACCTCGAGTTTTTCATGTTTACCATGTCATTTTAGTTGCCCTTCACTGGCTGCAATTCCAACTTGCCTGGCGTTTAGTGGACATTGCTGACATTGCCCAACATGTCAAAATGCCGACTTATGCGGATCCCTCAATTTGCCTCATGCGAAACACCACCAAGTCCAGCTCGAACGTCGACTTTCAATTTGAACCTCATTCTGTATCAATTGCCAGCTTTCGTGGCGAGCATTGAGCCCATAATTTGAGATGGATCTAGTCAAAGGGATCTGCAAGCAAACAGTGTCATGTTCAATCGACAGATATGTATGTTGAAAACCCATGGAGAAGTATTCCCACATCACCACTCATCCCCTCATTGTTGCAACATCGTCACAGAATACCTGAAGCTAACCATGAAGCATTCGACATCTAGGAGGTCCTGCCTTGTCCGTTAATCGGTGACCCAGTTCAAAGCATCGAAGAATCTTCAATATCTCACGCAACCACCAATACCGGGTTTGCATACCCAACCAGTCCACTGAAGCGCATTCGAAGTTGCTGCTCATCTCTCATTGCTGGCTCGTCATCCTGTCGCGTCTCGTTACAATACGAAGAGATCGCTCAGCCCCGAACAACTCGTTCCCATCCTCGAAGAGACCAATCTATCCTGCTGTCGTCCATCAGCGAACAACAATGTTAGCTGCTCCCACGACGCCCCCTTCCCCCCTCGCGTATTCGAAGCCATGGCAGGATGGCACTCTTGTCCCCCGAGCCCATTTGAGATTTCCTTGCTTTTGAAAAAAGTGCCCATCCTCAAGCACGGTAACCTCAAAAGCTTCAAACTTCCATCAGGAACCGACATGACTGACTAACACCGTTTGCCGCCGGTCTTCATGTAAGACTGTGCATATGAAGGGCAAGACGACCCCTGAAGGGACGATATGGTATGGCGAAGGCAGGGTTGTCCTCTTTTTCTAGGTCCCTGGATCAAAGCCTAGAAAAGAAGAATGACGATGGATTGGCTTGATGCTGATTTAAGATAGGTATCATAAAGTGGGTGTTTCTTTTGGAAAACGGCCAGGTTCTTGTCCGACAGTTTTTTAGCCTGGAAACTAGAGGGGATGCGAATTGAAGTGAGGATGTCAGTAAGCCAACCACACTCATCATCGATGAACATGATTTCGCCATGGCTGAGAGCATTACTACAAGTGCGCTTTAGTCGGAGGACAACTTGCTGATGCCATTCCTACACGGTCCCTGGAAGCTTTGAAGCATGCCATCGACGAGGAACCAGAGTACAGCTCCAAATGCAAGTCCCGATTTCTATACCAGCAAATCCTTGACAGTGTAGAGTACATGCCCATGGTTATTATAGCGTCTCTTCAGTGGTTATAACAATTATTCTAATACTCTGCTTAATCAGGTAATACACTGGGCTCCATGGTAAGTAATGTGCAATGCCAACTGTATTTCAACCGCAGCTCGGGGTATTCTATTCTGACCATGACGCATAATCTATTGTACAATCGTCAACGCTTCACTGGGAACTGGAACTGGAACTGGTGATTGTTGTGGCCGCCGAATCTGACCGGAAGCCCAGCCGGCTGCTCAAAGTCATCCTGTCCCTTCTTCTTCTCCTCGCTCAATTCCAGCTTCTCCATCATCTTGGTAATGTCCTCTCGCTTGGCCTTCTCCTTCTTCTGCGCTTTCTGTCGCGAACTGCGACTCTTGGTCGGTGGATTTGCGGCATTCTGGTGATGTTGCAGCTGCTCGTAGTCCCATTCGCATCCCAAGACCCAGAACTTAACTTTGTCGGGGTTTCCGTGTTTCGCCTTCTCAGGGTGTTTCTTGCAGTAGTTCAGGTACTCGGATCGCAGCCAGTCCAGCTTGCCAAAAACGTTAGAATGGAGCTGCCACTTCAGAGGATCGAGCTCGTAGTAAGTTCTGCCTCCGCTGAGAAATTTCCGGCCTTGACTATCCGAATTCTCCATCATGGCCGGGCCAGGACGAAACCAGCGTGGTACCTGGGATGGTAGATTTCGTGAAACGCCCTTGGACTTGGTTGTGTTACCGCCAATGGCGGAAGAGGCGCGGATGCTGTGGTAGTCGATGAAGTAGAACCTCTCCAGGTTCTTGAACAGAGCAGGGAACTCGTACAGGTGACGGTGACGATTTATCTTGGGTGAAGGGTGTACATGACCACAACGGTGGCACCTACGCCTCTCCTCGTCCCAGTCGGGGTGGTACTTGACAGCCAAGCAGCGGACGGCATCGAGCTGGGACTGGTTGAGGTTATTAGCCCATGCGCTCAGGTTTCTGGCCCAGTTGAGATCGGGATAGTCGATGCATATGACGTCGCCGGAGCTGGCCAGGGAGATGAGGCGGCCATTGTCCAGGTGCAGAGCGCCTGGTTTGCCAATCGCCTTGACCACCATGTCGGCCGCTTCCTGACATGACAAAGTGAGCTTAGCCAAGTTCTTATTGGCCTCCATGTAGTACGACACGTCGGCCGCAGGCAGAGGGAATATGGGCGTCAGAATGGCCGAGTACTGTGTCTGGTGTCTTGGTCGCTGTCTGCGTTGGCGGTGCGGGTTTGCAGATGATGGGGAGCCGCCCTCCTCCCGGTCCGATTCATCATCATCGTGATTGGCGCGGCGCGGCAGGATCCTCTGGGCCTCAAACTTGAGGAAGTGAATGCCTGGTACGTAAATGAGTTCGCTCCAGACCTTATACCGGACGTCCCACGGCAACTTGAAGAAGAGCGGAAACCTCTCGAGGCCGGGTGGCATGGTGAAGTGGAGGCGACGATTGCCTGGTGTACTGGCCATTCTGTGTGGCCTGGTCGACGTGATCCAACGCGAGATCAATAGATGGAAACAAACGGAAGGAAAGAAGAAGAATGAAAATGGAAAGAAAGTTAGTGATGCCGACTGTGATGTGATGTTGTGGGAAACAAATGATGCCCAAGGTAATCAATCGTTTTGGCCAAATGAGATTGTCGTCGGAATTAGGTTGCAGCACATACACCCCTCCTTCCCATCGGAGGCTGCAGCTGAAAGGGAAAAGTCCAAGCCACATGAAGGACAAACATTTGACTTTTGACTTTGATTTGGATGCGTTAGGCAGGCACAGGCACAGGCACAGGCATAGGCGCACGCTGCCAACTAAGATTGGCTGGACCCAAGATTTGGCCAGTTGATTCAATGTCGGTCGATTGAACGACGGCCGCCCACTTCGTTTTTGATAAGCCCTTCACCCGCCCATCCATGCATCCCCAACCGTCTCAGCCTAACTTATTGGCGTATTGCGTAGGGATCGTATTAATGGCCAGCATGTATAGTTACATCATTTCTGATAGAAGCGCCCTGGCCGCTACATCTTGTGCATGGGATCGTATGGTATGGGACGGGGTGGGATGTGGCGCCGGTGAAGGAAGGACGCTTCATTCCTCCGATGTACATGCTAGTCGCATATTGCTACCATATTCGGTTGACGACTTGTCCAAATAGGTATCGTATTGTTACAATAGAAAGTACGCCAACGGAACATTCGAGTAGCTTGAATGATGTCTATCGTGCTACAGATACCCGAAAGCTTACACGGCAGCCCTTGGAACGACCAAATTCAAGTACATTGATGGTAATATTTCGGGTGCAATGCGCTAGGCACATTAGGTAGAAATTGCTCTCTACCCTGAAGCTGGCGGGGGGAAAGCTCATACTGAATTCTGATAGCAAGCTTGACTTGGGCATTTGATGCATGAACACCTGTCTATTCTCCACCGGCGATGAAACTGACAAGTCAATCGAATTGCACCACGATGCTGATTCCCATTGGGTGGAGATGAGGTGGTCAACACCCCTTTCGGATAGGGTTTTAGTGCGAAAGCACCTTGGTGGACTCACTGAAGCTACCTACTAAGGTTGTCAATTAGTGGGGTTATCCTAGCAGCAATGCCATCACCAATATGAGTATGGCGGTTCGAACAGGTGCCACAGCACAACAACATCAAAAGATGGGTTATCAGTAGATAAAAGTAGATGAAATGCGAACTTCCTAGCGAAGTAAGATAAGTTGCTGAAAAGGCCTATATTTATTGTTCTCTGTTAGATCGCGGATGAATTTGCATTATCGAGATCGCATGTTCGGGCCGCTACAAGTAATGCTTCCTGCTCACCCAAGCACGCAGGCCCTGTCTGTCGACGTCAATCCATGGGCTGTGGGGATGTTTCAAGTAGTAAGCTCATTGTATGCCCCAGCGATCGGCTATCCACGTGGTAGTGACCCCTGAGTGAATGTGGTTCGGCACCATCTCCGGCGATTCCCTGCTAATCATGACCCACTTCCGAGCTCATTCGGATCCGGGACGAGCAACAGGGGTGCGACCAAATATTTGGAAGAACAGTATCTGCTTCAACACCACCAACATGGCCCATATTTTGACAATCAGTTTTAGTTTATTTCTATTGACTATCAGAAAAAGCATCATGGAGGTTATGTAACGTGAGTGCTGGTCCTGGCATTGCCCCGATGGCCGGAACCCCTTCAGCAAGATATTGACATCTTTCGACCAAGCAAATTTAATTCGTCATTGGTAGCAACTCATTGTTCCGGTACAGGTCGTATGCGGACAGTGAAGGGGAAGATGAGGACGACGGTGGAGGTACTGCAGACGTCGATGTTGATGTTGTCGTCGATGGCAACGGAGGTGATGCTGATCAGGACGTACTAATGGGAGGATGAGAGTGGGGAGATTAAAAAAGATACTGTGTTTATTTAGGAGTAGCATCAGCAACAGTAGCATCAAGTGTGTATGTAGAATCTCATGATCAAGTAGGAAAGGGACCGGTTAGCATGGTCGGGATGCGGTTGGAAGCAAAGGAAAGAGAGGGTTCAAGTTCATGAGAGACGTCGAAACATATGTCTGTGCATAGAAAGTGAACAAAAAAGACAAAGAAATCGAAATGGAAAAAAAGAAATGGTCACAACCAGAATCGAACTGGCTGCCTGTTTCGTGCACTCCCCCGGGTATTATTTTGGTCCGCCCTTGAGATCGCAACACACTACACCAGGTGGGCCTCACCCCTGCGACCTATGGAATCTTCACTTGTTGGGAACTTCGTATGTCAAGAATTATTAAGGGCATCTAGCTAATTGGGAGGGGGCAGTGGAAGATTGTCCGACAGCCAGGTGTTTGTTTGTGTGCCCCACCGGGATACAGGAACAATCCCCAGGCATCAACAATCGGGTGAAGAATGGGCGACGGATAGAGACAATCTGATTGTTGTGGGGCTTGGTATTGAAAGGGGGGATGCTCTACAGCCCACTCTTCCCAAATGACTGGGGTTTCAAGCCAATATGATGCCTTGCTTGTCAGTATCACTGCCTGGAACCCACGGGACGACACGCTTCATGATATCTTCTCAATGACCTACAGCCTAGGTAGCACCCTTCGTTGATATTTTACCCTCCAGTGAGCCCATGGGGACTAGAACACTTGAAAACATGTAATCCATGATAGTTGTTGAAACTCCTCGCGGTTTTGATTTAGCAATCCTAACTCCACTTACTATAGTACAAAGCATTGAAAGCGTCCTCTTTCTTCATATATATAAACTTTGGTGTTTCTCGCACACCACTATAACGGCTTTCATAGCAATCTAGTATTGCTGTGCTTGGAGAAAACAAGGGCTTCTTACTGAATCTAGACATACTTTAGCTTTTCTAAACTATCATAAACAGGAGAGTTACACATGGATATGTATTTGCTTATGAGGAAATAACATTATCGGCAATTCGCAAGCGAACAATCCCTAAGTAAGACCAATTTCCTTTGCTTCCACGCATCGACGTTAATACCTACTTTACACAGCCCTACTTCACAGAATACGGCTCCGGTGTAGCCCGGTAACATTTCCCACTGCTCCGGGAGGAGTGTGTGTTAAGGACTAAGGGTGACAGGAGATAAAACTGCCTCGATATCACATCTTTGATCTTGATCGTAGAATCATAATGTCAACCATACCGTAGCTCAGGGTATAGATGTCTTAGACAACATTAACTAGGTGGGCTATCATTTGCTAATATTGGTCGTCGAGCCAGTGCCTAATGAGCCATGGTTGGCTATGTTGTACACAACATGTGGAAAATCATCCAAAGAACTATCGTCACACCCTCATCCTCAACATGGACTGAGGCCGAAATACACCATTTCAACCAGGCCACATCATGGCATCATTAACCTATCCGGACAAGCAAGGAAGAGACAAATGAAGTAAAACGAAATACGTGAAGACGATACTGGATCAGGGGATAACGAGACATAGGGCAGCCAAGCCCACCACGACAGCAGCAGCAGCAGATGCCGGCTGTCCAGTCGCTTTGGGAACTCCCGCGTTTCTCGAACTCGTCGGTCCGCTATTCGAGCCACCTTGCCCCTGTCCCTGTCCCTGATTCTGCCCCTGACCGCCTGCCGTGCCCTGACTGTTCCCGTCACCTCCTTTGTTACCCGATTCAGGGTTGGTGTCGTCCTGTGGGACCCCCAGGGCCGTGACAGTGGCAGGGTCCTGTGTTCGTGTAATCGTGGTCGGTTTCTGCGACACGGTTCGGGTGAAAGTCGTGGCCTTTGGGTGCTGCGAGGTGGTGGAATGGGTCGTCGTGGTATGATGAGTGGAAGCGTGGGTCGCAGAACTAGGGTTCGTCTTGTGCGTCGCGGAGGCCTGCGACTTGGTCGTGGTCGACTGAGGCTGTTGATGCTTCTCCTTTTTGGGGTCGCAGAAGTCGAGCTTGACGCCGGCGAGGTCGGAATTCTTGGTGATGCAACCGACGTACCCCCACTCTTTCTTTTCGTTGTTACCCTCTAACTTGAAGGTGCCGGTCGAGAAGACCCAGATCGCGTACCCGTAGGTGCCGATGAAGCGGTTGAGCTCGTAGTGCTCGGATATGGCGCCATTGTTCACCTTCAGCTTGCTTTTGTCGTTGTGGAATATGAGCACGTTATTGTCTGGGTATCGCTTGTGAAGCTGGTTGAGGGTCTCGTCAACCCATTTCGCCTCTTTTTCGGCATCGTCCTTGAGGAATCCGAAAACCCCGTCGAGGATCTGGTTCACAACGATGCCCGCGATGTCCCCGAAAATGCCGCCTTGCCTGGTAGCATTTAGCTTGTCTTCGCTGCTCAGTGTTGGCAATGGCGCGAAGGTTGTCGCTGGCGTAGCTTGTGTCACACTGCCCTGTGCCAGGAGCATCAGAGGTGCCACTACGTGTAGTAGGTACTTTTGAGATTTCATTTTGGCCTTGTGAGAGATGGTGGAGGATTGAAGTTTGATGGAGCCAGCAAGGAAATTTCTGGGGATGAAATATTACTTATACTTATAAACACTCGCAATAAATAAGGAGATCTCCAAGTAATTAGAATTTCTTTTCAGCCTGCAGAGATGGTCCGCATGGTCCTGGATTTTTCTACTGCCTCTTTTGTAAGGCTGGGCTAAGCCTCCCGCCCCCATGAAGTGTAGTATTCTAGATCAGACATATGAACGCCCAGCTGAATTCAAAAGTGCACATCATGTCAGCATTCGCAATGAGCCCCATTCTTGGCATAAGGCTATGCCGGCGTAAAAGTTTTCTTATTTGCCAGCCTTCTCTCAACATCGAATGACTGACTGATGTGTTGACGCATAAACCCCTTTCCGGATGCATGCACAAACGTCGCACCGGCTAAAGTGCTGCAGGCTACCTGCAAGCCCAAATTAAAGGCGTTTGGTAGCACACACTATGTAGTGTGCTTTGAGAAATGATGAACCTAAGAATAGATATTATCGTGGAAGCGGCAGGGCGAGCATCTCTAATTGAAATAACTATAGCACAGACTGTGGTCGTCTGATACATTCTACTTGCGATTCTCCATCAGCTGGAAGACCTATTAAAAATGAACTATGTGGATTTTTCGTATCATCGGAATGGATGTGACAGGCAGAAATGCGGCAGTGCGTGTTGAATCATCCGCCTCGAGGCTCGAAAAGTGAGGCTTCATCGATAAATTTGCGACATGATACTTGCTTTTGATTCCTCTTTTTGCGACCAGCAATCTGGGTGCTTGGCTCGGTATGTATCGGGCTTGAGGTGGCTGTACCTTGCGCTTGTCTCTGTTTTGGTCGTGGCGTTCAGGCTGATCAAGACAGTCGAGGCCCGGCTGCGGCTGATGATTGTGGCTACTGAATGACTCCGACAAATTTGATAAGGCATTACAATAGACAAAGATTTCCTTGACAACTTTGCTTTGCCTTACCTTCCAATCGTGGTTTCGGGGCCGATGTAGGCACGAATGGCATCTGCCAGCCTTATTCTGATCACATCATATAGCTTGGCCGAACCGAGCCCTATGGCCCGAAATCCGTCATGCACTATGGCTTCTACCAAGGTGACCTGAAAGACCCGCTGGCCGAGCACCCATTTAACAAGGTCCTTTCGGACGGAGACTGGAACCAGCTTGTCGCGATGTATCCTCGTAAGAGAACATACAAGACTAGCTCTGGCAAGTCGAGTCGCGAGAAAATCGAGCCACTGAAGAAGAGATTGGGCCTAGCAAACTTTCTTCTGGGGGGACATCGGCTTCAGGACAGGTGGAATGTTTTCTGACTTCGGTATCCTGCGGGCTGGCTCCTACTGCATGGCAACGCTGGCGTGATAATGACTTGGTTGCTGATGAAGGGCCACTGTGGCGATATGAAAGATGGTGCTCGAAGAGGCGCAGGGGATACGATGGTTTGCTATGGATGTCCCCAAGGATGTTGGTGCTATGATGCGCTGGATGCATATCCTCTCCCAGGCTGGGGAAGTTATTTTTCTCTGACCTTCAATAGAGCTGATATAGATAATTACTGCAGTCTGAGCCATTATTAAGTATATGGCCTCAGCGCCTAAAGAAGAAAGTCTGATGCTCTTGCTTTGATTAGTAGTATTTGCTACTACCATGTCACACTAAGCTTTCGAGTACCATTCTCATGACCCAACCATCTATTGAAAACAAACGAGTCCGTGATAGAGATCGTGGATGAATCATTATGGACTACAAGAAGCATCAGCTCCCTTTCAAGGGGCGCTCGCTATATTCCATGTACTGTAGCCACTTGCAAGCAATTAAGATGAAATTGCCATACTTGGGACACAATCATACGAATGGGAATTTATTAAACGTCCCTTGCCAACTGTTTAGTCTCTTGCTTGTTCGTTTATCTAGTCCTGAAATGATCCATGCCAATTTGATGATCTCTGTTCTCGAACAAGAGGATAATTCCATGAGGATTGGTAATAGGGGTTGACCGGAGCGGTATGGCTACACCCCACCCCATATAACTTGGGATTTTTCATTTCTACTTTTCCTATTTGTTTGAATTCGCTCACTTCGTCGGTTATTAATGGAACAGGGCATGCCTCCTTCCATTACATCATGTATTGTATCCCAAATACCGCATCAAAAGGATTATTACCAATACCCCTGCTTCCCTCCTCAGAATTGTGTTTTCCTGTCGTTCAACCGAGTATTGAAGTGTAGGTAAGCCAACGACCAAATCGTAATATGTTCATTCTTTCGTATCCCATGAATCATGCAGGGCTGCCGTAAGCCTCTTGCATACCATATTCGCCCAGATTCTCAAAGGGGCCGCAAAGCCTGACCAGTAACGACATAGACAGGCGAATGCGTTCTGACATGTCTTCACTCACGCCGCCACTCTCAGGGATTGTCAGGAGGTAGTCGTGTGGGAGGGGGTCGATTGGCATCATCGTTTCTGTTATAGGAGGCATTATTGTCGGAGATAGGGGCATTGGTTGCTGTGGCTTCTTGTAATGGGCCACACGGCGAAAGAGGTCGGCCAGTTGGTTGTGCATGCGGCCCGTCGATGAGTCAACTGGCCCACAACGTTCCAAGATAGCCAGACAAGACTGCGCATGGTGGAGGTCCACAGTCCACGAGTCGATCGAGTCGCCATGGATCTGCTTTTGCAGGGCCGAGTGCATCAGAACAGTGCAGGTCGTGTAGGCTTGGAAACTGTGTATACGGGAAAGTATTAGTGGGTTGCAGTTGCGTATTGGAGATCTTCTGCGGGGAAGTAGCAGCAAGATTCCAATGCTCAGGTTAGGTGGGCAAGTACTTACATAACCAGCCAGCACTTCCAGATGCCAACATCCTCCAACACCAGAAACTCGAAGATGCGCGCGGCTTGCTGGGCCGCCAAGATGCCCTCTCGGGCGTTTTCGAATACGTACTTGCTCGAAGCGACATCTGGCGGCAATGCTGCTCCTCTCGTCACAAAGCCGACAGACCGCAGAAACCGGCCGGCGGTGCGACGGTAAAGCAAGCCCGTGGCACTGAGAAACATCAAGTTAACGTAGTAAATAGCCACACGCTTTTCCGTGCCCTGCTCCTCAATCAAGGCGGCCAGGTACAAATCGTTCGGAAGCTGCCGGTACCATTCTTGCAGGTCTTGCATGAGAGCCCCTGGACTGGCAGCGGTCTGCCCCTTCAGCGTGAAGTCCATCCTAGAGATGCTCGCCTTCAGAATACAGAGCTTTGTCAGCTCACGAGACACGGTGATCTGCAGCATGGGGACCGTCTCAAGCTCCACGTCCGAGAGCGGAAACTCTTCGAAGTATAAGCCGCCGCCGAACACGTAGCCGAGGGTGGACGAGAGCAGCAGGGATTGGAAGAGTAGCGTGCGCCAGGTCTTGCGGTGGTTGAACCAGGTGTCTTCGGCCATCCCCGGCTCGCGGAAGTTGTTGTCGTTGAGGTTGTGCTTCATGCAGAGACTGAGGCCGATCTCCACGAATGCCAAGGCGGTCGTGCGCTTGTTTTTGATGTTGAAGTTGGCTAACAGTGTACACACTTTGATGGCGTCCAGCGGGAGGATCTTGTAAAGCAATGAAAAGTAGTTTGTTGACGTGTGGTAGAGGGTCTCAGAGTATCCGACCGCTTGTTCGTCGTTATAGGTGTTAAGCATACCCACGGCGGCGACGGCGCACAAGCAACATAGCTCAGCCTGCTTTACCGGCTGTGGCCGATCCGGGCTGTTGACATATATGTCCCGGTGGTACCGCATAATTGTTTCTTTGGTAAATACCAGGAACCACTGCTCGCTTGTTTCGAAAAAGGTGTCCACTGCCGTTTGGATCCGAGTTGTATCCGAGATAGACATCCGGTTCCAGGAGTAGAATATGTCCTCCAGCTGGTTGGGCTCTTCCGAGGGCACGATCGGTTCAGGGTCCATGTGGCTGGAGTTGTGTTCGCGCCCTGCATGGCCGTCTATGACCCCCTGCGGGGACAATGAACCGTCGGCTTCATCGACAAGGTGGTGATGGGACTCGCCGGCGTGGACGAGGCTTTTCGCATCTCGAAACACGTCGTTCAGTGCCTCGCCGGATCGGAGCCGCGTGACCAAGCCCACAGCCTCAGACTCTGGGACCTCTTGCAGCCTCTTGACGAAGTCGAGGATGGCCTTCAGCCTTTCTTTATTTGATGAGTCTTCCGAGGAGCTAACAGGATTCCGCAAGCGATGAACTATAGCTTCGGCGTCTGCCTGAGGCCCATTGCGCAGGCTACCGAGCAAGCACTCATAGCTGACCAGCCGAGATGTGCGTATATGGGCATCGCCATCATCTGGATAAGTGCACTCTATCCTTTTGGTCAGACACCGCTTGCAGGTGGGACGTTCCCCGTCACACTGCGGCCGTTCACAGGTCAGCACGTCCGAGGAAAAGGACTGCATCAACAACTCATGATCAAGTTGAAATTTATAACGTACCTTGGTTTTCTTCAGCCGGCAATGAACACAAGCGATGGTTGTGAGTTTGCGCCTGCTAATTCTGTTTAGTGCAGCGTCTGTCGGCTCGCTAGCGCTGCCCTCTGGATCAACCTTAGGGAAGAGGGGCCGGTAGGAATTCATGTCGAGGTCTACGCCTTAAGGGTGGGATTGATGGATGGATCGCATGAGATCAGCCATCTTTTTGACAGGAAATTTCATCTGCTGGGGGGGCTTGCTCGTTGCGAACTTGGCCGTGGAACAGCGATGGCAAATATCCCGGCGTCTGGATGCTGATAGGTTAGGTGAGGGGTCGTCGGGGCGATGCGCAACCCCGGACCGGGTCCGAGTCGCTCGCAACATGTGATTGGCTTTCGTCGCACTGGTTGCTTTTTTTCTCCGGAATCTGGATCGGTCGCCCACGCGAGCATCGCCCGGGGACAGGTTGTCAACGTCTTAACTTACCAAAAGAGCTTCAAGCTTCACGTTTCTAATGAGAAAGTAAAAGAGTGCGTGAGATCATTGATATATCAAGGTTCTGACGTGGTATGCAGGTACGGTCCATACCCAAGACTATAACCGAGAAGATCGGATCATCAGGGGTCGTTGACACGAGTAGTAACCTCCCTTCTTACTGCTCGATCTGATGCTTCCAGTTTTCAGGGACCCTGTCTCAACCCCACCCACCATGTGCGCATGCGACCGTGTTCAAGATAGAGCAACCACCAGTGTGCCATGGTGAGCTGGCTGAACATTGACTACCTAACCTAGGTAACCAAGTACTTCTCTAGGCCTGCATATGGACTCCAAGAGGTTACCTGGTTTCGGTGAATTTGGTAATTGGTGATTCTTGGATTAAGCTCCACCCCCTAATCTGCAGCTATATGCATCGAAAACACAATGCCACACACCTGGGGCATATGTTTTGACGAGTTCTACATGCTCTACACCAACCAGCATGGACGTCCTGGGCGATTCTTCTCGTGGCTTCATGCCCGATAATATCTCCCCAATTTCCAGCTTCCTCTTCTCGATATCTGCCACGCCAATATTTTCGTGCATATGCAACCACGCCTGGGGACTGTCTTGGGCTATTGCCATCGCGTCCTTCCAACAAGGCTCGCTGGTTGGGAGAAATCCACAGTTAACATGGACAACTCCAAAGCCTCTAGACCCTTTGGAAATATCTAAATCGCGTTCAGGTCCCGCCATTTCCCGCATCGCTTTCTGTATTCTCTTCAGGGCCATCGCGTTGTCCTCTTCGAACACCACGATCCTCACGTCCCCAGTGACTATCTCACTCAGGTCCACGTCGGAATTTAGCTCTGCGCCCCGGATCACACGCACACTCCATCCATTTGCAAGCGCTCCGCGTCGTAAACCTTCCACGCTCCAGGGGTTTAGCTCCCAGCACAGCACGCGCATGCCTAGCTTCGCATATGAAAAGACGAAGTATCCGATCCCGGCGTACATGTCCACCGCCCACTTGTTGCACAGCGCGCCCGAGCTCATGGCCCGGTGCTGTAGCGCCGGATCGGTCGGTTCGTGGAAGGAGAGGACTCTGGCTTTCTCCTTAATGTTGCCGCGACTGAACATGGTCCACCGCGGTGCCCATGTTTGGTGGATGCCGTTCTGCTTCGTGGAAACCCAGAATGCCGCCCCAAAATCCGCCTCTGCCACTTCGTCTGTGGTCGAGGCCTGGTCGCATTTCCCAAAGTCGCCGTAAAGAACTTGCAAGCCACTTGGGCTCCTCAGTATATTCTCCTTGCCGTCCTCGACGATGTTGGAATCGTCTTGTTCCCGAAGATGCAGCGGTATGCCCTCGTTCACAGCAAGATGTGTGTAAGAAGTTCCCGTTTTTCGAGATATCTCGGAGAGTATTCTTGACCATAAGTCATTCAGCTGCGCTACTGAGAGTGCTGACTTGGCAGAGGTCCAGGCCGGTGATGCGAAGGAGCCAGATGGTAGTAGGACCATAGGCTCGTAGACGGTCCATCTTTTTGGTGCCTGTGCTGAGAGCTCTGCTCCATCAACAGCCCCTAATGCGGAGGACTCCAACGACAGGTTGGAAACCCATGCTGTGATGGCAGCTTCAATTGGAAGTGCTGCCTTTTGCTTTGGCTTGGAATGGCGCTTCTGCTTTTCTTTCGCGGCCATTATGACATTGAGTACATTAGGTACCCAAGGAGGTACCTAGGTAGGTAAGTTTTATACCAGCATAAAACTGTGAGCTGCTAGCCGCCCGCCTAAAGCAACTTTGCGAAAGCGGGGGCTTCCCATAAGATGTAGTGGGCAGAGTGTGAGCGCCTATCTTGGGTAACCTAGGTAAGTGCACTACGTTAATATGACAGACGAGAAGCTCGTGCAATACACAAAGATCACGATCCATTTCGTTCAATAGGTATGCATAAATACTATCGCGGTGAGCCGCAACTAGGGAAGAGAAACAATTGATCATCTGCGCTCTTGTAGCATAATTCTGATGGCGAAAATGCCATCACCCAGCGCCTAGCACCCAGCAACGAGGACTTCCAGCACAGACGCGACCTCGTAGTGCTAGATACCTTCTTGGGGGAAGTTTTAGCCATTAGTCGCAAGTTCTATGAGCTTGCTAGACAGCTGCGGCCTGGTTATTGTAGACTCAAGACACTCCCTATCCCGCCCTCCAGAATCAAGCGATTGATTGGACCCTTGCCGCTGCTGCGTAAGGCTTATCTCCCCCGCGAAAGCTGTAGGCCCCAAAATCCCCCACCAGCTCACTAAAAGTGACATCGTTAGCCCCTCCAACTTATCTATCGATAACAATTTTTCCACGCTGCTGGAAATATACCCCGCGATCGGAATCCATTGAACAACTTTTGGCGACTTACGTACGACACCGACTTCGTTCCCACTCCAGGAGTCACATCCAAAGGAGTCGCGCACGTCACTTCAAACCAATTCGCCACCCTCACCATGTACGAAACCATTGTTGGCGGATCGTGCTTGACGAAGGCAGAGGAGGGGAAGCTTCTTGCCCGAATCAACGCCAATACTTCCGACAAGGTCGCCGCCGTCTCCGGTCAATGGGTCTTCTACGTCCAGTACGAGAAGGAGGCCGGCAACCTCGACGCCGTCAAGGGATTGCTTAGCGTGCCCGCCGAGCAGAAAACCGGCGTAGTCGCCAGTGACAAGCCGAATGTACTCGATGTCTACATCACGCCCCGGAACATTTCGCCATGGAGCTCCAAGGCCACTAGCATTGCCCATGTCTGCGGCCTGCAGTCCCAAGTACGACGGATCGAGAGGGGTCGCGTCTTGCGCATCGAGTTAGAGGGCGAGAACAAATTCAAAAGCGTCGATGACATTGCATCGTTCCGAGACACCATCTACGACCGCATGACGGAGAACATCAACCTCGAATCCCCGACCTCTGCTACCATATTCACCGAGGGCGACCGACGACAGCTTGTAATTGTTGACATCTTCGCAGAGGGACAGGAGCCTCTTGCCGTTCTCCACGAATATAACACGAAGAATGGACTCGGCCTTGACGAGTCCAACATGGAATACCTCGTCAGCAAGTACAAGGGACTCGGCCGTCCCCCGAGTGATGTGGAGCTGTTCATGTTCGCCCAGGTCAACAGTGAGCACTGCCGGCATCACGTTTTCAACTCGGCCTGGAACGTCGATGGCGCACAGAAGAGTCAGAGCCTTTTCGGCATGATCAAGAACACCCACCAGAAGAACCCCAAGTACACCGTCTCGGCTTACAGTGATAACGCTGCCGTGATGGATGGCTTAGATGGCAACCACTGGGCGCCCGATTACTCCACCGGCAGCTACAAGCTTACCAAGGAGACTGTCATGCCATTGATCAAAGTCGAGACAGTATGTCCCTAAGTACCCAAGTTGTGAATAAGCGGGTCGGCAGTCATTGACTCTTCAACAGCACAATCACCCAACAGCCATCAGCCCATTCCCTGGCGCGGCTACTGGCAGTGGTGGAGAAATCCGAGACGAAGTATGTATATACCCTTCACAACAAGGTGTCGCGGGTTAGTTGCTAACTTATCCCAAGGGTGCTGTGGGCCGTGGTTCCACCCCTAAAGCCGGCCTTTGTGGCTTCTGGGTTTCTGACCTTCTCATCCCCGGCCAAGAGGAGGCATACCCATGGGAATCTGATATCGGCAGGCCGGCTCACTATGCCAGCGCAATGGACATTATGCTTGAAGCTCCCATTGGATCTGCTTGCTTCAATAACGAGGTAGGTCACACAGCCTATCAATCGCCTCAAGACCATGTAGAAGCTAATCTGTCCTAGTTTGGCCGTCCTGCATTGACCGGTGTCTTCCGTACACTTCAAACCAATGCGCGTAACCCTGAGTCACAAAACTACAATGGTTACCATAAGCCGATCATGGTTAGTATCCCTTCCTTATTCAGTTGTGCTCTGCTAATATATGATAGATCGCTGGTGGCGTCGGCTCCGTACGACCGCAACACGCCTTGAAAGACCCGGCGCAGGTCCATGAAGGTGCCCACGTAATCGTCCTTGGAGGCCCAGCTATGCTTATTGGTCTCGGTGGAGGTGCAGCATCCTCGGCTACCGGTAATGAAGGTAGCGCGGATCTGGACTTTGCCAGTGTCCAGCGTGGTAACCCCGAAATGGAGCGACGTGCTCAGATGGTCATCAACACTTGTAACGCGCTGGGTGACCAAAGCCCCATTGCCTTTATTCACGATGTTGGTGCTGGAGGTCTCAGCAACGCCTTGCCTGAGCTGGTCAAGGACAGCGGGTTCGGAGGACAATTCGAATTGCGCCAAGTCGAAAACGCCGACCAAAGCATGAGTCCCATGGAGATCTTCTGCAATGAGGCGCAAGAGCGATACGTTCTTTTGGTTAACCCTGATGGTATGAACAGATTCGTCAGCATCTGCAAACGGGAACGCGCTGGCTTCTCAGATGTCGGGCGCGTTCTTCCCCAGGGACCCAATGGTTCGGCCAAGCTTATCCTCTCCGACAGAGATTCTAGGGAGCACCCATACCCTATCGACCTCCCCATGGATCTTTTGTTCCCTGCTGGTCGGAAACAGGAACGTGTTGTCACCTCATTGAACCATTCGCTGCCTGCTTTCGACCCCGTGGCTAGCATGAAGAGTGCCTTTGGCGAATCAACCAGCGACCAGGAGCTCTTCAGGAAATCTGCGCAGCGTGTGCTTCACATGCCTGCTGTCGGTTCCAAATCTTTCTTGATTACGATCGGTGACCGAACCGTTGGTGGTCTCACTGTCAGAGATCAGATGGTCGGTCCATGGCAGACTCCCGTTGCAGATGTTGCCGTCACTGCAACTTCTTTCAGCTTGGAAGAGATGAGGACTGGTGAAGCTATGGCGATGGGCGAGAAGCCTACTTTGGCACTGATTTCCGCTGCTGCTTCTGCTCGTATGGCCGTGGCTGAGAGTTTGCTCAACCTTGGCGCCGCTCATATCCTGGGTGGTGCGGCGAAGGGTGATCTCGAGCGCGTCAAGCTTTCGGCCAACTGGATGTCTGCTGTCAAAGAGCCTGGCGAGGGAGCGGCACTTTTCGAGGCAGTGGAAGCCATTGGTGCGCAGATGTGTCCGCAATTGGGCGTAAGCATTCCCGTGGGTAAGGATTCCATGTCGATGAAGGCATCTTGGAAAGACGACGGTGGCGACAAGAGTGTCACGGCTCCCATGTCTGTTGTCATCTCCGCTTTCACCACCGTCGAAGACATCAAGACCACCTGGACCCCGCAGCTCCGACGTGTTGAGGATGTTGGCGACACACTGCTCATGTACGTCGACTTGGCCAAGGGTCGCAAGGCTTTGGGTGGTTCTGCTCTGGCACAATCATTCGGTCAGGTCGGAAACGAATCGCCTGATGTTCGCGACGTTGAGTTGCTCAGAGATTACTTCGATGCAGTCGCGCAGCTTCACGAGAGCGGGGTTGTGCTTGCTTATCACGATATCTCGGACGGCGGTCTCTTCACTACTATTTCGGAGATGATGTTTGCCGGCCGCTGCGGCGTAAGCATGTTCTTGGATGATGTTGCCAAGTCTGGCAGCCTCAAGGATATGACTGAGGCACTCTTCAACGAAGAATTGGGCGCAGTCTTCCAGGTCCGTGCCTCAGACGAGATCAACTTCAAGAGGTGCTTTGCCACTTGCGGTCCCCCGCCTGGTTTGATCAAGCGATGTGGTATTGTTCAAGCTTCTAAGAAGCAGAACTTGACTATCCGTTACGGCACTCAGCCTGTATTCGCCCAGATTGAGCGCTCCGAGCTTCAGAAGTGGTGGACCAAGACATCATACGAGATGCAGAAGATCAGAGACAACCCCGCATGCGCTGAGTCTGAATACGCAACTGTCTCGGACTCGGAAGATCCCGGTATCTCCTACAGACTCACATACTCACCGTCTGAGAACATCATTCCTATGACCGCTTCCTTTACTGGGCTGTTCAAGCGACCTCGCGTTGCTATTCTCAGAGAGCAGGGTGTCAACTCGTTCGCCGAGATGGCTTTCGCTTTCCGCGCCGCCGGTTTCGACCCGGTCGATATTCACATGTCGGACATCCTTAACGGCCGCAAACTTACCGAGTTCTCTGGTCTGGCCGCCTGCGGTGGTTTCAGTTACGGTGACGTTCTGGGTGCAGGCCAAGGTTGGGCCAAGTCCGTCCTACTTCACGAGAACGCCCGCGTCGAGTTCGAGGAGTTCTTCAAACGAACCAACACCTTCGCCCTCGGCGTTTGCAACGGTTGCCAGGCCCTCTCCAAGCTTAAGGATATCATCCCCGGTGCCAGCGCTTGGCCCGACTTCGTCGCCAACAGCAGCGACCAGTTTGAGGCTCGCTTCAGTATGGTTAAGGTTGAGGAGAGCGCGTCGCCCGTCTTCTTCCACGGCATGGGCGGCTCCTACCTGCCCATCGCCGTCTCCCACGGCGAGGGTCGCGCCTCCTTCTCCGGATCCGGCGATCTCGAGACTCTGACCCACGGCAAGCAGGTACCCGTCCGCTACGTAGACAACCGCCTCAAGGTCACGGAGCAGTATCCCTACAACCCCAACGGTAGCCCCGGTGGCGTCGCTGCCGTATCCAGCGCCGACGGCCGCGTCTTGGCTATCATGCCCCATCCTGAGCGTACCGTCATGGCCGATGTGGCAAGCTATCTGCCCCCTAACCAGCGGGAAGAGTGGGGTCTGTATGGGCCTTGGTTGAGAATGTTCCAGAGTGCTCGTAGATGGATCGGTTGATTGGCTACCTAAAAGAGGTAGCGTTCTTCTTTTTCTGATTGGTAAGACGGTCTTTTCTTTTCTTCTTCGAGATGATGTTATTGATAAGGTAGAGAGGTAAGGCGAGTAGGTAGGCATTTGCGGCGTTGGTGACTGGAATGTTAGATTGATTGTTTTATATTTGGGGCCGGATGGGCCACACACACACACACACACACAAACAAAACACACTTGCATACACATATATAAACCGTCTCCGTCATGGGGAAGGCCCAATGAATATGAATCATGGAATCATGGGGAAACTACAGATGAACTAGATCCCACAAGAAAAATGACTTGGTATACAAAAGATAAAGAGTTCGCTCCCTATCTTGTTGCCACTCATGCATGGAACCCTCCATACTTGACACTGCCATTGCTGGCAGGGTACAAATCAAGATAGCAGTCCTGGCCTGCCCAATATCATCATACAGATTACTTGTTGACTTTCCAATGGGAAGACCAACCAAGGTAGGTTCAGATATCGACCTTCATGGTATCTCGCATGATTAATATGGATATTAGAAGGCATACACGAGATAGCTATGTATATGCAGTACGCCTATAATACCGCACGGTCTTTCGAAGCCAATATTTGCCAGCGAACTCAGTGTTGTGCCAAACCTAGATAATCGTGCATATTTGTACCTTGTGATACTGGAAACATCCCGTACTCTTCGGGGGTCACGCAATGTGCTACGTCCAGTGGTATAGTTTCCGTTACAAGATGGGTAGCCTACGTAGTGCTAAATCAGAACAGACAGGAGCAAGTGAATCCGCTTGAAACCCCATGTGTGTCACGGTGCTGCAACTGGTGCTCTAACCAACCAAGCCAGCCCGTCCCCAACCGGGCAAAAAAGACGATGTTGTCAAGTCAGCGTCTTGACCATCTACTAGAGCTTATCACCAACCCTTACAACGTGGATAAACACCAGATGGCGTCCCATTATGATGGTAGGCTGAGCTCCGATCTTTCGCCAACTGGCCGATGGCTCATTGGTATGCATGCCTTATCGGGTATGTAGCTGTCCCGGTTATGTGTTTTAATAAGGCGATTTGGGTCAGCACATCTGACCCTGTGATGTCCATTGGCGTTGGCTACATGAAATGTGGTTTCGAGATTATTGAACTGAATGTTCTGTACTTAATTCTCATTTGCCGCCCCCTGTGAGATACTCTCGTCATTCCCCTCTCTAGTGAGCGGAATAGCGGTCACTATCCATATCAATTTCACATGAAAAAGATGAAAATATCATTTTGATCAAGCTGGTTTTCTATTATAAAAGACTATTCCAATTCATCTACCTCGGTGACTAGGCTCAAGTCAAGTGCCTGGCATCAAACCCGATTTTCTTCTCTATTTCTCCGACCAGATACATATAACGCAAAAGGGACGTCCAGTCTCGATAGTATATCATTAGGGTATACGCCAATAAAAAGCAGAGGTCGTAATTCTCATTAATCTCTCCCTTGTTTCTCGTTTGGGGGATACCATCAAACAGGGAAAGACGCAGTATGGGGGCCAAAGCTCCTATTTTGTCACTAATACCAAGTCAGTATGCAAAGCGGGTACGAAAGCATCGATTGATTGGGGCATATCTTACGAGCAAGGACCTCATAAGCAAACAAGGTGTCTTTAAAGGCCTGACTATGCGTCGCTGACTTATGTGACTTCTTCTGCGCTTTTTCCTCTGACGAGGACGAGGACGAACTGCCGAGCTTCGACCTGGCTTTCTTCATTGCAGTGGAGAGACGCGAAGAAGTGGAGGACTTTGAGCTGTTGCCGCTGCTGTGACTGTCCTTTGCAGCTGCTATCGAATCGTATGAATCTGCACAATATGGTTAGAGGGGCGGTGCTAGACCTAGAGTGGCCACAGTTCGTAGGAGGGAAACTCTACCAGATGAGATGCGGGAAGACATGTTGGATTTGGAAGGCATTCTGATTGGATGACTGGACTCTTGGGTTGTAACGTGGTGATTTGAAGCTTGGTGACGCTCAGTATAAGTGGTGGTTGAGCTTTGAGGTGAAGGTGCAATCGTCTAAGTGATAGGGGTAGATAGACGTTGAAGAAAACTGGAGACTGTGGTGATTGTATCAAATTTGGAAGGAGCAACGAGAGAACGAGATATATATATATATATATATCAAGATGAATTTAACGACTTTCGAGAAAGAAAACATCTGAATTAATAATCCATCATTGACTCACTCAGATGGCCTGCTTTCCTTGCATCGAGTTAGCCTGCTGCAAGCAATTTTTCAGCTTGCACGGCATAGAGGCTCTGCAAGCCGAACGTGCATCGGCATTCAGCTTCTATGGTTGGGCAAGCCGATGATTCAATGCTTGGATGCTACGCCAAGCTTAGCACCCACCCAGCTGGCTGGGCGGTTTGGCTGACTGGGGTCTAGCGTCATTCTGCACGGCTTTCGGTCACCGGCGAACCTGATGGAGATTAGGCAGCGCCAGGCACATCTGTGGGCTCTTTGGCCAGGCTTAGACAAAATAGGGAAAGGAGACATATTTAGCGGTGACATGCACGCCTTTCGAGAGGGTCGCAATGAGAGTAGCAGTCCGCGATTTGGATTCGTCATCCATGCTGACAACGCAGGCCACTACTGCTCGCTTGGCCGAGTTAGTCATCCTGCTGTCAAATGAATGGTGTGGACTCCGCTCTAAGCCGAAGCCGAGCTTGGTATTTTTTCCGACCTACCTAAATTAAGTATCTTGCTACCAGCCCAGCAATTTATACTTGCCTACGCTCGGACTGAGCGGCTTCGGCTTCACTCCCTTTGTATTGTACTTCACAATCCAACCAAGTCGATCCTCAGCAATGGACGCGCACCCCTTTACTACGAGCCCGAGTCGACGTCAATCGTGACTGCATTCATCATACCACTTTGTTGAGCATAGACGCAACGCGCATTCTGGTGTACGAATCATTGCCGTGAGCCATGTCAGACGGGATATCTGAGCTCCGTCGACGAAACGGTCGGCTCCAAGCTTGTGATACCTGTCGTCACAGAAAGGTATAGCGTTTATCCACTTGGCGTCGCGCAACCAATAATCACCATTCAGCTGCATCCCCTTGCCAGGCTGACATGAAAGACTCATAGGTGGCTTGCGACCACACACGTCCTGTCTGCCTCCGATGCAGGAAGGGTGGGAAGCGATGCATCTATACTATATCCAATTCAACCCCAGCCAGGCCCAATGGAAGCAAGCCGTCGTCACAAACCCGTCAGGGGGCTGACATATCTCGCCGGCTATCGTCTCCCTCTCAGTCGTCGGTTCAGCTGAACGAGATGCAGAGCCCGAGCCCGAGCCCAAGCTGGCGAAACAACATCCTCAACCGCAGGACTACTTGCGGTCATGGTTATCTTGGTGCCACGAGCTACTCGGCTGTCTTCCAGGAGACTCGTGACAACCTAAACTTGCTCGGTGCAACACCCCAAACTCAAGACAGTAGCCGGGCCGAACTCGGTCAGGAAGCGCCCGATATCTTGACGCCGTGTATTCGAGAGCTGTGTTTCACGGTCCTGCGCCTCCTCCGCCAGCCAAAGAAGTTTGTATGGCAGAGAAAGACCACCTCGGCCGTATATCAGTCTTACATGCACGGCATTGCTGAGCACATTCTGAAGTCGCTGTACGAGACGTGGGGCGACCACCTCAATGCTGATCCACAAGATGAGACTAAACTCGAGGACATGGCCAAAGCCGTGTGTGTCAATACCATGGAACCGTTTTCTTACTCTATCCGAGACCCGAATGAGTGGCTCAGTCAGTTCAGTGGGCCCAACTTGCGATGGGAAGCTATCGGTATGTCGTTCCCCTGCCTGGCACCTGTCACCCCCGGCGCATGTCCTAGCCTACGGCCTTGATATGATGACTTACATTCGGATCGGCCTGAACCATTAGGCGTTCTTCTTGACTTGCTCGATACAGAAGCCAAGTCCACTGAACATCGGCTCGGCTCTGACACCCAGCATGAATATCTCGACTATCTCAGAAGGATCGCGGGGTCTGGACTTCGTGCCCTCGGGTTATGCATTCAGCTGAGCCGAGAGTTTACTGAAGGCAACTTGATCCTTATTTATCTATACCATCGACGCGCCACACTCGAATCACTAACCAGTGGAGATGCGAGTGAGTTATTGCCCTCCTGTGACTTGAAGTTTCATCAATAATTATGCAGAGAGTACTATTGCTAAAGTCAACGAATAGGTCTTCCGACGTGGCAATATCATTCCGCTCACATGTCTCTTCTTACCTTCCACGGCTTTCATGACGAGCCCAACACCAACAGCTATCGATACAACCCCAGCTATCAGCCATCGTTGGCGATCGAGTGTCGGAGGCGTATTGTGGCCACTTCTTTCTGTTCTGACAACGTGATGGTCACTTTTACGGGGAGACCCCCTCTACTGGGGACGAGCTATGTATCCACACCCCTGCCGCTGGATATTTCGGACGAAGTGCTCTTCTCAGACGAGCAAACTCTCTTAAAGGTCGCGTCAGAGACGCTGGACGACCAAGGATGGAATACCTTGGGCCATTTCTACCCGGCTACCATGATACGGGCGCGAGTGATTCTTGCGCACATCAGAGCTGATATCATCGAACTAGCACTCGGCAAAGACCCGATTCAGTTCGAACGCATAGGGTATGTAGACAGACTGCCTTCCAGATTTTGGACGAGAGACAACTTGCAATCATCGCTAATCTATCACATAGACACCTCAGAGCTAAACAGGTCCAAGCTGTGTCGGTATTTCCCAAAACAGTGGTCTTCCAAATCCACGAGATCCGTGTGGCTGATATGGATCACACCCGATTTTACCAACGGCTACTTGTGCGGTTGGAGATACTCATGAATGAATTTTTGCTGAACCGATTAGAGTATCTTCACTTCCAAGCTGATACCAGCGACCTCCTGGTCACCGCTTATGAGATGGTCGTTCTAGCCTTGACGGTGTGGACGCACATGGACCTCTTCACCGAGAAGCGTGACTTTGATTGGGTCGTAAGTTCCGCAAACAACATTCCCTCTCATTCATTCTATTATCAGGAGATGTTTATTTTATACCCGTAGTATAGTTAGGTGGTGAGCTAATCTTACTATTTCTAGCTTATGGGCTACGGAGCCCCTGCTGGCGGCGTGTTGTGCATGGAGCTCCTGAACCCGACGCTGCAGGGAACCCATCCAAAGAACCCCGAGATCAGCCGCTCGGCCATCATCCAGAAGCTCAGCCTACTTGTGGGATTCTTCGAGTGGGTCAGTCCCTCAGCGCCCAACGCGGCCTTGTGCGAGAACGCCATGGTGACTATCAAGCACGTGCTGGACGCGACGCTCAACGTCGGGCCCTCGACGGCGGCGGCGGGAGGGCAGGCGGGGATGGCGAATGTGGACTGGAACTTCTCGACCCAGGTGGATTTCAACTTTGACTTGCTTGATACATTTGACTGGTTGCGGGCCGACGCCTGATATTGATATGTGACATATACCAGGTTCATCTCGCTCGATATCGGATACCCCTTACATAAAACACTCAAGCGAAATTAAAGTTCTATTATGTTGTATTTCGGGGGTCTCTAACCATAAGAGAAGTTATAATGGTGCGAATTTGTCGCAAAACAGCCCCATGTGCTTAGGTTGTGGCATGAAGATTGCGTGACACTATAAAGCAAATTTCGGGAGACTTTGGCATTGCTGAAAAGAATAAACTGATAAAAAAACAATCAGCGATACCTGCCAGTATTATACACAAGTTGAGAAACGTTGGACTAAAGGCAATATCCAAATGGAGCGATATGGTCGCTGAGATCTTCGTTGTCATAGTGTACACTGTTGTGAGGGTGTGCTGGCCTCTCATCATGAATTTGTCGTTCAAAACACGAAAGGGGGAACCGGTGTGAGGTTCAACTACGAGGTATGCGGCTACCAACTTGATGGTGTCGCGGGGGATCGTTCTTGAACTTGTTGCATTTATATTTATACTAAGTGATAGGCCGTAACAAAGAACAGAACCTTGAGAAATTTGGATACCTAATTCCAAGTCACAAATAGAATACCTATTAATATACGGGTAGATCGACGGTGTGAGGCATTCGAATATGTAATGCTATAGTCTCGTAATTTCCGACTAAGTGTAGAGCGCTTTTGTCATACAATAAAGTCAAGTAATTACCGAATGTTGGTACTGAGCATGATTTTATTATGGTATCCAAGTCCATCCATTGTACAACTGGCGCGATCATGCTGATCATGGAGATGAAGTTTTGTCTGCTGACTACAGCAAATCATGGAATCAATTGGCCGTGGTATGTTGTTCCTGAGCAGCGAAGCTACAATGAGAACCCCAGGTTAGCAGCCACAAAGGAAGCTCCACAGCGACGGGTACAATGGAGGCCCCACCATTTCTGTGGCTTTCCCCAGCTTCGTGCTTGTATCCGTAAATAACCATCTGCTCAATTCAACAACAACTTCGCAACGAATCCTCATTTCATAAGTTCCCATGAACAATTACATCCGCTTTGCCATTTACTATTAAATACCACAGAGCACATCAACCTGATCATTTTCCATCGTCAAATCTACAATCCTCTCCATCAAACAGCCCACACCAGATATCTCACGTGACCTGCTTACCTCATCCAGTGAGGTCAGTCCAAGCTTCCGCCGCGGCAGCTCGACCGTCCAATTCCCATTCATCCAGCGTGCTGACCGAACCGACAGGGAAGCGCAAGCACAGAGCAGGAAAGTCAAGATGGCGAGCGCTCCCACCGAGAACACCCTCCCGGTGCCCGCCGGTAACAACACCACCAACAACAATGACGCCCAGGTGGCTGAAGAGGACGAGGAGGTGAACCCAGAGCCCCAGGAGGCAAAGATGCCGACGCGGCGCGACATCTCACTTAAGGAGTTTTTGAACAAGATGGACGACTATGCGCCGATCGTGAGTTTCCTCTACCTAACTACCCACCCAATCCAACTTCCCGCACTTTGCGCATGCATTCAATCTTGCTTTCCCTATCTATCTTTGGCAATGTGATCATTTTGCTGACCGTTGCGCCCATTGTCGCCACTCGTCTACCAGATTCCCGATGCCGTGACAAACTACTACATGACGCGCGCGGGCCTTCCCCCGCCGCCCCAGACCGACCAGCGCCTGGCGCGTTTGCTGGCGCTCGCTACGCAGAAGTTCGTCGCCGATATCGCCGCCGACGCCTACCAGTACAGCCGGATCCGCGCCTCCAACACAAGCGCGAACAACCCCATGGGCAATCTCGGTGCCGCGGCTGGCATCCCCATCCCGGGCCAGGCAGCCGGCGGTGGCGGTGGCGGCGCCGGTGCAGGCTCCAAGGTCGACCAGTCTCGCGGCGCCCCCCTCGGCATCCAGCGCGCGGGTTACGGTGGTGGTGGCCAGGGCGGCTCGCAGAACCGGACGGTGCTCACCATGGAGGATCTTGGCATGGCTGTCGGCGAGTACGGCGTCAACGTCAAGCGCAGCGAGTTCTACCGGTAATTCGTTCACAACGGTACACCCCCGGGAAAAAAACACGATTCACGGCCTTCGCGTTTCTCTCACACTACGGCACGATAATACATTGGTGATGCTGGGCTAGAGGCGGAATTGGCAAAGGAGGCACACAGATTGCAAACCATTATTTTGGTCATGGTTATGGCGTTTACGGTTACGAAACGAAATACTGTCTTTTCGGGTGGCTTTTGGCAAGGCTAGCGAAGCCTCCCCTCTTGAGGTCCAGACTGGGGTATCATAACTTGATACGCTATCAGTGAAAGGGAAGGGCCATCATGGAGAGACAAATGCTGCTTTTTGGGTTTCTGTACATATTACTGTAAAACATCCTCCAGCAATGATACCACCGCGAGTCGCGCGGGTTGCTCCCTCTGCCTATTCGTACATACAAATGCGGGTTTCTGTACAGTCGTAGATCTGGTGTGAATGCATGTTTGTCTCCTCTAACGCCATGGTATATGCTCCTTTTCTTCCTTTGTTCTTCATCCTCTGCTCCGTTCGTAATTTTACGAGCTTAACCTCTCTTCCAGATGAAGGGTTTCCGCGTCCTGTTCATGATTTAAAAATATGTGTCAGCGAATGTCCTGAGACTTCAAAACGTCGTTTCCATGTCCTGGGCTCTTCTCCTTTCCTGGTCGAACCTCCTACTATAAACAAGGAACAAAACCTACATCGAGAATTCCCCAAGCTTGTGGCCGACCATGTCTTCGGTAATGACGACGTCGTTGTAAACCTTGCCGTTGTGCACCTGGAACTTGAGGCCGACGAAGCTAGGCAGGATGGTCGCGGCCCGGGCCTGTGTCTTGATGGGCTTGATCCTCTCACCGGGCTTGGGGCGCACGATCGGCAGACTATACGGGTCGATTGATTAGCTGGGTTTCCCTCGGGTTTGGTTGCTGGGCGCGGAGGTGGTGGAATCATCGGAGGTGGGCGGCCGAGGGGTGGCGGGCGGCTTTTTCTTACGGGACAATGTGAGGTCCTGTTTTGCGAGGCTGTTAGCTTTTTTCTTTCTTTCTTCGGGCGCTTCTTCATGGATAGGGGATTGGGAGTCGCGATTGGGAACGGCATAGAGGGATGGGGCTACTTGCCTTTCCACACGGATCGGCCTTTCAGTAGACACCTTGTGGGCTGCATCTTGTATGTATGTCTGTGTCGTTGGAGAACGAACTTCGTGATGCCTTCGCTGCACTCAATTGACCTCGAGGCTAAACTAAAGCTCCATGGATCAATTGGGAATGTTCAGCCACATGAGGCTTGCAGAGAGCCACATAAGTTCTTTATCGCGCTGAGCGCTAAGCCACACCTGTGCCGTCAATTAATTCGTCCCTAACCTAAGACCCTGAAAGCGTCATTCAAGGCGGCATTCCGACCAGTAAGGTTAGGTACTTTTCAGTACTCTTACCTCTCCAAGGGGCAGTAGCAAGGGGCTCTGGCCTGAGCGCTCAAGAGTACCTAGGCGTTCATGGTTTGAGGTTTCCCGCATTCTTAAGAATTGGGACCTTTCACGACAGCAGCATCGAGGAACAAACCCGCCGGCCAGTTCCAATTTCTCAGGACTTTCTGCCCTCCTGAAAACTTACCTAGGCGACTAGGCTCCCTCGTTTAGAGGAGGCTGTTACGCGACATATCTCATCCCATACTGTACTCTAATGATCTACCTGGGCAGCTTTTTGATACACCAACGTCCTCATGTCCGTCCGATGAGACGAATGGGCGATGATGTACATATTGCAACTGTAGGCTGGTTCTTGTTGCCTTGGCTTGGTTTACGATTCAGATAAACTCCAGGGTCTGCATCTTGCTTGCATCTTGCTTGACGACTGATCGATCAACCTCGATTACTTGGACCAGACGATCGTGGAGCAACTGCGGGTATTAATTTTCCGAATCCTACTTCACATTATTGGCATGCGACTTTGTCGTCGCACACCTGCGGGACTACCCAGTCGAGTCGATAGTAGTATGGTCAACAGTTGTCTGAAACAATCACCTTTAAAACCCCACGCACCTTACATTTCTTGGCGACTTGGGCGCCCTCCGTTACAACCTCGGAGATTTGACATTTGTCACGACTGGATCGTTTGGCCTTGCCGCCCACGACGGACATGCCAAATACAGACCTTTTCCTCGCTTATGGTTGCCGTGTTGCCCAAATGTCTGCACGACGCGATTCTTGTCCAAAAGTAAGCTGCATCGTGGACTCTCTCAGGCTGCAGTCATCCTCTCGCTTGAAATTATACTACTACATACATTGCACACCATCATGCCACATTCAATCGCAATGCATGCCGAGAAGAACCCTGCCTGGAGTTATGTCTGCATTGGGTTCAATCACCTATGTAGTCGTAACCTGATGGCTGGGTCGATGGTGGCGGCACTACTGCAGTAAAATCTCAGTAGATGGGCCGTTCGTTTCATCCACACTGATGTTTCGCAGACCCCGAAGCGAGCCGAGCAGCCAAGTTAACACAACTCATACCAAAGACTGGTATATGGAATAACAATATTGGAAAACCATCGACCAATGGCATGGCCGTCAAGGCCCGCAGAAGGCGCGTCGAAGAATGCCATGGTCAAACTGCCAGATTTATGCTTGTTCAATCAAGAAAATCAGAAACGACAGCCTTGATGGAACTGACAAGCTCACAATCCCACTTGGTTGTTTGCCGTGTTGCTTGTTTTGGTAGAACAAGAAACTACGGCGGCAGCGGAAACGATATCAACGTCGGTGTTCGTCCTTGGGTTTGGCGTCGTCAAGAGTAAAGAAGGCCAATATGCATCTCCGACATCCTTACTACCAGTAACCAGTAATTGACATCTAACAAGCGTAGCAATATCGGTGACATTTACCAGGTGTCAATTAACTTAACAGCCATTTGTCATCTGAGCGCAGACCAACTAACCTACATCGGGAAACCGATTCGGCGTCAAGGTTCCATTCGTATGCAGGAACCTGCCTGCTAGACGTGCTCCTGGGAACGTGGTGGTACAGTCGGCAGCAGCGCAGCCAGCCAGGTGGGCTAGAAACCTGGAAACAGCAAATAGACTAAGTCTATCCGTTGTTTCCACGTTACGCTGTCTTCTGGAACGAACAAGGGGTCCCCGCTAAGGTTAAGGTGTATCGACGCTGGGCGATCATAACATCAATGATGCTTCACGAACCACATCCATCCGGAATGGATTGCCTGATTGGTGTGCGGTGGTTTCCATCCGTGACATTGTTTCTGGCAATGTTTCGAACTGATCAAGGCGTTTACAGGATGCGATCCTCGTCTTCTGTCAGTTCTTCACGTGGCCTCTAGACACGAACCTTTGGGTTGTCGTCTCGTCATCTACCTGCACCAGCTGGTGTTTTGGTGATTCAGTACGCGCGCGCTCTATCGGGGTAGGTGTCATGTATATGGCCTGCACTGGACCTGCCGCCAGCTATCGAGTAAGAGGTGGAATGCACTGCCTGCTCTCCTGAGCTTAGAAAATATCAGATGGTCTTGAGACTGAAGCCTGATACGATGTTTGCATTTGGGCTGTTTTAGCACCCTTGTCATGGGGACCGCTTGCAGTCGATCTGGCGAATCACCATGGCTTGAGGCTCTAACAACGTTGCTTTTATCCCGACTTCCAGGGCCCGTGCCATCGGAGGACAAACGTCCCTTGCCGCCAATCAACTCCTCATCCCACCTCCACTACGACCTTTCCGGGGCTTTTGTGTGTAAGTCGCCCAGGCCATCGGAGAACCAACCGGTGGACCTACGCGGCCCCACGCGATGCATGTCACTCCAGGATGCCTGTCCCCCCGTGTTATCGCCATACGCCATAGGGAATATTGCCTCAGTCCCCCCCGGCGGCCATGTGTCCCAACAAGTCCGTTGTAGACGGAGGAAGCCGCGCGGATTTCATTCTTTTGAGGCCTCTGCGCCAAAGTCTCGCTGTGGCCGTCAACTTGCGGTAGACCCGGCATCCGTGTCTAGTATCACCAGAGACTTGGGACCACAAGTTGGGATGAAGACATGATAAGGAGAAACAGCTGCATTGATTGCCCGCCTCCTAGTCCTGCCCTCGCTTTTGCTTTTTTGTTCTTGTTTGCACAACACATCTAGTTTCGCGCCTCGTTTCTTGTTTCGTTGATATTAGTGTGGGTGTTGCGATTGGTTGCTGGACAAAACAACCGTTATCCTACGATTCTGCCTGGAGAGAATGGGCATGCAAGGCTAACACCATTTCTTCTACCTCATTTTACCAACCATGGCTCGAGCCACCACTATACTCACCATGTCCCTGGTGGCGGTGACGGCGTTGGCGAACGGCGGCAACGACTTCATCATCGGAGGCGCGTCCGTCGAAGAAAACGAGTCTGGGTTTGAGGGACTCCGGCAGTCTGTTACCCGGAGCTTGCTCGACGTTGAAGCTGTGGTGGGCAAGACCCCATTTCAACAGCAGCAACAACGACGAGCTGGAACAAGTGTGGCGATTATAGCAGCATCGATCACGCCAGCGCCGACACCAATCTTACACAGTCGCCAGCTTCCTGCTCCGTTGCCTAACCCAGGAGGTGGAGGAAGAAACAACCCGCCACCAAACCCAGATGGAGGTGCTGCTCAATCGGCACTGGCCTCGCTTTCGGCGCAGTCATCCTCGGATGTCTCCAAAGCTTCGTCGGAGGGATTCGTTGCGGGGAGTTCAGTGGCATCCGCACAGGCTTCAAGCCAGATAGCGAGTATTAGCTCGAGTCTCGCGGCCAGCCTTTCAAGTGCCATCGCATCTATAACTGCGACGGCTACGCCCGGTCAGCAACTACCGCCGACGACGGTGACAGTGACGCAGACGGTCAACCCGACAGCCCCCCCGGGTCAGCAGCCACCGACAACAATAACAGTGACACAAATACAAACCGAAATACAAACTCAAACACAGATACAGACGCAAACAGTTAATCAAAGCCTAATAAGCACTCCGATGACGACCACAATGACGATGAACGCAGCTCAGGTAAGTAATGACCATTCTTATCTCGAGACCAGACTAACTTATCAAGCCCACCAAGCCCGACTTGTTACCGGTACCGCCCACAACATCGAACGCCCTTATCTCGGACCCGACAAAGGACCCAAACCAGGTGGACCTGACAGTAAGCCAATTAGCCGCGATCATAGTAGGGACAATTATCGCGACGGCTTTGGCAGCGGTATTTTTAACTCTTCTCTTCACTCGGTTCGCTCAACGCCGGAAGAGTGGGCAAGTCTATACCATCGGACCGGACGATTCAGGCTCGCAGACAGCGTTACGACCAGCATATGTCGGGGATGAAAAAGCCAGCTCCGTTCCACCCACGGAAGAGCATCCGGCGGTTCGAACGAAATCTCATGCATCAAAACCATCTCAATCGTCGCGTACCAGCGCATATGATGAACGGCCTTCTGCTGGCGCAGAGACGGCTGGGTTCGGCTTTGGCCCGTTCAACTGGTCGAATGTTCGGAACTCCATCTTTGGTGGCTCCAGGTCGCAGGAGTCGCAGGGATCGCGGCCAGACTCGCAACAGGTGGAGGTTCGAACGGCTCACAAACGAACCATCAGCAACGGAAGCAAGCCCCGGCTCATCAGATTGGGCAGCCGCGACGACCGGTTGACACCAGTGACCGAGGGGTCCCGAGAGTCACCTTCGGCCGCCGGAAAAGGAGGTCCTCCAGGCCGACTGAATCCGCCATCCGGCCCACCATCGAGGCAACCATCCAACTCGCCGTTGAATCTCAACCCGCCCAATGCCCCCTTTCGAAACCCTTCGGGCGATGCCGTGTCTTGGGGTTCCTGGGGCGCCATGGTCGAAAATCCGAAGCCCGAGGGTCACATGGCGGTGCTGCTGAAGGAGCCACCGCGACACCAACACAACCTTTCGGCGTCCTCGAGTGGGTCATCGAAGATAATGGACGCCAACCAGCTGAAGGCGGCGATGATGGCAGACGGCACCATAGAGCCCCCGCTGCCCACCCGCCAACCTAGCAAGCATGAGAGGCGTCCCTCCTCCGGCACCTTGGGCGTCATGGGCGGAGCCTCGGATAGTATCAGCTCGGGCAGGCTTGACGGCCCGCCCAGTATGCCGCACCCCCTCCCCTCGTTCTCCCAGTACGAGCAGCGGCAACAGCAGCAAAGGCAAATGCAGCCGCCCCAGATGAGCTACTGGTCCCCTACGGATACCACGGCCGGCACCGAAATCATGTCGCCCGTCTCGTCCATCGGCGCCCTCAAAGCCTTCCAGCACCCTCCGGATAAGGACCGCCGCAGCGTGCACGGCCGCATCCAGTCTATGTCCTCGTCGCGCTACTCGGCGGCTACCATGTCAACCAACGGGGACGGGCTGGCGCGCGGCTTGAGCCAACGGAGCGTTGACAGCAGCCACCGTCGCTCGGCGTCGGTCAACTCCTTCTTGCTGACCTCGTCGACCATCCACACCAACGGCGCTACCTTTAGCCTGTTCCCGGCGCCCAACCACGGCAGCGAATCGCCGCCGCCGATGCCGTCACGTTCTTATTCGAACGCCTCCACGTCATCCCGAGCGAGGCAACATCATCCTGCGGTCCCTCGCGCCATCTCGGCTGTTGCGCCGCCGATGCCGCCCCTCGCCTTGGGGGGCTTGCCCTCGCCGCCGCCACTGCCCAACGGCCGCCGGGCTCCTCGGGGCTCTGACATGGTGTAACGCGGCAGCGAGCAACACTGCCCCTTACTAGGGGTATGCAAAAAAACACCAGATATACACACTTGTATATACATATGTATACATCATGTACACATTTATAATCTCAAGACGTTTTGCTTACCCACCCTTTGGAGGTGGTGTTTGCTACGCCTAGGGACTCGGGAGCAAAAAAAGTTCGACCATTTAAAATTATAATTATATGATGTACCCAATACCCCAAAGGAGACATTTCAGCCCACCACCCATTCTGGATTTGGGGGTCGGCTTGGTTTTGGCGTATGTACATTCGAGAAACAGAGGAGAGCCTGGCTGCAAAAACCTCTTTCAAGTTTTTATCTCTTGATTCTGCCCTCCCAATCTCTCTCTCTCTCTCTTTCAATGATTCGATTCCCCCACCCCACTGGTATGGACTTCTTGACGGATGGATAACCCGCTGGATTATCAATGCCAACCCTTTTGAAGCTTGGGCTTGACATGGATGAGACTTGTGCCAAAAAGACAGCTGTCCATTCCGTTTACTACTTTATGAATATCCATGTATCAATATCCACCACCTATGTATGTACTACAGCAGCATGACCGTTGCCTATACGAATGTTACGATTATCTCAATCTTCTTGTCGCCATTTCGCTTCGCGAAAACCAGACACAGTGACAATCCATGACGTGACACTGGGACCGCATGGGAATATATGATAAAGTTTTGGTTCTTTTCCAAGGTAATATAACAAACAACAAAAGGCGTGTGTATCTTTCTCCCGTCACTGCCCCTTTCATGTCACACGTTGCCATTCATTATTCCTAACGCCGACCAATGCAGTTGGGGGGAAACAAGCCTACACGTCCTAACTCTTTCATCTTTTCGTCTTTCGTACAACCAGCGTAGAAACGTTCCGTGCTCTCTTGTCTCTCGGTCTTTCGAGCGATCCGGGAGAAAAAAAGGAGGAAGAGCTTCATCTGTCCTTAAGCTCGGATACGAAACACACCTGTCCGCTTGACACGTCATGGTAGGAATCGAACCCAAAAACTCTGTGAATTAAGCTTCTGCCAACCCCCCGAACACTTGTTATCTCCCATCTCTAGATTTTGTCTTGGAGCCCTCCAAAAGGAGCCCGAACGAAGCCCGCTGGTCCCGACTCTTACAGGTAGGGAAAAACAACAGTACATGTCAACTCTCGGAGAAAGAGTCGATATGCCCAATCGCATTTCCCACGGATGAACCCATGAATAGAAAGCAAGCACAGCTTAGACGGGCAGCTTGAACTTGCGGCCCTTCATGACCTTGGTGTAGTAGATCCAGAAGAAGTCGCTGTAAAGGACGGTCTGTACGATGCCGGCGACGAGGGCGATCCAGTCGACGTGGTGCTTGGGCTCGGTGAAGTAGCGCCAGACCCAGTTGGGGATGTAGAGGGCGCGGTAGAGGCCGAGGGCGAAGAGGTAGTGCGTGGTGATGGTCTCGGCCTCGCCGGTGCGCTGCAGCATGAAGAGCTGGGGCAGGATGGCGACGGCCTCGAGCCAGATGCTGAAGGCCCAGAGCATCTCGGAGATGGTCCACTTGTAGGGGATCAGCACGGCCAAGACGGCGGCGCCGCCCAGCAGGTACTGGACGCGGAAGGTGTCGAGGTTCGGGTCGTGCGTCGGCTTGTACTTGGTGGTCATCAGGTAGACGATGTAGCCCTGGGCGCCGATGAAGAGGATCTTGAAGATGATGTTGTAGATGGAGTGCGTGATGAACAGGTCGAGATACCGGGTAACATAGACCAGCAGGTACAGGGCTTGCGATTTGAACGAGATGCCGGTGCAGCCCTATATGGATGAGGCGAGACGCCAATTGATTAGCTTGCTGGCTTCTCACATTCCGTCCGGATGGCGCCGTCGGTCTATGTTGCATATGGGCTCATCCTCCCAAGCAAGGTGGATGGGGGAGAAAAGAGATACATACATTGAGCTCTGTCATCTTGTGCAATAATATCAAAATCGACGCCAAATGGGAGAAGTCTCCCGCGACTCGGAAGAGGTTCAACATGATGGGCGGTTGGTTGGTGTGTTGTGGTTGACGCTTGGGCGAGGAAGCTTCAAGATTTGGGGGATCGTCCTTATGTCGTCTTCTTTTTTGTGGTAGTCGAGAGTTCAAGGATCAAGGGTGGTTCAATGCTGCCAAGCGCAGCAACTCGGTGGCGAAATCAACGTGGGCGGAGATGTCGCAGACGAAGTGATTGTGTTTGGTTCGTGAATGCCTCGAAAGTCAAGAAAGAAATGCAGTTCAACTGGGAATTGGAAATGAAGAAACAACAGCTCAAGTTTCAATGACCTAGCAAGCAAGCAAAGCAAGCAAAGCATCGGCTAAAGAGGACACGACGCGACAGGGCTCTAATTGGTGTGTCTGGATCCCTGCTAGGTCTGTGGCTTGACACTTTTGACACCTTTGCATTGGATGTTACCTGGCTACAGTAGGTCTCAGTACAGTATCTCAGTAGTGTACCCAACTGGCCAACAGCAGTTGCAGGCCACCTGTGAGCTGAATAAGAGGTTACCTAATGTACTGTACCTAGAATTGAATTAGCCACAGTCTGACACTTGGCATTGAAGCACGCTTACAGTACATCTCCCCTGTAGATCTGGAATGCTTGCGCAATGATCCGCTAGCGGCCGCTATTTTTGGGCGACGACGGTGCACTGGGCCACTGGGCCACTGGCGACTGACTGACTGGACACAGCTTCTGACGTATTACAAAGCTGCCTTCGTGAATCTTCTTGCCTTCATCGCCTCTCGGTCATGCATTTCTAATGCCTTGAAGACTCTTGAAGACTCTTGAGGCGTTGCTTTCCTCACTCTTTGTCTTTTATAAATCGAGAAGCATATTGCTCATTTCAGCCCGTACCACTACTTAATATTTGCTTTTTTTTCAATTCAAGTTCGCATCAATAGACATCCCTACTTGAACTGCGACAATCGTCACGACCCACTGAATTGCTTCCACCAAAGACCAAAGAGCACACAAGAGCAGCAACGAAAGGGAACACCGTCGAGATGGCCGACCGAGAACCCCGCGATGTTGAATCACCGCCACCAACAAATGAAAACCTCATCGAGATCACTATATCCAGCGGCGGCAGGTCCTATCCCATAACACTGCATCGCGATGACACCATCACCGACCTGTCGTTCGCCGTCGAGCACGTCCTCCGTATCCCTGTCGCCTACCAGAAGTTTCTCGTCCCGAAGCTAGGTCTGCAGAAGTCGCCTTTCAAAGACCCGAAGCTGCCCGCCGCACAGCTCGTCGGCAAGAAGATCACTCTCGTGGGCACGACAGCATCCGGCGTTGCGTCTCTCGCCGAGGCCTCGGCCAGCGCCTTCGAAGCCTTGGAGAAGCGCAAAGCCGCCCTTTTGCACCAGCGCCGTCACCAGCCAAAGGCCTTCACAACGCCCGCGTCGACGACGGTCGAGAGGGTATACACGTTTATGGCGATTCGGCCGCTGCCGAACCTGCCGCGCCCGGAGCGGTCGCAAGCGTTCCTGGAGCGGCTCAAGGCCGACCCCGGCATCGTTGCCGCGATGCGCCAACACAAGTTCCGCGTGGGCCTGCTGACGGAGATGGACCCGCTCTCATACACGGAGGCAACACACGAGGGCACGACGCGCATCCTTGGGCTGAACCGCAACCGGGGCGAAGTCATTGAGCTGCGGCTGCGGACCGACGCCTACGACGGCTACCGCGACTACAAGACGATCCGCAACACGCTTTGCCATGAGCTCGCCCACAACATTCACTCGGACCACGACCGCAAATTCTGGGATCTCTGCCACGAGATCGAGCGCGAGGTCGCCCGCGCCGACTGGCGGAAGAACGGCCACACTGTGGGCGGCCCAGATCTGGCCGAAGTCTACGAGCCCAGCGAAGAGGTCGCGTACGACCACGGCGGCTGGACCGGCGGTGAGTTCGTTTTGGGCGGCGGCGGCGACAACGGTGGTCCGGCGCTCACTCGTCGCGAGATCATTGCGAAGGCGACCGAGGAGCGCATGAAGAAGATGAATAATGATGGGATGGGCGGCGGGAAGTCGAGGGGTGCAGGCGAAGGCTCATCGTCTTGAGACTATATTTCACCTTCATTTTGTTTCTCATTTGGGCAAGCAAAGAATAGCGTTTGGCTTTACGTTTGGCGTTTCATTTATCCCACGATGATTCAGCTGGGTTTGTTTTCACATTGCGTCGGCGTTATCTTTGGATTGGAGAGGGATCCATTTGCCAAGGTGGTACGGTTGTAATATCGCCAAAGTTCTCTCTTTGAGTGCTTACTTCCACAGATAAACCAACGGCAGTACTTCATACAAGATACCGGAACTCAGACACCACTGGGTGCCGAGTTGATACCAGGGAGTAAAGATGGTGTCGGTCCTGGTTTTATGTCATTTCTCTAGCGAAGTCGATCAGCGAGAAGGATGATGCAATCACGTTTTTGCGCAACGAATCGAATAACCAATAATTGTATTTACTATATCCAATAGTCATGCTGCAATTATTATGAACAGTGCTTTGGCTTTCGCTATGCTATGCTATGCTATGCCGCACGAATTTCGACAACCCCTGATTTTCAAGTATTTTAACTTCCACCAACTGCACCACACACACCACCACACCTCAGAAACGACAGAGAAATATGAGATCAAGAAAAGGACGCCAAACACAACAAAGGGAACTCCGCCTAATGCAACATGTGTATATCTGTATATGCCGTAAAACTCATCAATCCTCAATGTAAGAAATTGCAGTAAGACCGATTCAACGGAAGGGTGTGCAGGAGGTGCTTGTGAAATAGGGGTAGGAAACCAGTCTCCTTCTCCACTTTTTCTCCCATTATGCAAGTAACAACAGCCAGCCCCTGGCCCCCCGAAGAAGCAGATTGAACTAGGGTGAGACAAGAGAAGCGAAGTGAAATGAAGCTCTTTTCTTTTTCATTGCAAGACGGCATCCCCTTCCTGGTCGCCCTGGATCCGGACCCACTCCTTCAGCGCCGGCTGCCACTGGTGCCCCTGCCAGACCGTCTCGCGCATGCTCTTGGCGCCGTACTCGCCGCGCAGGATGGGGTCGAAGCCGAAGGGGATGTTGACGGGGGCGCCCTCGAACTCGCTGTGCCGGAACGGCCACAGGTCCGTCGTCGGGTAGTGGTGGTAGTTCTTGCAGCTCCAGATCCCCGGGGCCTGCCCCATCGTGTCGGCGAACCGCTGCTCCATGAGCGCCGTGATGTCGACGAACATGCCGTTGTCCGTGTCGATCCACCGCGCGTCGATGACGTTGCGGCCGTCCTCGCGGCTCGCGACGACGTGGCGCGGGTTGATGTCGAGGAGGTACTGCTTTGTCTTGAGCTGTTTCTTCGTCTTCTCCGTCTCGGCCGTTTTCGTCGCTGCTGTAGTGGTGGTGGCAGTACCGGTAGTAGTAGTGGCAGTAGTAGTCTCATGCGACGAAGAAGGAGAAGTTGAATAAGGGGAAGGGGTATCGTCGCTTTCGGCAGAGTCGTCGTCGGATTCTTCTTCGTACGTGTATGTGTGCAGCGTCCGGTTGAAGTGCTCGCCCAGATGCTTCAGGGTCGTCGACGTGACCTGGACGTCAAGGTCGTAGTCCCAAGGCATGATCTTGCCGTTCCACCACCAACCCAGCAGGGTGCCGTGGGCGAGCCAGGTCTCGACCTGTAGCTCGTGCATGGTTTCGAGGTAGGACCGGATCAGGTGCCGGAGCGCGGCGCGGTGCTCCGTGTAGGGGACTTTGCCCTTGAAGAAGCGGGCGTCGTAGTGGCCCAGCTCGAGGCCGCCGCCGGGCTCATGGAAATATTTGGTGGTGCCGTTGGGTCTTCGGTGCTGGCCATCTTGTTGGGTCCGTAGTTGCCCATGTTGGGCTTGTAGTTGCTGCTGCTGATGTTGTTGGCCAGGGGCTAATGCGGCGCCCGAAACGGTGCTCGCGGCGGCCACGCCTAAAAGGAGTTGTCTGAGGATGTGCATGGCTAGGTTGTCGTAAGGACTTTGGAGACTTCTGTGCCGGTATCCGTGATATCCAGGAAACAGACGGTGATGATGAATAAGACCAGTCGTGCTTGGTAGACGGTATAGCAAATATGCGGGTGGTAGGGATGGTATAGCTGATAGACCGACGAGCAAGTCTGCTCTACCCTTTCGCCACGACCGGAGTAAAGCTTAGTTAGCCAGTTGTTGTTGAATTCCGTCTGATCAGAAGAAAAAGGATCGGCCCCCTCCGTCGCTCCGTGGTTCCTTCGACGGAGAAAGAGTATCGCGCTTCAAGGTTTCCCAGGATATGCTTCAGCAAGCAAGGGTGTACCCGAAAAGGAAAGTGGTCGCATGTACTGACACAGTCAGGACAAGAGGTATGCTTCGGGTGTATCGGCGTCCTACTCTGTAGTATAATTGTGTGTGTCGAAGTCAATGGTTGGTTGTCGGGCAAGGAGGTTCGGCATCAAGGACGATCGGCAAACCACCTGGATATAAGACTCAAGTAAAAGCACTCCTTTGCCTGCCGACTACTCGCGCCCAAGCCCCCCCGTCTCCCCCATTCGTAATCTCTGGCCAGTGGCCGCCATACTATAGTAGACGCGTAACGGCTCTGACGGGCTTCCAGCTCACAGGGCATCACCAAGGGAGATAGCATGACCGGGAACCCGGCACAGAGCATCCCTCGTGGTGATTGCGCCCCAAACACTAACACGGGCGGGCGTGACGCCCATTGCTTGTTCCAACACGACGGGCACTATGGTATTCTCCATTTCAAGGCTAGCTGAAAGCCACAAATCTAGCCTGGTCGATATGGTGTTTAGCTGTGATCGTTAGCTCTCCATGAGAGTGTCGGTCGCAGGGGTAGGCAGGGAAGAGTTGATGGTCTTTGATTGCATGCTTCCTCACGTAAACGTTCCCAGCCAGCAGTCCTGGTGGAATAGAAACGGCTTGCATGAGTATCCTCTGGATACCAACCAGACGTACATCAATCCATCCGCTTGGGATTAGGTGCTTGCAATGAGACAGTAATGTTTCGACTGTCAACGTCAACAAAACCGTCGAGACAGGACAAGCTTTTTGGGAGCGCCGCTGACGCTGGAAAAGGAGGCGGACTGAAGCTTGTCCTCCATGATCCACCTGAGCAATCGATATTTTCCTCCATGGTTACTACGGGCTGTTCGCGACCGAAATAGCAACGACCAATATGGCGGGTTTTCAGCAGGAGGCACTAGTCAAGAGTCGTTTGGCAACAGTGTCGTCGTCTCCCTCGGCTGGTTTCCACAAACCGGCAACCCGGCAATCTGGAACCCAATGGGCAAGAGTAGTGTCTACCCCATCAAAATAACGGGAGCATGTCTGACAAGCAATCCATCCGCACCCCAAGGATACGCCAAAACACTTGGCATTTCCCCAGGATTTCAAAGCCAGGCATCTCCCGTCTTGGCATGCATTGTTAGGTTCTGGATTGATGGATTCCATCAGAATTAAGTGTGATCCTCCCATTGTTATCAATGTCCCAGAAGACGGAGCGACAGGGAGATGATGGACACAGTCAGTGGGTGAATTGCGAGGGATTGGGAGTTTTGGTGTCAAGGTTTGCGACATGGCCCATCCATCCTGCCCACCCAGCTTGCCAGTTCCGCAGCGCTGAGACACATTCTTTTTGGCCGCGCGGCCTTCCCCCCAAGATCGCAAAATGGTAAAAGAAGGAAAAAGGCCACCCACTGGAAGCACAGCTGACGACGCTACATATCTACTAGTTGGCGCAAATTTCCTGCTAGATAGGCGATGGCGTTGCGCTAAAAAGGCTTGTCGGAACGACGGTGCTTTTCAGGGGTCAAAGGGTCCAACACTTGGCGAGGTCAACAAATCACGCACGGTGGCTTCCTTTGATAAAGGCGACGCGGCCTTCAGTCATGTTCGAGGCATACGTTCTAGAGGCGCATCCAGGCAGGGTCTTTCTGGCTGCTCACTTCGACATGCCTAAAGTAGGAACGAGAGCTCCCGAGGTTGTCCTAAACGAAGCCGGTCCGACGCGCTAGAGTTCAGTAGGATGTCGGTAGTGGCTTCCCGACCAGCCTTCACTGTAAATCGTGCAAATCGACATATGCATGTTGCTGCTAGGGATGCCTGCTGCTGCTGCTGCTGCTGCTGCTGATGCATCCCATCTTGCATACACTGCGCCCCCGGTTCACAACGGCGGTTGGTCGCATGTCGACTTGCCCCATTGAGATGCTAGCGGCTATCGTGGTTCGTCAACGTAAATGCCAAGACGGGAGATCGTCTCCCTTAGGTGGAAATGCGACTGGTGATCAGCGATACTATCAAAAAGACACTGGACCACAATTTGTTACATTCGCAAAGGTGCCATGTCGAATATCCAACCTTTTCATATTTGCTAACTTTTGTATAGATTATGTTCAGTTGTCTATAGCCCCCAAGACCCATGTTCGAAGTTGTGTCGCCATCCACTCGCTGGCTGTAACATGCATGGTCTGACATTTGACATCTCTTTCGGAAGTCTCAGGTTGAGTGAGCCATATTATCTGTGCCTGTTGGCCTGCTCGTCTTGTTCTCCCACTCATGCGGTTTTCTCCCGTAAACCACCCAGCTGTACACAAATAGTTTAGTAAGGGAACTCATCATGATGTAGGACATGGAACTTGGGTGTGGTTGCCCTAACAAAAAGGGGTGAGAGATGTACTTACATGGGACAATAAGCATGGACCGTCGGGTTCACGAGGTCTGCCCGGAAATTTGCCGCAAATTCCTCTACTTGTGCCGTAGAGTAGCCCTGCGCCTCCAAGAGACGGAACGAGATGCCGCTGATGTTGTCGTATAGGTTCCTCGCCCCTAGCCGACCGACATGCTTCATGCGCGCGTCTTTGCACCACGGCCCGAGTACGCCGGCAAACTTGCGCTCTTGCACGTCGACAACTAGTGCGAACCGGTGTTAGCCTTCATTTCCGTCGACAGGCAACCAGGACCTATTTGGTTCAGGATACACGACGATTATAAAAAGAACTCACATCCAATCTCTTCCAGCCACTGCTTGTAGAACCTGGTGACGTCCAGGTTTCGCCCCCGCATCGCAGCACCGGACCGCATCAGCTCGCCCCAGCGCTGAATCGTTGTGCCCTCCACGCTGCCGTCCATGGACGCGAAGTCGGTTGTGCTGTCCATGTACTCAACCCAGCCGCCGGGGTTCATGTGCTCAAAGGCCTGCCGCATGACGAACTTGGGGTCGTTAAAGCACGAGAAGACAAACCGGAGGTGGATGTAGTCGAACTTTGTCGTCCCAAACTCCCAGGGCTTCTCGGCGTCATCGCGGATGAACTCAATGTTGTCCGGCGGGTTCTCCGGCTGGATCTTGCTCAGGTCGGTGCCCAGGATGTGTGCCCCTGGGTGCTCGCGGGCTACACAGATGTTTGAACAACAAGCGTTAGGGAAACAAAGGTTCACCAATATATATATGAGGATGGTTCATGTGGGGTCTCATACCAAAGTCCATGGCCCAAAGACCTGTCCCAGTGGCGATATCCAGGACGTGCCGAGGGTCTTGGAGCGGCGCGAGATACAACCGATGATGGAGCAGCAAAGTGCAAGTGTAGTGTTGAAGATCTAGGCGCTCTTGCTCCGTCTACTCATGGGCGAGTTTTTTGTTTTGTAAGCAATCCGGTTGGTTCCACTGTGGTGGAAACAAATAAAAGGGGGTAAGGAAAAATGAAAACTAACAGGGTCATTCGGTATCCAGTAGCTCCCTTCCTTGTATCCATGGTACGTCCGGCCGTTCTCTTCTACGACAGAGTTGGGTTCGACAACCGAGCCCCCGCTGGATTCGCGATATACCTCAGCAGGTACCCAGGCTTCTGGTGGAATGCCACTCTGACTGGGAGGTACAAAAGCCGACGATACGACATTCGTTTGTTGGTACAGGGGGTCGATCTCCGGAAAGTCCTCCGATAGAAACTCGTGAGGCTCAAATCCGCTGCGTTTAGTCGGCGGCGGTGGAGGAGGCATTGCCTCCGCCGAAGACGCTTGCTGTCTTGCCTCCTGGACGATCTCTCGCGCTTCCGGCTTTCGGCCATATACCGTAACGCTACCAGTTACCGATTCTGTTAGCATCAAAGAGAGAACGGATATAATACACACGGAGTGTCAGGTGATAGCAAGCTTACACTGGGAGGTATGCGTGGATCGCCGGATTGACCATATCCGCACGTACATCTTCCAAGAACCGGTCAATTTCTTCATCGGCCATCCCGATCTTCTTGAGCAGCTTGTACGACGCGCCGCCGATGCCGTCGTAAAAGTCACGTTGACAGTACAATCCGGCCAGCTTGATGCGAGGGTCCTTTGCCCAACCCCCGAACGGCCAAGCCATCTTTCGCTCGACAACATCGACGACTATGGCCGAGGTGCGCAAAGCCAGTGGTTAGCATAATTCTATATTAAACTCCCGGTGGACTGTACTGAAAAACATCACTTACAACCGATTTCTTCCATCCACTCCTTGTAGTGGCTCGCCACCATGAAATCCCGCCCGATGGCGGCACCTCCTTCAACCATGGACATCCAGAACTTCTCGAGTGCTGTGCCGCGAAGAGTGCCGTCGAGGCAGCCCGCTAGACCATAACAGTCCATGTATTCGGCGTAGCCGCCGGGGTTCAGATTATCGAAAACCCGCTGCATCATCTGCTTAGGGTGGTTGAAGCAAGAGACGACGGCGCGGGCGTGGATATAGTCAAACTTGACGTCGTGACACCATTCCTCCTCAGAGTCCTCCCTAACAAAGCTCACGTTTTCGGGTTTGCTCTCGGGCTGGATCTGGCTCAGGTCTGTCCCTACAATCTGTGCATTGGGGAACAGTTCGGCTGTTGTTCTCGGTAATCAGAAGACAAGAAGAATAAGAAGAAAAACAAAGAAAGAGTCGAAGATGAGAGGATGCATACCTAATTCGTTAGGCCATATCCCCGTGCCGGTAGCAATATCCAGAATATGCCTCGGGTTCTTAATTGGTGCCAGGAATAACCGACCTCCAAGTAGCGTCTTCAGTCCAAAATGCTGCAAGTCTAGACGATCCTGCTCTGCCTGAAGAAGTTTGTTAGTTGGAAGGTAGTGGGTTCACAACTGGCGAATGCTCTTTACTAACTGGGTCATTGGGAAGCATGTACTGTCCTTCCCGGTAGCCATGGTATAGTCTCCCATTCTCGCCCTGCACGGAATGAGGCTCGATGATAGAAGTCCCCGTTGGCTCGCGGAAGATCTCACTGGGCACCCAAGCGTCCTCTGGGATCTTCGGGGACATCCTCGGTGGGTGGGCCGGATCGATTGTCGCGTAGTCCGGGTCGAGATCCGGGTAGTCCTCAGGGAGAAACTCGTGAGGGTGCCATATAGAGATGAGCAACGGGTCGTACGACTGTTGAGAGCTGGAGCCGGCCTGACGCGATTCAAGTGCCTGCGAAGGAAGCTGCATGTTTCGGGGGACTGCAGTACTAATGGCTGGGGATTTTTGCGGGACTGCAGGCGGTATGGAAGTGTTGTTGTTGCTGTTGTTGAACACGTAGCCATCATTTCCCCCGGCATCCGACGACATGACATGAGCTTCGGGGATCGAGATCTGTCGCATGTCACCCAGGTCCGATGTTGGCATATACCCGGGCGCCTGGAACATAGGCGCCTGCGCTCGGAAGCCTTGCTGGCCTTCCATGGGAAGCAGCGGCTCCGCGTTGGTTCCGGCATAGTTGCCAAACCTGGAAAATGGTTGAGAAGATGAGGGCCCGTTATTAAAGCTGTCATCTACTGGCGCAGGACTCGTCGTGTCGGGTCCCAGCGAGACGAATTCTTGCTGCGTTGTTGATGCAAACCCATAGCCTTCCTCATCTGGTCCCGGCCTAGCGGTCGCGCCGCCTCCGGATTGGTTGAGGGCTGACATTGAGGCTACTGTAAGTTTACTAAGAATAGAGAAAAGAAAGTCGTAGCACAGAGCCAACAATTATTGGATAAAGTATTGTGGGAAACCTCGAGGGACGCAGACCGTTCGATATGGTGAGGGGTTATCCAGCGGCGCAGCATATCTCAAAGGCGGCCGGGCCGAGGAAGTTGCTGTGGCTCTGTCAAATCGCATTCTTGCAGGGGGGGAAATATCCAATAGAATTCTGGCAGACGATAAACGGCGACCGGTTGTATGCATCAACGTCCGATTTGGGATTCTTCTGCAAGGGTGGCACTTCGTTACCAAACTGTTGGGATCAAGGGGCCAATGGCATTGGAGCCCGTTACGTTCTCTCCTGCGCCCATGTGCATCGTCACCCATGTACTTAAGTAATCAGATAAAAATTGTCGATTAAGTTCTGAGGTGAACGTGATTCATTATTGTATTAGTAATGCAACTCGACATTTGGTCTCGCTTTTGGCTACTTAATTATGACTTGAGTGTTGGGCGTTGACGTTCACACTCCCTCCCCATATTTTTCAATGAACAAGTGGTTGCGAAATATATGGGTCCAGTCGATCTCGATCTTCACATGTTATGCCCAGGGCTGTCACCGTGTTCCCATCCGGGGAATCTAGGAGCAATGCACTACGCCGTCGGAGTGAGTGTGGCATTCCTATCGGATGGCGGTGTTAGTAAGTACTCGAGTATGCAAGAAATAGTCAAGATCGGTGCAGAGCACTTCTACTTACAGTAGCAGCATCTTTCGTGGAGCTGGGCGCACTAGAAGTCGTAGCAGTCGGCGGGGCTGTCGACGCCGCCCCATGTCCGCCCTTTCCTTCCTCCTTCTTGCCGTCCTTCTTGGGCGCCTTTCCCGTGCACCCCTCGTTGGGGAGCGCGACGTCGAAGGCGTAAGCATCGAGGGCGAAGTACTGGAGCGTGTGCGAGTTGCGGACAGCCTCGGCGGGCTTGGTCTTGGCAAGCTCGAGGCATTCGGCGTACGAGTCGGCAAAGTGCTCGGCGACGCCCTCTCCCACGCTCGGCATGTGCAAGAGACGGTGGATCAGGTCCGAGCCGAAGTAGAAACTGAGCGCACCCGTCGCCACTGTGTAGCCGTACCCGCACATGCCCTCGAGGGGTTTGCGGGTCGTGTAGGACAGGGGACAGATGACGGTCTCGTCGGTGCCGTTTTCGCCGCGCCAGTGGCCTCCCCAGCCTATCGTTATCCGGTATTAGTGATGCGGACTTAAATTTGGGGAATACGGGGGAAGGGATTTGAATATAGCTTGGCATACCTGGGAGCACGCAGTTGCCGTCGGCGTCGTCGCATCGGAACTTGAATCGACTGCGGTCACCGTTGGCGATCTTGTCATACCATCCAATAACCTCGGCCGAGGGGGCCGCGCCGAAGTACTTCTGGAACATGGCGGAGCTGTTGCCGAAGCGGAGGACATGGTCCTTGGCATGGGCAGCCAAAGTAGCCGCGTCGTCAAGGCCCTTGTTCAGCAGGGCTCGCTCAGTCGCATTGCAGGACTCATGGATGGGCCAGGTCTGCGAACCACCGGCGTTCCAAGCCCACGCGGTGGGGGCCGAGGGTGCACTCGCCGTGACGGTTTGAGTGACAGTCTCCTGGCGACGCTGGACGAGACCGGCCGAGGCTGGGCTGCCGCTCAGGAGAGCCAACAGGACGGTGGGGATTGTGCCTTTCATTTTGAAGTGGTCTGCTTGTATGCCTTGACAGATTGGGGGAAACCGAGAGAGATGCAGATATCGCGGATGAACACAACTAGGATATACGGCGTTGCAGGCGGACTTATATAGCCTTCCCGTCTCTGTTCAGCTTGTCCCGGGACTCTCCATCGCCAAGCTGCCTAACCGTCGATATTTACCAATATCTCTCTGTCCTCCGATGACCTTGTTGGCAAGAATACCAAGCTCTCGGTCCGTACGAACATGCTTAGCTGAAAGCTTTTTCTCCATGGGGACTAACTGATGGCGGACGTTGACCCGAGGCAATGGGCTGGGTTAGATTGGGGGGCGGGGAGGGTCAATGGGACTCCCCGCTCGACGAACGGTGATGACATGAGGCCTTTCGGCGGGATGTAATAGTAATCCATCGTTCAGTCGAACCAGGGAATCGTATGCCAAGACGCTGGTCACCAAGGGTGTATGATTCTGGCCCGAGAAAATTCTCGCGATGTGCATCCAGCCAAGACACCGTTTATGTAGCTGATATGCGAAGTGGCCATCAAGGTTCTCGGGCCGGGGATCTACACTGCTCGAGGATAGACTTCAACGGTCTGCATGTCGTGAAACATATAAAACACCGCAAACAGTACGGGCAGTTAATTATAGAGTTAGCCATACAACCATACTCGATTGACGTCGTCGATTATACAGCATCGTCAATCGAGACTTCCTGATGTAGATGGATGGCGTCTATTGTATTGGAAAGATCAAATTCAGTGAGTGATTCGATATATGTGGGCCGAATTTGTTTGTCGATTTCGAACACCTTGATGGCCATTCTCACCAGTCGCCAAGGCACTATGGTGGAAATCTCGTTCCTTGGCTGCGATGCCTCTTAACGCCATCAGTTCACCGCACCCGACGAATTGATGCGCGAATTAGAAAAGTTGGTCGGGTTCGCCCTTGCAGCTATGTCGGGGAGAGCCTGATGTTGATGTGGCGAAGGAGGAAAAAGAAAACATTGATCCCACGCAGTAAGCAGGGGTAGTTGGTGGTATGCCTCGATATGCCATAAATACAGCCCTGCGTGCAGCTGGAATCTCAAATAGAGTTCTTCACTCCTTGGACTCATCCCTCTCTCCACGCTCATTTCGGCCTCTTTCGAAACGTGACCATGCGCTTCTTCACCTCCGCTTACATCGTGCTCCTGGCCACCAGCGCCGCGGCCCAGTCACTCGCCCCCTCGCCCACCGAGTCTGCCAACTGCAAGCCGCACGGCGACCACTGGCACTGCGACGGGCCCGCTCCCACCGCGGCGCCGATCACTGCCTCCGGCTCCGCATCAGCCGCCGCTGCTACGACCACCGCCTCTCAGCACGATCACGACCACGATCACGACCATGCGTCCGGTACTGGCAGCCTCAAGCCCAGTCCCACGGAGTCGGCCAACTGCGAGCCGCATGGAGACCACTGGTAAGTAGGCCCACAACAGTCTCTTCTCTTCTCTTCTTGAGTCTTGGCAGTAGTAGGAAGAACAATGTGTAACCTAACCCCATTGCGTTACTCCAGGCATTGTGACGGTCCCGCCAGCGCCGCTACCAACGGCAGCTCGCCGAGCGCCACCAAGAGCTTGGCCCCGAGCCCGACTAACTCCGTAGGCTGCCACCCTCACGGAGACCACTGGTAAGTTTATGTTTCATTTTCTCATCATTTCTGGCTCATCGTAGTGGATACTTGTCTCTAACACGAAACCCGTTTCTCAGGCACTGTGATGCACCGGCCAGTGGCGCTTCGGCACCCACCAGATCTTCACAAACTTCCCCCAGCGGTACGGCACCCGCTGCCTCGACCACTGCCCCGGCCTCCGGTGCGGCTTCGGGGCTCGGAGTCAGCGGCGCGGTTGTTGCCGGTGCGATTATAGTTGCGTGGGCTCTGTAGATACATTGAAGTGACTACGTGAAACGATATTTCTGGGTTTTAGCAGACGTGGCAAGGCAACAGATAGTCTTGAATCACGGGCTCCAAACGAAATTATGCATTGTGGAATCGATATCTGATCAATCCTGTACAGTAAACAAATGTTAATATTGTTATAGTTAAAACCAGAGCGCTTTATCCAATTGAAATCCAGTTGGAAGGCTGCGAATAAATGCATTGGATTAAGAGACAAGCGTCGTGGCCCCCTTTCTTTACCCGCCCGCCTACTGCGGGCATGTCCAGCCCGCGGGGACAATGTCGAACTGAGTGCCATGGTTTGTGGAACCGCCGGCAAAGTTGCATGCATTATTGTACTCTCGGAAACCATCCTTGGAGACCTCCGTGGGGCAGCACTATATTTCGAGCATTGCGTTAGCTCTTGTTGACATATACGCGGCGCATTTCGTATCAGGGGCACTCACGATGATGTTGTTCTCGACCAGCTTCCCACCGATGGCGGCGCACAGTTTGGGGTCGGTCACGTACCAGCCCTTGGGATCAAGCTGGTTCGGGTTCCGGTCGCCCCAGAGGTTGGTGCACACCAATCCGGTGTCACGGTAATTCTGGGCGAAGGCCGCGCTGTCGGGAACATGTTTGTCAGAATGGAGGAAATATTATTGGGATAATCACTAGCGATGGAGGGCTTCTATTGGACTGGTTTTGGGTCGACCCAAAGGTAAAGGGGGGCAAGGGAAGGGGATCAAAACAACCGGTGAACTTACCTGGCCAAAGCCAGGATTGACAGAGAGAGGAACTGCATGTTGGTACGCGTTTGGAGGAGTACTAAGTCTGGAGCTTTTTAGGAAGCGTGAGAACGATCGGAGAAACAGTCGTGGGTGAAGGAGAAAGTGAAGCTCAGGAGAGTCAGCATCGACTTCATATGTAATTATACACAAATTCTCGGCCCCCCTGTATTAGCAGACGTATGTTATAGCCAGATTACTCAGGCTATACTATTCTGTTTGTCATGATACGGCATTGCTTACGATTTCCCGGCGCTTCCAATGGCGGTTGATCGAGGGTGATGCGATCGGACGAACTGTGCCTTGACAATGGTATGATCGTGGGGAACCATGGCCCCAGAGACGGGTAAGGCCGCGTTTGGCAGGTGCCTACTCCGCAGAGCAGAGCAGAACCGGGCCAATGATGCCTCATAGGGCTAGGAACGACCGTGCTGTCGACCATTGCATGACTCGGCAGTGGCCCGGCATAAGTGCGAAAACCTGGAATTGTACAGTTAATTCATTTGCATCAAAGCATTGCATGCGCCTGGCATCTGCAGGAGTCAGGTTGTCAGGGCCGGCCTATGTTGCATAGACTCGTATCGCGCCACCTGAACTGCCGGGGTCAGCCCGGATCTAGACCCTGTCCCGTAATGGATGCAACTGCGCGATCGAATGTGAGGTGGGGAATGGCGCGGCCTGCAATAGATGCATCCCGACACTGGCAACTGTTTATATCACGTTGCCCAAGTAAGGCAATCAAGAGACGGTGAATCGCTATGCAGGTACCCCAGATAAGAACCAACGTAGCAATGGTAGTTGTAGCCTATTATAGCTATAGATCCACAAGCCGCGTAGGGATTCCTCCGTTATCTGATCGTATGTGAATCAATCCACCAATGATCGTGTCCAAAGCCCTCACCTATGCCTCCTCCGCGCCACGAGCTGGACTGGACCTCTCAATAGTAGGTAATTATGCGTTGACATGCACGACACAAAGCAAAGCCTCCATGTTGCAAAACCGGGACGCCGCACAGGCGCTGGTTGGGTAGTGTCGGCGCAGTTCCGACACCGTCCAGAAGTGCGTTGAAAAGCAGGCAGTACGTGATGCAGAGCTATTAGGCCTAGATCCTTTTGGGGCACCCCTCAATTGTACCTTCAACCCTCTTTGCAACATCACGTCAGGGTAAAGCCGCCGTCCACAACCAGAGAAGCTCCCTGCATAAAACTACTCAAAGGTGAAGCCAAGAACACAATGGCATCGGCAATCTCATCGACGTGAGCCGCGCGCGGCATGGCACCCCGCTCGATCTCCTGGTTCAACATTGGCTGGTTCGGGTCATCGATGACCTGCTGAAGTAGAGGCGTTGCCGTCCATCTGCAAGAATTCAGCAACGGACGGTTTAAATCACGCAGACCAGAGGATAAGAAGGGGCGAATGACTAGGGAAGTCACAACTTACCCTGGGCAGATAGCATTGATCCGTATCCCCTGCTTGCCGTAGATAACGGCATCAGCCTTGGTGAGGCCGACGACGCCATGCTTGGCCGCCGTGTAGGGCGTGTGCGAGAGGCCATGCGGGGGTGCGAACAACCCGAACATGGACGCCGTGTTGATGATCCGGCCGCGCCCCTCGCGGGCCCCGCGGTCTTCTTGTCCGACCATGACGCGCAGCGCCTCCCGCTGGCACCGCCATACACCCGCCAGGTTGGTATCAATGACGTCGGCCCATGCATCTTCGTCGGTCTGATCCGTCGAACTAGTGGGCCCCCTGATGGCGGCGTTGTTGACGGCGACATCGAGACGGCCGAAGTGGTCGACAATGGTGCGGAGGCCGGCTTCCACCTCTTCTGTCTTGCGGACGTCCATCTCAAGCTCCAGGACTTGGATGCCAGGGCACTGCTCTCGTACCGACTTTGCTGCTTGAGCCAAAGATTCAACGTCGATGTCGGTCATGGCCACATTTTCCATGCCATACTTGGCGAGGGAAAGGGCTGTGTGGTAGCCAATGCCTAGCAAATGATGAGTCAATGATGAGTCAATGATGAGTCAATGATGAGTCAATGATGAGTCAATGATGTGTCTTGTCGGAAGGAAGAGACGCAGTTAGACGCTCACCAGATGCAGCACCTGTAATGAAGGCAGTCCCGCTGAGAAGTTTTGCCATGTTTTGCTAGGATTTGATCTGGGGACATATGCAAGCAGTATTGAGACATGTAGACGTATGCCATGGCAGCGCAATATAGTGTATATAAGTAGTTTCCGATGCATTCAGACCCCAATCCCCAATCTCAGAGCTTCGGCCCCGATCTGAACTCCCATGTGACGTTGGGGCGCTTTTACTTTGCCTCATTTGGTCCTTTGCTTACTGTTTCCAACGGTATTTGTCGTCCCTCGCATCATGCGTGCAACAATGTAAAGTGAGCTACCATCAACGTGCATGAGAGTGAAGGTCGTGCAACCGTGTGATAATGCAAGGGGCGTTCGTATTTGTAGAAACGTTGGATGATCTAGGGTCATACTTCGGGTTGAGCGGGATAGGGGGCATCGTTGTTGGTGCGGAGCTTGGATCGGGCCAAGTGCCGGCCGGATACACGGGGCTGGAGGACCGCAAACACGGGAAGAAAAGGTACCGGTACCCACAAGAGATGGGAACGTGGCTCGCACACGACCGCACCGTCGTCGACTTCGAGGCCACCTCGAGTGCCGAGCGCATCGTTCATCAAGCACAGAAAGGGAGTCCTTCGTCTGACAACCAGAAGATCCGCACCAAGCGAGGTTTCCATGTCCGTCTTTCGACGCTTCTATGCAAGTAATTTTGGCCCTACTTCGGGTTCATCCGTCAGAGGTGTCATGGTTCTCATTTGGCAATGGCCCTCTACTTTTTCCTTGGTCGCTGCTCACTCTGCAGGCCAACCCGTCAAAATTGCTTCCGCCACCTTGACCCCGCCTGCTCTTATGCTGAGGTGATATTTTCTCGTGCGTCCCTGTCAGGGGTCGCTTTGATGGCCGGGAGAAAAGCGACACCGCCAACTGACCCTCATCGCGCGGTTCCATCGCCCTCTTGCCACCGTTACCGGGCGATGATGGGCCGAGGGGGGTCAGCACGGCCTTCCCGCTTCCGGGCGGCTTGTAACCATCATAGGGGCGAAAGCTCTTCTGTTTACCACCATTGCTGTTGCTATTTGACTTGTCGCGATGATCTCTTTTACTTCTCTGGCTGTTCCTCACTTCGTATTGGGGATGAAGTGCCACGCAGCACAATATGCAGGGCAGGCAGGCGTAAACAGGGCATTTGAAGTACCATTCCAGGTCCTCCCACCTCATACACATTGTTGCCTTTCTTCTTGCTTTTCTTCTCAGGCTGTTAGGGGGTACAATCGAGGTATCTGAGTTCCTCGCAGTAAATAATGCATATGGGATGGATGTGCTGACAAGATCGTCGAGAGTTCGTAGACGGCGTTCCGGTCGAGTTTAGTAACCTCAAGCCAAAATTAAACAACCATTTGAGTTGCAGTTCTCTTTGTACTCGTTCACATCGACAAGGATGTTGGTGGTTCATGATAGTGACGTAAATCTGCAAGCTGGTAAGCTCGTTTAACTGAGTGTTCGGGGCCGAACGCACCTTTTCGCTTGGGAGAGACCAGGGCCCCTGTGACATCCTCCATAACCATTGGTCGAAATAACCCAATAAGAGCCCGTCTCGGTCACATACTAGACTGTAACTTCATGAAGTAAGACCTAATGAGTCAGCACTATCTCATGATGCAATTGGTACCGCACTTGTACCATAATGTGCAGTTGTTGACTTACAGATACTATTATGATCAATGATCATCCAAGCAGGGTTCATCCGATGAGCTGGTCATATGCAAGGGGTCGGTGGCAATTGTGTTGATTATATCCTACATAGTTAATAGCTATCTAGTGGGGCCAATGGGGGCATTCCCTGCAGGCCCGTGGCCTATCCTGACCGCCCAGAAATCGATCTCGTCGTTCATGCATTTGTGGGCACAACCGACCAAGACTCACTTGTAAACTTCAAATCATCTTGCTGCCTCAACGCTTCCGGGTCGAGATAGACCCGTAGGTCCATGTCATCGCGACCGAGATTGAAGACCCGGAAAATCGCGTAGATGGTTTCCGTGCTCTCCGTATTCTCTTTCATCTATATCGATTTCAGTTAGCTAATGCTCTGCTGTCCCGTCTCTCACTATTTCTTCTTCGGTCCTTGGACCTTTCATTCAACTTACTTTCTCACACTGCGCTTTGCTTACGAAGAAGGGAGTGTCGCAATTTGAGGTGGTAGTCTTGACCTCAATAAGGTACTGTGGTCGTTTGTTCTGCCACGCACTCTTCTCAAGATAGCCTCTCGCTATCAGGCGCTCCGTCATTGCGCCCTTTGAGTCATTATATACCAGGTCCGCAACTTCCGCTCCCAACCAGGCATCCATTGTCTCATACTCAGGGTGTGCCGTGACATAGTGGCGGATGTTGCTTTGCCAATTGTCTCTGCAGAAACCAGGCAACTTGCCAGGCCGGACGAGGTTGCTTAAGAGCTCGAAGACCTACATGATATACCATTAGTTTATAATATCCAAGATGAGTGATCGTCAGAATTCACTCACATAAAGCTCGCCAGCTGCTCCAACTTTATAGTCTCGTTCGGTCTGAGTTAGGACACGCAAGCCCCAGTTCGACAGACCGGCAGTTGAAGACTTTGTTGTTTTCCGGCTCCTCATTCCGGAAGCTCCAGACTCTGAGATATCACTCTGTCGTGCCGCACCGATGACCTTCTCCAACAGGGCCACATAACCCTCATCCTCAACCACGGTTAGTGTAGGTACAGTAAGCTTTGGCGTCGCAAGAGGAGAGTTTGACGAAATCTTTTGGAGCCCAGACGAATTGGATGCTGAAGTTGTTGAAATACTTTCGTGTTGATCTTCGACATTGGCTTCTGCTGTCATAGGATGATGAACTTCCTGGCTGTTGTCACCATCAGTGTTCGCAATTTCAATGGCAGATATGCCATTTTCTTCCAAGGCTCTGTGTACTTTGCGAATTGGCGCGAGCATGACGTCCCGCGTTGCGCTGGCCCCGTCTTTGCTGACAGGCCCCGACTTATCCACATCGGGGTCTCTCATTAACCACTCAAAAAGCCGTTGAGAAAGTAACTTCGTGAAGATGTACTCCTGATCGTCTTCATCTACGGGTAAGAATATTTTGAGGCATTCCTGGCTATCGTCAATATGCAGGCTCGTTGTCTTTCCTTCGGCCTCGTACTCTTCGGCTCCTTTGAGGATGAAGTTCGACGATATGCCGTTCGTTTCAAATATCTTAGTCTTCTGCAGGAAATGGTAAAATGCGTGAAGGTCGTTTTTCCTCGGGATTCGAGGGCTGTTGAAATGTGAAGCGATCCTGTGCAGTCGATAGTTAGCATCCCCTGCGCATTGTACAAACTTTGTCCGAGACATACCTGAGTAATGCGTGGGCACGATTTCGGATGCGACGTTCCGAGTTCAATGACTGTTGTGCTGGCCCAGTGTGGCATGATGTGACCTCTCTTGTTGACGCCGAAAGGTACTTCGCCTGAAGACCTGCCCAATCCAGAAAGGGCTGAAGACGCACCACATCTTTTTGACTGAAGTCGATAAAACTCACTTTGGTCTTAAACATGGACTTGAGATCATCCCGGTCAGCAACGAAAAACTCGGCTGACTTTGATTCAAGTCTGACGTTTCCGTCAGGGTCCCTAACCGGGAAGATGCGACCACCCACAGCACAACGTTTGCTTGGATGTTGCTTCGACCCAGGAATTAAGGCGTTCACGGTCCAAATTGCCTCTTTTGCTTCTTCTTGGGTGACTGATGCCTTGCGCCCAAGACAGCTCAATTCTTCCACGGCCATTAGGAGGTCAACCGTTTTTACGCCGAGATACTTAACAAACAGCTCTTCAAACCGTTGGTATTTCTCGCTTATGGAGATCTTTCCCTTGAGTGTTGCTGTTGTAGACCAGACGCACTCGGAAGCCTTATGCCACATGACATTGCTATCTGACGGAGCGTAAATCAGGGAATTTGCCTCAAAGACGTTGCTTGACCTATAGTTAGCTAACACTTCGATACTCAGGATTCCACTTTTCTTACCTTACTTCAGCCTGACCTGGATCTATGGTAGATTTGATGGCATCCATTGCTTCATATATGCCGCTGATGCTGTCAGCGTCATCACACCCCGACTCGGAGAGTGTCCTTAGTTCATTAACGTAAACATCCCATGAGCCATCTGTAACTCCCAGAGTGTCGGTGAAGAACGTGAACAGATAAGCGGGATCAGGAGCATATTTATTTGCCCCGTAGATGTACTCCAAGGCGTGTTTGGATTTCAATGCCTGCGGAGCCTTCCAGACACACTCGTGTGAAGAAGCCCAGGCACACGTATTTCCTGGAAATGGAACAAAGATGCATTTGTTGATATTAAAGAATTCTCTGTATTTGTTAGTATGTATAGTCACTCTGTACGTAAGTAGGAACTTACTGAACCCGGGTTTTTGCTTCCTTTTGGTCGTCTGCCTCACGCTGTTTTGCTGAAATGTGTTCATACAGTTCGAACAGCTTGACTTTGTTAGTATCATTCATGGTTTCCCGAATGGCTTTAACTGAGTAATACAGCATGTCTAGAGATAAATCCAGGTCTGACGCAGGTGAACCGACTCCAAGTGTCTTCATTGTGACGATCCATTCTGGTGGGATAGTTTCAGGGGTTGCGACAATTTCGACTTTGAGCCATGGAAAGAAGGAATTGTCTCCAAGGTATCGTTCAACACGCTTCTTCAGCTCTTCGGTGGGAAAGTATGCGTGTTTCAGTAGAACCTGACGGTTTTCTTCGCATAAAACTTCAACGTCGCGTAGGTACTGGAGATGATCTGGCGAAGTCTTGTTTTTTTCTAGAATCCACCTGTGAACGCAGCCCAGAAATCGCTCTGGTCTATACTTTTGCAGATATTGACCCGCCTCACTCAAACCATGGGCGCCAATGTCGACTATTTTCTGCACTTTAAGCTCGCGGTAGAACCATTCGTGCCAGACCATGGTTTGACCATCCGGAGTTGGGGGACAATCCACAAAGTAGTCATTGTTGACGAATACAGCGGGATATCCCGGTGCTCCATCCCCTGGATTAGGCCCGGGGATGGTCTTCTGCAACAACTGCGAAACCCCCCATTCATGATTGTTCCTGATGTACATAACATCCTCAGATGGTCGGCGTAGTATAGATCTTGTATCGAATATTATCAGATTCTTGTATTTGGTCCCTTTGTCGGCTGACTTCTCGTGAGAAAGGTAGAGAAACTTAAGATGGCGTTTTGATAAAGGCGTATCGAGCAATACTGCGGTTTTTTCCTCCGGATACATATGGAAAATGTTTTCTCGGACAAGGTCTATGGATGCAGCTTTAACACCTAGTTCATGGAAGAGAGCTCTCCTGTGAGGATCTTCTGCAGTCCTGCAGATCAACCGGAGTTCTATATCTGGAGGGATTTCCAGCATGTCTACATAGGCAAAGTAGACGGGGCCTGACGATGCTGAAGCCCAGGTGCCATCCTGCAACGGCAGAATATCCATACCCTTGATTTCTGCCGTCCTAGCTATCCATTTCCTCTTGAGTTGATGGAGCAGTAGATTGGCAACTCGGCTATGCCATGCGCTTGATGTTTCGCGTGCTTTCATTCGCGAATTTGCACCTTCCTCGAGATCTGCCTTGAGCCAGTGATTGAACTGCTCATGATAGGCCCTTCGAAGTCCATATGGTACTAGAAGGCTGGTGTCTTTCTCCTTGTAATGCTGCGAGATGATTTGGTCTGTTTTCATATCTTCGAGTAACGCCATTCCCTTCTCGTCAAGAAATTCTTCTCTTAGGGAGAACATCTCACCGACCAAACGCAAATGATGTTTGTGTCGGCCTAGGACAACAGGTGTTTTGCTCAAGCGATCAGCAATCTTGTCGATCAAAGAAAGCCATAAAGCGCCCCAGGTATTCGCTTCCCTGTTGGGCAAGTATCTCACCCACTGGTATCGCAAGGAATCATGCTGACAAAACTGCAGAACTGCCTTGACGAACGCATCAGCCACTCCATCGAGAAGCTTCATGTTCCGGAGAGAATCTTTGACAATATCTTGCCGGGAAGCATCGGTGACAAAGTCGGCTTGGATCAAGAAACTGAAACCAACCGATCGGACTGGAAGGAAGACAAACAGATCTTGAGGTTGAATGACTGGCGCCGAAGTTTCGGAAAGAGGGAATGCCAAAATCACCTGCGACTTGGAGTAGGCGCGAGATGACTCTTCCATGTCGGTGTAGTTCCTGTTCTCGTTCTTGGCAAGTTCTGTGGCCTCCTGCCTTGTAATATGGTAACGTTTTACCTCCTTCTCCTCCGTCTGCCCATCGGTCTTGATTCTGCTCAATATGGCAAAGTCAGGATGCGGACGCGCGATTGAGTATTTTGCAGATGATGTCTTTGCATCTGTCTTGTCATAGAATGCAACATCGATCTTCTGCAAGTTCTTCATGAAAAGAAGAAACGTCTCCTGCAACTCTTCAAATTGGGCTTCGATAGTTTGGCGAGTCTTCTTCGCCATATCTTCATCCCCGATCTCATAAAGATGTAGAGTTATTCTCGTTACTGGCGATTCTAGTAACTCCTCTCCTGCGTCCTCCCAAATGGGAGATATCATGCCCATGCCAGAATCCCCAGGTTCATGCGTGAAAGAGAAGGAGAAAGCGCCCGATTGGATGTGTACCTTCCATGCTGCCATGAAGACTGACTTGAAGCCAATGCCTTTCTCTCCAATGTAGCCTTGGGCTCCCATCTTGGAACTCTGACCTATGGAGCAAATGACGACAAGATTGTCATGATTGAAGCCGTCCTCGTTACATTCGAGGATTATCCGATCGGGATACACGCGAAATGAGACGAAAGGTTCGGTTCCGAATTCTCGTGCTTTCGAGTAGCTGTTATCGTCTGCATTCTGCAATAGCTCGAATACAAAACGCGCTTTACTTGTATACAGGTTCTTTGACAGACTACATCTTGGCGTTAGAGGTTTGGCATGATTACCTTCTCGAGGACGTTTGGGTAACGTACGTGATGACACTCGAACCAATCATGTGGTCTTTCTTGAGAAACGCATTTTGGATTAAACGAAGCTTATCCGGGGGGATACCGCGCAGCTGTTCCTCGCTGAGGTAGCCGTGCTCTTCCGTAATTGTCTCAACCAGGTCTTTCGCACTTTGGCGATCTTGAGGAATCGCCATGTTTTTTGAAAGTTTCTGTCGCGCAGAATCGTTCACATTGCTGATTCGAACAAAGTGCTGGTGTGTTGAGTGTGAGTAACAATGACTTGCTTGGTTGTAAAGGTTCAAATGTGTCAAGAAAGAAGAGTTGTTTGGAAATGGTTACAGCAGAGGGAATGAACTCCAAAGGTAGAAATCGATGTGTTGGGGAGTTGATAAAAAGTGCGAACGAATATTGTCCTCCGATATGAACAAATCGATTGCCAAATAAAAATGCTGAATTGCCAGGCAAATCGTGGGGTGTTGGTTGTGAACGATGGATTTGAAGGCGAGGTGTATGTAGTATGGAAGGTACGTACGTGAACGGCCTGAGATGCCAAATGTTGAGGTATTTACTCCATGATCCTTCCTGTATCTTCCAACACCCAAGGCAGCTAAAGACTTACCTATAATTGGTTAAATATTTTCATAATTACAAAACTTGTTTTGAAAAAGAGCTTCAAATCTATTCAACAAGAATTTCAATATTGCTTATATTGATCTACATATGTAGGCATTGGTCAAGTGTGCCAGTGTTGATCTGGTGCGTAACCATTAATAGTACGCCGCTGCCTCATTCGTCTGGAGTTTCATCGCATCTGACCCAAAGCGTGGAAGGTTGGCTAGATACCTATGCGAAGCTCACCATACGTAATACGTTAGAAGCCATTTATCCCAGATGGATTAGTAGATCAAGCCGGGGACGTAAGAAGGTGGTCTCAATGCGAGAAGTGACCCGAACCCGGCACTGGCGCCCGATCAAGCTTGAAATACCCCGGCTGCAGCGTCTGGAATACACCTGCGGGGTCGTACTTGGCTGCAATCGCCTTGAGCTTGGCCTTGTTCTCATCGCCATAGCTCGCGATGACATCCTGGAACATGCTGGCGTAGTTCATGTAGACGTAATCGCTGCCGGCACCGCGCTCAATCGACATAGCCTTGATCCGCGACAAGGCCTTGGATGTGACGCTGTACACGGCCGTGTCGTCTTCGGGGCGCTCCCACCACGCCGCGATCTGCACAATGTAGACGGCCCGACCAGCGGCCGCCGCGTCCTCGAGCCCCAGGGGGTTGCCCCCGTTCTTCTTCATCTTCTCGAGGATAGGCAACGTGAAGCCTTGGCAGGACAGGACGGGCAAGATACCCGGTACATTCTCCAGGGCGCCGACCTCTTCGTAGAAAATGTCCTTTGCAGCGACGAGCACCTCAGCCGAAGCCAAGACGCTGAGGCCGTAGTACATCTCGCGGCGGCCGTTGGGGTTCTGGACCTCCAACTCTTTGGTGTACTCCGTTAAGATGCGGTTCTGGCGAGTGTCGGAGATGGCAGCGGGCGCCACGTCCTTCCAGGCCGACCAGGCGGCCGAGTCCTGGCCATCGGGCTCGGCGTAATAGTGTTCGACGGAAGCGAGCCTGGTGCCGTTCGTGGCGGCCATGGCGAGCCAAAGACCCGCTCGGTGGTCTTTCTGGGAGATGTTGTCAATAGTAGCGGAGAAGGCTTTGGCTACGCCATCGAACGAAGACTCTTGATAGAGCAGGCTGCCGCCCCACATCTTGCCCCCCGGCAAGGGAACGGTTTCCAAGTGGAAGTTGACCACGATGCCAAAGTTGTTTCCACCGCCGCGGAGTGCCCAGTATAAGTCGGGATTCTCCGTCTTGTTAGCGGTGATGATATCGCCTTGAGCAGTAACGACCTGTGTTGTAGTAAGTATTGTGATTCAGGTATAGCGACTCGAAAAGAGGGAAACCGCCTCACATCGTAGGCGACCACGTTATCGCATGCCAACCCATATAAGCTGGAAAAGAAGGAGATTCCACCTGGAAAGATGCGTGTCAGAACATCATCTCAGTCAGTTGATACGTATAATGGCTCCAAATCAACTTTACCTCCTGTTGTCAGCCCGCCTACACCAATGTTCTCGATACGCCCTCCGATAACGACAACATCATCCTTTTGCAGAGTAGAGTACACGCTACCCCAGGTGTTTCCCGGCTGCACGGAGGCGACCTTCTTGTCCGCCGACAGAACGATGGCCGTGAGGTTCTGAAACGACACGGTGATGCCGCCCCCGATGTTGGAGGCGCCGGCAAAGGCCGCGTGGCCGCCGCTCTTAACGGCAAAAGGACACTGGGTGAACCGCGAAAGCAGCACGAGCACCGAGACGGCTGCGGGCGTGGACGGCTTGAAGACGCAGTAAGGATGCACGTCAGACTGGATGGCGGACCAGTAGTTGCCGACGAAAGCGGTGTACGCCACCTCGTCCGGGCGGTCGACGGAGTCTGTGCCGAAGTGGTGTTCTAAGGCGCTGCACTATAACAAGAGCAGGTACGCAGTCGCTCATGTTAGCCGAGAGAAGAAGAATCGGAAATTATCGTCCATGTAGAATGATTTGACTTACAGCAATATCACAAGCTTGATTTGATGATGTATTGGCAAGTTTGGCTAGGTCCGGATACTGGTCGACGTGGAGGCCATGGTTCTGAAGGGCGGCACCTGCATCGAAGGTAGATTGTTCAAGAGGTGCGCCTGAAACTACGGTCGAAATTCTTGTTGACAGCAGCAGCAAGAGCTGAGCACAAGGGCGGCGTACCATATTTCCAGCTAACAAATACGGAGCGACGAAAGACGAGCCTATAACATTACATGTACGTGTAGTGTAACAAATAGGGAATCGTCGGCATTTTATACATATTGTCCGGTCCGGGGAGGATCAAAGCTAAAGGCCCAGATAGGCAGGCGAAATGTCGCAAACTGCCAAAATTCGAATACAAGTAAGTACATGGTATGCATGCTCATGCATATGCGGGCTGACCATCTGGCTGACAATATATCAAGTTCTTTGGGAGCGCTAGGAGCAGTACTAGGAGGACGGATGGCGCGGAATCCGTTGGCCACAACGCCCGCGCTGCAGCCTATACGCAGGTGGCATCTAAGCGAGTTTGAAAGATGGCATATACATGTCTTGGGTGCAGATTGGTTGCAGGAGACATCTTCATCTTATTGGTGAGGATTTACCCTCGGGGAGATGTCGATGGGATGATTGATCGATTGCATACGCACAATGTGCTTGTTTCCCATGAGCAGGAAGTATGTACGCGATACAATCAATATACAGGTTGAAAATCGATTTCCTTGTGAAGGAGGGGCAACTCACTCATGTCGTCGAAATAAACAGCAACCACCCTCCTAGCATCTTGTGTGGAGCTCATCTTGCAGTCCGGCAAAGCTTGCTTGCTAGGTAATGCTCCCTCTCTCGCTCATCCCACCATCCACCATCCACCAGAAGGGCCGGAAGAAAGAAAGACGACCCCGCACCCTAAGCGACGACTCCTCCAGCGCCCAACATCCACTGCTGCCCGCCTGGCCGCTAGGTACCAGCCGAGCACTACAGTGCCTAGCACCGCAACGCCGCAGAAGCGCATGGGGGGGATTGGGAACCGTCAATATTTGTTAGATTAACCCCACCAAAGAACAAACTCAACCAGAGAAAGCAACTAGCTGGCACCGAACTAAACTCGGGAGTCGGTCAGCCCGCCCCGTCGTCGACGCGTCGTCAATATCATACTGTGTGCGTGCTGCGAACCAACATACACACGCACACGCCCACACCCACATCCACACCGACACCGACACCACAACCGCCCGTCCGCCTGCCCATCATGTCGACCACCCAACGGCCGGCGTCCTCGATGAGGATGACACGCGAGAAGACCTACTTCGAGCAGCAGCGCGAAGATCTGATCGGCGAGATCGCCATGGTATGTTCTCTTCCTCCATCACAGCCAGTTGTTCCTCTCTCATTGCTCCGAGAGAGAGACTGGATATCACCAGACGACTCAGACTAACCACGCGGACATCTACAACAGAGCTTCGAACACGTCCTGGCCAACATCAACAAGCTCAACCGCTCGCTCGAGGCCGTCATCGCCGTGGGCCACGAGTTCTCCTCGGTCGAGGCGCTGTGGTCGCAGTTCGAGGGCGTCATGGCCAAGGAGCCGGAGCAGCAGCCGACAGCAAATGAAGAGGAACGGGACGAGACCAAGCACGAGGAGGGTGATACCGAGCACGGGCATAACGTGAAAGAAGAGGGCAAGGATTGAAAATGAATGACGAAATTAACGATGCATACGGTCAATCTACGAAAAGGCACGAGAGCACGACAGACCTCGAGAACGAGTCGGGAGCAAGCAAAACATCCTTTCTATATCTTCAACGCGAACGGGGGGAACACATATATGCCTCTACACACAGCTGTCGGGTATGCTGCGTAGAGTCTTGTGTAAATGGGCCGGTGTCGTCAATCATGCCGTAGTCCTCCGCTGATCACGATGGCGACACGCACAGCTCTACCTCTATCCTGTCGGGGAGTAGGAGCCGCTGCATCTTACCGTCCCAAGCGTCGAAATAGCATGTGATTTTTAGCTACGATTGATCATAGATCAACGGCAGCAATGCTGGATGGATATATGAATGGCGTAGAGAGCAGAAGTTTGATACCCGGGGGCTAAAAGCCGCAACATAGGTTCCCATGAGAAGCGTGGCGAATCTTAATATACAAGAACCCACAACTCATGACTTTGAATTTCGGTGCGTCTATTTGGTTTGTTTCTTACAATTTTATACATGTCACGATATCCAATCAAGAAGATGAAGCAGCATTTAATGCGAAGTATTTGTGATTTTTTTGTATTCCCTATAGCCGGACCACTATGCTGATGTTTTGTTTGTGTGTCTTGGATCAACCAGAAGGAAAAAGAAACACCAAAACCGCAACCTGAAAAAAGAAGTACCACCCTATCCATCCTTGATGATAGAGCTACAACAAAAGGAAAAAAATTCTTCTCTCGGTTTCTCTCTCTCCCCCTGATGAGAAATAACCTTTCATCCATGATCAATACACTCGTGTTCTCAAGTAAGTTTCCATACAGTCCATGTCCCCATCCCCTGTTTCTGTTCTCTCAACTGTGAGAGAATTTAAGAAAGGCAGGATCGTCGTTGTCGTCTTCGTTCGTACGTACGTGAAAGCAGCAAACCTCCCATCGAGGTTATACAAGATGCCACAATGTAGCCAAGTGGCCAAGTAGCTCTGCTTTTGTTTCATCATCTCTTTCGTTTTCCCCCCTCTCCGTCCGAAATTCCATCCTCCATACTCTTCGCAGATAGAAAAGCAAATAGTTCGAAAACTCGAGGAACGCCGGTGCGATGAAGATATATGATGCGAGGGGAGAAGCATATACAGAAGGCTCTCTCTCGTCCCAACAGCTCCTCGTCTTCTTCTTCTTACAACGGCTCGGGTGTTCCTCTGGTTTCCCTAGGTAGTGTGTCGTGAGAAAAGAAAAGTCGTCGCAAATAATAAATATCGTGCAAGAATAGTGCGTGTGTGTGTCTGTTGTCGTAGGCATTACCACCACCTCCTCCGGTCGTCTGGTGGCAGGGCGCCGCCCTCGCCTTTCCCCAAGACGCACCCCTCGTAATATTAAGGGCATCGCGTGGGATGCGCTGGAAAGCAATTTGGCTGGCGAGCACTTTACAGTGGCCTACACATCCGTCTCTTCTTCTTAAAAGCGCGAACACCGGGTATGCCTCCGCTTTCGCGACCGGCGCTACTCGTCCCACGTGAGGAGCCGTTGGACGCTTGTTGCATGGCCGCTTCGAGGTTGCGACGATCATTAAAGACAACCGTATCGATGGCCTTCTCGAAGATCTCGTCTACGCCCGTCATCTCCTTACTGCTGCACTCCATATACTGGGCGTTCATCTTCTTGGCGACAGCCATGCCCTGGCCCTCCGTTACCGGCGTCAGACCTTGCGTCTTGAGCATCTCTACGCACGTCTTCTTGTGCCGTAAATCTGACTTCAGGCCGACGAGGACGAGAGGTGTGTAGGGGCAGAAGTGCAGGACTTCGGGGTACCACTGTGGCCATGGTTAGTAATCATGTTTACCTATTTTTTGTGGGGGAAGTTTGGCGCAAACATACCTTATCCAATACATTGTCTAATGAGTTGGGACAGTCGATGGCGAAGCAGACGAAGATGAGATCGGTTTCGGGGTACGACAACGGGCGCAACCTGTCGTATTCCTCTTGGCCGGCCGTATCCCAAAGCGCCAGCTCGACGGTTTTACCGGTGCGCTGATGTGTGGGGTATGTGATGTAATTCTCGAAGACGGTGGGCACGTATTTCTGTTTGATCATGGTTAGTTTTGTCGGTGAGGATTTGCGCCGGTTGAAGCGGTGGCGTCGAAGAATTGACTCACCTCGGGGAAGTAGCCTTGGCTGTAGCTGATCAGTAAACATGTTTTGCCGCAACCACCATCGCCGACGACGACGATCTTCTTGGAGTAGGCAGGCGCTTCCGTGACATGGGTCGCCGACGACTCCCTACCGGTCGAGGAGCTCATGGTGGTGCTGACGGTGCCTTCGCTGGATCGCGTATTACGCTGCTCTCTGGCGCCGGTGGGTTTGCGCTGCAGGCCATTGTTGTCGTACTTTTCGGCCATAGGCTGGCTGCTGCTGCTGCCGTAGTAAGAATTGCGGTTTTGGTACTGCGCCATGACGGCGATCGCGACTTGAGATACGTCGAACTTTGTAGTAAAGTGATATCCGAATTTATGACTGAATTCCAATGATGGCCCGTTGTGGGTGGGTGAGGGCTGCCTTTCCCGTGGTCAAGTCTCGAGTTGGTTGGTGGATTTGGGAGGTGGCTGGAGGTGGATGGAATGAAGGGTGAGACGTTCTTATTGATTTATTTTCTCGGAGGGTAAGTAAGATGAACGCAGGGCAAGGCGAGGCGAGAGTAGTTGATGTGAGGCGAGGCGAATGGATGGATGGATGGATGGGTTGAAGGTTGCTGGGTTGTTTAGCTGTATCGAAGGGCAACAAGAGTCGACCACAATATCGGGCGGGAGATGAGATGAGTTGTGGATGGTGGAATGGTGGATGGTGGGATGAGAATAGATAGGACAGGCACAGGCACAAGACGAAGACGAGAGACAGGATGAGTCTTGTTGTTTAGACGGCGGGCCAGCTTCATTGGCCATTCCAAGGCATGGATTTAGTCGGTTTAATGGGATGTGGTTGGCGGCTGAGCTGAGCCCAACTTTCGTCCATGTCGGCGGGGCAACGGGGGGGCAGAAGGGGCAGAAGGGAAGGGGAGGGGTGGCTGGGCCAGAGCTGTCCCCACTGCCCACCTCCCGATTTAAGTCCAATGTACAGTTGCTGCTAGGCCCTGCTTGGCCCTGCTAGCAGTACTAGCAGTGCTAGGCCCGGCAAGGCCACCAAACGCCTGTTTTCCCTCACTGAAAACCACCGTGATTATGGCATCTGGCGAAAATGGACGAGCCCATTCCCCACTTAAGCTGCGTTGCAAGTGTTACAGATTGCTCTCTGATCTGTGTTATCGTCTATCTCCCTGTTTTCCCCCCAGTCCAGTCCTTGTCCAGTGACTCCAGTCCTTGTCCCAGCCAGCTCAGTCCACCAGTTCTACTGTGACCGGGCTACTTGATCAGGCTACTGGAGCTCCCCTAGTCCCTACTAACCTGCTGCCAGCTCAGCTTCCAATTCCCCGATCACCGTCATCATCGATCCATTTTGATCCAAGGCCAATGGAACATTAAACAGTTGAGACCAGAAGCTAGGAACCAGTCCGGGCCGTGCACGCGTCTTCACTTCACATTAAAAAAAATCGCGAAGAAAAGTCTGCCTACAAATTGAGTCGCAAATCGACGCGCCAAACGGAACACTCCTCCTTCTTCCTTCCACCATCACCCAAATCCTACTTCGTCTAGAAGACCTTGAGTGATCAGCTGCGATGGCTGAGGTTAGCAAGTACGTCACTCTCATCTCCAACGATGGCTTTGAGTTTGTCGTCTTGCGCGACGCCGTCCTCATCAGCCCCGTGATCAAGAGCATGATCGACCCCAAGAGTGAGGACCCTACTCCCGTGCCTTTCTCTCCAAGGTCGCATCCAGGCTAAGTAGGTCTGCACTATAGATAACTTCCAGGAAGCACGTCTGAACGGCACATGCAGCTTCGAGGAGATTAGGTAAGGCTGCACAAACTCTTTCTTTGTTCGGGATCACGATATCCATCCGCTATCCTTGTCACCCATCCCCCAACCCCTCCACTCCACCAAGAGAGCTTGCTTCCTTGATGAAACACATTTTCCGATATGTTCTTACTGAAGGACCACTTACCGTGGACCTCATGACACCAACTACACTTGATCTGAGAATCATGCCTCTCTTCTCTCTTGCCCTTGTTGCCTTGCCCTGCACCTCCATCGGAAGGGACTTTGCACTGACAGACAGTCCTGTTCCAGTGGTCAAGTAATGGAGAAGGTCGTCGAGTACTTCCACTACTGGTACAAGAACCGCGAGAAGGAGGATGTGCCAGACATGGACATCCCCGCCGAGCTCTGCCTCGAGCTTCTCGTCGCTGCAGACTTCTTGGGTCTCGACAGTAAGAATCCCCAGCCCGGTCAGGGCTTCTACTAGCTTGGTAGCGATATCGCGCTCACACTTCTCCTACCCCCAAGAGCAAACATGATACGACTGAACGAGGCATGAATCGGATGGCGTTGGACAAGGGTTATTGCGCATTCATGAATTTGGCGTTTGTGGTGTTCCAAGGCCTCTCGGCAAAGCTACTATGATTACGAGCAGCGATGCTACCAATATAAGACATGTTCTTCCTGGTACGCCTCGCCTTCTTCGACATCCGCTTGAGCCTTGCTGTGTGCCTGTCGCCTTGCTTGGTAAGTAAGCTGATGTTTATGGACTACGCTACATGCGATTTTCCATAGCATCATTGACTCTCTTCTCCATTCATCATCCAACCCTACCCATCTTAAGCATATACGACAGCTCTTTACTCTCCCGTGGGCTGCACGTCTATAATAGATGGAAAATTGAATTCGTCCCCTCTACTTGTCATAGCTCCAGCTTCACCATGGAAACTAAGCTTCTGGAGAGGGGACATATCCTCACTACAACTACATACTTCATGATGTCGCCTATAACGGCTGTGTGCTGGCTTCCATTATTGTGTGCATCTATCCTGCACATATAATTAGATAATTCAATTCGTCTTATTATTTCCAACTGTTCCCTGAATTCGTCATGTGCCCAGTTTCGTTCGCCATAATCAGCTCGAGCACTCAGTTAAAGTGCGCCAGAGTAATGCACACCATCTACGCTACCATCTGTGGGGAAGAGCATCAACTTCATAACTCCATAATCCTCTACCCCCATCAAAACAATTACCGTTCTACATATTACATATATTTATACGTGAACGTTTCAATTCTCGAAGACAATGCATTACTTAACGTTATTTGATTATTACCCAAGGCATTAAGGTATTGTGCAATGCGGAAGGTACAAGTAAGTCCATCATTCAATGATAAATGTCTCAATAAAAAGAAGGGGCACTAGAAGTAGTCCCTTCCCATACATCCCAAGTGTCCTGATATTCCAATCCATAACTCCGAAAAGTTCATCCAAAAGAATCCCATACCGAAAAAAAACCCATCATGATGGGGAAAAAAAGCCAACGTAACAATATCCGATCCAACGTATCAATCATGTCGTTCCTTGAATCCCAGCAATTATCATGTTCGCCCATGAAATACCTTCTTCACCAACGCCGACCCTGTCGTCCTCGTCTCTCATACAATACCCATTACATTATACTCCAAAGAAGAAGAGAAAGACTTTACAGCCGAGATCTCTCAAATAGAGGCTCATCACGTTCCATTTCTCTTCGAAACTCTTCCACCCACGAAGCAGCGCGTTCATCCCCTTGTTGTTGACGTTGACGTCGCTGCGGGAACCTTTGCACTACTGCCATTGCCACCCCGGCGGCCAGGACGAGCGGCAAACCCAATAGTAGCAGCAGAGATCTGAGGCGCCCATCTACTGTCAGTACTGACGGCACTTGCGATGTAGCCTCAAGAAGAGCATCAGAAGGGAATGCATCGTGAGGAAGTTCGAGGCCCATGCGGCCGTTGCCTTCTTCCTCGGCGATGTTGTCTTGTTGCTCTGCTGGAGCGGGTTGAATGGCCCCTGTCCAGTCTTCTGCTGGCCGGGTAGGGTCATTTGCAACTGGCGCCCCGAAGACTGGGTTGTTCCAGCTGTGGTTGATTTCTGGGGGCGCAAGGGGCACACGTGCCTGGCGCCAGGTATAATAATTCCTGCCCTCACGGTCGCGCCAGCTGGTCAGCAGAAGCTCCCTGTCCTTCTCCAGACGAATGAAACCACGAAGGAAGGTTCTCATTTGACGATGTTCACGGTCCCACCATCCATCGCTGGTTGCACTTCGTCCAAGCCCAAATTCAGGGTCCGCCACCCTTCTCCATCTGTAGAAGAGCCTAACGAGTGTACCCATCTTATCGAGTATTCGTTCTGTCTCGCGCTCAAGATATTTGAGAGGATCCCGAACATCTCGAATTAGCTTTTCTAGCTTCGCAATGCGTGACGAAACCAGGGGGTGTGCTTGTTCGGCGGCTGTCCGCCTGGCGCGAATTCCCTCGATTTCGCGTTGGTAGGGCTCGCAAACCCTTTCAGCCAACGCGGAGGATTCTTCGAACCATTTTTGAAGATCACATACTTCTCTTATTCGTTGCTGCAGTCTTCCTACTGTGTAATCGATCCAGAAGGAGTCCGACTGTCCTTGAAACTCGGTGAGAAGATGCTGTTCTTCGCTTGGAGTAAGCTCTCTCACCAATGGATAGATGACATGACCAAACCAGACGCGGCGAAATTCAAGCATATGTTCCACATATCGACGTTGCCTCATCAATTCTGCGCCCTCGCAGTTCTTCTTGCAAGGGCTCTCCAATATTTGCGGCGGGACTGCTGTCCCTGCCACCAGATAACCAGCAGATAATGCGTGTCCACAATTGTGAGCCATACTCTGGCGGCACAATGGGCACGTGGGTTTGTCTCTGCTGGACTCCAGCCACTGCTTGAAGCATTCCGGGTGGGCTTGGTGGGCTCCCGCGCACGGAAGGGAGACGAAGTTGGCTTCTGGGCTCTCCGTCTCCTCCTTGCAGATGGGGCATTCTTCAAGCTCAGGTTGAGGTGGAGTTGGAGGTGAAGACCGGGGTAGAGGTGCTGTTGTTGCCTTGCCTTTGGATTTCGAGTCTTGCTGGTGTTGCTGCTGCCGAGAGGCTCTATCTTCCTCCGTCAGGCGGTCGAGTTCTTCGTCGATTTGAGACATAGTGATTCTTCCAACTTCTCTGTCGAAGGCTGTTGCCCATTCAGCATCAGACATACTGTTGATGTCCGAGATGCTGATGCTCGACATGTTGCTGGCTCCAGACATAGTGTTTATGACTGTCCTTGAAGATTGGACCAAGTGTCTCGAAAGTAAAGGAGATGATGAAGTAAAGAAAAACAAAAGTCCTCGGTATAGTAGATAACCTTGGGACTAAGAACTTGTAGCTTACTGTCCTTAGAAGGATGCAGTAGAGCGGGAAGAGTATAGTATAGAGTAAAAGAGTAGCAGTAGGGAAAGAACTTGGATGTTCAAGTTATGCTTGAATGATCAGGCAGATTTGAAGATCAAGCATAGTGGTATATAAAGTGATGAGAATAGTAATCGAAATAGAATGATTGACTGTAGGTTGATAGTCATTATATATGGACGCAGGAAATGGGTCAGACTCATCGGAGATGGCATCTGGATAAAGTTTTACAGCAGTTCATATTATTGCAATTCTTCATGTTTAACTTTTCCAGCTTGAACATCAGCCGAACCAGAGAAATCATTAGATGATATTGATTCGAGGGCCCGGAGATAGATTCTTTCTGCATAGAGTTTGGGTATAGCCCGTATCAAAGGGGAATGACACGCCAGGCAGCTCTTTTCGTACCCCCCTTTCTTCATAATACACTGAAGACACTGCGTGGCAGTGCAACATCATGAATATTTTGGGGTCCGGTGCGGCTATTCTTCGTGGAAGCATCATGGGAGCCGGGTCATTTCTCAAACTGCGTATTCGGAGATGGTGCTTGCTTACTTTGACGATTGTGTGGAAAAGGGGAGAAGACTTTTTGTCACATGGACCCTCTCGAGGCGGTTCAATCGTGGGTGCAAGCACTGTGATTTGATCTAAGGCGGATGCGATTGCAGACATAGTTGCTGGTGTTTATCGAAGGAACTTCTGTTGTCGTGGAGGAGCCCCCTTTTCCCCTGAACGAATAATACGCCAATGTCTTTCCTTCTCAATCTCGAAGACTCCAGTGAAATGGCTGAGCATCAACAGATGCACGTAACTCCCTCTCTCTATGGGACTTGAGAGCGGGTAAAGCAACACACATCTTCTTCATTACCTAGGTAGTTTCCAGTTTCCTTTGCTTCGGGCTATTTGTTTATTGAATTTTGCACACCGTTGGTTGTGGTGGTAGAGAGCCTCAACTCCGTGAACCTTATTCAGCACATGCTGCCCTAAGGACCCGACGGCAAGAAGGCCCAGGAAAATTTCACCCTACTATTGATGGCCGTTTGACTCATTTGATGTACGGACTCAAATCATTAGGTACATGTAGCCCATTGTCCATGTTGAGTTGAGTCTAGGTAGGTTAGAATCTATTCTGGGTGAGAGGCTCGCATCTAGATTTACAACGTGACCACAGTCTCCTACTGGCGTCATCTAGCCCGCAATGATTGCTTGATCGGGGGGAAAAAAACCAGGTTTCACTGGATGGTTTCGCTTGATTAAGGAGATGTCACTTGGCGACGAACCCGATGCGTTCTTTTGCTAGGACATGCAACCCGTCCTTGGGCTGGGGCTGAAGTTGGGAACCCACCATATGCCCCGTTGGAGATTGCTTCCACTCGGGTCACGACTATTTACAAACGATTTATCGCTATCAATCTATACATGCCAGACGCCAAAAAAAAGAAAAGAAAAGCAACGGGCTCTGTGCGACAAACTTAGAAAAGCTAAAGATTTTACCGCTCAGAGTTTTGGTTCATTGTGGGAAGATGGATACGTCCATGCATTGAACGTCAATTATTGGTAGTCAACCGAATCCCAAGGTTTGGATCAAGACAAATATGCATCAGTAGAAAAAAATGGCAAAAATTCAATTTATTAGCTCGTGCCCTGGATCGAACAGGGGTTGCCAGAATAATGATGGCTTATGGATCAGAATCTGGAGTGATAGCCACTACACTACACAAGCTTTGGCCAGTTGGGCTGGGGGGATGTGAATTCGACGGCTTATTGAGTTATCCATTCCCTCCCAGCAAACAGGTGTTACCAATGTTGACTGTGTCGTCTATAGATGGATAGCATCGAGGATTTGGGGGCCGATGATGGTCAAACGTGGATGGGGAGCGAAGATGACTGAGATAATCGGCGATGAGGAGCCATTGAAGACAGAATCGATCTTGTCAAATTGGCACCGTAGCTCTGAATCACCAGGTAATAAACCTATCGAATTCAAGCGCTCGGATCATTGATTCATTGAAAGAATGCCGCTTCACGTCAATTGCGCTAGGGAAATGTGACGGTGTGATCATAAGTCAGAATGCAACGCTTCTTGATGTAGCTTTTCTATATGTACACTGTCAACTGGGGTATCAACTCAGTGCCATCCACCACGTCCCCGTCCCTGACCTCGACCCCCTCTTCCTCTTCCATGTCCTCCATAGCCACCGCGACCACCTCCTCGCCCCCCACCACCACGGCCACCACCATCCCTATCCCGGCGAGGCACCGACTGCGGCGCCCCATTCCTCCTACGCTGTGCGCGCTCCTCGGGCGAAGCGTCCCAGAGGTTCGGAAGCTCCAGCAGCGCGCAGAACGCTGCCGTCTGCGGGTTCGTGTATTCCTCGGGCTGGACGTTGACGTGGTTGAGGTCGGGCACCACCTCGTCCGCGGCCATGGGCGGCGCAGTGATGGCAAAGTTCTCGGGCACTGCCAGCTTGCCCGGCTGGACCACGTGCTCCTCGATCCAGGCGCGCTCCGCGTCGATCATGGACTTGTAGGCCTCTTCGCCCAGGTCCGCAGGTAGCTTGGCGTCACGGTCCTCGCCGCCGAAGGCGAGGTACTGGTGGAACACGCGTGTGATGGCGAGCCACTCGGGGTCGTACTCGAGCTTGGGGGTTGTAGGTTCTTGGGTGCTAGCAGTAGCAGCAGCTGGGATCGAGGGCACCAGATATGAGAGCTGGAGGAACTTGTTTCCAGGTCTGGCTTTATCGAGCGCGAGAAAGCGGGTTTGAGTGTTGGTGATGGTGGGCGGAACTGGCTGTCCGGGTGTGGTCTTGGGTTTCGAGACGGGCCTGGCAAAGGCAGCGGGTAACTGCGCTCTCAGCTCATCTGGGACTATGCTTGTAGCAGTAGTGCTAGTAGTCTCAGTGGCTGTGGGTTTCGCTTCTTGGGGTTCGGGTTTCGGAGGCTCTGGGTTGGCGTCGGCGTCGGCTTCATCATCATCCATGTCCAGATCAATCTCGTCCGGGTTTGCAGCAGATTCCGCAGATACGGGCGCTGGTGTCTCGATATGAGCTGGTTGAGGCTCTGCGCTCGTTACTGTGTCCTCGCCCGCCTTTGGCGCTTCGAACGTCTTGATGGCCGTGAACTTGCAATGCATGTGAGCGGACAACCAGTACGGCGGTCGGAGTCGGTCGAGAACGTATGCTGCCGCAGCACTGCCTAGCGTGCCGTCCCGCGACTCGTTGGCAAAGAAGGGCTTCTCTCGGAACAAGGCAGCTTCGTCGCCGTGCCGCTCAATGGCGCGCGGCCAATCGTGGCTGACACCAACATCGACTTGCTCACGAATCTGGAGTAGCTTGCGCACGTCGATCTCGCGGATGTGGTAGAAGCTCTTGATGTCATCGCCGTTGAAAGGGAGCCGCTCGATGTGGGGACGGTTGTAATTGTAGCCCTTCCAGATACCGCTCATTCCGGCGATGCGCAGGGGACCAAACCGCAGAACGTTTGCAGCGCCCATGTAGTAGATATTGTGCGCCACCCAGCCACCATAGTAGAGCTCCCATAAATGAGAGGCGGCCTCATGGTTCCCGCCAATAAAGAGAGTTGGGATGGGGGCCCGGGCAGCACCGCTGTAGTACTTGGGGAAATCACCGAGTTGTCGGTACTTGGTAGGCACCGACATGACGGTGATGTCAGGCACGTTGCGCACAGCCTGGAAGTCGCCCCCGATGATAAGGAGATCGACCTTGTCCCATCCGCGGACCTTGGCGGCATTTTGCACACCGGCGTAGATGGCGTCAAGAGTACCATGTCCCTGGATGAAAGGTTCAGCATCAAATTGGTAGATAGATCATGCAGTTGGATTTATCAACACTTACGCATCCCTCAAATGCCACACGGACACCTCCAATCTCTTGCAGAGGCTTTTGGCTCGCCATTTTGAATGATCGAAGTTGACAGACCAGATGAGCACGAGATGGAGTTGGTAATATGGCCCTCCTTCCGTCCTTTATTTGGATGTTGGATGCTCGATTATAGTGGGTCGACTGGTTATGGTGCTGCAGGCTCAACCAGCGTCGAGGTGTGGCCCGTGCAGATTTGCGACGAAATATCTGAACAACGCCGCGACAGAGCATCGAATCCTGCACAGGGGCTGGGTGACTCACCAATGACTCCTCGTCTATTGTGGTACACTATGATTTATATAAGACATCAGCTTGATGCGACGAGCTGTTTTGTCACAGAAGGGGGAAGGGGGATGGATGGGCTGCAAGGCAAATAGTTGATAGTAAGGTTGGTTTGGTTTAACAGTACCTGAGTGGAGTGCTATTTCCTGTCCTGCATGCTACATGTACACTGGAATAGTCCGTCGTCACCGCCTATAACTGCCACCACCCGTCAGAGCTGCTCCAGCCAAGAAAGCAACTTCGCAGCCCCGACTTTCCATTGCACATCGTTCTGGACATGATGTCCAGCGCCAGGCACCCAGGCAAGTCGGATGCCTTGGCCACTGTCATCTTTCCCGCCCTCCCCTTCGAGCTTCCTAACTGGTGCATCGTCGGGTTCGAGCTTCTTAGCGCCCACCATATCTGACACGGCGCTGCGATATGTTTGGGCGGCTTGAATCTGTACATCTCGTGTCATCAACTTGTCCCCTGTGCCGGCCATGATCAAGATTCTGTCGCTGCTTCCATTCCAGCCAGTGATGTTGCGCAGCAGCTTTTTGACATTGACAAAGGGAGCTAGCATGCCGGTGGGCCACCAGAAGCTCTCGTAGCGGTTCATATGTTGTTGAAACTCTAACAAGTCTTCCTCTGGGTACTCTTCGCTGAAGAAAGCTTGCCTAATCAAGAACGGGTGCGATAAAGGCGAGTTGGAGTGCCAACCGTGAAAGATCATGCGAATGACGAACCAGGGATCGAAGCAAGCCCAGTTATAGTAAACCTTGTACCTGTTTTGGGGGTGTTAATAACTTAAGGTATACCCTTAATGCCAAGTACTTACGATCCGTTTCCGGGTACGGCTCCGAGCAGACCCAACCCCTTGACTTTGACGTCTCCCTCGTTGACGAGGAATTGGCTCAGCCCGCCACCGCTCGAGTGGCCCACTAGGACGATCTCGCCTCCGCCTTCCCGCCCCTGGACTGCCTTGATGCCAACCACGAGGTCGTCGCCGAGATCCCGCTTGGTCACGCCATAGAGCATGCGCAGGAAGGACGGGTGCCAGCTCTCGCCGTGGCCCCGCGTGGAGATGGCGTAGCTCGTGACGCCGTGCTCAGCCAAGTAGAGCATGTAAGGGGCCCAGACCCAGGCACTGCCCATACCGCCGTGCGCGAAGACGACCACGTTGGGGGTCGAGGTGGTAGTACTGCGTCGTTTCGATGATGACGACGACGACGACGACACTGACGACGATGAACTGGTAGCACGCCTTCTTTTCGAAGACGCAGGTGGCGACGACGACGAAGTGCTGGCAGTAGTACGTTTCTTCGATGAAATCGACGAATTGGTGGTGCTGGGTTTGGCACATAGAAGCTCTATGGCTCCTTGCGGCGTTTGCACGAAGGAGCGCTCGATGCCTGCCGGCAGAGCGGAGGGCGGCCCAGTTGGCCGCGTCCAGTATAGCCAATTATACGAGAGATAGAAATTGAAATGGAACATAATGATAGATGTTATGATATTGCAATTTGGCAAAGGGGTGAGTGAAGTCCGAAGTTTCCATATAGATCAAAGGGTAGCTGTAGCTACTCGATAATATCTTGGTGTTTGGGCCAGGAGGGACTCTTTATAAAGGAGACAGCCCAGAACCAGTTTCAAAGTTCAGCTATGACCTTACCCAATAATGGCTATGCTCAACGAAGGCAATCTCGTACCAAAAAGACCGCCGTCGTGATGGCGGAACGATTAGGAACTGGAGGTGACAGTATGAGCTTGGCATTCCAGCCGTACGCCCGTCCCTACATAGGTTAATGTACTGGATCGAACAAATATCGGAACGCTTAGTGATACTACATCCATGGTGGCTGACTGAGTCACTGACTTCCAGCTTTCCCATTGGTATTACTTGCATTCTAGGGCCCGTCTAGCTTTCAGCCACGCCTGCGCTTAGGAAGCGTGTTACGGCGAACTGGAGGGTATAGGGATGCAAGATGCAATTGAAACGTGACATCTCATCCTTAGATAGCTTTCGCATGACCATAATGTTGTCAAGTCGTAAGGACAGAAATTTCCCAAGCAAACTCGAACAATAAATAGAATATAAAAGTCGAAACACTTCAATATTTCTTATTCTGTTTCCGACAAGATCAGTGAGGAAACATTTGATGTGATTGGTGTTATCGTTCCTGAGTGATTTATAGTGGGGTCTTTTCCTGAAGTACGCCCTGACCACCGCCTAAACTGCTAAATTCTGGGATGGTTGTTTCATTTTCTCAGCTCAAAGTGTTCTACGCAACGTCGTTGAGGTCTATCCGGCTATATCTCATCAGAACTGGTCCCTTCTACAACCTACTCGATAAACTCGGGAGTCCTCATCATGGAGAAGGAGACTCTAGAGCCAAGTCTGCGTTTTTTGACCGATGCAGCCCACTTGCTGGCCAAGACAGCACCGGAGACCTCAGCACATCTCATGGCCAAGAGGAATGCCTTTATGTTCGAGAACAACCTTGAGCTACCAGACCGACAGAGAGAACGTATATGCGGCTCCTGCGGCCACATTATGGTTCCAGGTGCTGGCGATGCACTGAAGTTGGAGACTGACAAGGTTATCCGTAAGAGCTGCCGCAATAAAGGTGCAGCAGCCGCCAAACCAGACGCGAAAAAGGCTGGTCGCGTCTCCGGCATCCGTAAAGTCATAACCTGCAAAATGTGTGATCGCTACACGAAGTTCGACTTTCCGCCACCTCCTTCAATTGCGCGAAGAGCAAAGGCAAAACCAGTCACTGCGAAAACGCCAGGTCTCCCGTCGGTAGCTACCAGCGCCACTTCGAATGCAGCCCCAGCAAGCGAGCCAGCAAAGGCGCCGCCGTCTGCCAACGCCAGCAGCAAGAAGAGAGCCAAGAATCGAAAACAGGGCCTTCAAGCTCTGCTGCAGTCGCAAGCCTCATCTGCCCCCAAAGTGGGGCTTGGACTTAGTCTGGCTGACTTTATGAAGAGATGAGGGAGGATCATACATATCATCAAATCGAACAATATGGCAATATGGCATTCTGAGGATGGTCTATCCTATCACGTCGAAATTCGATCAAGAGTCCAATGGGGAAAGATGGCAACCCAACTCAATGGCTACGAGCCTTGGCCGCTAATAATTAACAGACAGCGTGTGGAACATTCTGGACCCAGCTGGCTAGGCTATGTCATCAGGCTCTTGGCGACCCCGCGGGTGCACTAACTTGCCCCTCCAAAATTTTCGGATCAAGAAAATATACCCTCCAAACATTTAAGAGTCACTTTGCGATAAAGCAGCAGTCCAACCTATTCTGTTAGGTATTTATCCATTTCGCCTTAAATAATAACGAATCGAGTATTCTTCAACATGTCGACAAACGATCAGCAGGACGCGACTACCAAGACCGTCTCTTCGAGCGAGTTCTTCGAGACCATTGGGCAGAAGGCGAACCAAACTACGAATGGGCAGGAAAATGGCGAAGATGATGGCAAGGTCGTCGAGGAGATCGAGTCGCTGTGCATGAACTGCCACGAGAATGTAAGTTGGCTACAGTCGCCTTCAACTTTCCAATTGCGCTAACTCATATGCGCCAGGGCATGACGAGAATGATGTTGACCATGATCCCCTACTTCCGCGAGGTCATCATCATGTCCTTTTCTTGCGAACACTGCAACTTCTCCAACACCGAAATCCAAGCTGCCGGCACTATCCAACCCAAGGGTACTCGTTACGAACTGCGACTCAACGACATGGAGGATTACGCCCGAACCGTGGTCAAGTCTGACAACGCCGTCGTCAAATTCATCGAGCTCGACGTCGAAGTTCCTGCCGGTCGCGGACAACTTACAAACGTTGAGGGTCTCCTGTCGACTATCATAGATGACCTCGAGCTGGGACAAGAGGCGCGCAAGGAGCAAGCCCCGGAGATCCATGGCAAGGTTGCCGACATCATCACCAAGGGTCGCTCCATGCTTGCTGGTACCAGCTTCCCCTTCCGTGTGTCCCTGGACGACCCCTCTGGAAACTCCTGGATCTCACCAGATATCAAGGACGGTGTCGGAAAGTGGTACAAGCGCGATTATTTGCGAACACCTGAGCAAAACGCGGCTCTTGGACTTGCGGAGCAGGATCCTAACGTCATTGATGCCACCACCACAAGCCCCGAAGACAACATCATCCCCGACACAGTCTACTCTTTCCCGGCCACTTGCCCCGGATGCATGCACCCTTGCACTACTAACATGAAGATGGTCGACATTCCTCACTTCAAGGCGGTTGTGTTAATGTCAACAGCATGCGAGGACTGTGGTTACAAGTCCAATGATGTCAAGACGGGAGGAGAGATCCCGGAACTCGGCAAGAAGATCTCGCTCAAGGTGGAGGAGGCTGTCGACTTGGCCAGAGACATCCTGAAGAGCGAAAGCTGCGCGCTCGAGTGCCCCGAGCTCAGTCTCCATGTCAACCCCGGCACCCTGGGTGGGCGCTTCACCACGGTCGAGGGTCTCTTGACCCAAGTCCGCACGGACTTACATAACCAGATCTTCCAGTCTGGCGAGAGCGGCGACTCCCTGGCCTCGGGAGAGAAGTCGAAATGGACCGAGTTCTTCGCCGGGTTGGACGCCGCCATTGAGGGCAAGAAGAAGTTTACCATCATCCTGACGGACCCTCTTGCCTCGAGCTACGTCCAGAAGCTGGTCGACCCTGACCAGGATGACCCCCAGATCACAAGCGAGGACTACACGCGGACGCACGAGGAGGAAGAGGACCTTGGCCTGAACGACATGAAGACCGAAGGCTACGAACAAGACGCGACGACGGAGACAAATGGCGAGGCGGAGAAGACGTCATGATCTCGTTAGATGTTGATAAGGGGCAGCCTGGATAGTACTAAAAAAGTAGAAGAGTTTGATGACGAATGATAGATACCAAAATAGATCTCCTTTGCAGTTACATGTTCGTTTCGAATGTTGAGCATCCTTCGCCCGTCAGACCAAACGAGTGCTTTTTGCATCTTATTGCCGCCTTATCCTAATTCCAATGCATCAAATCTGGTAAAAATAGAAGCCGGGATACGATACGGTGTATTCTTGTTGTGTAAGGGGCTATCTTCGCGTCCAGAGGCTGCTAACATTACGCATTTGAATTCGGTGTTCCGATAATTGCATCAAGGATGAATAGGACATGAGTGGGCGATCATTGAAAACCAATTTCACGTATTGGGCCATTCAAGTGCTGAACTCTATCATGAGCTTGCTGACAGTATTTGTACTGTCTTCAAAAAGGAGATGCACCGTGTCAATTCGTGATCCTCTTATATCGTAATCGAGGGGGCTGGCTCCGTGACATTGCCGACAACCCCACCACCTTCTAATCGGGGCCTAGCCTCTATGATACCATCCCATTCGATGTTATCATCTTAAGACCATCGGGGAAGTCTTGACTCATTTCATTTCATCTACCAATCTTATCTTCATTTTTCAGAACTCATCGGATCAAAGATGGGTTTCAAGATGGAGAGAGATGCGATGCTGCCGCCGTACAGTGCTGCCGGGCCAGTCCCACCACCACCGCGTTGGCGCAGACGCCGACCGGCGCGACTTACACGGGCCTTCAAGTTCCTGGGGCTCGCGTGCCTCGGCTTCATCGTCTACGCGCAATGGCGGCAGATTTCAACCCCAAGTCAAAATCATCAACGCAACCCGGCGCTGCTGTCGGTGGACAAGCTCCAGGCCGACCTAAAAACGTGCGCCAAACTGCACAAGAAGCCGCGGGACCCCGTTGGCCTAGGCCGCGAGCGCAATGCGCGCTACGTCGACGGCCACAAGTCGACCCTCATCAAGAACGCGACGGTCTGGGTGGGCGAGCCGGCAAAGGGTACCAGTGCCGAGGATGCATGGGCTGGTAAGGGCTACTCTTGGATCAACGCCGACGTCTACATCGAGTACGGCCTCATCAAGAAGGTTGAGAAGGATATCTCACTGAAGAGCCTCGCGTCCGACACTCTCGTCTGGGATGCCAAGGGCCGTCAGCTAACTACCGGCATCATTGACATGCACAGTCACGCGGGCGTAGATTCGCTGCCTGAGCTCGTGGGTAACGACGACACCAACGAGATGTCAGCCGACATTACACCATATGTCCGGTCCATTGACGGCCTCCAACCTCAAGACCACCAGATCCAGGTCATCAAGTCGGGTGGCGTCACGACTAGCTTGGTCCTCCCCGGTTCCGGCAACAACATCGGCGGAGAAGCGTACCCCATCAAGCACGCCGTGGGTAAGTCCGACGGCCGCGTCGAGATCTCTGTCGCCGACATGCTGGCAGATCCGGACCGCAACTGGCGCTACATGAAGATGGCCTGCGGCGAGAATGCCAAGCGCGTCTATGGCAAGGTCGGCGAACACGGACCTGTGAGCCGGCTGGGCGAGTCCTGGGAGTTCCGGCGCGCCTTCGAGACGGCCGCGAAGCTGAACCAGGCGCAGGACGACTGGTGCGCCCGAGCCGAAGCCACAGGCATCGAGGGCATGGACAGCTACCTCCCACAGGACCTGAAGTGGGAGTCACTGGGCGCCGCGCTACGAGGGCAGGTCCACATTAACGCGCATTGCTACACGATCCCGGACCTCGAGGCCTTTGTTGATCACACCAACGAGTTTAACTTCTCGATCCGCGCCTTCCACCACGCCCACCAGACTTACCTAGTGCCCGAGATCCTGAAGCGTGCGTGGGGCCCCACCCCACCCGCTTCGGCCCTCTTCGCCGATAACATGTGGTATAAGGCCGAGGCCTACATCGGATCCGAGTACGCGGGCAAGACGCTCTGGGAGGCTGGGCTGACGCCCATCTATGTGAGCGATAACCCGGTGCTCAACGCGCAGCACGTCGTCTTCGAGGCGGCCAAGGCCTTTGGGTATGGTCTGCCTTACCCGATCGCATTGGCATCCGTCACGACTGCGCCTGCTGAGCGACTTGGTCTGGGCGAGCGTCTGGGCAAGATCAAGCCAGGGTTCGACGCCGATATTGTGGTTTGGGACAGTGACCCACTGAGTGTCGGCGCTGCACCCGTGCAGGTCTGGATCGACGGCACCGCGCAGTTCGATGACCCTGTTGAGCTGGAGAAGCCGATCAAGGGTCCCATCGACCCAAAGACCGCTTTCGAGATGCCCGCCGAAGAGCCGACAGAAGCCGCAGATGTAGTGTTCACCGGCGTCACGACTTCGTACCTCTCTAGTCTGGGAAGTGCCGAGGACGAATCGACTCGCAACCTTACCGTCGCCATATCAAAGGGCAAGATAGTTTGTGTCGGCACTTGCCACTCTGAACTCGCCACTACTACCAAGCGCGTCCACCTGACGAACGGGTACCTGACGAAACCCTTCACGGCCTTCGGATCCCTCATCGGCCTTAACGCCATTGACGCCGAGGATTCCACCGACAACGGTCAGTCCACCTCGCAGTTCAGCCGCGGCGTCGACGGTCTGCACTTGGGCACCAAGAAGCTGCGGTACGCGCAGCGCTACGGCGTCACGCGCGCCATTTCGGCCCCTAAGTTCACCTCGGCAGGTACGCACTTTGGTACCAGCGTCGGATTCCGTACGTGGGGTCACGACCACGCACTTGAGGATGGCGCCGTCTTTTCCGAGGATGTTGCGGTGCACTACACGCTGCAGGAAGATGCGGCCAAGTCCGGAAGTGAGGGAAGTTTCTCTGGCGCCGTTGGTGCACTGCGCCGGAAGTTGCTTAAGGCAGTAAGCGAGGAAGCTGCTGCAGCAGCAAACGAGACAACCGACGCATTCGCCGAAGAAGCCTACCTTCGTAAAGTGGTTCGCGGCGAGTTGCCCCTCGCCATCACGGTCCACAGCGCCGACGGCATCGCGGCCGCGCTCAAGCTGAAGAAGCAGGTCGAGAAGGCGGGCAAGTCGAAGCTGACGGTCCTCATCATTGGCGGCGCGGAGTCGCACCTCGTGGCGGACGAGCTGGCCGTGGCCCACGTCGGCGTGGTGCTGTCGCCGCTGCAGTCGTACCGCGCCTCGTGGGATCAGCGACGGGCGCTGACGGGAGCGCCGCTCACCAACGGAACGGCCGTCGACGCGCTCGTGAGTGCGGGCGTGGTGGTTGCGATTGGGCTCGAAGAGGACTGGCTGGTGCGCGACATGGGACTGTTGGCGGGAATTGCCTATCGCAATGGGGAGGGGCGGTTGAGCGAACGGGAGGCGTTGGATCTCGTTGGTGGGAATGTGTACAAGATGTTGGCGTTGGATAGTAAGGACAAGACCGAGAAGAAGGGTATGGAGGAGGAAGAGCAGGACTTCTTGGTCTTCGAGGGGAGTCCGCTGGAGATTGGGGGTAAGATTCGGGCTGTTGGTGGGCGTGGGAAGGTGGATCTTTTTGTATAAGTAGGTTTACGTGCTTCATGATGGGCTGTGATGGCTTGTTTCGAATAGAAACATGTATGTATAATTGATCTTTGGCTCAACTCGTCCTAGATGCGATAGAGCGGATTTGGAGCATGTTCCTGCGTCACCGTCATGTTCTGTTACCGCGGCAAATATGCATTGGCTACGCAGTCCGTTAAGCTTGCCCCTTCCATCGTGATCAAGGTCAACTTCAGCTCCCACCGCTTCTTGTTAACCAATTGCTGCAGAGAACACACAAATGGTGGAAGTTATGTCTGCTCGTCGCCTATGGCAGATTGCCAAAAGCAGCAAAAAGTAAGTCCCTCGAGCCGGATTTGAACCGGCGACCTGTGGATATACAAGTGTATCGTATCAATTACAGTCCATCGCTCTGCCAACTGAGCTATCAAGGGCTATTGGATATTGATTTGAGGCTCTTTATCGGAGTATACATTCTTTGGAAAATGCCTAAGCTCTTCCATTCGACTATTCGTTGGTGGTTCACGACCGGTCAGGGGCATTCCGTCATGCGTGCTTATGGAGTGCCCACTTCGGGTCCGGGCACACCCCGAACTCCTTCCGTACCTACATACTTAGACACTCGCAGCATAGAGGGTTTTACTACTATATGATGCGGCGGCCTGCCCTCAGTTATGTCCTGCTTCAAGCTCTCAATCGTGCAGCTAGGTGATGGGCGCCCGATGACGGTCTGCTACTAAAGGGGCGCTCGGGTAGTGGCGGCAGGAGCCGTTCGACTCCCGGGCCCCGCCACATCACATCATTGTGACAGAATCACTTCATGAAAGTTCATATAGCGTATCCAACGCACGTAGTACGACGTCAAAAGCGACGCGATCGTAGTGGTTATGTCGCTACCTAGGTGTAAGAGAGTCCCGAGGCCCCGAATAACACGGTGCCCGATGTCCGGTTGATTGCTCAATCTATCATCTTCTCCCCATTTCAAGATCTACTCGTCAATAAGGGACATCACCAATAACTACATCGAAAAAACAATACCCGACATACGAAACATTCCAAACCAGCACCATGTCGACAGGCGGACCTCCGGCAGGCATTCACGCCAGCAGCAAAGTACGTTAATTAACACCATCAGCCCCCATTACACCTTTTCCCGCCATGTCTACCTTGCAACATCCGTCGACAGGTCATTTACCGTGCCCGCTAACCTCGCCGGCAACCCAACAGAAAGATGACGGCGGCCTAGTCAACAAGCTTAAAGACGCCATCAAGCCTGGTAGCAGCAGCGCCAAGAAGGACAACACGACCTTACCCGGCAATGTCGCGCATGAGAGCCAGGACCGCGGCGGCGGCGGCGTGCTTAACGCCCTAAAGCCTGGCAGCGACAACATGGAGGGCAACTCAGGAAGCAGCACCCTGGACGCAGCGCGCGAGGCGACGCAGAGCATGAAGAGCGGTGCGTCCAGCAACGTGCCCTCAGACGCTCGGGGGTTCAAGCCGGGCATTCCGGGCGGGCCAGGTATGCAGGGGGCTACGCCGTCGAACTCTACAGTATGAATGAGAACGGCAGGACATATGTATGATCGATAAACTGAAACTTTTCTCGCATATATATTATGGGACCAGGGACAAGTTACTATCCAATAGCTAGGCCTTTTGGAGTAAAACGGGTATTACGTAGTGTGTATGTATTGCTCTCGCTCAATGTATTAAGTATAGTACAACACGTTACCCTCGAATAGTCGCCGGGCAGTTCTCGACACGATGCACCTATCAATCGCTGGTTCATCTGCGCCGTCTAGACGTGTCCAAGTCTCTACCTCCATGACCCCACTGCCATGTGCGAGTCTGATATTTCTCTTCATGACACCATTCATATTTGGGAGGACCTCGATGGATTGAGTCTCTCCCAGCAATGCCCTGCTCGCATCATCTACCAGTGAAGAGGGGCTCGGCGTTCTCTCTGGTGTCGGCGGCAAGCCATCAATTGATGGTGGCTCTGGCTTGCTGTCCTTTTGCGAGAGACGGTTGGCTACCGTTCCTTCCATGGTCACGGCACTGGCCAGGCAAACACCACCCGTGAGCTGCAAGCTCGGATGCGGCCTCCCCATACTGTACGCCAGGATCTGGATGTCCGGTGGGGGAATCGCTGCTGCGTCGTCGAATCTCAATGCGTTCTCGAGGATAGTCGCACGTGATAGTGATGCTGGCCGCGACACATATGCCAGTTTCGGCGTCCCGCGCACCAACGCCGCAGCCTCTACGGTCTCTGCCAACCCCATGCGTACAGCCCCGAGCCTCCGGATGGACTCAGCCACCTCGAGCGACAGTGGCGAGTCACGCGGCTGAGCTCGCACCACCGCCGGTAGCGTCTCAGAATCAACGACAACGAATGGATTCGCCGCGTCAATGAGCGTGACCCTCACGTCAAAAGGAGCTAGCATGTGGCCGGTAACCTGTTTTCTGCCCTCTACCTGTATGCTCTCGGAACGTTTTCCGGTCGGGAATAGCTTCCCCGTCATGCTGCCTGCGGGATCCAGGAATGCGACTTTGATCTCGCTGCCAGGTCCCTTGACGCCGGGGATCCGGTAGCTTCCGTCTTCTGCAACAAAACCATCCTCGTCAACCTCGACCGTCTCTACGATGATTCTCTCCGTGTTGGTGTTGAAGATGCGGACATCCACCCTGCGAGTCTCCGGTGGCACTAGCACCAGTCCCTCCTGAATCGCGAAGGGGCCCACTCCCGAGCACATGTTACCGCAGTTACCCGTCAGGTCGACGGTGTCGTCCCCGACCGCCACCTGGACGAAGGTGTAGTCCACGTCGACACCTGGCCGTTGCGAGGGGGCCACGACGGCCACCTTGGAGGTGACGCTACTGGCGCCCCCGACACCATCGATCTGCCGCGTATCGTTATACCTTGAGCCCATGGCGGCGAGGAGAGGGCCGGCCCAGTCTTGCTCCAAAGGTGGGAGATGGGCGCGATGCAGGAAAAGACCCTTCGAGGTTCCGGCGCGCATGAGTACGGCCGGGATGGAGCGCCGGGTCCTACGCTTGGGAGTTACTGCCATAGTGAGGAGGAAAGGTGGCAGTGTCGGGAAGATGGTATCAGTGATTCGAGCTACCTGATGGTGGTGTCTTCTCACTTGGGGACATATGCCACGGGCTCTGGTGGCGCTGTTGAGAGGAAAGAACATGCGAACTGGAAAGGAAGTAAAAGAGATCGAAGGGTATGTTCCATTGGCAGATACCCAAATGGTAACGGGTTCACTAGCAACACCGCCCCTAGGCTTTATACATCAACCCTTCGGTAAGGTGGTGTCCTGCATCTCAGAGTCTTCAGTCACAGGCATGGCGATGGATGCTTAGGATTGTACGACGGGATGATAGAATGTCCGCGGATTGGTCTTCCCGCGGGAAGGATTGCCTCAACTTCGCTCCACAGATGACCCCACTCAGCACAAGGGTAGCGGCATACACATGTTCGAGATACCTCTGCCTCGTCCGTAATTAGTAGAAAGAACTGTCCAAGGCGGATCCGTTAAACCCGAAAAGGAGGTCCTCAAATGATGCTGCTACCCCAGAAACTCCACTGTATGGTGGTTGAAAGCCGATCCAGGGTGCCGAGTTAGCGTCGGCACCCTGCCGCGTATCCATGGAGGACCCCATTCCATTGAAGTCGAGCATCTGAGTAGTAACAGCAGTGGAAGTTCTGCGTTGTGCTTGATGGGCCTCGATGTGGCCCAGTCCCTCTGAAGCATCCTCGTGGTTTCCGTTCTGACCCTGCACGAAGCTTTGGATGATACCATCAATGTCGGACCAGCCCGCCGACGGGGAGGTCGTACTTCCCGCCGAAACAGTACTATCCGTCTGTTCAAGGCCTTGTCCAGTCACCGCGTTCATACGATGGGAAGAGCTCTTACTGGGTTGCGATGCTTGGCCGTCAGAACCCGGAGGTGGTCGGCGGACCTCGCTTTGTCTACTCCCATGGCCTCCTGGATCTGCCAGACTTACGCCCAGCCTCTCCATCAGACCTTCCACAATCGTCTTGGCCTTTCTAACCGCCCAATTGGTCTTTTGATTATCTTTGAAGACACCGAGACACGTTTCCAGGTTATCGCGGGCCTCTGAAGCAGTGCTTCGCTTTGCTGCGATGCGCACGTGGATCGTGGCGGCAACATAGGTAGCGTATGATATGAGATAAGGCGCGTGTCGCACCGAAAAGGCCTTATCATATGCCCGGAGGAGAGCTGCGATACTATCTGCGGCAGATGCGCAGATGAGGAAGGAGTTGACGGGGATGGAGCGAGACGTATTATAGAGATGCCCGTCCGCAACAAAAGGGCGATGAAGAAGAATGGCTAGAACATGATACATGGCACTGAGGATATCTAGTCAGCCAAAGCGTGGCAATCACTCTGGGCGATTTCATTGACTTACTGTAGACTGAGAACATGTGGCGGGGGGATTTGGGTGGGCTTGACAGGGTCAAACGTGAGATGTGATGGCAAAGCATCTTTCCATGCTGCCAGTTTGGAATTGAGTTTCTCAAGCACGGCACACAGTTCGACTGCGCTTTGGTCAAAGGTACGTTCGGTGTAGATGCTGCTTAGGATGTCGCTCATCACGACCGATAAACGACACAACGAGGTGAACGTCGAGACGCTGTACGCAGGGCTCCCAGGATATTGGGTAGACTGGACGGAGTAGGCAAAAGGCTGCCAGTTCTGCAATTCCTCGTATGTGTCAAGAAACTTGATGGGTACAGCTGTATCAGACTCGTGGAGGGTAGCCGGACGCCCCTGATAAAGACTTTGAATCTTGTCAACAACTGAGCAAAACCATGAATTAGCTAGCTGCACATAGCTTAGGGAGCTTGACTCCTGACTGGGCAGCCTGCTTACCAAATGCACCCCAAAAGACCCTCCTCCGTATTTCTACATCCTCGTCGGAGAACCTCCGAGGGCTTCCAAGATCCGGCGCATCCACATGCATACCCAGATCAATAATCATGCGGAATGCCAGCCCCGCGTAAAGCCAAGCAGCGCTCCGCTCGTCTCCCAGGGCGAAGAGGGAGTTAGTCATGACTAGCAGGGCCTGGATCGTGGTAATCTCGCTGCGGTCAAGTGCTTCGCCGAGGAGGCCGCGCACGCGCTCGCGAAACCGCCAACCCGCGGTGCGAACATCATCCGGATCTCGTCGGACCTCACGTCGGGGGCTAAACTTGGAGGCGCCGAAGTAGATGGCGTTCAGTAGGATCTTGGAGAAGTAAGGGCCTGCACAAGCCATGTCGCGCATGAAAGCGGGGCGATACGTGATGAGGAAGGAGTGGTGCTGTCGGTTCCAGTGAAGGAACAGGAGGTGCATGCCCAGCTCTGGGTCGACACCGTCAAAATCCAATGTCCCGGCGCGATAGTTGAACTCTTCTAACTGACCTGTAGTCACACTGAGTAAGTTTCAAGCTGGGTAGGGGCAGGTAACAAGCCTCGCTTACTTTGCTTCGCAGCTTCAGCCACCAGCCCCTTTTCTATCCATTCGTCTGGCATCCGAGGCCTTGATTCGGCGGCCGAGACCCTTTCTTGGATGGTCTCCTCAAATAAAGTACTGGTGCGACCATGATAGCTCGAGACTCCGTTGGCTGAGACTACCATGCGAGACACACCCAGTCGATGAGTGCCGGAGGTGGATTGTGTTTTGGCCTGAGGTGACTGATTGTACCGCGCACTCGAAGAATCAATTCCATCCTTACGCGAAGCTGGTAAAGGTCGCTCTTCGTCTCTATCCTGATTGGAGTTCTGAGTACTCGGGTCTACCCTGGATTGGTTTGACGCGACATGAACTTCACGTCCAGACGTTATGGCACCTCTAATCGACTTCCGGCGAGCCTGGTAGGCCGGCTGGTTAGTGGAGGCAGCCGCCGCCGCCAGGGGCTCATAGATGCAGTCTTTTCCATATGTCTTGCAATTGGCACATGTAGGCTGCTCGTTATTGCATTTGATCTGAAGGCCTCATGGTCAGTCCTGGATGGAGAAGCAGGCGACCTGACCCTGACCCACCTTGCGTTTGCGACAGAAGATGCATGCCTCGGTGGCACGCCTGCGAGGACGCCAAGCACCAGACATGACTCCCGGTGGTATCGAATTCATCGATATACGACTTCGATGTGCGAGCAACGGGAGGAACTTGCGAACGGGAAAGGAGTGGGTATGTGGCCGTAGATACCATCAAATCCGTCAATCCCGCGGGTAGCCAAGACCCAACCATGTAGAGCTGGGGTTTTAGTGATTTTAGGGGTTGAACGGGAAGGGACGTGATTGGCTTGTTCTAGCAGCCGCGGACAGCAGTGACTCCAACAATAGGGTACCTCTGCCGCGGGGAGGCACCCCCGACTGGTTGCGCCCATGTAACTTTGGCACATGCCATCCACATCCGCGGCTTCAGTAATTACAGCAATTCTTTACGGATGAAAGGACGCCACTACAATGGCCGTTACGATGGTCGCTAATGCGATTATAGAGACGAAGGGACAATCAATTTCAATCGTTAAAGATAACCGGGTTGATATGCAGGACCACGGCATTGATATAACGTCAAGGGTCGCTAAATACCCATTCGATGACCTGTTTCTCGAGCTAGCCGACACTTTCTCGCCCACGCAGACACCCGAACAAACTGTTGAACATGTCTTTGCCCACCACCCCAGCAATGCCCATGTCCGGTCAGCGCTTTGGCCCTACTATAACCACTCCCATCCCCGAACGTCCCAAAGTAGTTTCCCATTCACGCGGGAAGGAGCAGCTGTCTTTAGGCGTTTCCTTCGTGTCGGGAGGTGTCGCAGGCGCTGTAGAAGCCGCCACAACAGTACGTTTTCAATTAGCCAAACGTCCATGTTGCCGCACTGACGATGTATCTTATTTGAGTCGATTAGTACCCATTCGAATTCGCGAAAACAAGGGCTCAATTGCAACCGAGCGGCTCTAGAAACCCTTTTGCGGTTCTTTCCCAGGTGGCTAGGCAGGATGGATTGCGGTCAATCTATACAGGCTGCTCAACCCTGATCCTGGTGAGTTGAGTCAGGTATATCTAAATTCATGTGCATCTCGTTGATTCGACCTCTTTAGGGCACGACGGCCAAGGCCGGTGTCCGGTTTCTCTCATTCGACTCCATCAGGAATCTTTTGAAAGATGATGAGGGTAGACTGTCTCCGGCTCGAGGCATTCTCGCTGGGATGGCCGCTGGTGCTGTCGAAAGCGTTGTGGCAGTAACCCCGACTGAACGTGTCAAAACAGCGCTGTATGTACTCTTACAGCTCACCATTTGCCACACGAGGGCAACATGCTCACCATAAGTACCTGGTTTATAGGATCGATGATGCCAAATCCGGCACTATGCAGTATAGAGGCGGCGCGCATGCCCTATCGGTGATGGTCAGGCAGCATGGCATCAGCGAAGTATATCGCGGTCTAATTTCGACCACCATGAAGCAGTCAGCCACTTCCGCAGTTCGTATGGGTTCGTATAACATACTCAAAGAGATGTCAAAAAGGCGAAACCTGCCACAGAACAGTTTTGTGGCTTTCTCCTCAGGTGCTATTGCTGGAGTCATCACAGTCTATGCGACGCAACCCTTCGACACCGTGAAGACTAGGGCACAGTCTGCACGCGGTGCCAGCACCCTGGAAGCTTTACAAAGTGTTATCTGCACTGGCGGGATTAGGGGTTTATGGAGTGGGAGCACCATGAGGTTGGGGCGCTTGGTGTTGAGTGGAGGAATAGTCTTTACCGTATACGAGAAGGTATCTAGCATCTTGTCTCGTCGAGACTAGGCTCGAATCCGATAACTTACATGATATTTCCCCTCGCACTCAATTCCGCAGCTTCAATTTGTTTGAAAGTCGTAATATATCATATATGGGTCAATTGACATCCGAGGTCACCCACTAGTATCAACAGAAAGAAATTCTATCCAGCCCATTTCGGGCCGGCTATTTCGGGCCGGCTTCAAGATGGTAGGTATTGTATGCCTTAGCTACCTATCTACCGTGTTTCTGGATTACCTGTTCCCGTTCCCGCGGGATCCCCTAGTGATCCTTGGGGCCTTGGTATTGGACCGTACAATCATTTATCTCCTCACCCCGCACGCCGCGCCTTGTTATGTCCGGGGTGTTCACGGTCACAGTTGCAATATTGAATTCCGGCAGTAAAAGATCTTCCCTCAACCACTCAGCCGGTGCCAGTCCCGCGGTAACGATCGGGACAGTGGCATGAACTTATCTCCCCCAACACCGAACCCTGCATCTCCCCGCAAAGGAGACCTTTGGAAGGATCCCCGCAACAATGTCGGATCTGGAAGAGCTCATGGGTCCTGGTGCTTCTATAAAGGTGGCTAGGGGGCCGGAGAAGTAGAGGAAGAGAGGTGGTTATGAACCATTGCGCTCTCCACAACTACTTGTACAGTTTGAGCCATGAGTAGCTCATCAATCCACGATAGCCACGATGGCATCGCAAAGGTGGGCGGCCATGTCGACGTGGAGCAACTAGAGCGTAAGTCCGAGATCGAGCGCCAGTTGTCTCCTCGTGAGATCCAAGGACGATTCGATCTGCTTCGCGACCTGGGCGATGCCGAGATGGAGAGACTGGACAAGAAGGTCCTGAAGAAGATCGACATGCGCATGATGCCTGCTATCACTCTGATGTTTCTCATGTGGTGAGTCAAAAACCTTATGATATTCCCACTTACTCAAGGGCCCCCTGACTGACACACGCCAGCTACCTCGATCGAATCAATGTCTCCAATGCCAGACTTGCCGGTATGCAAGAGGACCTCCACATGTCGGACACGATATGGAACTTGGGAATCTCAGCGTTCTATATTGGCTATCTTGTAGGCCAATTGCCTGGAAACTTGTGGTTGGCCAAGGCGAGCCCAAGGTGGTTTCTACCATGCGCTATGCTGGGGTGGAGCGCGTGTACCATCTGTACGCCAGCATTGAAGGAGTAAGTGAACAAGCTTCGGTCTTGGGATAAAGCTGGGAAAGAGGATGATTGCTAATCTGCTTATTCACAGTGGTGCCGGTTTCGCTGCTTGTCGGTTCTTCACAGGATTGGCAGAAGCCCCTTTCTTTCCAGGAATCACTCTAAGTAAGCCAACTCCTGGGTATAGCGTGAAGCTAGCCATCCACTCCTTTTGGTGCCAAGTTCGTATTTCTGACCCTTGCAATAGTGACATCTTCTTGGTATACCAAGCATGAGAACCCCACGCGCATGGCGGTCTGGCACGCAGGAAACACCATCTCCAACATTGTCTCTGGCTTCCTCGCTGCCGGAATCCTGACCACCATGAGCGGGGTTGCCGGGCTGCACTCATGGCAGTGGTTCTTCCTCATCGAGGGGATGGCCTCCATTGTGGTGGCCCTCGGGGCTCTCATGCTGCTCCCCGACTATCCACACAACACACGGTTCCTGACTCCAGCGGAGAGGGAGATGGCGCAATACCGCGTGCTCTGTTCCAACGGGGGTAAAGAGGAAGGAGTTGGTGGAACCTGGGACGGCGTCAAGGAGGCTGTCAAAGACCCCTTTACGTGGTACTTCTGTCTTATGCACTTCGCTCTTGTCACAGCACAAAGCTTCAAGGACTTCTTCCCATCGGTATGTTTGAGCTATTCCCCTTCATGTGTCTAATCTCGTATTTGGAAGCTAAGATGATATGCAGATCGTCAATACCTTTGACCTGGGCGAGCTTACCACCTACTTCATACAAGCCCCACCATACGCCTTCGCCTTTGCGTTCGCCTGCGCTGTGGCCTGGTCCTCTGGGCGCCGCCAGGAATCGTTCTGGCACATCGTGCTGCCTATCATCGGCAGCGCCGTGGGGTGCGCCGTGCTCATCTCAACCACCAACGTGGGCGCGCGCTACTTCGGCCTCTTCCTGCTCATCTCGGGCACCTACAACGGCTTGAACTTGCAGTTGTCCTGGGAAACGACGCTGGTGCCCGCGCCGCGCAGCAAGAAGGCTGCTCTAATCGCCATCGCCAACTGCATCAGTCAGGTCAGCCATTGGTTCAGCCCCTACTTCTGGCCGCGCTCCCACGAGCCGTACTACCGCCTCGGCGGCGGACTGGTGTTGGTTGGCTGTTTACTTGTTGTCGTCTCAGCGGGTCTAGCGAAATGGCGCGCGACGAAACTGAATAGGAAGCTGGACGAGGCTGAGGGATGGTCAGAAAACGGGGGCGTGGAAAGGGGCTGGAGATATGCGATTTGAGGTTCCAAAAGCTTTGCCACTTCTCAATATATTTAGCCTGTTTCATCCCCAATTGGATGCAAGAAACTTTCACTGGTGCGGTTTATTGGACGAAATGTCAACCCAATAGTTGCCTCGTATCTTAAACCTTATTATATCCTACACAAGCAGCTAAGGAGTCTATGCAAGTCGTCGGATCCCGAGAACCAATCACCAATATTTACAGTTTGATATGACTTTTACCACCCTCCCTATCGTAGCATCGTCTCACTGACACAGACATTATCTCTCACCGCTCTGTCCAGACACTCACCAGGGGCAAACGTTTGTTACGTCATGCAGGTGATCCCACCGAATGGTTCCTGGCAACTCTCGAGCATTTACCATTTGCCAACTCTTCCTCGATCTCTCATCGTTAACAGCTATCAGTCTTCCGTCCATGCAGGGGCAGTTATTGATCACGGGCGTTGTCACGTCGCGAGCGGGACATGCCATGGAGATGACACTGACCCCCAAACATCTTGTATCACCCGAAAAGAGATTACACCACATGGTAAATATTTCTTTCATGCCGGTCACCTTGATATGACAAGGTTTAGTCCGTCATCTGTGCAAAAACCAAGATATATGAGCTTAGATCGACTACCACGTCGCCTTCTAACATTTAAGGAGACCATCGCCCTAACTCACGGCTTCATATCATTTACGACAACATCCAGTCTGTTACTTTGCACGAACACAATGGGCTATCATCAAGACCAAACGTGGACAGAGAAAGACGGCATCAACGTTGGCGGCTGGTCTATGAGGCATGTGCTGTGGCCCAAGAAGACGAACGGCCTCCATGGTATGTCGTTTTCCAAGTATCAGCCAGCATCATTCACCGACTAAGGTTGCCTTCTTAACTAACCTTCACAAAGACAGCAGCGAAGACCGTGCCTCACAGGCCACAGTAGAGGTCGACTGGTCGACTGAAGAAGAGCGCGCCCTGCGTCGCAAATTGGACCTCAGAGTGCTGTTGCCATGCTTTTTGGTTTACTTTTTCGCCTACCTAGGTCAGTTCCAGTCCGCCAAGGTTGCAATATGACTGCGTGAAATGGCTGAGTCTCTATGCGACTAGACCGTGGAAACATTGGAAATGTCAAGATCCTTCGGTCCGGCACCGACTACAACATCTCGAAGCAACTGCATTTGGCTGGACGTGATTTCAACTGGGTAAGCAAGCAACTGGCCGCTCCTTTTTCCGTGCCTTTATCCAAATATAATCGCTAATAGTCCAATAGGCGGTTGCTATAACATACTTCCCGGTCGTCTTCTTCCTCATCCCGTCGAATGTGATCGTCAAGAAGGTCAGCGCCAAAACCTACTTGCCCATCATCATGGCGCTTTTCGGCGGCGTTGTCATGTGCATGGCGGCATGTCAAAGTGCGTCGAACCTCTTCGCCGTCCGTTTCTTCCTCGGGGTTCCCGAGTCGGGCGTCATGCCCGCTTCCATTCTCTACTTCTCCTTTTGGTATAAGCCGGTCGAACGAGCCTGGCGGATCGGCGTTTTTTATAGCGCCACCGCCCTCGCCGGAGGATGTTCGGGCTTCCTCGCAGTGGGAATTGACAAGGTAAAAGATATCCATGGACAGTTGTTCTTTCCCGTCTCCGCTTATTCATATACTGACCTCTAAGCAAGTTGAACGGGGTGAAGGGGTTGAGCTCTTGGCAGTGGGTGTTCATCCTCGAGGGTGCCATCACCATTTTAATGGCTATCCCTATCTACTTCCTGCTCCTGACGTTCCCCGAGTCATCGGATGCGCTTACTGAGCGGCGTATGTGAGCCCAGTGTTGGACTCAACCAAAGCCCTTCCTTACTGACATCCACCTAGAACGCCACATCGCGATTAACCGACTTGCAATGGGCGCCTCACGACAGACTGATAAGACTTGGGACTGGGGTTCGGTCCGCGCAGTGCTGGGCCGACCGTCAACTTACATATTCTGGATCTCATACCACAGCCTGTCCCTAGTCGGGACATCCCAGGCCATATTTACCCCGACGATCCTGCACGAGGTGTGTTGAGCGGTTCTTGTGCACACTAATGCTTTTCAGATATTTGGCACCCGAATGACTAATATAACCGTACTCAAGTTCGTGGGGTTTTCAGTCGGTAAGGCGAACACCTTCATGGCAATCATCTTCTTCTACGTCATCCCCCTATATTGTTTCTGGCCCCTGCATTCAGACTGGACGCGTGAGCGCATGTGGCACTTCGTCCTGCCCATACTCTTCGCTCTCCCCTGCTACATCGCGTGGACCTGGGCTTCCGCCCATCAGTCCTTCGGCGGGATATCTAGTGTCTCCATCTACGGTTTGGCGTTCCTCGGCCACCTGAGCTCGATCACGCAGCCGGTCATGCTCTCCTACCGCAGCAGCACGCTCTATGGCGCGGCAGAACAGGCCGTGGGCGGCGGTATACAGATTTCGGCTGTCTATTTGGCTAGCATCATCTCGCCACAGGTGAGTCAACCAAATCTAACTTCCCCCCTTCACAGACTTTCAAAAGTGCGATGGGTATGTATGCTGAGGCAGCTGAAACTGACACACCTTGATCTCTCTCTCTTTAGATGTACCCTGACTCTGACGCACCTTGGTATTTACCTGCCTTTATTTCGACTGTATGTCTACTCGTACTTTGCGTCCTGTTGTATTTGTCTCTGCCTGCCGTTCTGCTTTGGGAGGCCAAGAGCCGGAAAGCCAAACACGGACATGCAATGCCGCCGCGAGCAAGAGAAGACGCGAAGCTCAGCCAAGTCGCTGCCTTGCGGCTGCAGAGGGCCCAGGATGACAGCCCCAAGCTTGGCGTAACCGAAGTGGAGAAAGTCTAGGACCGATTGGTATTGTGTTTTGCTATACCATTGTCTATAGCTTGTGCACTATATATGACAATCAAATAACCCATATCATTTCCCATGAGCTCCCAGTTTTCTTATAATAACCGAAGGCCTCCCAGTACCGCCCCTGTGGTTATGCATCCTTACCGAGAACCTCCAATCATTTCTTCTTTTAAGTATAAACAGTCATTTTCAAGTACGTCAGCTATATCAAGACCATACATACAGCGGGACGGTCCTCCCATTCAAACGTATGAGGTGCCCTCAGGGGCCCAACCCGCGATCCACGCCACAGCGAAGATCAGAATCCACCTAGACTAAGATTAGCATCAAGAAGCCGAGAATGACCACTGTCAACTGAACAAGGATACTCACATTCCGTACCAGCTGGTCAAGAAACCCACCCTGGACTGGTAGACGAACACCGTGGCGATCATGATGATATGGACAGCCGCGGAGCCAATCAAGAACACGTCGAAATGCCACCGGCCCTATGTATTTCCAATCTGTCAGCTTTCTGCATCTTCCCCCTGTTGCCGTCTCCAGCTGCCCGAGCACACTCGAGTTTTGAACTTCGAGGAATCCCGAAATCTCTGACATCTTCCGAGTCGATGGTGTATGATCAAACGGGGGAAAAGGTTACTGCTTACCACCAGGGTTCCCATGACCCTCCTCTCGCCCACGGCGTCGCCAATGCGCGCGAGGCACCAGGCGATGAAGAAGAAGCCCAGCACGTCGAGGATGATATTGATGACGAAGCTGCTGATGTGGAACCCGACAAAGAGGAATATGAGCGAGAACACGGCGAGGGCCGTCCGCGTCGCCAGCGTGATCCACATGCAGATGCGCCGCAGCAGGGCGGGCGCGTCGCCGCCTGTGTCGAGCGTCCAGGAGCTCCAGTCGAAGGGCCAGCAGAACCGGGCGTTGGGGCAGTTCCGCTGGCCCCACGACACGCCCTGGCCCGCGGGCCGCGGTGGGAGGCTGGCGGCGTTGGCGCTGCCGGACGTCGGGTAGTCGTGGATGGTGCGCACGTTGCCAGGCATGCCGCTGGTGTTGCTACTGGTGGACTGCAGGGGCCGGGTTGCAGGCGGATCCTCGACATCGGCGGGGATAATGTCGTTGTCGACGGGCTGCGACTTGAGCCCGGAGTATTTGAACATGTTTGCTTGGGTAACTGTTTCGGATACTGGTACACTGAGGTTAAATAGGTATATAAGAATTGATGTAAGTGGTGTCCCAACTGAGTTGCGCGAAGAAACTACTGTGACTGACTGAGTCGGTCGCCAGCGCCAGCTGTTTCTCAAAGTTGAAGAGAGAAAGAGATGAGTGACACGATTGCAACCCCTGCAACACTCAATAAAGTAGGGACACCAACCATTATAAAGGATTGAAGATCTGCGGCACAGGCTGACAGGCAACAGCGAGGGGGAATCGGTTTGCTGTTGGTGTTTCAACTCCCAATTACCGCTGACATGCATCTCGCAGGGGTCTTAGTTGCGTTAGACCCCCCAAATATTCCGTCGGTAGATCCTCCTAGCGGGCTCAGCCTCAGCCCGCCGATTGCAGTCATCTATTTTTAGCAAATAAAAGGGTCGCTTTACCAATATCGGGATTCGTCCTCGTTCTGATGATCAAATATCTGGAACAGGGTTTTGTTATATAAGAGTCCTCCCCTGATTAAGCAAAGGTTTTGGGGCGGTGCCAAATCTCGGGTTTATTGTGTCGCTATGGTAGGCACCTAGGCATTGGTCGGCGAAGACCAGCAGCTGTAACCTCAAAGACGCCGTGTTACAGTAATCGTTCTCCGGACGGTCTTGGCGGCTGAGAGTCAGTGTACTTGACCAAATACCTTATTTCTTTCCTATGAGCCACATAACAAATTCCCGTATAGAAACCACCTTGACGACAGGATGTTGTTCCGTGATTGAACCGGCAAGCACTTGCTTTTCAAATTTCGCCAATCCTGGAATGTCGCCACCAGAGCTTCCGTCCGTATCGAGCAGTATAGGGTCCCAGCCTGCACTCACAGCCCCGACCACGTCCTTGGCGTGCTCGTCGCCGACATACACCTTCTGCCAGCTTGCAATGTTCGCCTCGGCTTCCGCCATGCTTTGCCCGTTGCGAGCGGCGACGACCTGGGCCAGCATGTGCTCGGCGGCCTGGAAGATACGCTTGTCGGGCTTCTCGACCCCGACGTCGTACGACATGCAATGGAAGTCAATATCATAGTAACTATCCTGCTTGGAGGCCATGCCAGCGTCCTCGGCCTCGGTGCCATAGCGAAGGGGGCTGACGTTGAGGCCAAACGAGGAGAGGATGCTGGGCACGCGGTCGTCGGAATTCGTTACGACTCCGATGACGATTTTGTCAAACAGTCTCCCGCTGTTTTGCTGTTTCAGGGCCCTCAAGGTAGGAACCAAGCCTGGCTCGACATCGTAGCCTTCCTTGGATGCGAAGCGATGCAAGAGTTTGGGGGCCAGGTCCTGCGGCAAAGCTTGACCGTCTTTGATCAGAGGTGTGAAAGTATTATGGATTACCTACAGACGTTAAGTCAACGGGTGTGAGCTACCCTCCATGTCCAATCAATCACCAATCACCCTGGTTGCGCAAGCCTCCAAGCCGATCGATTGGTGTTGTGCAGATGACCTACATTGGTCCACCACCTGGTTGCACCCAGCCCAGTTGCCTTCCCATAGTTGGGGTTTTGTTTGGACTCATTCTTGATTGCCGTCTTCAGAGTCGATTGAAGTTCGTTGTCGGTAAAGCCCGTGAAGCCACATTGTCTGGCAACTTCGCCGTATTGCAGGGCGACCGTGTGTTTAGGCTTGAACAGAGTACCAAAAGCATCAAAGCAAAGGAGAAGGTTAGGCTTCGCTTTCGCCATAGTGAACACAATTGAGTAGATGCTAGGGTAGCCATGGATTGCGCACCCACTGAGGTTATGTCACAGCCCCCCAGATCGGGTTGCGGAGCCGAAGCGAGTGTAGCACGTGACTTCAGTACCCGAAAGCTACCTATCTATTCTCAAAACATTACAAGACCATGAAGCTTTACTTAACACATACAATTATTCGATACATCGTGGACTATCTTACAAACTGGCTCTCAACCCTGTAAACGACCATATGACCTCTCAAGCAGAGATTCATTCAGCAAGCAGCAGTCAAACCCACTGCGTCTTGAGCTTATGCCCCACTGCCCGCGGCCGCCCTAGTTCGCTTACTAGGGCGCGCTGGGACCCCAGTCTCCGGCTTACGCTTCTTGCCCTGCTGCTTAGACCCTGCATTACCACCCCCCAACTTGACCTTGTGGTAAGGAAACAACTTATCCGCCTTCTTCTTGTCAAAGAAGGGAGCCAGGCCCATCACCTCGCGCCGGCGGAAGAACTCCCAGCACAAGGCGTATGCCTGGCTATGGTCGCCGGCCTAGGGACCCGACTTCTCCAGGAAGCCGATGAGCTGGGGCCGCTCGAGACCACACGTCCGACGAAATTTGTCCAGATCCCACCGGATGTTGTCCGTGACAAAACGCTTGATGAGGGCCCGGACCTGGTCGCAGTCGTAGTTCATCTCCTTGTCGAACTGAAATGACTTCTTCTCTTGGGGTAGGGGCTCCTTCGCCGCCGGCGACACGACCGAGCGCTGTATGGGCTCGAGGTCATAGTCGCGGTACCCGGACGGGTGGGGTGTCATGTTGATGTCCTCATCAATGTGGTCGAGCGCCGTCTCCTGCTTGCTGATGTTAACAGCCTCGCCCATATTCTTGATGGACGGGTTCTCCTTGCTGATCTTTACGATGTCGGCCATTTCCGCCAGCTTCTTTGCCTGCTCCTGCCGCCGACAGCGTTCCCGCCACTCGCTGCCGGTCCACATCTGGACCTCGCCTGTGTACCGCACCTCGCGCTCCCGGATGATGTCCGCGTAGGCGGCGATCTCGCCCTCGTTCAGGTCTGAGAAGACGCGGCGTCGCGCTTCTGGCGCCTTGTCTTGGGGCATGCGCTCATTGATGAAGCTCATGAGGCAGTCCCGTAAGTAGTGGTTAGGAAGGTCCTCTAGAGTATGGTCGCGACCGAGCCGACCGCCGTGTACTTGCCATCCATCGTCGCCAGCGCTTAGGCCGGCAGGACTTCCTGTGTCGTCATTGGCATCCTCCCATATCGTGTGACCCATGTGACTAGCTAGCTTTTTCCCATCGATGCCGGGTGCAGACTTGAGGTCCTCGACGAGCTGAGTGTTAGTCTTGCGCAACTCGGGTGTCTAGGGTGTTGCTTGTTAACATGACAATCCCAGGGCATCAGAGGGCCGTTAAGGTACACTCAGATCTTACCTCAAGTGAAGCGGAGAAATACGTTGCTGGTTTCTCATGCTTTCGGGCGGCAGGCCTGCCATACTTGTGCATTTGGATCTTGCATGCCTTACTCCTCGGTGGTGCATTCAGTGATTTGGGCCGCATTGACTTGGGTCGGTTGACTCTGTAGACACTAATCATTGGTGGTCCCATATTGGATACAGATCAGATGTTTGTAGATGGTCTAGTTTGGTATGGAAGTGTCTTTGATAATGTATTGCAACAATTGTTCAATGCTCTAGTGATACAGAAAATGGGACTATGAGATGGTCAAATTGAATTCCTCTGATTCTGGCTTGACCTCTTCTCTTTATTGTTCGTTTCCCTGAATATGTTCCCTGTTGAAACCAAATCTCTCTGAATGCCATGATGTCAACCTCTGAAGTCAATATCTCTAGATTGTTTACGTGGGGATACAGATCATCATACTCAATTGCTTCAGAATATAAACAATCGCGGTTGGTTCTGCGCTGGAGACGCGCTGGGGTGGTGCAAGTGTTCAGATGGGCCTTACGTCACAAACGTCACAGGCGTTACAGCGCCCAAGCCACATCCTCCCCTCAGCAAACATGCCCTAAAGTTATGTTCCATTGAGCAAATGCAACGTAATTACACCTCGACACAAGTGCCAATTGCTACACCACTCAAATACATGCAGCTTTGAAAACCCATTGTGAATGGTTTCCATGATAATCAAAACGAATGATAACCGAAGAAACATGTGGCGACTTGCAAGTCGAAATCCGACTGAGAAACCCTTGTGGTTCCAAGTGGTGCTAGGTAAGAGCGACCGAGATCTCGATCGTTAGGGATCTGCACCCCAGCAAGCGGGATACAAGTACACGGTAACCTAGGCTTCTTGGCGTGGGGGTGCCAAAGGTCACACTCGTGTGGTTACTCCCGTCGCGGATGAAGTCAGCCGACCTGCGCGATGGCGTTGAGAGAATGATCGAATCTGTTGAGGCTCTTCCCCTCGCGAGCACTGCCAATGGTGCTGAACAGCTGTGAGGTCTTCAAAGAATCCGTACCTGTCGGCGCTTCCTCGGGGATGGCTTTTGGTTCCTTTGACGAGGGCAGACGTGGCTGCTTCTGCTGTGGCTTCCTCTTCATGAACACCTCGTGGTAATCACCCGCGAGGTCAAAGTGGTGCGTCTCGATGTCCTCAAACCCGTACCGCCGGTAGCGCGACGCCGCCATGGGGCTCGACTGGACGTAGGCCTCCATGCCCTCCTCGTCGGCCTTCTCAATCCCCCACTGGATGAGCTGGCGCGCCACGCCCCGGCCCTGCGCCCGGTGCCGCACGCCGATGAAGGCCAGGTGCCAGTGCGGCTGGTTGGCCATGTGCTCGCGCTGCTTGCGCTCCATGACCTCAAAGAACTGCTGCGCCAGCGCCTCGGCTTTCTTGCCATCGGTGCTCGGGGCCGGCGGCGGCGGCGAGTAAGGCTCCGACCGCGGCGCGACCCACTCGACGTACCCGAGGATTGCGTTCTTCTGGTCGACCGCGGAGTCGGAGGCGGGCTCCTCGGTCACGACGAAGATGTGCACGTCCGGCTCCGCGACGCTGTGCGTGAAGGTATCTTGGATCTCGGCCTGCGCGTGCGCCGAGGACCGCGGGAAGACGCGGCTAGAGATGGGGTCCTCCGAGAAGGCGTCGAAGAAGACGTCGCACAGCGACGGGATGTCGGCCTCGGTGGCCTCTCGCATGTGGAACGCCATGGGTGCGACTTGGTGTGTGAATGGACGACGAGCCTGTATATGGGGTCCTTGGTGGTATTGGTGACGACAAGTATGTTTCGAAACAGACAAGCTGTGGAATTGGGATGGCCGTCTCTGGTGGCGGTGATGGGTATGTTTCGATATATATGGCGAATGGTTCGCTCTTATGATGCTTGGCTGTTGATAAGGTTCCTTGATGGATAACCCCCTCACCAAGGAGCGACTTGACGAGAGTTTATACATATTTTTGCCGGATAGCAGGTCTGACTCGGGAGGCCTCAAGACGGATTATCATATGCCATTATTCATTTGACCCAAAGTATTGACGCGGTATCGAGCGCGGCTGTGCAGGACAACAGATAGGCCTGCATGGCTACTATGAGACGATCAATCGGATTATGGGTCAATGGCCGGAGGCAGCGGGCTCTCGGGCTGCGTTCCTCGGGCAGATCAGCCCCCGCGGCTCCATCGGCGTAACGTCCCCATTTTCCGAGGATGGTTCCGAGTGAAGGGAGCGACAGTACTGAACAGAAAGCTCCTGGTTAGCTGACTGGTTCCAGGCAGCTGGGACGCAAGGCGGATCCCGGTCACGCGACCCCCTTGTCCCTTGTCTTGATTCACGACGGCGTTCCGAGATGATGGACGGATGCGCCGTGGCAGTCTTTCTATTCTGGCGAGGTCATCGAACTCTATTAAACTTCTTCTGGCAGGCTGGGCCCTAGCCCCAATCTTGTGCTTGACTCGCGCAGAGTCCATAGCCCAGACCGGTTTCATGGTGGAGAAGCAGCTGGTGAGCCCTGATTGGCTAGTCTCCCCTGAATACCAAGGGTCCTCGGGCGCCGAGCAAGTGTTCTCCTGGATACCACGGACCCATCCGGTAATACCTCATTGGCTCCATAGCTCCCTGGAGGCTTGCTTGGTGTGAACTAATGTGTCACGCCGATTGCTCATTCGCCGAGGGTCCACCCCCCGTGTGTGCGAAAGAGAGAGTCCTAGGTGGGAGGGGATAATTCCAGAGTCTCCCATGACTTTGTCTTTGTCTGATATCCTCCTGTGTAATCAGCGAGGTCATTTCTACCGGTCCTTTTTTTGTGGCAACATGTCGTTTTCCTTGGCTAACAGGACGAAGGTTGTTGTACCTGACCTCGACGGCTCCCTTCGTAGTCACCAGCCGTCGTCGGGTGAGGGTGTCTACACGTACGCGAGTCAAGAAGGTCTCGCATTCAACACGCCGCCCGCCGCCGATGCTTGCCATTTCGCATTATCTCCAGAGCCTATTCGCGAGGAAATGAAGGAGGAGCAGCCGAAACCACGGCAGTCGTCGAGCACCATGGCTAGACGAAAGAGCAGCACCAATTCTTCCGGAGATGTCGCGACCCCACCTCCACCACAAGCCAAGAAGAAGAAGTACACCCGGGCTTTCAGCCATCGGGCCCGCACAGGCTGCATGACCTGGTAGGTGTGGCCCCTTGCATCGGGTTTCTTGATGGAGACTTTTGTTTGCTAACATGTGGTACCGTACCTTACAGCAGGTAACAAGTTTCTTCCCTTCCCATCTCGCCACTCAACGTACGTTATGTTACCAATGTCCTTGTCGCTAACAATGCCCATGTCGGCACAGAATCCGCCACAAAAAATGTGACGAAGAACGGCCGACATGTCGTCGCTGCGCCGCTGCCAACATGGTATGCGATGGTTATCCTACGGCCGCCAAACCGACTTCGAAGGAGGAGGCTGGCGGCTCCGCACCTTCGCAAGCGGTGGCCAGGTCCTCCACCGCCAGCAGCCCGGCTAGTAGTACTAGGAGCAGCCCGTCGAGGCGGAACACTCCACTCTTTAGCATCAACCCCATCGTCTTCGAGTCCGCCACCGAGGCGCGGTACTTCCACCACTTCCGGAGCTGCACCCGCTTTGGGCTGGCCGAGTCGGCCGGCCTCCAGGACTTCTGGGACGCCTACGCCCTGCCCATAGCACACCAGGAAGACTACCTGAGGCAGACAATAGCTGCTGTCGGCGCTGCCCACCAACTCTTCGTCATACGATCCTACACGACGTCGGACCCGTCGATTTGGGACACGGAGCAGGAGAATGCGGCAATACAGCAATACAACAGGGCCATCTCCAGCCTGGTGAGGGCCATGTCGTCGCCAAATTCTGTGGCTTCTAGCCATGGTGCCCTGCTTTGCTGTCTGATGTTCGTGACCTTCGAGAGCCTGCTGGGGCGGTATTCCGAGTCCATTAAGCATATCCAATCGGGTTTCCAGCTGCTCGCCTCCCTCGACGCCGCGGGGAAGATAAGCGACCCCGGTCTCTGGCAACAGACGTACGACATGTTCGCCCGCCTCGGGCTCGAGTTCTCGGCCTTCATGGACATGACCCTCACGCCGGCGCTGCCTAGCAACACGCCACCCACCCTGGTTGTCGAGGACCCACACCAGCCCTTCAGCGACCTGAACGAAGCTCTGTACTCGCTGCGGACGCTCGACATCAGTCACCTGCTTGCGCTGCAAGAAGAGGAGGGGCAGCGCCAGTGCCAGTCGCGGCCGCCGACGCCCGCGGGGTTGTTGACCCGCGCGGACCCGTACGCGCAGGGCCTCCCGCGTGGCACGTCGCGGTCACCCGTGATATTCTCCAAGACCATATCCAACGACGACGCCAATAACACCGTCATCACGACCACCACCACGTTCGACCCTCTCTGGGAGGAGCACTGGAACGAGCAGTTCTACGCCTGGAACCGCCGTTTCGAGCTCACGGCTCAGAGCCTGGGGTCGAGCCCCGACGGCCTCTCGGAGCGCGACCGCGCCATGCTGGCGCGCCTGCGCCTCCAGCAAGCCTTCTGGGAGATGGCGGTAGAGCTGTCGCGGGGCGGGGGCAACGCGGCGGGCGTGTCGCGCGAGACGTGCGAGGCGTGCCTGGAGTGGGCGGAGCGGCTGGCGGCGCCCTTCCTCGCGGCCAAGAAACCGACCTTCTCGCTCGACGGCGACCTCATCTCGGACCTGAGCTTCATCATCAGTGTGTGCCAGGACGCGGACCAGCGGGACCGCGCCCTGCGCCTGCTGCGGTCGCTCAACCGCCGCGAGGGCATCTGGGACAGCCGCGAGATCGCCGAGATGCACGAGTTCTCCATCTCGCTGGGCGTCGCGCAGCACTGGGGCGAGGACGAGGAGCTCGGCTGCTCCGTCCCGGCCTTCATGCGCTCCCTCGCCCGCATGTCGCAGCAGGGGTACACGCCGCGCGCGGCCCTGATGTCCATGGCCGACCTCACGGACAGCAGTACGAATCTGAGTAGCAGCGGGAGTACGACCGGGTCGGTTGTTCCCGAGTACGAAGATATGTACGTTGTATCATGAAAGTCTTCTGGCGTATTATCTTTTCATCATTTTACTTTTTTCTCTTTTTGCGCCATTTGGATAGAACAAGGGGAATATGAGGGTTTATTTACAACCCATCTACTACACAGTACTGTTTGGAGCATCTTGTTATACGGCCTTTTTCCCAATTACATCTTGTACATGCACAGTAATGATCCGAACGGTTTAAGCCAATGGCGAACATGTTTGCATAGCTCACCCACCAAGACAAATCACTGGTCACATTGATTTTAACGGTGCTATACATTTATAATATATTCGCTACGTCAATGTTCAAAATGCGAGCAACGCACATGCTATCTGCCCAACAAGAAAAAAAGTATATACAAGAATCCGTCCATCATCAACTCATTCGCTCATCCTCTACATGCCATCCTTGATCATGGCGTTGACGAGGAGCACGTTGCGGTTCGCATTGGTCTCGCTCCACTCGTTGTCGTAGTTGAGCCCGTAGGGCCAGAAGTGCGAGCCGCCGCAGTTGATCTTGGCCGACTGGCCGTCCCAGCTGCGCAGGAGGGGCAGCGCGGTCGCCCAGTCGCCGGCGGCGCACTTGCGGTCGAAGGCGGCAGTCTGGCCCACGCCGAGCGTGTGCGAGACCTCGTGCAGCGCCGTGCGCTCGTTCATGTAGGCGCGGTTCGACCCGAAGCGCAGGTCGCCGTTGTAGTTGGCCTCGGCCGTGGGCACCCCGGGCGTGTAGTAGACGCGGATGTTCTTGGAGGCGGAGCCCAGGCGCGCGTGCCGCGCCGCGGCCAGGCGCATCGCGTTCTCGATCTTGCCGTAGGCGTCGGACTGGTCCGCCGTCGGGTTGCCGGCCTTCTCGAGGGTCCAGTTGATGGCGCCCTCGGCGACGGCCAGGCAGGCGGCGGCGGTGGCGAGGAGAGACAACTTCATCTTGTTGGTAGTGGTGGTGGTGGTGGTGGATTTGGTTTTGTAATTGGCGGGGAGATGATTGATAGACCAACGGACAACTAGTGTCTGTGTAGTAGCGACGGGCAGTGGAAATTTAATGCTAGTTACTAGGAGAAGAAGAATCAAGCAACGCGGTTGCGAACGAGAGAAAGGATAGCAGCGACCGAGGCTTTCTGTTTAATCTAGACGAAACAATATCGATAAAGTTTCAACAAGAAGAGTACCATGGAAGCGAGGAACTCGTCAGTTTATGTAAACGCTTGAACCCTGATCGACCTTCCTATAATGGATGCGAGATCTCTCGGTCTAAGTGCCGACCAGGGGAGCAGGCACAGGATCCAGGATGTAGCCCTGGTAGGAGTGGAGGAGCGTTTGCTGGGCACAGATCTCACCTTGGCTCTGAACACGCATTTCGAGATTGAGTACTACGACACGACGGCAGTTGGGTGGTCATATCCAAAGGGCCATATATGGGTAAAAGCGAACGTTGGCGCGCTGTGGGTGGTGGGAATTTGTCCCGTCCTCTACCGTCTTGGGGATGCTACCGTGCGACACACCGGACGGGTCTTGGCGCATGAATGGCTCCGCCCCGACTTGCCCGTTCGGGCATCCAGCATCCGCTGTTTATTTGAACCAGGAGGTCGCAGCGAGGCAAGTGATGCGCCCATATCGTAGCATTTATGATTCGAAACGACCTGTCATTGTCACCTTCTTCAAACATGACGGGATCCCGAGAACAGGTTGAGATTGATAGGAGGAGCCCATAATCAGCCAAAGAGATGACGATCCAACCCTGCGCAGGCCGGACGGTGAACGAAGCTCTAAAAGGGTGATCCTCGCCAAAAGAAGAGGAAAAGATGACACTGCAACTATTAGCTGGCCGTTCCCTTGCATTGCTTGCTGTATCTAGTATGCAATAGGATATGAAGGTCGGTCATGTGCTGAAGTTCCAGTTTTTAGTCTTCCATGCGATCGACCTTGGCACATTGACCTACACCAGGATCGCCCTAAGAATAGTCACATGTATACGGTATGCAAAGGCCAGGATTCAAAGGTAAGCGAGCCCTGCGGCAAGGTTCTCCGGTGGCGGCGCTCGGCCGATCAACTAGGCGTCTGTCTGGATCTGAGCCCAAGATAATTGTTCCAACGGTTAAACCTTCGTACTGAAGCCGGCGCATTCTTATCGTTCGGTGGCAGGGCTGGGATTGCCGTCGCGAATCATTTGCAAGTACGCGCCCCGGCGGTATAAAGCCACCAAGGGCCATTCCCGAGTCCCCCTTTCTCCAAGACATTCCCAGAGTATGTATGTACCGAATCGATATAATATGAGATTGCCCGAGGCCATTGCGGAATACTCGATGCCAGTAGAGTGCGTCCAGTGCAACGAGTTCTCGAATGGGTAAAAAAGACACAAATTAGCCAGCCACCCGCGCGCTTCTTCTGTGTCAGGTATCGCAAATATTCACCACCAGGATCAATTTCGCATCGATGGGGGAGAAACGGCATCATCTTCATATTCAGCAGGGGGCCTGCACCTGTCCTTCATGACCCGGCCGCACAGGACCGGATCCTATGCGTACATGCTCCTCCCAATACACATTACAACGTATAACTCATGATATCCTCATACGTGTTTTTAATAGATATCGTATATATAGCGGATTCTCGTCCAGTGAGCCCAGCCCAGCCCAAACTTTTAGCCGCCCCTCTGGAACAGCTTGGGGATGTTGCCCTCGATGATGCGCATGCGGTTCATCTGCTCGAGGCGCTCCTCGGCCTCCTCCATCTCCTCGTGTTTCTTGAAGTGGGCAATGTCCTCGGGGTGAGTGAGATCCTCTATCTTGGTGTCGTCGCCGTGGTACTTTTCCCAGTGGTGGATCTCGTACTCGTACTCGTCGTCGCCGTGGTGTCCGGGGCCCGTGCCCATGTCCGGCAGGGTCTTTCCGGAGTTGATGAAGTCAACGAACTCGTCCCGCGAGATGAAGCCGTCGCTGTCCTTGTCCATCAGGTTCGCCACCTCGTGCGCGATGTCGGCTTTCCGGTGCTGCGACACGCCCGCATTCGACTCGTCCATCAGGCCGTACGTCCGCTGGATCTCCTCGTGCTCCCAGTGCCCGTCGGCGTCGAAATCGTGCAGCGCGAAGAAGGAGGAGGCGTCGAAGTCGGCGATGTGGTGTTCCTCTGTTTTAAGGACGGTGCATGTTAGTGCTGACAACGACGAAGCTTGATTGAAAAGGGGTCATGGGAAGGTTGTTCCGGAGATTTGGCTTTGGTGCAGCCGGACAAGTAAAGCAACCAACAACGCGCTATTTCTCGTCGTGCAAAAACGGCAATCAATTGAGTAACACTACTGGGAAGATCGAAATACGTACCAGCCATGTGTTTGGTCATCCAATCCGCGTTTGCATCGACCATGGGCTTTTGCGAACCGCCATGGTCACCGTGTGCCAGAGCTCCGCCAAACAGGCTCAACGTCACTAATATCGTAGATCGCATCTTGGTGTGTTGGGGTATTGGAGGAAAAGAAAATCAATTAGGTGTCGCGCTTGGCCGATGGTACAATAGGCCCGAGATGATGATGATGATGCGGGATTGTAGGTAATGATATGAGAAGAGAGGATATTTGTTTCGTTTCTCGAGTAAGCGAAAAGTTGAGTTTGGTTTTGGGGATTCCCGTCAGCAGCGTTCCAAGATGCCCGATTGACATTTGACATGACAAGGGGGATCGACATGCAGCAGTTTTAGTCTGCGGTTGCTGGGCAGGGGTTGATGGGGAAGTCAGGGAAACGAGTATGACGCTAATCCCGTCATGGCCTGGCTTTCAAGTTTCAACGACATTCATCTGCCAGGTACCATCGATTCGTTGTTTGAGATCTTTTTGTCTACAATCACTCAATTGGTGCTTGGGAATCTGCAAATACTGAACCGACCAACATGTTGAATTGTTGACTTATTCCATTCAAGAATTGATTCCGATTGAGGCTGAAGTTAGTTGTGTGACCCACTGACGTCAGTTCTTACCGGCGCCAATGCCAATGCTTGTAGCGGGAACTCTGCTGGCAGCCCGGAGCAACGTGCCCAAACCCACCTTAAACCGACTTCAAGCGAAAGTCGACATCGACGCGACGCGGCTCGTTGACGAAACCACCCGATCACATCACTAACCACCACCAACCATGTCGCGCACTTTGGAGACGACTCTCCTGTCGCTCGTGCCGACCTACCCATCCGCATCCTCTCTACCACGTCCGCTGGTAGATCTCGCCTCGAGTCTCCTGACCCAGTCGCGCCACAATGCCAGCACCCTGAAGGCTGAAGAGGAGGTCGCCCGCGAGCACGCATGCGCCCACCTCGCCTGCGAGCGCCTGAAGACGAGTCTGGACCTGCCGCCCATCCAAGCCCGCCCGCCGGTGCCGCCGCGTATATACAAGAGACTTTACACCCATCTCGACCACATCCTACCCGCGAACGCAGTTGGCAAGAGCGGGAGGGTCAGAACGCCGAGCAGCAAGCTCCGCGAAGCACAAGGGTTCGGAGGCTCCATCGAGAGGGTACACAACCGAGGCACACCTACCAAGGAATCATCACTAGCGCAATTTCGGTCCAAGGTTAACGGCACACCGACCAAGTCGCCGGCTAAAAGGGGGGGCGTCACGCCTGCGAAGCGGAAAGCCGACGACGGCGACAGCCTGCCCCCCTGGATCCGCCCTACGATCCAGTTCATGTGCACCCAGATGAACCAGAGCCGTATCGGTCGCATCGTGCTGGCCGGCATGGATACTATCGTGCTGCCCCGCGGTAGACGGACAACGGACGAGTGGGTGAACGCGAACCTCACGCCGCTCCTGGCTGGCATCGGCTTTCTTACGATGTGGCAGATCCATTGCCTGGAGATGGATGGCCCGGACAAGACGGTCTACGCCAAGACCCGTGAGCAGGTGCTCAAGGCCGTCATGAAAGCGAGGGACAAGGTCGAGGTCAAGGGGGTCGAGGACGAGGACGAAGCGTGGGAGGGCTGGTCGGATATCACGATGAAAGATATCGACAGGACGGTGGAGAAGGGGACCAAGAGTGGTTGGCAGGAATCCGGCTGGTTCGGCAGCATATCAGATATGGTGGACGCATGTGGCACCGGCAAAGGAAATACTGCGGGCTCGGATCCCGATGGTGGTGGCGAGGGCGATGATGGCGAGAGCGAGACCATGGACCGGATGCAGATGCAGAGGGGAGACAGCATGTTCCAGGGCCGCTGGGTCATGACGGACCGCAAGCGTGACGACTATCGTCAGTGGAAGGAAGATATCCTGTTGAGGATTGAGGAGATCAAGAAGGAGCAGGAGAACAAGATGGACGTGGATGAAACAGCAGCTTAATGATACCCCATAGACCCTAGCCCTAACTCAAGACTGCGTAATACATTCAATTATCTGGGCCTTTCCTTCTACCTTCAAGCTCGAGTTCATCGTCTTCTCTCAGCCACATGGATCACATCAGGGGTAGTGAGGCGGCAGGCAGCCTGCATGGTTCACGATAACTGCTGGTGACTTGAGCCAGTATGACGGGATGTTACAGTTCTCATCTCCCTCCTCCGCCATGCGTGTATGAGCTGCGTCCCCAACCTAGCTAGCTACCTTTTTGTTTTGGATTGTCCCCTTACAGGTAGGTAGGTAGATACCTCAGGTAGCTATTGTTTACCTACTTACCTAGACGCGTACCTACACTATTGACCTGTAGGGGTCTACTTAAGTGCCAATAGATGGTCTTTTTCCCAGCCGTACCAACGATGACAGCCCCGGTGGCCGAGTTGGTTGATAGTCGTACTGCAGATCGACCACAAAGATCGTAAAAAAGGGCTAGATAAACCTCAGCAGGAGCGCAACCAACTGGACCGAACCATTCCTCCTGTCCCGGCTAGGTTTTCGTAGGTACCTGGGTGCACACAGGTACTGAGCTTTTTTGCCAATTTGTTTCTTTAACCGGTCTCATCGATTTCCTTTTGCTTTCCTTCTCAATGCCCATGTCTCTCCCCTCTTCTACCCTTTTGCACCCATGCCCCCTCAACTCTTATGCTGCACTTGTAGATATGGCTTTTATCGTGACATGTCTGTATATACCAACCAGTAACATTGTATCATTGCCATCATGCCTATCCTCTTACACAGCATCTTTCACCTACACACACATCCCTATACCCCCTTTCTCCACATGTCCCTTGAGATGTCTCCAATACTGTAGGTGGAGGAAGGAGCGGTCCAGTGGTACCCACACCTGCGACCACTGCTGGCCTGATATGGGATGGGATAACGAGGTACTTAAACCATAATATGGTACCAAACTCCCAGCCACCAGCCATTACTGGTCCGTTGGAGTTCGATCAGTCGGACCTAACATTGCGGCCAGGTAGTCAAGTTGGTTATCGTTCTGACCTGCAGGCAGACGACATGATGTAAAAGCGGCTAGATAAAACACGAGGTCCCACAGCCCCAAGTCAACAACCTCGCTCGAGCGTGTTTTTCGTATGGTTCAGTTGCAAATGGATCAGAGCTTTTTTGCTATTTATTCTTCTTTTCAATTGGTGGTTTTTCTGTTCTCTAACTGCGTGATGAGCCGTCAAGAATTTTGTTTTTGGATTGCTGTTTGGGCAGCTTGAGGCTTGGGAAGCTTTTGAAACCCGAACTGGGCCAGAGCTTGGGAATTTGTCCGTCAGGCCTCGCTCCCGCGATCAGTCGAATTGGTGGGCTACATACGAAGGTAACAGGTTCGATCCTCACTGTGTGCGTTTCTTTTTCATTTCTTTTCGATCACTTTTCCAATCCGGTTCCCCTTTCCCCATCCCCCTTAGTTGACCACCGTCCTGTCACCGCCAAGTTGACTGCCCTTTTGTCACATCACCCCCCTTACTTCTTGTCTCCTTTTGTATACTATCTATTGGCATTTCCAGGCCTATGACTCGAGCCCATCTTGCCATCGTCTCCCACGTGTCAGTCTCCCGTATGTTGGCCAGTCTCCCATGTGTCAACCTAGCCTTGGAAAGCAGGCGGCCTTGTAACAGAAATTTCTATCGGGTCATCTTGGGCCGCATGCAACTATTTTGTTTCTAGGTGTAGATAGTGTTGCTCTCTCTGCAAGCTAAATCGTCGAGACATTAATGGTAAGTACGTGTACACGCGCGTCCTCACATATCACCAATTCCAGAAATGAATTTGAAGATAGATGTCAGTTTAGCTACAAAGAATTCACGTTTCCCTAAGCCACATTTATCTATATGGACGGAAGGAATGCCGTTGGTCATCTCCAGTTTTATCAAGCCAAACTCAAGCCTGTCCCCTTTTCTGACCTACTGTCCATCCTTCTGTGAGATCGATAAGAACTTATGTTATGGCTCCTTCCCATACCCAAGGATTCAGTTTCCAATTACTTATGCTGCGTTTCTGCGTGTGTACAAATGTTTGATGAGTGTGCTTGGCCTTCTTTAAATGAAGCCAACCTGAACACTCATGCGGTTCGCGCCCACTCATAGAGCCATGACGATGCCATCTTTGAGTTTCCATTTACTAGACTGCTTTATAACCAGATTATAGTTTCTGTTTACCCACAGGCTGGCATCGGTCAGCCAATATTGATCTCAGATATAGTACAGGTCTGGCAGTTCGGTGTTATGTATTTTGCCACTGTCTTTGCTAGCCCAAAAAGCAGCATGTCAAGATGACATGATAATTGGAAATCAATATGATGACATTGCACTCGATGTCTAATCAATTTGGGGATTCATTGTTCAGTGTTTCCTTTAATCCATCTTGAGTAAATACTGAGTCACTACTTTCGACACGACAAAAGGGAAAACGCATACACAGTAGGTAAACCAAGTCCAAACTCAAGACAAACCAGAGCCTAATCGCGGCGATCTATCCTCAGCTGCAATTGTATATACCCAAGTATAGCATATATACTAGAGACACGTCTATATCAGCCACTCCGCCCTCGCGCCGACCGACGCGGCCTCCTCAATTCCTACGACGGGGCGGTCGCGGAAATACCTCCTCCCCGTGCCCAAAATCCACCAAATCCCAGCCCTCGCGCCCGTAGTGCTGTTCCAACCAACTGATGACATGCCAGTTCGCCGTCCTGCCCTGGCTCCTCCAGACGTTCTTGTGCGCCGCGCGGTACGCGTTCCCCCAGACCCCGTGCCCCTTGGCCCGAATGAGATCCGGCCCCACCGTCTCCCGGAGCCACTTCAGCGCCGGCACGTTGCCCTTGACCGCCGCCGTCTGCGCCACGGACCCGTACTTGCCCGCGTCCACGCGGTACGGATCCGCCCCCGCCTCCAGCAGCGCGTCCATGACCTCGTTCGTCTCCGTCTGCTCACGATCGACGTCGCGCATGCGGCGCGCCAGGAAGCTCGGCAAGTCCTTCTGCAGGGCAGCGGCCTGTAGGACCGTGCCGTACCGCCCGGCCACGATGCGCGCGTCGGCGCCGTGCGATAGGAGGAGCTTGACACTGGTGATGTCCTTTTTCCAGGCCGCGACGTGTAGCGCCGTGCCCAGGCGTCCGCCGACGGCGTTGACGTCGGCCCCCGCATCCAGGAGCAGCTCAACCAGGGAAGGGCAGTTTGCGACGGCGTTCTGCAAGGAGGTATGGAGGCTGCCCCCAACGAGATTGGGGTCGGCGCCCAGGGCCAAAAGCTTACGGGCGATGGGCAAGTTGTCGCCGAAGGACAACCACTCTTTGCTAAAGGACAGGTACAGCGGCGAAGGAAAGGTTGGGGACGTGTCGCGCTTCCCGAACATCCACTGCTTCCACGAATCTTCGCGTTCGAAGAAGCGTTTACCCCGGAAGGCCGGAGGCGGGTTGACCTCGGCCCCGTGGGCAAGGAGCAAGTCTACCAGGGGCTCGCGGCTGCTGCGCCCGGACCGGCCGCTAAGCGCCGCGCGCAGTGGGCTTCCGTAGGGCTCACCGCTATGGTTGACGTCGGCGCCGTGGATGTCCATGAGCCAAGAGCACAGATCGAGATGCCCGCTGTACGCTGCCTCTTGCAGTAACTTCCCTAGCCAGTCTTTGCGGTCGACAGAGGCTATTTCCTCTTCGAGCAAACGAGCGGCCATACTGGTGTCACCTTTACGGATAGCACATTCCAGCGTACGCAGCTGCACCTTCGCGCCCCGGCCAAGTAACGTTTCCACTATGGCCTCGTTACTCTTCACGCCCACACTTACTTCCAACGCCTTCTCAAGGTGAGTCAAAGCACCATGATCCATGAGGAAGGTGGCCATTCCCATGTCACCCCTCTTGCAGACACCGCTCAGAACTCCTGCGAACGCATCGCGGCCCAAGTCTGCGCCGTAGTCCAACAGGAGTTGGATGGCGGCGGTGTCAGCAAGTTTGGAGGCGTGCTCGACCGGTGCATACTGGCACTCCGATTTCGAACTGTGGTGGCTTCTGGATAGGTTGGGGTCAAGTCCGTACTTGAGCAACGTTCGTAGCTCTTCGAGGTCCCCTTTCTCGATGATCTCTTTCGCAACCTCGTGGTCCGTATCCGAGAAGCGAGCACCACGACTTCTTAGGAGATCAACCAGGTCCTTGTTACCAGCTAGGAAGGCGGCACTGAGCGGGCTCTCTCCTATTTCGGTGGCGTTGACGTCAGCACCAAGGTCAACCAGCCGGCCAACCAGACCGTCAAGCTCGTTTCTGATTGCTTTGACTACAATACTTTTCCCTTCAGGCACATCTTCCACTTTGGCTCCCAAATCCAGCAGGAACTCCACCACGCTCGCGTTCTTGGACATGATTGCGTAGTGCAGTGTATGGCCCTCGACCCCAGCAGTAGAATCGACTTGAGCCCCAAGTTCAAGCAGCTTCTTGATAGTTGGGATGTCGCCATGTTCGGCTGCATATTGGATAGGGGTGCCATCGAATTCTCTTACTGCACGAGGCCGCGCTTTGGTTCTCATTTTTCGATTTATGTCGAGTCCTCTCTTGACAAGATACTCGAGGACATCAAGCCGTGGAGCCTCAATGACATCAAGCTCTGGGACTTTGTGTTCGAGTGTGATGTATGGCCTTGTTAAAAGTCAGCGCGTCCCGAGCTAGGCACAAGTATAAGGGTATAAGAGATTCAAAAACAAAAATCTGCAATACCACACTATAATATCCGAAAACAATTACTTACGCGAGTTCGGTATCTTTGTTGATGTCGACTCCATGGTCGAGGAGCATATCCGCCAGCTGCAGAGTTCCAGCCTCCCTACGAGCAAATTCAATCGCCATCTCAAATGGCGACGACGCTATGGCTCGGTGGATATCTGCACCCAGGCGTATCATCTCCTTGACAATGTCCACCAGCCCGGCCTTCAAGGCGAGACAAAGGGGGGTACACTCGAAACGCCAATCAATCGCATCGACATATGCTCCACGGGCAAGCAAAATAAAAGCGGCGTCTTTGTTGGCATACTCAAATATCACTTTTTCGTCTTCCCTTCTATAGGTCCCTTCGAGCGCGGCATGTAAGGGGGTCGTTGCAGAGGAATCCGCCTCGCGCAGATTGACGTCGGGGTCCGTTGCCAGGACCGCCTCCAGCACCCAGGGCGCCTCATGATAGCAACGCACAGCTGGAATCAACGACTCATCGGAAATCTTTGCCCCACGCGCTTTGAGGATCTTGACTATGTCAAATGCTTTTAATCTGATGGCATTTTTTAAGCAGCTCCCGGAGAGGACACTGCCAGCATTGACGTCTGCACCGGCATCAAGCAATGCTTGGAATATGACCATGTTCGTTTTGGAGCGGATGCATGCGCAGAGAGCCGTCTCCTCATATCTCCCCTTTACGTTAGGATCAGCTCCAGCGTTGAGAAGTGCCAGAATAATCTTCTGGCGAATCTGCTCGTCTTGCCCCCACCCGCCAGCAGCTTCAATCAGTGGGTAACCAGTCTCTTCAGACCCTCGATTGACGTCGGCCCCTTTTCGGATCAACAACTGCACGATGCCTAGAGATGCCGACTTGGCCGCACCCAGAAGCGGCGTGCCGGTAGCGGCTGCGTCGGGCCCATTCACGTCGGCCCCTGCCTTCAACAGGATGTTGGTCAGGTTCATATCTCCCGCAGCGGCAGCTTGGTACAGTGCCGAACCCTTACTCCAGGTCGAGGCCTTCGAGTCCCCCGAGTCCAGATTCGCTCCCGATCGGGCCAATAGGGACACGACTGTTTCATGCTGCTTCGAAGCCGCTGCCAGAAGGGCGGTTTCATAGTCACCACCACGAGCATTGACATCAGCCCCGGCCTCGATTAGGCGCTTCACGACGGCCTCCGAGCCTCCGAGAGCGGCGATTTGCAGAACGCTGCCAAATCGTGAGCTCTTCCTGTCCGGGTCGGCGCCGCGGGAAAGGAAGAGATCCACGACGTCGACGCGCCCCCGAAAGGCAGCCACCCCCAACGCAGAACCCAGTACGCCTTGCACTCTTTCTGGGCTTGCTCCCTGTTCCAGGAGAGATGTGACGAGCATTGTATCCCCCAGAGCTGCGGCCCAGTAGAGCGGTTGCGGGAAAAGATCAACTGACCGTTTTGTCTCGCCCATCCGGTAATGGCCGTGAGCTTCAGGCAACCAGGTACGCTCGATGTCCCATGCGTTGAGCCAGTTGATGTAGGGGCCCTGAGACGTTAAGTTGAACAAGCGTTCTACGAAAGGCCGTACCCCTGCGATGTTGCCTGCCTCGCCCGCAAGCTCATAATGCGACATCCAGTGGCGAGCAGCGTATCCAAGTAATGGGTTGTCGATATAATCGAGGCTTGCGGCTGTGGAGCAGCGGTTGAAGTCCAGGAGGTACTGAAGACAACACTGCGCCATGAACGCGTGAGCTTCAGTGACCGAAGCGGCGAACCTGGACATTTTACCATTCCGGAACCGCTCAGAAACGAGATACTCTTTCACCGAATAGTGACTCAAGGCGATTTTTGTCAGCTCGGGTCTCTTCTCTGGCCAACCCAAGCCTTGCCCTCGGGACTCGACTTCAGCAATTGACCGGACCCAGTCCGGTGTCCTTCTAGTCATGACTAGTGTTGAACGTTTCACGAGCACCCCGCACAGGTCCGCGATCGTCTGCTCGTCAGAAAGGCGCCCGGGATCTAGAAGTTGTCCGTGTTCCTGAAGGGAAGGCCGCACGACGACGGCGGTGGCTAGTTCTTCGAGGAGCATCGGTCGGTTCGAGAATGCAAGCCACTGCAAGGCCGACTTGACGACTGATTCCTTTTCCGCAGGTATCGCGTCGAGAATACGGTCGTACATTTCGTCCAGCGATGTGGGCATAGTCTTCAGCCTGTCACGAGCCATTGCGGCATCTCTGCAGTCTTTCATGGAATCGATTTGGCAGATTGCCCACCGAAACCTGAAAGATGACATGTTAGAAAAATGGCAAAACACCAGTATTGAAGAAGGGTTCAACTGACATGCCCTTTGCACCAGCCACAATCCCATCCACCACCTCTCCCTTGAGGTCTGAGTCCCACGAAGCGAAATCATCGTCTTGAGAAATGTGACTTGAGATGTGTTTCCTGATGTCTGCGTCAACTACAGAGTCTTGGATACAGATGGAGTGTGAATCCACAGTCTCAATGGCATGCTCAATGTCGGAGACCTTCCTGCTTGTAATCAAGATTTTGATGTTGGCTTGCAGCAAGCGCTGAAGAAATTGGTCAAAGAGGATTCTTCGCTCTGGTTCTGGGCACTCGTCCAGCGCGTCAATAACCAAGAAAGTGATCTCGGTACGTAGAACCTCGGCTACGATGAGATTAAGCAGTTCCTCTAGTGAAGGAGCAATACGACCCTTGTTCTTATGCTCAAATAACGAGGTTACCGTCTCGGAGATATCTGCGATACGACTTAGCGAAGTTCCGATGGTGCCATGCATAACATACGAGTCGAGTGCTCGCGCAGAAATATCACAGCGGGAGGAAAAGGGGGAAGATGACTTACCTCCGCCGTCCGAAACAAGCTGCAGCGCTATCGACTCTAGAAGAGCTCGCAGGCTCTGCTTATTCCTGTCGGAAAAGTCAAAGTAGAAGTAGACGGCCCTCAAGGGTTTAGTTGTATCCTTTGGAGCCGATTGGGCGCAGTGTTGCTGCATGTGGTCGATGATACTGGAGCAGATGATGGTCTTCCCAGCTCCCGGGATGCCATAGATCCAGAGCAGCTGGTCCCCGCTCGCCGCCTTCCACCGATTGAATTGTTCGTCTTGAATAATCCAATCTCCCGTTCCCGGCTCATGGTAGACTCTGGCAAGCCCATGGTTGTTTTCGGGGTCACTCGTCTTCAGCCACTTCAGGACTTGGTCTCTGTCCGCCGATGTCATACTCGGTGATGTGATTGAGTGAATCCAATGGTTGCTGGATTCCGGTCATGTATGGTCAATTTGGAAGTTTTTCGGGCATAACGTCAATCAATACAGAAGGGGTCGGCTGCCTTCATTCATATGTGGGCAGGGAAGTATTGTGCCTCCCATATTTAGGCAACCGTATCAGGTCTGATGGGCCCTGATAGGCCAAATCAAATGAGGCGACAAACAGCATATGCGTACGTGTTGTCAGCATCAAGTGACGGGAGGTACAGAAGCCAACACAGTTACTGTGGCCTGCAGGATCGGCCTCATGCCTCACCAGTCACCAAAGCAGATCGAATACATCTATACACCTATGCAGGAGTATTCAATTCACAGATCGAGTTTTGTTTTGTTTTGATGAGAAAAACCATTAACATCGTATTACTGTACTTCCAGCAAGTTGAAAGCACTAATCACTTGGGTATTAGTGCTAGCTTGTGTGGTTCTGCGGGGTTGAAACATTGTTGGTGCGGGGGATGGAGCTCCCCTGAAAACGTCCCTTCCTCCCTGGAGCACCTCTCGTATATACGCCAGTCGAACGGATTAAAATGAGGTTTCGACTTCACAAACTAGAATAAACCCCCTCGCCATATTGGATGCCATAGTTATGGTGCTGGACCTCGGGCATCCTCCATCTTCTCAATATCTACCACGTCATACAGTGTAAAAACTGCCGTCGATTGCTGGCTGCTGGGCACCTAACATGGAACCCCTTTCCTGGCGATGGTTCTGTATAATACACTGCACTGCCCATACTGTAACAGCGTGGACAGCGTGGACAGCATACCTATACGCACAACTGTCCCGAGACCCAGCCCACTGTCGCTGCAATGAACCCAAATGCCATCTCCAGCACATACCCCAACCAAGCGAGGATGAAGGCATAGCAGCTGATGGAGACGAAGCCGACCTCGTCGGGGGGACCAGGAGTAAGAAAAGACCAGATCAGTATGGCCGCCTGCACGCCCAGCAGGGCCCCTATGACACCGTATATACTCCGCTTGGTCGTGTGTGGCTCTTGCGTCGGTTGGGACGCGAAGAAGGAGATGGTGAAGATCACCTCCGCGGCGACAGTGAAAAAGGTAGCGAAGCCCATGGCAGTGTCGTCTGGGCCACACTTCGTATTCGCAGGACAGTCGGGGCTGGTTCTCCAGAAGAAAGCCAGCCAACCGTGAATCGTGGCGAGGACGAGGAACACCCCCGCGAAGGTAGCGAGCCGGGCGACATCATTGTCACCGGTCGCTAGCTCAATTGACTGCTCAATCGACTGCTGTCGGCTGGTACAATTGACTTTGTTTGATTGCATTTTGTTGAGGGGATTGAGATGGGGGTGTTAGGTATGGTAAGGTCAAGGTAGACGGCAATGTTCCGTGGCTGTCTACAAGGAGCGTCGTGGGAACCAGTCAGTGACGAAAGTCAAGCAGGTGTTCTGGTATTTGGTGGGAATAATCGGGAGAGGAAACCTGTAATCAAGAATGATAGAAGCAGATGACGAAGAAATTCTTGCACCGCTGTGTGGCGATGATGAAGATAAACTGGTCAACCGTACAGTCAAGAGAAGTGGAAAGGTATGGTGTCATACTCTGTGAAGTCCCTTGTGGGCTTGCAACTGGTCGTCCCAAAACTGTCCAGGCATGTTGTTAGGAAAGTGCCGGTCTAGATATGTACCTAGGTAGTGACCAAACGTTCTTCCCCCCTGAAGAAGTTGCCCTTCTTGTCGTTTGAGTGGAATCGCAGTCGCTCATGCCGTTCATCGCACAAATTCATCCACCGCCTAGGAGGGAAGCCACACTCTCGATTAGGGGTGTTGTGTTGCACTTACTCCCACGTACATGCCCACTACCTATCCAAACCGGGAAGGCGAATGCTGAGATATGGCACCTGGCAATTGAAAAGGAGGGAGTTAGACGAGTGAGTGGGCGGGAAGGCAAGAGCGGCTCGAAGCGAGAAGTGCAATCTCAATATCTCACACACACCATGATGTCAAATCAATACGCGATGCCTACGAATACGAGCAAGCAGTATTTTGATAAAGTCCCCTATTATTTCGCGCTTTACCTCCCGCAAGTGAATGAGCAGCGCTAGAACAGTAAAGCAGGTCGAAAAACAAATGTGCAATATATGATACCTCTGATGCAAGGCTCAATCCAGGTATAATAACTATCTCGATCCTACTCACTCACCCACCGTCTCCCCGCCGTTCCTGTACTCGCTCAACTCAATCAAGTAGGTACATAATATTCGACGCCTCCCCTTAAGTAAAACATATATGATCCTCGCCCATTATCCCATCTGTTTCCGAGGGAATGGGATAGTAGGAAGACAAAATATGCAGATCTCCCCCGTGAAGGAGGGAGGACCACTTGCTACTACAAGTGTTCTCTAGGTACACCTAGAAAAATGAAAATAAAAAACAACCGCCAGGAACCCTTGATCGATCTCCTTCCCTAAAACCCCTCTAACGCCGCCAATGGCCGAGAGCAGGTCTAATGAGGAGAAGTGTAAGTATAAAAAAAGCCCTGCACGCCAACACGCTCGAAAAAAGGCAGAAAGATATAAACCCAAAATGTGTGTGGTCTTCGAGGTGGGATGAGGCCTGTAAATGAAACCAGTCGAATGCAAAGACCTTTCCCTTTCCCATCTCCAATATTGCCACGTTATCATATCCATAACGTCGCATCCATCCTTTGTGTTCGTTCACATAAGCTCATGCCGCCGGCGCATCTTTCGCGGGTGTATCCTCTTCGCCAGCCTCGTCGGCTTCTTCTTCCTCTAGTTCGCCTTCCTCGCCCTCTTCCTCTTCTTCCTCGCCTTCCTCGCCGAACTCTTCATCCGCAACGATACCGTTCATACGATCCCAGACTTCTTTCCGAATGCGCTCGTCCTTGGCGATTCTCGCCCGCTCCACCTCTTCGAAGCCGCCGCTCTTCTTCAGCTTGCCCTCTTCTACGAAGTTGACGAGCTCCTTCGTGAGGGGGTTTTCGCGCCGGCCCTCGAGCTCCTTTTGCCGAATCTTCTCGGCTCGCTCGATGGCCTCGAGGCGGTCTTCGTGATTGGGTTGCAGAGCGCGGACTTCGTCCAGGACGCCCTCCTTGGCGGCGGATGGGTCGGCGCCGTTGCCGAGGTTCACCAGCCCCTTGGAGAATTGCCGTTGTGCGGGCGTCGAGTTGTCCTTCATTTGCTCCTTGGTAGCTTGCTCCACAAGGGTGAAGGTCTCGGTGGCCTTGTCCAAGTCGTCCACGAGATCCACCATGAGGTCCTCCATGACCTTGAGCTCGTCTCGGCCCTGGCACACGTCCTCGAGTTCCTTCTCCCAGATCTTGGTCCAGATGGGCTTCTCGCGCTTCATGTACTCGCGTACCTTGCCCAGCTCCTGGTGAAGCATCGATATATCCTTGGAGACGTCCTCAAGTTGGCGAGGCAGTGGTCGCACACCACGATGTACCACATCCTTGCGCAAGTCCTCGACAAGATCTTGCAGGTCGTCGACTCGGCCAACCAGGCGGTCGGAGTCGGTGTTGAGCTGCTTACGTCCTTTGGTGACATAAGAATAGCCAGAGTCGCCTTCCACTGCAGGCACAGATGCCTTGGCCGCTGCGACCTTGACGTTGGCTGCCTTGTTCCGTAACGATGACATTGAGCTTTGGATCTCCGTCTGGAAGCTGGAATACGTTTGACGCAAAACAGCCAAGTCTCGCTTCAGGCCCTGAAGCTCTCGGAGCTGGCTTGGGTTCAGCTTGCCTCCCGGAGTTGAGCCCCTGGCGCCCGAGCTCTCTACGGTTACCGGGGGTGCACTGGCGAGACGGGTCATCTCCTTCGCCGCCTCTGATTGCCGGTCGGATACTCTTTGAAGAGCGGCGCCCTGGTCGTCGACAGTTTGCTTAACTTCCTCCACTGCCTTCTTTAGCGAGCCGATGCCATCATCGATGTGACGCTTGACTTCGTCCAGCATCTCCACATTCAAAGCCAAGACCGTGCGGTCCTTAATATCCGACAGGTCCTCAAGTTCATGGCGCACTCCGGACACAGGGTCTTGTATGTAAATCTCGGGAAGATCTGCTCCATTCGTGGCAGTGTTCCAGGAAAACTTCTCGATGAAGGCCAGCTGCAACCGCCCAATGGTCAGATCCGCATAGCCTTCTGGTAACACGAATTTCTTGACTTTAGACTTGTACTGGAGGAAGAGTGTTAGGTCCTTCGTCAACGGCGGTGATTGTTCTATGAATCCGTTCGACTTCGATTCCGGGGGTGTCTTGGGCGGCAGTTCGGTTTTTGGCTCTGATGTAGGTGTCTCAGCTCGTGGAGGTGACCTCTTCTTCTCTGGCGAAGCCGGCCGGCCTCCGACAGAGAATGCATCGTCTAAGGGACCTGATATAGTAGCACTGGGTCTGTACCGATCATCCGGGGACGCTGATGGTGGAGACTTGGGACGATCTAGAGATGCATCACTCGGCGGTTCGGACTTCTCTGAGACCTTGCTGGGGACCCTTGCGGGTGAGGACGTCTCGATGGTGTTTTTGGACTGGCTAGAGTTGTTGCGATTATGTTTCATAGCCTCGCGCATCTGCATAGCGCGCATCGACTCCCTCACTTCACCTCGTCCTCGGTTTGGTATCGGCGTATTTTGCGAAGGCAACATAGGAACACCGCCAGTCGGCGCGCCCAAGTGTTTGGATATTTGGTAGGCGGAATAACGTCGCGAGGCACGCCTCTCAAGATCACCACCCCTTTGAAGAGCAGCGAGGGCGCTCTGTTGCGATTTCGGGGGAGGCGGAGGTGGCGGGAAGGAATCGATATCAATGCCACCATTAGGCGGCGGCGGCGGACCGCTGGGCATGGACGATTCATCGCCGGGATAAGGTGGGAGAATCGGAATGTTCTGCATGGTATTACTCGACATGGACGACTGCTCTGAGTTGATAGATGCTTGAGATTGGTCCCGCGGTGGGAATCTTCGAGTGGGAGAGGCATTGACGTTGTTGGAACCAGACGGACCGCTGGTCCCTTGAACCGAGCTGTCTCGCGGTGAATAACCGTTCTCGATGCCCTCATTCAGTAGGCTTGTGAGGCCACTGCCCCCGCTGCCGACAGTACTAGTGCTCATGGTGCGGGCAGCAATGCTGCTGGCGCCTTCTGGTGACCCGCTACCGCTCTCCCGGTCACGCGATTGCTTCTGTCGGAGCTTCTGCTGTTTCCTCTTCAAGCCGTGGAGCAAGTTGATGATGATATCGCGTATCCTCGGCAAGTATTTCTCCAGACTCTCGGTGCTGGCTTCCTGGCTAAGAGTGGCCTCGAGGATATGACGCAGCGATTCGGGTACATTTCCGAGGTCGGATGTATCGACGTTGATAGCCGTGAAGGCCCGGCAGGCCATGTTGAACTCATAGCCTAGCCTCACGTAGACATCGGACACTTGCGTGTCGGTAGCTGTCCCCCGCGACCATTGTGTCAGGGTTTCAAGGAGTTGTTTCGTGGCGACGAGCAGATGAGTGACGCTCTTTTCGATCTGTGACAAAGGCATGGCGGAACCGCTTGATGACTGTGAGAAGGCAAGACTATGTCAGCAATGACTGCGCAGAAGAAAGCAGAAGAAGGTATATGTCAAGATAGAAAAGAAGCACGACGAGAGGTTAGGCATGCCAAGGCAGGCCTAGCCATAGGTCGCCGGAAAGAAAGTTCGGACGGTGGGAGCCTCAGGGAGCCGTCAGCTGTTGCTTACTCACATTTCCTCGCCTGGAGTTCCCTGGCAGAGATTTGTTGGAAGCCGTGGATGAACGCGGTTGCATGTTGGCCGGGGACATGGCGCGCTGGGGGACGCTGGACTGGGGCGGCGGCCCTGGGTCGGCACCTGGTGAACGGCGCTGCATGGAGCGGGAGTGATTTGAGGGCTGCATGATATCGTGGGCTTTGTCGGTAGTGTTTCGTCTCGTATCGTTTATGCAGTAGTAGACTTGTTGTATCTCGTAAATGACTTCTCGCCGGTGTTTCGATAAAGTGTGCGCTACACCGACCGTCTAGACGCCTCTCTGAGACCAGCCACCTGAGCTACGTTTCGGCGCAAAGTCTAGTCTGTGATAGATGGTTTTGTATATACGCCCGGGATCAGGATCAAGTAGAATGGGGTCGGGGTCGGGGTCGCGAAAATTGTAGAACAGCCGGGGGGTTGGCGCGTTAGGAACCAGCTAAAAAAGCAAGATGGTCTAGAAAAGAAGAACACAATCTGTCTATTGAAGCCAAGGGTGGAGAGGGAGAAGAGGGGACGGAGAGGGCGCGCAAAGGAGGAGTAGAGCAGTAGCAGTAGCAGCAGTAGCAGCAATTACGTTGGATTCGATGGATGGAGATATTCGAGATTCAATTAAAGTCGGTACATGTATGTTTAGGTAAGAAACAAATCTGTATGTATGACGAGAACACCGAATGAAAGCAGGCGGGCTGAATTACGGACGGAGGTTTCGACCGTTAGTTTGGTTGGAGGGTTTAGGTATGGAGTCTGCGATGGAGGATCATTCGTTCAAAAATCCATCCGCCATCCACAGGCCGCTGTCCACTGCTTTTGCCCTGCAGACTGCACTCTGCACTCACTCACTGTCTTCCATTGGTTGGCGCAACGTCCAAAATCAAAATCGACGGTCGGGTCCCTTGCTCTTGTGCGCGCTGCAGCAGCCAGCAGCCAGCAGGGGCAACAAAGGCGTACATGTACCCAATGCGAACCCGATGCCCAACTTGAACGAGTTCCCAACATTGATCCATTTGGACTCTTTGCAACCCACATGCACCCAGCTCGCAGTTTGCCAGTCACCAGCCAGCCAGCTACCGTAGGTTACGTACCCCGTAAAGCCGTAAAGGGAATATCAAATCAATTAAAAGCCCTACACGGACCTCTGGGATGACCCGACTCCTCCACCAACGAAGCAGCACTTGGCAGAAACCCTTTTAGTGGGTTGAACACCCAAATGCCTGAATCGAATGATTGTCCAGAGAGGGTCATGCCAAAATCCGCTTGGGACTTCAACAGGTGCCTGGGTGCTGCCAGAACTTGGAGACTTGAAACGGCTCTCCCCCAGATGCGGCACCCAAGCACCAAGTCCCAAAGCACGTGCACACACTGCACATCCCGCCCTGCCCTTACCCAAACCGTCGTAGTTGACAAAAACCCCTGGATGCGGGCAAGCAAGCAATTGAAGAATTACAAACATCGAACATGCCAGCATGCCATTCCCTCATTGCGGTTGGATCTTGAGTTGACTGACACTAAGTTCCGTTTCAACAACAACAACAACAATAAGAACAACCACCACAACTCCTAACTCCTGGCTCCTGCAGGTAAACACAGGTTCCAGTCAAGTAAATTATCACGTCAACGAGCACGTATCGTGAGTTGGCACGTATTCAAATCCCCAACCTCTGTCAATGTTCTGTTCATGCAGGTACCCTTGCTAGCTGCTTCAAAGTTGCGCAAGCAGTCCAAGCAACCAAGCACACTTGCGGGTTCCCAAGCCCCTCCTCCTCACCAAAGCTTATCCACCCATCCTTATAATTGACCAAAATGGTCGTCTACCCAGAGCAACCCGACTGGGTAGTATTCAGATACATTGACAGTACTCCGTAAAGCTTACCTACTTATGCATTCGAGCTTGTTAATTGTCCCGATGTCAATCAATTTGTGCCTCCATGATAGACGCTCCGAGAATCGCGGGCTTGAATTATCGCCGTGCTTGTGGCAATATGATGAATACCGACGCTTTGCTTCACGTATCCACCATAACTCCTTTCCGATGAGACATGTCAAATACGACAAGGTCGAAAATGGCTCTTGAGTACTATAAGCCTGCCAATGCCTTTGGTCGGAGTCAGATTGACTCATTGCCATCAACGATCAGGAGAAAGAAACCCTCCCGCTGGCTGTTGCACACAACCTTCAAATGAGGCTCAGTGCTAGATGATCAAAACCAACTGAGATACGATAACTTCCAATAGGAATATCAAAACGGTATACGCAGCCCCAGAGCAAAGGTGGGCGTTACCATATGAGATCAGAAATTTAATGGTAAATATTGTGGCTTCAGGGAGGGAGGTGACTCATTGAAGCCGATTCTGGGATTGCGAACGGATTCTCGGTGGTTGGGCGCACGGCAATTCCGCCATGTCTTGTTGCCAACGTTGGTCAGGGACAGCTGTCAAGGCTTCTCTTCTGTTCTGTGCCCAGCATTCGTGTCTTGAAGCCATTCAGACTTTGACATGGCACAGCACAGCACAGCCATGACCTACGAGCTCGGTCACACCTACTATCCAGTGTATCGTGACAGAATGTAGAATATAGGGGTAGTCAAGTGGCCATAATGTTAGGTATCGACCATTTCATAGTGGCTCAGAGGGCCACCCTTTTTATTGGGCGTCTTGATACTCGAAAGCAGTAATACCTGTTGCGAATTAGAGATCAACAAGCTGTCATTCTCATACACTGTATGATCGCCTTTGCTTACGCTCCTATGCTGGACTTCGAAGCACAGCAGCATTGTTGAACATGGAAATATAACGAGACATGGCGTAGGGCGACTTCATTTCCTTGTGTGCCGTCAATCATGCGGCAGGAGCCTTCGTGAGAGCTGAAATACCACGAAGTACGCAAGTCTCGAGGCAGGGGACTTGTTAATGTTGCCGATCGATGAGACCTAAAGCCGCCCGTCAAAGAAATCAAGTGGCAGTCCGACTAATTGGGTCCTCGCCTCGGCCTCATATGGACCATGGAGAACTTGCCTGGGCAGTATCCAGAGCGATGGCAGTCTACGGGCTTCATCAACACTTTATGGACAGCGGTCTTGAAAGTGTGCTCTGTTTTTGGCGCATAACAGGGAAATACTAAGGGGGTGGAGGTATCCTCGAGCTCATCCCATCAGTCACTTTTCACTACCATCACAACCAACCATATAACCACACATTCTATAATCTTACCTATGAAGCTCTTCGTCAAGCAATATGTCACCGAGCCCTGTGGTGATGGGTAAGCACGGTAGTGCTACGATAATGCCTTGTTCAACGCCGCCAACCTTTAGCAACTCGTGTTGAAGAAGCAACAGTCCAGGATAGATGAACAAATCCATGCATACATATGGCGAGATTAACATCTCAGCATTACCTCGATCACAAGATAAGTGCTATATGGATAGTTCCCACAGCATTGCAATCACTGTAGGGGGTCATTCAGACACCTGGGGTGCTTCGAGTGTAAAACGAGGTACTCAAATGGGCCCATGATGTTGGGTGAAGCTTCCCTTTCCATCAAGGACTGGAACAATTCGCTTGAGTTGAGGGCTTAAGGCATGGGATTCTCGCCTTCGAGTAGACGACAGATGTAATGCTACACACAGTATGCCGTCGAGAGAGCAATCGTCCACTTACACATGAACAGCTAGAAATCATAGAGGTGAAAAATATTACTAAGATACAATGGCTGGCATGTTCACATTATTCTAGCTATTGGCATTCAGCCCCCGAAGAAACCACTCAAGTCTATCCCATCAGCCAAAACGACCACGTCAACAGTGCCAGCTTGTGGTAGGTAGGAATCTACAGGTACACGTCGACATGCAGATATCATGACTTGTGCTCCAGTTAACATTGAGAACAGAAAGGTAGCCTGCAACCGCTCGGCGCGAATCGCCGTTGTGGTGATTTCTGCCTGTGATGCTCGTTTCACAGAGACGCAAAGATTCTCTAGACATCTTCTGGCATTCATCGCCTTCCCCGAAATACTTGGGGATCAAGGAGGTCGCCTCGCAGCCAACCATGCAGGGGGCCGCCCCCAGATGATGCCCCCATGAGGCTGCATACATGCACCTCGGCCCCGGGCCGTACCTTTTGCAGACATTTGGGGTCCAGGGTCCGTCCATATGCGTCAAGAATGGCGTGCCAGTAGATGAGATTCGAAACATACGCATTTACTGGGCGTCTGAAAAAGAACATGTTTGGTGCTCTATCATCAATCGAAAAGCAAAACTCGCCCCCGAACAGGAGCCAGCTTAGTAGATGGTGCATGTTTGGGGGCTTCTGGAAATGACGTTTATCGCAGGTTTCGTTTCCTCAGGTCGGCGTACGCAGATGTTACATGCTGACATAAGTTCTTCCAAGCTGCCTAGAACACATCCTCGATATTTTGATCCGTCCATCAGTGTGAGTGTCTCCTGTAGGTAGTACGTTTTACGGGGGCAGCTAGTGCTTGGATCTGCCGCTATTCCTAGCTGTCAGCTGGCATATAATGTCAATGTACGTCATCCCCCTCCCATGCCACAGTACTAGTAGAAGCGGACGCGCATAGTGCCGTGGTAGGCATGTGGCATGGTAGGTTGGTGACATCTTTGAATGGGGTTCATTTCTTATCCCCGATCGCCGTGCCACCGAATGTGCTTTTCTCATACATACTCATAACCAATTATATATGTGGCATAGCTCGTATGCATCTATACTAGTCTACTCCCGTCCTTCTACGTCGGAAAATGGATTATTGTAAGGAGTAGTTGCAGCCTCAACCCTCAGTTGTCCCAAAACAGGCTGTACGTGTTACTTTGAACCAAAACGGGGAGCCCCCCAAGTGCTTGTGAGGCGCTACCCGGGACCCGCATATAGCCGCTGCAGATCCTCACTCTCTCGCTGCCCCCAAAAATCCAAGTGTGGACAGGTATAACGGGCGGTGATCAAGATGAGAAGTCCCGGTTTCCCCATTGGTTTGTAAGAGAACTAAGAATCTGGCTATGGCAGCAGATGATGCAGCAAAGAGAACTTCTCCAATGATGAGGGTCGGGCGAATTGAGCTGCGCAAACTGTGTAAGTGCATGTAGGTACCCTAACGTCATGCCGGCACTCATGAGGATCTGTCTTCCATCGGTCCGGAGGGTGCGAGACAGCCAATCCCGAAACGCAAGCTCACCGAAATAAATGCAAAGTTGAGCCTCACTTTTACCAATACTGCGCCACAATTACATGTAAGAATTTGATTGGGGGCTTTGAAAGGTCTTTCGTCAGGTTTCATTTTCTTACGGGGCGAATCAATTGAGAGCTGCAAGTTGCTCAGGATTGAGCGCGTGGGTTCTGCTGCTATTCGATTGTCGGAGGATGGACCGGCAAATCGGGTTACACATCCTGTGCAGATACGCCCTGCAGGTGCTATACTAGAACCGGCGCATGTCTTGTTGGATCGACTGCCTGTCCACCCCTCTCTGCCCTGCTACTGCAGAGCGATGCTTGGAAGAGAACAAAAGAAAGCGAGCAAACGAATGTGAATGTGTGTTTGTATGTTGACCGAGGACGGACGGACTGGCCGTTTGCGAGCCTGCAGCTAGCCGCCCCTGGTCTGATGGACTCGACTTCTCCTATTCATACGTACAGCAACAACATGCGCATTACTGTTAATCAGGATTTTGATTATTTCTTGACAACAGCATCAATCGCTCGCTGGCACCGGCCACTAGGTCCCCTCTGGAATGTGGATCGACTGCTGAGGGAGTCCCGGTTGATCTGACCAGGGGGCCCCAGGGATAAACGTACCAATACCAAATAGCCTCGATGATGTGCGTTTATAAATAACTGGATGCAATTTTGACAGTTGGGCCATAACCTCATCATCGCCCGGCACTGCCTGTCGTTGCCCGACTGCTGCCCATCTTTCTTTCGTTTGGTTTGTTGCAGCACTGCCAGCGCGGTTATTGGAGAAAACTCATCGTGATATGCGATCCAATTGTTTGCACGCCTTAACTTTATCTCATCCAAATTCGAAGCTACCTTGCACGATCATCGTGTGGGCATGGCTTGATGGATATGAGGTTGCAGGGGTAGCTTGCGCACTTCAGCCATAAGATCGCCCTAGGAGTAATAATCCGCTCTGGAGCTAACCCAACATTGCACGCAGAAAGTAACATGTACCGTCCACTTCCTGAAGCTTGACTTGTTGCTCAATGGTGCTTGAGGGGTCTAGATTCCAGAGATTCCCAGCGATTCGGCTGAGCAGAGGCAGTTTGGGACGATCAACCACAGCAAACCTACCGTAGGGTCGCATTTGGATCTTATGTTATGACAGCAGCTTTTTGGGGGCATTCTTGTTTTGCAGAGGAGTATCCGAGCGGCAGAGCCAACGTGGATGGATGCTTGCGGAAATCCCGAATCGAGTTTGTGGGGGCGGTTGGTCCGGGTAGCTTTGACACTTGTTGGATGGATGACCTCCTTTCAAACATAAAGGAGGCAAGACAAGATGTCTGCTGCCTGTTCTTTGTCTAGCCTTGGACGAGGTCGCAATCATCAAGGCTGTATCATCATGGCAGGAAAAGGCGCCTGGATATAATGGTAGCAGTGGAAGCCGATTTTGATAGCACACACTGTGTAATCTATATGAGCTTTGCCAGTGGACTTTGCGCCGATTTGATATTACGACACGATGACTTTGTATAGTGAGACCCGACCGTCCAAGTCAGGAAGAACCTTAGATGTAGCCATTTGACGTCATGATATAGAACACATCGAAACGTATTATTTTGCCGATTCCCAACATAGTCTGGGATCCTATTGCAATGTATGCCAGACGCGAAGTCGCAGCTTCGTTTGGTTCACCAGGTTTATTCATGCCCATATTACATCAAATAGCCCCCCCTCGCTCATTCTTGGATTCGAGAACCTGTTAATCTTCTCTTTGAAATACGCCCCAAACTTCGTGATGAGTGAACAATTTCTCGACGTTCAGACTGGTACAAAGTCAACAGGTGTCACTTTCCTGGTTCTGGAAACCCTCGGATGCTGATTTGTACGGGCACAAGCCCGTTAGCTGGAGGCCGTGATGCGCCTCACAGTCCGGGTAGTTCTTAGTTCTGTCCAGCTGAAAGCATCGACACTCAGGCCTTCCTACTAGGTTACTACTACTGCATGTAAAAGGCACATGCTTCGCCAAGATTGCATATGTGCTCCCATTGCAATCTTTGCGGTTCAGCTCTGCAGGCAATGTTCCGACTCGCCGGGTATTGAGATGAAAGGTCGAAATCTGCCCGGCTTCTTTTGAGCTTCAAGCTTCCATGGGGAATGGTACCTGCTTCTTCAAGATGCGCAAGAACACAGTGTAAATCTCCAGGCCGCACTTTCTTCTTGGCCATCCATCTACCCCAAGAATATCGCACACAATTGGAATTTGAAATGTCTGTCTATATGCACTTGCTAGTCCACCAGGCCAATCGGGTGCAAATACCTCTGGCCCGTCAATTGTCCATAATAAGGTTGGCGAAAGACCTGTAAAGTATCATTGATTGACTGTCACGACAGTGTAGTTCACTGCCCAATCAATCTGTGCCTCCTGGAATGGATTCCATGTCTTTGTGGTGCAAGGTCAACTGGGAGTTTTTGTTTCGTTTGAAGGGTCAGCCCACTATAATCGATCATCTATCCATAATTCGGTACCTGAGCTGTCTCATTGTCTCATTGACTGAGCTAGCGGGTGCCCTTTTTAGGTGGTATTTCCTTGAACCGAAGGAGGAGCACGCCAGCAGGCAAGTAAAGCTGCCACCCCGAACCCGGGGAAAGCGCAATCAATCACCACTACTGCTACCACACCACCAAACCACTGTGACTGCTGCACTCCAGCTCAATTCGAACACTGGGGCTGCCCACCGCATCGCATCGCATTGCATAGCAGCACCAGCACCAGCACCAGCACCAGCACACACAAACTCTCCTCCCCTCTCTGCCTACTACTAATAATCTGTCTACTACATTTATTTACCAAAGTGTGCACGCACACCAAAACTCGTTGGAAGATTGGCCTGACCTGACCTGCATACCTGGTCTGACCCAGACGACTAGACGACCTACCTGCTTACCTGCCGTTCGATCCCAAGAGACCTCGACCCTGCTTGTTGTTTGTTAACCCCCAATTACTCCACACATCACCGTCGATGAACCCGAACTAAAAACAACCTAATTCTCTACTTTGTACTCAACCAACCCTCAATCGTCGTGAGTCAGAGTCAGGTAGCTCTTTGGAAAGAAGACAGTGCCCGCGCCCGCCTTTTCCTACTACCTACTTACTTACCTACCCCCTCTTCGTTGTGGCACGTCTGGACTTGGACCAGCGTATAGATTATTAGAGGAATTAACTGGGGTACTGCGCTGTCTCAAGGAGCCCGGCATTTCCACCCACTCATATCCAACTATCCCATTGATGCATGAGAACAAGACGATTGGGAGCACCTGAGGACCACCAACACACAGCACGGCGTCGGTTCACACTCACATTGGGCGAGAGAGAGCGAGCGAGAAGCGAGGCTGGACTGGAGAGAGAGAGAGATAAGACCGATAGAGAAGAAAGCCAGTGAGTTAGCAAGAGAAGAAGAACAAGAATAAGAAGCTGGAGCACAGCCCATCCTTTCCCAAAGGTGAGACACGAAACCAGCAAAAGCCCGCCTGGCCCGCTGGACCCCTTCCACCCTCGCATCACCTAACCACCTCCCTCCCTCCTTCTCTTCTTTGCGTTCGTTCGGCTGGTCGCCTTTTTTGCTGCACCAGCGCCCAGCACCACAGCACCACAGCACCACCACCCACGCTCAGTGTCAGTAGCAGCCAAGCCAAGCCAATTACCCCCCGGTCTGTCAATTGGGAAAGTGGTCAGTGTGTCTTTGTCCGCTTCGCTGCTTTTCTGCGGCTCCTAACTCGACACCTACTGTCATTTTCCTGGCGACGACACGATTCCCAAGAAAGAGACCACTTTTTTTTCTGGTTACTTCCTCATAATCGGGGGGTTGCGCCGTGTCAACAACAAAGCCACAAGCAACACACATAGCAGCAGTAGCTAGCTTCTGGACCTCACCTCCCCCCTTCCCTCTTCCCAACACCAGACCTCTACTTGTCCAAAATAATCCTTCCTTCTCTCTTCCCCCCCTTTGACACTAATTCCCAACCGCAATTCTCCCTTTGTGGTTTGTGGGCAGCTTGACTGCTATTCCCCGACCCGTCATCTACTTCTTTTGGACCTCCAACACACTCCTTGCGCGCGCACTGCTGCTGCTGCGTATACTCCATTTTCAACTCTTCGTTTCTTGCATTCGTTCCGTCCCCATGTGCTGACGGCCCAGTCCCTTCCAAGACTCCGCAGATACCCAGCGAGCCACCTGCTTTACCCTCGAGGGAGACGGCAAACTGGACGTCGACCAATCCCCACGACTACCTACCGAGGACCCTGAGCTGTCTCTGCGAGCAGTCTTGTATGTCCGGACCGGAAACCCCTGATCCTCTGTCTTGTAAAGTATGTCTACTCTTTTTCTCCTTCGCCGACACGTTTCACGTGGCTTGCGTCCACTTCGCACTCCTGTGTCACCTGGGTGATCAGGCCATACTGGCTTATCGGCGAAGCGCATGTATCGACAACACAACATCACCATATCCGTGCTCTTGCCTCCCTCTCTTGGCTGCACTCCCGCATTTGAACCCCTGTTACAATCACCATCACCTACATGGAAGCTGACTTACGAATGGAAACAGGGACTGTAGGACGGACCCCAGACAATCTTGCTGAGGAGGAAATCAGCAGCGTCTCCCGAAGACCAATACCCCAACACCGTCAATCGAGGATGGTACAGGGCAAGAAGTCAGAAGCTGCGAACGGTCAGAACAAAAGAGATTCATCGACAATGTCGTACCAGAAACAGGAGGTCAGAAATATGGGCGGTAAGAACCAGAACGGTATGTTGACCCATCAGAACCCCGGTCATTTCAGCCCTCAATACTAAATGATACAGGCTTTCGCACCGATAGCTCCATCTCGTCTGGCCACCAAGTTGGCCAACGTACTCTACAGCCATGGTCAGCCGGCGGCGGCGGCGACTCCGATACTTTCGGTTCCCTCGGTGCATTGGAGAACAAGGCCTCTGGCAGCGGTGAGAAGTGGGATCAATTCTCGACCAACGAGAAGCTTTTCGGATTGAAGACCGATTACGACGAGAACATGTACACTACACAGATCGACAAGAGCCACCCTAAGTATAAGGAACGTATGGCGGCCGCTGAGAGAAAGGCACGAGAGATTGAGCGTAGCGCAGCTGCCACTTCTCACGTTGCAGAGGAGCGGATAATGGACTATGTTGGTGGAAACGATCGTGGTGGGGACGAGGAAGACAAGTAAGCTCCCACAGGCAATCCAGCGTCTTTATTCTCAACGCCCGGCTGGTACTGACCTCAATTGCCTTCACAGATACAGCGGTGTCAAACGACAAGACTTCCCACCCCTGCCCGGCGGCAGTCGTGACAAGAAGTATACGCCTCCTGCCATGAGAGCGCCGACGAACAATTCCACTGTCAAAGGTGCCCCGGTGGACCCTGCTATTATCAGCGCACGCATAGGCACACAGAAGCCCCAACAGTCTCCTACGAAGGTCGATGAGCCCAAGGCTCGCACCGAGAGTCCCGCTGCTGGTACGTCTGCTAATGCGGTACCTTCGGCAAAGACTCCTGAGCCCAAGGCCGATGCTGCCAAGCCCGAGACCCACTCGAAGACGACCGAGAAGCCGCTCGAGGTCAAACCTGTCAACCAGAGTGCGACCCCTCTGAAGGCCTCCGCTGCCACCAGCCGGACCATTTCACCACAAGGCAAAGAAGGCGCAGCCGTACCAAATGCGACATCCACTGTCGAGCGGGATGTGCTGTCCTCATTCAAGACATTCGCCAACAAGGAACGAATGACAGCTGAGAAGATCCGGAGCAACAAGGCCAAGGCCGACAAGGAGGTCAAGCTGCATGAGCTCAAGAAGTTCGCCACTAACTTCAAGCTCCCAACACCGGTCCCTGTCGATCTCATCTCCATTATTGCCAAAGACCCGGCCAAACAGCGAGAGATCCAAGAGAAGGCGTCCCGTGATGCTGCCGAGGTTGCGCAACGCCGTAAGGTCGAGGAACAGGCCGTCAAGGACAAGAAGCCGACCACTACAAAGGAGGGACAGCCTACTGCTGCTCCCCAGGGGGCGGCACAGCCTCAGGCGGAGCGAGTTCGACCAGTCAGCACAGTTGTAAACGGACCGCAAGGTGCTGCCCAGGGTGGTCGCCATCCCCAGAATCGGAACTACAACCCGCAGCAGCAATACCAGCAGTACCGAAACGACCGACAGGGCCCCCCTCACATGCAGCAGCAGGGTGGCCGCCAACCTGGCACCCTCGCTCAGCGCATTAGGAACGTCGAGCAGCACAAGCTTGCTGAGATGCGCCAACCTCCCACAGGTCCCTCGCATCCGAATGAACCTCCTTATGGCCGCCGTCCGATGCCAGGCCCTGGCCAGATGGGTAAGCTGAACCCGAACAGCCACGAGTTCCGACCCAATGCTTTTGCCCCTGCCTTCAGCCCCAACGGCCATCCGAGCGCCGGCTCTAGCCCTCGATCTGCACTGAACAACCCTACCGAGGGTCAATCTACCCCCGCTAGCAGCGCTGCCGTTGTGGTCGTTGTTAGCAAGAAGAGAAAGGCAGTCGACCCCAAGAAGTGTGTTATTCTTGCCCACATCAAGGCGCAGCCTGTTCCTCAGGGCAAGAACTATGATGACAACGATGGTATCAAGCCCTCGTTTGACACTGCCCCAACTTGGAGGCAGGCTCAGGAAGAGGAGAAGGGCGAATCGACGATGCGTCTATCATACACGGAGTACTTCGAGCGCCAGCCCTTTGCGGCTCAGCCGACACCCAACCCCACTCACGTCATGCCTCAAATGGCCCACCAGCACCAACTGCCTTTCCATCTTCAGCACGGTGCCCACAATGTCCCACCTCGACCTTCCCCTCATCAACACCCGGTGCAGATGCACCAAGGCCAGCATGGTCCGGTACCCCACGTGCCTTATAACGGTGCCGATGATCATAGGATGATGCCTTCGAACTCGTCGCATTCCTACTCGTCTCCTCGCATGGCACCAGTCCCCATGGCTTACCCTCCCAATATGAACAACCCGCAGATGCCGTATGGCCAGCCTGGATTCGCACCTGGCACACCTCAGATGCAGTTTAACAGGAGCTTCTCTAACAACCCGCAATACATGCCCCAACAACAGATGCCTATGGGTGGACCCATGATGCCGCAGTTTATGAATCCCCAAGGGATGCCCGCACCCCAGATGCAGATGTACCCCTCGGGAGGGTTCATGCCGCCTGGAGTTGGCGTCCCGCAGCCCATGCCCGGCGCCAATGGATATCCAAGTCCTGGACGTCCTGCCGCGGCGCCCATGATGGCTCACCAGGGCTCTCAACAGGGCCAGCCCATCTACGGCATGAGCCCTGGGATGCAGTACCAGCAGCCAGTCTTCCCACAGCAACCGGGACAGAGTAAGTCGTCTCGAAAATCGTCAGCACCGCCGCGCCAGTACTAACTCGCATGGCAAAGTGAACAATATGCGAGGATACAGCAACCCTAGCCCCCAGCAATTTGGAACCAGCCCGTCGCAAATGCACCAGTATACACCTCAGCAGCACCGCAATGGCAACAACTACAACAAGAACTACCAGGGACCCAACCAGCATCAGGGTCCCCAAGGCGGCCATGCGATTCCGACCGGGCCTCAGGGGAGGGCTGCGGATGGGCCAGATGAGGCCAAGTGAATAGTCTCACATACAAGTGGCAGATGGTAAGCGGCGCCGCGCCCAGGCGCACATACCGAAGTTTCTTCCTACTTCAGCATCCCATATCTCGGCAGTCAGTATGCCGCGTCGGCCTCGTGGCACTTTTTTGGACGGCCCAATGCGGCGTGGACTGTCAAGCAGCTCTGTGTTCTGTTAAGGGTTGCAGCCTGCCCAGGGAATTGATTTCAGGGGAGCTGGCTCGATGACAGTAGGGCACGGGCTGGTGCGGGGCTGAGCTAGCTGGATCTCGGAAGACATGATTCTATACAACAGCATATTTGGCATGCTGCTCTCGGTCACGTAGGATACCTCTGCGGTATTGTTACTATAGTTATATTTTGATCGAGAAGAGAAGGGCAAGCAAGGCGAGTGGAAGGAAGACGCAGCAGGCAGAGGAGCAGAGATATGGACGGTGGTGGGGTGCGAAGGCTTCTTGGCAACACGCACAGGTTGCAGCCTGCCTCGCAACAGCGACTGAGATATTGGACTCGGGCCATGAGACGAGTTGGAGTGCCCATTAGCAGCAGGACGACTCTATTGGCTATATCGTTACCCGAGTTAGCTAGGAAAGAGGTGATGATGTTGACATGACATAGATATGCGGGTATCTTGTAGCTAAATTCAAGGCAAGAAGATTACCTGATGAACGTGGTTGTACTATGTATTCTGATTGATTACCCATGATTTGAACAGTAAGAAGGCTTAGCTACGGCACTGGAGATGGGCAAATGGACGAGGCTCCTAATGAATAGCCGTGCATCTCGATGGCAAGTCTAGGTAGGTATATAGATGGCAGCCATTGGAAGGGACTTATTTCTATCTATATCTTTCCATTCAGCTCACCAGTGCCACTTTGTGAGCTCGCTTGCGAATTAATGTGCGCCCAATGAAGATGGGGGCAGCCGATGGCGGGGTCAACGGAGTTTGGAATGTTTCAAGTCGGACTGCGCTGTTTGCTTGTCAGAGTCGGTAGTGGTCGGGCCTGTCCGGCTATGGCAGGCTATGGCAGGCTGGCAGGCATTTGGGGCCACTCTAATCTACCCTACCTAGCCTATCCTACGTTGATGCTTACTTTTAGGTACATACCTTAGTTATCAGAGAAGGACCAGGAGCAGCAAAAGGATGGAGATGATGGGCTTGAGGGGCCTTGGGGGGCTTGATGGGATTGGGATATGGCGAAAAAGCTTGGCGTGGCTACTGTCAGGCACAGATTCTGGTTGGGCGATTTAATTGGCTAGGGTTGCACGTTAACGCCCATACAGCATCCCAGCATCCTTGGCTTTTCCCACTGGTGACTCTTCCAGATCCCATATGCCGCTAATTTTGTGACAGTCAAATACAAACCTCGTTAGCCGTGGCCACTCATTCGACCGTCCTCCATGTCCATGTGTCAAGGATGGTGGATTGATCTCCATTTACCGTCTCCGTCTTCTTCAATCTTTTCTAAGTAGTTATGCCAGTGCGACGAAGACCGACTGATGCTTCACCCATCCTCCCATCCTGTGGCTGGATATGGTTCGCGCAAGCGACTGTGCATCGCTTCTCTTAAGCCAATCTACAGTCTAATCTGTCGCTTGCCTTGCAGAAAAAAATGGCTCAAGAGATAAAATTCAGGGCGCATAGACGGAACGACGTATGTTACGAGTGACAGGTTGATGGATGACGAGCTGTCAGGCCGTGAGCCAATCTGGCGGTGGCGGCGTTACCGTGTTTGTGGTTTGTGTGTGCATGTATCCGCTCGAGCAAGCTTGTAAGTCTGGAGACGGGAGAGAGCGAGCCTGTCACCCACTCGGTAGGTCATGGCCAAACGGTCCATGTCATGGGCACCGCCCATTCTTCACCACCTTAAGTAGGTACAAGAAGACGCAGATCTATCTCTCTCCCTTCCCAGATCATCTTCTTTTGCCTCGTGTGTTCCATTGTCTTACCCGTTGGCAACTCCACCGGTGGTTGGACAGATTGACGACAAGTCATCCACTCGCATCTCGTGTAATCCACCACAAGGCACAAAGTTGGGATAACAATCAACAACACATTGTTCGCCAGACCATTCCATCTGCTTCGCGAATCCCGGTGTCCTGTGGCCTCGTTTATTACATCCAGAACCGCCATTGCCATTCCACTCTTTTGTTTCCATTCTCTTGCTAGTGGTTCACATCTTCCGACAGACATACCACTTCTGACGACTGCAGGCAGCTCTCAACATTACATTTCGATTTACCAAAAGGACCAGCAAGACTGACTCTCATCCGACTTTCTGCTACTGCTGCTAAACAGCAAGACTTACCTTTCTTTATTGGTTTACTTCCATCTTTTTCTTTTTTTTGGTCATCAGTCATTGGGGTTAAAGATGCATGTCTCGCATATCTTGACGTTGGCCGTGGCTCTCGCGGCCGAGACCGTCTTGGGCCACATGAACATGGCCGACCCGCCGCCGCTCCGGTATAAGGGCAACCCCAACGCTGTCAAGGCCGGCAAGGTCGACTCGGACATCACCAGCCCCAACACGGCAGCGACTTTCCCTTGCAAGGGAGCCCTCCCAGACCTCGACGACCCTGTCGCCGGAGCCCCCGTTGCCACCTGGTACCCGGGCGAACAACATACGGTGCAGATCGTCGGCGGCGCATCTCACAACGGCGGTTCTTGCCAGCTGTCGCTGTCCTACGACAAGGGTCAGACCTTCACCGTCGTCTTCAGTAAGATCGGCGCCTGTCCTACCGACCCCAACATCCCCTTCACGCTGCCCGCCGACACCCCCGCCGCCGACAAGGTCCTATTCTCCTGGTCCTGGATCAACCACACGGGCAACCGCGAGTTCTACAACAACTGTGCCGTCTTGACCATTGGTGCTGCCAAGAAGAAGCGAGCTGCACCGGCTGTTGCTTTCAAGGATCGGCCGCCCATGCTCGTCGCCGACATCTACCACGTTGCTGGTGCGGCCTGCGTTAAGGAGGGTGTCGATGCTCTATACCCTGAGCCTGGTCCAGACTTCGTCAACGTCTCCAGTTCGGCTGCGCTCCCCGATGACTGCGTGTCGGGTCAGCCTCTGACGGCCAACCCGGTAGTCGGCGGTAGTGGTGGTCTTGCAGGAGGAGCTCCAGCGTCGGGATCGGCCAGTGCCCCTCCTGCGGGACCAGGAGTCACTATGTCGTCGCCCTTTGGGACGAGTTCGGCGTCTGCGTACGTACCTTCTCCGTCTGCATCTGCGTCTGCGTCTGCGTCTGCTTCTGCTTCTGCACCCGTGTCGGCTACCGTGAAGTTGCATACATCTCCCTCGATGTTCTCATCGCTGCTGTTGCCTTTGCCAAACCCATCGTTGCCGTTGCAGATTTCGATCTCGTTCTCTTTTCCGACGCCTATCGCTCCGTCGCCTTCCCCTTCTGTTTCTGCATCTGCTTCTGTTTCTTCCCTGGATGGAGATAGAAAAAGCACCTTAATCACGTTGACAAGGTCGACGACATCTCTGTCGCCTTCTGCGTCTCCTTCCACTACTGAAACGGCGGCTGTGCCGTCCTCACTCGTTGTGATCCCGATCATTACAACTACTACTTCCCGCCGAAACCATACCACAACAACGACAACCAGATCCCCGCCTAGCAGGCCTAGCGGAACCATCACGTCTTCTTCCATTTCCTTCACCACTTCTCAATCCACCATTCTGTTAATATCTAGTTCATCATCACCCAGCCCTGGCGGCACTTTCATAACATCCTCCACAGCGTCCTTGTCCAAAACATCGTCATCATCGTTATCGTCTTCTTCGGGTTCAGGAGTCGCTCCGACTAACACGCCGACTCCGACGCCCAGCTCCCCCAACTCAATCCCCAGCAGCGCTCTATCCTCCGCTTCATCGTCGTCGCCATCAACGTCACCGTCGTCGACGCCGTCGTCGTCCGAGGTCGTGGGTCTCCCATCAAAATCTTCTACCGTGGCCGCCGTACCCCCGTCAGCCACACCATCGCCAGGTAACGGAGGAATTCAAGGCGCTCTATCCGGACCCTGTACACCCGAGGGCGAATGGAACTGTCTCGCCGGCGGCGTATCTTGGCAGCGTTGCGCCTCGGGGCTCTGGTCGGCCGTTATGCCTATGGCGCCGGGGACGACCTGTACGCCTGGCCAGAGCAGCAACCTGAGCAAGAGGTCGAGCAATATCAAGAAGAAGGGACCTGTTCGCCGGCGCGACCCGGTTCGGCGCAGGGCCCAGGCTTGGGTGGCTTGGTAAATGGTATCGATTTCGGCCAGCCTAGAGCAACATTTGCTCGAAATGGACCTCCGGTTTCGACAGCTGACAAGTTACGAAGGATGGAAGAAGAAATGAAAGATTGTGTTTAAGGAAGAAGAGATTGATGAATGGAAAAGTTCATCTGGAGAAAATTACGCAAACGAAAGGAGAGGAAACATTTTTCAGAGAAGGGATGCATTTGCTTCTTGTTACGAAACCACTTACTCAACGAACACACTTTTTGGAGGTGCTCCGTTGGCTTCACTTCTTGTACATATTATTCTTTTTCACTTTTTTGCCATTCCGAGTTTTTGGAGTTTGGTATCAGCACATACATTTAGAGAAAGACGAGGGGAGAGAGATGGGGGCAGTATGGAAGAAGAAGGAGAAGACATTATACCACGTTAGATGATATCAGGGGGGGGCAGGGCCTGATCCGAACAATATGAACGAGTTGAACTATACCACCAAAGCCTCTACTTGTGTGATGTGAGGGTGTATATGATCTATTTGTCTTATCTAAAATACATATGATTGGCCTTCAGCGACGTTAGCTGGAATTAGTAGAATTGGTCGCGGCCTGGTCCATCGTCGCATTGTCACCTGCCGCGGCGGCACTCTCAATATGTCCATTCGATCAGGGCTCGCCTGGGGCGACTTGTCACCGGGGTGTACTCCAGGACCATCTATGGCAACCCGAAACCTTTCCCTTCCCTTAACCGCCGTAAGTTCGTGCTGTTTAAATCCCATACACGTTTGGCGCCTCGAAGACAAAAAGGGGGGAAGAGGACTCGGCGTCGTTGAGCCATTGACAGATAGACTAGCCCTAGGTCATCCAACTAGAGCTGCCTGAGGATCCGAGCATTGCATTCTTCCATTACCGTCATACAGTTCTTCTTCAAATGAAATTGGCACAAACATGAAATACAAAGCCGCTCGTGATGTAACCCGCAACCAAACAGGTCAACCCCTTCATCAGGCGCATCTTGCATTTGCCGCCCAAGGGTAGTTCCATGGTTTTATTCAAACGACCATGACAAGGAGCAGGAGGGTGAATAGCAATGGGAGAATCTTCACCAGCACCGAGAATCGCCCCTTCTCTATCACCGGGCATGACTCGTCTGCGAGACAATAGTTGATCCGAGCCGAGGTCAGGGCCGACAGCACCAGCCACTGGCGCAGCAGCATGACCACGAACGCCAGCAAGAGACTCCAACCGCTATGTATGGGCACAGTCAGGTAGTCGGATGGCCAGTCGAACCGCTGGCCGGAACTGCCGTCATCGTTGCACTGTCTTACCCAGTCCTGCGCCAGGCGGATGGCCACCATCAGGATCAGCCAGAGCAGCGAGCTGGCGTAGGCTTCGCGCACATGGTGGCAGCCCGCGGGATAGCACAACGCTGGCGGGGGGAAAGCACGAAATGTGGTTTCCGGTTGGCGGCCGATGAGGCGCAGGAGACGGGTCTCGGCACGGGAGAGAGGCTCCGCTAGGACGTAGTAGGCCGGGCTGACGACAGCGTCGTGGAAGGAATCGGGCAGTCTCATTTTGAAAGGATTTGAAAGTGTTTCTGAGTGTATGTGTTTGTATACGAGACTGTATGTTGTTCGTTTCAGGGAGCCAATGCAGAGGAATATATAGGTAATGTGTGTACAATCTAAATCTATCTCCGAAAGTATTGCTAGCCGATCTATGAAAGAGGGCACCCAACTGAGAATATAGTTCTGGCCATCCAAGGAAACTTACAATACTGAGCTTCGGGTTTTGCATGAACCTGGCATTGGTTATCCAGTTGCCAGTGGTTGATGCAACATCTTCGAAACCCGAAGATGCATCTCAGTTTCCGACACGAGATAGTTTGCAGGCCGAAATAAGCAATTCTGATCTGGCAGGTTTGGCTCAGTGTGGGAAGAAGGTATTTTATAGTTTTACATGATATTTGAAACCTTGAATATAAGCTACACAACGGTATTACCATTCCGACCCAGTCGGATATCTTAGATGTGTTCGAGGCCAGCACTGCGAGAACGGCCCAGACGATGTCCAAACCATTAACCTGGACCAATAGAACGAAACGCTGTCGGCGACGCTTCCGACAGACAAGGATGAGAGCCCCGAATAATAAACTCATCTCCGTTTGCGAAAACAAACCAGGGGGACCCACCGCAAAAAGCTACTAACGGCAGTTGGAAGGCGCTCTCGAGACTGAATACGAGTGGAATACGGCTACCCACGTTCTTTTCGCCGCATCACCTATCACGGAGACCAACTTCCTCCGAAGCTGGAGGTTATCAAGTTAATAATCGATGATCGGGTTATAGACCTTATATATGTATATATACTATAGATATCTTGTCAATGAATGATACCGAGTGGGTAGATTCGTGACTCCAATTGGACACCGGAATTGATACCGCAGCTGAGCACCCCGGCCGGGGCATCATTACTTGATTGGTTTGATAGCTGCATGACTGCGTCGCAATTTGGGGTCGTACAACTGCGGCTGGCGAAACTCAATTAACTTCACGTCAGCAGCCCCCAACGTCAGGAGTCAGTCCTAGGGGGGCGGAAATGAAAAGTTAATGGCGTCTGATCTTCGCTCGCTTTCTTTCCCTTAGCTTTCCCGCTGCGTAACACGTTTTCATCTTTCATCCTACTAGGCGGATGACCTAGTAGGCATTGCGACGACGCGTGAAGAGTCAACAAAATAACGCGTCTCTACCCTTTTTCGACAATGTCCGACCTTACCTCCAGCGTGGGAGCGCTCACCACGACATTCACCCCAACCGTCACCAGTTGTAGCTCGGTCTACATCCAGGTAAGGGTTCATGAACGGCCTTCGTGCGTGCGCAGGCGAGCGCAGTAAAGAGCAGACCGCTATCTGGGTATGAGATTCTCTGATCGCTCCGCTGACTCAACAACATCTGCTGCTCAGGACAACTCTGCCGGAGGCTACTTCTTGAAATTTGGAACCGTGGGAGTGGCTTCAACATCCTCATGCTTTCCACCCAACTTTGCGCCACTGGGCTACTATTCCCCAGGTGTCTGCCCTGATGGCTACTGGAATGCCTGTCAGGCCGGTATCGATAAGACGGCGACAGTAGCAACATGCTGTCCACAGTAAGAAGTCTTTTCCCCGCGTGTTTTACATTCTTGGTTAATGATTCTGCAGGGATTACACATGCAAGAAAGATCGAGCCACCGATGACCTCCACCAATGTCAGTCCAAGTTCGAGCAGGTCTCGTGGATATCTGTGAGTCAGTGCTACACCAAAAGCGGCACGCCCGAGCTGCCCTGCGGCCGGTTCGTGACCACTACGTACACCTCCGGCGACCATATCTTCGCGTACGGCATCAACATACGCCGCGCCGGTAGCGACCCTGCCTGGAGCGGCGCTTCGACTGACCCAACGGCGGCTGTGGCGAGCACTGCTGGACCAACAGGCACGAGGGGTAGTACCGATACCGCGCCGGCGAATACAAACCCCTCGAGCCACACGGGCGATGGGGCAAATTTACAACCCTCGATCATTTCAACTCCGGCACAAGAAAGTGGCTTAAGCTCGAGTGCCAAGATTGGCATCGGTGTGGGCGTGGCACTTGGCGTGCTTTTGGTCATCGGTGCTATCTTTGCGGCGTACTTGATTGGGAAGCGCGGTCGACGAAGACGAGAAGAAGAAGAAAAAGAAGCGCAACAACAGACACAACCTCGAGACCAGGCGTACATCGCTCCTGAGACGCAAGGGGAAGAGTGGAAGGGCCCCCCAGGACAGGCTGCGGAGCTCGGTCCTTCCGGGTACGATGGGAGCACGACGTACGGCAGCGGCTACAGCCAACACCAGCATTTTGGTGTCAATAACAGCAATACTAGCCCATGGGCATACGAAATGGGCCCCTCGGAACGAGGTCCGGTGGAGATGGGATCCTCGGAGCCCATATCCTCGGAGCTGGCCAGCCATGAGCACAAGAGTAGGGGCGTGAGCACTACCCTCGGACCATGGCGGCATCAATAGTACTGAACATTTGACGAGCATTTCATTCTCGGGAAGAAGCTGGACACACGCCCTTACTTTCAACAATTTACCATATTTGAAGTGGCTCCGGGTCGATACTCGGATCATCTTCAAGACCGTCTTATCCCAAGCTACGCGCGCCCTCTAGCACACCACACAACCGCAATATCACTCAAAATTTCATTCGGGACTCAACATTGTCATTTCATTTACTTTATATGTAATGTATAGCAACGCAGGAGCATGTACAAGATGAAATGGAGCATATATGTATAGGAGTGTACTATAGTAGGGTGCTAGATGAACGGGGCGGAAAGGGATATACAATGTTTCAGACCAAAAGCCAGGGTCCGTTTGCCCCCTTTCATTACCGACATCACAACTCTCCTAATTAGCCATACACAATGGTGTCCCGCTTCCCCATGTCGGGCCTCGCCTTGATCGCAGCCTCATCCTCGGTGCCCGAGCGCACGCGTCGCACGAACTCGTCCGGGTCGAACTCGACGCCGATCGGGTTGTCCACAAAGGCCGGGCTGACCATGTAGGCCCTGGCCTCGTCGGCCGTGTCGAAGCTGTCGACCTGGAACTCGATGCGGTTGCCGTCCGGGTCCTGGTAGTACATGCTCATGGTGACGCCGTGGTTGACGCACCAGTAGGGCTTGATGCCGCCGCCCGGGGCCGCCGCCCGGTACTCGTAGGCGTCGGCGAGGTCGGCCAGGGTGGGGAAGCCGAAGGCGACGTGGTGCATGCCGACCTGCGGCCGGGCCGGGTCCTTGGGGTGCGCGTTGTCGTCGACGACGATGGCGATGCGGTGGTGCTCGTAGTCGTAGCTGAGGAAGCACATGCGGTCGGTCTGGTGGCTGACGGTGGCGTTTAGGACGGTGAGGTAGAAGTCGACCATCTTTTGGAAGTTGGCCTGGGTCGTGATGAGGACGACGTGGCACAGGGCCTTCGGGGCGACTGGCTTTAGGGCGGTGCTGTTGCTGGACGACATTGCGAAAATGGACAAATCGATGGGGATTTGTGTATTTATCTGATATGGGATGTCAAATTGCAGGAGTGTAGATGATCAGATGCTTGGGGAAATGTTTTTGACAGGCGACATCATCGCTTCTATATAGGGAGCCCATTTCTATGGAAGACGGCAAACTTAGAAGCAGGGTCGGATTGAAGATAGACCCCGATGTAGTAGGGCTGCCGCGGCCGTGTCTGCAAGGTCGGAAATAGTGACACCGGTTGTAAGCGCTGTCTCGGTCGTAAGAAGGTGATTTGTCGTCCAGCCGTGTTGGAAATGCTGGTCAGATCATTGCAGTGTGTGGTTAAGTAATCGATAATTACGTTTTGGTAAGCACAAGTTGCTCTCACTGTCAGCAACCGCGCGGGGTTTGGTCAGCTTTCTTTTGGAATGCATCGGAACCCCGACCAGATCGGCCCCCACGAACTGTAATCCTTGGCGAGGGGGGAAAAGAAAGTTCGCCGACTCTTAGCCAACCTTGCATCAAGGCCGAGCTAACTAACTCATGTTAAGCTTTTCGAGCAGAATGGCCACGAGGACCCGAATACGCGGGTTGGAACGATTAAGCACAATCTCTCTCTCTCTGCCTTTAATACGTCGTATACATTGCAGATCAACCAGGCTAGCGCATCAAAACCGAATCACCCACTTTCTATTACACATGAACTTTGAACTCGAAAAGAAGCCATTGTACGATCAAGCACAATGTAAGACTGCCCACCTTACTGTCCCTATCATTACCAATAGCGGCGTTATGCAATGCTCGTGTGGGTAATCGGCTGGCCCGGACGGGTCGGAACATGGCCACGATATCCAGCCAGGTACATCATCCAGAGATTCGGGCTTTTGAATGTTCTCCCAATCGGCCGGAACTGGTTTCCATCGACCCCTAACATAGAAGAAGTTGACGAGAGCAATTCTTTGTATTCCATATTGAAACCTCTACGCCTCTACGCTGTACATATCCATTTCACTGGTTCTATCTGATCGATTGAGGCCTTCGCTTAAATTCGATGGGCTTGAGGTGAGAGAGCAACTAGTGGTGTCGGCCATCTCGAGATACCTCATGAGGTAGCGCGGCGTGCAGGTTGCAACCCTTTCCATGCTGACAAGGCCTTTGATACCCCAGCCGACCCGCTGCACCTCTGTGTGTGGAAGGAGAACATTGCCATGTCAGAATCATTGACGGCTGTTGTTGTTTCTGACCGAATGTGCCTCTTTGTTCTTTTCGTCGTTGACCACGGAAGGCGCCTGCGTTAGCGTTTTGGCAGCAGACTGATGTGCGAACACATGCTGTTGGTGGATTTGTCCATGATACCAAGAGACTATCGCCATCATGCAAGTCATGACAGTTACAAAATCGATAATAATAACTTAGACTAAACAGACTATATGATCGCCAGGGATGACACAACAACACCATATACATGGGAATGAAGCCTCCTATTCATACCCAGAGTATGGTCCTGACTCCCAAGCAAATTTCATCTATATGAGCAAGGTGTGTGTTGTCAAGTAGCTGAGAGTGAGTTATGTGTCGGTGGCATGTTAAACTGGCCACCCTTAGATATAGAATTGGTGAACAGGCTGTGCCAAGATTCAATTGTTTATATGAATTTACGGTGAACTTCATATCCACATTCAACTTCCGCAGCCTCATTGAATACTGGTCGACATAACGCGGTCTTTCAAAATGCCAGCTCAATAAGACTGGGTTCAATGATACCAACCCTTCTCCACTGAACATTGTCATTGTGCTGTACACAATTCATCACACCACGAAGTTCATCATCCACAGGACCACAACAGCAGGATCATTCATTCTCAACAAATACACCATAATGGATCCCGATGTTGAGAACATGGTTGACCTCGTCGTCATTGGCGGTAAGCAGAGGATTCGTCTCCCTCGAAGCATTTAACGATAGGCCACTAATTCCTGAGCTGCAGGTGGTCCAACAGGCCTACTTTGTGCTCTTCTGGCTCGACAATTGGGACTTTCTGTTTCTCTCATAGGTACGCACCCATACAAGGTCCCCGTAATCAACCGTCACGGGGTTTCCGATGCTGACAGCTTCAAGATGAAAACCCGTCAACGCTTCAAGCTGGTAGAGCCGACGGCATTAATGCTCGAACTCAGCAGTACCTCGAGATTGCCGGTGTACTCACAGATCTCCAACCGAAAGGCATCAGATGCGATAGTGAGTGGTTTACCCTTTTTGATTGCGCTCCCATGTTTGTTCCGAACGCATCAACTGACGCTTGTGTAACACCTACAGCCAGTTCAACCTTTGCCGAGGGAGCGTTTCAGTCAAGACAGAACACGTGGTGGACTACCCTCGAGCACTGCCACTATAAGAGCTTTCTACTCGTGGGCCAGTCCGAAGTCGAGAAGACTCTCCTGGACCAACTCGAAAACCATGACCAGAAGGCTTCTCCCATAGTCCGATTCGGGGAGCGGGCCACGTACATTTTGGAAAACGCACAGGGTGTCACCGTCACAGCCGTCGCAGCGACCGGTTCGGCCAACGACGGTCCAAACATCACGCGAGCCAGATTCGCCATCGGTGCGGACGGGGCCCGTTCCATGGTTCGCCAGGTCCTTGGCATTGACTTTCACGGGACGCAACCCGAGATGGTCTGGGCCGTTCTCGACACCTTTCTCGACACGGACTTCCCCGTTTGCCCGGAGATTATCAGCATGCAACTTGACGACCAGAACCGCGTCTTATGGGTTCCGCGTGAGAGGGGCATGTCCCGCTTCTACGTTCGACTTTTGGAAGGGAGAGAGATTATACAAAAGGCGGCCGAGGAGACGATCCGGGAGCATATGGCGCCATACCGGGTAGAATTCCTACATACGGAGTGGTTTAGCACTTTCGAGGGTAAGTTATCGAACTCAGAATGCCTTCCCATCAACCACTGACATCCCACCCCGCTTGACAGTCAAGGAGCGGATTGCGTCGTCGTTCGTAAGCAAAGACGGCAAAGGCCGCATCGCTCTGGCCGGAGACGCCGCCCATGCACACTCCATCAACGGGGCACAAGGTCTCAATACGGGGATCGCGGACGCCTTTGGCCTGATCTGGCGCATCGCACTGCTTTGCAAGAACGAGAAACGGGGTGTCCAGCCCGACAATTCTGGATACCGCTTTCAGTCTACAGGAAGTAACGGCAACAACTGCTTGGCCACCATTGAAGACCTCATGAAGACTTACGAGATCGAGCGGCACACCGTAGCTCGAGCCGCTGTCAGTGTGGCGGCCCAGCTCGTTCGCGATACGAGACACAGCGCCAAGCAATATGTTTCGTCCATCGAGAAGAACGCTGCATACGTTACTGGTAAGTTATCTTGACATAATTACCGATCTATAGTACGACAGAGGACTGACATATCCCACTTTACGTTAGGTATGGGCGTGGCCTACAACGGGATTGGATCTCCCCTGGTGGTCGAGTCAGAACAAGGCATATGGAAAGCCGGCAAGCGTTGCCCAGACTTCACGCTCACAAAGGCGCGTTACCCAACATGCGGCCACAAGTTCCCGGAACAGCAGCGACTGTACTCCATGGTCAGCTATGGCCGGTTCCTCGTCCTCGTCCTCGGCGATCGGGATGGACAGACAGCTGATTATGAATGGGGTATCTGGCACGTTCCCGATGTCTTTGTCTTGTTGCCACCTCGAGACCCTGCGACGAAGACAAATACCGCCGCTGATATCCGAGCCAACAACGAGAGCGGTAGTAGTGCGAATTTGAGTGCCGACTCTGTTGCTGACTACTCTGACACGACGGATTTGGTGTTCGAGTCAGATGTGGTAAATCCAGACGATTCCTTCGTGGTTGTCGTTCGACCCGACATGTACATTGGCTATGTAGGTGACTGCGGTGGAAGCCATAAGTACATGGACAATTTCTGCTATTGAAGTGGACAGATCGACTATGATGCACTCGGAGGGCTCTTCATAGTGTCATCGTTTAAGAAGATGCGTCGTGTTGGCCTATTACTAGCAGGCCCATCAAATGGCAAGGTTTGCTCATATTGCTTTCTTAACATGAAACCCTCGTATCTTCTGGTCATATCACGAGCTGCACCCAAGTTTCATACAGAGAGTTAGATAGCCTCAATTGAAACCTCGCGAAGGTTGAAACTGGTAAAATGGACTGGAGAAATCAAGGGAAATGATGTGTAGATTGCCTGATCTTGGTTTGGTTGTGAGTTTGTCCGTCCATCTCCTACTTGATGAGTGAAGTGTGACCTTTGAGTCTGGTGTCGAATTGGTTCATTACTTTCTGTTCTAGTATATCAATTCTGCCTCTCTCAGCTGTTGGAGCTCATCGCGCCCTACTATAGTCGTAAGCCAGCCCAGCCGCAACCACTGGTTACAGCTTCGCCATTCCGACTACGGGCACGTTGGTCACACCGCAGTGGTTCCTTAAGTTCAAATAGATCTTGACAATTCGGTGGCTGAATGTATATTCTGCGGCCGGCCCTGCAGTTTCATCGATGCGCTACTGCAATACAAGCTCATACCACGCTTAGACTATCGGGTCGTCAACCCCTGGAAATTCAACCCCAAACGTCAGGAAAAACAGCACGGGAAACCACGTGAAGAATGCCAATATCTGCCCAAACCCAATATCCGTCTCCGAAGTATGCCCTTGCCCGTCCTCAATGGCCTTGGTCCGGATATACATCAACATGACCCATTCCACGAGCGCCAGCAGGATACAAGCCACGCGAAAGAGCAGCCCCGCCTGCCGCAGGCGCACCCACTTGTGCTTGACGCACAGCGAGACGACCCCCAAGCAGGGCAGGGCCGTCGTCAGGCACGCCACGGCCAACGTGTACTCGCCCGCCTGTTCGTACAAGAAGTCGCTCACCCGCACGTTGAAGCGCCCGCCAAAGACGAAGCGGACAGGCGACTTGCGGCCCTGCTCGCCGACGACCCAGATGACCCACGCCACGGCGGCGCATAGGAGGCACACCAGCACCGTCAGCACCCTGGACAGCATGAGTTGGCGGAGACGGCGGCGGCGGCTGCCGAGATTATCCAATACGGTGTTGTGTCTCTCCAAGTGCAGGGAGTGTGCCACCATCACCGGCAGGACGGCGAACGCGGGGGCGAGGGCCAGTAACCGGTACTCGTAGATGTTGGGCAGGCGGAGGTCGCTGCGGACGGTGCTAGGCGCGGCGCGCTTTTCGGCAAAGGTGACGGCGGCGGCGATGGCGATGGAGATGGCCATGATCATGGTGGTGGTGTAAAAGGCCGCGAAGGATTGCTCGGCGCGTCGGGGGCCTCCTTCGTGGTAGAAGGTACAAAAGAGTGCGCAAAGGAGGAGTTGGATAAGGTAAGATGCCATCACCTGTGGGGAGCGGGTAATTGGAAGTTAGTGTTTGTCTGCATTGTTACGGAGAGGCAGCGTCGAGGAGGACGGGGGAGATATTCTTACACCTGGTCCGGCAACATCGGGATTGCCAATCGTCGTCAGGTCTTCTCGTAGCAAGCTGTGACACTTAGCCCTCGGACTGTGGACGACAGTGTAGTAGGGCTGGGCGCGCGTAAGGTGCGTCTTGTTCCCTCTATCACGCGCGACCGCGATCGCCGTTGCGTTCCTGCAGAAAGCGATCGGGCTCTTGGGGTAGTGGCCCCTGTACCACCACTGCTCTATCTCGCAATCCTCTGGGATCCTCCTGCCCGTCTCTAGGTTGGGGCGAAAGCCCTTACGGATGTAGCCCAACACATTCCGGGGGTCAGCGGAGCAGAAGTCGAGGCTCTTGTCCTTGTTGACGGCCTGCAACACGAAGTTGAGGTCTTCGCAGTTCTGCGTGGCGTCAAAGTCGCCCCTGAGGAGCTGTTTGACCCAGTCGCTCTTGAACTGACAGCCAGAAGCAGCGCGTCCTGTCTCTTGGCTGGATAAGGGAGGAAAAAGGAGTAGCCATGTAAAAGTGAACGCCCTCATGTTGGTGGGTTTCGACTGACAAGGGAGATTGCTGGATGTGACATCTAGTCAAGCGGAAAGATTGGAGAGGCATCATTCATGTGCTGTCTCTAAATACTAAAGCAAAACGTTTCTGCCTGGTCAGGAACAGGCTCTGCCCCCGAAATTGCATTTCTTTTGGCCCTAAAATGTTGCATAGGATAACCCCAAATGCTGACTGCGCAACCAAGGCCTGATAAGCACTTCTAATCTCCGCGCTATAGGAAGCTGACCAGGAACGGTTTCATGCCAAAAGTAGTGACCGCAGCCTTATGCCAAGTGATGAAAGATCTAGTTACTACCCGGGTTCGACCGGCTCAGATCGGGCCAGGCTGGTCCGCCGTAGAGAGAGACCCTTAATTTCATCCCCCACGCATTGAGCGTGCTATGTGACATCGGCCCAACGGATCTTACGATCGCAAGACAAGGCTGCGGGCTGCGCGGTGGCGTGCGAATGCATGTGTCATAAATCAGTATCTTTCGCCAGGCTGTCTATATCACGTAAATTATGATTCATGGTCTCCTCCCGAGCTGTTTCAGCCACCTTTCCATGTCCGCCACAATGTGCTCCGCCAGCGTCGTGTTGAGCACAATACACACCCCCATCCCAGCAACGCTGACGGGGGAGAACTCGATGGAGGCCGCGGGGATCTCGGCGCTCTGACCAAACTGTGTATGGTCAATCGACCATCTCTGGTCATTGTCGTCACTTCCGGGCCTACTGCTGTTACCACAAGGTAGGTCACGTTTCCCATGGATGGAGGCAGGTACGGCTGGGTTATGTCGGGCAACAATTGGATCTTATTGCTAATATGTTAAGGGGAATTTATAGGAAGGAAGTCTTATATAAGTATATATATACGTATTTAGGCGGGGATAGGGGTATAAGGTAGTGCGATGCCTAATTAGGAAGGGGGGCTAAACCCAGGAGGCCGGACAGCGCTTTCTCGATTACAGCGATACCTTGATACCTGCGACATCATGACCTATACCATGGATCATCCCGAAAATCTGGGACTTAGGATAGCTTCTCAAGTTGCTTCCAGAGCTGTTCCTCCACTACAGCAATGTTCCTGCCGCTATAGTCACCGCTGGAGTCGATGCTGGGAGCCAGACCGGAATACGGCACCTCACGGACCCGCACATTGGACGGCTGATCCTTCTGCCCGAACTGCATAGCCTCGACAATGTTGCCATCCCCGTACTGCGGCAGCGTCATCAAGTCAAGCATGACCCGGGCGCACTCGGCGGGAGTCATGTTCATGTCCTGCTCGCGGACCTTGTCGCGGCAGTACTCGTGCAGCACGGCGGGCGTGAACGTGGTGGCGGGACACATGACGGCGACACGGACGCCTAGCCTCTGCCGCATCTGCGCCAGGCTCTGCGCGAAGCTGACGAGCCCGCCCTTGCTGGCGTTGTAGAGCGGCGTGCCGATCGAGGGGAGGTAGGCGCTGAGCGAGGATATGAAGAGCAGGTTGCCGGGGATCTTGTTTCGCAGCCAGTAGTCGATGGCAATCTGGGCGAAGCGGATTGGTCCCAGGAGATTGACAGCCAGGGTCTTATAGCTCCCAGGACAGCCGTGCGGATCGTCTTCTGAGAAAATGGTGGTCCCGGGAGCGTGCCAGAAGGATGAGCTCGGAGGTTCCCTGAAAGCCATCATTGTTAATTCGGAGACCCCTGAGTGCGCAGCAACAGTTCGGTTGCTTTCACAAGGGATGCTTGCTCACCATATTCCCGCACCAGGACACAACAGATCTACCTTTCCGAAGGCCTTCAGCGCAAAGTCCCACGTGCCTTGTATTTCGGACCAGTCGGACTGGTCCATGCGATGATACAAGGCGGAGGTACGGCCATCGACAGGCGGCGGGTGCGGAAACCGTTGGATGGTGGCCTCGGCCTCGGCACGCAACGCAAGATCAGCGAATACTACAGAGCAGCCAGAGTCCAGCAAGGTCCCTGCAAAAGCATGATTGATACCTTATTGCTCAAATTAGTGATGGAGAAGTCAGACCTGGGGGATCGCAGCCACTTACCGCTACCGGCCCCGGTGACGATGGCGACTTTGCCCTGGAGGTTATAAGCAGACATGATGGGTATGGGTCATCTTTCACAAGCTCTCCTCAAACTGAAGGTGGTAACTAAGTAGCGATTTATATAATATGCGCTTTCATGTCATCGAAAGCAAACCAGGAGAGCCCACGTGTGGTCGGCTTACTCATGGTTCGTTGAAAGTACCATCAATTCCCGAATAGGGGTTAGGCCAGGCAATTCGGCAGGAAAACCATTGGCGAGAAATTGAAATGCAAGAAAGTTCAGTAGTTCGATAGTACACTCCAGGGAGGATCATAGCCCGGTCTCAGATCATTCCATGTCTAAAGGTCGTCAGACACATGGCAAGACTTGCAGATATCAAATAATTCACTCATTCGGCCGACAGTTGAGGTCAGATTGCCAAGATAGCCAAGAAACAATTTCTCTTATTTAGTACACCTCTTGACCAATCTGACGGCGCAACATAGTACACATGCAGACGTCATCAGTAATGCACATGTTATGATTCTGTCAGCAACATACATATTCCTTCCGCCCTTGGGCCTACACGTCCCTACTCCTCAGGCACTTTCACCCAGCCCTCCTTCTCGTTCTGCGCCTTGCTCCGTTGGGACCACTCGGGCGCCACATCAATACCGTCCTCCTCTTCCTGGTCGCCCTCTTCCTTGGTCTTATGCACCGTCGTCGGCTTGTGCTCCGCGGGGCTGTAGACGGTGTACAGTAACAAGGGCGTGGGCCCCGTGTTGATGAATTGGTGCTGTGTGCCCGCCGGCACGATGACGAGATCGCCCCCTTTCACTTCTTGCTCCTTGCCCGCGATCTGGGCAAGTCCTGTGCCCGAGGTGAAGGTCAGGATCTGGTCAACGGAATGAACCTATGAGGAAAGGTTTAGCAATGCTCACGAAAAGAAAGCGACGTTAGAACTTACCTCGTCGCCAATATCGCCACCTACTGGCACGGTCATGAGGACTAGCTGGCTGTATAACCCTGCATTAAGTATCTGGTCAGCACGATAACATATCCATCAAGTCCCTCTTGGAGGTAGGTGAGTCGCCATACCTGTCCACAGCACCCTGCGAAACTCTGAAGACTTAGACGGCAGTGCCGTGAGCATATCTGGGAAGTACTGCATCTCGTTCTTGGGGCGGTCGCTCGAGGGTGTCGAGAAGGAAGCCATTTTGGTGGTGCTGAAAGCGCGAAGGCTGTTGATTCTACTGAAATAATGGGATGCTGAGTGTGATGATACCACGGGAATCAACCTAGGACGCAATGTGAGTCGTGATGTAAGTGAGGAAGCTGAGCGAGACATGATGGAAGGATATAGAGATGATCCCCTGAGTTTCTTTGCTTATGTATATGAGATAAGCAGGGCAGGTGAATCACCATGCAAGTACGGAGCTTCTATGGGTTACGGCGACACGGAGAACGATCATTCGTAATGCATGAGCTGCAACTGGCAATGTGCATTGGGCTTTCTCGATCGATGGCGTCACGGCCTCGTCATACATTCCCGGAGCCCGGGCGCTTCGGGATCGACGCAGGGATCGCTCAAATCCGTCAATTGACATATAGTGGTACGATGTGGTGGGGCAATACGGCTGTCTGGGTTTAGACAGCTTCTTAGGCGAACCCCAGTCATGATTAAAACGGTACGTTTGAATGAAGGCTGAAGGACGAATGCCAAATTGGGAGTTGAGCTATCTGAACAAGTCCTAGTAGAGCCTCAATATCCATGACGTTCGAGAGAAAGTACATATTAGGATGGACTGACGTCGGAAAGTGGATATGACGGGCCCGGTCCGCGGACGCTAGTCGCCAAGTGCCGTGCTGGGATGCAGCTTGTTCACCACACCGGATGAAAGTCGGACGAACTATGAAAGACAAGGCGAACTCCCTACTCCGTTCAGTGGACAGGTATTGAGAAACGACACTGGTAAAACTGCATAGTATGGGTCATCCTCAGATCTCGTGCCCTTCCAACTCTTTCTGTGTCCACTCCCACACCTTGACGCCCAACTCCTCGTCCAGCATAAGACCAGATGGCTCAGGCCGGTAGCCAATAGGCTCGTAGTGGGCACCGTTGACGACGTCCTTGGCGGGCGCCGTAGCGGCCCAGAGCTGGTTCTTGACCCCCTCGGACACGGGCCGGACCACCTTGGGCGCGACGACAGTCTGAAGGTTGGCCATCTGCTCGTCGCCGGGCTCGCGGGTGAAGAGCTGTGTCGCGACCTCGCCCGGGTCGACGGACAAGATGATGAAGCGGGGCTTCTCGTCTGACTTCTCGCCTCCGTCGAAGTACTTGGCTGCCTGCCTCGCGTACAGCATGTTGGCCGACTTGCTCTGGATGTAGCGGTTGACGGGCTTGACGCCGCCACCGAAGGGGTCCTTGAGCGTCTCGAACTGTATCTTTTCGGGTCCCGCGTACTTCCATGCCGAGGAGGCCATGCTCACGACGCGTGTCGGGGTCTCCCGGGTGGCTGCAGTCTGGAGGAGCAAGGGGCTTAGGAGTTTCAGCAGCAAAGCGTGGCCTACGTGGTTGGTGCCCATCTGGATCTCGTATCCTTCCGATGTGGCCTTGGGTGGGCAACCCATGACTGGTTGTAAGACACTGTCAGTATTCCTCGTGTAACTGGTGTCTTAACTATAGTGACGACTACTCACGACCAGCGTTCAACATTAGAATGTCCAGTCTCGGTGAAGAGTTCAGTACTGCCTTGGCTGCTTTCTTGATCGAGGCGAAGGAGCTCAGATCCATCTCCAGGAAAGAGACATTCGCACCAGGAACTATTCTCTGGATCTCGGCAACCGCTGCGTTGCCCTTCTCGGGGCTACGAGCGGCCATATAGATCATGGATGGGTCATGCTTGGCCAGCTCCAGGGACGCCTCCTTGCCAAGGCCACTGTTGGCACCGGTGATGAGAAGAACCATCCCATCCAGTGAGTGTATATCACTGGATGGGCTGAACTGGACGCCCTTGGAAGCCGCCATCATGAAATAGTTATGTGATATGTGATCTGGTGCGGCAATGAAGGTAATAAACGAGAGAGCTTGTAGATAAGTTGGGATAGTAGAAGAAAATTGAAATCCAAAATCCCAGTAGCTGTGGAGGTTACTTATAGAGAACAGAGAAAAGGATCCAGGCTTCGGGAACAGGAACAAGACATGAACCCGTTAGCTGGTGCGTCTTCTCGAGTTGATGCAGTAGCCCCTTGCTGACCCTCATGTGGGTCCTCTGCGCCAATCAGACGTAAACCTTTCCGACGCAGCCAATCAAAGAACATGGTTTCCGACGAGACCAATGCCCATTAATCGCTCAGAACACTGGAATGGACAATGTTGGTTCATTCCCTAACTGGGTTTAGAGCAAACTGAAGCCCATACTTTCCACATATCGTTTGGCGATGGCTTCACGTAAAAAATCAGTCGCACTTGAAGATATCTACCGCTGTCCATCTTGTTTGAGCAGTCACATCCCCGCTCATGTGGTTTGCTCCAAAGGGTACCTCATTAGCATTTCATCACTGTCCATAATTGATGTGATGGCCAATCAGTTATTTAATTTAATGTGTTAAGCAGTTATTCAGCGAGTGACTTAGTTCGGTCGCGCGGTAGAAAAAAACCATCTACTGTCCCGAATTGCCCAACACTCTGACGTCAGAAACTCGAGGAAGCCTAGTGCATCACCGGCAGAGGCCTACAGTTAGTCACCTGTTTAATCAAATCGTTAGTCATGAGCGTTCAACAAGAGGGCGCAAGGGGTCATCCGTTCCACTTACGCAGCATTTGTGCTTGTGGGTACCGGGGATCGGACCACAGTTGATGTGGTGGCTTGGAGGGCAAGCCTCACCATTGGGCTTCTTCTGTTAAGCATATAGTTGATTAGTCTTGGTAGAGTCGAGTTGTATGAGAATGAGGGTCTCACGATGCAATCGTCGGCAGCCGCGTTGGTGGCGGCAAGGCCGACGATGACAGTTAAGAGCTTAGAGAACTGCATGTTGGCTTGGGTTTTGCTCGTCTTCTTAATTGGAGCGATGATGGTTTGTGAAACTACTGGTTTCTGATGTTCACTGAATTGCTTCTAGGCATCAGGATTTGATGTCCGCTCCTATTTATCTTAGCTCATTTATGTGTTACGTGAAAGGACTCTGAAGGAAGGTGCGGTTAGACCTGAGTCAATCTCCTTTCTTCTGTCCGGGTTAACCAGGCTGGCCCAGCTAAACTGAATCAATGACATCCACCATGTTTCGTGTGGCGGGCAGCCTGTCGCAACATCTCGCCGAAAGTGAAGGCTTGTATGCAGTAATATAGTAGTAATATAGCTTTGAGCAATCCTCACGTTGCCCATACACCAATCATCAATTGGCATGAGGTCACATGTGGCTGTAGTGCTGATTATCATCTCTCAAGTTGTCTGATTGAGGATCTGCAGCAAGCCACTCCTAACAACAGATACGCCGTAAATAACTTGGATCAACTTGCAGGTGCAGATGCAACTCATGTCGTGCAACGGCTGTGCGTTTCATGGTATGGTTAGAAGTGGTAACTCGAATCCATCTCTCTCCTCGTAATAGCCCACTTATATAGCTCTGATGGCTGCGTGGATGACCAGCACCGGTGTATGATCCTGGCCACATCAAAAAGACATGCAAGAAGTGAGAGTGTCGGTATGGGGTTATTAGGAATGTAGGAGTCATTCCGATAAGAAAGATGCCATGGTCGATTCTAAGGTCTTCATTAACCAAGCGTTACATCCGGGTGGCGACGGCAAGCGGTCAGAGCAAAGCAAAGATGATTGCATACCCAATGGGTACGCGGACATGCATTTTTTGTTAGCTTGGTGTTGGGGGTTTTGCAGGCAGAGGTCAAGTAAGCGTGCTACCCCCGAAATTTACGAGCTATCCCTATTTTGAAGCTGGCAGGCCCAGAATAGGGGTCGCTCCTGTACTCAACCCTCAGCGCGTGATATCTATTTGGCTGGCTCACAATCATTCCAATTCTCTATTTTGATGGCCAATCAAGTTTATTTGTTGTAGTTCTGTCTCAATCTAAAAGAGTGTGTATCGTAGTAGGTACGCTACCAAGAATCGCGCATCAATTGCCTGTGTGCCTAGCCTCAGAATGGGTCTTGTGATAAAGGCGATCGGGCCGAAAACTTTCTCTGAAGGAATTATAGATTTCGGTATTCTCTGATCCCTCCAGAGTGTTCTCTGCTCTATACAACCTTAAATCGAAATTGCTGACCCCTACTTGGTTGTATCTAACCCTGGCACTGCGCAGCCGTTTGCTATAGTCTCATCAGATGTGCAACGAGTCAGCCTAGATGATCATATTTGATGTAATAGAAAGAGAGTTGCAACTTACGCAGCACTTGTGCTTGTCGGTGCCGGGAACGGGTCCGCAGTTGATGGGGCGTTCGAGGCCGCAGGCGTCGCCCTTGGGCTTTCTCTACACCGTGGGAAAGAAAACTCCTTGTTAGCAACGTCACTAATACACTAGTGTTGTGGGAAGAGATTCTTGATCATGGTGTGGTGCACGGAGGGGGGTGAAGTGAGACAATCTTACGATGCAGTCGGCGCTGGAGCCAGTGACAGCGAGGCCAACAACGACCATGAGGAGCTTGGAGAACTGCATGTTGAAAGTTGTGGGTGCACAAGGCGTATCTTGGGATGTGTGAGTGAGTGGTGTTTAGTTCTTAGTGATCAGTGTTGCTTGATATTGAAAGTGTGATGGTGAACTCTGTGACTTTTGCCAGCTTTGCAGACGATGTCTTGCCCTTATTTATACTCCAGGTCTAGATATTCTTACCAGGGTTTTGGTCATGTTACTCTGATATGAGACGTCATCTACGTGCTATAAACGAATCGTATACTCTAGATCTTGCATCGGGTTTCATCAGGTCGCCGACGTTTCCACCTCAATGCGTTGTCTTGTAGTCGTGGTTGACGTCCTCCTCTCTAGTTGAAGACGCGGCATACACCCAAATCAGGACTAGAGTGCTCAACGATTGGAGATGACCAAGTGCTTACTTGCACGCTCAGGCTGTGTACGAATCTGTTAGGGTGTGCTAGCACAGTTAAATGCACATTGTCCAGCATGTTGCTGCATCCGTCGAAACAACAAAATGCATATTTGCATATTTGCTGACTCCTCGAAGTCGGTTCAGGGGGTATCCCTCATCTGAACGCCACAATGGCTGGGGTGATGTTTCATTTCGGGACCGATGGTATGTCTACTGCGGGGGCAGTGCAGATGCATTTTGCATATTTTCCGGAAGCCACTGGTATTACAAGAGAGTAATACAGGGTCATACTATTGGCCCCAAAGACATGTATGGCTGTAGGCCCTTGACTGGAGCTGTACTATATCTATGGCGTGCGAGGTATAGGAGGGGAAAGGACACTGCATATACCTGGAACCCACTTGTGCACACTAATGCTTCCGGAGACCAGGGGTCAGCATCTAGGCTTGGCGCGGGCAGCATACACACGTCAGCCCCGATCCAGCCTACCCCATACCTTCAACGTTGATAGGTTGCCATGGACATGATCTGTCAACTTTAGGAGTCTAAGCTTTTGTGGCGCAACGGGAAAGCAGTCGAAGGCGGGGCTACATTTACCATTGCGTCTTGCAACAAAACACATCGTTACTGCATTTTCGTTTTACTTGTCTCCAACTTCCACCCAATTGCTCAAGGATGGGATGAGAAGGATATGAATCTGACATTTGCTCTAATACAAGTCCAAAAATAGAGCTCATACCAACAATTGGATCCAAGTTTTTGAATAGGTCCTAGGTAATAGGATTGATATTCGTTCGGTAGGACCAGAGCTAAAACGGGATCTAGACTCGATACAGCCAAGACCAGTCGATCCCGCCTTTCCATTGGGGCGCCCGTCACTGGATCCGGGGACCTGGAATCCTTCGCTCGGGATTTAATGTCGAGAGCATGAGCCGCGTCATGTCTTTCATTGGTCAACAAACCCTAGTTGAATCCCGAGAGGGACACGCTGTTATAGCAACCGACAGGATGTAAAGGGCTTTGCAAATGGAGGCAGTCGATGCTAAGCTTCTTACTTCTTTTCTTAGCGCAGTCAAATAAAGCTTGGCGTGACTATAATCTATCCTTGAAAGCCAGCTTGACCCTCCCTATCGTACAAGAGACATCACCAATGATGATTTGACTCATTGATTGGACATTTGTTGGATCGGCTATGCATATCGCTAACATTCATATCTCTTCACGTTGTGAGGGCTATTTATGACGCGGCATAGTAAGCACTTTCGCCATGATGCATAAGGCCGGCATAAAAGGCCTAGGTAGTAAAACATATGCCATGTCATCTTGTTGGCCGATCTGGTTCTACCCAATCAACGAGGCGGCAAGCATAACCAAGCCACCAAAGCTGTCCATGCCCGAGAACCACTCCTCCCAGTCTGCTTTTTGCCGGGAGCGAACGCCCCCATCTCCGGTCTCGCAGACTTTGATGAGATCGCCATTCATTGCCATCCCATAGTCTGTCTGCGCCCCCAAGTCCCTCTCAATCTCCATCATCCACTTGGCAGCGGTGTCTGCCTCCCACAGCTGCTTCCTGGCCGGTAGCGTCGGCAAGATCAGACCGTCTGCTCGTATGTCACACATAGCTGCTGGCTCGAAAACGACCACCATGTTCACGATCTGATTGAGGATGCACAATCTATGAGAGAAATCAGCATTCGTCACTATTCTTCATTTTAGGTTGTTAAATGAAACCATCTGTGAATTGGGTATAGGACTCACCGTCGCCCAGATTCGACGAACATCCAATGTCTCCAAGTGGATTCCGGGGTCGTAGTGCTAAGAGCAGATTGCCGTCCGAAGTCTATTCTGTTCAGCTCCAGGGACATTGTCTGAACAAGTATGGTTAATACATGAGATTAAGAAATATGACTGTATGTAACAGAGACTTAGAATCTTTGCACAACACTTACAATGGTTGTCATGATCAATAGACCATCAACGGAATTATCTTCCGTCTCGCCTTCCCCGACCCGCACGATTAAGTATATCGAAAGAGCCTGTAGGGCAGCAATTATCTCCAGATGACCCAGCTGCGATGGCTAAAGTGATATCACGGATCAGTAACTCGTATCCAACACCTTCACGTTCGTTTCTTTTTACGTACCGCTTGATTTAGACGTTCGCACTCAAGGCGAACGTTCCTCCAGAACAACTTCCGGTTCCCATGAAGCCCCGAGCCCAGGATTTGCATTAGACTGACGCAGTTTTGCAACGACTCTGAACCGATATCGGAGGACGCCATTTGCGGGTGGATGAAGGGCGGGAGCGAGTTGTCCCGCGTCATCATGAGCGTGTACGATTTTAGGGTATGGTAGATGAGACTAGCAACCCTTTGCGCTCCCGTCTTTATCTTAGGCTGCCGGACGATGGACCGATTATTGCTGCTCGGCGATCGTGGAATTGAAAATACATAAGGAATAGAGACGGCTCTCGGCAGCGGAAACGGCTGGCTTAGTTGAAATGCGCTCGACAGATAGGTATATGTTGAGTTTTCCAATGCGAGAGTCTGAGTAACCGCGTTGTTGGTTGGTGATTCAAAAGAACCGAAGACGTCAGCATCCTTGGGCGTGGCCCAGTCGAATGTTGCTGCTCCGAGGCTTCCAGGCGCTGCATCCAGTGCCGCCATGAAGTCGTAGTCAATATCAACGCTGTCACCGTTATCAGCGTCTTGGACCGCCGTGTCTGCAGTCGGTGTATCCTTCCTATAGGAAGACTCCGCTTTATCAGGCGAAGGGCTCAATGAAGAACCAGGAACTCGGTGTGTTCTGTCTCGGGCGTTGCTTCTTGGCCCCTGCGCTGAATAGCGGCAATCAATACCCTTGTTCAGGCATCGTGAGCACTCCGGCCGCTTCCGATCGCACCGTGCTTTCCCGCCGACGCACGCTAGGCAGGACTGAACTCTTGAAGCCTTGTCGCCTGGCGTTTTGGTTCGACAGTAGTACCCATGTCTCTTCAAGCTGGATACTAGAGACGCAAGCTTGTCAGTGAGCTAGACTTGGCTTGGTGTAAGGGCCAGTGGTCGCTAGGCGCCCAACGACTTACACTTGTCAAAGGGCTTGTTGCATTGCGGGCACCGCGCAATGGACTGGCCAGTGATGGCATCCATAATCAATAAATCCGATAAGTACAATTTGAACCGTTGACTTGAGTCTGTGTTTGTTACAGGTGGAGGAAGAAAGTACGTGAAACGGGCACCTGGACGTAAGCTTCGGAATTGGTAAGCACGCTGGCGCTAGCATTTGTCAGCTCCAAAAAGGCACAAAAGGGGGTCTGCAATAGGCTTGAGCCACATGTGCCACACCCAACGATGCTAAGCCACACCATTTTGAACTTCAACGGAACATTTTGTACCAAGCATGTCCAAAGACGCCGGCGCCCCTCTTTTGCCCCTATTATTTCGTACTTTGAGTATTTTTCGACAAATTTGTCCGGACCCGTGAGCACTTCGTCACTCAACGGGAAAGGGACATTTTGAAGTCGTCTCTAACATGGATTTGTCAATAGCGATGCAATATAACAGCCGGGGTGTATAAGAAGAGCCATAGCCAGCCAGCATACTTCTGCAAAAAGGAGCATTGAATAACAACAAAGCAAAGAGTTTCACTAGATTTCTCATTCTTAGATCTTCGTACAATTCCTAAACATAATACCCAGAACAATAATTATTCTTCGTCTTTTTACATCACCATGGCCGAACACAGATTCCCCGTCCCCACCAAGATCTATCACGACACCGGCTACCCGACCATCTCGGCCACCCGTCCTGAGAACTCGGCCAAGGGAAAGACCGTCGTGGTGACCGGCGGCGGCTCTGGCATCGGCGCCGAGACCGCCCGCTTCTTTGCCGCCGCGGGCGCGTCCCGGATCCTGCTGATGGGTCGTCGCCCCGGTCCCCTTGACGAGACCAAGGCATCCATCGAGTCGCAGTACCCCGGCACGGCCGTGACGGCGACTCCCACCGACGTCACCGACAAAGCGCAGGTAGAGGCGGCGTTTTCCAACTTCGTCTCCGCCGGCAGCCACCATGGCAAGATTGACGTGCTGATCAGCAACGCGGCCGTGGCCGGGCCCATGGAAGGCATTGCCGACGTGGACCCCACCGCCTTCCTGGCGGGCGTGCAGTCGAACGTCGCCGGCGCCCTGCTCGTGGCGCAGGCGTTTCTGCGGCATGCGGCCGAGGACGCCGTCGTCGTCAACGTCTCGTCGTCGGCTGCCCATCTTAACTTCGCCGACATCCTGGGCTCGTACAGCGTCGCCAAGCTCGCCACGTACCGTGTCTGGGACATCGTCGGCTACGCTCACCCGCGCCTCCGCGTCTACCACCTCCAGCCGGGCGTCGTGGATACGGATATGAACCGCGCGGCTGGCGGGGTCAAGGCTATGGGTTTCGAAGACCATGGTAAGTCATTATCTAATTACTATCTCCTAACGAATATTTTGGGCAAACTTTGGGATGTATTAAACTTAATGAACGACTCGCTAACTGGATTGGAACTGAAATATAGTCTCCCTGCCCGCTGGATTCATGCTCTGGCTCGCAAGTCCCGAAGCGGCCTTCTTGAAAGGAAAGTTTCTCTGGTCCAACTGGGATGTGGATGAGCTTAAGACTCGCGCCAAAGAGATTGAAGGTAGCCAGGAGTTCAATGTTCAGGTGGTCGGTTGGCCTTTTGGAAAAGAATGGAGCTCTGGTGCCGCCGGCCGAGCATTCGTACAACTGAGAGACGAGGGTGTCAGTGGTGCAAATTAGTTGTTATCTAATCATCGAATACAAGGTTTAGCTAGAGTTGTGATAGATGTGATGTATCTCTTTCAAAGTTTATAAATGCCCTCAATCAGATACTGAACTCTGTATGCAAACTAAAAACTCACTCACCTGTCCTTTAAAACGCATCTGCCAGATTACAAATATTCCACAAGCATGAACTCCAGATATTCTTTTCTAGGCGAGTTATTATCACCTCTTTTCTCGTTTATTCTTTCTCGTCGGACCACATCGAGATGGCTCCGCTTCAGTGCACCAAATTTCACCCTTTCTCCCAGCTGCCGCCGGAGTTACGACGCATGATCTGGGACTTTGTGGTCGAGGAGCCTCATTTTGTAGAGGAGCCCCATGACGAGACTTGGGGCGAGCCACAAGGCTTCTATCAACATGGTATTGAGGACAAGGGGACCAAGACCAGAAGACTTGGCATTTTCCCAAAGTTTCCACCCGTACACGACGTTTGCCAGGAAGCTCGCAAAGCCTTCCTCGAGTCCCCTGGTCTTGTTTCAGAGGATTCGGGAATCGGCGTGGCATGGCACCCCGAGCGCGATACTTTGATATGCCGCAAGCTTTCGTGGTCGTATCAATGTGTCAGTTCGCAACCTGACAGGGGCTGTCGCCATTCTCCTTTCACTGTACACGGGCGACGAGATGTTCGAAACATGCGGCTCGGCCTAACATCCTTGTACGAGACCTACCCGCCAGATCTGTTTAGAACGTCATGGGATCCTGAGGGCGGAGTACACAGATACCGCACCTTGGTGGAATTCAGTATACGACAACGGTTTCCCAACATAAGGACCGTGGAATTAGTAGCGGACCCTATTTTGCAGTCACCGGGGAAACCTCCCATGCCTGAGATTAGTCTGAGGCTCTCAAGCACCCCTAATGTCTCTGAAGCTTACGCAGCTCTGTTTTGGATCAAACACAAATGGGATCAGGGCTATACATTGAAAATTGAGGGGAAGATGGTTCTTCTTCTCGGCTAATGACCATCAATGGATAATCTGATGATGCGCTCATTATTATTCCTGGTAATACATTGGGGTGACGCAAAATGGGCTGAATTGGTACGGATGTTGGCTGCCAAAGCCCTTCAGGGGACGCTATAGCCATCTCAGGTGCAGACGCAAACACAACCTAGCATATGGCCCGCTATTGGTAAAGGGTGTTGGATGTCAGAACTGGTTATGTAGACCTTGGACTCTAGATGAAGACAATATTGCAACACTCTGGGGGCACTGCGACGACATGAATATTGTTTTGACCGCCCCGATGTGGCCTGACCTAATTGATCAGCTGCTCAAGTCTTCTGGCGCCAAGGTTCACACTGCTACACTGATAATCGAATCGCCAATCAAAACACTTCCCTACAAGATGCGCCAGCGGCTAGAATAAGGCCCATGGCGTCATGGGTCCCGAGCTGCTGGTAACCAACCTCGACACCGGAGTGTGAAGTGTAACATCGGTAGGGGAACAGTGCAACATTCCACGAGACAATCCTACTTAAATTTCTGATAACATTGCTACGTAGACATAACAGCCAAGCACTTGGCGGCAACACAGCGAAATAGCTCGGCTCTACCGCCTCCTTCTCCATGCCTGCATTGGGACGCGTCCGTCATAATACAACATTGTGGCAGTTCAAATACAACACCGCTTGGAGATAACATGATCGGTTGGATATAAATGAGAGGCATCATCTTGCTTAACTTGCATGTTCTAGAGCCGAGCCAACACCCAACAGGTCTCGTGACTATGTTGATTGCGGCACCATAATACCTAACCCATTAACGGTACAAAAACACATCCCTCTCCTTCATTCATGCTTTCTTGTAAACTTCCAAATCTAGATACCACCATTGCAACATATCAATCATGTTTCCCCAAAAGATTACCTCCATGATGGTCGCAGCAGTCCTGGTGCTCCCGGCAACTGCCGGGTTGGATTCTATTCAAACTACCCCGGCACCGTCAACCACGCCGGCTCCAGTGGAAATGAGTCGTGAATGCTACAACGAGGTTTGGGAGAACGTCTTCAATGACAGGAAAGAGCCATCAGGTGCCTTACGCGACGTGATCAGCTCAAAAGATTTGTTCTTGTCTGCCAACATGCCGACCTCGGAGTGCGACCTCTTGAGCAAGATCCCCGCCTCACTCCATGAGGAGTATTTCGCGTTCGAGTCGCAACGGTCTGAATGGTGGAAGTCCGACCGGTATGCCATATGTTGCGTCTTCATTTTCAGCTTCTTTTTGTCATGGTCGATTACGACTCGCCGAAGGTCTCCATAATCATTTATCTACTTACTAACTTTCATACGAAACAGATCTCACTTCTCCAAATGGGCATCAACTTGCAAGGGCGCCTTCCCAACCAACAACTTCGACCGCGAAGTCGTGACCCCTTACATGACCCACTCGGCGTTCCTCGACACCTACAACCCCGCCTCGGCTACCACCTGCGCGGGTGTAACCCGGGGCGCTGCACCATCCACTAGTGCCACCTCAGGTGCAGGCGCGCAAGAAACATCTACGTCCGAAGGGGTGGCACCCCGCCGTACCATGGCCGCAGGAGGGGTTCTGGCTGCTGCTGCCGCCGGGGCATATGCGGCTGCTGTGGTTGTTTAGGTCAGTCTTATACATGGCTGGATACGAACGGCGATAAATATCGTCTAGTTCCAATGGATTTGGATTAATAGAAGCTTTATTAGAATACCCCTAGGTGTCATATATTCATTGGTATACTGCCCGTTGCTAGCTTCAATCCTGGTACCAGTGTTCACCCACCCACCCAATCAAAGAAAAGAACCTGAAAGAACCTACGAACTAAACTTCCATGCAGAGATTAGTAAAAATGCCTGTAGAAAGCCTAATGAAAGGCCTGGAAAGGACACCTGAAGACGGGCCAATGAATTGGTAAGGAAACACTGAGTGTCTGAGATGCCAAAGAATGTGTGGGCTTTGCAGAGCCGATTGGGGACAGGTCAAGCATAAGGAGAATTCAAAAAGGGGTGCCATTGCGCCCGAGAAAGTAGAGTGGCAAGTTTCCACCGTCGGCCCGAACCTTTGCAGATTTCATTCGCGCTAAGCGAGCCAATCAACACGAACATGCGTGGATGTAGCGATGAGGGAAATGTCCTCACAAACCCCGCCCCCGTGGTAACTGACCCTTTCCATATCTAGCCCATATTATGCTGATACGGAGCCAAAATAGAGAGCTCGTTTGTTGATATCTAACTCACAAAAACGCTCTCCACGGCACTGCTGTCGACTGGTTGCCTTGCATGGCGGAGGTTCTAGGCGCCGTAGCCAGCGGGATTGCCTTGGCGGAAGTGGCCTGGAAAGCCGGAGGCGCCGTTTCCAAGCTCAAGAGGCTCTGGAACGAGACCAAAAATGTCCCCGAGACCATCGCCGACCTTATGATACAAATTGAGTGCCTCGATCCTGCCATATGGGAGGCAGAAACTCACTTCGTACACACTGGACTGCCTCCTGAGCTGTGGGACGATGCGGCAGCGCGGAAGAGTGCAAACTGCTGTCGCATAGCTCTTTAGAAGCTGACCGATCTCGTGAGCGATTTGGCCGCCTAAGTCAATTCAGCCAGGCGAATGAACAGGAAGCTAGCCTACCTCAAGGTTGTGCTGAAGAAGGAAGAGCTTCGGGCGATGGAGAAGCGCTTGGAAACCGCCGTGAGAATCCTCCAGTCAGCACAGAATGGCTATATGATGTAAGCAGCGATCTTTGGATCTGCGGTGAAAGCTGACGCAAGTATAGCACTCTCTTAAAATTGCAACCAGACAAAATAGTCGCAAAGGCCTTCCAGCAATCCCGGCTGTCTCGGCAAGAGATGACCAATGCATCTTTACAGCACGAGGCCACCACCCCGGATGTATCAGAGAGCAGGAGTGATCATGTCACGCTGGCTACCACTAGGAGCTACCCATTTAACCCCTTTGGTGATCGATGGTCTTCCCAAGTATGGTCCGCAAGCATTCGAGTTCCGCGTTGGTTTTATGGCGCGCAAAGAGCGTGGGAGTTTTGCGCTGCGAGGTCATACAGCGGCTGGAAGTTCAATCTGCGCGTCTACAATTTGCGCTCCAAATTCTCATCTGTCTTTACTGCGGCCCAGAACAGATACGTCGAAAACCTACAGAGACAGTTTGACAATGGCAAGGCTTCGCCATTCGATCAAGATACTTTGGGTCGTACTCTGGCCCACGTAAGTAATTTCCTAAGCAAGAACTGCTCTACAACTATAGTCATTCTATATGAGGAGAACATTCTGAACTCAATCTAACTCCATCTGAGTTATAGTACGGTACCATGGGGACATCCGTGGATACGCTGAAACTTCTGGTCGACATGGGTATCTCTATAAGCGACCCAGACCATAATGGATGGTACGACGGCCCACCTCTGCTCGATTGCTTGAAATTACTTCTGGTTTTAAGGTCGCCTGCATAAATGTGCACAAGATCAACATGTCTCGGGAGCTTTACTAGTCATGCCCCTATGAATCCCTGTTCCAAAGCTCCTTTCGGAGGTGTGGTCTAGTCTTCTCTTGATTTCACAGGGACTATGAATTTCAAATCCGATGATTAGATCGAGAATGGAATGGTGAAGGTATAACGAGTCTCTAGATCCAACAAATTGGTGCTGGCATATAATAAAAGAAAGTATCCCCTTAGTAACTAGATCTTCTTCGCGCCCGTGGCAGCCCCCCAGAAGTACGCCGACCAACCTCCCAGGAGCAAGCAAATCAGCAACCCAAAACAAGTCCGGGAGATGATGCTATTACGCCGGGCCTTCGTCTCGTAGAAGGTGCGCTTCATCTCCAGCAATTTCTCGACTCGTGCGTGGCGTTGTTTCCTGCTCCACTGCAGCGCGCCCAGGTTGACGGAGAAGTAGGCGAGCACCGCCAGCGAGAGCGAGACGAACAGCGAGCAGCCCGCAAGCACGAGGTAGAGAATTACAACCTTGTTGTAGGAGTTGTGGTCGGCATCTTGGATGACGCCGGCCAGGATGCGGACGATGATGTTGATCCTGGAACGCACAAGAGTCAGTGGATTCGAGGGAAAGAGAGATAGCCGAGAGAAGTGTGGAATCGGCTATGGCGCTAATACGTACGAGTTGTTCATCATGATTTTCAGTGCATACGCGGTACCGAAATCAGTCTGGTGATAGAGCGAGGTTCGCATGCTGTCGATAATGACGGTAGGACTGTATGATGAGACGATGGCGTAGATGCCAAAGCCAGCAGCAGTACCTTTGACTGCGCCAGCCCACTGGACAAGGGACATAGCTATGAACGTTCCCGTCCCGCCAATCACCACTATAGAGGGGTATATAAGCATGATATCTTCATGATAGAGCGCCATAGATAGAAAGATGGAAACTTACTCAGTGAGACACGCTGCCCAAACAAGTCGATACAGATCCCCACGACGGGCACAATGAAGAAGCCCGCGTACTGGAGCAGGGCCGAGTACCAGCCCGCGGTGACGGCGCTGACCTTGAAGCGCTGCTCGGCCATCTCGGTGGCGTTCTGCTTGAAGACGACGGCCGTGCTGGTGGTGAAGAGCGAGTAGATCATGATGGACCAGAACGACCAGGGGAGCCGGAAGATCTTGCCCAGCTCGAGCTTCTTGGACTTCTGCTTCAGCTTCTCGCCCGTCGCCGGGTCCACCACGTTGCCGAACTTGCCTGCCGACCGACGCACGAACCACAGGTAGAAGAAACAGACGATGTTAGTGAAGATGTTGATGAAGACGGCGACCCAGAAGACCCAGGCGAAGTTGCCGGTGCGCTACACGAGAGCAAACGTTAGTTCTCAAGTTGGTAGTAGTTTCAGTCATCCTCGGAAGTCTCATTTCACTAGGGAAGGACGTACGACGGCAATGTGGTTCGCACTTCCGGTTCCCGCCAATGCTCCGAGCTTGGAGATCATGAGCTCGAGCCCCAGCGTCGAGGCGAAGCCGCTACTCGGCGCGAACCAAGACGAGAAGACCTGGTACTGGGCGATCTGGGTGGAGATGTCGCCGAGGGAGAGGACGACGCGCCCTCCGATCATGAAGGGGAACGAGCGGGTCTGGGCGGCGGCCGCGACCAGCAGCGAACCCGCGGTGTAGACGAGGTTGCCGAAGAAGAGGAGGCCGGCGCCGCCCACGCGGTCGGTGAGGAGGCCCGTGCCCAGGATGAGCAGCGTCGTCATGAAGTCCTCGCTGGCCTCGAGCAGCGCGTACCGCTGGTTGTTGATGTGCATCTCCTTCTTCATGGTCGACTTCATGGCGCCCGTGATGCCGTTGCTCCATGAGCCGCCGAAGCGGATCAGACTCACGAGAACAATGGCCGTGATCTTCCAGCTCCACGGCGGTGGTGGTTTGGCCGCCGCCGCCGAGTCGGCGGCGCGTCCCTCGGAATCGCCCAATGGGCCGGATGCGGTGTCATCTTGTCCGGTTTCGGAACCCGATTCTATCGCGACGGACACGTCTTGCGTCTTGACATTCTTCTCCATATCAGAGTCGGTGCCAACCATGGTGATTGTCGAAACGTAAGCAAGCTGTGTGATTCGGTGTCGGATAGATCAACCGAGTAAAACCATGGGGGAGGGAGGAAGCGAGAAGCAACCTCGGTGTATATATGCATGCAATTGTATGCAGGCCCGGGAGTCTACGGAGCCCGCCCAGGGGCTGTCGCGTCCTAGCGCGGAAAGATTTTGATCTGATAAGATTGTCAAGAACTTACGATGGATTAGATAGTACCAAGACACTCCACATTGAACGGCTGTCAAACCTGAATGGGGCCTAGATGTTCTCCACTACCTCCACTTCCGGCGGCCTTCACGATGATTTCATTGTGGACTCCCCTGGTCTCCCTGGTCCCGACTTCTTGGTATTCGTATTAAGCCCGAGTTCAGCTGAGGTCGATTCAGGCTATAATGCAAGGGTCTCTTCCGCTCTCGGATATCTGTCCTCATTCTCTCGGGTAGTACCGACATCTCATTAATTCGGTCCTGACCTTACTTCTGCAAGCCAAACTAATGCCATCAGCTTCCTTGGCTAGATTCCGAAATGTGCGTGATTAGTGATCCAACCATGTCCCCCGAATGTGCGGCTGCTGCGTTATGTGATCTTGAGCCACTCGTTATGAGTATCGCCTCCCTTCACGCCCTCTTTCTCTCGCCCTGGCATATACCCATCAAGGTAGCAATGTCCAACAAGCTTGAAGGCGTCGCTGCCTTCATCAGACCGCAATAAATAGGGTGCGCCGCCGCAGTCCACTAGTAACGCAGCGACCGTATCGCCGGCTTGAGAGATCTTGGGACCTAAACCTAACGCTCCGGATTCGGTAACAATAAAACACCGGCTCAGGCATGCTTGGACTAGTACTCTGTAGTACATCAATTCGGGCTCTCCCGAGTATTCGCTACTATCACCGCTGCGATCAGACCCGTTATCGTCGGAGAGACTGGCAACCAGCCGGCTTGGCGCCTTCTCCAGGCAGTCCAGCATACTCTGGAAGCCAGCCCAGTCTTCTGGGGTGCTGGGTTGGGTTTTGTAGTTGGTGTCGACGATGAGAATTCGGGCCAGCTGATTCTGGTCCGTTTGGGGAGTCCCCACATTCTGCACCATGGCCTGGACCAACGCGAGCTGGTCGCGGAGCTGCGCCAGGTCGCCCGTAAACATGGCCGGGTCGAAGACAGGCGAGACCTGGGAGACCTTGTCAAAGACGCATCCGCGAAGCTCCAGGACGTTCGGGTCGTCCCACTGCTCTCGGACCAGTTGCTTATCTCCCTCCGGAATTGCGCCGACGCCGAAGACGGCCAATGCATGACCATCTTGCTTGTAGTTCAGTTTTCGATGATACGCGGGCACCCAGGAAGGCAGCTTGGGATCGTGGAGATCGGATTCGCAGCTGTGGGATATCCAATGAAGAATGCATGATCCCTGCTCATTTTCGGCTAATTGATCCAGACGTATAGTCATGACGGCGCAGCGGGTGGCATCTCGATAGATGTTTTGATGCGATTTGTTGTAGTCCACGGCCAGCAAGCTCAAAGGCTCAGCTTCCTTCATGCCTGCTTTACAGAGACCCAGAATCCCGAAGATCTTGTCCCGCAAATTAGTGCACTGCGTGGTCATCGTAACTACCAGAGTATAGTTGAAATCGAATGGCATCTTCTGGGCCATCCGCTCGCGGGCTTGAAACATCACAAGGACTGACATGGCGCCAACGAAACCGTCAAATTTGGCGACAAAGCTGATGACTGGAAAGGAACCATACAGGGCCATGACGACCCTGCAGATGATCTCAAAATCGAGTTCGTTTCGGCCTAGTATGCAACTACTGCCGCGCGCCAATACTGCTTCTTGCACGACCCAGACTCGGCTGAACCAGGGGAGTTGAAGGAAAGCTGAAATGGCCTTCTTATCCACGGCGGTCTGGAGCTCGTCCCTGTCCTCTGACTGCATGCGAATCATGTCTTTGGCGATTTCTCGCATGTTGTCCATGCCTCTCGAGGATAGGGGGTCGCCGACGCCGAGGTAGATGATGTTCCGGGTGCCTTGTGGATATATTCTCGACATCAACGGCACTTGGTGCGCACGCTCTGTGAAATTCAGTTGGTCAATACACAGGGCATCGATCCATATCATGCGGCTTTCGCTTATAGTGATTGACGACATCAGTTCGAGGATGGTGGCCGCGCTGCGCGCGATACGCAGCTCTTTGCCATCAATCAAGACGGTGTGGCATGGCGTTGGATCACCCCAACAGTACGAAATGGTCACATATTCCGGGTGGCTGTCGAGCGAGAAAGTCTGGAGCTGGTATTCGGGCAGCTCTGGGTCGGACCTTTCGCGGGGGTTGATACGCAATAACCGGATTTCCTGACGGGATGGGTCAAGAGGTGTGTACGAGTAGGCCATGTTTTGTGTAACGAGCATGCAAGATGAGGCAGAGGCAGAGGAAAGAAACACTTACATGAAAATGCGGGGTTAGTGATCAGCCTTTGAGGGCACTTCAATGTTCTTTCCAGCTTTATGGCGGCCAGTAGATTAGCGCGTGCATGGCTTACTATGCGCTAATTGGACTTGACCCGAAAATGGACAGACGGTTGCCAAGATGCATCCACCTCAGCCACAAGTGCGTTCGCTGATTACTTAAAGTATGGAGTCTTGAACTACATATCGGAAGATGGGATGAGGTTAATAGTTGTGTCCTCGTCATACTTTAGCTATGGGCGTTTGACCACGCCGCTGGTAAAGCTGCCAGTGGAATAGAATAGCTGCCTGGCAGTTATACCATCAGTATATAGTTATGCCATTAGTCGCCTCAATCTTGATTAATGACTCTCTTTCTGGCCGACTTGATACAATATGGCCCATTGCACTACTTCAACGTCCCTTGAGAACATTACCTCAACAAAAGCATCATGAGCAGCCAGTTATCCGAAGAAGACAACGCATTCAAGCAAGAGTGTCGCTCTAATCAGCTCTACCGAAAGATCGGAGACGGAACTGGCGGCACCGTCTGGAGCAGTCTGCAAGGATCAACTGCGATCAAGCGTCGGAGCCAGCATGTTCCCAGAGAATGGCTCCAGAACGACTACCAGAAGCACAGGCTGATTTTGCAGTCCCTAGAGCAGTGTCCACGGAGACTAGTCAATTTGGCCGTTCCCAAATGCCACGCTTTCATTCCGCGGACCTACCCTGGTTGGGAGGAGGACCAACGATTTATGTTCCGATTCCCCGACAGACACCTGTCTTACGACATCCTCATCACGGAACGGATCCCACCTATGCCGGACCTTGTCCGACAAGACCTCATCGAGAACTATTCGCCGAAATACCTCAAGAAGGAGGAGAAGCAGTCGCTAAATCAGACAGAGGACGAGAGAATTGCCGAGAAAATGGCCAAGGAGGAGAAGGAGAAGAACCAGAACTGCCTCATCCGCCCATACCTCGTACCCAGAGAAGACACCCGCGAGGGGCCGCTACCGATGATCTCCGGTCTGCGGAACGTCCCGCTAGACGCCGACCAGTTACTCACGTTTGTAGGCACTCACATGGTCCGGATTTACGCATTCAACATGGCCTGGGTGCTCGCGACGCTGCACTGGATCGCCCGGGTCGACGCGAGCGGCATCGAGTTCGTCCTGGCGCTACCACGGCAGCCTCCTCCCCCTCCGTCCATCCACGAGGGCCCCTACTGCCTCTGGCTTCTGGACTTTGATAAGTGCCGTACGATGAGCATGGACCAGGCCGGGGTCGAACAGGCGGCACAGGCGTTCCAGAGGAATGACCCATATTATCCGCGTCCTGGAAACAAAGCGAAGGAGCTCTAGGCGTACTTCCGGTCGGAGTTCCTGCGGGCCAGCGAGACTATCCTCGCCACTCATCCGAACGCTGCCCAGAACCAGGACTTACCCAGAAGTCTGATGGACCGAATTGAGGAGCTCTTCCCCGAAGAGGCCGAGGTCAACTCAGATTGAGCGGATTTGGGGTTGCATTGGATGGGATTGTCAATTACTTCACCATCATTATCACAAAATGCTGGACAAACACAACCACAGGACAGCTTATTAGAGCAGACCATGCAGTTAGAAATCAGAAAGGGATATCCCTCACAATAACCGACGTATACCCAAAACCAACGAGACGAAAGGTGCCTTGCCTGAATGAATAATGTCTTTGGAAAAGAAAATAAACCGAGTGAAACCAACTCGGTATACCAAATCGTCCCCGGGTCTCGGTCTTTCCGCGGTAGACGCCGGTTGCCTTACAAGGCGATGGACGGGCGAAGCAGCGGGCTGAGCTGAACTTTAAGCAATGCAAAGACGGCACAACAACGGGATGGATGGGTGGGTGGTGCACGGCATTGGGGCTTGATTGGCAGACTTGGCATGCCTGTCCCGGAGCTGGAGAATGGCTCGCCCAATAAAGGGTAGGGAAACGGCCGATCATTGGAGCCATCCTGCATGTCGGCCAGCTGTGCCGCTATAAGTGGTCAGCGAGAACATCAATTGATCGATATTGTGCGTTACACTGCAGATTACCTACACACTCTTATGCTAATTTGGGGAAACGTAGGGTCGCATTGGGAATCAGAAATCCGTGGTGCTATTTTCGTCTTACATACAATACTTCTTGTTGCATATTACGGCGCAGTCAGCTTACCACCCCTCCCCCTTCTGGAGTCCGTCATACGGCGCACAGCAGCAATGCGCAAAGCAGGGCGGCTTTCGTCTGGGGTAAATGGTAAATAAGTAAGCAAACTCCAAGGCTCTGGGCGACTGCCACTCCAGGTTCTTCCCCAGACTCTTGTGGCACGGTTCCATCTCCAAGTCGTATGTCTCCATTGCATCTGCATGATACAGTCGACCAAGCATTGGCATCCCTGACCCAGGCCCATATGATCGGCTACTATGACCATCACTATATCACTTAAGCAATTTGCATCTCTTTGAATCTTCGAAAGAGCCAAGATCATAGTTCAGTTCCACCACGCCGCTACTCTCCACCAGGGTCAGAAACCGCTCCTGTGTGCTACTGTCGCCAAGTGGAGCAATACCGCTCAAGCCAACACTATTCTCTCATATAACTAGTGCGAAATAGCCGAGAAGATGAATGGATACGCGCGCGCCGTCCTCATCACCAGCATCCTCTTCTCCGTGCTTGCCGTTCTTCTCACATGCGCCCGGGTATGGGCTCGCCGCCTCACCCGGCGCAGTCTCCTCGCCAATGACTACATCATCATAGCAAACACCGTAAGTTTTGGTCTCCAGTGATAAAATACAAACCGACCGTCTTACTGATGACCCCTTCTTTCTCCCGGACAAGATCATCACCTTCTCCCTCTGCGTCGCGTCCGAATGGGGCGCCGTCCACGTCGGCATCGGCGAGCCGCGGACCAAGCTGACGGCCAAGCAAGCCGTCGCGTTCCGCAAGTTCCTGTGGTCGGCCGAGATCATTGTGACCTTCATCATCGGCACGGTCAAGATCGGCGTCCTGCTCTTCTACAAGCAGGTCTTCGCCACCAAACCGCGCTTCAACCTCGCCGCCAACGTCCTCGTCGGGGCTTGCGGCATCTGGACCGTCGTCTTCGTGCTGTTGATCGTGTTCAAGCGCTTCCCCGTCCACAACGAGTGGAGCCTCGCCGCCAACGTGCCGCACCACTGGAACGCGGGCGCCATGTGGACGGCGATGAGCGCTAGCGATATACTGCTCGATCTGTGCATACTGACGTTGCCGTTCCCGGTGCTCTCGTCGCTGAAGTTGGGGCGGAAGCGGAAGATTCAGGTCGGCGCTATCTTCTGCCTGGGTGCCTTGTGAGTCCGCTTCATTTTTTCTCCCACCACCCTCCTCCCAACAATTTGTGACACCAATTGCTAACACCGCTCTTTTCTTTTTCCAAGTGTCGCCATCGGCTCCGCAGTACGCTTGGTATACTTCATCAGGGCCGAACCCATCTACGGCGACCCTTACTACAACTTCTCCGACTCGGTCACCAACGTCGTCATCTGGAGCCTCGTAGAAGCGTGCTTCTCCTTGATCGCAGCAAACCTCCCGTACGTAGCCTCCCTTGTGGTGTTTCATTCCTTGCTGCCTCGGACACATTTTGCTGACTTCTACTAGTTTGCTTGCACCCCTTTTCAAAAAGGGCCAGGGTCTCCGGAGTCTACTCCACTATGGCTCGAAGCACCATCAAGCGTATGACAATGTATCGGATCAGACAGGTAGTCCGGAACTGCACGCTAAGCAGCCGAAGCAGTTCCAGACTATCTCGATGCATCATATACCTAATCGGAGTCTGGACCGTTATGAGAGTGTCTGAGGCGTATCCTGAAGTATCAACAACCTGTATTTTTGAGTTATAGCAAGGGACTGGGGAAAGAGTTCAACATGAAGTAAAATAAAAACGCATGGCGTTGTGACTGGTGGAGTGGTTCAGATCTCACCTTCGCTTACACTGGGATTTCGGACTCTCATTAGAGTGGGCAAGGAGGAATGCATTTGCCTTCTACGTAGTTAGACAATTGTCAGAAAACAAAAACTAACATTACCAGCAACCAAACAATGACCAAGCTCGTATGTGCAATGAGTTTTCGTCATGAGTGATGAGCGGTGTCTTCCAACGTCAGCCAACACGCGGTCCTTGGCGTGTGTGCTGAGCCGGAGCCTTCGTCGGATCGTGCTGCCAATTACACCACCACCATCAGTGCCCCAAAAGTCCGCCAATTCGAGACAGCTTCTTCCGCATACACGACCATCGCAATAAGGCCTGTAGAAAACCCGTCTCTGGATTTGTTCCAGTAAAGGAACATGCACCACTTGGTCCACGTCCTCACTTACGCCGCGGGCGTCGTGTAAACCACCCCACGCTATGCCGTAAGGGGCAGGTTGCTTCGGCGTTCAGGGATCGGAATGACGCAGGCGCCTGACGCGCCCCTCTAGACCGAACCAGCGAACGGCTCATGGATTGACGGAATGAGATTTTGGTGAACAATAAAGACCAACCAAGACTTCACTTCTTCACCACAATGGTTCTCAATTGAATCGTCCATACCCGGCACAGAAACATGCGGACGCAACAGTTCGTTATCGGCGGCCTTTTGGGTCTCGCCCACGCCCAATTCCCGCCCAAACCGGAAGGCTTGAAATGGCTGAAGTCCAAGTTCCATGAGAACGTAACGATTTCCTACAAGGAGGTAGGTGTCCCAATTGACCCTGCCCATTGCTTAGTGGTGATCGCTTGACTAATTGAGTATCAATCTCGCAGCCAGGAATCTGTGAGACTACGCCCGGTGTCAAGTCGTACTCTGGCTACGTGCATCTGCCGCCCGGTCTACTTGACGATGGCAGCGATGAGGTCCAGAACTACCCGATCAACACGTAAGCTTGCCCCGAATTTCGGCACTTTTAGATTCCTGGCTGACTGCGGTGGGTATAGGTTCTTCTGGTTCTTTGAGTCTCGCAAGGATCCGGCCAATGCGCCATTGGCAATTTGGCTGAATGGTGGCCCTGGGGGCTCATCCATGATGGGACTTTTGGAAGGTGAGTGAACCCAATTGACAGTCACTGAAACCGGCATGGCCTGGTTGCCTATCTGACTTCACCACGTGGGTAGAGAACGGCCCTTGCCGGGTCGCCAACGACTCCAAGACGACGCACCTGAACCCTTGGAGTTGGAACAATGAAGTCAACATGCTCTACCTGGACCAGCCGAACCAGGTGGGCTTCTCATACGACGTCCCGACCAACGGCACCTGGGGGCTGGACGAGGAGATGGGCTTCGTCGTGGAGCCGGCCAACTTCACCGAGGGCGGGCTGCCGGAGGCGAACCTGACCAGCCACTACGGCACCTTTGCCAGTCAGAATTTGTCCCAGACAGCCAACAGCACGGCTCACGCTGCCCACGCGCTGTGGCACTTCGCGCAGACTTGGTTCTTTGAGTTCCCACACTACAAGCCGGATGACGACCGCGTCAGCCTATGGACGGAGAGCTACGGTGGACACTATGGACCGGGGTTTATGAGGTAAGTGAGGTGGCGTGTACGCAAATAGGACCATCCGAAGACAACAAGACTGATAGAAGCACAATCTATCGTCAGATTCTTCCAGCAGCAGAACGAGAAGATTGCCAATGGTAGTTCGGAGGAGCAGGGGGCCCACTACATCCACTTGGATACACTTGGGATCATCAATGGCCTTCTAGACATGGCTGTCCAGGGCGAAACTTACATACAGTTCGCATACAACAACGTGAGTACTAAACACTTTGCTCCTCGAACTCAATTGAGACAGAAAACCTTTGCTGACCGCGTTGAGCTGCTTCTTAGACATACGGTATCCAGGCGTTCAACCAGAGCATCTACGATGAGCTCATGCACAACTGGACGAAACCGCAGGGCTGCAAAGATCGAATCACCGAGTGCCAAGCCGCCCTGAAGGAGCGCGATGGTCCTGTGCCATTGCTAGCCCATGGTGATGCTTCTGCCGTAACAAAGAAAAACCTCACCGAGGCCTGCGGCGGCCTCGAGGATGACTGCTGGGTCAACACGATACGCCGCTACGTCGCCGAGGACCACGGCTGGTACGACATCGCGCACCCAGTACATGACCCCTTCCCGCCGCCTCAGATATATGGTTATTTGACATCCGCGCCCGTGCTGGCGGCGCTGGGTGTGCCCGTCAACTATTCCGCGAGCGCGGACGCCGTGGCGCAGGACTTCAAGCGCACGTACGACATGCTGCGCGGCGGGTTCCTCGACGCGGCAGGCGAACTCCTCGACGCGGGGGTGAAGGTGCACATGGTGTACGGCGACCGCGACTACGCGTGCAACTGGATCGGCGGGGAGCGGGCGAGCCTGGCGATACCGCATGCGCGGGCTGAGGAGTTCGCGGCGGCCGGGTACGAGGCGTTTCTCGCCGCGTCCCCGACATACGTTCCCTCGTCTCATTTGTCGCTGGGCAAAGACAAGGACGAAGAAGAGGTCGTCGCGGGCATGACGCGACAGGTCGGCAACTTCAGTTTCACCCGCGTGTTCCAGGCAGGCCATGAGGTGCCGAGCTACCAGCCAGCGGCGGCGTACGCCGCTTTCATGCGCGCCATGTTCGACCGCGACATCGCGACGGGCTTGCGGCGCGTCACGAGCGACTTGGTCACCGTGGGACCCGCGGATACGTGGCACATTAAGAACGTGCCGCCGGTGTGGCCCGAGCCGCGGTGTTACGTCCTCAAACCGGCGACGTGCACGACCGAGGTCTGGAAGAAGGTTGAGGCGGGTAAGGTCCTGGTGAAGGATTTCTATGTGGTCGACATTGTTAATGATCACGTAAACGGCGATGCAAGGGAGGAAAGTGGATCAAAGGTGAGGGTGGATGAGGAGAGAAAGAGTCAGGAATTCATCGGTGAGCTTTGAGGATGATATCCGAGACTAGTCTCTGTCTGGAAGGACCAGCTCCTTCAAGATATTGAGTCATGCTCGTCTCAAGAGGATCCGAGGTTTGATGATCTATCTGCCTGCCTGTATCGAACAGAGATGATTAATCGAGCGACTAGTTGGGTCGCATCATTAGTTCCCGTCCGTGGGCAGTCCATGGGGAGTCCATGGGGATTCCATGGAGATTCCGTGGAATGGAGACAACAAGTGCTGGACAAGGAGACTGAATCCACCACGGCGACAGGTGTAGTGGTTAGGTGACTGTATGTTTCCAGGGTCAAGGGACAGGGTCGCAAAGCTCCTGCAGCTACCCTAGCTCCCAGCCAAGCAATGCACCTAAACTCAATTACAGTGCTTTTGGGGTACCTCCCTCTTAGTAAGACACCTGCAACCAGCCCACCGACATCGCCGCCAACTTCCATCAGCATCAAGACAGGAAGATGGCTTGCCGAGTCATCATACGGCGCGGCAACGCATTTAAGCCTGTAAAGGATCTAGTCGCAACGGTCTCTAACGGCATTTGCTTCCAATTGACCTGTCGAGAATGTGTAGCCGGGGTCTGGGGAAGCAGCTAGGATTGGCAGGGGACTCGGTGCTTACTCTATCATCGCTTGGCTTCCGAATCGCGGGGCACTTGTGACTACGTCGACCATTTCAAAAAATTAATCGGCCATCCCACTTTAATTATCGCCGCCCGCGCCCCGCCCACTGTTCGCATTCCACGCAATAAAGACAGACAAGCGACAACTTGCCTGCGATCCCATTCCGTGACCCAATCTATACTTCTACATTCATTTCCAAGAGTAGAGCAAAAGTGACTCAACTCGATCTCACTACACAGTCCTTTAAAAGAAGCACAACCCCTTCTGACCGACGACAATTGCTGCTGTACCAAGCCAGCTGCCATCCCACTTTCCAACACCACCAAGCCATCGCGGGGCAGTCAACCAACACAGTCACTACACCATGGCCGACCACCTCAAGAAGACGTTCGCCCGTTGCAAGGCCCAGAACCGGGTATGTTTGGATCCCGATACCCACCAACACCAATGACTTCGATTTCGCTTTCGACATCCTCAATTGCCATGGCGCACTAAGCTGACCGTTTGCGTGTGTAGGCCGCCTTGGTGACCTATGTCACTGCAGGCTATCCCACCCCAGAGCAAATGCCCGACGTGATGATGGGCATGCAGAAAGGTGGTGCTGGTATGTTTTAACTCTCTTCAAATTGGCTATGCCGTCAAGGCGACTCATGCTAATTCTTGCGCTCTTCTGCAGACGTCATCGAACTCGGTATCCCCTTCACAGACCCCATCGCCGACGGCCCCACCATCCAGACCTCCAACACAGTCGCCCTCCAGCATGGCGTCACCATCGGCACCACCCTCCAGATGGTCCGCGATGCCCGGAAACAGGGCCTGACCACACCCGTCCTGCTGATGGGCTACTACAACCCCCTGCTGGCCTACGGCGAGGAGGCCCTGCTGCGCGACTGCAAGGAAGCCGGCGTCAACGGCTTCATCATCTGCGATCTCCCCCCGGAGGAGGCCGTCTCCTTCCGCAAGTTCTGCAGCAGCGGCGGTCTCTCCTACGTGCCGCTCATCGCTCCCTCCACCACCGACAGCCGCATGCGCATCCTGTGCTCGCTGGCCGACAGCTTCATCTACGTCGTCTCGCGCCAAGGTGTCACGGGCGCCCTGGGTACCCTGAACGCCAACCTGCCCGCCCTTTTGGAGCGTGTCAAGAAGTACAGCGGTAACAAGCCCGCCGCTGTCGGCTTCGGTGTGTCCACGAGAGAGCACTTCCAGAGCGTTGCCGCCATTGCCGATGGTGTTGTCATCGGCTCCCAGATCGTCACCACTCTGATGAAGGCTGAGGATGGCAAGGGCGCCAAGGCGGTCGAGGAGTACTGCTCTTACGTGGGCGGACGCACCAGCGACCCCGAGACCGAGCACACCCGTGAAGTGGGCATCGTCGAGGCGCTGTCAGGCGCCCAGGAGCCCAGCGGCGAGAACGTGACCGTCAGCGGCGTCATCACCGAGCACGACGACTCGGAACTCATGAAGGAGCTGACGGCGATGCACGGCAAGATCAACGACCGCTTCGGCGAGTTCGGTGGCCAGTTCGTCCCTGAGTCGCTCATGACCTGTCTGCAGGAACTTGAGGAGGGTTTCAACCAGATCAAGGAGAACCCCGAGTTCTGGGAGGAGTTCCGCTCATACTACCCCTGGATAGGCCGCCCCGGCCACCTGCAGCTCGCCGAGCGCTTGACGGAGCACGCGGGCGGTGCCAACATCTGGTTGAAGCGTGAAGATCTGAACCACACTGGTTCCCACAAGATTAACAACGCCCTGGGCCAGATTCTGTTGGCCAGGCGGTTAGGCAAGACTAAGATTATTGCCGAGACGGGTGCCGGACAGCACGGCGTCGCCACGGCGACGGTCTGTGCCAAGTTCGGCATGGAGTGTACCGTCTACATGGGTGCTGTAAGTCTTCCCTTGCGTTTTTCGCTTTTTAATCTCCCCTGATAACACTTAACACGCATACTGACCCCATCTATAGGAGGATGTTCGCCGCCAAGCCCTGAACGTGTTCCGCATGCGCCTGCTCGGCGCCAAGGTCATCGCCGTCGAGGCAGGCTGCAAGACGCTCCGCGACGCCGTCAACGAGGCCATGCGCTCCTGGGTCGTGAACCTGGACGACACCCACTACATCATCGGATCGGCCATCGGTCCTCACCCCTTCCCCACCATCGTGCGCACCTTCCAGTCCGTCATCGGTGACGAGACGAAGAAGCAGATGCAGGAGAAGCGCGGCAAGCTGCCCGATGCTGTGGTCGCCTGCGTGGGTGGCGGTTCCAATGCTGCGGGTATGTTCTACCCCTTCAGCAAGGACCTCAGCGTCAAGCTGGTGGGTGTCGAGGCCGGCGGTGATGGTATTGATACCCCTCGCCACTCGGCTACGCTATCGGCGGGTACCAAGGGTGTTCTGCACGGCGTGCGCACGTACGTGCTCCAGAACAGCCACGGTCAGATCCAGGACACGCACTCCGTGTCGGCGGGTCTCGATTACCCCGGTGTCGGCCCGGAGCTGTCGAGCTGGAAGGACTCGGAGCGCGCCAGCTACGTGGTGGCGACGGACTCGCAGGCGTTCGAGGCGTTCCGCCTCATTAGCCAGCTCGAGGGTATTATCCCCGCCCTTGAGAGCGCCCACGGCGTCTGGGGCGCCCTGGAGCTCGCCAAGACCATGCCCAAGGACTCGGATCTTGTTATCTGCTTGAGTGGTCGTGGTGACAAGGATGTGCAAAGCGTGGCGGACGAGTTGCCTACTATCGGACCTAAGATTGGCTGGGACCTGCGTTTCTAGGCGTGGATTTATCTTTGTGGGTTTTAGTCCAAATGTTCAGATGTAAAAAGCGAATCCAGATAAAAGAAACATATAGAAGCGTAGATGAAGAAAGCCATGATTTTTTTTACAGTTGAACAGCATCTGGTGACTTCAGATTTCATGATTGGTAGTGGGGAGGCATCGTATCAGATAATACCGATTTGTACAGGAGTGATAATAGTAGTACAATATTGCCTTATTTTGACGTCCCATCCCTATCTTCATGTCTTTTGTCTAGTATGCATAAGTGGTACATGTTCCAACACTGCTGTGTAGAATCTATAGAGGCCCTTTTGCATCTTCGTGACGTGTGCAAAAATAGGCTAGGCAGACCATCTTTATATCTTGTTGGTCGTGGTTGCATCTGCGTTGGGCTGGGCCACTTCCTTGACCTCGAAGACAGGGTTGCCGCCCTCGACCTCCTCGCCCAGCACGAACTCCTCCTCCTGCGCCAGCATGCGGTCCATCTCGCCCACCACCTCGGCCGTCGGCGCCGCGCCCCCCTGCTCCGCCACCAGCAGATGGTGCACCTTGGGGGGGAGCCCCATAGCCTCGCGCTCGCGCGCCCACCGCTCCTGCACGGGCGCGGACTGCATGACCTTCCACCGCAGCCGCCAGCCGGCGGGGCCCAGCTCCTTGAGCCGGCGGGCCTTGGCGCCCAGCAGGTAGTTGTCGATGCCGCCCAGCTTGTCGACGGTCCGCAGGACGCCCGTGGTCAGGCGGGTCCGGATGAACATGTTGAGCGAGGGCGACCAGAGGCGCTTGACGTGGCGGTTCGGCTTCCAGTGCGTCGGCTCCTTGATCTGCCACTTGGCGCTGATGGTGTTGCCGAAGCGGATCTTGGACGTGCCGTACAGGCCCGCGTTGCGCTGCTTGTAGGTGCGGAAGGGGCCGTAGGGGTAGTCGGGGATCTGCTCTTTGGGGACCGTGAGGTGGGTGGGGGTTTGGCGGAGGGTCGGGGCGGTGGTGGTGAAGGTGCGTCTTGTCGAGGATGCGACAGTGGCGGCAGCTGTGGTGGTGTTGGATGCGGCGAACAGGCATCGTGACGACGACGCCGTCGCTATGGGGCGTAGGGATGCCATGGTGGGCGGTGTTCTGGTGATATGGTGCCAGTCAATTGGCACTGGTGCGCTGTCGTGGTCGCTGCAATCGAGGGCGTGCTGGTCGGGATGCGGATCGGCGACACACAATCCACGATTCGAATTGAAGCTCTCTGAAGATTTTGGGGGGATCAATTGGATTGGAATCATGGACGGCCCGTAGCTTTTGGTGGGGCCCAAGTCACTGTGGCAGTCCCAGTTTAAGGTAGATTCCTGGCCAATCAAAATCACCTGACCTGGCGACTGGTTCGTGCCTCAACCGGGAACCTTAACCACCAGTTTAGGGGGGAGCATCAATACCAAGGTTGACCTCACCGACAAAAGATGGTCAAGGAAAACAAATCAAACCAGTTTATGAGAATTTGAGCCAAGGGATATTTTCAGAAGCGGCACTCGGCTTATCACTTCAATATGCTGCCGCCAGTCGATGAGTCAGTTCTGACCGACAACCCGGACTTCGATAAGCTGTACAAGTCCCTTTCCCAAGATATCCTACATCCCGATGGCTCCACCAAGAACGATGCAGCAGCTAAGGAACGCGATGCCGTCCGTCAAGTAAGTGAAACTAATCGACTTTTTTCTTATGTTGGAGATACCATTACTAATATACATCACAGGAACTTAAAGCGTATCGTCTGAGGGCAACGCGGCAGCACCTGCTGAAGCAAGCCATCGCCCACGCCACTCCTCAGACCACAGCACCCTCTACCTCTGCACAGCCAGCATCAGGCATAGCCGAAAGAAAGGGTATTCCGCAAAACCAGCGGACGCGGTCCTATCTCGCCCGCACCACCTCTTCCTCCACCACAGCCGCCGCCGCAGCAGCCGCCGCCAAGGCAGAAGCCGAGGCCGAAGCTGAAGCAGCAGAAGCCGCCCTCCTGTCCCCCACAGGCAAGCAACAGCAGCTCCCGCCGGAGCTCCTTGACCTGCTCCTTCTCCTCCCGGACTTCCTCGAGAAAGCCCCGCGGCAACTGCTACCCCAATCCTCGCTGCGGCTCCTCCTGGGCACCCGCCCCTTCTCCCGCTTCCCCACCCACCTCCCCAAGCTGACCCCCCTCTTATCCAAACACCTGACCACCCAGTCCGTCGCCCTGACCAGGGTCCTGCACCCGACCACCAACGCCTCCTTCCTGCACCGGCACACGGCGCACCTCCCCGCCACCACGTCGGCCCTGGTCGGCAAGCTGACCGCGACGCGTCTCGAGCTGACGCAGTCGCGCCTGCGCACCACGACCACTCTGCTGAACCACCTGGACCAGCACGCCCGCGCCCTCGCCATCCTGGTCCGGGCGCTGGAAGCCAAGCATGGCCCCGCCGCGCACTCGACCGCCCTGCGTAGCCAGCTCGCCTGCCTCGAAGCCGCCCTCTGGGCCTCTTCCTTACGCTTGCTCCTCGCCGAGACGAAAGGAAGGGTTTACCCTCCCGGCTCGGGCGGAGCGCTGCGCAACTACCGCCGGCACCTGCGGGACCAGCAGATGCGGCTCGAGGACGCGTCGCGGGTGAGGGAGCGGGAGCTCGAGGACTACGGCGTCAATGTTCGGTCCGGGGCTGGTGGTGGAAGCGACAGCGGAAGTGTGCAGGGTCAGACGGGCATCGAGAGCGACAGCGAGGACGAGAAGGAGATGTCGGCCAAGGAGCGCAGGATGCGGGAGATGGCGCGGATTTGGCGCGAGATGGAGGGGAGACTTACCGAGATTCAGGCTGACTTGGACCGCTTGGGTCGAAGCTAATAAGACTTTCGAGGGTATGAATGGCATTGTAAATATGGCTTTTTTTTATGTGCAAGCTTCTTTGTAGCGTTATGGAGAGAGCGGGCATTGATTTCTCTAATTTGCTAAATTGTACTCACCACTTCACACAGCATTGGCCTCCAGGCAGGCAATCTTCACAATATGAAATCATGGATTCTCAAACACGCGCAGTTATAGGGTTCGTACAATTCAGAGCACACATTGGAAATTGTAGAGCATATTGATTCGTGGGAAAGAGATCTTGATTGTTGATACATCGAAAGACGTGTCGCAAGGAGACCGAACTCTATCTAACCGTCTAGCATGATGATGTGGCCGAATCCCTAACCACAGACAACTTTTTAAACCAGATCCGAATCTAGTAGTTTTTTTCTTCCAGCTTTGTCTCTCTTTTTCCCTTCGTTCTTCTTCTCCCCCCAAAATCCGAGACGAGAATACAGGTACACAAGATCGCCCTTCTGTTATGTCGGGGTATTGTCATAACTTCTTGGTCAATCAAAAAAGAAAACGCCGCCCCTTTTTAAAAGTGACTTCTCTCATATTGCACATCTCTCATTGGTAAAGGAACCGCATATCCAGTTTTGTTTTTGTTTTCAAAAAGGAGATATGGCAGCTTAACCCTTGACCTTGTAGATAGCCTCGGCCAGGCGGCCAACGTTCTCGCTGGTGATGCCGGCAACGCTGATTCTGCCGTCCTTGGTGGCGTAGACGCTGTGCTCCTTGGCGAGGCTGTCCATCTGGGCGGCGGTGAGGCCGGTGTAGGCGAACATGCCGATCTGGCTGGTGATGTGGCTCCAGTCGTGCTTGCTGCCGAGCTTCTCGAGGTTGTCCTTGAGCAGGGCGCGCATGGTGATGATGCGGTCGGCCATCTCCTTGACCTCAGCGAGCCACTGCTTGTACAGGGTGGGGTCGTTCAGGATCTCGGCGGCGATGCGGGCACCGTGAATGGGGGGGTTGGAGTACAGGGGGCGAACCAAAATCTTGACCTGCGAGTCGATGCGCTTCTTCTCCTCGGCGTTCTCAGCCACGATGGAGAAGGCGCCAACACGCTCGCCGTAGAGACCCATGTTCTTGGCGAAGGACTGGGCCAGGCAGATGTTGTGGCCCTCGGCAACGAAGTGGCGGACGGCGAAGGCGTCCTTGTTGGTGTCGCCCGAGGCAAAGCCCTGGTAGGCCATGTCGAAGAAGGCGTAGTGGCCGTTCTGCTTGACGACGTTGCTGATCTCCTTCCACTGCTCGGGGGTGGGGTCGACACCGGTGGGGTTGTGGGCGCAGGCGTGGAAGAGGAAGATGCTGCCCTTAGGGGCGGCCTTCAGGTCGGCGACCATGCCCTCGAAGTCTAGGCCGATGGACTTGGGGTCGTAGTAGCGGTACTTGTCAACCTCGAGGCCGGCATCCTTGAAGACGGCGCCGTGGTTGGCCCACGAGGGGTTGGGGATGTAGATCTTCTTCGCGCCGGGGTAGAATCGCTCGAGGAAGGCAGCACCAATGCGCAGGGCGCCGGTACCGGAGATGGACTGGGTAATGACGAGGCGGTCGAGGGCGGAGGAGTCCTTGCCGTAAGCGAGGACAGCGGCGGACTTGGTGAACTCGGGGACACCGGTGATGCCGGCGTATTCCTTGTTCAGGTTGTTGGAGACGACCTTCTGCTCGGCAGCGCGGACGGAGGGAAGGACGTAGGGCTTGCCCTTGTCATCACGGTAAGCACCAACACCTGAGAACACATGTAAAGTCAGTCTCGAGTCTGGCGCAAGCTGCAGCATGCGATGGGATTGAGATTGGTGGACTTACCCAGGTTGATCTTCTTGTCGAAGGAGTCGGCCTTGAAAGCCTCGGTGATACCTATTGCGGCTGAGGTTAGCTTGTGTGGAGGCGAGCTTGCCTGAGCGGCTTTTATGTTGTTGTCTTACCCAAGATGGCCTGAATGGCGCAGGAAAGTTCAGGTTAGCCATTGACGTCGGGAAGTGACAGGTAGGTGCAATTGAGTTAAGCTTACATCCTAGAAGTTTGTCAGTCGGTGCATCCAAGCAGCATGTCAACAAAGCTGGCGAATAATACTCACGGGAGGACCCTGGGGCACATTGGACCAGGTCGAGCCAGCGCGGACAGCCTGGAAGCGGAAAGCAGAGGCCCGGCGGGCAACAGCTGCACCACGGGTCGCGACACGCAGAGAGGAGAGCATCTTGACTTCAACGAATGTATCAATGTCAATATGGGATGAGGAGGGAGCTGCAAAAGGGAATGCAGGAGTATTTTTTATAGATTATCGTGTAATCGTATGACTCGACCGACTAACGGGGGGTGAAAGCGGGCTGGATCAATGGGCCAGATCGGAAGCTCCAGAATAATTAATTCCTCACTTTCCTCACTATCGAACGATGACAGCACAAATCCAAGGATTTGGCGGCAGGGATTAGCCTTGCAGGGGGTCCAGCTTCCTCTAGTCCGGACGGAGTATAGTTAGTCCGTGCCGTCTCCAGACTCTTTCACATGCTTTTATTGGTGCGGGTGTACTCGGGCCCCATCTATTAACCGATCTCCCCCAATAAAGACGGTGTACCCCACGGGAATTCGTCATTGGCTGTTGCTTATCGCTTATCGCATCGGGCAAGCGTTATCTCCAGTCCTTAAGTCCTTCATTTGATCAGAGACAATGAAAGAGCAAGCAACTATGGTGTAGCTACCATTGGCTTTGAGCTCACGAGGTGCTTTTTCAGTATTCGCCATGTGAAAAAGGTCTTGACACACCTAGCAAGTTGCTACATGAAAAATACCGTTCGGGCAACTTCAGATTTTGATGTCGTTACCCGTGGCTGATAGTGCCTGCCCCTGCATAGGGGCAGTCCACTCGGACCTGTGATGGAGGTCTATAAATTCACAAAAACTCCCAGTTCTGAAGTGTTCCCTGTTTCTCTCGGAAATAGTACCTAAAAGGGTCACGACCTTGGCCGCTTCAAGTGCCCTTAGGCAAGGGCCAGGATCCGTGGCCAGAGGTGCTTTTATTCCATGTGGTCAATCCGATACCTCGCTCTGCATTAACCATGCAAGTTGACAGTAGTATATAACACTAAAACTTACTGTTTCCTTAGTCAGAAAAGACAGTAAACACAACACCACTATATCCAAATCCTGGAATGCGATAGGGGTAGTGCTATGGTTGTTGCAGATTGAACAACGTAACATAAAATCACTCGGTCTCATTTATTAGGTTAGGGGACATGTAGTTGAACTTCACGATATTTATCCGGTTACAAAGTCTTATATTTTTGCTTAATTGCTACTGTCTTCTTACAACATCAGCCCAACATTGACATTACACATGTTGACGCCTTGGAACCGCGGCGACTATGGCGTATGACTTACCTCCTAGACTGTAGAACCCTTGCACTTACTGTGCCACTTACATCCGAATCGCCGGCAGCTCCGAAGGGCTTTCCGAGAGATAAGGGGCATCCACCAGGTATTCATTGACGATCTTGACAAGGCGCTTCATCTTACGGTTCATCCTCACGATGGTATCGATTATCAGATCATCACGATTCGGCATGTGGATTTGGTTGGTCAATTTCCCCTCCGCCACGGTGTAGGGTAGCTGATACCGCAATACGTCCACCCAATCGTAGAGGGAACGGGCCGCCGAATCGAAGGACATTGTTCGGCCCGTGCCACTCGGCGGGTTCCCCCACCACGTCGCTAACGGCACCATGGGCTTCTCTTTGAGGAACCGTGTCGCATGCGAGCGCACCACCGACACCAGCAGGACGGCGATAGACTTGTACAGGACCGCGTGCACGACGCAGAGCTCGTTCAGCTCGTCCGTCGACACGCGGAACTCGTCTTCATCGTTGGACGAGGAGCCCCGTTCGAGCCACTGGTGGAGTTTGGACCGAGCCGAGCGGAGGACACTGAGGTCCTTGTTGAGGTGGGCGAGATACCGTTGGGGTTGGAGGATTTCCGGCGACGTGCGGAGCAGACCCCAGTATCTCGCGCCCTCGTGGAGCGCCATGTGCGGCGCCGACACCGGGCCGTAGACCTCCCCGGCGAGCGCCTGCAGGCTCGGGAAGTGGCTGTTGGCGTCACCGCCACCCAAGAGCTGGTAGGCCTCGCACCCCCAGAGGGCAAAGCGCACATTCGAGCGGGCCAGTCGGGGGTTTTCCTTCAAGAAGGCCATGATCCAAGCGAGTTCCACCAGCAGAATGTGTCTTTCCTGGAGGCGGTTCCGGGCATTCGCCAGCCACGGACCGAAAATGGCCTTGGCAGATACCTCCGGAGACTCGAAGCACGACTCACATGGGCAAGGCAAGTCAGTGTTGAAGAACATCTGCGGTGGAAGATGCTGCTGATCCTGCAGCTTTCTCCACAGCCGTTGAGGCATGGTTTGCTTCTTCTCGAAGAGTGCGCATGGGAAACGCATCGACACGAAGATCTCCGTGGGAATAGCCAGGGAAGGGTTGCCTTCAATGCGGCCTGGGGTGGCAATTCCGTAAGCACGGTACTCCATATTTGTTGTAAGAAGCAGGTGGGTGGTGTTTGTAATGTTTGATATTAGTGTATTCTGACAGCCAACCGGTCAATTAGGTTGGACAATGTATTAACTTTGATAAGTAGAAAGATGATGGAATGGAACTTGTGAGGGTCTCCCCATGGCTTAAATACTATTTCCCAACGAGTACCCGGGCTTATGCTTTCTTTACAAAGCCATTGTATGTCGCCCAAGTTGTTTTGTTCAATGATTATGCTGGGTTACGCAATCCAACAAAGGCGAACTAAATTCGTGTCTTGACGTGAATAATTGATCATTATGGAGGCTGCAAACAACACACATTGAAAAGAAAATGCATTGTTCCCAAGCCTTGGCTCAGCAAGCGTAAGATCCCATTCTATGATGACACAACTATTGGCCGAGTAAGCAAGTCCACATATAGCTCCAGGAAGCGCTCATTGTCGACCGAGAACACGGCCGATGAGGCCGTGGTCAGCCCGGTGCCCGGGTACGGGTCCTCGGTCCAGACCAGCCCCTTCCCGTAGGTCTCGTCAAACTCGCAGCTGACGTCGACATACAGCTCACGCACGTCGCGGCGCAAGGTCGGGTCCACGAGCGACGCAAGCGCCACAGCATCGTACGCATAATGCCAGCGCTCCCCATGGTCGCGGAACAGGGTGGTGACGGCAGTGGCGGGCTCGTGGGTGCTGATGCGGTCGTAGGTAGCGTTTTCGATGCGGACCGTGTTGGTCAGGTCGAGGGTGTGGTGGACCTTGTTGGGGATCGGGGCACGCAGCACGACGCGCGCCGACTCCGGGTCGAGCCACCAGTTGGTCTCGCCCGCGCCCCTGTACGAGTTGCCCGGGGTGTACAGGTTGCCGCCCATGAAGACGATGCCCCGCAGCAGCGGTGCGATGGTCGGGTCCAGTCGCAGGGCGAGGGCGAGGTTGGTCAGCGGCGCGATGGCCAGGATGGTCACCTCGTTCGGGTACTTGTGCAACGTGTCGATGATGAATTGGGCGGCGCCCTGCTGGCGCGGCGTCGTGTGCGTAGCGAAGCCGTCGGGCGGGGCCACGACCTCCTCGGGCTTTGGGGGTGGTGCGGTGTAGGCGCCCACGTACAGGGATCCGTTGCCGAACCGCTGCTTCTCCAGCTGATACGCGGCGTAGGTGTGCAGGAACGGCTCGTTGGCGCCGACGTAGACGCCGACATCTTTCTCGATACCGAGGCGCTCCACGGCTTTGAGGCAGTCTGAGACACCCTGGGCCAACCAGTGGTTGCCCGTCACCAAGGTCAAGCCTAGTATCTCAACCACGTTGCTCTTGTGTAGCTGGGCCGCCATAGCCAGGGTTTGACCATCATCGCCAATGGTGTTGAAATCCGTATCGATGATGATTTTGGGTGGCCTTCCATCTGCCGGTTTTGTGGGTACGGCTGACACCGCCGAGGCGCAAGCGCAGAGGCCTACGACAGCCCAGGTGATAGCTCTCGTCATCTTGAAAGGCCGTAAAGCTCCGGAGGTCTAGGTGAAGATTACTAGGGGACTGACCATGTATTTATAATCCTCATTGTTCATATGCATGTAGTATGGCTTATCCGCAGAAAGACCCAGAATATTATTACGTAAGTAATGGTGTATTAAGCTGCATAATGGACACCCGAAGGGCCAGAAACGTGCCACTCGCATACTATTCTCTTTTACATACCGCATCTTTCTTTCTATTTACCCCGCTATATAACCTTCGAGTAATTACCGATTACTACCTTCTTTTCCCAACCCCCCATCCCAACCTCCCTCTTTTGAGTATTCTTTTCCTGTGTCCCCTGCTAATCATAGGCTTTGTAGCAGCTGCATGGTTGCAACGGACAAGTCAGACTTGCGGCGAGAACAGGGCTCGGAAAGCTCGCCGGATTCCTTGTCCCGAACGCGCTCGGGCACTTAGTCGGACATGTCCGAGTCGGCCGAGTCGAAGGCGTCCAAATCCGTCTTCGAAACGGAGTCACTTGCCAGGTGGCTATATCGGGATTTATGCAAGATCAATAATGATAAGTGGCACAATCAAGATGACAAGGATCGAAATGTGTTACGGAGCAGTACCATTTGACTTTTTGTAGCATCGGTAATATTAAGGACTTCTCTATGAATTACCCAAGTTTTAACTAGCCCAACCAATCGAGTATATGGCCCATCGACTAGTTACCAGTTGAGCCCTATTTGGGCTGAACATCAGCAGTGAAGCTGACACTCTGGCTCTTCTTTCCCTTGTTGGCCTGGTCGAGCTTGATCTGTGAGACAATCGATGTTAGCATTCGTTCCCCGTGAGATAGATGAGGCTTCGCTTCAGTCAAGCAGTACTACTTACGTTGGCCGCCAACTTCTTCTGGATGTCGGCCAGCTGGGCGTCCTTGTCCTTGGACCCCTTGGCCTGCTGGACCTGGACGAGCATCTCGAAGGTGCGGAGCTTGAGGACCTTGTTCTTGGTCTTGCCGACGTCGAGGGCCTGCTGCGCGGCGCCCGAGGCGGCGGCCACGGCGCTGTTGAAGGCCGTCTCGGCGTTCTCGGCCGTCTGCCGCGCCGCCACCAGCACGGCCAGGTCCGCCTTGGACACGGCGCCCGGGTTGCTCATGTCGACGGGGAACGCCTGGTTGGTCTCGGCCAGCGCGTTGCCGCCGACGCCGCCCGAGATCTGGAAGGTGTTGTACTTGCGGAAGGTCAGGGCGCGCTTGTCGAGGGGAGCCGAGTCGGCGGCGGGCATGGGCGCGGCGAAGGCGGAGGCCGCGAGGGACAGGAGGACGGTGAAGCTGGAGAACTGCATCTTGAATGGTGATTGTTCGACGGATCGGAGAGTGTCTTAGGGCGGAAAGGATACTTGATTATCGGAGATAAGAAGCGAACGAATGGAATGACAGCACAGCTGTATGAAGAGAATGGAATTGAAGATTAACGAAGCAAGAAATACCGATAACTAGCAAAGAAAGAACATCAGACGAACAAACGAAGATCATGGAGATCTTATATGCTGTCAAGCTTAACCGAGAGAATCGGCGCTAGCATTTTGACATGGCGGTTCCAGGAGGTGGTGGAGTCACGGATGCGACGTTCCAGCAGGGGGGTGAGACGGGCAGACGACCCCCGATTCCCACCTTTTCCCAACTGCCAGCGCGCTTAATACGACATCACCACCATTGCACCCATGGTTCCCTGTGGATTTTCACGAAAGAAGCTTGAAGTCAAGGTTGTTTTTAAAGAGTGAGCTAACTGAACACGGTTATTCTTCCAATCTGTGTGGGGACCCAACCCCGGTTGCCGGTAGCACACCCCAGTCCGTCCCTGTCAAGATTCCCGACTTTCCGGGTGATAACTTTTACCAAGACGAAACGAAGAAGTAATTCATCATTTGGGCCCCTTCTCTCTCAACCCATGGAATCGTGCACTTTTATGTTTGAACAAAGACAGGCTTGGGCTATACTCGCACGGATGCAACCGAGGAGTGAACGGTCCCAGTGTAGGAAGTGGGCTGAACCATTCCTCAGACGCTGCTGCTGGCAGTGGCGGTCTATTTGCGAATACCTCTCCGCGAGCTTTCGCATGCATATCCAGGAGACCCCTCTTCTCGGCATCCAAAAGGCGATCCTCCTGAGGAGGATACTTACAGACGCCCGGGGCGGCGCTGCTGTCCATGTCCTCGCGGAGCACCTTGACGTGCGCCTTGATGATGCGGAAGAACTCATACTCCTCTGGGTCGCTCTTGTCGCCGCCGCCGCCGTCTCCACCATCATTGCCGTCATGGAGGGCTTCTGTGGCTGCTTGGGCATCGTCATCGCCGTCATCTCCGCGCGCCAAAGTGAGTAGGGTCGCGACGAAGGCCTCCTGCATGTAGGCGAAGGAGAAGTTGTCGGTGATGCGGGCGATGGGACGGCAGAGGTGCTTGGGGAACTCGACGGCGGGGCTCTCTTTGATTTTGCCGTGCCAGTACTGGCAGTACTGGACGCGGAGTTCCTGCGAGCCAGAATGGTGGCGGCGTCAGTTGACAGAGCACGCTTGAAGAAGGAGGTATGGACAGCTGCCAAAGCTCTCGCAAGTAAGTAGAGTTCAACTATACTCACCAAGGATGGCTCTGGAAATAGGTACTTCCTGTCAAATCTGCTGGGCCGCTTTGACAAGCCTGGATCAAGTTGGTCCACTTCAAGGTAAAGCGTCGTCCATTAGTCAATGCCATTGCTATTGGGGTTGATAGTTAAAAGGCAAGGAAATACGCACAGTAATTAGTTGTAGCGACCATCAGGATTCCATCGTTGTTCTCAAGCCCGTCAACTTCGTTAAGAAAGAACGAGCGGGTGCCGGAGTTGACTATAGTCTCGACGTCCTCGAAGACCAGTAGGCAGGGGGCCATAGCCCTAGCAAACTTGAAAACCTGCCCGAGATCAAACGTAGAAAACGTATCCTTGACATAGAGACACGGCACACGGTCCTCCGGGTCGCGGTCGGCGACTAACGAATGCATGAAGGCCTTGAGGGAGAGCGTTTTCCCGTTGCCCGCAGGCCCGTGGAAGATGAGCCCCCGCTTCCAGGGGACGCCGTTGGCCTTGTATACGTCGCGACTGTCAAAGAAGCGGTTCGCCACCTGTGTCAAGTTCTTCTTCATAGGCGCGGGTAGGATCACGCTCGACCACGTCGTCTTCTCGACCTGGGACCATAGGCTCTTAGAGGCTTTCCACCCGCGCACCCATTGGTACACCCAGACGAGCTCCTGGTCCGACACCATCCAGTCCCAGGCGGCACGCAGCAGTCTCTCCGTGTTAGCCGACGATGGCGAGAGCTTCGGGTGCTCCTGCCCCTCTGGTCTTGCGAGTATGTACTGCATGTTGAAGTAAGGGCGGAGCCGTACCGGGTATACCTTGTAGTACGCATTCTCCCATTCTAAGTCGTACTTGGCAAATGAACGAACTTCAGTAACAGAGGCTTCCTCGCTGGGCCCGTGTTGTCGCGGGGCGTCGAGAATCAGGCTCATGTTGACCGGGAGCTCCCCGTCGGGCTCGAGCACGGCTTTGGCGCGGCCGTCCTGGGCAAATTCCAACAGGTCCACGTTGTCGGTCGGCACTCCCGTCACGATGAACTCAGGGTACTGGGCCCGGAGCTCCGCAAGGAACTGCACGTGGATGTCAGTGGTCTTTCCCGAGGTTTGTTCGAGGAGCTTCCAGCTGAGATGGGGTGGCGCGCTCCTTTGTTCCGCTACCACGTCTGTCTCGCAGCGGAGATTCTTCTCGACGAAAGTGAATTGTTCTGATTGGTCATCCATTGCGACCTTTCGTATACTTCGGCCAGTGATAGTTCTTAAAATTTTCAAAATATGTGGTATATGATCTCAAGGTTTGGTTGAACAATTAGAAACAAAACTCAGGAAGAAACACTTACCCAACTACTTTTTGAGCGAGAAATGGAGATATACCAATGAAATCTAAATATGACGGTTTAGCAAAGGTGTAATATTTCGATTGGGTCATACAGACATTGTTTGTCCTCTTGTGGCATGTTGCATTACGTTCTCCAGAGTTTGACTGGTAACGATGCACACGCATGGCGCTCAATTTGCCTTAGGATAAGCAATCAACGTCATTCAATATGTGCTTTCACGTGCCACGAGGATACACTGTGCTAGACACCAGTATGTCTATCGTGGCACCTGTTTTCCAAGGCAAATCGTCATACCAGCGGCACTATGCATACATCACGGCCAGTCTTTCGATGTCTCAGAGACACCTCTCATTCGGCAATCACCAAGACGGGCACAAGTCAAAACAAAGCGAGGGGTTTTGGATTTATTACAATTGAATAGATATATTACGCTTCTAAACATATGGTAATATAAGAAACAGAAAAAGTGCTCAGCCGGCTCTGCAGAAACACGCCGAGAGATGAAAAAACTCAGTCTTTGATACCAGAAAGCCAAAATGGTATTTCAACTACTTAGAGAAGCGCAGGCAGGATTCTCTCCTCAGTGAAGGCCCACAGCAGCGACGAGTAGTCCGTCGCCCAAGCATTGCCCGTGTACCAAGTGCTGCGCTTGCCCTGGCACCCATACAGCTGCTTGTAGAAGCCCTGGCTGAGCTCCGCGGGCGAGACGTGGAGCTGCAGGTTACCGTGCTCCTCCCAGCGGACGAACTCGGTCGCGGCGGTCGTCTGGAGCGAGCGGTCCAGACGGGTCACGGCGTCGGTCACGAGGCGCTGCGCGGCCTGCGAGGACTGTTCGCCGATGACCTTGGTGATCTGGTACCCGGGCACGCCGACGGTCTCGATGCGCCACACGAGGGGCGTGAGGGGCAGGGTGTCGGGCGAGCTGAGGTTCACGTTGAGGAAGCTGGTCTGGTCCGTCAGGCCCGTCTTGGCCAGGACGCCGATGTAGTAGGGGACGTTGGCCCACTGGCCGAAGAGCGTCTCCTCGGTCGTGTCCAGGTCGAACGTGGCCAGGTTGCCCAGGGTGGGCGGGACCGTGACGAGCAGCTTCTTGGCGTGGACGAGCTTGGGGCCCGTGGCGGTCTGGATGACGGCCGTGACGCCGTCTGCGTCGCTGCGTGTGAGCTGGAGCACGGTGCTGTTGTAGAGGACGTTATCGGCGCCCAAAAAGGCGCCGGCCTTGTTGTAGACGACCTGGTTGCCCTGCTGCGCGACTACGAAGCCCGACTGCAGGCCTAGGATGTGCGAGAGGCCGAAGTTCTGGACCACGTACAGGGTGGTAGTCTCCATCAGGTTGCCGACGCCCTGGGCGAAGGTCCAGACCAGCGGAATGGTATCAGTGAGGTTGTACTTGACGACAAAGGCGCCGAAGGGCAACAGCAAGTCCTGGGGAACCGGGTCGGGCAGGTCATAAGTGCCCTTGGCCAGGTAGGGGAAGTTGGTGAGAAGAACCGTGGCGTACTTGGCCAGGAGGGGCGCCATGCTGGCCAGGTTGGGGGCCGAGGCGTTGGGCACGATGAAGCCGGTGCTGAAGTCGGCGATCTTCTGGGGGAAGGGAGATCCCGTCGTGGCGGTCAGGGGCACGCCGAACTTGCCGAAGAAGTCTTTGGTCTGCTGGTTGTTGAAGTAGCCCTGCACGCCGAAATCGACCGGGTAGCCTGAGACCGGGTCGTAGTAGGTGTCAACGTGGCCGCCTAGTTGGGCGTCGCGCTCGACCACGGCGACGGTCTTGCCCGCGTCCTTCAGCTTCACGGCGGCGAAGGTGCCGGTGGCGCCGCCGCCAACCACGAGGACGTCGCGCTGCAGGACGTCGGAGTCGGCGAAGGTGTGCTTGGACCAGCAGCCGGGGACCGCCGGATAGGCGTAGGCCAGGGAGGCGCTGAGCGCCAGCGTTGTGAATGAGCGCATTATGATATTAGGAAGTAAATACTTGGGTTAAAAGAGTGATAAGTACTGGGTTTGAAAGAGTGTATTGAGGTTGAACAGCTATAAACTTGAAAAATTAGGGTGCCATTGCTTTATCTAAGTAGGCAACGGCAAGAAACGATATACCAGGCAATTGCATTTGATGCAAGGGGCCGCATGGATCTAGTTTGCCCAAACCGTAGCCTAGATTCCCGTTGGGAGCTGAAGGATTAGGGCGCCCTACGATCTGCTATTAGCCCCCGGTCGAAAGTTTTCGTGTAATTTCGTTTCCCAGGATGGCCTCGACAGCTTGTACCGGCAGCTTGGTCACTGGGTGACAATGCATCATATATTAACCTTCACGTTGTATTGCAACTAGTCACTGCAGGGAAGTTCCGCTGTGGTCGGCGAACTTAAAACACGAACAATTGGAAGATGGTTCCATGCCAAGACACCCCAATAGAGCAGCTGTTGGACAAGCGATTCATTTTGCAGTTCCTGCAAGCCACGTATCTAGATGAATCTGAATACCATAAGGCTTACTGTTTGTCAACTTTAGCACAACATCGGAGGCGTGCAGAGCTGCCGACGCGTAGACTAGTCCTGTCGGGGTTCGGATGGCATGGTTTGCCGTGACTCGACATCCGGGGTGGGTTAGGCAATCTACTGAACTTAAATACTCGCAAGGGTATCGCTAGCGGCCTATACATATCCATTCTGCACAAACGGCTCTGTCTGATTGCACTAAAGGTTATTATTCTGTGTGGCATATGCCTTTGGGAGATTCAACATCAAACTCAGTCAACATCACACAGATATTCACATATAAGGAACCCATATATCCTTGCCTGACAATTTTAGCAATCAAAGTCACCGGGAAACTCACGTGTGCTTATTCCCAGTCCTGATATAATCTAAAGCCCCTTTAAATCACACGATACACACCAAACCTAACGCTATTCCATTCATCGGTACTGTTGACTTCCATCTCTGTCCTCCATTTCGCCCCGCTTATCCGGCCTACTTCGTCCCATAAGGCACTCCAGCTTTCCGGGTCCAGGACGTACTTCTCCCAACCCTCGATCTTGGGCCCCTGGTTCTGCCCGAAGATCATAACCCCCGGGCTCTCCGGACGGAGGAAGCCGGCCATGCGCTTGGCAGCCCTCAACTGTCCCTCCCGTTCAAACAGGTGGAAGAAGTTGGAAGCGTAAATGATGTCGATCTTACCCTTGAGCGCGTCGTCAAGTCTGGTGTCAACGCTAGTACTTTCATCCATCATCATATCGCCCGCCACGTAGGTTGCCCGGCTCCGAGCGCGATCGCCGAAGAGCTCGTAGCCGAGGTCCAGGTACCCGGCACGCAGGTCGGTCCCGTAGAGCCGGTCGTCCGGGACACCCTGGCTGGCGAGGTGGCGCGCAACCATGCCAAGACAACAACCTGCCTCCAAGAAGGTTTCCGTAGAACCTGGTACCCGCAATCTCTTCAAGACGGTCTGGTAGCGAGGATCTTCGAGCGTGGGCGTTAGGTTTAGAAATCCAAAGGACTTGATGCAACCATAGGGGCAGATGGCGAACGCTTTGCCTTGCTGTTTGTCCACGCATTATCAGTGAAGGTCTCGGGGGTGATTCAAATGAGGTAATTAGATCACCGACTCACGATCTTGCTGATGAGGCCTGGAATTTCTTCAGGTGCGACCCCGCTGTATTCTTCTAGAATGCGAAGGGCTGGTCCAATCTCGGGAGGAAACTGAGTTGAAGCAAACTCTACATCTTCTATCGCTCTTGCGCCAGAATCAGTTGATATTTGAGGGGAGTCCATGCTGAGCCCTCCGTTTTCTTACTACTGACTACAGTGAGAGGGAAAGTCTGCTCATCGGCCTGCTACGGTAAATGCGGGGATTGTAAGCAAATGCTACACCGGTGCTTACGGGGAATATATCACCCGTTTGCATTACATCTCTTGTTGAGTGAGAATCACTTTCACATTGAGATTTACACTATTCAATGAAGAATTACGAGGATATTGTTACGCAGGTAATATGTTCGCGCTAAAAAGGAAAGTGTTAACCCCTTACGCCCATGCGCTCACGGAAACAACAACCACTAATTCCTCCTTAGCACAATAACCTCGTGATTCTTTCGCCTTCTGATCATGATCGAGTGTAGGCTCCAGTAATGAATCGATGGAACGAATGTCGATCTAGTTTCCTACGTATACGGGACCACTCAAATTTGGAGCTCTTCGCGTTCTCCCCCTTGCCGGACGCGGCGACACAGGGACTCCTCCCGGTCGAGGAGGTCCCCGTAGCGGTATGCCCCCGGGGAACTGAATCCCAGGAGGCGGTGGTGGAGCCACAGACGGTAATCTCTCCGGAGGCCACATGCGCATAACGATAAAGTCACCGGGCTTGATGATCTTTTCGTAGATATGCGGCATCAGGATGACGTTGTCTCGTCTCACCAGGTCAAACCGCTCATTCAGGACGTGGGGCCACAGCCCAGGCACGCGGCAGAACATCTGATTGATGAGTCCCTCCATGCCCTAATATTATATTATGTCAGCTAACCTGGGCGAACGAAGAGAACAAAATATGCTGTGTTGCTTTGCCGGGAGTTGGGTTGAGTAAAGAATGGAGGAATACGTACCACCCATGTCTTTGCCACGTCCCAGGGGATTCTATATCTACGACCGCGGGCGTCTATGAAGCGAACATCAGAATTATTATCGAGAGGGTTTCCTAAGCCCCCATCCGATAACGATAAGGATGAGCCCGACGACGAAGTGTCCGAATCGTACGCTAATGGTGTATCGACGGCTAATGGCGCATCGACGGTCTTCATGTATATAGCGCTCTTCGGGAGAGTTGTCCATTCTGAAAGGAGCTTATTGACGACAATCTTGGCATTTGGTAGGATTTGAATAACCGAAACAGGTTTGGAGTTCTGGTTTGAGGCCGGCACGATGTCGATTCTCGCAACATCCGCTTTGGTGTCTCCTCCTTCTTTGTTTTCTTCCATACCTTCCCCCTGTCCATCCAGGAGGTGTTTCGCTTCCATGGCAGAAAACACCAAACAATGGAGCCAGGTGACAGCATCTTTGATGAGGATGTGCTGAATTGCATCTGAATCTTGGTCGCGTATGCCCTCTTGAGAGTCTACTTCCTGACTTTCGGCCGCCTGACTGTGCTCATGATCAAGATCGGCCATGGTAACTTTGATAAACTGATGGCAAGCCTGGACCGTATTTTCTGTTTCCTGCCATCTATTCATGATATCTTCGCCGAGTGTTGTTGTTAGGTCTCTGCAGATTTGTGTAAGTCAAGCTAGAAGTAATGGTTTGTTACATGTTGCAACAATTTTGAAATGCTCACTCGGCCAGATCCTTCAGCTGACATGTCAGGGCCAAGATATCACAGATCATGCGGATACCAAGCTTGTAACTCTCAACTTGTCGTAAAAGGGTCCGCCATCTGGTCCGCCGGAACGCCCACAGCAAACGCGCCGCGGCGTTCCCCGGATCGACCAGCGCCTGGATCTCGCCGTGCAAGACATTGATGCGCTCCAGGGCAGATGCGATCTGTCGCCTCAGTTTGGGTTTGGGTAGTTTCCGCTGTATACTCTTTGCTTTCTTTGCTTTCTTCTTCTTCTTCTTAATTTCCGGGTCCAGCGAATTCCAGTCGCGGCTGAGGTAGCCTAACATCACCGAGAGGTCCGACATAGCCTTGGAGACATCGCAGACCTCCTTGGGTGTGTAGCGTGCCGCGGCCAGCAGTTGTGATAACGCCCTCGATGTGGCGGTTCCCGTACGGGAGGTTTCCCTCGTCAAGGAGATGATTTTAGCCGGTCCTGGATCCATGTTGGCGATACTCAGAGCATTCATAGTAAAACCCAGCCTGAATTATGGCTATGCTAGATGGAAAAGCACACAAATCTGGAAGGAGGGGTTGATCTTAGATCTTAGGACTTTCTCGGCTGGTTAGCCCACGTGACTAGCGCAGGCTCAGCCATGTGAGGGTTGATTGGCCCCTGATATGCAGCCAAGCGTGGTTGCCTCCTGGCGATACTACACCAATCATGTTCGCTTCTCATAAAGCCGGCTGGGGTACCAGGCGAAGAGTTTATGTCAAATGAAGTTTTTATATCCCGTCTAGGCGTGTTTAACCATGCCAGTGGGTAAAAATTAGCAACTTACTCATCATCAGAGCCAACCTCAGCTGATTTATTGGTAGCAGGAATTGCTAAGGCATAGAGTTCAAACATTCTTAGCCACCTAATTCTAATGACTCTGTGATATAGCTGTATCCGCTAAGTGAAAAGGACGGCTTTTTGGTTAAAATTTCAGCTGGACCCCCCGTTCTTCAACATCCTATCAAGGTTGACTCGTGGTCAGGAAACTCACCTCGAATGATTTCTATAGTCTGGCAGTATTTTCAAGTTCCTTTACTGTCCAGTGCCTTTGGGTCTGCCTCTTGGTACCCAAAGCGCTGAATAAGATGTCGAATTCCCCAGAGATGGCCAATTTACTTGCAAGATATGATATATCCCAGCTACGGACAGGAGATTAACCAAAGCAACAGTGAGTGACCAGACTGGATACATGAAGTCGATACTGTCCCCATGTGGATCGTGTCATACTGGCTTTCATTTCAGAAGCGTCAAAATACAATGTTTGACAAGGCACATTTCATGCAGTGCACCGAGTCAAACCATGCAACCAGCCTGTGTAATATTTCACATGGTTTATGACAAGTTCATGCAGATTCGAAACATTGCTGATCTTGTAGCCGCTCTACCCTTACATCCGTATAGAAGCGTGTGAGTGTTAAAGGCTCATGGTGCATTCCAACAACTGGCCATTGCGGAATTTCAAACTGCCTCAAGAGACTTCACGTTGATTCAGAATGAAGAGGCCCCAAGAGTGGTTGTATATATATCCAGTAAAAGTTGTGTCTTCAAGTAGCAATTCACTTGAACTTCATCATTATCACAAGTCTGACTCATTTGATTGACCAAGTACTCTACTTTACACCAAGCTTGTCCAGTATAAACACAAGACTTGTAGAGACTCTCCCCCATTACCTTACAAGCAGCGCCCATAATGCCTTCGGATAAGGACCGTCTTTACATTGCATTGTATGCTCGTGGAGGTGTTCCAACCATGCCCGGCCTAGAAGACACGTTAGAACTCTCACCTGTCTTGTCCTGGTCAACCACTAATACCGTCAAGATATCACTGGGCTCTTATAGTCGGTCCCAAAAGAGAATCAAACACCAGCCGAGGGCATCGCTTCCATGCCAAGGAGAAGATGAGTTTTGTGGGCAGCCCGCCCAAGGCACAGTCCGTGTGGAAGTATGAAGTGTTGGAGGTTCCCATGGCGCCCACTTCCATGCAGCTCATCCGTATCTTGGTCGGCAAAGTCAAGAACATGAGCCGGCTCCGGGCGATCCTTGACGCCACGCCGGTCCGGCCCGAGGTTCGGGGGTGGAACTGTGTTGAGTGGGTCAGGGAGGCGCTATCCGCCGCTATCCGCGACGGCCAGGCCCTGGGAACATCGGTGGGTGATTAGAAGTCGGCCAGGCCCTGGGAACATCGGTGGGTGATTAGAAGTCGGCCAGGGACGCTGCTATGGGGTTTGTTGCGCGGAAGAAGGCCAGCCATCGGTTCGATGGATCTCGGAGTTACGACCCGGCTAAAGCTGCCACTTGGGATATGTTGGCAAAGGTTGAGCTAGTTCCTTGAGCATGGGTTGTTGGAGACCATGGAGAAGTTGGGATGATTTTGTGCACATATACGTATATTTCTAGAGAGCGCTGAAATATTTTTGCCTAATCCCTTCCATCTTCAACTCGTATGGCATGGGCTCCAAGAACTTGTCCACTTCCTCTGCCCAGAATACATTCTGGGAGTTGATGCATTTGGCGCACGTGTACTCCCAGTAAGGCGGGAGCCATCTAGCTATTTCCCAGTCCAAGAGGCCCACAACCTTGTCACCTTTAACCATCATGTTGAGGTTGCTCAGATCGCCGTGCGTCAAAACAAGCTTGGCGTCGAATTGCCGATAGAATTCAAAGAGCTCAATGATGTTGTCGGGGAGATCCGCATATTCAGTGTCTACATCTGCGTCGCCTGCCAGGGCCTGGTGGAAGTCACGCGTCGTGGCGTACGGTCCCCAAAACTCTTTCGAGGGCAACCGACAATCGTAGAAGGGGCCACCGTCGAATGCACAATTCTTATTCCTTCACTGGCCGTTGATTTCCCTGGCCCCCACAACACTCACTTGACTCCTAAACTACGGGTCAGAGGTTTGGTGTGCAGACTGCACCTCTATGGGCCAGGCACCTACTCCGCTGTCTCACATGCCCTGGTCCAAGAAGATCCTGACCAGCATGAGAAGAAGCTTGTTTCAATGGACACGGCAGACCCTACTTTGGGCGGTGATGGATATTTAGGGTTGCTGTTGGTCAGAGATTCGCCACAACAATTCTTCCCATACTCTCCGATCGAACCTCAATTAATTATAGACATTTTGATACTCGAACCCCATGGTGGTGTGTTCGAGAGAGTAGATTTCATCTCATATGCGTATACCTTCAAGAAAGGTTGCCTCATGCAATATTTAAGTTCTGGATCCATCAGAGCTTATTCTCTACCCGCTCGTCGGGTGACAATCACCCTCGCTTGAGATATTACCTGGAACATATTTATATACTACAGTGAATGGATATATCTGGTGCTTCTATAAACCCATTTTCGGTCTTCTGGGAGTTCTTTAGTGATTAGGTGGAAACCCAGTCTCACAGCTGGGGGGTGATAGGTCTGATCATGAAGGGTATCCCCCACGACATGGGTTGAATATTACCTTAGAACTCCGTTGCGCCTCTCTACTGGAATACTATCGCATTGGCAGAAGGATTCTGTAGAACGTGCACAATACTACTTTACGACCCGAATGATTCATTACTTCTTCCTCCTGATTAGGCGTTCGTGATACCTTACACTTCGATGTACGTCACCTCCTGTCCTTCTTTTTTTCAATGCACTATCGTTGTAATTTGGCAAACTGTGAGCAACGGAAACATCGCCGAGGGTTAGTTGCTCTAGAGTTGCTTGTTCTGGCAAGCCAGCCTGAGATAAGCAGTCAGATGAGCTAGATGACACCATGTTACGGAAAAGATAGCGTATCTTGTGAAAGAGTGTATTGCAATGGGTTGGATTCATCCGCTGAAGAAAACAACAGCCCATTTCTAGGTAGGATTATCATATTAATACTGTGAGACTTATCAATGTCTTCGTGGGCCTTTTCTGGATGTTGGGCGGCGAACATGGTATTCACAACACACTGTAGTACTGCACGTACACAGAGCACCTCCTCCACCTACATTGAGAACCACACCTCACCGCTATTTTATAATTTCTGGAAAAAGATGGAATATATCTTCCTCACGGAACAAACTCCGAAGCTCTCATTGTGGTATTATCAATGGTAGTAACCCTTGCGTCAGGTCCATGTGCCCCTTGCTCCATCCCCGCCATCATCTTCCTCATCTCCGTTCCGTCCATCCCGCCCGGGCCTCGACGATACACCGCCTCGGCGAGCATACGTAGTTGCATCGGAAATCGAGGGTCGCCATAGTGCTCAATGATATCGCTCTTCTCGACGGCGCATCGCAGGTCTTGCCACTGCGATGGATCCATACCCAGGCGCTCGCACGCCTGCTGCTTAGTCGGACCCCACCATGGTGGCAGCAGCCCTTGACGGGACTTGGCTAGTCGTAGGAAACGCCGGAAGCCGCGGAGTCCATCCGGGGCCCCGCTGTAAAGGCTGTCCTCGTCTGCGTCTCCTTCAAGTGTGTAATTGTCCTCCACTCGCAGTCGGTACGTGTCAAGAAGCAGTCGGTACACATCCGTCTCCGGGCGATCATGGAGCCAGGTGCCGTTGTCAAGACGGGTAAAGGGCTTCGTGATAGGCTGGTCGAGACCCTTAGGCGGGGAGAGTCCGGTACTGGCAGAAGCGGGCTGGTCGCATATTTCTTTGTGGGCTTTCCAATCGGCTTTCTGGCAATCTCGGGAGCAGTACGGCGTCTTCGAACACTTGGCGCAATACTTCAAAGAGACTTCCTGCGCGGTCTTCTTGCAAACAGTACAAGATGAATTCATTGTTTGAGGTTTGCGAGCTACTTAAGTACCTAAGAAACTTGGCCTGTTACCATCAAATGGCAATTTCCTGTCAGTGCACGACCCACCTAGCAACACCCAGACGCCTCTAACAGTCTAGGCCCGTGCTCTCAAGGCTACAGTACTGCCTGCTTAATTTGAGCCAAACCCAACCTCCCAAATTGTTCCCCATACATACCTTCAATCAATACCCGATATCCAACAACAACCCGACGTCTCAACAACAAGGTACTCATCTCTGCCAGTCACGATGCAGGCCGTTGGCGCCGTATTAACACGGCCAAGACCATCCTACTGGCTCCTACTCACCGTCTCCGGCCGGTGAAAGGCCCAGGGTCTTGGTAGGGGAACAATGTTTTGAGTCCGCATGCCTTTTGCTTGCCGACGAGGACGAAACAGAGTGACCCGTCAGTGCTACTGCGCCTTCGGCTCTGAAATCAACTGTCTTCATCTCTCTTTCTCTTGGCCAAGCTTCTTCAGCCCTCGCGCATTCATCACCATCCGCCTGCGTTCGCTCGGAAATCTTGGGAGTCAAGGCTGCTCCTGCGCCAGAAGCCTGGGCGGGTGGGACGACTGTCTATCTAATTGCGCACGCATGATTGACGACTCGGGGCCGAGTTATACCATATCCATCTATCCTCTGACAGTCGCGTATCGCATCGCTTTTACTGACCATGAATGCACAGATCGCGGTCCATGGCCGACGTGGCGCCACCTCCATCGCCACCGGCGGACGACTCAAGTACCGACTCCGAATTGTCGCACATCTCCACAGACGACAAACCCGACGCTGCTATCACGCAGATCTCGGCTTCCTGGCACCGATCGGCTCGCGCAGAATGGCAGGGTCGTGATGGCCACGAATACAGCCTCCCTGATTTAGCCCTCAGCCTTTGTTATGGTTCTGTTACGAAGACCGGCTTTTTCAAGATACAAGCAAGGGTCGATCTGGAGGGCTGCAAACACTATCATTTCTATCTACACGCTGCGCCTGAGCGCGTGCGACACGTGACGCTCGCGAGCCCAACCCCGACGTCGGATAATGATCCCAACACGCGATGCCTGCGTTTCGATATGATACAGCCAGCCATTCTTGTTGCACCATGTTGGCCATGTCGCGCCAAGAACCCTCAATCAGAGAAGACCCTGCAACTGCTCCAACTGCTTGGCCAAGCAGCCTTCTTCAATCTGGTGGTCAACATCCCTCATCGGACTATTCCAGACGCCAGCTTTCGGGCACTTTCCAATGCGCTGGCGAGTCAGAGCCTAACGTCTGATCCCGATCAATCCAATATCCGCAGGTACTATCGCGGCCAAGGAGGAACGGCCGTCGACTTGACTTGCCCACCCATTACCGACGTCCTGAAGGGGAAGCAACCACAATCTTGCGCCGGAGGTTCAAGCGATCTAACAACTGGACTTGCTGATGTACCTCCCTCGTACAATCAGGCTGTGACAGACGCGTCTTCGCCGGACCCTCTCAGCTGCTCACCACCTAGCAAGAAACGGCGGCGAGACAGTCCCAACACAGAACCAGACAACCTTTTCCCACCGACCAAATCATTTGGTGAAGACATAAAGCAGTTGGTTCCGGAAAGCTCTCAACTGTCCCTTTTCCGTTCAATGTTTGAACATTTCGACAAGGCCGTGACAGAGCTGAAGGAAGAAAACCGCCAGCTGAGGCAAGCTGTCAGCGAAGTCGCGGACATGCGCGCCTCAATAGCTGCTCTAAACAGCAAAGTGGAGAGCCTGGAAAGTCGGCTTAATTCGGAAGGCGAAGAGCTAGAGCGTAGAATTGACGGATTGGAAGACGGGCTCACCTCCCTTGACGCATGGACAGAAGACCATCATGAGTATGATGCCGACCAGGTCAAGGATGTGGTGCGGGAGGTCTTTGAAGAAGATTTTGATGATGTGAGTGATCGTTTTATAGAAAGAATAATAAGTAGGCTTCGGGGTGGTCCCTGATTTACCATTTACCTTGATCATGATGACATATCAGCCGTGAAGCAGTGACTTGGAAGGACATGGTCCATGCCCTCACGACATGACATTCCGGCATGCCCTATTTTAATTGGGTTTGTCATTCTTAATCTGTATATGCGAACCGATTGCGTATACTTAGCTCTATCCCTAATACAAATTCATGTCACGAACGTTCAGGTCTACTACACAAAAGATACTTGGGCATGTGCGTACTCGCACTTCTGCATTCTACCGAAGGTCTTCACCTGCAGTGCCTTTCGATACTGGTTTCTATGCGGCTGCCTACTCGGCCCAGAGCGCTAATAGCATCTGTAATGCACCAGCAGGTGGCTCCAAGCCCAATACCTGCCAATTCTTGAATCCCTACATGCAACTTCTCAAGGATGGTGTTTCCGAGGGACAATACCGCTCCTTGGTCAGTGTAAGCATATCACCCATACCCAGTTGTCAGCTAACTAATCCTTCGGCATTACCCTATGGCCTGGGAGAACAGCTATGCTGAGAAAATAGGTCAGATGCGCGTTGAGAACAAGTACAGGCCAATTTCTGCGCCCTCATCAAGGAGGACTACTTGGACGGTATGGATCGTTGCTCCTTCTTTGCCAGAGGCATAACCCCTAAGCCCATAGGTGCGATCATAGGTGGCCTTATATACTCTACATCCGATTCCATTGTCCAGTAGTGGTGTTCATTGTAGAAATTGGGGACCGACCCCACCGGCGTGTACTGCCAGCCAACGTACTTCTGCGTGCAGCCGTCGAAGGGAGGGAACTGATTCCAGTCGTCAGGCCCCGAATGGTCAACAAAGTTGCCATCAATGACCGCCACCACCAAGTACGGCGCCGGATAGTTGGGTGTCTCGGTGGGCTTCCCCGCCGCGTGCGCATCGACGGTCTCGAGGCAGTCCTGGGCGACATGGAGACAGTAATTGAAGCGCGGCAGGCGCAGTGTCTCTTTGTCTGGTAGATGGTCGGGGAAATTTTTCTCGAACCAAGGCTGTCCCGGCCGCCATACGCAGTGCCGGTCGCGCCACTCGACGAAGCGTCGGCGCACCTGGAGCTTGGAGGCACCCTGCAGGTCGGCCTCATCCTCCACGACAGTCCACCGCGCGTACTTTTCCATGAACTCGCACTTCTGGTCCACCAGCTTGTCGTGGATCTGCTCTTTGAAATATTTCATGTAGCGGTCCCAGAGCGCGTCGTCGCCGTACGCACATCGGTAGATGACGAAACCCCACTCAGCGTAGCCCGTCTCATGCATCTCTTGGCATGTACTGCCCATAAAACCTTCCCAGTTCGACTCTTTAGCCAGCTCCTCCGAGTTCCCGGGAGGTGTAGTGGTGAGTGTAGACATGGGTACGGAATGACGTCTGGTGGCAGATTTGAGATTTGCGCGTGGAAGGAGCGAGCGGTGCAGCAGTCTGGTTGGCGGGATCCTCCCAGGCCAAATGCAGTAGTATCTAGTAGAGAAGAAGTGCCGAGGACGCGCCCACGCGTTTGCTCGGATCACTATGCCTTTTCGTCCAAGTGTCGGAAAAATTGTCGATGGGGTTATTGTGGCCATAGCAATTGAATGAGATGAATCTGTATGGCAACCTACCTCGGGGAGAAGGGAAGGAAGAAGGGGTGAACTCGCCTCAAGAGAATTAGTACCTGCGGGGTTGTCACATGGGTTGGTTACCAATACTTACTTCAGAGGTAGGTATCGTATGTCCTTCTCCATAGAAAATCTCAATAGCCAAGCCCCATCCCAGGCAGTAGTGCAAAGCAGATTGTGGTGTCTTTGTACGTCGGCGCGGTGACACCCACCCTCTTATCCGAGACATGCGGCATCACTGTGTAATCCGTTATGGTTATTATCCCCTCGGAGGCCACAATGCAGCCACCCCCCAAACCCTTGTCTTGAGTATTGTACGCCAAGAACGGATCGGCGGGACCGTGCAAACCAGATCAGGGTTGGTAGAACCAATGAATTAGCACGCTTGAGATACGGGACGTGAAAAACGGCGCACCGATAACGATGCCCGTATAGTACGGAAAGACAAGGGGGGCTGCGTCGTAGCCTCTAAGGGAGTATGAGTAATAACGAAAAGCGAATTCAACAGAGGATTAGACGTAGTCCAAAAGAAGCCATTGTCAAAACTTATCGACAACTCGATAGAGCTGCTATCAAGTAATCGAAAACGAACCATATTACTTAAATCTACGAGGTCAACGTCCGAACCCGCCGAACCGAGAAATAGTAACCAAGAGCGTAGATAAATTGAACAGCGTAAAGAACAGAAAAGTAGATCAGAAGACATCGTGCAGAAAGCTATTCCGGCAAGATTGCCCTCACCTTCAAAGACGGGGCGAAGAGACACACAGAGGCGAGAATACTGGATGGGTCTTGAGTGCCTTTGGGAGTAAGGCTCAGAGGGCTCGCAGTCATCATGCAAGGGATACTAGCGAAAAAAGTATGGGATACCCATGGCGAAGCCCCGTTCTTATGTAGCTTGCTCAATGATGAATACAGCCCGAGGAAGATCTCCAAGTGCGAGCATAGCCTGCCGCAGAATTATCAAGAGCGCTACGCCTCCTATATCCTACATAAAAGCTCCTTCTTAGTCGTGAAAAGTCTGTATAATATAAAATAGCTATATAAAAATAAACCGAAGCTAGCCTATAGTTTAAACTCTATACATAGTTAAAGTGATTATCTCTTATAGAGACTATAATCGCGAAGAACACGATCGTCGCTCCATCGGTTTCCACTTTATCTTAATGCACCCCCTTTCCGGCAATTGCCAAACCAGTCTGTAGCTTTTACTTACCGGCCATTACGTTGCCTATGCTCTAGACGGAGTATCAAGATCTTGGGTGAATCGGTCGGGTCTCGGGCGTACTCGATGCATTGTAATTTGCCCAAAAAACCAAGGCGGTGGCTTAGGTTTGTCAGGGTGACCTGCGAGCGAGGCGACCGACTTTGGGTGGTAATTGCTGCGTGGCGGTGCGATTCGCTTCGTGGCTGCATTAAAGGGGGAATCAATCATTCACACCTTTAAAGAAAATCTCATATGATAGCAACGCCACACGTAGCAGCAGGATGACGAACCACTGATTTCATACTGAAGCTGATTGGTTGCGGCAGAATAGGTGTGTACAGCACGGTGTTTAATTGGAGGCACAAACTGAGCCGTTTCAGGTTTATGCACATTGTGTCGGTCAGATAGGCAGAATCGGGAATTTGACATGCTGTGGCTTGCTTCAAGAACCAGTATGCCTTAAGAGGCTGCATGGTGGTGTCTGCGACCGTTTGCGGCCAGTTCGCCCTAAACGCGATTTGTGTAGGCTACAAGGCAACCAGTGACGGTAAGCTGTACTTCCCTCACTTCAGATATATGGTGTTGATCTTTTCATTTTTGTCTTTCCCTTCATTCTCTGCCAATCACCGCAGACTAGGTACGACAGTCTGTTCGACACGGGAAGCTGTCCAACACGTGAACCAGTCCTAGCCAGGGGAGACCAATGGAGCCTACTACAGCGCTTGGAGTCGCAGCGGCGGCAACACAGTTCTTTGACATTGCGCGCAATTTGATAAGGGAATACCAGGATAGCCGCCAGCCGCCCGTGTCTCAAACAGCGTTCAAGAACACCGCAGTCGACCTGCGAGCGCTGAGCTCAACTTTCAAGACGCGACCACAGCCTCCACGGGATGTGTTGAACCCTGTCAATGAGCATCAGAATGTGAGTTTCTTTGTCCACTATCATGACTTAGTAATGCATTACGCTCATAGTATCCAGGCACTAGACCAGCTGATAGTCGATTGTGATAAGACCACAGAAGAGCTGATTGACCTGCTCGACAAGGTGCAGTCCGAGGAAAAGGGGTCCGCATGGGCCAGTATCGGTCAAGCCATCGCGTCCGTATGGAATGCGGACAAGATCAAGAGCCTCGAAGACCGAGTAGGGACCTACCAACACCAATTGACGCTTCGCCTCCTGGCGTATATTGAGGCCAAGCAGGGTTCAACGTCATTCGATACCGACGACTCCTTGGCACAGCTCATGCGTAGTGATAGCAGGATCATCAACATGATCAACACATCCCACACGGATACGCTACGGGAGGCCAAGGAGCGGCACTCCAGCGTCATGAGTGTGGTCCCATCGATTTCGACAGATCAACGAAGCTTATCGATGCCTGAGATGGATTTGGGGATGGGCGTTACTGAGATGGTATAAGGTCATGACAGGATACAATGACGCACTCGTTTTGATTGTTTTCTGAATCAATAGACAATTACTTAACCCATGTTGAACTTCACGCCTAACATATTGAATAATGACTAGAGGCCTACTGGAGCAAGTCACGTAGCTCGGTTATAGGCAGCAAGACTTATAGGTTGATCAGGCCGTCGATGTGCACCTTCTATCAAGTTACCTGCCTTATAAGAAATGAAAGATTATCATATTCATGGGCGGGCAAAGCAGCCTGCTCGGGGCTAGGCGCGTTGGTGGACAGGTTTTTCCTTTTGGGTGGGGGGTTGTTATACTAATTACACACCCAAGGACGGAAAGCTATCCGCACGGCAGTACCAAGAGTTCGGTGGGTGATTAAAAAAGACTTAGGTTTTAGGCAGCCAGCCCATTCTCCCCTTCCCCCCACCTCCTCAGCAGTTATATGAAATGTTATTGAAATAGTGTGGGGTTGGGCAGGGTCTAAGACGGACAGATAACTGAAGAGACCCTTATTTGAAAAGAAATTTCGCACCCGCACACCGGAAAATCTAAATATATCACCGCGTATCATTCAACCTTAATTGTACCTGCATTTACAGAGCTTGTGCCAAGTTAGGATTTCACGAGAGTCTTGCCATATAAGACCCAAATATACTGCCAAAGAGAGTGGAAATGAAAAGTAGTATACATTACACGTTGGATAGGCTGAGTGGTTCTTCCTGCCAGTTAACCAGGCTCACGGAACAGTGAGGGTTTGCATCAAGTCATGTTGGTAGTTAGCCTCGCGTGGATTCTTAGCCTGAGAGACCAGTCCAAAAAACAACGTTCAATAAAGGTGCCCGGCCCGGATGTCCTTGCCGAGATATAACGGAGAGACTTACTGAATTCGAGCCAACCGAGGAATATCGGTCCCCCTGCAAAAAGTTCCCCACCACCCACCCATGACAGCCAGCCCTAAAAGGGTAGCGCGGACAGAAACGCGGAAGCCTGGCCTGAACTGGCCAAGGAGGTCACTGTGCTTTGACCAGATCAAATGTGGGACTAGACACTGTGTTCGCGACCAAAGACAAGGGTCACAAGGCTACTATAGCAAAACATGGTTACCTCATACGAGGTTTTCCTCCCATTGGAACATTTCTACGAATTTCATAGTATACAACACCATCAAACTTGATGGGTGGTTCTTCCAGGAACCTACCCCCGGTAAGCTACATCTCTCTTCGTATTATGGATCAACCAGACTAGCCCAGGTAAACCGAATCACCTAGTACCTGTTACACACAAAATATTGAACTCGACCGGGAAGCTGCATAGTCAGTCAACCAACCCGCCCCCTTCCCCCGCACCCAAAAGACAGAAATATCAGACGCGAGGATCCAGAATATCGGAAGAACTTACATACTACTGCGAGGAGCAACAGGCCCTGACTCAACTCAATGCAGCCAAGATACCGAGGTATAAAGCACTTGGAGACTTGGTGAGAGTGGAATGCGACGACACGCGGAAGCTGATTACTTTTCCGGTGTGTGATATCGAATGCTGTATGCGCTTCTGTGATTAATTGAGGCCCGAAAGAGGGACCGTCGAAGTTGAATCACCCCTCTCCATCAGAATCTCACCCAAAGACGCAGTGTGATAGACAGTTAGGCTCGGTCACTCCATCGACCACTCTCGGATGACGGCAAACAACATGTCTTAATCAAACGCCGTGGACAGCGAGTACGAGATGAAGAACTTGCACGCCACCATGGGTTGTGAACATACCCCTCACAAAACGTAAGAGGCGAAGCAGAATATACGACCAGGAAGATCATCACATGTTGCAAGGTGATGTTATTCTCAGGCAGGCACGCTTGCTGCGGCTGTTTCGAAAATTGTGTCGTTCTATAATGGAATTGAAGGCTTAGCCAACCATATCCACCCAGTGTATATATATTGGAAGTATCCGAGCAAGAAATATCGTGATCCCTATCAAACCGCTTACCATATCATTCCTCCCCCCTCATAAGTTATACACAGCGTTCGAATCCCTTTGCGCAATGCGTGCCATAGACGTTCTGCTTGGTCCGTACGGGCTGGGCTTGATCATATGCTTCCTCCCTATCATCTTCGCCAATCCTGTCCCCCAGACTCAGACTCAGGTTCATGGCCAGCTTGTCACTCGACAGGTTACACCAAAGGACTTCTATCTTCGCCTTATGCCCCTTGGTGCATCCATCACGTACGGAAAGCCTGGAGATGAGGAAAGCGAGGGCCGTGGGTACCGAAAGTTCCTGCGCGATAAGCTACGCTCAAGGGGCTGGAAGGTGAACATGGTGGGAAGTCAGAAGTATGGGAACATGGCTGACAACGTAAGTCATTATTAGCCTTTGCTACTAATATTTCCGGAGCCCCCAAGTGTGCAGGATTCACGTTTGCTAACAAGATCTCGTAGGATGTTGAGGGCTGGCCGGGTTATACTATTGACCAAGTCAAAGAGAAGGCCGAGTTTGCGGTCCCCATCTACAAGCCAAACCTGATCCTGATAAACGCTGGTACAAACGATGCTCTCCAAAATCGTGACCTCCAGGATGCGGGTTTGCGAATGGAACAACTCGTCCTTAGCTGCTTCGCCGATTCTCCCGATGCAGTCGTTATTCTATCCACTTTACTCCCTAACTTGAATACCCCCGATGCGGTGTCTGTCATCAACAGGCAGTATCGTGATCTTGTAGGCAAAATGGTTATGGAAGGCTACAAGATTCACTTAGCAGACATGGACGACGGCTTTATCGGCACAGACTTGATACGCCCCGCCCCGGACGGTACTCATCCTAACATCGTGGGCCAAAGCAGGATGGCCGCAGTGTGGCACCTAGCTATTGAACAAGTCGAGGAAAAGGAAGGTTGGCTCAAGCCCCCCTCGAGCGATGTCAGCTTCCAGGATGACGCCCAAAACAACAACAACCAATGCGAAAAGAAGTACGACAGCGGGAGTCTGGATCCACGATCTGGCCAACCGGCTCTCCGAGGCACCTCACCAGAGATCAAGAGCGATGGGAGATATGTCCACAAGTCTACCCCCCGGGGCAAGATCATGGGGGGCAATTTCGACAAGGATCACCACCCAGTTGTTTACTCTGCGCAGCTTGTGAACGTCTATGGTGTGGACCGCGGTGGTGAGAGGGACGAGCTCATCGTGGTATCCGGGGACAGCAAAACGGTAAACGTTTACGTCAACTATCCAGGCCTGCAATGGAATGTAATTCAAGCGAAAATAGATACCTTCTGTATCAACAGAGGTAAGTGTCATATTGTCTTCTGCTATTGACGGTCACGACACACTAATGCCGAAACAGGAATCCGATGGGGTGATGTGGTATGTCTATTCAGAGCAACTTTGTCCAGGTGATGTTATGCTAACTGCCACAGAACAACGACGGATTAGATGATTTCATCTGTATCGATCCCAGCGGGAATATGTGAGTCCTGCCATGTTACCGTTCGCTGACAGACTCTCTAACCAGATCGCCCGCAACAGGTTGGTCTCTATTAACATGGGGGGACTCTCAATAGTAACGTTCAAAGATGTGGGCAAGGTAAGAATTGTACCCAGTCTTAGCATATCACTGTGAATTCGGCATTAATATTGAGACCTGCAGTTCAAAGAGGTACCAGCTGGATATTCACAGAAGGATGTTCGCCTTGGCGGTATGATTTACCTTAGCTATCGATGCTGTTGAACAGCTCTTGCTAATGTTTCTACAGACATTGATGGCGATGGACGGTTGGACTACTGTGTTATCAACTCTGACGGTAGTGTCAATTGTTGGAGAAATGGTGGCACACTCCACGATAGAGCCGAGTATTGGCAGGATCTAGGCACCGTTTTTACACCACCACAGCCGATTGATGACATAGCGTCGATGCGCTTTGGTAAGCTGAGACGCTGCAACAAGAGTATTTGATCCATCAACTAACGACCTGGTCTACTTTTTATTAGTGGACATCAACGGCGATTTCAGATCCGACATACTCTGGGTGGACGAGACTGGAAGAGTCCGGACCTGGATCAACCAGAGAGGAACCGACAAGAGCATGACGCCTTACTGGGACGACGTAGGTGTCACGCACGGTGGAATGGGCGAGAATGTAGGCGGCAGGCAGAACATTGGCTTTGGGCGGATGTACTCCGGTTTACCAAGCGTAAGTTTGACCACCTCATCCTATTCAAGCTTGTCCGTCAACAGTCACGGAGATGGGCGTCTCTAACTTTCGTAGTATCTTCGATACATAGTAGACTGCAAACGTGTTTGTGAGATCGAGGTGAGAGCCTGGGAAAATCTCGGAGGTGGTGGGAAGTACCAAAAGGGTTTGTTTCCTGCCCAGCCTTGACTCAGCAAATTGCAATCAAACACTGACAGGGGCTTATTAGGAGACGGAGCCGTCTTTGGCGACATGACCAACACAGGTATATGATCACCTTCTAACCCCGGTTATGTTATATGGGATCAATGAATGTACTTACCAGCTCTGTCTACAGGCAACGATGACTATGTATGGATATCCCCTGAAGGTGGCGTTGCCATCTTTCCCAATGTCAACACGCCCCCGAGCACTGCAGGATACCCCGACTGGGGGGTGGTTCACGTCGCTTTGCAAACAGGCATGGACAGAAAGGCCTTGCATATCGGCGACTGGAACGGTGACGGCTTTGCCGACGTCATCGGCGTTGACAAAAAGACCGGGTCCCTCACGGTCTGGCTTACTAGCTGGCGGGACGGGAAGTTTTCTTTCAGCCAGCACACCAGCACCACCCAATACTGCACGCAGGGCTGGGGCGTCGGCAGGTTGGACATCGGTGCCCACTTCAAGGATTTGACGGGCAGCGGGTGCGTCGACTACCTCTGCATGGAGCCCAACGGCCGTACGACCGCGTGGTTGAACGACTGCAAGCAGGGCCTGTTCGACTTGCGGGACGTGGGCCAGATCAAGTTCGCCGAGAAGCAGACAGATCGAGCCAACCTGCGCTTTGCGGATGTTAACGGTCAGTATTTACCTACCGATGAATAACCCCGCGAGTTCCATGTAAGACAAACGGCTTTGAGCTAACGCTGATCTCGATGCGAAACAGGTGACGGCATGGCTGATTATCTCTGGGTGGACAAATGTAGGAGGCTGCCCATATTCCGTTATACGTATCTCATCTAACATCTCGATGTCTCTTAGTCAATGGAGACACGACCGTTTGGATTAACGGAGGGGAGCGGCCCGAGGTGGAACGTTCAAACTTGGGAGGCAGCGTGTTCCTATGGCATGCCCAGGGCGCTGTTTACCATGGCAGCGCTAGAGGCACAAACCTCCATTTTGCTAATCTAGGGGGGATCGGACGGGCTGATATGATCGAAGTGGACCCCAACACTGCCCAGGTATGTTGTTATAAGCAGGAGCACTGCGGTTGTTTGATGCTTCGGCCAAATGATTACTGACTAGGAGGACAGGGCAAGGTGTGGTTCAACAGCTGCCCCGGCGGCAGTGGTGGTGATGACAACGGTATCACCCCTCGCGACCCACAGCTTCCCAGCTTTACGCCTACCCCTGTGTGTCCCGTGTCACTTTGTTACATGCACGTTGAGTTCTCAACGTTTTGTCAGCCAGACGAGATGGCAGACGACTTTTTGGACCCCGAGCTCTGTGACACTGGGGGTCTTGAAGGGTCGGAGTCGTCTTTGAATGATTTCGTCAATTCGACTTCGAGTCAAGAGCCGCATGATTTCCAGATTCTTGCGAAGCGTCCTCCTTATTTCAATATCGACTTGTTACCCTGGGGAATCGCGTACAATTTCCTGCAATGGTACAGGAGGTATCCTGGTGTTTCACATCTTGGAACCCCTTCAAGGGGGCAGCCGGCGACACCCTCTGCAGCATAGTGAGTACCATGGCCGGGGACTTGATTACCATCAGTACAGCGAAGTGACTGACACAGTGACAGTCAACCAAGAAGAGAAGGCTGTGAATCCACGCATATAGAATGGCTGGATGTCTCAACGCTAAGCCGGCGAGACCTTATTGACAACTATGATACCGAGCACAACCCAGATGTACGTTTCTGCGATTCCTAAGTCATAATATTACCCCTTTGGCAAAACTGACGAAATTCATCTGTCAGAAACAAATGCTTCGAGACCTAGGCGTTGGATATATCTCAGGCTACCTGCCAGACGGTTCCAAGACGGCTGCCCCTCCTGTGCCGTTCGAGGATTTTGATCATTACTGGAATCAACCTACGCTGCCTGAGGATCTGCCCAGGAGGGGGGGTAGTAAGTGTATCAGGTCACCAGGCCAATACCTGGCCGATCAACTTGGTTCGCATGGTAACCGAGCCGCGTTGATCTATTGTCAACGGGATCTCAACCGAATGAAAGGCAACATTTTTAATCTGCCTTATAGTAAGCAGAGGGGAGCTGGCCAAAACCCCATGAGCGAGGACGGCTTCAACCAGCTCCTCACGGCATCCCTCCGCGACCTGTCGGCCCAAAACCGACTATTGACGATGCTGGGTGAGGTCATTGGTGTCTGGCGATACGTCAACGAGCCCATCACGCGGGGCTTGGCCTTGAACAATACATTCAACATGATAGAAGCGGCACGAACAATTAGCCGGGAGCTGCCCGCGCTCGGCAGCGTTGGGCCCATCACGGAGCAGTTCATCCCCATCTGGTATCGTGTAGCCGTACGCCGGTCGATCGAGTGGATGGAAATCCACCTCGACCGGGTTATCGAAGAGTACACCACGGCAATGAACTCAGGATTGGCGCCTCCAGACGCGCTCCACGTTCTTGCCGTCATACGTTCGCTCCGTGCCGATTTGGTTTATATCCAATCACCGTTGGAGGAACCACCCCGTTTGGCGACACGGGCTTCCGGGTTTTTGGCCAGGCTGATGGATGCTTCGAGCATTAGCCCGCGACTTTAACCCTCTAGAAATTACGGTGTGACTACAAGTTGGATCAACCAGGAGGTGCAGGAAGTGGTTGAGAAGATTGTAATGCTTAAATTACTTTCTTAGGGCGGTATACATAGTATAAGGCGCGATGTTTTATATATATAATTTATAACGAAAGACGAAGGGCTTGGCCTTGAGTTGTCGATTTGTAAAGGTAGCACTCCTTGATGCGACGCTCCATGCTGGCGCTTGAACCCCCGAGCTCTTAGCACCCTAGTCCCCAACTGGGACCATATGGTGCAAAACCCTGCAGCACACGGGAACCCTCTTCCCCCGAATAATCGGCGTGCATGGAGAATTACTAGTGAAGCTACAACGAATTTTACAACTGTCTTCTTGTAAATCAAATGATTTCCCGGTCATATTACTCTCTGTCTGATGCAGAACACGGATCCTTGTTATTGGTGACAGCTCGTACTGAAACATGCAAATTGCCCCTGACTACGGCACTGGGCTCCTTCCTTCTCAATACACCTTGCTTTGTTGCAAACGATCACCTTCCGTCAAACACCACTTCAGTCGTAAAAATAGCACAGCTCCCCCGAAGTAGTAGATGCGACCTGTCTAATCGTCGTGGAAGGCCCCGCATACCCCATGTCTATAACATCGTCAAGTGAAGTCAGGCGCGAGGAAGGGTTGTTGTCCCATGTGATGTGCCCCAACCTGCCATCATCCATCTGGAAGTTTCTCACGTCTGGGTTCATGGCTTGCCTATGATATTAAGCAGTTACCCAACATCGTCAGTGCTGGGTCTCGACTTTGACGAGCTTACAAATATGGGAAGATATGAAAGCAAACTCACCATAATGCCCACATTCTATCCACCATGGAATGATGAAGCCAGAATGCGGGCTCTCCAGGGGAAGTATATAGGTCACCACCAGGATCACCACTCGGAGAGGGAGAGCTAGTTAGTGCGTTTCTCGAAAATAGCAAGATGCCTGCAAAATGGGAAGGAATCTCAAGTGCGAGGGACTTACTTAATGACATAGTGAGCTCCACCGTGCGGACCAAGCTCGACGGTATTAGGGGTACCTTCTGATAGGGCACGGTACTCTGTTATATTAGGCTTCGACAGGAGACCTAAGAGTTATTGTCAGCATCTTGAGCTACATCAAGTCGACCATCACGTACCTAGGACGGTAGTATAGTTGGCATAGCGCTGGTTGAGCGCGGGACCCACGTCACGCTTCAGGCCGCGCGGGTTGTATCCCAGCCCGCCGTCGGGGCCCGGCTCGACGCCCGCGACGCCGCCCACCGGGCCAAGGTTGACTGTCATGTTGGCGAAGGGGCCCGTCCGGACGTACCCGCCGCCAACCCCGGGAGCCAACTGGATAGGGTCGCTGCCAGGTGGAACAATGACAGAGCCATTATGTCCCGGTATGTATTCGCCGTTGCCCCCTAGGCTGTATGGATCACCGTTGAAGATGGGCGAGTCTTGGGGTGCATCTGCGTACTTGGGCCAGTCCCAGTACTGATGGCGAATAGCGGTAAATGTGGTAAGTAAAAAGTAAAAAGCATGCCCAAACATGATTGATTAGGCTGACTTAACTCACAGGCTGATATCCTTTATATCCACACTCATCCCGTAGCGCCTTCTCGTAGAGATAGACGAACCACCGGTGCCAGTGCTGGAAGTTGCCCGTGTAGTGAATATCCAGAGTGCGCTGGATGTGAACCAAGACAAAGTCGTCGAACTTCGTTGGTCAGTTCAATTGCTGTCAATATTTCGTCTTCATGTTGGGGAATAGTGTCACTGTTTGCAGAAAACTGACCCTCGATCGAGTGCCCGCAGAAACTTTGGCGGGTGTGCGCGCCGGTAGGGCCTGCAAGCACTTGACAGAATTGACGTAGTCGAGTCTCTCCGTCTTTGAGAGTGAGCCACTTGTGGGACGAAAGTTAGCCAACTCCATCAAAACAATATTTATGGGCTTCCATTGCGGATAGAACACGTACTATTCGCGACGGTAAACGATGTTGTCCGCGGTGCAGCCATCGTTGCTTAGGGATGCTCGGTGCGTCACCTTAATCGTGTCGATGATTCGATCGACTTCACCCTTCACAACGTCATCATGTCCAGGTCTGGACAGTGAGTTGCAGCCAATAGTGCCAGATAGCAATGCTACCAGGATTAACGTGGTTGCACACATGAAGGCCCTCATCATGAGTCGATCTGAAGGAGACAGCTCAGTAACGACCTCTAGGATAATGAGGAACAGGATCTATCTACGGCCACGAGCGAGCGGCAGAGGTATTTATCTATTCCTGACCGTCCCGTACCAGGGCGATATCAGGGTAACTCTGCTCTAGCACTTCGTGATATCAAGCAGCAAGCTCGATTTTTCTTAGCGCCTCGTACTCCGGCCCGCTTACGGGTTACACTGCAGATTCGATCGGGCAAAATAGTCCGTTTTCGTGCTAGCTGCATCTTTCAGCCAGGAGATATATCTACTATAGTAACACCATAGCGGGGTAGTTTGCTTACGGTATCTTGGCACTTGTCATTTCATTGCTTAGGTGCATGTGTTTGGTGTGTGCATCGTAACCGATCTTTCACGTGGTGGTCAGAAACGCTGGGAATGGTATGTTGGGTGTTCGAGTCGAGAAGTAAAGAGCACAGAACAGCTCCATATGGTGCCTTGGCGATGGCTCGAAACAAAATAGTGTCGTTCTGCTAAGTGTTGGCACGGATGAAAATGCCGTTTGCATCACGTATGAAATCCAACTGCATGAGTGTAAGATGATCCAGAGCAGGTAAAAGAGGTGTTGTCGTTTAGGGTCATCCGTGACGCTCCCTTACACATCCGCGGAGAAAATATGAATTCCAAAAGGTTTCACAACATATGCCAAGTTAGGATGTTTGCCCATTCCGTTATATTTCTCATTTCCTGAAAATCATCTCCGAAGTCTCTGTGTATATGTTCACAATTGGACACTTGAACCCTTGCGCTGTGCTGTACACGAATTAACATGGAAATCCCCAGGGAATTCCAGTGCAGTATCAACCTAGCCTCCAACGGGGCTCTCAGCAACGAATCTCGCCTAGCGGCTACTGAAGACTATAGCGCTGTTCACCTAGACCTTGCCCAACCGAGACTGGGTCTTGGCGAAGACGAGGCACAACTCCTCTTGGTCGATGCTGACACCATCATTCACAGCGCGGCCGACTTCTCCTTCCTCAAGGCCTACGAGGCTCTGCGCAATGTGAGCGTAGGCTCCACCCGAGAGCTGGTGCGTATGTACAGCGAGGCTCGCTCCACCGCAGCGATGCACTTCGTGTCACAGCCAGCGTGGGTGCCGTGCTTATAGTCGCAGTCGGCTCCGACGACCTTGGGGTGGTACCTGTTCTCGAGCCCGAAAGCCTTGCTGGCCATAGAGCAGACTCCGTGGATGGATATATAGCTTCTAAACGGGTTAGTAAGGTGTTGTTCGAGAAGGCAGCGGGGCAGATTGGTCTACCGGTGCGCATATACCGCCCGTCCCGTATCACGTGGCCAAACGCGCCCACGCTGGACATCGTGCACAGCATTCTAATCATCTCACGGGAAATGGGTACTCTTCCCAACATGACGGGTTGGTCCGGGAGCTTTGACTTCGTATCGGCCGGGAAGGTTGCGGATGAGGTCGTGCGGGGCATTAAAGAAGCCCCGAAGCCAGGGGCACCGGACTACTCACATCCTGCGGGAGAGCTTGTGGTACCTGTCACTGACATCGTGAAATACCTTGAGCGGGAGAAAGGATACCGATACCACGAAGTCGATAGGGCCACGTGGGTTCAGAAAGTGGGTTCAGAACACAGTATGTCGGAGCTCGTTGCTGGGTATCTCAGTCAGATACTCGAAGAAGGTGGGATGTCAATATTTCCCAGATTGAGGAGTATGGCGGGGATCTGATGACTCGTCCTGTCAAGGTACTAGGTATTGCACTAGAGTTGTAGCGCTCAGTAAGGTGAAGACACAAGTTCACTTTGATTTTCTATATGAGACAAACGAATGCACAGTGAAGATAATGCTACGACTTCGAGACGTTCCACTAGTTGCAGTATGTTTCGAATAAAATGTTCTTGTGATGGCCGCCATTGCTCACAGGCCTTAAGGGGACGGTTCGAGGTTCTGAATCAAGCTAAGTGTATATTTGTACTCACAACATGCACGTCGGACAAAAGTCATCAGCCCGACATCAGGCAGGGTGCGTAAAACGAAAGATATGCTAACCAATGGGACGACATACCGAAGTCGGGAGTCATATACTTGGCAACGCAGTTTGGCCAGGGCGAATATTTCAAGCCCCTCCTATTCCGAGACAACGGTTCATTGTTCCCAGGCGTCAGAACCCGGAGGTTGATGGACCATGATCACTCATCACCACCAACTACGACAACATATAAAAGACAAGACACGGATCTGGAGCGACTCGGACATTGAAATCGTTGTAAAGTTGGAACGCTCGCGCGTTGACCTTGCACAAGCTCCTGCAAGGGATATCAAGCTGCACTTGACAAAGCGAAGTTGATTTCCACCAATACTCCCTAAATCGACGATGTGTGACTTACACGACTTCACTGCAGGCAGGTCGCTTGCAGCAGTAAAGGGGTAAACATAACAGCGCGCCCAAACACGATCAACAGAGTGTCGTTATCGCTGTCTGTCTATCACTTCCTGCGAGTGGATGTGACGACTTTGGGGTAGGGTAGCATCGTCCCATTGCAGTGCATATATCTAAACAATTTCCCGGGTTACCGTGAAACAAATCACACATCAGTGTGTTGGTTTCGAAATTCAGCCGGTAAAAGATTTTTACTATTGCCAAGGCAACCCCTTTTTCGGCCGACATGCAGCTGGCTGCAGTGTCTTTCTTCTGCGATACTAATTGACAACATTCGACGTAGAGACTGAGGTCAAATCAATACTTCGAATCATACTCTGTGCCGAATGGTAGCACGAACAATGGAGATCAACACCCCGTCTGTAGGGCATGTGCAGGGGTAAGTACCAGCAAACCAACGAACTGTCAGTGCAGCAACGCACTGGTCATGATCGCTCGCCAGCCTTATGACGTTGATTGTGGATGGCAGTACCTGAACCCAGGATAAAAAAGCGTTCGGACGACTCCGAATCCTCATCTAGAGTGCTTGGTTCGTTTCGGTGCTGCATCTTCTATAATCTGTTAAATTTCCGGTCGGCAATTGGAATTTCGATCTTGCTTTTTTCTTCTTTTCGCAAATTCTTTCAGATGTGGTAAGCGTCTTGGTGATCCACCAAACCGAAGCCCCCTGCCCCCCTGCTTCAGCAGTCAACGTGATCCCTGTCTCAATCCCACCTAATAGAACGACCCCTGTTCGCCCATCTTGTTGGAATTGCGACCGTATGCAAAAGAACCAACGCGCCCACCTTGAGCTTACCCATCAGGCAGTCTTGTCTACCAGCTCTGACTTTCAGCAAGCCCGAATCATGATCATGGCATGAGGCGAGTGCATGCTCATAAGCCGTTATCCCATAGCTCCTGCTACCGTTGATGATTCAGCGGATAAATGCGATGTCGTGGTTGAAGCGGATGTGTCAGGACTATGATGTCTTCTTAACCGTCGCTGGACCAGTAGTAGGCTGCCCTGACTCAGTAAACATTGACATGCAGCACATCTCGGCAGGGCCGTTAATGCTGTCGCGTGTCGCATTGACACCCAACTCTCCTCTCGCTAATGCAGCTCAACGCGGTAATTGAGAGAAACGCCCACCCCCTTACATGCAGGCACGCGTTTATTTGCTGCGAGCCGCCCAAAGCGGTTTGGCCAGGGGTCGGAACTCGCTCGAACACATCGTGGCCGGGCGCACAACATCCCATCCCCGCCCCCTGGCCCTTGAGCAGGGGGGACACAATGCTGGTCATTGTTTTCATCAGGCCCTCGAGTCCCCTCACGTTTTTTTGTACGAGGGAAAGAAGAAGTTGATACATCGGACTGCCTTCCCCCGGCTACTACCACACACAACCTAGCACTCTGGGCGCCCGTGCTTTACATGGAACTGCTTGCGAGCTGGTCGCCAGCAGAAGCAACCATGGGGCGGAGCGTAGAACAATCTTGAATTCCCGCCTTCTTTCAAAAGCAATCGATGGTTCCCCCAGTTTGGGACTGTGGAAACACGATCTTGGTTTCTTCCCACATCCTAATTTTAGTAGTTAAATACTCCGAGCGGAAGGTTCTGTTGGATTTCTCTGTCATTTTGTTATTTTCTCTCTGTGTTGTCTACAGCGTGTCCACAACACCAAGCCAGCCACCCAACGCCGGCGGCGCCGCCCCCAGTCTCCAACGGGTCTTCTAGAAAACGAAGAGAGCTCGTCAATGTCGCCACCCACGATATGCCGGCCACGTACGGTGTAGAGACCCTCCTCGCTCCGCCGCCGGACTACGACGTCAACTTCGCCTGCCCACAGCGGCGCGGCGATGTCGAGATCTACTGGGTAACGGGTGTGGGGAATGCGCTGATGGCTTTCTTTCTTGGTCAGCGCATGTACACCAAACTCGCACACTCCAATGGGCTACGTCTGGATGATGGTACGATCAATGGTCTTCTTATGTGAACTGCCTTTGATAACCGTGCAGCTAACAGCAGTTGTAGGTTTGCTTATCCTCGCATGGGTACGTCCCGGACAATGGGTGTCTACTGCGATAAGTCGGGCCTAACTAACTTTCAAAAGATAACATCAGTAATCGTGCAAGGACTGATTGCCTGTAAGTGCCTCACCTATCCTCATTTATGACTGTGCGCTGACTTTGTGGTTCAGCCACCTATGCGTCAGGGGTAGCAGGTGTGCATGCGTGAGTGACCCCAAGGAGCGTCGTGGCGAGGTATTGTGAGAGTCGTGATGCCCTAGAACCAAGACTGACTTTGCTCTTACCATCAGATGGGAGGTATCTCTAGACAAATATCAGTCATACCAATTGGTGCGTTCACCGTTCTGGGCACCAGCATAAGGAGGGATCCGGAACTAATCACTGACTATACCTGGCAGACGACCTACGTCACGACGCTGTTCTACGTCCTATGCGCCGCCCTCGCGAAACTTTCGCTCTCCGTTTACTACCTCCGCCTGTCACCGTCCATGTGGTACCGGAGGTCGGTCTGCGCGGTCATCAATCTCCTCGTGGTCTACTCGTTCATCCTTGCCTGTGCCTTGATCTTCTCATGTTCGCCCATATCCAAGGTGTGGCATACCGATGTGCCCGGGGCCTGTCTCGACCGTTCCGCATTATACACCGCGGTGGCTGTCATGGACATATTAACGAATGCTATTCTCCTGGTCCTGCCGATCCCAATGGTATACGGCCTGCCCATGCCGATTAAGCGACGCGTGTGTGCCGCGGGGATCTTTGCCATTGGCTTGTTGTGAGTATTGGCCACTCACCCACACAGCCGATGCGAAGCTGGAAATTGAGGAACATGAGCTAACATAAAGCTCTCATTATTGCAGGGCCGTCATCGCGTCGCTCATTCTATGTGCATACCTGCCGAAGTTGGCGAAGAGCGAAGACCAGACCTGGGCCACGGTCTCGTCCAATCTTTGGATGTACGTCGTTGACTAAATCTCATCCACGAGCCCAAGGAACTCATACTGACAGTTACACACAGCTCCATCGAAGTCAACTTGTTCGTCATTTGCCCTGCGATGTTGACCCTATACGAATTCTGCCACGAACTCAAGCGTCGATGGACGGGCAAGCACCGACGCCGCCTCTCCTTGGACGACTTGCCCATCACAGCTTCCACACCAACACTCATGTCGTCGTCAGCGTCGGTGCTGACGCTGAAAAGCACGCACATCACGACCATCGACGCCGGCTTGGGGTCCAAGGACCAACGGGACCGAGACCAGCGGCGGAAAAAGTTTCTCTTCTTCGGCAGGTCGACGGACAGCCAGAGCGACGGAAGTGGGATGTCTTCACATCTACAGGCACTAAAAGGAAACAACGGCAGTCGAGTTTCGATAGGCCTATGCGACGAGACCGAGCTGGAGGATCAGCGGACGGCGTCGGCGTTAACTATAAGGGGCGGCGAGGGGGACGGCGAAAAAGGGATCTTGATGACGACCACGGTTACTGTGATGCGAGAGGAGGGACCATGACACGGCGATGAACCGATGTACGATATGTTGGGAAAATGGGGAAATGGGAAAATGTAAGACTTAGTGAAAGCGGAAGGGCAGGAGTTCTCGGGTAGGCTTTAAATGTACTACTATATTTTCACGGACGACCAATTTGGGTCATTTTTCACCAAAATGTAACACTATTACATTGCATCATCAACGGATTTCAAAACTTGATAGTTGTAGTACTATTTACTATGATTTAACGTCCGAGTCCAGTCAAATCTACAAGTCAACCCTGGTAATTTGCTTCCTATCTCCGAGGCAGCTTTTAGCCCCGTCGATGTGTCAGCCCCGAAAGCGCCGGGCTACACTATGTATCGCTAGCAGGAACTTAAATCCCCATCTCTAACTCCACTGACCGTTATCCAAAATGGTAAGCGTACCGGTCCATCGTCCCGTCTTACATAAGACAATGTCTCGGACTTTAGCGGTAGTAAGCGGGCGGACGGTCGGTCGGCATTACACAGACGGCTGGCTTTAGACGGACGGTCGCCATTACATGCAAGCTGCATGATAGCCAACCACATGGCAAATGATATATAAACCAGCCACCTGGTGTCTCACCTTTTCTTCCACGATCATTACCAGCTCAACCATCTTCTAGCCTCTTTAATTATTATTCCCACCTACATAACATTCCCATCAACCCCCGCGAACAACTACCGAAAACCAAACACTGAAACCTCCTGCCCACACTTAAACTCTTCTCCCTTTGCCAAATCAACATGTCGACCATGACCACTTTCAACCTCGGCGCCGGCCTGACCCCGCGCGAAGCCGTCGCCGACGTCATCTACCGCGGCACCGCCGCGTTCGACCTAGGCGACGCCGCCCTGCTCGAGTCCGCCCTGACCGAGGACGCCGTCATGGCCGTCGGCGACCGGGCGCGCTACGAGACCCTGGCCACGATCCGCACCGAAATCTTCGCGACCGTCGCGCGGCTCGACACGGTGCACACGGCGAGCAACGTGCGCGTGCTGTTCGGTGCCGGGGGCGACCCGGCCTCGGCCAAGACGGCCACGGCCACCGCCAGCTTCCAGGCCAACCACTACCGCGCCGGCGAGGGCCTCAAGCCGGACGCCGTGGGCTTCGTCACGGGGGGCATGTACACGCTGGAGTGCGTCCGGGACGAGAAGGATAGCGGGCTGTGGAAGGCGCGGAACTGGGTCGTGAAGTTGATGTGGGTTACGGGGGACCATTCGGTCATGACGTCGGGGACCCCTGAGGAGAAGAAGTGAGATGGATACAAGTAGGAGGAGTGAGCTGCGCTGAGAGGAAGATTTTGAATTGTCTATTCGGATATGTCACCCACGGAGAAATCAACAATGAAAATGGCCTAATTAGCTGCATTTCAATGACGTGATCTCGAGACAAAGGGATTGTTGCATTTAGTATAATGGTATTGTGACGCGTTGTCATCTGGACAGTCTTTGGGCGATAAATTTCCAAGAAAAAGGATATGTTTAGTATGAGCCATGAATTGTAAATGCCTGCCTCGATATTCTCTGATATATACACGTATGTAAATATAGGGAGCTTTTGGAAAGATGCAGGTGATGTCCGCACGTTTGCTACTAAGGTCAGGAAAATAATTCCGTAGAAACACACAGATATCGGCTTGTCTATTGCATCATGGCAGAATCAAGCACCCCCAAGTTAGCGGAGAGGATCCGCATCTCCTTGTATGTGAACGCCTATTTTGGCACACGTCCTGATTGGTCGCTCTGGGACTCATTGAAAGTCAAGGAGCTGGACCACGCCGCCGATGCCCGGTTCCAGTTGACTATTGAGACCGGGGTGAAGCTGGGACCTGTCAAACAGGAAGATACTAACAACAACGAAGAGCCAGCGCCGGAGTCGCTACAAGGCATCATCCACATAGCTTTCGTCTTGACTGACACAGAACGCGACGGATCCTCAAAAGACACCACTAGCGAGGGATGCGTGGCGAAGGTGGTAGAGGGGCACAATGTGGAATACACCTATGCTAACGTGATGAGGTTGCTGAATTCGGACAGCGATACACTGCCCTACTTCAATGCTACCCGGGCACTCTTTCCAGACGGTCAGGCGCTGGGCGGCGACACGATATCTTTTAGGACCTGGCGTATCCAGCAGCAGCTCTATGAACTGGTGGAAAAAGTCATGAGCCCGCAAGGCATGGAAAAGCCTAAGTTCTTGGGGTTGAAGGGGAATGAAGAAGTGGAAGCCAAGATCAGAGATTTTGTGTCGGGTCTGGATCACTGGATGTATCTCGATGCTCTCAAGCTGGCTTTTGTTCGGCTTCGGGCATTGTGCCTGTTGTACGAAGCCATGACCATCCAGGATTGAGGGCGGCAGGAGCAGAGTAACAGGTCAGGATGTCTAGAGTGGCAAAGTAAAGATAATAGAAACTAGAGGATATAATCTATGACTTTTGGTGGTAACGCTCTACAGTTGCCCTAGCCACTTCTCCGACTCCCACCCCAGCGTGTCAACATAGTCCGGGCCATGAAACAAGATTCGAGAGCCCTTGACCACGTCCCTGGTAAGCACGCTCTCATAGGTACGCACAAGGTTGCTGGCCTTAACGGCGCTCTGCTCAACCCCCCTTTCCTTAACAGTATCCTAGTCGATATTGACAAGGAAGTCCAGGTACATCTCGTTGGAGCGAATATTGGTATCGAGATTAATCCTTGTGCCGAGGTCCTTTAAAGATAAGACATTTGTCAATCCAAAGACTGGACTCGTCATGTCAACAACCAGCCGATTTCTTGGTCCTCACCCACCACTGAAACCCCGCCCCCCCCCCAGGATCAGTACCCCAATACCAATCCCGATCCAACGAGCCTGCATTTGTAATCCAGAATAAGGAATATGTGGGAAACATCTGTTCTCACTACCCCATACTTTGAGACGTCTCAGCACATGCCGTAATCTAGCTTAGAAATTGATCAAAAAACCCATAGCTTTATCCAGATTCTATGCCATACATTGTACTCCGTTCTCCGTACACCAAACTCCGTACACTGTACTCCGGATCCATAATGGTGAATGCGGTAGAGGGTGGCAGTATCTAGGGGCCCTGGTGAGCTTAAGTTTACAAAGTTTTTTTTACTATAGAGATAGCTCCTTATTAGGTAGTGCGAGCAACAAATCTTAGCTGACAGCAGGCTATAGCATATTTCAGCATATAGATTGAGGTATATCAAAATTGAGTAAAAGCCTGTGTGTTCGGATGCCGAGCCCATGGTTAGAAGGGCTGAACTAGTATACGCTGGGACACCCCCCTGGTCTCTCGTCTCACCTAATGACTAGACTTGTGGAGATTCTAGACTATAGACAAGGAATTCCGTGAAATCATCGTGCTATTCACCTGTTCATGACACAGAGCTTACGGACTTCCGTGAACGGCATTATACACCAAAATGTATTATCAATCAGCAGGCAACTATGTATTGAGTCCTCCAATTGGTATATATATCCTGTAAAGGAACACCATACTTGATAATAGCACATTACAACTCTCACCCACTAACAATTCTCTGATTATTATCTTCAGCCGCCAACTACATCGAACCAAGTTTCAATACCTCTGCTCATCATGACCATGGATACACTGGATCTTTCAGGCAAAGTTGCCATCGTGACCGGCTCTGGCCGTGAGAATGGTATTGGCGCCGCCATTGCCAGAGCTCTGGCCCGTAACGGCGCCTCTGTCGCAATTCACTACGTATCGGAAAGCACCAAGCCGAGAGCGGAGAAGCTGGCTGCCAACATCCGAAAGGAGTTTGGCGCCCAAGTCGCTGTCATTCAAGGCCCCATCGAGAAGCTAGAGGCTGCCCAGGATATAGTTTCGAAGACGCTCCAGGCTTTCAATGCCACCAGCATCGACATCCTTGGTAAGTAATCTTGTTTCGCTCTCTACAGCAGCATTCCAAAAAACCATGATTGGACTTCCTTGGCTGACCTCTTTACGTCGGCAGTCAACAACGCCGGCATTGCGGGGCCTGAGGATTTGCTGACCGCAACGCCCGAGATGCTCGAGGCATACTTCGGTGTGAACGTCTTTGGGCCACTCTACATGACCCAGGCGGTCGTAGGTGCTGGCAAGATGCCTCGAGGAGGTCGCATCATCAACATTGGCTCTATCGCCTCTAAGATGGGTCTACAAGTCGCCTCTATCTATGCTGCAGCCAAGGCAGCCCAGGACAGTATGACTGCTTCGTGGGCGGGTGAGGTAAGCTTTTATCCTTTGTCTTTTGTTCTCTCCCCCGTGGAAAATGTTAAAGGCGCCCCTTATCGTTCCCTCCGACTCGTTTCCACGCCCGAATTTCCTGATTATAGTGACTGACATAATGGTGTGGGATAGCTCGGACACAGCCGGGGTATTACCGTGAACACGGTTGCCCCAGGCCACGTGCCTACCGATATCACGGCACGCGCAAATGAAAAGGCGCCCGGCGGGGATCTGGAAACCCTCCAGACGGCCCTTCTCGCTTCTACTAGGGCGGCCCCGCGCCATGGAACTGTTGAGGACATTGCCGATGCTGTCCTCCTGCTTGCCTCGGAGAAGAGCCGATGGATCAGCGCACAGTGGGTGTCAGTCAGCGGAGGTGTAACTGGAACCATGTAAGATAGGTTGCCAATGTTATCGATCTCCAGGAGGATGCAGATTTGTCACTCGTTAGAGTATCTGCTAGCGGCCGATCTAATGTAGCAGCATGCTACAGTATGGTTCGGCTGGGGAATGTTAAGATGGGATGAATTGGTATACGCCTAAATACCAAGGACCTGTATGAAAACCATGAGAGACTCGGTAGATAGATATGAAAATTCCAAAGCTTTGCCTCTCTCATCATTAATATTACCTTCACGCTCTTCTGCATCAATTGGAGCCAATCGGGGTACAATGGCTTCTTGTTTGAGTTCAAAATTTGTATAGTATGGATAATGACTGACTCGGTTTTGCTGGGCTACCCCTATTGATCTAGCATGCAAAGTCGAGATCGGAGCTAATCTGTTGCAGGAGGAAGACCCCGGAGAGCCAATCATTAAGCGTGAAACCAGCTCCGCAACCAATGCTTTTGTATTACAAATCCATAATTATTCAGCAACATCTCCCTAGGCCAACTTCACGTAGATTTCTATGCGAGCGTTGTCATCGCCTCTGATTCAGTTTTCAGCCTCTTCCAATTCACTTGAACCGGAAACGTATATCCATCAACATACTTTTCTTGCGACAGAACCATGCAGAGCCGCTTCGATTCTCCCAATGCCCTCAGCCCGGAACCAGGCAAACAATGTCCATTCTGCAAAAGAAATTTCATCAAAGGTAACTAAGAATCTCCAATGTCCTCTCACGAAGCTCAGGGTTTAACTGGTACAGTGTCAACATGGCGGCGGCATTACTATTACTGTCGTTCAACCCAGTCTAAGCCCACAGCTTCTCGGAGAAAGTCTTGCCTTGCCTGCGTACGCGCCAAGACTCGCTGCGCATGGACGAGTGGGGACTACACGGGTCAGAGGTCTTGTCAAAGGTGCGCTGAACGAGTCATTCCCTGCGAAGGCATCTTCCATGGGGGCGCGGCGAGCTCGAGTGACAGGCCTGTCAGCACTGAAGCCCATCATTTTGACCTTGCGCAGTCTGACACGGAAGACTGGCTACGAATCGGCAATGAAGTAGCCGAGTATTTTGGTATTGGTCCGGCATACAACTTGGCTCCTAGTTTTGATATCATTGGCCACTCAAAAGCTTCTATGGCCCTGCCATCCCCTGAATGGACATTCGACCTCGTCCAACCTGAACCATCGCAACAGGGCTTTCTTCCTCAAGACACCATGATAATAGGAAACTGGCCAGGTCAATCGGCCCATAATGATAGTTTGACTACGGTTCCTGCCTCTCTCGCAATGCCATGCATATCCCCCTTGGCTTCTCGAAATCTACCAAATCACACACAGAAGATCATAGGATCGGTGGTGTTACAAATGGTTCGATGTTACCCCTTCATGCTTCTGAGCAAGGATACTTTTCCGCCCTTTGTCAATGCTCATCTCTACTCGTTGTCTAAAAAGGGGGAGGGCCCACCATTACAGGTATGTTATCTACGACGTATGGATATCACCCTTCACACAGCACGGTCGTTGAGCTTGTTTATGCATCTTTTACTAATCTCATAGCAGTCTCTACAGCATGCTGCAAGTGTTGTGTCTGTATTCAAGGTCCGGACGGAAACCAGCAAGGAACATATCTGGGACCTTATCAGGATTGAACAGGAACGAATTATCCTCAAGGTAAGCTCATCCTAGCTATACTACCTCACACGTTTCTAACTGGTACAGCATCACAGTTGGGATATTTGGGAGCGACTGGCTGCTTTTCAGGCGCTCCTGGTATTCTGTTTGTTGCGGCTGTTTGATCGAAGCACAGAGAATAACGGTCTAGATATCGCCCTACTTGACACGTTGAAGGCGAGTCTTTCCCTCTTCATTTGCTGATACTTTTGCTAACTGTTTCCCCAGCAAGTTCTATCGGCGCTTGAGCCTTTGATGGATAAAGGTGTATTATCAAGGACGCCCCCGGGAACCTCCCCCTTGACTTGGGGAGACTGGTGCTTCGCCGAATCTATGCGGAGGTAAGACATGATCGTGGTCATTATCTACTACTTTCGCTAACCATTGGTCAATATCAGGACCACGCTCGTCTTTCGAATCATGAACATTGTGCTTAACCTCTCCATGGTCACAGATTGTAGGCCTCCCATGCCGGGGTTCTTGCTTCTCCCCCTCCCAAGCAGCAGCTCTTTATGGACCGCCAAGGGTGATAATGCATGGTCTTCTGACTACATGCTGCAACTGAAGGAACAGGTAATTTACGGGGTCACTGATACGGGAAGCCTAACCAGATTTCAGCAGGCCGGAGACGTGGTTCAGTCAGTAACAGCGGGTTGGGAAGATTGGAACTCTACTTCTGGCGATATAGGCAACCTTACAATGATCGCTGGATCGCTTCTAAGGGCTGAAACCGCCTAGGGCTCAGCAATACATAGGACCAGGCCACTTCCTTTTGTTACTATTTGTGGATGGTGCAACAGGTTGTTATATGGCGTATATTGGGGGATACATACTTATCAGTGGTACCTCTTTTAAAGTTTTGGTATTTCCCACAACTCCTCACTTTTTTATGCTGTTGGTTCGAACCGCACAGCTGGGCAGCCAATGAGACTTGAGTTCCATATGAAGTTCCTGCAGCTGGCCGCCTCAGGCGAGAACGTCGGAGCGGGGTATTGCCGGAAACATTTGGCCACCTCAGCCGTAAAAGACCTCTTTTGATTTTCCTGGAGGACCATTCCCGAAGACATTCCTTCACAAGTTCTTACATGTCAATTGTTGCGGTAGACCGTTGGAAGCATGGCAGAGCAATATGTTTACACGCCACTCGACGACGCCAAGGGTTCGATTCGCCTTCTCCGTCTTCTAGGAGGAGACGCAGCCGACGAAATCCGGTGTGATTTCGTGGAGTGCTCGCTCAAAGAAGACGAATATTTTCCGTACGAGGCGCTTTCATACACATGGGGCGGAGGGCTGCCCGGAAGTTCAGTCTTCGTCTTTCTCGACGGGAAGAAGAAACCGGTGACCCGCAACCTGTTTGAGGCCATTGTATCCCTGCGATACATACATGAAGACAGGTATCTCTGGATAGACGCTCTCTGCATCAACCAGATGGATGATCGAGAGAAGGGTCACCAGGTCGGCCAGATGAAAGATGTCTACGAAAAGGCTGAGAGGGTGCTTGTTTGGTTAGGACCTGCATCCAAGGCCACCAACGATCTGATGGTGAGTAATTCGACCTTTAAATGTGGATGTCAGTATACTAAGTACCCACTAGGATGTAATGTCACTCTTGGAAAGAATGGTGAAGGGGCAGCCAAAATCTGTACTGAACTTGCGCTCCACGTGGGCTCTGATCACTGATCAGCTTGGAGACGGACAGATTGCTATTTATCGCGAATACATGACTCACCTGATCCAGGCCGCATGGTTCAGAAGAGTCTGGATCATCCAAGAAATTGGCAGTGCCCGTGTCGCCAGCATCTTTTGCGGCGAAAAGAGTATCACATCCAGCATCTTCTCGGTTATGCCGTTCATTATGGACATGCGACCTGATCCCTACGTTCAAGCTGTTCTCGACGTGATGCCTGGGCCCCTCCGCAAGGGCTCGTGGTGGCACCTCGATCGCAGGTTCCCAACATTACTTGGGAAGTTCAACGGCAGCGAGGCTACACGCGACCATGACCGCATCTATGCGCTCGTGGGCATTGCCTCGGATACTCCTGATCTCCCTATCGAGTATGGCTACACATTCCAGAAAGTCGTTGATCAGACAGTATCACTTTTGGTGTTGTGCGATGCAAGCTTGAGCCACCTCCTTCTGCATCCAGTCAGACCGGATTATTATAGGAAGCAGGCTTCGCCGTTTTCCTTCTCTCGGATTTTCCAGGGGAAATTCGACATTAAGGCTCTCGTTCTCCGGATTTTTGAACAGGCTTGCGAAGGTGGCGAGGAGAAGTTCCTCTCATACATGATTGACAACTCACCGCACTTCCACACCATCGCGCAAGAATCCGGCTTCTCGAGCTCTTACTCGTTTGCCTTGTCCATTTATCTCAACTGGGAGGACAGTCTCGGCAAGAAATTGCCGAGAATGTCTATATTCAGGGACGCAGTAATTGAGGATACTTATTCTGCCCGAGCTCAAATATATGAGTCGCCACAAGCATGCAAGTTATTCGATCCTGGCTTCGAACGACTTCTCTCCAACATGTCATTGTCAGCTTTCGAGAAGATCATTGAAAGACTACACACCAGAGCCCCTAAAAGGCTAGACACGATATTCGCAACTGCTGTGCGGTTGAACTGCAGTGACCATGTCAAAATTCTGCTGGCATGTGTTGCTGGCGAAGCTAACGCGCAATCACAGCGCCAGGAATTGCTCTGTTCTGCCCTCGAGCTGGGACATGAAAAGACGGTCAAGACACTTCAAAACAAGACAACGAAAGCCGATCCAAAGTGCAGACAGAAGATGACGAATTACATGTGGCGCATATGTCAAAGCGGCAACGACGTCCACATGTTGCATCATGTGATTAACGGCGGTGCGGATATCAATGCGTACGTAGCCGGACGAACGGCTTTACACGCTGCTGCCAGATCCGGTCATATTCCGGTTGTTCAGATCCTATTGAAGAGAGGTGCGCAGCTGGATTCACGCGACCAAGATGGCTACACCTCATTGCATCTTGCAGAGCTTGAGGATCACCGCATGGTCGTTTTGATGCTACTCAAGGCCGGGGCTGACGAGCTTGCCATGGATCGCGAAGGCCACACACCATGGCAACTAAACAGACGGAACCGCTTCGACAGCAAGCTAAGATCTAAACAGGATGCAGAAGAGCACCTGATTCCTACCGCACCTGAAAATGAAAGAGTTGGATATGCAGTGCTTTTCAATGGGAGAGACCAGGAGTGTGCCGTCGGACAGCATACCGAGGAGGCAGAGAGTGCAGGTTCCGAATACACTTGGTCAGGCTCTGGAGTTATGAAAGGGTTGGTAGGAAGCATCGTCGAAGGTTCAGCGTCCTTAGATGATGATCAGAACGCAGCTCAGCAGGAGGAAGACCGGGTCCCAAGGCATTCAGCTCCAGAACCGAGTTGGAGCATGCCTGTGCGTGAAAAGGGGGCCAGTCGTTAGTTGCAGGTCCATTATCTAAAGAGGGAATCTGGCTGACTGCCTATTCATTTCCGTGTCATAGCTCAGCAATATCGTGTATCCATACAGTACGATATTTAATTCCAGGAAAGATCTCTATAGCGATAGCCTCTACTCGAGCACGGAAATTGCAAGGAAAGAGTGGTATTGTGATGATGTTGCAGGGGTGACAGAGGTAAACCCCCTGTGGAGGCTAGTGTGATACGCCAACCATCTCTGTTGTACATATATACGCACCGTAGTGCTGTTTGTTTTGTGGCTTGCTTCCTTATTACAGGCAGAAGTTTATCTCACTTTACTTGCCCAGTATTATCCGCGTAACTACCTTCCGCTGCTCACCTCCGTACATAGAAATAGGAATAATGACCACTTGAAGCGCATACTAGAAGTATAGACATGGTACCCTCGTCAAAACTATGTGCACTGCTATCCGCCCGTCCATCCCTCCTAGTTTCAGTGCCGGATTCATTCGAAGTAGCCACTCTGTAATTGTACCAAGAATAAACTTAACTCTGACAATTAGACGGAAAACTACCTCCGCATCAAAGGCAAATAACCAAAGCAGCCACCAGAAGCTCGTAATCGTACCGCACAAGGATATGAGTAGAAAGCCATCGGTATGGTACGCGAACGGTGGAAGCTTCTCTGCAATCATTAGGGACAGGCTCTGGACTCGCGAGTCGGATGCGACCAAGGTAGAGAAGTGAGATTGAGTGGCTGCTCCTGGGGTCTGATTCCTTTTAATCGCCATTACCTCGTTATCAGTTATCCTCTCTGCCGTCAAGGAGCTTTGAGTAGTCGGCTGCATTGTGTTCCTGGACTGAGGCCGATAACAGATCCTCGATCTCTTCCCTATTTCTTCGCTTTCGGCCAATGCGATTCCGCTTATTAACTTGCCATGGCGTGCGGCCATATCGATTTTCCACCAGCTCGTCAGCTCCACATTGGAGCAATACCGCTATTACTCTGCGAAGGTCTTGTTGTCTGACCATATCCATTCTTTCGGCGTAGTGTAGCGGGGTTTCCCCGCCTTCTGTGCTCGCCCCCAACTTAGCGCCTTTTTGAACTAGCACTTTAACAAGGGCAGGAGAGTTGGCATATATAGCACATTGTAAAGGTGTCCGCTTCTCAAAAGACCCGAACACACCGCGCGCTTCGAACACCGAGCAACCAAACGAGGCGTCAATATCTACACCGCCATCGATCAACCTATGCAATAGGGCCGCACAGCACCCATATTTTTTAGCACCTTCAAGAATCAGATGCCGCAGTATTGTAGCTGACAAGGCCTTCACGCCTTCTGTCTTGCGGTTTTTCAAAAGGACCTTTAACACTTCGTCATTCATTTCAATGAATGCCATGAGAACCAATTTGTCAAGAGAATGCTGCCAACTATCCACACTGTGAATCTGGCGGCAATCCAGGAGTATCTGCATCTGCTGGCCGGTACCCGAAGACGTCACTGCGTCGGCGATGTCGAAGCCTCTATCAGGCACCAGAGGCCGTCTCCTCTGGACCATATTTCGAAACTGTAATTCGGGTATCAACTGAAGGAACTGGCCGAGGGGAAACCTCTGCGGTGGCACAGCCCTTTGGGCATTGCATGCGATATCGAATTGTTTGAGTACGACGGCATCGAAAGCAGCAATGAGCAGGGTGTGACGAATTCCAAGTTCTTCGGCTCTGGAGTACATGTCAAAGACCGACTCCGAGGTTGATAAGTTCCATTTGTAGTTCGAAACTGTGCTCTCGGCCAAGGTTTTGACGGCTGGCGTGTCTACCATATGTTTCAGGAAGGCCTCCTCGAAGTGCTTGAATGCTAACTCAAATGTACGAAGGGAAAGTTCGTTGGTATCTCTCAACTTTCCAAAGATTCCAGAAAAGCTGAATGTAGGTGTTCCCTTGTTGGTAAGCAAGTGGCTCGGGTCCGGATTTCCCAGTACCAAGCACGACACCGTCTGATCAACCACTTGTTGGAAAGGGCAACTATAATCGATTGGCAAACCTAGAGCATCGGTATCCGATGCGATACCGAGAAGCGCATAAATCCGATCATGCTCCTGGGTGGCCTCGCTACCGTGGAATTTTGTAAGCAGGGTGATCAGTCGCCGGTCCGCATTCCACCACGATTGCTTACGCAAGGGTCCTGGCATGACGTCAAGCACTGCCCTTGTATTATGGCCAATCTTTAATCGCATAAGATGAGGCATGATCGAGAATATGCGGGAAGAGACACTTTTGGAGCCGCATATAATGACGGCGGCCCGGGCGTTAGCGACTTCCTGGATTATCCAGACTCTTTTGAACCAGGCACTCCAGGCTAGCACCTGCGCAAAAGCTGATACATGGCGTTTGTAGACCACCTTACGCGCATCTTCGAGCTGGGCGACCGTTGCCGACCATGAGGCCTCCAAATTAGGGAGCGTCTGTGGGAGCGTAATGGATTTCTCCCCCCATAATATCATCATATCCTACAGTGAATTCTTGAGCTTGTTTTGATCTCGGTGACAGAGGAATGAGTATATGAATAGATCCAGAAGGGTGTAAAAAAAATCTTACCATCAAATCATCGATGGCATCTGAACTCGGTCCCAGCCAGACGAGGACCGTGTCAGCATTTCGGTAAACGGATCTCATTTGACCGACTTGGTGGCCCTTTTCGCGAGGATCCCGTTGGTTAATGCAGAGCGCATCGACCCAGAGCAGTCTGTCCAAGCTACAAAGCCGTAAAGCATTCAATGCGTCAAAGAGGTTCGCTGTGACTGGGAATATTTGGCCATCCAGAAGAATGCATGGAGAATTGTCGGTCGGCTGGCCTCCCCAGGTGTAAGAGAGGGCTTCATATGGTATACCTTCAGATTCGCTCAAAAGGCTTTGAAAAACCTCGCATCGGATCTGGGCTCCAGGGCACCCTTTGCAAAGGCGAAGAAGGCGTAGAGAGTCCTTGGATAGATCGAGAGGCGCATAGACATACTCACTCGTCATTTTCGCAGCGTGTCACTCCAGAGGCATGTGAAATGATAGAATTGAGGGGAGTAAGGTCTTGGAGGACGGAGGTAAATGAAATGCTTGCCAGCAGATGTGCTGACAACTCATAAAAGACAGACAAAAACCCCGCAACGAAATACTCGTCACACACGACTCGATCTCCAAATTGGATGCCGGTGGCTCAGCAAGATGGCGCAGTCTGCTACCTCAGTGATGGCCATTGGCTCTCCCCAAGCACCGCCCGGAGAGTGGCGCGGCTCGTACATGATCCGAGAAAGGAGTTATTCCACATCAATAGCCCCAAAGCTCTCCGTGCCGGGAAACCTGCCACAAAGTAACCGGCACTCATGAGCCCATTCAATGTCATAGATTAGGAGTGAAAACAGAATTGGCAATATACAATGTGGATAGAAACACTGTTGCTAGAATAAGAACCATGTTCGAATGTTCACGCCATAAGTCTTTCTCCGACCGTGGCCAAAGCAGCTTTCCTTGGTTTCTTAAGCGATATGTCCGCGGTTGCCGTTGCTGCAAGATTGACACGACTAGATGTGAACCATACGAAGTTTCAAGTTAGCAACTACTCTGGCCCCTTTCAAGCTTACTCTATTACAGACGAGTGTGTACGTATGAGATTTGACACGATGTTATGGAATGGGCATTTGAACGGTTGGAGATTAAGGAGATAACTTGCCAGACTGGACAAGTGACTCCAAACTCCGTGAGCCACTGGTCAACGCATGCAGGATGGAAGAGATGGCTGCACGGCAACTTTCGCACTTCAATACCGTCGGTAAAGTCCTCGGTGCAGATGGAACAGGTTGTTCCTTGTCTTGGTCTCCCTTTAAGGGGGCGACCGAGCATGACGAAGCTACGTCTCTGCACCCACAGACGACCAAGCAGCTGCTGCCCTTTGTGCCTTCGGGAAGTTCGCGTGGCTCTGTTGATTTCGTTACCGCCGGCGGCTTCTAGGTCGATCGATAGGGGTCTCCGAGAAGGGTGGCTGGTGGCTCTGTCGGTGCTGAGCCTCGGCTGCTTGTACCGTGTGATGGGAAACGAATTGATGATGTTGCCATCTAGCCCGTGGGCGTGCTTGCGACACGACCTGTTCGTCGTCTCACGCAGCGCCCCCAGCGCGCCAAATGTGCTCCTGTGTCGGGCTACCAGGAAGATCAAGGCAAGCGCGACGGCCAGGGCGATGCCGACGCCAGTGGCAATGCTTCCAGCATTTGCTGCCGTGGTCGGGTCAGAGGCGGCAGAGTTCGGTGCGGCACCAGCCATACTGCCGTAGTATTGTCGCGAGGCAAGGCGGGAATTTCACATTATCAAAGAGTTGGGATTTCGGATTCGGTTTTGTTGTACGAAAGTAAGTCAAGAAGTGACCGTCTCTTGGCTGGCTCGCGTGAGCCATTTAAGAAGTCGATCCCCTAACGCAGTATTGCTCGTGCGAGGCTATCCCAAACCAGCCATCCGGACGCTCTTCATTTCTTGACATCACTACCGCCCAATGTCTCATTTTCACCAAAAATCGCGCTCAATAACTTTTGGCGCCGCATGAGGATTGAGTGACGTTGGACGTTCCATCCGCGGACATGCATGTTCAGGATCACCGGGCGTAGTGGGAAATAATATTGCAGACAGACGGGGCGGGCCAGTGCTTTTTGGCCTTTTCGCTTGGTTGCAGCCGCCCCGGATCGAGGAAACCTTCAGGTAAATTTCACGTAATGGAATGCAAAGCCAGGGGGATCAGCTTAAATAAGGTAAAACAAAAAGGAAATATATGAGGCATTTCCTTTTTGGTGTTGTTGCTGTTGGGGTCGATTGGGATTGGACTTGGGGGGTTTCGCGCTTTGACCAGCTAATTTCTTCGTCAGCTGTCAACACGCTGGGGTGCTGATTTGCTCGGAGCTGGCCCCTGGGGGGTTTTGTCGGGTTGCCAGTTCGGGCTTGCTGCTGCCTATCTTCAATTGATGCGATTGACGACAAGTCCAAGTGATTCAAGATTTTGGTGTATCATCGATGATGCATTCCACGGATAGAGTGTTTGACTACTCTCTGGTGACTTGAGGTAAGAATCGGCTTGAATTCGTAGCACGTTCCTTCCACAATCGCTGACAGTTACACTTCCTGAAAACTGCGACCTCGCTGGAAATGATGGGTAGGGGTAGTACAGCTGCACCGCAAGCTGAAATGGGCGTGTTAGAAGGGAACCCTTGTGTCATTACGTGGAGCGAGTCGCTGGCCAACATGGGTACTTTGAGTGAGGTGTGAGGCGTGACTGTGATCATTCTGCGGTGCTGGTTTCTTTGAATTGGGCAGTGGGGTCTCCCCGTTAGCAGCCAAGGTGCACTGGGACTTCCGCTGGAGCCGGATTGGATTAGCCTTGCCTGCTTGCAGCTGCCGTTCCTGAAGCAGAGCTGAAGGTCCATCCCGGCCACTAACCATCTGATCTAGACAACAGCCCGTTTCGATTTAAGCATTAGCTTGGGGGTAAAATTCAAGGAATATGTCAAGCGGTAGCTGGCTATGCAAAGTCTTGCCCGCGATTGCGTCAGGTTGCGAATAGACATGATTTGAAAATGGTTGGTGCTATCGGTCGCAAACTGGCTGCTTGCCAAAAGATGGGTTGAGACCCGACCGCCTGGAACCGCCTGGAACCACCAATTCGGCGGGATGTAACGCAGCGCAGGCGCAAAAGGAATCATACGCAACCATTGTCGTGGATCCCGGGGAACGATACGAAGCTCGGACTGCAAGCCGGTGGTGATGCATTCCCTTCGATGCTGTCAAAGACTGCTGAAGGAATAAAGAGGACATGAAGTTGAATTTAGGTAGGTCGTCGCTTTTAGGCAGTTTGTTGGATTGGATGGTTTAGCGACCGTCTACGGCCCGCACCGGTGCACACCCAAAAGCACAACTTTCAATCAGGTTCTGCGAAAACACCAAACTCCCATTCGAGGAACCGTCTGATGTGAACAGTTAGGTGCGCAATGATTCCAAACTCTACGTCACTTTCCCCCTCGCCTGCTCGGTAGCTGGTCCTCCGTGAGGCTGTAACCACTAAAGACGCCATGCGTTCACCGTTGCTGCAGATTGGTTGGTGGGAACCGATTCGGCCGTCCGAAATAGACAGGTTCGTGTGATGTGAGCACTCTCCTGGATATGCGACCAGCCGCAAATGTATATACTGATAGCTATGGCCACAACGATACCACAACGAATGGCAGGCTGGCCGTTCGACATGCCTCGATCGTCTTATATAGTTGCGGGAACTCACGATCGTTCTATGGTGCGAGATGGTCCGTTCCCGTCAGGTTAGCACCAGTTCACCAAGTGGGGACTGTCGGCTCCCTAGTCCATTTTCTTAGCCCAATGTTTGCTTGGGATCTCTAACAGCTTGAGAAGCTGCGAGCCTCCTCTTGCGTGGCCTTCCAGATTATCTGGCCATACTCTAAATTCAGCATCCGGATCTTGGTTGCCGCAGGGTTCATGGCTTGCGAATCACTCATGGTGAGGTTATCAACAGGCCTAGGCCCCGATCTCAACGGCCGTTTCTGACTCGTTCCCCTGGCGGGTACTCATCTCAACCCTGGCTTACGGCGTGCGTTTCATGTTTAGTATAGAGATTAAGGGGAGAAACAAAATCATCGTCCAAGATGGGCAACTTAGGCCGGACAGGGGTGGTTAGCAGACTTTAAATACCAAGAGTCCAGACGCTGCCTCTCATCGAATATCAGTCCCAACCAGGCAACTGCACAGTCAATCGCTCTAACTGTTACTCATCGTGCAATATCATCACTCGTTTACATATACTCATCCAACTATTCTACCTGCTACCCGCAACACACACAACCAACACGATGCAGTTCAGCACTCTCCACCTCATGCCCCTTGCGGCTTCCGTCGCTAGCGCCGCCTGCGTCGCCCGCAACAACAACAACAACCACGCCGCTGCCGGTGCTGTTGCCCCCGTTGTTCCCGTTGTTCCCGCTGCTGCTGCTGCTTCTCCTGCCGCCGCCGCCGGTGCCGTCCAAGGCCAACAGCAACAGGCTGTCGCCGCCCCTGCTGCCCAGAAGCAGCAGCAAACCTCTGCCGCCGCTGGTACAACCGGCACCTCCACCTTCTACGGTGGCAACCTTCAGGGCGGCACGTGCTCCTTCTCCACCTACACACTGCCCGCCGGCATCTACGGCACCGCTTTCTCCGGCTCGGCCTGGAACTCGGGTGCCAAGTGCGGTTCTTGCTTGGAGGTCACCGCCAAGGGCAAGACCGTCAAGGTTATGGTAAGCGTTTCCCTCTCTCCTTTCTTCTTCTCGACATTTGTCCTACATGACTAACATGTCACCCAGGTCGTTGACAAATGCCCCGAGTGCGAGCCGGGCCACCTCGACCTCTTCGAGAACGCCTGGAAGGCCCTGTCGCCCGGCTCCTCGGACCCCATGACCACGTCGTGGACCGAGGTCGAGTGCGGCATCACCAGCCCGCTGGTCCTGCACAACAAGTCCGGCACGTCGCCCTACTGGTTCTCGATGCAGGTGATCAACGCCAACGAGGCCGTGACCAAGCTCGAGGTCAGCACCGACGGCGGCAAGACCTGGCAGGCCACCAAGCGCCAGGACTACAACTATTTCGAGAACCCCTCCGGCTTCGGCGCCTCCAAGCTGACGATCCGCGTCACCGGCGCCTCGGGCAAGACTGTCACGGTCGAGAATGTGGGCGTCGAGTCCGATTCGCAGGTCAAGGCTGCGTCCAACTTCTAAGCTATCTCTACAAGTTGGAAATCTGTCTAGCCGCTCTCGCCATCATACTTCATTTGGAGATGTTATGGAGATTCGATGTATATATTCACATTCGACAAAACATGTAAATAGGATGAAGTCCCGTGTTGACATTGAACAAATGCCATGTCTCGAAGTCTCTCTCTCTTCTGGTTCCCGCTTGTGTATAAATTGAACGGATCCTCCGCGCTTGACTGCCCTTTGTTATACAGACTGGTTCCAATAGCATGATAAGCGAGACTGTTAATGATTCAATGGAATTAATATCCACTAGGAAACACTGATGGCGTATAAATCACGATAAGACAGTCAAAAACTAGTTGGGTGCACGTTTTATTCATGCCGGGCAACAGCAAGCATCTGTGTATTCTCATATCCAGGCCAGTAGAGTTCAGAATCCCATTGCCCTCAAATCCGCCAAGTGCGTTGTTGGTTATTGCGCGCATCATTATCGTGCCAATCCAGAAATATTTCATCCCTTCCACCCCTTTTTTTGTGACGAACATGCCTTCGCTCAGGACTCTTGCCGTCTTCATCGAGTAGCGACATGGAGGTGGGAGGTGGGAGGAAAGAGTACTTGTTATATGGAACTGATCGGTAGCTGCTCCAGGGTTCTTGCTTTTGTGTATTCTTGCCAAAAGCGTGCAGAAGCGGTCGCCAAAATCTCGTTAATGAGTATCATGTCGGTACAGAGAGAACTGTCGCAAATGAGTTAGCAGAGTCAACAACACGACTGATCATCATTGGAAAAGTACTTACCAGACCCAGTCCATATCTCCTATCGTACATATTCAATGGCTTGTGGTCAATAGTGATCCAACTGTGAACAAATTCAGTCAGCAAATGATACTTGTGTTGTGGGTCGGATGTGCTTTCTTACCTAGTTCAGTGAACCCATGCCACATGAATCCTGCTGTGGTGGACTTCATAGCAATTAAACACGACCTGTGCCCTTGCGAGAAGGTCCCTTTTGCTTCTTGTTCGAGGACTCAGCCTCAGCCTCGGGTAGTGATATCTTCACAGCGTAGCCATCACCCAGTCTGCCCTTCATCTGGATACTGCTGACAACCAAGTCATGATCCCTAGGATGGGACCAATTGAGTCTGCTGCCGATGAAGTTGGCGGCATAGTCGTAGACGAGGCATTGCATCTGATAGTCGGCAACGCGCGCCAGGATTTCGAGTCCATCGTAGATTAGGAAGTTCTTGGCGGTTCTGACTGGGTCGGTGTGGAAGATGTCCGTGAGGTCACCGCCTTCCATGATACGGCCGACTTGGCTGACTGGAAGCTCAACGAGTCCAAGTCTGTGGGCCTTGATGTTGAAGGCTCGGAGATCATCGTCCCAGCTGTACCCGTGGCCAGGTTCATGTCGAGAAGCAGAGCGAGCGCGCTTGTGATTCAGTTGACCTTGCTCTTGCTTAACGACAGTGATGTTTCTTGCATTGCCAGTGGCCTTCTTGGTAGGTCGCTCGTCGTCGGTAGTCTCCTGCTTGATCTCAAGATCAGAGCAATCCTCCTCGAGGTCGGTGTAGCGATCCTCGGTCTTATAGCTTCGGGGATACATGGCGCGGTAAGACATGTTGCTGGTGATGATGTTGATGTAGAGCTCTGATGAGATGATGAATTATAGCAGTGCAAGTTTTGGAGGATAGCAATGATGACTTCTGGTGTTGGTGGCACGTGCTTGATGTTACGCAGCAAGTGTGAGCGATGAAGATGATTGATGACGACGGTTGACGAGATTGTTGACTACGGTCGACGATGTTGAGCAAGGAAAAGAAGATGGAGAGGTGAAGAGGTGAGGGAAGCTGATTGATCTGGTCAACTAGCGATATTCGTAGAAGTCCAAGATGGAGATTGGTATGTTGATGAGATGGAAAGGAAAAGCAAAGGATGAATCTGGGGAAGAGAGGTCCCTAAATACCCTCTCCGTGAAGGTCAGATCAGTAAATGCGGGTCTGGCTGATCTGAATGTTCTAGATATCCTGAATTAATTATTTCGATTGAATGTGTGAATCGTTGGTGTACCGGATTTGAACACTATAGAAGGTGCTGATCAAAATAGGGGGGGCGAGACCCCTAAATCGACCTGCGGCAGTGATTTCACACATGTTTAAAAGCGGGGCTTCCCATTATTTCCTACTGATCTGATGCCAGAAAAGAGATAAGATCAATTGATTGGAACTGAATTTTTCCATAATTGGCATAGCTCGCCGTTGCTCTCGAGTAACAAGTGCTGGGACATTGAATGCTAGGACCTCTGCCTGCCATAAGTAGGCTCCCTTAGATGTGAACGGAGCGAACCTGAAATCTGCCGCCTATCGACCAGTCCTTGACCTTGACTTAAATAGCAATCACCAAGCACTCGTGCACTAGATACCAAAGCACAAAAGAAGAGACAGGAGGTATGTACGTCTTGGGGGGAGACGGGCTGTTTATGTTCCAAGTAGCACTTGAGCTATTAGGTTAGCCAACTAATCCACGAGGGAAAGAAGAGAGCTCTGGGGAGCAGCTCTGAGATGTGACTATATATATGTACAGGCAAGGTACGTGACAATCATCTCAACAACTTGCCCCTTTCATCTTGCCAAAAGAGGCTTCTCATTCAGGAGCTTGTGATCCGTCGGCTTGGACTGTCAAAGTATGTAGAAAGTCATCAGTCAACAGAGCAGAAAACCATGGGTAGAGATAAGATGATGAAGGTATCAAATCCGGCTCATCAACATTTCTCATGCTCAGCGTTGCACTTGTCGCTTTTGAAACTTGCTTCTCTGGTTGTTGTGAGCTTTTCTCTTCGTGCCAAGAAGGATCGCAGGTTGGATGAGAGTGGCCCGGCCGGCGAACCTGTCGTCATCATCGGTCATCTTCTCCGACTTGGTGGCCAAGCTGAGGCCCTCGGGGTGCGCACTCTGGACCTTCTTCCCGATATGCAGAGCAGCAAGTTCTTGAATAAGAGATGAACGAAGACATAGTCTTGCACACAGGCCAGTGAGTCGAAGTCATCGTAGGCAAAGAAGTCTCGGACGCTAAAAGGATTGACATGTTGAAGGTCCTTGTGCTTTCCACCCTCTATTACACGGGCATCATCTAGATCTCCAATGTTTTAACTGTCAGGTGTTCTCATGCTTCCCAGACCATTTACATTCATCTCCACCACGTTATAAGAAACCATGCAATGATGGCGATGACTACAGCAGACTGGTTAGTTTGTGTTGGACTCAGGCAATGGAGACAGGTACATACCGAAAAAGGATGTTGATGTGCTCAGAAGCGCCCTTTGTTCAACTGGACTGCTGGCGATAGCCTCGGTATGTTGGCTAGTAAAAATCGTATTAGAAAAATGTCAAGCTACCAAGGTGTTGATGATAGTTATCAAGTACTGACCACCACAATCTGTTTGGTGCCGCAGCTTGAAGTGACGGTAGTGCCGCTTCTGCTGTGACTCCTGCTGCCCGATCCCCATCGCTTCCTGCTTCTTGCCGGGCCGTTTTGTCGGGTGTGGTAGTCGGTCGCATCAGAATGGCCCAGCCCCTAGACTTGCCTTCGCTGGCTTTCATCCTCTCAGCTTGGACATCTAGATCGATATCATCGGGATGGTCGGACCCGGCCAGCTTGCCAATGTGGAGGCTGGCCAGCTGGTAGAGGACGTCGTAGATCAGGGCAGGATCTTGGACACACGCCAGAACGTCATAACCGTCGTAAGTGATGAAGTCACGGACCCCGTAGGGGTTGACGTCGAAGAGGTGTATCAACTTGTCCTCGAGCATCACTCGGCGAACGCGTGATGGGGGAAGCTCGCGGATGCCCTCTTCGTGCATTGCCTTGGTCGCAGTGCGGAGGGCATGCTCCCAATCGTAACAATGGGAAGTTTCGGGGGCGCGCTGATGATGTTGGATAGCCTGAGAGTTTTGGAGCTCGGCGTTTGGGTCCTCCTGCTTGGTAGCAGAGGCGCTAGCTGCGTGGCAAGAAAAACTAGACATCATGGCTGGCGATGAAAGTACTTTCTTGGGGCTTAGCTAGAAGGAAATGTCCAAAGTTGTCGTAATGAGGTTGAGCAACGACAGGAAATCGAGGATGCGACGTGTGGGCCGATACGTGAGAGGAAGTGGAGGAGCGGGTTGTCGAACTGTGTTGATGTCTGCTGAATGAGAACAATGCTATGAATGATGAGGGTCGCCCTAGTTGCGTTGATTGATGAGTGGGTGCACGAAAGGGGTTGTTGGAAAGAGTTTCCGGGAGGAGATGTGACGGAATATGAGAAAATGGAAAGCGATGCTTGAGTAGTCTGAGGTTATTTATGCATTCAATGCAGAAGTGTTTAGAGGGAAGCTAACTATAAATTCACATTGCCCGAAATTAGAACGTGGGTAGCCGCAGATCACAATTGCCTTCACCCAAGTCAGATGTATAGAGACTAGGTGTATCACACTAATAAAGCATTCATACATGAGAACGCCAGCGATTAATAACGTGCCCTGCTCTCCAGTATATATCTCAACCTGCCAAGCCTTCGCACGAAACAAGACAAATTCATCTATCATGTAACAGATGACCCTGATCGTGACAGACGGAACAGTGTGTGTATCGAGTCTTCCAGAACTCTTCCCGGTGGATGGTGGTGTTGCTGATATCGAACCTCCACGTGGTGTCGTACTGTCATCATTGGTGGAATATGGTACAAAATGCAATGGGACTGTAGATTGTTAGCGAGAATTCGGCACCTGTTGTGGGTTTCAAACTGTGCTCTGAAGGGATGGCTTGGGCTGCAGAGACTCACCATCATTCCAGCTTAGTAGCCGTGTGCTTCACTAATTGGCAAATCTTTTCTGCTGCTGCGCGCTCTGTGGCTGGCCCTCAGCTGGCTTTCGCCTCTTCTCGGGGATAACCTTTGGCTGGATGAGAACAGCCCAACCAATGATTCGCTCCTCGCTATCCTGCATCATTTCTTTCTTGACAACGAGCTCCACATCACTAGGGTGCTCGATGTCTGCGCCTAGCCTTCCAACGTGATGGGTTGCGAGATCGCAGAGAACAAGGTTGATGAGGGTCACATCTTCAACCCGGGCCAGGACGTCAAAACCGTCGTAGACAACGAATTCGCGAGCGCCATACATGATGTGACCGACATCGAACAGGCCGGTTAACTTGCCTTCCTCAATGACGCGGCCCACCTGAGATGCAGGAAGCTCCTCGAGGCCCTCATGACGCGCCTGCTGTTTGAACTCGCACATGTTGGCGTCCCAGTCGTAGCTTTGGGGGACGGCCTGAGACTGATGGTGTATGATATTCTGAACTTCCCGGGAATCTGGTCGAACAAGCTCCTGCTTGTTTTCATGTTGCTTCGCGTCAGTCGCCACAGCGGGGATGTAGTAGCGCGGCATCGTGGGATGTATTTCGGGTTTTTCCCCGGCACTGCTGTGCAATAAAGTAGGAAAGGATGATCCTCGTCGTGCAGATTACAGAAATGATGATTTTGGTGTTGTGAAATAATTTGGATCGAAGTGTTGTCTACACAGCCAAAATTTAAGAAGTCGCGTAGTGAGGTGAGAGTAAAGTGAGGATGTGTGTGGGGGGAAGCATGCGGAGATGAAATAATGTGAAAACAGATTGTTTTGTTTATTGAATGCGAATTGCGTAAGTTGATGCCGAGTCGTGTTAGTTCAACAGCCGTAGCACTCGAGAACCGCAAGACCCTTAAACCTGCATGTCACTGACACAGGGACTTAGTTACATTGATTGGAATCGAGGCAACGACTGGACTGTAGATATGAGATAGATAAATGTAATGATTTTATTCGCATTCGGACACACATCCGACATCACGTCACGACCCGCGACTTGGAAGGAAGGCACTTGCGATCATAGACCACAGGTTTGATGCTTGAACAGCTAATTCAAGATTTTCAAACCGATGTGCTCTACAGACATACATCATAAGTCTGATAGTCACAGTGACAAGCATAAGTAAATAGATTTGCGTTTCAATAGAAAACAAGCACCGTGTTGACAAAATCTGCCCAGGTGAAGCTCGGTCAATTAGAGCAGACTACACCTGAGGATCCCAGTATGCAGATCTATGATTATTCTGAATTGTCAAGATCCATCTCATTACCATATCCATACCAAGCGCTGTTGATGGCAATACCCAAGAAGAGAACGGCTCGTGTGTATGAGCAGAACAATAGGATTTAGTCCGTCCAAGGGCCGCGCGTGATCCGCCGAAACAATGAGTGAATAGGGTTCGAGTGACAGTAACCTGTCACTTTCTGCAAGATACTGTAGCCTTTCAGTTAGCGATGACAAGAGTAAAGATGGGCTACAAGAGAGATATGACTTACCAGAGCCAAGAATCTGCAGAATCAGATTCCTCCTCTCAGATTGAAGTCCGTGTCTTCGACCTTTGAGCCGGATATCGGATGAATGTGGACAACCCAACCCACGCCGTGCCAGTGTTCCATGGGGCGCCAATTTACCTGGAACTCGACGTTGTCTGGGTGGGTATTCGTGAGGCGGCCAATGTGCAACGCGGCGAGCTGGTCGATGATGGTATCCTTCATCCAAGGAACCGGGACCCGAGCCAGGACATCAGTGCCCTCATATGTGATGAAGTGAAGGGCGCCGAGCATGTTCTCGTTCCAGAGCTTAGGGACCTGTCCGGCCATAACCAAACGGCCTACCTCGTCGGGAGGAAGCTCTACGATCTTGAGGCGGGCAGCTCTTTCCTTGGCGGCTTGGAGGTTGCCAGCCCAGTCGTAGGTAGAGGCGCGCTCGTTGGTGCCTCTGTGGCAGACCACAGCAGTGCCCTCGTTGTTAGAATCATCTTGCTTGGTAGCACCGGAAGCTTGATAATAGTTGGCCGTGCGGTTGACCAGGACGAGCTGGTTGTCGTTGTTACTGCCATCTTCTTGCTTGATGGAGTGGGTGGAGGGTTAGCTAGTATCAGCCTCTGACATGATCTCACCGTCAAACTCGGACCCGGTACCGTACTTAGCCCAGCCGACAGTGCCGGGGTAAATAGGGCGGTTTCCAATGCGAGACATGATGGCAATAAAGAGGATGGCAAGGTTTTTGGTGGATGGGAGTGACGACCAACGAATTCTGAATGGTGTGAGATATCAGGAAGTACTCTTTTGATTGCCAAGAGAGCTTATGATGATGAATTGTTTGTGTTTAGCTGTTTCGTAACAGTGGTGGTGAGTGGTCTTTTTCTTGTTGCAATGTGAGTTATGGTGGAAAGGAAGGAAGAAACAGGTAAAGGTGTGGGAGGGAAGAGGTCCTTAAATAGGTGTTAGGTTGGCCAACCTCAATTACTGATCTGATGAACGTTGAATGCAGCGGTGGGCTGGAGACTGGTCGGCCGGCGTCGGCAACGCGTCGTGTTAGAATTGTGAATGGGCAATCACCCTTCAATCACCGGCCATGGAATTAACTTGGGCAATTTGTATTTTGAGATGAATTTATTTTATATCAGCTGAAGTCTTATATTATACAAGATTCGGCAAGAAGTAGACAAGTGTAGGAATGTATTCGCATTTCTAGCTGGATTTGGGTTCCATCTAACTAGGGCTGGGAGAATCATATACTAAAAGCCTATGCATATCCGTCGATCCAGTTTCCTTCGCCCTCCAGCGTTCATTCAATTGCGGTAGTCGATGATACCAATCGCTAATGAGCATTGATGTGCCTCAAAAATTTACCCACCTTAAGTTTCCTACAGGTCTTGATCCATACGATCTCCCTAATAGTACGGCGAGATCCCGTGATGTAAAGATCAGGTCTCCGTGACTTGACTGTGGCCCGTTAGTTAGCGGTGGATTGGATATCGTAAGGTTGTGGGATTGCTAGAACTTACCAAAGCCATTGACCTACATAAGCTGACGTCTGCTGTTGCCCTTATGATCGAGCTTTCTTGGGTCCGGAGCCAGCCTTTGGGTGAACGTGAACGGCCCAGCTGCCGTCCTTCATCTCATTCCAGTGCATGTCCAACTCGATGTCCGCGGGATGCTCGCAATGATGCAGTTTGCCGATGTGCAGTGCGGCACTCTGGTAGCCGACGGTGTCCTTCATGTATAGCCTTGGAATTCGAGCATAAACATCGGAACCGTCGTATGAGAGGAAGTGTTGGGTGCCATACTTGTCGATGTTGTAGAGGCTTGTGGTGCGTCCTCCCTCGATAATTCGACCGACTTGCGACATAGGCAATTCCTTGATGCCGTCAAGTGAGAGTCTGGCATTGGATGCCTTGACATTGGTAGCCCAATCGTAGGGGTAGGGTCGCTTGTGCGAGCTTGGTCCGTCGTGCTCGCTGCTCTCGCTCTTCACGTGGTTCAGACCGGTGGGTGATTGAACGCGATTGGTAGTGGAAGAAGTGCGTGACAGAGCGGCGGCAACGAGAAGAAGACCCGGCTTTTCGTTCAGCTCCTGCTGACGGCGGCTAGGACGCAGACCGGAAGAAAGCATGATGATTAGACGAGGATGATGATGGTGATGTTTTTTTTTTCTGATGAGGATGAAAAGAGATGGAGAGCTTTATTAAAGGATGCTTCTCTTGGTGATGGACTTAAGATGATGGGTCAGGTGTGCATTTTCCCTTAGAGCATAGGTGATGTGCTTTTGTTGCAAAGTGAAGTTGGGATAGAGTGTGATGAAGAAAAATAATCTTGAGGTAAACCTCTGATGTGGTGGTGATGGATGAAGGTGCGAGAGCAAGTGCCTGTGGTCTAGAGGGATTCTATAATGGAGGATGTTTACTGGATTGGTAAAGTAGGTAGCAATGAGGACGGACGGAGTTTCAGCGGTAAATTCAAGATTCGATGGATATCTACAATAGTGGATGATCATTGAATGCAGTGTTTGACGAAAAATGAATGCGGTGCCGGCACATCGACAATATCTTAGGCTGTACACACGATTAAGAAGACACCTATCGATTATATACCACAGAGAACATGGTAACCGTTTTACATGAAGGTTTTCCAAAATACCTAAGATGCAGAAAGAAGTAGACAAAAGTAGATGTACCTGCACTGGGAATAAAGAGCGTGTTATTGGTATTGGCAGCCAGGGCTGAAATCATCATATTCCGTTTTCACATGATTAGGGCTCTGAGTACCATATCCTATGATTCTGTGCCTACCCATGAACCCAATAATGCTTGCCCTCCAATGGCCATGCCAAACTTCCCAGACGTTCCTCCAGGTGGTGATTCATGCGATCCGCTAAATCATACAGCAAGATCTCCTTGGGTGAAGCCGTGACCCTCATGACTTAATTTTGACTGATCAGTTAGCCGTGAAATGAGTGTCATCGAGTTGTTGTGTTGAAATAACTTACTAAAGCCAGTGGCCAACAGCTCCGAACTCGTACACTGCTCCTAGGAGCGAGCCTTCTTGGCAGAGCCTCCCTTAGGGTGGATGTGAATTACCCAGCTGTCATCCTTCAGTTTCTGCCAGTTGGTCTCGAGCTCGATGTCATCCGGATGTGAGCAGCCATGCAACTTGCTAATATGCAACGCCGCTGCTTGACAGATGAGGGTATCCTTCATGTACAAGTGAGGGACACGAGCGTAAACCTGGGATTCATCATAAGAGATGAAGTACTGCGCCCCGTGCTTGTTGACATTATAGAGATTGGTGGTACGTCCACCCTCGACGACGCGGCCGACATCCGACATGTCCAGGTCCTCGAGTTCCGCGCAGGAGAGTCTGTGCTTCGCGGCCTTGATGTTCGCAATCCAGTCGTACGCATAGGCGCGCTTCTTCGAACCGCTGCCGTCCTGATTACCAGCGCCAGCGGGAACAAGTGGTGATTTGCTGTTCTTGTTTTCGCTGTTAAAGACGCTGGGAGGTTGGTTGATGGTAGAGGTTGAACGCGGAGGAGCAGCGGCGACGAAAAGAAGGCTTGGCTTCTCGTTCAGTTCTTGCTGAGTGCGACTGGAACGCAGACCGGAGGAAGGCATGGTGATTGGTCGTGTGGAATGACGAAACTAATGAGGAGTTTGAGCAACGGTGATGGGATTTGGTAAGGATGGCTTGTCTTGATGATCAAGATGGCTTCTGATGAAGTTTAATGTGTGTGTATGTGTGTTGCTATGTAGCAAAGATGGTGATGGTGATGATTTTTTTCGGTTGCAATGGAAAGTTGCGATGTTGTGTGATGGAGAGAAGAAAAGAAGGGAAGAAGGATGGGAGGGAATTAGTCCCTAAATAGGCGTCAGGTTGGCCACAATCAGTAACTACTGATCTGATCGTGGTAGATCAATATTGAATGCAGCGACGACAGACCCGTAAATAAGTATCAGTTTAGCCACTATCAATAATTGCTGATCTGATCAATAGTGGTAAATGGATCAGTGGTGATAAGGGAACATTGAATGCAGTACTAATAGACCCGCAAATAAGCATCAGGTTGGTTACAATGGAGTGACTACTGATCTGATAGATAGAGGGAGTGAATAGTGAATGTAGTGCCGACATCACCTCGTGTCACTAGGAAACACACCGTCTATTGACGTGCCATAGGAAAGTACTCAAGTCATTCTTGACTCTCGACAACGATACGAACTACCCTATCTAGTAAAAGGAGCGGAACAAAATTAAGTGTATATTGCAATAGGAAGTAAAAGATTTGTGAGTAAAGCACGATTTATTGAGCAGCCTATAGGCATGGAGCTCATATTCTATAGTACTATGCATATCCATGACTTTGCCACCAGTCTCGCCTTCCCCTGTCCATGTCATATCTTCCTAGTGTTAGTGTCGAGCTCAAACTCAGGGTCGGTATGTGCCAACATTGGACGTAGCAAGATCCAATAGCGGCAAATCCTGACTTTCTCCAGTTAGCTATGACTTGTCATCTCAGGTGACTAGGAGGGAGATAATTTACCAAAAGAGGAGATCTGAGGTACCTAGTGATATCTGGCTTCTAAGCATGATCTTCCTTGACAGGGAAGTTGGCCTTGGGATGTATATGGATAGCCCAGCCAGTACCAGCCAGAGAGCCCGTCATCTTTTGCCAGTTCTTTTCCACCTCGATGTCCTCGGGACTTGCGAAGTGATCTCGGTTAGCGATATGCAGAGATGCCAGGTCAAGGATGATGATATCCATTTGGTAGAGATGAGGGACACAGACGTACACGTGATCGCCATCGTACGCAATGAAATGCTTGCTGCCCTTCTTATCCAGGTTGTAGAGGCCAGTCACCCTTCCCCCCTCAAGAACTCGTCCGACCTCTGAAACAGGTAACTCAACGATATTGGCATTTTCGGCTCGCTCCCTAGCGGTTGCAAATCTGCGAGGCCAGTCGTGACTGTTGGAGCGTTTCTTCGAGGTAGGCTGCCTGCTGTTCTCAGCTTCGTGCTTGATAGAACTGGACGGTCGGCGAGGGTTGATCTCGGTGAGAGTAGCACAAAGCTGATTGCTAGAGGCCAGCGCAGTCTCATCCTCAGAGCAATTACTGGCGCTCAAAGCCCAGCCGCGGGTGCTTGGGTACTGAGGCCAGTTATTGAGGCGAGGCATGGTGATTGAGTAGATGACTGAGCAGGAGGAAGATCAAGTGAGAGGATGATTGGGTGACAAAATAGATGATTGAGACAATAATAGAGTGAGACGATGACCAAGTGAGAATATGATCAATGAGATGATGATGGACGTCAGACTGACGAGAATCATAATGAATGATGAAAATTGTCAAAGCAGCTTGATGGTCAAGAGATCTGGCAATGACTAGTCAGGTTTATTTATGGAATCAAGACATTGGTAGTATAGGATTTATTTAAATTTCACTGTGCCCAATCGCGATCAGTTTATAATTGGTAACCGATATTGAATGCAGTGCTGGCTCATCAATTCCGCGAATGGGCAGACACATTTCTATCACGAGCTATTTTCAGCATTAGTTACAGGATGGGTTGAATAATGAAAAACGCAGAAACAGAATGAAGTTAGGAGTGTCCAGATGTGCCCAGATGAAGATCAGTTTATTCATGCAGACTATCTCTCTAGGGACCATGGCCTATAGCGTTTTGCATAGGTTTCCGTAACAGCAAGCGGTTTGTGCCTTCCCATAACCAATCCAGATACAGCAGACCGCGATTGCTGCCAGTCAGTTCATCTAGTGCTGACTGTGCGTCTCATCATACAGCGACCCTTGAACAGGAGCGACGAGCTATGCCATTTTTGACTTGACTATGGTGTATCAGTTAGCGGTGATACAAACGTTGCTAGGTTGTTGTGGAGGGGGTAGTCCTTACCAAAGTCAACACGATGAGGGGTATCCAACAAGTAGTGTTTTTTAGTGTTTTGTTTTGGTGGTGTTTGTTCAGAACTTGGCCTTCTTCGCATTCGAGCCGCCCTTCGGATAGACATGGATTGCCCAGTCACCGCCCTTGATCTGCTGGAAATGGGTTTCCAGCTCGGTGTCGTCAGGATGTGAGCGGAGGTTCTCTAGGCCGATGTGGAGCGCGGCGAGCTCGACGACAATAGTGTCCTTCATCCAAATCTGAGGCACTCGGGCCAAGACGTCGTTGCCGTCAAAGGCAACGAAGTGCTGGGAACCATGTCTGTCCAAATTGTAGAGGCTGGTAATCTTGTTGCCCTCCACGACACGGCCCACCTCGACTGGGAGGATCTCTTCAATCTTGGCATCGTTGGCTCTGGCCAATGCAGCCTTCAGGTTGCGAGCCCAGTCGTACTGATGGGCGCGCTTGACTGAGGCAGGGCTGACGCTGTCTTGGTGCTCCGGCTTGGTGGAACTCAATGGACGGTCGTACTTGGCAGGAGCGACGAGAAGGAGTGGCGGGTTGTTGAAGAGAACAGTGGGAACCTCGCGGCGAGTGAAGGACTCACGACCAGCCATTATGAATGAGAAGTAAGATAATGCAAATCTCTGGTGTGTATTGATGAGATGCGAAGAGGGATTCTCTTGGCCGTCAAGAGAGATGTGTTGATGGCTGAAGCTTGTTGAGTTGCTGGACAACAGTGATGGATGAATATGCAAAAGCAATGAATGTTGCGTCGCAGAATGAACAGAAAGCACTGTCTTGACTGCGAATAGACTTGTGTGGTGAGTGATGTTATGTTGCTATATAGCAGAGGTGGATGATGGGGTTGCAAAAGCAGGGAGAGGTGTTTGCGATTGCGATTGATGGAGTGTGATGAAAAGAGGAAGGACGGAAAGCCCGAAGGGTGGGAGGGAAGGGGTCCCTAAATAGGCATCCGGTTGGCCACAATCAGTAACTACTGATCTGATTGTCCAGGAAACGGCAACAATCACGAATTAATTTTCGGCGCTGGAAACAATTGTTCAGTAGCCTATTCAGCTGATCTGTAGGTGCTACGGGGCACGCGCCGATGTGGGGCGCTGTTCGGAGCGCCGATTGTGGTACTGATCTCGGCAATAAGCGGGGCACCGATCCGGAAATGAAGGATAATATTGATATCACATAGGCCGTTCCTTCTTATGATTGGTCAGTAAATCATACATCTACTGATCTGCGTACAGCACTAGTACCTTTCCAGCCGGATTTGGCATTTACAATTAGTAAATGTGAACTGGAAAGCAGTGATTGTCAACCGTGGTTGGAATCCGTAAGCAAGCAGCCTGTGATCTAGGCCTCAATAGCAATCACCGGGGCAAGTAATATCCACACGAACCTGCATTCATTGACATGTGGAATGCCCAGAGCAAGCCTGGCCAGGGAGCCTCCACGGTCAGCAACCACTGTAGATGTTTAGGAAAATAGACAAGGGATGGATATGCCAGTGAGCAACATATTCACTAAGGGGTAATAATAGTCTACTTCATTCTCTACAAACCTCTTCGTCGTAGGAAAAAGGTGTCACGAAACCATGATAAGTTCCTTTACAGTCTCCAGGCCGAGTACGCCGCCTCGTCAGTTTATTCGAATAGTAAAGATACCATTGATCGTAAGCTCTCATGGCAACCGCCCTGGCATTTCTGGGCATATTCATGCGAACCGACTGCCATGAGCCCAATCACCATAGCTATCACCACGATCAGGGCCTTGTTGTCCAAATTTGCAACGGAAGCAGGGTGGCTTCGATTGGCCCTGTGGTTCGGGTTTTGGGACTTGGCAGAGGGCTCAGGCAGAAACTGGTATTGGTGAATGGGATGAGACAGTTTATACACAGGTCCATACCCGGTTGCCTCCAAGCTATCATCAACATTGTGGCACACACCACTGGCACGGATGGACCAGATTGGTCAGAGTAAGTGGATAATTACAGCCGCCGGCCCGGTCGGATTGGGGTATTTCCAGCACAGCCACAGCCAACAGCCCAACGCCATTTCAACCCTGACTCACTTACCAAATGCAATGACCGAACTTCAATACAAATAAATTGCTGTTCCCTCAACATCTTGGAATGAAACACATAGACCACGCCCAACGACCAATATGTCAGACTCTCCAACCAAACGCTGTCTATTCGAATCCCTGCCCACCGAACTCCTCATAGAGGTTCTCAAAGGCCTACCAGACCTCACATCTCTAGACAGTATCTTACACGCATCGCCAGTAGTCTACCGTATTTTTGACGAATGCGCCGTACAAGTAACAGACACTATACTGGCCTGCGACTACAAGTTTGTCGTAAGCTATCACCGCCATCCGTGTAGGACGGACGAAATTCACCATGGACCCCACGCCGTCGAGTCGGGCATCACCTGCGCCGCCATCAGGGTCATGTTCTACATGATGGCCGCTATCCGCACCTCCAGCCTTCCCGTCCACAGCTTGGCCGATTTCCACCACAGGGTCTGCGACCCTTTCTGGTGGGACACCACCCGCAATGGTAGAGCAACTGTCGAATACTTCATGCCGGAGAGTTTACCCAAAGACACGCCCCCAAAGGTGGTCCGCAGCCTGATAGCCACCTATAGCAGGATCAACTGGCTATCGCTAGACTGTCTAAAGCTTTATCTGACCCGGTTTGAATCAATCCGGCCTTCTCATCCTATTATGAGCAGAAAGGCCCTCAAAAAAGGAGGATATCGAGACGGAACGATGCCGCCCGAAACGAAACTGGAAGCTTTCCGCGACGTTCGACCTGCTCCGGTACGACAGGCAGGCCCACCTTCATGGACTGAAGAACAGCGCGTGAATAGGGCCTTCTGGCGTCTCCAACTCCTGTCCGATCTTAAAAAGGCGGCTGCGAATTCACTTTTGGCTGAGTGGTCTAACGCAGACGTCGAGACGTTGAGGGACTTCGATGACGCGAAGCTCCTAGAGCTGTACGTCCCATTTGACGCCCCTGAGCCCTTCTCTTGGGGTACCTGGGCGTCACAGCCCGAGTGGCAAGAAATCCAAACTGCCCTCGATTACTTGTGCAGCACACACGAGCAGCACTGGCCGGAACAGGTGGTCCTTCCTCCGGAGCATCGCCACCGTTGCCCTCGGTTGTCGACAATGATACAAGCCCACAACGAGGGAATGACGGCGTGGCCGCTCCCGCGACACGAGGTCCGCGGCGACAAGAAACTGGCGAAGAGCTCCTCAGCATGCGAGGCCTGGGACCAGCTGTACAGTATGATAGCATATGGCGAAAGGGGTGGCGGCGGCGCGGGGAGTTTCGCATCCTTTCGGCGGCTCGGGTTCGCGTTCTGGAGCGAGGAGCGGCTGCGGGCCCATGGGTTAATCGGGAACGCCAACAACCTCGGGTACTATAGCGTTTGGAAATTCGGGTCCGCCTGGCACAGCATGGAGCGGGTGGCTGGCAACAAATATGCACCTCGAAAGGAGTGCACCGTAATTGAGCACCAGCGAGCTTGAGATACATGACAATTACATCCGTTTACCCGTCCATAGACAACCATCCTTGCCCTTGTTGTTACCGTCACCAGCCTCAGCTTCATAATCACCAACTGCGCTCTTGTGCTTTCCCGTCGCGGCCATCGTCTCGAGCTTGATGGTGTCCAGGTCGTAGGAAGCCTCGGGTGCTGTTCACAAGGCTCGCTGATGGCTGAGCATCACAGCCGCCAGATTGAAGTAGCAGGTTGAAGGGCCTGATCCAACAGACCAGGCAGGCGTTCAGTCCTCCATAGGCGCCATAGGACCAACTGGACGGTACATCAGGAAGTGTGCATAGGTTCCTTGGCCGTTGACCAGACTGATGGGAAACGTCGAAGGGGGAGTTGGAAGTGGTAGAAGCAGCAGCCTTCAGGATCATTGAGACTAAGAGGGCAGAAGTCTTTGAGATGAACTTGTAAGATTGTGGTATTCTATTAAGGAAGTCCATAGATACATCTGGCCACGCTCTAAGTCACTTAATTGGGTAAATTGTAGATAAGATACTAAGCTAAATTCTATAACTCCTCTTTGTTTATTAAATATTCTAATTATATATATATAGTAATTATATAACTAAATATAATTGGATATATCAAGTCTATGCAGTACGGATAATGAGTGATTCGGGTTTTCTGCGCTGGCCTGGGCAATCCGGCATGCCTAAATATAGTCGTAGGTACAGTAATTAGGCTTGTGATACCCTCTGTCAAGTGGCGGTGAACATGCGGTGCTCCCAAGGAATCAAAGAGCATGGAGGGGATGGGGGGAAGAATCCTTGTACACCATGTAGTCACCCGCAGCCGTAGAGGTAATAGGTGCTTTTACTCTCGTCATCAAAATGGGGACTTATGAAATCGAACATTTGATCGTCTCCTTCTATTTACTTTAATATCTGCTCCACTCATTCTTGCTTAAGCGACAAAGCACTGTCGGGCCTCGCGGTTGGGCATTCTATAACCGCGCACGTCTAGCATCATGTGTAGACCAACGCGCTTAGGCTTGTTCCATTTACACAGCGCTCGAGAGCATAGCCGCCACTAATAACGCCACCGGCGTCAATTGACGCCCTGTGAGTGTGGGCATCTACGAAGGCTTGAACAATGAACACAAAAAGCATATCCGGATTACGCAACAAGAGGGCTTAGCCTTCTTTTCTGCCGTACCACCTTATGCGGGAGCAGTCAGGGCTGGCTGAATGCTTTATTTATCGGCGCATAGCGATTGGAGAGCCGGGAGTCCCTGAGTCGCTAGGTATGACAATGCATGGATGTGGGATGCGAGTGTATATCGCAACTCTAAGGTATAGGCTGTCAATGGCGCTTGGCAATCGCGTGGGTGGTCAGCGAGAGCCTTGCAGCAAACTTGGTCAGTGCAACACCACCTGAAATTTATTTGGCTTTTATCCTGCTGCTTGCAAATTGTGCAGGGTCAAAATGAAGAAATAATATTTAAGTAGGTAGATTGAACTGCCGCCATTTCGTCTCGGAACTCTGTGTGCCTGAGTTTCAACCGTCTGGACCACACAAGCAACTTGGTCTTTCCCTTCTATCCTCTCTCCTCCCTTCATTCGCTTTTCATTTCAATCTCGGACCAGAACTCAATATACAATGCCGGGAATTGACAATGGCCTAGCCTCCTCCTTCACCCATGAATCCTCTCGATACCATGAGGTCCCTCAAGTAAACGACGTGGACGAAAGCGGTCCCTGCCCTGTCAGGCCCCCACGGCAACACCAATCCTCATCTTTGACTTCCTCATATTCCGAGTCCACCTTCGCCTGTCAATCTACCGGGCATGGTTCTAGCTACGGTCAAGACAACCTGAAAGAAGCCGAACCCCGAACCGAAGCAACGCCCAAAAGGGTGCTCAGAACCGGTTGGCTACGATTCATTCAGAGCTGGCTGGTCCACACCCCCGCAGTGCTGTCGACTGTTGCCATCGTTTACATCGGCTCGACGCAGCAGTTCTGGTTCCCCGAACAAGGACCCTCCTTCATTGGAGGCATCCAAGCTTCGCCCAGTACCATCATCAACCTTCTCCAGGTCGCAGCCAAAATACACGAGATTATGATGGTCTTGTCTCTCTCTGCTATAATGCTAGCCATCTACCGACGCCGCTTAATTGGGGATGGTGTCCGGCTTGGTTTCCTGACTGCCGGATACCGAGTTGGAGATCTTAAGTACCTTCTGAGTTCTTCTTTCTGGAGCCAAGGGTCAAACAAGCCTTGGGAGATACTTCTCTGCGGTTTTTTGGTCTTCGCAACTGTCATGTCAGCCACCGTCGGGCCGGCGTCTGCTGTGCTGCTTACCCCGTCTCTCGACTGGTTTGAGTTTACCCGTGATACCGCTTTCAGTAATATGGGATCGCCGCTTACATATAATTATAAACGGGGTCGCGTATGGCGTCGACTTCTGATGGCCAATTCGACTGATGCCGCTAAGCCTGCGTTGTGTCGAACTCCCTGGGGCCTGTACGCCGCGGATTGCCCTGCGAAAGGCTTTCGAGAAATGAACCAATGGGCCAAAGAGTGGAGAGCCACCAATCTGACCACCCCAATCCTATTCCATGCCATTGCGTCTGATATCGGTCGACGTCTGGAGACCAAAATAGACGAACAACAATTAGTAGCTCTCAGCACAACGCCGTCGGAGTTCCTGTTGAATAGCATTGGACTCTTCCAGAACTTCATTGCAGCAGTTGATATTGGTGCCGTGTCTGGAAGCCCGTGGCTCGGAAAGCTTCGATACCGTCTCAACACCACAGGGTCCGCCGTTCAGGCAAATACCCCTTCAGAAGAACTATTTCAGCCACAGGTACAATCTAAATGCCAAATCTATGAGTATTCCGCCTACATGTCAAATACTAAGATACATTACCCGACGGAGGGTCTTGACTGCATGGGGGACAATGAATGCGAAAGGAGGTGTGCGTCACCGCATCGAATCCAACAGAAAATCACCAAGTATTTCGTGGTCGCTGACAATTCATCCGTTGTCTATTTATCCGGGCAAATTGGACATTGGAGTGACGGCGACCATCGACAAGAAAACAAAGTCTATCTCTGCAGTTTGGTAGCAAGCTGGATGCCAGCTAACTACACCTTTGATCCGGTCAAGAGCAACGTGTTGAATTCGACACTCTGGAGCGATCAAGACATAGAGAATACCGGCCGCAACAAGTCCACGGCAGGGATCGTGGTGAAGTTTACCAATTCATGGTTAGAGCTCTTGAACCCGTGGATAGACAAGAAAGAGCGCCAAGTCCAATGGACGGCACTTGATGCACTCACAAACCACTTCAAAGACATGGTTAATGACCCCGAAGATTCGGTCGAGGAGAAGTACAACAAAGCAGCGAAAGAGATTTCCCTAGCCAAGGTAGTAGGTGTCTACCTAACAGAGGCGCTGGCCAGGACCTCTAGTTTGGGGGATACGTTAGTTAAACTCAAGAAGGACGACAAAACCATATCTTACGCCAAACTAGATTTCCAGCGTCATGAATACCTTCAAAACATTACCGTCATCAACAAAACCCATCTGGAAGATAAAATCACAGGCAAGGTATTCCGTGGCAACCTCGAAGCATACGACAAAGCTTACTCCGAGAGGGCACTCCCCATCGCGCTCGTGGCCGAGCGCTACGGGTACGGGACCGGCCAGCCGCGCAAGACCTTGCACTTCGCGCAAGCCATGCTGGCCATCTACCTCGGTGCCGTGTGCCTGTACGCAGCGGCGATGGCAGCGGGCCACGGCCTGGAGCTCTACCGTGGCGCGCGGGGTCGGCGCGTCCTCAGCGTGGTGGCGTGGTCCGACCTGCAGGACCTGCTGCTGCTCGCGCTCAAGACGCCTGCCCCCCGCGACGGGGGCCCGGATGGCGTCGGGGCCGGCGCCAAGTCGAATGATGTTTGGAAGAAGGTCGTGCGGGTGCGCGCCGACGACCGCAATCATGTGCAGATCGTTATGGATGACGGCGAAGCGTAGGGGAAGACGAGGCCGCTGGGATTGACGGGGAAAGAGCGGTACTACTGAAGGCGAGGAGGGCAAGGGGTTGAAGTCCCGAGTTACAACTTAATACAAAGCTGCTTAGCCAGGGGTAGGTGAGGCTGGGCAGGGACCTGGGCGGTTTCGAATGATAATTACTTTAGTAAACGGGTGGTTTTAATGGGGTAAGAAAGATAACGAGGTAATCATATTTTCCACTGTTATTAGAGGATGCATCCTAATACATACACTCTTTTGCCTCTGTATCTTATAGTTCCTCCAACTCCGATCTCTAGTTCATAATGCGCTATCTTCTCCTATTCCTGTACTTTGCTACTCATATCCTATCCTTCCTCTTCTTTTCAGGCATTTTCTGCAATGTCTGCTTCGCTAGACCCAGCCATCTCTTCAATATTATCCATAAGCTGGTTATGCAGGTCCCGAGCGTCATGGTTGGCGAGAAGCTTGCTGGACTCTATGAACACGGCTCGGAACTGTTCCCAGAGCCCTCCATTTTGGTCCGGCCCGGGCGAGGATAGAAAGGGTCATTTCTCAGGAACGCCCGCGCTGCTCGCTCAACTCCGGCGTCATCGAGACTCATGGGCCTGCAGCAGTCGGAATCAAGGATCCAGAGACTGTAGCTGCCTAGAAAGTCGGACATGAATCGGGCGCGGTCGGTACTGTTGTGGGATGGTGGTGCCAGTACGAATTCAATGTCATTGGCGTCGATCTTGGCAACCCAATACAGGAACGCCAGGGCTTTCGCCATTGCGGACGAGTAGTTTTGCGGACGGAGCCCGAGCTCCTCCATCTGATCTAGGTGGAGTGGATAGTTGCGCAGGCTGAAGAAGCTGAGTCTAGATCGGCCCCGGCCGTGTTTGCCTCTGCCAAGAGAGGGGCGGACTAGGCAGTCGTAATTTTTGTTGTCCGCCTTGATCTGCTCTGGGAGGGACGTCGCGGTTTGGGGACATAATTTCTTGATGATTCGGTGTCTAACGGATTCTGACATCGGAGGAATTCGTTCGGTGATCAACGTGTTGCACGCGGCATAGCCGGGCGGAAACCTCACGAGGACCTTACCATCCTGCCAACCTGGGTAATCGTTCGGGATGAAGGCATAGCACTTGGGTACGATGACTGTGGTCAGCTCCTGAGGACACCCCGGAAGAGCGTACAGAATTGATTGGTGTATCTGGAAGTCATTCAGAAGCGACCGCCCTGGGCCGCCGTCGATGGAGATCCCTCCGAGTGTTCTTCTAGAGAACTGGCCCAAACACTTCCGCAGAAGCCTTGACCAATACGACGATATGGCTGTTCCGCGAGACTTTCCTCAAAGAATATGTCGCTCTCATTTTTTATGATGGCCGTGTTGATGGGGATGGCCATGATTGTAGTTTTTTTCGTGAAGAAAATGTGTTAGAGGTAGTTTCTTGGAATTGAAGATATGTCTACTTATGTCGGGACTCGTTGGATTTTCCATGTCATGTAGGTATCATTCAAACATGTTACATCCAGACAATGACTCCTACAACCATACTGAACCCAACCCCAAATCCTCCCCAGGGGCCAGCACCTGCCTGGAAGACTTAAATTCAACCGTAAAGTTGTTAGGGGCTCAATGAACCCAAGCAACTGATAACTTTACTGGTCCAAGGATTGGATCGAAGAAACTCGAAATTTGAAAGTCACCTGAGCAGGGCAGCCAAAGGTTTAGAGTGAGCCTACACATCGGATCAGATACGCAGTTTCCTGTGAAGGCGGACGCAGGTATAGACGACGCTATTTACAGGTTTGCACATTATCAAGTGCTGCTACATGCAGTTACTAATCAGAACCAAAACTCGTTAGCTAAGCACGGTTGTACAGAAGGAAACCCAACCAATCGCCGTTACCTTGATAGAGAACCGTAAAATACGGAGGAGCAAGATGAGTGACGAGCTCGACGGGAATACGGTCTAACCGACGATGATGCGATCGTCCAGCTGCCTGTTTGAGGAACCTAGATGGGAAACCTATCAAGACTTGCCGATGCTGGAGATAGAGAAACTAGCACCCGAGACACCCAACTGGCCAGGGGCCAATGGGCAACGTACATATATGTATGCATGGTCAGACTTGACACGTAGGACAAGTTGATAGAGCTGGCTGCACTGCACTGCTCTGCACCTCGGCCACCCTATGTAAGTACTTACACGTATGTTGCCTTTTTGGGCGTCAAGATTGGACGCAGGTCGCAGATGTGGATGCCCAAATCAAGATGCAGCTTTCTCCAACGAGATTTGGGGGATATGCAATAGATGGAAGGTGGCCTGCTATTAATCAGATGTTCGTTGGACGATGCAGGTAAACGCCGAAGCCGACCATGCATGGGAATTGACACTACTACATGCAGTCACGATCGCAATCACCTGTGAGAGGCTACGGGGCCCGCGGGGGGATTATGAGAGATCGAGGGAAGGTGGGCGCCGGCACGATTCTTATTCGGTGGACGGCGCCGAATGAAAGTGGCCGCATGCCAACTACTCCCGTATTGGTCCGGCTCGAGCGCGGGATCCCTCATTTAACCGGCATACAGAATGATGGGAAGATGTCTGGAGCAGCACCCATCCTTTCCTCCGCTTTCCGTGGTCGAGGCGCTGGGGAATGGATGGATAGGATATCCCCAAGGGACTGGCCGAAGGGCGGCCATATTCACGTTACATAGTGACTGCATCATTGGCGTTTGTTGTCGCACCAAGTTGCGTCAAGTCTCATTCGGCCCAGCCGTTTCGTATCCTGTATCTGACTGCATGCCGCGTTCTTCCCGTGTCATCCCAGCTTTCCCATCGATCTTACACGAGAACGCGACTAATGCCTCGAAATCGGTTGCATCATCGTGGGAGGAGGGTAGAAGAAGAAGAAAAAAAGTGCATTACGGGCTATTAGCGGGATCGGCCGCTGAAACCGGGCAACCAATGTGGTCACTAATGCACAACGTCAGGCGCTACGCTGAATAGCGCAATCCTATGGGATTCGTAAAGAGTCCACGAAGTTGTCGTTGTTATAGCAATTGAGACTTTGAAATCTTCTTCGTCGCTTTGCCCGAAGGTGTTGACAACATTAGAGTCCTGTGCTCGTCGGGCTGTGGGTTGGCGTGGCTGTTGCTGTGGCAGACAAGATCGGCCATTTGACACGGACCAAGAATGTCCTATTTCTGGCATCTGGATCTGGGGGAGACCCTTCCTCTTTTTATTTCAAAAATGCTCCGAGTGCCCACACATAGTGCACCATTACCAGATTGCGGCCGGAAACGAAGCACTACGACCTACCGGTACATGTAGTCGTAGCGGAGGATATTTCCGGTAGTGCTTTTCTTTCTATGGTGCTCCCAAGTGGCCAAGTGGGACAATGAGCGTTGCCGGTCGACTCTTTTGTTCAGCTGGGCCTCCTCTTCTGCTGATCCGGGCGAAGGAAGACGCTGCGGACATTAATTCCAGTTAGCACTGACGCGGGCGCCCCAGGCTGCGCTAAAACATGCAACTAGAAAGGAGCACCCCGGATGTTTCTTTTGACAGTTCAGCAGAAGAAATGGGCTTCAATCGGGCGGTTTCGAACCTAGGACACTGCTAGGGGCTCCCTTTCATGCAAGCACTTTGGCAAAAATGGAGGCCGCGCGATTAGCGATTGTGGAGGGGCGATCCGTGTTTCTATATGAAGCCGCGTGTCTGAATTGATTAATTACCAGACAAAAAAAAGAACAGCGCACAATTAGTCAATGGCAGCATGTCTTTTGTAGTTGGTATCCTCGTATCGGGTGACATGGGAATAGTCCAAGAATGAACCGAGGGCACTCAGATGCTTGATCAAGGTGGGTTTTGATGAGGCTGCTCCGTGCTCTGCGCGGTACGGAGATTGTATGTAGAAGGAAAATGGGCTTTCCGGAGTCGGCTGCTAACTTCGCGTCGATATCTCCATCTGGCCATTCGGTTGCATCCAATTGAAAACGAAGCCACGTCGCGTGTCAAGTCGCAGAATCGCGAGTCGCGCGACTTTCGAGACATGAAGGGCGCAGGGTTAGAAGGTGGCCATGAAGATGGGGCAGGTCAGAGAAGCCGCGGCCCCCCGCCTGCCGTCTCCCTGATTTCTCCCTCTCTCGTCACACTCCTTCAAGATTGAAGGAAGCCGTCACTCGTGGCCATTTCCCTGTTGGTTCCAGGTGTGACGGCCAATCACGATCCTTCCCAGCGTTGTGGAAGCTAAACCCTGGGCTGAGAGGTTCAAAGGACCCCCGGTCCCGGGTCCTGCCCGGCAGGCTACAGCTCGTTACGGCTAGGCGGCTCAAATAGTGAACCCTGGCACCTTGCTTAAGCTCTCTTGGGCTCTGCAGCTCCCCTGTTCGGTCACATAAGGATGTTGTAGCACTTACTCCAAGCTCTGCCGTTTTCAGCACTGCCAATTGCTCGTCACAATCAGTCACCTCCTGCTAGCATCCGACTGCAGTCGTCACTGAACTCGTACCCGATGATGATCGTGATGTTCGACGAAGCCGCAATTATTGAAACATCAAGGCCCGTGTCGACGGCAGTTGTTTGTCCGACGAAAAGATCACAGAGCTCCGTGCGGTCATGCGCCTATCGAACGTTGAATCTGAATAGGGCTCCGTTGACCAGGCAAGAGGGAGGGAAGAAGTCCTTGGTTGGCGCACTTGCATCCCCCTCTCAATGCGCTACATTGAATCCTTAGGTAGGAAACTTGTCGTGCCAAGATGCTGTCAGTTCACACCTGGCTTATCAAGATCAGATCAAACATATTCCGGTTCATGGATACGTCTATCGTTCATGGCATCGGTTTCGCGTAAATAATACTCAAATACCTGGCATTCATGGGTTCATCTGTTGAAAGACAACACTGAGGTATCCCAATTGCATCTCCGGCTGTTGCTGTCTTCATCGTCGGTCCTTGCCGCGGAGGATGCCTGGGTCTTGGTGGGTGCTTAGACGACAGCTTAGCTGCGCACTAACAGGAAACCGCCCGAACCCCGCCAAGTTTGCTGTTCCTGGTTCTGGAAGCGGCAAGTGAGCAAGCAGCTCGGCGCGCTAATCTCTAGCACACGTGCCATCTTCGTGATTAGGTCGATTTGATCACTCTGGAATAGCCCACAAAATGCAGGGCGACGCAATCGTCAATCAATCCATTTTTAAACAAGGCGAGCAACGATGGAGTCAAGGTTGATATCGAGAGACCCATACTTGGGCACTCACATGCAAGCCATCTGGGATAGGCCACCTACAATTGGCCACCGCAGTACTGCAGTCTGGCAGTGTGTGGTGGTAGTCCGAGATGGCTACTACGGACAAGGTTCCTCGCCATGCAACATACCAGGTACATGTAGTAGGCATTGCAGGGAGTTGATGCAGGAGCTTCAGCACATTCTGGTCTTTGCCAGTAGTTCAGCACTTACGATGTCGCTCTCCGCCAATTTACCCACTCCAACCCATCCCACCTTAATCCTGAGCTTGAGCTGTTCTTCCTAGAGACCCTTCTACTACTGCTAACTTCAATACTACTACCACAATTTCAGGAATGTAGACATCGCTGTCTACCACACAGCACGATCCACCGCGTTGTCGCCCGCTACTCTCTCTTTCTTACTCATTGTTTTTGTTGACAGCAACTTTTTCTTGTTGTTTCATTTTCATTAATATATGCCATCACTTCGGGTCTGGAATCGAGAGCCTAAACTCTGCCTTTGACGTCGAATTGTCCACCTATCGCTCCGTGGAAAGATACTGGCTGCGCACTCTTTTTCTTCCACAATTTCACATCACGCAAGGAAGCTCTTCCTACAGTTGGCTTCTCGACGCCATCCCAATCGGATCTTGCGTAACGAACCAATCGCAACCGTCCCGTCTTTTGAGACATACGGCCCACTGGAGAGACATATTGTATTCAGCTCACTACTTTCAAATCAAACAGCTTGGCTGTCTGGCATTTCCTATCTCAATTTACTATCCTACCCTCGACAAGCCTCTCTCAAATCGAGAAAGCACTTTTAAATCCAAGACAGCCCCAGCCTCTGTCGTTGCGACAGAACCCTACTATCAATACTGGTAGCGAAGCTTGGAGGTCGTAGCACGTGGTTTATTCCTGGACGTGAGGCGTACGCGACAAACGGTCTTACGACAGTCCTGCTCGCTTGTAGCCATCGCATCGAACGGCAGTCGCGAACCCCCGCTCGACGCACAGTCATATCAACCGTTGATATAGGTGCCCGAGCAACGTCTGGATCGGAAAACTTTGAGTGGTAGTTCGCGCCACGGCCAGCCCAATATTGAACGGCTAACGCAACGGCGCATTTCTAGCCCCCCAGCAACGTCTCCCTCTTTGCTCTTTGTTGGTCGCAGAGCTTCTCCATTGCACAGGGTCTTTCGTCACTTCTCAGGTAGTTTCAAGCGATACCCTGACCAGTGTCTTTGCCCCTGCAGCTTGCCGAATCACCTTCCAGCCAATCCCAGGTTTCCAGAGGTTCCGCTAGCGCCTCATTTTTAGCTTGCAGTCGTGTTTGCTAGATGCAGGTGCCGTTCTAAGTCTGGCTAGGTACTTTTGTTGGTTTCATTGCCAAGTGGATGCTTGGGCATAGGGCCACCCACGCCTGTTTGATTCATAATGGATGGGAGTACCTGTCCGAGGGAGCTGAGAGGCTCTCGTCATTCTTCACATCCCCGGGCCTTTTCAAGTTCGAGCATCGCTACCAGCCATTCCTCGAACACACAGGCTACCTCGAGGAGCACCAACACTTCCCAGTCATCTTCTTCTGGGCAGCCGTTGTTCACGCACCCGGCACACAAGCATCACCATAGCCGTTGTGCGAGCAGTAGCGTCAGCTCCACAAACACCCGGCCGCCTTCGCGACTAACAAGAGAGATGAGCGATGATGCGCGACCGAACAGGATCCCAGCCATCTCCAGTTATCTCCAGGAAAGGCTGCAGCAGGAGAGGCGGGATGGCGAACGAAACAGCCCCAAAGCGAGCGGCGGTCGAAATACACCAACCGCTGGATTTCGGGATGACGATGTAAACAGTCCTTCGCTCTTACGGGGGAGCAACACGGCCATGGGAAGGCGGCCTCAATCCGCTAGTGGCGACGACGCTGACAGCCAGAAAGGATATGGTTCGAAAGAAATGGAAAAGGTATGAGTGCTCAACTCTCCGCCTACTGGCTGAAGTTATCATTGGCGTCTGCAATGCTAATCATATATCCTTGCAGACATTATCGACCTTGCACAAACAGAACTTCGACTTGAAGGTCGAGCTGTACCATCGACGGGAGAGGCAAACTGCGTTGGAACAGAGAAATGCCACGTTGGAGAGAGATCAAGCTGAGCTGATGGAGCTCAATGAGAGCGTCTGGTCCGAACTAGAGAAGCGTGATATAGCGCTTAAGGAGGCTATTGCCCTCATCATGGGCTTGGAGAACAGAGTAGGAGAGCTTCTACTGGAGCGAGAAATGGTACGGCAGGTCGAGGCAGACGGCACGTACCGACACTCGCGCGACAACGAATCCGAGCTCGACGAACCAGCAGCTTCGACGCCAAAGGTCCAGCGTTTCCCAGGCACACTTCCTGTTGACGACGATAAGGTCCTGGACCGGATGCCCAGCTTCATGTCCGAGCGCAGTGCGCACACGGAAAACTTGCGAAACGTCATTCTTAACAATAAGAGCAGCATCTTCCACCTGCGCAAGGTATCACAGTCCAGTGCTGACCCCAGCGAGCTTGCTCGAGTTACCAGCCCCAGCCTCAGCGTATTGAGCGAGAGCTCTTTCATGAGTGTATACGGCGGCAAGGATAAGTACCCCGCTGATGCACAGTCCCATCCGATGGACTTTTCCGACGATAAGGTTGACGACTTGCCCATGCCGGAAAAGCAGCCAAGCTGGGAATGCCAAAAGCAAGGCGGCAGTGCATCGAGGACAGGTAATGGGGCTTTCAAGAGCAGTACCGCCTTTTCCTCGCCACTTCAGTCGCTTGGCGCCTTGGTCGATATGCCATCTCCGCTCCAACAACTGGAAAGATTGGAATCGAGATTAGCTTCGGGTGAGATCCGCAGACCATCCATCGCGAGCCGGGGCAGTAGCAACAGCATCAAAATGTCGTCACCCGCCAGACACTCTCAAGCCGCGGCTCATGTTAAGACCAAGCAAGAGAAGCGGGAGGCACTCCGAAGAGTGATGACATCGACACCAACTGATAGAGACTTGGCAGCGGCTCGGATGCTCCCTCCAACGCCCGACACTGTTTCTACCAATACCCTTCGTCGCTTCCACAACTCGAATGACACTCTGTCGTATGACCATAGAAGTACACCGCAGACTAGTCTGTTCGACGAGAGTTCCAAGGCCTCGTCGGGCCAATACTCACTTGCTTCGTCTCTCGACTGCCGAGGGAACGCAACCTCCCAAGCGTCCCAGCCTGCTTCAACTTCCGCCTTCACCAGTCGCAGACAAGCGCCTTCGCAACAGTTCAACACCAACCCCCTTACGAACTACAACCAGTTCGGTCACCTCCTGCCACCAAGGCCGCACTCGGCGTGTGAAACTACTTCCTCACGTGCCAGGGCGGACGGCTGGTCGTCAGACTCAGACGACTCGGACGACTCGGACGGTGGCGCAGAGGCATACTCTGAGGATGACGACAGCAACTTCGACTATTGGATGCGCGAGGGTTCTAAGGCTGACGATGGAAATCTTCGTTTACCACCTCACTTGCGCAACAAGGGAAAGCCAGCGCCAGACCTCTTCAGTTTCCCCGAGGGTGGGTGGAAGGCAGAAGTTCTTTTTGGAGCTATGGAGAAGAGTGGGGTTCTCAGGACTCCTGCTGCGGGATTGAGACGCGAATCCCAAGATGTGCTGCCACCATCAGTGGATCACTCCGAGGAGGGCACGTTTCAGGCACCCGCTCTCGACGAGCTAGAAGGTGGTATTACACCTCCCGACCGGAGATCGAGCCTGTATGCGCGCACAGGCAGTATGAGTTTGAGCAGCAAAGCCATGTCTCCTTCGGTTGGGAAACTTAGGAAGAATCCTGTACAGAGGAGTAATAGCTTTGGTAGAAGCATAAGTCGAGTGAGAAGCAGCAGCATTGACTCTTCAGTGCCAGCACCTCGTCAGCAGCATGCGCTCCCACAGCAGCAGGGCCAAGCCGGCGCCGCACCCGCCGCGAAGCGGAATCAGTATCCACCGATTGCCGGGCAGCCGACGAGATCTAGAGGGTTTAGTGGACTCAACGGACTCTTTCGACGTGCCGCGCTCGATGACAGCAATGCCCATCAACAGGTTGAGCCGCCGCGACAGGCGAAGCCATCGGGGAGGATGAGCGTGCCACCGCCAGCAGTGCGGCCATGGGCCGCCCGGCCGCCCGACGTGTTTGATGATGACCTCACGAGCGCCACGCCACCGCCGATCCAGCGGAAGCGAGCACCTCCCACGCCCATCTATACGAGCGGCGACGCTGCTGGCGGTCCAGGTTACTCCACAAAGCTTCGTGAAGAGGAGGAATACGTTCGCACTCCTACGACATCTGGCTCGGATGGTGTATCGAGTACACCACAGAGCGCCAGCAAGCGGTCAAAGTGGCTCGGGCTCGGTCGAAAGGGAGGGCTCAAGAAGAATGCGGCTTGAGCAGGAGAAATGAGTTTGATTGTATTAATGATAGCAAATGAAGGACGAGACAATCTCTGAGTTTTGAGATGACTGCGTGCGTTTTATTATTTACAACTTTACAAGGACTTGCGCAAGCATGGTCGGTCGCATCGAAGCGTGTTATCGCAGCGAGCAAGCACGTATTGTTTTGTTTCTTTTGGCTTAAGTAGGGTACGACACTGTTCAAATTTGGCGTTACGGTGGTTTTGGTTTTTGGCTGGGGCTTCAGGTCTTCAGGCCTATTGGTTGGGGGTTTTGGTCAGGTCGGTCGGTCGGTCGGTGTGTAAAAGCAAAGATTTGAAGCAAGATTGGCACCCAATAAGACGAAGAAAGAGAAGTTCTGTCTAGATCACGAGTAAAATTCTGATAGGTGTGCGCACCTAGAAATAGAAATATCATTCTAGAAATTGGTTCCTATGACTTTGGCAATTTGAGGGCTGATGATGCATTGTGTATGATGCTAGTTGGTCAAGTTACGGCAGTGTTGTAGGCCTGGCCGCATGCGATTAGGTGCTTCGCACACACAAAGGGATGGTCAAGCGGCATCTTGAAATGAAAGAAGTTGGAGCTAAACTGGTCTATTCGAGATAGGTCGATTCATTTGACAAGGCGAAGCCTCTTTTTCAAGGGTCTTTAGATTATTGTACGGGAAGAGCCGTGAGCAAGTGCATCGAAATTTGAAATTTCGTTTCGCGTCTTGGAGAGCTGAGAGAACACGAGAAAAGCCGCCCCTCCCCCGAATTCCCCAGGTGTCAGGCAGGGCAATCTCCCCCACGCTAGCGCAGGAACCGATTTGGCCTCAGATCTGGTGACATCACCACTTGGATTCTCTGACATCTCAGCCTTTCGCCTGTCGCGATGCCCAATCTCATTCAGCTTTCCCTCAAACCTCACATCAACAAGTCATTATAAGATTTGTTGTCACATGTTTCGAGTTGTTACATTGACTGTGAGACGACGCATTGTACCGTTCCTGGATCTTGGAAAATACGCCAGACAGACCATGGCTAGAGCTACAGCTAGCACGACGGCGGCGGCATCAGCGCCGTTGCGACGGAGTGGGAGGAACTCGAGCAAGCGCATACCGGAGAAGGAAGAACAGCAAGATGACGTGAAAGTGAAGCCCGAAGAATTGGAAAGCCCTATGGGGGTTGCGAAGCGCATAGCGCCTGCGTCTACCGCATCAGACCGACGGGGGAGCAAGCGCGTCAAGAGAGAAGTGAAAGAGGAAGAAGATGACGAAGAATCAATCTCAAATGACGAGCCACCAAGCAAGAGGAGGCGCGCAATAAAGACAGAGGGCACCCCCAGCCCCAACAAGAAGAAGAGCACCACCACCAAGGCAACTCCCAAGAAGTCGCAAGACGAGAAGGCTGCTGAGCTGCAAGCCCGTAAGCTCAAGGCCTACACCCAATTCGCCAACGCGTCCCCGTTCCCCGACTTCGCGCACCCCACGCCCGACGAGTGCAAGCTAGCCCACCGGATCCTGGCCGGCCTGCACGGCGAGAAGAAGCGGCCCACAGAGCCCCTCACCCAAGCCCCCGCCAACCGCGCCGGCTGCGGCGACGCGCCCTCCGTCCTCGACGCGCTGGTGCGCACCGTGCTCTCCCAGAACACGAGCGACGCCAACAGCACGCGCGCCAAGCTGGCCATGGACAAGGTGTACGGCGGCAGCGACAAGTGGGACGCCATCGTCGCGGGCGGGCAGCCGAAGCTCGAGAAGACGATCCAGAGCGGCGGGCTCGCGGCGAACAAGTCGCGCACCATTCTCCGGGTGCTCGAGGAGGCGCACGCGCGCTACGGGAAGTACTCCCTGGACCACCTCTTCGAGAAGTCGGACGAGGACGCCATGGCCGAGATGCTCGGGTTCCAGGGCGTGGGGCCCAAGACGGCGAGCTGCGTGCTGCTGTTCTGCCTGAAGCGGGAGAGCTTCGCGGTGGACACGCACGTGTACCGGCTCGCGGGCTTGCTGGGGTGGCTGCCGCCCAAGAAGAAGTGCAACCGGGAGCAGGCGCAGGCGCACCTGGACGTGCGGGTGCCGGACGAGGACAAGTACGGCTTACACGTGCTGCTCATTCGGCACGGCAAGGACTGCGCCGAGTGCAGGGCGGGCGGGCGCAGCTTGGGGAAGTGCGAGTTACGCAAGGCGTTCCGCGGGGCCAAGGTCGACGGCGAGATCGGGGATGAGATGAAGATGGAGGAGATTGAGCATGTGAAGGAGGAAGTGCCGGGGGTCGAGACGGATCGGGATGCGGTAGCTAGTACGATTGAGATGATGTCTTGATCTCACTTGATCTCGAGGCAAAGGCGATATAGAGGTGTTGAATCAGAAAGAAGTCAAGGGTAAGGAAGGGACTGGTAGGTCCGTGGTTCCCACATCAACTTTGGGGATTGCTTAGGAAGCTACGATATTAGATTAGGAAGGAATATTTTGGCCCTTATATCAATAGATGCTAATGATAGGATCGCACCGGTTACGAAAGTGTTTGTTTCACAGAAAAGACTGCGGGTGTTGGGTTTATGCAGTTGGTCACCGTCGTCAACATAGGGGGTTAGTAATGCCGAGAGTATTTCACACATGATGTCTGCCTGGTCAATATGGTCGATCATAACCAGCCACGAAGAGTTCAGGATATCAAACTAAACATGAAGATTCCCAACAGATGCGTACGAGAATAGACCACCGTTTACCAAAATCGGTTGCCAGCAAAATAATGCTTGTGTTATGGACAAGCTGCAATACCGGAAATGGCAAAGCGGCATCCTTTCCTGTCCGTGATCACTCTGGCCTCTTAGATGGGCCTTTTGGGATACATAACATTGGTACTGCATTTAGTTGTCAATAGGCCTCCTCCTATTTGAGACTATGAAAAGAAGTCAAAATAAAAATAAGGGGCAAGGGAAAAAAGAAAAAAGAAATAGCATCTCTTGGTTTCGATCCAAGGACCTCCGGGTTATGAGCCCGGCGCGCTTCCCCTGCGCCAAGATGCTTTATGAAGCTTGGTTTCTTCGGATAATAGTGCGAATCTGGATATGAGTGCTTATATTCCCTGGTGGTTGACGAGATGTGTACCCTCGTAAGCCTTTCCCTGATGTATCTGTACCTTTTGGTCTTCGATTTATGCCAACCAAGGCATCTGCAGATGAGAAACCCAACGCCATCCAGCTTAACTTGCTCCCCATGCCATCTGTTCTGGTACATCGGATATCTGCGCCTTTTCCGAAGGGTTTCCCTTAAACCCCGTAGAGTGTTAGCGGGAATTGCACAATGACAGCATCAGTGTACCACACGTGTCATGCTATACCTTACTTATTTATGGCCTAATCTGGTCTACTTCAACGCCCATTGTGGCCTTATTATCCCAATAGGCGATCTGTCGCCCATGGAGAGACCACATGGCGCGCGAGCCATTCGCTTTGACCGATACCTACTCTCATGGTACCACATTAGGGGTTGTATCCCATGAGGCAACAAGTGTGACCCTGGATCTACCTCTGTACAACAACGGCGCGAGGCGGCCCACCGGCGATAGTACCGTACGAACTCTGGAGTAAGGTTGACTTCTCCAACTTCGCTGTGTTAAGGGTCCTCGGCTATACTTTCCGCACCATTGACCGCCTATAGGGTTCTGGTCACGAGGGTACCCCATGCGTAACGTATCAATGCCCATCCTCCCACACTTTGGGTTCGAGCCGGATGTGGAGCGAGTCACGGTTCTAGATCCTGCGCGACCTTGGTCGAACCTCACGTGGTATATGGAGGTTCTAGAAGACTGAGACAGACACACCAGAATGATGATATCTACCAAATAAGTTCGGTCGCCTTGAAAATGACGTGTTGGTGGCATGGTGTGCGGACTCGACCACGGGTAAAATCTGCGGTCGACGATGGGATGCGCCTGGTACGGAATCCGGGACTCAGATTATAAATATGTCCCCCGGCTCATGCGCCGACGACGTCGAGTGCTATTGTGTCCGCATTCATTTGGGATAACGGCTCCATTGATACCAAATATACAAGAAGATATTATCATCAAGGACGACAGTACCATACGGCCACAGCTCGAAAATACTATACGATGGAATTCGTTGGTCTGTTGTGTCTTGCCTATCTCGCATTAGCGGCGCCTTCTCAAGCCCCTAGCGACTTCAGCATCGTCAACCTCTACGCCGAGGTGATTCCACATTCTTCTTCCAGCCGGTATGAGTGTAATCCCTCCATTTACTCTATGCATCCGACGTTCCCATCTTACGTTCCCATCTTGAACTCTGTAAAACAGAGTCAGACTCGTTTCAATCCCCTGTCTCCGACGTCTTCCGTTTATCTTCTCATGATGGGCTGCCTCCATCTAACCAAACCCAAAAACAGCTACTCCTTCGACCTAAGCACCAGCACCAACACCATCGCGACCTCATGCACGGCGACGCCCCGGACCGAGTCCAACGGGGAGCTGGTCAACGTGACGCGGACCCCGTGCTCCGACGACGCGAGGTACACCTGGGCATGGACAATCCTGGCCACCACGGACCCCTCCAGCTCGGGCGGTTCGACGAATACGACCTGCAATATTGAGTACTGGTTCGACGGGCCCGCCTACAGCCTCTACGCGGCCCACCACGTGCCCGCCGACCAGATCGTCTGGACGAACCAGCAGTCGCCTACGGGGACGGTGCAGGCGTACGCGGGGCCGGCCAACTTCACGGTGCCGGTGGATAAGGTGTATTAGTTATGTGGGTATGCGTGTCGGTTATGAAGTAGGGGTAAACAAGGTTAGAGAACGGTAGGAAGGTGAACAGTGTGATGTGTGATGATGGAACGGGGGCAGCCAAGGGCGTTCACTCGCTCAGAAGGTCGATAGAAACGAAGTACTCTTTTTCTCAGCATACGTAAGCAATCGATATAAACCACAGTGTTCAAGATCATCTAGTATACATTTTCCTCGGTAAGGGGAGAACGCGCTCGATACAGAGGACATGGCTTCGCTTTCGAGGAAACTCGGAGGGTCTCTACGGAAACTGCTCTAGATGCTCGTCCCAGAACTCATCTGTGTCCGCGTTTGCAAACCAGAACACTCGAGGGATCTCCACAGTATCTGGAACTTTGGATACGCTCGAGAACGCTTTCTGGGTCCGAGTATACATGACATAATCATCCCATAGCTTCTGGGTACGGTCGTCGATAATGGGAACTTTGTAGACAAAAAAGGTACCGGAGTGTTCAAACACCCTCTTGATGGACCCTGTACCGGTTTCGCGGAATGGAACAGGGAGGTCCAATGCCATCGTCTCGCGTTCTGCAGAGGATGATGTAGTAGAAACTACAGACCCGAGGGAGAGCATTCTCGCCAGGCCCTCTTCGGGGGCTTCGACGACAGATAGATCCATTGGCGGCCAGAACGATCACGTCGACCAGAAAAGGACCAGGGTAATAGAGGCTGCCAGAAGGCTGCTACAAGGTTGCTACAAGGTTACCACAAGGTTAACAGAAGGTTGCAAGAAGATTAATAGAAGATTAATAAAAGGTTAATAAAAAGTTATAAAATTCATTAGAAAATAATCTGGAAAAAGATCTGTAGTAGGTATGAGAAACCGAGAAGATCGAGTTGGCTAGAAGGGGAGCAGAACGATCGAAGCAGCCGGAAAGATCGAGATAGGTAATTATAACGGCGTGCTGGGCCTCAGCTCGTAGTTCAACACACCTGACACCTCGACGGTATCTTCGTCGAGGACCCGCACATTCCCAGAGGACGTGCTGGACGCGAGCCTCTTCGCTATCAAGGTGCTGCGAGTACATAGCAGCGACTTGGGTCCATATTCTCCTCCATCTGCCACCAACAACGCGTGGTCCCATTGTGGGAATCATCGTCGTCTTCTCGACCGAGCCGTTCATCATACTTCCAGATCGCAACATGATCCGGCAGATCTACCCGGCGCTTCCGGACTGGACGTGGAAAACTCTGGTGTTCGAGCTCGCGTGCGGAAAGAGATTCGCCGTCCCCGGCGCTTCAATATGCCTTACCCATCCGGTGGTCCGAGGTGGCTGGCCTGGAGGACAAGAAGGAGAACGTATGGATCTTCAACATCGCCGTACCGTGCTGGTGTATCGACGTCTATCCGGTTTCACGCGATGCGGTCGGATTCGGGAACCTCTTTTTAGATGCTTATTATAGGTGAGTGGAATCGAATATATCGTAAGCTGGCGGGTGGAACCCGTAAGCATTATATTTTGACATATTGTTATACCATATATGACTTGGATAATATGGAAGTCCACCGTAAGTACCTACCTACCTACCTCCCGTTGTAATTGTCATCGAGATTCGTGTTTGCGAAACTGACGATCTCGGGGAAGTGACACCGGTCAGAGACTGATTTAGACGGATGCATAAATGGTTAGGTAAGGTATGTTGTAGTTCGTCGTACCACTAGAACGTATCGTACCGTAGAAACGTCAATAGAGAAACACGGTACATGTTTCATGTTTCGTTCTGGAGCATCGCCTTCCCCATCAACACCCCAGTATGCGCCCATTGCCTGTTTCGACCCAACCAGACATCCGATTGGGGGGGCCGTGGCATGGGGGGGGGAGCCACGAACCGGTGTAATGTAGTGAGTGGTGGTGTGGGTGGTGGTTGTCAGCAGCAAGGGATGCATGGAAAGGGTTACTTTTCTCAGTAACTCCGTAGGGGCCAGTAGGAACCGCGCCCGAGCAAGCCTACCCCTTGCTGCAGCCAACCCGCATCCGATGGGGAACTAGCAGAGAAGGTAGGTGGGATGGCGGAGTAACATTGGAGAATGCGAGGTTAAACGTAGTGCGCGTTTGGTCAAAGAATGAGTTGGTGAAATGCAGCCTGATCACGACCCTGGATGCCAACAAGATTGGGCAGCAGATTGGGTGAGCTGAGTCGGCGGATTGAACGGCAATTGCTGGAGGGTTGGGCCAATTCTACAGTGACACCAAGCCAGGCAGGGCAGTTTGGCCATTTTCACCGTGGTGGTCCGAACTAAGAGAAACGCAGCACAAGAACTGATTCGTATTAAGGAAATGGACGAGAGAAGTATATGAATATTATCAATTGGTATTAGTGAACTAATCACTTGGGCTATAGTAGTATCTAGAGAACGGCGGCCTGCTGGCGAAATGCGCTGTGAGTTGTTGACCTGTCGTATCCCCCAGGTCTGTGACCTCACCCCGCATCCACTGCCTGTTGGGCATCCCTGCTGATCCCGAATGACAGCGCAAGCCTCAACAGAACGACGACGAAACATTCTCAAGGGCACGCTTCAATATACAGCTATATACTCCATTCACAACACTGGTATGCGAAGTTCCAAGTGACGATGGTTATGATCAAGTAAGAACGGGTTTGATTTGTGTTTTCTTTGACTGACGTTGGCAAGCATGCCTTCACCCCCTCGCTCCGCCTTAGTCGTTGCCTTCTGGGCAAACCGACAGCGGCGAGTAGAAGTGGCAATGCTTAATTGCAGCACGTCAGTTGTCGCCTCCTACCATATGTATGGAGGATGACGAACAACCGCCATGTGCTAGCAACTCTCTCTTCCTGTCTCTTGCCCTCCACGAAGAGAAGAAGAGACATGGAAGAGAGAGTACCCCAACTCTGTGTCAAACTGATTAAGGGATTAATACAATAAGTGTAGTTTCCCCATCTTTCCCTTCCCATGGTCCCCATTCCCAATCCCAATCCCATTCCCCGTAACCCTGTTGCTCCCCTTCTTTCGTGGGCGCGACTCGACGACTCTGGTCTGTCGGTCGCGCAGTGAGCACACACAAACACCTAAAACCCCGATGTATGCAAGGTCTGCGAAAGAAAAGCAAAAAGAAAAAAGCTTCACCCCCGAAAAACGCCAGATCGCTAATGCAGCTCCTGAAAACCCGCTCTCGTATGCCCATTTCCCACACTTTTGCCCGCTTGTGTGTGCGTGTTTTGAAGTCGCCCTTTCCAAGTGTCCCGTTCTACAACGACCCTTTCCTTTCTTCTTTTCCTTCTTCCGAGCGATTCCTCGTCCCCACGAAGGGACGAGGTAAAGCGATAATAAAACGTTTGGTATTTGGTACATCTGCTCGTCCGTGTCTTGCGAGGAGACGAGAGAGTGAGCCCTTGCGAGGGGCTCGCTGGTGCGCGCATATGGCCCTTCTTCCTGGCCAAAGCGGTGGTGGTGATTTGTAAAAACGTATCCGCACGAAAAAGAAAAGACCACGCCCGCCTGCCCATGGTGAGTAAACAAAATCAAACGAAATCAGAAGCAAGCGAAATAGCAATTAAATCAGGAACTTGAAATCATCGGCGCGGCGCGAAGCAGAAAGGTGGATGGGCACCAATGAGAATGGTGCAAACGACTGTCGGCGGCTCGGTAGAGCCGGTCGAGATTCCTTCGTATCGGTTTCGTTGCGGTTGGCATTCACATTCATGCGAAGGATGAACCGAAGCAGAGAGATAAATAGCAGAAAACCTCCCGATAACCGAAGACGAGATGAGAATAGGAAGAAGCAGAAAAAGCGAGGTGAAACGGGCGCCATCTTGCGGGGAGTTCGAATCTAGAGTTCGGTCCACTACTGTGGATAGGCCATGTCGAAGTGCATGTCGCCAAAGTTGTCCGTGGCATCATTGAAGGCTGTCATGGGGGTGACGGTATCGTTACTCGACACGACGCTGCCGTACTGGGGAGGCCCGTTCATCTGGTTCTGCGCCGCCAAGTACGTCACGAAATTCGGGCTCATGGGCGAACCCGAGAAGGTGAAGTTGGCCGACGAGAGGGGAATGTGACTCGAGTACATCGGCAAGTTGTCCGGGCTAATGTTGATGGTCTCCGGCGCTGTATTGAAGTCGTAGTCGAGTTCGGTCAATACCGCCTCAGGCACCTTGCTGTCGTATCCGTGGTGGACCGAGCCGATGTTGGCGAACTCGACCTCCGTGGGCGGGAGCGACGCGGCGGCACCGACACCGTTGCTGGCCTCGTCGTCGACGTCCTCTTCTTCGGTGGCGTCGAGCTCGTCTTGGTGCACGTAGATCTCCTTCATCCAGTTCTTGAGCTCCGGCATCGGCGGCCAGTCGCCGCCGCCCTTGCCGCCGCGCTTCTCTTCTTCGCTGCGAGGCGCGCCGCCTGACTTGTTCTTGGCCCGCGAGGGCTTCTCCTTGAAATGGGTTCGGCGCAGATGCGCCGCGGCGTTGTAGTAGGCGCCGTACTTCTTCTTGGAGGTACATGCCTTGCACTTGTCGAGGGGGTTGACCACGGGGACGCCGATGGGGAGGCCGACGGAGTGAGGGTCGACACAGATCCATTTGCGCACAACGCCCTGTTGAGGGTGCTTAGCGTCGCGATGACGTCGGAGCTCGTGGTCGCCGCGGAAGCCCTCCGGGTGCTCAGTGCAGTCTGTGCAGAAGACCTTGGGCTGCTTAGGGCGCACATACTTGGTCTTGGCGATGGCCGTCTTGCCGTCCTTCTTGGCGTTCTGCAGCGCCTCGGCCTTGAGCTCTGATGCGGGCTTGGGCTTGAGCATAGTGCTCTTGCTGCGCATGTTCTGCATCGACAGTGTCTCTTTGGCGCGGGCGCTGAGGGAGGAAGCCGACTTGATGCTGCTCATGCTGGCGTTGGATGCCGACCGGGACATGTCTTGCGACACGAGGAGGGTATCCGAATTGGAGTAGTACTGTCCATCGAGATTTGAGCCCACAGCAAGCAAGTCTTCGTCGCAGGGGGCATTCCGCTTTCCGAGAGGCGAGTTGCCACCACTGCCCATGAGGGAAGTCTGGGGGCTTTCCATCGGCGGCATCATACCAGTGAAGCTCTGTTGGGATTGGATGTTGACTCTGTCCATCGCATGTGAGATGGATGGGTTGCCAAAGGAGCTGTTGTCTCGACTCATGGCCGTTTCCAGGGTAGGGGCCGACGTCATGGAGCCGCAGACCGAATGGTTTCCGGCATTGTACTGGGCGAATTCCATGTCGAACTGGCTATGCGTGGGCATGGACGAGGACATGTAAGTTTCCTCCTCCGGCAGCATGGCGATGTAAGTCGCGGGATCCATGACGATAGACTCATTGACAGTTGGCATATCAGAACGATGTCTCCTCAGGGAAGGCGCTCGATTTATCGGGATGCCATTGGCGTAGGATGCGTAGGGATTGGACTCGTCCTGGCCCATGTAGTCAAACACGTTGGCACTGTTGTTTGCTGTCATCATCGTTGGCCCATTGGGCTTTGGGGGCGGAGTGATTGGGCCGCCGACGAAAGGCCCGGCCCCGGCAGAGCGCGTTGACGGATTGGAAGTCGAACGGTCCATCTGATGCGACCGGGGAGCCTGTTGAGACATTGTTCTCGGACGTTTCACCATGGGGTGGTCTTGGTTGGGTCGTATCTGTAATGTCATGTCAGATGGCTACTCGGTATCCTAATTATAGTAGTTGTCTCTCTTACAGATGACCGGGGGGTGTTCTGGACAGCAACATGTTGTTGGGTAGGCATGTGAACTTGTCCCTGGCCGATATTGCGAGGGATCGAATTCCGTCTTGACGTCGCCGCATCTTGATCAAAAGATGGGTTCATATGCGACGCGCCAGACAGCTGAAACTCATTGAAGACGGGGGAAGGTACATCAAGATTACTTGGGCTTGACGACTGAGGTTGCTGGAATTGACTTTGATACTGCCATAGCTCCTGCTTTGCTCTATATTCGGCTTCCACCGCAGCTTGAGCCTGAAGATTGGCAGCCTCTACTGCAGCTTGAGCCTGAAGTTCCTTCTGTCGCAATGCTTCCCTGAGCTGTTGAATCTCATAGTTCACCTCTGAACCCTGGTTCATCATGGGTACTAAGCAAGATGCAATGCCTAAACCTAGACTGATACAGTACGAGCCGATGATACCGAGGAACTCCAATGAGCGCCAAGTGTGACGGCAGGCAGGAGAAGATGAGAAAAAGGAAGGCGAGGTGAAGGTACGGTCGTCGTGCGAGCTTGAGCCGAGACAAACGACAGCCTTGCTTCCGGGGTGGTTGACGACGTTGGTGGTATATCTCGAGGTTCAATGAGTATGATATGGCTTTCAGGTGCCAGCAAGGGGTGTGGGTTTCTTTCTCCACTACTTGTTCCGGCCGAGTTCGGGTCGCAGGGTAGCGTTCGCAGGCTGAACAATAGCAATTTTGGGGAGAGTTGGATGAACAACGGATGCTGGATCAGCGTGAAGCGTCAAATGAAAGACAAGAAGCAAGCAGGTGGGAAGGTTCGAGGCCGAGGGACAATCAAAGGATTATGTACCAGTGAACCCGATGAGGCTTTTGGGCGGGCACACCCATGGAGAGCGGGTCAAGGTCAGGTCAGGTTCAAGACTTGACTTGGGACTGCAGACCCGTAAGGCCAGGGTATAACATGGTACGTGTAGAGATGTACATAGTGTGTAGTCAAGGTAGTGTATGCAATCAATTTACGAGGCCAGGCTTAGGCTTGGCTCCGTCAGCTTTGCTCACACTGCACAGAGCGAGAGAGACGTGCCAGCAAAGTACCGTATGGGCGAGGGCGAGCGAGCTTTGGGCAGGGAGCGCCGTATTGGATGCCGAGCAAGCTAGGCCGGTTAGTGTGTGTGGTTTGGGTCGAAACGGAAATTTGCGAACTGCCATTCCATAAATGGCTTGTTGGAAAGTCGATGCATGTTCCCACCCTCGTACTGTTAGGAAGGTTACATAGGGGGTGTGGTGGTGAGATGACGAGGCCCACACCCTGTGCTGGTGTCGGTCAGTCGGTTTCGCGCGCGGGTTTGAGAGCAACGGGACATTTTCTGCCCTTTTGGGGGGCGTGCGTGGAACAGCGTGTCAACGTCGCGTGTGGAGAAACACGAAGGCCAACAACCACTGGACGGATAGCCTGGATAGCCTGGATAGGCCATTGGATATTCAGCCAAGCCCAGTCGGCTATGTTTGTGGAGTAGCGAGTAGCGAGTAGCGACCTTAGGTACTGTGCTGTCAGCACTCTGAACAACGATGAAATGGCAAATGGTATCGATATGCGACACGATGCGATGCGATGCGAGGCCATGCCATGCCATACCATGATTGCACACCTCCTCTCCGCTGTCGTGTCTCGGTCAGTCTGTATGTTAGTCTGTCTTCACAATCAATCAGACTCTTCTTTGCTTTCCATGATACCACCCCAAGGTGTCATTATTGAAAGACGCAAGCGCAACTTGCAGCATCCATACATACCTACATCTTTACCTACCTTGCATCCCTACAGCAGGCAGGTCGGCTGGTGTGATTGAGTGCATGTTCTGGGTCCTTAGCCTACTGAGGACCGTATCAGACAGCCCTTGGCGCTGCAAGATGCGGAATAACTTACTACACACATGCTATGATATGCTGCGCTGTGCTGTGCTGTGACCAATGCTGTGCTGAAAAAGGCGACTGGCAAGTCATCCTACAGGTCAAATTTCACACTTGTCAAATCAATGGTTGACAGGGGGTGTCCCCACGCCCCGATGCTGATCACGGTGACGCAGCCCGCCATATTTCTTAATCTAGGTAAAGTAATGTAGTCTGTGTGTCCTTTCCGGGGGATCTCGCGGTTGGATGACGATGATTGATGCTGGGTGTGTGCATGGTACTAGGGACAGTATGTACAGTATCATATCGTGAGGTGCACCAGCACCACTACCGCTGGCCTGACCGCATGTCGTCAAATGAGATAGATTGAAAGATGACCCCCCATGTTGGTCATTAGTGTCAGTGTTAGTGTGGGCGTCGTAATGGCCGCGGCTGTGACTGTGACTTAACGCCGTTAGGAGTTAACTTTGGGGAGAAATATGAGATGAACGAGATGAGGAGAATCAAGATGAGATGCACTAGAAAGAGGAAAGGCACGAAGGCATTCCCCCCAAACTAGCCAACTGGCAATTAATTGGGGAACTCAAAGGCATTAATTCGGCAAAACAGGCCGGCAAGGAAGGAAAATATGTTTCACGATGTTGTTGACAATGTTTTGCGTACTCGTGATCCGAAGAGAAAAACAGACTTTTTCTTTCCGTTGCTCTAGGTGCTTGGTCTCCGTTGCAGTAGCAGCAGGCGGTAGGCTGTGACGGACTGGGGTTTTGGATTTTATTTTAGGTACTGTAGAAGGCCTGCCCGGCCCTATCTGCCTGCCCTGTAGGTCACTGCCCTGCCTACAGCGGCATGATGATTGACAGGCCCCACAAATGAAGCCTTAGATCCCCCCACTTAGGTCGATCTTGCATGGCCCTGCTGTTGCCCTCTCAGGCGTCTTCAGGCCCTTCAGGCTCTTTTCTTACTGGTAGTCCCGTACAACTCATCGCCGGATACTGGATTGCAATGCAGCGAATTCCCCAGAATACCCAGACTTTGGAACAGGACCTTGGAAGAAATCCTCTAATTTCTCATCGCGACAAGCTACACCCTAGGACAGGTCAAGTGGTACTGCAGTGGGCAGAGCTAGACAGGCTAGACAGGCTGGGTATTGCTAGCGAATTACATTGCCTAGTCATATTAATGCCGTGCTATAATTAACGTTCTACAGGGTCCTCCGTAGATGACATTGCAATGGGATAAACAGCTGTCAGTTCAAATTGAGAGTTAGTTGCGAGCCCATGGGGCCATTTTTTTCTTTTCTTTTTCATTTGATATTGATATGGTTTTGGTTAGCAACAGGTAGCAAAACATCTCACTGTCCTGACGACGAGCAGAATGCATACTACTACGCAAGTTACGGAAATGACCTCTCGTCTGGGGGCATCGAGGATTTCATGCAGGTAACCTCATGGGACCAAGTCGCATCAGAGTCTTGAATGTCTGATTGGGTTTTGTCGGTACCGGGGAAAAGCGTCCGTTTTCTGCAGGTGCATCCTTCCTTCCTTCTTTTCCAGTCTCGCCCGTCAATATCCAATATCAGTGCAATCCGTTTGAAAAGGTGAGTGATCTTGATCATTTGCAGATACGGTGGCCTATCAGATCGTGATAGCCATGCTGCCATGCTTGGGTACCAGAGAAAAAGAAACACATTGCGGGGCCGAAGTCAACGATCTGATCTCTCAGACCGACCATTGGCTTTCAGCGAAGATCCATGGAGGGAGGCTTAGTGCTTAGAGGGAACACGCGGTAAAGCACCTGCTACTACTGTATCTACCACTAGTTGGCTGCAAGCAAGGGATAGAGAAGGAAGGAAGGCTTTAGAAGCTGGCTACTGTATGCCTGCTGCGTGTGCAAGCAGTGTGTGCCAATGTAAGCGTGTGCAGCGTGTGCAGTGCCGTCATTCGATTCGACTGTTTCGAGAGAGGCTAGAGAGGCTAGAGAGGCTAGAGAGGCTAGAGAGGGCACTCTGGCACGCAAGAGGAAAACTAGACTAGAGGAAACGTGCATGCAGAAGTGTATGCATAATGGCAGAACTAGTGCCAGCTGATTGCCTTGTTTTCCCATCGACTACCAGTATTGTGCGTTGGCATCAGCCAGAGGTGTGGTCGTTATTGGGTGTCGGTACGTCCCTCAAAGTGAGGCGGAGATCTGACTGGCCCAGAATCCCTGCCCAAGCTGGGAAACACATCCCGGGCGTTGGTGGAGTCTTCGTCTCGTCTTCTCGCAGAGTCACAGTCTCTCTCCGTCCTCTCTCCACGCTAGACTTGGAACCCCCTACGAGAATATGCGAGACCCGCGAGTCCTACGAGAACCCTTCCCTGCTTAACCCGCGAGCCTACACAATCAATCCCATTGATTGATACAACTACCAGCACGCTAATCGATACGGTCAGTATCAAGTTCCAGCATTTGCGTTTCTCTACCCGCCAGACGCCCACGCCCACGCCCGATCCATATGTGGATGGAGTCATCGAGTCGCACGACAGTAGCAGCCGTCTAAGCACGCATATGTGTGTTTGTTATTGCGTTATCGGTGGGTTATCGCTACAAGCATCTCGGCGCAGCGGGAAGAGGACGAGAACCACACGCGAGACACGGGCAAGCAGGCAGGCAGGCAGGCAAGAAACAAAACACACATACACATACACACACGCACTGCACAGACACGCTGACACACACAGAGCCGCAAGCAAGCGTGTGGCAGTGAAGGTGGTAGTTGATGGTAGTTAGTGGTCTTTTCCCCGTGTCCCAGTTGGATCTTACCGCAATTTCCCTCGGCGGTGTCACCGAGAAAACGTGACGATACCACACCAAGGAGCAGTAGCAGGGAGGACCCCAGGTGGAGCTCCAATTCTACCCGCCGGTCGTAGAACCCGATCCTACACACTGCCATGACTGTTCTACAATTCGGTGTGAGTGATACATGAACTTGTTTTGCGCCCAAACCAAACAACAATAACAATAACAACAACAGAAAACATGATCCTTCACCGTCTTCTGTTGACCGTTTCTGCCGCATCTCATAGCTGAAGTCGCCGGAGCGTACGAGGACGAGTCCCCATCCATCCCTGCCCAACGACAGTACTTGCCCGGGAAGTACCATGCGAGTACGCCGAAACATCCATCGCATACGGTCGTAGCTTTTTTGACATCCCGGGTTCACGAACGGGAAAAAAAGCAAGACAAGACAAGGGTGTTCGTCTTGTGTGTGTTGCAAGGGCAAGGGAAGGCCGGTCGGGGACATTTTCCGGACGATCACGGCCGACCCAACGTCTCTTCCCATGGCCGGGATGCAATAAGCCATCGCGTCATCTTATCCGACCTGTCGGAAATGCAGCCACACATTTCCCCCCTTTCCCCAGGGGTCCCGACACCACCACACTTTGACACTCTTGATTTTCTTTTCGTGATGATGCTGATCTGGGTAAGGGATATTATTAACTCCGCCAGGGGCAATTGTTCGAAATAGCAACGATCTACGAACCCTTTCCTTATTGTCATTACACTCAAGAGCGCAAATATGACCGATGTTCTCAATCCTTGGTAAACGTCAAGATCGTTACGCGGCAGCACACACAAACTTATTTATGAAGAGCCAGGGTCCTAGCCACGGTGTTCCGAGTTTGACGTAAGGTATGCGATGCGATATCGCTTCGGCGTTCTACAATCACATCCCATATCAAAGCTCTTCTCTTTTCGTCCACGATGCTTCTAAAGCTAGAATACGGTGGTGGTGGTAGGGGTCCAATGTCTCATCCGTGATACCCACGTTTTGGCAGCGCGCGTGTCAAAGCAACGCAGCACAACGCAACGTGAAGCTACATACAAGTAGTAGCGTATGGCGTACATACGTAATCGTTGCTTTTCAACTGACATCAACGTGCGTCAATCCCTTCCCCTGGTAAAGATCGTTGGATGGCTCTCAAGAGGTTCGTGCATGATTGATTCAATGTTGCTACGACCGTGGCATCCCAGTAGACAGCCTTATCGCCGCCGGCATGCTCCTAGCCACAAAACAGCAGTCGGAAGAGGAGAGTGGATTGCATACCCGTACGGACTGGAGGGAGATCCGGTCGGAGCCGACCTACACATCATGACGGCTTCCCGAACTAGCATTGTCTGGATGAGTCAGAGAGATGGGTTGATGCAGATCTCTCTCTACAAGGCGTGAAGAACAGATAGTAAAGTTCCTCGAAGTACACGGTCTATTATATGCAGGTACGTTACAATCCACCCAAGCAAGTATCGCGATGACCTCATAGTCACTCCACGATTGATATGAACTGTACGGAAGTCTAGGTATGTAGGGGGCGTTCATGTAATAGCGCTTGAAGCAAACACTCAACCGCTCTACGAACACCCATGCCGCCACGTGATTGTAGCGATAAGTACTTGCTGGAAGAGTGAGGCTACGCGATCTCGAGATCTGTGCGCACTCGCCAGGTTGTTCAAACAGGAGCCAAACCAGTAGGTAGAAGGTCCGTCGCTGTTTGCGTCTTTGTCGGGTGCATAAGATTTGAGTGCAAAGTGTTGAAGTCACAGCAAATATGGAACCAAAAAACCAGACCTCAGGTTGTGTTATCCCACGACTTAGACTTAGGTGCTGTTTGTACCTGCAGATGAGCGAATAGAGCTGTTTTGATGTTGAAAGAGCTCGATCAATCTGACAATGGATGAGATAGATCTCGTGCGATTTCTGTGAGATCCGGGGACCACCCCCACCAAAGCTCGCTGTAGCTGTAGCTTGTCACCCATTTCCGGCCCGGCAGAAGTCCGGTTTATCCGACAATGATGCCACCTCTACACTTCCAACCCGCCAACTCGACAAGTAACTTAAGCCCATCAAACAGACCGTAGCAACTCGTTGCGCACTCGGTATTCTTACAATCGAGTCGCGAAGCTCATGTGAAGCAGCTCCATATTCAACGGCATAATGCGCCGTCACATTGCCATCTTGCTGGCTGGTTTGCAGCTCAGCGGAGCTCGCCAGCCGGGCTTCAGCATTCACCACGACCTACTGGCATATCCACAGGTGCGTACTTCACTACTGGCACCCGGCAACTACATCAAATCACAGCACCCACCCACCATTTCTACTACCCGATATGCTAACATACAGGGCGCTTTCCGAGAATAGTTCGAAGTTGTTTTTTCCGAAGCTTTCATCTCAGAAGGCGAAGCCAAATCCCTCCTAGAACGCGCCAACGACGCAACCCACCCCCAATATGAAGCCGACTTCAGCAGCAACAAGGACATCACGTCCAACATCAAGGCTGCGACCGGCGCCGACGGCGACGACGAGAACGATGGCAACCACAAAATCGCCGAGACATACGAGATCATGAACATGGCGCCGCACCGGTACCTATGCGCCATCCCCGTCATCGAGGCCCCACCCGCCCCCAACAAGACGGCGACAGAGCTGGCCAAGGCCGAGGAGGCACGCGAGCTCGCCCGGGCGTCAGCTAACGGTTGGCAACTGATGAGCGGCCTCGACGGGGCCTGTCTCTACTACGTGTCCGGCTGGTGGAGCTACAGCTTCTGCTACGGCGAGGACGTGGTGCAGTTCCACGCCCTGCCCAGCCGCCAGGGTCCGCCCGTGCGGGATCCCCAGAGTCAGGAGTACGTCCTCGGCCGTGTCGCGGGCTCCAAGGCGCCTTCACCCAAGTCGCGGCGTGGTCGTGGCGGGCAGGCGGCCCAAAACCCGCCCCCGGCCAAGGGTGTCAACAAGCAGCAGGGCAACACACCGCCGCCCAACACCGAGCTGCAGGTCAAGGGCGACCAGCGATACTTGGTCCAGCGCCTAGAAGACGGCACGCTCTGCGACCTCACGAATCGTCCCCGCGTTATCGAGATTCAATACCACTGCAGCCCCGGATCCACACAGGATCGCATCGGTTGGATCAAGGAGGTTACTACGTGTTCCTACCTGATGCTGGTCAACACGCCGCGCCTGTGCTCCGACGTCGCTTTCCTGCCCCCGCAAGAAACCCGCGCCAACAGCATTGCCTGTCGCACCATCATCCCGGACTCGGAGCAGGCCGCCTGGCACGCCCAGAAGAGCCTCGAAGCCCAAGCTGCCATGGTCGGCGGCAAGCAGCAACAGCAGCAGAAAGCTGGCCCCATGACGATCGGCGGGGTCGTTATCGGCGCCCGCGAGATGCTGGGCAACGGGGAGGACGGCAGAGAGGCCGCGACCCTCACCGCGCCCCGACAGTTCCGCCAGGACAACGATGCCTACGTCGAGATAGTGGCTCTGAGCGGCGGCACCGGCAAGGACGGCGAGGACCAGGGGTTCGAGGTGCTGACGGACGAGGAGCTTGAGCGGCTCGCCATCGACCCGGAGATCATCGAACAGCTTAAGAAGAAGCTCCAGGAGGTCGCCGGCGACAAGGGCTGGAAGCTCGAAGTTGTGGAAGATGGCGACGGGCAGAACCGGCATGTCCGCGGCGTCATCGATAATGAAGATGATTACGAACAGGGCGGCGCGCCTGGTCAAGCTCAGGGACAGGGACAGGGCCAAGGTCAACAAGCTCAGGGCCAAGGTCAGGCTCCCCAGGGCCAAAGCCAGGGCAAGAAGCAGAGTCAAGACAAAAAAGGCGGCAGCGGCAAAGATGACGGCGCCGATGAGGGAAGCGAGGAGAAGTTCTTCAAGGAGGACCTGTAGTAGATATCAATTGTAACCAGGCATGGCGAGGCGTTTTAGGATCAACAAGTCCCTCATTGATTAGCTCAATACTCTATCATGATACTCGGCTAGGGCTCATCAAGGACATTCATTCTTCTCTTCGATATCACGAAATTGCGGGAGTTTTCAATATTACTCACTACGTGACTAACTGCATTTGTTATGCCAGGAGCGTTTCATACAATAAACTTCCAAACACAGCATTTCCTGATCATCAACACCACATAACCTCCTAAACGCTACTACGCAGTTTAAAGGTCGAGGATACATTTTCAACTGCTTCCTTACCAAGATCAAGTAGATTTAGATTAGTGAATATAGCAAGGTAAGTCAACTTGTCGAGAGTTTGGCATTTTGGTTGAAACCAAACTTACGCAGGGATGATGTCGCGATATTAGCTGGGAAATTATTCAACTACCAACCGTCCCGGGACAAGATATAACATAATTGCATATAAATGCAAGTTATTTCCCATTCTTCACGACCTTTTCCTGATACACCATCATCCGACTCGTTACTCTCATTTCACACATTCATTTTATTCACTCCTTGCCCAGCCTGAATAATCGCTTCCACCATGCATTTCTCGCTCCTCACCATCCCACTGTCCCTGCTGGCCCTCGGCTCTCAAGCCATGCCCGCCACCAGGGACGGTCATCCCAGCGGCCCGGACATCAAACGCATCCCCATCATTCCCCACCTCGACGCCCGCGGAGACCGCAGCCCCATGCCCGCCAACAACACCGACAACGGCCTCTACAAGCAGTGGAACTGCAACTGGGTGGGCGTCGACCAGAAGGGCTGCGCCAAAGTCCGGAAGATCCTGGAAGAGGCTCTGGCCCAAGACCAGAACCAGGTCCAGACTAACTCCTGCACGTCGGTCAACATGGGGGGCGCCACCGCCTTGTATTGCGTGGGTGTCCAGGAGGGCAACACCAACGACTTGATTTCCGTCCCGCCGGGTACGCTTCCCGCCGTCTGGGAAGCGGTCCGGGGCAACTGCGGGGCCAACGAGGGCGGTGTCGTTGGGGTCGAGGGGCTGTGGGCCGCGGGATATCTCGATACGGAGTCGGCGCGGACGTTCATCCGGGGGTCTCCTTTGGGTATGAAGCTTTAGGGGTTGCTGTTGTTGGCTCAGGTGTTTAGTTGCCGGAGAGGGCGCTCCCAGGGAGAGAGAGAGAGAGATGATTATGAGGTCATGTCACCCGGAAGGTGGAAGGGAGAAATGTCACTCGCACTCGTGAAGACATATGGGCGCCTACGTTGAGAGTTTGCGCATTTTCAGAAGGCTACATATCCAAGGTTTGTTTTCGGGCCATAGGACGTATCCTTCTGACACAGCTCTTGGGAGCCTCGAAGTCGTTGGGTGTTGTTGCTTCTTTTCAGTCGGCGTATCTTATGTTCCCTCCAATGTGACATAAATCTTGGGAGTTTACCACTTGATACTCCTAACCAATATTCCTGGTTTTTACCAGCTCCCTCTCGAGAATAATCGCGACTAGTGCAACTGCTCGACGAATACTTCACATCTATAGTGGAAGTTTGCAGTGATACTCTATTCTATATATATATTCTTATGGATTAGATACTCATTGTCAACGATACTGAAGTAGGCAGATTTTGGTCTATATTAGCGGAAGGTGCCCCGGGGGGTTTCGCCAGCCACCTGGCCAGAATCAATTCACGAGTTCCTCAAGAGGTGTCCTAATACACCTAAATATATTCCGCTCTGCCAATTCTCTCCGTATTCTTGGGCATTAAACTAGATAACATCTACGTCGTCACTTTTCTACCGCGATACTCCGACCCTGAGCACGCAAACAGAGGCTAATCTGTGTATGTTAGATCGGGTTTGCTAGTATAATAAAATTGCCCAGAAGTGTGCTTGCAATCCAATATGATACTAGGGGATGGCAAGTGATCGGTGGCCCCATATCCATGATGTGTGCTTGTAAAAAATAGTCCAGGGGAACTGCGTATTCTTGAGATTCAATTTGGTGTTGAGCACGCTGTACTCCGCACGCATGCATCAAGTTCTCCCTGATATCTCCCTGACCCCCATGGCGACGATAGGCGATGCCAGTAAAACATTTGGACCAGACCAGGCCAGGCCTGACGTGGACGTGCCTGTTTATTGTGTCTTGCTACTGGACATTTAGACAATGGCACACCTCTCGGCCCGGGGCTCCGTTGGTCAACGCACGGTAACCTGGTGTGATGCGAGCAGGGGCGAGTAGCCCCCATTCCTTATCCAGCAGGGGTTCGACTTTCGAACAACCAACAAAATATTCATGGGGGTCCGAGGGATGGTGGAATGCCTCCCAACAAAATTAGAATATGGGATTCTGGTATATGTGGAGCTGGTCCGGTGTGCCGGGAAGGCTCCCATCGTCCTTTAGATTGGCGCATTTTGCATTTATATTACAAGAAGATAACGAGGCAACGGGACCGTACCTATTTTTGGCCCCCTTTTCTTCGCTTAGACTCCTAGCCCCTACCTAATCCGCACCCAATTTTGAGTTCTCGGGAGATTGAGGTCGACGAGAAGATTCAAGGGAGCCATTGCGAGAAATGCCGCCAACATGGCAGCTGTCTAGGCCCAGCACTCGAACGACTACCAGGCTTATGGTCTTGGCACTTATCCGGAGCTCATGCAAGGGAAACCAGAATTGGGTGTTCGGAAATTGTTAAGGACCAGAAACCATCGACATATGGAGCGAAACGCTGGCCGGCTTCCTCTTGTTGCAAACAATGAGGATGGATATAAAAGGAATTGGTGTCTCTCACGTATCGAGATGTAGTAGATCACACACACTCACCGAATCTAGCTCCACGATAGCAAGTTCAGTCGTTGTACGTAAACAGACATAAAACGGTGTTCTTTTTCCATTATTGCACGTCATATCTTCACCAGACTTCATCATGCGTTTCTCAATCCCAACCATCATGGCCGTGTTGATCATGGGATCGCAGGCCATGCCAACTACTCAGCCAAGTGTTACCCTCCGCATTCCGCCTGGGCAGCGCGATGGCACCTACATCGTGTACAACTGGGGCACACCGCAAGAGCTCCACGAACGTCTCCCCGACGCTCCGGAGCATGAGCGCCAGGCCTATGCCGCCGCACGACTTGCTGCTACTGATGTAGCCTCCGAGGCCGAGGTGTCTTCCAACGATGAAGCTGCATCCTCGGCCGCCCACCTGTTCCGACGGGACGACTACATCGCCTGCGGCTGCATCGGCCTGAACCACCAGGACTGCGACGACGCGACGCACGGCATCGAGTTCTTCGCCAAACGGGACACAACGGTGTACCCGGGCATGTGCTTCTACCAGTTCGCGCGCAGCGTCGTCGCCTTTGCTTGCGTTAACGCAGGCGACATTCGCCATTCCTATACCATCGCAAATATGCAGGATAATTGGAGAGCCATCTCCAGGCAGTGCGGGTACTACTCGGCCGGTACTGTAGGCTGGAAAAACCACTTTGCCGTGGGCTACATGACCTCTGACCACAAGGATTACTTTGGAGACGCGTGGAAGTCGCCTCGGACGAGTTGCTAGGATGGGAGTTGTTGTAGAGTGAGCCCTCTATGTGGGGGGGGGAGGAAGGGAGTTCGGGGATCGAGGGGCAGGGGAGAGATGTACATTACCAAATCATTTGGCTGGGACAAGAGGAAGATTTGGTTATGTTGTTCATAATGCTTGAGTATCATCACTACCTACACATAGATAGGTTTCGCTTCGCTTTTATTTGAATGCAAGTCCATTTTGTCTGATGATTTTCAAGGGTCGTAGCAAACCACGTATTTGGAAATGCTCTGGGCGGTTTGGTCTGATGATATGTTCTGCGATAACAGAATTTGCAGTTGGAGCCCATGGGGACCATTCTCAATGTGGTACGTCAAGTCCCGAGAGGTAAATGGCATTTTCCAGAAGCGTACTTGTAATTCCACAGGGTATGTAAGGGGGCGGAAGATCCGTGATCTGGTTCCCTCGCAATCAGCCAGGGGGTACAAACCAACAACCAACAACCAACAACATACTTGTTATGCGGGGTCCAGTAATGGGAGTTCCAATATAACGGAATGACAGGAGGCAGCTGAACCAACTTCCCACCCATATCGTATGAATCACCGGGGTCAAACAAGATGTATACCTTTTTAACGACATATCTAATGCTTATTGCCAATTAGGCATTCTGGCGATGGCGTTACGGTAGCAATAAGAAAAACGAGAAATCCGACTCCGGCAGGGCTATGAAAGGTCTTCGACTGAAGTTATTTCCATGCAGGGATAACAGTTGTTAGATAACGGGAAATTACCCAGGGGCAGGGGGACTTTAATTCGTCAAAGGCGGTCGGACTGCCGAGGTAGGTTGCGACAATTGAGATGGTAATAAATATCTGATATGACTTACCAATAGACCACAGATTCGCAGGTTGTCTGCTCATCCGCTCATTTCTCTCTCAGAAGCAGAAGTCGCTCATTTTGCACACATACACATACACATTTACAATTTCTCGCATTTTAATAATCTATTGAACAAACCATAATACCTTATATCAAAGATTTCCCTTGGAGAAGTTTCAGAATGCAAGTCTTCGCCCCGACCTTCTTCCTCCTGTCTCTGTTGGTCGCCTGGTGCCAGGCAATGCCGACCAACGAGCCCACCAGCCTCCGCATCCCCCGCGGCCAGCCCGAGGGGACTTACGTTGCTCACAACTGGGGCAAGCCCAACGAACGTCATGAGCGCCTTCCAGACGTACCTCAGGGAGTCCGCTAGGACTATGCCTCTCATCATGGCAACATCTCGTCTAACGGAGACTCACCTTCCGCTATATTTACAAGGGTCGACAGTAATTACATTGCTTGTGGCTGTGTGAACCTCGACCACAATGATTGCGATAACGCTACTCACGACCTCGAAGCCCAATTTCCAACAAACCGTGGCAGATTTGTGAGCCCGGGCGACTGTGTATATTCCATAAAAAGCAGTGTTGTGGCCTTTGCTTGTGTTTACGGGAATCAACCCCAGGGCCTTCTCCTTGGCCTGTTGCGTGACACTTGGAAGGTCATCACCGAAGTGTGTGGTCAGTACAAGGCCGGCACTCGGGGCACACGAGGACACTACGCCACGGGGTACAGGACTTCGGACCACTCGAACCTTAACAGAGATGCTTGGGGATCACGGAGAACAAGCTGCTAGGTACGAGTGACTGCGACGCCGCGAGGTTGAAGCTAGGAGATTTCCAACTTAGCTGGCGGGAAAGGAGGGGGGTTACAAAGTCTACATTCTTGATTCTTCTTCACTTGTTTGCTTGTCCTTCTACAAATTCTAATATTGTATACATTGAGAGAGCCATTGGCAACAATGAATCATGATTGCCCCGACTTGCTTACTCTCCTGGTCGGGGCAGTCATTCATACCGTTATCTAGAGACCCGATACAGCATTCAAACTAATTATTGAAATCTCACCGGCAATTCCTTTGATAGACTGATCTCTGTAAGCAGGATTCAGGCCTGAGTTATATTATCGTATGTATTCAGGTAGTGTGGGAAAAGTTACACACTTATGAAAAAAGGTAAAATGACGGTGAAGAGCGTCACTGGAAATACATAATTATCTAGAGTTGAACATTGAGCCCTTACACCCAAATACAATTGATCTGGCTGTGTATTTACGTCGCATGAAGCATTGGGGGATTGTTCGTCCGAATCCTGCATCCCAGGGGCCAAGGGTCAACCAATCCTGGAAGGCATGCAAACAAGGCCGCGGTTTTCCGGCAGTCGGCAAATGCACGTTTTCACCAAACATTCCTCCAAACACTGCATTCCGGCTGCTAGGAACTCATGTAGCCACTCCATATAACACTGCTACCTCACGCCAACATATAAGCCCCGCAACGAAGAACTCTTTTGTGCCTTTTTTCGCGCGACAAACCCCGTGGTCAGCGTTTCTTCATCATGACATATCCTCAGGCAAATTATCAGAGGCTAGTCTGTGGAGAATATACTACCGCCACCTATCGTTCTGCTTGCGAAGACGCTGTCAAGAGAGCTCTGCAGGGAGGGCATGGGGGATATTATCCCGTCACTAGGTATCGGTCCCCCGGCGGAAGCGTCGTCGAAAGAGCGCTCCCGAGAGGAGACAAGTGGAAGTACATCAACTCGGATGAGTATACTACTTTGGGAGCTGGAAAGCTTCGTGATGATCGTTACGTTGCCGTCAGGGTAAAGTTGCGAACCAGCCATGCCAAAGAGAGACTAGACGAGTGCGCCCTTGAAAATGCGCTCGAGCAGGCCGCTGGAACAAAAATCGACATTCATTTACATACTCACGAATCTAAAAACGATATGTACAAAGTGCGCTTTGAGATAAGTATGAACGATATCCACTTTATCAACACTCCGTTGTGTGGTGTGCTGCTCCTATGGCGTTAGCTGACCCATGTTGGAGGAGACTCCCCGACGGCCACTACTCCGAGGCGTGAGCGACAGGCCGGATCGGTCCACGATACGGCCCGGTATAAATATCCATGGAGGGACGGGGACAGAAACAGCGAGTTAGGGTTCAGTCACGTTGAGGGCATAAGGGCCAAAGAGGTATTACCACGAAACTCCCCGCGCTCTATTAGTAGCATGCTGGATGGGCGGCAAAATCCTCTAGCCGATTATTTTACCTATACACAACCGAGCTACAGTGGCGTCTACACTACAGGCGACTACTCAAAGGGTGACCACGATTGGTGTAAGGTGGGTTACATGGCTCATGGCCCTCGTGGCGACCGACGAGGACCTTGGTGTTCAAGGGAGGCTCATGGGACTCGAAGAGATCTTGAAAGGTGTTGGTGCTGCAGGTACCCATAACGACATTTCTCTTTTCTCAATATGATTACAATATCTCACAATTCTAGTAACGTTCTCTCGCATTTCTCATAAGATAACAAGAAGAGCCGGGTTTCTAAGTGTAACTGCTGTTGCTGTCAGATGAATCCAAGGCGCAAGCTTCGTGCAGCTCCCAGTTAGTCCAAGCAGGGTCATCTGAGTCATCCGAGTCTGCGCCGTCATTGACGCACGGCGTCTCGAGTGGGAAGTTAACAGGGTATTCATCTTCACTATCAGATTCCTCCTCCTTCTCTTCGCCCTCTTGATGCTGGGCGGGCGATGGGGAGCCTTTGGGGCGTAAATTTCTCTTATGATGCCGCTTAACAACGAACAGGTTGGCATGGCCCTCCTTCATCTATCTGACGGCATGTCTCTTGACGTTCTCGTGGTTCGTGCCAATGATGAAGTAGCGCTGGCCGCTGTAGTCGGCCACGAGATGGTCCATCTTATCACCTCGCACGATGGCGCAGGCACCGGGGGCGTAGGGTACCTTGATGCCTAGCTAAGGCAAGCAGAGATTTCCTCCTAAGCCTATGATAAGTTAGAACAGTCCAGTAACCATATAAATGTAAGCATCTCTATGGGATCAAGCCACACGTACCTGTGTACTGGCCAAAACTAAAGAGACCAGAGAAACCGCCGTGAACGTCAGACGGGTCCCGGTGTCTCTGGGTATACGCATTGATTCCCAAGACGAAGAGGCTCAGGAAGTCATCGTCGGCCGTCTTGATATGCTCTCCCCGGGGAATGTTCTCGCATATTGTCTTGCCACGCTCATGGTGGTTCGGGTCGAGATTCTTCACCAGGAGGCGGATGATCTCAGTGGCCTTGGTGAACACGGAATCACACAGATGGGGAAATACTAGTCGGGGTAGATGATTGATACGGGTTCCGCCGAAGAAGCAGTCGTTCGATCGAAATAAGCATTTGCCTTTGGGGTCGGCCGGTACCGACCAGTAACCATAGTGAGCCACACCCATCTTGGTGTTGACCAGCTTGTCGAGGGTGGCCGCGGAGGGATCTAGGTCGGGGTACGTACGTCGGATGTATCGATCCACCACGTGTCGCTTGGCCTCAGGGGCTCGGATCGGCGCAAAAAAGGAGAACATATCGATGGCGCGGTTGAGCTCCCGCAGGATGTCGGGTCCGAACAGAAGTTGCGCTGCGGCCTCGAGGTTGGCAAAAACGATGCGGCGTTCAGCATCAACTAACACGAACACATCCGCATCCACAAGTTCCCATACCTATTCGGCGGCAATCTTGTCTCTGAGGTAGTGGTAGAAGAAATCTTGGTCGTAACGACCATTGTTCCATTCCCTGGGCCAATTGGCTTTCAACACCGTAATAATGTGGTTGATCTGGTCATCGCCATTCCAGGCATGGTCTCGAATACCTTCTCTTCCAACTGGGCTCGAATGCAGCCAGAAACGCTCTTGGACTTCTGATCGAAGATTGCCGAGGTCTTTTTTGAAGTCTTTGTGGTGAGTATCAATCTCGGTCTGCTGGCCTTTCTCGGCTCCTCGAAGGCCACCCCCGTTCTCCCAGATCAAGCGTGCCACCATAAACTGCTGCACTTCGGTAGACATCTTAGACTCGCTGAATAAGTCTCGCATGCGATCTTTGGATTTCTTGCATCGTTGGGTCTTCTCAAACGGGGTTTTCTGGGTGATATCAAGGTCCAAGCATTGCATCAGACGAACACGCTTAGAAGCCATGCTAAACTCGACGACTATCTCCTGAGTATTATCCCGCAGGACAGAGACATTGCTGTCAGCGGAAAACTTCTTTGCCAGTTCGCGGATGTCGCTCGATTCAATTTTTGCGAAGAGCTTCTGGATATCCTCCAGGGAAGTTGAGACGACCAACTTAATGTTTCTAACACAGTCGAAGATCGGGGGAAGGATATCGAGCTATTTAGATTTGGTCAACATCGCTCTGAAACTTTGTCACACTCTTGGTAGATGGTAGAAGAGATGGACGGCTGAATTGAATAGCAGAACTAAAGAGTAGAAGTTCTGGGAAACCTTCAGGCTTGTATACATGTTGATTATGGATTGTTCTATGCCCTATCCTATAGTTCTTATCATACAGCCTACCATTCGTTCGTCTCTATGATGCTTCAGGCTTCCCGCCCACGACCGCCACAGGCCAGAGGGGTCGCCTGCTATCGTATCGCACCGCTTCCCCATTTGAGAAGGCCGGTCTGGGCCCGTAGGGCGTCTGTCAGCTCTCCAAAGGTTTTAATCTTTCTGCGATGTTTGACCGTAGTATGTCTCTGACCGAGTAGGTACTCGATGGTCTCCTCATCAGGGGTTCCCGCAGGGGCCTCAGCTCTCAGGTATGGCATATTGGCTGTGTGGAACTTGCACAAAGGGCCAGGAACTCACTTCAGTGAAGAAATAAGAGCCGCAAGATAGAGTCTATACGTAACCAAAACTCAAAGCCCAATATATGCATGTCAAATTGGCCTGGCTGGCTACCAGGTTGATTTTGGTTGTTTGATCACTGCTTTGCTAAGTTGCAATCAATGAAAGATGACGGCAAGACATAGAAACACCATAGGCGTGCTTAATAGACGCAAACCGAGGTCACACATAAGCTGGCCACCTGGTTTTAGATGTTTGAATTGTTGCCTTCTGGCTCTAATCTCGGCTCGGAACGGTGAGCCTGCCTACACATGGTGTTTTATAACACATATCGACTATCTACCCCTTGCACTGACAGGCCTTGGAAGTTACCGTGATTTTGATGGATGTTATCACCAGGCAGTTACTGAGTCCATGAATAAGAGATCCCCGGGCTGAACAATGGGGGTGATGGGCAGGGAATGTCGAGTTTAATGGCATGAAACAAGTATAGTTCAGGAAGAATCCCAACATACGGGATGTGGTGAGCCGTCACGCAGATATCGTGCAAACGAGGCTGTCCACATTGTTCAACTGAGGTTAGTCAACATTCGACGAAGTCTTGTCGATTTGTCAAGGTGTCCTGAATGTTTGTGGGCTTGATTGATAGGCAAACTCACCAGCGCGATTGGCGGTGAGGCTTCACTTTCAAGCAATCATGCCGGATATAGATGACTCACATCCATGATTGCTTGCGATTGTGACTTAGTGAATACATAATCGGACTTGATTGCCTGTATGGACTACTCACGCTGTAGGGGTGTTGATCTAGTTGTCGAGATAGGGGCGTTGATATAGCTACAATGTGTAATACCCAGGTTCTGTACGACAGACCCGTAGCCACCTGCATGATACAGATGCAGGGTATTAGAGTATTCAACAGAGACACCTCGATGCGGAGAACCGATTGAGATGGACTCATTTGCCATGTATTACAGCTCCCTCATCGGCCAGTATCGTCTCACCCTTCCCAGCTTGCGATATCAACCCGACCAGGAAGTCTATCGTGATTACTATCAATTATGCAGGCCAATGTGGCCGTAAGCGATGACCAGTGCTCGTAAAGTCCATCGGTCAAGATTGAAACAGGGCTTGCTTTGACTTTGAATCTGACCGCGGCATGGTGATATGTACCTAGTTGACGACAGAGTATCAATGGGGTAAAACCCCTTATCGCGTTTCAAATTGCTGACATGCGGGATTGGGGACGGGAAGCCTCAACAAATTCCAGGGTGTCATCAAGTACTTACGTGCGAGATGAGGAGCATAAGAGACTGATTGGAACATTAGTGTTTTCCTCAGCTTAGGTAATCAAAAGGGCCGATTTCAAGCTCGCCAAGATGCACCTGACATTGCGGGAGATGTGGGTTAGCGGCACAGCACTAAAGGAAGGAAGGGCGCCCGTAGAGTTCAGCTACGGAAACGCTGGACCAGATGAAGGAAGGAGCCATCCAATCCATCGTGGGGATGTTGCCAATCGAGTTTCCTGGGAAGAAGACATGGGCAGCGAAAGATGAAGTCATCGCACTTGTTGGGGTAACAAACAGGTGATGATCATCTACTTTATTTCATCGTCCATCGCTTGTCCTCTTTTTCAGCCCCTATGCAAGATGGCAGGGTAGGCCGATGCCCAGTCTTATGCCACCGACTGATTGGGGCCCCTCAAGTGCCCCCCCTCGTACCATCGAACCATTCAACGACGGCGTCGAACCTTCAACCCCATGGCTTCCCCGCATTTCTGCTGCAGGCAAATCCGGCCCAGCCATTGTCGTATTTTCACCTTGGTGTCCATCTGATGTCAACGGCTGTCTAGACCCGGCTCCGGACACAACCAAACGTGAGGAGGAATGCATGCCCTTGCCAAGTGGAGAGAAGCAGTTCCAACGTTTGGGTTTTCTTCATCTTTTTCTTCTCGACACCTGTCGCTGAAATTCTCGCCATCTCCCATGGAAAGCGCCTTGGTGCCACTGAAACCCAAAATTCCCAACTTTCCTCACCGCAACGACCTCCTCTTCCCGCTGGGTTCCCTTTGCCCATTCTACTCCCCAGGATGCAGTGTGACCACTCGGAACAGCCTATCATCTCCGTTCCCGTACGGTCCGCCAAATCACTTTCTCCTACTGCAAGGGTCAAGTCCGAGGAGAGGCTAGCCGGGCCCGGACTTGGCCGGATCCAAGCCTCGCCAAAATGCAACAAGCGCAGTGTTTGTGACCATTGCCGACGAAGGCGTACGTTCCAAATTCCTTCAACGCATCGTTTCCGAGAACATCCTTTCTTTATCTCTCTTTGCATGTTGTCCTCTACACCTTTGATGCGATCGGCCACCGGCACACGTGAGAGTGTGAGGAAGGGCGACCGTCACATCGCCACCTGAGTAGTGACCTCAACCCGGAACTAACCCACCAGTGTAGGAATACGATGCGATGGACGGTCTCCCTGTAAGCACTGCGAGGACGCCGCTCTCTCCTGCAAGAGAGAGCACATTCCTCGTAAAAGGGGACCCAAACGAGGACATGGCCGGGTCATCAACGAGCTTCGCGCCCTGGACGGTAAAGGGCATACCGAATCAGAGGGCACAACTGGAACAGAGTGAGATCTATTCCCAAATCCACCTCATTGATCTTATTTAGATCGAATGCTCATCAAGCGAGAAAGTGCCGACACGGATTCCTGCATGAACTCGGCCGAAACCTCGGCCGTCCCAACCGCAGCACCATCACCATCCCACCAGCCCTTCATCCCATGGACTGCAGTCACATCCGACCCCCGCCACGTCTCGGAGCCACGGGGCAGTTTCTCAACGGACTCTTTCCGCCCGAACTGCCCTAGCTATGTGCATCTGATCCCTAGATGTGTTGATCTGTACTATGAGCACATTTACCCCATCATGCCCCTGGTGCATATCCCCACCATCAGAGCTACCATCACGAGGACCATGACACCATCGGAGACGAACTTGATATACGCCCTGAGTGCTCTGACTTCATTCCACATGGCGGGCAAGTCCCTTTCCGAGCCGGGTCATCCCGCCTGGGAAAGTGTGGGGAGGTTCTTCCTGGATGAGTGCATCTCCGTGCGACAGTCCTACGATTTCCCCGAGGATGAATCTCTTTACGCCATCATCTCTTCATTCTGGCTCAGCACGAGCTTCTTCGAGATTAATCAAAGCCGCAAGTCCTGGTACTACCTGCGGGAGGCCCTGACGTCGGCCATCGACATCCGACTACATGACGACCGCGCCTACGCTGGGTTACCACCGGAGGAGATACTGTGCAGGCAGCGTGTGTTTTGGATCCTGTTTGTGACCGAGCGCAGCTTCGCGATCCTGCGGAATAAGCCGCTTACGCTTCGGAAGACGCCGAGCCTTCCCGTCACGAGGCACGACTACGAGGAACCCGAGATTCATGCCGGGTTCCTGAAGTTGGTCAGTAGCTACGTGCCCTTGGACGAAAGCTTTGTCAATGCGTGGAACGACGGCAGTGACCCCAGCGTCTCCGCTACGACCTACCTGAATCTCCAGCAGATCCTAGCCCGGCCTCTCGACTTCCTCAAACCGAGGCGCAAGAGCTCTCCAGATCCTGTCCCTATCTCTAGCCCTACATCACCGATAGTATCGACACCAGCAGCTAAGCTGTTGCCATCAAAACATGGCAATATGGGAACCGGCGCAGAGGAAGAGATCGAGGAGGCCGAACCCAACCCAACTGACATCCAAAAAGCCGACCTGTTGATGACACAGCAGTGGTTAAGGCTCATCGTGTGGCAGAGCTCGTTCCGGCAGGGTTTGTTGTCAACAGCAGCGCCTCACGCGAGTTTTAGCTTCAGCTTTCCCCTGGTAATTGCCCGGGATACAGCCGCCGTGTTGCAGTCGCTGCCTAGTCAGGCCGTCGAGGTCCACGGAATGGGTATCTTTGAGAAGATCTTCGAGATCGGGGTCTGGTGTGTTAACGTCCTGAACGCCTACGACGCCAACGCTACCCACGGGGCCCTACATCCTTTTGGTGGGGCTATGGATGGGCCTGTTCCTCTGGGAGGTGGTGGAAGCCTCGGTGCCATGGACTTCGTGGGCGGCGAGATGGGGTTGTTATGTGGAGCCAGTGGCAGGAGCGGGGTTGTGCTAGACCCACTTGAGTTCTTCATCAAGACGCTCAGTGGCAGCCCCAACAGCAAGACCATGTTCGCGGACAAACTGTTAATGTTTGCTGGGGAAACGGCTGGCGGCATGCGAACGAGCCTTAGCCCTGCCATATCTATGCCGAGTTCATCGCCAGAAGCCCGCTTGCGGCAGCAAAGCTGGTGTAGCAGTGTTGGCGTGATAGGAGACGTTGCCAGTGATGAGGAGGAACACCAGCGGGCGGCTGCGGCATCTTCAATCAGTTCGTGGAGCTATCTCGCTACAAGTCCTCCAGTACTGAGTGATCTTGCCATAACCAATAGCATGGGTGCTCTACCAAGACGGGGCCTGACCATAGACCTGGCTGCGGCAGCCTCGTTGGATTCAGGCTCCTACAACTTGCCGGACGATCCTCTATCGGCGGGATTATCGGTCGCGTTTTCAGATGCAAGTGAGGGGAACTACGGGTTTGGAGCCATGCCGGACGGACCCAACACGACGATCCATGAGAGACTGTTCATGGATCAAGACGAAAGAGATCGAAGCGCAACCACTGATCAAAACATGCAAGGGAATCAGCACAGCAATAGCCGGATGATGGGCGTCTGGTAGCAACTTTTGCAGGGTGTATCTTTCCATAAAATGACCACGAACTAATTAGCCTGCAAGGCATGTATTACGATCATCCAATAATAATTTCTCATGCTTCATACTTATGATATTGGATTCTTTTTCGGTCACTATACTGGGCGACATCAGCCATACTCATACATCCTGGTAAGTTGATTCAGCGTTGTCTTGGCATTTATTTTCACCCAATCAGGTATGGCGCTGTACTCGCGTTTAATTCCTGGGATTGGTGGGTGTTCGTTACACAAGCACACTGGAACGAGCGATGATCTGAAGCACGGCTCTCACCTAGTTGTGAGTGATAACCCAACTACAGAACGTCGAGAATGACTGAAAAGCTCTGGGCTACTCAAAGTCCCAATCACAACTTTCTGGGGTTTTTATGTGCGCTGAACAGCGCAGATGCCGTGCGCGCCTTCTACAGCGGGCACGATGAGTCGGAGGGGAGCCAGCTTCGGCGGTTATCAGCGCAATGTGGTACGGCTAACGGGAAACGGTGGCGAACTTGCTGTGGACTTAGGCCCTTCTTCTACGGAGCTCAGCAGTCGCGATTACCTCATCATTGACGGCGGTGACAGTGAGAAATGTCGACGGAAGTATACGGGGAATGCATATCGGCCCCGCCGTCGCTGCTGACGTGCATTTACACCAAGACCAGGGGGCTCTACATTGGTGGGTCCGTGGACGGACTCGTTCTTGGCTAGAGGCGCAAGGTCAACGAGTCGTTTTACGACGAGCCGGGGATTACACCTTGACTGTATCCTGACGGGCAATATGCGGCCTGAGTTCAGGGATGTGGCCGGAGCAGTGCTAGGCGGGATAGCAGCGCTGGGTTTCGGCGTGTCAAATCCGTGATCAGTAGTATTTGATTGGAGATTTCAAGAGTTTTATGTGCTACTTGGTGTGTATGAGGCGGAGGTTGGGGAATCGCTGCCTTTGTTGGCAAGACTTGGAATCCGGGAACAAGCTGAAACGTATCGCTTGAGCTCTCAACGAACCACGGGCGATTCCCCATGCACAGTGATGCGGGTGTGATGCTGGTGTGATGCTGACGTGAGGCTTGGTTTTGCTGGGCTAGCCTAGTATGATCTAGCAGGGAAAATGATGCAGTGCTGCGAGGTGTTTCTTGGGCGTGTTCGAAGAACAATTTGGCATTCCAACCCCTCGTCCACTTTTCCGTTTGTCTATGCAACTCCATCGCGGCAACCCTTGTTTCGTCCGATCGCTAATCCGATCGACTTTACAGCCGCATGTGGTGGCCTAACCATTATATTTAAACAACCAAGCGGAGCTCGGAGGAATCGTGTTAGGTTCAACTTCCACACGTTATCTCACGTCGAAATGTTCAATTTACAGCTTCTCACCTCCTTGGTCGCTGGCGCTCTGGCGCTCGCCGTTATCCGTGTAAGTTTCGAACTCCCCACTCGGCCCCTCCGGGGAACCAATCCGAACTGATGACGTTACTCTTTGCCGGCGGTGATTTCAGATCCTACAATGCCCTCTCTCTGGCATCCCGGGTCCCTGGTATACGCGGTTCACCAGAGTGGTGCTCAAGTTTTACATCCTCGCGGGGCGGGAGATGTACTACATCCACGACCTGCACCAGCGGTACGGCCCCGTGGTCCGCATCTCGCCCACCGAGACCGCAGTGGCCGACCTCGCGGCCTTCAATCAGATCCACCGCGTCGGCAGCGCCTTTATCAAGGGACCATGGTACGACTCATCACCTATTGGCATCTTTGCTATGCGCGACCCCAAGCAACACGCCCAGCGGCGGCGCCTGTTCGCCCGCGCGTTTAGCAAGACGGCGCTGCGGACCAATTGGGAAGCCGAGGTGCGGCGGACCGTCGAGAGGACGGTGGATCGGATCAAGACTGATGCGCAGAAGGAGTCAGGCTCCGCCGACATCTTCAAGTGGTGGACGTTGATGGCGACTGACATCATCGCTCACCTGTCGTTTGGCGAGTCATTCGACATGGTCGGCCTCGGCCGTAAAACGGATTATGTCAGCGCGATGCAGAACAGCATGATCTCAAGCGGCCTGCGGTGGGAGCTGCCTTGGCTGCATGCCGTGGCGCGGCAGGTGCCCCTGAAGACCCTGCAGGACTTCTTCCGGTGCAATGATATCATCATGGTGCACGCGGAGAAGGCAGTGCTTAACTTGCGACAGAGTGGAAGTGGGGCACAGAACCTGTTTGGACAAATGGTGGACAAGTCGGAAAATGAGGAAGGGAACGGCGTCGTCATGGGCGAGGGGGCGACACACCACCTCTCCGACCTCAACGTCCGGCTCGAGGCAACCAACCTCATCATCGCGGGGTCCGACACCACAGCTGTCACGCTGACCTACCTTGTTTGGGCAGTACTCAAGAGGCCGGAGCTCCAGCGACGGCTGGAAGAGGAAGTTGCAGGCCTGCAAGCGAGCTTCGCTGAAATCGACGTGGAAACTCTGCCCTTGCTGAACAGCGTCATCGACGAGACGCTGCGACTGTACGGGGCTGCGCCCGGCGCCTTGCCGCGCTATGTGCCTGAAGGTGGTGCCACGATGGGGGGCCACTTCCTGCAGGCGGGAACAGTGGTCTCTACGCAGGCGTACACGCTACATCGCGACGGAACCATCTTCCCAAATCCTGAGACGTGAGTAAAACGGACAGCCGCCAATAGGAAGAAGAAGAATATAAAAGCACTTTGGCTAATCACAGCTTATTTATCTTACCATCAGATTTGACGAGAACCGGTTCCTGGAACCGCAGTCCCCCGAGCAGAAGTTGGCCTTCACGCCGTTCGGCATGGGATCCAGGGGCTGTCTCGGGATCCACATGGCCATGATGGAACTGCGACTGGCAGCGGCCCTCTTCTTCCGAGAATGTCGTGGGGCCAAGCTCAGTCCCGACACCACTGACGCGGTCATGGAGATGGAGCAACACTTCTTGGTCGCTCCAACGGGGCACTTCTGCAACATTGTGTTACCTACCTCCTGAGTAACTTGTCGCGGATGGAAAGACATATAATATTTACTCTAGGTGTTTCTTACAATAACTTATAGGTTAAGGACAATATTGCAAGGGGATGTGGCTGGGTTTACTATGGGGATTAGTTGCATCTGCAGCGACGTGTCGATATTGTTCTGGTGGACGCGATAAATCTTATTCTGAGATAACATATATAACACTTCTACAGCTTATATGACATGGCTGCTATCAAATAGACTTTGCGGTAGGCTGAGCAGCCACATCTAGATACTCCACCCCACCGATCCAGACTCGGCGGATATCAAGCGTGTTAGAGGTGTTAGCTAGAGGATCGCTCCCGAGCAGCACAAGATCCGCCCTCATCCCCGGGGCGATTCTACCCCGATCCGGCAGCCCATACCAACGTGCTGGCTCCTCGGTCGCCGCGCGCAACGCCTGCGCAGGCGTCATGCCTGCTTCCACCAGATTGACCAGCTCGGCGTGCAATGTAGACCCAAACGGAAACGAAACTCCTGGGAATGTGTCGCCGATGGCGTCGGTGCCCGCGAGCACGGGGATGCCGGCGGCCACGACTAACCGCGCGTTCTGCTGGACCATCTTGTACGCCGCGACCCCCCTTGCGGTGGCGTTGGGTCCCACGACGCCAAAGAATGCGAGGATCCCGGGGTTGGTCGCCGCGAGCCGGTTGATCTCGATGGTGGCTGTGATGGTCTGGTTCTGCCGGCGGATGGTGTCAAGCTGATCTGCGCTCAGGAGCCCGTCGGAGGGGAGATGCTGGATCCCATCAGTACGCGACACGATGGCCTGAGCCGCGGGCTCCAGGAATGAAGCGTGCGTCATGGTCTTGCGGCCCATGCGGTGCGTTGCCGCAACCAAATCGTTCTGCGCCTCCTGGCCGGGCCCGCGGGGCTCGGCGACGATCTTGAGGTAGTCAGAGCCATTCCCAAAGACCGCGGCCGCCCACGCCGCGGGGCCCTGCGTCGTCTCGTTGTAGAGGCCGCTGGGGGCGCGGTGCATGTTGACGGCGTGGGGGCTTCCCGGCCCCACGGCCGAGAGACCCGCGGTGAGAAACGTGGCTAACCCCCGGTGGGGGCCCTTGAGTGCGTTGCAGAGGGTGTAGTTCTCGCAGTCCATGTTGAAGACGGTGGAGACACCGTATGATGTGAAGTTCTCGAGGCCGCCTATGGAGTTTACGTGAGCATGGGAGTCGATGAGGCCTGGGATCAGGTATTGCCCGGTGCCGTCAATGACGGTAGTCTCGGGAGAGGTTTCATTTGTCGCGCCTTGACTGCAAGGTGAACGTTCCTTGATGATGTACCCGTTATGCATAACGATGTCTTCGGGTCCCACAAAGCATGTCCCGTCGAATACTTTGACGTTGGATATCCGGGTTGTTGTCGGAGGGGGTGGGACCTCGCTCTTGCGAACTAGATCTCCATGCTGACCTGCTGGGGCTGGGCCAGGCATGCAGGCCTGGGAGACGCCAGCCAGGCAAAGGAGTATATTTATTGTCTTCATGTTTCGATATCTCGCCTGAACGTGTAGAATGCTTTGGAGGAGGGCCCCCTTATCTCCAGTATTTATGTGTTTGTTTGTTATGGTGGCTTGGTTCTGATTCAGCTAATAATTGACTATGGCACTTCTAGGGGCTCTGGTCTTCTGTCCTTCCTCTCTATCTGGGAGGGTGATTCGTCAGGTTTATATACACCTATCCTGGCTTCCTCCAGGGGTCCTTTTATCCCATAACCGCCATATCCTTCAGGAATGTAGTTATCCGTTGGGCCGGTATGCATGCCTTCATTGGTATGCGTGTGACAGCCACAGACGTCAGTCGGCAACCACGCAGAGCTAAAAGAACGTTAGGTCTAATGCTTATTTCCACGTTCACTAAGCCGCTGGGCTGTGCGAGAGATCGCTATACGAATTACCTTTTGAAGCCCCTTCTAATGTGGACTTACCGCACTATAGCATTAGGAGGAATACTTGGGTTTCCAACTTCGTTGAGGCTAAAGAGGTTCTTGGCCTAGTGACCATCTCAACCTTAGCAAATTCGAGTCGTGGGCTAGCGCCAGTGGCGATCACATCTTCGATCTCCCTCACTAAGATCTTTAGTTCGCACCCGATCTTGTAGATTATAAGGGGCAAGTGGGTCCTCAACAACTCGGGGCTCCCTCGAGCCATCCTACAGTCCGCACAGCCACCTCACAAACGTAAGCATCGCAAGGTAATACCACCGATTACCGACATAGATACTCTTACTTGGACGTTGAGGTAAAACAAGATGACAAATCGAATGTCCATTGTACTATCAAATTATTCATAAGCATAAGCCATTGCTCCTTGTTAGTGTTGTGATGACTCCCACCGTCAATAAGTGAAGGTGGCACACAGCAGTCAAATACGTCTCCAGTATATCATGAGCGAATTTTGTCGACACGAGCCCCCGAAATTCATCAGGCGCCTCTGCTTGAGATGTTATATCATATCCGTGTGCGGCTATACTCCAAACTGTTATCCGCCACGACCCAGAGGTCGTAATAGCTGAGAACAACAATTAGACGACGAGCGCTTTCATATCGGAAATCCCAGCATCCAGTTACTCGCCCACTATAGTCACTTCAGAGACTTATTCAGTTGGAGTTCAATCCTGTGAGCGCGGCCTGGCGATCGAGGTGCTGCTCGAGATCCTCATTCAGAACCTCTGCGATGCTATCCATGATGTCATCCAACTGTTTATTTATCCAATCTTCGGGGCTGCATTGGTCGTGCAATCTGCTATATTTTTCAGGGATGACGATGTAATTGAGGCTCTGCAGCCACGTGCATATTGCGTAAACAGTCGGCTTGCATTGGGCCCAGTCAAGCTTACATTTCTCGTAGCCACGAACAATTGATCCAATGAACATGGTATCACACCAGTCTCTTTCATCTTGGGGGTGGTCGCAAAGCTTACAGAAATGGCCACACTCATCACAGTGATATTTACCGCATTCGCAATACTTCTGGTAGTCGTCATCATGTTTGGGGCCGCCATGGGGTTTAATCGCCCTCTCGACGACTTGGCAAAGTTCTTCGGCTTTCTTGTAGTGTTCGTTTCTTAGATAGTCTGTTTCAATGGGTGTCATACGTTAATTATCGGCATCCTGCTCCTGTTGGACTTCTTCGAGACCTCCACATTTACCAACAAGGCCTGGAATCTCATCTAAGTTCGATAGAGGCAAACAATGCATACTGATGCTGCGGTCTGCCTCTACAACCAACTCGCTAACAAATACCACAACGATATCCTTAAACAGAATTTTGTCTCCCGATATCCATGCAATATAAAGGAGTTCCTGAAGGTCTTCGATCCGCCCGATGCAGGACTTGACGTTATTCCGCAAAGGCTTAACCCAAATGGCAGCCCAGGGTCGAAGTAAATGTATTTGTTTGTACTCATCGGCGAGTTTGAGAAGGGCGAAGATCTGTGACTGACTGGGGTTTGCAGGGACGTTTTCAAACTTCCAATACATGACGGAGAAAAGAATTTCATGAGACATGGCATCACCATTGAAACTGATCACGCGAATGAATTCGTACTCGTTGTCCGGCATACAAAAGTCTGCCCACTTCGTCGATGATCGTGCAATGATATGTCTTTCAACGTGAAACTCTTTGTTTTGGCGACGCTGATTGGTGTCAAATATCCTGACGATGAGGTTGCTATCATCTCCAGCCAAATCAACCTTGTCGAAGGCATCTTCGGAGCTTTCCATGACGGAAACAAGTCTAGGATAAGAACCCGATATTTGGTTGATTCTGTGAGGGAGTAGGAGAGAAATGTTGCAAAAGTGTGTACGATTTGTAGGGAATCAAAAGCCTTGCAAAACAAGTACCAGATTTCAGTCCCGTTTTAATTGAAAGTGTTCTATAAATGCCCCAATGTATGAAATCCATAGTTGCCCCAGTGATTATGAAGCAGGACAAAGTTGCATGAGAAGTAAGGCAGTAATTCCAACTCATCATACCTGCCAGGCAGCCAGTGTCTAGGAAACCCAAGATTCTATAAGATGGTGAAACCTTCTACCTGAGGTTCTGATATGACACCTGGGTTCCAAGGATATTTTGGCGCAAGTAAAGCAACTCGAAACTAGGTGTTTACGCCCAGGGTCGCCCGCTACGGAACAGATGTTAGTCGATTTCAAGATAGACGCAATGGCCTGGATAAGCAGATCGCCAAGACAACTGCTGATAACAAGTTTCACTTTATTCTTTGGTACCGACTTATAGAGACGTAAAAGAAAGCGGGAAAAAGAATGCCGCGGAAACACTTCCAAAATACTTGTCGACACTACCAGCATGTTTAACAGCCCCTGGTTAATAATTCCTCCCTTGCTTGCACCAATGCCCGGAGACCTCCGAATTGTAGGTTTTTCTATAACATTCGAGACGTGTCCAAAGTCCCTGTTAGTATGTGATTTAAGAGTATATATGGTCTCGACATGTTTCACTACTAAGCACCTAATGCGTCTAGGTAGCCGGGATAGATAAAGACCAATCAAACAGCTCGTCGACTCCCCAAACCCCGAGCTCAAAACCTCCAATCTTTTCTTGCATATGCGGCTTCGGCCAACTGCTTATCTTGAGCCAGCCAAATGGCCGATTTAGGGGACCCGCCCCTAGCTTATCGCATTGCTTTGAATCACCATTGGCGCATTTACAGCCCCTACAGCTCCTATTAGGTGCTCGCGGAGGCCCGACACAAAAGAGGATTAAGACTGGTCGGATAGAGGCAGGAGTTGCTCCTTATCATTATTTGGTCCATATTATGCTACGGATGGGAAGGTCGGAGCGGGGTAATTAAGTAAGCACTCCCCCAGGTATACCTGCAGGAGCCCCCCGCGTTTTCCTCTTATACGAGCAGCAACTGGATTCTCCCCGCGCGTGGGGTATTCTGAAATCTTGCCCGCGACGATTCCAAGACATGTCCCTCATCCGACAGAAGGTGCGACGGCTCCCGGCTGCCGCCGTTTCGACGGACAAAGTGTTTCCGGTCCACTACTGGGACCATGGATATACGAGAGCCATCATGCACTTTATGCTCCGCTTCGACAGTAGGCTTGATACGGATAGACTTCGGCGCTCACTGGAGAGGCTCCTTGAGAGGCAGGATGGCTGGCGCAAACTGGGCGGAAGATTGAGGCGGAATGTAAGATACCCCCCAAAGACTTTTATCCGAACTCTATGCCACGAATCAATCGTGTTCAGTGAGGCTTATCGATGTGAATTTTGGTCTCTTGAGATGTACAGGCAAGCGGAAAGCTGGAGTACCATGTCCCAGCAAAGTACACAATGCAGCGACCGGCAATAACGTATTATCACGAGTCCCACGACGACATTAGGATCATGCAGCATCCACTGGCGGCGCACATCCCCAAAGCCAAGCCCGCCAGGACTCACGGTCCCAGGATCGTGGCGCGCGGGGAGGACTTCGTGTCTTTGATGCGCCGAAAGGAGGACCCTTCGTCGTTTGAAGACTATGTGGACACGGACACTCCCGTATTGGGTCTCCACATCGTCACGTTCCGCGATGCCACATTGGTGTGTCTGCGTAGCTCACATCTGCTGTTCGATGCCATGGGGCGCAAGGAGCTCTTGGATGCGTGGTCTCTAACGCTCCAGGGCCGCGACGATGAGGTCCGTCTTCTGGTGGAGCAGGACCCTATGGTGTCGCTTGGCACTGCAGAAGCCCCGGGAAATTCGGAGCGAAGCACAGCCCCGATAGAAAAGTACAAGCACGCTGCCAAGCAGCTTGGGCTTCGCCAACAGATCACTCTCGGCCTGCGGCAACTGTTCGATATGATTCATTTTAGAAGGCAAGTAAAAGAGGATCGTATCGTATGCGTACCGAAAGCATATTTTGAAGCACTACGGCACGATGCACTTGCGGCGTTGGAGACTCGACAAACGAAGACAGCAGAGAGCCACGATGGTGAGGGGCAGCGACAATGCCTTCCCCCCAAAGCGTTTCTGAGCGACGGGGACGTCCTCTGTGCATGGTGGAGTCGTCATATCATCGCATCTCGGTTGCGAAATGCCTATAAGAGCGGCCAGACTGTTTGCATTATGAATATGATGGGCCTGAGGGGCCTCCTGGCACAAGCTGGACTTATGGCTCGGCCCACCGTTGTCCAAACGAACGGAGAAAAGAAGGATAGCGCCGCTGCCCTCGTGGCCAACGCCTTGGTCACTGTCCCAACCTTCCTGGCCTCAAGAGAGCTACTACGGAAGCCACTCGGCCACGTCGCTGCGATGCTGCGCCAGTCTTTGCAAGAGCTGGGAACGTGGCCGCAAGTGGAGGCATTCCTGCGGATTCAGCGCGCCCCCCACGATAAGCTCGTCGTTACCCCGGCTCTTTTCGGTGACGTGGGGATGCACTTAGTGGTCTGCACTAACTGGATCAAGGCCGGATTCTTCGACGTCGACTTCTCGGCCGCGATTGTCCCTGATGAAGATGACATGACCAAACTCGGCGGCGGAAGACAAAAGCCGGAGTCGCCGGGGCATGCCATAGCTCGTCTGGGAAAGCCGACCAACGTCCAGATGCATACGATTACTGATTATGTGCCTCCGTTCTTGGTTAGTCCCTTCCAGATATTGGGAAAAGACGCATATGGCAACTATTGGATAAGGGGCACTTTGCGGGAAGAGTACTGGCCCAAAGTCGAACAGTCCCTTCTGGAGGAAGCCTTGCTAGAACATCAAGAGGCTCACTGAATGTATATACATCCATTTAAGCCAATGATTTCTGGCCGGAGAAATGGTAATCTCATAGCTCGGAATTTAATCAGGAGACCTTTTGCATCCAATATTTTCTTGGTAGTGCCCCTGCGATCAGCTTTGAAAGTCTTGTGGACAGGGCTATGCCAAAGGTTACGGCACAGTGTACGTTGTTCACCCGCGGAACAATAGAAGAAAACGATGACGGATCCTCCTCATTTTCTTTTCAAGCGGCGTAGACAGGTTAGATCCTAAAATAGACAGAGGCAGGCTGCGCCAGTCCCATTACGGCTCGCCGCAGTACACCTTCGGAGCAACTTCATCCATCTCGGAGAGAATTGAACAGGTTTGACACGACACAGCCAGTCGGCCGCGTCAACATAAGCTGGTGGCAAAGTTTGACTGTATGCGATATAAATCCAAGCAAATGTCCTTACCTAGATGAACTGACATGAATTTGCACAACTGTTTGGACTACACACCATTCATCTTACGAGACTGTCAACCCATAAACGAACAAAGAAAGAATACCGTCCGCTTCAACATGGTCGCAATTACCCTCCCAGGTGCAGACCTAACACGTCTAGCTAATCCGGAATTTGCGAATTCGGTATTGAACCACCTTGTCACTCAATATATCCAAGAGATGTATGCTTAGGCCTTTCCATATATCTAGATTATACATTTGCCATGCTGACCAGAACGAATACAGACAAATACAGACGACTACAACGAACACTCTCATGCCACCAACAGCTGTTGCTGCAGTTATCGATGATACAGAGATTATACTTGCACGGGACCCTCAGGACATCCCGCCTATCCCGACTATCCCACCTATTCCGACGCCCCCGCCCCCAGTAATTCCACCTCTTCCTTCGCCTAACTTCCCCCCGCCTAGCGTTTTCACCCAAGGCGGCTCATCGTCAGCAAGCATTCCCACCCTTGTTGTGCCATCACCGAAGCATTTGCCAACTTTACCCGCACTACCCACACCATCAGTCCCAACCCCCAATGTTCCGGGTCCGCCAGCTCCAAGCGGTCCTCCTTCATCTGCTTCCCCCCTTCGCCCCCTTCTCCCCCTTCTCCCCCTCCCCCTCCCCCTCCACCTCCGGCGGCGGGGAGTCGTGCATCCGGTCTGAGCGCCAAGGCTGCTGTAGTCTGGGCTCTGACCGGTGTGGCAGCGCTTGCTGGAATCTGGTCTATCTAAGCAGGACCCTATCCCTACTCTGGGGTTTATATCAAGGGGAAAGATTTCGCGAACGTATGGAAATACGATATATAGGAGAATAAATTTCAGGATTGTTTGCTATACGGAATTCATCTGAAAACCTCCTAGATTGCCCCCTTATGTGGCTGAGGTTTAGAAATCCAAGGCACAGGGTGCTATTCTCGGGATTTTAGTAAACAAGTTTGCAGTCAATAATAGGAAAATACTAAGAAGCGGCATCTCCAATGACAACCTCATCTCCGATCCATACCGAGCCAGTCTCGCTCACCCACTCCCTCCATTTCCTCATAAGCTCGTCTCCCGCACGCCAGCCCTCCCACCCAGGCATCTCAATCTCCCAGCGACGATTTTCAGGGTTCGGGGGAACACGGTCCGCCCGATGGAGTCTGGGGAGCCACTGGCCGGCCACAGCGCACTTGGCCATGAACCTCAAATCTTGGCATGATCTATTACGTCGAGACTAGGTGACCGAGCTAAAAGAAGTACATAACCTATGGCTGCCAGCCAGGAGCCCAAGTTTCCGAGTCCAGCGGGTCGTTCACCGCCCTGTGTGTAGCGTCCCACGCATCCCAGACCGCGTGGTCTCGTGCCCAATCCTGTATCGCCTCGAAATTCCTGCACACGTGATCGCCTGCTATCTTCGGTTTGTAGGCCTGATGTGCCTCCGACCACTGTGTATTTGTCAGCTGTCAATATGGAGTGGAACGGGTGTCGATCCATTGGGGTGGCATGGAGGTAATATGTGAGCATGCAGTTGTACTAACTAATACCACGCAAGAGAAGTCAGTACTCATACCAAGTAAAGGGAGGCTGACGGCTGCTGACCTTGAAATGGGATGACGGCCAAGTCTGCGTGGCAAAGCGTGGACTGGCGTAGTGAATCGATGCAGTGCATGATGTGATCTACTTCCGATTCGGTACGGTTGTCCATATTAAACTGGGTATAATAGCCTGGGAAGAGCTGCTTCCGAAGCCTGTTCTATGGTGATTGTTATTATCACCATCCATACAGCATAACATCCGGACAAGAAGCCACTCCGGAGCCTAATGATGAAGCAGTCGGTACTCACGAGGCAGTGCAGGTCGTGGAACACGCTCATGCTGACGACATATCGGTCCTCGGGGTCGTGGGGGAGCGGCTGCGTCTTCTCTTGGAGCCGGCTGGCGTCGTCTCGGGATATGGCTACGATGCCCACTAAAGTGCAGATGAAACTCGCGATACTTAGCCAGCCACTCATTCCACCGTGGTGAAGCGGTTTGGTATAAATGAGACTCCTTACTCGAGAACAGGTCATTCCAAGCCGCATCTACTTCCGGCGATGGTGCGGCTTCATATCTGGTACGATTATCACCCAGTCCCATGGTGAACTGGCGGTGCGTGTATTGAACCAGGTGGCTTGCCGGACCTGTAATTGTTTCCACAGCAGACGGATCATTAGCCACAGGCCATCTGCAGGGAATCGTGTTGACTGTCGGGGTCTTTTGGGCATAAGGTGAACAGAGATATGCGACTCTCACTTACTGTAGTACTCTAGGTTGGTGGCATCTCGTGTTTGTTGTGCCCGCAGCTGGTAATCGAGGTAGAGGGCCGAGCAGAGGGATAGAACCGCAATCGTCCACGGTAGAACTACTACCCAAAGAGGGCTGTAGCCAAGGGCGTGGCCGCATCTTCTTAGCGAGTTAGACCTCGTGACTTGTGCCTCTGAGATGAGCCCTTGCGTGTCGGTACTCATAGACGGATCTCTTCCTCCCTCTCTGGTGAAGGCCTCGTCTTCTTCCGAGTATCGAATCTTGTCCATTATCATCATATCAAACTGCCAGAGTCGGCTGTCGGGAGAATGTAGTAAAGGAAATATGGCTTATGTCTTCGTCAAGGACATATGTTTCCTGTATTACTCTTAACAAGTACGTGATCATGTACGGACATGCACAGCACTAGGCACTGTCGGACTGTCCTTCTCTTTCCGAACAAGGTCGAGGTTGGTTGTACCAGGAGCAATAACGACAAGTGTTTGAGAAGGTCGCGTGATCCTTCTTAGACACGAAACAAGGTCAAAGTTTCTTGCAATCACCAGGAGCAATGACGACGAGCGTTTGAAAGGATCGACGCGACCCTTTTGAGACACGGGACCAGCCGCGTGCTGTCAACCGGTCGTGCCGTCAACCGGGTCGTGCCGAAGAGGAGGCCCATGATTAATGATCTTGAGACATCTGCCTTAGTTTGGTACAACACTGGGCGTCAATGCTGGATCATGCCGGGGGTAGGGTCTTCCAACCACTGACTTGCCAGCTATGTTAATATTTCTACGCGGTTATTTATCTACTTCACCAGCCCTGCCCGGGCGAGACTAATAACGACCGTGAGGGTCTCCCCTTGTCCTATTCTTTCGTCGGCCGTTCGCCGCCAGGATATCCACCTCGCACGTTCCGTTCGTGAGACTCCAGACATCTACACTGCGATAGTTATTAGCTTCAGGCGCAGATCCTACGGGAAAGTATTTTCAAACAAATAGGCTTCACTCAGGACTGCTGCACTACACATCAACATGTAGGTGGAAATGGATCTACCCGAGGCTTCCATACCCAACCTAAACCCTACCGACCTGTGTTTTATGCTGTAGCTGCCGCTAGGGACATTGTCTGACACATCTCTATCTTTTGATTCCACCACAGGTGGGGTTTTCTAGGGCGGCTGTCTCGGCCTAAGCCGAGAATATCAGTTGTCCAACGCTATTCGTCTAACATATAAATATCATGGAATAGCTTATTGTGGTACCAGCAACACGGAGCAAGAAAGAATATAATCTACATAGGCAGGATTCAAAGAGTATCATATTTCTGCGGCTAATCCGGCTAGATTCTCTGGGATTCGGACCCAACACATACGCCGATGGGTGCTTTCCCCGAGCGGTTCATGGAGAAACGACCTCTCCATGGTCATGGAGTTTATGATGAAGGATTTCCTTCAGTGGACCACCATACCCATGAGCTTCTGTCCACTGCCAGATGCGGTCGAAATCGCGACATTGATGCGGCGTCTTGTACTCGTCCAGGATGGAGTCCAGGGTGATATCCGCACTGCACATGATTTCTTGGCGGATCCAGTCAATACAGTGAGGTGCGTGAGTGCGGGCAAGATCCTCCGTGATACCATGATCTGGGGCTGTGCTATCTAGTACAAATTTCAATGCTTCCTAGAACTGATCAGCGAGTGAATCAACCGATAACATAAGATATTCTGATGATACTCACTAAGCAGTGCAAGCTATGGAACAGGCTTACTTGATAGACCGAGTGAGTCCTGTCCAGCGCCGAGGGAGCAGTGATAATATCGGGAGGGGCCAACGGACTGTTGTTAGGAATGGACACAAGTCCTTGTGCGGCTACACAGTGATGAGTACAATTATGCCACGGCAGATGCTGAAGAGAAGCTTGTTTGTACTGGGGAAAAGACTCCGCCAATAGGTGAAGTTGCGAACTCGAGAGTCCAGATCTTCCTTGCGGAAAATCATCTCGAAGTCAGCCGAGTGGCTGAACTCCAGCAGAGACTGGTCTGTTTGTAAAGGTCAGATGGACAGACAAAGTGACCTATGGTTGCCAACTTTTCGCAAAAGCTTACATGATCCTGGCTTCTGGGTGGTGTCGGTTGGGCAGCCCGAACGCTTTGCCAGTGAGAAAAGCAAGGTAATCTCAATCCCCTGTAGAATCACAAAGGGGAGTGCCCATAACAGAATTCTCAGGACCTTATGAGGAGAACCTCTTGGATGTTCAGGATCATCCTCACTGGGTGGAACAGCACGGTACGGGTTTGAGAACATGATGACTATCAGGGGGCGGGTTGAAAGATAGGGATGTAGGCGGAATAGGGTGAAATAGGTTGACGACTTCTTTGATTGCTGAGGCTATGTAACAATAGAGAAAAGGTGACGATTGATAGATGAGCTAAGTGATACGTCTGTCGGATTTTATGATTGTTTTGGTACGGTAACCTAGAAGCGACGGTTGAAGAACATGATCGTGCCGCCACTCTATAGGATCGGCTTGACGGGTGACTGCTTCGGAATGGCTGGACTGGTATTATGTCGGGGAAAGGCGCAATCTATGTGAAACATGGCTTGTGTAGCGATCCGGTATGTAGTTTAAGCTACCGAAGCCGAGCAACCAGGGGGTATGACGATATGTCTCAACTCAAAGGGCTGAAACCGCATGAAATGGCGCTATGCCAAGTAGCATCGCCACCAATCATGTCGCCGACCCTCAAGGTAGGTGGACACCGTGTCCCATACATCACGATTTAATCAGCCAAATAGGGTGTTATAGCATAAGGCTTGGAGGAGAAAGTTGTTGGGGTTTTGCATCTTTCGCCGCCGTGCCCAATCCCCAAAGTGTTAAGTGGTCACGTTCTATTCCGTGTTTTTCCAGGTGTCTCGGAGCAAATTCGAGACCCAAGATCTGTGTCCGATCGAGGGAAGCCGTCCAGAACATTCATCGTTCGGAGGCTTTCGGCGATCAACAATGTGCCTGCCTGTATACTGTACTTGGGCATGGTACCAAACTCTGGGTTGAGCCGACCATAAAAGGCTCAAGCAAACGCCTTCTTCCCAGAATGGACTCGCAGTTCATCATCCCCCACACTCTACCTCGATCAGCATTCGTCTCGATCACGATCTATTGATTCTACCATACGCAATACACTAGGTGAACTGAACCCCATCCAAAGCCGTAGTCATGGCCCCTCGAACTTTCGCCTACTTTGCCCTTCTGCTGGCCACCACTGTCATCGCGACCCCTTTGGCGCGTGGAGTGCCAGACGCGCCAGCTATGGCAATCCGAGACGCGCTTCCCGCCAGTGATGGCAGCGCTGGTGCGGTCAAGGTATGACTTTACTGAAGGAAGTCAGGGGAACTGGCTCTATGGGGCACCAACTATTGATTTTTATTGCTGACGTGATTACTTTCCACTTCAGCGAACCTCTGACAAGCGCAAAGAGGCCACTCCCGACCTCGTCTTTATCTACGATAAGCGCGAAGAGGCCACCCCCGACATCGTCTTTATCTACGACGATGAACGCCGCAAGTAAAACCTTGCCGACTGGGACCCGTCCGGCTGCTCTGGGCACTACTCTCGGTTGCCTTGTCCAGTCGGAACCACTGCCCAACCGTTTGGGCATCCAGAGACGAGCCCATGACGTCCCATGCACCACAAGACACGGGGGAGCGGCGGCGTCTTTGTCAACGGCCATTATGCTCTTTTGCTTTCACCAATTATCTTCACTAGTGGGGATCTCGGCACCGCAGGAAGCAGTTTGGAGGAGGATATGACATCACGGTCTTTTGTATAGCAATGTCTTTCTTCCCGTCATTAAGGTGGCAGGAACCACGATCGCTATTTTATTACGAAGATAATAGAGCCTTCAACAGTACCCCAGTACCCGTTTTACTATTCGGGCTTTTCGTCTACTTTAGCCTCGAGAGCTTCGAAATTTGCCTTCTGTGTAGCTTGTGACCTTGACACCTGTGGTTCTTGACCCTTTACTCGTGGATTTGACCCCATTGTAGCTTACTCTATGGAAGATCAGGTGCTGTTGGTGGATAGGGTATAATTCAATCCCATGGTCGCTGTGTGCCTAATCATAATAATATAGCATCGTTTTCCCCACCTACACACCTCATGCGCCCTGGCCCACTCTTCCCGTCCGGTCGGCATCAGCCGGTCCTCGTCGTTCGTCAGCCACTCGACGCCCGCCTCGCATACCACGACCAGCGAGGCGGCCATGCGGTCGCGCATGCCTTGCCACTCCGCCGATCCTATCGGAGTCCGTGCCGTATCCGGCCCGGCGTACTGCAGGCGTAAACGACGGGGTCGATGGCCGAGCGGTCCAAAATCAGCCAGCAGTGGGATGTAGAGTTATTGCAGTCGACTTGCAGGTATAATCGCTGCAATGTGTGCCATATATAATCATCACGCTTGTCAGTGTTGGTTGTGGCCAGGCGTTTGATGCACGGAATCCGGGGCAATATCGCAGTTTCGCCTTCACTTCACAAGGAAAGGAACCTGCGGTTTAGTAGACCTTTAGATGAGCCATACTCGACCTTCCGGAGTGACGTTTTGTTGTACCATTGGGCCCAGGTACTACTGTAGTCGATGACAGGGTTGATTGCAAACGAGAGACCCTTGTGGGCACTCCCGTCCCCCCATTGAAATGCAGGTAATTGAAGGGTCTAGAACGACTAGGATTCTGTTCGGCTGAGCACAATCATCATGAAAAAGGGTACTTAGGTATTGCGCAGAGATATAACCAACCGTTCCGGCTGTGTTGGATGCAATGAAAAAGAAAGCCAAGGTCAGCGTACATGGGATGTTGGTTCTTGAAGACAGCAAAATCCGCGCCGCTCGGGGGCCGTCTGGGGGCCTAAATGTCGGGCGCGCTTATCTACCAAATAGGACTGGTCCGTAAACCTCGATTGATGACATCCGGAACGACTGATCCTTCTCGGCGAATCTTTAACTCACATTTTAACTTTTAACTTCATTCAATTATGCAATACTATTTCGGGCCTATGCCAGAGGAGATTTACTTTGAGGGGTGTTGATAGTGGCAGTGTCATGGGGGCTGTTCAAGGACAGACTGGGTGCCTCTTGTTGCATGTGCACACCCTCATCATTGAGAACTTTGTCAAAATGGCATTCATTAAATGCTCAGATGTATCAAGTATGATTCTCATGAATAAATTACATCCCATTCCGTCCAAGTTCACGTTCTTGTCTTCGAACATATCAAACGATAAACGATACACTGCTTTCCTCACAGCTACTAAGAAACGCTCAAGATGCATTCAAAAACACTACTGCCATACCTTATTCCCCTATACGCAACCACGTCTTCTGCTCTCATCCTGACCTTCTTTTCAAACAAGAAAGTCCAAGGAACAAAAGACAACCCCTCTATCGGCTGCGGCGGAACATCACACCAGGTTATAACCGGCCATGGCGACTGCAGTACCGAGCAGTTCGACACCCAGAACCGTCCTCTTTGTCTCCAAGTCAAGTCTACAGGCGAAGTGGATGAGGCCCTCGATTTTGTCTGGTTCAGCTCCGACGACTGTAACCCAGAGAGTATGATGAACCATGGGAACCACAAGAATGAGACACCGTTTGACATTACAGGCTACAAATCCTGGCAAGTCTGGAACATCATGTCTGAAGATGGTAATATCTCCTCAAGACCATCTATCCCGGAGTATTGGCTGACAGTCATCAAGATAAGATCAAATGCACCTCCGGCTAGTGATGAAATGACAACTTCTCAGGGATATTGGGGGGTCTACAGGCAAGGACCATTGAGACGGAAGCTCCTGTTACATATCGTGTCTCTATAAATTGGATTCTACTATCATCTGGTCAATTAAAAATACCTAAATATTTTATCCTGATTCGTTATGTGTGACTCTCTTTATGCATGCCCCTTGTGTCGCTTAATTTTCCCGATTTCTGAAATCCGGCATGATGTTGCGATATCAGCAATTTCATTACTGATGGTAATTAGGACTTTGATCTTGCTTCCCATCGTGCGACATTATTGTGTGTTAAGCTGAAGACTCGATGACATTTGGGGAAATGTCTATCTTCGCTTTTTCCAGGACCTTAGCTGCACGAAGCACGCCAAGATCTGTGTTGGGATTGGGATACATTTGCCAAGCCCACAGCCTCCTCTTGCTTGCATACCTCATTGCCCTAACACATCCAACTAAGTCTCCGCACGACTGTTCCGGTCGCGTTGGAGAAGCAACTCTGATTGATTTGTCGCATTGAAGAGGATCCGGGCCGTTGGTGATGCGGACCCCCTAATAGAATGTGTAATCAATATGCAGTGTGATACCCACAAAAAGGAGAGCGCCTGATCTCTGCTGAAGATAGTGTCGGCTGTGCACCCATCAGCCCCCATCTGTTATGTAACATTCGCTTTGACACCATCGTACCTGGTGTTATTTGATTCCTCCACGGAGAGACTGATGAAATTCACTGCATACCAAAACAAGACCCCAAAGCCCCTCACATTCAAAGAATACTCCGCAGAGGTACTGGTGGGATACCCAATGTATGTTGTCAGGAGACATCGAACCCCCCTATTTGAACTCATCGCCACGAACATGGCGAACCCAACTAACAGAGTTTCAAAATTTCAACCGCCAACATGATTGATTCTATCATGATTCTAAATTTATAATGTGAAATGTTGGTTCTTCATAGACCCCAATACAATGTGTCAGCCCAACAGGTGTATGCCTAATTGACGAGGAATGGCTCAGGGGTGTTGGCAGCGCTATCTATATTCATGCGATGCCATCTCCTACTAGCTGTCGAGTATGAGCGGTCATGTTCACGATTCCAGACGTCTCTTTACTCAGTCTCTATCGACTGAATGTCACTCTTTCTTACAGTCTAGCTATCGTTACTCTCATTCTTACCTTCCTTGCACTTACCATTTAATCATGTACCCTTCGAAGCCACTGAAGGCGTTATTCATCATTGCCAATCACATCATTGCAACCCACATCCCCTTCCATGCCATATATTCAGCCCAACTCTTTGGAGACAGCGAGCCAGACAGCGACGTCGGTGGCCTGGTGCGACGTGCCAAGCCAGGCGACACGAATATCTGGGACACAAAATCCTGCTGTGTGTCGGAGTGCCCCAAGGACCAGATCCAGAATCCCAAAGACTGTTCGGAATGTGTCAAATGCGGCAACGGCGAGAAGCCCGACCCGGAACAGCGGAAGTGCATCAAAGGCGACTGTGCTGAGTGCCCAAATGGCAAGGCCCGTGATCCAGCAGACTGCAAGAAGTGCATCACCTGCCCGTCCGGCCAAGCGCCGAGCCCCGACAAGACCAAATGCGTCAAGGATGACTGCGCAGCCTGTCCCAAGGACAAGATCCGGGATGCTTCCGACTGCAAGAAGTGCATCTCCTGTCCCAAAGACAAGGTCCCCAGCGCGGACCAGAAGGTCTGCGAGGAGAAGAAATGCATTACCTGCCCCAAAGACCAAGTCCAGGAAGGACCAGACTGCACCAAGTGCAAGAAGTGCGGCCCCGGCGAGAAGCCCGACGCACAACAGAAAGCCTGTACCAAGGACTGTGCCAAATGCGGCCCCAAGGAGATTCGAGATCCCAAAGACTGTAATAAGTGCATCAACAAGCAAAAGCGCTTTGAAGAAAAGCTCAAGAAGATGACGGATATGCGCAAGCAGAAGATGCGGGACTTGCTAAAGGACAGGAGCAAGCTCTTCGAGAAGAAGAGGGCTAAGATGCAGGAGAAGCACAACAAGAGCACCAAAGAAAAGGCGCCGCGACGGAAACAAAGCAAGCTACGACGTATGGTAAGTTGAACCCCCCCTATCACTGTTTTCCATCCTCTTGAGTCTTGTATCTGATACGATCCTGTTTCTCCTTGTAGGGTCGGTGTGTCACTCTGGTCCCCCTGGTCATGGGAGGCGGGTACGCCAATGATGTGGACGATCTCTTCGATCAGGAGTTTGTGGAAAGCGACGATATGCTCAAGTTCTGGCCCGAAGGCATGTCCGTCAAAGAGGTGGATAACTGGGTCGATGAGGGCACAGACTCATTCTTCGAGAGCGAGGCTTATCAGATGAAGTGGTTGGATAAGGGCCGGGAGAAGTCCAGCATCACGTTTGAGTACAAGTATCAACCTCCTTCGGGAATGGGTGGTGGGATCAAGGTTAACAAGCGCAACGCCAACGACGGCACCCGAGAGATATCTGGCGGCGCGTTTGAGCACAAATATGCGCCGCCGTCGGGTATGGGGGGTGGCATCAAGGTCGTCAAACGTGGCGATGACGATGTTGCAGATGGAGATGCTCTTGTTGCCGAGCCAAAGACGGGCGAATTGGACCTCGTCACTCGCGAAGGGACATGGACTGTCAGCGTCAGCTATGGCGAGAATGTGCCCTCTATGTTCCGTCGGCGGAGCGACATGGACTCACCTCCAGCTTCCACCACGGACTTGGTCGTGCACAACCCGCATCCGACCACAACAGCTCTTACTTCAGACCTGCAAGCTCGCTGCATTCCCTTCTGTCTGATTCCCATCTTCCAAGCCATCATGGGCTTATTGCGGGTGTTCGCCGGCATCGCGGTTAGAATCGGGCTGCGCGTTGCGGGGCGCGCGCTGCAGACGGGCATCAGGGTGTCCAAAGCTGCTAACAAGATATCCAAGGTGAAGAAGTTGGACAAAGGCAAGGAAATAAGCAAGGATGCGAACTGGAAGCGGTGTCTGCAGGGGCTCGAGCCGTGGTAAGGGGGGGCTTATACTTGAGTCATCTTTGAGATCGTGTTGATGATGACTATTCAGTACGCTCTACTGTATCTCGTGTTTATTTCAACTTGGGTGTCTTCGTGTCAGCGTTGAATAGGCTTTACCATGCCGTGTAAATTGGTACACGAGGCTTGGCAACATTGTTGCATGCAGTCATCTGGCACGCATCTTTCTCCCATTGGTGTTACTAGTCTAGTTTTTTTTCTTTCTCTCTTTTCCTTTTTCCCTAAGCGCAGACAACAGGGGGTGGATGCTGGATCTGGAAAGGGAAGAGTCATGGCCGTGAAATCATGGAGAGATAGTCTGCTGACGTGAGAATTTCACCGTCTTCACGATATGTTGGCGTGCGGCACAGCAAAGCTAGTTGCCTAAATTTAGTCGATTTAGTCGGTCGGCGCCGAAAAAGGGTAGGACCCCGGCCTTTTGAGCCAATGAGTCACCGGCAAATGTGGCCGACGATGTCGGTGCGCAATCTCATCTGCCCCGTATACTGCCCAAACGAGCATCGCTTCAACCAGACTTCTGCCCAACTCGTACGTTCCCGGCGGGCCTAGACTTAAGGCGTTGAACCAGCTGCATCCATATGAGAAGAATGTATAAAGACGGGCTCGTGGACCACAGTCCACGATGGAACTTTTCAATAGAAGTATATTGCATCGACGCAGACTAATCACTAATACGCCATTCAATGGCACGTTCTTTCGCTGAAATGGCCTTGTGCCTACTACTACTACTGGCGTTCCACGCCCACGAAGCTCTAGCCTCTGCCATGTCCACGACAACGGCGTATGTTGTAGTGACAAAAACCACCTCTCGTGACTATTACGCCGGCGCGACCTCGACCATCACAACCACGCGCACCGTCAAGTCGTACTACTCGCCCACGGCGCAACACCCCATCGCGACCTCGACGTACACCAACACGTTCCAAGACCTCGAGGTCGTCCAGCTGTACCTGGCGCCGGGCTCCATCGAGGAGTACAAGCTTGTCAACGACGGCGGGGTGGGCTCCGGCCTCAACCTCGGCGGCGACGGCGGCACCTCCACCTACTGGGTCGCCCCCGTCACCTACACGGCCCCGGCCTCGTGCCCCACGCCCTTCACCGTCAAGACCACGGCCACCATCTCCTTGTCCGCGTCGCAGACCGCGGACGTCCATCCTACTTCCTCCGCCACCCATACGGGCATTCTGGGCCCCGCGGTGACCTTATATCTCTCAGCGGCGCCGCCGGGTCCCGCGCCCACGACCGGCTTCGACTACAGCTACTATATCTCCGAGTGCCGCCAGCCGCCCTCGTCTTCGGGCTCGGACTCGGGCTTGGACCCGGACACCGAGATCTGCCTGCGCCGGTCCATCTGCATGACGTGGCGGCACTGGATCATCGTGCTGGCGACTGTCCTGCCCGGCCTCTTCGTCCTCGGCTTCATCGAGTCTTTCTTCTGGTTCCGGCAGCTGATGCGGGGCCGCCGCGCCATGCGCCTCGGCACCCTCTGCTGGACCTTGTGCTCGGGCTGGGTCCTCTGCTTCACCCGCGTGACCCCGGCGCGCGACGTCGCGGACCAGCCTGCCCTAGAGGAGCAGTGGAAGGCCATGTCAGCGGGGCAGAAGTGGCGGCTCTGGTGGAAGTGGGGGTTCCGGCACAGGTACCCCGTCGACCTGCTTGGACCGGACCCCAGGAAACAGATGGCGGGAGCAGGCGCGGTGCCTGCCGCCAAGGTCGAAGATGTGGAGGAGGGCGTTCAGGAGCAGCCGCAAGTGCAGCAGGTCCACCAGGCCCAGCAGCCGACTGCTGCTCCCCCTGCTGCCCCTGCTGCTTCAGCAGGGCGGTGAGATTTTGATTTGGTTTGAATGATCCGATTTATAATTGTAATGCCTAATGATAATGTACATATTTGGAGGACGTGATGAAACACGGAATGAGCACAGAATATGAACTACTAATTCCTCAATCGCTCGATAAATAGAGGCAATGAATGTGATTCCCTTTACATTTGGACATCCCACGTCACATTGCCGAATGCTTTATAGTCAGTAGACTTTTCTAAAGTAGACTCATCCGAGAAAACGTCTCAGCTAAACAAATCGTCAACACTCTAAATGCATTACTAACTCATTCGACATTCACCTATACTTGGATCAGAGGGCCCTGTGCAAGAAATGATTGCCAACTCTCCTAGAGCAAACCACAATAGGCCGCAACCAAGTCGATGGCCGCTGACTAAGTAACCCGTATTGAATAACGATGACGGATGATCCTAATTGCCCCTATCGTGTGCTGCGTGATTCGTGTTGTTCTGTAGTTCCATGATGCCTCTTTTCTATAATACTGTTCTAGAACAATTAGGAAAACCGCCTGGTAGTGAATGTAGCTGACCCATTGTATATATCAGACTATCCACCTAGGTGAGGGACGTTCTCTGTCCATGTAGTTAAAAATGCGTCGGAGGGTAGGAAATACAGCGATCTAAACATCTCGACTAGGAGAAAGACTCTTGCCGCAAGAAGCACAGCTGAAAGAGCGAATCCAGGAGACCAGAACACAAGAGTTCGGTTGAGTGGTGAAAGACTAGGAAATATATTTGGCGTTCTTCGCACAAAATAAGCCATAGTGTCAGAGGTCATCCAAATTAAGAACGGGAGCAGAGTAGTGGAAAATGATGATGCAATCCACAAATATCTCTCCGTTTCGTTTGGGAAATCAAAATTCCACACCAATAAATGAATGAGCCCTAAAAGCAGGCTCCCAAGAGTGCTTCCAATCGCGAATAAATTATGAGTGGGTACGAGGTCTCCTCCTCTTATGGTCTGTAACTCATTGTTGGGAATGAAGGGATCTCTAAATAGTGTGAGACTCAAACATTTTGCCGTAGGTATCTCCGCTATTGCCTTCATCTTATGTCCAGTCGGGAGACGACTTGCATGTATCATTTTGGGCGTTTTCACATCTTGTGGATGGTTGAATAGCATACAATAGGTAATAAAAGACAATGCAGCAAAGGACAATGTCGCTATTTCCAACGGCGATATTGGCTTTTGATGTATTGCCCTGACTGAGAGTTGGGCAATCAGCCAGATGACTTGGAGGATAGCTAGAGTCTTGGCAACGAAGTCACCCTTTCCCTTGTCGCTAAGTTCGTCTTCCGTAATGTTATGGAGCTTCGAAACGATCCCACACGATCTTGCATAATGTAATTGCGCAGCAGAAAGGACCCAAAGGTTGCATTTCATTTTCATTAATTTTGCTGCATGGGTGGGATTACACGTCGTGGGGAGAATGGCTTGCACTACAGTCTCGTTGTAGCTGTGGAATTTCCAAGTTGTTGCACCGAACGCATTGGATGCATTCACTTGGTTGAGCCTGAATTCTTCTTCTTCGTCATCCCAAATGTAGAAGATGCTTGGCGCCGACGAAGCTCTATCACGAGATACTTCAGTGGTCACTTCCCAAGGTTCTGCCCGCGGAGGAACTCCGATTTCGCTAGATTGGTAACCTTCGTGTAGCTGCATAGCATCCAGCTCAGTCGGGCCTTCTATTACATTGGCTCGTGTAAGCTGGCCAGAGCCTTGATGCAACAGAGGTAATGGAGTTGGAAGCGGCGCTACGCCATCTTCCCCGCAGGTTCGGGTCCGAGTTGCTTGGCTAGTTTGAAGGCTATCCAGCTCAATTTCAGTGGATTCAAATGGCATTCTTTGCTCGAAGGACATATCCTCGTCCGACGATATATCCGAATGCTGTGGACCGGACGTATCTGTTGGATTATGACCGGAGAGTGGCCGGGACTGTTGCGCAAAGACAGAGTCCGCATTGTCTGAGCTATTCTCACCGCTGTCGCGTGGAAGGGGCATGTCTTCGGGAAAATAAATGACAAAGCCCCCCATGTCGGCCAAAAAGGTATGTGCTAGGCTCCATGGCACTTCGTCGACATCGGCGACGCTCTTCAGGCGCGGATGATTCGTTCGTGCCGACCGAATACTAACCACAGCCTTGCCGAATATAAGCTCTGGTGCGACCAGGGTCCACAGCATCCATTTCACCTTTCGCCAAGTCAGCCATAGAGACCGACGTATCCACTGCGACTTGGTCTGCGGTGTGTATTGTGCTGGGATATTCAGGTGCAAGATTGACCAGCTGCAGAGGAACAAAATGGAGAGACAACTCCATACAATATCCAACGTGGATCGGACGTTTGCCGCAGCTACATATCCTCCCGCTACAGGGGGGAGGGTACAATTCGGATAGAAGCTGATCATAGCGCTCTCCTGTAGTATAGCATGCGTCTGAGCCGAGTCAGGTTATATCATAGATATCGGAGTTCGTCTGAGATTTGGTGATGCCTTGAGATTGTGCAGTTCAATTGAAATATTTCGGGTTGTGATGTTGGCACCTCGTTAAGGCAAAAGGAAAAGGATTTCCGCCTTTGGTGGGTGGTGGAGATTCTCTGTTGTTAGAGCCTACTAGTTGATCAGACATCTTGGGCCGCTGGTAATCTGTAAAGTACATTTGCATTCTAGAAGTTTCGCAATGCCGTGGTACAGCCCGTTTCCGCAGCACATATTGGGCGTCTTTGATTGGGTGCGAGTAGTAAGCCTGCTTGCTGGATGCCACCTCACCACACCATAGAGCCCGTAGGTCAATGAAAAATAGAAGGCTGCGGTCATAGCTATCAGAATTTCTCGTCCGTGGCGGTGGCTGGCAGCCTGGTGGGACCACTTCGGGAACACACCGCATGGTGGGCTTTCTTGCCACGTCAGCAGCTGAACGATTGAGTCGGTTGAGAGGCAGGCAGTTAATGTTGTTGTAGTATTTGTTTCAATACACGCTGGCAGCTGTTCCTTGTGGTCCCATCCACTACAAGTTGGGCGCTAGAGTTAGCCTACGCTGATTTTGGCTGGGAATTGGGATATGCTGGCTCGGCTACTGCATGATTTCGGCAGGCTGATGGCACGAATAACCTATCATTATTCCTATTAGATTCCATAGATTTCGGAGTAGTAAGAAGTAATTGCAAATGGCATTTCGAGTTCAATCTTTCCTAGGGGGCGGTGCTAATTATCATACATCACGTTTGGTGCTCAGATAAGTATATCCATTCTCCAAAAACATAGCCCATGCTCCTTTGGACATGGAGCCTTCGGCCTGAATGCATTCAAAGGGACATAAGTTGATAAATGCCTTAATAGTGCTCCCAGCTCTCCGGTGTCTTCTCCAGATCACAAGTCCGGTGTAGATAAAACATTAAAATGACTTCACACTAGTCCATCGCTAGCTGTATCTTCACACACATTTTTTTGCGACGAACTCGTGGACATATCCTTATTCACTTACCGGCGGATTTCAATGAATCGAATCGGGGTGAGCTCCCATTCACACCCTGGGTCTGGTCTTGTCCGCCCACGGAATCATGGGTCAAGTGGGACATCACAATTATACTTGTCTATAAAAATATTTGCTGTTGGCGATGTTCTTCTAGAGGAACCGAGACATGTCCGTATTCATATGAACCCTTGACCCAATCCTCCAATATCATGTTCAATCGTGCCCCCAACATTGAATGTCAGACACTATGTGTGATTTCAGTCTCTTCTAACTATTATCTTTAAGAGGTTCAGCAATCTATATCACACTAGGGGCCTAGCGATATTTTAGGGCATTTATTTGGTTCTTTTCTGTACATGTGATGAAACTACGCATAATGTGAGGCAGGGGGTGGATGGTAGTTCGCGTTATTATATATCTTGTAGCATGTGTGTCAATCATTCCTTTTATAATCTGGTCCAAGTTAGAAGACTCAATCTGCTTTCCTGCCATTGAGTTATTATTCGTAGAAGAGATGGTCTTGTATCACGTACTGTGCCTATTCCCCCCTTTCGTACCCTACTTTGAGGCGGTAGATAAGGAAGTATCGTGTAATCTGAACCAGTATAGCAGGGCCCTGCGAAGGTTACCCCACTCATTGGTTGTTTGGTCGAGTTGAACAGGCTGCGTTTGGTGTTGCTACATTACTTAATCCATCAAATATAGCACAACATGTGGTCATTTGAACCCTTGCTGGAAGTCTACAGTACACTTAGCTCATGAGCGTCTCATACACAACCAAGATAGCTGGTCAACAAGGAATTATATTCAAATGCCACACTACTTGCCGTCGGAGTCCAGATAACTTGTCCTAAGCCTTCTTCCATGTCCGTATTAAGTCAGGCCCTCTTTAAATAAATTTGGCTTACGAGGTCAATCAATCTGGCTTACGAGGTCGACCAATTTGGCTTACGAGGTTGATCAATTTTTATCCTCACGGAACACTTCCGATCTACAAAGTATGTGTCTCTATTCCAACACAGGCCAGATAGCGACTTACACTATTCTTCTCCTACAATCCGTACGTCGACAATTACCGGGCAACATCACAGCTATGAAGATTCAGTTTCTGCCAAGTCCCAGTTGAGTGAAAGGAACTGGGCCTCAGTCTTGGCAAAGTGGATGTATGAGCCTGTCAAAGTCGTAAGCCGTCAGCCAAGAATGCCAAGTCCTCCTTGGCGCAGTTTAGTCGGAAACCGGTTCCGAAGGCAGCGAGTATGGCGAGAGACGACTGCCAAGACAGACAAGGAGTGCTCGTTACAGCGGGAGACTCGTTTGACCATCCAACATCCATTTGGATGCAAGTGATTCTAGATTAGGAAAAGAGAATTTTGGGAAATGCTGACTTCGTGGCATACTATGTGTTTGTCTGTGTCACCAGTGGTGTTCAATAGATCACAATCTTCTCTCTCTCTCTCTTTTCTGTCCGGATCAACCAGGCTGGCCCAGCTAAATATTACGTGCCTGCGATCTTCTATGAGTGCAAGCCTGCTTACTGAGACACTTTTGAATACCCATTGTAGTTTTTCCTCAACAACAAAGTAGGCAGCGGTTAGATTCTATCTTCCTTAGTTTGAAGCCGACATGCAGCAAAGACTTGTGTCGATGGACTTGTTCACCATATCTATCTCGGGATTTGGTGTTGGACCGCCAACACCGCAACGATCCCAGTCAGTCAGCCAGCAGGATTCAAAAGGACCGAACCCGAACGGGGATTGCGTCGCGTTTCCCCTTCCCCTTGTTCCCATCCCCCATCTGCCTATAATCTATTGTCCGATAGGTTGGTGGAGATGTAAGCGTGCTAGATCTCGGGGCGCGGGACGCGGGCCACGAATTACTTAAAGACTGAGTGGCAGATGGCGTGATGGCGTGATGTCAGCAATTGGCATCTACAGCGCATTGCACATATTGTTTAGCGTATACAATGCTTACACATCTTTGCATACCGCACGTTACATCGTGGGAATCCTGCGAGACGATAACGATTATTGTATACACATTGGGAAACAAGATCGGGACATAGGTTTCTGGAAACACACCATTCATCTTTCGACCCTGGCGGGCGGCGTACGGGCGGGCGAGCGGAAGTTTCATGGATTATAAGCTAGCAACTAAATCGATTGATCCTGTCGCTCCCGAATGAACCAAACGTAACCAAGACCTGGTCTCTGGCAGCTTAGGCAGGCCCCCACGATATACGGTGGTATAGGCCTGTCCTGTATACTCAAACTCTATACTAGGGTTTCGCAGCAGCCACAAAGCTTAATTGAATATACATAACGTAATCCCGCTGTCTGAAACCGGTTTCCCGGCCGATTATCCACCAGTCGAGCGGCGAGTATATTGCTAGGGACACCCCTTGTTCTAGCCCAAATGGGTAAGATGTCCCGGATCGGGCCACTACCCGCACGCGGCCACCAGAAAGCTTATAGACACGTTCTGCCTTGGATTATGAGTCAAGCACACACGAACATACCAGATAAGACGATTTACTCGACCACTGCACTGTCGAGCAGAGTTTCATCGCCAACGGCGAGCATATTACCAGGCCCCCGGCCACTCCAAAGAGACTAGCAATTTAGCGGCATCGGGGCCATAAATGCCACCGAGTACAAGCCAGATGGCGACGCGTTACACTTACCGGGGATGATACCACAAGCAGTCGATGAGGCTAGCAAGATCTGTGTTCAGTCTACTGCCATCAAAGAGTTCTCCCACGTTGCTGTCTGCCTCGGTACACTCAGCAGTGTTGGGGGTAAAGTTGGTTATGGATCGGGAAGCCCGATGTATTGCTTCGTCGCCTTTTTGACGTACAGCATGGGTCGTTGGCGGCATGCTCCGTCGCAACTCGCCGCCTGCAGTCATGTTTACCGGACCTGGGCGGCCCGGCGCTCTCAGTGAACTCCATTGTTCATCATGTCCGTCACGGCCGCCATGCTAGCTGTGTCCCCGTTGATATACTCGCGTTCGGGTGGCTGCGTAGTATAACCTGAGAACCTCTGTGCATTGTGATGTTGTTGATGTCTTCGGTGACGACGGTTCGATGGACACGTCTTTGTAGATAGGTGGCCCAGCAAGGGTTCTTGCCATCGGCCATGTTTATCTCGTCGTGTGTGTGCACTATAGATCCCTCGATCGCATATGGGTACTCGGTGTAATAGCACGCAGCGTGTCATCATCAGTAACGCAATGCGTATGGACGACAATCTTGTTGATCTCCCCGAACCCTTACGATTATCGGCGTGCCATTCGTCAGATATACCATCATTTGTTGACCGGTGGCGGTTTAAGTGTTTACCCAAGTGACATGATTTGCTGAATGGAGACCTCGGTCTTTCTCTCGGCTGTCGCAAAGACCCTGGCTGGACCCTGGTTCTGTCTTTAGACAGCTGCCGGAATCGTCAACAAAATGGATTCGAGTTTTTATCTGGCTGCCAGGAAAAGGCTCCCGCGGCGATTTTGAACGAACAGCGAACAGAGCGAGTCATTGCGGCACTCGCGTTCATGCAGGGTGAGAGTCTGATAAGCGAAGGTTTGATTAGCACGTGTATGGTGCAGCTAAAATAGGCTACCGTATCTGCAGGACTCTGCAACGGGACACGGGTTGACAAGCTTGACATGATTGACTGGGAGCTGGGAGGGGAAACTTCGGCCGGGAATCTGAATTGGTCCAAGCCAACGGGAAACGTGGATCGCGTTATGGTTGGACGTTGCATGGAACCAGAAGCATTGACCAACCGGGGATCTGCATGAGGCAACGAGGCATCGCGAGAGTCGAGACGCCTTACCTTGACTCGCGTCACTCAGCAGGGGCCGGGGGGCTTGTCTACTGCTTGGACCGGGGCCAATATCCCTCCGGGCTCCGAACAAACAGTAGCTCCGAAAATACAAAAACGTCCCTCCACCGGGCCCACCCCCACTCACCAAGCACTGCTAAGCTTTCAGGATCCCTTCGCCAAGTGGTGCCTATGGTGCCTAGCCGCGGCACTGAGGTCTCAGAAACCCAGGGTCGGTCGCCAGGGTCGCTGTGCGACTCCTCTTATCCGTTGGACATGGCTTTTCGCTGAACGAAGGATGCGATAAGACCCACGGGCTGGCCTGTTTCTATCGTCGAGAGAATGCCATCGTAAGGTGAATCGAGAAGGACTATGGAGTATCCAGGGTCGCGAAAGGTGGGTGTAAACTCCGCTTTAGTATCAAGGGTGTGAGCGAGTGCGAAGCAGAGAGACAAGCCAAAACCAAAAAAAAACATGCCTCCCTTCAGATACGTGCCGTATAAATGCTTCGTCTGCCAAGTGTACTTTTGGTCGATGGCATGTTGAGTCCAAACAGCGAGTGTGCTTTGTCTTCTACATAGTTATCTTTCGCTTAACTCCTAACTCCGGCTTTCTACATTGGTTTGGAGAAGAAGCGTTGGAGAGGCCGATCCAATTGATTCATATGCGATCTAAGGTTTATTAGCTTCCGTGCCGTCTGAACTATCTCCCCTATTTTGAAAGTTCCAATTGTTTGTCACCGCTATACTATATACTAGCCTTGGTCCCGGCTTTTGTATCAAGCTATGGTTCCTGCGCCGTCCTCGCCGCAGCGCGACGGGCCAGACAGTGACTCAGCATCTGTCACACGGACAGCAGGTGGCAGGCGCAAACGCCGTCGTTCCAACGACGATCAGCCCGTCGCCGCCTGTGATCAATGTCGGCTGCGCAAAGTCCGCTGCGATAGATCCGTCCCTTGCGGCAACTGTAGGAAGGCCAACGTCGAGTGCTCCTCAAACCTGTCTGGCAAACGGGTCAACCATACGAAGCAACTGCGCGACGACTTCTCGGTCGTACTCAAGCGGCTGGATCATGTCGATACGACCCTCGCCGCACTGACCAAGTTCATCCACCAGGTCGCCGCCCGACCTGGCTGCGCCCACCATCCAAATGCACAGTCTAGTTCCTCTTTTTCTGTCGACGACCCGGTACCGCTTCCAACCCCCGAGTTGCTGGACTTTGACCACCATCCCAATACTCCGGCATCGTCTGAGTACTCCGTCTCAGAAAACCCCGCATTCGACACGGTCGAGTCCTACGAAGGCGGGGAGCGCATTTACGGGTACCCCGCACCTCGAGTACTGATCAAAGCTCTGTTACGGCAGGCAGCTGGGCCTCTCCTTGAATCCGAGGAGCAACAAAATGGCGGAGGAGAGACCCACAGCAATGGCAATGGCAATGGCGGCGGAGAGACGACGTTCATCACCGGCGCCCTGAAGGATCCGTGTGTCAGGGCGACACTTCAGAAGAAGCTGGATCAGTTTCCCTTCCTCTCGCGGAGACCCGAAGCCGCGGTGATGAGCGACACGAACCCCATTACCACGCCACCGCGTCTCATGTGCAACCTCTTCATAGAAGGCTACCTCAAACACATCAACCCGCGCACGCCCATCTTTGACGATGCCGAACTTTGTAGTGCCATTGATGCTCACTATAGCGAAGAGTATCCCAGGGAGAACAGTGCATGGGCTCTCATCATCAACAATGTTGTTCTGCTGGAGCTTGGCCTAGAGATACAAGCAACTCGCGTTTCTCATTCCAACTCACGTGGTATGAATGATGACATTCTGCCTTCTTTTCTGAGAAATTGCGACCGGGCTATTGGAAACCTCAATACTTTCATGGTGCCCAACTTGGCCAATGTTCAAGCGCTCATGACTTTGGTATGTACAACTTCCTCCAATGAGTGCCTTATTGAGGGAGAATTTTACTTGCATACTGACTGACTACCGTAGACACTTGTTGCTCGAGAGTTTTACAGTCACAATATCGCCCAGAGAGTGTGTCAAGCCGCATGTCAAGCTGGTCGCACATTTGGTCTCCACCGCTCCAAAGCGCAGCTGTGGGGGGAGAGAAGCAACTCGGACGAGTCGGACACGATTCGGCAGCGAGTTTTCCAAGTTCTCTACACCATGGACAAGCAACGTGTCTTCATGACCGGTCTACCTTGCGATCTTCACATGTTCGATTCAGACCATCGCCCGTTCAGCGATGCCGCTGGTCAATTGGCCAACCTTTGGGAAGAGATCTACCTGAAGCTGTATACGTCGAGAGCGGCCAGGGCTAGTGCCGAGTTACGCGCTCGCCAGGTGCAGCAACTCAGCAGCTCTCTGGATCGATTTGCCCAGAAGCACGGCAACTCCATACCTTCATCTCCAAGCAGCACTGAGGATCTCGACCCAGCCAAGATCGAGCTGGTATACGGGTTCCACGTGTCGCAAGTCCTCGTCTTGCGTTGCGATCGGCGCAATGAGAAGAGTCAAGAGACAATGCGCGCGCTTGCCCGAAAAAGCCTCAATCTGCTCCTCATGGTGTGCAAACCACCACTGGCGACGCCACGGCTGGCCTTGCTATCTAGTATCGTGGGTAACTACCCAATGGTGGCGTTCTTTGAGTTGGTGTCCTACCACCTCGCTGGGCTGTTCAAGACGGGGAAGCTCGACGCAACCGCCCAGGCCGACATCTCGCTTCTCCGTGATGTGTGCGAGCACCTGGAGATGCCTCAACATGCGAAGCTCAACCATATCTTTTACACTCGTTTGAAGCTAGGATTGGGTTGGGCATTAGGCCTGCTGGAGGGTGTGGGTGAAGCTCTCGCCAATATGGGAGCCAAGATCAAGCCTAACACTGACATTGACCGGCATTCTAGGGCATCGTCCATATCCCACACCAAGAACCCTCCGAGCCCTACGATGCCTGAGCTCCTCGGTGGATGCCCCATCCGCCTGCCCTCGGCCGACCACCAAAGCCAAGGACACTCCTCAAGTCTACCGCCATCACGACCGGGTGAAACAACGGACTTCGGTGCCGCGGTCGGGCTTGCAGAGAGGACGGGTTTCGGCTTCTTCACTCCCATCTTGGAGGGCGCCGATCCCATCGATTTGACCTCGAGGCCCCTGTCGCCTTCGGGCTGTGACTTTGCCCCGCCGGCGTCGTGTTCGATGGCCACGTCGCAGTCGGAGCTGGCCTCTGATTTCATGACGGGAAGCTCGGATTGGGGCAATTTCAACATGGAGTATTTCCAAGGCAACTTTGGGCAGGGGGCATGTTGGTCGTAGATTCTAATTGTATTTATTCCAGTATTGAGTGCCGCGGCAGCTCGTACGACAGGGCAATGATAATGAGACATGTTAGATAGTCATGACGACTATTTAGATTATGAACTAGTATGAATGGACAATGGAAATAGTGTGTATATAAGCGAGACAGATATATATCAAGCTCAAGTCTATCTCTTGAATCAAGAAGTTCTATTAACCAATCAATAAGGGTACATTTGTCCTTCGCATCTCTCTTCTACGTACAACACTCACCTTAGATTTTAACCCCACAGTTCCACCACCCCCACCAGATCCCGAGGTCCTGGGTCGCGATGATGTGCCCGCGGAAATGCGCGATTTCGCTGCGCCTCATCTCATCACAGGAACCTGCCGATTACGTACCACGGCAGGTGTTACTTCGATCCGACTTTCTGCAACGATCAAGGCCCACGTCTAAAATGGTGGGGAGGAATCTGGAGCCCCATGATCCGTCTTCCCGGCGCCATCCACTCTGCGGCACAATTAACGGGCTACGGACGCACGAGGCGCGCGCCAAAGCTCGTGACTTCAGATGATGGTCTTCCTCAGTAGCTTTCCTACATCCATACCCATAACCCGGGTCATGAATTGAGGAAAGTCGGTTCTCTGGTCTGAACAGTGGGAATAACTAAAGAGAGTTATCTGGCTCTTTGGCTATGGCGATTGATCAGTACCTGTGGCTGAGGAACGCGCTTGGCACTTACCTGGCTGGAACGATGATAGAGGAATAACACACGAAACGTTTCTATCATTCTCTAAATAACTCAGATTTGGTGTAGCAGGATCCTGTAAGAACAGTTCAACTATTCGGGTATTCAGTTGTTCTGCTCATATGGATTGCGGTACATGTGGTTATTCCATTGTCATGTTTGTCTTATGCAGTGATCCCAATATCAACATTTCTGGTTTCATTCGCTTATCACTCGATTGAAATTAAGGCACCACGCAGACACATACTGCGGTCTCTGGTGGACAATAGGGTATCGATTTTCGTGTTGACAGTCATCACGTTTTGAAGTCGCAATAAAGTTATCAGCTCAATCTATCGGGCCGGCCCGTCAATAGGCTAATGTCAATGTCAATGTCATAACTAGTGGAAGCTTGATACGGAAACTATCGGATGAAAAAGCGAAGCCAATCCAAGGAAACCCTAAACCAACCCCTCACAAACGTGCAATCTGCCTTCATACCCTGGCCGTAGGATCCAGAAAGAACCCCTTGCTCGACTTCCCCGCTTCAGTCCATGCCGACCGATCCTTCGCCTTGAAGACCGTGTTCGTCATCATGGCCAACTGGAAGGCCCGATCAGCCCTTCGCCGCCGCTTCCCCACCTCGGCACGATATGCCTCGTACTGGGCCTCCGGCAACGCCGCATAGAGCGCCCGCGGCGTGACCCCGATGACGATGCCGCCCTTCTGCCCGAACCCGAACGACGTCAGCATGAACGCCTTGATCCCGCCTCCTCCTCCGCTGGAGACATCGAGCGCCGCGGACGGATACAGCAGATGCGGGAACGCCCGAAGCGCCCCGTCCACGTCGTCGGCGTTGCGGTTTCCCGGGACCACGCCCGACTCGAGCACCTGCAGACACCCGTTGAGCATCCAGGCGCCCGCGGCGCCCTTGGGGTGGCCCGTGAGGTACTTCTGGCACATGACGAGGAGCGGGTTCCCGAGGGTGCGGCCCAGGTGCGTCATCTGATCGTTGATGACGGCGCTCTCGTTCTTGTCGTTGGCTTTGGTCGAGGTGCCGTGGAACGAGGCGACGCCCACGTCGTCGATGCCGAGGCCCCATGCGGCCAGTGCCGCGCGCAGCGGCGCGATGGAGGAAGTCGGGTCCAGCTGCCGCAGGCTGTCGCCGTTCCACTTCCACTTCGCGTCGGCCTTGCAGCACGCCGAGGCCGACTCGATTAGCTGCTTCTGTTCATGCGTCCCGCTGCTGCTCGCTAGTTGCGACAGGCGCCAGTGCTCAATGGTGGCGATCTCATGCTCCAGTTGGGACCGGCGATAGGCGATATCCAGGAGCGGCGACCGGGAGATCGATGATGCCTTCTCTCGCGCGGCAGTAAGCACACCCTGGCCGGGTGCGGGGACAGATCGGCCAATCCCGTCGCCGGCCATCTGGGTATATGCCACGACGCCGTAAATCGGCAGGCCCATCTTGAGAGCCAGCTCTGCATTCATGACGAGCTGCACGCCGCAGCCGGCGCCCTCGACGAAGCCCGCCCGCGACGAGGCGGTCGGCCGCGAAGCTTGGGACGGCAAGCGACCCTTGGCCGCGTCGGCGTCACCGTGGAGAGTGGCCTTCATGTTGCTAAACTCGTGCGACATCTCCTCGCGGAGGTCGTCGGATCCGCCGACAAGAGCGACCTTGACGCGCCGGGACCGGATGGCCTCGCACGCGTTGTCAAGGGACTCGACGGCGGTGGCGCAGGTACCCGTAGGCGTCTTGATGGGACCCGTGGCGCCTAGTATGAGCATGTTGGTCCACGCCGCCATCGAGTTCAAGAAGGTCTCCTGGAGGATGTCGCCCTGGACGGGCTCGTCGCGGTAGCGGCCGCGGTACATGGCGCGCGCGGACTGGAGCGAGCCGGCGCCCGTGCCGACGTAGTTGCCCAGCTCCGAAACGTGGATGTGATGGTACAGCTCGAAGGGGTCCTCGATGCCCGCGCTCAGCAGGGCCTCGCTCGCGCAGCAGAGCACGTACAGTGTCATCGGGTCCACTTGCGCCACGATGTCCTCTGGGATCCCGTACGTCGATGGGTTCCAACCTTTGGGGAGCTGGGCTGCCACCGCGTTATGACCACTGGTCGACTTGGGGACGAGGAAAGTAGCACCCGACTTGATGACGACGGTCCAGTTACCGTCCGAGGAATCATCGGTCGCCGAAGCGGAGGGGAAGATCTTGACCTTCTCCCCGTGGCGGAGCTTGAAGGATTGCGCGATGGTCGCCGAGGTCTCGAAGGGCGGCAGGTCATGATCCAGCACTACCTCATGAAGCAGCTCCTTCTTCGAAGGGTCATAGCCATCCATGCCCTCAGGCTCGATGTTGCGAATGCCCGAGTGCTTCATGATGTACTCCCCGTAGCGGGCGGCGAGGTCGGCCTCCTCGACAGGTTTCCCCGACTCCGCGTCGACCCAGCCCACGTAGGGCTTCCCGTCAACGGGTCCGTCGTGGTGCTTGATGAGACCCATCAGCCAGGCCATCTCGGTGAGACCGTCTTGGTTCAGCTTGCCTTGGCTCTCCATCTGCCATCGTGTGCGAGAGGAGCCCCAGGGACCCAATTCGGAGAAGCCAACAACGACTACGGTGCGGCTCAAGTCTACCATACCGGTTAGATTTTCCAAACCCGCTGTCATGCTCTGGTGAGAAGACAGCTTCGGGAATCCTTGAGTGATGTTGGAGCGTTTAGCTTGCTGTGGCACAGACTTCTTCTTAAGTGACACCTCGGGTGACGAGGCGGGTTTCAAGCCCCGGACGACCGCGTCCTGCCTCTGTCTCTCTGCAACGATGGCTTGCCGTTCTCTTCGTTTGCCTGTGACTTCTTCCCGGATGGCCATGATCTCCTCCTTGAGCTTGGGGAATCCCACAAGACCTCCAGAAATGTCGGCGTAGACAGGCTCCGAGTCTGACTGGCGGATGATGACAGGGGAGAGGAGGGCCAAAATATTGAACGCCATCTCGCTAGCAGTGAAGGTCATTACGCCGAGTTTCTCGATACCCTCGGCGACGATGTTGTTGGCGCTCATGAGACCCGTGCCTCGAGTCCAGCCGATGACGGCCCCTATAACGGAGAGGTAGTCGCTCCAGCGCTCGGACTTGTACCGATTGAACAGCGTCTCTAGTCCAATCTTGGACTCGGAGTAGAGCCCGTCTCCGCCGAAGTCGCCATGGTTGGGCGACAGCGGCAGGACCAGCGTGGTGGGCCTACCGGTGTAGTGCCTCTTCTCCTTCTGTTGCTTGATGCAACCCATTAGCCGCAGCACATTGGTCAGCATGGCTCGATGCGCCATCTCGGAGCGTGCATCGATGCCGTCAATCTCGCGGCCGGGCTCAGGAATCGCGGCGAAGGGGATCACGAAGTCTAGGTCGGCCCCGAGACCACTCTTGCCACTGTCATCATAGATGTGCGCGACGAGGTTCTCGACGTCCTTCTTGCTCGCGGCGTTGAAGGGGAGCAGGATGAGCTCGGAACCTCGAGCCCCGACTTCCTTGTAGAGCTGCGACATGACAGACCCAGCCGATGCGGGTGTACGGCTGGTCGTCACGATGACCCTTGCGCCTCCGGACAAGAGGCCACGGACAACCTCGATGCCGATGGAACCGATGCCGGCCCCGGTCACGAGGGCGGTCTTACCGGCGTAGGTGATGCCAGATGTGTTACCCACGAAAAGGGCTTCGAGGTAGATCTTGGTGAGCTCGCTATCGTATTGTCGCGATGATGATTGGCTCAAATAAACATAGCTGCTGCAGGGCCCGCCATGGCGAGTAGAGCTGACGACGTCGAAATAGGACATCTCTTTAGCTTCTGAACCGTAATTCTTCCTGGGCTCTTCCGTATAGCTGATAGACCCATTCTCGTCGACTGATGTGTGGGGAGCCATAGCTTGTTGGAAATATCGGAAGACGGGAGGCGGCGGAGTTGACGACACTTCCTTCTCTGCAATTATCGCTGGCTTGGCAGTAAGGAGCTCTTCGGCGGTCTTTTTGTTGCAGAGTCGCAGCATCGCCTCCAACTCAGCAGTCCACCTGTTCGTCAGAGCTTGCAATTGCTCCTTCGATACGGGCGGTTGGCCGCTAAGGAGGATCCGCTGTGCGTCTTCCCGGACCCAGTTCCACCACGATGAGTAGCGTCGCTCCTTCTGGGCGTCGAAGATCCCCTGGATGCCAGTCAGGAACTCATCGTCAAGCTCTGCATAAAGCTTGTCGAGCTTGTCTTGGAGGTCGCGGTTGAGCTCGCCGCCCGTCGATGTTGCATCCGGGCTAATTTCAATGCCGAGGTGCTGAGCAAGAACATTGAGCTGTTTCCGGAGAATGTCATTCTGCTCAGTCTTTAGTGCCTCGAGACTGGCGTTGTCGACTTGCACCACGGCGTTCTGCGTGGCCCCCTGTGACGCTCCTCCACCCGATGACGATGGTGTTGGAAGGGTGATCCCCGCATGCTTGGTATAACGCGTGACGGCGACGTCGACTAGGGCATGTGCTTGGCCCACGTCCGCTAGACGGGAAGGCGGCTCTATTGTCACACAGAAACATTGGACAGCGACTCTGCTGCTGGGGCCTAGGCCCCAGCGGGATGCCACGTAGGTCATCAGCTCGGTCTGGCCGAAACCTGCAGGCAGCTTGGATGATACGAAACGCTCAACCAGTCGCTTTGACGAGGCCCCGAGTTTCCCAGAGAAACCAGAGGCGAGCTTCTCTCCCAATGTCTGTATCCCCGTGCTCTCACTCCCATCGGGGAGATCCCCAAACTCGGCGGCGAGATCGCCAATGAGTTCATTCTGAAGGGTAGACTTGCCTGCTCACGAGATTAGCTCACTAAACAAGATCTATCTGCCGTGTAACCGTGTTGCACTTACCTCCAGAGAGACCCTGGATTGTTTCACTGACCGGCACTTCATCAAATGCCCGCCGCAGCTTCTGTGCTACTAGTGTAAGGATGATATCTGTTGGCGACAGGTCCTTGTCGACAACGGAATCCGGGGCAGTAGGAACTGGCACAATGGAGACCGAAGGTGCCTCGGCGACTTTAGCAGGTGCGGGATTTGCCTTGACGGCCGGGGCCTGTGCAGGAGGTGGTGTTGGTGCCTCTGATTTGGACGCAGATGTAGAGGCGCTCTCTGCCTTGGCGGGCATGCTCTCGTCATACTCGAAGTAAATCTTTCGAGCATCGTCTGGGTTGTTGATGTTGAGGTACTCCCGCTCGACGGATCGGGCCGTGTCCCGCTGCATGACAAGCGCCTTGGCCGACTTCTTGGCCATGTTCGCCAAGACATTGGCGGGTCCGATCTCAATCAGGCGCTCGACATTTCGGTCTGAACTCAACAACTCCTTTTGTGTATCGATCCTTTGAATCTGGTTAAAAGCATACCCAAACATACGTCATGACACGATGCTTACCATTGTACTGGAAAGGCGAACTGATATCTGAACAGGCGGTAGTTGGGTTAGTAGCCGCGGCAGAGGAGGGGAAGGGAGGGAGCGTACGTCAAGAGTTCTACTAGCAGATCATATGCTATTTGCTGTGATGATTTCTTCTCCTCTACTACTGGCTCGGTGGCATGTGTGATAAGAGTCATGGTGAAAGAATAGGAAGTCTGGAAGAGCTATCTGCTCAACCAAAATGTGCAAGTTTTAGAATAAAAGATATCAGAAATCTTGGGAAACCAACAAAAGACGCTTTTGAAACAACAATTTACGGCATATGTAGCTCTCTGTGACGATAGAAACGTACAGTGCTCAGTATCATAATCACCAGAATTGAAAAACTATGGAAACTACAGTCTTGGGCAGATTCTTGAGATATACACGACTACCTCCACGAAAGATACCATAATCTGTCTTCGAACAATCTCCCAAACACGCAAACACCAGTCTCGCCATCAAGCCAACACCTCCCGAATCCGATTGCAATCGTTAACCACCGGACCCAAACTGCCAGCCCCGCGAGCGAAGCAAGAAGCCCCACCGGCATCAAGACGAGTCTTGGGCGGCGAGTACCGAGACAAAGACAAGCTTTCCGAGCGGATCATCAACTCACGCCAACGGAGGAAACAAGCTTTCCCGGCGGATACTTCCGTGTTGCCTAGTCGCATGTCAAGTCTCGGCGTGGTGAGATGCGACTAGGTCGGCCAAATCCCGCCGGGTCTCGGGTGCCGACTCCCGAACGGCCGCAACCCCTGGGAATCTGCCAGGTTGGACGAGATAGGGGCATTTTCGGGGATACTATGATCAAATTTGAGATTGGGCTAGCCATAGGCGGTTTGGATATAAGCATGGACGACTTGGTAAGAAAGTTCAAGATAACGCAAGATACTCATTCCTGCACCCAGATAGCCCCATTCACGATGCCTTCTGCTACGACTTCTCAAGCCAACGGCTCCAATGGCAACAATGGTACCAAAGCGTCCCTGGGTGAGGTCCTTCATGTGATTGATAGCCGCACTGGGCAGCACCTTGCCCTCCCCATTCAGCAGAATTCTATCAATGCCACGGACCTGAAACAGTTGAAGGCGCCCAAAGATGCAGAGCACCCAGAGTACCAGAATGAACAGGGTCTTCGAGTCTACGACCCTGGCTATTCCAACACTCTGGTTAGCGAGAGCAAGATCACCTACATGTGAGTCCGCGGGTCCACTTCAAGTGCCCACTCTATCCCCTACCAATGCTAACACGAACAAGTGATGGCTTGGAAGGCACCATTCAGTACAGGGGCTACTCGATCCACGACATTATCGGAAAGAAGAAGTTTGTGGACCTGTCCCACCTGCTCATCTGGGGAAATTGGCCATCAGCAGACGAAGCCCGGACGTACCAAGAGCGTCTCAACAATGTCCCGCTGATTGACGAGAGTGTGTTCAATGTTATTCGGTCGTTCCCGAAGCATGGCAGCATCCTAGGGATGATGGTCGCCGGCCTGAGCGCGCTTCAGAGTTCCCACATGGATGCGATCCCTGCCCACGCCGCCAAGAACCTATACATGGGACAGCCGCAGAACGTGGACGAGCAGGTCATCCGTGTCCTGTCCAGCCTGTCCATGATTACGGCCGCGGCCTACTGCCACCACACCGGGCGGGAATTCACGCCCCCGAAGAAGGACTTCTCCTACGTGGAGAACTTTTTGCTCATGACGGGCAAAGTCGACCCTGCCACGGGCGTGCCCGACCCGCGCTACGTGAGCGCCATCGAGCGCTTGTGGACGTGTGTCGCCGACCACGAGATGACTTGCAGCACCGCGGCCTTGCTCCAAACGGCGTCGGCACTGCCCGACGTCATCTCCTGTCTGATCAGCGCCATCTCGGCGACGTACGGGCCCCTCCACGGCGGTGCCATCGAGGTCGCGTACAAGAACATCGAAGAGATCGGGTCGGTCGAGAACGTGCCCGCCAAGATCGCCCGCGTCAAGGCGGGCAAGGAGCGCCTCTACGGCTACGGCCATCGCGTCTACCGGGTCACCGATCCCCGCTTCACCTACATCAAGGAAGTTCTCGACGAGCTGTCCGAGGAGGCCGGGAAGGACCCCCTTCTCCAGGTCGCCTTCGCGCTCGACCGCGCCGCCACCGAGGACGAGTACTTCATTTCGCGCAAGCTTCGGCCCAATGCGGATCTCTTTGCGGCCTTCGCGTATTCGTGCCTCGGCTTCCCGCCCGAGTTCATCCTGCCCATCTCGATCATGTCCAGAACGCAGGGCTTCATGGCCCATTGGAAGGAGGCTATGGGTATGTTCTACTATTTTCTGGAAGAAATTTCTTTTTTCCATCTTGTGCAATTGCTGACTGATAATACGACAGAGGGTTCTCCTCGCATCTGGCGTCCGGGCCAGAAATACACCGGCGACCTGAACCAGAAGGAATAGTGGATAGCGTCGCAAGAGGGAATAATGTTCAACCAATCAGATGGCCTAATGTTCATCTAAAACACTAGTATGGAGGCTTTCTGGCCAATTATACAACACGGAGTTTTAGTCCACTCTGGTAACTTTGTCCAGCGTCTCAGGGGCAGCTTTTAGTTCACGTGGCATTATCTACCTAGAAATCTATATCATAAATTGTGTTATATATCATGATATCTGAAACTATTGCCATTGCTAGTCCCAATACTAAATAATGAGCCTGATACTAGTTGGAAATCTTAGCGATGTTTGCATGATATCAGCGTTGCCCATATTGGTATTATTGCCACCAACTAAACGTTCTTAATGGAATCTCACAAATAGTGCAACGATCACTGTGCGAATAACAAGAATGCAGTAGAAGATTTAGACATAGCACAAGTCGGTTCCACTGTTGAGGGTGCAAGTGGGCTATCATTCGATTCCTCTCATCCTTCTAAACTAGGCTCTCCTCACTTACTGAACAGATCTATGTACTCGCTTGTGGGCATAGACTCAAATTCAGGCTTGTCAAACGTATTCATGATACGATCAACCTCCTCCTTCGAAAACATCAGCCCCAGGTTACGGACAGCTTTCTGTCGCACCATCGGGTCCGTTTCGTCCCCACGCGCCGGATGGCCGAGCGGGAAGTCCTGCCACGTCTTGACCGTCGACCCATCTTTCAAAAGGATTTCGATGGCGCTGCCCACGCTGCGGATCTCCGGGTTGTGGTAGTCCCGCGTCATCTGGGGGTCTTCTTCCATGCTGATGAGGGACCGCAGCTTCTCGACGCGCGCGTCCGTGGCCCAGGGGCTGTCGTCCTGGTAGTCCTCGGTCTCAACCTCGACGCCGTTCTTGAGCAGGACGACAGCGAGCATGTAGCGCAAGCAGTGGTCGCGGTCGGCTGCGTTGTTGAGGGAGCCCCGCTTGTTGATGATGATCATGGCCGCCTCCTGCACCCGCACGCGGATGCTCTTGATATCCACGAGCGGGTCGAGGTTGCGCTTCTGTAGCTCCTTGCTCGCCGTCATGGCGGCCTCCACCGCGGTCAGACCGTGGCCCTCGGCCGTGAGCACCTTGAAGATGACGTTCTCGACGACCCAGGTCCCGAAGGGCTGGGGGAGCTGGAAGCCCTGGTTCTTGTTCAGCACCTCGTAGAACCCCCAGCGCGCCGCCGTCAGGGGGGTGCGGATGCCCGGCTGTCCCGCCCGCGCCAACCCTGCGAGGTGGACGGCGCGCATGCAGGCGTCGCCCGCGGCCCAGCCCTTGCGCGGGCCCGCGTTGGGCGCCTGGCGATAGATGCGCAGGGGGTGGCCGTCAACCCAAGCGTGCGAGACGGCGGAGCGGGCCTGCTCACGGTCGAGCCCCATCATCCAGGAGACGACGGCGGTGGAGCCGACTTTGACCAAGATGGTGTGATCGAGACCCACGCGGTTGAAAGCATTGCGAATTTGGAAGACGCCCTGGATCTCATAGGCTTTGATCAAGCTGATCAAGACAGTCTTGATGGTAATGATACCGTCTTTGTTGCCCTTTGCCAGGGCCTCTCTTGTCAGCACATCTGCTGTTGCCAAGATCGCTCCCAGGTTGTCTATCATCTGATTAGCTAACAGTGCTTGCTCATTGGCAAAATCGTAAGCAGGAACATACCAGATGGGTGGCCCCACTCAGCACCAGCAAAGGCGTCATTGTGGTCAAGGTATCGAATCATCGCACCCATGTTGAAGGCACCTTGCAGCAGATCCAGGGAATAGCTTGTCCCCGGTAGTCGAAACCCCCCGGGGACTGAAGTTGCCCCTTCCAGGATAGGCTTGACGAGGGCGGTGCATTCCTTGCTCCTGGCCAAGCTCTCTATGGCGACGCCCAGGGAGTCGATGAGGGCCAACTTGCTTCGGGCTAACGCTGGCTTGGATACAACTTCATAATCGTAGACGTAGTTGACGATCAGATCGATGATCTCGTCATACGGTCTCTCCGAGTTATCGTCTGGCTGTGGAATAGACATTGTCGCTTAAGGTTGTCGTCTTCAAGAAGCTTGGTTGCAAGAGGGAAACAAACTGTGATGCGAAGCAATTCTACCTTACATGAGCTCATAAAATCACCTATCTGGTGGCTTGATCATACACTCAGTTGCTATGGAGGCTGGCAACATGGTGGTGGTGAGTGGGGTAGTTGGGGTAGGTTCGGTGTTCGGCATGCGGTCCCGTTCACGGCTCGCTTCTCGGCGCCCGTCGTCCGAAACCAGCACTCGCTGAGGCTCATTTGCGGTACGGTCCGTATCGTGTCCCAATCTTTCGCGAAAGTCTAAATGGGTGGTTTTCGAAAGGTCGCGAGAATCGCATTACAGCCGGGACCGTGTATCAGTTCCGGGGAGGGTGTCCCGTGGTAATCGGGAGTATCTCGATCGCGTCCGGAATTCGCCTCTGTAGCATTGGTGCCGAGTGAGCGTGAACAACGCGCGGCCAAAGCGACAGTCTCTCTTATCGAAACAATTAGATGCTAGTTTCATCGAAGTTCTAGATTAGATAATGATAACAAGTCGACGGAATAGAAAGCATATCCCAATAAACCCCCTTCATCTTCATGATCCAGACAATCCCCCTATTCCAGTCATAGACAGCTTAACCGCTCAACCCATACTGGATATATTATCTTTTGGAACTTTGCATATCCATTCAAACAAGATCTCTCGGTTAATCATATCCAGTTGATGCTGAGATTCCCTATTTTCGATCTCAGGGGCTTGCACCCATCTTGAACATACGAAGTGTGATTTGCCTATCGTTTTATTTCATACGCAATCAGATATTCGTTTTCATTTTCACCTCCTCAGTATTCTATCATACACACTTTCCATCATGGCCAGCTCAGACGAGAACACTTCGTCATTTGACGAAGTATTCAGAAGCCCAGGGATGCTTGCGACTCCTGGTCTCATGACCCCTGTGACTCCGGGGAACCTGGCGGCATTATCCGTCAGCTACCAGTCCGTCCACTTTAAGCTTTCCGTGCGTCCTTCGGACGTGACACAGCTCAGCGAGTATCGACGAAGCTATCTCTCCTCATTAGAGCAGATAGGAGAAGGCCACAACGATGGCGGCAAAGTGTCTCCCTCTTCAGCCGCGGCCTTGGCCTTCGGCCTCTTGGACCATATCCTAACCAGTCGCGGCCCCATTGGCATCATCAATCGCCTGTTTAGCGCTGTCCGATCCGAAATCATGCACGGCGAGGAGATACACTGCTTTCTGGCTGGGCTGAACGAAGGCGCCACTACACGGAAGTCCATTCTACGCACATACATGGTACTCGTCGCCAGACTAGCCATCCCTTTACCATCAGCTCCCAGTGCGCTCGTGGGTACATCCAGAAAGGATGATGCCAATCGGATTCTAATGGCATTTGGAGGCCAAAGTTCTTCTAATCCCAATTGCGTCGAGAACGTAGCGGAGCTTTACTCAATGTACCAGCCTCTTCTGGCACCTCTGGTCGCCTCTCTGAGTGATGTACTCCGCACACTCACCAGCCACCGAGATACCAAGGCGTTCTACCTGGGACGAGAGATCGACCTTGTGGCATGGCTCGAAGACCCGGCCAAGCGACCCAGCAAGAGCTTCATCGCCGGCGCGGCGGTCAGCTTCCCCATCATCGGGATCGAAGGGCTGCTCCACTACTACGTCTTGGGGCAGATGCTGGGAAAGACACCGGGAGAGTTGGCCCAAAGCCTGAAGGGCACTACGGGCCATTCTCAGGGTATTGTGCTTGCCGCTGCCATAGCGAAAGCGCACGACTGGGAGTCCTTCTTCGTCGAAGCCAAGTGGGCGGTCGAGCTCTTGTTCTGGATCGGGTTCGAAAGTCAGATGGCGGCGCCGCAGTCTTCTCTCAGCCCCGCCATGGTCAATGACTGTGTCAATGGTGGCGAGGGTGCTCCTTCGCACATGCTGCTGGTACGCGGTATGGCCAAGGCAGTCTTGGAGGGTATGATTATTGCAGGCAACAAGCATCTCCCAGAGGAGGAGCGCCTCTACCTTTCCCTCATCAACAACCCCACAGACCATGTTGTCGCCGGCCCACCCAGAAGCCTCCGAGGCTTAGTTCTACGATTACGCGAGATTCGGGCAAAGGACGGCCTAGATCAGAGCCGCATCCCCTACAGCAAGAGGAAGCCAGTCATTGCCCTCTCGTTCCTGCCGGTCAGCGCACCGTTCCACACCCCCTATCTGCAAGGGGCAGCAGACAAGGTTGCCGCCAGAATTTCCAGCTCCTGGCCGGATGCTGCGAAAGTCAGCAGCATACGGGTCCCGGTCTTTGACACCGAGAAAGGGCTAGACTTGCGCGTAGCCTACGGAGCTGAGGCGGATCTTGCTCAAGTGCTGATCGACGCCATCACAACCAAAGTCGTGCACTGGCCCAGAGCCCTTCAAATCGATAGCGGGGTCAATTTCTCGCACATCATCACGCTCGGCCTTGGGCGTTTTGCTGGTATGGTTCAGCAGAACGTGGATGGCCGCGGAGTTCGGGTCATCGATGGCACCAAGCTCGACACTGCAGACTCTGCAATAATTGGAGGAAAAGCTGAGATCTTTGCACCGACAAGTGCCATCTTAAGCCTGAGCGCCTCTGCAGGGTCTTGGGAAGAGCAGTTTAAGCCCCGTCTCGTCAAATCTGCCGAAGATGGCGACTACAGACTTGAGACACGTCTGAACCACATTCTTAAAGCCCCGCCCATCATCGTGCCCGGGATGACGCCGACGACCGTCCCCTGGGACTTTGTTGCATCCGTCACCCAGGCCGGGTACCACATCGAATTGGCCGGCGGCGGCTACTGGAACCCGGTCGCCATGACGGCCGCCATCGAGAAAGTGGCCGCCAACATTCCGGCGGGACGGAGTATCACCTGCAACTTGATCTACGTCGACCCTTTCGCGATAGGATTCCAGATCCCGCTCATTCGCCAGCTGATAAGCCAGGGCGTGCCCATCCGCGGCCTCACCATTGGCGCCGGCGTACCGTCCCCCGATATCGCGGCGCAGTACATCGAGACCCTGGGTATCGAGCACATCTCCTTTAAGCCGGGCTCTATCGGGGCCATCCGCGACGTCATCCAGATCGCCAAGGCACACCCCACATTCCCCGTCATCCTCCAATGGACCGGCGGTCGCGGCGGCGGTCATCACTCGTACGAGGATTTCCACCAGCCGCTGCTGGAGATGTACGCTGAGATCCGTCGCTATCCGAATCTATATCTTGTCGCTGGCAGCGGGTTTGGAGACGGTGCTGGTATCTTCCCGTACCTGACGGGAGCCTGGTCGCTCCGGTTCGGAAGACCGGCTATGCCTTGCGACGGCGTCTTGATGGGCAGCCGGGTCATGGTCGCCACCGACGCGCACACCTCGCCGGGTGTAAAGAGCCTGTTGGTCAAGACTCCGGGCGTCGACGACGCCGAGTGGGAGAAATCGTACAACCTGAGCACCGCAGACGAGGCGGGCGGCGTGCTGACTGTCACCTCGGAGATGGGCCAGCCCATCCACAAGATCGCCACGCGCGGTGTACGGCTTTGGAAGGAGATGGACGATACCATATTCAGCCTCCCCAAGTCGGAACGCAAAGCGGCGCTCCTGAAACGCAAGCCTGAGATCATCCGAAGACTCAACGCGGACTTCTCCAAGCCTTGGTTCGCCCAGAACTCCGAAGGCGAAGCCGTGGATATTGAAGACATGACCTATGCGGAAGTGCTAGCACGTATCGTCAAGCTCATGTATGTCAGTCATCAGCAGCGATGGGTGGACGTGTCCTACCGCGCGCTTTTCGCCGACTTCGCTACCCGATCGCTCGAACGACAAGGATCTCATTTCGGCTTCGACCCATCTTTGCTGAACGAACCGGAGATCTTGGTTGCGGAATTGTCCCGGGTCTGCCCTGAAATCACCGAGCAGCTACTGCATCCCGAAGACGTCCGCTTCTTCGTCCAATTGTGCAAGAGGCGCGACCGGAAACCCATCAACTTCATCGTGGCTTTCGACGAGGACTTTGAGCACTGGTTCAAGAAGGACTCGCTGTGGCAGTCAGAGGACCTGGACGCCGTCTTTGGACAAGACCCGGAGCGTGTGTGCATCTTGCAAAGCCCCGTGTCGGTGCGGTACTCGACCCGCGACGACCAGTCCTCCAAGGAGATTCTGGACGAGATCCACAATGATCTGGTCGCTTTACTACGTGGAGATCTCAAGGAGCCCTGCAGTGCCAATGAACCAGTTCCCACGGCAAGCCTCATGCCCCCCATAGTATTCACATCGGACAAGATCGCTATGGATGAGACGGAAAGCGCCATCGTAGTACGGCCTGTGCCTAGCCAGGATCTACCCAGTCAGGCGGAGTGGGTCGAGTGCCTCAAGCCTTATACTTGCGCACCTGTTCTTGCCCTCGTCGTCCATGAGACCTTGTTCGAGGCTGCGTCGAAGCGCAACCGACCCAACCCCTTCCGCCGCATCTTCGGGCCCCGTCATGGATACTCGTTGGTGCTCAATCGGACACTAGACCAGGTCTCCCTTCGAGATGACACCACCGAGCAGACAGTCGTTAACGTCAAAACGGCCAGCCCTTCATCATCGGGCCAGCAGTTGCAGGTGGAGTTCACTCATCGCGACTCTGTCCCCAGGGGTCCCGCGACCCTGACCCTCCAGTGGGAGTTCGACGAGCTCAACTTGCAGCTCATCGACTCTACTCCTGATCGCAATAGCCGCATCCAGGACTTCTATGCCCAGCTGTGGCTCGGCAGCAATGGGCCCAGGACTGGGGTGTTGACGGACCATTTCCTCGGCGATGAGTTCAAGTTCACACAGGATCTGCAGCACGCCCTATGTTCGGCAGTTTCGCACGCCTTTCCCGAAAGCTCTGGAGTGGCCAGCCAATCTAAGACGCTACCTCTCGAGACCGCCGTCATCGCCGCCTGGGACGTCCTGATGAGCCCGCTGCTGATCGACGATCTCGAGGGCGACATCCTGCGCCTTGTGCATCAGTCCATCGGGATCGAGTACGTCTCCGGCGCTGCCCCTATGTGTGTGGGCGAGTCCGTCACCACAGAGTCCTCGGTACGGTCCGTGACGATCCAGCCCTCGGGCAAATCGATCGCTGTCGAGGCTAAGCTGCTACGAGAAGGTCGCCATATGGCCACTGTGACGTCGGAGTTCTTCATCAAGGGCAAGTTTACCGACTACGAGAAGACGTTCCGGCACAAGCAGGAGCCTGACATGGAGCTCAAAGTCGGGACCAAGATCGACGAGGCTGTTCTCCGTGACCGCTCATGGCTCCAGCTGGATGACCCGTCTACTCCGCTGGTAGGAAAAACATTGGTCTTCCAGACGCGCACCCATAGTAGATGGGCCGACCAGAACACCAAGTCCCCCAACCTCGAGATCCGCGGTACGGTCGAGCACCTGCTCTGGAACGGCAGCAGGGTCAAGCTGGGTTCTGTGTCCTTCGACGCGCCGGCCAGTCTCGGAAACCCGGTTCTGGACTTTCTCGAGCGCAAGGGCAAACCCGTCGGTGGAAAAGTGCCCCTGAAGAACCCCGGATGGGCCGCGGAGTCGGAAGTCACCGTGGTGGCACCCACCCACACCCGGCTCTACGCTGAGGTCTCGGGCGATTGCAACCCGATCCACGCGTCTCCCATCTTCGCCGAGCTGGCAGAGCTGCCCGGTCCCATCATGCACGGCATGTACACTGCTGCCGTGGCGAGGAAGGTGGTGGAAGACCTCGTGGTCCCCGGGGAGCCGCACCGCCTGCGGCGCTTCGACTCCTCGTTCGTCGGCATGGTCCGTCCTGGCGACCGTCTCGTCGTGGGCATCGCGCACATTGCCATGAGTAATGGCCACATGGTATTTGAGGTCGTCGTCCGACAGGAGGGAGAGGCCGGTGAGGAGGTCCTTCGCGGCGAGGCCGAGGTCGAGCAGCCGTCGACAGCATATCTCTTCACGGGTCAGGGCAGCCAGTCGGCCGGGATGGGAATGGCTCTCTACGAGACGAGTCCCGTGGCCAAGGCCATCTTCGACGAGATGGATGGATATATCAAAGATACATATGGTAAGTCACGATGAGATCCCTTCTTCTCACCAAAAGCTGAGATCGCCATTTTAATCAATCACTGTGGACAGGCTGGTCAATTTTACGAGTCATCAGGGAGAACCCCAAGGAGCTCACCATCCACTTCCGAGGCCGCCAGGGACAGCGGATCCTCCAAAACTACCTCGACATGAAGTCCGAGGTGATCCAAGACGACGGGACGCGCCGCGCCATGCCCATTATACCGGGGCTCAGCCGCAACTCCACGTCGCACACCTTCGCCGACTCGCGCGGGCTGCTCCAGTCGACGCTATTCGCACAGCCTGCCATCATCCTGGTGGAGAGGGCGACGTTCGCGCACATGCGAGCACAGGGGCTCATCCAGGAAGGCGCCGTGTTCGCCGGCCACTCCTTGGGCGAGTACGGGGCGCTCTCGTCCATGGCCGACTTCGTCAGCATCAAGGACGTGCTCAGCATCACTATCTACCGCGGATTGACGATGCAGTTGGCCATTCCGCGTAATGAAGATGGTCACACGGGATACTCCATGGCTGCAGCAAACCCAGGTCGGGTCGGAAGACGTAAGTTGAACCACAGTCTCTAGTCTGTTATAACGATTATCAACTAACCAGGTGTTGCATTGCCCACAGAGTTTGACGATAACGCATTACGACACATAGTCCGCCATATCCACCAAGAAAGCGGGGAGCTCTTGGAGATTGTCAACTTCAACGTTGAAGGTGACCAATATGTTTGCGCAGGTCATGTAAGTACTATCCAAGCGACTCGCTTTTCTCCCTCGAAGTACGCAGCATACTAATGGCACACCCTCTGCGCAGGTCCGTAACCTTTACTGTCTCACCGAGATACTCGACGCCGCCGCGGTGCAGAAGATCAAGCCAACGGCAATCCAGGAGTTCTTGGATTCGCCACAGCCAAATGAGACCGACCTCGGAAAGGCCATCGCCATGAGTATCGAGAACTCGAGGACCCTGCCTCTCGGAGTGGAGCTCCGCAGGGGAAAGGCTACGATTCCTCTGGTCGGCATCGACGTACCGTTCCACTCCAGTCGGTTGCAACCCGGGGTCCCGGCATGGCGGGACTTCTTGCGCAGTCGCATCAAGGTGGAAGGAATACGCCCGGAGCGGCTCGTGGATCGGTTCATACCGAACGTGGTGGGGAAGCCGTTCTCACTCAGCAACTCTTTCGTGAAGGAGGTGGCCGAGATCACACGAAGCCCCGCGTTGCAAAGGCTGGTGATATGATGGGAGACAAGCTTCCCGTTACAACCACTTATGCTGGTCTGGTAGAAGAAATGTGATGTGTATTTTGTGTCATTCATTCTGTCTTGGTGTTACTAGTTTGGTCATCTGAGTAGAAACAAATAGGGGCTTTTCAATGTTATTCTAATCGATTTGATTCTTGGGAAACTGTTGGTCTTGTTGAACTGGATTACCAACCATGTTCCGCATGCACTGGGTTTCTAATTGCTCCGAAATGAGGCACAGCAGGAAACACCAACACGGGGATATCTAGGGCGAGTGTTATCATCCCTCCGGTTGACATGGCATCGTCTTTAACTGGCTGGAGTTAACCCCTTTCGCTGTTAAGCCGGACTTAGGGGTGGTATATTCTTCCGCTTATTATAACCTCCGGATATCAGCATATCATCTTTGAGTCGCATCAGAGCTCGCTCGTGTTCAAGGCCGATTTCTCCTTAAGTCAATTGACCAGTAACTTCATCGCAACATATCATACTCCACCTCTCGTTGCCTCCACAAAAGGTGTTACTTCACGATGGCTCCACTCGAAGGACAGTTCTTACTGATTATTGGCGGCTCCTCCGGCATGGGCTTCTCCGTGGCCAAGCTCACGCTCGCTAACGGCGCCAAAGTGGCAATCGCATCCTCGAGCGCTGACAAGGTCCAAAGAGCCGTCTCTCGACTAGGTGGCGACGGTGACGGCGGCAGCGACCAGGTGTCAGGTCACGTAGTCAACCTCGCCAGTGCCGACCCTGAGGCCGCATTGGAACATCTGTTCACTGAGGTCACTCAGGGCGGCCAGCAGTCGCTCGACCACATCATCAATACGGCGGGCCGCGGCATGCCCAGACCCATCGCAGAGATCGACCTAGACGCGGCGAACGAGCTGGCACGCCTACCTCTCTTCGTTCCCATGCTCGTTGGCAAGCTGGCGCCCCGGTTCCTCAAAAGTGGCGGGGTCAAGTCGAACTCGAGCATCATCTTCACGTCGGGCCAGGTTGCCGAGAAGCCGATTCCGGGCTACAGTGTGCTGGCGGCATTCGTGTCGGCGCAGCACGGTCTGGCTCGGAACTTGGCCATTGACCTGGCACCGATTCGCGTCAACGTCGTCGCGCCAGGGCCGACGGAGACGGAGATGTGGGGGGAGCATTGTGATATTATAAAGAATATGGTGGTCAAACAGAGGTTGTTGGGGAAGCCGGCCTCGCCTGACGAGGTGGCTGAGGCATATATCTATCTCATCAAGAACACGGATGCTACTGGATCAATCGTAAGCTCTAACGGAGGTATTACTCTGAAGTAGTAGTCGATATGCGGGTCTCGTTGTTCCGAGTGGATGGATTCGGAACCGACACGGCTATGGATTTCCGCTTCGGTCTTTACGGAGATTACGAATCGTTACAGACACACAGCTCATTCAGTCCCTTCCAATAGCTTCAATACGATGTCAACCAAGCGATGTTGAAAGAAAGAACCTCTTATTCAAGCAGGTTTTGTGTCCACGGCTACGGATACCTTTCGCTTAGAAACCTCTCTCATAGTTGCATAAAATGACTGCCTGTTCTCAGCAGCGCAGGTGTCCCCCAGCTTCTTTGTTTCTTCGCGATGGTCTCTTTCTTAAGTTGGATGTATGTTTGAACTTGCTACCACATGTCTTACTTTGCCATGGCGGACCTAGAGATCGCTGATGGCACTACCGATTTGAGTCATACGCCTCCCAACAAGACGGACGCTGCGCTGGCTCTGGACGAGGATGCTGGCACTACTAGCGCACTTTGCGAATGGGCGATGGGGTTGAAAGTCACGGACGTCCCAAAATCAGTCCTCGAGCGAGTCAAGCATCTGATCCTGGATGGGATAGCTTGTGGCATGGTCGGTGGTCATGTGCCTTGGTCAGAACAATGCGCCGATGCCGTTTTGGATTATGAGCCTCCTGGGTACTGTAGCGTCATTGGTTACACTGAGGTGAGTAATGCTCGGATTACGTACTTAGTCTTGGTTATCCCCCAACTCCCCCTATCCATTGGCTAACTGTAGCTGCATTCCAAAGAAACTTGGTCCGTTGGCAGCCGCCATCTTGAATGGCGCTTTCATCCAGGCAACCGAACTAGACGACTACCACAGCAGCGCTCCCCTGCACTCCGCGTCGGTAGTCCTACCAGCCCTCCTTTCCGCCGCCCAGTGCCTCTCCACCGGCAACGGCAGGGGTGACAAATCCAAGCAGAAAGTGGTTTCGGGTCTCGACTTCCTGCTTGCCGCCGTCGTCGGCTTCGAAACGGGGCCCCGTGCAGGGTTAGCCCTCGGCGGCGCCGAGCTGCTCACCCGCGGCTGGCACTCGGGCGTCATCTTCGGCTGCCCCGCCGCGGCCCTGGCCAGCGCGCGCCTCCTGGGCCTCTCGGCCGAGCACGCCGAGTCCGCCGTCGGCATCGCGTGCACGCAGGCGGGCGGGCTCATGTCGGCGACGTACGAGGGGATGATCAAGCGCGTGCAGCATGCCTTCGCGGCGCGCGCGGGGCTGTTCGGGGCCCTGCTTGCGCGCAACGGGTACGTGGGTATCAAGAAGGTGCTGGAGCGCCGCTACGGCGGGTTCCTGAGCATGTTCAGTAAGGGGAACGGCGCCGATCCGCCGTACGATGTGCGCCGCGTCGTCGACGAACTGGGACAGCGGTGGGAGATCTTCAACATTCGCGTGAAGCTGCACGCTTGCGTGGGCGGCTGCCACGGCCAGGTGGAGGCTATTGCCCAGCTGCAGCAAAAACACCCTGAGAGGTTCGAGGCGGAGAAGCTTCACCACATCACGAGCATCAGGGTCGGCTTGTCCGATCCCATCTTTGCACATGATGGCTGGGAGCCCTTTCAGAGACCCTTGGAAACGACGGGCGCGCAGATGGATGCGGCTTACATCGGCGCCTCGCAGCTCGTGGACGGCCAGGTGCTCCTGGAGCAGTTCGCCGACCGGAATCTAAATCGAGACGAGGTATGGGACCTGGTGCACAAGACCGCATGCTACCACGACCCGCACTTTGACCAGCCGCACTTCGCATGTGGCGCGCGCATCACTGTCGAGTTCGATGACGGCATCCAGGTTGAGGGAGTCTTGGAACAGCCGCGGGGGTACAACCCCGCTATCACGGACGAAGACATTCGGCGCAAGTATCGCAAACTGACCCCTTCCGCTGTCGATGACGAACAACGCTTGCAGAGGATACAAGACCTAGTTCTGAACTTGGAGGATATTGATGACATATCAGAATTGATCGAGCTTCTCGCCCTACCCACTAAGAATGTACTTTAGGCTCATAAAGCAGATAGAATGATAGAGATTTCCATTAGAATATTTCATATAGAAGTAATAAAGGGTGCCATCTTACCCCAAGTTATCAATTTCAGGATCCTAGCTTAACTTTTAATAGTATTTCATGTGACTGTGGTAAGACTCTGGAGATAGGGGGTGTCTCGGCACCCTAAGTGCTGGTTATCGTGTGAGCCGTGATTGCTTCTGTTTGTTAAAATTTTGGCAACCTCAACAGATGGCTAATTTTGATACACCGTCAGGTATAACACGGCGGGAAGGGAGGAAGACCCTTGTGACACAGATTGATAATTCAAGCAAAACAGTTTGTCTAGCCAGCCCTCCGCCATCCCATACAACAGGTTGCAACAGATGTTCTTGTTGAGGAGCTTGTTGAATAGGGGTTGGAATGCCTCAAAACCAATTCCCATATAGTTATAAGGTGATTCAATCGGGCAGCCTCCTATCATTTAACAATGCACAGGAGTATCTTCGTGAACACTGAAAGTGAACGTAGTACGCCCCATTGGATGGGAAGGGAGTCTATAGACGGCGACGTGGTGATCGAGGAAAGCCCTTGGTGTGCTTGTTTCATTCCTATGTATACTGCAAATTACACAAGTCCAGACTCGTTCTTCACACAGATTGCTTTGGCCTACCGAAACCCTCATTTGTAATGAGTATACCCTTAGCAGAGCCGGCCTCAGCTGAATTGCGGCCTGAACTCCTCGGATAACCATCTGACTGACGTGGTTCCCGACTGACATCAGAACGGATGATCCGCGTGTCGACTTGTTGCTGCTGCTGCCCGTCACTGTCATCGTCATCATCCATCATCACTGTGAACCCTTTGGTCGTCACGGTTTCCTTCCTCTTATTCTTATTACTCGGCTTTCGGTTGCCGCGCCCAAACGTTACGAGCGTCACGTCGTTTCTGTTCTTGCCCTCGTCCGTCCCTGCTTGTTCACTCCTGCTATTGGAAAAGGTCGATAAGACACGACCGAACACCCGGTCGAATACGGGTCGGAGGGTCGGGCTGCAGGAGACTATGATGGCGATCGCGGGCTCTACCGCGCTGTACGTTGTGGTGTTGACCGCCGAGTAGGACATGTCGGTAAAGTCGACGTTCATGACAGTGTAAAGCCGAACAGCGGCGAATACCAATGTGCTTTAAAATAATGGTTAGCATCTTAGCCAACTTTGCTTTTAATAAGAGAAAAATACTCCTGATAACAGACCATCACCCTCTCAAAGCGGTTTGATAGGAAAGACTTACAGAACACCAGCTCCAAACACACAGAACAGGGCAGCCTTGTATCGAAAGGGCATCCGCAATTGCAAGACCATCGGGATGGGCAATATCAGAATGGCCAACTCGTTCACCATGTCGATGATGCCGACGGCCCCGAATGCGGCGACTTGGTCCCCGCACTTTCCCCCGGGCGTAAAAGGGTTCCAGTTCATCTCGACCGGGTGGCAGATGAGCAGCCCCATCAGGATCGTCATCAGGGCCCACGCGACGGTGAAGGCCATGACGACGTTGGCGGCGATGGCGAACCCGCGGGTGATGAAGATGCGCCTGAGCATCCAGAGGATGCTCATCTTGACCAGGCCCATGGAGAAGGCGAAGAGAACCTGCACAGAGTATGTGGCCTGCTTGCGTCGGTGGTCAGCGGTCCCGCGCTGCAGTCATGTATATCATAACCATCGCGCAGAGTGAGGGATGCGCAGTGATTAAGAAGTAAATGAAATACTGACCTTGGAAAGACGGATGATATGCTGTGGCTGAAGTTCCCCCAGATGATGGCCCGCGCCGCCCAAAAACACCATGGAGAAGCTCGAGGCGATGAGACCGTAGAAGCACACCAGGGCGCCCAGATGCATCCAGTCTTCCGCGAAAAACCCCGTGCCTTTCAACCGGCGGCACCAGAACCTAAGCGCCGTCCATATCGCCGTCAAAACCACTAGAACAACGTTGGCGACGATGATGTTCACTCCGTGCGCGGTGGGGGGAACGAAGTCGGTTTCAATGATGGTCAAGTTGGTATCGTCACCTACGATAACTAACCGTGAGGATAGATACATGATTTCTTGAGTAGAATGACGACTTTACTATCTCGGGGGTGTTCGTTCAACTTTGAGAACAGAATGGGCAAAGCAACAGCCGGGCATGGAGGCCGTAAAGCCATCAGTCAACATAGTTATACAGAGGTAGGATGCGGCACAGAGACAGTCGCGAAACACGGCAGTAGGGGTGTCAAATCAGCAGGAAGGAGAACCACGATTAGCGATGGCACATAGCCAAGTATCGTCGTGGCTCATTATCCTCCTTCATACATCCCAAAGCAGAACATGCATGCAGTCGGCAGGAAGGCTGCAACAAGGATCACAATTCTTAACCGCAAACTGGTGACTCGCATTGATGCGCGGAGTAAATTGGAAGCGAGGGTAATGGCAGAACCCATCGGGCGCAAGGCTGTTTATAGAACATAATATACTAAATAGGTAATCGTTGCTTACATACACGACAGTAAGAGAAGTGAAGAAGAATTGAGGCAAGATTTTGGGCAAGAAAAATCACATCGTGGTAAGCGGATCCCCCGCGGCGTAAAAGTCGCAAGCGGGAACGGCGGATCCTCCGCGGACCTTTTGCGCGGGGGATTTCCTAAAGTGACCTCCCGGGTCATATGGCCGGGGTGCAATATAATGAACCTGTGGATCAAAGAATCTGGGACGGGTCGGCTCGGGGAAGATTGCCGGGGGCACGGTAGGCCGGGGCAGGGGCTGGTCCGCCCAGAAGGGCGTGCAAATCGCCCCAAGTTTCCCGTGCAGATATCTGAGATGGAAAAATTAGCTGCAAAGATAAGCCCACGGTGGGCTTGAGTGGTGCCATGCATGGCCCCGCCTGAGAGGCACAGCAACAATCCATATTGAAGACTTGAGCCATGGCTGAGCCGCACGACTGCAGCTCAGAACGATGCCCTCGCTGAATCCAGCAATAGGACCGACCAATACCTGCTATATTATTGAGCCGGTGGGTGTCCTTCCAATGGCTTGCTCCATGCAGAAAGCAGCAAGCGAGATCTGCATCGTTGGTTCCTGCATCTTCCATTAATCATCTTTTCCCTCCCATTCACAATTCAACTGCACTCGCTCCTGCATCTTCATGCAATCTTCAGCCATGTGGGATTACATTGTCGTGGGTGGCGGCATCGCCGGGTCCGTCATATCTAGCCGTCTGATTGAGCAGGACCACTCTCTCAAGATCCTCCTGATTGAGGCCGGGCCCGATGTCAGTAGTCGGACAGACCTTACCTATGTCAACTCGACGAACTTGATCATGGGCGACTTTGACTATAACGATCAGACGTAAGCTTGAATACCACCTCGTCTCCTGTCATTCATGCATACACGCTAACATGGTTGCCAAGTGTTCCTCAAGCCAACCTGAACAATCGACAAATAGGAAACTCGGGTGGGCGTGCCCTTGGCGGAGGATCCGTCATCAACACCGGTAAGCGAAATGTTGATCTTCCTCTCAAAGTTGTTTCAGGCTGGCCCGCTAATCTTGGTACATGTGATTAAGGCGGTTGGATCCGTGGCGACAAAGTTGACTATGACCTCTGGGCCAAGACGGTCGGCGATCAGCGCTGGAGCTATGACTCGCAGTTGCCATACTTCCGTAAAACGGAAAACTGGTGCGACCCCAAGCAGCACCCCGACCAGCACGGAATGGACGGTCCGGTGTATGTAGCCACGCCCTCCAGCACCGGACGTGAATATCCGCTCCGGGACCAAGTGCTGGAGTCTTGGCGCCAAATCGGGGTCGACGCGTTGCCAGAGCTCGACGCAAACGCCGGTCGTATCCAGGGCGTCGGCGCGATGTACGAAAACCGGCGCGAGGGAAAGCGTCAGATTACCAGTTCCGTGTACTCTCTCGATGGCGTCACAGTCCTGACCGAGACGGTGGTGGATTCCATCATGCTGACCAAGGGTGGTGCTGACGGCAATGATGTCCAGGCCACTGGCGTTCGGCTCGCTAACGGTACCGAGTACGAGGCCAAGCGTGTGATTATCGCCGCTGGCGCCTATCGCACCCCGCAGCTGCTGATGCTGTCGGGCATCGGCCCAGCCGAAACCCTGGCGAAGCACGGTATCGAGCCCAAGGTAGAGATGCCCGACGTGGGTAGGCATCTGGCGGATCATGTGATGTACTACATGTTCTGGAAGCTCAAAGATCCAAGCCTGGGCTACGCACTGGGTTCTAGCAACCCCTTGTTCAGTGAACAACAGTTCGGCCTTGGTAACGCCAATGACTTCATCACGTCGACGGTCATCCCGCAGGACGAGGGTCTTGCCCTGGCCATCGCAAAAGATGAAGCTGACCAAGCAGCAGAAGGCAAAGGTGACGGGTTCAATGACCCCCAGCACCCCTTGTATATGGAGAATTTCATTCTCTACGTTCCGCTTCCCTCGGCCGACCCCATCATCCCCGTCGATGGCACCCACATCACCACCACCATGGTAAGCCTGCACCCTACGTCGCGGGGGAGCGTGACCATCTCCTCGCGGGACCCACGTGCGCCCCCCGTCATCGACCCGCGCTACCTCTCCACCGAGGTAGACCGGCACGTGTGGCGGACCGCACTGCGGCAGATGGCCTCGCTCGTGGCCAGCGACTCGACCATCCTCGGGCGGGAGGTGATCGCGTCGGAAACACCGCCGAGCGCGTTCGCAGGGCGGCCCTTGAGCAACGCGCGTGATGTCTTGGAGGACGACGCGTACCTGGATGCGCGTGTCGCCGCGGGGGCCATCTCGACTTACCACGGACAGGGGACGTGTGCCATGGGCAAAGTGGTTGAACCGTCGACATTGCGAGTTCGTGGCGTGCAGGGGCTGTACATTGCTGATGCTTCAGTGATTCCTGTCGTACTGGGCTCTCATATACAGGCAGCTGTGTACGCGTTGGCCGAGCAGGCGGCGGTACTCATTGCTCAAGACCAACAATAGCCACCTAGCTCAAGAATACCTTCAGTGTAGAAATGAAACTGGGCGGCCATGGCCACAGCAAACTAAGGTTGGTAGCTGCAGCAATTATAAATATGTTTCACCCTCCACTGCTGTAGAGTTGATATTTCCGAACAATGAGATGTATGAAGCGAAAATGAATTGGTTGATGGCGGTGGTGATGGCAGTGATAACAATAGACGGATTGAGTTCCGGTACAAGCTTTAATTGGAGAAGCTCGCTTTTCAGATGAGGGGGGGGCCAACCGCCTGTCAGCTCAACCAAGAAACACTAAAAATTGCAGCAGTCGACAAGTCAAGGCCGCTTCCAAACTCTGCAATCGGCAATGGCGAATTTTCAATGGCATCAGTGGAAAAAGATGAACAATTTCTCAGGTGTGCTGCATGTTCAATTTCATTGACTAGTACTCATTCATATCATCTACTTTTGTACCCGGCAACAGCGTTGACAAAAGCTGCCCACCTCGCACTACCATCCATGACTCTACCCCTTAATGCATCGTCTCATCCTTTTCTCTGCTCCTGGCCAGCCTCTTCGCCTCCGAAAACATTGAATAATAGAAGCCGCCATCGAGCCAAGGTCAGCAAACAGATTCCTGCCCGCTTGAGCACCTGAACTGAGCAAATATTACGAATCCATCGCGATGGGCTGGTGGGACACGGGTACATTTCTCATGTCGCCTCTTGCACCGCCGGCATTTCACCTCGTTCTCACTTGAAGCTTTATCTTAACCGTTTTTATATTAACAAACCTCTTTATTGAAGTCTTCGATCCTAGTAGAAAAACATGAATCTCAATTGAGCATACATCAGTTACCAGGTACAGAACACCATCCCAGCGGGAACAGCTAAACAACCCCTGGAATCAAGTTGGCCCCTATCTACCAACTCAAAACATTATTTTTCCATCTCAAATAGAAAAAAAAACAGAAGCCGCCGTACGGCAGAGGCACTGGAGAGGGTAAGAATCGAACTCACAACCTTTTCCAATGATGTCTACAACACCCAGAAGGCGAGTAGCGCATGCTAAGGAAACGTCATACCACTAGACCACATCCCCTTGGATGGAGATTTCGGTTGTTAAGATAATATAATATCTCTCAGATTGTGCGGTGGGGGACAATTAGGATGCTCTTTGATAGTGAAATGCTTCTTAGAATATAGGGTGGGTGACGACTGGGACCTGTTGAGGACTGACCCTCTTGTGTGTTGTGTGAACTTGGGTCGGTAACAGATCGGTGATATAGTGTCATTAAGATTGAGAATCAATTGGACATATAGGATGCAACACATTAGGTTAGGTACATAATCTATCATGCCTGCCCAATCGAACCGAACGACACTCCTGGTACCAAATCCTGGACCACTTGATATCGGTAGTCTCTGCACTACTCGTAGACGTAACAGAAAGGCCCGCTGATGGTGTCAATCAGCTCCTTGACGGCTCTCTTGGGATTCATGGGCGAGAAGTCGAGCGTGTCGTCGAGCGTCACGTTGCGGCTCGCCGGCATGTTCATCATGGTCCCCGTGCCCGCGATGCCCTGTTTAGATAATGCTAGGTCAGATCGCTGGCGGGAAAAAGCAAAGAGGGGATGAAGCTGGAGGATGAAAAGCAGCGGGCTTACCTGTCTCTTCTCCCAGTCCAGGTTCTGCCACACAAAGTACAAGCGATCAATCTGCCCATGGTGCAGGTAGAACCCCGGCTCCAAAGGACTGAAGTAAAAGTCACCCCCGGGATCACCACCGATGGTGAAGTGGCCTCCACCATGGACTGCCATGCCCAGGCTACTCGCCTGCTTGTAGCGGAAGTCGCCTTGGAGCAGGGCCTGGAAGATCTCGATGTCGGTGCCGTCGCGTACGGTCAGCGTCGTGTTGCTGATCGAGGCCCAGCGGGCGCAGATGTCCGAGTTGAGGTCGCGCTTGATGCAGCGCGGGTTGTACCCGAGCGGCTTCTTGGCCCCGATGGGACCCAAGTTGACCGTGTAGTTGGCGAAGGGGCCCTTCTTGATGCAGCCGCCGCCCGTGCCCGCTTTGGCGCCGAACATGGCCATCGGGTTGGGCTTGTTGGCGATGAACTCGCCGTTGCCGCCCATCGAGGTCTCGGAGCCGTCGAAGAGGGGCGACTTGTCGATGTCGCCACAGTCGAGTCCCCACTCCCAGTAGGGGATGGTGCCTAGTGGAGGGGAAAGGGGCCAAACATTAGTACTGGAGATCAATCGTCTTGAAAAGGGGGGCTTGGGTAGATGTGTGTACCTGTATAGCCACACTGGTCTTCGAGTCTTTGCTCGTACGTCCTCAAGAAGTATCGATGGAAGGTCAAGAATGTGGCCTATACTAAAGTTAGAACCATGTTACCCGATATGTTGGACGTCCCCTTTTGGTTCCTGAGCACTGAACTGACCGAGTTGTGGACGTATGGTGTGAAGGCGACATGCAGAACAGCGAAGTCATCAAATGATGATCTGGGCCAGTATGAGCTAAGTGATCTCACGCGTTGATAATATTACCGATGTGGCTTACTTTGCCCCCTCTACGTTGGGAAAGACACTCGGCTTCTGCATCAAACACTCGACGGCCTTCCGGTATGCGATACGTTCCTCACCCGGGATGTTTCTCCTAAAGCACAGTCAGTTGGGGAATATGGCCAAGCTATATGCGTGGGCCAGAAGCTCACCATTCCTTGCGGATCTTCACATTGTCCTTGGTACAGCCTGAGTCGCTCGCGCCCAGTCTTTTCATGGCGTTGTCGAAAGCAGTCTTGCTATAGTCGGACAATGCCTTTCCGGACACGATGTCGGCTTGGGAGATCTCCTGGGTGGTGAGAGGGACAGCGGCCGCTCGATACAGCAGCATGGCTGCCGCGAGCAGCACATTGTTCCCGAGACACTTCATGGCGGCGATCAAGGTGTGTTGGCTGGAAGAGGGAGAGTTCACCTGGCGTACCCACACATCCGATTCAGAGAGCTTCCATTGTCAAAGACGCAAAGGGCTTCCTTATATATCCCCTAGACGGGAACACCCAGGACTAAGCTCTTGGGCTGCGAAAGTCGAAGTCCCGGTTGGGGGCACGTCGGCAGATGCATGCACTCTAAAAGCTTCATCTATCCCAGCCTTGGCTCGGATACACCAAATGCGGAAGGCGACCCTCAGGGGCACCTCTGGTTGACCACGTCCCGGGTGGGATTGGATATGCACCCCAGACTTTTGGCATCCTGAGAAGGTTGGCACACACGCAGTCAAATCCAATCTAGATTGATTAGAAGGGGGACGTTAGCCTCGAGATGTGACCGGTTGGCATGCGGGCCGTAACCAATGGCAGCCCGCGGGTGACTTTTGCCGCGGCAGGCCGTATATTTGTGCACTGCGCAACTCGCAAGGATCTCATCTTTTTTTCTTTTCACTCTATACGATGTCCCTCTGGTCATTTTTGAGGAGAAGTCGAAGCAAAACTCCCAAGAGCAATGCCAAACGGTCCGTTGCTTCCCTTGTCGGCAAAGGGGCCGGCAACTGTCCAGCTCGAGATAGGTGCCGGTTAGCCATGGATGCAGCAGAGCCCGTTTATTAATCTGCTCGTTATGTAGGTCACCTTGGTCCTACTGGGTTAGGTAACTTCTCAGGGCCCCTATTGAGCCGGATTTAACCAGAATGGATCGGGTTTCTTCGGACGGGCAGAGAGTTGAAGAGGGTTGAAGCAGAACCATGGTTAAGAATGATTTGGTCACAGACCGTTGTCGGACAACTTCACTTGAAGCATTATTCTGAAATATGTTTTAGTATTAGAGTGTATGTATTTCTATATGGTTATAAAATCGGCGCTGTTGATATTTTCAAAAGGTGAAGCTCAGGAACAAGCTTTATTAGGATTTTGGTCCAATCCTGGTGGTTAGGTAGACGATATGGTTATAGAGAATCTGGCAGTCGGGCATAAGTCAGCTTGGTTGACCTGAAAGCTGGCTGGCTTGCAGGTGGCAGCTGCTGGGACCACGCTAAGCCGCTGCTTTCACAACGCCACTTAAAAAAGAAAGAACGCTAATTAATTCTCCGATTGTCTAAACTCGATGCGAGCAAGATGGGAATTTATCCAAATCAAATCAAAACCTGCATACTTTATTTAGGTAGGCTCACACATGTATGAACCGAGTGATAGCGAATCAACCTGGGAAGGGACCTGCCTATGTGTTGAAATGGAATACCTGCTACTGGCTGCGCGACCTTGAGGTAATGAACAAGCAAGGAGAAGAAGACCAAGTACCTAATGCACTGATGGCTGGCATCAATTATGGATGGCGCGCGCTACTGTTTAGAAAGGCAGCCACGGCGCCAGAAGCGTCAGTACGTTTCTGGAATTTGCACACGTGACAGCTGTTGTGGCGGGTTGTTTCCTCTACTTCGCACTGTCTGTCAATCACTCTTTGTCCCATGGGGATGGATTGCCGTCCTCCTTCAAGTGATTGAATTCCATGTAGCAAATTATTGCCTGTCCTGTCTCGGATCTTCGTCGAATTGACAGTTTGGCGCGTGTTTGCTGCTCAGAGGGTCCTGGTCCTGGCCGCCGGGGCCACTTTGGGTTCGGTGTTGTTTGTCGCTCGTAAACCAGAACCAGCCCCTTTACGAAGAAAGCAGGAAGAAGGAAATAGGGATGCCAGAAGGCATCAATCAATCGGTCTGACCGCCTTGGAAAGCTCATCTCATGAATACTTACGCGTAATTGTTTTCTATTAATATCCTTGACCTGGTATTACAACAGCGAAGTAACAATGGCTGACTCGTAAGCAGCATGTCCAACTGGCCAACAGCTCAGTTCCCACAGCGGGCCTTGGGCACCGACCAGCGGCGGCTGTGTACGTGCAATTCATGTGTAATTCATCCGACGCTTTTTCTCATTAAAATTTTACGGAATGGTCAGAATTCAGAGAGAGAGAGAGAGAATATTGAACTCTCCGGATGTGACATGGATTGATGTTCCAGCAGTGATCAGGTACAAAGCGCGACTCCTTTCCAGGTTGTATGTAAATCGCAATCTCCTGTCCGCACTCGTAAGACATTCTGACAAACAATATTGTTCCTGAAAGGATTCTTAGGAGGCTTCCTCTCTTGCGGTGTACGCTTCAGTATCTCAATGTAAGTAGGCATTGGCAAGCCATGTGTATCATGTACGCTGTAAATGTCAAAGTTGCTTCTGCGTACCTGGCTGCTTGGGCCCTGCCATGTATGTGTAAGACAGATTTCACGGAACGGTGTCTTTGAGTACGTTTGATACATGTAATCTTGTTCAACGGTACTAAGTCCACGTGCAATTGTAATACATACTTTATTCATCTACTTTCGGAAATGGGACACTTGAGTCTCAATATTCTTCGGCCATCTCACACACACGTAGATCGTAACTCATAGACGAGCCAAACACTAGACCATATAAGCACCGCGGCTGATATTTCTAGAGAATAATGAGATCCCAAACTAGCAGGTGCGACTAGCGGAAGAATTTGTGTTTTACACAATGGTCACGAGCAGGAAGATCATATCTTGGCAGTTGAACAATCACGGGAAAAGGAAGTGTAGTTGTCAGAAAAAGATTCGTTGTATTTATGTACATGTAATCATTATGTTATGCAAGGTGGTATTCACTCCTGACAAAAAAGTCCGGCCATGAGAACGGCCATGCTCCAAAAAGATAATGCTGGAATTCCACGCCCCGAGTTGATTAAACCGAGGCTTCTTTCCCCCTCTCGTGGTATATTATGGGTACATTTTGCTCGTTGCGATGCCGCGCATTCAATGTCGTGATTATGACATCATGCGCCTTGACACCACATGTTTTGATCCACTACTCCGTCTGTTAAATTTACAGAAGGGCAGCAATACCGGCAGCGGCGAAGAGACCACCGATGATGGGGGTGGCAGCGGCGCCGTTGGGGGTAGAAGTAGAGGTAGGAGACTCGACGACCTCGGTGGCGCCCTTGGTCTTGGTGGTGACACCGTTGCTGGTCTTGGTGGCCTCGCCGGAGTGCGAGCCGCTGCCGGACTGGCTGGAAGAGGCAGTAGCGACAACACCGCTGGTGATGGTGGTGGTGACGCTCTGGCTGTTGGAGGCGGAGGCGGAGGCAGAGCCGGAACCAACAACGGACGAGGCACCGCTGGCAATGGAGCTGCCAACGTTACCGGCACCGCCAGTGGCGGTGGAGATGACGCTGCCGACGGCAGAGGTGGCCTGAGAGACGATGGAGCTGGCAAGCTGGCCGTTGGCGGCAGCAGCGAGAGCGAGGACAGTGACGGCGGAGAACTGCATTTTGATGTTGGTAGGTTTGGGTGAGTTGTTGGAATTGGTGAGGTAGAAGGTGAGAAGAAGTGAGGTCTTGTTTATGGAAGATGATTAGGTTGGATGAGATAGAGATGGAGGTGAGAAAGAAGTCAGGTCGTTGCTGAGTATTAAATACTGGATGGACAGCGTACTTCCAAGCTCTTGTTTTCGTCATCGAACATGGCAGCTCGTAATTAGAGACTGTGCTAGACAAGCATGAGGCGACCGGTTGTTTGTGAAAGGCCCCCATGTCCAGTCGAGTTTCTCCATTCGTCCAAGGGGGAGGACCCGCCCCCTTGGGATCCACCAGCAAGCAACCGCAGCTGTGGCCCCAGAGAAGGTGGAAGGACATGGACATGGACATGGAGGTACCGATGGCTAGCGATGGAGGAGGCTCTAGTCCTCTGATGGGGCAGGGCAGCTCTCCGGGCCGCTGCTGACTTTTCCCGCTTGCTGGACGAGCTTTGAGCCTTGTTTGCCCCAGACCAAACGCGCGTCTCCCCGATTCCGATTGGGTCCCATCCCTCAACGTCGATCTCGGTTGCCCCTACTACACCTGTACACCACACACAAAAAGGCTACGAGTAAGCAAGTAAGGCGGCGCGCTGGATACGGGGCTCCCTCGCAGGCCCTCGTAGGCCGTAGCATTGCCAAGTCGTGTGCAGTGGTACGGCTCTGGTCTCCCGTCCTTCAGCAATCCTTCTTTAGGCGGCTCATCGTAAACCAGCAGAAATGAACCATACGAGCATGGGCTCAATCCCAAACAGCCTCTCCCGGGGCAATCTCCTGCCACTTGGCGCCATGTCGCAAGATGGCATCCAACATGCTTGTCTAAGGTGTTTGGGTGTGGTGTGAGAGGGCGGCTCGCTTACTACAAGACTGACTGTTTGTTGGTTTCTGGTTTCTAGTTCCTGGTTCCTGACCCGAACCCGAACCTGGACCTGAGCTTGACTCTGAAAATGGCACAGTGGTCTAATTGCGCCCCCAGCCACCAACCGGCGTGTTAGCGGCCTGGACTGGTCCAGATGCGGCAGTGCGGCTGATACAGTAAATAGTTGGTTTTGGGTGTCTTGTACCTATTTGTTGGTTTCACTTTTTGGGGTGGCCGCAGAAGAGCACGAGCAACGAACGAGCGGATGGAGCGCAGAGAGTACGTGAGTAGTGGTAGTGGTATGGATACCGCAGAGAGCGCTGCTGACCAGGACGCTGACGAAAAGCTGGAGAAAGCATGAAAAAGGCAACGTCACTGGTCTCCATAAATAACGGCAAGAATTATCGGACCAATTGTGGCTGGTAGCCAAGGCTTGACAAAGAGGAGGAGATTTGTGGAGCCCAGCGTGCCCAGCCAAGCATCTTTTTCTCATTGAGTAATGGCATTTCTCGCACAGCACTAGAACACTAGAACACTAGAACACCCATCATGCAGCATGTCACTCTCCATACCTGTAGGCAGTAGCTCTTCCGTCGTCATTTTGGCCCCTAGGTCCTTGGGATTCTGGGGGAAAACGGTTATTCGGCACACCTTTTTTCCCCTCCTGGACGATTCTCTCCTCCCTGCGAGCTTGCCTGCTTGCAGCCTGGTTGGTCCTTTCGGACTGAGTAGTTAGTAGCTTAAACAAACCTGTTCCTGCGAGCCTCCTGGGCAGACGCCCTTTTTTTCGCACCTAGTGGCTGCCCCCTAGAATTAGAAGGTGCTTGCGCTTGCTTGCTTCTTCTGGGTCCTCCGTACTCTCAGGCCTCCTCCTCCTTTTGGTCTCCATGTCTCGTCATCTAAGCCGTCACTTTCACTTTATGATGTCTCGCTTTGGGCGTGGTCTGGTTTCTGACCCAACTAGATTACGGGTCTACCCCGGTTACATGGCCAGATGGCCGCGGTCTAGCAGCGCAACGGCACCAACAAGTTTCTAATTATGTACATACATACGAGATGAACGTGTCGATCGATGCGATTAATAACAATGCCTGCAGTAGTCAGTGTGGCTCATGGCCAATATCTTCCTTCTGCTATGTGATGCTCACGGCTATGTGCGGAGCTATGTACGGAGCAATGCAGATCGCCAGTCATCGATCGGCTTGTGGCTTAGAGCTCCTCAGCATTACTAGGCGGGAGATCCTCTGTATCCTGTGGCTGCTGCCATTGTCATTGTCATTGCCACCGCCATCACCGCCAACACTTTGATGAAGTCGATGCTCTGATTCGATGGCTTTGTTCATGTCGAAATGCTTGACGAAGAAGCTGAGGAAGAAGACGACACCCGAGATGCCGAGGAACACTTGCCACACCCCCAAAAACCCGAACACAAACGCATCAGTCACTTCTTTCCTCAAGCGATCCTCATCGCCTTCGGGTAGTGTGGTGGTGTTCGGAACCAGAAGTTGGAGCTCTTCGATGTAAGCCTCCGTATGGTAAGCAATATCGACCGGCAGCCCTTGCCAGGCCAGCTTCTGCGCCGCTACGTTCTGCCACGTCGTGCTGCCGACGCACACGCCAACCGCACTGCCCAACTGGCGCACGAAACCATACATCGCGGCAGCCGCCGCGATGTCGCCTGGCCGAGCCATGGCCTGGCACGCAAACGTCTGCGCGTTCAACACGATGCCGTGGCCCACGCCCATGACAATAAGCGCCACGACCCAGACTCCCGTAGCCACGCCCGCATCGTTCCACAGGAGCTCAAGGCCGCTAGACAGTGACACGAAGAACCAGCCGATCCAGAGGGCATAGCGGTAGTTGTTGTAGCGACTGACGAGGGCGCCCGTCACGGCACCGCTGGGGATCACGAATAATAGCGCGGGCAGCAGGTTGATGCCTGCTCGTAGTGGTGAGGCGCCCTTGACAGATTGGAAGAAAAAGGGCACATAATAATTCTCGCCGTACATCTGTTTTGTGATTCACGTGTCAATGCCTACTTTCTGGTCCAGTCAATGAGGTTGCTTGGACTTATATACTAACCACTAAACCTTGCACGAAGCCTCCGAAGTAGGCAATATTCGAACTCCAGCTGTAGAACAAACTGTGCTTGAGCATCGGCTCCTTCGCAAAGAAGGCCTCCCAGACGCCCGTAGCGATCAGTCCTGTCAAGCCGATGACCAGCGTGGTGATGATCTCGACACTGTTCCACGCAAACTGGATCCCGGCCGAGGACAAGGCGAACAGGGACAGCGTCAAGCTAGCCGTGAAGAGCCCCCCACCAACCCAGTCGACCCGCGTCAGCTTCGTCCGCAGGCTCTCGACGCGCCGGGGCCGGACCGTCAGCAGCCAAGGGGTGACGAGGAGCCCGAACGCGCAAAAGGGGAAGTTCAGGTAAAAGATCCAGCGCCACGTCGTGCGCTGCACGATGGCGCCGCCGACGAGGGGCCCCGCGACCAGCCCCGCGGCCCAGCCGAGCGAGATGACGGCCCACCACTTGGGCCGGTGGCGCAGGGGCACCAGGTCCGTCAGCAGCAGCAGCGACACCATCCAGATGCCGCCCGCGCCGACGCCCTGGACGGCGCGGCCGGCGAGCAGGAGCCGCACGCCGCGGGCGACGCAGCAGAGGAGGCTGCCGAGCGTGAAGGCGGCGAGCGAGAACAGGAGACAGAGGGGCCGGCCGAAGATCTCGCTGAGGCTCGCGACGGGCGGCATGGCCACGGTCGACGCTAGCAGGAAGGAGGTGCCGATCCAGAAACCTTGGGTGGTGTCTGCGCCCAGGGCGGCGGTCATCGTCTTTGGCCGTCATCATGTCAAAAGTTAGTGGCCATGCATTAAAAGGAACATTGAGCCTTGTTGCATGATACTATGAAGGGTACATGTTACACGCACCTTTAGAGCTGTTATAATGATGGACGAGTCCAAGGCGACGACCATGTTGATGACCGTGAGCGACAAGATGATGTACAACTCCTGCTTTCCGATCTTCCACTCCGGAACGGAGGGTTGTTGGGCCACTTGGGCCTCGGTGTCGACGTCTTCTTGGCTCGGCTCACGTTGCCCCGTCGTCGACATCGATGATGCCGCCTTCTCGACACAGCGGTTTCCGTGTTCCTCCGCATCCAAATTGCTGCGTGGGGCCGTTTCCATGTTCACAAGGGGCAATATATCGTATAGTCGATGGAAGGGTTAAGGGTAGAATCATGTTAACAACAAGGCCATCCTGGCATCTTGACATGCTCTGGCAATATATGTTCAAATGGCCCTCTCCTCCGGGTTATATTTGATTGTCACCGCCATTGCTGATGACTTAGTATATCATGTTATGAGATAGGTGGGAAACCCCCAAGCCCCTCGTGTGGGGGCCAGTTCCTACTAAAGAGCAAAAGGGGTGTCCTCAAGTCCCGTATACATGAGCTGTGATTGACCAAGACCCGAAGAAGAAGGCAGCGAAGATAACGTGGACTATTCGCAGCGTGACATTTCATCACTCGCTTCTGCAGGGTAGAGCAAACCCGGGCTTCGGGAGGGACTGCGATTGGTCTGCGCCGCCCGAGTAGGTTCAGCCCGGAAAAGAAGAACATGATACGCACTATTGTTTGTCACCACCTGTTCGGATATCGAAGCGGAGACTTATCCCCATTCAGGCTCGCCCCGACGTCCTACGCTCAAGTTTCCCGGACCAACTGCACCTATAGCCGGGGTGTCGTCGTCGATGGCGCAACCCGTCTCCTCTCATCAACCCAAATAGCCATCCATCGTAACAGACCGGTAAAGAAAAAAATGGATTGGTTCATCCTCATCATCATCATTATGCCGTTCTCGTGTCTCACTGAGACAAGAATGTCAGAGTCGCACATGCAGGCACGCGTCACGTTGACCTTCTCGAAACACCGTGACACAGCATAAGTTCGTGTTGCGCTCCGCCCGTCGACCCGTCGAGCGTGTAAGACGGCGGGAAGGGAGTCGCAAGATCGGGAGTTGGAGGCGCCCGAGTGAGATTTCAGAAGAGCACCGCATCAAAGTGATATATGTGTGTTACACGGCGTTACTTTAAACTACCACCAACCAACCAACCAGTCACGGCGCGTCATGAACTTGATTCAAACAAGATATCACAAGGGAGAGGGATGGGGGGCTTTGAATTAGAGACTGTGATACCGTGCCACAGCCCTATTGGGATGAAGAACAAAAAGGAAACGATGGAATGTTATTTGTGCGACAGATGCAACTGTTCACCGACGCATACGAACAAGTAAAGAGGCCATGTGGTAGTGATGAGGAGGAAACCTTCGCTTCCCAACACAAAGTGGCTGAGACTTTCCGAAGGCTTGTTTCGACACCCGAGTTTCCACCTTGTTCTCTGCATTTGGTCAAATCATGGAAGCCATCGTCTTTGAATTAATAAATGCCCATTGACACGTCCACCTTGTACACACAGGTCTGCCTGATGTTATGCCAAGAGCCCGGAGGAACCCCTGTTTTCAGCTTTCAACAAATACACGGCGGAAAATATTCCGCAAGTGATAATCTGAAGTAAATCTGATTCCGTAGCTAAAGAACTTGCGAAACGTCGGATGGCGGTAACGAACAACCTTGGAATCTGGATGTGTGCAATATAGATATGACATCGCATTTCTCGAAGAAAAATAAATCATATGTATCGCCGGGATGAGCCGTTAATTTGGGTATCACTAAAGCAAGTTCCTGTCTGCAGTGTCCGGCGCGTACCACACATATCAATGCACCCACGCCGCGATCTGATCTAACATTGAACTGGGCTTCTTTTTGTATTATGGCTGAGCAAAGATATCTTCTCACTGTTCCTTTCTCGCGAAGCGGCCCAGAGCGGGTCCAAGCTCGGCAGCCTTTTCCTGTCGCTTCTCCTGGTTCTGTTCTTGCTGCTGCTTCCACAACTCATCCACCTTAAGGCGCTTCTCGTCGATAATGTTGTTCTTTGTACGCTGCTTCCTCAGGTACTTGTTGAGAGCCGAGTTCTTTCCACGTGCACGGTTTCTGATGTCCGTCTCGATATCGACTGGCTTGGCATCCAGATCACGCGCCTCTCGTCGCTGTTGGTCCGAGCGAAGGTCCAGGTTGCCAATGAAGTTAGGGTCAAGGGCAATCATCTCAGGCTGGAGCTTGTTCAGGAGACCCTTGACTTCGGTCTCGCGTCGCTGTTTGACGGTCTCGTAAGGGTTGACTTCCATGGCGTCAAAGTTGGCTTCTCCAGCACCTGGTACGATGATTGATGAGAAGCCTTCGTCGTGTCCGACACCAAGGACATCTTCGAATGGGCAGTATTTGACTTGCTCGACTGATTTGCCCTCGCCGCCCCATGTCATGTACGGGCTCTCAACCTTGATCTGGTCTTTGCGATGCTTCACGAAAAGGTCTTTCCACATTGTCACGCTGGTTGACCACCCAACAGCTGTAACGCCCCGGTCGCTGATGGATACAGACGACGCCGGAGCTCTTGTGAAGTAGCTATTCACCTCTCTGTGAAAGCTGTCAGCGTTATGCTCCAATCAAGCCCAAAGGATCACAGCAAGTTTTGAGGGGTACATACCGGAACATGCGAATGTCCCACACGGCCATTTTCCGGTCATTGCCGCATGATACCATATACCTCCCTTCTCGGTCAACCGCAACAGATTTAACGGGACCTTTATGGCACAGCAACTTGACAAGTGGCTCACTATTATTGGGAGACCACACTGTGTAATCGTGTATCAGTATGCATTCCAGGACATGAGGGAGTTTAAAAATGATACATACGAGTTACAGTGCCGTTGTTGTGACCGGCGTGCACAATGGCATTCCAGGGGTTCAGTGCCATTGAACTGGGCTGCCCCAGCCCCGTGCGTATCTCGGAGACCAATTTACCGGTTGACACATCGCTATGGGAGGAGTCAGCAGCTGTTTGGCAATATCATACTTGGCTTGCCGAGCAGGGAGAAGCCATAATGATCCAATCATGAAAGAGAATAAGCACATCGATACTTACGTATATTTCAGCCACCCTGTCAAACCCTAGATCGAAGTTAGAGAAGAACGTCTTAGAACATGATGAATCATTCAATCTTACCAGTGTCGTCAGGAGGTAGTGGTATGGCAGAAACTCCATATGGGAAACTTCCTGCAGGTTCCGGAGACAATGCAACTCAACACCATGTGCTATGAGCGAAATTAGCGAACTGCTTCACGCTCAATGTTGATGAAATCCGGCGGGATCCAAGGTGTAGGGGACTATGAGGCTGGTTTGCATATAAGCGCATCAACTTACAATCATATATATATACCTGGTTCTTTTGAGAAACACTGAAGTAATTCGTGTTGTGCAAGTATTTGACAGCCTAGATGGCACATATTAGCATACAGTACGTTTTCCAGTTTGGTCAGGGGTCCGTAGCATCTGGCTCCAGCCCAGCACCGGGTAATTCTTCGAGCGGCAACCGTATCGGTGGACCAAGCGATGTAGACAAAAGGCAACACGTACTCGAACTTTTTCTTGCAAGTTTATCTCGCAACCAAGCCTATAACGATTCCAGTTAGAAGAGAAGGCATGAATGAGAGCCATAGGTTCGACTTACTTGCCCTGCCTCCAGTCCATGGTGGCTATGTGTCCCCGAGCGCCTCCCACTACAAGCATAATCAGTCAGTACATAGCTCCCAGATCTAGGACACGTTAAACGTCTCCCCCTATGGGTAGTCAAGAGAAGGCCCAGGGTTCGCGAGGGCAGATTGTTGGGTTGCTTACACAGCAGCATTTTACCCGTCCGATCGTAGTCAAATTGGTATGGACCCAATTGATCCAACTTGAGGTCGAACCGCTTTTTGGAAGCCTCCAGGGAGACATTGGATTCGATTTCGTTCTGCGTCACACGCCACGTCCTCTCCAACTCCTCTTCGGCCTCCAGGAAACCCCCTGTGTTTTCCATGAGAATTTCGGCATCCTTGGCGGATTCGGCAGCTTGTTTGTACTTGGCCTCGAGGCCCTTCAGGTTGCGGCGCAACTTCTTGTCTTTGATGGTCTTGACGTCAATGCCGTTTCCACGGCCATAGTCGCGGTGAGCTAGCTTGTTTCGCTTTATCCGCTCTCGTTCGTGCTTCGGGATGAGCTGTGTGCGAGCGCGCTTGACAGTAACAGCGCCATTGTCGTGGGCCTTTGCGGAAGGCCGCTCGGTAATCTCGACCTCGTCCACCTCCATGTTGCAACCAGATAAAATTGGTACTGGCGAGTCGGTTGTCGAATGACTTTCGTCTTAGGGTTTTCGTACAGATATCCAATCCTCTCGGGGTCGAGGGGTATTTATTGGGAGGATAATGGGCGCGCAACAGGAAATGTCGCGATGTCGTTTTGCTGCAGATCCGTTGAACATTTGCCTGCTAACAAGTCCCAAAAAGTTTCATGGAAATTTTGAGCACAGACCCCTGATAAGACTGTTATCTGGCGGGACCCAAAGACTTATGGATCACTGAAGTCCAGTTATTCAGGGGACTCTTATCGTCCGATAAGCAGCGGTACTTGTCCCTTGGTGCCCCACTTCGACTCAGCTCAACTGTGAGCTCCAATGCATTGAAGGATGGAAACCACTGGTGATGTGGGAATAGGTCCGCTGTCATAGGCGCTATAATTCCGCTCGATGATACGAAATATGTTATTCAAGGTAGCATATCACATTTAAAGCTATCTTATATATAACCCACTGCCTTAAGCTTCTTAACGGTATACCTTGTCAAACTTACAAGACTCGTTTCTTCCAAATTGGATAATAACACTCGGTGGAAGTATTCCCACGTTTCAGCTAATGAAAAATATAAATCGTAATTCGTTGACAATATCCAAGGGCCTTCATAGTTTTTCGTGTTTTTCCTGCCCATTATCCATAACAAAGTAAACGAATGATATAGGTTGCTTTGAAAGAGATTACCGCTCAATACCGCAATCGATGAAGTCAACCGCACTCGGACAGCTTGTCCACCCCTCGCCGAAGACTCCTCATACCTTTGCAACCTGACTCAACGCTTCTTGGCCACGGGGAAGCTCTTCAAGTGCCCTGCAAACGAATTTCCTGATCTAACAAGATCGTGCCATCTGAGAGTATCAGACTAGCAAGCAGAGTTCTTCATCAGGCGTTTATCCTCAGAGGCGTCGGATCGATATACATTGTCTTCTCTTAGAAAATATCCTAGCAGGATCATGTAAACATGTGGGTGGTAGTATATTGAAGGGGTTTTCGGCATTGACTCAACCCAATATTATACCAACAAGTCACAAAGGAGACGTCATCAGTTTGTATGGGACTTGAAATGGAAGTATTGCCTTTGTTGATTCCAGCCGCTTGGTAGCCAATGGGAGTGACGTACAATCGGTTACATGCAAATTGGCCTCACTAATACTATACACCATACAATCACTATGAAAGCCCATCTACAGGTTCTGTGTGTATCGTTGAAATATTTGGAAAACATGTCATGAAATCGACTTTTTATTTACTCATTCGAGTGTCCTCGCAATTACACCCGTATGTATGTTCTCAGTGATAAATTAAAGTTGCATTGGATGCCCCAGACAACAGCCAGAGGAGCATGCAGAGGAAGATGGAGACCCTGAGAGCGCCGGCCCTAAATTTAGATAAGATCTTTCTTTGGCTTTGGAGGCGGGGGTTTTTACAGGGGGGTGCTTATCGAACTGATAGTAATCGATAACCACAAAAATTTCAAGAATCAACGACTTTGCCCCTCCATTTTGCAAACAGTAATTGCGGGAGCGAGGTCGAATATACCCAATGCGCCTGTGTTGAAACAATTCGCCCTCGACTTCAACTCCAATTTCGCGTGCGCTCAGCGATTTTGTAAACTGCGATCCTAGACTAGGAGATTGATCGCAAGACAGTAGTCAATCTGGCTTCGCACTCATTACCCATCCGCTTCAAAGCAGGCGGAGACGGCAAGATGCCGGCTGCCATGGCGCATTCCCACCGGCCTACGACCAAAACCTCCCACAAGGGGTTCAAGTCAAAGAAGGCCACCAAGGGTGCTCTGCGAGAACAGGCTAAAGGTATGAATCATTGCATTTCGAAAACGAAACAAGACACTCGTATTATTTCCGGGTTTCGGGGAGCATATGCTGACCTTTTCAATTCTACTAGGCAAATTATCCAACGAGCGCGGCCTGCGCAAGACGCCACACCAGCAAGTCATGTCGAAACTCGACCGAAGGAACCGCGCGAAACAACTCCAGCAACAGAAGCACAAGGATCACCAAGATCAGACAGCCATATTCAGAGGACGCGATGGCGCTCCCCGGATCGTTGCCGTGGTGCCTCTCTGCAGCGACGCTGACGCTGCAGCTGCCATCAAGAGCCTGAATGCAAGCATTGACATCGAAACCGAGGTTTCCGACTCCAGCTTCCGCGTCTCAATCGATCGCTTCAAGCAGAAGCTGCAATATATTCCCCTGAAGCGCGATCTGACAGCATGCATGGATGCCGCCAGAGTGGCCGACTTTGTCATCTTCGTGCTCTCCTCCGAAATCGAAGTCGATGCGCTTGGCGAGCTGATTATTCGGAGTGTTGAGAACCAGGGCATGTCGTCCTGCTTCACAGTCGTTCAGAACCTCGATAAGATCCAACCCGCCAAGGCCAGGCCCGATGTCGTCAAGTCCTTGGTCTCCTTCATAACACATTTCCACCCCGATCAAGACAAGGTCCACAGCCTGGACTCGAGGCAAGATTGCTCCAACCTTATGCGGTCATTATGCAACTCTTCCCCCAAGGGCGTTCACTGGAGGGATCAGAGAAGTTGGATGTTGGTCGACGAAATCAAGTGGCCCAGTTCTCCGTCCGAATCTACCGTCTTCACCGGTGTCGTTCGCGGCAAGGGTATGAAAGCAAACAGACTTATCCAAGTTGGTGATTGGGGCACATTCCAAATCGAGAAGATAACATCTGCCCCATTGGAAAAGAAGCAGAAGGATGGTGACGTGGCCATCGATGGAACTCAATCTGAGGAAATTCTTGAGGAGCCTACAGTACTTGAGCACGACAAGCCCGATGATCTTGACGAACTGGCACCTGAGGAGGCTCGCATGGACGATATCGACGATGCCGTTTCTGTCGCGACTACATCAAAGAAGGGCGTCCTACTGGATGATCATCATTACTTCTCCGAGGATGAAGCGGAAAGGCCCACTAAACCTCTCAAATTGCCTAAGGGAACTTCTAATTACCAAGCTGCTTGGTACCTCGACGACGTTTCCGATTCCGAGTCAGAGATGGACGACGATGAGATGCAAGATGCCGACGCTGATGCAGATGCTATGCAAGCAGCACCCGAAGACGGTGTAGAGGGTCTTGCCGGTGCTGAGCCAACCGAGGCTGCTATGTCAGAATACCAGAAATCGGAGAAGTTTGAGGAGCTCGATGAAGATGACGATGCCGAACAGCTAGCCGCGTACCGAGCGAGCAAGAAGGACGAGGTCGAAGACGACATGGAGTTCCCGGATGAAATCGAATTACATCCTCACGTACTTGCGAGGGAGCGACTTGCCCGTTTCAGAGGTCTCAAGAGCCTTCGAACCAGTCCCTGGAATACCGAAGAGGATCGACCATACGAGCCTGAAGACTGGTCGCGATTACTGCCAGTCACAAACTATGCATCATCGCGCAATCACTACCTGAAGCGAGCACTGGCCGGAGGTGTGAAGCCTGGAACCAGGGTACACGTATACCTGAAAGCGGTGCCGATGGAATTGGAGAAAAACTACAAGCCTTCTGAATCCATCTCCCTATTCTCACTTCTGGAGCATGAGAACAAGAGGACGACGGTCAACTTTGACATCACGCACAAGGAAGACTACGAGAAGTCCATCAAGTCCAAGGAAGAGCTCATCGTCCAATGCGGCCCCCGCCGCTTCGTTATTCAACCCCTATTCTCAGTGGGAGGCAATACTGAGAACGACGTGCACAAGTACTGCAGATTCCTCCACCCGGGTCAATCTGCAGTTGCCACATTCATGGGTCCTATCACTTGGGGCGCAGTGCCAACTCTCTTCTTCAAACGCACTATCCCTGGAGAGGTTGATGAAAACGGTGATGAGTCAAACCTGCCCCTCCAATTGGTTGCGACGGGTACTGTCCGCGCACCATCAACGTCTAGAGTGATCGCAAAGCGCGCTATTCTCACGGGCCACCCGTACCATATCAACAAGAAGATTGTTACCATCAGGTACATGTTCTTCAACCGCGAGGATGTTGAGTGGTTCAAGGCCATGCCGTTATGGACTAGGCGTGGACGAAGCGGTTACATCCGGGAAGCTCTCGGTACCCACGGCTACTTCAAGGCCACGTTCGACGGAAAGATCAACCCGCAAGATAGTGTCGGTATTAGTTTGTATAAGCGTGTCTTCCCGCGAACGGCGAAACCTTTTAGTGGACCACTGTTGGAGGAAGAGGAGTTCCAGGGCTTCCAGGACGAAGCCATGGACGAGGACATCCAGTAGATACCTGCATATAGATAGGGTGAAAGGCCCCGGCGTACGCGTTCATGACTGATGAAATTGATTACTGATATCGCTCTCTTGTTGATCAAACCTAGTATGAGATTTCATATAACCTGCTCAACTTTGCGGGGCCCAGAAGTCATCTGCCGAGTACCTTGATTGCCGCCACATGATACCCATTCTTAGCATAGAATAAATGCTTTCCAATCCTCTATCTCGTTCTTTTCCATCAAGTTGGGTCGCCGTTCTACCGTGATCGATCCAACCATGGCTAGACTTGCATACCCCGTGACGAACCTCAGCCTACCTCGCAGGCGCAATGCTCCCGCGCCCATTGAAGATAGATGCTACGGGACGTGCAGTATGTACATACCATCTCCTTTGGAATTATGCGTATTAAGCTTAAGGGCTTCTCCTGCAAGAAATTTGACACTAAGTCTCTTCTTTCCCCCTTTTGAACAGACGCTGCCTTCATCAAAGGTCAAGTCAGCCGCGACTGGGAAGACTTTTGTGATAGAGGATCCGCCTTCTACGACTATTACCACGACTGCCTCTGCTGCGTCGGAGAAACTCTCCGGGCCAAGGGCTCCCAGGAGCATGCCGCCGACTACCTCGCCGCCGACTTCGCGGGGATCCTGTCGCAGTGCGGCGTCGGGGCTGACAATCCCTATCGGGACGAGGCGGTTGCGAACCCCTGCAGCGTCCCCTTACACGAAGTGGCCAGCAAGGTCCCGATGATGCCCTTCCCCACCGCCACCGTTCAGGCTGTCCACCCGCCTGCCGACTCGCTCGCCGTCGGGGTCTCGATCACGGTGCCGCTGCGGCAGCTCCGATCGGGACAGTCAGCCGTCCCGACCACCGCACCGCCCATGAACCAATACACGAGTATCGCCCACACGACAACGGCGTGGGTCACGACCACGGACGCCCAGAGCCGCGTCGCCACAGTTCAGTCCACGTTCGTCACGACGACCATGTCCAAGCTGCCGGCGCCTTCAGCTTCGGAGCCTGCTGCTGCTCCGGCTCCTGTGGGACCCAGTCGAGCCCAGACCATCGGCATCGGCGCCGGCGTCGGCGCCGGCTGCGGCGTCACCCTGCTCCTCTTCGCAGCGCTGCTGTTCTGGCTGCACCGCCGGCGCAAGAAGCGGCGGAAGGTCGAGGCGCGCCGGTCGGCCATCGCGCTGTGGAACCACCGCGCCCTCTCGCCGCAGTCGACCCCGACGACCCCGAAGACCGCCACGCGGGTGGGCGCCGCGGGCCGGAGCAGCGAGTACGGCGACAAGGCGCAGCTGCATGGCGAGTGCATTCCCCCTAGGGAGTTGGACGGCCGGGAGATTCCGCCGCCGCCGCCGCAGGAATTGCCGGCGGAGGAGGTGGTGCGGCGTACGGAAGATGGGGTGTTGGTATCGTCGAGTAAGGAGGGGGATGGTACGTCTGCGGAAGAGATGGCGTCGGAAGATGAAGATTCGTCTATTTCGAGTGAAGAAGATATGCCTCCGCAAGAAATGGGATCGAGACTTGAAGATACATCAGAATCAAGTGATGATTCGCCTACGAAAGAGACGTCGGAGGCATCTGAAGCATCTGGGGCTGAAGAACTGTCAAATACTGGGGAGGCAGAGGAAGATACGGGGTCTGAATCGGAGGCGAAGACGGAGGCTGGTTCAATATCAAGTAAGGAGTATGAATCTGCGGAAGAGGAGTCAGAGGCCAAAGAATCGTCGGGCCAGGACGAGACCTCGGATACAGAAGACTCATCTCCTACGTAGAGGTAAAGGGGGTGGATGTTAAAAAACAAAGGATGGCCAGTCTGATGATACTAGTGAATTTGGCAAAAAGGACTTGTTCCTGTGACCCGCTGTCTCAACTTAGAATTGACGCTCCGCCCCTACTCCAGTCGTCGACTCGATAGGAATTTCGATAGCATGCTGCATGCGGCTAGTCATCTGACATGGCAGCTTCCCTTCTGCTCCCTATGGATAAGACTTCAGGCCTCTAAAATGGGAAAAGTAAATTTATTGCTGCTATATTCAAACTTGATCTGGAGGAGTACTGTTGTCGGGCTGATGTCATAGTTTGCAGTTTATCCCTGGAGGCAGTTCTGGTCGACCGTCTTCCTTTCATCAAATGCGTTCAAACTGGCTGTCGATTTCATGTTGAAATTATTGAGGTTCTAATATTACCTGATGCTAAGACATGTAGACTAGGTATTTTACACATGTAGGCTGTAGCTGTGTTCCCCATTCACTCCCATGCCTCACATTTATCCAACATTCCCCACCCCTATGCCGGCGGCAGTAACTTCAATCTCTCCAATTTCTGAGCCAGCTTATCGTATAAGCGCTTCATGGAGTCTATCTCAGTCTCGTACTCCTCGCTCTCATTGGACTCCTGCAGCGCCTCCGCCAGCTCCTCGCCGAAATCGGTCAAAGTCTCTTCCATCCGCTCGATGTGGCCCTGGCGTGCCGATTTCTTGGTACTTGATCCTCTCCCTCCTCCACCGCGCAGAGATTGGGTCTCGACACCACCAACACCACCACCAACATCAACGCCGCCACCGCCACCGCCACCGCCACCGCTGCCGCTGCCGCTGCCGCTGCCGCTGCCGTTGCTGTTGCCGTGCGGCATAGGGCTGAAGTTGAAGGAGAAGGGGGGTGTTGGGGCACCGAATAGAATGGGCTGCTGCTCTACCTTGATCTTCTGATGACTTAAGTCGTCGGGACCCCAATGGAAGCCGTTCTGATTTGGGGTCGTAGTTGAAGCGCCCCGGAACAGCTGCGGTGCCGGATTCTGCTGCTGTCGGCTAGCAGCAGCAGTAAAAGGCGTGCTCGATGACGTTGATGTCGAAGACCGCGGTATTCGAACTCTGTATCCAGAATGGTGGTACCCACCACCACTCTGACGGGAGGCAGAGCTGGCTGTCGATCTGTCGTCCTCGTCGGGGTGGTAATCACTCGAGAAAGTATTGGGCTGAACTGGCGTCGCGTTCGTGCGCTGCTGCAGAGGGTTATGGCTTGGTGCTACTGGTAGATCGTACATGGAGGAGGAGGTATTATGATCTTGGGCTCGGGGGCCAGCTTGGTGGTCGACAGATGGCAGGGCCTCCTTGGATGCGACCGTGGCTCGTTCCGTCGTCGTGTTTGAGATGCTTTCATGTCACTGTTAGTCCGATCCCACGTTTCCCTTTCACCCACCCGCCCCTTTTAGTATATCAGTAGAGGAGATTAAGTATTTATACTAACCTTTTCTTAGTAAACGCCCCGTCGGCCTCCATGAGCTTCACAGTTGCCGAGATCTTGCGCCTGACCTTGACGACCATGAGCTGGTACACGCTCTCGCCGTTCTCAGTCTTCATGTCTTCGTACCCGTCCAAGTCAAGGGCTTTAAACAGCGGACTCAGATCGCAACCCAGTTGGTTGGGGTACTTTTGGAGGATGAAGGCCCGGAACACCTGCGTTTGGGGCGTGCTCCATCGGAAGATAGAGCCGGATACCAACTTGCAGGCCCTTGTGCCGAACAGCGTTGAATTGGGTGTCCGTAGAGAAGAAAGCGGTCGCGACTGTGGCACCGTGGCCAGCCCGCTGTCCTTCTCCTCCGTCTTTAAAGGTTTCTGGATAGCCATGGCAGCGTTGATGTCAGATTGATGAAAGAGCAAAGTTGCGAGAATAGGCCAGGCGGTTTATTGTCTAATATGCTACAACAACGAGTTCACGGTGTCCGGATACTAAGTAGAGGATGCTCGCTGGACCCTTTTACCGGTTGGATGAAGACGAGACTGAAGCCGTACTGAATGAATGGTGGGCCTCTGGCAGAAGAACGTGGAGGAACGACACAGCTATATCGATCCCTATAAAGGCCAGCAAACAATGAGAGCAAACGGCTGGAGCAAACGATCGAAAGAACGATCACTGCATCTGGAATGTGTCTTACGCTTGCAGAATAGAAGGTAGATGGGGAAATGCGCGGCTTAGAGGCGATTAAATCACGAGCAGATTCCAACCTTCTATCAACCCCAAAGTTTCGGATTCTTACATTTTCATTTAGCTTTGGCGGATGAAACCAGGTGCACTGTCAACCAATTATCATATGAATAAACTCAATTGCTTATCTGCAACGGGTTTCATCCATTCGATCAGAAGAAGGCTATGGATACATGTGACGGTCGGTGTGCCCTCCAAAGCTTTGGAACAGTTGTATCTGACGATGATTCTCGGTGTTTGCTTCTATTCCCCACGGAACGGATCTATTTCCCCACGGAAATAGCGATATGCAGGCTTGAGTCGTGGGTTGCAGGGGGCGAATCGGCAGTCCCTTCCCCAGCTTGTCCTAAAGGGGGAGGTGGGCGCCGCAATGAAGATCATTGATTGGCCCGGACCAGCACTTGCACCGGCAAACCGGCCACGGCACTCTTCTGAGACAGTGAGGGGGGCCAAGAAGGGGAAATTATCTGTCATTTTTTGGCCCGCAATCGCCGCTGGGATATCCAGATGAGGGATAAAAAATTACGCGGTATAAAGAGAGAGAGACAGACGGCTTTGGATGCGCTCCAAAGTCGTTTGCCAGATAAGTAGGCGACTCAAGAGACCCATGATATGGTTGTTGTTGTCGCTACTGCCTTGGACCAAGATGAGACCACAAACTGGCCTTTTAGGGTTTGCGTTGCCTTCTTTGGCCGCAACACGTAGTAGCCAGTCCTTTGAGGACAAATGTCTGCACTTCAGACCAGAAGATTCTGTCCGCAACTCGACACGCACCGAGCTGCAGTTCGTCAAGGCCGGGAGCACTATCACTTTGTCGGACAACGACCCCACATGCGGTCCAAAGAGCCAAGCCGTCGCCGCGGACGTGTGCCGCGTCGCGCTGTCCATACCGACTTCCAACAGATCCAGCATCACCTATGAGATGTGGCTGCCGGAAGATTGGTCGGGTCGTTTCCTGGCCACGGGAAATGGGAATTTAGGTGGTTGTAAGTCATAAAATATGGGTGGCACCATTGTTGTGACAATCTATGAGCCCATCAGACTGACACACATGATATCTAGGCGTCGCATATGGTAGTCTTGCATATGGCACAACAAATGGGTTTGCGACGGTGGGCACCAACAATGGCCACAATGGCACAAATGGGGATACATTCTACCAGAACGAGGAGATAGTCGCTGATTTCGGTTGGAGGTCGTAAGTATACCTGGAATGCATCACTAGGGCTGCCTGAAAACTAACCGTGGGATGTTTGTAGTTTGCATACGTCAGTCGAGGTCGGCAAGAGACTCACTGCGCTCTTCTACAGCGCGGCCGCGAGCAAGTCGTATTTCATAGGCTGCTCGCTGGGCGGTAGACAAGGGATACACAGCGCCGAGCTGTTCCCCGAAGACTTCGACGGGATTGTGGCCGGCGCCCCTGCCGTTGACTTCAACAACCTGTACTCGTCGCGGGCCAGATACTTCACCGTCACTGGCGCGGCGGGTGCGCCAAGTTATATTGGCGCCGACACGTGGAAAACGACAATCCACAATGAAGTCCTCAGGCAATGTGACGGTATCGACGGAGCCACTGACGGTGTCATCGAGGATCCGACGCTGTGTCGGTTCCAGCCCGAAACGCTTCTCTGTGGAACCCGAAAGACCACAAAGGGAGACTGCCTCACAGATGCCCAGGTTCAAACGGTCAAAACAATCTTCAGTGATTACCTCTGGCCGAACAGCTCAATACTCTATCCAGCTATGCAGCCAGGCAGCGAGATCGCTGCTTCTGGAGGTCTGTATAGCGGGAAGGCATACGGACCCTCAGTAGGCTGGTTCAAGTTCGCCGTCCTGGAGGACCCTGCATGGGACCCCGCCAGCTTCACAGCCGACGACGCCCTGATCGCAGGCCGGAAAGACCCCGGGGGCATCCGCACGTGGCCCTCGTCGCTGGCGGCCTTCGAGGGGCGCGGCGGCAAGATCCTGACGCACCACGGCCAGCAAGACCAACAGATCACGAGCTTCAACTCGATCCGGTTCTACAAGCACCTCGCCGACGGCATGGGCTACACGCCCGCGCAGCTGGACCACTTCTACCGGTTCTTCAGGATCCCCGGCATGGGCCACTGCAGCAGCGGCCCGGGAGCCTGGGCCGTGGGTCAAGAGGGGGGCGCGGCGGCCGCGGGGGTCCCGTTCGATCGCGAGCACAACGTCCTGGCGGCGGTGGTCGACTGGGTCGAGAAAGGGTTAGCGCCCGAAGCCTTGGTCGGAACCAAGTTCGTCAACGACACCGCGGGTGAGGGCATCGCCTACCAGCATACGCACTGCAAGTACCCGGCCAAGAGCACCTTCAAGGGCGGAGACCGTAACCCCCGCGATGTTGGTAGCTGGGAGTGCATATAGGACTTAGTAGATCTTCCGCCGATAGACTCCACGCAAGCACATATCGTCCCCCAGGCAATGCATCGGGCCGCGACGCCTTTGGCTGCAATGGTGTTAGTGCTTCTCTTCTTCATAAGGGCTCATGGGCCTAGAACAATTGACACAAGTTGACGAACGGTGTAGTTTCAGCTGGGGTTATCCGTCGCTTAACTACAGACCGACAAAGGAAGCTTGCAAGTGGACTATTGCCCTAGGCGCGGAATGCCCGCCGCACTATGGTGATGGTACGTTGGCTCTACCACAGATCAAGTCGGGCTTCAAGAGTTTCCAGCTAGCCCTTCACCGAGTTTTGTCTATGCAGGAATAGCAAATTAATAGTAACATCGTATAGACCCGTGAAAACGATCAATGTTGATCTCGTTAACCTGCTTGAAGTCAGAGCTAGTTGATGCTGTCGTGAGCTTGTCATTCCCGTAGTTGGCAAATCTCCGCCTGCCCTTCCATGAATTGGCCAATCAAAATGGTAAGGAGCCGTGTAGCCAGCTCGGGCTACAAGATAGATCTACCCTTGCTACTATACTAGACTGAACTGTGGCATAATCCTGCATGTTCAATGAAGCTCTCGGAGAAGTTTTAGTATGCTGTACGGTGTACGTAATAGGCCCCCTGCCCCGCCTTCACTGATAAGCAACCTTTAGCACCCCGCAGTTCGAGCTGTCTGATGAGGTAGGTATTACCGGGAGGAGCTCTGGGATCTGGGATATTGAATTTCGTTGTCCGGAAAATAGCGTCTCTACCTTTCATTTTGCAATTGCCATTGTACTGACAGTTTCCTCTATTCATCCTTGGAAGCGCTGAAGGAAAGGAAAGACAAGAAGCTAGGGCTTAGATCGAAAATGGCACAGACTCATTCCCATGACGGCGTCGGAGGCCATTCCCACGATGGCTTCTCCGCTGCGGAGCACGGTCACTCGCACGAGATCCTCGACGGTCCTGGCAGCTACCTGGGCCGCGAAATGCCCATTGTCGAAGGCCGTACCTGGGGCGAGCGCGCATTCACTATTGGAATCGGCGGGTAAGTGCGCGCCCTCGTCCATTGACTGTTTCAATTGATCGTTTTCGGGGGGGAAGAGACTTGGGAGGTTGGCGGTAATTGAATCAATAGCACATGAAACCGGTCATTTCCGTCCGCATCTAGCTTGCAATTTATCGCATGATCCCCAAGTCCCTTCCCCTAGCTCACCCGCAAGCTCACTCACGAGTTCAGCTTGGTTTTGATATTATACTAACCATTGCCCTTGCTTTGCCCTGCCTCTAGTCCCGTCGGCTCCGGCAAGACGGCGCTGATGCTGGCGCTCTGCCTGGCGCTGCGCTCCCAGTACTCGATCGCGGCCGTGACCAACGACATCTTCACGCGCGAGGACGCCGAGTTCCTGACGCGCCACAAGGCGCTGCCCGCGGAGCGCATCCGCGCCATCGAGACGGGCGGCTGCCCGCACGCGGCGGTGCGCGAGGACATCTCGGCCAACCTGGCGGCGCTCGAGGACCTGCACGCCGAGTTCGGCGCCGATTTGTTGTTGATCGAGTCCGGCGGCGACAACCTGGCCGCTAACTACTCGCGCGAGCTCGCCGATTATATTGTGTACGTCATCGACGTCAGCGGCGGCGACAAGATCCCGCGCAAGGGCGGGCCGGGGATCACGCAGAGCGACCTGCTGGTCGTCAACAAGACGGACCTGGCCGAGGCCGTGGGCGCCGACCTGGGCGTCATGGAGCGCGACGCGCGCAAGATGCGCGAGGGCGGCCCGACCGTCTTCGCGCAGGTCAAGAAGGGCGTCGCCGTCGATCACATTGTCAACCTCATTATCAGCGCGTGGAAGGCCAGCGGTGCCGAGGAGGAGAGGAAGTCAAAGGGCGGGCCCAAGCCGACGGAAGGTCTGGAGGCGCTTGCATAAGTCGGAAGAAAAAAGGAGGAAGAACAAACCGCTGGAGTACGGAGTCTCAGGGATTATCACTTTGGCCCGGTGAAACGCTCCAAGGAGCCTCGATATCGGCAATTGCACACGGGGCTCGATGTAACAACACCATTCGGTACTGGGGATATGCATTGCTTCCTGGCTGAAGCCAATAGTTTTCATTCATAGTGACCAGTATGAAAACTTGTCATCAACCATATTGACTCCGCTTTTCATGTTATGAATGGTCTCTGTAAGTTTTGCTGTATCTCGTTATGGCTTCCTAGAGGTGGAAGTGAACTGCTACGGACATGTTAGCCACCAATGAGCTGCGTGGACCTAGCTTTGGGGCTCGTATCTGCCGAGAAGCCTTCTGCGAAAGTTATTCAATACTTGCTCAACCATTCCTACCAAATCGGTGGCCGCCATGTGGTGAGCATGTTTATTATGACCTGACACAGGTTAAACCTTTGCCTCTGGTGATGCTCGACCAACGCCAGCCATGTGTGTATATCCCGTATGAAATCCAACTCAAAAACTTCTAAGGAGGGCCACATTCTTCTTAACCGGTGAAAGCCACGCCGCCCGTTGCGTCGCCTTCGGAAGGCGTCCTCGAGGAAGAAGATCGTGTCAGTATCCCCCATATGGCATCGCCCGTAGACCGCGGTGCCATGGCAGCAGTAATAGGGTGATTCTTGAGATCTACCTAGGAGGTATAGAGGGTTGATTTACGTAAATTACCACGCGCGAGTAATACCGAATCCTTGACCTGTGGCTTTTTTCGAGGAATCTAGCGCCGTTCTAACTCACTTGCAACCAAGGGCGATCTCCATAATTCAGCTTGCATGGGAATAGGAATAACAGCAGCCCGGCTCGCTCTCGAACTGGCCACGAAAAGAAAAACAAAGAGGGAGTAAGAGTCGCTTTTTTCTAACAGGGCCGGCTGCTGTTCGTTTCTCAACGAGCCAGCGTATTCATTGGTCCAGAGACGAGGTGTTTATGGGCATGTATACACACTCACATACACTAAGGAAGAAGACTTTAGGGAACTCAAGAACCAACTGGCGTCACACAGGCGTGAGCGTGTTCATGCCAATTACTTCTGAAGCTTATAACATCAGGCAATTGGGTTATTAGTACCAACAGTCCTGAAGAGTGCTCGGAATATTTCGGCGGCATTCCTGGTGTGCTACTTTTCAAGCAGAACTTTTTCGATAGACAGACGATCCGCCGCTATATAGCGGAGCTTGCTCCTGTCGCCGACGCCAATGGGCCGCTTTGCCGCCTATAGTTGTCTGCGGCTGTAGAAGCATGTTTGGAGCCATGTAGATGCAACACAACAGGTGTGATTTTATTCCTTGGTAGTAAGTAACACACTTCTGTGGTTGTTATTGTTTTGATATCTTGTTTGTATGCATGCGGTGTATCGGAGCTTTTGCTACATCCTATATTCTACATCTTCGTATTTCAAGCTTGGCTGCATACTGCCGCGCAGAACTGGAGGGGATTTTTGCTTAGAAGCGACACCAGTCACGACTTGCAGGGACAAGAAACGGCGTTGCAGCCGCGCTACGAAGGGTAGACAGGCAGGGCCTGTTGCATCCAATCACCCACCCTGCAGCAACACACATAATAACCTAATTGAACCCCTGGGCAAGCATTTCTTTAGTGCAAGGGACAAGGGGGACAACAGCGTCCGGGTACCACGTTGTACGCCATTCAATGCTAGTCACCGTTCTGGACTCTCGACCATCTCGGCTGCGACTGTCGCTTTTTTTTCCTTTTCACTCTACGATTGACTTCGATTGCTAAGAATCTAGTGGTGGTCGATCTCGCAACCCTATATCAACGATCTGTATATTGCGCCAACGTTTCAGTCTAGGAAGCGACTTGCTAGTCACATTATGTAGGCAGAGGAAGCGAAGTGAAGACGCCATCTCACTTTTAGCAAAAGGAAGTCCAGTCTATGCAGACAGCTTCTGCACCGCCTTATTGGCTCATGCATAGAGTCTTTTAGGTTAGCAGTGGGCAACAACCGACGGTATTGAAGGCGGAAGGCTCAAAAGGGGCGGGCGCCCACCAACAACAAATGTTAGGCATCTTGTATGGAGAAGCAAGTACTACTCACTGCACCTGGCTAGAAGTCTCATCTATGGCAGGGCGTTACCAGGCAACGTTGGCGGGTGGCAGTGTCCCTAAGCTCCGTCAGGCATAGGTAGATCTCTTCCACAGAGAGAGTGAGTTCTAACCTACGACAGTCTCTTCTGGCTTCTGGGGCAAAGGCTGAGACACTCGAAAGCATGTCGGCAGAGTCAATGTTGAGAGATTCGACAATGTGACTCGATCCAAAATGAAAAGGGCTGGCACAAAATTGGACACGAAAAAACAGCCCGGCCAAAGTAACACTCTTTCTTCCTTCTGCTTCTGGTGGTAGTGGTGGTGGTGGTGGTGGTGGTGGTGGTGGTGGTGTGGTGTGGTATTCAATCTGCAGATCGCTTCAATATTATGCCGCATCTGCAGCCCATTCGTCAACACTCGCTGGGTTGCGGCGGTTGAGGTCTAGAGGCTAGTTGTCCAGTTGTTTTGCAAAGATATGAGGGGTAAAAAACTTCGAGAAAAGAAAACAGTAACATACGATGGTTGTGGCCATCGAGTAATTGTTGATTAAGAGGCGCATCCGGAAGGAGTGAGACATTGTTGCCATGGGAAAAGCGCGACATAGTTCGATTCAGCTGCACGAATGCGTCGATATGTATGTCTAAGTTAGATGCTGACCCGGAAAATGTGCTGGACTGTGCTTGCTGGATCGGATCGTGGGGTTTGTTGGATCGGCGGTCCAGCGGTTCAGCGGTTCACGGTTCGGGTCACTGCGTCCACAATGCATTGAGAAAAAAAGCTGCGTCTTCCCGTCTAGCCGGGTGTAGGGTAACTGGTACACAAACCAAACCAAGGTACCAAGCACAAATCATCCGCGGCTTCATCCGACGCTTTCTCTGTTGACGCGGACAGGGACAGGCCACTTTCCCTCGGTCAGTCGGTTACTCATTTACTCAGTTACTCAGCCAGATTCATGCTCGTATGGTGTGGTTCCTGACGATTTGTTGTTGTTGTTGTCGTTCCTCTTTCCACAAAACAGCGACAACCGCGGGAGACACGGGCTGCAGTAAAGGGAATGTCATTAGGCTTGATCTTGATTCTTGACTCTTGACTCTTGACCAGTCTTGACTCTCTTCCACAACATTTTTACGCTCACCACCTGCACCAAGTGTAAGTGAAATGCGCGCTAGTCCTGCGGCCTAGGTCGAAAGTAGGTTGCACCACCATGAATACAGAACCGGCAGAAAGTTGCACCAACCAGATCAGTATCTCGACCCTGCCCTTGTCCAAATGCAACCCTACCAGTCTACTATACTCAGTTCTAAGTTACCTGCCCTTCAATTGAGCTTGGGAATTTGGGAAGGATCCCTCCCAGATACGACAGACAGGCAGACAGACAGACAGACCGCTACCCGCCTCCAGGTTGTTTATTTAACCCCCCCTGTAATCCGTACACTCATTCATCCCTGGGGTTGCGTTGCACCGCTACAGTATGTAGGGCTGCGTAAGAAGCTCCCCCCCCAGGCCACCCTCGATATGGGTCAGCACTCGTACCACGATGGGTTGAGCTGAGAGGAGAATCAGGCTTGGAAGAAAGAAAGAAAAACCCACCCGAAGCCATCGTGACTGAATTTACTTTTCAATTTCCTCCCGAGGACCATCGTCTGATGTAATTTGCGTTAGTTTTGGGCTAGCTGGTGGCAGCTACTGTGCTAGAGACCAATGGCGAGGCGGCGAGGGGGGGGAATGACTGGGAATGACTGGATTACGGAGGGGCCCTGTCAAATGCGAGGGTTACTTGATGCGGGCGGCGCTATGGCTAACATGGGCTGCCCATCCATCCCATCCCATCCCATCCATGCCCCATCCATGCAACCCCGGATTGCGCCTGTGGCTCACTGAGCAGCTGCTATGCCGTTTTCGGGTTCCTGGTCTAGTCCTGGGAGCTCTCGTGACTTTGCTTCTCTGTATTAAACCGCATGGGTCGCCCACCTCAGCATACCCTCGAAACCCGCTTTGTATTGTTGTGTGGTATTCGAGTTGCTACTGCTACTACTACTACTACTACTATTACTACTATTATTACTATTCGTATTGTACTTCTTCAAGTTCTCTTCTCTTCACTTTGATCTTTTCTTGAGTGGTCTTCTAGGTCTAGGCTTTTCTGTTGTCTGAAACAAGTCTCTGCCGACTCGAGCATCCATGCTGTCTTAGCACTACAACATTCCCCACGACACAGACTGTGACTGACAAAACCCCCCCGGGTCCCACGGGCACTACTCCATACCTACATTAAAACCTCAGCAAACGCCATCATCGAGCCACAATACTCGGTGCCATATCGTTCAAACTGTCCCCCTTGGCAGTGGAATACGAACTGACGTCAAACTCGCACATCTGGCGTATGACGGACTTGAGGACCCTTTCGGTCGGGTTGTGCTAAACTAGTAATATTCAACAATTAATAATCCTTCGGGGAGTTGAGCCTCAACTTGGGTTACCATTTCATCTCTTCTGGGAAAGGAGAGCTTCTCAGCAAAAAAGAAAGAAGGCTTGGGAATTTACATGCCACTTCTTTGGCAGTCATCAAGGCCCTTCTTCTTACTTCCTATTACTCCCTACCGGATCTCCATATCCAACAACAACAACACACACACACACACACGAGATGCAGTTTGCAAGGGTAAATCCCAGGACTGACCTGGCCCTGGCACTGCCTATCAAGCCGCCAGTCAAGCAGCACGTCCGGCCCAAACCGCAACACCCGCCCAAATCATCACCGCCAGACCCCGAGGACCTGAGACGGAGGCTCTACATCGTGCTCTCCGAACAAAACGCACAACGGGAAGCGCGGCGACTGAGGACGCAAAAGACTAACAATGGAGCCATGGACCCACCTATAACGGGCCCTGCCGCCGCCCTGGGTGGTGACGTCGATGCTACCGTGACGTCGGTTTACACAAGAAAATCGGCTACGACGACAAGCTTTGCTGCTAGGGCCGCAGCGGCTACCTCAACGGCCGGTACAGCCCCGGCTGCTCTCAACGTGGTCATCGCACCACCACGAGCAGATGCGAACAGGGGTAGCCATGGGAGCAGCAGCAACAAGGGCCAGAACTTAAGGCGGGCCGACTCGAAGATGGATGCCGCCGGAGCCGCCAAAGACGTCAAGCGCAGCAAGTCCTCCTCGTCATCTAAAGCGAAGAAGTCGACACCCGCAGCAAATGGCGCTGCCAAGGAGCAGGAGCAACATCACCCGGCAGAGCCGTACCACCACGTGCCCCAGGTGGCCGCGCAGCAGTTCGCGCGGACGGCGACGGCCAAGGCCAGCCTCGGCGACATGAGCAGCGTGCACCCGCTGTCGCGCCAGGCCCTCAAGTTCCACATCGAGGGCTCGGCGGCCGAGCGGACGGAGCTCGAGGCGAGCAAGACGCCCGGCGAGCAGAAGCGCGCCCTGCGGCGCGCCCAGAGCACGCGCGAGAAGCTGCAGGAGCGCAACCAGTTCCAGAACGACCTGCCCCCGGCCGCCGTGGCGACCGCCATCCCCCCGCGGAACAAGCGCCACTCCCTCCCCGCCGACGGCTTCGCCGTGTCGTCGGCCACCACCGGGTCCCTGCTGTCGTCCTCCCTACCCGACAACCGCAACCACCACCACCAGTGGAATTGGGCCAATATGGGCGATATCGTGGAGGACGCGGCCAACGACGATAACTACCACTACCAGTCGGGAGAGTTCTCCCCGACCAACACTACTCACCCACGCGGCAGCCACGGCCGCCGCCGCCGCTCCTTCAATTTCGCGGACCTGATGCCCGGCTGCCGCCCCGTCGACGCCGACGGTGTGCCCCTCGTCTTGCGGAACAACGCAGCCATTGCGGACCGCCAAGTCGACTGGACGCAAAAGGACGAGAAGAACGAGAAGCTTTCTTCACAACAACCGCGTCATGCTTCCCATAGCCACGATAACAACCACAACAGCAGCACCAGCAAAGTGCCGAGGAGCCCGCTGCTCCGCAAGGCAGACTCGCTGTGGGCGCTCAAGGGGAAACTGGTATCCGTATCGTCCGGGCGGAAGCACCATCACGGCGACAGCAATAACAGCAGTAGTAATAAGACGTCGAGGAATAGTGCCAACTCTTCCGAGACGGGCATGACGTCGCCTATCAAGTCGCCTTCGAGGGGTGGGTTTTTTTCCCGGCTCAGGCGTTTGAGCTGAGCTGAGCTGAGATTTGGGATTTCGGAATTTGCTGGGAGCTGGAGTTGGCGCTGAAAGCAATGGGCAAAGGGGGGAACGGGAGGGGAAAAGTCCTGTTGGTGTTTGTGTGGTGGGTGGGCGCGTGCGGGTGGTGACAAGGAGTTGTGATCATGAATGGTTATGAAGTCAATACGTCGAATGATAAATTTTAATATGTCAATGTCTACAACCAAAATTACCAGTTACGGACCTGCTTGAGAAGCAGGTCATAATGTGGCGTCAAATGGGTCGGTCCCCTGCAAGCAAGCAACCGTTACACCGCATTGGTATGATGGCGTTTACATATGCATTGGCGCAGTCTGGGGTCTCTCGGGCTTTAAGCCAGCCCCGAAGTGATGTATGACTTGTATGATTATTCATTACTATGAACGCCTATATATGGTCGTTCGTATCATAATGGGTTTCTTCTTCTTCATGATTTCATCCGGAACTGTCGGATAATTAATTCCCTCGATTTATCAAGGGGCCGTCCTCAACTGATATCTCATGATGTCGAATTCTCGTAACACTGCCGGGTATATTAGCTGAGGCCACACTGGCAAGTTGGAAAGGCTGAATCAAAGTACCTACTTTACTGGATTCGAGAGGTCTTTGAGGAGGGATGATTCATATGGCAAAGCTGTTGGCCAAAAGCCGAGTCTGTACTCAAGATAGTGGCGAGATGGATCAAATCGGATACTCTCCAACTGTTCGTTCATCTATGTCTAGCCAAGAAGACAATAACAATGATGGACGAGTTAGGATGAGCATTAAGAGTCGGAGCCCTAATCCTTGTGACTCTCCTCTTCCTCCATGAGTCTGCGAATGACTTCAGCGTCGTGCTCAGCGGCGCGACGGCGGAAGAGGGCGTCCGGGTCCTCGCCCTGCTCGGCCTTCTGGGCCATCTCGTGCTTGAAGAGCTCGCAGTACTCGCGGAGGCCCTCGCTCTGCTGGGGCGAAGGGGAGGCCAGGTTGCGGCGCAGAAGGTTCATGCCGTTCTGAAGGCCGATCTCCTTGGTCCAGGGCTCCTGTCTCTTGTTGCCGCCGCCGCCGCGACCACCACGCGGATTGAATCGGTTGTTTCTGCTGTTGCCGCCGCCACTCTTGTCGTCCTTGGGGGGGTCTGTGGCGTCGGCAATGTCGCGAAGCTGCTGGGGCAGCTCGGGGTATTTCTTGAAGAGTTTGGACAGAGGCGAGTGACCACCCTCGGGCTCTTCTTCTTCTTCAGCGCCAGCGTTGGGCGGCTGAGGCTCATTGTCGTGAACCTCGCGGTGGGCCTTGGAGCAAGGAAGAGAGCATCTTTTGAACGATGTTAGTTATAATGGTTTCTGAATCTATCGAGCGCATCGCGACAACTTACGTGTACTTTGCGCACTTGGTGCACTTATACTTGCCATCTACCTTCTCACAGGCGATGCAGATTCTCTCTGCAGGTATCATGGGAGGCATCTTGGCGGTGTCTTGTGAAGTCAAGTCAAGTCAAGTCGCGTTGTGTTGTCTCTGTTATGAATATTTTCTGAAAGATCAACTTGGAAAGAGAGCGCGTTCACTCCTCATTGACGTGGATGAGAAGCGTGGGCGCTAAGAAGTATCAAGTCTGCCTTATTGATATCAAACAACAGAGGTGAACAATCGCGAAGCTCACTTGCTTTCACTCGTATCGATAACGATATACGTGACGCGGGCGTGAACGGGAACCGCGTCGCTGCCCCAAGAAGGTCCCAAGAGAAATCGCGAAGATGTCGATTGTCTAAGGTGTCCAACCTAATGAGCAAGCACGAAGGAGGGTGACAGATCTACAAGTGACGAAAGATATGGGATGGTCATCCAGAGTTGCCGCTACTGGAGTTGTAAGAGCACATCCATTGGGCAGCCCTTATCTCTGCTTTTTAAGATCTTATTAACCTGGAACTCGACCTTTTTCACGTAACCTGGAGGAATCCGGCTCTAGGATATCTAGTCGCGATGAGATAGCAATGTAAACACTGGGATGGATGGCTGGCTATCGATGTGATAGTTGGCGACGGGAATGGCTGGCGGCAGTTGGGTACCAACTCGATTCTCTCAAAGCATATAAGAGAAACTGCGAGGTGTTGCTTGCTTGTCGGAAAGCATAGAATATAATGGGAAATGAATGTTCATGCAGTTGAATATTATGTTACAATCCAGAATTTCCTTGGACAGTCTACAACACTGGAAGCGACACTGGCAGACAAAAAAAAAAAGAAGACTCTGAGCAAGGCTGACGATCAGCTACCTCCGCTGGAATATCTAGGTTAATCAAACGTTTCAAGGCTGCTGGATAGTCGGTTCTGTGGAGTTGAGAATGAGGTTGGAAAGTGATTTGGTTGGCCCATGGCTGGTAGTGGTTTTTTTTTCTTCCTTCAGGGTCAAAGTTGCGCTCGGGAAGGGGGAAAACTGACATGGAAGACAGAAATTTGCGTCATGGGGTCCCTATGGATGGCCCATGTTTCTATGTTCTATGGGGGGGCGTATCCGGCAGTGTGGATTTCTAAGCGGCAAATTTTTGACGCTTAGTCCGATCTTGTATAGCGGGCAGCTTCGGCCTCCAGGCGTCGGAGCTGTTGGCCAACTCGACAATGACCTAACTTCACTAAACCTATGACCAACAACCAACTTCACATAACATTGCCGACCAACCCAACATATAATACGACTGGTACAAGACTGCCTGGATCCGAATATATATGTGCATGGCTTAGGCACACACCTCACAACCCTTTTTCTACCACCGACATCCTCAGAGAGTCGTGACGACATACAACACATACAAACACAATGACAGCTTCCAGCCGACTCATGCGGCCAGCCGCTGCCGCCTCAGCGCTCCTCTCGACCTCGACGAGACGAGTCGCCCCCCGCGCCCGTCCCTTCGTCTGCGAAGCCACAGCGACCGCGTCGCGCAAAGCCCACACCAGCTCTCGCATCGCTACCCGGCGGCCCGCCCTCGCCACAACCACACATGCCGCCGCCGCCTCCCGGTTAAGCAGGGTGGGCGCCGTCCAGACTCGCAGCATCTTCATCCAGACGGAGGAAACGCCCAACGCCGACGCCATTAAGTTCCTGCCGAACCACCGCGTGCTGCCCGAGGGCCTCTCGACGCCCTTCGTCGAGTACCTGAACCCGCGCTCGACCATCGCGCCGCCGTACCCCTCGCCCCTGGCGGCGCAGCTCATGAACGTCGACGGCGTAACGGCCATCTTCTACGGCACCGACTTCATCACCGTCACGAAGGCCGCCGACGCCAACTGGGCGCACATCCGCCCCGAGATATTTAGCCTGATCACCGAGGCCATCACGTCGGGCCAGGAGATCGTGAACGTGAGCAAGAGGCCCGCGGTCGGGGAGATCGGTGCGGACGGCCAGGAGGTCACGGCGGAAAACCAGGTGCCCGAAGAGCTGGACAGCTTGGCCTACGACGAGAACGACAGCGAGGTCGTCGGCATGATCAAGGAGCTGCTCGAGACGCGCATCCGCCCCGCCATCCAAGACGACGGTGGCGATATCGAGTTCCGCGGCTTTATCGACGGGCACGTTCACCTCAAGCTGCGCGGGGCCTGCCGGACGTGCGATTCGAGCACTGTCACGCTCAAGAACGGCATTGAGGGCATGCTGATGCACTACGTAGGTTTTCCTTTCTTCCTCTGTCACACTTCCCATTCATCCCCTTCTACCCCCAGGGTGGCGTAGCAGCATACTAACAAAACATGGTTGGCCAGATTGAGGAAGTTCAAGGTGTGCATCAAGTTACGGACCCAGAGGAAGAGATTGCCCTGGCCGAGTTTGAGAAGTTTGAGGAGAAGTTACGGGCACAGAAGGGTGCTGACGCGGCACCTTCTGCGTTTGGCAAGGGTGCCATCGACTCGGTCCCAGGCTAAAGGGGTCAGCCATCTCGAAGGCGTGTAAGAGATTGTATTTTAGAACTTTCCCGATAATCGGGGACCATGCTTTCTTCTTGTACAATAAGTACTTTTGGCCGATCCAGCCTCTGAGGTCTTTCTTCTGCCCTTAAGTCCTCTGGGACATTGGCTTTTATAAAGCACGTCTGTTGGCAACATACAAATCCCGCTGTTAAAACACTGCAAGAACCGCCATGCCTCACTGTGCATCACCCCTTATAAACGAGGACGACGTGGGATTGATGGCTTAACCTTGATCAAAATATATCGCCGTTTCTGTAACACGCATTAGAGACAAGCAGGGAAAATGGGAACTCGCTTTTTGCAGGTATATACCTATTGTGCCACAGACCTCGAGAAGACTTGCCCGTAGCCCAGTCTTGGTAAGCGCATATCTGTTCCGGCGAGAGAAAACGCACACAGTTACTTCGTTCCTTAGCCAATTGCATCAAACTGTTAAGGTACTCGAGGGTCTATATATGTAGACAAATAGGATGTAGTAACTAATCCGTATGTATACAGATCCGGTATCCCAGGTCACTATCATACTGTTCAAGTAAACCCCTTTACTAGAGCACTAATGCTTCTGATTGCCATGCGTAGGCGCCGAGTCAGCGATAAACACTCTACAGATACCGGGGAACGCTCGCTCGCTGCTTCTGCTCGTCAAGGAACTACTTGGCATCAATTAATGGGCAAGGCAAGGCTGTATACGGGTCGCACCTCAAGTTAGCAATGAGCCAGTGCTGGAGCTATAGAACTTCGAGACTCGAGGAAAGAAGGTACATAGATATACTACTATTTATTTTTCAACGAAAAGAGGGTATTGGAACATGAAGCGAGCGAAAACATGCTGCTCGTATCTATCGTCGTCTTGTGCTACTAGCAGCTACCAGTAATGGAATTTGTCAAATTTGTATGAATATGTACCTGTTACCATACCAACTAACCCAGAGTGCTAGAATTGTCTGTCCCGCGATCCCAGGAACATGAATATTCATGCCTAGTATTATCACATCAGTATACGCCTCGCTTATAATCCCTGCCTCCTTTACTATATGGTTGTGTTATGGTGTTCCTGATCATTGACTGGGCTCATCGTCTGGAGCATTCCCCATATCAAGAAGTCGGTTAGTTCTTCCACCGTGGTACAATACTATTACTATACATACGGAGGGTGGCTTTTTGTCACTAAGCTGCATCATGGTACACTGCATGTAGACAGCCTATTGGTCTCGTAGGCGACGGACCAGACCCCCTCCTTCATGCTTCATATTGATATGTACGTCAAATCTGCCAAGCAGGAGATCCAAACCAGACCTTCCTCCGGGGCCCCGAGTGCAAGCAAGTTTCTCTTCGGATATCGGGCTTTCAGGAACATAGCTACCGCTGATGCCCAAATTGGGTCATTGTGAAATGAGCGCCAAAGAATAATAATTTTGCATCTGCATGTCCACGAATTCGACGAAAGGGCACCAAGTCAATATCCATCAGATGACCAACAACAAGTTGCTCTTTCTGCCCCTCATCAAGATCGTCCTATCTAGAGCCGGAGCTAGCGGCAAATAAACTTCAACCAAGTCGAGCCTCTCGAAAGTTCGGGGTGTGTTTTGAGTTCTGTCTTCTTCGAAACATTCCAACTTCGAATATGTTCCACGTGGTAACTCTACTGGTCGAAAGAGGGAAGAGACTCGAGAAAGCTCAGAGAGGGAGAGGAGGGAGAGGGGAGGGAGGGGAAAGTTGAGCTTCTTCCCATAGCGCGTCGCGGGCCGTGGCTGTAACATAACATCACTTTAAAGTCTATGTAAGCTTGCTTGAAGGGGGGTTTAAAAGTTAACGTAGACAGGAAGGTCGGTTAACTTGTCAAGGCCTCGCAGGTTTCACCATGGAAGTCCAAGATTGTCATGTCATGGGAATAAGAATGCGAAGAAAGGCCACTGCAGAATCTGCAAGCACCAAACCTTAGATTCATAGACCATTTCCCTTTTTTTTTTTCTTCTTCTTCATCTTCTTCATGCCCGACAGAAACAGTGGCTATCAAAACACGCGCTCTGATAAAATAAAGTCAAAGTAGGTTATATCCGCGGTAGGGTGTGGGTTGCCGGCCAGACAGCCTCCCGTCTGCTGATCCCTTGGCGAAAAGGCGATCGTCCAACGTACCCCAGATTTGGGGGATTAGTTGCATACCCGGATAGTGCTGCTATTTGCTACGGAGCTGCCCAGCAGAGAGGGTAACATTTGCCATGTCTTGTGTGTGCGCGGGTTGAAGAAATCCAGTTCGTGGCGACACCCTTGAGAAAGAGGGGCGAATCTCGCAAGAGGGGTCACATGGGGCACGCCTCCATCGTGCCACTAACGAGACGTACGTCAAGTTGCATACTCAACGGAGGCATGCAACATGTTCCCAAGAAAGGCACCATTGCAGAAACCCCATCCAGGACTCGATGGCGAGAAAGTATGAGAAAAGTGTACCTGGCCTGAGACTTCTGATGACGTAACTTAAAGGCCTCCTGCCGCCGGTATGGTATGCGATTTCTGATTAGAATCATGTCCAGCTGTGTGTCCAGGGTCCAGGCATCCTAGGGAAGAGCCGCCATTTGTCACTACGTCAGAGTTGCGTAGCGCCGGCTCACCTGCCCGCACAGTAAACAAACAACTTTCAGCGCAGGTAAGAGAAGGATTGATGACCAAGTGGAGGGAAACGGATCTAGGATCTAGGCCCTCTGGCCGGTACCGTCTCCGGTCGGTAGTGGGCGATATTGATTGAATTGTACTCGACTAGGTAGAAACAGCTCGTGTAACTGGTTGGCGTAAATTGACAGGTAACGGAGAAGAGAAGATGGACCAGCAAGGTTGGCACGGATCATGAACTGGGGTTGAGATGTCAGTTTACGACCGTACAACGTAAAACGGTTGAGACCCCGGGTACCGAGATACCTGGTCGCGTGCCGTCGCCCGTCTGTGCTCATTCCCCAGAAGATCACGATATCGTTTGAGACATAAGATGCCATGCGCACCGCTTGGAGAGACAGATTGGCGGTACTCCGAGATCTCCAGCGCATGTCCAAGTTGTGTAGGAGATTGACGGGGTTTGAAGATCTGAACAGAGTAGTGGTGAGAGCAATTGCAATACACCATCCTCAATCTGAGCCAAGCAAGAGGACCGTTCGCTCTCAAAATCTGGGGTAAAAGCCCCTGACCCCTAGCCCCCTGCTTCCCATTCCAATGCGCATTGCGCAGTGTGTGCTCCCACCCCTGCCCCGGACCAGTAAAGTTTGAGACGGGTTGGTGCCTTTATTCGACCTTTCCATTGCGGCTTTGGAAGTGTATCGTTATTGGTACGACTGTATCTTGTGCTGCATAGAGCCATACCTGTACCAGTAGAGAGCAGAAAGTGGGTAATAAGGATGCAGCATCGCTTCTTCTTGATGTCCATCCTTCGGCGACCATCAGGTAGGTCGCTCCAACGTAGGCTTCATAATGCAATAACTTGAATCTCCTCACGCTGAGGGATGCCTAGTGAGGGGAAAGGATGCACCCTAGAGTATATGTGCTGCATACCTAGATATTATCAATTGGATGGAATAATACAGTGCTTGATTGGTGCTGCTGCGGTCGTTCCTCGGGCAATGCGGTATGCCGTAACTCGCATACATGCCTACAGCGTGCGTGCAGGTTGAGAATCCAGGGTACATGCATGTCTTCGTATCACCTTTTATTACTCAGGTGTCATGGCTTTCCAGTCCCATGATCAGTCAGAGCTATACGTTGCGTTGCGTCGCGTTGCGTTGCGCTGCAATTGGTGTTACGAGCATTTGGCAGTGACGAAGATTGGATTGTGGAGTATGAGGGGTGGAAGACGACGCAGCATTGATCGAAAATAACTTGTCGCGGCGCCGACTGGTTGCAGCCGGAGGAAGGATGGTCTGATGCTGATTATTTCCGTTGCAACCACTACGCGCGCACATATGCAGGAGGTTGAATAGGACTGTCCAGCGGCGGGCAGCGGGATTTCGCTTGGTCGCTACGCGGGAGATGCTAGCCAGGGTGTCATTTTTTCCAAACATTGAACAAAAGAAGGGTCGCCGTCTCTCGCGTCAGGTGAAGGTTCTTGTCGGGCCAGGGTAGCCCTCTCGGTGAAAGCAAAGGAGGGTGGCATCAGCCGAGTATTAGTTCTTTGCTTCCCCTGCGCGGTACGAGCCCCGCCGCCTAGACGATCTTCGACACCATCTCATATCTTGAAAGCGGCGAATGGCATCCTGATTGGTTTGGTATCCCAAGAAGCTCAAGAGGGCTTAGAGACCTAATCATAACCTCCAAAGTTAACGAGGTTGGGGTTATTAATAGTTGTAGGAGCTTGGTTGTGTATGTACATGCATGCTAAGACTCGCTTGTCAATTCCGTTAAATCGGTCAGTAGTTGTATGTCAGTCAGTACTGGTAAATCCCCAGAGTAAACATTAGGTATGGATGAGCTATGAGCTGTATACATGTACCTACTACAGTAGTATGTAGTATACATGTTGTATAGCATGCGCGAACTATCGACCGTGGCCTAGCAGGTTCGGCAATGAAGCGTTGGTGCAACGTGAAAGCCCAACATCGTCAGGTTTTCTTGACCAAGATTGGGGGGTGGTGCAATCAGAGTGGTTCCGCATGTCCCGGTTCAAGTTAGGTAGTTAGGTAGGGGTTGGCGGGTTGGAGACTTGGGGTGCTTACCTTACCATCCGATGTCATGGCCGTCGGGGCAAAAGCGCTTTTGAATTTCTGGGTACTGTTCCAATTGAGGCTGGAATATCCGTGGGACAAGGTCATGGACTCATGGAAAGTACGAGGAAGTGGGACAAGAAAGCGAAGGTCATCACGGGCCTCCTTGGCGGGTTAGGGGTTGAGCCGTTCGAAACGGTGTTTGGTCTGGTCGTCCGTCCAGGAGACCCTGAGGAGAAGCAACAAGCAAAGCAACATGCAACAAGCAACCAACAAGCTCAGGCAGCTCCCAAACTGCGCAAGCTCTCGAGTCTCGAGTCTCGAGTCTTGCTTGCCCTTCAAGCCGCCTTTCTACTAGCCTAGCCTTCACACATTGCATCGATCAACCATCCCCAATCCCCCCTCCCCACACTTTCGTCGGACGGCAATTTATTTTAGCGCGTCAGGTATACTCCTCAGCACAGAACTCTCAGTAGGGATTTGACATGGACATTCGCGTGCCAGTGCAGAGTGCAGCTACAAGCAAGCTCCAGGGGGTTTGACGTTGCTCTTCGCGTGGGGATTGGTCGAGGGCAAATGTCCTGTCAGAACGAGGAGGAAAGTCAACCAATAGACTTGTCCTTGCCTACACCCTCCCGACTCTTCCTGAGGCCTACGGGGCCTACGGGGCCTACCTCAGTCGAGCTTCGATCTCGACTCTCAAGCCTGACCCGATGCCAACTAAAATTGGCATGTACCCACACCACACGCCTAGTCGTAGATGCTGCAAGACATCTGCCCATCCCATGAGGACCTGAGGTCTGGTAGGAGGTAGTGGGAGGAATAAGTACGACTACGAGTACATCCCATCTCTATCAGTTAGGTAGGGTTCAGGGTGGGCAAGTTCTGTATTTGACTTTGGTCAGAGAAGAGAAGAGTCGTCTCTTCTCCATTTTGTCTGTTCGCTTTATTTATTAATGAGACTGGGACCTGGACTGACCTGCATTCCTCATCTTGGTTGCTTCTTGGTGCATCATCTTATTACCTACGTGATTGCAACTACATATTTACATTTGATACGGATATCTAGTCAAATATTGATCGATCCCTCACCTTGCAGCCCCAGCTCTTTGTGGATACAGCCGACATCCCATATCTGCACATGGTACCTATCTGGGCACTGCTGCTAATACATAAATGCCCAGCTAGCTGTCAGCAGACCCTCAACCAACATTCAAACAAGGTATGAAAATCCCGCCCACTCCTTTACTCACTCGCTGCCCCGAGGTGTTTCAATACTTGTTCTTGGACTAAAGCATTACATAAGTATATACTTGGTATGGCACGCCCCGCATCGACGCAGTAGAAGAAGCGCAAGTCATCATCACCGCGCCGTCAGCAACTCGAGAAAAACGAAGCCGATATCCACATCTGTAAGGCAGATACAGTCGATAGATTGATGCGTTGCGGTGGGCCCTCCTTCTGCAAGCCGGAGACGACTGACAGACACCGGCACAGACAGACAGGACCTGTTCAGTTCACACAAGAAGGACATACTACTACTGTAACCTAGCGTTAGGGGGGGGTCACCCTTGCACCTGGCACTGCTTCCTGGTCCTGGGGCGCTAGAACCTAGTTCACTCCACCACACCCGTCGAGGCTAAAAAACCTCCAGCCACCACCACTCTGTTCGCCCAAAGTCTTGTGTGTGCCGCTGCAACGCTCTCTCCCTCTCCCAGTCTCCCTCTCTGTTGCGCCAGAACCGAGCAGGGGTGCCGCAAGCTACATGCACTAGCACCGAAAAGCTGCAGTTAGTACAGTGGGAGAAGCCAGTAGAGCAGACGCGGGCGCAGAGCAAGAAGAGCGCACCTGAGCACCTGAGCACTCGAGCACCAGTCACCAGTCACCAGTTAGCTAGCAGTTCGTTCACCTCGATCGATTTCCCCGCTTCCCAACTGCACTTGGACTTAATTGATCGACTTCCCCGGGCCTGATTCCCATTTAGTCAATCCTCCCACCTTCCTCCTCCTCTCCTTCTTCTCTCCCTATATTCGACCTGCTCATTCGTCACCTTGGGAGCAGCCGCCGCAGACGCAACGACATATTCGTCCACCTCTTCTCCCCTCTAGCGTGGTTGCTCGGCTCAGTACCTCAGCTTGGCGACAGCGTGCGACAGACTAGATACTCAGCGATACCTTCAACCATGGGCAGAAGCTACAACCGCGCGTAGCTCTATTCTGTTGCAACCTCCTCCTCGAGGCCCTACCAGGCAAGCATTGCATACGCATCTCGGGGCGCAGAGAATACGACCAGTTCCTCCACGTCCTGGCACGCGAGAAAGGGCGAAGAGAGATAAGAAGAGACCGCGCGCGAGAACGAGAGAGAAACAAAAAAGAGAAGGCGATTAGACTGGTTTTCCGTTAGAAAGACGAAGAGAATACTGCCTACCTCCTGGATTGGAAGGGTTCACGAAAGAGAAGAAGAAGAGAGAGAAAACAGTACACGAGACGCAACGCGCGTAGCACCTCAGACGAGAGAAAGAGTATGCGCCCGAAGCTCTCAGCCTTCCAACTTCAGAATCGATATTACCGCTCCGTATCCGACCCAAACGGTGTCCCGGCTGGTGCCCAAGGACCTTTGGACGGCCTTCAGTAGTGGGATAGCAGCCATCGACACACACTCTCTGTCTATTATTGACATTCGACACTTATTCATCTTCATTTGTTGTTCTTCCAAACCCTCGGTTGCAAACCTTTAGACGGCTTTCTGCGATACCCTGTGCATAGATTTGGCGTTTCCTTTTGGTTGCGGCTTCAGACATTGGTGAGTTGCAGCGCCAGCTACTATTTCCTTGTCACCAGCATCAGGATGGGCCGAGTTTGGGTGGCCCGACTTTAATCTAATCTCGTGTGATCCATGTACGGATCCGTTTCTCACGGGGCTGCGGATCTATATGTATAGTGGGGTTGCTGCTACGCTTGTTGCTAAGCTTGCTACACTTTGGGCTGCTGCGCTCTGCTTTGCGGGCGAGCTCTCCCCATTTCAGGGTCTACTGCGCACTTATATTCACACGCAGCTCACTGCGCTTCCACCACCACATCGCATTCCCCTCTCCTTTGGATCGTGCACCCATTCTAATTGTTGTTCCTTTTGTTATGATTGTTCTTGAGCTCGCTCTTCTTCACATTCGTGACATTCCAAACTGACTCCAAACTCAGATTATACTTTCCGCAACGGTCACCAAAAAGCATACACTACACTACTACACTACACTACAACCAAGACGCCAATTCCTGCTATTCTTGTCACCTAATTGACTTTGGGCGTCTCTGGGTACTCGAGATCACACCCGGTCCCCAATCCGTCAACCCCGTTTTTCTTCTTTCCCTTGTCTGTGATTGACCAGTCCAGACAGGTTCTTTGGTGTATCCTTATTGGCCCGGAAAGTCTCAAACGCTCTTCGTCCACTGCACCAAGAGCTCGACTTGTGTATATAATATGAGCTCCGGCAACAACAAATCCGGCCCAGGATCTAAGCCTGGGCAGGTTGGTTACTCTGCAATAGCTCCGAGTAATCAGTCACTTCTCCTGGATAAACTCAACGTTCGCCGCTCTACCCCGGACTCGGAAGCTTTGGCAAGCTCAGACGACGAGGTTGATCCTCACCGCACGGATCTTCCACAAGCTTCTATTCAACACCAGAAGCCAGTCCGCCGTGCCTCTTGGTTGAACAACACGTCACAGACCACCGTACCTCAACCAAGGAAAGGCTCCTTCGCCAGCAGCACCATGTCACCGACTGCATCTCACCCAAGTACCCCATCGGCGGACCCTGGTATGAGCGCATGGGGTACACATACCGTCGGAAGAAGCCATCAGGGCAATTCTTCCTTCCCCTGGGGCACTGCCATCTGGAACACTGATCGCAAGGAGCCTCCCTCACGGCTCAGCGAGGTTTTGCCGTCGCCCACGTCGGGCCTACCACCCGGCATGAGCAGCGGGGGCTTGTTCGGAGGCAATGACGGGTCTCTTGGGCAGACTTCACCCGGGCCAACCGATCAGACCTCAAACCCTCAGATTCCTTTTGCCATCCCGCTCCACCCGACACCAAAGACGTACCGGTCTCAATCTTATTCTGTGGGTCAGCTTGAGCCAGATGCCAACACGCCGACGCTCCCGACCCCCTTTGCAGGCAGGGGCCGGCCAATCGGTCACCCTGGGCTGCAACACAGGCCCTCGCGCCCGAGTATGCTCAGTGAAATGTCGAGCGAGGGTGCTATGCTAGGCAAGGTGAAGGAGGTCGATGACGATGATGAGCCCCAGAGTCCTCGTGGCTCGGCTCCTGCGATGCACCATCAATCTGCTGAGGCAAAGACCATTGAGTACCTTGCGCGCGAAAATGCCATGTTACGCCAGCAGCAACAGCAGCAGCAGCAGCAGCAACAGCAACAACAACAAGCGCAACAGCAACAACAACAAGCGCAACAGCAACAACAACAAGCGCAACAGCAACAACAGCAACAGCAAGCGCAGCAGCAGCAGCAGTATCAGAACTCGCGACTGAGATCTCGCGCATCCACTGGAATTGCATATGGGCTCGGAAATGGCTACAGTGTGCACGAATCTGTTCCTGAAGAATCGGATTACGCCATAGATGAGCTTGATGAGTCGCAGGAGAACACTGAGGCAGCATCGAAGCGAGCCTTAGGCCGGCGCATGAGCGAATATGGAGCCACTGCCTACAACAACCGATCGCCTCTGTACCCTGTCGAGAATAGAAAACTCGAGAATGTCAAAAAGGCGTTTTGGCAGAGCTCTCTTGGATTCGGTGGACTGGGTGATATCCCACAAAGTCGTCGACACTCATTCGCTGACATGCCAACCCGACAAGGTTCGATCAGTTCTATCGGGGAAGCAGCATCCCAATATGAGGCGACGTCACCAGATGTAGCACATGCACATGATATGGGTGGTTATCACGATGGGACTGCGTACAATACTGCTGGTCCTGGTAAGTCACCATTGATTCACGTTAGCTCTGCGATTGATCATCGTCTAAGAGGCTCAACAGCGTCCTACTTCACTGGCGGCTCCCATGTTCCTGGAGCACACCAGGCCATCGCATCTTCGGCCTACGGCAATCCTTACGGGTCTCCATATGGCATATCTCCCGCCTATGGAAACCGTCCCCCGTCACCCCATCGGGGTATGTACGGCATGAGCCAACCACGACACAATCAACTCCTTTACATTGTCTTGTTCAAATGCTCCCGAGCAGACGTCTTCTACATCCAAGAGGGTACTGGGTTGACTGTGAAGCCTGGTGATCTGGTCATCGTGGAGGCAGACCGAGGTACTGACTTGGGCACTGTTGATCGAAGTGAGGTTGATTGGCAGACAGCCAAGGAGCTCAAGGAGCACTACGCCGAGGAACATTACAAGTGGCTGATGATGTACTCCCAAAACGCTGCTGCAGCTCAGGAGGGGACTGGCGCAGGCTTGATGGCAGCTTCCAACGGAATGCAAGGAAGTGCCATAGGCGGCATGGGCCCGCCAAGCCAGCATCATCTCCAGGAGCCTAGTGCTGGTGAGCTCAAGCCAAAGTTGATTAAGCGTCTTGCACAAAGCCACGAAATCCACAACCTTCGAGAAAAGGAAGGCAATGAAGCAAAGGCCAAAAGGGTATGCATGCAGAAGGTCAAGGAGCATGGCCTCAATATGGAGATCTTGGATGCGGAGTTCCAAATGTGAGATTCAACTATTCATGTCACAACGTTTCTTATTTACTAACTTGCCGCAGGGACTGGAAGAAACTAACCTTCTACTACTTTGCGGATGCTTACATCAATTTCAACTCTCTGGTTACGGACTTGTTCAAAATCTACAAGACGCGGATCTGGATGTCCGCTATCAACCCAGCGTCATTTGCAAGCCCCACGCTTGGTCTCCAAGCACCCAGCGGCATCGGCCCCGGCGCCGTTGGTCTCGGCCGAGCAAACGCTGGTAATGGGAATGCCTCTACAAATACCGACCGGCGGCCCAACCAGCAGCAAGAGCAGCAAGCCTCGTACGGTGGCGGAAATCCCGCCAATCGGTCATTCCCACCTACTTTCACGCAGCCCTTCGCCACGGATCGCGGCATGGCGGCCAACAATGCCTACCCGCCATCTGCATACCCATACTCTGCGTATGGGGCTTTCGGCACCGCTAGGACTGGTGGTGCTGGTTACGTTGCTGGCATGATGCCCAGCATCGATGCTTATGCCAGTGGTTTCCCGCCAACGACGGATTATCAGACAATGCAGGGCCGGTTCCCAAGTCCGCATGGCACCCCCTCGGCTCAAGACTCCAAGACCCCATCCTCTGGTCCCCAGAACGAGTGGCTTGGGGCTTTCCAGAGCCTTTCTTTGAACTCTCGCTAGCCAGCTCGGTTGAGTGTTTCTCGTTTATAGTTGATCTTTCACATACACAAGGGCGTTGCAGCACACGGCTGGTGGCACGCAAATTTTTAGCTCGGATTCAGAAAGAATAGGAGCATGTCGACATTGCTTGCAGAGCAGGCCGTCACGGGGGCGTGGCTTATTTCTGATGAGTATTCCCAACAATGGTCTTTTTTTAGTATTTTCTTTTGCAGTGCCCGCGCGGATTCAGAAGGGATTCCGATACGGCAGCGATGATTTCGAAGCTACACGACGTCAACGACAAATGGCATAAGACGGTTCACCCAAAAATTCATTTGCAGCGCCAGGGAAAGGAATAGACAGAGTGGCTTTTGCACGAGCATGGATGTAATTGTGGCATCTCGAGAAAGGGGTTGAGGAGAAAGGTGGATGTTTGTTTCCACATTCTTTGGGCAACGGAGGATGATTTTCTTTTCCCAGCATTGTACGATCAAAGATTCTTTATTCATTCACTACGTTTTGGAGGGGCCATGGCAGGGCAAGATTGGTGGTTGGTTATCTTGGCCATCCAACTCCCTCCCTCCCGGATGGCGGATGGCGATTGCGCCCCCTCCTATTTTTGCACGACGGAATTTGTTCGATTTCTTTCTCTACTTTTCAAGGAGTCTACAAAGAGGGAGGAATCAGATAGCGAAAAGTTGATGACATGGGTCAGTGGCTTTCTCTTGGGGGGATCTGAATAATCAAAGTGTTTTTCTGAAGGAATACTATCTTCGACCACCCTTTCCGTGTCGTTAGTGATGAACATGCATCGTGCTTCAAGGTATTACGTATTTTTTATTAACTTCTCTATACATGATGTCGTACACAACAGAAGGTATTGAGGATATCTGGCGATGCCCTGGAGATGTCTGTCCTGGACTACTACTTATATCTAACTGCCTGGGTAGGAGTAAATTTATCTACCATCTTATCAAATATTGGACTGAATCGGGATTCAACCGAGGATGATATCAGCGTATCAATATATCAACCATGAAACCAAATAAGACTTCAACTGTCTTTCTCCCCCAGGACTTGTTCAAAAAGACCTACACATAAGTAGCACTTTTTTGAGAACCTAGGGCAACATGTACACTACAAGTCCCACCAGATACCAATGTAATGGGACCAAGGTAAGGAAGTTACGCGTGAGTCTACAGGTGGCTGCTTCTCAACTCAACAACGTGCCTTCCTGTTTCGTAATTCGCATGTCCAATTGGCAATTAAGCACAATTTGGCAGGAAGCAAGAAACGATTCTTGTGCATACATCTCTATCTTTCTTCCTGTTTCAATTGCAAGGCTCCTTTCTGGGCACCGACTTAGAGTGGAACGAACCTTCTCCTACCCATGTCTCCTTTTCTTCCAGGTTGTCGTACTCTATTCGTTTCGGTTCCTATATCACCAATCGGTATTGACCTGGCATACCTGTTTACTCGAAATCCCGTTTGTCCACTGAACCATGCCACCCAAACGAGCAGCGAAGAGAAAATCCGCTGGGGACGAGCGCAACGGTCAGTGTCTCCCTGTGTTCCCTTTTTCTCTGTCACACAACCATACTAAGAGCTTTTGCAGGAGGAAGCAATGAAATCGCAAATGGTCGGGGTGCTCAGAGCGATCCAAGACCCTTTTCCAAGCGCCCCAAAAATACTATCGAAGATGATTCCAACGAACGCGAGTACGTGAGAGACACCGACAGCGACCAAGATCTTACCCACTGACCCCCTGTCAGTGATCCGAAGGCATGGACAAAATGGATTAAAGATGTCCAAGAGAATGAAGAATTATACTGCGAGATACTGATGCACAAGGTTTTGACCGGCATTGAGAAGAAAACAGACAAATGTCGTGATGGCCTCGTGGAACATGTAGCATCATTGTGAGTGGACCGATCACTTCCAATGCGAAAGCATAGCATGACCTGATACCTGACTTTCTGGTTGCCTATGTAGCCGGCCTGGCGAATCAAAATCCAAGCCGATGCTCGAAGCCGCTAATGAGATTGCAACCTCCCTTCACCTCGAGGACTCACGAAAGGAGGGCGATGCCTTCTTCCAGCAGGCGCAGGACGTTCTTGCCTCTGGCGCTCAACTTCTGAAATGGCACAAGGACACCGATGACGCCTTCAAGGGAAAAGAAGTCGACACGCAGGTACTGCTGCGCTGGAAGAAGGACCGCAAGGACATCAAGGAGGTGTTTGCTAAAGGACGCGAATACGGCGGCAAAATTGCGGCGAACTACCTCGCACCCGGTACTTTCAATCCATCAGACCTGGATAACGCCAAGGCAGGCGAGCACGAGAAGAAAGCAGCAAGCATGTTCCAAGACAGTCGGGAGTTGAAGCCTGAAGACAGCTGGGGAGCGGCTGCTGTTGAACAATTCGGATACTTCAAAGACCTCGCACAAGCTGTCCAGTTTGCAGCTGATGCGGATGATCATGGCCATGGTGGTGATTCCGATCCACGAGGAGTTCAGTAAGAGAAGGAGAGTTTGGCAAGCGAACCTATCTATTGGCTATTCCAGATAACTGGACTATGTAATTGTAATGAGCAGTGATCAAGGGAGAGACTTTTGCTCATCTTTATGAGCAGGTAGTTAGTTAGTTGCATGTGTCAATTGCTGCCATACTATCAACCAGATTCTTCCCGTACAGACCAGACCTTGCTTGAGTGGTTGCATATGTGTATTACCTAACCAGGTACTTAGTGATTGAAGCCAACGCCAAAGAGGGTCCCTACTCACCGAGAAGATCACGGTGAACATTGAAGTGAAGGGTCAAGCCAGAAAGTGGGGTTTATCGTTCGGGTCGAGCGATAAGCCGGGCTAAACCAATTAGAGCCTAGACCCTGATATTTCTCACCCACAACCCAAATTTGTGTGCCCCATTGAGAAATTGGTATGCTTTTTTCTCGAGAAATCCTCCCACCTCTTTCCCACTTGTGAACAACCCAAAACGACACACGACCATCCAATTTTGCAGGCCACAATCTCCAACCTGGTACGTTTCCTGACCGACACATCCATCTCTTGATCATCATAGCTGGCTTCTGATCTGCTGACACGACAATTCAAAAACAGCCAAGATGGGTGCCCTCAAGTACGTCGAAGAGCTTCAGAAGAAGAAGCAGTCGGATGTCCTGCGATTCCTCCTCCGAGTCCGCTGCTGGGAAGTATGTTGAACACCCAACCGTCCTCTTTTCCAGTCCACGCGACACGGCAACCACATACGAACAAACATATGCATTCAATGACATTTGGATTGGATGGATCACTGGATGATCATGTGGACGCCTGTGTTGTCTCGCATCAAGGCCGCCCGTCGAAACTGCAAATTTTCCTTTGCCTTTTTGTGGGCTGGCTGAAGATCGAGACACCTGTGTCTGTGCTATACAGTCGTTGAACATTTGCTGAGACTGCATCAATATAGCTCCGCCAGTTGAATGTCATTCACCGCGCTTCCCGCCCTTCGCGCCCCGACAAGGCCCGCCGTCTCGGCTACAAGGCCAAGCAGGGCTATGTCATCTACCGCGTCCGCGTCCGACGTGGTGGCCGCAAGCGACCCGTGCCTAAGGGTGCCACCTACGGTTCGTTCCAACTCTGCCACTCCACGGGGATCAGAATCCCGATGCCCGAAATCAGCTACTGACTACTTCTACAGGCAAGCCCACCAACCAGGGTGTTAACCAGCTGAAGTACCAGCGCTCCCTGAAGGCCACCGCCGAGGAGCGTGTCGGCCGCCGATGCGCCAACTTGCGCGTCCTCAACTCCTACTGGATCAACCAGGACTCGACCTACAAGTACTTCGAGATCATCCTCGTTGACCCCCAGCACAAGGCCATCCGCCAAGATCCCCGCATCAACTGGATCGTCAACCCCGTCCACAAGCACCGCGAGGCTCGTGGTCTCACCGCCACCGGCAAGAAGTCCCGTGGTCTCAACAAGGGTCACCGCTACAACAAGACCAAGGCTGGCCGCAGAAAGACCTGGAAGCGCCACAACACCCTGTCTCTCTGGCGATACCGTTAAACGCCACGTCACCCTTGGTGAAAGGAGGGCGATTGATCTGGGCATCCTTGTTTTGCGATGGAGTGTGGTTATGCTTCATGGAACGGTTGATTGGGCATGCAGCTGGCTGGGGAAAAACTCGGCTGGTCTAAATCAGGTAGCTGACAATGACGAAAAGCATTTGATCAGCAGCACAAATGGGTTTTCTACATGGCGTATTGTGACGATGATAATGAGATTCTAAAAAAATCATCCCCAAGTAGCTACTACTTCTTGTCGTTCTCTATGTGAACTCATGTTGTCTTGGTCCCCTCGGTACATCTTGCCATGTGATCGCCCCTCAAGTGCCATCCCCATACACTGTCTTCACGAATCTTGACCAAGGCCATATATGTATATTACGTGCCTGGACCTTGGCGTGCTGGCACCTCTCCCCGTTCTTTTTCGTTTGGGGATTACTGTGAAATAATTGAACTGGACAGTAATACTTAGTAAGTCGGCAAATACTGGATGGGCTGGCTGATTTACTCTCGCATTTACAGATCTGCATCCCCGTACCATCCATCATTGAAGTTTTCTAGCAGACACTCCGTTGATGTGACGTACTTCTCTCACTGCAGGAAGTTGAAGAACTGGGAGCAATTATTACTTGGAACCCGAACTGTAGATGGATGTATCTTCCACATCACCAGGGCCTTCACATGTCCAATGGCGAAAGCTTCTAAACTCCTCTCAATCAGCCGTTTTCCTCACTTGACGTTGTCCAGGGTGGCAAAACATTGAATGATTGTGAGGAGAATAAGGTTAAATGTGGTCCCTTGGCTCAGGATTGATTGCTAATGTAGATCTTATTGTGGTATAGATCATAGGCATTGATGTTGTTCACGTCCAATCTGCTCTTTGAAAGCCATGATGTATGCCCTTATAAAGATTCAAAGATTGCATATTCAGTATCACAGAAGCACATCAAGCCAAGTCCAAGTTATGTCATGAGCCTTTTATTAGGCAATCTATCTGCAAAGTACACGCAATATGGCACCTTTCCTCTGAATGCCAGAACGATCATCTTTTGCCCCTACTCATGCGCAAATGTCTCATCAGGAAGGAGTCAACCATGTGTCTCTTGTCCCTCCCTCATTTCATTCATGGATTTATGGGTGCAAGATCGTCGTCGTAGAAAAGAAAAAGAAAAAGAATTCGCAAGTAGTTCCTGATTCCCCGCGCGTTCTCTCCGCCGCAAATGAACAACAACTAGAAAGAGGAACATAACCTCGTGGGATATGTCATCGCGCTTTCTGCCTCCCCGAATTTTTTTGTTCTGCGCATCTTCCTGCCTTGAGTATGCCCATTATTGTGATAGCGAGGCGGAAAAGCTCAAGAGCCACCCGTTTTCTCCTTGACGAGGATCCTCCCAGTTTGTGTCTGCCAAGCATCTCTCATTCGTCGGATGCCATGAGGATACCATATGTTGAGGGGTAAATTTGGGGGATAAGTTGCTTTGCTGAGAAAGTGGAGTTGCGCTTTCCGTCAAATGGCTGCAGATCCGGAGAGTGTACTAACGCCACCCGAAAAAAGAGAAGAGAAGAAGCGCAATGAATCTGGAGTCCTTGTCGTCGTGAATCATCGTGATGACGTTCATGAACACGTCGGAATGTCGGAGATCATCGCGATGCCAGGTACATCTGAACCGAAAAAACGACAATGTAAGAAAAAGAGGACGGGCTAGGAAAATCTATGGCGAGCGCAAGTATTGCGCACGATCCTGTTACAGGGATACAGGCCTAGGGAGATCTGAGTATGGATGCTGACATCGTTCTTGGTCATGCCAAATTACGAAGGTTCCTCATCCAAGACCTGCAGAAATCCAAGGGGACGGTGTTAAGTATTTTTGTCAACGAGCGTGTAGTGTACAGAGCAACCCAGGGAACGGTGGGCGCTAGTGGAATGCTCGTCGACTATGTCAAGTGTCGAGGGAGAGTCGAATGCCAGGTTAAGTTTGGGTGTCGTCTGTAGAAGAACAACAAGGAAAAGTCGTCAGATTCGTGGAAGACATTTCGGTCGTGCTTCGCCTAAGCCAAATAGAAAACCGCAAGGACAGCCGAGAAGAGAGCCGTCCTGATGAAATGCCGCCCCCATTCGTCCCTCGTACCATACCATTACAAGCTGGGTGGCGGCAAATTGCAAAAGAAAACATCTCAGAAGAAGTGGCCATCACCGTTGCCAGTCTGCATGGGAGCGCCTGGGTAGGTGTAGCCCTGGTTCAACCGCGGGGGCTGAGGAGGGGGCACCGTGAGGCTGCTGCTCGGAGGGTAAGCAGCCTGACCGCGTGCACCATTCATTCCGTTGGAATAACCTCCAGAAGACATGGTGCCGTTACCCATGGTACGCGTAGCACGAAGCGAGATCTGTCCACCGGTCTGGTCGGCAGGCGTGTTCTGACCGCTGCTCGGGTTCGAGACGCTGCGGGCATCATGGGCCTGAATCTTGGCTTGCAGGCGACGTCCATAGGGTGTTGATCGGATGTTGGGCAGGATAGGACGGATGGACTCCACAAGCTGGTGCTTCATCGGAGGAGTAGCATGCTCGAGGGCAGTCTGAACGACATAGTTGCCAAATGAATCTCGCAACATCTTCTCCATCTCACCGGGATTCAGCATTTCCTGGCACATCATGTCTCGGGAGGGTTCCGAAGCGCAGCGCAAGCACTTCTCAATGACGTTGGAGCTGAACTTATGTCGGGAAAGCATGCCAATCTTGGTGCCGAATTGTTTAACAAGCGGTTCGGTGAAAGCTGGCTCATTCAGGTCAATGATATACTGAACCACGTAGTTACCGAAAGGATCTTGTACAAGTCGGAGAGCATTGTCCGTGATACGTGCCACGAGCCAGCCCTTCTGGTCTCCAGAGGCATGATCAATACAACGTTGAAGAACGCAGCAACCGTGACGGTGAGTGCCAACATCGATACAGTGGTTGCCAACAGCATCAAAGATGAACTGAGCGTCTTCTGCAGAAAGCTTGTTAAGACACTTCTGGATGACGTGGTTACCATTGAGGTCTTGGATAAGGCTGACAACCTCATAACGAAGGGCGTTGACAATGATCTGCACATGCTCAGGGATAGAGACAAACTCGATCATCTTCTGAAGAGCACGAGTACCGTGCTGGTTCAGAGCAATGCGAACCATCTGGTTAGAGGCATTCTGGATAAGGGTAGTGCGCTCGTCATCGGTGCAGTACTCCAAGAGTTTCTGGCAGAGATAATTGCCGAAAGGGTCCATCATCAGCTCTGTGACATGAGGACTGGTCTCTCGCCAGATCTGGCGAATCTCAGTCGGGTTTCGGTTCTCAAGTTGCTTCTGAAGAAAGCGGCAGCCATGCTGATCCTTGCACAAACCAAAGATCTCGCCAACGAGATCATCGAGGGTCATATTGTTGAAGCGCGACATAGCTATAGGCTGTTAGTTGATCAATTCCAAAAAGGGCCAAGGATGTACTTGCCTTCACTATCGACAGCACGACGCTGGTTGATGACACGCTGCTGCGAGTCACGACTGTTTTGAGCACCAGGCTGATACATGGGAGCATAGCCAGTGTTGTAGGACTGGCCAGGGTATCCGTTCATGTTCATGTTGTTCATGCCCAGTGTGAGCATGTTCATGTTGTTGTTCATGTTGTTGTACCCAGGGCCGGGGCCGGGGCCATGGCCATGGCCGTTGGGACCATTTGGGCTGGCCGGGTTGTATCCACCTGGGAAGAAAGAAGGATAGGATCCCATGGAAGAACCTGGAGAAGAGACAGAGGCAGACGATGGGGTCGACTGCATTTGGGCCTGAGTGGCAGGCGGTCCAAAGGATGGTGCATTGGCATGAAGGGCCGATCCAATTGACGGGAAGGTGGCAGACTGGGTCACTGCAATGTGACCACTGTCGCCAGAGAGCTCACGGCTGTGACGCTTTGAGTAAGCACCCGGGGGAATCCGGCCGATACTGGCATTGTGGTGGTGGAAATGCTGCTGAGCATGAGCGTTGGCGTTATTGGCGTTGAACCCAGGCGTGACGGCAGATGAGGGATTCTTGACTGTAGGAATATCGTTTGCGGAAAACGAAGTCTGCAGTTTGGGGGGCGTGGCCAGAGCCTGTGCGGCAGGAGGCGACATGAGAGGGGCAGCAGAGGAAGCAGCCGCCTCAGCAACAGCATCCTTGTAGTAACCCAGATCAACATTATGGTTCTTCAGATCAAGCGAATGACGGAAACCAGGTCGGGCGCCAATGCTCTTAGCATCAGATGATTCCCCGCTCTGGCCATTATCACTGGAGTTCATCTGAGAGGAAGTGAGCTGAGACAGGCTCTGCTGATGACGGTGCATCGAAGGCATCTTGTTCCAACCGTTGGCGGTCTCAAGGGCAGAAAGATCAACTGCAACAGAAGAGGCCGAGAGCTACGAGAAGTGACAGTCAGTAAGTGGAAAGTTGTAGATGAGTGCAAGAGCAGAAAATGGTGGTGATCCCAAATTCCATAAATGGGCTTCGCAAATTTCTGTGCTGGAGGGAAGGTCCAGACGTTTTTGAAACAAAGACCGCGGAGAGATATGGGTGTGAGGAAGAAGCTTGATTGTTTTTTTCTTCTGGCTTATTGGGAATTGGGAGAGACGGAGGTATGAGGTTGGTTTGATGCTATGATTAGAAAATTACCCTCCATAGCACACAATCAACAAACGCGGTATTCACAACGCGCTCATGACTGCAGGCTCTCAAAGCTGATGTGGGGGAACTCGCCGGCAATTGAAAATAGACCAAAAATTTAACACATATGAAAGGTGCATTGTACTTACTCGGTTAGGGTTCGGTTTCTGGGTGTACAGCTTAGGGAAGCCGTTATCACCAGTGTCGACGGCTGTGTAAGTAGGCTCCATTCCAGAATCGTCGTCTCTGAACAGGAAACCTGCAGCGTTGGTCTGATCGATGTTGTCGTAAAGATTACCTCTTCTTGTAACGGGCATAGAATACCGGTTAAGACTGATCAATGTCAGTTAGCAGAAGGAAACAGACAGTGACGATAAGGTAATGAAGTAAGTGTAGACGGAAGACAGCAAGAAGATTAAGGTCGTCGACTGGACAAACAAGTTTCATGCAGGATGAAGGTAGGTGGAAGCTGACGAACTGTCGCCGACGCGGTTAAAAGAAGGAAGTGTGGTATGTGAATGCAACGTCGTTCAGTACCAGGTATTGAATAATGCTAAAGTGCAGGCAAACAACGGTTATTACTTTTTAGGAGTTTCCTTTCAGCCCGTAAAGCCAAGGTGAGAATTCCTCGTATGCTCGCGCATGAAGGAGCTTTCACAGAGGCAGTCAGGAGACAGATAGTGTAGCTTGGGGAGTGACTGTGTAAAGGTTGGGATTACCTAAAGGAATAGAATATGCTTCTTTCCCGCCACGCTCAACCACGATGATCGAAATTCAAATTGCAAGGGAAAGGATATTTTGCTCAACCAAGTATTGGATTGAACTCAGTGTCAAGATGAGTGCTCACGAAGGTGGAAAAGGCATGTATGTGACCATGGAGGAAAGAGGAGGGTGACGAAACGGGAAGGGCTCTAAATATGTACTAGGCATATTCATGGCCTTGCATTCAATGGTCTGCAGCTTTGTCCCAATTTCAACTTGGCAGAAGATGAGAAATGGTTGGTTCATGCATATCCAGGATAGCATTGGATGAACTCGATAAAATCAAGCAGACCAACCAAGCCCAACACTCATAACAAAACGATTATGGAACAAGCAAGGCGCAATCGAAAGGGAAGCAAGTCAGATACGTACGCATTCGTGGACCGGTGGCTGGTAGGGTCCTGGCGAAGGGCCTCTTCCTTCTCGTCGTCGTCACTGTTTCGTCGAGATCCTGGAACTGACCTGGACGGGATCTGGTCGTCGAAGTTAAAACGAGAAGGCATCATCGACGATTGTGGCGAAGCCAGCTGCGAGCCGGACCTGCCAGGTCGGTTGGAAAACGTATGCGGGGAAACCAAGCTCGAAGTCGAATATCGGTTCGGACGGGAGAACATGGTGGGGAATCCGGACGAGGTTTCGCGATACTCTGGTGGTGTCGTCGGCTCGGACATGTGGCCCGTGAGGGCCGCACCACGGCCCAGGTCCTCCTGCATACGTAACAACTCCATCTCCTCTAGACGCTGTTGCGCAGCGAGTTTCTGCATCTCGGCTTCGAAGCGCCGTCTCTGCTCCAGGATCTTCTCATATTCGAGCTTCTTCTTCTCTAGCTGCAGCACACAGTCAGCGATGCCTCTTGCGCCACAGAAAGCGAATCAAGTCCGACTATGAAGGCCAGAAGCTCTAGCAAGCTTGACCGGGAAAACATGCAAAGCAACTTCAGGGGCAGGTGTCATACCAATTGAGCTTTATACTGGGTCTGGGGTGGGCAGAAGTCAGCCACGAGTTCCACAAGCGCAAGACATATATTTCAATATTGAGACATCTTCGGAAGACCACCCAGCAGGGCTAGACAGAAACGGAGATGCCCGGCGGGGGAGCAGGGTTGCACTCACGGCAGTGGGATATTCCTGGGGCTCAGGAGGGCGCTGGGTATTTATGGTGGACAGTGTTGGTACACGCCCCGAATCGGTAGTGAACCGACGGGGCAACGAGGTTCGATGATCTTGGGTTGATACATGTTGCTGCTGTTGTTGTTGTTGCTGCTGCTGCTGCTGAGGCATGCGAGCGCCATTCCTCGGCGGAGACACAAGCGAATTCATTGGCGCTTCGTTCCGGGGCGACTGCTGGGCCTGCTGGGAGCGGAATCGGTAATCGTCCATCATTCTTGTGGGCTTTTCGTTTTCGTTCTGTTGTTACAACTATCGGGGTTTTCGTACAGAGCTGGACAGGCTTGTCGCCGTTCTATAAACTGCAGGATCGCGAGTTGGTAGTCAGCATTTGATTTGTTTGGTCATCAAAGACTTCAAGTCAGACATGAGGAGAGACAGGCGGCGCGACAAGTAGTCTCGTGTGTCTCCGACAGAAACAATAACCACAACAACGGGGACCAGACTCTGCCTCCGAAACGAGCGAACTAGAGCGAAGCGCAACAACAAAAGTAGTTGCACTGGGCATCTATCACATTGATCGCTGGGGCAGATATATCTCTTCCGTATTTTTGTGCGCCTATCTCTGTGGTGCCTCAATCGCGGGCACACAGATACGAGACGAGTCAACCGTCGCCAAGGTGACTGACTGGCTGGAGGTGGAGGCAGAGGTTCCGGGCCAGGCTAGCGAAAGGGCCAGACGAGACGACACGGGGCAGATTTCTGGCTTACCTTTGATGAGAATGAGGAACTATAGCAACAAAAGCGCTTCCCTAGGCAGGGAGCGATAGCAAGAAGATTGACCAACAAAATGAATGTGAGTTGTGGACAGGAAAGAGAGCAAAGGTAACGAAGCGAAGCGAAGGCCAGACCAAGATCAAACCGCTGGTGGTGGTGGTGCTTCTTTTGGCCTTTGGGGGGGTTGAAGCAGGAACAGAGTAACCCAGAATTCGACCCCTGTCGGAGAGCCGATGGGCACTTGGGACTTGGAGGGGGGGCCACAGGTTGGTCGGTGGCTCGTTACCTTCCTGGTCCTGGTTCGTGGACCTGGCAAGTGCTGCTCGGTCTAAAAACCGCACAACTCCAGAGGACAAGACAAGAGCATGCGATGCGAGCGAGATCTCACCCTGGCTAAACTGGCCCGGCGTTACGTACACCGTCGACTTTAGATAGCGACAGACTGGATTGACTGACTGACTGACTGACTGACTGATTGATTGACCGGCAGAAGTATTATAATGGAGGGGTTACTCGATCTTTATCAATCCCCCTTATCCTTCCAGATTATTTGACGTTGGTCGGTACCCTCCCTCCCTCTGCCAGTGCTCTGCCAGCGTGGGTGGATGGTGGAACACGTTCTGAATAATAAGCTCAAGTCATCTCTGCTTCTAGGCAAGGCAGGCTGGCAGGCTTCACTTTGACTTTTGCAACACCGAACCTAAGAACCAGATGACTGGTAAAGCCGCGACTCTTTCAGGCTATCAGCCAAACTACCCGTGCCTAACAGTCGACTAGTCCTCGTTCACAGATCTTTTGATGAGACAATTGCGGGCGCGAAAGAGTCTCACTGCTGTCGGCGGGCCGGAGTCTATCAATAAGGTATTGATGTGACGGGTTATGAATGCATACATGTATGTATTGATTGACCTCAGGTAGATACATATACATATGCAGATGTAGGTACAGGTAGATAGCCTAACTTTACTTGCCTCGCGGGTATATACTTCAATGAACATACATAAATATAGACAATACCTGCCTAGGTAGGTAGGTGGTAGGTGAATATACATACCATACATTGCATGCATACCGGTAGGCCTGCGAAGTGAGATGCTGCACCATCAATCGTCTCCTCTCATCTCCAATCACGAATAACCTCTCTTCTTCTTTCATGCTCTTTTGTTTTCTCGCAGTCATGCCCAACGGTCTCAAAAGTCAAGACGAAACTCCACAGTTCAAACCCATGGGATGCCGGCTGTGCTAATGCCCCTCAACACCACCACAGAGAGAACAATGAACTAACCTACCTGCCACTACAAGCAAGTACGAGGTAGGCCGGCAGAGAAGAAAAACACAGAAACGAAGCGGTGAGCAAGGACCTAGCAGCGAGATGGGACTGGTCCGAACTGTGGGCTTCCCACTAGCTGTCTTCCTGCGCTCCCAGCTCCGACGCCTTGGCCGATTCGCGGTCCAAGTGACAATCCGCAACAGACTAGTGCGGGGACCCTAGGAGCTAACAGAGACGGGATAACGCAAGAAACCCCAGCATCCATGACTTACATCACCCTCGTTTGGTTTCCAGCACACGGCTATTTTCCCTCCTGGGCATACGCGCAAGATGGGTGATCATCGGCAGCAGCATCATCTTGGTTATTTGACTAGTGCCGCCCGCCCCAGAGCCAAGTACAGTGACATCTTTCGCGTCGAGGAGGGGCTGAAAGGGATTACATATCATAGGCAGAGTCAGAGAGAGGGGGTGAGACCAAAACGTCGCCTCCTTCCTTCTATGCAGATTCCTCCTGCTGTCAGCATCTTCTACTGTCAGGCCGCTGCAACAAAAAAGGCCCTTAACCACCCTAAACCCCACAAAGATGCCATGCATGAGCACGGAGATGTAGGCCAGAAGTACTGCTGTTGGACAACATGTAACCCTTGCTCGGAACGTCGTTTGCGAATGAGGGGCCGTCCCTACGTCGTAGGCCGACTGGAACTCTGCGCTCTAACTCGAACGGGTGTACGTGTGGGCGTCTACACATGGTATACTCGGTGCAAGAGGTAAGGTCTCGGCTCGGCATCTCAGATTTTGGGGTCCTCTTGGATCCTGTTCTCTGTCGCTTCCTTCTTGGGTAGCGACCTCCTGATGATAGCGGACTCGTATAAATGGTGGCCACTCCGTTCAAGCGGCAGTGTCAGTTTCCATGTAAGCTAGACATTGATACATTCATCCCGATCCCTTGACAAATATATAGAGATATCTACTTGGCAGCCAAAGCATAGACATGCTTGCGCAAAAGAAAGAAGAAACATCCACGGGAAAAAGAAAGCAATTGGTAGGGGTACTGAGTTCCGTTATCCGCTTTGAGGACGTCATTTGGAAAAGCACAGAGGTAAGATCATCATCTCAATCTCATTTCCAGAGCGAGCCTAGAAACAGAAACGAGGGGCAGTTGGCAGCTACGCTACAGTACACCCTTACACTACTGTACACGCTCAAGACGCTACATACAACCAAAACGCTAGCTAGCCTAGGGCGGGCGGGAGAATTGTGTGAAGACGCTTCGCTCGACCGGACGGTTTTCTTTCTATTGTAGCCATCTGCCACCGGCAGCAACCAACATCTCAGTCAATTTCCATGCCACCTTTACGCTCCATGTGGGCTAGCGGGACCTCGCAAAGGGTCCTTCGGCCGCCCCAAAGTTTCGCGTCGAGCCGAGATACCGCCTCGAAGTCAAATGGCTTAGCGCGGCTGGCCCATCCAGTCGCGGTGGTTAATCCATGCACAACGATTCGAGATGCGCCGGCGCAAATCAGTCACTCGTACGAAATATCACCACCTGGTGCCAGCCCGGGTCTGACCTTGCTTCCTTTTTGGCTTCACCACCGCTACCGCTACCGCTACTCCTGCCCTCCGATGGCTGGTCAGCCTTGGGAGATGGCCGTTGATTCTTGACGCCACCACGGGGTTGATCTACCTCTGCGCTTGGTGTAATTTGTTAAGGGAAACGTGGTATATTTACTTGACAAACGTCTAGATGGCGGCAACCCGTTCACGCTATTTAGTCGGCTATGCTTGGTCGTGGTGTTCCACATTCGCTATGGCCATGCGCTACGGCTAAGTACTACCACGGGTGCATCTGTCATGATCGGATGATCGTTAGTCTAAACGACGAGAAGAAAAAAAAGGATGAAAAAGAGCAATACCACTCTGCATACTCCTCACATGGCGGAGGGATCAGACTCGAGCCCCTCCCCATCGGCGGCAAGGCTTTACTGGCACTCTTGACCTGCAGGTTTCATCAATCAAGGGCAATTGATGATCTCAAGGAAGTCCTGTCTTCCCTTTGCCTCGTTGATTCACCGACTTTTTAACCGAATCAGACAAAATCTCTGCCTTGCATCGATATGCCTTCACCTTGCCTTGCTCTGCCAGAAGTCACACATATCCTGGGTGCATTTCTATTGCATGAGAACGCCCTTTCAGTGACTTGCAGCGCCTATATGTATAAATGCAATGATGAGAGGCGGGGCACCACCGACGATGCAAAGGAAGCATGGGGGAGTAGTATCGCACGCGTCGCTCAACGTCCCGGCTCCAGCAAAAATCGGGGATGGAACCGGCTGGACAGTCAGACTTGAATGGACTACCCCTCGTTCCTAGCCGCCAGTCGCCCTGAGTTCTTGCATGCTTTTCGCCCATATTAGATTGGCAAGAAACGTTCCCACGATCAACAAGCGTGCAGTGAGTCGAGACCCTGAAATCCTCAGTCCACCGGTATCCGCTCCGCTCCCCGCCCCCTCTTTCCCTTGCCTCCCTTTTCACACCTGCATGCAGTGTGTTGAGATATGACGACTAGCTGCAGCCTGAGTTCTTATTCTTCGCGATTCTGGAATATATAGCCACCTAGGCTACTAGATAAGTGTGTATATTGCATATTGCATACGCCTGGCAGCCCGGGGGGTGTTTATCTGTGACCTCCTGCAAAGCATGCATTGCCAGCTCAGAATGCGTCTCTCTTTCCTTTCGTCGTGTGTACGGGTAGGCTTGCCGGAGACTGCGGGCGCCTGCAAATTACTTAAATGTGACGACAAGGGGCCTCGCAAGGAACCGTACGTATTACTCGGAGGAAGGGGGGTATCCACGCCGACTGGCCCAAAAGAAAGGCATGAGGACGTACATACGTACCTACATACATACATCTGTGAATTAGGGTGGGTATTCCGATCGAGAAGCCAGCATGGCACGGGGCCAAGCAAGCCCATGGACGATCTCTAGCGCCGGGCACTCAGCAGTGTGTCCCCATGCATAGAGGTGGGCGAACGTGCGTTTCTAACACCACCAAAATTTTTGCACCTGCAGGAGACATTGTTTAGAAAATGGAGCCAGCGAATGTGGCATGCAGGTAAAGAGGCGTTAGGGCTTCGATAGGATTGCTCTATTCGGCATTGTGCATACTATGCATGTCTTTTGCATTCCTATATACAGTCAGGTTATGTACGCGAGTTAGTCAAGTTATATATTATAGACTTGCTAGAGTTCTTCCATTCCGGTGGACTTACTATATCATATTTTGTCAACTCCGTGCCTGAAGTAACAGCCATAGGAGATAGACTCCCGGTGATCTGTGTAGCCTTTCCTTTCCAGAGGATTCCAGTAATGGATGTTGCGCAAGAGTCTTATGGGTTGTAAGTTCTTACAGTTGGGTATCAAGCAGCATCTTCTTCGTGAAGGTGGTATAGACCGCTCTTACACGCCAGCCGGCTTGGAGGTGACTAGTCACATGCCACCCCAAATGTCCCGGCTCTTCTTATATGGAGTAGAAGAGCCTCGTGAGTGGTTTCCTTTTGCGCGCCAGGGCGGGTATAGAATATTAATTTGAGACTGGAGGCGGGGACTGGTTATAGTTGATGCATGTCTATCCTAGTAATTCCTGTATAAGGGCATTGCATGTCGATTGCAAACTCCGTCCAGCACAGAGTCAAGCAGGTTCATGGAATGAATTAATACATAATTTACTACTGGATAGTTCCATGTGAGAATAGCAACCAATGCCGAGATGTCACTGCCCGCATCTTTGGAGCAATTTACCTTTGATATAATCAAACTTATACATACACCGTTCATGTAGAATATGCCTGGCATCGCCAAGACTAATGAGCACCTGCATAAACTGTCATACATAGAACCTCGATTGCTAGGATATTCTTGCCCAGTAAGAGGGCTGATGAACTGTTTTGTACTTTGCTGATGGCATTCTTTCTGTGCATAAGGGAAGCGAGCGAAAGCGGTGCAGCGAGCCGGCGGCATTTCTCAGTGGGATGTCGAAGAGTCACACGGCCTGTTGGCCCTTTGACGGCCGCGTAGGGGATTCTCATTGTCTGTAGGAACACCTACCTAGTACGGCAACCCATAATCCAATTGTTGATTGCGGCCATTGCGTTGATACAATCCCGGATAACTACAAGTAGCATTCCGCATCTACTCCGGATACTTTCACGAGTGAAGGTGGCACTGACCATCACTAAATTGTGTGCACATCAAATACACCATCGCTTCTAGGCATGACTGTTTCCTTATTGGCCAGCTACTTCATTGCTCGTCAGCTGTCTGACATCGACACCCAGCTCGAAACTACTGTGCATTCAATGTCGCCTACATCCGTGATCACCATGTATCAATGTTTCTTATCGCACCTTTATCGCATTGATCCGTGCGCAAGCTTGACGGATAGAGGAAGAGCTTATTTTTAGAGGGGTAGTCGCGCCAGCACGCGGTGTGTACTGTACTTGCATGCTAATCACACATGCGCCAGCGGATCGAGAAGTCCAGCCAGCGTATCCTGCTGGAGTGTAAGGATTGTATATACAATGTGCCTTGTAACATCCTAGGGGATTTCTAAGCCAAATTAAGACTCCTATTCACTCTTGTAGGAACTTCCGGGTCTGAAATATCTTTGTATCCTCTATTGCAGCTTGATACTTTTAGGCTGGCTGGAGAGTGGCATTTGATGACTTGACTGGCGAGCCCCACCTTTTAACGACGATGGCTAAGCTTGGTGGCCAACGACGGAACGGAGTCATCTCTGCGGCTACCTTAAACTTCGAGATTTTTAATGCCGAAAAAAATCCAAACAGCAACAGTGGTATGAGTGATACCTTCACCAGCCAACATGCCGCACGTTGACGATGGATTCGAGGCTCTGCTCGAGCCATTCTACAATGGCAAGAAGCTCACCGATCCCATCTCGACCGTTGGTGACAAGATGCAGCTTTTGCCTGCATTCTTGAAGGTCAAGGGTCTCGTGAAGCAGCATATCGACTCGTACAACTTTTTCGTCGACCATGAGATCAAGGAGATTCTCAAGGCCAACCGTACTGTCAGAAGCGATGTGAACTCGTCCTTTTTCATCGAGTTTCTCGACATTCGCGTCATCAAGCCTGATCGCCCGGGCTACAATGATGGACCTCAGCCTCGAAATGAGATTAGTCCCATGGAGTGTCGCCTACGAGACATGACCTACTCTGCAAAGGTGCTGGTCGATGTTGCCTACTCCCGTGAAAATAAACGGGTTATCATGAGGAACATTGAGCTATGCCGCATCCCGGTCATGCTCCGAAGCAACAAATGCTATCTCTATGGCGCCAACAACGCCGAGATGGAGCGCTTGAACGAGTGCCCATTGGACCCGGGCGGCTACTTCATCGTCGGAGGCACAGAAAAGGTGATTCTCGTCCAGGAACAACTCAGCAAGAACCGAGTCATTGTCGAGGCCGACGAGAAGAACAACATCATCCAGGCATCTGTCACAAGTTCTACCCATGAACGTAAATCCAAGACTTACGTTATTCTTCGGAAAGACCGGCTTGTCCTTAACCACAACGTCCTCATCGAGCCTGTCCCTATCATCATCATCCTCAAGGCCCTTGGAGGTCTGTCGGATTTCGAGATTATGCAACTGGTTGCTGGCTCGGATGGCAGGTTTCAGGACGACTTTGTAGTCAACTTCGAGGAGGCTTCCAAGGTTGGCGTCTTCACTCAGCAGCAAGCTCTTGACTACATTGGGGCCCGGACAAAGATGGGAGGAAGGGGCAAGCCCGGAGCCGGTGCGCCACAGGCACGCAGAAGCCATGTGGAAGAAGGATTGGACGCATTGGCGAATATCATTATTGCTCATATCCCCGTGGAGGGTCTGGATTTCTATCCCAAAGCCGTATACGTTGCGCTCATGACGCGGCGAGTGCTTATGGCCTACTACAACCCCAAGCTTGTGGATGACAGAGATTTCGTCGGCAACAAACGTCTGGAGTTGGCAGGGCAGATGCTATCCCTCCTATTCGAAGATTTGTTCAAGAAGTACCTCACGGACCTGAAATTCGCCGCCGACAATGTCTTGAAGAAGAATAACAGAGCCAGTTACGACCCCTTGGGACCCATCATTGCAAACGGTCGGCATATTAGTGAAGGCATGAACCGTGCTATCCAAACGGGTAATTGGAGCGTGAAGCGATTCAAGATGGAAAGGGCTGGTGTCACGCACGTTTTGAGCCGTCTCAGTTATATCAGCGCACTGGGAATGATGACCCGAATCAGCAGTCAGTTCGAAAAGACCCGAAAAGTGTCTGGACCCCGAGCTCTTCAACCCTCCCAGTGGGGAATGTTGTGTACATCAGATACCCCCGAAGGAGAGGCCTGTGGTCTGGTCAAGAACTTGGCTCTTATGACGCATATCACCACCAATATCGAGGAAGAACCGGTCAAACGATGGGTGTTCACGCTTGACGCTAGCATCGAGCCGTTGCGTTGTTTCTCTGGCGCCGAGATGCACGCCCCAGGTGCTTATGTCATCTACATCAATGGTACACCCATCGCTATGACTCGATTCCCCAAGCAGTTCGCAAACAAGTTTCGGACTATGCGCCGGCGTGGTTGGGTTTCACCCTTTGTGAGCATCAACGTCAACGGCAACCTTGCTGCGGTACATATCGCCACAGACGAAGGCCGAATCTGTCGACCTTACATTATTGTGAAGAACGGCAAAGCAAAAATTCAAGCAAGCCATTTGAGAATGTTGCAGGCTGGCAAAGTCACGTTCGATGATTTCCTCACGCGGGGTATCGTTGAGTACTTGGATGTCAACGAAGAGAACGATGCCCTGGTAGCTTTGTACGAGAAGGATATCACCAAAGCTCATACTCACGTTGAAATTGAGCCGTTCACCATTCTTGGAGCAGTAGCCGGCTTGATTCCCTTCCCGCATCATAACCAGTCTCCTCGAAACACTTATCAGTGTGCTATGGGTAAGCAAGCCATTGGAGCTATTGCTTACAACCAGTTCAACCGTATCGACACTCTACTTTACACACTCGTCTACCCCCAGCGCCCAATGGTTATCTCGAAAACAATTGAGCTTATCCACTACGACAAGCTCCCGGCAGGTCACAATGCCACTGTTGTTGTCATGTCTTTCTCCGGTTACGATATCGAAGATGCTCTTGTGTTGAACAAGGCGTCGTGTGACCGTGGCTTTGGACGATGCCAAGTATTTAGAAAGTACAGCACGGAACTGCAAAAGTACAATAACGGCAGCCGTGAAAGGATTGGTGACAGGGACCCGTCACAAGCTAGTGGAAAACACATTGCTCTCTCTAAGGACGGAGTAGCAGATGTCGGTTGGAGGGTAGAGTCGGGCAACGTCATGCTAAAGAAAGAGACCCCAGTTGAGACGAATCCAGGTGTTGCGGGGATGCCGAGAAGAAGTGACGAGTACAAGGAAAGCCCCGTTTCCTACCGAAATCACGACCCTGCCTATATCGACAAGGTTATGGTTACGCAGACCGACAAGGACACGCATTTGATCAAGATCCAGACCAGACAGACAAGACGACCCGAGCTCGGCGACAAGTTCTCATCTCGCCACGGTCAGAAAGGTGTGGTTGGTATCATTGTTGACCAGGAGGACATGCCGTTCTCCGACAAGGGTTTGGTTCCCGATATTATCATGAACCCTCACGGTTTCCCGTCCCGTATGACAGTCGGCAAGCTTCTCGAATGCCTTACCGGCAAAGCTTCCATTGTGCGAGGCCGCAAGGACTTCGGATACGGCGATGCTTTCCGTTCGCATCCGCTGGAAGAGATGAGCCGCAACTTGGTCGAGGCCGGTTTCTCGTGGGAGGGCAAGGACTACTTCACGTCTGGAATCACGGGAGAGCCGCTGCAGGCTTACATCTTCAACGGGCCGATCTACTACCAGCGACTCAAGCACATGGTCCAAGATAAGATGCATTCTCGATCGCGAGGTCCTCGTGCCATCCTGACGCGCCAGCCGACTGAGGGTCGTTCCCGTGACGGTGGTCTGCGTCTCGGTGAAATGGAGCGTGATTGCCTTATCGCCTACGGTGCCTCGCAACTGCTGCTGGAGCGTCTGATGATTTCTTCCGATGGCACGGACGTGGATATCTGCCAGAAGTGCGGTTTGTTCGGCTACCGCGGTTACTGCAGCACCTGCCGCACCAGTCGGGAGGTGGCGAAGATGACGATGCCGTACGCTGCTAAGCTGCTCATCCAGGAGCTTATTAGCATGAACGTCGGCGTACGTCTGCAGCTCGAGGATGAGTTCCCGCACCCGACTGGTTGAGCAATCGGGGATGGGAAAGCAGCTGGGGGGACGGAGGAACGGTTGTCGTTGCATCTCTAGGCGTTTAGGCAAGTGGCATAATGGCATGGCGTTTGTATTTTTGTATGTAGATTACCAATTTGCGAATCAATTACGAGAGATTATGCAAGTAATTCCTGATTCAGTCTGTATGCAGTGATGTGTCTGCGCCTGGAGTAATATTATAATGAGCGGAATAACCTATCTTTATTTGATTAGTTTGCTTGGACGTATAAAACATATCTACCTAAATTTAGCTAGGTGCCTATACACATGCACGCACTTCGTCCGATCGCAATAGCTAGCATGATATTGGGATGGTTGGCCGGCGATGAGGCTATTGGAGATAGGGGCAATAAGTTACGGCGGAATGGTGCTCGTTATAGAGTTTAAGGAATGATTACATTTTTGCATAAATTTATCAGTATACGGACTCCTTCCAGTGGGAGCCGATAGTGCGTTAGGTATTGATTAGACATTGAGGTTCAGAGTTTTGAAATAGTTAAATTTAGCAAAGACAGACATCTGATTCATAATATGTGACTAACAGCCCTACTCCTTCTTCTTATCCTTGTCGATACTCTTCAGCCCACCCATATTGACCTCGAACTCGACAGCCCCGGTGAGCCCCTGACCCGTGCCGGGCACATGGGGCGCAAAGACGACCTTCATCCAGCGGCGCCAGTTGCGCAGGGCGACGCCGCCCGTCTCCTCGTCCTCGATGATGTCCTTGCGGCCATAGACGGGCCGTTTTAGTAAAGCGATACGGCTGGCCACCTGGGTGGACCAGACGAGGCCCAGGGTTGGTGTCTTGTAGTTGTTGGGGTCGGCGTAGGGGTCATCGCCCCAGCCCGTGACCCAGCGGTTCTGGTGGTCGAGCAGCAGGGAGGGGGGCGCGGGCGGGTCCTCGGGCGGCGGCTCCGGCATGCTCGACCGCACGCCCACCATGTCGGCGAGACTGCTCGTGGGTTCGGCGCCCGGCGGCGGCTGCCAGGGGCCACGCGAACGAGAGGCGAGCGGGCTGTCCTGGGTCATACGGAAGTTGGCAGTGACATGTTCAGTGGTGGTAGTGGTAGTGGATGCGTTAGCATCAAGCAGTGGAGATTTTGGGGTGGCGGCGCTGCTTTTAATAGCGAAGATGCCCGGGGTCCCGTTGTTGCTGGCGTTGTTGAATGAGGGAATACGGTCCATGACCTGGTTGGCGACGACAACGGCGAGGTTGTGACGACGCGCCAAACCGTGTAGAAGGTGGCCCATACGGATGAGGTCGGCGGAGCGCGCGGCCATATTAGAGCCGAGACTGCCGCCGCGTTCATATTCGGCGCGGTAGTTGGCGGCGACCGAGTCCAACACGATCAGGCCGACATTGTGTCGCTCGACCTGGACGGGGACTTGATACTGCAGGATATGCTCTTGCGACTCGAGATCCGGGGTGGCAGTGCTCATAATGCGGTCCAAAGTGGGCTTTTCGTCCAGGTCTTTGAAGAAGGGGTTGCTGTTCAGCATCTGAGCCAGGCGTTTGGTGGAAAGGGGCGCCTCAGTAGATATGTAGAGGGCCGGACGACCAAGCCCATGTGGCGGTGGAAGCTGGACGGCGAGAAGCATCGTCAGCAAGAATTGTGTCTTCCCAGCTCCGCTCTCGCCGACAACTTCGGTGACATAGCCCGTCGGGACACCGCCGCCCAGAGCTCGGTCCAGAGATTCATCGAGGGTACTGATGGTGCTCCAGTGCTGGGCCAGGTCATCAGCGGTCTGCTTCAACGCGCTGGGCTTCCCTGGGTGCTTCTCGGAGACGCCCAGGTCAACATGCAGGGCCTCCAAGACAGCATTGCAGAATCTCTTGAGGTCCAGTAGGGGCAATTTGGTACGTTTGCCCAACTCAGCGATGTCGAGGGTGAGCAACTCGGCGGTGGTCACCTGATTGTTCTCTATCGCCGGCAACAGACGGGCATACTGGGCTGTCGGAAATCCCGGCAGGACGCGTGACAGATCTGTCATGGAGGCATCGGCTTGCCCAGCCTTGCGGCCTCTGGTTCCGAGATAAGGAGATGCTGGCGTTGGAGACTGGAGATATCAAATCAAAGGGGCAGAGAGACAATTCGGGGGGTACCGAGGCTTGGGGTGACGGAGGAGACTTGTGGCTGGCAGAAGCTAGAACAAACCTTGTTTCCTCCAATTAATTGGTGTTGTTCCTTCCTAGGCTTAGTGGGGGGTTCGGTGAGGGTGTCAATGCCTGAAAATAGAATGTACAACTGTGGAAGTAGCGTTTTAGCGGAGACTGGATGTTGCTGTTCAGCCGTCCCCACTATATTCTTGTTGTTCCTCCTCTCACCTCGCGCCTCTCTCCTTCCTCTCTCAGTGCTGCTGGGCATCAGATCCATGGATGCCTTCTTGCTTCTGTGCGGAATCTTTACCGGCCGAAGATCTCGTCTCGTACGGTTTCTGTTGCTACTATCCATCCATGCTCGCTCCGTTCAATGCTCACGTCCCATCCCCATCCACTCATACTCCCGGTCAAGTTTGCTCACTCTCCTTCCTCTTCCTCTATCAAGGGTTTTGCCAAGAATTTGGAGACAACGAGTAGATGAACCCTGATTCAGCCAGCACCCAGCGACCTCACCTGTACATTTCCTTTTTCTTCCACTGTAGCTATGTATATCGTGGGTTTCCCTCCCATCCAATATTGTGTCGCTTATAAATCACGTCTCAATTTGCTTTTCCCGTGGTCAAGTGTTGAGTTCTACGAGCTGATGGCAGCTGAGTTTCAAGAAGCAAGGCGTCTCTTGCGGTGTTCTCGCCTTCCGGTATCAGTATAACAATTCTCAGCTCTAGGCCGTAAAGCTATTCGCTGGGCCCGAAGCCCAGAATCTGTGGCGGTCTTCCAAATCAATATATGCATGTTCGGTTACATCCCGCGTCCCTTTTCCGTCACCACCTCGCTCCGACACGCCCGACGTCGCTTGAATCTCATGAAAGGCGCAGCACACAACGCTATTTTGCCAAGGAGCTATGTGCTATGTACGTCCAAGGTATGCTGCATAGGCGACCCGTAGCAACAGCAACAGCAACCCCAACCCCATTTGCCAACTTTCAGAGACAACATCCATTTTCTGCACTATGACTCAAGCAGTCGGTCAAGGCAAGGGGGAAAGAGCTGCAGAGTTGTGATGGCCGAGCCAAGCAACAAAAACAAACGCCGGCCACCATGTGGCTGGCTCTTAGCGGACCAATTCCGCTCTAGCTTCTTCAGCTGGCTGCACCATGTGCGACCTAACGTCCGTCTGCGCTGCTTGCGACTAATGGTCTATCCTCCATTCAGCTACAACGGGCTTCGGTTTGGGAAATGAACCCTCCCCAGGGCTGAAAGAAATGGGCCACTCCATCCCCATCACCTCAAGCTTAACTGGACGAGCTTGCCGAGCCCAAAAGTATGCCTTGCCGCCTTTCGCTGCTGTCTGCTGGCTGGTACCCCGGTCTGTCGATCAATACGATGGGGTCGGTCGAAGAGACCGGCATGGGAACGGCTGAGGGGAAGGCACCAGCCTAATAAGAAAGGCACAGGACTCCTCCTCTTCCTCAGGTCGAATGTTGTTGGGACTTCTTTGGCCTTTGCACCATTGGGACTCACCACCTGCTCGGAAATTTGGAGCCCGTTCCTTCTTGTGATACTTCAAGGACCGACTAGACGTGACGGTTAGATCACAACCAATCTACCCCAGAAGAAGTTGTGTTAGTCATGGCACGATTCCTTCTTTATACTGCTCTCGGAGCAGTAGTAGAGGCCGTCGCTGTTGAGCGGATGGTAGCTGCGCCGACCGATGTCTCGTTACCAACGGCGGTTTTCAACTTTGCCCAGATCACGGCACCGCCTAGCCTTCACGAGCTGGCGAAGAGACAGGAAGCCCAGACGGTGCTCGTAGGACCCGACAACACATGCGGTTACGTTAGCGGACTATTGGGTATGTATACCATCCCTTCCTGTCGTCTCTTTTTCATGGAGGCTCCGCCGGACTATAGTTAGCAGTCACTGACACCGACACCAGCGAGCGCTTATACCTGCAACGATGTCAAGGCTCAGTGCGCCTTCTTGACGTACGCCAATATCGGTGCCGTCGCCTGCTGTAATAGCGCTACTTGTGGCTTCCGGCTCGACTGTGTAGACTATGCAAGGCTTTCCACTTCGAGCTGCGGTGCCTCATGCCAGAACGATATGAACACGGTCAAATGGTAAACTATCCCCCCCTTTCGATACCTTCACAATAGCAACCTATTACCGCGATGCTAATATCCCACCACACAGCTCGAGATCAGCGACGCCATATTGCGGAACTGCCACGTTCTTCAACGGCATAAAGGACTATTACTGCATGACCAGTCGCTACTCAACCGCGAAGCAGATGTTGACTACGTGGATAGGGGAGGACGACGGCCGCAGTTTCTCCCAGTTGGTTCTGACCGTCACGACAAGCGCCGGGCGTTCGGCGACGCAAGATGTTGGTCTAGGAGAGGGCTCTATCACTGTTACCGCTTCGGCCGCACCAGGCGGTAACAACAACAACAATAACGGCAATAACAGCGATAATAACAACAGAGGAGGCTCGTCGACCCCTATCGGCGCCATCGTTGGCGGTGTCGTAGGTGGTGTGGCCATCCTCGTTGCCGTCGCGCTCGGCCTTTTCTTCCTCATCCGCCATAACAAGAGGAAGAAGCAGCGACAGAATGCCGCCGCCGCTGCTGCCGCCGGTGGCTATCCGCAAATGATGCAGCAGCCGGGTGGTCCCAACAACGGGCCCAACGCTCCTCCTGCCGCTGGCGCCGCGGCGGGTGCTCACCAATCCGTGTACAACCCGGCCTACGCCCAACAGCAATACCCGTCCCCGACCCAGTCCCCGCCACCGCAGCAGCAGCAGGGTGGCTTCAACCCGCAGCAAGCCCCTCCGTACTATGCCGCAGCCGGAGCCGGTGCCGGTGACCTGAAGCCCCAGGCCTACTCCAACGTCCAGCCGCCGAGTCCCGCGACGTCGCCCGGAATCGACAACCGTCAGAGCCTCCAACCTTCTTCGCCTACCATGACCGACGTCTCGTCGATACATCCGAACCACACCGGTAGCACTATGGGGGGCGGGTACCAGCAATATGGGAACAACAACGGCAACGGCCCGAATGTGCCGTCTACGGTACACGAGGCCGGTGGGGATGCGGTGGGCGCCTATGGGCCGCATTCGAACCACCGTGGCCAGTTCCACGAGATGCAATAATTCCAGTTGAGAAGCGCGAGAAGAGAGGCGGGAAGCGGGAGCGTGAGCGTGATGAAGACGTCGGTATGGCCAACGAGCGATATCATCTGATCGTCGGGGGTTTCTCCATTTGATTTGATTTTACTTTAATCACTCTCAACCGGTATGGGTCAAAGTACTCAGGATGGATGGGTTAGCTGGGATTTATGGGTGGCGCACTCTTCCGAGTATGTGTGTAAAGTCACTCAGTACATTTCCATATCATGTATAGATCTCCTGACATGTTGTAATCAACGATGTTCAGGCTGTAATGTCTTTTAACTCCATTTCTTACCCTTACACATGGTGGCGTGATATCACTGAATATGTGCGCGAAATCACTGTGCTCATGTAAGGCCCGGGAATTCTAGAAAGACATCTGGAATCAAAGCTTTGAATAATAGGAAGAAAAATAACTAAAGCCCACAACGCTTGCTGCTATCCCTAGGTTACAAATGACGACAAAAAGGGGTACCATCACTAGCTCGCATGTCCAAGGTCGTACGCGAATTCAGTTCCATCCCCGAAACCTCTCTATCCCTCATCACCGTTGACCGATCAGTACTCCACCAATCGCAGCTTCTTGCCGACGTCCCTCCGCCGCGCCTTCTCGGAGGCTTTAACTTCGCCGCCGTCCAAGGCCTCGCCACGCGCCTTGAGGGCTTGGAGGAGCATACCGGCATCGAAGAAGCCGTCTAGAAACAGACCAGTCAGTACAATAAATCATTCGGGGAAAAACACGCTTTTTCCCCCCAAGAGCGCCGAAAAGGTGTAGCGCGTTAAACAGAATGGGATAGTGCTTACATCCACCCAGCTCGTCATCCTCGCTGCTCGGAGCCATGCTGTCCTCGGTAGGCGACCTCGTGCCACCTCCCAAAGTGGCCTCTCGCCGAATAGCCTCGTGGCCCGTAATGAGGCGTCCGCGGGCCTTGAAGCCCTTGACGCCCTTAGCGGGCTTCGTCGGGTCGATCTCGCGGGCGCGGGTCTGCTTGGACGACGTGGCGCGGCGGTTGGTGATGCGCAGGATGCGGCGGATCTCCAACAGGTAGCTCTCGAACGTGTCGATGAAGCGCTTCGTCTGGCGGTGCTTGCTCGAGACGCAGATGGACAAGACGTCGTCCTTGATGATGTAGCCGATGCCGAAGCCGTCGCCCGAAGTCGGGCCGAAGCCGAAGTGGCGAAGCGACGGGTTGCCGCAGTTGGACGTCGAGAGGATCGTGTTGTTGAGCTTATCCCAGCCGGGGTCGGAGAAGATGGAGGGTACTGGATGATCCCGTGAGCGCGAGCTGCCAGTGCTATCACCTCTTTCCCGGGTCCTGATCTCACCATCCTGTGATATGACAGAAGAGTCCCTCCCTGGACTTCCCACTGGGGAATTCATGTCCATTTCCGAGCCGTTCTCCGACGGGCTTGTGTACCCGGTGCTCAGGGGAGGCTGCTGCTCGTCCACATACTTCTGCCACACGCAAAAGAGTGCATACAGGTGCCGATCGCAGCCTTCCGCCTTGGCACATGTCCTGGTGCTGGCAACATGCCTCTCACACGCCTTGCGCAGAGCGTCTACCTTCTGTTCGGGGGGATTGTCTCCCCAGAAAGTCTGCACAAATTCGACCGACTCTTCCGACACAGATCGGATAGCCTCGGTTCGTCCGTGCAGGAACACCTTGGTCATGGCCGGCTCGTATGTACACTCAATACGACCGTATAGACCGTAGTAGGCAGCCTGGAAGGCCATCTGGATAAAGGCATCTGGTGAGAAGCCCATCGAAGTGATGAAGTTCTTGCCATAACCGCCAAAGTCCAAGCAGGCGAATTCATTCTGTCCGATTAGATCAGCCAATCTAGTTTCCGCAAAGCGCACGGCTATGCTCAGCTCCGGCAGCATATCCCATTCAAGCTTGTGTGGGGTAGTGTTAACGTCTCCAAAACTGTCGGGGTCGCGCTTCCAGGGGTCGGGGCTCGTCGTCTTCCACAGGCTGGGTGCTCCGCCGTTGATAGTCCTTGCAAACCTGAGGATTGTGTCGGTGAACACGTCACTGGCAAACCTGAGCACCGTGTGGCCATCGACGCCCGTATGCTCGAAATTGATTCCTGCACTGCCGTTCTTGCAGACGATGATCTGCAACTTGTCGTACCAACGGTTGATGCAGGTGCCGACCTGGATTCCCCTCTCCACTTCGTTCGTGCCACACAGCATGTTCTGGCAGAGCTTTGCTGCTGTGTCTGGTTCCGTGTAATCGAGACACAGAATGAATAGGGCCGAGTCCACAATTCCGAGGGAATCCGCGTTGTTCGATCCTTCCTCCTTGAGCAAGACATCTCTCAGTCCTGACCATGTTTTCCGGTTCTCGGTACTGAGAATTCCCAAAGCACTCTTTGCCGCTTCTTGGATGGGCGTCTGTGCAGCATCATCAATGATGGTCTGGAGGTTGATGGAAAGGTCCTTCTCGCCCATAATAAGATCTGAGTTGTCATCGAATACATCAAACCAGTAGAACTGCCCATGACATAAAACTACGATATGTCTTGAGTCGGGGTCTTGCTCAATCTGGCATCCGTTGACAGTCGGCACTCGAGCAGTTCCAAATAAGCGCGAGTATTGGTACATGTCCAGGGGCTTTCCCTTCACAGTGTCAGGAGGGAGCTCCTCCCTGCGAACGGCCCGAACGAACTCGAGTGATGACACCACCAAAGAGGCGGCACGAGTGACTTGGTTATTCCTGGCCGGAGTTGGGTCATCTTCGAGTAGGAAGAAGGGGTTGAGGTTGAGGACGACCGGATTGTCAAAGTTCAAGTACGAGTCGTACCCTAGTGAAGAGATTAGTTTCTCGTTTCACAGGCACATTCATATACTGGATGGGACTCACAGAATTGTTCGATGTAACTCGTTTTCCCCACAGCGTACTGTTGAAGTTTCTCCTGGAGCCCCGGCCCGTCTGTTCTCAAAAATTCATGAACGGCCTGTTTCGTCTCGGCATGCTCTCTTGGGCCTTGGAGCGGCTTGAGGGCGGTAAGGTATTTCTCAGCAGTGTGTTCCAAGCTAGGGATAGGGAGCTTAGGTAGGTCATCCTGGGCAGCAAAGGTTATGCCCTGGCTGCGAGACATGTCGCTCTTACTGGAAGGGGGCGTCGTCTGCGTTGATTGTTCATGTGCTGTGGAAGTGATGTTTGGTAGGTCTGGGACTGAACGAGGAACAGATGCAGAGCCGCCGCCAGCTAGAGTTTCGCCTAAAGACTTGGGCATAGAGAAGATACGGACTTGAGTAGGCATTTTATCAGTTTGACGCTATCAAGTTAAGCGTACAAGGGGGAGACGGAGGTGCTTATATTCAAGCCGCGCAGGGCTGTACGGTAGAAGTAATGACAATCTTGAAGACAATAAGATGGCATCCCACTATAGTTGTGCCAAGTGAGGCCTCGGCATAGGAGACAGAGAGAGAAAGAGGGTACGTGTAAGTACTGTAAGTGTAAAGCCGCTTGGCCGGTAGAAGGTTGATATGGGGCTTAAAGTCCGAGGGCGAGGGGAGATAGGCTATAGAGATATAGATATACAAAAGCCAAGGAATGGAGAGGTGGGCCTTGTGCCTGGAGAAGTCTCGGCTTGTAAGAAGTGCATGAGGGCAGCGATGGAGCGATGGGGAAAGCATGTGCGATTGGGGGGTCTCGTCCCAATACCGACGGTCGTCACTTGGCGGGTAAGGTTGTGAGGGCAGGCCATGATTGGCTCCGAGTCAGTGGGCTGGGGCCCGATGTCATCCGCAGACCCGACGACGCATATTATGGATGCACTGCCCAAGCAGACCGACCACTTTGCCGGGACTGAAACTGGTGCTGTTGAAGGGGATCCAGGAGGGATAAGTTGACGTGAGAGTATACTTAGGTAACTCACCTCAAGTTAGAGAGCCAATCAATCTTGGATTCTGCAATATCGTTAGAAACCGTTCACTAGCACAAACTCACACACGCCTGAGCTGGGACTTTACTGTCGGGCAAAGAGCACGCAAACGAGCAACTGGGGTGTGAAGACTGAAGGTTACCGTGCAGAAAGTACTGCAAGCGCATACAATTGCCTGATGCTTCGCTTAAGAGAGGATTCAGTGATCTCGTTTGGAAACGGCAAATAAAAGCACTTGCTCGTCGTTTGGCCGTGACATGACGCATGTAGCATGTGGTCTTGAAAGTAACATGGGAAGTGTAAGACTGGGAGACTGGGCAGTGTCATAGGTACCACTACCACTACCAACGGCAAGGGGGGATTTGATATGCGGGTTTTTGGAGTACCCACCTGATGATATAACCCAGTCACAACTCGCATACCCCACGGGGGAGGGTAAATCAGTTTGTTTGGTTTGGGGCGAGTAACGGCCGAGATGGAACTTGCAAGGCGTTCGAAAGCGTCTTGTGTGGTGTGGGTGGTGTGCGAGGCTTGGTGCAGGCAATTTGGGCACTTCGGACCAGAGGATGAGCTCTGGTTGGATGTCGGGGCAAAGGGTTTCGTCTGAAGCGGCCAGGCGCCTGTGCCAAATGATCCACCAAAGAGCGACAGCAAAAGGAGGGTCTCGATTCGATTCGATGGGTGGGCTTGGATTTGGCGTAGTGGTAAGTATATAATAAAGTTAGGACGAACGTACTAGGAGAAATCACACGCCTAAAAGAGGCGCGCTTTTAACAAAGGAGGTTGTTGAGTCTTTGAGATTGGAGATAGATGTCTACCGCTACGAATGTTATATATTGCGAGGTGGTCGAATATGGGTAAAACAGCAAGGGAGTTTCCCTTGCCGTACCTGCTGACAGAAATAAGCAGATTCCCCAGGTTATGTATGTACGCCAATACATAAGGTATGTAGATAACCTTATGTTAGGTACATAACCTAACGTAGCATCAGCAGAAGTAGTAATAGCAGGAGGCAGGTAGTGAGTGGTAGTACCTACCGTGGTACAGTAGAGGGACAGAACGAGGAGGTGGGGCCGGAGGACCGGGTGTCGGGATGACCATGATTGATGGTCTGCATAACTGATAATTGGGGTCGATGCCAGGCTAGGGTGAACATCATGGCAATTGCGGGGTGCTTACAACTGCATGCACGGCGCTTCTCAGATATTGCCTTATTAGAGTAGCCATCGTATATGTAGATTGATGAAATAACGTTACATTGCATCCTCCCGTGGACTCTCTCCAGGAGTCTTATCTTTTCAAGTGAAAATAATATTCCAAATATCCCCTAACCTAGAAAACTGGCATGTGAACATGCCCCGGACTCCCAAGACAGTCTTCCTCCCATCTCGATGTTTTGGAAAGCGCACCATCTGGATTCCATGCCATGTAGCAGCAGACGGGGCTTGTCGAGATCAATACCTCATACCTCTGTACACGTCCGAATATCAGAGATAGACCCGACCCAGATCGATGTGTGAAGCAGCCTGGAACCGAAACCAAAAACGAAGGAAATACGGCCACCACCCATTCCTAAGACGCTGGAAAGAAACGTGGGCGTGGTCCACTATGACGATTGCCAGCTTACTGCCAAATAAGTCGCCTAGGTGCCTAGCACCATCACGTGTCGGCTTGGCGGGTTGGCATGTATGCCGGAACGGAACAGAACCCCAAACAAATCTCGCCCTCAGCGCACTACGCGACAGCGCGGTTGCCTTAATCTGGCTCTACTGCTGAGGCGTTACAACAAGAGGGCACTCGGCCTTCGATCGTATACCAAGTCGCGAGATTGTCACTGATAGTCCGCAAAACATGGGGAAGTATATAAGCTTCGACGATGCTCCTTGAATGCTCGGAGAGATCCCGAGAAAACGCCTGCCGAGGGGCCAACGGACGAATGCCGGGGCTAGAACAGCACCAGCTTCAACACACCGATCAGCTTTGATCGTGTAGATCCAACAATCTAGGTTTGTGAGTAGAACATAGGCGAAGTGCCCTCAGCATTGCCCTACAAAGTACCGTGAATACACAGCTACATCTGTCGATAAATACAGGAACAGTATAGGCAGGAGATTCCATGTTAACATGATGTAAACAGCATAGATATCGGGTTTCTTTCAAAGCAGTTTTTCTGTCTTAATATTACCCCTTATTAAAGCCAATAAGACACAGGCAGGATCGAATGGCCAGGCCACGGTAGGAACGAATAATCAAAGCCACCTTGACCGTAAGTAGATACCTACGAAGTACGGAAGCTCCATATGGTGAGGAGTCCTGCGTCTATGTCCGGAGCAGTTCATAACGACAAACCCAGCCCCTTTACACCAATAGGCGCGAAGGACTTTACTCCGACAGAACGACTAGAGGCTGGGCAGGATGACGAGAACCAGGGTTAGAACACGCACTCAAGAGAGAGCATACAGCGTCCAACCCAGGATATCCTATATAGAAGCCAGGAAACCAATGAGAAGCGTTGTTCTAGGCCTCTACCTAGGACTCGTTATACACACAGTGCGAGGCGAAAAATAAAACAAGAGACGAGAATAAAGAAGATGAGAAAACAACCAACAGGATATACTTCCTGATAGATCTGATCTTGGCGGTGGCAATGAGAACAAGGACCTTTACGAAGCGTCGATCTAACATCCGAAGGTAAGTAGCAGACGCCCATACCAGGTTGGAAGTCTTTAGAGCTTCGACAATAGACGACATAAATTATCATAGAGAATAGTAAGTCTCGACATCTGAAGTGACCAAATGGGGTGTCTCCCTCCCACTGTCGTAGCCACTGGTGACATAGAAAAACTATAGAACAATGAAGCCCCAGGTCTCGTTTGATCAATTTTACATCTCTCCAGAGCTCATCACAATCCGAGACGGGAATAGGTAGAAGAATGGAGCGATATAGATGAACGAGTGAGAAGCTGACGTCGTCTACCCTAATTATTATGTCTGCCATCCCTGACCGTGGTCACTCCTCACGCCTGCAATAAATACATACACGCAAAGAGAAGCCATGGAATGAGAAAGTTCCCTTCCTCAAACTCGCACCTTTCTCCGTGCAAAGTCCAAAGGAAAAGACACCAATATCACCTGGGCCAAGTCTAGTCGCAAACAAACAAGTCAATCTTTCGATCAAATACCACCTTCACACCCGTCCATGCTTTGCTCTCTTGCGTCGTTACCCATGCTCATTCATCTCGTTCTTCACATTTCCCATTATCGCGTAACACTGGTAAGAAACTTGGCCAAGTCGGCAGAGTCAGATTTGCTATAACTCATGAGGATCCTGTCGTAGGGGAAATTCGTCTATTTCGCATCAACGGCGAAAAGTGAGAAACCATATCTGCCCTCCAGTTTGCCAACCATCGAGTCAACCCTTCGCAATGCCTGCAATTACCGGTTTACTCCAGGAAAAATCAAGACGCAAGGTGGACGTAGAAAGCCAACGTGATCGGGTATCGTGAAGAAGAATCGTGCCTCTCTCTTAGCAGCAGCCGCCGCTGGACGACGAAGAGACGCTGTGGCCGGGACCAACCTGGACGCCGGGCTTGGTGTTCGTGGTGGTCTGGGTACCCATGCGCTCCTTAATCTGGCGGGCCATGGTCAAGAAAGCTTGCTCGACGTTGGAGGCGTTCTTGGCCGAGGTCTCGAGGAAGGGGATGCCCAGGCTGTCGGCGAACTCCTACACAAATTTGTCAGTAACATGGTAATCATTTCGCTGGATGAAATGTGTTGCTGTACCTTAGCGACGGTGTACTCGACGACCTTCTTGTCGGACATATCGCTCTTGTTGCCGACGAGAAGCTTGTTGACACCTTCGGTGGCGTAGCGGTCAATCTCCTGCAGCCACTGCTTGACGTTGTTGAACGAGTCCATATCGGTCACATCGTAGACGACGCAGATGCCGTGGGCGCCACGGTAGTAGGAAGATGTGATGGTTCGGAAACGCTCCTGGCCAGCAGTGTCCCACTACAATAATATCACATGTCAGCAAGAGACAACATTTTGGGCACAAGGCGCAAATGTTGAGGATGACTTACGATCTGGAGCTTCACAGTCTTGCCATCGAGCTCGATGGTTCGGATTTTCTAGTATTGCTGTCAGTAACAGTGGCAAACAGGCGAAAAGTGAACGAGGTTCCTTACGAAGTCGACACCAATGGTGGAGATGTAAGACTCGGTGTAAGTGTCATCTGCGAAACGCAAGAGCAGACAAGACTTTCCGACACCAGAGTCACCGATAAGCAGCAGCTTGAAGAGGTAATCGTATCTGTCAACAGCAAAATCGCGGTCAGCAGTGCCCTCCTGGTCTTTGTTCTTGAAGACGGGGACGTCGTCAAAGCGAGTTCTGCCTTCCCCAACCCAGACAGCATCTTGGAAGATGCTCGGCTCGGCCAGGTACTCGATCTCGTCATCGTCCGGGAACTTCTGACGCTTTGAAGCCATGGTGGATGGAAGCAATATTGATGTGTTGTGGTCGAGGGAAGTGATGATGCAGGCGAATGTGGCAATGGGGTTGGTTGTTTTTTTGCGGCAGCCTTGGAAGTAGCCGTCGATCAAGGAACATTAAATAGTGAAGTTCGAGTGATCTCCGAATGCTTTAGGCAGCGCATCTTCTACTGAGTTCGGGAATCGAGGGGCGCGCAGCGAACGAACCGAGGGGTAAAGGAGAAAGAGGTAACTCTGTACGCGGTCAGTGCTTGCTCACGACGGTCGCCGACGAGGTCGGCGATGCAGGCAGCATCTAGTAGATGCTGGCCGAGGGGCGGGCGAGGGGAAGGGTAGAACATACTACTCAGGATTCATCTTGGCGGTTGACGATGCGGATGCAGAAGATGCAAATATTAGATGCGGTTGGCAGGTTTGGTGTTGAAGTTGGAACGGAGGATGATAAGCCAACGAAACACGGAAAGGAAGGCGGTAGCGGCAAGTCAAAGGGGGTCCCGGTTGCTGTGGAACTTTACGTTAATGAGTTTACGGGGGTTCGACAAGGCACGACTGCCTTTGAATGGGCCTCTTGGGGGGGGATCAAATATCACTGGGGTCGCAGGCCAGTTGGCTTTTTTTCTTCTTGAATGACGATGATTCTTTATCCTCAATGATGTAAGTTGTTTATTAAGAGAAGATGAAGATAGATGCAGGCTTAAGAAGAGAAGAAAGCAAGAGAGACATGCACCTGACTTTCAGTCAGACCAGGAGCGTCAGTGAGTCTGGTAGTTCTGGTAGGTCTGCAGTAGGTGCACTTTGGGAGAGACACGGACGCAAAAGGCACTGGAGACGGACAGCACGACAACGCACCAAGACCAAGCAAAGAAGCACAGGCACAGGCAGCGGGTTGAACAGAACAACCTAGCACTAGAGCAGAGTGGCAGAGTGGCAGAGTGGCAGGCTAGCTAGGCTGGCAGGCTGGTGCGTCAGGGAGTGTCAAGGACAGCCCCCCACTTCCACTTTGTTTCTGGGTCTTTGATTTGATTTAACGGGGTGCAAGTCAACTTAAAGCAAACCAGAACTCCTGAAGTCATCAGCAGCCATTCCTTAGCCCTTGAAGGGTGCCTAACACGCCTAAAATTGCCGCCAACAGTATCACAAGGTCTTCGACCACCGACGCAGCTACACCAATCAGGAGGTGTGAAAGGGGGCACGTCATGGGCTTCATTTGCCCAACATTGACAGTCAGGTGGCTGAATTTGTCACCAGCCGGCTTCGAGCCAGCTCTGCTCAATGCTGACAGTTGGCAACATATTTAACCTGAAGACGCAAGCAAAGCCGCATCAGACAGCTCGATCGTAGCAAATAGATTTGAGCATGACCCCCGGAAGGGCGGGAGGCAAGAGCCACCAGACATCCAGTGCTTCAGTGTTCCTAACACTCTGAACATTCAAAACAAAGAGACTTTTGATTTGGTAATTGTGAAAGACAAAGAAAGGGACAACTCTTGTACTTATATTACTTCAGCCACCGAATGTCACCAGCCTGGCTTATGTACCAAATGTCTGGCTTGCACTGCAATCTCTCAAGAGAGCCAGCCATCTATATCTAACTAAATCAACTTTACCTATTCCACCACACTTTATGCAATACTATACTATATCATATTCTGTTACATTTCACATGTCTTCGAAAACGGCTGGAACAGTATAGAAGGCGTATAGAAGACATATAGAACCCCATGTTTCCCGTAGTCCCGGTTGATCGCCCACACGGAGGATTCCTGAGTGGAGTGGGTCCATTGATGACCGTTCGTTTGACTGTCGTGCCATTGCGCTACCCAAATTTTTGGAGCCATGGTAACCTTTTACTTCGGGAAGTCAGAACATTAGAGACAGGAAACATGCAACAATGGACTCGCCGCCCAGGGTAGCCGAGAAGCTTCAACTACATTTGCATCATAACCAAGCCCCTCTGGACACTTCCCTAAACTTATAAATATTCCCTATTCTACATACCCTTCAGGCTAGCCAAGCGTGTCTGCTGCCGAATGACGCGGCGCATTCTTGTACCACATTACCGAACCGGATTAATGCCAGTCATCACTCGCCATTGTGCCTTCGAGGCTCAGATCCCATGTCTCTCCCCAGTGGCTTCTTTCGGACGCCGCCCCAAGTTCTGAGCACTGCCTCTCGCGCCACGAAGCTCCTTAGACCAGTATCGTCGCCTTCCTCTGTCTATTCTTCTACCGGCTCCTCAGTGATAGCTCCGGCGCCGCTGGCGCACTCGAAAGCGGCCAAGCCTCCCACGACAGTACATACAGCGCCTACCCCACTACCATCGCATCACGATCTGTCGCCCACATGGTTCGATTCGGCCGGTGCCAAATTCAGCGGAAACGGAGGAAAACCGGGTGATGACCGTAGGGTAAAGCTTGGAAGGAGTGCGTTCTCAACAATGATGCTATCTTAGAATTGCAAAATCGGTACAGATGGTCGACTAACAGTGCATCGTAGCTCTGCGGCTTCTCCACGAACGATTGCCCACGCTCTTACAGTCGCCTCTCCCGCAAGAGATCCTCGCTCCCAACATCTCCCTCCACTTGTTTCCCTCGACGCACCCGTACCTGCCGGCGGTTTCTGGAAGAGTTGGTTATATAGCAGCGCTGTGGACTTCGCCGATAGCATGGAACCGCGTGCCCATAATCGGGAACCTCAAGTTGGAGATCCTGTCGGAGCGCATGACGACACAACCACTATATTACTCGCCCCGGAGGTCTGGTGCTTATGACGAGCAGCTCGTGGTCAAGTGGAGGACGGCAGACAAGAGCAAGAGCAACGGAAGTACAAGTCTGGCCCAACAAGGAGAGCACAACCTCGATCATGCTTTGCGGGGCACTCAGAGTCCCGGTTCCAAGAAAGAGTTTACGGGGCTCTTCATCTTCGAATTCGACGCCGAAGGGCGCATAATCAGCCACACGATCGAACACGTCGATCAGGATGGCGAGTGGGAGAAAGGCGTCGGCGCGAAGGTGGTTCATTTGGCAGATTGGCTTCTCGGCGGCATCAAAGGGCGGCCGCCGCAGAGTGCTTGTCCAATGTTTCAGAAGGTCAGAAGTGACAGAAGAGATCCTAGGGATCCTAGATTACGGTAAAGCAACATGATACCCCAAGGTGATTGCATTGTGGCGGCGAAACGCATAGCGGCATACCTTTACGATTTGAGCCTCGTATAGGGTGCATTATAACATGATAGAGGCCGGTGTATTATATCTTAACGAACAGTCTAATAGACGTCACCACTCAGTCTAGGGCGTTCTTGTAAAAATAGTTGAAGGTTTCAAGCATGATATTATGTCTGGAATTTTTCTCCCGTGGCATTCATGTAACTTGACATGGCTTCCTCAGCTGTTGCATGCAGAACTAACATAGTCGAATATGATTTGCTATCTACTTGACACTGAATTTTGGAACCTGTGAGACCCGCACGACTGCAGGTACATATAGCACGGCATAGTAAAGATATATATATATCGTAGCCCACTTTGGTGATCTTGAAAGCGACCGAAATCTTGATTACCATATCAGGAATGCCGGAGACCTGTCCTAGGCTAGCGTCCCGCCATTCCCGGGAATTCGGGACCCCACTTGCGAGTTTCGACGTCACTTCGTTCGTTCGTTGACGGCGCCAATCAAGATGCGAAACGAAACCCATTCATCACCCCCCTGCGATACGTGGACTGACTTTCATCGTACATAATCTCTGAAGAGCCCTCGCGCTGGGTGACGTGGTGTGAGAAGAGGTCCTATCTCTATTCGTCACTCCTTTCATCTGATTCGGCGTCTCCCTTCGTTTCCTTGAAGAGAAAGCAGCAGTAGTAGTGGGGGCACAGAAAGACCGCATACATCCCGCTTTCGGTATTGCACATTGCATTCAAGATATGCACAGCAGGCAGGGGTTGTTAGAGTCTATACCTGCACCTATCTATTTTCTATCACAAGCAATATCACGGAGGTGCTGGATTTGGGCACGCACTTAGACTGTTATCACGCATCTGTCTATCCATCAGGCCACACTTGCAAATATGGCGTGCAGGTTTCGCATCAAGTTCCAGGTCTACAGAGACGGCAGCCGCGGGCCTGCCGCTTCATCCACCACCAACGACGATGATGTCGATGATCAGTCACTTACCACTTTCACTCTATTCTCTTCCCTTCCACCGGAGCTGCGCCTCAAGATCTGGGACTTCGCCGCCTCCGTCCCTCGCATCGTCCTGGCCTCCTGCATCACTCAGGGCCTGGACGCTGAGGGGGAGGGCGACCACGGCGCCACCGAGCAGCAGCAACTGCGGGAGCTGAGCTCTCGCCGCGCCTGCCGTTTCGTGCCGGCCGTGCTGCATGCCAACCACGAGTCGCGGACGCGCGCCCTCGAGCATCACTACTCGCTGACTTTCAGCTGGAAGGTGCCCCACGTGTTCGCGTCCACGTATCACCACCAGAACATCAACAATAACGCTCACGATAGGCCACCCGAGGAAGGGGGCAATGGCCCACCGACCTGGTCGCAGCCGCGCGTCTACTTCAACTTCGAGCGCGATGCCCTGTACCTGCTGGGCGAGCTCGAGCCCTACGACTCGTTCGGCTTCAACTCGCCGATGACGTACTTCTTGCGCAAAGAGGACACGGCGCGCGTCCGCTGTGTCGCGGTTGCCTTCTCTGCCCTCAAGTATGGCGAAACAGGCAGTCAGCAGATCTTTGGCTCGCTGTTCCACGTCGTGGACCGGTTCCCCCTGTGCAGTACAGCCACGCCGGCGCCAACTCCAATGCCGATGGTTGCTTCTTCTTCAACTGGTCTCAACGGCAACATGAGTGGTGGTAGTAGCAATGGGAACGCCGCTCGGGGTAACGTACCGAATGGTGGCGGTAGTTCTTCTGCTAATGCCAGGATGCCAGACCAACAGCAACCGCATGTCTTGGTGTGCGTGACGCCCAGCGATGAGTGGACACACGCGCTTCTGGGCGGACAAGAGCCCCTGGTCAAGGGTCACAGGGGCGAGTGGGAGCAGCAGCGGGACTTTGGACACATGCCGCAGGCCCAGCGCAATCAAGAACGGCAGCAACGCCAACAGCAGCAGAACGCAGATAATAACACGGGGGATCAGGAAGAGGAAGAACCAGAAGAGGAACCAGAGCCCGAGAATGTGGTGCAAAAGATCTGGACCGACTGGTATCGGGGCAGCATCGTCAAGTCGCGGATGGCCGACGTTCGGTTCAAGCTCATCACCGAGGACGAGCTTGAGAGCGTGGTCACGGGACAGCCATCCACCATTACCACGGCGAATCATTCGGGTGGTGCTGCCTCGGGACGGGATGATTACAAGGAGTTACATGATGCACTGGGAAAATATCTTCATGGTGCGGCATAATTAAAAAGGGGCTGGGGATGCATGGTTTAGGCGTTGCGAATGGGTTTTTTTTTCAAGTATATGGGATCCCTCTATAGGGATCGCATACATTACACTAGATGATGGCGAGGTAACTCCTAGGAAACACACAAGTCGCCTGTGATACCCTTTTTGCCGCGGGAAGGGGATAGTGATGGGGATGGGTTGCTATATCCTCCCCCTTAGATGGGTAGGCAGATATTGAACTCGATGAATTTTTGAATCATACATCTCCATCAAAGGGGGTTGCCAAAGTTGGGACAATGCTGCCTTCGCTCCTATTCATATTATATGCATCATCATCGCGAAGTCTGACGCCTTTAGTTGTCTAGGCCAGCAGCCTAAGTGCCTAGGTGCATTGCTGCTTTATTACCTCGCGCCCCCTTAGTCTACCTTATAATGTGGAACCCAGCCTGTCAGAATTGTTACCTCTGATGATAAGTCAACCATTAGTATCAAGTGTACGAAAACCGTCCGGATTGGAAGACAGGGCAGGGGCTCCGGGACCACTTAAAATCCTGTATTCGCGTAGGGTGTGGGCATCGGTGGTGCCGGGTTTTGCTCAGGCCATCCTAGAGGCTGGCGAGCTCGCGAGGGCGAACGGAAGGGAGGGATTCCGACGATACGGCGGCGCAGGGAGATCCACAGACGGACCACCTGGAGTCACGGATGGACACCCAGGTATCCGCAATGTCCCGGTTCCACGGGCCGTTTGGGGGGATTTTTGGTCTGAACGAACATCGATCGTTTGATTTTGGGCCGCCGTGCGGCAAGGAAAACTAAAAGCAGCGAGGATTAAGTGTTCTCTGATCTTTCGGCGTTAAAAACACAGTCATTGCTGCCCGAGCTATCTATCGAAAGATCTATCACTTAAGAACCCGCGACAGCTCGTATATCATGGCCATCCCTGCTTTTTGTATAGTACCTTAGGTTGTTTGTGAGGAAGTTGCTAGAACATACCTGTAGCTCGACCATAATCGATGGATAGAAACAGACCGTCCAATTTCACCACACAATAGCCATCCCCAAGGGAATTATCTACAGAACACTGGAACCCCATTTCAAGAGAGACGAAAGACGGAAGCAGTATTCGTATAGATGACCAGGGGGTAGCATGCATTGTGATGAGAACATCGAATTAAGCTCACTCTCCAGGCTGCAGCAGTATCATGAGATCATCCCATGAAGCGCGTGTAAGCAAATAGCAGTGTTCGCTTACCAAGCAATGGCTGCGATTTCAAACCAGAGGATGATAAAGCAATACGGACCGCTGAACATCCGAGACCTTTTTATACCAAGAAGAAGGGACGGATAATTCTTGAATGCTTGCCTACCTACACAGTCCAATCTCTTCTTCCAAGTGTTCTGTACGCCAACTTGACCTTCTGTTTTATTCAGTTATGCAACCAGGACCTTCCCTAACTATTCTAATGTCTCTCTCTACAGTATGCTGTTGGGATAACACCTGAGAGCTTTCTATTCGAGCCCAATTGCCACATTCTATTTCATCGACGTGGAGTACTACAAAATCCATTGGAGAATAAGGCTAGGTAATGATTCAGTACTCGGATTAAGCCTGTCGTACGGTCCTCGTTGTGTTCCCAAGCCGTGGGATGCGGCTTGAGACCAATTAGTAATGAAATAATCGGACCTAACAATCCCAATAGCTTGGGTGGATCGAGAGAGGGGCCCAGAAACGTCGTCACCTAGTGATTCAATGAGGGGCAGAAAGAGGGTGTCAGGGTGTGATTAAAGCGCGCGAGAGAGGGAGCTCTCATGTTCACGCAGCACGCAGCACTCTGGAAGAATCAATCTTGGGCACCTGTCTTTTTGCAGTTACATATAAATACATAGAGGCCTATCATTCCACAATCCAATATCATTTCGCACTGAATGTGACTCTGAATTATTGCACTTCTAAGTACTTAACCCAGCAGTGCACTTATTACATGAAGCTAGGCCTGTCTGCTGTCAATCAAATCAATCAGTCAATCATTTTGATCAATCTACCTGGACACTAAAACTGCCCGCCCACCTTGCCGCGCCCCTCACTTTTTTTGCGCTGTACTTTCTTCTACCACCTAGAACCTTACGCGCCGCCTGCCTGGACGGATTGGCCTGGCCTGAATTGGCCTGAATGAAGTGACTTGCGACCTGCCTGACCTGCCCGACTCCACCAAAAGCCACTACTACCGCGACCTACCCGCCTCTTTCATTGATTCGGAATTCTGATACCAGCTGCTGCTGCTTCTGCTCTGCAATTTCACGAACTCTCCTCCACCTTTGCCTGACCGTAACTTCGACAATTTTCTTTCACTGCGTACTTCACATACGCACAATTCCTAGCCCAAACCAAACCAACTTGTTTGATCCAGCCGCACACATTTTGCAGCCTCTCTCCTCCTCCACGACGGCCGCCTCGGCAAGCTCCTCATCTCTTTGATCCTTATCACACCTTCTGCTGCGGGCGCGTCGACCTTTTGTCCGACACCCACCACCCACCATGGCGCCCACGATCGAGGAGCTGGACGTCATGGTCCGCTCCTTCTACGAGGGCCGCGGCGAACAGGTACGTCCTTTGTTTTGCCCATCCTTTCTTTCTGAGCGCCGTTATCCTCTTTGCGCCCCCTCGCAATCTGCTACAAGATACAATACTGACTTTTGGATCCTTCCCCGCCTCTAGCAAAAAGCTGCACAAGCCGCCCTGAACCAGGTAAGCCACTCTCAAGCTCCCTATCCTGTGTAATTAAGTGCATAGGTGTACCCTCGAACTCGGTAGCTAATTAATTGTTTGCCTCTCTAGTTCAAAGAAGACCCCGATGCTTGGCTACTTGTCGACAAGATCCTAACCGATGCTTCCTATCCGCAAACCAAGTGTAAGAGACATTCACGCTACTGTTGGAGTCGTGGTGAGGCTGACAAGTCCTAGATCTTGGTCTCCAAGTCCTCGACCATGTTATTATGACAAGATGGAAGGTCCTCCCCCGCGACCAATGTCTGGGAATCCGAAATTTCGTCGGAGCGAGCATCATGGAGTGCTCCAGCACCGAAGAGTCTCTGAAGGCTCAACGCACCCTGCTCAACAAGCTCAACCTGGTGCTCATTTCTATATTGAAGCAAGAGTGGCCGCACAACTGGCCTACATTTATTAACGAGATCATCGGCTCTTGCCAATCAAGTCTCTCCATCTGCGAGAACAACATGATCATTCTGCGGCTCCTGTCCGAGGAGGTGTTCGACTACTCGGCAGACCAGATGACCTCGGCCAAGACGAGGAATCTCAAGACCACCATGTGCAACGAATTCTCCCAGATCTTCCAGCTCTGCCAAGAGATTCTTACGACAGCAAACCAGCCTACCCTGGTCAAAGCGACGCTCGAGACGTTATTACGCTTTTGCAACTGGATCCCCCTGGGCTACATCTTCGAGACCCCCTTGATCGACACCCTGCGCACACGGTTCCTTGAGGTCCCCGAGTTTCGAAATGTCACTCTGCAAGTCCTGACCGAGATTGGTGGACTGACAACGGCTGCCCACGGCCAACCCAACGCCTATAGCGAACAATTGGTCAAGATGTTCTGCGAGGTTCTCACTACTATCGCGACTATCATCCCTCTCGAGCTCGACCTGAAGAGCACATACCCTCAAAGTAACTCGAGAGACCAGGAATTTATACAAAACTTGGCACTTTTCTTGTGCAACTTCTTCGGCCAGCACGTCAACCTCATCGAACACCTCCCGAATCGTGACTACCTCACGCATGGCCACTTCTACCTGATCCGGATCTCGCAAATTGAAGATCGGGAAATCTTTAAGATTTGCCTCGACTATTGGCTTAAGTCGGTTCAGGAGCTCTACGAGGAGATGCAAGCGGCGCCGATGAACGAGATGGCTCCTCTACTGATGGCGAACCCGGGCGCTCTTGACCCCAACAGGCTGAATTCGCTTCCCCTTCGGATGCACAAATACAAGGAAGTCCTGTCGAATTTGCGCGTGGTCATGATAGAAAAGATGGTGCGACCTGAAGAAGTCCTCATTGTCGAGAACGATGAGGGTGAAATCGTGCGAGAGTTCGTGAAGGAGAGCGACACGGTCCAATTGTACAAGACTATTCGAGAGTGTCTTGTTTACTTGACACATCTTGATGTCAATGATACCGAGCAAATCATGACGGACAAGCTGCAAAAACAGGTTGATGGCAGTGAGTGGTCTTGGCACAACTGCAACGTCCTGTGCTGGGCCATTGGCTCTATTTCACTGGCCATGAATGAGGAGACTGAGAAGCGTTTCCTCGTTACTGTCATCAAGGATCTGCTCGGTCTTACTGAGATGAAGCGTGGCAAGGACAACAAGGCTGTTGTCGCCAGTAACATCATGTACATTGTTGGGCAGTACCCTCGATTCCTGAAGGCTCATTGGAAGTTCCTGAAGACTGTGGTCAATAAGCTTTTCGAGTTCATGCACGAATCCCACGAGGGCGTTCAGGATATGGCTTGCGACACATTCATTAAGATTGCCCGTCAATGCCGACGCCATTTTGTCGCGCTCCAACCTAACGAGAATGAGCCCTTCATCGAAGAGATCGTCAAGAACCTCCCCAGGATTACGTGCGATCTCACCCCTCAGCAAGTTCACACCTTCTACGAGGCTTGCGGTTACATGGTCAACGCACAGGGTAACAAGCATATGCAAGAACGTCTCCTTGCTGACTTGATGGGTGCTCCTAACGCTGCTTGGGATGAGATCATCCGTGCTGCCACTGCAGACCCTACCGTTCTCCAAGACGCGGAGACAATCAAGATTATCGGAAACATCATGAAGACAAACGTATCAGCATGCTCTTCGGTCGGCCCCTACTTCTACCCCCAGATTGGCCGCATCTATCTCGACATGCTGCAGATGTACCGTGCCACAAGTCAGCTTATCTCGGAAGCTGTTGCTCGTGATGGAGACCTGGCCCCACGGATGCCCAAGGTTCGAGGCCTTCGAACCATCAAGAAGGAAATTCTCAAGTTGATTGAGACATACGTGGATAAGGCCGAGGATCTGCAATCTGTTCGCCAGCAGATGGTTCCCCAGCTTCTGGACTCAGTGTTGGTTGACTACAACCGCAACGTCCCAGGCGCCAGAGATGCTGAGGTGCTGAAGGCCATGTCCACCATCATTTCCAAGCTTACTGGATTGATGGAGGATCAAGTTCCTGTCATCATGCAGAACGTCTTCGAGTGCACTCTGGACATGATCAACAAGGACTTCTCCGAGTTCCCGGAACATCGTGTCGAGTTCTTCAACCTGCTCCGTGCTATCAACTTGCATTGCTTCCCTGCGCTGCTGAAGCTGGACAACCGCCAGTTCAAGTTTGTCATCGACGCTTGTATGTGGGCAAGCAAGCATGACAACCGCGATGTTGAGGGCGCGGGTCTTAACATGTGCTTGGAACTTATTAACAACATTGCTGAGAAGACGGATGTGCAGACAGCCAACGCTTTCTTCCAACAATTCTTCATTACGATCCTCCAGGATGTCTTCTTTGTCCTTACCGACCCCGATCACAAGGCCGGATTCAAGACACAGTCGATGCTTCTCATGAAGCTATTCAACTTCGTGCAACCGGCCGAGGGCGGCACGCCCAAGATCCAGGGGCCTGTATACACTGACCAGGCCCCCACCGGAACGTCCAACCGGGATTTCCTCGTTAACTTCGTTGGAACTCTCCTCAGTAAGGCGTTCGGCAATCTCCAGGTGTAAGTTTATTCCATCTCTTTTGTGTGACACTCGGCAACCGTCTATTTCGCCACTTTGTCTCCATCCAATGGTCAAATGGTTGCTAATCAAGTCTACTTTAGTGCGCAAATCAACGTCTTCATTGAGGGCTTGTTCACGCTGAACAACCAGTACGATAAGTTCCGACTGAACCTGCGTGACTTCCTGATCTCGCTCAAGGAGTACGCCGGTGACAACGCGGACCTGTATGCCGTCGAGAAGGAGCAGGAGGTCCGGGACAACCTGAAGGCCGACCGTGAACGACGATCCAAGGTCGGCGGTCTTCTGAAACCATCCGAAATCGAGATCGATGACGACGAACTGTGAAAAGCGGACAGCACATGTCCACATCCTTCTTTGTTTTTGGCGTGCGTGATACCAGAGTAGTCTTCGGCGGACGGAGGCTATTGTGTAGTGACGTTCATAGGCAGGGTGCCTATGGTAGCTTCTCATTTGTGTAAATAACTCAGAAGGCACTTTTGAGGACGATGATGATTATCTACGTTTTTCTTCTTCAGATGGTTGGCAAAAACACACCATCAGAATCGACGACTGCCTCTGACCGATATTCTCTACCCAAGTATTGGGCCTATTTTCTGAGCCGACAATGGAAATAAAAAAAAGGGGGAGGGAAGGAAGAGGGGCTCAGAAAGTGAGCAGTTGCTTGCCGCCTTGGGACTTTGGGGCATTGTTAAATGTCGGGCCAAGATGGCGTGGAGCTGCTGTTGCTCTGAGTAGATAGATGACCATAGGCACATTATTGAGTTGGTGGCAATAAATCTCGACTATAATCCTCCATTTCCTGATCCGAATTTCCCTTCTTTTCATGCATATAGTGGTGTGTCTGATTATACCATCTTGGATCTCCCTTTCTGAGGTCATTTCCAGGTTAGAGCGTCTGCTTTTATTGTCAATGCTCTCTGTCATAACTCGTAAAGCCCCCTTTTTACCACTTGCAATAACCAAGACGGTAGTTGTCCCAATGAAGCAGATGCAACATTATCTCATTTTCCCCCGAAATTTAATTACTCCTGACATCTAATGCCGAAACTACTGGGTCATTGATTTTCACATTTGAATAACCGGTACGATACGTATCAATCCTAGCCTTGCCCATGTGGTCATTGGGCGATGCATGCGATGACAATACTTAAGACATAATGATCAACCAAAATCCGTTACGTTGATGCCAATAGGCCACAAGAGGAGATGTAGTTCTTGGGACTTGTGGAAGTCGGACATTTATTTTTATTCTACCTTTCTAAACCTGGCCAGAATGTACATACATAGTCCGTCATAACTACAGGCATTATATCGTCTTCAAGATTATTTATGCCTTGTAACCGCACTCGGACAGACCATTTGACAAAGCATTGAGAGCCTTATCAACGTCCTTTCGGGCAGGATCCAGCTACAGAAAAGAGAGCAATTAGTAATTGGTATTTGAAGGGAGATAGGTCCGACTGCGGGAAAAAGGGGGTAGGTGGAGGGGGGGTTTTGTTCTACTTACCACACTGACGCCCATGTGGCCGAACCGCACATACTTGGGTGCGATTTCCTTGTGAATACCGCCAGCCCAGACGACACCGGCCTTGGCCAGCTTGGGCAGCAAGTCGGTCGCCTTGACAGACTCAGGCAAGTAAATAGCCGTCATGCCGTGGGCCTGGTCCTCGGGCTTGGAGGCGACCTGCTTGAGGCCGAGGTCGGCCACAGCCTTCTTGATCTTGTCCGAGACCTCTCGGTGCTTGGCGAAGCGCTCCGACAGGGGCTTGGACAGGATCTGGGTGAGGGCCGTGTGCAGGGCGTGGATGAGCTGGGGCGAGGGCGTGGCGAAGTACGATGGCTTCTTTGCCTCGTAGTTCTGCATGATGGGCATCCAGTTCTTCATGGACGCAAAGTAGGTGGCGGGCGGTGTCTTGCGCGCCTTGAAGGCGTCGATGGCCTTGCCGCTGAACATGGAGATGGACAGGCCGGCCGGGCAACCGATGGCCTTCTGGGACGCCGTGACGACGCCGTCGAGCTTCCAGGCGTCGAACTGGATCTCCTCACAGGCGACGCTGCACACGCCGTCGACGACGAGCAGCGTCTCGGGCGATACGCTCTTGACCAGCTTGGACAGGTTCTCGAGCTCGCTCAGCACGCCAGTCGAGGTGTCGACGTGTGTCACGGTGACCATCTTGTACTTCTTGCCCTTGAGGGCCTCCTCGACCTGGTCGAGCTGGGGGCGGCCGCCGACGGTGCCCGTCAGCTTGGTCACCTTGGCGCCGTACGTCTCGAAGCAGTCGGCGAAGCCATCGCCGAAGTAGCCGGTGCTGAGGACCAGGACGTCCTCGCCGGGCTCGACCAGGTTGGCGGCCACAATGTCCCAGCCCAGGGTGCCGGATCCGGAGATGACGAAGGGTTGTGCGGAGGGGTCCGTGGTCTGGAAGAGCTTGCGCAGCATCGAGATGGTGTCGCCGAAGGTGGCTACAAAGCCGGGTCCGACATGGGACTCACTACCAGACAAGTATCAGTCAGTGAGAGCTCCATGCAATGGGGGTATAAACTGATGACAATTTGGCCACCCGGCTAGAACGAGAGCGATAGAGACTCTGCCTGCCCGGCAGTATGCCAAAAAGTTGATATGGGCTGAACTGACCTATAATGGCTCATGGACTGGAGGACGTCATCATCGAACTCGATGGGGCCCGGGATGAGCAGGGTCGGGTGTTCAGGTTGCGAAGACATGCTGCGCTGTGATGAGGAAGAAAGCCTTCGTGTCTGTATGGGTGATATAGAGCGAGTTCTCGAAGAATTGGATATGGAAGGGCCACCGGAGAGATGTTGTGAGATCAAAGATAGGCGGGAAGAAGGAGTGCTCGACGATGCTGTAACATGGAGCGATAATGGGGAGGAGGGGGAGCTGCTGCCGGCGAGGTGGGGCAATGCTGTCCTCGAAGCTACTCTCCGCATTTTGCTTGGTTTGCCTGCACTGGTACTCTAAAAGCTGGCTGTTGGAGAAAAGGAAGAGCGAGGATAAGCTCTTAGGTTTGCTCCTTTGGGCCAAGTCTGCCGAGCGTGTTGAGCAGGTATCTCAGTATCTGGGTAGCGACTTGCGATGCGATTGGGCACGACTTTGGACGGTCCTGGGAGACGACGAGGAAAGCCGAAAGATATCCGGTACACTAGATCTGGGCCTCGGGAGACCGGACGAGAGCAGTTTGTTACTTATCCAGTTCCTTGTGACGGCAATGCGGCAATGCCCCGATTTTTTTCTTTATAGAAGATCCGCTGGCGCTTCAGTGGAAATTTCTGTAGCTCTCTTGGCAATTGTTCGTGGAGGTAGATGTTAATAAGAAGCTCTACGTAACAACAGTACGTACGATGCAATATGGAATTCTCTCCGGGTTCGGGGCAAGCTCCAGTACTGCTCCAGTGATGCAGGCTACAAGCAAGGCTATCAGTTATCGGAGCACGATCCCTGTCGGTCTGGAGCTGGTGCCGGATTGCGGCAGGCAGGCAGGGGTCCCCAATAGGCGGCCTAGGTAGGTTAAGGTACTGTAGTTTTTAGTGCATTTGGAGGGGGGTCTGGCCGCCTAGAAACCAGCCAGCGCGACGACGTCAACTCTATGCCGAAGCTCACGATTGGTGGCTGACCGACCGACCAACTGACTGACTGCCCGACCCGTCCGGACTCGACATTCCATACCGGCTTCATTTGCAGCGAACGAATCGGCATCACCATCCCACAGACAATCAGGGGATAGATCATTGGGGAGATTCGATTGCACGCACGTCGATCGTTGTTGTTAGACTACTGGGCCCCGCGCTGACGACGCTGCGACGGTTGTCTACCACCACAGCCAAACGCCTTTCGCCTTTCGCCAACCCATCTACCTTCGAAACCGCAAATCGCGAGCTGCGCAGAGAAGCGAAGATGGCTTTCTTAATCCTCGTGATCGGTGATCTGCACATCCCGGACCGCGCCCTCGATATACCCGCCAAGGTACGACAGACCGCCTACCTCCCTCCTGCTCCTCCCCCCCCCCCCCCCTACACTACACAGGTCGCCAATGCCTCCACGCGCGCGCTGCGTGCGGCCCTCAGATACGATTATCACAACAATGTGCTGACTTTCGCATTCGATGCGCAACCCGTATAGTTCAAGAAGCTCCTCTCCCCCGGCAAGATCGGCCAAACCCTCTGCCTCGGCAACCTGACCGACAAGCACACCTACGAGTACCTGCGCTCCATCGCCCCGGACCTGAAGATCGTCAAGGGCCGGTTCGACGTCGAGGCGACCTCGTTGCCGCTCTCCCAGGTGGTGACGCACGGCTCCCTGCGCGTAGGCTTCGTCGAGGGCTTCACCCTGGTCTCCACGGAGCCCGATCTGCTGCTGGCCGAGGCCAACAAGCTCGACGTCGACGTGCTCTGTTGGGGCGGCACCCACCGCTTCGACGCTTTCGAGTACATGGACAAGTTCTTCGTCAACCCGGGGTCGGCCACGGGCGCCTACACGACGGGCTGGACCAAGGAGGGCGAGGAGATGGTGCCGAGCTTCTGTTTGATGGATGTGAGTTTTACATCCTTCTCTCTTCTTTATGTTGTGATCGAGAGCTGTTGCTATCCAAGGGAGCAAGAGAGAGAGGGCATCTTGGATAGGAAAATGACAGTGGCTTGCATACGGCACAAGCTTGAGATGCTCGTGAGCCCGGACTGTTTGCTGACTCGACACTTTTAGGTTCAAGGAATTTCACTCACGCTATATGTCTACCAACTGAGAAAAGACGCCAATGGGGTTGAGAATGTGGCGGTAGAGAAAGTCACCTATACGAAACCCGTAGAGCCTACAGCCCCTTCATCATGATATTACGGACTCGGGACTTCGAGCCGGCGAGCTTGGGGGATGGTGAGGATATACAAGAATAGCTGCCACGGTATAATGTAGGCAGGCGAAAAAGGAATCTGATGGGAACAGGAGCAGGGCCATCAAAACGGTGTTTGATGTTCACCTGGTATTAGGCCCATGATAAACAAGGTACCAGTCACAATAGTTCAAGCGCAGTAATCTATTGAAATGACCATGCAAGTAGGCCCTCCACTAAATCCGCCGTTATGAAGATCCAGCAAAGCAGTCGAAAATAAGTAGTGATTTGAAAGTTCGTAATTGGTATCAAGCAGCAGTTGTACTCCAACGCTATGACTAAGTAACTAAAAAGGGACATTTTGGTTCATTCTCATTCTTGGAAAAAAGGGGGCATCATCCAAGCATTAATCGTTCAGAGACAGGATATCAAAAAGGGAAAGACAAAGGGACAAAAAGGACACCAGAAAACACCTCCAACCTTCTAGTCAAAACCAGATCAACCACGTTAGCCCAGAACACCGAAATCTGTCATTTTTCTTTCTTTTACAGCAGCATGCTCCTCCTCCGCGTCGACGCCTTGTCCCTGCTGGACACAGCGCTGTCTCCATTCTCCGACGATATGCTGGACAGACTGTTTGAACTATCTCCGTCGATATTCTCCGAGTCTATCATCTTCGTCGTCTTGGGCGCCATCATGGACGCCCTCTTCCTTGAGCCGCTGCTTCGGGAAGCAGTCGCCTTCTTCTGCGGCTCCGCAGCTAATTGCGCGGCAAGCTTGGAAGATTTGGTCTGCCTCGACAAAGGCTTCAAGTCCGCGCGTGGCGAGACGTCGGGGAAATCGTAGACGTCGCCGCTGTCATTCTCTTCCGACTCCAGCTTGGTAATATCGGATTCTCGGGACGCCGTCGAGCTGCGCTTTTTCCTGTCCGTGACCACGCTCATAGGCAGCGCAGCAGCTGGAGGTGATGATCGGTTCACCTTCTGTGCTAGAGGGCTGGCAGCAATGTCCGACGCCGCCGAGGATGGTACGGCAGATGGCAACTCCTTCCATATTTGCGACTTCTCCTCGGACTTGATCGACATTGGTTCACCACCGGGCTTCGACTGGCTGGTCCGGCGGATCGCCCTACCTTCGCCTGCCACGGCATCGAATAACTGCTTCGTGGGGCGACGCATCTTATCCCGGAGGTTCGGTTCCGCGTAGCTAACGGCAGTCCTGTTTCTACGACTCGGTCGACTTGTCTCGCCATCGTTGGAAATCTCAGTCGGAGGAGGCGTGTCCCTTATGTTCTCCCGGGGCTCTACCATAGGTTCGGGAGAGCTGGGAGCGAACAGGTCTGGATCGGCAGAGATGCTCTCGGGCTCCACGTCGATGGTGGCGACAACTGGGGCCAGTGGCTCCTCCAGCATATTGACTTCGATAGGAGCTGGGATATTGGCTTGTACATCCTCCAACTTCTGTTTCGATTTTACCAGTCGCTCCTTGTTTTGCTCCTCACGTTTCGCACTCGTTTTTGGCTTTCCAATGTCGGCCGGCAGTCCTGGTTTCGTCGACTTTTTCGGCGAGTTAACAGGCTCGTTGGCGTTTCGGGCGCTCAAAGGTTTCCTAGTTGCCGTGATGGCCGCAGGGTTTGCCGGTGTGGCCTGCGCATCTCTCCTTACAGGAGCTGGACTCTTGATAGGCCGGTTTGTAACGCTATCCTTTGTGACAGGCTTGACAAGCTGTGCTTTGGCCACCTTGGCCGCGTCTCCTCCCTTTTGCACATTCTCCTTCTCGTCTTCGTCCCTTGCTTTCCTCTTCAAATTGGCCTTAGCAATTTGAGTAGCAGACTGTGGCTCGGGAGTTGGCGTAGGCTTGGGTATCTTCGGTTCCAGCTTCTTTGTGGGCTGTACTGGCTCGACTTCCACAGTAGCAGGCGCAGGGCTGGATCTTTCCGTTTCTTCGTTCTCAATCGGAGACATGTAGGCTTCCTCGGCCTTCTCTATACTCTCGAGAGTCTGGATCTTCTTCACCGCAACCACATGTTCCTCGGCCACATTTCTCCTGGCTGGTGCTGATGGCGAATCCTCGAGGGCGTACACGTTTCGGATAGCTGAGGGCGATTTGGTTGGGAGGTCAATCTTCACCGGGTCTTCGTCGACAAAGCGGGATACCGGTGGGGGTCCAAGGTCTGGCGACTCATTGGTCTCTGCTGCCTCATTACATAGAGCCATGATCTCATCGCGGCTGTGAAGCATTAGCATTGAGAAGTTCCCGTCAAGGCAGTCATAAACTCTTACTTGAGCGTTTCTCTGGGGCAAGATTTGTTCTCCCATAGGGGCGGGAGTCTGCCTTCTTGTTGGGCAGCCCACTCCATCTCCTCGGTATTCCGGCGCCTCCATCGTGGTGAGCTGTTGATATTGATGCTGGAACGGGTTTTCGCTTTTTTCGAAAGTCTTGGTGAATGGTGTTTCGGCATAGGCTCGTGGCCCAGGCTTGCTAGCATGGAACCCCATTCCAAGAGCTGCGCTTCCATCTTTTCTTTGATCTCCATGGCATGGTCGGCTATGCGCTGTGCTCGACTTTCCGACAGTTCCGTCTCCAACCGCAAAATTTGACCGCGCAAGTCGAGGTTCTCCGACAACATGCGAGCACATTCGTTTTCCAGGCCTCGTATGCGCAAGGATTGTGTGGAGTTGATTCTGGCTATATCGCGGTTTTGGCGGAGGAATTTTCTTCTGACTGTAAACAAAGGCTCGTCAGCATATATGAAAGTGCATTCGACGGATATGAGGTTGCGTACGTGTCTCGAGACTCTCGGTAGCCATGATCGGCTCGTTCAATCGCGCCATGGCAGCGATCCGGGCCCGCAAGAGCTGTTTTTGGACAGGAGTTGTGACAAGTGGTGATGGACAGGAGGATGCCTGGGATGTCTGTGTAGTAAAGCTACTAGAGAAATCTCACTCGGTGTCGCAAAGGCACTCGGTGATGGAAGGGCAAGTCGATGGCCACAAAATGTCATCCAAATATTAGTGTATATGTGTGCAATGGTGGGTGAGAAGATTGAAAGTTTTCCAAGGTTGTAAGCAAGAAGGGTGGAAGCTCGACCGAACTGGGAAAAGTAATCTCGGAAGGTAAACACACTGCCTAAAGCGGTTTGGCGCTGGGCCCTATGGTGGGGTTTAGGAGGGCAGCTCTGCTGGGGGTCCCGGTCAACATTTGCCGTGACACATGCTCGAGCGAGAGAGCGCGTCATGCCCGTTGCATGTGCATCAATTAGAAGGTATGCAGACTGATGAATGCTTCAATTGCTTTTCTCTAGACTCTAGAAATTGGCGGAGGATTATCTACATATCTGTGTAAGACGAGATGCTGGAAACATGCATGGCAAGAAAAGCCATCAGACCAGACAGAGCTGATGATGACCCGAGCCCGAGCTCCTTTTTACCTTGGTGGGTGATGTGCCTGGTAACAGAATTATGGGCGGTCAGTCTTTTAGGGGTCATGTCAACAACATTGAACAGTTTGGATCCAATCGAATAGAGCTATGCACCTCAGTAGAAAACAGTTTCCTCCCATCGCCTGTTTCTACCTGGCACTCACTGGATTATTATAAAGTACATTACATGGTTGAAGGAAGCATTCATTACTCACCTCTCTCCCCTCGGTTGATCATCATATGTCCATTTCTGGGCATGATAGGCATGATAGGCACCGCGCCTCCTAGCGCTCGTTCGCTCGTTCGCTCGTCACCAACACAAGCCTTATTTGACGTTACCCAACTTTCAGCCCCGCCAAATGCCACATGAGCCAGCAAGCGATCACGGTCTTGATCGCATATCGATTTGATTGATTTCAGCCTTTCGCAACGTCCAACCCAACTAGGCTACGTCAATAACAAAAAGGCCAGCAACTATGGCATTCTCTACGCGCTCCCTCTCAGGCCATCTTCGCCAGGGGTCTACTACGAGCAATCCCAATGCGCAGTCGACGGGTCAATCGGCCGCTCTCTTGTCCCGCATCAATGAGAAGAAGGCCGAACTGGAGAACCTGAAGGAGCTTCGGGAATTAAGTGCAGCCGTCGCCAACGAGATGGAAGCTTTGGAACAGAAGCTGTCAACATTATCCGACGGAACAGAAGGCAGGTCTTACCTGTTTATTTCATCCCAATGGCGTACTAACAAAAACGGCAGCTATTGCGACGGTCTTGAACAATTGGCATAATGTGCTGCGCGCCATCAACATGGCTTCTGGTACGGCACAAACCCCGTCTTTTCATCTGATGGCAACCGACTGATATGTTCTGGTCATTGCAGCCAAGATCCCAAAACCCAGTGAAAGTAAAGAGACAGGCAGCAACGAAGACACTGCGCCCTTACCGCAGACGTTGGTCCGCATTCCCACAGAGCATGCGCCGACATTACAGGCGCAAGCCGAGAGTCTTGAAGACCCTTCGCAAACTGAATGAGATGGGCGAAACATCCGGATTCTTCAAGACACAGAAGCGTGGAGTCGAGTTGCCATGAGCACTCACCGTACTTGCCTGAGCCGCGAAGGCGGTTTCTCCAAATACCGATGCCTCCTTCTTGACAGTGAAAATGACTCCTTCCTCGGGAGGGGTCTAATTGTTGAGCAATGATATGCTATGCGACACCACGAGGTTTATCTTGGGCATCACGTAATCCTGTCAAGTCGCTGCATAGCAGCTACTGTCTCTTACTTTTTCCAAGCCATGTATGCATGTTCTGAAAGAGCCAAGAGCTGCGCGTCTTTGACGCGTGTTAGTAAGCGGTTGCCATGGGTGCTTAACGCCAGCTGAATGCTCGGATGGAGGCACGGCCTGGAAGTATATACCGTTTGGGAAGGTGCAAAGCAAACAACCAAATCGCGGGAAAGATGGTCAACAGTAACACAAGAAGGAGCTATTTACCCCCCATGAACCCCCATGTCAAGCCATCCTCAATCTGGCAGATTGCATCCTTTGCAGATCCTCACTACTGCTTCAATCAACAAACAATTCTGGAAGATACTATTTTGGCATCCTCATAGCATCCGCGTTACCACTCAATATCACCTCGTCCAATAATTGTTTCCAATGGCCCCAATCGCATTATCTAGTGGTCGTTTCGACATCTTCAACGATCCAAGTACAGACGACACCTCGACTCCCACTCAGATGTCCACTCAGACTTCTACCCTGGATGGAGCCACACAGGACCGTACCTCGCCTTTACGGCCCATATCTGTGTCGAGTGCGCAAAATCGCCCGGTCAAATCGCCAACTCGTGTCGAGTCGCTAGCTGCCGAGCTCAAGAAGCTCCATCTAGAAAACTCACCTGAAGTATATCGGTACAAAGGACGGCCTATCGATCAGGTCAAGTTCAAGGGACAACCCTGTGCCCATTCATCTCGACCGCCAATCAGGCGTGATACCTTTGAACGACTCGAGACGGTCCCCGAAGACGAGCAACGAGATGGAGCTCCACCAGAGCCCGAAGCTGCTAGTGTCTCATCCGAAACTCAGCATTACATCGAGCTCCCAGGTATGCAAACCTATCCTACTACTTTTGAATATATTTGGATATTGACACTGCTTCACAGCTCATCAATTCTCGAATCATCTGCTCGCATCAGCTGCACGCAAATTACTCTCAGCCGAAGATCAACTCGCTAAACATCGCAAGGGGGACTTTGAGTGGGTTCTGGCTATCAGAGTCCCAGTTGACTCTTCGAAGCCCTCAAGTGAACGAAGCCTTCTGTTCGGGTGCAACCTTCTGCCGTCCCCGTCAGTCGGTCAGTTCGTCACGCTTCTGGTGACAACTCTGCAGGGTGGCCAAGACCCTGATCCTGAGACTGAGCCCGAGCCTGCGCCCATAGTGACGACTCCTCAGAAGGAAGACTCACCGTCGTCGGCCATGACAGAATCTCCATCTAGGATAGAGGACTCGGTCGAAGCTCTCGATAAGCTCGAGGATCAGTTGGAGGCATTTGATCAAGCTGCTAACGTTCAGAGAATCGTCGCCCCTAAGAGGTCATCTAACAAAGGCCTGGCGAGCCTGCAGCCGCCAAAGCCGCTGGCCAAATCAACCAAGGTACCTACCGTGCCAACCTTTGAGCTTCCTGGCGAGGCTGTGGCTCGGCGTCTAAAGGAGAAGCGAGAGGCCCGCCTGTCGATGCAAGCTACCGCGGAGAAAGCTGCTGCACCCGCCCCAAGCACCAGTGTCCGTCGGACGAAGTCAGCCAGGGCACCAACCGTGCCAAAGTTTGAGTTGCCCGGCGAGGCTATCTCCCGCCGCAAACGGGAAGAGCGAGAAGCCCGACTGAAGGCCCAAGAAGAGGAAGAACGCAAACGGCGCGAATTCAAGGCGAGGCCCATCCGAAGTGGCTCCATGCCGGCCCCACGCGAGACGATTACTAGCCGTGCACGCCAGAAGGGAGCGCTCCCCGAGAATGTCGGCATCAAATCGACCACACCTAGCCCCAGCAAACAGCCATTGTCCCACGTGAGCAACCAGTCGCAGCCTCGAGCACGGCCTACGTCGACTTCGCTCGGTAGCCTTGGTAGCAAGCGTGGTTCTGTGCCAGCCGAAGTGCAGCAGCAACAGCAGCGCCTCCGAGGCAAGGACATCTATCAGCGCGACAATTCGTACACGCAGGATCGCGAGAAGGAGAGACGCGAGCGGGAAGCCATGGCTCGCATTGCACGAGAACAGGCCGCGGAGGCATCGCGCCTTCGAAGTCGAGAATGGGCTGAGAAACAGAGACGGAAGCGGATGACGGTGGGCTCCGTGAGGGATCTCGTGGGTTGAAAACATCAGATGGAGCCGGTTATGGGGTATATTACATTTGCTTTCGATGGTTTGGCAGCGCCGAGTTCCGGCGTTTTAGGAGGTGTTTTATTCGATGTGTATTCTACAGGATTCGTTTATACTTACCTGTCGATCGAATCAATCAATAGACTCAAATATGGTATGCGTCAACTATTTAAGTTGAACAAACCTGTTTCTATTCAATTAGAAATACCGGTCGTCATATCTGCCATTTCATACTCATCCGGCCTCCGGTTAGCTTGTTACACCATTGTGGATATGTAACTCGGTAATGCTGGCCAGCTATAGTTTCAATCTGGTAGTTGGTATAGGAGTAAATGGAAGCCCATAAAATCCATTACGTCAACTTTGAGACAGCGGGAGACCGAGTGGAAATAGATGCGTGCATATAACGTAGCTACGTAGGCACTCATCGGGCGATCGATCCAAAAATAGGGTCCCCAAACACTCGTTCAACACCCGAGGATTCCAGACGTACAGCACACCAATCAATGGAGACCGAAGACCATTCCATATTGCCACATGCACTCAAAACGCTGTCGTTATATATGATATGTATTCCGGTATTTGTGGAAGTCGTGCAGCTGGACTAACAACATTGGATGGGTTTTAAACCGGAGACCGGCTGGTAACTGTCAGCAAACTTGAACAGGTCGGAATACGAAGTGGTCTAAGGCGATGGCGCTTCGTACCCAGGGCCACAGTTGCGTCCATCTGCACGATGCGCGATAATGGCTTGCATATGACCATGTATTGGTTGCCTCTACTATTCCATTTGATCGTCAATTCATATTACCGGGCTAATTTGAATACCACCTCGCTATTCTTACTGGACCAGGCGCCGGCCGAATGCTAAGCTTTCTGGCCAGTGCTTTTAGAAGCGAGATCAACCCATCGCCCATCGCGTTTCCGGATGCTCGGGGTTTCCTCCCCCCCTTACCTTGTCTGCTGGTCTTGTAAGTTGTACCACGTCGTAATGTTAGGACTCTCCAAGAAATGAGCTCATTGCTTGCTTTTGCGGTCGATCTTCATGCTGTGATGCAGTGGAAATGTTGATCCCTTTTATTAGACTCCCGGGAACCCAAGATATCCAAGCTTCTAAGCCTCTTTGTGCTAATGATTGACGGTGAAGCCGCTTAATGCAGGTTAGGCTTGGGAAGGCTTGCTTACAATTACGGTATCTTCCAGCTGTTGGACCCTGCCTTTGGGGGCTGTGAGGCTAGCAGGCTAGGACGGCTTGGAGGGGGGTGAGCAGGCAGGGAGGGGGAGCGGGGAGCAGGGGGGCCGGAGAGAGAGTCATGTACATACCTTTGCAGTGATGTGCAGTGATGGGCTTCGTAGTCAATTGCGATATTCCTCCGCGGGCAGGTGGGCAGGCGGGCCCCCCTTTGTTCACTATGTTGTTTCTATGATGCGATTCGGCCGGCTGATCACACCACGGGGTTAAAAATATATGTAAACTGTATATAGCGTCAGAGTATGGGTGCACTGCTGACAGTCTTGCTCAGATTGGTGGAATACTTCAGCTGGCATGCATGCTGACTGAAGTTGAACTGGGCTGAGTGAGTAAGGGGACCTAGCAGCGAATAAGCCAGACATTGGACTTGTTCATGATGGACGGATGGGTGAGAGAACAGAGACATGGGATGAGTCTAGATGAGCTTGGCAGGTACTGGGCAGAGACCCCTGCTAGGCTTAGCACTGACAGGCCAATGGAAAAGTTTTGATTGATTAATTGGCGGATCTTTTTCCTCTGGTCTGCTTATTTTTGTCAGAGTCCTGGGAGCACAGAGAAGCTTATCATTAGATGAGCGGCACTGCCACCCAACCAACCAACGAGCAGCCTGCAGCCTCCCCCCAGTCCCAGTCCCAGTCCAGTCTTACATACAGTAGTCCCCTCCTCCCTGCTTCTTGCAGGTTCAGGGACTGGAGGGCCCGGCGCGCGCGAGAGAGCGAGTGTAAAAGAGAGAAACAAGGGAAAGGCGGGCGCCAGTCTCTTCCTGACAATGATCTGCAGGGGACAGACAGACTTTGGTCCAGCTGACTGTACTTCTATAACGAAAAACGAAAAACGAAAATGTTTGTCGAGCAAGTGAGTAACACGGCGAACAACAGCAAACATGATTCGAAGCCCCGAACCGAACCTGAACCTGAACCTGAGCCTCGCCAGTGGTGAGTGGATTGTACAATGGTGAATGGTTCTGCATGGTTCTGCAATGGGGGTGCAAGCAACGAAACGCGTGCTTGCCAGCACCGAATGCGACAACAAACAATCCAATAGACTGGAGCTTAAACGAAGTGAGTGCAAGTGCAACACCGGTTCACGGCTCACTGGCTTTCCCATGTGTCTACTACGTCGTGCCTAGCACCGAGCAGTCCGAGCTTGCAGGTCAACCTAAGTGCCGCCCGCCTTCACCGTTAGGTTAAACTGTGCCAAGCCGTGATAGCCGTGTCGTAGCATAGGGCCCGCGGGCTCCTGGTCCATGTGTCTGTGTCCATGTGTGTGTGTGTGTGTGTTATTGACTATCTCCGTAGTATGATTTATGATGTATCTATGCGTGCAGCGGACGTGGGACGTGTAGCGTGTAAGGCCAGCAGGCCAGATAGTAGCAGACAGCAGCCAGGCTCGTATTCTTTTTGTAATTACTAGTAATTACTACCAACTAGTTCACGGCTCCAGTCCCGTCCTGGATGGGTTGACCGAAGGGGCCGATAGACGACAAGCAACAACAAGCACACTACATAGTACTAGTCTAATAGGGATCCATTCTCCGTTTCTCCCCCCTCTCTGCCTCTCCTCCACCTCCACCTGTCGCAGTCTCGTCAAGTCTTTTTTTTCCGGGCCCAAGATCGTCTAAGTGTTTGGTGTGTATTTTCGTCTGCTACCTCGACCCCGGCCCACATCGTTACCCACGTCGGTCGTTCGTTACCTTCAGCTCCTGCGACCAGATCTACCGTTCTGGGTCGGTCACTAGCACATGCATACTGGCTGTGCGTGCTCTCATAGGCAGGCTGCTGGGCTGGCCGACCACACACCACGCACCTGGACACACACACTCACATCTCGAACAGGCATGCATCATGTATAACAAGGGGGCTGCCACCTAGACCCTGCCCGATTTCCATGTTGTTTGAACTTGTTTCATGCCAACCGAGAGAACCAGACGCCCATCTACAAGGGAACTTTACCTCGTCTGTCCCTGCTGACAGAGCCCCATAACAATTGCGAGGGCCTCATTTAAGTGAGAAATAACATAACTTTGTCGCCGCCCCCGAGGGATAAAGGAAGAAAGATTTCTAAAAGGATTCAATCGACAATTGTTTTGTTCCTTTTTCGACCCATATTACCCCAAGGTCCCCTTCTTCGACGGTCCACTGGAATTGAGTCCCCTTTTTGCCAAGACCAAACCAACGACAGCGAATACGTCCCAACCACGGTTCCGAAGGCCAATCACTGCAACCACCAACCGATTTACCAAAGGCCTGGTAACGGCCAACGCGCGCCCTCAGTCAGTTCTGTCCCACGGCTTGGCAGTCACACACCACAGTACGGTCGCTCGCTAGAACCCCACCTCCGACAGCCACTGTTTGTTTAAGGGAAGCCGACAACGAGGGATAAAGGGATTCCCTCTTTTTCTCTTTTCTCTTTTCCCCAAATCCGCCTTCATGGTGGTTTAATGTTTCCACACTCCAACGAAAAACTACCCACGGTGCCGGAGAAAGCATGTAAGAGGGATTCATTTCGCGTCGCCGTCACAGCCGCCGATAGCGACAGCAGCGATCGCAGTTTCTCCGACGTCGAGGGGCAGCGGGCCAGCGGCCCCGACGACGACAAGATGGCCAAAAAGCTACCATGGTACTCGCGATATTCGGGATATCGCCGAGTCACCAGTTCATCGCCGCGCCGCGCCATCCGTGCAGCCATCGTCGGTGTGATACTCGGAGGCATCGCGCTGATTATATTGATGGTGGCATTGTACAAAACCGGCCACTTCTCCCATCTCCGTCCTAAAGTAGGTGATACTCCTTTCTCCCATTTCCCCTTAACACAATTGCCCCCGCATCCATCCCAAAATTCGGGACCTGTCATGTCCAAGGTTCGACTTTGTGTCTTAAGCCCTGAAGTTTCTTCGCTTTTGATCCAACCATGGAAAAGGCGGGTTGCTGGCATGTCTCAGCCCTGCCCACATTCGTCAGACAACCTGAAAGCTTCATCTCCCTCCCGTCCGCCAACCCTCCAATGGTGTATTTGCAGATGTGCTAACCAACTTCAAGGAAACTGTAAATGTCCGAACAGATCAAGGGACATTCATTGGCGAAATCACACCAATATCAGACTTATACCCACGGTCAATACAGGCATTCCGTGGCATCCCTTACGCCCAGCCGCCTACGGGGGAGAACCGATTCAAACCCCCGCAGCCACTTACAGATCGCAAACCGGATACTGAGTACCGCGCGGTAGATTTCGGGTTTGACTGTCCACAGAAGAGTCTGAGAAGCCCCCAAGATGAAGACTGCTTGAACTTCAATCTGTACCGGCCACATTATGACGAGAATAACGAAACCAAGAAGGCTGACATGGCCAAGATCGGCGGGGATGATGCAAAGCTCCCCGTGGTCATTTACGTGCATGGAGGAGGCTTTGTATCGGGTACGGCCAAGGAGCGCAACATGGCCAGCTTTGTCGCCTGGTCCGAGATGCCCATTATCGGCATCAGCTTCAACTACCGAATCGGAGCACTCGGATTCCTCCCGAGCGGTCTTGCCCAAAAGTCCGGTCTGATGAACCTGGGCCTTCAGGATCAGCAGTTTTTGTTCCGCTGGGTACAGAAGAATGTGGCCAGTTTCGGGGGTGACCCGGACAACGTCACCATCATGGGACTGAGTGCTGGTGCGCACTCGATTGGGCATCAGTTGATCTCTTATGCGCCGGCGAATAAACTGACTCAGGATCCGCCTCCGTTCCAGAAGGCCATCATGGAATCCGGGGGTGCACTGGCCCGCGCTGTCTTCAACCCCGACCACCCGTTGAACGAGAAGCAGTTCAAGGAATTCCTCGTCAAGTGTGGCCTCGAAAATGTCCCCGACGACGAGATATTTGCCAAGCTTCGGGCCTTACCGTCGCAGAAGATTATTGATGCTCAGAATTCTCTCGTCGGCAAATATTGGGGTTTATTACAATGGCCGTTCCAGCCGGCCGTCGATGGGCCCGGCGGTGTCGTTCCCGATCTGCCCCGCGAATCGTGGGCAAAGGGCAACGTCATGCGGATTCCCATACTGACCGGCTTCGATACCAATGAAGGCGCCATTTTTGTCCCGACGCAGTCATCTAACATGAGCGCTCTGAACAGCTTGATGACCAGCCTGGTACCAGCCCTGAACGAGACTTCTATTAAACTTTTAGACGGGCTCTACCCCAACATCAACACGACCGACGGCCGCAGCTTGTACACTCTGGCCCTTCCTAAGGGCTTTGGTACGCAATTCTGGCGGCTAGATGATGCTTATGCTCATTACGCCTACATCTGCCCTGTGCTGCAACAAGCTTCCATCGCATCTACATCGACACCCAAGGCACCAGTCTACGTCTACCACTTTGCGGCCCGCTCAGCAGCATATGGAGGCACAAGCCATGGAGACGAGGCACCATTCGTGGCACACGATATGAGTGTCATCAAGACCTACAAGGGTCTTAACGAAACAGCTAACGCCATGACTGCGTACTGGACACGTTTCGCAGCCTTTGGCGACCCGAACCCTTCATCGGAGCAGGAAATCGGGGACGGCGTCAAGGGAAACATCACCTGGACGCCGTTTGTCGATCCGTTCTCCCAGTCCACGTCCGAAAAGGGAAAACTCGCCTTGTTCGGACAAGGGAACAACGAACGCATGGGGAATATCGGCCGCGGCAATGCGGGCGTCCCCATGCAAATGGCGACCATGAATGATCGTCAGAAGGCCACCTGCCAATTCTGGTGGGACAGGGTCATCTACAGCGAAGGCTATGCAAACGGCAGCCTTGTCCATCCCGTCGGCGTCAAAGCACCTGAGAGCAAAGCTGCTAATGGGAAGGCGACGCTGTCATAGGGGCCCGAGGGGCACGCAAAGTAAGCTATGGGAGTATCTCCGGCTGTGGTAATGTGTAAAAGTATTGTGTGGTGACTTTTTTTGTATTAAAGGGGGTTTTGGGCATCAGCATGGCATTGTATGGCGTTGGGGGCGTTTTTTCCCACTTCCAAGGAAGGATTTGGGTGGTGCATTGGGATAAAGACTTCCCGAATTTCAGACGGCATCTACCACATATCAAATTTAACTAGAAGCATATACTATGTAGTACGCATAGGACGATAGGGCGTTATGCGCGACCCTGAGTCGGCCTCGTGGCCACAGGGTCACCTGTACATGGAATGAGAAGAGAACACTCGAACCCTCTGTTGGGTTCGAGATTCAACTTTTGGCTTTCTTATGATGTGTTCCGCTGAAAATTGAAATTTCAAACCGAAAGTCCAAGAGGACAAAGGTGATGTCAAGCTTTTTTCCGGCTACGCTTTACGAGATGCATATCCGCAGCAGCTGAACCACGCACCGCCGCCTCATACGAAGAACAAAAGCGAATTGACCAATGGTACCGCATCGTTCCGCATCGTGTGCTAGCGAGAAATGTGATGGATGCCCGCTTCCTGCCGGCCACATAGGTGAGTTGCCTCTTAGCCTCACCGAACTGGTACTGGGGTAGTGCAAGGCCTGTGATGGCATCTATACTTTGGTATTGGATAATAAAAGGGCAGAAGGCCTATGGATGGGTGAGCGGGTTGTGGAATAGGTACGATGTCTCCTCTATGCTATGCCACGAATGGAACGTATGATTGCAGGGGTTTGTTCCCTTTCCCTGCATGGCGAGTAATATACCGAAAATGATCGACATCAGCCGTCTATCCAATGGCGATAGGAGTTGCCTAAACTGGACGGGTTGGAGGGGGGCCAACCAGTCATGAGGGGTGGCGACGGCGGCACCATGTTCATCATCCGATCGATGGTCGGATTCAGAAACGAAGTAGGTACTCCCGTCACTAGCTGGAAGCTACTGCAGGAGAGATCAGATGAATATATAAAACTCTCTCTGTTCCCTTCCTTGGTTGTCTGTCTTTGGCCCCTTCTTGTTCCCGTTCCTCTCTTCGATAATCAATCTGTTGCTGACTCAATCGACCCGGTAAAGGAGATTGATGGCCAGATTGCTTACTGTGACAATGTCATCCTCCTCCTCCTCCCTTCTCACATTCCTTGCCCTAGCCGCCACCACCACATCAGTGGTAGGCCGGGTCACGGAGACGCCTGTTAGCATATACGGGCGGGAAAGTCTAGTCAACTCGACGACGTGCGTTTCCAAGAGCTATAGTTACCATGAGCTCGCCGGCTACGGCTACATCACATCAGATGCCGTGGATAAGTTCGGCGATACCCTGGGCGGCCTCGGCAGCGGTATACACATGGACCGCGCGCATTGGACGAAGCTGGACAATGGGAGTTATACGGGGACGCTCTGGTCTTTGCCTGATCGCGGGTGGTGAGTCGCGTTCTTTTTGCCCCTTCGAAAATACGAGCAAGAACCGTGAAATAATTGGGAGATGAGCAGTGACTAACCGTCTTTGTAGGAACACGGAGGGAACTTTGAACTTCCAACCCCGAGTCCACAAGTTCAACGTCTTGTTCACGCCGGCTCCCGGCGCCAGTGTCCAACAGCCCTCGGCCCCGAACCTGCAGCTGAGATACGAGGACTCTGTCGGGTTCTCGGGCCCGGACGGTGCCCCCTGTACGGGCCTTGACGCAGACGCCGTGGGTCACCTAACCTATCCGGGGTTTCCTGACCTGCCTGCAGCCACGTATACCGGTGACGGCTTCGGCGGCGACGGGCCCGGTGGGAAGCGCGTCACGGTGGACTGCGAGGGGCTGTACGTGAATGAGGACGGGTCGTTCTGGGTGTCCGATGAGTATGGCCCCTATATTTGTAAGTCGTAGCTTACCTGGTCTCTCCCCTCCCCCTTCGTCTTCCTCTCTTACTCCTATTGATAATAAATGTACTGACGCGCCCCCGCCTCAAAAGACCATTTCGACCCAACGGGCAAGATGTTGGCGGCGATTCGACCGCCCGATGCCCTCATCCCTATGCGCAACGACGCCGAATCCTTCTCGTCCGCCAACCCGCCACAATACCTCGGCGGCGCCAACGGGCCCCTACCCAGCCCGGAGGACCCGGACTCAGGGCGCGACAACAACCACGGCTTCGAGGGCCTGAGCGTCTCCGCGGACGGCAAGACGCTCTGGGCTCTCCTGCAGGCCGCCACGGTCCAGGAGGGGGGCCTCGAGAAGCAGACGAGCCGCCACACGCGCCTCCTCCAGTACGACATCCGCGACCGCCGGAAGCCCGTCTACGCCGCGTCCTACATCGTGCCGCTGCCGCTGTACGTCGACCCGACCACGAGCAAGCCATCCAAGAACCCGAAAGTCGCGGCGCAGTCGGAACTGCACGCCCTGCCCAACGGCCAGTTCCTCGTGCTGGCCCGCGACGGCAAGGCCGGCCGCGGCGCCGAGTCGACCGAGTCCGTGTACCGCCAGATCGACGTCGTGGACCTGGCCGGGGCGACGGATCTCAAGGCGGCGAAGAAGGACTACGACTGCGCCGACTGCGCGGCGGCGTCCAGGAAAAAGGGGCAGCTGAAAGACGGCGTGACGGCCGCTACGTATTGCGGGTGGCTGGACTTCAATGTGAATGCGCAGCTGGGGCGGTTCGGGCTTCATAACGGAGGGAAGCAGGATTCTACACTGGTAGTGAGTTTACAAGCCTCTCTTATTTCTACATGTCTCTCCCTTTTAACAAACCCCCTTTTCTGTCCGCTCCTACATGCGCAGCAGCGCAGGGAATTTTCTTTACTAATAACAGTTTATCTCGTAGAACGAAAAATGGGAGTCTATCGCCATGGTTCCCGTGAATCCTGCGGTGCCGGATGATGGCGAGTTCTTCATCTTCAGCCTGAGCGACAACGACTTTATCACGCAGAACGGATTCCTCAACGGGGGCAAGTTTCGCTATGCTGACTCCAGCGGATACAATCTAGATAGCCAAGCCTTGGTGTTCAGGGTCAGCATTCCGAAGTAGGAGGGATTCTCGTTATTAGAGATGGGGTTGGCTCTTCCAACGCCTGAGTTGGACCTGCTTGTTGTTGGTTTGTATAAGAGTTCTAGATATAGATCATGCATGAAACGCTTTACCAAAGCTTCGTACATACCTACACAATAGAAACCTATGTTCTACCCATCCGCAGGCAGGGACTGTATTGAATCGACGACATGTGAAAAAGCTCCTCCTTTCCCCCGCAGAATGTGATTGGGGAATCGCGGCCCAACTCGCTCGCCCCTTTCTGACTGTGTTTGCATGTTCCCCGGTCCCGAATACCTTACCCCTCATCTAGGGCGTCGACAACGTGGTTGGCATTTTCTCCCGTGCATAAGATGACATGCCGGGCGGCCAATTGGCGCGTGAAGAAATTATGACGTTCGCCAGCTTTACCGAAGTGCGTATGTGATGGGCTCGCCCGTTCGTCAAAAACAATGAGGTGCGGTATTATATCAGGGACCGACTGGCAACTATTCTGGGGATGATCAGCTTATTATTCACGGCTTAGTTAACATCATCATATACAGGTTGCTTATTATCAACAAACAGTATTTACGTACATGTACTCATCTTCCAGCCCTTGGATATTTCTCTTTTACTTTTCACTCAGAGTGATATTGGCTCCGTGGTGCTTATCTGTTATTTTTCAGAAAGCCTAGACCTAGAGTCATAGAAGAATCATGGTGTCCTCGTCAGTTTACTTAGTAGTATTTGCTACTGCAGTCCTCGTCCTCATCTACCGGCTCGGCAGGATCGGCCGCCGGCCGGCCGGCTACCCTCCCGGCCCCCCAACGCTCCCGCTAATCGGGAACCTCCATCTGATACCCAAGGAGAAAAGCCACTTGCAGTTTCAGAAATGGGCCGAGGAGTACGGCCCCGTCTACTCGCTCATCCTGGGCACCCAGGTAATGATCGTGCTGTCGTCGGACCAGGCGATCAAGGACTTGCTGGACAAGCGGAGCGCCATCTACTCGTCGCGACCTGATATGTATCTGGGGAACATTGTGAGCGGGGGCTTCCGAGTATTACTTATGGTAAGATGAAATGAGCAGCCTTTCTATCTGCCTACATTTCTCAATGGGGGTGTCTCATTGGCTGGGATTGGTGTCGTCTTACCATGGACTGACGATGAGATTTCGGGGACACAGGAATACGGCGAAACCTGGCGTGCCATCCGGGGCCTGATGCACAACGGACTGAACATCAAAGCCGCTAGAGCCTACGTCCCGTACCAAGACCTCGAGAACAAGGTGATGCTGATGGGCTTCCTGGAGGACCCCAACTCGTTCGCGAACCACATCAAACGATATACGAATTCCCTGACAACGCAGATGGTCTTTGGGTTCCGCACTACAAGTATCCATGACCCGATGATAAAGAGAATATTCAATGTAAGCGAGTGTGCTCGGCCTATACCCATCTTTTTGCCTTCTCTATTTGCTGTGGCGCTCGGTGAAGTTGGTTGACTGATAAAACGAAACTCTTTTGTGAGAAAAAGGGGTTCCAGAAATTCAGCGAGGTTTTCAGGTCCCCGACTGCGGCAATCCTTGACGGGTTTCCTGCGCTCCGGTACTTGCCAGACTTTATGCTCCCTATGCGCCGCTATTCGAAAGAATTGCATAAGGCGGAATACGACCTCTTCGTTGGTAGTTATTTGAAGACCAAGAAACGGGTTCAGGAAGGCAAAGCCAAGGTATGATATATCTCTGTGCTAGGTTCCCTTCATTTTCCGCTCTGTAAATACCAAACACTTCTTGAAGAATTGGAACTAAACGAATATCACCCGAGAAAGCCATGTTTCTGCCTCGATCTCGTCCGAGCACAAGAAAAGATGGGGTTCTCCGATAGCATCGCCGGCTACACCAGCGGCAGTATTCTTGAGGCGGGCTCCGACACGACGGCGGCAACGCTGATCGGGTTCGTCCAGGCGCTCCTGATCTTCCCGGAGGTCGTGGCCGCGGCCCAGGAGGAGATAGACCGCGTCTGCGGCGGAGACGATCGCTTGCCCGATCTGAACGATCTGCCGGAGATGCCCTACATCCGCGGCTGCATGAAGGAGTCGATGCGCTGGATGCCGACCGATATTCTGGGCGTGCCCCATGCCGTCATCCAGGACGACGAGTACATGGGGTACAAGATACCCAAAGGCGCTGGAGTGATGTGGAACGTGTGGTAAGGAGACGACACCCCTGCTGCTTGATTGCTGGATGCTAACTTCTGTACAGGGCAGTAGCTCACGATCCGAAGCGCCATCCGGACCCAAGCCGCTTCGACCCAACACGCTGGGCGCACGACCAGCAAACATCAGCCGAGGCGGCCAAGAACACGGACGCGACGAAACGGGACCACTTCGTGTTCGGCGCGGGCCGGCGCCTCTGCCAGGGCATGCACATCGCAGACCGCTCGCTCTTCCTGGCCATGTCGCGGCTGCTCTGGGCCTTCGACTTCCGGCGGGCCGTCGACGAGTCCACGGGAAGGGAGATCGTGCCGGACATGGGGGACCTCACCGAGGGCATCTTCGTGCTGCCCCGGCCGTTCCAGGCGCGCATCACGCCCCGGAGCGAGAGCAGGGCGCGGCGGGTGCGCGAGGAGTGGGATAAGGTGGCGGCGCTGCTGGATGAGGACATGCAGTGGAAGACGGTGCCCGAGGGGCTCGTATGGAGGGACTACGAGCCAGCTGGTGAATAATATCGCCGGATTCTGCGAGTTGTGGTCAACATAATCGTGGTCTCCGTCGAGATCAAAATGGAATGCTGGGTTTCATTATGACTTTGAGAGGCTCAAATACCAGATAAGTGATGCCAAAGCAAAGCGATTGGGCCTTGGTGGAAAGGAGGTGGTGGATGGTAAGAACGAAACAAAAAGGGGGAGGAGGCATGGGCAAATTGAAAAAAAGAGAAAATACTGACCAGAGAGGGAATCGAACTCCTCTAACCTTTAAGTATAATATGCGTAAGAATACTACCGTTAGGTTACACCAGTCCGGTCAAGGGAATCTCTGTCAAATCGGGTTATAAACCCTCATTGAAAAGAAGAGGCTCTGTTATCGAAGGGGTGAGTGAGTTAACAAGCTTTGGTGATGCCATGGTTTGGGCCAGTCACTGCCCAAGGCGGCGAGAGGAGAGTAAGGTCGACGTATCTTTTGCCGCGAAGCCCAGATAAAAACCTTAGATAGCCTAAGAGTAATCTTCATATTCCTGGAACCACTGACTGACTATAAGGGGACATACGGGCTGACGGCAGAACTGGTTGGGATACATAGTCCGGGTATTTAAGGAGCGCACTTGGTTTCTTAAGGGCCGCCTAGTGATTCGTTAGAAATGACTTGTTTTGATACAGGCATCGAAAGGGACGAAATGGGAAACTTCTCCCCATTATGGAACCCAGACTTACACCCAATATTAAGACAATGGTGGTAACACGCCTCGTTCCATATCGATGCTTAGGTGCGTACGTGTGGATGTCATTGTTAGGATGCCTAGATGGTCTTCCTCACTGTGCTGTCATCATATTGTGTTGAAATTATGGTATATCGAGAATGCTTTAAAGCCCAATATTAAAAACCAGATAACTTCAACAGCTTAATTGGTATATGCGTAACTGCCTAGATTGTCATATCATCTTATATCATGGTTGCTGGACTCTTGGGTGTGTAAGAGGGGACTTGACGATGATAGGCGTGGAGCGCAGCTCCGAGTAGTGCATGTGCCCCACCAAATATTTATGTCGGCCGGCCTTATCAGATAAATTTACAACAAGAAGCAACTGAATCTTCTATCCCAACCACAAAACGTCCGCAACCTATCTACAGCAGCGCAAGCATTATACGCGCTTCCTGTAACCGGCCAGAAAACATCCCCTCGTTGCGACAACCCAGACCTCTATTAGCCAAGCGCCGCATCAATCATTCACAACAGCCGCAGCCGCCAGGCCCAGCGACGACAATGGCCGGCCGCCCACCGAGCACCAAGAAGGGCGCCAACCCGGCGCCTGACTACACCACCATGTTCAACTCGATCGAACTGCTCCAGGCCGCACGATCCCGGAAGGCCCTCTCCTCCTCCTCCGCCTCCTTCTCCCAGCGCCGCGCCGCGCAACAACAAGCCCTCACCACCGCCACCACCGCAACCACCAAGCCCGCGACCGCGACGGGCAAATCTACCGCCACGATCGCCAAGAAGTCGTCCGCCGCGCGCACCGCCGCCCTGCTCGCCCAGGCCAAGGCCGAAGAAGCCGACCTCGACCGCCTCGCCATGGACGACGACAACGCCGGCGTGGGCCTGCACGGCGGCGCCCCCAAGACGGCGGAGCAGCTGGCGCGGATGCGCGAGGACCGCAAGCTGGCGTCGCGGCTGCTGGGCAAGAAGCGGCGCGCCGACGAGGCCAAGGGGCAGCGCATGCGCGGCGAGGACCACCCCAGCAGCGACGACGAGCCCGGGCGCAGCGGCGTGGGGCGGGCCAAGAAGAAGGTCCGGAGGGATGTCGTTGTCGCCGCCGCCGTGGAAGACGCAACACCAGCAGCAGCAGCAGTAGAGGTATCGAAGAAGAATGTCGATGTGGATACGGATATGAAAGACGGCGAAGACGAAGAGAAAGTACCAGCAGCAGCGGCGGCCGTTACAGAAAAGATGAAAAAGAAGAAGAAGACTTCTGCCGACAGCAGCGAAGAAGACCAGCAAGCAGAGGGCGACAAAGAGACAGGCGCAGTAGCAGGAGCGGCGACATCAATAGGAGACCAGCCAAAAGCTACCGACGGCGAAAATACCAATACCGAGGCCATGTCAAAAAAGAAGCGGAAGAAGAAGAACAAGAAAAAGAGCAAAGCCGGTGCTCCGCCAAGCGACGGTTGATTATAGACGGACAACTGAAGGGCAATCAACTGCGGACTTGCCTATATACTCTAGATACCCCCTGGAATGAATTACTTCTGTTCACATTATCATAGACATGCATCTACCTAGAGTTGCTTTCCCTTTGAGGGTCAGGGTAAGAATGTGGGATTTCGTATTTAGGGCCAGTAATGTATGATGAACATAACGTTGCTCTGGAACGAATACGACTAGCTCATCTCCTCTATCCCCAGACTGTAATGTACCTAATGTTTTGTGGTTTCTGAGCCTGCACCCCCAAGATCCTTGGGAGAGAAGTGAAAAAGGAAACCGAGCAGACAGGCCCAACGTATAGCAAAATATGCCCCTAAAAGAAGACGGGCCAGGAGCCTTTTGTGCACCTTGTTATCCTCCATTTGGTACCCGCCACATTGAATTGAATTCATACGCAATTCTCATATCAATCAGGCACAGGGAAACATGTGTCTTATCGAACTGAGAGGGAGCAAGTCTGTGATTCTTGGGCCCAGCAAAGGGGCTGCCCTAAAAGAGTGCCTGCCTGTCACCTACCCAAAATGCACCTGTATACAACTAACACCTGCCCTAGTTCGTTTGTGTCAGAAATCCTCTCCTCTTTTTGTTGTGGTATATATTAAACAAGGGGCTTGGCCACTGCCCGTCAGTGATAAAAAGTAAATAAAAGAAGCCGAAATAGAAAAGAAATGTGATCATCAGCGTGTCAAGAGTCGTACAAGCCGCCGCGATAGTGCTCTGTAAAAAGAGAACAAGAAACCATCCAACAAATTGAAGAACAGGTACAGCCTTCGATCGCTTCTATCCAAAATGACACTTTGGCCGCCGTAGAGGTATAATATGCAATGATCAAGGCTGGGATGAAATGCAGAAGAAGAAGAAAATGGTGTGAAGATGAAATATGCAGAATTTTCGATTCAAGCCGCGCTGGACTCATCCCAACCGGCTCGACAGTTATTGTAAGCGCTTGCGCTTGCGATCTTCGTCCCCTCGAGGGTCATCCTCGTCATCTCGCTCAGCGGTGTCGGTAGGGTTCAGAATGTGAGCCATGCTGCCCCTACGAGTTGGCGGTCCTGAGCTGTCCCTGACTGACAAGTTCTTGTTCTCCCGGCTACTAGCAGAACCCCACGACCAATTGTTGAAACTGTCCATGGTGCTGATACCGTTCGAGAAGGGAGGTGGTGGTGGGGTCGAGGGGCGCGAATGAGACTGCCGGGTTGCATTCTGGAGCGAGTACGTGTGGAGCGATTCACTAATCCGTTGATCTTCGGGAGGCGGCCGATTGGGCGAAGGTGGCCATTGATTGGGCACGGGTCCGGGTCCCGGCGCCCCGAAGGGCGGCGGGTTATTCGGCTGCCACCCGTGGGCACGGATATCAGCCGAGGTATGGCGCCTGGCAAGACTGCCAGGAGGTGGCTCTTGCACGTTGGACAACGGATGGGGAACAGGGGCAGGCGGTGGTGCTTGCGGCCGAAGAGGAGACGGAGATGACTGGGTTGTCGCGGCTCCGCCGATGGATCCGTAAGGTCGTCGCGTGTTGGTGATCGACAGGTTTGACGGAACAGGGGGCCGGTAGAAGTTGGCACTGCGAGATTGCGGTACACCGGGTCGTCGTTGGTCGTCCTGAGCCAATTGTCGCGGGGAGACGGGCGGATTCTCGAGTCCAGCAAAGTATTGACGGCTGCTGGATAAGGGGGGCTCGGGCAGAGGGGGCTCAGGCTCCATTTGACGGAACGTGTTGCTCTGTAACTGTTGCATTTCCCCTTGCAAGTTAATAACTGCAATACTGGTTAGCCTTGTTCTCTGCTGTATGCCCGAAACTCAAAACTCACTATCTCGATGAAGCTGCTCGTTGGGATTAGGCACCAGAGCTAGAATGGTTCGTGACAGCTCTTGGTTGAAGTGAAGTAAGCGGGTGACTGTGTCCATCATCGCCTGCTGCTTGACATGCATGTAAGCGGCAGCTTCTTCGCTGCGCTGCAGTCTTGTGTTGACGTCGAAAAGCGTGTGCTCGATGTGAGCGAGGCGTGGGTCAGTTCCGTCAGGAATAGGCGGCATCGGCTCTGCCGGTGTGCCGGGTTGCGAGGGCGTTGGCTTCTGGTTGTTATACTCGCGATGCACCAGAGCATGGCGAGAAGCTCGGCGCTTGATCTCGCGAAGTCCTACCAGGTCGCCTCTTTTGAAATTGCCATTCCCATGCTTGAATTCCCATAGGGCCGTTTCCGGATTTCCGGTGTGGAACACATCGCTCACTGTAATAATAGTTTAGTATGACTGCATATATCTATAGAGGGGGGGATGTTTGAGCGCACCTTTGTGGAATCCATACATATTAAGTTGGCGAACAAACGACGAAATGTTGGTATGTTTGAAATATTGCCTTGAATGATGGTCAGATTATATCCAAATGCATAGCTTCCCCTCTTGAAAGGCCCGACATACGCTAGAACTTTTGAGAAATCATGCGACGGCGACATGACAAAACTTTCGGCGGAGCTCGACCAACTGATCAGATGCTGGATATTCGGGTCTTCCAACATGCTAAGGCCATTGTCAGCAAGCTTGTAGCAACAAGGGATATATGCCAGATTCCCAAAACATACTTGTATAGTTTGTGGATAAAGGCTGTCTGGACGATCTTGGGTTGGTGCACGGCAGCGGCGGCGACGGCTGGAGCTGGCATCGAGTTGCTCGCCGAGGACATCTGATCGTTCGAGTTGCCGTTTGTGTGCCGCTCGGCGGAGCCGCCCCCCTCTCCGTCCGGGCTCTTGCTCGAGCCGGGACCACTCGACTCTTTGGTCGGCGTTGTAATATCCATGGGATCGCCAGATTCAGAAGGGGCCGACGTCTTGATAATGGGGGTTTGCGAGGTGTTGATGATGGGGACAGTTCGTGCGCCCATGATATCGTCTCGGTCGTTGCCAACGGGGTGTCTCGGCGCGCTTTCAATTGCAGTAGCCATTGGTTCTGCGACAGGAGGGATGAAATATCAGCAAAAAAGGTCGGCGGTGACTTGAGACAGGAAACAAAGGCAAGTTCGTCGACAGGTCATGCCAGCATGAAACCCGGTGGTATACGGTGTGTTCTAGAAAAAGGTAGGGGCAACGAACCGCATCGCTACTTCAATCGCAATTGGGGGATCGGTCGTTTCGTTTCTTTCCTGGGGGATCGGACGTAGGTTTTAATGATTGAGGAACAAGTCCGTCGCGGGGGGCCTTGGTTCACGATGTTGCGTCTCCCCTGCCGATTCCCGAGAGCCCTGACACAGTTCGGTCCACCTATCCAAGGAGGGAAAGTCAATCAAACTCGCATGCGTAGTCGAGGTCGAATGGGGGCTGGCGATGTGAATGCAGTTGGTGATGCACTCAGTTGGTGAAGGGCGGCGAGGTAGAGGACAGAAAAGCAATGGGGGCGTCAGAGCTTGTCCTGTGGTGGTGGTTGCTCTCCGAGAGGATTGAGATGCATCTATCAATCTGACGGGATGTATCGAATGTATTTGATGTAGGGTAATAATAAGGCAAGGTAGTAAGGTAGTTGCAGACTGGACAAGGACTTGGCGACCTCGGGAACAAGTATGTACAACAGAGCCTAGACCACGTCTCGCGCCACAGACTACAGAGAGACTACAGAGACTAACCTCCAGTACAGACTGCTGCTATTGGGAATGGATATGGGCAAATGGGCGTGGGAGATCAAATGGGGGTTTAGCTTCTTGGGTCTGGGTCTTGGGTCTTGGGTGGGAGAGGTAGGATGTGGTGAATTGCAGGGCACAAGCTCCCGATGTCAATGTCAACCAAGACCATGATTGGGGCCCTTTTAGCACCGTATTAGGGAAATGCACAGGGCACAGGGGGGTACGAGAGATACAAAAATGTGGTGAACGAGAGAGAGGGGGGGGCCCGAAGTTTTAGGTAGGGACATTGGAGTTCAGGTACTTCCAGAAGTAGCTTGCAGTACATGGAACATTATGAACATGAACATCACCATAAACGTGGACATCCATCTCAGGGGCCGAGCTGCCGGTTTGGACGGGCAAGGATAAGCAATGCAATGATTGATCAATGCCTCCTTACTGACTGGACTTTTGACTTCCTCTCCTCTCTCTCTTTCTCTCTCTCCTCCTCCTCCTCCTCCTCTTCTCTTCTTCATTGTTATCAATCTATTCGGTTATGCATACGTTCCTTGCTGTTTAATCCTGGCATAGTTGACCTACCCATGTACCTACCTAACCATAACGAACGACAAACATTTTTGAGTACGGGTCATGTACCTTACCCAGGTACTGAAGTGGAAGAGATGTTGTCGAGATCTACGGTTGGTGCAGTAGTCAGTCCAGTAGTGACAGCAACCTAGCATCTTGATTCCCTCGCGGGCTGCCGGCTCGACGGGCAGCAGATTCATCTTTGTGCCCTGATCACAACTTGAGACCTGCTTGAATCAGCAACTGGAGCATTTGGAGCTAGGGAACATGTCAACAAGCCCGAGCTCCTGCTAAACCCTGAAAGTCTAAATGGTTATTAGCCTGGCTTAAGACTTTATAGGGACCCGCCCGCAACCTAGCGCACACTCGGGGTCGGCTTGTGTAACGTGTGAGCTTCGTCTTCCACCCTCTCTTTTCGGTCTGCAAGCTACCAGGTAGGTAGGTACTATCTAACCGAACGTAAGAAGAAAAAGGAGGATATGTTCCTTTTCCACCTCGGCTTCCCTGACAGCTTGATATATCTGCTACGAGCCACCTAGATGCGATGAACACGAGAAACAAGTTTTCCCTGGGTAGGCAGAGGCTCGTATCGGGGTTTCGAACCATCTTCCCGTAACGTCTGAACCAGCAACAGCGCAATCTACAAATACTGTGAAGAGAAGGAAAAGAACCCGAAAGAGAGCAGAAGAAGGGGAGAAAAAATTCAAAAAAGACGCCGCCCTTGCAGCGGGTACTAGCGAAGCCGATTTGGGGTCCGATTGTTTTTCTTTGAAGCTTCGGCGCCAACCTTGTGGTCCCCCAATTCCCAATACCTTGAAGTTACCAACAAGAAGAAGGACTATGTACTACCTACATCTTGCTATATACTTGTGCTTATTGCTCCCGAGTGAGGAGATGAGAAATGGGGGTCTCCAAATGGCCATGTTGGACGGTTTCTTGTCCAAGGAGAGAAGGCACTTAGTTGCTTGCATGCAGGTGTGTGGAAACGGATGGGGGTCGTGAGGATGAAGCCGCCGCATTTCCTTTTCCAACGACTTTCGAGAGAGCCCCAGTACGGTTAAGTAGTCAGTAGTATCTTGTCAACTTCTGGAAGGGATCGCCGACCGCTGCAGCCGCGCACAAGACGGTCGGACTTGACAGCTCGGTGAGACAATGCCAAACCGGTGGCATGAGCAGCAGTAGCAGTGTCCTCTCGTTAATAATTATCGTTGTTACCACTACTAATTTGCATGCGCTTGATTAGAGGCAACCCACTTGCCACTGGGGCATACAATCTATACATCGTGTATGGTAGCATTGAGATCAGTAGTGGTATGCTTGGTAAGAGGTTTGTTAGCTAGGTAGTAGTGCCCGGCAAAAAGATTGACAGGTGACCGACCGACCTACTTACTCCAACCCAAGATGCATCAAGATTTTTTTTTTTGACAGGCAGGCGCTCGCTCATCTTCCCATCGCACTTGGTGGCGCCGCCCCAGGGGGGAGTTGGGGGGTATTTTGCGCACCGGCCGGCAACAAGGAAGGATGACAGTGGAAAAGCCAGGCTGCCAGGCTTTGGAAGCGCGGCACGGTCGGAATCCACACCCACCCATTCGGGTCTAGACTTCTAGAAGGCCTGTTGCCCATTGACGACTGGCTTGCACTTTAACGTCGACGGACCGGGTGGTTGATTTCGCATTTGCAGCGAGGGCTAAGGTTCAGGATGACGTCGGATTATTAGTTTGGCGTTACGGGGGCTGTTTCTCGTCTCGGATGGTTTGATACGGCATAGTCGGATCCGTCGTTTCCAAGCCCGAAAGAAAAAGGAGAAAGGGGGTAAAGAAATAAAACAGCGAAGAAACATCATTGGATTGAAACAGCTGCCAGCTCAGTGGTGTAGGTTGCTACTAGGGACCTCAGGTAGAGGAGGTAGGCTGGTAGGGGAGGTTAGGTACCATATAGTACTTGTGTGACTTGTAAGATGTGGATGTCAACTGGTGGTATGCCTGCCACCAAGTGGACGGTGGTTAGCTTGAGAAACATGGGGGCCGACGCTTGCTACATCCATCCTTTGCTAGTTGCATTGCGGCTACAGTGTGCCACATACGCGTAGCCTGTCATGACTGCTTGCGAGATCCAATTCGACTACACCGGTGGGACAGGGCAGGGTGAAGAGAAGAAGAAGAAGAAGAAGAGACCAAAGAGACGTAACCTTAGGTAGACTCTGTAGGGCATGTGAGTTCATGTTAGTTGCAGCAGCCCTCGCAAATGCAGGTACATTACATAAATGACATACATCATCTTAGCCTTTCAACCACCAGATATGCTTTTGATATCAAATTGATGGGCGCCGATCCAAACACCCGAGGTGTCACCAACCCTCGACCGTTGGAAATACTTCAATTTCTCCAGATGTGATTGCAACTTTGCACCTCCTGTCTACCTGATAGGTTCGAAAAGGGCTTGCATGTCGTCTTATGAATCGTTTCTGCATACGAGAGACGTTAAACATGAATCAGCAACCGGTATGATGTCCCGTGACATTTGCCCAATTAGTCTCGTGCCGATCGATCGGCCGGCTCAAGCTCCAGTCTCGTCCGGTATCTCAATGCAGAGAACGACAACGTTGCAACATCTAACTCCGTCCGCGGGCCCTGCCTGCCTGGAGAATAGGGAAAAAAAGAAGAACAAGTCCTTTCAGCACTGGCCCTTTTTTTCTTCTTCCTATTCGGCTAACTGACGATGCGACTCTTGCAAACACTCCTTGAATCTCCTAACCCTCCCCTGTTGGCACCTATATGTGCCCAATCATTATACGGCTCCCCTCCCCCTCCACCTGCCCTCCACCGCCAATGCAACTCTACAAGGTCTGCTTCCCGTCGTTGGCCTTATCGTGACGGTCCGTCTACAAGGGTGCCAGGCACACGGCCTTGATCCATCCCATCCATGGCGCATGGGGCTGCAGACTGGCAGGGAGCTAGGTGGTGTCCAGGCTGGAGGGGGGTCACATCTAGAAAAGCAGCACCGCCGCAGACAGACTGCGTGCGCATACTCGCTATATGCAATGCTGCACCTATTGGACGCTTCAGCTGCGCACATGACGAGTAGGGGATGCTATTCACGGCACATTGTCAGCCAAACGCACCCTAGATTGTGACTGCATGTCGGCTGGCGCATCAGCAAAAGACACCTGAACCAAACATCCGGGAAACGTAACCTCTTCTCAGCTCAGCTGACCCTGACCCTGACCCTGCTCTGGAGCTTAGGTGAAGTGAGTGCTTGGCCCGGCCTGATCTCAGTAAGGGCCAGGGTCAGTCAGTTAGAAAAGATGCTGGCCGAGTGCCATGTCGTCAGAGGATTTGGGGGGCCGCAGTATTCGCGGCTGCCACCGCAAATTCCCCTACACCCGAGCCGACCCTCTATGGAAGCCCGGAAGAGACAAGTATGTACTGTAAGTCTCAGCCATGCAGGATTAGGGAAGAAAGGATCAATTGGGTTGGGGGTCGCGTCTTCCTGAGCTGGGATTCAATCCTGTTGGGCTGGCCGTTTCGTCCAATGGAAACAGCTTGGTGGCCTTGGGGGTCTTTTCCTACCCAGCCAAGCCGGCGTAGCGAGTCAGGTATATCGCTAGTATTCCTAACGCCGAGGTCCCGAGGTCACGAATGTGATTCTGGCAACTTAGTGGTTGAGAAAAAAATGTCGTTGATTTCTATGCAAAGCAATTTCTATTAACAACTTTAATGAGTGGGTTCCATATCGCTTGGTTATACACCGAATATTATATCCTGTTCTGTAATGGCTCTGAGCCGGGTTGTTTTTGCTAGGGTGTTGGCCGGGGATGGAGCCGGAGTCTGTTGGCCACATTCGCGATTACCCCGGAAAACCGCTGTAGAAGGTATCGAGAACATATTCTTACTCGCTGACGTTGGCTCTGCTTGGGGTCTGCTGTAGTCTTTCTCTCTTTTTGCCTCTTTAGGACGTCGCGTAACCCAGAAGGTAGGGACGAACGGCGGATACGTACATGTACCTGGCATGGCGCAGCAGCCCTACCCGGTGAGAAAATGCAATATCTGGGCATCACACAAGGCCACTTACTGCTTCCGGATGACCTGTGACCCGATGTAAGTTGATCGGATCTCGCCATTCTCGCTTCTCTCGCTTCTTTCGGCGGCTATTATCAGGTCTTGACCACATACAGGCTCTCGTCTGCGTACCGAGCCGTGCCTAGCTGACTGTATGTACTAGCTATATCACATCTCCTGTCAACCTTTCGTCCTCATTGGCGATATAACTGGCCGGGTAATGAAGGCCCACGAATGAAAAGAGAATATGACATTAAAGGCTGAGCCTCTCGCCCCCGGCATGGTGCTGCGTGCGTGCATACTGGGTATGCGTTGCGGCGTAGTCAAGGCTGAGTTGTTAACGATGCTGCATTCTGCATCTTGCGAAACCACCCCCACGAGGGCAGTGTGTGCAGTTTCGCCAAGAAAAAGAAAGTATAAAGACACAAAATGTTAAGTAAACAAAAATTAAGCCATCATTACTTGGCCTCCAGCCCCGAGTGGACGTGTATCCCATGTCACTTCACGGAGCTGAAAGTTCGGTATATATCTGGATGGACAGGGCTACATACATCGAAACGCCGTCCGGAATGTAACCCTTTCTTTCTCCGACATCCAATCAACGTCAACCGGCCCCTTGGCCGACACCTTGGTCGACAGGCGGCGGGCACGCTACAAAACGCACGAAATCGCGGGAGAAAAATTCTATAACGGGAGCATCGACGGACATCGCCGCTGCCGCCGATGAACGGCTTGGGGTCCTGAGTTTGCCCAATCAGGTTGTTGTGCAAGGGGAAACCCGAGGATCTCATTGGAATCGTCTAGGAACCGCTGAATGCATGTGTCAAGGTTCAAGGTATCACTAGCATCCGCGCAGGTAACATGCGGTAGATTATACAGGTGAACATGTGTTAATATACACACTATACACAATATCTCATCAAGGAATTGCTAAAACGTCTAACCAATCAAGAATGCTTCGTCTCATCAGGCCCATCTTGTAAACAACCAGAACGCCAAGTAGCCCCCCCAACTCGTGATGATGAAACATTATCGTTGCAGTGGCTTTCTCCTTGCTGCATTCTGCTACGTGGCATGACTCCTTCACTCCTCCACTAATGTATTACTCTGATTCGATACGACGACCTCTCAAAAGTCGTCTTCGAACCCACCGACTCGCCTCTCCCCAATCTCGCGAATTTTGTCCCCCAGAATCGTCCTGCCGTAGCGCTCGGCCACCTTGCCCGCCGCCTCGATCATGCGGCCGGAGCGATCGCGCATGAGGCGGACGAGCTCGAGAGCGCGCATTCCGCGGTCTTCGCCCTCGCGGCACTCGACAGCCAGGTATTGCAGCAGGGTCTTGTCGATGTCGAGCTCAAGGCGCGCGAGCGTCGAGCGCTGGCTGGCGCTGCTGCTCGAGGACTCGGTCGTGACATCGTCGAGCAGGTCCTGGAGCTGCGAGGCCGCGATGCCCTTGAGCAGGTACTGCTGCTCCAGCTTGCGGGTCTCGGAACCCTCCTCTTCCTCCTCGTCCGAGGCCTGGTCCATGTCCATGTCATCGCCGTTGGCCCTGGACTTCTTCGTCTTGGGCGGCTCCGAGGTCAGGGGCACGGAGAAGTCAAACTCGGAGAGCAGCGGGCGAGGGAAATAGGGGTACTGGTCCCCGCCCTTGAGGATGATGCAGTGGAACTTATTGTCCGCCACGGCGATGGGGAAGTAGTTCTCGTGTTTGCGACCCGAGGCGAGACGTGGGAGCAATGTGGTATCTAGTAAGGGGACCCAGCAGGCACGCGAAGGCCGGCGCCAGTGGAGGAGCGTCAAGAGTGTACCTGTAGAATCGTAGATACAGGGATCCTGCCGTATATGTCAGTATGAACTATCTTAGGTGAGCGTGAGGGTGGTTTAGCTTACCCCTTGATCGGAAAAGAAGACGCTTTTCAACGTCGCGCCCTCGGGCAGGGCCACTGTGTCTTCGTTTTGACAGATCTCGTCACGTTTCACGTTCTCAATGGTGTACAACAGGCGTGTGTTGCCGTCTGCGCCAACAGGTCCGTTGCCCATGGTCAAGACATAATCTTTCCAACTGGCACATGTGACCATAGGCGTGCTTTTGGGCCGGTAGACGCGGTATGGAATACCAAAGAGAGTGTAGACTCTCACATAGCCTGCTGTTGTCGTCACTGTGATGAACGATTCGCTAAGAGACATAGCCAAGACGGCCTCCCCCTTGGGGAGCTGCGTTCGCCAGTCATTGCGGTTGGTCCAGGTTTCATGTGGCCGGTAGAAAATAGTGGCTGGTGTGTTGTCTTTCGGCGGGCACGAAAAAAGCGTTCCGTTTTCTGTGAGGCAAGCCTTGTCGTAGAGGAAAGTATCGGTGAAATGGAAGTCCCTGTGAAACTCATGGTCGTAAAACTCAACCGTCACAGTGTGGTGGCCATCTTGATCTACAGTCCAAACGAACCCTATCAGGTTCAGGCAGAGATACTTGCGATTGCCTCGCCATGGGGTAGAACCAGGCTGAAAAGCCTCGTGATACTGCGCTTCTAGGTGCTGGCGCTTGCTAGAGCGGTGGGCAAGCCCCTCGGGTCCAGCAAGTGCTCGTTTGCCATTGGCGTTCAGAGCATATCCAGCTCCGTCATCATCAACTACGAAGTCGTCATCCTCCGGAAGAGGCCCATCCAGGGGACCATCCATCAGAGAGTCGTAGCTCTCAAGCGAGTCCCGCCGCGGCCGGGTGGGGATGCCATTCAAATCCGGTTTCCTTACGTTGTTTGATATATCTTCTAGGGGGTCGTGGATGAAAGGTGCTGGCTGTTTCGGGAGTCGGAGCAACTGGGCGAACTGCTCAGGGACGAAGTCAGGGTGGATATAAACCTCTCCGTCCGAGTTCGTGAAAGACACCAGGTTGTCTGAGGGGTGCCACGAAATGCTCATGACGTTTGCGTAGTCCAGTCGAGCGATGACCGATTGGGTCTTGGTTTCCCACAGGAGGATCTTCTTGTCCTTGCCAGCCGAAGCCAGGATTGCTCCATTGGGCGACCAGGCAAGCGCAGTGATGTCGCCGTTGTGGCCCCTGGCGAAGTTCCTTTGGCTCTCCCAGTCGTTCTTGGAGACCACTTGTATCTCCCTCGTAGGAGTCGGCACCGCAAAAGCCCGGCCGTCTGGGTGCCACGCGACCATGGAACTGAGCTCCGAGTCGGTGTCCAGTGCTCCAATGACCCCATCCACCTTTTTTATCAGCTCGGGCTCATCCGCCGTGAGCGAGTATACGTATAAGATGCCATCCGTGCAAGCCAGTGTAACCGTAGAGCCCTTGGTATCGAATGCGAGGTGCTTGGTAGGCTTGTTGTGTTCTCTCAAATGGCGGACCTCGCTATTGTCGTCGGTCCGTACCACCTTGACTGTGAGCTCGTCACTGGCAACGGCGCACCACTTCGAATCGGGGGAGAGGGCAACATCTCGGATAGGCAAGGAGCACCGCAGCAGGAACTTTTCAAAGGCAGCATTGGGTATCGAGTACAAGCTGACAGTTCCATCTTCTGATCCGACGACAAAGAAGTCATCTGAAGTATCGACGCTGACGTTTTGCTCCTGACAGTCGTCGATATTGGTAGGCTCGCCGTCGAAGCCAGTCTTGTAGAGTCTGATTGTGTTGTTGGTCCCAACTGATACCAGTCTCGAGCCATTGGGTGTGTAGGCGCAAAGCGTTGAGCCTTGGGTATGGGCGGGTCTGGCCCGAGGACGTAGAGGCGCCGTCGAAGCCATGCTGGCTGATATTTTGGGGTGATTGACTGGTGGGCTCTTTCGCAGCACGAGTAGTTGGAGTCGTAGTGCACGAAAGATGAGATTGGGGTTGTCGACTTCAAACGTACACGAGGATGTTCTGTTTCCAAGTAACTTGACCCACGACGAAGGATAATACTTTCTAAGAGGTCGCGTCCAGACCGCGTCGCCAATTAAAGAAACACGCGTGTTTTGGCGTTTGGGCGATTTATGCACCCAGGAATAATCGAATAATGCAATTGACAGGGATGACCCACCATCTTCGCAAGGGTACATAGATACTTCTAGGCCACCAAATAGGTGCCTGACTAACGGTCTCCTGTCCCACTCCGACAACGATATAGAATCATCCCCATTGGCCTTTAGTCTTTGGTTGATAGGGGCAAACTTTGTTTGTATTCAAGACTTGTCACTGATTTTGGTTGTGGTGTGACCGCAATCACCAAAACATCGACGACAGACCGCTGGGCATCACTTTCAGCCCGCAAAGCATCACTAGCTCAAATAGTCGTTTTCAAGACTTCTTGTCGCCATGAATAAGGGAACCCGTCCAGACCAGTTCTTCGAAACTGAGTAAGTGCTTTCATTCTCCTAGGTCGTTCCAGGAAAGCCACTTACACATTGTTTCAGTGCTGCTGCTGCCAAGCGGGAAAGGCAGGCCGCAAAGGCTGGCAACACGAATGGCAATCCCGTCGTCCTCAAGTCCAAGATTCTTGGTGCTATCGCAGACCCCAGCAACCCAACTTCAGTTCTGGTGGCCGAATCGGCGGGCTCTGTACGCAGAGTGAATGTCGAGGTAAGCCCATCTGTTTATCGGTTCACACCCTTGAGGTCCTAAATCCTGACCTAATCCATTTGTCAGACTGGCGACACCAAGCAAGTCTATAGGGGCCCATCGGCACCAGTGACATGCATCGCTGTCGGAGGCTCCGGAAACCAGACTATCTTCGCGGGCTCCTGGGACAAGGACATCTGGTCATGGAACGCCATTTCCAAGACTGTGGGCCGCAAGTTTAGCGGACATTCAGATTTCGTCAAAGCCATTGTGTGCACGAAACTTGGTGGAAAGGACATTCTTGTCAGCGGCGGCGCAGACAAGAAGATCATGGTATGGGATGCCGAGACCGGCAAGCGTTTACACGTGATACAAGACCAAGTTGTCTCTATGATGGCAATTCAGGACCTCTCAATTGACCCTGAAGCATCCACACCCGACGAGATGGTGCTGGCCAGTGCAAGCAGCGATCCCCATATTCGCCGATGGCGAATCAGGCTCGACTCTGTCGAGCAGATTGTCGAGGACGCGCCGGAGGCACCTGGCACTACTAGGCCTACCATTCTTGAGCACGAGACCACAGTGTATAAGCTGGCTTTCGACGTCCACGGAGATGAAGCCGATCTCTGGACAGCAAGTGGCGACGGTTCCGCGAAATGCCTGTCCAGGGCAAAGGGCTTCACGACCGATGATGCCATCAACCATGGAGACCATGTGCGAGCGATAGCTTTCACGGAGCAGTGGTTGGTAACAGCAGGACGGGACGAGGATGTGAAAGTATGGGACCGGGCCACGGGCAAGCTATACTGCGCACTCGAGGGGCATTACGACGAAGTCACGGACTTGGTTACCCTGACCAGTTCCCCTGGAGAGGGTACTAGGCTGGTGTCTGTTTCAATCGATGGGACAGTGAGAGTTTGGTCACTTGACAAGGGCTCTCTGGACAAGTTCATTCAAGAGCAAGAGGACAAGGCCAATGGAGTAGAAAAGTCTGTCGTTGTCGAAAAGGCCCCAGAAGGGTTGATGACAGCCGAGGAAGAAGACGAACTGGCTGCGTTGATGGACGAGGATTAACGTGTTCGCTTTCGTCGACACGGCACCCAGAGAGGGGCCCAAGTTCCTTCTGGGACCGGAATAATAACCCGCGTGTCAAATGTACCGTCGTCCTGGCTCGATTGGTTCTACGTGAAATATGCTCTGACCCGTCTAGGCTCATGGAGCAAAGGTTCTGTGTGACACTGATTTGTGCAGGGATGTTTGGGACGAACGATTCGAGAGGCATGCCACGTTTATTATTGTCTTACATGGCAAGCATAGGTTTGCATTGCATATTCGTGCCAGCATGTCTGGTATAGTACATGGTATACCGAAATCCCCAAAACTCGGTCAGGCTGATCCAGGTCAGCTCGAAATGTACTTGACGGTAAGTGGCGTACCTGATTGTCCAAGAAGCAATATAAGTCGGTGGGCTAGTAGTCATGGGACCCCGTCCACCAGTATTACGGTAAAAAGACTTGTCGGGGGCAATGGTCCTGGTATCGGCACAATCAAGATTGTTTTCGGGGTAAATTACATTTAACCTTCAGGCATTTGAGCTCAGAATGCTAGTTGGCTGTCTTGAGAAGAATGGGCCCTGTAGGGTGCTAATAGAGAAGTCTGGGGAGGGTGGCCTGGTTTTATGTATATGACAGTTTGCCAGAAGTGCTGGCTCCCGCTGTCTCAGGCGCTGACCTCGTGTTGAGAATGATGGTCTCCTGGTAGTAGCACAACTGTGGTGCCCAGGTCTGTAGTAGACCGCTCGTGCAGGGATTGAAAACAGCGGCAATTTGTAGAGGCTATATCCATGCTGTTTGCCGCATCTAGGCTTTACCGACGGGGAGAGTTTTCCCGCTAGATGAGAAGTTGCGAAGCAAAAGCAATGAGATGGGGTCGTATTTTGGCTACTAGAGAGACGGGCTTCTTTTTTCCGCTTCGGCCGATCGCGCACACCCTAGAGCTTGAGGCTGAAATCACACCTGAAGGAGATACAGGATTGGCGGATAGCTAGGGAGACTGTCGGCGGTGTAGTCATCGAGCATAAATATATGTTATGTTTGTATGCAGCTCAGGTCTAGGCTCCCCTAGACGAAGGCAAGCATCCAGGGCCCAGGGTCCATAGGAATCAAGCGATTTTGGGATCTTTGGAGAAGCTTGCCAGCCACATGGCTCGAAAATAACCACAGACGAAACGATACATCACACGGTTCTGCAAAATGATGGTTTTCCTGAGTTCTTATTTGGACCGTGTAAAAGCCCGACATTACGGACCCTGCGCAGATCCATCCTCAATTCCAATCAAGATTTGTCCCCACTTTCTCGGGATCTCCAAGTTGCTCGGTGGGGTTCTTGCGCGACTACATGACCACACGACTACACGACTACATACTTTACACACCGAGGCACAAACACAAACACCACTACCACCACCACGTTGCTAACGACCTCTCAACTCGGTATCCAAGAACTGTGACTGAAACTCGGGCGTTGCAGCCTCTGCGTGTAAGCCAGTAATTCGGCCAAGCGTTTTAAGAGATGAGGTAAGCCTTGGCTTGGTGGTGGTGGCTAAAGGTAAAGCAGTTGCAAGATTGGCATGGGCACTACTACTTACATCTTAACCGTTCTCCCGGGCCAGGGGCATCAATGTTTGCCCTTGACATGTTTGGATGAAGTTGGAACATGATTGCCTGTATCAGTGTATCCGGTGTCAGGTCAGGTTGATAAGCCAATACTTTCCGTCAGTCCTGGAATACCTGCACAATCCCTCGTGCCCCTGTGAGATGGAAGACAAACTTGTCTCGGCTCCGATAGATGGCAGGACAGCTACGAAAATATATATCACACAATATAAGGTTTGGAATACAGGACAAACTACAGAGAAAGATCGATCCAAAATGTGAACATTTGAACTCCTACATAATCATTGCTATATGCGGTTGGCCGGCCCTGTTGATATGTCAACGTTTATATCGATCGTTATATATTCCATATGTCAGATATGTCAGAAGTGTTCGAGAAGCTTTTTGATCCAGATCAGTGTTGATTGCAGACTGTCTCAGACATCCCGGGTAACTTGTCTTAGAAGATACATGAACACATGGATAGCAGGGTGGTAGTGTGGTTCTCATATATCTCCCAGGCACTTGAAACCTAGGCTCCCGAGCCACATGGACAGGGCGTGTCAAAGGTGAGACAGCCTAGATATAATTATAGTTGCTTCATGAAGCGCCAGTTCTAACGCCTTCAATCTAGATAGGTATGCCCCTTGTTCCTGGACCTTAAATCTTTGGTATTCATAGATTCGAAAAGTTGAGCTGGGTGTGAGAAAGTACATGTAGCCAAGTATGGCTTTCCGTCTTCAGCTATACCTCGTGGGCTCGAATACTCCAGGCACCAGGAGCTTCTTGTCATACCACCCATATGTGATCTCGCTCTTCTGGCCCCCTTACCCCCAGAAATTCCCGAGCGGAGCCTGCGGCTTCTCCGCGCGCAAATGCCTGCTTGGCCAATAAGAACAGTCACATCACGATCGACAAAATGCTTGTTGAGATGTTTCTTTTGCTGATCAGCACAACATTGAAGCGATTGTGGCTTGCAAGGTACATGATGCCGGCTCTGCGCACAGCCAATCAGCATAGCAAGAACTCTTTTCTCTTCTTTTTTTGCACTTTCCTTCCTTTTTTTTATGGCTTGGTATATCAGCAAATACAATGCAAGTGTAGCACACTGTAGTGTAGTCGGGTCTGGTGGGTAATCATCAAATGAGGATAGTGCCTGCATTCCAGAGGTTGGTCACACTCATCCCGAGTTGCATCGGCCAACCAAATCACAACAACCTTGCAAGCTCCGACCTGCCAGAAGAAGCAATTCGTATCTCCCAAACTTCATCTTACCGCATACATACCCAATTCGCAACAATTTCAACGACAGCCGGAATGCTATGCAAACCTAGGTAAGGTACAGTATGTCGGTAGCTAATCATATCGGAGGTGTTCCTGCGAGATGGCAGCGTTGACTAAAGGCTGCAAGGCGAAAGCGCATCTAAGGTAACAACAATTTATGCAAAAACATCCAATAAACAGTCTGGTACGGGTATGACCGTTAACGATAATGCCGTCCAAGTTGTTGGTGTCTTACACGCAAGCAAACCCCCTCCCCTTCCTCAGCTCAGGCCTAATTTCTCACCTCCATGCTTTCTCTGCGCCATCCAAGCCATCTCCCATGGCCGACTGCTTTGGCTCTGCGCCATGCCTCGCCAACCTGGAAATTGTAACTGCACTTAGTTCCAGCTCGGGTAGGGACGTTGCCTTAGGGCCACCCTGCATCATCACATCCCGCTCTGCCGTGTACAACGTCAGTGGCCCACCGTTTTTTGGTGGTTGCCCATGAATGATAGCCTCTACCTTATCACCCTCTACTTTTCGCCCATGCTCACCATCCCGCGCTTCGAAAAGAAAGAAGAAGCAACAGAGACCGCCAAGCCAGAGTCCAGATGGGCTTGGATACCTGCTTCCAGAGCACCTTAACTGACTTGAAGCCCATAGGTACAGGTGGAATGGCAGTTGGGTAGATTGTTCATTCTTCGGATCTTCTTTCCCAAGCTTTCTCCGAGTTCCCTCTCAAGTAATCTTTTCTCACTGTCTTCTCCCGTTTTGTATGCCCTTTTCTGTCAATATGGCATTTCTGACCGGCTTTTGACAACCATCTTGTTTCTTGTTCTCAATCGGCGCCTCGATGATTGACACATCGTCCATCTTGTCCATCTGTTTGCCTCCAAACAAGTCTGCGGCCCTCGCCCAACAGCGGCTGTCAACTCCATATTGACGTATCATTCGTATCACTTGACACCCTTCTACACAAGGTGCATCATCAAGATACTGGTCAGTGGCCACTGTTTCTGCAAAGTGATCTCTGGGTTGGATTTTATCGTTCCTGTACCTTGCCCTCAGTTCTCAGCCAAAACACTACTGTGTTTGCTTGAAGTCATCGGTTGTGTTCCAAAAAGTTCCGAGTCTCAATCACGGATAGCACCATAATTTCGGAACACCCGTTGCAATGGTTTTCACTCCCGAATACCACGGAAGCTTGGTGGCTTTCGAGGGCCCACAGGATCTGGTCTCGACTCAAATACAACTCCTCCCAAGTTCATCAAGAATACTGGTCATACCGCCTTTGCAGCACTTCCTTGCCGGAGAGGACGTCGACAAGTCTCCTGACGCCCGGTCATACATTCTGAAAATACACGATGCATGCAATGCCAGAGCTCACATGGCCCACCGTTTCTTGGAAGACTCGTCTCCGGAGAATAAGAGGCTGGTGTTCATGGATGGGGGAACAGCGGAGGCCCAGCTGCGGTGTATTAGATGGATAAGCCAGAATCATACAAACGGCAACATGGCGAGGGCTGAATCCATGTTCAAGTCGCTCGCGCGGAATGGAGTGGCCGGCTTGACGGGCAAAAGAAGTGAAGACACAACCTGCGGAGACAACCACGGATCCAGAGATGATCCAGTATCACAAGCTATGAGGGCTGCAGACACCTTGGATTTCCTTACTGCTTCCCTGCAACCGAGTAATGAAATCGACCTCACCCTCACAGTGCCCCAGATCCGACCTCGGAGTATGAGTGTTCCCGTGCTCCAATTCCCGAATGACTTCCAGGAAGCCGTACCCTTTTACGTCTTTGGACCATCGACGGGAGAGGAAATCCCCCAAAACACGAGTCCGCAGAAGGGTCGTATTCCAAAATTGATGAGTCTGCACAAGAGTAACTCTCCCGTTAGGCGATCCAAGTCGCGGGATAGGTCAGCTTTCAAGGAACGAGCAGCGAAGTGGGCAAAGGCATCAGAAGGTTATGCGGGAGTCCCACCATTATCACCAGGGACAATGTCTATGGGCAAGTCTAGTCAACACACCAAAGCCTCCGGGTCTATGCCCAACAGTCCCTCGGTCGTGTACGGCGAAGCGTACATGGTTGACGTTCGAGCAACCTCCAAGGAGTTTGCAGCGAGGTCACTCAGGAGAGGAAAGTCATGCGACTCGATTCGCGCGGATTCCAAAGCGAATATCTGCAATTTCTCGCGTTCCTTTGCAACCAAATCAGCCGAGGCGCTGAACAGCTACGAGAGTAAACTGCCACAGCCTAGGAATTCAGCGCGACATCGATCGCGCTCAACTGCCGGTACAGACCAGCCATTACAGCGTTCCTTCTCAGGCCGTAGCAGAAGCACCAGCCGTAAACCGCCGCCGCTTCCATTGGACTTGACAAATATCACAGTGGACAATGGAAGGGTGGTGTACACCAACAAGTCAACAAGCGCCCTGGTTGTCAACGGCAGGTATGCGGACAAATCCACGAAGACCGATAATAACTATATCGATCATGGTACTTGGACCGGACATCAGCATCAAGACCGTCGCGTGAGTGGCGGGCTTCTCACACCCCGTACTTCAGAAGGCGCCATAATGGCATCCAAAGCCTTCCCAGAAATTATTCTGCCCATGGTCGAAGATCTGGTGATACACTTCATCGACGACAACTCGACCCCGCTCCTAGATTCGATACTGACCGGGTTTCGACGTGGAGTTTACCCAGTATCAATGGGCTCGAAGTTATCAAAGCCTCTGGCCAATGTGAGTGAGCATGGAGGCTCAGCTCCAAGACAGGCCACGCCCCCTCTTGAGAACGATCCCAATCGACCCACATATCAAGTACAGAGCGACGACTATGACCCTTTCGCCTCCCATGTCTACTTGCAGGTCAAAGAACCCGAAAAGGCGATAATTCGCAGGCACACTGAGCATCGTACCTCCCCAACCAGAATAGATCCGCCCACACCAGCCAGGACACCGCCCATCGACGAGGCTAAGCATCCATTCAAGACTACATTTCATGATTTCCAGTCGTCAGGCTTGAGAACTGCTATTTGTGTACAAAATGCGCTGCGTTCTGTCCTGAAGACGTATTTTACGCCAGATGATGTTGGGTATCATCAGTTCACGTTTCCACTACTACCGGGCTCGGGAAGTTTGTGGGAGCCGCTGTTTGGCAAGCCAGACATAAATGACCCTATTAAGGAAGACAGACATGTCGACCTTATTCTGGCAGTAGGCGCACAGAGGGGAGTACCTAAAGACTTTATATCAGTCGTTTGCGGCTCTTTGGACAAGTTGGGCGTGAAACCTAGTGGTGTTTCACGAAGTGGAAGGCTTGATCTAAGGTATTTGACTACCCCGACCTCACGTAATACCTAATGTGCCGTGGCTAACAACTTACGTGTGAAGATACCTCGTAGCAAACGCTATGCAAAGCTTCACCTCTCAGCCCTTGACAAACCAGACCGAGAACAACCCTTTCAGTAATCCATTGCGCCTAGCGACGTTACTTGTACCACACCTGGAAAACTACATAACCGCCCATCCCCAGACGCGCTTCTTGGTTTTGGAATACGCTCCTGAGCATCTCTCTACTGTTCTGTGCCTGCAGCGTCTCATTGGCGTAGATTTATTCAAGATCGCTGCCATACTGAGCCCTGATCCTCCCAAATCAAAGCGAGGTCACAGACCTGGTCTCCCGTCTTCCAGCAAGACTTTTGGATCCGCCAGTTCTGTTATGTCAAGAACGAGTTCTATTAAGAGCATCGTAGCTTCGTCGCCCAGCCCAGGCAGCCAGTCACCTGGAGCAGAGTCGTTCAGCAAGGCCAACTTTGTCCTGACATCTCAGGTCTCCGAGTCTGAAATTGCTCTCTTCGTGTCGACGGTGTTGAGCGTCCTCATGTCCAAATCCTCTTTCTACGTCCCTGAGAGGCCGCCCCCAGTCCTGGCTCACAAGGAGTCCAAGGCCAGTCTCGCGGAAAGACCACGGTCACCCCTTTTGCCCAGCCCAGAGTACGCCTCCTTGGTCAGCCGACTGAGCGCCCAGACACAAAACTTGCAGGGAACTGAATCACCATCTTTCGCGCCCTCCTTACCACCTTTATCGGCGATGTTCGAAAATCAGTCAAAGCCACCCAGCCCCAAGGAATTGCCAGAGGACGAGCTCAAACCCATGTCTTCGGCAAGATCCATACGGAGCGTTAGAAGTCGCAAATCAGCCAAGGTCCAGAAGTTGCTGGGCCATTCCGTCAAGCCTAGCGTCGACAGCCGGTTTGAGTCCTGGGACGAGGACGATGCCGCCTTCTGGGCCGAGGAGCGCAAGTACATGCCGTTCTTCCTGGACCAGTCGGCTCGCAAGAAGACGAGCAGCCGGAAGGCACTCAAGTGGCTAGGCCTGGCGTGAAAGAGGGACATCCTCACCGCTTCCCTCCCTGGCCATCCTTCCTCCGCGCCGGCTGGAGACCGCAATGAGCCATGTACTATTTTGCGAAATCGTGGCCCCCTGTCATTTCAAACACGAAGCATCGCCTAGCGGGATTTCCAAAAATTACTTCACGCATTACTTACTGCATCATTCTCTTTCAACTATACCCAGTCATTCACAGAAAATTATAACGAAGTCATGCCCAATCTATATTAAACGTATTGTCTATTTGCTTACCTTCTTACTCATCAATCACTCTTCGGGCAACTTCAAGTTTACCTGACGAAACGCCCCTATCACTTGTCTAAAACTCTAGACTTTTTCCTATCTACTCTTTCTTCTTTCTTTACCTTTTCTCTTTTTCGTTACACATTCTATTGCATCTTCATCTTCGAACAGCGAGGGGTTATTTCATTATTTCCATACAGTTCGATCGACATTGATCAAATTGGGCACGGATTATGAGAAAAAAAAACCTCGACCACCAGCGAGCGATGTACAAACGTCCAGGTGGTGAGGATATGTACCATATTTCTATTCTAGTTCTTCACTTCAAAAAGGGGACAAAGGAAGGGGTTGGGAGGATTCTCTAATTTTGCCTGTACATCTACATCTACTTCTTGCTCCTCTGCGAAATGGGTTACACGTTCAGAGACGTTTTCTATTTGTACTCTTCATATACATGAATAAAGTTACTACAATTCACCAATTTGGGTGCAACCTTACGCCTACTGATGACTGTATGTAGCCATAGTGCAATCCTTGCTACGCCTGTTGTACATACACCATTCCAATCCGTGTTAAAACGGGTTGGATTATCTCAATACTTCTGTTTCACCTACAACAGGCAGACGTCGCCGAAGATCACCACCTACCACACTTCCCTGCTTCAAGATTAACCGATGCAAATCATATGCTGTTAGAATTACATATTCAAATCACATAGATGAATTAGGAACAAATAACACACGCTGTTGCTTTCGAGAAAAAGCCAGGGCTTGTCCGAAATAAAAAACGAGAAGGTCGTCGTTGCGACGGGGACTGTATTTCCTTTGGTATCTGTCACTCCTTCCATCATGCCAACCATGCCACCGTTGTTATGGCCTGGCGTGTCCCTAAAGGTTTTCTCGCCTTCAAAAAACCCAAAAACGAATGAAACGAACTACCAGCCCGCAAAACTGCTACGATATTTATTATATAGGATTTGTTCTTCCTCTTAAGGCTTCTTGACTGCAGCAGCCTCCTCTCCCTTCTTGGCCGCCGCCGACTCATCCATCAGGCTATCGGCCATGGCGTCGGCCGTGGCCTGCTTCAGCCGCTCGGCGTCGTCCTGCTTGAGGTCCTTGGACTGCGTCTTGGCGTGCTTCGAGGCGGCTGTTGTGGTGGTGCTTGTCTTGTCCTTGGCATCCCCTTCGTCCTCACTGTCGCCCAGGCTGAAGGGGTCGTGCTCCGCGATCGGGTCGGGCTCGACCGTCGACATGGGCTGCCACTTGCTGGGCTTGTTGCTGTTCCCACCGGGACCGGGCGAGGGCGCGTTGTCCTTGGGAGGCAGCTTGGGCGACGCGTCATAGACGTCGATGTTCTCCGTGGTCTCCCGGAACGACACTTTGCGGCTGTCGGGTCTCGGTGATGTGGACTGGTTAGACCGAGGCGGGGGTCGGTATAGGTTGGGGTTGCCTGATTGACCGTGGGCTGTTTATTTGTTAGTTTTACTATGTATGTATGTATGTTACAAGAGCAGAAGTAAACTTACTGCCGTCTGGGTTCAGTCGCATACCCGCGAAGTCGTCGCTCAGAACTTGGGGGTCGGCATCGTAGCGGTCGTAGTCGTTACTTCGGCGGCTGCCCTCGCCGCCGCGGTGGTACGGCTGCGGCTGGCGCTGCGGGTTGTGTCGCGAGGGTTGCGACTCGTCCTCTTCGGAATCGTACTCGCCGTCGATGCGCTTCTTCAGGTTCGTGAACCACGAGTTGACCTTGGTCTGGGTCTCCACGAAGCCCTTGCGCAGGTTCTCGCGGATCACGGGTAGCTCGTCGTCGATGAAGCTATGCTCACGCTCGTACTCCTCATCGGGCATAAGTCCCTGTTGGCGCCGGGGCTGCTGTCCGCCGCGGTTGCTCGTGCGGTTTTCGTAGGCGCCAACATTGTCGTAGTGCTCCGCCAGCTGACGTGCGTATAGCTCGTCGGCCTCGACTTGCGACATGGCAGCCTGAGGGCCGGTTGGGCGCGGAGGCTGTGGAGGCGGGACTTCACGCTCCGCGACGGGGTCGTTCTGAACAGCGTCGGGATCGCTCATTCCCAGCAGGGCATTGAAGGCCGGGTCGATGCGGCCACCGCTCGCGATAAGAACGGCCTTGATGACGGACATCTCGATAGTGGGGAAAGCTTCCTTAAGCATCGCCTCATTCTTCTGCTGCTCTGTCACAGGTCGGGGAGGCTTCGTGGGGGCCGTCTCAGTCTCGGCCGGGGTCGCCCCCGTGCCGGCGGCGGCAGTGGCGGGCGCAGTGGTCGTCGCGGCGGCGGAGGTTGCCGAAGTCGTCGTGGTAGGCTGGGTTGGAGCGCCACTGTCGCTCAGGACGCCTGTTTCCTGAACGTCATCGTCATCGTCGGACATTTCGAATGGCTTGACGGTAGTGGGAGACTCAGAGCCTGGATCAGGCACATGCTGCTTAGTCTGTGAAAGCGATGAGGCGTCAGTTACATGAGACTATCTCATGGGATGGCGGACGCCAAGGAGGGCAAACCAACCGTATCAGTCGGAGCTGCCATTGTAGCTACCGATAATAGTGCACTTGTTTGGAAGAATTGAAGGCCGGATAGAGGTTGTCGGATTGGCAGAAAGGTCTAGCGACGGAATGTGTTTGTTGTCAAGAAGCTGAGTATGTCAAAGGGGGGTTGCGACAGTTTGTAGGCTCGAATTCATGCTCAATCATGCATGGGGAATGATCGACTTGATGCGGCCTAGACCTGGCGGTTGGCGGCGAGGGGCAGTCGTCGGGCAGTCGTCAGTCACCTTGCGCGCCGTGACGACAGCTTGCAGCCACAATGCCAAGCTGTTCTAACTTACAAGCGCAATCAACTCGCCACACTCTGTCAGATGTATTTTCTAGGCAATTGAATAGGTATCGTCGAAAGTAGGTAGACTTTGGGGTCGGAAAAAGGTACTTTCTCGAACTTGGTATTTGAGACTTTTTGTATTTATCTAGATTAGGCAGCGGCAGCGGCAGCGGCAGATTGTCAATCTGTTGTCTTCAATGTTCTCACTGTCAAACCCGGTCTTGGGTGTAGGCAGAAGATTAAAGCCGGAATGAAGGTTCTCTCGGATCGGGTCAAGAATCCATCATAAGCTGCACGTACAGGCCTACACCTACAGGTCGGTCGGTGGACGGTACACAACCAACCTACACCCAAACTCATCTATACCATGATTTTGAGCGTGACGGCTCCGAGATTACATAATTCCATTTGATCTCACCGGATTTCTTCATTGGGATATTGAAATGGCCGACTTCGACTTGGGGGCCAGCTTCATCCCGGCCTTGCATAAGCCTTCTGCTCTATTACCCATCGCCAAACACCGCGACAGTTTACTATACTTGATTGAGACAAATCCAGTCACCATCGTTGTTGGACAGACCGGTTCGGGAAAAACAACCCAGATACCCCAATTTCTCGAACAAGCTGGCTGGTGTGAGGATGGCAAGGTACTCGCCATCACCCAGCCCAGGCGCGTGGCTGCCACGACAGTAGCTATTCGAGTCGCCGAAGAGTATGGCTGCGAACTCGGAAAGGAGGTGGGCTACTCGATCAGGTTTGAAGATGTGAGCTCTGCGACAACGCGCATCAGGTTTCTCACCGATGGCCTCCTGATTCGAGAAGCCTTGGTGGACCCGTTACTATCACGTTATTCGGTGATCATGGTCGACGAAGCCCATGAGAGGTCCATCAGCACAGACATACTGCTGGGCCTCCTAAAGAAAATCATGAAACGCAGGCCCGAGTTGCGTATTGTTATTAGCAGTGCCACTCTCCAGGCAGAGGAGTTTCTCCGTTTCTTTGACACCCAAGATTCGGAAGGGACATCTTCGGTTGGAAACGACGCCAAGCCGGCAGGGGCTATCATCAGCCTCGAAGGGCGGACGTATCCTATTGACTTGCTTTATCTGGATTCTCCAGCCGAAGACTACGTGGAAAAGGCCGTGGACACTGTTATGAACATACACACCGAAGAAGCTGAAGGCGATATACTGGTATTCATGACAGGCCGCGAGGAAATTGATAACGTTGTTCAAACGATTTCTGAGCGCGCCGCAGACCTCCGCCCCGGTAGCCAGTCTATACTGGCACTACCATTGTACGCTGGACTATCCACCGAGCAGCAAATGTATGTGTTCGAAGAGGCCCCGGAGAACACCAGAAAAGTCATCGTCTCGACAAACATTGCCGAGGCTTCTGTCACTATCGATGGCATCGTCTACGTAATTGATTCCGGGTTTGTCAAGTTAAAAGCTTTTGATCCAACAACGGGCATTGAGAGTCTTACTGCGACGCCAGTCTCCAAGGCCGCGGCTTCACAGCGCGCTGGTAGAGCTGGGAGAACCAAGCCCGGAAAGTGTTTTCGACTATATACGGAAGACGATTACCGGGCTCTTCCTGACATGAACGTACCTGAGATTCAGAGAACAAACTTGGCACCTTTCATCCTGCAACTGAAGGCTCTCGGTATTGACAATGTTGTCCGATTCAACTATCTCACCCCTCCCCCGGCAGAGCTTCTGAGTAAAGCCACCGAACTGTTGTTCTCACTAGGTGCATTGGATGAGTATGCCAAGTTGACAAAACCGTTGGGCATGAGGATGGCGGAACTGGCTGTTGAACCAATGATGGCAAAGACACTGCTGACTGCAAGTTCATTTGGTTGTCTCAGCGAGATACTCACAATTGCAGCCATGACCAGCCTTGGGGGCTCAGTTTGGGTTCAAAGGGATGGCGAGAAAAAGCAGCTGGAATCAACTCGACGCAGATTCGCTGCGGAGGAAGGTGACCACCTCACATTACTGAATGTCTACCACACCTTCGTAGGCAAGGGGAAGAAGGAGTCCAGGTTCTGTCACGAGAACAGCCTGAATTTCAAAGCGCTGACTCGGGCGGTGAGTATTCGTGCGCAGCTGAAACGATATCTTGAACGTTTTGGTATCCAAGTGGACGAGAGCTTGAAGCTATCCTCGCCGGCCACCAGCGACCAAATCCGCAGATGCCTCACCACCGGCTACTTTGCGCACGCGGCTAGAATGCAACCGGACGGCAGTTTTCAGAATGTCGCTGGTGGTACCACCCTCTATGCACATCCAAGCTCATTGATGTTCAACCGGAAGGCTGATTGGGTCGTCTTCCATGAAGTGATGGAAACTGGAAACAAGACATATATACGTGACATTACGAAGATCGAGAAAGGATGGCTTCTAGAATACTCGGCCGGATTTTATCATCTTAAGCAATGAATACTGGCTGGCTTGTTGAGCACCGTTTCTCGTGGTTCCCTCCGATATACTGACAAGACCGGGCTTGGACCAATGAGGCATCTGGAGCTTGATGGATTTGTACGTTGTTATGCAACTGGTTGTTGGACGGAGAACTCCAGAAAACCCCGGCGATGCACTCAAAGTCTTGCATGGTTGTCCCACAGATCAGCACCTTTTGGTTTTGTGAGGTCTCCAACGATGAGGTCTATCCAAATTTGAGGAGTCAACTGAGTAATATGGCTGCCATTTACTTCGGACCCCAGAATCTGATGTTGAAAAAGAAAGTGTTTTGGGGATAATCCGGTGGACGTGGCTTGGTGGGCTTTACCGAGTGCTACGTCCAAGCTAAGGTACCAATGACTTTATTAATTTATTTACTTTCAGTATCAGTAAGTGCATATTGCTTCCGCCGAATCGCTGTTTTAGCTGAAGTGACGACGACTTTATGTGCACAATCTGGCGTAGCTTGATTGGCCGCTCGATTTGCCCACAACTTGGAGATGGTTCGATGGTCTAATACTGGCGGACGATATACAATCTGACATGGACGATCAACGCCACCGTCCGTAGGTGTTCTTTTGCTAAAACATGGGCGACTCATTGGAATCAATTGCCTTGAGAGGCTGAATATCCGGATCACGAGGCCGTTGACTGGCGGCCAATCAAGGACAATTCTGGATGCATAACTCAGGAGCGGGCCGACTAGAAAGCCTATCGTGCGCCGATTTTTAGCATACTCCAAAACGCGGTCCGGCGGTGGTAGTCACTCGACCTTCGAGCCAGACTATCCGGGAAGCCTCAGTAGATGATGCCTGCCACAGTCTCTGCCACTGTCATGACGGAGTCGAATCTATCGAAAATGCACAATCTCTGATAAACGACGAGCCGTGCCCCCGAGAACATGATAAGACTGAAGACAACCGGCCGCGCAGGTTGAGCTGCATCTACAGCTATCTACATAACACTACCAATCTCATTTTACTGATAAATTACCCGAGAGCGTGCTGTTGTCCCCAGGGCTTGTAACAGCTGTTCGCTTAGCAGTCTGTGAGATCAGGTTTTGCTTCGCCAACGACGTTTACGGACAACGCACACGCAGCCCATGACCGAACATCATGCAGTAGCAGCAGCAATGACCGAACGGATAATTGCCTTACCGTGCCTACCTGCCCTACCTATCTATCGCTTCCAAGTTCGGCACTAGAAACGCAGTTGATTTATTGAACCATTTGCGCCTAGACGGAGCGGTAGCGTCCAAGCTGGATCGTATCGTGGCAGTGCTTCCTTTTGACATTTTACCGCAAGTCGCAAGCAGTGGGACCGTTGAACGCCTCTGACCCTTTTTCATTGTGGGCGCGTGTCAATGCCGGGGCGCCCTAGGTCCTCTAGGCCCAACCGACGCCCCCTGACAGAGGGCGTCTTCATCAAGGGAAATTACTACAACCTCACATCGGGCATGCTTGGAAGTATAGTCGCAGCCAATTTACTGAGGGCGAATACCTCAGATCTCCTTGTCCCTCTTGTCCCTCTTGTCCTTCGTTCTGCTCTTCCTGCTCTTCCCCTGAGCGGAGACGCGGGCGGCGACCGACTAGTGCCATGGAACACCGCATTGGCTACTGGGTTCTGTTCCTGCATATCCCATCATCCAATCACTGCCTCCTGACAGCCATTGGCAACACGGGTACTGAAAATAGGTGCACACTTTAATTATCCATGTACAACTCTGTTTCTTATCTGAGAGTATATCTCGGGTTCATAAATCGAAAGCCAGTAGCGGCATGGCGGCATGGCGTCCCTCACGCGTGCAGCCTGGATAAGAGTTATAGTTATACAGGCATTTGGTTCTTTACATTACTTGCCTTATTCAACCAGATTCCTACCAGTTGTTCGCTTTCGGGTGCGTTGTATCGTGCAAGATTCTCGCAGGACAGGTGATAATCTCGCGGGAATTCCAACCCATCCGTTCAAAAACAATACAACCAAGGACAGGGGGCCACTCAGGTTAAACATACCCACTGAGGAGTCTCCGCACCCCATTGCAGCAAGCCGTTTGGCAGGGGAGGACGGTATTGTCGAATGAGAGGTCATTTCCAAGGCTGTCGGAAATGAGATGCAGGTACCAGGTACCTGCGCTAGGCCTGGGATTCAGTGGATCGACAGCCAGACAGCCCACAAACCCGACCAGGTCCTCCTAAGTCCTCCTCCTTCCGTGTTGACCGTCTATCCATCTGGGTTAGATGCACACTACCTATTCGTGGTACGGAGTACTGTCCTGTAGCAACGGCAAGCCAGGAGGTACAGCCCAGTTGCCAGTCCTGCCCAGTCCTCCTCCCCTACTGTACGGTACAGTAATAGAGCACTGCACTAGAAGGAAGAAGGAGGAGGAGGTACCCACAATACGAACATTGAATCTCACTCGTGCTTACAGGCGCCTTCGCTTTTCTCGTTCTCGAGTCTCCCTATCTCAGGATCTCACTCTTCAACCTCACTTCGCAACCCTACCACCTTAATCTTGCGGGTTCTTTGACAAACGGTCTATCGGCCATTTGCCTGCCAGCGGGCGTTCGTCCATTCATTCATTCATTATTCAGAAGCCAACTTCTAGTCATTCTTTAAACACATAACCCCAACATATAGTCACTCTTTGACGACACCGCTGCCGCTACTATCACCACCATACTCGTCGCCCCGGTTCAATAGGTGCTTGCTTTCCGTACAACTCTCGATCCGATAGCATTCGTTCTCCATCGCCAACACGAACCTTACGACAATTATCTGTGCAGATTGATATGAGTAATAGTTGCTCTCGTCGAAACCAGACCTTAATTACTCGACTTACATCAACAACAACATCAATTCTTTAATATTCTGCCGACAAGGTCACAGCCAAGAAACGGTAGATTGAGTGGACGGTTCGAAGAGAAAAAGCTGGGTAGTTGGAATCATGGAGGGAAATCATCTTAGCACCCACGTTCATCGCCATGTTCATGGTCATGGAGCGCGCCATGTCCACGGCCTTGGACCACGGATACCCACCAGACCCGTCGAGCAACTCGCCGTACCGCTTGCCCAAGCCGACGCAATGCCAAACCTGACCGACATGATGAACGACATGTCATCACCTTTGATGAAGCGCAAGGATTGTGAATCTGGAGACAACTCGCCGGAATGCGAAAAGCCAGTCGGCTCGCTGACGGTCCCCGTCAGTATCGCCGTTGTGTAAGTCCTACGCGGTTGGGTGTGATGCAGCCAACCCTTTTGCTAACAAGATCACTAGCGTTCCGGTTGTCATTGCTCTATGCGTTCTTCTTTACCTGCACCGCAAAACTACCAGGAGACACAAGCTGGAGGATTCCGACGACAAGTACAAATCCATGGATTTCGGTGCAGATGTCGGCGGTGGCAAGGGCACCAAGCGCAAGAGCACGCTGTTTGGAGGAAATGCAGAGAAGGGCCTTGCTCCCAACCACACCAAGGGACTGTCAATGGACATGAACCTCTCCAGTCCCTATCTGCTGCCCCCGGAGATTCACCAATCCCGCGAATCGCTCAACTCCCTCGCTAAGAGCATTCACCAGCACGAAGATCCTTACCGCCACATTGCATCTTACACCCACAGCGATGCTGGGTCCATGCGTTCTTTCCCGAGGGGACCGGCATCGACAGATCGGGGTTCATCAATCTACACTGGCAAAGACCGCGACTCATCGTTCAAGCCCAGGCCCATTGCCACCAACCTTCCCACTCGCCAGATGTCGCTCCCTTCTGCACCCCTTCCTCAGGTCCCTCCTGCAGTCCAGGAACCTCCTCGCCAGCCTTTCGCCGAGTCCGATATCCCTAAATCCGCACCTCCATCCAAGAGCGAATTCAACTTCACCGATGATGGTTCCGCCCTGCCTCAAGTCCCCTCTCCCTATGTCGATATGCCGTCAATGCCCGCACTTACGGAACCGGCACCTGTCGCGCGTAAAGATATGACCCCCCAGAGAGATTCCACCGCCCTGCCCTCAAGTGATTTGCAACGTACTGTTATTCCAGCAGGGTTGGGAATTGTCGACCCCACGGCACAACCGTCACCGCCTCCCACGGGCGCTCTGCCCGAAACCCCCCGCCCCGGCCGCAAGGAATCTAAGCCTGTGGTTTCGGATGTGCCTTCCGAGTACGAAGACTACGCCCACCAGTTCCAGTTCAGCGTCGGTGAAGATGAGCCAGATACCCCCGAAGACAGAGGACGACAGGCATCGAGACCTGATGAAGCCACGCCCGCCACTGGCCTTAATGTCCCCCAGAAGGAGAACAAGCGTTTGTCCGTTGGAGTCCGCCCCCTGCCGCCTGATGATTTCCTTTCCTCGGAAGACCCCGAGTTCCGTGCCAACAGAATCCGATCATTCTACAAGGAGTACTTCGAAGATACCAAGGAGGACAGACCCCCCGTGCCAGCCCTCCCGCAAGCTCAGCGCGCACAGTACGTCGAGGATTATGACGCAGGCTACATGGGTGATGCGGCTTTCTACGACCCTGATTCCAACGCATTCGTTATGCCATACGCAGAGCCTGTTACTCGTCGCGCCATGACCCCGCCTCCAAGCAACAGGCGACCAATGCCTGGTGGCCCGAACATGCGAGGACCGGGAGGTCATGGCTCGTTTGGACCCGGACCACGCGGTCCTCCTATGGGTCGCCCCAGAGCTGGATCGACAATGTCAGCCGGCCCCGGCCGATTCGGACCGGCAAGCCCACGACCTGGTTCCTCGGCCTCCGCCCGCATGGGTCCTAAGGGCCCCAAGAAGCCTCTTCCCCCGCCTAGCGCCTTGAGCACATTGCCTACACCAGCCAAGCTCAGGGATGATAGTTTCCTCATCAGCGATCCGATCGCCTTCGCGCCTCCTCCTACCTTCAAGGATCAGCAAATGGGCCGATCTCAAAGCCCGCTTGGTGAGCGCCGACCATACGCGCTCAACGTTCCCATTGCTTCGCCAATTTCAAGCTCATTCGATGAAATGGCTGCCCTTCCCAGCCCGTAAGTATACCATCAATATTCTTTGCATGAGTTTCAGTAGCTAACATATCTCAGACACGTCCTGCGCAAATCTAGCACGTTCACTGGTCTCGACTTCGCTCCCCCTAAGCGTTTCAAGGATCCTGAGAACATGAGCGATGCCGGCAGTGTACGTTCCATGGGCAGTGGTATCTCGTCCATGGCCAACTCTGCCATTCGCAATGGAGCTGGCCGTGTCAGTCGCCTTCCTGGCGACCAGGTCTTCACCACGGCCGCCATGGAGGACCAGCTCAAGCCCAACTGGGGCATGCGCCACTAAGGCAAGACAATCTGTGTTTGGTATTCCTCCAAACAACAGCCTCGTGTGCCCTAGGGTATAGCGGGCGAGTTTCTTGCATACTACATAATGTTTTCTGTTTTCGCTCCCATTGTCCGATTTTGCGGGCTTGCAATTTAGGCGATAATCGGGATCTCTTAACGAATTGGCTCTTCCGCGACTGGATACCCCCCAACATTGCGTTCATCTTATCATCTCTTGTCGTTGAAGGACACCTTCGGAACTGTATGCATGGCGGGCAAAGTTGTCAAAGTCAAAGCAAACTCATAAGTTTTATTTTGACATCAGAATTAGTATATAAACACTACACATATAGAGCGGAAAATAGGGTGCAATTGATATTTCAAACTATAACATCATCTTCTTTCTTCTCCGTCGGAAACCTTGCTTGCGCAACTGTATCTATCTGTATAGGCGGATGGGTTCTATGGTTACCTCTAGTCAATACTATGTGTACATAGGGCTTCTCAAGTTGGCCCGCTACGAAGTCGACTAATACAGGCTCATTGTCATATACTATGACCGCCGTCATCTAACTTGTGATATGATATTCCTGGAGTATATGCAATGATGGCATTGGTCGTTCCTACAGCAACTCCCAAATGACCATGACTTTCGTGCCCGAGTTTGTGCCAAAAGAGTGAGCATGTCTCACCGCGTCGCCTATATAGAACCACAATATTTGACTGTTATGTCTTAGATTTCGTGAGCATTTTGAGTTTTCTCCCCGCGAGACTAAGCAACGTACATACATATACTGCCTGCCCACTTGTCCCGGCAGTGTCTGTTCAAAATCGATGTATGTTAACTATTGCTTGATTTTATTCTTGTGGACTCAGAGTACGCGATTCTTGTGCTGGCCGTGCTTCAGTCATGGTCACTCCTCTACCATAAGTAAGACTGCTGTTCGTATATTGTTTTGTGAACTCTCGTCATGCCTACTTTGCGTGTACTTTATGCTACTCACACCTGCGATATTGTCTGGTGGGCACTGGAGATCAATGCTTCTCTGTTCGCATCTACCATGATATGCGTTCCGATCTGCTGCTCATCCTACACTAAGTGCTGGCGATCATGGATTCCCGCACACTGGGGAAGGATCGGAAAAGAAACTCCTTACAACGGTGTCCAGTCAGTGTCCAGGCACGTAGGGGCCTGCAGTTGTGGAGGCAGAGAAGGACCCCGTTCCGAGCCCGTTTGCCAGGACTAATGCAATAAGGCGGACACGTCCACACTGGGGGGCAAATGTCTCCTTTCAATGATTCCTTCTCACGCCCGCGTTGTCTTCCGAAGCAAAAGCAAGCGCCAGGTCAGCTTCAGGTCGTATGAATAAACTACTTGTCAACCATCTAATAGAGTTGCGGTATAACACTAAACACAGATAGCATTAGGGCAGCTTTCGTTGATACCGATTTTGAACCTCATGGGATAGCTGGTGCGCGTGTTGAGTTTATTGATACGGCCCCAAAGTCAGATACGAGCGAGCATCGTTGGCTGTGTGTTGGCTTGGCTAGGGCCGGCTTGCCGCCACCAACCCGAGACTTCCGCTCCGTAGACCGAAATAAGCCAAGCGCTGTTGGACTTGTCAATCTTTCTATGTATGTATTTGTGTCTCGCAGGGCGGGTGTCATATTTCAATTCTCACTTCAATGCGTCAGTATGTGAGAGAAAGTCCACCTGCTTGGTAAGGGGCTCTCCCTATATCTGGTTGGGAGCAAGCAGTGCATTTTCAATTTCCGAGATCAAATCGCTTGCAACCTGCAATCACACTAAAAAGGACCAGGCGCCCAAGATCAACATCAGGCATTGCCGAACATAGTAATCGAGCTCAAATTGACCAAGCACGGTCGCATAAATCATCAATAGAGTACGATCGGAAGATCGCGCGGTTAAACTTATTACCTACCTCGCCTACTTGTACTTAATAAGTGGTGAACATGAAAACAATAACACCGAAGATCAGACAGATCCCTGAATGAGACAAGTAGAAGAGCAGGCAACGCAGGTTCGTATTTCTCCAGTTTTATCGGCTTGGGCTTTTTTGATGGCTTTTCTTTTGACGCGGTTCGTTGCTAGCACCAGAAGAAGCAGAAGTGCCACGAGCTAAGAGGAGGCTCTTTCTTCTTCATCCGAGAAAGAAGAGGGGGGGACCCAGGAGATAAAACTTTCCAAACTCCCGGGCAGCCGAGCTGAGCTGGTTGTGGTTGGCTGGTGCTGGGTGGGCATTGGATGACGTAAATGGGTGTTTCGTTTCTCTCTCCTTGTTGTGTGTGCTCTGTTGTCTGGTCTCGGCTGAGCCTCCAACTTGGTCGATTTGCTTCTTGGGCCTGCCCGGCCAAGGTGGTTTCAGTTGCTTAGTAGCCCGAGAGTGCAACCTACTCACGTCATTCGTAATCTCGCCGTCCCTGTAGGTTAGGTCGGTCTGAGGTTTGAGCCAATGCCTTCACCATAACTCTTATAATAACGAGTATGGAATATGGAATATGGTTTTGCGTGCAGAAGCGCATTGAGTAAATTCAGCCTATAAGGTTAGTTAGGTTATTACCTGTCACTCGTGGCTTCGTCTAGTCGTGATAGACGCCAGCGCACCATACAATACGACTACTTGTACGTGGAGTGAAGAGTTATTTTTAAACACGATTTTTTTGTCTAGGCCGTCTGTTGTCGTAAACAGCTCCCCCCCAAAAACTAACTCAAGGTGTGCAGCAATGGGGGGGCTTGGGGGCCGACTGGACTTTTTATTCGTAGCGAAGAGACGCCGGCCATTGGGGAGCACACATCCGTCCAGCACTGCCCTTACCCGGTTCTGAGCCCGGCCGGGGCCTACGAAACTTTGTCCAAAAAATGGACTCTTCTCGCCGGTCTCGAACTGCTTGGTTTTCAGACCGGGCGTCAACTGTGATTGGGTACCAAAGAAATGAGTCTCCGAGAGGGTGCCTCTTGTGCCCCCAGGAAACTCCCTGTCGAACAAAACCGCTTGGCAATTGTGGGAATCCAGAAGACGGACTTGGTAACTTTGTCGTCATTGATGATATGCGTGCCAGAGTCAGCTCGGAGAGATGGCCTTACTCATCGCAACTCCCAGACTCCCCCACTAGCAGCTAGTTGGATTTTATTCGCCATGCTTACCCTCTTGGCCAGTGTCCTGGCTGCTCCGGCATATGATGAAATCGGAAGTTGCTTAACGGTTATCACGGCACTATAACCACTTTGGAGGCTGTCTTTCCTTAGTCGAATGTCTATCATACGGGGATGAGATGCGGGGAAGAAGGAAAGCGAAGTTTTTCTGATAGACAGCGGTATGTACGGACGGACGGTGTGTAGTATGCAGCTAAGCTGCGCAGCTGTTTTCCTGCAATGCAATTGGTAAGCGATTCGGGCCCTGCTATCTGGTATCTACTTCTAGGTATGCACCCTTTGGGTAGGTTACATGGAGGTCGGGGTAAAGAAGCATGAACAGAGTCTACCGCTCGCTTCTGGAAAAGACAGGCCTGGCCGGCCGAGAGAGCCTTCGAAGCTTGTTTTGGGGACAATATGTCCCATGTGTTAATATGGCAACGTTGAAAAAGCATGTGGGGAGCTCACCGGCTGCGAATGGTGTCATAGCTGCTATACGTGAAACAGTATTATTGGTGGTACGTCTTGCCAACCACAGACGGCGGATGAATGGTTGGGGGGAAACCTGAATGATATCCTGCTGGAAAGTTCCCACTGATCTGCCCGGATGAGGCTCGCTGTTTCAATATCTGGTCCCTGGTCTCTCACAACAAACAGACCGAGCGTGTAACGGCCAGCAAGAAACATATTGTAATCCGTCTTCTTTGGATTCTTTGGAGGCCGGGCTGTAAGGCAAGCCTCTTTCGGAGGTGGCTGGCATAACACAACAGTCCCAAGACCCAAGATAGCATCAGCTGAACCTGACCGCCTCTTGTTTTGGCATGCACGACAGCTCACGCACTCACCTTGCCGGCTCCTTCGTATGACACCACATTGACCATTGACCACTCCGGCGGAGCAATTGGTTCGACCTGCAGCCTCAGCAGCAGCGAAGAAGCCATTGGCGAATCGGACGATGTGAGGAGGAGTTGAGTCTGTTTTGAGCCCACTTGCATATCTGACCTACCTTGATAGCTGTCCCTGGACTCTGGAGATCGGCACCCCCGTTCTCTCTCCTCAAAACCCGCCCGCAACTTCCGATTACCAGGAAGAAACAGAAACCAGACGAGAACCCTCCTTTCATGCCTTGGACGGCAGACTCCTCCCTTCTCGAATCACGAATCAACGACTCGCAAGCCGCATTGATCTGAGAGTATATACTATACTGTACGCACTACGTAGACTTCGGCGTCTACCGTATAGGCCCCCAAGCCAACACCTTACTTCCAAGGGCGACTAGTCACAACGAATCGGCTGCTTGCATACTCCCAGTACCCCGCAACGCCATCACTTACACGAGCTCCCTCCCACGACCAAAACCTCATCAATTATAGAGCAACGCTAGGACAACTTCGCAACTCTGGATCAATTGTTTGGACAATTACGAAAAATAGAAGATCAACATCCAGGAAGTTGTTTTCAGACCGAGCCGAGGCGGAGCAGGAAGAAAGAAGGGGACCAAGTCACCAATTGAAACGACCAACCGCACGAGTCAAGCGAAACGCAGACGTTGTAACCAAGGGGGAAGGAATAAGATATACTCCACGGGCTTGAGTCTCGATCGGTATAGACAGGCCCCCCTGAATCGTGATACAGACGATCTACAGTCAACACGCTCAAACGAACAATCCCTACACACAACATACAGTACAGGAGACTCTTAGACTCTTGGACTCTTGTGATAGTTGGTCACCAGCAATCCGGGAAGAAGAAGGTACAAACCGGGGCGCATCAACTAAGGCATCCATTCGGCAATCCCACGGCGGACCATACGGCATATTTACATACTTACTTGCTACTGCCACAACAAGTAGTAACCTAGTAGCTTACAGTGTTCCTCGGCTGGCACTTGATCAATCGCCTCTTCCAGCAAAGGCTCTGCTGTGTAGCGAGTAGGGCGGCAAGACTAGCAGAGATAGGCTCTGCTGGATCCCGGGGATAATCCTGCAACAACTTTGTACAGCCGGCCCAGCGTGTGCCAGCCCCAGCACAGGCACGAACCTGCGAAGACGGACAGCGCTCCACAGCGGGACGCTCTACCAGGCACTACGCACTACCACTAATAATAAGGGAAAATTGAGTACGAGGTAGTCGGGCCAGCAGCCCATTTGCGTACCTGTCCCAGTATTCTTTCGCCTGGGTGTACCCTGTCTGTCATCATCGATCATCCTTTCGATTTTGTTGTCGTCGGGTCAATTTCCGTCTCTTTTTTCCTTCTCTCCCTCTTCCTCTCTCCAGTTCCTCGCGTTCATCCTTACTCCAAGTAGGACGAATTGACCATTACACTTGCAAGGGAGAGAAAACAGACGTCACGAAAAAGCAATCCTCGGCAAAGGAATCAACCTGAAAACTAGGCTTGATTTTGGCTTGCTCGCTTGGCTTGAGATTGAAACTTGACAGGCGCTGTTGGTGTCATTTCAATTTCGGATTGAACGAAATCCCACCACCCACACTATCCAGGTCACTATCCAGGTTACTGCATCGCATCGCATCTGCACTTGCGCTTGCGCTACCTTGACTTTTTTTTTGGCGGCCCTGCCTTTTCACTACTCTATCTTTTCAAGCCAATATCCAATTGCAAGCGCGCTCCTGCAAACCATTGCTGCTGAAGAGACGCACCATTGGCACCATTGGCAGCGCTGCATCACTGCCACACCCCCCAAACGAAATCTTAATCGGGCTGTTCTTCAACCTACAATATCACCCAATCCTACCGTTTCGCAACGGGCATCCCTGTTGTCTTAGCCGACGGCGTTTTCCAGCCCACGCTATTTTTCTTATTCCTCGCTCCCTTGCTCTCGCTCTCTGTCTGGGGCATCAGTCATCATCACACTCATTCAACCATCTCAAAACTTTTTTATTCAAGACGCACTCTTAATCAATTGGAACCCCTCGAGTCCAAACGGTGTAAAATAATACCTCGACCAGCGTGTTGTTGTGTTATTTGGAGGCCCTGCAGTTCAATCTCTGGCACTTGCTCGATCTGCACTGGCCCGGCTTACTCCTGTCCAATCATTTCGGCTCGTCTCACATGAGCCGAGAGACACGAGCAGCGACACGAGATAGGAAAAGCACGCTCAGCCACGCTGACCAGGGCTTTGCCTTGTCTGGCTAATCGCCCGTCTTCTGGCCCTGTCGCTTCCCTCCGTCTCAGTAGTCAGGTCGCCTGAGCACCCGCTGCCTGTGGCCACGCTTCTTCCCACTTTCTCTCTAATAATAGTGAGAGGAGAGAACAGCCGCCCAGCGCTCTGTCTTGCCTTTTTTGTTCGTCTCAAGTCGCATCATTCGAAACATTCTTCTCCATCATCGCCGGCCTCCCGCGACCTCTCTCATCCAGTCTTTCCAGACTGTCAAAGCTGCCTCAATCAGCTAACTGGCGCCATCAAGTCCTGTGAAGGTAAGTTCGTCCCGTCTGTACCAATGATTCAGGCTGTTTGCTGCACCGCGAAAATGGATCTCCGTCTCGCCGTCTCAGGTGGTGTCTGTCTTCCCTTGAATGGATGGCTAGTTGGACAAGATCTGTTACAGCTGCGACAATGAGCGTTCCTGGCGCACAACAGTCAATTAGGCTCAGTTGTGACCAACGATCTCTCATGTTGCTGAACATGATCGCGTCGACTCATTACTTTCTTCATTTCCTGTCTGCCCATCTCGGCATGTCGCTCTCACATTCTCGATGCACGCGCTAACATGGCACCTCCAACCAGACAATTATACCCAAGGGTGTTAAGCGCAAGGCAATTCGCCATGTCGGCTTCTAACGCTACAAGTACGGACACATTAGCTACGGACTTGACGACAACGTCAAGTCCCGCTACTATTGATGCCACGTCTAATACAAGCCCTGGTACTGACACAACACCATCTGTAGCCCCGACGCAAGCGTCGACCAATACATCACCAGCGCCCGCTGCTTCTACTACTACTCAGGCACCGTCACCCTCACCGACGACAGACCAGCCAACAACAAAGGAGCCTCCTACAACGCAGCAACCGACGACACAAGCTCCCACAACAGCGCCTACCACAGCGCCGACTACAGCGCCTACCACCGCGCCGACTACGGCACCGACGACTGCACCAACCACTGCGCCTACTACTGCTGCACCAACCACCAAGGATCAGTCGACTACGACACAGCCTACTACTCTGCAAACATCGCAAACGCAGCAAACCACCAAAAGGCCGCCCCCTGAACCGAGCACCAGTCTCATCGCAACCACCATCGTCACCTCAGAAAATGGAAGCACCGTGATCAGGACCGTAACGTCAACCGCCATATCAACTCCGTCGCCAACGTCGGACAACCCAGCCACCAGTGGTAACGGTGGCAATATCCTGCAGTCAAGTGAAGCCGCGTCGTCGGGTGGACTGAACCAGCAAGGCACGATCGCGGTCGCAGTAGTTGTCCCGATCGCCGCAGTAGCACTTCTGGTAGTAGCCGGTATTTTCCTATGGAGGAAGCGTAAGCAACGAAAGGACGCCGAAGAGGAGAGGCGAAAGGAGGTTGAAGACTACATCTACAACCCCAATGCGGACCCTACCATGCCCGACGTGGGCGGTGCTGGCGGCGCATACGAAATGAAGGAAGATGCTTCCTCTGGATACCGCGGCTGGGGATCGACTACCCTGGGCGGGTCTACGGGACGCAAGGCTTCAACCACCATGTCTGGACCTGCAGGTGCGGCTTACTCAGAAATTAACAGTCCTGTTTGGGGCAATACATCTGACAGTAGATCAGGAGAACCCTTAATGTCCGATGGCTCGCGTTCGCCTGAGGGTGAAATCCTCGGTGCGATGGGGCCCTCCGCAGCCGAAAACCGCGGCAACGGTAACGTCCATCGCGGACCGTCCAACGCGTCGTCGTCCTACAGTGCCACCGGCCGATCTGAAGGCTCAGCAGACAACAACGTGGGTGTCGCTTACGGCGGTACAAACGCCTACAATGACCAGTACGGCAATCCCTACTACGAAGGCCAACAGGGTGCCGGCGGAGCTGGTGGTCAACCGGTTATTCGCGATAACCCAGCGCGACGAAACACTAGAATCGAGAACCCATCGCACTACCCACAACAAAGTGCCGGTATTTCGCAGAACTTTTAAACGTGGGCGAATTTCCCATGGTTTGCCTGGGTGGTGTGGATGTGCACCATTTTATGCTGACCTTCCCGTCTATTCATTTCTGAAAATTATTCGACAGATACCCAGCTATTGGCGCAATATGCCGCCTTTACTTTGTCGCCAGCAAGACTTCTTGCGTATGGTTCTATCATGATTGACCTATCATTTCTCTTATACTCTTTGGTTGGATCTGACGGCGTTCGGCGGACCGTCTACATTACGCACAAGCATACATCTCTTGGGCAACTACATCCGCTTCACGATAATCCATTTGGCAGCCTCGGCCCCAGTCAGCCAGCCTTGGCACGCGCCCGTACATACGGCTCTTAGCTTCGGCAGTTACAAAAGTTTTTACCACACATCAACGACATTTATATCTATTTCTTTGTTCGACTACTTAATGGGGTCAATGGCTACGAGGGTCATGACTTGGAAGAAGATCGGGGCGGCGGGAAACATGGGCCTGCCCACGTGTTGCCGCGAGTCTCGCACGATCCAGGGGCCAACCTGCTTGAAGCGGCGCAGAGGACAAAAGGCGAGGCCGTATAAAATGGCGACTGAGGACACTATTTAGTTGCTCAGATGTACGGCCTACTCCACATTTGCTATCAAAAATTCATTTGCATTGCTGAGCACCTGGTACTAGAATGTTGCATACTGAGTGTCGCGGCTGCTTGGTTGAGCAGAGCACCAAGTCATGTAGCCTGTACTGGTGGAGATGTTGCTCTGGAATCAAAATTTATCTAGCAAGCCTCTTCAACGGAACGGGGCGGGAACACCAGTGGAGGAGTTTCGGGTTGAATATTAGGGAGGGAGAGTTGCCCTGTGTATGAAAGGATGCGGCTATGCTGCCATATACTGCGACAAATACAAAACAAAGTCATAGTAAACCATTTAATGCCACATTTTGCATGAAAATTGATTATATTGCTCCCTCGTTCTATTTGGGTCTGCCACTGCGGGCTCAACGCTCTCTAGTACCCAAGTCCCAATGTTCTACGTCGAAGTTTTCGCCGCTGTTCACCCGGACACTGACCGTCTTCATGATGCCGTTCTCTATCCATTGACCCCTCGGGATCTTGCCCTCCTGACCCCTCGCGGATTCCATATCCCCCTTCTCCGATACGCGATCAGTGGTGGTAGAAATCTCGCTGCTGCACCAAATCAGGTTACGTTGGCTCCCTGTCGCTATGTGATTAACCTCGCCATTTCCAGGCGGAGGGGGGAAAGAGTGGTCTTTCCTCCGCAGTCTCTCCAGGGCGTGCACGAATATCCCACCAGTCTTCTTGTTGTTGCTCTTCCCGTCCCCGCCTCCGCCGCCGCCGCCCACTCCTACGGCACTGGGTGATGAGGAGTGAATGGTGATCTGGGCGCGCTGGGATGGGCCCTTCTGGCGGCCATGCATATTGGACAGCGACTCCATAAAGATGATGTCCTCGCCTCCATGGCCGGAGGTGGTCGTTGTTGTGGTGGGTTTGGTTGTTGTAGTCAACGTCGTTAGGCCCCGGCTCACGCTCGAGAGGAGGGGGCTGTAGGTTGGCAGGTTCAGGGCTGTTATGCCGAGGTTTTGTTCTAGGCTGTATGTTTGGGAGGGAAGGGAGTTAGTCAATGGAGAGACTGTCAATAGGGGCTCAAGATAAGGCAGGGTGTTTCTCGGCTTCTAGGGAAACGGGCTCGGTCAGGAGAGCAGAATAAAGGAGAGAGAGACAGGGGCAAGTGAGTCGCGAGAGTGTCTCCTGCTGTTATCTTGCTCGGAGGTAGTGCAGACTTGTGGAGTGAGATATTGGAGCAGAAAGAGGCTTAGGATGGCTTACGTTCCCCATAAGATGGTTTTATACAAGTTATCGCCATGGACACACTTGACGACTGCACATCCGGCAACCCTGAACACACACAGACGTAAGTTATAATTGTTTTTCTACCAGTTTCACTCCTTTCCCTGGTCCCATTTCCCTCTTTCTCTCGCCACATTACCAGAAGTAAAGAAGCTCAGGGAAATAGAGGGCAGGCAAACAGAGCTGCAGAGGTGGTGACGAGCAAGACAAACTTACAAGACTCCCAGTGCCATGATCCCCCACAATGCCATACGCTTCTTGGCCAACATGGCCAGCCGGTTCAGGAGCAGCGATGGGAAAAACGCCAGCGCCAGGTCCGACACCGCGCTCCAAGCCCCGTGGATCCGGAGAACCGCCACGATGACCTGGTCGCCCGCCTCGGCGCCGATCTGGGCCCGCGTCGCCGTCGTCGTCAGGGCCAGCGTCAGGAGGCTGACGACGACGGTCGCGCACAGGATGCCCCAGTACCCCCGGCGGTACCAGGTCGACGTCGTGACCTTGTCGAAGAACGAGGACGACGCGGGGAGGTCGAGGTTCCCGTTGCTGTCGCGCCGCGCCATGAGCTGCAGGCACATGAGGCACCCCGCCGCCTTGGCGGCCATGCTGGACAGCAGGTAGAAGTGGCTCGACCAGATGGCGTAGTGGACGGGGAAGGGGTACTCGGGCTCGCCCGCGCTCTTGCGCTCCTCCTGGGACTCGAGCGGCTTCGCGGGCAGGCCATCCAGCCCGTGGAGGCTCGCCGTCAGGGTCAGGCCCAGCTCGACGAGGGCCAGCACCATGGCGAGGTTGGCGAGGCCGTCGGCCTTGTCCGGGTTCTGCCGCGTCTTGAGGGGGACCATGTCGCGGAGGATGACGGAGATGAGGGCGAGGAGGGTGGTGAAGATGGCCATGGTCAGGAGTATGCATTCCATGGTGAGCGACTGACTGGCTGACTGACTGACGATGGGTTTACCGGTATACTGGTTCGTCTGTGGGGGCGGCGGCTGACTGGGCTACTTACAGACGTTGGCGAGGACGTGTGGGAGAAGAACGATATAAGGAAAATGGAACAACAAAGTAAAAATAGGTAGCGAACACCACCCACGCCTCATCTGAAACAGAATATAGAAGAGTAGTGAGCGAGCAAATGGGTTCCTGTTCATGACGGATCTATTACTGTCGAGGGATCATCCAGCCCTTTTCTATTTATCACCTGCATATAAATAAATACATACATACATACAGAGCACACACATATGTTTGTGACCAGGCCTATCCGGCACTTGTAGCCTGTCAGTCAGTGCTCTCGTCGGTAATGGGGAGAGAGAGAACAGAGAAACTAGCAAGAGTCCGCGCGCGCGAAGCCACAGCAAACATTTGGGATAGAACCAACTAACAGGATTGGCTCTACTTCTCCAAAAGAGAAACATCAATAACCTTGTCTCTTGCAGTTGTCATAAGTGAAATGTTTCCTGCATGTCATTCATACATTACTTGGTAGGTGTCGGTAGGCTGTGGTGGCGGAGTGTGTATGGTGGTCGAACCCCCTCTCCCCCATGCCCCCCTGATATACCGTTGTATTTGTAGCAAACAACTGTTTTCCTTTTTGCTGGAGGCAGACAGGATTTCAAATTCTCACTGCATACCCAATACGCGACCCTATAGGTCGTGGGGGGAAGGCATGTCAAAAGGTTCTTTTTCTCAAGTAATAATGTATTGTATTGTGTCTACTATACAGGTAGTCCGACCTGCCAAAAACGTGAAAACCGAGATTTCCCAGGGGTTTGCTGCTGGTGACTGGCCCCTTGCGTGGTGACCGATGGTGGTCCCAGTAGTCGGGAACAGGATAACAAGGACTAGTTGAAGCCCCTTGCATCATCACCACCTGGGAACCATTTTCGGCAACACGCACACACTCTCGTCAAGGTTGGAAATGGGTGATCAAACCCGAGTGTTTGGATATAGTTTTCAGAACCTCGTGCTTAATGGCTTCCGGTAATTGTAGTCAGTAGTAGGGAAGAGGGTTAGCAGAAAATGGTGGTGTGTATGTTTCAGATACCATCATGGCTGATTGGAGATGCGGACAAGGTATACACGCAAGTTGGTTTGCTCCCATGCATGCGAAGCAATTAAAAAAGCAGCTTTAGCGAGTGTCACGCTACCTTCCCCCCTGGGAACGGGTAGTAATGAGCACCGAAGTAATAACAACAACACCTTGGTCTGTCAGTCAGGGCAGGCGGAGAAATGAGAAACTGACCCTCAAGTCGGCAAAAGTACCGGGCCTCTCTCTCTCTCTCTCTCTCTCACAGTTCCCGTCCTGGAGCCTTCTGTCGATCTCTGGAAGTTGGTACGGAGTATAACACCCGAATTATGAAGAGTGGTAGAAACAAGGTGCTTATTATTAGTTCCTTCGGTTGGCTATATGGGCGAAGAGCACATGGCAGCGTGGCTGTGAGCGGCGGGTGGGATGGGGCAATAACATCTCGCATTGGAAAAATCACGATCCAGCAGTATCAAGACGTGACTCTTCTCGGTTCAGGGGTCCTTTTGTCCTGTTCTGTACCTAACGTATTCTCTATCTCGGTTCTCGGTTAAAGTAGCTCGACGTTGGATGTTATGTAAGTACGGAGTGGAAGAAACGTGTTTCCCCCCGCGAGTCGAGTTGGGTCGTGACAGCCCTGTATATGCACATTAGGAGGTACACAATGCCAAACTTCGGCTCCGATCCAGCAGTCTGGTAGATGTGGCTGTAGCAATGAGACCGACATCTCTACTGCCGGCTTATCAAATTGGGAAGAGCTGTTGAGTGTGGTTGACTGGCCCTGGTAGCCGATGAAATAATTTTGTGGCATTGGCCATGGTGATGGTTTCTAATTTCTCTTCTTACGATGTCGTGTCATGATGGAAACCAGAAATTCCGACTTTGGATAACCGCTGGAGTTTTACGTAGCAATGGGAGGGATGGCGGGACTGGTCAATGGTGTTCATCGGTTATCATCCCGGAACTAGACGTGCGCATGTGCGGCCGACGACAGCGGTGAATGACATTTGAGTCGTGTATGTATGTGCGAGCATGAATTGTAAACCCCGGTCCGAATGGGGCTAGTATCTAGGAGGGATTCATTGTGAGCCTACCTATATCACTGCAATGGCATCGGGGTGAGTTCCAAGAGACCCTAGATATCTTGTAGGGCTGAGCAGTTTGTTGCGGTGCTTCACCTAGAGCAATGCCTTTAATGGGGTATGGGACAACACACAGATAGAGATAGCAGATTACATTTAAGCGTCCGGTCCCAGTGGTCTGGTTCAGAGGCAAGGTTCTTGGACTGAACCCGACGGCTTGCCATCCACTGCCGGACCCCTGATCCAGTTGGTAATGGCGCATAGTCGGATAGTGGCCCGATATATTTCTCCTTTTGATCAAACCTTGACCGTCGTAATGGCCATGTAGCATTGGCAACTTGTCGAGGAAATCGCTGGCATTCCGATGTGACATTGGAAGAAGTGTGGTTAGGGGACTCGAGGGTTGGGTCGCTTAATGCGAAGCACGGTGTATATACCCAGCTGCTCGGGTCTACATCACCTTCTTAGCCGCGTGTCGATAATTCTGGCATATTGCGGCTAGTCATCTGTCCACATAGGTCAGCATCCTGAAGTTGAGGAACCATGCATTGTGTCTTGTGGTAGTAGTCGGCTTAGATACCGATCCAGGGGTACAGATCCGACGCAACAATTCATGGAATGCACCACATTGGAGTTTGGATGGAACAAGATTGGCTGCGTAGTCTGGACCTCATGATTCGTCACTCATTCACCAACATGTCGGTCTCTTTGTCTCGAGAGACAGATCTGGTATGTTTCTCCAATAGACAGCCAAGTGCCAAACAATGTGGTTGCATACACCTTCATGGAATCGTCTTGTCCTCGTTCCGTAATCCTCTGAGATGCCCTAGGAAAATGCATGTAACCCCCCAATACCTGCCCCCCTTTCCCACTACCCGGATTCCTCGTTGTCCACCTACCCTCCCATACCCGTCCGGTTCTCTTCTACACCCCCGGTCCCCGGCCCCCGATCCCACTCCCCATAGCATTGGCACTCGTACCCTTGAGCGCGTGATCGTTAGGGTTGGGCGCCGCCTCGTAGAGGATCTGCGACGGCGCGCGGCCGAGGGCCATCCACTCGCCCTTGAAGCCCAGGTAACTGAAGCGGGTGACGTCATCGTCGCCGTCGCCAAAGTTGTCCTCGAAGAAGAGCGTGAGGCGCGTGACCTTGCCGAACAAGGCGCGCTTGACGGGCAGCTCCTGGACGTCGCTCGTCTGGCTCAGCTCCAGGGTCTGGGTGGGCTGCAGCTCGCTCGCGGCGTCGAAGTCGACGTCGTCGCGGTTGATGAAGAGCTTGAGCGTCCGGGGCGCGTCGTCGGCGGGCGAGCTGCGCAGCAGGATCGAGTGCAGCTTGACCTGCCCCGTGAAGGGCACCTGGACGATGAGCTGCTCGTCGGCGTCGCTGGCGACCTCGGGTTCCGGGTCGAGGCGCTCAGCCCACGTCTTCTTCAGGACCTCTTTGCCCGACCCCGACGTCTCCTCGTTCAGCGTGTTGACGCCGTCGAAGTTGATGTGCTGATACAGGCTGTGCTGCAGGGCGGGCGTGATGTCGTCCGAGTGATCATGCTCGTCGCCGTGGCCGTGACCGCTGTGGTCGTGCTCATCGTGGCAATGGTGAGACATGTTGAATGATGAGAAACGAGTCGCTAGTAATCGTGTCAGATAAACGGCTTGATGAGGTTTGTAGTTTGTATAATGGGAAAGACTTACCTTTGACGTAAAAGTTGGTGATGTGATGTTGTCGGGTCTGGTTTGTTTAAAGTGTGGGAATTGAGAGTTGCCACTTCTTGTTCAACCGATGGATAATAAGCAAACTTGGGATTCTCGCTTTCCAACTTGTGTTTCCAGCACCAACTTGGTTCACCCAAGTTAGAGCAGCCGCAAGCCAGATCGGATTAACTAGGGAATACTTTACGATATTCATATTTTACCAATCTGCAATCTTTTGCCAAAGCCGTTGTTGATAATTGTGAGGGATTCCTTTTATAAAAGGCAATATCCTGGTGCTGTTTACATCCCTGACCTTAATTCTCAGTAGTTTGAGATACTCAAAATAGCAACACTTAGGAAGTCTCAGTACTCGTATTATGGCTTTCATGACTATCTTAACATCTCATGGCTCTCATAGCTACCATAGCCTCGTTTCTCAGCTATTCATTGCTCAACACGCGCATAGAAATTCCTTATGCTCCCTTATAATCGTACTTCAGCGCACCAAGCTCTTCCTCAGGATCGACACTCCCCATGACCATCTTGGCCAGCAGAACCACCGCGTACACTACAGCCGGCAGGTTCCCCAGTCCGACGTGCCCCCACTGCTGCGGCGCATGGGCCTTGGAGACGAAGCCCGTCAGGATCAGCACGCAGCAGAGCCCCGCGTTCAGGTACGGCATGAACACCTCGAGGGGCGACTTTCGTTGCATAACACCCAGCATCGCCGACGTACTACTGCTGTCCCTCCGTTTCGCAACATTTCCACCACCGCTCTGGCCCGAGATGCCCTTGACCCACCGATCCAGCGCCGGGATGCCTGTCTCGCCCGGCGGCAGCGCGTGCAGCATCCAGGCGGTGCTCCCGAGCGATGTCAGCGCCAGCATCGCGACCAGTGTGTTCAGTTTTCCCGGTTGGACCAGGCTGATGAGGTAGGGCACGGTCGAGAGGATGGGCAGGGCGAGTAGGAACAGCCGGAACTGGCTATTGCGCGCGCGGTTCTGGGCTGCTAGCGACTCGATCAGTTGCTCTTGTTCCTGCTCATCGAGAGCCTCTTGCTCTAGTAGCTCGTTCACGTCGTCATTGTCTGGGTGGACGAAAGTGCGGCGGAGGCGCGCCGCTGCTGCCGTTCGGTTCATCTTTGCTTTCTTTGTATTTGGTTTGTATGAATGATAGGATGGGACGGATGTTGGTCGCACGAGAAATGCCGGGTTCCGAGAGAAGCCTACAGAAGTAGTGACTTTTCTACTAGTATTATCGTGTCGACCAGAGGCCAATAAGGAGTTGTTAAGGTTGAACCCCCGAAGATGATGTGCCCTTAGGTTCTAGATGGCAAATGTGAATGCAAGACAGAGAGAGCTGCAAGCTACGAGCTATAAGCTATGAGCTGCCTGCACCTCCAATGCGGGCGGGCTGCTAGTGACGTAGCGGGGTCTTTTCTCAGGCAGCCAGGGTCCTACAGCGAGTGCCGACAGAAGCTACCCCTGCTGAATTGTTCGAATCGCAAAGGGCCGGCCGATCAGTAATGCCGACCCTCCGACCCATCGACCGTTTCTTTGGAGAGCTACCGACCAAAGTGGGATGATTGATGATCGCGAGCGCCCGATCCCAATTGAACAGTATATTCCGACTTGAAGCCTGCCAACCTGACTCTGCCTCTATTTGGACTATACACAGTTAATCACACAGCGAAAATGTTCTCAAGAACTGTGCGCCGGCGCGCGCTGCAGCTCGCTCTGCGCAACCCATCCACCACCACCACATCATCCACTACCGCAACATCCCGATTCCCTACCTCCATAATACAGCGCCGAACCCTGACCCGGGCCCCGAAACCCGGCGATGGCCCCTTGATGGAGCGCCGAGGCGACCGCGAACTACCCCGTACGCTTTAACCTTTGTTGATCTTTACTATCTATCTATCCCCTGCAAGGAGGAAGAAGAAAGAAGAGTTCAAAACCTTTGCGATCATGAACTCTACCACTAACACGGGCCCACCCCACAACCGCAGACGAAGACGACTACACCTTCCGCTGGGGCCGCAGCTTCCCCATCTTCGCCATCCTCATCACCATCTCCTCGCTCGCCATCTTCAACTACCAGAAGTCCTCGAGCCCCGTCGTGGCCTCGACGCTGTACGCCCTGCGGACCTCGCCCAAGGCCCGCGAGCTGCTGGGCGACGAGGTCTACTTCAAGCACCAGATCCCCTGGATCTCGGGCACCATGAACCAGCTGCAGGGCCGCGTCGACATCTCCTTCAAGGTCAAGGGCACCAAGACCGAGGCCGTCATGCGCTTCGCCAGCTTCCGCCCCGGCGCCAAGGCCATGTTCGAGACGACCGAGTGGAGCCTCCAGTTCCCCGACGGCCGCACCGTGGACCTGCTCGACGGCGCCGACCCCTTCAAGGGCCTGGTGGGCACGCCCATGACCGAGGAGGAGCGTGAGGAGGCGACGAGGGGATTCCGTCAGCAGCTCAAATAGAAGTAGGGGCGCACAGTCGACAGCCTGAGTGAGCGGGCCAGAGACAACAAGAACAAGTGAAAATTGTAACAATACGAATTCGGAGATCTTGTATATATCATGATGCAAAAAAGTTGTTCAATGATTCATATTCAGAGGCGGCTGAAAGGGGGTTCTCTATGACGAGATGCATACAACCCCCTATCTTGGGGGCGTCCTGGTTACGTGTACAACATGTATATAATACAGAAAGACATTCCCATATCTTGACATGTCTTCTTCCCTTCCTCCTTGCTTCCGCGTCCGCAAAGCGCCCAATTAAGCAGCAGTTGCCGTCTCGGTCGCAGTCGTAGGTGTAGCAGTCATTGTCGCCGCCATGGCCTCCCCTATCGTGCCCTCCTTCCTCGCCTCCTTGAGCTCCAGATGCCTTAAACGGGCCTGCTCCAGCTTGGTCTCGGCATCGGGGTTCCGCTCCATCAGAATCCGGCGGGCCTTGTCGATGAAGGTCTGGGCCGGGGGGTCCTTCTTGATGGCGTCGCTGATCTTGACGACGCAGCCCTTGGGGCCCGCGACGTGGCCCGAGACGACGACAATGCCCATCTCGTTGTCGACCTTGAGGACGCGCAGGTTCTGCACCGTCACGCGCTCGTTGCCCATGCGACCAGGCATCTTCTTGCCCGGGTGGACACGGGAACCGCCACCCTGCGAGGGACCTGTGGTACCGATGGTGCGGTGGTTCTTGGAGTTACCGTGCGAGGCGCCCTGACCGGCGAAGCCGTGACGCTTCATACCACCAGCAAATCCCATACCGCGGCTGTTGGAGCGCGCGTCGATGAACTGGCCCAGCTTGAACCAGTCCGGCTGCAGCTGCACGCCGACCGGCAGGAGCCCCTCCTCGGTGCGCACCTTGAACTCGGACAGGTGCCGCTTGGGCGCCATGCCCTTCGCCTCGTAGTAGCCCAGCTGGGGCGCCGTCACGTTGCCGGCGTTCTTGTGACCTAAGCCCAGCTGCACCGCCCAGTAGCCGTTCTTGGCCCGCGTTTTGGCCGCCACCACCTCGACCTGCTCCATCTGCAGGATCGTGCAGGGGGTCCGGAGCCCGCCGATGAACATGGCCGAGACGCCCTTCTTCACCGCGAGCACGCCCGTGCGCAGGGGCGTCGTCGCCTCCTTCCTCTTGAGCGCCGCGGCGGGACCGGCGGTCGGGGCGGGCAGGCCGGCGGAGACCTGGTTGAAGCGGGTGGGTCGCGAGCGCGAGGGCAGCGTCGACCAGCCGTACTTGACGCCGCGCTTGGCGGTCCGCGGCAGCAGGGCGTGGTGTTCTGTGAGCAGGATGCGGGTGGTGAGGACCGAGGCCGAGGCTGAGGCAGTCGTCGACGCCGACGACAGGCTAGCTGCCCAGCGGGCTGGCAGTCGTGGTGCCATTGTCGCTGGGGTGGGTTGTGTGTGGTCTCGCTTGCTGAGTGGTGGGTTCCTTTCGAGGCTCAGGACGAGTATTTTCCGTCCCTGTTTTGTTCAATTCGTATCGTCGTTGCTGTTACAGCTGCATTGCTGTTCGATATTTCTTCCCCCTTGCCGAATTGATGGGTGGTTGTCTTCTGGCTGGCTGGGAGCTTGAGCCTCGTGCCGTTTCGCTGGGTTGAGGTCGAATTGAAGGTTCGAAAAAAATCGGGCGGGCCACAGCTGCCAGCTCCCCCGGAATTTTACGGCGGGCGAAATTGACCACTACCGCACTTATCAGCCAGCAGAGAGTCCTTTGTAGAGAGAGCCTCACTCAGAAAACGTGCGCAACTTTTATCACCACTTCACCCGCAAAATTTTGCCATTTTTCAGATTGCGGTTGCTTTTCTAGATCGTGTCATTCCGCATCGCCCGACAAGATGGTTTACTACTTCACGTCGGCCGCCGTAACCCCGTCGGCATACGTCTACGTCGGCAAGGACAAATTTGAGAGTAAGTGAGCACAGTCCATCCCCCTCACCCGCCCAAGTAGGGCTTATACGATGACTTATACCCGAAGATCACTGACCTTTTGCGCGTAGACGAGGAACTGATTAAGCATGGCTGGGAGGAAGATGTCTGGTATGAATTACCACTCTAGATTGCCCTCAATTGATAATATATATGTACTGACCAGTAATTCCAGGGTATGAACAATACGCACGCACGCACTCCCCTGTCTTGCTCACCCTTTTCGGGAGTATCTGACATGAAACATCATGATGGTTAAATGCTTATGATGTGGCGCAACTAGTTCCACGCCGACAAGCTGTCCTCGGCGCATATCTACCTGCGCCTGCGCGAGGGCGAGACCTGGGACGCCATCCCGGAGCCGCTCCTGACGGACCTGGCGCAGCTGACCAAGGCCAACTCGATCGAGGGCAACAAGAAGGACAACGTGACCATCATCTACACGCCCTGGTCCAACCTCAAGAAGGACGGCAGCATGGCCGTCGGCCAAGTCAGTTTCAAGGACCCCCGCAAGGTCAAGCGCGTCCTCGTCGCCGAGCGCGAGAACGCCATCGTCAACCGCCTCAACAAGACCAAGGTCGAGAAGCACCCGGACCTGCGCCAGGAGAAGGAGGACCGCCAGAAGGAGCTGCGGAAGCGCGATAACTCGGCCCTGCAGGCCAGGGTAAGCTTACCCCCCCTTCCCCTTTTTGCTTTTTTAAAAATTGCATTTACTCGCTCGCTGCCCCTTATCTCCATACGTCACCCCAACGGGAGTTTAAAAGGTACCGGATATGCTAACCACTTGTCCACTCTTATAGAAGAAGGAAGAGGCACGCATCATGAAGGAGCGCGCTGAGAAGAAGTGGCAGAAGGAACACGCCTACGACGAGATCTTCTCCGAGGAGAACATGGCCCAGTCCAGCAACCAGGATCGTGGTTCAGACTGGGAGGATGACTTCATGTAGGCCTGTGCTAACTAGACCATATACCATCCCACCCTCAAAGAGAACAATACAGTAAAAACATTATACACCCAACATGTAAAAGATTTCGATTTATTGAGAAAGCCTTATTATAAGATAGGTTATCACCTAGTGACGAGCTCCCTGCTTGTCGTATAATACTCTCCCTAAACAGTCAACTGATTGGCCAAGCCAGTCTACTCAACTGGGTGTTTGATCAAACATCCAATTAGCTCGGCGATATAGACGTTATGTACGTTTTAATGCAATCGTATTAAAAATATCTCTGATCTATCTCATGCAGCATAATCTGTTGTACTAAACGTCAATCGACTCATTAAAACGTAAAACGCCATTGCTCTTAAGAATGCCGTCCACGCCCCTCGGCAGCGGGTCAGCGACTATCTCTTGGGGCTGCTCCGTCGACTTGTCAATAACCAAAGCCAGCCCGTTAGACTTGATGGCTTCCACCAGAGCAGGGACCATATCCTAGAAAGAGCAAGCATTGTTAGTGGATATGTAATTCGTAGCAACATGTAGAGTGGCACTAAAGTGATAAAACTTACAAGAAGGCGAGAGCAACATATCAAGCCCATGAAGTTGTTGTTCTGCGCGATCCGGACCACCTCCTTGATGGACGACGTCCGTCGCCCGCTGGCCTGGACTGGCACAGGCATCGCTTCTTCGTGTCCCAGGTCGTTACACAGGAAGACGGGGAAGTTCGGCTGCTTCCAGTTGAGCGTCGTGCAGAGCGTCGGGTTATACGAGCTGAAGACCACAGACCGCACGATATCAGGAGCTTGGACCTGTGCACGTTGGGATCGGGCGTGGTCGAAGACAACGGTCAAGATGGCGTCGACGAAGCTGTTCACGTCAATGGCTGGGCCTAGTCCAAGAACTCGCTCTTCCTCTTCCGAAGGATAGAGGATCTGCAGGTTGACATGCATCCCCTTAGGCAGCAGTGTCAGGGCCTCTTGTAACGAGATGCCAGCGGTGGCCAGTATGCGGTGTACATCAGCAATGTTCTCCAACGGTTGCGACGGCAATGTTGCAACATGGGCTCTGCTCGGGCTCTGCATAGTGACTGTGCAGAACTGTGCATAAGACAGGCGAGCTACGGGCACCTCGACTCCTCCACAGTTGATATGCCATCTGGGCCACAAGACAGGTACACCGTCACTCGTGTGCTGAACAAACAGCTGCACGAAATCCCCAGAAAGACTAGACCCTGTGACAAACGTATTAGGCTGTCGATCCACTTGACTAGTAGCCTTCCAGTAAGTCTCGAAATCAGTTATCTCAAGTGGCATGCCCTGGAATGGCTTTATGACTTGCACATTGAAGCTGATCTGGCCAATGGCGCGGAGTCGTGGATCGAATAGGGGTAGACAGCATCGTCCAGACCGGCCCAGAACCGCACGGAAAGTATTAGGCAGGGCCACGGTCTTTGCAATAACCTTGGCTCCGTAGGCAGGGAAGACATCGAAGTCAAGGGTGAAGGTTTCAAGATCCTCCACTTGGAAGGAAACAAGTCGCGTATCTTCCTGGAAGGGAAGGATGATGTTCTTAGGAATGAGATCTGAGGCTTTGGATGATATTGTAAGACGTGAAGCAGGATATTTGCTGTCCTGGAAGAAGACCAATGGCTGTTCTTTCAGCTGCTCGAAGCTGATTTGGACCACAGTCTTGGTGTCCAAGAAGTTGTGGCCATACCGTCGGAGAGGTATTATCGGAGGCGGGAGCTCGAGTACAGGGATAGCATCGACGTCGAGTGACATGGGCTCCGGCCCGGTACTCAGCATGGGCGCAAGATGGGCCTGCATACCGTTCGGAACTTTCTTCTTGCTCTTCTGGGCTTGCGACAGCAATTGCATGCATTCCAGATGGCCCTCCCACGCAGCATAGTACATGGCGGGAAGATCTTTCTCGTCGTGAATGTTCGCATCTGCACCAATGTCGAGCAACTCCCGCAAACAAGGGACATTGCCCTCGCTTGCAGCATGTACGAGAGGGGTCCATCCGTAGAGCTTGTCGATTTGGTCCAGGTCAGCGCCGTACTGCTTCAGAAGCATAAGCAGTTGAGGCGTTTGTCCAGATCGAGCTACTAGATGCTGCGGATACAGCCCCTCGGCGTCAGGCAAGATTTGAGCTCCATTCCGGAGAAGTAACTCGACAATTTCGAGAGATCCATGTTCACAGGCAAGATTGAGCGGTGCATGATCTGTGTCCGATTTGGGGTCCAGTCGGGAAGAAGTCGCCAGAAGTCGTTCAACACATGCCAGATGCCCGTGTATAATAGCGTGAATGAGCGGGGTGAAGTTGTCGTGGTCGATGAGGTCAATATTTGTCGGGTCGGCTGCAAACACTTACGTCAATAAATATTCAGTCATGAGAGACTTTTCATCCCCCCTTTCTAGCATACCTTGGAGGAGAGCGTCGAGCATGTCTAATCGTCCATGCATACTAGCATAATGCAATGGGACACGACCATACACATCCGTTCGATTTACAGCCACGTTACCAGAGAGACCGACGCCTAATACAAACGTGTTGCCGTATATCGTAGCTTGGTGTAGACAGTTCCGCTCATTGATGTCGTCCTCTGACTGGATGTCAACCAGTCCAGTCTCCAAAAGGAGCTCCAGCGATGCCCGTGGCGCTTCATGGATAGAAGCCAAAAATGTGCGCGTCACTCGTTCCATCAGAGACATGTCCGCAACGGGTGTTGTTTCCGCTGCACTTCTCATCCTAGTGAGGAGGTCCCGCAGCGAGTCGAGGTTGCCAGAAATGGCAGTGTCGAGTAGTAAGGAGTCTGCATCGCCCTCGTCGGTGCCTAGAAGATGCTGGCTGCTGATGATGTGTTCCGGCCGTTGTTCGAAGCTCACATTGTCGCCTTCTGCCCATGCTCCAAGCTCTTGCAAACTTGTCGTGGCCTGATCCGAGAGCTCGCTGATGACGGTGGCATTGAAGAAGGGTTGTACCTCCACAGCTCGGGAAAGGTAAAGCTCCTTCGTCTTAGATTTGGATGTCTTGTCCCATTTCTTCAGGATCTTGGAGAACGCAGTGCCGTTAATCTCGACAAACTGCTGTAGCTTGTTGAGGTCGTTGGCAAACTGCTGGAAGCCCTCTTGCAACGTTGCGAATTTTGTTGAGCTTCTCGAGACTCCTTGGCGAGACTGCAATACTCTCTTCTTGTCCAACAAAGTTTTCAGGCGAATTTTGAGCTGTAGATGGATAAGTATCATGTGGAGCTGGCGTCTATACTACACGCGTCACTCGGCTTACCTCGGCTTCTTTCTGCAGATAAAACACATTCACTTTTTCTAGTTCTCGTTCCTGACTTGCATCAGCGAGGTTCCGAAGGACGCTCATCATAAAGCAGGGTGTGATCCATCATACCAACTGGAAAAAGAACTTTGCCCTGTTCGCCTGCAAGGCGGACTGCGAGTCGATGGGCGTGGTAGGGCGGAGAGGGTCATTTTGAGCGGCAAGTTTGGGTGTGGCCGAGAGCTTCTTGATGAGCTGTAAAAGGATTGTTAGTGGCTGGCTCCCAGGGTTGAAGGGGGAGTTCTAGGGGCAGGTGGATCAGGCTTCCTCTGGTTCATCGAGCCCGGACTTGCTTTTCCTCGGTATAGTACCAGTCTGAACGCATGTAGGGACAGCCATCGAAACCAGAAGAATATCAGTGGTCACTTACCTTCTTGAGTGCCTTGTAGTTCACGAAACTGGCCGCGTACTCTGGAACTTCAAGCTGGCGCTTCTGAATTTGCTTACCGAACTTCCTAAAGCGGAATTAGTGACCCATGTTCGTAGAAAGAAAACCGTTGCAGCGAAGGAAATGAGTAAAACATAGCCGGGACGCCGTGACCAACCCAGGGTTCACTCACATTGTGGGATGTGTGAGCCAGCAGCAAGCCTGAGTAGGCTGCTTGCTTTGGTAGACGTCTTGGAATCGGCAGCAGTGGTAAGTATTTCAATGGGCAGGTTGCAACAGATTATCTGCACGGGTGACTGATGCAGGTTCAGTGACACCAACGCAGTACTTGGAAGTATTGGTATGGGTCCGTTCTCTTCCGCGGAGGCGGAGTTGCTTGCTTTCGCACCACGGAGGGTATGATGCTGACTGACGGTGCCTGAAACCGAGCCACTCAGTCTGTTGTCACGTATCTTGATCAGAAAAAAACCATCCAAAGTTCAATAGCAAGTTCACGAAGTGCAAAAGCAGAAAGGCACGTGGCGTCGACTGTTGGCGAGTAGAGGCTCACGGCCGAATACAGATATAGACGATGAATGGGGCCGAGACGGGATACCTGAAAAGGGTGCCCATGTGCCAGGCATGTCATGTGCCGGCCCATCTTACTATATCCATACTCGGAACATCCAAGCCAAGCAAACCAGTACCCAGCCCGATCCAGTTTAGTCCAGTAGAACGTGGGTTTTATCTTCCTTTTTGGACACACGCGAATAAGTTAGGAAACAGCAGGGTGGTTCTCATACCTTTAGATCAAATCTCACAATCTCTCGACAGATCTGTGCTGGCGGGGGAATCGATACAGCGAAGAGGAGCTTCGGAACCAGAACCAGAGCGACGCTTTTGACACTAACCTACACACGTCAGGTTAGGTACAGACCCATGCAGAAAGCTCGTTTGGGGCCTGAACAATGGAAGAAGAATGACGACAGCCACCTGGTAGGTGGGGGTCAGATGGGATACGTGACGACAGCACGGGTGGGAGGTATATTGCCGCATCCAGTTAAGAAGGTGCCGGCTGCGATGAGACCCTGGGAGACTGGGACTGGGACTGGGACTGGGACATGTTGTACTGCGGCTGCATACAGGGTCTTGTTTGATAGGCTCTCATGAAGGGGTTCGCAGATTAACGCGGGGGGTGGTGTGTGCCATGCTAGGCAGCCTGGCGTGTAGATGTATTCACGCCGTCCGGCCTCCGGCTAGGTAAATAAGAGATATCGGGAAGCTTGGGTACCTTACAGGGACAAATGGAGACGGGAGCAATACCAGCCAGGCTTATTAAGCTCCCTGTATTAGAAGCAGATTCGATTGGCGATGGCCGGGTAAGGGTGATTCAAAACGATGCTTGAAAGGGTAGGCAAGGTAAGGTAAGGTAAGGTAAGGTAAGGTAAGGTATGTATATCGGACCCTGAGTTGAGTGTTACTAGTCAGGTCGCTTAGAAGTTCCATGTTCCATACGCAGTACATACAGAGATAGATAGATGCCTGGAGGTGCCGTGCAAAGGAACGACAATTCTTCACAACAAACTTGCCGATTGCCCGCTTGAACTGATCCTTCACACTCCTCGAATATGAGCCAGGGGAACACTCAGGAGCACCCGACCTTTTAGAGTTGCGGAAAAGTTGTTTGAAGCTGGTAAGTCCAGATTCGATGGGTGGTGGGGTTGGTTGCTTGCGTAGGAGGGGGGCCCAAAAGCATAAATGGATGCTTCCAAAAAGTACCAGACGCAGTCAGGATTTGATGCAGCTGTGGGACAGGACAGAGGTAGGTAAGGTTGTTCTAGCCGCACTTCCAGCAAACACCATGAAAAGAACGACGTGATGAGAAGTCAAGTTTTCTTTTCTCTCTCTCTTTACTTGCGCAGAGTCAGGGCAAAAGGTGCTAAAGTGAGACCTTGCTCATCAGCCTCTCTTATCTGAGAGGCCCAATACACATTAGTTCTAACCTAAGTAGTTTCCTTCGATCCGATCTTGGCGACTATTTGCTCGTCATACACCATTGGAAGTTTTTTGGTTACTTGGTCTTTTTCCACTCACTCACAGCCAAACAAAAACGAGTAATTTCCCGAGCACCGCAGCACAGAACCCCTCAATTGGATTCTCAGCGCATCACAAGCTTGCTGGTTCGTGGAAGGTAGAAGACCAAAGACCATCAAATCTATACGTGCCCCGCTGTCCCACGAGATGTTGCGATTCGGGCGACGATGGCCAATCAAATGGGCTATAGAGAGAACGTGGTCGTTGACATTAGGCAAGGCTGAAAAAAATACAGGCAGACGGGACCCCTGTTCGCTGCAACGCCGCGCATGCGCATGCGTTTTCGGTGGATGGGAATGGATGGGTGGCTGAATGAGAGAGTCGAAAAATTGCGAGGCTATTCTACCAGCACCGAATTACGTCGTGCTGCTATTCCTATTCCAACTTAAGCGAACGTGCGCCTGCGCGCCCGATGCTACCTTAGCGCCATGCATAGCCGGATTATGTAACTTATTGCCAAGTATCGGTGCTGACATGCCGACTGCATGCAGCCACCCTTCCAACACCGAGCCTCAATGAGCTTGTCCCTTCCTGTATCGGACAGCACCGGGTACTGAGCTGTCGACTTTTGTTACTGCTCACGGCATAACTTCCAACCAGGTTGAGGACAAGTGGTGAGCTATGAGAGCGGAACACGACCGATCAGGGGGTGGCTGGTTTCCCATGTAGAGAACGTATAATCATCAAGTGATGCCTGGCAGCCATACTCCTCTCCCCAATTCTCCCCTCAATCTTGAGGCGATATAACCCCTAGGATCCCTAATTCAGACGCCCCCCAAAAGTCCATTTGGACTAACACCTCGCGCCATCAGGTGTCTTGAGACTCAAAGGCTCCGGTACGCAGGCGGCGACCCGTCCGAAATGGATATACCGTCAACTTTGCCACCGTCTATGTTCCCCAGCTCGATGTCTCCGGGCCTCCTCGTGGTCTCCTCCAACCCCGCATACCCAGCGTTCTGTTGACTGTCGCGCTGCTGCTCTTTGGCTGCCCTCCTCCCGGGTATCAGGGAGGAGAGCCTCACGCCCACGGTGTAGAGGATGAGCCCCAACCAATACAACTCCCAGAGCAGGCCACCGACTGCAAACAGGAACACCTTGCGCAGGCTACGGTTGTCGTACCGCGCGTTCAGCCACTTAATGAATTCCCGGTTGGCGGCGATGCGTGGCGCGATGAACAAAATCCACAGCAGGCCAAAGAAAAAATGCGAAAATAAAGCCGGAAAAAGTGTTGCTAAATATATGTCCGGATCACCAATCATCGTGAGCTGAGGTGTGAATAATAGGGAGAGAGTATGCGGGTGTGTTTGGCGCTGGATCCAGTGGCTCTCGCCTTACTCGACTGGAGCTCTTAACCACAGGTGATGCCTTTTGATTGGTATGCCGAGTATCGTACTCAGTGCCCGGTATTCTTTTGTTAAATAGACGACAGACAAACTTGGTATGCCACTGCGGAGGGGCAGGATGGTCAGCTTCTTCAGATTCAACTCTTGCTGGCAGTGTCTATGGCCGACCAAGAGTGTACTTACTGTGTGCAAATTCAGACATAATGTGACTATTTATATGTAAGTAGTTTGGTGGCAGCCTCCGAGCCTATTTTTTTCGTATAGTCATCTGCTGTGTGCAGACCATGGAAAACCTGCTCTAGAGGTCACCTGTGCTCTAGGTAAGCTCAGGTCATATTGTGATACCCCTTTTGGGTTCAGTATTTGCGGTGATTAGAGGCAAAATGTGTGGTATCAATATCAGTTGGCCACAGATATTGACACCTTAATAGATGGGACAAGGATGGGGACGGCGAGAACTAAGTTATGCAATGATAATGTAGAGGACCAGAAACAACCTTGCATATGTTTGCCACATCGTTGAACAACTGTCTGGGTATATACAGATATACGTACATATGTATTTACTAGGAACCGACACAGTTTTGCTCCAATTAGCGCCAGAATAAGATCCCAACATGTCGAAACTCTACATCAGAAACCTCCCTTCCGCTTAGGTTTCTTCTTCGGCCTGTCCGACCCGGATCTTGCACCAAATGCGCCAGGGAGGGGCTGTGACATGCTGACGGCCGAAGGCCGGACTGTCGCATTGGGAGGCTGCAAGGACTCCTGTAACGGCTGGCTGACCTGACTGGCCTGGCTGCTGAAGAACTTCGTCGCATCGGGAACTGGCTGGGTAGACCGGAAGGACCTAGCTTTCCGTTTCCGCTCCTGCTCCGCCTCCCACTCGAGCCGGAGCAAGGCCTCGCCTCTCTTGCGCTTCGTTGCTTGCTTAGTCTGTTGTTTTGCCCTCCGCACCATGCCTTCTGTGACCTCAGTGTTGATGTCCACGCTCCAAACGTGATCCGTAGGGTTATGGCCCACTACCCAAGTCGATGTCCGTTGGGCGGGCTTCGGGAGTGTCCGTTTCCCACTTCCTGTGTAGGCTCTGACCAGAGCCATCGCGCGATCCTCTCCACTAACAGTCTCTGCCTCGACTTGTTCAACTGGCGCAGAAGACATGGGTGTAGCTGATCTGCTACTCATTTGACTGTCAAGAAGCATGCCTGATCGGCTACTCATTTGGCTGTCAAAGACCATGTTATCTCCTACTGCAGGCAAAGAGCGAATATCTTGTGATTGTGATGCAGGTTCGGATACCTCGAACGCAACGCTATCCCGGAACATCATCCCAAACAGTGACAAGAAGCTCTCACATGCCATGCTTCGCAGCAGAATCGGCGTCATACCGTGCTCAATGCTGTAGGGGTTCCTGCCTTCGACAAAACTGGTGAGCTCGGAAGATATATCAAGAAGACTGCGTTCTTGCTCCGGCCTCGCTGCTTGACTTGGCTGGGCTATATTCGTAATCTGCAGGCCAGGGTTTGTACGTTTCAATCCTTCGATTTCTGCCTCCCAATCCCTGCTTGCTTCCTCAAGGTCCGAGGGGTATTTCACTTCCTGTACAAATTGAAATCTTTTCGCGACAAAAGTTAGAACGGATCGGAGCACGGTTGTGGTGTGAAACTTACAGTGTCTTCAGGGGTAGCATATTGGTCCCGATTGCTTCTTGAGCGGCAGCGTAAACAGGGTCGAACGGAGCTGCGCCATAAATTTCCATATCGACATCTTTGCTATCATACATGTGTAGCAGGTCGAGCGAGGTTTGTTGCAGGAGTTCATGAAACTGCTTCACGTGCCGACGCATCATCTCTCTGGGCGGTGAAGGCTTCACATCATTGCCAGCAGCAATTTGGAGACCTTCTATTCTATAGCGGAACTCCTCAAGAGCGTCAGGAACAATGAATCGCTCAGCTAGAGAACGTATAATAGTTCGCTGTCGCTGATTTTTTGGGATCAGATCGCTAGCACCCTCAACTGGGGCTAATCTAGGAAGTGAACTTGACTCGGAACTCAGACCAAGTGCGCTATTCAGGCTCAGGTCGGTACCAATGAAGAATATTTGATAGTACCGTCTGGCCAGAGAAGCAAATAAGCGATCTTCAGTCGTTAGTGTGGCATTCCGACGGGGTGCAGTAAGTACAGGACTCAAGCAGAGCGTCTGCAACCGGAGGTTGTTCTTCCTTGGCCCATTGAGGATCAGCCTGTCACGGTGGCATGCGACTCTTTCAGGTGAACTCCTTGACTTGGTAAAGCAAAACACGTCAACCCAGTTGTGTCTTTTGGAGTATACATGTACCAGGGACGCGCGTTGGTTCGTTGAACAGGGACCCGGTGAAACAGTGAGTCGCAGGTCAGGAGGTATTGCGTCTCTCATATGCCGCGTGGAATGGAGGATTCGTGCTTTCTTCACGACATTGCTGGAAAAGGGAGGGTCATGGGCAGAGAACAAGCCACACATGAACAATGTTGTCGTAGTGATAACAAAGAAGTAGCGCGAATCGCCAGAGTCGACATGAACATCAAGGATGCAGTTGTCAGGCCCTTCAGCTAGGAGGGGAAGATCCGGCAGGAAAGTGTCAGAGTTGAGGTCCAGGATGCGAAGTGATGCCTGATTGCACAGCAGTAATGTAGATGAACGCTCGAGGGGAGGGTACGCCGGCCGTGCTTGCTCTTCAAAGCCTTCTTCGTCTTCTTCAGCACTGTCGAGATCGTCCACTAGATTCCCAATCCAACATACTCGATGCCATTGCGGCTCAGCCGACGGCTTCCGGGCTATAGTCTTTCGCACACCCTTCCGAATGCTACCACACTTGACCAGGCTTTTCTTGGGCCGCTTGTTGACTCTGGATCGCGTACCGTTGATATCCCAGACAGTCCATTGACCTCCCTCGTCGATGATGGCCAACTGAAGGGGTTGAGATTTGATCCCAGGGTTGAAGGATACATCCGAATGGGAATCACAGCCAGTTTGATGCTTCGGCACGGTGAACAACAAATTAGGGTTCACATGGGAGGCCGCGTATGATCCATCACCGGAGAAGGTCTCGGACACGACTGGAGCCTTCTGGTATTCTGGCCGAAACACACTTGTGCCAGTGTGTCGCTGTACAAGCAGCCATCGTACAGGCTCGTACCTTCTGAGGTTGACAACGGTCTTGATGCGAAGAATGACACCGGTTTCCTGTGTCCAAAACGCCTCTTGGGGCTCGTTCTGACCCAGTAAGTGGAAAAGGGTTGCGCCGTTGCCATTGTGCGCCCATCCTTCGAGTCTCGGCCTAACAAATCGAAGTACATCGCTCGCAGATCCGGCAGCCATGGCGATAAGTGGGACTCCCTGTACGGCTGTGGCACTTCGCATGTCCGACATCTCTCCAATAGCAAGCTGCGTCGATTGGCAATAAGCTCTTTCGCCGGTGTTTCGACGAGATATCTCGGGGACAAGTATACTCCCCAGTATATCATTGCCCAGTGCAGCCTCTGGGTGGTTCTTCAGCAGCCATTTCTTCTGCTGTTGCGCAACATGCCACTTCCGTCCCGCAGCCGATGCGTCTACATGATGTGATCCGGAAAACCACTCCTGCGCAGGAGTGATTGTCACAAATCTGGGAGCTGTGATCTCATTAGTTGACGCCTCCTATGAACGATATTGGGGTGCAGAGAGATACTCACCATTAGAGCTATGATTTCTTCCAGACTGGCAGCCCCATTCTTCCGCCTGTTGGTCTCCAGAATAGGAGAGAAAATCCAGACGTCCTGGGTCGCCAAGTGAAGAACTTTGAAGACGCCGTTCAGCCATCCGGCTCGCCCAGGTCAAATTTCCGCTCTACTATCAATCGATTATGACGGTACATACTACGAGACAGCCAGAGGCGAGAAACAAGAAAATGGGCACGACCGCGGAAAGGGGGAATGGACGTCACAATATGTAGGCCAGCCAGTTGGGCTTCGGGAAGGAAAAGAAAGCAATGTCCGTGCAAAGACGGCTCAAACACGCAAAGGTCGACGATGAATGTAATTTTTAGGTGATAGGCTTCAAGCCTTTAAAGGGAATAAGCAAAGTTCTGACAGGGTCCACTGGCGACTGCACGCTGGCTAATGCTATAACTCTGTACCCCACAGTGCGCTTTCTACCCCTGCCCCCAGCAACGCCATTAGGTAGGCCATTGGGACAGCCCACGTAAACAAAGCTTGACTTTTGAAGCATCAATGCGAATTCTCAGCCCAACCCCGGTCAACAGCCAACAGCCCGCATTAGATCATCACGACGCCGTCGCATCAATCCATACCCTACTCGCATCGCCGAAATAGACAATACCGTATATCCCAATGAGTCGCAATCGCTTTAGAAGCTCGCAGCAAGACACCATGGCGTCCGTGTTCGAACCGTCCATGTCGTCGAGCATCAGCCGTCAACCGCCAATGTCGGCCACGGCGCCGTCCATGGCCGACTCGCTTCCAAGTATCAATTTCGGCTTCGACGACCTGCGCGACCGCATGGCCAAGTTCAGCGCAAGATTCGACACCTTTATCGAGCTGGGCCGGAAGCGCGTCCTGGAAGAGCGCAACCAATTTCGCATGAACGTCGCAGAACTACAAGGTTCGTTCACAAGACAGCAGCGCGGGCTACTACATTGCACCCGCGCGCACATTATATGATTTCTACTTGCAGTCATTTCTAACCAAGGAAATTCAATACAGAGGACCAACGGATGAAGAAGAAGGACATGGAGATCCTTCAGCTCAAGACCAACACACACCAACAGACCATCTCCAAGGAGGCAGCCGAGACGCGGGAGATGCAGGCGGCGATTGTGTCCCTTACGCAGCAGCGAGACAAGAACGCAGCGCAGCGCGATACACTGAAGCGGCAGATCACGGAGACACAGGCGGAGATCGATGCCCGACTGGCGGCGCAGAGGGCGCATGCTGCGCGCATCGAAGCGCAGGCGCGGTTCAACGTGCCAGAACTCGACTTCTGGATCTCCAACCTGTGTCTCAAAATCGAGGGTGCCGGGCAGACGGACCGCCTCAAATTCGTGTACACCCACATCGACGACCGCGACTGGGAGCGCGAGGCTTGGTTTGAGCTGTCCACATCGTCGCGCGATTACGACGTCCGGCACTGCCGGCCTAAATTGGAGCGCGAGAAGGTTGATAGGGTGCTTGAGAAGGTCAACGAGACGAGGGAACTGGCAACCCTACTAAAGGGGATGCGGGAGCTGTTTGTCGAGGCTGTGAAGTCTTAAAAGAAAGAATTCGCGTACGATTTGAGATACCTACTACGATTTAATGAGAAACGATAACCACTTCACAAACTTGGTCTATTTGAACTTTTTCAGTTTATACAGCGCCAACAAGAATTTATCTAATATTCAACTACTCCTGCACACCTTACTAGGTAGTTTCTCTTACTCAGTAGAACCTGAACTCTACGGAATTAACACTCGAAGTTCTCGTATCGTCTTAGAATCCTTCATGTTGCCTACTATGTTGTCATGTGAAAACAATAGAGAACCTGATGCTCCAACAATCGCCTGTCGAATTACGACCCTGAGAACCGTCAACTTGCGGAGAAGAAGAGGTAAAATTATTGCTATATCTCTATAGTAGTAGGGTACAGAAAATGATCATATCTAGTTTAAAGCTGTTGCTGGGTCTCTGGAAGAAGAAACCTGAAAAGAAGTAAGGGGAGATGCAGGCAATATCGCTTGCGAAAAGCTAGGTGGGCGGCTGGTCCCAGCTGCGATTTACAAGCACCCGGGTTCCACGCGCAAGCCGCCCCTACAGCAACCTCTCTACGCGTTTACATCAACGACAACTTATATCAGACCTTGGGCCACGATAAAAAGCCGCCACAACAACTTCCATAGCCCAATTGAGTGTGCATACACTCTCCGCCAAAGATTTAAACATGCCTCCCGCAACAGGCACCCATGAGAGCGAGAAACAAGCCGCCGCCCAACAGGCTGTGGACATTCTACATGAGATCTCCACCATTCTGGTAAGCTCTTCTTCGCCCCGAGCTCTTATCGGATTGCCTTTCTGGAAAGAGAGAGAGCTGTTACTGACTGACTGGTCGTATGTAGAACTGTCATCTGGACCGTAGAACGCTGTCCTGCTGTATCTCCATGATCGAGAACGGAGTTAACCCGGAGGCGCTTGCAGTAAGTGGCCTGCCTGGCCCTGAGTTTTCAGAACCATTTATGATCACCACCAACGAACGCCCTTCCCCTAGATATGAGGATCGTGGTCTGTAACATTTCTGACCTCTGTTTTCCTTTTAGGCCGTCGTACAATTTCTGCGCAAGGAGGCCCAGAAGGAGAAGTTCAGGGCCCAGGATGCGGAGCGGGACGCTCGGGCCGGATGAGAGAAAGTCAACTAACTGCCGAAGGAGGTGATGTATGCCTTCTTCGGCAGCCCGGCTTTTACACATCATCTTTGTTTCATGAATCTTATGATGGATGGAGTTTGGTTTCTTGTCGGCGTTTTTTTTTCTACGGTGTCACTTTTGACAATGGCGTTCTCTTGAGAGCCGGGAATCCGCAACTTGCAATGATAGGGCACTACTTTGGTCCGTTAAGCATAAATGAATCATATCCCATACAGCTTGCGTGATGCCGTTTCGCGTCCCATTCGGTCTATTCATTCGACGAAACAACTACATATGTATGTAGATGGAGAACTTGCAACTCCACCATATTCGTATGTATGCGCAAACTAGCTGGTTGATCTGTGCAAGCCGGGGCGGTTTCCATCGTGTCGAGTGAGGATAGTCATTCGGGTCAGTGATCTGATAGGGGGGTCCCCGGTTTTGGTATGTAGCAACCATGCTTTTTCTCTCAGGTACACACATTGATGCATAGCTATGCACCTGTCCTACCCGTATCCTCGTTATTTGACCTTGGGGGTGGTTCTACCTTCCAGCATGTCGACCTGCTCTGCACTCCAAACACCACTGGCCGGCGTCCTTCACCAACACTGAGCACAGGCACTGGCAACAGCAACGATGTGACTGCAGTCGGTAATCTGTGGTGAGATCTCCCTTGTTGCCCTCCTGGTCACAGTCACTTCGGGGGCGTTCGGTTTCTTGGGAGGTTAGCTCGCTAGGAGCGGTAATGGTGTGGTGGTGGCTGGATGGGTTGGCCATCGTGGGTTGAGTTTTGTCTTGTCTAGGGTTGGGGTGATAGGCAGTTTTCTCTGAAGGAAGAGGTATGGTATCCGAATAAATGGACGGAAAGAAAGAGATGGGGGCGATGATTGTAAATAAATGTGTTCAAAATGTTGCGGTGCCCTGCGTTTTCGCTGTTTGATACCCCCCAGCTTTGCCTGAGTTACTCACGTCAATTAGATGAGCAATGGATTGAGCAAGGCTCAGTCATTCCTAGGGATTTACACTACAGCAAACATCAAATAGTATCCCACCAAGAAGTAAGGTATGCTCTGTATTCGCTAATAGATAGGTCTGAGGAGAGAGTCAAGACCAAGCGCACTTGCCCGTCTCGTGGCTTCCCATTTTGCCGTCCTGGTAGGTGATCCTATCAGACAAGCTCATGTCGTTAGAGACTTGTCTCCTGAACATATAACACTCATCTAATGGTCTGATTAGATGAGGTACTTGAAGCCTCGTATCGCCTTGCTGCTTGAATTTTGTTCGGCGCTCGAATCGTTCGTATCTCATTTGCGCCCAGTAGACTCCTTGAACATGCAAGACCTTAAACCCCAGTAAACAGTTGTCCCAAGACCAAATAGACTCGCTGATGCATTGCACTTCTCCGAACACCTTTCCCGTTATCATGCTCTTCTGTTGATCAAATCGTTCATCCAATGGTACTATCGATGCCCGAAAAGACTAATTTCTTCCTCGTCATCTTCGTCGTCTTCTTCCATATCCTCATCAACGGAGGACAAGGATTCGCCATCAGACTCGGATTCGCCATCCTCGTCATTGGATTTTATGCTCCGTGGTACTCGGCTCCAGAACCCTATAAAGTCCCCAGCTTCATCGTCCGAATCGTCCGCGCTCGAGTGCTGTAATCCTGAGCGTATGGTCCGCTCGGCAGCATGGGAGGGGGAGACCGACCTGACCAGTCTTTCCTGTAGCACGAAAGAGCCAAGGTCGCGGGGATTCGCACCGGAATTATCAATGCCGTGGTCTAAGACATTTGAGGAATGCCGGCGCCTCCTTGGTATATCGCGAGGAGCCAGGTTTTGGGACGCGCTGGTAGATGGGTCTTCGCTCTGAGGCTCTGAAGATTGTGGTGTCGTTGTGCTGGTACTGCTGACTCCGGTGAGGCCTTGCCCGCTGTCAACTCCTAGAATTTGGAGCTCAGATGTGTTGTAAGAACGGCACACAGCGCATTTCAAGCCGAGCCAATGATACTCTGTTGTCGTCTTTGCAGAACAGTCGTTGCATAGTACAACAGCTCGCGTATCCTTAAATTTCTCTGGCATTGGTTGCATTTGGATAGCTATATCCAAATTTCGAAATTGCGTTTCCATGTTGACAACGCTCTTGCTGCATATCGGACACTTATATGCAGATTTGATATGCTCTTCGTAGCAGCCTCGGTGCATTGCGTGTCCACACCTCATGAAGCACACAGGCTTGGGTGAATTGAACATATAGTCGCTACAGATCGGGCAATCGCAATCCAGAGACCGCTCTATGCACCTGTGGTCGTTTTCTAGATTGATTGCCAAGCAAGCACAGCATTTCTAGAGATTCAATCAGTCAGAGTCTATGTGGATTTCCAGTCCAGCACTTACCTTGCAGTGGAAGAAATCTTTCCCAAGTCCTCTGCCGATCCTGCAGATGCCGCAATCGCCGCAATGGTAGATAGACTTGTCCGCGTCGTTGTTCCATAGTTTGCAGGTCGAGCAATAGTACAAGGCAGCAGATTCTGCACAAACTATGCAGACTTCGCCAGCTTTCTGAGCCGTCTTGCAGAACATGCAGAGCATGTTCTTGGTGTCTTTGGCAATCATCGCATGGTCTTCAACTTTGTCGTGGCAGAATCGACATACATACCACCGGCTACATGTGGAACATTGGGATTTTACGTTTCTCTTGTAGTGCTCGCAGCCAAGTGCTCGGTATTGACCATCGGCCTCGCCTTCTTTCAGAGGAGCGAACATGATCTTGACATCCGCATCTGTGAGAGTGAACTTCTCGGTGGCCCGTGTTTCGCCAAGGTTACCTTGCCAGAACTTGAATGAATCTAGCACCCCCTGTGGCGATTGCGCCTGCTCCCAGCTCACACCGCTCGAAGGCGTGAGTGGTCGGGTTGCCTGGGTCACGATTTGCGACTTGGTGTAGCCTTCTATTAGCAACTCGTGCATGAGTCGTGCCCGCTCGGGTGCGGGTATGCTTTTGCTCTGAATTTCGAGTATCCGTTTCCTCAGAGCACCCATGCCATCGTCTTCAGGCAGGGCCTTCCGCGGGTTGGGTACGGCCGATGCCACCGTGGCGACTTCTTCGGACTGTGGTATACTGGCGTTTGAGGTGGACGAGTGCCCTGGGTCTGATGGTTCAGCATTAGGGGGCGACATGTTTTGCTGCGAGCCCATAGCTGCGATAGCCTGTAGGGAGTCGGATGCAACATTATGTGATATGGTTGACCCGGGTTGTCGTCGATATCTGATTGACTCGAGAACTTCGCTATCCATGATGGGGGTTATGGAGCTTCGTGACGAAGGAGGTTGTGACGCGCTGTCGTCTCCGTCATCTCTAAAGTACGAGTCCTCCTCTGTTTCGGAAATCACATCCTCTCGACTGGATGGACGTCCTGCTTCCTTGCGGGTCGGTTTGGGCGAGGTGCGTGGTTCGGGTTCGCTCGAGAGACTGGAGAAGGAGAAACGTCGGACTTGTCGCAGGGCCGGGCCGATGATGAAGTCGTTGACCATGGACGACATTGCAGGGCGGCGTGCAGCCAAGCAGCAGCAGGGCAGCGGACAGCTCGGCAGTGACTGGAGGGGTTGGGCAATGCTACTTATGCAAGGTCGGATGAAATGATCGGTAGTGGAAAGTGGGTAGGTCGTCACGCCATGTATGTATGTATGTGTATGTATGTGTATGTATGTATGTAGTTGGCTCAGGATGAGGAAGAAAAGGATATATTACAGCAGCTCAGGTGAGACAAGACTTTAAATAATACTGATCGACTTCTGGCGGACAATACACCATGTCGAATAAGGAGGTATCCGCTGGCACGCAATCACATGCAAGCCGTCGTGTCTGTTTTTCCTCGAGACAAATAAAAATCGAAAGAAGTGTTGTATGATCTTTAAGGAGTACGGTACGGTACAGTAGTGGCGGACGATTAAAGGAACGATCCCGGTTGACGATGACATGTTGCGTGGGGATCGATTGCTCGATTCGTACGGTACTTTAGCTGTGTGCTACGATACCGCCCGCAACTGGATCCCTCCCAGACCTCCTTAGAGAAAAAGCGGCGCTACACTCGACGCTAGAAGGACGAGGCCTGAAGCTCCAGTAGAAGCTCTGCAGCGCTACTCTGCAGCGGCCTGGCAGCACCGACAGCCAAAACACCCGTAGCCTGCCCGTGCACTCTCAGCCCGGAAACTGGGACCGACCACAAAGGAACAAAAAGCTTGGGGTGTGCTATTCTCGTCAGTCAAAGCTGATCACCAAACAACCCGAATACGGAATTCCGGCGTAGCAATTGGCATCTCGCTACTACCGTACCTAACCTAACGGACAAAACAAGAAACCCAAGCCCAGCTCATGTACGTAGTACCTACTCGAGGTATGCAGCCATCTGCTTGAATGAGCCTGAGCACTTGCACCAAAGGGCATCGCACTTATCTGGGAATATTACACATTTACTCGGCATTGCACTCATCTTGACGGCCATACTCATCATCTCATGACCATGGCAAACCTCGAGGTTATCCATGCCTACCGGCACCTTTATAGGGGGCTCTTGCATGCAGTGCAGTTCTCCAAACCAGCTCGCTATGTGGCCCGCCACCAGCTCAGAACCGCCTTCGAAGAGAGTGGCGCTACCTTTGACGCCAAAAGTGTGGCCAACACGATAGGTTTCCTCGACGCGGCTGCCAGGTCACGAGGTCCTGAACACAAAGTGCTAAAGAATCTTTTAATGATTGCTTACTTCCGGCTTTACGGGCATCGTCCAAGTTGGAAACATGTAAAGCTCGACACCCAGATGAGGAGGAAGGAGTTAGTAATCGTAAACCCCCGAGATTCCTGCTGAGCTTCTACTGACCAAATGTAGAACCGAATTTGCAAAACATGCCCGTGAAACAGCATACAAGCACTACGACATGACGATTGCTATGCTGAATAAATCCATGGGTCTTTGCCTGCGGTAACAAGCGCTTTCTTTTATCCGCAGCAGCTGCAATATCTTTCCGGCGGCGGCTATGTGACAAGTTCATGTGCCATCGATAACCTTGCTTTTTCCCCCCAGTATGGGCAGGCTGGTCGACCACAACTACGAAGTCGCAAATCAGCTTATGTGGATCGACCCGCGGCACTCAAAAGTGAGACTTTTGCATGCAGGTACGCATGGTCCTGCAAGCTGAGGTCTGGCTACGAACGCTATTGCTGCGACACAAAAGATGCGGTACACAGGCAGCGAAGAGCAAAGACGCCTCAGTTACCAGTCGACTCCTTTCCCTCGTAGCATTGGGCTGTTGGGCCTCAACGACTAGGGAAATTCAGATTGGGCAGACGGTTGTTCCAAGCAGCATACGCAAATCGGGAGCAGAAGACAGCAAGCGAACAACAAACCCCAGGGTTTAGTTATTGCGGCTATGGCAACGGATTAATTCCTCTGACCGGTTTGGGCTCATCAAGCCGGCACGGTTTCATGGGACATCTTGCACCATCTACAAACTCCTACACGTACGTACGGGTGGCTTCAAGGCATACAGAAGCTTACTTTTTGATTTGCTGGACGTTGGCTCTGCCGCTAATAAGCGGCAGCGATCCTAATTGAGGCGTATCACGCCTAATGACGTTGATTGGGCATGGGACCAATGGTTGATGGGCAGTCGCGTGTGCTTCTAAAGGCACTCTTATGCGAGGCTCACATGTTTGCCAAGTTACAGAGTAATGTTAGTGCTCGGAATAGGAGGTTTCGCACCTTGTGATACTGCAAACCAGCTCACACAGGTATGCATGCATTTATCTGGTGGTGCTTGGGATAGTGTCCACAGCCATCTAGATCCTGTAGAAGCCGGGATGGAAGCCGGAATCTACGGAGCAAGAAGCAGTGTATTGAAACAGTAATATGGGGTAAACTACATGCGCGTAGAGCTAGCAGAAGCCGTTAATAGCATACGGACGGATTCGATAATCGCACGGGTTTCACTTCCGTCAACTACCGCGTTCCCGATCAGACTGTCGATAGGCTTGTCCAATGGCTGCGGCTGTCTGCTTGTCTGTTCTGAAGCCCCATTTGGTCGGCGTTACTTGCCCACATGCCTAACGAGGTAGCACAGCGAGCCCGTCCATTCAGAGCCGCTGGTCAGCCATCCGCAGTGGAGCCATTTAGCAGCTGTACGACCCAAGGCCACCCCGCCTGCCTGCGGCACCATTACGGCCAAGAATTCCAGACTTGAAGGTTCAATGTTGATGGGAGTTGGGGACCTCAGTGCTGCTGTATCTGTAGGGGTGCTGCTGGCTGTGTGTGAAGATGTGTGTGCAAGGTACCTCCATACCTACATTGATGTAGCTGCATACATGTAGCATGGACACACAACACACAGCGGGATGAGGAAATGGGCAGACCAGCGAACGAACGACTTTCAGAACATTTCGACGGATCATCATCCAATATTCATGTATATTTGCTTTTTAGTCCCGTCTGAGGTATCGATGTGACATGCAGGAAGCTGGATCCGAATATTGCAGTGCGTCCGTCGAGCAGCATAGCATGTAAGTCGGCCGAAGTACATATTAAGACCTGGGCTTGAGCCCACTCCATCTCGATGCTACCTCTCTCGCGCCCTTTCTCAGCAGCTCTCTGGCTCTCTGGCTCTCGCTGTCTCAATTACGGGCTACCTGAACCACTAAAACAACCAGTTACGAACTAACACCCCTAACACCCCTAACAACCCCAAGTACCGTAGTTGTTCCCATTTGGATAACCCCGCAAATACCGTCGAACTTTCCACGTTGGGGCTTCCTTCTTGAGTCAGTCAACTCCAATTGGCCCTACCACTGCGTCCAGCATCTCACTCCGTCTGGCTATGATCTGAGCTCCCACCTTATTGCAGCACTATCACAGTAGTCCCTTTGTGTCCAACTTGGGGACAAGATCGAATTTACCTATATCCTTCTCACGCCGTTCAGCGACCCCGCATCTATCCTTCTCTCTTTCCATATCCAATCGTCATTCACCACCAGACTACTCGACAACTACATCTTGATGGCACAGCTCTTGCGGGCCGTCACCATTAAAGTATCGCGACCTCGCTGATGACTCTGGTCCTCTACTCGAGGCCACTGTCTGAAGCTCCCGCAGTATACTTCACAGTGTGCTGCTGCTAAATTCAAACCACCACACAAGTGAAGAACCTGACTTTTTGGAGGATCCTCGAGGGGAAGAGCGTCTGCCGCGAAAGAGAGCCATGCCAGTTGAAGTCAAGTTCCAAGATGTCACCAGCGAACAGCTTCGGGCCCGGACCATGCCTCCTCAGCTCAGTGGAAACAACACCAGCAACGAGAAGCAACGGAGGTGGATAAAACGGTACCGGACTGAAGTCTCTGCGAGCTCCGCCAGCGTTCTATCGACCATCACAGCCTTCCCTCTCGACAGCGTGAAAACGCGTCTCCAAACCTACCCCTACAATGGCTTTCTACATTGTGTTCGTTCGACATATCAGTCTGAAGGTGTTCGTGGCTTTTTCCGAGGTAAGACAAGATAGCAACTGCTTTCTCCTGGCACGATACCAGTGCTCCCCGGACACATCGCACGACTGCTGTGTTACACAAAGTGGTGCCGTGGCTAATGATCTATGAACAGGTGTGACGGCTCCCTTAGCCAGTGTAACCCTCGTACGAACCGTGTCTTTTTCGATATACCAACGCTCCAAATACGTTTACTCGGACTGGATGGGGAAAAACTTTGGCTTCTGCCCGCTGGAGCATGTCAACAAGAACGGCGCATACCCGACGCTGGGCACCGTTGCCTGCTTTGGTGCTGCCGGTGTGACTGCCGGATCTGGCATTACATTCATTGCTTGTGAGTGGACATGGTAGAGACACTCTGCGTTCTCCTGACCGGCTGCTGACTATATTCGTCCTGCTAGGTCCATTCGAGCTCACCAAGCTCAGCGCTCAGGTGTCTGTACTCATGGCCAATCAGAAGAATGTGGATCCCCAGCGACAAGCGATTGCTATGAGCTATCACAACAAGGGGACAATCCAAACCCTGCGCAACATTGTCAAGCACCGCGGTTTCAGCGGCATGTACACCGGCTTGAACCTTCATCTAAGTAAGTGTCCCAAAGTCCGGCCAAAATACAGGCGATGGGATTCTAACAGCTATCGCCAGTGAGGGATTCGCTGGGTACCGGCATCTATTTTGCAACATATGAGAGCAGCAAACAGCTTCTGACAACCTTCAGCGGCACAAACGCTCACAAGAATCCCGTTGCAGTATTGGTTGCCGGAGGTCTTTGCGGCATTGTCTCCTGGGCCCTGATATGTGGGTCACCTTACCCCCCCCCCTCCCCCCCTTTTCTCTCCCCTTGGCTGAGGGACTTGAAGTTCCATTGTGGTGGAGTAATGTCTGAAACGAAACAAGATATCCAAGAACAACAACTGACCGCTTGACTATATTTAGACCCTATCGACTCGGTCAAGAGTATTTATCAACGTAATGCTTTGATGTACTCGAAAGGCCAAACGGTACCCATCCCGAAGATCCAGTTCTTTAGGCGGGACATGTACCGGGGCCTAGGCGTCTCGATGGGCCGGTCCGCCGCGGTCAACGCCGTCTTTTTCTCGGCGTTTGAGATGTTCAAGAAGAAGATCAATCTTATGAAAGATTATGATGACGAACGACAGATGTGATGGATATTCTCCCATCCCTGCTATGCCGATGCTAGGGCTGGCCATGCAGCGCGATTGTTGAGACATTGACACACCATACTTTGACAACTACATTAGCATATGAAGGGGCGTTTATTTTATTTTTAGCTATGGATTGGGTATTTTGGAACTGGATACATGATTTCATTTTTCGGAATTTGTCACAAGGGAAAGTGTATGGTATTATACATATGAGCTACAGTCATATGGACTGAGCAAGGTTATTTGGCAGTTACGAGATATGGACATGCCTTCACATGATTGGCAACGGCCTTTCTGGATCAGGAAACAACAGATAAGGGCCGAGCTAAGATGCCTCGAGGCCGAAAGAACAGAAACAAATCAGAGCAAAGAGCCTAGGAAACAGGTACAGGCAGCTGAATCTACGGACCTAGAAATGAGGGAACCGTTCAAACATATTTGTCCGTAATAAGGAGTCTCATGGGTGAACAAACTAAATCATATCTCAAACGGCTGAAGCCTGTACCAATTCATTGTATTTGATTCGACCAGGGCTAAGGAAAGCGGCCTATGGCCGCTTTTCTCATACCTACTCGGCCCCAAAGTCATGTTGCTCTATCCTGTCATTACCACGGTGCTATGCCTGGGGGGAGAAAGAAAGCAACGCAAGAAACTCCCCAAAATCCATACATCCTGAACGCCGATTTCATCCCAAATGCCATAGCCCCCCTGTATCAATAGTACTGGCGTGGCACCATAACGGTAACAGGCCGCGCCTCGCCCCATTTCTCAAGTGTTATCGTAGAGACGCCTCCCCCTTCATTACACCATTCGGTATGACTTCCACGGGTCTTTCTTCTTTCCTTTCTTCTCGGATGTGTCTTGCTCTAATCACTCTTCAACATGCTCTCAACCAGGTCACCGAGGGGACCCCAGAAGTCCTTGCCCGAGGCGAGGCCGTGTTCGTCGATGAAAAGGACGTACTGCTTGAAGCTGGTGTTGAGATGGGGCTCGAGGCCGAGCTCGCGGATGACGGGGTAGTGGTGGCAGTAGATATGGGCGTAGACGCGGTACATGCGCTTGAAGATCTGACGGACGAGCGAGGGGAACGTCTTGGGGAAGGGGACGCCGATGCGCGAGGGCATGACCGTCTCGTTGTCGATGTTACTCTGTACCCACGACATGAGCTGCTCGATGTAGGCCGGGGCGGCCATCTTGGTGGGCCGCTTGTACGTCTCGCTGTCTTGCCAGAGGTACTCGAACCTGTTCGTCGTTGGATCAGTCTCTCCGTTCGTACTTTCTTTTTCCTTGCCGACTCCTGGTAGGTTTTGTTGGTTGGGCGACTTACTCATCTGTGGCTTTCATCTCGGGGCATGATTGCGGCGAGCAGAATTCGGTGATGGCGCCGTAGAGGAGGTTGATCTGGTTGTAGAAATCGACCATGTTGACAGCCAGCCACTCGTTCTCGTCCTCGCCGTCGGGCAGCTTGACGACCTTGCGCAGACTGCCGCCACCCAGCGTCGCCTCGGCATACTGTCGCAACTGGTAACTTGTGTTGCCGCCCTTGCCGGGCCTCGCTCGGAACTGGTTGCGTGCCCGCTGGTTACTGAAGAAGGGGCGGGGGCTTGCTGTTAGTATTCGTACGACCTGGTTTCTTCGGTTGCGACAGAGGTCTTCGGGACGGACAACAACCCCCAGATTGAAGGATAGAAGGGAAGAACATTTATTGCAGGCCAGACTCACACTGTCGTTACGAAGGACGTCATCTTGGATTCGTCGATTATGTGGGAGGGAAGTCTGCGATGTACTGTAGATAGACGGGGATCAGTTCTTTGTCACGAGCTTTTGCGTTCGCATCGAGGGGCACTCGCTCGTCTGTTGCGACAGGACGTGGAGTATTGAATATGCATTAGGTAGGTAGACTTACTAGAGAAACAACAGGTGCTATTGATCAAGTGGGCCGAAAGGAGCCAATATAGAGCAGAGCGCACGCTGGACGTAAAGTAGGTATGGTTTTTTGCGGTTCAAACGGTCCAATAATTCGATGGTTCAATGTTGAGGGGCTCAGCTCAATCCGTTGTTTACTTCCCTTTCCCACTGGGTGGATTGGGACTGCGGCGGTTGTTGCCGAGTGAGATCCAATGACGTTCCCAGGTTCAAATTGGAGAGCACGGGCCCTCTCTCCCAGGGGAGCTTAAACTTGGGAGCAAGGGGGGGGCTCCCCAGATTATCAGTGCATAGGTGCATAGCATCTGACATCCTGGCAAGTCCACGATTTATGTCTTCAGCCTCATACTCGATCAACAACGGGGTGTCAACTCGGCCACATATCCACAATCGTGTATTGAATTTTATGAACATTACTGTCATGGCAATTCTCTATACCGTTGTATAGCCTTGCCTTCATGGAATGTAGTCGAAGGTGTGGCTATATGATCTCAACCTGCCTGGACACGTATCGTGTCTATCTTCATTAAGACGCACCGGATTCCGGTGTGAGTTACCTACGGCAGGTTCGATGTGTTATGACCAAATACCCTGCAAAATACCATCTTTGGGAACTTGTCTCAAAGTACAATTGTTGCCATGGGTGGTGATAGTTCAGCATTGGCAACTTGTTAACGTATCTTTCTGGGTCAGGACTGTGCCAATAGGGCTCCTGGACGTGTTCGACTACAAGTGTGCCCCCTGGATACTTAGATAAATAATCCATAGGTCGGGGCTGTACAGGGAATTATCGTATGCCTGTTATTCTTGCTCCATTATGGTATTGTATGGTACCGTATTTGGAACGGCTAACCAGCATATTAATAGTAATCTTTCTAACATATGGACTACCCAAAGTCTTTATAAGACGTATGGGAAGTTAAATCATTTTCCATAATAGGTTGCGTTTGGTCGTTATCACCCCAGGAGACGTGGGTATAGATTTGATCGCGTCACGCTTTAAGTGCCTAACGAAGACGGGCATGGCTGTTGACTTCCAATTTGGCAACATATCTTTCACCCATATCGAGCAGACCTTATCTTCACCTAGCCAGGATTCACCCATACCAGCAGGCTCAAGCATGTACACACCTTGCCTCCTTCCAACGTACATGATATTTTTTGGTCTAAGATCACATGAACCTGGAGAAGTACGATTAGCAGATTGCCATATGAGATATTTGACATACGTCCAGGGAGCAAATTCCTAGAACTTGGATGCGTCCAGTACATCACACGCGTCAATGGTGTTGTTCCCTGCGTAATAACAGTATACCCAGATATGGACTTTGTGGTGTTGAGTGGGCAATAGCTCTCTATCCTTCGTTATCACAGGGACAAACCCATATAGCTAACCGCCAGCTACGGTTCGCCGAAAAGCACCCAATAATTGACATTTGTTTCCGAGTTGACATACCCTTAGCAAAGTGGCCTAACTCTATGATACGCTCATTTCCGACATCATGCCAAAGTCACCATGTCCCGTCACTGGCACAAGTCTGCTTAAGCCCGATGAAAGCAAGGTCCCCTTCTATCGGAGGAAAAAGAGGGTGCAAATAAAAGGCTGAATAGTTTGAGGGTATTGGTGAGACAATGCTTCTTCTATCTACGCCCCTATACACAGCGGCGCTCTGTTCGAGTACCGGGCTACGCGCTCGCAAACGTCTCGCCAATTACCTCCCAGTGCCGGGTCCCCCTGAATAAACATAAGGAATAATTTACAGAGTGTCGTTGAGGAGCTTGTTCATCTTGGCAAGCTTGGAAGACACGGAGAGGTCGATTGTGCGGTCGCCAATCTCGACAACAAGTCCACCAACAATATCGGGGTTGACCTCGTTGGTAAGCTTGATCTTCTTTCCTTGGCCGACGTACTGCGACTTGGCGACGGCAGACTCCAGGCGAGAGAGGGTGCGGCTATCCAATTGCTACACGTTGTCGCATTAGTATCATTCCCCCACATCATGATCATCGGGGGGCTACATACGGTAGCGCTGCGGACGGTCATCTCGACCTCACCACGCGAGGCAGCCATCAGCTCACCGAACTTCTCGGAAACACCCTTGAGGATGCTCAGGCGGTTGTAGTGGGCCAGGGTGTCCAGGAAGTTCTTGACGGTCTCGTTGCTGGCGGAAGAACCCATCTGCTTCTGGAGCTCGGCAACGATGGCGGTCTTGTCGGCATCGGAGAGAGTAGGGGTGCTCAGGATGGTGGCGAGCTTAGCATCCTTCTCGACGAGGCTTCCGAGGGTAGAGAGGGCCTTGGCGGTGGGCTCGAGAGAAGAGGACTTCACGGCGGCAGTGTACTATTAATGGCTCATGCGTTAGTTCTCCGTCAATCGACCTTTTCCATCCATCCATTGAATTGCTGCAAGGCGCCCGATGCCAATTTGCAACCAATTGGCCCAATGCGAGTGCCTCGAATTGGTTCCTCTGCACAGATGGATTTCGGAGAAAATGGGTGGTCGTACCAGAGCAGTGGCATAGGTGCCATCGAGACCGTACACAGCTACCGGAGGTCGGACTTCCTGGGCAGCAGCAGCGGCGTAGCTGCGCGCCGGAATTCGGGCAAGCGTCCGCTGGGGAGCTGCAGCTCGGACGGCGCGGAATGCTTGTCGGGAGAACATGGCGATATGACGGGGGAGGTGGCGGTTGGGCGGGATTGAAGAGGAATTGAAATGTCGTCGTTCGTCTATTCGCTACGAAGCTCGGCTTCTTTGCAAAATGAGAGCAGCACCAAAGTGCAAGCCACGGGTCTCCGGAAAAAGTCGGTGCCTTAATGCCTGGTTCTGGTTTGGCTCTTGGCCCTTTGGGGGGGTACGATTAGGCGGTATGTGGCTGCGTCTGTGGCTGTGCCATGGTTCTACTAGTACCTAAGGTACGGCTCTGTCTTTCTGTGACGGCCCAACACGGTACCTGGCATTGCATCCATCTGTGCTGGCTCCCTGGCATCTTGCTTTCTCCATCCAGGCCAGCTCCGTCATCAATCAACCATTGCTTGCAGAGGCGGGCCACCAATCCACGGGGCTTTCCCGCCTTATTAACCCACCATCATTTACTGCTCCATTTGGGCGCGCGTGTATTGGTTTCCCAACTCTTCCCATCCAATCCAAGATCTGATCAGGCTTTAACACTGCTTGACGCAAAGTCGCCCGACGACACAGAGAAATCGAGAGAATACCTAGGCAGGCACGCCTTCCATCATCTCTCACTCAACATTTCTTGTACTCTTTCCCCCAGCCCAGTCTCAGCCCGCCATCGTTACAGGCGCCGATAAGCCAGCATCCATTTTGGCCGCTTTTTATTGCGCGTGATCTACTGTGACTTTCCTTTCCCAGTCGCACTATCTCTACCTGCTATTGCAAGGCAAGATATCGTCTCTTCGTATTCTCCAAGGATATCTCGTCGCAAAAAAAACAGAAGTTCCCACATTCATAACGCCCAGCTGGGTCGGAAGTGGTAGGCTTTGAGATTGTGTAGTCAACCTTGACTATCATCCTTTTCCTTCTCTATCTCTTCGCTCTTCGCTTCGTCTATCCAGGTTTACCGGATCCAGCAAGCTGCGTCGCCGCTGCTGATATGGTAAGGTCCGTAACACTGTTGCGATGACGAAAACAAAAAAGAAGGGCCACCTCCCTCCGATAGGAGGGCAGGCTAAACATCGCCATGAGCGACATGACAAGTTTCATAGATCACAGCAGCATGACAGACGTGTCTGGTCACAGTTGAATGCCCTGAAGGAGCCAGCCAAGATCAAGCACAAATCGTATTTCGAAGCTGTTGACAACACGGAAAAGAAGAAGAAGCTGGAGTTCGAGGTAGTTTGAAGCCGCGCGAACCCGAGACATTGTACTCACCAGACAACAGGTAACCACGGAGAAAGAGCCGCCGCCTGGCTTCGAGTTCGTCCCAACTGGGAACCCCGACCTGACTGCCGCATGCAAGGAGATGTCCCGAGAACAGGATGCTATGATCTTCATTGTCTCGGTACGTTCAGACATCACAACTCACGAATTTGCCACTAACATTATCGCTTCATTTGCAGGATAGCAAGGACGTAAAGAATCTCGAGCATCACATGCACCGCGCCGGCTACCATTTCCGACGAACAATAGTTGACGAGGCGCGCAAGGTGCTGGAGCTGAATGGAGTCAACCTGCTGGCCGCCATTCCTTTGCCTGGCGGACCCGAATCTATTCCCCAATCCCAGCAAGAGATCAATAACCAAGCTGACGCAGTTCTGAGGGATCTTTTCCCAAGAATTCCGAATACTGATCGCCAGGAGATCATACTTCATGCTTTTCAAAAGGTTTGTAGGAATCCCCCCTATCGTATTTATATGCTCGTGTCGCTCAACTCGAATTTTTTATGTGAAATAGAACAGCAAGTTTAACGGCGAATACAAAGTTGGCATGGCCTCAGAGCTGCCACTGGCTCGTCGCGTCCAGCTTGCTGCCCTAGCTCACATTAGGCACACACATACCCGGTATGACAAACTCCTCAGAGAGACAACATGGGCCAATGCACGGAAGGCAGTCGAGCAAACCTGCTTAGATGTAATCGTCAAGTGGCGTGGGGATGAGGAGACTGGTCGTGATCAGCTCGACGAAATTCTCCGTGAGGTCATTGAGATCTCCGACAGTGAGGACGGTTCAGAGGATGAAAGTTCTGGAGCGGAAGCTGCGTCGGCCGCTATGCCTGCACCGGCCTTGCCACGGAACATGTCACTTGCCCCTGAGAACATACGCCCAGAACATTCGCTTGCGGTAAGAGAGCAGCGGCGTGATCCCCAAATGACTGAACACATGACACCGGGACAAATTCGCAAAATGACACGGAAAGAGAGAAAATCTGCCAGAAAGGCCCAGCGCTTTAGGAGATACGCTGCTGTTGCCGAAGGATTCTCAAATGATCCGAACACTAACGAGCAAGCTCGAAACCAGCCCAATGGCACTCTCGCCGATTCCACTGTGGATAGGGCACGCAGTGTTGCCCACCACCAATCTGGCGTAGATCGAGGTGCCTTTGCAGGCGCAATGGAAGTTGAGCACCAGCACCAGCCTGAATTATGGCAGACCGCCCCAAGCGCCCAGAACACCCCCGTTGAACGTGGAAACGGAATTGTCCCTCCTGTGTTACGACACAACGGCGGTGTCAATTACCAACAACCCCCTACCTTCATACGTGTGCGTGAAAGCCCGGCACCCAAAGTTGGGTCATCCGCTGAGCGCCGGGCTATCGACCCTGCACCTTTGTCGCCAGTAAGACACAGCTTGAACGATATGGTCATACCATCCATTGAGCCGATGTCACCCAACAGGCCCGTGAACATTGACCAAGGACTTCGCGCCCACCCGGGCGTTTTGCACCCATATGCGGACATTCCCCGCGTTGTATCTCGCACCATTGTCCATGAGCCCGTGGGTTATGTCCGCCGAGGATCACCTGTCTTTAACGAAGACGCAGAGGATGGCGCCTCCAAACGCCGGCGCATGTTTTCTCAGTACCCTGGGGATGCGCAAGCAATGTCAGATGCGGGTTTTATCCGTATAGTTCGTGAACCACGTGCCGTTCAATACATGCCCGAGGGTCAGGGCGACCCGTACCATGTAGCACCGGGCAGGCATATTCAGCGCCCTCGTTCTCCTATCGTTTATGCTGGAGATGCGGCTTATCCGACGCATGAAGCTGGCCCCTCTAGGTCGAGGGCCAACCCCATCGTGATCGGTTCGCCCAACAGCGCCGGGAGAGGTATAGATGCTGGCGGACCCCTTTATGTCGGCAATGATAGGCAAGCTCAACGGAGAGTAGTTGCTCAGGATGCACCTTTCCGAGAAACTCATCGCCTTTCTGGTGGCCCTCGGGTAATCTACATTGATGATTCGCCGCCATTGCGTACGAGGCAATATGACGAAGTACGACCAGCACCTATTGCTCCAAGCTATCGTTATGCTCCTTCTCAGGACACACAGCCTGCAACGCGGCCTTACGAGACACCGGTTTACAGAACGGTTTCCTATCACGACTACCAGCCTGCTGTAGTAAATGAACGATATCACCCACAGACAGAACCTTATCATCAGCCCACGCCGCAAAGAACGACGGAATACCACCCCCACCCCGAAGAGATGCGCTATGGACGAAACGCTCCTCCGGGTCGCATTGTACCGGCTGGAACACCTGACTTTCGACATCATCCGGAAAATCGACGACCCATCCATGGAGGGCAATATTGATCATCGGTACATACCAGGAACTTGCAAATTGCGATTAGACAGACAGCAATTGAAGGAAGCTGCAGTCCAACGAAACAACATTTTGCAAAGGACCGTATCTAGGCGAGGGTGCACAAGCACTTGTCGCGAAAGGCGAGAGTATGCATGGCGCTAGGAGCATATTGCATATGCATGTTGGAGTTAGGGAAGGCCTTTTGCTTTTGATACCCATTTTCTTTGGTGGTTTGCATTACGAGCGAGAGCATTAAGGAGTACAAGGGGCAGATGTCAGATGTCTTCCACGCAGCTTTTGGCACTCGAACTGGAGGCTGTTTCATCTTGTAGATTTTGCCGCAGAGTCCTCAACGGATGGGCTCATTCTGTAAGGACTATCATTGTATATACGTTATGTTATGTTGTTAAAACTTCAACCGCTATTCCCAGTGTTTGCTCCCGCCACCCCTTGATGACGCCAGACTAAAATGCAATAAAAACGCCTCTCATGCTCATGCTGGCAACGCCGTTCTTTCCCGCTGCGGTTCTTGTGCCGGCTGTTCCTCCGATGTCGCCGGCTCGTGGCCAGGTACGACCGGTAGTGGCTCGGGAGTTGTCTCTTGAGGACCGTTGACCTCCTTGGCTAGTCTTTCTAGCTCTTCTTCGACTTCCTCTTCGTCGTGGTTCGTTATACGTCCTCCAAGCATCTCGCTGATTTCCTGTTTGTGCGAGGGATATTAGTTAAAGTGTAAGGTAGAGGGAAAATTTGATTGAACTCACATTCTGGTAGGCAATGGCGTCGGCCGTCTCGCCCATGAGCTTCTCAACTTTGTCAATGCCGCCCATCTCGGCATGGATCTCCTTGAGGACCTTGGATCCCTGCTGCAGGCCGAAGACGATGTCCTTCTGGATTTGGGCGAACTCGACGTTGCGCGTCAACTGCTCGAGCTGCTCCAGCTGGGCGTCCGTCTGCGCCAGTAGCGACTCCTGGTACTTCTTGCGCCGTAGCGCCAGGAGCGCCCGCTTTTTATCGCCGTTGGCCAGGCATTGTCGCGCGATCTCCGTCTCTTTCTGGGTCAGAACCTCGATGCGGCGTTGGTATTGGTGGAGTTTGTCGCGTTGGTTCTTGAGGTCTAGGATCGCTCTGTTAAGGGGAGGGGCGCTTGTTAACCTGACTATCCGACTCTTCGATCCTGGGGGAAGGAAGATATTGATTGGAGGGGTAGAGATGAGGCCGCACTTACTTGTCTTGCGCCGTTATACGGCTCGGATTGTTGCCCATTGTCTGTCTCTATGTACGAGTTGTAGGCTTCAAGTTGGAACGGGCTGTTTCGCTGTTCGTCATCGGTCGGTATGCGCATGTGAGCTGCTGGGGGGCCCGGTTATGTGGGGGGCAATAACGCTAAGTCACCTACGGGCTGGGGTAGGAATGTAGGAATCCCGAATGCTAGCACCAGTTGATCCAGATGGCAGAACATATGAGCCAGAGACAGTTAAATAACCAATTTGATTATGCCAGTTAGATATATGTATGATAATCGTCTACACTATTCTTATTATGCTGATATCTTCCAGTTTCAGGCCTCCGTTCATGTCAATTCCTTAACAGAATAGCTGGTAATGCCATTGAGGTGGACATGGAGAATCGACCTGAAAGCTGGTTAGAGGGGCACTCTGGCACTGTCATGAACAGAAGTGCTCGATAAGATAAGGATTAGTCAATGCTAGAAACTCTAGCTGGCTAAGGTTAGACCATGTTCACACTAGCGTCAACATTTTATTCAGTTTAAGGGTCTTTCAATGTTACCAGGAAAGAGAAGTCGAATTTTCTGGTGTCTATAGGAGGATATCAGCGGACTTGAGCTTTGAATTCGTACAGAAATTTCTTGTGATATCTGCGCAAAAATCGCATGTAGTCACCCACATAAGTCACTCATGTATCGACTTCTAACTCTTCTCAGATATCCTCTATAAATTGGTGTTGACGGCAGACCTTTCGTAGCCTGCGAGAGTCCCCAAGAGACAGACATCCTAAATTTCACAATGGCTCCCCGGTTGACCCAGCGATTGGACCGAGATGTCTACCAAATTCTGCGGAAATTTGAGGACGACCATGAGCGTTACAGCAACAAGCCTCCCAAGTACACCGTGGATGGTTTATATGATATGATCAAGAAATCAAATTCCAGCGCAGCCCGTGAGAAGAAGAAGGTACTGCAAGACTCCATCGAACGAGTTCTCAAATTCCGTAAGGACGAGCGCGCCGAGGTCGACGAAGACGAGCCGATGGAAGACACCCCAGCCGAGCCACCTACGCCCAAGGTATGTATATTGTTTATCTCACTTGAAATCGTGACTTCCAATGGACTAATCATGGACTAATCATGGACTAATCATGGGAATCATCGCAGACGGATCCATTCGCAATGAATAAAAAGATTGCCAAGCAATGGAATGTACCCCGGAGAGAAAGGGCTTCATCGCCAGACGCACAAGTTGAATCATCAATCAGCTTGAACGAGCGGCTTCCCAATGGCGAGCCTAAGCTTAAGAGGCGCCGGGCTGAACGACCAGAGAAGGACCGGACGCCACCCAATGGGTTATCCTTATCCAAACTGGGAGGAATGGACGATGCAATCGAGCAGTTGGTCCGTCACGTTGCTCGCCCAATTGTACGCGCATCCAAGTGGATGGAGAAGGCTAAGGGAGCAGAACCAACACGGGGTGTGCTACTTCATGGCCCCCCTGGTTGCGGAAAGACGGTGCTTGCGAACACCTTTGCCGCAGAACTGGGCATCCCTTTCATTCCCGTATCAGCTCCGTCATTGGTAGCCGGTATGTCTGGCGAGTCTGAGAAACAGATCCGGAACCTTTATGAGGAGGCCAAGAGCCTCGCCCCTTGTCTAGTCTTTATTGACGAGATCGATGCCATTATGGGTAAACGCGACAACGCTCAACGAGAAATGGAGAAGCGTATAGTCGCCCAGATGCTTACTTGCATGGACGAATTAAGCCTGGAGAAAACCGGTGGAAAGGCTGTGGTTACGATTGCGGCTACCAACCGACCGGACAGTATCGACCCAGCGCTGCGTCGTGCTGGAAGGTTTAACCTGGAAATTAACATTGGTGTACCGAACGAGCTGTCACGTATCCAAATATTCAAGGCTTTGACGAAGAATTACAATCTGGCCGAGGATATTGACTTGATAGCTCTCGCCAAGCTTACGCCTGGATTCGTGGGCGCCGACTTGCAAGACGTCGTGTCTCAGGCAGTATCTGATATGCTTGAGCGTGCCGACGAGTCCCGCATCCAGAAGGTTATGAACGAGATACCGGACCCTGGCGACGAATACGCTGAAGCCACCCCGAAAATGAAGTCCTTGGCGCACCAACTAGCTGCTCTCAAGACACTATTTGACGATACAGATTCTGAAGACGATGGGAGCTACTTGGTGACACAGAAACACTTATTGGACGCCGTTACAAGAGTCCAACCTTCAGCGAAGAGAGAAGGATTCAGCACAATACCCGATACAACATGGGAGCAGGTCGGCGCGCTCAAGGAGGTACAGAAGGAGCTCAGCCTCGCAATTATTCGACCGATCGATACCCCCGAACTCTTCTCCAAAGTTGGCTGGCGGTCACCATCTGGTGTCTTATTATGGGGACCTCCAGGTTGCGGAAAGACCTTACTCGCCAAAGCCGTCGCAAACGAGGCCAAGGCCAACTTCATCTCCATCAAGGGTCCCGAGTTGCTCAACAAGTTTGTTGGTGAGTCTGAGCGTGCTGTACGACAAGTCTTCACGCGCGCCCGCTCCTCGGCGCCCTGTATCCTGTTCTTCGACGAGCTGGACGCTTTGGTGCCGAAGCGTGGCGACGCTATTGCCGAGTCAAGCGCTCGCGTGGTCAACATGCTTCTCACGGAGCTCGACGGCATGAACAGCCGGGCCGGCGTCTACATCATTGGCGCCACCAACCGACCCGACATGATTGACCCCGCCATCCTGCGCCCCGGCCGTCTCGGAAACAACATCTTCGTCGACCTGCCCGACGAGAACGGCCGCGCCGAGATCCTGAAGACGCGCATCCGCACCGTGCTGCCCGACTCAACTCAAGAACAGCTCGACGCCCTCGATCCCGTGGCCCGCGACCCCCGCTGCGAGCGCTTCAGTGGTGCCGATATCGAGAACCTGCACATCGCGGCCGCCAAGGCCGCGGTCGAGCGCTGGGACGTGGACAAGGGCACTATCGAGATCATTCGCGCCGACTGGGACGTTGCTCTGGCGAAGATCAAGCCATCAGTCTCGGAAAAGAGTGCTGACCACTTCAGAAGGCTGCAAACGAAGGGTTGGAATTAAGCAAGCCACTAGACTGTAGAGATTTAGATAATGGAATAGTACCGGGATATTTAGAATAAGGTGAACGACTGTACGGAGTACAGTGTTGATTCCCCTGGTTATTAAAGTTGTCAAGCCTCCCGTTATGCCAATTTTCTAATGAAATAGCTGGTGCAGTCATTGAGGTGAACTAGTCTATTCGTATTGACGACTTGGAGTTGGTCTTGAATCGTACCCCCTTTTTGAGTCCTCCTGAAAGCCACCAGAGCGTACTCCGAGCGCCGCAACTGTTATAATAGCAACTAGTGGCAGCTGATCAATCTAGACAATTATAATGCATTCGAATTACATCCGCTACGACCAAGCACCTCGACTAATTTTGGACCACGAATGCCAAGGCAAGGAGACAGGTATCTAACAGGTCAAGTATTCGGGTCAAGAAAGTTGACTAGTTTCAATATTCACACGAGTCCTAGACCAACCAACGGTAGCCGATCTATTCCGTGGTAGTAAGCCGCTACTGCACAAGTTCGAACAAGCATTATGACTCCGCAGTATTTCGTCCGAAACTGCATAAATGCTCATGGTATGCATCTCGGCATGTATCGGATTTCTGTCGGAAACATGGCAAAATTTTCGGGTCCTCTGATAGGTCCCGGGTAGCCGTCAATAGAAGCAGTATGCGGTCACAACTCTGGGGCAAAAAGATCGAAGATCAGCGAAAGCCCGTCTCACATGTCAAGCCAAATCACTGTCCAGGTCTGTAAGAAGAAATCATCAAGCTTCGAGCGGAGGTAAGTCAACGCCAAGTTCAATTAATGGACCTAACGATCATGTCTACAATCCAATGCTTCCACCCCGGCCCGCCCTAGGCGAGGCCATGAACTCCCAGCAAACCCAAAACTTAATCAAAGGGGAGAGTCTTTCTTTCGCGAAGTATAGGAACGATTGCACCAACGGGGCGCCAGAACGGTCTATTTCTATAATACACTGTTGGCCAATCCGTCGTCGTCTATAATGATCTGTCTGGTCTTTATCGTTACACGTGATGATGCTTAAAGCGCAGGAGGAGGCGCTTATTTGGTGGACTCCTTGAGGAAACTGTGTGGAGGATTTGTTAGTTACATCTGAGAAACAATATAATGCCGGCATGAAGAAGCTTACGTGATGAGGTCGTTTCGGTCCTTCTCCTTCTTGAGACCACCGAAAGCCATCTTGGTACCGGGAATGTACTTCTTGGGGTTCTCGAGGTACTCGAAGAGAGTGTTCTCCTCCCAGGTGACGCCCTTGGACTTGTTGGCGTCGGTGTAGGAGAAACCATCGACCTGGCCGGACTTGCGGCCGAAGAGACCGTGCAGAGCAGGGCCGACCTTGTTGCCCTCACCCTCCTTCAGGGTGTGGCACTGAGCGCAGCGGGTCTTGAAGAGACCGGCACCCTTCTTAGCATCACCTGTAATGAAGATATGTGTCAGCGGTGTCTGTTGTGGCAAGTGACCGAAGTGAAAGTTGTGCTCTGAATTGCAAGGGCGAACGAGGAGTTGTTGCCGTCCTTCCCGCCCATGTATTGCTGCGTCCTATAAGTTCCAGACATTTCCCAGGCCGAGCGACGGATGGACTCGTGGTGGCTCAGAGAAAATAACGCAGGGAGACGCCCCAATGGGTGCAGAACGTGTGCTTGGTGGTACGACAGAATAACGACGGGCGATCGGTGGGCGAAAGATTGCTGCTTGATCGCGAAGAGTGATTCGACGTCCACCGCAAAGGTGGGCGGTCAATGGCTTCGTGTCGGTGACAACCAATTCTTCTCGATCAAACGGCAAGGGGGGGATGATGACTGTAGCGCGAGAGGGAGAGTGAGGACCTACCAGCAGAGAAACCCATTTTGAGAGATGTGGTAGCGTGAAGCTTCAGTGGATTAGGGATTAATGAAGGTGAGATTGGCGATTGTGGTTGAGAGAGAGTTGTATGGCTGAGGACTGAATGGAAGTACAGGAGAAAGAAAAAGTCGGACTGCTGCGCGCAATGCAGGATTTATTACAGCAGCCGGGATTTTTCTTGGTTCGAGTGACTTGTACGTACAGCCTACAGGCAAAGCCAAAAGGCAAGGTACGAGTGCTTTCTGGGATTAGCTATGACGCTTCCAGCCACGAGACAGAAGCTAGAGTGGCTCCCCTTTCCGCTGGAAATGGAGTGCAATGGAGCCTGTGGTGCCCCAGATTCGCCAATCAGATGGCCAACAATGGTCAGTTCTTACTGAAGTTCTGGTCAGTAGCCCTCCTTGTAAGGCCTACCGCAAGAGTTTTTCTTGTTCCGGGATCAGCCGGTCTTTTTTCAGCCACATTTACACACCACACACCACACCCAGAGCCGGAGCGAGGCGAGGCGAGGTCTGTTATTATTAGATGAATCCAACTTGACATTTTCTGCCGTCTGGTTCCAGTCAAGATAGAGTTTCAAAGATCGACCATTCCGTTCCGCTGCGAGTCAACAGTTTTCGCATAGGCAGCATGCATATGCGGCCAAGTGGCCAGGTTAGGGGTGTTCCTGTCATGGAAGGCGAGGAAGAAGGTCCTGTGGCATTCTACAGATTCTACCGCCACAGTTCCTGGCCACAACGCCAACAAACTAACGAAAGCCAGGAAGGAGCCAGGCTGTTGGCTGGCACCAGTTGGGTCACATTACTCAAAAGATATGACCGGGGACCCCCGGAGACTGGAATCGCCCACTCCCCGGAAACCTGGATTGGCCGCTCCGTAGCGGGTCTCTTCGGAAAGTCAATGGAAGTTCGGTAAACTGGAACCTAAGGTTGTGAGACGAGACGAGACCAGTGACGAACAAAAACTAGGAACGGCGACGATGCGCGCCAAGCACGACGAGGGGGGAAAGAAGGATGCACCAACCGAACGCGGGCCCCAAACTTTTATTAATTACTGGAAGCAAGCAAGCGCCTGTGGCCTCTGGCCTCTGCCTCTGCATGCCGCACGCGGTCAACAGTTTGCTGAGGTAAGCCACCAAAAGTCGGCAGCTCCCTGCAATACTGCAATAGCAAATCTGCTTGCCATTGATAGCTCTACCAAACTAGCCAATAGCAATCTACTCGAAAATGAGGTCTGCTTTCAGCGTTCATGCGTAACGCGACATATCGTCTGTTTTAGGGAAGGTGACTCAATTATACATGTCAATAAACGAAGCACTCAATTGATATAAACAGGTCGCGAACCCTGCTGAGAGATCGTCCGGAGGGGCTGATTCCTCCATCTTTTACCCCATCGCAACTTTTTTACTGCTTGCTTCTTGCCCGGGCGAGAGCTACTATACACATCCCACCATGGCACCGTCAACTTCCTATATCCCGCGCTTCCTGCTTCCGCAGTACGGCGCAATATGGCGGAGCTCAACAGCACGCGCCATGCCTTTTTCAAGACCCATGAGCGCGGATGTCGGCCAGGTTCTAGTGCGCTATGCTTCCAAGACCGCTGCCGCAAAGTCCACGACGAGTACCACCACGGCCACTGCAGCTAAGAAGGTGACTGCCCCGAAAGCTGCATCCACCAAAGCCGCCGCGACCAAGACCACCAAGACGACTGCAACCAAGGCCACTACTCCTCCAAAAACTGCGCCGACCAAGGCCGCCCCGGCCAGTAAAGCTGCTGCTGCTGCGAAGCCCGCTACGCCCAAGACCCCCACCTCGGCATCTGCTATCAAGAACACCCCCACAACCTCGGCGACGAAGCCTGCTGCACCCTCGCCGGTAGCCAGGGCTCCCCCGGCCGCCGCCGCGCCGAAACCTGCCGACCCCTCCAAGCCCATCGTGCTTGAGAAGCCCGAGAAGTTTGTCCCGCCTTCCCACGGTGCCCGCCTCCCGCGCTCCACCCCGAAGCACTATGGAGGTGCTCTGGGCGCCGAGGAGCTGACGGCGCAGAAGACCAAGGAGTACCCAGGTCTCCCGCCGCCGCCGAATACGTGGTCTCACTGGTTCATCCACAACAAGCACATCCATATGTTTATCACTCTCGTAAGTTTCCCGCTCTTGAAGCGCATTGCCCCCCCTTTGGATGCGAAAGGTATAAGAGACTAACATGTCATTCAACAACACAGGGTGCCCTGATGTCTCTTGGCGTGTACACGTTCACCGCCCGGTTCAATGCCAATTCGCCCTTCGCCGACATGATCCCGCCCATCGGCGAGTTCCCCAAGCAGCCCATCAACTACATCCGCACCTGCGTCGAGGTCCTCAAGCTACACGAGGAGCACGAGTCGGCGCAGACAGCCGAGAAGCGCCGTCGTCGCATCGAAGACGTCCAGAAGCGCAACGAGTACCGCAAGGCCCACGGTCTGCCCATCGCCAACGGAATCGAGAGCTGGACCGGTACCGGATCAACCAAGTCGGCTGAGGAGGTAGACGCTGCTGCCGCCGCTACTCCCGCGGCTATTCCGGTTTCGGCAGCCCCTTCGGCGGCGGTCGACGCTATCAGCGCGCATGAGCGCCAGGAGACGGATCTGCAGGCCGATGCTGACGGCAAGCGGAAGAAGTTCTTGGGCATCTTCTGAGCTTGAGTTGCTACCCACCAACCCTCGACCGACAGGCACCCAGCCAGTAAAGCAATGATGCCCAGTTTTGCTAATGCTATTACGGCACTGCATGCGCTTTTAATAAATTCATGTATTTAAAGAAACGGCGAGTCACATTGTATGACGTAGAAAAAGGTCGTGGAGATAATCAGCCAGTCCCCTGACTGGCAGGAATCATCATCATTGTGCATGGCGCATTGGATGGTATCATGACATCGCATAAATTTACATATCGTCTCTTCTTATTTTTCCTTCTTCACGTTATTCTTCGCTTCAACCCAGCTCGACTCCCTCGAGTCCATCCAAGACCTCCTCAGCGACGCCGCCTCTCTCCAGAACCTTGGCCACCATGGCGCCCAACATGGCGAACTTGGCACCGCCGCGCGGCGCCTTCCACACGCCGACTACGTCTTCTGTCTCCGTGACTCGCGCGTCGGGGTGCTTGGGGGCACTGCTCTCGGCCGATTTCAGACTGCCGGCTGGCGTCGCCGTCGCGGCAGCTGTGGCGGCCGTCATGGTGCCCCAGGCCGTGGCGTTTACGGAGTTGGGCACGCCGGGCGGCGTTAACCGGGAGGGCGGGTCGATGGTGCGGACGGAGAGCAGGTGCAGGTTCCGCTTAGTCGTAGTCGTAGCTGATGAGGCAGGGTCGGAGTCAGATTCGGAAGGGTTGGATGAGGGGCCCTCGGCGACCGAGACGGCTACTGCGCTGTCGGCCACGGCCAGCTCCTCCTTGGACGGGTCGAAGATGATGTTGTCGCCCACGGCCATGACAAGGAGGGTGATAGGGGGTCTCGAAGCGGGCGCCGCCGCCGCCGTTGTGGAGGATTGTTTTGAGTTGGAGGGTGCGTTTTGGCGGGGGTAGAGGAATGTGGCGGCGGCCCAGTCGTCGTCGAACATGGGGTCCTCGTCGGCCTCGGACTTGAGGCGCGGCAGGCGGGTCGCGAGGAGGGCGAGATGGGTGGTGAGACTCAGGAGCGGAAGCGGGTAGGAGAGCGGCGGGGAGATGAGTATGATCTGATTGTAGTTGTCTTGTTAGTGGATTGCGCGCATATTTGTAGTAGCAGAAGTTCAAGAAGAAGCAATTAGAGGGTACTCACGTCCAAGTAGAGCTTCCAGTGAAACCGCCGGTTGATCCAGAGCTTCTTGACAAACTCGCCGTCCGCCAGCAAGGCCTCGGTCAACATGGAAGTCAGGAACACGGTGCCCGAGTCGTCGTCGCGCAAGCCCGGGATCTCGACGCTGAGTTCCACCCAGTCAGGCGAGCCGTTGAGCTTCTCGAGCGCCGCAGACTCTGCCTCGTCGCCGTCCTCGTCCTCGTCCACGTCCATGCTTATCTCATCGTCTTTTGTTTTCTTGGATTTCCGGCTCTTCTTGTTGTCTTTGCGCCCCTCAGTCGAAGCCACGAACTCGTAGGGCGACACGGGGGTCTTCTCGACCTCGGCCTTGACTCCCACGATGGCCTCAGTGCCATCGGCAAAGCAGATGCGCGCGCTACCATTGGTTCCCGGCAGAATCCCCGTCTCGGCTGTCAGCGGTCGGAACTGTGTAGGCGACCGGCCATCGGGTCGGATCGGCGCGGGCGTCGTCAGGCTCAGACTGTTGTGCAGGTAGGCGAGCTCGGCCGGCGAGAGCAGGAGGGTGGAGGACGACATGGTATTGGTTGGGCGCGTGGGGGTTCGTCGCGCACTGCCTCTTCCTATTCGTGGAAAAACGGGATCGAAAAGAAAGTTGTCTTCTCCTGCGAGTTTGGGCGTCCGTAGAGATCACCACGAAGAAATGAGAGGAATGCTGCGATTTATGCAGCCCGTTTGTCGTTCAGTGACGATGGTTTTCTTTTTTGATATGAGGCTGAAGTGGGATTTTCTGAGCTCCAGCAATGAGCTGCTGTAATTGGGTAGTTTGAGTGGGTGGCTTACAGGGGGGTAGCTGCAAGGCTGGAGGGCACTTAAACTCACGTCAACGTACTTCTTACACCTGAAAGCAATGCCGCTGTACTGTGGGGCTCTTCGGCGATATATAATATTAAAGTCGGCTCATCATACCTGCCGCGTCCAGAATGTCGCCGGCGACTGTTGTAAGCCTGCCTTGGCACCATCAGGTTCCCTTTTGGGCGATCGTGAACAGTCCGGAGACATTTAACGTTCTACTCGGGTCAACTATCGAAATAAAATGAAGCGCACAGCAACACTACATGAGACCAACTCGCTGGCGCCTCCTTCCACTCCATAGTGGAAGGTGATTATGAGGGTTGGACATGTATGCGGAACCCCAACAACATTTGTCATCGTACTTTTGACATTCACATGGCGATAGCGTAATCTGAAAGTACGGGTAATCCTTACCTGTACGACCTATATATAAAAGCAGGGCCACCGTTCTTGGGTTTGGGAACTATGTAGAGGTAACTCAGCAGCGGTTCAAATGAACACTACTTTTCCCCCATATATACCCATTCTCTATCTGGTATCAGATTTGGGTTTCAAATTACATATTCTTGATATTCACTGTCAAGCCATACTCATCGAACGATACGATGGCAGAACTATTATACCAGACCTATATGAAATTTCGCCCTATTCCCCTTCCCCCGCCAAATACCTTCGCCGGCCAGACCGCTGTGGTGACCGGTGGCACGAGCGGTCTCGGTCTCGCGACGGCAGTTCACCTCCTTCGTCTTGGTGCCGCCGAGGTTATCATTTCTGCGCGGGACGCGGCCCGGGGTCGTGATGCGGCTGCACAAATCACCTCGGAGGCGTCCAGAGATGAAGGGGGAAACGACCACGGCATCGGAAACAAACAGCCACTTGGCCGGGTCACGATTCTAGAGCTGGATATGAGCCGATATGATTCAGTGATAGCATTCGCCAAGAAAGTGAGGGAGATCAAGATAGGCAAGGGCGGCGTGGATGTCGTGGTATTGAATGCCGGGATGATTGGCACCGTGTATGAACAAGGACCAGAGGGATGGTAAGTGAAATAAGTCTTCTTATCATCTTCTCCTTGTTGTGTCCGCGTCAATTACCCCTGGCAGAGCCAAACTCATCATTCCGACCTACATCTAGGGAACAAAACCTCCAAGCCAATACCCTCTCCACGACACTGCTAGCCGCTCTCCTGCTCCCCTATTTGAAATCGGAGCGGGCAAACCGCAGCTTGCCAGCCCACCTGACCCTCGTCGGCTCCATGCGGCACACCGATCCCGACATCGACCGCTGGCACGCCTGGGCCGGCCAAGAGGGCGGCGGCGGCGTGCTTGAGCATCTCAACCGCCCCGAAAACTTCGGCACGGGTCAAGATCGATATGCCAGCACGAAACTGCTCCTGCAATACGCGTTCCTGGAGCTGGTGAAGCTGGCGAGGAACGACAATGAGTCGTGAGTAGCGTCTTGCCCCTTTTACTCACCCTATTGCATTTTTACTGGTCTCATCATGATGGGGTGACTTACTGATGATGTATAATGAGAGACGATAGACCCCAAGTCATTATGAACACTGTGTGTCCCGGCGTTGTCAAGACGAGCCTCGCTCGCGACTACCAAGCCCGTGGCGGCTTCGGCATGCGACTTGTCGTCGGTGCCTTCCAGGGCCTCTTCGGAAAGTCCGCCTCTGACGGCGCGCGGTCCTATCTAGCCGCCGTGACCACAAAAGAAAGCCAGCATGTGAGTTTAAGAAAAAGAGAGCCGCATCCTCTTAGATCTTCTAGAAAAGATTTGATTGCTAATATCTTGCCCCCCGGCTAACAAATTGTAGGGCGATTTCATTCAATTTTACAAAAGAGAGAAAGAGTATGATCAGTACGTACCTGACCTCCCATTTCCCATTCATACCTCCCTATTGTTCTTTCTTGTGTGTTATGATTTGATGAACCACGTATTATCCATACCGCGCCATGTGGCTAATGAACTGACTCGTCGTGTACGTATTAGGATGAGAAAGAAGGTGATATCCTCGGCTGCAGGGCAAAAAATGCAGACTCAAGTCTGGGGCGAGCTGTGCCACGAACTGGGTGCAAAGGTACCTGAATTCAAGGATGTACTACTTACTGGCTAATTTTCAGCATGTATTATGCGTTTATGTTCACTCTCCAGGAAAGCAAAAACAAAACACTGTGATAATACGGAGATCTCTGGTCACGTCAGGGAAATGTCGTCAAGTCAGCTCCAGTCATATTCTGTTGGCTCTCAATCGAGTTTGCTCAGAGTTCAGGGGTTACGCCTTGGCATGGGTTTCTTTTTCTAAGCAAGGCTCGGTGAAGCTTCAAAAACCTAGGATCCAAGGAAATAGGCTTACCAACGACGGAACAGATTGGATTTAAGGATGTATTAATAATGAAACTTGATCTTGCCGACTTTGTGTATAGTTGTCGCGACCCCTGTGTATATACCCAATCTAGTCTCTATGACTCCTGGACACCGAACTAGTTTCGGTGATCCAAATGTAATTACTTTCCCGATTCGACACCGATGACCCCTGTCAGGGGGGAGGGAGGATTAGCCAGTGCTTAGGACATCCTTCGAAAATCCAGACAGGTTTGGTGTGTGATCAGGTCCTCCCCGACCGCCGCGACCATCTCTGCGATGGCAGCCTTGGGGGTCCCGTGGCTGCCGATGTCTTCGTCCTCCCACTGGAAGATATCCCCCGAGAAACAAAAGCCGCGGTTCAGCCGGACAGGGATGTGGTCGAGGTCGACCGACCGCATCTGCTCTAGCGGCGGGATTCCTGGCATGTTGGCATCGAAAAGAGAATGCTCGTCGTTATCAGAGTCTTGATCCATCTCCTCTTCTTCCGCCTCAGAAGGAGTGGTTGCCCCATCCACCGGACCTGTGGTCTCCTCCCCATCGGTATGGCTCTTGGGCATCTCAAGGTACCCCTTACTGTCAAATAAGGCCAGCAGCTTATTGTCGACTTTTTCCCACTTGAGCGTGTCGGGGTCAAGAAGAAACTGCGGAGTGTAGTCCATCTTGTACTTCATCTTGGGGCACGTGTGGATGTAATAGCCGGGATACCACCAGCGATACCCATTTTCCGTCGCCAGAGCGATCTCTCGCAGCGCGCCCAGCTTCCCAGGCTGCCACTTGTGTATCGACTCGTGGTACAGGAAGTACACGGCGGAGACGCAGTCAGGGAGCAGATCGAGCACGCCGATGGCGACCAACTTACCATCGAGCCGGTAACAGTGGTGGAAGGACCCCAGCTGCCGCTCCTTGCCATCCTCTGCGGACCGGAAGACGTCACGCCGCAGTGGCGAGGCGCACAGAAACCGCTTGAAGCCGTCTCTGCTGATCATGTCCGGGCCTTCGTGGTGCACCACGCGCTGGTAGTTCTCAAACACGGCGTACTTTTCCTCGGTGAACACATCGGGCTCTAGCGTGACCTCGAACTTATGCAGTGGCAGAGGCGGGTTCTTCAGTATCTCGGCCTCGGCCTCGTGGATCCTCTCGACGAGGTCGAATTCCATGTCACGTTTCCTGGCCTGCTCGCGTGACCTTGGGTATAGGCGAGCCGCCTTCTTTGCGTACTCATCACCCGCAACATGCTTGTTGAAGCGGTTGATGGCTTGGCGCTGATCCTTGGTGGCGTGAAACTTGCTAGAGTCTAGGCGCAGAGTGTAGTGTGGGCAGCAAGCCTCCCGTTGGTTCGGACGGTACAGGAGCCCACCAGAGCGACGCCAGTATCGATCAAGCAATGATTGATAATACTCTGAGCTCATGGATGTGGCACGGATGTAATAGGAACCTCCTGTATCTTAGAAGACCGCATTAGAAATCGTTTGCCCCTTTCCGCAACGAACACGCCTTATTGCATACTCGTCTTTCTCTGATATCGAGGTAAGATTCAAGGAAGCTCTGGGCCTCTGGCCTCTGGCTGGTCCACTGATGGTCCATTGTTAAGTGACATCCGGGGATTTCACATGCACGCTAGACTTAAGAAAACAATCCAAGGAACGAAGATGAGAAAAAGATGGGCTCCATTACATACTCTTTTGAGTCTGCTCCCTTGGGGTGCCACGGCAGTAGCCGCAGGTGGAAGAATGCCTGTAGCCTGTGGTAGGTTTCATCGTTAGTATAGCACGCTTTACACAAGTGAGCACCGGAGATCACATCCGCCATAAGATAATATGAGAGATTGTCATAGACTTCTATTGCCATACACGTATAAGAGCCAATCGTTTAAGTACGACGATGGGTTTGCATATACGCGGGCTCAGCTAAATAAGTATACTCCATGACGATGATGTATGTTGTATGCATCGTGAGAGGTGATCAAAGAAATGAAAATAGGATGCGCAGCCCCATGATAGTGGCTCATTGGCAGGCGGAAACCGGCCGAGGGGCAAATCTGTTCGTATATGCTCTGGATGTGACTGCGTGGAGTCGTCTTGAGTGGCGCACTTGCGGATCATGGAAGGAAATAAAAAATCTGTAGGCATCGTGAGGGGAACGACGCAGTAAAGCAAGGCGACAAGCCGCAGTGCGGCGGCTCATGGGTGACCAACTGGCTGGTAGCAATGGCTGACACCGGCTGCAGGTGCGAATACTACTCAAGCCCTTCCCCACAAGCCGTGATGCGGACAAGACAGCCAACGACATGGTGTAGTTTGTGCACGGGACCGGATGGTTGGGTGAGAAGCGTGGTGGGCACTGGGCTCGGGATTGGAAAAATAGACAAGGCAGACTGACCTATTGGTGATATGTAGCTGAATGCATCTTCAGGGGTGCTTTGCTGCACACCGGATGACTCCATAATGCCGTTAACGGGGCGGGCTTGGGCGACGGTTTGCCTGCCTGTCTTGTGCCCGGTCGTATGTCCTTCCTTCCTTCCTTTGCAGGAGTCTGGCTACTTCGAATGACGTCGTGCCAGTTACGGCTTGGCGACAAACCTATCAAAACTGAGCTGCTTCGCCAGATACCAAGGGGGGCTGGATGGGCCAACGATGGCGATTGCTCAGCAAATTCACCTGATATAAGCCGACACGCCGAATCGGGACCGAAAAGCTGAGTTGACTGGACGTTAAGTGTTGGGTGTCGTGCTGCTGTCTGCAGACCACGGCGTAAGAATAGAGTGTAAAGTACTTAGGTAGGTAATATTCACTTGCGGACCTGCCGGTGCAGGCATGAAATACACCAAGCAGGTGGAGCGAAAAGTGATTGCAGTTGTGATATAAGAGACACGATGCAAACCCCTAGGTCAGTGCACCCGTCGTGTCGTGTGGAGGGGCAGGCCGACAAGCAGAACAATCGGCAGTCAACAGTCCGCTCGTTTGGCCGCAAGGTGTATGCGATTGTGTACAGTTCTAATGTCTCGGCAGCAATGGCAGCTGGAACCCCGAGTTATTGATACTTAGGCAATGCAGTAAGACCAAGCATTTGAACGAGGACGAGGGCGAGGATGGCTAGGATGGAGGGTGGTGATGATGTTGATAGAGCGAGTCTAAACTAGTCGGATGTGACACAGATGGAAGTCGCCGAACCAACCCTGCCTAAACGATTCCATCCGTTTTTCTGGATATCAGTGTAACGCCAGCCCGACGAATGACTGGTCCGGATTCAACGATGCTGCTGCTGGAGGCTGATTGGGCTGAGTGGGTAAGTCTACCTATGATCTACCTATGAGATGCACAAGGCAAAATGGATTTTGGGGGTGCACGGCACGCACACATAACACAATCAGGCAATATCGAATCGATCAAATGTTGACATCTCTGTTCTCATTCCTTCCAGTGTCTCGTGGTTGATCCTGTCTCCCCCTCTGACTCCCTCGCATACACCAACTAGTAGTACTTACTTACTCAACTCCTCAACTCAAGCGGCAGATCTCCAAAATGATATACCAATGATCATCGCGAGTGACTGCTCCTAGCCCGCTTAAAGGGATATTTTTACCTGCAGCCCCCCTCCTTCGCTCCGTCCCGGGCCTGTTACTCGTTGACAGTAACGGTGCACCCCTCCTAGTGGTGCATAGCTCTGACGACCCCCACCTTGGATCTCTGTCGATCTGACCGACATCCAACATCGTCAACTCTTGGAAACCTCCGCCCGACTTTTTATGCGAACAAACCATATGCGACCCTGCCGGTTTTTCTTCGTCATCATTGCACTTACATGCCAGCATAGAATAAGATTGTCGTTACTGCAGCACCTGAGGTATACTGATACAAATGGTATATGTGCTGCGTGTATAGTCTTTTACTGGTTGGCTATAAAGAAGTGTTTACGTAAACTTGTCACGATATCTTATTCTCCGAGCATTTCCCCATCGATACATTTTCATGATCCAGTAAGAATTGCATGTCTTCACTGCACGTGTAGGTACAACAATCTCGCTCAGATGTGCTAGCTCTGCACTGCATGGCAATGTGATGTGAGAGGCTGAAGGCGTGTACTCAACGCCTGAAGTCAGGGTCAGATTGAGACTTCTGCAGACGTATTAGCCGGCCCAAGGATGATTCTAGAAGCTGGGTCAAGTGTACGGGATCCCCGCTAACAACGCGAACTATCATGCACTGCAAGAATGGCTGGTGTATTTGCATTGGTTGTTGACATGCTACAATAGCACGCTACTAGGTAAGCATTGAGGTCGACTGTAGAAGGAGCAGAAATGGCATGTGGAAACGAGACCAGATCTAGCCAGGTTTATGTTTTGGTATCGGACCTAGAAGGTATGATACAGCCAGACCTCTTCGGCTACTACTTCTATGATGGTTAGAACGATATACGCAAGTCTTGTCTCCCTGTGACCACAGCTGGCCTTGCTCGTGATCTGTAAATGTGCCATGAAAATGATCTTCTGGGTAACTTAATGCTGTGTGATCTTGTCTTGAATAACAGAGAAACGGAAGGATGGTTTTATTGTTGTTTGGTGTTGCGTAGTGCTATCTCCAGTATGTACGACATAGAGATTATGCGATATGTTCAAGTCAGAAGGTTTTAATACCACAGGTATACACATGCACGCTTCTATCAGAAACCTTCTGTTTCGCTATGCACTTCCACAGGGCCAAATGAACTTAGTAGATGCTTAAAATGATGCTTGCAGCTGCGGCTATTGAAATTTGCTGGGCTACTAAGCTACCTACCAATGCTTGGCCACCCCTATTAATAGTGCACCCTATTCTGGGGGTATTTACAAGGCCATCTTACATAAATAAAACAGGTAACATCATCAGCATTCGAACATTGTAACCAGGTGACTGTCGTCTGCTTTGTTGACGCCGACCTCCGATGCCTCCGAGCTGACTTAGCCAGAACGAATAGCGACACACAACTACAAAGAGAGACCAGCGAGCAAGTACTACGTACGTGAACAAACAGGGCCATTAATTCCACGCGAGCCGACGCCACTTGACTGCTCGCTTTGCTCCAGCTATTGGCATTCCCACAGTTTAGTTGAGCCTTCCCACTCTTGCAGACCGCTAAGTCCCCCAAGAAGCCACTTGCCCTCATTGAGTAATACGACACACGCTCTCGGCTTTAGCCATTGGATCTTGATGCCAGTCATGTAGCGTCTAGGCATGCTTGACCAACTGTGACATTTGATGGGACGAAGACTCTTCGACCAGGTATGAAGCCACCTACGCACTACTCCAGGACTCATCAGAAACCAGAAGATGGATTCATCATGCGCCAGTCTCGTCGGTAAGACGAAGAAGTACCATTCACGACTGGCATCCAGTAGAACACGGGTGACTGGGACCGTTCATGTGTTCCAACGCAAGTCACCGAAGGTTAGGACTGAAGTGACTGCAGCATACCTAATGAACAGACTGGCGTGGGCTGTCATTGTTACTGTACCTGTCGAACATGTACTAGAGCGGGCGAGAAGAGCACCAACAAGGAGCTACAGTGGCTAGGCTCTTGGTTAGTATAAAAGCCAACTCTAATTTCCTTCTCAAAAAGTCGTGTGCCCCTCTATTCAATTGAGCTGGATCTCTCACAAGTCTGAATGGGCACCGGCACATCACACGAGACATGCAACGGCTGTTCTGCCACCAAGAGCTTTCCGGCTCCCATGCTCCCACGCTCCCACAGTGACATACTTAACAACAAAAGAAGTATTCTCCCTCGTGTGCATGCATTACATCTGATTCATTCATGCCTTAGTTATTGAGGACATTTGCGCCTAGCCTTGCTAGATTCCTTCCCGGACCTAGCCTGCTTGCCTGCCTACTTTTACCGATCATACCTGCTCTCTTTTGCTCTTTGCTCGAACAAAGATCTGTCTCCCTATCCATTCCCCTCTTCTCTCTTCCGTCCTCACCCGTAAAAAAAAGTTGTTGGAGGGGCCTCTTCCAATCCTTCCCCTCCAAACCTCCCAATTTTTTTTTTTCCTTTATTCCCTTTTTCGGGTTTCGTATTGGTCGGTAGTGCCCTTGCAGGAACAACATTTTGTGTTTTAAACCTACTGTAAGCAAATGAGCACCCAGCTCATCCCCCCCAGTTGTCAGTTCTGCCCCGCAGTCGTCACAAATCAAGCAGCAACAAAAGCAAAGGGAAAAAATTAAGGTGCTTGCCTTGTCAGCCGTTTGGGATCTGTTCCGAACGAGTCCAGCCCACCCAAGTGCAGCAGCAGTGCAGCAGTGCAGTGCATGGCATCGAGTGGTGCAGTTGCAGCTTCGGCCCAGTCAAAATCCTTCCCGAAAGACTGAATGCTACCTGCTCGTGGTACCTCCTCCCTCCATCTTACACGACATTCAATTTGATTTGATTTGATTTGACTTGACTTGACTTGATACATTCATACGTCCAGTTACATACATAACATCAGTTTGGCCTTACTTAATAAAGTACCTCGACCTCGACTGCCTAGAATTTTACTGACATACCCAACAAAGCAAACAAGCCAGCACCTTCCTACTCCAGTCAGAGCAGTGCAGCACTGCAGTCTCCTTATTGCGTGCTCCAACCCCAATCTACTATCCGTACCTAGGACCTACCTACCTTACCTACTCAACTACATCCAGTACCCAGTACGGTCGGTACAGGCCCTGCGACTGCCTTGTCCGTCTGCCTTGTCCTGCTAGCTGTGCTCTAACCAGCTCCTGTCTGGTGCTTTTTGAGGGGCCGCCAACCCATTAACTCACAACCCCCCAGTCACACATCCTCATCTTCAACATAAGAGGAAACAACACACTGTCATAACCACCAGCACCAGCAACATCAACAACAACCACTACCACCACCACATCCATTCACCGTCGGAAAATTGCACTTCCCCATCTGTCTGGACTGGGCTGGCAATATTGGACGCATCCAAGCTGTTCCATGGTACATGCATTTACTTTTTTAATTGCAGTACCACAATTCACTCTCTATTTGCGCCACCCCTTGACCACCCACACAGCTTAAGCCTAAGCCAAGCAAGTTCTTTAGCATTCACTTGGAGCCTGTCGAGCCTTCACTCACTACCAAGGACGGCTTACACTTATTCACCCATCTCTCTCCCACACAATCGCATCTCGCCGCGATCCATCGGACACCCTACCCCGTCACCACCAAACCCAACAGTAGCCTTGTCCAGATTCCACCATATTAAACTCTGCCCTCTCAAACAATCTTTGATCATGAAGTCGCACAATTTTAGATAACGTATTTCCCCATTGCCAGCTACGTCCAGCCGGAGAAAGCTCTCGTCTTTGGACTTTTATATCTTCCACTTCCTTCACTGGACTCAACTGGATCCCATCTGGAATACGTTCATCACACCTGCATCCAAAAAAACACACAGCTCGCCCACACATTCTCACCAAGGTGCAACTGCAAAAATGGCATCAAGTTCTTCAACAACCACCGATACAAATGGCCGCTCCATGGAGTCCCGCACTGGCCGCAGCAAACAGCGTAAGTCACCACTGCCGATTTAATTGGACTCACCAGCTTTGCCTTTGCGTTTCAGGGGGGGTAGGCAGACGTTGCGTGGATCAGCTGACCATTTATTTGATAGGCTACAACTCCAGTGGTGAACGGCTAGTAGCTGGTGTCGTACCCCTGACAGAGGATAAAAAATACGTCTTGCTTATCCAGTCAACACGGCGCAAAGGCTGGGTGCTTCCCAAGGGAGGCTGGGAGTCCGATGAGGAGTGTACCGAGGCCGCTTCCCGCGAGGCCTGGGAAGAAGCTGGTATCTCTATCCAGATCAACTACGACCTGGGAGATATCCTCGAGACCAGACCTCCCAAAAAGACCCACAAGGAGTCTTCCAAATCAGTCTATCGCTTCTACGAGGCCACAGTCCTCAAGGAAGAGGAGGACTGGCCAGAGCGCCACAAGCGGGAGAGGTGTTGGATGTCCTTCCCACAAGCCAAAGAGGCTCTCGCCACACGCCCAGAACTTTTGGAGGCACTCACACGGTCCACTATGCAACGTTGACCGCATCCGAGATGTCTCTACATCTAGATCTCCCCTCTCCCCTCGTACTAGACCGTGGTCTTCCTTGCCTGTTCGTACTGCCCTTTCACGACATACGACTGGCAAGATTGCATAGAGCTGGATCCTGGAGTTTTTCGGTCTCGATTTGATTTATGGGCTTTGACACTTCTGCTTGGTTTCGGTATCTCAGCATGGCATTTGAGCGTTCTTGACTTTGGTATTTCCCTAGGAATCAGACATGGATTCCGCATTAGATGGGATCCCAAGATCACCCTCCCTGAAATTTCTAGTTATAGCAAAACGACACTGATTTGGCTATACATGAAAAGGAGGGAAATTATGCATCCTGAGGCGTTGGCGGCTAGCCATGATAGAGGGGTCACACACAAATATGAAACGGCGCTGATCGGTACATATAAAACAAAGATTTCGACTTTGGGGATCATGGGCTGGCGTAGATGGATAGATGCATTTGCAGTACCGTGGCTGCCCCCTGGAATGGTAAAAAGTACACCTGTGGTGTTGGTTTGACAGGTTTGGCGATGCATATACACATAGACGAAGCTGATACCTCATACGAGTACTGATGCTCTTGGTACGCACCCTGTGATTTGCGGATTTGGTTCAATGATAGGAGTTCTATTACCTCCTGGGCTGCATTCTCTCGAGCCCAATGAGTATAATCGGACCGCCAACTTCATGTTTTCACTTCGGAATCATTCAAAGCAGAAAACACTCGCCGGTGCTTGTGCATTCTTGCGAGAAAGGAGAAAGCTATGCAGGGGTTTTGGAAACAGGAGCATCACAACCTTCGAATCCAGAACCCGGTGTTGCTGATCAGGAAAAGATTTTGTTGGCAATATTTACAGATCCCGAGAACAAGGTACGTGACAAAATATGCTCGGATTTGGGGGGTCGTGATGAAGTTGGGGTTGACTTGGATGCTGAACCAAGACTTACTTGGGGAAGAACATCACGTCTTGGTGGGAGTGGTGTGCAAGTCCCCCCTTACCTCGCCCAAGGTAAGGGACGGGAGGGAGAGAGGAAGGACGCCAACTGGATGCCATTTGTGCGATAGCTGATGAGGGAGCAGCGTGCACCGCACCGGAAAATGGGCCGTTCTGTGTCAAACAAATGTGTCTGTATGCCTCCCTCTTGCTTGTGAGCGCCTGATGGGTGGATGTAACGCATTTGCTTGCCTGGTTTGCCTAGGAATTAAGTATCGCGTCTATAAGTTTCTCGTCACCACACCAAGGAACGGAACATACTGTTGTTTCTGAAAAGAACTTGATTGGCCGTATATTGAATCTAAGATGTGTATATACCAAGGCTAATAAGGAAAACCATTACTCGCAAGACCTAGTTGCTTTCCACGGATCGCCCCTTTTCGAAAATTTGGGGGGCTTCCCTCTTATGTCTTGTGTTTAGGAAATATTACTGACGTTGAAAAATCCTCTGATATTTCATAAATAAATAAATAATAGGTGGTAAATACATCCTTTCTTTCCTACAGAAAGAACATTCATTACGTGGTATGTGAAAGTAACGATCACTTCGGACCCGCCCCGAAGAACTCAGCGCTAGTCCGCACCATCGGGTTCTGCTGCGGCTGCGGCCTGGGCGGCATGGACGCAGGCGGTCCCTGCTTCCGGACCGTGGGGAACGTCGCGAAGCTGGGCCTCGTCCGGGTCGCGGCAGCGGCGGGGACGACGGGGGCGGGATTGATGATGGGCGGCGGCAGTAGCGAGGGGATCATAGGCTCGCGGTCGAGGACCTCGCTGCTCTTGCGTAAAGTCGGGATGGCTGGAGCCCCGGGCCGTTCGGGCGAACCGCCCGGTCGCACCGAGGGGCCCATGCCTTGGCTCGACATCATGCTCATCATGCTGACACCACCCTTGGGCGGCCGGACGGCGTCGACGGCTTCGTCGCTGGTTTTGGCGACGGCCACCGTGGGGGCTACCACCTTGGGCACTCGGGGCAGTGTTAGTTCGGCGTCCGACTCCATGTCGCTGCTGTCGCGGAACTTGAAGCGCGCGGCGGCTGAGATGATGCTCGCGCGCGCGCTCCGTCGCGTGGAGGGCGGGCGCCAGCCGTAGTCGCTCCGTTCGCCGGCGCCTCTGCCGAACTCGGGCGTCTTGGGGGTGATCATGGAGTAGCGCGCGCTGTCTCGTGATGGCGGCGGTTGTACGGCTACTGGTAGTGGCGGTGCCGGCTGCTGCTGCTGCTGCTGTTGTTGTTGCTGAGGCTTTGGCCGTAGTGGCGACCGCGGGGGTATTGGGCGTTGCTGCTGCTGGGACTGTTGCCGTAGTGGTGACCGCGGGGGTATTGGGTATGGTTGTTGCGGTGACTGTTGACGCCCTGGTGACCGTAGGGGTATTGGGGGAAGAGGTGATTTTGGCGCAGGCGAGGGCGGTTCTGGCCATTGTTGGGAGGGTGCCCGGGGTGCTGGTTTGCGTTGAACCGGTGTTGTTTGTACCGGCGCTGGAGCCGGGGCCTGGGCCGGGGTCTGTTCCTGAGCTGGAGGTTTGTCTTCGGCCTTTGGCTGCTCCTGCTCTTCCTTCTTCCGACTGTTTACCCGTATTATCCGGACCGTCTCGGCACGGCTGACGCTAGGCGGTTTCTGCAGCCGGAAGCTCTGGGACGAGACCCCGTACACATCCGGGTCATTTTTGATTGTCTGTTTGCGGATCTTCCCTTCGCCGTAGTCGCTCGTCGCCATCCCAACATTACTGAAGGCTTCCTTCTTGGCGGTGAAGGGACTGAACCCAGGAAGCTTCAATTTGTCCATAGGATACGTGCCTCCCGTCTTGGGATCGAAGCGCGCATCGCTCGTGGGCTCAGCGGTCGGGGGAATGCCCTGGACCGCGATAGGCTTACTGTCATCGTAAGGGAGAGTCTTCTCATCGGCTAGACTCATGTTGCCCTGCGCTGCTTCTCGGTTCTTCCGCCCCTTTCGCCGACATCGCATGACGAAGAATGCAATAATGGCCGTCACTATCACCGACCCAACCACAGAGACTGATACGATGATCGCCAGATTCTGAGCCGAGATCGAATTGCTCTGGACCTGTGCAACTAGGTTGTTTGCATCGCCCTGCTTCCTGTTAGCTTACATGGTTTTCAGCGATAATAGTCCTTCACTCACCCTGATACCACTAGCATCTGCCCTAGCCTGTTGGATTTGGCTTGCTGCGATATTCATGGCACTGGCAGCGCTCCTGCTAGCAGATGCACTTGCGACACTAATGTCACTACTGGCGCTCGACTGGACACTGGCCAGATTCACAGAAACCTGGCTGCTAAAGGAAGAGCTCATGGAGGACGAAGCTTGGGCGATCCTGTCGTTGGCCTGTTGGCTCGCCTGGGAGATAGCACTTGACGCGGACGACTGTGTCCGGGATAGTGCCTGGTTCGCTTGGTCGGCATTTTGGTTGGCTGAGCGGACGGCTTGGTCTGCCGATTGTTTAACAGACTGTGCCGACTGTGATATCGAAGAGGCCGTCTGCGAGACCTGCGATATCGACCCGGATAGTCTCTGAATCTCTCCCGACAACGCGTTGATTTGCCCTTGGTCCTGTCGCTTTTGGGGTGCCGGTGTCGGTTTCGGCATCTGTAGAGATCGAACATCCCGTGCTGGCAGTGCCGTGGGACTTGGTAGAGTCTCGAGTATAACTCTCTTCGGCGCGCTCTCCCTCTCCACGATGATGTACTGGACTCGCTCCCATATTACCGCTTCTATCGTCTCTGGTGCCGTCTGCGTGTGATTGTCGAACAACTCTGCCGGTCCATTATGTCCATCTCTAGCCCATGCCGCCTGAATCGTGGCCAGCCCGATCAACAGGTTGCAGAATAAGAGCCGGCTCTTTAGCATTGTTCATAATCCATAACTCGTTAAGGCGCCGGTCCCCTTTGTTGTTTGTCGCCTGGACGAGATGACATAAAAAAGATGAGTGAGAGATAGACTTCAGTAGACGAAAGAGAAACGAGAGTGGAAGGAGCCGGTTGCATGGGTAACCTCTCAGAAGGTCCCTTGCTCCTTGCCCCTACCTACCTACCATGAGCGATATCCAGGCCTGTCTACAGCCCCATACCGAAATGCCGTGTCCTCTTTCCTCTGGACTGTGATGGGTCTATCACAGTCATGCATGGTCCTTGTCGCCGATATGTCGCGCTATCGATCGCCATGTTCGGTCGACGTCAAGTAGCTTTCCGTAATGCGAGGGGGCCTGTCGACTGGGGGGTTTGAGGCTCGGCCGGCCGCAGAATCTACCACCTTCACCAGGGACCTGGGACGTCCGATCTTTCTATTCGGTATAGTCGCCCCACGCTGGTTCTGACGGGGCTGTATGATCTGCGACCCTAAACAGCAGAGGTAAATGCGCCAAGACTGTCACGTCCAATTGACAGCAACGGTTCAGACCGGGATGACTTACAACGGAAAGTCAGCAGCTCTACACGCAATTGGCACGACGACTCACCATAGAAACATAGACACTTTCCGTTATAGCAGCTCGGTCCAATGGTTCTTCAAACGTATTACAAACTTTCCTGCAGTGATAGCTGCCACTACACCACCTCACTCGCAGGTAGGTCTGATCGACAAGGGCCAATTGAATAGACTCATTATCCGGATCTCCAGATTCCCGAGACCAATAGCAGGCCTACCTCCACCAAGTTTCTCGGATTACCCGACGAACTGTTTGGTTCTCCTAAGATAGCAACCGTGCTTGTTGGTCTCCTAGTATTTATTAAAAGGAAGGAATCCTCATCTGATGCGAGGTGTCACCTAGTCACCACCCCACGTCTTAGCGGATGACACGGCGCACGATCTCGAAAGGTCTGAACTTCAGACGAGAGATGAATGGGGGTGAGCCGGATGAAGCCTTCGGGACGCCCCCGAGTTTGGCCAATCCTACCAGGAGAAAAGTCCAGCCTCGATGGAGTGTGACTATTCTTGATCACGTCCACCTTGGTAACAAGCGAGGAAGCCGAAAAAAGTAGTTGCGTAGTGGGGTGCTGACAGGGACCGATGAATGTCTGAAACCGTTGCTTGGGTCCAGGTTCGCCTCGGATTTCACAATGCCGGTCAGTCACCAGGATAGCCATTCTCTTGTTTAAACCACCATCACCATTACCGAGGCCGTTGCAGAAATAAGCTCAACCAGGTTGATTTCCATCTTGGTAGCCTGTGATAACAAACATAGTCAAATCCCTGAATCGTTGTTATTAGACATACCACGGTTTGTAATTCGGATGACATAAAATCCTGGCAGAAAGTATGTCGCCAGAACACTCCAGTAGCTGGACCAACATCTGTAGTCAAGATGCATAACTTGTGGCCTACAACGGATACTCAAGTTCAGAAGCCGGGTTGTAGGTAGAGCCAGGACTAGAGGACCTGACCTGGTGGGTGTGTGCAAGCATCCTCGAGACGGAAGAGGGGAAGGATAACAGAGAGCAAGACACGTCCCTGGGCGTTGATAGTGTGCTCCTACAATAGTTAGGTGATTCAACGGTCAGCTACACCATTCCCATCGTATGTTTCGCTCTTCTGGTGGTCAGACATTGTTGGAGAGGTCCGATGACTTTTAGGTATGTACAGTTTCTAGGGTGTTTGCAAGATCACGGAATGAATGGCGTTTTTGGACTGGGCAAGCATATTGGATGACATGTCGCAGATAGGAAGATCAACATAGGGATAGTTGACGATAGGTCCATGAAGATATTGTCTTCCAATGACAACTCGAAGGATTATTTATGTAGAGAGTAATAATGACCTAGAAGCACTAATCATACCTAGATTTAACCAACAGCTCAAGCTGTCATTCAATCAAAGTTCAAAGTTCTGGCTTGTCCCTCCCTCTCCCTCCACCCCCACTTTGCGCACGGTCCCTGTCCTGCATATTGCCGCCGCCTGGCCGCTTCAAGTTTCTTCCGACTGGAACCTCATCGTGTCGCGAGATCTTCTGAACCTAACCTTGGCCCGTTGATGACGTCCTGCGAGGTTGCGTAAACAGTGACCACGAAAACTAGCACACCACCCCTCCAACAGACGCGCGACGCAGATGTCCTAGCCGCACACTGCATTCTGCGACCCCTCCCAAAGTGCCAGTCCACCTCTCTCCATGGACTGCATCGAGAAAGCCGACATTACCTTAAAGACTACCAACCAGATGATATGATGATGGAGAACTTGAGCATACACGACCCGCCGCCCCAACAGGGCGCGCCGATGTCGCAAGCCCTTGGACGCGGTGCACCGCCGCCCCAGCAACCTCAGCAGTTGCCTCCCCAGATGTTCACCACCGCAGCCCAGCTGCTCGACCTCACGGATAGTATGGCGACACCACCGAGCGCACTGCTCTCTCGTCTACGTCTATGCTTGAGCTGACCGCCCCATGTAGAGAAGCTTCTAATTTGCCTGCGCGACGGTAGGAAGCTGACAGGCATCCTGCGAAGCTGGGATCAATTTGGTACGTTTGGCTTCTGCTTGCTGCGGCGGCGCCTATGGTTTCTGCCGCCATGAGTTCGGGAAACCCGTATAGCAGAGAAAAAGAAATTGGCTGGTTTTCTAATGCATGAGCCATGACGCAGCAAATATTGTTCTACAATCCACGATTGAGCGCATATATGCGCCTCTGCCGGACGCCACCGAGGCTTCCCCCGTCAAGGGCTACTATGCGGACAAATCCCACGGTATCTTCCTCGTGAGAGGCGAGAACGTGCTGTTGCTTGGCGAGATTGACCTGGACAAGGACGACGACGCGCCCGCGGGATACGAGATGGCCGACTTCAAGACGGTCGAACGCATGGCCAAGGAGAAGAAGGTGACGGACAAGTCGCGGGAGAAGAACAAGCTTAAGAAGCTTTCCACCTTGGGCTTCGAAGGCGAAAACTTGGGCGAGATCTTATTGTAGTAGAACGGTGGCAAGACCGCCGCCGGTTGCTACCATAGCAAATTAAGCTGTGTCGCGGTGATGGGAGGAACATATCCAGGAAGGGTTTTCGGGGCTTCTACAGGCAGAATATTGTGAAATGCCTCCCGACACCCTCAATTCCGTTGAATTTTTCACTGGGCCGGAGTGACTGGCTATAGTTGATAGCACGGACAGATCCGAGTACATACCTCACCAACCAAAATACGTGGACATGTATTATGCCTGGCCACATGCATTTCTCGCTACCAGACAATGTATTCGGGTATCAGGTGCGTAGTTCTTGTGGCAAGCAAGCGTGCATTGAGGGCAAATAGTCCCACAGACAAGTCACTGCTTAACATACAGAGTATTTAACCATGATTTTGAGTATATTGTGCCCTCAATGAGGTGCACCACTAGGCTATGTGCCAATGCATCTGAAGTAGTTGCTGCCCCATCCGAGGCCATTAATGTAGTGGACTTGGTACTCCAATAGGGATTGGATGTTCTCGTCAACTCTCGACCTAACAAGCGTAAATACCTATGTTAGGTAGGTAGTCAGTATGTTACGTTGTGGTTATGTTTACGTTAGACTTGTTCGCGGCTAAGTTCCGCGAGAGGCTATCTGGAATCCTTGTCAATCCGGCCTGGAAAGGGTGGAAATTGGGTACCATACTGTCGGGTCAAGGAACATGGAAATGGAGGGTTGACCACAAAGCATGCCGCAAAGCGGACAGGCCAGCGGTGAAAACGCTGGAAGTTTTATACCTTAGGTAGACTTGCTAATAGCCCAAGAACATATTGCTGACAATAGTGGCAGACCTGGATATGGTTACTTCATATAAACGTAGATGGTCAGTATGAAGATTTACGTATCCCATACCTCAGCTACTTTAGAACGCCAGCCCCTGAAGCTGAGGACGATGGGGGTGACCCGCCAGTGGGGTAGAAAATAGTTGATTGGCTTCTACGATCCACGTGCTTGCAGACTCTGGGCTGCCATAGGTAACTAGTATGTCGGTGATCATCTCCCTACATACAGACGTTGATACGTTGAGTACCTATAGGGTAATTATACTGCTCCAAGCCACCATGCTGTGTGATGGGGGAGAGGTGCCGTGATGAGCAGCCGCAGAACAAGCGCCCGGGGTCGGATACCCGGGTGGGTGACCATTTGACTCTTTTGCTGGGGTCTGGATGGATGGATGTGGTGTGTTAGGTGTATTAGGCGAGATGCGATTGATGCAAACCTATTCTCACCGGTCGTTCCTTTTTTTCCCCCTTCTCTCTCAGACAGCTAGCTATGGATTGGGTTCTCAGCCCAACCAAGCAAACATCGTAGGGGTGTGTTTTGTACACACCTACATCATGAGCTACATGTAGGTAGATCGATACAGGTAGCATACCTATCAATGTATCTTACTTCGACATCCATCCCTCTGCTCGGCGGCTGATGACCTCATTTGAATTGATTACTTACAGGAGTACAGCAAGTATGAGCTGGTATTGCAAATGCAGAAATCCAAAGGCAAGGGGCTACGGATTCTGTTTGTTGTTTTACAATGACCCCTCGCGCAGGGATGATAAGTAATGAGCCTCTGGATCTGGAGACTTGTACATGCATCTGTTGTAGCTGTAAGCTCAATCGCTACTTAGTAGGTAGGTATGCTCAGATGCTAACCTTACCTAGAGCTCTCCCTCCTGGTGGTAGGTGGCGCCCCTTGAAATGCGCTTGGCTTGGTCTGGCCTGGACCGCAATGCGAATCAAGATCAACCCTTGGAGGGGAGGGGTCGTTGGCACTAAAATCAGAACCGGAACATTGGGAAAGTGTGCCCGCTGCCCGCTGCCACCCACCACCCACCACCCACCAAGCACCTAGACTCCGACTTGAGACTGAGGGACTGGACTGCATGGACTGCATTGCAATGCGAAAGACTGATAGTCCCAAGTAATTTGATGCATGTGGTGATTGATAGTCTTCCCATAGGCCACTTACTCTCAAGGTATTGCCATTTGATAGCTACTGCCATTCCACCACAGCCCATCAATTGCTATTCCCTCTTCATTGAATGCCTACTGGCTCTCTAAGCACATATACCTACCTAAGCAACTCACCCACCACCTGTCTTCCGCCTCCAACGGTGACGAGCCTCTTCCGTGCCCAGGACTGACGCGCTGGCCAAGAGCTGCAACGAGCTCGACCAACAACCATCCCACCACGATAACGCGAGACGCTACAGCCACAGCTCCTGTCCTCGTCCAGAAGTGGCCATGCAATAAGAGCGAAAGAAGCCAATCGAACCCGATCGCGAATACACACGCACACACATACGCAACCTAGGCGACAACCTTCTCCATTGCGTCGGCTTTGTCAACCGCCGCCCACCACACTCGGCCCGCTCTTCCTGTCACATCCGGATACGGGAAGCTGCACGTTGGGAAGAGAGGGGGAGGCAGGCAAGCAACTTGCAGATCGTGCTCTCTTTGCCAGAATCTGCGCAAACAGTGCACACTCAGCTCACTCAGCTTGCCTGGGCTTGCCTCTTTCTTTACGCACAGAAAGCAAGGGTTTCAATATCGGCGTCGAGACCTGTTCAAGAAACCACCCGAACGAGAGCGGCCGCACATCCCGATCGATCATACGCGAACCTTCTGTCCATCCCTAGCCACCGACCTCGTTACAGCTCCCCCTTGTAGGCGACCGACGACAGAGACGTGGTGGTCTACATACTGGAATACCCGGCTTTAGCGAATTGCTCTGCGAGGTTTATATCGCGACGGGACACAGTCGCCTAAACCGACTACAGAGACCCGCACGCCTCGTCTCGAGATGCTACTGCGCCCGCTACCTTGAAGGATAAGAGTTCAGAGTTGCGCATACATGACTTGGGTGACCAGGTGTGCTTGGTTCCCTAGTAAGCGCTGCTATCAGATCATAGCAGAACCCGCATTTTAAAGGTTGTCAAACCAGCTTGAAGGCCTTCATCTACACGCAACCACAGCTATGGAGTCCATCAACATCGCATGCATAGGAGCCAACGGGGTGGGCAAGTCTCACTTCATCCAACGGGCTATAGGGCTACCGAAAGCTCCTGGGGCTCAACCAACTGCGGCGCGAATCTTCATAGACAACGTGCCTTACGCAGTGACCCTCTTCGAGCTCGATCTCGAGTATTTTGATGTGAACCCGGAGCGGCAGATACAATGGCCCAGGCAGATAGGCGGCACCATGATGCCCCCAATCGATGGAGTCCTACTTCTGTACGATGTGATGAACAAAGAAAGCATCATGGAATTACCGCAGACTTTGAGTAAGTCAAAGGCCCTTCTTAAGTCTCTCGGGGTGCAATCGCTGGTTCGTAGACTAATTATGCGCAGCTGCTCTGGTCAATTCAAATTTACCTACGGTCCTTGTGGCGACGAAATGTGATAATCCTGAAAACGTGAGGCAGGTTAACACAGAAGCGCTCGCTTCCGCTTGCCAATCTTGTGTCTCAGACTTCAAGACCTCGGCCAGCAAACCTGAAAACTCCAGGAATGCCTTATTCAGGCTACTGAAGGTTCTTGTAGCGAATCGCCAAGGTATGTTGGACAATTCCCGACCCTTGATTGGTACCAGATGGCCTGGAGAGGCCCATGAGGTCATGACGTACTCGAGTAAGGGAGATGTTCATAGGGCTTACACTGACTTCATGAAGCTGAGGCTTCTGGCCAAAGACGAAGAGCAGCATCCGTGGCTCATCTAGATACCCCACACGACTCAACAGGGACTCGACCCTTGAGCCAACATAGTAAGCATAGCCGTGCTAGTTCAGATATGTCACTTGTGCGAGGTTTGCCACCGCAATCAGGTAAGGATGTTAGATACACATATCGATCGCCCCGTACCGTCTGTCCAGGAAGCTTACCCTATTATCACAATGCAGCCAGCGACGACAACCAGACGGTTTCTAGCATGTTGCGAACCCCGGGCATCCGCCTGGACCGCCATAATACGCCTTCCTTCCTGGATATCGAGGAATCTGATGGAGAGTCTTTCGGCTACAATGACGATATACCCATACTACAGCGCAACGACGAAATGACCTTCGATCGCCCGGCGAAAAAGACAGGAGTCACTTTCGAGGAGCTGATTGATCGACTGCTCGCTCCCAAGATGTCGCGGTCAGACAGTAATTTCGCTGATGTCTTCTTGTGTTTGTACCGCAAATTTGCTGCACCTGGAGAACTCTTCTCTGCCATCTTGACACGGCTGGAGCAGGTCAAAGATGATAAATCCGTTCACTACCTTACCAAGACGTCGACACAGCTTCGCATTATCGAGACAGTGGCGAAGTGGGTGGCATCGTACCCCGGAGACTTCGCCAGGCCAACAACTCGGAGAACGCTGGAGGATTTCATAAGGCGACTATCATGCGAGCCCATATTCGCAGCGGCTGCACAGCAAATGCGCCGCAATCTTGAATTCAGCGTGTTTGAGGATGACGACACGGGTTGGGCAAAGGCTGATGTAATAGAAGAGGACTCAGCTTCCGGCGCGTCAAGTCTGGGCAAGCCCGAAGCCCCGAGACTATCGGATATGAACGAGAGCATAAGTTCTCTGAGTGTGGAAGACCACAACCCTGCCCGGCGGCCATCGGCGACTTCTTCCCTTAACACGGATATTGGCGTGACAAAGGTGCACCAGTTCCAGTTCCACTCGTACGAGGACTACGAGCGTGAAGCTGCGACCATGGTTCCGACATATACAATGCCTCTGACCAAATTTCGCTATCATATATTCATGGACACGTCCGACGACGATATTGCTGACGAGATCACGAGGATCGACTGGGTCATGTTCTCGTCTATCCGGATCCGTGATCTGGTACGACACGTGAGCTTGAACGCACAGCAGAGAGAAAAAAGCCGGAGTATGAAGAATGTGAACCGGATGGTCAATCACTTCAACCACATCGCCAAGTGGGTAGCCAACATGATCTTGATGCGAGACAAGGCCAAACACCGAGCCCAGATGCTCGAGAAATTTATGAGCATTGCGCTCAAGCTGCGACAGTTGAACAACTACAATGGTCTCGCTGCTGTGCTGGCTGGCATTAATGGCACGGCCATCCATCGTCTTGCTCAAACCAAGGCACTCGTCCCTGCTGACGTGCAAAAGCGATTCGCGCGACTGGTGCTGTTGATGGGGACGCAGAAAAGTCACTTTGCCTATCGACTGGCCTGGGAAAACTCGCCCTTACCCCGCATCCCTTTTATGCCCCTGCATCGAAGGGATCTGGTTTCGGCCGAGGAGGGCAGCATGACCTTTGTTGGCCCCGAAGGCGACCGCATCAACTGGAAGAAGTTCGAGGTTCTCGGCGAGGTCTGCTTGCCCATTATGAAGAGTCAGGGCACGCCGTACCCGAACCTGACCAAGCATGACGTTGCGAGGGAGCTAATCCTAGACTGTTTGATGCCCATTGATGATGAGGTACGTAATTCGAAATCTGACTCGTGAACATTACTAGGAACTGCTTGCTGACTTTTGCTGTCACATTTAGGATATATACCAGAGAAGTGTCACGGTGGAAAGCCAGGGCGCCGGGGGATACGATGCCTCGAAGAAGAAATTCCCCTGGTTTGCCAAACAATAAGCGGCACATCTAACAATATCTCTTGTTATCCGCCTGCTTCGGCGTTCGTTCGATCTGCTCGAGACGTGCGCACACGGGGTGTCCTTTTTCAACCCCCCTTGGAGTTGCCGAGTAATTGTTTGGAATCATTCTTTCAAAATGTTTAGCGGGCTTCTTTTTGACGCGACGATGACGGGTTTATATCTATTGGTTCTGTTTTTATTGTTCTTCGACTTCGAGAATATTGGATAAAGGCAACTTATCATCACCCGACTACCCCTGATTTTGATGGGTATATAAGGGGAAGGGGGAAGGGTAAGGAAGAGAGGGAATTGACGATGGAAGAGGAGGACGGAAGGAAGGGCAAAATACCACACTCGCACACAATACACCTCAGATGTATGGCATGAAGGAATATAGAGAAAGAATCAACCGATACTCGTTCTGGTGTGTCTGAATATATCTTTATACACATCTGAGGATTTTCTTCTATGTTGCGTTCTTGATTTCTGAGGTCTCTACTGGCATTCGCCCAGCAATCTGGTAGTCTCGAAATCAAACCCCTCGCCCTTGCATAGCGTGGACTGGGAGGTTCTAATTCCTGTCTACGCAAGCTACGTCCCAGCACTGTTCAGCTTGTTTGCCTTGTTGTACCGCTCAGCAACTTACTGTTGGGCAAAATACAAAGCACGGCATGTTTATTTACTTTGGGACTTCGATATGGTTAATATCAAATTTGACGAATAGAAGGGACAAAAGGAACTTATAGGAAAGATGTCTCCATTCTGAACACTGTACAATGGATCGCAAACTACCAATCAATGTGTGTAGCAAAAGTGTGTCTGACTTTGCCTCTGCAGAAAGAGAAAAGAAAAAGCTCAGGGGTATATCCATATCTACTCTTACACAGCAGCTAAAAGAACTGCATCCCGCCGCCACATGAAACTGTGTTTCATGTCCATTCGTCTCTTGTCCACCTTTTCGTTTTTCCTCATATATCATAAAGTCATGAGTCGTCCTCCAAACCTCGTCATCTCGTATCTCGGCGAAAGGAAGTATGGAAGGTAGCAACGCAAACCTGCCGGAAAATTAATGCTGACAAGCGTCCTTGACCCTGTTCTGTCGTTGCGTTGCTCTGCTTCAAAAGGAGTAGACATACGCGACAACCGTGGGTAGAAATGACAAAAGAAAAAGAAAATAACAATGTCCGCCATGTTCTGTGTGATCACCCCAATCTCCCTCACTGTGGCATATTGTCAACAGCACCACCACGTCCACCTCCCCTGCCGCCTCGGTTTCGGCGCTTGCCAGAACGACCCTACTTATCCTGTCTCGCACCCCCACCGGCCTTAGCCGCCACCGCTGGTTCTTGCTGCTGGTTTTCCTTCTGCGACAACGACGACGGGGCGGGAGCCATAGGCCCGCTCGTGAACGTGGCAGCCGAAGAGACCAGCACCGGAGCTGCTGGAGCTGCCCCGGTCGAAGGTCCTGTTCTCTTCGTCGGGCTCTTTCCGCGCTTTGTAGCAGGAAGAGGAGCACCCGCAGCTGCTTTTCCACCGCCAACAACGCCGCCATTCTTCTGAGAAGAATTCAGGTCCAGGCCCTCTACTCCTCGCACCAGCGACGATTCGATACTGGAAGGACTTTTGTTGTTCAACGATGCCACTCCTCCTTTGGTCTTGAAGCCACGAGCTCGATCCATCTCCATCTCCTCCGAAACGAGCCGCTTGAGCGCCTCATCCTCGCGGCCTACCTCGTTGCGGTCAATGTCCTCCCAGCCGAGCTTCTGCAGCACGGCGCCGACCATGTGCTGGTACCGGAGGTGGCTGCAGACGATCTCGCTGACGTCGAAGTTCTCGATGCCGTGCAGGCCCTGGATCTTCTGCAGGCCCGCCACGCCGTACTGCCAGCTGCTGCTGCGGTACAGGAAGCCCAGCAGGTAGTCGTTGTTGGAGTAGACGTTGACGAGGCGGCCCGCCACGACACTCTTCATGGCCGCCCAGACGCGCACCTCGGTCGGGCAGGGGGCGCCCAAGAGCACCACGTTCTCAACCACGCCAAAGGCGCGTTTCTCCGAGAGCTGCATGAGGCAGTTGTAGATGATCCGGGCCCCGAGACTGTAGCCCACCAGAGTGATGGCGCGCTCGCCTTGGATCTTGTTGATTATGGCGTCAGCGAGGATACCGCCCATCTTCTCGGCCCGTACCATGCCGACGGTCCACGGGTTGTCGATGACCTTGCTGATCTTGACCAAGTCAGAGGGCCAATACGAGTTCTGGAGACTGTCGAAAACTATGATTCAAAGGGTTAGCTTACTGTTTCACCAATTATAATGGTTCAATACTTACCTGTTCTCTCAGCCATTTCCTTCTTCGCCATAGTCCACGATACGCTACTCAGTGCAGCCTTAAGAGAGGTACCTAGCTTCGTGAGTGCCTCTAGCTCCCATCGAAGCGCATAGACCTCATTCTGGTGACCGAGTGCGCGCCAAGCCTTGGTGACGTCCTCCTTCTCCATCAGCCAGCCGCTGAGGCCGAGCGTGAGGCGCAGTCGGCGGTCCTCGGGCACGAGGTCCTTGGGGTCGACATACTCGCGGTCAAGGCTGCCGCGCAGGGGGAGGAGCGCAAAGTCCTGGACGTCCTTGAGGTACGTTTCCATCTTGCTGGTTGCTCGAGCGCCGTACAAACCGAACAAATTACCAACGGCGATGGTGCTCTCGGCCATCGTCCCAAGAAGTCCAGCGGCGGCGTTGGGAGTTAAACCCAGCCCTCCAAACACGGTCCCAATGCCGGCTGCGATCAGTGGCGCCGACAGGGTGCCGGAGTGAGCGGCTAACTGGGCGGCTGCGCTCGCGGTGCCCTTGTGGCGACGGGACGTTCTGCCTTCCTCTGCGCGCTTCTGAGCGATCTCTTCTGGAGTGACCCCTTTGATTATATGGCCCAAAGCCTGCGCAACTCTCAACTCGTCCTGTGCCAGAACACTGGCCGGAACATGCAATGAGGAGGCAAGAAAGAACAATAAGATACGGGAGTACGTGTAGTAGTTCTCAAGTCCTAGAAGCAGGAGAAGCATGGAATGCAAGATGCAAGCACGCTTTTCCTTGGGTAGCTCGGAGAGCTGCGTAGGAAATGCCGGGTACAGGCGGGCAGAAGCAGCGTTGGACTCCTCATCCGCAGTGCTTACTCCTATAGTAATACGTCAGCAACCAGGCATCTTCAAGTCTCCAAATGAGAGGGGCATAAGTAAGAGGTAATCATCTTGTAGATGTAAAAAGGGCAGGAAGTGAAGATGTAAACAGTGAGGTCTTGGGGGGAAAGTGGAGCAGAGTGTTGATGTAAGTCGAAGATAGATAGAGGAGCCAAAGAAGAATATCGAGACGTATACTTGCGATGGGTCGCCCGCAGAGGAAGAACTTACCACCACCACTCGGTCTCGCAGGTCTTCCTCTACCGGCGCCGCCACCGCCGTGGCCGCCCCGTCTGGCATTACCTGGTGCCTGATGCTGCTGCTGCGGCCCCTGGCCAGCAGGCGCAACATTGCCGCCGTTGCCGCCGTTCTTGATGTTGATGTCGCCCATGCGTCGCAGGATGTTGCTGCGCCACTTGCCTATGTGGGTGAGCGCGTCCCGCTTCAGCTCCACCATGCTGGAGGTGATGACATCGGTTTCGTCCCGCTTGACCATGGCCGTGGCCTGCTCGATGGACGTGGGGATCGACAAGATGCCGCCTTCCTGTTGGCTTGCCAAGGCGATCAGGGCCGGCGGGATGATGGGGGCAGGGGGTACAAGCTCGGGCTTGGGAGGTTCCTTTTTGGGAGGCTTGGGCTTCTCCTTCTCCTTTTCTTTGCCATCTTTGCCCTCCTTGGCATCCTTGTCTTTCTCCTTATCCTTCTCATCGCTCTCTTTCTCGTCGTCTTTGGTCTCGGCCACAGGCATCACAGGTTCCAAGCCGAAGAGGTGGGCGTACTTGAGGCTTCTAGGATTGGGGATGATGGCCCAAGTGGCCGCAGGCGTCTGGATACCACGGAGAGGTTCTGGCTGGACAGTTTCACTCGTGGCTTCAGTCTTGCTATCAGTCGTGGGTGGTCCCATGGTGTCAAAGATATCTCGGAGGTTCCGCTGCATGGTGTCCATGATGTTGAAGACCAACTGCTGGAGCTGCTGTCGTTGCTCGTGGTTCAGCATGGCACTGAGGTCCAAGTCGAAGCGCCTGATTCCAGGACCGCCGCGGTTGCTACCGCTGCCGCCCGCAGCAGGACCTCCAGTGTTACCGCGTCGACCCATTTCCTTGGTTTTGGTGCGTGGGGTCGAGTTGTCGTTATTAACACTGGCTTCGTCTGCAGACGATCCAGGTGAGGAGGATAAGTCCATATTGCGGAGACGCAGGTCCTGGCCTTTTTATTGTTATAAAAAATAGGGCAGTCACACTCTGGGTTTGTTGGTTTAGCTGGAAGCAACGATGCGATGTTGCCGCGGCGATGAAAGGGTGTGCTGGAAGTCACTATCAAGTGAAAGCCAACCTGGTTTCCTATCCCAAGACACTTCAAAGAAGGTGTTTAATCCGATTGACTACAGCATGCAAGAGTCGGTAGACCAAAAAGGGAACGTGGGATCACAAGTTAAGTCGAGTTAACGTGATTCAAAGATGTGCAAATGGACGTGTGCCCTCGCGTGGGACAAACAGCCATTGGAGCCTGGTGGCTTGTCCATGCAAATCCTGGATATTTCTTGACCACTGCAAGCACCCGTCTGACTGATTGTATCAAGGGCCTAATGGAGCAAACAACCAGTCTCTTTCTTTTGTACTCGCCTGATCAGAATCCTGCTTCTTGAGTCTTTGAACTGTTCTCTGTTTCGACTGGGCTTTGACGAGATGCAAGGACACATGTTTGCCAGGCTCAAGGAAAGGCCTCTATGATTTCTATCTAAACTACCTAGAGTACCCAATAAGCAGTCTGATAAACCCAAGTACACAATAAACCCAGTCCTTCTCTCCAAGGGGTAAGTTGATACGCCAAACCCATCTACTAACATAAAAAGTTGTTTCCTCCAGTTCTTCTACACAGTCCAAATTTCTATCAGGGACAGGCGCCCCTTAATCACTGTTCCTGGTACTAGCAACTCACGCAGTAGTCTCGTACTCCTCCGCAAGCCGGGAGTCCTCATCCGGATCACTCTTGACCTTCTCCAGCTGTTCCGAAATGTACCGATGCATATGAGCATCGGCCTCTTGCCGCTGCGATTCTCGCTCCGGATCCGTGAAGTGTGCACCGGATACGCTATTGCCAATGGAACGCACATCGTGGTCATCGTCATCGTCTCCGTTCACCGATCCTTCGAAATCACTCCGAGCACCGATTGACCTTGCTGTTGAAGATCGGCGCATGTGCGGCTTCTTCGGGTGACCCTGTCCCGTGGTGCGGTGGAACACATCGTCGAAATAATGCGCCATACCGACGGAGGGTGTCCGTGGCGTCTGCGGGAGTCGGCAGCTGATTCTGTTCGATCGTTAGTTCACGCGTCGTACTACGGTATTTCTGCTCCATATGGAGATATGGACTTACCCAGTATCATGGATCATGCGGGCAATGAGGCCGGTCCAGCCGCACTGATGGGTTGCGCCGAGTCCTCGACCGTTGTCTCCATCGAAAAATTCATGGAACCACATGTTGTCCTTCCAGTGAGGGTCAAAATCAAGAAGGTCGTTGCCATCATTGATGCTACGGCGGCCATCATCTCCACGAGCGAACAGATGCTGGAGACGATGCTGAACCTCCTCGGCCACGTGACCGAGATGCATGTAATCGCCAGATCCTGTAGGGCATTCGACCTGGAAGCCGGGCCCGTGGAACATATAGAACCGCTGGAGCGATTCGACCAGCAGGAAATTGACAGCGAGCCAGATAGGACCGCGCCAGTTGCTGTTGCCACCAAATAGGCCACTATCGGAATCACCAGGAACATAGCTGACCCTGAAAGTCTGTCCATTGGCATCCATGGAAACTGGGTTGTCCTTGTGGTATTTTGAGAGTGATCGGATACCGTGGGGGCTGAAGAACTCATCCTCGTCCAGCATGCGCTTGAGGATCTTCTCGAGTCTCTCCTTGCTAACCATGGACAACAGGATACGGTTGCCCTTGCCTCGCTTCCTGATACTGGCCATGTTTCGCTCTGCAACATCGCAGCGATTCTCAATGAACCAATCAACTCGCTTCTTGAAAGAAGGGAGCTTGTTAATCAGCTCAGGCTCCAGCGTGAGGGTCGCATAGAGGGGAATGAGTCCGACAAGAGACCTAACAGGAAGTTGTTGGGTCCAGGGGCCACCCCAAGAGATAGCATCATAGTAGAAGCCATCCTCTTCATTCCACAATGACTTCTCCTCGACTTGGCCAGACTTGAATGTCATGGCGTCACTGATGAAAATGAAGTGCTCGAAGAATTTGGACGCAATGTCCTCGTAAATTCTTCGGTGCTTGGCCAATTCAAGCGCAATGTTCAACATGCACAAGCAGTAAAAGGCCATCCATCCGGTGCTGTCGGCTTGTTCAAGAACACCACCAGTAGGCAGAGGCTCTGATCGGTTGAACAACCCGATATTGTCCAGTCCCAGGAAGCCACCTTCAAACACGTTCTTTCCGTCGGTGTCCTTTCGGTTCACCCACCACGTGAAGTTCAATAAGAGCTTCTGGAAAACTCGCTCAAGGAAATCGAGATCTTGTCTGCCATACATCTTGCGTTCGATCTTGAAGACGCGGAAGGTAGCCCATGCGTGAACCGGGGGATTTACATCCCCAAAGTTCCACTCATATCTGAATCATCATTTTCATTAGTAAGGAATCTACGCCATTGAAGCAATTGTTGGACTTACGCAGGCAATTGGCCATTGGGATGGAGATACCACTCTCTTGTGAAAAGGTCAATTTGCTTCTTGGCGAAGTCTGGATCGATCATGGCGAGGGGGATGCAGTGGAAAGCACTGTCCCAAGCCGCAAAGAATGGGTATTCCCAGGAATCGGGCATTGAAAGGATATCGTCAATGTGGAGATGCTTCCAGTCGGAATTCCTTATAGCTTTCCTTTCAGGAGGTGGCGGGGGTTGGGCAGGATCGCCATTGGCCCACTGATCCCAGATGAACTGGTAGTACTGCTTACACCACATCATGCCCGAGAATGCCTGTCTTTGGATGTTGCGGAGATCGTCAGACATGGGAAGAGGGCTGAGTCGGTAGTAGAAGTCGTCGGCCTCGTCTTTCCGCCTCTCAACAATATCATCGAATTCTTCTTCGTCGAGGTATGTCTCTTCCTTCTTCGAAACGCGGAAACGAACAACTGCAGAATGGCGTTAGCAAGCAGGGCAACTCATCTTCATACTGTAGTACTTACCAGCACACTCTCCAGGACCAACACCACCGGACTCGTTGAAGTTGAACCATGCTGCGCACTTCGTGCCTGTCTGGGCGGGGTTGACGGCCTTCTTCTCGTTGTCTACGATGTATCGATGGAAGGCATCCTTGACATATGGCGTCTTGTTTTCTTGCCCATAGAGGTGGTTGGTGTTGGTATCGTTGTCAGTGAAAAGGAGTTCGGGCTGCACATCGTCGCCGCTGGTTCCAACACCGGGCGAGGGCGAAAGCAGGAGATACCGGTCACCCAAACTGTGGTGCTTTGACTTGACCAAGTTCTCCGCATGTGCTTGAATGGAGGGCTTCTTGTCTTCTGGTTCTCTTCCCCAGGCCCAGGTGTTGCGGAACCACACATGGGGGACAATATGAAGGGGGGCCGGCTCGGGGCCTCTGTTCCAGGCAGTAACACGGAAGAGCAGCTCGTCGGGGTCGTTATCATCCTTCGCCGTCTCAATGACTATGTCCCAGTATCGGTCTTCTTCGAACACGCCGGTGTCCAGGAGCTGGTATTCCTTATCTGTCTTGGAGCGCCTAGCGTTTTCATCGATCAAGTCCTGGTAGGGGAAAGCCTTCTGGGGGTACTTGTAGAGGAATTTCATGTAGGAGTGCTATAGTTGTGAGTAAAGACACCGGTGGCGGGAGTTATCGGGCAACTTACAGTCTGGAAGAGTCATTAGCGAACAAGTCAAAGGATAGGGGGCAATTCTAGATGTACTAACAGGAGTGTTGTCAAGATGGAAGTGAGCCTCTTTGACGCTCTCACCGTGGTTGCCCTGGGGGTTGGACAAACCAAACAGTCTCTCCTTCAGAAACGGGCTGGAATTTGTCAGCACTATGTCCCTCTACATGGGATCTCAGTCGACGCACTCTTCTTCGTTCCAGAAGGCGAACGCAATGTTCTGCAGACCGTGTGTATCTGATACTCCGGCAATACCGTCTTCGCCCCATCGGAAAGCTCGGGATCGGGCATGGTCGTGGCTGAAATCTATTTCGGCAATTTGGATCAGTATATACTGTACAACAAGGCAGTGGCATATCACAACCGAAAGGGGCGGGGTGGTTCACTCACGGCTCCAGGCATCACCGTCGGCGCTGTAATCCTCACGGACTGTATGTCAGGCAGTTAGCATTGTGATAAGGGGGCAAGTGGTTTTTGGGACTGTGGTCTCTGCTTGCCTGTAGCCCACTGCCGCTCAGCAACGTAGGGTCCCCATTTCTTCCAGTACTTGACGCGATCGCGATCTTCCTTCAGACGCTTCTCTTCCTCGGTGAGGTACTCATGGCCATCGAAAACGACCATATTTCAGGCGGAATGTGGAGGGGGGGTTTCAAGAGCTGTGGTGGAAGGTCGCTGCTGGTACCGGAGTCGCACCCGGGTCGGAGAGACACACCCGAAATAGCCAATGAAGTCTAAGTCTGCAATATTAAGCTATACTGAGGGTTTCTGCAAGATCACGACAAATGTAAGGGCGGACGGTAGTTGAAAAGTAGTGTGGCAGACACGAGGAATTCAATTCAGGTACGAAGACGAACTGGCAGCGGCAGAGACAGGACCAAGGGATTTTTTTTTTTCACTCTCCCTCGTCTCTCTATTCTTGTTCAGGCAAGCCGAGAAAAGCGAAAGAGTGTGATTTGGAGCTAAGGATTAAACCGCATTGTTGGACTGAACTATGGACATGATTGGGAGAATGCCACCTTGTTGGCGTGAAAGACGGCAGGCCGGGGGTGGGTAGGTGAGGGGAGATGCTTGCCAGTTGTGGTGGGATGGAGGAGGGAGGAAGTGAGGGGTGTGGAGAGAGCAAGCACAGGAGCTATCAATCGGTTGAGATAGCTTGTACCAGCGACCTGGGGATTCGTGGGGAACGATATGGGGGAGTCAGGTACAGGCGACTTGCGCCGATAGCAAGCATAGCTGCACAGGAAGCTCCCCCCTGTTGCTGCGCTGTGCCCCCCAAACCGTGAACACCGCTAATTGACGGGAATGATGTAATGATACAGCGCTTGTGCTATTGAAAACTCATCGATCAGAACCAACGAGAGCGATGATCACGACTTGAGCCGCAACTAAACGGGTTAGCTTAAGGAGTTTTTGCACAAGAGTCTCTTCCGCCAGGCTTGAATGTGCGGCGGTCTAGAGTCTAGACCCCATAGTGTCGTGGCTTTTTGGATACCCCCTCGCATCGTGAGAACGGGGAGATGAGGAAGGAAATATAAGCTGCATGTAAGAAAGCCCAATGGCAATTCGACCTCCCTCCTCTAAGCGCTATAGGCGGCAGAAATCCAGGTACCATTACGTTTCGATCCTGCGAAGCCTTTCTTGAATGCATACTTGTTAGTCAATCGAGCGAATTTCTTCTTCCCTTCAGACCTTGGCTTTTAGTTGTTCTTTGTTTGTTGTCAACTTTGAACTACCACGCACTATTTTCTGAGGCGACGCAACGACGATAGTTGATACGTAGCGTCATTCTATTTGGCTTACGGCACGACGCCGGTGGCATGCTCCCCGCCCCCCTCTAGCCTCTAGCTCGGCGGCGTGTGTCTGGTTGGTCGATCAGCCTGGACCAACGGTTTGTCGATACACTAGGGGAAAAAGTAAGTATAGGAATGCCTGTGCGAGTCGCGCAAAGCGAACAATTGTACATGAGTTTCCACATGAATAAGATGCGATGTTGCTTTTTGTCTATTCTCTCATTTGTTATGCATCGTATCACACCATAGGCAAATGTGATCATAACGCAACGGCGATCGACAAGTTTCAAACACACAAACAACCATAGACCCACGAGAGATCAGTCCAGACGGCCGAGATAATAAGTTGATGGTTGAGACAAGTTGAGAGTTGAGACGATTGACGGATGGGAATTGATGGGATTGATGGCGTGACCCGCCCCCATCCCGGAGTCGACCAAAACACGAACCAACTCCACTGCAAATGTGGGTGCGCCAGCAGCAAGACTTCTCGCGTCGGAGCTCCTGACGATGCGCACTGCAGACTGGTGGGCCGTGGAGATGGAGACCTCCCAGCTTCATTTGAGGAGGTTGGCCGGGTTTTGTCGTGACTTGTGCTGACCTGGTTGCGGCTGGCCATCAATCGATCGATGATGATGACATCTCTCTCTCCCTCTCTCTCGGGACTGCAGGGCAATATGATGCTGGCGGGCTCTGTCAACTTGCTCTGCTTCTGGCTGCGCAAGATGGCTCGACCCAGCGCCAGAATATTGTCGGTCACTGCTGAATGGGAAGACTTGGGTAGATGAACTGCGAGAAGCTCTCGACGTGCGTGACATTCCAAATATGCGTGATCGAATCGTTAATAAATTTGGTGCTTAGAACTCATATAGCTATCCTCAAAACAGCACGATCCATGCGAGGGTATTTCCAACCAAAGAAAGTCATAGCCATGACGATACGCAAAAATTGCCTATAGTTACAGATGAAAGTTTTTACAAGAAGGTTTGTGAAGACGGGGCAAGCAATTGCCCTTTTTCCCATGTGGCCCATGGCGGCGTTTATTTTTATTTTGTTGTTGATTGTTGTTCTGCCTTTCTGCGACTGCTCGCTCTATCTCCTTAATCACTGGCTGCTGGCCAGGCTGGGAAAAAGGGAAGAAACGAACGGCGACGGGTAGGAGAAGGGAGGGGAAGAGAGAGAGCCCGTACTATTAGATACGGTTCCTCGCTTCGTCGTAGCTTTCCCTCTCGGACGAGATATGTACGGTCCGTACGATGCTCTTATTCCAGTTCTATAATCTCACCTGAATTAGCGGCGCTCGTCGTCAGACACGAAACTTATGGGCTGCACCACCTTTTGATTTCCCGTCCTCAGCTCCTCCTCGCTCTCGTTCTTCTCGCTCATGGCGTGCAGGCGGTCGCCGTTGCTGCTGCTACCGTTGCTGTTCTGGTGCTTGCGGCCGCCGGTGATGCGGACCTCGACTTTCGATAAGGGAATGGTGTTGCCGCCGACGCCGGCGGAGCTGCCGATACGCGCCTCCTCGTCGCTGAGCTGCGAGAACTGGCCCGACCGGCCGCTGAAGTCGTCCAAGCCGCTCCGGCTCATCTTGCGGCTGCGCACGTGCGATGCCGGGCCTCCGCCCGTGTGGCCCGCGTAGCCGCCCGCCGTGCCACCGACAGCGTAGTCAGATGGCCGCGTCGTGAGGCCGAGGCTGTAGCCGATGTGCTTGAATAGGGGTCGCAGGGTGGCGAGACTACCGGCCGTGATGGCGAGGCCCTGTTCGACGGTCGACCAGATGGCAATGTCGACGGTGGCCCAGAGGAAGTCGTCGATGTCGCTGAGCCGGGTCATGTAAGGGTAACGAGCTACGACGGCGCAGCTTGCACTGGATGAGGATGTGTAAGTCAGTCATGCGGTTCAACAATATTACTTACGGTAAATGTGTACAGCCATGTCGGATATGGGGAAGAGAGTGGGTAACTTACACGCAACCCATGGCCAACAGAGGGATGATGGCGAGCTTCGTCCTCTGCTTCAACTTGAGGTCCCAGATGAGGACAGCCGGGAGAAGCGCAAACGTAAAGTCGGAGACGAGACTGAACGAGGTGTACAGTAATCCGAGTCCGATAATCACGCTGGATGGGATACAGGTTCCCGGTTCTCCGGGCACGTACCGGTTCCAGAAGAATGGCGAAGGATTGCATTGGAACAAGGTGACGAAGAAGAAGGCCATGCCCGAGATGACTGAGATGGTCATGGCGCTGTAGATGATGTACTGGTGAATCTTCTTGACGGCTATCCGCAGCAGGAAGAGGCCGATGGAGATCTTAGACGTGATCATCGAACTCGTGTAACTGAGATAACAAAACCACCAGCACTGGAATTCTTAGGTCAGCAACAAGTCGCTGGTTTCCCCCTCTCCTTTCTGGATATTGGATGGAAGAAGCTAGGGAGTCTCACCTTCATCGCCGCCTGGATGCTTGCCACCTCTAGGTCTTTGTGGTGATGACCGGTTCCGAAATGCACACCAGACATGGAGAAAGCAGAGTACACCATGAAGCATGCCTGGTATCACATATTAGTATCAAACGTTTGGTTAAGAGATCCGAGGGAGGGCCCAAGTAAAGTCCACCTCGATCCTGAGACGGCGGTACTTACGGTTGATATCACCATGAGCACATCGTCGAGTCCAAAAGCCTTCACCATGTATAACCTCGTGAACACTCGCAGCAAGCATGCGATCAGGGCCATAACGGCAAAGGATATGTCGACCGCCATGAGCTGCGGCCCACGGTTGGGGATTTCACGGGGGACTTGGGCGTCCATGTTGTCGTCGTCGGCGTCGTTGATCTTCCTAAGTAAAAGGAGGATGACAGGTCGTCGTTATTAAAGATTATGTATATATCCCGTCGTTACGTCGTCGTCATGAGTTTTGGCTGGATGATGATGATGTTGTTGATGAGACCCCTTCCCTGCCGCGATCCTTGAGAGCTGCTACCTTGTCGATGGATGAGTCCGTCTTGGAACGGGGGGTCCAAAGGAGAACCGACTTTTCGAGCAGCGCGTTCAACAGAAGATATAAGCCCAGAAGATCTCAGATCTCATCTTATTACAACGGGGATATATATCACATGTATATATGATAGGACAACCCAAGCTGCAGGTGAGAGGGGGTGAAAAGGCAGGGTAACTTTGGCTCTGAAGGATATGTTCCTTTACTCCCGCAAGGGTCTCAATGAATGTTATCTGCTGTTGGCCACCCATGCTGTGACCTGCCCCCCAAAATGGGCAGCCCGGACCGTCCTGGGGTGGATTAGGAAATGTGCAGACCGGGTGGTTATCCGCTCCGTCTGGAATTCCAGATTGACCACCTTCTTTCCCTAAAGGAAGTGTGGGGGGTACATGCCTCGCACGCACCGGACCAGGTTCGTCCTGTATTGAGGTAGTAGTGTGTAGCTTGGGCCTCCTGCGTGTACATGTATAACGTATAACGCCCCCTCTTCTCTGTCCCCCTCTCCATGTCCCAGACAAACGCCGTGCACAACGGTCCCCGTCCTGGGTGATTGCATTTTGTGGCTTCTGTGTAGAGTTGTGGAGGACTAGCCGTCATCACCTCGGCAGGTGGTTCTGGCATACCGGGGATGCTGGTCAACTTAGGATGGGAATATCTCATTAGTGAAGGGGGCGGAGGGGGGTATGTAGCACAACGGCCATCTGGGTACATATTCACTACTACAATACTGTTTCGAATAATAAACAAATATGCACACTAATTATAAAACAGCAGCATTTGTCTATAACTGATGCGTAGAGTGAAAGCATACTCGATGCTTGTCCGCTCTCTCTTGGCCAGGCATGTGGTGAACAAAACAAGACTATTGCTTTGGTTGTTTCTTTTCAAACTTACATTTAGTAGATAAGTGTGCATGCCTAATGCAGGGGACGAGAGGTGACAGGTCCCAGCCAAGGGGACCTGGACTTGCTAGAGTCCCTGGCTAGCTGGACTGTATGCACATGCGTTGGAGCTACCTTCACCTGGTTCCTATCTGGGAATCCCAGCCGGCACTTACGCAGCGTCGGGACATAGGCCCTCTCTTCGTCCACACGTACATGGCATCCCGGACGTTACCCATGTACCGGCAATGTTAGCAACTGGACTATATCCATATCACGCCATGCCCAGGAAAGAATGTTACGCCTGAAAAGGCGGTTATGCCAAGAAACGTGCAGGCTCATTACCCAAAGATTTGGACAGGACCAGATTACAGGGGTGGTTCCTGACAACCATATGGCAAAGTGTGGGTAAGTAGGGGGGAACGACAAGTCCGTGACAGGCACAGCCCAGAGAGAGAATGCCAGAAGCGGGTTCTAAAAAATTTGTGACTAGTTCGATTGCTCCGCTACGCCGTATATTTCCCTACTAGTTACCCAATTCTCAGGGAACAACCTAGAGAAGAAGCCGCAACGGAGGTCGATTTGATCGTGTTCCCGTTCTTTTGGCCCAAAAACAGCGGGCGGAAAGCAGGCGGGGCGGAAAGGGGATAGAAGAGGGGGGGAGATATGGGACTGGGCTGCGTGGCTTGTCCAGGGTGGCGGCGGGCAGCTGCTGAAGTCTGAGCCTTCATCGTGGTTTCTTCCAGGTCCAGCGCTGTTCATAATCTGACATCAATATAGATCTCCCCAATGTTACCCAACTCGGACGAGTAAGCGAGAGACAGCTTCAAGTCCGGCTAGACTCGTCCGGCATACCCGTGCCTCATTTGAACGTCATTATCAGATAACTCTTATACCCCCCGTGACAGCTATCAACTGCCTGACTGCCTCTACGGTCAACCTAGCTACCTAATCCAGACGCTCTACCTATCACATATGCAGGTGGCCGGCATATCTCCCAGATTCACGGATTCACGCCCAACATAAGTGGTGGAAACGATCGCTCAGTATGCACGTTGTTATGCACCTTGGCACCATGCCAATGAGATATTATAGATTCTGAGCTCCACTTATATTCGGCTTAGGTTGCTGCACTTGGGAATCCAGGGGAGAGGCGGAGAGGGTGCCTTGGATTTGCGGATTTACATATTCTTCTTCTCTGCCCAGTCGGGCTATGTGCGACAGGTTGCTACTATGTATTGTGCAATCGTAAGAGAGGTGAACTCATACCGAGGCACAGTCCATGTTTTGCGTGCCCAAACGTTGCACTAATCCCCGATAACCATAATGCGATGGCGATGCTAGTGGTGCAACGGTTATGCGATCAAAAAAAAAAAAAACGGCCGAACAAACAGCTCACTGCCCTAAGAATACCACCTACCACGAGATAGCATACCGGCATCATACCGCCGTTACTAAGTCGCAGTTAACCGTTAAGAGCTAACGGGAATCAGGGAGCTCTAGTCTTTGTTTTAGTCCAGACCTGCCAAATGTGTCAGAATATGCAAGTCGATATGAATATCATCGACGAGGAACAACTTGTGTGGGCGTTGCAGAGGAAACAACCCGCCGGCCTGCTGCATCCACGTTACGAACTACTGCACCCACAAACGTACACATTGCATGCCAGATAGAAAAGGCTGCAGATCATATCAACACGAACAAGAGGGCGGCGATCTTTACCAAGCTGTGTTTCAGGTCCGCGTGCAGCAGACTGGCAAGACTGGAGTTCGAGATTGGTCATACTGGACCTGGAGATTACATACTAAGGCTAGGGAGATTTCGCGCAGTCGCGTTTCCCAGCTCTCCGGTGGCTCTTACGATGACATGCCGCCATGTGCTGCTGCTCGGTCAATATGTGGATAACATCGTTGTTGCCGTGGTTCGACTCCGCCAACCTAGCAGGTATCATACGCTAGTCCGTCTGTTACCTGCTAGCTGCTAGTTGCAGCAGTGCATCTTCTTGTCCTGTGCCCAGCTAGGTTAGCTAGTAACCCTCGAGGCTTCTTGCAGACCCAAGGTCCCCGAAAACCCAACATTGCACAGTTTCTGCAGTGTGCCCTGTCTTCTGCCCTGTCTTCTGCCCTGTCCTGCTCCTAGGACCCCCGGCGCCCAGAACCTAGTTTGCTAGCTGCTTGGGAGAAATAACGGCATCTGCTGCATCTGCTACGGCAGATAAGCGGCAGTTGGGGTAATTGCTGGGTTGGTTACGTGGTTTACCCAAAGAAACAACTGCCGTCTCATCTTTATTGACGTTTGGCGTTTTGCTTTTGTTTCCCGGTGACGTTGACCCAAGCTTGTCACCTGGCTGGAATCATCGGGTTCCGGTTTTTGTCGCCTCCCAAGGTTTTGGGACAATTATGGTGATCTTAAAGTTCGGGTTGTTTAATTGCCAAGGCATTTTTTAATATAGTGGTAAAATAGGGTTTGGGAGAGAAAGAAAGGAAGAAGAACAAAAGAAGTCTTAGGTTAGCATGTAAGCACTAAAGGTTAGTGGGTGTTAATCCGAACATGAATGTCAGTCGAGGAAATTATCCCCTCGGACCATGCAGACAACCTCGTGATAGACTCGTCCACTTCTCATCCCCTTCGCTCTTTCCCTCTCGAAAATGGCTGTCACGGATGCACAATTTTTGACAAGGGATCTAATGTAACTGTCCGGCCCCACAAGCCAGACAAGGCGCGACAGACAGCAAGTAAGTGCCTGAGCGCAGTGGGGAGGAAAAGATCCTAAAGGTCGGGACAGCAACAATAATAACAACGTACGTCGTCAATGCCAAGCTTCTGCGCCTCATATGTACGCCGAGTCATGTTCTGTCCCTGTTCCTGAGCAGTCGAGGCACAGCGCAGGCATTGGCAAAGTTGCATCTGGGAAATCGTGGGGACGATGGCATAATTCCGATTTCCGTCATCCGAATCTCGAGTTACGAGTCATATTACTTGCGTGCATCACTTGTCAAATCCAAAGACCAAAAAGACTCATAATGTGGAGCTGGAACATTTGTGTAAAAAAGGATTGTGGTATATCGTATTGATGTGGTATCAGGTATCATAATAACTATGTTGTCGTTGTTGTTGTTGGCTGGTGAAAATGACTAAAATCTAACTATGTTTCTTGTTCGCTATGCGCTAGCAAGCCCTTCTTCTCCTTCTTCTGCTTCTTCTACAGCCGTGGGAGTTCTCATGTATACCCAGAAGTGAAGTAATCAAGTCAGCTGATGACGCTGCTTGCTCTATTTCAGCTCGGCGAGCATGACATCGGCAGCCTTCTCGGCGACCATGTAGGTCGAGACGGCGGTGAAGGTACCGGGAATGCGAGGGTAGACGGAAGCGTCAACGACACGCAGACCCTGGACCTTGCGGACGCGGAAGGACGAGTCAAGGACAGCCATGGGGTCAGAGTCGGTGCCGATGGGGCAGGTGGACGAGGCGTGGTGGCCCCAGGTGATGTCCTGAATCCACTGCTCGATCTCCTCCTGGGACTGAACCTCCTTGCCGGGCATGACCTCGGTGACCTTGACGGGCTGGCGGGCAAAGGCGTCACGGGCAAGGCCGACGGCCTCGACCATGGCCTGGAGATCCTTCTTGTAGTCACCGTTGGCCTCGGAGTAGTAGTGGAACATGATGTCGGGCATGTCAAGGGGATCAGCAGAGCGGAGGGTAACACCACCGGCAGTGTTGCGGGGGTGCGACTTGAGGATGGCCCAAGTCCACCAGTCATGCTCGCCGGTGGCGTTGATGGAGTAGCCGGGGAAGTAGCCACGGAAGTTGACGGGGCCGCCGAACACGAAGGTGTCCCAGTCGTTGTTAACGGCGGTGCTGCTCTTCTTGTACATGGTGGCGGCGAGACCGTTGGAGGCGTAGGCGCCCTGGTCGCCGAGAGGAGCCTTCTCCCACTTGTCAAGGCAGGCGTCTTTCTCATCTCCCTGCCAAGTGCAGCCGTTGAAAGCAACCCAGTCGTGGTCAGGGCGGGCCTGGACAGAGATCTCGTAGTGGTCCTGCAGGTTGGTACCAACACCGGGCAGATCGGCAATGACAGGAATGTTGAACTTCTTCAGCTCCTCGGCAGGGCCGACACCGCTGAGCTTGAGGATCTGGGGAGAGTTGTAGACACCACCGGCAACGACGACCTCGCGAGAAGCCTTGACGGAGCCAGGGACACCGGCCTTGGCGCTGCGGGAGAGAGGGCTGGCGCTGTAGAGATGGGCACCGTCGAGGAACTCAACGCCGGTAGCACGGGGAGGGGTGACGGACTCGTCGAAGGTGACCTTGGTGACGTGGCAGTTCATGCGAACGTCCAGGGGGTACATCTTGCTGCCATCCTCCTTGACGGCATCGCGAACCTGGAGGACGAACTCGCGCGAACCGACGCGGACGTTGTTCTTGGTGGAGATGGGGATCTGGAAGTAGCCGGGCTCCTGGTCACGCTTCTCGGTGTTGGCGTTGGCATCACCGGCGAGCAGAGTTCCGATATCGAAGATGGACTTGGTCAAGTTACCGAGAGCGAAGGCACCGCCGAACAGCATGGACATGATGCTAGGGTCACCGAGAGGGATAGACAGGGGAGCGGTCGAGATCGAGTGCCAGCCATCGTAGCCGTGGCCGTCGTTAAGGCCGGGCAGGAGGTAGTTCTTGTCCTCCATGCGCTCGAAGTAGGTGCGCATGTTGTCGGGGCTCCAAGAATTGTCACCGGTCAGAGTGGCGATGTACTCGAAATCAGATCGGTGAGGGTAGACGGCAATCAGAGCGTTGTGAGCAGTGCAGCCACCAAGGGTACCAGTACGGGGGTACAGGGATCCCTTCATCTTTGCACCCTCAGGGGGGTTGAGACCGGTGTACTCGCCACCACCGGGCAGCTCGTAGACGGTCTTGAAGTCGCGGGCTTGCTTGGCATCGTCCTCGTAGTGACGGACGAAGAAGTTCCAGGCCAGGTGCTCGTCCTCGGAGGACTTGGCGTTGAAGGCCGGGACAGTGTAGTTGATGTTCTTGCCCTGGTCGTCACCGGCCTCGATAAGGAGAGTCTTGTGACCGGCGATGGCCAAGCGGGCGGCGAGAGGACCTCCACCGGCACCGCTACCAACAACGACATATTCATAGCCTTCGAGGTCGACTGCCGCGGCCAGAGGCACGACGGCAGCGGCGAGGCTGAACAACTTATTAAACAACATGGTTGACACTAGAGCTCACTGAGGTCGGGGTTAGCTGTAGTCCATATCGAGGGACGGTCCCTTGTCGAACAAGGAACAGGCATTGGCGAGTATTCACTTACAAAAGGAATGACTGAGGTGAGGCGATAGCTCGATTAAGGAAGTGCCTTGACCAGGAAAAAGAGAGTCTGAATCAAGGTAAGCCAAGATGGCATCCTCTATATATAATCGCGAATAAGGGCATAGGGACATGTCTTGAGGCGCTTCTACACACCTTCCTCGGTATATCTTGGCGTCCAATCTCCTCGAGACCCATCCCCTGTATCCCCTCGAATTTCCATAGCCTCGCTACTGCACTACCAGAGGGTGTTCTTGCAAGGAGTAATCCGCACGAGACCGCATGCTAAGCTGAAAGCGTGGTGGCCTTGCAGTTCAATGAGAGTGCGTACTGCATACTGACCCTGGTCAGCAGCAGGGCTCAGCGGGCAGTCCAGGTTTGAGGTTGCCGAGAGAAGCGACAGGATACCAAAGTACCTGCCTTGGCCGCATTGATCAGGAGATGCTCAAGAACGGCCAAGGGTTCTCGTCTAAAATCGGCCCCATTTTCGCCCATTTCGCCATGTGACCCGCCCTGGTACGGAGTATGTATGCAAATATGTAAGGTTAGGTACCTACATACGCGCAAACCGTCTAGTAGTCCAGAGTGGTCCCAAAGGGGTCCTCAGGCCTGATAGGGCTTGGCGGCAAAGGGCTGGTAGTACAAGCAAGAAGCAGCTTCAGATCTGCTGGCTGAATTATGAACAAAATACTGGTCAACTCAGTTGAGATAAGATCTTCATGGCCCCCCACCACTGCACGGCCCTCAAATAGTCTCTGAATGACAATCAATCATCGCGAACCATCCCAACATGCGGACGATAGACCAGGTTATGATATGGCCCTGCAGCCAGGTCAAGTCACACTTTGGAGGACGCACGACCGAATAGTCGCGTAGCAACACCTGATGATACCCGGGCGATATGCTCCTACTCCTACCTGCCTGTTCCTGAGTTGAGTCCCGGCACCTGAACGGCACTTGGAGTAATGGATAGTGTTTTTATGCAATCTCCAGATGCCCTAGTCGGAGCTGGGCTCCGGTGCAACGCTGAACGGGTATGCCGCTAGCACCGTGCCCTGGCATTGGCTCATGCTTTACTTACCTACAAAACGCTCAGGGGCCAAGACCATTAGTTCACCCTAGCTTCTTTCCCGTTGCGGCAGTGGATCCCGCTGCCCGTTGGGATGTCTAGATGTCTTTGGGAGACAGCTCCGTCCTCCACATTATCGTCAAGCCCGTCAAGCCCTTCAGCCTGAGTTTCGCCCCCAGGTCAAACCGCCTCCTAGTCTGGGCGCTATAATAGAGATGTTCAGATGCAATTTGCACATCTCCAGGCTTGCAACGAATCATGATGGGCGCAAGGTGGACATGTCCTAATATCACGTCCTGTCCTTACTAGGCCCGGGGAAGAAGAAGAAGAAGAAGAAGAATAAGAGAATCTATGGGTTTGCCTTGCTGGTTGACCAGTCGTCGTCTTACTGTAGTTCCGTTCTCCAAAGGCCCCGCTGCGGAATTCTCGTCATCCTTGCCTGCGAATCTTCAACAGTGGGCTTTTGAAGTGCATTAGACGTATCAGATAAAATCCTTCTTTTCTGGATCTGTCAAAACGTTAACTAACCTTCTCTTGCTATAACGGCACTAACTCAAACAGATATTGAAGCAATACGCTAGGGACCAAATCTGGTTACCCTAGCTCAACGGCCCTGCCAAACGAAGATGTGCATCAAGACTTTCCGAGTTTGGGGTAGAGAGTCCGAGGCGTTGGAATGAGTCTCCGCCCAACTACCCGCCGACTACGTATACCTACATCTCCCGTGAAGAAATGGAAATCAAGGAACTCCTGCTTATCAAAATTGGAATATTGTTGACGCTGCGGGCCGCATAGAGTCCAATATCAGCATATCGTTGAGAAATGTCGTTCGATGATTCATCTCCGTCTCCTCTTACCCCTTGCCTTGAGCGAAACTGGCGGTGACAACGTCGTAGGTGGTCGATGGAGTTCATGACGGGCAGAAAAGCCGACCTCCCGAATCCATTCTTTATACACCTGAATAACTTTCACCTCCAACGTATCATCGCGTCGGTCTCTATTTCTTTAGGAGTAATATGTGCTGCTGTTAAGGGGATTTGTCTGTCTCTGTACCAGGCTGTCGGGGTACTGAAGAGTCTACGGTATCTATTCGTATTGCTCTTTTTTTTTTAAGTTGATCTACAGCTACATTATACTGCATTGACCTTTTAGTAAGTCGTATCGTTACCGAATTCTTGGGCAATGCCTCTAGTTCACTGTTGGTGGCTGTTTGGAATCTGGACGTTCGTCTTTTCTTCCACCCCCACCTGAAAAGGGGGACAGTTCATGTGTGATCCAGCCGCCGTGGGTCACAAGAGGCAGCAGAGGCAGCAGAATCTACTCACATTTCTCTGCAATTGGTCACCTGCATGCGATCTATAATGCCTGATACCAATACCACCTTGTGGCTTAGTTCACAAAGCATATAAGCGAACGAAGACTTCGAGATGATACGTGCGCCTCTTTCGGAGCTACGGTTGCGTATCAGGTACGCCTGTTGCTCTATAACGGGCTAGATTTACTGCCAGTAGCTCTTTGGATATATACTGCAGGCCTCCGAGGTCCCATGTGTCTGTATGTATGCATGTGATGTGTCCATTTACCCTTGCTAACTGTATAATGGCGGCTGGGCATGGCATGTTGCCGGCCGACATCTATACCCCAGAAAGCGGATACTGCCTGACATTTGCTTGGCTGCAGCACGAAATCTTCTAGAAAAACCTGCTTTATTACCAAACCCCTAACCCACGTGGACTTGATAGGTTGGTAAAGGGGCCAGGCATGCTCGCTTGACGTTTTTGGCAGCCGTGATAACCAGTTCCGGGTCTTGACCAAACTCTACGAAACCCAGCGCGCACCAAGCTGCGATATACCGTACGCTATCTCATCTTTGCGTCCTCCATTGAAGTCTAAATGTGGTGCGCCGAATGATGAATGTCTTCTTTTGGGAAGTCACCCCGCCCCTCGTGCATATTTTCAATTTCAAGCAGTCGCTTTATGGCGCGTTGAACAGACTGCAGGAGCGAAGCACTTCGATACCTCCATAGTATTTTGCCAAGTCAGGTAGAGATACTGTATGGTATGACAGTATCACGTGCAAGACGGGCTTTCAAGTTGACATCTCAGTCGGTAATATTTCTAAGACAGGGGTGGATGGTCAAAAGGGCTCCGACAGGACAGATCCAACCAGTCAGTGTCGAGGTGTGTAACAGCTCTGGGAAACTGGAGGCATGGTCAGTGTTGTGCCGCATTCTACCATCGAACACAATGATTTGGATGACAGGTACGTCACTTATGACAGGCATCCGGGCGTGTATCCGTTTGAGCGTGTATCATCATCTCCTCCTGAGCTTCAGGTGCTCGAATCCAGGGGACCGGAGTCGGGGATATCTGTCAATCATAATCATGTTATGGGTTTGGCTTGGCTTTGCCGTTCATAGTTGTCCCTGGGGAAAGAAGCTAAAAAAAATGCTTGGTAAGGGGGGGGGCGTATAGAGCTTGGTGGCATCCACCGAGAACCAAAGAGGTCGCGAGTTTGAGTCCACAGGGGCCGACGGGCACTTGCGACCCGTGGGACTGCTATAATTTTCGGTAGCTGGCCGGGCTATGCCAATACATTTGAACTATACGGAGTAAAATGCCAAAGTTCGGCAGGGTGGCACCCGAGAGTGCCTGTCCTCTACCGGAGTTGGCCAAGAACTGGTACTCCGTATACACTGACGCAATGACCTTACCAGAGACAGTTTCTCGGGACGAATAGGGTTTTGTAATGTGAGGGTTGACGAGATCTTCGGGCTAGTACCATGCTGTCGCAGAACTGTATCTACCAAGGAAAGTATACTTCTGAGTTATGCACATCCGTCACAACTGCTTTTTCCCCCAAGTAGATTGGCTATACAAATGTTTTTCGAGTATCGTAGTTTTGGCAAGAAGAGGTAACTACTAGATAGACTCCACTCGTCATAGAGCATTCTGCGATATTGTGCGCTGCGCAACAAGCCATCGCCACCCTCACGTCGCCAAACTGCAACCACATGCACGAGAAGTGCTTATTGGTGTCGTCGATTTGATTACATTATATTAGCTGACTTTATATACTGTCAGCAAGCTATCATCATTTCACATTTCGTGACCATATCTTCCCTCATCATCATCATCGGTTTCATCGACTTCGCTCATGGCCACTGACAGCTGTGCCCGTCATTGCTGATGTCGTTACTATGTGGCCACCACATGCCAAAAGTTGACTTTCTCGCTTCACGTCAACATCCCTCACTTTCGGAGCTCGTCTTTCTTTGCGTTTAGAAAGGGTTGCGGCCGAGGCAGTTGGCGTACTTGGAAGCGCAGAAGGACATGTTCGCGTCGGGCGCCACGCGGCACTCGTCGTAAGCGGAGTCGCAGAAGCCGGTGCAGCGGGCCTTCTGGGCGCCGCAGAAGGACATGTTGGCATCGGGAGCGAAGCGGCATGTCTCGTCCTGGGCCTCGCAGCTCTGGAGCGTGGTGACGTCGAGGCCGGAGCAGCCGACGTACTGGGCGGCGCAGAAGCTCATGTTGGCGTCGGGGGCGAAGGCGCAGAGCGTCTGCTCCTGCAGGCAGTGGCCGACGCAGTGCGTCAGCGTCTCGTCGCACGCGATGATGTCATCGTTGTTGGTGACGCCGTCCCGGCACTTGGTGTGCGTGGAGTTGCAGGTGGACGCGGGGGCCGGCGCGGCGGCAGCGAGGGCCGAGAGGAAGGCGAGGACGACAGTGCTGGTGAACTGCATAATGGAGATTCTGGAAGAGGAGTCTTGGTGGTGGTTGGGGTATTGAGTATGGTAATTGATTGGATATAAGGAGGTATCTCAATGAAGGAATGAACCAAAGGGTGAAGAAATATATCAAAGGGTGCCCAACGGTATTTAAGGTATGTTGTGAAGAGTGCCACACCGCTTGGCTTTCATCCTTCCTACGTCAATATGGCATGCACTCGGGTATAGCGTGAACATCGTCAGACACGTTGCCGCGCGATTTTGCTAGACAGTTGTAGTCTCGATGTCATATTTCTCGTATCGACGGTTGGCAGGGTATAATAGTCACGTTGTATGTTGCGATCTTAGTTCTGTCCACCAATGACGGCTCGCGATCTCGACTAGGCGTTGCCGGAAACAGCAAGAGATCTGCATTTATTCGTGAACGATATGGGGTAATCGCCCAATCTATCTTGGAGCCTGGAGGTTAATACGATGTGTGGTGCATCGGCGCCCACCCCGGGTGAATTCCTCCATTGAGCCCAATCCCACCTGTGCCGCATGAGTGCGGGAAACGCGGCACTTTGTATGGTCAGCCTCTCTAGGCTCGGTGATAGCACCAACCTCCTCCCCGAGATAGCTCCCTTCTTCGCACTGAATCGGTCATTCGAGAACCGAATGGCCAGATCCAAATGGCGGAAAGTTTGGATATCGATATAGATAATCCAATATTGATGGGCTGGGGCGGCATCGTCGGGTGCTATTCAATCGCTACCAGGTGACCATAACTATTCGCGGAAGTAATGGTCTCTCGCGTTACTGTTCAAAGCCGATATCATAGCCACCAACAGAGCGTCAAGACACCCCTTTCTTTACGGAAATAATCCTTTCGTTGAGTGCGGCGTAGAGCTTCAAGAGTCTCGTAAAACGTAGTAGAAGTCACGCTGGCCAAATCGACTGACATCTTGCCCATGCAGTCAACATCCAATGAGAGGAATACAGTTTCGTACAGGATGTATATGAGCGTCAGGGGGCTATCACAGCCTCGGGCGTCATTTACTCGGGATGTTGAATAAACGAGGCGTGCATAGATACAAAACAACACAGGCAATACCACATATCCCAGAGAACATCAATTTTCAAGATAGTGGTACGTACGGTTTTCACAGCATATTCTTGCAGTAACCAACTTGCTTTAACAATCAAAGCGTTCGGTAATGATTCTGGGTACAGTCATACATCGCAGTGGTCTTCGATATGTCCAAGTCTCAATGGTTGAGCTCAGGCGTCGGGATCTCGAGGAAACAACTCGAGCGAGACGAGGCTCTGCTATGTAATGGTGTATCAGTCTTGTCATGAGAAATACAATTGTTCGGCTCGGTATGTGTGACTTCTGTGCTCGACGAACCCGAAAAGTTCCAAGTGCGAGTGATGTCTTCACAACAATGGCAGGTGGTCATTTGGCATGTCACGTAGTTTTCGACATGACTGTCGTCAAACTTCTGATATATAAAAGCTCAGGACTAAATCAACTGCGCGACGAATCGAATCCTTTGAGTTAATTGTATATACACTCAAGGCTGGCCGTTTCTATGCATAGTTTCGCTGTGTGACCCTTGCTAAGCAGTTAATCGAGGCACGCGTACTATAGGAGATCATATTGAAACTTGCTAGAGTCTTGATACAAGTCCTGTCGGGCACATAGATGTATGTGGTCACACTGGCCTAGGAAGCAACTCCCAAGTCCAAGGACAACCACCCAATCTAACCAGCTAAGTTCTTGATCATAAAAATTCGTCCACATTTTATGACTCAGTCTACATGGCCGCGACGGCTAGAGACAACTACGGAGTATGATGATACGACCAGGCATATTGTCGAGTGGTGCTACGAGATCAAGGGGCGTGCAGCGGAGGGTATTCCTGACGACCGGGCTCCTCCTATTCTTTCCCAAACTACATTATCTCAGACGACTCCGATGAAGCTGTATAAACCTACAAGGAAGATACTCCCTAGACTAAGGTGAGTGGGTATATGACAAGAAATCCGTTACTGCAGGTTTGGGTTCACACAATGCTTTAGTCCAGGTACAGCCACCGCAGCCGGACCCTCCTTGGCTTTCAATGCCATTCATCTTCCACCTGTACGGTGAGGCGCGAACATCGTTCATCTATGTAAATATAGTTCTAGTAATGGAAGCTTGCTGTGAGAGCCCCGGATGAGAGCACTTGGGTATATATCTATGATGTCTGAACAGCCAAAAGCTCTAGCGCTACCCAATGTCCTTGAGAACCAGCAATATCATCATGGCGCCAGTCTTGCCTTACTGAACCTCCCCTCCCTTGCCGCTCCTCACCACGAAGTACCTCCCCGCCGTCTCGCTTGCGCCCGCAAGCGCATCCCAGTCCTCGGCCTCGTTCCTCCGCCCCTCCTTCTTCAGCTGTTCTTGCTCCTCGCGCCGACGCCTTGGCCGGCGGCTGTGGCCCACGACGTACTCGTTCGCGAGCGCCTCCCGCAGGGTCTCGAGCCCGATCGTCTGTTCCCGCCGGCCCCGCGCCGTCTCGTCGCGGATCGCGGCGAGGGGCGCCACGCCCGTCGTGTCGACGCTCTGGATCGAGCGTACGAAGTGGAGCTGCGTCCGCAGCGTCGTCAGGAGCGCGTCCTCCTCCTCGGGCGTCGCGGGGGGCGGGAGCGCCGAGAGGCGCAGGAGGTGGTGCAGGGTCTTGCTGGTGATCTCGTCTTCGGTCTTCTTGGCGGCTGACGTAGAAGTGGAGGAGGGGGAAGACTGCGACGGCAGCAGCGAGCGAACGGACCAAGCGGGCTTGGAGAATGCGGAGCGGATATCGGGATCGGAATTGCTCTGGCCGCTTGTATGATTCTGTCGCTGTTGTGAAAGCCATGGCCCGGCCACCGATACAATGCCACTGGAGCTGTTCGCTGACTGGGTCAATCGATTTGACGGCACTCCTCTAGGGGCTCTGAGGCGTTGCCGTAAAGCCTGGCGGCATTGGGCGCATATCGTGCTGTTCATTGTTGTGTTGAAGGTGTATTGTTACACGTTGCTCCTGCTTGACAAAGTGGGATGGCGCTTTAAAAATGGCACTTGAAAAATCTCAGAGTTGCCCAGTGACTTCTTGTATCGGTCGCGAAGCTGTGAACGTCGTAATCAAGCGTGGTCAAATGTAGCGCATGTGTCTTACCAGCGACATTTACTTTGGTGAAGCTATCTGCCAGATCTGTCCGTGGGTGTACGATGTACTTCGGGGTCGTTCTTGGCAGCCCAGGCTTGCAGGGGACGTTGAAGCTGAAGCGTCATAGCTCCAAAGGAGTGTTTTAGGTGACAGGTCGTCGCTTCAGCGGCTTGTCACATCCATAATTCCACCTTACCAACAACATCCACCCCAACCCGACCTTCACCAACCGCCGCGCAAAACCGTCTCCTACGCCGGTGACCACAGACGATTATACACATTCAACCAGATTTACACACTATACAAATACAACCGACGTCAACATGGCCGGAGATCCGCGTGCTCTGATGCAGAAGGTCAGCTTGTTGTTGCCCCACCATGTGATGGGCACCCCGCCATCCAGAAGAGCGATACTGATGAATGGCAATCTACATACAGGCCGATAAGACGCTGGCCAGCGCATCGAGCGGCTTCAGTCTCTTCGGAGGCAGGGAGCAGAAGTACATGGATGCCGCCGAGCTCTACATCGAAGCCGCCAATGCCTTCCGCATGCAGAAGATGAGTATGTCAACCCAGCAGCGCCGTTGCCCGTTTTACATTGTCTGCGCCCGATAGCAAACCAAATCCCACAAATACTGATTGACGTGCTTTTCGAAACCATAGGCAGAGAAGCGGGACAAGCTTTCGAGAAGGCCGCGCAAGTTCAGGACAAGAATCTAAAGGAGCCCAACGACGCCGCCAACGCTATGGTAGACGCCTTCAAGGTCTACAAGCAGGACTCGCCCGAGGACGCCGTGCGTTGCCTCGAGTTCTCTATTCAGCAGTACTGCCGGACAGGCAACTTCCGCCGCGCGGCGCAGCACAAGGAGTCGATGGGCGAGGTGTTCGAGACGCAGCTGGCCGACACGAAGCGCGCGCTGGCTGCCTACGAAGAGGCCGCCGGCTGGTACGAAGGCGACAACGCCGCTGCACTGGCGAACAAGCTCTGGCTTAAGGTGGCCGACATTGCCGCGCTCGACGCCGACTACTACAAGGCCATCGAGCAATACGAGAAGGTGGCGGCCGCCTCGCTCAACAACAACTTGATGCGCTACAGCGTCAAGGACTACTTCCTTAAGGCCGGCATCTGCCACCTCGCCACCGGCGACACCGTCGCGGCCGGTCGTGCCCTCGAGAAGTACCGCGACATGGACCCCACATTCCCGAGCAACCGCGAGCACCAACTGCTTGTTGACCTCCTCGCTGCTATTGAGGCCGGGAACCAGGAGGACTTCACCGATAAGCTATTCCAGTACGACCGTATGTCGAAGCTGGACAAGTGGAAGACAACCCTGCTGGTCCGCGTGAAGGATGCGATCGTGGAAGTTGACGAAGACTTCTCATAGAGCAGGCCAACGGAGAGAGCAAGTTGATTTGGGATCGGTACTAAAGCTAAGGCGTTTTTCTGGGTTGAATTCCGGCATGACTTATGTATGCAAGTAGGCCGAGAAAGCATGAAGAAGGCAGGAGTATTCACCTTGTATACTCGGTGTAGTGGATTATGATAGAATACATGACTCTGGTAGCTACGCTCTTTTCATTGTCCCCGAAGCAAATAGGGTTCACCGACAGATCAAAGGCCACCGCCAGCTCTGACAGTATACCTCAACTCCTCCTAAGTCTCACAACCTGAGCACTCGCTACGCATAGTTCCCGATGCAACATGGACCAGCATCACACCTTCCTCCAAGCGCTCATTGCCATAGCGTTCAAGCATGAAAAGGCGAAAGCCCTCAAGATCGGACGGAATCTTGCCATGAGAAAATGCGTGTTGCAAGTCCCGAATTTCCTGCAGCTGCCGGGTCTCGATGGCGGATGCTGGCCGAGGGGTCCAGCCAGGGCACCCATCGTGGTAACCCATCGCCGTATCTATGCAGTGCCGCAGAGAGCCAGGAACAGGCCCAATAAGAGCTTCGAGGCGAAACAGAGCTTGGGTATCTTTGACCCAACCTGTCTTGCTGGCTTTGCCGAAGAAGAGCTCGAGATTATCAGGAGTGTCTTGTCCAGTAACAATGAGGCGACGCAGTACATAGCTACATTTCGAGCCGATTTTGTCAGCGTATCAATTACAACTATACTCATAAAGAAACGATTGGGCAGGTCAACTTACCCAACATCGTGATCCTCTCCGTGACCGATGCCTGAGCATGGAATACCGATTCGTCTCATAAGTGCTCTGGCTGAAGGGTCCTGACTAGCAACGTGGCCGTGATACTCAACGTGGCCAAGGTGCTCTGAGGTACCACCGTTGGTCGCAACGTGCTTACAGTAGAGCTTATGAGCACGCCAGTGGGTTTTCTGGCAGGCATGGGAGCAGTAGGTGGTGACATGACATCCGGAGCAACGCATCAGCTTCTCAGTGCCAACACTGTCTCCAAGTCTGCAGGACGGATTTCCACACTTCTCAGCTGGCTCCATGGTGGTTGTGGAATTGGCAGTAGTGAGCATGTCCCACAGGGAATCGGGTAGGGCAAGCCAAGGGGCAACCAACAACCGAAGAAGTTCCATGCGTTACTGTACCTAGGTACTATGACGGGGATGGAATGATTGGAAGAGTGAATGTGCGGGCTGAGTATGGAAGTTGGTGGGAAAAGAGACATCTGGGCGGAGATAAGTTTGAAGTGACGGAGAGTTATGTAAGTACCTAAGGCAACCATACTACTCCCTCCTTTCGAAGATCACAAGAGCAGAAAGTCCAGAGTCAATGGACCTGGTGAGGAAGGAGCCCCTGAAGCTATGAGCCAAACGCTTCCATAGTGTATTTGAGAGGCTGCCATTTCCCCCAGGTCGTAATTGCCCTCACCTGCCCATGTTTGCCACATGCTTCAGAACGAGCTGCTACCTTCCTGCATGTGTGTACCCGCGTTGTAGCGCCTTTTCTACTTACAGAAAGTTGATGAGGAAGATTGGCAACTTTGTCTCTCGATCAACACAGCAGGCGTACAACAACTTCCTATTAGCCAGCAGATTCTTAAGTGAGCTGATATACTTCAACGTTATAGAAGGGCCTCAGAGGCAGGCACATACAGTCTCAATCCCGGTACATTTGGAGTTGGACTGCCTTCTATACATGTAATATGGAGCCCCTGAGTTCATGTGTGCATTTGGAGTATTGATGATAGATGGGAAATGCCAAAGATGAGAGTAGTGTCCTTGAATGGCCGGCCAATGTGAGCTACTCGAAATACGGGTATATATCATGAATAAAAGAATAGAAGCCACTTTTTTATCCTCTTAGGTATATGGTTCTATAGTCTCATGTAGTATCCAGTTGGGGCACGCAAATCGCTCAAGATATGTTGATGAATAGGGGTATTGAGTCCACTGGCAATTGGCCAACTTGGGATCATTTCCCTACGTATATAAAAGTACGATATATGTGTATCTCAAGGGGAAGTACAGCTAGACAGTCTGAAGTTTTGGCGCCCGGACTTCCTGGCTTCCATGCTGGTAGTATGCATGAGTCAAAGGTACCTAATGCACCTAGCAGAATAATTGATTGTCATCGTCTCGTTCATTCCAGATTCCATTTGGGCAGTAGGTGACGATATAGTGTCTGCCTCCCGTGGTAGGCTGTTTCCTCGGCTGGCTTAGAACATTACATATCAATCAATAGAAGGACGGAATCCACTCAGGTACTGGTGCCAAGCACTTATCAATACAAAGTACACCGCTAGGTAGCTTATCGATAGCGCACCAAGCCGGGGTGGTGGGGCTTATCGTAACTTTTTTCTCTTTTTTGTGGTATCAAGAGCTCTCAATTCTCAACATTGCCGCCGACACTGGGCAAAGTAAGACTGTTGCTGTTTTAGACAAAATGGCGACTTTGGAGGAGAAGCTGGACAAGATCCGGTCACCCAACCTACAGAGTCAACAGCAGACTGTCGTCATCCTGAACGCCGTCGAGGAAACCCTTAAGGAGCAAGACACCCCGCGCACCCCAACAGGATATTTCGCGGCCCTCCTCGCCCTCCTCAACCAGTCGATTGCGAATGGCCAGATTAACAAGGACCTGACGCCTGCCGTCATCTACCTTCTCGATGTCATCACACCCTATGCGCCCCAACCGCTCCTTCGGTCCAAGTTCACCCAGATCCTCCAGCTCCTCGCCCCAGTCCTGCTACTTGCCGATGCTGAGGCGGCGCTGCTGAAGTCTTCCGTTGGTTGCCTTGAGTCCTTGTTGCTCGCGCAAGACTCGGCAGCATGGAAGCTTTCCACGAACGAGATCAGCCCCCGGCGAGCAGTCGCAGGCCTCCTAAACCTGTCGCTTGACCACCGCCCCAAGTTACGGAAGCGCGCGCAAGAAGCCCTGAAGAAGGTTCTTCAGAACCCTCCCCCAAGCCCTTCTCTCGACCACCCTGCCGCAGACTTGTGCGCAGAGACTGCCATGAGAAGCCTGGCTGAGCAGGCCAACGAGGCAGCTATTTCAAAGAAGCAGAAGAAGGATGCCGAGAACAACCCAGCGCTGATCCACGCCCTGCAACTCATCAAGACTATTACCTCGGGCAGTGGCGGATGGCCGAGCAAGAACATCGAGGCTCTATGTGAGCTCCTGCTGAGCATAGCAAAGAGCGGGAACGAACACATGACTATGGCTGTGTTTGACATTTTCGAAATGATCTTCGCAGGCATGGCCGCTGACGAGGCTGCTTCTGCCAAACTCCCTCGACTTCTTGAGATTATCTCCGAAATGCGCCCTTCGGCAAACGACACACAGCTTCTGCCACCGTGGATTGCTATTCTTTCGCGAGGTTACGAGGTCGCTGCTCAGCTGGAACCTGAAGACACATTCCAAAAACTCCCCGAGCTCTTCGAGATGGTGTCGAGCTTCTTGGAGTCTTCGTCGCATAACATTAGAGTATCCGCATCGGAATGTCTCATCTCATTCGTTGCCACTTGTATCCCCAACCAGGTCATCCTCGAGCCTTCTATTTTTGACGAGAAGACACTCGAGAAGATCGCCAAGCATGCCGAGGATCTGCTGAGTGTCAAGTACCAGGCTGCCTGGATGGAGAGCTTCAACGTGTTTGGTGCTATGTACGACTCTTTGCGATGGCGAGCAAACCCGATGCTCTTGAACCTTGCCAAATCTGTTGGCGAGATTCGTGGCAACGACTCGTTCATGGGCAAGAAGGAGGCCGACGAGGTGCTTGGCAAGGCTATCAGAGCCATGGGCCCAGAGGCCGTTCTCAGTGTACTGCCGCTCAACCTCCTGAAGCCTGTTAAGGGAGAGCCAGGTCGGGCTTGGCTGCTGCCAACTCTGCGCGATTACACAAGCAACACCAACCTGCAACATTTCAGAACCGAGTTCATCCCTTTGAGCGAGACCATGTTCCAAAAAGTACTTGACCATGGCGACGCACCAAAGACTATGGAGATCAAGATCTACGAAACACTGGTGCACCAAACGTGGTCCATCTTCCCCGGTTACTGCGATTTACCACTGGACCTTACGGTAGCTTTTGACAACACATTTGGCGAAATGCTCGCGAACTTGTTATACCAACAGGTTGATCTACGCCTGGACGTTTGCCGGGGCCTGAGGGCTCTTGTCGAATCTAACCAAGGGATCACGGCAATTGAGGAGGAGGAAGAAGATATGATTCTCCAGAGCAGAGTCTCGAAGGCGGATGCACAGAAGAACCTGACGTACCTCGGTACCTTCGCAAGTAACTTACTCGCGGTCATGTTCAACGTGTATGGCCAAACTCTGCCCCAGTCGAGGGGACCTATCTTACAGACAATCAATGCTTACTTGAGCATAACCCCTGAGAGCGAGCTGGTCGCAACGTTTGACCGTGTCAGCGAAATGCTTGCCAATGCTCTGGTGGAAGCTACTAAGGAGCAAGAAATCGCCGCCTCGTCTGTGTTGGCTGCACGGAATGACAAGAAGAAGAAGGAACAAGGGCCTTCAACGAGCCAAACACTGATGGATCTTGTCATTACAATGTCAGCATACCTGCCTCGCCAGAGCTTTTCGACTCTCTTCAACATCGCGTCGCTCATCATCGTCAAGGACGACGACCCTCAGTTGCAGAAGAAGGCCTACAAGCTTATTCCGCGCTTAGCAGACTCGAAGAACGGACAAGTTGCGCTTGTCGAACGGTTCGACGAGTTGCAAGGTCTTTTGTTGTCTAGTGCTGAGAAATGCTCTGTGCCTGCTCGGAGAGAGCGTCTCGCCGCAATTACCTGCATGGTTCCATTCATTCCTGACAGCTCATTGCATTTCATCCCAGCTGTACTATCTGAGGTCGTCATTTGCTGCCGCGAGAACAACGAACGAGCAAGAACTTCTGCATTCGAGCTCCTCGTTATTTTGGGCGAGAAGCTCGAGGAGTCTAAGGGCAAGGAGATACAGAACAGCAAGATCCCGAACATGCCGAGCGATGCAGCCTCAAGCAAGGCCAGTATCGAGGAATACTTCACTATGGTCAGTGCTGGTTTGGCAGGTAGCACTCCCCACATGATTTCCGCCACCATCACTGCCATTACTCGTATCTTGTACGAATTCCGCCAGTCGCTCAGCAACGAAATGCTTGGTGACTTGGTGCAAACAATGGATCTCTTCTTGACTTCCAGCAACAGGGAGATCGTCAGGAGTGTTCTTGGATTCGTCAAGGTCTGCGTCATCAGCCTACCAACAGAGATGATGCTTCCTAGGTTGGCTACCATGGTCCCGAACTTATTAGTCTGGTCGCATGGTCACAAGAGTCACTTCAGGGTGAAGGTCAAGCACATCTTGGAGCGTATGGTGCGACGCTTTGGTGTTGATGTCATCAACAAGCATTGCCCCGAGGAAGACCGCAAGTTGATTGCCAACATTCGCAAGTCTAAGGAGCGCAGCAAGCGGAAGAAGGATGCCGCTAAGGGCGAAGGCGAGGACGATGAGGAAGAGCAGGCCAACGGAAAGAGGAAGGCTCGGTTCGAGAGTGAATACGACGAGGCTCTGTACTCGAGTGACGATTCCGAAGCCTCGGGCGAGTCTGACGACGAGATGGATGGTGCCAGGTCCAAGAAGGGGAAGAAGGGCGGTAACACCTACATCATGGAAGACGAAGATGAGCCCCTCGATCTTCTGGATAGAAAGGCATTGGCCAGCATATCGTCTACGAAGCCCGTTAAGATGCGCAAAGCTGGCAAGACCAAGGCGAAGACTGACATGGACGGCAAGCTTATCCTGGGACAAGACAGCGATGAGGATGACGCCATGGTTATCGACACGCCGTCTCATGGCGGCGGCGATAGCGGTGTCGGTGCTTACGTCGCGGCTCTTCGCGGCAAAGACATCGGTGTCCGTGGCCAGCGTGGCCGTCTTAAGTTCAGCAACCGTCGTGGAAATGACGATGATGAGATGGACGTGGACGAAGACGATGTTGCCACCATCAAACAGACGATCAACAGAGGCCGTGGCGGCTCTCGGTCCCGTGGAGGTGACTTCCGAGGCAACTCCCGAGGAGGCGGTGGTTTCCGTGGAGGTAGCAGAGGCGGCGATTCTCGGGGAGGCGGCTCGCGAGGAGACTTCCGGGGAGGTAGCAGAGGAGGCGACTTCCGAGGAGGCGGCCGAGGTGGTGGCGATTTCCGCGGAGGTGGCCGAGGTGGCGGCGGCTTCCGCGGAGGTAGCAGTGGCAGGGGCGGCATTTCGCCGGGTGGTCGACGTGCTCTGGGCGAAGATAAGAGGCATGGACCTTCTACTCGCGGCGGTGGAAAGGTGGGAAAGCCTGACTTCCAGCGACGAGGTGGGCGCAGGTAATGCACACATGGCCCGAAGCCGTGCTGAGTTGTTGATACCCATAGTCTATGGTTAGCCCCCTATTGTGTGGCGCCTTGTTAGATATCCCTCTCCCTGTCGACATAACTTGGGTGTACCTGGGGTTACTTTTATTCATGCATCTTTCCATATAGATCGTCTTTCACACTCTCTACCTTGCTATTTCCAAGGTCTAAGGGACTATTTGCTTTGGTCTTCTCGTGGTATGGCGTATGGGTACGGGCAAGGATACTAAAAGCAAAACAAAAGTTTCTGAGGTTCAAACACATGAAATCCAGTGATCCATATGCTGATGCTAATTATATGTGTATATACGTGAACGACGGGCATGGTCTTCTTTCCCAAGAAACTCCTGAACTCCCCAAATAGTACATTCGCGTAACCGGGCCCTTCCTAGGGCGTTTGGTCCCTTATCGTCGCAATTCCCTTCTTTCTTTATGGCACAAGCCTTGGCGCTGCCTTCTGCGACCTGCGTCTATTTGAACTTGCTGTAGATGACAGCGAAAATGAGTAGAACCAAGATGGTGATAATAGCAATCGTGATCACCCGATTTGTAGCCATCCTATGAGAAACTTGTCAGCTACACCTCACCATTTGTACTTCTTTTTTGAGGGATATAAGGGCAAAAGTCCATTACCTACGCGCCATGCCGCGCAGCGTCTTGACGCTGCGGTCGACGTAGCCCTCGCTCTCCTGGAGCATCATGCCGGTGTGGGAAATGCGCTCGCGCTGGACGTGGAGGTCGGCGAGGGTGCTGGCGCCGATGTTCTCGGTCTCGTTGGCGAGGGCCTGGGAGTTGCGCAGGCGCTGGGTGCTGCGGTCGAGGCGGTCGGTGCCGCTCAGCAGCTGCTGGCGCTGCTCGGCCTGCGCGTCGGGACCCGAACCGGCGGGGTTGTCCGTGTAGCGCGACCCGAACAAGGCCGCCCGGTCGTCCGCCAGGGAGCGCAGCTTACGGCGGTACTTGTCCACGTCCGTCTCGAAGTTGCGGAAGCGCTGGTTGATCTTGGTGCGCGAGGCCGAGGGGATGTTGGCTTTTTCTAGGCGCATGGCTCCCAGCTGTTGAACGGTTAGTAAAAACGTCGTCCCCTTGTCATATGGATTCCCATGCTCCGTTCTTCTGCGGGGAGAGCACGGGAGATGATGATAATGGCGATGGTGGTGATGGTGATGTTCGTACCAGTTCATCGGCTTCCTCCAGGGCCCGCTCTCCTTGGTTGATGGCGGCCTTTCGTGGCTCGCCGCTCAGCTCGGGGATCTGGTCCAGCTTCTGCGTCAGGTCTGCCTGGACGAGCTTGAACTCGGCCTCGTAGCTGCTGAACAGCTCGGAGCCGGCGTCGGTGTCGAGAGGGTTGGCCATGATGGGCGATGGCTCTGGCAGCACGGCTGTCTCGGGTTCGTTTTATTGTTTTAAAGATCGATCGGAATCCCGGTATTGATGCTTTCGTCGTTGTCGCTGGAAGTCGAAAGGTTGCGCTGGATGCAAAATGAAAGAAACAAAAACCCGATTGTCTATCCTGTTGTTGCCCGGTTGTTGGAGAGTATGGAGAGTCGTCGTCACTAAGTTGGCGCAATTGGATTGTCATGTGTCGTTGTCGATGAATGATGTAGCCTAGGTTACCTCAGTAAGGGCGGGCATTACGGGGTAAGCAATAGCTTTCGTTTAGTTGCATAGGAACGACTCTTATGCAGTGTGTGGCAGATTAATCACAAATATCTTTGGGGTGAGACTTTGATTGCATTATCTACATAGGCATTGCTTTGTGCATAAAGACTGCTCCTCGTGCTTGCATTGAGTCAACTCCACACGGTTGATGCAAGTTTGGGTTCCTGGGCCCAACAACCAACAGGGTCCACGGTCTTCGTTAGTTCTAGCGCTTTGGTACGGAGTATTTCCAGTATTTCCAGTATTTCTTCCCCAGCCACCAGCTGCCACCTCCATAAGCCACGTGCCCCACCATCCACCGTTCGCAGTAGAAAAGTCGAGTTCCCGCACCAGAAGTCTTGGGCTATTCTTTCCTTTCCTCTCCATGAAAGTTGACCCCCGGCTAGTTGCAGAACAACCGGCTTCCTGTCCCCTTTTCTACGGACAGGAAGTTGATATCGGCCGGGCAGACAAAGCATGGAGCTTCTAAGAATTGGATGTTAGGTGACTTCTGTCGCTTCTGAGTATTCGATCCCGTTGAGCGCCGACATTTTTATGACGAGTGAAACGCATTTTTGCTAGTAGAGCTAGTAGCAAGCATCAGTGTTGCTGCGTAATTAGAATACATGCGACGATTGTAACATCTAGACCAGCATTCGTATGCTTTGCAAGTTACAACACTGCCTGCGTCATGCTGAATTTGCGAGAATCAACTGTTGAGACTATCAAGACTACATACAGACAGTAGGTATGGACATTGGACAGAAACCGTTCCCAAATTGTTCAAAGTTCAGCACGTTAAGCGCCATCAACTCCTCAAGAAAAGGGGGCTTGTGCTATTGTTGCTCGAGCTGTGGATGTCGATGTCTACCACTGACCGTTTCGTCAACGTTATCTATTCTAATCTGTGGATTAAGTAAACGTGTTGAAACAAAGGCAGCAGCTCTGAATTTCACATGCTTGAAAAGTTGAAAAGACTCGAATGAATGATCGGCGTCCGAGCGCTTGCATTCCGACCCGTTGGCAGGATGTCACTGGGTCCGACGATAGTATGGAGTCGTAGTAGCAGGAGTAGCCCGTTTCAATTCATTCAGGCAGGAGCTTCAGGAGCTTTACTGTTAGCCTAACAGCCCCAGCCAGCCAGCTCCAGGTCACCTAAGGTAAGCTGTCGCGCACTCAGCTCTGCCACCAACGCGCCTCTTCTCCAAATCTATCTATCTTTCTCTACACACCTGTCTTTTTATATCGCTGCTTGCTACTATCAGTTCGTCTGAGGTTCTACAAAACTAATTGATTTGCGCCGATCCAAGATGCATCAGAGCCAGTCGATGTAAGTTTGCCGCAAGCTCTATCTCGTGTCTCACAACTGCCATTGCATCATCATGAGGGCCAAGGCCCAGCTACCTGCATGCTAGGTGGAGGTTAGCATTATCTTCCCGCATCCAGCCCCAGGCCACACCAGGCCAGTCCCAGGCCCTCGCCGCCCTGGACGCCGCACTGCACTGGAGTCATAATGTGTTGTACTACCTCGTATGACTATGAGGTTGGGAAGCTTGGGACTCTACCACTCAGCTCCAGCAAATCCCACTTCACCGCCCTCTTGTTTGCCTGTCAAGCCTATCTATCCTCGGCTTCTGCCTTTTCCTCGTGCTTAGTACCCAGTACCTGCCTTAGTCTTTGCCCCCTGCCCGAAAGCATTAGCACTCAGCTATATACGCGCTTCAGCTTTTGACTCGGGTGCCTTCGACGTGCCGCTCGCTCTGTGTTAACTGAAATTTCCCCAAATGCCCATGACATCATCAACTAATTGGGTTCCTAGGAAGAAGGTCGCTATAGTCGGTAGCGGCTCTGCCGGAATAGCTTCGCTATGGGCTCTGAATAGGACTCATCACGATGTATACCTCTATGAGGCCGCCGATCGGCTCGGCGGTCATACCAACACTGTTGAGTGGAAGCAGGACAAATACCGATGTCTCGTCGACACGGGCTTCATCGTCCTGAACGAGGCCACATACCGTAAGCCGGCCCCCAAAATCTCCCAGGCTCCATCTTACACAGAAGGACTGACATCATGCAGCGAACTTCATCAATTTCTTGAAGAAGGTCCGGGTACCAACGATCCCGACGGAGATGACCTTCAGTGTCTCCAGAGATCGTGGCAAGTTTGAGTGGGCAGGAACCAGTCTTGATGCCGTCTTCTGCCAAAGATGGAATCTCTTCTCGCCCAAGTTTTGGCGAATGATATTCGATATTGTTCGGTTCAACCAGTTTGCCTTGGACTTACTAAAGGTCGAAGTTGATGGTTCCAATAACGCCAATGCCAAGACCAATGGTACTAAAGAAACCGTCGATGAGACCACCACCATTGGCGAGTATCTGGATAGGGAAGGCTACTCAGAGGCATTCAAGAACGACTACCTTATACCTATGACGGCGGCCGTATGGAGCACCAGCCCGGACAAGTGCAGTCTCGAGTTTCCTGCTATAACATTGGTGCGGTTCATGTAAGTGAGCCTCGATTCAACGAGTGGCACGCATATGCTAACCTGACTAGGTGGAATCACCATTTATTATCTACGATTGCTTCTCGGCCAGACTGGCTGACCCTGGAACATGGAGCCAAGTCTTACATTGATGCAGTTGTGAGGGGGTTCCCCTCAAACCATCTGTTCCTCAACACGGCCGTCAAATATGTCGCCAACGATGATGATGGTCGGGTGCGCTTGCACTTCGAAAACGGGAAGATGGAGGCCTTTGACCATGTGATATTGGCTACCCACGGAGACCAAGCCTGCCAGATCATTGCACCATCGGCCACGGCTGAAGAGAAGGCCATCATGTCAGCATTCAAGACGTCCGAGAACACGGCGGTATTGCATTCCGACGTGGCACATCTCCCGGCGCAGCAAAAGGCATGGACTGCTTGGAACTACCTCACACTTTCGAACCCATGGACCGGCCGTGACGTCGACAAGGTCTCGTTGACATATAACATGAATATCCTACAACACATCCCAAGGGGGCCGTTTGGCGACGTCCTAGTAACGCTCAACCCCTTGCAGGAGCCGAAGAGCGACACGGTACAAGGGCGATACTCGTATTCTCATCCGGTGTACAACGCAGACGCAGTCCGGGCACAGAACCAACTGCACCGCATCCAGAACAAGCGTGGTATCAGTTATGCAGGCGCGTGGACCAAGTACGGATTCCATGAAGATGGTTTCAGCAGTGGGTTGTATGTTGCGAAGGAGCATCTGGGAGCGAAGTTGCCGTTTGAGTTTGTGGATTCTACATACAGCCGAGGTCGTCAACCTCGCATCGGAATCAGGGATCGTCTCCTGCGTGTGATATTGCTCTTGATCCAGATTTTTGTGGTGGAGATTCTCGAAAGATTGTTTTCTCGCTCTACTGCATCACCAGACGCCAACAAACGCAATACGAATTCAACGAGGAACAGACGGGTTTTGGTCAACGGGGACAGGAAAAGGGCATAAGCAGCATAGGCATAACTGGGTTGGAGTTTTTGTATATATTATGTACATGTAGATTGCAGAATGGAAATACCAACAGTACTTGTATAATTCGTTTCATTGATTGTTAATACCTAATGTTGCAGGCGTCATCGAGTCTGCCCAAGTAGGATGGGTGTCGCAGTGTCCCAGGTGGACGGGACCTGCTAACCAATGCTAACCAATGATGCTCTTGGTCGGTCTTTGCAGATCGCCAGACCCCGAGTTTTTGGAAAGCTACCCCTGCAACCGGCTCCATTACTGGCCCAATTGCCAATGGCTGTACCCCAAAAATAATTCCCTCCCGGCGGGCACAATATCTAGCAATCATCGAACGACATCACACCTTGGGGAATTGGTGTGCAACGAACCCTTGCGCCTAAATAAACCACGAGGCCCGCCGTTCCGTTTCGTTATTCTCGAGACCCGCGGCCAAGACGGCGATTTACGCAGCGGCAATAGCTCTTCAACATGAACGTCTTTCCCCGAACGATAGCGACGTCGCTGCGCAACACATTCCAACAGTCGTCGGCCACTTCGCGATGGGCTTGTTCCTCGTGCCGGAGGGCGCTGAACGCCAGTCGCGGACAGCAGAAAACACAGTTCGGTGGTGCGCAGCGGCGGACGGCTTCGAGTAGTGCGCAGAAGAAGGCCCAGGATGCCCACGGCGCCCGCATGGAGAAGATGCACGAGTTCTACCGGTACAAGAACCGGACGACTATGTATGTGTGCGATTGGTGTGTAATTGGGGGAGTGAGAGATGCAAAGGGGAGGGGGTTGCAGATTGGCCCAGTTGGTCTCCAGCTTTCTGTCCAGAGCGAAGAATATAGCCATACATCTGGGCTACAGCAATCGACCAGAGGGTGGGAAAAGGGTATACCGTGAGGGGCTACATCTATCGAATATTGGCTGACTTTGGCGGGGTCGAACAGGTACTACACATTGAGCGTCATCCTCGGGACGGTAGCTTTCTCTTACGGAAGTGTGCCCATGTACAAGATGGTATGGCGACTCCTCCAAGCCTAACCCCTTGATCTACCTTGATCCGGCAAGAAAGCTGACCCTTTCTCTCCCCTCTCCTCCAGATATGTCAAACCACCGGCTGGGGCGGCCAACCCGTCCGCGCCCCCGGTCACGGCGGCGGCGCCGGCTCCGACGACCCCAACTTCGACCCGGCCTCGCGCCTGGTGCCCGTGACGGACGCGAAGCGCATCCGCGTGACCTTCAACGCCTCGGTCTCGGACATCCTGCCCTGGAAGTTCACGCCGCAGCAGCGCGAAGTGCGCGTCCTGCCCGGCGAGACGGCCCTGGCCTTCTACACGGCGACCAACACGTCCGACAAGGACATCATCGGCGTCGCGACCTACAGCGTGACGCCCGCCCAGACGGCGCCCTACTTCTCCAAGATCCAGTGCTTCTGCTTCGAGGAGCAGCGCCTCAACGCGGGCGAGACGGTCGACATGCCCGTCTTCTTCTACCTCGACCCGGATATGCTCAACGACCTCAACATGCGCGGCGTCGAGACGGTTACGCTGAGCTATACATTCTTTAGTAAGTTTCCCCCTCTTCCTCCTACTCATTTCGAGAGGTTTATTCAAAGATGATGGTGTGCTGACTGGTAAATCACAGAGGCGAGATATGACGATCACGGGAACTTCCAGACTTCTGTTGAAAAATAGTCGTCTAGCTACTTTATAAAGGGTTCTAAGCCAATAAAGTAACATGGATATATGTACCATAGTAAATATTGTAACAGACAAACAAGTATCCACAATATAAAATGTAGGCTCGAAGTGAATGGGAAGAACAGAGTACAAAAAATGGTTTCATCTCTGCGTGTCCTCCGGCCTATGCCCCAAAGGCCTTCTAGAGGGGTAGGGAACTGACTGCCTCATAAAACTAGGTCTGTATTTGCTTCCCCAAATATGTACTACCCACGCCCTTTCAAATGGGTAATTCTCGGTATGAGCCAATTGACATGTGCAAATCAAGTGGTAGGGTAGGCCCAATGTATCTATGTTTTTGTAAATTTACAGCATATATCAACTATCGAACGGTCGCTGTCCAACAATAACGGTCCTGGGAAGTTGGTCAGTATATATATCACAGGCAAGGTAGAGCAACACCACGGTTAATCAGTCTACTTACAGCGGCACAATAGCATGAATCTGTAAAATATTTGGGTTAGCATATTCTCTAGCATGGGACGGCAAATCCAGTGAGGGCGCTGCTTACGTTAGGGTTGTTAATATCCGCCTTCACCTCGGCCAGAAAGTTGTCGATCTCCTTATCGCTGCCCCAGTCACCCAGCAGCTTGAACAGCTTGCTGCTCATGCCGTCGATACCATCCTGGAGGTCGCGGCGGCCCATCCAGCCGATGCGCTTCTGGCGCTCCCCTTTCGCCCAGGGCCCGATGGGCGAGCCGAGACGGCGCTCGACGACGTGGTCGAAGCCGCGGGAGCGCATGCGGTCGGCGTGCTCGCCGGCGGAGCGGATGTCGATGCCGATCTTGGAGCAGGCGCGCTCCATGACCTCGGTCCAGCGGTGGAGGGCGTGGTGCTCGCGGAGGGAGCCGTCGGGGCTCTCGAGCGGCACGTTCCACTCCTGCAGCTCGAGGAAGCCGCCCGGCTGCAGGTACTGGTAGGCCTGGTCGATAAACTTGTCCCAGTTGGTGATGCCGAACGTCAGCATGCGCACGTGGATGTAGTCGAAGCGCTGGTGGAAGGACCAGTCCTTGGTGGCGTCGTCGATGTAGAAGGTGCAGTTCACCGGCACGTAGTCGGGCTGGATCGGCGACAGGTCCGTCCCGATGACTTGCACGTGCGGATTCTGGCTGGCGAACTCGATTGTCCAGTCTGTTTGTCGGGGAAGATGATCATGTAAGTTACAGAGCCGGAAAGCAAATATCGTGCCAACCGTTTCATTTCACGATATTCCGTGCATAGGCAGGAGTACAGAAGAAAAGATGGAAAAAGAAATTAACGGAAAAGAATGGTTGCATACTGCCAGTACCGCAACCGACATCGAGAGCATGTGTTACGTTGATCTTCTGTAGCGGTGCGAGATGCAGCCGGCCACCAAGCAGTTCCATCCACAGCAGGTGCTGCAGCTCTAGGCGATCCATTTCCCGCTGCAAGCTGTGCGTCAGCTGTTGTGCAACTTGTTTCTTTCGGTACCTGCACATGTGTAACATACAATGTCATTTGGTAGGTGATATTTGTCATTGGAGCTCTGGTATCGTCGTCCATCCTCAAATCTAAACTGGTAATCCGACGTGCTTATCGACGTTGACATGCTACAGCGCGACGACAATCAATGGTCAGCCCGGATTGGTCGTCTCTCGTCTCTCGTCTCTCGTCTCCCTTGACTTGGTCCTGAGAGTGCATGGGCCTCCGTGGGCTTCGGAAACTCACGATGAGATCTCGGAGCCGATTGCGGAGTCCGAGTCTGAACGACCGGAGTCGACCTCGAGGTCGCTCAGCGTCTCGACGGGGTGGATTTGGAAGGGGCTGAGGATGTTGGCCGGAGGAAGGTCCGCCGCCGAATGGGCGTATTGAGACTCAGACGACTCAGGGTCTGCATGGGCGACGACGTTCCCGTTTCCGGGCGGTCGGGGCCCCTGTTCATCCATGTTCAAGGTGGTAGCGTTGTTCCACTGGCCGCGGATCGGGTAGCAAACAACAACAAACCACGGGCAGGTTTGGCGGCATCTGGGGGAGAAGGAAAAAAGACAGAAGAGAGGGAGATGAGACACAAGCTAGCTGGAAAACGGGGACAGGTATAGGTCGCTGGATAGGTTGCTGCTAACTAGATGGTATAAGGCCCGTAGTACGTACTCGATTTCGCGGCGAAGACCGAGCGATTGTCAGCGTAGCTATCCATCCCCGGCCGTTTCCCAGTGTTATTGCGCCAGTAGTAGTCTCACCCGAGATGGGGATGGGGGCGGATACTGGAGACCGGATACTGGCAGACTGGGTGCAGAATTACCCCCTACAGGGCACCAAGGATCAGGATCCATGACCCCCCCTGGCCTGCTGGCCTGCTGGCCTGGATAGCCTAGCTGAGCTAATTATATGTATCGTGAAAAGAAACGAAAGAAAGGGCTCAGCTGAGGAATCGAGCTAGCAACGGCCGCTATATCCGCCGTTACAATTCGGCTCAACTTTGGGCCATCTTGGCTTTGCAATTTGCAACAGGTGGACGATGGCCATATCCTGTTTGGTGACAGTAGGCAGTCCACTTGTCGAAGATAAGACCAAACGGGCCGACGGGAAGGAGAGACAGTCGGCGGATTCACATGATGCGAACTGACTGGTTGAGATGACGTTACATAAATAAAAAGGAAGAAGGAAAAGAAGAAGAAGCAACAACTTACACGTTGCTTTCTACCGGATTGGGCTGGCAATGCACCCTTTTCGGAATGCATCTTCTGGCGGCCGCGCGGGCATGGCAGGTATGGATACGACATGCCATGCACCTACCTAAGCGAGGGTAGTCGAAGATTGGATGCGCCAATAGCACATTCAAGCCAAGCCAGGCCAGCGGCGGATGGCATGGTCTTCTGGTGAGCTGCCCGCAGCATGCGCATGCAAGAAAAAAGTCGACCTGCATTGGAAAATGGGTACGGAATATGTAATGTAATGTGAAATGGTTCGGCACCACCCACACCCTGACAGGCCTTCTTTGCATGTGCATATGTAAGGTGTGCACTCTGTTTCAGCTTTTCACAATTCCAATTCGTGATACATTATGTATCCATATAGGTACTGTATGGGAGGTAGAGTGCTGTCCCGGTTCCCTAATGCAAAGGAATGAAAACAAAGTTGAGAACTGGCGGTGGCAGGTAGGCATCGCACCCCGCTCCCTTCCCTCCTCGAACAAAACAGTGCCACCCCTTTGGACCTGGATGGAAGGCTGTCAGTATGGTATGTATATAATGTCCAAGCAAGCATGGCAATATAGGTTCACTCTTTGAAACACCGCAATATACTGGTATGCACCACACATGGCGCATCACCCGCTACGCTTGCCGTAAGGAAGCGATGTGACGGTGAGCAAGCTGACAGGTAGACAATGCAAGGGCGAGGGCGCTGCCGCTCTGCACTGCTGCTGGGGTAGCCACGCGGTCAGCAGGGAATTTGGAAGTGCCTAGGTGCCCAGGCCTTCACGTTTATAGCACAGTGGAGAGATAATTGTGCTGGGGGATGGAGGGGCTGCTGGATGGCTTAGTCAGTCAAACACCAAAGGTTTAGGTACATATCCCCTGAAAGCCGCTGGGTTGCTTTTGGTATAATACTTCAGAAGACAGCCGAAGCAGGTTATTTACAAAATTTACCAGGGACCTCATGATTGAATTAGTGCCCAAATGATGACAAGATGGGTATCGTTACCACGTAGTTCAGAGGTATACGGCGACGGTGGACGACTAGGGGACAAAGAAGAGTATCATATAAGTTAGACCAAACATATGCGTCTACGGAATTTGTTATTACAAGTGTCGTTGTGACTGCACTCTCTAAATTTGCTGATATTATAGTAGCGAGGGCCAAATCCGAACGCAGTTTGTAGAAAGTGCTACTAAATAATAGCTCGACACGCCTTCAAGTGGCAGACGGGCGCCTCCTCAGGGACCACAACATATCAAGGGAAATATTGGCCGGTCCACTGATCCGTGATCTACCTTTTCCGACGTCAAGCCGACTCGTTTAGCCCCGGAGCATGGACAAAGAAGGCATCGCGGTGCCCAGCGACGTAAATCCACCGTGAACGTCTTGGAGCGGAAGTTCTCTACTAGTATTGGACAGTGTTTTGCGAAGAACTCAGTCAAAGCCAGAAGACCAGATGATATTCTCATTTATTATGGTCTCCATTGGGGCTCGCTCCTACTGGGCCACATTGGCACTCTCACAAGTCCATCGTACATGACTGACAACGGTGAAGCCGCTGCCGGGGCCGGATACAAGGAAGCCGACCAATAATGACCAATGTTCACAGTTTTCAGGCGAACACTGAGTGCATTGGAGCTGAAAGTGGCAGCGAAACGGTCTTCTAAGAGATAATGGGGGCGGCCACAGATGAGTAAAGGGGTTGTGCTCAAGAGTTGTTGTTGGTCTAACTGTAATCATCACCCGTACTCCAACTAACATTGCTACCATATTCACCTTGACCTTGGTAGGTGCTGCCCCTATCCTGTGACTGGTGATATAATAAACTCATCTACTGACATGTTCAAGGTAGAATGCATAGCAATGCATAGCATATACTGGCAGCAACATGCTTACTGCGACACGATGACCTTGCCTATAGTTACCTGTAACAAGTCCAATGGACGACGGTACAAGGGGCAAAAGTGTAGGTCAAAAATACGAGTGCTTGATCCATCTGAAGGGATGGGAAAAAAGAAATTGCCCACTACTGGAATCGAACCAGTGATCTCATCATATCGTTCAGTCATGTCGTCTCGAGAAACTCACAACCTCTTACTAGTGATGCGCTTTACCACTAAGCCAAGCGGGCTATGTTCTGCATGTTGTTGGCCGATGAGTGGCAAATATCTTATGATTTGCTATATTGAACGGTGGGCAACGTTGAATCTTGACCGCAATGTAACTCCAGTCAAAAGTCGGTCAGCCATGCTTCTGACTGTGGTGATCTAGCCCGTCAAGCCACCACTAAAATTGAGAAGATGTGGCTTGTTGTGGCTAAACCACCTAAAATCCAGCACCACCCAGCAGCAGCAACCCACCAAGCACTTGCAAAAGTTAGGGCACACCACACAAGGGCGGAAATTCCGAATCTCTCCCATTCTCCCTGTGAACTTTTTTTTTGCTCCGCTAAATCCCAAAAAGCTGCCCATTCCGCTACTTCACCTCCCCGAACGCAACTCGCCCAGTCAACACCCAACGTCACGTTCGACTAACCACAGCAAAAATGACCAAGCACTTGGCCTCCGGTACGTTTGATTTGCATGTCAATTGAATTCATGTGATGGCTGTGGTTCGCAATTGCTGACTTTGATGTTTTCTCCAGGTACCGCCAGCTCTCGACGCAAGTCGAGAAAGGCTCACTTCTCCGCCCCCTCTTCGGTGCGCCGCAACATCATGAGCGCTTCTCTGTCCAAGGAGCTCCGTGAGAAGTACAACGTACGTTGAACCCCAGACGCGGTTTTATGTTGTGACAGTGAAGCTGATTGCATTTCTTCTACAGGTCCGCAGCATCCCCGTTCGCAAGGATGACGAGGTCACCATCGTCCGTGGCGGTGCCAAGGGCCGTGAGGGCAAGGTCACCTCGGTCTACCGTCTCAAGTACGTGATCCACATCGACCGCGTCACCCGCGAGAAGGTCTCTGGCCAGTCCGTCCCTCTGGGCATCCACCCCAGCAACTGCGTCATCACCAAGCTCAAGCTTGACAAGGACCGTGAGGACATCCTGGAGCGCATCAAGATCGGCCGTGAGCTCCGCAAGAAGCAGCAGTCTTAGACGTCCTGTCGTCTTGACTGTTAGCTCTGCAGCAGATGCTACGACTACTCTTCTGTTCCGTTCTTCTGCCACTACAATGACGAGACCAGCCGGTTTATTTTACGACTACGAGAAATGACCCGCTTGTGGGGATGAAGCAGCGTCTTGTTGCGTTGCCAACACTTTCGATGGGCAAGGCATTCACGAGGTACAAAGGGAAAAAAAGGATATCACCGGCGTCTGCGGAACGGACAACTCGGCTCCTCGACTCCCAAAAAGGGCGACTCGAGGAGGGATAGGGTTTGGCTTTTGGCTTGGGTTTTCCAGCATTTAGATGCCACAACCACTACGACAAAAAAGAGAAACATTTGCACACACAATGGCCATTTCACTCGCTTATACCATAGCTTGTGAGATGCTCCATGGGAGGTTCAATCCCGAAGCCTGCTTCATTGCTCGCTTGCTTGCCACTGAACGTGACTCGACTTGACTTGGACTTGACCTGGCTTCTTATCATACCTGCTTCATCTAGCTTCTATTTTGACAAAACCATCGGCCCAGGCATGAGATCTTCGTTGATCGGAAACGTGTTCCTGGGCTGGTTTCTGGTAAGTCGCTGTGACATTTTGCATCATGCTTTCATGCTCGCTTGACATGTACAATACAACCGCTAGGATATCTCCGCGTTGACCAGCAAACCCATGGTCTTCGAGGTATACGACTGGCGAAGAGCAAACCAACGGATGGGCAACTTATGAATCATGCTCCATCGCTCTCGCCTGCAGACTTTTTGTTAGACTTCGTGTCAATGAGGCTGGAAGTTTGATGGTGAGGCACATTTCTATACCCTCGCCTTCGAGGTGCTGTCATTCCTTAGGAATGAGAGCTAGTTGAATACAACTTGCCTATTTGTCCTCCACTTCATTGTGTCCCATGTTATATTGTTCGTTTTCTTTCATCGCCATGAGGTGTTTATCTTGGCTCTCTGCCGAGTATTGCTTCTCGCATACTGTAAACTTCATTAACTCTCGAGACAAGTGGTTTGGCCATTTGGAAGAACATATCGGACCAGACAAGAGCAAATCCAAGTTCCTCTTGACATGAACCAATATCGCCTCTCAATAAATATGGTACCGATCCATGATATAAACGTCGCCGATGTTGTCAGGCCAGGCATTATCACATCACACTGCGTAGAGATCAACACTTTTGTTAGGCTAAATAATTCATTGTTCTATCTCTGCATTGGTCATCCACCTGTCAACTAGCTTAAGCTAGACCATCATCATATAGCTCTGAAGTCAATTGCGTATCTCTATGAACTAGTGTTGAGTTTGCTGAACTGAACTGTGAGCTTGAGCATGATCCTCGATAGCCGGCCTTGGTGATTAGCCATGCCTATGCTCTGGTAGCCAGCTCAAGCACAAAACCTTCCTCCTAGTTTTGCCGGACTCTTGTCCCCAGAAGAAAAACATGCAACGCGTAATAAGGGAATGCTGCGGCCTCTCAAAAACTTAGGCCTTTGGTCATACAGATGAAGCTAATTGTACAAACGATGATGAGATATCCGATGAAACGTGGTTTCGTGTATGACCGCTGCCTTTTCAGGGCAGGTCCAAATCGAACGGCATCGTTGAAGTCAAGGCACTCTATGCCTCCTGCTTGTGGTAGAAGTTGATAATTGGGAGTTGATGGAGGCCGTGAAGCCCATCTTTTCTCACTGCCAGTTGATTCCCCGTCTCTCAGCATCTCGGAGCATTCGCTGATGCAAGTCAGCAATGTCCTCCTGCTGCTTGAGAGATGGCTGATGGGGTGGTCGGTTTTCTCCCACCTTGTCGGTAGGCATGCCGAGAGTGTCCTGCTCAGCTTTGCCCAAAGCGGAACGTATGGCATGGCCATTGGCGTTCACAAAAGCAGGGGCGAGTGATGTCGTGCCGTGGCTAGACAGAGGGGGGACATAACCAGTTGCAGTGGTCGAAGATACCGTGCTAGGTACAGCAACCCCACTGGCTGAGCCCTTCTTCTGCATGCTATGCCACAGGTCATTGCTGGATTTGTTACTAAGTATGATTAGCTCGGACGGCCATTCCAATAAGAAAAGAGTACTATACGCACATTGACCGATCAAAACCAGAACGACTGGGCGAGGGTGGCTTTTGATTACTAGTCGAAGCAGTGGATGACTTGGCTCCATGGCTGGCTTTGACTTTGGGTGTTTGGAGGCAGTCCAGCGGATCCCGAGTTTCCGGGTTGATAATAGGGACAGCATGACTGACCTTGCCAGTGCCTTTGTCTCCACCGGCCTGGAACGGATCGCCTGTAGTCTTCTTCGGCTTTGCAAACTGGTAGTCCACCTCTGGACGGCCACTCGGAAGAAGTCCTCTGAGCCGGGATCCAGAACTAGGAGAGGTCTCCTTGGTCGGTGTAGGAGGATAAAAGTCTTTTCCGTCGAACTTAGGCAGGCCTGAACCTTTGATGGAAACCTGGCCCCAGTAGACATGGCGTGCGCGCTTCTCTTCTTCTGTGAGCTCTCGCGAGTACATGTAGTCAATACCACGAGCTGCTTGGGGAGCAATTCCTCGAGGAAGCTCTCCAACCAAGTACGGCGCAGTGTAGCCACTGGTGCCTACAGCCTGGTGGCCAAGTCCAGCTTGTGAAGGAACTCTTGCACCGGCGACGTACGACCCAAAATCCTGCCAAGGGCTCTGCTGGGAGTAGAGCACGGAATTGCTTCGCTCCAGTTGTACGTCAGCTGACAAGGGTGCATTGTCGTCGATACCAGCCGGGATCCCAGTCGACAAGGATGAAGTGCGCATCGCCTCGAAAGAGGCACTATCAGGAACCGTGACCGGCGAGCTCTTCTTAGAGTCGTCACCTGAAATTGTCAGGCGTTTCACAAGGGCGTTCAAGGCAGCTGAAGTATCATTACCCTTAGACGAGTTGATTCCAGCTGCCTGGCGTCGCTCCTTGACTGTGCGTATGCGAATCTGATCCATGGACTGTGTGTGAGCCAACGTAGGATTGCCACGTCTGTTTGAAGTGACCGAGTTGGCCGGCACCTTAGGCACTGGCACATCATCACTTTCCTGCATGCTCGACTCACGTGAGGGTGTCTGGCAAGGTGCAGCCTCTGCTCCAGAGTTTGGAGCCTCGTTCGTGCTCTTGGCTTCGCTGCCAGTGTAGTGGGAGGTCTCAAAATGCATCTGCATACCAAGGTTGTGCTCAAACTGACCAATCAGCTTACGAATAGTTCCAATTTGCTTCTGGGTGCTTCCCTCATCGATCTGGTGCTTATTGTACTGCAATTGATCCTCGTAGTACTTGAGCTGTGAGCGCAGCGAGCTGAGTTGAACTTTGGTGATCTCACTAGGCTTGATTGAAGTAATCGGGGGTTTGGCACTAGAAGGGAACTGGCTCGAGGAAGATGACTTCGGAACTCCTTGACCTTGTGGGGCAACTTGCTGGGTAGTCGCAACACTGGTAGTCAGGGGCATGCTGGTCGGAGTAGGCATAATGTGAGGGCTCGGCAGAGACGAGACTGAAGACGGCTGAGCAAATGATCCAACACGAGCAATCGCTGGGTGGCCAGCAAAGCCAGGAGAGAGAAATGGACTTGGTCCCAGCGGAGAGACCGGGGCTGTCATGTTGCCAGAGCCCAGGGTAGGATAGAGGAAGTGGTTGTTGTAGAAGATTGGTCTGTTTTGGTCAAATTGCTCTGGAGGTGACAGTTTTAGCGGAGCTGGCTTCGGCTTTCTCGAATCTTGCTGGCTCTCAGGCTTGGGTACAGAAGTGGGATTCTCTGCTTGCTGAGAAACGGGAGCTTGAGGCATACCATTCTGAGATCCTCCAACCATAGCAGGCGTCGGCATGGGACCGAAAGGCATCGCATACGGGAAGCCCATCCCGTTGGCCATTGGGTAGAACGGCATAGGGCTGGCCATGGGAGGATACATGGCGGGGAAGCCTCCGTACATAGGCGAGGCCATGGGAGGAGCCATAACAGGCGGTGCAGTTTGGCAGGTTACAGGATCAGTCGTTGGCGTCTGCTGATCGGGTGGGTTGTTCTTGCCAATATCGCTGGTGTCGTTCTCAGAATTCGGTAGTTCCTTATCCCACTTGGCTGTGGGAGACGTGGCAGATCGAGTGTTGGGTACAATGCGGCCACCAGCGGTCACTCTGACATGAGTGGGAGACTGAACAGCCTTGAAGAAGCGCTGAAAGCCTTCGCTTTGCTGTGCAGCAAGACCGCTCGGAGCAGACAAAGGCTCATGGGCAATACGGTCAGGCTCGCTGCGACGCGAAGGCTTGGGATCTGATGTAGCATCACCGTTTGTGACCGTAGGGCGAGGAGCCTTTCGACCTTGGAACAAGACCTGGTCTTCGCTGTCGGTAGAAGACGCCTCCTCCTTGATCTTCTTGGGGCGGCGTGGCATGACGACGTTGGGGTTGTCACTTATCGTGCTGTTGCGTCTGAGACCTGTGACAATATCGGCTACTCTAATTAGCAATGCTGACGAAGGTTGGGATGAATCGAATTTCTTCTTCTTCTCCTTTCTTGGGCAACAAAGGTGATGCAAAGATGTGTGAGGGAAGAAGAAAAAAAAGGTAGATGGGACGGATGTCGAATGCAGGATGAAAGGTGTGTATTTGTGAGTTGCAAGTGAATGCTTGGTCGGATTGGGAGTTGAGAAATGGGGAAGAATATTCAATTGAGGTGAGGATCACAATTTAGACAAGAGCTCTCAGCTCCTCAAAAATGTGAGCCTGATAGAAACCCGCGAATTGAATGGAAACAGAACAATTTGGTGCCAAACATTGATCATTCAGGGTGGGAAAGGGAGCCAAAGCTGGAGACCCCATAACCACCCAAACGAATGACTGACAACACAACTACATTTGTGTCACTTACCAAGGTCCGGATTCTGGCTCACTCGATTCAAGATTTCCTGGTCAGGCCGTATATCCCGTAAATCGAGCAATTCGCTCGCCTTGTACTTGCGAGAGGCCATGGAACGGGTCAGGTAGGCGAATATGTAGTAGCCGCGTTGCTTGTTGTGGCTACGCCAATGGAACAGTGTGGGATACGATTCGATGTTCGGAGGATCGCGGCTCAAGCAACCAGTGATGACCTCAAGAGCAGTCCAGAGCTGGACAGATGGTCTAGGATCGTTAGTAACAAGCCTCTGGGCTTCACACTGCGACAAGATAAAGGTTGGCAAGTCATCAGGGAAAGGGAAAGCAACGTGCTTCAGCCCAGGGAAATTGTTCTTGATCTTGACGTGATGGCAGCGGCCGTGATTCTTGAGGAAGAACTTGAGTTCTACGACCTGGGGGGCAGTCAAGCAAACATCTTCGGCCTGGTCTTTCTTGAGGCGCTTGTAGAGCTTCTTGATAAGTTTTCTGCGAGGAGCCATGACTGCCAAGAAGCGCCCGTTGTTGTGTGACCGACTGCCAGAGAGCAGTGGATGATGAAGTGGGCAAGAGTGAGAAGACGACGGAGAGAGGTGCAAGAGCGCAATTTGAAGGTAGTTGGGATGAAGTCGGCGACTCGTCGAGGCCAGAGGTCAGACTTACCAAAAACGAGAGTATGAGGCAAGTCGGTAGCGAATGGTAGACATATACGATCTTCCAATTGTCCGAGGCCAGGTCTACGAAGGCGACGAGTGTGCAAAATTGAGAGAAAAAAGAGAGATAGATGAAGTTGGGTAGTTGGTTGGTAAACGGAGATGAGAGTGAGAGAAGATGGGTGTAGCGGGAGGGTGTTCATGGGATAAGATGGCGTGATGATGCAGCCAAAGGACCAACTTCAACGCTCTTACTACCCACTGACTGGAGCCAGACTTGAACTGCCCAAAGTGCCTTCCAAAGGTTGGGTGAATAAGTGGGAAGGACTTTGAACGATGTCAACATTCAAAGGGCAGGAGCGTTCCAGTGTTCAAGGCAAGTGTTGACGCTGGAACAGGCAGTTCCCATCCGTGACTACTCATCTACAATTCGCTGCTGCTCTCAATACCGGACTTGCTTCCCCATGACCCTGGAGCAAGAAAGTGAGATGTGAATTTTGGCATCATCATTGCCAGCATCTACAAGCACTACCCCCTATTGACGATAGCAATTCACACCTCAGGACGAATAACTAACATCTACCTACCAGGTACATATAATTCTTGCTCCATTGACGCTAAATGCATTTCTATATAGAATCGCAGCTGCTACTCATGGGTGAGATCGCTGGTGTATAATGGACTGAACCAAGAACAAATGCTCTTTGAGAAGTCGTAAATGCAACATAACGCTTTTGGTCACAAGCCGCCAGGTGCCTGTTGGTCCCAGACGATGAGGAAATTGCCCCTCTGTCACTGTAGATGGAATACTCAAAGACGGCATCTAGTTTATGCCAAATACAGGAGTACTAATACCAGATTGAAGGCAGATTTGGCTACATGCGAATGAGGTCTAACATACCCCCCAAGAAGTTATTGCAACCTACCTGCGGGGAAAGCGCCGTAAACAGACTTCCCCTTTCCAATACATCAATTCCAATATACATCCTTAAGTCAATTACGCATGTAATCCATCACAGCCTCCATTAGGAATTACCCCTAACCCCCTATTTCCCCAACATGATCACGAACAGGACTAAATTCAGCCTCCGACCTTTGAATCATAGACTACATATCCTACAGGTACCTCCTGAGAAACTCCGCCAAATCAATCACCGTAGTCTCAAGCGGAATCCAATCCTGCCCCGTCATCTTGACCGCCTTGCCAGCCTCGAGCCACAACTCCCCCTCGTAGGGCCCATACCCTTCCGTGTACCCCTGTCCCGGCTCACCCTTCCACAGCTGGACCCCCTCCCACTCCTTCTTGCCGGCCGCATGCTTGGCCACGATGTCCGCGAGCGCCTGTCCGCCGGCCCGGCCAGCGGAGCACAGGAGCCTCTCCCCGTCCGCCGCGTCCGGGTGGAGCGCGGACCAGACCAACACGCGCGCCACGTCGCGGATATCGATGATGGACTGGTACGTCGGCAGGGGCTGGGGTTCGACGCCCGAGACGACCTGCCAGAGGGGGCTGATGCATAAGGGGATCTGCTCCTTGGTCGGCCAGGGGGTGACAGGGGGTCCGAAGAAGTAGCTGATTGGGCTATGTTAGGTACACGTGTAGATAGCTGATACTCCTGAATCTCGAAAAATCTGTCGTTTTACAAGCCACAAGCCACACACATGCATACATATATAAACGTATATATATACACTCCTCAAACACCGCGTAAAGAGAAACATAATATCAGATAATGCGATCAGGAAACAGGAAACAGGAGAGGATAGGAATAGGAGAAGCTGGGAGAACAACACGTACCTAGCCTGCACCGCAGTCACTGCGAACTTGGGCTTCTTCTCCTCGCGAAAGCTCCACAGCAACCTCTCCGCCGCCGTCTTGGCCGCACAATACGCATTGAAAGGCCCGGCCTCGTCCCCCTTGTCCTGCACCTCGCGCTCCGCCGTCGTGTTCCAGTCCGTCTCATCGTGGGCGCGCGGCGTCGGCTCGACCTCGAATATAGCGGCCGTGGACGACATGTAGACCACCGACGCCAGTTGCTCTCCGCCGTGCGCCAGGGCGGAGTCCAGGAGCCCCTGCGTGCTGCTCGTGGCTCTCCGCACGATCTCCGGCGGCGGGGTGGAGAAGATCTCGCCCACGGGCGACGCGAGGTGCAGGATGGCGTGACACCCGGCCACGGCCTCATCAAAGGCGCCCGGTGCTGTGAGATCGGGCACCTCGACTACCTCGATGCGGTCTTGGGAGTAGCCTAACTTGACCAGGGCGTCTTTGACTTCGTTGCCTGCGGCGAGACGGCGGACACTGCCCCGCACGTCGTAGCCGGCCTCCAGCACGGCTTCGGCAGTCCTCCCGGCTAGATAGCCGTTCAGGCCAGTGATTAAGATCTTCGGTGCCATTTTCTTGCAGTGAATTTGATGGTGTCTTTCTTTCTTAGCCGAAACACGATAGTTTGCAGGAATAAATCGAAGGATCTTTTGAGATGATTAATTCTGGAGCTGGCCGTACGTAGGCATTTATACGTTTAAGTGGATATGGCCATACGGATGATGCAGTAGGCTCATATTCGCGGGGTTATAGGTTATATCGTGCAATACGATTGATAATTTGTCAGCCTTGGATTACGAATATAGTCCTTGGCATGTCCAGTCAGGGTAGCATAGTGGTTGAATTACCAGATGGGACCAACAGCCAGGGGGGAGTCGGAGAGATTTACCAGTATGGCGTGATCAAGTCTAAGGGAGCATCTATCACCTGAGCGATCTAAAGAGCGTAAGCACTTCAGACTATCGTGGACTTGTGAGATTGTTCTCCTTGTTATGTTGGGCTCTCACTCGTGATTCTTGGCGAAAAATAAGTCCTATTCTTGCGACTTCTAATGCCTGGCTGGGCATGAAGGGCATACGATCATCAACTCAGAGCAACGCCTGCGAAATGCCAAACAATTTCCAGCTCCGAGTTACTTCTCCAATATATACTCAGAGAGGCAACGGAAGAGGAACTCGTTGTCAGAGATTACTTGAAAGCGGTAGTGCCATTAATCCCGCTTTCTTCTGGAGAAATGTGCCAGCACAATCAGGCACCGAGGAAAGATTTCACCTTATTATAACTGTTGATGTCCTAGCTATTGAATACAGTGATGACTGCAGCGTGGCAATGCCAAACTATACTGGAATGAGCTAAGTTCACAATTCATTGCAGACTCAGACATATGTTATTAGATTGAGGCTCAAGGTGCCATCACAGGTATCTAGTTATCTCTCCACGCTTATATCAGCATGCCGAGGATCGCAACGATTCGAGGTATGCTCACCAGAATACCTGTAGATACCGGGTAGTCCGGCCTAAGCAACTTTCGAACACCCGCGAATCCTCCATCTGCCGGACTTTGCTCGGGGGGCGCGTCATAACGACGACCCCTAGTCATGTATGCAACGAACTATAATATAGAATAGTCCCGCCGATAATGCCAGGTATTTAGAAGCGATCAGTAGCCGTTGGGCTTGGAGACCAACCGCGTGTGTTCAATAGACGGCAAGTTAGGTTACATGTGACAGGTGACAGGTGACAAACCCTGACCCCCGTCCGGATCAGCATCTCCAGGCATCTCCGGGGTTGATAATTACCCCGACCTCGAATCCACCGGCCATGTCACTCCGAGGACGCAAATCGATCTGCATGCCTACCCGCACTCTGCATTAACACGAGCCACCGGGTACCTATTCTAGAGTACGAACTTGTGTGAGCATGTTAGGCAGCCTGCCACTGCCCAAGGGTCTGTGTTACCTACCGTGCGCAGTGCCGTCACCTCTGTTATTGCATTGGGGTTTTCGGTACGTGCCGAACTAAACTGCGGCATGACCGGTGTGCTCAAGGATTCTACCGGTGCCCATCAGCGGCAGGGTCCCACTATGCATAGTCCTTGCTGAATGCATGAGCCAGTATGTAGTCTCAAAAGATGCCTAAAGTTGAAAAAGCATATATGATTGGAAGCAGAGAGCGAACCAAATAGATTTGTACGACATTTCTGCATGCAGCATAGCGTAACATACATATCCACAGATGGCTTGCCATCAAACGAGGGCCATTATGCCTACATGACGCAGCGTCGATCCCGACGTCCGCCGTACCAAAACAAGACCGTCTTCACGAAGAGCGTGGTATGTGTTTTTCTTGTTCAATGCAATATGATGAGATATCCCAATCCCTTAACACCCAGAATGAAATGCATTCGAGAACTTCTATGTTTGCAGATATTAGATAAGGACTGGCATGGGGATTAAAAGGGAAATTTCAGCTTACTTGTGGAAATAGACGGTATTAAAATCACAGAGATATCCAGAGCACAACTTTGAATATGGGGTTGATGTTCCTCCGTAGAGGCGTCCACCGACCGTACTTAATCGGCCGAAGCAATAGTGCGGCCGTTCGGGCCCGGTCCAGGATGCGGGGTCGGTGGATGCGGCTGAGGCGGCGGGACAGGCCTATGCTGGTTGATATCGAAGTCCAGAGGGAGTGTAAGAAGCCCGCGGGCTTCGGGGAAGAGCCCAAGGCTCTTTGCAGGAAGCTCTGTGTTGCAGCTGTAGAACATAGTAGCGTAAATATGCCTCTCTGGTCGGGTTGAGATTGTCGGGACGATGGCTATGGTTGAAGGTTTGAAGCGTTGGTGGTCCCGGATAGATCGGTGCAGTTGGGTTGGTAGTTGGAAGACTGAACCTTCAGGCATTTATTTCACTTCACCTCGCCAGGTATTTATATGTGTCGCATTTGGGGTCAAGACGACGATGCCCAAAGAATTCATACCCAATGGGTAAAGTTTGAAGGGCCCGAGCAAGCCGGCACATCAAGTCGCCCTTTACGACGCTGCCTGCGTTACATGGTGAGAGTAACATGGTGGTGTAGGGGCGAGGTTATCCTATGGGCCCGCATGTTGAACATCCCACGTTGGTGATCTCTATGAAACGTGCTCTACACAGTTTGATCCCCCAGTTACGAGAGAAATGGCCGGTGTGTTGGTACCAGTTTGCTAGAAGTGGCGACATGTTGTCGACGGCGGAGTCTTTCTCAGGGCCTATTCGTCGGGGCCATGACGCTCCGCTCGTCTAGCTGGTGATTCATACAGTGGTAGTAACCTTTTCTGGGAGCCATACCATTGGGTTTCCGAGGGCCGTCAAGGTTATAAGAAACAAGGATGTGCAGTAAATGGTGCCACTTACATACTTATCCAGATATGTAAGTCTTGGATTCAAAGCAATCAGAAGGTCGGGAATTATCTGCAAAACGTAACGCACGAACCTCCATGCACGATCCCGTTATGCGTGTATGTCATGCTAGCTTGTCACCCGACGACCAGTATCCGATATCTCGAGGGGCAGGGATACCGACAACTGAGAGGGCAATGAGAGACATGGGGTATCATCTGACAGGTTGTCGATATTGGGTGGCACACCTCCTTGACGGCCCTATTTTTTCGGAGAAAGAGTGGCATTTCGATTCAACTCGGACCGTGGGGCCAAGGACCAATGGAACCATCGTACATAGATGGCCTCCTGCAAGCCCAGATGTCGTCTTCCAGGCGATTGATAATCCAAGTCGAGCCGCATTGGGCTCTTTGGGCAATCTAGGCACAGCTGCGGCCTATAATCGAGGCAGGATATACCACGGCATATGCCGTATCAATTTCAGTGGCTTTCACATGGCGGTAGTAGTTTGCGGGCACCATGCCCCAGGGTCTCGTGCCCAGAGAAGAACGACGAACGATGATCCTCAAGCCCGATGATTGATGGGCGGCTTTGCGTGCATTAGGTAGACATTGTCATAGCGACAAGAGTGGACGTGACGGCCAGGGCAGTATTCGAAATTATCCGAAATGAAAGTGATGTGTACTTTCAGTTTCAAAGATCAGGTTCGTTTGGTGGTTCACCCAGGCCTGTTGTTTGTCTGGTTTGACATGACCCGTAAAATGTCGGGTAGTAGGCGTGGCAGGTAGCAAGCACTTGGAAGTCAACGTAACAAAGCAACCAACCATCTAAGCGAAGCGAGTTCCACAAAGGAATCCTTCTCGAACGCTTCTCGAACTCGACGAGCTTCGAAATGCGACTCGTTTCAAGGTTTTGCTTGAGCGTTAGTACCTTTTTTCGCAGTCTATTTTTATTCACGATGGGATGCATGTAAGCGCGGCTCATCACATCACCTTGCAAGTTGCAATCCCCAACTTGAGTAGGTACTTAAGGTACGTAATGTTCCTGCAGTCAATACATGTAGGTACAAAGTCAAAAGCCACTGACTGGCCTATGCCAGGTTGCGGTTGCAGTGGCAGTTTGCTCCCCCTCTTCGGGCGTCTGGGATGAATTGATGGGCTTGCAGCCATCTTGCCAAAGTGGGAATTTGAGCCGCTGTGATAGGTCGATCTCCTGCTAACAACAAAAAGAAGTCAAAGATAAGAACGAACGCTCCGCCGCTCCTCAACTCGTTCAGCTCCTCTCTTTGCCGTGGCTATTCCTCCCTTCCTCCAGTAGTTCTCACTAACCCTCATTAACCCCGCAGTATTACCCCACAACCACTGTTTTCGAGGCTCAAGTATTGCCGAGAAGACCAGGGAACGGAGACATGGCATGCCTCTATGCGAAAAAGGCAGCTGCAAGGGTGGGGGCAAAAGACGTAAGGGAAGGTCGGTTGACGCATGTGATATGGATTGACGCCATGCTATACTGTATGTACATACGAAATGTACATAGTTTACTCGATACGCTGTTTGCCCACCGGTTTCAATAATCTTCGTTTCCTTGACTAATCCATAGCTTCATCGACCACTTGAAACCTCGTCAAATCATCTACAGACTTCACCTATCGCTTAAACGAGTATTACATTACCTCTTTGCTTGAAACAGGCTGTACTCTGAAGACCATCGACATCCGCACTACCTAGCTTTCCACAACACATACCGATACTGGCTGTCGAATAATTACCTCACCATGGCTCCTCTCAAACCCCATTGGAAGCAACCTTCACACCCTGACATCCAGGAGGTCATCATCAACGAGCATGAATTCACCTCCAAGAGTCTGTCCAAGGTCTCGCTGCCGCCGTTCGGCTTGTACGCTAAGCTGCTGTTTCCACCTTGTACACTGGTGACTGGCGACGAGCCAACCTATGCCACAGTGCAGTTTGGCAAAGACAAGCATTTGGACCTGAACAGTGACCTTTTATACATTAATCATTCTTGCGAACCCTCGCTGGTCAGTCCCTGCCATATCCAAGCCGGATCAGTAGCCTCTGTTACTGCGCCGGCGACCACAAACATGTCTAACGCCGAGTAGATCTTCGACACTGCCAACTTGCAGATCATCGCGGGACCACATGGAATCCAAGCCGGAGAAGAGCTGACCGTTGGTTAACCCTACAAAGGAGATATATACACTTAGTCAGGGGAACATGGACTTACTTCAACTATTTAGTTCTTCTACCCGTCCACTGAATGGGAGATGGCCCAGCCCTTCGACTGCCTCTGCGGCAAGCCAACATGCCGCGGCCGTATCGGCGGCGCTCGCGATATGACCAAGAAGCAGCTGGAAGGCCTGTGGATCAACGGGCATATCCGAGAGCTGCTGGAGGAAAAGGCAGCCGACGAAACACGGCTGTCGCAAAATGGCAGCGCCGGGTCTACGCCCAACAAAGATGCCCAATCCGACACCACTGCCCTCGCCTTGGAGGATGCCCTCAAGCATGCTCATAAGGTCGTCGAGGCCGCACGGAACGCCCTGCAGTCTTATATGGAGACAACCACATCGAAGCAGAACGGGGTTCAAGTGCCTGGTAGCAACGGCCACGTTCCAAATGGGAACGTCCTGGACTCTTCCCCTGTGCTTGAGAATGGAGGAAATGCCCAGGCCACCATGGCCCCTGGAATGCCTAGAAGAGGGCCGACATCCCGCGAGCTCAGCGGCGAGATGGGTGGGGACACGATCGCTGTTTAGGCCATGTACAGTGACTGGCCTCATCTGGTGTTACGTCTCGTCTAATTGTCCCTCGCCGCGCGGTTTTGTCTTTGACATGTTAATTCAACATTGACATACGGGTATATCCACCCTTTGGTTCCTTCTACTTACAGATACGGAGGCTGCCGGGTGCCCAAAGGTGGCTCAAGTAAAACAAGTGCCCAATGTGTTTGCTAGCTTATCGAATTCAACGTCGTTTTCTATTGTTACTTCTTAATTAACTGTATGACTTGAGCCTAACATTTCGTGATGCGCAATGCCAATCTTTGAGTAGATTTCTAAGGGCCTTCCGTGGCATCGCAATACATACTTGGGATCCCGTCTGTCCGTGTTGTCTTCAAGCCATAACACGATGCCGTTTCCAAGTATACAGGAAAGCTGCTCAACTGTATTGAATATCTTAAAATAATGCAGTACATGCTTTCTCTTCCATTTTTTTTTTTTTTTTACAGTCATAAATGTATTGAGAACAATATAGATCATGCCCACGATATACCTAGCAGTGAGTTTAAGTACAGTAAGCACTCTACCTAGCAGACCCCTAATCCCGATACATTGTGGGGGTTGCTGCCCGCATGTGGGTTGGCCAGAGCGCTGTTCGCAAATCTGTGCCAAGCAATTTTGGAGCATGCTAGGCTTCTAAGTTGCCTGCCAGGCCACCACACTGCTAGACTGCCACTGGCTGGACTGGACCTGCCGGCGCATTGCATTGAGCGATAGGATAGATCGGACGAACTTCCTTCGAATGTTTAGCTTTTCTGTGTTGGCGGCAATTCAGCATCACCAACATTCAAATAGGGGGATGGTCTTTTTGAAGCGAGTGGGCATTTCCCTTAACCTTTCCGTCGCATAATCATTCTACAGGACAACAAAAAGTCTTGTCCAAAGTCTCCATTTTCCAACTTCTTTCACTCCTTCAATTCGGTCCTTAAAAATCAACGACCCCCGTCGTTCAACTATCTTAGCGGCTCTCCGCTGCTACCTAGATTCACTGCCCGAACTACAGTACTTCTCGAATCAAACCCGCCTAAGGCATTTGGTCTTCCGCAATAACCTACTTGTATGCACCTGGGCAATTCGGACACTATTCTGTTCATTGCTCAGTAGCAACCGAGGTTCAACATGCCGACACAGCTGACGCTGTTCGGCCGCCCGATACGGCTTGCCCCGCGGCGCGTGTCACTCCTCCTCGTGGCCATTGGCATCTTTGCCCTGTTCACCTTGTTCTTCACCTTGCCCAGCGCAATCCCCACGGGGCCGAGCCTCTCCAAGTCCATCGCCGATCACAAACCCTCGATACCCAAGATACCGAAGCTCCAGGATTTCAAAGACACCCTGTCGACGAGTCTCCTCAAACCATTCAAGCCCGCCGTCCATCCTCCCGTGCAGGCCAACTCGACCGATGGCGAGAGTTCATGGTACTCCAACTGGAACTGGCTGAGGCCATTCTCCTCGACTATCACTCTCGATGAAAACCGCTCGTTGCTCCCACCACTGAAGGAGCGACCACGAATCTACTGTTACTACGACACCACGATTCAGAGGGAGAAGGAAACGAAAGAGGCAGAGAGTGCACTTCTGTTGACATGGCGACGAGCTTGGTGGGCCCAAGGCTTCAAGCCAATTATCATCGGCGCCGGAGAGGCTATGGCCAACCCATTGTACGATGAACTGCAAAGAAAAGAGGTCGAGCCCAAGTTCAAGACCAACATGATGCGCTGGTTGGCCTGGGAGAACATGGGCGGAGGCATGCTGTCGGACTATCTGACTCTCCCCATGGGTTCTCGAGAGGAGCCTTTGCTGACATATCTGCGGAGAGGCGAATATCCTGAATTGACGAGGTGGGAAGGCTTCGGGAACGGCTTATACGCTGGGCCTAAGGCCAAGATTACCGATGCGGTCACCAAGGGACTCCGGAACCCCGAGAAGAAAAACGCCAAAGACCTGATTGATGCGGCGCCAAACGATGCCTTCAAGATTGACAAATCCCATGATGGCCTGGCCTACTACGCCCCCGGCGTTATTGATGAAAAGTACCCCAAGGTCGCAGCAGAGATCAGGCAGAACCGCGCCGCAGGCTTCAAGGCCTTGAACCTCTTGATCAACTCGCATCTTCACAGCACTTGGCAAGACCTTCACCACTTGGGTCTCTCCGTTCTCAAGCCCATGCCTACCCACACTACCCACATGATTGCGCCCGCCCTCGCCTTGGCGGACTGGCTCTCCCAGTGTGGCGACACGCCGGAGCCTTCTTCTTGCCCGCCGAACCTGCCCAAGTGCTCCCCTTGCAGGGCCTCTCAGCCCATGAAGCTTTCGACCCCGGCCAGATATCGCAATACCTCTGGCCTTTACCACATTGGCACGGTGCCTCATCCTTATACGTTGGCGACTCTCGATTCCATGAAGAACGATATCGATGTTGCCTGGGTCCGCCGCGAGATGGATCGGGACAGGTGGTTGTACGAGTTGACCAAGGAGTATCTCGGCGTGCCGCTAGGCGGCCGCGGCCGTATCCTCAAGTTCAAGGAGGCTGTAGCCGACGAGTACGCGACGGCCCACTCGGTCTGGCTGACGGCCGAGCATGAGACGCTGCCCCACGATCTCGACTGGTACTTTGGCTTCTCGATCCCCGTCAACGGCATCGACAAGGGCACGGCCGAGACGCCCGTCCCGGGGCCTGAGCGGAGGCCCAAGCCGGCCCACGACGCCGACGACGGCCCGGAGCCCAAGGAGGACGAGCTCAAGCTGGAGCCCGAGCTGCTGAAGCGGGCGCGCGAAGTTGGCCAGAGCAAGCTCGAGAAGGACGTCGCCGTCCGCAACGCCATCGAGGCCTGGAACCTTGCCGACCACGAGGCCTGGAAGTTTTGTCGGGCTCTCCTGGCCCGTACCCGTGTCGAGCGCCTCAAGTGGGAGGAGGAGGAGAGCAAGTACGCCGAGGGGGCCGGGAGCGACCACGAGAGGAAACGGACGCCGTGGAACCGCTGGCTTGAATAAAGAAAGGAGCGGAAAGAAGAAGAAAATATGATGGATTGAAGAAGTGATGGCCATGATACACACAAAATGTTTTGATTATCTATACACATACAACAACAACAACAACAACTGCAACGAAGCGAGGGAAATGTACACCAGAAATCACCCCCTGGATAAGGGGGAAGTTGTTCTTCTTTTCAACGGTGTAAAACGGAATGAATTTTGTACCTTAGCCTATGGGTGGGATCCTCATGTAGAACCGGATGGATAGTTGGTTGCTTATACATGTACTAGAAATGACTGATGAAATTGTACCTGCCTTCTATACAAGGGGTTTCCGTAAATCGTACTGTCATTGATCTGCGATACATGAAAAGTTCATTTTATTACACGTTTATTGAGTGTTCGACTTGTTTTCCATGGCATGTTGGAAGAAATAAATGCCTCTTACATTAGACTGTATATGCCGCCATTCCGCCCGAAGCGCAACCAGGGGGTATCTTATCAACCGCTTCTCTACTCTCGGCGGCGGCTGACGCCCATCTACAATATTCCTGTTCTTCATATCTAGCAAGAACCATCATGGAAACAACGTTCCTCTCCATGGAACCTCTTTTGCCGGCGGCTTAAGATGGCCTCTCCATCATCTACGCTTCATGACGCCAAGAGTTTACTCGTACACATCCTCCCTGTTCCCCGTCCGTTTCCTCCTACGTGAAAGCCAGAATGCTTTCCCGGCCTGCTGTTTGTGGCTCACTTCCGGATGATCTTAAGCAGAGACGTGACGCGTGACTTCTTGCTCAGTCCGACGCGATAGCCCATCTTGCCCGGTTGCTGCTGCGAGGGCGTCGCGGGATTGGGGGTTTTAGCAGGAGTGGAAGAGGCCGCTGCCGCGGCCGGTTTCTTGGCAGTGGCGATGCTCTCCGGCTCACTGGCTTCTGCTGTTGCTGTTGCCGTCGCCGCCGCTGGAGATTGTAGTTTCGTGTTGCGGTCGACTTCTTTCAGCGGGGAGGCACTTCCGCTTCCGCTGGCAGTAGCTGCTGCTGCTTCATCGTTGGGTTCGGATAGCTTGGGACGTTTGACGCCCTTCTTCCTCCCCCGCTTCACCGGCATGATCTCTTCGTCTTCGTCGTCATCGTCCTCATCTGATGGTGGTACATCACTCAGCGAGGAAGAGTCTCTCGTAGATGTCTTATTGGCGGCAGCAGCCTCTGGGGCGAAGTCCTCCTCATCCATGGCTAGCGGGTCTGCCGTGCTAGGAAGAGTATTCCGCTCAGTCCTTATAGAGGCAGACTCAGGAGCCTTCTTCGCCGGAGTATCTGATTTCCGTGGTCTGCCTCGCTTCTTCTTGGGGGCCTGTTCTACGGGCGCATAATCACCATCTGCATCTGGTTCCACAGCAGCAGCAGACTCCATTGTCGGTTCTTGCTCCGCTGCGCCTGATCCAGCCCCGAGCGACACGCTCGCCGTCTGAGCCTGAGCCAGCTCATCGCTGGTTTCCTCAGGCGGCGGCGGCTGTTTCTTCTTGCGCCCTCGCTTCTTTGGCGGCGGCTTGGGATTGTCATCCACCATAACGGCGGGAGCTTTTGTGATATCTGGGGTTTCTTGGATTTCTTCGGACCTTCCGACTTCTTTCGTTTCAGGCAGTTGCTGCTGACGAGGATCTTGCGTTGGTGGTAAATCTTGCATTACGTCATCGTGGGTGGTGTCTTCGGCCGCTCGGGCGTCATTGCCCGCATTAGCACCACCACCGTTAGTTCTTCGGCGGCTGGGCCGCGGCTTGTAGACCTCCCGATGGAAACCCACATCTTCGGAGTCCCACCCGTCGTCCCCGGCCAGCTCGTCATCGTCATCCGAACGCATTGATGGCTTTTGTCTCCGTTTCGGGGACGGGGACCATCCGATCGGCTTAACGCCTTCTTCGTCCACTCGAGACAATTGCCTTGGTAGTTTTGGTACTTTTCCTGTCGATGTTGGTTGATCTCGTCTTTTGCTATGGGCAGAAGTAATGATATCTGGGGAGGAGGTCAACTATATTGAGGGTGTTAGTATGCAGGCAGGAGTGAGCATAATAGTGATTTTAAACTTACATCAACAATATTCTCTGTGATCTCTGGCCCTCCTTGATTGTCTTCGACGCCGATAATTTCGCCATCGTCATCCAGAGCAGGCTGCGCCAATTCCCAAGGCGGTCGGGGGCCGGAAGACGCATACCGGCTTGGTGTTGAATAAGCAATAGTAGTTGCGCAGCTCGACTTGGGTTTCGAGGCTGGCGGAGGTGCCATAGAATAGTCGGGTGCTGTAACATCCTCCTCGCCGCCACGTTCTCGATCGTTCTCGTCTGAGGAAGAAACATGGACTCTCCTATATTGCTCCTTCTGGCTCGCGGTCAAGCTGCTCGGCGCAATGTAGAACTTGCCGGTATCAGGGATAATGGACTCGTCGGAGGCGATTTCCACCATCTTCCCCTTCTTCGCAACCGGCAGCCGGTCTGACGAGCTCCGGGCGACCTCAGCAACCTCGAGTTCTTCCGGACCCGCGTAGAAATCAGGCACCGACGCCGAGGCTTTCGAGATACTACCTCGCTTCCTCTTTCCGTACGTCTTGGTAGCACTACCACCGGCGGCTCTGGAGGCAGACTTGTTGGCGCGTCCCTCGTCTCCGCTAGAGGGGACGTCCCACTCGTCCTTGCCGTCGCTCTTGCGCGGCGTGGTGACTTCGCTCGCGCTGCTCACCTGCTTCCCGGACAGGGTAGTAACAGCAGTACCCTTCTGCTTCGCCTTGTTAGCCAGCTTCACGGCGGGGCTCGTGACGTCCGTGGCCGACGATACGTTGGATGACTTGGCCGCCTGGCCTCCTGCCGTCTTGGGTGGCAGCGACACGGTATCTCCGCTGCTGCTCGTGCTCGCCTTCTGACTCATACGAACAATATTCTCTATGAGACTGGAACGCTGCTGATGCTGCTGCTGCTGCTGCTGCTGCTGTTGCGCCTGGGCCATACGTCTGTGCTCATCGTGTATGTTGTCGAAGAAAGTGGTGTCCGTCGAACCAGATGTGCGTTGCTGCTGCTGCTGTTGATCGTATTCATGATTGTGTAGCAGCGCATCGCCAATCTGATGAACAGGACTCAATGGTTCCATCTCAGGTGCCTCGGCCTCGACATCCACATCGTAACGATGGGCAGGCGGCACCGCGGTGGGACCCGGCTTCAGCGGGCTATCGAAGTCGTCATCCTCCTCCTCATCTGAGTCGGCAATGACCCGGCGGGTAGCCATGTTTCTCACACACACACACACACACACACACAGACGGAGAATACTCCCTCAATCTCCCGTAGAAGTGTAAGTATTATTTCCTGACATGCATACCGGGTTTGACTGGGTCACTTCGGGCATAAGAGCTGAATGTTATGTACATAGAAAGCTCAGTTGAGGTTAGCGCGTCTGCGACTGTACTGGACGCGACTGGGAGTATGCGGTTAACGCGTTAGGTGGGCTTCTGCTAAAGTGGCTTGCAAGCCCCACCTTGACATCAAACATTCCCAATGTATTCATTACCTAATCAAATCACTTCCAACATCAGATCACGGAATATGAACGACATTGCAGGCTTCATCTCAAATTGGATTGGCAATATTTCGAGGAGCTGGTACGTATTACATGTCGTAGAAGGGGCGAGTGGCCATGGTTGCCCAATATTGGTTTCAATTGTACTTTATGTAGAACGCTGCTTTCTATGCATTACGACGCAAATATACAACAAAGAGGTCTGTCTCTGTCCCCCCCTGTAAGTCTATGGCCTGTCTCATGGATCGTCATGCTCGACTACTCCTTAATCGCATGGCCTAATTCAGTGTGTGATCATGCTCGTCGTCAACCCCTGACCCGTCGCTTCTTAGCAACACTAGGAGCGTCGTCGCCTGCCTGCTCGTCATCTTCCTCGCCCGCAGTAGCCTCGCCCCCGACCGCGCTCACACTACGGCTCAGCGGCGGGATGTTGACCGGCTGTGCGTTGCGCTCAACTTCGCTACGCAGGTCGCCCAGCAGTTTGTCCACTTCCATAAACATGTTGCGCGTTTGCTTGACGATGCCGTTCTCATCCACTTCGTAACCCAGAACCCCCTCCTCGTCGTCCGAGTCATCCCCATCCTCGCCCCCACCCCGCTTCTTGACAAACTCGGGGCCGAATCCGCGATCGGGGTCAGGTGCGTACATGGTGGCGTTGGCGAACATGTGAACCAGCTCGCGCTCTAGCTGCGCAATGTTAATGATCCCCCGTGGCGGTATCAGGTCCACCGTTGTGGGCAGCATGACGTTCATGGCACTTGGGTCGATATCCGGTTGCGTCTTTTCAACGCTCTGTGCATGTCTCTGGCCCTGGTGCACAGCCGCCCGGATCTTCTTCAAATCCATTGGCTGTAACACAATTTCGCCGTAGCCCGGCGCATCGCGAGCTTTAACTGGACCCGCGAACATGTTCGCGTGTTTGTGGCTTGTAACTTGCTCTAGAGCTTGAGCGCTAACCCTGTGAAACGAACGAGTCCACAGCACAAGCGTAGGTGGTCCTGTAGATAACGATTCTTTCGGGGACTCACTTCGCTTACGTTTGTTGTAGGGGGCGCTCTTGGGGATTGAAAGTCCTTCAACACCTACATCGTCAAACGATTTTGGAGTTGCTTCCTCATTCTTAATGGCCCTTGCCGGCGTATCTTGGTCATCTGCAGTGTCCTGTGGGATTTGTGCGCTTTGTGAGAGCCTACTCTTCGGCCTTGACACTGCCGTGTCAATCTTTTGCATTCCTTTACGTGGGTCCTTCTTGCCAGAGTGCGGGGAAGGCTTGTGCAGCTGCGCATGTTGAGTAGGCGGGCTGAGTGGCTCGTAGCTTGGGCTGGGTGCGTCGAAGTATCCTGTCATCTCCATGCGAGGGGTCGCAGGAGTTGGAGTTGATGTCCACTTGGTACCATGGCCTCTGACCACGTGCGTCATGAGCTGAGATCCGGATGGCGTATGCACAGGAGTATGTACAGCCGAGGGCGTTTGTGAAGTAGATGACCCCGTTGGAGCTCTGGTTTGCACCGGAGTGTGATGCTGGGCATGCTCTGGACGTATTTGTACATGCCCAGGATAAGGAGGACCACGAGGTTTGGAGGAAGTGTCCGTCTGCTGTGGCACCGGGGTTGAAGGTGCCGGTGGCGCAGGTGATTGGTATTGTTTGGGCGGCAGCTGTGGTTGATGCGGCACTTGCGGGCGTTGGCTTGTTGGCAGAATCATACTTGGAGCACGAACAGGAGTCGAGACTTGCTGAGGCACCGCCTGAGGAGGCCGTGCTGCTTGTTGAGCTGGATATTGATACGCTTGCGCCTGGGCAAAATGTGGTGATGCAGTCGGGGCCACCGAAGTCGGAGGACCAGTTGTAGGAATAACTGGTCCAGGACGGTGCTGCGGCGGTTGCTGTCCAGACCCATCCGGGGTTGCATTAAGGGGTAGAGATCCCAAGGAGGGCGGCAGCTGGCCAGCATGTTGCGGCGGTACCAATACGGATTGCGGAGCTTGTGTCGTACCAGGAGTCGGAGTCCGGACGGGTTGAGGTGGTTGGGTAACTGGCTGAGGAGCCTGTCGGTTTGTAGCATAGTTTGGTGGGTATTGGGGGTGTTGTTGTTGCTGCTGCTGCTGTTGCTGTTGCTGCGGGGGATGCCCGGGCTGGGTCTGTATAGGATAGGGAGGCTGTCTTACATTCTGCTGGGGAGTGTAAGGTGGCCGAGGTGACGGGACTGGAGTCTGATGTTGAGGTCTGTATGGAGGCTCCCACTGTAGAGTGCTTGGTGTTTGCGGTTGGGGAGAAGGCCTGGGCCGGGGTCCTGGAGTCTGGGTCCTAGGCAAGCTCTCAGGCCGTTGAAGGGTTCCTTCAGCGAAATGTGGTTGCGGCGAACCAGCAGGCTGTGGGAGCCCGTACGCTTGGGCAGCTTGGGGATGTTGAAGGCCAGAAGATGCAGCGCTTGGCGGTCTCGGGGGTTCACTGGGTCTGCTAACAGGAGTGGTCTGCCTTACTTCGCTCGGAGGTCGCGTCGTGGCCGGAACTGCAGGCGGGGTTGGCTGTGTAGGCCTTCTATCCTGAGGCAGCGTGGGTTGTGAAACCGGAGCTGCAGCTACCGGCTTGTTGATTCCAGTATTCTGCTGCTGCAATTGCGGCGGCGTAGGCACTGGAATGGGTGTCTGGGTAATCTGGCCATTCGGCTTGAACGGTTTGGCGGCCTTGGACTCTTCAACGGAGGGTGCAGGAGTTCCATTCGTCACAGGAACCTTGCGCTCTGGTTGTACGGTCTGCTGGGGTTGCTGGAGCTGCTGAGGCTGCTGAGTTTGCTGAGGCTGCTGGACTGCAGTTTTGGTATTCTCTTTCTTCTCCAGCTCCGCGACCTCGCGCTGTAGAATCAATATCTTTTCTTCATCCTCCTGTATCTCCCGAACCATTTGTTGTCTGTAACGATCGTAAAGTCTAGCGAGCAGCATCGGGACGATCCTGTCGGCTTGTTCGCGGGCGTCCTTGAGTGACGGCAGTGGTGGACTAGATAGCTTGCGTTTCTTGGACGTCGGCGACAGGCTGCCCGTGTTACCTGTCGCATTCCCATTCGCGGTTGCATTCTGGCCACCGGCGGGAACCGAAGCCGCCTGGGGCATCTCATCCCGCATCAGCTGAAGCGCATGCTCCTGGAGAGACTCGGGGCCCAGCCTCCCAGCAGCATAGCGTTCTTGCTCGCATATTAAATTGTTGTTCTTAAGCTCATCCGAAATGCGATTGAAGACGTCGTCGGCAAGGCCGTGTTTGCGCAGCAATTGAAATAGGAACAGCGACTCGAGGTTGGTGAATGCCGTCGAATTCATGCCCCAGTATCCGCCTCGGCCGTGGTCGAGGGGACCGTCGCGTCGCGTGAGAGGGTAAATCGGCGCCAGGATCTGGTGGGTGTCACGGTTAGAAGACGAGGCTGAGGGAGTGTTTCGGTTCGCGGGGCGCTCAACTACATCGGAAAGACATACTAAAAGATGGAATAATGTTTCTCAGGGTCGATTAAGACTGCGCCGATGAGTCGCGAATGAATTATGCGACGTGCAGGCCTGTGGGCGATGGATTCGTTGGCGATGGCTTCGTGCTTGCTATTCAGACGATTGTCCAGAAGTCACGTGATTGCTTGAGTTTGAATGTACAGTGTGTAGAGTGGGAAGGATGTTGAGTGGGTGCCGGTGTTTGGTGCAGGTGGTTTAGTTGCTGCCCGGCCATTGGGGGGAGCTTGGAGCTGCTCTGGTGCTAGATCCGCTGGAACTAGAAAAAGTCCATCAGCCTCCAATTTCTGGATGCGGCCTTGGTGGCTTGACTCAATTGGATGGCTTGACCTGAGCCAATTCAGTTGTTGTCTATCACTTACTACAGAGTACTAACCTTACTCCATGCAATACCTCTAGTTCCCCCAGAAACAGTTCTCTTCGTTATGATTGTGATCACAATTGATTTATCATCCAGTATACATGGCCATAGCTACTGACATGTGTTTTCTTGTGCGGTTACTGAATGAAATGTCACTTATAGATTTAGTAACACGGTAGCACAGCTGATGAGGAGAAGGCCATTCTGATACCTACCTGTATCTCGGGTTTAACGCCGAAGTCTGTCGCATAGTTTTGAGACAACAGTATTTTTATATCAGACCAATACCGATATAAATATTATCACTTTCTTCCTTCTGGGGCGTGGCGGTAAGCATACGGAAGGTCTAGCATCGTCAGGTAGCTCTACCCAGTCTGTTCCATGTTGGGTATCAGGAGGATTTCCATAGGCACAACAACCTTCGCACAGAGAATGTATATGTGCTGTAGATTTGTACGTCCTGAAAGGCAATCGCGAGACCCTGCATGCCGAGCATCGTGGTGGTTCAAGGCTTTGCTTGGTTTTATGTCCGCTGGAGAGGATGAGCTTACTCGAGACAGACCAAAACAAGACCACGGATGGATGCGATATATCAAATGCGCACGCATGTCATCTCAACCCAACCGAATACGGAGCCGCCGGACACGTTAACTTTACACCGCGTCGTATTTCGAGCCAATTTCGTGGTCTTGGGCTTCAGTCATGAGAATCTCTTGACGTAGCCCCATTGACTCGTCATGTGGGCGTGGGCGTTGGTACCTTAGCGAAGGCTGAGGATACCCCAAAGTTTATCGAGTCAAGTCACGCTGCGCTGGAAGCAAGGCCTGGGGAGGGTGCGGGCTGATCCTAGCCCGCATCTTAGCAAAACGATAAAAAGCTCATTTGGGAAAATCACGGGATAGGCGGCGGCGGCTGAATTACTGGATAGGTGATACCGTGTTCGCGACCCTCATAGGAACCAAAGTATACTGGACTAGGTATGTTCAAATATTCGCGAACCTGGTCAAAATGGTGTCTGGGAAAGAAAGGAATGTCGCCACGATAGATGGAACAGGGCCAAGCTATTATATGTAGTCAACAAGCAAATTGAATTTCAAGTAAACCGTGCTGCTGCTGTCGCAGGGTCCGGAGTTGTCGGTGCGGACCAGGCACAATCTGTACGCAATATAACCTTGACAGCGAAAGCCGTGGATGAGTCTCCGGACGATGCTCATCAGTTATTGATGTCATAACGGCCCCCGTGTTTGGTCGGAAGAGGGGTGGGTGATGGTGCGTAGGGTGTGCACATGCCCTCCTGATGGCTGATGGCTGATGGCATTTGACCAGAAGCCTCCGTGGATGGGCAGCTCAGCTCACCTGCTGGTCTGATGCAGGCCTTCCGCAATCTCGTCCCACGAACTGACCCAGTGTCCGGTGCAACGTCAAGGTGCGCGTTGGGTTCTATCATATGAGCGGGCAGGCATGGTTTTGAATCATGACGATGATCTTAGGGATATATGGATAGGTCGGCACGGTGGCACGGTTGGGGGAGATTGTTGATGGATCTCGTCTAATAAGCTCTCAGAGGCAGAATGTGGATGTTGGTTCACCGATTCCTCAAACGCCCAGGAATGGCGAAATACGGGATCATAAATTACATATGTTCGGAATCTGCCTGTGTAAGTATGCAGGTATCGTGTTGAACATCTGGACTGCGGCTGCGGCTGTGTAAATGAAAAAATCAAATGCAAGGGCAAGCTTTGTAACAAAGGTTGCAGTTGACCAGCACGGCATAAGAATAGAAGAATAGAAGGGACGAGTGTAATTAAAGCCGACTTCATGCGGTTTATGCGAGACCACCCCCCGAGCTGTCTCTCGCCAGCTTCGCTCCCGTCGATTTTTTTAGGCATGTTCTTAGCATACCTAATACCTAATGCAGTCGATCCCTTGGATATAGCTTCCCGACCCCACTGCTAATGAGCCCCGCAAACCCCCTAGTTTGATAAGCCCTGCAGGAAATAAAATAGAAGCATTGAGAAGGCGAAAGGAACAGGAAACGACTTTCATTTCACAAGCCCGTAACAGGCCAGGCTGGAGGTAATAGTTGCATGCACGTCAAATCATTCCTCCATCAGATCCATGGAAAGCCATCCTTTGTCTCCAGCGGCATGGCCATAGCATGGCGGCATACATGTAGCATTGAGCGGACGAAGGATGAAGGATGGATGATTCAAAGTATTTGCAATACCCAAAACACCATCAATGCATACCTTACATAGCTAGATTGATCCGCCGATACGTATTGACTTTAACTGGCATGGAAGTCCATTTAAGCTACAGCAGGCCGGTTGGAGTGTAAAAGTTTCCCACCAGAGGAGCCAGCATACGCCCAGCAGGAGCCCAACCGCCGAGTCAGCCTCGATAGAAGATTCCTTTTTGATTCAGATCGTCCATCGTTGGCGGTTATAGGATTGGCACGCTACTACTATGCAGCCATGATGATGAACGGTTGCGGTCTTGGACCCTTCTTTTTTGAATGTTTCTAGCAGTAGTGGGATGCAAGTGTGTCTACAAGTGTCTCGCTTGAGTTGCCTAGCACCGGCGCGCCCTCGCGCTTTGTATGTATAGTACAGTGGTAGGTAATAAAGTAGTATGCATTGATTGTCCTGCAGTCCTGTATGCTGCAGGAGAGCTGGGCTTGCCGGCCTGGGCGCGGATAGCATTCGTTATGGGCATGTATGTAGGTATGTATTATGTATTATGTATTACCTACCCCCCAGTGCCCCCTACCGTCCCCTGCTCCACCTCGACTTATGTATTGTGCCTCATTAGTGGAACAGACTCTCCAACTTATTAGCCTGGTGTAGATCTACTGTCTAGGTTTATTATTAAATAAGACATTTGATACAACTGAGCAGGGAGGCTCTTCTGGTTCGATTTCCACGGACGAGGAGACGGACCTTGGTTGAATAGATCGGACGAAGAAAACTCCTAGGCGGGACCTATTGTGGATGAATAGACAGTTGGGTACTTGTAGATTGATAAACGTCTGATGCAACAACGCCTTACGTGCTCAACTTTGTTTTAAGAGGACACGCAAGAGGTACATATTGAGCTATGTACTTTACCAGACATGCTCACGTGTAGGCCAGTGTAGCGTCCGTTTTCGCCAATGTTCCAATGAGACAAGACCCGTGTGTGCTGTGTGTATTGTGTGCATCCAACGGAGACGAGAAGACGAGAAGACGAAGAGACAGACAGATACAGTAGGTAGACAGACAGAATCAGAGACAGACAGACAGACAGGGGAGAGACATACATACAGACCGACGGACAGACCTGCAGCTTCCTTTCCCCCCATCAACGCCCGTAATCGTCATACCTAACCAACAACAAAAAACAAGCAACCGCAGTTTCCAGTATAGTATACAGTATACCGACCGTATCCCGTGTACATATTGCCTAACTTCAGGATAGCTCAGTATCAAATCATTCGCATTCTCCGGCGGGCTGAGAGGCTTGTTCATTGTTTCAGAGGGTTCCTGCTTTTGAAATTTGATCGAGTCGGTCGAGTTCCACATTATTCAATGTTGAACTGGTCCGCCAATTAATTCGCTTGACACCCCCCTTTCCTGGCCCTTCCTGGCCCTTCCTGGCTCTTTCTTGGCCTTTCCTGGCTCTTTCTCGCTCACGCCCCCAGTCAGCATAATCAGCTGCTTGCGCCCGCCACCTGATTGGACGACTACCATCCATCCTGTTCCTCCTTCTCCTACTTTAGTCCCCCAAGTCGGTCAAGGGTCAGCTCTACCACCAAGGACCACCAAGGACCACCAGACTACCACCACTACCAAGACTACCTACATATCAACCGCCAATTCCTTCCCCCCGTGGACCCCTTCTTCCAGTTCACTCTACACCCGTCCGTCCTGCGCCCTCTCCTTCTTGCAACCCAAGCCAAACCAATACATACATCTTCAAAGATATACAACACGGGCTTCGCACGATCCCCGAACAATACGCATTGCAATCCACAATAACAATACGCAACATTCTTTGATCCAATAAGGCGAATAGCTTTGTTGGTCTCCCGTTCTTACTTCCAACCGCCAAAATTACTTTCCTACCGGATCCCGTCACCATGAACCCCACCGACGAGGAACTCGACCGCGACTGGCAGCCCAACGGCCGCCGTCCTCAATCGTAAGTGACGCCCATCGCCCATCCGTTTCGCTGTCGGGCTTTGGCTGCAATCCAGCGTTACAAGCCCGCCACAGAGCACAATTCGCATTGGACCGACTCGGGACTAACAGCTTTCGCCTCTGCAGCACGATTGCCCGCTCTTTTAGCGCAGAGCTTGTGGACATCTTCCGGATCGACAACAGCGTGGCCGACTTAGACGAGCAACTCAACAAGAGGTCCGTTTTCTTGAATATGCGCAAGCAGCCAGCACCTGCCTGCCCTTCGCTGCAATGAGAACAACTAGCTGACTCAGATGCCACAACGAACAGGAAGGAGAAGGTCACAAGCCACACCTCGGAGCTCGAGGCCCTCGAGAAGCGCATCAAGGAGATGGAGGACCGCCTGAAGCGCAGCAGCGGCCAAGGACAAACCGCCGGCTTAGGAGCACCTTCGGGGACCCAGCGACAGGCTGTCGGCAACTCCTTCGGGCAACCCGCCTCGGACAAGGACATGGCCGCCCAGAGGTCCAGACCAGGTACGGCCAAACAGCCTCAGCAAGCACCCGCGCATGGAGGGGCCATGCCGCCGACTCCCACAGCCAGTGAAGGTGAATACGAGCTCGTTGATCCCTCCACAGCATTCACCTTCCCCCAATCACATCACTATGGTATGAATGGTATTGCGACGCAAAGTTTTACTGACATGGTTCTTGTTTCTAAAGATGGTGACCGCGATTCTTAATCTGCTTTGTTCGTCTGCCCCTTCAAAGCGTCGACTTCTGCTTGTTGCTGTACGGCTGTGCTTGCTACCCTTTTTTACGTTGCTGTCTTACGATCCCATCACTGCCCCGGCGGAGTCCCTCTCATCGGTGTGCCCCCCGGACGGCGAGCCGACGGATTCCCTCACTGGCTTTCGATTTTATTTTTGAGAAGGCTTCTGGAAATTTCCGCCGTTTGGGCAATCGGCAAGAACAACAACAGCAGCTCAACGACCGGCAATCAGCTACACTTCACACAACTGGATACGAGACACAGATAAGTGGCTTCTTACGAACGAACATGAACAACTTTTCGATTTTTGGCATCTCATGGCGAGCGCACTCGACAGCATTGGCTGCTCGTCACACTACACACAATCACAAACATATACCCTCGTTTTACTACTAGAGAGAGACGATTCCTTTCGTCCATCCGTGGCATTTTACGGCATCTCTCATCGTCACATAATATTCCCTCGACAATCTTCTTTTCACGACGATTCATTCAAAACGAAGGCCAACTCTCCAATGTCTTGCCCGCTCATTTTGAGTAAACACGACACTCGGGCACCTGGAGCATGAGCTATATGTAACGCATTACACAATATTCACACTAGGGGAGGTAGGGAGGGGGGCTGGAGGAGTATGGTTAGCAGCAGGTCCCTTGGTGGGGGGAAATCCTAGCGGAGGCGACTCGCAGCACTGCCTTGCGGGGTGATGCCTGAGTACGATTTTTATAGAACGAAAGCGTTCCTGGGCATTTTGGGAGGAAGGGAACGCTGAGGAGTTGGCGATACTGGACCCGCATTCGTCATTTTGTTTAGCTAGCATGTTGTTTGTTGCTGGCACGCCGTCGCAACAAACACTGGGAGAGTTATGGACATCCCCACAGTTGACTACTGGTTTCATTGTAAATACTGGTTATAGAGCATAGGAGGGAGAACAGCTTCTAGTGCATTTTCCTGGATACAATACAACAAAAACAAACAAATACAACGTTCAGATCTCTATATACCAACACGTGTCTATCTTTATAGACAACAAATGACCTCAGCCCGGTTTCTTCGGTTTCTTCGATGCGGTCAGTATGGTAAGGGATAGAGATACGTGTAGCACCGAGAGAAAACGACGATCCCTGTATGCCCTTCTACATGATTGGTGATTTGGTTTCAAAGTCCTCGATGGGTTTTGAGAGTCGATGCCATGGTGGCTTTTCGCAAGAAGATGAAAGACAAATGTTTTCATAGTTAGAGAGATGCCATCAACTCTTCAAGGGATTCAACCCAAAATCAGGGGTCAAAACGCCGCTGCATAGAAGGGCACACATGGGCTAGAGATACATTCCCTTGACACTACGCCGACTCCGTTTGGTACCCCTCTGACATCGAAGTTGCTCATGTTGATATCTGTCTACGAATTATTTTGACCTGAATATGCGAGAACTTTGAAGCAGCGAAGGTGTGGAACGGTGGTGTCACAATCACACTCGGACAAGCCATGATCAACATTGAAAGGTTTAGGGGCGAAGTATCGCCAAGTGTGTGTATTATGCCTTCAAACAGTCGATCGAGTTGATCGGACCATATTCCTCCAGAAAGTACAAGTCCATGATCAAGCCATGATCATCTAAGCGAATCCCACTCCAGTATTAAGACTCACTCAAAACTGTCTCGTTCCAGCTCGTTGTCATCACAACGATTAATCTTCGCCCTCCATGATCTCTTACACCCCAATCTTCTTCTTGCGGTAGAAGGGGAGCTTGTCTCGGCGGAAATGACCCAACTTCTTGTTGGTAGAATCCAGGGGCTTGGGCGCCGTTCCGAACTTCTTGTTGGCCACGTCGAACACATGGAAGCCTGCCTTCAACCAGACGTCGCCAAGGATACCGTCGGGGGTTGAGAATCCACCCAAGCTCTGCAGGCCAGCATAACATTGCCCCTCGAAAGAAGGGTCCCAGGGTTCATCCTCTCCGACCGCGTCAGTGAGTGACTGGTACGCAATATAGCTTCCGGGGATGCGACCAACAATGCGTTCGCCTGTCACATCACCAATCTCCCAGATGAAATCAGGGGGTGTTGAATTGCAAGGCAGGATGTAGCCATATGCATCATCAGAAAAGTTGGCATTAGGCACGGCCCGGAAGTAATCTTCGACTGCAGATTGGGGGGCGTAGAAGAGGGTGGTGCCCGTGTCCACGATGACCGACTTGGGAGTGGAGAACTCGTAGCGGACGTCTTGGCCAGAAATTGCATAGCCAGTCATCTGAACGCCCCAAAAGCCTTCGCTGTTGTCGATGTTGATGTACTGGATCTGCGAACCATGGAGGTTATGGTCAATGAATCCAAAGTTGTAGGAGCCCTTGTCGCTATTGTGTCTCAAGTCGACAGTAAAGAGCGGCTCTTTGAGCATTTGGGGGAGATAGTCGAGCAGAACATCTTGAACGGGCATGGTTTGCGCAATGCTGGGCCAGGCCAGGCCCAGGAGTCCCGACATCTTGAAGTCCTTGGTGAAGGTGCTGGATACGTCTTGGGCCGACTCGATCGTCATGTTGACGATGTTCATGGAGCCGAGAGAAAGGGTATCCTTGTAGACTATACCCGACGAACTCGAGAAATCTCCGTAGACGATCTCCCAGGTGGTGTTGGGGAGGAGGACCGCGGTGGAAGATTTGAGTGGATCATAAATGGTCTGGCCTTTGACCTCGCTCACATCAGTGTCGGTTGAGAAAACCCAGCTAGACAGATCGCATTCGTTAGCAAATGTAGTCATACTAGAGGGGGATTATAGGGGGCACGGAGCAGTGTGGTTTGTTACTCACGAGTCTGAGGATCCCGTGTCGAAGTCCAGGTAGAGCTGCTGCGGAGGACTTCCGATACCGACGGGGGCAATGAAATACTCATCGCCATCTACCGAGACAGCCTGCAAGCCATCATCGGTCGGGGGCTTGGCCATCTTGGACATCTTGGTGGTGGCGATCTTTCGCAACTTCTCGGGGACGGGGATGTTGTACTTGGCCAAGGTACGCATGTACTGGACACGAGGATCGACATGGCGGTGGCGCTTGATGCTGGAGGCGACCGATGCTGAGAATGTAGAGCTATCAACTACAGGGACAGACTCGACGAGGGCTGAGAAGAAGGCCAGGCACATGACTGCCATAAGGCAAGCATGTGTAAAGCCCGCCATGGTTGTCTATTTGGACTGGGGATGGAAGTGCTGAGACGTTGGAAAATATTAGTTGAAGTGAAAGAATAGACTTGGGTGAGGAGGTAGGAAATAAGGATGGAAGGTTGAAGTAAAAGCTCCCGATGTTGCCCAACTTGACAGAGGAAAAGGGCAAACGGGTAGAGAGATGGCTTGGGTCAACAAAGGAACCAACACTCTTATAGTGTCTCAAACGTCAAGCTCCGAGCGTCAGATGCCGGATAAAAGGAGAAGATCCCAGATAGAGAATGTAGAAAGGTCGTGACTCGCTTGCCAAGGCGGTGCCTCGCATCAAAACAGATTTGAAGGGGGAGTGTTGGACGGAATTCAAGGTTAGATGGGGCGATGGGTCATGCCGTGTAATCCACAAGCCGGTCAAATTTCAAACTGGGATAAGCCCTCGGAAAACGTCAAGTAGTAGGATCAAACGGAAGCTGCAAGTGTCACAGATGCAGGTGCTCGATTAGAAGTGGAAGGCACGGGTACCGTCAAGCCATGGTCCATATTATTCATGTATTCAGGGCAAGCAGGTCTGCAAACGAACGTCACGCAAGAATGGAGACTTGAGGGTATACAACATAAGGTGGAAGGATCTCATGCCACCTACCTTAGGTACATACATATAGACAGGTAGTACATTGCATATTGTAGATTAAGTCATCCGTATCTGCAGCCTGGTAGCCATGTGGCTGATCCCCAAATCCCGTTTTGGCTGCCCCCTATCATCGTCAGTGGCTATCAAAAGGAGTTGGCTAGATCCAAGATGAGAATTGTTGGATACCAGAGGCGGCGAGGCATTCCATGATGTGACTCGGGCTTCACAGTTCATACATATAAACTCGAGGCAGGAATGTCACTTGCCAATGTACATTAGGTAGGTACCTACACTGGCCGAACGCATATATGAAGTACAAGTACAGGCACGTATCATATTGATCGTATTCAATCAAAAGTTAATAGCCGAACAGCGGTGCATACCAAGCCTTGTGTCACCATATAGACACCGTTAGGATGTATCGATCAACAACAAACCGAGGTATATTCCGTCATTCGTTTGTCTATATCGTTAGTTTTCGCTTGCCGGGTGACAAAAGGGGCTTGGCTGGGCAAAGTGATTATAGTTGTTACGACTCATCATAGGCAGCCCACAATCAATGTCATACATCCACAGAAGCCAACTAGCTATGCTACGTTAAACACGAGCCGGTTTCGTGGCTAATATATTCAATTGTTCACCAATAAATACTCTTGTGTGTTGTTGTAGAAGGTGAGAGCGCTCGCCATTGACCACCCAGATACTGGGCTTAGCTTGACCCAGTACCACACCGCGGAGTTTCCTCAACCCACGGTACGCCTCAAAGCAGAGCCAAGAAGTTGGAGTGGTCATGAGCTCGACTGCCGGGTGTTTTTGTTACTCAATCAATCCCGTCACCATTTATCAGTTGCGTGCGTCCCTTCCACCCGTCCCGTCCGTCCCGTCCAGTACCAAGAAGCCCGCCCATCCATCATCAACTCGAAAGAGGAAATCGTCCCAACGGATACTGACATCGTCTGAGATGCAACCAACAACAGCAGCGGAGCCAAAGAAGGGCTATCCCAGCACCGACTAACGTGCATAGACATATGTGGCTGCCCTAGGCGGTGTTGTAGAACCTGTCGTCCACCACGGCCAGATGCCCATTGGCCCGATTGTCGATGGGTACAAACGCACTTAGTAAGTTTTGGCGTGACAAACAAACCAAGGTCGACGAGGGTCCTGTACGACCTTCTGTTTGCTTCGGTAAACCACTTATTGAGCATGCCCTATAAAATGATATGGGTGGTACAGCATCCACTCACGCTGTTTGACAACCTTTCACATCGTTGCATCAACTTGGAGGCTCGGTCTGTTTTGGTGCGACCTTGGCATTGGTCCTTCAGGGGCACAAATCACCGAGAAAAAAAACAAGAGCAACAATAACCTGACCTACTCGGAGCACCGTCTAAGTTACCCGAGAAATACGATGCCAGCGTGAGAGAGAAATAGATCTGTCTGCCTGTAGACCTATCGATCCCAGTGTAAGAGATAGATTGGTCTTGTCCCGTCTGTTCATGGATGCTTGCATCTGAAATCGTGTTCGTAAAAAAGGAGTCTATACTTTGTTGGGTTCTACTGCCACTAACTGCTACTGTATGTATGTATGGTTATGTATTACAGCTCGTCGTGCTTGGGCTTGTTCTCGTTTTCCTTGTCCTTCTGTGCCTGCTCGGCCGCCATCTTCTTGATCATCTCCTCAATCTCGTCGGCATTTATCGTCTGCTCCGAGTTGGCGGCTGTGCCCGTCTTGGTGCCAGCCGACTTCTTGGACGACTTGTTGCCGGCCTTCTTGCCCTTCTTTCCTCCCTTGGAGTCGAAGTTCTTGACCGCCTTCATCGCCAGTTGCATGCCGACCTGCTCGAGCTTCTTGGTCTTCTTGGCGATCTCGTCGGCCGTGATGACGGGGTCGGCCGTCTCGGGGAGCTTGGCCTGCTCAGCCATCTTCTTCTCCAACCAGGCGACTGTGGACTTGGAAAGCTCCGTGATCTCCTTCAAGTCTTCCAGGGTATATAAGACTGGGACGGGACCAACATCCTCGGGCTTAGCCGTTGTGGTTGTAGATGTAGTGGCGTCATCCTCGAGGCCATCGAAGTCATCAGAGCCCTTGGAAGGCGCGGCGGTGACAGACGATGACACGTCAGATGTCGCGGTAGAAGCACTAGCGGCGACAGACGATGACCAGGCCTGAGCCTCGGCAATCTGCTTCTGGATGCTGTCAATGAAAACGGTTGTCTGGTTAAGGACACCGCGCAGTGACTTGACGAGTTCTGGTCGCTCCGTCTTCTCCTTGATTCGCTTCTCGACGGGGTTCACCAGGTCCTTGAGTCCCTTGAGGCGTGATTTGAGTTCGTCACGCGTGGCATCGGCACCATCTTCGTAGAGCCACTCGCTAACCTCGCCAGCCTTCTTCTCCAATGCTGCGCGCTCCTTTTTAGTAGAAGTGGCAACAAAGGTCTCGCTGTCGAGGAGGTCGCGGACTTTGTAGGTGAAGCCCTCGAGCTGGTTGAGAGTCTCCTCACGAGCACGGCGCGATTTATCCGACATCTCGAAAGCCTTGATGCGGGACTTGGCGGAGGTGAGCTCTGTCTTAGTGAGCTCGGGCACTCCGACCTTCTCGAGCTCAAAGTCGACAGGAACGACAACAGTCTTCTTGGGCTTGACCGCATCTCCCGATTCAGTAGAGGCAGAAGCGGTTCCGGTGGAGGTGGTAGTGGTGGACTCGGTCGTAGAAGTGCTAGCGCTATCCGTGGAGGTCGTGGTGGATGAGGTCTCAGCATCTTCGGAGTTTTCTTCGCCATCCTTCAACGGCTGCTGATCCTTCTTGCCAAAACCGAATAGGTTCTTGACGCCATCCATGAGACCCTCCTTATCGGCATCAGTCTCGCACTCAACGGAGGCCTTCACTACATCAACTTCGCCATCATCGGCCCGGAGCTGTAATTTGACCTTGAATTGGATGTCTTCGTTCTTGCAGCCATTCTTTTCCACGAGCTGCGCAACGGTAGCAGTGAGGTTCTTCGTAGTGAATGTCTTAGTCTCCTTATCCACAGCACCACCGGCAGAGGGGACCTGCTGGTAGAAAGTGACAGTCAAGTCCTCGTGGTTTGCGAAAATGACTTCCTTGGGGGTAGCACCCAAGACAGATCTCTCGGTCCACAGGCGCTGCTGCTGGGCCTTACCCTGGGGGTTGGTCCACTTCATGCCAGCAGGGTAGCCAGCGGCATCTGCAACCTTGATCTCCTTGACGCGGAAGCTGGGGCTGAGCTCAGCAGCGCGGAAGCCAGCACCAAATACAGCGGCCTCATCCGAGTTGACGTTGCTGCGGAGCTTGTCGCCTCCTGCGATCTTCTCGAGGGCCTTCTGGACGAAGGGAGTACGAGAAGCACCTCCGTGAAGAATGATGGAATCCAGCTGGGAGATGTCCAGCTCAGCGGCGTCCAAAGCCTTCTGAACCGCAGCGCCAACTCTGTCAGCATGCGCCTCAGCCATCTTCTCAAAGTCTGCGCGAGTGATCTTGTACTTGAAATCGATGTCATCGTAGAGACCCTCGAAGCTGCCCCGAGAGTCAGTGTTGGCACTGAGGATGTGTCGCAGTCTCTCGGCTTCCTTTAGGAGCTTAGCCACGGCCCGACCGTGTTTCTGGACACTTTCAATCTTGACCGATGCTTTCTTGGCCGCGGGGCTCTCGACAAATTGGGAGACCATATCATCCAGAATGAGGTAGTTGAGGGCATCACCGCCCAGAGTTCGGTCCCAGCCATTACCCACGACCTGAACCTCTTGGACCGTCTTGTTGAACTTGCCGATGTCCTTAACAGTGCGGGACTGGAACTTCATGACGGTAGCCTTGGCAGAGCCGGCACCCATGTCGAAGACCATGTGGTACTCGGGCTTTGCGCCTTCGTTGATGTTGGGGAACTGTCGGCTGGTGGCGTAGTTGAGACCAACGGCCATGCCGTCGCTGATGAGCGAGAGGACCTTGAGACCGACGAGCTCAGCAGCCATCTGGACGGCGCGCCTCTCCTCGACGGTGTAGAATGGGGGCACGGTGATAACAGCAGAGCGAACAAGGGTATCGGATCCGGCAAGGCTCTCGGCGTTGCGCTGGATGCTCTGAAGCTCCATGGCCAGCAACTCCTCGACCATCCAGGCGTCTTCTCCAGAGCTGAACGTCTTGCTCTTGAATGAGACAGTGTTGCGAGTCTTGTGCTTTTCCAATTGCAGGGCGGGGTGTCTGGCGAGGTATTCTGACACAAGCGCATCGTCGGAGGGCAGGCCCAGGAGAGTCTTCAGGTTGGGGTATACGTCGCTCGGGAAGCGAGCAGACAGGGCCATGGCATCGGAGCCATAGGCGCGCTCGGGGTATGCACCCGACTTGGGGGCATTCTGGAAGGGCTTGAAGGCGACAGCGGAGGTCTCTTTCCGTCTCGAGTCTTTGGTCAGGACGATTTCGAGGGGGATGCCGGGCTTGACGAGAGCGGCTTTGATGTATTCAGTTCCCAGGTCGACGCCGAGAACTGCAGCTATAGCTGACACATTTGTTGAGAAAAGGAAGGCCACGCAGAGCAGAATGCTGCGTGGGGATGATATGTGCACCATGGTTGTGACAATGCTGTCTGGCGAATGTGTCGCCTACTAATGATGTTGCGGAACCAGCTTCGTAGTAGCGAATTGAAGCAAGCGGGTAGGTGGTAGGTACGATAATGAAGGAAAGAGTCAGGCAGGAAATCCACTCAAAGCGGGCTGCGGGACGTCTTGAGCAATAAAGACCCAGAAACCTACTTGGTATCTGCCTATCGTCGCAAGGAATCTATCTGTCCTCTTGTACTTGTAGAGGCTTGGACGGTGAATATAGGTAGAGTAAGTGGTAGGTAATGGGTTACCTAATTCTGGACAGCTATGCAATCATCCCACCAACTAATTATTCACATTTACCAAAGCTTTTTGCGATGCCGTCAGAAGAGGACAGCTAATAGCAAGGTTGCAAGCTTGGCAGCTTGGAACAGTAAGGAATAAAGAGAGACCCCTACTCGGGACACAATTCTGCCTCTGATTGGCTCACCTACAGCAGGGGGTTGCCAACTGGTCTCTGATTCGGCGCCTGTTTCCCGCTGCCCCTCGACTGGTTCAATGCATGGGAGCTACTGTATGTAGTATTCCGTCGTTTGGTCAGAACGACAGATACACACTTCTTCTTCATGGCTTCAATTACATCACATATAACCTGGAGCAACTGCAGCAACTGCTGCACTGCTCCCTGAGGCGCATTTCAGCTCTGAGGGCAGCGCCTCTTAGCCAAACTAATGTACACTCCGAGGTATCTAAGATGTATCAAGGTTAGCAGCAGGAGCGGGCAATCCACTTTAGCGGGTTGGACTGGGCGGGAGCAGTGATCGCCAAGTTGGTATTGAGCTATGTACAAAATCCGTAATACCAATGGATCCTTAACAGAAGACACATCGCAAAGATCGCCGGGACCTGACAATGATCAATGGGCACATAACAAGGTGTCTTTTTTTACTCTTTTACACCACGTATCAGGTAGGTTCATGTACGTGTATGTAGCTGCATGTGTTGACCTTATTGCTGCTGTAACTCCCCGAGAGCCCGAAACAGACCACCGGGAGAAAGCGGGGCTCCAAGGTCCGGAGCCATTCAAGCAAGAGGTAAAAGCACCTCGTAATACCAATCTGGGGTTGTCGTCAGATCTGAAGTTCAATTCTCTGATTGTCATCCCACTGGCTCCTTTTGCTCTTATATCAACGACCGTGTTCCTTACCTTTCTTCTTGGTGCACAATTGACTCAAACCCAGGACGAATTGCAGCCTGTTATTCACAGGTTTCCCGTCCAATTGCCAGCTTCGTAGCGTGGCGCGTACCTCCTAAAACGACAAAATGCCAGAAACCCGGGGATCAGTCCGGCAGCGCAAGAAAGCGGCGCAAGAAGCCAGCGAACCCGTAGTCGAACCCACTCCGGCCGAGTCTTCCGCGACCGAAGAAGATGTGGAAGTAATCCCCGAGCCTAAGCCCAAGCCAACGCCCAAAGCCCGCCTGGAGACCGAAGATGAAGACCACGATGGCTACACGCCTTGGCTCGACATTGTGCGCGTCATCACCTTCCTGCTCCTCGCGTCGGCGGGCCTGAGCTACCTGATCTCGAGCGGCGAGAGCTATACCTGGGGGATGAAGCACCCTCCCAAGTATATGCAGGTGAACTGGTGGAAATCGCATTTCGTACGTAGCCCCTTGCGCGCTGAGAGGCTTCGGCATAGGAAACAGAACACACAGACTAACCTGAGACCTTGGCAAAATGTAGGCAGCACCTCTGTCTCTTACTCTCGAGGAGCTCGCGCAGTTCGACGGCCGCAACCCCGAGGGCCCCATCTACCTCGCCATCAACGGCACCATTTACGACGTATCTGCGAACCGACGCACCTACGGCCCGGGAGGCTCCTACAACATCTTCGCGGGCGTAGACGCGTCGCGTGGTTTCGTGACGGGCTGCTTCAAGGACGACCGCACGGCGGACCTGCGTGGCGTCGAGCAGATGTTCATCCCGCTCGACGACCCGGCCGTGGACAACAAGTACACCACGGCCGAGCTCGCCGCCATCAAGGCAGAGGAGCGCACCGAGGCCGAGCGCAAGGTCTTCGAGGCCCTCGAGCATTGGGCAAACTTCTTCGCCCGCAGCGACAAGTACCACAAGGTCGGCACCGTCCGCCGCGAGCCGGACTGGCTCGAGAAGGAGCCCATGAAGAAGCTGTGCGATGCGGCGCAGCAGCAAAGGCCCAAGAGGAAGGTGCCTGGGCAATAGAGATGAACAAGTGAAATTAAAACAGGGAGACTGCCTCATTTGAGGCCAGAGTGGTTTTGACAAGGTACCGCGCAAGTGTCGGGCCTACTTGTACAAGAGAACATTGTGATCAGTTATTCGAACTCGGTGTATAGCATGACTTTCGCCACGTGATGAAGTTAAATTGACTGGTTGCGAGTGGCACTTGTCTTCAGTCGATTTGGAGGCAAACGCTTTGCAGTAGCCTCGCCATATATTGCAAAGAAAATGATGGACGTGAAGGTTAGGGGGTTTTAAAAACTTCCACTCTCCAGTTATATCTCTACCTGTTCAGCAACAATGCATGCAACGAAGACAGTATATGTCGGCTTATACCCCTACCCAATGTCCTCGCAGACTCACTGTAGCTATATATATGCTTATGTTTGGATATGCCATCATATATCTAGTTTGTATTGCCAAGAGATCATTGGCCTCATAAGATATACAGAGAATAGTCTATTTCAGTCGCTCCCGTCTTTTCGGTGTATAATGGCCCGACGCTTACAATAGGCCCTGACGCGCGATTCATATATACATGTGATATCAAATGATTCAACACCACCTATAAATGCTGGAGAAAACGATGCAACTCCTTGCGATTAGGAGAGCCCTTTTTTACTTGATTATCTGTCTTTAGGTGGCCCGCGTTGCGGAACTTTCCCTTGCCCAGCTTGTGGTCCGGTTCTTCTGATCGAACCTCCACCGTCGTTGCGACTTGACGGCAGTTGACGCTGGCCGACGGGGTTGTTGTTACTGATGAGGGCCCATTGGATCGATTGCACGCGCATTCTATCCCTATTAGTGGCGCGCAAACTCGCCTTCCTCGGCCGCCGGCGGTGTCTGTCCGCATCGGTGACATGACTATATAAGTTCCAAGACGGAACGATTATTCAGAACCAGGGTATCCCCCGCAAACGAGCTTCCCCCGCGAAGGAGCCGTTCACAAAACGAGACCTATCTCCGGCCCCTCCCCCGTGATGCCAAAAAGCCAAAAGCAATGCCATGTAACCTCAATAACAAGAATCATGCCTTGGTGAGTATGTGACTCGGCCGTGTCTTCTAGTTACCCATGCGTTCTCGTACGCGCCAGATACGGCGCCAGACCGTAGGTAGAAATAACCCTTGCAATCTCCGCTGATCTTCCTGTATTGACATTGTTGATAATATAGACGCCAATGGCGCAGCAGGGACGAAGACTCGTGTGCAGATACCCCCAAAGAAGCTACCACCTCGGCCTTTCAAGACCTCCTTGGAGGCATTCTCGTATTGCAGTCCCCTTTTGGCAATAGTATAACCCCATGGTATTTGTAGCTCGCCTATATAAATGTGTATTCCCTGACCTGACAGAATTGGGAAGAGTCCACTGCCTCTTCAACACCGAACCTCGCTGGAATCGCCCCAGAAGCACCCTACCCATTTATCTTCCCTCCCCATCACACATACAACCAGCAGTAATCATGCAATCCTTCACCCTCCTCCTCGCCAGTCTCCTCGCCATCACGGCCACAGCCACCCCGCTCCTCGACTCCCGCCAAACCGCACCGGCGCCCGCCGCGACGTGTCCCGACTTCGGCACCGGGTTCGGCGGCACGCTGCTGCTGGGCCCGACCGACGCCCAGGCCAGCCGCTGCTGCATCTACGGCGAGTCGCTCGAGCTGTGCTGCCGCAACGCGCCGGCCCTGGCCACGGACCCCTACTGGAAGAACAGCCTGGCATGCTCCGACCCCAACTGGGCCACCTTCGCCAAGTGGTCCGACCTGTACCACTGCAACATCGACCCCAAGGAGATGTGCACGCCGCTGTGCGACACGGTGCCGTACCTGCGCGACGGGCCCAAGCCTTGCCCGGCCAAGTGAATTGATTGGATATATATATCTACCTACATGAGATAGGTTGGGCTTGGCCGTCACTGAGGTGGCGGCGGCGGTGGTGGTATATGGGAAGGCAAGGAGTGGAGAGGGAAACTCGCCTAGGTATTGCTGCTGAAGCTGGGGCCGATTGATTCCAATTACTTGAAATATCTTGCTGGTGGTAGAACACACGAGGGGACTAACGGTCTGCCTCAGTCATGTGCAGAGAGCAGGACGAAGATCCATGACGTTCTACTCAGATTGAAAACGCTTTCTGGCATGAATGTACACATGCATCGATCAGGATGATCAAGAGTGCCCAGACACCACGAGCCTCACTCTTCCTCTTGGCTGATTATCAAGGCTTTGGAGGGGTCGATCTCACAAGTCTTGTCAGGGCCAAGAATCGAGGGAACGGGCTGAGTGTATTCGACCTTTTAGTCAAGGAAAGCTAGCATTCTATCATTCCCATCTAATCTCCCTCTCAATCCCCCAGTTATCCACTGGTGCTTGTCTTGTCCGTGCTTCATCTCTGAGCATTGAGTACCCGAGGTTGAGGCAGCGATGCACTTTGCAACACCAAAAACACATCTATAGAGCGAATGTTGAGCCAAGCTATTGCCTCAAGACCTCCCTCATGCTAAACCAAGTATAGAGAACTGAAATCACTTGCAAGTCAAAAGCAGGTCACAATAAATTGTAGAGAACAGGTTTTTGTTGTGTATGTGAATGTATATTACAAAAACAGGTACAGATCCGACGTTACGATCTCTAGGGTATAGGAATTTGATGATGACGAACAGATGAATGCATGCGTAACAAACGGAAAATAGCACGCAGCAAACCACCTTCCTTCGGCAGCAATTGCCTCTCTTTCTCTCCTTCTCTCTCTGAAAAAAAACCACACCACCACACTGGAACAAGAAAAAAAAGCTTGTAGTCCCAGAAATTGCGACCATCATCTATACAGGAAACCCGTTTCCGTGTACTTGATTCTCTTTCATTATATATATCTTCAACTCATCGTCAACAACAACCCATACCTGCTATGGCGAAACCCGGCGGAGGGCGACTTGACGTTGATAAGGGCCGACCGACCGACTGCAGAGGATGCGTCGATGCCGGAGTAGCATTGCCCAGATGGTGAGACCCGAGCATTGCTTGGTGTTATTAAAGTCCTCGCCAGGCGTAACAGCTTGCTGTTTGTTGAGATGGTTGGGTATGTGTGTTTGCTCTTTTTCTTTTTCTGTTGCTCTTGAAAATCTTTCAAATGTCCATGTTGACGACAACCGCTCAAAGCATGAACGAGGCAGCAGCCATGGCGAGCAGGCTGAGCGCGGTGGACACGACAGCAGTGGAGGCGCCGGCAGTGGTAGGGGGCGAGGTCTGCGAGCCGGGAGCGGAGCCAGAGCCAGTGCCAGAGCCAGAGCCAGTGCCAGATCCAGCGCCGGAACCAGTGCCGGAACCAGTGCCGCTACCGCTGCCACTGCCGCCACGGCCAGAGCCGGAACCAGTGCCGGAGCCGCCACCGCTGGTGGAGTTGCCGCCAGCAGAGCCACCGGTAGCACCAGTAGGGGGAGAGACGTTGGCAGTGGCCTTCTTGGCGAGGGCCTTGTAGTTGGCGAGCGAGCGGGTGGCGTTGGCCTTGGTGTTCTCGTTCAGGACCATGACCATACCGGCCTGGCAATGCTTGCCCTGGGAGCAGTAGAACCACATGGGCTTGTCGTCGGCGACCATGACGGTGTAGGTGGGGAGCATACCCATGGCCTTACTGGCGGCGACGGGCTGGAAGCCAGAGAAGATGCCGGCCTTGGCCGCAGCGCCAGTGGAGTTACCGGCACCGCCAGCCATGGACATGGGCATGCAGGGGGCGTCGAAGGTGGACTGGACGACACTGTGGTTACCGCCGCGGAACTGGAACTGGACCATGTCGCCCTTGGCGGCCTTCAGGTTGTCGGGCATGAAGATGAGTGAGTTGTTCGCTGACGCGACCGACACAACGTGGACCTTCTGTGCGGTGGCGAGACCCATCAGGGCGGAAAGAGCAAAAGTCGTGAACTGCATCTTGACTAATAATACGTATATCAAAAGGGTTGGTTTTTTTAAGTGGTGGAGTTTAATAGAGAGAGTGTGTCGTGTAATAAGAGCGTCTAGCGCTGAGTTCGAAGGACTAGCCTTTGAGGGAGAAGATTACGGTTGGGAAGAAGAAGAAAAGAAGAGGACTAGAAACGGAAAACGTCGTAATAGGACCTGGAGTAACTGAGAGTGACTGAAGAAGGGAAGAGAAGAAAGAGGGAAACCTAGATGGGCGCTCAGCATGAATTTAAAAGGTCGGATTGCCATTGACCGTCTCATGGTGAACCACACCCTGGCCGTTGGGAATCTGATGGGCAGCCGGGGGTGGCAGGGGTGGCAACGCTATTCACACCATAGATCCAGTGAAACACGTTTGGACCACAGGCCTTGGCCTCTGCCGGTTGAAGACATGACCGGCCTTAGTCGTATCCTGTATCCTGTGAGATGGGGTAGTGTCAAGCGGATACTGGGCCGCCCGATACTCCCATATGGGCCATTAGGTATTAAGCTGCTTCTTCCCGCTGCCCTCGTCCACGCCAAGCTGGCAACCACTGGGTAGTCGCGAGCGCCGATGAGGCTTGACAGCTCGCATAGCCTCCCGGAAGCCAGTGCAGCGGCGGCTATCGCTCGATACCGCGTGCCGCAACACGCACGCATATCAAATATTGGACCAAGTAAAATCAATCTCTTGTTCTGCGCCTTGTTATTGCCGTTGTGCCCGAAGCCGATCGAGCTGACGTATGTGCATCCTACATGAGTAATTGCCACTGTCTCATCTGATTCCCTCTGTATAGCCTGTAAGATGGCGACGTAATGAAAGTAGCGAGCGCAGTAAGTAGCAACAGCAGCTTCGCGTCTTCAGACTGGTGAATAGACTCACTCTCTCAGCGCAGGGCCTTCGCTTGTCAGTCCATCAGACCAGGCACAACGGGTACAATGTTAACATTTGCTTATTCAAGTTGAGGCAAGTAATACGTAAAACTGGGCCGCGTGGCCGTTTCCATTGCGACCCCGACTGACATATCGAGTCGCATCGCATCTCGACAATGTTTCCATGGATGTGGAGAGCGGCCTCATGGCACGCATGGCTAAAATGAAATGACTGGGCAAAGTTAAGGCACAGACGGCAAGACGGGGGGAGGATCGTGGATCTTGGAGTGTTGTCGGACGTGGACGCAGCCGGATTAAGGTTAATTGCACTAAGCGTCGTAACTTGAACTGGTAGGCGACAGGGGATGCCGGGGGTCCAGGCAGGGTCGGGCAGGTACTGAGGCAGGGTCAAGCAGGGCCAAGCAGGGTAGCAAGGGGAGAGGGGCAGACGAGGGGCGCTCGGATGGTGCTTCAGAAAAGCCCAGGAGTGTTACATGTCCCAAACCGCACTGGTTTCATCTCATCTCTTGGTCCAATCAGCGCCGCCAATCTTGCAAAGCCTTGCCCTTTTCAGCCATTCAGCCGGCCTGACAAGAGCCTCAAGAGCCTCAACTTCCCAACTATTTTTGCATTTCCTCTTCCCGATCAATGGGACCAGGGACACACAGCAAGGGGTTTGTGGTTTTCTCGACCAGCCAACGTCGCAAAGAACACGCCCAGGACGCCCGCGGGGTACTGCAGAACAGCACAGCAGTCGGCAATAGTATCCGTTTATGGGTTCGCTGTTTGTTTTAGACCGTCCAGAGGGCCGCTGACTGGCTGACGCTCTCTGCAAAAGGACCCCAAGACGGGACACTGGTATGCCGCAGGGCTTCTTTTATTTGATTTTTACTTGGCATTGAAGTCGGACGACGTTTGTATCGGTCATGCCAGATACATGGGATGGATCTTGGCGGTTGTTTAGGCGCCCTCCCTCCTCGAACTGTCTGTCACCCGCATACGCTTTTGAGTTAAAGAATATTAAGCTCTAAACAAAACATATCACAGCCACGATCCCATTGCCTTGACAGCTCTGCTGTAGAAACTGACCGGTACCATGACGTATGCAGTTTACATATCAGTCTAGTCATCAGCCTGAAAGCCCTTGCAGCTGTAGCCAAATTTGGTCGTCTTGCGGCGGGTATTGTAACACGGTGAAAAAGAGAAAGCCACGGGGTATAATTTGTTGACCGGGGCCTCATTGTGTGAGACGACAAAGACAATGCATCGTTATTGGGTAGTTGCCTGTGAAGCAGCCACCATGAAGACTTGCTTGATCCGTTCTAGTTGTTCTGTACGTATCTAATATTGTATCGGATGTCTGGAAACAATGCCATCGCGTCCTCGGGTCCGCATGTAGAGAGGTTGCATGCTCGAAGACATAATATGGGACGCCGTACCTGCGAAATGTCCCATCCGGGCGTACCACCCGAACAAGACCGCCTGTTCAACAACTATCCACCCGCATTACGCGTGGAGGCCGCCCTCCTGAGCACCACGCCGCCGTTGATCCTCACCGCAGACACGGCCAGCTTGATCTACGCGCCAAGTTGGTTTCGTAGATCCGACACGTCAAAGCTAGGGAAATCCGCTCTCTGGTGTTGATCTGTCGATGATGGGTCCATGAGCAAAGTTCATTCGTGTGGGTTCGTCAAGGCCTCTTACTTTTTGGGACTGCAGTATCCACGCACCTTTCGGGCACTCACACTCTCCCTACCAAACTATTCTTTGCGTCGAGAGTGTAGTAAACCCACCGCTTAGTATTCGGTGAATAATGACGAATCTGGCCCCAAGCAACTGGGAACACCACAGACGTCGGCGAAGATCGGGTGGCTTCTGATATAGGAATGGAGGTGCCGGTCTTATCTACAGGTCAAGAAGCAGCTGGGGTGCGACCTTTTCTAAATCCTCGACCTGTTGGTAGATGTCAGCTTCTGGCCAGAGTTGGGCTGTCTGTCCTCCCAGAAGGGATAGACAGATGAAAATGTAAAGGGTGCCTCTACAGGCGGAAGAGAGGGATTGAAGGGGGGAAAGAAGCATAACGAGAGGCCATCCACCGCTAGCAAACGTACTTCAAGAAAGCCAGCCTCCTTTTCCAACGCGACTCGAGCGATCGACTCCCGCACGAAGATATCCATATACTGCGCGACGGCCTTGTTGGCGTCCTTGGAGATGCGCGTCCCCTCCTTTTCGAAGGACATGTGCAAGATCCGCGTGAGCAGCTCCGGCGGGATCGTCCTGGGCGGGTCCTCGTCGTCCTCCTCATCCTCCTCATCGTCCACGACCTCCATTACGTCGTCGCCGTCGCCGCGCAACGGGTCCGGCTGCGAGTCGGCAAATGGATCCATATCGCTATCGTTCTGTGATGCGGCGCGCGGTTGAGCCGGTCTCTTGGCGAGGGGTGCTTTTGCCTTCGCCGTTGCCTTTGCTGGCGGCGCTTTCGCGGATTTCGAGGTGCTGCCGTTGCCTGCAGTGGATCCAGCAGGGCGACCACGAGGGCGTGGCGCTTTGTAGGGATTGGTCGACATTGCTTTACCAACAGTGAAGAACAGCTATCGCAATTGGTGTGTCTGACCCGTCGAAGTTCCTCAAGGTGATTGTTTGATAGAGTGCCGTGGTTCGAAGTTGTTGGAAGAGCGCGTCGGTATTGGAGATTGACCGTGTTTTCTTGCTCATCAAGTGCCTGGCACCTGCCAACTTTGAACCCATCTTGCAACTTCTTCAATTTCAAGGCTTGGGCATCACAGCATCGAAACAGCCTTGGTCGGGATGCGATTAACATTAATAATTCTCATTTACGACAAGAAATACGTCACCATTGGGTGGAATTAATACAGCATGCAAGCAAATCACGATCACAGGACATATGTATGAGGAAGAGATGGATTATCATCAAAGAGGTAGAGGTAAATCATGTAGATTCAGAAAAAGTCTATACCAGCGCAACCAGACAAACACCGGACCACACCATTTTCAAGTCAAAACCAGCGGGGAGGTTGTGTGCAGAAACAAATACAGTCAAAGGAATTGCCTAGGTGCTCTAAATTACAGTGGCTGGGAAACGACTTGCACGACATGAACCCCATGTCCTGCCGTCAACCCAGACCGGAAAGACGGCTGTCCAGAACGCCACAGCAATGTGATGCCTGTAAACAACTCTCCGCCGCAACAACCATCATTCATGATCATTTGCCGGCTTCTTGTTGACTCGTCCCGAGTCGCGTAACCTTGTATTACACCACCACCACCTCCTTCTTCATCCCCAGATCTATACGACGACTAGTTTATTTGAAGGCCTTGCCGAAGAGGATGACCTGGAGCTGATCGTAGATGGACAGGACACCAGCACCGGCAACACCACGGAGGATGTTGGCACCGGCACCCTTGAAGAGAGACTTGACACCCTCCTTGGCGACGATCTGGCGGGCAGCGTCCATGGTACCGTTGTACTTGACGGCCTCACCGGAGGTCATCATCATGCGGCGACGGATGGTGTCCAGAGGGTACGAGGCAATACCGGCACCAGTGGTGACGCACCAACCGAGAGCGAAAGAGGCGAGGAAGTTGTTCTGGAGAGTGCCGACGAGGACGACGGGCTTGATGGAGTCGTACATACCGAAGTACAGACCACGGTAGACGACAATTCCGAGAACGGAGGGGGCGAAACCACGGTAGAGACCGGCAATACCGTCGGAGGCCAGGGTCTTCTTGTAGACATCAACAAGACCGTTGAACTGGCGCTCACCACCCTTCTTGGCGTTCTTGGCATCGTTGGCCAGACGCGTACGGGCGTAGTCCAGGGAGTAGACGAACAGCAGCGAGGTGGCACCAGCGGCACCACCGGAGGCCAGGTTACCAGCCATCCACTTGCCGTAGCCATCGACCTCCTTCTTGTAGCCGAACATCTTCTTGAACTTGTCACGGAAGGCGAAGTTCAGGGCCTGGGTGGGGAAGTAACGGATGACGTTGGCAGTGTTACCACGCCAGAGGGACATGACACCCTCATCAGCGATGGTGCGCTTGAAGCACTCGCCGATACCATCGTACTTGCGGTCCAGACGGCCGACCTTCAACATCTCATCCTGAATTGAATGCATTAGTATGACATAATCCATTGAGCCCTCAGCTCGGGTTCACCGAGGGTTTGGGCTGGTGAGCCGACAAGCCGTGATATGAACAGCAGCAGCTTGGGGCCGGAGAGAATGCTTACCTGGTTCTGGATCAGGAGCTTGACACGCTCGATGGGAGCAGCGGCAGTCTTCGAGACGGCGGCGGAGACACCACCCACTGTTGGTTGTCAGTATCACATGTAAGGCTAAAAAGGCGAGATAATCGGGCCGAATCGAGCGAAGACGACGATGAAATGTTCGTCATAGCATCGAGTTCGAGCGGAGAGGTTCACGAGTGTGACTTACTCAAGAAGTCGGCCACGAAAGGCTATAAGGAAAACCATGTTAGCAAAAGTGCCTCAATTGAGTTTGTAGTGGGAGAAAATTTTGCTGACAAGCAGCGGCAGCACGTAGAGGCGACGATAAGCATCAAAACAACCCTGAAAGCTGCGCAATGCTCGCAAATGTATCAATTAAGACCAATTGAAGCACTGAACACAGCTCGCGATGATGGTTTTGACACGTTGCCGCCTGGTACGGACTGCCGGAGCTGTCGAGGGCAGGGACGAGGGAATTTTCGGATCAAGTGTAGGAAGTCAGACTTACCGGCATGCCGAGCACGCTTTGCTTCTCAGGAGGAGACATTGTGAATGAAGGTCTTTCTGAACGACGAGAAAAGACTGAGGGGAGATGGATGAAATGATGGAAGAGTGGAAGAGAAGGAAAGCGTAGATGCTGTGGTGGTTCAGCGGATATTTCTACTGCCCTTTGTATGGAGGTATGGGACAGGGAGAGAGAAAAAGTTTCAAGCGAACTTGATTGAGAGCTAATAAATGGCCACGTTCGAAAAATTATTGTGGGACCTGCCCCAAGCTACCTACCTAGCTCGGGTTAACCGCAATTTTCCTAACACCCAGTTTGCACCCAGTCGGCACCCAGTTGCACCCAGTCAAGCCAGTTTCTCTGCACCCAATCCTCACTGACAAAGCTCGCTCTCAGCTTGCGGGAGCCTGGGAGTAGGGGGGGAAGGGGGGGTAGGCTGGCACCGCTGGGTAGGGGGGGAAGGAACACCACCGCCGAGACTGGCTGGCTCTGGCTGGGCTCCTGGGCTCCAGTGGGCTGGGGGGGCCTGAGAAAGGCCTTTGCTGGGCTCTCTTGCGGGCTCTGCTGGGCTCTGCTGGCCTCTACTCCGGCTCTACTCCAGTGTCAGATAATCAGATTGGGCAAGACCGGCCCTTACTGGGCGAGGCGCCAAGGGTGGGGCCCTCCAATTGGCAAGGGGGTTAATGGCTGGCGGGCGCGGAGAATGTCGGAATGATGCTGTTCTCTGCTCTATTTTTCACCCATCCTGTTACCCGGGTTGCATTGGGCAGGTCCTGACAGTACCTACCGCATGCAAGATTACAGCAGCAACCTCGCTCGCTCACTCCCAGAGGCAAACTAAATGACGAAAAGTGGAATCTCCAGCGTCAATTCACAGATCCGCATCTCCATCTATCTACGGCAAGATGTACCTGTACGTGTACTGTATGGGGAAGTCGTATGTGTGTGACGAAAATTTTACTTGTGATAGATAAGGTTGATCAAGAATCGTTCCGTCTGACTTCTATAGAATCTGGTTCACGCGACACCCTTTTCCATATGGGCGTCGGGAAGAATACACCAATTGAACGGTTTGCATCCAATTGAGCCTTTTTTGAGTCTTCTTTCCCAATATTAGTGACCGGCAAGCCTTGCATCACTTAACTTCCGGCATGGGCCACGACTGCACCTGCGGATCTTTTTTCGCTCTAAGCTTCAGGGGTCCGTCTCTCTGTTACCCGAATCGAGTTTTTTTTTCCTCCCTACTTTTCTGCTCAGTAATACCGTATTGTGTATGTATCGGCTATACAAGGCCCGCGACCATGTACTAGTTAAAAAAGGACTATGGGGATTTTCGGCTACTACTTCGCGAAACAACCACAGATGGACGGACAAGTTTGCGTCCAGCTTGAAAATATCCTGACACAGTAATTGATCGAGATGATTGAGTCGAGTTCCTCATTTCCTTACTCGTATAGGCGACTCCGTGATACAGTCTAGTATTGTCCAGACACGGCGTTCTGACCGACTTTTGGAAGTCTACATCCAATCCCTATACTTCTGTCGGAGCCGCAAATGGAGTTTTTTTTTTCTTCTAGTTCCCTGCTCAACCTGGAGCTTGGGGCTTCTTGCAGCACTGGTCAAAGCTCATATATCGTGCTCTTGTAACATCGAAAAAGTCTTTGTTCCCTGTCCGCGTGGAGGCTTATTTGACTCCTGTTCCACTTGCTAACGAGCACGCAAGGAAGACACATCAAAGACATCCGCAAATGCTGCATGGGTAATGCAGTTCGTTCTGCATTCAGAGCCGCTTCGTTCGGGACCTCAAACGGGTCTTCGTACTAGGGCCGTCTCGCGGCTTGCGGCCCTCTCTCTAGCCTCCATCTCAGCCCGAAGAGTCCTTACTCAAGTCAGATTCTAGATTCGTACGTCACGATAGGCTTCATTCAATCCTCAGCCCATCTTGGCGATTGCGCTGAATTGGCGATTGCATACTTTGAGCTTGGACCCTTGGAGAGAAGGACTTTTGTTGAGTCGCGAAGCTGGCCTGAGACCGGATTGTCTAACCTTGCCCGTCATGGTTGTGCCCTGTGAAGCTAACCGCTGTGGCTGAAGCTGGCCGCCAGCCTCTTCCGAGCACAAATCTTTAAAGCTTGGCGTTTTCACTTATCAAGAAGATTCAGACACCAGGCACTCCGGGTTTCAACGACCCATACACGGGGTAGGTAGGGTGTTTGCGGAGCCAGAATCTAGAGCGGCAATTCATCAGGGCCCGAGGAAGTAAACGGACCAGCCGGCAGGTGAAAGGGGCAAGCATTTTGAGATTATTACATAAGCCGCCACAGCATACTGATCGAAGCGTGTTCTGCAAGAACACCATCTTCTGTACCAAGTTGTCTTGAGATAGGATATTTGAAGCATCTCCCTACAACGCCAGCATCATCTTGCTTGAGACAGATAAAAACATGCAGGCTATCTGTGAACACTGACCATTACTGACTTTGTAGTCATATTTGGTACATCCAGTCAGATGTAGTAGCTTGAAAAGGGGCAGTCGCCTGGCTTAAGCCATGTTATCTAGCCTTTCGCTCAAGCGATTGTGCCATGTCAGGGTTTAGAATCTTAGTAAGCCTGGGTGGTTTTTCGAGATTATATTTGTCCTTAGCTGCCAGATATCACCAGTAACTTGGGATAGGTTGGCAGGATGCCTTTGGCCATTGAACGAGATGCCCGCCATAGTGCAGTGATTGTACGTTCCGGGAAGATGCTCACCGGCTTCACAGAGCACCGTATCGTGAGAACATGGCCCACCACGCCGCTACGTTTGCTGGATGATTTGTGCGGCCACAGTGTTAATAATCAGCCACTCCATATATGTATATACCAACCTCATAACCTCTTAGGGGTAATCTGGCTGCCAGGCTCACAAAGCCGTTACGGTATGTATGGAGGTTTGAGGCAAGGCTGAGATGGCTGCCATATCCCCATAGAACATATGGAGCAACACGTCATCGGACTACAGCATCACATCTGGCATCACGTAGGAGACAAGAGTTTGGAGTCAGGAGGGTGAATTTCTCTTTTATTCTACCTCAACTGAATGCAACTGCAGCAAAGACACTGAACCATATACCAGTTCCCTATGCTACGCCGGAGATCAAATGCCGAACCGAAAACCATCAAATCCGTTTTTTCCCTGTGCGATCCGTCTGACGCCGTTGATTTACGTCTTCTGAATCGACTTCACAATCGTCATAGCATCGTGAATGAGATAGATGATTTAGTCCGTGGCGCCAACAGCGCGGGCTAAATGAGGAGTTAGCAAAACTGAGGCCTTAGGTGTTGGCTCGAGGTTTTTGTAGACATACTGTAGATCTTCATCTTGCTGTGTGTGACAACGGACTTGATCTGGCCCTTCTCCTCAAGATCCTTCAGGCACTTGCGTGCCAGAGAACCGTTGACCTTAAGTCTGTCGACGAGGGTGGCAACGGTCACAAGGCGGTAAGACTGGACATCCTTGTAGAGCTTCTCGGAAGTGTTCTTGTCGAGAAGGACGGCGTGCTGGGCCTTGTCCTTGACTGCAAGAGAGAAAACAACGTCAGTTGATGTCGTTTTCGAATAGAGAGGCTGTGATTCCCGCGCGAGTCGAAAAATGATGATGGTCTTCTGGTCGCGCCGTTTCGCAGAGTCGCGCAGCAGCGCCACCGGAAGACCATCATCGCAATTCGCTCGCATCGAGAGTGTCACAAATGGCATCTGCACTCACCCTTGCCCTTCGACCACTTCTTCTTCTGCTTCTTGGCACCAGTGTTAGCGGGAGCCATGTTGTCGGATTTGTTGATTTGGTGTTGGTTGTCGGGATCTTCGTCAAGAGGAACGGTCGATTAAAGTCAGTAGAATGAATGCACTATTCAATTACCACAGAATTGTTGGAGGGGGGGCTCCATCCAGTCAGCTGCAGGCAATCGCCTTGCCCTAGAGATTGAGCCAATGGCAGCTGCTAGATTGGGTGTTAGAAGTGGGGCCCCTCTCTTTCCCACGAATTTTCGAATTTTTGTGTGTGTGAATTTTCTCCATCGGCTAAACCCCGACCAGCAAGCACCGACACTCCAGAAGCAAAGGGTTGTGTGAGTTTATTGGACTTCACGATTGCCAGACTGCAAAAAATTAATACCACCGACCGCCAACTTTGCCCAGCGCCCATCCTCAACGACAACTAACCACCCAAGCGTCGGTCAATTTTACGCCCAACATGTCTGACAACGGCGAGATCGAGGTTGAGTCCTCCAACTACCAGGTCCTCCCCAAGGATGTCGTCTCCGAGATTGGCAGCGTTAAGCTGTTCAACCGCTGGTCCTACGAGGATGTCGAGATCCGCGACATCTCTTTGACGTAAGGACAACCCCCAAAAATCCTTGGAGCCTTGGGATTGCGAGCTGTGTATGGAAAGTCAGGATTTGAACCTCTTGGAGGGGAAAAATAAAAATCTACTGTCCATACGTACCTTGCAACCCGGGCTCCAGAATCGCATCAAAGTACTTGGAGGGCAAAGTGCTAATTATGGATTTTTCTCGATATGTAGCGATTACATCCAGATTCGCTCGCCCGTCTACGTGCCTCACTCCGCTGGCCGTTTCGCCGCCAAGCGTTTCCGCAAGGCCAACTGCCCCATCATTGAGCGTCTCACCAACTCTCTGATGATGCACGGCCGCAACAACGGAAAGAAGCTGATGGCTGTCCGCATTGTTGCCCACGCTTTCGAGATCGTAAGCACACCTACATACAACACCTTGCGCGCGCGCAACTACGGAAATGGAACATGAAGAAACTAACAGCGTACGCAGATCCACCTGATGACCGACCAGAACCCTATCCAGATCGCCGTTGACGCCATTGTCAACTGCGGTCCCCGTGAGGACAGCACCAGAATCGGTTCCGCCGGTACCGTCCGTCGCCAGGCCGTCGATGTCTCCCCTCTCCGCCGTGTCAACCAGGCTATTGCCCTGCTCACCACCGGTGCCCGTGAGGCTTCTTTCCGCAACATCAAGTCCATCGCTGAGTGCTTGGCTGAGGAGCTGATCAACGCTGCCAAGGGTAGCAGCAACTCTTACGCCATCAAGAAGAAGGACGAGTTGGAGCGTGTGGCCAAGAGCAACCGATAGATGCTCTTCTATTTCCGTTTTGCAATGGAAAGGGGAAAAGGGGTTCTCGGCGTGGAATCGATCAATCTGGGCATTTTTCACCTTTGCATTTGTGTGTTCTGGCTCAGGGCGGCATGTGGTATCATGGTTATGCATGTCACATAGGGCTCTTAAACGAATGAAAAGCTTTGCTCGGAGGCGAGCAAAGTGGTCTGAACATCTTATGAGGCGTCTTACGGCTTTTCTGTGCGATATCATGACAGTGATCTGGATCTTACGATGTCAAGAGTAGTACTGGGCTTCAAGAGTTCGTTCTTCACGAGTCCCGCTAGTAAAAACAAAAAGAAATGCTTATGAATGACAATTGTGTCTTCTGTATCTCATGCCGTGTCATCAATCATCTATCAACTTCATGCAAGTAGTCGTTGCCAGGTTTCTAGCCACTAGTAGAATCTGGAACTCGTCGTTATCGCAAGCAAAAGCGATTTACTCTTCTCGTTCCTGTCCTGTACCGGCCTGACCTTTCCATCTATGACATGCCATATTCATTCCCTATTCCATGAGTCTCCCCTTATCCCTGCGATGCCATCAAACCTGCGGTAGGGTATCACTTAAACATCCAGTCGGATGAACATGCCAACGTGGGGCACACCTTCCTCATGCCAGCGGCCCATGCCCTCGTCGACCTGGAAACCCCAGCGAGCGTAGACCTTGGTGGCGGCCTCCTGGACGTGGGCGTAGACGAGCCCGCCCCAGCGGGGGATCTCGTTGGCGCTGTGGGCGTTCAGAGCCTCCATGCCGCGCTCCGTGACGCTAGGGTCGAAGTAGCGCGGGTTAGCCTTGAGCCAGTCGCGAGCTGCCATCCACAGCTGGCTGGAGATCTTGCGGCCGCGGTAGTTGGGGTGGACGGCGAGGCGGCCGACCTTGACATAGGGCTCCTGGCCGTTGTGGAAGGTGGTCGCGCGGTCCTGTTGGTACTGGGGCAGAGTCTCGGGGGCGGCCAGGCTGGTGGCGCCAACGCCTAGGCCGGTGGCTGCGGCGGCTTCGGAGATGTAACCGGGCTTCGGGACCTCGACTTTGGGTGCTGAAGAAGTGGATGAGGAGGCCGCAGAAGGAGGGGGGTCCACGAGCTTGTAGTCCTCGTACCAACCGCCGGGCTTGGGGTGGGGCGGCTGCGGGAAGGGCACGATGCGCATAGTGCCGATGGGCTGAGTGCGCGTCTCGGAGCGACGGGGCTGGATGGTCTCGCCCGTCTGCGGGTCGCGCTTCTCCTCCTCGACGACCTCGCGGACCGAGGCGTAGATGACCCAGTGGCAGGAGCGGGGGTCGTCATCGTCGTACTCGTACTGGAGCGGCATATTCTGCTCCCCGACAAAGACGGCCTCACGCACCTCCATGGCATCCATAAAAACCTTGGGGATAGAGGCCTTGTCGGGCTGCTCAGCGAACGTCTTGGTACGGTCATAGCCCTCGAACTTGCTAGGTTCGAGGATCGAGATGAACGGGGTACCCATTGTTGCGGTTGTGGTGGTTGCTGTCATTGACGTTGATGTGGTGTAAGTTGAAAGAAAGGACGGTTGATGTGTGAAGACTGGGAAAAGATGCGTGCTTCTGCTCAGGCAAACACGGCAAATATTGACCTGTATTTGCTGTTGTTAATGGAATGGTGAAACAAGCAACGACGTGTTGGTGTATTGGTTGCTGAGACGGGTCCTTGCACCATTGGAAACTAAAGGAAATAGTGATGCATTTAGTCGTGGTTTCCCATTTTCCCTTCTTTTGTCATTGGTTGGAAGGAAGAAAGGTTGTGGAACCCAGGGTTGGACAGCAGCTGCAGTCAATGTGCTTTTTCAAACCCCGAAGTTGTTGGAAAGAGCAAATGAGAGCGGCTTTAAGGTGAATGAAATAAGCAGATGGTAGGAATGCCGGGTTAGGACAGTAGCCACACGGAGGCCCGTTACCGGTGTTCGGCGTGCTAAGCATCGCCCCTCGGAGGCTTTCCCCACCGGAGACCCACGGAAACGTGCGGAGGGATGGGAATGCAAATCACTGGGGGTGGTTATGAAATCACGATTCGTTTGCGGTATGATGCAATTCGCTTGCCACCGTAGTTGATCCCCATCTCCTTCCACTCTTAGTTTAGGATGTATTGTCCATCATTCAGGGGAGAGTATTAGATGAGAGAGGCGCTATTGCCATCAAATGGTATAAAACCAAAGGGCGCGCAACGTGACACAAGCAGGCAATATTACTGATATGCACCCTGCATGACACATTTGCTGGATGGACTGCTGTTTGTTACTTCCAGCTCCACCGAACATGCAACAACCTGGTCTCAAATTGTGACTGCATTGCTAGTGTTAACCTTGTAAGAGCCTGGTGACCTGATATTGGCCTGATACAAGAGTGGCACTTTCCAAATACTGTTCACGTTTATGGTAACATTGTCGATTCTAGTTGAAATATAACAGAGCCTATCATTGATGGTTCCTTGACCTAAGATATTGAGGGTTTGTAAGTTTGCCAGGTGTGTGACACCCGATACCCTGAAGATCCTTGTTCTGTATTTGCAATGTGAAGACCTTCAGGTGCAATATGGCTGATTTTTAGGCCAGCTCTGTCAATGGCCATTTGCGTAGATATATTTGATTTTTCTATATTGTGTCCAAAGATAACTTGATCACACATCCTGTGGTATGAAGGTTGACCATGGAAAGAGGCTCCCTTGGCGACAACATGTAGTCTGTATGAACCACGACCACTAACCATAGGCCAGTACTTTATAGTTGATACCTCGATCATTACGGTCGTGGTGAGCATAGAAACGTCTCCACATACTCTTGGTGTACCGGTTCCCTGGGACCAGTCACAATGAGTCTGCTCAGCATTCGAAAGACCCCGAGACCCCGCATCGGGCATGCAAGGCATCAACTTGGTCACATCCCTGGGGAGCCATTTCCCTCATTAAATAGGGTGGAATATTCCACCCAAAGGGCTCTGGGAGGACTCCAGGCGAATGCCGGATCAACCAGCAATCATGTCGTGCTCCCTGCAAGTGGTCGAGCAATTGAATCTCGCAAGCCCACTCCGAATTCCGACTGAGGCTGATCGGCCATGCATTCTTCCTCCAGGGGAGGTTAAAGATGTCGAGCCCCTATACACGCCCCTAGACATGCACACATATGAGTTCCGTATTCTGCAGCTAGCCCCAGGCTCCCGGAATGACCCCATCGTCTGCACAACATACATCGCCCGGATCAAAGATCGTCCCGCTTACACTGCTTTATCTTACGCTTGGGGCGAGCCAGCTGATACCAGGCCGGTGCATCTGAACGGCTATCCTGTCCAGGTTACCCGAAACCTATTCGCTGCTCTCCGACGCCTGAGGGACTCGGACTGTATCCAAAAGCTATGGGTTGACGCTTTGTGTATTAACCAAGCGGATAATGAGGAAAAGGCAAACCAGATATCGCTGATGCGCCTTATCTACATCGAATCAACTGTTGCCGTCATGTGGCTCGGCGAATTCCTCGACGCAGACTCGGAGCCGTATGCCAAAACACACCGTGGGGTCCATTCCGGTCTTCAAAGAAGTCTCATACCCGAAATCAACGCCAAAGAGGCATTTAGCCATTTTGAGAAGCTAGCGGCCAATGAACATATCATACCCGATCCAGAGCTTCCCGAAATGATCCAAGATATACCATCGGCGTTGCTGATATATGAACTACCTTGGTGGAAGAGAATGTGGACATTGCAGGTATGAGCAAAAAGCACCCGCGAGAAGGCCTCATTGTAGCACTGACCAGAGCCAGGAAACTGCACTCCCTAAGAATGTTGTGTTCGTATGTGGCTCTGCAAGACTGCCATACGAAACCCTTGAAAAGGCGATGGATAATTGGTCTTATCACCATCGGCGTAACACGTGTTGCTTCTCTCACGAAAATAGACCCTTATACCGCAAAGGAATCGCCCCACTGTATGCCCTCGTGATGTACATCAGCTATCTCCGCGTAGCCGTGTACAAGGCCAATAATGTCGATCTCATATGGGCTATCTGTACGTTCAAAGAGCGCCAGGCAACTGACCCTCGTGACAAGATCTTTGGAGTGCTTGGTTTGTTCCCAAAGATTGCACTGCATGTCACTGTGGACTACTCTGCGCACTACTCGAAGATATGTACCGACCTCTTCCTCCACCTCATCACTTCCACACTTGACCTCGAGGCATGGACGTGCTTGGTCGGGGCCCAGATAGATCCCTTGTTGCCTACCTGGGTTCCGAACTTTTACCTGAACCATCCACCAGGGTTTTCTTTTGGCAATCCTATCTTGCAAAGATATGGGAAGGGTAGCGCCGCCAGAGGCACAACCTTGCAGTTCGGGAGGCCGCAAAAAGATGTTTTGTCGGTAGTTGGGATATGCGTGGGTCGGATTGCGCATACTTTATCATGTGGAACACTATCAAGGGAGGAATCCAAATCTGCCATTGATAACTTCTTCCGCCGAGCTTCGATAGCTGTACAGCAGGGATATCCAAGCGGTCGGTCATACGAAGAAGCCGCATTGGAACTACACAGTGGGGTTACTGGCTGCCAAGCTCAGATGGATGTTTTCATTACGGACAGAGGTTACGCGGGATACGCATACCACGACCTCACGGTTGCAGATACAGTTCATGTTATATTTGGTGGTAAACTCCCTTTCATTTTCCGGGAATCTGAGCGCGAAGACGAAGAACGTACTCGATATCACAGGTTGATCGGACCGTGTGTCATTCATGGACTTGACGATGGCAGCGCTCTGGACTGGGGCGCAGAAACGGAAACCTACTTTCTAGTCTAGCGAGAGGTGATGCCAAACCACTATCTGCTACTGCAAAGCTAAGGGCAATGATATGAAGAGAAGTTCAAAGAGAAGGGGCGTAGGATGTGGTTTTTTTGATGAGAGACTCAGATGGGAATAACCGTGTCGTAGAGAAAAGTAGGATAGGGAGTCTTTCGCTGCTAAAATAGTAAGCAAAAAGAGACAGATTCAGTATGTTGAAGTGTGCGAGCAACTAAAAGCGTCAAGATATTACTGCATTAGGTATGTTATAGATTACTTGTATGCATTCCTTGTATGCAGGACGGAAATTATGTATATAGTCTTGACCTACTCCCGCAATATTTTGGAAACGTATTTCAGCTTGTCGGGTTTGGGAAGAGGTTAGAAGAGTGCAGATTAATAAGACCTATGGTATCGTAACATCACGAGTACTTGGTGGAAACGTCAACGCATATTCGTAAAACCATAAATTCCAGTTGCCTACTGAATGCTAATATCCCCTAACAACGCCATGTAAAGATGTAATCGCCTTCGCCATGCCCTACAAGTGTGGTAATCTTTTCGAAGAATATCTCAGTTCGAACAAAATGCAAGGCCATCAAAAACGCCTTAGGCCGCGGTTGCTGGGTATTTGGAAACTCCCTCTCTATTCTTTCTGTGCTCTCTCCTCCATTCATCATAAGTTTGGTCATAATCGGGGTGGATGCTCCCGCATATTGTCACTCAGCCGGCGCGGCAAGTTCGGATCGCTGCTGCTCTCGTGGCTGTTCGATCCCATCGAGCCCGGCAACGAAGGTGAACCCGACCCGCTGCCCAGGACTCGCCCGCGCTCCTGCAGGCGAAAGTTCATGAGCCAACGGACATGCATGCCCAGGACTCCCAGGGTGCTCCTTATCTCGGTGAGCTGGTCCTTGAGCGGCATCGTCTCGTTGAAGAGCATCATCGTGTGCCGCCCCTCGACTTCCGAGAGCGCGGACGACAGTCGCTCGACCTTGGACTCCATGGTCTCGAAGAGCGACAGGAAGTACTGGTCACGGGACTCGTACGGCGCCATCTCCTGCGCTGCCGGCGCACCAGGCAGGCTGATGTCGGACATGTGCTCGGCGGCGGCCGGGGCAGAGTAGCCCCTGTTCTCGAGAAATTTAATGCGCCGGTCCTTCAGCCGGTCCTTCTCCTTCAGCGCCGTCATCTCGGCGCGCAGCTCGGTCAATTGCTCGCCCACCGGACCGACCACCCTGTAGTCGCACCTCTCGCAGTGTTCCTCCAGTTGTCTCCGGCTCATTTCGCGATTGCAGCCGAACGGTGCGAATTTGCATGTGACTTCGACCTCGGGACATTCTTTCGTATGCTCCTCTTGTTTGCTGCGCACAAACTCGGCGCTGCACAGCTCACAGTCCTTCTTCCGATTGGGACACTCCATATCCTGATGCGTCTCGAGATCGGCCTTCTGTATGCTTTGTTCGCAGAACTCGCAGGTAACCTCGTAGTGCAGGCAGCCCTTGCCCAAGTCCTGCCGGGCAATCGTCTTGTCGCAGGAGGGGTGCGGACACGGGACCAAGGTCTTGTCGCAGTAGCGTGAGACATGGTTCTCGACGAGGGAGCGGGCGACCACGAGATCGCAGCCCCGCAGTCGGTTGGGACAGCGCACCGTCAGGTTGTCGAGCTGGTTGGTGACCAGTTTGGGCGCGGACCGCGTCTCGGTCGACAGCTTGAGCAGCGGCTGCCGGTCGACGGGGCAGACGGGATTGAGCGTGTGGGCTTGGACGAGACACTTCTGGCAGAAGACGTGGTCGCAGTTGGTGATGACGGGGGCGACTAGGGCGACGCGGCAGATGGGGCAGATCAGGTTCTCGTCCACATTTCCTTCATATTCGAGGGCGCGCAGATCAACGGCGGAGGAAACAGTAGCGGCGACAGGCGGGGATACGGCGGTCATCTCAAGGCCCCGGGTAAGGGGTCGGAGAGCTAGGGTGGCAGTCGTCGGGGCTGAGACCAGGCCCTCTTCGGGGGTATTGGGGGGTGGCATGGCTTGGAGGAGATGCTAGTAGTAGAGAGTTGAAGCGTGGATGGGGAAGCCGTTCGTCATCTTGATGATAAGGCTCCTCCCATCGATGTTGTAATAAAGTTGCAAACAAGCCGTCGCAAGTTGTCGATCAATCAATCAATCAATCACGCGGGTTGGGCTGATTGACCGCCACTATTTAGGTTACCCAATCGACCTCGGGTGGGCGGCATCGTATCAAATCAATTGATTGCATGGAATAATAATAATAATAAACCATAGGCCCAGAGCGCCCAGCTGAATGTCGGGAGATTGAGGCGTCGCACGGGATGAGCCGGTTTCCCAATTACCCCACGTCATTCAGCTAACCCGCCTTGACGGTAACGTGTATATGCATTTATCCACTAAGGTTAACTCTTCTCTACTACCTACTGTAGGGGCCTCTAACACTTACACTCCATCACCTCTAAGGTTACATGTCGTCAACGGATTTCAACTGATATATGCAAGTTGTTTCAATCCCATGGTAGGTAATAGAAGGTAGGTATATCTCACAGAGGACCCATGCTCGGAAATGGCTACATTGCCTCTGCAAATTCTGCCTCAATCAACTTTGCCTACTAGGCAGCCAAATGAATACATACTTTTTAAACATCAACGTAGACTTGGTACAGACTGGACAAACACCATACATATTGTGGATGACTGTGACTTGAGCATTTCGGAGAAAACACGCCAACGGAGAAAACATGTTAACTATTATATATTACAGTAGACCGGGAAGGTATATCATGATTCTATCGTTGGTTTATAGATCAATTCTCATTCTTCCTCACTCCCCCCACTTATAGAGAGCCTACCTGAACACTTACAAGACGTCACACTTCAACGCCCCTTTTCTATGCTAGACAAGATGGCCACTTGGGCCAAAATAGCTGCGCAGCAGCCTCAACCTGCTCTCGTCCACACTCCTCACACCCAACAACAGAAGAAAACACCCTGGGGCAACCTATGGCCGAACCTCCACCAAAGCCGGTTCTGCGTACTTCTCGCCTGGACCGTGGCTCTTCTCCTGGCCGCGGTGCACAATACTGATATCACCACCAGCCAGTCTGGCGCTGTTCAGTTCTTCGCCATTGTCGGCATTTTGGTGTGGAAGACAGCTTGTGCTGCCGTCGAATACCTCCTGCTTGTGACCCACTTCGATCTGCGTGCCGAATATGGTCTTCCTTACCAGAGCCATGCGCCCATCCAGATGGGTCTGGTGGGTGCATCAGTGGTCTACGTCTTGCGCGCGATGCTCTCCCAGGAGAACGTTGCCATGCCGATGGTGGTGAGCGAGTTTGAACTGTCGTTCTGGGTAGTATATTGGGTCGAGTGGTGGGGGGGCCTCTCCGTACGCCTGGGCATGTTCTAGGGCTACTACAACCAATGTCTATATCTGCGAGGCGCTGTGGTGGACTGCCCAGATATTACTTATATCAGATCAGATGTATGCTACCTGACTGAGTTCAAGTAGCCGTCCGAAGCCCGGTAATGTGGGCCGACTAGGCGGTAATGACAGAAAGGCGCAAAGGGGCACTGCTTTCTGATGCCAGCAACCATTGACATTTTCAGAAATTTCGTATTGCGTAGTATCACTAATCAAACACTTCCTAAACTTGAGAACCACCTTGGCCGCATGCAATACATACATGAGCCATGCGGACTGGGCGGACATGTCGCAATTGACATGCCGTTGATTACTACTCGCTCCAGCCTATCACAGAAGCACGTCATGGCTGATTTGTAAGAACTCTCCGGCACGCCGCCGCAGCCCCTCTATCCCCCAACCCCTAGTTACGGTTTACATATAAAGCCAAGCCTCACTTTCCTTGAGCATCTTGCACAATTGATGGTCAATAACTGCAAACAATCCGCTTTCTAAGTCTCCGAGAATATCTACGTGATACATTATAACCAAACCTGACTTGAAGTCCCAACAAGCAAACATGGCCTCCAAATTCTACGCCATCGTCATCGGCGCCGGCACAGGCACCGGTACGCATCTCCCCCTTCTCTCCACAAACTCCCTTTCCCCACTCACCCATTTGATCCATTCATCCCCGCATCCTAGCAAGTCTTCCGTCCCATTTACCGGCGCTAACATGTATACGGCACGACAGGCAGCGCCGCGGCCCGCCGCTTCGCCAAGTCCTACCCGGTAGTCCTCATGGCCCGGTCCCCGGCCTCGTACCAGGACTGCGTGGACGGCATCAACTCCTCGGGCGGCAAAGCCGTGGGCGTCAACGCCGACGCCGCGGACCCGGCCTCGCTCAAGGCCGCGTTCGACCGCATCCGCGACGAGCTGCTGCCCGGCCACCAGCTCGCCGCCGCCGTCTACAACGTCGGCGCCAACTTCAAGCGGGCGCCGTTCCTCGAGTCCAAGGTCGAGGATTTCGATGGAAGCGTTGCGGGGAATGCGTGAGTCTCTTATTCCCCCGCCCACCTTCTCGACTTACAACAACCCACCCAACCTCCCTTTTCTGGAGCAAGTGAAGGAAGGGAAAGTACCTAATTATTATGACAATAAATAGCCGAGGGTTCTTCCTCTTCGCCCAACAAACCATCCCCCTTCTCTTGGAGAGCGTCGACGCCTCCCCGGCTTACCCCCCGACGCTCCTCATCACGGGCGCCACGGCCTCGATGCGGGGCGCCGCCAACTGCGCCGGGTTCTCCGCGGGCATGGTGGCGCGGCGCGCGATCGGGCAGTCGCTGGCGCGCGAGTTCGGGCCCAAGGGCGTCCACGTCGCCCACGCCGTCATCGACGGGGTCATCGACATCCCGCGGACCAAGGCATATGGCAACATCAACGGCGGGGTGGAGGATGGGAAGCTGGATCCCGACGCGGTAAGTACTTCTCGTGACCCAAAATGAATGAAACTGCTATGTTTTGTGGTGTTATGGTTGACTGACTCTGTGCATTTTCCGGTAACGTTAATAGATCGCTGAGAGCTACTGGCATCTTCATACCCAGCACCGCTCGGCTTTCACCCAGGAGTTGGACTTGAGACCCTACGTCGAGAAGTTTTGAGAAATGGTTTAGGGAGGATTGACAACTGCTTACCCCGTGTATTCAGCTCAACAATCACTACTAATGGGATGGCATAAACGGCCTGTCTTATGATAATGAAAACAGGGGATGAATGGGAAATGCAATGGAAAGACTGTCATTGGTGGTGACCAGAAAGCTACCTACATAACCTAATACTACACTTCGATTCCAACGACGCTGAAGAATCAACAACACAACACAGATATCTAAACGACAAAGATGAAACCTCCCTCTCCACCATTACACCTGTGCCCCTGACAGCAAAGACCTTTATACCACGATACCTACTCGTCGTACAGCACCTTCATCGTAGTCGGGAACGGTGAGTACATACTCTGCAGCTCATCCATATAAACCTTCCCCAGCCCGCCCTCCCCGGGCAACACGACCGTCTTCAGCGTCCCCTGCGGCCCCGGCGCGCGTCGCAGATTCTTGAGGCGGCCCGCGGCCCGGAGCATGGCCCCCTGGGAGACGCGGCTCATCTTCTCCCCCAAGCATTCGTGGGCGCCGTGCCCGTAGAACCGGTACCCGTTCTCGAGGTCGCGGTCGAGGCGCACCTTGTGCGGGTCCGGGTAGCGCGAGGGGTCCAAGGATAGCTCGTTGAAGCTGACCAGCACCGTTGAACCGGCCGGCAGGCGCGTGGGCGGCGGCTGCCGCACCCCGACGCCGCTGAGGCCCTCTTGGACCGTCGTGTCTTGGTGGACGTGGCGTAGCACCGAGTTCGTGCCATTGAGGCGGACGCCCTCTAGGGCGTAGCGGATTAGGAGCTCCTCAGATTCGGGGGTGTCCTGTCGGGCGAGCTGATGGTTAAAGGGGTTCAGGGTCAGCATTGAGCACAGGAGAAAGAGTATTATCGAAAATGATGGAATCCATGTGTTACAGCATTGGGGATAGGAGCAAAAAAGGGCTGAAATTTGGAGTAAAGATCATCATGTTGCTTACCTCCTGAATCTTTGGTAAATGCTCTATACCCTCACCAAGATAATAATCCAGCGCCTGCGCAAAGATGGAGCTGTTCAACGTGACCATAGGCGACGCCGCCGTCAGCACATGGGCATAGACAGCCTCCCGCGCATTGCCGCCGCTGCGGTCGAGCAGCTGGCGCAGGACGTGGACGCCGTAGTTCTTCATGTCGATGTCCTGGCCCGTGATCTTGGTGATCAGGTCGCCCAGCAGATTGCTGTGGCCCGCCGCGGCGACCTCGGCCTCCATGATCTTGCCCATGGCCTCGCTGACGGGCCGGGCCGCGGCGTAGAGCGCCATCTGCTTCGTCGGGTCCGCGGCGGCGAAGAAGACCACCACGAACATGAGCGTCAGCACGTCGCGCAGCTCGTGCTCGCTGAAGAGGGCGTGCGGGCGCTCCTCGGTCTTGAGCGGCAGCGCCCAGAACTGCGCCGCGAAGTGCACGTTGGCCAGCGTGCCGATGTCGCGGACGATGTCGACCTGCCGCGTCGAGCTGTGTCGGCCGCCGACGGGCGAGGACCAGCGCGCGAGCAGCTCCCGCAGCGTCTTGTTGTAGAACCGCTTCACGCCCGCTTCCCAGTGATTGGGGTACATGCAGTGGCCCAGGTTGTTCCGCTGGCTCGAGAAGAAGTCCCCGTCCCCGGCGAGGCAGGCCTTGATGCCGTCCTGGCCGCCCAGGACATTGAAGCCGGGCTTCCAGGGGTCCACGCCCAGGGCCTTGTTGGCGAGCGCGTGGTCGACCCCCTGGAACGACTTGATGACGACGATGGGAGGCTGGCGTTTTGGCCGGGCAAAGGAGTAATTCTCGAGGCGGCCCAGCGACTGGAGGATCTTGGCGTTCTCGGACGGGATGGTCATAGGGTAGTGCGCATACACACTGTTGTACTCAAAATGCTTCGGGAAGGCGCGGAGGAAGAGCTTGTAGAAGACGATGCCCTCCTCGAAGGACGGGTCGGCTTCGACTTCCTTCATGCCCCAGTTTGTGAGGTTGCCAGCGTGGTAGTTCAGTGTATAATGACGATCACCCCGGACCAGGCTGATGGCGTCGGAGAGAATCGAGCGGCTGATGGTGTACCCGGGAGCCAGCCCCGAACCAGGGTTCATCGTCGGCTTATTTTCCTCGACGACGACACCCGGGTACAGCTCGACGTAGTCCGGGTGCTCGTAGAGCGTCTTCAGGTGGGCAGCCACTACCGGGTCCGAGTTGACCTCTTCGAATGTCTCGTGAGGCTTGAGACCAAAAAAGGTTCGGAACTCATTGAGAGACGCAGCGTGCCATTTGCGAGCTCGGGTCATCATGAGGATTTCGACCACCCGCAAGGCGGACGGGACGTTGTTCGCGCCAAACGCGCCAGCAAGATCCTCGACGCTTTCTGTCAGGATCTTAACTAGATCGTCGTCGTTGAAGGTGCCGTTTGCCTGTCTTTGTAGGTCCCCGAAGGTCCGCAGCTGAGGGTCTTTGGGGATGGCCGCTTCCCATTTCCCAAGCGCCATCAGGATCTCTTGTTCCGTTGCTTTGCTATGGTCCTTACCAAGGAGCTTGCGATATAGGTCTTGCGTCCACTGGTCGTCTCGTTGAGATATGGCCGAATGCCAAATGTAGATGAGATTGAACTCGAAACTGCATTGGTTCCCCGTGGCCATCGACTTGCCCCTGTCGCCAACATCGGCACGTGGATCAATCCACCAGTTTGACTCGGTCCTGTTCAGATTCAGAATGGTACGCACGTAGTCCCTCAGGACAATATTGAAATAGAGACCACAAGTGATGAGTCGAGCGGTCTGGAAGAGGTCGTTATCACGCTTCAGGTGCGCAGCTTCCTTTTTCTCCCCTTGGAGTGAATCAGACGGCATATTGAAACGCCCGTTCTCGTTGATCAGTGCCAAGTTCGTTGCTACATGGTTGTGAAACCTATTGAACATGATGACAAGACAACTGACGCCTGGAGGGAAACCGAGGATCCGCTTGTCCGAAAAGGAGTCGGGTTTGATGAGACCATTCTTGAAGGTACGCATTTCGTTTTGCTCCTCCTGGTTGCAGCCGTAAAGTGGCGATAAATCCAGGTAGGAGGATGTCGTAGAGATATTGGGGTCCTCCCGGCTGGTGCGAAAGCAATCATGAATGATCAAGGAGGCAAGATAGAAAAGCATGCTGGATATGTTGCTCGGATGGGGCTTGAATCCTCCATTCTCGCGGCTCATGATGGTGTCAAATATCAAGCCAGGGTCTGGCTGAGACGCCGGACGAATGGTTTTAGGCTGAACAGACCTAGCGTACGGCATGCCCGCCTTCCCAAGTTCTGGAATATGGATGTTGTTGAACCTATATAAGGGTTTAACTTTAAAACTATACGAAAACAGCTCGGACTTCAACTTACGAGCCATCAGCTTGGCGATAATTATATTTATCACCGAGAACGCATGCAGGGGGATGATCGAGGCTGTTCCAAATCTCCATGGTGAAGGCATTGGTGAGCTTCGCCCTGTTGGCGGAAGCTGGTGGGAGCTTAGAGGCCAAGGTGATGAGATGCTCTGTGAACATGGTTCGGTCATCGATCAGTTTGTTCCCAGATATGCCCTTTTCCAAGAGCTCGAGTAGCGTCTCAACATCGGATATCCCAAGCGACGCCATGTCTTCGAGAAGCCCACTGGGGGCCTCCTCCTCGATATAAGTCCCATCTCCTGTTTGAGTCGGCAGAGGGCGAGCTGCGGACTGCAGTAGATGGCCAAATTTCTTGAGGGCATCGAAGATGCCATGGTCGTGAGCGGCCATCGTATTCTCGACCAAGAGCGAAGAAACACCTTACAAAGAGAAAAGCAGAATGTTTCACCAGAACAACGCAGCAGCTGGGTTTGGGTGTACAACGAAGGAGAAGTTGACAGACGTCACGGTGTTTTAGTAGAAGGTGCTACGCCTGTTGCCTTGGGACCCAGCACGGCTGAACTCACCACATCAAGTAACCAAGCCGAGCTGTTTCTAATAAGGAATGGCTTTTCTCCTGTTCACTAGGCGGCTCGGTGAGATGAGGCGGTGCTTGGTTGCCAATCTTGACATAAGTCACATCTTGATGGGGCAAGTAGCTGCCAGCTGACCCTACGTCAGCCTCTAACTTACGGCATCTTATTCGAGAGTTCGAGCATGTCTAGCGGTCGAGGTGTCCATCAACTAGAAGCCTTGGGGTCCAGATCACGCAGGTGGCGTGTGGCATGTCTCCGAGCTAGCTGGCTGGATCCCATGAACCCTAGCTGTAGAGGTCCGGGTCTGTGAGAGTAACGTTCCGCTATAAGATAGGTAGTGTATGAAAGAAAGTCTTACAGGTGTGGCTGCTGAGTGATTCACCGGAACGATCATCCAGACCGATCGTCACCTTGTGGACCAATTGCGGGAGGAATGTGATAGGCATGGCCCGCTCTATGTTCTAAAAGCAACGCGGCTCGTACCACGACCCGCCCATCCGGCGCCATCTAGCCAACCACAAGAGCTAAGCAGTCACGAATGAGAAGGGAGCTAAAGGCCTGAGCTGAGACATACAGCTGAAAAAAGGATTGTTATGATGGGCATGATCGGAAATCGCTGTCCCTTTTTCGATAGCAGCCTGGTCAGCTGACCGGCGAGAAACGCCCAAAGAGGAACTTCAGGTAAGGTGAAATGACAAAAGGGGGGCGGGTTTTGTAGCATCACGGGGTATAGCCAGAGTAGAGATGGTGTCTGAATCCTAACCTAGGCAGAACTAGGCACGCCTAGGGAGCACGGGAGCTGTGCCAGCCAAGAAGGAACGACGTGATTTTACCTAGATAGTCAGTGCCGGCGCTAGACTCAGTAGCAGTATTGATTGCACACTCTCAGTATTGGTAATGAGACCATTAGTGGGCAAAAAGCAAATATAGAATAGACGTATCGAGTTCTTCAACGTTTGTCGTTATCATCTTTTTGGATCGTGGCTATGCGTCAGGTATACTGCTGTGGAGAGGTTACACCAGATAATATAGTTTCACATACGAATGCTGCAGTTCGTATGGTGGTACAGTACAGGACCGATAGCTGATGCAGTCAGCCGGGACTTACCTTACTTTCCATTAGCCAATTGCATCACCGATCTCTCTGGTGTGTCAGAGAACAGGGAGCGCGGGAAAACGTCCAAGCTCAAGCTCATGCTGTTTTCTTACCACCCACCACCCACCACCCACCACCACTAGTACCACCGTACCTTCCTGCTGCTGCAAGATAGGTTCCAAGGTTGTACGAGTACGGAGTATCTACCGGAGGTGAGCAAGTGAGCAAGTGAGATCAATCAATCAAATTGATTACATAACGTCATCTTCCATTTAACTGCATATACCTACGGAGTACATACCTAGGTAGGTAGGTATTTTGGACCCCACATTCACTTGTTCAAATCCCAGTCAGCAGTGGCTCAATTGTTGGCGGATCTGCCCCTCGGCTTGGGCAATTTAGAGCAGGAAGCTAACCTTAGCCCGTTAGCAGCTTAGGCCCTACAGTACTGAATCAAAGCTTTGCTTCTCCAGCTTCCATCGAATGTCCATCCTTGTCTTGTCTTTTTGATCCTCTTTTTTTCTTTGGAGTGGTGGTCAATCTGCACTCCGCGTATATGGGAAAGTCTCTCCATCCTTCCTTCATCCCAAGAAGACGATAAGGTTCCCTTGTGCCATACCAAAACCTTCAACAACATGGCAGCCGACCTCTCTGTCAAGCTGACCAATAGGTGTAAGCCCCCCAATTCCTCGGTTCCTTCCTTGATGGACAGACATCCCTTGCCATGACATGCATGACATGACATGCCGTATGCGTGTAGACAATTAGCGCTGACAACCCTTTGCTCCCGTCGCAACAGCACGCAAACAGGCCATCAAGAGACTCCCCCCGTCTCTGGACCTGCCCACCACTGCCGATGTCGAAGCCGTCAAGATCGCCATCGCCCGCAAGGCCGGCATTAGTGACCACAACCGCATTGGTCTTTTCGACCCGACCACCAACAAGACCCTGAAGGACCGCAAGGCTCTGCTGCGCGACCTGAAGCTCGACGAGCTTCTGGTCAAGGACCTGGGCCCTCAGCTGGGATGGCGCACCGTCTTCCTGATTGAGTACTTCGGGCCTCTGCTCTTCCACCCCTTCTTCCTCGGCCTGCGAAACTACATCTACCCCGCCTTGTACCCGTACGTCAAGGACTTCGTCCCCATGCCCAGCACCATTGGCGGCGACCTGTCCGTCTCGCAGCAGCTCACTTTTGCTTGCGTCATGCTGCACTTCCTCAAGCGCGAGTTCGAGACGGCCTTCATCCACAAGTTCTCGGCCAGCACCATGCCCGTCGCCAACGTCTTCCGCAACTCCTTCTTCTACTGGGCCGTTGCCGGTCTGCTGGCTGCTTTCGAGGTCTACTCGCCCTTCTCTCCCGCTGCCCATGCCGAGACTCTCGCCATTGATGCCCTCGGCCTGGCTCTCTTCTGCTTCGGAGAGTTCATGAACTTCCGCGTCCACTACTACCTGTCCACCCTGCGCAGCCCTGGTGGAACCGAGCGCAAGATCCCCCACGGTCTGGGCTTCGAGCTGGTGACCAGCCCCAACTACATGTACGAGATTCTGGCCTGGATCGGAGTCATCCTCATCAGCCGCTCCCCCTCCATCGCCCTCTTCATCTCGGTCGGTTCCATGTACATGTTTACCTGGGGTAAGGGCAAGGAGCGGGCTTATCGCAAGGAGTTCGGCGACAAGTACAAGAAGAAGCGATTCGTCATGCTCCCCGGTCTTCTGTAAAAGAGTCATTTAGTGGACTTTGGTTCTTGGACCGCTTTTCTCCGCCCCCAATTCCAACGATTGACCATATCGATATAGTCGGGTAATTAATTATATGGGGTGGATACAAATTCAAAAGGTGTTAGAGAAAGGGTAGACAAAATATATCCAGGTGTTACAATAGATGAATACATAACTCATGACTCATTCATTATGTTTGTTTCATAGTCTCATATTGCACTTCTCATATACTGGTCTGACGGAACCCTCTTGCTATATGCCCGCTGGTGGAAGCGGCCCCGAGCCACTGGCTACGTCACTAACGCTCTCGCGCGACAAGGTCCGGCCCGTCGAAGGAAAGCTCCTCTCGGACGCATCCAGATCCATCTTGTCATAATCGGCTATCTCCTTAGCTTTCCTGTGAACACTCGAGGTTGAGCCGCCCTCGAGCGTCGTCTCGGAGCGCGCCACCACCTCCGTCGGGTCGTCGTGCATGCTCGTTGCCATAGCCTCCCGGATACTGGCCTCGATGGCATTGTCGACGTGAGAAAAGGGACCGCTGTCTTGTTCCTTCATCTCCTCCTCCTGTCCATTTCCTTTGCTATCAAGACCAGGGGTAGTGGCAGCAGCAGGAGTGCCCGAAGTGCCGTCCATGTCCACGTCCATGTCTGTCGTAGCCGCGATGGGTTCGTTGTCGTCAGCGCCGTCGTCGTCTTTTTGGACCACGACCTCCTCGACCGTCTTGCCAGATGCCGAGGCCGTCGCGGCAGCGCCAGCGCCGACGGCCTCGTCAATGTCCATCTCGCTTGCTGGCCCAACTAGCCTGCTCTCGTTCAGCGACGCAGTCGCCTTCCCCGCCACTTTCGCCGCGGCCGCGGCCCCCTCTTCCATGCCCCTATCCACACTCGCCCTCCGACTCCTGTCCCCATTCTCGCTCCCCCCCTCACTCCCGCTCCCACTCCAATAGCTCCCCGTTCCACTACTAGAATAACCCCCCTCGCTCCCCTCGCGCGCCAACCGCAACGTCTCCTCGAGCACCAAGAAGTCCCGCTCCAGCACCTCGGCCCAGTTCTGCACGTTGCCCGTCTCCTTGATGCGCCGGCCGGCGTCGCGCGCCACTTTCGCGAGCTTGTCCGTCTCCTTGCGGAGGCCCTCGGTGGCCTTGGCGACGTCGCTCTCCTGCCGCGACAGCTGCGAGGCGTTGGCGTGCAGGAGCGAGGCGCGGGACTGCAGCTCCGTGTCGAAGAGGTTCGACATGGTCGCGACGAGGGCCTCGCGGGCCTCGGTCATGTGGAGGGTTGTCGTGGTGGAGGGGAGGTGGGCGTGCAGAGGGGGCATGGCGCTGCTGGTGTTGGTGTTGGTTGTGCTGGGAGGCCCTCCTCTTGTGGCTTGGCTGTTGCCGCCGATGCTGCTGGGCGGCGGGCCAGGATGCGACCGTGGTTGCTGTTGGTGCTGCTGCTGCAGCAGGGCAGCGGAAGAAGACCCCGCCCGCGACGAGGGCGACGAGGTGGTGTAAGAAGGGAAACCCGGCGAAGACAGCGCCGGGCTGGGCAGGATGCCAGCAGCCGTCGTCGTCGAGGACGGCGACGGGATGCTGGTGGTGCCGGAGGCGGTGACGTTGGTCGCCATGGCCTGGGCCATGGACGTGCGAGGCGACAGGGGCGAGAGCGGCGAAGACGTAGAATGATAAGAGGCCGCAGTGGCATTCTCTTGCTGCTCCGTGGAAGAAGTGGGTTTCGACCCGGATGCTATGGCCGTCGCCGAGACGGACTTGTTTACTACTCCCACCGTAGGAGACGCCGGGCCCGGTTGCGGCGGTGCTGCGGGGGCAACAGTCGACGGACCGGCTGTAGCGGTGGACATGGTCGTGGGATCTGATTGCTTGATACGAAATAAGCCGAACTTGGCGCAGTGATTTATCTTGGTGTGAGAAGTACTCTTTGCTTGATTGGAAGTATCAAATTTTTCTAACTAAATATTCTTCACGTCAAATGTATTGTCTCTTGTTGAATGTTTGAAATTGTTGATAGTCGGTCTGTTTCCAAGTTTTGAAGAGGGGTCAAGATATGAATTCTGACAGTCTATGTCAGCTGTTCCGAAATCGCCAGCGCCTATGAGAATGGCGCGAATTCGTGTATCCATGCAGCTTGTTACGTAGCGCATGAACACCCACGGAGCAAAAAGAATTCACATAAATTCTCTCATTGGATCATTAGGGACTTTGCAATTTTGATAAAGTTGTTTTCGGGCAGTCGATGCGTCTCTCTGTATTTGTTGTTGTTGTTGTCTGTCGTCACTCACTTCTCGCTAAGTCATCTATTGAAACATTACAATACTCGCTTTACATAGTCCAAGTCAAGTCCAAAACAAAAGCCCTTCCAAAATACTGTCAACGCCAACCCAATGCCACACCCACGCCATGCCATGCGGAAAGAGAAATTTTCAGCAGAAACAGAGGAGGACCCTGGGGTCCCAAAGCCAAACTCCAGGCATCTCGATGCCATATGTGTGTGTAAAAGCAAACAAAAACTCAAAACCACGTCTCTTGCGTGAACATCGCCCTTATAGACGGAACTATACAACTTCTATTTTAGCATAACATAAGCCAAAAGGCTTCCTTCCCACTGGTAGTACACTATTAAGCCATGGTTGCTCATGACTGCTTAGTCTTGGGCAAAGATAGCTTGTCTGAAGCCCGCCGCCACTTGCGAGCCGATGCATCAGATAAGTTAGAAAAGCTGAGGTATGAGACCCAATACCACGAGTAAGCGCCAAGCACTTTGGATAATTAGGGTCGTTGGGAAATGTGCCCAGTGTCAACTGAATGACAGTGCCCAGGGCTGGGCTAGAATCCCTGCCTACTACCACTACCATTTCGTCGGAACGGGCCATGGTTGTTGTCACCGTTGGGTGACAACATGGCATTGGCGGCCGCATACGGGCCGCCATCCGGGCCCGAGTTCATAGAAGATATCGAGTTTAGCGAAGTTGTAGAGCTGTTCATCGTTCCTGAGCGAGACATCTGTAGGCCACCCATGGAAATCAACGCATCAGCGCGCTCGAAGACGTTCCCAGAAAAAGCCCTGTCGAATGAGGCGCTCTGGGGTGTCGATGGCACTGTGGCCTGGACGGCCGGGCCTAATGCAGCGCTTTGGGGAGTAACAGGCAGCTGCATCTGAGAAACCGAGGAGCTGCTGGACGAGTGATTGGGCGTATAGAAGTTATGCCCATCATGCAGGTAGCCAGCTGATCGGAAAAGATATGCCCAAGGAGAAGACACGATGAGCTGTGTCGACTCCTTGATGCTCAGCTGCACAGGTCTCAGTCGGGTCTTGACGTCTATGGACAGGGAGACTTGGTCCATCGACATGCGCAGTGTCTGTCCGTACTCAGCCCATGCGTCGATGAAGCTCTTGCAGTAACTCCAGAAAAGGGGATCCGTTCGAACACCGGGCTCTTTCAGTTTGATAGAAGAAAGGCGGTTCTTGAGCAGATCTGTTTGCTGTATGCTATGACTGCATCTCGATATCAGAATCTTCCAATAGTTCTGCACATGCTCCGGTGCCCGTTGCGCCCTAGCGTTGCGGAGGCCAAGGTTGAATTGCGTGTTGAAGTTTGGCAGAGTTCGCATGATCAGTTCCGTAGATTTGGACAGAGACAGGAATATCTTCTCGAAATGGCGCTCTTCCATGGTGACGTCACCGACAAACCGACCATCAGTGCTCGTGGATACAAATGATTCGCCAGAACGAGGTGTTGCTGAGGTGATCGTGGCAGTGCGCCCCGTTCCATTGATGAAAGGCCCCCCTACGTCGGTCGACACACGAAGATTGCTTGGGTTGTGCGCATAGTTGCTGGGCCGGGAGCGAGGAATCGAGGCCGGGCCAGGCCGGTTCGCTGTCGGTGTCATCGAAGGCTCACGAGAGTGCGGCTTGAGAGTATTGTTAGGCCCCAGCCCGCGCGGTTCGAAGCTCTTGGGGTGGCCCGAGAAACCAATCAAAGCCTCATTAGCAGTGACACGAAGCTCCATAATGCTGTTGAAGAGACACATCATCATAGTGCGGATATACCTGGGATCCGCATTATCGACAATCATGTCCATGTTGTTGATCAAGAGCGAGCAGACGTGGCTGTAGGCGTTGATAAGGGTCAAAACAGCTCGTTGGACATTTTCATTCTCTCGGCGCGCATAACCATCCTGGTTCATAGCATTTTCGTGCTTCGAGATTTCGTGCTCCAGTTCCAAGACATGAGATTCTGTATTAAAGAACACAATCTCGAGACTGGAGCGTTTCGGGGTACCGTCGTTGGTAAGCCGGGTGAACAACTGGATCATTGGGTGAATCTGAAATATGGAGTAGAGTATGCCCTTGGCGGACTCGAGGATCGGGTCAAGCACCTTCGATTCCCGCCGCTGCTCAGGCAATACTGACAGGCGACGAACATAGTTGGGTCGCTGCAGGAGAGGCTCGGCAGGGCTGTTCGGGCTGACCACTGATCCCATGTTCGGATTGAGATTTCCCTGCATGGAAGAGCCGTGACTCAGTCCGCGATAATGACTGAAACGGTTGTTCGCCTGCGTTTCGTCGAGTGTGCCCAATTCGTTGGCTCTTTTAGAGACGAGAGCCATTCGCTTGTGTCGATCGGCAGGGCGCTCCGCCCTGTTGGCTTGCATCAATGTCTCACTGTTTGACCGAAGGCGCTCGTTGGGATTCCCGATAGTCAATGGCATTATGCCGGGGCGGCGCATTGCCGTGTTTTGCTGAGACAAGCCCCGAGCGTGTGACCGTGACGGTATGGGTGGCGGTCGGGGCATATTGGGGGACCGGATCTCGAGAGCATCAACGCCATTGACCTTTATAGGAAACCGTCCACTGACGACACGCTTCAAGGGACCCCGCGGTGTCTCGACATTGTCGCTGGCCTCGTCGCCGCCATTCTCCATCTCAGCATTCCTTTCCGCGTTCTCGTATATCTTCTGTCTCAAGAATCGCTTGATGTGCGCAGTGACTGTGACTTCGGTAACTTCACTTTCCTTCAGAAAACCCTCGTTTGGTGGGCTGCTTGCCGTAACCTGTAGGACCTCTCTTGGCGGAAATGAAATTTGGTTGCCGTCCAGTTTGAGGACTTGTAATGACACCATGTCGGCCAGGCAAAGCGGTAGTTCTTCTATTTTGTTCTTCTGCACTGCCAACACCTTCAACGATGTCAACTTTGCAATATCTGGTGGTAGGACTCGAATCTTGTTTCTACCAAGATCGAGAATCTCCAGCGACTTGAGATCACAGAGCTGCACGTGGCATTAGTCACATTCCCCCCTTCATGTAGATCGCCGACAGCTGCTTACTGGTAGCGGGAACTCTTTAATGTAATTGTTCCTGACATTGAGATATCGAAGAGACGTGCATTCGGAAAACCTGTAGGGGAAGGAAGACAACTTGTTGTGGGAAAGTGCGAGTCTGTTCAGGCGGCGACCGGATGACTCTTGTCAGCAGATACTCTCGACGAAATGAATTGCAATAAGTCAGAGGGCACGCGCTCACCTTTCTAATTCGTTCTTGATGATATCCACGACCTCTTCAGGCAACTCTTGAATGTTCTTCCGGCTCAAATCAATCGTCACACCAGGCTTTAGTTCGTTGCTGACGCCGCTGGCCTCGGCTGCTTGTGATTCATTGTGCTGCAAAGCATCCTTCATTGCCTCGCGAGCGAGGGATATAACCTGGCCAGCAGACAAAGGCGCCGAGGCCGTCAGCCCTCCGGAGCCGTACGAAGTCGAACCATTTGGCGTGTGGTATTGCGCGGGTATTGGCGGTGGAGGTGGCATGTTGGACAGGGAATTCTGCAGCCGTCGGACTCCTTGGGCGGGATTCGCGGGTAAGCCTCGAGAAGATGAAGATGAAGTTGAGGAATGCTGCGGAATGACGGCAGTTCCCATCCCTCCCATGCCCATCATTGAAGACATCTGCTAAGGGAGTTGGCGTCGATCGCCAACTCGCACTGGAATATTTGTCCTCTCCCTTTATCGCTGTCGCAGATCAGATGATTTGATCGGAGACTTGGAAGATTCGAAGTGGCAGCGATGATATTGTTTTTCTCGAATCGACCGGGTTTCTGACACGATAATCGGAAGATCAATTCTCGGTTTCAGGCTGAGGGCTTGTTGATTGCTGGGCCAGCTGCGTCTCGGGGGATTATGCCGATGGAGTTCAGGCCAATTGAGTTTGAGAGTCGGGTGGGTTCAGCAAAGCGTCGAGGTCGTCATGGCAGGAATATGCCGTGGAGATGGCTCCTGGGTGCAATGCGACCGGATGGCAGCAGGAAAGAGGAAGGTGCTGCTCGCCGACGCCGACAATGGAGGGGAGCTGACAACCAAAGTAGGTATACGGTACAGAAAACGAGTAAGTAGGTCAGAAGCCACGAGCCGTCAGGGTGTTTCGAGTACAAGGTTTAGCAGGCGGAGAGAAACAGGAACATGAAAAAAAGAATGTCGAAGTTTCGCTTTCAAGGGACAAATGTTTCTCGGCGACGAGGGCGCAAGAGGGCGGACAGTTGAAACACGGTCGGTCGAGGGTTCTGATAAAGGTTACAACGGGCGGCGACAATGGCGGATCCAGTGCGACACCCTGGGCCGGCTGGATTGGGTTGGGTTGATGGTGGTGCAAGGTTGGGTGGAGAGGGATGACACCCCAGCCGGCTCTGTCGCTGTTAGGCTGGACAAGTATACAAATAAAAGTGGTCGGGTTGGACCGATTTCGATGTTTAGCTCGCTGCTCTGGGCACCAATATCACCATCACAGTAACAGCAATCCAATCAGTGATAAATCGCAAAGAGAGATTGACGAGAAGTATAGCGAATGGATGGACAGGGGGTGATCTGCGGTCTCCTCGTGTTCTGGCTCTGGCAAAGGGGGCGGACTTTTTCTTTGTGTGTTGTCGCGTAAGTCGTAAGTCGAGGGGCCGTCTCCCGTCTGACCAAAGAGAAGTGCGATCACACTTGTCAGTTGGCTGATAGGAAGCGGGAATACTGTCTTCTCCCCCCACCAGGAAAGGACAAAGGCGGATAGGATACCTCAGCTAGGCTAGGACTTTCACACTTCAGTCCAGTCTGGTCGTCTTCAGATCAACGTTGCGTTGCAAGTCGTCGCTTTGTCGATATCAGTGGCTGGGGACTGACCAGGCTGTGGTCGGTGAACCAAACCTTGTCGAATCCTCAAGTGGTGATTGATGGATGCCGTGCTCGGGCTGTCTTGGGTCGATGCTTGCTTCGATTGTCTTGTCTTCTTGGTGTGGTTGACGTCTTCCGACCTCTGAATGGCTAGTCGCTGCTAGGCTCTCTAGGCTCCCTCTAGGCTTTGCTTATGATTGTTAGTGTTTGCCTCTTTTCTTGCTGTCAATTGCCATTCCTTTCAAGGCCGCTACCTCCGTGCCTCCGTTACAATTTTCTGGTACCTGGCAGGCCGCAGGCAAAGCCGGCTGATGGCCCAATGCCAGCCCACTAAACTTTTAGGGGATTAGGGGCACCAGCGGCCACCAGGGGTTCCAAGACTTCGCTAGACTTGCCATCCCTACGTGCAGTAACTGTACCGCAGGTGTGTACGTCGTACCTACATAGACCAAAACCGGAGAGGTTAAGTGCAATGCAAGGCAAGTTAATATCCCACGCGACAGAATGGGGAAGTCGACGTTTTCGATGACCTCAGAAATCTCTTGACTTGCATCACCATCAGTGCTCACGTGCGGGTGGTTGAATCTCTTTGAAACACTTCCTGCAACCTCCCAAGATCTGCTGGATGCAGTGGGCTTTCTGTCAGGGTTAGGTATACTTACGTAGTGAGGTATGTACATCCATATCGAGCATACAATTGAAGCTGAGGCTTAGGCCACTTGCTTGCTTGCACACATACATACTGCACACACCATCTCTCCCATCGGAAGTTGCCCAGCAGCCAGTCATTACTGAAGCAACATGCGAAAAAAAGGTCCACCAACAACTGGGCCTAATATCTGAAGATTCATGGTTGTTGTTAACTGTGCGACCATAGCTTCACCAACCTGGCCCGACTTTGGAATTATTATTCCTCAATTGATAGGGTGACAATACTCCGTGGTCGCGCTTGGATAGGAGGAGGAAGCGGAAAAAGGACAAGGAGAGTTTTAGCCCAGGACCCTGACTGCCTGACCCATCTCGAGAGTTACCCTTCAAGGCGACTGTGACCTGCTTGGAATTGTGTAGCATCGTCTATCTGTCTGCGAGCTGTCAGTCTCGTCAGTCACCAAAAAAGAAAGCCTTTTGTTTCAATAGCCCCAACAGGAGTCATTCGTTGGAGCTCCAAGTCGAGTCGCGTAACACGACTAGGTGCTTGGCATCCCGTCTTTCTTGCAGGCTCTCAAAGCTGGACGCTGGATTTGTTCGAGAAGGACGAAAGAAGGATAAGGGGTTCACAAAAATAGCCTTGGGCATCGCACCAACTGCCAGATTCGGTTCTTAACCCCCCGGCTCAGTCTAGACTCTAGATTCACTCTGGCCGTTGCTAGCGAGGGCATCATCTTACGAGTCCCACTAGCGTCCCGTCCATCTCGATATGCACAGGAGGGTCGTGTCGCAGCAGGAAACAACTTCAATGGGACCTGGGGTACCATGAGCCAATAGGATCTCCGCACCTGCCAACCTCACGATGCCGCCCCTGAAGCGGTCAAACTCCTATGTCATTCGAGACTTGGAATTTACACTTCGATCGCAGTTCAACAAGACCGAATTCAGACCCCAACAGCGCGACATAATACAAGCCGCACTTGATCAGAAGGATGTATTCGTTCAGGCGGCAACCTCCTTCGGGAAAAGTCTGTGCTTCCAGCTTCCCGCCGTGATAGACCAGGGCAGTAAGTCACACCCGCAAGACCTCGTGTGATCCAATCATAGAAGGTTGCCGACTAACCGAAGGATCCAGTTACTATTGTGGTGTCCCCATTGCTAAGCTTGATGATGAATCAGGTGGAAGCATTGCGAGCTGCCGATATCAACGCCAGGTCGCTAAATAGTAACACCCCTATCCCGGAGAGGGACGAAATCTACAGAGACTTGAAGTCTGGGCATCCACGGATACGGCTGCTCTACGTTACGCCTGAACTATGCTCCCAGGATCGGTTCCGCGACCGCCTCAAGGTCGTTCACCAGCAGAAAGAGCTGGCCCGCGTTGCCATCGATGAAGCGCATTGCATCTCGGAATGGGGTCACGACTTCCGCAAGGACTTCAAGTTGTTGAAATGGTTTCGGGAATCGTTTGCGGACGTGCCCATCATGTGCCTAACAGCCACGGCAAATGCGGCGGTGCGTAAGGATGTCTTGGCCATACTCGGTCTGGGAAAGGAGCCGGATCGGCTCCGGAGCTTTACCATGACGGCGCACCGTCCGAATTTGCACCTTGAGATCAGGTATACGCAAGACGAGGATGACCACCGGATCGCCGACTTCACCAAGTGGATCCGTGGAGTATATGCCCGTCGCGAGGCTGAATGGCGTAAGAACGAGCTGGGCACAATAGGCGAGCGCATAGACAACGTCCCAGGCATCATCTACACCATCTCCCGCGACGAGTGCGAGTCGCTCGCCGCCTCTCTACGCGCCGAGGGCCTGGGCGCCCAACCCTTCCACGCCAAGCTGACCAAGGACAACAAGGAGAAGACCCTCGCGAACTGGGTCTCCAACGTCCCCGGCTACGACATCATCGTGGCGACGACGGCCTTCGGCATGGGCATCGACAAGATGAACGTGCGCTTCGTGTGCCACTGGCGCCTACCAAAATCCTTCGAGGGCTACTACCAGGAAGCGGGCCGCGCCGGCCGCGACGGCAACGCCGCGTACTGCTTCCTGTACTACTCGCGCGAGGACCGGGACCGCGTCTCGAGCATGGTGATGCGCGACCGCGTCCAGGCCATGGGATCCGGCGGCAGCGGCGCGGGCGGCGGCGCGGCCGGGGCCTCCAACTTCGAGGCCCGCGTCCACAGCCTGCGCGCCCTCGCCGAGTACTGCGAGAGCACCGACGCCTGCCGCCATCGCCTCATCTGTAAGTACTTTGGGGAGAGCCAGGTGCCCGAGTGCGACTATGCGTGCGACTACCACAAGGACGCGGCCGACCTGCGCCGGCGGTTCGTGCGGGGGCTCGCCAGCGAGGAGTTCGTCTCGACGCAGAGAGACGAGGGGGCCTACGAGGTGGATTGGGATGATTGAGCAAAGTATATACACGTCTAAGGCGGCTTTTAGTTGCACTTTACTTTTGACATCTGCAGAGTGAGTAGCAGCACAAGTACGCCTGAGCTTGGATCGATGTGTACGCTTAATTCAGCAATGAACTGGTTTCTGTTTCTGATGCTCTTCGACGTAGTTCTATTTACACCAGGGGAAGTGTACAGATATCATACTTTCCATCTATTGGTGTTGTATCAATGCCGTCTTACCCATTCCTCCACCATGCCACTCTTATCATTGTTTCTGGCGTGTATACCCTCCAGCGAGCTTAATATACTGGGGTCCGAATGTCGTCGGAAGCCTGGTGCAAGCACCTCTTCCATGCCGGGCCACCCCCACTTAATATCGCCGAGCATACTGAGCGCGGCACCCCAGCCCGCGCGAGGCATCCCGCGCTGGTGCCGACGCCAAGTACGCGGGCGGAAATTGTACGTGTGCTCAGGGCTAGCGCCGAAGCGGTTACTATCCGTTTTCCACTATTTCAGTGTGACCAACTCTTCGGCGCTCGTCGGGTGGATGGCGACACACGAGTCGAAGTCCTTCTTGGTGGCACCCATCTTAATGGCGACGCCGAACCCTTGGAGCATCTCACCGCTGCCCAGGCCCATGATGTGCAGGCCCACGACCTTCTCCTCGGGTCCCGCGCAGATGAGCTTGTACTTCGTGGGCGCCTTGTCCTCCGACTCCATCATGGCGTAGTACATGGCCGTGAAGCTTGTCCGGTACACCGTCAGGTTCTCCTTGCCGTACTTCTCCTCGGCCTGGGGCTCGGTGAGGCCGATGGAGCCCACCTCGGGGTGCGAGAAGACGACCGAGGGGACGTTGGAGTAGTCCAGGTGCGCGGTGCGGAACTGCTCGGGGCCGAAGAGGCGCTCGGCGAGGCGGCGGCCGGCAGCGATAGCGACGGGCGTCAGCTCGGCCTTGCCGCAGACGTCACCCAGCGCGTAGATGTTCTCGATGTTGGTGTTCTGGAAGTCGTCGGCGACGATATGGCCGCGCTCGTCCGTCTTGACACCGGCCTTCTCAAGACCGATGTCCTGGGTCGCGGGCGTGCGGCCGATGGCCCAGATGAGGTGGTCGACGTCCTCGAGCTTGCCCTCGCCGTTGCTGTCCGTGTAGTGGATCGAGAGCTTACCCGTCTCGGGGTCCTTCTCGATCTTGGACTGCTTCGACTCCTTGTGCAGGTGTACACCCAGGCGCTCGTACTCATTGGTCACGCCGTCCTGGATCATGGGGTCGAAGGTGCGCAGGAAGGTCTTGTGGCGGATGAACAGATGCGTCTCGGTACCCAAAGCGTTGAACATGCCGGCGAACTCGACGGCGATGTAGCCAGCACCAACCAGCGCCACCTTCTTGGGCAACTTGTCAATGTCGAAGAAACCGTCGCTGTTGATGCCGAGATCGGAGCCGGGGATATCGGAGGGGAACACAGTAGGGTTGCCGCCGACGGCCACGAGAATCTTCTTGGCCCGCACCGTCTCCTTGGTGCCGTCGTCCATGGTAACCTCAACTTCGTTCTTGCTCAGTAGTTTCGCCCATCCACGCACATATTCCACCTTATCATTGTTCAAATTCCGCTCGTAGATGCCGTTCAGACGCTTAATATACGCATCTCGCTTGTTCTTGAAGCCCGTGAAGTCGAATGGCTTGGTCTCTTCTACGCTGAAGCCGTAGGACTTGGCGTCGTGCATCATTTCGGCCAGCATGGCGGCGTTGAAAGTCACCTTCTTGGGAACGCATCTGTTGTAATCACATTGGTCAGCTTGCTGTTACTTGCGTTGGCTTCCGACCATCAATGCAGAGCATAGCCCGAAGTCTCAGTGAGGAACGGAGGGACATACCCGACGTTCACACAGGTGCCGCCCAGCCGGCCGCCCTCGATGATCATGGCTTTGGTCCCGAACTTGCCGGCGGCCATACGCGCCGAAGCCAGACCGCCGCTGCCACCGCCAATGACCAGGTAGTCGGTCTCCTTGGATATGGGCGCCATGATGCGGGATGTGGAAGAAAACTGTCTCGAGAGGGAGGATATTCGTAGTGATGCCGTTCTAGTGCTCGCCAGTGATATTCTGCTGAAAACCCCGTATGCTTGCATTGACCCCTCTATCTATAGACCGTCTCGCAAAACACAGCGCGAACGTGAGGGCTTATGTACGTGGAATATAAAGTGCAGGCGTTCGCCGAGGTGGTGGGGCAGGAAGAGAGGGGATGACGTGACTGACGTCTTTTATAGGCGGGAAGCTACAAAGGAAGGTGGCTTGAGTATGTAAGCACTCGTCTAGCGAAAAGTTCGCATCGGCTGGAAATGGAAAGTCCTGATCTCTAATGGCGCTGTTTATCTATAGAAGCCGCTGCCGGTCGTGATTAATCAACTTCGAATCTGCGAGGATGGATGTCTGTCGTCCAATGAATCACGACATTTTTTCCATGGTTTGACTAATCCAAGAGCATGGTTAGTGAAATTTCCAGAAGCTGGGCCACTAATCGCCTGCCCCGCACCAGTTGCTCAGCACCTGCAGTGTCTGCATGTCGGGCATGTCGGATATGGAATCATTCTGGCAGTGCGGTCTCTGTCCGCTTCTCCCGCTCTTCCGCGTGGTAGACCAGCCGCCAACACGCAATAGTGCTAGTCCAGCAGTACAAGCGTTGATTCCAAATCATCGGCTATTAAAAGTCCTGATGGACTTCAATTGGATATCACTGTCAGGCTCGGGCTTGGATGGTGAATTGCCTGGAAACAAGGGTCCAAATGGAGTGCCAGATGGGCTAGGCGGAGCCCACTGAACAAGACCCATTTCAATTTTTTGAACGCGATTCACTGCAAGCGACATTATCGCTTACATACAACTTTGTCACCCCACTAGTATTCGCTCGCTTCTGTCCCAACTCTATACCCTATTAGACCACGTTATTGTTCACTTTGCAGGCTCTGAAGACAGATACGCCGAGCCTCGGCTACAGCTTTAGAAGGGATCGAAACCATGCTGCGATGACAGCACCTGCAGCTTTACGCGTCCCAGCAGCACTGGCTGCTTCGACATCTCCTCTCAATATCGCCGACTATGCGCTCAAGGGCGCTCAGCTCAAAACACTGTGCCTAGCCTGCGGACTACCTACATCAGGCACAAAAGATGTCTTGAAATCACGCCTCGAGGAAGCCGTCTTGTCCGCGCGACGCCCGAAAGGCCGTCCGACGGCCCGGCGCATCCTGTCTATCGACATGGGCCTGCGCAATCTTGCCTATTCACTGATCGTGCCGAGTGGCCCATTGCTGTCCGCACCGTCTGCGCCGCCCCTAAAAGAGATGCACTTTACATCTTCACAACCATTCCGACAGCCACCTCGCGTCCTCCTCGAAGCCTGGCGTCGCAGTGACGTAGCATCCGAAGGCACTACACAGGTTGTTGAAAGGGAGCAATGGGCGCCCTCGGCCATGGCTAATCTGGCGCTTGAGCTAGTGCGCGATCGATTACTGCCTACGAATCCCACCCACGTTGTAATCGAGCGACAGCGATTTCGTAGCGGTGGCTCCTCGGCTGTTCAGGAGTGGACGTTACGGGTGAACACATTGGAGGCGATGATTCATTCCACCTTCCGAACGCTCAAAGAGATGGGACACTGGTCTGGAGAAGTCATCTCTGTTGCTCCTGGAAGGGTCGGCCCCTTCTGGGTCGGCGCTGCTGGCGAATTAGATGCTGGCACCAAAGAGGAGAAAAGTCCGTTGGAGCTCGAGATCGAGTTTCTACAGCGGACAGAACAAGAAGTGAACATCAAGAAAAAGAATAAGTTGGCCAAAACACGAAACAAGAAAGCCAAGATCGATCTTGTGGGTAATTGGCTTCAGCTCGGAGGCATCCTGAATACTGCGTCGACGCAACAGGAGCTTAAGCAGACCATGAAACTCTATCTGGATCGGTGGCGCGGAGTGCGAAAAAAGAAGGGGTCCAACAAGCTCGAGGAGGTCGAGGAAGAATCTCGCAAGCTGGATGACCTTGCCGACTGCTTGCTACAAGGCATGGCCTTCATCAAGTGGGAGGAGAATAAGAATCTACTGGCCCGCGAGGGTCCCAATGCGATCTTGGAAAACCCCGAACAGGCCTTTAGAACAGTAATGCATTATGACGGTAGGTGATGACCTCTACCGACCAAACAATCTCAATCCATATATGTGCCTACTGTTACACGAAGACATACCGTCAGCTATCGTTGCGCGCACACTTTCACGAATCAGACCAAGTTGAAGGCGCATTCCTTCCTAGATGCACGAAAACGATACTTCAAGCAAACACCAATTAGGCATGGGAATCATTGCTCAGTGTCCAGGCAAAGTCCGTGAGAGACATCTTGAAACGCCGGGATTAGACGTGCCGCTCTTCCAGTCCCGTCAGCTATATTCATGATTGGACTTTGAAGATCGGGAGTTGCTCCGGACCAAAGGGATTAGAGCCGGCAACGGCGGTACAGCCGCTCTTCCCCAGCCCAGGCGGCGCACTCAACCCGCCATCGCCATCCGCATCATCTGCCTCGCACGTGCACAGCTGTCCAATCTTGAGACATCGAAACTTAGCGGCATCTCTCATTAAAAAAAAGGCAAGTACTTCATCACGATAGGCACAGCCACCCACTTAGGCTATGGGCTACTAACGTACATGCTTGTACGATGGCGGGCTGGCTTCAATTCACGTCGGCCTTAAGTCCTGACTACTCGTCATACGCATGCCCCTGTACATTCTCCCTCTACTTACGTCGAATGCGCTATGTGACCCTGACAAAATGCCCAAATACGACTTTTTCAGTCCTTAAATGATAAAGAAGATTGATATGACGCGTTGTTGAAGTCAGAGGCATGCCCTCCAAGGTGGGACGCCGTCATTTCATTCAGCGTCGCATCCAATAACTTCAAAGACCAGGTAATCAAATTTAAGCTACTTCGACGACTTACAGCGCAGTCTGCGAAATACTCAATCGGTTCACATAGCGTATTTCTACACATGTTTAAACATCGCTTACTATAATTGCTATAGCAATGAAATGTAGCATATTATTTACAAGTTAGGTTAGGTGGTTTTATGAGTGGCGAGTTAGGGGACCATCAAGTGCTGCCTGCATCTGCCAGTACCTGCTTCTAAGCGAAGCAGAAGCAAAACCCAGGCGGCGAAGAGGCCTCAGAGGCTTCTTTGCTTCTCTCCCCACATTCTCGGGGTCCAACAACGATCGACAAGCAGCACACCACGACACGCGAGGAATGATACACAGATCTGCATACGCTTTCGGGAACCTGCCCCACCAGAGATCCCACCTTTTACGTATGCCGAGCACCACACGACTAGGGGATTGGGACCAACTGAAGGACGAAACATATCGGGCAAGTCGGGCAGAGAGCTGATCGTCAGGAGCTCTTGCTTCTTCCCGCCAAATAGACGCAGATCTCGAAAGGGAAAGGGGGTCCAAAAAAGAAACCAGCTGGATGGAACGGGCAAAAGATGGGATGATGAGATGAAATGGGGGATCGGGATGCACAGTAGGGATGGCAATTCGTCGTGTTCCAGAAGCGTATATCAACTTCCCCATCCCGTCCTGTCGACTTCTGTTCCGTCCCTCTGGATTTCGTGCATCACCACAACCAAAACTAAAACCAACACACAATTCTCGGCCTATTCCTCTCTTTTCCCGTTTGCAGTAATCCTGCACATTCCAATCTCTTGCTGTTGGTTCTATAACACAAACATAACACACTCTCTGTCTCTCCCTCATTTCACTGCCAAAGTCAAATCCAAGCCGGCGCACTCCTCCCCACACTCTTTTGTTTAGAAGGGCGCCGCCACCACTCATTACATCTCTCGTGATTTCTCTTGGCCTTGTTTTTGCAATATCATATCACACAAATCACGATTCCCGCGTGTTGTTGCTGTAATCTTACTCATCCGATTACAAAAGGCTCTCAACGTCTCCTTTTTCGAGCCACCACCACCACCCACCCACCGTCATAAGCGAATCATACCCGCTCGCCTACGCTTGCATCGTTATCCCGCTATCATGCGTGTCTCACTTACTGTCCTATCCGTCTTCATCGGATTCCTCCAGCTCGCTGTGGGCTTGATGACGGCGGCACCATCTACGGCTTCCGCCACGGCGTCTGTCGCTAACGCCATGGCCCTGCCTTCGGTGAGCACCACGCTCACCGGCATCCTGACGGCCCCCAGTAGACCGACGGGTGCACCCGACCAGACTCCTCACTCCTTTTCTATCATTGGCATGAGTGCATTGTAAGTATTTCCTCCGTTGCATGCCGCCTTCTGTCTTCTACACGACGACCCACTGGCGAAACTCGTAGCAGAGCTGTGCTAACAATGAATCAAAAGATATGGCAGCGGGTCAGTATCGGCAGCAGAGCCTACCGCCCCCGCCAAGGTTTCGGAGAACGCGGCGCAGAAGGATGGTGCCCTGTCGCACCGATGGCTCTTTGCCGGGTGCGCGTTGACCGCCCTGGGCCTCACCAACGCCGTGTTCCTGTAGTAGGAATGCACAAGGAAGACGACGGCAGCGGCCGTGCTGAGAATGTCAAGGCGATCCATCTGCTGGCCAGATGGCCCGGTGGATTGCGGAACATACAACCATCAAACGTACTTACATTTACCGGAGAAGAAGAGAAAGAAGAAGGGTTAAAGGGAAGCTATGCTCCTACCAAGTCGATAGAGACATGTACAATTGTCCTATCTACCACACATCAAATTTGTAAATTATATAAATATCACTTATCTGCTCACTATGCTCGTATCATACTTGATTAATGGTCCTTCAAATCATGCTAAATACCCCTCATGAAAGACACTCTTCTGAACCTCGGATAGGGGTAGCCCGTCCTTTTCAGGGGCTTCGTACCAAGTGGATGGGCAACGTGAACTTCACTTCTCCACGTCTGCATACCACATCAACTAAAGCTGTAGAGGGTTCAGATATATATTTAATGCATTGGTTGGATATTGTTCGGAAAGTATTGCGTGTAATAGCTAAGTCTATACTCTGAGAGGTATCTAACACTTTGCGTAAATTTCTACATACGCTTTTCACACAGAGCTTCTGAATTAGAAGGTATCGTAGTATTGACAAAGTTTATCAAAAATATTTTGGTGCGGCTTCCCTCCTGTCATGGAATGGGAGGTTGCATGAAGAGATTACGACATCATGCCGGAGGCCCTCCACGTTACACAGCCAATATTTCCCAACTCAATCGTCGCCCCTCCGCCTCCTACACAGGCGTTGTTAAGTTTTCTTTGTAAACTCATCAAAACAAATATTCATGTTGGTATCACTCTGCCACCGAACTAGTCAATGGATAACCTTGCGATGCAATGCGCCGAAAGCATTGCTTATCTTCACATGCTACATACCGTTCCTACCCAACCACGACCGAACTGTTTGAGCGATTTTACTGAAAATAGAGAAGGGTATACGTTGTCTTTCGAACAGGAGCGTCACTTAGCAAGCGCTCTCGCTTTCCTCTCAAGCATTCAGAACGACTCCAATTACATCCCAGCTATTTGTGTCAAGGAAAACCGACAGCCATCCTCATTGGAGGTCTTTCTAGCTGTCAACAAAGGTCAATGGGACGATGGAAATGATATACTGGAAGGAATGAAGCAAGGTTTTGAGAAGCTATTTGAAGTACTCCGTCGAGTCTCTACCGGTAAGCTACGTGTTGACGATGTTTCACCTCGAACGGTTACTGAATATAATTAGATGATGCCATGGTTGTTGAGCAAGATGCATTTTCTGCAATCGTATCTATGTGCTTTTCTCGTATACTCTATCGATTGAGGTTAAAGATGCGCCCTTCGAAGCCTCCCATCAAGAAAGTTTTGAAGGATGTTCTCTCTTCGCTCCCTTTGGGAGCGTCTTCCAACTTCTCCGCGTTTACTAAAACGGTGAAAGATATCGTCAAATTGATCGATGCATACACTAAGCATCAAACCCAACACGAGCTGGAGGCAGTGGTAGAAGGATTCCATCGTTTGCAGCAACTGAAAGACGCTGGCAGGGTGATAAATGCGATCCCCAACCGTTCGATGAATCCTACCACAAGAAAAAGCCTTCTGGATATCATCAAGAAAGTTGCCAGATATCGAGAGTGTGCACGGTACCTACGTCGATTGGCAACAAAGAACTCTCTTCTCCGACAGATGGAAGTCGTTCTGGTCCAGCTAGATGCTGAAGCATTTCGCAGGGTCCCTATCGAACATCTTGAGCCCATGTTCACTACCAGGCTGCCGCAAAATGCTTCAAGGAAGGACAAGCGGCGCCATCTTGAGAACATATGTCGCATTCTGGACACCACAGTTCCTGAGGCCAGCCGGGACTATGCCAGACAAACCCGCAAGACTCTCGAGGAAGCCAAGGTTCACGCTGAGATCCAACTCCTATTCCACTTCGAGTTGGAAAAGTCCGAGCTCCCGCCACGGGTGGTTTGCTCATCCAAAGATGCTTGCTTTCTTTGCAACACCTTCATAGCGATGCACGGAAAGATGCATACCCCACGATCCCATGGAAGATTGTATCCTGCATGGCGACTCCCTCACACTGGTAGTTCCGACTTACACTCGAGATTTGTTGAGCACTTGGATAGTCTTGTCAAGGCCAGCCTTGCTACACTGGTTGCGCGCAGTAAAAAGACGGTCTATCCTTGCCCGAATGAAAGCACAGTTCTTACCCTGCCAGTGTCTGCAACGACGCTATGTAGTCAGGGAACACATCGAAGTATTCTTCAGACGCGTGAAAAGAGCCTCCCAGTTCCCGAAACGGCCGAGAAACCCATGGTGGAAACTACTATTCCAGAACCCCCCAAGTCTCAGCCCCCGAACGGCAGTGCTCGTAGTGGTGAGCATCCAGCTACTGTCTCTGTGGACGATACTGACAAATTTCTCTAGCTGCGAGTCCAAGCTGCGACACATCTTCAGTTTCGACCTTGACCGATTTGTCCGCCGCTGTGCCTGGCGAAGAGGATGTTTATGTTACACGTGATATTCGGTTACCAGAGATGGTGAGAGCTAACAGGATATCTCCTTTCTATAGCGATGGAGCACTGGAGGTTCACGTTGAATATTCCACGAACACTGTGGCAGACGGCGGTTTGCACAAGCAGCTCCCTTTCAGCGTCGAATGGGTAAGCGCAGAGGAGGCAGAAAGAGTGCGTGAAGGTCAAGCCCAGGCTATTGTCGACGCGGAGTCAATGGAGGCTGAGGTATCGCTCAGTCTTGATGGCCAGAACTCAGTGTTTATCTCCGCTAGGGGGTCACTGGTGAAGGTGACGTTTGGTCCGCCCGTGACGGCTGACGGAGGAACACACGTTGCGGGCGCCGAAGAGAATGACTCCCTATGATGTCGATGTGACGGAAATCACCATCGGCACTCAGCAATCTCCATGTATAATCTACTACTGTTCATCCTGTGTTCTTTCTTTCTAGCATAAGAGACGACTCTCTTCGACGTCATCTCATTTGAAGGTATTCGATATTGCGTTGCAGTTCTCCAAGAAAATATATTAATGAAACGCTGTGCTGCATCGCCGGTAGTTCAATCGCCCAACCGAAACGACTCCCGTAAATACGGCGCATTCGGCAGACTCCAAACCCTTTGCGTTAACGTTGCATGCGCTAATGTCTTGGACCCCATGGGGGAGTCGACTTGGCTGTTTGCTTGGCTTCCCCAAAACAACCCCTGGACTATCTTGGCTATGGGAATCTGGCCTGTCACGATGCTGCGTTGAACACTCATAAGCAATGTGAGGGGGCGGGGAAAGATCACTGCTAAGCATAGGCATGCGGGGGAGTGAAACCTGGGGGATGCAGTTTTCACCGCCATCGGAAGTTTGTCTCGGAGAATATATACATGTGCTGTATTTCCTTCTTTCTGAATCTGTATATGCTTTCCTTCTCATAGACCCGAAAACCTAAGATAATTCCAATCGAAAAGTAACAATGGCGAACGAAAATCCAGCATCAGCGTCTCCTCCAACCAGCAGAGGAGAAGCAACGAAAGTGATGACTGATAACACAACAGACGAGAAGCCAACCCAAGTCGCAGGAGTCGTCGACTACACGGGCGTCGCGACCAAGTCAGATCCGGCGGAAATCAAGTTGGTTCGCAAATTGGACTTTCGCATTATGGTAAGCGCACTCCCAAGAAACCCTTTAATTTTAGTCACTGATCAATAATGCAGCCGATCCTTTGGATCATGTACTTCCTGAACTACGTCGACAGGAACGCCATAGCTCAGGCTAGGTTGAACAATCTGGAGAAGGATCTGGGCATGTCTGGATGGCAGTTCAACACCTGCGTCAGCATGTAAGTGTCCCGAATTGATTCCACCCTCCTCTGGCAGTGAAGACAAGATCTCCCGAATCTGATTTGCTGACTCCAACGGGACTTTGCAGCTTATTCGTCGGCTATGTGCTCATGCAGATTCCTTCCAACATGCTCATCACGCGAATTCGCCCCGGCATCTACATGAGCGCTTGGATGTTTGTCTGGGCTATCGTGTCAGCATGCGCTGGCGCTGTCCATAGCTACGGCGGCCTGGTGGTTGTGAGGTTCTTTCTTGGAATCACCGAGGCACCAGTAAGCCCCTTATCTCACATTGGCTTACCTCCAATCCACTAATGTCTAAACCACTGTGCAGTTTTATCCGGGTGCGACGTATATGCTCGCCATATTCTATACTAGGAAAGGTGAGTTCTGTCTAGATCCTGATGTAATTTGAAACAAGACGCAGCAACTGACACTTTCATCCGACCACAGAGGTTGCTACTCGTATAGCCTTCTTCTACTGTGCCCAGATCCTCGCCACGGGTTTCTCCGGTCTCATCTCCGCCGGCGTGTTCTGGGTCCTCGACGGGGCACGGGGACTCGCCGGATGGCGCTGGCTGTTCATCATCGAAGGCGCCATTACGGGGTTCGTAGCCATTGTGGGCTTCTGGATGCTTCCCAACACGCCCCTGACCACACACTGGTTGACCCCTGCCGAGCGAGAGCTGGCCCACGCTCGCATGGAGCGCGACAGGGTGACAGAGACGCACAATTCGCAGGCTAGCACCTGGGAAGGGCTTAAGGAAGCGTGCAAGGATAAGAGGACCTGGTTATTCTGTCTCATGCAGAACTTCCATCTCAGTGCCTGCTCGTTCAACTCCTTTTTCCCAACGTAAGTATATCCGTACAGTCTGTCACTCCGTTAACCATGACTGACAATGAACAACTCGATCCAGAGTTGTAAAAACACTGGGCTTCAACACTACTGCCACCTTGCTCATGACATGCCCTCCGTTCATATTTGCCGCCGCAGCGGGCATCATGTGTGGGTGGAGCTCCGGTCGTCTGCACGAGCGGACTTGGCACATCACCGGCGGGCTCGCAGCCGCCGTGGTGGGGTTTATATGGGCCGCGAGCACGCTGAACACGGCGGCGCGCTACGTCGCCTGTTTCGTGTTCCCCGTCGGGGCGTACTCGGTCAACTCCGTGATCATCGGGTGGGCCAGTTCGACTCTGCAGCAGACGAAGGAGAAGAAAGCGGTGGTTCTCGCCATGACGAATGTTGCGGGCCAGGTCGGGTACATCTACGGAGCCTATCTCTGGCCCGATTACGACAGCCCACGGTTCGCGATTGGGTTCGGAACATCGGCTGCGTTTGCTTTGGGCTCCATCGTGTGTGCTTGGATTCTGAGGTGGATGCTCATCCGGGAGAACAACAAGATCAGGAATTCCACTTCCGAGCATGTCAATCTATACGGGTACTAGAGGAAAGGCTTGCGTCACTATTACCCCCTTTTGGGGAAGTTGGGTGATCTGAATCGGGCTATTAGATCGATGGCGGGCGATTGGAGTTGGGTAAGCATCCAAATAGAACCCATGAGGGCTATGCAATTGGTTTCTCATATTACATAGTTGCATTGTGTCCCAAGTCTACAAGCTGTTATCTCTCCTTGAAGCCCAACGTCAAAAAGTAGTACCCGAAACATGTGATTCTGCGTGTCATGAAGCTTTTCCAGACCACTATCTCCGCTTTTAGCTGCGCCTCCAAGTCGAGATGCCATGTCCGGGTCGACACCATCGCCCCCGAACCTTCCAACAACGGCAGCATGTAGGTCTTTGTCTCTCTGGTCAGGAAAGTCGGAGAAGACGAGTCACCTCTGGCCCAGAATATGCCTATAATCTGCCGGAACGCATCCAGGTCGTTCTTTGCGCAGGTGATGAGAAGACATGTGTCGACATGGTGCGTTAACCGGATATGTTTGCGTCAGTGAGCTCATATTTGAGCTTGCTGGCTCGAATTTTCCTTTCTTCGTAGGTCTTATGGTTTTCAAACAGTCGTCGCTGACTGATATAACAGGTGTGGCAGACGCAGCGTTCAAAGGCGATCTCTCCGCGTTGTCAGGGGGTAAGTGACTCTGTATCAGGGGACGAGTCGACACTTACGTCGTCTTTAACAACTACAGGCGATGGACCATTGTACATATCTCGAGCAACTGTACCACTTGAGGGGCCCTAATCTCTTCAACGCATGATGCCTTGGACAGTTTGCACACCAGTAATGGTTTTCAGCCACTACAAACCCGTATACCTCGATGAACCGCCATAAAGAAGGAGAAGCAGAGAAATGGCCAGCCAGCAGATGCAGGTTGTATTGAAAGACTTATAAGTCTCAATCCTACTCGCACTCACAGTAGTATGAGCGCTTTCCCTGAGTCGACTTCTGGGGTCTCGCTGATATCGTCGTATTAATGCACCAATCTCGCATGATGTCGTTAGTTCCTTGTATTTGCTTCACCCTTTGGCGACGTGACTACTGCACGTAGCCGCCCAGCTCCCTGCCCGGCCCCACTTGCCCCTAGGCAGGTACCAGGCGGTCTTATTCGACTCAAGCAATCCGTTTACTGTCTCTGTACCACCTGAGTAGTCGACTTCTATAAGACAACGTCATGAGCACGAATGCGACTCACTTCGTCTTGTGAATTTTCCCTCCAATTCTTTCAATCTGACCATGGTATATATTATGCCCGTCACCAACAGGACGGCTAATTACCCATTGCCCGCCAAGGAGCTAGGGGCATGGGTTCTCGTTCGATACGAAAATATCGGCAGGTCCCCTCCGACTTTTCTCGTATCGCCTGCTTGACAAAGATGCAACTGCCCTTTGCGGACATAGGGCCCGCGTGGGGGATCGACGGCCGAGTCTACCCCAAAAATGGGTATCTCACGATTATATATAAGTATCATGGGCCATGGCACAATAAGGCACTGAGAGTCTGCATTGACTTGGTGCTGCCCGTCATTCCTTCTGCCCCGACCAACGATGAAGACACATCACATTTTTCTCCTGTCGCTACGGTGGCTTTTGGCCGCAGCCGCCTCTGCCGACGTGCCCTCCGAGGGCAGTCACGAAGTGGTCCAAGGCGCTTATATCGTCGAGTTCGACACACCCCAGCACGACGATGACTTTCTGCGGGACCTCGACAGCGTGGACGTGAGCACCGATTCCCACCGCGCCATCTCGTCGTCAATTTTCCAGGGTGCCTCGCTCCGACTGCGCAATAACGGATCGTCATCGGACCACAACGCGACGGCCGCGCGAATTGCTGGCCTGCCCCATGTCAAACAGCTGTGGCCGGTGCGCATCTACCGGCCACCACAGGATGACGTGGTCTGGGTGGCCGACTCGCGCAGCAGCAACAGCGGCAGTTTGAAAGCCCGGGACGCCTCTGGACGCGACGACACCTTCTCGCCGCATGTCATGATGCAGGTCGACCGGCTCCGCGCCGAGGGCTACACGGGCAAGGGTATCAAGGTAGCGGTGCTGGACACGGGCGTCGACTACACGCACCCAGCACTCGGGGGCTGCTTCGGACCGGGCTGCGTCGTCTCATTTGGGGCGGACTTGGTGGGCGACGCCTACAACGGCACCAACACGCCCACGCCCGACGATGACCCCTTCGAGTCGTGCCCTGGCTCTGATCACGGGACCCACGTAACGGGCATCATCGCTGCGCAGGCAAATAACCCCTTCGGCTTCAGCGGCGCGGCGCCCGATGTGACGCTGGGTATGTACAAGGTGTTTGGCTGCTCAGGTGGCGTCTCAGATGACGTGCTTATGTCCGCGTTCCTGCGCGCCTTCGACGACGGCGCCGACATCATTACGGCTTCCATCGGTGGCTCATCAGGTTGGAGCGATACGCCGAGCGCGGCCGCCCTGAACCGTATCGTCGAGGCCGGCGTCATTGTGACCATCTCGGCCGGCAACGAGGGTCAGCGCGGCATGTTCTTCGCCGGCTCGGGCGCCTCGGCCGACAGAGTGACGGCGGTGGCCATGGTGGAGAACAACCTATCCGTCTTCACGGCCAAACGGGCCTCGTTCACCGTTAATAATGCCACGACCGCCGATTTTGGCTGGACATTCGGCACGCCCGAGTACGCAACCAACGTTAGCCTGCCGCTCTACGCGACCGGCAACACCACGGGCGACGCCAGCGACGATGCCGCCTGCCACCCTCTCCCCAACCAGACTCCCGACCTCCGTGGCTTCATCGTGCTCGTGCGCGAGCCCGACGGCGTCAACTGCACTGTGGAACAGCAGGCCCGCAACATCTTCGACCGGGGCGGCCGATACCTGCTGATGTACAGCACCACAGAGAACATGGCGAACCCGTGGATCTACGAATTGCCCGAGTTCCTCGGCGCTGCGGCCGTGAACCGTCAGCAGGCGGCAACCTGGATCAAGATGGTGGCCGAAGGCAAGGAGATCGTGATCGACATGACGGCATCGAAGCTCGCCGGTACCACCTTCATCGAGGATGCCAATATCAAAACGGGCGGGTACATTAATTACAAGTCCACCTGGGGTCCCACGTGGGAGTTGAACCTCAAACCTACCCTCGCCACGGTCGGCGGTAATATTCTGTCGACCTTCCCTGTCAGCAAGGGAGGTTACGGCGTGCTCTCGGGCACGTCCATGGCGGCCCCGCTAGCCGCGGCAGTCTACGCGCTCGTTGCGCAGGTTCGGGGCACGCACGACCCATCGGTGCTCCAGCGGGCGCTCATGTCGACGGCGCAGCCCAACCTGTGGTCGGTGCAGCCGTCAGCAGGCCTCGCGTCGGTGGCGCAACAGGGCGCGGGGCTTGCACAGGCCTACGATGCCGCCCACGTGCAGACCCTGCTCAGCGTCGCGAGCTTCGCGCTCAACGACTCGGACTACCACGTGAACAGCACCCGCTTCTCCGTACAGAACACCGGGACCGCCGACATGGTGTACGACCTCGGCCACGTCCCCGCCGCGTCCATGAACACCTTCAGCCCGGGCAGGGAGCAGGCCGTTGCGTATCCTAATCCTATCGCCGAGGGGCACGCCGCCGTGACTTTCAGTGCGACGCGGTTGACGGTAGCGGCGGGTCAGTCAGTCGAGGTCCAGGTCGGCTTCACGCCGCCAGCGGGCCTGGACCCCGCGCTCCTGCCCGTCTACAGCGGGTACATTACACTGAACGGCAGCAGCGGGGCGGCTCCCGAGGCCCTGTCGATCCCGTACCTGGGCGTCGTGGGCAGCATGCGCGCGCAGCCAATGTTAGACTCATCCTTCTTCTCCATGTACAACATGACGCAGTACCCGGAGCCCATCAAGCAAGGCGACAACCTGGCCTTCTACTTGCCCTACCCGGTCGACTTCGCAGCCCCGATGAACAAGGGCGTCGGCTGGCCCTACATGCAGTTCCGTCTACACATGGGCACGCGGGCGCTGCACGTGGAGCTCATGGGTGTTCCCCGCGGCAACGGTTCGGCGGCCGTGGTGGAGACGATGGGCAGCATCCAGCAGTTCCCCTGGTTCTTCGCGACGCGCGAGGTGGCCTTGATCCAGTTCAACGGCATGCTGGCCGACGGCACGGTCGCCTCCGAGGGTCGCTACTTCGTGCGCGTGCGGGCGCAGCGTCTGTTTGCGGATCCGACCACGGATGAAGGGTGGGACATCCGTGACTTTCCCGCTTTTGACTTGCATTACACGACGCCGCCTCCCGCTTTGGGGAGGGGCCGTGTGACGGAATAATTAATAATAATGAATCCCTCCCTCCTATGGCCAAGCCTCATGTCTGGGCTGAGGCTGGGTGGAGGTAGAAGCCGTTCTTGGACCCCCAAAGTCATACTAATAGGGTAACTCTGGCCATCGAGAAGACCGGATGATGGCAATCCGCCTAGGCTTGGGGAATATGCCGGCCATGCATGGCCGGGGCGCGTCGTCAAGAAAAGGTTTTAGACCTAAGAGTATAAACGAATTAGTGTTTAATATATCATTATAAGACTGACTCATTGACCATCGTATCCAATATCGACTAATGTGGATCTTGAATCGCTATGAACCAAATGGATGTATCACCGAATTAAAGTTCGAAGTACTCGTTCGCCAATTGGAGGCACTGAATCACACAGGACGTAGGGATGAGTAGCGGGGTATGCTAGTGTCAGGGGAGGGGACCTTCTTTGAGGGGAATTTAGCCGCGATCAAGATTCCTAGTGAGAGAATCTAGAGGAACCAGAGTCGTGCGACAGGCCGGCAAGGCACAACCAACTTGAAAGTTATGTCGTTTCCGGGATCCAATCCTACGAACCCGCTAGAAGGGCTGCCGCGGCTTGACCCCTTGCCGGATGACATCGACATCTTCACACTGTATCGACAAGTGTTTTGCACTGGCAGCAAGATTGTGACGGCTGATACTACCAGCAGCGTGAACTGGTGGTACCATGGCTTCGTCACTATCCAGGGCCACGGAGCGCCTCCCCTGCTGATGCTCGAAGCGCACAACCTCGTCTCCTGCCGTCTACGAGACAAGGACAACGCCGATGAGCTCAAGATTGACTGGGTCATGCTGGTGCAGTTCGATGATCTTTACTCAGGTGGACCGTCTACATCGATACACAACCCCCTGACCGGCCACACGGCAGAGACGCCCAGCCCCTTTTTGTAGGCTGCCGAATCCACTGCCCTTTTTCCCGTTCGATCATGTGACGCTAACTACGTACATTACCGACCAGCCACCCACCAGGGACTTTCATAGTCAATAGGAAGAGCAATTCGGAGCTAGCTCTCCTAATTGAGCGCCCTGGCATACCGTCGTATCAGGGCGAGATCATAGCAGGCCTGCTGCGAAACGACCATCGCCGCGTGTGTCTGATCCAGACGCAGCCTCAAGAGCCCAATAACAAGAACGGCACCGATGCGTACACGCAGCTGACCCTGATGCTGACGGTGGATTTATCGGAGGCGCGTGGGGGGAACCAGAGTGCTGGACCGGCCAGAAGTCTCCCCGGGCGCGGCGTATTCTGGGGTTTCCAGCACGGTCCGCTCAACACACTGTTCGGCTTCGACGAGGGCATCCACGGCGATTTCCACACTCAGGGAAAGCTGGTAAAGGGAGACCATGACGAGGCAGTGGTGCCGGGGCTGTGGGCGAGGTACAAGAAGGACTTTCCGGAGTTCTTTGATGGCGCGGGGGCGTTGAGTCCGGACTGGGATGGGCTATTCTCCGGTAGACTCAGAGGGGATGAGCTGACCGCATAGGTATCCAATGACCGATACCCCCCTCTCTTCCACCAGTTGTACTCATTTTCATCGGACTATAGAAGGGTCCGTATTAGCCTGTTTGATATAAAGTCAATAGTTGCATTAGTTGACAGGCTTAAGCATGTTGGTATGCATACTCCTACTCAGTCAAACTTTATGTACGAAAGATGCAACGAAGCCCCTAGCTGGATCGATATGAAGAATGTGAGAATCCAGCAAGCGAAGCATCATCAAAATCTCTTCTGCTCACTCCACCTCACCATTATTACACGGAAATTGGACGCAACTGCGGAGATAATCGCGGGTACCAAGAAGATGATCTACACCATGAATATCATTACACCTGCCGAGGGCAAAAAGGAGCAGGTGAGCGCACTGCAAACGAACATCTACCGTACGGTGTTGAACATTCATGACTAATCCAAATTTGAAAATAGGTGCAAGAGATGCTCAGCCATCTGGTATCAGAGGTCGAGAAGAATGAGACTGGAGCCCTCATGTTTTGTGCCTCCTGGATCGAGGACGTTGGTGTGTTCTACCTTATCGAGGGGTACGTATCGCGTATCACCCATGACGATAACAGGTCTTACAGCGAGAAATACGGAGGGACTGATCACATAAGGAAAGATTTGCCAACGAGGCCGCTCAAGATCACCATCGCAACCAGCCTTACACGGCGGAGTTGCACCGCATATGGCAGGAGGAACAGAACTTGGCCAAGAAGGTAGAAGTGTTTGAGATGGGGAGATTTGCTGGGTTTACTCGATAGGTAGATGCACAAATGGTTCTTGAGAGAATCGTTTCGTCGGGGGATTCGTTTTATAGACCAGTTGTGTCTGCCAACGGCTGACTCATACACAAACAAGATGGCTAGACACGTCTCTTTTGAGCCATGTCACGTCAAATGAGTTATGACTATGAACATGTGCTATTCCACTCCTCGGGGTTACCAATCACCGGCTGCAACAGTTCCGGCAGTATCGCGGCCGCATCGCCGACAAAGACCCAGTCGTGGCCCGGTCGCAAGCCCTTGGCGTCGCCAGCGTCCATGTTGATCGTCGCGACTCTCGCGCCCTTCTTGCGCGCCTTCTCGGCGTACCCCGCAGCGGGCCATACCTTGCTCGACGTGCCGATGACGAGGCACAGGTCGATGGGTTCGGTGTCCTCCGCGAAGAGGGCGTCGGCCTCCACTGCCGTGGTCTCCGCCAAGGCTTCTCCAAACCAGACGACACTGGGACGGAGAATGTTGTTCTTGCACTTGGGGCATTGCGGCAGGTCCTCTTTGCTCAATCCGGACGAGAGGCGGATATCGGACATGGGAGGAGGGCGCGCACCAGGTTCCTGTTCGCCCTCGGCCGCTGCAGACTTCAGAGGCGCGAGGTCGACCGCCGTAGGCCCCTTGTCATCGAACTTGTCCCCGAGAATCTGCGCGTTCTTGCGCGCAAGCCCAGCGAGCAGTATTGGGTTCGCCTTGGGCCGGTTATCCGGGTCGATTTTCCCCAGAGTCAAGGTCTCGTCCTTGTTGACGCGATCCAGCGCCGGCGTCAGGGGATCCTCGAAATTGCCGCGCTCGACGTAGCCGCAGCCTATCTCGTCGACGCACCGCAGGTTGAACAGGTTGCCGTGCAGCTGCCTGAGCTGCGCCTCCGGATGGCCCGCACGAGGGCTCAGGTTATCGACGTTTTGGGTTAGCGTCACGAAGCCTGGGATGCGGCGCGCCAACTCTGTGAGCGCGAAATGTGCCGCGTTGGGCTTCGCCTTGAGGGCCTCGTGTCGGCGGTAGCTGTAGAATTGCCAGACGAGGCCTGGATCGTGGCAGAACCCGGCTGGTGTCGCCACCTGCATTACATCTTGGCCCCGCCAAAGACCGTTGGTGCCGCGGAAGGTTGCTAGGCCTGACGATGCTGAGATGCCGGCGCCCAAGACGGCAACGATGCGTTTGGATTGCTGCAGCGCATTGTGAAAGTCGGCAAGTTCCGCAGGATCGATTCTTGATAGGACTGGCTCGGACATGATTGGCATTTCTCTATTGATGGAATAAGTTGTAACTTTTTGGTTTACTCAGCAACTGAAGGGATGTAATTTGTAAATAAGCTACGTTTCCTTGCGAACATAAATGGTCATGCCCCTCCACGCGATATAAACAAGGGATAGGTGCTCTGCTAATGCAGTCATCCTTCTGCCTAACGTTCGGCGCATCTTTGTCGGAGCTTTGCCCCCACAGCCCTGCTACCCCACCAAATTAACCCCTGATCAAGCTGCCAGAACAACCAAGGTCAAGTAAACAAACACTATGCGTTGGAAGCACCAGCGCATTGCCAAAACAATGCGTCAGCGCCCCTCAAGAGATTTGATGATACCCTCGAGTCCGCATACAACATCGCGGTAGATTGCATTCTGCAAGTCCGGGTCGCCGAGGTCCTTGCTCGAAGCGAAGTTGCAGTCAAGACACTGCTGCGTAATCCTTTGATACACTGGCCCGAGCCGCGAATCGCACTCGGCGAGGCGTCGTATCTCGCCGATGTCGTCAGTCATCAACAATGACCACTGGCCAATCTGGAGCAGAGCCTTTCCCAGGCTGTATAGGCTCGTATTGCCGACACCGTATGTCCGCTGCGCTAGCTCAAACTCGTCCGTTATGGCCAGGTCCGGCATGCTTACTTCGCGTCGGGCTTCTTGCGAAAGCTCGGAGCTGATGTGCATAGTAGTCAGTGCCGCGACGAGGCTGTCTTCTCTAGTGAAATAGGATATGTCCTGGACACACCACAGATCTTGGAGGCAAGACGTGGACGCGAATTGCAGGATGCCATTGACCAGCCTGAGAGCCAATCTCAGCTGTTGGGGAACGCTGATGGATTGCTCGACCGAGTACCCAAAAACATTACCAAGTGGTACCGGCGTGCCCAAGGCCTTTTCGTTGATGCAATCTTTGTGCTTGCAGTAGTCATCGCATACAGGGGAAAGGTGATGCCTCACTCCGTAGCCAGGTGTGTCAAGATAACCACCGCATCTTGCTGACACCTTTTCACACAAGTCCTTAGACGAACTAAGGTTTAGAGGTATGGTAGATGATGTTCGTTTCGAGGTGCTGCTTGCGGTACAGTCGTCATCAAATCTGACTTTTTTAACCTTTTTCGCGCGTGGTTTCTCCTCACTAGCTGGATACAGCGTTCTTGAAATAGATACATTGATTGAGGCAATGCTCTCTGAGCGAACCTATTCGGCATTTATGTTAGTATTAATCCTTGCACAATGGTGAGAACCCTCATCTTCGGTGGGGTTTCCAGGGGGAGGATAGCTTCATGCATGTGAACCTCCCCAAAGCATGGCATATCAGAAAAGAAAGAGCATTGGGCGTTGCATACCAACAGGTCGACCAGATAGCTAGTGGGATCGTAAGCAAGTGACGTAGAACATATGTTATGCAAGAGATTGTGCGATATATAACTTACTGGTGGGGTGCAGAGCGGGTGCGGTAGCGTACTACGATCCTGAAGCTCCCGTCTGGTCTGCTATCCAGGAGCAAACGTACGTCATGTTTGATATGCTGCTTCTGGCAGCAGGACCAGAACGCGCTTAGTGCGCTAAGGAATGATTTGGAATGGCGAGAGACCTCCTGATATGATGGAGGTAAATATGCGAGGGGAATCGATTTAGTTGGATGAGTCAATGCTCTTGAGCACTTCCGCCTCACTGACATCTTTCGGACATTCTTCAGCTCGTGGATGGACTCCTTGAACTGGTCAATCCAAGAATCATATTTGGTTCTCTTGAGCATGACGTCGATGGCCCCTTTTGTGTTTTCAAGACCTTTCAGCTAGAACCCACTTGTCAGCAACCGCACCAACGATGATAACACCAACCTACCTTCGTGTCTAGTGAGACTGAATTGAGGGCCATATCAAGGCCAGATATCTTTTCATGAATGTCATTCATGATCTCTTCAAACCTGTCTGTTCTACGGCCTAGGAAGTTCTTGATTTGATTGTCTAGCTGAACAGTATTCCACATCGGATGAGTATCATCCTTCACTAGCTCTTCTGCCAGATCGTAATCGTCTAAGAGTTCCTGAAGGAATGTTTGGCATTCGTCGAGAAAGTTGTCTGTCAATGTTAAATCCTCGTCGCTGCGTTCGAATTTCGGGTATGGGCGACCTACCGGTTTGGGTTCTGAACTTCTTTTGAAGTCTCTTGATCTCGATATTGTGTTGCCGCAGTATCTTTAGTCTTTTCAAAACCACCCTAGTACCCTTGATAGCAGCAAAACAGAGGGGTACGATAGCAAGCGCCAATTCAGCCATCGTCTCAACGTGTTCAAAGAGAACATTCTGAGAGTTAGATGATGTTCTAATCAAAAGGAGGGGCACACCTGGCGGTTTTCTAGCCCTAGAGATGACAGGGCGTTGCAGTCAGCCTAACGTGGCACTGCCTCAAAGGCCGACACGGGGGGCGTTCTGCATGTTCCCCTCCGAGCTGAACCTACCCAATATGCTGTCCCTACTGTCGCAATTGTCCATCTTTGAATATTTGAATTCTGTTCATGCCATAATCTACGTCCGTTTATCAATTCCATTGATCTCGCAGGCAAATCCCATTCATTAAGAGGTTTCATACCAATCAACAAGGTAATGCCGGCAGACGATTCAATCAGAGAATGGCGGCAGGTCGTTAGCCAAGAAGGCGAAAGGTCTGACGCAAAGGATCCCCCATTGCTGGCAACACTTTACACAGCTTGCAGTAGCTTCTATTCAAACATACTCTCCGCTCTATGCGCCAAAAAATCATTACAGCCAGCAGTTTTGACAAGTCTTCAACGGAGCCATGACTACTTGAAACTATGGGCCAACGGATATGGTGTTGACGAGGAACTCTTGGATAGCTTGCTCTGCAAGTCCCAGAGAGCCCGCAGAGGCACATTCCGTCATCTAGCGAGCATTTGCCGAACACTCACCAACCGTAGGTATCCTCAGATGGCTTAGTGACTGACCGATGCACAAGTCTAACGTGCTCAGGCCTCCTCCCATTGACCGAAGAAGATCAACGGCCGCAGCTATACTTGGAAGCCGGCGAAGTAGGCGGTGCATTAGAGAGATTCAGATTTTTCATAGAGCAGGATACGAAAGATGACGACAGTGACGCGAGCAGCGAAACCTCTTCAGATGACGACCTGGATGCCTTTGAGATTGCTGAGGATCTCAAAACCGATGCACAGTGCCTGCTCGATCAGGGATACAGATTCAACGAGCAAGCGGTTGGTCATGGTTCGACAAGTCATGCGCCAGTCAATACTTCGGTTGCTTCTGTTGATTCAGACCCTCTAAGGGTCATATTTATCGACCGCATTCGCGGACGTTATCCGTCCTGCAAAGGAGAGCTTGTCGAACTCCTGGGAAAGGCTCAACATGAGCGATTCATTCGATGCAAGGAGACAAGGATCAGGAACAACCAGTCCAGACTTAACATGCCATCATCCGATGAGACCGCGGCTCGAAAAGCAGCATCTATTTCTGTCCCCGACTCTGGTTTGGGAAGCTCAATTCCCACCGCAAGCGGATATGCCGAGACCGTCGTATCATACGCAGGGGGCGAAGGCGGGTCAGTTCACGTCCCATCACTACCAGAAGGGGCTAACAGAGGTATCCCTTTTGAATGTGTCGCCTGCGAGAAGATGATTGTGATGACGAACAGGTCTAGATGGAAGTATGCTGCAACGACTCTCGAAAGCCACGCGATATTTGCTGACTCGAGCTAACAGGAGACATCTATTCGCTGATTTACAACCATACATATGTTTGGTTAGTAAGTGCAGTCTTGGAACATCAACTTTTCTTACTAAAGCCCAGTGGGAACATCATATTGTCTCCGAACATGGCGATTTGACGCCATGGAAAAGTGACAAATGCCCTATATGCCTAGATGATGCACCTGGGGGAACTCTCAACACTCTGAAACATCTGGCAGACCACCTTGAGCAGATCGCACTCACAGGACTACCGACAGCTGCAGACTCCGCGGAATCCGCAGACTCCGCAGTTGGTTTCGACGACAAGTCTAGTCACCAATCGAGTGCTTCGCGAGTTCCGCTTAGTGTTCTACATGAGATGCAAGAACTGGAGCAAATTCCAAGCGAATCTAAAGCGAATGGCGACCAGGAAGCCAGTTCAGAGGAAAGCCTTGAAGCCGATACAACAGTTCACCAAGAGGCAGAAGCGCAAGTACACTGGGTTGATCGTAATTCTTTTCCTGGATTTCCTTCTGAACATGCCGTCCCGATGCCTATGATCTCGGCGGCTGCAGCAGATTCTGCCTCTCGTACTTCTAGCGAGAATTTAGTAAGATATACCCTAGTTACCGAAGTCCAAATACCGGCTAACGCAAGCAGCAGCTTCAGCAAGCGCCATACGAATCAAGTACTGAGCCTCATGTCCTTGAAGCGAGTCGAAGCTCTGGGTACACACATGGAAGTGGGCATCAACGCTGTACTAATTGCCGCGTTGATTATACTCGCATAACAGGCGCTAGGAAAAGGAAAAAGGAACCAATATGGTTTTGTGTAAGTAGAAGCGTTGCCCTTATTGGAAGCTGTGTTAACATATCTCTAGTGCCAGTGTGGCGGTGGACCTATGACTGTTGCTATGAATACACATTGCACCTGTTACTTTTAACGGATTGTTAGACTATGCAGTCTTTTTCAGAATTGGTGATAGAAATATTGAATATTCGAGACGTTGACAGGACTTCAGGCATATGGACACATAGATTTGCGCCTGGATGCGGTTACGAAGTGTGGGATGCTATTGACAAGTCTAATGTCTAGCCACTTTCAGTTGTCAAGGGTCAAACCAATTTAGGCCGTGGCCATGTCTTTACCATCAGTGAACACTTGGTGTCTGCAGTAATTGTCGTGTGCAGAGCAGAGGTGATGTCCAGAGATGTTGAAATGGAAATCGTGTCTTTCTGACAAGTGTTATCTTTCCACATCCAAAGAATTATCAAGATCAGGCATAAGACTATGTATTTCTTAAGCTTCATGACTCTAGACGCTCTTCATTCGATTTTGTGATTAATCGGAATCATCCTGGAGCGGATGGGTGGCATCTTATGAGCCCCTAACTAGAAATTGAAAACCGAAGTGAGCCAGGAGCTTTGCGGTGAGGAAGCCACACTGAAAGAGGTACCAAAACAAAGTTCCAAGACGAGAACCTGAGACAAAACTGCCATGTCTCAGGAATCGTGACCGGTTGTGGCATCTGCCAACTGGGGCGTTGACCTCGAGGATACCGCAGGTAGCACTACGGGCGGCAACACAAATGATGAAATCACCGTGTTATTGTGCGGATTGGAGAGGGGCCAGCCCTAACTGAGGCGGTTCCTGTCCGGCCTGCCAACGACAACGTTGTGGTACTACTTGGTCGATAAATTGAGATAGATTTACACATCTTAACGTAGTGACATGAGCTGCGCATTTGATATATAGTTCATTGATTCCATGTGCTTTGCCACATACATCCATTATGTAGCTTTAATTGCCCCTTTCTCCGTCACATAAGAAGCTGAGGGAACAAGGCATTCGATCACACCCGAAGTGACGATCAACCTCGAATCCATTCCAACAGATATCCTTGTATCGCATCAAATGACAATACGTTTACCGCTTAACCCTTCTTTTCTTAAGACAGGTTGCATTGTGTATTTTAACTTGGAAGGTTCAAGCAATGGCAATGCTTAACATCAATACTTCAATCGGGAATACGGGCATCGAAAACGGATTTAACATTCATGATAATAATTCCAGCTTATCCAGTAATCCTACATCCAACCATGATGTATAAATAATAATCTCCTGAAGTACTAAAGAACCATAGAAATGCACCTCCTGTATCATTACAACATACAAATTACAATATCGTAAGGGAACGAAGTCTTTGTCCGAGCTCAAATTGGATCGGAGACAGAAGAGAAAAGGAGGAAAGGCAGACCAGAAGAAGAAAAAGCCCCCACTCCAACCTCTTCACAGACATCCGCTTATTTCGCCAGGTGTCAGCTTTTCATCCGCATAGACGTGGTACGCGTTTGATCGTAACTGTGGCGGATTGCGCAATTAGAAACGTACACACACGTCTGAGTGTCATTCATGAAAGAAACGGTGAGGAATGAGTACTTCAAGTCTGTAATCATGCCCGTGCTTTCGGCCCAAGAGATCCTTGAGCTTTCCTCCATTAACCGTGGAACCTGCCAGGATTTGCTTGGGCTCTCCGCCAGCTGAGCTGGTGGTGGATGCTGAGCGGGAGGACCGACGGCCCCTTGGAATCCCTGGGAAATGGAAATGCATAGGTGTAACGCTATGCAATGGTCTTTTGTGCTTTCAGCTGGGGAGAAACTTTTTGATGAAAGTACACTAGCGGAGAAGGATATATGGTGGCAAAGAGTGTAAGTCAGCCCAACTGGGGTATCTTTGGGGGTATGGCAAGCAGTGGGTCTTTATCTGATTCTTGCTGGGATATGGCAAGCATATTAGACTGAGGGGTATCTGCCGAGCCTTGTCGGCAGTCTTATGATGCATCAGTGCTACTCAATAAGATTATTAATTCAGATAGATGTCATGTATCGATCGTCTACGGACTGGAAAACTGTGCGGGGTTTCCGACCAATTAGTTGCTGTTGTTAGATGAATTTCAAGCAGGCTGTTCGCAGGATACCACCCTCTCAAGTCTGTCTGGGGGAAAGGGTGGTCGGGGGAACGGTGGGCACGAGGGCTTATCTTGCATCTTAATTGAATGACTTGCAGGATGTTGACAGGGATGGGATGCGCCTATACGATGGAAGCTGAACCCCCAACTCGGCTTCGGGTCTGCCCGAGGCAGATACGTGATAGTGTACTGTCAAAGCCTTCGGTGTAAAGGTCCACGGATGATCAGCTCCAATCAAATCTCACTGGGGCGTGCGAGAAGGCTTAGTAGCAGCGCCTCGTTCTTTTCTTTTCTGTTGCTGATCATGCGGTGAATCAGGCTGTCTTCAGGTTAGGCTCTCAAAGGATATAGATCTCATCTCTTCGGGATATTTGTAGTCATCCAACGCCTTTCTATCGCAGTTCTTATTTCTTGGGCGTCCAACGTCCAATAATCTCTGCAATGCCAATAGTGTAGCACCACACAGCAGTTGATCGATCTCCCCTTTCCAACATGTCGCAAGAGACAAACGACTCTCCAACAACCTGCCTTTGCAGCAATGTTGCTTGTCAGTGCCCCATTGAGGTTCTGCGCGATTTGGCAATGCAGGCGCTACAACTTGCATCCCGAGAAGACGTCAGCGACGAACGCCTGCGGTTCTTCCCGCGCGAATCAGTTCTCCGAGAAATCAGCCCGGAATTCGTTCGCAAAGTGCTCCGAAAGGTGCCCAATACAAATGTTGATATTGCAGAAGGCTTGCATCGGGCGACCAATCGAGTCTGCCCACGTGGTGATTGCTGCTGCAAAAGACCTTTATGCACTGGAAACCGGATCGTTTTCGTCTCACTGCTATTTACAGGGCTGCACAACATTCTTGGCCAATTCCTCCATGCGGCTCAACTTGAGTACTGCGACAGTTCATTATGGGGGTTGAGCCAAAATGTCCTTACTTTTGGCGGCGAGAACCCAATTTTTCGAGACATTCAGCGGCTGAATGGTGACCAGAAACAGTTGTTTCTTTACTGGGCACATCAACTAAGAGCACTGTGCTTCCTGAAGGAGGGGGATGATGCCCAAGTAAGAAAGCTGGGACCCGAAGACGGTGTGGAGAACAGGGTGCGGCTGCCTTGGACCTCAATAGAGAGCCCAGTCAGATCATCTGGCGGAGAATCTCACCAAGGCGCAAATAAGCCTCAAGTTATTGATATGCAGTCATCCAGAGTCCAGAAGATCTACATACACCGAAGCCATCACAAACTAGTAGGCAGCCTTGCTTTCTCATTCCTAACTTTGATAGTTACTCTTCTTTGATTCGCCTCGGATATTGACCTCACTGGGCTTTAGGATGAATCAACCAATCGTTTCGCTCTCAAAACATTTCTAGATGGTTACAGTCCAGGGTCATCCCAGAAGAACTTCGACCTGGAACTCGAAACCAACAACGCTATCCGCCGTCACGATCGCATTCTTGCCCTTTTAGCCGCCCTTGAGCACAGAGGGAATTTCTACATGATATTTCCCTGGGCAGAGTTTGGCAATCTCCGAGGTATCTGGGAAGAATATAGTCCTCGGGTCGATGGGGCAACCGGTCCAAACGTCCGCCACGCTGAATGGTACTCATCGCAATGGATTTTAGAGCAATGTCTTGGCATAGCGAGTGCGGTTGCATACATCCATGGTCGAGGGGGACTGCGCCAGTTCCTTTTGCATGCAGACATCACCCCTGTCAATATTCTTGGTTTCCCCAATCAACACTCTGTCTTCCTCAAGCTCGCAGACTTTGGACATTCGCACATACTGGATCCTGACTCCCTACAGGTTCCTGTATCAGCTCTGGTCAAACCCAGGACGTATCGAGCACCAGAATGGGATACCAAGGAGAATGTTACGACTCAGTATGATGTGTGGTCTCTTGGGTGTCTGTTCCTAGAATTCGCCACGTGGGCCATTTCAGGTCGGGAAGGGATCAAAGCCTTTGAAAATGAGCGTTTGTCCGAAGATAATGACCCTAAAGCAGACTATGGCAGCTGCCCAGAGGATACGTTTTTCAAGAGGGTAGCCGGGCGTCGAAGCATCCTTTCTGGGTCACGATTCCACCGTAGCTATATGCTGACGACTCATAGGAATGACTCCAAAAGCAGCTTCACTCGAAGTCGCAGTTTTAGTGTCCATGGATTCAATCGGCCTGTCGTGACTCAGATTCGAGAGGCAGTGGTTGCCGTATGTTTCATCCATCTTCTCCCAAGCTTCTTCCCTTGTATTAGCTTTGCCTGTTACAGTTCCCGTACCATTTGAGACTAACAATGTGTGATTACAGCATATACAGGACTTGCGTAATAAACCTGAATGTAACGATGGTATGCGGCAATTATTAGACGTCATAGACACCAAAATGCTCGTGACAGACTGCGGTAAGCGAGCATGGTCTGATGAGGTGCGAGACGCACTCTCACGCATATTGTCAAAAGGACTCGAGTTAGAAGCAAACCATGTCGGCACAGATAGAGCAGATAATTAGATGAGGGTCTCCAGGTTGGATTCAAACTATGGCACAAGTGATACTAAGTATTCAAAATGTGACTCTAGGCTCTGTAGGCTGGCGGTCTCTTTTCACTTTTCCTTCTTCATCCCATTTTTGGCTGCCTCTGCCTTTCTCTCCTCCTCGGCCTTCTTAAAGAGCTCAATGATTTGGGCTTTCTCTTCCTACTTTGAGTTAGCTTAGCTCTCGACAGTATGTAATGATAGATGTCGATCTTACGTCCGAAAGCGTCACATTGTTGTCTTCTAGTCTCAGTAGTAGCTCGCGAGTGTTGGGCTGGGTGATTGTTTAGCTGTGAAAGACGTAGATCAGTCTGTGGTTTGTCCTCCTACCTTGATGCGGAATTGACGTTCGGTCAGGTGTTTGGTCCCGATAAGATACCTTTTCAGCACATCGGGGTCGCTATACGGATGCGTGAACGTGTGAGTAGCTTCGAAAGCGGTATCCTGATTGTTGGTCATGTTGCTTGATCGAAATTTGTGCATCCAGCGCGAGAGTTTGTGGAAAAGAGACATAGATCAGGTTTACCAAGGAAAGTGACCTTGGCGACTGTGTTGGAGTCTTTCTTTATATTGAAAAAGTCTTTTTGATGCGATTCAGCCTTATCTAAGGCCTCTACAGGCGACAGGCAACGAACGTTCTAGCAGCTTTTTCCACTTCTCCGGTGGGCTGTGCGGGATGCAGTGCCACTGACTCCAGTAAACACAGCCGAGTATTGCAGCAATAACTTATACACACCGAAATATCGTTGTAGAAGTAGAGCCCGATAAGGACTCTGAAGATTATCTTGGGTGCAGATACTGGGGCGCACATATGAGGGTGTCGAGAATGATGCAGTGACGTGACTTAAGAGGGCAAGGCGGCATTCGAGAAGTTGGCGATGCAATAAGCTGCACTGCATGATCTATCCAATTAAATAAATGCCGCAATATCTCACCGAGCGCTCCCAGTAATAACATACGGTTGAATAGGGGGTGGGCCTTTGGTTGTCATTGGTAGCCACAATAAGCCTGCATCTCGAGGCGTTGCCGCAGCTGTGGTACATTCGACGCCCAACTCTGCAGCCAGCAGGCTTACGAGAAGGAGGGGGTTGACTGCTACTCCTCTTCAAACCCATACGCCCAACTAAAGTGTCTAAATTCTCCGATATAGTACCGCAAGAAGGAACAGAATTCAACACTCGGCACGTCCATTCCCATGACAGAAACAACCAACTTCAACCTGAAGCCGCCTACCTGAGAAGTTAGGCAGCACGAGCCGCTCATACGAGATGGAGTGGCTAAGCCAAGATGAACATTTCGTCGAGGCCGACTTGCGGCGCTTCAAGTTTGAAACGAGCAGCCCGTTTCTAGTCCAAACGGTGAAGATCAACATAAACCAAAAGGCAAATAAATTCTCATTATCCTCAGTAAACTGTTTGACTATAGGAACAACCATTTAACACAAGTATCAGGACGAGACCGACTTTAGTCTCGAGGAAATGAAGTCGGAAGAGGAGTATCGTAGTTGGACCGACAGTGTATGTCCATATGCTCATGGTCGTGAGAATACCACTAATGGCTTGGCCTAGTGTCAGTCTTTGATTGATGGCAAAGTCCCAACGGTACTCCTCGCAATGCATAAGCGGCTACCCGAGGAGAAAGCAACCGCGATACCATACGGAAAGAAAGCCCTCCAAAATGCTTGCGAACGTCTCTTCCAGCACAGGTCATTGGCTTTGACGATGCCCAGAACATCACACGCTGTCTTCAGTAGACATTCTGTGGAATGGAGTGACCAGCGGTCACTTGGACCATCAATCGGTATGAAAGTTGCCCAACAAACTGGTCTTCTCTAGTACCCTAATAAATTCAACAGTCTACAACTGCAGATCAGATACGACCTGCAATACAGGAAAGGAGGATGACATTCTCATGAGCGTTACATCCTTCCCGGATATCCCCCTTACCATCGTGGTCATGTATGGTTGTACTGATACTACCATGGACTTCGTATCGCAATATCTCGATACCTTCAGGCGTTCCGCCCTGCACCCTTTGATGATGCCAATGATGTTTGTGGAGCTTGAACGCAAGAGGCTTCTAGAGGTATTGCGCATGGAAACAACGAATCTTAACCAGCGCGTTCTGGATATGGAAACTCGGCTTAGGAGCTCCACACAACAGAGCACCATGTCTGAGAAGGTCGGGATCACAGATAAGAAGGCCGATACCCCCGACGACAACATGCTCCGAAAGGACTGTAAAGCCGCACAGCTCTGGTTGAAGGTCAGTGAGCTGAAGAACGGTGTGCAGGGCCTCATTACTGTCCTTGAATCCATCTGCACACACTCCCGTGAGTTTCTACCGGAGTCCAACCCAGGCGCAGGACAGGATGCGGACAAACGGCAGATCTACGTACACAAGACAGAAAAGTTCCGAGAACGCTTGGGGGAGATGATGTTGGAACTGAGAAGTGAAGTGCGGACATGTGACGGTGTCCTGGGCGGAATGTCACTGGCTACGCAGATGGTAAGAATAAATTATAGACACGTCGTCGGAGCAAAGTCTGTGCGACTCTGGAAGTGCTATCTGCTAATACACTGTGTGCAGGAATGGAACTACCATACCAGGCGCGACGCGAAAGCGAACATCATCATCGCCCACGCATCTAAGAAGGATAGTAGCCAAATGCGATACATCTCCTTTTTGGGGATGGTGTTCCTCCCCGGAACCTTTTTAGCGGTAAGCTATCACTCGGCGAGGGTCAATCAGTTGAAATAGTCCATGCACCGTATGCTAACTACGGCTGACTAGACTTTGTTTTCGATGTCGTTCTTCAATTGGATTCCTGACGAGAGCCCCCAAGTTATATCCCCTTGGATCGGCCTGTATTGCGGATCGGCTGCCATCCTGACTTTGCTCACGTACTGGCGCTATAGGCAATACACTGCTATCCAAGCAGTGATTATAGACAAGAACATGCAGAAGGCAATGGAAAGCGATAGTGATTCTATTGTTTGAATTGTCAGTGAGGTTGGATTTGCGTTTTCCTTTCTTTTCACCCCTTCCTTTCTCAACGTTGGTTTGTAGCAAGGGGGCTTTTATGAATTACGATGGAATGATCTACAATTTGGATGGCCATGTGTCTCCGAGCTAAACCAATACGGTCTGCATTTGTCTCCGTCTATTTATAAGTTTAGTCGCTGGGGTACCCCTGAAATGGGGCAGGGATTGAATCCTTTTTGTTTTAGGGCCGCGATGAACCCAGAGTGTCAGATCTCAAATGGAGTAACCAATGCGAATAAAACGGCGACTTTCCTTAAGCAGCTAGAATAACGTGTGAGTAAATTACTATGATGACTACTAGTAGATATATACAGGTTCCACCTTCAAACTGGGTTTGGAAGGCATTGGGTACGATGGCTTCTTTTTCGAGTTTAGTATTTGTGAGTTCAAATAATGAGTGAGTCGGTTTAGCTGGGCCAGCCTGGTTGAACAAGACCAAAAAAAGAGGAAGAGAAGAGACGAGTCAGGAGTACTTAGGTTTCGGTGTTGGAGTTGTAAAGGCTTTTGCCAATGATGATGCACATACCTGAGTGATGCCAAGCCCTCGATAAGGCAAAATAAAGAATTGCCGCGAAGCCGAGTTGGGGGCGATGAGATTCCTTACTAAGTGACACTGCCCAAATAAGGTCTTTTTTACCGAAACATCCTCTGTGGGGATACGCCGCGACCGTATTAAGAAGGAACAAAAAGAAAGTTCTTTACCCCTTAAATTAAGTCTAGGTTGGGCACTTGGCGGCTGAAGGTGCTGTTAGGGGTCAATTAACAGCTGGTAGATTTCGCTTCTCACTTCGCTTAAAAGCATGCATTGTTCCTTCAGGCACACCAATCACCCAAGGTAAGACGGGAAGGGGTATAAAACTCCGAACGCACCCCATCTCACGCCACCACATCCGGCGACGGGACGAGGTGGAAGGCTTCGACATATCTGCCATAAGCTTGCAAAGGTCCTAAGGGATTGATCACGAGTTAAAGCCTTCCCAATTCTGATGATAGTAATCTTGGTGTAGCTCATGGACGGAAGCTTGGCCAATCACTTAAGGGGCAATGCAAGGCACAAAGGATCCAAAATAAGCAGCCACACCTTGAAATGAAACATCTTCATTGAGAAAGTGAAGATACTGACAGCTGCAAATGGCTTGCAATAATATATCAACCCAGGATTCGGAGTAGGTTATGCCTTATTCAAAACGTCTATATAAGTGACTACCATTTTCCTATCATTTGCGTTTGTAGTGTATCAGCCTCTTCAGTTGCGTCCAAGTCAGTCCTTACTTAGAGCCCACACACTCCTTTTTAAACGAAACCCCTTAAACACACTTTCATTAAACCCCAAACTCTGCCCACCATGGTTTCCTTCGGTGGTAGCTCGTCTCTCCTTCTCCTCGCTCTCTCCCTATTCTCCACCACTGCCACCGCCGGCACTTCGAGGGGTCTCGCCCTCGGCGTCGAGCCTCTGGCCCAGGCGGACCTCAAGAAGCTGACGGACTCGGGCGCCGTCAGCTGGTATTACACCTGGAACATGTACCCCAACAAGTACCTCAAGGACAGCAAGTCCAATGTCAAGTTCTTCCCCCTCGTCAACCCCGCTCAGGCCAACAAGGACCTCGGCAACGCCCTGAAGGACCTGCGCGCCAAGTCGGACCACCTCCTGACCTTCAACGAGCCCGACATGGGCAAGGACCGCGGCGGCAACCCCATCGACCCGGGCCAGGCCGCGCAGCTCTACATCGACCACATCATGCCGCTGCGCGAGAAGGGCTGGAAGATCTCGCACCCGGTGGTGTCGGGCTCGCCCGAGGGCCGCAACTGGCTCAAGAAGTTCAGCGACGCGTGCAAAGCCAAGAAGCCCGGCAAGGGCTGCGTCTCGGACTTCGTGTCGGTGCACTGGTACGGCGATCTCAACGGGCTCAAGGGCCACATGGAGGAGCTCCGCAAGTTCTACAACCCGACCGCCAACAACCTCAAGTTCTACATCACCGAGATCGCCTACCCCGCCGCCAGCGAGGCCAAGAACCTCGAGCTGCTCAAGGGCGCGTCCAAGTACTTCGACGACCTTAAGTTTGTCGAGGGATTCTCTTGGTTCGGTTCTTTCCGCCAGAAGGACGCCAATGCCTGGACCAAGGGCGGCGTGGCTCTCGTCAAGAACAACGGCGACCTGACCAGTGTTGGCAGTTTCTACACCAAGAAATAGATAGATTCGACAAGGTGATCATGAGGCATCTCTCGGTCTTGTGATTTAACGACGATAGACTTGGAGGGGATTTTATTTTCTCTTATGTTTGTTTCCTAGTTTCCTCTTCCTGTTGTACAGACTATATTTACTTATTTGCACATATTCATTTCTTGGGCTGTGTGAGACAATATCAGCTTGTAAATAGTAGCCATAGGAATTGTACATATATGCAAACACTGTCATGGACATGGAGAGCTAGAACTCGTCGAGATGCTACCGTGATATTTTGCCAACACTTTTTAGAGTATGCAATTAAAGTCTTTGGTGAGACGGCTTCCTTTACCCGAATGGGTGTCGTTCATCTGACCCGACTCCAGCTTACTATTGGGGGCTGTGAGCTGACAGTGCGTACAAATCGAACTGTGAGTATCAGCACCTTCGGCCCCCGAACATGGACGATGAAATACCCCTGCAGATGTTGCATAATGCCGAAATACCCGGTAATTACAAGGGCAGCCCCTGCCCATCAGGCGCGTGCCACTCTTCTATTTCTCGGGTTTCTACTCAGACGTGCTTGGCAAATCCAGCGACATGAGATGATTTGTATGTTGTGAAGATGTATACGGCTCTAGAATCCAGCCGCCAGCAAATCAGGCTTCCTCGTGTTATCCCAAAGGATCAGAATAACGCGCAAATCCGCTGCGAAATAGTCACCGCGCAGCTGCAGGTTTCAATACCCAAGTTTGCGGCGCTATCGTACGTATGGGGTGACGCGGCGGACACCGAGGAGATTGTCGTCGACGGTCAGCCGTTTCAAGCTACCAGAAGCCTCAACTCGGCACTGCAACAGTTTAGAGCATCGTATACACGGAATGGTTGCAAGTCTTTGTTCTTGTGGGCAGACGCTGTCTGCATCAACCAGCAAGGCCTGGTCGAAACGGGTCAGCAGGTTTCCATTCTGGGGTTGATATATTCCAAGGCCACTTTGGTGATATCCTGGCTCGGGCCTTCAACTGAATCGACCGCGTCGGGGGTAATGGTTAATCGAGAGCTGCTCTCGCCATGTCCAAGAAGTCCGGCGGAAAAGGGGTGAATACCCCACATCAGATGTCCTCATGGAGACTGCCTGCAGACCTCGAGATCCTCAGCGAGAACACCGCGTTCTACAAGAAAGATACTGAGCTATCTTCAGGCAAAAAAGCTTGGAATGCCATCGATGAACCCAACCACCATGCTTACTAGACCCGGGTATGGATCGTACAAGAAGTGGTTCTTGTACGCAAGCCTAACGCTAACATCCTATTCTATAGCAGCCAGTACATGACTTTCCAACAGCTGCACGATTTCCATCTTTTCCCCCAAAGGTTTCTTATACATCCCCCGGATAAGCCCTCGTTCTTTGACGAAGGCGTGTGGAGATGGGTCGTTACGCACAGGTATCTGTTCTCCAACTTTATTGTCCTCGTCCAGACGCTTCGCGAGAACCGGATCTAGGGGGACTATCGCTTCGTCTCGATGATCATCAAGCAGTGTCGCTCGACAGACCCCCGTGATGTCGTCTTTGGGCTCAGCGGTCCCCTTGGCGGCGGGATTGTCCCGGGCTATACCAAAGAGATTGTCGACGTTTTTCGGAAGTGCGTGGTTGCAGCTTTTCGCAACGGAACTTATGATAACCTCTTCTTTACCGCCGGCCTCATTCGCGAGGGCAGGGACATCTCCGTTTTCCCTTCTTGGGTCCCGAGGTTCCACACCCTAAGGGAGGACATTCACTACGCAATCTCCGCGCGCAGCAGTTCTATCTTTTGGACCAAGGATATCAACTGTCCCGAAACGCCGCAGATCCTAGACGAGCGCACGATGCGGATAAATTGTCTGCGGATAGATCGATGCGCCCTTGTATTTCGATATGCCGGCGACACCCATGTGTCAGATCAGAAAGAGCTGGCGAGACAGTTCTGGTGGCTTTGCCTTGAGTTCCTTCATCAATACGGCGATAAATACTCCAGAAACGACAGTATAAGAGCCCTCGAGGACCTCTTCGACGCACTGATCAAAGGATTGGATACTCGAGGCGACCCTCTTCGGGCCGCATTGTCCTCAACCAATTGCATCGAAACCTTCGCGTTTCGGCTTTGCTCCAGGCAGCGGTACCTGATGCCAACAACGAGGCGGCTGTGAAGAAATGGCAATCTTATGGGTACACAAGCCTGGAGGAGGCCAAGACAGCGCTCGAAGACGCTTTCGTGGGACCCCAGGCACCAGAAATGCCAGTGGCCTATAGTGACTCCTTCAAATATGTGCACCCGATGATGGACTGCATCCTTCGCTGGATCCATTGACCCCTATTTAGGACAGAAAGGGGTCATATGGGGCTGGCACCACTAGCCGTAGGTGAAGGTTACATCATATGTCTCCTGGAGGGTTTCTCACTGCTCTGTCTACTTCGGAAACACGGCCAAGGCCATTATGTGCTTGTGTGAACGTGCTGTATCAATGGATACTCTAGTGGTGAAGTTTTGGATTTTCTTAGAGAAGGCGATGTCAGCCTCAACCCATTTCATTTACTATGAAAAAGCCCTGGAAGGAGATATAACGCTCACATGTTAAGACTGGAATTACTTTTTCCTCCGAAGAAGCTACAAGTTCCATTGATTCTGTTGCGTTTGTCAGCTACGTGTTTGCTTTTTGGCTTGAGGCTGTCGAAGCCTCACATCTTGGTTACCTCATCCGTACCAATGTCCTTCAGTGGCCTGTTTCAGTCCCGAGTGTATCTTTGTAGATAAATTGCGTCCGAACAGTTCTGCAACATTCGGGGGCTGAAGCTGAAGGGCTTCAGCTATACCAGGAGTTGGATGAATAAACTGGTCAGCCCTCTTGGTCTTCCTATCTGCGGTATTATCGAAGAATAACCTATACGAATATGAAATAATACTAGCATAATTAGGATAACATAAACAAGTATATCCTTGAATACTTGGTTTTCGAGCCTCAGGTTATGCCAATCTTTTAATAGGATAGATGGTGTAGCCATCGTGGTAGACCAAGTAGTTTATTCGTACGACTTGGCGCTGGAGCTCTCGGATCTTTGGCCGATGGCTGCAGTTTCGGGTAACACCGTGGCACTCCAGTACACGCCACCCAGTGATTCCGGCCTGTAAACGAGTGTACAGCCCCAGCCTTGTGGTTCAGCTGTGACAGTGGCTGTCATCCCTCAAGCCTTCAAGACTATGCGCCATCTGTAACCCCCCAAGCCCCCGGCCCCCTTTTCTGGCTATGCATGTCAGCAGGATTTCGTGAACCCGAGCGGTCGACATGCCGAACAACCATTCGCCCACAGAACGATAATAATTACGGTTAAAACGAGTATCAGCAGTCATGGCGAATCAGAGAGAAAAAGAAATATTGTTTAGCGCCTTGACACAGCCTTACGAATGATGTCTGCGTCAAGGACGCGCCCTCCCTCAACTCGCCTCCTTATCTTTCTGAAACCAGGACTCTCAGCAAAGGCGATCCTCCCTTCTTTTAACCTCGATGTCGATTATTAGTTTGCTGCGCCCGACTGTTGACTGCGATATTTTCATTGCTAGTTTGTCTCCCTTTACTGCGCTTGAGCCGCTCTTTTCTCCTCTGTCACTGCATCCCGCTGGTCACACGAGCCTTATCTGGTCCTGTTGCCTGTCTTTCCGTCGCAAGCCAATTATTTGCGGAGGCAGTATGGCAACTAAGGGGGTCAGCTTGGCAGCCTCTGACCTCTCTGCAGTCTCTTCTTCGTCAAACTTCGAAGGGTTTTACATCGCACGAGGGACAAGTAAGTTGACCACTCGTTTCTACTCACCTCAGCATAGCCCTACATCAATGATGGGCTGTCCCGCATTATGGGTCGCGATATCTTACAAACCAACTGACTCGTTCCCAACAACAGCTGAAGCGATCCTGTTGGACATTGGCACTGCCTACGTGACGAAAGGTTCATGGGGAGGTGTTTCTCCTTATGGTGGCTCGGCCACCTACTATACGGCGGGGTACGGCAGCACGTTGTTGGATGATACCAACAGGATGCGCGTCTGGTAAGCGTGAACCAATATTGTTCAACACCGTTCTAATGTATAGACCCGCTTACATGATGGATAAGCTCCTCGCCATACAGTGCGGCTACCATGACAGTATACCAGACCCCACCGGATGGGCCTTTTTGGCAGGTGATCTATGCCTGTAATGAGAACTGGTCGGCCAACACAATCTTCAGGACGTTGAAGGTAGAAGGCTCAACTACTACAGGTAAGATTCCAGGCATTTCTTTCTGAGTACTACTTCTGCCTCTTTGTTTTGCATCAGTCCAAATTTCAGCTAAGTTAGATGAAATGTATTCAGCATATACCATGGCGCCAACGACATCAATAACGTCGACGGCATCTCCAAGCAGTCCAGCGATCCCAAGCCCGACAAGTTCCGATCCCGGCCGGGGCACAGACGTCTCACCGGTCCCCGCTTCAGCATCACAAGTATGGATTGCCGGAGCCGTGGCAGGACCAGTCTTCGGGTGCGTTTTGGTGGGTGTTCTTATCTGGTGGATTATGAAACGCAGAATGAAGAAGGCCGTGACAGCAACAGCCGCAGGGGCTACAGTGGCACCCAACAATCCGTATGGCCACCACCACCACAACCAGCCCCTGCCGCTTTGGCCACATCCACCATCGCATGGAACCACTCCATCAAACGCATGGGACGTTCAGAACAAGTTGACACCGCCTCTCTCGACTGGCGCCTCTCGTCCCCCGCAAGAGCTCTCAAGTCATGATGATGTAGTGCACGAATTACACCATGGCCAGTAGTGGGTGAACTGGGAGGCAGTCATGTCCAGCAACTGTAAAGGTTGGAAATCACTTTCGAAGATGAAAATATAATCTTTAATCAACGATTTAATGTTTAGGGGTAATCTGTTCAAGATTTCATTAACTATATGGATATTGAATAAACATCAACATATTTACAACTCCTTGCATGACTCTGGGTCAAATAGTCATCACGAACCTCCATACAGTAATGAGCTACCGGAGAAGATGGTCAAGTCCCGCGAACACATGCATCAACAAGGCACAAGTTGTTGAAAGAAGGACAACGTCGAGCAAAGAGGTTGGGGTTCTTTTATTATCAGATAAGGGAAACGACAGTCTAGAAGGGGGCGAGAGACAAAGCGTGATTTATATGCTTACCTATAGTATACTTGGTGTAGCCCCATTCCTCGCATACCTCAAAAGAACCATTGCCAGTTGCTTACAACTCGGATTCAGAGGAGCTCACTGAAACATTGCATTCGATCTCAAGAAGAGGGTCGCACTGGACCCAAATGAATCGGATGAACTCTTCGGGAATATTTGCCTTACACATCGCCTCATAAACGCAGTCCTCCAAGGCAGACTTGGAAGTTGTTACTACCCAAGAGGTGGCAATGGCAATGGTAGCATGGGTGTCTTCGCGGCCAATATCTCGGAGCTCGTACAGACCCCGGTAGTACTGGTGGTCATGGGGCATGATCTGGCGGAGACCTGGCACAATCACCTTCTTTTCACTTATCTCCGGCGAGAACTTGTCCTGGTTGTCGTCCAAGTCATAGATTCCGGCCGCCTTCCACCAGTGTCTCAGTGCCGACGCCCGGAGGTAGCTTTGTACAATGCGGGACAGTTCGGCATTCCAGAGAGCCCAGATCTGACCACGCTGGAAAGCGGTAAGAGTAGTGTCAGTAGAACTCATATTGGAAATTGAATTCATCGGAGGTCGAGGAGTATGATAGTTGTGGCTAGATTGGATTCAACCCGAAACCACATGATTTCATAGATCCATCAGGCCTATTGAGACTAGTTGTTTATATAGTAGCAATATTGTAGCTAAAGCAGAACAGGCCTTTTACAGACGTGAGATACTAAAACATTAACTTTGTTCGCACCAAGAAGCTATCAATCTAGTCATGTTTTATTGAGACGAGTCACAAGGCATTGTTAAGAAGTTGGTAGAAGAAAAGGGGATAGCGGCGTGACAAAGCGCAGGTAGTCGTCCTTTGTTTCAACCTACCTGTTTGGATAGTTGCGTCGATACAGCTGGTATTGTGGACGTATTGGATTGACTCCTTTACGACACCACTAGGACTGGGAAGTACTTGCCCGGAATGCAGGCATGATATTTGATTTGTTTCTCATTGGTATCTATAACACATGCTAGGGAGAAAGCGATCCCCTCAGATTCGTGACGAAGAGCAGATTGATGGACACTGCTTGATCACACTTTGCATACTTCACTGCCAGCTAGATGGAACACCAGCCCAGTCCTCATCACCCACTACTCGAAACTCGACGCCCTCACCAAAGTAGCCGGCGTTCTGCCATGCCTCCATGGTGGGGCCATCGTACGGACCTTGTTTTGGCGCCCCATCTCTGCCGTCCACCCATCTGTATTCCCACATCTTCTTCGGCGCATCTTCGTCCGCCGCTTTCTCCCGCCGCGGCTCTACCCAGGGCTCTTGCGTCTCGCGGCTCCATTCTCGGACCAGGAGTTCCCGCTCCCTGTCATAGACGTCTGGCCGGTCTCTGCTCAGCAGCTTGTCTGCCGCGTCTGTAATGGCATCGATGGCCTCCTTGATCCGGGTTTGCTCCGGGTCCTCCTTCTCTGCCGCGTCCACATCCATGGCCTCGGGCTTCAGCTTCTTCTGCTTCCATTTGGGTACCTTCTTGACTTTGGTCTGGCCGCGACCTAACCGTGCCAGAGCTTCGAGGGCAGTCTCTCCTAATTCGAGCTTCAAGATGAGCGATTTGAGGAGGTCGGATGTCAATATGTCCCTATCCTCCTTGCGCTTTTGTTTCAACTCGGCTTCACGCTTCTCGTGCGCTTCGGCGGCCTTCTTCATCTCTTTCTTGCTGAGGCCCTCGAGCCAGCGGTCGTGTTGCGCGTCGCGGTCTGCAGCATTGCGCACGAAGTTGCCGGACTCGTCAAATCGTCCTTCCTCCTCTTCGGCGCGGAGGTTGAAGGCCTCCACCTTGGGGGCATGTCGCTTCAATCCTCCTGCGCCTACCTCCTCGTCCACGTCCTCTTCTTGTATCGCGAGCGCAATCTCCTCCTCGTCTTCGTCGTCCGACTCCTGGCCGTCCAGCCGTATTTGGGCAGTGTCGCGTGACCGCATATCTTGGCCCTCGATTTCGGCAGCGTCGAGGAAGCGCACATCTTTCTTCTTCTTAGTGGTCGTGTCGTCCACCATCTCTTCGTTTTCGTCCTCGTCGGCTTCGGCGAACATGTCGTCCAGGTCCTCGTCCTTGTCCTTCTCGACCTTTTTTGAGCCGGGCTTAGCGCCGAACTCTTCGCGGTCCGAGTCGGAGTCGTAGCCATCGATGTTGACGGCGTTGCGCTTGGTCGCGGCGCTGCCGCGAATCACCTCGGCATCGGCCTCGAGGAACTCGTCGGCGTCCTCATCCTCATCACCGCCCAGGGCTAGCGCAGAGGGATTGCGCACGTCGAATTTGACTTTCTTGGAACCAGGCTCGGCAGCGTCGTCTTCTTCGGCATGGTGAGCTCGCGCGAATTGCTCGCCGGCGCGCTTGGGCCGAGCGGCACCGTATCTTGAAGACATGGTCGGCGCAGGATGATGGGTGGAAATGCTATTCGAAAACAAAACAAGAATCAAAGATTGTCGTCACCATTGGGTGGATTGACTGCCTTGTCGATCTAGGATCCCAAGCGTCTAGGCACTGGAGCTTGGGGCAATAGCTCTATTTAGTGGGGCACGTTTATCGTTGGCTTAACCAGCTTCCTGAGCTTCGATATCCGTTTCGAACTGAGCTTAACAAAAAGATACAAATCTCGTAGATCATGATACAATGACCAATTCGACAGGCATTCATTTGAATATAGCAGATCCTCTATCTTCTTCGGGCATTGATTTCCTCAAATTGGAGCCGCCTGTCAACCAAGGTCTGAGAACTGTGGCCAAAGTCCAAAAGCAACGAAAGTTCCAGCCCCTAAAATTGGAAAGCTTTCAAAGCTTAGGCCCCCCAAGCTCCCGAAGTCTGTCCCCGCTGCAACATCGGTTGCCTAATAATTCGCTAATATCCCCCCAATCCGGCGCGGAATAATAGCCTAGCCGCCTTCTGTCGTCATCAGCCCAGTTGCCTTCGGATTGACAACCTAACGCAGATCGTAGGCCTTATTCAGTAATTAAGTAGCTGGCAGCAACAGCGAAATCCTACACCCAGTATCACAAGAACGTACCATTTGAGATCCCCTTCATTTTACCCTTCCGCCTCCCCCGTACTGTCCGACAACCCAATCTCACCGCCACAAGCAACAAGAACCGTCAAAATGGTAAGTGAACGAGAACCCCTCTGTCTATGTTCTCTATGTTTCGTGAACAACGTCTATCCTATACTAACACACTGCTCCCGTTTAGTATCGCCCAGGCTTCAACGATTTCGATCCCGATGACCCTCAGTCAATGTACATGGCGGCCCGCGGCATGTCCCGACGACCGGCGATGCAGCGCTTCGACGAGTACTTCCGATGCTACCCCATCGTCATGGCCCCCGGTGCCGAGCGACCCGAACTGAACTACGGCTCCAAGATCCTGCTGCCCGTGTCCGCCCTCGACAAGGTGTCCAAAATGCACGTGCAGTGGCCGCTGACCCTGGAGCTCGTCAACGGCGCCCGCGAGAAGCACACCCACGCCGGTGTGCTGGAGTTCGTCGCCGAAGAGGGCCGCGCCTACATCCCCCAGTGGATGATGCAAACGCTGGGCCTCGACGTGGGTGACATGATCCAGATCAAGTCGACGTCGTTATCGCCGGCCAAGCTAGTCAAGCTGCAGCCCCAATCCACCAACTTCCTTGAGATTAGCGATCCCAAGGCCGTTCTCGAGAAGGCGTTTCGCAGCTTCGCCACGCTTACCCTGGGTGACGTCTTCAACTTTGAATACAATGACGAGGTCTACGACGTGGCGGTCCTGGAGGTCAAACCGACATCAGAGAAGAACGGTGTCAGTATGATTGAAACGGATGTCGAGGTGGATTTTGCCGCCCCGCTGGGCTACGTCGAGCCGGAGCGCCGTACAGGCAGCGGCACGAGCACGCCGAGAAGCACAATGGGCGGTGCTGGCGTACCCGTAGGCGGTCTGCTGCGCAGTCAGGGAACCATGGCTCAGTCCATCAACTACGATGCCCTGAAGCCCGAGTCTACGCAGGCCGCGGCGGGAGCCCAGGCGGTTTCGTCGCATTTCCTTAGTGGGGGTCACAAACTCAACGCCAAGAACAAGGGTACCTCCACGCCGCTTTCCACCACATCGTCCAACCCGGGCCAGCCCCCCGTGCCGCGGCGAACAAACGGGCCCATGCCGTTGCGGATAGGCCCCAACAAGCTGTTCTTTGGCTACGACATCAAACCGCTCAAGACGGACGCGGACAAGGAGGCGGAGAAGGAAAACGCCTCCAGACCCCACTTTGCTGGTCAAGGGCAGACTCTGCGCGGTGGCGCCGTCAAGCGCAAGCCTGAGCAGGAGGACAAGGGCAAGGCCCCGGAGAAGAAACCGAGTGAGGGTTATCGCTTGGATGGACGCAAGGGGTAGTGGCGGATGGAAGTGGAAGTTACGAAGCATACCACGGCGTTCAGGATCGGGTTAAGGCCTGTTGTGTTATTTGGTCAAGACTCAGGTCAATATGACATTCCGTAGCATTTTGCTGCAACAGCTTATGATATGATTTTAAACCCCCTATTGATACTGTATTCCTTTCTCATGTCATGTAATACCCATGCATGCACTCACTCTGATTTCACCCTTGGTCGATCTTTGCGACTACTAGTTAAATTCTCACGGGTAACGGCCGTCAGCAAGTTCAGAAGCTCGTCGGCAAATGACATCACTGCATAACAGGACTTGGCCAGAAGTAGGACGCCCCTAAGGCGCACAACTCCCAAGGAATGGGTTAGTCGCCTGAGCAGAGCCGCATTGTGCTTTAGTTGCTATGCCCATCATAAGCTGCGTCAAGCAAGAGGGCACTGCTCTGGCAACAGTAACACGCTGATCTTCGTGCCTGAGAGCCAGATTTCTAGCAGCCTGAGGGCTCGCTCTCCATTCCTTTATAAGGCCTTGCAAGTCTCAGCTAATATTCAGTATCAACTTAACTTCATTATCTCGCCAGCTTTCTTCTGCGAAAGCCAGGTATATCACGAATCCCACCTATCATTCCGGATTGCCTCTGGATCACATTCCGCACCCCCCTTTCCCTCTACATCCATCATACTATCCTCGCCATCAAGTCTTCAAGATGCCAGGAAAGGGCAAGCCAGCCGGCAAAGGTAAGGGCAAGGCGGTCGAGGAAGGTAGAGACAAAACGGTCCACGGAGGTAAAGGCAAGACAGACCAGGGAGGCAAGACGGTGTCCGGAGGCAACAGCACCGAAACCACCCACGTCGTCCGCAAACCTCAGGCCAAATGGAATGATGACGCAAAGCGACATCTCCTCGGCATCATATCCCAACACGGCAAGTTCAGCATTCGTATTACCAATTGGGAAGATGTCTACCAACTGTTATACCAAGTCATGGGCAACAGTACGCCCTCATACAACACGTGCCAGTGAGTACTGTACTTCATGACTTGTTTGCTTGGCTCTACTCCCGGGTACGATGAGTTGAATCAAGCTCCTCATCACTACATATGGTCAACAAACATATATAGTGAATGAGGAATGGACTGCTAACAACCCACAACTATTTATAGGTCTCGCTGGTCCCAAGATCTTAAAAAGGATTTCGAGGTCCTCAGGAAAGATCTGGCCCAAGGCGTAGACAGTAAAGCTCCACAGCATTTACTCCTCCCTGATGCACCCGGACATTCGCCCGCCCCTGCTGCCGCTCTGTTGAAGGACATCCCCTATGCCGGGAGTTCGCGACACCGCCATGCGAGCCCCGAGAGCCCCTACCCAGACGCAGACCCAGAAGCAGACCCCGCCCCTCCTAGCAGAAGCCACAGAGAGCAACATACCGCTTCTTCATCGAATACTGTACCTCTTCTGGTGCCTTCCCCTCCCGGGCAGCCCACACCCGACCAGCACGAGAACGCACCCCACCGTATCATTCACATGTATGACGTGTTTGGCAATGAAACCCGCAAGTTCGTCTTACCGGATGAGGTTCGGCGCATTGAGATCAAGGACACGTTTTCCATCAATCTACCTCTTCTCTACCCTATCGACCCGGAGATCCTCCGCATGGAGCAACGCCAACACCATTACACACCGGCCGATTATGAGGACAGCCCACCATTTCTCTACGCACATGTGCTGGACATTGATCAGTACATCGAAGCTGGGGCCTTTGGTACACCTAGCAAAGCGAAACAGCCTGAGTAGGGCCTATCACCACTTGAGCGATACGTGAAAGGCTTGCCGCCTTGTTGATGACATGACTCTGACTATCAACCCCTTGCCTGCGTTTCACCTACTATCTACACATCATCACCATACTTACGCCTAGGTCGTCACATTGGCCCCCGCTGTTGAGCCCAGCAGCCATTGGATATGCATTAAATGGTCAGATAGGACTCTTCTTGATCTGAACTTATGCCATGAGTCTACCTTAATCTCAACCTTGAGGTAGGAGTTTAGACTGGGTACCACGATTCGAGCCTATGCTTTGAGACACGTTTATGCTGTCTGGAGTACATATGCTGAATATGTAGCGCACTGAATGTATCAACCAGAGCCTCTCATATCTCCAGTGAAGAGGCAAGCTCAGGAATGACAGTGGAAAACTATCAGGGGATATTACAGGCATAGTCAAGGAATGAATTAAATCTTGACCCCTACATTATGACATGTGACTGAGAGCTACTGGAGAGATCAGCGGATGGAACCGCTGGAATTTGAGAAATCATCTGACGGACAAGTTTCAATGCCATCACAGTTATAGCTCAACGTCCGCATATTAGCCCAGTATCTCATCACTTAATTCTTCATTGAATACAAAATTCATACTCTTGTAAAATCATAGCAAAAGCCTGATAAAACCCTGTGTACTTCGAACTTAGTGAATGCCGATACAGCGCGGGATAGGCGCTGTTTTGGCATCATCATGTCCATTACAGAAACAAAATCTCAAGTATCAACGGATGTTGAACATCCCAAATAACTAGTAATTTGCCCGGGTTTGAAAAGCAATCGTTACAATTTCACGTCAGAGGTCACGATGAGTAACGCAGCAGTCTGTGCTATCTAATGAAGTTTTCCTGATAAACTACCATGATGTCTATGTACCATCGAAATTCACCTAGATTACTGTGATCTATGTGATGCTGATGGCAAAAAAATGGCATCTATCATATGCTGGGGTGAAAAGGGGCAAGATCGTGCTAGCAGGGGATCTCGAGTAATGAAGTACTGAGGATCAGCCCGCGTGCTGGCCAGATGTGCCGTGGTGACAAAGGGGAAAAAACAAATGAATGCGTGAAGTTCATCAATCATGAATCATGATCTCATGCAAGGGAAAGTCAGGTCCGTATGTCGGATGTGTCCTTCGCTGCAAGTGAAGACCCAAGCTCAAGCCAAGTCCATCCATATTTCCATTCTCTTATCATCCATGTTCCACCGTAAAGAGAGAAATAAGACAAAATGCGATATCTCTTCTTTCCCTGTACCGTCCTACTAGAGGCTTGAAGCTCATAGCCGATGAGCGAAGCTAACAAAGTCAACATGCCCGTCGAGAGCCCAAGAAGGTAGGCAGTCCAATTTGATGATAGAAGGCGTCGAGGATATGATGAATGGACAATGTCGAAGGAGTTCAGGCTTCGTCGACCTCCCACCACATGGGGGCCTTGGCAGTGGCAGCTTCACCATTGATCTGGGCCTCGACGCTGTCCGAGAAGGCGGGGTCCGGGGCCTCGGTGCGAGCACGCGACTGGCTATCCACGGAGGAGTAGACAGGAGCTGCGCCGTTGTCGTGGTCAGCGGTGTCGGCGGTGCTGTGGTTGCTCTGGTTGGGAAGAGTGGGCTGGGCAGGACCGCGAGTGTAGCCATGGGCGGGCTGGTAAGCAGTAGCAGCCGGGGCCAAGAAGTTGCCGCTGGCGAAGGGAGGGACCCATTCGGGGTTAGGAGCCAGAGTGGTGGCACGACCATAGCCCGAGAAGGGGTGGGCGGTAGCGAGACCATCGGCGTGACCATTCTCATGGGCGGCCCAGTTGGCGTGGGGCGGAATACCGCTACCGGACGTTAGATACAATTCCACGACACAGTAATATGATTGTGAAGAAGTCCCCATTTTAGGCTCGGAAAAAAGGCAATTACTTACTAGGACATAGCACCGGTCATACCAGAGTTGACAGGAGAGTTGGCAGCGGTGGCGGGAGCAGCACGCTCCTTGTCGTCGGCATCAGCGACACCCTCACGCTTGGCATTGGCTGTGGCGCGGGACTTGCGGGCCTTCTTGGCCGGGGGAGGGGCCGTGTCGCTGTCATTGTCAACATCAGCACAATCATCAGAGGGGGCATCATCAGACTCGGCGTTGCCCTTCTTGGAGCCTTGCTTGGAAGCGGCAGCGCCTCTCTTCTTGTAGGGGCCGCGCTTGGCACGACGACCACCGCTGGCAGGGGATCGACCAGCGCCAGCGTTGCCACTGGCAGCATAAGCCTCCTCCTGCATGGCCATCTCGTAGGCGGTGCGGCTGGTGTCAAGCTTCTCAACAGTCTTGCCGGTCTTGATATCATCCTTCTTGCGAAGCTTCATGAGATGCTGTCTATAAATGAGACGAGGGAGTCAGTAAATGTTTATTCAATAGTAGGTATCTTGAAGAAGAAATTTGAGAATAAAATGCATGGCTCTGGCTTCGGCCGCGTATCAGTGACGTGGCTGTGCTGATGCGTAGCATCAACCTGCAAATATGAGCTGTGCTGCGCTGCTTGGGTGGGAGATAAGTAAGTGAGTAGGCAAGTATTTACTGGGCAGCATTGGCATTGAAGGGATAACCCTTCGCAGAGGTGTCCTCGATGATAGCAATCCACTGCTCTTGGGAGGGATTGGCATGGCGAACGATGCTTAGAAGCAAATCGGTTCGGGCGGCCTCGCTCCAGTTGAAACGAGCGACCTTGCCTTGACCAACCATTGTGAAGGTGATGAGTGGGCAATGAGAGAAGTGTGACTTGTTGATGAAAGGAATGAGGTGCGAGAAAAGAAGAATGTCCGGGAAGGAAAAAGGACTTTTGGGCGGTTGTCGAAGAAACGTTGGCGGGAAGTGGGTTGAGTGTGAATGATAAAGAGGGTGTGAAGGTGAAAGATGAAACCCGAAACAAGAACCTCGATTGTCAAATGAAGAATGGACCTTGTTTCTTGAGAGTGGAGGTGAGTAGTAGGAGGTGGGAGGTTGTGGGAAGAAAATTGAGGTAAGAATGGCTTTTATAGAGGTGAACAACCTGATACCAGAAAAAAAGCGGAGCGGGTGTCGACGTTCAGGAAGGAACAGTGAATGCAGCTGGTGGAAAAGAACCGATAAATGGAAACGTGAGGTGGGCGCAACAAAGCTTCCAGTGCTTAGGCCGAACATCCAGATGGCGTGCTGTGTAGGATAGGCAAGACCCGTGATAATATAGGAGACGAACCTCATGGCACTCGACGTGAAAGAATGGCCCATTTCCTTCACGATGTCATGGATGGCATCGTACTGGGCCTTGGTCGGATCGAAGTAAGTAACCATTGCAATGAGGATATCCTGGTGCTTGGAAGCATCCCAATGCATGTAGGTTCTAGTCTTTCTTTTGGGCGTGTAGTTGGACATGATGGCGGCTTCGGACGAGAGATTCGGACGGGATTCGTCTAATAATAGAGTGAGTATCAGCCAACGAGAAGACCGGACGAAAGGTATTGATGAAAGGTATTGGACGAAAGGGGTAAGTAAAAAGATGTGGGGCGATAGGGGTGAGTGAAAGGTATGGGACGATAGGCGAGGGTAAAGGGTATTAGACGAGGGAATGTGGTTGCTTCTTCGCAAGTTTGAATGTTTATCAAATTTCGCAGAAGGCGCAGCGTAAATGTGAACTTACCTGACAGAACGAAGAAGGTACAATCGGAACCCCATCACCAACCATCCTTCCGCGTTGGTTACACTCGAGAATATCCTCGGCCGCGTACGCGTCCAAGATACACCACAGCCCTTCTCAGAAGGTGCAGCGTAAATTTGACCTCGCTCAACTGAATGATCAGAATCCAGCCGTATATGGTTGTCTACCATTTCGGGGTGCTGGCTACTCTCGGCCATCTGCTCGTTCAAGACACGCCATGGCTCTCACCATAGGCTACAGAAAATGTTCCTGTCCCGCAAGCCCCTTTCGGAAGAAACCCAGTGCTCAGCCACCTGTTGGCGATGTCGATTCTGCAGGTCAGGACACATGGATTGCCTTGCAACCACCTCACGTTCCATTTCTCTTCTTGTGCCGAGTGAATAGAGAAGAATTGCCAGGTTCTCAGATGGCAGAAAAGAGCGGAGCAACAGTCATCATCGGCAAATCCCAGCGAGTTGTTGTCGTCAAGCATGAGCAGCAGCAGCCAGCAGCACAGCCATGTCCAATTGTCGCGTCAATGCAAAGAAGAATAAAGAGATAAACCACATACCTGACAGCCTCCCAAGTGGCATCATAGCCGGCATCTTTCATGTGGCCCTCGATGGATTCCTTCTGGGCCAAAGTAGCCGTCTTCAAGAGGGTCTTCCCCAAGGCGTTGAGGAGAGCCTCGGTCTTCTCCGGAGTCCAGCGGCTATTAGGTGCCATGGTAAATATGGGTGGTGTCTTTTGTGAGCGTTATTAAACTTGTGTGGATGAAGAGCGGTTGGGATAACGTGAAAACGAGTTGTTCGTGTGATTTTTGTTGGTGAAGGGAAGATCACGTGTAAAGAGGTTGGCAGTTGCTGATTCTGTCAACAACAAATGGATGGTGGTGAGGGTTCTCCGGTGGGAGGCCAGAACAAATGGACAAATAGATAATTACAGTGAGGTAGGTGGTTGCTCCGTAAAGTTGCCCCGTAAAGTTGCCCCGTAAAATCATTATCGAATGTGGCCGGGCAAGAGATTTTATAAGAAGAATCTAGGTAGGTACACTACCCACTCACGATACCTTCATGATGACCCTGCCCCGCTTATATACATTGGATCCGCAACTACTTGTCCGTCAACGAATTGTTGCCTTCAAGTCAGGGTTTCACAGAGCCTTCTCAACCATACCAGGCCTACAGCGCTGCTATCCACTAGAACGACGGGGCTTACAACATGAACGAGCTTTACATCAACATGGTTACATGTGCAGTAAGAGATGATGGTAATGTGAGCCTAGGCACTATGGTGATTGATAGCGGTACAGACCAGTATTCGGTGGATGTCGCTCATCAAACGCAATGTAGACGCAAGAGAGATTGGAATACATCAATTCAGCCAAGACCTGCACACACTAGCTCCTTCCCTCGTCCATGCCAGCTCCCTATGTATAACCACGGGTTAATTGACGCGAGTAATCCTTGACTGTACGACTACGAGCGCGTATATCTGAAAGGTCAGGTGGCAACGTGAACGAGAAATCTCACACAGAGACCGCTTAGTTTCAATGGCCTTCAACGACCCTTCTCTCACCCAGAAGAATAAGACCCAAGCTGATGTTTCGAGCCAGATAAACACAGCGACCTCATTGACGGGTAGATGTGGAGGGCTTCGGCTAGACTCGATGGATAAACCAGATCGGACCAGCCGAGGAAGCCAACTGATAAGAAACGAAAGCTTGGAAACTGCCATTCCCTTACAGATGGCTATACTCTTCTGTTCAGTCGGCAATGTTGGTTGATCTGAGCTGTCTCGAAGCAATTATACCCTTAGTTGTAGAGGTAATGTGCGGATCATGCCATCTGGCCAAGTAGCCATACCCTGAGTATGTACTCTCCTGTTATGTAGTTTGGGCAACAGTACAGGAAGCAAAATACTGTGTGCTGGATGCATCGAAAAGGGAACAGTATTGAAAGCGGAGACATTGAGAGAGGAAAAGCATCGAAAAGGTGTATTGGGAATGGAATTATGTCAAAAGCGAAAGGAGGTCAGAAGGAGCTACCAAAGGGATGAGTGACGAGTATGTTCGAGAGCCGGTTGGGGGACCTAGGCAGAAAAGGAAAAGTAGAGATATTGTAAGAAGCTTATGGGAGTTGGTTGAGACTTCACACAGAAGAGCAAGGTGCTTTCAGTGAAACAAATAGGGCTGCCGACCGAGGTGAACAAAGGCAAGTATCAGCAAGTTGAAATGAAATGGAAGCTGCAATTGGAGAACTTGATAAAAAATGAATTGAAGAGCCTCATAATATATTGGATGTTGAGAATTCAACGCAATGATACTACGGCATATTCATTTACGGCCGTTCTGCTGCCACCTAACTCCAAACGTTCCCAAGTTCAATGAAAAAAGAATCGCTGCGTAATATGTAACTGACTCATTTCGAGCTCATCTTACGGCTTGAAGGCTCAGGTGAGTTCATAAAAACATTCGCAAGATCGATAACGAAAACGACCGAGATCAGTTTGATAGGTCATCATCCGCAAGATCCGACAACACCTTCAGTGCCTGTAGATCATCTCACCGGTATTGGCTCTGCAGCCAACAGTCGCAGATACTGTCAGGCCTCGTCAAAATATCTGGGCGATTGTTAGTGATTTGAGCTGGAGGACGCGGTGGAATCGGTGTTGGGAGGAGGTAACTTACTCCGGCGGGCCATAATGGTCTACATGACTCGAGTTGCCGTGTTCAGCGAGTGCTAGAACAGCGGCATCTTCGATCTGGTCGGATGCATCGTTGTCGAGTCTCTGTCGCTTGGCCAGGTGGTGGTCCTCCAAGTCCTCTTCTTCTTCCTCTGCCGCGAGGGATACTGAATTGGACTCTGGGTCTGGGTCACGAGTTTGATCTGACAGCGGTTCCGACTTGGTGGCCTCCATCAAGTTTGCGACCGAGTTTGGTACAGGGCTTGGCAGTGTAACCGAAAGTGCAGTAGGCGTTGCCTGGGCAGGCACTGATTGCAACTCATGTCGTGGCGTTACTTGTGCAGTCGGAGACATTTGGGATGGTTCGTCTTGAGGAGGCAGCCCATCGTGTAGCAGCCCGTCTTGGGCTAACAAGTCATCTGAAGCCGGATCCATTTCTTCGGGCGGGGCTGCGATGGACTTCCTTGGCCGGCCGCGACCAGGCCCCGGGCGGCGGGTGATGGGGTTCATCGTTGGGTCCACCCTCCGCTGGCTGTCGGAGAAGGAGCCATTGGTTTCCAGCTTGTGCTGGGTCCGACGCAGGCCCTGGAAGTGTTGCCTGTTGGCCTGTCAGCTCTCAAAACATAAGTCAATTGAAAAATCGCTCATGTCCATAGTAAATCGCGATTCAATCGATACGCCTCACTGAAAGCGGGGTCCTTCATATTGAGTTGAGGGAAGAGAAACATGACTCCAGTTTGACGGCGATAATCAATTGGGACAACAGTTAAATGACATATCACAGGCGTAGGACCAGATTGGAGCTATGGGAAGGAGCCGCCAAGAAGCGCTGGCGAGCGGACGAATAGGGGAAAAAAGGACACCGGTAGCGCCCATATTGAAATAGAGGTAGATAGGACAAGACACAGAGTCATGATAGTGATGCTAACATACCGGCACCCTTCATTCGTAAAGCCGTAGCCCATGGTGCGCATATGGCCGCCAATGGTGGTCCATTCCGCACCGCTGATGACGCCAATGTTTTTGACGGACAGGATAGTGAAGAATAGATCCTTGTCGGCCCTGTCGTTCCAGCTCTTGTTCATCTTGGAGGCCGTCTCGTCCTAACTTTTGAGCCGTCCCGACGAGGTTCCAGACTAACAACGGGGAAGAAAGTGGAGAGTTCAGGCAAATGTAAGGTACCCGACCGTAAGACGTAAGAGCAGGACGGCAGAGAAGCAGAAAGTACCCCTCTGACTGGGGTCGTTTGCTGCACGTGCAAGACAGGAAAAGAACAGACCAGCAGGAATTGGATAATAATACGAGCTTCTGAATGGAGAACGGCGACTAGAAAGGAACATGGACGGTGTCTTTTTGGTGGCTCTGGAGCTTTGGTTGGAGCTCGGAGCGGAGCTTACAATTGAGCTTGGAGCTTTTCGGAGATGTGGTGTGAGAAGCTTCGATGTGCTGCAGACGGGAATACCTATGCACACTGGGCTGGCTGCTGCAGTTGGCACTGCAAAAGGCGATATGGCCCGGACTCACCACCTCTTTTACTGCTTCGACGCTCTGGACTCACGTGATGGTGCTACATTGATCTATGCAACTTTACCGATCGCTTGCAGCGGATATTTTCAATTGTGATCAAATATAGCATCCAACAGACCAGGTCGCTCAATTCTACTGAGTTCCATCAATGCTACACTTTCCTTGAAATATCTTTTGCGCCATCAAGAAAATTCTGTTCAGCCCAGTCACAACTGCTCTGATCTGCGGCAGCAATGTGAGAGCTCAGAAAGCCACCCAAGCCAGGGTCCGACAGTAGCAAATGGTGGAGCGTGGGAGAAGCACTAAAAACTTACCTAAGGTACCCAATCATTGCCGATCTCAACCCTCCCCGAGAGTGAGCCCGTTTGCCAGTCTGCCCGTCTTTCAGCGCCCCCAAGAGCTAAGGCCCCGAAAAGAAAACCACTAAAAGGTCTGGCGAAACGTCACGTGTTTTGGTGTCTGCGACGTGACAATCTTAGGGAAACATTGCTCCACCGGGCGACGCGTCCCAACCACCTCGTCATTTCTTTTTCTTATTTGCTTCTTGTATCGCACCCCCTCCCTGCCGGTGCCGATTCCAAACCGCTTCAAGATTTCACCTGCATATAAACCGCCCGCTTATCCGAGGTAGTGTCTTGTCTCATGCTGCATGCCGAAAATGTTTGCGTTTGCCGTTTTCACGCAGTCCCTTACAATTGCGCAGGCGACATGTTCAGGCTCCCTCTACGTACCAACCGACACATTTGTATTCACAGGGCATGTAGAGTTTTCGGTAGATGCCAGCGCATCGAATCCTTCAGTATTGCCAACTCGTTCGAGCCATTCAGTCATGATCGTTGAGGCATGTTCGTCATTCAAGTGTGGCAATTTTTCGGTCAATGAGATACCGTTGTCAGTCCTCTCGCGCAAAGTGACCATGTCAGTGTTCGCCCCGGATGTCAAACGAGGCAAGCCATCAACCGGGGAAGTAAGCCCGCGCAGCCCGTCAAACTGATATTGGGTGACTTTCTCAGGCCCAGCCCCCCTCTTTTCCGCATTGGATGACTCGAGTGACTCACTCTATTGTTTCACTGTCCCCCCACTGCCATTCCTCGGTCTAGGGCCCTAGGTAAGACCAGGACAGAGCTGAAGGATGTGCCTGGATCTGCGAGTCCGATCCGTCGATATCTCAGTCGTCTCTCTGGCCCACCTAGCCACCAAGGTGATAGCGGCGTCGCCTGCAGCAGGATCATGCAGTCGTCCCTGTGCAATTGGCAAATCAATTGATTGAACTCAGTCAACAAGTCGAAGGAGCGGTGGCAAGCAGACTCCAGACTCGCACGCACAGGCTCGTCATGGCAGGGAAGGTAGTTCCGGAATGAGTTTCTGGTGGTATCAATTGCGAGATGCTCATTTGCCAGCGCCCATTGACCGAGCTTGGTTCGCCTGTCGTACTACCGTCGCTGCAGGGATCAGACCCCTCTTAGCCCTCTACGGCCCTCTAGCCCTCCAGAAAGAAGAAAAACCACTTTACGCCAAGTACGCGCGACCCACCGCGTAAAGTGGTTTTCGCCCATCTCACCCCCTCGCTTCGCGTCTGATTTTCCACACCATTCAACAAATGATGCAACACTATTTGATTACTTTCCTGCAGATGGAGTTGCTAGGCAACCTATCCAAGGCAACCATGCCTCAACCATGCCTCAACCATGCCTCCTTTGACTCAGTCTATCTCCTTCTGGATGCAAGTGCTTGTTTGGTCATAAAAGGTCATGCGAGCGCCATTCCCCCGTCCATCTATGCAAGCACTTAAAGGGCCCCATCCCCTTGAGTCTAGCATCCATCGCCTTATCGCGCCCAATACCGGCTCTTGTCAGCCAACCCAGAGTCCAGCGCCTTTCCTTGGAATTGCAAGTCCAAAGGCCTTTTCTTCTGCACCTTCTTTTCTTCCTCTCTCTGTACTCTTACTTCACTGCCATTCCTTGTAAGCTACCAACTAGAGGCCTTGTTGTCTAGTGACAATACCACTTTCAGCCGGCATTAGTCTCCTCCCTGTAAGAATCATTGGGTCTCGCCCCACTGGGTATAGTTGGTTCCGACGGCCTTGACGTGACCTCCAGAGTTCATCGGCCAAGCCCTTCTGGATTGATCTAAGGCCTATTACATATATGGACATTGCCCTCCTCACCAATTTTCACACACAAGCTGTTCTGAAGCTCAGCTCACTTCACTTAATCACCTCTACACTCTGGATCTGATATCCACCTTGGCTACGCACCAGTTGCCTCTGCTCTTCACTGGTCTTGGGTATCTCATCCAGTCGAGCCTTTCGCCTGCTTCCCTGCTCAGTGCCACCAACACTCGGTTGATACTCCAACTTGAAGCCACGCAGGCGAATACTTACTGAGTTCTGGCCATCATGTCGAACAACGACAATGCTATGACCCGCTTCCTGTTCGCTATCTTGAAGCAAAAGAACCTGAAAGATGTGAGTACCTCTCAAGTCAGCTTTTCCTAGCTCTGTTCGATACTAATAGCCGACTCAGATCGACTGGAATGCTGTGGCACGAGATCCGATCCTTTCTCAAGAAATAACCAACGGTCACGCCGCACGAATGAGATACTCGCGGTTCCGCCAAGCCATGTTGGGACTCGAGCCCAAACCGAGAAACAAAGTGGTGGCCGAGAAGGACAAGCATCGCATCACAAAGTCCAAGAAGGCACCCAAAACGAAAAGAGAGGAGATCATCAAATCCGAGTCAGCAGTTACGAAATCCAATGCCACTGGCCCATCCGAGCCGCCCACACCAAGGATCAAACAGGAGATGGCACCGAGTCCGTTCGATAGTCGCCTCACTCCAGGCCCAGTATCTGCGGCCTCAAGTCCAGCTATGCCACATGTCATTCAGCCACGGCTTCTCACCCCTTGCAGTGACACAGATGGTTTCTCCACCACACAAGGGTTGACTCCAAGCCCAGCGCCCGACATGTTTACCTCGCAACCGCCCTTCGACTTCGCTACCTCACACTACGGCCATGAAACTACTGCATGGCCTGCAGGTCCCATGTTCCCATCCTTCCACACTACGTTCGAGTTTGACCCTATCAACCTCACCTGTGGATACTCTCATACGCACCCTCATGGTGAAGCACCCAACCACTCCCATGAGCCGGCTGAAAATGAAGAGGGCATGATGGGTGTGAAGCACGAGATCTGGGATGATAATCGTGCTTGAGTTTTACAAACTAATTGACTTATGAGCTGGATCAATCTCGTTATTTGTAGGAAGGGGGATATGGCATGTTATGTTGACGCCTCGGATGGCGAACTGACAACGGGGTTTTTGGATACTGTTTAATGAGATTACGTCTCCTTCTGTTAGACTAGTGGGCATCATTTCGGCGTTTGTTCCGGAGTTTCGGTCCATTCAAGAGGGAGGCCAGAGGCTGTTTGGATCTATGGACACTAGCCACTCACCATCGCCTGTATGAATAGGAATGACTTCACTTGGAGTGCAAAAATGTGTTTGATGAGTTTCCTATAATACCATTTCTTCTTACAACCAATTTGAATGACATAGTTGTGGCGCTTCACAGTCCGTCTTACTATCATCATCATGCGTGACGGATCCGTGCTCAAACCCCTTTCTTACAACGAGTAGACTAGTTATGGTGGAAGAAGGCCATCATTTTGCTTGAAGAAGAAAAATAATGATAATATCCATGTGAAAATGATGGACACTGATCCTTCACAATTTCTCAATAACAAAACTCAACCAGCGATGCTCCTCCTCGTTAAAATAGAGATACCCCCGATCCATCACCTCCTCTTCCTCGACCTTCACGCTCCAGCGAGTCCCCGTAACGTTTCCAACCTCTTCCCACAGCGCCTTGAAGCTGTCCACGTTGTGCAGGAAGTTGGTCCGCACCACGCCGCCCGCTTGGCCCATGGGCCCCTTGACCGGGTACTCTCGGGCCAGCGCCTCGTTCGCGACACCGCCCTGCTTCCCCACGATCATGACGCCCGGCTTGTCCCGCTTCAGGAGGGAGACGATGCGCTGGCAGGCGGCTAGCTGCGTGGGCCGGTCGAAGCAGTGCAGGAACATGGTGGCGTGGATGACGTCGACCGTGCCGTCGAGCCCGGCCGCTGCCAGGACGTTGGCGTCGCTGGTGTCGAGGAAGTCAGCGGCGAAAAGCGACTTTCCCAGGGGCAGGGCGTCGGCGTCCCGGAACAGATAGTGGCCGGACTCAAGGAGCCCGGGGAGCAGGTCGGTCCCCATAACGGACGTCTTCGGGGCGCCGTCGTGGATCAGTTTGCGGATGTCTTGGCCCAGCCCGCAGCCGACCTCGAGATAGCGCGTCCATTCGTCAGACTGGAGGTTGGACAGGATCTCTTGATAAACGGGGAAGTTCGATAGCACGAGCTCTGCGAATAGGAAGGAGCCTACGCACGGGAAAGGCGCCTGGGAGCAAGAGTAAGCAAGCAGAATGTTACCGAGTCCAGCCCGTTAGTATCCACGGTGAAGTGAAGAACGTACGACTCTCCACGCCTTGCTGCGTATGTCGGTGATATGCTTCTCCACGGCCGGATCATCGATGCCGGCATACTCAACCAGGAGTTTCCGCATGACGCGGTTCGTCGGCGGTACATCCACCAAGTACCACGGAACGGATTGGTCGAAGAAGGCTTCCATTTTGCCGAGTTTGGCCCGAAGGAGGTGTCGGAAGAATGCGAGTGCTAAGCAGAATCGATGGGGAACCGAAGGCCCTCAAAGTACGGGGGGAATCAACCCCTTATATACACACCAACACGTAATCCAAGTGGGTTTCCAGTGCTACCACATGACTCTTTCGTGCCCGGGGAATCCTTTTAGCGATCATTTCATAGTAAAGGCACCCGAAAGATGCCCTCGGCACGCACTGTGCGATCAATTAGCATTTCATATTTGTATAGTAATGCAGGATGTCCAAAATCGTATCTCCCGCGCTCAATAGGGGGCGGACCAAAATCATAGCTCTAATACGTAAATATGCCGGGTATCAAATGCCTTCCAGTGCCCAGGTAATACAAGGGCACTCTCTCGTCCTGATGGTGGTTCTATCTACTCTTCTGCCTTCTCTTCTTTGGTGAACCGCGTCAACCGACTGTCATTCGCGATGTCCCTGCTGAGCACTTGGATGCTCTTGTTCCCCATGATGTCCAACACAGCGATCTCGCAGCCACAGTCGCTACCTATGTAGTTCCTGAACTCCATAGCGACCAGGGAGTCCACGCCATACGCATGAATGGGCTTCCCCGCATCAATGTCCTCGAGCGGGATCGTCATGACCCGGCTGAGCCTCTTGACCAGCGCATCCTGGACCAGCTCGGCCGCAGCGTCGAGGCTGTCGGCGAACTTGAGGGCGTTTGACACGGACACGCCACCCTCCTCGCCAGCTCCCGAGCCCGACGCCACATTGCCCGCAGAGCGCAGCTGGGCAAACAGGGGCGTCTTCATGAACGTGGGCTCGGGCAGTCCGCGGGACCGGAAGTCGGCCGACGTCGCGAGACCGACGGCGACCTGGCCCTTGCCCACCTCCGCGGCGCGCTGGCGGTCCAGATGGAACTCGATGAAGCTGAGGAACTCGTCCTCGCGCACGCCGTCGTGGGCGAAGAAGAACATGGGGTTCGCGTTGAGCGTCTCCGCGTTCTCCGCGATGTAGCCGACGCTCAAGATGTTGCCCAGATCGAGACAGCTGGCCGCCATGCCGCGCGAGCGACGGTACGTCGCCAGGGCGTCTTGGAAGGTGTTGCCGGCCGCGTAGTTGGACTGGCCCCGGTTGCCCACGATGCCGCAGATACTCGAGAGCATGACGAAGAAATCGACGTCAGCAGGGACGTGCTTGTGGAGGTTCCAGGTGCCGCGGCACTTGGGCGCGAGGGCGGCTTCCCAGGAGGCGTGGGGCATGAACTCGAAAGCGGAATCTTTCAGCTGCATGGCGCCTTGGATCACACCGGCGATCTTGGGGAAGCCTTCCTTCTCGGCTTCTTGGAGGGCGGTGACTAACTGCGACTCGTCGCTGACGTCGCACTTCAGGGCCTTGGCTCGGACGCCCTTGCTGTTGAGCTCGGAGAGAAGCTCGCGGGCGGCGTCGCTGGCGCCGCCCGATCGGGAGCAGAACAAGATGTTCTTGGCTCCTTGTTGGGGTTCCGCCATCCACTTCGCGATAGATCGGCCCAGACCGCCTAGACCACCAGGTAGGAGGTAGGTGGCATCTGGTCGCAGCTTGGTCGGCGCTGGCGGCTTGGGCACCACTTTGACGACATCATCGGGCGAGGCAGTCAATACAACCTTACCGATATGCTTGCCCTGCTGCAACAGTCGGAACGCCTCCTCAATCTGGCCGAACGTGTACGTCGTCTGCGGCTTGACCGCATGTACCTCACCCTTGGCAAACATGTCGAGGACCTTCGACAGTATGCGCGCTGTCGTCGGCGTGTCCAGCTTCGTAATGGTGTACAGATCACACGCCGCGAACGTGACGCTGCGACTGAAGGGGAACATGTCCAGCTTTCCATTGGCGAAGATGTCGCGCTTCCCGATCTCGACAAAGCGACCGAACGTCGCAATGCAGTTGAACGAAGCCCGCAGCGCCTCGCCCGCGAGCGAGTTGAGGATCACATCGACACCCTTGCCGTTGGTGACGCGCATCACGCCCGCCGCGAAAGAGAGATCGCGGGAGCTGAAGATGTGCTCCTCGGGAATGCCGTACTCGGTCATCAGGAGCTCCTTCTTCTCGAGTGAGGAGATGGTGGCAAATACGGTGGCACCTACGTTGTGCGCGATCTGGATCGCGGCTTGGCCGACACCACCGGCAGCTGCGTGGATCAGTACCGTCTCGCCCTTCTTGAGACGGGCCACCTCAATCAGGCAGTGGTACGCGGTGGAGAAGATGACGGGGATACCAGCGGCTTCCTCGAAGGCCATGCTGTCCGGGATCTTGGCGGCGATCTCGCGCGGGATTCGCGTATGCGTCTGGAAGGTACCGTGCAGTGCCGACAAGACGAGCATTCGGTCGCCAACCTTGACGTCGGTGACGCCAGATCCCACCTTTGTGATCACTCCGGCGCCTTCGTGCCCGAAAGTAGCGGCGGCGACCTCGCCCATGGCTACCATGACATCGCGGAAGTTGAGACCCGTAGCCTTGATCTCGACTTCGATCTGGTCGGCGGGCAGTGGCTCTTGGTAGGCAGGCCAATCCACGAAATGCAAGCGGTCAAGTCGACCAGGGGCAGATGTGCTAAGCATCAAGCTTCGGCTCGGGTCTGCTCCCAGCCGCTGGGGCTTGGGTGCGAGAACGGTCGTCCTCTGGGCGATGAAGTCATTGACAGGTGGGGCTTCAACGAGGCGACTGGTCTGGATCAACCCAGTCGAAGACACGAGGTACTCAGCATGTCTGTCTGCTGGTGAGCACCCGGAAACCCAGTGGTGCCTGTACACAGCGTTGATGTGAGGTATGCTAGTAGCAGTAGAGGGTAGACCTAGAGTTACAAGGTCGGAACCATCAAGGTCTCTCTCCCAGCGAAGCGACCGCATCAGACCCGTCACTAGCGCCATGTCCGGGTTCTCGTACTGATCCGATGTCAACCAGAGCAAGCCGCCCGACGTGGTCATGAGTTGGCGGAGGATCTCAAACTCGTCCGCCGATAGACGCGCAGCAAGGAGAGGGGCGAAGAGCTCTAATGCCACGATGCAGCAAGTGTTCTTGAGCTTATGCTTGGGCAAGTCGGCGAACGATACAATGGTGACGTCTTGAAGACTCTTCTCAATCGCTTTGACCGAGGTGGCTATTTCTTCGGCAAACTTGCGCTCGTCCGGTGTGTAGCGGGTGACGACGAATACTCGGGATACACTGTCGTCTTCGTCTTGGTTGCCGCCCACAGCTTGCAGGTCAGTTCCGGGCTCCGTAGCGACGATCAAGCTCTGCGCATGTAGCCCATCGTTCAAGGAGTCGCTCAACGCCAAGACGTTTGACTGGAAGCCATTTTCCGTGAGCACCTGCGTCCAGGCCTCATTCTTGAGCAAAGGGCCCCAGGGCCGGAAGGACTCAGCAGCCAACCACCACCCAGGAAGCTGTCCAAAGCACAGGGGACCGGCGATGAACTCGGGCTGGGTGATCTCCTGGAGCAGCAGCTTGCCGCCGGGTGCCAGCAGCTTTCGAACATTGGAGAGCGTATTGGTGAGGTCCTTGGTGGCATGCAGGACATTGGCCGCGACGATGATGTCATACGAACTCTCGTCGAAACCTTGTTCCTCGACGTCCTTCTCCACGTCGAGGACGCGGAACTCAATGACACCGCCGTTCTTCCATTTGGCAAACTTCTGCGACGCCTTTTCGAAGAATCCCGCGCTGACGTCTGTGTATGTATACTTGAGAAGTCGCGCGTCGCCACTGCTGCGAGAACCGGTGGGGCAAAGAGCCTCTAGGACGCAGGTGGTCGTGCCGCCCGTACCCGCGCCAATTTCCAGCACACGCAGGTCGGCGCCGCGCTTGTGGCTCAGGATATCCACGTACGAACCCAAAATCGCATGCACCTTGTCGGTACCCAGAATGACTCGGTAGTATTGTTCAAGCAGGTCGTCCATGCCGAACATGAGGTGGAGCGCGTCGGTCTCACCCCGCAATACCGGCACGATGTTGCGCCCCATGCGAACGGTCAACTTGCCTTCGGGTCCGCCCTCGGTCTCGAGCGTATCCAAGAAATTCTCACGAGATGTGGGGTTTGAGCGCATCTCTTTCCACGACGGGTCTTGGTGTATGAGTTGGTCGCTGGCGAACAACTCCGTTTGGCGGCGTAGCCAGGCGAGGTACTTCTTCTGATGAATGGGGAGGGCATCCTCGTCAACAGGCTTCCGCGACAGCTCTTCTACGGCATCTGTGATGAAAAGGGCTGCCGACAGCTGAAGATCATGGAGGCGCTTCAAGTTTGCCTCTTCGGCTGATTTTGTCTCCAATGGCTCGACTGCCTTGCGAAGGAACGTTTCGGACTGGCCCGTCTCCTCAAGGAGGTCGACGTCTGGCTTCCAGTCCAAGTTGAAGCATATTTCTCTCGCGTCGGCATTTCCACTGGCAGACTCTTGGAGTGGGATGGCCTCGAGCCCGCGAAGAACCAATCGCACGGGGTTTTGGTCTACGTTCTTGCTCCAGGCGGTGATGTCTGCGCCAAATCGCTTGTGACTTGCCATCCGGGCTGACGAGTGCACGATGAACTCGGACCCAACCTCAGCCTCCATATCGGCGCTGACCCAGACGCTGCGGATCGCGACCGGTACCATGGGTTCCGTAAGGGGCTTACCCCCCGACGTTGATGAGGCCTGGAAGGCAAAGAGGAACAGGTGGATAAGAGAGTCAAAGACAGGTGGGTGGATCACATGGTCCGATAATGCTTGCGCCGGCATCGTCTTCTCGATGTCAGGTACTCTTAGTGTGCCTAGCGCCTGGCCCGTCGTGCCCGTGATCGTGGAGTCTGCTGTTTGCACCGATGTCAGGTTACGGAACAAGGGGCCGAACACAAGTCCGACTCGCTCCAGGTCTGCGTATTGTCGGTGGATCTCGACGTTCTTATGGTTGCATAGGTTGGTGGCCTCGGTGAGCATCGACTTGTATGAGGCCTCTCGCTTCAGTGCTTCCCGCCCAGCGTCAATCGGACCAGTGGCGATGTGGGCCGACGAAGCCGTCTCCGCGGCAATCTGCCCACGACAGTGCTCGAGCCAGCTGTTGTCATGCGGACTGTACGAGGTAACCTTCCACTCCCACCAGATGTTGCTGTCGGCCTGTGCCGACTCAGCCAGCTTCTTCATGGAGAGCATCACTTCCGTGTCTTCCTCCTCTTGGATCTGGAGTGCTCGCGAGATGCTGATGTCGCGCAGGTTGAACCCCTTGAGCACCTCGCCGTCCTCGGTGTCGTAGAGTTGGCGAAGCCCCTCGATTGCCATAATGAGGTAGGACACACCCGGGACGACGATGCTGCCCGTCACGAGATGGTCCTTCAGCCATGGCAACTCGCTTACGCGCAGGAAGTTGCGCCACTTGGGCTCCTCCCGATTCCAATCAGGAACTACAGTGCCGAGCAGATCGTGTCTCGGGTGCTTGCGGAAGCGCCAGCCCTTGCTCCGACGTGACTCGGACCAGTACTCCTGCGACGAACTGTGATTGAAGGGATAAGGGGGCAGGTCCACTAAAAGGCGAGGTATCAGTGACGACGAGTCTTTGCTGTCTTGTCTGTTGACGGCGATGAGCTGCACGGGGTACCCCTGGGATACGAGCGAAGACATGGCCTCGAGAGTGGTCAAGCAAGCATGATTATTGCGAGTCAACACCGACAGGTACTTCAAGGCCTTCAAGTTAGGATCCGCGGAGATCGTGTCGCGAATGGCGCCTTGCAGGGCGCTATGCGGGCCGAGTTCGACCAAATGTGTGACGGGCAGTTCTGCCCCGCCTCCGAACTTCAGTTGGCGCTTGGTGGTGTTCGACGTGCAGAGCTGGTAGACGGCTTGTTGGAACTTGACGGGCGACACCAGGTTCTGCGTCCAGTATTCCGGCTTGGACATCTCGGCAGTATCGATCGATTGCCCAGTGACCGACGAGAAGACTTGCACGTCTTTGGAGGAGCCTTGCTCCAGTGTGCCCATGAGTGTAGTGTACTCGTCCATAAAGGGACGCATGTGGCTGGAGTGATAGGCCTTGCCCACTTTGAGCTTCCTCGCGAAGACCTTCTTGGCGTCCACAATTTCCTTGAGGGCGTCAATCCTGCTCTCGTCACCCGAGGTGGTAAGACTCTTGGGGGAGTTGTGGCATGCAATGCCCAACTCGCCTCCCTCTCCCATCTTCGTGTTGACCTCCTTGATGAGGGGCTCCATATCAGTCGCGGAATAGCCCACCGCCAACATGGCCCCTTTCACAGGGGTCGGCTTTGAGCTGATGACACCACGGGAGTACGCCACGCGCCAAGCACTCTCGCGGTTGAGAGCACCAGCGGCATATGCGGCCGCGATCTCTCCGCTCGAGTGTCCCACCACGCGCTTCGGTGCCACATTCCAAGTCTCGAGCAAGTCGACGAGGGCGATCTGGAGCACGGAACACAGGGTCTGTGAGAATAAGGGCTCATCGATGCGACTTCCCTCGGCCTCCCGGTGGGCCAGCTCCTCCAAGACGCTGAAGTCGCAGCCCAGGGAGGAGAGATAGGCGTCGGCTTGGGTTACGCTGGCTTGGAACACCGGGTACTGGAGCAGCTCCCTGCCCATGGCAAACCACTGGGCGCCTTGGCCGGTGAAGATGAAAGCCAGGGCTGGAGTAGCGGCAGTACTCACGCGCGATGCTCGCGAAGCAATCGAGGTGTCCTTTAACGAGGCGAGTAGGGAGGCATGAGAGTCGGCGGGGATGGCGATCCGCCAAGAGAGTTGCGTTCGGTGCTGGGATAATGTGTATGCCAAGTTGGAAAGGTATGTGTCGTCTTCGACGATTGACGGGTCGTCCTGTTGTTGCTTCTCGAGGTGGTCCACATACGTGGATAGAATACGCTTGATGCCACCTTCGTCATTGGCGGAGAAGAGGAAGACTTTATGACCATGCGGTATAGCTTGGTGCGTCGTCTCACCGTTGGTGATGCATGGCTCCGTCTGCGATAGTGACGAGGGCGCGTTCTTTGTCATATGAGCCCCTTTTAGTGATCTGCGCTTCAAGTAGCTTGCAGCATCATCCAGAACAGCGTGCGCATTCGTGCCACCAAATCCAAAGCTGTTGATGCTGGCTCTCCGTAAACCGTCCGCGCCGAGAAAGGGGGTGGGCTCCAGCGGCAGACGTATACCCCACTTGTCGATGGGTATACGGGGGTTGCACTTCTCGAAGTTCACATTTGGTGGTATGATACCTTGTTCCAGTGACAGAACGGTCTTGATGATGGCGGCAACTCCAGAGGCACCCTCGAGATGGCCATGATTCGTCTTGCCAGCGCCAACGTAAAGTGGGGGTTTTGCTGTCGCCCCGGGAGTCTTGACCCGCCGAAATGTTGATGCAATAGCACCAGCTTCCAGGGGATCTCCCGCTGCCGTTCCAGTGGCATGTGCCTCAACCAAGCCCGTCTCGTCGAGGTTCAACTTATAGTTGGCATATACCTCGCGCATCAGCGCCTCCTGGGCCACTTTGTTGGGGAGCGTCATGGCCCCTGTGCCCTGCCCATCCTGACCGATGCCCGTACCGCGGACAATAGCTCGAATGGCGTTGCCGTCCCGCAGCGCAGCCGCCACAGGCTTCAAGATTACCGTGCCAACACCTTCGCCTCGAGAGTAGCCGTTGGCTCGGCTGTCAAATGAGAAGCACCGCCCGTCTGGGGACAAGAAGCCCAAATTGGACATGCGGTACATGGTCTCTGGCGACTCGATGATGTTGACTCCAGTGATGATGGACATCTCACACCCGCCGTTCCGCAGATCCTGGCAGCCGAGTGCGAACGCTACTAGACTGCTTGAGCATGCGGTGTCTAGCGTCAAGCTGGTACCCTTTAAATCGTAAAAGTAGCTGATGCGGTTGGAGATGATGGAGCTACTCGTTCCAGTGGGCTTGAACTTGAGTAAGACGTCTGGGTCTTCGTTCATGATAGCCCTGGAGTCGTCTGTGAAGGCGCCCGCATACACACTTGTCCGGCTGCCTTTGACTTCATCTAGACGGAGTCCTGCGTTCTCTAAGGCCTCATATACATTCTCCACTGACCTCGGTCTTAGTCATTGTCTCAGGGCTTCAAGATTTGCAGGGGGTTCAAAGAGTAGTTTCACTCACAAACAATACGCTGCTGTAGGTCCAACGACATGGCTTCAGTGCGGGTGATGTTGAAGAAAGGCGCATCAAACTGCTTGCCATTCTCCGGGCCATCTTCTAAGAAATGCCCCCCTTTCACCCAGTTGCTTCCTCCGTGCTCACTGGAAGGGTGGTAATGTGCTGAGGCATTCCATTTTGAAGCGGGGATTGGGGACCAAGCTGACCGTCCATTGACAAAGATATCCCAAAGCTTGGATGGTGTCGTAGCTCCGCCGGGAAATCGACAGCCCAGACCAATGATGGCAATATCATCTGGGCTCGCGGCGGCCAAATCCGCATCTGATAGAGACATAGTGATTTTCACGATACTGCCTGCTTCTTTAAAAAGGGGGTATTGCGAAAATGGTATAAGTTGGGTGGTCAAATAGCAGGACTCAATTTGTAGGGGATATCATGTAAATGTAAGAAGTAAAAGGCGTTGCCTGATCGAACAGACTGACCAAGCGAGAGGAAAGTTATTTGATGGCCGTCGTATGGCTGCTGAGAAATCCTTCTTAAGCTGGCACTGGAAGAGACCTCAGGGGATGGCAGCGATGTGCTTGCGACGAACTCAACTAGTCGCGACTATGATCTTCCAAGTGATTAAGAAGACTGCTACCCCTTCGCCTCGTGGTGGTAACTCACGTTAGCTAGTGGATGTCGCCGCATCACTGGTCTGTTAGTTAGTAGCATACTCGATCACCTATCACACACTGTACAGTGCGACATCTTCATCTCAAGCCCTGAATAGACCAGGTGGGTCGTACGATACCGGATTCTCACCGCTTACCATCTGTAAGGGCCATATTTTCCAGAATGCTTACCACGTGGATCAAAGTGCTATCGACAGTGGGTTGGACCCGCCCGGCTGGTGAGACGAAAGACCTAGACCACCGCGCGACTAAGGGAAGCAATCATCGAAACTTGGCAGCCCTGGCGGGAAACAATGAGTGCGGGGGACAACCTCGTTCCCCTCTCGTGATGGCCATAGGTGGAAATAATACCAGGGGAGGACTCCAGAGAAAATATTTACATCCACTATCTCCATGGGGGACGAACCCCTGATGCTTGGAAAAGCGCGCGAGTCATTCCGCCCCAGGTGGGTCGACCACCCCGGGAGCTGACCATTGTGGGGCGGTATTTTTGAGACTCCTGCGTTTATCGGAGATGTTTCAAGAATATTGAAGAGCTCGCTGTCTATAGCCTTGACTGTGACCACCCTGCGACGGCGGGCGGGCCTTCTGCAATGCGCGGGGGTGGGGGTGGGTTTCGGCGCCGAGGGCGATGCTGATCATAGATCAGCCACGTATACGAGGAGATTGGGATGCTGGAGAAACCCGCGACCTCATGGAGAGTGGCCCCATACTTAGACGCCGACATGGTAAAATGCAACAGGGGATGGTGATGGTGGGTAGGGAAGAAAAATCGGGCAGTGATCAGCCGGGCTCGTCTACTTCGTCGGAGCGAGGACTGAAGCTCGAGGTATAGCTAGTTCCAAACGACAACTGTAGAAGACTACATACAGTCTATTTCTCGAGCGTTCCGAGTGGCCAGAGCCGGCGAATCAATCGATCCAAAACGTAAAGATATTATACAGTCATCACAATGAAGGTTCTTTGCTTGCACGGGCGTGGCTCCAACACCGAGGTAAATAAGCCCCTATCTTTTCCAACCTGGCCAAATTTAGTCGTGAGTTTCTAAAGGCCAAGATGCACAGATCTTTCGGATGCAGACTGCTGCCATACGTAGCTTTCTGGAACCAGAATACCATTTCGAGTTTGTCGAAGGCCGCTGGCCACATCTGGAGGGCAACTGGTCTGTCCATACCACAGACTTCTCAAAGTCGAAGGTGAGCACGCATGCATTTGCTGTTACTTGGCTGTCTCCATTCACTAATTCCTTCCAAAAGCTCTATGGATTTTACAACGGCCTAGACATATCTGATATCCTGGCCACTGAAAACGAATTGCGGGAGATTATAGCGGAGCATGGCCCCTTTGACGGTATTCTTGGATACTCGTAAGTTCAGCCAAGGCCGAGTGAGCGAGGATATGCTGACAAAGCGAGTTGCGCAGTCAGGGCGGTACACTAGCAGCACAGCTGGTGATTCGCTACATCGTCGAGAACCCCTTTGCGACGATACAGGAGCTCCCGCTCAAGTTTGCCATCTTCATCAATGGCGCCACTCCACCATGTGTGCTGCCATTAGGAGAACAGGAAGCATACGACTGTGCGCTTGCTGAGTTTGAGGAGGCGGCGCACCTGTTCAAGGTGTTCAAGCCTAATGACATTGACAATGTTACGCGGTTGAGGCCAGCGAAGTTGAGTAACGGCAGGAAAGTACGATAAAATTCCGACTCCATTAAATACTCCTGATGGCCAGTGTACGCTAACGACGGTGGAAGGTTGTCACTGACGGAGTTCACTATATGACCCGTTACAGCCCGGACTGGGACGGTCAGGTCATATCCATCCCAACTCTGCACGTTCGAGGCCGCGGGGATCATAGCGATTATGGGGAAGGACTGCTGGACTTGTGTGACCCCAGCATGGCGGAGGATTTGCTGCACATCTATGGGCATGATTTCCCTCGTGGGTTGGAAATGAGCCGGACCATCGCTCAGCTAATCAGAAAGACTGCAGCAAGGGCATGCTAGATGGACCTTGTGTATCAAGACCCATGAGACAATGCGAATTGTACCTTATCAATAGCCCAATTGCCTGTGCCATTTGAGATCATTTCCAAAACGGGCCACTTCAAGGGTATGTGAGACATACAGATTTCTCCCATCTTCAGAGACCTTAGTCCTCTGCATATGTCCATTTATTCTCATCCCATTTGCGGGGGATGATCCACAACTTGTCCCTACTTCGCTGCCACCGCCTCGCGTCGCTAATCTCCTCATCATCTGTCCACCATTCTGAGTCGCTCGCTTCGTCGACGCTCCCCTCCGGAGAGGTAGTTTCCTCATCTGTGCACCAGTCCGATGCGTCAGCACCCTCGCCTATTTCGCTTGACTCGCTCCTCTCGCTCCTCTCGCTCCCAGAGTGTCTGGAAGTGCTCTCCGTATTCGTTTCCATGGGGTGCATGACTCTCACCCAGATAGATTCTAACAGGTTCCTTAGGTGCATCCGAAGGCATGCGAGCGCGAAAAGCTTCTCAGTAGAATCACATAACTCTTCAGAGCTTAGGACATCTTCCAGGATAAGCTGCTGGCAAGTATCCAACTCCTCCTTGGTCGCATGAATGCATGGCCACGGCGTATTAGAATGATACACCGGGACATGCAAACCAGAGTACAAATCGGGTGAGTGGTTTCCCAGAAACCTCAGGAACAACTTCGTTATCCTCTGGCTGAGGTCTATTTTGATGAACCTTTCGATATTCTCGAAATATCGGTCATGATAAGTATGGGCGATGTGTGTTCCATGCGAAAAAGCGTACCACATACGCACTGGCCAGGGGACGCATATAAGACGCAATAGGGGCTCGCTGGATCCGCGTTTTCGGAAGGCTTCGTTGGTGAGTCGTTGGCGGTCCACATATAGGGACCCAGCAATCTGAAGAAATAATCTCCCGCCACTGTTGGCTAACCCAACGAAGAAGTCGGTTGTCCTGCAGATGGCGCAGAAGTGTTCGATGGCTTTTCCTATTAGGTGAGGGTATGGGGGAACGCTAGGTAGGCGATTCAAAATAAAAGCAAAAGCCGTGGCATTCCGGATTTCTATCAACGTTGGGTGAGATCCGTGGCTTTTCCTAGCTTCTCTATACGATAGAGAAGGCAATAAAGGGTTTTTTCGATCCACGAGAAATCGGACGCATTTCTTTGATGTCCGCGGACAAAACTGAACGGTCTTGACCATCCTACGCACTGACGCGAGGAGTCTGATTCTGAGCTTCAATTGTACATCTCCAACAGGCCTGCCGTAAACCAGGTACTGTACCCGACGTACCATAAGAGGTAATATAGACTGGAAAGGTATCTTGCTCACTCTGGTCAATGCATATTCATACATCTCATAATCGAACACGACCGTCCAGAACGTAAGGCCCTTTACAACCGCAGGGAACCCAAATTCTGTAAGCTCGTCGGTATTTGTCTGCAGGTAGACTTGATACAAGCAGTCCAACGCTCTGGAGACAATGAATGACGATATTGGCCAACCTCCACTCATGGTGGGAATAATGCGACTCAGGCGCTCTCGAGTCATGCTGGAGCTTCTAAAAGTCCCATCTGGTGATGATACAGATGGAGCAAGAGCAAAATGGATGATTGATGCCGCAAGTACTTTCTGTAATGCTACCTCGATTGGCATTTCTGAGAAAACAGACTTTTCAAACGCATCGGCATCGTTCATGAAGTCGTATGCCGAACGATGAATCCAAGCCATCCTTTTCTTGGCATAGAGTAGCTCAATATAAGGCGCAGGGCGGTCTGGGGCCTGACATCGAGGCCAATTCGCGTCTCCGACACGCTGTGCTGGACTATACCACTTGTGAGCATGTGGAGAGAGCCAGTCATTTTCAGGCCTCACATAGGGAGTTTGAATCGATGGCACATCTAACAAGCCCGCACTATACGCCCGGATCTGTGCCTCAGTTTGAAAATAAATTTCCGGGAACTTTGTAATTTCCACGTCGGTGACCTTTATCCCCAATCGTGCCAGACTGATAATCGGTATTAGAAGGAGCTTCTGGCCGAAGTCAAAGAATGTTATTCTTGATGAGAGTTTCATCAGAGACAAATAGAATGCGAGGGACTGCCTCTGTAAGTCATCGATCTGGCCAAGAAAAGACTTGAATATATCCTCTATGCCCGGTGGCACAGAGGCAATGCGTTCAAGTAGGGTTCCCTCGTCTTCGCCAGAGGCAGCGCCTTGTATGACAGCTTGTGTTACCAAAGCGGCATATAGAAAGACACCTTCTGCTTTGGTGGCAATATACCAGCTTGCGCTCTCATCCTGGATGAGGGGAAGGTGTATACTCGCCTGTTCGAGTCGTTGTCTCACAAAAGAATCTATATCGTAAAGGTTGAGGTTTTCCAGGTGCAGCTTTTTGCAGTGTGATAGCTTGCGGATGATTTGGTTCTCGGGTCGACTGGAGACACATACTTTGACGTGGCTATGAACTTGAAGTTCCAGAATGAGGTCCAGCAGCTCGTTATAGTCTCCAATGAACTCATCGATTCCATCGATGAAAATGCTGAACCGCAAATGATCGGTCTCATCGAAAGCCTTGATGATCCCAGCTTTGAGCGCCTGTATTGTCCAGACTGGTATTATGCTGGCATTGGTGGAAAGCGCCGACAAAATCCGAGGTACCAGTCGCCGCTCGAATTGGCAAATTTGATATAGCAAAGATCGCAACAGACCAAGAATGCTCCTCTGCAACTCGGACCCTGCACGCCAGAAGAAGAACTTGAAAATACATAATTGACAATCTCCTTTCCAGCGATCGAGCCCTTGACGGGTGCGAGGGTCCTGTATGATGTGTGCCACGAGGGTAGATTTCCCGCTACCAAGCTTGCCGCAAATCCAGAATGGAGAATTGTCGTTACAGAGCCACTCGTGGAAGCCACCCCCTTGGATGTGTCTGGTTGGTTTCCTGGTTGGTATCCTGGGGCCTAGTTGTTCTTCATCTAGACTATCAGGATTTGTCGGATCAGTATTTGAAGTGTCGGTGTCTAAACAGTCGGTATCTGAGGTGTCGGCATCCGGACTGTCGGTATCGTTGTTATGAAATACCCAGTCAAGAGTGCCAGGCGCAGCATCCTGGATAGAAACTTGACGATCGTACATTTCTCCAAAGGACAAACTTTCGAGGAAATCGTCCTCAAGCTTTTTCTGAAGATCTGATTCATGTATTTCTCTGGCTTTTCTCTCTACATCTCTTAAACGGTCGAGTGCATTAAGATCTGCTCGCGCAATCTTTCGTGTGATGGAGGCCGCGGAGCGCCCGATTTGATTCTGAATCCCAGTCTGGACAAAAGCGATCTCCTTTGATGTTTCTACAGCTCTTCCTGCTGCACGCAATTGTATGCGATCCAAGTCCTGTATGACAGCTTGGATCTTTGCGTCGAGAGACTTGAATTGCGTACTGCTCTTGAGAGAATCTGCATTGACAATGCTCCTATTACAAAGGGTAAGTATGTATAGACCCACTGTTAGTTAGGATCGCACTTACCAAATATCTCGAATGAGCAAAGACTCGAGAACCCTCTCCTCCTCCTTCAAGGATCGCTCGACCTTCTCAATCTTCTTGGCATCCTTCATCACACGGTACAGCCTCCTTGCCGTACTGACATTCTTCCCAGCGCCGCGAACATGCTGTAAGAGATCCAAGACCTCTTTGGTCAATCGATCGCACTTCTTGGCGACTTCGGTGATGCGGCGTGGTACACGGCCCGCCACAGGATGCGTGAGCTCGGAGCTGGACGCCTTGAGCTCCTTAGCGTACTCTTCCAGCTGCCGGTTGTGGTCGGTGGCCGCATCATCGTTGTCGCGGATCTGGTAGCAGAGCTCAATAGCTTTCAGGGCTATGCCTAGAAACTGAGCCGCGGCTGCGGCCACGCCGATGGCCGAGGCGGGGTCCATGAGATCCGTGATTTGATGTTGCAGTGGCTTGTTGTCGCAGTGGGAATGCGAGTCAGTCAGACCGTGGAAACATTTGCAGGTTTTGGGCGGGGTACCCTCGACCCATCTGGCTCCATCGAGGGCACAATAAAATGGGTGACATAAAGTAAGCGAGCAACCAATCAGGAAATGCCAAGAGGCGAAGCGGACTCATCATGGCCCAAAAGGCTCGGGATCAGGCCGATTGCTTACGATTGGCTAATAGTCTTTTGGTAGTGGCCATCCCATGCCCACGAAACGACACAACGAGCTCGGTCATCACTGATCACGCATCATTGATGTTAGCTCTTTGTCCGACGTAGCGGATGCAACCAAGTCATGATGGTCGATGGGCTGGTTATCGACCAGTTGCCATTGCTTCTGGCAGTGGCATTTCTGTTCATCTACATATTGTACCAGCAGATGACCCCAAAGCCAACATCCAGTCTATCCAACGGCATCCCCACTCTCAATGCCCGGAAGGGGGAGCTATTCACCTACCTCAGGGCAGCCTGGCGGAACACTCTTGATCTCAAGTCCGCGCTCGAGCTGCACCAGAATCAGCATCCAGGCCAAGCCGTGCGCGTGCCCATCGTCGGTCCGGGGAAGCTCGTGCTCCTCCCAGCTAGCGAGGCGAAATGGCTCATCGACCAGCCGGAAGATGTGCTGAGCATGCACCAGCAGACGGACTTGCACTTTCAGACTGCGCACAAGACGGTCTACCCGCTACGAAACCAGTCCCATGTGCACCTCGTTACTACCAAGCTCACCAGGCAGGTCGGGAACTTGGTACCGGCGCTGATGGAAGAGCTGGAGATGGCCATGCCCCAAGCTTGGGGCGGCACGACACCCGGCGCGGACGGCTGGCAGGAGGTCGATGTGTTCGATACCCTGCGTGTCGTCATAGGCCAAGTCACGAACCGTGTGTTCCTCGGAGCTCCACTCTGCCGTAACCGTGAGCTGCTCGATGCCGGTATCGCTTATGCACAGGCGATTCCCGTTGCCGCGCAGGTCATCACCCTCTTTCCCAGCTGGATGAGATGGGTCGTAGCTCCACTCATCACGATGCCCAACAGGACGTATGAGAAGGCATGGTTCAAGTTGACACTCTCGGAGGTCGAGGCTCGGATGCGTGACTATAACAAGGAAGGGCAGGAGAAGACGGACTTCTTACAGTGGTCGCTACATCAGGCCAAGGAGACGGGGGATCCCTACATGTGGGAACCCAAGACATTGGCGGCGCGCGTTCTGCTCGTCAACGCGGCTGCGGTTCACACCTCCAGTTTCGCCATCACGCACATCTTGCTGGACCTCGCGGGGTCCGGACAGCAGCGAGGGGCAAAGTACGTCGCCGAGCTTCGGGAGGAGATCAGCCAGGTGCTCGCCGCGCACGGGGGTTGGAGCAAACGGGCTTTGGATGATATGCACAAGCTCGACAGCACGTTCCGAGAGAGCCAGCGTCTGAACACCGTGCTTACTGTCGGGCCCTTGCGTATCGTCAGTGCGCGTGAAGGGGTCACCACGCCTTCAGGGGTGCACGTACCCAAGGGGTATCAAGTTGGAGTACCGGCATATCAGACGCACATGGACCCAGGAATCTGGGGAGATGATGTGATGGAGTTTCGCCCGTTCCGCTTTACTGAGAATGGCAGAAAGACGGACCAGGATGATGTAAACAGTTCATCCAAGTCTCGGCAGCCATGGGTTACCACAAGCCAAGATTATCTGTCTTTCGGGGGTGGAAGGAATAGTTGCCCTGGTAGATTCTTCGCTGCTGCTGAGCTGAAGTTGCTACTTGCGCATATCCTATTGCACTACGATCTAGACTTCCAGGAGAGACGGCCATCCAATCAATGGTTTGGGACAAACCACCTGCCTCCGAAGAAGGCAACAATCAGGATCAAGAAGAGAGATTTCAAAGCGGTGTTTTGAGTATAGCAGCTAGAAAACAATGCATATAGAATCAACCATTCACGAACGCTCAGCCTTTTTTTAGGGGGTCAACAACAAGAGAGAATGACACGAGGGAGCGAGGCATGAACACTGCACTTCATTTTCGACGTTGATTTAAGCAAGTCTCTACTTTGATAAACTTTCGGCAGCAGTTCGTCATCTGAAGACAAAACAGACTTTGTGGCTAAATTTCATGCATCCGTTGAGCTTATCGTGTGTTGGGGGTAAACCCATTTCTCGGGACCTATCTACCCTCGTTGGGCTGACTTGGCATTTGATCGAAGTCGAAGAGAACAAAAGAACAGAATCAAGAGCAGGATAAACCTTTGGTACCGAAAACTTAGATTCCGGGCTGGAAAATGCATGGGACAGACGTGATGGCGATCTTCCCGAAGCTCAAGTCGTGGTTACACCAAAGAAAGGGGTATTATACTCGACGCCGTTGAAACTCTAATAAAGATGCATGCTTCGAAATGCAAGACCCTCGACTGGCCCAGCTGCACGACTCGCCGAAGATGACCCGAAAGAACACCCTGCTGGGCTTGAAAGGCACTACTTGGGCCGACCACGTTGTGCCTGCAGGGATGGGATTAATGCTTGTCCTCGCGTGGAAATCCCAGAACGCAGTCGTGGGTCGATGGCGGAAGATGCCGGGCCTATACGACCCCCGGAATCTGTATATAATTTGAATGAAAGTAACTTGGGGTCCCCGCAGCGGAGGTAGACCGATACGAGTCATGCAAACGTACTTTCGATATCCGTCCGTATACTGAATAAGCTTTTGGCTATTTACCCCTGTATAGGCGCGATGTAACCCAACTACCAAGAAACGGTCCGATTCCCCACGCTGCCAAAGTTCAAAATCCCAGGCAAAACCACCCCGGGAACGTGCGTGCCAACCGAGTCCCAGAAAGCGGGTAATCCCTCTTTCTAGAGTATCACATCGCCAGGTCCCGTAACTAAGTAGGCTAGGCCAAGAAAAAGCTTGGATCCCGCAAAGTCAAAGTCAAGCCTACCACGGGACCAACCGCACCGATACCGGCTGATCGATGGAACAAGCCAAGGCGAGCGCCTCGCGCCACTCGCTCTGGTCGGTGCTCTCGATCTCCTTGAAGCACTGGAGCAGCCGCACGATGGAGTAGCCGGCCTCCGTGAGGGCCAGCTGCTGCCCGATGCAGATGCGCGGCCCGCCGTTGAAGGGCAGGTACTCCCACCCGGGGCGCTTGTCTTCCCAGCGCTCGGGGATGAACTTGTCCGCGTCGGGGCCCCAAATGTCCTTGCGTCGGTGCATGGCGTAGGTGGAGAAGCCGATGTTTTGCCCCTTTTTGACGAAGACGGGGGATTGGCCATCGGGCCCCTGGGATAAGTATGCCTTATTAGAGTCACTGCGTAAATATGAAAGGGGGAGGGAGAATACTTACACCGCCGACCGGGAGTGTCGTGTCGCAAATGGCCTGTCTTCCATTCAAGGGGACAATGGGCCATAGCCGAAGTGCTGTCAAAGACTGTCAGCAATCTTTCTCAGTATACCATGGGAAACTTGGTGCACTTACTCTCGTTCATCACCCACTTCAAGTACTTCATATTCTTGAGCGTCTCAAAAGAGGGATACACCCCATCCAAGTCCCTGACCTCATCCTGCAACTTCCGCAAAACACTCTTATCCTTAGCCACAGCGAAGAGCGTCGCCGCCAGCAGCGTCGAAGTCGAGTCGCGCGCGGGGATGAGCACATTGAGCAGGTGGTCGCGGACTGCGATCGGGTCGTCGACCACCATGGCCAGCTCCTCCAGGAACACGTAGCGGCCGCGCTTGCCCGTCTTCTCCTGGTTTTCGCGCATGCGCATCGCCTTGGCGACGTAGTTGTCGACGAACCGTTGCGTCACGGCGCAGGCGTCCAAGAAATCCTTGCTGATGTTCCAGTCGGCGAGGCGGCCGAGACGGCAGCGGCGCGCCAGCTCCGTCTGGGAGATCTTGAAGGCGGCAGCGAACTGGGCGGATGCCACTTGGCTGTCGGTGTTGGTCAGGGTGTTCAGGGACTCGCCGAACAGCATCTCGCTCGCCGAGTCAAGTGTCTATAATATCGATGCATTAGTTATTGGGAGCTCAAATTTCATCAGAAATAGGGGCTGGCACTTACCATGCATTGGAAGAGCTCCTTCAGCTTCACGGGTGTCTTTCCATCCTTGGGTATCTTTGCCAGCATGTTCTGAAAGTGCACCTCAAATGATTCGAGATCAGCCACCTGGTCTCGAACGAAGTTCGGCCGCACCCTAGAAGAAGATCCTGTCAGCTTTCCATGTCAACAAGTGGTATACCTGGGTCGTACTCACAATGCGCGGGCTTGCTCCCACTTCGCGCCATCGCTGGTAAAGATGCCATGGCCCATAAGGGGCTTGAAGTTGTTGTATCCTGCATGAAGCAAACAGATTAGTCCATGCACAACTTTTAATCTTAGGAAGCATCACTGACGATCGATTCCAACTCCGAAACTTTGGAACTGGGTGGCCAATATGGCCTGGATATTCTTAGGCTCACATGTCCAGTAGAAGTCATCCAGCAGCACCCGGCTCTTGAAGGTGTACGAGTTCTCCTCGAACCTGGTCTTCATATACTCCAAGAGGGTGTGGCTTTTCAATTGCTTCTCGAGCTTGAACAAAATGCCAATGCCCAGAGGATCAAGCCAAGTGATGAGCTTGTCCATAGGGGCGGGCTGGCACCCGTTTGCCAAGCGGAAGTCCCGGTCGTGCCGCCATACCCGGAGCTGCCTGGCGAGCAGGTACAGAACAAAAGCACCAGCTAGGCCAAAAAGGTAAATGTTGGCCATGGTTCAGAATAGTGTAGTGGTTGTTCTGTGCATGGCGATGTCAATGAGGAAACAGGAGAAGCCAGCCTTGTTCTACCACCCATTGTTTGCCCATGATTTTTCAGTTTCCCTATCATTCTGTTCATCGTCCCATATTCTTAGATGCTAATGAGTCGTTGTAGACAGATTTGCTTAGATTGATGGTCACCGTAAATCTACGTGATATCCATCGAGCTGGGGACCCCCAAGCGAACCCACCCACCCCCACATTACCTAGGTACAGGCCCCTTATTCCCTGTCAAACAAAGAACCCCGGACCAGACCCTTGTCCCTCCACCACTGGCAGAAAGCACCCAAATAGAGTTTCCTCAAATCCGTGGGCAAACCCCCTCAATGGACCTTCACTCATGCCATCCTGTGTTTGAAAGTCGGTGAATGCAGCAGGGCATAGGGTTCTAGACATCCCGACCGGCCGACTCCGATGAAGTATTGAGACACAGTGCGAGGTATCTGATGGTCTAGGTGAACTCTAATCCGCAGCCAGAAGCGCAAACTCCGCTACCGTTGCCCCAATCCCATCTTCAACCCAGCACCCCTCGATCTGGAGCTGAGCGAAAGTCCCACTCCACACATCGTCCGCGAGGTCGATGGTGGTGATATTTCCCACGTATGGCACGACGGGCGAGTCAGGTTCCCACGACTGACTGATGGCGATTTTCTCCTCCGTCGCCACCACGCGCATGGTGCTCGGGTCGTCAAAGGTGGAGCTGTTGGACACCAGGATCCGCACACTCCTCGGGGGCCGCATCCCAAAGTCCAGATAGGCCGACTTGAGGCGTGTTGGCGACAGTGAGGTGGTCTCAACGACGAGAGAAGAGGTGCGGTTGCTCGATGCGGGCTGCCAGGAGGTTCCTGCATACCCATCGGTTGCGGCGATGGGGAACTGCCCAGGCGAGGAGGTGTCTTCGGACTTGGCGTCAAGGCACTGGAGGATGTTGCCAGCGACGCTGAGGTTGGTGTGTTGGGCGCGATTCTCGATGGTGGCGGTTCCGTTGATTGCCAGGTGTATCGTGAAGCTGTTCTCGTCATCCACGTTGCGACCTATCGTAATAGGCATCTCGGTCGTACCGTACTGATCTGGCACCAAGCCATCAAACAAGCTCGCATCGTGTCGTGTGATGTTCGTATGCGTCTGGTTCATCCAGAACTCGACCACGGCCCCGTTGTAGAACTGGATGGGTGACTTGAAATGCGTCAGCTGAGGGGGTAGGGATGGCATCACCACGAGGTTGGTATCCGTGACCTTCAATCCGAGGAATCCCGCCGTGAAAGTCTGTAACAAGCCACCGTGCCCAGTCAGAAATGGTAATGCCGGGTTGATATCTTTTCCTGTAAGGGGGTCCTTGACGGAGGGCCGGTCAACCTGCTGTTCGGAGAACTGGTACCACGGAGCTCTGACATAAGGTTGAAAGGACTTGACCAGAAATGTCCAGAATGCGCAGCCGGATTCTGCTAAGGTGTTTGCTGATATGGCGTAGAGTCCCCAAGTCATCGCTGGACCGTTGGGATCTTGGCGTACCGAGTAGTAGTCCATCGCCAGGCGTCGCTTCTCCGTGGAGAAGTTCCGCCTGTAGTCGAACGGATAATGAGATAGTATCACGTCGGCTTGTTTCGACACGATCGAGTTTTTCATGCCGCGAAACTCCATGACAACGCCTTCGTCAGATGTCGGTATTGCCATGTTCTCCAACTGCTCAACCCATTTGGCCCCTAGGGGGATCCCAGCTTGCTTTCGGAAATGGGACGCGGCCTCGAGAGTGATGCTGATGGCCGAGGAAGTAAAAGATCCGTCGGAGACAAACATGTAGTACTCGTCGGCGTCGGTCATGATATCGATGCCCCATGTCCCCGTCTCGTTTCGGAACCTCAGAGTCTCACTGAGGCCCATCGCTACCCCATCCAAGACCCCAGCTGCGCCGTTCTTTTCAAACCATGCGCTATCTCCACTGGTGTTTTTCCCCATCAAAAGGCTCAAAGCGATGTCCGCGTTTAGATGATACTGGTACATGATGCAGGGGCCTGTCGTGTTGTAGCACTGGCCATACCGACCGCTCGTCCAGGGGTAAAGCATGCTGCCGGCCTTCATCGCATGCCGCCCGGTGTTTTTCTTGGCTTCGCTCGCTCTGTTGATTCTGTATTGTGCGAACTGTCTGGCAAGGCGCGGATGTGTCCCCTGGGCGGGAGGCGCCATGAACATCTCTGCGTCCCAGAATATCTTCCCGCCGTATGTCTGCGAGACAAGACCACCGACCGGTAGCGAGTTACAAGCGACACAGCTTTCAGGGTCGACATCTACAGTCGAGTCGTAGGGTAGTAGGTTGGTGTATAGGTAGTAGGCCGAGCTAATCGCAGTGATTTGGAGAGTCTGGATGAGAGGGTCTTTCGGTATTTCTCCAGACACCGGATCGCGAAAGTCGGCTATGGCGTGGCGGCTCATCAGCCGAGAGACTTCTCGTTGGTGCTCTGCGAGAACGGCTTCGTATCCGCGGGCCTTGGCTTCTCTGGCGACATTGACAGCTGCAGCTTCGGCTGTGCCCCTGAAATGATCGGATGAAGCAACTCCGACATATTTGTAGATCTCCGCAGAGGTCTTGCCCGACGGGATCGTGTGCCTCTTACTAACTGTGGACGCAGCAGTGTCGTTCGAAGCTATCATGGGAGTTTGATGTGTGTACGCTGAGAGATTCGCGCCAACAACGCTTGCGAACGTGTCGTTGTAAAGTAAATCGCCGTCAAGGGTCGAAATTACGTAGGCCGCCGTCGTCTCGACCCCTGATGGGGACACGGCAGATACGATCTCGAGAGAGGATGGTACGTAATTCGTCTTGAAAGGGGTAGTTCGGAGAGCACTGCGGCCGTCGAGCTTGTCGATAACCTTCACGTTGTCGAGACCAGAGTCACTCGCCAACGACAGTTTCACTGTTGCCAACTGCCTGTCCGCGAGGGATAAGAACGACTCGTACTTAATCGAGAAGGTTTTGCGATCCGCGCAGCTAGGAGGCTGCCATTTATAAGACCATCTTGCGACACCTTCCTTACTGCATACGAGGACCATTAGTATGTATGTTGGTACTTGATCAAACAGGGCGAATTCACTCACAACGATAACGTGGAGGCAAAATCACTGATTTCATCGAGACTGGTCGATCCATCAAGGACATTGCCACAAGCTTCAACTAAGAGGTCGGTGAAATGTGGCAAACCCGAGATGAAACTCTCACCGCGGGGATCCAACTTGTCGGTACTGAGCTCGCTATCCCAGAAGCCCGTGGTAGTGGCGAAGGTTCTCCGGGGTTTGCTATACGACGGCCATCCCTCGGAGTCTTTGTAGCGGCTGAGCTCGAAGAAAGGGCCGAGAGAGCCTTGCGCAATCCCTATGTAGCTTGAGTCGCGAACGAGGTGTCAACCTAAAGGACCACAATAGGGGTCATCTGCGTCTTGGCAGATCGGAGACGGAGACGGAGCTAGTTACCCGTTGGATTGCGGCACCCACGCCGTGAAACTGCCCGGCAGAGGCTTGGTCGATTTCAACGTCCATGTTGCATCGTCCCAGGTGACCCAGTCTGCAGGGACACTGAATGGTGTTGCCGTAGTAAGCGCAACTGCGGTATACAGGTACACCAGAATCCGAACCATCGTGATATACGATCTTGCGAGAAGTGTGGATGAAGTTCCTAGGATGTTATTGGAGACGGGTCTGTTTGGCCGAAGCTGGGGGAAGTGACAGTATCAGAAGACACGATGAGGGCTGCCGGAGCAGCGAGTGTAAGATGTGTAATTGGGTATTCGGTCATATTTACACTGTGCAATTAGCAAGGCATCTGGTGATATTATTGGAAAAATAAGTTCCGGGCAATACTGTGTATCCAAAGCTACTTTAGGTGCTAGAGAAAGAACAGGCATGGCCATTTGATGCTAGTGCATGGATCCATGCTATTCTATGCCAACAATGACTAGCGGTAAGGGCTTGGCAAAGGCAACCGGTAAACTCCCGCCTAATAGACCCGCACACCCCGGCCCCGCAGGCCTCTAGTCCCGGGGAGGCTCGGCCTTCTCTTCTACTTACTTCAGCGAGCCTTAGTAATCGGCACTTCAATCCTGTGGTGATTGCGGCAATGAGGCTAATTACCCATTAAGATGACTGTCAGTGTGGCCTTGTGGTCAAAGAGCTTTGTATTGCTCAAAGAGACACATTTTTGCATCTGAAGGACTTATACTTATACACTAGATACATTTCACATAACTAATATCTCTTTGGTAATTTCTATCGTAGCATCATATCTCAACTTTCACTTAGCAGGTATGGTGTGAAGCCCCTATCAATGGACCGTTGTGTGACATTGTACACACCTCCATCAGATTGGTGAATCTCCTGCAACAAGCAGCATTCCAAGTGTACCCTGAGAGCTTCAATGCCTGTCAGTATTTACTATCTACTACAGTAGCTGTAATCAAGATGCGTGAAAGTTGTCATGGGCCTCCCCAGCTTTAAAGTCCCATTTGTCTGGCGATGGTCATTTTATACTCGCAGATGTCAGGTCGACAAGGCTCGTGTGATATCTAGCTCTGGATCTTTCCGAGTATATCTATTATATATATGAATGTAGAGGTGATTATGACGAAGTCATGCCATTAAAATCTCCTTCTAGCTGAATCACTACCACCTGGGCAACATCGCCGACTATATGGTCAACTCAATGCCAACAACCCAACCATTAAAGTAAACATCTCTAGGTCGTGGACCCTACCCGCCGAGGCCACAGATCGCGACATTTCAATTTACCCTCATCTTTACACCACCGAAATTTGATTGTAATAAGGCAACTTCATTATCTATGCCTGCCTGAATTTGGAAAGGACCCTCACACCATTGGGACAACAACTCTGCCTGTTGCAGCAACATTGCAGAATACATCCTTTCTGGACATATTCTCATTCATCATTTTTCCCTCATTACACACTGTTCTTGTTCACCGCATCAGCTTTCACTCAAACATCAAGAGTTCTGCCTGGTGGAGTAACTTTACCAAACCCATCTTCGACAGGCATTGTTACACTTGACATCCTTCTCACAACACCCATTTACTGTGTCCACTTTCGTCTGATTTCCATTCACGCAAAGAATATCGAGCCTAGAGACTCATCATCATTCATCATGCCTTCTCCCGCCAAGGACACTGCCAAGGCCCCCCAGGCCACCGATCAGGAGGCACGATTCTTCTTCATCATCCTCTCCAACAGTAAGTATCACCCTAAACTATTTTTTCCACCGCTTTGCCACTCTCACCACTCTGATCACGATGCTGTGTAAACGTACATTCAACTAACCATTTGTGCTACAGTGAAGGGCGCACCTTCGGTTGATTGGGAGACTGTTGCCAAACAGGCAGGCTACAGCAGCGGCGATGTTGCTAGAGTAAGTAATTACATACCTGATCATATCATCTGGGCTCATCCCTTCCTTCTCGAGAACAGTCTCTAATTGCTTCCAATATCGAAATAGGTCCGCTTCGGCCAGATCAAGAAGCGTCTCGGCCTCACCTCCGGTGCCGCCCCAGCTTCCCCTGCCACCCCGAAGGTCGCCAAGCGACGTGCCAGGAACCCGCCTGCCGGTGGAAAGGTCACCAAGCGCACCAAGGTTTTGGATGCTATGGATGATGACAACGACGACATCTTGTGGGATGATGATGAGAAGCGCATTCTCGGCATCAACCAGAAGGTCAAGGTCGATGAAGATGAGGGCAAGGTCTTGAAGGACGAGGACGAGGCTTGAGATCGGACCTCCTGCAATGATTTTGATGGCGGTTTCATCGACGAGAAGAACTCCGCTGCGATCTGAAAGTTCATTGGGTTGATTGTGACCATCATACTTCAAGGTCGAGTTCATGATACCCTTAAGGCATAGAGAAACGACAACAGAACGAATTCTATTCTAAGGTTCACCTTATAGCATTCTGACTAAAACGAGTGCTGATCACAAGTGCCTTGATATCAAATATTGCAACCGTCTCAGATCCCGACCTGGCCTCCTCCCCCTGTAGCCAATGATCATGCCTTCTCGTATCTAATAGTTTCATTGCCACGCCCAAGAAACAACTGCTAACAGAAACACAGTAAATCATTAAACATTCCTTACCGCTCTTCAATTAAATAATAACTCAAGATACACTACCCTCCAATACATGTTTTCCTGAAGCTCAAAATATTGTTCTTAGCGGAGTGTGTTCTCGACCTGTGAGGTACTCTTCTGTAGACCAAAGCTGGCTTCAAGTAGAGGCCCATACTGCATGGCTACTGTTTCCGTCATAACACCATCGAGAACACTATAGAAGCCGTATCGAAACAAGAACGCCAAGTCGGCCGCTGTCTCCGCCAGCTGGCGCGTGCTTGCCCTCTTGGATTCCTCAATCTTAGTCAGGGCCCAGAACTCATCCCAGAAGATGTCCTCCATCTCCCACCAGCAGCTGTATTCAGTGGTGGAATTATCCCTGTTGAGGAAGCGCATGCTTCTCAAGAAGGACAAGTCTGACCCAAATGGCCCGATGAGCGCCCTTGACCAATCGACGATGCCGGTGATGGCGAAAGTGTGACTATCGATCAAGATGTTGTGTTTGGTGAAGTCATCGTGCGTTAGAACCTGAGGCCACTCGCCAGTCGAACTGCACAGGGTCGGCAGACTTTCTTCGATTCGAGCAACGACGGCGTCGACAGAGGGGAACAGGTGGTATCTCTTCAGAAGGCCTAGCCGGTGCCTCACCTTCGATTCCTCCGTATTGAATCTGAATTTCCTGTCCTTCGTTAGCGAAGACGCGTCCCAGCTTGATGACTCTGATACTGGCTTCAACCAGTTTCTCGCGAAGTATCTATATGAGTGTTAGTCGCAGGCAAGGCAGTCAGGACAATAAAACATGAGCTGTACGAACCCTGCGAGATGTTTATAGAATGTGACAATCTTCGCCTTGTCATCGTCACTGATCTCCGCCTCTCTTGGGTAGAGCTGCGCAACCACATTGCCTGGAAGACAGTTCATCTTGTACGCAATGAGTGTCTCGTCTCCAAGACCAACATTGCCGCAATAAGACACATCCGGAATCAGTCTACCGTGGCGTTCCTTTGCCGAATTGATGACTCGACTGTCCAAGGCACACCCAAGCTGCCGGAATGACATGATGGTCTTCGTGGTGCATTCGACGGTGTAACTCAAGGCTCCTTGAGCGCCCACCGCCCGAGCGACGGCGCCGTTGCCGACGATGTTGCGGGCCACTTCTTCGCAATCAAGTCTCGAGACGCTTTCCTTCCTCTCGAAGAAGGAGATGATTCTCTCTTCGTTCCAGTCGACTTTTAGATCCATTCTGTACGATGTGGGCGTATTGCTAAGCTGGGAATGAGGAAGTGGATGGAGACAGAACTAGGAAGCCAAAAGCCAGATTATTTCCAGAAAATGATACACCATGATTTCTTTGATAGCTATTGAGACATTGATCATGTCACGTCATAGAGAGAATGAAAGGCGAGGCAATTTCGACGCACTGCCTGCTGGGAGAAGATGGGAGCAAAGCTATACAGCTCATGAAAGCAGCTTCCCAAACTTCAATCTAATCAACAAGGAGACCAGGGCAAAGAAAGTCCAATTCTCTCGGCTCTACAGAGAAAAGGGATAATCAAGAGCGCCATTTTAATTCATCAATGGAAAGTATATGCTGGTTCATTGGATGCTATCCCAGATATACATTGACTTCCCGACACAAAGAACACACCTTACCTAGAGCCTTCACTGTCACTGGGGGGCAGTGGCCTGTAGGAGGATGCGCAATGCCAAATGCCCCGCAGTTCAGTGGGACATCTGGCTCTAATCCAACTGTCGCTAGCACCAAAGCTCTCGAATGTGGATTGATTTTCACCACATGGCCATTCGTTGTGGACATATATCAAAGAGTTCAGATTCACTGGCTCACTTATTGTGATTGTAAGCGAAAGTGTCAGCAAACCCAATAAAGGCAATCATTTTTCTTTTCTGTCGGAGATGTCTGTAAGTGGAAGCAGAGTGGTGGCCCAAGCGAAACTGGCTGATTGGTGCTCCGGGCCAGCTGCCTAGAGTTTCTGGAGCCCCTCTAGAAAACCCCCCTACAGAACAAAAGACAGGACTGCCCCTTGTAGTCGACCGTCACCCCAGCGTCGCTTGTCCCGAGGCCAACTTCTTTCGCCTTCACTTTCTCACCAATTGCCATCAAATACTGACTACTTCTTTTGCGTCTTTCATGCTCCCAGTCTTCATTCAGCAAGTCACCCAGGTGGAGCTCCCATTACCTATGGAGTCCACAACTGGGACCACCCATGCATCTTAGCCTTTGTCTCTGTAAAACTCTGCCTGAAGCCCACCCGCAGTCGCGCCGAACCTCACTCGTGATGCTCTTTCCGTGGTCAGTCACGACTCAAACATCCACACCGTCTCCTCTCAAGCCCCATCGACGAACCACGATTATGAGCTCAGATAAGCGGCATGGACTTCAACAATCAAAGAACTGCCTGGTTAGCTCAATCGGTAGAGCGTGAGACTCTTATTCCTCACCTCGGTGCGTTTGAGACAATCTCAAGGCTGCGGGTTCGACCCCCGCATCGGGCTCAATTCCTGATGCTTCTCGTAACAGCGAGATACTTCGACCTTCTCTTTTTGCATTTTTGGATTCCTGGATGATAATCTTTTGCACTGAGACTTTGTATATCATGACTCTTGGTTGATTAGGTGAGTAGATGTGCTGAACAAGCCCAGTCTGGTTGGCAAAGTATAGTTTCGGCACCTGCCTGTCGGCTTGTGACAAGAGACCACGAATCGACCGTTTTACCATTCCGGTTTTCACAACTTAATAGTCGCGATGATTCCATGATCAATGAACATAGTATAGCGACATACGTGAATGTTTAGCAGGTTCAATATTCACGTTGGTTGCTGGTCTGCGAGCCAAAGGGTGAAAGGGATAATGCATGGCAGACGCTTTCTTTTCAGATCATCCAGCTACCCCAGCAATTCGCACACCTTGCGTCAGAGGTCAGGCAGCCGGAAGAATGCAATGTCATAACATTGACCATCTGCTCAAAGAAAGAGTCTAGTATATCCCATCAACATAGCAGAGAAACAAACCATCGTCAACCAGCTGGCAGGTCGTGCACGCTCTGCAGGCAAATGATTCACTGACACATTACAAATGGGATACTGGACAGTGGAAGAATAACACACAATATAGTAGCCCCTCTCGAAGATTCCAATTCAGCAATTGTCTTTCAAGTCAGGCCTGTGTCAAAGGAACGGGCGTGTCAAAAAGACAAGGAACTGTTGTCTTCAATAACGAAGATGAGCATATGAGGAGATTTCATGCAGAAGAGAGGGACCACCAAGCGATGCGAAACTTCCAATGATATTTGTGGTAAGCACTAGAAGTCATGACAGGAAGTGGGCCTACAAATCGAGGTCGCCTGGCCTGCCTGGCAACAGGTATATAAGAGCCATGCTATCTTGATAACAGCCATGTATAACCCTGCTCATCATCCCACAACCCACCGACATACCATGGTTTCTCTGCCGTGTAATATATGATGCCAAGCCCATGGGCTGTTGGAGGCACCAGACATCACCCTACAAAGTCCAAGGCTATAACCTCCAGTCCATCAGTGATGAGATTACCTCCAATGACAGATGAATGATTCTTGCAGATCTTGGAAAGTGCATATTGAGACAATATCCGATACATTGCTAGTCTATGCGTCATTCTCTGGACCGACCATTTACCTTTAGATGTTGCTACATCATTACATCTTCCCATACCGTCCATTAGTATTCCATACCCAATGCACCCCCATCCAACAGATCAACAAGGGAAGAGGAATCTTACTATGGTAAAGACACCTAGTACTCTACAATTACTGTACCTGCACCGAAATTACAGCCACATATCCATTCCGGTTAGTTGCTACTGTTCAGCTATACCTGCTTTTGTTGAAGCAGCACCGTTCCACTCGACAACCAGTCAATCTACTATACGATATACAGGTAATTACTACTTCTTACAAATATCTGGTTAGATCTTTCTATAACCTATACTAGATACTTACCTGCTTAAACCAACACCTATCCATCTAGTAACTATCTTATAGCATCACTATTGCAATACCCAGGTAATTACTGCTTCTCACACTGAAAACTTACTTATCTCAAAGCAGTCTCTATTCACCCGATACCAGTCCGTCTCATGCAAGATGCCTACCAAGTTCTCTGATAAAGACAACCTCGAGTTCGTGTGCTCTTGTATCAAGCACTCGAAGAACGGAATCTGCAACTTTGAAGCGGTATCCAAGGCTCTCCGTCTCACGAGCAAGTATGCCGCGTGAGTACATTGTCCATTCAACCTTTCAAACCCTTCCTTCTCGCCATGTTATGCCACGAAGGCCTCTGTTGACTTGGGTCATCAAGCCAGCCATTTTCCAGCTGCCTGACATTTCATGTTTTTTCCTATTCATTGCCCCAACTCACCCTCTCATTGGTTCTTTTCTATTTAGTGTCTGCGTACTGACCAAATACTCCGGTACGACCAACAGTGAACAGCGCTTTAGCCGTCTCATGCGTCAACACGGCGTGACCACCGGCCTCCGAGGGATGACCGACAAGGTCAAGAAGCGCAAGAAACAGGAGGACCCCGACGGATGGGACACATTCGCCGGAATCGACCCTAAGCTCGGCAGACCTAGAAAGAAGAGAAAGCTCCGGCAGGTTTTAGCTTCTATCGCGGACGACGATGACGACGAACCCCTCGTCAAAGGTGAAGTGAAACCCGAAGATGATGTCCGCGTGAAGTCTGAACTTGGCAACATCGACCATGGCGGCTCCGCGAAATGGCCTGGCTCTGACGGCCATGACGACGATGACGATATAATGATTATTGGCGCGTCTGAGAAGACAGCAGCATCACTCAGTATTGCTACGGCTGAAGACAGTCCGGGACTTCCTGAAATGCCGAGGGAGACGAGTCGGATTGGCTCCCGACAGATTTCACATGACCATAATCACCATATCAACGACATTCTTCCCTACACAACCTTGGTTCCGGACCCCGTACATGCATGGTATTATCATCAGTACCAACCAAACCTTCCTCACGACGTGTATCATCATCAGCAGCATCATACTCCTGCTACATCCGAGAACCACTGTAATCACGCTGGTTCGCATGAGCCGGAGGAGCATCTCGACAGGGATCGTAACGGGCGTTCATAAGGGAGAGATACAAGAAGAGAACAAATCAGGGCCAGAAAGGGGTCGGAAGTGTATTGGAAGACGGATGTGGAAAGACATCATGACTTGACGTTCAGGGTTTGGGAGTTGTCAATTTTCATTCATATGAGAGTTTTCCTCTCATTACAGGATGCAAGACCACTGTAGTGGCACTGGACTCTGGTTTCCCAAGAAGAAATTGATTTTGCGTCTCAGAATGAAGTGAACATGTCCGAATTCTTAATACTAACTGCTGTCTACAGAGGCCTGACAAGTTTCTAATTGCCATAAAGGCCGGATACAAATTTATGAGGATATATCACAATTTGGAAGCATAGTAACTAGCACTCAAAATTCAAGATAGGACTTATTTATCATCTGTATTCATCGCAGAGGCGGTTGTCTTGGAAGGATTTTCCATCTGCTGATTACTCAATCTGAAATCATCGTGAGAGTACGAATGTCAAGGAATCATCTGATCCTCCCTTCATATACTTGAGTAGCAATACCACCTTGAGACATCATATCGAATCCATAACCTTCCCCATATCCATCGCTCCGTGCCACTTCCTGTTGAGGTCGTGTAATACCTGATATAGTGGCGTGTGGTGGCGCTTAAGTCTCGTCCTCGTCCTCGTCATCGTGCTTGCGCTTCTTAGCAGGGCTGGGGCCATCGGGCAGCGATGGTGTTGTCCTCGTCGGCCACACCATCGCTGCCCTTGGAAGTCTTGAGGGCAGTGCTAGCAGTGGTGGCGGCGTTCTTCTTGGGGCGGCCGCCGTTCTTCTTGGGAGGGGTAGCAGTATCAACGGCGGGACCCTCGGCCTGGAACCAGCCCTTCTTGGCGGCAATGCGGTTGAAGCGCTGCATGAGGTTCTTTTTGCCGTTGATCTTGAACATGGCGCCAAGTTCGTCGAAGTTGACCGGCTCGGGTTTGGAGGCGGGGGTGCAGAGCTTGAAGTAAGCGGTCATGAACTCCATGTCCGCGGCCGTGATCTCGTCACCCGAGGCGGCAGTGGTGCCGTTGCCGTTGCTCTTCTTGGGTGCCATTGTGGCCGGCTATATGTCAAAGAAAGGTGAGTATACTTCGCAAGGTGATGGGACTGGAATAACGTAGATGAGCCGAAGAAACATCGAAGAAACGTTGATGGTCCGGATAGAATAAACGCGGATGAAACGAACCGAGTAAAGGTGGATGGGATAAATGGAACAAACGTTGATGAAACGAGCCGAGTATATATTGATGTGGCGGATAGAATAAACGTTCATGGTATAAACCGAATAACCGTTTATGAGACGAGACTCGTTTGTGCTGATGGGACGAATCGCGTTGATTAGACGACGTCCGGTAGTTTGGACGAAAGGAAGTTGTAACGAAAGAAAATGGGACGACGGATATGGGACGAAAGGAGTGTTTATACTGAACCTGTAAAGGGGAATGAACTTACAGATGAGACGAAAGTTGATACTTGCGTGCTTGCTGGTGATCACGGGAGACTTGATGATCAGACGATATATCTGATCAGACGAATCTTTGGTTAGACTAGTCTGTGATGAGACGAGACGAATAAACAGATCAGACAAACCTTGGAGAGAGGAAGGATGTTAACAATCGGACGAAGTCTGGTGATGTGCGGTGCTGTCAAAGGTTTAGAAGATTGACTGGTATTCACAAAGGTGAAGGTGTGCTGTGCTGGGAAATATTGTGAGTTGGCTGGTGTTCGTCAAGAGGTGAAAGAAAGATGGGACGAGTGGCAAGGAACAACTACATACCTGATGAATTCCTCAGTCGCGATACCTAGCCGCGATGAAAATCGGGTCAGCTTGTGCAAGTGCTGCCTGTTTGGCAACAAAAACATCGCGGCTGGGTATCACGCGGATGAGTTTTGCATTCAATATCGCCGTGGCGACAACCATGTTGCCCCCATAGGAGGAAGGGGCAACAACAAAGGTAACAAGACCCTTCTCTTCTTGCTAGGCAGAGTGAGGGATGTCCTTGTCGTCCGGTTCCTCCTCCTTCTCGGGTAAAGAAAATTGTGTGGAAAGAAGTAAAGAGAAAAATATTACAGTTCAGGTTGCCTTTACGCATTAAATATTGTGAGGACCTGTAGCGATCACTCCATACCGATCACTCTTCGAGTATTTTCATCGAATCAGGTTTAGTGCGTATCCAACGCCACTATTCTCATCCAATCAGGTTTAGCATCGGTGTAGCGCCATCATCCCCACGTTCTATAAGAATCCCCAGGTGCTAGGAACACTATAATCGACCAATGATCGTCTGATGATTGGGTATACAGGCTTGCTGTAGGCATCAGATGAGATCTGTTCTATATCTTATATTCCAGAGCGCGCCACGAGTGGGTGATGTGGTCTGTCACAAGCGATTTTACGTTACCATTTCGGCGCGCACCCTGGCAACGTCATGGAAAGAGGCTGCAAACCAAGAGGTGTCGGGGAAGTAGGTGGTGTCAGCGAAGACGGCGTCAGGCACAGCCGCACCCTGCGGCCCTGGCCAGCTGAACGAGTCAACATCAAGGGGTGACATGCTGTTCTCGAGCCCTTTGTTTGCTCTGGCACAGCCTAGTATATTCGGAGAAAGGGTAACAAACTGTCCATGAACGGTCTCAGGCGCCACTCTTTCAAACCATAAGTTGTCAGTGAACACTTGTTTCAAATGCTGTCCAGATACCATCACACTATGACTGTCTTCTCCCACTGCATGCACCCAAAATCCGATAGGACCTTAACTGGACAGAAGTGACAATTGAGCTCATGGTTACCAGATACGCCTGGGTGATCATGATGGAGATCGACTTCATGTAGTATCAGAGCGTCTCAGGCATCAAGCTGCTTTCCTGGTCGAATGAGGGGCTGTCAAGCTGCTGGGCTATCGACATTTAAATCTACTCCTAATTTCTTACACCGGCTCGGATCAATACGTACTGGCGGCCAAGTCTAGGTTTTGGTCATTAGTACAAGGATACGCGGTACCGGTATCGTCATAGACCCTTCTGCATCCGCACATATTCCATTATGGCTTCAGTATATGATTTGTATTTAAGTTGGCTATTCCTCATTATTGCGCCAGGTTGTCATGATCCACGAGAAACCCACAACACCGTAGGACGGGCATAATAAAGCCTCCTTCTGCTACCCAACTTATTTTACACAAACAGATCAAACTCTGCCAACACTAGCTCTCTCGCACTTTAGACATGCTGTGTCTCCAGTATCGACCAGGCTGTATAGTTATTAGGTGAATAGAGGCCATAAACTCGTCAAATAGGAAAATTTGCACATCCGATTAGGTGAGTGAAAAGCGCCGCTCAAGGGAGATATAGCTTGTCCCAAGCCTTGCCTCCTGAGTAATCCTATCAACACATGGGCTATCTGCAACATTGTCGAGTTCTATGCACTCCGATTGACAGAGACGATTGCAACCCCGAATTGGATAAAGTGTGGAAGTTTAGTTTGGCCGCTACGAGTCTTCCAAAGTAGCCATGGGCCAAGTTTTGATCATGTATCACCATTCGCACATATGTTGCTGAACCCCAAAGGAAATATGCAAGCATAAAGAGCGACCTGCGAATCCCGTGTAGACAGTTAATCGTTTGACACACATCCTCGAGAGGAACGGCCTCATACTCATCATCACAGGCGAAGTCGGTCCCGTCAAATTATTAGAATCAGACTCAAACCAGTGCGAAGAAGTTGCCTCTAATCGTAGCGCCAGTTTCCTCATCATCGATGCAACGACCGAGCCAACGCCCTTAGCGGGCAGAGAGAGACCCCCGAAATGTCTTGGCATCCCAACGTTCGGCAAAGTTCACTGGGCTGACTAAGGCCCCGCTAATGATGTCAAACTCGGAAGCGCAGGGATCAATTGGGAAGTCAACCCCGACGACATGCGAAGAGAGCCGCAATGCTCGAAGGCCAGATGAACGCAGAAATCATATTTACCACTTGCCACCATATCGTACTACAACCCAAGTGTTCCTTCTATGATATCTTCATTGCTTTCGAGTCTCCATGTGACTGAACTGGCCACGAGGTTTCGCGGGCATTTTTAGCCAGCAAGCATCCGTGGGAAAAGAAAGGCATTGCGTGAAATGTTAGAGAGTCTTCCAGTGGCAGCGCCATAATCGCAAGTTCTCAGTATCACTAACCAAGGTTTACATCAGTGTCAATCAACTGAGATGAAACTTTTTGCTATTGGGAAGAGCGGCAAACCATTCCGTATCCATTTCCCACGGAGTTTCTGGAATACTCAGATGAATGCCAGAGTCCTCTTTTGGTAGACGATCAACGTATTCTGGACAGATGGCATTGCAAAGGGTGTGGATGTCACGAATTATCACGCTCGTCTCATTGAACTGTTGCCTCCCCAAGCCCAAATTGTCATACTCCAAATTGGCCTTCAACGCTTTACAACTCTCCCGATCGTCAAATGCTTCCTCGGCCACGAGCTAATGGGTCGAAACACTACTCAGATCTACGTGACTCTTGACATAAATGTTCGCCCGCTCAAAATAGCGAGTTGCATACTGCCGCCAGTCATCCTACTACTGCCGTGTTAAAGGATCTCAGCCAGATGGAATAGGTCAGTCTTGACATTTGATTCGCTTCATTCATCGTGCCCGACCTGTGGCACTTGCGTGCTCATATTGCCCCAATTTACTAAATTCAATTGGTGGACAACCCTCTCTGTCCCAAAATTGTCTGACTTGTTTGAATCGTAACTTACCTCACCCTATTGTTCTTGGAATCCAGGCCTACTTACTCGTCGAACAATACCCCATGGAGGATTGTCCCCTTGATGCTCGTCACAATCATTGCCAAACCCCACTTCCCAATCTTCCAACTCTGCAAATCAATTTCCTCTCACCTTCAATTGCCCATTCCCTTCCTCTTTTTCTTTTCTCTCTCAACCGAATGCACACATCCTCTGCATTCAACTACCATCACTCTACCTCAATTGGTGCAACCGCCATCTTCAACACTGTTCACATCGAGTCTCTGACCTATCTCACGAAGATCGCATCTCTTGAAATCAACATTCATCTAACTCTTCGACCTTGAGAAATCAAGGAATAAACTTGCAAAAATTATTTGCATCTACAGGCAATGTAAGTTATCTCTTGCTTCACATTCTCATCCACACTTTGGCGTCATTACTGACATTTTCCGTAGCATCATGTCTACTATTCATTTCGCAAAGACCCGCGCTGCCATTCCCGGCACTCCCAACTCCGCTCTGCGCCCCCAAGAAAACTCCATGATGGTACAGTCGCGATCTGTTTCTGGCCCTGCTTCGGGCTCGGCAACGATTTCATTCAGTGTCCAAGAGAAAGGAAGCGAGACTGTCACCATGATTCACCTGTCCACTGCTGAGATCAACGACATCGGCTCCCGCCTCGCTGCTGCTCGTGCCAATGGCGATCTGCCAAACACCCGCGCTCCCGACTACAACCTTGAGATCATGTACCAAGACTACCAGCGTCTTCTCTACCTTCAACGTCTCCGCGGTGACACCAGCAAGCCTGCCTCCGATGAGTACAGCGCGGCATTTGTTGAGGTCAACCGCGAGATTGTTCAACGAGATATCCAGTTTCGTGAGCAGCAACAGAAATCCGAAACAAGCCAGCGTATGGAAAGCATTCGTGAGCATCTCAATGAGCAAGTTCGTCAACACAACGCTCGTCAGGCTGCCTACGAGGCTATCACTGCCGCTGTTACCAATGGCAAATCCCAGAATATTGAGGCTTCAGCTGTCATGAATGAGATTCGCGCTGCGGTTCACACCATGGCCGGCACTCAGGCTCATGGCGTCAATGTCGACAATGTCAACTCTGTCTTGGAGGAAGTCTTTGCCACCATTGAGACAGCCCTTCTTGACGCTGCTGGCCCCCTTCGCCTCACCAGCAATCGCCTTGATCAGAACAACAACCGCTATGACCAGAACAACTCCCGTCTTGGTAATCAGATTGACAGCCTTGGAACTCAAGTTGGCGCCCTCAACAACAACGTCGGCGCAGTCTCCAACCATGTCTCGGCCCTCGGTGCTCTTGTTCACTCTGTCAATACTATCGCCAACTCCACCAATGCTCAGACGGGCCAGCTTTCTCGTGATATCAACACCCTTCAGGAAGTCATCAACATGATCCCTACCCTTGTTGAAGAGTCTCTCCAGCGAAATCTTTCGCTCGCCATTCAAGCAGCAATGGGCCCTGCCCTCATAGGCGCTCTGACAACTGGTCTCAAGAATGTTACTACTCCCCCGAGTAGCCCTACTAGTGGCCACAAGAAGCAACGCCGTGGTTTTTTTGGCTTCTTCAAGCGAAGCCACAAGGGAAGCAGTGTTTGTGCTGTCTAACACACCATCTTCTGCACATCATCTTTGGTTTGGCTGGTTGGAAGCAAGTTGACACCCATGGCTGGAGGTTCTGTTCCTGGTATATAACAGAGAGGCATCACTGGAGATACAAGCAGGATTTTGAACTGTCAAATGTTGTATATAGAAACCAGTCTTCGAGAGTCATACCCAAACAGATAATACTGAGATGGCTCTAGACCTCAAACCCTTGACCGCTCCTTGATTCGTAGATGGCACTTGTGATACGCATGAAGCATCCCACCCTTCGAACCCTGACTCGCCCAAGATTCCCTATGATGCGTCTCTGGGTCATTGTGAGCTCAAATTGAAAGAGAACACAACCTTGCTCTGCTAGCAATGATTCAATGTCGACCATTTCACGTTGATGGTTTCATATGATTACTCTCCCCCCATTGCGTCGTTGCTGCATTCTGTGAACATATTGCCGTGAGGAGCTTTCATGGCTACCTATCTACTTGGAATCAACTTATTGCTCGTCTTCTTTCTTGGTTGCTCGGATTTGATATCACGCCACCGGATGTGGTGAAACCTTTTCGCATATGCAACAGGGTATCCAAAAGAAACAAATATGATGTTTCGAATAGCCATAATTATCTTAATTGTCCTATCCTGCGGAAGGCCAAACCATACACGTAGTTACCTACCGTAGGCTCTTGACCGCAAAGAATTTGGGGGATGCAGCGTTTCTGTCACAGTTTACCGTTTTGCAGGCACTGAAAGGGGCAATTCTTTGTATCGTCTGGAATCATGATGCGGAGCAGTAAGATCAGATATCCACCGATATGCCGCATTGGATGCGTGAACGTGCTACAAACTCGGAAGTGATACTGTCATCCTGGTGTCTGTCTCCTTAGGTTCTCAAGACAAACGTACTCATCGTTGCAGATACATAAATTTCGATCTTCTCATACTATCCAAATGTGCCTTTTGAGGCTCAGAGTTCATGTCGCATTGCTGCTCATGTCTCGCCTTATTTCTTTCCAGTAGCTACCACTACTACGCTACTCAGCCATGATATGATCTAGTAACTTGAGAGACTTCACCTCCAATTGCATCTTAATCTACAGCCATAGTACTGATCCTGAATATGAGAACTTCAAAACAGGTGCCTATTGCTTCTTCTTCTCCATCTGCTGAGACCTGCTGGAGTGCCCACCATGGATCATCCTGATAGATGGGCGTGTGTCACCAGCAAGCCCGTACTGATGCCTAGTACCTGGTACAGCCGCCGGGATTGTGATGAGACTGAGCGCCTTTGGGAGATGATGAGTCTCAGCAAAGCATCGTTTGCAAGTTCAAAGCGACCTGCCCACGCAAGAGGTCGTTTGGCGCCAATTTCACGACTTTGCTTGTGTCAGAAAGGCGGCAGGATTACCTCAAAGCATATACATTCCTACTGCTACGCAGGCAAGAACTCTAGCAGAAACTTGGGGTTAAATCCATACCCTAGCAACATAGCCAAGATTGGACACTCATGTAGCAAGATCTTAGAATCCTAAACACAGTAAATTTGGGAGCTTCGCCCTGTTACACGGTGAGGGCTGGGCTCTCTGAAGTTCACGTCTACAATACCAGATTACAGTCTCGCAGAAGAGTCGCTACAAGTCTGAAGTCATTGGTAATTCACTCACGACACAGGCGAGAGCACGGTAGAGCGAGTAGCCTGGAGTTCTTGACGATGGTTGGAATTTTGACCCGATCATGGCTGACGGCGATGAGCAACGCAACACCCAGTGGCACACGTGCTTGAATCTGTCACATGGGAGAGTGTCCGAAACATCAAGGGCCCGAATTCGCCTCGTCATCATCCTTAGTTCAGTGTCATAATGTTGGAATACTTCATTCGCGTTCAAATGGAGCCAAGATTTGCTTCTTCGAAAGCTTGGAGTTTTACCACGCAATAGCTGTGACATGATGCTTGCCCCGGTGCCCATCTGGGTGCAGTTCCTAGAAGATCCTACTGATGCTTTACTGATCCGACGTCTCGTGAGTGGTCGGCGTGTCCTGCCAGCCCTAACATGCTACAGATCATCGAGCTTGATTCCAGGTTAGCCCTAATAGGGAAGAACAATCAGCATTCCCAGGTGTTGAACCCCACTTCACCTGCATTCAACATTATAATCAGGAAAAGCTTACCTGTTAAGCTCTACGGCAGTCCCCGTACTAGGTGGCACGCGGGCCGGAGTGGGTCCGGTCGGCGCAGATCAACTGTCCGCATAGGGGGTTTCGATAGTCGACAACCACTAGATCAAGTGCGATAGTCAGCTCTCAATGAATAGAACAATCACATTTAGACCTCCCTCATAGGTCATTAGCTGCACTCAATATTGATCCAGTCCCTCCAGGAGTATTTATTCATACCTTCCACACCTCCAGACCTGCGGATAACCACTTCCCTCTCATCTTTCTCTGATCACAGACTCAGAAACATCTTCGCCTGTCACCATAACCTTTTCACTTCTTGGTTCGCAATCATCACACACATCATCTACTATTCCATCACCCTCACCTCTTGGATTGCAAGCAGCAAGCAGATCATCGTCATCTTCTTTTGCAACATCATCACTTGTCATCATAACCTCTTCACTTCTACTCTCGCCACCAGTAGATTGGTATTCTGCTGTCGCAGCATCTTTCTCGTCGTACTCGACAATTCTGGACATTGTATTTTCCACTTTTGGTTCGCTCTTGATCAAGCCGTAAGTCAAGCACTTTTCCTTCTCATCTTTGGGCCCTTATTTGCCGTCCCAGTTTCACTCTCCCACGTCCCACACTGCCGCAACTGCCTATAGCCAGCCCAACATCCACTCCATTTTCAGGTATGCCGTCTGGACATCCCTTTCTTCAAATTTTCCTGGCAGTCTTAACTCATCCAAACCCATCGCATCCATCATCTCTGCCACAGAAGCCCATCCTTTGAACAGCAGCTTTGCATTTGCTCTATGGTCACTTTGCCGCAGTATGCCACTGCGCTGATTGTCCTTCTTACAGTTCACGCAATCAACCTCGATCACACAATCATCTACTTTCGCCTTCTCGACTCGATCATCATTTCTGCGACTGACACATAATCACTCCTACAGTTCTTGAGCTGTCTACCACAAACGAACACACCTTATCGTCATCATCAACGCCAGTCCTTCATCATAATTACTCAAGCATCTAGAACAGGACGCCTGATTCCTTTTAGAGACAGGAATCGCAGCTCATCCCTCAGGTAAGTCAGCCTCACGATCCCGTCCCATCAGCAGCACCTTGGTACACCAACCAAAAGTTCCTACATCCACCGCCTGCCCTCAGCCCAGGCTTCTCATTGGTTCTCTGAATAATACTGACTTGTATCTCCAGAAATCGCAGATCATAGACACTTGTCAGCCTTTTCTGTACAACATATCACTGTAACACAATGGCAACCGGACGAAGCACCGCTGGCCGCGACGCCCAGAAGGCCGGACTCGCCGCCAAACGCGCCACCAAGCGCCCTACTCCTTCCGACAGCCCTGCTGTCGGCCCAAGCAACAAGCGCCGCAAGGTTGACGCCGTTTCCTCCAAGCATCTCGACGATGCCTCCGAGTGGCAGGAGTCTGCCGACGACGAGGGCTCTACCTCTGCCCCCGCCACCAGCAAGCCCAAAGCTGGTAAGCGCACCGCCAAGGGAAAGGGCAAGGCCCCCGCTCCTGTCAAGCGTACCAGACAGCCGCGGCCCAAGATGGTCTCCGGTCCCTCGCGGTCCGTTCATTGGATGAGCAACCCCAAGAAGTACCCGTTCCTCCCTGGCAGCTTCAAGTTCGTTCCCAAGGACAAGGGCGAGAGTGCTCGCAAGATCCTCAATTGGCGTGGTAAGTATCTCTTCCTTCTCTTCCGCTTCATGGCCTCTTCGTCCCGTTTCATTGCTGACAACATATCGTACCATAGGCGAGCGCATGTATGAGAAGCTCCTTCTCAACATGTACTACGAGTGTGGCAAGATGGGCGTCGAGGTCCCTTGGGACAAGATCGCTCACCGCGTGGAGCCTGGCACCACCAAGGACGCCATCCACCAGGCCATGGAGCGTCTCCGTCAGACCGTCCTTTCCGAAGGCCACATGGTCCCTCCTGAGATTGGCATCAAGGACAACTGGACTCGCGGCTTCACCCGAGTCTACCCCGACAGCTTTGAGGATGTTGACATTCTCTACTGCCGCCCTGTTGGCTGGCTCGATGATATCGAGCACCCGAAGGAGAAGAACCCTTCGTCTGAGCGCCTGACCTTCAATGGCCAGCACAAGTTTGTCGTCGAGTACCAAAAGGCCACTGCCGACATCCCTGCCGAATGGGTCCATGATCGCGGCCAGCGTCGCAGCGAAGTCCGCCTCAGCTCGAACCAGGCAGTTACACGAGCTAACGTCCTCGCTGCTGAGCAGGAGGACCAGTTGAAGCGTGAACGAACCTCCAGCTCCAGTGCTGCCGCGGACGAGGATAACGACCAGCACCAAGCCCAGAATAACATCAGTGATGCCGTGGATGATGAGGAGTCCAGCGACTTCGATGAAGATGCTGATGACGCTGAGGATGAACATGATGCGGATCAAGATGTCGTCGATGCTGCCGAGCAGGAGGAGTTTTACGACTCCAACGATGACGCTGATGCTGATGCTGAAGTCGACAATGAGACAGTAAGTTCTTGAATCACCCACGCTTAGATCAATTCACTGACCAATTGCAGTCCCTCATCACCTCGTCGCCTCCCATGCCAGGCCAGCATTTCACTTCCGGCGCACAAAGAGAGTTGAATGCTCAAGTCGATATCCCTAACAATGCACCCACTAGCTCTGATCTGATGGGCAGTGGAGTCACCGACAGCCAGGGTGTTCAGATGCCACAGAAATTCACGCAGCAGATGCCCAAGATTCCTGTTAGTCTCCCCGCTGGGTTCCCATTCGGCAACAACGATTGCCACTCTGGTACATCGCAAGGCTTGACGGGCTAGAACCCCGGTCTTGCTTACGACAACCCGATGTTGCCGGAGGCTACTCCATCGTTCGATCTTGAAGATCTCATGATGGGTCAAAGCAATCAGCACACACAGATGGCTTCCGCCTTCGGCAGTTTGTTCCCTTCCTCACCCAGAAGCGAAGAGAGTAAGGCTGCTGAAGCTCAGCAGGCCACGCAGGCCATCCATGGTGCAGACATCTTTTTGCCTCAGATGGATGATGAAGAGGCTGCTCAGTACAGCAATTCCCACTTCGTAAGTCGAATAGCCCTTCGAGACTCCATCCATCGACATGTTTCTTGTTGCTAACCTCTCTGTGAGCAGGATGACCAGTGGCATTCGCAGTTTTTTGGCATTTAAGCGCGTATGGATCCCTGGATACCACTTCGTTCTGGTTATAAAGACATTAGAGCACCGTTTATCTATCTCTTGTCGACTTTGCCTTGGCATCTGATTGCATTTGCAGTCACATATTGCACATACATACGAACCACATACCGAGATTCTGGATGAAGGCGTCGGCTACACAACTTTGCATACACACATGAACTTGGCTGGCTTGGCGGATTCTGATACATGGCTTTTTGTTTCGTGGAGGAACTCAGTTGGAGGAAGGAGGATACTGAGGACCGATGATACTTGTTCTTTTCTTTTGAGTTTCTTGAGCTTGGCTGTTGCATCTGGTTATCTTTGAGTTGTCGAGCCTGGCAGTTGCAGTTGCATGGGCACAATTGATTTGCATCCTCATCATCATCATGTTGTTCCTGTTTCTGTTTCTTGTCGTTGTTCTTGTTATTAGCGAGTTCTGGTCATGTCTACTTGCACATACATGTATGTTAACTGAAAGTTGCACAACTTGCATAGTCAAGGTGGTTGACTTGTCTGTCGCCCTGTAAATACGATGGGTCTCTTCAAATCATAGAAATAAAGCAGTCCACCTCGATAGCCACGCCAGCTAGTCGAAGGCGGGACACTGAACATGACCTGGCAGAGACATACATGAGACAACACGCGCTCGGAGCCTTTGCCAAATGAGACTTGCATAATAGCCGTGCACACAGTGAGTGATAGCATTCAATTGAAATTGGTGTTAAATTAAAAAGCAATTTCCTAGGTCAGATTGATTATGATGCAGTCACTATCAGACCGCCCTCCCCATGGAGTCCAACAAAGTCTTCCTTGCTTGCATTCCTTTCCTTCAACCTTTATTTTCTCATGGAAACATACACTCCCAGCTTTCTCGATCCAAGAAAAGTTTATTTTTCCCAGTCTAAGTCCCTTCTTGAGCTTCCATATTAAGCACCATGGCGACACCAGCCCATACGTGTTCGCTTTCTCCCAAGACTGCCCTCTTGCAACTGGGCTTTCTTGTAGCCTTTTCGGCCACCATCAATGCGACCTCTCCGACCCGAAAGGCCCTTCGACTTTGGAGCACCGTTCTCTTGACCTGCTTAACGTATTTGATCCAAGAGAGTCTTCATCAATCTTGCCACGGTTCTCAATGGCGGGGGCTTGGGATCTCCCTGGCTTGGATCCAGCTGCTCAGCGCGATCGACTTGGTCACCGTCTCTTCCGCCGGTCCCAATTATGGCATCTTCCCGAGCCTCTCCTTGCTCTGGAACCTTCGCAGAATTGGCACGCCGTGGACCGTAACCACCAAGGATACGACACAACAGCTTCCAGCAAAGCCTCGACGCGCCGACTACTTCTCATTTCTCCTGTCCAAGGTTCCGGTAACATGCATCTTGTACTTGGTGTTTGAGATCGCCGCCTCGGCCCCGCGTCCGCCGGTAGCGCTCATTGGACCGTCCAAACAAGCGCTGTGGTCATTCTCCGACCTCTCCACCGCCGATGTAGCATTCCGAATCGTTAGCTCGGTTGGATTTTACATCAGCACCGCTATCCTGCTCTCTTGGATACACAGCACAGTCATGACCATAGGAGTGGCACTGAATATGTGGGAGCCCGGCAACTGTTTTCCCCTTTTCGGCTCTGTCAGCGAGGCATACACGATTCGCAAGTTCTGGGGGTAAGTCTTCAATAAACCGATATATAGCAGTGGCGTTTGAGGTTTCACCGAATGAGAATATTTCAACTGACCTAACTTGGGGGCTACAGCACGGTATGGCACCAATGTCTTCGCCGCCTCGTCAGCGGACCTGCGGATCTGATATGCGACTCGGTCCTACGGATACCACGCGGAACTCTCTTTTCGCGCTACTCGCGACTGATACTAGCCTTCGCCATCTCCGGCGCGGTCCACCACGCCTCCGACATGGCCGTGGGCGTGCCTCTCCAGGACGCCGGGGGCGCTCGCTTCTTTGTGATGCAGGCGCTGATCATCATGGTGGAGGACTTTGTGCAATATGTCGCCCGCAACAGCTTTGTGCGCACTCCGGGTCGGGATCGGGCCTTCAAGCGGATAGGGTTCTTCTGGGTTGTGTGCGTCATGGCCTGGGCAACTCCCACCTGGACCTACCCCTTGCAGCGGCTAGAGGTCGATCCTGCTGCCATGCTGCCGTTTCGGGTGGTTCCTCTGATACGTGCGCTATTCGCGTAAATAACTACCCAGTTAGCGAAAATCTACGGTGTTGAGGATCATGGGGATCTCATCAGTCTGTTGTCCCTAACCATAAGTCCTGTGCGAACTAGCATCTCCCTGCGGCCCGTTAGATATCTTCTCAGGCCTTCCTCGCCGTGTCCAACAACACGACAGGCTTCCAATACTGCCGCCGTTGGGAGGGTCGCCATCAATGGACTGTTGTCAGACCAGCTGGTTTTCTTTCTCTCTTCCAGGACGATCCTCAGCATATCCATTGCATCAATGTAGGCTGCAAAGGCGGACGGGTGTCCATTCCATGCACTCTTCGTGAGCTATTCGAGGACCTCCTTCAGACCAGTTCCAGGTCTAGGGGGCGACGCGACTCAGGCAATAAGGTACAGTGCTCGAACCGTCATATTGGTTTATTAAGTTAGCTAGTCCTTAAACTGATGTCACATGGAACTGCTGGAATGATTAGTCCAAGCACTTGCAGGCTCTGATTGATTACGACACTGGACTAAATGGACGTAGTCACCTCTCAGCTCGTTACCTCAGAAGGATTATTACTCCCTGACTTCAAGTGATTGTGGGATAATAGGTATAAGACTAGAATAATATAGCTCCAACTATCTAACGGTTAATCTAATATAAGAAGTGGACAACAAGATGCTTAGGAAAAGACAGTACACTGAGGAAAGCCAACAGCCAAAGGAAAATGCAGGATGAAACGGTGGTGATAGCACACTTCGAAGAAGAAAAAAAGAAGAAACGAAACGATCAGAACGGTAACGGGGAAAGACCACGGCATAGATAAAGCTTAGGCCTCCACCTCGATGGGGACGGAAGCCCGGCGCTTCCCGCCCTTCTTCTTCTTGTCCTCCTTGGAAGGCGACTTGGGAGGCGACTGAGACGCGGGCCTCTTGGGGGGTCCGGCAGGAGGCGGCGTGACGGGGCGGGGAGCAGGGGCCTGGTTGTTCTTGGGTGGAGGTGGGTTGTTGTTCTTGGGCGGAGGCGGGTTGTTGTTGTTCTTGGCGGGGGGAGCGACACCCTCGATGTAAACACCCAACTCATTGGCAAGCTTATTGCAGTCGGGCGATTTCTTGGCGGGGTTGTCGCAAAGGTCCACAGTCGTACCGGTCACGAGTTTGAGCTTTTGGGCAATATCTTTATCCTGAGGATTTACTCCGGCGTGTTTGGTACCCCAGACGGTTATCCAGACGCTGTTTTCCTTGGTTTTGTCGCCATATTTCAGCGACCCAGAGGCAGCCTTGAAGCCGCCACTCTGTTCCAGTACGTAGTAGGCTCCATCTTCTGCATCGATTCGACTCTCCGTAACTTTGTTCTTTGGAGTGCCAATCAGCGTCTCCCGAACTTTGGCCCAGACGGGAGCTATTTTCTTGGCCTTTTCTGTATCCTTCAGAGCATCGTGAAAAGCGCCTCTGGGGATGGTAGAGGCGGCCAGCTTTTGTGTCTTGGGATTGTAGACAACGGCCACGAGCAGGGAGTTTTCGCCGGTGTTCCTGCCGGTAAAGGCGCCTGGTTGCTTCCTCACCCAGTTGTAGTACTTTTCGGCTTGGAGTTTGAGTCCATTAGGGTGGGCCAGAGGACGTGTCAATGTTTTGGTATCTGTCCAAGTCGGGTTTTTTTCCGTTCCTGGGTATACAATCATGGGGGTCTCTGCATCAACGGCATGTACCCATGATACTGCATTGGCTAAAAGGAGAGCCCAGAGCGGTGCAATGCCACGCATCTTGATTGGAAGGAAGAGAAAGGGTTTCAAGATAAGATATATGATAGTCTGAGGGAAGAAGAAGGAAAGAAGCTGGAATAGGCACGATAATGGGACGACTTGTGTTGATTTCTTTCTGGATAGCTCTCAGAAGTAGAACGGGAGACACCAGCTTTATACGTCTCAGGAGGCCAGTATCGCCAAGATCCTCTATGTCTGGCGTATCATGCTATTGTTGGTAGTCTATCCTAGGAGGCTATGAGGCTCTGGGGATACGAAGCCACGAGCCAAGGTATACTGGTCTCGAAATAGCATCCATTTGGTTGCGAGTTTCGAATAATATCAATCCTGGAGCATCTTCCGTAAATTCCTTTGCGTAAATTCCTTTCCGGAATTATTCTTGTCTCTCATCGCCTTTAATAGCCACTGACATAAGCTCAGATATCGCTTCTAGGAAACTGTTCCGAGGGCGGTGGCCGTAAGAGGTCTGCCATGCAAATTGGCGCTTGGTTGAGCTAATCTGGGGTCTAGAAGTTCCACTATTGTGTCTTGAAGTTCCACTATTGCTGAGGTTCGATTGGCTGAGCAATGAGGTAATACTGCACCACTCGCATAATACGACAACCTTGCTAGCTTGCTTACTTACTTATGTAAGGCAAGGCCCCGTGAGCCAGAGTCCAGACCTCCCAATTGAAGCACGTCGACTCTTGCTTTGTGATTCCTAACCAAGGCACATCCTACTTTCCACTTCTTACTTTTTAAGCAGAAAATGGGCAGCCAGGACCAAACATCACAGGCAACTTGCTAGTCCCCCACGCCAAATTACCAAAATGAATACTCCAACACCATTTCCGTTCTTTAATCTGCCCGCCGAGACCCAATTGAGCATCCTCCAATACACCGATCTCGTCACGCCACTTTCCGCTGTGACATGGCGCCCGGACCGGGGATTCAGACTCCCAGTTGTTGACGCTTGCTGCCGTCGCATCGCTACACGCGCCCGCAAGACCTGCGGTCCCCCCTACGATCAATGCCATCCATCAAACCACCTCAACTGCACTGGCAGACTCAAGGATCCGCGTACCGAATGGTACCCACAGACAAGGGACATGCCAGAGGAGCTGCCAGAGTCGAGGAAACCAGACGATGCTGAGCCCTTCTGTCCTTGTCCCCACGCCAGGGAGAACCGAAAATATTATTGGGTGTATTGGGGCGAGTGCTGTAGATGCCAGCATTACGCATGCCAGTTTATGCCCTTAACTGAAGGCTCAGACTCCGACACCCTTGTGAGCGCCGAGCTCGAGCTTTATCGCATCTGGCAGCCTCCAACTGCACTCTTTCTTGTGAGCCGCGCCTTCCGGGATATATGCAGCACCATTTTCTATTCGAGAAACCATTTCCACCTCGAGGTTCCGGGACCCTACGGCCGCGACCTGAGTGGGAATTATGTACCAGGTGGCGCAACTATGCAGGCCGCACCCACGTTTCTCTCGCGGACGGTACCGGCGTCGTCTATTTCGGCACTGAGAACTCTCCGGATCGACTTTGGTAACTACGGGGCACTGGATAGATACAACGACCACCATATCAATCCTTACAATTACCACCCTCCTACTAAAGACATGTCCCAAGCAAAAGAGCTACTGAAGACCGATTCGGTGTTCACAGAATACGCCAAAATCCTCCAGAGAACTATCGGTCAGCTGCGGTTAGACACTTTGATCTTGACTCATAAGTTCATGGACACTCATCTGGATCATTTCGGCCTGATGGGTGACGAGGTATGGAAAGAGATGGGCGCCAAAGCGGCCGCAAAGCTTGTGCGGCAGGTGGTGATATCTCTTTATTGGCCGCCCCTGAAGGACTACCCGCTCTCTGTATTGGGTGGAACGGGGAGTGCCCGAGGCGGGAGCCAGCGGCTTATTGCGGAATTCAATTTTGGCGCTGAAAACTTCACCACGCCTGTCTACTACGTTCGGAGGCAACTTGGAGATCCTGTCCCGATTTCCGCTCTGATGTACTACTTGGGTATGAACGAGCAACCATTCTGGGTGTGGGAGACTGGGCCACATCGAATCTCCGATGGCGAGCCTGCAGGACCCGGAGAAGAGAGCAGCACTGTCGTCGATGAGGTGTTCTTCGCATGATTTCAGGGCTGAGTCCTAACAAGTGGCGAACTTCATCGATCACGAGCGGTTCGAATGACATGGCTCGGGAAAACAGTACCTTTTGTGCCAGTTTCACATAGTAGACGCAACATATCTGGCCACTTGATACGGGCAGCGTCGCCAGCTTCGTTGCATTCTTCTCTCTATAGGCATTTTGAATCCCCCGATCAACATAGAAACATGAGGTGACCCGGCGGTCCTTTGCTCTTCCTGCACTTACTGGATATCATGTATGCATTTAATCTGCCGTTTCGCTAACCCGACGATGTGAACTATAAACGTCACGGTGGGCTTCACGACGGTGTTGTGATGGCGAGTCCTCAGGCTACTTTCGTATGACCGCGGAACAGCAAAGCGGTCAGAATAGGGGCAACGAGGAATAACAGTACATGGAACAAGGATTTGAGAGCCCCCTGGGTAAATTCGACGGCCGTCAACCTGTGTAACACATGGTCACTTCCAAAAAGCATCCTCTTAGGGTCGATGTAGAGTATGGTGATGCGGTCAAAGGATGAGTGGGGAAAAGCCTCGACGAGGGTTGGCTGTTCGTGATCGTGCGCGGGGAACTTAGACTACTGGGTATAATAACTCAACAAGTGTTTTCTGTTCTCTTATAAGAACTGGGAGTTAGCGCTTCTGTCTTTGATTGCTGTATTCAACGGTGTAATCAGGGGGTAGTAGTAGTCAGGATGAAGTCCCTTGCCAAGGCCAACGATAAATGCCGTGCATAGAAGTGAACAGCATTGCTTATAGCCATGCTCAGTGATGTCGTTTGAGTGTGTGCGCCTCTCGTCCGTATTCGTACATTCAAATACTTTGTAGCATTCAAGGCACAGTCCCACCCCCTTTCAAATATGCTGGTAAACACCCATCTCCTTCAGTTGCCAAAGCCATCATTGTTGTCCCGACCAATCTTGATGATAATGATGTTCCTCAATCTGTGTCTACTTTTTCATTTGGCTAGCGTGGTACTCGTCCTCATTCTTTATGGTCTCCTCCGAATCCTTGAATATTTTCTCTGTCCGGTCGACAAGCTGGAGCCTCCGTTGGTACGCAGTCGCCTACCACTAATCGGGCATGGACTCAGCTTGCTGCGAAACGGCATCTCATTTTATAAGCGTCTGAGGTAAGTCTAGATCCCATAGCAATTAGTTGATTATGGATCTGAAACATCAGCAGGGAGAGGTCAGGTTTACCGATCGTGACGGTATTCCTCGGGACCCAGAAGGTGTACATCGTTCACGCACCCGAGCTCGTCTCCCAAGTCAACCGGTCGCCAAAAGCCATCAACGCCACTTTGCCCTTCTTAACTCTGGTTTGCGCCAAGATATTCGGCATGCACGGGGACTACTTGGAGGAGCTCATGCGGAAGCCAACAGCCCGGGGATCACTCTGGCGAGATCTCCAGGGGTTCCAGCATGCCAGCTTAGATCCTAAATCTTCGTCCGCTGCTCAAATGACGTTCAAAATTGCCAACAGGCTCTCTGATGGCCTCGAAGCCTGCACACGAGAAAGCTGCAAGACTTCGGTGAATCTTATGGACTGGCTTCAAACGACGCTCACGCTTGCCACGGCTCACGGGCTGTATGGGGCAGATAATCCTTTTGCTCGGGATCCGACTATGGTGAGCTCGGTTTGGTAAACCATCTTTCGTCCATATGATCATTCTATTTTCATAGTAACTAACCTGAAAGCGGGTGGTGTCCAGGGACATGACGAACAATATCAAAAAGCTAGCGATGTGGCCATGGCCGTCGTTCACAGCAGGCGCAGCCACAAGGGGCCGAGAAAAAGCAGTGTACGCATTACAGAAGCATCTTGAAGGTCACGGCGCGGCTGCGGAGGGCTACTGCGAGCTTGTGCGTAATGCTGCCGAGATCATTCGTCGACACGACATGAGCATCGAGTTCGCCGCCAGATACCACATAGCATTGTTGGCAGCGTTCGTCATCAATACGGTCCCCGCAGCTTTCTGGATGATCGGACACATCGCTTCCGACAAGCAGCTGGCGGCTACCATCCAGGATGAGCTAGACCAAGTCGTCGAAAGTCTTTCTTGTGGTGCTCTCACCGTGTCGACAGATCGCATGAGAGCCCAGTGCCCAATTCTGGTATCAGTATGCCAGGAGGTTCTGCGTCTCATCGGCTCATCCAATAGCACCTTCTTCGTGCATGAAGACGTGGTCCTTGACGGCCGGTTTCTCCTGAAGCAGGGCAGTATATTGCAAGTACCCGCTGTGGCCATCCATTCGAATCCCGAAATCTGGGGGCCCAATGCGCAGGTCTTCAAAGCTGATCGATTCCTCAAACCGGAAAGGGTGCATCCGTCGGCCAACCGTACATTTGGAGGTGGAAGTACTCTGTGCCCCGGTAGGCATCTTGCTCTGAACGAGCTACTCCTGATGGCCACTCTATTGTTTCACACGTATGATGTTCAACTGTCAGCCAAGACGCCTCGGTTGCCGGCACAACACATGACGGACGTGTTATCAGTTATAAGGCCCGCGTCCGAATTACTTCTAACTATATCACGGCGACCGGGAATGGAGAAGGCAGTATGGACGTTCTAGCATGTCGTGGAGACGCAACAGAGAATGAGGTCAGGACCAAGGGGTAGTTAATCAACTGGGCTTTCTCCACCATGAGACGACGATTAATTCAACTAAATACGATTTTTGTCATCCTCCTCGGTGCCGATCGACTTCGAGATACAATCACTCTTCATCTTCTTCATCCGACGTGCCCTTGATCAACAAAGTGGGAGTAGAGCACCACCACAATTTTCTATCATCTCTATCACGGCCTGTAATACATCTCGGGGGTAGCACAGGTGGGTGATGATACCATTGTCGATCCTGATGTGTCTCAGGGGCATGGCGTGAGGAAGAGATTTAAAGCCGAGACAAAAGACGATATAGGTGCCGAAGAGGCAGTCGGAAGCGAGATCGAAGATACGCAAGTAGCATAGGCGATTTGTATAGAGCGACCGTCAGTCAATGTCCGGTTCGCGGATTTGGAATGGTAGGCAGCCACAATCAGGGATGTTAGATTAAAGCTGATGATACTTGTATTATTAGCTAACACAGCAATACCTAGGGAGAGCAGGGAGGTCCTAACCCCACTTCCCGAGCCTTCAACCATGTACTGTACATAAGCTCTTGCGCATCCATCATCTGGCAGTAGACGCGATGCTGTTCTTTCTTGAACCGATATGGATCATCGGATTCTCGGTCCCATGGGCAGACACGCTCAGCACCAAGGGGATATGCATAGTACAACGCCGTCTATCAGTGTGGTGTCGCGAGTCTGCCTTCGACAAGTCCAGCAACTATTAACCTTCGATAATAGCCCTGATACCTGGAATCCATCGTAGCAGATTCTGACGTCGGAGGTATTGTGACGAAGAACGGTGACGCGGAAAGTTTGCCACGTGTTTGTTGCCGCTGCTATGAGTTAGCCAGATTCCAACGAGCACGGAATTTACTACTCATTGGGTACCAGATAGCCTGTAGTTCCCTCTAGGATATTGACGTTGCGCGTCAGTTTTGTGGAAGAGAAAAGAGACAAGCGGATACGTAACCTGTGTATCGTGTCGGTCTCTCACACTTCTAGTTCAATCAAATTCCATGTCAGCCTATCAAATATAAAATATTCTGAAGAAGACAAGGTAGCTTTTGAAGTAAATAGTAGGAAGAACTCACAATTACAGTGTGTTGCGGTAATATCTCGCGCGATAGTCAGACGTTCTGTAGGTCCCAGATCATGATAATACCGCAGCACGCTAGTCACGCATATCAAGAGAACGAGGTATATTAAGTATACCCTAACTCATGACAGGCTGACCTATTAGAAACAGATGACTGCAAAGAGAAAAAATGACACACTTGCACGTAAAGCATTGTAGAAAAGAGAATTCTTGCTACCAGGACGAGACTATGTCAACTAGGGTCGAGACAACACCCCTTCTCAAATCCCCAACATTGGTGGCTTCCAAGGGGCACAGATGGCAAATCTAGGCGAAGAAGGGCCAACTCTTGTGCTTGCAAGTAGACAATCGTGGCGATGCAACCAGAGTTCAAATCCCCCATGCTTAAGGCCAATGGGGCTGCAGACCCACGAGGACCTGGCCCAGAGACGTCAACAACGACCACCCAGGGCCGGAAACTAATCCAAACTCTGTCAGTTAGAGGAAGTGAAAGTTGCAACAAGGTCTCCGTTTGTGAGCCCGCGGAGGGAATGTCGTTTTGATCTGCTGTAGCCGACGTTAGCTTATTCGATTCTGTTGAGCTATATCTGTAAGAACCTAGAGGAAAGCGAAAAGGGATTGTGATTGTCTTACTTCCTTCTTGCCCTGTTATTAAAAGGGGACTGACTTCGAAGTTGCGGTTCTCGACAGGGCGGTAAAGATTAGGTTGGAACTCACCACCGAAGAAGTCGAGTCGTCCCTCGTTGCCTGTGCGGATATGCGCCAGCGGTTTGCCGTACTCGTAAATCTGGTTGGCGTGGGTACCGTTGGGGTGCTCAGAGCCAGAAAACGGCGCGCCGCGCCAGTATACCGCATGATATGTTCAGTTGGCTACGCTGAGGACTGCTTCCTAGTCTCCATCGAGTCAGCAACTGCACCCAACGGGATACAAGGTTGTATTCTTTCATACCTTTCCAACTCATGTAGCGATTGACACACTGATCCCACCTGTAGGAAATCCCCCAAAGATGAGCAGCGTGAATGTATAATACTAGGCATATCTGTAGTGAAACCCTTGCCGTGAAGTGAACCTGAGTCACAAGGAAGAGGTCGGTACCAAACAGGAGACTCGTGCCTTGCCCTGTCGCCTAGGCCAGCGCTAAGGTAGTTGATGAGCGTGCCTCCACTAAACTTAACGGTATTAAAAGACGGAGGAAAACAAGATCATATGACAGAGGAGGTAGGTTGCCGGGTCATCGGAGCTCAGAGGCTGGTAGTATAAGACGTTGAGCAGATGCTCGTCGGCCTTGACCTAGGGGTTCGGCCGCGACCCGATGAGTTTGCAGTGTTCCATGGGGTAGGTAGCGGTCAGGGCCCGGTCAGCCTGGTCAATACTGCGAAAGCCTAAGTTCTTGGGCTTGCCCTTGATGAACACTCCCAGGAGAGGTCTGGCTGTCTACAAAAGCAAGTCAGCTACTTGTTCTAGGCGTAGGGCTCTGGCACATGGAGATCGAAGTTCTTGGGCTTGTTCTGATGATTACCACTTACAAGAGAGGTTTCGACAGGGCTGACAGACTTTCCGTTTCCGTCCGGGTAGTAGGGGTAAGAGATAGTACGAGTGATGGATGCGTTTTGCTTTGTGCACCCTCCTCGGTAGCTTTGATCGGAGTCCTAGGCCCAGGTTTAAGCATTATGTACCGGAGTTCACGCGAGGTGTGCAGGCTGTTACTCCTGCTTTGGAGTGTAGGGTGTTATCCGGTTGGAAGTTAAATAAGAAAGAAACCCACATGCTATAGAGGGGTGCCTATGTAAGCAATCCAGGCGAAGAAGGGCTTATCCTCAGCAGATCGTAACAACAGGGCCGCGTGAGCAGATGTCCGAGAGCGAGGAAGGGATCGATGCAACCTCTTTTCCTTTGATCTTGTCATCTGGCTGTGATCCTGCCCAGCTGTTGGATGTTCTAGGTTTCTTCTTTGGGTAGAAAGGGGGAAGAGAAGTCTGGCCATTAACGAAAGCAAGCCGGTTACTGGTGCTAGGCGTAGGACTTTGGCGCGCCAGTGGGCTATGTCGCAGGGACGTAGGGTCGCTGCCCACCGGCGCGCCGGCCCTGCTCCGGTCCAATTCCACCAATCCGAAGAGCCAACTCAACGGACCAGCCTCCTGGAAACACGAGGCCAAGCTTGCACTGACAATCGAGGCGAGCAGGCGACGTCTAGAAGCCCATTGAACGGCGCAAAGGAAAGAATGATAAAAATAAGAGATGTCGAAAGGTGCGGTTGCCGAAGTTGCGCTGTGACAATGTCACAAATTCGATAAGTCAACTCATCGGACTAGCCTCTCATAGTCTATTCAAAGTGCCAGTCGGTGCGAAGCCAGATTCGGACAGAAGTGAACATCGGACTGTTCAAGTAGTGAAGAAGACGATGGTTTAGGTAAACACAAAGGTGCGAAGATGGATGAGGAGAAGAGTCGATAAACTGAGGAAGTGTGCAGCCTGCCTACGTACCTCCTGACACGGATACTCTGTGGTCTTCCGAAGGGGAGGTACAGTGCTAGTATTTTGGCAGGGTGATGGGGCTTGGCTATGGGTTCTTCGGGACTCGAGACACTAAAGAAAGAAACGACCAGGAGAGAGCACTCGCATAACTGACCTATTTCTGTGTCTTCTTTGATACCACACCCACACGACTTGATGTAATCGTGTGCCCCGAACACATTGAATTATGAAAGAACAAAGACAGAGAAAGGTAATCGAGGGAAAGAAGAGTGATAAACTACAGAGCACATGCGTAAGTGAAACTCGTTTGAAACCCGATTCCCGAGTGTTCAGGGAAGGAATATTGATGCGCGGCAGGTTGTTGGGGGGAGGAACGAGTGTTTCTTTCGAGAGTAGAGGTAGACTTGGGAACTGCTGGGGAGAGGATGGGTGACCAGCTAGGAGGTAGGTATCTGATACGAGCAGATGTGAGGGTTAGTGGTTCAAGGAAGGAGCAGAGAGAAGGGACGAGGGGAGGGAGTGACGTACTTACTTTCTACCCCTCATGGAGAGAGAACTACTACCCAGAAAGGATAAAGAGAGGATTACTGACCACCAACGGCAGATGAAATTGATTTCGCACTTGCTAGTATCAAGCTGATCCCCATCGTGAAGTACTATTGTTGTTGTTGTTGACGCTTAGCCCTGGGCCTCCTCCCTTCCCCCTGTCGAGAATCAGTCCCGGTAATTGGTGGTAACAAGACACCCTCGAAACAAATAGCTTCCAAACATCATCTGTGTCCACGTCTGCCTTTTACTCGCACACTGATCATACATAATGCAACTTCTCGTCCAGGAGGAAATATATAACATCGGCCTGGGGGTGGGGTGATGAGTCAGTCGTGACTCCAGAGGCCCCAAAGGGTCTGTAACTTCTAGCGATTGTCGGATCGAACGGAGCAGAAGCTCCTTCGTCTTGTCTGGGACATGTGCGAGCTCGGTCGGTGGCAGTGGTCGAGTAGTTTCGCAGTGATCTCGGATCGGAAGGTAGAGGTAACGGGTCATCAGGGGTCGATGGAAAAGTGATGTATGCTGTGACAGAAACAACGGCTGGCGGAGGGGTAAGCTGCATGTAGCACGAGGCAGCATTTAAGTGGCGTGCTTTAGTACCTGCGTGTTAGTAGGATGGGCGATACTTGACGGAAAGAGCAGCTAGGTGCCTGTGGAGAAGGCAAAAACACGGTCCGGGGCTCCTCACGATCTGGGCTCCCTAACTTAGGTAGGCATGCAGCCAGGGTCACACGATAGCAAGACAACCGTTCAGGCCTCTCCTACCATAGCATAAATATTCTCCACAGGATACAAATTCATGCTTCCAATGTTAATGATGCTATCCTGATCTAGTAGAGTGCGGTAACAGTGAATGAGGTGAAACCATATATCAAGACGTGAATACTCAAAGGTTGGCCTACTGCAAGGTCAATGGACTCGTGTCAGTCACGAATGCTGGCTATGGTTTCACCATGGATGCAGATTTTTGAAAGCCTGTGTTTATTCAAACATAGTTACGTACCTACACGGTTTGGAGAAAGGGTCATTTTGAGATTCTTCCTGTTTACACATAGCAAAGAAAACGGTCTTCACCTGACATTCTAGTCCCTGAACAAGGGACACATGTCATGTTCAAACCCTTTCAACCTCAATACTTTAACAATGCAACATAATAGCAGTTAGTATATGTCCATCCTATACTCAACAGGAGATATGCACCTCGTGATGTATCTCGGGATATGTTTCGACAGGCAGAAAATGGTGGTGGAGCATGATGCCGAAAGGATGCCGGAAACATTGCCGAATCCCGGGACTGAATCCGCGGCGGTGGAGTTGGTTGTTCGGGTTTCGGCTTATAGTGTTGCCTAGGTAGTTTTCTCCAATGCAGTATTATTTGACATGGTTACATTCCGAAGATTATTTGCCAAACTTGAACCACAAGATCGGATCGCTGTGGTGAGATTTCTTCCAGGGGCCGGAACCGGGACCGGAACTGAATGCCAGAAATGCGGCCGCAGGTGCTAATGGTTGCCCGAATGATGAGAAACGGCAGACCGTCCAAAGTAGCATCGCAAGCCTTGGCCACGCCTCGAGCAGACTTGGGATCCATATTGTTTGGTCCTTGTCGCTCTGGCAGTAAGCTTGCCTCCTGAGCAGAACTTTGGCGCTCTCACCAGTGCTACTTGGTCAGTATTAGCTGGCTTGTTTGCTTTGCATGCTTTTTAATTCACATCGAGCTTAACAACTCGTCACGTAAACTTATCTTAGCAATCTTCATGAAGTGACACATCTTGGCGCAATATGAATTGGTTATATTTGGCAGATTGGGCGAGTCATGAATTGAGATTTGAGTCAGTATCCATTAGCCAGTGCCCCTTGTAAACTACGTGTATATTAAACTGTGTCTGGAATAAGAATACCAAGAAGCAAACTGCTCAGAGAGTAATTTCAGAGAGGACACCGTCTGAGACTAGCATGCTTCTTTCCGGCAATCCAAAGTAATGGCGATGGCTGCCGTGGCCCGTATAAAGGTCAAACGTGTGCGAACATCTGCAATGCATTCACTTAGTAGTAGGGACCATCCTCTCGCGATACCCGAATATTCCAAAGAAGCTTCCAAAGTGTCGACACATACATAAATGAAAGTATACGACCGTGAAACAGCTTGTGCTGCTAAGTTCTCCCGACTCATCATCTACATAAAGTTAAGAGCTTCGAAGCGGGCCAGGCCAAGCCTATCGAAGGTCAGGGGAGCGTACTGTTTACAGCCCATTACTTATGCGTGGAGTAAGTGCCAAAGGTCCGTATCTCGTTAGTCGCTGGTTTCAATGGTAGAAGCGAAAAAGGCAACCATTGAAAACATAGGTATAGAAGAGTATATGTACTATGCGTGGCAAGATGACTTCAAACAGTAGGATTGCATGCAACCTGTTGTTGCGAGGAGCGACTTTGGACTTTTTCTCCAATCCGACCAGCCAAGCTTTCAGGCGGCAGGTAGCAGCGCTGGTCGGGGCGCCTGTGCATCTTCAGCGCTAAGCTGTTGGCGCCAAACTCCCGCTGTCCCCCGCCCGTAGCGTTTCTGAGCTTGGTGGGGGGGTTGGGGGCTCGTCCCACGTGGAAGCAATTTCGGTAAGAAACAAAACGTCATATCCTCATTTTAAGGCGATGTTCAAGCTGACGAGTTCAATATTCCACTTTTGGACATAGTAATATCAAGTGTGCGGTTATGTATGATATCTTGTGGTTGTCAACTCAACTCTCAACTGAGCTGAAATTCTGGGTTTTGATAAGGTTCTGGTTTGCTGGGGGATTCTGTCCCGCGGGGTATCGCAACAAGTCTACAAACTGTATGCATGTATGTCTGCCGCATGCATGCGCTATTCTTGAGACATCTAAAGAAAGCACATATATGATACAAGCCAGTACGAAACCCCTCTCTCTGCATGTGCCAATGTTCGTACTGGCTTGACGTGTCGTAGCCTCTTTTATTTTGTACACGTCGATCAAAGTGATGGTCCAGAAAAGGGCCGCTCTTCTTTATCCCAGCCCACTAGCGGCCAGCCAACAGGCAAGGTAGACACTGGGGGCAGTGTATATCTTCCATCACACTCGCTCTCCGTGCAGTTGAGACCGCACTTGCCCCAGACCTTACAGTAGCAGTCTTCCGCCGAAGGGCAATGCACAGCTTCTTGGTCGAAAATAACTATAGAGCAATGATGTGGTGAATAACCGTGTCTCGGGTAGGAAGTACGTAGGGAAGCGGCTCGAACCCCCCAAAGTGGGCCGGGCCGGTTGGTTGGTAGGAAAGAAGAAAACTTACTGTGCCAAGCGAACTCGAAAACTCTCCCGCTCAACGCATCTTCGAGGGGCGTGTTGAGCAGCCACTGGAGGAAGTGGATATAGTCCGCCCTCGGCCGCCGACGGATCATCTCCTTGGTGACGGCGAATTGAGAACAGCAGCTCACGGCGACCACTTCGGGCACCGGATGGCCCGGGAGCAGCTGCTCGAAGGCGTCTTTGTAGACCTCCTTCGCCGTCGGCGCGCCTCGCCTCCTGACCACCATTTCATCATCCGTCACCGCATCCTCCATGGGCCGGATCTCGGCGGGGCAGCCGATGACCCAGACGCAGCGCAGGTTCACATAGCCCATCTCGCGCAGGTACGGGAACTGGAAGTTCTGCAGCGTGGCGAGACCGTCATAGTCGGGGTCGTCGTTGTGCCACGCGAAGCGCGATGCGTGGAAGAACAGGAGGTTGTCCGACAGGTCGTCGTAGTTGTTGACGATGTGTGTCAGATACACCATGGCCTCGCGGCCCTTGTTCTGGGGCACCGTTAGCGGCGCCTTGGGGTCATTGACGACATAGATGCTCTTCTGCCACTGCGGCGGCAGGTGCTGGTGGAACCATGTCGTGTTGTCGCTCTTGACGCTGGCGACGACGATATCGATCTCCCGTGCCTTGGGCCGTTGGTGTGGTAGTGGGATGGCGACGACGGATTCGCTGGGCGCAAAACTGGGGAAACCGGGGTATAGCGACGCAATGAACCAAGAGAAGCAGACCAGTACGGCGCATGCAACGACAACCCGAACTAGTACGGGCCGAGCCGGCACCATATTGCGTCCAATCCAACAGTTACAATATTAATACAGAACAGCAGGAGTCGCTTCCCTCCATGCCGTCTCCAACATTGTCGTGACAAGAAGGAGTTGAAAAGAGGCACCGGCCAGCACGGATCTGGGAAGTCGAAACTAATGTAGGCCTCAGCCTCTAGGGGCCGCGTCTACCGTCATTTTGGGTCCTGGCTGCAGCGCTTGTGCTTGTCGTTGATCATCATTCCCTGGCCCATTCCGCGCTGCTTTCGTTTCTGTGAACGGCAGCCATCAGGCAAGCCCCTAGCCGACCCCTGTCCAGGCACTGCCAAGTGGAGCAGGCAGGGCCAATGACGATGGCAATTTGGCTGGCATCGGCTACCCGGCCCCTCCGTATTCACTATCGAGACCCAGGATCAGCCGTGGACACCTAGGGCGATTACGAGGAGCCCCCACTTGATACGATACCAACCGTTCGGAAACAATTTCCACGACTCGGGCTTTGTCGGTCTTTATCATTTGGCGGTGCGGAATTGTCGAACCACCAAAAGGAAGAGCCACGAACAGCAGAGCAGCTTCAATGTTCACATGTTGGTCAATGACGGCATGCATAGCTGCATCTGCATGCTGCACTGGCTGCACCAACACATCTCGTTTCATGTCCTAGACGGACGAGTAGGATGATCATGTTGGGATTGGGGTGGGTTGCAGCGAAAGATGGCCACTACCCGTCGTACGCTGCTTTTAGCCAATTGGATTTGGCAACTTCAGCTGCGTTAAGCCAGAAATAACGAAAGCTTAAACTCGGTAAGCTATCGTCACATATCACATATGGTGTAACTTGAAGTTACGAGAATTACCAATCCCTTCTCTTCGGGATACTCTTCGGGGTAGTGCCCGCTGTAGAGGCGAGAGCATGGGATCGATTTCGATGCGGGGAAGCCATGGGCGCCAGATCAAGCATGTAAGCTGCACATATAATCGGCTTTCCTTCTTCTTTCTAGCTAATGTAGCACCAATCAACTGTATATCTGGAAAAGCGAATCGCATTGAATGAATGTGGTTGGTGGCGTTTTGCATGAGGTTTCTGTGCTTCAGCTGAGCCTTCCGACGTCCGAGGAAGCCGACCTACAGGGTTTCTGTCGGAAGCAGTATCGACACAAACACACCACAGCTTGTTGGCGTTGAAGAAACACTCGAAATAAGCTGCTGACGTTTTGGAGGCTCATCTGTACTCTTTGGCCATGGGGCGGGGCATAACGAATGGACTCCGATACTCCCAACCCAACATGCTAGGAAGAGAACGCCAAGAGCCCGACCAACTTCTAGGTGTCTGCATCCTATTCTTCCATTCCCATATATTCCAGAGAACAGTCCGCTCGCCCAACGCATGGCCAGCGTCATCTAAAATGCGCATGCACGATCCAACCGGCGGCGACTACGTGGCGCCCATCTTTACCATCACCGTGCAGTGATTGAGGTAGCTTCTGTAGCAGATACCGAAGCTGCTGCATTCGCACCCTTGAACCCCCTGCGGAGTCGAGAGAACATCGATGGTATCCTGCGGCGACAAGATCTCTATCACGCGCTGGGTGTCTAGCCCCTTTACCGGAACCTCGCACACAACATCTACATACAAGGTCGCCCGTGGTCTGCTGGAGCTGCAGGTCTTTATTCACATCAACACGCTGATCACGGACGTGATTCCCTGGATCAATTCCTCTCAGCTTGAACTCTGCTTGCGAAACTTCCCGTTGCGGTGGGGTGGCCTTGTTTTGGTTGATACGAATGTCCTTCGCCGTCTTTCGCACTCAATGGTACCGAGAGTCGCCTGAAATGCCACTTTGACCAAACCCCGTACCCCGTGGACGTTGCCGCCCGCTTCAAAAGCCAGCAACCCTCCAGGATCTCCGTGGCCATGAGCTGCGGTGACGGTGTTTTTAGAATGAGAAGGGTTTGAGGACACTCCCGTTGAGCGGATGATGTATGGGGTGTCCCAGTAAGGTCCCCTTGAAGGCCAACGAGAGTCCCCTTGAATTACCCGATATGTCAACTGTAAAGCTGCGAGTACAATAAGGTAACCCAGTTCATTAAAATATTTGACTTGTGCTTCGCAGTCGCTGAAAGAGCACAACTCCTATAAAAAATTGCACGAATCAAAACACCCCTGCCTTTACATCTCCATCCACACACTAATAACAGATCATCTCCCTCCTCATCGGTTCTTCTTCAGATCACCCAGAATCCTTGACAGACCCGCAAAGTTGAGCTCTTCTAACGTCTCTTCCCAAATCCGATCCGTCAACTCGGATCCTTCTGGCTTGTACCAAACCTGAGGAAGTCTACACATTCATTTCGTTAGCTTCTGTTCTCGTGGACCAAGCGGTCCCCCACACCCACCCCCTTTTAGGTGGATGGAAAAAAGGGGGAGGGGCACTTTGAAGGAGAGGGGGGAAAGAGATGAGGTAACTTACGGTTTAACAGCCCAATCACTCACGAACCCACCATGGCTCTCCGACCCGTACGAGAGCACCGCATCGATATAGTTGGAAGCTCCTGACTCCAACGTCCGCGCGATCAGCGCCTGCATCACCACCATAATCGCTTTCACCACCACGCCTCCGCCGCGGAAGAAGGCCGTTCCCTTCGTCGCGCCCGGGTTCGACAGGTTGACAATCACGTCGTCCGTGTTGACGTACTCGGTCGCCAGCCTCGCGACAAACAGCGTGAGCAGGACCTTGGACCGCGCGTACTTGCCCATGCCGCCGAGGGCCTTAGGGTCCTGGAACGGCGGCAACACGGGCTGATGGAGGGGTACGTCGGCCGAGTAGACGAGATCGGAGCTCACGACGGACAGAACCGGCGGCCTTCCGGTCGCCCTCTTCTTCCCCTTGAGCACGGGCACCATCAGCACCGTCAATAGTACCGTGGACAAATAGTTGACCAAGAGCGTGACCTCCCGGCCCGTCGCCTCGTTCATCGTGTGCTCCGTCGTGATCAGCCCCGCATTCAAGATCGCGTAGTCGATGCGCGGCAGCTCGGCGTCGCAGCGCTGCGCGAACGCCTGCACTGACGCATACGACTCCATGTCCACGATCCAGACCTTGACTGTGGCGGCCGGGAAATCCCTGCGCAGAGCCGCGGCGGCCGTATCGCCCTTGGCCTGGGACCGTACGCCTATGACGAGGTGGGACAGGCCCCGCGCGAGCAGCTGTCGCCCGGCTTCGAGGCCGAGCCCGACGTTGGCGCCGGTGATGACGGCTACATGGTCCTTGAGGTCGGCATCCTCCAGGGGAAGCGGCTTGAGGCGTGTGAACTGGCGGGCGAGAAAGCCGCGGGTGGTGCGTTCATAGGCGGCTTGCTTCTGAAGGCTGGCGGACATGTCCAAGGGGTCTTTGGTGGTATGGCCCATTCTGCCCACGTGTGATATGTGGTGTAATTGGATGCTGACAGTAACAGAACAAGTAGAAAATCTTTATAGATGTTGCCAAGTGACTGGAGCTGGGATCTGTGAGACTCTATGATGATGATGGAGATATGCTAGAAGAACGAGCACCAGGAAAGGGATATCAGCTCATCATATAAATGTTCCAAGACATCGCATTCCTTCCAGTAGGCCCATAGCCATATCGTCAACTACCACGACGTCAACGCCCAGCGCTGCATCCATCTGCTGGGAGTTTGGTAATCAAAGACGCTAGACACTCCATGGCTTGATGCCAGACAGGCCCTCCCGTTTCATTACATGAGCAACGCATACGAAAGGTGCATTATCTGTTGCTCTAGAGCCTCATTTCCACGAGGAATTCATCCATGCAGTGGGCTATTATTCATTTACATGCTGAATAATCTTCAATCTGTCAGTGAAAACAGACGGACGCGGGACGTTATGATATGCGGCACAGTTTTAGCTGTTGACCGGAGATAATTGTACAGTGGAATGAATGGCTGCTGTAGTGGGGGATCCATAGCGGTACAATTTGCTCCGGCGAGGGCACTAATCCCTTAAGCATCTCCCTCAAAGGCCCCCAAAGGTGGCCCTAGCCCGTTCAATCGACCCGCATTCAGCCCAATTGCTTACTGATCGTGCTCGCACTTCGGACTCTTGTGTTCTGCGAGTTGCCCCTCTTTGTTGTTATCTGGATCAGCATGAAATGATGCCTTGATCATTGAAAATTGTATTCATCTATATATTGCAGTCATTCAAGCATGTATGTATCATACTAGTATTAACGGATATTCCATTCCATGACTATAAGATTGATTTCTGATCAACGAAGTCTTCTTTGCTCGATGGAGCAAAACACGTCCGCCAAAAGCTGAACAAGACGACCAATTCCTTGGACAGCGATGTCATAACTTCCCCCTCGCAACGTCTCAATCAGGGAGACCAGGGCAGGCAATTACCACAAGAATAAACTCAGACAATTCTATGCAGAAATCGGCAAGCCATTCTTATCCCAATCCGCACAGTCGACGGAGAAGCAATCATTCCAAATGTCGCCTGGGGCAACTTACTTCAACAGGTCCACTAGATGGCGATGTCGAGCCCGGGACGGAGCACCGACAGGACAGGGTAAGATGCTATAGCTCGAAGAAGAGACGGGGGCGACTGTCGTCATATCGCATCGACGACCGCTACTGAGCCTTCACGGCCATGTCTCGTAACGACCGCCACAAGCTATCAATCGTATCGCTATAGGATGGAGCTGCTCGACGGGACGGACCAGTCGTCTCCGATGCATTGGCAGATGACTTCATGGGACTTTCTCACTCGAGAATAAGATCAGTGAGAGTCTAAAGGTGATGATGAGGTTTGCCCGGTCGGCGTTTGAGGTTTGGACGACGAGTTGCTACTCACGGCGAGAGATTGAAGGCTTGACTGAATCTCGACCATCATGCGAGAAGGGAAAGGGGGGAGGTAAGGGTGATCCAGCGGTCCATGCTTATGATGCCTCCGCATTCATGACCTTGAATACTTTCATCGAGGTTGCCTGGAAAGCACATGGTGCATATGGTGAAATGATGCTGGTCTCGCGAGTCCAATGGAAGAACAAACACCCGTCAATGGGCAAAAGCACTACCGGGCGTCGGAGTTTTAGCCCCAGTCGAGCAAGCCACGGCTTAGTATGTCGAAGACATTCTGCGATGGGAAGCCAGAATTCCCAGCTAGCCAGCACAACATGATTAAGTGCTTATGTGAGGCGACTAAATGGCCAAATGATATCGTACACTAGACTTGACTTGGCCGACCACCCAGCCACTGCTGCAACAACCGTCTATTAGTGAGCAAAAGTCATTAGGGACATTTGTAATATACTTCAGCTTTGGTTCTTTCTCGTGTGCACGTGGAAGAAGCCCGGGTGAGGACAGGGTATGTGAATATGTGTTGGCAGAAGTCGCCGCTGGAGTGGGAAGGTAGATGGCATTAGCCCAACGGAGTTCCGCCGAACGAAAACACAATTCAATATACGATACGTGCATCCTTCCTTTCTGTATGTATATAAACACCATCCTCAAGAATATCACTCGGCTTCACCTGTTACGAACATCCTTCCTTCCTGTAGACACCATACGCAAGAACACTTGACTGAAGACCACTGGCCTACACCACTATCCAACATGCCTTCCTATGTCATTACTGGAGTCTCCAGGGGACTCGGCGTAAGTTGCATCTCGGATTCCCCTTAGACGGTGAAGGTATCCAACTGACAATATTCGCCATAGTTCGAGTTCCTCCGCCAGATCTCGAGCAGCCCCGACAACACGGTCGTGGGCATCGTTCGCGACAAGGCCGGGACCGAGAAGCGGGTGGCTGAAGAGCTAGAGGGCCGCTCTAACATCACCATACTCCAGGCGGACATGGCCGTCTATGACCAACTCAAGGTATGCATCCGCGTATAAGCACCCCGTACAAGGGAGAACCATGTGTGTGGCGTAGTTGGCTGACATTAGCACACCTCTGCCTTAGAAAGCCGCCGAGGACGCCACCTCTATCCTTGGCGGGAAGCTCGACTACCTGATCGCGAACGCGGGATACGTATCATTATTTGACGGCTTCCATGGCATCGGCACTCTGTAAGTCCTCACTTCCTTCAGCCAATCAACTTCATCCACCTCAGCCGACCTCGGCCTGCTAACACCGCGCGGCATGACCGCTGGCCCCCAATGAAGCGGCACACAGACCCCCATGGAGATGCAGCAAGACCTGCAACAGGCCATGGAGGTCAACGTCTACGCCAACATCCACCTGTACAACCTCTTCATGCCGCTGATCCTGGCGGGCGCCGCCAAGAAGGTCGTCGTCATCTCGAGCGGCCTGGCCGACCCGGACCTGACCGTGCAGTACGACCTCGACGTCACCGCGCTGTACAGCATCAGCAAGGCCGCCATGAACATGGTGACGGCCAAGTTCAGCGCGCAGTACCGCAAGGACGGGGTGCTGTTCCTGAGCCTATGCCCGGGCATGGTGGACGTGGGCCGCTACGACAATGGTAAGTACTTCCTTAAAAAGGGGAAGAGAGAGAAGTGCCCGAATGAATGGATACTTCACCGGGCGATGAGTCTTGCTTGCTAATGATTGATGTTCGTTCTGTGGCGATACAGTCACCCCTCAGCAGGCAGCTGGCTTGGGCCGAATGATGAAGTCGTTCAAAGAGTACGCGCCCCATTTCGAGAATGCCGCGCAACCCGCAGAAGCCATTCGGGACGTTATCAATGTTTGGGAGAAGGCCAGTATCGAGAACGGAGACGGCGGGGCGTTCCTTTCTCACAAAGGAACCAAGCAGTGGCTGTAAATCGAAGGGTTTAATTGCGCCTAGGCTCGGCTCGATGATCTTCCCTCGGCGACTAAGGCTGTTCTTCGAATCCGACCGGGTTCGTTCATGTTACACTGCCACGTCGAGGAAAAACCCACAGAAGAGGAGAATCAAATAGAGTAAAGTAGGTGATATAGTGCAGCAAGAGCATGGGTATATTAAACAATGAAGCAAACTCCAATCAATGCTAAAAAGGCGTTCTTGCGAAGTGATACTCTCACAAGCTTAGTATATAACATGTTGCAATATCAATGGTGCACACGTTCCATCGAGCATCAGTATGTTTTCCCTCCACAGCAAAGCTGAAACCGTCTCAAATCGTTCGGCGATGGCTTCTAATAATGTCTCGCCTTCAAGCAGAGGGTTAGCGCAACGAGCGTCTCGGTTCTGTGGGGAAGCGACCTCCACGGCCGCGACCCCGCATTCCTCCTCGGTAGGCCACAAACTTCTTGGCCGGTATATCTTCGTCGTCGTCATCGCTGAACGAACTGTCAGTCTCCTCTGACTCGCTTCCGTCCATGCTGGCAAGTCGAACGACTGTTGGCCCTCCAGGTCTTCCTAACGGCTTGGGCGGGATGGACGAAGAGCGAGACGCTACTGCGTCCGCATCAGGCATAGGCGTGTCCTGGTCACTCATGGCACGCGCGGCCGCAGATTGAGGAGTCGAAGGTGTATTTGTGCGACTCGACGTGGCGGTTCTCGAAGAACCACGCATTTTGAACTTCTTGCCCTTGGCCGCCATCCGCTCTGCCATTGACATGAACCTTGGTTGGGTGGATGGTGTTGCTACCGGCGGTGCCTCGGGCGCTGGTGATGCTGTGGGCTTTGTTGCAGACTTCGGGGGTCGTCCCCTTCTACCAGCAGGGCGGACACTTGGTATTGACTCCTCCTCCAAGCCACTTGGTTTGTCGGCAACATCGGACTCACGAGCCAGTTCTGCTTCCAAGGCAGCTTCTAGGGCTTCCTCGGTAATAGAGTCGTCGTTCACAGATTCCTGGGCAGGAGGCGATTCCTCAGCATAACCGACATTGCTCAAGTGGGAACGACGTGGTGGTCGCCCACGTCTTTTCGGCGGCTCTTTGTCAGCTTCGATTGTTGGCTGTTTTTTCGCAGGTTGCGGCGAGCCCGCAGGTAGAGAGCTTCGCGGCGGCCGTCCCCGACGTTTCCCTGTGTATGGAGTGGCAGCAGTGGAATTTGCCCCTTGGCTCAAATTAGCCACAGCACGGAATGCCTGAGCCGCGGCATCCACTGGATCGCGCTCAGCTGTGTCGCCATTATCCGCGCCGAAGCTCGATAATCTCTTGGGGATGACAATATCGTCAGGATCATCTTCCGGTTCTTCGTGATCCGCGTAAGACTGCACGGGCTTCGCGTGACGCAGAGTAGGCCGCAACGGGTCAATTGGAAGTGGCACCCTAGTTGGCTTAGGTCTCGGCTTTTCTTGCTGGGTACTGCTTGCTTCAGGCAAAGCAGGGGCTTGTACGGATTCCATACGGGCACGGTTGGGCGTTCCCAAACCACTCCTATCTGGCTCGCCTAAGGCACCAAGAAGAGCTGGATCCAAGTTCATGAGCTGATCAATGTTGCCAGTTCTTGGTTTCTTGGGATACGCCTTCTTCGGGCCCATGAAGTCCGGATCATCATCTGTCTCCAGTCGTGCCTTTCGCTTCGCAAGCCGTAAAGTCTTCTTGACGAAATCAGAAACCTCGGTCTCTCGATTCAGTGTATCTTCCGATGGCATCTGGAAAGGGTCGAAGAGAATTTTATCCGCGCTGTCGTCTTGGTCATAGAAGCCCATTCCCATCATTCTAGCGCCAACGACTGGATCGTTGTAGCCAGAAGGATCGGGGTACGCGGAGCTTTCTAGGTCCATGGCAGACATGTCAGCTGTGGGTACACGACTGCCTGCAACTGCGTCCGGATGGTCTGAAATATCGTTTTGCGATGCTGGAGCACCGTCCACTCCATCGCCATGCGCATTCCCCATGTTGGGACCTTGCAGTGAAGAGTCCACCTCATGCGGTGCATCATCGTCGTTGTCCAATGCGGCCAATGGACCCTTGGCCTTTTCTGCATCCGCTTGTTCTCGGAGCCGCTGCATTCGCTTGGTGTCTTTAGAGCGGCTTTCCTCCCCGAAGGCTTTCAACCAATTCAGGTTGTGGATACGGAAATCAACAATTGACTCAATACTGCGGTCATCCGCAATGCGTCGAGTGTCATGGCCTAATAAAGTGTTCTTCGGTACGTAAGGGTGAGTGTGACCAGCGCGTCTGCAACTCCCGCAGTTGCAAATCCCGCGACATTTAGGGCATTGCCAATTCTCCTTCTCCATTGCCGTCTGGGGCATTGTATCAAAGGCCCTCCAGAGGACGCCATAGCAGTAAGCCTCTTGGCAGGTTGTGCAGAAGTTCAGTTTGTACGTGTAATCCTTGTGACAACATACATGACAACGATAAACGTCGCCCCTTTTCAGCTTCCTTGTGTTCTTCTTTTTCTTCTTAACTCGACCTTCCTCGTCGACCTCTGGTTCTGCCTCAGACTCTGGCTCTGGGGCGGGCTCCTGGGCTGGTTTCGTAATATCGCTCCAGGGCCGGCGGCGCAGTTGCTCCTGGCAGACTTGGGCAACTGATTTCTTGGTTGACTTTCGACGTACAATCTCCAAAGGTTGGGGAGAATGCTCGATATCGACGAACCCATCCTGCTTGATGACTATTGAGCGCCATCGCTCGTGCTTCTCGACCAGATCAGACCATTTCCATTGCTCGCACCATTGAAGACCTGAGATGCACACACATGATCTGCCCATCGCGTAGCATTCCATGCAAATATCATACGTATCCTCATCGCCGTTGATAAGCTGCCGCACGCAGCACTTGCATGTCAAGAAACGGTTGAAGATGTTTGAGCGGCAGTACGAGCAGGTTATGTTTGAGTCAAACTCAATGTACTCTACGTCGATATGTTTCGGCCCAAACATTTCATCGACGAGGATATTCGTGAAAAGGCTGAAGAGGTGACGAAAGTCGCTGGCCATTTGCCTAAGGCGGGGAGAGTTTTGGGTGAGCTCACGACCTAGGCCAAGGACCCCAACTCCTGATGAGTCTTCCAAGGCTTGCAGTTCCCTGTCGTACTTCTCAAGGGTAAAATAGATGATGGCCTTGTTTTTATACTGCTCGTCTCGACATACAAGGCGTGCTTTGGGGAGGGCTTCCTGCAGAGCGAGATCCAACGTTTCCACGGTCGTGCGGTTCCATGCGACCTTGATTGTTCTCGTCCCTCGGTTCCAGACCTGGTGCGGCGCCAGAGGCGGCACAAGGATAAAGTCACCAACTTTCTGCTCCACAATGTAAACTGGGAAGTTGGCCTTCTTCCAGGCATTGATTTGGGCAAAATGCTTCTCAATCTCTATGTCGTGCCCAAGCATTGAGAGGAAGTACTCGCGAACCACCTCGCGGTCCTTAGTCTCTGTCATGAACCAAATGGAGCTCCCGGGCTTCTCGCCATTTTCACTGCCAGAAGCGTCGACCATGATGTTTTGGCCTAAACTCGCACACATTTCTCGATGGGCGGGGGTGTATGTTCCTTCATGTCCGATATAACACATGAGGTTCTGAGCACGCATCTCCTCGGGCAGGCTGCTCATTAGATCGCCAGCAACAGCAGGCGAGACTTCGGGCGCGCCAAAAATATCGTCATCTCTTGTATCGGCACCGACAGTATCGCTGACATTTTCGTTCATGTAAAAAACATTTGGCGGAATGACTTTCCGCAAATGGTCATGCCATTCCTGGGGACAGTCAATGTCTTTCATGTACAGGCGTTGCCTCCGCTCGTCTCGAAAGTTCGTTGAGCTCCATTGATTCGTAAGTTGTCGCATTGATCGTAGGTAATGTCCAGTGGTCATGGGGATATCCGATTGGGAGCCAATGTCGCGAACATTTTCCTGCTTTTTATCATGTGTTTTCTCGAGCCATTTTGCGCTGAACAGCGAATCGGGCAAGACCTTGTTCCATCCTTCGATGACTAGTGGGCGACCCCCTTCTATAACGTGAAGCTGTACGAGCTTTTCGAACCCGGAAGAACCCAGGCGTCGGATCTGGGCGAGATTTACACGGACAACCCAGTCGAAGTTTGGGTTGCGGTCAACAATGGCATGGAGGTCAAGATCTGGTGGTATCGGATCGAATCTCGCTTGGGGGTGCAGAGCTGTCGGCATTTTGACGGTCGTTGCTTGCTTCCTATGACACTCCAAAGCAGCTGGTTGGGGGGTCAAATCGTATCGAAGAAGCAGGCAAAGCGATGCCCGGAGGTTCGTAGAGCGACGCGCCCCCTAGATGGGAGAAATAATCAAGAATCGCGAGTTGGGGTAGGTGCAACTAGATTGCACTGCTTCACCAAAGCCGATGCATCACGTAGACACCAGATCATTTGACCTGTGACGCTTGGTGGTGCTCGCCAATCGTGCAGTTCGGGAATATATCTCGAAGTTGCTCACTAGCCAGGTCGAGGTGTAGAAATTGGTTGCTAACGATCCAAGCTATTAGGTTACTGGAGAGCGCGACTCTGGCTCGGTGATGCGATAAGATGCGACCATGCGTGAAGCTTGCGTAGTGGAGTGCGCTGAAGGTAAGAATAAGGTGACGCGCGACGCTGGTCAGACCCCACTGTGCGGGATGAAAGAGCGCCCAGCAGCAGCTAAGCCGGAGACCAAACTGCTTGAAAAAGGGTGCTATTCTAAAGAAGGTAAAGGGGACTGATCTGCACTAGCCTCATCTGCACTAGCCACTCACCCTCTGGACACAAGCTTGGGTGAAGGTCAAGGATTTGAGAGTCTCGGAAATGGGTGCGCTGAAGAAAAGAAGGGCTGAAAGAAGGCAGGGAGAGAAAAGAGTGATAATCACATCAACCCAGAAATCTCTCTGATGCAATAGTTGACCGAGTCCGTATGGCTTGATATTTTCTCCAAGGAACCGTACAGGATCAATTGGTAAGCTTCGTTATTTGTTCGTTTGCTCCTTCCCATCAAGTGGCTACTTGATTTGCTCAACCCGTCAAAAGTACTGGAGACGGCATCTCGAAGCTCACAGTACAGTGGGGCACATACCCTTCTGGCTGTCACATTGCGACGTAGATGCCTGGGTTGGTGTCAAAACATTGCATGGCTTCGTTGAATAACATATCCTTGATTGGCAGTACACTTGGGCTAACATCACAGCAGCGTCGTCGTCATGTTCAGGGGATGTAATGTGGCCCTCGGGAGGCGGGTCCTGCCGGATTCAAGCTGGGTAGCCTCCAAATCTGGATCGGCTTTTGCTCGAAGGTTAGGGTCCAGTACTTCTCGATTTATAGCACCGGTGCGGTCAAGACCGTCACGTCCAACTTCAGTGTCCCTATCGGCGCCCCGCCATGTCATCCCCTTTCATGCCTCCGCCAAGCAATTGGCCGCCAGCATAGAGTCGCCTTCGTCTCCTGAGATACCAAAGCCATACTCTCCGCCTACCACTGGACTCCTCTCACGTCTTCCAGCGTCATGGGTGCCGTATGCGGAGTTGGTCCGGCTAGACAAGCCCGCAGGAACATACTACTTGTTCTTCCCATGCATGTTTAGCACGCTGCTGGCCGCCCCCATGGCCGATCCCGTCACTTCGCCTTTGACCGTCGTTGGTACGACAGCGCTCTTCTTCTCGGGCGCCCTCATAATGCGCGGGGCTGGGTGCAGCATCAATGATCTCTGGGACCGCAACCTCGACCCGCAAGTGGCGCGGACCCGACTCCGACCCATTGCCCGCGGAGCCATCACCCCTTTCAAGGCCCTCACCTTCACCGGGGTCCAGCTTCTTGCCGGACTCGGGATACTCCTTCAGTTCCCCTGGAGCTGTTTCTTCTACGCCACGCCGAGCTTGCTCTTCGTCGCCTCGTACCCCCTCGCGAAGAGGGTCACCTACTACCCGCAGTTCGTGCTGGGGCTGACCTTCTCGTGGGGCGCCATGATGGGCTTCCCAGCGCTGGGCGTGGATCTGCTCGCCAACACGGCAGCGATGACGGCCGCGGGCTTCTTGTACGCCAGCAACGTCGCCTGGACCGTGCTGTACGACATGATCTACGCTCACATGGACATCCGCGACGACGCCAAGGCCGGCATCAAGAGCATCGCCCTGAAGCACGACGCGGAGACGAAGCAGGTCTTATCGGGGCTGGCGGTTGTGCAGGTCGGTCTTCTTGGCGCGGCCGGCTGGGCTGCTGGTGCCGGTCCCGCCTTCTTCATCGGCGGCTGCGGCGGCGCTGCCTTGACGCTAGGCTACATGATCCGAAAGGTCAACCTGAAAAATGTCAAGGACTGCTGGTGGTGGTTCGTCAATGGCTGCTGGATCACTGGAGGGGCTATCACCGTCGGTCTGGGGGCGGACTATGTTATCCAGTATTCCAAGGACAGCGACGAGCCCGAGAAGATCGCTCAAGTATAGATATCAAGACTAATGCTACTTGTACACATAGTTCTGGGCTTGGGTGTCGATATATAGAACTAGATTCGGGGTATTGTACAATACATGTACGAGTTGAAAGGCGAGCTAGGCATACGTTGATAATGCCACTTCTTATCCAGTAAACTCCTTTGGATACTTGCGATGCAATTCCTACCTGTTTTCCAAAGTATTATGTGATCAAATTCCACGAATAAGCGTAATGAAGATTTAGCATCCAGAAACCATCCTAGAAGGCTTGAAGACTTGACTCGGTCAAGCACATGTTTGCTAATACCATCGTTGCCAAGCACGTATACGTTCCTCGAGTATTCTCACGCGAGTTGAAATTGTATCCATAGCAAATGATATTGTCTTTCCATCTGCCTGACTATAATTGAGATGAATTTACATAATGCTTCCTATTCGCTGAAGAGACTTTTAGACCTATATTACAAGCGACACCTTGGCTCAACATGGTAAATCACCTGCTGTGCACAATGCCTAAGATGCGTGTGATGCAATATCTGGATATGAGTACTGAGTAGTGTCAACGCAATCTGTTTCTTCTGCTTCAATTCCATACCAAGTCAGTCCAACATCCAAACCCTTGTCTTTGCGTGCCATCGTGGCACATTTATCACTGTTTATGCTCTGTATCGTCTACTTCTAACGCTACTCAGGGGACATGTGATTCATCTGTTCTACTGGTGATGTTTAGTGGTGGAACAGGTTGGACATCAAACATGATGACACCTCAAGGCCAAAGTCACCCATGGATTGTTTTTCGTATGCTACCTGGTTGTACAGATAAGATAAACAACACGAAGAACCTGTGTCGTGTTTACATTTCAATTTGGTAGAATGCTTTTACCTACATTGGTATTCCAAATTAACTTCGATCCTTACTGGCCCAAATCAGGAATATTGCAAATTGGTGGCTTTCTGTTTTGGATGGCCTACTGTTCATCAGCATTTTCTTGACAAACCATTATCAACATTCATCTCGTCTCAGCAGTCTAAGTCATGCTGAGTGATGTCCATGTGTTTGAATCTCAGCCAGCCGGCTTGCATTTCTATAGTCAACCCAATTTTGTTTCATCCGTATCTCCATTCAAGAACTTGTCAACAGTATCAGCTGGGATGTTTCATTGATATGATGGACTCTTCCGATCTCTGACCTTGTGTTTATGACTTCCTTGGACACTGTTTATATCTTTATACGCCTTATTCTTGGAAACCCAAGTTTACAAATCCGTTATACATTTAGGTCTCGCCAAAGCAAACTGCATATCAATCAATGACAGGAGATGACACACATACTTCCAGGATTCTTCTAATAAATACCTCGTCTCTAGTCTCTAAGATCATACTGCTCTTCCGCAGCTTCATTGCTGAACAGGAACCAGAATGCCTCTCCCCTTCAGTATCGTAGCTCTTGGGGAACACTTATCACAGAAGGAGTTATGGGATTGCAGGACGCCCCAAGACTCTAGAATTACTTCAACACCCTGCTTTCTACATATACACGTGTTATTGAAGTCAGCAGCTTCATGCTCATAGTCTTATTCTCCAATATGTTGATCTCGTGGCTTATGGATGCTATGTAGCCTCGTGGATAGAAGTTTTATTCAGCCTCGTTTATAACCATTTTTTGGCCATGTCGGTGAGACGTGTGCCAACAGGCTTGGGTACAGGGTTTCTGTAACCCACCATCAAGTGGCCATTTATGTAATTTGATGTTTGGGTTCTCATCATGGCTTGCCTTTCACTGATTTCTTATGCATTTCAGCCTACTGAGGTACCTTTCCGATTTGAGGTTTCTTGCGCGAAGTTCAACTATAGCGTCGAGCGATCAATTTGCAATTGGAGGTCAATCCCATATGTAGTGTTAGAGTGGGCGAAATACATGGCTTCCAAGCAATTCGCCATCATCACCACAATTCCGACGACAGCCACGAAGCCACCCAGACAGATCACGAGAACTTCAGATTGTTAACAAGGGTGCTGAAAATACAGATAAATTTAAGATGTAAGAACAGATATATTTGACGCGGTCGCTGCTGAAAAGTACTGATGTCACATATGGAGCATAATGGTAGAGTCTGGGTAAGAGGGTATCATTGAATGCAGAGGCGCTTTGGGTCTAATCATATATATGCAGCTTAAGCTGGCTTCGCACTGCCAGGCGGTGTTTCTTCGCCCCAAACGTCTCTACTCTCCTGCTCAACAGCACGCATGGCGACGGCGACCTCCTCCAACTTGGCGACGACATCTCGAACACCTTGATCGACCCTACTGAAGTACTGGTCATTGGCTTCTCTGCGCTTTCGTGCTAGCAGGATATCGGTCTCCGTCTCTTCCTCGAGCGCAGCACCGAACCTGTCCGCACCACGCCCACTGCTCGAAGGTCTGGCCGCACTGCCAGATCCGACGGTACTCCTACCAGGGTCAGTAGTTCCATCCTTCAGCGTCGCACTGGGAGCAACGCCTGAGGCAGCAGCTAGGCCCATGCCCCCGAGCGCGCCCTTGAGGTCGCGTACTTCTTCTGTACCCAAATTTGTAGTCTCGATCGCGTCATCCGCCTCGCTTCGGGCCCAGGCCTGCGCCAGGGCGATCTGGGCAGCCCGGAGGTCGGCGAGCTTGCGTTCGTGCTCAGCTCCGAAGACGCGTGTACCGCCAGAAGCCGAGAGCTCAACCTCCTCGAGCGTCGCCTGCATCTCGGCCCAGAGGGCATCGGTTCTATCGACAGAGCGGGACGAGTCGCCAGTATGGAGTCGAGGCACCGGGGCGCCGCCGCGACCGCCCACATTCATGGGATTCAGCAGCGACCCCTTGCGCGATAATGATTGCTGCATTGGCGGTTGCGCTGAGGAGGATGCGGTTGTCGGGGCCATCGGTTGAGAGGCGATCGAAGGTATGGCGGCGCCTGAGGCCGCGGCACCGCTGACTAGGGAGACATGGGATGCGGAGGGAGTAGGGTGCAGGAAAAGAGAAGGTGGAGGGTCCCGCGATTTACTTGGTTTCAACTGAGGCTGAGACATTGCGAGTCTGCATGTTGGCTAGCAAAAAACAGACACTGCGGCAGTTGTTGAGATGGAATGCCGTTGTCGCACTTCACTAGTGACGTCGGGGCAAGGCTGGATTTGGACTGTTGAGGCGGAAACTGCCAGTTAGGAGGTTCAATGTCACTTGCTTACAGCACCTACCATCTGGACCGAGAGCGCCAATCATTGGGGTAAATTTGCTTCCAAGCTCGTGCTTGCACTCTGGTGAGACGACTTCGTAAACGAAAAGGACTAGATAATCGACGACTTGCTCAACTGGTAACCTCAATTGCCAGTGGTGATACTATCTGTGTGCCATGACTCTAGATACAATGTCGGGTTTGCTTGAAATTGTGTGGTACACTATGACGAAGGTGCAGACTTGAATGCATCTGCCCGCCTAGCCGTAAGGTAGGATGCACTGATTGCAAAGGAAGGTGGGTCAAATGAATTGGTGGTGGTGGGGAAAATGTGGCATGTCAAAGCTTTTGCTGTGGCTGTCCACAAATTTGGGATTGGGGTTGAAAATACCAGCCACAGCCAAAGCCACAGATACTGATTGCCGCACTTCAAAATTCGGATCTAGGGTCGAAAACCCTCGGCCAGCTAATTTCTATTGTCGAACTTGTCACTCTCAACCTCGCGAACTTTGCAGATAGCGGAACCCTTTCGACATACTCACATCGACAACAGCACCCATCCGCCGCGATCACAGTCATAAATCGGTAGGTTATTTCCTCTCCCACCCAGGCGTACTTACCTTTTGCATTCATTGCATTTTCGATCGCATCGACGAAATCACTTCACGCTCGATCCAAACCCGACACCCTCAACTACGAATCAACCCGCTAATTCCGATTCTTGTCCACAGCCATCATGGGTAAGGGAAAGCCGAGAGGATTGAACGCTGCGCGTAAGCTGCGCATGCACCGCAAGGATCAGCGCTGGGCCGATCTGGGATACAAGAAGCGTGCTCTGGGTACCGCTTTCAAGTCCTCGCCGTTCGGTGGTTCCTCCCACGCCAAGGGCATCGTCCTCGAGAAGGTCGGTGTCGAGGCCAAGCAGCCCAACTCCGCCATCCGAAAGTGCGTTCGTGTACAGCTCATCAAGAACGGCAAGAAGGTCACTGCTTTCGGTACGTCTGCCCCTCGAAAGATTTTCTCTCCAAAGTGGCGTGTAGGGTGGGGCGTCTCGAACGACGAACACCTACATGGCCAACTGCGGAATCTACGATGACAATTGATGGACAAGCAACATCAATTGCCCGTGAACTTGTGCTGACCGTCTATCTTCTCCTCTAGTCCCCAATGACGGTTGCTTGAACTTCGTTGACGAGAACGACGAGGTCCTCCTGGCCGGTTTCGGTCGCAAGGGCAAGGCCAAGGGTGATATTCCCGGTGTGCGCTTCAAGGTCGTCAAGGTGTCCGGTGTCGGTCTGCTGGCCCTGTGGAAGGAGAAGAAGGAGAAGCCCCGTTCTTAAGCGATCGGTCGGTTACGGAAATGCATTATTCGGGGGGACGACGATACGAGCGAACGCAAAAGAACTGGCAAATTCATTCGGGGAATTGTGGAGTCATAACGGCTTGCTTGCTTTTTCCATTGGCATCAGAGGGTTCGGACCTTGATACACCCACACTCACATAGGTGGACGCGATCCAAAATAAGAGATTCGCTTTACCATCTGACGAAGAGTCATCTGTGCCAGGTACACTATGCGTGTGGTGCTTAGCACGTTCGATTAGTCATAGGCGTTAGCCGGCAATGGATAATCTTTTGACATGGTATCCTGATGATTCCGGTTGCCAGTCTCTGTGATCTGAGTGCTCGAAGCTACAGCCATCGTGCGTAGGCTGCTTCGCGGATAGCAACTGCTGTCAGGGCACAGTCTAATCCGTCAACACGTTCCTGAATCTACAGAACATCAAACGTGCAACCTCTATCGATCTTCTTGTGACTCGACTCGGTCCGTAAATCGTACTTGCATTTTGTGTATTGCAACTGCACCGGTGACCATCGCAGGACTATATGTCCATGGCGAGAGCCGTCTCCAATTCCGGTAGGTTGACTTGTCTCCCGCAGATGTCTGAGGTCGGCCTACGTATTGGGAGGCTGACAGAGCGGCCGAAAGTCTTGCGCGTGTTTTGCTTGTCGTATGATGTAGACATCAGCTCAGCCACGAGACCTGAGTGAATCTAAAATGGGCCCTCGCGAAGCGCGCATCGCATCCTTGGGCAACGAAATGAAGACTACGACCCAGCCAAGCATGGCTTTACCCTACGTCACAGTGGACGTGGCAATAACTGGCTCCAATCGAGCCCGAATCGTAGGGGTCTGGCAGCAGAGCGTAGTATCGAGGCCATCCATACGCGCGCAATGAACAACGAAGCGTCGTCAAGACAGAATCACATGCGACCATCTGGACCTGGAAATTCCCTGTACCACCAATAGATAGCGAGGCGAATTGAAACAATATCAGCTATCAACCGAATTTCACTTCCCTACATCCTGAATATCGCAGCTGGCCGATTGGGGGTTCGCTTTGTGGGGTTGCTCTCCGCCCTTCTGTACGTAATTACCCGGGCCACGATGGAACACAGGCCTGGCCAGGCGGACATGAAGAATCAATTGATAACGACGATTCGGATACCAACCAAACAATTCAAGGTTTCTCTGTTCATCTATCGCACGTGGTGGGAAAAGCGATTACTCTGCAGCATTTATGTAGCATATCTGGTTTCGAGGGTGTCTATCTCTCGTGTTTCCCTGTTGCCCGGCTATTTGAATCTTGCCGTACCATTCAGGCCGATATTGCCAAGCGACAATATTGATTAAAATATATATGAATCCTGCAGGACCATCGTCGGCAGATGAGAAAGAAGGTTCGGGTCATGCCTCGCTGTACCATCCCTCACAACTGATGGCAGCGTGGATGCCTTCAAAAGGGATGCTCTCTGCCGATAATGTGGCTCATCACTTTTATACTGTGATTATCGTGACCTCAATCATTCTTCATCTTTCTACTCAAGAGTCGCATACCATAGAAGAAAATCAGTCGGCCGCCATCGAAGAGCAACATGCGTGTTCTCATATCATCATGGGTCTTAGGCCTTCTCTGGCTCGGCCAAGTCCAGACTGCGGTGACGGGTCTTCCAAAATCTACACAAGCATGCGACGCCACCTGCACCCAGTGCACAAGCACCGAGGCCGGCGACTCGCGGTGCTGTCTCGAGGGCTGCGGGTATGGATGTGACGACAAGTCCGTGGTCTGGGACGAATGCATCAAGGGCGGCTGTTGTAAGTGACCAATCAATCAGCAAGGGCTTTCAAGGGACATCATATATTTGAATTTCTATTCACATGATATCTCGGCCTATCAAAGCAAACGAACACGCGCTGACTCTATCTTCTACATGACAGTCGACTGGCAACGCGGGCAGTCGGAGTGCAACCTCTACCCGTTCTGGGGCCTCGCTTCCATGCCCCTCTGTGGACGCTGCTTCGAGGCTGGGTGCTCAACCAACTACACTGCAACATGTGTCGACAACACAGCCGCGCATGCCAAGAAGTAGTCTAATCGGAAGAGAACCAAAACGCCGTGATTACGGGAGAATTTCGAGGGCAGAACTGATGTAACAAAGACGGAACCAAATAATGGGTATCTAGGGATGCTGAAATGGTGAGAGGGAAGCGCTCTAAGACTTGATATTGTTGAATACTTGAGAAATGGAATCGTTTGGTGGCCAAGGTTCCAGACTCTCCGAACTATTAAGCCCATGTGAAGTCAGCAAAATATTAAATCTCAAAGTTGAAATGGATGGTTTTGGTAGGAAAGACGGTGGCTGCCTTACCTGTAAGGGCGCATAATCCCGATATTGATCTTAAGCCGTTCGGATTCCCAAAGACGGACAGTTGTTGAAGCGAGGGACATTCTCGATTCCTCCCCTAATGTCGACGGCAACCAGTTGTGTAAGCAAGAGAGACCGCCATCCTTACAGAATCCGTTCCGGCTTCTTCCGGACGAGCTTGGCCACACTATATATGCGATACGCAGAGTAGCATCCCATCAGTCCAATTCCGATGCTCAATTTATTCCGCCTCAGGTGCCAAAGTGCCGCACGAAGGCGTTCTATCTCCCCTGTGGCCTCGAAGGGCTGCTCGTGGAAAGGGTGGAAGGTGCGCTGCAGCTGAAGGTGGCGAAAGGACAACGCGGCCATCGCAAATACCAGGGTAGAACGTCGTATGTCGCGGCTAATCCTCTCCGAGTCTCTCGAAGTCACCTTCTGGCCGCGAAGCATTTGGGGCGGGGGCTGGTCGTCCACCGGCAGGAGGCGCTTCATCTCTTGCTTCCGGCGCCAGCGCGCGATGGCCGTGTCGCTCCAGGAGAGCAGACATTCGGTGGCAATGTAGACTCCGAGGTAAAATGCGGCGAGAACCAGATAGGTGTGGCCTCGGCTGATGAACCGCCACTGGTAAGCCTTGAACTCGGCGCGCGCGCAGAAAGCAGCCCGCAGGCAAACACAGCCATTCAACAACATCTCGAAGTTGTCTTGGGTTGTCATGATGCTGGTCTAGCTGGGAAATCCTGGTATAGACCGATCAGAAAAGTGATGCTGGGTTACAGTGTAGGCAGTGATGGCGAAGGCGTGGTCTTTCTGACAGATGCTTGTTTGGCAGCCCTAAATGACAAGAGTATCGATGTTGGTGTCAAGGAAGAAATCATATTATCTGACAGGAACATGGATTGAGAGGCAAAATGCAGGCAGGAACCAGGAACAGGCAACTGCTGCCATGGCACTTGCCTCACTTACACTGGGCGGTTACCTGACACATTACTTTTCTGATTCTTTAACACTTGGATAACTGTTTATTCCATTCTAATGACGTAAGGAACGTGGATTCCAGTGTAAAACTGAAATGCAGTTGCTGCGTGTGTTATTCAGATCCAGCATTGTTTCTAAGTATATGTGTGTATATATAGTGGTATGACGCCCTACAAACGTCGCTCGCGGTTGTCCGTCTCCTTTTTCCATTCTCATAATGTGTGGCCCGCTTGGAGTGACAAAACGCCTAAGAAAAGGGGCGAAGAGGAAGAGCCCCTGACATGCTTCAACAGGACTTCGCCGGCGCGCGATTGCGGAGACCATATCTTGTAGCAGAGGAGGAGGTAGCGTTGCACCAGTCTGCCGCGGAGGCTCATGTCGAGCAAGGCGAAGAGGTGCTCCCATCCTATCGATCCATTGCGCTTATTAAGGTCTTCGTTGATTTCCATGGCTGGTAACGTGCTGTTGATATTTGGAGGCCAGAAAGTATTGAACAGTGGATGGGAGAGTGGGTTGTCTAATGCCTGTGCCTGGGAGAATTGAGACCTAAGGAAGAATTGGTTATACCTATGTTCCAGCAAAGCTATATCTTTCGGCTAGGTATAAATCTGGACGTTCAGAAAGAGGCGAACATACTGAAAAGGGGTTTGTTGCACGTGACTGACGTCTTGGTCCGTAAAACGGATGGTTATGAATGCGAGTCTGGTATCTCAAGGTATATGCACTAGAGCATGGGCTTTATTATACCATGCCATCTCTTTCGGCCACAAAATGCTTGTGAGTCAGATCCGGAGGATACCAGGCATTACTTAGATTGTTCTTGTGTTCATAACAGTGTCTCAGTATCTTCCCTATTCAAGTACGGAATCGCCACATCTTTGGCGACGGAATAGACAATAATCTCTATCAAAGCGTGGGATCGAGATATAGCTGCACAACTAAAACAGTCACATAGAAAAGATAGGTTAAGACGTCAGATCCAGAGTCTAATGGGTGAAAGTAATCATTATGTAGCTGAGTAGTACTACTTTCTACGTAAAATCAACCCCATGCCGCTAGAACCTCTCATTTGCACGTTGCGTAGGAAGTAGGCATGCAGGCAGCCAGAGCGCCACCTGGAGAATTACTAACCCTGGCACTGCTCAAAAGCGTAAGATGCCAAGCCACAAGAAACCTCAGTGTAGCCTTCCTTGTATTTGGTATGAGAGGTGTACGAGCCTAGCAATTCGTTAGTCCCTCTACTTTGTATACCTCAAGCGTATTGGCTTGAATCGAGCCGGAGAACTTACATTGATCCCTGAGTCCGTCGAAGGCATCGTGGCAATTGATCTGGCAGCCAGTAGTACTGTTGTAGTCGAACTGGATGTGAAACTGTGGTAGGTTGGGCTGGGCCAAGCAGTAATCATGACCGGCTGAAATCACCGGGGCAGAATTGCAAAAGCTTTCGAACAAGCTGTAACAGCAAAATTGTTTAGTAGATGGATCAGATGTTGGAACGGGAAAAGAAAAGAAATGTGATCATGATAGCTTACTTTTGCCACGGCCCGTTCTCAATAGTGACGGTATCATCTGCTGTGTCCGACACGCACTGAGGATCGTTGGGATCCGGTATCTGAAATCCCGAAATCAGGTCCACCATGTAGTCGAAATCGTCGCCCCAGAACGATGCATCGCCAATGCTGCTCCCGCTAACGGCACAGGGGCATCCCTTGAAGTCCTCACCCGAGCAGGTGCCGTCGGGGGCGCCCTGACAGCGATCGCCGACACAGGGGATCGAGATGGGACAGCTGCTGCCCGTGGGCGTGGGCGTGGCCGACTCCACGGTGCGGATGGGTTCGTAGATGGGCATGGGCTGCGAGTCAGCAGTGATCTTCCAGAGGCCAACGGCGAGCTCGTAGACGGCAAACACGAAAGCCACGGACGCCAAGAGAGTGAAGAAGGCACCGTACAGAAGGACGAGCTCCTCCATCGCCACCGTGAAGGCCATCTCCTCCAAGATCAGCTCGGCGACGGCATCCTCCTCCATCAGGGCGAGGGCCTCGCCTTCGCTCGCCAAGCCCGCTGCATCGCTGCCCGACGCCTGTACTAGCTGTGCATCGAGCCGCGACGTCTGTTGTACCCACCGGGCGTCTTCGCCCAGGAGTTGGCTCATTCGCCCACCGCGTCGACGTGCGCATTCTGTTGCAGGCGCGCGCTGTTGTAGCCGGCGTTTGGACAGTTTCTCAGTGCTATTAAAGGGAGCGAGGACTGTGGTATTAGCGGAAGCAATGTATGTGCTATTGGCGGCAGCAAGTTCTTCTTCGCGAGCGGCTGCGACGAGACCCAGGACGTCACAGCTGGGGAGCTTGGGCAGATACTCGGCGATGATGTCCTTGATGTAGGGGCTGAATCCAATCTCCAACAGTCCTCCCTCGGTGTTTGTGACCTTGAAGCCTTCAGGAATGGTCGTGGTCTGCACTACGCCTCCGGTGGTTACGTTGATGGTGGCCGTGCCAAAGTCGCTGGTGGCCGGAATCCACTGGATCCATCGTCAGTTGATGACAAGAAGAGGGGAAAATATAACAGTTCGTTCCTCCACGTACCTTGGTTACGGTCATGTCATCAGTGACATGTTCCGTCAAGTAGTTTGTGTCCACACCAATGGGAGCCACGCTGGAAGAGGCGCATTAATATGATACCCTGATGCAACAGTAGCCCAGGTTCTAGGTCACTACTTACATCGCGTAGGTCGGGGGTATATCAACGGGGTTGATACCAATCTGGCCAGTCACGGTCGGAGTGATGGCCAGGATTGGGTCCCGGGGTGTTGTCGGACTAGGCGAGATCTTGTAGGCATGAGGAATTGAAGCCCATGAGAGGAGCAAAGTGAAGGGCTTGAGAGAATGCATGATGCTCAGCGATAGATGGGTTTTGGGAATTCCTCTGTGGCACCTTGAGAAAGAGGTAAGGTGGTGGAAGGAATCGTTCCTGGGATCCAGAGAAGATATCTCCCTACTTATAGACAGCTATAATCAGATTGTCTCAAATTCAATGTTGTTCGGGGTGCCTTTGTACTTATCGTATTCAATCTATCCACGCCCCTGAGCATCTATCGTGAGTCTGATGGTTCCATGACAAAGCTCGCTGATTTAATCCTCGAGAGCATCAATTCCATTCAATGGGCCAATGTGACATCTAGTAAACGTATAAATTGCTGGTCTTCTCTGTGTGTCTTGTTCCTCTCAAGCTTCCCTTGTCACATCCTCTCTCGGAAGTTCTCCCTCAACTCCTCCAAGATGAAGCTCACCAAAGTCATCCTGGGCCTCCAGTGCATCACTGGCGTGCTGGGCTATCACCGATACGTGATAGACAGAACAAGCTGCAGTAAGTGTTCACATCTAAGGATTCACCTTGATGGCATTCGAGATTAACCCCGTGGCTATAGCCGGCGACCAGTACACGGCAGTGAAGTCCTATATGGACAACCTTCAGGCTTGGGCCACGGACATTTGCGATGTTCTCGGTCCCTACGTCCAGCCCCCCAACACACCGCCTGGTGACCGAATCATGCAACTGGCAACGCGGATCTTTGGTGCAAACGACGTTGACACCATGCTCAACGTTTACAGTAAGCCCCTATTTAGCATTCCAAGGCGCCACACAGTCGATATTTATCATTTCATGTGTCAGCCCGCTTCGACGCGATCCGCAGTTACGTATACACCGACGTTGATAATCGGTCGGCGCAGTGGAAGAGTCAGCGAGACAGTGTCGATGTGGTAAGGCCGTGAACTATCTGCTTCTTGAGATGATGACGAACTCTCCTCCACGGAGCTCATCTTTACCCGAACCCCATTCAAGCAATGTATCTAACGAACACCCCGCTGCTTGGCGCACATTGTATAGGATATATTCTGCAGCCCAAACCACATCATCTACAAGGACGGTTCCAACGACCCCAGTGTCCAGTACTGGGACACTACGCGCGACAGCTGGATCAACAACAACGACATTCTGCTGGGTCTCTTTGACCCCGAGGTTCCCGACATCGCCATAACCGCCAGTGCCGTGCCCGACGGCAATCAGGAGAGCTTCCCCGAGAACTGGTCTGAGCAGATCGTTTTCCACCCCGATCATCTGCAGCTCGCAATCGCCAAGGGCTATGCCTTTGGCCAGGACCGCATCGAGAAAGCCCTAGACGCTACGCTGTTTGCCCGCATCCAGAGACGTAACGCCCGAAAGGGAAAGAATGTCGCCCAAGTGGACACCATTAACGGCATGGAGTCGACCATGCTACACGAGGCAAGAAAATTTCTCTCTTCTATTTCCCCCAACCCTCCCCAAATTATTTTACATCTCAAGTGGACGTGAGGATCTGGCGCTATGTGTGAACGTTTATACTAACAATCCCTTACTGCCGCAGATGACCCATCTCGTGGGCTGTGGATCTTCAATCGACTACAGATATGGGGACAGCTATGGCTGGCATAACGTCAGGGAAATAGCATCTACATACAACGCAGGTAAGACTATACTCTTTCTTTGATCCTCGAAATCACCAGAGTTTGTGGGATGTTCCTGCCGGAAGCTAACACCCGAGGTCTAGAGAGTCTCATGTTTTTCGCCATGGTAGTCCATCTCCAACGCCATTGGAACATCGATGTGAACGATAACGGAGACATGATTCAGTTCACTTAATGCATCACCTCTAGCACAGGAATCGAGCGACCTTAGCTGCTGGCTCATCTGTCAAGCCTGCAAAAGGGCTTCTGAAGAGACTGGGTTGGTGGGCATGTCCCTCGAATTCTGTGCTGTATTTCAACTGGAGCTAGTTCTATATACAGAGCTTAATTAATAGAGAAATCTGCCTACGGTCCGGTTATAGAATGATACCATCTTTCTCCTGAAGTGATACCTCAGCTACCCCTATTTCGATACGAGGTTCTTATAGTCAATCCCCGATTCCTCCGGACTCCCGATACCTACGACACCTCACTTACTATATAACGGTCAGTTGTGCCACGGAAAAGAAAATGCATATGGAAAAGCTTCAATAAAACCCTACAATCATGTAGGTTTTTGGGAGTGGGTTTCGGAAATAATGTTTCGGAGACGTCAGCGCATGGTCCGTGGTTATAAAGCTGAATATATTCTTGATGAGAGAAGTGGTGGGTTATTATTATTTCTTCTTTATTATTTACCTATTATCTTTTCTCGCCTACTCCTATCTCAAGACTTTTGGGGTTAACTCAACACGTGCAGCACTTGCCCTCCTGTTTGCCCTCCGTGCCTGACCACCATGTACGCATGGATAGGAGCAGCCGCTGGAACAATGCCTACTACTTGGACATGGCCCAGCACCGAAACGACGCGTACGAAGGGCTATTCCAGCAGGTCCAAACAGAAGCCATTCGAGTCTTCCAAGCCCAAACAAAAACGGCACCGCGGCCAGAAGGGCGCAAAGAAACCCTTCACGACGACAACTAAGTCTGCAAGCTCAGCATCTAACGATGATACCACAAATCTTTCATTTAGAAAAGCGGTCCTCACCCCCGTCAAACTATGGGTATCCGAGTTCAAGGAGTGGCGCCAAAATCACGGGACGAAAGGGAAGAAAACAGTCGTGGATGGCGAAAGAGGATATTTGACATATCACAAATTGGATGATGATGACTCGAGAGAATAGGGGCTCTAGAAACGGTCAAGCGGGGGCTCTATCAGAAGAGCAAGGGTCAATCGAGTTGAACACACGCGAACCATGACACGCAGCTAGGTGATGTGGCGGCATAATGAGCCTGATCGAGAGCGGCACATACCAAGCTACGGTTTGGCCACAAAAGCTGGTGTTACTATATACAAGTAATACATATCGAATAAGGCGTCGTAGTCGTCTTCATAACTCCATGAACATCCCTCATAATATCCAAACAACCAACCCAGACTATCAAACTCCAATGTCTGTGACTTCGCTTCAAAATGGAAGGGGGTAGGTAAATCTATCTCGATAGGTCAAATGCAACCATACTCTGTAGCAGGGGGATAGTTTTTGGGTTCACCTCCGCAAGATTTCCCCAGGACACCGCAAGTCCAACCATCTCCTTAGATCGTCTCTAGCCGCTGGCGAGATGTTGCTGGCAAGAATTTTAGTATACCGCCAACATGGTAAAATCGTCTAGAAGGATATAATTACTGATGATCAAACCCTGACGGAGAGCAGGTAGCTCATGGCGTTGTAGTGCCGTTAGGCATGCGCTCGTCCGATACTTTCTCCACGTCAACATGCACGTGTGCCACCTCGGGCATTTGGTATTCCTCATCGGCAATGCTGCCGCCGCCGCTGCTGCTATTCAGCCCACGGTTTGTGGCACCGATTCTCACCGCAACCAGGGGTTCTCTGTTGTGAAAAATCTTCAGGCGGATCGCGACCAGCGGGTCTGTGTCGTGAACCATCCCCGGGACCCTATCTGTTGGATCGGCGGTACATAGCGTTCGGAGGCTGAATCGAACGGGCCTGCTATAGGGGTCGGCCAGCTCTTCTAACGACTCGGATAACATCTCTTCGGGGGATGGCAGTCCAAAGGGGTGCGGGCCCGTAGGATGGCTGACTCGCACCATGTAGCTGGTCGTCTCCTGAGGCCGGCCTGGGAGGGCATGGTGAGGAGGTGCAAAAAGACTGCGGTGCCCCTTCCATTGGAAAGAACGAAACGTGGCCAGTAACCACTGTCCTTTCATCAAGATTCGGTCGTGCTCGGCAAGTAGCCAATTTACTTCGGGTAGGCCTTTTAGATGGACACGGAAGCAGTACTTTTTCAACGCAACCTGTCGAGCCTCGCGGTTGACGAAAAATAGTACAGGTGCTTTCGAATAGTCGACGCCATAAATCTCGAGGTAAGGGCTGGTATGAAATGGCCAATAATCCGTATCAATGGTGACGACCCGCGGTTCTGAGGCGACGCATCCCCAGATAGCAAGGCGCATCTCGGTAGGGAGGCGCGCAAAAGGTTTAAATTCTTTCTGCTGGAGTACTTGATTGGTCTCCATGGTGACAGGTCGAATAACGGCCATCAGAAGACGTAGGTTAACCGAAGGCCAAAGATGGTGATAGCAGGTGCTGGTGTTTCTAGTTGGGAGACATTGAACTGTTTAAGCATGCGAAACCCTTTCTCTCGTCCCCGTGTCGCTAATTTTCTAGAAAACCACTACTTGTCTTTTTCTCACTCTTTTGCAAACTCGATATAATCATAAATCAGGCCCAGCAAAAGCATATTACTCGCAATGAGCAGGTTACCACGATTATGGAAACCAAAAAAGGAGCCAAGGCACTCAACAATCTAGACTGCGGTGCTATATTGCCTGCTGTGTAAATATGCGTGCCTTGCATGGTTTTGTCTAGTGATACTTGCTGATAAAGATAAGATGTCATGTAAGTCGCAATCTCGAGGCATGTCTCGAATCATGGTCAGGAGTTGATTGTTTTCTGTCGTCGCCCATATTTGCTGTGCCACTGCTGTGCCGCAGTTGATTGTGGAGAAGTCGATCGCTTATCGAGATCTCGAGATCGATACGGACCAAGGCGTCGGGTGGGATTTCGAACCGAATTGGCCTTTGGTCCTTACATTTTGCATGTTGTGTTGGGTGGTGACACAGCTAGCTGGCTTATGATTTCCGAGTGATTGATTAAACGACCTCGATGTTCCATTGGGACTGGGTGTGATTGGATTTGTGGGTTTCGCATGCCAGGTTTTCGGGTTGCTTGCTGGGATCTTGGATGCGCCCAGCTGGATCGGAACAGGGATTAGTGGGCACCATGCTGTCAGCACCTAGTCTGCTCGCCCAATGCTTTCCGGGGATCCGAACGCCGTCATCACATCACGAAGCCATCAGCAGCTATGCGGAATTTCGAGTCATAGCTTTGAAGTTATGTACGGCGTACATAATATCCGGACTCAGCAATGCCGAGTTACACAACATGAACATTGGACTAAATAAACACGACTGGAAAGAATACGAAACGCTATTGACTGCGTACGCCGTATAGCGGTGCCATCGGGGGCACTATTGCAGCTGAACAGACCTAAAATCGAACCACTGGTGTCCACCGCAGTGACTCCCCTATGTAACTTAGAAGCTCTAGGTCTCGCTTCTCCGGCGCTGGGCGGCAGGTAGCCGATTAAGCTTCTAACTGTCGCCAATTTGATCTAGAGCAATCTACCAGCCCAATTGACATGTCCAGGTACTTGCTTTTCCCTATTTCGCTAACTGTGCATGTCCGTAGTACCTCTTATTATAGTAGCACCCAGGCACCCAGGCACCCTGCCACGTGCTAGCTCCGACTTATCCTTTCCTCCTGTCAAGTGAAAACTTGACGCGTCTATTTTGCTTCTTCACGAGCCTCTGTCTGTCATTTCCTCCTTTCCTTCTTGGTTCCGTTTTGCTCTTCCTATTGTACCAGTTTTCCGTCCGTCCTCGAAGAGGCGAGAGAGCCCTATTCTTGATGTCGCCATCGCCGTAGATTTGTGACCAAGGTCGCAAACATACATTTACTTAATAATAAACAAAAAAGTCCATCCCCACCCACCCCCAACCGAAAACCTGCAAGCCATGTTTCGTCTAGCGCAATTGCGCTCCCGACGACTGCTGCCCATCTTCGTCGGGGTGGCGCTCACGAGTCTGGCCCTCTACATCGTCATCCGCCTGCTCGCCTTCGCCCAATTGTTCGGCAAGCTCGGCCCCCATGCCGGCATCGAAATCACCCAGCAGCAGGTGCTGCAGATGCACAATGTCACCCACGACCCGCGCCCTGCGTTTCCCAAGATCATCCACCAGATCTTCCACAACTGGAAGGCACCCGGCAACCATGATCTGCCCGAGGATTGGGAGCGCATGCGACTGACATGCGTCGACAAGAACCCAGGATGGGAATTCAAGGTACGTTTGGCACCTCGACCCTGATCCTGACTCAATCGATCGGATGGAATTGCTGACAGGTAGCTGTACTGGGATACATAGATGTGGTATACCGAGAACTCGCGGATCTTCATCGAAGACAACTACAACTGGTTCCTCCCGACATACGAAAGCTATAAGTACCCGATCCAACGAGTCGACGTCATGCGATATTTCCTCATCCGTCATTACGGCGGAATTTACGTCGATCTCGACAACGGCTGCGAAGAGAGCCTCGAGGCGCTCCGCTACTTCCCCGTGTGGACGACGGACGGCGGCCTGGGCGCCCTGAGCAATAACATCATCGGCGGGCACAAGGAGCACCCCTGGCTCGTCATGATGACGGACAACCTGATACCTTACCACTGGAACTGGGTCCTGCCGTATGCCATCGTCATGTACAACAGCGGCCAGTGGTACCTGACGGCCATTTGGGAGAAGTACCACGCTCTCCTCCGCAGCGACGGCACCATCCCCGGTTTCGAGGGCCACGAATGGAAGAAGCTGCACCGCGTGCTCATGGACAGCCGCAACGGTACCGATCCCTGGGTCTTTTTCAACCACGGTGGGCACGGCGGCACCTGGGGCGCCGGCGACGACTGGCTCTGGGAGTGGATCGGCATCCACTGGATGGAGGTGGTCGCCGAGGGGATTGTGGCCGTTGTCTTTTCCCTCGTCTGCTGCGTGTGGTGTGTGCGGTGCGTGAAGCGGCGGAAGCTGCGCAACAAGGGATACCAACAGGTTGGCAGCGGCAACGGCATCAGCAATGACGAAGTCGAACTCGGGGGACGCGCCCACGGTGCCGGACGTCGATCGATCGGCGAATAATGATGATGCCCAGCAAAGAAGGGCGAAAAATATAGAACACAAAAGAGGACAGGGCCATCCACATATGTACCCCTTTATAATGAGAACACCTAAAGCGACTCTGCCATAAATCGACCGCTCTACCAAACGGCTGCCATTGACTCCTCTCAATGCTACATTGGCCCTTAAATCGAGGCCCGTGGCCTCTATCTATGCCAATTGGCCAAATCAGCTGGTATAGCTGGTCTGATCAGTACGCTTGGTCCACTGTCCACTCCTACCATTTTTCAGGTCGTTAAAGACGCTCGGAATGTGGGTTCTCTTTATATATTAATGAGCCGCACCGGATCTGCATCCGCAAACCACCAAGCCAAGACAGTTTGACCTTTAATAGGCCGCCGGAGGAATGCAGGGCAATAAGGCTGAATCCAGGGGTAATAATACCCCCCATGCCACATGATTCGGCGCCACTGACCCGATCTGCAAGATCCCGCATTCCCGCATCCCCCCTCCTTGCTTTGAGGCGCGTGGGCGGGGTCGATGCCGGCAGGCGTTCCCAGAAACCCCCCACTTCGGAGGGACTTTTCGACTCCCTTATTTCAAATTGGCTGACATGTTGGTTGAGATGGATACCTATTAATGGGCATGGATGTGAGATCTACAGTAGTACGATTTCTTCCCTGGATTGGTTTCGGCTGGCCCTGTAAAGGCAAGGGTATCTGAACAGGGCTTGTTATGGAGTCGGCCCCCGGTAGGAAAGGCGGCGTGTGTGCAATCACTCTGCAGAATGATTGTTGTATTACATGCATGAGAATAAGCGAAAATAAGCGTTCAGCCTCCTGGCATCGTACCGGGGAATTATTAATTGAAATCAATCAAGTACATGCAATTCGCGCAAATACCAAGCTACCTCGCTGCTTATTACCTTAACTCCCTCTTATTAGTGGTATCTAGACCCATACTTGCTAATTGCTCAAAACATCCTCACTTCCTGCTTGAATGACTACTGGAGAAACCCGCCGACACCGTCTCAAACGATCCTAATATCAACAAGCTTGCTCCGATCGACCCTGAAGAACTGCTGGCCGGTGAGAGTCGAAGTCGCAAGCCAGTCCTCTCCGTCCATGGCGCCATACAGATAGCAGTCCCCGACGAACTCGTACGTGGCATCAGCCATGGTGAAAGCGGTATTGCTGTTGCTATTTGACGAAGAAGAAGCAGAGCTTGCTTCAGCAGCAGCCGGCTCTCCAGAGGCGGCGGCGGTATCTTCTGCAGCAGTATCCTGGTTCTCTTGCGGTTGCTCGACCGGCCGCAAGATGTACGGGTAGAAGCCACCGACGAGGGCGACGACGAGGTCGCCTGGGCGTACCCCTTGCACGAAATCTGGGTCTGTAGCCGCTTGCCCTGCTGCCGCTCCTTCCTCAGATGCGCCGGGGAAGTCGCCCCGTATCATCCCAGAGACCAAGTTGGCGGCCGTGGGGTCTCTGATCGTCAGGAATTGCTGGAAGGACTCTAACATGGCTCTCGCCATGGGATCCGCCATCATTCGGCCCATGTTCGGCCTCCGCCCCGTTGGCGCCCCCTCGCCATTTTCTTCTGGTTGGGCGTTCTCGGCAGCAGCACCAGTAGCAGCAGCATTGCCTTCACCATTGGGCTCTTGAGTAGTAGCAACAGTAGGGGAAGCAGAAGACCCATCCGATCGTTGCTTCTGTCGATTACGCTCCTGAGACAGGTCCCCGTCCACCGCCACGACGTCCTCGGTAGCCGTCATGCCAAAGCGCCCGTCCTCGGTGCGGAAGAAGCGGCGACCCAGAGCATAGTGTCGCAGCAAGTTCTCGTATTGCGTGCCCTTGCCCGTCAGCGGTATCAGCGACTGCACCTCCGGGTTCGTCTGGTACCGCGCGCGGAGCTCGGGCGAGGGATTTTGGAGTTCGATGGGCGTGCAGCCGAGGAGGGCCAGGATGCGCTCCTGCGCCATGACGCTGCGGAAACTCAAGCCTACATCGGCCTTGAGCGGGCTGTTGTCGGCGAAGGAGTGGTGCGCCTCGAAGCCGCCGCTGTTGGTGACGAGGGTGCGCCAGTAGCGCTCGTTACGCTGCTCGGCTGTCTCCCACGTTTCGGGCTCGGGTAGCTTCTCGAACTCCCTATAACACAGCCGCGTCAGGTTGCCTGCGTCGAAAACGGGCGAGACGTGGGCAACGCGTGCAAGACCTTGAGCTTGGACGTGCAGGGCGTTGTCGCCGTCGTCGGAGATGCGGAGGGGCTTGATGGGCTGGAGCGCCTCCCACCACTGGCGGAACCCGCCGTTCGGGCTCGCGATGCGGCCCTTCGGGGTGGTGCCGCCAAAGTCGGGGACCCAGCTCGGGAGGCCCTTCAGCACCTTTTGGCACGGGGGCAGCTCGGCGTACCAGACCATCAGGTCCTGCCGCTCCAGGATCGTGTACTTGGCCGCCTCGGTGAAGACCTGCTGCGCGCTCTTGGAGTAGTCGATGACGGGAAGGGGCTGTGGACCTTGCTTGTGGGATTTTATGCGTGCGGAGGGCGTGGCAATCTTGAGCATGGCGAAGACATACTCTCGGGTGTCTTTGGAGCCGCAGTCTCGGGCGGTCTGGATCATGGGGAACAGCTCAATACTCTCACCGAGCCGTTTCCTCCGCTCGGCCAGCTCGATCGCATTGGCGATTTCGAATCCTTTCTGGACCGATGGGAGAAGAGGCACACCGCCGAAGAACTTGCCACGAAGGAACGGGTAACATCGCGAGGCCGCGATATAGTTGGACCAGCGCATATTGCTGCGACCGCAGACGATGATGGCCAGCTTGGCCGAGACGATGTCTGGGATCGAGTGGACGGAACTCCAGTATTGGGCGCCCAAGATTCCATCAATCACCTTCCACAGATCGAAGTTGAAAGAGTGCAGATCGTTGTAGGGACAGTCATGCAGCCGCTCCCGTATGCCTTGCATCTGCTGGATGGTGCACCGCGACAACGAGATGTCCTGCGAGAGGCCGACGTGCAGACAGGCCTGCAGGTAGCGGTTGGCCATTTCCCGGAGGGTGTCGAAGGCCAGCGACGTCAGCGCGTTGTCGCCGGAGCCTATCCAGCACAGCGTCTTGTCGGCGTGAGACAGGATCTGGCGCATGACGGGGCCCTGGGTGCTGCGCTCCTCGACGGTGCGGCCGACCAGCAGGTCCGCCCAGACATGGCGCGACTGCTCCCGCCGGCGAAAGGTGCGCAGCGCGCTCGCAAGCGGGGCCGGGATCTCTTGCTCTGCATCGTCTACCAGGACCTTGACGGTGCCGCTGCTCTCGTCTTCGCGGTCATAGGAGATGCATTCGTACGAGGTGCTGTTGAGGGGCGCATCGGTCAGGGTCAGACGGATCGGCGAGTCAGGGTCCGCTGAAGGTTCCAGGACAGCCAGGCGCGCTACGGCGGTGGAGCTGTTCTGGTTGACAAGCCTGCTGAAGGGGTTTTCCGAAGTTGAAGCCATGGTCCAGCGTCGGATCTAATTAAGTACGCTTTTGTGTAAGTGACAACTCAGTAATTTGCATTAGAGACCTCGGAATTGGCTGCAAACACACAGAAGACGTGAAATATGAGTATCCCCTTTTCTGAGGCTTCGTCGATATAGCGCCGGGCCATTGACGGGCTATTTGTAGCCGTCTTACTGCTGCTAAATGAAGGACATTTTTGGTGGCCATCATCCGATGCTAGAGCAACAAGAGCAAGTAGGTGCCGTCTGGCTGGGGCCTCTAGGCAGGAAATCCGCTAAGAGCTAGGCGGCTAGGCAGTAATTGGGGGAGCGGGGCGGCTTCTTCCAAAATTGTCCGCTTGGCCCGTGGTTGCCTGTTGCTATCCCACTGAAAGAAAGGAGAGGATACTTAGGTAACGTCAAATCCCCAAGTCAAGTTGAAGTAAACATATGTCTTCATATTCTTTGATTTGATTTATACTTCTAAGAATCATTTCCAGATCGTAAGATACGGGGATATTAGCCGAGATTGCTGAGTGGTTATATCTAGCGGCCGCACCTATCCCGCTTATTCGTGCCACCTCCTTACTTGGGTGCTTTCTTGGCCTAGAACCAACAAGATTCTCACCAAATCATGGACTTTGGCAAAATATGTCAAGTAAACGATACTATCAATCGTTAATGCAACAGTTTAACATATTCTGATCCGGCATATATACATGAGGGTATATCAAACAAAAACATTCCATGCAAACGTCTTCCTCAAATGACAACGGGGTCCGAGGGGAGAGGCTGTGCAAACATGCCCCGCGGCCGAGGCTCGTCCAGCTGAGTGTCCGACAATCGCGCCGCCTCGGATCCCCTCTTCAACATCTCCTTCTGGTATCCTCCCAGTATCGTCTTGATGGACGCGATGTCGTTCTTGTCCTCAATTGCCGCCAGCGCCCGCCCGAGGTTCAATGCGTCCTGCATCGCGTGGCAACCGCCTTCTCCTCTGAAAGGGGTCATGGCATCTAGCAGGAAAAGAAGTATCATTAGCACATAAAAGTGACTCCTCCCAGAAGTAGCAGGGTAATTGACTTACGTGCAGCATCGCCCAGTAGCGTGATGCGGCTCTCGGGGAGCGCATCCTCATCGAGGATCAGCGTGTAGATGGTGATGGGCCTCGTCAGCATGCCCTCGGGCCTCGTCTCGTCGACGGTGCGGCGGAACTTCTGCGGCAGCGCGGCCGTAATGCGCTTGGAGAAGGCGAGTAGCTCCTCTCCCGTAGACGTGCGCGTCCAGAAGTTCTCCGGGTCTTCGCCGGCCACGCCAGGATCCGTCCACAGCAGCGTGAAGTAGTACTCGCCGGACTTGCCGTCGGGCGCCACCTTGTTCAGGCCGACGAAGAGGTGGTACGTCTTGTCGTCGTCGTGTTGGGCGTTGGGGAAGTCGATCATGAACGACGAATGGCCGACCTGCAGCTGCTCGGCGAAGAGGTCGCCGGAGAGGGTGCACTCGCCGTTGACCGAGGCCGTCTTGTGGCGTACCAGCTTGTCCTTGCCATTGAGGAGGTATTTTCTAGCTGTGACATGTTGGAGAGTATCAGATTAGTCACATACTCTCTAATAGGGGATCCTTCTATGGGGAGAAGAGAGACGTACTGGGACTTTGGACGCCCTCGGCGCCGACGAGGATATCTCCGCTGGCCTTGGAGCCGTCCTTGAAGTGAACAGTTACGCCGTTGTCGTTCTCCTCAATGCGTACGGCTTGCTTGTTGAACTGCACGTCGATATTGGTAGCCAACCAGTCTCGGAGACGGGTGCGGTTGGCGCGAACCCAGTGCCCCGAGCTGTCGTCCCGGAACCCGAGTTTCTCGCTGTCCCCGGAGTCGTAGAAGGCGATCTCGGGCATAAGCTTCAGGGGGTTCAAGTGGTTGACCACGGCGAAGTCGGGCATGTCGTCCGGCATGGACGCATGGAAGTCCTCGAGCATACTAACCGCGATGGTGCGTCAGTACGATTGCTTGAACTCACAAGCTGGCGTCATACGTACGTGTGAAGGCCGATGGCCCAGCCTTGGGGCTGGTGCTCATCGTGGACTTTCTCGAAGACTTCGAATGATACTCCCTTCTTGCGAAGAGACTGGGCAAGCGTGAGACCCCCGAGGCCACCGCCTAGGATCAGCACATGCGGTGTTTTGGTTGCAGTTGGCATCATGTCGTTTTCGGAACTGTGTATTACAGTGGTCTTTTGGGATGTTAGGTTTAGTCAGATGTAGTGGTTGAAGAGTGCGTGGTTGAAGAGTCTGTGGTTCTTCAAGCTCTGGACATCTATGTGAGTCTTCGATACTTATATATATGACCCGCCCTTTTCACATTTCGATTCTTGCCTGTATGCTTTCCATACACTGGTAGATCAGATCATCTGTTATGCGAACCGATCCCAGCGATGCGATTTCGCGGCTCACAATCGGCACGGATGAGGGTTTCAAAAGCGCGGCGTCCCGCGCTTTCGGCAAAGTGGAAAACTGCGAATATTCCGTAGCGGAGTTAACAGATCACGGAGAAGTGGTGCGCGGATGGGCGCCGCATAGACTTATCCGGGGCCCCCTACTAGCGAACCTTGCATCCCACCGCATCGCTGTGCCACCGGAGGCGGGCACAACGTTGCTCGAGAGCACCCGAGCTAGGGTTCGCTACCCAGCATCTTGGGATGATGATTCATCGTCCTTCTTTCCCAGCTAAGCCACATATATCAGCACCGTATATTCATTTTCCTGGAGCGGCTATTAACATGACCGTCTCTTCCATCAACCCGGTCCAAACCATCACGCTAGCAAAAGACTACAGGGTTGGCACCAATGACACCAGGCCCAAGCCCAATATACCCAGAACATCTGCAACAAGTACTTGATATCATACGGAGATGGCATATATGGCCGTGCGTCACCATCGCTTCGCTCTTTGCGACACGTCCGCAGCCACGGATCGGCGAAGCGAAAAGAACGAAGACCGAAGGAATCGCTTAGCGTACAGTGATAGTGTATCGCAATATCCAACCATTGGTAGTCGGTTTTCATTCGTATAGTCAAAGCAATCAAAACAGGCCAGCTCTGCGTCGCCCAGTGTTTGCTTCTTTTCCCTTCTAGTGGTTACGTCATATCGCACCGTCGTGTTGTTAAACCACAACGGGCACTAGTAGCCCTAGCCCGCCTCCCCGAGTCCCGATCGTGATAAGGTTGAAGTAGCGTCGGCAACTTCGCGGATAGCTTCCTCGCGGTAACGCTTTCTCTCTCGCCGTTGGGACGTTTTGGGCCATGTATAAAATCTTCGAATGAGAATAGATGTCCCTCAGGATGCCACAACACTTCCCAACGTATTGGGCCGCCCTCCCTTTGATGGTGAACGCATCCGTGCGAGCTTCCTCGGGGCATTCCAGCGAACCAGATAACGTACTGGATAAATTTGGCGCTCTAAATGTCACCTTTGATACACCAAGCCAAGCTTGCTAAGTATAGAATTGACTAGTTAGGGTTGCTAAGTGTTGCGGTATTTCAGGGTACATAATTGCGAGAGGTTCGCCCAGTGAGGATAGCCTGTGGAGTGTTTAGCCGCCGCCATTGATAAATAATGGGTGTTCCCACGCGATAGGAGCTGTCTCCACCCGGCCCGCGTGTCAGTCCAGGGAGGGATAACTTACGTGATGTAGTGACATGCTATTTTAGCATTTCCCTTCTTCCGTATCGCTTGGAGCAACTCTTCAGCTTGCTGCATGCTCCACGATGGAACTGCCCGACGGCTCTCGTCCGCAACGTGGCGGTGCGTCCAGTTCACCTGGATCAACTGCTCTGTCACCTTGCCAAGGACCACATCGCCCAACTCCTCGATCGCGTCCCTGTGGATTCGGATCGTCACCTCACCGGGGCAGACGAAGTCGAGGAGAAAGGCATTCTGATAACCATCGAAGAACCTCAACTTCAACTCGTCGCGCTCACCACCCGAAAAGATGCCAAAGTCAGAGCATAGCGGGAATCGGGAGAGGGCAATGTGTGCCGCCTCCCTCCCGAGCTGCGGATGCGCTTGAGAGAGCGCAAAGAAGTAATCCTTGTCTTCTACTATGCCCAGTCGGAGTAATGCGTACCACTGCGAGAGAAGACGGAATCCGGTCAGCCATCCAGGGTGTTCAGGTAGAAGTTGAACACTTGCTCCTTATGGGGGCTACTTGCGATCATATCACGGATCTCTGGCGGGAGTCCTCTCAAGGGCTTTTTTCTTCCTTTCAATTTCTCCGCCCCTTCTTTCAAAGACATGGCATCAAGCAGAGCAGTAGCTTGCTCAATGCCGACGGAGATGTCCGACGCGGTTGGAGAGTCCATTGTCTTTTATCGTATAACGCTGAGCCACAACGGCGCCGGGTGTTCGAGACTCTCGCGATGGTATCGAGTACGAGATGCCCAAGGATAAAGAATATTCACAAGAAGCAACCGCCAGGCTGGGTGTCTGTAGCTGCTCGTCCAGAGTTCAGAGGGTCTTGCAGAAAAGATGCTCGTTGAGTAGACTTTCATAGATTAGCTTCATCCTCAACTTGGTTACCACCTACCTACCCAATCTGCTTCCACCATTTTTGGGCCAGATGGGCAAAACTCCTTTCGCCGCCTTGGGCAGTGACTGGCCCAAACCATGCCATCGCCAAAGTTTGTTAACTCACTCATCCCTTCGATAACAGAGCCTCTTCTTTTTAACGAGGGTTTATAACCCCATTTAACATAGATTTCCCTTGACCGGGCTGGTGTAGCCTAGCGGTAGTATTCTTATGCGTATTATACTTAAAGGTTAGAGGAGTTCGATTCCCTCTCCGGTCAGATTTTTTTCGTTTTCTTTTCAATTTTGCCCATGCCACGCATCGTTGTGTCAGTAGCTCAGTGTTTCTTCGATGAGGCCATTCCCACTGCCTAGTCAGTGCGCACTCGCGCTTGGAGTAGCATGCTTGGTCTCAAAAGACCTCGAGCCCGACGTAGAACCAGCATGCCCTAACCCATCGCAACCTCAATTTGAAAACCGTAATACTTTCGTCCAGTTCTTCCTGAGAAGCATCGCAAGTTCAAGAAACCATCAAAAAGCTGGTTGTGTGTCGAAGGGGTGCACAAGACTCAAGCTTCGGGTGCAGCATTGGCAGGTTTGGCAATCGGCGCTAATAGAGGGCTAAGGGCGGCCCATCCCTAGGGGTCCAGATCCAGTCTGCAGAAAGCCCAGCTGCCCAGGGCAATCAATACGCAGCTTGCAGTAGAGCCTCAATCTGCCAGCCAGGGGCATGTCAATGTTGCACTAGCCACATGGAGGCCATATGTGGGAGGAAGAAAGAAAAGGTAAAAAGATGATCTTCAGCGATGCTGGGAACCCATCTTCCCGGTCGGGAAAGCAAGGCGTGGCAATCCGGTGGGATTAGTCGTCAGCTGCAACTCTGCCGAGTGACGTTTTGTCACACTCTATCTGAGGTTCTTGGAGCTTGCAGCGCGTGAGATCCCGGCGGTCTATCTTTCTGGCGTGTCGCAGCTTAGGTGCCGATCATTTGTCAGTTGTCGTACGCCGTTCGCAAGTGGTTCCAGCCCAGCACTGTAGGTAGTTTGAAGTGCAAACCACCAAACCATAGGGCAAGTCGACGCGGCTCCGGCTGGCACATGAAGAAGGAAGGTTGTTACTATTCTCGTCTCAAACGACGCGCAAAATAGATTGTCCGTTGGTGTAGCCAAGGAAAAAGATAAGCCCATCCCTCCCTCCATCGAGCCATTTGCCGTGACAGGCTGGCTGACAGGCTTTTGTCGTCGCGTTTCATGTGACATTGGCAAAGAACACAACGAAGCGTTCGTCGGCGCAAGGTGGGGTCGGGCGACCGTCTCAACTGTTTCAGCTTCCGGCGTGTGGAGATTTCGCCCCGACTCAGAGACCATCAGAGACCAGATGGTCCCTGCTTGTCATGGTCACAGCAGCAGTGGGCAAAGAACGTACGTAGGTGGCTGTCCGTCCCCCTAGCTAATAATAATACGAATCGTCTGCTGTCTTGTTGACTTTCTCGTCAGGGACGTGCTTCTGAGGTGTTTTTCCATTCGCTCATATTTTATTTTGTATATTTCGTTATTATTTATTTTCAATTCTTGATGGCCTGGTGTCGGATTTAAGGAGGAGGAAGCAGATTAACCAAGCTGCATTTAACCAATCGGACGAGAGAAAAAAAAGGGAGAACGACACAGAAAGAAAGAGTTCGCCAAGACGCAAGCCGTCATGTTCTTCTCGAAATCGTTGTTGTTCGCGTCGGCAATTGGGGTGGTTACGCAAGTCGTGGGGAAAACGCCGGCCGGCTTCACACCAGCAACCGAGACGGATTTGATCGTGACTTATGGTCAAATTGCGACGCAAGATGGAGTGGAGGTAGCAGAAGATGGTACGGCATCCTGATTGCAATCCCAATCGACTTGTTGGGCCATGCGCAATTGAAATGGGGTTGAATCGGATTGGCTAACACGATTTTTTGCAGCCGTCGCATCACAACCAAGTCTCGCGACAGCGACAAAACTGCCGGGATTGACCTACGCCGTCATCATGGTCGACCTGGACATCCCTGTGGACACGACGACGAACCCGCACGCCCTGCTCCACTGGATGCAAACCGACTTGAAACCCGCCACCACGGCGACCACAGATGGTGTCTTCCCGCTCCAGAACACCGACAACACCACCGCGCTCGCCGAATATGTGAGCCCGGCGTCGCCGGCCAAGAATTCGCTCAGCCACCGCTACGTGCAACTCCTCGTCGATACAAGCGACCTCGGCAACGAGGGCCTCGAGGCTCTCCGGGCTGCTGCATCGCAGCGCATGGGATTCGACGTCGCGGCGACACTCGCCGCCGCGGGTCTCGCCAATAACCACGTGGCGGCGGGCAACTCGTTCAACGTGACGAGCTCCGGGCCTGCGCCGGCCACTGAGCTGAAGCGATCGGTGCCGGAGACGCGGAGGATGGTGGTGCGGGCGCCCGAGCACTGGGATGCGGAACGGAAGATGCGGAGACAGCAGCAGCAGCAGCAGGCCAGCAAGGACGGCGAAGGCAAGCAGCTGCCCGAGATGGCGGCAAAGACCAACTCGACCGTGTCCGTGGGCGTCTTTGAGCGGAACGGAACCATCATAATAGGCGTCTTCACGGGGAACAAGTCGATCCCGTCGAACGGCACCAAGCCGTCCAACGGTACCGCCCCGGGAACCACCGTCCCCGTGGTCGGAGGGGCCCCAGCGACATTATCCTCGAGCGGTAGTTGGACGACCGGCGTAGTCTGCTGCGTGCTGGGACTGATGTTCTCGATATGAAATTAGAAAGAAGCTTACTTAATCACTGTACAATACCACTAGCGAATACAATAGCCTTGTTATGGCGCATCTTGTTCCGGTCGCATCGTGAGCAGATGGCTGAGATGTACGAGGGCTTGCAAAACCTCATGCTCTCAGGTGTTGGTGGTGGCGCTGGTGATGATGCTGATGGCAATAAGGCTTAACGCCTCGGCGTTCACCTTACGAGGTGACTTCATCCATCAGGGCGCAGAGACGACACGGTAGGGTCTCAACAGAGCAAGTTCACGACGAGCCTTCGAGTCAAGTAGCAAATCGAAGTAGCGGGATCCCGCCCTTTCACCTGGGCCCTCCTCTTTCAATCAATAGCGAATACCAGCCCTGCGACATGCACGCACTTGCATGCACCAAGAACCCAAAGCGCTAGGCAGGGTCCACGGCCTCGACCAAGGCGTCCCGGACCCGGGGGAACGGTATGGTATAGACCTAAGGAAATGAGATCGACGATTATTCCCGGGTTCATGTATATGCAGCAGCGGCATACAGGCTGAAAGTAGGCAATGGTCTCTTGCTTGCCAAGCTTGCTTACGTGTGGCTACTTAGTATGTCCGAATTAGGTTGTCAATCCTCAGGTCGCGCAAGGCTATCACGACACCAACCCACCTGGCACCCCTCTTGCGAATGCGAAGGAGGGGAGAAACCCGAGTGAGCCAAGCACGCTGAGCAGACAGACAGGCGCGTTCGTTCCGCACACTTTGTTACACAAAGGACTTTACAAGGATTCGTCCTTTCATTCCATCCATGTGCATGCATCCCGTTGATTCGCTCGATGCCGAGACGGCCCCCCCTTCTCGAAAGGAGTGTGTGGTGTTGTGGTCTCATTCGCCTGTCGACACGTCGACCCTCCCAAAAATCAAACGCAACGCAACACCACCCTCTTCCGCCGAGTCGCCTAAAAGAAACCGTGCTGCATTAGGAATACAGTCCCAACCACTTACATGCCGCGCAGAGCCCAAGGTTCAAGGATAACCAACAAGGGAAACGCCTCTCCTGCAACCCACACACTGGGCAAGGGTTGTAGGTTTGTGTAGGTGGGAACACCGGAGGACTGGTGACTGGACCCCCCGGCGGTGCGTGTAGGGTTGTCTGTCATTGGCCGCGTGGGCGCCCGACAGAAAGAATAGTCATAGTCATGGTGTGTGCTGGCCTTGTGTAACCGCAATACTCGCGGCTTATTAGTGGAATGATTTTGGTTTGTGTAACCATAGTCGCGCGTACACCACCACCCTGCCACCCACCACCCCTCACTCATCAATCTTTCTGTCGTCGTGTTGTGGAACCAACCCACCCAAATTTAGGATCTGACAGACAGGCGGAGGCGGACCAGCCCAAAGCATCGAGGACAGCGGGCGGCATTAGCACAGTCGCATTAGAGTGGTGGCTTGCGTTGCCGTTTCCCGTGCTTACTTGTTCCATGTTTAATATATGGATACAGTACATCAATGTATCCTCACTTTTGGTACTCACTGCACTGCTGCTGATCAGTTGGAAGGCGGAGATAGGCAAACAGCTCGGAGTTCGCTCCCTGCTCATCCTCGTCACGAGTTACAGTAGAGAGCTCGGGGCGCGGCAGTGCGGTTTTGCGAGGTTGTTACTGCTGTGCCCTCGCACGCTAGCTGTCTTGGGGGAAACCGTGGGCTCGGTTCCAGTTGGTCGGGCGCGAAGGTTCGCTCGTGAGAAGTGCCTCCCTAGTTGAGTCTGGGACGCAAGGGAGAGCAAGTGGATTTTTGGTAACAGATCCGACCAAGGCTTGCCTGCACGTCACTAATGTCGAAGTGCAGTCAATCGGATTCGGTTGATAGGCAATAATCAAAGCGTAGCCGCGGAGACATTCGATTGATAGGTAACGCCTGACAAATGCAGAAGGTTCACTTCACCGGGGGAACCTTTGGCCCGATTGGGCTTTGTCCTCTAGCCAGGAAGTACATTGCATGCTACCGCTTAAGAGGGTATGTGGGGTGTTTGTTACTTATGCATGTAATGGATATTTACCCATCTAATGGTACCTTTTACAACAAGTCAGCCAACCCCTGGAAAAGAGATTGAGGCCATACTCAGCGGCCACTCCCACGTGCCAACCGTTACACAAACCAAAACTTCCAGACTTCAGAAGGAAATACTTTGCGACTGTAGAAGCATTCTTTGCCGCTCGCCTATGTGTGTATGCCTGTCTATTGCTTCATCGGCCGGCCCCTTTATCCGTCTCAGCTCCAGCTCCAGCGGAATCACTCTGCATTAGTAAGGAAATACGGTACCTAAGGTACATACCTATCTGGGGGCCAAGGGCAGGGCAGGACCCCTGTCTAACTGACTGTCTGTCAAGGATCCTCGCACTCTCTCTCTCTCTCTCTCTCTCTTTTTCTCTATGGGCAGTCACCGGTGGAAGATTCCGTCATGACAAGCCATTCATGGCCAGACGCCAGCGGGTACTTTACTACGGCACAGCGAATTTACACTGCATATGGACCAGCTTTAAGCCTTCCAAAACAGTTGTTAAGTCGCGAATTTGGGGGATGCAACCCAATCATCTACCGTTTAAGCTGGTGGAGTACATCCATCCTGGTCCACTTGACCACCGTTGCCGGTGATTGGCCTGCTCGGACAACGGTGCGGTGGAATTCACCGTCCGCCATGAAGACAGGGTCCCGGCGACTGTGTATGTAAGCCTATAATCTGTAGGGCTGAGACGATGACGGTTGGATAAGCATGTTATTTCGCTCCCATCATATTGGATGACAAATAGGGGCTGTGATTCATAATCATGGCATGGCATATGTGTAATGAGTATGTCACTTCCAAATTGTAGAAAAGTCATGTTAGGTTGGTTATTTAACTTCATTATACTTGGCTATATAGGGGGTATCTAATACGAATATTGAGTCAACGTCGTGATTGGTAACGTTTCCTGCTCGCCAAAATTCATGGTTATCGCCGGATCCATCGTGCTGTAAGCTGTATCAAGGTGTTCTGCAGGGCTCCAGTTGCGTGTTGGAAATTTGGGGTGTAATGGGCATGGCAAACGGTTCAGTATGCTGTCGGCTTGCGTGAGCGTCAAATAGCTTGGACTATTTGCGTGATGGTCCCTAAAAAGGCCTATTTCTTAGTTAGCCCCTGAATAGTCCACTGGAATTTACTGTTGTAAAAAACAAGACAAAATAAACTTACCGGCCATATGTCTAGGAAGATACCAACCCTTCCCAGAGTCTTCCAAAAATAGGAGTAGTGTAGATTCAAGCTGGCTGAGGCCGCCTGGTATAACAGACGTATCAGGGTCTGACCGCTGAGATAGGTTGAGTACCATGAGAGCGGTGAATGGCACTATTGTCACGATGGGGTTGATCTTGGGACTGGAATGCTGGCTCCAGTGACTGACCAACAGGGCAATTTCACGGCAAGTCTCGTGCAGTGATTCCCAGTCCCGCATCCACTCCTCGCCACCAACTGCGAGCCCGGTGGGCATATCGACTGCCATCCGTACTGCGTGATACAGCAAGACATTCAGAAGCCTCTGGCTGTACTCGACATCTGTTTCCGTTCGTGAGGCGTTCCGCTGGACAAAGAGATAGCGTGGTGGTAGCGAAAGTTTCAGGGAAGCAAGATCGTTCTTTAGCCTGGCTGTCCGCAACATCAGACGCTCCGGTCCCTTCTCGGTCCTCAGACGCACAAGAGTGCCAACGTCACGCACCACTGTCGCCATGATCATGTTGATGTTAAATCCCGACGTGGTTCCCTGTGTAAGCACCTCTTGCGTAGTTCTCCAAACATTGTCCAAGTCTTCCGCCAGGAACAGTTTTGGAAGGGCGTGGAAGCAAAATTCGGGATCAGAGTTATCCCAGGGTCTCCTCACGAGAGCAGTGTTGATGCTCTCAATGTCGACGTTGGTGCAAGCTCCCGATGCTGCGTTGACGTAGCTATCGAGGGCGAAGACACACCACCATGCGTAGCGCCAGTCTTCTATTTCGTGTTCCGTGGCCATTCGTGCGTCGTACGCGGAGCAGAGATGGGGGTTTTCGATTTGATTTAAACCCAGAGCATACGCTTTCCTTGTGAGTCTGCTGACTCTCATCCAGGATGTCGTCCCGGGGAACTGGTTGAATTCGTAAAATGCCATGATGCACTCCAGTTTGTAACGGCACAAGTTGCCACGGGCAAGGTTGAAGTCGTCAGATGTCGTCGAAGCGAGTAGAGAAGCCAAGCACATATCGACACTGTGAGGAGGCCAACTCGGGACTGGTACCAATATCCTGGCTGTCACAGCGACCATGGCGACTATAAGCTCGGAACTGATGATACCGGCGTTGTATTGGTCCATAAATCTATCCTTGTGGAATAGGGGGAAAGATGGGTTGATCTCATCAAAGTAAGTAGCCAGGCTGCCAGTGTATTAGCAAAGCTTGAGAGTCTAGGTGACAAGGTTGAACGCTTCTCAGGAGGCCGACTTACAGACTACGCTCTTCGAATGTGTCCAGCGTGTATCCTGGAAACCGGCTATGGTCCATGGATAGTGCCACACCAAAAGGCGAGGAAGCATTGCTGAAGTCGGCAGCATTGAAAGCTACTATAGAGTCACGGGAGCCGCCATTAGTGGCAGGGTGAAGTTGCGGCGATGGTAGCTGTGTTGTCGTCGCTGGAATGACTATTGAACAAGCACGGTTAGAAAGGAGATCAAGCCCGGGAGCGGGCATGCATAGCGCATGCATACCTGTGATGCTCATGGACTCGGAAGGAGGTGTCAGAGTCTTGTTTCGCCTGGCGCCGCGGGGCGGCCCCGGCTTCTTCCTCTCTGTGGAATAGACGCATGAGAAACCACCTTCAGAGCACCGGGAGCACTGAGGTCGCTGGAGATCGCCTGGAGTATTGACGATACGTTAGTTGAATGACCCGAGAGAAATAGGCGGTATTGGAAGTTCTAGGTAAGACGAACATTTGACCTTCTTGCTGTTTCCGAGTAGCACGATAGCCAAGTCAGTGCGGGTTCACTCTAAAGATGTTCCGGATGGACTGGGGTTGATTGGAGGGATGGGGCTTACCGAATGCACCGATCGCATACACGGCCGTTCAGCATGGTATCGCTGGTTTTCCGGCTCTGGAGCTTTGTGTTGGACGGCATCATATGTATGTATGCCCACTCTCAAGTGACTTGCTTTTCTTGTCCGAGAAACAAAAAGACTAGCAATAGGTATGATCGATGATTTGAATTCAGAGGCAATGTCTTGGGGACGTTGTGGTGTATTTCAATGCAGCGGGAGTTTGACCTGAGGTTTTGGGGCTGGACGTTGCGCATTCATATGTAAGCAAGCAGCGACTTGTTTCGAATGGATGGCAGGTAGGCAAACGGTACTTCATATCAAGTATATAGGACATGAAATGGTACGGAAGCCGAAGCGGAGATTGGAATATGAGATACCAAGGGTACGAAAGGTTAGGATCGATATCGTCGTAGGGTCGTGGGTAGGGAAGCCCGCCCAGGATGATTAAGGGTCAGTGTGAGCGAGACGACTGGATTTGGGTTAAAGAGATGATGGTGCAGGGCAATCCACACTTCCTTCTTCTCCAGCAGCGGGCAGCGGGCTTTGCAGTCTTGCACTGGCAAAATCGACCACCCCCCCAGACCCCTGTTCTCATGTAGCTCTGGTGCCTAAGCCCTTGTACAAAAGTGCGTTGCGCTGCCCCATCCCATGAAAATGGACCCAGACCCTTGTCTTCGTTGCCAAGTTGCGACCCCCTGCTTGCCCGCCTGCCCCCAAAGCCAAGCCCCCGCCTTATGCAATCGAGACGAAGATGTAGACTCGAACATTCGTCGCAGTGCCGCCAGTTGGATGGCCATATACCTAATTAAAATGGCAGACCTGATCCGGCAATCAATCAGACAATTAACACTTCATGAGCCCCCTTTTTTCTGTTTTTCTGCCGCAATTTCGAAGTGATATGCTCTATTCCTCGCTGTGGGCGGCAAGGGCAGGTTGAGCAAATGGCGGGAATGAGGATATTTGGGTCCAGTAATTGGGGGGGATCTTCACTGCCACCGGTGCTGCAGCATCCCGGTTAACACAGCGTTCCCTTTCTTTTCTCGAAGACTTTCCCACGATTGCTAACTGCCAGATCGAAAGCATGTGAGTGTCCTGGCCATTCGAAGACGGCCAGAAGCAACGAGTCTCGACTCGTACAAGAAACGTCTGTGCCTTACATAAGCAATCGTAGTGAAGGCTTGAATCGAAATGGCGGAAGCTCCCTTCATCTACAGTGGTGCCCATCTGCCATTCCCCATCAATTAGCGGCCGCGATCACGCACTGTCGTCCTACCTACCTGTGCTTGATTGCGCCCGTTTCCCGTGTGCGTGCCCGTGTACCCGTGCCTCATCAGGCAATGCCTCGATACCGGAGCAAATAGCCTTATGGTGATCCGGAGGAACTATGTCTTGGCGCATTCGTGGGGCTGCCTGTGCCCGTTTCTGTCAGCTCTCGGATTCGCTCGGAGGAACTAGGGTTCAAATAAAGATGTCCAATTACCTATTCCGTGTTAGTGTGGCTAGCCACGTCGTACAAGTAACGCAAAGGTCTATAGTGAGCCTTTAAGGTTTCACAAACAAGCGACCCGCGCTTAAGACCGCCGTTGCGGCAAGTCTTTCGGGGGAGAAAGCACAGGCCTAAACGATGCTGATGCCGCGGGTGCTGCGGGTGCTGCGGGTGCTGCGGGTGCTGCGGGTGTTGCGGGTAGTACTGCGGGAAGCAAGTACGCTATTCTCTCACCATCTCGAAGCTCCACGGCGTAGCATAGACAACGAACTGCATCTCGAAGCGAACTGATGAAATTGCCGACGCAACTCGGTATAGGGGGTGAATCAAGGGGTATAGGCATCGTACTTTTGACCTAGAGCACAAGCCGCACCTAGACGAGTCACCTTGACACGTTCCCAGACCAATCAAAGCCAGCAAAGAAATACCCTGCCAAACTTTTCGCACAGGATGTCAAGCAGACGAGAATAGCTACTACCCTGACAAGGATTGATGGCGCGGGCAGGTTCCAATCTTTAGAACCAACAGCCAGACACAGACACATTCACCTCCACAGCCAGCACTCGGCCAAGTACCTGACCGGGTATTTCGTGCAGTGAGAAGACTTGCGATACCCATCATTCCCTTCGAACCCCTGCGCCAGTCGCTCGCACACCCGCAGTTTGTCAATTTGTCGTCGTGCTGGTGGGTTACAATATCGAAGCTCAGTCTTGACGCAGCACAGCGCTTCAGTCGCGTAGCCGACGCTTGGCACGTCCATAGCCACGTGTGGGCACCGGTCAACCCCCGGCTGCCGATGACGTTTCGAATTTGCCGAAGGAATTGAGTAGTTCAGGACGCGGGGGTCGACTTGTGGTGGGCGGGCTTAACTTGCCGTGTCGTGCTTCGTATCAATGCATGTAGCTAGGCAACCAGATGAACCAGATGTCGGCCAAGAGTAAAACACCGGAGCGCTTCATTGACGTCACCCAGAGAGCATCCCCAATGGATGCTTCCCTATTCATTGTTATCGCAGTGGCTGGAGCCAGATGAGAGCCTGGCAGTAAAGCAACGGGCGACTAGTCTATCTCGGGACTTACATCACACGAACTCTTCTGGTGCGTCTATCGTAGCTCCAGGGGGCGAAGCTCACGAGAGATACCTATTATAGGCCCAAGTACGGGCCCTGATATGAGTAATAGGTAGGTAGTCCTTCAGACTCTCAACCTCGCAACCTTCGAATTGCCTTATTTGGCTTGAGCGCCAGCCCCCGCCGCCTAGAACGGAGTTCAACCCCAGGACTGCAGGGGCTGCTCACAGTCCCCAAACAAACTGATTACCGGCTTGTTGCTAAGCTCCACGGAATCGGAGTGCCATGGCGGCCATATCACCCGGCTTGAGAAACGGTAGGGCTGCCCGCGGCATGTTGGCGGCGTAGTTTCTCAGCCCACCACCCATAGTCCTCCCAAGGTCTCATGATCCTATCGCGGGTCATTGAATCATCCGACGGAGACTTCTCTTGGATGCAAAGCCCGTCCACCCATCATCGTGCAGGTAGGCAGCAGGTTTACCATTGAGGGTGGCGGTCCACTAAAAAGTACCTGTCTGCACTAGACGTGGTGGTGGTGGACGGACTGGGGGAGCGGCGAAGTAGGGAGCGGCTACCACCTCGAGTGATATCGCAAACGCAATGCGATCAATTAAGCCAAGCAGGGTAGGGTTGTGCTGGTTGTGGTCGCTGTACGGAGATACTGATAACACTCAGTTCTAGGCATGGACGTGCGAGCAAATTACGGTTTAGTGGGCATCAATTGTGTCGCTTGGGTTTTGCCCGGTTCCTCGTCTGGTTCTCGCATGGTTTTCGGTCGTTTCTTTGACATTGGAAAGAGGGTTCAGTAGGTGGCAGGTGGTTTTCTCTCTCTCCACAGGTATCCTCCACAATATTGGTGGCCCACTTTCCCATTTGTCTGCCTTGCCCCTTCCCGCCCAAAAAAACCTCCAGCGGTCGATCGCGCCATGCTCCTTTTGATTCGTCCGCCCGTCAGGAATTGCCTAAAGCTGCTTAGCGTCAACCCTCTACTTGAATATCACATGGCGAAGTAATCGCAACCTGCGTTATTCAATTTTAGGGGCAGGGTGGCATTCAGAGCCTCCTGTCGATTAACCTGCCTTGCCCATTCTGTTTCGATTCTTGGCTGCATTAGCTTCAGTCTCCAACCCTGAGATCTGAAGCCACGGTGATGTGCCATTTCATGCTTGAGCACCTCCTGGGGGGCCATGTAATGAGCCCAGCAAACAATCTCTCGGATTTGCTGACGAATCTCGGCTACCATTTTAGGCATTTGTCATCCATCTGTACAGCATCACCTTCTGTGCGTGTGACGTCGGTGGTGGTGATGGTGGTGTGGTAACCACGGACTTGGGGCCTTTTGTTTCTTATTTCCGTTAGCAAGACGACCCGACGCAGTGGGCGCAGTATGCAGCATGCGCGTTTTCCAGACAGACCAGGACTCCAAGGGAGATATTCTGCCAAGGTGGGTTCGAAGACACCGTCCGATCATGCAGTGTTCTTTTTGACTAAGAGTCTACGACGTAGTATGATCGACCTATCGACATTGATCAGATGAAGGGCGGTACCAGGCCGAGGGCGCGGAAGCCCTCCATTCCCTCCACTACTAAGGTTGATAGATTACCTTGAAGGCTATGCCCGTTCTGGCACGCCAGTCATAGTCAATTGCAACGACGCCCGCCACATCACAGCCAACAGTAGGGGGTAGGCAGTATCCTATACTTGCTTACGAATACTTGAACACGAAGTTACGGAGTTCGCAATTTGCTGCCAGATTCCCAGATACACATCACCAAGCAAAGCATTGAAGCGCCTCCTTTGTGTGTGTGAGGCATACGTAGATGCAACCACAAGAAGCGCTGTGCCGTACGACCACTGCTATTTCCCCCACTTCGTTTTGGAGTCGACTCATTGCAGTAGAAACGAGGGGCTTACAGCAACTGGATTACGCGCCGTAGGGACCTACATGCATGAAGGAAAGGTCGAATCGCATCGCTGGACCGGAATCCTCGGTTTGAAGCAGATGAAAGCTGAAGCTTGGCTCGAGCTGTACATGAATACCCTTGGGTTTCTACTGGGCTAATTTGGCATTAGGTGATGCGTCCTAGAATTCGGCGTGGGTAATGGAAGGCGGCAAGAGGATCCCGGTCTGCAAGAGGCTTAGTTTGGGCTTCCCTTAACATCATCAGTTCGATGACGGGATGAAGTCATCTACCGAGTTGAGAACAGAACCGCCGCACCATGATTGCATATGATATCACCCCATCTTCCACCTTTCTCTTTCTATGTTTCTGTCCTTACGAGCATATGCTCGTTGCATTTCCTTCTTGATCCTCTTCTAGCTACATTGGTGGTAGGTGGACAATCCTTTAATCATATCAAGCTGACGTAAATAACGCCCAATCTCCAACATAAGTTTGCATCAGGATTTTCGGCTAAAGCAACCTTCTTACACAGTTCTGGCCTCAGAGTGGCTAAAGAACACGGGCTGATTGGCCCCGGGGTGACATCCAACAGGTCAGCACTCTGTCTTGAAATAAAGTACTGACACACCTGGCCAAGTTCTGCAAGGTACACTGGCTGCCCTTGCTTTCTTTACGCTCAGACGTTGAGCTTCGATCAATGCCAGCCCTATCAGTCTAGCAGAAACAAAGGCACGGCCACAAACATCTTCTTATCCCGAAGATAGTGGGAAACGACAAGTCGATAGATCCTTTTGATTTATCCTGTAATTATTAAAGGGCGACCGAATCGTGGGCCTCGAATCCGCTTCGTTGAAGGATCGAAGTTCTAATTAGATGCTGGGCGAGATTCGATAACCCCATGAGCCACCAAAGAGACCTTGCCAACCTATTTTCCAATTGCCTTTTTTGGTCGAGTACATAACTACCTACCCCAACTTGCTTACCCACAAGGATCCCCCTATCCATATTTTAAGTAACGGGAAACCGTTCATCGCCCCATTCAAGCCTTATGAAGATTGCCTTATGAGGGTGGTCCAGAAAAGTTAACACTAGCAGTTGCGCCGGCGGGTGGTTGTGCGGTTAAGAGGGGACCAGAGTTCCTCCGGAGATGTGGGCCGCCGCACTTGGCTCCATTTGCCCTGCCCTGTCCTGCTATCTTCCTCGTACGGGCATCTTGATCTTGACGTAGTGGACGGACCACAAGCCCACACCGCGCGCCGCAGCGGATCGTGTCGGCGGGTGAGTGGATATAGACGCTGCTCTCATAATAGGCGCGATTATCGCCACAGGCTACACGAGGTACGTAATCTCCACCCATGTATCACCTGGGTGACTATTCCAACTCAATGTCATGTGTGTAACCTCGCTTCCACCGTAAATCAGGCATTCAGATAACGAAACCGGTAGACTCCGTTGCCATGCGTTACGAGGGGCCAAGATGGAGCTCTTGTGTAATGGAAGCGATAACCTAGAAGTTTGTAGCCTTGCCATAAAGTACCTAGCATTTGCATTTCCTATGAAAAAGTGATTAACCTTAGGAGGCTTGAGTCTCGACACAAAGATAACAAATTAGTAACAGTCTGCCCGTGAAATACAACATGATTGCTGTCTATGTCTCCATCGCCATTTACCGAATATAGTACAAAGTGCTTCAATATTCTCGAAGTCCACATCCCCTAGATACCCGCGATACATGAGCAATAACGAACAGTTGCTCCGAGAATACACTGTTGCCTAGAATCTCTCAGTAATATCCATGGTTGACATGGACCAGTAGTTCACACGCCTCCTTGGCGTGGTCCATATAGCAATGAAGTGGCCCAGTATCACCCGCTGTATACCATGATGACTGGAGCCCACGGCTACCTATCCATGATGTTCCGCCCCCCTGCGCCACTGAAGTCCGAGTTGGCACTAAAAGCGAATTAACATGAGGTCTAAAAATATGAACTACATGTTTCTCAGGTATAGCATGGATGCCGAAGCCGTTCCTGGTTGTTGCTTGATAGAAACCTAAGCCTCTGCCGATCTTCCCGCCGTAAGGCATACCGCAACGAGAAATGAAGGAGTACGTGGACTACACGCCGCAATCTATTCGTGTAACAAGATATGTGGTAGGCTGTGAAGGCGACTGGAACCGCCTCGGAACCGAACTCGAAGATGAGCGGTGTTGTGAGTAATCCTATGAGATGGTTCTGCACAAACAACTGCCAAGTAATAGTACATCCATCCAGTCCGATGAGACGTCAATATATCCCCATTACCTGGGCGCTCCATGGTCATATTGCACTACCCAAGTTCAAATCAACGTCCAATTACAAGAAAAAGGCTCACTAAAACGGTAGGTCCTCACCGTATACATTTGTAAGCCCCTGAATCGATTGTAAAACGGTCTGGGTCAGGTACCTGCCCTTCAACGCCCTACTGGGTCGAAAAACATGCTACAGCAGAGGAAACGTGGAAGAAAGGATAGATAGAAGAAATAATAGGGTAAAGTAAATTCCATCGATCAGTACGACCTCCTGGTTCCCCAAATTGAAAGACTAATTCCCTACGTAGCTCGACAACGACGACTCGATACTGAAACGACATAGTTGACTACTTTTGGCATCCAATATGAGCTCTGGCTCTTCTACATTTCAACGTACCTCCCACTCATGAGACACCGTACTCCATACATGATGTAAGTAGACGTTGACTTGGTAAAGGTTTGACCTACCCCAAGTTATCATCGGGTACTCTCCTAGAAAATCGATCCATGGTCCAGCCACACCGAGGTCACCACCTTGTGGGTCGGGCCCTAACGCGTAGCGTACAAGCAAGACGACCAGGGAACTTCATCACGGACACAGCGGAGTAGAGAAACCGTCAATGACGACAGGTCTGTTAACTATCTACCTTCCCGGCACGCGACACAGTCGTCTGTGTGTAGGATCATCATAACTGATAAGAAGAGACTCGAATAGTAGTCAATAAAAAGCACTCGGAGTGCCACCCGCGCTATGCCTCAACTCTCAATTCAACCTTGTCACACATCTCTCAAGCCACAAGCAAATAACGCCAATTCTGCGAGCCCGGATCGGGATGACCGGACTTCACACATGCTCTGCGACAGCACAAGTCTACGAAGGGTATATATACGAAATGCTCGAAAAGGATGCGAGGAACAGCAGCGCAACAATAAGGAAAGAATGTCCAAGGGACCAAAAGAGAAGATGAGCTGGTATCAGCTCGCAGTCATAAGCCTAGAAGCCTCCTTGTCCAAAAGAGCCGACCTTGGGAAAGAGGCAGTGGGAGGAAGACAATGGAAGGCGGTGATGGTTAATGTCAAACTTGGAGTTCCTATCTCCGGGGCGTGGCTGTGATGGGATTAGTGTCCATCCAAGTCAAATCCGGAACGAAGAGTGTCGCGAAGACGGCAGGGAATCAGTCAGCAGAACTTACCATTGACCATCTGTCTCTGCTTGTTGAGCCAGCTCTTAGGGGCGTCACCACGACGTTGCAAGACGACATGGTTGCTCTGCAGGCGACTGGTCAAGTCGTACCATGCTGTGGCGATCATGGCGTTCTCCCGCTGGAGGTTCTTTATGACCAGATCTTGCTTTGTCTGGAGAAGTGGGGAGTTAGTGTCACAGAGCCTTGAACACACACACATGCTTGACACCGAAGCTATGCAATATCACACAGTTGCGCATGCAGACAAGTAGGGAACGACGTTAGGTATCGATTAAGATCTGTCGTGGGAAGTAACCAGCTAACCCACGAGGGCCAAAACGTTCGTGAAACGTAACGCTGGCTGATGGACGGAAGATATGGAAGAATTGCAAGTGGACATACCTTTTGAGCGCCATCTGCTGTACCAGCTCTAAGATCTTTGACGGTCTTCTCGAGGTCGTGGCGGTGCTGCTCCGATTGATCCAGTTGCTATTTGAAACACCACATATTAGTCACCCTAATACACACAACATCACCGACCAGGAAGCGTAGCGGGAAGCCTCATCCAAGGGACTTCTTGAACCAGCCAGATGACCAGCCACTCGACTTGGGTCTGGCTGGCGCAGAACGCGGTTGAGAATTGGAGGTGCCAGGAGACAGAGAAGCAATCGTGCGCTTCGGCAAAAAGGAAGTCGACTTTTGCCCCCCAATCTCCGGCGAAGCAGGGCCACTCGGCGGTCGAGACCCCGACAGTCTCAGTGATGGACTCTTGGAAACACCAAATGAACCATCCGCATTGAAGTCGTAAGCATGAAAGTCTTCCTCGGGGACTTCCTGGGTCGTGCTTTTGAACACCCCAAGAAGGCTGAAGATAGACCGATGCTTGACCTTGACAGTAACAAACTCGCTATCTTCCTCGGTATCCTCGGTATCCGAGGAATCTTCCGAAGGCGGGGAATGACAATGATTTGACGAAGTAGAACTTACCTCGCTCAACTTCTTGTACCTAGCTCGCAACTTCTCCATCTTCTCGGTCGTCTTGGCGACGTCCGGGTTGACGGATTGGCCGTCGACGGCCTTCTGAAGCTCAGTGTTGGCAGTTTCAGCCTCCTTGCGGAGTTGCTCCTTGTCGATCAGGGCGACCACAAGCTGCTCTTGCTTGGAATCATAATCCCCCTTGAGGGTATCATACTTCCGGCGAAGAGCGTCAAGCTCGGCCCGTAGCGACACAGCCAGCATGTTGTCGGTCTGCTTGAGCTCAGAAAGAACGTCTTGGCCCTCCTTGGAAAGCGCGTTTACTTGGTTTTCAATGTCAGTCACATCACCGTCTCGCATCAGGTATTCCATGTAGATAATCTTACTGTCGCCTCGAGCTTCGACTAGCTCACGCTCCTTATCCTTGAGCTCAGCTTGCGTAGATTCAAGCTGGCGGCCAAGGTGCTTGGCGCGGTTCTCTTCGGCGAGGACTTGCTTACGCAAGTTGGAATATGCTTCGTTCCTGATGAAGTCGGTGGTCAGTATATTGAGTTCGCTGTTCACATCAAGGGCTGCTTGTAGAGCGTTGACCAACCCTTCGCCGTCCATGTTGTTGATCAATGCGTTGAGAGATTCTTGGCCAATCGTGTGCTTCTCGAAGAGCTCGTTGTACTTCTCCTGCAAAGTCTTGCGGTGCTCCAGCTCGGTTTCGATTTGCTGCAACAGTTGACCCTTCTCAGTCTCGGTGCCAATGCTGGCCCTGAGCATTGCGTTCTCAGCTTGGAGGCGAGACACCTCAAGGTCCTTCAAGGACACATCACTGGCGACGTTACCGTTCAGTTCGTCCTCTAGTGACTGAGCCTGGGGGCGACTGGCGTAGGGCGTGTCGGGTGCCGCTGACGGATCAAGTAGCATGACCTTCTCCTGTAAATCCATCACCATCTCCTCATCATGCTTGGCCTTCATCTCCAGATTCTCGGCGTGTCTTTGCAATTGTTGGATCTGCATGGTGAAAGCGGCTCTTTGGTCCCGGAATTCGCTCTCTTGGACCTCGTACTGGCTCATCTTCATGGCGTACTTGTCGTTTTCCGACTTCAGCTGAGTAAAGTGTCTCTGCACGGCGATCATCTTCTCCTGTTCTTTGTAAATCTCGGCGCGCTCACCACGTAGCTTTTGGACCTCGTTCTCCAGGGGGCGCAACGTCTCGAGCTTTTGCTTCAGATGCTCTGCGGTGTTAGCCTTCCGGTTGAGATCCTCGTTGATCTTCTTCAGGTCCTCGTTCTCGCCAAAAAGCGGAGCCAGGCGTTTATTTTCGTTCTCCAACCGTTTGGACAACTGCTCAAACGCCTCCTTTTGCATGCGGAGCTCTTCCATCTGAATCTCGAGGCTGTCGATGAGCCTGATCTTCTCATCACGCTCCCTCCTAGTCCGCGCGAGGAGCTCCGAGTTGGACGCGCCCGAGTCTAGTTCCCTTTGCAGATCATCTCTCTCCTGGACAGTATCGGCATGAATCTCTTTGAGCTCATTGTAGCTGTCTTGAAGGTGGTCGTGTTTCGTCTTGAGATCAGCGGCGAGCCTCGTGTATCTGTCGTTATCGCGGCGGAGGCGGGCCATCTCAGCTTCCAATTCATAGTCGGTTTCGGCGGGAGCAGCAGCCGCAGGGGCTGCCGCGCTGGATGAAGCGGCACTCGCAGTGTCGTGACTGATTTCAGGTGCCATCGCGCCCTGACTGATTCTAGCTTGGGAATCTTGCATGATGGCCATCAGCTGCACCATGCAACCTGGGTCGAGGGTTGCCTGCATGTCTGTGAGGATATCCCGTGATAGTTGGCTGTCCGTGGTGTTCACACTGGCAATGAGGAAGACCGAAAGGAGCTGGAACATGCCTTCGGGTTCGGGCTGTTTGACAAGCGACTGGAAGTTAATATCCTTAACCAAAACCTCGACATCTTGGCAGTGTCTTCTTATGAAGTCGCGTAGGGCGATGTGTATGATATGGAGGTTGCGCCGGCGGCCTTCGACGGGACGGCCACCGGAAGAAGCGGCTATGGAGAGGTTCTCGTCGAGCTCGGCAGGGTCGTAGCTGGAATCGATAATGGTGAGGAGGTCGGAGAAGACTGCACCGTCGTAGAAGTCTTCGATGTTCTTGGGGCCGGGCTTCTGCTTGCCGTCGGCCAGCATCTTGGTAGTCTAGGTCGCGACAGGGTTAGCTTGCGATGATGGCAGGAATCGAGGCACACGGGTTACGGGTTAGGCAGGTACTTACCCAGTCCAGCAGGACATCCTGGCGCTCTTTGTTGAATTTGCTTCGCGGCATCTTGTATGGTGGTTCCGGCTCGCGGTATGTCACCAAGTTCTCGTCCGTCTATATAAGGAGTTTGAAAGGGGGATTTAAAGGCAATCGCAGCTTTGGCGGGCAAGTCGTGTCGTCTAGCGGATAATGACAAGGGTAGGTTCGTGTTGTGGGGAACGGGCCGACGGTAGTTGCTGTAGCTGCGCGCGATACCTGGAAATCAAAAAGAACGACTGAAAAAAGGAATGAAAGGCTGATAAGTATAGAATTAAACGTGTGCAACAGGCGATTGTTCTCCTTCGACCAGCGACCGGGGGAGGGGTTATCAAGGGAAGAAGTAACGAGTCGTCAACAAAGGCAACAAAAGGATCACCAAGGATGACGAGGTTTCATTCTCCGGCGGGCCTTTAAAGGAGAAGATCAATGCGATTTTGGGTGGGCTAGGTGTTTCGGGACACAAAGCGCATTGTGTGCAAGACTGCAAGTGTTTTGCCCAAACAGCCACGACACGAGGGGAAGCAGAAGCAGAGTTCAAGGTTGAAATTTGACAGCTCTAGCCTGGGCTAGTCGTCTATTTGAGTTCAGGTGTATGGGAAGCAGCGGTGGTACTTGGGAAATAGTCGGGAGTCGAGTCAAAAGTTCAAAAGTTGTGCTACCTAAGAGTCCAGAAAGAAGACGAACACCCCCCCTTGCTTGCCTCGTGCCTTGTAATCGGAGGAAATACGTACGCAGGTGTGTTGCAGTCGGATGCTGCTGTCGCTCCCGAAATTGTCAAAATTGTGACTGATTGCATCAGTCCAAAGCCAGAAAGGCTCAAAAGGGTCTTGGCTTCCAGGGCGTCTTTGCTGCGGGCCGGGGTCGTTCACTGCCTTATCTATCAACCCGAAACCTGACGCTAGCTCTTTTCAAGCGCTGCAGCCGGTGCTTGCAGGTGCTTGCAGGTGCTTGCAGGACGCCTTGGATGCTTTTAGCCAGGGGAAAACAGGGGACTACTGTAGGTGTTGGAGGGGCTGGTGCCAACGCTAGGCAGGCCGAGTTTCTGACAGGTGCAGCTCTTCGTCTTTATGTCTCTATGCGCCGCTTTCCAAGTCCATAATTGCTTACTCAATGTGTTTCAGTCATGCAGCAACATTGATATTCTCACGACAAACAAGGCTTTCGTCGTGTCTCATTTACCAGCCACTTGGCACCTGTCATTTGATGACTTGGTTCACCTCACCGAAATGTCCCCGAATGTCCCGGACGCCGTTGGGCGGTTGAACCCGTCCAAGACGACATACCCCGCGCCGTTCATGGATACCAGCATCGTGTAGTTCAAGGGTCATGTTTCAACTCAGCTTGCCGACTGCTACTCTAAACACAGACTGCAGCCTCTCTCCTTCCCTTCCTGCTCCTCCATTGCCACCATCTCGAGCAAGGGGGCATCCAAACGCAACGTGATGACTCTGTGATTAGTGATTTATGCAGAGGGCGCTACAAGCCCCTGGTGTCTGGCTGACCTTGAATCAAACTGGACGATAAACCCATTTGTTGAGGGCAAAGTTGCTGTGGCTTTTGGGGGCCGTTCCTACTGCTTACATGCATGTTTCTTCCAAATTAAGCTTCATCCGATCTTTCCCTGCTCTTGCGCGACCCTCGATCTTTCAGCTTGCTCGGGTCCAGGATTCGGGCCAGCCTCATCTTTCCACCTTGGAGGCTCGCAATAGCGTGTTCAGCAGCCCATTATCTTGGGTTGGTTGCTATGATGTAAGCTCGACCTGATGTCGAGGTATAGAAATGGGAAGGAATGGACAGGCGCGCAAAGGACGCGCCCTAGTCATGATTCTATTCAGCGATTTCTAGTCGCATCCGCAACTGTGGATTCGTTTATGTTATACCGTACTACGTACTCATTCCGGCGCAGCTTCGGATCAGCCCCGACGGCGGATGGCTCCCTCCCTCTTTTTGCCCCATCCCGGCGTTTTCCGGTCCCGTATGGCAAACTACACCTTCAAGGAACTTCCCAGGTTTACACCACTGTGCTGTGATTAAGTAGGCAGAATTTCGGCAAGTATCAACTGACCATCATTCATCTCCATTTCTTTTCTCCAGTCGAAAATACACCTACTATTCGCTCCCAGCGTGAACCGAGGAGCCAGCCTCAAAGCGCCACAAGATCCCCCTTTCTTTACTTCGAGCTTGGATTATTGAATAACTGCCTCTCACATCAATATACCCCTGATACATATGGATCCGGCCAGGGAGAGTAGATTGCGTTAATAAGAAAACACACCACCAACTGGCCGGAACTACGCCTTTCCCGCCCAACCGGCAACTCCTCAGCCCGTCCCACTCCGACTGTTAGCCCCTCGGGTTCTGCGGGCAGCCGTCGAGCATGAACTCGGCATACAGCAGACGTTCCTCGCATCGCCTGTATACGAAGGGGTGTCTGTTATGGTCGCCTCCGCCCAGCGAACAAACCGCCAGCTTCTGATACAATGCCTCCTCGCCCTCCTCCAACCCTCTTCGCACGTATCCCCAACCTAAACGAGCGGCACGCCGTACTATTTGAGCAGCTTGGGCGTGTTTTCTCATCCGTGATACTACTTCCCCCACCTTTTCCTCATTACTCCCAGAAAGCAGGGCATGGTTTATCCTCTTGATTGGACAAAACGGTTATTCCGCTGGATATAATTAATCACATAACGATGGCATGAGGCCAGGTTAGGTAGAACATTGATTGTCAATTGATTAGCTAGTTTGGAATCAACAAATCTCCTCGAGCAAAGCAAGCCAACGTGTGTCGTATAGGATGCGCTGTTTCCGTCAATGGATCAAACGTAGACAGTCAAACATCTTAGTCAACTCAGCGAAAAACTCCGACAACTCCTTTGCATCCTTTTTCTCCCACGCCTTAAAGTAGTCGTGAAAGTAATCGTGAGGGCTGGACCATTTGGCGATACCGGTTGTTTGGAATCTAGTGGACTGGTGACGACGTGCTACCCCATCGTCTGGGAACTCAGCATCTGCAAGCTGTAGGGTTCGAAGTTGCGGAAAGAGAGTTCGCAGCCCGAAGCAGATGCCCAGGAACTCCCACGGATAGATGCCAGGGAGCGAAACCCAGAAGTGGCGGACGTTGGCAGCGTTGTGGGCGCCGATCTTCTCGATGAACTTGCGAAGGATACAAATGCCACCAGGGCCTTTCATGTGGCTCGAGCCCCAGTTGATGAAGTCGTAATCCAAGTGGCGATCAGGGCCCATCACGAAGGTGGTGTTGGCGTACAGGTACTCGCATGCCTCTCTTCCGATCTTCCGGTTCACACGGAGGAGGGCATTCTTATGAGGCTCGAAGGGCTGGGTAGTGCCTCGTCTGTGGTATCTGGTGTCACAGAACAAGTCTGGAAAGTCGTCATCACGCTGAGGGAGTGCAGCGATCTTCTTTTCTGACATCAATAGCCAGTATTCGTACGAAAGACGTCGACGGCGCTCTTCAGCATCCTCTCCTATGTCCGACATGAAGGAATACAGAGAAACAGGCGCATTCTCTTCTTCGGGAATGGTGCCTCGAAAGAGAGGGTTTTCATCGACAATAAGACGGACAGGCTTCTCAACAAAGAGAACCTCCTTATACACAGCATCTCGAAGCTCCCTAGGGAGATCTGTGAATGCGACGGGCATGGCTGCCGACTAGTGCTGGGGAATTGACAAGTGCGTTGTTTGTGGAGGTGGGCCAATCTGGGCAGAGTAATGGGATACAGAGAGCAGCCCATGATTTGGCTTAGGGGTTTGCACTTTCTGGGCTGTGGGAGTGGGTTGCGTTTCCCCATGATCTAGGGTGACTCCTCATGATTACCGATGAAGTCGGTAGGGCGAATTACTAGATAGGGATGCATCATGCGGCATAATGGATCGTCCACGAGGCATCTGGACGACTGGTTATGGTTATTCCAACGACTACTTCCATTGGGGGTTGTAGACGATTTGGGGGGTCATAATCAGTGACCCCCTCTATCATGGAATAACCAATAGCAATGCTCCCGCTCGAGTAAACCCACCGCCCATGTATGCTGAGAACCGCACGGTTCTAGATGCTTCTAATGAGTAACAAAGACGAACCCTTGGGACATCCTAGTCGCCCGAAATAGCATAATACAAGGAGCTTTGACATACATAGCCAAAGACAAACAATCCAATTTGTTAGTCCATTGTTGTTTGGCCGTCCACTTCAAATCGTCTAGCCCTTCAGGATCCAAGAGAACCACCCTATATAGGCCGGGCAGGTGTTACCATTTCAATACAAGGAATTAGAAGCCACGCTCCAACAATTGTAGATGCTTAACTCCTTAGGGTGAACCTCAGTACCAAAAGGAGAAGTCAAGGTGCCAAAGTCCAGAGACTATCAGGGCAACGCTACTAAGAGGATAAAAGGGCGACAGGCAATAGAAAGGAAAGACATATCTGTCAGTAACTGAACTCGGAGGCAAACCAACTCACTCGACATCAGCCCTTGCCTGAAGACTCAGAGCCCAACAACATATAAACCAATCCACATCACCGTTCGGCCAAGGAGATCAACCACAAACAACTCCTCCCTTCTACCAGCGCCTATAGCCTCACATCATAAACATCATGCCTCCAGCTCAGACTCCCATCGGCCCGGGCATCACCGTGACGCTGCCCCTGAGACCAAAACAGCGGGCTGGCTCCCCTGACGGCCAACAGCAGTCTTCATCCAGCAGCCCCTCGGCTAAGTGACAGGGAAGAACAGGAGGCTCTAAAGAGACAGGGAAAGGGGCGACGTACGGTATTGTACTGCTATATACACTATGGAGATGACGAGAGCCAGACACGGTTGATTCAGGTAATGATAGTGGGTTTCTTCCGAATATGTAGATGATATATACTGTGCTTACATAGTTTGACGTACTTGGTATATTTGCTGGGCTAGCCTAGTATGATCCGGCAGGAAAAGTGATATATTGTGCACCAGGAGCTCGCATATTGAGACATGTATGCCAACGACGATTCTATTTCGATGTTTGACCATGTGCTACTTCGCCCGCACAAACAGTTGCTGGGGATATGCCCATTGATATCGTGGAGTCGACCGCCAACTTCCAAGTCGCGTACCCGTCTTGGCATCTGCCGGGAGACCAGGGAGGACTGATAGGCAAAGTTCTTATTAGGTAAGGTGATCCACCTCGGCGAACGATGTAGCAGCGGGCAGCTCGATAAAGCTTATTTCACAACGATCGTCCCCCAGCAGATGCGGCAAGTAGATAACTTCCCTTAGACAGAAAAGGGCTGGCTGTGTAAGTAGGGGGACGACGGCGGCATACAACACAGCACAGCATCTCTCTCATTTATTGGAGCCAATGTGCGATGGTCCATCTAAATCTAAGAGACAAACCACGAGTAGAGGGCAACGAACAAGGTGATGGGTACTGATTCTATTAGGTATATAGATACGAAGAATGGCTCTCTGATAGGAAAGGCAGCATGTCCGCAACAGACTGTCCCATTGCATTACCGCCAGCGTCAACAGAAAGTTGATGAGGCCGAATCCGCACCCATCAATACTGAGCCATACGCAATGTGATCAAAAGCAATGACAAATTGGTGTTGTTTCGGCTCTATCATAGGTATATAATTGTTTAATTCCAAAGTCCGAGCCCAAACGCCTGTTGTGAAGATAACATATCCGGTCCACCTGGGTCCATGCGGTTTGGTAGCCTGGTATGTTCAATCGATGAACCGGTTTCTGTGTTTCACCGCCATGGGAACTGCTTCTTCTTTTGTTGCTATGTATTTGCGCATAAGGGGGGGTATATATTCAAAAGTCGTCCGGCGCCCTTCAACGTTGTGTTTTTTTCTATCGTGACAATCGTAAAATATGGCCCGGCGTCTAGAGGTTGTTGGAGATCTTGACCTCCTGGTCCTCCTCGATGACGGCGTTGAACTCGGTGCTCCAGGCGTGAACGCTCTCAATGATCTTCTGCGGCGCCTTGGCAGCGAAGCCCCTGTAGTGTGATTTGTTAGCACGTGCCTTTCTCCAAGCTTATTCTGCGTCGCCGGAGTTCCGAGTTCGGCCCAAAACAGCGAACAAGATGTCGTCGCGGGAAGAAAAGGAGGACAGAGAATATGGGCAGGTAAAGAGCTTATGGTTATTACTCACTTGAAGAGTGTGTAGCTGTGAGTAATCACGCCACCGGCGTTGGTAATCTCGTCCTTGGCGCGCGTCATGACGTCTTCGGCGGTCTCCTGGGGGAAGGTGACAATGATACCCTTCTGGACGTCAACGGCGACGGCACCCTGGGCGACAGCAAGAGCTGCGACGACGGAAGCGAAGAAACGCATGATGGCTGGAGTGTTGTTGTTGGTGGTGTTGGTTGATTGATGGTGCAGGTAGATGGAGTTCGTTCGGCGGATAGACCCGATCGTACGTAGGTGGGTCGTTGGAGAAGATGACGAATTAATTCAATACTGGATTACTGTTTGTCTGTCCTCGCAGCGACTGCTAATGTCTTGGCTTTGCAAAGAATTATGTTGGGTTGACGGGGTGTGCGATGCGAGTTGAGTGGTAGTTGCGAACGATAATGAGTTAGTTGTTGGAGAATGGAGAGTTGGTTAAATGGTGAGCGATGGCGGGATGTTGTAACTTGAGGCGCATGAAAGCCGTCTGGTTCTGGTCTGGGGGGGCCTGGGCATGTTTGACCAGCGCCGCTGATCCTCCACCCACCTCCACCAGCCAGCTTCCAGAACTGCACTCCCCCGGCACTCACTAGAGTGAGCCTACTGGTCAGCAGTCTCACCCCACTCCACTTTGGGCAGGTTAGGGCACGTCAGGGACCGAGAGGGTACCTTCCTAGGCGGGCAGCTGGAGCAGTGCTGGCGGTACTTAATCCAAAAAGCACATGCAACCCGCTCCAACTGGCTTCCAGGCATCCTTCAGAGTCCCTTTCCGCCATTTGGTTCGCCCTTTTGCAAATTGGGCTGCAGACCTCCGCACTCCCAGCTTCCGCTAAGGGAAGGTGCCTAAACCTCTCTTGGCTTTAAGGTTATTTTCCGCCATTGGACGAGTCCGGAAAAGACCCTTTGTTTGCATCTGATTCGAAATGATCTTCGATCTGCCCCCTAACAGCAGAGAGAGTCGCTGCGTACATATGAGTTGACCATGAGCATCTTAGTCCATGCACGTCATACCACTAATATGCCGGCTACTTGAATGCCATCCTGCAATAGCGGATAGAAACAGGCAGCTACCGGCTTGACACCGAGACCCTGGGCACCACGTGATGCTAATGTTTGTTTCGGCACTTCAGTTTTCGGTTACGGCCCGGCGCTGCTGCTGCGAAGGGGTTCAGGGTCCAGGTCATACCGACATACCCAAGACATGTGTTTCACGCAACAGCTGGAGTTTCCTTTTTCTAAAATGACGTCTCTGGCAGCCGCAGTATTACCAATATGTTGATTTTGCTGTTCTCCAAATGGAACCATTTTTTTTATCATCAAACTCAGCAGTCAGTGAGTCAGAGTTGCATCACTTGAGAGGAGATATGTAAGGGGTTTCCCAGAACGACCTGGGTTGGGTATTGGTGTATTCGTTACGGGTTCGTCCCCATCCATGGATATTAGAGAGACTACGAAATAAACAATTCGCAGAACAGAATGTCAAGCGTGCGTGACTCAAGACTCCCCTTATGTGCTTGCCGCAAGGCCAAGACACCAAAAGCCATCGTCCAGTTCATTCCTCATGGCCGCTTTTTCGGGCAGTCGTTACAATTCTGTACATCCGGTGGAATCAAGCCGCCTGTTTCACTGCACGCAACGCATCCCTCCCAGCACGTGTAACATCCTTGGTTGCCGAGGCACTGGAGGATGCCATTGTTATTCTGAACAATGTCGGCTATAATTGACACAAACAACAACGTCAGTTTCGGACTTGGTAAGATCTTGAGAGCCAGAATTCTTTGTCTTAGACCCGAGTAAAGAGGCCTAGTTGGTAGAAAACTTACCGACATTGACCTGATTAGGCCGATTGGTCTGACCGGCACCGGGACTACAGTCCGCACTAAGAATCGCCTGAGGCTTCGGCTGGCTGGCGTCCAGGTAATTATCGAGTCTGGCGTTATAGCATGTATTGCTGTAACCGCCCATAGAAGCAGGTACCAGGTTACCTTGGTAATTGGCATAGCAGCTATGTGATTTGTTCCAAAGTCAGCAAATGTCCCACGAGGCAGGCGGCTCAGAATGAACAAATCAACTATGGGGAGGAGGTTTTTCTCACTTGTTCAGACTCAGAGAGGATGCAACAGAACCGATCTTCATGTCGCATAGGGCCGTGAGAAATGCGCTCGAGGCATTGAAAGACCAGGTGTGGCAGCTGACGTCGAAGGGAGTTGGATCGGCGAAGACGAGCAGGCCTGCCATGAGAACGAACGTCAGGAAGCTGAGAAGAAAACGCGCCATGTTGACCGGTAGATGGCTGGTAGAAACACTGTATTCGGAGTCTTGTGTTGTTCCCTGGTAGTGAGATTTGGCTTCGAGATGGACTTTGGATGTTGACCAGGATGATGCAACGATGTTGAGGAGCAGTTGACTGCGTACCTTACCTAATTTATTATCAACTTCAGGCACAATCAAATAGAAAATGAACAATGGGAAAAGGAACAGAAATTTTCTGTGTTACATCTATAAAATAAGATAAATTTGGCAGGTACGAGGCTCGCGCATAACGTCCAAGGGATGGTTGGTGACGCAAGATACTGGTGACAATGATAACAGCCAACAACCAACAACAGCAACAGCGTTGGGGTCCAAATCGGTCACATCGGGCTGTATGGTCGCACCTGCATCACAGCCCCGAGGGAAGGGCACGCAATCCCAGAATCGATTGGATTTGAAGGCATGTTCGATCGCGTGGATGTGACATAGCAAGCCAGCAACCCTGCAATTGAGCAGACAGATAAATCCCAATGATGCTTCATATACCATCTCATCTATAATTTGACTCATCGGAAGGCTCGCAATCTGCGCCTCAGTCAAGTTGGATCCGGGATATGTTTGTGATGTTTGTCCAACTAGATGTTAGTCCTAATTAAGACAGCTTGTATCTACCGACGTCTGCCTGTCTTAATAACCCCCCTACCAACGAAACGTTGGAATATGTGTTCCAAGCCCTTGCAACGAGCGATTGTGTATCCATACCACTCTATTCTTTCAATCGTGATGCGTCCTTGGCACGTACGTATTGCACTTTGCGCCCGGAGTCCTCTCCAAATGTTCATGACTTTTGGATCGAATCTGATGCGTAGGAAAACCTCGTCCCATGAGAAGGACTATCACCCCCACTTCGCTCGATGGCAAAGTCAGTTTGCACAGTGATACCCGCCCCCGTAACAGCGTTTGGGGGCCTTGCATTCTCCACATCATCAGCCCCTTTACTGCTCGCAGTACCGCATCTGTCACCAATGCTGTCGTCCTCCTCTTCCTCCTCCTCCTCGGCAATGGTAGGCGAGGCCCGGAGTATGGCTTTGCTGGACTCGGAGCCTTGAGTCTGGTGTTGAGGGGCAGAGGACATGGACTCATCACTGTCCCAGCGCATGGCCGGAGGCATATCGTCCATCGACAGGGACCGCGCACGCAAGCGGTTTCGGCGCTTCGGCTTCCGGTCCTTCGCCGCTGTCGTCGTCGCTGTCGTCGAGAGTCGAGTCGCGGAGGACCTGTAGCGGGATGGGTGGAGGTAATACCGGATCATGCTGGGGAGGAAGTGCGCGAAGAGGATCCAGATCGTAGGGATTCCGGCGCAGATAATCCCGACGTTGGACTCAATCAGCGTCAGGGTTAGGTTTCCTCGGAGAGAACGCTTCCTGACTTCGAAGTAATGTTCTGGATCCGCAGCAGATATCTCCTGGACAATCTGTAGAAAGAACACCCAGCTCCATATTCCAGCTGCATTGGGTCTAAATGTGTGCTGTTAGTGGCACACCTCTGGGATACATGTGGTTGCTCGTGGCTAGAGTGCTCTGAAGGGAGACTACTTACATGATACTGAGTGCGAACAAGGCGACAATGGCTACTTTCTTAGCTTGTCGAAGCTCCAAGGGCAGAACGATGGCAGCGGGTATGAGGAGACAACAGATATCAGTAGCGACGTTCGCAGCATACCAGAACATCCCTTCATACCAATGACCCTTTCCGATGGTGAGAGCCAGTTTTGGCGAGAACGCCAACGCTTCGTAGATAACGTTGGCCATGATGTAAGACAGTATAAACAGAGTGAGGCCGAAGACAGCCCGCCGCACCCAACTGGCTTGGGAGAGTCGGAGGTGGAACCTGAGAATAGAAATCTTGATCGCGCATAGAGCTAGTATCCGTCCCGTACTTCCAATGTATACAAACTGACTGCTCAATTAGCTCAGACTGGGTAGAAGCGTAGGTCGGTAGAGATGTCACGTACTATTTGTACCTGTTGCTTCCAAAAAGCTGCTTGGTCTGATTGTTTATCCGCTTCTGCGACTTCCCAAGCACACAAGACATCATAGACTGGGTTGAGGTGCTTCCCTATCAGAAATGATGTGGCGATGCAGAGAGTTTGAGTTCTTATTGACTTGGTAGCAGTCAACTTACGAGCAATTGCGAATGCAACAAAAATCCACATAAATATGCAAGCAGCGCAGTATAGGTCTGATGGAACATATCAATATCCAGACTCAAGAGGGAAGTTCCAGGTTGTCTTACAGTCACTGCTATCGAGGTGTTGATGTCTTACTTGAAGACGGGTGAAGAGCCGAAGTGCCAAGATGACAGTAGCCACAACCGCTGTTGTGATACCAACGATATCATGAGGGGGTATCATCTTGGTCCCTAGGTGCAAGCGCTCTTGCAAAGCGGTGGTGGGAAGGGAGACTGGGATGAAGTAGTTTACGCCTGTATCATGAGTATGTTCTATGGCAATGGCATTTGCCACGAAGAGCCTGGGGGATTCACCGAGAAATAATGGCAGAGGGGTGGGGAGGGCAGCATTCTTTTCTTATTTGTTACTGAAGGAGATCTCGCCAATCGAAGATGCTGAGATGGAACTCTTTGGGCCATGCGTCTAAGGCGATCTTTCCGATTCGCAGCCTAGCGGACTACCGGAGAGGCATCCATGATGGCGTTTTCCAGTGCCGTTCTGTGGACGCAGGAGGATCCATTGTGGCTCATCCCTTGCCTCGATCCATGACAAAGGAGAGCAGGTTTGGCCATCAGGCTTGCAGGATATGGTGTTGTTTGCTACACCATCATATCATTGGTAGCAAACTGGGACTACTTACGTACGTAAAACCCAGGGAGGTTTAGTAATCGACTCAGGGAGATGATCAAACTGTTATCAGTTCATAGTTTATGACTTTGAGCAATACTTAAAGCATTGTGGAATTGTTTGTTGGCTTGATAGTGACTCGAACTCTTTCATATAATGCTGAAAGCCAAGTCATAAGTGCTCTCAACCCGACCGTTTCTTGCGCAGGGGTTCTCAAACTATTCGTATTAGCGTACCGTGTCCTCGGAATATCAACACTGGAAGACATCGAGATGCAGTAACTAATCTTTGAACGTCTGAATAAGCATATATCCCCTGTCAGTCCTGGATTCACCACATCGAGTGGGATTGATCTTCCTTCCACACCACCTTCAATTAGTGTAACAGGGCGGTGGAATTCACCGGTTTCGACATTGTCCAAGCCACTACCCAAGGTTGTATTTTTCGTTGGCAAACGTCCTACATGTAATGACACAGCACATGGGGTTTTCCGGGGCTTGGAGTATCATTGGATATTTGCCGCCCGTGAAGTCCTGGCCGCGCCGATCTCAAGTTTGAGCACCAACAGGACGCGTGACTGGTGGCCACCTCCGATTCATCCATAGAACTGTCAGCCAGTCACGAAGACAAGTCTATTTTGGAACCGTAACGTGTTTGCGAATCGAACCATGCGGGGGTAGATAAAGCCTGATCCGCTAATACAGCTATCGCTCCTCATGCAGGTTACTAACACGCTATCAACCGGAACTACTCGGCGTGGGTAGGTGTGTGTGCACACGGATATATGCCCAGCCATCGCTTTCCGGCAAGTACTGGCATTTATGAGGCGAAGCCGTGGTCCTGCGACGAAACTGCATTGCTCCCCGGCCATCCAACCACGCTGTGGTACGTCATTTTGGCACCGAAAAGATCATGCAATGTACCGCATTCATCTTGCGGTTTCGATCAATTATTTTCACAGATGTAGCTGAGACCACCAATACGATTTGAGCATGTTGAATCCTGCGTAGTTCATGCATGCCCGTGTTCCTCTGGCCGCCAGGTGCACCTTCTTAGATGAAGAACCTCGTTTCTTTCACATTTCTTTATTAATCTCTGTACCATATTACAGTACAGTGGTAGCTACAATACGCCTCTACTCACAAGTCGCGAAGGCTTCTAGGGCCGCAACGTAGGCATAGGACACCGAAGACTACTTAAACAGCGCTTCGCCACAGAGCCGCCCCGGACACGCAATATCACGATGAATGTGCCGTTCTGACCATGGAGTGGAGAACATATGTAGCCATGGACAAAAATACCGGGCATACGGCGCTCGCTATCATGTTAGTCTGTCTACGTAGACCGGAATGAGTGACAGTATGGACAAGTTAATGGCGTGCCTGCAGAACGGTTCATATACTCCAGGGTTGTGTCCAATGCTTGTGCCGCACAGGTCTATAAGATAGATATCAAGCAAAAAGTGACACTATACTGCTGGTAGCTAAAAGAGCCTTCGTGTTCTGAATAATAGGAGCTTCCTCGACTGGATTGTCTCACTCTGGCCTCAGGTGAAGTGAATGTTGGTATACCTTATACATATTGTACCACATGGGGGCAGCTGGAGATTGGGAACGAGCTAACTCTATCACTTGAGACGAATAGAACAGCAGTAATGTTCTGGTGGCACAAGAATTGAGATACACTTGACATATGCAGTGATATAACAGGATAAGCTACTACGTGGATAAAGTTGTGGATACATCCTTGTCTTTTAGTATTATAATAAAGAGCGTACTTAGTCTGTAAAAACAAAAACTGAAAATGAGGGTATAAAGGTAATATCAAACCCGACCAAGGAAGAGAACAGAGAAGCCAAACTACGTGTCCCAGTCTATAACCCTTAACTTATACTCTGGCCAGCTATGCAAACCTGCCCCCATAGCAGGATTCCTGGAGCTCAATCAGCCCTGGTTGGGATTAAGTGCGCCTATAACGATCTTCTGTATCATCTGCTCGTCCACATCATCAGCCGAGCCCAACCTCACATGGTCAACTATGTCGTAGTGATTCTTGTATTTATGAGCCTTTTCGCCGTCGTTCTGGGCAGACATGCATAGGCGGAGGCTGGTGTCGTTATCATTTTTGAGGCGGTCCTCAAACTCATCCATGAGGCCGTTGTCTAGCTTTTCGAATACATCTTGTGCGCCAGCCACGTTCCCGACCTGGACAAACATGATGCGAATTTGAAGACCCAGAAACTGGATCTTGGGTTAATGGCAAGCGACTCTGACCATCGCGGTAAGGATTGCCGCTTTCAGCTTCTCCTGGTCGTCCGGGCCGTTTGCGAGGTCGTACCCATTTGTGAAGTAGATAATGCTGCGAGGGCGGGGTGGGACATCCTGGAGATACTCTTCGAGGACTTTATAGAAAGGTGTGAGAAGTTGTCCGACACCACGGGGAAAGAGACCGTCCACTATTTGAAGCGTCTGATCGGGCATATGCCGTGCAACGTCATCAGCGCCGTTAGGCCCCAAGAAGTGAACCCGTGACCCAAACGCTTTCTTGCTGATTTCCCATTTCAACTTATTGATGATATTCTTGATCGTGTTAAGTTCGTGAAGCGAAATTGTTTTAGTGTTGTCGATAAAGAAATTGAAGTCAATTTTGTCTGTTGCAATAGCCATAATAAATACGTGACTGCCGTACTGATATTACCGGGATATAAGTTTTGAATTATCCTATACATTCAAAATGTTCATTAATATATCTGTAAATGTGGAGAGTAGGAAACCCTTTATATAAATCCAGAAACATACCTTGCATTTGCTTGGTCCGCATAGTGCTGACAGGAATGCTTCGTGGTTGACTGTTGGTAGTTGCTACAAGCCAGTATATACCCTAGACATCACTGCAAGCGGAAGTCTGAGCTAGAGAGAAAATGTCCAACTTGATGATGCTTCATGGGAGAGCAGGGAACCGGTCAGGCCAGCCAATAGAGCAGGATACGGAACCTGGAAACACATTCTTGGACGATAGCAAACATATCAAACAGCAAGCAGCATACACAGCCTGGTGGTGGCAATTACGGTAGGCATGCGGAAGAAGCTAATCTGAGCTTCGTCGTCGGATAGGATTCCAAAAGCCGCCTTTCATGGATGACCTAATTAAGTGACATCGTACATACAAAACAGTAAAGCTCGTGGAGTCGTATGATACAGGTCGTTGGATTACTTCCTCTTAGCACCATTTTCCCACGCATTTCATACACGCACGTAGGCCAGACATACAGGGGTAAACGATCCTCACTTTGGGAGAAGCCGTAAAACCGCCTCGGTGTACCGAATTGACTCTAATTGATTGGTCCATCGATACGCCGTTGAAAGTACCCATACTGGTTGGCCCGTTTTGCACCTGCTTTATCGACCAGCGAGCTTGCTCAGGATGCCGCCGCTCTTCTTGTTGTCGGCGTCGAAGACGTTCAGCAGGCTCTTCCAGACCTGGCCGGGCTCTTGGCTGGCGTCGATGGCCTTCCAGATGCCGGTGTTCTTGTAGTAGCCAACGACGGGGGCGGTCTGGGCGTGGTAGGTTGTCAGGCGCTTCTTCAGGGCCTCGGCGTTGTCGTCGGAGCGCTGAACCAGGGCCTCGCCGGTGATGTCATCCTTCATGTAGGACTTGGGAGGGTTGAAGGTGCTGTGGTAGCTGCGACCTGAGGCGGGGTGGACCAGGCGGCCGGTGATACGTGCCACAAGCAGAGCATCGTCGATCTGGAGCTCGACGGCGTGTTGCAGGGGCGACTTCTTCTCGGCCAACATCTTGTCCAGAGCCTCGGCCTGAGGGATGGTACGAGGGAAACCATCGAGAATGAAGCTGTCGCGGTATTAGATTTTTGTCCGCAAGAAAGGTGTGACCCTCGGCGAATGGGTTATACATACCCTCCCTTGCACTCCTTGTTGGTCTCGAGCTCTGCCTTGATCATGCCAATAACGATGTCATCGCTGACAAGACCACCAGCATCCATGATCTTCTTGGCTTCCTTGCCGAGGCTCGTCTTCTTAGCGATTTGCGATCGGAGCATGTCGCCGGTTGCCTTTCGGAATGTTCGTTAGCAGATTGTTACGTAGTCGCGGGGCCGTGTCGTGTAGACTATACGCACCAGATGGCAGCAGGAGAACTTCTCCTTGATCTTGGGTGCCTGGGTGCCCTTGCCTATTGAGACACAGCGGTGTTAGCAACCAATTACGTAGCCCGCCAAGTCGCACAGTTGTAGGTGTTGGAAAGCGTACCGGCACCGGGGGGACCCATGAGGATCATGCGCACGCCATCGGTAGACTTGACCTCGCCGTCCTGGCGCCGCTCGAGGCTCTGGACGCGGTCCTCGAGGCCTGTGACGACGTCGCGCAACCGTTGAAGTTCCTGGTCAATGACACCCATTTTTTCTGTTGGGGGAGCTGGAGCAAAAGCCGGACCGAGGCGACCGAGAGGGGCAGGAGAGGGGGATGGCGAGGAAAGAGAGGTTGAAGAGGCGGGGGATTAAAGTATGTTGTTGTTTGGAAGAATGGATACAGAGAGAGTGAAGGGAGGGAGAAAGATTCGAAAGCTCCGAGTCTGGAGGTTGCCCGGGTCTTTGGTCTTTGGCTATCTCTCTTATTTGTTCGCGAATAGCTTTCCCAGGCCAGGACAGGGAACAGGTTGCGACAAATCCACCGAGCAATTGGGGCCTGCCAATGGCTGCGGAACTGGATTACAGTGGATCCGACGCACAACCACCACTAGCCACGAGGCAGCGAGTCTCCCTCTTAGCGGCTTCGGTCACCTGGAGCTCGGCTAATCTTTGGAATCCATCTGCTTGGCCTTTCTGCTTAAAGTACCTCTTATCAATCTGATAGGCGGGAGAGGCTGGTACACGACGTATGCAGTGAGTGATTTGACGGCACTCGCTCGCTTGGTCTACTTAAGTGTATCTCTTGGGAAACATCAACTTCCCTTGAGCCGTTGGAGGAATAACAAAATCACAATCACGGTGACTGACTTCCCCTTTTCGACCTATTTTAGGGACTTGGACAGTTCATATCAGACCATCAGAGGAAACACATCAAGCCTCGAGATCCACCGGTAGCCCGTTTTTACCTGATTTCTATGTTCGAATTCGGCATTACTCTGTATTATTCGTTACATAATCGTATTCTGGAATGTCGGCGGTTGGCCATTCAAGCTTTAAGCCCGAGATCTCCGATGTTTAATGGATTGATTGAACAGATATCATATCATGGATCTCGTCCGAGAAATATTAAGACTGGGTATTTGCTCTTTTGGTTCCCGAGCCAAAAGCCAATTACAGCATTGTGAAATAAAATACAGTACTGCAGCCTGTTTCTGTGCAGATATACACACCTACTACATAGGGCAAGACAGAAATGCATGCATGTGCAGTGAGCCGCGGCCAGTTCCAAAAGTTCCCTTTCGTCCTGTCGGGTCATTCGGTGGTGACGGAGTTTCATGTGAGCTTGTCAACATCCATTTCTTGTATCTTATTGAGATGGACAGGGGTAGATACATAGTATGGCCGAGGGGAAGGAGTAGCAGAGTAGCTGCCAGCCACCACAGCCACAGATTTGGTTGAGGCGGAAGCTTCTTCCCTGAGCTTCCGTCAGTTGGTGGGGGGGCAAGCAATCGAGCAGGTACGTACCTCGAGCTTTAGGCAAGGCAGCCTCACCACTACGCAGCCAGCCAGCACTGGACTCTCAAGCTGTAGCGTAGCGTCTGTTGCTGTTGTGTGAGCTGGTCCATCATCAATCGAATCATTATCTCAGCCTTCCCATCCCGCGCCAGCTCAAACCACCCAACTACACCTGCCATTCTCTGCACTTTCGTCATCACGTCCGCTTCTTCCCCGAAACTTTACGCCAGCGGGGCCATCAAAACACACACGGACGGATTGCCACGATGCCCGCCACTACCGCCGAGACGCTCTCGTTTGTCTCGAGAAACGTCACCGTCGCCCCCCTCGTCCTTCTTTCCGTCGTCGATCACTACAACAGAGCGGCCAAGGGAACGAGGAAGCGAGTCGTCGGTGTACTGCTCGGCCAGAACGACGGAAAGAATGTCAGAGTCTCCAACAGTTTTGCAGGTACGAACAATCAAACCCAACACTGTTTGCGGATGGGCAGCGAGGCTGCACCTTGGGGGACCCCCAAGCTAATTTGTGATTCTGGATAGTGCCCTTTGAGGAGGACAACGACGACCCTTCAGTATGGTTCCTCGACCATAACTATGTCGAGAACATGAACGACATGTTCAAGAAGGTCAATGCCCGGGAGAAGTTAATAGGCTGGTACCACTCCGGCCCGAAGCTGCGCGCATCGGATCTTGAAATCAACGAGCTCTTCAAGCGTTACACACCGAACCCGTTACTCGTTATTATCGATGTTCAACCCAAGGAGTCCGGTGTACCGACTGATGCCTACTTCGCGGTGGAAGAGATCAAGGATGTAAGTAGAGCGAACATTCCTTCTACGTCTACGGGCATGACGCTGACCCAAACCAGGATGGCACAACCACCTCCAAGACCTTTGTCCACACACCATCCACTATCGAGGCCGAAGAAGCAGAGGAGATCGGTGTAGAGCACCTGCTTCGCGATATTCGCGATGTTGCTATTGGCACACTCTCGACCCGAATCACAAACCAACTGCAGTCCCTACAAGGTCTCCATCTGCGACTGCGCGAGATCCAAACCTACCTTCAGAAAGTGCAGGACGGCCAATTACCCGTCAACCACGCCGTCTTGGGCAACCTCCAGGACATCTTCAACCTTCTACCGAACCTCTCGACACCCAAGCCTACTGCTGATGGCAAGCCAGGCAATGCCAGCGAGCTGTCGCATGCCATGAGCGTCAAGACCAACGACCAGTTGCTTGCCATCTACCTGAGCAGTCTGATCCGCGCCATCACTGCCTTCCACGACTTGATCGAGAACAAGATTCAGAACCGCCAACAGCAAGAGGAGAAGGAGGCCAAGAAGGAGGAGGCGGCGGCCGCAGCCAAGGAGGGTGACAAGGACAAGAAAGAGGGCGGCGCCGTGAACGGAGAGACGACAGAGAAGAGCGGCGAGAAGGACAAGAAGAAATGAGCACCATGACAAGTTATGCGTTACGGCGTTTCTGGTAATGCATTCTGAAATGGCATTGTGTATAATACCCTGGTAACTAGACGATATGGACAGTCCGGTTCAGGTACGTTAGGCTAAAACTGATAGAACTTGGCCATGATGACGACCACAGATGCATGATTTTTGCGTAGCAATTTTTATTACTCTTAAGTGACGGTATCGAATAAGTGTGCTCTTTGCCAAACCCAAACTAACAAACAGTGATAACCGTAGTAATGATCATATCCTTAACTCCGTCCTTTCGTCCCAGGGGTATCATATATTGGTCTGCCCAAAATTTCGCAGCCGTCGTCCACAGCTCCCCGTCGGATATCTTAGATACCAGCTACCAGCCCAGCAGCCTCTTCCTTCCCAACCCGCCTCTCCGTCACGTAATTCCCCAGCACACCCGTCCACCTCTCAGCCAGCACACACGCGAGGAGGTGCTTGCAGCACGGCACGCCGCCGGCGCCTACTGCTGCCCCGTCCCGGCTCATGCCCCCAAACTCCCAAGCATCGTCCCTATCATCAGCGTCATCCGCTCCTTCCTGTCTCCTTTCCTTGGTCACATCATGTCGACTAGGAATACTGCGGCGAGACGAAGATGCTGGGGAGATGTGATAGACTGGCGTCACGCTTTCGGCGGGGAAGGCGGAAAATGCAAACTCGGCACAGCTGCAGTTCCACGGCTGGGTCTGGACTACGTAGGTGGGACCGGATCCTCCTCCGCCTCCTTCGTTCGAGGGTTCTGTTGCTTTCCGGCTGCGGCGCGAGGATTGTTGTGCCGTGCCTGAGCGGACGAGGTAGAAGAAGTTTGGCTCTTCTGGTGCCAGCGTCTCCTTGTCCTCTTCGGGTATGATTCCGGGTTCTGTTTCCGCTTTCATGAGTGTCTCATCTTGGGCGGTAGCAGTAGTAGTGGTCGTGGTGGTGATATCATGTTGGTGTAGTACTGGGATGATGCGGGTCACAAGACGCCGGTCCAGCAGGTCCAGGGCCGGGAGCAGGACTTTGGGGAACAAGGTGTGCAGGGTGGCCAGGAGCGGTCTGGCTTGCGACGGCGGCAGGAACCTCAGCGGGTTCGACGGGAGCGCCCCCTGTGCCCCGGGCGGTGCGGCTGGGGGGATGCTGGCGAGCGTGTTGATGAGGGACGTGAGAATGGCCCTTGGCGCTGGGAGTATGTCGGCCATGGGACTTGATTTTCACAAAGTTGCTCCCAGCTCTTTTCCCCTTAAAGGACAAAACCAAATTGGATGCTTTTCTTGACTCAATTGTCTATTTCATTTTCCCGCAGCAGCTCGCGTTCCATGAAACCTCGCGCTGTATGGGTATTGGATGTTCCTACCAGCTGGAGTCGAGGGAGCAATTGCATGTATGATACAGAGGTATGCCCCACTAATCCCCGCCATAATTGATGACGATAGGCCATGCCGTCCGTGAATCTCTCCCAACTTCATATAACAACGAGCACACTCATCCAGCCAAGCAACTGCACACCAGCTACTAGGTGCAATAAGCCGGATACGCTGGCAGTTAGCCATATCTTTCCATTGGCGTCCTTGTCCACGCCTTAAAAAACTGGGAGAATTGTATTTCCAAGCCCCTCATGTATATCACCGACATGCAGAGGCCGAGGGTCGCGAGCGAGAAGGCCGGCCCGCGCATTTGTTCGCGCCACTCTACATCGGACTCCGGCTCAAGTAATCTATAGTATGGAATATTGTATATCAGTCTCGGAGGGCTTTAATCGTTGATGCCATGCGTGCGTGTCTACGTTAAGTGTGAAGGGGTAAAGGGGACTTACGCCTGAATCATCAAAGCAACGAACGCCGCGCTCCAAAGCCCCCCGACCACTTGTCTCTGCGGCGTCACCGGCACACGTCGAAAAGGGATGGGTGGCAGAGTAGTCGGTCCCATTGCGGCGTTGAGCAGTTCATCCTCAATGCTTTTCTCCTTGTTCATCTCTATTGTCTTGTGACCGCCGTCTTTCCTTCCCTCTACTCCAGCTACCTCTTCTTCTTCTTCTCCTCCCTTGTTTTCTTCATCTTCTTCTTCTTCGTCACTTCCACCACCGCTGTGCTCCTGCGGATCGCGGGAGAAACCTGTAGTTGTAACGGGCGTGCTGGGTGGCGCGGTGCTCGATGACGCGCTCGAGACGTTGCGGCTGTGCTGTTGCTGCTCGGCGGCCTTCTTCTGGCCCTGCTTGCGGCGGCGGTTATTCTTGTTTCGGCCCATGCTTGTCGATGTCGATGATGTGTTGTGCTCTTTTGCCGAATGAGATGGAGACTTTGGCGAGGACGATGACCTTTTCGCAGTACCGGTAGTTTCGGCAAGGTCGCGATTAGAGTGCCGCGAGGAATTGGGTCGTTGAGCCATCAGTTCGGACAATGTCAGGCCAGAAGCAGGCGCGACTGTTCCTTGGGATGGCCCTTCCCTGTGGTTCCAGATGATTATCCAACAGTTATGCGCTCCGTCGTGTCCTTCTTTGGGCAATAGAAGGCACGTAGGTCTTCCTCTCTTGTGTGCACCACCGCGCTCAGCACGAGGTAAAGGGCCCCAGTCGCCGCTGGAAAGTTCTCGTGATGTGATACAGTATGAGAGTTGCCGCTACATTAGATATCTCCCTATCATACAGGCATGCCGAACCTCCATAATATGATATCGGATGATTGGATCGAGACAGTATGAATGTTCCGCCACAAACATCTAGCTATGGAGAATTGGGCTTCCATTAGTTGCCATCTCGACTTCTCGCATCGAATCGAAGTGATCTCATGGAATATGCTCATTGTTGCTCATTCTGCCTGGAGTCCTAAACCGACGTCGAATGCCAAGGCCGTATCCAGGAGCCATGACCTTCAGAATAAAAGAGGATACCATCGTCTAATTATTGATCGCGGGCTTGGTCATTGTAGAGACCGACTCGACGTCCGTAAAAGGGGAAGCAAGAACTCCATTATGAACGCTGATCGCTGCCCACTAAAAAGGGGTAAGCGTAAACGTGGTTCGTTCGTCGTTGGCGCGGCTCTGGAAATTCACGAGCAGCCAAAAAGCCCGTACCATAACGTAGCATTGGCGACGATTCTTTCACATGGGAACTTCGATTTATGAAATGGTAATTAATCTTGTTTTTTTATATTGTGGAAGTGTGAACCTGAGGATATCTATATGCAGCTGTACTTTCATCTTGGAGTATTTTGTGTGACCCCCGGTTTTTTCTCTCCCATTTTTGATACACATTAAATATTTCAAGATTACACCCACTCCTTCGGGTCCCGGAGCACCTCGAGCAACCGCGACTCCCGGCTCTTAGGCTCGGGCTCGTGCATGTACGCCCACTGTGCCGTCCGGGGCAAGCTGATCAGGATGCTCTCCACCCGGGAGCCGGGTGTGTTCAGGCCGAATGCGGTACCCCGGTCATGGACCAGGTTGAACTCGACGTAGCGGCCGCGGCGGATCGCCTGCCACTCCTTCTCCTTGGCTGTGAAAGGGGCATCCTTCCGCTTCTCGAGGATGGGGAGGTATGAGGGCAGGAAGCTATCCAGCACCGACTTCACGAAAGCGAAGCCGTTCTGTGTGTCCACGACGTCCTCGTCCAGGTCATCGAAGAAGATGCCGCCGATTCCTCGGCGCTCTCCTCGATGCTTGTTGTTGAAGTAGTCGTCACACCACGCCTTGTATCGGGGGTAGTATTCCTTGTCGTGCTTGTCGCAAGCCTCCTTCAGTGTGCGGTGGAAGTGGACGGCGTCCTCGTCGAATAGGTAGCTCGGGGTCAGATCGCTGCCACCGCCAAACCAAGCGGCCTGCGGCGTACCGTCGGGGTTCATGGTCTCGAAGTATCGGCAGTTCATGTGGACCGTCGGGGCCATGGGGTTGTGGGGGTGCAGGACCAGACTCAGGCCCAGCGCGTAGAAGTCCAGGTTGTCGACATCCTTGACGTTCTTGTGGTTTTGTCGCATAGCAGCGATGCCGCCCTTCGTAAGGGTACCATAGACGACACTGATGTTGACACCGGCCTTCTCAAAGACATTGCCGTCTTGCAGGACACAAGACGTGCCGCCTCCTCCGTTGGGTCGTTTCCACTCGTCGCTTCGGAAACGTGTGCCGTCAATCTGTTCTAACGCGAAGACAATGTCTCTCTGCTTCTGTCGGATAGCCTCTTCCATGCGAAGGCGCATGGGAGAGTTCTCTGTGATGCCCTCCTCCTTCTTCAAACGCTCGTCGAGATCGGCGAGGGTCCGCGCCTCGAACTTCATGGGGTCTTGGTAGGCCTGGGATAGAGAGATTTGGGTCAGCCATTGGCTCTTCTAGGACGGCCCAGGGGGCTCAGAGAGAGCTTCTTACCATTGTGAGGGCAAATACAGACAAGGTAACAGCTCCGACAGCAGCAATATGGGCGAGACGAGAGGGTGCTTTGCTTGCGCTTGAGCTGAAGAACCGCTGAGGCAAGCGTGGGACAGACTGAGGCCGCGGCCGCAGCCTTAAGAAGGCAGAACCACCCCGCCGGGACATGGCTCCGATCAAATGATTGAATTGGACAAGGGTAGAATGGAAATTGGCACGAACGATAATGAGGACACAAAGGAACGACGGGAGGAAGTCGGGCGAGAAGGGTCTTGTCGCCCGATCATTGCACAAGAATCGAATGTTACTCAGGTGATCCGGCTCGCTGGGCAAGAATTGGGGGAGCTTGGCCGCGCAAATTGGTGGACGGAAAGCTTCGCTGGCAACCACTGTACCTTTCCAGCCTAGCCTGCTTGGAGCCTTAGCCAGTAGCTTAGCGGCCGGGGCCACCCAGAGATACCCAGAAGTCCTGAAGAAGCCACCCAGAAGCACAGAAGCCGTCAAAATGCAACCCCCACTTGGCCACTAGCCGACCACTAACCTGGATCCCATTAGTGCAACCACCACTGAACCACCCGCGCATCATTGGCTCACGCTGGCCCGCGCTGGCCCGCGCCTGGGAAAAGGTCAGGGCTTCTCTGGGCTTGTCCAGTCCTTAAACAGGACATGGTCAGCAGATATCACCTGGATCGTCACGACCTCTTTCTCTTCTGAGCGCCCCCAACCGCCGATTCGTACGCTCCCTTGGATCCTTACTTGCCAGACTGACCGAATTTTGTTGACAATGCTGGCATTCCCAGTTTCCCCATCCAGCTCGTCGTCAGCCGTATCGTTCGTTTGCCATGCACTTATTACTAACTAGGTTGTGCCACATCAAGGAATGCGCAACCCTGCCACTCCAGGATCTGAGAAACCTAGCAAACGCGGCAAGTTGCCTCGGGACGACTCTCTGACTCCGTCGGCTTTACTGAAGGTCGGCCCCTTTGCTGGCACGAACACGAACCACCATAGTCAAACAATCTTATCATAAGAAGAGCATCCCCTCAGCCGTCAGGCGCTTGCTGACTATCGGAGGAAAAAAGGCCCTTTATAGCGGCTGAGCCTGTGAGAGAGCTCGGAGAGGTGCTAATCGCATCCCACGCGCGCCCACCTACCCCTAAAACGGCCTGAGCACGCTTTTCGTCGCTGCCAACTTCCACCCCTCCATCGCACCCTACTAATGCCGTTTCGCCGCGACGGGCTCTGTGAGAGACTGGGAAGTAGTGATAAGTTCTTTTATGTAATTGGCAGTGTGTCTTATGTATGCAAGAGCGCTGATTGGCCCGATGTGTCGCAAGTGCTACGAAATTCCCCTGATGACGGGAACCTTGATGGGCACCCAGGGGCAAAACTGCACACGATCTTGGATATTTTCCATAGAAATAAAATGGGAAATTCATTTCAGTTCCTGGGGAGAAAACGGACAGAATCTGTCAAGTGAATAGTCATTCTGTCGTGAGAAAACCACCCCAAAAACTATGGCACAGGAGAAGCGCAAGACTGGCAGCCAGCCAGAGGCGACAGGAGGCAAGAAGACGAAGAAGCCAACCACCACAGTCCTGAACAAAGCCACTCCGGCAAAACCCCTCCCGGTGACGTTGTTGTCCGGTTTCTTGGGAAGTGGGAAGACTACGTTGCTCAACCACATCCTGAAGGGTGATCATGGTCTCCGGATCGCTGTCATCGTGAATGATATCGGAGCGTAAGTCACTTTGGCCCCTATCCCCTAAATCCCTAAGTAGCCTGCTAATATATACTCTCTAGTATCAACGTAGATGCGAAGCTCATCAAGCAGTCGAGCCACCGACTGACCAAGACGGAGGAGAAGGTGATCGCCCTGCAGAATGGCTGCATCTGCTGCACTCTCCGTGGTGACCTGCTCGAGGAGCTCGTCCATCTCGCCGAGCTGGATCAGTTCGACTACATCGTCATCGAGAGCAGCGGTATCAGCGAGCCAGAGCAGGTCGCCGAAACGTTCGACGAAAAGTTCTCGGAAACCATGCGCTCCATCGACCAGAACGGCGATGGTGTGGATCAGGAGCTCGACGACGATATGCGCGAGGTCCTGCGCCGCATCGTCGACGCTGGCGGGCTGAACAAGTTCGCGGTCCTCGATACCGCCGTCACTGTCATTGATGCGTTCACCATCATGAGCGACTTCAACACGGACCAGCTCATCGGCGACACCCGCAAGGACGTTGTGCCCGATGAGGACGAACGCACCGTCTCAGACCTGATGGTCGACCAGATCGAGTTCGCCAATGTCATCCTCCTCAACAAGACCGACATGGTGTCCAGCAAGGAGCTAGCCTCGGTCAAGTCGCTCGTGTCCCGGCTGAACCGCCGAGCCCAGGTGTACGAGACGAGTCTCAAGCGTGGCGACTTCGACGTTGCGACCATCCTCAACACTAAGACCTTCGATCTGGAGACGGCGCAGATGCGCAAGACTTGGCTCGAAGACTTGCATCACATGACGATGCGGCAGATCAACGGGCGCAACAAGATCACCCCGAAGCCGGAGACGGAAGAGTACAACGTCCGCAACTTCATCTACCAGAGGCGTCGGCCGTTCCACCCGCAGCGACTGTGGAAGCTCATCTACGACAAGTTCATCGTACAACAGCAGGATGACGAAGAGCAGTCCGGCGATGAAGATTCTGATGGCGAGAGCGAAGCGGAATCCGACTCGACCTCCGGTGACGATGACGAAGATGAAGAAGAAGACCTCAACCCGCCCTCCAACCAGGAGATCCTGGCGAACAAGAGCAACCACCCTCTCCTAGCCCGCCTGTTCCGCTCCAAGGGCACATTCCACCTGGCCACGCGCCCGACCCTGCAGGGCCAGTGGTCGCAGGCGGGCGCCATGCTGGCGCTGACGGGCGGGGACCCCTGGTTCTGCACGCTGCCGTTCGAGGTATGGACGTCGGGCGACGCCGACATTGACGCCATGATCCGGCACGACATCGAGGGCCATGACGGCGGCTGGGGCGACCGGCGGCAGGAGATCGTCTTCATCGGCGAGGGCCTCGACGTCGCGGGGCTCGAGGCCCTGCTGGATTCCTGCTTGCTGGACGACGCCGAGTTCGCCGCCTGGGAGGCTGTGATGAAGATGGCGCCCCTGAGCGACGAGGGCAAGACGGAGGCGCTGCAGCGGGTGTTTAGTGATGGGTTTGCGGATTGGCCTGCTTTTGAGGCTGAGGAGCATGATCACGATCACTAACAGGGTATATGAAGATGAATTTTCATTTTCATGATCACGATCACGAACGCAATTTACGAAGATGATTTATTTTCTAGTATAAATATATCACATCCACGATCGGAGGAATTTAGTTCTCCTCGGGTTCTCGTTACATCTTCTATTAATATTCGCCTTTATCGTACATGTCTCATCCATTCAATTTACTCGTCCAGCTCCATCTGATCCTGACTCTGGTCCAACTCAAGGCGGCCAGCCAAGCCACCCATTTGGGCGTCCTGCTGGGGGTCACCCATGGTAACGTCCTCCTCGTCCTCCAGTCTCTCCACAAAATCCTCCTCCCATTGCTCGAAGTCATCGTCGTCATCATCGGAGATGACGCCGGCGAGGTTGCGCCAGGGACGCGTTTCCTCATCGTCGCTTCTACCCTCCAAATAGTCCCCGCTCTGGACGGGCACGGCGGGGCTGTCGTTCTTCGTGGGAGGGGCGTACTCGTAGTCGAGGTAGATCTTGCAGTCACCATATCCCTGGTACTCGCCGCCGACGAGGGCCATGGGAAGGTAGATCTCCCGGAGGCGCAGGCCCTTGTCGCGTACGGCGAAGATCTCCTTCAGCCTGGTGGGGTCCAGTTTCTTGCCGCTCTCGAGCTCCTCGAGGCCGTACTTGATGTTGTACTGTTTGCTGAAGGTCTTCATGAAATAGTCGAGGGCTTCAGACATGGAAGTGCCGATTGAGTACTCCATCTCGTCCTCGTAGAGCTCCTTGAAGATGTTGCGGGCGTGGAAGGCGCGCATGGTGAAGTCGAAGAAGGCGTCGCCGGGGATGGTGTTGGCCTGGGGAAAGAGGTTCTTGCATTCAATGAAGAACTCCTTGGGCGACTTCTCGTCGCACCACTCGACGTTGTCGCCGGCCGTGACCCAGATGTTGGTGAAGAGGTCGCAGATGGTGTCCTTGCGAAGGTTGGGGATGCCCTCACCGCCGCGCTTGGAGGCTTGTATCAGGCCTTTGACAAGCGGCTTGGTGTACGCCGCATTGAGGAGTGAGCGATATGCGTAAGCGTTGTGCTCCTTGCTCCAAAACCGCAACGTCTGCCAATGCATGCCGCTGTCAAAACCAACGTAGAGCAACGATCTCAACGTGGGGTTCTTCATCCTATCGACGAGACTGCGGTGGGTTAGAACTTGAGAAAAAATAGACTAGAGTGGCTGGAATTACCGTAGACGTTTGATTGATGCTCTGTTAAGGCTGGATTTCGTTCTGCGCAAGGTGCTTGAAGAAGCAAGGAAAATGGATGTTGAATGGAAGACAGGAATGGTCTGTAAATGTACCTTCGCCGGGCGAGGTGTACTGGTGTGTTGAATGAAGTGAGGTGGACAGTGGCGTAGGCGAAGCTTTAATGCCTTCGGATGCTGATGTTGAAAAGGTTCACTCTGAGGCGAGCCTTCTAGAAGCTTTGTAGGTTTGAGGTATTCCGGCGGGACAGGTACAAGTCTCGCGTGACGAGCTTTGCGGATTATCCACGTGCCCGGAAGCAATAGTAGAGTAATGGCTCAGACAGATAGTATCTCAAGGGAGTCAATTGGGGTTGGCCTTTTTCGACAGCTGCCAGAAGCGTTTTGTTGTCAGAGTGTAGCGCTCCCCAAAGGAACTGCTATGCAATTGTACTCGACTGCAATTTGCAGGTGGGTGGACAGGTGGGTGGACAGGTGGGTGGAAAGTGCTGTGTGATTGACCTGGCTGTTCAGGACCCCCGGGAACATAAGCTGGCTAAGGCCAGGTTCAGGTAATGAGGAGGGGTACTATTACTGCCTAGGTGCCTGGCATCTGGCCCCTACCCAAGTACATGAGTCCAAATACAGGCAGATTCTTCCAAAGGTCTCAGTGGTCAGGTGGTAGACAATGATTCTCTCTGGTCGAGTGGTAGTGTATGCAGGTTCGCCTTTGGATAACGCTGGTTCGATTCCGGCCTCTTGCTTCTGGCTTTTCACCACCAGACTTTGAGAAATCATCCTGTCGGCCATACAATGCGGTTTGTACTGCGCCATATCGGAGGCGTTCATGAGAAGCATCAAGAAGTCACTTCGGCAGGGTAAAGCACATGTGCATGTACTCAGAAGGCGATGTCAGTACAGGCTGTTGAGTATGGACAGACAGAAGGAGATCATCTTTTTGGGTATTCTTTTTTGGTTGTAGTATAACTCCTTGGTTGCAGTAAATAGCAGTGTCTATTTCTTCCCACCCACTTTGGCTACGAGTATGGTTGTACGCGCCTTTCGTCTAGACACCTTAGTTTCCCATGGCTACTCCTACTTTTGTTCACTCATGACACAGAACTCGCCAACGCATGTGTCTTCCATCCGTATCTCACGTCGCCTTACTCAAGCCCTAGCATCTAGTTGTTTACCCGAAATGTGTACCACCAAGCCAGGCCAGGCCGGCTGATCAGCTAATCATCCTGCACTTTAGCAACAAACCGGCACGCTGAATAAAGAGAATATATCCGTAGAGAATCCAAGGGAATCATCGGATTGCTAAGGTCCCCTTCAAAAGATGGGATGAGTTAAAAGGAGACGTCGGGCCAAATCCACCGTGTAACCGGCCGTTTAGGTGGGGTTTAGACGGACCATGTCGTCGGGCACGTTCTCCACTTTGGCCGAAAACCCAAAGTCACTACATCCACGGAGACGGAATACAACTCGGGGACGATTATCACGCCGCAGCCAAGGTATTCATATTAATCATCAGAATGTGTTTTGCTACCTCACGTACTTTTGTGAAGTGCAAGTAGGATAAGTCGGCACCAAAGAAATGAGAGAACATCTTCCCTGCGTACTCGCTCAGCTATCTACTTACTTCCAGAAGGTGAGGGTAACAAAGCTTCAAATCAATAATATCTGAGTTTCAGTCATCCCCTTGTCTGTCGAATAATACCTAACTCGGGCACGCCGAACCATGGAAGGTTGATGATGGATTGGTGGTGAGTCTGACAGTGACTGTTACCGGCTGCAGTTCTCCACAAAATCATTTGCCGCCACCTGCAAACTTCATCTTAGTAAGCGTCGCCGCATCAGTCATCCTCCAACAAAGAAAGCCGGAATTCTCCTGGTCCAAACCCACCCCACGACTATCAATCGCGAAGAACCAACATCACGCCTTCTATTCCAACCACGACAACAGTAACAACCGTACGCACCGTAGCCACGCATACACAAACTCGCAATCATGGGAAAGGTTCACGGAAGTCTCGCCCGCGCTGGTAAGTCGACAGCGACCGCCCCCACCCGCGCACACAAAATCAATCAAACCGGTCGCACGTAGCTGACGTAGAGAAACCATCGCAGGCAAGGTCAAGTCGCAGACCCCCAAGGTTGAGGCCCAGGAGAAGCCCAAGACCCCCAAGGGCCGCGCCCACAAGCGCGACATCTACACCCGCCGATTCGTCAACACCTCCGATGCTCCCGGCGCCAAGCGCAAGGTAAGACCTACCCCGACCCCGGATCCTGACATCGTTATGTTATGTGCAAGAAAGCTAATCACGCCGTCGCGCCTGCAGATGAACCCCAACCCTACTGCGTCTTGAGCACGGCCCGAGAATCCCTCGTCAGAATCACATACTCGAACACGATAAAACTGCTGCTGCGACAGCGGCAGGGCGTAGGCCACGCGGAGCCGAGGAGACGGTGGAAGCCTACATGCATGGATACACAGACGAAGTGCACACCAGTTGCATTTGCGGATGATCTAGCAATCGCGAAGGCACCATTGCTGGGCCTATGTATGTGGCACACTGTCACATCGGTCACCAAGGCAGAGCAGTCTAGTGGAGGACATCAGCAATCCAGCGCCACGACTGCCTGCTGGTGGAGGGGAAAATATGATAGGCAGAGGCTTGTGATAGAATGGAGTCACTCACTAAACCGATTTTCGAATACCCATATGTGACATGTCTTCCGCAGGCACTCGCACCTCCTGGCATTCATTGTCGGGATCGTGGTCGTATCCCGTATCGATTACGCAATAGAGTATCCTATGAGTCACCTATGCTAACGTCATTTAACCTAAGGGGCGCCATCAGGACAGACATTCTGACATCGCGTGAGACTACACGACATCTATCTTGCGCGCCGTTGATGAAAGCGCCTCCGTCTCGCGGTCGTCTTCCTTCCCCTTGGCCATGGCCTTGAAAGCTCGGATGATATGATGACACTCCTCCACCCCCGCGAACTCCAATTCGTGCTCCTCGCACCAGCCCTCAACGATGTCCCGCTCGCTGGCCCAAACGCAGCGCGCGTACTTCTCCGGGTCAAGCGACACGGCCCATGTGTCCACCTCGACGACGAAGACGTACTTGCGGCACCGCTGGTTCGACGGGCTCATCAGTTCGTGGTAGCCCGTCGTGGTGACGATCCCATTAGCTACAAGTCCACTATCTCCTCCTTTGCATGTCAGCAATTTGTACCTCATGTCATCAAGCACAAGCAAGATAAAGAAAAGCGAATGGTGTGAGGAAAATGAAACCTACGTTCCCTCGTAGACATCCCGTACGAGTCCATGCAGAATGGTCATGTCGCGGTTCGCGCACTTGCCGCCGGGCGTCTCCCACTTGCCGGCGAGCCGGTCCACGCCGGCGCGCTGGACGAGCAGCACCTTGTCGCCGTCCCGATTGAACACGATGGCGCCGGCGGCGAGGCGGTCGTAGTCGGTGGTGGCCTGCGGGCCGCGGAAAAACAGGTGGTGAATGAAGAAGACAGCGACGGCGTCGGTGTAGGCGAAGGCAGGGAAGCCGCAGGGGATTTTCATATCTTCTTTGCTGTTGCTGCTGGCAAGGCGGTTGAGGTGAGATGTCTTCATCATGGCACGGGTATCCTGGTGAGCCTTGGTAGGGGTGGTGGTGACAACAGAATCCGTGGTCGCTGTGATAGACATCTGGTTGACTTTCTTATTGCTGTCAGGTGTTTCTGTGTCTGCGGAAGACGCGGAGGGTCGCGTGATGCTGTTCTGAGAGACAAGACCATCGGGCATTTTGGCCATGCGGGTTTCCTCGGCCTTCGAAGCAAAGCTCTGGGCGGCGTCCCTGAGCAGGCCGTGGAGGAATGCTTCATCCAACATGGCTAGAGATGAGGGCGTTGGAACCAAAATGTGAATGATGGCGGGAAGCGAGCGGCTTCCAACTGATATCGAATGAAGGCAAGAGGCTAGGTTGTTCAAACTGGAAAGCAAAGGTAGAAGAGACACATAGACAGGCAGCAAATCATTGGGTGCACTGGAAACAACATTCATCCCAAAAGCAGTAGTTCAAGTCCCTTCAGAAGCAAACGGTTTTTCATTTTGTGTTTATATTTTTGGTTCTTTTTGATGAAGCAACCCAAGTTATTACGGCCAAACACTCATTTATCTATTACCCCGGATCGGCATTTACCCGTCAGAATCAGTGCCAGGCTCTCTTCAGCTGTTTTTTACTTTAAGCCTCTGCTTTATAAATTACTATAGGTGTATCAGTTGTGAAGCATAGGTGCTTAACGTATGTGAGTAGAGGCTCAGTTGCTTGGTCACCTACTGAAGCTGACCCGGTGCCTCAGAGCTTATTCACTCAACCACCAGCAGCGCATGGGGGTAATAAGTAATCATAACAATGAAAGCTCCCAAATGGGTTCGGAGGATGGAAATTGGCTGTTTGGTCGAGTGGTTAGTTGCGCGAAACTGCCTTAATCACTTTCCCAATCTGGTCTTCCTAGGAATATCCATCGGCATAACTTCACTCGGTTTCAACCGAGTAGGCACCATGCCATTGTCCGCGATCGTCAAGATCCTCACGGTATCGTCGTTTGCTACAAGTTTCCTTGTAACAATTCGGAATGCCGGCCAGCCATTGCTTAGCCACCACGTACGATCATCCGTCAGCTATCGAAGTTATCCTTTTTTCTTCCTCTTTTTTTCCTTCTCCTTTTTTCTTCCTCTTTCTTTCCTTATCCTTTCTCTTCTTTTCCCCCTCTCCCTTTTTCTCTATCTGGGAACTGGTCCACAATCTACAGATCTCCTATGAGGTATCTATGCCTACTTTTCTGAAGACAGACATTTCGATATGAGCATGCACGCGTTGACCCTGTTTATCAAACCCGTGTTCTTCTAGACCTGGATCACAATGAAAAGGCAATTCGGAGTAACGTCATTGAGTGGCAACTGGTACTGCGCGTTGGAGGAAACGTTGGATCATATATGTTCTTTTGACGCTGCGAACCACGTATTAATCGACAACTCTTCTTTGAGACCTGGTGACGATGCGGGCCATCAACCTGCCAGTATCTTTAGGCTCACGCACACCATTGGGCTGATTAACTCGGTGCGCGCAACCAAGGTCCTCTCAGGAGGTCTTCGGGCGACGGACGTTTTGCAGGATCGATCGTCATGGAAGATCGTAAAAAGGCAACAAATTCATCCCTCTCCTCCTGTGTCAATCCCGGGGTGAACTCTTCATGGGTGAGATTCGGCCTATCTACAAAAGGTGTCCTCCCCTTGACGTTTCCCTGGTCGTCAAAGACACGCCCCACCAAGTCCTGGTCTCCCTTTTCGAGCAACGGGCTGGATCAGCTCCGTGGGGTGCTTATCTGCCCAGCTCGAGACACCCCAATCACTGAGAAAAAAAACCGAAGAGGTCAAATCTATCACCGTCCTCGAAGTAGTATCGATACATAAGGCGGGAAGGCACAACAGTGTATCGTTTCTCGGCTTTGTCCTGTTGGATAGGCGGTATAGAGAGATAACCGGATCGGATAAATTTATGAGTCCTTACTTTAACAAAGATGTTGTTTGGTTGGATGTCTGGAGGGTAGTGGAAGAGGTTGGAACACCTTGTGCTTAGTGTATGGGGGAACAGTGTAAGCGACTTGCCTGTATGGATCACATTCACGTAGTGGGCATAATCTAGTGCGAGTAGGAGTTGAATAGTGATGCGGCGCATTACTTGACCAGGGATCATGCTTTCTAGGAACCAGGTCCCAAAACTTCGGAAGGTCTCGCCATAAAGCTCAAATACTAGACAAACGTGCTTACCGTTCGGGCCTGTATGCTCAAAACCGTCGACGAGACGGCAAATGTGGGAGCAGCCCAAGAGTCTCTGGTCTCCCTCTCTTAGATGTCGCAGAATTTCTCTTTCAAGGATATCCTTTTCTGAGCCGTAACATTCGGCACTCAATACTTTGAGGACATGAAATTCATTAGGGTCGCTCTCCCTGTGACCTCATTAGAACATGCTGAAAGACTAGCTCATGTGGCCGTGACCGAACTTACTGTGCCTCAAGGTCTCGAACAAGCCACACGGTAGCATAACGACCATATCCAAGCTTACTCAAAATCTCGTACTTGGCGCTGTAGACATCACAAATGTAGACGGGATGAAACCCGCCGGGTCGATACGCATCTCCTCCTTCCTCAAGATCTTGGGAATGTCTCTGCTGGGAAGAGGATCTTCAGACTGCGGTACAGCGAGCGGCGACAGGGCCGTATCCTCGCCAACTTTGTCCATCTTCTTGACACTTGGGAGAGGCGATGAGGTTAAATGGGCGTGTGTAACAGTAAATGAGTGATTAGGCTTAGCTAGGCTAGCCTGGTTGGTTAGAAATGCGTCGAGATACCTAGAGAGCTCAAATTGACTGTGTATAATGATCGTTAGGACTTGGGCAAGGACGATGGAACGAGATGCGGGGTGTGCGGTGGGGCATAACTGTCGAAAGATGAATCACCGGGCAGTGGGATGGTCTTGTGTATATATGGTATCTTCACATTTTCGGTGTTCAGTGACTAATACATGACATAACGGAGGCCTGACTTGGCACAAGGGTGGCACTGATCCAAAATCCGTTTGGGGAAGTTCAAAATTATTATAGACCATCCTGGTAAGATAGAACATAGCGCTAATGTGTAAGGACAGTCAGTATTCTAGATAATAGACGTGACGCCTGGTTGTATACTGTTCAGCTCTTCCAGAAGCTCATCTACGAACTTCGTTTGCACCCGTTGACCCCATTTACCAGTAACATGGTCTTTCGGTCTTGGATGTGGTCAGTCAGCAAGGCTTGTTGTAGTAGAGTTCAGGGACTGATATGACTCACGTCTCGATTTGACAATTCGATAGATATTGCCCGCTCGTCTCCGGGCCTGCCAATAGGCCATGAACAAGAACACGGCTGCCTTCTTCGGCGGAGCGGGCAAGTGCCTTCTCAAACATCTTGAACGCACGGCTATCTGCAGATTCGTGGGACAGGTTGGACTTGCAGAAACTGGGGTTCGGTGTGTTTATGATACAATCTCCTTTCCCAGTGGCGTTGCACCTCTTGGCTAGCTCACGCACAGCATAGAGGACAAGCAGTTTGCTCAGGGGGTACCGGCCGCTTATGTTGGCAGTTTTTTTGTCGTTGAGTCTGTCGATAATTCTAGAGTCCTTGTCGGGATCCAACTCCGCCAGCGGAGCCATATTGTGCAGGGCGCTGTTGGGAATCACAAAGCGGCAGAGCTGCCCTGTCTCCTTTCCGGATTCGCGCATCTTGGGCAAGAGGAGGAGATACAACAAGAAGGTACTTATGACATTGACGTTCAGCATCTTCTCGTGGCTCTCACTCAGGTTCCATTTAGTGCTCATAACACCGGCATTGGCTAATACGCCATCAAGTCGCGATAGTGCTGTGGAGGCGCGATTCGCAAAGGCTTTGACCGAGTCGTAGCTGTCCATGTCCAGGGGCCAGACTTCGATGGTATTTGACGGTTGGCGGGTGACGTCGAGGATTCTTTTCTTGGCCTCTTCACCTTTGGCCAGAGTCCGCACTGCCATTACCAACTTGCCCACACCAAGTCGCGACAAGTGAAGACTCGATTCGAACCCAAGACCACCGTTGGCGCCAGTAACGATAAAGATTTGCTCAGTGATGCCGGGGGGTGCTTCTTGAACAGGGAGTTTGACGAAAATGTTAGAAAATATCACGGATTTAATTCCGTGAAGCGCTGAGGTGACAGACATGGCGAATCGTGTGCTGTGTGATGGGGTTTGGGTGAGACCCTATGCCGGAATATGAGAGTAAGAAAAGGGTTGGTAAGCAATTTTGAATAGAAAATCTGAGGGATAATATTGTTGATTCGACAGGAATCTCATTGGGGATCCCGATCTTTATATGTAACTCGACCAACCCTGGATGATGTTGTTAGCTCTCCCACTGACACGGAGATAATATGGCCAAGCGCATAACATATTATGCATTGATGCTGAGCATACCAGATTATGCATAACTTCCCCTGAAAAGCAATGCATTGCACTGATTGGGCCGGATATACAATGTGGGTCCCCTTCAACTCGCGGCACAAAGGAGACGGCGTTAATATCTCCGTCTGACTAACAACCTTAGTAGGACATGAGATCAGAAGCTAAAGCCCGCGGAGTGCTGTTTGTTTTCAGCTTCTACAATACATCCAACAAACACGGTTAGCTGATTGAACGCCATATCTACCTACTATGACTACTCTGGATGGAGGCCCTCGGAGACTCGAGAAGCGCAATCGCCCGCCCGTCTCCTGTGAACCGTGTCGGTCCCGCAAGTACGTGCGATGAGCCTAGCTACCTCACGATGACGATGAGCTCACCACGCGAATCTCTAGGTTGAAATGCAACCGTAATCTACCATGCGATACCTGCACCAAGCGTGGCAAGTCCTCTATCTGTGTCTATGCGCCCAATGCCAGCCGGAACAGGCCTGAGCACAACAAGTCGCGGGACATGAAAGACAGATTGAATGCACTCGAGAGACTAGTGTCGTCCTTCCTGGCCGGGGAAGCTCCTGCACGGACCAGCCCGTCGGCTGGGAGTGAGAACAACAGCACGAGCAGTGAGGGCATCTCGATACCAGTCCATACACCACTGTCGGAGAGACACGGCCCACCAACTGCACCAAACATCGGCCTTAGCAGGTCAAGTAAAGAACCGTCACTTTCCCCAGAAACCCCTAATCTCCAGGAGACGGGAGATGGTCAAGTCAATTACATCGACCCCAGCCATTGGCTGTCTATACTCGACGATATAAAGGAGGTGCGGGAGCACTTGTCCGTTCCCAAGCAACCTACTGGACACAGTGCCATGTCACTCGACGCAAACCACATGACACCAGACGCCATTTCCCTATCTATGCCAACTCAGACCTTGAGCATCAACGATGCTCTGAGCGCTTTGCCGACTCGATCTACATGCGACAGACTGATCTCATGGTATTTCAATGGCCGTTTCATGGTCTTGGGTAAGGGAAAGCTGCCATTGACTATAAATTATTTGTATAAGAATGGAGACTGACTTTTAGTCAAGGCATGGTACATCCTGCCAAGTTTCAAGTCGAGGTAAGTCTGAATCAGTTTATAGACAGTTTCAAGTGTCGTTTACTTATCGATACCCCAGTACACAGCGTTCTGGGCTTCACCGTCGACAGCAACGCCATTATGGGTGGCTCTCTTGTTTTCAATCCTGAGCATCGCATCAAGTTTACGGCGGGTATTGAACATCACAGAACCACCTGGCTCAGTCCCCGAGGTAAATATCCTACAGCAAACCGCTCTGCAGTGCCTAGTTCTGGGGCGATACACCACTGCCAACGCATATGCACTCGAAGCGTTTATGCTCCATCTTCAGAGTCATTTCTTCTCCCCCGATAGAGCACCCGTTGACATGTGGTTTGAGATGGGTACCGTCATCCGACTGGCGTTTCGCATGGGTTACCATCGCGATCCGAGCAAGCTTGCGGGCATCTCGCCGTATGACGGTGAGATGCGGCGGCGAGTCTGGCTCAACATATCCCAAATAGATGCGCTGCTATCCTACCAGTTGGGGTTCCCCAGTATGATACCCAGCGACTACTGCGATACGGGTGTGCCGCGAAACCTGGAGGACTCAGATCTTCGTGTTGACATGGAAGAATTGCCGCCATCGAGGCCACTTCATGAACAAACACCAGTTCTCTACGTCATTGTTAAATCCAGCGTGATGGCCGTCTTCAGAAAGATTGTTGCTTATACACAGTCGATCTCCGTCGGGCCATACGCCCATACTTTGTCGCTGGACAATGAAATGACTGAGGCTTACAAGGCAGTGCCGGACCTTCTGAAGCAGCGAGATGTCAACCAGTCGTTTCTCGACCATCCTGTTCTGATATGGCAACGATGCACGATCGAGCTCCTCCATCTCAAAGGGCTTGTCATCCTCCACCGGCGCTATATCAGCTATGAGCAGCAGAGCCCGGACTTCGAACCCTCGCGGCGCGCTTGTCTACGGGCAGCACTTGAGATCCTCTCCCGCCAAGCCGAGATCCACGAGGCCTGCGAGCCTGGCGGTCGCCTCTATGAAGACCGACGGATGTTCGCGACACTACCCTTCCACGACTTTCTCCTGGCCGCCATGGTGATCTCCTTGGACCTGTCCGTCCGCATGCGATCCAGAAGCCAGCAGTTGCCCAACCAGGAGACGGAATACCAACAGCTCGCCGGCAAGGAATACCGAGCGCTTCAGATTTCCCAGCGGATATGGGCTGCCAATAGCTCATTATTCCCCGAGGCCAACATTGCCGCGCTGGCACTCGATCTTATGGTCAAGAAGGTGGCGGAGAACGATACGGGACTCTTGGCTCACGGCGCTCCGCCCGAAGAGATGGACTTTTCTGCCAGTGTGGAGCTGCCTTATGCGGGTGTTGTATCCCATATGATCGACGGATCCGAAATTATCGATTGGGTAAGTCTATTATCCCTTACCACATGTAATATCTGACAATATGAGTTCTCATGATTGGAACAGGGTTTGCTTGACCAATATCTCCAGAATATGGACCCTTCGACTCTGGACGTCACTTTTTGAGTTATTGTAACACCACGTCATACTGTACACGGGTATGTCAGCATTGTGCAATCTTTTGAGGTTGAGTATATGTGTTTTGTATCTAATTACGGGCCTGCATTGGTACAGGATCTAGGACCAATGGCTATAGGGGTTCAAAATGGGGGTAAAGACAGCATAGCCTACAAATGGACAAATGGCTTTGCCCACTTACTACGGTTGCAAAAGTGAGAGGAATGGGCGCGCACTAGTATGAGGCTCTCGGTCGGTACGTTCTGTCAGCTTGTGTGTTGTTTTTACAGGGCCTGGTGACTGATGAGAGCGCCGAGGCCAGCCCACTTCTGCCTGGTTTTATGCAAGCCACAGTCAGCTAACAGCTGCGCAAAACCCATTACAGCACACTACTACTGTCTACTTGGTACCCCTGGTCAGCCCAACTCTAAGGCCCAAGAAACATCCCTCCATAACATCATCGATCGCATGGTCCGATCTGTCAGGGAGCTAGGAAGCTTGATGCAGAGCCGGTTTACCCACAAGGACTCGGGGACTTCAAAGAGTAAGATTGAACTTCGGCGAAGTTCACATTCTGGTGGGCATTGTTTTGAAGTCTATTTCCTAATCAATCGACTCGTAGATAGATTTAGAGCTCAACTGGTTTCATGATTCAATCTTGATCGCACTTACATTCGAGGCCCGTATCGCAGGATAACAACGTAGTCTAGGCTGGTTCCGGGCATCCGACAACAAGAGTTGCCAGGGTAACTACCAATCGTTTGATTCTATCCAGGCAAGGCATTATTGGTACAGTTGCACTCCTATATCCTATTGGTCCGATGAGTGTAAGAGTGTGCTGACATGACCAGCCACTATTCCCGAGGCCGTTTCCCCGCAGGCTTACCGGTTGGTGAACGGCCCTCTGTGGCATAAGCGGAACACCTCTCGGTGTGCTTTTACGCCACGAATCCCAGACAAATAGCTGCTGGGAATGTCTCCCAACGAACCTGTCCCAAACTGCTATCCTGGTTGGCAAAGGTGGCATTTGAAGGTCAAACGCGCGAGCAACAGTTTCCAGTAGTCATCAACGCTCGGAGAGGCGCATGCGGGTGAACTTGCCATTGTGGACTACACGTGGTGCCTCTTTTCAACTACACAGATGCGGTAGTCTCTAGAGCGCAGGGCAGAACAGAAGCCAATGATTGGGGTGAACGTTTGTGATACAATTCGATCTCAGTATACATGCATGCCGTCATGTTGGTTAGGCGTCCTCGCTCATCAACAAGCATTGGACGAGATGCGCTCACAGACAACTAGAATACAGGCCTCCATAGTACCTCTCAGGTGCCTCAGGTGCCCCAAATCGGCGAAAATCATACCTGACTTAAAATATGTGTGATTTCCAGTGGTGCAACCGGCGACAATAACATCTCCCTCTCCCGCCCGCTCTCTCATCGATAACTCTTCTTGCAAAACTCTTTGCCACCCGCCCTCTACTACTTAGTGTAGGCGACGAGACATCAATACATGACAATTGTGAGTAGATACTCAAAGTTCTGGGTACGCAATGCATCGAAGTACAACGACTGACTCAGTCGCTTATGTCACAAAGCCAACCCGCAATCATTACACAGCTTCAGCCCTTTCGCTCTTGTCGGTCAGACAATAGACTGGATCCAATCCTCTACTTTTGGATTTGAAAACTCATCTCGCCGGTATGTATATATGAACTATTGTAATCGCTCAAACCAGAAGCTCATATGATAAACAGGCTGCACTTGACGGATGCATAGGCATTAATCAAGCGGAGCAACATGGCGGATTATTCGTCATGGGATGTTAGGCCTGGCGATGGACTTAACATCAATCTTGATGTCGGAAACGATGGTATTTTCAGAGAAGAAAACCCTCTTGCCAACCTCCCTGACTTCTTCTATTTCAACTCTGGCAATGCTGAAGGGGCTCAGTATTCCCTGGACTTGAGCCTATTCATACCCATCGAGACGACCACGCCCCAGCCAGGCTATCCTCTTCCGTGGGAATACGGGGAAGGTGCACGATTGCAAGGAAATCCAGGCTTTCAGCTGCCCCCTGGCCCGAGCTTGCAAGCAACAGTCAAGCCATGGGACACCTACTATGTGGAAGGTGGCCAATCGCCGCCGCCCCCAAGACCCCCGCTTTCTCTCCAGACCCCTTCAGATCTCACCGGAGAGGGCAGCTCCCCTTGCCCTTCGACACCCTCGAGTTCCCAAAGCAGCCCTGAGCACCAGCACCCATGCAAAGTATGCGGGAAACGCTTCAAGAAGTCCAACGACTCAAAAAGGCATACTAACTCGGTGCATGGCAAACGAGACCAGAATATCAACCGTTACAGGTGCTCATGCGGCTACACCAATGCGCGCAAAGACAACTACCTGAGACACCACTACGGCGGCCGACGCCAACGGCAGTGGTGCAACAAGGTTGCTGAGCACGTATCCCCCGACCATCCCTTTGTGTGCTGCTGCGGCGCGGCGGACTGCTCTGCCTCGGCGCATCTCCAGCACGTCACGCAATGCACTCTGGGACACCACGGCCCATCAGGGCGCCCCAGGCGGCGATCATTAGCTTGATCGCTTTGAGCCAAAATACGTTATTCATTGGATCCAACAAATTCGGTCAGCTGCGACGTGGGGTAGAGATGCCACCGCCATCGCTGGTAGGAGTGTGTTCCTTGCCGTTTCTTACACCCCCACGCTCGCTATTCGCTGCATCCCGTTGGTCTCCATTGTGCCGTCCTTAACTACCTAGGTACGGCAGAGCAGTAAACTTGTCGCCCTTTAGCGCTCTGCGATATTGGGGTACTCAGAGGTCTTGCACCTTGGCAGTTACTCGCTACTAACATCTATCACATACATTTGATCAGAGACGAAGGAAAAAATATGAAAATATGAAAAAGTCATCAAAAAGGAGGGAAGAAAAGAGACTTGGAAAACAAAAAAAAAAAGGATTAAAAGACGAAAGCACAAAAATATGGGAGGGACATAGCTCAGTCATTCGCTTATCTTCAATTCAACTATGTCGCCTCTCCACTTGCCGTTTGACCGACATTGTGACTGTAAGTCAGCGTCGCTGAAATCAAGAAGCCATTGCGAATACCTGCATTCGTCTCGAACAGGCCGCCATCCAAGGTTGGGTTCCACTGAAGCGCGCTGAGGTCATCTGTATTGGGCTCTGCATGGGTTCGCGTCTTTGTAGTTGCCTGTCTGCCTCGAGCGGCCAGCCACTCTGGCATAGCCCCCTGTAATCTGGCAATACACCGCCTCCGATAGGCTGAAGGGGAATTGGTATGGTTAACCCAAGCCTTGCCATGCTTTGCCTCGAGGCCTATATTCTTATTGGCATGATTACGACATTGCATCGAAAAGGGCCTCAAGTCGTCAAGACATCAAAGTATTTGCTCTGAGCGGATGACGCCGGAAGCTCGCGGCCGGCGCTTGAGGCCCATTTCTGCACATGTTGGGCATCGCTGGCCCCTGGAGCCCAACGGGTATCGAACGATGTAAAAATGTTATATAAAACACCATTGGTGAACGACGGCGAGAAAAGCATTCGACAGTAGGCATATGGTATATCGTCTTGAATCGAAATTCGAGTTCTCCTGGATTGTTGCACACCAGTATCTCGTTATCATTGTCAGAAAAGTCGGAAACGATTGATCGAACCTGAGTGCCACGAAGCCAAAGTCTGTCTCCGAAGATACAGGGTTTTTCCTCAACCTCAATCAACAGCAAGTGGGTCGTAACTTCAATTTCAGATCTAGAGCTTGGTTGAAAAGGGGCTCCATACTGACTTGTCTTCGGTGGCCAGGATTGACAGTCGAAGCCTGCAGCTAGCTGTCCTGTCCAAGAAACAACGCTTTGATGGCTCGCTTCGCAGGTGTATGCGCCGAGGACATCAATGCAGCATACGCCGAGCTGGTGGCCAAGAGAGCACAGCCCATTGTCCGGCCGGTAGACGATGACTACCTGTCGACATCGCCCAAGGGGGTCAAGCAGAGGGAGAGGCGCTGGATCAAGAGGGAGATTCGGCGCAAAGAGGCCACTGACCGCAGGGGCAGTACCACGGGTTCCGTCTCGGGGGAGTCCCCTCAAGCATCATGGAATGATGCGGACTCTCCTGAGCTCAGCCGCAGAAGTTGACATCAGACGGTGGGATTCGCTGTTTTGACACGGCCACTGCATCTGGCCATGGGGATTTGGTTTTCTCTTTGGTGGATTGAAAATAGGGGCGGAGGGATCTTACGGTTGCTCCAGGGTGCTGTCGTTTTCTTTTTTCATTGGGCCTGATCTCGTGGCTCGGTTAGTGTTTTGTTGCATTGGAACCTTTTTTACCTTTATTTTGGTGGCAGATGATGGTTGTTCAGCTGGTCGGACACCTCACTGTCATTACCTATTAGATAGAGATTTGACTGTTGCTTCTAAATCGACTCGTATGGGTAATTGCTCAAATCCTACCTTCGTACGGGCATTTGCCCTTGTCATAACCATCATATCAGGGGGGCCTTCGGTCTCTGTGGCTGTACTCTGTTGCCCAATTGGACGTTTTATTTGTGTCCAAGCCCTTTCGTACGCTTTCCTAGCGATCTATATGCAGTCTCCGTCTCGTCCTCGATGTCATTTGTTCAGCCGCACCATGAACAGGGAGCTTTATGCCTGATTTTTTCATCATTATGCGCTGTTCTATTCTCATATAGCTTACTGGTAAAGAGGATACGGCTCACGCAGCAATATTGTCTATTCTATCCCGATAGTTAAGATTAAAGCATTGCGGTCTTTCAGAGGTAAAATAGTAAGTTGAGCTATTCGTGGATCGGAGTGGCCGTGTCGCATTGGCTAAAGCTGCACGTCTCGTCAAAGAAAGGGGCCCACGGGTATACCGTACGACGTATCGCGACCGCGATGGCGCTTAATCCACCACTGATCTGTGGTCCCCATGGGTAAACTTGGCGGCAGACCTACCCTATAGGAGGACAATTCAGCCGCCATGTGTCGGACAGGGTGTTAATTGTTCGGATGGGTATTGTCCCCAGTCGCCATAGTAAGTCTAGGCAACACCATAATGCCAAATATTATATCTTAATAAGTAGGTAGGCATTATACCCCAAATTGGCAGGGGTTGTCTGACCAAGAATTAGCTAGCCCGGCACTTGTCAATTAGTCCCTGGGGTTTTTGACTTTCAGTGAGACTACTGCAGTGAGATCTCTAGTGGGACAGTGGGACAGTGGGACCCTGTCTGGACGGTACGGACAACTGCCATAGTGGGGCTGCATAATTATCAGCGTGTAGTAATCACCAGTAATTGCAGCCATCGTGGCTCAGTTCTATACGAACGACGCATTGGTGTCGTTGCTATGTCTCCAATTGTGAGGTAAAGTTGATTTCTTTAATTTCATTCAGGCGCAGCTGAGTTCACTAACCAGGAGAGTTCCATCAAACCACCCAAGGTAAAGACCGTTGCAACGAGACCAGGGGATATACCCGAAGCTATTCATAGATCCGATCTACCAACTTAGCCTTATTCAAAGTGGACTCCTGTCAACTGTGTTGGTTCCATACATGTCCCTTTCTGGTAATCACCAGCCTGGCTGTGTTGATGATACCAAAATCGATATACTGATGCTATACTGATGCCTCGACACGACGTGAATAATCAACGGTTCGCAAAGGGCTGAGATCTTCTATAAGAACAGGTCGACTCCCCCTCAATCCTCTTCTCTTCTTTTTATCTCATCATCAACATCATCATCACCATCAGAATCACTCTTCTTCCTCACCAGCCATCAAGGTTTCATCTTCACAACTTCACCACAACCTAAATTCAAATCCTCCCATACAAATCCCATCTTCTTCATTCTTCGAAATGGCTGTCCTCAAGAACATCATTGTCCAGGGTCTGTTGGCCGTCTCGGTCGCAGCTCTGCCCCTTGACTCCGAGGTATCGTCCCTGGATATCAACTCTGTCCCGGCGCCTTCCACTCTGCAGGCTCGCAAGAACGCGGACAAGTGCGAAGCCCACATCGCCATCAACAGTAAGCCAAAGCTCAATCTCCTCGACCCATAGTCACTCATGTATACCATTACTCACACACGGCCTTCTTCCTAGCCTCCAACGGACTCTGCGGCAACAAGTGCACGCACAAGTACGAGATCAACATCGTGGACAAGTCGGGCGCCGCCATCGGCAAGACGTACGACTGGAGCCAGGTCGGCCAGTGGGGCGCCACCAACCCGCCCAACAAGGTCGAGATCGCCACCACCAAGGGCACGAACCTGTGGCTGGACGGCGAGCTGCCCGGCGGCTTCACCGACGAGAACAAGTGGCGCCGCGCCTTCACCCTCACCTACGGCTCCCAGGTCTGGAACTCCCACGAGTGCGCCAACTGGAAGCACAAGGCCCCCGGTCCCAGCAACGGGATGCGCCACCAGTACGATTACTGGTGCGAGTTCGACTGCTAAGCGCAGCCGGGCTTTCGACCATACGTACATTCTTCGTTTGATATTGGTGCTGCATGGGCGGAGTTGAGAGGGTGCGGAGCATGTGGCGGAAGCAGGTGTTTGATGGTTAATTTGTTTGGTTTTCTGTTTTGATTTTGTTACTCTTTGTTGGTGCTTGAGCATCATTCGCACCTTTTGGTGTGCCTTATAACCCTTCTTGTCACTCGTTTACAACATTCTCTTCCTGGCCCTAAGCGCTTTTGTTTTGGGCCAACTATTACTGCATATATTTTCGTTAGATTACGAATATTCATTTGATTACTCTCTTAGCCATCTATGTGCCCACTTTCCTACATTGAAAACTTTTAACTAGTGATGTGAAACTTGTCCTTCAGATCTACGTCTAAATATGGGATAGGCATCATTACACTGGGATAGGGCTTGATAGCATCTTTTATACAGCCGACAAGAGGGATCACTCGACGTGATGGACACAAGGAAAAGTCATAATTGAAGCATAGGGAGATTGGTTCTGTATTTGCCGCTCTCTGCCAATACCTTTGTACCTTGGCCAAGACCTATATGAGCTCAATCTAAGATATTCTAGCGCAGACACATTGATGGTTTCACCCCGGAGTTTAATTCACTATTTTATTAATGAAAAAGAGACATATGGAGATGTAGAAAGACTCCAAGGGTGTCTGGCAGACTACGTGGTCCAGAGAATATGTTACGGCCCGGGAGCCTGCCAGTAACTCTGTGATATTCCGAGTATTTCAATGGTATGTCTGTCTCACCGCTGCCTCCTCCCGCTCAAGAAACTCTCTGAATGTCGTGAGCGGCGCTAGCGCCCTGAGCTCCTCCATGTTGACATAGTCGGAAGCCGTTCGCAGCGCCTTGTGAGAGCTGGTAAAGCCGCTCATGCCGGCCTGGGCCTCCATCTCCTCATCCGTCATGAACAAGGCGCGGATGGAACAGGGTGGCTGCTGCTGCTCGTCCGCTGTAACGGTGACGGCGGCCGCCAGCAGATCGAGCATGTCCTGTATGCCCATCTGGTCGCTCGCGAGTCCCAGGGCGCGACCGTGGAACGCCTCGGGGTCCCGGAACGCGGCGACGGCGAACTTGGCGATGTCGACGTGGTCGACGATGGGGAGCTGGGTCTCGGGCGTCATGGAGGTGGTCCAGCGCCGATGGTCGCGGATCTCGGCATACCGCTTGACCTTGGGCTCGAGGAAGTTGGCCATGAAGAAAGAGGGCCGCAGGAAGGTGTAGTGCTGGAATCCCATGTTCTCGACGGCGTCCTCCAGGGACTTCTTGTTGATCATGTGCTTCTCCATAAAGGACCCACGGGCCACGCGCACATTGGCATCCAGCTGCGAAACTCCAAGCGTTGTGGAGCTCACGACTTGCTTTACACCAGCAACTTTGGCGATCTCCAGAATGTTTTGACACTGCGAGCGGGATGTTAGCTTTTGTCCTGAAGATTGGAATGCAACTTCTGATACAAGGCCAACGAATTTCATAGAACCAGAATGCTACGGACCTGTCGGCGTTCGCAGCTGGGGTCATCCCAATTGGGCAGCAGACACAGAAAGAGCTTATCGCACCCTGCGATACTGCGTTCCAGGGCCTCGCTGTTGTCCCAGTCGCCCTCGGTAAGATGTGCCCCGATGCGTTTCAGCTCTACGGCTGCTGGCGAATTCATATCGCGGGTGGTCGCATGCACCTCCCAGCCTAATCCGCGGAGTTGTCGGACCAAGGCACCCCCTTGGTACCCGGTAGCGCTACAGACAAATACGGTGTGCTGTGTAGACATGGTTTCTCTTTTCTGTATGAATGGAGCGCTGAATCTATTTAAGATGGTGTAGCAAATTGAGGGTGTGAAAGATGTAGAGGTCAGTCGTAAGTGGGACTTGCTGAGTAGGTCCGGGGAAGGGGGTACGGTCTTGATCTTATATATGTAAGTTCCCTCATCCATCAACGCTCTTTCGGAAATTATGCGTTTATCCAGCAAGTACGTACCCTTTGTAGGTACGTAGTTACAGCCATATTTCTGTAACATCCCTGCTCTACGTGATTATGTGTATGAAGCTGGTTGAATGACCGTTCCGGAGGGTTTCTCAAGCCTACAGATTGTCACACACTGTAAGGGAATCACACTGAACTCTAGTATATGGACCCCGATTCTTTTACAAACTAACAAACGAAATGAACCGTTCAGATATTCGACTCAAGCATAAGTTACATAATATTATGTTGTCCTACGTAGTCCTAGCCAAGTTGACTACATCATCACTCCTGACGTAATGTTACCAAAGCATTCAGCTCGGCATTACCTTTAGTCCCGATGATGAACTGATCACTCTCCATTTCGAAGTTTGTTGCATCTACGCCCTCAAACTTGAGATCGAAGCATTGGACAACCTGAGAAAGGATGATATACATCTCTGCCCACGCAAGGCTATAAGATTTCCCAAAAGTGAGTGGTCAGTCAAAATTTAGAGAAAGGACCTGAGCTATGAAAGGTGTACGGGCTAAATAATAACAACGAATAGCGAACGATGAAAAATGGGGAGTAAAGAATCTGACATACTGCATGCCCAGACACATTCTTGTGCCTCTCGAAAAGGGGGCATAGGTCTTTTCTAGTCTCTTTCGCGCCCCAACGTCCATCCACCGGTCCGGATTGAATGAAAGGGGTTCCGGATATAGCGTCTCATCGGTATGCATCAGTATGGTCGTCATGCCAACCGGTGTTCCGGCTGGGATGCGCATTTGGCCTTCTCCGTAAAAGAGATCTCGATCAGGGGCAATGCGGGCTGATCGTGATCCGATAGCTGGACTGAGACGCATGCCCTCCATGATTACCGACGTCAAGTACGGCAGCTGCTCCAGGGCCTTGATAGACCTTGGTGACGACGATGGAGATGAAGTGCTGGTAGTGACGAGCTCCGCGCGTAGGCGCCGTAGGATGTCCTGGTCCGAAAACACGTGATATACGGTCAGTCTCAGAACGCCGGCCGTTGTCTCAAACGCGGCGCCCGTGGCAGTTGTCACATCGTTCATGACCCGCTCGAACCTCTTCTCCGCTGGGGGAAGCTTCGAGTGGATGATCTCGTCGACAATGGTACGTGACGAGTCATCCTTGGTATCGGGAGAGGAGGCGGATGTGGCAGCGCGGAGGAGCTCTCTCGTATCCTTTTCGCTTTCCTAGTACCATGCGTATTAGCAATAAAGATAAACACCGAGAAGGACAACTGTTCTTGCCTGTATGTATGAGAAGAATGCTTTCATGCCATCATCAGCCACCTTTTTGATGATGTTTGGAGGAATGGCATGCATGGCTGGTCCAAACCAACGTATGTGCTTGGTAACACGCCAGATAAAGCCGCCAGTTTGAAGCATGTTCGTTACATGTACATGGAAATCCTCTGATTTCAAATGTGCATACGTCTTGTTGACCAGGAGCTCGCAGGTGATATCCCGCGTCAGGGCGCTGATGGCTGCTCCAAAGTCCACCACTTTCCCAGCAACAACGAACTCAGAGATCCTCTGACGGAATATGAGGACGTTGCGGTCAATGATATTCTGATGGGCAGCGATCCGGGACTTGGAGAAGAAATGGTTCAGGGGCTGACGACGAGCCCTATGAAGGTCGTGTGGTACCGTACTGGTTGCAAGATAGTGTCAGTACATATGTGAGAGACCAAAAGGTGCTCGAAGAGAGGAGAGAGGAAACAATGATATAATAAACCAGTGCCTTACTTGATGGTAGAACCGTCGGCAGTGAAGGCGTCAACCGCCCATGCATATTTGTCCCAGCGACCATCTTGGCGATATAGTTTCTCGTAGAATGTCGGATCGATGACATGAAGTTCGTAAGGGCTTATGCGGATTATAGGCCCTGGAACAAACACATGCAAAGTTAGTGGACGTTAAGCACATAATTAGGATGGTAAAGAATGTTGGACCTACCATATTCCTTGTGTAGTTCAGCAATCTTGAAGGTGTATTGACCATTGCGAATGAGGTCATAGTAGGCTTCGTAGTAACGCGTGATTGCGGCCAATTTGGGGCCTGGAAATCGAGCAAGAGGGTGGAAGAATAGTCGGTAGATTGAGAGAGTTGAGAAGTATATGACAGCTATAGTAGCGATACTTGGCCATGATAGTAATTCCCAGCGTAGCTTGGAAATGACATCCATGGTCGTGACAGTTTGTGGCCAGGGACAAAAGAGGTGTTAATGAGTCGTGTTGGATGGATCTGTCAATCAGTAGTAAATGGACAACACAGGTATCGAGCGAAAAGGAAAAGTACTCAGTAGGGAAGAAAGCACTGGAGGAACTGGGGTACACCCACTTGCCGTTGTATTATGTTGCCAATCACTCACAGGTAAAAGATACATCCAACAAATCTATAGCGTGACAATTGCGACCAACTCTTTTCACACAAGAGATTTCTAATAATACTTAATTATAGAGCAAGATATTCTGTCAAAATAGACATACGGTTGCGTCTGTATTCTCAGCCGACAAGATCGATCCGCTCTTGGATTTTGCCATCTCTACAGCCTCATGACTTCGGATAGCGACCAATGCTCCTGCCTACTTAAGGCAGCCAGGTCCGACGGGTTGTGGCAGGTAATTAATTTACGCCTCGTTGGTGATTCATTGTCAAATCTGACATGCATGCTGTTGTGTAACCAAACAGCAACGAATACTAGCGCTGTCGATGTAGCATTGCAGATTACACCATGCAGCTCCGTGCGCGGGTCCCACCCCCCTTCAGGTAGGCTTGGTGTTCACAGTAACATCCACCCCCAAAAAGCAAATTCCCATCGCAGAAGTTTCTCCGTTTGAGGTCAACGCCTGACAGTGTGGCCTTCTTCAGCAACATGACCCCGGACTCCGACAATACGTAGGTCAATTTCTCCAGCATCATATTCCCAAAGCGCAAGCGAGCACTGCCATTTGAATCCTATTTGCGAGGGAGATCGTATATTTTCCTCTTTCCCGTGATGGTAAGGCGGAATATCTTGTAATTTTCTGCCCTCTGTTCTGTCATCTTTCCTAGTTGTTGATTGCTCAGCCGTGCTTGTCTTACGTTCAGGCTTTCCTATTCTCCGTCCTTTTCCCTTCTGTTATCCTAAGTTTGTTTCGCTTTCCAGGGCTCTACTTTTTATACGCAGGCGGCGATAGTCTTTTCAGAATGGAGATGCAGTTTCCTCCGCCAGTGAACCCTGGCAACCTAGGCCGTGGTCCCATGATCATGGGCATCACTTGGACATTCACCATCATCGCCATGATGGTTGTTGGCCTCCGATTGCATGTGCGTTGGATGTTGTCCAAGTCTTGGGCTCTTGAGGACTGGATAATGATTGCGGCAACTGTGAGTTTTCAACCTAGCAACTAGTTGGCCCTCAGTGCCTAATACCTATCCCAACTTGCAGGCCTTTGTGGTCGTCCATCAATCTCTGGTAACCATCGCGTATACATACGGCATGGGCAAACACGATGCGGATATCGAGCAACCGCACAACTTCATCGAGATTCTCAAATGGATTTGGATCTCTGTGGCTCCCGGAATGCTCGTCTCCATCCTGGCAAGGATATCCATCACTTTGCTCCTTGTCCACCTGTTCGGGGGTGTTTACAAATCGTTCAAATGGTGTATCATCATCCTCACTGCGTTTACGTGCACCTTTTGTGGCCTTCTCATCCCTTTCACGTACGTCCAGGTCACACCTGTAGAGGGGCTCTGGGAGTTGTATAACCCCATTGTGAGCAAGTGGGATCCTCGAATCGTACTATATATGGAGTACATCGGTCAATGTGAGTCCTAGTTGTCCTAGCCTCTAGAAATGTAATTACACTCGCTAACATGGAACAAAACAGCTCTATATACGCTTTCTGACATTGTCTATGTTTTCTGGCCTGTATTTATGGTTTGGAAACTTCAGATGCCAACACGGCGGAAAGTTGGTCTCATCATGATGTTAGCTGGGTCCCTCATCACTGCGGCACTATCAATTCAGAAGACCACCATTGTTCAGGGCGGTCCTCACTATTCCTCTGATGCACAATACCATAGTAGTCTCGGCGTGCTGTGGTCCATCCTGGAGGAAGACTTTGTCATCATTATGGGCTGCGTCCCTACCCTCCACGGTATGGCAAAACTGGACTACCCATTCTTATCCAACCTAAGTTCCTCAATTTCCAGCTTTGTCAAAGGGAGCCGGGGCAAGAAATCTTCCGTATCCTGGGGATACAACAGTTCTGGCGCATACCGCGACCTCGAGATGAACAACTACGACTCTTGCAAGGCAGGAGTGAGCCATACCGCTGCAGCCAACCACCCCGCCAGCCCCCAAGGAAATTCAGAGTCGGCCAAGGGCTTGTTCCCAGGACCCAACTCTGCCAACGTTGTGAGGACTGATGAGTACACGGTTTCCTACACTAGGCCTTAAATACAGATACTGTTTGCTTTTGTACTATGAAGAACTGAGACGGCTATTTCTGCCAGTATAATAAGGGAAATGCTGTATTATGAACTCGCTTATTTGTGATGAACATGAAAATGCCCCTGAGCCGTGAAAAATATACAGAAGTTAACCTGGTGACATCTGGCACATGATACACCATATCGGAAAATGCATAATTTTTGGGGACTTAGATGAGATAAGCAGCAATTAAAAAACGTACATCGTGAGATCTGCCACTGTCATGGAATTTGGCAGTACTATGGAAATATGACTTATACTACGTGTATAAGTACTAACTACTACACTTAATCGAATCATAATTAGCATGTACGGGTCCGGCTGGCATCTACCTATTCAAGCCGAGCTCTGCTACCATTAAGCAATCTTCGTATTGCTCGTCATACTTGATCACCTCACATATCCTGAGGCCAGCCTTCTCGACCAGTTGTACCCACTCTGTCTGCGTACGTTCCTTGGCGCCTGGTGATTGTTCAAGTCAGTTTATGAAACTCACATACAGATTGACTCACTGAAGGAACTTAAAAGGAAGAAAACAACGAGAACCAAAGAGGTTAGTGCCTTGGGCATACCTAGGCTGATGAGCACCTCCATATCATGCTGTGCTGCTCTCGGTGCAGCATCCCGCTCGGGGAGCGCAGTCTCGTCAATTAGAAGCACGGATTGCTCCTCCATACCTGCTTTGGTGTTTTGCAAGATCTCCACGCATTTATTGTCTGGCCAGTCATGCAAAACATTCCGGAGATAATAAATTCGAGCCCCTGATAACACAGCAAAGTCAGCCTGCATTTCCTCATAATATCGCTTTTAACCAATGTTCTGCCCTTGCAGTGTGGAGCTCAGCAGGAAGGGAGTGGAGAGAATACCGTGAATGGTCTGTGGAGTAAAGAAGTCGTGTGCCTCAGCTTCTATACTGGGCCAATCCGCAAGTGCAACATTGGCCTTCTCGATAACCTCTGGTCGGTCCTGCACGATGACTCGCCCGGCAAGATTGGGATACCGCTGCCGGAACGCGACGGACTGGGGCCCCATGGAGCCGCCGATGTCAACGAACAGGGGCGTCGAGTCGGTGGTGGCCTGGCCAAACCGGTGCGCAAAGTCCAGGCCGTCAAAGCACAGCGGCCTGCCCTCCCGCTGGATCTTCATGTGCGTGAGCCCCAGCTCTTTGGCCCAGGGGTTCTCGGCGAACCAGGCGAACGGATGCTGGTCGGTTCCAAAGGCCGCGTTCCACGCTGTTGGCGTACGACCCGTAGGATCTCCATACTGCATCTCTTGGAGCAGCTCCGGTAGACGTAGGGACGCTGGGGCCATGATATTATGCCTAGGAATTGCTTGTTAATGCCTTGACTGGCCAAGGTCAACAAGGGTCAACTCAGTCACACTCACGAGAACCGAAGAATATCGCCGTAGTACCCGTCACCTAGAACGCGCGTCACGTTGTTTGCTTGATAATGGTCGTTGCCAGTTTGGCAAATCATATTGAGAGCTTGATAATAACGCAGCAACCTCACTCCACCCCATTCAGTCAGTTGCCAAACCGGATCATTAGCCAAGGAATAGGAACTGTCGCGTACTCACTTAAGAACCCGGGGTCCATCCCCGTCTTCTGCGCAAGCTCTGCGCTGGTGAACTGTCGCGGCTCGGCTGCTAGGGCTCCGAATATGCCCGAGTCTACGCCTATGAAGGCCATGGGGGATTGGAGATGCTGGAGTTTGGTTACCAAAATGACTTCCTTCTCCGATCGTGGGTCGGGTTCTACCTACGATGTATCCATATCTACGCAATGTATCCAAGGGTTTTTCCAAAGATATGCTAAGCTTGCTTGCAGCTTCAGCTAGACGCCATCTAGCTTGGTCATCTTCGTTCTTTGAGACGTCAGAATCTGGATTCCGTAGGATTGATTCGATTTGCTCTGCGAGTACATCGAACCCGACAACGTTTGAGTCCATCTTGACCTGGGAGAGCATTGGTTTCGAGTCACGATGGTAACACAAGTTGGGTATGTACCTAGAGGGGTCTAATCCTTTGGTAGGCAAAGGCGATATTCGGAGTTTGGGGGATTCCTTGAAAAGGGGCACAGTTGAATGGTAACTAGGTACTTTTCAACACGTCGGACCGAAATAGCCAACGGTGTACGCAATGGTAGATGGTGGCGGTGACTCTAGCTGGGGAAGATGAGTTGCCGGGAATCATAACCGAAAATTAAAGGATGCCACCTACCGCAATTAATACACCCTCCCCCGATAAGTGAAGTGTGCCAGCATATAAGCTGAACTCTGCAGGAGTCCTAGATGTATGCAGTGTATTTTCCTCCGCGGAGTAAGAGGCTGCAGAAATATCGATATATTGATACACAGGGGTACGTGTATCATTCGGGGTATTTGTTCACAAGATTCGCTCATCATGGTGGTCAGCTTCCGAAAATCTCCAGGATCCTTTGGTTCGTATCCGATTCGCTGGATGCTGAAACGGCTGAGAGCTGTGGCCAATGGTCTGTTTAAAGCTAATCGAGTTGTTGTTACCAGAACTTGTCACATGGACATGGAGACGTTATGTTGCATTGGGGTCCATCTTGCATGGAACTCTTCAGCGAGCCGTGCCGTAGGTTGGGTAATCTTTACCCCTCAAAATGCACACCTCCCATGCAGTCTAATTAACAGAATAACCAACACGCTGAGTTGCATTGCATCCCGCTCGTGTTGTTTGAAAATAAGTAGTCCTGATTTGCAACAAATAAGGCAACACTGCACGTCTGGTCGCATCAATCAGCCTTGATTATATTGCGGCGTTGGCGACAGCCTGCAAGCTGAACGAGCCTCGGGAAAAAGGTTATGCGACAAAGTACAGAAATGGAAATATAATTCCGTACGGTAGGCGAAGATACCCGACTAAAGGCTATGCATCAACCGAGTTGGGATTGTGGCGAGACCACCTGCATCGTATATGCTTATGTGTCGACGTTGCTGCCAAGATGTCACGATACCTATATTACCCCCAAAATTCGCATGTAGATCGATGTACCAATGTTCTTATTGCTTTGTGTTTGTACCGATAACAACTCCAGCAACAACCCCTTTTCAGCGCCATGCATACCACTGCAACCATTACAACCGCCTGCAACGCAACAATATGCACCAAACTGGCCAGAATGCTCCGAAAGATCAGGATGAGCCGACTGACCAGATTACTCCGGATACCCAGGATAGTCCGAACCTGTTGCCACCGATTACGAGGTTTCTCCGCTTGGTCAACTTGATGTTATTGGTATGATGATGCATCGTTTTGTCGTAAGCCCCTGACGCCTACGATAAGGGGCACAATTTCAGGACAGCGATTGACTGTGGTTTGACACCTGTATGCCGAGACTCACTCGATCCACCAATACCAACCGAATAGAAACTATGGATGGTTTTTTCAAGGCCAAGTCCAATTTGCAAGACAATCACCATGATGGCCTCTTTTCAGTTTAACTTCCACTGGGTCAGACTACCATGAACCAGAACACTGAAGAGACATAAATGACGATGCCAACCAGATTAATGTTAAACAAAATGTGTAAATCTTAATTTGGGATTTGTGAATTGAAAGCAAATGCGAGCAAGTATTTCTATGAAGACTTCAGTCCTCAGTTGCCGACACTTCATGCCCAGTAACCTATACAGCTATGAATGAGCGAAAAATATAATAGAAGCCATTGTCTGCTATCTCAGTCTTTGCGCCTGATCCTAATCTGCGTGCCCACAGGAGGCACCATGGTGTTGAGCAAGGCTTTTCTCGGTTTTGGACCTCCTACCAGCTGGACCTCATAGTGCATTATAACATAGGCCAGCGCCTGTTTCATTAGCTGCGCTGCAAACCATCGACCCGGGCATGCGTGCCTCCCGTAGCCAAAGGGCAGGAAGGTTGGTGTCGTCGTGGAGATGAGCTTCTGTTCCCCGGGCCTGCGATCGCCCTCGAACGGCCGAGAAAAGCGGAAGGCATCGTACCGTGCCGGGTCCTTGTAGTTTTCGGGGTCCTGGTGTATGTTCTGCGTGGGGAACACCATGCGCACGCCGGGCCCGACGCGGAGGCCGTTGCCGATGTCGACCTCGCCGGCCGTCACGTCGCGGAACAGGTTTGTCACGGCCACATCTGATACTCGCATCGACTCTCGCAGAGCCGAGTCGATACGGTACAGAGCAGCGACGGACTCACTGGTTTCTAGGCCACCATGCTCCCTGCAGACCCGGTCGCATTCTTCTTCTAGCCCAGCAATTACTTCTGAGCGATGCGGGCTGCCATGTATGTCCAGCACGCAGTGTGCGAAGACATAACAGATGGCAAATATGAGGGGCGTGAGCAAGCTCACCAGGCGCAAGGCGATCCGAGTGGGATCCAGTTGATCAGGCCCGACTTGTGCACATATGGGGATCATCCATTGAAGAAAGTCGTGTGGGCTATCATCCTTCTTGCCGGCTCGCCACAGATGAATACGCTCCTGAACTAGGGGGGCCAGCATCTGGACGAAGCGCGACTGGTAGTACCTTGCACGAGCTGCCACCAGCGGCGCGACGAGCCATCGCATTTGCGGCGGGAAGCAGTTGATGATGGCGCCGCCGATCAATACCGAGTTCGCGTAGACGCGTGATGTTTCCAGGAGCGCCGGGTCGCGGCTTAGGGGTAGGCCGATGAGGATGCGCTGGGAGGCGCGAGAGATGACTTTCCCGCAGGCGTCCCAGCCATCAATGGTCTTCCACTCCGTCGAAGTGCCCCAGATATCACAGAAGGCCCTGTCAATTTCATCTGCCGTCGTGGGAGCGAGACGGCCCATGTCTTTGGAAGTCATGTGGCGACGTACGACATCGAAGTGCAACACATTCTGATAGATAGTAGGGTCGTCGATGAGGTAAGTCAGTTGCGTGGTCTCGATCAAACCGAGAAGGTTGGTCCACTCCCCATCTTGCATCTTGTCCGGACGGGTCATCAGCGGCACCTGCGACGGTGGTAGCACTAGCACGGCGCCGCTGCGCATCCACGTTGTCGGCAACGCATATGGCCGGTCGATTGCCTTGCTGATTTTGTAATATCCATATGTTGCAAGCTTCCGCGTCGACTTGATGGACGACGCAATAGAGCTGAGAATTGGGAAATGACTTGCCCCTCCTACTCTATCTACTTTGACCCATATCGCATCCAGAGGTTGGCGGAGCCAATGGAATAGAGTGAGTGAGACAGTGACTGCGAAAATGAGAGAAACATATAGCGTGGAGGACATTGTACGTGGTATGGTTGTATGTCAGTGAATGCGCAACGTCTTCTGGTTTTCCTCGGGGGAGAAGACGAGATCCCGCCCATTCCATGTGTTCTTGAGTATACTTCGTTCGTACATGGTCTGTACATAATCATATTTCAGGCGGTTGGTCATGTTGATGAGCGGTGAATCTCTAGCAGGGTGTGTGCCTATCAGAGTTGGAAATTGAGAGTTGGTAATAACCGCCAACCCAATATTACCACCCTATTCTTACCACCCTATATTAATGTCGGAGCATATGGGACAATTAAGGACGTGGTATTTGGCAGTACCCAGACCGTTGCTGACTGCCTCTCCTACTCTATATTGCTAAAGTAGCCCGATTGGACTGACCAAGCTGTAGGTATGGGGGGTAATCATGCAAGCCCCATTCATTTATCTTGCATATATTGATACGAGCCTTGGGGATCTCGACTCATGCCGGATCAAGCAGGCTGGCCCCAGATAAACTAAGCGAGCCTTGGGGATACATCTGCCATTTGTACCTCTCTGCAAGCGCGGTCGAAATACCGGATAATCACAAACTATCCATCATGCAATTAAGCCTTGACACTGTGCACCGCATATTTTATAGGCATATTCCGGTTTGTAAGTAAGTAGCAAATGTGCTTGAAGTCAGAGACCGGAAGCCCAATCTTTCTTTGGTTAGAAACATTGACTTCCGATTGCTTAAAGATATCCAAGACCTCAAGTCATTAGAATCGAGATTATTTTGCAAGCACCAGCCAACATGGAAGCGGCTCTTTCTCAGATCAGGGAGCTGGCAGCCCAGGGCGAAGACTCTCGCTGGAATGTCATGGTCGCTCTCCGAGATTTGGCATGTTCACTTGAAGAGCCCAATGACACTATCCATAGGTTTGGGCAGATGGTCCGTCCCACCTTCATCCTGAAAGCCGCACAAGAGCTAACTCATGTGGAATTCTAGCACCTGCAAGCCGCAATAGTACAAGTGGGGATTGATCTGGGAGTGTTCAAATGCTTAACAGAGTCCGTCGTGCCCATGGCGGTTGATGAAGTGTCGGAGAAGACCGGCTCAGAGCCAGAATTGACCAGCGAGTACACCCAATGAGCCCTTTCAGAGTACTCATGTCTCACATTACATCCAGTCCGCCTCCTGAGATTCCTCGTTGCTATCGGCGCAGTCTCTGAAGATGCTGGCACCGACAAAGCCCGATACACGGCTAACCATGTCACGCACAATCTCACCGAGAAAGTTGTTGAAGCTGGATTGTCCCACTAGTAAGTCTCGTCGTCATTCAAGAAAGTTCCTCAGCTCACACACTGATTTACCAGTTTCGCTACTGCCGGGCCTCAGTACCAGTCTTTGCCACAATTTCTGCGGCAGACTGAATACAAGAACCCTGTAGATGACACACGAACGGCATTCCGAATGGCCTTCGATACGGATTTAGATTCGTTCTCCTGGTTCTCTCACAATCCGTCACATTTGGCCCACTTCAACTCCTACATGGCTTTGAGACGAAAACCAAGTGCTACATGGCTCTCAGTGTACCCGGTGGTCGCTGAGGCCGGAGTCAACTGGCCTGCCGACAAGCCCCTATATGTGAACATAGGCGGCGGAGTCGGCCACCAGTGCGCGCAGTTCCGCGAGAAATATCCTGATTTTCTGTTGCCTGGCCGGGTCGTGCTACAGGATCTACCGCACACGGTAGCAGAGGCCCTTCCCACACCTGGAGTCGAGAACATGGCGCACGACATTTTTGAGCCACAACCCATCGTTGGTCCGTAGCCTAAGTCCCGAATCGAACGAACCCTTTACGTTGCCCTTGCTGACTTTTCCCTGCCCTACTCATCCGTAGGTGCCAAATTCTACCATTTGCGCGCTGTGCTCCACAACCACCCGCCGCACAAAGTCCGACGGTTGCTCGAGACCATCAAAGCAGTGATGACGCATGAGTCTATTATGATCATCGATGAGATGGTACTGCCTGAGGTGGGTGTCACCTTTAACGCGGCGGCCATCGACATGACTATGCTCGCGGCATTCGCCAGTATGGAGCGCACCGAGGCTCAGTGGCGCGAAACCTTCGAGGGCGTGGGTCTTAAGCTCGTTCGTACATACACGTACAACCCACTGAGCTACGAGAGCGCCATGGAAGTTCGCCTTCCATAACGTACCTAAGAAGGGGTTGGGCATAGCCAGGCTAGTCAAATACAATGAGGGAAGATAGCATATAGTAGAGAGAATTAGCATATCAATCAAGATGTGATGATGAATTGACACCCTAGTATCATGACTTCCACTCGCGCACTCGAAACACTTGGTTCTACAGGGGTCATTCAGAACAAAGCAATATGACATTGCGAACGTTTTCAACAGCGTCACAACCCCTTTGAGAGTCTTTTTGGCACGTACTCGTCGGCCATGGTGTTGCAAAAGGTCTTATGGAAAGTTATGTATATGTCATGTTAAGGAGGTCAATGTGAAATGACTAAAACGTGTTTTCTCCAAAAACAAATTTCGAGACAGTCCTCCTCATCCGAGAAACAATATGCGCTATCTGACGTTTCACAGGTCTCAACCGGTACCTTACTTGGTTGGTTCTTGCCATATGAACTGGAGCATCCCCAGCGCTGACCCTGCAGGCTGGATTACATCACGAAGCACAAATCTCGGGTCCGCCTGCTTCATCAGAGACTCAAACTCAGTCACTGTCCTCTCCTGTGAGTTGAAAGCAGCCGCCATGTTTAGGTCCGTAGCTCTGCACAGCACCAATGGGTCAGAAATCATGCTATTTTGAATCTCGAGCAAGATTGAACATACCTCAAGTTCTTCTCCTTCCACATGGCTATCGCACCAGGCTCAGGCATTAGACTCTCCTGGATGAGAACCTTGGATCCCGGACGAAGGGCTGGGATAAGAGCGCGTATTATCAAAATGCAGTACTTGTCGGACCAATTGTGCAAGACCCAGCGCAGGAAATACACGTCGGCCCCCTCGATAGGCTGCGGCGCAAAGAGGTCGTGAGCCATGAAGCGGCAACGTCCTCCGAGCTGCGCCGGAGCCACAGAGTGCTCAACAACTCTTTCCATATCCTGGACGACGAGGCTAAGGTTGGGAAACCTCGTGGCCAAGGCAATCGACACGTGCCCTTGGGAGCCTCCGATATCGACCACTTGAGCCTGCCCCAGCGATGCCCAGTCATAGTGGTCTGTCACGTACGAGAGACTGAACTGAGGTCTCGCAGAGAAGACGGCCATGCCTTTGGCCCAGCGCTCGGCCTTTTCGGCATCTTGGGCAAAAACCTCGTAGATTGTGGCCGAACTGTTATTCGATAGAACGTAGCCCTATATCGACTTTTTAGTTACGAGCTTTAGCCATGGCTCGATGGGATAATCTTACTGTCTCATTTGGCTCTTGGGATGCGGGCCACTTTTTGAGGGCTTCCACCATCTAGTAACATGGGAATGTGAGAATGATAATCTAGAGTAGTTCGGGGTCTTGGGATGGGTGCTGTCCTGTTCATCATTCTCAACTGACCTTCACAGCCGCTGGCCACATCTCCTTTGTGCCAGCCTCCAACCAGTAATTGGCGGCCGTGTGATAAAGCGTCTTGGAAGCGGCTGTATGGGCCACCATGCCCGGAACGGGCTCCCGGAATACGCGCATAGTCATGGCGTGTCGGAGCAAGCGAGCTGTCATCTGTTCTGTCAAGGGCGTTTGGCTTGCAATCTCGCCGAATGACACCTGGCCGTTCGGTGGGACCTTGTCGGCAATGCTAAACTCAGCGATCGCCTGCAGGCACAGCGAGTTGTTGTGCTTAATTTGGAGCACGTGGTCGCTGTCAGTTCTATCGGGTCCTGTGCAATCGGGGGAATGGCAATAGATCTGCTACTTACACCACCGTGCCTGTGGATCAGGTTCAAAGGCTCTAGCATCAAGTCATGGAGTTCGGCCGTGGCATCAAGCACGGCATCATGTTCATGACTGAGTTCTAGAGGCAGGGTGAAGTTGTATCCCTCATCAAAGCTGGGAGACGGAATGTTCTTCGCAGACAGCACTGCCTGCATCTTGGTCACCGACTCACTGATGATGTTCGCAAGCTGTGCGATGCGTGGCAGAGATGCCTTTGACTCCATGTTTTCGAATGGTATTGTGAGAAATCAAGAGTATTACATTTTGTCAGATGCAAGAGCCTGGTACGATTCACAGACCTATTAAGGAGACCACACGTGCAAATAGCGTTGTTCGGATATTGACATAAATCAAGTTAACGTACTGATTACAAGTACCAGGAGCGACAATGTACATCCGTCCTAGGTACCTAGCAGTCTCAATGTATTGAACCGCGCGGCGTGATCAGCATGCACATTAACCAAATCTTTGAAATATCGTATCCAATACATGTCGGGCGTATTCCAACTTGTATAAGCAGGAATTCGGAAAGGGGGGGGACAAAGGATGAGTCGGTGTACGATTTCTGAAATAGGAAGGTGTGTTGCCTACTGCAATAACCGAGTATCTGGGACTATGGCGCAGTCATGATTGACCTGGCATGGGACGATCTTACTGGCTTGCTATTCGATATGCAATGCAACTCTGCATGAATGTTACACATATCTGCAAGAAGAATGGGTGGGTCACAATATATTTTCACTATACCCCTGTTCCGACTTGTTGACCTTCAAAGGCTCCTGTTATCAATGATCACCTAAGCCTTTGGCCCCCAATGTAGGCAACATCATGTTCTTCGGGGCCTCGCTACTCAGAATAGTCAGTCAGACCCGGCTGAGACCATGAGCAGCAGGAGCTTGGAACTATGCATATCAACTAGCTCGGACGCATATGGAAGCGTGGGCATCCGTATGCAGTCAATGTGCCTCTATTGCTACCCATTCGTCACACCCACTGTATTACGCACTGTACAAATCACAGATCGAGCCATCTCCACGCCAAAATGCACACATGGGAATGCCTTCAAGATGTTCTCGAGCAGAGGGCAAAGTCTGATCGCCCGGGACGCCTCCTTGTCTACCCGCTGGGCAACACCCACTGTCCTGTGGAGATGACATACACTTCTCTGTTTGAGGAAGCAAAGAGACTCAGCCGATCTGTTAGATCTCGCATGAAGCTGGAGCCCGGTCACCCAGTGTTGTTACACTTCGACGACCACTTGGACATTATTTTATGGTTCTGGGCCATTTTGTTGGCCGGAGGGATCCCAGTTCTGTCGCCGCCCTTCAGCAATGTTGAAGAGGACCGTAGAAAACATATAGAGTCCCTCTCAACCTTGTTGGAGTCGCCATTTTGTTTCACCAGATCCAAGTTTCTCGACTCGTTCGGTGCTAGCCACCACATGCACCTGCATCCGATCGAGGACCTGCTTCAAAACGTCAAGGGAAATAATTGTGACCATAACGAGGACAATGAAACATTGACACAATGCCACGATCGTGCTACATGCAGCTTCAACCACAAGACTGCCAAAGAAAGCGGCGGCGGGGATCTTGCTATGCTCATGTTGACATCTGGAAGTACCGGCAATGCCAAAGCCGTCCAATTCACACATGAACAAATATTGGCCGCGGTCTCCGGAAAGGCCGGGATACGTCAAGTCCCGCTTGACCGCCCGTTTCTCAACTGGGTTGGCCTCGATCACGTTGCAGGCCTGATTGAAACTCACCTCCAGGCCCTCTGGCTCGGCATTGATCAAGTCCACGTCAGTGCCGCGGACGTGGTGCCATCGCCCGCAATCTTCTTGGACTTGCTCAGTCGGCACCGCGTCTCTCGCACCTTCGCTCCGAACTTCTTTCTTGCGAGGCTCGCTTCGGTAGCTGCATCCACATTGGATATAGACGTCCCCTCGTGGGATCTGTCGAGCCTGACCTGCGTGACGTCTGGAGGCGAGGCGAACGATTTGCAGACCTGCATGGCAGCATCTGCTCTGCTGGAGAAGCATGGAGCCGGCCCCAATGTTATTACTCCAGGCTTTGGCATGACAGAAACATGTGCGGGGGCTATCTTCAACCTCGACTGCCCGGGTTACGAGATCAATGAACAGTATGTCGTGGCATCGCTGGGAAAGTGTATGGATGGAATAGAGATGCGTATCACTACGATATCCGGAGCAGTAGCCCAGCCTAAGGAGGCGGGCGAGCTTGAAGTACGCGGTCCGGTGGTTACGAGTGGCTATTATCGTAACCGGGTAGCGACGGATCAGGCCTTCACCCCTGATGGTTGGTTTCGTACCGGAGATCGAGGCATGGTCGACTCAAGCGGCAACCTCAATCTTGTGGGGCGCGCCAAAGACGTCATAAACATCAACGGCGTCAAAATGGCTTCCGCCGATATCCAATCAACCATTGAACAAGCCTTGAGTGCGCACGTGGAGCGACTGGTTGTGTTCCCTTCTACTGCCTCGCACACGGAGCAGGTAGCCATCGGATACGTCCCCAAGCGCTTCCCACTTAAAGATGAAGAGGTAGTTGAGATCGCACGTCTGGCGACGAAAGCATGCCTTGTAGCCACGTCAACGTCGCCTCTCATCTTTGCGCTGCAAAAGCACTCACTTCCTTTGCTTCCCACGTCTACTCTGGGGAAGATATCACGACTTCGAATGGCGCGCTTGTTTGCAGATGGCTGGTTTGCTCAAGACGTTGACCTCCATATACATGTCATGAGTCGTGCAGCTCGTGCAGCCGATCTCGGACGCAAAGACGAGCCAATGAGTGAAGCGGAGGCCCGTTTGATGGAAGACGTTGCCAGGACTCTTGATACAACTCCAGAGTCTCTTGGCATCCATATCGACACATGCATATTCGATATTGGGTTCACTTCTATGCATGTCATCAAGCTCAAGTACTACATAGAAAAACGACTGGGAACCAATGTTTCTGTATTCCAGATCATGAAGAACCCGACCATCCGCTCTCTAGTGGCAGATCTCGGCATCTGGGTTCGTGAATCCAAGGCCAGAAGTCTCTATGATCCAATCGTCGTTTTTCAAGAAAGGGGTTCCAAGCCGCCTCTCTGGCTTTTCCATCCCGGCGTCGGCGAAGTCCTTGTCTTTGTCGGGCTAGCCCAGCGTCTGGCTCAAGACGACCGGCCCGTTTATGCACTCCGCGCCGCGGGCTTCGAGGCCAACCAGCCACCGTTCTCTAGCATAGAGCAGGCGGTGGAGCTGTATACGACGGCGATCCGCAAGACCCAGCCAACGGGGCCCTACGCGCTCGCGGGATACAGCTATGGCACCATGCTCGCGTTCGAGACGGCCAAGCAGCTCACGGCGGGTGGGCAGGAAGTGCGCTTCCTCGGATCCTTCAACCTGCCGCCGCACATCAAGAGCCGCATCAGCCAGCTGAGCTGGAACGTCTGTCTGCTGCACCTGGCGCACTTTCTGGGTCTGGTGACCGAGGACGTCTCGGACACCTTTGAAGTTGACCCAGCGTTTCGCGCGCTGCCGCGGACCGAGGCCATGGAAAAGGCCTTGGAACTATTTGCACCGCACCGGATGGAAGAGTTGGGACTCAATTCGCCCGCGCTGGCACGCTGGGTCGATGTGGCGTATGGGCTCCAGAGCATAGCAATGGGTTATGATCCGTCGGGTGAAGTGCATAGTATTGATGTTTTCCATGCCATCCCGCTGAGGGCTGCAGCGAGTTCTCGGGAAGTGTGGTTGAAGGAGCACCTAAGCCGGTGGTCTGACTTTGTCCGCGAGAAGCCGAGATTCCATGCCGTGGGAGGCGCGCATTACACGATGATAGGGCCCGAACATGTGGGGACCTTTGCCGAAACGTTGACTAAAGCATTAAAGGAGAGAGGAATTTGAGCATATGCTTTAGGATATTGAGAAAACCCGTTACCTAGCTCATGGCACTTTCCAGAGAGTCACTTGCAATGTGGATGCAATTATCGATGCTATTTTACCCGACTTTGATCAATTGGAGTACAGCCAAGTACCTACCTCGATGTACTTTTAGGTACATCATTAGACCTACCTAGGTACCTACACATAAGCCCTTTCGTTTAATTACCTTATGTTCCTTATGTGGTTTCGATGCAATATGATGATATGTCGTTATGCGATTACACCACACTACAGTATATATGTGTCACACTGACCCAGAGACCTCGACTCCTTCTGATCACTGTTCACGTTTTCTTCGCCCCCTTTCCACTCTACACAGTTTACTTCCCACTGCCCATACTCGAGACATGGCCTCTCCCGCCCCAAATCACGATCTTATCGAAGCCATCACGAGGTATGGGCTATCTGAGCGGGCTGCACACAATTCACTCCAGAATCTGCCTTGGGATTCGCTGGAAAAGATGATGGGTAACCTCTGGAGTTCTGACAATCCGAACGGTCTGTAAGTCTTCTAACAATGTGTTCCCTCGGAAGTATGCACATATTAACACGTTGAAGGGTGTTCCTTGGTGTAGCCGAGAACCCGCTCTTGCGGCAGGAACTAGCCACTCACATTATGGACCACGTAAATATAAACTTGGATGGGAAGCCAGGTCGTCGATTCCTTTCTAACAGCGCACATGTTCAGTTCACCATCGACCCAAATGACCATCTGGGATACGGCGTGGGCCCGCGGGGTTCGCCTCGCCTCAAGCGCGCTCTTGCGGCGTTTTTCAATTTGCATTTCCAAGCGCGGGAGCCTGTGTTGGAAAATGAACTGCTCATTCTTTCTGGGGTCACTGCCGTCATTGATGCTCTTGCATGGTCAATCTGCAACGATGGCGAGGGAATAATTGTTCCTCAGCCATTCTACACAGGCTTCAAGCCGGCCGTTGGGGAGAGAGCCCGTGGGGTTCTCACACCAGCATCTTTCCAGTCCATCAGAGGATACCAGTCCCTCGACGATATATTCGACCCTGCGATGAATGTAGAAGCATTCGAAAATGCACTGCGACAAGCTACCAAGGATGACGTGAGAGTTCGGGCGGTGTTGTTGTCCAAGTATGATGATAACCTTGGATCCCCTTTTTCCCCTTGAGCACCACGCTCTAGCTGACATGAGCTTTTAGCCCACACAATCCACTTGGGAGATGTTATGTCAGTGTCGTATTTTCCTAAGTATTGTACCAAATATCATCATGATATTCAGCTGACGTTACAATAGCCCGCGGAGACGCTCAAAGAGATCGCCAGTTTCTGTGGTCGTAACGGTCTACATCTGATCTGCGATGAGGTCTTCGCCAAATCTGTCTATGAGAACGCACGAGAATCAGAGTCTGTTCCATTTACTTCAATTCTGGCCTTGGATCTTGTGGGATGCATCGATCCCCAGCTTGTTCATGTCGCGTATGGAATGGGCAAAGACTTCTGTGCCAATGGCCTCCGGCTGGGAGTCCTGCATTCCAGAAACGCGGGGCTCGTAAAGGCTATATCCAGCATTTCGTAAGCTTTGATGTGTCATCTGTTGCCGCAAAGTCATGTTGACGTATAATGTGTTGCTAATATTATACATATACAGCGTATTCGGATGGGTTCCCTATGTGACACAGGGGATGTGGACAAACATCCTAGACGATGAATCATTTTTGACCAATTTCTTCGCGAAGAACCAAACGGCACTCGCAGGGAATTGTGCAATTTTGACCTCATTCTTGGAACAGAACAAGATTCCATACTATTCAAACGTGTGAGTTGTCATCCCGACGATATTTACTGTACCTGGCCAGCTGATTTTGGCAATGAATTTGCGATTAATACATAGCAACGCCGGTGTTTTCGTCTGGGTTGATCTTCGGTACTACCTGCGTCGCGGTTTGCCAGCAGGTACAAAAGCAACTGACCTCTTCATCGGTAATTTATCGTCCTCTGAAGTCTTAGTGTACCGCGATTGCGAGGCAAAGATGATCAGGCGATGTTTTGAATACGGCGTTGGAATTTCACCAGGGAGTAGCTTTTCAACGGAAGAGCTGGGTTGGTTTCGCATCGGATTCACTGTTGACCGACAGGCTCTTCATACAGGACTGCAACGGTTGTTGGATTGCCTTCATGCAATCGAAGCCGATGGTTGAGATTGCACTGTAGAGAGGGCTGGCACCACGAAATATTACCTGAAATGATCAATTTTATCATTTTAATGGATACATGCTGTGTAACCTTCAGGGATACATGTAAACGACCTATCAGTACCGGTCGTTTGTTGATTGCTCCGATGCGTGATTGGATTGGGTGGCTAAAGGCAAGGGGCCGTTTGTTGGCTTCCGAATGTTAAGGCTGTGCCATGCGTCTTATTTCCCACCCACCCCTTGCATTTTTCGGCGAGTTCGGGTCATAAATTGGGTCTGAACACACTTCCTGCGTTTCATTGCCTTCTCTTCTCGTTAAGTCATCATCGTTCTTTGCCTTTATTTACATGCCCGTTCTCCACCAACAAACGAACATAGAATCCTCCGCCGTTGTCTTGAGACCGCATTCTCGCAGTCATGACCATTGCCAAATCCTCCGACGGCACAAGCCTCTCGAAGGCGCCTGTACTGGCTGACCAAGATGCAACGAAGCTGCATCACCCACCCGAGGCAAAGGAAGAGAACCCTTTGCCCAACCGCGAGTATGTGACTGGTGTCAAACTCGGTGTCATCGTGGCCGCTGTCGCCTTTGCGAGCTTTCTCATGCTATTGGACACGATGATTATCAGTACGGTATGCTACGTCTACTGCTGGATTGAAATACGGACGTTAATGTGGGCGATGGCTAACCACAAAATAACATCCTAGGCCATCCCGCGAATCACCGACGAATTTCATTCACTTGTCGACGTCGGGTGGTACGCCAGTGCCTATCAGTTTGGGAGGTCAGTCCTGATACCCATAGTATTCCATTACTATGGCGCACATATCCAAGTCAGCCATCAGATCTATCTAACTTGAACTCTTATCCAGTGCTGCACCTCAACCGTTGACTGGAAGGATCTACAAATATTTCAACACCAAGGTTTGTGGACAGCCCATCTCCGCTGTCCTCTTCGATATTAAAAGTCGTCAATATCCTAATAACCGTATTAGTGGACCTTCTTGGCCTTCTTCGCCGTGTTTGAGCTTGGCTCCGTCCTTTGCGGGGCCGCTGTATCCTCGCCAATGTTCATCATTGGCCGCTTCGTTGCGGGTTTCGGTGCCGCCGGTATCAGCACTGGCTCCATCACGATAGTCTCTTGTTGTGCGCCTCTTGAGAAGCGACCTGGTAAGGCGAAACCCTTTCCCTCCATTTTCGAGCAGAAGTTCGGCTAACTGGCGATGTTCGACTAGCCTTGATAGGTCTGACCATGGGATGTAAGTCTGCCGCTAATATATATATACCCAGTGTATCTTTGGCGTGGCCTGGGCAAGCTAACATGGTACTAAACAGTCAACCTCCTCGGACTCGTCGTAGGTCCTCTTGTTGGCGGAGCTTTTACCTCTTATACTACTTGGCGCTGGTGTACGTGATCAGTTTTTCTTGTGTCAACCCGCCTCCTATTTTCCAACTTTCGTTTTCTGAAGAACCACACTTACAACAACATCAGGTTTCTATGTTAATTTGCCAGCTGGTGGTCTGGCCGCCCTCGCCATCCTTCTCTTGCACATTCCAGAAGAGGAGGTCAAGCCCAAGGCAAGCACATTGCTCCCGAGACTGCATCACCATCTCGACCTGATAGGCTTTGTCCTCTTCGCGCCGGCCGTCCTCATGCTTCTCCTCGCTCTCCAATTCGGCGGCCAAGCTTACCCCTGGAAATCTTCCCAAGTGATTGGCCTCTTCTGCGGCGCAGGCGCAACCGCCATCGTCTGGTTTTTCTGGAACCGGCACCGTGGAGATGAGGCCATGATGCCCCACTCCATGATCAGCCGGCGCGACGTGCTGGCTTCTGGCATCTACGAGGCCTTTCTCATGTCGGCGGTCTTCGGCGCCGTCTACTACCTCCCGCTGTACTTCCAAGCAGTCAACGGAGCTAGTGCGATGCTCAGTGCTGTCTATCTTCTGCCTATGATCCTGGCACAACTCTTTGTAGCTGGCGCGGCTGGTGGTTTGGGTAAGTATAATAGAGGAACCCGATGGATATGATCAAGTCACTCATGGTTTAAGGGGACTGTGACTAACAAGCCTTCTCTTAGTGTCCAAGATTGGTTTCGTGATTCCCATTGCCGTTTTCTCCACCGTATTTCTCTCTATTGGGACTGGTCTCTACTCTATTCTACAACCTGCCAGCCCTACTGGCTACTGGGTTGGGTTCCAGATCCTTGCTGGCATCGGCTCCGGCGCCGGCCTCCAACTGGTTCGTCTCCCTTTTCCCCTGGCCAAGTACCATAAATGAACGAATAGTTTGCTAATCTGTACCCTCTGTTTACGCCTGTCTAGGCCATTATAGCTGTGCAGGCCGCCATGGGTGACGCAGAACTCTCGTCTGGGGTTGCTTTCATCATCTTCACCCAGGCTCTGGGCCCGACCATCACGCTGACCCTCTTCAACATCATATTCCTCACGAGCCTGCAATCACAGATCATCCAGCACGCGCCGCAGGTCGACCCCGCCATCGTCGTTGGGGCCGGCGCCACCGGGTTTCGCTCCGTTGTCCCGCCGGCCGACCTCCCGGCCGTGCTAGTTGCGTACGCGAACAGCCTCAACCACGTCTTCTACCTGGCGGCGGCGCTGGCGGCCGCGTGTGGAATATTCCTCTGGGGAATGGGCTGGCATGATCTACGCCAAAAGAACGGGGATGAACAGGGGAAGTCCAAGATTGGCGACCCAGATGCTGGTCAGTCGACGGATGACAAAGGGGTTGTTGCGACGACCACTTGAGGTTTCGAATATTTTCACCAGCCCCAGCGGTCTGTTTCGGTCCAAAAGCACTGCATTCAGTGGGATGACGGGGTTATGATGGGGCCCGACTAACTTGGATATTTTATTGTAATATAGATGTATAGAGTATTCAGTACTGGGTGCGGCATTGACATTAAACATAATAGGAATGTCTTCGAGCAAACGATAAGTGAACCATGCATGCGTGGTCATCACTGTCGGGGACCTCTTATCAAATGCGGGGTCGGCATCTTGGAGGACCTCTTTGGAAGTGTGTATTGCTTTCGGAGTCAACTTGCCAAGATCTGGAGAAAATGGAAAGAGTGACATACTTGCAAGTAATTGGATAGAAATGAACACAGACGGAGACAAGTTGCCGGCATCCCGCTTCGCTTCTGCATTGCGTCTTTATCTCATAATGGATCGTCTCCAGATCAACATGAATGTCCGACGGCAGTGTGCGTCAAACGTATCACGTTGTCCGGGCTGGCTACTAATCACCTCCTACGTTTTCCTTCTTCTGACAACCATCCCGTCTATCATCATATCACCGTGCATGGGTACACAGTCTCGGCCGAGGGAGACGCATGTCTTGGATACGACGCTGCACGGGACTGCGTTGCGGCCCAAGGCTGTTGTGCGACAGCTGATTCGTCCAATGGATGTGGGATGTCAAACCATTCGCTCGGTTACTCAGCGTACTGCATGGCGGAAAAACCAGGGAAGTTGTCTGCGCATGCATCACGGATCTGCATTAGTGACGGTATATAGGCGTATAAAGAGGAGGAGCCGCACGAGACGGCACGGTTCTGGTCTTCTGGCGGTCTTCAACTTGATTAATATGACCAAGTATTCCTGCAAGAAGGCGTACTTGTGCGAACTACCAGAGAACCACCAATACCAGTGGATTTCGACCAAATGGCGCTACATATTAGCGATATTGTACAAACCTCCGGGTCTGGAATATTGCTAGGGTCTGCCGCACTGTTTCTTTTCCTGGGCATTGCAGCTACGGCCTGGCGCGCCATCTACAGCCTCTACTTCCACCCTCTCCGAAACTTCCCGGGACCATGGTACACGGCCTGCACATCGCTGCCACTCGGCATAGCCGGCTTGTCCCGATCTGAGCCCGAGTGGCTCTGGAGTCTGGTGAAGAGGTATGGCAGTAAGTGAGAATAACCGATATCTGTTCATTGACTAGGCAAATATTGAAACATAGCTATTAGCAGAGGACGGCGTCCCAATACGCATCACCCCCGACCTGCTCCTCTTTTACAAAGCCAGCCATCTCCGCGACATCTACTGGGACCCCGTGTGCAACACCAAGGGCGGTATATACCAGCACGAAGCCATCGGGCCCAAGTCCCTCTTCACTACCATCAGCACAGACGATCACCGGAAGCTGCGCAAGGCCCTCGGGGGCTCCTTCTGGTCCGTGGGAACCCTGAAGAAGACATGGGAGGGCAAAATTGACGACCTCATCGTGAACTGGACCGCCAACCGGAGGCGCGATGAAGAGAGCGGTAAGGCCATCATTCTGAGCAACAAAACCTCGTAAGTCGCATTGAAATTTTGTCGATCAGAAATGGGATGTCATGCTAATAGTAATCCTCAATGTGATTGTCGGATCAACAGTGAGTTCGCTGCCGACGTCATGACGACGTTCCTCTTTACCACACCCTGGGGCTTCGTCAAGAATGACCGAGACGAGCGAGGCATGCTGCACGCCTGGCGCTACGGCATGGGCCTCTTCGGCTTGGCCGTGCGCTGGCGATTCATGCGCGAGGTGATCCTCAGCTCCAAGCTTAGGGATTATCTGCTCCCCAAGCTGTCCGACGACCAGGGCAACGGGTGGTTGATGGCCCAGAGCGCGCGCGAGATCTCGGGGCGCCATGACCTACTACAGAGACAGGAGAAAGGAGAAGCAACCTTAGCAAGCGGCACGCCTCCAGTTTTCAAAGATGCTCTACAACATGCCATCGACGCACGCATCGACGACGAGCCGCTCAGCGACATGCAGAAGCTCGCGAACATGACGCTCCTCATCCAGGCCGGCGCCGACACGACGGGGACGGGGCTGGGCGCCACCCTGCGCTTCATCCTGAAGTATCCCGAAGTGCTCGCCAAGGTGCGGGCGGAGCTGTCCGCCGCGGACGCCAAAGGCCTCCTAAGCCACCCGGTGGTGCAGTACGACGAGACGAAGCGCCACCTGCCGTACCTCAGCGCCTGCATCCGGGAGAGCCTGCGCGTGCACCCGCCAATCCCGAACCTGTTCTCGCGCGTCACGCCTTCGCCCGAGGGCAAGACGATCGGCGGCCACCACATTCCCGCGGGGACTGAGATCCTCAGCCACGCCGTGGTGGTGCAGCGCGACGCCGACGCGTTCGGGTCGCGCCCGAACGAGTTCCGGCCCGAGCGCTGGCTCGAGAGCGAGGAGCGCACCGCCCGCATGGACGCGTACATGTACACGTTCGGCATGGGCCTGCGCGGGTGCCTGGGCAAGGAGCTGGCCCTGATGGAGCTGCACAAGCTCGTGCCCGAGGTGCTGCGGCGCTTCGAGGTCCAGGTGCTCGAGGAGGGCCGGTACTGTGCCTGTGGAGGTATTGCCTATCTGCAGCCGGGCTTGCTTGTCAAATTGACCTCGCAACGGTAGGAAGGTCCTTACAATGTTGAGATCTCGGGTAGTGTGATATGGGTGCGGTTTCTGGTATGTCTGTTAACTGGAGGGGGATAGGCCAGTCTGTCAGCCGGGATGTGATTTCTTTTTTTGTGCCTCAGTCGCCATGGGATGGGAAAGGGGGTTCATTCCTGGTGTCTCATCCCTGAGGGTGCGAAACCCTTCCAAGTCGACCCGTGTCAGATGGGGAACCCGCTCCCCGGCCAGTAACTTGGGTAAGCGTTTGGTTAAGATCTTGGTCTTTCGGAAGCAAATAGCGTGGCACTCATCTATCCTTCTTCCAGGCGGTCCAAGCGCGTGATATGTGAGACGATCGATCTCCAGGAATCTCCCATTGTATTCAAAGGTCAGACACAATGTTCACTTGCCAGCCGGGTAAAATGTGATACTCAGCTTGATGACCATGCGAGTAGTAAGTGGACGGGCACTGTCTGGAAACTTTGTAATTACTGATCATTCCACTCTACATGATCTGCTTGCCTGCTTATCTTGTACAAGGTAGCTTTGTCACGCCCTCCTCTCGACCTCCACAGCGCCCACCCGCGCCGCCTCCACCTTTTCCTCGGGAAGCCGGTCCACCAACCCTACCTGAGCCGCCATGTCAAAGAGCCGGGCCTTCTCCTCATGGGCCGCCGTATCGCCAAACACGACGTCCATGTCCTCGAGGCTCTTGCCGCGCGTCTCGGGGATGAAGAAGTAGGTAAACGCGAGCGCGAGCAGCGCGAACGCCGCGAAGAAGATGTAGGTGCCCCAGCCGATGCGGTCGAGCATGTCGGGCGTCACGAGCCCGATGATGAAGTTGCACATCCACGTCGTGCTCGTCGTGACGGCCATGGCTTTTGAACGGTTGCCCAGGTTGAAGATCTCGGACGGCAGGACCCAGCCGATGGGCGCGAACGAGTACGAGAAGTTGACGTCGTAGATGTAGATGAAGGCGACGCCGACCCAGCCCGCGGCCGGATGCGACGGCAGCGTGGCGCCGTACCCGCCCAGGATCCCGCCCACGATGACGAGCGAGATGCAGGTGCCCGCAGCGCCGCACATGAGCAAGGGGCGCCGCCCCACTTTGTCGATGAGGAAGAGGGCCGGCAACGTCGAGAGTGTGTTAACGATGCCGTAGACGCCCGTCGCGAGCAGGCCGGTCGTGCCGCCGCTAAGGCCGAGCTGCGAGAAGATCTGGGGCGCGTAGTAGATGATGGCGTTGCAGCCGATGAACCTAGCGGGCCCGGTGTTAGAGGGACGGTGGTGGTAGGCGGAAGGGGATGGGTATAACCAGTGTATGTAGGTAAAAAGGGGTCAACAACTTACTGCTGGAAGAACATGATGCAGCACCCGATAGCCAGTCTTTTGAAGGAAGGCCAGGAGGAGACAAGATGGGCATACTGAGCCAGGTACAGCGAGACACCGCTCTTACCGGGATACCGGTCGCGGTCGATGGATTCATCAAACATGACCTCGGACTTGATGGAGAGATACTCGTGGCGCAGCCACTCGGTGTCCGGATGGCAGCGGCGCAGCTGGGCCAGGGCCGAAAGGGCCTTGTCCTCTTGATGGCGCATCAGGAAGTAGCGGGGTGACTCCGGGAAGAACAGCATGCCGATGCCCAGCACCAAAGCGGGGATGATCTGCACGGCAAAGGGAATCCGCCACGCCGCTTGCGTCTGACCAGTGCAGCCATCGGGTCCGACGTCCTTGATGGGGTTGAAGGTGCGCTTCTCAGGTGTGCCGCCCGAGTAGGGAATGTCCGGAGCGCAGCGGTGACCGCCGATATACTGTGTGCCGTATTCGAGCCAGTAGCTGACAAGGATTCCCAGAGTGATACTCAGTTGCTGCAGAACTACAAGGGTGCCGCGAATCGTCGGCGTGGAGACTTCGGCTATAGACATGGCAGTATATAAGTAAGACTGCAGAACCGGTTGCGTAACTCGTTTCGAAATTCCCCCAAGAAGAACTTACACATATACTGCGGCACGACCATAGTAAGCATGCCCACCGAGAAGCCCGCCACAGCGCGACCCGCAAAGATGGTCTCGATGTTGGCGCCGCCAGCCTGTAGGGCCGCGCCCAGGGTGAAGATCACGACGGCCAGGAGCATGCTGCCCTTGCGGCCGAGGTTGTCCGAGATGAGCCCGTTGACGAGCGAGCCGAGCCAGGCGAGCAGCAGCAGCGTCGACACGAACCAGCCCTTGTAGCTGGCGTCGAGGTAGACGCGGGGGAACTGAGCGGCGAAGTTCTCCATGGTCAGGACGCCGCTGACGACGCCCTGGTCGTAGCCGAACAGGAAACCTCCCAGGGACGCGAACTGATTTGCGTGGCGTTGTTAGAATGGCTAAAACTATTGGTGTGTTTATAGGTGTGCTTACTGCTGAAAGACCCAAGATATATGGATTCGCCCGTAATTGACGCCAGACGCCCTTGTCCTGGTCGGACGGCACATTCACATCGGTGGCCATGATTGGTGTACTTACTGCTCAATGACGAGGAAGTTGGAGGCTCTGGGTAATTGTGGAAAGTCTGGACCGGCGAATCTTGTAACCTGAAATTTTGGAAAAGGGGTGCGGGGAGGTGATTTATGTATGCGCGCTATTGGATAATGACTTTCCCGATCACCCCATGGGGAAGCATCGTGACCCGTTTGAACATCAGGTGTTGGGCCGGGGAAAAGTGGAAGCCCCTCAGACGATTGCGGAGCCTGGAGGAGTCTTGCGGAGTCGTGATGCGGAGCAGATGGCCGCACCGCTGTCGTCCGAGCCAATGGCGATTCGCCATGGCAATCTGCTTTCGGGGGCGCCAAGCCCACCGCATCAAAATCGGCATGCGGGAAACCGGGACACCGCCTAAAGCAAGGATGGAGCGCCAGCAAAGTTCCATAAGTTCCACGCCATGCAACACCACCTATGTCACATGTAGGTTCGTCATAGCGGCCAACAACAACACCGGCCCGGCTGGCTCTGACCACCGGCCGTCGTCGGCGGGCTCCTGTTGTCCGTACACCTCTGCGCGACAGCCTTCCGAGGCTTAGACTTAGAAAACAGCCAACTAACTATAACGATTGCCAGCACTGACTACCGCTACACCGGCTCAGGTCACACAGCAATATCCAGTGGGCACTAATCATGGCCGAATCAACGACAATGGATTTGGACAAGAACGTCGCCGCCTTGCAATGCCGGGTAGAGAGCCTCCTGGAGCGGCAGAGGTCGAATGCGAGCGGGAGAATACTCGTGGCTCTTGCGGGCGTACCAGGGTCGGGTAAAACGACCGTATCATCAGCATTGCTGCTGTCTCTATCTAAAAGGGGTATGAGTAAACAAGACGTCGTGGTTGTTCCTATGGTATGTGTGTGGATTGACTATTTGACCGAAAAACGGGAGCTTCCTCATTTCCCCTTTTGTCTTCTCCTTGGTCTCCCCCTTGTTGATTGTTCGAGGAGCTAAGATTGGAACCAGGACGGCTTCCATTACACCAAAGCCACTTTGGCTGGATTCAGCAACCCAGACATGGCCTTCCGGAGGCGCGGTGCTCCCTTTACATTTGATGCTGACGGCTTGTTGGACCTGATGAGGGCTCTCAAGACTGGGCCACTCACGGGGCCAGACTCGGAAGAGCATGTGTTCACTGCGCCAAGTTTCGACCACGCAGTGCAGGATCCCGTTCCAGACGACATCCGCATCTCTTCTCGGAGCAAGATTGTCATTATCGAGGGAAACTACACACTGCTCAACGAGCACCCGTGGAATAAAATGGCGGAGCTTGTCGATGAAAAGTGAGTCTCTCAGTGGTCTAGCCATCATTTAATCAACCGGAGAAATTGTTTGACAAGTAGCATAGATGGTTCGTCGACGTGCCGCCAGAAGTAGCCAAGGAACGCCTTGTTCTGCGGCACCTCGCCGCGGGTATCGAGACGTCGCGTGAGGCAGCCGCCCACCGGGCCGAGGAAAACGATCTGCCCAACGGTCAACTGATCAGATCCAAGCTCCTAGCCCCTGATGTCCGGGTCATAAACTAAGCCTGGTTTCAGGAGTTGGTACGATGGCAAAGAGTTTTATAGGTTCGGGTCGGGGTCCGGCCAATTGAACGAGTTGAGCAGATCCGCCGACTCAGTAGTCCAGAGCGAAAAGTCCATCGTGGTAGGGTCAAATTGGTTCATGGACTCGAACGGCATCATCATGTTGTCGGGCTCAAGAGGCAGGAGATGGTCAAGGATGTCGGCGCAGCGATTGGCCAACGGGTTATCAGCGAGGAGTCGGCGTAAGACGTCTCGGACTAAGTCGATATCACTTTGCCACTTGGGGAGTTCGGGTGATTCCTTGTCACCCAGGATAGCCAGCGCGATGACGAGCGAGGCGTGGAATATAAAATAGCTGGAGCAGTGTCAGTGTTTGAAATCCCGGGCAAGGGTATCAATAATTGGTCCGCAAGGTCGGCAGGAAAACTTACACCGAATACCAACTCACGAGCCTGGTGTGCATGCATTCATTCAGATACTGGTGTATCGAGACTACTGTAGAATGGGCCGCATCGACGCCAATGTCGCGGCACAGGTTGTCTTGGTTGTTGGGCGCATAGGTAGAAGCGGGCCCTTGGTGACGTTCAATCGCGCGCTTCAAGACGATCTGGCGGAAAAGGATAATCTTCAGGTTCCAGAACCGCCACCACAGTCGCGGCTTGGCAAACAAGTACCACTCTTCCCGGCAAGGCACATCTCGGTCGAGTTGGAAATACGGCGGCAGAGTTTTGGACCAGACATCCAGGGTGGTATTGTGTATGAGAGCCTCCTCGACCGAGACGCCTGTAGAAAGTAGTAGGCGGTTGGAAATGTGATTTGAGTGTAGATGGAAGTCGCTCTGAGCCTTGATGCCCGAGTAGATGGTGGGCAACTCGGACTCGTTAGGCAGTTCGGTGGTTCTCGGAGTCAGCAGCTTCTAGACATTAGCGATCATCCATGACAAAAGGAGGATGTCTCGGAAACCTACATCATCAGTGATATTGAGTACAGGCTTGGCATCCATGGACTCGCGTCCGGGGAGAAGGATTGGTCGGCCAAATGTGGTCGCGGCGCCTGAGTCCATCAGGTACAAGCCCCACCAGACACGCCGGCGCATCTCTCGTTGGAGCAAGGTGATTTTCCAATTGGGCAATTCGCGGTGCAAGCCCAGGCTTAGAGCCATGCGATTAGCCAGGCCAAGGAAATTCGATCCAGTGTTTGGCTTGTTGCGTTTCTGGCTCAGGTTACTCAACAGCACGAGGGATTGGACCAGGGTCAGGTTTGCGCTCTCAAACAACGACCCGTCTTCGCCGAACGCGAGGGCCTGGTGATATAAATCATCATGGAGGCCGTCCTGGTCGTGATCGAGACACCAGGCGCCGAGGGCCAAGACAGTGCACTGGAGCATCTGCCAGGAGCGTTGGGGCGGGCGGGGGATGATGTCGTGATACTGCGCTCGGAAAGTGGCTTCATGAATAAATGGATACGACAGGTGGTAGACAGAGAAGTAGGACTCCATGAGCCTCGTCATGACTTGAGCCGATGCTAGCGATTGCGAAAGTCGCGACGAGGCGAGCCCGTGGTCGGAAAGTCCGGGCGACTCGGGCAACATCAAAGCAGGGTTGCCCATCCAGAAGAGCAGGGAGCGCAAGAAGAAGACGCCAGCCGTCGAGCCTGTATGAAATTAGAATTGTTTCAGACGTCGTTGACAAGGAACGAGATGGCCGGGAAGGGATGGCCCGACTTACCCAGGTACCCAGCTCCTTTAGGCTCGACAGAAAGTGCGGCCATGCCATCGGCGATGTCGTTGGCGTCTTCTTGCCAATCGAAGCCGTCTGCCTCATCGGGCACGGCTTCGGAGATCTTGGCGGCACCATCATCTGGTGCAGGAGTAGAAGTGGTTGGGGCAAAAGGGGTCTGGGCTGCGGAAGGCGACTGGGCCGAGGTCGAGGGGCTCGCGGATGCAGTGGGGAGCGAGGCCAGAGCCTCGTCAATGTTGAGGTCCGGCAGTCTTTGGGCAACAAGGGCCTCGAGCTTATGCAAACGACGCTCTACACTGGTGAGGTATCTTGAATGGTGGGTATGTCATGTCAGAAGTGGGCGGGCTTGGAGCGTGACATTTGCATGTGGACAGCGGCTCAACTTACACGCGCGTCAGTGGAGAGCGGAGGATGCGGCCGCTATAATGGCATGCCCTCCGGGTTTGGAGGCAAGCGGCGCAGGTCGGTCGCTCTCGCGAACACTAGTGATTCGCAACCATTATAAGCCTCGAAATCAATTGGTGGATTGTGAAAAAAGCCATCTTTACCTTGAGTTTCTTTGCGCGGCATGTATCGCACTGTGGGAATTGGTCGTCAGTACCCAGGTATAGTGAGGGCCTAGAGACATGAGATGAAAATCAGGGACTGACGGCCAAGGGGTTTAAGGGTAGTGGGGTAGTTGCTGCAGCGTCCATCTTGGTCTAGGACTTGGTCTTGAATCAGCGCCACTCGATCGGAATCGGGATATTCCAAGTTGGCTGAATGAAATGGTGATCCTAGGCATCTAGACAGGAAATGCGCCTGTGCCTGTGCCTGTGCCCATGAGAGGCTATCGGGTTTGGTGTAGGTAGTACTGTAGTCGGAGTCGTAGACCCTGATTTCAATCTGACCAGCTGAGGTTCAGAAAAAGGCAGGCACTAATCACCCTAAAAGCTTCCTGCAGATGCCCACTCACGTGACCTTCCTCCCAATTGACAAGAGCCATGGCTGATAACAAGCTCATGTCGCATCTCACATCCCGCATGTCGCATATCGCATGTCGCATGTCGCAATGTCATCTTATCTCAGCTTCGATAATCCATGAATAACTACTGCGTAGTCCAAGTACAAGCTATATAGTATCAACAATAACGCGGGGCGCTCCTCTCGTCTGGGTCAGAGCCTCAATTCCCTTGAGCGGCCAGTTCAGGAATGATCCAGCATCCAGGGAGGCCATTCACAATCGATACCAAAGCAGGTTGGGCCACGAGGAACCACGGGTCATTGAATGCTGAGCTAAAATGCCGCCTGCGATACCTATGTAATGAACACCAAGCCTGCTTCAGGCGCAAGGCATCCAAAGTCATAGTCATACGTTCGTGTCGTACGACCTTCCCTATGTCTAAGAATATGCACAAGCTGCAAGATCTTGGGGCATGGCGCGGCGGCGTAATGGGTCAACATCACTAGCTAAACACATAGATCATTTAACAACTACCCGATCTATATAAAGCATTCGTTTTATCGATATGCTGACTTGAGAGCTATCTCATTCGAGAAATAGCAAGCGGGGCGGGATTTGTCTTTTCCACGAAGCTAATATCATCGGTTTATATGAGATGCAAGTGATACATATCTACAGGCAGACATGTTTAATGATGCTTCAAAAGGCTCATCCGAGGTGATTGCCAATTGGCTTTGGTTGTGGGCAACCTTGTTCAAGCCGCAACCAACTTCACCGTATTACTCAACTTGCCCCAGTTTTGTCAGTCCGCAGCTTCAACACTAGAAATTACCTATACTTCCACGGTCTTGGTAGCGGGTGCCTCCACAGCCTTATTCTCAGCTGTCCCCGCAGCCTTAGGCTCGTCATTGTACCCCTTGCGCTCGACAATGGCCTGGATCTCGGCTGTGAGACGAGACTCGCCCTTGCGCGTCTTCCAGGGGGCAGGTCCGTCCTTGGCGAACATTAGTTCGACCTCTTCCAGTGTCTTGCCGCAAGTCTCAGGGTAGAAGACGAAGAACCTGGTTTGGGTGCATATCAAGTCAGCGTTTGATAGGACAATACTTTCCAGAGTGGGCGAGAGGAAAAGATAACGTGAACGGAAGAGTTTGGCTCAACTTACCATCCAGCTGCAGCTATGCAAAGAACGCCAAAGACGATGAAGATCCGCCATTGGATGTTGGCAAAGGCCGGGGGCAGGAACATGCCCAGGGCGAAGTTGAAGACCCAGTTGGAGAGGGCGGCCATGGACATGCCGGTGGCGCGGGTGCCCAGGGACCAGACCTCGGCGGCGTAGATCCAGCAGCCGGGGGCCAGGGTGAGGGCGTAGACGACGATGAGCAGGTACGAGAAGGTGATGACGGTGTTGGCGGCGTTGCCTGACGTCACCTTGAAGACGACGTTGGGGTTGCCGCCGATGCCCTCAGGCACGGGCACGTAGTTGGCGGCCATGGCGCCGCCCACGGCGAAGTGGCAGATGCCCATGCCAATGGCCCCGTAGATGAGCAGCGGGCGCCGGCCCGTCTTGTCGATGAAGAGCCACATGACGCCCGTGAAGATGATGAAGACGGCGTACTGCACGCCCGATGTGATCATGGCGACGTCGCCCGTCAGGCCCGCCATGCTGGCAATGTAGGTCAGGTAGTACACAATCGTGTTGGCGCCAGCGAGTTGCTACAACAGAGATAAAGGGGTTAGCATGTTAGAGGCCAAGCGAAAACATAGAAAAAGAGAAACGGGTTCGCATACCTGCCAGGCCTGGACCGATAATCCGGCCATGGTCCGCTTCCACATGCCGTTGCGATAGAACTTAGTCAGACCGGGGCCGGCCTCGCGCTCGGCCTGCAGCGTGGTCTCGATTTCCTCGAACTCGGCAATGACGAGGGGGTCGCTGATGTTGCCCTGGGCCTGGATGCGGGCCAGGACCTCGATAGCCTCCTCGCGGCGGCCGACCTTGGCCAGCCAGCGCGGGGAACGGGGCAGGAAGGGCAACCCAATCATGAGCAGGACGCAAGGGATGAACTGGGTGCCCCATGCGGTGCGGAACGAGGCCGGGCCAGGTATCTTGGAGCAGGCGTAGCCGATGAAGTACATGATTAGGATGCCGAACTCGATGGCGAGCTGCTGGATGATGACGATGGAGCCGCGCTTCTCGGCCTTGGCGATCTCGGCCAGGTAGACGGGCACCTGGGCCGAGGTGATGCCGACAGTGAAACCGTTGATGACACGGCCCACGATCAGTGTGCCCGCGTTATGGCAGGCCACCTGCACAGCGGTGCCGATGAGCCAGAATAGGCAGGCGAACATGACTGAGTCGCGCCGCCCGATCTTGTCCGAGATGGGCCCCGCGACGGCGGAACCCAGGACAGAGCCGGCGGCCAGGGCCGATCCGATAGCGCCTTGGAGGGCCCCGGCCGGCTTGTTGAAATAATCGAGGTACTGGTCTGTGATAACAATGGCGGACATGGACGAGATGTCGAAGCCAAAGCTAGAGGCAATCTAGTGTCAACCACTTTGGTCTATGGCTCGCCTGCCCATGGGTACGGTGGCGATAGGCGACTGCGAAAGAAAAGAGGAAAGGAAAGGAACCCTTTGTGTCACTTACAGCATGCCTCCCAGTGTGGCAATGATAGCCACAAAGTGGATGTTATAGATCTTGGGGAAGCTAGGAAGCTTCATCTTGGCGGTGTCTTTGCCTCACAGGCACTCACTCAGATGCAGTAAGGAGAGGCAAGTATTGGGGATACCACTCTCTGTGGCCCTGCGTTTGATAGGGGAGCACACTCGACGAAGAGGAAGAAACAAAGAGAAAAGAGGGCAAAAGTAACAGTAACACTGATACCAGAAAGTGGGAATTACCTCTTAATTTATTCTCAGCTCGGCGTGCATTCTCATTCCTATTCGCGGTCCATCTCACCTCTGCAGCCAAGGGGTAGTAGTCATGTAACTTCGCATTTGATTGATGGAGATGGTGTCTTGGTGTACCATCACCCAGGGATGCCTCACTTGGCAAGAGCCGAGACTGGCGGCAGTCGACGCCATTCGGTCGACGACGCCATGGCCTGCTGACGCTGAGGGAAGCAAATGCCAATGGCTCTTTTCCTCGCGCCCAGTCCTCCGGGTGAAGTCGTCCCTGGTCACTACCATGCGCCAACTACCACCCACTGCTTACTTACAGCGACCCCAGGGTCAGGATCCGGGGAACGAAATGACTGTGGAGGTCTGCAATCAGCAATGAAACCGTCGACGGCCAATCTGAAGCTGGCAAATCATGTCGTCTAATGGCTTGGAAGGGCTCGGCTCTGCGGGGCATACGGGGATTTGATAGGTGCGTTTATATAAGAGAATCGGCAAAATCTCGATTTGGTCTAGCCGTCCAACGTCCCCCAAAGCGCTATTCCATTTTATTCCTGGGGTATAAGCGGATCGTATCCCGGCCCACGACGTGAAGACCAAGGAGAGGCCGGATGGCCGGGAGACCGAGCTGGAAATCAACATAAGAGATGGGACGATCAGGCGCATCGATAATTGACCTCCCTCTTTGTGGGAAGAGCTTGTACTTTGTTGACGCCGGGAACGATGTTGAAATATTGGATGGAGAGCCATCGTGTCGAGTTGACCGACCGGGCGGAATAAAGGTTAAATAACGACGACGATTTCATCCATGGATGGCAGATCCTACCTCAGCTTTATGTCAACGTGGTGAATGGCTCAGGATTGCAGGGGTTGTTCCCTAAGACCTAAGATGGATTTCGCTTGGCCGGCTGCCGACATATATTATGGGCTGCCGGGTTGCTCTGCTCTGTCTGGTGCTCTGGTACAGGTGCTCTCTGCTGTGCTTACCTACATGTAGCTCCAACCTTAATCGGATGACAAGAGGCGACCAACCACGGTCTTGGGTCGTTGGGGGCATGGACAGGCAGTGACCTAGTATGCTAATATAGATAGTAGATTACCCCTCTACTTATTGAAAACATACCTAATGTTGGTAGGCATCTTTACGGATCAATATGTCCAAGTCAAGTCCAATGAGAGCTATTCTCTACAGATTACGATATATAACATGACAGGTCTTGGGAGAACATGGACTGCATCATTACTGAGGTTTGCACTTCACGTGACTACATGCATCTACCAAAGGCCTTGGTGAGTGAAGCTTTGTGGCCGGCCGCCCACGGTGCACTTGTCTAATATGGACGAGTCATAGATGAAAGAGTAGAAAGAGGGTAAATCCATCATGTTTTTTTTCTTTTTCCTTTTTCTTTTTTTTTCTTTTGCTGCATGTCTTTGTTGTTCTTCAAGGTCAGCCCGCAACGAGACCGGACGGCAAGACTGCAAGTGCAAGACATTGGTTGGTTGGTTGGTTGGTTGGCTGGTTGGATTGGAGGCCGGGACAGGCTGACAAGGACAGGGACAGGCGCGCGCGGGGCACCACAAGCCAAAAGCCAGTCTACTAGGGTCGATCAATTGCGCTGCATCGAGTGCGATTTCGGTTTCGACTTTGATTTCCATCAACCAATACCTCCCGTGCATTCCAATTCTCCCTGTCCTCTCTTTCTTCTTTAGTCGTATTAGGTATTATTTATCTGGTATTTGATGCCTACTTGCATTTAATTCTTTCTACGCCACCCAAGCTATCGTTACATCGGTTTCCTCCGCGTCATCGCTGCCAGCCAAGGGTTCGCATGTCCAATGTTTGGCTGACGTCTTCCAACATGTAACAGTGGCCAGCGCTGGTGGACCCTTGGTTACTGTTTGTTACCTTATCCATTAATGCTCTCAACCTTGAAATGTCAAATATTCCATTGCGAAAGCATATGCGCCACCAAAGGCCTACCACCAAAACCCGCCTTTTCCTTACCTCTTGACCTGCCTTTGACTTTTTGGTAGGTGAGAGCCTCACAATAAGAGAACCAGGTCGCCCAAGATGCAGTCGGGTCGCTCACAGCAGCGGGCGCCTGGCAGCTTTTCGCCTCTACCCAACAGCTTTTCCTCCTCCGCTGCCGTCGCTGCTGCTGCGGCATCGGGGAGAGATCGAGACCGAGAACGAGAACAAGACAGACGACCGCCTTCCTCTGGACGACCACCCTCCTCATCGTCCCAACGCAACCCAATCCAGCCAGCTTCGTCTTCCAGTCGACCCCAGATCCGACGCATCGACACCTCCTCGAGCGACGATACTACGGCGACCTCGTCTACTACATATTTCAATATACCTAATAAAGTACGCAGTCCACAGACCCCCGTCGGCGTCACGAGCCCTTCGTTTCCCGGCTTCACAGCCCACCCCAACGGCAGCGCCTCTAGTCTACAAAGCCCCCAGAACTTCTCTCGCCCCAACCGAGACGGTCTTCCTCCTAGTGTACGCAATGCCTCACCTCTGACCCTGCCGACGGGCCGGATTGGTCACCATTCCCGGAAGCATTCCCAGACCCAGGGCCTCTTCGATTCCACCTTGCCCTCCACCAGTTCCTCTAACCTCGCCCAGATCACCACCATGTCCCAAGGAAACATTCCACCCGCTCCCGCGTCGGCCGGCTTGTCCGCCAGTCAAATAGCCGCACAGGCAGCCATGCAGCACCAGGGTCTGCAGGCACACCAGACACACAGTCGCAATCGATCGCAAACCGTCCCCTTCCAAGGCAGCGCCGACAACCACGAGCCCACCAAGCGACAAGTCTCCAGGTCCAATGGTCCAACCGCCATCTCAGGAGGGCCACTCAGCCCGCCCGTCCTCAGCCTCACCGAAGCAAGCGTGCCCCGAGATCCCGCCTTCAACTCTTCCCATGCTGCCGCCGACGCTAGATATCACAATGGCTTGTTGGGAAACCAGGCCGCCACTACAGCTGCCAACGTCGTTTTCCCCAGGAGCTCGCCACAGACCTCACCAGGCTTGCCCTCGGACGAGTACCGCCCGACCGCCTTTCCCCCGCCGCTTACGATGCCCGAGAAGCCGCTCAAGTCGGAAAAGTCTAAAGTCAAGCTCTTTTCGCGACCCAAGAAGATCGATACCAAGGGCGAACCGGGCGTCAAGCCTCTGCCGAGTCCCAGCAAGATTGGGTCGGCGCTTGCCTCTCTACAACGTGCCAACTACAGCACGACCAGTCTCGCCGAGACCCAGTCTCTCTACAGTCTAAATAATTCGTCTGCGGCCACGATCCGCCCCCTCGACGCACCCCCCGAAAAGGAGGGCACCGGCAAAGAGAAGGAAAAGGAGAAGAAACACCATTTCCTGTCGCGATCCAAGCACAAATTGTCAGCCAAAGACGACTATCACCTGCCCCTGTCGTCGGCGGCCAGCAATTCGCGCCCCGTCGATCCCAACGCACCGTCCAGTCTCTACAACTTCAACGTTCCGCCAAGCCCCGGCCCAAACACGTCAAGTTTCGGAAAGTCGGTGTCAGGGCTCGACCTCCGACACGGCGGCCGGGCCCTGCGCGAGAAGCGAAAAGAAGAAAAGCAGCAGCTCGGCATGGCCCACGACAACGAGTCCGTCTTCACCTTGACCAACAACAACCCTACATCCACCACGTCCGAATGGGCGGGTCCCTCAAGCCTTGGCACCAACATATCCCTGACCCAATCCAACCTCAACTTCTTCGATCCTGTCGACAGCTCCAAGTACGGCCTCAACAGCATGACTCTCGACGACGCCTGGCCCTACCTCAAGGCCAAACTCCTCGCCATCTTCGAGGGCGAGGATCTGCGCCTGCCCATCGAAGACTTCAATCGCGTCGTCACCATGCACATTCAGTACGCCGTGCAACGTCGATCGGCCCACATCATCATTGAGGACGTCCGCGAATTGCTCTCGACCGGCTTCCTGTCGCTCGACTACACGCTGCGCAAGACGCCCGAAGATCGTCTGATTCCCGCCCTCGCCGAGATGTGGGTCTTCACCTTCACCTCCATTCTGCCCTACATGCAGGCCGTCTTCCTACCTCTCGACCTCGAGTTCTCGGGCAGCGGCCCCCTGATGACGGCCGACCAAGCACGCGACTTCTGGAGCACTGTTCTGCCCAACACGGCCAGTGAATCGACCTACCCCTCGCCAGCGAGCCAGAACCTTGACATCCGCCGTCTGGTTCTGTTGGCGTACCGCGACACCCTCATCCTCCCGCGATACGATAAATTGAAGATGATCTTCTCTCGACTATCTCTCGAACACCTGCCCTCCAGTCTTGCCAGCCTTGCTCTGGCCTCGCCACCGCCGCCGAGCGATGCCATCCTCAGCACCAGCCTACCCCGTGATATTGAGTTCCAACCACTGCAACAGCAGCAACAGCAGCAGCAGCAACAACAAGCCCAACGACCCGGTACTGCCATGAGTCTCGATCCGTCGTTAGCCTCGTACAACTCGTCATCCTCGACGCTCCTCAACAACAACAATAACGACAACAACAGCAACCCGTCGCGGTCGCGCGCCATCTCCAACGTGTCGTTCGGCAGCGGGTCCGAGGGCACGACGAGCCTCCTGCGCCCCTTCACGCCCGCCGCGATTAGCATTGGGCGCGACCGCAACAACTCGGGCAGCAACGCCAGCCTGCGCGAACGTGACCAGAACGTCGAGATCGGCGGAAAACAGGTGACGGACATGGTGGGCCGCATGCTGCAGTGTCTCAGCGTGCTGGCCAGCGTGCAGACGGCGGCGCTGGCACCCTTCGAGGCCAACAGTCAGTCGTCGTCAGCAGCGGGCGCGGCGGCGGCCAATGCGGCGGCGATAGCCGCAGCCGCCTCGGCCAGCTCCGGCGGCGACGAGGGGCGCAACATGGTGACGGAGCTCGGAAGGCTGCTCAAGCTGAACTGGCTCGGCCGCGGCCGCACCGGGCGCAACCGCCGTGGTATTGTCGGGGGCCGCGTCAAGAGGGAGGACAGCGCGTTCACGGGGGCCGGCTCGTCCATCCTCTCGGCGCGGAGCAGCCACAGCGGGCTCAGCGGGCTGGCGATCCAGCACCAGCAGTCGTCGCAGCAGCAGCCGCAGGTCCTACGGGAGGGTGTCGGTGCTGCCGGTTAGAAACCATGACAGCAGCTGTGCGCCAGCTTCCGGTTATTTTGTTTTTACCTTTTGGTCTCTTTTTTCTTATTTACGAGAAGGATGGACATGATGGGCTGGTCTCTTTTTTTTTTATCTTCTAAGGTTAGAAGGAGTACAAACATCACACGGTTTTGGGCGTTTTTGGAGTGGAATGGCCATGACATTTCAACTGGTATGGGACTCGATGACGAAAAAGTGCAGACAGAGATGCGTTGCATAGCGACCATCACTCGAAAGACATGAACAGCATGCCAACAAGGGACAACAGCGACAGGCAAACGACTCCAAACAGAAGCAGTTGGATGACTGGTTTCAATGACGTTGGGGGTTTTCTGTGTTTGACTCGATGGATTTAGGAGTTTCTATAGACGGGAAAATTGATACCCTTATGAAAGCCGATTTCATCTCTCAATCGTGACTACTAAATAGATGTTGACGAAGGCCGTTTTGAGGTTCGCCAAGTATGGTGACGATACTCAGGTATAGTGAAGATGCACTTATGTATTTATATAATTTGTAGTAACCCGAGACAGGCCCTGTTACTTTTCAAGACATGCACAAGCATGAAGACACGACGTGTTGGTTTCAAAGACATATAGTGATATAATATTTTGTATTCATTTATGGTATTTGCAATAGAGTGTAGACGACCTAGAGGTCATCGCACGATGTGAAGGCGAAATCGATGTCGCAGTGTCATGGAACCTATTAAAATCTTTTAAATGTTAGCCAGGTGGTCTGCAGAATAGCTGTGCCAACATTAAATAATCGTAATTTGATTATGTCCATCATACATCCAAGGTAAGGTCTTGCAACCGTCATCTGCTCTCTATAGGCTCGAAACTGGCGAGAGCTCGAGTGGAAACTGCGAATTAGGTGGAATATTGAATCATATGGACTCGGGGGAGTTGTGCAAAGTGCTAGTGAAGAAGAAAATGTTGGCTTACCATTTGTATCACAGGCTGGAGGCAGCGCAATGGCTACGAGGTTAGTGATTCTTGTGTTGTTGAAGATGGAAGAAAATAGTTGCTAGTCTTTTGAGATGGTCAGTTGGACTGTCAAAACGAAGGTAGGATGAATGTGTTGGGACAGGCAATCCTCCTCTGCGACCTTTGGCTGCCCGCAAAAAAAGCAAGCAAGCGCAAAGGCCGAGATTGAATCAGACAAAATATACTGGCAAGTAACAGGAGGCCGCTTGCGCGACGTACCCGGGTAATTGTAGCTTCGATCATGGTCGATTCAGCAGGAGAAAGAAGTTATGTTTCTTTGGTTGTCATCAGATAGAGGATGCCGGGGGAAGTGATGATGTGGTGATTGTGTAAGGAAGAGGGAAGAGTCTTACCATTTCAAGACGCGCCGCAGAGGATTTTGTTCGAGTCGTGTCATATCGAAAGACAGAAAGAGATCTGCCCGCTCGATCAACTCAGGTAATTGATCAATCAATCAATCAGTCGATCAGACAAACGAACTGACAAACAATCCATCTGCGGCAGTCAAGAGACCACAGCCCAGCCAGCTCCCGTTGGGATGCTGTGTGTGGTTGGCGAAGAAGAGAACTGCAGATGAGATCTTGGATGGGATCTGGTCGGCATTTTGTAGTTGCTCTTGGACGTCTGGCCCAGCAGAAAGCAGAAAAAAATTAAAGGTGGGGAGTTGGCGCAGAAAGCCTAGAGAAGTGGGATTAAGCGGGGCTCTGGTTTTTCCGGACGACGCGAAAGCGTGAAAACGTGACCGCCTGCCCAGAGCAGTTTAGACTCGGATCTTCCCGAGGTGCTCTTTCTCTTACACACTTACTTGACCTACTTACACTGTGATGGTTGACATCAACGTCGATGGGGCGGCTCACGCGTAGGAAGAAGCCTCTGGAACAACCAGGAACAGTTATACTGCGGAGACATATGTTCTTGAGAAATCAAAATAGGACATACCTATCCTGAAAACTCACAGCGCTGCGATCTTGGAGAACTGAGACTTGACTTTGGGTTTCAGTCCAGCAAGGCCACTCATTGTAAACCCATCGAGGCTGCTTTAGATTAATATTCTTGAAGCGGTGGAACCGGCCTGTCGGTAGGGTGATAGGCGGGTCGCCCGCCTTTATCGGCTGGTGCTAGACGCCTGCGCCCCCGATGTATTGGGACCGCTCCGTTTAGAATAGGTATAGGTGTAGAAGCGGGTTGAATATGGAGCCCGGCGGAAAGTTATAATGTATGAAGTACTCGGACCCGGCCGGCAAAAACTCTTGCCACGACCGGCCGTCCTTGTAGTAAACGCGCGCCTGCGACGCTATGTCGCGGCGGGAGTTTACTCTCCCTTGCCCAAGCTACTAAAGACGGATACTTCATATTCAGACTGATTAAATAATCGCGACTCAAACTTAGCTCGAAGAAGATGTGACTCGAGTATCCCACAGAAGAGCAAACTAGAGTAAATCCAAGGCACTTCTGACATTATATTTTCTGAATCCAGTTGATATACGTGATATCTGAAATTTACATTGGTCTCTAAGCCGTATCAATACGGGTTCGCGACACCCAAAACGGGTGGTCCTTTTATCAATCACCTCTGATAGAGAGTGACTATGCGCCCCGGAATATCATTGATACTATAACAGATAGATTCGAGCCCTAAGCCAACTTAAGCTTCTGGACCCCCGACGACAAACTTCCTATTTTGCCAACCCTCCACGAACTCGGGTTCCACCTCACCATGACCAACGACGTGCCACTTCCCACGCATATGTTCGCTCACGAACATGACGGTGATCACTTCGAGCTTCGCATAACGTGGAAAGGAGCCCTCGGTCCACTGTTGTTGCTCTCCAATCACGATACAAAAGCTGCCGGCGTGTGAGTCTCCCGGGTTTCTTCGGGCATCGGTCTGGGATTGCGGAGGAGGCGTCAACGACCAGTATTGGTCGCGGGTGGTTTTGATGACACATCTCGGGTCTCCTTGGTCTTGGGCCTTCTCCCACGAGTCTTAATCAACATCTGTCAGTGAAGCCTTTAACAGGGAATTGCTGTCAAAACGCAGGGATGGCTCTCGTAAGACTTACTTTGATCTGTGGGCCAAACTGGCGCTGCTGCAGCGGTGAACTCGAAATAACCCTTTTCATTCATCGAGCCCGTGAGGGCATTATCCAGGTACCATACGGGAAAGAAAATGTAATCCCCCGGCTTCTTGAGCCCCTCGGGCGTCTCGACATAGGTATTCCCATCGATGCTAACCCTGGGGAAGTATGGAAAAGTGCTCATCCGCGGATCGGGCTCGACGGAGAAAGACAAGCTCATCCAGTTGGCACGCCCCCCTTTGGCAAGCAGCGCGCGCGCGAGCTCCACTGTCGCGCGGTGAACGTCTTCGCTCCCGAACGAGGCGACATCCAGGGTGACTCCAAGCAGGCCCATGATGCTGAAGACCATGTCGACGGGCACCGAGGCCGAGCGCAGTATGGCCGAGTTCCAGATGGCGCTCTTGCTTTCCTCGCTGTTGGTCCGGTTTCTGCATCTCATCAGCGCGCTGATGGTCTGGGTATCCCTGCCGAACAAGTCCAGGCGCACCGTGGCAGGCAGGCCGGCGGTCGACCCGCCTCGCAAGCGCTTAAGCTGCATCTCGCCGAGGGCGGCGCCCATGAGAAGTGGCCCCAGGGGCGTCATCGCCGACGTCCCGGGCTCGACGTCCTGGAAGATGATCCCGAAGTACGTCTGGGGCGCGACGTCGGGGCCCCACGGCCACGCCAGCACGCACTCGACCCGCCGGGGCCCCACGGCCTCCTGCAGAGTCCAGGCGCGGTGGATCCAGGGTGTCTCGTCGGCGAGGCCGCCGAGCCGCCGCAGGCCGCCGGGGAACACGAGGCAGGTGCCGCAGCGGGCGTAGACGTCGTGCATGCGCCCGATCTGCCACGCCTTGTCGGCGCCGTCGTGCTGCATGATGCACACGCCGTCGAGCCAGAGCAAGCGGTGGCCCAGCTGCAGCGAGGCCCGGCACGCCGTCGCCAGCATGCGGAGCGCGATCGGGTCCGCCGCCAGGGCGCCCTCGACCGCGATCCACCCTTCCTTCTCCTCCGGCGGGTCGTCCGGGCCCGCGGGGAGAGGCGGGAGGCCCCGCCAGACGTAGGAGATGGCCGAGTACTGCTCGGCCGGGAGAGTGGCGAAGGATAGGAGGCGGAACGTGTTCTTGTGCACGAGGGCGCGGCAGTCGATGAAGCGAAAGCGCTGGCGCGTAAAATCCTTCTGTGAGAGCGGTGCTTTGACCAATTCCGCCAGGGACATTTCGACTTCTATTTGTGACGCCATGTTGTTCAGTATATGTTAAGACGATATAGGGCTTTTCGCTTTGCAGATGGGAACTTTGCGAGCAAAGCGACTAGAGATTCGTTCGTCTGGGTGACAACCCCTCAAAGGTCTCACGTTACTTGAATACACTGAGTCCTACCATAATCCATGTGTCGCATTTGGGGTTCTTTTCGGTAGTGGATCAAAAGGGCGGAGGATTCTTAATATCAGGTTAGACAAGTAAGACGCATACTCCGCCTTCCTTGGCTTGACTGGCAAGGGGGATGTAAGCAGGATCATGATAAGCAAATCGATATCTTGAAGGGCATAGGCCGTTCTCCAGCCTATAATCGCATTTATCATATATCACAGTCCATAACGTTAGCACCTGCAGGCGTCACATATCTTGAGCATTTAATAAACTGATCTAGGGCTAACATATTCTACCAAAACCTCCAAATTTATAGGCCAGAAACAATTCGAGAGGAGTTATGACCCAGTTGGATCTAACCATCCCTGCAGTATACTTGCCATCAGAGGCAATAGCAATGCAACGTTTCCCTAAGTGAAGAACGTTGGAGCTCAGTACAACTACTGTGTCAGAGCCGATGAGGTTCTCTCCAAGAATTGGGCTAGATATAAACTTGACTAAGCAATTTGACGCTTACTTCACTTTGATTCGGTTGGGCGTATGCCAGATCGAGACCGTCGGTTTGGCGGACTAATGACTAAAGAAGATTTGTCCGTCTCAGCTTTAGGATAAAGATGGGAAAGTACAATTGATGTATTTGATATCTCTCATTCTGTCGAATATGTAGGTATAAGCGTCCAATCCGAATGTGAATGGGGCACTATGTTGATAATTGTCTTCCAGTTGGGGTGTGTAACGGGATTGGATAGCTGGTGCCCTGCGCCTCATGTTGAACCGTGACAGGCTAAAAATAGACGGGTTGGCCCCGATTGGTGATTGGGCTTGTCCTTGACTATCAAGTCGGCACTGCAGCATTCTCTTCACCGAAATCTTCCAGTTCATGTCACCTGTTACCTCTCCAGGCTTTCAGATAGGAAAAAAAAGACCCTGATACTGCTGAGTTTTAATGCATTATATAAATAGCAGTCCCCAAGTTTCGAATTTAGGAGGGGAAGACAACATCGGCACCATCCACCCTTCCCAGTTCACGCGTCTTCTGAAACAGACTCTTGCTCGCCTCAGGCCAAGCACGAACCCCCCCGCGTGGAATCTCCCATTCTCGCGCATCCTGCCCTAACGAGTAATGCACGCTCGTTGATTTTTTCTTGATACTGTAGCACATTACGGCGTATTCAACTACAAAGCCAAACCACTGCCCGTCTGGTATAGTCTCTCCATCAAGAAAAGAGGCTAGCGAAGATCAAGCACAGGTGTCTGTCTTAGTGATCAGGTGGCTCTACTACCTAAATCGGCCGCTTCTTCCCGTTGGCCTGGACAGCTACAGTAGACACGGGCGAACAGCCAAAGCACCCAGTTCCCGGGGTGGCGCTCCGCTATTTGGCGCCTCGCTTGGGGATTTATGCGTGTACCGGACCTGTTGCACTTGCAGTACCTACTTGCATAGTGCCCGGCCACTGCCGCGCGCTCTGCCGATCCCATCATATCGCATCGCATCGCATGGAGTAAAAGCAGCCAGTCGCTATATCGTTCGATTGCGACTAAGTCACGAGTGGTCGCGAGAACAAAGCAGCGACTCCGATCGGCTACATAGTGAGAAATCTCGGGAAATTCAGGTTTCTGGGCTTGCAACATCGTGTTGTTTCCATGCCATGAGACTGGCAACTGCCAACTGGGGAGTAGAAGCGAGAGGAGAAGCTCAGGCCTAGCCAATCGAAGCTACCTGCCTCCATACGTGCACAAGTACACTTATGCCGATGTCTTTAATCTGCATTGACATCAACCCGGACCCGGCTGCTATACTCATCATTCGAATTCAAGCTTGGCATTCGATCCATGTTGGCTCGGCCTGCAAATTGGTCGCATATATTCAGCAACACGACAGTCAGTCATAATAGCAACTAATAGCCATATTCGACGTCGTCTCTGCCGTTCAAGTCCTTGTGTAATGCAACCACTTCGGGATTTGCTCGACCCACTATGCATCTAAAAGCTAGAATCCAGCATCGGAGAACGGAAAAACAATAAATCCAGCCAATCAAAGCGCGGCGCTATACTCCGGGTGTGACACTCGGAAGTCTCATAGCCCTTCAATATTGCATATTGGTCAAGAGCCCCAGCCGCATCAAGGCGAACAACCTCATATCATTTCTGATTACTGTCAGAGTTGGAGAACCTTCGATACCTTGGCGGCCAGGGCGTTGCTGATATATCAATACGTGCATATATTGGCTTAACCTAGACAGCGTGTGTGTGTGTGTGTGTGTGTGTGTGTGTGGGAAAGTCCAAGCCCGATTGAAAAAAAGTGAGAGAGCGGGTGCGAGAGAGAGAGAGGGTGAGGAAAATCAAGCAGGCCAATATCTGACACGGCCACGTCCTGTTTTTTTCTCCTGCGATCACCGCCCGCTTTTTCTGCGCCGGTACTGGGCGCATCCAACACTGAACCCACCAGCGCCAGCACCAGCACTATCGCCAGCACCAGATTCCCAGATTGCCAGACTTCCCAGCAGCTGCCCAGCTAGACTCCCCCGTCGCTGGCCCATCCATTGATCCCCCCGTCGCCCATTCCCCCCCAAATTGTCCTCTTTCGCCCTGATCCCGTCCGACTCCTTCACCTCTCAATCAATCAGTCTCAGTCATTTCGGTCGGGACCCAACATCCCTCACCCACCACCACTTCCCACTTCCCACCTCTTCACCCCCCAGTCTGCGCAACAACCCCAGGGAACCGTCTTTGGGCTTATCACCACGAAATATCATTACCACTGTTGATTTATTCTATTTGGAAGTTGCATCCCATAGTCCTGTCTTTATTTTGATTTTTCAATCCCTCCTCTCTTTTCCCGCCTATCTTGCCTGCCGTCGGTCGGTCGGGTTACTTCGCACCATCTGCCATCCAAATCAATCCATTTGCGGTCTAGGCTGTCTGTCGAAACAAGCAGCCCTGCCTGGCGTGTTCTGTAATCGCGCGCCTCCCCATACCACACAAACCAGCCCCAGCCAGCTTTCAGCATCACGCATCACGCATCACTTCTTCATCCTGGCATCTCCGGCTTTTATGGACTTTGTTGTCTTCGCCTGACCTACCGTTTGCTTCGCGTCCCACCCAAGGCATCCCAAGTCTGCCTCGACCCCCAACGTCCACCGCGACTCTTCTTTGCACCCGATCCTGCCGTCTTATGCATCAACCCCCCGATTCTACTGTCGATTGTCACTCCCTGTCGACATAACCACTCAAAGGATCGGCGTCGCGAAGCCGTTCGTGGCTTGACCCGCGCTTCTCTTCTTGTGCCTGTCTTCGAGCCCAACAAGTAAAAGGGGACAAGATCGCGACAGCGCCTTTCCGACAACCCTTGGACTCGGACGACGATTGATCCTGTCTCTTTGGCGCGTGACGATATCCTCCCACTACACGTAATCACCGACCTCGACCCCCGAGGGCCTTGCATACCATACCATTGGATTGTTTTATGAAATAGCGCGGAGGTCTAGGCGTCGGTATCCACGTCGGTGGATAGTCGACGACAAGACATTGTAGATACGGACCATGATGGCCAGTATGGGACCTGGTGGCGGCTTCCATCCCGGAATGCAGCAACATCCAGGCGTACACCCAGGGCACCCCATGGCCCCCGGCATGGCTCATAATCCGAGCCAGCCTGGAGCCCAACCGGGTATGCCTCCGCAGATGGCCGGCCACGGTATGGTGTCGGCGCCTGGCGGTCAGCCCAACCCGGCCGCCTTCATGGGCGGCATGCAACCCCAGAACGCGCAAGCGCATGCTTTGCAACACCTCAACCCCAACCAACAGTTCCAGCTCCAGCACCAGATGGCCAGTAAGTCCTTCCTCCTCCCCCCTCCTTGTGATTAACGCCGCCTGCTATTGATATTCGTCGAGCGTAAGTCTTTCGTCGCGGGACATGGGAATGCTAATGGAGGTTCGAACTCCCAGTAAATCAAGGAAACCCCGCGCTCGCCGCCCAGATGCAGCAACAACAACAGCTGCGACTGCAGCAACAGCGCCAGGCCATGCTGTCGGCAGGTATGTATGGAGGAATGAACCCGCAGAACGGGATGCCCATGGGCATGCCTATGAACCAGATGAACGCGGCGCAATTCGCGGCCATGAGGAGTCAGAACATGCGACCGGTCGGTGTTCCCCCTCACCTGCAGCAGCAGCATCTCGCTCAACAGTTACAACAGGGCGCTGGAAATCCCCAGCAGGCACAAGTAAGTATAATCGCAATTTTCCTCCTCTCTAACCGCTTTCTACTTTTTCCTTCTTGGGTCTCATACGTGGTGTCGTCTCTAGATGATTGCCCAACAAATCGCCATGCAACAAGCAGCTGCAAACAACCAGATGCAACATGGAAACCAACCTGGTCATCCTGGGCAAATGAACCCTCAATTGATCGCACAACAGCAGGCTCAGATGCTCCAAGTAGCGCAGCAGCAAGCCCATAACCAGCAGCAGCAACAACATCAGCAGCAACACCAACAGCAGCAACAGCAGCAGCAACAACATCAGCAGCAGCAGCAGGCCCAGCAACAGCAGCAGCAGCAGGCCCAGCAGCAACAACAGCAGCAGGCCCAGCAGCAGCAGCAGCAACAACAGGCCCAGCAGCAGCAGCAGCAACAGGCCCAGCAAGCTCAGCAGCAGCAGGCTCAGCAGCAGCAGCAAGCCCAGCAGCAGCAGCAGCAACAAGCCCAACAACAGGCTCAACAGGCCCAGCAAGCTCAGCAACAGGCTGCTCAGCAGCAGGCTCAGGGCCAAGCTCAGAATCAACCACAAAACCAAGGACAGCCTCAACCTCAGCAAGGAGGTCCGCAGTCACAACCTACTACGCAACCACCAAACTCCACACCCACCCCGTCAGGCGGACAGCCAAGTCAGCCACCCAGCCAACCGCCGAATGCAGGCCCGCAGCCGAATCAGCAGCAGGGCCAGGCACAAGCCCAGGCCCAAGGCCAACCCGGCCCCCAGCAGAACGCCCAGCCGAACCAGCCTCAGCAGCCCACACCCCAGATGATTCAGGCTGCTCACGCGCAGCAACAGGTCCAGCAACAACAGCAGCTGGCCAACAACCTGCAGCAAATGCAGCAGCAACAACAGATGAAGAACGAAGGCGCCATGAAGGGGCACTATTTGTTGAAGCTCCAGCAGTTCTGCGAGCATCTCAGTGGCTTCCAGGTACGAACTTGTCGGAGTTGGTTTCTGGGGTAGACTGGCATGACTAACGATTGATTTAGGGTGGCGATAACGAAGAGGCCTTGGTGTACTGGTCCAACTTTGTGCGGCAGTTCTTCAGCCCCACGGGCGTTTTCCAGCTCAGCCTGTTCATTATCGACAACTCCAACAGCGAGGAGTCGACCGAGAAACCGTACGAGATTCACGTTCCGGCCCTGCCCAGGTTTTTCCACGCCCACTTCCAAAGTGGCGTGAAAAAGCTGCAGCTGAACCTGGGTAACGGCACCCGCGACCGAGGCATCGGGGCTACGCACGTGGTCGAGAACGAAAACGCCAGCTTTACCTACTGGTACGAGAGCTCTCATGTGGTTTGGACCGGCAAGCTCCGGGCGCAGTTCGACGCCGAGCAGAAGCTTGCGCTGCTGGAGTTCACGACGACGTCGCATGACGAATTCATCTCCAGGAAGATGGCCATCGACGCCGCCAAGCCTAACCACAACTGGATCAAGGACTGGCACAGGCTGAACGCGTCCGACTCAAAGCAGTCGCCAGAGATGAGCAAGAAGGGCAAGCAGAAACAGATGAAGTCGCCGATGTCGGCACCTCCGGACATCAGCCTACCCGACTCGGCCGTCAAGTCCAACATGGGCATCACAGAGCACGTCTTCCAATATCTCGAGCTGGCCGAGGTCATTGGCATCATGCAGCCACTGATGCACTTTTCGGTGGCAAACCCCAATCTTGGCCCCTACCAGGCTCTGGAGATGTACAACGCCAGCAATGCCACCGGCCCCCAGGTGGTCATGAACGGTCAGCAGGCGGGTAACGCTCCAGGCGGCGCCCCGCGGACACCTAGCTTTGGCCAATTCCAGATGGGCGCGTCTCCGGCCGCTGTTCATCACGCCCTGCCCGGGTCGCCGCATATTGGCAGCCCCGCGACAGGGCATATGCAGGCACCCGGCATGGCGTTGCAGCACAGCCAGCAGGGGACCAGCTCGAGTGGCCCGAGCGCCAATACCAGCCCTGCGAGCAATAAGCGCAGGAGGCCATCCGCCGTCAAGACGGAAGACGAAAGCGGCGCACCGACGCCGACCATGGGTCCCGCTGGCCAGGTCAATGGCGTTATGGGCGCCAAGGGCAAGCCGCCGACCCCTCGCATGCAAAACCAGAAGCGCGTCAAGACGGGCAACTGAACAAAACAAATGGCCGTGGGAGTAGGCCGCCCGAGTCCTAGCAGCGGTGCCATGATCACTTATTGATCCTTTTTTGGCGTACATACTCTCCTTCCTGGAGGGGAGGACTGATGGATGGAAAAAGATGACCTCGGGACCTTTGGTTTTTTGCGCTGCTTCTCATTGCATCATGGAGTTTTCTCTTCACCGCTTTGGATTTGCTTGCATTGTTCGAAGATTGCGCTTGGATTGAGCGTTGGACCGGCGCTGTTCATCATTTCAAACTTGCGTTATCATCTTGGGCCTCCTTTTTCGCACGAACACATCCCGAGCAATATTTCCTGTTGCTGTAAATGAGAGGACGCGCCACGAAGGTTCCGTTAATACTTGGCGACATGCAGGGCCTTTGCTCCTGAAAAGAAGATTTATGGCTCTCGATTCAGTCGCCCTGTGTACGATATATCAAGACGGGGGTTGGTTCGGCGCATTGGTGTTCCTCGTTGTGAATATTTTCTCGTCATCGTTGTCATCATCATACTACTATTACTTGCTACTTACCTACTACTACCCTGTGTGTTGTGTCAATTTCTGCATTGTTTTGGGAGAAAGAAAGAGATGAGAGAGAGAGAGAATGCGCGGGAGCCGACCCCCCTTAAAAAGTTGCTGACAAGCAAGAGAGAGATTTGGCGCGTGGGGATGGGAGAGGAGAACGCAAGGCTGATTTTCACATAGGCCAGGTATTTACCTGGACTTGGGGTTACTTGGATATATCGTTTTGTGCATACCCTTTCTACGTATTCAAAAAGGTTTTCTCTATCCATGCTATTTTGTCTTGTTTTGATGATTGCACAGACTGCCTAGTGATTTGGTAGGAAATAGAGGGGTTCCCCATCATCGGAACCCGTAGAACCTAGCGAGACAGATATCGTGGTATTTAGTGACTCAACATCGACCTTTAGCTCATTGCAGATGGTCGCAACAGCACAATCACCTCGCCGATCTCGCGGCGGCGCGTTACGGAACTGGGGCTTCCCTCAGGACTCTCAGGGGGCGCATCCACGACTTGTAGAGATGTAGGTCCCTGAATCCAGTGGGCCTCGGCGGCCCCGCGATGCGACGCAGATCGATTCGGATGTCACAGGCGCGAACGAAGGTTGGCGCCGCAACAGGTTCAATGCTCTCGTCGCGACCGATACTGCCGTCGACTAAGTTATAGCAAAAGTAGCGGTGGTGGAGCACAGTGGAGGATAGGGCGTCGATGGGTTTGATTTCGGGAAGGAAGGGAAGTAATTGTAGGAAAAGGTGGTCGGGGATTTCGGGATAGAGGTCCTGGGCGATGGCAGCAGCTGTGGTCTGGGTGGAAGAGGTTGGCGAGGACGATGAAGGGAGACGGCGTGAAAAGGGGTGGCGGCGGAGGTTTGGGGCGGGGAAGATAGGCTAGTTTACGAACTGGGCCGTAGTGGTTGGCGTCACGCTGGAGCTGGCAATGCTCGGTGTAGGGCGGTTTGCAATGGGAAAGGAAACGAGTGGCCTGGAGGGCGGGCAGACGTGATTTGACGTTTCTACTCTGGATAAGTGGTGACATGGGATCGTTACTGTGGGAGGACATATACGTATATCTTTTGCGCTTTGGCTTTTTGGCGTTTTCCCGGTAGAATATGAGGTTCCAGTCTCTGATGGCAAATTGAATTCTAATCACCGTGGTATCTGATGACTTGGCAGAAATGGTAGTGACGATGTTTAAAATATGTTGTATTTGCTTGGTAGTAATGCCAAGATGAGCTCGTCATCTACGACAAATAGTATTGAACGGTGGGTATCTAGCTTGTGAGTGTGTCCAGTTTGGTCATTCGGAAGAAACGCGAGCCCTGTCTCTGCGTATAATTCGGTTTGCGCCGAGTGAAGCCAGTAAGTAATGCGGAATAGCCAAGACCATCAACACACCCACCCCCGAACGTCCTGCATTCCATGGACCATTCCAATAAAGCCCTGCTTCTGCAATTCAAGAAATGAACTCAGTTGGTAAACGTTGTCTCGCTTCCCGTGCGGAGAGGAAACGTAGCTGCATAATCTACATGCGCGGGAGAGACGATGGCGGCGGCGGTGTCACCCGGATCTGCGGCAACGGCGACCGGGCCCGACGGGGCGAGGTCTGCTGCGTCGGGGGCGCCAGGGGATGGCTGCCCAGGGGGTTGGGCGCCTTGAGAGGCGTCATGGGCTGTGGTTGCGACAGCAGACGATACGGGAGAGTGCGCGGCATGTTGAGCTCCCTCCTATCCAAGGTGGCGGTGATGGACGGCGATTCCAGTTGCTACTCAACGGTATAGTTATGATAGGCTTGCTGTGATGATGCGATCAAAGGGTGCTGCACGAGGTGTTGCAATTTGCGAAGTATCGTGTCTTGTTGAGGACCGGAACTTGCTGCTCTGGCGGTTGTTGCTTTTAAGCAGCAAGTGCTCCCGAGTCCGGCAAAGTTGAAGGAAAACGGGTAGGCGATGCTAGCTCGCGTGGCCGAGGCCCGGAAAGAGCGAATGAGAAGAAGAAAAAAAAAAGGAGCGTGGGATCCCAGGCTTGGGAAGTAAAAGAACAAATGTTCTGAAAGAGAGAATGAGAAAAGACAGACAGACACTGGTTGACTTGCGGACACGAAAGATAGAAAAAGACACCCGTCCGGCGAGTGGGAGGGATGTCCAGCATTATTATATGTCCCATCCAAGTCCGAGGATCCCGTCCTTGTCGTGTTTGCTGATTGTCTGTAGTCATGCTAGCCCCTGACGCCGTTCGTGGGTTGAAACACGTGGATCAGCACAGGGGCCATCCAAGCTGCGGGAAACACCAGATATGATTTACTAGGTACAGTAGATAGGCAGACTGCAAGCAAGCAAGCTAGGGGACAAAAAGACGTTATGCTATTTTCCTGCTGTCTGACAGGATCCATGCCAACTAGCTTGGAGCTTTGAAAGAAACTAGGGGCTTCCCTTGCGCTGGGCCCGCCACCAGTCCTCGACTAGTGGCAGGCTATCTGACGTCTTGACTCCAGGGCGGCCAACCTGCCACTCACTCTCTTCATTGCATCCGCCGAACTTGAGTCGGCGCTTACTATGGTGAGAGTTGTAGAATCGATGGCGGTGCGATTGCAAGCCTTCGACGTCGTCTACCCGCGACGCTGCATTCCGGGTTGATTGGACTCTCCCATTGCAGACAATGTCTTTATGGCTACGATGGTCTAAGCTACAGACGGGGAAGACGGCAAGGGTGACAAGCATGTGATTACGACAGGACGCGAATCGTTCGCATCGCCCAAGCCCTGTTCACACAAACTTTGATTACTATTATGGCCAAGCCACCACCGACACGAAACCACAGTAAGATTCTTATCGGGGAAACATTACGAGAGAAACTAACAAGAAGTAAACAGCTAACAAATGTCGATCACATCAGAACTAATTAGCTTGGGCCGTGTGGGTTGCCGTGATACATGGGGCTTGCTGTCACTGTTTCGTCATGTTTAGAGATGACGCCTGTCGAGGGGTTGCAGGGGACCGTTCGTCTCTTATTTTGCCTAACATAATAAAATTCCGACTCCCCGGAAATCTATTCGAGAATCTTGAATGAATCGCTGCTGGCAGCTCCTGGATACAAGTGGTACAGCCATCATATTCTGCTGCAATGACTCGGGGTTGATAAAAGGGGTGCATGTCACCGACTACTCCCCCCGGACCAAATCGGCCGTGATATCAGCCCATGAGAGCATAGCCATCTCAAGGATCGTATAGCTCCTGATTTCTAGGCCCATGGCGAGAATTTACTGGGTCGTCGGCCCGTAGCCGAACGGGTTGCAGCGGAGCTCCGGGCTTCGCGTTCATGGATATCGGTAATCCATGCGCCGAGGAGACAAATTTGCAATGCACTGGCCCATTCTGGTCATTTGGTTACTGGTCGTTTATGTCAAGGGACCTCCTTCTGTACTTGCGCGTCCCTCACTACGTGGCTCATTCTACCGTGTTCCCTTCTAGATCTCCTTTTGGACATGATCTATTACGCTTTTATTATGTTTAAGGGAAGTAGCCTGGGGTATCTTTCGTTCTTTACCAACTCATAGGCACGACGTACTTTTTCCAATGCCACCTGGTGTCCGCGTCTCGCCATTTCTCCATGCCGCCCAGGACGCCGTCGGGCCCGACCTTCCAGTGGCCGCTCTCGACCAGCTTGACCCAGGCCCGGAGCACCTGGACCAGGCGCACCTCGTGAGTCTCCACAAACGGGTTGTACCCCAGCTGAAAGAGGGCATCGTACTTGTCCTTCCCGTCAATCTCGCCATCGGTGCGGATCCCGTCTTCGGTGAGCTCGCCGAACTTGGCCCCGTCGGCCGTGCGCGCCCAGCCCCGGCCGCCGATGCCGAACGGCAGCACGAGCTTGACGCCGTCCTCGAACCCGGGCGCGCCCTGGTCCGTCATGGTGAAGTAGAGACCCGCGGGGTAGGAGCGGACCTGAGCCCAGGGCCTCTCGAAGGGCGGGCGATCGAAGCTGTAGTAATTCGTGACGGCGGGCGCATTGTAGGTGAGCCCCTCGGACGAGGCGAAGAGCAGGACGGGGAACTGGACCTTGGGGCTCCCCGGGTACTCCGAATGCTTGTATGGGAACTCAAGCTCGACGTAGCGGAACGGCTGATGGCGCGTAATGGAGTCTACGTCGGGGAGCTGGATCCCGGGGGCGATGTGGCTGAAGGCAGGGCGGCGGGCTTTCGTCAGAAACTCGGGCACGAACCCGGGGAACAGGCCGGCATCCTCCAGGTAGACCATGCTGTCGTCAATGAGGGTGTCGGACGTTTTGGACGGCTCGTGACCAGGAATCCGGGTTTCAATGGCTTGGAGAAGCTGCTCCCAGACCTTCAGCGTCTCTTCCAGCTGGCGTTTGCTGTAGCCCACTTCGATCCACGGGTCGTGCCTGCCCGATCTGGTGCTCACGCCTTCGGCAACAGTCTGCACTTTCCCCATCTCTATCATGTCAAGCCATTGGCTAAGGACAACCTCAAGGGGGTACCATTTCTGCCGTCCGTTATGGGTAGTGGACCAGTCAAAGAGGTCCATCTGCATGATGGCCAGGTTTTTCTTTTGGTCAAATCTGATGATCGATATTAGCACAGAAACCGCTTCCATCTGCCCGTTGCAAAATCAGTACTTACACTAAACCATCGGGATGAGAAGAATAGACGTTGGCGGAGTAGAGAGTCAAATAACGATCAATGTCTTCATGGTTTCGCACAAAGTTCTCTTCATGTGCCCACATCTCGTTGGGGGGCGTGATATCATTGACGTAGAAGAAGAAAGAGTGGTCGTCGCCCGAGACCCAGGCCCGCTCCAAGAAGGCCGTCAGGTCCGGCGATAGACGGGGACGCATGGCATCGGCCCTCTTCCCCCAGTGCTGGAACCAGTTGGGGTGCTTCTGGGGCACATGTGAGCCTGGGTGGTGATTTTCATCGGTACCGTCGCCTATGGTCAGTTGCTTGCCCGGCCGGGCCCATCCAATCTCGAGGATCCGGTTATGCAACTCGGCACAACGGACATAGTCCATCGGGGCGACATAGTTGGCCCAGTGCTCCTGCCATTGCTTTGCCCACAAGGCCACGGCGAAAGCAAAGAGGGCGAGCGTCCAAAGACTGGGAAGGGCGGCCATTGGTGGTTGGCGGGCCGGGCATTCAAGGCAGCGGCATGGTAAAGTGACTGCTCAAATAGACCAGCGGCGATGGACCGATATATAAGGGGTGAAGAATTGATTGGTGGATGGCCCCCCTGTTGCTGCCTAGTTCTATCTCTAGTTCTGTTCCACTGGCGGCTCAATGGTTGTTCCGGTCTAGTCGGCCCGGTCTAGGCATTTTCTTGTAAGACGACGCCGTCAGTGGATCTTACCTGTGCCGCAATATGATATTATACAACTTCCCTTGAGGCAGAGAGATGAATGATTAAAACTGAACTGTCTAAAAAATGACGAAATCAAACGAGTACTTCAGCCAGACAAGATGCGGCTTCCTTGGGCTCCCACTTGACAATCCTCCTATCTGTATTCTCTTGCATTTTGCGCGCCACAAAGGGCTCCATCATCTCTCGTTGTGGCTTCGAGAGAAGCTGTAGTCTGACCGAGTGGTCCTGATCATCGTTCGGTCCAAAGTAGCTCTCGTCCAAGAATTTCCACCAGATAAAGTCAAAGGCCCAGCTGTTCCTGGCCGTATAGTTGATCATCCACGTTTGCTTCTCCCAGCTCTCTCGCATACGTTACGAGAGGGGTGGATTTGTTAATCCGTGAGCGGGATCCCCCGTCGCCATCATCTTCTTCTCCTCGCCTTCAAGCGCACGCAGGAAGACCTGGAGTCGGGGCTCGTATGCTTTCAGCCAGAGGCGAGGATTACCCTCAAGCCACTCTTCTGGCTCCCGCAGAAGCAGCCACCAGGGGGGATCGTAGCTGAACTGGGCAGGGGCTGCGTACGCGAACTCCCAATCGATCACGCCCACCACCCGGAGATCTTCATCCAGGAGGACATTGGCTGGCCGCAAGTCCTCGGAAAACAGTCGGAATTCGTTGTCCGGGGGGCTCGAGGGTCCTGGCAAGACGCGGTTCTCGGCTGCGATATTCCTGAACATTTGGCGCGCCACGTATTTATCGCGGGCATCGTCTTCGTCGTCCACGGCGTCGTTGTGCTGCAGGACCAACTGGGCCATGTGCATGTCGGCAAGATCGCGGTACCACTCGTTGGAGGAGTCGTAGGTCCGAGCCGGTGGTAAAATGCTGACTGGCGCATTGGTATGCACCACCATGTGGGCCATGTTTGCAATCAATGGGCGTCCCCCAACCGAAGCAGGACTCGAGCCGTCCTTGTCCATTACTAGCGAGCCTCCCCGAGGGAAACTTAAGTTAGACAACTGTAGCAAGATGTTGGCCATCTGGGCGTACATCAGCTCCAGCTTCTTCTCGTCGATGTTTGGATCGAGAATGGACCGCTCATCGAGACGTGACGGGTGGAGAAGCTCCCGTGACATGTTCTGGTGGTGGTCTATGTAGTCCATGATGATGAAGGGACCAAGACCTGTAGGGTTCTCGGCTGCTGTCCCATAGTGGTATATGTGCGGGATGGGGATAGTGGTATTGGCGGCCACATATCGCATGGTGGCAACCTCATACCGAATCTTTTCCTCGGGAACGGGACACGACCTGCGAAAATTAGTTGGTTTCTGCTAGTGGCTGTGGGGGATTCGCAACCACTCCTATCGTATTACCTGGAATGGGTACCCTCAAGATGATAGATGTCCCATCTTTGTATTCAAGCCGATAGACTGTGTTGAAACCGCCTTTCTGTGGTGTGTGAAGCCTCGCAGGTTTACCAGGCTTGTACTGTTGGAGTAGTTCGGCGATTTCAAGGTAAGTTTCCTTCTTGTTCATTGCCTTATCCCATTCGACAACTTCCTCGTCGAGCTTCTCCCAGATCATGTCATCTTTGTCCATGCAAGCGCATCTCGGTTTGGGAGCCATGGTGCGTGAGGCAAAGTCGTCTTCACTGTATTTGGGAGCGAATCGTGCGTTTGATAGGGAGGTCAGTGATGTATTAATATGAAAGGCGGTGGGATGTGACACAAGTGAATACCCCTGGCCACATAGCCGCTATTAGCCGCCATGCATTGCACCACCGCCAATCACCATAGATATGTCTTTCTCCACTTCCGCAAACCCAACATCACCCCAGGAATCCCAGGGAGTTGGATGTCCTCCAAATACCCACCGCTTTCACTGACACCCACATTCCAGTGGAGTGTCATGAGCCCCTATTCAACATAGGTGGCATCGTACACTTGGTCAGTCTTTACCGTCGCCCACACCATTCATACAGGCGGGAACATGGAAGGTCTATTAAGAGAAGAGGATGAGCGTAAGGGTATCAGGTGCCAGGATTTAACAGTCGTTACCGCGAAGCACAGACTATTGTCTTCAATACTATTAAAGGCTAAACAGTTTAGACCAAACATGAGATGCCATCATATCAAAAAAGTTACTTATCGTGTGGGAAGTGACTTGTCCTTTTCTGAGCTGATATTTGTATTGGAGGTACAGTTTTCCTTGAGAAAAGATGATGATGAAAAAAGGTCCACGGATTGTGGTGTAGCAAAAAACCGGCAGGGAGAACAGGAGACTCATCTGGCTGTTGTGACCTGTACTAACAACACCATTTACAAACAAAAGAAAATAGAAGCAGCGAATATCTCATTGAAGACAGCATTACTTAGCGATATCAAGAACCTTCATTTCCCCCATACATGCATGCTGCTGTCATCAAATATACAACAGCCTAAGACTGATTTAACTTTCCCAACTTACTTGGTCATCTTCCACGCCGCCACAATGCCATCCATGGCTGAGCTCTGCGGGCTCGCATTGGCGGGACTATGGAAGGGACCCAGCCAGTCCGGCCCCAGCTCGGCGGCGCCCTGGCGGTTCTTGTCCCAGATGCTGTCAGCGCACTGCTGCGCGAACTGGCGGTACCCGGGCTTGGGCTCGGCGGCGTGCAGGTGCGCGAGCCCGCGCATAAAGACGCCCTTCCACTGCGGCGCCGACTGGCCCGGCTTGGCCTGGTTGATGTTGGGCTCGCGCAGCACGCCGTTCTTGGCCATGATCTTCATGATGGTGTGCGCGACCGCGTGCGCCTCCCGCAGGTACTCGCGCCTGCCCGTGGCCGCCGCCAGCGCCGTCAGCCCGCTCACCAGCGCGCCGTTCGAGTACGTGTACCCGTGCGCCTTCTTGGGCAGCCGGCACGTCTGGATGCTGACGCCCGCCGTCACGTAGTGCTGCTCGCCGGACACGTACATGGGGCCCTGGCGGAAGCCGTCCCAGGCGCGGACCGCCCAGTTGGTGTAGAAGCTCTTGTGCTCGGACCGGTTGGCGAGCCAGGCCGCCACCTCGATGAAGAGGGTGTCCGAGATGGGGTCGATGTGGCTGTGCTTCTTGTCCCACCACATGCCCTCGGCGGAGCAGTTGGTGCCGTAGCCCGTCGTCATGTCGGCGAAGAGGGCCTCGGCGGTGGCGAGGTAGGCTTTGTTCTTCGTGACATCGTAGGCCCTGATCCAGGCCATGGCCCACCAGCCCATGTCATCGTAGAAACTGTTGCTAAAGGGGTTCACCGTGTCTGCTCTTCGGCGCAGCCGGTGGCCCTCGCGGACGTTGAAGGCGCCGGCGGCCCGGAAGGTGTTGGGCACCACCGTGTCGGCGAGCTTCTTGGCCTTGGGGCTGCCGGCCTCGGCCATGTCGATCAGCGTCGTCAGCGCGTTGGCCGACTGCCACCACGAGGGGTCGTAGCTCTTCCACAGACCGGTGTCGCGGTTGTACCACTGCTGCAGCCTGTCCAAAGCGGCTTCGGCATGTTTCTGGTAGGTGCTCGCTTTGGCTTTATCTTGGGTCGGTAGAGGTGGTGCCGATGATACCGACGATGTGGATTTCACCGATATTGTTTTCGCCGATGTTGATTTCGTTGATGTTGATTTCTTCGATGTTACCGATAACGTGGATGATACCAATGCTACTGATGAAACTGAAGTGACCGAAAGAGTCGAAGTCACTGATGGTACCGAAATTACAGATGACGATGACGATGATGACGCCGATGGCTTTCCGGGATTTGTATGCTTGCACTTGGCCTTAGCAGCGACGCCATACAGGCAAAGGGCTGCCAGTAGAAGTGAATTCGACCGCATTGTCAATGTCAAGAAGCAACAAGTCCTGGGGCCAGTTCGAGGGCTGATGCTCTCAGGCATTTCTATTTCCCTTGCTACTGCAGATTATCGAGAGCATATATACGTAAAACCATAATCCCCTAGAGGCGGGATGGATTTTGGTTCTACGCCAAGGTATGCTCGCCGATGCAGTAAGACGGCTTCATTTTAGGGTGCAAGATGCTCATTGGTCCGCCAGTCAGATACGGCGCGATCCCTAGTCCCGTTGGATTTGAACAGGGGCTGTGCCACGCCAATATTAGCACCGCGCTCCACCCGGCAACATAACGAAATTGCTAACAAGTCTAAGGATCAGCCTATAAGTGCGGCAACGCAGCCGTATTACTCTGTACGGCGTATCGTCTGAGTAAGACATCTTCAACAACTGGCCACCTCAGTCTCCGCTTCACCTTCGGCATAAGTAATAGTATAAGACTCCCCTGTCCGGAACAATTTGGCGGTTCATGTTCAACAATATTCGGAGCATCTAGTACAGTTTGACATGTTCGGAGGAACTGGGCAGGATCACAATTGAAAACCGCCGGAACATTGGAGCCTTGAAGATACGGCATTAATAATCCCTGCCAGTCATCATTAGTTGCTCTGGTTGATCTTGTACTTCTGGAGCAGGAACATGGCGCATTGGTCGGACAGTGCTGAAAAGCAAAGATATGAAGCTGGGGGCTGCAAAGGCTCACCAAATCCAATGCACTACTACCAAGATAATTCCACGCATATTCAGGTCGTGGATAGGTATGGACTATGATACTATCTATAAGTGGCATAACTGACCCAAGTGATCAAGTATCGATTTATTATATGTCATAGGTGACGATGAAACAGATAGTGAAGTCATATCAACTCAATGTGACTGCTTCAGTGGCATTTCCCACTATATTCACTGTAGTTGCAATTTATACGTCCAACTAGTTTATATTGAGCGCACTTACCTCTTGTCAACTTTTCCGCAAGCCAAAATCTCCCGATTTCAATCAGTATCCCAAAATTTGACTGCTGATATCTACCAAACATCAACTTACATCTCCTCCAGCCACCATCATGATCTTCATGTACATTCTTGCTCTCGTTGGCTTCGCCTTCGCCGACGGCTCCCTCATGGATACGTGCTCAGGTTGGAGTCTCTGGAACCCGCAGGACCAGATCTGGTATCTTCAAGGGCACTGTCAGGACAACAAGGGCAAAACTATTTGCAGCCGTGCCTCTCTGGATGCGTAAGTTGCCCAATTTCTTCACCCTGTCCATTCAATCCTCGAGAAATCTGAGCCACAATAACTGACGAATATGGCAGCTGCTATGGCGTCGACGACAACGGTGCGCTTCAGCCCCAGCAATGGGGCCACGGCCTGGTCAAGTGCAAGAATTGCAGCGTCGACCTGTTTAGCCTGACTTGCGACTGCAAGGACAAGAACGGCAACTATGTCACAACGGAACGTGGCCTGGGTAAGTTGACTTGGGACTACTTGCAAAGCACAGCTTCCTTATGCTAATAAAAATGGTTGCAGATGATGCCATGACGAACCACAATGGCTACCTGAGCTGCTTCGGCTTGGACGGCGTCCAATGCCCCGAGTAGACGGCAAGGAACCACGGAGCCCGGGAGGTTGTGTGCAGGCCCATATTCGAGAATAGCAGGAACACAACGTCGTCCAGTAGCTTCTGTTTGTGCCTTCACAAGGTTCAATGTAAGTAATCAAGTAGGGACACTAGTTGCGCATTTCGCTTAGAGAATAGAGCAGTGCTACAGTCGCTCTAGGATGATTCACATCACTATGTGAACAAAGGCGGCAGTTTCAACTGTATTGAATACGCGAAGGTAAGTGCTACCAAGAGAAGGCGTTACCCTTATCAACTCAGCGAGTAGCCAGTCGTATTTCCGTGAAACACAAATTTGTCCTGGAAACTGCTTGTGATAACCGACCCTGCAGCATTTGGCCAGTTGGGTTTATTCACTGCAGCTGCGTTCCTTATTCATTTGTAGAGCATTTACATCTCCTACCTTATCTCACATTTCGACCACACTCGGTTCCTACTAGCATTCCTAATCTCGTCGTCAAATCCTACCACGCATCAACGCCGAAAAGAAACATCAACCACATCCTTCCCGTCCGTCAACCCACGAACATCCATCAACCATGGTGATCTTCACATACATCCTTGCTTTCGTCGTTGGCTTTGCCTTCGCCGGCACCATGCAGGACCTATGCATGCAATGGCACCTCGATTCTGATGATGCTGGCCCGGCTATCTTCGTAGAATGTCTCGACCCTGACAGTGTCGATACCGGCACTCCTAACCTCCGATGCAGCCAACTCCCTCTGAAGACGTAAGTTTCCGAACTCATCCATCCATCATGCCCAGCCCATCCATTATCTCCGCAACGCTTTGAAGTCACGACCACTTATCAGAATTACAGCTGCTATGGCGTCGACAGCAACAACACCCTCCAGCCCTTGGACAACGCGATTACGGACGTCTCTCAACTCCGCGGCCTGGACACGTGCCAGAACTTCACCATTGGCGTTCCCATCGGCTATGACGACAACCTCGGCTCGTTGCGCATGAATGTTACCTGCGATGACAACGACAACAGCTGGGTCACCTCGAGCGTTTGGTTGAGTAAGCCGCCTTCTTGCTACCCGTACAGAGTTCGCGGGCCTATACTAACAAAGTGGCTGCAGATGCTACCATAACGACCGACCACGCGCTCCTGAACTGCTTTGGCACTGATGGAGATTATCGATCGTGCTGGGGAGAGCGGTAGTTCAGAGCAGCATTGCGATATGCTCTGTTCAGTAACGAGAGAAACACGTTATCATTGAGTGGCTCCTATTCCTGTCTTGGTAGGGGCTGGTCTGATCGCGCAAGGGAGCAAGCAGCTCATATCCGTGGCATACAGAGTAGAAATCTCGGTTCTCCTGTCCCATACCGTTCTTAACCAAGACAAAGTATCACAATTATGTTACTTCCACTCTCGCAATGACGTGTGCACATGGTTGTTGCTTCTGGTGGGGGTCATCGTGCGTGTAAGGACCTTCATATAGACGACAGTAGTTCAACAAGGCGAGGAAGACGAAAGGAATGTATCCTCGTGATCCTAATCTGGTCAATGGAGAAAGCAGCATGTCATCGGCACTTCCACCAATTCATGGCTGCATTAATAAGTCGCCCGTTATAAACACACCTTGCCATGCAACAAGCTTAGAGTACATGCCGATGTCAGTTCCATGCTTGTATAGTGACACGAGTAACAGATAAGATGTATGCAGGATGACCACTGCTTCAACAGCCTTCTCCGTATCCACCCCAACTAGAGCTACTATATAAAAAGCCTGGCGATAGAAATTATTTAGTTGCCTTCTTCAATGAATCCACTTGCCAAACTCTTCTTCCCTCAGCCCCAAGAACCCGTCCATCTCGATTTCGGGGTTGAATCCCACTAACAATCAACAATACTTCTTACAGGGTACCTCGTAGTTGTAGGTTTACTTGCCATGCTGGTACATACGTACACTCTCCTGACCGCCATCGCCTCCGTCGCTTTCGCGGCCGATGGTCCCCTGGGGCAGGCCTGCACGAACGCGAAGATCTGGAACCCAGGACCTCATGTCATATATCTCCAAGGGGACTGCCCCGACACAAACGGCAACCCCCTGTGTAGCCAAATGGAGCTTGACTCGTATGATCCAGGCCCCTCGCTCACTTCATCCCCACCCATCTTAAGCACCCAAAGCACTCCAAAAAAGGTAAACTGACGCAATGGGAATAGCTGCTACACCAACAATAATGGCCAGTTGCAGCCAAAAGCGAACGGGGATGGCCTCTTGAATTGCAGAGACTGCCATCTCGAACAGAATAGTTATATCATGAGCTGCAGTTGTCCTGACGCGAGCAATAAAATGGTCTACACTGAAGTTGATCTGAGTAAGTGCGTCGTCAGGCACGATTCTAAGAGCCGTAGACTAATACCCAAGGACGTGCTACAGCCGAGACCATATCGGTCAAGGGTGGTTTCTTAACTTGCTTCGGGATTACTGCCGACCCGACTGATCTATGCACCGACTAGCCGTGGAAGAACCGACTGATGCGGGTTCGACAACAAGCTTATCATGGTGGCGGCATTGTTGCGGCCTGCTGTTACAACTAAGGAGGAGAGCTTGACGCCATGGCAAAAGAACATGAGCAGATGATCTGTTCCAGAGATAGTAGTAGACGAACTATATACAAATCTACATCGCTTCAGTACAATGAAGCCTCTGTCCCTCTAATTATGATACCATTCAACCGCCGATGATGCCCAACCGTACCCAAGTCTATATATACAAATACCGCCCTAATTATATGCAATGAAAACATCTTTTCTTTTCTTCCTCCTTTTGGCATCCCTGCTCATTTGAAGCCATTGTTCGCAATCAGGTTGGTCGTGCTTTGCACATTCTGCTGGACTGAAGCCCCCGTATCCGAAGCCAGGCGCTTGATCCTGGCCGCGATGGCGTCCGGGTCCGAGAGGCCTTCCGAGCTCATCAGGAGCGCAGCGATGCCCGCGACGTGAGGGGCGGCTAGTTCATTTAAAGATACTCGGTTAGTCTTGATTCTGTTTTCCAGACGAGTAAAATAAAAAGCGCATTTTGCTTCGATGAACTCACATTGGCTGGTTCCGCTGTAGGTGCTCGTGCCGCCGTTGTGCGAGAGGCTGACGACGTGGACGCCCGGCGCGAAGACGTCGACGGCGGAGCCGTAGTCGGAGAAGTCGGCCTTGTTGTCGTTGAGGGCGTCGATGGCGCCGACAGTGATGGCCGACGCGGCCGATGCGGGCGAGATGGTCGATGCGTCTTTCTGTATCCATGCAACAGGTTCAGCCAGCCGATCCTCTCGTCAAAACCAAGGAACCAGGGTAGCGATTATTACTCACGTTGTAGTTGCCGGCGCAGACGACGACGGGGATCCCCGCGCCGTGGATGGCGTCGACCATGTCGTTCATGGCGTCGACGCGGTCGCTCTGGATGGACATGTTGATGACGGCGCGACCCACGCTGCGGCGCCGGTACTGGATGTCGTCCGAGGCCCACTGCATGCCGTCGATGATGCCCGCCCAGGTGCCCCAGCTCGTCGAGTCCAGCACTTTCACCGCCACCAGCTCGGTCCGCTTGGCCACGCCGTACGTGGCGCTGCCCACGATGCCGGCGACGTTGGTGCCGTGGCCGTTGTCGTCGTGCGAGTTGGACTAGACATAGGGGTGGCAATGGTTAGCTCTGCGTTCCTCGTCACATTGTCTTCATTTTCTTCTCCTTTTCACCCCATATTCTCCAGATGAATCGAGACGGCCATGTTCCAAATGGACATAACTATCGATGGAAATACAAATACTGAAAGCTTGGCTTGCACTCACGTTCCTATCGATAGCGTTGTATCCGTGGCGGGCACGCCCCTGGAAGTCCGGGTGGTCGACGTAGATGCCCGAGTCGATGATGTAGACCGTGGTGCCCTCTCCCGCGGAGCTGTCGTACGTGTAGTCGCCGTCGGCCTCCTCCGCCAGCGGCCGGGCCTGCGAGATGCGGGCCAAGCTGGCGCGGGCGCCGGGCTGGCGGGTGGGCTGGCCGGCGTGCGTGACGTACGTGTCGTAGAGGACGTACTCGACGGCCGGGTCGGCGGCGATGCGGCGAATGGTGGCGGGGTCCTCGGCCTGGACGTGGAGGCCGAAGAAGGTGCTGCTGATGTTGAAGAAGTTGAAGACGAAGGGCGACGAGGGTACCACGCCGGGGATCCCGGGGTACGTTAGCTTCATCAGCTCGTCGGCCGTCTGCTGGCTCTGGCGCAGGACATCGTAGCTGGCGTCCTTCCTATACTTGACAATGTAGCTGTTGGGGACGATGTTGGTGGCGTCCGGGTTGGCGACGGTGAGCCCGGGCGTTGGCGCGGCGTCGATGCCCAGGGGCAAAAGGAGCAGCTGCAGCAGCAGAGCTGAGAGGGTGGACCGGAAGATCGAAGCCATGATGATACACAGATCTATATCGCAATAACTTGAGATGTCACAAACCTGAGCACCTCGAAGAAGCGCTAGCCCTGAGAGAGACGGTGGGTATCAGGTAGCAGTTATATGTATCCTGCGAGCTGTCTCTCTTCGTCCAGGCGACGGAAAAACTCTAACGGTCCTACCTATGTACATGGTGGTGGAAAGCCCAGATACGATACGGGGGGTGATGGGTGGGCAGAAAAGAAGCCTCGCCCCTCTTTCACGATGTCGGTACGGCAGAGAACTTACCCACGTTACCTTTGAGCAAATGCCGATAGGATCCCCGTGCGACTATCTTTCAGGTGAAGGTTCCTGGATGAGAGGGCGCGGGTTACCAGGATAGTGACTTAGATGCTCCAAGAGGAAGGTGGGCCATGAAATGAGGATGGTCGGATGAGGCTAGTTGCATAACGTTCCTTGTGCACATCACCTCATTAGAGTATAGGTTGACTGGCTGGCGAAGGGTCTATTATGAATTGCTTGGGGAAGCTCAGCCAGCAAGCGGCTATTCGGCTGCATACATCCCGCAATGCAATTCGACGCGAGTCGCTGCTCTGTCTGGGGTGCATAAACCTAGCTGGCTGGAGGTACGTGTGTGGTGAAATCAGCCCCCCAAGACTGCAGAGGACGTCTTCCCTTTACACAGCCAATTTGGTCGATACGATGATCATTTTCTATACAGCCGCCCTTTTCGTCAGCTGCTGTACGACATGATGTGTTTTTCTTTTTCAATGTGATGGTGGTGAAAGAAGGAAGGAGAAGCGGGTGGACTCCCCCATCTTTATAGCACCCCTGGCACTCGAACAGGTGGTTGTTCCTGGTTGCTCTATCATTATCATAACTACTAGTCATCCCCTGTCCACCCAAGCGCTTGGTTCAGACAACGTCACTTGAAGCCCCACATGGGTTTGGCTGATTTGAGTAGGTTCATTATCCAGATATCCAGATGGGAAAGTGATGTGGTTCCCAATCCAGGTCAGGTCAAGGTAGATCGTTTACTACTAGAACTGGATATCACGATATGTACCCACATAGTTATCGTCCAAGCTTCTTGGGGGGCAAGGGGTTCGCTGCCCGATGGAAGATGTTTGCTCACTTTCCTCAATACCTAATCGAAGACTCATGCCATGTCTGGTCATTGGTGCGGTGCAATCAACAATCAACAAGTAGTCAGATGGTGGTATGTGTTATCGGTCGTCGAAATTGCCGGAATCGGTAACAAACAACAGGTGTGGTGATGTAGCACGACGCCAGGAACAGAAGAGAGCACCAACCCACCGAGCACGTGGTATGGACATGCGGTTACTGTAATGAGGATTGGCGATCCTACCCACCTCGATGCACACCTTTGGTTGTTGTCGGTGTACGTCGCTCAAGGCCCGAGGAAGATGAGCTCGTGGAGCACAGGTTACAGAGAAGAAACGAAGAAGCAAAAAAAAGCCCTCTCACGGGCCAAGCACCAGGGCCCCCTAGAATTGGAGGCCACTTATTACCAGTCTTTTTAATAAGCTTAATAACAAGACGGGAAGACAAGGTGGACAAGGTCGCGATTCGTGTTGGGAATACGATTGTGAGTCATGATCTTTCATGACTTGTTGATTGAAGTCAGTCAGTCATTCGATGGGGACTGATTTTGCTGGCCTTGCCCTTTGAACCCTCTGATCAAGTATTATAACTATTTGATCTAGGTAAGATTAAGACGACGGGGTTGCACGACGATGAGCAGATCCGTCAAGGTTGATGATTGCGCTGGCCGCGAGATGGACAGCCATTATTGGCAAAGCTAGGCCCCTACAAGTCTAGCCCACAGCGGCTGTCAGGGGTTTTACAGGGTTGTTACAGGGGCACTGGCGCTGGCAGGTCTTGGCTTTCCCGCGCTATGCGGGCACTTAGGTTAGTGGCTAGTTCCAGTGGCTCACCAGCTGCTTGCAGTGGCTAGGCCTTCTTCGGGGGTGGCATGTTTATTATGTCACACCCAAAACCTGAATCTTGCGCAAACTGCCTTGATTTTGGGCGCCAGCAAGGGCCGAGGCATCGCCAACCACCCTGGCTGCACCTCTTATATTGTCGCCATGAGGCCATGAGAACCGCTCCAAGGTCCCTCCCCTTCCCAATTCCTCCTACGAGGAAACGCCAACCTACGGCGATATCAATTGCAATTTGTAGCGCCTACTAAATACAGTCGAACCGACATCATGTCCGAACCGCAACCACCGCAGCCCGTCTACCAGACACCCGATTGGGAGACGCCATCGCATCCCCCACGAGCCTCGTTGATGGACCGACTGAGAAACTTTCCGCGGCGCAAGAATGCACCTTTATTCATTTCCCGCTCCAATGAAGCAAACCAACCTGTGCTCCCCAAAGGAGAGGAACAACAACAACAGGTAGATGCGCGAGGGCGACCGACCGCCGGATCACCGCTGCAGAGACGTCTCGACGCCCTCCTCCCTCCGCACCGCACCTACCTGGGCGGCCGCTCGCGCCGCTTCCTCCTGCTCGCCCTCGCGGCCCTGCTTCTGGTCCTCGTGCTCGCCCTGGCCATCGGCCTCGGTGTCGGCCTGTCCCACAAGAAGAACTCGACCAAGAACCTGCCGCTGCCCTCCAACCACGGCGTCTTCACCGGCGACCTCACCTACTACCAGCCGGGCCTGGGCGCCTGCGGCGTCACGTCGAGCGACCGCGACGCCATCGTCTCCGTCAGCCACCTCACCTTCGACGCCGCGGGCGCCAACCGCGACGGCGGGGGCAACCCGAACGCGAACCCGCTTTGCGGGAAGAAGATCCGCATCCAGCGGGACTACACCGAGGGAGGAGGGAATCGCTCCGTCGATGTCACCGTTGTCGACCGCTGCACAGGCTGCCAGCCGGCGGACCTGGACGTGACCATCAGCGTGTTCACGCAGTTGGCGCCCGAGGACAGTGGACGGGTTGTGATGAGCTGGGCTTGGCTGGAGTGATGATTGGATCTTGATGATGACGATAATGATGTGTCCTGTGATGATTTACGTTTGTTGGATGTCGTGTTTTTGTTTCCTGCCCTAGCTACATACCCTTTTGGCTTTTGATTCACGATACCCATTATGTACACAGCGTTTGGTTTAATGATACTGTTATTTCTCTTTGAGTACCCATTTGATGTTTGCTGAGAGCCTCGGTAACCGCACTCGAGACAGCAGAGACTCCAACGTGATATGGAGTCAAGGCATGGCAGACAATTCCTGCATATGATATATGTAATCTGCCCATCACCACGTGCTTCATTTCCAGAGTACATGCTTATACTGTCTCAGCCTACTGACCGTCCTTCTCCTATTTTGCTGGCAACTAGGGCAGAGTCGGGGTATACGCAGCCTGGCCCGGAAGAGCAGGCTTGTTCGGCTTGCCTCGGAAACCGCAGTAGGGGCCACCCCACCACTCGCCGCAGCAGATACGGTCGTTGGGAATATCGACTCGGAGATCGTCGTCTGGTTTGGCAGATATTGGTCAGCATTAGGTGCCAGACTCGAGTTGCTTTCTTGCTTCTTTCCAGCGCCATGGGGATACATACCAAGATCCTTGACGGCCCAGTGTTTCTGGCCATCCGCCTGGGTGCAGACGCAGCGCATGCAGACGTCCTTATCGAGGTCGGTGCAGCGGACGCAGCGGTCGCAGCGCCTGTCCATGCCGCCGACGCGCTTGTTGTCGACCGCCAGCTCGCCGCCGTCGGTGACGGTGTAGCAGCCCGTCAGCTGGATGCTGAGCCAGTCGCGCGTGCCCGCCGGGTGGCTGACGTTGCACCGGCCCGTGAAGTGGTAGTCCGGCATGATGGCCCAGTCGTCGTCGCAGTAGTCGTACAGCCAGCCGATGCCGCGCTTGGCCACGGGGGTCTGGGCAGTCACGGCCACGGGCGTGGTGACGGCGGCGAGGACGAGTGTGATCAGGATGGCGGCCATGGCTGTGGTAAGGGTGGCGGCGAATGTGGATGTCGACGGAGTCATGGTGAGAGGGCGATCGGGTCTTTCTTCTTTTGGTTGGCAGATTGGAAAGACTGGATTCTGAGAATTACGAGGAGATGAATATTTGGTTTAGCCCAGAGTGTAGCCTGGTGGGAATGATCTCGAGGTACGGCAACTGACAGTCCAGTCAACGGAATAACCATTGGGCGTAGATCCATAAGGAAGCCACCGACACGTTTATTCTGCCTTCACGACTTTGAATGGTTCAGGTCAGGCGCGAGGATTTACTTCAAAACATGTGTGTAGGTACTTGGTATTATTCACGTTGACGCATCAATGATGCTTGGGCCGTCAGTCAAGAACTGCCTGCATCTATCCTATCGAGACACCTATCAAGAGGGATCCCATCACTCCAAAGTTCCAAGCACTTCCCGTGGCATATTTGGATGTACGTCAAACCCATGGCTGAGATTGGCGCATATTGGCTGAGCCTGGAGGGAAAGGACGCCGCCAATGTTCGGGGTGTCAAGACACCTGCCACATGACGGTTTCTACGGCTTACAGGCTCTATCAAAATCACATAACCCAGAGAAGGAGCGGTTGAACCCAGGTTCTTGCCGATCCCGGGCTATCAGCAAGATTTGGAGAGAACTGAAAATCGGACAGAAATGAAAGAAATGAATATTGTCTATTTCATAGGAAGGCCCACTTCCCGGACAAGAACACTGCTGCAGCCGAGCATTTGCGTCAAAAGAGATGGCTCCAGAATTATTACATGCGGACTCATGACGCTCAAGACCAGTACAAGGCTTCTATACCAGGAGGCGCATAAGAGAAACAACGGCTCATGGCCCAATCAATATAAAAGAAGATAGTAGACTAAGGTCCATATATCAAGAAGTTTGGGGCTTCCCAGGCCGTGATCTTCAGGACATCGGTTCCCGCCCCCTACTTGCCATCAAACGTTAATAAAAGGAAGCATAACTTCGAAATGTAGATTAGAATACGATATACGCACTTGTGCCGGGAGGAGTCCAGCATCGAGCTTTGCTGAAAAAGACCAAGTTGCTGACGAGGTGTGAAAATCCACCGATGTATTCACCAGTGAAATCGAAGTTAGCTATGGTCTATCTCCACAAAATTTTGGCATGTCGGCCATGTAGTTTGTGAGGAGTATCGTTAGGTCTCCTTTGGACGGCCTCGAGATAGGCCTTCCTCTAGCCCAAAGGACCTAAGGGCAATACCGAAGGATTGTTTCAAGTCGAAGCACCCATGGCCATGCCAGGGACTACGTCACGCTAGACCAGTGTTGCAGCAAATGAGATAGTCAAAAAGGACATGCGTATTAGCGTCAACAAGGGGCACAGAGTAACTCAGAAGGCAGTACCCAATGGTGGCTTTCTTCATGGCAAAGGGGCGGCGCCAAATCCTGTATTCCAGATATAGACTGGGGCTTTGACGGGAAACGTCAACGAAGATTAAACAATGGCCAAGTTGCAGAAGCTGTGCCTTGGTTAGTATGGGTTTCCTTTGGGCATCGCATCTCATCAGATACTTTGGTCAAATGGCATCAAGTATTGAGCATATGGCCGGGTCATCTTTGTTGTTCCTCATACCCAGTCGGCCCACACAGCCATGACTGATTCTATCGAGTCTCCTTCGGACGAGACTTTTCCTGGATAACATGATCTTGGTATATCAGTATCCCAAGGCACGTGGCCCCTAGTATAAATAACAAACACCACAAGAAGGAAGGGTATGACCTGGGCCATGGGCATTGGTCCTATCACCCATTACTCTGATCAAGATATCGCACTCGACGAGGTTCAAAAGGGTAGATGAATTCGCCGTGGTGCTTCATGTAGTCATCATCCTGGCTTGGGAGAGGTGCTGAGTGCAAACGAATTGTCCCTGAACGGACAGAGTAACTCGAGGGGGAGCGTTGGTAGTATATATTCCACCGCAACTCGGACACATCAGGCCATCGGGGTCGCAGACGGGCCCAGAATGCCCAAGCTGATCAGGCCACGGCGCCGAAGTCGCTGCTGCTTTCTGAAACTGGCGGACCGTTTACAGCTTGGCTGTGGCATGTAACCTCTCCTCGTGAGTCCCTCGGCACAGCCCGAGGACCCGACAGACGAAGGAAGAGCTGCGTGGCCCCAATATGGCTGTCCATATATTATTATGCTTACTCGCAATAGACGCCGTGGGTATGAAACGTCTGGAGATGGCCATTTATTAGACTTGTCACCCCATCTCCGTTGGAGAGGGAGCATGAGGGAGAGTGAGCGGCCTATTGTGGTGACTGGAAGAAGAAAGCGCTGACATGGGATGCATTGAGTGGATGGTCCATGGTCCATGGTCAATGGTCCATGGCAGAGGACCGGAGGCCGGAGACCGCAGCCTGCGGGCCCGTGTAACGGTTGCAGCGGAGGTGGTGCTGCTACGCCAAAACCTGATCGATACCGATGGGAAATAAGCAGTGAGATGCACCTTGGCCGCAAGTTGTAGCGAGATGCGCAAGATCAGTGAAGAAAGAACAGTGAAAAGAAATGAACCTGGAAGAAAATCATACGCTTCATCTTGTGTGCGACCCGTTCCTTAGGTGCCAAGCTCAACCAATGATGCGCGCGGATCTCAGGCTCGGGCCAATGGGATTCTGGCGCCGATCCTCCATTACGGCCAACATCGCGTGAGCAGGCCCTGGTCGCGATCATGCGCTGCCACACTGCGCTGCTCGCTTCGACTTGCGCATTGGCAGCCTGACAGGCAAGCATGTCCTGTCTTTGGGGCTTTTGGGGTGCGCAAAACGTCGAGTACGACGAGGGAAGCCTGGGGCCCTGGCACTAAGGGGTCGGTGCTGCGGTGTTTCAGCGCGAAACAAGGCCACTTCCAGGCGCCAGCACGGCCCCTAATTGGCCTGCCATTTTTGGTCGTCGTCGCATCATGTCGAGGGAGCGAGGGAGCAAGGGAGAAAAACCGAAAGATCCCAATCGCGTTCGCTTTGTTTCGGCAGTTGTGCCAAGACGGGCAGGGGAGCAGGGATGGCCCTGGCGCCCCGGGGTCGTGCTGATGTGACTATTTTCTGCTTTCTGCTCCTTTCCAGTTGGCGTGCACCGAAGCATCGGGGCGGGCGCCAAGACGAAACGCCGACCGCACCCTCGTGGGTTGCTGAAACCTGTCAACCACTCCAATCGTCGACCGCCAAAGGAAACGGTTCCGAGACGAACGCATTTCCGTCTGCTGCAGTCAGGCAGTAACTAGGTTAGCGGGAAACAACATGAGGTGAGCCTCAGCAGATGGACGGACCGCTTCGCATATAAGACGACTTCGTCCCTCCTCTTTTTTTGGGCTTGGCTTTTCTCTTATAGTTCATCGGCTAGCTCACGATACTATCTTCCATACCTTTTTATTCTTATTCACTTCTTCGTCGCCGGTCCGACTCAACTTTTTTTGCCTGTATATATCGTTTGATACATTTTTTGTTTGTTTCTACTACCACTACTACATCTCAACCCCCACAAATAACCCATCTCTCAAAATGCAGTTGACCAACCTCTTCGTCTCGGCCCTCATGGCCATGGCCGTGTCCGCCGCCGACGGCGACAACAAGGGCGACCACAAGGGCGGAAACAGCATCGGCAAGCAATGCTTCCAGATGGCCAAGCTCGAGATGATCACCAAGTTCGGCGCCAACGAGACCGCCGTGTCCGCCAAGTTCAAGAACAACCAGACCGCCATTGACGACTTCAAGAAGAAGGTCGCCGAGTCCGACACCAAGCTCAAGGCCATGATGACCAACGCCACCCTCGTCGGCGAGTGCGCCACCATTAACGCCGTGGCCCGCGAGAAGGGCCAGTGCGGCAAGATGAAGTTCACCGAGAAGATGATCGCCATGGCCGGCAACGACACCGCCCTGCAGGCTAAGTTCAAGGTAGGCAACAATTGACTAGTAACAAACAACAGATATATACTAACAAACTTCTTCCCAACAACAGAACAACCAGACCAAGATCGACAACTTCAAAGCCAAGGCCACCGCCGCCAAGGCCGACCTGACCGCCATGCAGAACAACGCGACCCTGACGCAGTTCTGCTCGGTGCAGAACACCAAGCAGGAGTGCCGCAAGATGAACCACCTGCAGAAGCAGACCGAGATGGCCAAGAACCAGACGGCGCTCGAGGCCAAGTTCAAGGGCGACGAGGCCAAGGTCAAGGCCTTCCAGGACAAGTCGGCCAAGTGGGAGACGGAGCTCAAGGCCATGATGGGCAACCAGACCCTCATGGACACCTGCAAGACCCTCAACCAGGCCCAGGCCCAGAACAGCAACAACGCCGCCAAGGACGGCAAGAAGTCGGCCGCCCAGACCCTCGACGCCTTCAGCGGCCTCATCACCGCCTCCTTCGCCGTCGTCGTCGCCGGTGCCCTGATGCTCTAAGTTTTCGGGACGCCACGCAGAGATGGAGAGAGAGTTTAGTCAATCGGTGGATCAGCCGCAAGCCATACCATATACCTGATGATCCCCCAAAGTAATAGAAACAAACAAACAAAACCCACAATGTCCTTCTTTCATTTCACCATGTCCGATACCCCCACTCAAGGCGACCAAAGCCTCATGATTTTGCGACTCATTTTCTGTTCGAGTCTTTACCGGAAAGAAGTAGAATATACATGTCAGATAATACACGATTATGGAACACTCATACACATTATCATCATGTCCATGCATCGTGAAAGTGCTCGGGACTTGTTGAGATTGATTGCGTCCTTATAGTTCATTCGACTTCACCACGAGTACTACACACGGCCACGAGCCCCTAGGAGTGGAATATCGTATCAATCGTCCATGGGAGACGAGAAATGCAAGCATACCTTCTTTTTCTCATACACAGCTCATCAATATTTCCCTCCAACGCCGGCGACTTGCACATCAGTAAGCCCCCACATATGGACGGGAACGAACCACGGCTACCGATGCCCAAGTAGAAAAACAGTGTCATTCGAACCGTAAAACGTCAAGATAGTATTATTCGTAGTTTTGATATAAAAAACGCCCACGCTATGCTGAATGACCCTGTGAACCATCCAGTCCAGCCTGACTAAATAAGGTATCTCTCGCGAAAGAAAAAATCAACAACAACAGCAAGCAGGAAACGCGCTGATGATGGGAGTTCGTGTGTGTGTGTGCGTATGTGACAACATGGCAGAACCAAGATCCGTAACAAGGGGACCTCTTTGCCTCCCGACCCAACCCAACCCACAGTACACTGATATCCATACTCGCTCATCCAAGAATTCGTCTGTTTTCATCTGACGTCGTATATATACACACCCCTCCCTTACTTTTTCTCTCGTGTCTGTCTGCCACCAAGGCTTGTCGTATCACATCATTCATGATACCTTGACAGCTTCGACCGCCGGCACGCTTTCCACCGCCTTGGCGGGTGCCTGTTCCTCCTCGTGGCTGGGCCCACGAACTTCCTCATGGGCCGGGGACGGTTTCGCGTCGCTTATTCCATTACTGCCATTAACGGTGGTGGCCGGGTGGTTCTCCTTATCCCCATCCACGCTGACCGTCTTCGTGGTCGGGGCCGCGGTAGACGACGACGACGCTGACTTCTTCTGCTTCTTCGAGTCCCCGATATCGAGCACGTGGGCGCGCTGGACCTCGCTCATAGCCTTCCGGATGCGCTCGCGCCGGGCCTTCCCTCTAAGCCGGCTCTGTGGCGCCGCGCCGTCGACCCAGCGAATGGCCGTGATCATGAAGCTGATGCCGTCGTGGCTGCTCTTGCGCCCGTTGTACGTGCCGCCGAACTCACGGCTCTGGATCCCGAACCGGGTGGTGCTCGTGTATTTCTCGAGGGCCGGCAGGATGAGAATCGTCACGTGCAGGTCGCGATGATGCGGTACCTGCACCGGCCCGGTGACGGGCGGCGAAGTGAGCACCTCCTGGGGACCCTGGTCGGGAACAACCGCGTTACGGCCCTTAGACTTGGATGGCTGCACCCGCAGATCCAGCAGGTCCGTGTCGATGTCACTGGACCACTCGCCACGAATCCAGCCGGCATGAATACAGGCCGCAACCACGTCGCTGTCGTCCGAGTAAACATCGGTTCCCCAGATCGCCCGACGTGTCGTGATCTCCTCGCGCGCCACCGTCGTGAGATGCGCTCTAGGGATCTTCACCGTGAGCGTCGAGTTCTCGTTGTCCTGGATCATCGACATGGGAAGCGGGCGCGGTGTCGAGGCGAAGCCGAAGCGCGAGGGCGAGCTGAGCTTGGCAGGCGTCAGGCTGGAATCGTAGACGACATCCCCCAGGTGCTTGCGCGGCTTGTGTGCGACGCTCTCGAGGACGGCTTGAGAGTTGACGCTTCTCTTTGTTTTTGGAACAATGACGGGCGTCGTATTGACTTGTTTCGGAGCCGAAGTCGGGGCGCCGTTCGAGCGTGGTATTTGGTGGCTGTGGGTCATGGCAAGGTCCTTGGCGAAGCCGGTCGGAGACGGGATGGGCGTGGTGGACTTCATGTTCTTGAGCGGAGCGTTGCCGGCATGGAGTGGAGAGGTCGTTCTCTCCGCTCCATGGTGGTGATGATGATGGTGGCTGGTTCAACAAGAAATGTTAGCAGGGAATGAGCAAAAGGGGGAAACGCGACATTGATACGTACTGGTGGTGGTGATGATGAGCATGGGTCTTGGGGCGCTTAGCCCGGCCGACCGGCGTGTTCCGGCCGGTGCTGTCATCATCATCGCCTTTGCCATCAACGTCCTTGGCTTTGCGGTTGCGCTTCCGCACCGCCTTGACCGGCGGCTCTGGGGCCTCGTGAGGGGGCTCGACATCTTCACGACGAGCGAGGCTGGAGTTGGTAAAGGGCGTGGCGCCCGAGAGCACTGGACTCGAGAAACCTAGACCGCTAGCTCCGCTTCCGATGCCTGAAAACATACGGCCGAATTCGCTCTTGATTCCAGGCTCGCCTGCAGGCCCTTGGTGCTGGGGCTGTGCTCCCTGAACCGCCTGAGGCAGAGGTGAGATACGGCCCTTGCGATTGATCTCGCCAATGGCCAAAAGCCCGTTATTAGACTGTTGGCGCATCAAAGGGGGCGCACCGCCATCATCAATGGACCGGGGCTGCCGCGAAGGCTCGTAGAGAAGGGTACCGGGGCCCCCGTTATACGCTATCGAAGGCGGAGGAGGGCCTTCTTCGTTCGGTCGAGGTCGATGTTGGTGGGGCGGGGGCTGCTGCTGCTGCTGATGTTGGTGTTGCTGATGCGGTGGAATCTGCGCAAACCTGTGCCGATCGGGGGAATCGTACGGTTGAGGCGGCGGTCCTGCTTGGCCCTGCTGAGGCATGGGCATTCCTTGCGGCGGAGGCCCGCCCGGGGGATATCGCTCCATGGGGGGTTGCGCATGGGCTGGATAGCGGTCATATACAGGACCGTTGGTGACGGGGTATTCGTTCGGTCGCTGGCCAGGGAACTGTTGATCATAATGACCTCGCGGAGGTTGCTCGAAACCAGGACGCTGTTGTTGTTGCTGTTGATGATGCTGTTGCTGCTGCTGTTGTTGCTGCCAAGCAGCTGCTTCTCGCGGGTCCATTCTGCCATACACAGGTGGCCCTTGAGGTGGTCCTTGTCCATTGGGACCTGGAGGACCATAATCGACAGGCCGTTGTCCATGAGGACGGTTGGGGTCGGAAGAAGTCCTCTCTCTCATGCCGTGTTCCCGCATCATGTCGAGCTCGCGCTCTCTTTCCATCCTGTCTCGCTCCATGCGATCGCGTTCCATTCTTTCTCTCTCCATGAACGGTCGTTGTTGTTCTTCGAACCGGGCTCTATCGATTCGCTCCCTCTCGCGGTACTCGGCCTCTCTGTCCATGTGTTCTCGCATCTCGCGGTCGCGCTCCATGAACCTCCTCTGCTCGTCCAACGACATGGGCCGTGGTTGCCGCTCGGGGTTGTACTCTTGTTGACCTGGTCGCATTTCCTCGCGGCGTCCAAACATCTGCTCACCGGGCTGGGGTTGTGGCTGCGGAGGTGGGCCACGACCCATTTCTACTGGCCGCCCCGGCATCCCTGAGTAAGCCCTAGGCTGGCTGCTCGGCCTGGGAGGCACGCTGGCAGCCGCCATCCTCCCGCTTGGGTCTCTCCTGTCATCACCAGGGCCCATCGGCGGCCCTCGTTGGGGATACGCCTGCGGCGTGCCGAAGCGCGCCACTTCGGGTGTGCCATACATGGCCTGGGGAGGAGAGCCCGCCACGCTGCCTCGCTGGTCCCTCGGGTCGTACGGGCGGGCGTGTTCAGGCGGCGTCTGCGGTCCTCGGGCATAACCATTGTACTCGGTCGCATTCTGCATTCTAGGCGAGGCATGTACCGAGCCCGCGTACGCAGGTCCCGGGCCAGGCGCGGCGGCGCTCGTGGAGGGCGGGGGAGGAAATGCCGTATGGTTGGCAGGGTGGCCAGGTGTTGATTCTCGGTGAGCCGCACCGCCGCCGAGCATCGCGGATATCGACATACTGCCGCCGGCATTTCCTGTCCTAGGGATGGAATTGAGCGCGGGCAGTTCTCGACCAGCCGGGAAAGCGCTCGGCGGCCCCAAGTTGACGGGAGGACCGCGCGACGCGGATGGATGACCGTAATGGTTCATAGGGTGCCCGGCGGGGGGCATCTGCGACTGTGGGGGAGGTTGCGATTGTTGCGGGTGTGGTGGTTGTGAGCCCGGAGGCGGTGAAGGAGGCGCCATGCTGCGATGGATAGGGGGCCCGCCTATTGAGGAGGTACTCGGGTGTCGCGAGTGCGTGTGTGGAGGATGCGACGGGTGCTCAGGGGCATAGGTCGGTCGCGCCTGTTGATGCGCAAAGAAGGAGGGGTCTGAGGGATGTCGCTGATGCTGGTGCTCATATGCAGCGGCAGCCGAACCTGCAGGACTCGTCGGGGGAGGATGCGCCTGCGGATGCGATGCAGGCGGGTAGGGCGAGGGTGTTGTCGCAGGGTTCGGGCCGTGCGGGAATGGAGAACGGCCGTACGGCGGTGAGGCGCCGGCGTTGCGTGTAAAGGGAACACCGATGGGCGGCGGCTGTTGTTGCGGCGGCTGCTGTTGGGGATGCGGTGGTAATGGTTGTTGATGATGATGTTGTTGATGCTGTCGTGAATCCATGGCGCCGGAAAAAACAAACAAAGAATTGACGCTGTGGATATTCCCAGTCCTTTTCCCCCCCAAGGCCAAACCAAGCCAAAACCAGACCCGGCTTCTGGAACCCGGCTATATTTTTGTAGGTACCTCTGGCCTACGCCTGGTAGCTAACAAGCTCTTTTTTCTCCCCCCGTGATTGGGAAACTTGGGGGAACCCAAAACCCGACAAGCTCCAATGCCTTCTTGGTCTCTTTCGATCGTCTCGGTTGTTTCGCTCGTTCGATGGTTCGCTCGTCGTGGATGTCGGATACAAAAGTCTCGGTCGACAATGATAAAGTCGGGAACAGGGAAGCGGGCGACAAGCACACGACTCTTTTGGTCTCATTCACGTAGTAGCGGTGGTTGTTTTTTATGGGCGCGAGAGAGAGAGCTCAGCCAGCCAGCGTCACCAGTCGGGTTTTCCTCTGGTCGTCTCAACAAAACAGCATAAACACAGCGAATTCGAAGAGTTGCAGCATGCGAATGTCACGATTACTCGGCCGGGCAAAGTGTCAAAGTGGCATGTAGAGCAGGCAACACGCGACGACCTGGGGGATGCAGCTGGTTGCTTGGTGACACGGAAATGTGGTAGGTATGTGAAATGGGTGAGAATAGGATGTGCAGGTATGGGATGGGCATGGTATGGGAAAAATCAATAGTGACCGACCGACCTTGGCTTGGGAAAAGACGGGGATTGGGACCAAGCGCGGGAGTCAGTTAGTCTGCAAAAGGCAAAAAGGCGATTCGATGCCAAGAAAAGAGCACAAGCAAGGTATCGCTAAGGTATCGTCCAAGGTACGGATACGTGTATCGTGCACACACACTTTCTGGACTTGTACTTCTTGCATCTGCTCCTGCTTCTGCTTCTGCTTCCCCCTTGCCTTGCAGAACCTTGAATTAAAAAAAAAAAAAGGGTTTGAGACGGGTAGTTCGGCGGCGTGCAGATTAGATGCAGGCCCTGGTGCCCTGCTTGCTGCTTGCTGGAACTTGTGGAGGTTCTGGATGCACCAGGACAGCAGCACAGCATAGCATCTAGGCATGTACCTGGTGTTAGTGGCCGTAGGGCGCATCTCTAGCATCTGCACCCAGCATAATCACAGGAGGTACATTAGGTCAGATCATAAGCAGGGTATGGGTATCATAAGCTTCCACAGGGAGTAGGTACCTAACCTACTGTACCTAGCACCTACTACTACTACTACTACTACTACTACTCCTAGAAGGCAAGAGAAATCAAAAAAAGGAGGGAGAAGAAGAAGGCTGGCAGACTGGTGGCAGGGTGGGTGTCGTGGGTGTGGATGGATGTGGGTTGTCAAATGTGTGGGTGGGTGGGATGGACCCGGTAGCGCGTCCTGGACATGCTGTAGGTCCTGTACCCTCCAAGTAGCTGTGCTGATCGCCCCCAGTTAGTGGGAAAACTGCCCAACGGCGCCAACTCAAACGACACTGACGATGCGGCCTTCTTTCAAACGTTCTGCACTCTAAAAAATCATCCGTGATCGCTAGGAGGCTGCTCCGTAGTCGTAGTCGTAGTGGCACATTTGAATCTATCGCCCAATGCAAGCCAGGCAAAGACACAGCCTCATTATGTATCTAGATGCATGCGTACGGGCTCGGGAGCAACATAGTAATGTAGAGTACCTGTCTACTGTAAGGTATCGTTAGGCGGGAATGCCAGTCGGTAAAGCACGTAGGTAGGTACAACATGTCCAACCAATGCCCTTGGCGCATCATATCAGTCAGCCAAGGTCAATCAGGCACACACGAACAATAAATAGATTTGTGTTATTTCTTCTGCCGCTCGAGTACGAGTACCGGTATGCGCCGAGTATGGTATGAATATGAATGTATGATATGCCCTGGAGTCTGTCTGGAGTTTTGGTATGGGACGTGACGGTGTGTCTGTGACAGAAACGAGATCGCTGCTTGGTCCGTCCTTGTTGGGACGGATGGTGGAACTCTGTCCTTCCTGCATGCTTCTGCTGTGTTGTACATTGCCATGCGCGCGCAGATGGGTAGACGATGTCGATGTTTTGACGGGCACAAGACTGACTGACTGGCTGGCTGGCGGGATGTAGGATGTAGTTGATAGTTCCCTATTATCGCTTCTTGAGTCACTGTCGGTCTGGGCAGTCTGGGTAGCTCTAGCTGTCAGGTAGCCTCCCAGATTCCGTGATGGTGACAGTGAAGGGGGGGATTGCCGATGCAAGCGTGACCAGAACACAACAGGATCCGGCTTGGGACAGGGATGACCCCAAATTTTGGCTGCAGGTCTTGAACAACAATCGGGGATGTTTACATGCTAATTGCACTTAAGTGGTGACGGTGGGCACCTTGAGACAGGGGTTCCAGAGCTCCCCCCTGTAAGCACCCCAGCAGTACCCAGCACAGCTACACAGAACCCAGCAAGCAAGTGCAAGCCAAGGGAACCCAAGAGGAAAGCGGAGCAGCGCCATGTCAGGAAGTCCTGCAAGTCCTGCAAGTCGACAGCCAAAAATGACGAATGGAATTCTGCTTGTTTACCTAAAAAAAGGAAACCCTGCTGCTATGCATACATACTACAAGTACAGACAGTCAGTCAGTCGGTCGTGAGTCGTCACCACTGCTATGATACTACACGATTGTACTTACCGAGTATCACTTCTAGCTACAATTGCCCTGGAATCCGTCTTCAGATACCACCCTGGCCTTGGTCATCAAGACCACCTCATGTTTCTGTTTCCTGCATCGTGCAACATCAGCACCCACCAAGCACCAAGGCGAAGCTGGGAAACACGTTGTCTGTGCTCCCCAATACCGAAACGAGTCAAGCATTTTCAAGGCACGGACGGCTTGACAAGAAGCAAAATGTTAAATAAATAGTACGGAGTAATGTATTGGAATGTAGCCGCAGAAAAAAACAAGACGACGGCTGTTGGCGATGAAACGGGCAAAGACAAGATAATTTCAAGTCACGCACAAACAAGCAAGGAAGGAGGGTAACACGAACCGTAATAATACCTGGCTCCTGGCTGATGGTGGTGTTGGACGCAATGCAATGCCATGCTATGATAGGTTTGCTTGCAGCTGATCCATCATGGCACCGTTGGCTACATGTCCCTTTTTACATGCACCAACATACCTTTATTAAACCCTGATGGATGCCGTGCATCGAGTAAGAAAAAAAAAGCCATCCAGAACGGCAATGGGATTGTGTCCGACAAATAAATGCGCTTGAGCAGGCAGGTAAGTGCCCAACTCCAAGTCAAGCAAGACACGTTTTGTGCATGGCATCACAGCCCAGCTGCCGCCTACTACCGAGTACCTACCTTATGATACAGTACAGATCCAAATGTCTTAATAAGCCACGATGCCCTATTTTATACGTGGTAGTAGGTCAAGACCTCGGAAGTTATCTTGACGGTCGGTCGATGACAGGCTGACAGGCCACCACCACTTGGGGGCTTGGGGGGAATTCCCATTCCGTCTTCCGCGCCTGACGCTTATGAAGTCTTTGATCCAGCCAGCCCGCCCCCCATTCCCGAACGCCACCTTTTTTTTCTTCCTTTTCTCGAGGGGCCTGGCCACCCCCACTTGGTCCCTGAACAAACCAGTGCTGGGACAGAGAGCTCCAACTCGTGATTCCATTTCTGACAAGTCTTTTTTTCGCATCATTGACCGACCTGATCTGCTTGACGATCATGCCGACATGTTAAAAGTCCAACACATACACACACTTAGTTGTCGGAAAACCCATCCTTTGCGAGCCACACGGCAGAGGAGAAAGTCGTACCCGCCGATACACAATTGATCACGAACCCAACAATCATGCGTAGCCGACCGTCTTTGGCCTCACGTTTAGGTCAGTCATGATGTCTTCGCGTCTTATCGAGACATGGCCACTCCACAATTTAATCTATCACAAGCGGATCCAGGACAGGCGGACAGGGGTCGTCTAGGATTGCCAACGCGGCAACCAGGGGCCCAGCTTCTTAGCGAAATGCAGAAGCTCCCAGGGCTGAGGAACAGTGGTTTTCCTGCCCCCAGTAGCTGCCCTCCCTCTCACCGCAAATTCACTCCCACATACATACATAGAGAGTACCAACCTACCGTACGTACGCGTTCCCATCACTTTTTGCTTGCCCCTCCTCGCCGGAAGCGAGACGAGAAAAGGGTCGCTCGCATCGCATCTGGGCATGTGAGATTTAGAGCTGCTGGTTGGGACAGGACTGGACAGGGCAATATAATGCGCCTACTCCTCCTTTTACTGCTGACCGCCACTCGTTTGTCCACCTCCCGTTCTGTGCCATCCCTCTTGCTCTTTCTTACTCTCTTTCTTGAGCCCGGCAGCCAATCAGGCAATGTCACGATGACTTGCATGAACCAATCCTGCGCGCTCTATCCACTGCGCAACAGTCAACGACTCGACTCGCGGTTGCGTCACACTAGACATGATGCACGCTCTTAAGGTAGGCAGATGGGATTGATAACGCTACCGACCACCGCCACCACCACCATTACCCGGGATGATGTCCGGTTAAACTCGGTGTAGGGGCCTTACAATCGCTGGGCTTTTTTTTCTCATTGATGCGCCCATCCAGTATCCATCCTCTGCCTGCCACACGTACGTGTATCTCGTTGGATTATCATGTGCATGCAGCCACCCCCACCATGCATCTTCCTCAGCCCCTGTGATAGGAGTCCACGGCCTCCTCGAAATACTGCGACATCTCAATTCCCGAATTGTGATAGCCGCACTTGACGTAGAACTGCTCGGTACGCTCCCCGCAGTTCAGGATGGTCTTGTAGCAGCCCACGGCGGCGGCCAGCGCATTCAGGGCCCGCACCATCTTGAGCCCGAGGCCCTTGCCCTGGTGCTCCTTGGCTATCGAGATCTCCTCGATGTGACCGCACTTGCCGCGATTGTGGATGCTGTATATGTAGAAGCGGTTGTGAGTGAAAAAGGGGAGGAAAACAACCATTAATCGTACGTAGATAGAAAAGAAAGACGGGAGTAAAAGAAAAGCAAAGCAAACGTACAACTTCTTCTCGGCGACCAGCGCCCCCGTCCCCACGGCGCGCCCCTCGTGCTCGACGACGAGGTAGAAGTAGGTGCCGTTGGACCGCGCCATGTCGTCGTAGCGCTCCTGGAACTCGGCCTCGGTCACGTCGTCGCCCACCCACGTCAGCACGCGCAGGCAGTCGAGGAACCCCGCGGCGTAGTCGGCCCGCCGCAGCGGCCGGAGCTGGTAGCCCGCGGGGAACGCGCTGGCGGCGTCCGCGGGGATGGTGGATGCGGGGAAGAGCTCCTCGGGGGCAGTAGTAGGCGCGGACGACATCTTGACGAAAGTCTTCAGTGAATCGCTGGGAGCAAGAAAATTGTGGGATTTGGCAGGCAACGGCGAGTTCACTCGTTCGGGTTATTGAATTGGTGTGGGAATCGATCTGGCAAATATACCTATGCACAGGTGGTATTGAGTGGGAGATGCGCGGGTAGGCGAGGTGGTTGTGTGAGGCAGAATAAGGTTCCGGGCCGGTTCGTGCGGAGGTGGGCAACGCTTTTTCGGTTGGGGTTGCCGACGCTACGGCATCTCCACATGCAGCAGCTCTTGAAAGGAGCTTTCTGGAAGCAAGGCAATATAGATTGCCCTCACCATACAACGCAGCTAGGGTCTTCCTTGGAGGTCTTTGGAGATATCAGAATCACACAATTTGTCATCTTCCCCCTACTCATGAGTTTGCGCCTTAGGGTACACGGATAGGATATATAGTAGTACACCGTTGACTCGTATTAGTCCTCCATGCGCAGTGGCATGTAGGTATTTCTCATTTCTCAAATTGATCATTCCATCAATGCATACCGGGCTATTCCCTGTATGCTACTCAGCTTGTTACCCCATAATTAAAATGCCGAGTTCCTAGCATACGCTTCCCCAAGTACCCAGAAGCAGCCCGTTGAAATTACAAACCCCCAAACTCCCATTGCCCGTACTAATTGGTAGCATGATCTCGTCATATTCATTAGAGCAACGCAAACTGGAGCAACGCAAACCTGGTTCCTCCTCAAAGTCCATCACGCCTAGTTACAGCGCTGGCCTGCGGGACATCGGCAGTCCGACCACCACTCACCTCCGTAGACGCACGTGTAAGGTGGCTTGCACTGCGTCGGTCCGGTGTATCCGCGCCCACCGCACCTATTGGCCACAGGGGTCAGTGATCAACACCATGCTAATCGAGTAACAGAAGATAAGAAAAAGGGAGAAAACTTACTGTCCCCATTCGTTCACCAGCGGGCCTCCAGGGGTACCGGTCGTCGTCGGCGCCGGAGCTGTAGTCTGTTCTGCTGTTTTAGTGACATACACGGTCGTGGTAGCCGTCTCTTTCCCTCCTCCTCCTGTCGTGACAGTGACGGTAGCCGTGACGGTGGATGCTGCAGGGCAGCTCGACACAGTGTCACCGGACCTCGTCGTGGTCGAAGATGATGGAACCGTAGTACTGCTTACCGTGCTGGTTGTCAGCGTGGTTTGCGGCGGTGGCGTGGTCGTCGGGGTCGAGGTCGGGGGCGTGGTGGTGGTGGTGGCGGTGGTGGTGATGGTGCCCCCTGAAGTCAGGGCTGTGTAGATGATGTTCAGGAAGCCGGAGTTGGCATATAACTGGCTCATGTCCCACATCTGTTGGGCATCCAGAATAAATCAGTACCGTCTTATAGGGGGGGTTTGGGGTATTCATTAACCCTCTAATCATCCACTTGAAATGTTAAGAGCTCTTGAAAAAACTAACCATGATACCACCAAAGCTGGAGAACTGCTTGGAGTACGCAATGACCTGGGCCACCCTCGTAGCGGGCACATAACCGCCGCCCGCGCCCGTGTTAGCCGGGATGCCGACCAGGACCTTGACGTTCTTGTTCTTGCTCGTCTGCTTGGCCCAGTCGTCCCAGGTCTGCATGTTGAAGTTGAACTGGGACGCGGCGCCCGGGACGTAGCTGGAGACGCCGCAGTAGTTGTTGTAGAACTGGACCATGACGAAGTCGAGCGGCACGTTGACCAGGATGTCGTTCTGCGCCAGGTCCGGGTAGGGGCACTGCGGCGCCGCCGACAGGTAGTAGCGCTTGTCGCCCGCGCCCGTGGCGGCGTCCATGAGCGACCGCAGCTGCGCCGCGAAGGGCTGCCCGTTGGACACGACGGACTCGAAGTCGAAGTCGAACCCGTCCACCACGGCGCTGCGGAACGGCCGGTTGGCCGTCGCGGTGTTGGGCCCGAACAGGTTCCACACGTTGGTGGCGGCGGCTTGGGCCTCGGAGGCGGAGCTGAAGCCGCCTTCTGTGTAAGTTGCGCCGCCGAGCGATAGAATGATGGTCTTTCCATTGCTCTGGCAGGTCTTGATGTCTTCCCTATCGACCGGTCCCAGTCAGTCACTTCCGTTGTCGCCCGCAGCAAGTTGGCAATCACTTACTCGATTTGGGGGCAGTTGAGCAGCTGTGTGCCGGCATACACGGTGCAGTTGTCCCCGGCATTCGCAAAGTTGGTCAAGGAGGTCTTGATGCCGTTCATGAAAGCCAGCGGGATGATGTTAAACATGGAGTCTGAGACGTTTTCAGTTAGTGACCGCCTGGGGATGGGCCAAAGAGAATGCTACATACTGGCACAATATGCGCTCAAGCGCTGCTGGGATCCAGCCTGTCCATAGGAGTTCTGCCCCCAGTAGACGGCTATATTGGTCTGTGAACTGGCATTGAAGCCGGCCGAAACTGTTGCTGCAAGTGACAGCAACAGCACCACCGGTAGGACGAGGGTTGCACGAATCGTCATGTTGGACTTTTTGTTTTAAGACGAATGAAACACAAAGGAGTGTACAAAGTATTTGGAAGTGCAAAATGTAGGTGAAAGTATGAAATGGGAGATATAGGGTCTCCTGCCGGCTCTTACTGTTCTGACCTGGCAACTAGAAACAATCCAGAACCCTTCTGTCTCAGCCATGGCGCTCATATTTGTAGTAGTCCAGACATTTACAGCCCCGATTTCAAGCCATGCTAAGGACGCCATAGTTGGGAATCCGATGATGCGGCTGGTGGGGTTCGGGGTTGGTCAGGAATGGGGGTGTTGGTCGGGCGGAGGCAGCACGAGACAGCCAAGGGAGAGGGTCTAGAGGGCAGCCGAGCAGGTGTTCTGGAATAATACCACCCTGAGTCAACCCCATTGGTCCCACACTGGCTCACGCAGGTACACACCAATAGCCGAACTTCTCCAACGTAACGTTTCCCGCTCGCTTAATTTCTTATCGGAGTCCCGGACCAAGATCGTAAAAGTGCCATTTATCAAGTACCATATTGTTGGACTTCGAGCCCAGTAATTACTTGAACTTCCTTTTTCGTCGACTAGTGATAGATAACATTTCTGGGCTGTGTGCACCCTCTTCTCGAGTATGTCCATCTGACTTCGCATGTCAGCAAATCTGAGTGCCATTACTAAGTCGCGTCTTTCTCTCGATCGGGTAAAGCTTATCTTTTGGTAGCTGGGAGGTTGGTATATCCAAATGATCCAGTGCATGATAATGGCCGGCCGTGTAGTACGCTAACTAATCACGTGTAGCACCTGGTGAAAGCCAAAACAGACTTCAGTTTACGACATGTCAGCGGGCAAAGTTTCAGTGATGTCAGGACTAAAGGGGGAAATCTCCCAATTTGCTATTCAACTGGTGATATTTCAGCATAAGATCCAGTAATGGGCAAGAAGAGGGAAACAATTTCCGCAGCCAGCTTAGTGAACTACGGTAGAGTGCATAGTCACCTTGCCAAAGGAATACGTAGTATTAAGCATGCCCACCTGCCCGAAATGGCATATATCATGGATGTAACGTATTATAGTAATAACTTTCATTAACCATAGAGTATTGTGTTGCAGTTGCCGCTCTTCAATTCAAGGGGGTACTTCGATGCCCAAAGGTGCGCAGCACTCGCACCTTCCATGGGCTGGGTCCTAAGCATCGCCTTCTGGTGACCAACGTGTTCACCACAGCTCATGCGTAAGTTTCCCAGGCCATTGGGGCCTCCTGCTAACAATCCTGACAAAACCCACAAAGGGAATGGGGTAGTCTCCTCTCCTTGGCCGCCTGCTACCGGCGCTGCGTTTCCTCCAAGTCCGTTCCTTGCAAACTACTCGCTGAACAATTATCGCTGGCCGTCGAATTTTCATGTTGACATCCTCGCCATCGAGTCTATTACAAGCCGGCTATTACATATTGATCGTAATATCCGAAAGCTTGGGCTTGCAGTTGGATGTAGCGACGAATTCAAACTTCTCCAATATGACGTCTGTGTAAGAAAAGGATTGATAGGGCGGTTGGACCTGACCAGGGCAGTGGAGAAAAGGACCAGGGCCTTATGTAACAGGTGGCTGTCTAGGGGCTTTTGCTTTTCAGTCAGAAATTTGGCGGGATTGAAGTTCCGTCACGACTGAACAAGTGCCATAGAGGAAAGAGTTGCGACGCGTAAATACGTATAAAGCGGCTTCAGGGTCGCTGCGCCCTGAGATGGGAGACAGTTAGCGTACTTGGAACTCATGCCCATCCTTCCCTGGCGAAACTTGACCCCGCGTTAGTATTCGAACAACTTCCTCGTCTTGCCGATGCCGTCAACAGTGAAGAGCCAAGCATCTTTGAACACGGTATTTTCTTACCAGTTGGTCACCCTACGGACTGGCCGACACCACGGGGAACCACTCCCTGTATTATGATAAACCATACCCATATGTAAAACCTCTAAAGCTCAGGTCGGCAAACAATGTCTAAGGAAGTCAGCCAAGAGGCACAAGAGGCACTTCTGCTCTAAGATCACATGTCTACTGTTATGAAATAGATACATGGGCAAGAATCACGTCCCATGCCGTCCAGGAGGTTGAAGCGGTTTTACCGCTTCCCGTATGTTAAAAGAAAAGAATACAACAACAATACTACCGCTTGTTATACGTTGACGAATCGGGCTGCGGCGAGTTTGCGGGATTTGGATGGTCCGGCTGGTCTCTCCTCGGCGGGCGGCGGCTTAACGCCTTGCGCTCGGCTTTGAACATGGTGATGTATATGCATGCGCCATAAAACTGGGTGATGATCCAGAGCGTGAAGACGATGGGCGTGATCCATTTCCACACAATGTCCCATATATCCCATGACTTGTTGAACAGCCAAATAGTTACGGCCACCTCTGCGAGTGCGAGTAGCACCGTCCAACCAGCACAGAACGCGGCGATGTTGCGGCAGGTCTTCGGGCTTTCGCGCCTCAGTCGCCAGACAATCATCAAGACATGTATGACAACCTCGGAACAGACATCAAATGCGCCTAGGGTATTCACATTAGCAAGAAGGGTTTGAAGGCGCAGGATGGGCACGCAAGACGGAGACGACTCACCCCAGACCATGCACAAATAAAAGTAATGGGTGGCCCTGCCGTGCTTGGGCAATGCAGCCTCCTGGTATATGGCGTATTGGGTCACGATGAGAAGGCCGACGTGGTGGGCGAGGGAAATGGCCGATATGAAGCGACCGCGGAAGACGAGCTCGAACAGGTAGTAGCCGCTGTACAGCTGCGCCAAGACGAAGAGGACGTCGCCGATGGTCAGGCGACCGCCGCCGACATGGGTACTGAGCAGACCCGAGCCGGCCAAGAAGGAGAAGACGGGGTACAAGCCGCAGGCGGCGATGATGATGAAGCTGGGGGCGGCGATTAAGTGGCAGGTGAAGGTGATGCGGTGTCGCTCGCTCAGGCCGGCGTACATGGTCGAGGAGATGCGGGGCAGAATCTTGCGCTGCAGCAGCGCGGCGACCAGGGCGTAAAACATGAGGCCGCTGGCCAGGATCAGGGAGGCGGCGGGCAGCGCGGAGGAGAGAACCTCGGGCTCCAGCAAGATCAGCTTGATGTGGCTTGGTTTGAGCCGAGCATCTTCTGTGATTTTATTTCTGGGTACCGGCATCTTGGGTGTAGAGCTTCATGGGTCGCAAAGTATCGTGGAGTTCGTGGAGTTAGTGTCACTAACCCGAGGTCGTCAATAAATAAGGCCGATGCGTGTGGTGCGGGTAGGATGATTAGATATACTTTGAAGTATTGGCGGGCGACAGATGAGAGATGGAAGACACAGGCGTGGTCTTCTTATAAGAGTGGCAGATGCGAGGGAGTAACCTGTGGGTGTCCAACACCCACCCAGCTAGCACAGTCCAAGCCATCGGTACCTATGAACATGGATGATACTGTATAGGTATGGAGTAAGGCATAGCCTGAGCTCGAATACGCAAAGTATCCGGCCTGTAGATGTTGGTGGGAGTTTACTACTGCGGTCATTAATGACATGGGGATTGCCGGCTTACATCCTTAACCCCTTTTTACGCGTATTGAAGGCTTAGCGAAAGCTTAATTTTATAATTAGACGCTTGGGCCAATCAGGCAGCAGCATCTAGAATATAATGCCTGCCTCGTAGTCCACATTAGCACCTGATTTAACTGGGTAGGTAGGAGATATAATACTTAGTGTTTATGGAATCATAGCCCGAAAGACCCGAGATCCGATTGTCAAAACAAAACAAAACATTCTAGGTGTTTATAATGCCCTGACCTAGACATTCTAAAATGGTCCCATCCTCCATCTAACGTAGAGGTCACCCATCTCGCGCACTTCATGGCACCTTCGTGACCAATTAATCAATTACTCTACCATACACAATGCTTTGAATCAATTGAAACTATTCGGAATTCGTAATCGCCAGAGGTTTCTCTATCCATCTTACAAGTGCACCTTATGGCCGGTCTTTCCATAGGTGCGGCAGTGCCCTTCCTTCGCGCGGTTGAGCCCTCGTGCGACTGCTGTTCGCACGCATTTCCTCTCCTAACTGCGTATTTACGTCTTTTTGATCTAAAAGATCTTGTGCATCACCGATAGCTAGTGTTCCTCTAAGCTTTATACCTGTTTTCTTTACCCCACGACGTTTTGCGAGGCCGCTATTTGCCTCTCGAAGGGCGCAGTTCTCAGCCTTTAAGAGCGTGTTCTCGTGTATAATGGTCTGTTGTATTAGCTCTTTAGTACTTAGAGGTGGAGCTTATTTTTGGGACTCATGCAGGCTGGATTCCTGTCATGGGGCGGCAAAAAGCCCCTCTTCGACCCCTGCAAAACCCATCCCTTTCCTACTTACTCCCAATCCAACCAAGTCAACACCACCTTACTTGTCGCACCTGAGGAGCACTGGTATAACGACTGTACGGCCATGGCCGATCCTTTGTCGTTAGCAGCTTCTGTCGCTGGCCTTGTTTCGCTCGGCCTCGAAGTCACCCGCGGCACCAGCAGTTATCTCGATGCCATAAAGTACCGGAGCGGGGAGCTGAGCTGGGCCAGGCAGCAAAACGACGTTCTCGCCAACACCATCGACGTCATCGAGAAATCGACCGATAGGCTGGAGCATGTGTCACCAGACGCTGCCGCTGTCGCGACCCGAAGCCTGGACCTCTGCAAGAACAGCCTCAATACCCTGGAAAGCTTCGTGGCGCAACTCGCCGACTCTAATGTGCGCACCTGGAGATCGCGACTCAAAGATAAGGCCGCAAAACTGCATTATGCCTTCGATAGACCAAAGGTTCAGCAACTTTCTGCGCGTGTCAGCCAAACAAGCTCGACTTTGCAGCTTGCAGTGGATGGGTTGGGTCTGTCGGCTATTGCAGCCACCCATGATGCAGTTGTGGACATTGAAGGCCGAGTCCCTGGATTGGAATCCGGCATCAGGTTGATTCAAGATCAGGTGGATAGCCATTACGAGGCCAACGTACAGAAAATGGTCGATACTACGATGAAGGTATCAGAGCAGATCGCCTACAGCCAAGATCTGTCCCAAGCATCGTTCCATTCACAACAGGGACATCTCATAAATATCCAAGACAGGATGGCCAACATTGAAGTATATATGCAAATGCTTGCCCTGGAAAGCAGGAATCTTGAAGGTTATCGTACTGACAGTGTAAGTCGTGCATCGATTACCGTCTGCTTTAGTGCTGTCTGACTATGACGGACTTCAGAAATATATGCCAAAAATAGTCGCTTGCCTGGCTAGCAAACCGGCGGCTTTCAAAGAGCTGTGTGAGATGATGCCTTCTAAAGAAAGCCTTGAGGTTACCATCCACGAGGTGAACGGTACCCAGTCCACGTGGGCTACGCCAGGACCATCAAGAACGCCCTCAAGGAGAACAATGCGGTTGAATCTCGGAAACATGGTTTCATGCATATGCGGCCAAAGGCTCCAGAAAAGCATGAGTCGCCAGCAATCCCAGTTCGGTTCTTTGCATCTCTACAGCGAGGTGACTTCCGAGAGTCATGCGCCATCTTGTCCCATGTCGAGGAGGATTCCTCCCAAACAGAAGTGGCGATAAGGGCTGCGGTACACTGGCTTGGCCCAAGTCATGAAAGTCGCCATCGAAACTACATTCGACATGACTACGGGAGCTGGAGGCTGGAGCATTAGCCCTGGATTTCGATATTACCCCACAGTCGACACAATAAACAACCCAGCCTTTCGAGTTCTTGGTACTCTTAGCAGTTTTCTAATCGACTTGCGAGCATCGAAAATACGCGGATACACGGGACAAGCCGAAGCCACCAAAACTTTCCATCGGGCGGCAATGGTGAAGTTGGTCCATTTGTTTGACAGTGGCAGAACATCGCCTTTGGTGGTGGATCGTACAAACGACTCTCTAATGCACGCAGTTTTTAATGCTCACACGTCAGTTACTTGATGCCATCCATTCAAGATGCAGCCAGCTGACCGAGACCAAAGATATATGCTGGATGAGTTGACTAACCAGCTGCTGTACGAGTTTGTCCAGACTCTGTTGCTTTATGGCGTACCGCCCGTCACGCACAATACCGAGGGCTAGTGAGAAACCCTGAGTCCCTTGGTGCGGTCCTCTCGCCATCGCCGTATTGGAGAGCAACGTCCAGGCTGCCCAGTCGATATTGAAGAGTTCCCCAAGTGCCATCGAGGAACTCGACTGTTTTGGAAACACACCACTACACATGGCCGCCATCAAGAACCGACTGCCTTTGTTTCCGTTCCTTCTCGAGAGAGCCATGGCAGCTAAGATGCTGGAGCGAGATATACAACAGGGAAATAAACCACGCGAGTGCTTGCTCAAAATAGCTCTGACGGCCACCAATCAGATCTGTCGCAACGGGTCACAATTCCGGGAGTGCACCAGTTGCAATTGCTCCGAATCTCTGGAAATGCTCCTCAGTGCTGGAGCGGTTCTCAAAATAGACGATCTTCAGTCCCTCCGAAGCAACCAGCCTCCATCGGCCAAGGGCCTGAAGGTCTTTTTCACTCACTTGAAAGTTCAACGGGAGCAGCTCCAAGATATTGCTCAACGTAACGAATGGGCGATCCGAGACCACCTGAGCCTAATACAAAACGATCGACTCTTGGATTTGCATGCATCCACCATTTACAAAGCACTCACATCCAATTACATTGGCACGCCCCCGAACATTGCGCCGCTGTACCAAACCTCCGTCTCGCGCAACGCGAGCAACCACCCCAAGTTGGTCTATCATTTCATTCCCGAAAACCCTCAACTCGCAGAATGGGTGTTCCAGATGGGGTTCCAGGATGTTGACTTTGATATAAAATATGGAAAACCTCCTCTAACGCACGCTGAAGACCCGGATTACTTGACCTGGCTCCTACAGAAGGGAGCCAATCTAGAGCGCCGGATCTGGCCAAGAGAGGGAGACCAGTCAAATACACGCGGCGTCTTCAGCGCCCATTTCGTCATGTTCCGGCTTGGTTGGTTCCCGGAGTGGCATCACCCAATAGATGCCAACACCTTGGCATCCATCACTGTGAGGATTCTACCGTTGAGCTTAGCAGACTTATGCCATTGCTTCTGCTCTGCCCAAGGCTGCACTCCATTTGTGTATCTGCTGAAGGGATCCAATTTGCCTTTCTATGCAAAAGAGGCTAGCCGGGCAGAAGGGAAAAAAGGAATTTATAAACACACTTATTGGAAACGATTGAGAGACATCGCAGAATATGACTTGATCACATTGTGCCATGACATCCCAACAGAGATTGTCAGATCTTTGTACTTGGCTGCCGTCCGGTTTCTATGTTTCTGTCTTCTCGATCTTACTCACACGTGCTGCAAAGCCCGAAAAGTTGTGCGCAACGATTATCATTATGTAGTCCGGGAGCAGAATGACGTCGAGGAGATCCAGCAAGAAGAGTCCGAACTTCTTGATGTACTCGAAGAGATGGTCGACGAGTTTACGAACCGAACTGCGCAAGTCCCTGCTGGCGATGCGGCGCACTTACAGGCCTGCTGGAAGGACTACTGGCTCCATTACGTACCGAACGCACTGAGGTACAATCGGATGACGGAGGAGGAACGGGAAAAGGCGGAGATGATCGGTGTCGTGTGGACAACGGAAACCGTTGGCCGTGAGGCGACAAGCAGTAGTGGTGCCAAACCGGAGGAAGAGACGGTGGAAAATACGCTGCGGAAATATATTCGCAAGCTTGACCTAATCACATAGGCGGCTATTTAGGATCGTCTCAAGGACGGAATGTTACCGCCAATGGCACGACAACGCTACCTATTACTGAGCAGTCCCTAGCCAAGCAAGTGAAAGACGCCATGTGAGTCAAAGAACAAGCTGCGATCAGAAAAGAGGACATCAACGAGTGCTACTTGATAGGGACGAGCGAGGTCATGTAAAAGGAGAGTTCGACAGGGGTCTTATTCGACCGGTAAGATTATCGACCGGGCCGGGGCAGCCCGAGCTTGGCAGTGCACAGCCAAATTTAAAGATTGTTTTTGGTTGCGGGGGTGATCTTGCTGGTCATTTTAACCAACAACCATTTTCGTACATGTGGAAACGGGGAAGCAACAAAATCAGCATGACTTCTCTCTCTTCTTTCCTACGCCTTCCGCGGGAGATCCGCAACCAAATCTATGTCTCCCTTTTCAGCGACCTTGTCTTCGATCGCGACAATCCCCACTACTGCTATTTTGACGACAACTGGAAGCGGGGTCTGGACCCGCGGCTGGCCATCCTGCACGCTTGCCGACAAATCCACGCAGAAGCCTCCCCTCTTGTCCTGCAACATGCCAAGGTCTGCTGCATGGATGCAAAGGACATGCTGCGTTGCCTCATGGCCATGAGTCCAGAGCAGATTGGGCAACTGAGGTATCTGAGGGTGTGCTACAGTATCGTCTGTTTCAAGTTGCCATGCTCGAACGACGATGCCCCCGGGGCTAACCTCTCCTACGAGCCGCGGAAAGTTAGGGGATTTCATGTAGGCGCTCTACTGGGGCTGTTCCCCGGTCTTCAACTGGACTTGCTCGTGCTCGAGGACGGCATGAGTGCGGGCATGGACCGGTATGAAGCTTGCCACGGCCCGGACCTGGTCGAGTCTCTCTTGGAGGCCGATGGGTTTCGGGAGGTGCGGGCCAATTTCCGCGCTGCCAATGATGCCTTTGTTGGAAGGTGGCAGGTGGACCGAACGTCAGGCTGGCTCAAAGACCCTGACATCTATGTCTCAAAGTGGGAGAAGTCTATACGAACCCGGTTCCGCGACAGTCCTGGTTGGAGCGTCGAGTTGTACATCAACGAAGCCGAGTGCCCCGATGAACACTGGGAAGTCTTCCGAAAGGCTGGAGTCGCCCTTCTGGATGACTTGGACGAGCGCATGGATGCCGGCCACGAGGAAAGCGACGATCCGTGTTTCGTTGCAGGAGACTACTGGAACTTCAGAGCTTGCCGAGGAAAGGGACCATTCGCCGTAACCTCGGACAGTGAAAAGGTATTGGGCTGTATTTCCGATTCCTTCCAAGACGAAGGACCACTGAGTGACCGCGAGCTGAAAATAGCTTCGGACGGATTAAGAGCTTTGTTCAAGAGTAGCGACTGGGCCAAAATCGACAGAGCGGAACAGGAGGCAGGTGTTGGTGTCGACGGACCTTACGATCTCAATCTTTGGTAATGATTGCACAGCGTCGGGGAAATGTATGTCTATAGAGTTTCCCGGACCCGCACAAACCTTAATGCAACTTCCTGTAAGCCCCATAGGTTTCCTATCGTATCTCCGCTGTCATATCTTTCTCCGGAGAAAGGTCACGCATGTATTATAAGTATATTACACAACGCATGCTGGCAACCGACTGCAAATTCTCTATTCGCCCATGCGAATTATTGAGCTACCATTTTTACTGAGTAATACCTCGCTCGAGTCCTTGAGCCATCTTCGCCTACAAAAGTCATTCCATCAACGGTCTTTTCACCACCGGTCACTCCACCGGTCACTCCACCGGTCACTCCACCAGTCACTCCGCCGGTCACTCCGCCGGTTACCCCGCGGGTCACCCCATCACTGGTCCCTCCATCGCCGGTGCAAGTTTCGGTGTCACCCGACGCTGGCAAAAAGATACCACATCACTCACTCGCAAGCAGAGTGCAGCCTGGGTCAAAACCAGAAGTCCCAGAGGACTATTCAAGGAAGTCGCCATACGAGCGCATGCAAGTGCTTGATAGGTATTTCGCTGTCGAGGCGTCGAGAAAGCTCGCAAAGTCCGCAACAGGGCCGGAATATCACGGCAATCGCATCGTCATGTTCACTGACGGCAGCGCCCGGTCCCACCTAGGGCCCGATGTTCCTCGGACTTCGGCGGTCACCTACCGGTGCATATACGACGAGTCCGGCGCTCGAAACGCGCCTTGGGTTGACCTGTCGTACGGCGCCATTGGCATCACGACGTCGGACGAGGCCGAGATCGTCGCCATGGCCCAAGCGCTCAAGGCGTTGGAGCAGGAATTGCGTGGCTATGTCGATTCCAAGAACAGCGAGTCGGGGAGGGCCGCGCCTGGGCTCAGGGTCATGGTCTTTAGCGACTCCCAAGCCTGTCTCGGTATTCTTTTCAGGATGATCCACGCTTTGAGGAGGAATATGCCCTACACAGGGCGCGATTGGGTGGTTGAATACCTCAAAGACAATCTCCAGATTGTTGCAGAGCTTATCTACGCTTCTCCCACTCTGGACGTGTGGGTAGAGTTCCACTGGATCAAGGGCCACTCGTTAATCGAAGGCAACGATCGGGCTGACTGGCTGGCGTATGAGGCATTCCCAAAAGCCTGCTTGTATTTCTCGGCATATAACTTGCCTGTCGGTCCTGCTATGCGCGAAATCGCATCAATGGAGAGGATGAGCAAGGTGATTGAGGAGGCCAAAAAGGAAGGCGATACAGAGTCCGGTGAATATTGGGCGGGAATGGCGGATCTGGAGTTTGCCATGGAGAGTGAGTCCCATGCAGTTAATGCATGTGGTCAAGTAGTGCCTAGTTCTGGTATGTTAAAGGAGATGGAAGAAAATCTCAGACGAGAAATCTGGGAGGCAGTGAAGGAGCTGAAGAAGGATTCGCTCGTCTCGGCTATACCAGTGGAAGGCCCTGTAGTGGCAGATCTGGGGTCCGAACCACGCAAGCAACGCAAGCGTGATGTTGTTGCTGCCAAGCTTAGACATGCTGGCAAACGATTTCGTGAAGGCTTCCCAGCCAAGCTTAGTCGTTTGTCATAAAAGGGGGGCCCGTTAGGTAGCCTATAGGTGATGTTAATATTAAGATCTCTGGAGCCCCGGAAAACTCTCTGTTTGTGCATGCGTTCCCCAGTAGATTAATCGGTTTCTATGGCACATGAAGTGTGTCTCAGTGGTGACAGGGGTAAGTTCCTTTTTGGAATTAGCATATTACGCTAGTTATCTATTTGTATATATACGCACTGGAGTGCTGTTCCCTTTGTCATTTTCTATTTCTCTCTCTTCTAGCTAGCACTTTATCTTATACCATTTGCTCGATTCCATCTACGTGTCAGTCATCTGCTGCTCACATGCGTGCGACAAAGTGGCATAAACAAAAAGTGATCCAGTCATACAACTGATGAGTCATGGAGCAAGTGGAAACAGCTCTAATTGTCCAATCTACCAAGCCGAGCCTGTTCCAGATAATAGATCCCATCCAGCAAGTATTATGGCATAATCTAGAGGTATTGCCAACTCCAATAGGTAATTTCCTTTTCCGCTATTCCGGCGGAAAGAAACTTTAGCCCTCTGAACACATGGGGCTTGTTCATCTCCCGCATCACTCTCCGCCGAGAAACAGTTTCCTTGTCGATACCGCGCTCTGCAATAGGAGGTGTACAGGATGGCATCCGCGGAAGCGTTGGCGACGTCGCACGTAACCTCTCAATGGCGAAGTGAGCCGCGATGATATCCAAATGTCTCTGATGAGAGGCCCAATTCCGGCCGTTCGCGCACTACGCGTCCGGGCACCATGTGAGATGCCGCAGCTCGGGATCCTCGGGGAGACCGTAGGTCGCCGGGTTCAGCATCTGCCGCCAAACTTGGTGGGCATCGGAAAACTGGTGGCCCAGGAGGTCCGGTACTGGCAACTGCCGTTGCTGCCGGAGAGAAACTCCGTGTCTCGACAGGAGCCAATGGTACTCGGGCGCTGGCTTTTCGCCACCGAGTATCTTGTAGGTGAAACGGGGGCTCCAACACGCTCTGCAATCGTGCCCGGGCTGTTGTCCCAAGATGGCTTCCTCTATCTTGAAGTCCTGTGCCTGGTCTTGCCTTGCTATCCGGCTTCCTATCCTCGCGTCCCAGAACGAGTCTTGAGGAGGGCTGATCTCGTCAAAGCTGACGTGAGGACACAGAAGACGGTTGTAAGTCTTGGCAGCCACCGCTAGAGCGTCCTTGAGCGTTTCTTGAGCGGCTGGATTACCGGTGGTGTATTGTGATGTATTCCAGCTGTCGGTCGCGACGGTGGCCGAGGCCACCTGCTGGAGCGGCATGATCCAGTCCAGGAAAAGCGTGGCCCTCCGCATGTCGGGAAATACGTAACCAATGTAGGGAGATATGAAACCCCCGAGTGGGTCATATCTTGCAGAAGGTTGCTGCTTGATTGCCGTGGCACGACCAGGCTCTTTCATGTCCTGGAAGCATTGTTTGCAATGTAGGACCGACGGATGCGGCTCTTGGCTCCGGCCACTGCTTCGGATCACACGGCGGTGCATCTCCAGGGCCTTCAGAGAGACATTGTGGTGCGGGCACAGGGTCACACTGCCCTCCGCCATGATACAGACGGCAGTAGGCTCCAATTTGCGCTGCCTCTGCGAGAACATAATCAAAGGGTGCGATGCCCTACATGCAGTACAGAAATTGGTCTCGCTTGCCAGTCGTGGCATTGTGGCGTCGTAATCAGACACACTCCCATCGCGCTTGGGAACCCTCGCCGCTATGCAGGCCGAGCAGCACCCGCGCCGACGCAGCCGCTCGTGGACGTCTTCCCAGTCCACACCGATGTTGGGGATCTGCATAATCGGAGGCTCTCTCGTAAGAGGTCTGCGCCATGTCAGCATCGGAGAGACGAATTCATCGCTGGACAAGATGCGCCGTAGAACGGAGCAGGATTGGCGTGCGATGTACACATCGGACCCCTCCAGCCCAGCGCGGCATATGCCGAGGACCAACTCGTCTGGAAGTCGGTAAAGGGGGCTAGCGGTCTTATTGCGCTCCATTTCGATGGACTATGACTTAGTGTAGCCAGCTGAATTAATGAGAGACGATAATATATGTGTATAAAGCTTGGAGCAAACTGTTGATTCTCTAGGTGCAAAATTGTTCTTTTGGCCATGGAAAGATTTAGTTTTTCTTCTATCGATAACATACGCATCAGTCTGGTGGACTTTACACCATCTATGGATTTACGAAAGTCAATACTGAGTTGCGTGAGTTAAATCTGCACAGCGCATTACAGTAAATCTCACGCTGCGAGGCTGCATCTGCATCCCCTCTGCAACTCAGGACAATGACCATACTTAGGAGCTGTGTCGCATGGTGCTACCCCGATAAGTTCGCATTTCTCAACGCTTCCGCCATCTGCTCTTCCGTTGGCCGCTCTACAATCATCAAGTAGAGCACGTCCTGTTAAAAGAATTAGTATCATCCAGAGCATCGATGTTAGGTCGACTTTACTCACATCTTGTAGGAGCTTCTTGGCGCCCTTAATCAAAGAGACCGGCCCAATGCCAGTACCGACTCCGCCACTTCCTCGGAGCAGACCGCCTCTTCGTTCAGATCCTCCCAATCTCCCTCTTCCATGACGACCTCCATCATCGCCGCCGGCTTGACGGCCACGGCGACCACCGAGCAGGCCACCTCTTGATTCTCCTCGTCCACCTGCTCTGCCTGCCCTCAGGCCGCCACCGAACCCGCTCTGGAGGAATCTAGTACATGTTAGTCTCGGTCGTTGAAAGAGACACGGATAAGGATATTACTCACCCTCCCGTCAAGAGCGCAATGGGATCACCACTGCTAGCGGGATGATTGGGATCCGCGTATCTTGACGCGAACTGCTCCTTCTCCGCCGTGTTGGCCATGGCGCTGTCAGGGTTCTCGCCGGCCCACTTGGCACGCGCCCGCTTGTCCATATACTGTCCAACAAAGTCCCCGCCGCGTTTGACAGCCGACTGCTTCTTGGCCTCGCCGCCTTCACCCGTGGCGTCGGCCAGCTCGTCCAGGGCGGGGAAAACGAGTGGCGCCGTCTCGGGCCACTCGAAGGAGGACTCCCCGCTCGAGCTCTCGAAGCGTTTGCGCTTCTCGCGCTGTGCGGCCTGGGAAATGGAGGAGGTCATGTTGAACTCGGACATAGTAAGCATCTCATCCCGCTTACTCGGCTGCCACGTCATGACCAGGGCAATCAGGCCGCGGGGCGCGAAGAAGGACTCGTTGACCTTATCGAGGAACTGGTTGGTCTTGGACCGACTGTGTAGCTCGCTGCTGGTGTCCGCCACCTTCTTTATGGCTAAGGAAATGAGGACGGTGAAAGGCTCAGGCACGGCATGTCCTGCAAGGGAGGCCAGGTTAATGGTCTGGATCCAAGGGCTCGGTTCGACGGACTTGTTGAGGTCGTCGAGGAAATCGAGGAAGGTGGCCTGGTCAATTCCCACATCTGCCAGAAGAGGGGAGTAGGCGCGCACGAAACCCCTGGTGCGCGACCCCGGGCGTCGCTGGGTTATGACAACGGGAAGATCAAGTGCACCCTCTTCTTCGTTCTCATCCTGATGGTATGGGGGTGGAGGATGATTTCGTATGAAGGCGTCGGCGAGGGCGGGAATTTCTACTTGGGCATTCCCCGAGGATGTGGGCCCATGGTCCGTCAATTGATCTTGGGCTTCGTCCAGTTCCCATACGGCCTCGTCCATTTGCTGGGACATGTGTGCCTGGTCTTCTATTGGCACATGTTGTTCGCCAACGGCAGCGCTGCCATCGGTGCTGTTGGCAGGGCCTGCTTTGGCAGCAGCTTTCTTGTCCTTGTGATGCTGATAGCTTTCAGATGCAAGGCCAATGCCGCTCGCTAGGCCGCGCACAAGCTTTCCCACCGGTCCGACGCGCTGATGTCGGCCATCTCCGCTGGACTGCCCACGATTCATGGCTGCGATATTAAGAATGGCTGGGTTGTATGAAATGCAGAAAAGATGAGTAAGAGTAGAATGAGGAATAAATGCAGTGATGTCGATCAGGTATATATGCCATCGTGAATACGCCGTCTTGCTGTCGAAGCTGACATCGGTGGCTGAGCAGCAGGCCTAGCAATGGGACTAGTCCACGCTACCCCCAAGCTGAGGCAGCCGTCAGCGAACGAGAGAGGGGCACGATAGCGAAAGCGAGACCGGGATCATGCTCCTGCGACCACGCTAGGGCGAGCTTAACGAACTGACGAATTAGCTTCCCCCATAGTTATCACTGCTTACGACATTGCTTACATGGCATGGATGGCATGGATATTGAGCACGTCGAAGCTACACTCAAATAGTCGAAGTACGCAGCTTAGCAGGGGGGCATACCGATTGTTGTGACACTTCCTACTAACGGATGAAAATGCGCAATAGTTCGGGGACTCAAATGTACGTTTGCCCTTCGCCAAGATATCCAAGAGTCCAAGGCATCTAGGCTTCAAACTTTGCAGGGATCTCGCAGTAAACTGGAGTTAAACCTGCACGGACGACAAGCTTAAATCCAACTGCATCGCGGCAGAATCCGTGATGACGACAAGTTGGCCCTTGATGCTTGATGGCATTAAGAGATATATAATTTGGGAGAAACGAGTGCCTGCAGTCTCGCTCCTCGAAATAGGCGCAAGGACGTGTTCAATTTCGGGGGGTCAGATCAAGGAAAGGATCGCGTGGTTATGAGAAGGTTTTATAAATAGCTCCTACCAAATTTCACGAAAAAGTCACTTGCTTCTGAGCCATTCGTTTGCCTGACCAGCCTGTTAAGAACCGCCCTTCAAAGAGGAAAACCTTTCTTTTTGTTCCTTTTATTTGTGTCTTTGAACCCTCGCAATTTTGTGTCAGACCATCCGCTATCGTCTTGTAGCTGTGCTCCTTCACGACATAAGTGCACCAGGTAGCCTTGCAAGTCAGGTCGACATCATGTCGTCGCAAGCGATCAACACCTATTCACAACTAGCAGCCGATGAGGCAAACCTGGTGTGGTGTGGGCATATGCCTTGCATTGGTGCTTCTAGCAAGGGATGCGACTGTCACAATAACGAGGATACGGACGCCTTCTACAATCCTCTCTTACCACCTAATGCACCCCTGAGGCTGCGTTATGATGGGGGCCAACCACAGGTTGTCGAGAGGAGAATTTCCTTCCTTGACGGCGGGCTAGCCTCAGGTTATTCGACTGACCAAGACGAGAAAACTACGACGGGAAAGCTCGATGACGAGAAAGCGACGATGGGCAAGTCCGATGATGAGGTGTCAATATCCACTGGCCACCAGTCAACAAAAAAGCCCGGGTTCTTCCGGAATATACCCGCTAGGATTCATAAACTTCTGCCCCATGACCCTTGCTCTCCGCCAAGTTATGAAGCATCCCAAGTTGAAGCAAATTGCAGCAAAAAAGTCGATCCCGTCGCACCCTCCGCCGAGCTCGTAGCAGCCAACGACGAGCCTATGTCTCCACACCCATTCTGGTCCAAGGCCATGTTAGCATCGTCGTCGAACCCCGATATTTCCTACTATCCGGGCCAGAATCCCAGAGCATTATCGGCCTGGAAGCGGGTGACTCCAAACTTATTGACCGTTGACGCTGTCCCGATAACAAAACTGCCATTCGACAATGGGTCGTTCGCCACACTCGCGCCGATGCATCACACTCTGCCCTACCACCTCGGCTTTTACCACCTCGCGTGGATGCGAGAGTCCATGGAGAAGATGGAGACCTGGAAAGGGTGTGCCCACCTCCTAGATTGCAGGGGTAAGTCCTTGCCAAGCCAGGAGACTCCTGGCTACACATGGTCAAGCGAGGTCTATTACTCACAGTCGTTTCTGCAGAAGCAGGAAATCACCTACCGCGTCAATGCCCAAAGCACGGGTGCTAGGGACATCAATATCACCATGTGCCCCCATATCACCGTGTCGCTAGCGGATGTAAGGGTGACGGACGAAGAGGATGGAATCGTGGCGTCCGCTCACCTGTCTCACAGCCCAGGCCGTTACGACGGAGACAAGGGTATCTACTGGGAAAGTGATCCCGGCAGAGGAATTTTGGCTGAGCTGCATAACTGTACAACTTGCCAGTGCGATCTGGAGCAGGTTCTGGACATCCGGGGGCATGAGCTTCGCGTCCGATTCACCGTCTACAGAGACTTGGGTTCCGGTGTCGGCCGGTTCGATCCTTACTGGAGTTCGCATTTGACTGGAGGGGAATGTCCATTGAAACGGCATTCCAAGTTCCGCTACGATGATGCAACGCGCAAAATTGTTCGGCAAACAGTGCTTGGCACATATGGTATGCATTGGCGAGTGTGGGGCGTGGCATACCGGCTCCGGCGACCAAATCTGCATGCCGTAACATTCACATTGGCTAACTCATACTACAACGTATTGGTTGAAATAGAGGCAGGGGATCGCAAAGCCGAAGAGAAATGTTCAAAGGGACACGCACCTAGATATATTGACAACTACTACTTAGCTAGTACCAATTAATTCTACATATGGTAGACAGCTTGTCAGGATTGACACTTTCTGAACTTCTACTAATATAATCAACCCCCCTAAGCGACCATGAGACTGGAACTGCTCTCTTCATCCCCGTTCCCTTCATACTCACTCCCACCATCCGTTTCGGGGTCATTCGAACCTCTAGTATCAACAGGAAGAAACCTCACGCCATTGACCATGTGAGACTTGTCCATTCTATGTACGGACACATGTGGGTCGCCTTCGCGATAAACACCATAATAGTGTATGAATAAAGGCCTCCAACAGTACTCGTCTCCGCCCACTCTGCACTTGTGGTGCTCGGAGATAACCTTGAGGGCTCCCAGGTGCCCGGCCCAGTTCCTGCCGCCGTTGGCGCACTCCTTGTCGGGACACCACGTTATGTGCCGCAGTTCTGTGTCGGTATCGAGGTTGTAAGACGTAGGGTTCAGCATCTGCAGCCAGACCTGGTGCTCTTCCGAGAAGGGGTCCGTCAAGTCCGGCACCTAGAGCTTCATCTGTCTCTGAAGGAAAAGTCCGTGGTCGCTCACGGTCCAGAGGTACTCGAAACCCTGGAAATGCTCTTTCAGCCTCATTTGCCAGTGGTGTCCGCAAAGCCTGCAGATATCGTCCCCTATTGAGCCCTTGAGGTGAGGTAGAGACCGAGATGGTCTGAATCCCTCTTTTGTCAACTCAAAGCCCCCAGAATAATCCCTATACAAACCGGCTGACCGGGTCGCCAGATAATGGAGATTTTGGTAGGTACGCGGATCATCAAAACTGGCGTGGGGACAAAAAAGGTCGTTGTAAGTCTCGTCCGCGGCCGCAAAAGCTTTCCTGAGTTCTGCGGCTTTGCTTCGTTCCGATTCGCCGGGGGGCTCCTTCGTGTCTAGGGACCATTTTTGATCCATCACTGTTGCCTTATCCACCTGGAGCGGCATACACCACTGAACGCAGAGTGCACCTTCGGAGGTAGACCATCTCCTGCCGAATCCCCACTCCCATGGGTTTTTGGGAAGATAGGTTGCCTGAGGCGGGACGGCCGACGCACGAAGAGGCTCCTCCAGCTCTTGGAAACACTGGTCACAGCGCAGGAGCCACGGGGGTGTCTTGTCCTCGTCGTCTCTGTCTTCGATGATCTCCCGCCACTCACGCAATGTCGCCCAATCGACACTATGATGGGGGCAAATTGATACGGAGCCCTCGGCTATGATGCACATAGATCCGTATTCGTTCTCCCGCTCACTCTGGGAGAACATGATCAAGGGGTGGGAGTACCCGCACACGATGCAATATCTCATCCCGTTCGCCATCCGCAGCATGGTAGTCTCGTAGGCGGATGGACCACCGCCTTGCCGGGGAAGCCTGGACCTGATGCAAGCCGAACAGCACGAGCGCCGGCGGAGGCGCTCGCAGACTTCGTCCCAGTTGACGCCGAGAGTAGGCCGGAGCACCTCCGGGGCCGTCATCCAATCGCCTGTTTCGATGACTTCTTCGAGCTCATAGTCCGTGTAGTATGGGTAATGCGTGATTCCGTTTTGCCGGGCTAGCCTAGCTGATCTGGTATGCGTATGTACCCAATCGTCTCTGAATCTGGGGTACGTCAGCGACACGAATTCCGGTCCGGACAGAACGCGCCGCAATAGAGAGCATGTTTGCCGCGCGATGTATACGTCAGCGCCGTCCAAATTGCGGCATATCATAAGCAATAACTCGTTCGGCAGTTGATAAAGCGGGCTGAAAGCGAGGTTGCTTTGCATGTTCAGAGACCACAACGATTCTGTTTGCACCTCATGAACGGACGATTGAAGAGCGGGCCATGGGAGTGAGTTGTCGTCAGAGGGCGATAGAATACCAGGGGTTTCCGCATTTGCCATGGTTGGTTTTAGCTAAAAAGATTGCAACGATATTGTCCCCAAAACACAATGGGTAGAAAATAAAATGTCGAAGTTTTCCAAGATTTGCTAGCCACTTCTACATCTTTATATTGACTCATTTCAAGAAAAGACATTACTCCGTTCTTGGTTTCGAAAGAGTATATCTAATGGAGATAGCCATAGTAAATTGGGTCCACGAAACTCAATCGCCGCTTTACATGAGTTAACCTCGTACCGCAGTGCTGCCACGTTTATTTAATTTCTCCAAAGAAAGTAGGCAATACTTGTTGCAGCGCATACCAGAAGATCGAAATCTCGAAGCAGCTCGTTTACTACTGGTCGATATTTGACCGCAGTAGTTGGATCCTTATGTAGAGACGCTATATGCAGTACAGCTAAGCTTTCTTGGCAACGATTATGGCGTCGTCGAATTTAGTAAACTTCCTTATGTCCTGTATGACGAGCCCCGCGCGACGTAGCAGGTCCCTCCAATGAGACTCCCGCCTTTCCATGGCGTCGAACATGACTTTCATGGCCAGGCTCAAAGCCGCCGTGTACTCGACCCCTGGAGAATCGGCGGGTGGCTTCTCGTCCGGCAATACCTTGTCGTCTATTAATATCACGCTATCTTTGCCCATAGCCTCTAAATGCGCTTCGAGAATCGTGATGCAGATCTCATCGTCGTAGTTGTGCATAATCTGGCGGAAATAGTAGGCTCGTGCATCTTTGTCTGGTTAGTCTTCATGAGATTGGTAATCAGGGGTTGATGCTGCACTAACTTTTAACCGGCTGCTCGATCATGAAATCATGACCCATTTTCTCCATTCCCTCGACGTCCAAGGCTCGCTCGAGAACCTGGGGCTTGTCTTGGAGTATCATCTTGCCCGGCATATCTGGCCAAGCCTTTTTCAACCCCGCGCATTGGCTCCCGTTGCCACCACCGACATCTACTATCATGACGTCCGTAGGCCCAGCATCACTGCCCAACTCAGATTTGAAGTCGAACACATCGAGCCAGGTGGGAAGACTGGCGAACTGTGCCTCCATGAAGCGATGAAACGCAGCTTGGTTAGTCGGATGCGTCTCCATCCACGTATAGAAGTCTTCGTCGGTATGCTGGCCAAGCTTGAAAGCTGTCAGTGAAGCCTTACGGGGCTCCTTCAGGACACGATGCAATGCTGCGAAACCGGGCAGGCAGTTGTCATGGCTATGGAATGGCATTATGTTAGTATCATAAACTCGATAGGCATGCGTCCGCCCAAACCGAGCTTGGTAACGATTGACTTACAAATGTGTGACAGCATCGCCGAATAGTGGCACCAGAAGGAGACGTGACATTGGTGTTGGCAGGTATCGATGCGGTTCTTCTTCTAGAGCCATGCCCTGGGTGCAGAGGTAGTCCATGATAGACTCCAGGATGCGCGGTTCCAGGCCGCTGGCACAGGACAGGGTCGTAAGGTCTGTGGGACATTGGCCTTGGCCTTTCGCCAGAGTGGAAAACAAGTGGCAGTCCTGTCCGATTCGGGCTGCGACCAAGGGCAAAGGCTATGTTGGTGGTAAGTGACCGCACTAATCTCGGATCGTAGGATCCCTTACCGAGTACACGAGCCGCTGCATGGTCTCAAATGGGGCCTCGAGGGAGTTCGAGGCCAAACGACCCAATTTCTTGATCTCATGTCGCTGCTCTTCTGTCCCGTACGTATCTGGCGACTCAACTAGCAACTTCAGCTGCTCGATTAGAAGTTGGGGGTTGGCCATGTCTGGATTGATCTGGATCTGTGTATATGTGACCCTGAGAGGTTGCAATAGTGTCCGAGAGAAGAAACGATGGGCAAGGGAAACGACAGGTCGGACTTTGAAATCTGGTCTGCAGAGATTGCATTGCATGCGTGTGTGGGAATGGCCAGATAACAACATATCCAGAACTGGTGACTTGTGGAACCTGCCCCGCTCGCATCCCATTTGGCTGGGACACAACGGAATTCTTGCAACATACTATGCGCAACATATACTGTTTTGGGCTTGTTTGCCGCGGCCGTACCAGCCTGTCGGGTCTACTGGGGGACGCAAGGCATCACGATCCTTGCCGCTCGCCGGCCCAACAAGATTAAACAAAATACCCTGTATGACGACCGAACTCGGGCCGTAAAATCTTAGAACTCCTCAGACATAACTTGCCCGCTTCATCAACAAGACTCTCCTTGCTCGGTTCGACATGAATAACATCCATCACAGATGCCAGAAAACATGGCGACCGAAGCTGGGGCAGAAATGAGCGAAGCCATTCCAGACCGAGGACAGGCTATAATCTCCATGACTTGGGCCTTGACAGCTTTAGCGCTCATCACGGTAGCTCTGCGTATGAATCTGCGCGCAAGAGTGAAGATGTTTGGTTGGGATGACGTCTTCATGGTTATATCAATGGTAAGATACGCACGAGAAGCTACTTACCTACCCTCCGAGAACTTCGACTAACTACCGGTGTTAAGCTCTGTTTCTTTGGTTGGAGCATTTCTCTCACTCTGTATGCTCTTCGAGGAGGCACTCGTCACATCTGGCATGTTGTGTTGCTGGGAGACGATAATCTCGCGACAGTTCAGCTTCTCAACTGGACGAGTCAGATTTTCGGCATCATTGGCGTGGCGGCGGGGAAGATATCCGTCTCGGCTTTACTCCTTGCCATCATCCGACAAACAGAAATGCGCTGGCAACGACTATATCTATGGGTTGTCACTATTGCTCTTGCCAGTGTTATCGCCCTGTCATGCTCCATTCTCACCTTCGCCCAATGCAGCCCAGCAAGGAGACTTTGGGATCAACGGGTGGATGGCCACTGCATCAATCCGCATGTTATGTCAGGGTTCGGTACTTTTACAGGCTGTAAGTGCCATCGGTGTTCGATTTTATTCTTGAGCCACATTGGCTGCCAACTACAAGCAGTCCACTAGAATTCACACGAGCTAACAGTTTCTTCAGCTTTTAACACGTTTGCCGACGCAAGCCTAGCTATAATTCCCATAACGATATTCTGGTCTCTACAGAACAAGCCTACAGAGCGAATACAGCTCAGCATCGTTTTCTCTCTCAACATTCTCACTTCCATCTGCTCGGGCATCAAGACCCAGTACCTCGCCGAGCTGGCGAACCGGGACGATTTGACATGGGCCACATTCGAGATCTTCGCATGGGTAACAGCCGAGCTCTTCCTGATGATAGTGTGCGGAACCTTGCCGACACTCTATCCGCTCTTGCGGAGCTTGCCGTCGGTCGCTTCTCGGCTGAGCAGCAAGTGGTCGGGGTCGCACTCTGACCCGGCCCAGGCTTTAGACTTGCGCTCCAAAGATAAGATAGCGCTCGAGCTTCTTACCATCGGTCGGGTCCAGGTTCGGCCCCAAGCCGGGAGTAACAACTCACAGCGGAGGCTTTTGCTAAGCTGACTTGGCAAGGGGCCGGATTTAGTAAACACAAAACAAGGCACGATAGCGAAGAATGCACAAGTCAGCAGAGAACCCTGCTTGGGCTCTCGGCTGCGGGATAAGAATGCAGGCTTAAAGTGAATAATTCACGATACCCCTGAAACCTATCTGCCCACTTCTCGTGAATGCCGTACCTTTTTCATGAATCTTCGATATTAGCTCTGGCATGCCACTAGAAAGTCTGTCTGGTCTGGTTGCGCGAACGCTAACATCGGCTGCGAAAATATGCGATCGCCGACAAGATACCCGGACCAATCCAGTTCCCCTGCTGACTCGAGATGGTTTCCCAAAGAACATGGGCATCTGGGTTACCCATTGAGGAGTGGTTCACCTATGGCAATTGAATGACGTCAATGCCTTCCAGCTGGACCCGAGCCCGAGGGGTTCGTCTGATAGACCAGGCCAGAGCGTACACAGACCCTGCATTAGCCCCGTCTTTACGACGATGATCGAACTGCCACGCGGGCTATCGGGTGATTTAGACGGTGTTTTTGAACTCTGATGGTCCGGACCTGATGGCCAAGCGATTCGGTGCTGAGGGGTCAGGTTTAGCTGTCCCTCGTTTTCGGAAACCCTAGACGGAAGACTCCATGTGATACCGGATAGTAGAATGACGTATCTCATAGGTGCGCTTGTAATCTAAGCCTTAAACTTAAAATCCTTCATAGAAGCAATTAAATCCGACTTGTGATCGTCTACGTCGAAGGCTGCACACTTCCACCAGTCTCCGTTCGTCCCTTTACGAATGCGGGCCTTGCCGCGGCTCCGGCCAGTCCAGTCCGCTCAAGGAACGCGTCTTCTACCAATCCACGTGAGCGGACGATGCGAAGACGAGCTGCATGACGTCGGAATTTTCCGAGAGTCATACAGCTTGGGGCTGCTGCCGGGCGACTCAACCACAGAGCGCATGGCCAACTTGGCGGGTCACAAGCATCGCGCATGACTTCATGACGGGCTCCGGGGACTGCGCCCACCCATGACGACCCAGCTCCGGCAGACAGAATGCGAGGTCATATCCGGTTGGTGTTGATGTTATTTTGGCATGCAAGCTACTGACTGAGCTGGTTGTGCATTTAAGGGGCTCGTCGTCCTCACGATGATTTCGACTTTCGGTTCCCTCTGCATCACGCACCGTCGCGCCAAAGAACAGAATCCAATCACCTATCTGCCTGACATCTCATTGAGGCCGAGCTCCTCAGCTACTACTATATATCTAACTATCTGCCAAACTCCCAAGATGAACAAGTTCCTCTTCGCGGCTCTCCTCCTGACCGCCAACGCCAGCGCCCTGGCCGTCCCACGCGGAGACGCGACCGGGGACGACGAGGTCCTGCATCTTCACGGCAACCAGCCGTCGTCGCAACAGGACCAGGCAAACCAAGTTGACATCACTCCCACTCATGATACCCGAGACGTCGGGGGCTCGCAACCTGCTGCCGCCGCCGCCGCCGACAACAATGATCCAGCCGCTGCTGCTAGCCTGTGTCAGTACTCCCCCACTAGAAACCCTAAATGAGATTACCGTGATGAAGTTTCATTCCCTTCTCCGTCGGACGCGAGACTGACATGACATTGCTTGACCAGGGAAGGGCCATGGTGGCAAAGGCTATGGAGGAGATGGAGGTAAAGGCTATGGGGGAGGGGGCTACGGTGGAGGCGGGGGAGGTGGTGGAGGTGCCGGTGCAGGGGGTGGGTACGCTGGAGGAGCCGGCAGTGTTTGTGTCGGTGGTGGAGGGACGATTGGGGGCGGGGGATACGGTGGTGGCGGAGGCGGCGGTGGCGGCGGCGGAGGTGGTTGGCGTTAATCTCGTCAGGGTCGGGCAGAGACGGGAAGCTGTTGGCGTCGATGGACGTGCTGAAATGAACATGGACTACGCTCCCATGGAATATGTAGGAGTTATCCAACTACGAGAGGCATGGTAGTTGGATCTAGCTTGCTTGTGAGAGTGAGGTCGTACTCCAAGGCCAGGCCTTTACACATCTAATGCTACTTATGCAACCCCAAAATGACACAAGGTTTCGACTTGACTCTAGAATAGGCCCATAAGGAAGAGCTACTTGAAGTCTTGCGTTTGTGGTATGAACAAGAAACCATTTGAGCGTGACCTGACACGTCTCCCTAGCCAATGATAGCATCATTGTTCAAGTCTACGTTATTTCAAGGAGGTGTTTGGGTTGGGAACTTATTAGATGTTTCATTTCCGTATAGCCTCATCAATTCAATTCAATGCCAGGTATGAATCATGTCCTAGGAGGAAGGGTATTTCCCTGCTCGTCATAGTGTTCGTAGTACCGCGACTCCGGCGTCTCCATCTCATGCTGTAAATGGTTTACCGGGGTATATAGTTCTCCAAGAGGCGACGCGCCGTCCACCTCGGCCGGCCCATTCGTTTCCAGCTCCTGGGGGTAGTGCTGGTAGTAGTTTGCGTTAGGGGTGGTTGGCGTCACGCTCTGCGCGTTAGAGTATGCGGTGGCGCTCTTCGCTTCTCCTTCGCCTGCGCCGGCAGGCAACTCGGCGGCCCGCCGGCGCTGCCGCTGGCGGAAGTGACGCCAGATGAGGATGATGGCGACCAGCGCTATAAGACCTCCGACGCCGCAGCCAACACCAATGCCAATGATGGCACCGCGGCCTAGGCCCTGTGAGCCCGTGTCCGCGCCGCCGCTGCCGGATGCGGAGCAGGAGGACGCAGGAAGTGGGGCTTTGGTGACATTAGCTTTGAAGCACTAAAATAACCCTACTCTCCCTTGCTTGACTGGGGAAACCTTCTTTCGACGTACATGGAGCTGCCCGGTGGTCGCAAAGCAGGACTTGGGAGCAGGCGAACTTGCCCTGCTTATATAGGAGCCCTTCGTACTGCTGCCAGCACCTGAACCCGCCATTATTATGATCGTATCCATTAGTTCCATTCCCTACATTAGCTACTGTTAGAAATGAACTCCCTTTCGAGATGCGGGACAAAGAGAGCGGCTGCAGTGAACGAAAAATAATGCGCGTATGAAAGGAGAAGGTGTACGTGCCTATGTAATCGCCATCTGAGCGCTTTTGGCCCAGCGTCGCGTTGAACCTGACCCCTGACGTTGTGAACTGTCCCGACGTGAAGTCGCAGAACCACGTAGCCAGCTGGCCGTCGGAGGTTGGGACGATTGCCGTGTCTTGTGGTCTCGTCCTCGGGCTCGAGGCATTGAAATACGCCATCTGTGACTGCAAGACATTGTTGTCATCTTTGCAGTCCGCGAGCACAACGTGCTCAGCAGGCGTATCCGACATGTTGGCTCGGTGTGTTCAGTGAATCTCGGGTATCAAGTCGAGCTGTTCGTCACATTTCCCCCTCAGTGTGGGCGCATCGAATCTGAGCAATCCGTGGTGTGAAAATTTCCCTACGTTCATTCAATCGGTTTTACTAATACTTGTTGCGAAGAACGTTGGTGAAACGGGGCAAGGTGCTACGAAAAGCCCAGTCTTACTCTAGTGTGAGGGGATGGTCAGAGTATTCATGCTGACCAGCTGAACGAACCACGATAAGGTGTTCTATGGTTCACGGCTTCTCGTCGGCTTTTCTTATGCGCTCGTCGCCCTAATGCTGCGTGCGCTGCCGAAGAGGTTGCCCCAGCCTGCCTGGCTGTTGGAGAGAAACTGCAGCTAACCCCTGCACCTGCATGCCTAATAAGCACTTTGGGGTTGTACGACTAAGCTCATGCGGGCAATGGATGCGACCGGTCGCATCAGGTCGCCCAATACTTCCCGGTCTGGGGAATTGATAGGCGCAAGGCGCATTGGAGGACAGGCGTAAGGCGGTAAGTGCCGTTCGGTCAACAGTCAGCAACCTGGCAGCAGTGCAGTCAGCAGCAGGCTGGTAGGCTCGTAGGCTGTCAGGATGGGGTCAAAACGGGGTTGCAGTATGCCTGTCAGGTCAGACATAATCCATGGTCCCGTTTGTTTCGGTCTCACTTATTGGCCTCTCGAATGACGGCAAAGGTGGGATCCACTCCCGGCTATGCTACTACTAGCTTCCTTCCCTCCCTTCCAGAAGACCAGGGCTCAGCCGCATGTCCATCCCTCCTCAAGGGTCTCTCTTTGATTTGGAACTTTTGTCGGGCTATCTGCGATGTTTCAAATATACTTAATTCAGTTGGTGGGGAATCCCGGTCCCGAAATCTGGTCGAAGGTGTAGAAACCCCTCCCGGAACAGGTGTCTCACAAACACAAGTAACTTCACTTCTCGAAAGCCAGAACTCTGCCTGGCGAATTAACCAGTGCCATCAAGCTCTCCTGGTGCATCTTCCTAACAATATCCACTGCCGCTGTGCCTGCCCCTCCTTCTGCTAGCTCATCTTCAACATCATGCAAACAGACACAGGGCTCTATTGGGCAGCACAGCCCGGAGCCCAACGGAGAGCGTGAACTTCAAGGAATTTAGGCGTGGCGAATGTCCTACTGTATTAATAGGCTTACTTCGTAATTATAACTCGTCTACGTATCCTCAGAGATCAGTATCACTCCAGCCCGAGTCGTCGGAATCATACATGACGTTTCGCGGCCCGCCAACATCACGATTAAGCATACACCCATATCTCTCACTCTCCTTGCGATCCGCCCGGTCCCGCGCGCGCGACCGGAACCCCGTTCGCCACGCCATGCTATACTCCACCCTGCGCACCCCCGCGGCGCCCAGCGCCTCTCTGATACTGCTCCCCGGATCAAACAGCTCGGACGCTATCGCCTGGTCCTGGGCCTTGTCATACCCCCAATACGCCCCTCGCAGATCTTCGTGCACCGGAACGACGACGTCGTCGTCGTAGTCCTCGTGGTCGGGACGGTTGCGGCTGTCCATCATGGCGTCCACATCACAGCCCACGTGCGCAAGGTAGGGGAATCGGTGGGTGTGGGCGGCCTCGGCGGCGGCGAGGCCCTCGAGGGCGCGCGCGAATCGCTCGGGGCGCGTTTCGTCCGCGCAGCCGGTGACGGAAAGAGACCGGATGCTGTCGGGCACGGCCCGGACCAGCAGCTGCTGCCATTCTTCTTCGCCGTCGCCGTCACGCTCTTTATTGGAGATGGGGCCGCAGACGGTGCGCCACTGTACAGTAAGATCCTGCAGGACGTTGAAACTGGCGAAAGAGGCCGATAATCTGCTGCCATTCTTCGTCGTCGCTAATTGGAGATCAAGGGACCGAAGGGTGTGCCGGCAAGGAGCCAGGGCTCGTACCAACCCCAGCGGCTCGAGTGGGGTCTTCTTTGGCCGCCCATCTCGGGGACCTTGGCCGCTTTCCAAGTACACGAGTACGCGAAGAACATAGCAAGCCGCGATAATCTGTTGCAGCTCCTCTTCATCGAGCCAGGCGGTCGTGAGGCGGAGCACTCGAAGCTTGGTCAGGGAAAGCCGCGGCTGCAGGGGTCCGAATATGGTGGCGGTTTCGCTACAGCAATCGACCGCCAGCATCCGCAACCCTTTGGAGCGGGCAATGACTGTCGCAGTCAGCTTCCCTAAGCCGTTTGGCTTCGCGTACCATTTGGCCCCCGAGCCGGGATCGGCGCAAATGTAAATACTCGTAAGCGGCAACTCCTCGACTTGGGCGAGGCAAAAGGGAACACGGTCGCTCGAATCGTCGGCGCATTCGCCCAGACTGAGGTGGGTCAGGGATGGAAGCATGGTAATCAGCTTGGCAATGAAGTCGACCTTTGCGATTTCGTTGGTTTCGTTGGATTCGGACGCCATGAAAGCTCTCAGGTGGGCCGCCTCGGGCATGTCCAAGCTCCTGCGCCAGAGCTTGGGCATCTTCTGGAGATGGTCATGGCCTAACGAAAGCGCCTTCACCTGGCGGACCAAGCGAGGCGGAGTGTTACCCGTAACTACGGACCCGACGAAGCGAAAGAGGTGGGTGTACCGGAAGGCGTACTTGTAATTGGGGCCGAAGCCACCCATGCACATATGATGCAAAACACGTTGGGCGGGCTCTCGCAAGGCGCTCGATACCAGACACAGGGACCGAAGGTCCTGAGTGTCGGCCAAGTACCGTTTTTCGTTTAGCCAATGGCTGTCGTGACCGTAAGGGGTGACAGGTGCAGATAAGGCATCCTCCCAGCGGCAATGCTCGCAGAACTGCGCAACAACGAGGTGCAAAACCTCCGTCGGCAGGCGGAGCAGGGGAAACGACGCGGATTTGTCTGCCATGACGGTTGCAGGAGCTTTGTCCATCTAGTGGAAGACGGTGAAATGGCATATTTTGGTTGAAGTGAGAGATGGTGAAGACGCCCGTGCTTAACAAAAAAGGAGAGTGGGTGTATCTTAAATGGTGTGCAGGCACAAAGTGGATATTAGATTAGGTAGATGCAGCTGTGCCGCATGCGATGCACTGCGGTCCTGGTTGTCGAGTAGCTGCGATTGAAATACGCAATCACGAAATCTATCCGAGGACGCATCTTATGTATTCAGAGACGCAGCGACTGTTACGTTTCCATCGTCTGCGCACAGTGTCCGTTCCTTGATTGGAGTTTAACGCTGTGCAATACTCACTCTATTTCGTTTGAGATGTGGACACTTCGGCAACGAAAACAACTCCTTGGAAACTGGAAACATTACTGCTCGCGGTACGATTTGGGAATATGATCAAAAAGACAGAGACGGGCAACTGTGCTGTGGGAATGCGTGGCTTATATTGCGGGAAACACTCAGAAACACTGAGAAACACTATGGAAACACTACACAAACATTACCTGGTGAAGCTGTTCAACACGCCTTGGCCTTAACCTTGGCCTTGACCTCGACCTCGACCCCGACCTCGACCCCGACCTCGACCCCGACCTCGCCCTTGCCCTACTCCTCTACCTCGACCTTGACCTTGGCCTTGAGCGGGGCCTTGAGGTTGACCAAAAGGGGGTTGAAGTTGCCCAAGAGGAGCTTGAAGTTGACCAAACGGAGCCTGAAGTTGACCAACAGGAGGTTGAGCTTGGCCGAAAGGGGCTGGGGCTTGGCCAAAAGGAGCTGGAGGTTGACCAAAGACAGCAGGATTCTGAGGCTGAACGGGTTGACCTAGTGCAACAGGACCTGGCCGGCCATGCCGATAATCTCCCGGTACCATACCGGGGTAAAAGTCGGGTCGTCGCAGTTGGTCAGCAGGCCGAAGTCTCGGTTGGCTGTTGATATACTGCATAAATTGGTTCGAGGGGAACCCATCCTGGCCGAAGGGAATGCCCAGAGCGCTCATCTCGTTTCGACTCACCCGGGGCTCCGGCGATTCCGGCGGTGTGTTGGGTCTGTTAGGATCCATTGTTAGATTCAGATAGTGGCTCTTGCTCAAGAATCTTAACTAAGGGCTTGCTTTGTAAGACTTAACTTGGATAGCTTCTGGTTAAAGTCTAGCAATTGTGGCCTCTTTATGGATATATAACTTGGACGAGAAACATTGCAAAAGCTGGGTTGAAGGCTTTGTTCTCCCACAATCAATGTATTATTGGATAGTCTCTTTGTTTTACAATGCTACAGTTTGCAAAACTGTCTATTGGTTCTATCTAGCCTCCACAGGTGTTGTTCTGTAACATCCGACGTCCACCGCTTGTATTGTCTCTTTTGCCAGAATTACCGTTGATCTCGGACCTACAGCTGACATTTCTAAAGTCACTATAAGAATCCATCATATCGTAGACTTTGTTGTCATCTTCTGTTCTTGGCGCAGACGTCTTGTTTCGGTCAGTAGTATTGGCGGTCTCGGTGACACAGGGTCCGTGTAAATCAGCAGTTCGGGTATGGTTCTTAGTCGCGGTGTAAAATTGCATATGGTGTCAAGGCGGCGTTCGCGCTAAGAACTTGCTTAATAACACCACAAGAGATATTGTCAATACAAAAAGATTCAATCGTTTATATCTCTTGTCTCCAGGGGTTTGCGTATACCTGCCCAACCCATCATGTACCGCCTCTACGTGCTCAACAACAACTGCTCTCAAGTTTTTCGCTTCACCGAATCCGTCACCAAAACCTTTGGTTTTACTCTCTCTGTGAAATCACTCTGCTGGGATAGCGTCTCTCCCAATCCATGTATACTGTGGCATTGCTTCTTGGAATTGCCTCTCGCTTTGCATCGATTTCTCGAGCTTGTCCATTTTTACGTCAAGTCCCCGGCGAATCATCACATTATCTGATAGAAAACTAAAAGAAAACCCGATAGACATGCCGCTCAATCCGATGGGTCTTCAGGAATCGACCCGGACGGGTTCAGACTTCATTTGGCACTGGAATGAATATGGGAATGCCGGGCACTATTATATGTCACATTTGCAAGAGACACCTTGCTTGAGAATGGTCGGTATTCAGGCAACAAGTGGATAAGTACTCGGCATAGTAAGCACAAAAATGAGATGGTGTTGTTTTAGGATTGCTTACCTAAAGCAGGGTCTGATTTTAGTAGTCACTTGGCATCGGTTGTTCTCTCGTATAAGTGTTGCCTAGTGCCGAGTATCTGGCCTGTTTTAGTCTGACTCACAAAGCTGGAAGGCCGCCTTGGCGTTTCTTGTCTCCACTGGCACTAGCGAGATGGTGCTGCATCTCATCCGGGCCAGGCGGCAGGCAGTCTTTTTTTTCAACGACGTCTCCATATCTACCAGAAATTACACCAGCCACGAGATCTGGCTTTTGCCCACCACTGATATAACTAAACGGTATGGTAGCAACAGTTGAGATTAACAGCAGTTCAATTCTTTCATCAAATCATCGCTTCGCCTTATCTCTCTTGAAATTGTCACCAACTATCGATATACGACACACATAACCGCGTCGCAATCTCTTGCCGAATAGAATCATCACCCAATACCACATGCCACTCGTGTGTATCGCTTCAAGATGGGAAACCCCGAGAGGCTCAGGTTCTGGGGGGCTGTCTCAGTCATTTTAGCATGTATCGCAATAGCACCAGTTCTGACCATGTCAGCCCCTTATAGCCAACAAGGTTGTGTGTCACATAGCTGTGACGGATACGGTCCCGCCGTAGCCATAGTATGTCTGCTCCTTCCCTACTGGAATTCACATTCATAATTCATGATAATATGTCTGCTACTAGTCCTTATTTGCTGACTCACTCGAGCTTAGGATATTGGAGACGTATGTCAAGGAGAATCTCCTTTGGTGCTCCAAATGGTGGGAAAAACCCAGGAGCTTTATGTTAACATGTACACAGACATACGCTCGAGTCGGTTACTTTAATCTAAGTGCTAGCGAGTTCGTAATATTCAAAGACGATTATGGAGAAACATCAATTCCTACCTGTGTCGCTTTTACGGGCAGCGAGATACTAGTGGGGCGAGGTATGTATATATTATTTAAAGTCGTTGCACGTGAAGTTTCAAATTAGTTGACGAGGCTAACCGATAATACCTCAAAGATGCCTTACAATACGCGCACACCAATCCAGAGCAAACAATATGCAGAGTTGGGAGGTTCTTAGACTCGTATTGGTCAAGCCCCGAAGACCAGGCAACCCTTTCCGATTTACCTTATCAAACCGTCGAGGGCCCGCAGGATACAGTGGCCGTGCAGGTTACCATCGCAGGCCAAACCCAGACGTATACAACTTCGGAACTGCTTGGCCTCTTGATGGCGAGACTCAAAAACCTTGCAGAAGAGAACCTAGGCCAGGAGGTCAAGGACGCTGTCATCGCAGTGCCCGCCAATTTCAACCCGGACACTAGGCGAGGTCCAAGTCCAAGTCCGGATGGACACCTGAATGGTAGCAGTTACCAATACATGAGGCAAGCAGCCGCTCTAGCAGGGCTGTATCTCCAGCGCATCGTCCGGGACCCCATTTCTGCCGCTGTTGCCTACGGAGTGGACAAGTCGTCGTCCGAGGTGCAGAACATTGTGGTCTTCGACATGGGCGGTGAAAAGCTGCAGATAAGCGTCATGGAAGTCGACGAGGACGTCTTCGACATGCTTGGCACGGTATCGCTCCCGATTGGCGGAAGACATTTCAACAAGCCAGTGGCGGAACGGTAAGGAATCATTGTTCGATTAAGTCTTGTGCCCATCCCGGAATTGACTAACGCCTTTCTTCCGCTCTTTCCAGGCTACTAAAGCAGTTAAAAAAGAGGAATGACATCCAAACGACTGAGATAACGGCGGACTCTATGCGAAGACTTGACGAAGAAGTCGAAATGGCGAAGCGGAATCTAAGTACGCGTATGGTTACCCGGGTCGAGATCCCTGGTTTCCATGGGCACCTCGCTCTCAACGAGACTGTCACTAGAGCTAAGTTCGAGGAGCTCAACATGAACCTATTCCAATCGGCACTGAAGCCTCTCAAACCGCTTCTAGGTATATCTCGGTGATCCGAAGAAGAAGGTAGAGTAAGAGAAGACCCTCTAACCTGAGATTCAACAGATGACGCCAACTTTACAATTGCCGATATCGACCACGTGTTCTTCAGCGGGGGCTCCAGTCATATCCCCAAGGTAACCTTACTATTGACAGTGTTTCTTGTCCTCGTACTAGTGGCTGACAGTGTCCCTGTCAAAGTTGAGATTTCTACTAGAAGAGTTCTTTGCCGGCAAGAAGCTCCCCACGATGTACACTGACGACAACGTTATCGTCGGGACAGCCGTGCAGGCCGCCCTATTTTACGATGAGCCAGCCATGGGGTGTCCGGTGGAGGTCCACCCCTTGAGTATAGGAATAGTACTGTCCCCCCCCCCCCCCACCGCTCTCCCCCACGTCACGCCGTCTTCTTCGTCCATCGAGGTTGTACCGAACAAGACTGACAGCCTACAATTGCCCTTATGATAGGAGACCGCCGGAAAAGGGTACTCGCTGCCTGTAATACGAAGTAATACGATAGTACCGACCCGTAAGAGCATCAGCGTGAAGGCTAGTGGGCTTGGAAATCTCATTAAGATCACGCACGGCGAGAGATTGTATGCCAAGGACAACCGTTTCCTGGGGGTCCTCGATGTATACAGTATATCAGACGAGGCCGAGACATTGTTGTTATCCATGGACTTAGACGTGAGTGGATTCATTGTGGAAACCAGTATGATATCCATCATAAGGGAGCTAACTAGAGATGACCGAGACAGGCCAACGGGATATTGGACGTCAAGGTTGAGAATAGAGGTCAGTGTTCCTCGGAAGAGGTGATATCTCACATCCATGGTCCTTCCAGCTAACAATAACACAGAAACCAAGAAACAAGTTCGCACAGTTCTCGTAAGTAACCCACGCAGCATTCCTCGGTTTCCCGTGGGATCTTGGCTGATATGATATGAACGCCTTAGCCCGGAGCTAGCGACAATGCACGCGACATCGGGTTGATCGAATCAATGCAACAAGACGGCGAGTAAGCATTCCAGACGCTCTTGAGCAAAATATTTCTTTTCCCGCCCCCTTATCGACCATCTTCTGACATCAATGCAGCAAGCACTGGGACATTGAAAGACCCCAGATGGATAAGTACAAAGCCTTGATCGACCTCATCAGCTTCGCGGAAGCGGTGGAGCACGTTGTGTGGGCGAAATTATTATTGCCAGAAGCCTCCAGGGGCAAGGATGCGCCGATGATGTATTTTCATTCCTGTCTTCCAACCAACCAACCAACCAACCCCCCCCCCCCCCCCCCCCCCACCAAATACTCTAACAAATTCACAAACTGACTCATTCTGTAATGGGGAATAGGGAAGTCCTCGCCGCGGCAAACTCTGCTTCGCGGTATGCGGCCCAGGACGACACTGCACACTATACCCTTGAACAGATAGCGGACAGGAAGCTCGGTTTAGAGAAAATGTGAGTTTCCCTGCGATCTGCACGGTCTATAATATGGATCTCAGCAAATTACTGACAATCATGTGTTTTTCAGCGTACGAGAGTTGCTGGTCGAGGACTTATCATCGATTCATTACCAACCCATCTACCTGGTCGGAACTCTGTCGGAGGAAGTCGAGGGGTACAACGAGGGCCACGATGAGCTCTAGTAAAGAGCCAAGAGGGGGAGGGTGACGTTGTAAGCGTGACCTGTTTTGCTCCAGTCCTAGAGAAAGGGTAGAGCCCAGTCGGGGGTGTTGACGGTCATCAGGGGCAAAGGGCCTGTAGGACCCCTTCCGTGATAACAGAACACAATGCTTTATTGTTGATCAACATCATTGTCGTGTACGTAGTATAGTCTATATTATACACAAAGCTGATTGTGCTATTGTAAATGAGAAAGCCATTTGACATGTTCCCATTGTACCTAACTTGCATTGTTCTCTTTTTGACGCACTACCCCCTATTTCCTCTTAACTCTTGCACACATAACTTATAAGTACTTGGAGAATATCCAATTCTGAATATAACCCAACATTTACTGCCGAATCCTTCATTTTAGAGCCCCTTTGACCTTGATAATCCGGTTAGCTTGGGAATCTCCGCCAATTTGCCCAGGCCCGTCACTTAGTAGCTGACTGCCCAGCAAGTACACCAGTACATCATGGCTCAAACGCCCTCAAAGGAGGACCAGCAGGCTCAGCATAGCGCCATGTTCGAGGCTATGGCACAGACAAACTTTGAGTACGACGAGATCTGCCGCTTAGTATCAAAGAACGGACTGTCGTCGCCCTCTTCGTCCTCGGCCCCGGCGGGAAGCGATGACAAAGCCCAAGACGCTAGCGGCGACAGCGTGACTAGCAACCCCCATGATGTGCCTTACTCGGATCAGCAGTCCCAAAACAGCGCCATGTTCGAGGCCATGGCCTCGACAAATTTCGAGTACGATGAAATTTGCGGCCTGGTCTCGAGCCAGCACCAACTGTCGTCTTCGCCGCCGCCGTCATCTTCGCCCCCAGAGGACAGAAACGATAATAGCACTAGCTCTGGCGGCGCCAACGACAGTGCCACTACAGACACTAATGATGTACCGTACTCAGAGCGAGCGATTGAAGGGGACAAGGATTATGATAATGATACGTCGGCGCTGGTCGAAAAGTCATGGTGGAGATTGGGGCTCCGATGGACTGGCTGGGGAAGCAGGCCCGTGGTGTACGAATACGTGCCGCAATAATGTCCTTGCCCCTTTTCGTGCACATAGTGAGACCTAGGAATAAAATATATGAGAATCCCTCTTGAATAATCGTTTTTGTGCAATATACAAAGTGTTCTGATAAAGATGGTATGTGACTTGACCATGTATACACTCTATTCAGTGTTACTATCTACAATATACAAACTACCATACCAGCGATAATCTAATCACCATGCAAAACAGTCTCCGCCGTCCAAATAGAGCCACAGAGTCCCATTGCTTGAGGTCTTCCAGAGCCCTTAGACCCCAGCAGAAACATCCCGCGCCGCCTCCCCACTAATCCCCGCCACCAGATCCCTGAACTGCCTGCCCAGCGCATCAACCACAACCGCCGCATCCGGCTCCAGCGGCGCCGTCGGCGACCCCCGAAGCCCCCCACTGCTCCCCGACTTCTGCGACGCCGTCGGCACCAAAGACGCCGTATCCTCCCAACTCTCATCGCTCCCACTCTCCTCCCCACTACTCCCCGCCGCCCCCTTCATCCCCGTCTTCCCCGACGCCTTCGCCCCCCTCACATCGCGCCCGCACCGCAACGGCACCCCGTGCCCGGTCGTCGCCGGCGTGATGACGGTCGCGTCCAGCAGCGCGTGCCAGCGCGCCAGGTAGACGCCCGGCCCCTGCATGCTGCGGCGCACGGCCGACTCGCGCACGCCCGCGAGCCGGTCCACGATCTGCTGCAGGTTGCGGCGGGAATCTTCGTGCAGGGCCGCGAGGTACGCCGCGTGGCGGTCCAGGACCGGCGCGACCTGGTTCTGCGTCTCCGGGGGGAGCGCCGCGTACAGGCCTTGCAGGTCGGGACCGAGGGCGCCCGCGCCGCCGCCGACGCCGTTGCCGGTGCCGTTGGTGTGGTAGGCGGCGCTAGCGCTGCGGTGGTGGAGCGGGCGCGAGGGTGGTTTGCTGCTATTGTTGTCGTAGCTGTAGCTCGGCGGCTGCTGGCGGAAGCTCTGGGCCGCTTCTTTGACCCAGTCGAGGAAGAGCTTCTGGACCTCGGGGGCGTTGAGCGAGACGTCGTGCATGAACTTGTAGAGGGAGGGCTTGTGCTTGCGCAGGAGCACCACGTAGTCCTCTACCGAGGGCAGGGCCTTGGTCTTCTTATCGGGCTTGCTCGTCTGGATGAGGTCGCCGATGAACTTCTGGATCAGGGGGACGTATTTGTGGAGAGCTACACGCGCATGCACCGCGCGAATGATTGGCTCCATTGAAGCTGATCCGTCTTTCATCAGCGAGGTGAAGTAATCCGGATTGGACCGGCAGAAGACTTGGATGATCTGTTCTCGGTCTCGGGCAGACAGCCTCGCCGAGTAGTACTCTTGAAGGAGCGAGTGGTGGGCATTGCTCAGACTCGCGGTCAGGGCTGGATCCTCCGTTTCAAGGATAGTCGTAATGATGGATTCGTGGTCCAGCATACTGTTCATCCGAATATTCTCATGGAAATCTCGCGTGCGATTCACGTGTCGGTCAATGACGGCAAAGTGTCTGTCGCTGGGGCGGTTCTTAGTCTTCTTGATGGCCTCGGCAGCTTTGCGGAAGTCACCGGCATCAAAGTCGACAATTATGGAAAGCATCCTGCGGAACATGTTAATCACGCAACACTTAACGATTACTGATGTACCATGTAACCAACCTTTGCATCAAGTTCATACCATCATTAGCATTTTGAGTGATACCCATCCAATTAGTAATGCCGCCCACCGTCATCTTGGAAAGGAAAAGCTTGTTCATGGCGTTGATCATAGTCGCCGCATTGCCAAGCCGGAGCGTCTGCGCGACCATGGTATATGGGTAACTGATGGCGATAGGGTCAGCGATGTCTTCTTATACCACTCATCTCATGATGGAAGAGAGCTATTGACAAGACTCACAGTTTACTAAAGCTTTCAATAAGTTTCAACAGGTAGGGTCCTTCTGGGGAACATATGAAGATGTAATGCATGAAGGTGGCCATGTGAATCACGATGTACTCGATGGCGTCGCCAATCTGCTGCGAGAAGCGGTCAAAGTCCTGCGACTGGCGGGCAAAGTGGAAGAGGCGGTCCAAGAGGTCGCCGTAGACGACGTCGCGGATGCAAAAGTCGAACGAGGCCTCGAGCTCGGAGGCCGAGGTGTGGTCCGGGTCCCAGGAGCTGCGGACGTCCGGGGCTTCGGCGGGTGGGGGCACGCCGCCGAGCATGCCGCGGGTGACGGCCTCGTGGAAAGCCGAGGCGGCGGTGGCCAGGGTCTTGCGCGTGCCCATCGAGGCCTTGTCGTAGCTCTCAGACAGGTCGGCCTCGCCCAGGCGCTGCATGATGCCACGGAACTTGACGTTCCAGAACTCGGCCGGGAAGTCGGACATGACCGGCGACGGCAGGGCCAGCCGTGTGAACAGGAGCTGCAGCAGGGGGCTGTCCGAGTCCGGCCCGCCGCTCGCGGTGCTGCTGGAGAAGGGGTAGCCATACCGAGCAATGGCGGTGGGGGTCTTGAAGCTCTCGACCTCCCGGTAGGTCTCATGATGGGTCAGGATGTCGAACAGGGCCTGGAGCTGGGGATTGGTGAGACGATGGTATTCCGACATAGTGGCGAGTAGTGAAATTGACAAGGAATATTTGGGATCTCGATGAACATGAAATATCGATGCGATTGGTTTGTAATTAAACACTACAGTAATAATTTCTTCCCCGGATCGCATATTATATAATAGAACAATGAGGGTGCATTGCGATAATGCGGATGCGCAGCCCCTACCGTATTCGCGGAATGTGCATGGTGGAACTGACGTCAAGGTTGGGACGGGCAATGACAGACGACACTTTTCGGATAGTGAAACGTGAGGCAGTGGGGGTCACCAAGTCTATTATTGAAAGGGGTATGGTAGACAAATAAAAAGCGAGAGACTCTGATGCCCAAAATCGGATGCGATACGGAATTCACATGAATTGTACGAAAGACAGAGGAGAGGACGTAAACATAGAGCCGGGCTGTCCAGCTTGAGCCATGGTGGCCCCGAGTTCTTTCGTAGAACAACGACCGACCTGGTGCTGTGTTTGCCACCGGTGACTGCCTGCCCCGCAGTGCCACCACCTCCCGAGTGCCCATGATATGCCGCTGGCTGCAGCTTCCCCCATGACCACCACCAGCAACATCCATGACGACTTTGTTTTGGCGCGGCCACTAAAAACACTGGCTCCGAGTCCCCAAACGACAAGGCCTCGGCATTGTGTCGCTAACAGATGCTAACGCCGATCCCCTACTGCAGATTCCTCCATGCAAACTATGGCCCGGCATTCTCGAGTTCGTACCTGGCATTATCTAATGCAGTTAGGTTAGCTAAGTAGATAGATGGGCACTTAAGGTTAATGTATTAATAGCAACGGCCTCCCGCGGGTGCCCGGCGCCCCCCGTATAAAAGTCTCCACCTCCAAATCGTCCTCACTACTGATAAAAGGATGGTCGGGAACGAACTCGTGGAATGGCGTAAAAGCTTACGCACACCATCATGGCCATCAGATCGCCACAGTGAGCTTTGCGCATGAAGCTGTTCAAGAGGAGCACGGAAAGATACGATCCAAAAGTATGAATCAGCACATTTTCTTCATTCCATGCTCTACTTTGCCCCTTTGCAGATGCTGTGGCCGCCTTCGGTAATGGACTGTGTGATGCGCACCAATGAAATCGGCCCAGTCGGGTTTTCAAGGTGGCGGTTCAGCACCCGTATCTGGAAACGCAGGTGGAAGCCCAAAGAGCCTATTTCAACGACACGGCCTTCAGAATAAGGCAAACTCCACTTCGGATATTTCCCCGACTGACTACCCTCTAAGATACCCCTTTTTCTTTTTGACCATTGACTTTTGGTGCAAGGCCCTGCAGGCAGACTTGATTGGTTGGATAGACGCGAGCTGCTAGTATCATCAATGCAGAGGAAATCACGATACTATTTTGTTTGAATACAGCTGTCTGAATTGCAAATCCCGAACCTGCTCAATCCCAGCGAATAGAGTGGGAGGATCGCTCTCATGTAGCGCACGACCCCTCTGACTAGACGGTCAATACGTCGTAGTACCTAGCGACGGCTTTTGGTCAAGGGGTACCGGTACGAGGTCGATTTTAGGTTAGAGGGGTCCGGGTGGTTGAGGCTTGCCCTGCCCAGAGCTAACGACTACCGATTGGGTAAGGGGAACCAGAGAGCAAAGTTCGAAACGGAACAAACCAAGACGCCGTATCAAAAGGTTCTGCAACGCCAACAATTCGGATGAGCATGGCCACGGAAATGGCAACGGGTATAAAGAAGCCCAAAGACCACACCATGTTCGAGCTGCTGTGGCTGAGTCGCTGTTACCACTGTGCGATGCGCAAAGATGGGCCAATGGTATTGCCAATGGAGAGCTCGCAACGCCCTTGCTCCCGCAGCTAATCCAGGGCGAGTGCAACGTGGCCGTCTGCGAAGCTCAACACGCGGCAGCGACAAATATACCAAGTTCATGATCCGCCTTTCCTTTTGACAACCGCATATGAAAATACGAGCACACGAATACCGCGGTTTTCGTGAATGGCTAGTCACCACGGCACATGCCGTCAGGATACAGTTGTTCTGTTGACTACTCGCCCTTCAATACCCCGTAGGCAACTGACCCGTTGACCAGCCAGCAGACCTTGCGTCATGTTTTCATCCCATCATTTCCCCTTGAGGCATCGAGACCGAGGGCGAAGCTTTTTTGATATTGCCGATCACCCGCTGCGCACCAGGGCTATGACGGAATGCGCCTGCGCATATCCGGGAATGGGAAAAAGCAAGCACTGGAAGACAAGGGCAAGAAACGTGGAAGTTCGGCTTGAAACCTGGATGTAGCAAGTAAATATCATTTGACTTTCGCCTTATCATTATTATTTCCTTGCCTGGAGTTCTGGAGATTTCTTCTCCTCCACCATTGAATCATTGACTGGATTTCTTCTCCTGATGATATATGTATGACCATCATCCAAACCCCCAAACAACTCAACTTCCCTCTATATCAGACCTTGATTAACATCTTCGAATGATGGCCAAGACACGATGTCGTCATAAACCTCAACGCCACCAGCCATATTAGCCAACAGCAAGCTTCCGGACTCGCTGGCCCAAACATTCAGCCACTTCCATCGAATATTCCGTCCGTCCCAGAGGAGAAGACCAAGGAAGCGGGAGAGAAACGAGAAAGAAGGAAAGAAAGCTGAAAGACAGAAAAGAAGAAGAAGAAGAGGCAAAGGAAGCAGAGACGGAAAAAGAAAATGCGATTCCCTCCGCTCTCCGTGATCGCGACCTGGCCGCGGCCCAACTACATCGACCCGCCAACACGGGGCCCCGCGCTGATCGTCACGGAGCTGACGACCCTCTTAGTGGCGTTAATATGCCTTGCTCTGCGCCTCTGGATCCGGGTGCGCCAGCTGCACAAGGCCTGGTGGGACGACTGGGTCATGGTGGTCGCCGGCATCTGCTGCGCAGGGACAACGCTCGATGTGATCTTGGGTAAGTAGAAGCTCGCCCCTTACCCCTTTCCCCCCTTTCTCCACCAAACAACAAACAACAAGCAAACAAACAACGGGGCCAGAACATGTGACAATGATAAAAGACTGTGAGCTGATCCGCCACCGAACCCGGCCGTTCGCGACCCACAGCGACGCAGCTCTACGGCTGGGACCGGCACGTCTGGGACGTGCCCTACTGGATGCTGGTGCAGGGCCGCAAGGTGTCGGCCGCGGGCCAGGCCTTCTTCGTCTTTGCCTCGGGGCTCGGCAAGCTGTCCATCCTGCTGAGCTACCTGCGCATCGCCCTCCCGGGGACCCTGTTCCGGCGCCTGACCTGGGGCGCCGTCGCCTTCAACGTCCTCACCATGATCGTCTTCTTCGTGTTGCTTTGGGCGCAGTGTAGGCAAGTAAAAAAAAAGGCAGCAAGGTGCTTTGCGAGCGGTTTCGGGATTGACTGCTAACTCTCTGGTTTACTTTCTTGCAATAACAGTCCCCCCTCCAGCTACTGGAACCTCGACCGCACCGAACAAGACTGCATCTCCGAAGTCCCGGGGATCATGTCCCAAGCCGTCGTCACCGTCCTGACCGACTTCATCGTCTTCGTCCTGCCCATGCCGACGCTCTACCGTCTGAGCCTCCCCATGCGCCAGCGTGTTGGGCTGATGATCCTGTTCGGCCTGGGCGGCGTCGTCGTCGTCGCGGGCTGCATGCGCACCTACTGGGTCCACCGCGTCGAGGTCGAGACCTACGACGTCACCTGGGAAGGGTGGGAGCTCTGGATCTGGGCCGCCGTCGAGGCCAACCTGGGCGTCATCTGCGGCTGCGCGCCCATCCTGCGCTCGCTCGTCTCGGACGGCGGCTCGAAATACCTGCGGACGCAGGCCGTCCAGGGCGACTCGTCGTCGGGCGCTGGGGGGCGCAGCACCACCAATACGAAAAACAGTGGGTTACTGGGATGGACCGGTGGGCGAAAGAAGAAGCGTGGAGGAGCCGGGGGTGGCGCTGGCGGCGGGAGCACGACCAGGGGCTCCACGACGTCGGGCATGGTGGGCGGGAAGCCGTATTTCGAAATGGTACGGATGGAGGCCGGGACGGAGCGGAACTCGGTGGCACCCAGTGATCGCCCGGGCTCCCAGAGGTATCTGTATAGGCCGCAGGATGACAACAGTTTAGAGTCACTACACTTGCCGAGACAGGGGCACAAAGAGCAAGTTGCGGGAAGTCTGAACAGCCCGCAGCTGGCGGACTATCCTGCGTCGTTGCGGTCAGGATTCGAATATGAAGCCGTGGGCCCAGAAAGTCCTCAGATGGTGAGGCATTCGGAATCATGGCCACTAGGCCCGCTTCCGTTCGAGAGAAGAGGGTCGTGGCGGATGTAATTTGTCAAGATTGTGTGTATTCTGTTATTTGTTTGTTGAGCGCATTTCTTATAATAGCTTCTTTATCCAACCTTGATCCTCTTGCACCAGTCTCTTCCCTGGTTGACTTGATAATTACACAACCAAGGCTCGATGCTCATGCCTACGAAGCCCGCAAGGCAGATGCCAGCACTATCGCTTACGCTTGTAGCGCCCAGACTGAACTCGCGCTCCGACGAGGGCACGTTCTCCATGATCTCGGCAAAGGTATTGACGTAGACCGCACCGCCCAGCAGGCCCTCCCAGAAAATCACGATGAACACGATGTAGACACTGGGGATGAAGAAGAAGAGCGCGTGCAGGGTTAGAATCACGAAGTTGGCAACTTGCAGAATCGAGGGCAGGTACAGGTGCGGGATGCGAATGAACGCAATGGAGGACCGCGAGATGAAGACGCCCAGCTGGTAGAGGAAACCGTAGAAGGGGTAGAAAGCCCGGAACTCGCTAAACGGTGATCGCTCCAGAGGGAATAGTAGGGTGGGCGCAACACCCTGGTTGATACTGTACTCAGCCACGTAGACCAGCAGCAAAGGCAGCATGTAGGGGAAGAACAGGGACTTGGCCCGACGCAGGTTGGCATTGAATCTCGCCGCCGCGTTGTCTTTGGTTCCCGAGAATGCCGTCGCCGCGACCGCGGGCCCAGGAGCCAACAGACCAGCTGCCGCATTGTCGGTGGGCAGCTCTTCGACATCGTCCTGCTCCAAGTCCTGCTCGGGCAAGGTCTCGTAGTCTTTTCTGGCTGTACCCTCGCGCAGCGGCCCGCGCGGTAGAATGACGAAGAAGCTGACGAGCATGATGACGGGCAGGAACGCTGAGGCCAGCAGGCTATTGCGGACGCTGAAGGCAAACCAGTCAGTGAGCGCAACGTAGAGACCCGCGCCCACGAGGCCCGCCGCGCCGGTGCCGCTACCCCAGGCCGCAAGGCTCATGTGTCCATAGTAATGCGTCAATCCCAAGAAACTGAGTTCGCCGCCCCCACTCGTCAGGCTCGCGACCACAACGCCTGCCATCTTGATCCCCACGGATTTATCGGGCGGTGTAAGGGCGATCAGGAGCATGCCAGCCGACGAGCCGGCGACGAAGCAGAGGATGCGGACGGCGTAGGGGACGCGGTGGATGAAGTAGGGCGCGATCAGCTTCGTGAAGAAGGACGGCAGAACATCGGCAAGGAGGACGACGCCTTTCGGGACATCGGAGCCGACGAGGTCTTGGGCGGCGGAGAGGATGATGACATAGAGGACATTGTTGATCAGGCCTATAACCAGGGGCGGACATCAGTCGTTAGCAAATGTGTCTCTCAATTATTCAGACCCAAGCCTAGGAGGGGAGGAAGTGCACCATACCAAACAGCCAAAAGGCAATGAGCACTGAAGTGTCGGATTTGCGAAATAGGGCAGTCAATCGGGCCCGGTACAAGGCCCAGGAGGACGAGGGTGAGCCAGGCATTGGAAGGAGTCCAGAAGATGCCGGAGACCGACTCATGCTGGATGTCGGTGACGTGCGCAGCCCGCCTCTTTCAATTCCAGGACTCTTGCCTGTTGCCCAGGTATTTCGAAATAGCGGCCGAGGTTTGCGCAGCTTCGTAAATGCTGGGGACGTATAGCGCCGTCCGAAAAGCCCGCGCGACTGGAGGATCTGTAGACTTTAGGGGTTCATGTGGTGCTGATTGATCAGGAGGTCAGAAACGATGTCGGAAGCACGCGACGTTCCAGCTCCGGTGATGCATGTGCGCAACGCCCATGTCATTGTCATTTGAGCGCTGTGGGGCCTGGAAGCTCAGCTGCTTATCGCCTATTTTTAGGGGCATGCAGCCTTGTGGGCGCTTTAGCGGGGGGAGCCTGTGGCCTGTACCGCTACGGGCTGAGCCGGTCGACTCTTCCACTAACCAAGTGTGAACTATCATTTTTGGCGGAGGTATAATACAGGCATCGTGGTTTATTAGAGTGCTTATTTGATGAGCTATTTGATAGCAAAACCAATGAATTTTTGTTGTAAATAGATTGAAATATTTCCTGATTCCATATCGTACCCCAAGACTACAGGGCATTATTCGTAACACTGTACGACCTGTGAGCTAACTGCGTCGCAACTTGGCGATCGAAATGTTTCCTCTAGGACATTCACTTGCAATTTCAGAAAGATGAGGCCACTATTGGGGGGCGTCAATGGTAGATGGTCAAAACACTTGGTATTGAAGCTCCCTTTGCTGAAGGAAATCGAACGAGATACCCTGGACAACCTTAGACTTCGCTGAGCCCAGAACGCTAAACGCCGAACACCCTACTTGGACTACACAAGCCACAAACCCCTGGCAATGAAAACCCCGAAGCTGGCATTCTCCCTCCTAAGATTCCGAGGCTACCATCTTCTGAATGATGGCTTTGCACTCGGCCGCATCCTCGAACACGTGCCACCTCTCGCGAGGAACGTCCTTGAACGCCTTCTCAAACCGTTCCGGCTCATTCTTGGCTTCGATGCCGAGGGCCGCGATATCCGTCACCTTGCGGATGAGGATGAGCTTGACCCAGCCCGGATACTTCCTATACATATTGCCGTAGGATTCGGGGTCCGCCTGTGTCGAATCTGCCATGCAATGTCAGTAACGTTTAGGGTATGCGGCCGTGTCCAAGTTAGTTATCACTTACCACCAATGCAGATGAACTTCCTCTTGGGGAACCACTCGTGGATCTTAGTCATCCGGTCTGTCTTGTACTGTTCAGTGCCCAATGTGACGCTTGACAGTAGCCCGGGTAAGGACATCCAGCTCGAGTCTCGCAGGACGATGGTGCCATGCGGATAGTACCTCTCGCGGAAGTCACGCAGGAAAGGGTACAGGTTGTATGGCGACGCCGACAGGTAGAAGAAGGGCGACGTATCCTGGATCAGCGACACGATGTACTTGTAGAGCTCGGGCATGCCAGGGCATGGCTGGGGCGTATCGATGAAGGTGGATCGCAGAATGCCGATTGGGTCGCTCGTCATGGTAACTTTGATCGTGTCGTCGATGTCTAGATTCGTCGTTTCGTGGTCAGTCCTTGATCAAATACGTGCGGCAGGGTATGTCTGCAACCTGTCCGACTTACCAGATATCACGCTCCAGCCCTCGGGCTCGGCAAAGAACGTCTTCATCATGAGGACACCATTGGCACCGTTGGGGACCTGTGCAAACGTCGCAGCGATCTCCGGGTGATCTGCGGTCTTCTCTGCTGATTTCACGTCGCTGCTAATACCGTTGCGACCACCAGGGCCGAGTTTGAGGAGGTTGGAGCCCGCCTGGAGGACCTTGACCTGCGTGCCTGGGCGGATGTCCTGGATGAACGGCTGGATGCGCTCCTCAATGGTCGCATAGCTTGCATCGTTCTTGCCGAGGTCGAGTTTCTTAGCGACGGATGTAACAGCATCCACTAGTCTGGAAGACGCCTCCTGGTCGAAGACGGCGGAGACGAATTCGGCCTCCCACTTGCCGGTCTGCGGGTTCTTGTAGGCGGTGTTGTCTAGCAGCCATACTGTGTCGTCGGCCGCCACTTGTCGCGGGAGAGGATTCCTGGAGCCGAGATATGACAGGATATCGCCGAGCTTGCCCTTAGCGGACAAGGTGGGGGAAGATGGCTTGAATGATTTCGCGAAGGTCGGCAGGTCAGCCTCAGCCTTGTCGAAGCCACACTCTTTTCTCGTGCGTCGCTGCATGTCGTCCGAAATCGCGAATGAGGCCGCCATGTTGACTGACCCGAAACCCTGTTTATGCCGTGAAAGTTATATAGACACGCCAAGCTGAACGTGTAGTGAGAGTAGAGGCGATGTCAGGAAGTTCTGCCTAGTGGGCGCGTGATCAAGTCAAGAGTCGCACGGAGGTGGTGAGGATCACAAGACAATATGACGGAGCATATAAGAATAGGGCAAACAAATGAGTGGAATGGGTCTTGGTTACATGTTATGTATTTGCAGACGACTGAAACAAGAGGGTGGACGACCGCATTCAGCCCTGCCCTGCTGCTGGGCTGAGGTGTGGTTCTTACATCACCAACCACCCTGGGTCAGCAAGCGGCTCTCGTACGGGCTCCCCCCGCTGAACGGGAGAGGCTATTGCTCAATCAGGACTTGGAGCCAGGAGATTTTCAGCTCCGCGATCAGCGATCAGCAGTAGTGGCGGTGTCCCGGGCACCAGACCGCGAGGAATGACTCCATCGCCAAGGCTTGGTATTGCTGTGGATGGTATTGTTATTATGTCATTCGGCATTAGGTCAGCCTACCTGAAGGCACCATAGGCTGCCTGGCATGAATGCAGGAACTTGGAGTCCTTGGGGTGTTTGGAGGGTGGAATCAATCAAAATCCATCTGCCGTGGTTGATGACGATGAAACAGAGATGGTGCGCAATTAAGCGACTGGGATCTCCACCGGGGGCCTAAACCACTAATAATAAACCACAGCCAGGCGGGGGCACACCTTGACACCTACTGGACCCAACCGCGTCTGTGGCGCTGTGGCTTGCTTTTTCCAGATTCCCCATTAGAAACCAGCACTCAACACTGAAAGTCGGTGGCCTCATATTGCCCCTGGGTAACGGCTATGTCTTTTTTACGCCATACACAGCTATAATCTATGCAGTATGCAATGCTGAGCCTATTGGCAATTGTGATGGTTTCTGGTGCTTGGCCACATTCCAAGATAATATGCTAGAGCTCCCCGACTGCAATAATTGGCCTCATAGTTCAAGGTTGCGATGGCCTAGACAGAAAAGGTGGGAAAGAGTTCTCAACCAAATCGTGTATTGCTATTTTATTGCTATTCACCGAAGCATTCAATTGACAGAAAGCGTTGAACTTTGATGGAATCGGCCATATACTACATGAGCCTGTTGTGTTACTGCAGATACTTATCTCAGCTGAAGTCGATTGTGGACCTACTCACTTCTAGATCATGACTTCCGTCCCCCATTTTGGAGTTTGAGATATCAAGCAGATGGTAAGAACAACCCGACTGTCCGTATATCTCAGTAGAAATCGCTTAATAATATGAATATACCTTGATGCTCCTACCCCGCACTCGTTGTTTGCCATCGCCATGTTGCATTACACTGCTCATTTGTCGGTCGGCGACATTCTCAACCGAATCTGGATCTTGATCTTACGCCGAGCGAACATCGGCAGGCGTCCATACGGACCCCCTCTTTCTTATACGCATATATCATCAGTACCGACTTGCAAATCTCTCTGTAATCGCCATCTTCTCGCGGGCATAGTTCCGAGCATTGATGATTGGGATCCCATCGCATCGGTTTCGATCGGTTAACTGACAGTTTGATATATGTTATATCATAGCCTACAATACTTTTCACATAATCTTCCTGGTATCAAATTGCAATGTCTGACACTGAGATCACGTTGACGGCCCCGAACGGGATGAAGATATCGCTTCCCACCGGGCTGTTCATCAACAACCAGTTCGTCAAGGGCAGTTCTTCTGAGACCTTGACCAGCATCGACCCCTCGTAAGCCATTTGCCTTCACGACTGGTTTTCTGACACGTATTGTAACGGCCACTGGGACGTTTCTACCTGATATGCTGAGCAAATCGTCCCCTTAGTACCGAGGAGCCAATCTGTTCGGTGGAGGTGGCTACAGAGGCCGACGTGGAGAAAGCCGTCCAAGCCGCACGCGCCGCCTTCAACAACCCAGCCTGGCGCGACCTGACGCCCGAACAGCGGGCCAAGCTCCTGCACAAGGCCGCCGACCTGGTCGAGCAGCACATGGAAGAGCTCTTCACGCTGCAGGCGCTCGACGTCGGCAAGCCCTACCCCTCGTCCATGCACGGCGAGGGCCCGCACACCGTCGGCTGCCTGCGCTACTACGCCGGCTGGGCCAACAAGCTGCACGGCCAGACCATCCCCGTCAGCAAGGACAAGTTCGGCTACACGCTGCGCCAGCCTTTGGGGGTATGCGGCGCCATCTCGCCCTGGAACTTCCCCATCACTAACGCGGCCTGGAAGCTGGGCCCGGCCCTCGCGACGGGCAATTGTGTGATTTTGAAGCCGTCCGAGTACTCGCCCCTGTCGCCGCTCTACCTGGCCAAGCTCTTTCGTGAGGCGGGATACCCACCAGGCGTCGTACAGGTGATCAATGGCCACGGCAAGTCGACGGGCGAGGCCCTCGTGGCGCACCCGGGCGTCGAAAAGATCGCCTTCACGGGATCCACGGCCACGGGGCGGCACATCCTCCAGGCGGCCGGCGCTCAAATGAAGAAGACGAGCATCGAGGCCGGGGGCAAGTCAGCCTTCCTGGTGTTCGCCGACGCCAACCTCGAGCAGGCAGCGAAATGGGCCATCGCAGGCGGCTTCGGCAACGCGGGCCAGATCTGCAGCGCCAACTCGCGCATCCTGGTGCAGCGCGGGGTGCAGGAGCAGTTCCTCGAGATCTTCGAGCGCATGGCGAAAGCGTCCAAGATCGGCCGCCCCTTCGACGCGGCGACGACACAGGGGCCCCAGGCGTCCCGGATGCAGTACGACAAGATCATGGGCTACATCGAGAGCGCGAACCGGGACGGCGCCGAGCTCGTCCTGGGCGGGGGGCGGTTCGAGGACCTCGGCGACAAGGGGTACTTTATCCAGCCGACCATCTACAAGGGCGTCACGCGCGATATGAAGATCTTCCACGAGGAGATCTTCGGGCCCGTCCTCGCGGTCACAGCGTTCGACACCGAGGACGAGGCCGTCGCGCTGGCTAATGACTCCACGTATGGCTTGGCTGCCATGGTCTTTACCGAGAACATCAAGGTGGCTCATCGCACCGCGGCCCGCCTCCAGTCCGGCATGGTGTACATCAACGAGAGCAATAACGTGGATTGGAAGTTGGCGTTCCGCGGCTCGAAGCAGAGCGGGTTGGGCACGGAACTGGGCGAGAGCGGGCTAGATGCCTACCTGGAGGATAAGGTCATCCACGTCAATCTGGGACTGGAGATCTAGCGTCCCGACCAGTGTACTTCCTGTGTAGGTTTCATCCAAGCAGCCATATTTGAGTAAACTGTACATCGCACTACTTCACGATGTGAGTCTTACATTCGATCTATGAAAAGTTCGGGTCGTTCAGTAAAGGTGCAGCAGTAGGGCCGACCGTGTCGTTGGAAACAAGTTTTGTGAAATGCAACTGAGATGGGAAATCTTTAAAATTAGAATATACCTGTCTGCCTGTAAAGCAGGGGTGGAATAAGTTGCCGTTACTAAAGTTTTGCTTTTATGAGATCAAACAATTTCAAATTTATCATGTCAAGCCCCTCGAACTCGACAAACACCCAAGCTTGTGTAGTGTAGTGGCTATCACTCCAGATTCTGATTGACCATCAATATTCTGGCAACCCCTGTTCGATCCAGGGCACGAGCTGTTGTTTTTGCAATTTTTTTGCCTCATTTCCCCATGTCAGAATTTCTAGTAAGAGCATAGGAAAGGAATCTCTTCAAAATGTGTTAATTTAGTAATACTTGGATTCTATGATTGCGTATGATATGTGAGTGGCAAATTACTCCGATGTGTCTTGGAATTGCTCGTAGTTTTGTGATGCATGTTAGTGCAACCCCGCTAAAGATAGCCCCTGTCACCAAGCTCTCAGCTTGTTGGGCATCGACACCGCTTCCAGCAGCCGCTCGACTGCGAACAACACACGGTATCTCAGTAACCTCATCATGCCAAAGTTTAGACACGATCCTTTCTCGGAGCTTTCGTTCAGCGACTCGTCTGGCGCTGAAGAAGAAGAGCCCAGCCGTGCCCCCCCGGTCAAAAAGCAAGCGACTGGGAACGGCGCCGCTGTTACGACGTCATCACCGAGCGGCAATACAACTGTTAGTCTCCTGCCTTCGCCACGCGTGTAACAAAGACAAAATTCGGTAGAATTTGGACTAATTGGCATTTACTTACAGAAGTCTCCAAATGAGACGCGCCGCGCTTCAGCTTCCAGGGAAAAGTCCGCTGCTCCCTGGATAAAGAAATGGCAGGACGCGGGGTATCCCAAGGCGCTGCTCCAGCAGGTCAGCCAATTCCACAGCAACGCCGCCCCGAAGAGCTTCGGCGGCATCGCCGGCTTGGACAACATCCCCATCCCCAACGCCGTGCACAAGGCCATGGCTCTGGCGACAGGCGGCGACTCCAAAGCCATTGGTTCCTCTCCGGCCGTCTACTTGGTCACGTATATCCAGCACGGCCCGTACGTCGACTTCGAGCACAAAGTCCTGGGCACCTACACCAATGTCGCGGCCGCTAACGAGCACCTCCTGGGGTATATACCCTCGTACAACGGCATGACCCACATCATGGAGATGAGGGACTGGCAGCGCGGCGTAAAGGCCGATTCCTACGAACACGGGGTCTTCTGGGATGTGAATACGAATGGGTGCTTGACTATTCTAGTAAACGGAAAGAACGGGCAGCAGAAGATTGACTGTACGCTTCAAGAGGTCGGGGACAAGCCACCGCCCACTCTTGAGACTTTAAAAGAGAAGAAAGGAGGTACCGGTTCAGGTTCTGTTCTTTACCCCGATGTGCCCGACGACTGGGTGTCCGAGTTCTGAGTCAGCCGAGAGCAGCAAGATCATGCTATATAGAAAGAAAGAAAGAAAGATAGAAAGCACATAGACTAGATGATATAAACGAATATGTTTCCCTCTACACTTATGAAGATGCGTTCTTCCTGCAACCGTGTGAACATGGCTTTCGAGTTCGCGGAAGCTTCGGTCTCTGGGCAGGCCGTCCGGGTGCCTGAACGATAACCCCACCATCAGCCGATTGCCCCTCCCTCCTCCGCAATAAGCCCACGCATGCATGCATCGTCTGCATGTGCCTTTGCCGAACCAAGTATGATGCAACCGAGAGGACCAGACAGGTTGCAGCTCCCAGTCTCCTCCATTTCTCAATTACTTGACTTTCCATCCCCCTCCCCAACCAATTGACTACTACTACCATTTGAAGATCAGGTAACCTGTTCATGTTGGCCTGCAGACATCTGTTACCAGCATCATCTGAAGCAATCATAGCATTCCGTGCACTTCGCAACCTGCCCCTCTCCGCCACTTACAACATTTCCAACCGGCGTTTCCGTCCGAAGCTCATTGCCACACCACCCCTCACCTTCTCTTCTCCCCTCACCACCACAACCACCACCATGTCCGCCGCCAAGCGCCAGAAGACCGCCAAGGAGGGCGTCCCCTACGAGCTCATCTACTGGCCCGGGATCCCCGGCCGCGGCGAGCACGTGCGCCTCCTCCTCGAGGAAGCCGGGGCCAAGTACACCGACACGGCGCAGCAGCCGCCCGAGAACGGCGGCGGCGCCAAGCCGGTCGTGGCCATGATCAGCGAGAAGAACGTGGGCGACGAGGCGAACCCGCCGTACCTGGCGCCGCCCTTCCTGCGGCACGGCGACCTGGTCCTGAGCCAGACGCCCAACATCCTCATGTACCTGGCGCCCCGCTTGGGGCTCGCGCCCAAGCCCGAGGACGACGTCGACGAGGACGCCATCTACCGCCTCAACTCGCTCGTGCTCACGGCCCTCGACGGTCTCTCCAGCGAGGTCCACGACTGCCACCACCCGATTGCCGTCAGCCTCTTCTACGAGGACCAGAAGGACGAAGCCCTGCGCCGCAGCAAGGACTACGTCACGAACCGCCTGCCCAAGTTCCTCGGCTACTTCGAGAGGGTCCTCAAGGGCAAGGCCAGCGGCGAGGGGCCCTGGCTGTATGGGGGCCGTTTCACGTATGCAGACTTGGTCCTGTTCCAAGTGAGTCAACCCATTTATCTTTCTCTTTCTTCCTGTTTTTCTCATGGTGTTGGTTGGTCTTTTGTGATGATACGTTATTCTCGGCTAATGACCGTGTCTAGTGCATGGATGGTCTCAAGTTCATGTTCCCCAAGGCGATGGAGCTCATGGAGAAGGAGCACAAGGGTGTTTTCGAGCTCTATGAGGCGGTCAAGGAACGGCCCAATATCAAGGAGTACCTCGCCAGCGACCGTCGGCAGAAGTATTCCCAGGGCATCTACAGACACTACGATGAGTTGGACGTGACTGAGTAGGGCTGGGACGCGAGATCATGTATTTTCAAGACCTAACTTTTTTACACGCGTTTAACCTGCGTAAAATGGAGTTCAGTAGCCCACCATACAAGATAAAAACCGTTCCTTTTGATTGATCGTGGGACCCGACAGAATCCGTATATAAAGTACAGTCTTACGATACATTCTGACCTTTCAGTCTGCTGAGACGTAATCGAGAAGGATCAGGTCGTGTACAAGTTAGATTCATCCTTTTTATCCGGTGAAAACGCTTTGACGAAATTGTCCTGCTCCTCGAGCAGGCTCAGAAGGTCTCGGTCCCTCTTTGTCACCCTGCGATAGTAGAAGTTCGGCTCCCTCTTGCCTCGTTGATTCTGGTGTCTCATTACGGCAAATAGTCTTACAATACTCCTTGTACGGGTGGCTGATGCCACGCCAGTCTTTGTCCGAGTCGTTAGAGGAGAAACTGCCGTAGACGAAGACACGGAGGGAGGGAATTCCTTCAGGCCCAAAAACCCATTGCAGGAAGTCATGCAGGTCCGAGACGAATCGTTTCTGTGATAGAGTGCGTGGTCAATTGGGTACGTATCCGTGCAAACCAGGACGAGGGAGTACTTCCTCTGGCTCCGGGTCACCAAGGCTATGTTCAAGTCTCTCCAGGTCCACTTCCGAACGTCTCATATGCAGCAGTTGGAGCGAGCGTGGGTGGCGAAAGGGAAGGATCAGAGGCATCTAATCAACTATGTTAGATGGCGGTCAATCCGCAAGCAATAGTATCGTATGAGAGGAAGGGATACTTACCATCCAGCGCGGTGAGCAGCACAGTCCGAGGCTCTTAAGGCTCAACCCATCAAGTGGTGCGGCAGGGGGCTCCCTAAGGAGGTGGCGGGAAACGTCGATGATCGTCAAGTCCGTCCGATCCCACCACCTTCCAGTGTCAGGCGCAGCCGGCTGCTCGCCCTCATCCTCGACCTCGACCTAAACCTCGGCCTCCTTCGTTGAGCGTTTCAGAGTCATATAGCTACAACTCGAAAGAACGTATATTGGCAGGGGTAGCGGAGCCTGCTATGCTCCTTAGAACCCTTGGCCACCCAGTACAGTGTCGTAACTTGAGATATTCGATTCTAGAGAAGTCGAAGCAGTCAAAAACACTTCTTAGATCGATAGGATCCAACATAAATTTGGAAAGGGAAAGTGACTCCAGAACGGGGAACCATAGCTTTGCCGGTTGGTCCAGACGAAAAATCTGTGATATGAAATCCTTGTTGCCTCGGCCCAGAGTCTGAAGCCAAGGATCAGAGGAGATTTATCGCTGCATTCACTACATGGAGCAGGAACAGGGTATCAGGGTTCAATTCGGCACGTTGGCCGTGGGCACAATAGAGACGCAGACGAACTGGCGAACGATGCCCTGGATGCGCCCCATGTCTCTTCAACTGTTTGGGACTATCGGAAAACACCACCACCACCACGACGCCTCGAGAGTACCATGACTGCCAGCGAACGAGTCTGGCATTGGCGTGTTAATGTGAATCATGATCCTCTATGCCTTATGCAGAAAATTGTTCTGGGACAAGGGAAGATACTCGATGTCACCTACGAGGAAATTCAGGAGGAGATCGACAAAGGCCCAGATGTCCGATATGCGACGAGAGACGTGATTGTGGCTGGTGACCAAATTGTTCCAAGGATATGATTTTGTCATGAGTTGATAGGATTTCACCATGGGACATCAATCGGCACGAAAAGGATATTGGCAATGGGGGAATATTCGTTATACAATTGATCAAGTCATGTGATATATTACCGTCCTTAATGTGGGCGATTGAAATACTGTGCTCCGTGCCAGGGACCCCTGAACCCCCGATCGGGATCCGCGGCTTTCCGGCCGGTCGGTTCCCACATGCGACCGAATCGGGTACGGGTTAACCTTTCAACACCAAAAGTCTGACCGCGGAGGAACTACACATGCTCGCCAACGTAACACGCAAATTGAGTGTTGAACACGGAGGATTTCAATTCAGCGAACTCCATCACAGGAGTCCTTCGCACAAATCTAATATGCCGGAGTCTCACTTCTTCTACGAAGAGAGTCTTCTTGCGGCCGGACTTAGCGGATCAACATAAATTGGAAGAGTGTTATATAAGAAGGGTGGAAGTTCATTTGCAGGACCAAAGCCAGTTCTCGAGACTATTTAAATATAAATATTCAAACCTCCAATCCATGCCCAACCACTTTAAAAGAACGCCATCGTGGACCCCATTCCCTATTAACAGCCTATACCGTCAGCCCCTGACCCCCTTTTGTGCGCAATGGCCTACAAAAGCACCGTTATAGTCACCGGCGGGACGTCAGGCTTAGGCTACCACGCCGCCCTCGACATCGCGCGCGCATGCCCCGACAGTCAAGTCATCATCTCGTCGCGGTCCGACAAGGAGCAGGCGGCAGCCTCTATCAACAAGACCCTAGGCCAGTCCAACGTCATCTACAAACCGCTCGACCTCGCCGACTTGGCCAATGTCCGCGACTATGCCAAAGAGTTCACTGCGAGTAATACTGCTGCGCAACGTCATCTACCCATCCGGGCCCTCGTGCTCAATGCGGGCTTACAGTTCCCCAACGAAGTCAAGACGACGGTCGACGGCCTCGAGGCCACCTTCGGTATCAACCACGTCGGGCATGCGCTCTTCTTCCACCTGCTGGTTCCGTATTTGGCGGACCATGCGCGGGTTGTAATCACTGCTAGTGGAGTTCGTAAGTGCTGCAGCATTATCCCCCGCTCTCCCCCTTACCGACTTCCTTTGGGATTTCCCGCCAAGCGAATTGCCAAGAGGCAAGTTGACTAACCATCAGACTCCGCAGACGACCCAGATCAGATGACCGGCGGCATTCCCCCACCCATATACACCAACGCCGAGGAGCTAGCGCACCCGACTCCTGAGTTCTCGGCGTCGCACTCGGGGCGCCAGCGCTATGCGACCAGCAAGTTGTGCAACGTGCTGTGGGCCTACGCCTTGACGCGGCACCTGGCCGAGCGGGCCCCGGAGCGCGGCATCACGGTGACGGCCATGGACCCCGGCCTGATGCCGGGGACGGGTCTGGGCCGGGAAGCGGGCGCCGTGGCGCGCTTCCTGTGGCATAACGTGATGCCGCGCACGATTCCGGTGCTGCGCGCCCTCACCCGATCGTCCAACATTCACCCGCCGGCCGAGTCTGGCGCGGCGCTGGCTTGGCTTGCTGTCGGGGAGGATGCGGGGGTCAAGGACGTCACGGGGAAGTACTTTGAGGGACGTCGGGAGATTCGCTCTAGTAAGGATAGCTATAATGTCGAGAAGCAGGAGGATTTGTGGCAGTGGACGGTGGGGTTCCTGAGCGGGAGGGACGAAGAGGCCCGAAGGCGGTTCGAGGAGTTTCGGTGATCCGGTGGAATGATACAAAGGATATGTATCTATAAGTAGTTGTACGCTAGATTGTTACGGAGTGTAGGTTTCAGAATTCTCTGTTGGCAAGTCCACAGTAATGTAACACCAGCTTGACCGCGTATGAAACTCATAATCGTATAACAATCGAACTAGCCATAAGTCTTGAGAGCATTAGAGCTTGGGTTTTCCTCCACTACCCATGCCTTTGTTTCCTCCAATCAACTCCTTTCCGAAACCGATTCATCCCAGCAGAGTTATACAAAACATGACACACTAGTTACTCCTGAATAGCAGGAAATTAAAAAGGGGTCATCTTGTGATACGAAATAGATTCCCTCATATGCTTTCATGCACCATTTGGAGCCGAGTGTTCTCCATAATCCTCAGCTTGATTGTCTTCCATCTCGGTCCTTTCTTCTGCGTTCCCGTCTTGGAGTGGTATCACCCAGGGCGACCATGCATCGTCTCTTGGTGGAGCGTTGGCATAGTTGTGGATGGCAGACCATTGCACTTGGTCGTTACGGTCGTAGCCATGATTGAAATGGCTGGTCTGGTTCACTTCTGCGCTCGCGTCAGGTGCCGAAAGATACTGAAGACTTGAGATGTCCTGTGGCCAGGCGGGAGTGTAATATTGAGAGTCAAGCCCATTGTTTGTCATGGCTGGTTGCCCAGGCCAATGGGCTGGTGTGGTATAGGACATGATGGGCACGGTCTGGGGCATGGAAGAAGCATGCACGCTGGTCGACTCGTTCGTGGTGGCACCGGTATTGTGGCCTTGGCTGGTTTGGTGGGTAGCCGTAGCGGTCTGTGTGACTGACGTGGTTCGGTTGCTGGCTTGGTGCCTTGGCCGGTTCCGGTGGTGACGCCGGGATCGTCTGTCTCTTGAATTCTTATATCGTAGCTCTGGTTAGCACATAGATATGAGACGGGACTGTGGCGACATACGGCTCTTTCTGACATTTTGCAGAACTTTGAGTGATGTATAAGGCTGAGTATGATGGGTAGATATTGCATGGTCTATGATGGGAATCTTCCGAGTCATGATGGGCCATCCTGTCCCTTTATATAACCTAGCATCTTACTAAATATTGATAGCCATATACTTGGTGAAGTGTTTGCCTTGATGCACTGACTCTTTCCCCAATGCCTCTCCGAGCGAGAAGAAATATCGTTACTGAGCTGTCAACCCCTTCTTTTGCTCCAAAAGTTGCTCAAGTCAAACGGAGTATTCCCATCGTCTGTGTTAGTTCTCGGCTTACCCAAGGATCCATCATAAAGTGGGGGTCGGTAGTGCATTAGGAGATGTCAAAGTCCGAGTACAATAAGGGATATGCAAGCCACACCGAACAAAAGTCGGATGTTCTTGCTCGATTTGCTTATGCATGGCTAGGATGGTCGCAGGGCATAGTTGGGCCGCGTTGCGATCCTTGTCAATGTCGCAATTACCACCCTACGGGAGTCAGTTGGCGGCACGAGACCCGCGTACTTCCCAACCATACAGTGGTTATTATCGGCGAACCACACCATCAACCCATAGGAGGCCCAGAATGCAGTGCGGGGAGACTCTGGTACAAGGCGCGCATAACTTGTCGAGTGACCCATGGGAAACGAACAGATTGCCTTAGGCGTTTTTGTCTTTCTTCTCTCCGTGGTAAATATGTGATATATGAGATGGGGAAGACGTTGGGGATCAATATTGTGCAGTGCCCAACCAATCAATGGATTGGGTGCGCCATCAACCACTTTACTGGGCTGCACGAGTTGGCAGACAGCAGCATCGGCCCGCCAATCAATGGCAGGAACACCACCTTGCCCCTCCAGTGCCGCCAGGGCGCCTGCCATCACCCGTTCGACATGCTGAAGGACGCACCGCTAACCCGGAATCCGGGTTCTTGGTATCGAAGAGCGACAGGGAAGCGAATGCGAGATGTTATTGCAGCTTATTCCCGAGATCAAAGTGCATAAACACCTTGCACCTACCCTGCTGAACTTCCAGCAAGCCCAGCAGGCTGCCCGTGGGGAAACCGGCAGCCTGCCCCTATGTTGACTTATCACATTGACTGTCATGCAGATGGCACGGCGACTATCCGACCCCTGCCGTCCCGTTTTGGCAGGTGATCCCTAGTTATATCCTCCGCAAGAGCGGGATAGGCCGCATGACTCGGTATCTCGCCCGGACAATGAGGATTATCCATTTCCAAGACATTATGGGGGAAAAGCAAGTAAGACAACTTCACTTGACAATCATATTCTCTTCCGAAGTAGTATATAACCTCGGAATATTCTAAACGGATATGTCATATATAACATCTCAGAAATGGTTCGTCTCAAACTATTGAGCAAGACAACCAAATGGGCGGCGCTCGCCAATCATTGCAATCCACCGAAAGAGGGACTTTTCGGTGAACAACATGGCTCTCTGGCAGCCTTACCCGTCGCCATATGACAGATTTTCGCGGGCCGCGCCTTTCGGTCAGCCTCGGGTTTTACCTGTTGTCATCACCTTAGGCTCGGGTTCTTGTTGAACATACCGCTAAGCCAAAAGCCGAATGGCCGACCGATGATCTCAATCGGTATGTCGGTGTAAGTCTGGTCAGAACTAATAGACCTGGAAAGGACTTGAATCGGATGGCAAGTCAGCATTGACACCAGAAAGGGGGTTGCGAGGAAGTGTGACCAAATGATCTGTAGAATCTCTATACTCTGTCTGGCTGTCTCAGCTGTTCAAGATCGATATATTGCCTTTATTACATCATCTAACAACTCTGCCCTCTCCTCAATGATTGCACCCTCCATCAATCGTACACGGTTGTAGGATTAAAGCAAAGAAACATACTCGGTATCCAGGTCAATCGGTGCATCCCAGGTAGACGCAGGGAAGTTCCAAGGCTCCGCCAGCGGCGGCGGCCGTTGAATCGCATCCACACACATCAACGGCGGACGATCCAAGACGATAATAACCTCGCCGTCTCCGGTAGCATCAATCTCCATAACGTCGTCGTCATCGTCCCCGTCGTCATCCCCATCGGCAAGAGGAGGGGGAGCCGGTTGTCTCTCCCGGAACTGGCGTCCTGCAAACACGATCTCGTCATCGTCCCCACCCCCATCCCCAACCCGACGAAGCCTATGATCATTCCCACTTTGGCCTTCATCATCCTCCTCATCCGAGATCTCATCCCCGTCCCCAAACGCCACCTCCTGCGGATCCTCCGGATTCCCCACCACCACCCCCGCGTCGGCGCGCTCCAGACAGCGCCGCAGGTGCAGGTACAAGCAGTGCGTGAACCGCGCGGGGAACGCGTTGCCGATCTGGCGCTGGTAGTTGCGGCCGCGGAACGCGTAGCGCCGGGGAAAACCGTTGAGGGTGGCGTACTCGCGGCGCGTGAAGTCGCGCTCGCCGCTCCAGTGGTGGTTGCCGTACCCGCCGTTGCACGTGATGGCGCGCAGCAGCAGGCGGTCCGGGTCCCAGGGCTTGTCGTCGCGGGTCCGCTGGAAGTGGTGCAGGGGGTCCGCCTCGAGGTTGTCGTCGCTGTTGGGAGGGGGGAGGCCGCGCAGGGAGTCGTAGACGGTGCGGTAGGGTTTTGTCACGCCGCGGACGGGGTTCTGGGCGTGTGTGGGTGGTGGGTAGTCGGGTAGGGTTTCGCCGGAACAGGCGCCGAGCATGATGAGGCGTTTTCTGGGTGATGGGAGACCCCAGTTCTCGAGACGTAGGATCCGCCAGCGCACCGAGTAGCCGTGCTGGGTGAAACCGAGGAGCAGGGCATTGAAGTAGTATTCAAAGCGCGGATCCAGAATACCAAAGGTCTGCTCGAGAGTGAAGAGGCGGGGACGGAACTTGTTGATCAGCTGGTTGCACGACATCAGCGCCGCAATATTCTGTTCGTCATTCTTGCCCTCGACCGTGTGAGCCGGGGACCAAAACTGACATGGTGGAGAGAGGTGCAAAACGTCGACGTGTAGCTCAGACTTACGACCCCCTTCGGGCACATCCTCGATGAGTTCGAATATGTCCTTGCCGTGCAGCTCCGTCTCGGGGAAGTTGTGACGGTAGGTCTCGAGCGCGTCCTTCCAGTGATCGCATGCGGTTCTGACATGGAATCCTGCACACCTGGCGCCGTAGGATGCACCGCCGGCACCCGAGAACATGTCGCCAAATGTATAGCGCTGTCCAGCCAGCTTCACGCGCGGTACCCCTTGTGCTATAGCTTTGTATCCAGCATCCCTTGAAATCCCACCGTCATCATCTAGCGTGAGAGTATCTCGCACTGCAAGATCAATCTCCTCCATCTTGTCCCACGATCCACCCTCCACCTTGCCTCCACGCCACTGGTTCAGCAAAACCGAGTCCTTGACCTTGAACTTTGCCTTCACGTAGTCATCGACGGAGTTGACATGCACCAACATAAACTCTGAGGGAACCGCCTTTTTAGGCTTCAGCCGAGAGGCGGCATCCTTGTACATGAGCCGATACTTCCACCGACAAGTCAAGGGGGCGTTGCGCTCGATGTCTGCAGCTGTCGCATAGCACGCTCCATCAAACCGATGGTCCGGAAACCGCGCGTTGGTAAAGTGGAACTGGCGGACGCCCATGACGTGGCGGAGGGGCACGTCAACGGCAGCCTGGACGTGGTCAGGCCGGTCGTCGTCGGCGTCGACCTGCAGGACCAAGCAGACCTCGTTGCGGTAGCGCGGCAGCTTGCCCCGGAGGCAGCGGGTGCGCGTGAAGGGCAGGCCGCGGAGTATCAGCCCCTCGTCCTCGGCACCGTCTTCTGGGGGCCGCCGGTATACCTCTTGGACGAGCAGGAAAGAGGTCTCCCAGGCGTCAGGTAAGGGGGCTTCAAGTTCCACGAAGTGGCCCCGTTTCAAGATAGTGTCCCTGTCGGCGACGAGAAGCTGGGGCTCTATGGGATCGTTCCGGAGATGCGTGGGCTTCGTTCCTCTCTTGGTCGCCACCCGCCGTATTGAGGTCTTCGCGACGGGCTCATCCTCGGTCAGATCAATCACCTCAGCCACTGCATCCCATAGTTCCGTGGAGTCGCTAAAGTCTCCGCTGCCATCTTCCTCCTTCACTTCCACTGACGTGTTGGTATCCGAAACGTGTCTTGTTGGGATTGCCCGAGAATGGAATAGAGAGGGCCGAAGGATTCTCTGTTCTATGTCAAGTTGCTCTTGGCTAACAGGAGGTGACTCATGATCGACTTCAGCAACACTTCCCATGGCTGTTGTTAGCGGGGCGGATCACTGGTCCTTGTGCTTTATTCTCATGGGAGAAAAAACTACCAATCTTAGAGTATGGGTAGATGGAACCTTGAGTTCTAGAGTTTCAGATCGTTCCCGGCCAATGATGATGGGCACGTTATGATGGTTGAGTAGTAGTAAATAGTTAGCTGCCGACGAGGTAAGAGATGACCATTGGGCAACTAATAATAGCATATATGGAATGAATGTCTTGGGAATTAGAAGAGGACATCATCACATATGTGACATATTAAAAGGGATCATGATATCGGGTCAGAAGAACTATGGCCTTTGGGAAGCTACTGCTGAATCATTTGTTTGCTAGACTATGAATGATCGTCATCCAGCAGGCAACTCCTCCACAAAATCCCATCATGCTCAATCATCTTGTCAGTGATTTAATTACTTTACCCCCCGAATATCACCTCCACAGGTAGATGCCTGATCAAGAGGCTATCCAACATGCACGAACAACATAGGATATAATGACAATTGGTGGTGAAATATCAGATGCAGTTATCACATACAAAGGAATGCATTGTGGCACCAGTAATCACTAGTAAGGTAGATGCCTATCAAGGGGACAGGTCCAAGAGGATCAGAAAATGCCAAAGAACCAGTGTTGCATTGATTGAAACTATATCCTCCATTGATCAACTTGGAGCACCAGAGATAATATACCGTGAGTCGATAAGTATGTCCCCCATTGTGTCGTCAAACACATGCTCCTCAAAACGCACCTTCATAGTAAGAGAAAAAGTAAACTACATGTACCCCCGTGATGAAGTGATCAAACCATGTAGAAACAGACCCTACTCGAACACAATGTCCACGTCCGTCATGTCATACTTGCTGCCGCCTGTTGGGTAAACCTTGAAGCATATAGCTGCGTCTACGGTGCCAGCGCCTGGACAAACCGAGATACCCCTAGTCCTGGCTACGTAGAGCGGGCTTTGAGACACATTCAGAACTTTTTCCATGAAACGAACAGCATCGTAGTTGCCGACACTGCAGGCCCATTGTCAGTGAACACTTCATTTTACGCATTAGCGACATAGACAGTACGTACTAGGCTGCGTCGTCCTTGCCATCCCTCCGAGCTATGCACATGGAACAGGTTCCATGAACTGCGATATCGCCGCAGTCGGTGTCGCAGTTCTTATACTTTTTGACTTCCCAGAAGCCATAGGTAGTCTTGTACCTGTCGATGATCTTGTGGCAGTCAACTTCTTTGATGGTCATTGTGCTTTGATCCCTGTACAACCATTCGGCCTCGTTGCAAAGAGTCGCAGAGGAAGAGCTGGGCTTCCAAACGACAGTGCCATCCATCTTGGGCGAGCCGGCGGCCACGGGGCTAGGCTCCCAGGAGACGGTATCGTCGACATTGGCCGGACCTTGGGCGACATCGCCGAAGCCAGAGTCGGAAAGGGTTGGGTGATCAAAGAAGCCGACGCTCGAATTGGTGGGGATGAAGTTGATGGATCTGCCAACAGACAGCACGATGGCAGCCAGGATGGAGAAGAGAACAAAGGCGAAGTGCTTCATTGTGTCGATGGGGGGAAGGGTAGTGGGTGGAGAAGGTCGACAAGTCCTGGTTAGAGGAAGTTCGCGCAAAGGAATGAAGTTGTTTCGGCTGGTTGAATGAGTGTGTTGACAAGAAGAGAGTTGAGCGGTTGGAGGGAGGAGAGTTGAGTGTTTGGGAACGTTCGATTGGAGAAGAAGAGTTGGGCAGAGATCGAGGTGAGAGGATTGGAAAAGGTCGAATGAGTCACGCTTATCATTTTTCCAATGAGATTGCAAGGTAGGAAGGCAAAGTAAGTAGGTAGGTAGGCATGGGCGATGATAAGGCGTTGTACCTTCCCTTCAGCTCGGAAAACCTGCTGAGCACTTGCGTTCCAAGGGTGGCGCTGCCAGTGCAAGAGGAAGGTGTTGGCAAGTATCCCTTGATAGCAAAAGTGCTCCTTCCACCAGCTTATCTTCATGGACTCAACAAAACCAAACCTCTCCGTCAATATTATGTAACACTTCGCACTGAATTCCCTGGTCTGTACACCATGGCATGATCTGTTAAGAGCAGACCTTTCGTCACCAAAGAATATTGGTAACCTGATGCAGCATTTTTGTACCGATGAAGGTGTATCTCCATTGAATAAGCCTTCTAGGCGCGTATGTCAAACTGAGCCTTCATGTACTTGAGGAAGTTACACGTTAAAAAGAGAAAGCGCTGTTCTGGGGCCCAAATTTGGCAAGCGTGGGATCCCATTTTATGATGGCATGACAGCGAGGTAGTAAATGGATGGTGGTTGCTCTTGTGTACTGAGTACATAGCCCCACTTCATGAGGCCTGGGCTGATTGGATAGGCGTAGCCGCTCACTTGTGCCCCACTTGCCCTATTGGCAAGTTCTAGTAATCCCCTTCCTGTTACTTGCTTTCCCCCCATCGGATTATAAGAACGAGCCAGGAGTACACATTACAGGCTACCAAGTCCGAACTGGTCACTCACCAGTATAGCATTGCGTCCAAAGATGGCGCCAACTCGTTCTCGACCAGGTCTACAGGGCCCTCACCAAGGTTTTCTGAATGAGTTCATCCACCGAGAACAACAGAACCGAGTTTCGAAAGGCCCGAAGCCCTTGACGGCGACGCAGCATGCAGCACTTCGGAAGCAACTGCAAGAAGTCCGTTTCCTGAAGCCGGCATGGGCTGATGAAACTAAGATTAATGTGGCAAGAATTTTGCGGAAATGGAAAATGTGAGACTCGTCCCTTTTCCCAACTGGCCACATAGCTTTGACTAATGGAATAGCTTCTGTCGCGATGTCGTGAACGGGCCATGGAAAGCCGTCCTTGAACAAGCTAACCGAGCAGCCGCAATGGACTTTCTGTTACATATGTGTGAGACATACCGGATTAAGTCATGGGGCACATCTTGGGAGTACTATCGTCAGTACAAGCAGCTCTATGCTAGCGTCAATGGCCGCCACATTGATACGAACGATAACAAGGAGATTCTCAAGGTATGTAAATTAAAAATAAGCACTTCTAGCCATTAACAGTTTCGCAGTGGCATGACGCTACCCTGGTACCTCTCTTCAAGCTCCGCCCTCCAAATGTTGATGGCAAACCAGTCGTGAATTCCGATGGTGTTTTCGCTCTTCTGGTCTTCAACATCGCCTATGACGAAGGAATTTTCACAAGTGAGCGTCAGCGTATCAATCTACTTGGAATATACCAAGCTCTAGCATACACAGGAGCACGACCTGGTGAGCTCGTGGATAACGAGACATCCAAGCCATTGGATGGATCTTGGGAAGATCTATTTGCCTCCAAATGCTCAACTCGCTCGAATGAGGAGAACAACCATGCATCCGACGAGTTTCAGCTGCTCGACAGCATCTTAGCCCGTGAGACTACTGATCGTGGTCGTCCCAAAGCGTTGTGCTATGAAGACATTCGACTTATGGTGGTACGACACCCAGAGACCGGCCAAGACATGTTTTCCATGGCGGTGAAGTTCATACATCACAAGGGAATGGACAACAACCCGAAGCCGTGAGTTTCAGTTTGTACAAGTATTTCGGAATCAATTCTGACTTTTCTTGTAGCACGATCTTCTGGTTTACCATGACGCGCAGACTAATCTTCAATTTCATCAATGTGATCATCTGCTTAGCCCTTTGCGACGACGCTTTTGATGCCCCAAGCTTAACGACTGTTCGACGGGTTTTCCAAGTCAAGAATGCAGGCCCGGTCAAGTGCACAGCCCTTCGATGGAAGAAAGAGTGGCTGAAGCGACCGATTTTCCGTATGGGAGATGAGGTTGTTCGGTATCACAAGCTTCGCGACGACCTGAAACGGCAAAGTCTTGATATGGGGAATGAAGAGCCTATCACGCCAAAGGCCTTCCGAAGAGGGAATGCCAACGCTATGAATAGTAAGTCCCAGTTCACTTTCTATCTATTGTCCATGCTAACATTAGGTAGGAAAGGCCCCTGACGCTGTGCGTGATCAGGCGCTACGCCATGATCCCAAATGGGCCACGTTCAATAGTGCATATATCAACGAGAACATCGAATTTGATACACAGAACGCCTTTCTGGACGAGCCTACGGAAGATGCTCTCATTAACTTATTTACTCATGTCGGAATGACGCGTGACCCACGGGCTCGAAGGAAGATGGTCCCCAAGCAAGTTTGGGAGTCCTTGCCGCCGGATCCCGAAATTGAAGCACTGAGGGAACGACGAGAGATTCTCAAAGCTGGGCGCTATCGATACAAAGGACAAGAAAACGAGGAGGAAATCCGAGTCCTTTCAGAAAGAATCAGAACGAAACAAGCACAACGCGTGAACGACGTCGAGGCACAGTACCGGCAATACTTTTTCTACAACAGACCCACGTGGGATATCGAGAGGCAGGCCACACTAGAAGAGCTGGAGGAGCCAGAAGAACTCTGGCAACCAGAGACTGACCTCCAAATCCCCGAACGAGCAGTGCTCGCTGAGATCTTCCTTCATCAACCGGAACTGTCCGCCTTTGAGGACATGTGGGAGTCATGCATTCACGCTGTCGAGGTTATGTTCCGACTATGCCAGAAGCGGGAGACGCCTAGGCGTAATCATATACACAAGCGAGCACAGGTCCAGCCGAACGCAACCGGCCCAAGCCCTCCCGACCATCCTCTTTTCCCATTACTTATGTTGAAGACGCAATGCCCACGATGCATTGGGGATTCACGTCTTTCTTACCAGGAGCGAACCTTCACGTACAGTCGGCCAGCGGTAATGAACGATCATTTCGAGCGCGCCCACGTTAACGAAATCAGAGACCTCGAACAGGACAAACTCATCTTCTGTGAGCATCCCACGTGCGTAGAAGAAGGCGTCAAGCTGGACGATCTGGACCACTTTCGAAACCATGTACAGACTGTCCACGGTGTCTGGCTCAGACCTAGGAGCTCAAGGAGTTGATTCACAATACAGTATGTTAGGTTGGCATAGTGTCGCAATGAGAACAGGGGTAGAGGAACCCTAGTAGGGGCACGCTGCTTAGTAACAGTTGCTTTTGTCTATGTATAGCACTGTATGGTAATTCTCCTTTGTCAGAGTTTCTCTTTAGGGTAGCGCTCCATTATTATCTATTTGCTCGATACTATCTAGCCATCTTCTTTTTGCTGCCCTCTGTGATGCGACACATGGGCTTGGAAGGAGGACAATCGAAATAGGATGTCACTTGTATGAAAGCTCAAATGAAGTTGACATGATAGGCCCTATGGATTATAACTCAGTGAATGCCAGCAGTTTTCTTCCAGGGCCTTTAAGTGCACCTCCCCAGAACGCTCACTACCTTGGTCACCTGCCGATAGTAAAGTCCTTGTTACAGGCTCACTGGGCCATAGTAATTAGGTTAAATGAACAATACATTCTATTCGTTTAACAATCTACTTTCGGAACCTTTCGATGATTCGTCTTAGACTAAACTGGCGCTTCTTATGTTTCTTATGCTTGCTTTGCTCGTCCTGCTCGTCCTGCTCGTCCTGCTCGTCCTGCTCGTCCTGCTCGTCCTGCTCGTCCTGCTCGTCCTGCTCGTCCTGCTCGTCCTGCTCGTCCTGCTCGTCCTGCTCGTCCTGCTCGCCTTGCTCATTCTTAGGCGGAGAGATCAAATCTGTTTCCGGATGTTAACATCTTAGGGCCTCATAAGGACAGGAGAAAGTGTTTCACTTACCATCCGATTTCTCTAGATCGGATATAGTATTTTGAAGCTGTTGAACAATACTATTTTGTGGACCAAGAAGTAGTTCAAGGCCGCTGTAGGCATTCATATAAAGTTCTCTAGCCGTCATCTGCTGGCCTTGACTGACTCTAAGGTCTGCTAAGTTAAGCATGGTATTGAGTGCCGGTCTATGTCGAGCAGCAATATCGACACCTAAAGCAGTCTTATATCCTTCCAGTGCCCGCTGGTACATCGCCTCGGCCTCGTCCATCTTGCCCTGGTCGGAGTAGAGGAGGCCTAAGTTGTTGACCGTGTCGAGTGTGGAGGTATGGTCTGGACCCCATGCCTTCTCCTTTCCTCGCAGGGCCCGCTGATACATCGCCTCGGCCTCATCCATCCTACCCTGGGCTTTGTAGAGGTTGCCTAAGTTATTGACCGTGTCGAGTGTGGAGGTATGGTCTGGGCCCCATACCTTCTCGTATCCTCGCAATGCCCGCTGGTACATCGTCTCGGCCTCGTCCATCTTGCCCTGGTCGGAGTAGAGGATGCCTAAGTTGTTGACCGTGTCGAGTGTGGAGGTATGGTCTGGACCCCATGCCTTCTCCTTTCCTTGCAGGGCCCGCTGATACATCGCCTCGGCCTCATCCATCTTGCCCTGGGCTTTGTAGAGGACGCCTAAATTGTTGACCGTGTCGAGTGTGGATGTATGGTCTGGACCCCATGCCTTCTCCTTTCCTCGCAATGCCCGCTGGTACATCGTCTCGGCCTCGTCCATCTTGCCCTGGTCGGAGTAGAGGTTGCCTAAGTTGTTGACCGTGTCGAGTGTGGAGGTATGGTCTGGGCCCCATGCCTTCTCGTATCCTCGCAATGCCCGCTGGTACATCGTCTCGGCCTCGTCCATCTTGCCCTGGGCTTTGTAGAGGACGCCTAAGTTGTTGACCGTGTCGAGTGTGGAGGTATGGTCTGGGCCCCATGCCTTCTCCTTTCCTCGCAATGCCCGCTGGTACATCGCCTCGGCCTCGTCCATCTTGCCCTGGTCGGAGTAGAGGAGGCCTAAGTTGTTGACCGTGGAGAGTGTGGAGGTATGGTCTGGGCCCCATGCCTTCTCCTTTCCTCGCAATGCCCGCTGGTACATCGCCTCGGCCTCGTCCATCTTGCCCTGGTCGGAGTAGAGGTTGCCTAAGTTGTTGACCGTGGAGAGTGTGGAGGTATGGTCTGGACCCCATGCCTTCTCCTTTCCTCGCAATGCCCGCTGGTACATCGCCTCGGCCTCGTCCATCTTGCCCTGGTCGGAGTAGAGGAGGCCTAAGTTGTTGACCGTGGAGAGTGTGGAGGTATGGTCTGGGCCCCATACCTTCTCCTTTCCTCGCAATGCCCGTTGGTACATCGTCTCGGCCTCATCCATCTTGCCCTGTTCGGAGTAGAGGACGCCTAGGGTGTGAAAAGCCCATGGTATATCGTAATCGCTATTTTGAATCGTAGCGTGGCATCTGATGGCATGTGATAGAAGCCGTCTCTGAAGCTGCCAAAATCGGGATTGGGTTTTTGATGGGACCAAGGAGGCCACGCAACTTATTGAGAGCCTGGCCAAGTCGACATGCACTTTTCGATTCAATATGTGAATTGTCCAACTGTGTACGCAAGAATGGATACTGTACCCCTTTGACTCAGTTGCGCCCGCAGTACCGGTGTGTACATCGACCAGTCCATAATCATGCAGCGTACCCATAGCATCATGGAAACTCAACTCATCATTCAGCTCGTATATCCAGTCCGGACCATCCTCTTCGTCCACTTGGAGGAGTTCGAACCAGATATCTTCGTTGTCAAAATATGCCCACCATTGGAGTAGGTGGGCTGCGAGCCGATTTTGTGTCAGCAATTGATCATACGAGAGCTGCCACGTGGAGCATAGTGTGCGGTCTTGGTAGGACCCTAGGCTCGGGGTATTCGTGTGAAGTCGTGCCCATGATTCTTTGTATAGGCGAAGGTATTGATCGAAGCCGATGGAGACGCGCTTCAAGTAAGCTCCAGCCGTGGCAAGGGCAAGGGGTAACCCATCAAGCTCCCTTACGAGACTCGTAGCATCAACGTCTGCAACATCATCAGCAACGCTTTAGTTAGCGACAAGCTTCTTACCGTGTTGCAAATCATCTCTACCTGAGGTTTTCGAGAGGATTTCCAAACTGTTATCTATGGAGATGAGCTTTCTAATTCGAATCATATAGCCAAGATCCACTTGCGACGAGCGTGTGGTAATAATGATCGAGCCTTGATACGCTGTAGGAAGAAATTGATGGATGTCAATTCCTATGTCTTCGGCACTATTGGCCAATCTCGGATTATCGAGGTTGTCGTAGATAAGCAGCCACCTCGTGTTCTGTGGTAGGCTTAGCCAGGCCTTGACGGCTTCGATTGTCTCCTCGTGACTCTGCTGTTTACCTACAACACTCAAGAGGCTGGCGTCGGGATACTGCTGCATTATCTGCCTCGCTACTTTGATGAAGCTTTGCTGGATCGAGGCCTCGTCCTTCATGTTGAACCAGAATATAGCGGAGTATTCGTCTCTGTATCGTTTCGCGTAAGCAATCGCAGTCTGTGTTTTGCCAATACCGCCCAGACCGTGAAGAACAACGACGCGACGGCTTCCATCCGATCTTAGGCTGTTACGCATCTCCGCCAATTCGGCTTCTCTTGCAACGAAGTGGTGTGTCTCGGGAACACCAAACAGGCTGAAGGTAACGGAGAAATCGTTGGCTCGAGTCCCTGCTCCAGTCAGTCTTCTCTCGGTATCACTATTGGGAAGGAACCAACACACCCTTCACGGCTCTCTGGGTCTCCTCGCGCAGCCGTTTCTGGGCCTTCTCTCGCCCTTCGCCGTAGACCAGTGGCATGTGGACGTCGAATATCCCAAGGAGCGCATACGCCAGGTCCTCCGGGTACTTTGTTTGGCGGTTGCGGACCCAGGCTTCTCGTTCCGAGACGGGAAAGTTGGACAGAGGAGTGCCGTAGAGTGCACTCGCGGGAATGCCTGTGATGTCGCGTATCTGAGGCCCTAGGGATTCCTTGTCGCCAAGCCACGCGCCTTCTTTGGAATAGAACTCTACCGACGACGGTGCGAGGAGCTCTTGGAGCGTCCAGCCGCGAGTGAACCATCTGCTGTTCCGGAAGGCCCCTTCCCAAGGCGCCACATTGTCCCGCGCATCGGTGTCGGCAGCGCTGGAGACATCGGCAAGATAGACGTAACATCGTTTCGCATCGCGGTACCACCGGAACATGCTGTTGATCGCAGTCTGCAGCTCGATGCTGTCAGACTTGTCGATGCAGCAGGTATCGACCCAGAAGTATTGCAACCGGTGTTTCTTCGCTTGTTCGGCACAGAACTTGATCTTGTCAAAGCCGGCCTTGTGCTGCCAAGTAGCTGGTGTGTTTGCTAGGTCCGCATAGACGACCTCGTTCGAGCCCCACGTGTGGGAAAGGATCGCGTAAGGAGGCACATTGTCGGGAACGAAGTGGTCGGTCAAGCTGTACCGGCCAGCATCGTCGCGTTGGAGTAGCCGCATCGTAGGGTGCAGGAGCTACAAGGCTCGGCGCATCGTTGGAATGAACGAGAACCTGGAGTGTGGCGATCTTGCTTCGAGAAGCTAAACCGATATCAACATCTCCATCATTGAGGAAGACCGATCAGCCGGACCTACATCAGGCTGCAGGTGCGGGGTATGGCTCAGCCGCAAGCCAGGAACAGCAAGTAGACGAAGGATAAAGATTCGTGCATACCGGCCGCCGTTCCGCTCTAGTATCACGAAATACAACAGCTAGGCTTGCTTTCAAGATAACCGCGGTTCGGCCCGTAGATCAAGTATTATGGATCGCGCATGAGAGCCTACAAACGACAAAGAAAAGTTGCGGAGCCAAGGGCCATGTGGCCTTGTGGGCCCGTGCTACTCGCACCCGACAAAAGGCGTAATAAGCAATAACGCCAAAGAGCCTGTTGCCCCAGATCGTCACAATGGCGCAAGCAAGTCAAACAGCAAGAATCCTGCTGAGGCTCAAAACTACAGCACCGCATAGTACTTCCACAAGAGCAGGCACGCTTATGCATGTACCTCGCTTTATCCTGATAACCTGAATGCAACATTTACAGCTGGCAAGGACGAACATCATCCGCATCTGCACTACCTTGCATTCCCCAGTTGCCCCCCCTATGTCAACAACAAGACACTCATCGCTGTAGTTGAAAGCGCGAGCTTTAGGCCCGGAAACCGCGATAACGAGCAAACTGCTCGGTATCGGCGGCGTTGGCGATTGTACGCTGGTAAAGGAAGCACAAGAAGGGAATCACTAACGTTAGGTGGGGCACAATGTTAGCGTACAGTACTTCGTGGATACGGTCGATTCGCTTCTTTCTGCTCGCAGAAATCCGTCGCGCGTAGCCGGAAACCCCGATCCCAGATACACCACTCCGCTCTAGTATATACGTCAAGCGCATATGCACTAATCCCAAACGTGCAGACCGTTCAAAACTTGCCACCTGTAGATCATGGAAACATCTACTCAGCTATTCTTGGCAAGGCTGATCAGCTCAACTGCTGCGTACTGTGAGATTCACGATCCGCAATTTCAGCCGCTACTAATTAGTCCAAGACCAGATCGCAGCTTCTTTACATGCGTTCATATGGCCCAAGATCTTCTGGGACTTTGCGACGCATTCCCTAGACAAAGCAGTCTCGCCATTTCCTTATTTGCAGATCGTGAATTTGGTTGCCGCCATCATTGTCCTAGCTTGGGAATGGCCTGCGCCACGCTTTGCTCGTTGCCGTCTATACTTCTGCCCTAACTTCCATGCAGCAGTCTGTGTATTGGCTCTCATTCCCGCAATACTGCTTTATCAAGGGACAAATGTTGCCATATATTATATTATATCAGTAATTCTTTACTGGTCATTTTAAGCGATTAATAGTACATTACGGCATACTTATTAATTGTCAAAACATAACGCTGCTTAAATAAAATGATATATTAGTTTTATGTTTGCTCCACCTGGTGCTATTACCTACAGCTTAACTATGCAAATTACCCATTGGTCCTTGTTGACCATGTCGAGTGTGGAGGTATGGTCTGGACCCCATGCCCTCTCCTTCCCTTGCAGGGACCGCTGATACATCGCCTCAGCCTCATCCATCTTGCCCTGGTCGGAGTAGAGGTCATCTAGGGTGTGAAAAGCCCATGCGGATACGATTTCTGGGAGTGAGACGTTCTTGTCGAGCTTCCTGACCTCTATTCAATAGCCTTGTCTCCTCTGCCACTTCTTGGGCTCTTTCTTCCTCCCGGCTTTGAGTGATCCTGGGATACTCAACAGGATGCCATCGGTTGAACTGCAACCACGTGATGTATGGTATTCGGTCGTTCCCAAGCTGCTCGTCAACTTTGAACCACTCTTCGGTTTTGAACCATTCGCCAGTTGTGAACACTTTTGTGACTGGAGCCCGGCATAAAGGGCAGACTTCGTGGTTCGCCCGACGCATCTGGTGTCGCATATATGTCGCCAAGCATTTGGTATGGAAAATATGCGGCGCCTGCACATCGCATGTAATAGCACAGTCTTGGAAGATATCTCCCAGTTCCTCTAAACACAGTGTGCATCGGTCCTCGACTTCGACTCGGAGAAGTGGACTGGCTTCCCATTCGGATCTCAAGGTATTGAATGGCGACCATGGAAGAAGGTGCTGTCTAAAAACCCTGACAGGTATTCGAACTTTGTTATGAAGGTCATTAAATCGCTTGAGGAAAAAAGTGTTCCCGCGTGTATCAACGTTCTGCGCAGGGTGGTCGATGTTCCGACACACAAGAGTATCCCTGTCGACACATTCATTCACTATGCAGTTATCGCACCATCCACAGCCGCAAGGAAGCACAGCGGTAGCCATAGGCTGTTGATCTAAAGGCCCTGCTCGCCGGTGTATCATTGTGGCCACGCATGTCACACATCTTTCGGCAATGTTCTGGCTGTGAATCGTACTATATATAGCGAGGAACTAAACCTAATGTCAGTTAGTCAGCCCCTGTATTCAACGTGTCAAGTATAAACTTACCCTTTCTAATACGGTATTCCCTGACGGGGTCGTTGCTTGTTGAGGCTGCGGAGCATCAGCCGTGGGTGATCTGGAAGCTTGCGGTGATTGAAATCTGGCTGCATCAGGCTCTGGTCGGGACTGAACAGTCAAACTAGATGTGTCAGGTTGCCTTCTGACTCCACTGGCCCTACCTGGCTGGGCTGGAGCGGGCAGCGTTGCCTGTGACCTCGATGAGTTGGCTAGCGTTTGGCCTGGAGGCATTTCGGCTGTTGTGCGATGTCGTCGGTCTTGCATCCTTTCAACCGTTGGGCGAGGCTGGCTTTGTAAAGCTTGTACAGGCGTTGGCTCTTGGCGTGATCTTACTGGCTGGTCAGGTCGCCTGGGTGCCAAACCTGCACCACTGCTCCCCGAACTAACGTCCGCAGGCGTCTGGCTCCTGAGCCGTGCGCCATCGGCTTGGAGGCTAGCTCTGGTCGAGGGATGATAAGGCTGGATCGGGGGATCTTGACCAACTACTTCGTAATGTGCATCAATAAGGCCCTGTCCTTCATCCTTGAGCACGCTATTCCATACCCCACGACTAATAAATGGCGGCTGGGGGCCGTCAAGCTTCATCCAAGAATAGGGGTTCCTCTGTGGATTATTAACACGATCATCGTCGAGTAATGGATCAAGGTCCACGTATGGGCATATCCAGTAGATTCCAGGGACTTCGTTCTCCCGGATATAATCTTTTAACTGCCGCGCAGTCAACATAGGGAGATCATCGAATCTAGAAGACCGAATTCCTAACTGTTCTTTCTTACACGCATAACCGCGGCGAGGCAGGTTGCGGCTAAAGGGTGGTAAGGTAAGAAGTACAAAGCTTTTCCAGGGCGGCGAGCCTTCTATACGGGCCGTCTCGTATCGACCAGTTTGTGGGCAGCGGAAGTTCTCGTAGAACTGCCGGCCGCGTACATGGCGAATGTTCGTGGGCTGGATACCACGGGTACTCGGGCCATCATCCGTAGCGAATTCATCAACTTCGTCATCGGTGCCAAGAGTGGAAGTATCCGGAAAAGGATTGGTATCTCTAGTTGTTTCGGCATGTCCAAGTGGCTCAGATCCAAGAGGCGCTTCTGTCGTTGCTTGGCCATCGAGTACAGATCCACTTTCTGTAGTGGTATGCGACCTCATGGAAACGTCTTCATCCGACACTTCGATCGCGATTGGGATTCGGCCTTCCCGCGTTTCATCTCTAGATTCTGGGTGGGTATCTTCTCTGTTGCGGGTAGATCTGGTCGACGCGCCTGCGCGTGATCCCTCGGATTCTGGGTTATTGCCAACTCTGTTGCGAGTAGATCTAGTTCTACCCAATGCGCTTCCTCCTATCACACCTTGGGACTCCTCTAACGCTTGACGGTCTGCTCGATTCATGATAGTAATTGTGTCTAATAACTCATCAAGATAGAAGAAACGCTTGTTTAAATACAAACAGCAGTGGCAAATGCTATATACTGGAGGGATTAATCCCAGAAACAGATAACCGAAAGACATTTTCTAGCATTGACCCTACAAGTCAATTTGCTGTAAACAAGTTTTCGGGTATCTAATTTAGTAAAATTATCAAAATTCAATAGCCCCTAGATTTAATGACTACTAGACTCGCTGAATGCATTAAAACTCGTATATAGGGGGCGATCACAAGACCCAAAGGTGACACTTGGTTTTCCGCACGTTCATTACATAGTCTGATTGTCTATGATGACATGGACCTAGATCCACGCTTTCAATAGCCAGAACTAATATTGATTCCAGTAGGAGAAGCAACGTTCGGTAAGAACTGTATTTATGCACAAGATGGATGGAGTTACTGGCATTGCTAACGGCTACTTAACGAAGACCCTTGTATGTCAGATATAAGGCTGGGTGTGATATCTTTACCAAAGCCTTTTATGTGACTTTCATTACTTGTTATCTCCCAGCACGCACCAGCGCGAATAGAAACTCTAGAAAATGACACTAGACACCTTACCGACCCCTGCCATGGAGTCACGTCAATAAGTAATGGACTAGAGCTAAGCGTAAAGTAGCACTCCCGCGAGGATATTACGCGTACAGTATAGAGACTCTATACTACCCTAATATCTAAACCTTTAACAGTGAATAACGGCAACTATTAAAAGTATATTTTATATTAAACATTATTCCTTTTTATAATAATTTACGTTCATCGATCATTTTTCTATACTAAACGCCTCTTGCTCATTAAAGACTTCGTGGTCCTGCTTAGTTTCAATCTCCTTCTTGGCGTCGGCTCTGTGTAATCCTCGGATAGTCGACAGGATGGAAAAAATCGAATTGCAACCATGTTATATAGGGTTCTTGGTCGTCTCCAATACGCTGGCTTTCGGTATACCATTCGGAATCCCTGATCCACTGGCCAAGTGTGAAAACTCGTTTTATAACTGCCCGACAAAGTGGGCAGGTTGTGTTAAGAGACCGGCGCTTAGCGTTACGAAAGTGATGCGCCAAGCATATGGTATGGAAAATGTGTACAGACGTACCAGTACACGTAATGGTGCAGTCTCGGAAAATATCACCCAGCTCTTCAAAGCAGATTGCACAGTCATCATCGGCGCTAACTCGAAGTGTTGGACTTCGTGCGTTTCGGATCCATTGAGGCTTTAGCGTATAATTGTCAGTCCATGGAAGTCCAAGTTGCTTGAAAGTCTTTACAGGTATCCGGACCTTGCTGTACCGTTCGTTAAAGCGTATTATGAAGAATCTAGATTCGGATGGCGGTTCTTCTCTGTGACTCTCATTTCGACAGCGTATACGGTTCGTTCCAAGATTGGCCACTATCCGTGTGCAAAGATGGCAATATCCACAGCCGCATTGAATAACCATAGTAGCAATAGGCTGTTGGTCTATTGATTCATCTCTCCAGTGCCTCGTGACGACGCAATATTGGCATATGCCTGTGATATCCCGTTCATTGGGTGCGTTGTATCTGACCAAAAACTAGGCTTTATGTCAGCTCGCTGATCCTGAATAGAAATGAAGGGGATTCCGACATTTTCTAGAGTAGCTGATATAGGAGGCGTTCCAGCGAATTCAGCAACAAACTGCCCCTGTTCATGATTACCTCCGGAAAAGGTGGTCGCACCTGGTGGCAACTGTATAGACCCAAATGAACTTGCTGGTTGGTTTCGTGAGGTCTGCACCGGCGTTTGAGCTTCGGTCTGTGGAGCCACAAGCGATGGTATGTCCTGCTGTATTGATGGCTGAGTTGGCTGACGTAGTTTGTAGTGCGCTTCAATGAGGCTTTGTCCTTCGTCTTTGAGCACGCCGTTCCATACCCCGCGGCTGATAAATGGCGGCTCGGGGCCGTTCAGTTTCATCCACATATAAGTGGAAGTCTGTAGATCGTTGATGTTATTATAACGGGACGGATTACGATCAACGTAAGGACATAGCCACTGAATCTCGGGCACTTCATTTTCCCGGATATAGTCCCTTAACTGTTGCGCACTTAACATAGGTAGCTCCGTAAAGCATGATGACCTTATCCCTAGTTGTTCTTTTTTACACGTATAACCACGGCGAGGCTGGCCGTAGTTAAAAGGTGATAAAGTAAGAAGTAAAAAGCTCTTCCAAGGTGGCGAACCTTCTATACGAGCCATCTCATTTCTACCAGTTTGCGGGCAGTGAAAGCGTATATAACCATCGTTCGTACTAGTATCTGTTTCGCTATATTCCAGTAGTTCGGTCTCAAGAGCTTCTGGAGCAGTTGTATATGAACTGACCGAAATATCCGCGTCGGACATGTGGAATCGCGCTGGGGATATTTTGTTTGTGCTTGTTAGTGCAAAAGAGTCATGGAACTAGTGAGTGCATACAATCGAGAACGAATATGGGCATGAAGTTATCAAGAAAAAGAAAGATAGGGGGGAAAGGGGAGAAAAGAAAGGGCCTCTAGCGCTGAGTAGCGGATTACAGATCCCGAGATTTCTACTACTGGGGAATTTTGTTCTACTATATTTAGACCAAACCAGGAAAAAATGAGGTACAATGCATCAGCCGATCCAAACTAGTGACATGCCCTTTTCGCATCCATTACTGAAGCCGTGCGGTGGATAAACGATCGCTTTTGCCCACTTCGTGCTCGTTGTTCTTCATTCTGATAAATTGGTTGGTTGTTTGTTGACCTAGCGCATACGAAGCCTCATCGAAGGAGTGGGAGAATCGTGGGACCGAAGACAACAGGGGATTTCATACTGCGCAGAAGCGCTTTGGTGTACTTCCCGGAAGAGATCCGATAGGTGATTTTCAAGTGAGCTTTGGATAATTATAAATAAGGTGTAATGGGCGCTGTCTAAGTATCATGTCAATAAAACTTCGTACTGTACCACTATTCAAAATGGGAGATTCTCAATTCTGTGAGATCTGCCTCGCTGAATTCCCACCTAGAGCTACCGTGGAATCTATAAGCATTATTCCTGCATCTTTTCCAAACCGACCGACGTTGATACATGAAAAGAAGCATCTTGATGTTTTCCAGCGGCATGCAGTCATACCTGGAACAGATTGTAAAAGCATTATCGTTGCCATATTGCATGCGTCATGTTTCCATGCAATCACAAGGCTCTGTGGGACTTCAACCGATAAGCTTTTCAAACTGATAGAAGTATTCGCATCCTTGAAACCACTCCAAATTGGTATGAACTCCTTGCTGGAGGCCTATTCACTCCAAAGTGTCGACATCCTTGCCACCTGGGCCACAAGATGGGAACGTCTGCGACTTCTCAATCAGCCAGAAGAGTCACACTTGCTCTACACCTCAAATGCTCCTCCGATCCAGCACTCACGACTTCTTCAACTTCCACTAGAACTAAATTTAGCAATATTCGGTCGGTTGTCTTTCCGCGATGCCACGAGTCTACGGTTGTCGTGCAAAGGCCTTTGGAATCTGGGCACTGTCAGCGGATTCTGGAAGGACCAGTTCGAAGATGAATATCCCTTGGCAAGTTTCTTCGTCGCTCCTCATCCAGATTTCAAATATTCGAGCTGGAAGAGCCTATACCGTCTCGCCAAGATCCATTATACTCATTACGAACCGGCCATCCTCTGGCGAGAGAGACTCCGCCCAATGGTCGATGCCATCGACCATTTGAACGGGAGCGAGCTGTCGGGGAATATGATATCGGCCTGGTGGAATTTGGACCGTCGTGAGGATGTGGACTATCTCTATTCAGAAAGACTTGCAGCTTTCCAAGCGGGGAATATTCTCTATATCAGAGAAATAGAAGTTAAAGGGGCTGTACAAGAAACGTTTGCTTCATTAGTAATTCTCAAAGGGGAGCTTTTCGCTACCGGCTTGAGGTTGGTCCTAGCGAAAGAAGAGCTGCTCCTCGGATACTGCTACCGAAGTCGGGAAAGATGCTTAAAAAGCGGAAGAACTCTCACTGGACTGTCCTTCGTTCGTAGGAGAGGTGGGGTCTCTGCATTGTCTGCTTTGAGCCAGCCCTTGAAACCGACGGTAGAATCCAGTCCAAGGAAACTCTTGGTACTCCCTCATTCTAATGACACCAAGCCCTGGAGGCTCCGAGCGTGCCTGGACGTAAGTGCTATTATGCAAGATCATAGCCGCATTTTCACTGACTATACCAGGGGTTCCGATTAACCAATCTGTATATTATGATAGATTCTTGAAAGGGACAACTATTTCTGTAATACTATTCTAACTATTTACATTGTGACAGAAATACTGCTCGAAACCTTGAAGGTGTTCTTCTACCAATGCCAAAACATCGGCGTCGTTGGACATGGCGGTAACAGTGACCCATACAAAGTCCCCAGTATAGGCTGTGCATGAATCCATCTCCAGCTCCTCGATTGCTTCCTTGGCAGAAGCTTCATCAACAGGTGGGAAGTAGCTCTTGTTCTCCCATGCCACATTCTGCAGCTCCCTCGGAGACGGAGCAACACGCTCCGACGATGCTATGACTGGGCCAGAAGCGCTCCCGGGCATGATGAATGGGTCAGAAGAAGTGACTGCGGCTGCCGTTATTCTCTCGTCATCTAAAAGCAGTCGACAGAACTCCTCTGTTCTGGGCTTGGAAGGTAGGAGAAATGTTAAGGACGAATTTTGTTTGAGCTCTCTGACCCCAGAAACTTCTTGCCAACCTGCTCTTTCGATAATGTGATAGTTCATTTTGTGTTGAATCGTCAAAATACCCGCTTGATTGAGACGGAGTAGGAGTGGGGCAGAATCAAGGTCTCCATGATCCTCAAATAATCGCCAGCGCCACGGTAACAGCACGTTGTCAGTTACAAAAGCTTCCACGTATTCTCGCATAAGTCGGATGAGGGTCTCCCAGTCATCGGCAGATCTCCATTCCGCTGATACAGGAGTGTGGTATAGAAACCAGTCTTCTTTCACCATGGATCGTATTCCAATGCTTTGGAGAGGAACTTCAGCAACTCTGCACTCTTTGAGTGCGAGACTATCTCTGTGTCTGTCATCAACCAAACTGTAAAGCAGACATGTGGAATAGTAGCCTTCGTGTTGTTCGAAAAGATCAGATATGGGTTGTGAAAGAGCAACGTTTGTATCGTTTTCCCAATCCCATAGGTTCAGAATAACCTTGCTGTCCGCAAAATGTGCCTCGCACAATTGCTCATTATAGGTATGTTCCTGAAGACATGACTTTAGGTCAGCGGTACCTTTCGCTATCTCGTGGAGTTCACCTGTGCCGTCACTCGAGATGAAGACCAGGTTGATCCAATCGCTTGTATCTCCATCGTAGAATTTTCGCATATCTTGGGGATGGCCAATAATAAAGGGGTTGAAGCCGATTGCGGAAGCTGCGTCAAGGAAGTCGCCATTCTTGAACAGTCTCGCATAGGCAAGTGCGTGTTTGATCTCAAAGGTTGAGTCCCCTCGCCGATGAGCTTCCGCTCTGTGGACAGGGTTGCTCGAATCCATGTTTGCATGATACTTGAGAATGAAGCTTGACTGAGCATGCCCTTAGGTATATATGAGTTAATAGGCATCCCACTTTTACAGAAACCAGGAACCTAAATTTAGAATCATAGTTCGAATTTCTAAGAACGGCTCCAGAGTTTTGCCGCGCGCTTAATTCTCTTATGTAATTCGGATTAATATAAAACAGGACAATCAGAAGTCGAAATCCAGAACGATATTCAAAAGACTCAGATCCAACTTGCTTGAAGCCGAAAATCATCAATCTAAAAAGTGGTTTCTAACAGCATGAAGGCATCATACGCCCTATTGAAGTCATGGAAAGGGAGAAAGAGAAATGGTATGAAGAAGATGCATGAGCTCTATGAGCTTTTCGGAGCTAAAGTTTATGTCTATGTGGAGAAAGATGGTATACCATATTCATACCAGTCCCATGGCGACTTTCCTAGTTGTCCAGCTGGCCCGGTATTGGCATCTAACAAAATGACCCCTGATGACTTCATCACTGTCGCTGAGAGACGACGACGCGACCAACCCCTTTCGACCTCGCCAATCAGCAGTCAGGCCTTCCAGAAAGAGCCGGTCAACATCAATGGCAACCAAAGACCGCAACCTCGAACATATTTCAATATTCCAAAGAATTGAACATTATATACATCAATTTATATTCTGTAGAGTCTCCTGCAGCGAAGATATCGTAGCAATGACAGATCGGATCCTAGATGTTTGTGATATGCCCGTGCCTCCTTCGTGAGAACATTGCAAGTTTTCTAAGCGGCAGGGCGAGTTACTAATGTTTATCTGCCCCTGATGTCTCATTGCATCGACCATTATCATGATAGTAGACGAAGGAGACGACGCAGTGACTGTTAGCAAAGTCAGGAAGTCTTTTCCTTCTTTGACCTCTCTCCAACTTTGGTCAGAGCATAACTCTGTCACTACCAATGGATTGTCTCCACGAAAATGAATTCGAGTTTTCTTCCTCCTGAGCGTCATGAGAAGTGAAGTCAGATACGGCCCAGGCTCGATATGACACCCTATTTGTAGCTCTATCTCGATGGGTGTATCACTATAGAAATGGAAGGGCTCAACAATATCGATGTAAAATAAAGATCCGAGGAGGCTATCGACTTGCTCATCAAGGTGGGAAGAGATAGCTGGGCAGTACTGAAGTGAAACATCAATCGACGCTTCAGGCCAAAGGCGTGACACTAAAGTGTTTACTTGAAAACCAGTATCCGCGGTACGCGGACGGAAGCTTTTGCGGAGCCATTCTTCCGTTCTGGACGAAGTTGGCTTTTCCACCATTGTGATGAGACGGCCTCTGCAGTATAAACACAGTTTTGGTCCTTTAGTACGGATATCTTTAAATGGGAAGTTTAGTCCTGGGCCAAATTGAAGTTCGTTCTTGTTTATTTTGACCCATTTAAGTCCTCGGAGATGGTGTATGCAGTCCTCAACGCTAGCCCCTTGACAGAAGAGCATGACGACGAAAAAGATTCCGATGTTGCTTCCGATCACAAGATCGAAATAGTGCCCCATTGGCGCTGCCAGCATGCTGCGGATGCTTTTCAAGTATATTGACATCGACTGGGCGTTCTTCACGTCGCCTTCCAGGACAAGAACCCTGACTCCTGCATTATGTGGTTTGAGGCGACAGGTGACGTCGTTTGGCTGTCCACAAAATACGCATGTGGCTAGAAGAACAGCCCGAGCATTCGTATTATTCTGCGCGTATTTTGAAATGCACGAATCGCAAAGTTCGTGCCCACACGATAAAATATTCGAGGACATGCAAGATAGACATGCCAAACAGATTTTGGAGTCTCCAGTTATCTGCAATGATGAAGGGATGGACCTGATGACATCCATATGTTTCCTAATATAGCCTTGGCTGGCAACGATCTGGCTGGCCAGCCTAACAAAGTGATCCTGCAATACGGCAGTGAGTCCAGTAGCCCTCGACTGGTCCTCGATGTTCTCAATCAACGAGCGATAGGTTTCTGTGAATACCGGCTCAGGTGGTAACCCTATCTGGAAATTAGCTATACCATGTCTGCTTGATAAACAACGAGTACCTACAAATTTTGCTCCGAAACGCGTCGGACACAAGTACGGATGCGATGAAGCGGTATGTCGATCCTTCTGAGGCAGGATCCCGGGAGCTTCTCTTAACTAATTCGGCGATGTGTTTTGAAAGAAGCTCGGGTACAGGCGGTGTAGCTCGTGATGCGCGAACCAAACTCAAGGTTTCCGTAGTGGCTTCTGCAAAATGTATGCACGCTGTCCGTAGCAGAGTCCTAGCTTGTGACCGCGTAAAAGCTCTATGGGCGCCGTCATTCACATATGCTCCTGTGGTGAAGTCAACCGCTGTCTGCCTTTCGGTTGACTTTTCCTGTACCATTAGCCCAGAAAAACAATCCCGCCATGCATTTTCTGCTGTTTTGAAACTGTGTTCTCGCAGTGCGTTGCACCTTGCTAGAACCTCAGTCGTAAGTGTCCACTCTAAGTCTTTGGGAGACATTCTCAGGCTTCTCTCCCTCTCCGTCAATATGAGGATGACTGGTTTTTGGCGCAATACCGGAGGGGCAAGATAAACCCAACTTGCTAATTCCGCCAATATTTCAACAATGCCGCCGTGCTCTGCTTCCACGAAGATGCAAGCATTAGACAGTGATGAAAGAACTCGCGAGTAGAGTCGGCGTGCAATTTCGGGACCCGTCAAAGACTGTGCACGTTGAACGGGATGTCGAATGATATTGGGGGGGACCCAGCCAGCTTTGATTACTGGCATAGAGACCCGAAGGTGCAGACTGCAGTCTAGGATAACGGAGGAATCAGAATGAAACATGTGTACATGGCCTGGTAGTTCACGTGTCTGAGGCCCCCTGATGATGGTAATCACCTGGACCTCTTTGTCAGGCTCTTGATCCAAATGTTGAAATGGACCAGACATCTCTTCCAAGAAGGGGCCATCAAGTCCTGGCGCCCCGCGGCAGAGATTTAACCACAATGAAGAAGGCATAGTGGACATACATGAACAGTGTGGTTCCTTTGCCTGCAATCTGAATTTCATTTGTTTATATGGTACAGTCTCTCTCAAGAATCCGGAAACAAGAACAAGATATTGTGCCCAGGTCAAAACTCCACAGCATGCTTATCGCTGATGTCCTATTTTTAGAAACTCTATCCAGAGCTTACACGATATGGAAAGAAGCATCGTTAAAAACGTGAATATACTTGTCAAAGCCAAAGCGACCTTCGCTGTAGTAGACCAGACGCCCCCCTGGGCGGTATAAACGTTGATGAGCACTGTGATCAGCCCATTTGCAGAATTAAACATGGAAGGCCTATTTTTTCAGGTTAGTCAGGAAATCGGATTCCGGATCTCCTCGTACATGAAAAGATGGCTCAACAGCCATATGTAGTTGTGCTTCCACTTATACCAGAGCCATAAAAGTCCAATGACACCCGTCATCGTGCACACAGCAACAAAAGGAATAAGTGAGTGGTTCAGTAGGACATGATATTGCGAGTAGACATTGGTCTGCTGGAGAGCTGTAAATGTAGCAGGGAAAATAGAGAACCCAGAGAGTAAAAGCCAGGCACAAGTTGCAGCAGCCATATTAAAAGTTAAAGGCACCGCATTGGATTCAAGAACCATTTCCTCATAAGGAATTGCCATGATGATGACGACTCAGACCACAAGGCTCTTGGAGATCAAGGAGTTGCACCAGGTTTATATGTGTACATGTCTATGGAGCTATTTCCTACTTCCGGTTTCCGAGCTTCATCTTTCGGATCCTCAAGGCCAGCTCGTCCTCTGCATGAAATACGTCTCGCTCTCTCATGGGATTTCTCGTCACATATTTCCCCACATTCTTGGTATCATATCGTGCAGTTCGACTCGCGATGGCACAGCGTTCATGCTCGATTGTTCGTCTGAATTCGTGACGAGTATAAGCAGTGTAGTTAGAATCACTGGTATGTCTGAGCTCATGGCGAGTATAAGAACGTGTGACGATACAGTGGTTGCCTCGATGCTGCCGTTCACGTATCGTTGTATAGTTCAGCTGACGAGGCGGTTGATATACAACTTGCATCGGTTCAGACGATTGTGGATAAGGAGTTGGTGGACGATTACCGTCCTGAATGCCACAATTAACAACAATCGGCCGTGGTCTCCGACTCTTCACATAGGCGGGAAGCTTAAAATGAACAGAGGCCATGATGGTGCACGTCTAGCAATGTAGAGCATCTAGTACTACAGGTCGTTCCAATGAAGAAATCGAAGCTTGAGGCTTCCTCTGCTGGGCTTAAATAACAAGACGGGCGGCTCGGGCAGGTGGTGAGCAAACTGGTAACTAGATTTAGTCGCGCAAAAACTGGTAGACAACCAATGCAGCATGTGTGTGGGCTACTGTGGCTATTGGCGGTGGATGCGCTAGTGGATGGCTACATGGATTCACTACTGGATAAGGTATCGGCAAGTACCAAATGGCATCCATTACGAGCCTATCGTCTTCATTGCTGCATGTGCTAGCCTTCCCACTTTGGGCTTAACGCTCTGAACTCGCCGTCCACCTCCATCACAGGCGTCTCAGACGCTTCAGTCATGTTGTGATGTACGCCATGTACCGTCTATCTACATTATCCTCGGTCGATTCTCGAGTTCGCAGAAACTTCCTTACCAGCGATCTACATTCCTGGAGGTCCCTCAAAGACTTCCACTCTCAGCGAAAAGCTTCGAAACCCTTCCATTGGATCAGAAGCCTGACACGACGCCCTCGTAGTCTTCATAGATTGGGTTTCTTCCTCTTCCAATTTTTCACGTGTGTCATCAGTGTCTTCTTCGGGGTCAGTCATGATACGCTGGGGTCGCTCTTGCGGTGGGCTGCCGTCGAACATGCCATGAAATGGCATTCTGCGTAGGCTCAGAAAAGCAATCAGAAGAACCAAAAACGGGCTGAACGTGGCGGTGGTAAGACCTCTTTTCAGTAGTGGTGTGAGAACCATCAGGACGGTACCCAATCAAGATATTGTAGAGTGCAGTCAGGAAATCACACAGCAGGAGGCGAACGCATTAGTAGCGTCGGGCGTTACCCCCAGTGATGAGTAAAGTACCCAAGCGCATCACTAAGAACCGTCCCCACCCAAAAGCGCCAGTGTTCAGCCGTTATCAATTACTCATTTGATGGTGAATTGGTACATGTGATAGGATCTTACCACCCCTACGTGGAGCTTGACCCCTTCAATTAAACTAGTAGCTCGACGCGACAACGTCCACCCAAGTGTCATCGGGGATAGTTGCACAGGTCAGAAGTGAAAAGCAAATAAATGTATGTATCGATTTATGGTAATGTTGCGTCGAAACGGTATCTGAATTAGATACCTCCATTTCACCATGAAGACGAGGTTCTTTGTTGCGTCTGCAGCGAAGCGAGAGTGAACCAAGATGCAAGGGTGCATCGCTAGATCCAGCGTGAGCAAGATCTTACCAAGATGCTCGATCTCCAATCAGAGCGTCCGAATCGACCCTTGTAGAGAAACATCGCTCCTTGTTCCCATCTACACTCCCTCCTGCAACGCAGTATCGCCACGACCTCATTGGCCAGGCAGATTGTCTTCATTGTTGGCTAGCAAACCTCTGCTTGAATCGGTCCACGTATTGTCAAGTGATCAATCAATGCCTGGAATACCACAGGTGGATTGCACTGACATGAAAATGTTGTGACTGCCCAGGCACCCAAGCAACTTACAATGGCAGTGAGAGACATGGCGACATCTGGCTTAGAATTACGCGGGAACTGCACAACGGTCAATCGGTTCTCCAGTCTGCCAAAATGGAACATGTCATTAGACAGAGGTGATTGTATTGAAGGCATCTTTGATCCGATTCCTCGGGCTCCTAGCACCAATTCAGCGGGCTAATCACATCGCAAAGACTTGAGAGAATGGAAGCCCCAGACTGCCTCACGCCACATATGCAGGCGGGGGATATGCTCAATCCCCCGTCAGGAAGTGCGAGTGCATGTTTGCACTGCTCTTCAAGCCCCCCTCCTCAGTTCGTTTGTCTTTCAACCTCGATAACCAACAGCAGTCAAAGGATCATGGCTTGGCTAAATTTTGTGATGACCCAGCAGGACGGTACCCAATCAGGCGTAATGGGCAGTGGAAGACACGGCAGCTTCCAACCTAGAAATACGTGGGAATCTCACAATGCAAACTTGCATGTGGTTTCGTCAACTTGTTCGTGTCCTGTCAAAATGGAGGGCGGCATCAGAACAGACCAGCGCTCTGAAGCAACTCGTCTGTCTCTAGAGCAGGAGCTGGTTGCCATGAAAGCATCTTTGATCCGATTCATCGAGCTTTTAGCAGCGGCCACACCAGCTCAACGGGGGATTGCAATGTTGCAAAGTCTTGAGATGATGATGGACGTTCAATATTGCCTATCGTCACACTCGCAAACAGGGATCAACAACATGGAACCAATCGGGGACTTGGTCTCGACTGTAATAACGCAACTGCAAGGGCAGCAATTCGCCGAGTCATCCGATGACGAAGAAATGGATGGCGACAGGCCCTCTGACTCTCCAAAAAGCAGCAGTAGCGGGCGGAGGCCAATGGCGACGCTGCGTCCCGCAGGACTCACGCGAGCGGATGAAGGAATTGTCGAGGTAGATAGCGAAGCCGATACAAGCGATGAGTCTGATGAACACAGCGAGCCCGATGCAGGTTGCGATCCTAGCGAGCACAGCGAACCCGATGCAGATGGCGAACCCGACGAATCCAACGAACCTGATGCAAACGAAATGAACCCTGAGAGCCTTAACGCAGAAGACGACAACTTGTTCGTTGGCAACGATTCGGAGTCTCATCATGGGCCTGGCCTTGGTAGCCAGGGCCTTGAGCTTGACGAGACGATGCGGCAGCTAGCCGACTCACTTCAACGAGAGCGCTTGGACGACCTGTCACGAGCTTTGCAACCTGCACAGCATAGGTGCGCAGCTTCTGAACCTGCACTCGAGCCCGTACTCCAGCCTCAAAATATTCCTGAGCTGATCCTGGCGATCAAGTCATTGGAGGTGGAATCATTGAAACAGGGCGTACTGCGCAGATATTTCCTCAAACAGCTTGTTTTTCTGAGACGCAGCATCGAAACTCAGATACTACAGGAAAATCCGGGTCGCCAAATAAAAACGAAGGTTTTGAGGTCGCTATCACTCAAACGCATTATGGCATTAGCTTACCCGGACATTCATGGCGAAGAAACGCTGGCCAAGTCGACGGAAGAATACCAATCTAAATACGCGGGGATCAGGCAGCAACTTGTCGCGGGCCGGGTATGGTGCAAGCTTGACAGTGTATTTGGGAACGGGACATTTGCTCTCATACCTACGGGTTGTCAGAGCAAGATCGAGAGGCTTAAGGGCGAGAAGTTCGTAGCATTCCTGGAACTTTTATTAGAGAGGTTCGGAGAGATACAGGAGTTGAGCTCGGAAGCAGCACGATTGCTGGAAGACAATCTGGTAACGGGGTGAGGGGCGGCATATGCGCCAAGTCGCCAATGCAGGCATATCGTGTATTTTGAATTTAATATAACACGCTCCCTTAGTTCCGCCCGTATCATGCACGTCTTCGCTTGAGTATCATGGGCCCCATCTGCATCAGCAACTGAGTGGGCTTAACGATCGTAAACAGTGTTAAAATCAGCCGAACATCAGTGGCTGTGGTGACTTCATGGTCAACACTTCGTTCAAACGCTGATATGGACCAGACATATTTGTACTTGAGCCCGTGGCGCAGGTGCAGCTGCAATGACGAAAATATAGCGGCACTTAGCAGATTGACACATATAATACTCCTTGCCGATGTGAGTCAAAGATGAAACTATGTTATGTAAAACCCTGAAGATCTCCTGTGCCAACTCATCGTCTTGATAAAAGAACCTCATTTGCACGTCGCGATTTCAGCATTTTGGTGCGCAACGAGCAGGTTCAATGCAAGTGGTCTTTTAAGACAAATCGCGTCTATGCTGCACCGTTCGCAGCACCTCGTAGTACACAGAAGATGTTTGTTGGAGCCATGACCGCTCCGTGACATACGTATGGCAAGGAGTCTGTTGGAGAACGCGTCGTTGGGAACTGAGGAGCATCTGGGTGTAAGTAGCGGAATTGCGGTAATCTGATAATAGAAACTAGCTTCTGGTAGCCAGTAACATGTCCACCCCACCTAGCAGTAGCATTGTTTCCTCCCACAATTTCTGCCAATGGCACCGTAACAATGCAAGGCTCATAAGTTGAGTACGCGGAATGGGCACCCAACCGAGCATGTCTTCTCGCGCTCCAAGCTTAGTATCGACGTCGATGTGTATTTAATGGGCTATGCACTGTATAAGTTACATCATGATGCTCGACCATCTACTGTCCAACACATTGCAATCATTAAGAATGGGGTCTACTCCACCATCATGGCAAGTTCAAGGCCGTTACATCCTCGTCCCAGTTGTAGTTACACGCGACATTGTTGTTGTTCGCCCAAGTGATTGTACGCATCAGGATATACAAGTGCCTGCGCAATGTTGGGCCACCGTCAGAGCCATCAGAAAAAAGTCCGAGCATCTGCTCGACCTAATGGTATGCCATATGCTGCAATGGTTGGCGCTCACTAATACACCATAGCCAAGCTCTCGACTACTGATCGTCTACAAAGGGAAAATGCTCTCTGAGTCATCGCCGCTGTCATCTCAGGGCTGGGCAAATGGCGACGTGCTGAACGCATTCATAATCCCGAAATAAATCGGGATCAAAGCTTTGTCCAGTCCGTGATGCAAGCCTCCGTCCTGGAATCTGGGGACAGTAACTGAGGTGGGGATGCGGGGGATTCGTTTGGCATTTCACAGGCCGTGCTTTGTGGAGGCTGGGAATATGGAAGGGATTCTAGCTCCGGGATGGAGGTGCCAGGCTCTACCATGAAAGCTTTAGTGGGGATAAAGTGTCTTCGGGATTACCAGATGACCTACCTTGCACTCTTGTATGGGCCCCACCAGGCGCAAGGTCCGGCTTCTGTACCCAACGAACCCAGAGATACTTCCTGATTAGAATCCACATGAGGATGCCCAGTACTTTGCCAATGACCAAAGCTCCGACCGCGAGGCCGACGGCTGTAAGCACAGGCAAACCCGTAGTCTTACCTGGGTCCGGACTTATGGATCTGTCAGGATCCGACGTGGCTGTTGGGGAAACTGGATGGCTCGAAGAGGTCGTCGTCGAAGAAAGAATATCCGAGTGCGAGGAGATTTGCAATGTCGTCGTCGATGCATTCGTTGGGCAAGCTTCCTGATCACAGGGGTCGATTGGACAGCAACCGGAGAATTTGTTGTTAGAACACACATACCACCGCGTGCCAGCGGGGCAGCTTGTGTACCGAGGATTCCAATTGTGCATGATTAAATGTGGAACATAGGAGGGTAGTAAAACCACAATAGTACATGCAGCTTGAAAGGAAGAGTGGCGAGCATGGCGACAGGAGCTACAAGGTTTATAGCCAGATGGGCTGGGGTATGTTCCAGGGCCTTGACGACTGCGCGACTGATGGAAAGGAATGGTCAAAGAATATGTGGAAGAGTACGACAGAAGATGAATAACGCCGTTATCGATGTTTCGTAGGCAAAGGAAAGATGCACGCAGAAGGGATGGAGGAGATCTCAGGGATGGTCATGCTGCCAAAATATCCGAGGCAATCGAGAAAGTTGAGGGGTGGGAAAGAAGTACGCCCAGTCTCCACTTTGCGCAAGGGGTGTACATAATAGAGCACACAAGCGCTCGCTTACCGATCACCGCGCTTGCTTCTTGAATCGGTGATCAGATGAGGACTGGGCCCAGCAGGGGTCGCTAAAGATGTACGTCAACGGAAATGGTGTGCAGAAAAAAGGCCAGGGGAAGTGAATCGAAGGAACGGTGAGGGCGGGGTATGGACACTGGTTGTTAGCAGAATGGGTTGCAGGTAGAACAGGAAATAGCTAGGAAAGTGATGCGGCGGCTGCGACCTTAGGTGAGTGAATGTAGGACGTTGGTACAGTAGTTTCGCCCCCAGTGAGCAAACCAAAAAGTTGTCCCTACCAAACCAATCACGACGAGTGAATCAACGTGCACATACGAACCACATGATGCGCCCTTAGAGCGAATCAAAGGCGATCTGACTGCAGCGTGCTGCCTGGCATCCTTCAGCCCATCTTGGGCTGGGTTACTTATTCGTCGGACAACCAAACATGCCCAAGGAGAAAGAAGCAAAGAGCACGATTCGTTGAGATATCGATAACGGCGTTATTCATTCTACCTAGGAGCACAGAAACAACTCTCACTGGGGCAGCTACAAGATTGCCCCAAGAACAAAGCCCACAAGACACAAACCATCGTGCCGCTGTAGTAGTCTCTCAGGATACATAAATCCATATATTGAGATCAGTAGAGGTTGAGCACAATGGGGACACTTCCGTTCCAGGAGAGATTGGATGACAGAGAAGTCGTAGCCCTGCCGATGGGGTTTAACGGCGTCTGGAAACAGCGACTCTGCTAGAAGCCGACTGCTTTAGCTGGCGGGACTGCGGCCAAGCATTGAAGTTCTGGGATTGCCAGTCATAGCAGCTAAACTGCCCCGCTTCACCCATTCACTCTCGTGCCCCTCCTCTCGTCTTGTACGCTATATGTGGTAAGTAGGATATCAAGATCTATGCCATCTGATGGGTGTAACCCACGTCTTCGGACTAAGAAGAGCTGTGCATTGAAGAAAGATGCCTAATGCGGGCTCCCTAGAATAATCTATGCCGTCCCCGACGCGCCGAAGCTGGCACGGATAGGTTTAACCTCTAAGCACGGTTGGTCTGTGGCAGCAAGGCATCACGAATAAGGCTCTGGGATGCTGCATTGAGTGCACATCAAGCAATATGTATGTTATAAAACCTGCTAGATCCAGCGCGTATTTCTACTATATTAATTCCAGTCACTTTGCGTTCAAGAATCCATATAGATAGTTTGCCTTGCTCCCCACGCTTACATTTTTGTTCATAGCCCTACTGTTCAATCACCCCACGTAACGGATCTCCAGCTCTTCAAATACAACCCAAGAATGTCCGAGCGCGGTGGTCAAGACGTGCCTGGGAGCGCAGATTTATTGGCACTCTACAACCGAAAGCGTGCGCTCGAGTCGAAGTATGAGAAGAAGGATGACCTTGTGAAAGAGTTGGAGGCACTTGAGGAAGAGAAGGAAGCACTTGACAAAGAAGCAGCTAGAATTGCCCAACAGCGGCCCATTGTCGACGACAAGTGCAAGACTCGGCAAGCGCAACTCGCGCAAGTCAGCACGGATTGCGAGTCGGACGAGGCAGATCTTCAGCGCTCTTGGCGGATTATTGTAGGTCGATCAACCTAGATTGAACCCCTTCATTCTTTCGCTGTTTTCACGACGCTTCGTTTCAAGAACGAATTGAACCTAATGCACATAAGTTTGCCGGGAATGCCGGCCGTCCCAGCTCGCAGCATCCGCCCAATCCTTTGCCAACATCAAACGACAAGTCGACGGAAGACGTGCAAGACCCCTCACAGCAATCCAGGCAGTCCAAGCTCAATGAGGTGGAGGAAAATGCTGCAGCAGGACCTGCAACACGTACCGGTCGCATAAGCAAACCCCCACCTCGATACTCTCCCACTCCACCCGCAACCAATCCCACCCGTGCTTCGCCTAATGCCTCCACGAACAATGTAATGGCAGCTGCGAGACGGTTATCATCCCAGCCCAGCCACCGCACTATGGCAGATAATACTCCTACCAATAGCCGCGCGAAACGGAATCAGCAACTCCGTGAGGAAGACCCTGAGGAGGTTTCCGGACATGTACAGAAAAGGAGAAAGACGACCGCGGCGGCGCAAGAATTGTACACCGTCGACATTTCTCGACCCCGACCAGTATTATGGAAAGAAGAGGTTGCAGCCGACACATCCAGACTGGCTACCAGAGCGGAGGCAAAAGAGCGTGGCCGTAAAGTGATTACGCATCCGCTCGAGGGGAAACCATATCGTGCATACTGGCGTTCTGGTTCGCGTGGCCAAGGCTGGTACGCACTCATTGTATTGCCACTCGGGAATTTTGATGCGATCGGACTGCATGGTAGCTTTCTCGAGACAGAGCTTGCGAAATCTATACCTTCGTGCTACGAGCGCCATGATAGCACTGTTTTTCAATGGGCTGAAGGATACCGCGATGGAGAGCGTCTTGTCACCAAGCGCAAGTTTCCGGTTATGTGGATACATGAAGGCCAAACATTCCCTCTACACAAGGACCTAATGATGCCAACACCGGCTTGGTATAATTGGCTGCCAGCTCCTGATCTTCGGCCATTCAGCGCCGATTGCGCTTCTGATGGGAATAATCTAATTCGCGGCTATAACAGCGCAGTTGAATATGCTGAGCAAGTTGGAAGAATCAAGGCAGCCAGCCAACGGCATACGGTTGGCTTCGGTGGGTCTCTAACTGAGATCACGGGTTTGTGGATTGCCCCTGACCGACTCTGTGCCTATGCTGACGCTTCATAGGGTTGCCTTCAGGAGAACTCGTCGGCGAAAATACGACTGGTGAAGAGCACGAACATGAAAAGTCCGTGTCAGCTGATGACGGTACTTCAGCAGGGGGAGTTCTTGCTATCGTATCCGATACTGCTATTGAATCTCCCAGAGACAACAACGAGGGCGAAGATGGGGATTGCGCAAACATGAACTTACGCTGCATTCGTCAACCCAACATGGTCATGAACCCGAACACCATCTCCGGATCCCACCATAGACGCAACTCGCTGGTGGAACAGAGCATTATTGGTAGGGCCCTTCGATAGCGCCTGAAGGTCTCGGTACTGACCGGCAGCCACCAGTAGCAACAGGTCAATACGACACATCCATCGGTAACCACCACGAGCCCACCATCTCAAACAATCTGGCACGCACTGCAGCGACGGTCCTGGAGAGGGTTTCAACGCAACAGGAATCACCAGCCTTGGGTACCCCCAAAACAGGCCTCAACTATGTACTTAACGATGCGTCCCATGCGTTCTCAAGGGAAGAAGCAGGTTCGCTGCTGGGTCGTTCAGGACCAGTGGTGAATCAAGCCTTCGAATTGCTACGTCCAAAATCACATGCTAACCACGGCATTCATTCGGCCACTTCCGGTGTGACCTACAACCCTTCCCTACGCCAAGGTGCAACTCGAGACAATCGTCCAATGGGAAGTTTTCATCCATCTCGAGCTTCCAGCAGCAAAGTTGAGTGCCCTGAAGGCGGTCTAACTGCTCAATTGAATCACAAGAAAAACTCGAAGTTCTACAGGACAAAAACCGGCTGCTTAACCTGCCGGGGGAGAAGGAAAAAGTGTGACGAACGAAAGCCTGTGTGTAAGTAGAATGGGCAAATGAGAAGTGAGCTTCATGTGACTGACGATTACAGGTAATAATTGCCTTCGAATGGGGTTGTCCTGTGGCTATCCTTATCCAAATGGAAAGAATCCAGTTGGATCCTTGTTACCTCGGGTTGAGACGCTTCCGTATAGACAAGACTATACCGTTCACTGAACCGTGATATCTCTCCGCTCTCAAGCCCATGCTCATAACTGGTTCACCACAGGATCGGCCGGTGTTGGTGGATAATAAGGTGAAATGGTTGCAACATGCTGGGCAGAGGTACTATCATAACGCAGGTTATTGATGGATTTCTCCGCAGATCAGTTATTCCATGCATAATCAAACAGTTTGAGCAATCCTAATTCGTGAGCGATGATATTGGTACTGTTAATATTCTATCTCAGTCTTCATTGTTTAGCTGAACGGCCCATTGACCTTTTGATATTCTGCCGCAGCTGTTCTACTACCAATAGTCCCCTTCTCAGAATTACTTCCTTCATGTCCAAAAGTAACTGATGTCGTGGAACTCTTCATCTACCCACTTTGATTACATTGCGCGCCGACGATTTCACGGAAATGAATCACGTTGTGGGTCGATATATGAGCACGCGTGATCTGTCTCATCGTATCACAGAATTTAGGATCACCACAGGCTGTATTCGTTAGTAGCCACTGCAAAAAGGTCTGCGTTCACATACCAATCACGATGCTCTTCCCTGGGGTAGACTGAGACTGTCGTTTGATAGCGGATGATGTCTCCTCCAGGTAAGTCTTTTCCTCGAGTCTGGACCAGCCGGCCCTTGATGGAAAGTTGATATTGCGATGGGAATTATAAGCTATCCATACCTGCAAGCGAGAAGATTCACTATGGGTCCCGCTTAGACGATCGAGCAAGTCCACCGCCGAATCGCATTGATGCTCAGAGTCTAGTCGCCAGTAAAAATCCAGCTTCCGGAGTTTATCGTTGTTTAACATGGTAAGGGATCCAGTACGCTTGCTTCTCGTATCGTTGTGCTTCCTCTCTAGCAGGGACAGTATCAAGGGCAACATGCCAGCAACGCCAATCCCTTGCGCCGTGAGAAGCACAGTTTCATAGCAGCTTAAGTTATGGGTATCCCGGTACGGTCCTCGGATGAATGCCCGTATGGGCTCTCGTCCTGTCCTTTGAGCCTGGAAAGTGAGTTTCTCCGAGTGAAACATCCATTTCGGCAGGAGTAGTCCGAATTCGTTCATTTCAAGCCGACCTCTCTCCCACCAGGAGATGTACATTGGTTCAGACCTATAACGCTGTCGTAATGGAAGATCTTGAGAATTCAGGAAAATATAGCTGGGTCTGGCCTCTGCTTTTTTTCCTATGGCCACTGTCATGTAAACCATATGCTCTCGCATCTCCACGTTGATGATGGAGGCTGAGCGACGCAATGAGCGTATCTTGATGGCTTGCGACAAGAATAAGGAGAAGCCACAAAGGTAGGATGCGATCCAGGCCGTCGAGGAAAAAGATCTCGAAACCTCCCATGTGTGCCAGAGCATGAATCCCGTAGCAGCCACAGCCAGAAACCCATGTAGCTTTTTGAATAGATATCGTATACTGGGCCATAACTTCATCCCAGTGACTGAACTTGCGAAGAAACAAAATGCTGCGAGGCTACCAGATATGATTTGCTCTCTATTTGCCACCAACACAAATGAAACTCCGTGGAAAATTATCTGTGCGACTGCACTGATTCCTAGCCAAGTATGAATCATGCGAAGAGTGTCAGGAAGTACATAGTGGAATAAGGGAGTACCTGCTCCCAAGAATACCGGGATCAAATGGACCAAGGAAAGCTTGATCGATACAATTGCCCGACTCTCGTCAGTCAATCGGGGTAGGAATAAAGTCAGAATGGCGTTTTCCAGCATCAAGGTGGTAATAGCGAGTACCTCAGCCACAGTAAGAGATATCCATGGCAGTTTCAAGTAGTATCCGTATCTCAACGCCAATGCATAGAAATGCTTGTGGTACTTCGTATAAATAATCAGGGGAACAACTAAAGACACAAAAAAGATTGCATATAGGAGGTACGAATCCATATTGATAGTCCCTTGATGATAAAAAAATGCAATATCCACTATCGCATCCTACGCGGAGCAAAAGTTATATATCAACTACTGGAGTCTCACTTTCCCGTTTTCTGGTTTTATATAGCAGAAACAGAGATGCTTGTCGCGCGCAATACATGTTGTATAATACTAGACAACTACAACACTACTATCATGTTCTCTATGTAGGCAATGATACTGAGGACCTCCCGGCTCACTTCTATCGGCAAGTTCAGCCAAGAGGTACAGCACATTACAGGTACAGGAAAACCAGGCCGAAAGCATCGACTCGCTAAGAATACCGGCCTGATTCCCTGTTTGACATGGAGAGCATCACAAGACCCACTCTTCCACAAGTACTTAAAGAACCCGCATGTCTCATCAACATTGCCTTGTTCCTGCTGCTACACACTGCGGCACTTACTGGCAATCCCACAGACACAATGCCACAACACTCTGCTCCAGGTGAAGAGACTTTCCCACTTTGCACCAGCGGGCTTTCTCCCACGGTATCTTCTTTCGGAGTTCCCCCATGGCATAGAAACAACACCTTGCCACCGTTTCCTCCCCCTTCTCATTCAGTCGAGACTACTCTAGGAGCTGACTCGGAGAAATATCGAGTGGCAGCCGGTTACTGGTTCCAGAAGTACAAGCAGTCGCAGGCTCAGCTATCTGAACTATCAAGGAAGCAAGTCGAAAGCTCCAAAAACATGGTAAGAGTATTAGAAACGTTATATTCAAAGGGTCCAGCTCACATCAATCTAGACTACATATCCACCTAGCCCAAAGACCCCGACATCTATGAACTTCTCCGCAGAGGCATCTAAATAGTCCTTAGGCTTAGTCACTCCGTTTTATTAGCACAGTTGTCTCTACCTCGTGCTCCTCCTGCGTCGTTCATGTGATTGTGAAGTGCGTTTTGGGTGCTTCTTCGACCTACTAATGTTAGCAGCAGTCCGGTTTTTTCCCTTGCCGTTTCCTTACACGTAGTTCACCATCATCACAATGCTCATAAGGATTAGACTGAACTTTAAAGGGCCTTTCATTTTGAACCTTTTGTTAGTTGTTGTCATTGTGTCTTGTTCACCGTAGGTCTGGGTATTTATAATAAATTTGACGCAATATCTCGCGATCTATTTATCAAACACTCGATTTCCCGTTTCCAAATCCCGGATTCACCTATGAGAAAAGCTCTTATAAGTAGCGCCTCCGGTCTCCCTACTACCAGTAGCATCCATAGTAGAGGAGAGCTCCTGGCAGAACAGAACTCCTAGCAGAATAGAACGTCTAGCAGAATAGAACGGCTGGCAGAGGAGAGGGGCTGGCAGAATAGAACTACTGGCAGAACAGAACTGCTAGCAGAACAGAACTACTGGCAGAACAGAACTGCTAGCAGAATAGAACTGCTAGCAGAACAGAGGGGCTGGCAGAATAGAACTCCTAGCAGAACAGAACTGCTAGCAGAACAGAACTGCTAGCAGAACAGAACTACTGGCAGAACAGAACTGCTAGCAGAATAGAACTACTGGCAGAACAGAACTGCTAGCAGAACAGAACTACTGGCAGAACAGAACTGCTAGCAGAATAGAACTACTGGCAGAACAGAACTGCTAGCAGAACAGAACTACTGGCAGAACAGAACTGCTAGCAGAATAGAACTACTGGCAGAACAGAACTGCTAGCAGAACAGAACTACTGGCAGAACAGAACTGCTAGCAGAATAGAACTACTGGCAGAACAGAACTGCTAGCAGAACAGAACTACTGGCAGAACAGAACTGCTAGCAGAATAGAACTGCTAGCAGAACAGAGGGGCTGGCAGAATAGAACTCCTAGCAGAACTGCTAGCAGAATAGAACGGCTGGCAGAGGAGAGCTGCTAGCAAGAACGGAAATCAGGAAAGGATGTTGGCAAGAACGCTACTAACAGGAAATGAGAAAGAGCTTAATCGCAGTCATCGATGGGGGTTAGGTACAAATGGGACGTACAAATGGGACTAGTCCGTACCTTCATCAGTGAGCAAACATCCGAAAAATACTCCTTCCCACCCACTTCGTTAGTAATTAATCATGGCGACCGAATAAAGAAGCCATATGACGCAATCTCATGCAATCTGGTTGTCGTGACGCTTAATAACGCCATGTACGCCATGTTTTCCAATCGCGCTCCTGGCACCTAGGTTCGGTTAATTATTCAGATATAGGCCAACGAAGCATTGCCCGAGGTGAAACTCGCAAAGGGCACAATGAGGTGGGAAAGATCGAAAAAGGCGTTTTCGATCTTTAGTAAGAAAAAGAGCCAACTGTTTATTTCTCCAGGAAAAACCCTAAATGCACACAGTACCAGCTTATAGGTATACAAGAAGCTCCCTGGTATTCTCTGCGATAGACTTACAAGTTGAGACTGGTAAAGGTTAAGCACGACATCGTACATGTCCTCCTGCCACATAATTTGGGAGGTCGGTATACGAGGAAAATCGTGAGGCAATTCCGAGCAATCAAACGCAAGGCGCAACTAGCAACGACCACGTCTGATGTTGAGGAAGAATGACAATGCACTACCAGCCCTACCAATTACTGACAGACTCAATTAGATGAACTATCAAAGAAGCAAGCCGAAGGCTCCAGACACTTGGTAAGGGTATTAAATATAGTCCTTAGACTTAGTCCATCAGCACAATTATCTCTACCTCATGTTTCTCCTGCGTCGTTCATGTGGTTGTGAAGTACGATTCGGGTACTTCTCCGAACTACTTGTATTAGCAGCAATCCAATTCTTCCGTTGCTGTTTTTTACATATAGTCCATTACCATCACAATGCTCATAAGGATTAGACCGAACTTTAGAGAGCCTTTCATTTTTAACCGTTCTTGTTAGTTGCTTCGAACGTATCAACCGTAGATCTGACTATCTGACCATTTATAACAGATGCAATGTCATGGTTCGCGATCTAGCTATCCGTCGCTGGATATCCTGTTTCCGGATCCCAAATCTGTCCGTAAAAGAAGCTCTCATAAGTAGCGCTTGTCGAGCTACGGATATGTGCGTGTTACTCATGCAAAAATGGACGAGTTTCTGATAGGCATAGGCCAAATCCAGATCGCAAATCTCTCGGTCGATCTATGCCGTGATAAGGACGAAGATGCGATTAACAAACTACAGTCGGTTTTCCAACGCCACTGTGAACCAGAGATAGATATCAATCATATCGACGTCAAGTTGTGGCCGAGTGAGCTAGATGAGGTCCTGGCTTCTTCTGCTATCTCGTTGGAAGACCTAACACGGACTCGCCCGCCTTTCCGACAGGTCCGATCTTCTCGAAAGATTGAATGCATTCATGGAAGGCAGCGTCTCGAGGCGGCTATAAGAACGTCTGGACCAGAGACTTGGTGGACGGCGAGGTTATATTGTATTCCCGAGGGTACCGATCCCCTTCTCCTTCTCCGGCCGCATGCTGAACGATACCACTTCGAGACATGTCGTCCGGATGGATATATCTATTGGAAGATACGACAATACCAGATTCAAGGTGATGCAGGATCGGAGAGCGAGTGGACCGGCAGGCTGTCGCTACACAAGCAGAAGGCTTTGAAACGCCTGCTAGACATCCCGGAGCTCGTTGTACAACTAGATCATTTGACCAAGCGCTTCCCCGGCCTCAGAGGTGGGTTGGAGCTTGGAAACATAGAGAAGCATTTAGCTTCGCGCGGCAGGGAGGCGATGGAAAGGTACCTAAAACGAACCTTCAAAGTTTGGGAGAAGATAACGCTGGAAGAAGAAGACATCGGGTTGGCCACAGATACACAAACAGTCGAAAACGTCCAACTGCTCGCTCCTTCTGCAAGCCGAAAAGACCGGGAACTTATCAGGAAATTAATGCGTTCACGCGTTCTATACCCTCTGATTCATGATATAGACCGTCGTAAGAGGATCGAGTCCGCCATTCTCGAACTTGATGTAATAATTCCTAGCATCAAAACATTTCACGAAAACATGAAATACTTCAGCATTGGCTCAGAAATACTTAAATCAAAGATACTAACAAGGTTTAAAAAGGGACAATCGCTTTACGAGGCGATGCGCCAGATCTGGCATCGTCCCAACAAGTGCCATATCGAGTACAAGGAGGAAGACTTTCGCGAGGTTCCGTTAAATCCAGATTTTAGCTGGGCTTACCAAGAGATCTTTATCTCTGCAATGCGATACTCCCCCTGGCTCTCTGACCATCCGCCTCGCCGGGAGAAAGGAAGCAGTACTAGTCTCGCAGGGTCGAAAGACTACTATCTACTAAAGCTGCTACGAAGATCTCGTATGCTGGGTTTCGCGTCGAAAAAGATTGATTCTGAGATCTTTAGACTTGTCTCTTTGCAGAGTCAGCCAGAAGACCAAAAGATCGAGAGTTCAGATCAAAATGAGGAACAGATGAGCAGGCGATGTGGCCGCCCCTTCATGGAATCTTCAAAACATATGGTTAACCACTTATTCATTCCGCAGCTCCTAGAGTCCAGCAATACGGACCATCTCACTACTCTTTTCGTGCAGCGAGATATCCTCTGCGCATTTTTAGGCGAACTCCCCAACTGCACCAGTTCAGCTAGGTCACCGACCACAACAGGCTTGGATGTCAGGCGATCGATACCGCGTGCTGATCAGAATCACCAAGCTATTAGCAGCGGCCGCCGCAGTTCAGAAATGGAGTCCATTTCTTTTGCAGGAAGCGACGGGCCGATAGCCATTGAAACCGAGGACGCACGGTCATACTTCGGCCCGCAACCAGAGGGGAGGCCAAATGTACAAACGAGAAGCACTGGACGCCATGGACCGTATGACTCTGAAAGTGAGGAAGAAGACCCGCTTGTACGAACGAGCAGCCCTAGGTCCTACTTGGGTCCGCTCCTCCAGGGGTGGCCTCTAGGCGATGAGACGAGGTCCAACTCACAGTTGAATATTGAGGGAAACTCGCTGATTATGGCCGCTGGAATGTCTGCACAACAACATCGCAATCAAGACTCGTCGATCAGTGATGCGTCTATAAGCCAGGCTTCGAGGACTAGTTTCAACACCCATATATCTTCTGCAGCTGTCTCTGCAGTGACGTCGCCGTCGAGACCTTCGCTGACTTACCCAGATCACATACCCGACTATACGACACGGTCAATCTCTCTGGAAAGCAGAGGGACTCGGAGCACTCGCAGGACGTTCATTGAACCAAGTTACGACAATTAGGGTGGGATTAAATTAGATCATATAATATTACAAGTTATGTACGTCTGGTAGTTCAAGCTTGTCCCTCCTTCTCCGACATGACCTTGATTCTCTGTGACCGCCGTGGGCTTTCTGTAGCGGCAGCCTTGTTTCGGCGTTTGACTCGATGACTGCCTTGAATGCGAACTTCCTCGTAGTGACTGTAGGGTGACGGCTCCTTCTTCCAAGGCTCAGAATCATCCTGTTGCGTAGTGGTGTATGCGCTCATTGCGTCCTCGCCATGGCGTGGGGAGATGGAGAGAAGTCCATTAACAAAAGCCTCGGGGGCCTCAATGGGCTTCCTCTCTTGAATAACTCCGTAACTATCGTCTGAGAGCAGGAGGATAATGCGATAATGCTCCTTGGACGAGACGTAGAACTCGACGGGTATTTCTCGGAATGTAGTCTCAGCCCCCATGTACGGGTGCGTAGCGAAGATCATACGCCATCGTGTGTCGTTGATGGGTTCCACGATGACAGTACCGTTCACTGGGGTGCTTCCCGCTGGGTGCCACTGGAAGATGTTCCCCTCTACATCTGTCAATGCCTCGAAAGGGCAGAGCGCGGCGTCGGCACAATGAAGGACGACAGTCATGCCATGGATGGGTATATCTCCATCGCGGATGACCTGGCAGGTAACGGACATGATGATAATATCACTGTGGTATTGTCTCTGATGAAGGGTGTACGTAGATGCGCAGATTGTCAATCGTTTGATCTTAAGCATGATACTTATAGAGCAAAGGTTGATATGGAGAAGCGCGCGCTTATGTGGTCTTTTCAATTCCTATGTATCCATTGGTTGCCCCCATGCTCATACGGGCGAGTCGTGGTCAAAATTGCTTCTGTAATATACACGAATTTGCTCTTCTGATCTAGCCGAAACGGCATCCTTATACCGTTGGAATTCGTGTATGATGGCGTTTGCGATGTCACCCACCAACACATCACGTTTTTCCAGGCCGGCTTTGTACTGCCCGGCCTTTTCACTGACATCCTTCCTGATCTCTGTTTCATCGGCGAGCCTATACTGCAGGGATCTCAACTGACGAACGAGTTCCTGATTCCGGAGCCTAAGCTGCTCATTTTCCTCTTCTAGTAAAGAAATGTATGTCTCGGGACTGTAAGTCTTGTCCGAGTCCTTCACATCGGCTGCTTGCTCAGCTGCCGGCATGCTTGGGGTAGGGGGAAGAGCCTTTTCGTGTCTGGACGTCATGATGGCAGAATGCTCCACCTCTACGAGCAAAAGACCCCGTTATATGACCGATCCAAGCGGGTCGCATACCGGGTTCCGTAGGCTAGGATCTCGTTGTCAGAAACCAGGCAACAGGTTCGAAGAACCCCCAAGTACTATGCACACACCCTTGACAACCCCCGCAGAGTGCTAGCACGGTCTATGCACATGATTGCTTAGCGGGCTGTTTTGTGGCGTCGCCGCACGATGTAACCCACACTACACCACGTGATGAAAATTTACTGCAAGTCTGCATCGCGCTAGGCGAGCAATCGACAAGGGATCGATTCAATTGATTGCTATCGTACATTTCCGAGATACGTTAGGGGCTCCAACCCTGCTAACGTGCTTGGTGGGCGCCATCTTTCAGCCGTGAATGAACGTCTACGGAAAAATTCCGTAGATCATTCGCTAGAGCAACTGTCGAGTCCCCGACTCTCACCAGATCCCGCTCGATCCGTTCCAATCTATTGTTCCGAGATAGCTCCTGATCGACACGGTCGAACCGCCGCTCAAGGTGGTTGTTTTTCCCCAGCTCAGCCTCTAGATGCTCGAGTTTCTGCATGATATGTCGGAAGAGGCTAGAGGTGTTGAGTAAGGAGGCATGCTCATCGAAAAAGTAGACTTACATCTTGCAATTGCTGCACTCAAGAGCCGGGGCCACTAGTTCTGACGAAGTGGGACCTGCCAACATCTCCTGCGTATTGAGAGTGTCCTCTCCAAATGTCATGTTGTACTCCGTATCTGAAAACATGATCTGCTCTGTGAATTTGAATTCGATATGCCTGGGGCTTCCAGTGTATTTTCGGTGCCTGTCTTTTGGGCGCTTCTTATGGCTCTTCGAAAGTGTATTTTCAGGTTACTGCAAACTAGTTGTGTCGTTCTGGAAAACGACCGCTCGTTTTCCTAAAATAGATTCCAGGATTTGGAACTACTAGATATATACAGAAAGAAACGCTGGTGTTTGACCACTGAAACCTTTCCTTAGACACGCGCGCTTATCATCATGAAGACCTTCTTGCCGCTTTCCGCCTTGAGCTTCACCAATATTAGCACGCCAAAGGCATGCTTGGAACAACCGCCTATGCAACTGGTGGCGGGTTCACCGGTGCAAGTCTCGTAGGTGTCATGTATACCGGCATGGTCTGTAGCTAATTAGATCTCAGAATCAACAATGTTCTCGGCAAACCGTGTGAGGCCAGACTCGTCTTTACCGATGACAACTTCCTCCCTGTCGTTTTCTCCTTCGGCCGGCTTCCCTGCATGGGCACACAGGTAGCGGTGTTTGACGTGCCTACCGAAGCACCGAATGGGGATGCGTACCTATTTTGGTGACATTTCCAAACCGACACTTTGTTAGTATGGTAGCACTAATCGACATACAGGAAGTGCGCTCGGCAACCCGCTCCCACCTGCACGAAGGCAGTCATCACCAATGGCACCAACAGCCCTGATTTGATAACTTCTGACCAGGAAGGAAAGATCGGCTGCATCCAAGAGGCGTCATCGCTCCTTACATCGCTAGTCACATCCATTTCCGGGTCCAGCACCTTCGTAGATGCCGTAGTCTCAACCCGCCAATCATTCACGACAACCTTCTTGGACACACAGATCCACGCAACCAACACCCTAGACGCCCATTCCACCTCTTGGAACCAGCCCAGCGCGCCTGTTACAACATTCAGTACTGTGACCACCGGATCATCAAGTCGAGTCTCACCAGCAACAACGACCAAATATACCGAGGGTCCGAAAGCCACTTCCGCGGGACCAACGCTTCCGAGCGCTTCAGCGCTTAGTACACTGTACACAACCATCACTGCAGTGCAGACGGTCACTTCTTTGGTCACCCAATCATGTACAAACTCAGCCGCCCGGAAGGCATAGCCTAGATATATAGCTTCATGAAATCTTGTAAATTATTCGAAACTTACCTTGACAAGTGCAAACATCATGGAGCCGAACAGTGATGCCGTCCTTTCAATGATGCTCAGTAATGAGATTGAGTTCCACAATACCACCAAGTATCTCTTGAGCCAGTCTAATGTCTGCTGTGCGGCATGGAAGGTGGCTTCTGAGATTACCTCCTCCGATCTCCTTGACACCCAAGTAAGACTAGCAGAATCGGAGGAAAAATTGCGGTTGGCGCAGGCTGAGCTCCAGCAACTCAAGGCCAAGATCGGTCATCTGGTAAGTCAGGCTACATTACTATCTGAGAATACGCGACTCACGCTCCAAGCCGACTACGAATTCATTCACCACGGTTGCCCGCTCGAACTTAGAGCTACATGAAATGAGAGACGGTCACGGGGATTGTATGGAAGCAGCAGACATGGCTGGATCGAAGTAGGGTAGATTATTTAGAACCAGGAACAATATACCGTTTTCTAGATTTAGGAAGATCTGGTTTCCAGAAACCGCAACTCGGAACGTGATAGCAGGAACTGGTGCCGCACAGAGGCACATACATAGCTCTTTCCAAGGTCTCTGAAAGCGATTAATCAGTGCCTTTCCACTTGCATACTACGCGATTGCCAAGAAGGCGTCACTTCAGTTGTCAACATTCAACTCAGAGTAAGATGAACCCGAAGATTCAATCACCTGGTCGAGTTGCTAAGGCGACGACGACGCGCACGCAAAGAGAACACAAACAGGGGATGGCAAGGCTCCGTAGGCGGCGACTTACGATAATCAGAAAACTGGACGAATTCCATGAACTCTGTGGAGCTGAAATGTACATGGCCATGTATATGAACTCCCGATGGATTGAGTACTCCTCTTCCGCTAATCCAAGCTGGCCACCACAGCGCAGTCAAATTGTAGGCACTCATGATGATATGAAGGTGGCACTAGCTAATTGCGCCGGTCGTAGGGCAAGCAGTATCCGACCCCGCTGATTTACAGGCCAGGAAATGTGCCGAACAGAAGTGGGCACAGCCAACCCCAGATAATTCAGGACGGGTGAATTTAGAAGAGAGCCATACATAGATTTGAAGATGTAGCATGAAATTATAATCCTATTCTATTCCTTTGTCGTCCTTTACCAGTTTGCCAACGGTACAGTAATGAAGAATAAGCTGCGCAAAGTCAAGAAACGTTACCTTGATTACGTTACGGTGCTCTTCATGGCAGATTGACTACAGTTTAGTGCCCTAAACGTACTTCGTAGAACCTAACGAGACTTATCGCCAGTCGCGCAGAGATGAACATTGAGTAGGCTTGTTTTACCTCCCAAGCTCCGACACAGGCCGATGACTGTGTTTCTCTTCTGGCTCTTGGATGGAATATGCCCATCTCTGCCAATCGGGCAGGAAGTAGTTCGTAGGGTGAAGGAACAGCGCGGGCTAGCACCCAAAAAACCAAAGCCCCTTTTGAACTGCCCAGAAATGGTCAATACGTGCACAAGAACCTCGTTTTTCCCAACGGGTCCTCTAGTCCATCTAGTTCGGCGGCAACCTTATGAAATATCAATACTAAGTTTTGCCTCCGTACTGACCATATAGCAACATGCACAGTAGGGGACCGAAGAAAATGTGCTTCTTCTCAAAGCGAGCCTAGACACCGCCGTTCTCGCGTACCTTTCTGGCAGGATGAAGAGGGCTAGAGGCGGGGTGTGCTGAATCCACTCATTGAACGTACAAGAGCACTCACTGTAGACTTGTGGCTGCACATTGCTTAGCAGGGTTGCTAATAGCCGTAACCCCTCGCAACGCTCAGTGAATCCACTTTAATTAGGCTGGCACTCAAAATATCAGCACAAGTAGAAGTCAATGCTTAATTATCCATTACGACATCAATTCACACATCATGACTGGACAAAGAAATGTAAATGAGCTGGAAGACTTACTGCAAGAGGCCATAAGACGCGCCGAAGAAGCAGAGAGAGAGCGACAGGAGGAGCGACAACGCGCCGAGAGGCAGCAGCAACGCGCCGAAGAAGCAGAGAGAGAACGACAGGAGGAGCGGCAACGCGCCGAGAGGCAGCAGCAACGCGCCGAAGAAGCAGAGAGAGAACTACAGGAGGAGCGACAACACGCCGAGAGAGAACTACAGGAGGAGCGACAACGCGCCGAGAGGGAGCAGCAACGAGCCGATATCTCAGAAGAACAGACACGACGAACAACATTAGACGAATACATCGCCGCTTGCCATACCTCCGTATTCTCCAGATTCGCCATCGAACCAGACCCAAAGCTGACGTCGAGGGGTCCCATAACCAATCCGCGTGATAAGTGGTGCCCGGAAAACCTGAGGCCATGGCCCGACTTCCTCGAGCAGCAAAGAATTGTCTTCGGCACACTCTACGATACCTTCCCTACCGAGAGCCGTTATTTCGAGAACCGGAACTTCCTGGCCGGCCTGGGGAACAGGATTTCGCGGCGGCCGATTGCGGACGAGAAGACCCTCGAATACTTCCTACACAACAGCGTGGAGGATCCGGTCAGGGCCATCCTAGAACAACTGAAGGTGGAAGAGGTCGGCAGCGTCTATCAAATTGGGGATGGCATCATCTTCGAGAACCATCCTCACGCTATAAGTGATATCGCCGAGGAGGTTGTGGCAAGGGAAATTCCAGCATCACCGCCACAGACGCCAAACCACCGACGCGATCTCCACCAGCTACGGCCAGACCAGATCTGTGTTTACCGAGACGACAGCTCCACGTCGGCACTACGTACCATGGTCTATGTTTGCGAGTACAAGCCGCCTCACAAGCTGACCGCTCCACACCTGCGTGTAGGGCTGCGGGCCATGAACATCTACAAGGAAGTGGTAAACCGGAAGCTGATACCGACCTCTGCAGACCCTAACGCGCGCTTTCAGTACCACGCTGAGCGGCTGGTGGCATCGGCTATCACGCAGACATACCACTACATGATGCAAAGTGGCCTTGAGTATGGCCTGCTCACCACGGGCGAGACGATTGTGTTTCTCAAAGTCGATTGGGCCGAACCACAAACGCTTTATTATCATCTGGCGGAACCTGGTCCAGAGGTATTGACTCATCCGAACAATGCCAACATCTGCTCGGCTGTTGGCCAATACTTAGCGTTCACATTGATGGCGCTCGGGATGTCTGGGGAACGTCGGCAGCACGGGCAGGAGGAGCGCCGGAGAGCGATGAATGGCCTTCAGAAGTGGGCTGAGGATTTCGAAACGACACTACGTTCTGTTCCCGAAAATGAACGATCGGCATCGTCAGACAACGCGTCTTGCTATGTCCCGACGACCTACGAAGAGGTCGAGCGCTCACCGCGCCGCTCGCCGTACGTCCTACGCCGACGGAAACGCCGACCCAGTAGTAAAGTGCGCGAGGGACAGTCAAGAAAGGATCTGCCGGAGTCATCCGACGATGACGGAGCACCAAAACCACCCGATACCCCCACCCCCGCAGGACCAAAAGGGTTTCGGCGCAGCCGACGCCTGGCGGATCGGACTCGTCCAGAAGGAGGTGGCGCGCAGGAGCAGCCATACTGCTCCCAAAGATGTCTTTCGGGGCTGGTCCAAGGAGGGTTCCTGGATTCGAAATGTCCGAACGCGACCCTTCACCGCAGGAGTGTCGCAGGCGACCATGAACGCCATCCTTTAAGTCATACAGAGTGGATTCGCCTCCTTTGGGAACAGCTAGAGCAGTCTCTTGACGACGGGATCACACCGCTAGGCGATAGTGGTGCGAGAAGTGTACTTTTCAAGGTGACCCTCCTTGCTTATGGCTACACCTTTGTCAGTAAAGGCACCGTCCAGGCTTTTGCCAAGGACCTCGAGCACGAGGCCACCGTCTATCAGCGGCTTAGGCCGGTCCAAGGTATGTACGTGCCCGTGTTCCTGGGCGCCATTGACCTCCGATCTTTGAGCAAGATTTATTACTATGACCATCGAGTCTATATCGTGCATATGACATTTCTATCTTGGGGTGGGCTTGGTATTCCGCAGGGGGTGAATGTCAGGCAGAAATCCCTTCAAGATGAGGCGCTTCGGGCCCTGCAGGCTGTACATCACGTGGGAGTGGTTCACCAGGATGTGCGATTGGCGAACATGTTGTTCAATCCTGAGACAAATGGGGTCGTGCTGATTGACTTTGAGCGGGCTTCATTGCTCCAACTACTTCGACCTCCGCTGGCACAGTTGGTGCCAAACAAGCGGAAACGTGGGGTAGGTAGGACGAGCGCAAAGGCCGTTAAGAAGCCAGAAAGTGGAAGAGATAAGGGTGGAACATTTACTGAGGATATTTCGAGAATGAGATCTGTATTCTTAGAGCTCAACGTGATATAAAACGAGGCATAATTCACCAGCACAAGTACTTTGAGCAGCACATGGGCAAAAAAGAAGAGACTAATTGTATAATCCCTTTCCACTTGCTTGATCTGAGTCTAGGCTCGACTTTCCTACGATTGCCGACATCATCCCTCCATTGGACCACTTCACTCTTCCACCGAGAGAATTCCTCAATAGTCCGATTCGATGCATCGCTGTCTCCAATGCTATGCACGACGGGAGATCTTGCGTGACGCCTAGGAGGATGTGAAATGTCTTCGAAACAAGACTTCCAAATTTTTGCGATTTCGCACACGTCGGAGCCTTTCCAAACGACCAAGGATGGTGTGAAGGCTTTAGCGGCACAACGCCGTATCCAAATGTTTCCCTTAGTTTGAGGGTCGTACCGGAATCGACGATCTCGGAGGGTAAGGGTGAGACGCCATCCTACTCCGAATTTTGGCCTTTGGCATGGTCGCATCTTGTCCTCAGTCCAATCACTAAACCACTCGCTCAGTATCCCTTACATAACCACACCCTCTTCCAAATGCACTAGTGAACATATACGTCAATTCAAACAGTGGTCGACACTCACAACGCAGAATTGAGCCCTTCGCAACGTTCTGGACTCTGCGAGCAAATAGCCGACGCGATTGTACATACGCACAAGATGGGCGTGGTACATTCAGATCTTCGGCCAGAGAACATATTAGTCGACCAAGTCGATGCCTCATCTCTAAGCGTTTGGCTGTGCGATTTTGGTGAATCGGCGTGTGAGGGGCTTGGTTTGGATGGCGGTCACTTGCCGGACACACCCTTCTTTGACCCCCGAATGAAATGGGAATCAACACCAGCAACCGACATCTTCAGCCATGAATATAAGTCCGCCGAGGAGGTGCTGAAGGCTGTTCGCGTGGAGATGGTCGCATCGCTCCTGTAAGAAATGCACCACGCATCTACCATTCTTCTGTTTTACAATCGCTGAATCCATCTCGAGGGGGAGCTTTCTAGGTGAGTCGAAATAATGGTGTCCAACGAGAGTTTTGTGTTTCCACGAACTTTAGCAGGTTCGGCGGCTTGCGTTTGGCTGGGTCCCGATGCTTGCCCTCGTAAATCAAGGGCAATTGCTGATCCGAATGTTTGATCCCCTGTCGAAGCTGTGTGGTAATAACTTGACGAAAACGGCTGAACTCAAGTAAAAGTCCGGCTGGCTGTGTGAGGATACCCATCTTTACGCAAGAGTAAATGGTGGGCTGCGTCGTGGTGTTGAGGAAAGACCAGTGTCAAGCCCAGTACGCTTGCGAGGCTCAACTGAGTCAGACTGGGCTGACCTACAGTAGTTGATCCTTGGTGCTTGTTCCATGCTATCAAGTACTTAGTACTGAACATCCCCATGCAAATTCCAATAGGGCACTTTTAGTGCCTTGCACCCGGCTGCAATCAGAGGGAACGCCTTTTCACATCGAACCTCACAACGTTCGACAACTAGGTCAGCGGCATAGAATGATGAGAATGCATCGTTTGTTAGCTTAGCTACACAGCCAGAATACAATAATCCGAACCGATAGACAACAGCCCAAGTCGCGAATGATGATGTAAATTCCGAACACATGCATGTGATAGTGGCCGCTGGACGAATAGGTCCGCAAAACACCGTGGAGCCTAGGATATTAAAAATTACCAGGACAACAGCTATGTACAGTAACAGAGGCACGAGCGTTCAAAAGTACGTACCTGTAAACCCACCTCGAAGTGCTAGAAGTGCTGACAGCGGGTCAGCACTCCGATTTGGAGCCCTAAATAGCCCCCATTATTGACGCAACCAGAGTCTAACGATAGCGATTATCCCCAGTATGTCCACCAGGGTACAGTATGTGCCTGTTGTCTGGTTAAAAGAACTGGCGCCTACAGTGGGTGGTGGATACTGCTTTTCTTAGGCCATTTAGTAGCAATCAACAAATCGGGAGGGGGATTCGTACGACTTCGCCTATTGTCAACGGCGACACGATGAGAAGAGATACTGTTTACACGTTTTGCTGGCTTTCGGCTCGATTGATCCTACGTACAGACCTGTCCAGGGTTGGTCGTTACGGGTCTTGCCTTACAGGAGGTTTTCGGTCGGAACAAAAACAGGTCACTAAAGCAGGTGCTAGTCGCCCAAACAAAGTCACTGACTCGCAAGTATCTTTCTTATTCATCGTGCACTGGCTCCAACACCATGGAAGATGCAGTGCATCTGAGTACCTTCAACCCCAAGTTCAGCCTGAAGCCTCTGCTTAAAGTCTTCCAGAAAGCCAGCACTGTAGCTTCCAGGTTTTGCCAGTTATAACTAAGACTGCCCCGCTTTACCCAGTGAACAGTAGCCCTTTTAATTCGGCAACGTGAGACAGTCCTGCAAATCACCCAGCTTGAGCCCAAAGAAACCAAGTTCCCGCTCTTCTGCGGTAGCATACATATCCTGTCGATCTTGCCGATCGACTACCCTCCACAATGGAAGCTCAAAATAGGGAGGGAAGAACCCCGAAAACTCCCAATCAATAATCCCGACGATCTTGAACGTCTCTGGGTTGATGAAGATATTTGGAGGACCAAGATCATTATGGCAAAAGACAAAGGTGTCGCCTTTCGAAGATATTTGCGGCCAAGGACGGCGATCTCGTTCGTACACGCGCTGTGGTGGAAATACTGGAAGATTGGAGTCGACACTCCCAATAAAACTTCGACGTAGCGATCGAAGTTGTGGTATAATCACATCCTCAATCTCCTTGTCGACGACCTGGATTGCGGCCGGCTTGGATTGCTCAGCAAGATCGTCGAGTAACACTCCATTCCTGATTCGTTCCGTTTCAAGATGGGCGATCCCATCTTGGTCATCATAGAATCGACATGTGGGAACGGGTATATTTGTTTGGGAGGCGACGAACTGAAGAGATGCTGCCTCGTTTATCAGTCGTTCACGAGCCCAGAATGGGTACATGATCTCACCGCCTAGTTTTCTGCCAAATTCCTCTTTGCGAAGCTCCCTTTTGATGACTCGATCTTCTTCAATGATGATACAACGTTCCCAGGTTTTTATGGTTATGGGATACTGTCGAGGTAAGCTGGCATCGGTCGCCATGATTTGTGAAGTTTTGCCAGAGGGCAAGACAGGCCGAACACTGGCTTAATGCGGTTCCCCTTAAGTACTGACGACATAGCACGGCCCCCCAATTTTGAGCTTGGCATAGCTTGGGCCTCACTCAGCCCACAACTACGACGCAAGCTTGAGATTTGTTGAGTTGAGGTAGATACCTCAAGATAGTGTGAAGATCACATAATGAACATAAGTCACTATCAGACGGCACGGAATTGCAAAATAAGCTGTGTGTATTCGGGATACGAAAACCTGCCATGCTGAATGATATTCAACCCCGGCCTTAAGACAAGATTCCCCATTGTTCATCAACGACACGTTCTATCCATGTAGACGTATAGCATCCCTGCAGTTCTGCAATTGTTCACTGATTAGCACTGGCGAACGGCACTAGAAGAATGTTCATATACCAGTTTCTAGCGACAAAATTATTTTGGGTCATGCTTGGCAGCGTTTGGTCCACATTTTGGGTCGGCGCACATCTCGTGTGGATTGGCGTCACAAGTGTTGCATTTGCCCTTATGGGTGTCTGAAGTGACGGAGCGGCAATGGTAGCATTCATAGGTAGCCATAGTGGGGAAAAAGAAGGGCTTGACAAGAGCTGCTGTTGGTGTCTTGGAACGAATTTGAAGATATAATTGAGATGCTAGTTCAAAAGGTCACAATTTACGGGAAGTATTACATTTTATAGTCAGGTTTATGGACCAACATGTTGCAGTGTCTATGATTCCGACAGCAACAGTTCGCTAGCGGGCCAATACCACAAGAATGCCTCATGGATCAACGTGCCCACCGTAGGCTGTACCAAACTTCATCGTGACAAAATGGCGCTCAATATAATAGATGTGTGCACATGAATATGATCTTGCAGGGAGACTTCAAGAACCGGTGCCAGTGGTCCAAATAGGTAACCCTTGCATCTTGCCATTGCATTGAACGCATACACGTGTGATGTGATGTGCAACAACGAATGTACTCCATAGGGAGAGCTGTGATTGACTACAGCCTGATCTGATAAATGAAATTCCCCACCAATGAGTTCGCGGAAAACACAACTTGTAGTAACGGTTGCTTAACGGAATACTTTAGAACATTTGAAACGGTATGAAGAATATTGCTGGACCAGCCAGGACAAGAATGCGCGCGCACCATCTTATCACGCTCACGTCACGCTCACGTCGGACCGGCTTAAAGATTCATAGGCCGAATACACCACTTATTGCTCCGACAATGACATACACACTATTGATTCAGGCGATTTTCATCTGAATTTCGAAGGTTGGTAGACTTCTTAGCCTTCGAAATCGAGGCTTGCACTGCCAGCTAACTGGAAGACTCGCGGTACCGACATTTTCCCCGTGCGCTCAGGTAGGGAACACCGCTAGCTTGCCGGACACATGCCCTAGCAAGCGTTCATGGCCTTCGCCGCCTAACGTATAGACTCCCCATTACGAAAACGAAAACAACACTCATTTATTCTCCATGCTAGTCGATGATCATAGACATAGGGGCATGAGAACAGCGTTAGCCTCGTGCTAACGGGCGAGACTTGAAGTCAGTGCCACTTGAACTTTTTACTGTTGCGCCTGTTAGACCAGCATTTAGGAACTGACTATGCTTACTCACCTAGGATGGCCTAACATGCAGTACATTTCACATCCTTCTTCGGGCCCACATAGCCTGAGCCCTTGCAGACGTCGCAATTTGGGTCCGCCATCGATTGATTGTGATGATAATAATGTAAGAAGAGTCCGTTGGTAACAGTTCGATGTGAATATATGTATTTAAGGAAGAAACATATTAAGGAAGAAACGTTGCTCGCAATGTCCAGCATCTGTTAGAAATCCGGCTATTTAAATGAAGACCAATTGCCACATGCCCAGTCACATGCGCTTGGGATTAGCCCGGCTGATCGCGGTCTAACTATGTGGAGTACCGCCATGTTTACTTCACCGTGCTATTTCTAGAGTTGGTTCAACTTAGGCTATTGTACCGAACTCAGCTCGATGTTCACTTTTTGCTCCTCGCCCCATCTTCCGTGCTACATAATACTATTCGCCTAGCATGTCTGTTTTCCAATGCAGTTGCAGTGCTGCTTTTGCAACGATAAGCCAGTTAGACGACCACATTCAAGCGGAGCAAACTAGAGATTTTCAGGACCGGCAACTTTGCCAACGCCTCATTCAACGTCTCGAGCAATCTCTATCCCATTCGAAAACCGAATGTGACATTCGAACCCCGGGCATCAATGACGCGGACGCGCCAGACGAGAGCGAGGGCACAGAGAAGTTGATTGCGAAACGGCCAGTGAACCGATTGAAGAAACATAAGGATCGAGAGGGGTATCACTGTCCTCTAGAGGAATGTGATGTCAAACCGGTCGATAAGCTGGCTATATTGCGGGACCACTATGCAACGCGTACGATGGCTCTTCCTTTATTATGCAACACCTCCTAATCTACTTATTTGCAGACATCGAACATGTGCGCCCGTGTCCAATCTGTCACCCTTTCAAGTCGCGAACAATGATCGAATGGATCCGCCACGTCAAGCGACACGATAACCTCGAGAGCGAAGTGGACAAGACTTTCATACGCGAAAAAATTATCGAATTGTATCGGCGTGTGGATGAAGAACTTGTCTGGGCACATCCCAAGCCGCAAGCTTCACGAACGCAAAGGAGTCAGAAACGAACGCGGGAGGCGACTGAAATTGATTCAGATCAACCTCGATCACAGCAGCCCAAGCGGATTCGGCGCGCCATCACAAACACACACGATGAACAGGCCCGGCAAGAAGACTTATTCTCTCCCCACATTCCATCAAGCGAACGAGTAATTGCAAGTGGCAACGAGATCACGGACTATACGTCCATCGAAACTAGTTACACTGCTGGTGCATTTTCCTCGCTACCCTATTCTATCCCAGATGACCATAATGCACAGGCTACACCCAGTCAGTGCATTGACCTGATTCCTCTTCCTGGTCAGATGGCAAGCCTCGGGCCAGATAGTGCATTTATGAACAGTCAACATATGCCGAACGGCCCCAGTCAGAACATCAATTCATATCCCATTCATTTGCAGGAATTTCCGTTACCTGACCAGCTGGCATTGTATATGCCTCCTATATTCCGAGCTTTGAACTACCCTCAGTGACCGACGGATCTGCCAAGTCCGGCTTGCTGAGTTCAAAGTTGATACCGATTGTCCCACTCTTGTCCTTCATACTTCGAACTTTATCTGCCACCTCGGGGGAATAGGGAATTGACATTGGGATCGGAGGGAGCAAGTCGCTTGGGAAGAACACGTTAGCGAACTCGTACCCTTCTGTATGCTCGAAGGCGACCCGGGCGTCTGCGATTATCCTGCCACAGGTAAGAACACATCGAAGTAGCGAAGAGTGAAACCAAGGAATACTTACAAGCCACCCTCTGGGAAATAGAACTGTTGAGGTTTACAACCGGCATCGACAAGCGCGTTTCTGGTGTTTTCGAGCAAAGGTTCCTTAACCTTGCGCTGATCATGATCCAAATGCGTTGCCAAGACAGGCAGCACAACTTTGTGTGAACCTATCCAGTATTCCACACGTGATCCTTTTGCCCATTGATGAGCCACGATTAAGAGGGGAGTGTTTGGGCCACCGGACCAGAAGCGGAAGAAACGTTTGGGCTTGGCCGTATATCTCAGGGAGTGTGCAAGAACAAAATCGTTAGAGAACGCTTTCAGGATATCACGAACCCTCTTGAAGATTGTTAGATGAGACATAGGTAATATGATATCGTTGCTCACCGGATCGAAGATGACATGCTCCGTAAGTAGCTCTAGGGCAAGTATAGTCCCGTACGGAAAGCCTCTCGACTGGAAAGTCCGAATACGCTCTCCAATTTCGGAGTCTTGCAGTTGGAAGAAACCATGTTCCTCCAGGGCCAGCTTAGCTGCCTCCAGCCGAAATGTGTTCAACGCCATGCAAGCCTGTGGTTGTAGTCAGGTTCAAGAGCCACGTTTGGTGATGAGACTGAAACAAAGCCGCCTTCGGTACCCCGCAGGTAAAGTCGTTTCTCCGTTTGGCTTCTTCGTTCTTAAAATGGTCAAATACGGTAAGTTATTGGGCTTCTATGCCGTTTTTGATCGGAGGTGAAGCTAACCTAATGCTAGCTCCTTCCATACACTTACTGGCAGGGTTCCACTTCGCTCGACCCCTCTTTTGGACCTTGTGCAGGGATAAATACTCACATACAATTCTCCGAACCGCAGGGGTAAATGCTCTTGTACGTCTCCAATACTGTGCAGGGATAAATGCTCATGTACCATTCATCACACCTTTCCTACAGGGTTATACAGTCTTGTGCCTCGGGCTGGCCTATACCCCCATACCTCCATGCGCTACCAATTAATAGCCACTTCGACGAAAGGGCCGCTCAGCTACTTTTATGTGATAAAATTGATAGTTATTGACATCGAGATGCGCATACGAAACATCATGTAGTGAGATGTATGTGCTTGCTCAGATAGAGATTGGTCAGTCATTCGGTCTTTGTGAGTATTGATATCCTTGTCAGCATGATGATGTCCTAAACTTCTGAATATACCAAAGGTGAATACGGGATATAGGTGCATGCGACTACATGGAGGTCCATGCCTCTATGACCTTTATCAGATTGAAGGACTAGAATCAGTCCATCTGGATCTGCCATAAGCAAAGTGGGAGAAACGTCGTCATGCAAGCTTTTTACAGCTCAGCGAATCTCTTCCCGGGACAGCATGCAACGGCTTGATCAGCACCCCTGACTATATGAGGCTAATGTGGATGGTGGTCCTGTCATTCGACTTCATGAGCCGTAGGAAGGCCATGAACACATAATGTCGTTATGCAAGCCATTGGGGTTTGCAGCTCGGGAGTCAATCCGTTCGCGGATCGAAGATGAAGACTACGCCATTTTGAACAAGCTACAGGAGGACGCGAGCGGGTATAAGTCTCCCATTTCTGCTCTCGGGAAGCCCTGAGCTATAGAGTCTGTTCACTTTCTCAGACTTTCACTAGATATTGTCCAAATTTGCATTGACTCCCAGAAGATCAAGCATCCCCTGCCAACACGCAACCAGTAAGTGTTACTCACCTCCAGTCATCTCACCAGGCCATCACTAACAAAGAAACAAGACAGTCGTCTTGTCCTTTTACCGATGCGCCATTTGTCAAACATCATGCCAGACGCAAACGAAAACCAGAAGACGGAGAATCAGAATGCAGAGAGTCAGACGGGGAAGCAAGTGAATGGCGATGAGAAGCCTGAAGAAAACCAAGACAGGGGCGAAGACCATCTAGTCAACGTAGATGAAGTTATCGACGAAAATTCTGGCCACACAGGGAGCTTGTAACATCGTTTGGTCAATGGGAAGTCGGCCATCAGACACCGCATTCCATATTCAAACAGCTAGTTACATCCAATCAAATTCACAAGGACGTCTCCATAGGAGCTTCGCGGCAGAACGTTTTTCCATTGCGAACTACAATACTGACAATCGTCATTGCCTCATTTCTGCCTTGCCTTCTGATCTTGAAGTTTAAAATCTCTTGGACGCCCGTCGCCAAAGCCCTCGAGACCTTCCTTTATTCATTCACTCCAAAAACAGCTCGGAACTATGTTAGATCCCATCACTCCATCAAAGGAACTTCTTGAATCTCTCCAAAAGATTGCGTCCTTCGATATCAGCGCAGACGCGATTCAAGATGTTGAAATCGAGGACCCAAAGAAACGTCCTTGGAACCAGTTGCGCCGAGTGACATGGCCAGCCGAATTTGATGACTATGTCCAAAAGGCCACTGAAAAAGCTATGGATGAAGCAGTAAGGTCCTATTCCTTCCCTATCTAGGCGTTGCTGACTTAGAAAGAAATCGCAGGTCATGAGAATAAGCCCAAAATGCAAGGGGTGGACTTCAAACACATATCTACTAGACAAAGGAGGTTTAATGTCACCAAGCATGCCCACAGTCATCATTCCGCTCATAAAACCCTCAGATGACCCTGCAACGATTAGGTTCAAAGATGGGGCGGGACCTGTGATTTGGGAGACTAAATTGTATCTAGTCCAGAAAGCAAACGGATTCTTGTTGCAAAGTGGGAAGATTTTCTATATTGCAGGAGCTTGCACAGAATGAGACTAAGGATTGAAGCCCTCACTGTCTTGTACGAATGCCTTTTCGTGACCAGCGAGGTTGAGGAGAGCCTCATCAATGTTGACTAGCGAGGCCCAATCAAAATCAGCATAGTCTGGCATGAATGACTCGTCGAAGCCGCCATAACACATGCTCGAGGTGGAAGCCGAATTTACCTCACCATCGTGCCCCGCTTGTAACCCTCCCGACTGATGAATATTGCCGCTGCGAGACTCGCCTAAGGCCATGTGCCGAATATTCCATCGATCCCCTAACGCCAGTCCGTCAACATCAGAACGATAAGCTTCTGGGAGAGATGTGCGGACATCTACGGGGAGTGCTTCTCCACTACGAATGGGCCCTATAGTTTCCGTTTGATGTGAGAGGATCGGGGGTAAGATGTAGTTGGCGGACACATCGGCTGGTAACGATGCGGAATCAGGCGCTCGCGTCGTTGTACTAGCCACGTGCCCGTTCCTTTTGCGTTTTTTGGAGCTGGAGGTCATATTCGTATGTGAATCTTCTTGCCTAACGATGAGCCAACATCTCTCATTACTCTTCCAGGCCAAAGGAGGAGAAACGTTAGGTCTGCTAAGTCGCTCTAGTGGGATCAAGTTAAGTGGCCCCATGCCAGCATTTGGATCACAGCTTGCAAGGCTCGGTAGCCCCAACTCTTCACACAAAGATTTGTAACTAGCAAGGAATGAGATTCTGTATTTTTAGGGAGTATCGCGACTTACTCTCTTCCCAGCAAGCAATAGAGGCTTGTGGCGGGATTAAAAAGATATATGTTCTCTGGGACATGGATATCATCGCTAAGTATGCCCTCGCAAACTTCCTTCGTGATCTCGTGGCCGTCGGCCTTGAAATAACCAGCTGCGCTCCATCGAAAGTTGACCACTACTTGGATTAGATAGGTATTGGTCTGGAAAGGGCAACTCACCACTATAGGCACAGTTTACAAGAAGTCCCCAAGGACCAATCCGCTTGGCTACGGCCTCCACCAAGCTGTTGATCCAATAAGCTGACTTCTGCGGGCGGTGTCCGACAGCTGAAAGTAGGTTGTCATCCTCATTTTTTTGTTCGTTGTAGTGCAGGATCCGGAGGCATCGAAGTAAATGTTCCCAAATCCAATCCTCAATCTTGGCCCAGTTTCGATGCTTGTTCTTCATTTCAGAGATTGCTAGAATTGCATCTTCCACGCTTCTCTCGCCCTCTGTCAATCTGCCTGGAATAATCATCTCAGGCCCTGCATGGTTTTTGCACTGAACAAACTGGGCCCGGCCGGTTTTAAACTTCTGGGCTGCAAAGGATGCCGTGCTCTCATCCCGGCGGTCGTCGACGACCCTGTCAGGACAGGACTGAGCCTCTGAATCTGGATTCGTGCACTCGCCGTATTCCGCTGGCAGAGAGGACTTTCTTGCTTGACATGAAAGGGTTGACTCCACGTCAGGGCTTCCGCAATCATAGCTGCTGAAGATCTTAGCTCTACTTTCGTTGTAACGTCATACAGACTTACCCTCCATCAAGCCATTTGCCAGGCTCACACTGGGCATTGTAGAATCTTCGAATGATATCTGTAGCCTTTGGAGCCTTATTACAGCACGGCTGGCCCCATGACTTGCACAGTTTAACGTCCTCGTCTGGTAGCTGTGGTAGGCTTAGAGGGCTGACATGAATCTTCACGGCTACCCAATGATGCCTTGTCGATTGAACAAAGTATACAAAGGCCTCTGGCGTCTCAAGCTCGACAGTACGCACTTGTTTGTCGGTGATCAAGATCTGTTGTGCAGCCATGAAGGGTTTCCTCGCGGAGCAGTCTCTTCTGCTCGTCAGATATCGTGAAGTAGAGAACGGATTGCAAAACCCTGTGGACTGAGATTCCCTGAAACTCACTTTCATACACGATGAGTGACCTGGTCGCCCTAATGCAACCCGTGTTGAAAGTCAGTTCCAACCACGCTAATGCAATCGCCCCAGGTTACTGAGAATGGATATAAGACAGGGGCTGTCCACAGACCCTTGTCAACCGACTTAAAAATCGGTTGACAAGGGTCAACTCAATGGCTGCATAATGTAACTCCGTCTATTGCCAGCAAACAAATCGCCGACCACCTCCCGCCCTGCGTCAAAACCGGGCCCACCCACACTAGGTAATCCTGGGGTGTGGCCCGCAGCTGGACCTGGGAGGGTCAGCAAGTCCCGAGTCACAAGTCACTCCATTGAGGATGGCACGGGGTTGCTACAAATCTTGCTCACCAAGTCAAACTGAAATACAGCTCTTGGAATTCTACAACTTGATATAAGCTGTGATGTCCTTCTGCGAGACCGCCTTCAGTGGCTGCCTTATCTGCCATGTCACCCTACTCACCGAGTTTTCCTTCCAAAGTACACTTTCACAATCATGGAAGATTTGCTACGTGGTCCTGGCCCTGCATTCGCCTTTGTCCCTACCACCGGGCTGGCGAGTGTCGGATGCCTTGCATGGCTCGCCTACCATCCACCCCTCCAGTCACTCAGAGCTCGCTGGGAGCACATCCTTCTCTTCCTCATTGGCTGCGTTAGTGTCTTCGCTTTCCTCCTGGTTGGATGCGTATTATTCGTATGGGCGCGCCAGGGCGACCCAGTATGGGTCAGGCGACTCTGGAAGTGGGATGTCTTAGGCATCATTCTTATCGATGTAGGTAATCTGATCCTCTTCTCGAAGCAAGACTGACAATCCCAGTCCTTATATGTCATACGTGCGCCATTGAGTGAACAGTTCAAGAAGCACGTCCCCGCTACAGCCAACCTTAAGAAGCTTACAGATAGGCTCTGGTTTGCGCTATGCTTCACTTTGTTCGTGTTACTCTTTCTGATTCTGTCCCTTGTTTCCGGTGACTGGACGCAGCTCGTTGCGGTGTGCTCTCACTGCGTTGGGACGGCAGTCTGGTGTTGGAGCCTCGGACGAGGGAGCTTTGCTCTCGCTCAACTCATGGGCACTGTCTTGTTGCGACTTGAACACAATTTCTGGTTCCTCCTTGTACGTTGTTCCAAGCGCCATGAAATACAGCCGACTCACTAGAACTACAGCTTTTCTTCTGTTCTTTGGTGATCGTAGTCGCGATTGAACAGTGGGAGTCTGCTCATGATGGATCCCTACAGGAGGTGGGCACGTCCTACAAAGTTGTCATGATAGGTGGGCGCTGTGTTGGCAAGTCAATCGCCATCCAACACGCGAAGGACCCGAATTTCATCGCGGTAAGTGTTCAATCCTAGATCTTCCGGGAAGGCACACCCGATTAATTTGCTATGCTATTCAGTATAATTCAAGCTCCAGCTATAGTCCTACGATAGAGTCAACACACTGGGTTGCATGCAATAGCGATTTGCTGCATGTTACGGACACTGGAGATTGCGAAGAAGATAACGTGTCCCTGAGTGGATTCGACGGCGGTATTGTCGTCATCGACGTCCGGCAGAGATCATCATTGACGCATATTATCAAATGGGCAGCAAATCGCAGACTAGACTCGAAGCCAGTACTCTTACTTGCAATGGGGAAGCGGACAGTGTCGGGTAGTGAAGTGACAAAGCGAGAGGTGGCAAACTTTGCTCGTAAACAGAAGTGGAAATACATGGAGGAAAAGAAGGACGGCAAAGCACCATTCGACTGTTTAGCTAGGATGATACGGGATTCGCGGAGGTTCGAGATCTAGGACCTAGCTTATCTGCGGTTTTCTCATTGTTTTAATTCCGTTCATTGTTCCATGCCATACACTCGTCATTATTGATGAGGTTGGAGCAGATCGTCCAACATAATCATGAAATTGAATTGGTCACTACTGTTTTGGACACTCGATAGCCATATTAGTAGAACGGCTCGATGTTGGATGGAACGCGGGTAAGTGTTTTTCACACCTAGAATACAGTATAGTAACTGACCCTAAACAGTTACCAGATAGCAATTTCCAATTGCTGCGCCTTATTATGTTGGGGCAAAAAGAGTAGCTTCATCTATCAGACAATTCGGCCCATGAAACCAAACGATAAGGAGAGCCAGGAACGTTACGATGCCAGACCCATTCCCGACCCGAACGACCATGAGAATGCGAAGGCGCTAGAGCAAGCACGTATTCTGGCCGAAGGCACATATGTCAAGGTTCTTTCCCGAGTTTCCGACCCCAATATTTTGCCTTACCTTCATTCCATCCTCGTATTCCATCGCTACCTGGCTTTTTACCCCTTGGCTATGAGTCTCCTCGAGGCGACGTTCCCTTGGAAACTGGTCTCAATACTTCTGAACTCGATCCTCCTTTCGTACCGTGGGTATGAAAGGATCCAGAGCAGTGAGTTCCCGCGGCCAGTCAAGCAGTTGCCACGGCCACTCCCGGAAGACTTCGCCCTCCGGGGTCTACTTTGGGCCGAGAATTACTTCCCGTCGGATTGGTTCTCTAACGATAACATCGACGACGATGAAAAGCACTTTGAAGTCGCCTCGATGACGGATGAGCGGAAAGAAAGAATTCTTTGGCTAGGTGTTTCTATTGCGCGACATAATAAATGGCTCCTCTACGACGAAGAATTCCACCGATTCTCGGTTCCTTCTCAATTTGAACAAGATGTCGATATCAACATGAGCGTTGACCCCGACGTGCCCAACGTTTCAGACCCACCACGAGTTTCTACACCTGCCTTGACTTCTGCTGGCGACGAGGCCATTCGCCTGATGTATGCCGACGAGGATATGCCGGATATCGATGATCTTATCACGCAGACCTTCGTGGCGTTCGCCGCACCGAGTGAGATTACTCTTGAAGGCCCGACTAGCCCGACCCTTCTTGCCGATTGGCCAGTGGCATGAGGAGTAGCAGCAACCACAATTGAGCCCCTTCTCAGTTCCACACAGTGTCGCCTTGAATCTGACAGGTACCGGATCACGTAGCGGCCGGGTTGCGGGTGCAATCACTGTCCCGTGTGGGTCGCAGTCACTAGCGCCGATTCTCAACCTCCGTTGCGGTAAAAAATTCTCTAGGGCTACTACCCTCAATCGACACGATTGCTCCGGCAAACATACATGCAAGCATTGCGGTAAATCGTTCGCTGGGGCTACTAACCTCAATCGACACAATTGCTCCGGCAAATATAAATGCGAGCATTGCGAAAAGGTGTTGAGCTCGTCTCTTACCTTGCAAAGACACGTTTGCCCCAACAGAAAAATGAATACACTATCAGACAAGGATAAAGAAAAGCGGAGTGAAGTTCGGGATACATCAAACGTAAGGATATTTCAGCAACTGAAGTGATTCAAACCGACCATAATATAGCACTGTTTCTAGAATCTTGATGTATAAGCATGAACATTGATTGCGCAAATATGGCGCAGCATGTCATAGAGATAGGGGTGTCTTTCATGACATGAATATATAGTTATGGCTAAAACACGCCCACGGAGACGTCGGGAATGCGTGGGATCTAATGAATTCCAGGTGCTCGCTTCTCGCGCCACACCATAATCTATAAATCGATTTTTATACAGCTCTCAAGCAACTTCGCTATGCTTCTTCGTCTGCGCATGCACATGCAAGCAACTGTGTGCGTAGTACCACTCTGTCTGAGATAAAGCCATTCATGTGCGCCCAGCGCTTTCATTGGAGTAAACGTGCGTGCACTCAGGCAGCCTGCTGGCGCCATCGCAGCGAACAATCGGAAGCAAACATGGCTTTGCCCAACCGAACTGGATCATGGCGCATGGAGGCTGCATACGACTACGTTGTACGGGGCCAGCTGTGGTTTGCCCTAACCGAGTACGACCGATCGACAAGGATGCGATTGGTAACGTCGAAACCCGATTGCGGTCCCGAGGAGCTCAAATAGGGGCCCTCCTCCACAGCCTTAGCCTGCACTCCAGCCAACTTTCAATTGACTATCTCCCCACAGTTCCGATGTCTGGAGATAGCCTTATCCCCGAAAGTCAAAGCGGCTGGCAGCCGCATATCCACAATGAGGTTTTCGGCCCTTATTTCGTCGTGCCCTACGACTACTACTCCCATGAACTCGGGTTTGGAGGGTCTGGTATATTGACAGTAAGGCCTGAGACCTGCGCTTGTAACACCATGTCCTGACGCCAATCTGACAGCCTGACCAATTCACCAACGCCAATCAACCAGTACTCGCACAGGAGTATGCTGGTGACTACGGCTTTACGGTTCACCAAGGCCTCGGTTGGGACTGTGCCGCCCAGTTCAGCCAATATGACCAGCTGGCACAACCACTCGCCCAACCACAAACAGAGGTTTATCTGGGAAACCTGACTACTGCCAATGATGGCCTGCCGCCAAAGGTCATGACTGGTTCGGATACCTCACCTGGCCATGTTAATGTTTCGGTCGTGAAGAATGGGAAGGAAAGGGCTCGCCTTTCCGCCGCTGAGTGCCGTCAAAAGGCTAAGATGGTAGAGGAGATTTTGGTAGCCAGAGATGCTGAACTGCGCAGTGAAAAGGAGAGATTGGAGGCTATCAAACTAGGCTTAGAGGATGAGAAGCTATCACTGACACTGGAAGTTTTGCGCCACAGTAGATGTGGTGACGGCAATATCCAGAATTACGTTCAATCGAGAGCTGGCGAAGTCGCTGGTACTGCGGTAAAGGCGAATGCAGACTGTTGATAATTGGTAGTCTCATAGGCTCTTTTGTGGGCGTACAATGTAGTGCTGAGTCTGGCGAGGAGATGGCACATGACAGAACATGTAGTCGGAATAGCCACTCATTTGGATGTTATGTAACCCAGGTAGACAGGCCTCCTCTCGGTGCAGTAGCTATCGCGAACTCACGGCTCATTTGCGGCGCATCATGAGTAATCACAGGCCTGGAGACGTGCTGCATGTATTTAATGCTACTGTACCGCCCGCTTCGTCTCGCTCATTTCCACCATCTTTCATCAGCGCCAGCCGCATAGTCCACTGTCTACCAATGTCAATATGAGCTCCAACACCAATAAACCAGTATTCGATCAAGCTGCATGGGATGCCGACCCCGCGGCGTACGAAGGGCAGCTGTCGAAAGATGGTTTGCTGAGAAATGTCCAACAGAAACTTGTGGCCAAAGGGCTTTCGAACCACATCCTTCCCCATGGCAACGAGATAAAGTCTACTTCCATCTGTGTTTCTATACCGAAGGATAGTGCGGATGCAGTCTGTAGGTGTGTTGATTATCGCAGTCAAGTCCACTCGCTAATGTGCAAAGGTTCATTTCTTAGCAAAAAAGATGCGAAGCTACTGAAGACACATGAGGGAAGAGATTGTGAGGGAAGAGATTGTTATAGAGTGTATTTTCCTAAAAATATGCCATTCGCGGACGAATTAGCTCGTTTGATTGGGCCGGAGAGGGTGCACTAAAACATCAGGAATGGATTGGCTTATATTTGGTTCGAGTCCGTGTTCAAGATCTAGATAGCACACCGCGTATCCACGTAGTCGTTGTTCTTGGTGCAAGCAGCGCGGCAAAGTATAACGAGAAATTGAATGCGCCTAATGATCGTCAGACGCTACGCATGGTTTGGAGGGTGGAGATTCGATGCTGCATTCTGACAGGGGTTTGGTGGGGATCGACAGAGAGATCGACAAGATAAAGTGACCGGACTAAGCCGACCTAGACCCAGCGCGTCGCGCCGCGGTCCTCGCGTGTCAGAACTCGGTTGCGGGGTACTCAGCAGGTACGCAACAAAGGGAGAACTACCACCAGGGCAGGGTACTACCTCACCACGGCCCAGCACCCGGCCATTGCCTTGACTTGTGTTCGTGTCCCGACACATGATGTACTGGACCGTGCGAGGTCAGCTGGAGCCACACATCTATTCGGGGCTGGAACGCTTTAGGCTGGTGCGTCACTGCAGTGCGCGCTTGTACCATCACAGCGCACCTTTGCGACGGCGACGGACACCATGGGATTGGAGCAGGCTGCATGGGCAGTCCTGGACGATGGTAGGCGGCTGGCGGTACTGCCGTGCTTCTGGCCGGAGCGATTGCCTCGCTAGCTCTCATGCATCCACCCATCATATTGGCGGCTTCCTGCGTTCGTTCTCGGAATGCTACATTTCTGTCGAGGAAATCACTCCCACGACACGAGCATGTCAGTCTATGAGAGTAGTGCCGGCACATGCGTGGTCATCATGTTACACCCGGAGTTTTGCGTTTGTCCGCCATAACCAGATACTTCTAAGTACAAGAGGATACTGCTATCAACTGGAGCAGAAGTGGCAGGACCAAGTGATCAAAGGCCCTTGGCAACTCCCCCATCCAAATGATCGTCTATATGAGTTGGAATTCCTGTCACCCAGCTCTTATCCGTCTGAGCAGGTTATTCCGCTGAATACGGTCCATATCTGAAGCTATTTGCATAGCATGTCGTGCCTACCGCTGCCTTGCCACAAACAGCCACCGTCTTCCTGCTTATACTCCATCTGATTCGCCCTTTCATCCCGTGGCCTCCTTCCATCGTACCATCACTGATCGTGTCACTGCACGCTGAATACCCGTATGGATGCCAACGCGCGGAGGCAGACTGGGCCGCCCGTCAATGCCCCTTCTCAAAACCCGGTTCCAGATCCCAATGCGCAACGCAGGTCGTATGGTACTGGCGCCAGCAGATATTGGCCTGTACCAATGGACACGTTCGTACCAACGGGTCGAGGTATGGTAGGGGTGGCTGCCTACCGTGGTAACTACCCGCAGGCGACTGCTGCCTTCTCACTCGCGATACCACGCAGCACAATGTCGTACCAGTCCGAGTACGAGCAGGTGACACCGCAAGCACACAATTTTCGCGCCCGCTATCCCTCTTCGATGTACAACGTTTCGCAACTGCGCATGCAGCACGCCGTTCACAATGTGAGTCCGCTGCCACGGCCATATGCAGCTCCACGAACAATGCCGGCCGACGTGACCGCCTCTTCTCTCCTGAGCGAACCAGCCAACACAGGTACGGCACATGTCCTCCCGGCTCAAGCTGTTTCATCAGGCGCCTCGAAAGTCGACCCACCAGGCCCGGCCGATGGGGACGCAGCGTTTGATGGCGAACATAGCGCTGCATCAACGAGCAAAATGACACAGGCAAGTGAGGCGCCGAAGGAGCAGGAACATTCAATCTCTACGGAAGTGGCCGAGGCATATGAGCAGTATCAGGAAACCATCAAAGCGATTTTCACTAACATCGGCAACGGCGTCCTGGTTTCGGCTAGCAAATCGTTATTGAAAGTTTCCGACTGGTTGCTCTCGAAAGTCAAGGAATTGGGTATGTATGAGGGATGTCTCCATGCTAGCGGCACTCCTGCTGATAATAGGCTGTCCAGGTCTGACTACTGATAATCCACAACTATACCATGACCGTATGAAGCTTTGGCATGATTTCAACCACGCATGGCTAGCTTTACTGCAGAAGCAGAAAGACTTGGCTGTCTCAGGCACGGCACCTCAGAGAGGCCAGACACTCATGAGCAAAGAGACTCTCAAGAAAATGGGCAGTGAGATTGTACGGCTTTGTGACGGAATCGAAGAATACGGCCTTGTCGACTACGAGTATGGTGTGTGGGAAGAACGCATTATTGGCAGTATGTTTGCAGGTGGAGCTCACCCCACGACTTGTGAGTCTTGGCTGATTTGGAAGTAGTTCTTACGGAATGTCTCGAGTTCTACGAAAATACGGACGAGTCCGGAGACACATCCCTCGCGAACCCTTCCGCCTCGAGGTAGTATCGTTCTGCGTAGTGGCTCCGAGTGGCATGCTGACCCCTGAATCTGATGGGACACGGAGACTTGGGCAAAGAGTGAATGCCATTGTCATCTGACTCGGAAGACTCCTATTTTCACCTCACAGCCCGGCCTAGGCCATCTACGCGAGGTGTCGGATACACTTGGAGAAGGAAGTGCATACACATCAAGACTCAGATGCAAGATGTGCCGCGGAAATGTAAATACCAATAGCATCCTCGCAGCAGAAACATGTCCCGCGGTTGTTCATGCACTAGCTATCTAGTCGCTTTTTCACTTTCCATGAGAACCCCTATTGGTTACATTCCTCGATGCAGTGCTGCCGTCGATATCATGATATGATGGAGGCTTCGTATGTTGTCAACCCCTCACGGTAACGCACATCGCCGAGTTGGCGTGGCAGGTTTTTGGACGCCAACAGGCCTTGTCCCTGCAATAAGACGTGAAATGTCTCCGTGGGGCGTGGGCTGCATGTGGCAGAAGCTTTGGGGATATCGATGAACGATCGTCCGTTGAGTATTCTATGGGGGATTTGGGTGTTGTTGGGGAAGCTACCGTCTTATGCAAAAGTCTCAATATATAGATAGAAACGAATCCATCTGCTGGTTGATCTCTGTTGAAGTCAGAAATCACAAATTCGTTGGACAAGACGTTGATAATTCGGCCATAGAAAACATGGCACTGCCACCTTACTTATATTGGCCCCTGGCCATCTCCGGGTGGCTCTCCGTCCTGGCGGCGGTCACCGTGACCTTGCCGTACCTCCTAGGCGTCAGGCATCTCACGAATGGATGGCTCCTGACGGCTGAGATGGCGCTGTTTGCCTTTTCCTTCTTCCGCTACTGGCGGCTTTGGGTGCACGGCTGGTCCTACTGCTACCTGTACAAGCCTTCCCCGATCCCCGATTCGCCCTCCTACACGGCGGACAAAGACATCACCGTGATTGTGCCCACTGTCGAGCCCGGAAACTCCACGTTCGGCCGCTGTCTGGACTCAATCTGTGTCAACGGGCCGTTCCGCATTCTCGTTATCACCGTGGGCGCCGCGATGCACCAAATGGCCGAGGAAGCACTGGTCCCTATCCGCCGCGCCCACCCTTCCGCCAACATCGAGGTGCACCACACCATGGCAGCCAACAAGCGGTTGCAGATCGACTCCGTCGTCGACACGGTGTACACGCCCATCACATTCCTGGTCGACAGCACGGCGATCCTGCCCCCGTCGGGCCACTTCTTCCGCTGGGGCCTGGCCCCCTTCGAAGACCCAGACGTGGCGCTTGTCGGCACGCGCAAGCGCGTCGAGCGCACCTCCCAGCCAACCCTGTGGGCTCAGTACTGGAACTTTCTAGGCGCCATCTACCTAGAACGGCACAACTTCGAGGTCGCGGCTTCCAACGCTCTCGATGGCGGCGCCTTCGTCATTAGCGGCCGCACCTGCGGCGTCCGCACTGCCATCCTCCGGGATGAAGACTTCCGCCGCGGCTACGGCGACGAGTATATCCGATTCTGGTTCGGCTTGTTTCCTGCGATCGGCCCTATCGTCACGGACGATGACAATTACATACATCGCTTTTGCGTCGAAAAGGGCTACGACGTCAAATTTCAGTCCGATGTGGGAACGGAATCGGCCGACTGTGTCGTCGTCATCGCTAAGCTCGGCGAGTATCCCCGCTTCCTGCAACAATGCATACGATGGGCGCGCACGAGCTTCCGCTCCAATCCACGCTCACTGCTGAGCGCACGCGCATGGTGGCGACACCCGTGGAGTATGTACGGGGTGCAGCTGGCGACTATCACCAACTTCGCGGTGCTTTGCGACGGTCTACAGATCTACCTCTATCTGCAAACGGCATGGTGGGCAGACGGACAGGGGCAGGGGCAGTGGGGGCTGGTCTGTCTGGTAACCTGGATGCTGCTCACCAAGCTGGTCAAGCTGATCCCCTGGCTCTGGCGCTATCCGGCCGACATCGTCTTCCTCCCGGCCTACCTCGGCTTCGCATATTACCACTCATGGATCAAGCTGCACGCCTTGCTCACATTTTGGAACCTGGAGTGGGCGGGGAGGGACCTTGAGAAGATCAACGATATGGCTCTTAAGTGAACGTGGTTCTTTAGTTATGCTTACAGAGGGGTCTTTTCCTTCTGTTCCCCGTGTTCCTTGCGCTCAAGGATTCGGATGATGAGGTCTCTATGCTGTTGCTGCATGGCATGGCGCATCTTGAGACCGGGTTGCGTCGAAGGATTGCATCTAAGTGATGAATGGAGATCGGATAAGCAAAGACGGCTCAACATCTGTCTCGTCTATCAGTTCTCGTCCGTCCCTATGGCGTACGAGAACATATGTCAATACCGGGAGCTGGTTACGTAACCTGCCTTTGCGAGGAACACGGCGAGAGCACACTAAGGAGCGGAAAACATGTCTTGGGATTTTCGTGTGCTAGAGCTATCTAGCTACATCTTCGATTTCTCATGCTAAACCTATATGAACTACACGCAATTTCGCAGTCTTGGTATGTACGTAACCCAAAATGCGACCAATCATCACCGAGGCGAAAAGCATAAGATTTTGCACAATCCAGCGACAACAATTATCAATAAAAGATCCTCTTATAGTGTTGAACACTCGACACTCAGCATCCAGATCGTGACAGTGGAAAGTCCGTGAACACTGTAAGGGCAAATTTCCCGTAGAAGTATCCGATTGCAAACTGCTATAGCATGCTTAGTTTTGAAGCCACTTCACGAGGTATCTTGAACATATGCCCAATTACGGAAAAGGAAGAAGTCACTTCACATTCTCCTTGTAGTATCTCTTGCTATTTGTGGTGGTCCCCTTGCCCCAATCAAAAAGCAAAACACGATGACTCGCCCATGGCATACCTACTTATAGCCATCCTTCGTCCAGAAATCCCAAATATTCCTTCATTCCTCTTCATCCATTCTCGCTCTCTTCTCTGCATTATAGTCAACAGTCAGAATCCTGTGTGTCAACTCCGAGAACCCTGCTGGGAACAACTTCACGGCCGCGATGCGTGATCAACAAGCACGGGGGAAGGACTCCTACGGTGATCCAGAAAAAGACAAAGGACCCGGCAGCGAGTCATTTATATCTCAAAAGCAACATGATGCCGCTCGAATATTAAATAGTCCAGAGAGTCTCATGAACGAAACACTACGCACCGGCGATGTAAGTCTCAAGCAGCCCTCATTCCGCATGCTGGGCAGCAACTAACACAAAAGCAAACTTGGCGTGCAGAGTGTACCAGCTGTACGCTGGGAATATCAGAAAATCCTTTGCGGCATTCCGCAGGAACCTGTACAATCTACTTCTGCGAACTCATCGAAGAAGTCCAACCGCTCGCACAAGAAGTACTAGTCATTCGCCCAAGATCTGAACGATCCTCTTCCCTAAAATATCTGCATCAGGCACACAGAGGGGTTTGGTGCCGTGATATAACTGGGTCCTCCTGTGATTCGAACTGTGGCGGAAAGAGGTGCGGGGTGGGATAATGGGGAGCGAAAAGGGTAGGTGGTAGAAATGCTCGTTACAGTGTGATATAGACTTCATTATGATCCGAATGTTGAAATCAGATTGGCTATTAGGGTGCGATAATGCTAAAGTAATTTATATGGGGTACTATGTATCAGTCGTTGACATTTCGTTTATGCGAGTACCGATAGTCGACTGAAGATTTCGGCGACTCTTCATGGTCTCGGGATGCTCTCGGCCCAGCACCTTCTCCCTCAGCGCTAGTGTCTGCCGATGCATCTCCTCCGCCTCCGAGTGCTTCCCCTGGCTCTCGAGCACGAGTGCCAGGTTGTTTATGCTAGCGAGTGTGGAGGGATGCTCGCGGCCCAGCACCTTCTCCCTCAGCGCCAGTGTCTGCCGATGCATCTCCTCCGCCTCCACGTACTTCCCCTGCTGCCGAAGTGATCCTGCCAGGTTGTTCATGCTGCCGAGTGTGGAGGGATGCTCGCGGCCCACTACCGTCTCCTTCAGCGCTAGTGTCTGCCGATGTATCTCCTCCGCCTCCGAGTGCTTCCCCTGGCTCTCGAGCACGAGTGCCAGGTTATTCATGCTAGCGAGTGTGGAGGGATGCTCGCGGCCCAGCACCTTCTCCCTCAGCGCCAGTGTCTGCCGATGCATCTCCTCCGCCTCCACGTACTTCCCCCGCTGCCGAAGTAATTCTGCCAGGTTGTTTATGCTGTCGAGTGTGGAGGGATGCTCTCGACCCAGTACCTTCTCCTTCAGTTCTAGCGTCTGCCTCTGTATCTGTTCCGCCTCATTGTACTTCCCCTGTTGACGGAGTACTTCTGCCAGGTTGTTCATGCTTTCGAGTGTGCGAGGATGCCCCTCTCCCAAGATACTTTTGTAACCCTCGAGTGCTTGTCTCTGCTTCAGTGCCGCCTCCTTGTGATTCCCTTGATTGTTAAGCACTAGTGCAAGAGCGTTTATGCTGTCGAGTGTGCCGGGATGCTCGCGGCCTAGCACCTTCTCTTTCAGCACCAGTGTCTGCCGATGCATCTGCTCCGCCTCCGCGTACTTCCCCTGCTCCCAAAGTGATCCTGCCAGGTTGTTTATGCTGCCGAGTGTGTCGGGATGCTCGCGGCCCAGCACCGTCTCCCTCAGCACCAGTGTCTGCCGATGCATCTCCTCCGCCTCCACGTACTTCCCCTGCTGCCGAAGTGATCCTGCCAGGTTGTTCATGCTGCCGAGTGTGTCGGGATGCTCGCGGCCCAGCACCGTCTCCCTCAGCACCAGTGTCTGCCGATATATCTGCTCCGCCTCCGAGTACTTCCCCTGTCTATCGAGAACGTTGGCTAGGTTATTCATGCTGTCGAGTGTGGAGGGATGCTCTCGGCCCAGTACCTTCTCTTTTAGCTCCAGTGTCTGCCGATGCATCTGCTCCGCCTCCGAGTACTTCCCCTGTTTGCCGAGTACGTTTGCCAGGTCGTTTATGTTGTTAAGTGTGGAGGGATGCTCTCGGCCCAGCACCTTCTCTTTCAGCTCCAGTGTCTGCCGATATATCTGCTCCGCCTCCGAGTACTTCCCCTGTCTGTCGAGTACGAGTGCTAGGTCGTGTATGTTGTTGAGTGTGGAGGGATGCTCTCGGCCCAGTACCTTCTCCCTCGGCTCCAGTGTCTGCCGATGCATCTCCTCCGCCTCCGAGTACTTCCCCTGTCTGCCGAGAACGTTGGCTAGGTTATTCATGCTGTCGAGTGTGGAGGGATGCTCTCGGCCCAGCAGCTTCTTCGGCATCTCCAATGCTGACCTATATAATCTTTCCGCCTCGCTATACTTCCCCAGTATGGAATGACACTCTGCAGCATTAAACAGGAGTCTCCATTGCACGTATTGATCGGCACACTCATATTGTAATTCCAATGCTGTTTGTGTATGTGGAAGATACCCTAACCAAACGTTCCTGTTCTCGTGTTTTGGGAAGGGAAAAGCCGAAGCGAGCGATTTGAGCGATGTTGTTACCCGGTCTCTTTGTAGGCCTTGTGATTTGATCCAATTCCGTATGGCGAGTCGCACGAGCCGGTGGATGTCGAACGAGCCCGACGCTTCTCGCTCGAGAATAAAAGCGTATCCTTTGAGCACTCCAATGGCTTCGTCTTTTCCCATCTCGTCGTCCCCGGGAAGTAGTGACACTGGGATGTCTTTCTCGGCGAAGTAGCAAATGAGCTTCATAAATTCCGCAGCAAGCGGCCACTTCTCGGTTACATGGGCAAATGAGATGATCCAGGTCGCTGCAACCGGATTGGCGATCTCTGCATAGCGATGGCGGTCTCCGAAGTCCTCACTCAGTAGCTTTGTTTGCGTTTCATCCGAAGACAGGCAGTATCTCAGATACTTGGTCGTGGTGACCCCCGTTCGCATCATGTAGGCGGAAGCTTGTTTAATTGCCAAAGGCAGCAAGGTAAGGAAGTCAAGTAGCCGTTCTGTGCTGCTGATATCATCAATCTGGCTTTGTTTGAGTCCGTTGCAGAGCATCTGCTTGGCTTCGGCCATACTCATCTGGCCAACAGGGAAGGTATTAGTAGGCTGTACATCCAGCCGAGAGGCCACTTCGTGATTGCGCGTCGTAAAGAGAATGGAGCCCTGATAGCTAGATGGGAGACAATGGAGAAGAGGCGGCCCATCAGTATCACCGAAGACAAGCTCTGTATCGTCGGCATTGTCGACGATCAGAAGCCAGCGGCCGGCACTGGCATGGTTCAATGCAGATCTGACCAGTGCTGTGACGTCTGCCTTGTCTTCTTGGATCCCCGGTACGTCTAGAGCGTGGCCAATCTCGCGGTAGGCATTCTCCAAGGTCGCCCTGGTCACCGCCGGCACCCAGAAGACGGAGCACTCTGCATCGAGATCGCGGACTCGGAAAGCGGCCTCGAGCGCAATCTGGGTCTTGCCGATCCCCCCCAGGCCTTCGATCGCCGTCCACTGGCACCCATCTGGGTCAGACTTTGGGGGGATTCTCTCAAGGAGCTGCTGCAGTGTTGAGTCTCGCCCAACAAAAGCTTTGTTCCGGCCCAGTGGAACCAGGAAATGACGGCCCTGCGACCCTGCAGACAGTGAGCTAGATAACGCCAGGGCTTGAACGTGGCTTACCTTCATGCAACACCCCCTGGCGGCCCCGAGAGCGCTCCGTAATTTCCTTTCGAAGGCGTATGAATGCATTCTGTTCCCCCTCGCCATAGAGAAGCGGCATATAGACGTCGAAGATCCCGATCATGGAGTAGGCCCGATCCTCCTTGCGTTTCGTCTCACGGCTCCCTAGCCAGGACATCCGCTCATTCACCGTGAAGTCGGAGAGGGACGCTCCTTGAAGGGCGTCCGTAGAGATTCCCGTGATCTCATGAAGTAGCGTCTTCAGCGAGGTCTTGTCGCCGAGTCGCTGGCCCTCCACCGAGAAGAAGACCACAGACGTTGGAGCGACTAGCTCTTGAAGAGTCCAGCCTCGGGTGAGCCATCTGCTCTTCTTGAATGCCAACTTCCATGCTGCGCGGGGCGGTTCGTCAGGTTGCGCACGGTCATCTGTCGACACATCGCGCAGGTAGACATAGCAGGCGGCAGCGTTCTGGTACCAGCGAAACATGGAATTGATCGCCTCTTGCAACTCAGCACTGCTGGACTTGTCGATACAACAAGTGTCGACCCAGAAGTACTGCAAATTATCCGAGGAAGCTTGCTTGCTGCAGAACTCGAGCTTGCGGTAGCCGTCTTTGTGCCGACCTGTGCCTTCTTTCATGTCCTGGAACGTGACCTCCTGGTCATCGTCACCCCACGTATGCGAGAGGATGGCGTACGGCGGGATGGCGTCGACGAAATCCCTAGTCAGGCAAAAGCTGCCATCGGATTGGCACTGCAGAAGACGCATGGCGATTTCTGGAGTTCACATCCAACATGACAACTGGAGATGGCTGCCTAATGGTGGGAAAGGCGCAGCCCTGGACTGACGAGCGAATCTGGTAAGATCACTGCCAGCGAGAGGGGCAGTGCTCTGTCATATGGCCCGTGCTCGTCCACGCACCGCTGTGCAGCTTCTCTGCTTCTGCCTGCCAGACAGACCGATTCATAGCCAATGGGGGGAGGTGCGCAATACAACAGGCTTATGCGACAGGTCTCCAAGGCACCCAAAATGGCGGCTTGGACACCGCCAAGTGCAGCTCACCTCTATAAGCGACCCGTCGATCAGTCTACAGCCAGACAACCTTGCATGTTGTCCCTGGCCGCTCCACTGCTCGCTCCCTTTGACGCGTCGTAGGATCACAGCGCGACTGGAGGACAGTGACCTAGCGGCCTGCATGGTGATTCGTAGGGGTCGATCGTGTTACTCCGAGAGGTACCAACGCGCCAAATGTCTGCTGTACTACTGTTGTGCGAAAGACGACAGGCACTGTAGGAAACGCGCCGTAGACGCGCTAGTGGAGACCCATGGGTCCGATCGTAGATTGAGTTGACAGCCGGTGCGCTAAGATGAGCTTTTGTTGCGTCGCTATCTCGTTTCGGGGCTCTAAGCTACCATGTTACAGACAGTGCCGCCTATGTAGTGGTAACGGAATATACTCGTAAGCACATCAAATATATGCAAAAATAGGGCTGGAGTTAATAGTTATGGTCCTAAGGTCGTAGCCCGGGGTCCTGCAAGGTTTGGTGCTGAGAAATGGTCACGTGCAGGTTTACAGCTGAAATGGCTATCAGGTTGTCTGCCTGACGATACTCATTCTTGGCTTGCCTTAAGTCTTTATTGTCGTATCAAACTGGATGAGAATATCTCTTTCGACATTGCGTAATTCAATACGGAGTACGTCGTCAAAACAGAGTTTGGTCCGATCAAACGATCAAAGTAGTGGTAAGCATTGTTCACGTCTAGTCACTCTCACTATTTAGTAAATGGGGCTCCATGGTCTAGCGGGTTAGCCACTAAAAACCAGGCCTTGTTGCACTAAAAGGGAAGTGAACTAGAGGAAACCAAAGCTCCACAGGCACTATGACTTCGTTGTTCCTCTATTTCTTGCTGGGTGAAATCTGCCTTGTACGCCCCACCATACGGTTGTGCGTATTTGTAGTAGTCGTTATTATATAAGCGAGAATGACCTGCTCGAGATGACTTTCTCCCCTCCTTAGGTAGATAGTTATCTTTATCTCCAATACCTATAAGGACATACCGAACCGAGCTGTGTTGATGGTACGGGTGCATCCTTCCGATCCGGGGTTCACGGTAGTATTTTTATGTCGGTCGATTCGAGTTCTGAGTTCTTGGTAAGGTTTTGTAACGGCTACTTTCTGCGTGTTTCTTGTATGTAGAGGCACGCGGACTAAATATAAGGCAGCTTGATGAACTCCCCATCGATTCCGTACTAGTTGCTGTTGTGCCTATATATTTCAATAAAGTTGTGAGCCAACGGTTGCTATATAAACGATTAACGGAAAAACACATTAAGCACTCCAGCCGGTTCTGCCTCCTGATAATGTACTATTGTGACCACACTTAGGACGAGTCGGATCCAGGAGGTAGCTCCTGCCTCTCCTGGCTGCCAGGCACAGCGTCGCGACACTGCTGTCGGCATGTTAGCTGTACACTTGAGCATCCGCCATAACACAGGGTAAATCCGATGCGCATGGCCAGTAGGAGGCTGTGAGAGCTGCACACCTCATTGGTCTGCGGTGGGCGGCTTCAGCCTTATATCCCCCTCTTTATGGATTACACTTCATGCCCTCCCTTCCATCCTCGCCGACAGCGCAGGCCCACAAACCCTAACTTTCGCCCGCTTACCGCCTGGCGTCGTCCATTGCCCCGACAGCTTCACGTCCAGATGCACGCGAGACTACGCCTACTAGCCGAAATGGCGGCTCGTGGCCGATCTCGACCCCGAATCATGCCCCACCGGCGACCTCAGCCGCGAATCCCGACATCTGGGCTGCGGCGCACGAGAAGTTCGTTAAACAAGAACGCGAGCTGGCCACCGACTATGCGACGCACTTGGCAGCCGTCTCTGACGCCGCCACGGCTCGTCCCACCGGTAGCATGAGCGCTGACTCGGCCAAGTCTATTGTTGAACAACTGCAAAAGGAGCGGGAAGAGAAGCAGTGGCATGCCACGTTCTACGGCAAAGACTTTAAGCTCCGGGCGCAAGCCAAGAAGCTGGCGAAATTTTTCGTTTGGTGCGATAACGCTACAAAGAATACCTTGAGTGCGCAGCCGTACGCGGCTCTGGCGTGGTCTGGTGTGTCGATCCTCCTGCCGGTAAGCGAACACGGACACCGCCTTTTCCGGCGACGCGAAGTTCGGCCGACATGTGAGGTTGGAGAGATGCGTAAGGACTTCGGTCTTGCCCCGTAAATAATTAGCGCGGAGCTTAGCCAGAACGTTCAGAAGAATCGTGGGCGGTGCATTGAGACTGGCCGTGCGCGCGATGCGACCGTCGGCCCCGTCTTCCCGAAATCATATTGGACGACTCCGCCACGCGATATTGCCCAGCCGGCTGGCTGATCACCACGTCGCTGAGCCGGATATCGACTCGTCGTCGAGACGCGGGACACCGCCGCCGATACCGGCCAGAACCCAGAACCGCAACAAAGGGAAGTTCTGCTGCATCTGACTAACGACCGTGGCGGCCGGGTTAGTGCCCATCTGGCTGGCGGGCAGGCACCCACTCCCCCGTCGCTTTGGAGCTGAGTAAATCGCGAACGTTGTTAACAGCATACTGTTTGTTGCGCGCTGTTTTGGGAGATGGGCTGAAGTCTACTTCCCCTTTTACGCACGTGGGATAAGATGGGCTTGTCTTGCTCGAGGTTTCTAATCTCCTTAACGTGTGCGCGCTGGAAATAATCGTTCATTACTACTGGTTAACTGTATATCCTTGGCTCGCGAGGATCACAATAGGAACAAAAGGTCGAAAAATCGAGCCCCTACGCCAGCAGAGATTTTTTGAGAAGGTAGTTAAAGAAGGATAGTGATAATGATAAGAGATAGTTAGCGCGAAATTAAATAATAAAGGCTGCATTTCTGCATAGGGTTGATTTAGGTAGCTCCATGGTGTGATTGTCGTTAATAACAAGCCTTGCCTCCACCAAATTAGTCTATCCCAAATGCACCTCCCATTCTGCTCTCAGAAACCATATCCTCAATAACACGGCCAAGATCACACAAGAAACACGGCTCAGCGCGTGCCTGGGGCCGTGGATGGTTTGCCAAAAGCGAGATACCTTGTCTCCATTTACGTAGGAGCCAAGACAGAGTGTCCGCGCTCTGCTTGACAGCCTCTCTGTAGTCACCACCAACCCAAGCCTTATACTCATTAGGGCCACCATAACCTGGAACCCACCAATCGCGGCCTCCAACATTGCGTGCCTCCATAATACCGGTGACTCCTCCAAGCTCGAACGCATTATGGATCGCCGCCATAGTCGTAAGCTGCTGTTCGACAGCCAGAAGCAGAGAAGTATGTAGCTGGCCCATATACCAAGTCACGTAGAAGGGAGATTTGCCCGCAGAGTCCTCGAAAATCTTGCCCCAAACTTGGTTTCTGAATTCAAGACAATTCTGGACGTGGCGCTCGGAAGTGCTGGTGATGTTGAACTGGCCATTGGTACGGTCTTGGCCCTCGCGCCGAACAAAGCCAGGAAGCGGAGGCCCGCTCTTGAAAGCCGAGAGATGGAACGGAGGGATGAGTCCAGAACAGTAAGACCGGAAAGCAGGTGCGAGAGTCTCGGAAGCCAACAGAAACCGGGTCAGGTCGAAGCCCCAATCCTCAAAGATGGAGAGAGCCTTCTAGACATCCTCCTCTGAGGGATCTCCGGGTTCCCTACCCAACTCAAGCCAAAAGCACAAAGAGCTGGCAGCTTCTCGGGAGCAGCCAGAGTTTGCACAGACGGCTGTATTTCTGAGTGGGAACATAGACGGGGGATTGGGGAATGAGCCGTTATAGTGGACGGGGACCGCTCCAGACGGAGGGTTGCCGAAAATACCCTCAGCTTCGGAAGTCATTGCTCGCTTGACGGCGTTTGTCCTTGCACAGAGGTGGTTGACGTGGAGGGAGAGAACTTGAACCTGACTAAGTAAGCGGGTGTGAAGAGGAGAAATAAAGCAAAATAGACGCCGATTGCCCAAGGCCGTCAATACGGGAAAGAACGATGTGGAAGGGAGCTACCGTCAAGAAGGGCAGAAGCGACGTTGGCCGCGGCGACTGGGCATGCGAGCTTCAGGGTGGAGGGCGGGGTAGGTACATAGGGGTGTGGGTGCTAGCACCCAGGGTGGTTGGTGCCTTAAGTCTGAGAAGGAATGAGTTGTGCTTGGCAGAGGCAGGGTGCGAAGAAGAAATTTGCACACTTACCGAGCTGCTTCTTGATGTCGACGATGGGCGCGAGGAGAGATTTGGTACGGGCATGCGACCGTGGCTGGCCAGTCTACTTTGTGCAGACGTGCTATATCAGAAGGGCTGGGCCAGGAAAGGTTGAAAGACTTGGAGGGATGCTTGGTCACGAAAGCTTATGGAGGAAGTCTTGGTCAAGTGGGGGAGGGACATGCCTAATCATAGATACTTAATCGAGTATGCTCGTCTATTAATACCGAGTTGTATTTGCAGACATGATGGACCAGAGATGTTGGAAGGTGTTGTTGGGGGAGGCGCTGAAAGAGAGGAACTTGTACCTGCTGATGCTGCTGCGCGACTGCTGCTGTTACAGTAAGGAAAGTTCAGGTTCAGCAACCGTCCTTGCAATACCAGGATTTTGTAATGTGGGGTAGAGCGGGGTACCTAAGCAGTAAGAACAGTAGCACAAGGTTTAAAAAGAAGTGGTGGTTAAATGAAACTGGGGTGTTGCTTGGGAAACGAGCGTCTTGTCACAGGGAGAATGCTGGTGCTGATGGCGAATCGACTTGCCAGTCACAACACTCAGAAGCGATAGGGATCTGTTCGTGGTAATGTGGGGTTATTTCTGGCTGGGGGCATGCGCCCAGACCACAGCTACCCATGGCGGGGCTGGAGGGGCAGAGCGCTCATAGCACTGTAGCAGCTACACTCACCCACCCAGCCTAAGCTTATGTTTGCTTTCCTCTTCATATAACGATATAGAGCACTGATTAAAGTTTAGCGCCCGTTTGCCTAAGGCTTAGCCAGAAAAACAGAGGGGGAAATATAGCGAGTGTTGCATCGTTCAAACCCCTTCGACTTATAAGTCCTGCAGACAACAGCTCTCATACTTTAAATAGTAAACCCTATCCAGCTGAATACCTATTTTATAGCTATGAATTGGCGCAGCTGGCGCGCTAACGTAAAGACGTTAAACAAACGGAGCGGGCGCCTGGCCCGTTCTATCCCACAAAAGCCATGGAAGGTCCTTAACGAGATTGAATAACGCTGCGACTATCACCAGGCCGAATGCACACAGAGGCCCAAGGATGGCAAATACAGTAAAGCCGTACGATGCACGTTGGAAGGCGTCATTCTCCTGAAGCCGGTCAGTGGCGAGACCCACCTGCATCGCCGTCAGAACCAGGGCGACAAAAATGGTGGCTGCAGATATCCAGGTAAAGTTGTCGCGGAAGAGGCTGCTGTAATCGCGCCAGCCGCCGAGGTACGGATTGAACGGCGGGAGACGGGTGAAACGGTGAATTGTGTTGATGCGGGACAGACGGAGCTCGGCGCGCTGGAAGCGCGGGTGGACTTTTTCTGGGTCGTGGTTTTTAATAACCTCTCTGGCCAGCTTCTTCCACTTTTCCCATTCAATTGTTAAACCATTTGCCTGGCGAGGCAGGAGTCGGTTTTTATTGGCGACGAAGAAGTCGCTCTCGGAGCATACGAGACAGGCGTAGGTATAGAGGAAGCCGAGTGCAACTTGTCGTGGGTTCTTCCTGCACGAGGCCAAAGGAGCTTGGTTCGCCGCGGCTTCAGGCCGGCATGCGCAGGCATCAGGGCACTTCAGGTATTTCGCCCAAAAGCTCGTGTCCAGAAGAAAACCTGGGATGGGTTTGAGATAGATCTTCGAAGCATTATCCCAGAGCAGGTGGAGGTCCATCCGGTCGGCGACGGTAATAATTCGGCCCATAGCGACCTGAAAGTGCAGTGGTGTGGCGGGGTGTTTCGCACCGGCAAACCACAGGTGTTCCTCCATTTTACACAAGTCCCCTAGGGACAGCTCCGTGTTCACGAAGCCCGAAACGTCCTCCGTAGGGTCGAGGACGATGCGCCGTTTTCTTGTTCTCCCCAGCGGCTCATACTGATGATAGACAGCCGGCAAGGCATCCGGGGGGGCTTCCGCATAGTCTAGCACTTCAGTTGCGAACTGTACAGCGTTAGAAGATCGACCCACATTCTCGGTCAAAGTTGCGAGCCTACCGGCCAGAGGGGCGACCTTCCCCCGGTACTGTTGGAGGTGGACGACGGCGGGTCCATCCTGAGACTCGTCGGCACTATCAGCCAGTTTCGCTTTGGTCTCTTGGAGTTGGTCGAGATGGGGCCGAGGCTGCTAGCCGTGATGCTGAACGCAGGCACAGCAGTCGCCTTACCATATCTCCTCCGTGACGTGGAATATGGTCAACTGCCTTCACACTGTCTTCCACTGGTAGACTGAACGAAGTATCAGAGGCCAAACTCTTTATAACGGAAGGAGTGCTCGTCCTTTTCAGGGTACTGTGCAGGTCATCTATATATCGGGAGCTATTGGCTGAACTACGATGCAAGCTGCGCGGCGGCAGATTTTACAGCGGCCCATTATAGACAATCCGAAGCGACTGGCTGGGTTTGCTCCGTGTTATGGTGTGGCCGAAACCCCAGCCCCCCTCATCGCGAATGGTGTTGCCTCTCAGACGACAGAACCATCCCTTTCAACCGACCGGCTGCATAGGTCAGATAGTTGCACTTTCGGCATGCAACAGCTCCAATCAGCAACATGGATGGCGCGGGACGAGATCAGGCCGAGAATAGCCAGACCCAATGATTTGATTCCTTGCCAGCTGAGCTGAACCAGGAGGCGCCGGATCATGCAGCTTTCATGCCCCCATCAGCCAATCACACCCTGCGCGAACAATAGATTCAAGGGATGTCGCTGTGCCTATAATTAGCTCAAGAGAAATTTAGGCATATCGCGCCTCGACGAATGAGAACCAGCTCCAGGCGATACAGCTAAGCCGCCACAAAATCTACAGACCTGGTGGCAGTGCTGGAACCGGATTCCTACATCCAGCTATTCCTACAACCAAGCTTGTGTTTCCTTCACCATATCGCTTCATTACGACCCGTCGAGGCCCATCCACATACATTGTTCAGTGCCTCGAAACGACTTGCCTCGAGTGTTCTCATTTTTCTTTATTGAAAGCATTCCCTTCTATCAGAACTGCGCCAGAATCTCGTTGTCTACGAGCGTACCTACGCTTGTGACGCAGATCAAAGGGAGAACTGACTTCAATCCACAATTCACCCGCGATGGCGCTTCGTAGTATGCCTGCACCTACCTGCTGCTGTCTATATGGCTAACAGCTTTGATTTACCACAGTATCGAAAAGCGAGCGCCAGTTGGGGCTTCGTAGGCTCGTCCCCGGTAAGGACGTCCCCGATACGACAACTGTCGAGTACGTCTTCCCTAGATACCAATACATATTACTGATTGTATCAGCGTCATTGCGATCCACGGCCTCGACACCGAGTCGCCCCGCACATGGATATACGAGAAGAACGGGACGCACGTGCACTGGCTGCGCGACAGCGACATGCTCCCGGCGGCCATCCCGGAGGCTCGCATCTACACATACGACTGGAACGCCAAAGTGTTCGATCATGCGCCTGTGCAGACCTTGCTGGGCCATGCCGACAACCTCCTAGGCCAAGTGGCAGCCGAACGCGGCCAGGGCAACGAAGCCCGTCCTCTGATCTTCGTGGCATCCTGCTTTGGCGGCCTGGTCCTCGCAGAGGTGAGGCGCCTTACGTAGACGACGAGTATCGTATCAGCTGACTTCGGTAGGCTATTTGCCGGGCGGCCCAGGAAGGCAGTCCTTACCGTGAGGTGCTTCTTGCCACGGTTGGCGCCGTGTTCCTCGCCACGCCGTTCGCGGGAACGGACGCAGCGCAGCCAGCATCATGGCTGGTAACAATCAAAGGAATCATGGGTGAAGATGCATCCGACAATCTTATCCAGGCTCTCCAGCGGCACCATAACCAAGTTATTGAGCTGGTTCAGAGGTTTGCTGAGATAGCTCTTTCCATCATGCTACCGGTTCGTTGTTTCTTCGAAACAAAGAAGACGGACATCTACCGCAGAATTCTCCCGCCCAGACTCGCACGATTGAGGAGAGGATCCAAAGGCTTTATTGTAAGCTAACTAGTAACGTATAATCCTGTCCAAACTAACCTTAGCAGCTTGTCGCTCAATCGTCTGCTTGCATCCACGGCCATTACCGACAAGGTCTCGAAAAGCAACATGTCATGATGAACAAGTTCGAAGGACCCGATGATTCCCAATTCAAACTCGTCCGTTACCAGATCCAGCAGTTAACCTCGGGGGCTAAGGAGGCTCTTCGATGCCGAAGAAATGGTTAGTTTGCTACTTTTAGCACGTGTGTGATGGTATCTAATACAGTACAGAGTCCATTCCATCTCACTTCCTTGTCCGATTTAGTAGGAATGAGGACTTTGTGGGACGAGAGACGGTTCTAGAGCAGCTTCTCGATAGAATCCCGCCAACCGCACAGCCGAACGCGTGCCAGCGGACCGTCATCGAAGGCCTCGGCGGCATCGGCAAGACGCAGGTCGCCATCGAGGCGGCCTACCGTGTGCGCAAGGCGCATCGCGATTGCTCGGTCTTCTGGGTGCCGGCGGTGGACATGAGCATGTTCGAGAATGCCTACCGAGAGATTGGCCAAGCACTCGGGGTGAAGGGGGTCGAAGACGACAAAGCCGATGTTAAGGCCCTCGTGAAGGCGGCTCTAGGTCGAGACGAGGCGGGGCAGTGGCTTCTCATCATCGACAACATCGACGATACGACTCTGTTCACGGACGGCCAGCTGTTGTCATACCTACCCTCCAGCCGACAAGGGTCTATCCTGTTTACGACCCGGAATCACCAGGCCGCGGTCCGCTTTGATACCCGTGATGTGATCCGACTCGAAGAATTAAAGGAATCAGAGGCCCGCCAGCTTCTATACAAACCTCTTCAAGAACGTCAGATAGGCAATCACCGAAACACGACGGAACTGCTTCGCTATCTCGCTTATTTACCTTTAGCGATTCGGCAGGCCTCGGCCTATATGGCATTAAATACGCAAGTGACAATATCTGAATACGTCGGATTCTGCCGATCGAGCAACGAGGAAATGGTGGAGCTGCTGAGCGAGGACTTTAATGACCAGACTCGTTATGAGTATATCCGGAATCCTGTAGCCCTCACATGGCTGATTTCATTTGAACAAATCTCGCGGGACAAGCCGCTGGCGGCAGAGTACCTCCAATCTATTTCCTACCTGGCGGAGAAGGACATCCCGTCGACGTTGTTCCCGCTGGGAGACAAGAAGAGAGCAGCTTCCGAGGCAATCAGCACCCTTGAGGCATACGCATTCTTGCAGCGGAAAGCGCCAGGCGTTCCACCGGAGGGCGCACCAGAAGATGCCCTGGACGGCGTGGCGGACAAGTTCGATATCCATCGTCTTATCCGCCTGGTCGTACGCAACTGGATCCGAGAACAGGGTAAGGAAAAGGAACAGGTCACCAAAACGATGGCTATACTAGCACGGAGGCTTCCTTGGCCAACGCACGCGAATCGAAAGCTATGGAGTTCTTACTTGCCCCATGCGCAGGCGATCCTGGAGTTCAAGGACCAATGTCCAGAGGACGAGAATCTACTCCCTCTACAGCATAGTGTTGCGAAAGGCTATTATCTACTGGGCAAGTACGCGGAGTCGGAGGAGATGCATCGGCAGACACTGGCGCTGAGGGAGACGGTGCTGGGCCGCGAGCATCCCGACACACTCGTCAGCATGAATAACCTGGCAAATGTGCTCGACAGCCAGGGGAAGTATACGGATGCGGAGCAGATGCATCGGCAGACACTGGCGCTGAGGGAGACGGTGCTGGGCCGCGAGCATCCCGACACACTCGTCAGCATGAATAACCTGGCAGAATCACTTCGGCAGCAGGGGAAGCACTCGGAGGCGGAGGAGATGCATCGGCAGACACTGGCGCTGAGGGAGACGGTGCTGGGCCGCGAGCATCCCGACACACTCGGCAGCATGAACAACCTGGCCGGATCACTTCAGCAGCAGGGGAAGTACTCGGAGGCGGAGGAGATGCATCGGCAGACACTGGCGCTGAAGGAGACGGTGCTGGGCCGCGAGCATCCCTCCACACTCGCCAGCATGAACAACCTGGCCGGATCACTTCGGCAGCAGGGGAAGTACTCGGAGGCGGAGGAGATGCATCGGCAGACACTGGCGCTGAGGGAGACGGTGCTAGGCCGCGAGCATCCCGACACACTCGACAGCATAAACAACCTGGCACTCGTGCTTGACAGCCAGGGGAAGCACTCGGAGGCGGAGGATATGCACCGGCAGACACTGGCGCTGAGGGAGACGGTGCTAGGCCGCGAGCATCCCTCCACACTCGCCAGCATGAACAATCTGGCCCTCGTGCTCGACAGCCAGGGGAAGTACGTGGAGGCGGAGGAGATACATCGGCAGACACTGGGGCTGACGGAGACGGTGCTGGGCCGCGAGCATCCCGACACACTCGCCAGCATGAACAACCTGGCAGCAGTACTCAGGGACATGGAAATGCGTAGCTAGGCAGATAAAACTAATTAGCAAGCACACTTATCGACGGGATCTAAATATACCTTCGTTATTAAAACCTTTATAGTGCTTAACTGCCAGTTTGTGCACAGGAGCTGGCAATGATCGCGAAAGCGAAATGAACATTACATTGAGTAACAGAACAAATTCTCGTTCTAACCATGTCACTTCTCACGGCGAGCATCAATACGAGTTGGGACAAGGCCTCAACTATGGCAGGTGCTTCTGTTGGCGAAGACAGCAAAGATAAGAAGGAAAAAAAGAGGTAGTCTACAGTATTGCATTCAGTCTTCCCTTAGGGGCTCTTCCTAGGGGCTGTCGTGCCAGTCAGCCGGTAGGCGGCTGGCGGTCAGGTGTAAGGCCCCTAAGCAACGTGTATGGCCGTCACATTACTGAGCATGACGAGGGTCATCTACTAGAAATAGTACCCAGATTCGCGTGTCTCCGCTGACATCAGTACTATCGCACAATTCGTAAGGCTGTGTAGTGAGCACGGGAGCGACAGCCACTGTTCCGGGATGGATCCTCTCGCAGACCTGATTCTGAAGGCCTAGCCTGGATAGCGCGAATAACTCGGCTTATACATAAATTACTTTAATGCAAAAGCCTTAACTCACTCTACATTTAACCGCACTTTATAACGAATATATGGCTCAGGTCTGTCTTACAATCAGATTTCTATGGCTAGTTTGTATTGTGCCAGCGCGTGCCATCGACCACAGCGAGGCGTGCCGCCGCTTGGATGTCCAGCAGCTCAGGCGGTCTTGGGCGAGAACTAGGGCGACCGGACCCAGTGAAAGGCGGGGTGGTCGAGGCGAAGGGAAAGCATCCACCCGACTAAGCCGGCACCCCTGTAGAGCACGCTAGGCGACGCGTCCGTCGCGACGCCCAGCCTTCTATCTGTGAGCCGTGGCGCGTCCATTCGATCAACACACAGCTGATCTCGAGCTGTTGTATCGGTTCCTACTGTGCAGAAAGTACCTTTGTTACTCCTCCAGCATGCCCTTCGCTTTTCGCGTGGCGCTAGAAAGGCTTCCCGGGTGGGGTACCTTTTCGTTGACCTCTGGTAAGTGCTTCTGCCGTCGCCGCTCGTCGTGATCCCAGCTCCGCCCGCTCCTCGGCTCTACAGCGGCTGCCGTAGCTATTGGCAAGCCTTCATCCGTGCAGACCCTCGGTCCCACCGCTTTTATGCTTTGATCCCCGCCTTCCACCAGCCTAGCCCGAATCTTCCGCAGTACGATGACAGACGCAGCAACGATGCTCCTCGCTGTCGCCGTCGCAGTCGCCTTGGCCACGGCCGTCGCACGACGCCGAATCTAGAGTCGCCTGTGTGCGATGAGCAGCGCCCCCGACTAGACCTGTGCCACTCGACGGCACACGACCAGCAGATAATAATCGACTACGAATCGCTTCGCAGCTGGTCCAGCAGTATAATATGCGCTTAGGACACTCCACCACGGCAAGAGACAATGACCTGACGGGTGTTCGCCACGCTTCATGACAGGTAGGGGGTACGGGCGACTCCAGTCAACAACGGTACGTGCGCCGAATCGTCGGCCATCGCACGGCCGAGGGCAGCGTACTGGCTACACCTGTGATCTGACCGAGCGTTCGGATGTAGTAAGCACCCCATGGCCTTCTTGTCCGGCATATGCGATTCGGAACGCATGCAGGGCACACGTGCTTCAGCCTACGCCATCACGCGGCTGCAGGACGCGTGTCATTGGCAGATGGAGAGGCGGCGAAGAGCAAGCATAGCACGCAACACGAACAATCGTTAAACGGCCAGGCTGTAACCATAGAGCTCATAGTGACCATTCACTGGCTAGCCCTCTTGAGGTTTTAACATGGCTTTGACGGAAAATATACCTTACTGTTTAATTTAATGTTAATGTCGCTAGAACGAAATTGCCTGCTCCTAGACCGACTCTATAGACTGTTCAACTTAGAGAAGAAGGCATAATATAATTCTTAGCCAGTTTACCGCGTTTGAATCCATTTAACCGCTGTCTATGAAATGCCTTCGTTTACCCCGCTATGCCGTCCTATGTTTCTGAGTACCTTCGCCAGGTTATTTATGCTCATGAGTGTGTCGGGATGCTCGCGGCCCAGCACCGTCTCCCTCAGCGCCAGTGTCTGCCGGTGCATCTCCTCCGCCTCCGAGTACTTCCCCTGCTGCCGAAGTGATATTGCCAGGTTGTTCATGCTGCCGAGTGTGTCGGGATGCTCGCGGCCCAGCACCGTCTCCTTCAGCGCCAGTGTCTGCCGCTGCATCTCCTCCGCCTCCGAGTACTTCCCCTGCTGCCGAAGTGATTCTGCCAGGTTGTTCATGCTGGCGAGTGTGGAGGGATGCTCGCGGCCCAGCACCGTCTCCTTCAGCGCCAGTGTCTGCCGATGCATCTCCTCCGCCTCCGAGTACTTCCCCTGCTGCCGAAGTGATCCGGCCAGGTTGTTCATGCTGGCGAGTGTGGAGGGATGCTCGCGGCCCAGCACCGTCTCCTTCAGCGCCAGTGTCTGCCGATGCATCTCCTCCGCCTCCGAGTACTTCCCCTGCTGCTGAAGTGATCCGGCCAGGTTGTTCATGCTGCCGAGTGTGTCGGGATGCTCGCGGCCCAGCACCGTCTCCCTCAGCGCCAGTGTCTGCCGATGCATCTCCTCCGACTCCGCGTACTTGCCCAGTAGATAATAGCCTTTCGCAACACTATGCTGTAGAGGGAGTAGATTCTCGTCCTCTGGACATTGGTCCTTGAACTCCAGGATCGCCTGCGCATGGGGCAAGTAAGAACTCCATAGCTTTCGATTCGCGTGCGTTGGCCAAGGAAGCCTCCGTGCTAGTATAGCCATCGTTTTGGTGACCTGTTCCTTTTCCTTACCCTGTTCTCGGATCCAGTTGCGTACGACCAGGCGGATAAGACGATGGATATCGAACTTGTCCGCCACGCCGTCCAGGGCATCTTCTGGTGCGCCCTCCGGTGGAACGCCTGGCGCTTTCCGCTGCAAGAATGCGTATGCCTCAAGGGTGCTGATTGCCTCGGAAGCTGCTCTCTTCTTGTCTCCCAGCGGGAACAACGTCGACGGGATGTCCTTCTCCGCCAGGTAGGAAATAGATTGGAGGTACTCTGCCGCCAGCGGCTTGTCCCGCGAGATTTGTTCAAATGAAATCAGCCATGTGAGGGCTACAGGATTCCGGATATACTCATAACGAGTCTGGTCATTAAAGTCCTCGCTCAGCAGCTCCACCATTTCCTCGTTGCTCGATCGGCAGAATCCGACGTATTCAGATATTGTCACTTGCGTATTTAATGCCATATAGGCCGAGGCCTGCCGAATCGCTAAAGGTAAATAAGCGAGATAGCGAAGCAGTTCCGTCGTGTTTCGGTGATTGCCTATCTGACGTTCTTGAAGAGGTTTGTATAGAAGCTGGCGGGCCTCTGATTCCTTTAATTCTTCGAGTCGGATCACATCACGGGTATCAAAGCGGACCGCGGCCTGGTGATTCCGGGTCGTAAACAGGATAGACCCTTGTCGGCTGGAGGGTAGGTATGACAACAGCTGGCCGTCCGTGAACAGAGTCGTATCGTCGATGTTGTCGATGATGAGAAGCCACTGCCCCGCCTCGTCTCGACCTAGAGCCGCCTTCACGAGGGCCTTAACATCGGCTTTGTCGTCTTCGACCCCCTTCACCCCGAGTGCTTGGCCAATCTCTCGGTAGGCATTCTCGAACATGCTCATGTCCACCGCCGGCACCCAGAAGACCGAGCAATCGCGATGCGCCTTGCGCACACGGTAGGCCGCCTCGATGGCGACCTGCGTCTTGCCGATGCCGCCGAGGCCTTCGATGACGGTCCGCTGGCACGCGTTCGGCTGTGCGGTTGGCGGGATTCTATCGAGAAGCTGCTCTAGAACCGTCTCTCGTCCCACAAAGTCCTCATTCCTACTAAATCGGACAAGGAAGTGAGATGGAATGGACTCTGTACTGTATTAGATACCATCACACACGTGCTAAAAGTAGCAAACTAACCATTTCTTCGGCATCGAAGAGCCTCCTTAGCCCCCGAGGTTAACTGCTGGATCTGGTAACGGACGAGTTTGAATTGGGAATCATCGGGTCCTTCGAACTTGTTCATCATGACATGTTGCTTTTCGAGACCTTGTCGGTAATGGCCGTGGATGCAAGCAGACGATTGAGCGACAAGCTGCTAAGGTTAGTTTGGACAGGATTATACGTTACTAGTTAGCTTACAATAAAGCCTTTGGATCCTCTCCTCAATCGTGCGAGTCTGGGCGGGAGAATTCTGCGGTAGATGTCCGTCTTCTTTGTTTCGAAGAAACAACGAACCGGTAGCATGATGGAAAGAGCTATCTCAGCAAACCTCTGAACCAGCTCAATAACTTGGTTATGGTGCCGCTGGAGAGCCTGGATAAGATTGTCGGATGCATCTTCACCCATGATTCCTTTGATTGTTACCAGCCATGATGCTGGCTGCGCTGCGTCCGTTCCCGCGAACGGCGTGGCGAGGAACACGGCGCCAACCGTGGCAAGAAGCACCTCACGGTAAGGACTGCCTTCCTGGGCCGCCCGGCAAATAGCCTACCGAAGTCAGCTGATACGATACTCGTCGTCTACGTAAGGCGCCTCACCTCTGCGAGGACCAGGCCGCCAAAGCAGGATGCCACGAAGATCAGAGGACGGGCTTCGTTGCCCTGGCCGCGTTCGGCTGCCACTTGGCCTAGGAGGTTGTCGGCATGGCCCAGCAAGGTCTGCACAGGCGCATGATCGAACACTTTGGCGTTCCAGTCGTATGTGTAGATGCGAGCCTCCGGGATGGCCGCCGGAAGCATGTCGCTGTCGCGCAGCCAGTGCACGTGCGTCCCGTTCTTCTCGTATATCCATGTGCGGGGCGACTCGGTGTCGAGGCCGTGGATCGCAATGACGCTGATACAATCAGTCCTGTTTTCTTCGGGGTGGAAACGACGAACTCGATCGTGGTTGTGTCGGTGGTACCCTCTGCAGGGACGAGCCTGTGGAGGCCGAGCCGTCGCCCCGTCGGCGGTGCTGCGACCGTGACAGCTGTCAGCAGGTTGTCACTTGCAACGTGACGAATGAGTAACATACTGCGGGGTAGCATGGTGGGATCAGAGCACCTCGCCTCGAGGCTCCTGGATCGCGACGACCGACGACCAACGTGCGACTGGTTCTGTAATAGGGGAATACCCAAGTGAAATGTCCAAGCACGTCTTTAAGCAGGTCGTAATGATGGGGCTTGTGTTTAAGGGGTTGGGAAACAATGCTGCCGACTTGGAGGGCGGCGACAGTGACGGCGACCGCTGAACACCAGAAAAGTAAGCACGGCGACTGGTCGTATCGCGACGCCACCCTCCCTCGTCTCGGGCTGCCCTCGTGCTCTGATTCGCCGTAGTACGACACGCCGAGCGGCAGACAGTGAACATGGCTAATTTCAGTACTGCGAAGCGCGAGTAACCTTGGACACTGCCAGGAGTTTGATGCCGAAGACTGCTAAAAATACGGCATTCATGTTAAGAAATGCGTGAAGTGACTTGATTAAGGCTTTGCGAGCGATCGTTCGTTAACAAAGTGATTTCAGGAAACGGCGGGTAACCCTTTCTGTAGGTCGATGCTGGCGATCCGTAGGCTAGCTTGGGCTCAACTCAGCTCAACTCAACCAAACTACTGTCTGTTGCATCCCATACCCAGGCTGCTAGGTTCCTCTAGTTAGCATTGGCACCCACCTCGCTGACCTATTCCTTGATTCACATACGTAGGCCAGAATAACATATTGTTTAATTATACCACAGGCTCGTCAGTTTTAACTTTATTCGAGAGGGCTTGTTCTGGTCTTTGCTCTTCGGGGACGTCACCGAGCTAGACTTTGTACCCACTTTGATCGGGAGACTATTGGACACTAGAATCAGTCTCTCATCAGCCCCCCCCGGGACACCCAATACGTTTGTTCGTGCAGATGGCACATAATTGCTTTCCAGTATCTACTGTACAGTTCAGTTCCACGAGCTGGTCGCTGAGGCTTGAACCAGTCGTTCTTCACACTGCGTCTCCAGGCATATCCAGAAGTACCCCACGTTTGCTCGAAGTACCTTTCAGCGCCAAGATAAGACTGGGCCAGTTTTTAAAAGAGGCCTTGCCCTGGAAAAGCGAAACCGGTTCGAAGTCCACTGTACTCTTTTCGAGGTAGCTGAGGAGAGTTGAAACGGTTTCTGGTTCCTTGATCACGGTTCTTGGATCATGATTCCTGGATCTCAATTCATGGATTGCAGTTCCTGGATCACGGTTCCTATATCACGGTTCCTATATCACGGTTCCTAGATCAAGGTTCCTGTGTCACGGTGGTAATAGATTTGGAATGGTAGCGTAGCCCCTCACTTGCAAAACCCGACTCTCAACAACAGACATCAGAGAATGCCGAAACACCGCCGCTACTAAGCTGTGCTGCAAGAATATCAACTTTTGCATAGAAAGGACAAGCACAAGTCTTTATCACCCACTATAGCTATGAATGGAGGAATTCAAGCCTGGATTGTAAGGATAAATAGCTTGTATTTCCACTGCGATACAAGGTGCCAACAGTATAGCGATAAGAAAAAGGAGACATTTATGTAGTGCCGAGTGTGTGAAGAAAGAAAATCAGATACTATGCCAAGCAATCAAGATCCAGATGATCAATCCCTCGCCTTGCCAGACTGCTCCTCATGTTCACGTAGCAGCCGCTTGCTGATCAATCTCTCGGCTACCCATCCTTCTTCCTTGAGAGGACGATCCTTCCAATGCAGCTTGTACTGCTTCTTCGCCCCCTTCCCACGTACCCCTAAAACATCTACCCCTTGATAGATGCCATTATAGTCTGCCTCGAATTCACGGACCATTTCTTCATCGATGTCTGCACGGGGAACCCAATCGCGAGTGCCGTCTGTCCACTTGAGGAGGAACACGGCGCGACGGCCTGAGCCCCAGCGTGCGATCAGATGATCAACCTCACCAATAACAGCGGATTCAGCTTCTCGAAGTTAGTCGGCATTCCCGAGGAAATATTTCATGGGACTGATGCATACCTTCATTGGTCTTGTTAGGTGAGTGGTGCAGCTTTTGCGACCTTTTGGTCCGGCCATGCTGCCTAACTGGAGCCTCAGGATTGGAAATGTGTTGGGGACAATACTCTGTGCCCTGGGGCTTGTCCGCAGTGAACTGGAGCTGATATGTTTGCTGTCCGTTCACTATTACACGTTTCAGGATCCCGTCGAAGAGCGGTATTTCCTCAAAAGATGCAGCGTTGAGATTAGAGACGATATTAGAAGATTCGGGGTTGGATACCGGCAACTTCTCGACTGATCGTCCAACAGGGTTGCCGCGATGAGGGGGCTGGCTCGCTAGTGAACTTGGTCGTCGAGGCTGGTCGGTCCTCCTCCAACGCTTGCGAGCAGGCTGTTCTTCTGCCGTCACTGTCTGGTCTCGGGAACTCGCGAGGTCATCACCTGCGCTGGAACGAGGATCAGGGAGATTGCCGTCCAATGTGGATAGCTCTTCCCGGGCTTTGCGTTTCGTGCCAGCAACTACCGAGCCTTGCGAGTCGGTGTTGCTGGAAGAATCTGATTGTGTCTTCGAGGCAAGACCAATCGTGCTCCCATCAGTGATTCCAGAAGGACTCGGTGTCCCTCTGTTTATCGACTGATCGTCACTGGTGGCAATGGTAAGACCCTCCAGGGCCTGGCTGTCTTTGGTTTGAGATAGATGAGGGATGCTCTGCACGAGTGCTTCCCTCACCTTTCGGCGTTCAGCAGCCGCCTTCATCCAGGGTAAATCTCTAAACTCTTCCCTCGGAATCCCGTGGAATGAGGACTTCACGGCGGTAGGGGGCTTGACAGCAGAAAGTGATCTCGATTCTGCCCCTGGTGGCCGTACTTCGGGGACAACCGGGTGGCCTAATCTGGCTAGGGGCGTACCAATGAAAGAAACGCTCTCCGGACCTTGGGGCCTGGCGACAGACGGGCCAGAGGCGAAAAGGGCACGCGGAAGACTTAGAGTCGCGTTTTGACTGGAGCTGACAGACGCTTTTGCCTGTTGGTTGTTGCCGCCCCTCCAGGGCGGAATCGGCGAAGGATTTTGAAATTCGTCATCTTCAATAAGCGAGATTGGGTCTTGGGAGTGGGCTCCTTTTCCGCTGCCAGGCGATGCTTTCGGCTTCATTGGAAATCCCACGGCGGAGGTTGGCACGAGATCCGCCCTGCGACCACTAGCCATGTGAGCACCATCGCCGCTCAGCTTTTCTCCGTGGGGAGTTATACTGGGCTTAGGCAGCGGCACACTGGGGGTTGGGAGAGGTGACATGGCCGCCAGTGAAAGAATATAATGTGATTGTAGCTTTTTGAGTGAATTGTAGAAGGGATCTCAAACTCGAAGTTTGATGTGCCAGAAACATTCTGCGAAAAGGGGGATTTGGCTCGACCAGTAGATATTTATACACAGAACAATCGGCGCATCACATTCTTAGCAGTCTTCTCCCAATTCTTACTGATCATCTTCCGTTGCAGCTCTGGACTTGTGGCCTGCTAAGACATCGTGTAACCTATGCCACACCAGACGCATCCGGACGTTGACTTCGGTGACAAGGAGTGCAGCATGGCGACCAATGAGCTGGCAAAGCATGTACTAGAGACTTGAGTCGTATGTGCCACTCCTAGTTTCGGCCAATCGCTCCCGATGAATACGCGCGGAGGCATGAATATAACCGAATTGACCGCAGTCCAGCTGCGGTACCACACAGCCCACCAACATCTAGTGAATGATTGGTCGAGATCAAGGCGGAATGCCGTTCGTCCGAAGCCAAGGCAGCTTAGGGGTCCTCTAGAGATGAGACGAGAATGGGACCTTCCTGGTTTGGAATGAAAACTGACGATGTGGCTGCAATATTGACGTGGTCTCGCCGTTATGCGTGAATGATTGGAAGAGACGAATCTCGGAAAGTCCTACATCCGAAGCCAAGGCAGCCGCGTGGCTGTGATGACGCGGCAACAGCGATCTTTGTCTGGAAATAAGACATCATATCATCCGAGGCCGCATAGTTGGCTGCAGTGCTGACATGGCCTCGCCGAAGAAGGGGAGATGAGTGGAAGAGACGAGCCGCGGAACGTCCTGCATCCGAGGCCAAGGCAGCTGGGTGGTCCTCTCGAGATGAGACGAGAACAGGACCTTCCTCTTCTGGAATGAAGGCTGACGATGTGGCTGCAGTGTTGACGTGGTCTTGTCATCATGTGTAGATGATTGGGAGAGACAAGTCCCGGGACGTCGTACATCCGAAATGAGGGCGATGGTGCGGTAGCGATGCTAACGTGGCTTCGAGTAGGCGAACGTTGTTAGAATGAAAACAGCCATTGGGAGACGGAGGAAGTCTTCATGGCTGCGAAGAGTTTACTGGTAACTGACCTCTAGATAGGACTCAGAGTAGTGATGAAGAGAATGTTATTTCCAGTGTGACTTATATGAAGATTGTTTTGTAGTGTGGAAAGTAGGCAGTGATGGCAGTAGAGTTCGATTGAGCCGGAACGCAGATGGGATTGAAAAAGGTAGGTTGGAACTGTAGCCATGGACAGGCATAATGAGCGCCGTGGTCAATCTTTTGGCAAAGAAAGAGAAGAAAGAAGTCAAGAATACATCGAGGGGACTTTGTGGGAAGGCAGTCTTATATATGTATTTAGGTGGGGACAGGGGTATATGACCGCGCGATGCCCAATCGGGAAGGGGGGCTAAACCCGGGAGGTGCGACAGCGTGTTCTCGATTACACGTAGAATCAAAAAGGGTATTGCCCCCTGACATTTCACACCACCACAGCAAGACCCAGGCATAGAACCAGGCGTTGTTTCCCATCCTGTATTCGAAACAAACAGATGATCATCGAAGCGGAAATGTCGCTGGTGCTTTCTAGTCAAATAGGGCGAGTCCAATCTTATATCTCGAACTTCTCCGGGTATCCCTCAATGAGCACATACCTGCCAAAGAAAGAACTGTTAGTCTTCATCTTCCACCCTTTCGGTATTTGTGCACAGTCACTATTACGTTACCCATTGCAATCTCAGTCCTAATGCCATTGGCGGAGTACTGATGCAAACTTGGGAACAAATTTTCAAAAAGAAAATGGGACTTACCTGCGCTTTCTACCCTTGCTCTTTGGGCCTCCTGTGAGGTGCATTTCCCATCCGTAGGTGCAGTCTTGCTGGCATTTGCGATCAGGGCAATTGTGAGATTTCCAACATCCGAAATCCACGCAGAGTACCTGACACTTGATCTGTCTCGCCTGATATCGAAGGGTTGCCAACTCGTTGTCTTCGAGTATCCAGCTGTGGTCAAATCTGCAACTGAGGCCCCGATGACACCCCCCGCCCAGGTAATGGCCGTTACATAAGCCCGGGAATCCAAGTTCCCTCGAATGTTTCTGTATTGATTTAAAGCTTCCATGGTCAGTCGGATATTTGACGAATGAGTCGAGGCGGAATTCATCTGTGTTGTACCAAATCCGGCGGCAATTCTTGTCTGCTAGAAGCTCTTTGACCATGATATGTTCTGGGTCAGGACTGACCACATTTACTGAACCTGAGTTGTTATCATCATGCACAAAGGTGGCATCGGTATCTTCCATTTGGGTGGTCTGAAGTGGCGGCGGCGGCGCTTGCGGCTGAGATTGTCTTTTGGCCTTGGGCGCAGCGGAGTTGGGCAGCACCTCTGCGCGGAAAACGCCCGGGAATGACGTGATAGGGAGCCCAAAACCTTTGAACTCTTCGCGGGCCGGGTATGATTCGACAAGAGTGATTCGGTCACCCTTGTCTTTCAGAACATGCTGATAACCGCTGTCGTGGGTGATGCCCGCGAGGAAGATCCGCCGGCACTGTTTGTTGGTATAATAGTGGTTGAAAATAGCTAGAGCGATAGACGCAAGTCGTTGTCAGTTCTTGAGCACTCCATACCTCTGAACATGTTATTTGACCACTCACTTCTGATCTTGGAGTCGGCAGCTTCTTTAATCGTCCCCACGTCAACAAAGTCAAAATAATCGCATTCAAAATTGAATTGCGAGACAAATTCCAGCATCTGATTGTGCGTTATTATGCCATTGGCGTTCATCGTCTTGGCCAACCCCTGGAGATTGGCGTAAATGCGGACAACAATAGGAATGCCCACAGGTAGCGAAGGTATCTCACGTATTTGGGCCCGGATTGATGCTTTGAACCTGTTGACTGCAAGTATAGGGTCTTTCAGGAGTTCGTCGGTAAAGATGGCGCCGTCGCCATCGACCACGACAGCGACAAAAGGATCTTCGATAGTGCCATCGTGAATCGCATTCTTCTGTTATGGCTCAAAACTAAATCAGTATATGCTCGGGATTATCTTGCAAGGGAATTGAAACGCACAAGATCTTCGTTCTCGGTCTTCAGTCTAGAGTTCTCCTCTTCGAGAGCACTGCATCTTTCCAAACAGGTCTCGCGCTCACTCTGCAGCCGCGACAGTTCCAAGTTGTCCTTGGTGGACTTTTTGCCAAGTGCATGGGCATCTTCTTCCAATGCTTTGATTCTCTCAGCATTTCGATCCAGGTGCTAAATCAACCCCTGTAACGCCACTGACGATTAACTTATAGTCCGTTTGATATGGGGGGCTGACGCAAGATTTCGGCTACATATAATGACATTGAGTTGTTCAATGTTAACGTACAGAAATAAATTTGTTCCGGGACTCGTCCAGTGTATTGAACCCTTTGGCAAAGAGCTTGGCAGCCACGGGATCAAATTTGACGGCAACATCCTGAGGATTAGTTGCCATGTCAATGTCTGCCACGATGGCGATGTGTGAAGGTGAAGATTTGTTCCACTCGCTCCCACTTTTTGACTCGAAACACCCGTTGCTCAAACGACAATACTTATTTGTTGTACATTTCGATATAGTCGCATTAGCGTATAACGTGGTATATGGTGAAAAGGGGAATACTTGGAGGTTAAACTTGAGTTAAAGTTGGAGGGGATATATTGTTTAGACACTTTTGACCCCCTGTTTCAAGTCACGTGAATCAAAAGCAATCCAATTTCTAGGGGCTAGCTAGCATGTTAAGTCGCTGTGGTCGCCTAGGCATCCGAGCACCCAGGGATGGGAACTTGAGAATACCAGCCGAGCAGCATTTCGAAATAGGTGCTCACTGCTTAGTGGTCATGGAGATGGAGATTCTCAGATCATTTCCGCATCGCTGCCAAAAGCAGGGAGGCCGGGTTGCAGTTCGATATACCTCAACCAACAGAACATTCACTCAGATCAATTAGGCCCCGGGATATGACCAACTGTATCTGAGAAGTCTCTTACTCAAGTAATGGGTTCACGTATCGCGAAATACTGCTGTGTGACGCGACGCTGGCCCGTATTGGTGTCATTCTTACGGAGACGATCGCAGCGCGAGTCCCCAGCCCACCAGCCACAGTTGCAGTGCAAAGAAGCTACCCCGCCACCCCACCATCCTTTCTAATGCATCCATCACTGATTTCCGCCCCTCAACACCATTGGCAATTTCATTTGACTGTCCAGGAAACATCACCACCCGCAACTCTCACGCCACACCTCTTGCGATTCAACCATTGCTTTCTTCACCCTTTCTGTTCGTGCCCCTCTCGCATCTTACAGTCCTCGGCTCTGTCTCTCCAACTTCAGTCGCATCAACCAGGTCCAACCCACTTCCTCCCAGAATGCCGACCCTAACCAGCCACTCCGAAGCGCCGCACAGCGACCCCTTCACCTTCACCACCGACCTGTCTCTGCCCGACAGCACGACCGATGCGACCCTGTCAACCACCGACAAGTCCGCCTACCTAGCCCGCCTCCGCGCCGCCGTGTCAGACCACCAGGCCCGCGTCAACGAGGCCCTGACGGCGCGCATGGAGGCCGACAAGATCCGGGACCCCAGCTCGGCGCCCTCGGCCACGACGGAGCCCACCTCCAACAAGAATAAGAAGCGCAAGAAGAACAACGGCACCGACACGCCCACTACCAAGACGGCCATCGCCGACGAGGACGCCGAGGAGCAGAACTACGGGGAGGAGGTCGTGGACGAGGATGATGAGGTTTGAGAGACCTGAACCTGCTTGCCATGAGACAGGAAAGAAGAAACCGCACAGAGTCCATGGCTCACCACTGCCCAATCACCAGGAAGGAGCTATCAAGAAGAAAGGAAGAAAGACGGCGCTATAAAGGTCGAGGAGGGACGAATATATGAACCGGCGCCTCGCGAGCAGCAATTGGCGCACGCTGTGGGATGCAAGACAGGAAGAGAACATGCTATGGAGAAGACACGACCAAACCAGTCGACGACGAATTCTTAGGAGGCCGTCACGGTCCATGTTGAAATACCACGGTCGATATTTCGACATCACGCCTACTGTCTCCGCGAAATCCGGGTGCCGACTTCTGGCTCCCCGTCGAATTCTTGACCCACACCCTGATGGACGGCGCCGACCTCGAGGGTGCACATCCTGAAGCGAGCAATATTCGTTTGCCCTCTGGGGAATCATAGATCAAACCCCTTTAAGCTTGTGTCGCCATTCGGCCATCATGCTACCCTGAGCGACGAGTCAAAACTGTCGTTCCAAGGGATATTAAGCCATCGTTTCAAGGAAAGATTTGTCAACATCAAGAGGTTGACGATATCGGCCACACGTATGTATGTGTGCGCTCGGTCAGCGCATCTTAAGTTATAAGGGGGCAGGGGGCATCTGAACAAGTCTGACACCGAAACCCAAGTTCGCTGTTTCGATGGAGTGGGAAGAACGTTGAGCTGTACGCATATTCCCTACAGGATCCATGCAATTGCCGACCCTCTATATCACATATAACAAATCAGTTTTATCATAAGCATAAACTACGAACACTGAATCTATTTTCACGAAGACACAGATTCCATGATAACTTTGTCATTCTCTATACGGGTATTTCCAACTTTGACTACCACTACACTACCACCATCGCCACACAGTCCCCCGAAGCCATCGACGGCCACGGGGCTTTCGTGACCCCTTTACACATGTGACCATCAACTAAGTAGACTCGTGAACACATCACACATTCAAGCATACAGTTTCCACCGCCCATGCCATCCCCCTCACCTACACGCCTTGCTTGCTATCGAGCTTTTTCCAATCCCCCCTTGGCGTGGAAGAAACAAGCATAATTCCCAATCTCAGCAAATGCTTATACACAAGTAGACACGGCTTAAAGCGCAAATGCTGTAAATGCAAATGTAGTATCCTTACAACCTTCTTTCACGGCCAAGTCAATCAAAATGTTGTAGCCCTTCTTCTTCTCTTCCTCTTCATCAAGAACTCCTCCCCCAAGACCCCGCCACCTGCCCCTTTCCCCCCTTCCCCACACTCCGCCCCAGACACCCGTAATGCACGACCCCGTTGTCCGGCAGCACCGCCACGACGCTGTTGCCGAGCCGCTTGTGGCAGACGGTGCAGACGCGTTCCTCGCCGATGACGACGCGGCGGTTGCGTCCCCCACCGCCTCCTCCTTCTCCTTCACCGGCCTGCTGCTGGGTGCCGTCGCCCAACAGCAGCGTGGCCTGCGTGTCCACGAGCAGCGTCTTGCGCAGGCCCTCGACGACGCGCGACTCGACGAGCCGCGAGTTGGCCGCGCGGATGCGGCCGCTGAAGTAGGACTCGAGCCGCTTGGTCGGTAAGTCGTCGGGGATGAGCGACAGCGTCGACGCGGCCGGTAGTCGCGAGCCGTGCTTTGAGAGCAGGTCGAGCGCGGGCTCGAGGTTAGTCTGGTGGGGCGGGGCCGGGGTGAGGTAGAGGCTAAGCAGGGTGTGGTAGATGGACGGGGTGGCGTCCGGGTCGTCCTGGTGTTGCGAATCGGAGGAAACCTGGTTGGCCACGGCCAGGTTGGCGGATGAGGGGCGGGAGTCCCTACGCGCCTTGGGTGAAGATGGCCGGCTGGGCTCGTTTTGGAGCTTGTGGATGCGGTTGCAATACCTATAGAACAATCTTTGTCAGTCATCTGTTTATAAACTTAGTGTGCGTTGGAGACACAGTTGAACTTACTCTTCTGCTTTGACGTAGTCCTGCATTTTGAAGACATATATATCCAAAGCTTGCTTGTGAGAGCCCATATTGGATAAGATCACGGCCTGCGCCTCGTAAAAAGCAGGATCTGTCAAGCGAGTTAGTTTTTCGTTTCCGGTCGTCAAGTCAGTATCCGCCTGGATGACGTTAAGAAACCTACCATCTCTGGGAATCAAGCCATAAGCCTTGCTAAGACTGTACTGCCTGCTCTCCCGCAGGAATTTGATCAGTCGTTCCATCATCGGCGCCTTCTCGCCCTCGTTGCCGCCGTCTTCACCGCCTCCGCCGTCTTTCAGGACCTTGATGAACAGCTCGGCCAGCCTGTTGTGGAAGTCAGGCGTGGCGTCTCCCAGCTCTCCAATTATGTGTTCGAGGTATCGAATTTCGAGCTTTTCGTCGATATCTTCCAGGTATTTCAGTACCCGCTCGCGAGGTAGTGTCTCGGCATTCTCCGAGTCCGCCAGGAAGACATCCATACCCAAGTCGGGATCCCGCCGGAGCACCCACTCGGCAAACTCTAGAATCAAATCTATCAGGTCCGGTGGAAGAGCCTGGAGATACATGACAGTCCGTTGAGGTCCACGCAGTTGACGGGGAATCTCGGATGGATTGATGGGTATGGCCAGAGGGTCATCAGACTGCGCAGCGCCATCATGGGCATCGTTCACTGCTGTAGCAGCAGAGTTCTCGCCATGACCATTGGGCTCTTCTGAAGCTGTCCCAAAACGCCGGAGTAAAGTCAAAGCTTCGCGATGGAGCTTTTTGCCATTGAAAAATTCCACTAGGTCATTATACCGGTGGCTTTCGAGGAGCTTCTCGTTCACGACCTTCGGGTCGCAGAAGTTGGCAATGCGGAAGAGTGACGGGGCCAATGCCGGCGTGCTGTACATATACGCACGGAACAATGCCGTATCGACGATGCTAAAAGTGGTTCGCAGAGTCTCCGCCAGCTGCTGGTCGGATTCGGGATCCGCTGACCCTGCCAGCAATGTCGTGAAAGGATCCTCCGTCAAAGATTGCGAGGGTTCTGTCGAGGACGAGGCCTGGCGCTTCAGTTTGCCCGTGACAGGGTCAATGTATCGCTGGAGACGAGCACGTGTGCCGGCAAGGTACGATCTCAACTCCCCTACGGCCGACTTCAGGTCGTCGCCAGACAAGGGACCATCATCTTTGGCATTGCTGACTGAGGCAGTGTCTGAGCCTTTGATGCTTGAAGCGTCATCGTCTCTCAATGTGTTGGCTCGGCCTCTCTTCGTCGACATGATGGAAGCAGCATCAGAGTCGGTTTTCTTGTGTCCGCCACCAAGAGGCCAATACTTGGAAAAGGCGCCCGTTCCCGCTTGGGAAGGAGACGCAGCTTCGATAGGTTCCTCCTTGGCATCATCGCCGTTTGTTTTCTTCTCTGCCGATGGCTCCTCATCCTCATTGTTATCTGTCTCTGATGCCGTTCCTGCCGCATCGTCCTCGGCATGTGCTTCCCAGGACAAATCACCCGCAATCATCCGCGGGAATAATTTCAATACTCTCTCGGGAGGTGCCCGTACCTCATCCTCGTTGAAGAGGTCCATGCTCTCCCGGTACCGCTTGGCTTTGAATAGGACCTCGGCTTTCCGCATCTTGACTTCGCGCATAGTGCCGGTCTTATCCTTGAGCAGCGCATCTTCGAGCATCCCTAGCACACTAATCGCCTCGTCGAGCAGGCCCTGCTGGATGAGGTCCGAGATCTGGGAGTCGTAGTCGGTGGCGTCCATCTTCCATACGCACCGGTCACTGCTGATGTGGAACCCTTTGCCGGCATGAGCCAAGCTATAGGTCGGCGGCGGAAAGTGCAACTGGGCGGCACCAGGCAGGTTGAGATTCTGAAGGAGGCTGAGCGTATCGGGATTCCGAACTTCGAGGGCGCCCTTGCTCGGCGGTTGCAAGGCTAGTATGTAGGGGTAGCTGTAGCCGATGTTGTCCGGTGCACTCTGCCAGGGTATCTGGCGCTTGTCGACGGGCTTGCCTTCGGCATCGATGAATAAAGTGTTGATATCCTTAGCCAACAGCATCCCCCCTTCAGCCAGCTTCGCAGCCAGCGGTTTGGGCATGTATCCACCGAGTCCCATGTAGCCCATGCTGGCGGCTCCGAACCGGCTCGCCTGGCCCGTAGCGGCGGTCGCGGCGGCCGCGATTTCGGTTGTGGTGGAGGTCTCGACATCGACAAGCACGAAGCCGGCGTTCATGCCGCAGACAATTTTGGTGGCGGTAGCCCAAGTGATGCTTCGAATGGCTTCGGGCAGGACTATCTCGGTGACCTCATCACCCAGCTCGCTCTCGTGCCAGCTCCACAGCAGCAGCCTCCTCTTGACGGCGACGGCGAGCCGGGAGATGATTTCGGGGATGCCGGTGACGCCATCTTTGACAATATTGCTCGTGACGGCAAAACAGCTGGCATTCTTTGTGCGCTGGATAGTCTCGATGAGTTCGTAGGTCTGGAGGTCGTAGAGGGAGACGTGGTAGTTGGAGAGGGAGATAAGGGTGTTGGCTTCTTTGATGATGGCCAGCTGCTCGACGGCGCGCGTAGAGAATTTCTCGACCTCGCGCAACAGATCGGTGGGTTTGGAGGAGGGCGGGCCGGCTTTAGAGGACGGGGGTGTCAGAATATCGGGCAGGCTGCCGGGTTGGGAGGAGGTGCCATTATTTGTGTTATTGTTGGTGTTGTTGCCATTGGAGAGAGAAAGGTTGTTGAGTCGGTAAACTCGTAGAGAGCCTGTGTTCAAGCCCACAAGCACGCGGTCGCCTGGAAAATTCGGGAGCTGTTCAGCAAGCGGTCATGGATGCACATTAAGGGGAGGGAACACATACCATTTGCGAGGATGGTCTCGATCTTGGACTTGTCGCGCGGCTTGAGCTCGATGATGGGGCGAGCGGTAAAGGCAGAAAGCATGACGGCGGCGGCACTCTGCCTCCAAAAGGCTAGTTGGAGATGCACATCAGAAGGCGAGGGTTTGGGGGGAATGCATCTCTATCGCATTGCGCTTTTTCCGAGAGTACTGGTATCGCATTGGCAGGTGACAGTAGACGATTACGAGATTGTGTTGTTCTCGACGTCTTTTGTTACTGCCTGTCTACCGTCTCTGGTCATTTGGGCTGGAGCTGCTGGGTGCTGGGGGTGCTGGGGGTGCATGGATTCGATGTCATTTGACCTAATCAGAAGCCGAGCTGGCGCGTGGGGAACAGCGAACGGACCCTTGCCATGATGATGGCATTTAATGCAAGCTTGAGCAGACGGCTTTTGATTGGTCCGACCAGACAATTTGTCAATATCAACAAAATATACATGTACCTAGGCAAAGATGCAATTATCGTCAAGAGATACCTATAGTAATGGTATGGTGGCTGAATTAGTTGCACGTATGTTTCACTTTCCGTCCTTGGGTGGGTGCAGCTTGCTACCAAACACGCCCACCAAGTATTTCTCCGCAACCCAACAAGCTGTACAAGCTGTACAAGCTCAATGCAAGGAAACGAAAAGCATGGCATAATAGCAAGTAAAACGTTCAAGGTTCATTACGCTACTATTTGTCTACCTCAAATTGAAATGGACACCAGAACACCTTGAACTCCGTTCTAATTCCAACCAAATGACCGGGAACATCTATCCATCTCTGATTTCTAGTAGGTAACCCAAGTCTAGTGACCTCCAGTTGTCGGGAGCTGTCTAAGTGTTAGCTAGTCTGTCGTGCATGGGTATAATGGAGGGATGGATATATGCAACTTACTCCGAGGCCGACCTTGAAGGAATCGTAGATCAACCATTGGAATGCAGTGAGGGTACCGATCATGACAATGCGCACAGGCAGTCCGTTCCAAAGGCCCTTGAACCCAATGTTCTGGTAGATGCGGCCGACGGCCGTCATGGCGCCCTCGCCCGCCTTGCGGTCCGCGTTCAACTTGGACACCATGACATCAGCCGGGTGGCTCACCACGGCGCACCCGATACCCGCGATGTAGCCTCCCAGGAAGGAAACCCCCGTCTGCTGCAGCGTGGTGAAGGCCTCTTTAGGTTTGCCCAGTTGCTTGTAGATCAACTCGACCGTCTTCTCGAAGCTGGCGAACTTGACCATGGTGTAGGGGATCTGGCGTCCCCAGAGCGGGTAGAGGCCCTTGTACAGACCCGCGATCCCCTCCTTCTCCGTGACCTTGGTCCAGCCGCCGCGCAGCGTCTTGGCGTAGGGCGGGATGGTGGTCTGCATGCGGACCTTGATCGACTCCCAGGGACACAGCATCAAGTCGGCCAGGAACTCGGCCGAGGCGCTGGCGCCCAGGTAGACGATCGTCTTGGGCATGTTGGGGAACAGCTTCTCGCCGTAGTAGTACTTGAAGATCTCATAGAAGCCGTACTTGCCCGCGCCTTGGAACGAGTATCCTACGTAGGTGGGACTCCAGCCCGTGAAGATGCCCCGCAGGCCCTCGGTGGCGTAGATCTTGCGCCAGGCCTGCACATTGGACGTGTAGATGGACGAGTCGACTTGGCGGCGGCACTTAACCAGATCGAGGGGCGTTACTGAAGTATGTGTTGGGCCGCAAGCTGTTGTTCACGGGCTGGTTAGCTAATTTGGTTTGCATCCCGCGACAGGTCAATCAATGCGACATACCAATAATGCCGCCCAAGGTGCAAGCTGCGAAATAGGTCGGGGAGTACAGCTCGATGGCCGACTTGGGCTTCTGTGTGTTTTTAGACATTTAGAGGGGTGAATTACTATTACGCCTCTACGACGAGAACTCCAGTGTGTACGACAAGAAGATTAGGGTAAAAAGGCAAGAAGATGGAGGGGAGAGTGGCGGGAATCGTGGACAGCGCGAGGACGACGGAGGAGATCTGGACAAGCCAGAAGTCGGGGCGAGCCAAGAGATGGAACTATTGAGAGGTATATATATAAAAAACACGAAAAGTCCGAAGCATCCGTTACACTGATTCAATGCGGCCTTTCAAGATCTAAAAATCCAAGTCTAGCCAGGCACAACGACGTAACTGCTCGCGGGCTCGCTCTCTTGTCGCGGGACGATCAAGGACGGGCTGGAGCTTGGGGGAGCTACTGCTGCGCTTTTCGTGGGGCCGCATGATGAGGTCATAGGCTCGTAGCTGTTACTCAACCTCAATCACCCCCTTGCAGTCTGAGAGCAGATAGATAAGCGTTATCTGCATCTGCACCTTTGACGATTGTTGTACTGTTTCGAAAAAGATATTACTCTTTGGGGTTCGGCTCTTTCCACTCTACAAGGTCCATGTCTTGAATTGACTATTGCTTGCAATACATTTGCAAATTGACGATATGCCGATTTCATAGTTGCCGATCGATCTAGTGCTCGGCCGAGGCGGGATGCATTCGACCATCCGTAGCTGCTAAAATAAATAGTGGGCGGGCCAATACCAGCCTGCGGAACCACGTCCGCTCTGCTCTGCTTAACAGTCCATGTTTGAACTGCCCGGGCAGTATAAGAAAAGAGATGCAGCGTATCATTTATTCATTCATGTATCAAACAATATGGCAGATTGATCAACGTCAACACCGGCACCATGAAGAAATTGGTTATCGATACAACCCGCCGCTGACCAAGATCTGATATGCCATGTTGGTGAAATTCCATTGCCCCGTCACCAGGAAGCAACAAACAACTTACCTCAAGGTTGAAAGTCCCTGCATGAGTGATGAATATGCAAATGCAGTCAGAGAAAAACCAGATGTAGATATTAATAGTGTTTGACATGCCCAGTAGGTGTAGTGTAACCATCCCCGGATTTCTTTTTGATCGACTCCAGGCCCTCCCGTATCCACTAGCCAAGACGTCGTACTAATTGGGGTTGGACAGTCCGCAATGAACCAGACCACTATACTTTGAGAAGACCCATCCGCTAGGTGCAAGTCCAATCAGTCTCCCAGGGATAACTAAGTGGTAACCCATCAAATCGCATCAAAGGTCACTTGCTGACTCTATTCCTGACTAGAGTCTCTGGTTCGGTAGTCGGGGAACGATCCTTTTGCCTAATACCCGTTGCGGACCGGCTTCGGCAGAGGGGAGAAATGGCGTGATCGGGGAATCTCCGACTCGCCAGCGAGCAGCCAGCTTTACAAACGATCGCCGACATCCGTTCGCTTATACGCCCTCACAAGGCTAATTGATATACAGCTTCGGACTTGGGTTTTTGGTGAGTTCGCAGTTTTACAAGAAAGGGAAAAGGCAAAGTCAAAGAAGACCTCTCTCTACTTCTGCCTCTCCATCCATCCATCCATCCATCCAAGATGACAGCGCCACCCCCACACAAGATAGACCCCAAGCCCTTGCCGCTGGAGATCAACTCCCCCAACGGCGGCAAGCGGCCGAACCTGGTCATCTTCATGCCGGACCAGCTCCGGTTCGACTCGCTCGGCTGCACGAGCCCGGCCGGCCACCCGGTGCAGACCCCGCACATCGACGCCTTCGCCCGGCGGGGCACCCTGTTCACCAACTGCTTCACCCAGGCCTCGGTGTGCTCCCAGTCGCGCTGCAGCATGTTCACGGGCGTGTACCCGCACGTCAGCGGCCACCGCAGCCTGCACAACCTCATCAAGCCGTGGGAGCCGAACCTGTTCCGGTCCCTCAAGGAGTCGGGGTACCACGTCGCCTGCCTCGCCCCGCGGGGCGACACCTTCGCGCCCACGGTCACCGAGCTCAGCCTCGACGAGTACGGCTTCCTCGAGACGCCCGAGTTCGTGCCCAAGTTCGGCAAGGACCGCAAGGAGCCCCCCGACGAGAGCATCTGGGGCCGCCTCTTCTACCGGGGCCTCCGCAACGCCCATCAGGCCATGGACTACGACGACGCCATCGTGCGCTCCGCGCTGACCTGGCTCGAGTGCCCGCCCGCCGACAAGCCCTGGGTCCTGTTCATGCCGCTCCTGTTCCCGCACTGCCCCTTCCAGGTCGAGGAGCCCTACTTCTCCCAGTACGCCCGCGACGCCATGCCGCCCATCGCCGACCCAGCCCGGAAGACCGGCTACGAGCCCCGCTACATGCGGAGCATCCGCGAGAAGTACGGCACCGACCGCGCCACGCCCGAGGTCTGGAACGAGGTGAAAGCTACGTACTACGGCATGATCTCGCGGCTGGACGACCAGTTCGGCCGTCTCATCGCGCGCCTCGATGAGTCGGAAATGTGGAAAGACACCGTTTCCATGTTCTTCACGGACCACGGCGAGTACCTGGGCGACTACGGCCTGATCGAGAAGTGGCCCTCGGGCCTCTCGGACGTCCTGGTCCACGAACCGCTGATCATCGCGGGGGCCGGGCTGCCGGCCGGCCAGACCTCGGCCGCCATGTCGGAGATGGTCGATCTGATCCCGACGGTCTTTGAGCTGTGCGGCATCGGGCAGAGCTTCCCGCACAACGGCAAGTCGCTGGTGCCCGTCCTCGTCAAGGGTGCGACGGAGCACAAGCGGTACGCCTACTCCGAGGGCGGCTTCCTGACGAGCGAAGAGCCCCTGCTCGAGCAGTCGCCCTATCCCTACGATCTCAAGGCCGCGCTGCAGCACGAGGACACGAAAGTGGTCGGGAAAGCCTTGGCGATCCGCGACCCCACCTGGACATACATCTACCGGCTGTATGAGCCGGCGGAGCTGTACCATCGCCAGGACGACCCGCAGGAAATGCATAACCTTGCGGAGAAGCCGGAGGTCCAAGACGTGGTGAAGGAGTTCCAGAGGGAGGCCCTGCGGTGGATGGTGGATAGCTCTGACTTTGTGCCGTGGACGCAGAATGACCGGTTCCCCAAGGTGGATCTGCCGTCGCCGAGAGAGCAGTGGGATGCGAGACGCAAGGCGGCTACGGGCGGGGATGAGAAATAGAGGCAATGCCGCATACCGAGCTTGTAATTATTGAATAGAAATAAAACGCCAATATGGCGTTCAACGGTACGGACGGCTTGACTAGATGTTGCTCGTATATCTGACACCCTGTACTGTAGGCCTTCGTGGCCAATAACTTGGACAGATACCAAGACAATGAACTTGGGTCACCCGAATGAACTCGAGCCCGTCGCCAATAAGTACTTCTACTGGGTCAATAAACGAGCAGGTACCCATAACGGCACCAGCATCGGCAAAGACGCGCTGCTCGTGGCCACTGTCTACAACCCATATGGGCCTATGTGAGGCCTTGTAGCCCTCAGTTAGAACTCGTCAGATCGTACTGGACCTTGAGGTCTCCATGCATTATACAACCTTTGATCTGCTACTTGACCTTTGTGAGACCTCGTCTACAAGGTGGTAGCATCTCAAGCTTTCTTGATATCGGCTACGAGTTGATCTCAATGCTCGGTAATTTTCCGATCGTGGTCTGCGTACCTATGGATATTATGCTGTGACAAAATGCAGTCTAATATAGGACATGCTGGTGGTGTCCCTGAGCGGGTGTTTCCTCCTGTCATGTGTTGGTCTTTGAGCCTTCGGGAAATAGGAAAGCATCATCGTTTAAGAGCCTCGCTGTGAACGACTAAAAATGGTCAGCTTTAAACCTCGATCTCTTCTCCTTCCTTTTTCTTCTTTGGCCGCCTCACACAGACTAACACACTAACACACACACACACACGCACAGAGAGAGAGAGAGAGAGGAAACCACACTTAAGCAATCAAAGACCAAAGCTGGATTGCATCCTTTACCCCAGCATCAACGTGATGTGAGTAGGGCCAGATTTGCGGTGGCGGAACCTTGTCAGAAGGCTTGAGGAGTGTGGTATTGACCAAGAGCTGTTTTTCTGCGGCGTCAGACTTTCGAATCAGACGATGCGCCTGTCCTGCCATGATCGAAATACAGGACCATGGTGTTGGTTTCATGGCGCTTGGTGGGTATCCGGATAGAAAACGAAAGCAAAAGAAACGCCGTGTCCAATTACTCTGCTGACTAACGGATAGTAGATTTCGGCTACATACACATACACAGTTACTACGACACAGAGAAACAGCAGTCGCTCTCAACGACCCCCGTCAACCTCACCCTCACGCTTATACATCCCCAAATTCCTCAACAAAGGCAAATCATTCACAGCAAACAGGTAACTCGCCTCCCCGCTCTCTGCTGCCTCATGCACCCGCTCCGTCCAAGCCGGCACCGCAAACGTATCCCCCCTTTCCCACTCCACCGTCTCCGTCTTCCCGTCCGCGAGCGTCAAGCGGGTCCGCCCGCTCCCCTCGAAGCAGTGGTACACGAACGAGCACGACTCGCGGATCGCGGGGCTCGCGGTGCCGGCGTCGATACGCTCGGCCTGCCCGCCGATGGTTCGCGAGAGCGGCGTCGTGCTGTCGAACGACGACGCGGGCGACGCGGGGGAAGAGATGTTGGTCACGGGCAGGGTGTAGTGGTAGATGGCGTGGTGGCCCGGCTGCGCATCGAGGTGGGCTTGGGCTTTGGACCAGGGGATTTTGAGGTGGGCGTCGTCTGCGGAAGGCCTTCGAGGAAAATGTCAGTAGGTTTGTATTCAACGACGGGGGCTGGGGGTTTTGAAACGCCCCAGCATGCCCGTGTCCCCAGCATGTCCTTGTCATGGAGATGCGGGACCAGAGAAACTTACTCGCTCGGGTACCGGCTCTCAGAGTACATCTCAGCAAAGTTGGTCGGGAAAGCTTGGTACAAAGGCAAATCAAGCCCATCGAGCCAAATCATGGGACCGTCACCTGTGATCGTTCACATCAGCACGTCTTCTCCGTCATGATCTGAACATATGATGGGTAATATCACAAACCGTCATGCCCGTGATCATGCCAGTCCCAGCTCGGCGTCAAGATGACATCGCCCCGGCTCATAAACACCTTCTTCCCGCCCACGGCCGTGAACCCCCGCTCGCCCTCGACGATGAACCGCAGCGCGAACGCCGTGTGCCGGTGGGCCGGGGCCGTCTCCCCTGGCAGGATGAGCTGGAGCCCCGCGTAGAGCGTGTCGGTCGTGTAGGGGGCGCGCATGCTCGGGTTGACGAGCATGAGGACGCGGCGCTCGGCCTCGTGCGCGTCCACGACCTCGCCCGCCTGGACCAGCAGGGGGCGCGCTTCCTCGTACCGCCAGAGGGAGACCGAGGCCTTGGGTGCCGGGCGCGGCGGCACCATGGCGCCCATGACGGTCCAGAGCGGGGCCAGGTTCTTGGAGGGGAGGCTCTGGAGGTAGGCTGCTTTCACGTCCTCCTTCTTGGAGCCATCTGGGACGCCGTTGGACTCGGATGGGTTTGATGCCATGATGGTCTGGGAATAGGTGCTTAATTCGAAGTTCCTTGGGCGAGTCCGCTGCTAAGTTTATGAGACAATTGTCACCAACGAATTCTTGAAACCAGATGTGCGTAGCCGGCGTATAACTCCAAAATAGCTCAGATTGGGTTTCGTAGTGTTGGCGAATGTGGTGTTGTTCGACCTCATTAATGAAGCTTAACCGAACTAGCGGCAATGGTTACCATGCGGAGCAATTGTAGGACCCCAATTCCTCTGGGGAAAAGGAAGTGCCGAGCGCACTACAGAATGGGTCAACCCCCGCTCGAGCAAGGGGGTCGAACTTGGAGAATGTTGCCGGCGTAGTGGAGAAAAAAAGGGGCAGCTCGGATAAGATCCTCGAAGCCCCACGTCCGCCATCGGAAGCGTCCCGAGCTCCACGTACAAGGGGGGTTTCACGATAGCGTACGAGTTGAGATATGCTTCACATGTCCATTGAGTTATTGTTATTATTGTTGTGCTATTAGGGGCCTTCGCTTATGGCATTAAAATGACGGCTTCACTTTAGGTGCGGTGGTAGCATCTCCCTCGTCATATCAATATCGTACATACCCGTATCCTGCACATACTTGGCCCAGTCCTCCAGAAGCCCCTGGAGTACCTGCGGGAGCTTCTCCGCCAAGTTGTCGTTCTCGCCGGGGTCATTGGGGATGTCAAAGAGCTCCCACTCGTCCGAACCCTGCGGCGCCGGGAGGAAAATGGCCTTGTAGTCACCGCGACGGATAGCCCGACGGCCGAAGAGCTCCCACCCGGTCGCGATCTGGTCCTCGGGGTGCACCTTCTCGCCGCCGCCGCCGCCTTCGCCCTTCAGGAACGGTACCCATGACCGACCGCGCATGGGCACGACCTCGCGCCCTTTGAAGAGCGGCGCGGGGTGCGTCGCCCCCGCCAGCTCCAGCATGGTCGGCAGGATGTCCATGCACGTCGTGAACTCGTGCGAGATGGCCCCCGAACTGGCACGCTGTAACTTCGGATACCGGATCACGCACGGGCAGCGGATGCCCCCCTCGAAGGTGTGCGCCTTAAAAGCGCGAGAGGGAGCCGTGGCTGCTGCCGCCCAGCGGGCTCCATACCACACGAAGGAGTCGGCGTTGCCAATGTTGTCGAGGCTATTATTGTAGTAACGCGAGACCACCGAATCGAGGGGCGATCCGTTCAAGATTGGAAGTGCCTCCAGAGCCTTTCCCTCCGCGCCGTTGTCGGACATGAACAGGACGAAGGTATCGTCCATCTCGCCCGTCGACTCGAGGTACGCGACGACGCGCTGCAGCTGCTCGTCGATGACCTGGACCATGGCCGCGTACGTCTCCATGCGCCGCGACGACAGTGCCTTCTCCTCGGCGGTCTTCTCGGACCACTCCTTGTACTCGCGGCCAATCATGGGGGCCGGCACCACGTCCGGGCCGATGATGCCGCGCTTGGCCATGCTTTCCAGCCGTTGGGTCCGCAGGGCTTCGGGCCCTTGGTCGTACACCCCGCGGTACTCGGCGATGATCTCCTGGGGCGCTTGCAGAGGCCAGTGAGGGGCCGTATAAGGCAAGTATCCAAAGAAAGGCCTACCAGCGGCTTCCTCGTCACGGTCTTTCAGGATATCGATGAACTTGTCAGTAAACGACCTGGTCGAGTAGAAGTCCTTGGGGACGTCCTTCTTGCGGTCGAGGAAGACGCCGTTCTCCATCCATAAGCCGTCGCTGTTGAGGGGCGCTAATTTGATCTCCCCGGCGTCGAGTTGGGGCTCGTTATTGAAGTGGTTGCCGCAGCCGGCCAGATAAGAGAAGTCCTTTTCGAAACCCCGTGCGGACGGGCACGTCTCCTTGGTCAATCCGAGATGCCTACATTCATTGTATGAGAAATGAGAGCTATTCAATCGACGCTAATCCAGTAGACTTACCATTTTCCCGAGATGGCTGTGAAGTACCCTGCATCGCGCAGGATCTCGGCGGCAGATGCGACGCGGAAGTTGAGGTAACCCTCATATCCCGGCCGACCCCTGAACTCGGGCCGGTTACGCAGGAACTCGGCCATCTGGCCCAAGCCCGCAATGTGGTTGCTGCCGACTTGTGTGAGCGGGGACCCTCTAAAGACAGGGTTGAATAACGGGCAGGGGTCAAATGATTACTGACTCTGTGCCCGATAGCAGCATCGCCCGGGTAGGGGAACATGCTGATGCAGTGTGAAACCCGGTGAGGGTGAGTCCCTCCTGGGCTAGCTTGTCAAGGCATGGCGTCTTGATCTCGCCACCGTAGGGGCCAATATCGCTGAAGCCCAGGTCGTCGGCGACGATTATGAGGAAATTAGGACGCTTGGACATTTTGACGGCTTGGCTGGGGTTTGGTTGTATTGTTGGCCACTGAAGCTCAGACCTCGACCTGGTTCATGGCCAGCCGTGATAAAGACCAGATGTCAACTGTCTTAAGCGAAATGCCGAGCAGTACGCGTTTCCTGTGTCATTCCACCTTTTACCACCCTCGTTCTTCGGCGACACTGTGTGATCCTGGATTCACTGGTTCAAGAGGGATAATACTGGTTGGGTGTCATCCGATTACCGGGACAAGGGTTGATCACCGACTGCCGCACGCTGTAACCCCGCTAACATCGGGGGTGTTCCCGATGCAGAAACGAAGCGTCTCCATCCAGTCAAGGGCCCCCGTTCACCGAGTACCGGCGCCAAGCAATGACACCATTGCCAAAGTGGAAGCACGGGACATAGTCCGGCTAGTGGCAGGCCATGCCCCCTGTCGATGGGACCTCATCGCGACGGTTGCTTGTTACCCCAGACTCCCAATAGCGCGCATGCGTTTTGGTCCAGGAATTGCGTGCTTGACGACAGGAAAAGGCTGGGTTAGGTAAGCTTGCAGCAACTGTTTAGATTGAGTTGGTGATCATGACATCTTAATAAATCCAAGTCCTGGTCTTTTACGAGATTCTCAAGCCAAATGTCGTTCGCGTAGAGATCCTTGGAACGTCCATATTTTAGGTTTCTCAATACGCATTCGTTAACTACTGCGTTGGGAACCAGTCGCTGATCCTTGGTGCTTCTCGTTTGACCGCCGCCAAGATGGCGCACTTTCTTCGCGACCACAACTACAAGTTGGGAAAGCATGTGTCTTCCAACTTGATTATGGCCACCATGGTCCTGATGACCAGTGTCTTCGCCTACGGTTTCGAGAACTCGGTGCTCTCTACAGTCCAGGCCATGAATGGTGAGACCTCCCATTCATTAATTCATCACCTATCGGCAAACGAAATAGCCAACTGACGCGGGTTTGAGGCCTCTGACATAGCGTACGAGCGGATATTCGGTGAATATAACGAAAAGACTAAGAAATACGGCTTTACCGTCGACCACCTCGCCTATCTTAACGCGTTCCCCCTCGTAGCCTATGCGGTCGGCGTCATCATCTTCTCGCAAGTGGGCGAGCGCTTCGGCCGGCGGGCCGTGTTCTACAGCATGAACTGCATCTGCATCATCGGCGTCGCCATATGCTACGCCGGCAGAAACTACGCGTGGGCCCTGGCCGGGCGCATGATTATCAACCTCCACGTCGGCGCCGAAGCATGGCTCGTGCCGATGTGGCTGGCCGAGATCGTGCCTGCCGCGGTTCGTGGTTCTAGTAAGTTGATACATGCATGGGTGGGGATTTGGCGTTTCCATCGATCGAGCCCCTTTTCCTACCTGAGCTCCGTGCGCCACGCCGCATCCGCAAAACTAATTGATGCGATACAGTGGTCGCCATCTACGCATTCAGCCACGTCCTTGCCGGCTTCATAGCTGCTGTAATCACCAACTCGACCAGCAAGATCCACGGAGACGACAGCTGGAAGATTCCGATCTGCATCATGTTCGCCTTCCCAGCCCTGGCCCTGAGCCTGGCCTGGCTTCTGCCCGAGTCCCCCCGATGGCTGCTGCGCCAGGGCAAGTTCGACCAGGCCGTCGAGAGCCTGTACTACATCAACGGCGCCGACAAGGACTACCCTGCCGAGCAAGAGGCGCGTCTCCTACTGGACATGATCGAAAACGCGCCGACCAAAGGCAGCTGGGGCGAGCTGTTCAAGGGCGTCAACCGCCGACGGACCTTGGGCGGACTCGTCGCCGCCATGGCGGCCCAGCTCACCGGGCAGAGTTTTGCGTCCACCTACGGCACCGTCTTCCTCAAGCAGATCAACGTCATGGACCCCTTCACGGGGACCCTGATCAAGCGGGCGGGCCTCCTGGGCGGCTGCATCTTCGTTATCACCATGGTCGAGAAGATCGGGCGGCGCCGGGTCGCCCTCACGGTCGGCACGATGACGACGGCCGTGCTCATGGTCATGGGCGGTCTCGGCACGATTCCCAACGCTACCAAGTCTCAGCAGAATGGCATCTTGGCCATGTCCATCATCTTCCCTTGCGTTTATATGATTTCGTTTGGTTCGAGGTAAGCTGTCCTGCATTCTATCACGATACCGGCATTTTTACTTTGGAAATATATTGATGGTGCTTCTGTCTTTGTGTAGTATGGTCGTCGTCAAGGCCGAGATCCCTCACACGTCCCTGCGTGACAAGTCCAACATGCTCTTTTGGACCGTTGCCAACCTCTGCAACATCTTGGTCACCTTCACGCTACCGTACCTACTCAAGGCGCCCTACGCCAACCTCGGAGCCAAGGTCGGCTTCGTTTTTGGCTGCATATCGTTCGTCTTCGTGTTACTGATTTTCTTCATGGTCCCCGAGATGACTGGGAAGTACGTGGCCTTCCTACCCCTCAGTAATTCTCCATAGTTGACTAACTCGTTTGTCAGGTCCCTCGAGGAAGTTGACGAGATGTTTGAGAAGAGAGTCCCAGCCTGGAGAAGCAGAGGTAAGCATATCGATACCCAAAAGACACCAGAACCCCATTAAACTGCACCAACAGTACTGACGGGTCTTAACTACTGCAGATTTCCGTGCCACTGGAACGGCAGCGGCCGTCACCGATATCGAGAATGACCACATAATCACCGCGGCTGGCAGTAGCAAGATGGATTCGGCAGAACAGCTGGATGACGTGCAGGCCGTCGATAAGAAATAGCCTTGAAACTAAGAGAAACTTGGAATTTGGAAGCGTTTGGCTTCATTTAGCACTACTATGTTTGGTATGAGCCTGTGATTTCTAGCGAACGTTTTGGGTTCTTGCCTTTATTACATGGAAAGAGGACAGAATGTGTGGCTTAAATATGAAGCCTAATCTCTTTCTGTATCACATATGAATTATCAACGCAAATATGTGTAAGGACATGATCCTTACAATGTGTCAGTTTTCTCGAGTCTTTCCAGATCGAGAGCCTACTCGTGGCCATGCTCGAGTGTATCGATATTCCAAGACTGTGTTGCTCTGTAAAGCGATGATCATATGTTGTTAGAGCAATGTCCTTTGAGCAAAACTCCATAGCCCAATGATCCGCTCTAGAACACGCACGCTGTCAAGGTGTTCTTGCGGATCACGGCTAGAATGCACCTTTCAATGCTGCTTGCCTTGGCTACAGCTGCATGTGTCCCCTGTTCTCTACCTCGGACTCCACATGGACGGGGTTCTTCAAGTGGATCGCCTGTTGGATCGCCGACTACCGCCCCTCTCCATTAATATTAGACCGGCCGGCGCGAGCAAAAGGCGGGTCCACGCAAGTTCCCAAGTTTGCCCATTTGTCAAGCAGGCATATAATCATAATCCCAGAAGTCTGGATAAGCAACATGCGCAAATAGCATAAAAATGAGACTACTGGTGCCGATCACCTCAAAGCCCCTCCACATGTTAACAGATGTTTAGCGATTGCCATGACAAATTTGTAGTCGTTAGAGGTTGTTGGCAGTAAGTAGTACAAAGATCGAGATCATCATGTCACCCTTACTAGCGTGGGCGACGGGGTCAAGAGCGGACAGGGGCTATGATGCAACATCGTTGAGTGATTTTGTCAGTTTAGTCGATGGAGGTATACACTAAACTATTTCGAAGAATGGCCCTTTACTATAAGGCGTCCTTATAGATATAATATCGTGAACTTACAAGGCATGTCTCCCTCGAATCTCGTTATTTGAGCTGCCTGACCCACCTGCCGCAATCATGCATGTCAGTCTCCCTTCCCTAGCCATGCTGGCCTTGACTAGCTCAGCTCTGGCTAGCTGCAGGGATACCAAGAAGCCAAATATTGTCATCATAATGTCCGACGACCAGGACAGACTTCTCGGGTCCATGGACTACATGCCGGTCCTGCAGCGGGAGATGATGGGAAAGGGTGTCGAGTTCGAAAACCACTACGGCACAATCAGCAACTGCTGCCCGTCGAGGGCGTCGTTTTTGCGAGGCCAGGCCGCGCACTCGACAAATATCACACATGTTCGTCCGCCGGGGTAAGCTCCGCCTTTACCCCCATGCAAATTCTGTACTTTGACGGAAATCGCCTTCGGCTTACTGACAATGTGATGGGTATAGGGGTAACTACGATAAGTGGCGTCTTACTGGGGAGGACAGAAACTACCTTCCCCATTGGATCAAGAAGGCTGGATATAAAGCTGAATGTAAGTAGCGTTACCAGAAGTAACCGTACTTAGCTAAATGATTCTCTCTAGATGTTGGGAAATTTCTGAACGGATATTCGCAGGCAAACTACCACATCCCCCCTAAGGGGTGGGATCATGTGGATTCGTTGGCATGTCAACATATGGGCAAACTCACATGAGAGACCTCCAGCTAACTTGCAGACCAGCTCGAGCCCTATATCAACGACTACAACAACGTTGTCATGTCCCAGAATGGCGAGCGCCCTGTCCAGTATCGGGGATTTCACAGCAACGACGTCGTGAGAATCAAGGCGTACGATCTCCAATATCCAAAGTTCTTCAACAGACGTCCATTCAACTGACATTGACGATAGTCTTGATCGATTAGATCATCTTTTAGAGGCGCAAGACCCCTTCTTCATGGCCATCATGCCGTATGCGCCACACGTGGCGGGCAACAAGCCACCTACGCCCCAAGCTCGCCATGCAGACGAATTCCCCGAGGCGAACGCGCCGAGATTTGCCAACTGGAACCCGTCCGACGAGATTCAGCAGGGCAAGAGCGTCTTTTTGAAAGACATGAAGCCGATGAACAGCGAGGCAGAGGCCTCGGCCGACCGACTCTTCCGCGGCAGGATTCGGGCCATCCAAGGAGTTGACGAGATCATCGAAGACGTATTGGCCAAACTGGAGGAGAAGGGACAGCTGGAGAACACCTATGGTATGTAAATCACCTTCTCCTGGGATCGCTGCTCAGAAGAAAGCTGCTAACCGCTCGTTCGTAAGTCATATTCACTACCGACAACGGGTACCACATTGGAGCCCATCGCCTACCCGGTGGCAAAGCTCTCCCATATATCCAAGACACCAACCTCCCCCTTGTCGTACGCGGCCCCGGGATCCCGGAGGGCGTGAAGTCCAAGATTGCCAGCGCCCACCTAGACTTTGCACCCACCTTCCTGGAAATCATGGGCCTGGAGAAATCGGAGTGGCCCGAGTTCTTGGACGGCCGCAGTCTGCTGGAAGAATGGAAAGATCCCGTCCCCGAGGTCAAGCCGGAGATCGGCTCGGCCAAGGAGATCATCAACATCGAGTTCTGGGGCGACAAGATAGTCGAGATCCCCGAGTACGCGGGCACCAAGCTGACCAACAACAGCTACAAGACGCTCCGGATCGTGTCGGAAGAGAGCTCCTGGATGTTCCTCAACTGGTGCACCAACGAGATGGAGCTGTACAACATCACGGCCGACCCTTGGGAGATCAACAACCTGGCCCGCGGCGAGGTGACCCACGAGCACCAGCGCCTCATCAACCGCCTCAACTCGATCCTGATGGTGACCAAGTCGTGCACTAAGGACAGCTGCCGCGACCCGTGGTCGGTCCTGCAGCCGCCCAACGCAACGGGCGGGCGGCGGATCAGCTCGCTGACGGCGGCCATGGGCTACGAGTACGACGACTTCTTCGCGGCGTTCCCCAAGGTGCACTTTGGCAAGTGCATGCAGTACCAGGACGAGGAGAATGAACAGCCTTTCTATCCTCTGGGGGCGGAAAACGATTTGGGTAAGGCGCATAGGAAGCCCACGGACAACTGGGTATCATCCGACAAGGGGGAGGTTGGGGTCAAGCCCAATGCGCAGCTCGCTGGCGGGCCCGAGCAGCGACATGCTACGATCGAAGAGCTGATGGCGAACATCCATGTCTTGACCGATGAAGAAACTGGGCCATTGGTTCCACCCGAGGAAGATTGATAGCCTAGGTCGTTTGATTAACTTGGCTACCCCCCGACATTGTCGCTCTATAATACAAACATGGATACTTTGAATAATGAAATCGTAGATCTATAGGATACACTTTAAAGCAGACGAATATCTATGGAATAACCACATTTCAAGCTGATCAGGCTTTGTTGATACTTAGATGGTGGTGTATTGGTACATGAGAATAGCATGTATAAGACGGGATCACCTCGGTCAGAAATCTTGAAATGTCATCTTAGGGGGAGGGGTTAATGGTGATGCTTTGGGCCAATCAGACGAGAGGGCATATTACGTGCTCGTCAACTGTGTAGCACGCGATGGCGATGCCGCCAATCAGATGTAATGGACGAGGCCCACTTTCACCACGCAGCTTACACCTTGAGATGTCGAGTTCTGACCTCTGTCCGTCACCAAACCCAGGGGACACTTTGACGAGTAGCCTGGTCATCATTGTGTGGTGATACAGTCAGTCTTGACACACCAAGGGTTCATTTATTTCCACCCAATGGGAGCATCTCTATCTTCTCCAGGTTTTCTTCTACATCCCCCACCTTCCCCGCATTCCTCGAAACTAGGAACGAACGTCCCGACGAATGATATATGGTCAAGTCTTATTAGTAATTGGAATATATCCTCGCCAAATCCCTGTGTGTCTATCCCGAACTTTACTCCTTTGACCACGCCTTGGAGCTGCACCTCCAAAACATGCCGCCTCCCAGATCAGCGGCTACATGTGTACAGTGTCGCGCACGCAAAGTGAGTGCGTCTCGCCAACTAGATGTCCCAGGCGCATCCGTCTCAGAGCACGAGCTAATTACACTACGACCAGGTTCGCTGCAGTGGAGGAGCCCCTTGCTGTTCCAATTGCGAACGTCTGGAGTACGCTTGCTCGTTCGCCGCCTCTCAAAGGGGCCAGGGCGAGAACGCCTCCTCGCCACAGCTCGAGAAGAGGCGTCGGCCTTTGGCCTGTACGCCATGTCGAGCCACCAAGTCCAAGTGCACCGGAGAACGTCCGTCTTGTGCGCCATGCAGGACTCGCTCCAAGGACTGTGTTTACCCTGACGCCAAGAGGCGAAAGTCTCGTGCCGAATCCGAGCATGAGCGCTCTAATGGCACACAGTCTCTGCCGGGAGACCACGATACTGCTCAGCCAAGCCAGCGGATACCGATACAGGCGCAAAGCTATTCCGATGTGGCCCAGGACCAACATTCCGGACAGTCACCTCCCAATCCGTTGACAGATCCTGCCGCTACTTCTGAGACGTCTTATGCTGAAAGCTTCTCTGTTGAGATGGCCTCTCCATCCGTTGGCTCTTCAAGAGCTGGCCATGATACAATTTCTACGGGAGAGGCTTTGACTGAATCGTGGCAAAGTTCAGCTTCGAACATCAGCATCAATGACCCGGCACCATCGAACTGCGCTCTACCTCGAGTCCACGAACAGTTCCAGATTATCAACGACTATTTTCGACATATCTATCCCCACCCTGGATCGGCCTTCCTTTCTGAAGTGTCAGTGACGAAACGGTGCCTAGACGGGACTATCGACGAGGCGCTGCTACTCGCCATTTGCGCCTATACTGCGAGCGTGCTCCGGTATCCAAGATACCATCCCGCACAAAGCATGGCTTGGGTTCAAAAGGCCGAGGATCTCTTGTGGCATAGCATGGAGAGCCCGACCGTGTTCAAAACACAAGCGCTTCTTCTCGCGGTCCTATGCCGAGTTGAGATGGGAAATTTTAAGAGGGGCTACATGCTTCTTTCCATGGCATCGCGGTCTGCAAGCGCGTTGAGATTACAGTACGAGAGGCTCGACTTGGATCACCACAGCCAAGAGGTCAGGAGGCGGCTAACATGGTCAATTATGCTGATCGACAACTACTTCTCAGTCGGTTTGCCGGAATCTGGGACGTGCCCGCCGGATTTCATCTACCTCAAGATGCCTTGCCCGGAAGAACACTTTCACGGAGACGGTGGAGCTGGCGGCCCACCCCCACTACCTCTGGACGGCGTTTCCGAGAGCGGACTCTTGCAACTTTATATACGCTTGAGCATCATCCGCCGGGACATATTACGGCTCACCCGTAACCTGTCTCTCCAAAGCAATGTAACGCCCCAGATAACAGGCTTGGTCGAGGGCATGCTGAAATCTCTCCAACTCGCAGAGCCGACCCCTTATAAAGTCGATGAGCTGCAGAGATATGCCAACTCCCGGTGGCTCATGAGATATGTCTCGGTGCAGCTTGGGTGGCATCAATGCCACTGCGACATCTATCGCCTCTTTCTCTCCGGATACCGCGAGGCTGCCCCGGATGCCATGATCTGGGCCTGCACACCCGAATATGTAGCTCAAGCGACTGCTAGCTGTTTACGACACGCCCAGGCCGTTTTAGACATTATCCATGACACCGACAACCTCAAGGTGCGATTTATCTCACCTCCGAGGGACATCTGTATCGGCGGATATCACGCATCCCGCCTGCTTTTATTCATAAGCGGCATGAAACTCATACCCCAAGATGAAAATGTCACAGTTGAAAGAGCAATCTCGCTGGCCAAGAGCACGCTGACAATCTTACGGCCCCTATTTGGCACATCTGCTATGCTGGGGAAAACGGTCGAGGAATTGGACCGTATTATCACCGCCCACGTCTCTGGGAGCCCAGAGCAACCTCCAGGAGACTCATCATATGGAGACTTAGGAGAACCCCGCAGACGCCGTCCGCAGTACGGCATGACCATCCAAAAGCACACGAGCCTGGGAGTGCACAGCGCGCTTAGGTTGGCCCAGTTCCACGACGACGAGGAAGACGCGCGCGGAATAGGTACTAACTCAAACACTCACACCGACTCCATTCATGGCTCGGCAACAAATACTACACGCTCAACGACATTGCCGTCGGGCAATGCTACGCAGACGGCGTTGTTATCTGGCCCTGAGGACGCTGATGTTGACACCGCAAGGGGCCAAGCAATCTACGCAGCCGCGGATCGAGCCGGGGAGATAGTCTCCTGGGGAACTGCGCCTGAGACTATGGATCTAAGCGCTTTCAATCTGAATATATGGTATGCGAGGGGATGGCAGCACGATTTCTCCCCTGGATCATCGCACGACTGCATCTGACAAAAGGTGGCAAATCCCCCAAAAAGCCTCCCCCCTCGAGCAGCAAAACTGCGCGAGCAGATCAGCTGCCAATACCATGTCAATGATGTGATTTGCTTGGTTCTAAATGGACTGCATTGTGGGGGACGTTCGCCGACTTCCGGAACTAAGATAGAGGAGCCAGGGGCCCACAGGAGGTTAGAATATCCTTGGCGGCCTAGGGGTCTCCACTCCCGGCTCAGATCCTACGGACATGCCTCCCCGGACCACATGATCTTTGGCTCCTGAGCCGGAGGAGAGTCGCTTCTATTAATCAAAAGAATTCTTGAGAGGGTGCTGGGATAACCACCTGTTAAGCCTCACTCCCTTTGCCCCCTGTGGTGTCCAAGAGAACACTCGAGTTCAATATAGTCTTACGGAACTTGAAGTGCACCGCCGGCGCAAATCTTATAGGGGCAAAACCGACCAAAATGGGGTCCAAACCGCCCCCTAATATCTTGTTCATCATGTCTGATGACCATGCCGCCAAAAGCATCTCCTGCTATGGTGCCGGCATCAACTCCACACCAAACCTGGACCGGCTGGCCAAGGAGGGCATGCGGTTCAACCACTGCTACGTCACCAACAGCATCTGTACGCCGTCCCGGGCTGCCATCCTCTGCGGGACGCACAACCACGTCAACGGCGTCATGACGCTCGACTCCAAGATCAACAAGCGGCTGCCCAACGTGGCCAAGCAGCTGCGGGCCGCTGCGCCGCAAGGAAACGGCGGCTATCAGACGGCCATGATCGGAAAATGGCATCTCGGCGAGGGCCGGGACCACGAGCCCACCGGCTTCGACTACTGGAGCGTCGTGCCCGGCCAGGGCGAGTACTGGGACCCGCAGTTCCTCGAGCCCGGCGGCAAGACGACGCGGGTGCCCGGGTACGCGACCGACATCATCACGGACAAGACGATCGACTTCATCAAGTCGCGGGACAAGGCGCGGCCCTTCTTCGCCATGTGCCATCACAAGGCCCCGCATAGATCCTGGGAGTACGACCCGAAGCACAAGGACCTGTACAAGGACCCCGTCCGCCTGCCCGACACCTTCACCGACGACTACAAGAACCGCGCCAACGCGGCCCGGATCGCCAAGATGCGTGTCGCGCAGGATCTCACCTACACGGACCTCGGGCTCGTGCAGCCCGAGGGCCCGGCCTCCGTCGTCGGCGTCAAGATGATCGACCGGTGGAACTGGGTCGACCGCAAGGTCCCCGCGCCCGACGACCCGCGCGGGATGCGGCCCCTGGTCTGCAAAGAAACCGGCCAGGCGTTTACCTTCGCGACGCCCGCGGAGCTCGCCGAATTCAAGTTCCAGCGCTACATGCAGCGGTACCTGCGGACCATCCAGAGCATCGACGACAACGTGGGCCGTTTGTTGGATTTTCTCGACGAGGATGGGCTGGCCGAGAACACGGTCGTGATCTACACGTCGGACCAGGGCTTCTTCCTGGGCGAGCATGGCTGGTTCGACAAGCGCTTCATGTACGAGGAGAGCTTCCAGATGCCGTTCCTGATTCGGTATCCGCGCGAGATCCGCGCGGGCAGCGTCTGCGACGACATCATTAGCAATGTCGACTTTGCGCCCACATTTTTGGATCTGGCGGGCGTGCAAGTGCCTACCTACATGCAAGGGTATTCCTTCCGGCAGTTGCTTCAGGGCAAGACGCCTGCGGACTGGCAGCAGGTGGCCTACCACCGCTACTGGATGCATAATGATGTGATTCATAATGCGTACGCGCACTACGGCGTCCGCGACCAGCGGTACAAGCTCATCTACTGGTACTGCGAGGACTTTGGGCTCGAGGGGGCGCGACCTACGGGGCGGAAGAGGCCGGTGCCTGTTGCTGGGGGTGTCACTAGCGACACCGATGAAGATGGTGACGAGGAAGAGGAAAAGGAGTGGGAGTTGTTCGACTGCGAGAAGGACCCGTTAGAGCTGTTTAACTGCTACCATGACCCGGCGTATGCTGATGTGGTCAAGATAATGACGAAGAAGCTTGAGGACAAGATGGCGGAGATTGGGGATGAGCCAGTGCATGGGGAGGGGCAGTTGCAGAGGCGCCGGAAAGAGTATTCATGACTTTACGAGGCTTAAAGCTTCGATAGGTCTAGGTGACTGCGGTGGTTTACTTGCGGCACACATAACTGATCGTATTAATGGTAGTGGCTGTAAGCTACTGTGTATATAAGTCAGGGTGAAGAATGGCAACGCCATGCAAGTCATGACCCCTTCTCAGAACTACCAAGAAAACACTTGAGCACCAATTTAGAGTACTGGCGACTCATCAAGGAAGCATTGCGTCCACACAAGCCACAATGGCTTGTTTTTGTGTGTCATCGGACAGAGCGAAGGCAGCCAAAATGTATAAATGCTACGTTTGCCACTTGTAGCATATGTCGAAAACCTTTAATTGACCAAAAGCCTAAATGCTCTCAGCGAAACGGTTAGTACAAACCGAACTCTAGATTCAGTCTTCAGCCCCAGAAACACAAAAATCAGCTAAAAGGCCAAAAGTACTTCGGCAAGGATTGACCAAATATAAAATACTCTACAAAACCAGTCAAGATGCATGGAAACTGCCCCAAGCACGGAATTTACAGCGGCAACACCTGCACCTTTTGCATCCGAGCTAAGACCGAGGGGCCTGGCTAGCGGGTAACGTCCAGGTCATTGGCGACGATGTTGGTGGCAAGTATGGATATTGTGAGATAAGGGACTGAAATCGTGGAGATGATAGTGATAGAGTTACCATAGAGTAATTGCTTATACTTCGATACAATAGAATAGTTCCTCACTGATTCATCCCCTTTTTTCTCCATTTCTTTTCAGTTCTTCGTAAAGTCCCGTTGTCGTCGTACCCGCTCTTCCTCCTTCCTTTCCCACTCCTCCTCGCCAACCGTCATTGGCATCGCGCGCCCACTATGCCATCGCAGGCGCCAATATACATAGACCAGGAGCGACCCCAGATAGGTCCACGGCATAAAGACAGTGAAGGCGTCCAGGATGTCGTCCCGCCAACACAGCAAACAGAGCACATGGGCCGAGCCGCCGCCGCCGACCATCAAGGCCACCCAGACGGGCAGATCGCCCCTGTGCCGCCAGCAGAAGCGGAGCAGGCGGTAGATCAAGTTGAAGATGGCGCCGTAGTAGAAGATAAGATTCCACTTCTGCATTCATTTTGATCATTTGTGTTAGTTATGTGTCTCATCCTAGTCGGTCTGATCTCTTGCTGTTCTTGTGATGACTCACGTATTTCGAGTCGGACCAATTGATCTCAACCCACCACCATCGCGACCATTGGGGTACGTCGAGGAAATGCGATAGGCCGAAGGCGGCGAAGTAGGCAGCTCCCAGGCTGAGGAACAGGTAGAAGATGTCCTTGATGGTGTATTCAGGTTCCATGATTACTGTGGCAGGCACACCCCCTTCATCAATGTCGGCGACGGGAGAAGCCTCCGTCTCGCTCATTTTGGAGTTATTGCTCATTGACGCCACTGCCTCTCGGCTGAGTGGATTCAGAACGCTTGGGAGACAAGGCTGATTCTCTAAGTCGCCGCCAAATTTGAGGGTTTGAGTGGGAGAAACCCAACGTTGATAAGAGTTATATAGCAAAAGTCAAAGGTGTCATCAATACCGAACTTTTGAGAGAAGTGAGTGGGGGGGAGGGGGGGAGTGGAGATAAAGAAGATATCGCGATGGAGAAATGGGGGAGTGGAGCTAACAATGCAGTGGTGGTTTCAAAGGTGGCCAACGGGTTGATGTCGATGAGTCAGCAAAACCTCAGCCCCTTTCAGCCCCGAGACACTAGACCCTGATGGTGGTTAAACTATCAACTAAGCGACTCTAGCGGCAACTGAGAATACGAAGTGCACACCTTGGTGCGTGTAATAACTATGTGGATTCGGTATTTCCCTTCACCCCATGGGCTCGTCATTTCGTTTTGAGGAGATCCTAAAAAGAAGCCTTTAATAGGTTTACATATACCCATAAAAACAGATAAATGTAGGCTGCCAGGAGTTTGGCAGGTCAGTCAACATTGATTGCCCTTCAGTGCGGTGCAATCTTGCTCATCCCCCGGATCTTGGCCCCGTATCTGTACAAGACAAATGGCACCGGCACCATGACGGTCGCCAGCGCGGCGGGGATGGTGAGCGCCCTATGCGGTCCCAGGCGCTCGTACATGGGGACCGAGGCCGGGATCAGTGCGCCGGCGACGATATACCGCACGCTCGTCATGAACGCCAGGGCCGAGGCTGTGTGGCGTTGGTAGACGAAACGGTGTAGAGGAAGATGGTGGTGAAGATGGTGACGAGGCCGTAGCCGAAGAAGACGGAGCCGACGATGGGGACCCAAATATTTAGTGATGGCTGTCAAGAGAATTGGCACGATGATTAGTTGAAGATATGTAATTAAGAATAGGTGATGATACTCACGTAGCACGTCCAGGCCATCCACCAAAGCGAAACCGGGAGGGAGATGGACCCGCCCAACATGCCGTACCACAGACAAATCTCGGGCGTGAGCGTGCCCCCCGCCGCGGCTTTCTTCGCCCATCCGTAGATTAGGGGGATGAGCGGCAGTGCCAACAGATCGCCCACTAACAGCGCCGTCCAGAGGATGAAGGTTAGCGACTGCGAGATGCCGTATGTCTGCTGGAAGATAAAGGGATAGCCGTTGAGGAAGGTGAACAGCACAAAATAGACGATGGTCAGGTAGAACGTGAAGATCAGGATGATGGGCTCCGTGTAGACCATCAAGAAGTGCCGGTAGAGATTGACGAGCAGCCTGCGACCCAAGGTGTGCGTAGTGGTAGTGGCGCGCTCCCCGACCCGGTAGCGGTCGTCGCCCGTCAGGGCCCGGAGGTGCTTGGCCCGCCACTCGAGCAACATGGGCGCGTAGGTCTCGGGCTGCAGCAGAGAAACGTACGCCAAGATGGCACCCGCGAAGATAAGGGAGAGCCAGTCGGCTTAGCGGAATCCCAGGACTGGGAGGTAGGCGCCCACGATGGGTCCGAGAAGGGGTCCAGCGTACGACGTCATGGCACCAACGGGATGGCGTAGAGTAGCTGCAACGGGTCCCATACGTCGGCCATGCTTCCGCCGGCGGCTGTTAGAGGCGTAGAACCGAAGAAGCCTGTTAGGAACCGGAAGGCAATGGCCACGCTGTAGTTGGGCGCCAACGCTTTCGCTAGGACGCACAGCATGAAGACGACAAAGGTGGTCAGATAAACAACGTTGCGTCCAAAAGTCTCAGAGACGGTGCCCGCACCGAGGGCGCCGAAGCCGCTGCCGAGCAGATACATGCCCGTGGTCAGGGAGCCGGAGATGGGGTCGACGCCGTAATGGGCATTGAACTCGAGCGAGACGGGCGCGTCGATGGAGGAGACCAGGGTGATGGCCAGGGTTAGGAGGCGAAGGTGATGGCCCACTTCTTAAGCGGCGTCCATTTCCGCGGATTCAGGGGGTCGTCGTCCCTCCAGCCCACGATGTAGGTCACAGCTCCATTCTCTTCGGCCAGTCGTGTCGTTGTTACGCCTGGTATTATTTGAGGAGGAGCCCCGGGAGGTGACCTTTGTTCTTTCTCGTGATCACCACCAATGGAGGAAGTCCTGGTGTCACTATTACTACCCCCGGAATGCTTTGGGTCTTTGGGGCATAGAAAATATGGATCGGTAGTCATATTTGAAACGTGGTTGCTCGATATCAAGTCAGTTTCAGAAGATACTGATCCACCCCCTCCTTGTCCAACCCCCATGCTAACCGCACTATTTCACGGACCATATACTCATCTTGTGAGGGTCTGCCCCCAATCCTAGTGAAGCAATGCCATATCCGCGAAAAAGGGCCGTCCAACACCCCAGAAATTGACCGTTCCAGAGGCCGACCTTCCATCCCCAATTTCTCCTCTGCCTCCCGAAACTTCCGAGAATACAACTGACGAGCCGCGTTCTGGCGGGACACGTTCGTGTATGCGATGTGTTCAGGATCTTGAAGTACACTCTGGACTTCGTCGTCCGACATAAGGAGAGGGAACGGGAACGGATAGTAGCTGACTTCCCAAGGGGCGGTCTGAGCGAACTCCCAGTCAATTACGGCAAGAAAATTGAAGTCGTCATCCACAATGATGTTCTGGGTTCCGAGATCCATATGGTTCAGGGGATATAGCTCATCGTGTTTGTCGATGAGCCCACCGCGGCTCACCACGTCGAGGAACACCCGTGGGCCAAGCAGGGCATATGGGATTCCATCCGACGGCTGAGCGCGGGCTTCCGCTCTGCGTAGGGCACCTAGCCCAACGGCTGAAAGGTATTCAGTCGTGGAAGGAAATGGTCCCTGGCTGACAAGACCCTCGGCAGCGGCGGTGGACAACTTGCCGACAACCGGTTCCCCTGACTCGGTGATGGAGCAGATGGAACCGATCTGAGGAAATGTCAGAGTTGCTAGTTGTGCCTGGGCCATGGTCCACTGAGTCATAATATGCTCCTGGGTGACCATCTATAGGAAATTAGCAAATCCCATGGTCTCTCGTGAGCCGTTTTACTACTGCGTAACGATGGACGAGGATGGAAGGGGCGATAGCATACCGGCAGATCCAGCATGTTGAAAGCCACGTCCATCAGAGTATTCCCATAGAACCCCTCCATAAGCATGTAGATAGCCCCGGCCTTAGCGGCTAGTTCCGATCCATGGCCCTCATAAGCATACACTTTAGGGACAGGGACAGCCGGCAGCTTCTTCTCTATGAATCGCATTGTCGCCACCTCACAGCTGAGGGCGTAACTTTCATCTATTTGGCTGATCCAGAGACTGTCTGGGTGGCGAGGCAAACGAACGCGGGCAATAAGCAAGGTGCCATCTTCAGCAACCATCTCGAAGCAGATCCAGTACTGGCCCGCCGAGAAGGGATCGCTCATGCTGATTTTCTGTCCCTTGATGCGCCCAGCATGCTCCAGGATCACGTCTTTATTGATAGTGGCAAGCGCAGTCGTCAAACGCTCTTTCATGGGGCTGTAGTCCCAGTCTTCGAAGGACGTCCATCGCGTACTCGGCGCCGCTCTTGTGGTCGGTGGTTGCATGGTGTACTGTCTTGGCGGGTGGGCTTTCTAGGATAAGTCGAAGTCGTCTGCCAGAGCTAAATAATACGTCGTAGGTAGTTGGGAAGTCGTGGGCACGCCGGTGCTTGCAGAGCCAGAAATGGCGAATATGCTGTGCCTGCTTAAATGATTCCTGATTTCGGTTGCAGGTGGGGCAGGTGGGTAGGTCAACGGGGCGGAAAGTATGGTGGGGTACACGGCTGGTGGCCCCACCACGGCATCAATTGACCTTCGATTGACCTTCGATTGGCCTAGAGTAAGGGATGTTCAGGCTCAACTTGATCTTGCGGCTAGGCGGTGAGGAGGTCGATGGTGGAGGGAGAGGTCGACCCTAATGTGAGTTGGAGTTGATGCTGCGAGATCGAGAGTGGAACAAGGCATTGCTTGCTGCCATCTCAAAGGCCGGCCGTCGGAAGCCAGAGAGGTACGTCCACTGCCACGCACAACGGCAGCTGCCCTAGCGCTGGAGCTGTGTCACCTTTGACCTCTTCCTGTTCACCGAGCACCTGTCATCTCAACTCACGAACACGAGATTAAACTGCTACTTCAGGCTGCTTGTTGATGCACATAGCGGATGTAAATTGGCCATGTTCTTGACTACTTATAGAGCGAAGGTGATATTTAAAAACACGCAAACTCAAACATGGTAATGAACGCAGTTTAGTAACCGACAGCTGGAATCCACAGGCTACTAGAGTAACATGACCACAGCCATTGTCTTATAAATTTCCCCATAGCTCCCTACCAGCCGCGCCCAGTACATCCTCGCAACTCAAATACACAATCCGAGATGCATATTCCCTAACACCCACATCATGGAACTGTTATTTAACCTTCAGCAAGGGCAAGCAAGGCCGCAGGTGTAGAAACATACCTTCATAAACGCTTTGTCACTTTTTTGCACAAGTGTGGGATGTTCCTTGTTTGTAGACCGCCTGGCAATTGGGACACTGGCTCTGGTTGTTCGAAGAACCCATAGTGAACAGTCGTATAATATATAATTACTTATAGAAAAGACAAAGAGGTAAAGTAGAAATGCTGGCTTCAATGTGTCTGTGTGAATAGTAGTCAATGTTCTCGTACATCTAATGAGGAGGAAAAGAGTTCTAGGCTCTAGAGTTATCGAATGTCTTTTTATATTCACCTCAATTTGTTTAACATGGACACATTTCAGCCCGATACATGGGTCGTGTACTCTGAGTACTGAGCATAAATAACTATACGACAGGTCAGGCTTGACTGAGAGCAATAAATTACTCATCATGCAAGGCATGGTGGTGTAACTTACAATCAAGCCATGGTTGGCCAAAAGACGACAGGTCACCTCGCCCGGCGTGAGTATATGACGGAAGTGGTGGACATGTGGCATTCAAGTAACCCAATCATCGACAAAGGAGCGTACATTCACGCTTGGTGTGGTCGTACAATGTCGAGGCAAGAGAAAATGCCATGGGCAAAACAAGGAAGCTGGCAAGGGAATTGAAGGCTATGTGTATGTTCCTCGGAGAACACAGATCGAGCCTTCCATGGAAATGACGACTTGGTGGTGGCTGGTCTAGACTCGGGCAGCATTACTCTACATATTCTGTTGAAGTACTTGATTTGCGAGTGGAAGGAAGGCGTTTCCCCAGCCCTTGTTCAATGGTGAGGATGATTACTCGCTGATGTGGCATCGGCAGTTAGATTGCCTTCTACTGAGCTAATTTCCACGGGTTGATATAAGGTAAATATATAAGGATATAAGCAATACTCTATGTATTTTGATTATGTTCGTATGCCCTAGCTATGACAGGCACGCCTCGGACAGATGAGGTCTTACTCCTCTGGGGCCGGGAGGGAATACAATGTAACCTCCAACGCCCCGCCGGCTACTAGTACACATTTGTTCAGTGGGGAGCCAAAGGGAGGCTCTTTTCTGCAGAAACGCGAGTGTGTGCACCCCTTCCACGCCCACAGTTTGCCTTCTAGCGCCCGATCATGTTCTGTTTCAGCCGGGTCGAATCTTGGTGATGCTTATCTAGACCACCAGTCACAAGGACAGGTTCTATTGGCTTTTACAATCGTGATCAACTGATCTGTAAACATTCAGGAAGTGTTTACTTTTGTTGGCTGTAGAGATTGGCGCAGTGTTTAACACAATGCAGGCAGCACCGTTGTGTCTTCCGCGACGTCGACGCTTGGTGGGGCCTGGCTCCGGCAGGTTATCGTTGGGGCTGGAGCTCAATGGGGTTGGTGAGGTGAGACTGGTTCCGTGGCCAGCAGTCGCTCCAAAGTCCAAATGGTTCTGCCCGAAGGCCGAATTGGCCGCCCCAACCGGGTTTTAGCCGAATCCTTCCTATGTCAAAGCTGGTCGCGAACCGAAGATACCGCTCTGCTGCTGTGCCCTAGTTGTCGCAGCTCGCAGCTGGATCTCGTTCGTAAGCTGTGTATCGTGTCCTCATATGCGGCCGCTTGTGTATCGGCCGCCGTATGCAATTGGTCGACCTTTGCCTTAAAGTAGGTGCTGAACCAGACCACACCACCCCGCCCGTTCACTCTCAGGACTTCTGTTTCTCATTCTTAAGTATAGAGAGCAATGGCCTGTGCAAGAATGATCGACAACCCATGGTAGCAGAGCCGCTCCACTACAAGGATTCATTATAAGCCAACCAGAGGTTCCTCCCGGTATTGGGTGGAGGCCGCTAGTTTGACAGGGTACATGGTACCTAATATATTAACCGTCCCTCTTTGAGCCTTCGTCCCATTCATGCAATTGGTATATCCTCCCAATTGCCCAACTATTGTGACCACCACACGTTCAGTGACTCTTCAACACCCCCATGCCTCCTGCAAATGGGACGGCATTGGCGTGGTCTTACCGCTTCATCAACAGCAGGATGGCCAATGAGGCCAGCGCAGCATTAGGGGGGCAATGGACTAATCCAAGCGACATCCTGTCCATATTACTGCTCCTAGGCCCAGACACGGTCCAAAAGGCCGTCGCTCAGTTGTCCGGACGCGCCATCACGCCCGCCGCATTTTCATTTGGCTGGGTCGGCTACGCCGTCAGTGCCCTCGTAGGCCTTTTCGGCAGTACGTTGCATATGTTTCTCGTGCATTTTTAATTTTACCGCGCTCGGCGTCTAATGAATGGATTCTATTGCAGCTGGGTTCCTTATGCCCGCGACAGACGTACCGGACATCACCCTAGTCGGCACTCAATCCGGTCACAGCCGCCCGACGAGGAGTTGGGTATTGGGCCGCCTGTTCCGTGACGCGCACATACGCGCAACGGCAGATACCCGAGTCTGGGGACGCGCCGCTGACAAGGCCGACGAGTCGTGGGATGCATTGCGCGTGTCCGTCTTCAAGTTCGACGAGACGCCGCGAACCGCGCACGGCGTCCCGAAGATCGACCTGGTCTGGTGCTCCGGCTTTGCCGTGATTGCCCTGCAAACTATCGTCTCCATCTTACCTTGGATTCTCCACGGCGACTGGACCCCGTTCCTCATCGCCTCAACTGGGAACCTACTCTCGCTCGTCGGCGCGTCCATGCCCCAGTGGTGCGCCGAGAAGTGGGCTTGTCCCAAGAACGGGGGGCCGACCGTGACGCTCACGCAGGGCAACGGCAGCCGGTTTGCCATGGTCATCTTGGGGAGCAAGAAGGCCGGGCTCAACCTCGAGACTCTGGCCACGGCCGTAGACACCTCGCACCCTAGTCTTTTGACGCGGGTTACTTCTGGCTTACTGGCGTTGTGCTGGCTTGCCCTACTTGTTACGGTGGCAGGTGTCGAGGAAAATACATGGTGTACGTCATTCTCGCTCTTTATCTACCTAGTAAACCGCCCCCAAACCACCGGAAGACCCATGATGGGCTGCTGACAAAATCATATGAGATGTGCAGATCTACTCGCAATTGGCCTGATCGGCAGCATTCAAAACTTATATGCCGTGGGTTCGACCCGGAGCCCAGGCGCTTTGGGCATTCAGTTGGAAGAAGTCGAGGTCTTTCGCGGAAGAAAAGTTATCGAGGTCCTCAAATCGGTCGAAGAATCGTACCCTTTGGTCGGCACCTCGCTCGTCAATCTTTTCTTTCCGGGATCCCTGCGGGTGGCAGAAGACAAGGACTTCGAGTTCTGGCAGGGGGCGTTCCTCCGACGCTATGCCCCGAACAAACATGGGCGCTGCGTGGGCGTGGCGCCTCCTGAAGTTGGCAATCATGTTTCTCCGGACAAATTGCCTGAAAACAAGCCTGAACCTGAACCGGTCAAGCGCTGACAATGATGGGCAGTGGGTCCCGTAATCCTGGAGAGGGGGCGGGCACTTCAGCCCCCCCTTGACAATCGGACTTAACATATTTGCTAGCTGATTAGACACCCTCCATTTGGGTATCTTCCTGGGTGTCTGGATCTTAGACATTGCAAGTGGTGGGTGTGTTAGATAGACTTGAGTACTTCAACTAGTTTCGACGGCAGTACAACTCTGCGACTCTAGGCGTAGGCATTCAATTAAATAAGTCGCCGGCAGGCATTGCAATTATAAGTTGTGTTGGTGGTGGAGATACATGCTGCCAAGCCTAAAACACGGGTCATCATTTTCAGCTCATGGTTGGGGGCCAAATCAGTCGAACTCGCGTTTCGACCCATCCCGCTTCAAGTAAGCCAAGACAAAAAGCAATATGATCATCTCTGGAAGCCAGCGCCACGCTGAGACTCGAAGTTTGCCCTTCTACGTTATGTTTTGACCACGCATCATAATAGCCCGATATGTCCACCTTGCGCCCTTCTTGGTTATTGGCCACGCGATAATACGTCTAGCCTCTTGAAGGCTACGTGGTGAACGAGCAGTTGTCTTTTTATCAAGCTCTCCTCATCAACTGCACGAAGAGAGCAACCGCATCATGGACCATGTAGCGTACCCAGATGACGCGGCCTTGGACCCCCTCGCCGTCCCCTATATCTGTAATACCGAGTTTCTGGCCATCTATAACTCAGGTGGCTTTCGAGATTTTCCAGATAAAGCAGGATGGGTATCCGGATCAGACATCAATGGTGACGCCAGAAAGAGCAATTGGCTGGCTTGCAGCCATGCCGACCTCGCCCGTCGAGCGCAGGCCTGGTTATACTTTGGGCTCGTATCAGCGTTCTTGGAAATGCCTATCCAGGACGTCGTGGAAGTCATGGTTACAAACAGAGACGACGAGACTCGGGTCATTTGTTCCGCGGCGTTGCCAGATCTGCTTCGAAAAAGACAACACATCTTCAGTGGGCCAACGGGTGGTTCTGCTAGACCAAAGAGGAAACAGCAGGCCCTTCATGAAAACGACGAGAAGCTACGGCTTCTTCGCGCAGTGTCTCTGCATAGCGAACAGCTCGAAAGGAGAGTTGGAGAGGGCTCAAGGGTTCCATCTCCTGAGGACGATCGCCTGCAGGTGATTTCATGCTCAATCCGGATACTCCTGCAGACTCTAGGCTGCGCCAAATTTGAGGATTCCTCTGCTACACTGAAGCGGCTCGAAACCCACAGCTCGACCCCGCGGTATCCGGGGACCTCGAACAGACGCTGGCGAGTCCCCAACACGATCGCCATACAGAGAAGGATGATTCATGCGGGCTGGTGCCCCGCCCAGATCCGTCAGTTAAGTCAAGCATATTCCTGCTCCTCCATGTACTTTTTCTCGGGTCTGCGGCGGCAAGAGGCCGTCACCCACGTCGGATGTAGCGAGACGGAGTGCATTGCGTATAACGTTGACTCGTCGACCTACAAGCAAGCACATACAACGCCCAATTGTGAGTGTTTTATGAAAGAAATCGACACAACAGAGTTAAACAGACGGATCATCCAAGGCCAGCTCCCAATTGTCGTAGCATCAGTAAAGCCTGACGGCGGTGTGGACCTGAAATTGGACAACTTCAATTTACGCGGAGGCTTTGTTGCCGTATCCCATGTTTGGTCAGGTGGATTGGGGAATCCCGACAGCAATGGGTTGCATATGTGCCAGTTGAAACGGATTATGAATCTCGCCCGGGAGCGACTGCAGAAGCGACCCTTTTGGCTGGGGAACTCCACAGGGAAAGTCGCGTTCTGGCTAGACACTCTCTGCATACCGTCGGGCGAAGGCCCCGGCGTCAAAGCAGCGAAGGGAATCGCCATCAGCAAGATGTCTGTAATCTTTAGCGAAGCGACGGCGGTCATGGTGCTTGACCAAGAGCTCCAGAAGATTGACGTTAAAGGCATGGCATTTGCGAACACCCTCGCTTACGTCCTCTGCTCGGCCTGGATGATGCGCTGCTGGACCCTCCGCGAGGCCAGTCTGGCGAACAATGCCTTCGTCCAGTTCCGCGATGCGAGGGTCCCGCTGAAACTGCCCCGGTCGTCGAGTAGAAGCGCAAAGACGGAAGCAAGCAGCGCCCTGCTTGCAGAGCTGGGCAACGCCCTCATTCTTCTCGAGGACGTGAGCTGGACGCGTCCCGGGCGCAAGGCCATGTGGAACCTGAGGAAGCTCGAGGTCCACCAAGCTTTCGCATTCTCCGCCACGTGGAACAACTTCCTCGGCCGGTCGACGACGAAGGCCAAGGACTTTTACCGGAACTTCAGCGCCATGCAGGACCTGACCGCGAACTCGGTCAACAGCTTACTGCCCAAGAGACTAGATAACACCGCCGAGGGCCACGATAACATCATGAAGGCTATCCTGAAAGGCCACGCGACCTTGCCACTTTCCCTGCTATACTTGGAGACGGCTCATGGGGATGACCTGGGTAATGGCGGTGGCGGGTCGTTTGTCCCACCTTTCCCACCCACCGTGAGACTCGATGCTAGCCTTGGCTATATGAAAGTCTTCTCCGACTATCTAGTGATCAAGAGATCTCACAAGCCGGCCACGATAGATGAGCTACCCCAGGCGCTTCTTGAAAACATGGCCTTGCATGAAAGGTTTACCATACGGATAAATTGTTGGCTGAACCAGAAATTTCCGGCTATGACTGCGGAGCACCCCATGATCGACAGCATATGCTTTGAGTATCAAGCCCCTGCCCCTATTCTTAGCCATACTGTACGAGTACCTAACTCAGAGGATACCAACGGCTACCAACACTTCCACATCGATAGCCACTTGGCTGGTCGGACAAGTGGGCTGTCCAGCCCCCCTGCGGGAATGGGCCCAGGCGGGGAAATCGTCGACTATGTAGTAGTTTGTCCTGACCTGAGACAATGGCATGACTACGCCGAGTGGTACCACTGTCGGGGTGCACTGTTTAAGAAGACGAAATCGAGCGGGAGCCGATACGAGTTACTGTACCTCAGATCGGTGCATATAGCTTTCGAAGATGCGGGCATGAGTGTGGACACTGTTAGTCCAAGGAAGTCCCAGATGATCGAAAAAGAGTTCTATACCGCGAACCTAGTACCAGAAGATGTCAAACTTCTTGTCCATTGTGGTAAGTAACATTTACCCCTTTTTGCATTCATACGGGCGGGCCGCTATTCGAGACCAATGACTAAGACACGCCGGTGTTCGCACTAGACATTTCTTCCTGGCCCAGCGCGGAACACTATTTCGACAGCCCCGAAGAACCCCTATTCCAGCACGTGCACGGGTGTCTAATGGGCCTCACCATGCTATCGGTCCAGCTCGGCTGGATCCTCTGGTTCGTCGTGGGCATGTCCCTGAACGTCGGGCGCGTCCCCATGGGCTGCATCTTTGTGTTCAAGGTGCTGCTCATGGGCGCCGAGGCCATCTGGTTCACCCCGGTAGCCGAGCGCCTGCAGCAGCGGTTCTGGGTCGAGGACTTCAGCGGCGGTGCGCCCACAAACAGCGATCAAGCGGACGGCGGCCGCGCTGCCGGGTGGCATGCTTGGGAGGTGAGCCTGTTGTACCCCAGTCTCCTGTTCGGACCGCGGCGGTTCCTTGTGGGGCTCGCCGCTTTGATCGTTATTGGCACGCTCACCCTGACAACCACAGTGATGGGGAACGGGGCGGCGGGCGTGTGGGGGTTCTCGGTGGTGCTCTTCGAGGTCGCGGTCCGGACCTCCGCTTACCTGTTGTGGACCTACGGCATGAGGACTGACCTAGTGCGGAGCTGGGTCGATTTCCTCGACGTGTGGTGGCTGCGCTTCGTGGCGTCGGTACTGGACCCCTTTCGCAATGCTCACGTCACGCGTTCGCGGAAACACGAACCCTACCGAGAAGAGCTGGACGTGAATCCGGAACTGTTCCTCTGGGGCTGAAAAACGCAGACGCGCGATTAATAGAAGATCCCAGGACGCAGAAGCGAACCACTTCCCAACATCTCAGCAATGACGAATGCTGTAGTCAAATTAAACATGTGGCTTTGCTGTGGCCTGTCGGATAAAGTTTCGACATCCACGATGTTAGACTTTCGGCAGTGGCCGACGCCACCCCGTTTTAGACCCACTGAATGAATACGTTCTTGGCAAATCACGAACCAAGCGTAGTCGAGTTAATAAGTCGGCGAATTGCCAACATCACATTACGCATATTGGGGCGGCAAATAGGAGCGACAAATAGGGGCCGTTATAGTTCTGAAACGCCTGCAAATACTGTATAAGGGGTTCCAAGTAGCTAATCTACATGATAAACAGAGGAGTGAGGCGGGCTAGCAGCACAGCATCGTAGTAGTACTAGCCAGTCCATATCATGCCGTTTACTTGTCAGCTTTGGCATCCCTCGAATATTGGCTCTGCCTTCGCGTCCGCAGGCTCTCCGTGTAGTCCTTCACGATGATCGCCATAAGCTCGGGATTTGCCGCTATCTCATCCCCGTGCTGTTCCGCCAGTCGCCGCGCTTGTGCATTGTGATTGTGATCGATATCTGCGTTATTGTCGTGAGTGTTTCTCATCTCGGCTGAGGTCACGGAGGCGCCTCTACCATTCTTGTCAATGTGATGAAGTTGCGGTGTGCAGATACTAGGTTTGAGATTGTTCGGGTTTTCCGGTTTTGGGGAGGGAGAAATATAGGGGTTGACAGCATCACCAGCGTCATCTGTCAGCAATCCGTCTCCATGTTTCTGCTCAGTGGTGATCGTATTCTGGGCCGTCATGCTGTAATATCAAAGCTTGGAATTTGACACTTTCAGTAAGGACGCAATGGTGGTATTTGTACGGGCAATGTAAGGTAAATGGAAGAGACCAGTCATCTAGAGATGTTCCGCAGTTCGTCATGTATCCAAATATTACAGCAGCCTAACTCATTCGATCCCCGATTCTTCTACCTACTTCAAGATGGAAACCCCAGTGCTAACGTAGGACTTGGATTAATGTACATGGTGGCTGGCCATGGTACGTACTGCAGAATCAGAGCCCCCATACAGAAGACCACGGTACCTAGAAACAAGGTGAACCATCTGTCATTGTTCTAGCTTCAAAAGCTCAAGTGGCCAAAGCTCCAACAGCTCCAGGTAAAAGCTCCAGGTTTGGTATCTGGGTACATAATACCCAATTGAACAAAGATTTACCAACAGTCCCGAGCAATTAAACCATTTAGTCTAGTTGGAAGAATGCGAGTCTTGATTCGTGATGACGGACTTCCGCTTCCTAGAGGAGAGTAGGTGTGCATCCTTGAAAGGGCCGAGTAAGGCATTGGTTCGTCCCCCCTAAACTCCTTGCCTGGTGTTCATAGAAAACTCTAGGTTGCGTCTTACTGTAGCTACGGTATTCTTTTTTTTTTTTTTTTTGCCTTTTCTTTGTTATCTATTCCCACCGTATCATCAATATTCTACAAGTTTGTTTTCACCGTTGTCTATGAATTCTGCTGTTCCTAGCGAAGGCATATGTAGGTACTCCTGCGAGGCTTGGTTTGCCTGCATTCAACAATCAGCTTGACACCCATGCGTATGAGGAAGTAAATCTTCAGGTCCTGGGTTCGAATCTCTCTGTTGCAGGAAATCATTGCTGAGATATCTCAATCTTTAAAATGCTCCAAGGTATTTCATAAGTGCCTGCATCTTGCCAAATTGCTTATAAGCCCGAATCAACTACGCACAGTTGCTTCCATCAGTACGCTATCATATATAGCATTCTCTTTGCAACTCATCATGGACTTCATAGCTAGATAAAGTGATGTTCGAATCCAGAGGGCTTGCATCGCAGCTACACTGGCAATTACTCATAATACAATTCCAGGCAACTGCGACATGGACACCTCATCACCCTCGAGCATTTAATTAGCTAGTCCACTCAGTCTTGGTGTATCCTAATTTTTAAGCACACTGTTACTCCCAAACCTGTTGACATATCACAGTAACAACCATATTCTCTCATTATCCAAAACAAGTCACAATGTCCCGTGGTAATCGAACCTGTTGCTCATGACTGGTTACAGCCGCATACAGACAAGAATCGGTAAACTAGCACCACGTCTATGACATTTACAAGCGGCCTGTCTCGTTTATTTTTGGGGCATTCAGTCGTATTCATGTGTGCATGCTATGGAGGACTATGAATCAATAGGTTCCGTATGACTGTCTACCAACCACGCACAACATCACATCGTCATTCATTATAATTAGGCCCCCAAACCAGAAACCATGCCCGAGAATCTTAGTCCCACAGGCTCTCGCGCACAGCGTAGTTCTTGAACTTGCGCAAGCTCAGCGTCATCGAGTCGGTCGTCAGCCTGTTGGGGTCCTCCGTCATCTCCGAAATCAGAGCGGCCGAAAGCTCCACCGAGTCGGGCGCCACACCACGGGCGCTGGTATCGGCATCACTTCCGTCGTTGCCGCCACCGGGTTTCAGCGTGCCACCGATCCAGCAGCCGCTGGCGACCGGGCGCACGGTGCTGACGACGACGTCGAACAGCTTGTCGACCCACTCGTCGCGTTTCTGGCTCCGGCCAGCGCCGGACGGCGTGGCGCGCGGGTACATTGGGGCCTGCGGCTGGAGGACGATCACCTTGTACTACCAGGCCCGGCTATTCTCCTTATTTCCGTCGCGGGTCACGACAAGGGTCATTCCAGAACGGAAGCAGCGCTTCTCCCAGGCAATGGGCAGGGCAACATTGCCCTCGCGAGCCAAGTTGCGAACCTCAGTGGCGTCGTAAAACCAGGGGGTGAGGAGGCAGATGACACGCTCAATCATGTTGTGGCGCAGAGCGCCCTTGGCATACTCAAGAAACTCGGGCAGAGTACTGTAGAACCGGTTCTGGGGACCGGTACTGGCGTACCAAGCCTCCCGAGCGTTATCGTCAAGGAAAGCCACCAGGGCGCAACACAGAGCCCAAGTGGATCCCCCCTTGTTCTTGGTCAGATTCTCGTAACACAAGAATCGGCGAACGGTCACAGGATTGTCCTGGTCAATGGGATATGACGGCGCGGAGCCGACATTCTCAGGAGTGATACCATACAAGGCGGTATGGACGTCCTGTTGGCATAGCTGCGCAATATCGAGCTGGCTCAAGTGAACCGGCGGCCAGATGATGCTGTTGTCGACTTGGATGCCGATATTGCTGTTGCCCTTCAGCATAGACGGGCGGCTGGCATTCTTGGGCTTCAGAGTGATGGCGCTGCGGCGCTGATCGTTGGCCTTGGCGCGGAGATCCAAGAGAATGTCCAAAGCAGTCATAAGCTTTGACTTTCGGACATCACGCGAACCTCCGGATATGGACAAAGCACACGAGCGAGCTTTCTCCAGGGACATGAATATCTACTCGACTTCTGTGGCCGAAATGGGCGATAATGGGTTCATCTCGAGAGCGACATAGACGTAGAAGGCTGAGTGGCTTCGGAGACGCGTGAAGATATCGTGACCTGGTTCGACTCTCGGTGTTAGTACGACTTGCTCACAAAGCCAGAACGCATCTTACATCGAGGCTGATGAGGTTGAGGCTTGAAAATTCCACTTGGTGGAATGGAAAATGAAGGAGATGTGAAGTGTGTGCTTACCTCTAGTGGCGTGAGAGGCCATAGTAGTGAGACGGTTCTCGAGTGTCTCGGCGATATCGCCCTGGGTCATGCCCTGCACTACTTGGTTGGCATGATCGCCGACGAAAGCAGCAAAGACAAGCGCCGGCTTGTGAAAAGGTCTACCGCTGCCAAAATCCAGACCAACAATCTGCTTGGCAGCAGCGTTGATGGCGCTGGCGACATCCATGTTGTGTTTGTTGTAGATAATGTTGGTTTCCGAGATGTTGCGATGGATTCTTTTCTCTTCAGAAACTGAACAAACCTCGGGAATGAGCTGTGGAAACTCCAAAAGAGGTTGATCAGTGGTGAAGAGCAGTTTCGTTTCTGCTCGGCAGAAGGTGAGACATAAATAGGGTGAAGCAACTATTGAATACAAATTCTCTATAGGAATGGTCACTACAATTATTGTGAGCCGTACGAGTGAATATAATTTACAGGACTGCATTGAATGGACAGGAAGGTACTGTCTGTAATGGTACGATTCTTTAGGTAACCTCTTACTGATATTCACCAGCTAGAGCTGAGAATGGCATCCCACTTACTTATCTGACACCTTGGGATCACCAGTTAATGATTGTATTGTAATATTCTATTTTAATATTTGCTTCAATTCTTTCCAAATGGCTTGAATATCCAAGGAAGTTATATTCAAAGAGCTGTGGGAATATAACCCTAGCTCAAACTGAGTACCATCCCAACCTGCAAGGCAGGTCGAAACTGAGGCGTAGAAATCTCTACTCTGCTCTGTATTCCATATCTTGGCCGCCTCCATATTGTTGCACGGTCACTATTCACTTCCTAAACAAATGTTATTCAGGATCTCAAATATTGAACATGGGAACAGAGAGACACTTACCAAGGTTACACATGACTACAATGAATTGTGTTCATTAACACGACATTACATCGCATAAACCTGGAACTACCTGCCTCCATATTCATGTCGCGACCTGGTCCCCAAAGGTCCCATGAGCACTTGAGTGGCCTTATTGCAATGCTAATGGCTGTTTCCTTCCTTAGGAAAAATAGCCATTATCCTCGCTGTATTCGTTATGTTTGCTGCTCTCTTTCTCCATGTACCATGTTCTCACCCAAAGCCTTGGTAGCGAATTGGTACGATTAATATTGAGATAAGGGTTAGGATAAGTCAATAGGTGATTCATGTACGATAGCAACACAAGCGGCGGATGAAGGGTCCAACTCAAGATGTTTATCTAGAGGGGGAGAACAATGGAAAGCCATATCACATCAAAAGATAATAGCAGGCTCAATAAGCCAATTCCGGTAGAGCCAGGAGTCAAAACCTGATTGATCCTTACAAAGGCCAGAATAGCCTCGATGGTCTCGGTCTGGCGTCGCAGGAGTCCGAGGGTCTCGGCTGTGTACTGTGCATCACTATAGCCTGTTAATTATCCATCAATGAAGCATGGAACATATAATATATAAACTTACACAGCCTCCTTGTCGGCGGTTGCTATCAAGTCTGTAGGGGTCGCCCGGGGGGGGAGTTTCTGGACATCGGATCGGACTGCACTAAACGGGGCCTATGACGGGTAATTAGAATTATGAAGCATTCAGGGAATAGACACTGGGAACTCACATGGTTATAAGGTGATCACCGTCCAGTTTAGGTATGCGCACCCCTGCCAAATGCCCGCTTTTCAAGACGCTCGGGTAACCTATTGATAGAACCGTCGCAGCAATTGTCGTAGAGGTTCTTTTCGTACGCTAACGCCTGTCTCGCAGCACCACAACGCGGCAGGGACCAGTCTGCGGGGGATGCGATAAGTGGTACGTTGCGCCAAGCCATTCCTTGCTTACTGGTACGAGATCGTTGGATCTATCAAATCGCAAAGATCTCTGGCTTACAACGACTGCAGCCGTGTCGATCTGGCATACCGCAGTAAGCTCATGACTCAGTTGGTATCTCCCTGTGTAACACTGGCTGCACTTTTGGTGCCAAGTCGACCAAGATAGCCATCGTCTAATTAGCAATACCTTGAAGATTATGCGGATCAAAGTGCTATCAACAACACCAGGGGGCCAGTGATGCTAGGATACTCAATGGGGATGAATAATATAAAGTGCAGCTCAAGTCCCAGTCTACTACTGGCTTTTTTTCGCCGCACTGCACGCTATCACTCTGCTAAAATCATCTTAAGGCCTTCGTAATTTTTCTGTATCCTCAAGATTGATATCTGTTCCAGCCCGTCAAATAAATGTAATAAAGTCACCATGCAGTTCATGCTCGGTTCTGTTCTCCTCGCCAGCCTGGCCGCCCTCGGATCTGCCGCACCAGTTAATAGCAACAGTACCTCAACTGAGACCGAGCTCGTCTTGCGTGCCGCCGGCGCTTATTGCGTATACAAGTTCTACCCGACGTTTCCGTACGTGGGTATTTACGTGCCCGACAACCTTATAGGGTCCGCCCAGGGCATTGGTGCCTGTAAGTGGATACTCGGAGACTCTCATTTCCCCACGGCGTCACTCCCCTAAAATCATGATGGAGATGGCTTTGAGGGGATATATATGATGGAAAGTCTTCTTACTGATTCTAAATTTTTAGGGGGCGGCGGCTTTATCGACAACCTGCGTAGCGCGGAGACGGCCTCGCTGAACTGGTGTAATCCCCAGGACTAGTAGGCGTAGCTCAACGACGCCGGCACCGGTATTATCGTTACCTTCAATGCCTATGTAGGCTGCCACGGCGATGAAGTTGGGCGCGCCTTGTACGCCGCCTCGAGCGTCTGGACTATCTGTTCGAACGGCCTGGGGGGGGGGCGAATGCCGGCGAGGTTATCGCGGCGGGCGCGACGGCGGTCGGTTTGTTTGCGGGCTTCTTGCTGAAGAAGAAGTAGTAAAGGGTTCGGTTTACCTTTTAGGTCTGAGGGGAGGAAGTATCGACCATGATCTAGATACAGGAATCACTATTGGTATTATGTCTATTTTTTGCTATGGTGTAAAGTTCAAGTTCAGGTGGCATTGCAAGGTAGAGAGTGTCCACTGATAGATTAGGTGACATCTTAAAGAAAGGAAGAGCGATAAGAGAAAAGGGCACCGAGGCGCTAATAATTATACAAAAGCAATGGCCAGCGTAGCGCGATAACTGCGTCAAGGGGCCTACCTCTGTCACCATCTCACTGCGGCATGTGAACACATAAGTAAATCGGAACCTGGGAACAAAATCAAGAAATGCACAAACTCGTTCCCGTCGTTAATTCGTCTCCCAGCAGTTGATGATGATTTCATGTGCAGGTTCTCCCCTTACCTCGCCAGTAATGAGATGTACGGAGAAAACGTGACGGCCTACTGCGAGCTGCTGGATCCCATCATGTTCTGCTGTTTCTCTATCAGCGAGTAGAATCGAATGTTCGACGAGCTGTGCAAAATTATACGATTTCCCGAGTATGTCGCGACTCCAAACAACCGGCGGCAAAAGGTGCACCGATGGTAACCGTGGTTGGGGGTTCTGACCTTCGAGTTTCAACAACAAGATACAGAACAGTTCTGGGTGGTTCGCGTCGGGGATGAACTTGATATGGGCTCTGAAGTCGTAGAGATCTCGAGTTAGGAACCGGCGGCCTACAACGTCGAAAGCTTCTTCCGGGCTTGCCTCCAGCAATTGCGCCGTCTCCGGACTTATATAAGAAAAGTAGAAGCTGGATCGATGGTAGCTTTTGATAGATATAAGTAAGCTTTGAGTGATCCGCGGTAGAATATAGATATCGCGTTTATCGAAGAGAATACCATCTTCGAGTTTCGCCAATTCCCGGCTGTCGCCGAGCCTGAGGCGTACGTAGACCCCAGGCCCAACCATCTTCAATTTCAAAACCCATGGGCCGACGGACTTGGAATAACATCCAAGTGATACATAGTAGTATGGGCTCGTCTTGCGCTGGTCTGTTTGTATGGAGATGACGTTCGTTCGGGACATTTGTACACCACGGTTACTTATAGAACACACATCTCGTGTGTGCAAGTTCCCTTCGGTAGTACTGAAAATGTTAAGAGAAGATGTAAATTGCTTCGGTGATAGTGCGAACATATCCATATATATTTCGTGTTGTCCCGCATCGGGCAACCAGGCGAAGAGGGAAAGATCGCCGTCCTGCCGCAGAATCTCCTCCTGGAGGCGTAGGAACGACTTTGGCCCCTCTCCATACAGCATCGGCATTGTGATATTGAAGATACCAAGTAAGCAATAGGCCTGGTCTTCTACTCTAGTTGTTTCCCTCCTGGATGCCCACGAAAGGCGGCATGCAACCGGGATAGAGGGGAGCTTTGTAGGGTCTTGTAAGACACCCTGGTCGATGCCAGTGATATCCGAGAGGTACGGTGATATTTCCGCCTTAGTCGTGACAGTATTCCATTCTTTGTCGTAGAAAATGAGATTCTCCGGAGCAATGAGCTCTTGTAGGCACCAGCCCCGAGTGAACCAGCGGCAATACATCATCTTAGGAAGCTCTCGACGGATGTACTGAGATTCTGTCATAACGTCCAAGTCGCTTAGATACGCTAAACAGACGGCCGCATGCATGTACCATTTGAACATAGAGTTGATCGCTTCTGTCAGCTCGGCACTGCTCTTCTTGTCGATACAGCAGGTATCAACCCAGCACCAATAAATCTGTAACTCTTTAGCTGCCTTGCAGGCCGCTACGATCTTTTTATAACCATTCTTAGCACGAGTGGTCTCTGCGCTGGACCCTCCAGCCACAAGCTGCTCGAATTCCTGAAGCGCGATTTCGTCGTCGGACCACGTATGGGAGAGGATCGCATATTGCGGCAGCGTCGTTTCATCGTAGAACTCGCGTAGCTGGAGTGTATCGACATGTATGAGACGCATTGTGTTACGTACGTATGCTGTACACACGGGTCCTGATTTCGAAATCACATCCGGATCACCGTCCTCTACTTTTCAGAGGCGCACTTTCGGAACGTCAGAAGCGGGGAAAGCAGCCTGAAAAGTCAGGAATCAAGGCCACCGGACAGCACCTGTCTCAGCGCCACAAAGTGGCTACACAACAGCTAAGTGAAAACTTGACTTTGCCCAACTGAGCCACATTCATCTTCAGTAGTGCTTACTTTGTTATTGACTAAGCGTGAGCAAATAGAATGGCCGTTTGTACCGAAGATAAGAGATAAGGCTCGAGCGATTTCCTGCCCTATTTCTATGGTAGAATGTCCAGTGTGAGCAACCAATCTGATGTGGCAGCACGCTACAGCATGGTTCAGCACGAAATAGAGGTACACCAAGGTTTGGGAAGGCTGCAGTGAGCGCATGTTCAGAAGGGATGAATTGGTATGCGCTCAGATGCCAAGGACCTCTATATATGGCATGAGATAGACCCGGTAGATAGATGCGAAATCCAAGGCTTTGAACCCCCGCCTTCCATGCTGACCGAATGCTCACATCCAACTTTTGCAATACCATCTTCATCATCAGATCATCAAATTCCCCGATCCAAGTGACCATTCTGACTGCTGACACTAACGCATCAAATATGTGAATCATGGAAAAGTCATTTGCTAATGATTAGACTACTAGTATTCGCCTGTGCTCAGCTTTTAGCCATCCGACGTCGTAATAGAGTTTAGTGCCTCATAGTTTCTAGCCAGACACAGCTAAACCGTCGTTACTTTGGATAGATAACACATGATCCTGAGTAGAACCACTTTTGCCTTCTCTAATAAAGCTGAAGAATCGCCACATAACATGCCTAGACTTCGTCTATGAACACCTGGGCAATTTACTACGCTACTCATTCTCTGATTGCTTTTTGTATTCTTGTTTTCTTTACCCTTTCTCATTTCCCTTCATGTTTCTTTTTTATTCTAAACTTGGCTTTAAACCGGGCAGGCCCGTGGGATCTGATATTGATGTTAATCAAAAACAGGAAACGCATAGGATATAGTAGCCTTCTTTGTACGCACTCATAATATAACAGGTCAATAGATCTTACTATTAAATATGTTTAGGAAGTCCAAGGCTATCTATCGTGGCGTGTTCTTACCAACAACTTCTCTACATACTGTCTCAAGTAGGTATTAGCGCAACACCAACAGCACCAACAACAGACCAATGACACCCACGGATATCATCTCTCGCTCAATCATACCCGAACGGCCTCCCACCGCCGAGTTCAAGGCGATTTCGATCGTAATCCTCTGCCTCATCTTGGTAATTGAGTCTTGTAGATCTTCTCCATCCAGCGGGTTCTTTCTCGTCTTATCTTCTTCTCCATGCAGGGTGAATGTGTCTTTCTCTATATTTTTGAAGCTAAGCGCTTCAGGCGTAACCTCTTTAATAAGTACCTTTTCCTTCGAATTCAAAGTTGTCTGGTTGTCACTGCCGACAACGAGGACTTCTTCGAGGTCAAGAACAGTTTCGCCCCTTAGAGTGACCGACGAGATCGAACTCCCATGCCCTGATCCTCCCCTCCGGCCGCCGCTCCGGGCCTTGTCGTACAAATACTGCGCAATCTCATTGAACCCAGCCCGCTTAGCCCGCTGGTACGGCGTCTGGTTCCGAGCATCCTTGACCAGAAATGGGACCCCTTCCTCAACAAGCCAGCTCACGACGGCTAAATCATTGCGGTCAACCGTAAAATTCAACGTCGGCAAAAAGGCGTCGCGCTCGTCAGGCCCGATTATAGCACCATGTTTCACGAACAGGAACGCGAACGCGGGTTTCTGCAAGCGCCGCGTGGTAAAGGTCAACGGCGACTGGTGCAGCAGATCCCGCATGTCGAGATTACAGCCACGGGCGATTAACAATTCGGCGGCCTCGTACTCGGAGGAGGAGACAGCGCCGTATAATGGGGTGTATCCCCACTTGGTGGTGAGATTGATGTCGGCGAGTTTAGCTTTGATATTATTTCCTTTTTTTAAAAAAAAACAAATTCCGATTTATTTATACGGTTATTATTATAAGTAGGTTTATCAAGTATCTAGAGGAATAGTAATACGATGTGCCAGAAACGAAGGATAGAGTGATATGCTTGGCAGGACCGTTCCAAACACAACAACTTTGCCAAGACGCTCCCCCGCGACTTTCATTCTTCCATTCTAATGCCTGCATTGACTTATAGTATTTTAATTTCCCGGGCTGTCACCTGCCATTCTGGGCCATCCTTTCCCCACACTGCAACCAATATGCATTGTCGGCAGTTGGTTGCCGCGCCGAGATTGATGTGCGCATTAAATAGCTGCTGTATCGCTCATTAAACGAGAAGGCCTTATCACCTTGCATTTCTCCAGCTTGCATCCCTTGCTCCATCTTGTCGCTTCACATATCCGTCAAAATGCGCTCCTTCATTGCCGCCCTCTCCACCGCCGTCTTGGCCCCGATCCTCGGCCTTGCTGCCCCAGCCGGCCACGACGGTCTTATCGCGAGAGGCGAAAACCTGTGCCGTCTGAAAGCACCCCCTGCTCTCTGCGCGCCCGACGCCAGCGTAACTGCAAAGGAGACGGCCGAGCGTGCCTACAAGTTCTACAAGGCATTCGTGGTGGACGGTGACCCGGCCGCCATGTTCTCGTACATTGACAGTTCTTACATCGTAAGCCAGTTTTCTATGGTTCTTGCAGTGCTGTACGGGACCTCCGCGCGGGACACTAACCGTGACGCAAATCATAGCAACACCACCCCGGCTACGGAAGCGGTCCTGCTGTCATCTGGCCCCTTTTCTGCAGCGGCAACCCGGCCGGATCCGCGGCCAACAGCGCGTGGTGCTTCGATGCCAGCACCAACATGTCCTACGCACGATACTCCACGGTAGACCGCTGGCGATGGGTGGGCGGCTGCGTCCACGAGCACGTAAGTACCCCAAGTGGCCCTGGGCTGCATCCGCTCTGTTTCTAACCGCGAATACCGTATCTACAGTGGGACATGAACGAGAAGCTCCCGTCTGCGGATAAGTGTTTCAAGTTGGATACGACGCTTTAAGGACATGGCGTGAGAAGATGGTTGTCGTTAGTGGTATTGGTGGTGGGAAGAGAACCGGTGGGGTGCACCACTTTCTTTGTCTGCTATAGCACTGAGTAATCTTTGATAATATGAGCATCATTCCCCTCTGCCACTCATGCCAGCGAAATCCTGCCGTAGGCCTATGCTCATCGAGTGTCTCCGGGTTCGTCTTCAGCCTGGACCACGTTATCCTGATCAACTCGCTGTACCCGTCGACTAACACATAGCCGCCCTTGATCCAGGACGTGTTCGCGCAGATCTTTCTGTAGAACCCCAAGGCCTGGTTCTCGACATTTTCGTCCAAGTAGATGCCGATCCTCTTGATGGACTCATACCGATCGATTAACGCCGTGATCATCTCGTGACAGCAGTGGCAGTACTCGATGTCGTAATGGGCCATGTAGTGAGGAGGCTATCTCTTTTTATACAAGGGTTACTATTATGATAATAGCAGCAGTCTTCATGGAGTTTCCGCCTCCGCGTGTTCGACCTGTTCCTCCGTCTTGTGTACCTGTTCCACATGTTTGGGGTGTGTGTTGCCACTGCCGACCTCCCCCATCGACGGCTTCCAATGCAAGAGGACCTTGTCGCCCGTGAACAGCTTGTCGATCTGCTCCAGTGACAGGTTCCGGGTCTCCGGGTAAAAGAAGTAGATTAAGGGCAGGAAACAAAAGTTGAAAACTGTCACATATTAGCCCGAGATATGTCTGTCGAATGCAGGAATACGTACCGCAAAAGTAGACGTAGGTACGCCACCCGATATTTTTGATGCTGACCGGGGTGATCTCGACGACGAGGAAGGTGAAGATCCAGTTCGAGGCCGAGGCGAGAGCGGCCGCTCGCTGACGAATGGCGAGCGGGGCGTATTCGGCCGGGACTAGGGTATGTTTGTTAGCCATCAGAAAGAGAGAGGGGGTGGGACGTGTGCAAAGCGTACGCAACCACGGAATGGCCAGCAGCCCGACGGCGAAGAAAAAGTTGAAGGCGAAGAGCATGACCGAGGCCACGATGCCGGCCGGCGTCGAGCCGTTGCGCACGGTACCCGCCAGGATGGCCATGCAGGTGCCCTGCCCGGCGGCTGCGAATAGCATCAGCTTGCGTCGGCCGAGTCGGTCGAGGACCCAGATAGGGATGAGCGAGGAGAAGAAGTAGGCGACGCCGTTGAAACCAGCCAGCAAGAGGGACAGGTTATGCGTCATCCCGACCGAGTTCTGGAAGATGGTCGGGGCGTAGTACGTGATGAGGTTGATACCGGACAGCTGCTGCATGAACTGGCCGCCGACACCCAGCAGTGTCCGATACAGGAACTTTTGCTTTCCGTTCTGGAACATGGCTTGATAGGAGCCGCCTCGGGCGGCGTCGCGCTCCTCGTGGATGGCGTCTTGGATCTGCGCCATCTCCAAGCGAATGACCTCCTGCGCCTCTTGGCTAGGCGTGGTGGTGGGCAGCAGGGAGGCGAGGGTCCGTCGGGCTTGGTCGCACTTGTCTTGGGCAATCAACTGTAGGAGGTCAGTTTTGATACATATGCCATTGCCCGATACCAAATCGACAGAAACACGCTGAATTACATACCCATCGAGGCGACTCTGGCAGTGGGATGATGGCGAAAAACGTGAACAAAGCAAAGAGACATTGGAGGGCCAGCGGGAAGCGGAATTGCGACTCGTTGTCCACATACGACATGCCGTAATCGACCCAGTAGGCCGTCATGACGCCGAAGATGTTGATAGCCAGCTCGATGCTCAACTATAGACAGTTGTTAGCCATTTTCCATCAAAAGTAGACTCGGATTCACGCACGCCTTTTCCTCGCTTGTGGGCCATCATCAACTCGGAGTGCCACACGGGGATCGTGCTCGTGTTGAGGCCGTTGCCCACGCCGGCGACGATGCGACCGACAATCATGTGGGCGATGGAGTAGGCCGAAGCCTGGAGCGCACCACCGACGGAGAGGATGAGGCAGCCCAGCATGATGGTCCGCTTGCGACCGATCTTCTCTCCGAAGACCAGGGCCAGGAGCGAGCCGAAGAAGCAGCCAATCTCGTAAATGGCGACAACAGTGCCCTGGAGGGAGGCGCTGCCATTGGCCCCCTCATTCGTGTTGATTTCCGGGAACTGAGCGGTGAAGGCGTTGCCGGTCAGGAGGCCGGACATAACCCCCTGGTCATAGCCGAATAGAAGAAAGCCGCTGCCGGCCGTGGCCGTGATAGCCCAATGCAAAGGGCGTCCAGAGAGAGTCATGGCGAGGATGTTCCGACTCGGAAGACAGAAGATGATGCGATCGGAGAGAACGACGAAAGACTCGGAGCACAAGGCCAGTCTTATGACGATGGATCAGCCACTGGCCACCCCAGCCTTCCCCGGTCGCCCGATGACCCACCCCCACAACGGGGTGGAACCGGGTCGTGTTGCATGACTTGGAGAGATGTCGGGGATACCACAAAGGGGATAGTGCCGTCTACCACCTATAACGGCATTCCGTATATAGCATCCCGGCCCCAGATTCATGGCCCGCTTTGGAGGTCTCCCCTGCTCGTAGGCGGGGTGCGTTCATAAGACTTTGCGGGGATCCTTACAAGTCGCAACGACTTGCTGATCCTGCTATGGGGACAGATCCTAGATAAGGCGCTTGATTACCGGTCGTAATATAGCGATCTAGCTTGCATGCAGTGCCGACGCCACACGCGTGTGGGTGCGTATTCGGACCGGCTCCGGGCCAGCCAGCGCTCGGTAAAGGGGGTCTCCGTAGGCCTTAAGCAAGCCTGTTGGTAATAGGTCCTCCCCTGGTGCCTTCCACAGTCCCGTCTTCCTGATAACGAGCTGTTATTAGTGCGCTCACAGGGTAAGATCAGGAAACCAGCACTCACGGTGAAGCAGACCTCGTTGTGGAGCTGGCATCGGGCACACTTCGAGGAGCTCGCTGAAGTAGGTCAATTATTAGCAACAAAAGGTGTCTCAGTAGCAAAAGAGTAATAATTACCCATAATCTCCATTTTTACAGAGGATCTTCTCATCGATGTAATAAGAACTGACCATCTGGCGAGCACAGCCGAAGCAGCAGACGTCACGGTGGTCAGCCATGGTAGTGGGTTCGGCGGTTGTTGCAACAGATATTGTTGGTGGCGTGCTCTTGACAGATGAGAATGAGAAATCTCTATGAGCTTCCCCAATCGAAAACAGAACGGGAGCATAATGAGTTGAAACTTGCATTGAGTAGAAATCCGTTATGGGACTGTTTTTAATACTTGAATAAAGGTTCTAGAAACGAATCGTGCTAACGCTGTTGCTCGAACACTCTTCCAGTAAAACCATCCAAATTCTAGTAACAATAAGGACAGTGTTGCTATACATACCTAAACAAAGATTCAAAGCAGATAGAGCATTGCAGCTACTAGAATCACCGCAACCTAAGGCACACATATCGACTATCGAATGCTGCGAGGCTGGTGATACTCTCGGTACACCGCAAGCCGATTACCCTCAAGTATATCATTACCACAGGTGGATGGATATGGCATATGAGTAGTATGATAGAAATTTACTCTTCTTTTAAATTTACGGTGTTGCGAATTCAAGGAAAGCAATCACGACATATGCCACAATTTCAGATGGAGGAAATCAACTTTTGCTGTGTCTAGATGGACGGCCGAAACTACCAGTAGAGAGTGGCCATCATGGGCCTACGGGTTCGTCATGCTGTCCGGAGTTGAATAGCATTATGGCTATGTTGATAAATCAAACTGGTCGTCTCGTAGCCGTACGACGCTGTCTTTCGACAGCCTTCTCAATACCTGGCAAGGGATTGCTGATAGGGCGAACTTGGTATCCTAGGGTGCCATGTCTTTCTTCAAGGTCTCAGCAATAGCCTCCATAGCCACAGTCTGGCGTCGCAGGAGCTCGAGCTTCTCGGCCTTGTATCCGTCCTCTCTGTGGTTTGTTAGCGACCCAGCAGCGTGGTATTGAACGACAAGATAAACGTACGCATCATCCTTGGTGCCGGTAGCGTCCTGATCAGCAGGAGCAGCGTTGAGAATTTTGGCGATATCGGACCGGGCTGCATGAAAATACATTTCACTCTAATGCAAAGTATCAGACCCGGCAAACATTTGGCGAAAGGAATGACAAGGGACTTACTTGAAAAACGAAGGGAGGGGTACGGGTGAGCTTCTCGACCAAGAGCCAAAGCTTATCTTGGGTGTCACCAGCAGGCTAAGGCGAGGTTCCATTAGCGAGTTCGCTGGGAGTAGATTTAAAGATATTTGGTCCTTACAGTGATGCAGACCTTGTTGAGGCGTTGGCAGCGCGAACACTGAGATGACCCCGCTAAGGAATGTGACAGATTAGATATATTCGTCTGGTCTTCGTGGAGGCAATAGCTACTTACCAGCTCCTCCTGTGCACTCAATCGTTTCCCGCCAGTGAAGATCATTCATCGCGCGGACGCATGTGAAGCAGATGTCACGGGTTCGAGGCATGGTGACGTTTCCAAAGGCTGACACGGCAGCGGTTCTGGGTGGTGCTGGTTTGGCGAAGTTGAACTTGACAGAAGTGCACTCCCAAAAGATGGAAATCCCGGATTGCTACAAGTTGGCCAGGGCAAAACGGAATGGTGAAAACAACCCAAGTTCTCAAGGCACGTAAATTTTAGAAATGGGTTATGGGGTTGGGTTCTCACGATTGACAAGTGTTTCCAGAAATGGATCTTGCTGAATCGATTGAAAGTTGTGTCGACCTGAAGACAACAATATTAGAACCAGATAGAACATCGTAACTACGAATCTTTCAAGGAATACCAGACCCAGGCTCCACTGGGGGTTAGCTTCTATACCAATGGAAGGCCCTAAAAAGACTCCCTTTTATCTAACAATCTAGGTACACAATATGCTGAGATCCACCTCATAAAAGTGTTTGGCTGGTATGCAGATTTACAGTCCGGGCATGGGCCTCGAAACTCCCGGGCTGATTTGATGAACTCTTGATGAACTGGCTACAGCATACGCAGCAAATCATCCTGGAGTCCAACACCCTGGCGCCAGACTTGCATTCTAGTCGTAAGCACAGAGACCGTGCCCTGATACTAATGTCCCGAGCTGACACGATTGGAAGTTCAACAACATCGTCTCCTTGTCATGAACTGCGTGTGCCAACTTCACTTGCCCATCTACTAGACGAACCCAACTAAGAATTACATACAAATAATTTGTATTGACGGCGAGTAGAAAATGTTTGAAACATGTGTTGGTGATGACAGTAAGCTTTTAAGTTATCGTGTGATATGGTCTTTCATCATAGGTGATGTTAACTACAGCGATATTCTCAGGATACTCACTTCTCATGGTCAATCATTCATCTGCCGCATGTAGCTAATTCCCCCCGGCACTCTTTGGATGTCTAGCTGCTCACCCATCCACTCACTGACCTCTTGTATCAAAGCCTAATTGACCGGTACATCCAATTCCCTAGGACGTCTGCTATCCGCGTACTCTAGCGCCATCTCCCGAAGATGGTCAAACGCCTTGACCAGCGCGAACAGGAACGTCCGCTCGTCGAGCCCCTCGACGGCCGCGTCGAAGTCGGCCTCGAGCGACTGGAAGTGCGCGTAGTCGAGGACAATCTGCTCGCCGGCCGCGGCGTCGCGCACCCGATCCAGGCTGTCGGCGGCGAGCGCCCAGCAGAGCGCCTCCCGCAGCGCCGCCTTCACCGTCGGGATGAATGCCTGGCCGTGCCGCTGCAGCGTGAGCCCCGTGTGGTCCGTCAGGATCTTGGCCGCGTGCGCGGCGGCGATGTGGGCGCCCTCGCCGAGGAAGCCTTCGGGGGTGAGCAGTTCGCGGTGCGAAGGTGCGGGCTCGTGCTCGTGGAAGTGGTCGAGCAGGTTGCTGCACGCGAGGTGGTCGCCGGTCGTGGGTAAGGGGTCGTCGGGGCCGTGGTCGGGGAGGGCGCCTTCGGCGGGGTAGTAGTAGAGCCAGGGCCGGTAGATGTGCAACGGCTCAAGAACCTGCGGGGATGGCGGCATGGTGAGCTTTTTTGGGTCGACGAGGTCCTCGTCGGGTCGCGTTTTGACCAAGATGAAGTTTACGTGCATTTGGGCGAGAAGCATCTCGTAGCCGTAGCCCGACCGGAAGAGCTCTTTGGAGAGGCAGCCGTGGAACTCTGTCCATGGGGCCCCATAAGACGGACTGCAAAGATTCGTCCGGACCTGGATGGACAGATTGAACTTGGAGATGCCCCGATTCGGGATCTTGATCACGGCGTGGGGCTCTCCGTACCGAAACTTGACGTCGGTCGATGCGTAGATGGCCTCGGCGAAATAGCACAGGTGAATGCCCGAAGTGTCGTTACTTTGTGGTTTCGAAGGGTCAACGGGATTCTTAAGTATTAGCGAGGGAAGGTGTGGAGGATGAGCGAGATCAGTTATTGACTGCCCTGTGACAGTTTCAGACGTCGTGTTGTTCGTAGCATTGTCGCCCGCACTGGATAAGTCCCTGGGCGAAGGCGGTGCAACAGGCAAAGACGGCACAGTAAAGGGGCTATTGCTGGAAAAGGCTTGAGGGACCATATTCTGGAGGTCGTACCCGCCATGCGGTTGTTCGGGCTGCTTTTCGGCCGAACCTGAGCCTGAATCTGACATCGTGACTTGGATTCAAACGGAAATCAGTGCTTCGTGGTTGGTGGTCTCTCAGAGCTGCGATGCAGTACTAACCAGAGAGCAATGTCAAGACCGAGTCAACACAGCCAGACTATGGCGTCTACTGTTCTCAATATAATGTAGCTACACATAGCCTACAAGTGACAGATAAATCAGCTTCATAGCTCGTAAATAGAGCATTCACGCAGATAAGAGAAAGCCGTTGCACAAGTGGAATCGAGTAGAAAGCAACGCCCGTGTTGGTGTCCACATGACGATGGAAAACTTGTTTGTCTACCGCACCTTTTGGTGGAGTAAAGAGTTGACAGAGCAGGCGATTTCGGAAAGGACAAGGAGAACAGTAATGGTCAAAATTCAAACCACATTGATTCAGCCTATGAGGCTGGGAAGATGGAACTACTACGCTTTCTCGTGAAACACGTGGCCATACATGGCTCGTCCGAGCAATTGTGGTCATGCATCGCACAGTGCCTTTGTGGCCATGAATGGACACAAAGAGGACCAAGACGCCATGCCTTTATACGCGGCTTTACTCTAAAGACACAAAAGCGGGAACAAGGGATGCGGGTGACGGGCTGTACTATATGGTGTCTTTCTCGTTGCATAATGCCCCTTACTGTCATGGTTGTTTGAGAAACTGAGATAGCGCGCTATGACATGGGTATATAAACGCAGTATACCCCCCTGTCACCGACAAATCATCAACTCCTCGCAAGCATACAGACAAACAAACTTCCAAATTCACTTCCTTGATAGCAACACTCCTTGTTCCACCTTCCTATTTACTTAGTCCAAAGAGCCATGTCTTCCTCCTCTTCTCCGATTCCTACCCCTCCTACCTCTACCCCCTCTTCAAATTCTGCTTCCCACTCTTCCTCTCCCTCAACCCAGGCCACCGATGCTGGTATCATCGGTTATGCGGGCCCCGAGAGCGACACCAGGAAGGCGTTCGTGGTTGAGTGCGAAGACAATGTCTGCCCCTTGGTCGTGCACGGCGTCCTGCTTCCTAACCGGACGACCCTGAAGCACAACACCGCGGGCGACTGCCAGTGCGAGGGCTCCGACCGCGCTCTCGTCTGCACTTGGATGTACTGGATGGCACACATGTGCCTCAACCACGGCCTCATCACCGAGAAGGAGGCCAACGCCATCCTGCGCCTGACGGAAAAAGACCTGAACCTGACTAAGCTCCGGGTCAACTTTTTCGGCGAAGAGGGAATGGAAAAGAAAGAAGAGCTCAAGAAGAAGAAGAAGAAGACAGAGGAGACTGGCGAAGAAGAGGAAGAGGAAACAATAGAGGAGGAGGTAAACCCTGCTCTCCTAGACGCCGAGATGTTCAGGGCGGTCCAGGCACTGACTAAGGAAGAGTGGACGACTAAGATCATCAACGTGGAAGAGATTCTGGAATAGGTAAGTCTTGATGCTACAGCGTTTGATATGCTAGGTAGGTCCTTACATATAGAGATAACTAAAAAGTATGGTTGCGTTGAAGTAGGAACGATTCTCATATCATGCAAGTGAAGAACTGCTGTCATAACGATGTACTTACGTGGGTATTGAACGCCTTGTCCGTGTCTGATTGGCATTGAAAGTTTAGAATATGGTAATATCAGGGGCTGTCGTGATTACGGAAGGTCTGTAGTCTTCCCTGCCCTTCCATTTGACAGCATTTGGCATCGAGTGGAAGCTCATCGGCCAAATTGTGTTGATTGTTCTGTTCTTGGCCAGACAGACAGCAATCGCGTCTCTCTCATTTGGTGGTTTTATCTTTGGGTGACGGTGAAGTGAAAACGCGTCCTCTGCCATTGCCCCAGCTCTTAAGTTTTCTAGTCAGCTGTTGCCCGGTTTATTAACAGCATTGTGAGTCCTTTCCCATCACTCTACCCATCCTCCCATAACATTCTTACATCCACTTAACCATCATTCCGTTTCCTTTCCACCCTGGTTAAGCATCGACCCGAGTTCTTGCAGTCCTGTCTTCGCGGCTGCAACTTTTCTCATCGAACACAACCATCTGGCCATTCCACCCTCACCCACAAACATTTAGTTCATTCCTTGACTATCAACCACACACTTCTCATAACCTCCTCAAAGCATCATCAACCACCCACCATCATGGCCTCTCATGACACCTTCAACCCTCGTGAGCGTGAGCTTATGATCGGCGCTTGGCATAGCGTTCCCAACTTGATTAATGTACGTATAACAGACCATTCAACATTTCCTCTCATAACTAATCCTAACACTGGTATTCGCGCAGGTCACGCTTGACTACGACAAGGCCGCCCTTCTTGGCGACTTCAACACCAAGAAGACTGCCGGTAACAATTGGGGCAAGCTTAAGCCTAAGATCATCGCCGCAGCCAATAAGTCGCAGATTGCTCAGCTCAACGAGAGCGAGGAGAAGCTTGCCGTTGCCGCCTGGCAGTGCATCAAGGAAGAAACTGTCCCGGACGTAAGTTGCAGGTTATTACATCCTCAAATTAAGCCCGTCACTAATTGTTGTTGCTTCACTCTAGTACAACAGAATGGTCCAACTCGGCGTCACCAAGACCAAGAAGACAGCTAGCAACAGATGGGGCGATATCAAGAAGAAGTTCCCCGATGGTTTCCCTTCCACCCCCGGCGCTTCCCCCGCCAAGGCCAAGACCCCCAGAAGCAAGAAGTCGACCACGGGCAGCAAGCGCAAGGCTGCTGCTGCTACTGATGTTGGCGACGATGGCAATGACGCTTACGAGACGCCCACCAAGCGCGCCAAATGTTCTCCTGCCTCGTCCAAGCTGGCCATGGAGGCCATCACATCTGACGACGCCGCTGAGGAGGATGATCAGTCCCCTCTTGCTGAGGCTCAGCAGACCTCCGTCGAGGTCGAGGCCGAAGCTTAGATGGGAGCCTCGAGCCATCATAGCTAATTGTCATTCCTGCGCTCTAAGACGGGAAAATTCTGGTAACAAACGGTATTGTTTGTTACAATTGGTCACATCTGGTGTCATATCTGGTTTTTTCCCTTACGAGTCTGGATGAATGGATGGATGGACGGACGCGATGTTCTTTATTCTCAGCTGGCTATGGCATTTATTTTAGTTGCGGACAGGATTTCTAGTATTCTGCATACTTCTACGCAATACGAGATATGGTTTCATGGAAGCCTTTTGTTTTTGAATCCTTACTTTGACTCATAATATTTACGTTTCTTGGTGTTTAGCGATTGGACAGAGGATCAAACTGAGACTTTGCCCTGGGTGACACATGATTCTAACGAATAAGGTACTGATACCGTTGAATGCCCCATGGGTCTTATTCATGCAATGCAAGAGATCAGTGTAGCAGGTGCGCTATTGCTATTGACGCTCTTTCTTCGGCATTGTCCCAATTAGTGGTGAGCTGCCGAACCAGAGAATCTGGGGGAACAACTCCACTAGTCCCAAGCTAGGAACCAAATATGGGTTCTCATTGTCCATACGTGTAGTTTTACAATGACAGCCCTGATTGAAACTGGCAGGAGCTGGAAATTTGAATAGGAATAGGAATAAGTATGGAGTTGATGCAACACACCTTCACAGTACCCAGCAGATGGTTGCAATCCAGCGTGCTTCTGACAACATGTCGATTACTAATCCCCATGCAGTTTAGGTGACATGGTGGAGTCTCATTTCCCCTACCCCAGGCATAACCCCAGGATCTATTATTTCTGCCAAGCTGGGTTATACCCCCCTTGACTGCCATTCTTTGTGGATCGACGCTGTCATTCGCCTGCCATTATCGCCTTTTTGGTTGTCGGAGATGGTGCGACACCTCTCCTCATTGGAGGATCCTCACGAGCTCAAGCATCGGACTTCATGCCTCCAGAAAACGGCTCCGAAGCCGAGGGCGGGGGAGGAGTCGATGTATGCATGTGCGCTCATCCCGTCCGCACAATGCTTCCGCTTTAGGATAACCATCCTTACCCTCCCTGCGTTTACGATGTTGCACATTTCCAATGCCACCCATCCCTTGTCTTACGGCCGGCTGGAAATCGAACGGATGACGGCTATCGGGGGCGCTCTCTTTGATTCATACCCGGCGGCGCAGCGAATACTCGTGTTACTTTACACGAGTACTTAAGACGTGATTTGCCTGGCGTGCTTCAACTGGGTCTACCGGTTCTCGAGGTTTTTCTGTCTCTTGTATCAGACCTCCTTTTCCATGACCCTCAACATGGATCGCGCTGCTCTTCTCTTGGGTCTCGCTGCCACGGCAGCGGCTGCCCCTTCCTGGCAGGCTCTGAACACCACGCTGGGCGGTCGCCTACAGACGTCGACTCCCCTGGCCGCCCCCTGTTTCTCTTCTTACAATGGCACCGCTAACACGGTCGACTATTCTGTCTGCGCTACTCTTCGTCAAGATTACACCAAGAGCCTCCTGAGAACTACCAATGCCCCATCCTACATGAGTCTCCAGAGCGAGATGTGCATTGCCGACCCCCTGGACCAGTGCATCCTCGACAACACGGCCGTCCCTGCGAGCATGCCGCTTCCTGGCAGCCTCTGCAACCAGGGTAGCGTGCCGTCGTTCTACATCAGTGTCGAGTCGGAGATGGATGTGGTCGAGGCCTTCAAGTTCGCCAAGGAGAACGGTGTTGACATCTCTATCAAGAACAGCGGGTAAGAAACATCCATTAAGTACATGAAATCCTTGTATTACGCATCATAGCTTACATCCCCATAGGCATGACTTCATGATCCGTAGCTCCGGCAAGGGCACATTAAGTCTCTGGACCCATAACCTCCAGGGCATGGAGCATCATGAGTCCTACACACCCAAGGGATGTGATGAAAGTGTTGGAGCCGTCATGACGGTGGCAGTCGGAGTCACAGTCCATGATGCTTACACTTTTGCCGATGCACACAACTCGACTATCTTGGGTCCTTATTTCCCCACAGTTGGCGTTTCTGGAGGATGGGTCATGGGTGGTGGCCACAGTATACTGTCTCCTGTAAGCTCTCCCCAACGCTGATGCGCATTCTACCAATTAACAACTCACCCATATAAATAGGTGTACGGACTTGGCGCAGACCGCGTTGTTGAATTCCAGATCGTGACCCCGGATGGTGTTTCGCGTACTGCCTCGGCCTGCGAGAACCCGGACCTCTTCTGGGCCCTGCGCGGCGGCGGCGGTGGTACCTTCGGCGTCGTTCTCTCCGCCACGCATCGCGTCGAGCCCCGCATGCCCATCGCCTACGCCGACATCCGCCTGCCTAGCAACATAACCTCCGAGACGGCCCTCGAGTGGGTCGAGCTGCTCCTCGAGGACTCCTTGGACTGGGGTCTCACGGGCTGGGGCGGCCATGCCGCCGGCAGCTACGTAGTCCACGTCAACCCGCTTCCAGCTTTGACGTCCGACAACGGAACCGCCGCCAAGGCCGCTTTCCAACGGCAGACCGACTTCGCCCTCGCGCACGGCGGCACCAGCACCATCGTCGTCGGCGAGAGCTTCGGCGCCGTCTGGAACCAGTATATCCAGCCCAACCCGGCCGCGGCCCGCAACGGCGCCCGCGTGGCCTTCGTGTCGAGCCGGCTGCTGCCCAACGAGAAGTTCGCCACGCCCGAGTCCCGCTCCGACATCATTGCGTACATGCGCCGCGCGCAGGCCCTCGGCTTTGACCCGAAGAACCTGTACACCCCCGTCACGACCCCCTACACCTACAACGGCAGCGCGCAGTGGCAGCGCCCGCAGAGCGAGCACGGGACCTCGATGACGCCGGCGTGGTACGGGGCGCTGTGGCACTTCACGACGGGCGGGTCGTTCGCGTGGGACGCGCCGTACGCGGACCGCCTCGACGCGCTCGTGCGGCTCACCAATATGACGCGGCAGGCCGAGACGCTCGCGGCGGGCGGCGGCGCGGTCGAGGCAGAGGGGGGTTCGTACCAGAACGAGGCGAACCCCTTTACCATGGGTGATTGGCGTCGGGCTTATTGGGGAGACAACTACCCGCGACTACTCGAGGTGAAGAATAAGTATGACCCGGACCGGCTGCTCAACTGCTGGAAGTGTGTCGGGTTTGAGGAGGCGGATATGGATACGCCGCGGTTTGCATGTACGGGGAAGGTGCAGAGGGATATCGACCGTGCGTTTGACTAGAGCACGCGTTTGTATTGATTGGTGGACTGCCACCAAAATGGCTTCCAAAAGAAGGGGTTACTGGATACTCTATCCCTCTACAACCAATAGTTCCCAACTATAATTATGGTTTCTTCTTGCATTTACAGCGCCATTTACGAGTCGCCTGAATGAACAGAACCAGTAATGATTTACACCAATCACCAATACCAATGGAGCGGCCCGCCTGCTCGGTACCACGTATGGAGTGTGTTGGTTCGACTTTCAGGCCACCCTGCTTGGTCGGGACGGTCTGATTGGTTCAATGGCCTGAGCCCCTGGGTCCTTTCTATGCACCTCGCCATCGCGTCAGGCAGTCACGACTTGACCCCCAATTTCCCCCTCATTTCGTCGTTTCAGTTCACCATTGTAACTTCCATCTGTGCTCCCTTATTTCCAAGAACCACATTTGGCTCCTTCTCCGTTTTCGAGTTTGACGTCAACTCTTTTCGAAAGCGAACCTGATTTTTCCAAGTCATTGTTCTTGAAATCACCAACATGGGGTTTCGCGATAGATTTTCCAAGCTCATTGGCAAGAAGAAAGATCCACCACCATCACCATCAACACCCGTTCTGATCAAGCCCATAGCTGAGCCAGAAGTGGTGACAGCAGTGGAACCTGAGCCCAAGAACGACCCGTCCAGTCTCTGGGATACGGCTTACGACCAGCTGAAGACACGCAAGCGCGCCCTTATTGAAGAGTATGAGGCAATCTTGGCGAAGCAGGATGCTGTCGACAACAATCCTTCGGATGCCCAGGTACAGCTTGATGACAGCCCAGTCGAGCGGAGGGTGCAGATGCGCACCATAGCCAATAATGGTTTGCGTCGCATGAACGAGAGCCGGCAGGGTCGGGTTCTTGACGCTGTCACCAATACCAGCAAAGTGCTCTCAAGCTTGAAGAGTGTTGTCGATGCTGCTGTAAAGTAAGTGTTCCAGCCCAGGCTGGCTTAGAACAATGCACGATGACTGAAGAGGGGCCGTCATGATGACTAACACTTGTCAATCAGGGCATCCCCTGAGGCTTCGGCTGTATGGGCTGGGATATGCTTTGCCATCCCCTTTGTCGAGAATCTCGCCGAGTCAACTGCTGCCATGCAGGAGGGCTTCGTGTACTTGACGTCCAGAATGGAATACTACGCTGCCTTCGAGCGGGTATTGTTCCGTCCCGCTCAGAATTCGGAGGTGCTAGGCCCACTCGTGAAAGCGAACAAACCAGATGTCGTCCGGTTGTACGGCCAAATCATCGAGTACATTGCCCAATGCGTCATCCAGATTCACTGCTCGAGGACCAAGCAGATAGTTCGAGGCATGCTGAACCTAGATGGGTGGAAGGCCATGCTCAAGTCGGTAAAAGAGACTGAGGCCGTGGTGGCTCGAAATTCTGAGCAGGTGGGCACCGCCCAAGGCCAGGAGACCATCTCGAAACTTCAAACCGACTCCACGCAGCTGGTGGAACTTCTCCAATATTTTCTTCAGGTCGGCCATGATCAACTCCTAATCGCCAAGAAAGACCAAGAGATGGCCGAGAAGAATCACGAGATGGTATCTGAACAGCTGGAACTTTTGAAGAAGGCCGAGCAAAGGACCCTTACGCAGCAAGAGCAAGATGCACTCCATGTCTTCGTCGAGGGTCAGCAAGACTATGTGGATTGGAAGAACCGGGTCCAAACACGCCTTGATGGGACGTGTAATTGGCTGCTCGAGCATGAGAACTATCTCGAGTGGACAAAGCAGCCTTCGGGGCCGCTCCTGATATCAGCTGATCCGGGCTGCGGCAAGTCTGTACTTGCCCGATTCCTCGTTGACGAACACCTACCTTCCACATCACCAAATGCAACCATTTGCTACTTCTTCTTCAAAGATCAGGCACAAAACGCGCTCCAACAAGCCCTTTGCGCGGTCATCCACCAGATCTTGAAAAAGCACCCTAGCCTGATCAAACTAAACAGAGATGGACGGTCGATTACTAGGAGCATGAGTTCTCTTTGGAACCTCTTCGTCTCTGTTTTACGCCACCCAGACGCTGGTCAAGTCATTTGCGTTTTGGATGCTCTTGATGAATGTCAAGATGAGGATATGCGGATACTCGCAGAGTTTGTTGGAGAGTTTTTCAAATACCAGGATTTGAGGAATTTACCCTTCAAGATGGTCTTCACCACTCGCCCATATGAGGCAATCACATCACTTTTTGGCACTCTAAATCAAGATTTCCCTGCGATACGTATTCCTGGGGAAAGCGAGAGCTCTACCATATCAAGGGAAATTAATATTGTGGTCAAGTATCGATTACAGGACCTCAGCAGGCGCCATGGGCTGAGCAACTCATTGACTGCGCATTTGGAACAACGACTACTTGAGATCCATCATCGAACCTATCTTTGGATTTACCTGGTCTTCAATTATCTGGAAGAAAAGTCATTCAAAAGGACAGACAAGGGGATCGACGAAGCGTTGAAAACACTCCCTGCCAGTGTTGAAGATGCGTATGAGGGAATTCTTCAGCGAGCCCAGGATAAGACATTTGCATTTAGGGCATTTTGCTTTGTGCTTGCGGCTGAGCGGCCGTTGACATTGGAAGAGATGAACGAGGCAATCAATACGACACCCGACACCCGATCGGCACAGGAGCTTGATTTGGAGAGCTTGGACGATTTCCAGAACACCATCCGACGACAATGTGGTTTGATGCTATCTGTTTACGAGAACAAGGTGTATTTCCTGCATCAGACTGTGCGCGAATTTCTGTTGTCGACAACCAAGCCACCAGCATACCACTCGCTAAACATGATTGACCTGGTACCCAGATGCTGGCGCAATTCTATTGCAATGGAACATGCCCATTGGGTTTTAGGAGACTGCTGTTTGACATATCTCAACTTTGTGGAATACCAAGACCTGGAGGAGAAAGCGAAGCCCAAACTTCAACTCACCAGGCCCTACGATTATAAAACTGAGGAATTACGCCTGGCTAAATTCATTCACCCATTCCAAATACAGCATGCCTTCTCCGTCTACTGCGGTCAACGCTGGCACAGACATTTGTTGAAGTCAGGCTGCCCGGATATTCAGCTCGATCGCCGTTGCAAGTCCCTTTTCAGCCAAGGAGCACCAATACGTCATTGGCTTGATACCAAAAAGGCATTCATATATGATCTCTTCGACGATAAAGGGGTTTACGATGATGTCTTGGACTATCCAGGTATCAATACTCAACTCTGCACCTTGGCATATATGATCAGGCTCGAACTTGTGAGGCTTGTATTCGATATTGTGGAAACGGAGGCCCATATTCTAGATTATGACGAACGATGGCCTCCGATCTCCATCTTGGGGATGGCCATCTACTGCGGACAGTTTGATCTCGCGGAGAACCTTCTCTGTTTGGGAGCCGATCCCCAAGACCACTTCTACGAAAAGACATTGCTCAACCACTGGATTCCCCTATATCCTTTATCGGCCTTGATACAGGCACAAGCATTGGACCCGTCCCCTCGGCTTGAAAGACTAATATTGCAATTTGTCGAAAGGGGCGCCAGCTTAACTAGCTACCCATCAAGTGGTGACGCAGGGGAGAAGAAACAGCTCTATAGCGGCCATATCCCTATTATGAGGGCCATGTATTACGGTGGGGCTAAGGCTCTTGCTTGTCTTGCTAGACTAGGAGTAAACTTCCAGGCTAACGAGTCTTATGGGTCGCTGCTGCATCTTTACTGTGGGATGAACTGGGAAACCTGTCCTCTACCGTGGGCCGAGGGTCGAACATATTTCACAGCAGGGCAACCAGGATTTGCGCTTACACACCGGAAGGACGTATGCCAGTTTCTCATTGAGCACGGGGTGGATGTCAACCTTCGGAACCACAAGGGTCGCAGTCCCTTGTTCTATGCAAACTCCGATATTATCAGACTGTTGGTAAGAAACGGCGCCGACATGCATACGTTGGATGATAATGGTATGACCCCCTTGCACTGCGCTATTCATGGAGATGCGGTCAAGGAATTCATATCAGGTGGTATCTCTGTGGACACTTTGGGTGGTTGCGGCATGACACCTCTGACATGGGTGTGTGGGAATGCTGATTACCTGCCTGGGGAAGATCGATGCTATGTTATCAAACAACTTCTTGGCTTTGGAGCAGACCCAAGGGTCGTCGGACCCCATAACCTTACACCCCTTCATTTGTACCTCCTTGATTTCTCGTTTGCGCCTGGAACTGCCCGAATGTTGCTTAACAAAGGTGCCGAAATCAACGCCCAGGACAGATCAGGCATGACTGCTCTCCATTATGCCTCATATCACCAGGAGCGGAAAACCATTGAACTCTTGCTCTTAAGCGGTGCTGACGCCACTATACAAGACCTACATGGACGGACTGCCTTGCACCTATGGGTCGCTGACGCTACAATAACCTCTCGTAGCAATACGGATTCGTTTTTGTCATTTTTAAATCAATCGATGAGGATCAAGGATTCTTATGGAAGACTAGCCATGCACTATGCTGTCGACACACCGATTGTCGAATACTTCGTTGGAAAGGGATGGGACCCAACGGAACAAGACAGAAATGGGAAAACGCTCCAGGATCTAACCTTGGACCGCATAGACCGTCTGAAAGGTTCATCAAAGGAGGAGGATCTCGGAGTTCATGAGCCCGTGCTCGAGTTTAAGGAAATGGTTCTAGAAGATATGGGATACCAGGATCAGCTGACTAGATTTAGGAGGAGCCGTCCGAACCGCACATCATGGAGGCTTCATATGCTTCATCAATTCGAGATTTATCTACCCCCTTTCATGAAGAGATACGAAAGGGAGAGGGTGAAGAAAGAGTCGGATGCTATTGGAAATACGTTGTGAGGGGCTGGTGACTAGTAGGAATATGCATTCTGAGTCAATGCCTCTCTTTGTTTATCTCTCTATATCTCCTGAACAACACTTGAACAACATACCGAGCGCGACATGCAAGCAACATTGGGACTGAGACACTGACTTCGTCCACTTCTAAAGAATGCATACCAGAACACCATTTCATCGTGGTGCAGATGCCAATTGCCATATTAAGTGTAGAGAATTCATCTTCTATTATTGTTAAATCAAACTTATATGATAATGGAAGTTAATAATGTGCCAGTGCATGAGCCAGTCCGGTGATCTCTTATTCCACTTAAAATATATCTACAGCCATCAACAGGATACTTTCCCCATGATAGGCTATAGATAAAACAGTCATAAATAAAAAGGCCATAGATAAAACCATACATACCACACAGGCAAATGCCGAAAAGCTGACATGCATATGCTTGAGATATTCTCCAGCGACTCATCTGGCCTTACCGGTCATCAATCAAGGTACCTAATAGGAGATCACAAGCCACGTCGCACATTCCAGACGACTCAGAGAAGTAGAGAAACCATTACTCATATAAAACCTACGAATACCAATAATCACAACCCCCTGAACGCCATGCCACGCCCTCATAACATTTTGCCACCGCGACCGCATTCTCCCTCCTCTCTTTCGTCTTCTCTTATCTCTGTCCGTTCTTTCTGCCCGCCCATCATCAACCTTCTAAAGCTGCTCACTACTGCGACCCGTAGTCTCCCGACTCCTTCGGCTCTCGTCGCGACTCTTCCTCTCACCACCGCCATCACGACACTCCAAACTCTTCCTCCATCTTCTCTGCCCATGATAGTGATGATGATGCTGATGACGATGTTGCCCCCTCATCTTCCTCCTCCTCGCAGAAGCCGCAGCGGTCCCATCCTCCTATTCCAGACCCCTGAACCTGCGGTTGAACTCCGTGACGGGGATCGCAATCGACTTGTAGAGGAACTCGCGGCTCGACTCCTCGCCGACGGGGATGAAGGGTCCCACGGTCCCGCCCCTCAACACGATGCTGAGCCCCGTGCGCTCGCGCTTGACGATCTGGATCTCCTTGAGCGGCACGTCCCACTCCGTCGTGAGGCGGTCGCTGCGGATCAGCAGGATGCGGCTGTACGTCACCATGACCACCATGTTGTCGCGGGGCAGCTCGAGGTGCGCCACGTACACCTCGCTAAAGTATTTGCCGTTGTCTGTCTGCTTGAGCCAGAACTGGCCAAGCGCCTCGCGCTGGTTGTAGGGGCGCACGATGCCGTCCGACGGGATGAAGCGCGTGAGCCGCACCCGATCCAGCTCCGACCCGTCGAAGACGGTCATCGTGTTGCGGATACCCTCGGAGAAGTTTGACGCCATGTCGAACACACCGACGGCTGGCTTGGTCAACAGGCCGACGCCGCCCTTGACCAGGCCCTTCATGAATCCAGGCGCGCCACCCTGCTCGGCTCCTTCCAGTGGCTTCTTCACGAGACCGCCCGCACCGGATGCGACCGATGTGAAGAACGAGTTGGCACCCGTCGTGATGCCAAAGAGTGCGTGCTTTGGTCGGTTGCGGGCACGCGTAATGCGACGACGGTCCTGGAATTGCTTGTCCAAGGTGGCAGCTGCTAGACCCTTGCCCAGACTGCCAGTGATCTTGGAGAACGAGTCCGAGAAGCCGTAGACCGACTTCTTGACGAAGCTTGCCGCACCTTTGGCGATACCAATACCGAGATCCTCGGGTTTGTCTGACATGATGAGTCCTTGGTATGGCTCGTAGAAGACGTCGGTGATACCACTGCTAAGGTTGTTGAAGAGACCAACGGGGTTACCCAGGAAGTCGGCACTGCCAATAATCTTGTGGATCTGGTAGATGACCTCTTGACTGTAGTGGTTCGACATGCTCTGTATGAGTACAGGTACGGACATGCGTGCATTCTCCAGAAGCAGTGCGTTCATGCGGATGGGCGCATCGTTGACGTTTCCGATGGCCATGGTCATGGCATTGATGAAGAACATAATGGGGTTGCGCGACGATGTCTTGTCTTCCACATTGACACGTTCCGTCCGCATGAAGGACAGATCAAGCTGCATGGGTTGGATATTGAGAACCTCGAAGTAAATGTCTTGGCCGCCCTGCTCTTGCTTGGGCTCGGGTATATCCAGGCCCTCGTCGCATAGCTTGCCCTCGTGCGTCTCGGTCCAGGCCGCTCCGGGTACCTTTGTGAAGTCCAGAACAGCATAGATGAAGTCTTCGTCGAGTTCGATGGTCATTTGCTGTAGCAGCAACGTCGCATACTTCACGTACAGCACACCATAGTCGTTGTCTTTGACTCTGGTGACCTGAGCATGGAGCGACGGGTGCATCTCGATCTCCTGCGCCTGCTTGGGAACGACACTGGGGTAGAGCACCATGGGGAACAATCCTCCGTAGAGCTGGTTATCGATCTGGATCCACTTGATGGACGTGCTGATTGTTTGGTACAGTGCCGACTCCTTGTAGCTTAATTGCACATCACGGAAGTTGATGTAAGCAAGCTCCTTGAGCGACGTGTTGATGAGCGAGATACCAATGCCCGAAAGCTTGAGTTGAGCCTGGAAAGTTGTGCCAGTGTCCAGATTCTTGACTTCGAAACCTCCACTGGCGTTTTGGCTCATTCCGGTTCCGGTTCTCTGACGGTACAAACTCTTGCTTTGCTTGAAGTTGGACAGGATGAGAGTTTGGGTCGGGCCATCAGCAGCGACGTTTATGTCGATGATCTTCTGAGTACCTTGACCACTGACGAACTTCATCGGGATCAGGTTTCCAATCTCTGCCAGCTTCACGTGTCGCTCCTTTCCATAGGCGGTGATGACCACTTCTCGGAACTTGGCTGCCGGGAAGTCCCAAGCATAAGGCATGATGCTTCGAGGCGGTAGGCGGTATTTGACCGGTCGCCATCCAGAACGATCCTCGGATCCATCTTCGTCCACGTTGGGGTTGGCCTGGTAGAACACAAACTCGGTATCACTCTCATTCCTCATGGAGAATGGCCATGCCTTGGTCTCCATACTCAGATGCAGGAAGATGGTAGAGTCTTCCATCAACACCTCAACACGAACAAGACGCTGGCGTTGGCCCGCCTTCGCGATCTTGATATGGTTGGTTCCCAGGTCGGAGATGTTGAAAGGAGATGTCCATTGATTGTTCATTCCAGGGAAGCAAAGGGCGAGCTGCTTGGCGGGCGACCGTTGCAAGGTGTGTAGGGCTTGGAGTGAGCCGGTCTGCAGGGTCATGATGTTTGAGGAGCCTGGCTCGCGGATGTTGATCTCCTCGCCGAGCTTGTTCTTGACGATGAAACGAGGCGCAAGAGTGACGACCCTCGTCATCTTGTACTTCCCTTCTCCCGCTTCGATGGTAATGCCAACATGATACTCCGCGCTTCCATTAACAGCTGGTAGAATGACGTCGCTCGTGCTGCCGATGGCATCGAAACTCTGGGGCTTGCTCCATTCCGAGTCGCCAATCTTGAGCAATGCGCGGTTCTTGTGCTCGTCGCCAGGGTACGAAAACATGAAGGGGAGGGCCTTAGAACCTCCTCTGGCATTTGCATTGAGCTGCGACTGTCCCGCTGCCCTCTTCGCCTGCTGCAAAGGCTGCTTGGCGCGAATGTTAACATCCAAGCCAGTCTTGTTCAGGAGGACGTAAGGGCTGTAAACGGTGACCTGGAATGCACCACCGCCGTCGGGAACTCGGTAGTAATGGAGACACAGTTGCAGTTGAAGGCCCTCTTCATCCTTGCAGATCAGTCTCTTCTCTTTGCGGAAGTCCTCTTGTTCGCCGGGGTTGACGATAGCAAACTCGCTGGGCTTGAACACAGTATCCTGCATATCGATGCTCATCAAAAGCAGGTGAGACAGCTCCACGACATGGACGGGACTAACTCCACCTTTACGCAAGAAGTTCGTCCAATCCTTCTTAGTGTTCTTGTCGTAGATACGGTACTTGAAGTCGTAAGGTAGCAGATTCTCCAGTACAATCGGAGGAGACAGCTTGATCTTCATGTAGGGGTATTTTCTGTGTCATCATATTAGCATTGACATGTACAACTGGTTGGAAAAGGAAACTTACCCTGTGAGGAAATGCCCCTTCTCAAAGGTTGTGCTCATCTGGAAGTAGAACGGGTCATTGGATTCGCCCTTGCACATCAGGGTGCGTGTGGGGCGTTTGAGCAGATCTCTCCACCACAGATGCTCAGACGACCATGCATACCCAAAGCCAGAGTCTGGCCGCACGAGCAGTGACTTGACGAAGCATGCTGCGACAGGTGCAGGTCGGCTTTCACCAGGCGGGATCTTTTCGATCTTGAGCAGATGGCCCTCCTGGGCATCGTACACGCCGAGCTCGACCGGAATCTGCGTTTGGTTTTCGACTACCAACGGTGACCGCAGAGTCACATACTTAATGTTGTCGTTGCCGAGCTTGACTTCCACCAGAAGCTTGTGTAGCGCATTGTCGGCCTTGGGGTGTAAGCTGTAGAGGTACTCGCCCTCTCGGTTGAGCCGGATGTTCTTAACAGCGTCGAAGCCACTGCCCTCAATTGAAACACTGACGCTATTAGCCGTGTTGCTCTCGGACATGATGTTCTCGCGCATCTTTTCCCAATGCTCAAAACTCCAAGGTGCCTCCTCTCCATCCGTCAACCTTGATGAGATGTTCTCGGTGTTACTTTGGTTTCTAGCCTCCACAACGACATCGAAGCCCGTGTAGTTTCTGATCTTGTATGGTGCTTCAGTGCTTCTGGTCTTTCCAATTACATCTTCATCGCCTGTCAGGAAGTCGAATGATTTCGAAGCAACCGCGATAGTTGCGGTTGTAACAGTGACCTCGAACGTCTTCTTCGATTGGAGGTCGACCGAGAGCAGACCGTCCTGGGATTTAGCGACACCAACACCCAGTTGCCATGGCTCAAGGAGAGGCTCCCATGCAGACTTGGCGAAATTGTAAACGTTGACATACATGTCAATTGCCGTCTCTGCCTTCAGGTTACTTGACCAATCTGCTGCAGATGCGGTGAAGCTCTTGATATTCATGTCCAGGATCGGCAGTTCGTGCAAGTCACCGATTAGAACGACGCGGATGCCATCGATAGAAGCAGTCATCTCCTCGTGGCGCTTCGGGCCCTTGCTGACATCATGGACCGGCTGTGGCGGTTGAGAACCCTTACGGTTTCTCGTTGTCACGGTACCAATAGTCTTGGTGCCCTTCGTCCGTGTCGCAATAGTCGATCCGCCTTTACCGCTCGCAGTACGCTGCTTCATGCCTTCGCCCTTCAACTGCGAGGCCTTCTTATCGGAGGCGCTAGGCTGCGCTGGTGTCTCGGATTCGTTTGCCGACAATTCAGATGCCTTGCTCACGATCTGCAGGACAAGCAGGATATCCCGGAGTGAAACTCGGAGGATCAATGGGTCGATATCCAAGTGTATGTTGGTCGTGTTAGGCTGGGAACTATCCATCGACATCTGAATGGAGAAATCGTCAAGAACACGCAGTCGTGACGCTTCGAACTTGTCCATGCGACATAAGAACATTCCCACCTGGGATACCTGGAAAGTCAAGGCATGTTGTTGCGACAGGAGCACTTGCTTGGTGCCTAGCACAATAGCTTCGGAGCTCGAGCTGAGGGGGTTGGCGATCAGGATCACTTGAGCGTCGACGACATTCACTCGGAAAGCAATGTCCATCTTGGATTGAGTCTTCTTCTCGGGCTCCCCCCTCTGGGAGACAGTCGTCTGCGACTTGTTGGCAGTCGATGCGACCTGCAGTGACTCTGTCTCTGAGCCTTCCGGCGATTCCTCTAAGCTGTCTTCGACAGGCGTCGGCTCATCCACGGCCAAACCGGCTGAGATGAAACGCTGTATAGCATAGATGTAATCCAGCGTGAAGATGATTCGGGGACTATCGATCGCCACAACGGCAATCAGATTCCTAGTGTCGCCCCCAGTCATGGAAACCGAGGCCATGAATTGCTGAACACTCTTGTTGGCCGAAGTCATTATCTTGCGGAATTTGTTGGTATCTTTCTGGCGACTATCCTGAATCGAGAAAGACTGAATGACAAACTCAGCCTCCAATGACCCGTCTGCGAGCATGCGTGTCTTCAATGTGCTATCGTCAAGAGAGAATTGCGCAAGACTTGCTTTCTCCGCATCGCCGACTGGTCGGTCTTCCGGAGCATTGATCAATTCGAGTCCGATCTTGTGCACGTTAAACACGAGGTCCAGCTTGGTCCAGGTATCCTCATGAGATCCCAGCTCAGGTCCAAGGTCGACGAGATTGTCATCCTTGTTAGAATGCATGGACGTCATGGTCTTTGCTCGGCGGAGCGTTCCTTGGTCGACATCCCTTTCAGCTTCTTCGCCACTGGCTTCAGCATCAGTAGCGAACGCAGCGGGAACAGACCGAGATATCGCCAACAGCGACTGCATCTGGTATTGGGTGATTTTTAGGTTGAAGTCTGTCATGTTGCCCTCAATCTCAGTGTCAGGGCGTTTCCAGCCCTTCTGGTGCTCAGCATAGGTGATTTTGAAGCCAAGGTCGACGCCATCAATCATCTCCAGCTCCTCCGACTTCTCCTCGGGATAATGATATAGTGATGTGAGTCTAATGTTCCTGATACCTGCTGAGAGCTTCATGGCAATGTTCTCAGAGTCATCCAGTGGGGCGAATTTGTTCTGAGCATAGATCTCACCCAGGTAGGCCGTCATAAGGTCACGCTTAGGCTGATCTGGGTCGACCGTCGCAGGGAAAACAATGATAGGAGTGTTGACGATGACATCAAACTTGAAACGGCTCGTACTCTGCTGCAGCTGTTGGGCTTGGTTGGCTGCGGCCTGTCGCGCAGCATTGTAGATAGCCTGCATCTTTCCGAACTTTACCAGGAACTCAATAATCTTCCTGAAAGGCTCTTCCAAGAAGTTGACCTTGATGGAACCGGCGCGCAAGAACACCGAAGAGTCGTAGCCAGGGTATGCCTTCTCGTTGCTTGAGTCGAAGGTTTCATAGCGGAAGTCGGCAAGTTCGTCGCCCTGAATGGTAATGAGCCGCCTGAAGCTAGAGGATTCGGACGCGCCGACATTCACGTCATCCACCAGGCTCAGATCACCAAGTTTGGCTCCAACGCGCATGGTCTTACCCGACAGGTGGATACCAACGTCGGCGTGATTGAACGAAAGAGTTGCCAGTCTGATGCCATCGTTATTGAGGATCATCCGGATCGTCTTGAGATCGATTTTGACGCGTATAGAACCTCCTTCGGTCTGCTCCGGCTCCGGGCTCGGCTCGACAATTTGAACCTCATCGTCTTCATCGTCGCTCTCCATGATCTGCTGCTTCTGCTTAGCAGTGTTGTTGTTATCGTTGTTAGTGAACGTGACAAGCACGAAGTCGAGCAGGGTCAAGAGTGTTCTCCTGGTTACTACCAAGTTGATTGTGGAAATTGCCACATCCACATTGGTCTCTATCCCGTCGTAGACTGGCATGAACTCTGGAGAGTCTCTCTTGACCTTAACAAATTTGATCTTGACAAGTTCTCTTTGTTCCTTGCCGTCTTCGGCATCTCTGGAAGAGACGATGGACTTGAACTCCGCTGGGGGGTTGTCCACAAAGTCGTCGACAGTCACGGAGCCAAGTGACACATTCGCAGCCATGTCGAAGGGTCGCATGAAGAACTCGAGATCAAAATTCTCAGCGACCAGCTCGACCAAGAGAGATTCGGTTCCCTTTCCGTCGGGATCACTGCGGTAAAGGGAGCCTTGCAGCTTGTCAACAGCGAATTTGAATTCAAAACTCCGCTGCTGCATCTTTAGCTGTTGATTGTGACTGCCATCGGGCGCATCCTCAAAATTGTCATCGTCATCATCAATATCATCATCGATGATCACGGCGGATTGCTGGGTCATGAACAGATCATTCGTCGGCGTGACCTTATGGCTCCTGCGAGAACGGCTTGAAGCAGTGCTGAGAAGTCGCGGCCGTTGGGTTGGCTGCTGTACTTGATTTTGCTGTTCATCACCGCCAAACTTAGGGATGGCAACGTCGATGAGCTTCATGAGGCTCTTGTACTTGGTGTCTGAGACTGCAGCATGCAGCACGGGCATATGGCCAGCAATCTTCATCCTGGTCAAGTTGGGGGCCTTTGGCAGGATTGACATGGCAACTGTGAAGTCCAGGTTGATCTTCTCCACGATATGATAATTTCGTGCATCATCTTTCTCAATGAGCTGCGTCTTCGTCTCTTCAATCGAAGGGCCAATAAGGAGTTGCGTAGATGTCAACTTGACAAGGAAGCGGTCGTACATCAACGACTCTAGCTGCTTGAGATCTTCATCGGAGTACTGCTGTTTCTGCTTGTCCTGGACCTGCTTCAGGGTATCCTTGTCCACCAGTTCGCTGGAAACACTAATATGACCAGCATCCAGGATGAGACAGGTCGACTCCTTGACCGTGATGCTCTGAGGTACTATGATCAGAGGCGCTTGCAGGTCCAGTTTCGCGTTGATGGTCTTGTGCTCCTCGAGGGCGAACTCCAGGCCGGCTCGCGTCTGCTGTCTCAAGCCCTCGACGGTGGCACCAGCAGTCTCCATGAGTGCGGTGATAGACTCCATGTGACGCTCGGGAGGCCGGAAGAAGTCCACGATGCCGACGACGAAATTGGGGTTCCAGATAATCTCCAAAGGCTTCAGCTTTGCTGTTACAGCAAGGTCGCCTTGGCCGTCCAGTGGGTTCTGCTCGACGGACACATCAAAGAACGTCTCGTGTTCAGTAGTTTCGAGATCCATGATGGACAGTCGCGTCTGTCGGCTCCTGTCCGGTGCATCTTTGACTCTGACAATTTCCTTAAATTGAGAGGCAGATGTGGTTCCATCTTGCACGCGGAAGCCACCGAGACTCACATTGGCCAATACCGAGTCAGGGCGCTTGACACCTCTCGCCTTGAAGACATCGAAATGCAAGCTCAGAAGGTCCTTCTTAGAGCCATGTGGGTCTTGTCGTAGGGTAAAACTGCCAGTGCTCAGAGATGCATCAAGTTGCATCTTGACAGTATCTCGGGGTGTGTCTACGGCTTCGGCCAAGGCGGTCTTCTCATCCCAGTCGATGGCTTCATAAAGCTCTTGGCGTTGCTCCTCTGTCATCTGAGTGTTCTCGGTGGAATCCGAGGGATGGGCAGGCTTGGAGCCCCAAGCCCATGCGAGCCATCCTTGTTGTTGGGGATCTTGTTTCGGTGCGTTCTTGAGTGCTTCGGCGTTCTCCTTCTTCAACTGGTTTCTGGCAAGAGAGCGCCAGAAGCGTAAGTCTTCGTAGCCCAATTTCGCTTCCAGTTTGTCTATATCTTCTGTCTCTGTTGGCGTAAACTGTTGATTGGCTTTCTTCTTTTTGAACAACTCGATGTACCGATTGCGATCATCGCGGCGTTCGCGAAAGTAATCCCATGTCCAGCGACGATTGCGCTCGTGAATTTTGTTCAAGACAGCGTCCCCGGCGAATTTGAACCAAGCTCGTGGGTCTTCCTTGGGTGAGACCCCCTTCGGTTGAAGCTTCTTGTATTCTTGGTGGCGGATGAAGTAGTGGAAAAGGTCTACCATCATCAGACTGTCGCGGTATTGATCGTCATCAAGCACTACACCAATCTCGTCAAACAGAAGATTGCCCTTGAATTTGGGAGTTTGGGAGTCGCCCGACTTGTCCAGCTCTATCTTCGCCTGGCCGCTGACTGGCTTCAGTATGAACTGATGGTTTCTCGTATTCTCATTATCGGCCCCGCCGATCATACCCTTAAAGCTCTCAACCATCTTGTCATGGTCTATCTCGGCCTCACCTGCTGCAGGGACTTCGCGGCCTGAGCCAAACAGTTTGGTGTCTGTGTTCCAGTACACTGCCAAAGCACCCAGCTTGGCCAACTTGTGGGTTGTCTTGTTCGAATTCTGGATGAAGGTGGGTTTCCACTCGCCGTCGGTCGAGACGGCGCTGAACTCCTCCAGGGTGATGCCGAGGGCAAAGGGGTGGCCCGGGGCTGATATGGAATCTTCGTATCGGACGTGGATGTTCTTCACAGTCACTTGGAGATTATCGACAATCTTAGTGACCAGACTCTCGGTGAAGCTCTGGCTCTTCTTCTGCTCTTCCTGGCTGAGTCCTTCCTGCGATCGCTCCTTGAGCAGCTCGGCCGAATCTAGCTTCTCCATCTTGATGCGCTGCAAACGCCTCTCCTCCTCTTCCTCGTCATAGGCAGCTTCTTCTTTCGGGGAGGCCAGCAGAAAGACATCCTCGATGATGACCTTCACTGGGGCGCCACGCAGGTTGGACCATGGTATTATAAGGGTGAGTTCGCCCAAATGTCCTTCGACGACATTTATCGGCAGTTTCAGCTGATCGAGGGCCTCCTTCCGCAGCTGGAGGTTGCGTAGCTTGACGTCGCCGGACCAGATACCGACCTTCAATTGGGCAGGGTCAAAGTTCTTGACGTACATGCCCAAGAAGCGGTTCAGCAGTCCTGCGACCAAGCCTTCCAACATCTTGACTGTGGGGTGCCGTAACCCGGGCCGGGACGAATTCGTTGATTAGGGCGGGGTATCGTGAATCCTCATCGGCGAGAGGAGTACAGGGTCACGGGAGAAAAGGCCGGTATGGGGGCGAGAGTCGTCGCAGAATCGGTGATTAGACTCGGAATTTCGAATGAAGGGCACTTGAGTTGGTTCGGGGTGCACGAGGTGGTGGGCTGGTCAAATGGATGGCGTGCAGAGTTATTGATTGTATGAACTAAACTGAAGCGATGGGGTATCTAGGTCGAAAAACTAAGTGCTTTACGTGAGTGGGCTGAAAACAAGACCAACGCAGGAAAGATCAACCACTACTCCCTCTTCACGGAGGAAAAAGTATGGGGGGAAGAAGGGGTTGTGGGATGTAGGTTAGGTAGGGAGGAAGGATGTCGGATGGTGTTTTGCCCCAAAATCAAAGGACAGTGAGTTGTGTGGGATTCCTCGATGTAGAAGTCGATCCCGCATCTAGGATAAAATGAGACATGGACTAAATTCGGGTTGGGCAACTTTGGACTGTCAGAAGCTTGCCCAAGATAGTGGTAGTGGTAGAACGACCGACGAGGCAGGCGTTGAGTGGTGCGAATGCATGCAGCAGAATGCAGCAGTCAGGTTGCTACGCTCGATCGGCCGGTGCCTTGGAAACTGATGACGCCAGTATCAGTCGCTACCAGCCTGTGACGGTTAGTGGCTGTGGCTGGAGCTCCTGCGCTAGGCGCTATTGGTTCATTGATTGTTGGATTAGTGCGCGGGAGGTGGGAGGGTGCCTGTCTGTCGTCAGCTTAAGCTTGAATGTAAAGAGCATACCTACATACAATGTTGAAATGCATCTTGATGTAATCTGGAGAGGGTATACGGATATTTAGTGGCCGAATTATAAAAAATCAGTTAACAAGGGATTTCTGTTCTGAAACATGCATGCAGCGCTCCACGGTTGCTACATGTAATTATAATTACATCTGCGAAATATTGACATCGTCAACTCATCTCTTCAGTCCACCATCTAACCTAGCCTGAGGAGTGGACCTAGCACCCCGCCAGTCTGTCAGCTTAGGATTTGCGTCGATTATGTTCGGATCCTTCTACTATTTCCAATAGTCTTCGGGTCATACAATAAGTAAGTACATGTAGATAAATATCCAACTAGCCCCCCGTCCATTCAAGTATTTGAAAACGTAGCCTTTCCCCATAAGAGGGAGAAAATCGTGTAGGTAGGCCGGCTCAAGCTGGTGATGTCTTGGAGGGGAAGAAGCGCGTTGAGCCCCAGCCATCATCAGCCACATGATGCGGGGCAGCTTCTGCTTCTGCTTCTGCAGGTGTTTGCCTGTCTCATTTTAATCCCCTCCCACCTCTCGCGCTCAGGTCAAGACGGACCAGCCTTTTGCCAAGCTCTTACCCCAATTACGTCACTTGCATCCAAGCTCCCTCCCTCAAACACTTGCAAGGTGCAAGCTCAAAAGCTCCGGATATCCAGGCACAAGGAGACAGACAGGGGCATGGACTAAACGATCGATCCCGATTGACGTAGACCAGCAAGTGGACAGCTCCAATTGCACAGATTAGATTGCTGCACAGCGCGGATTACTGTACACGCGGCAGTAGGCCTACTACAGAGAGCCTGAGTCTTCCAAATGCCGTGAAACCGAGCATGGTCCGGGGAGCAAAGCACTGGAAGGCCAGGATGCGGGCAATGATGATGTAACTTGCATCGCATCAAGCTACAGCACTCCAGCTCCAGCTCCATGCCATGTTTCTGCAGCTATTGCAGCAATTGAAATTGAAAAAGCAACTTCTTGCTTGCCCTTCTTCTACCTGATCACCTCTCTCTGATTCAAATCTTAAAACCACCATACCCATCTTCTTCTTCTTCAACGTCTTCTAAGTACTGGAGCTCCGTAGAATCTCCAGGTTTGCAATTGAGCCAATCCCAGGGCCATTGATTCATTCGTCTTTGAAATAATCTTACCTCTTCAACAAGTATCCGGCCGTATCAGCGGACCTTTGCCATCCTGCCCGCCATGTTCCGGAGCACGCAAACCATGTGGGCGGGCTCCGCGAGAGCCATCGCCGCCTCCCGACAGCTTTCGCTGCGATCCGCCAGCAACGTCCCGTCCTTAGCACAAAACGCCCTGCTCAAGGCGCCCCGCGCTACCTCGCTTGTATTCAAGACGCGATACGCGACGAAGCCGCCGCTGGGCGAGAGTCTTAGCCCCGAAGAAATGAAGAAGTCGCAAGAACAGAAGCTCGAATCGCACCCGGAGCGCGTCTCCACAGAATCCAGCGTCCGCCATACCTTCGAGTCGGCCCCCGCAGGCGCCCAGAAAGATGTTGCGGATGGGCTTGGACATGATATTGTGAGTTGAAACTACTTGTAAAAAGAAACATCGCAATTGGCTTGTCTGTATTATGGGATACTAACAACAATCAACTTCATAGCAAACCGTGAAAGAAACCTTCAACCTCGCGCAGGTCCCCAGAGAATCCTATATCCTCGGCTTGTCGGGCACCATTCCCTACCTCGCGACATCAGTCAGCGTGGTCTATCTCTCGTGGGCCGTGAACACCGACTGGCCTACTACGTCCACCTTCCTGAACCACATGCTGATGAGCCATGAGAACGCCCACTACTTCCTCAGCCTGCTGGAGCCCATCCAGGTCGGCTACGGCGCCGCCATCATCAGCTTCCTGGGCGCCATCCACTGGGGCCTCGAGTACGCCGAGAAGACGCCCAACAAGGCGCGCACGCAGTTCCGGTATCTCCTGGGTGTCGCTGCACCGCTGGTGGCTTGGCCCACTCTCCTGATGCCGTGGCCCTGGGCCCTAACGACGCAGTGGGCCGCCTTCGTCGGTCTCTGGCTCTGTGACCGCACGGCGTCCATCCGCGGCTGGGCGCCCTACTGGTACGCGACCTACCGCTTCGTGCTGACGGCCATTGTTGGCGTCGCCATCATGATCAGCATGGTCGGCACCATGAAGGTGGGCCAGTACAAGCCGCAATTCGGCAAGATCAGCGAGAAGATCCAGGAGAACCGCTTCGAGGAGCCCTACTCGGACAAGTGGCAGAAGCTCGAGCAGCCCGCCTACGAGGAGGAGCGCGTCAAGAAGGAGAAGGCCGAGGCCGAGCAGAAGAAGAAGGAAGAGGAGGAGGCCAAGCAGAAGGAGAAGGAGGAGAAGGAAAAGAAGCAGAAGGAGGCCAAGGAGGCCAAGAGCAAGGATAAGAAGGGTGACAAGAAGGACGACAGCAAGGACGACAAGAAGGCTGAAAAGAAGGAAGAGAAGACTGAAGAGAAGAGTGACGAGAAGAGTGACGAGAAGAAAGACGAAAAGAAGGATGAGCAGAAGGACGACAAGAAGGACAGCAAGAAGGAAGAGAAGAAGGATGACAAGAAGGAGGAGGGTAAGGACGAAAAGAAGGATGACAAGAGCGAAGAGAAGAGCGAAGAGAAGAGCGAAGACAAGGGTGACGAGAAGAAGGACGAGGGCAAGAAGGGAGATAAGAAGAAGGAGTAACGCCGTCACGAACCTGATGTTTTGATATATGCTGTTTTCAGGTGTTGGGTCTCGGCTTCATCAGGATGCAACTGCATCGGGGAGAGCCCGGCGTTCTTGGCATGATTTTTACGTACCTACTTATGCATCTTTGTCTTTAGACCAAAGATAATTGAACTGATTCAAATACTGCTTGGCTGCGATACATGAGAATTCAAAGCTTCAACTCTTATCGCCTATACTAACCAGTCTGGTTTAATTGGTGTTGGTCAACCCGGTTAGCACATATTCATCAAGTTCATAGTTGTGTGAGGTATCTCGTTTTAATCGCCGGAAACACATTGGCGTGGGGTGTCCGCAGCGCCACACTTCCCTTTTGTTACTATCGCTCCATCAATCGCTGGATTACAGTATCTTTCGTCGCGACTCGCAGCAATGTAAAAGCTGTGACCCTGCTCTAGAACTCCAGACCTATGGTCTACGAGTTCGTTCGGACGAAAGAACATGTTACCGCGCGCACTGTTTCGCGCCGCCGCGCTGCAGGGCCGGCAGCAGCAGCTCCTCTCCCCGAGCAGAGCCCGGGCCGCTCTGTTCGCGGCAGCGAAAACACAAGCCGTCGCATTCTCGTCCTCGTCACAACGCGGTGGCGCGGATGGTCAGGACGGCGGCGCATCGGAGCCCAGATCTTACAAAGCGTCAGCGCGATTCGGGGCATACTAGCTTTCGGAGGATCTGGACCCGCGCATGCTGGAGCTAGATCGCGCCTACAGCGGCTGGGGCCACTTGATCAAGATGCCGCACGACCTGGTCGAGTACCCAGGCTTCACCACGGCCAGCTTGGAACTCCCGAAGGATCTGAAGGTCTTGGGCGGTGTCCATCTGCTGGACAGGCTGGATGAGCTGCGTCCCCCGGAGGGCGCGAAGGCGGATAAGTCGATCTATCATACATACGTCTTTGCCGGAAGCAGCTCGCCAAATATGTAGAGAAGACAGATATTCGCCAAAAAGGGGTCGCAGCCGCAAGCTGGACCAGTGGCCGATGTCACCGGCCACCTGGTGTACTGATGGGGGTACACACCCCTACATCAGCAAGCTTATCGAAGACAACATAAGCGAAACTGGAGATTTCGCCAATGGCACGGCGTATGAGGCGATCGACTTGACCGTGGAGATCATTGGCAGAGACAGGTTAATTGACCGATTGAGGCGTTTTCTGGACCATTTCCCCCAGAGCTTCGACGACGAAGGCAGCAAGTGGTTCAAGAACAGACTACGGCTACGGAGCTCGATCTCCGAGTGATCGGGCTACGCCTGTATCATCCCGAGGACCCGTCCCCAGACGAGTTTGTAGAGCTTATCATGGCCATCTACGACGACCCCGCCCACCAACTTCGGTCTGAGGGCCCTCTCGAGGATCATTGGCCAAAGTCATCCAGGATGCGTAAGCTGGCTCAAAGGTGCGCATCGTTGCATATCAAACATTGTCGCCATGCGGATGCCAAAAGCATAGCCCTCGTGTTCGATGAGGTGTACGACCAAGCTGTTCCAGCTGTATAAACGCTGAAACTAGAGCCCAAGCGAAGCAAGCCGCTGGTTGACAGGGAGGTAATGGCAAAGAAGAGATGGCTCAACACGATACACCATGCTTGCGTACTCGGGAGGTTGAGTACTCGTTTATCTAGGTTAAAGAAACATCAGTTTATATCTAGATGTCCACCTCACCACCGGTTATTCACGTCATATATAGTGAACGGGTAGAAGTTCAGAGCCTTGTAAATATAAAAGATACCACACCTTCTGACTGCTATGCCTCAGGGTTGAATACGTGAAAAAAGAAAAAACGTGCGTATGGCGTGAGGATCTCAGGGCCATGACACTGTCGGGGCGTCCTGGTCTGCGCTGTTGTCGATTTTAGGCAACAGACTCGGAGTCATCTGCCGCCCAAGCAGAAATATTACAGCCTCCACCACCTAACTTGGGGAGCGGTAAATATATTTTAAATACGCGTATAGATCGACGACAACGGCAGGGTGAAGCCATAGGAACGAATTGGTTCAGCTAATGCGATGATATGACACTGATGTCTCCTGGACGGTCCGTTGCTCATCAGGGCAGCCCTTTGAGAACAAAGCGACATCTGAAGAGATGCAAAGTAGTGTTCGGTTTTTTGAGATAATTTGTGCATATGGAATCCAGAGTAACCGGATGGGACAATTACGGTGCTCTGTTCCCGCATTCTTCAGTGTAAGCGAATCCAAGTCGCCGCGTATCCATGTCCGCGAAGATGACACCAAGACTTCTCAAAGTGAAGCATCCTTAAACAACATGAAGGATAGGGGTGCCCATGATCCAGAAATGAAGGAATATTTGACACGATGTTCTTGGATGCTACTAGGATATTGTATCTTGATCATTAGCTAGTAAGGAGATTTTAAAGGCGAGTGAGTAGATTTTATATCACTGCATACGTATTCAAACCCCTGTTCATGTTGTCAATATTCATGACTCCTTTCCCAACCAGTCAGCAGTCACCCGCCCTAAGCGAAGTCCTAAAATTGAATGCGAATTGCTCTGGCAACAAGCCTTATTTATGTGATATGTCAATACTGTCATGACCGGCCTGTCGGAGTGGAGCCCCGAAAAACGGTGACCCTGAGAACGGAACTCGGCCTCTCGCCTGGGGCGAAAAGCAACCAGTCACTTTTCTCATGTTCATTATTCTTGACTGTGCGTCCGTCCACTGTGGTTTTTGTGGCAGGCCTAGAAGTTGTCTGAGATCTTACCGATTTCGCATCTCTTTGCTTTTGCGAAGTTTCAGAAAGCTTGTTTCCATCTCGTTGAGGGTCTGCATTGATGGAATTTCATTACGTACAGTCAGTGCATACGAGACTACTATGCAAAAGCAAGTCCGTCGTTACGAGTCATCTCTCGGATTTTGCCACGCGGCCTCCTTTAGGGCGGCCAGGCTCGTTTTCCCTTTTTCGAAGGACACAGCGACAGGACCCGGATGCTGTTCTCCTGGACGATACAATAATACTTGAATTTCTGCCCAGAGTTGGCTTGGCGGTGGGCACTTACAGATTCTCGAGGCATCACGAGTTCTGTAAGGGGCTAAAGTGCGTGCATGACAAGAAACGGTGTGGACTATACACCCGGGCTTTACGGCTCAGAACCGAACTTCAGAACAGATCCAAATGGGCAAGCTTCATACTCGTACGGGCTTGAAAGTACTCTTTATCTGACTCCTCGCTGCATTAGGCAGGTGGGTAACGGTAGGGACCACCGAAAAAGCAAAAGTTGCAGGAAAATTGCGAAGTGAATGCCGTACTAGTAACAGACCCATCCTGACTAGAACCCCGGTTTCTGGATACCGTTCAACGGTCGAGATGGGCAGGTGCCTATTCCCCAATGCCCAGTTTATGCATGTCGATAGACCGATCATGAGAATCTTGGTCATCTCCATACCGTGTAACATCGAGTATCTCGATAATGTCGTTAAGTGCCTTCCGCGATAGGCGAAACCCCGCAAGCAAGATGATCTGGTAAGAGGATCTTTGTTACCACATAGGAGGGTGGATGATTGTTTTAGGCTCTCTCATTGGGGCAGTTTGGCCGACTATATCCTAAAGGGGGTCCAAATAGGCCCGGTTACAACACCATTTCATATGTAACACAGCTTGACGTATCTCCAAATATGTGGCGGTGATGCATGTATAACCCAGCAATATCACCAAGATATGCAATGCACAATGGGAATATGTGTATGCACTCTGGTCATGTGCAACGGGGTTCCTCACCTACAAGGGGTATGATGCGCCGAGAGACCCCTGCTGGTTTCAGAGGACTTGTCTGTGGAGTTTCCCTTCAGCTGTCAGATTTTCGAAACCTCAGACTAAGATTCATTTATATTCGACTCGAACCGAGATGAGTAGAGTATAAAACCAATTCGTCCACCGGCGATTGACGGGCGGGATCGCCAAGAGTTGGTTGACCAAACTCACCCGATGGTTTCTAACTTGCGATGGAATGATGTTGAATCCGTTCTTCGTCCTGGCGATTGTTGCAGAAAATGATAAGACGATGGAAAAGCCAGTTTGAGGGTCCACCAGCAAGATTGAGGGCACATCGAAAAGGATCCTCAACGACAAATGCGATGAGTGAATATGAGATCACAGGGCCAGATGCGCTGCTGAGAAATCAAGAGCGGCCGAGGAATCGAGTGCATTTGCACCGCATGCCAAGTCCGTTTGGTGAAGTGAACTTCCTGAAGCGGACAGACGGCCGTTGAAGTCGAGCACGATGCAGGGCCCAGTCGTATGCGGCCCCAGGGAAAGACTCTGCGTCAGGATGCTTGAAGAGCGGAAGAAACAAGAAAAAAGAAAAAGGCGCACCGTTTTGGATGATTGCTTTTTTGTGCTTGCATTGCGTCGTCGGCTGGTCGGTTTGTTCCTGACCTTGCGACTTGGCATCTCGTGGGTTCAGACGATCGTTTCGTCTGATGTCGACAATGGATGCGATGCGATGGGGTACCCGCACCGCATGCCCGCAGCCTGCCCGCCGTCCGCTGCCGGCCGCGCAGCGCAGTGCAGAGTGCAGTGGCCCCAGTACATACCAGTGCACTTGAAGTAGAATAGCTTCGGCGGGCGCAAGTCATTAGAGTCAGGTAAGGGGAGCTTTCAGAAAAGGCTTGATGAACAACAAGCGAGGTCTTTCTCTATTGGTCGGGTTGTCTTTCCGAAGCAACGAGTGGTAATTGGGGAAAGTGACGGTAATGTCCTACGGTCACATTCGGCTCTTCGAAAGAGGCACCGTCGCTTGGGATTACTTCGTCATTTCAAACGAAGGCTTTCCAAAGGTTGTGTCGTGGGACGGATTGGGATTTTCAATTGGCGGAGTTTTTCCCGAGTTCCATTCAGACGGACACTTGCCCCTCTTCAGAATCTCACCCCGGCACCCATATCCCCGCACCTGGATCCCACCAAGTCTCCTCTACCCAATGGCAACCCTGGTGAGGCCTTCCCAAGGAGAATCCGGGTCTGTGCCTCTCGACATGAAGAGATCAGGACATGGTTGAACCGGGTTCTAGGCCTCCACCTACCATTAGAGCCCTTGGAAGGTTAACGCCCCCTGAAGCAGCCAGAGTCTGGCATGCGACATTCGCATTTACATCAACTGCGATGTGGCTGGCTGTAAGTGCTAGAGGGAAGCGACTATCTCTCGAAACAGGATACCTTCTCCTATCACGTTATTACCATCTGGCCGCATTGGGACGTTATACCCACCTTCTTTCCTACGACTCTCAGCGGACATTGCGTCCGTCCTAGACTCCGAGCCTCCTCAAAAAGAAAGCAACTGGTCTGAAAGATCGGACGATATAATATGTGCATTGAGAATCGATAGGCACATCCTGTGTGTGTGTGTCGTACCGTCGCATCCCGTTACGGATTGCCGCACTGCCAACGGCGCCATCATGTCAGGTTGCGTACCTTTGAAGGAGATGGACGTCGGCACTGCTCACTGCGTGCCTGAGCAGCGGATGCGCAACTCAGGCCATCATTCACCCCACAGATTAAGCTCGCTTTCTAGTTGTTACCGATCCTGTTTAGGGATGCGGTTTGGGAGGGGTGACATGGGAACTCCTCACTTGTCACCATGCAACGTTTGTCTAGCCTCCTGGGGACCAATGACAGCCACATGTGGGCCCGAGTTGCACCCATGGGTCTATTCAGGAACTACGCCCGATGCATCTCAGATGATCTGATAGGAACTTTGTCTGTGTCTCTCCGATGCCACTGGCTTGGGACCGATATGCTTTCCCTTACTTCGCCACGAGGTGCCAGCCGCATCGGCCCTCATACGGACAGTATGTATAGCCGATCCTTCCTCCCTCCCGCCCCAGATCCCCCTATTTTAAGCAACGCTTGGGCTCTCATCTGACCTATACCAGTCACTCGAGTATAACCTACCATCTGCAACTACTCATAGAGTTGTGTTCGCTTGCGCCGTAGGCATACGCGGCAGGTCCCGATGCCAGGCATTAACCAACTGCCCGCGGGCGCCGAAGGGGCTGCTGCCTTCTCCCTAATATATGCTGCGACCAGCTGGACATGCAGTGCGTTGTTCATAATGGTGGCCCGCGTCTACCGGGAGGGCTTCTCATGTAAGTCGAGCATCACAGCGATGTGCCTGACCTGCAGACATGCTGATGTGCTGGCCGTTGGCATGCAGACCTCTCCATCTTGGCCTTCTTCACCTTGTTCAGTACCACGGCGTCCGTCATACAGCAAGTCCACGACATCACATACTACAAGGACGTCATGATATCCCAGTTCGAGCACAAGAAGGACAACATCGACAGCCCGGAAAACGCCATTGCCAACGGATCTATTGGGCTCGACCTTGTCCTGTATTATCTTCGTATGTGTAAGATGCGACCGTCGAGGGGTTCGAAGGCTAATACGCCTCCCAGAGTACTACTCCTACAGCGCCGAGGCCATGCTCGTCATGTTTTGGTAAGTTCATTGAACCCCTCCTGTTAGGCAATTGCACTCCAGTGTTCTAACCAGACACCCCAACTGCAGGGCAGGAGAGCTGGCGCAAACTGTCTATGGCCTCTCAGCGAAGCGCCGATTGAGGCCACTGCTGCGTCGCATCAACACTGTAGGCAAGTGGACGTCCATCATGTTCCCGATGGTGACGATCCTTCTGTTGCGACTCCCAGCGCTGCAGGCGCACTTCATAGTCTTCATACTGATTGCCGACCTCCCGTGTAAGTGACTAATACAGTTGCTCAGTCATATGGAGTACTGTGAACTGACAACTCGTGCAGTGATGCTCAGTCTGCTCATCGGTAGTTGTACTGTAGCAGCCATCCTTGCGAGGTACATCAACTCACGCAAGAGCATCACCAATTGGACACCGCAGCATGGTACCAACAACACAAGTCAGAGTGGCGCCTCAATGCAGGCCACCACTCAGTCGTCGAGCCAGGGGAAGACCCCCACGCGACAGGGCCTGTATGATCGTTGGCTGATGGTTCGATTCACATGTGCTTTTGTGGTTCTCGCGTAAGCAATCAATCACCCACAATGCGCCCTCGGTGAGATCAGTTGAATTGACCAGATCAAACAGTGTGTTCGAAGTGACCAACACACTGTTCCAAGTCCAGTCGGTAGTAAACACAAGAAAAGATGCAGCTTCTGCTGAGCCTGACCTATCGGTGGAGCGCGCAAAGACCACATTCTTTCTTTTCTTGCCCGGCAACACCCCGGGCATCTTCGTCTTCTTGGTGTTCGGCACGACCGCCGGGTGCAGGAAGGCCATGTACGACATCTTCGTGCCGAAGGGTTGCAGGGGCAGTGGGGGCAGCTGGGGTGGGTGCATCCCTTGGATACCCCGGAGGAAGCGAGCAGTGGTCCCGGATGTAACGAGGACGGACCCGGAGAACAACCCTTTTGACCGCCCGGATGACACAACGAGCTACACGACACTCGCATCCAGAAGTGAGCTGACCAAGAGCCCGGATCTAAACAAGCCACTGCCCGTGGTGGCCATGTCGCGATACAACAAGTCATATCGGGTAGACTGCTACAGCACTACCCCCAGCCCCAGGTCTAGCCCCACTCCCTTTTGGCAGCATCCCCGGGGAGACCGGGCCGAAGGGATGGAGAGCCACCACCAAGGCGGGATCCCGCTACACCACATGCGATCTCTCGACTCGGTGAAAGAAGATTACTACCAGCCCCAGCCAGAGCAGAGCGACGACTCCGGGCCGATGTTGCCCATAATGAGAGATCCGCTACTAGGAGACGATGATGCGAGAGGAGGAAGCCCAAGGCGGCCCCCGGGACCCCCGAGGCCCCCGCCTAGGGGAGGAAGAGGAGTGCGGAGACCGAGCATAGCGTTTGATAATGGTTACCACTGAGTGAATGATACCCCTGTGTGCAAGATACCCAACAGATGCGATATAGAGTGTGAGAAAGAGAGCGAACGCGCGACGGAGAAACAGGGACTGACGGGTGACGGAAGAGAGAGTAGTAGGCTCTTGCTCGAGAGTTTGCTCACCGCTTCAAGTCAATCATCCGTAACATTACATACCCAATACAAAGTTTCTTCATGTAACAGGCTGCATTTTGATTACAGTTTCAAATGAAACTCAAGATCCGGAAAAGACAATCTCCCACCCACTATCTTGGAAGCGACTGGGTGGCAGGGCACTAAGGAATGAGTGCGGTCGTATGCGCCATGCCAAGTTCAGTAGCTGCATGCAAGCGATCTCAAATGGAAAAGGGGGCGAAAAAGATGAGCTGCGACGACAAATCTCTGTCCATCACATGACTTGAGTAGATTGGACATTTGAACGCATACTGTATATCGGGCTGGATTATACCAGCAATAAAATGCTGCGCCTCATGGATTGTATGATTTGGCTTTGACTCAGAGGCGGCAGCGAATTGTCGTCTTTTGATTGAGCACGTTGGCAGCTAGCAATTGGAAAATGGGAGCTGGCATCGAATGACCAAACCATCGATTGTTCGGCAGCAGGTCGAGGAGGAGCCCGAGAGGTAGCCGAGAAGGTATGTCGTACATGGCGGGACGCGGGGTTTGACGTGGGAACTCGAGTACCCACGACCCCGTGGGCGCCCAAGCACAGTAGAAAAGAGTGGGATAGGGGGAGATGCGCCCGATCAGGCCACCCGTAATAAATCTGAAGAGGCGATAGGAAATCTTGCCCTTATTGCTTGGGTATGGGAGGTCCAGGGGATACACCGCAAGACCAGTTTGCTGATTGATTTCCTAGGGAAGCAGGAAACCCAGCACGTCGGGGCTCAAAACTCGTATCATCAGTGTTACTGCGTGTATGACTTGGTAGAATATCTTAAACTTCTGATGGTAAGTCGGTGAAAGGGGGCTGTTGGATGATATTATTCATGAACCCTTCCCGTTGGGCTTTTTACTGTGTGCATCTGTCAAGGACTCACTGAATCCCGGGGTTCTGGGCGACCCACCAACATCCCACTTTGGATTGCCGGCACCGCCCGCGGGTGGGATGGCCTAGGATCTCCTCCCCCGTAGGCCTAGGCTTCCCCCCAAGGTCTCCCCCATCACAGGCTGACAGGGCTGTCTAACCCCCCCTAACACCTTACCCGAGCTCCCCCTAACAGAATCCCCTAAATCCTTAATTGCTAGACCGAAGCTGAGGGTCGCAAGCGTGGGTTAGCGTGGGGTTTTCTGGCTACTCGACACGAATTGATGGCTGCATCGTCAGGTTCCTTGGCTTCAATCATTCGACATGTCATTCTGACGCCAACAGCCGTACCCAAACTCCTTGGGTGTACGAGGGAACTCTATGCCCAAGCCCAAGACACAGCTGACGCGGTGTAGGCAGTCTGGCTCCAGAATAAAAGTGTGCCGGAAAGGTTCCGAGTATCCGGATCAGAAGACGTCAGCATCACCCGTCCATTTTGTGCAGTCAATCATGCCGAAAAATCCATGCCCCCCAAGCCATTGGAGCCCAGAGAGTAAACATCTGTTTTTGAAGCCGTAGGTATCCCGCCACTTGCGACTGTACACTGTAAGCACAGCAGCCTCGTTTCCATACCACCTCGGTTTAGAGTACGTTTTCTTGGGTATACGAAAGCAGAGCATTGAATACAACAAACCACACAGTGAGGCAGTGCCACCTTCTGTTTTCCTTATAAAAAGACTACAGTAGACCGTCGACCTCTCGCTTCCGGACAGACAGTCCTCATCCATTCGCACATCTTCATCTGCAATCTACATCAAGACTCATTCACATACTACTATCTACATCATGGAGGAGTTCCAGCACAAGTTCTCCAGACGTGCATCGATGCACCACAACCGCCGGTTGAGTCAGGCCGTCGACCAAAAGGGTATCTTCGCACCCACCCTCAAGGTATGTACATCCACGCATCCACTACCCCATTACCCACATCGCAACACCCCCAGAATATCGCGAAGCTGAAGAAAGGACGCAATCCATCTGTATCCACCGTTTTCATGCTAACGTGCCCCGAAAACAGACCCTCTTCATGGGCGTGTCGGCCGTCAAGAATGACGACGGCAGCTTCACCGTAGCGCTCGCCGCCCACGACCAGACGTACTTGGTCGACTTCTGGGAGGAGCACCTGCAGCCCGACCCGGCCAACCCGCAGCGCGACATCATCGCCGACTGCGTGATCCGGCACGTGCTCAAGTACGAGCAGGAGAACTTCGCCAAGCTCATCGGCAGCGGCCTGCCCACGGCCCTCGCCGAGCTGAGCCCCACCCTCTGCTCGCGCCTCTGGCTCGAGGTGGACATCATCCCCATCGTCATCGAGCCCAGCGTGCACCACGTCAAGCACCTCGGCAGCTGGGACGAGAAGCGCGTCGACGAGCAGGCGGACTCGATGGCCAGGAAGTGCATCATGTATGTTTCTGTGCCCCCCTCCCCGTTTCGCATGCTTGAGGAAGAGGACGATGAGGACGATGAGGATGAAAATGTCTTCATCATGACAAACACCTCCTGACAAGGTCTTCGCGATTTATAGGAACTTCGGCCCGTCCATGGTGCCGCTGCTGCAGGTCGGGTGGCGCGGAGCTGTACAGGTTGACAGTGGTTTCCAGGCCCGCCTCAACACGGCCGAGGACCACAGGAACACCGTCAGCGCTGCCACCTGGAAGTCGCTCATGCACTACACCAGGGAGCTCAAGGACAAGAAGCTTCGCATCGGCTTCTTCAGCTCCACGCCCCAGGGTGGCGGCGTGGCTCTCATGCGACATGCACTCGTTCGCCTGTCCAAGATTTTGGACGTTGACCTCAACTGGTATGGTAAGTTATGCCACTGCCTCCTTTCGCGAAACTTTGAACTACCGGACTATTGACTAATACGTATGTCGCAAACAGTCCCTAAGCCTCGGCCTGGAGTCTTCCGGAGCACCAAGAATATGCACAACATCCTGCAAGGAGTCGCGGATCCCGACCAGCGCCTCTCCAAGGAGGAGATGACCACCATTACCGAGTGGATCCAAGACAACGCCAAACGTTACTGGTTCTCCGAAGGCGGCCCCCTTCGACCCCCCGAGGAGGGCGGCGCCCACGTTATCATGGTAAGTCTCCGCTTCCTCACCCCTTTGCTCGCCGGACATGAAAAGAGTCATCGACCGTTTAGATCTAACGTTGTCTTAGATTGACGATCCGCAAATGCCCGGAATCATTCCCATGATCAAGGAACTCACCCCGGACCGGCCCGTCATCTACCGATCGCACATCCAAATCCGCAGCGATCTGGTCGCCAAAGAGGGTACCCCGCAGGCCGAAGTCTGGGACTTCTTGTGGAACAACATCAAGTTGGCCGATACCTTCATCAGCCACCCCATCCCGGAGTTCGTCCCGTACAACGTACCCCACGAGATTGTCGCATACATGCCCGCGACCACTGATTGGTAAGCTAGAGCGGAAATGCCAACGAGTTCTGACGAGGTTTCCCATGCTGACTCTGGGTTCACGTATAGGTTGGATGGCCTGAACAAGCCCATGAACGATTGGGACTCTGGCTACTACGGTAACCAGTACAACGTCCAGTGCAATGCTCACCAGATGACAAAGTTGGAGTATCCCAGAAGTAAGCATAACCACACATGAATGATCAACAAGATATACACATCACGTACTTACTGACCATGTTATCAGGGAGCTACATTGTCCAGATAGCTCGATTCGACCCTGCCAAGGGCATCCCGACCGTGATTGACGCCTACGCCGAGTTCCGCAAGCGCGCCTTTGCGGCCGGCATCGACCACCCACCACAGCTAGTTGTGTAAGTATCTTCCCTTGCCCCCTTTTTCGTCCTTCCCCCCAATTGCGGGAACCAATCTGAGCCAATTTCTGACCCACCCTTTTCTGCGAGAATAGCGCCGGAAACAGCTCCATCGATGACCCCGACGCCAACATGATCTACGATCAGACGCTCGATCAGATCGAGAAGAAGTACCCCAGCCTCGCCAACGACATCAGCGTCATGCGCCTCGACGCCAACGACCAGCTGCTCAACACCCTGATCGCGAAGGCGCGCGTGGTGCTCCAGCTGTCCACGCGCGAGGGGTTCGAGGTCAAGGTCTCCGAGGCCTTACACGCCGGCCGCCCCGTCATCGCGACCCTGGCCGGCGGCATCCCGCTCCAGGTCCACGACGGCGTCGACGGCTACCTCGTCCAGCCCGGCGACTACATGCAGGTGGCCGAGCATCTCACCGATCTGTTCACCGACGAGGACCTCTGGCGCCGCATGAGCCAGGCGGCGCGCGACCTCGTCAGCGACGAGGTCGGCACCCCGGGCAACGCGCTCGCCTGGTACTACCTCGCGAGCAAGTGGGCCGCCATCGCGGCGATTAAGGCCAACGGCGGCCGCGCGGCGCCGCTGCGGCCCAATCATCGCTGGATCAACGATATGGCGCGCGAGGAGGCGGGATTCCCGTACGAGGAGGGGGAGAACAAGTTGCCGCGGCGGTACACGGAGGAGAAGGTTTTGGCTATCAATGGCGTGAAATAGTCAAGAACATGGGCACGATTGCGATGCGATTACGAGTGGGGTCTGTTACTTGCTCGCTTTGCGCGGATTCATTTGGGACAGGGGTTAAGGGGAGTTTTGGAGCTGGGGTTTGGTTGATGATTGACCATTGGCTATGTGCGGTCACGGCTTTACGGGGATCTTTTCAGTTACGATTTGACGTCCTTGCTGCTTGTCAAGATTCTACGTTTTTCTTTATTTCGGGTTTACGATAACGGAAAGGTGTTTTCTAATGTTCGTCTGGTATGGCTGACCTGGCTCGGTATATACATTCCTCTCATATACGCAGATACACGTGCACATGTCTTTGGATTGCTTCTGTGTCATGGCTTTTCTTCTTTAAATCCCTCCTAACTCTGGTCTTCACTTAGCATGGTCTTTCAGTTGGATAGATTGCTACCAAATAGAGAGAGTACGCGGCTGGAAAATACTTGACATGCGATACACAGGGCTTGACCCAATTCCTGATGCGACCTGCAAGACGGACCACTACTCGTTTCCCCCCTATTTCGCCTGATTTGTCCTAAAGGGCTTGGCAGAATACTTGCTGGATCTCTCTTGAAGACGGATGGATGATGGCCTGCAGATGGGTGGAAAGATGGGAAGCTGGCCCCAAGTCTCGCTGCGGTGAGTGGATGTTGGCCGCGATGAATATGTGAGCAATTTTTATGCCCGGTGGGAGCCCGAGACATCGGGACTTGTAAAAGGGGGCGCGCGAGGCGGCAGCTTCAGACGTACACGCGTACATAATCTAGGTATGCTTTCCATTCCAGAAGGGCACAATGCAGGAAGCAAGAAACCATACATTGCACGACATTATCATCACGTCCGGCTGGCTACGTACACTTCTCGATCGGGGAAGCTTGGAGAGAAATCCGGAGGTGCACACGTACACACACATATGCACACGTACACGCATGCCTACGTGGGACAGCCACCGACATGCAGCATTTCAAGGTCCGACCGACGATCGATGCGGTGTGAGTTGGGTGTCCTTGATCATGTAGGTTATGTAGATGGACGGGTAGCAGCAGCATCGTTTCCCATGAGACATGCATCGAGCAAGGCTTTCTCGTGGGTCGCACAAGGACATCTCGAGGTGTTGCGATTCTTGCATGAGAAAGCAGGGTAAGGGTGGGTAGAGAAGGGGTTCATTCAGCAATTGAAAGGACAAGGTGGGTGTGGGGTTCCGCGCGCCTACCTACATTCATGTTTTCTGCGGTAACAGACCGTCCCAATGTCGCAGTCACATTCGGTAAAGAAGCAGCAAGTACGTTGGTTTTTTCCCAAGTCCCCCTTCAAGTGAATTTATGTGGGAAATCCCGACACTCTGGTCGTCGGGAGAAAGAAGGAATGGGCGGTTGGTTGCTGGTAGGCTTACTTCCCGTGCAGAGTAGAGGCCAAGAGCTCCGGCGGTGGGCAGCAGGGCAGATAGTGATGGATGGTTGCTTACTCCGTACATTGATCACATATTTACCATGAGCTATAGTATTGCGCGTCACATTGATGATGAGCCTGTTGTTCACATTCGTTATATCGAGGTCGACCCAATTGTCCCGGGTGGATTTTCTTGGTAGATACGTTGAAGCCGGAAGTTCCGCGCGGTGCTGACCCACGAAGTCCACGAGACCCAGCTCCCGCCAAGCACTACCAACGTCCTTCAATTGCAGCAGCCAGACCCGTAGAAGTATCGTATACTCAATACCAAAACGTATAGATTGGTTCTATCCAGAAATACAGTCTTTTCGTGAGGTCGATTGAGTAGCATTGATCGCACTTAGCTCACGGGGAAATGCAATCTATCGGTGGTTTGAGTAAGAAAATGCTAGATGCCAATGCATAGGGATGGATTCCAGCTCTATGGAACTGGGGTCCAAATTCATTCATCGTGCATCTTTCGGCCAAATGGGCAGGAGGGTAAGGCCGCTGAGTCAAACCCAGGCAGACGGAATTCCCCGCGAGTCTTCAGCATCTCCGCGCACAGGGCTGGCCTAGCTGACAATTGTCTGCATTTTGCAGACTCGTGACTGCAGACTTGATGACTTGCTGATCTAGCCCTCTGTGTCTGGCTCGCCTTGAATCTTAAGCTTAGTAGCTGTCAGAACGCAATCGTACGACCTGGTGCCATGTTGTGGGTGTGTGATTCAATAGCTTTTTCATCTTCAGCCGCACTGGCTCTTTTGCTTTTTTTTTTTTTTTTTGCCTTGGCGGCTTTTCATACACTAAGCCCCCTCCGCCCGGTGGTTTGGGGGTCGGGAGGAACCGTAAAACTGTCTGGGGGAAATATACACCCGACCAATGAGCAATTAGAGAATAGTAAGGAGGTTGACATCGATTCTGAATATGCGTGGTCTCTTGTTTCCGTCCAATCGTTGGTTATTCATAGGTAATGCAGATGCAGATGCAGATACTCGTCTGCTACGCTGAGCCGGCAGATGTAGCTGCCCCAATTCCCAACGTGAAGACTCTGGCAGTTGGCAACTCGCTTGCTCGTCTAGAGCAGCCAATTCATGTGTCTGCCAATGGTAGCAACTCGAGTAATCTCGGGTTTTATCTTGCTTGATCTTGAGAAACTCGCCCGCTTAATTCATGTAGGTAAAGGTAAAGCTATCTAGGTAGATAGATGTATTCAAGTGCATACATAGGTATATTGCATCTCTTTGTTTATTACCCGAAAAGCAAGTGTGTACGGAGTACGTAGGTGCTAATTAATCGCTTACGATCCGTCAGCGCAGTGCGACACGTGGATCTCGACGCTAGAATGCGAGACGGAAAGCCTGACAAGTCCAGGTCAGCGCAGCGAGAACCGACTGCTTGCTTACCAACAACTTTAATTTGGGAACTGACCGGATCAACTGAGAATTGACGTTAGCCAGCAAAACTTGATCCTGGGATCCTAGGAAGTAACAGGAGCACCCGCACCGCCCGCAATACCCGTATTACCCGCACCGCAACTCTTAGCAGCAAATACGAAAACGAAAGCCCGAACTCCCCGAGCCGCACTACAAAACAAGAAGGTGGCCTTCCGCCGCGGAGAAGTCGTTACCGCACGAGAACGACCGGGACTGACCAACACCCACCCACATCCACTAACACCCGCCCAATTGTCAAGCAACTTCAAGACGGCGCCCGCTCCAGATTCATTTGCTGCCGCAAACAAAACCCTTCATCCAGGGACCAAAGAAAAGTGGTGCCATAATTGCTAATGGTATATCAATGCCAAATTCACCACTATGCGGGTTGAGACGCATTTGACAACATGCGATGCACCGGGTGGAACCGTGAGAATATGACAAAGAAGGGTTTGCTTTCTCCGCGCAGTTGCTCTCTGTCAACATTGAAGGTAACGGTCTACCTTGTTACTTGCCGGCGCCAAACCCCCTGATGATGAAGGCATCCGCATGAGTATATAAAGTAAAGGATCAATGTCACCTTAATTGCCTTCAATGTGATCCCTACTCATAAACCCACATCCCCAACATACTTATTTGTACCGGAGCATCCTTCCAACTCTGGAACCTGAAGTCCATCGTGTTCTCTCTTACTTAGGATACCGCAATAACCAACTCAATAAATAACACCATCATGGCTGCCACCGCTAAGGTTTCGGCGCCCCTGACGCCCGAGCAGATCGCCATCGTCAAGTCGACGGCGCCCGCCCTCAAGGAGCACGGCGAGGAGATCACCTCCATGTTTTACAAGAACATGCTGACGGCCCACCCGGAGCTGCGCAACATCTTCAACACGACGAGCCAGCAGACGGGCGCCCAGCCGCGCGCCCTGGCCTCGGCCGTCTTCGGCTACGCCAGCTACGTCGACGACCTGGGCAAGCTGTCCGACGTCGTCGCCCGCATCGCCCACAAGCACGTCAGCCTCATGGTCACGGCCGACCAGTACCCCATCGTCGGCGAACACCTGATCGCCGCCGTCGCCACCGTGTTGGGCGATGCCGTCACACCCGCCGTCGCCGAGGCCTGGACCGCGGCGTACCAGGCCCTAGCCGACATCTTCATCGGCCTCGAGGGCAGCATGTACGCCGAGCACGAGAAGAGCGAGACGGGCTGGAACGGCTGGCGCAAGTTCAAGATCGCCAAGAAGGTCCCCGAGTCCGCCGAGATCACCAGCTTCTACCTGAAGCCCGACGATGGCAAGCTGCCCTTGCCCGCCTTCCAGCCCGGCCAGTACGTGAGCTTGCACCTGCACGTGCCGGAGCTCGGCTGCATGCAGCCCCGCCAATACTCGCTCAGCGACGTGCCTGGGCTCGACTACTACCGCATCAGCGTTAAGAAGGACGCCGGCAAGCAGGCCGGCGTTCCCGGGCTCATCTCCAACAGGCTGCACGCCGAGTTCAACGAGGGCGACGTCGTCGAGATCACACAGCCGGCGGGTACCTTCGCCGTCGCGCCCGCGCAGTCGCCCATCGCCCTCATCTCGGCGGGTGTCGGCGTGACGCCCATGGTCTCCATCCTCAACGCCACCGTGGCCGACGAGGCCACCAAGACCCGCCCCGTGTCGTGGGTGCACGGCGCCCGCAGCACCGAGGTGCAGGCCTTTGCGGAGCACGTCCGGGGCGTGTGCGAGAAGCACCCCAACGTCAAGGCGACCATCTTCAAGAACCAGGTGAAAGACGCCGAGGTCCAGGGGGTCGACTACCACTTCCCGGGCCGCATGGACCTCGCCAAGGTCGACCGGAAGCAGGGGCTGTTCCTCGACGAGCCCGAGGCCAACTACTACATCTGCGGGCCCCCCGTCTTCATGAAGGAGGTCTCGCAGTTCCTCGTCCAGGAAGGAGTTTGCGAGAGCCGGATACATATGGAGGTGTTCGGCGTCGGAGATGGAGAGTAGATGATTGTTGCATGATGACGTTCCTGTTTGCTTGCTTTTTTCGGAGTTACGGGAGGATAAGCAGCCGTTTCCCCCGAGTGTCAGAGATACCACCGTGTGTAAGAAGTAGTAGGAGTAGATAGATAGATAAGAAATCTCACAACACACAATTACATTCACATTCATTCAGATGTGGCTTTTTCAGCCTCATGTAGGAACGCAATTAGTGGTAATACCTCACTTCCAAGAGCGAGGTCGAGGTCACAATTTCTTCGGGGTTTTCCGAAAAAGCAATTCACACAGCTCATGTGGTTCCTATGGCATGCATGCGGACCAAGTACGGCGTACAGTAGCCTGAGTTGGAAGGCGCCTTCGTGATGATGATGATATTAGTAAGTTGTCAGGTAAGCAAATGTGCCAATCCGCTCGAGAACGGAAACTGCGTAGGAGCATACGTGAGGGAGGTGGATGGATGACTGAGCATTACCCCTTTAGGGGATAGGTCGTGCTGTTTTTGGGAGCTTTCCGGCGAAGCAGCCTCGTACAAGGAATTGCACGTTCACCTGATCAGGGGTTGCGCCGAGGAAAGCGTTGTCATGCACCAGGTATCACGACATATGCGCAGCATCAAGTCTCTCTACCATTCACTTTCCCTTTCTGACATTTTTCTTCTCATCTTGCATCTGCCCTCATCTACCTCGTGCTCCTATGAATATTCCATAAACACTTTCGCTCCGAGCTATCTTGCCGGGTACTTGAACCGAAACGCCACAGCTGAACAGTGGCGGCTGGTTCACATCCGCGGTGAAGTTTTATTATTATCGCAAGATCTATATCTGCCGCCGCCTCATGAAGCCTGGTTTGGACATTCCTATATATTGACGAAGCGAGATCCGGATATCCGCGCTCGTCACGAACCCATCCTCCGCCTCCACTTACCAAGATGGGGAGGGGGCTGCATGGGGGCTTTGGGCCTGCCGGATCGCGTCCCATGTCTCTGTTATTCCCGGTTACAGGGTCCTTACCTGCTTGTTTTCCTCGGGGAATGTGACTAAAGCCAAGAGTGCTACCAGGTTATCGGTAAATCTTGACTTGGGACATGCGTCTGCCCGTGGCCCTGGGTAGTACAGTTGGGGGGTCGCAGTAGGTGCGCCATCTGTGATCGAGTTCAGGCTTGTGCATATGCGTTGCTGCCCCAAGATCTTGGGCTGGATCCAGAGAGAGAGAGAAGTCTCGATCCCTGGGGTTGGCGGAAACTGGCATGTCAAAATCTATTCGTGTCACGTCGAGGCGGGGCTAGTTCCGTTGAAATCTGATGTCGTCATTCGTCGTACCAATAGGCTGCATAAACATTTTGTGATTGAGTTGGGGAAATGGCAGGGCGGTTGGGCCAATCCCTACTTTTTCCGTCTCCCCAAGGCTGTTATGTGGCTTCTAGAGCCAGATAAAATAGGAAAGCGGAATGACTGGCTCTCAGGCTCTCGCAGATTTGTATTAATAATAAAAGGGGCCAGATATGTTGGCCCATGGAAAGGCGGTGGCAGGTGACCCATGAACCGTAAGGCTGGAAGACGCCCCTCAACGCCCCCTAACGTCTGGCCCTACTGGTCGCTTACGAGAGTCAGAAATTACCCACCGATCTCTCGTATTTCCATCATTTTGGAACGAATGCTGAAGCCTCGTGTTATTTTTACGTCCGTACTGAGACTTCCTCAGCCTCAAATTCTTGTTTGAGATCGAACATCTCTGGTATGGCGGCTGGAGAAAAACAACGGTCGGGGATCTGCCAAGCCAGCGCTTGTGGCGTCAAGCTGCCGATACCCGTGGCAATGAAGGCCCAATGGCTTTTTTCTAGGGTCTGCTAGAAAGTGCGGAGTGAGTTCGACAATACCACGCGTATCATACAACGTGGGAACGAATCACCCTGTTGCACTTCCGCACGAAACCGTATGTCTGGGTGGGGAAAGGGGGGCTTGTCGACGACTGGGGTCTTTTGGCGTCAGTGGCTGCATCTTAGTAGCCTCATCATAACTTGGCCCAGAACAAATATCTACATGTATCCCTTTCGGATAATTAACCTACCTTCTTTGCCCCTTGGCTAGATACTAGTGTTTCTGCAAGTTATGTCATGCATTGATCTTTTACCTAGGGCTTAGAAGAGATCACCGGCCGCTGAACAGCTTTTGGCTAATAGCGGTCACTTGTCCTGCAGGTGCCGACATTGGTCGCCGACTAGGTAAACAATTGCCCTCGGCATGGCTATATGCAATGGAAGTGCAAATGATGAAGTCAGCTTGGGACTGCGAGGTGTGCCTGAGGCCCTCCATCCATAATACTGCACCACCACAGCCACAGCTGCCAGCGATCATGGGAGTGATGAATGATCTGCACATCATCTACCTGCACCCTATCGGACAGCGTTCGGATCATTTCTGACCAGGGTTCGTCTTGCCAAGTGCAGACATCACGCCCTTACCTGCCCGGAGAAATAGCTCAGGGGTACTTGTTAGGAATACGCAGACCTATGAGATGAACATGTAAACATATCTCTATACAACTTCAGCGGCGGGAAATTCTTTCCTACTTCCCCAAGTGATCACAGCGTGTCACTTTGCGTATGCTGTGACCTGCACTGATGTACACATATCTAGCAAGGATGAGCGGGCGTCACAGATCGTGATATTCCAGAACGATGGAGCGGGATCTTTCCAGATCTTGGGGAGCTCGATCGTGTTCGTCACCGCCGTCACGCCAACACACGCTGAGACAATGCTGTGGTATCCAATTAACTTATGTTCTCCGGGTAGCTGAGAAGCTTTTAGTACAACCCTAGAAGATAGGGCAAGGTAACTATTTTCTGATGAGATACACTACTAACTGTCACTACTACTCTAGCTTGAGCATGCCGGCGTTAGGCGTGTGTCCGTTAGAAAAACGCTTATCTCCATCTTCATTGATTGCTAAGCCTCGTGGCCAGCTTCCATACTTGGATAGATGGGCTTTCTGACCGAGGCCTAGCGTCTTCGATGTTAGAAAACGAGCGCCGTAAGCACACATTTCACCCAGGGGAAGGAGGAATTCCGTCGCATTTAGCTTCCCGCCTTATTCCACGCTTAGTCGCATCGATGAGATCTACCACCCCTGACTGATGATCGCGAGTTTTTGTTACGAGAATGGGGGGCAGTGATACCAATTAATTCTCCAAGGGTGGCAGATCCTGTGGGCGCTGGTCGCGCAGAGCTCTGCGTATAAACTCATTTGTACCTCACGCTTGATTGCATTATCGGACGCTGTGCGCCCCAATTCTTGTACTCCCACACCCCCAATGGCGCATGCGACAGATCCTGCACGTCGATGTGGCTGAAGGGAAAGTAGCTCCCGTGTGTGTGGGTGTGTGAGGGTGTGAGATCCGTGCAGCTGGTTCCAGCCGCTCCCCCATCCCACACTTTGTACTCTCTCTTCTCACTTCCTCTCCCCAATAAGATTATTTCCGCTCCTCCGTCACTCTATACTACTAGCTGCCTAACTACTTACCCACACGATCTCGAACGCCATCGGCACTATGAGATGTTGATACGCCGTACTTCAGATCCTGCAAGTAGCCATATTGGATGTCTTACTCACTTATATTGGAGAGACTCCCGAAAGAGGTCACGATTCGACCTCATCTTGTCGCAACGCATCTAGGGATGTATGACTGACCACTACAATACCGAACTAAACGAAAGACACACGACCGTTAGATAGCCGAGAAATCTCTCTCTGATCTCCTAAAACCTATTTTGCCTCCCCCTTTTGTTTCAAACCCATTGGCTATTATATGTTCTCGTACCATGCCGCCGCACGCTCAAGAACGCAACCGCAAAGCCTGCGACAAATGTCATCAGCAGAAGCTCAGTTGCAAGAAGATCGGCGGCGGAGACGAGTGCGAGCGGTGCCACAGGCTCAAGCGGCCGTGCACCTCGAGTCCCCCGCTGAGGAACCAGCGCAATAGCACTACTCGGCGCAACCCGAGGGAGCACGACGGGAGCCGGAGAAGACCTAAGACACTCGCCATACTACCTCGATCTTCTCCTCCTGTCGCCGCCGCCGCTGCTGCTGTTACTACCCCGAGTGTCAATACCACTCGTACCTTGCCCCCGGCGTCTTCCTACAGCTACTCCTCCTCCGAATCTGGTTCTTCTTACTCCCAGGACCAAGATACGACAGGTGAGTGAGCACATCTTTGATGAACCTGTGAGACTGCTTTGCCCGGTCCGACGTTACTCACATACTATATTTAGCATCGATCATCCCTGCTATGTCTGAACCTCTGGTCACGGACACATTGGACGAGCAACAGCAGCAGCATCAGTACATGGAATCCTTTTGCTGGCCTGGTCACGCTGTCACTGCAGCCGAGTTCAGCGTTGCGAGTTTCCATCCGTACTTTGCGCCGTCATGGTCCGACGAGGAGGGCACCTCAAAAACCCGCTATCTAGTCGGTGGGGACTTCACGGATAAGATTTCGCCTCCCAATGACATCGGAGTCCAGACATTCTGTGGATTCCCCATCTTTGATCGAGATCTGGATGCGAGTAACGATGATGTGCCGCCGCCCCCTCCGGGGGCGCATATTGTCCAACTCCAACACAGCGTGGCGGCGGGATCGCCTATAACATCACCGGATACGCGAGATCCCGCCGCCATACGCGGCGATCTGGAATCCTCATACACTGCTAGCTTCTCCAATGCAATGGGTTTCGGTCCCGGATATATGCAGTATGCCGGCTACGGCCCGGGTGGTCGGGTCCGGTTTGATTGGCATTCCATGGAATGCGCAGAGCCGTCATATGGCGGGGAGATGCATCCTACCCTCGAGACCTAACCATGAGAAATGTTATGTCATTTGGTTTCATTTGCTTTTTAATCATGTACTTATAGCGCAACGTCTGGGAAGAGGCGTACGGAGTTTGGGTTTCTGGGTTAAGATAGGGGTGGCCTCACTGGCAAATTTTGCATGAACCGTTCGAATTATTGTCTCTCAAAAGAGACCATGCGAGTGTGCCCTGAACGCAGATCCTGTGATTTTGATCGAATTAGATTCTCCACAAAAGCATCATTTGTTATTCTTTGAGTCGAGTGAGGATATTTCCATATGGCATGATGGGAATCAGGTGTGACATTGATGATCGGTAGTAATCAGCCCGAACATCACACATAAAGTCTGAACCCAATGCGTCCTATGGTATTGAAGAGACGACAAACAAAATAATATGAGCTGTAATTCCTTGCCCCGGCCGACAGCTGCTTAGCGCTATGCTTATGCCTGTCTGTTTCCCTACATTCAGTTTCTCGTCTGTGGGCAGGGAATCCGTCAGGAGGCGATCGTATACTGGCCTATCGAACCCTCAAGATGCGTATTAGTGAACACTGAAGTTCCAGCGATCCGTAAGTTGCCAATTATTCGGAGCGATCTCGAATTGGGGGGCTTGTCTAGTGCGAAGAAGAGGCGCATCCCATGACGCCTGAAAGAACCGCATCGTGAAGATCGCCAACACCACATCAGCATCAGCAACACACCAACTCGAAGCGAATAGTAACATTGACAATCGGACATAGCTGACTAGATAGCTCTCGGAGTCGGAGATGGAGGGAGGGAGGCGTCTGGAGCCAGTAGATATATCCTTTCCACGATCTTTCAGCTGGGGGCCCTAAAGTGTCATCTTCTCGGCCGAAACTATAAAACACCAAAACCGCCATCCTCCCCTTCTAGAGATATCTTGGAACGTCTATGTCACGTAGCATCACGATAGTTGGACTTCTTCGTCTGAATAACTAATCCAAACGCTAACCAAGACGTTCGGTGTTTTCGACGAGCAAATGAAAAGGGGGTACGGTTGGCTGCAGGGAAGACCCCAGGCATAGTCTGAGACACAAAGAACAGCTATCAGCTTCGGCGATCATGCAGCAAATCAAAGATCACTCGTGGCAGCTGGGTGAAAGAAAGGGATTGTCCCTTTCCTGTCATTCCCCTCGAGTACACTGCCATTCTCTCGAGTACAAAGGTTGGCCACCCCTGTTGCAATACAAGGCCATTGTCCAATAGGTACCGGTAACACCATATGTCTGAGTATTTTCATCTTCCTGACGCCCTGAATCTTGATTGACGATTGGCTGACAATACTCTCACTTAACTCACTCACCCTTCAAAGTTTCCCTGTTACTTGCTCATCTGCTTGCTTTTTCTTGAGCAGATTGTATATAGCCAGCCCAGGTGTATATTACACCTGAGAACCCGAGGCCATGTACACACAGCGTCAGCCCGAGCCGATTGCCATTATAGGGACCAGCTGTCGGTTCACAGGCGGCGCCACGTCCCCCTCGAAGTTATGGGACCTCCTATCCGATCCGACCGATCTCACCCGAGAGGTGCCGAAAGATCGGTTCAACGCTGAGGCCTTTTACCACCCAGACGGCGAGCACCACGGCACCACGAGTTCCATCCGAGGGTACTGGCTGGAACAGGACATTCGAAAATTCGATGTCGGCTTCTTCAACATCACGCCCCGTGAGGCCGAGGCCATCGACCCGCAGCAACGCCTGCTGCTCGAGGTCGTCTACGAAGCCATGGAGGCCTCGGGCTACTCCATGGCCCACCTCTCGGGCGAGGACGTCGCCGTCTTCGCGGGCGTCATGACGGCCGACTACGACACCCTGTCGCAACGCGACGAGCTGTCCACCAGCCAGTACTACGCGACGGGCAACGCGCGCTCCATCATCGCCAACCGCGTCTCCTATTTCTTCAACTTCCGCGGGCCGTCCCTCACCATCGACACGGCGTGCAGCTCGTCGCTCGTCGCGCTCCACCAGGCCGTCCTGAGCCTCCGGGCCCAGGAGAGCAAGATGGCCTGCGTCACCGGCGTCAACCTGATGCTCACTCCCGAGCAGTTCATCGTGGAGTCTAGTTTACACATGCTGAGCCCCTCGGGCCGGTGTCAGATGTGGGATGTCAACGCCGATGGCTATGCGCGCGGCGAAGGCGTGGCGGCGATTTTCATCAAGACTCTGTCTCAAGCCTTGGCGGATGGAGACAAGATCGAGGGCATCATCCGGGGTACCGGCGTGGGTTCGGACGGAAGGACGCAAGGAATCACAATGCCCAACTCGGAGGCGCAGGCGTCACTGATAAGGCAGACGTACGCAAGAGCCGGGCTGGACCCGAGTATTGCGGAGGACCGCTGCCAGTATTTCGAGGCCCATGGCACGGGGACACAAGTCGGCGATCCACGGGAATCAAAAGCCATTGAAGAGGCGTTCTTTGGAACATCGGATAATACGGAGGCTACGGACGATAAGCTCTTAGTCGGGTCTATCAAAACCATAATCGGCCACACGGAAGGAGCAGCCGGCCTGGCTGGTGTGCTCAAAGTGCTTCAAGCGATGAAGCATGGTTTAGTTCCGCCCAACCTCCACTTTCAGTCACTGAACCCGAGCGTGCAACCATTCTACCAACATTTGGAGATCCCGACCTCTGTGCGACCCTGGCCGGAGCCCCTGGGCTCTCTGCCTCGAAGGGCCAGCGTCAACTCATTTGGGTTCGGCGGAACCAACGCCCATGCCATCATCGAGTCCTACACGCCCCGCATCCACGACGTGATGAGTTTGTATCGCTCGCAGCCGTTGGTGAGGACACCGAGTCTATCCCTTGAGACAGGTCCACCTGACACAAACGACTGTTCCCCTTTTGTTGTCTCTGCTGGTTCGCAGTCGTCACTTAGAGATGTTGTGAGGAACTTGATACAATACCTCAAGCAGAACCCGAGCGTTACACACCAACAACTCGGTTGGCATCTGTATGCGAAACGAACCGCGCTATCATACAGAGTGGCATTCTCTGCCCACTCTTCCGCTCAGGCCATCGCTCTGATGGGATCATCACTTAAAGGTACTAGCGACATCGGAACCCGAGCGCAAACACTGCACCAGAAGCCGAAAGTCTTGGGTATCTTTACTGGCCAAGGCGCGCAATGGGCCACCATGTCACGATTTCTGCTTCAGTCCAATGGACGATATCGCGACATGATCACCTCGCTGGACAGGTTTCTCCAAGTCTGCCCAGATCCGCCTTCCTGGACTTTGGCAGAACAAATCTTGGCAGGGCCAGAAGTTTCACGGATTAATGAGGCCGCCATATCGCAACCCCTGTGTACGGCTCTGCAAATTGCATTAGTGGACGTTCTCAGGCACTACGGAGTCGAGTTTCACACGGTTGTAGGGCACTCCTCTGGTGAGATCGCAGCTGCGTACGCGGCTGGGCGACTGTCTTCCAGAGACGCCATCCTCATTTCCTACTACCGAGGCATGTTCGCCCACCTAGCCGAGGGCCCGGGCGGAGAGAGGGGCGGCATGATAGCAGTCGGTCTGTCCGAGTCCGAAGCTATCGAATTTTGCCAAGATCCCGAGTTTGGCGGCAGGCTGTGTGTCGCTGCTAGCAATGCGCCAAGCAGCGTCACATTATCGGGCGACCTGGACACGGTGCATATTGCACGGGACAAGCTGACACAACAAAAGAAGTTCGCAAGGGTCCTTGTCATAGATACCGCCTACCACTCGCCACACATGACCCGGCCCGCCGCCGAGTACGTCAAGGCACTGCAGAAATGTGGAATCAGGCCATTGGCAGGTGGAAACGGTACCAACTGGATCTCCAGCGTCAGCGAGCTGTCTAGGACCGACGAGAACAGAGATATGGGCATTACATATTGGAAAGACAACATGGTATCCGCAGTTCAGTTCCACGATGCTATAAAAACGGCCATCATGGAGCATGGCCCCTTCGACTGTGCTATCGAGGTTGGCCCTCATCCGGCCTTGAAGGGACCGACCACCCAGACGGCAAAATCCCTCAATGGGGGCACACTCTTATACTCAGGGGTTCTGGACAGGACAAAGCAGGACCACTTTGCCTTGTCTGATCTCTTGGGTTTCCTTTGGTGTCATTTTGGGCCTGAGGCCGTCCAGCTATCGACTAGTTTTGGATCGACTGTTATCAATGAGGCTTTGGAAAATTTCCCAAGCTACCCCTGGGACCACTCGCAAGTCCACTGGCGGGAGTCCAGACTCTCTCGCCAGTACCACTTCAAGAAAGGTAACCCACACGAGCTTCTCGGCGTTCGGACGCGCGACGATAACGAATTCGCGCTCCGCTGGCGAAATGTCCTGACCATCACTCAAGTGCCCTGGATCCGGCATCACAGCTTCCAGGGCCAGCCCCTGGTCCCGGCATCGGCCTACTGCGTCATGGCGCTGGACGCCGCGAGAGCGTTCCTCGACGGCAAAGCTGCATCAGTCATCGAGATTGTCGATATGGAGATCATGGCGGGCATCGCCGTTGAGCCTGACTCGACCGGCGTTGAAGTGTTGTTCTCACTGACGCCCCGTTCGCATCCGAAGGACTGGAAATCGACCTCCCTAATCGAGGCTGATATCATGCTAGTATCCTGTCCAGCAGATGGGTCTACCTCCATGACAAAAAATATGTCCGGCGTTCTTCGCATTCGCCTGGGGAAACAAAGCGCTGGTTCTTTGCCTCCAAGACAACGTTCTCAGGCAGAAACATTACCGGCATGCTCCGACGCCTTCTACCGCATGATGGATGGCAGCGGCCTTGTATACACTGGTCCCTTCAGAGCACTTGAGTCGATAGAGCGACGACTTGACTACTCGACAGCCAAGGTAAAGAGGTTACACCAGGAGGACGCGACGACTCTTGCAGTAAGCCCTGCAACTCTTGACACATGCCTCCAATCCGCTTTCCTTACCTACTCGGCGCCGGGAGACGGTTCGCTCTGGACTTCATTTCTGCCTACCCATATCAAGCGCCTTAGTTTCAACATGGGGTACTGCAATGACGCGTACATAGCCACCGGCAAGGACAAGAGACTCAATGTGGAGAGCAGACTCACAGAAGCACGGTCTACTAGCAACACTTCTAAGGCCCAGTTCACTGTCGACATAGACATCTGCAATGAAGAGCTTGGTTGCGAGATCCAAGTGGAAGGGCTCTCTGTCACGGCCATTGCTGATACGCGCCCCGAAGACGACTACGAACTGTATCTCCACACCGTCTTCAACGTGGACCCCATGGACGAAATCCTCCAAGCGCCCGCCGTGATGGACGTGGTGGACCCGCTGCTCGTCGAGAGCTGCGAGCGAGTAGAGGCGTTTTTCTACCGGATGAAGCAGCTTCTCCCCGCGAAGACCACACATCGTCCGCATAGTGAGCTTTCGGTCAAAGAAAAGCGCCGGTTCTTTGACCGTCACGGTCTGGAGAGCATTGAGCGTTTTATTGACGAGTCCCCTTATCGAACATCGTTGGAATTCGTCAAGGAACTCGGCATGGCTTTGCCAGATATGCTTTCGAGCGCTGTGCCGTTGATCATCGACCACACACGCCGGCAAGCAATGTTCAACAGCCATGTGGAACGAATAATGCAGCAGATCACGCACCGTTTCCCTCGGCTGGACGTGCTGAGTCTTGTGGACCTAGAGCAGGGGCTCATGGAGCATATAATATCGGGGTTGGGAGTTGCTTTCTCATCCCACATTATCCGTGTGGACTCGAAACAGGACCAGCGCCGCTTGTCTGATCCACCCACTTCGGTATTGAAAAAGACCCATTATGTGCCGCTAAGTCTGTATGATATCCTGACGGACCAGTCGACTGCAGGGGCTCGTGGAAATCTGGTGATCGTGTCGACATCACAACTGGACAGCAACACTCCAGAAGCCACACTATACGCCATTAGAGCGTCGATGGCGGTGGGTGGGCTTCTAGTACTGATCCACTGCCCGGAAAAGGGGGTACGGGACAGCCTGCGCAGCATGGCGGCAACACCAAACAGTGATCCATTCTATCCGGACTTGGCACTAGAATGGGCCGACATTCTCGATGACTACAGTGGTTTCGCTAGACCGGCAAAGCATGCAGACCAATACTTTGCATATGGCGCATCGATTCACGTCCGTCAGGTGAGCCCGGATACCCCAACTCTCGATGGCCCCATAACAGCCCAACCAGGGCCTATGATCGAGAAGCTGCTCATCGTAGGCGGCATGAAGGAGGAAACGGCGAACATTAGCAGTGACTTAACACTCCAACTGGCACCTTATTCTCGCCAAGCCACAACAGCAACATCATTTGGTGACCTAGATGCGGAGTCCATGGCCAGCTTTACAGCAGCCGTTGTGCTAGCGGACCTGGACGAGCCGGTCCTGGCAAAGATGACTAACGAGCGACTTGGCCAGCTCCAGGCTTTCTTCCGGCCGAACACGACAATACTCTGGGTAACCCACGGAGCCCGGATCGACAACCCGGACCATGCCGCCACTCTCGGCTTCACACGCACTATGATTGCTGAGGTCCCGAACCTGAGGCTGCAGGTCATCGACTTGGACAGCCTAAAAGATGCCGCTAGTCTTATCAGCCGCAGTCTCCGCCGACTTTGCGCCCCTGACCCCGGTGTGCCAAATGAGCTCAGCTCCAGAGAGCCCGAAGTCTACATCGAAAAGGGGCAACGCCTGATTCCCCGCATTCAGCCCCTGAAGCCATTCAACGACCGCATCAACGCCCCTCGTCGCGTAATGTCCCCTCCTGTCAACCCCATCGTCGAAGAAAACCTCTTCCGCCCAGATGCGACGTATCTCCTAGTCGGCCTGACGCGCGACCTGGGCCAGAGTCTCTGCCGCCTCTTCATTCGCCACGGGGCGCACCACATCGTCCTGGCCAGCCGCAATCCGGACATGGCGATGCTGAAGTGGACGGACGAAGTGGCCGCGCACATCATAGTCGAGCGCCTCGACGTGACGGACCTAGCCGACGTCCGCGCGCTCCGAGACCGCCTCCACACCAAAGGCGCCCCGCCCCTAGCCGGCGTGGTCAACGGCGCCATGGTGCTTGAGGACCGCGTCTTCGCCCAGATGGAGTCAGCGGAGACCTGGAACCGCGTCATGGCGCCCAAGACGATCGGGTCCGCCAACCTGGACACCGTCTTCGGACACGACCCGCTAGACTTCTTCATCATGACGAGCTCCTTCGCCGCCGTGGGCGGACACCCGGGCCAGGCCAACTACGCCGCCGCCAACATGTACATGAACGGCCTCGCGGCGCGGCGGCGGCTGCGCCAGGGCCGCGCGGGCTCGGTGCTGAATATCGGCGTCATCTACGGGCTAGGCTTGCTGCAGCGCGAGAAGGGTGAGCTGTACGCAGGACTTGAGCGGGAGGGGTACCCGCCCGTGTCGGAACGCGACATTCACCACATGTTCCTCGAGGCCATTGTTGCTGGTAGACCGCCCAAGCCGGGAAGCCGAGAGCAGCCGCCGTTCGATATCACGACGGGGCTGAAACGGTTCAAGTGGGGGAGCTCTAACCCCTTGCACTGGCACCTCGACCCGCGCTTCTCGCATTTCACGGTCGACGACGATGACAGTAGTAGCAGCAATGCGGTTGGTGAGACACAGCAACAGACTTTACTTCAGCAACTGGAAACTCTGGGAGATACGGAGTCAATGGCCAGGCCCATCATGGCGGCGTTTACAGAGCGTCTGGAAGCTTTACTGGGGCTCCAGAATGTGAACCCGCAGAACAGCGTTGTGGAGCTCGGTATCGACTCCCTTATCTCGGTGGAGATACGCAACTGGTTCAACAAGACGCTGGGTAGAGATGTTGCGATTCTGAAGATATTGGGAGCGGCTAGTCTCCAACGACGTGAGTTTTCCCGTCTTTTCCTTGTTCTGATCTTTTCTACCTTGGTTTTCTTTCCCTCGTCGTCCTTTGTTCAATTTCCTTGTTCCTTCTCAACACACATTGATAAAGAATGACGAAGCTAACAGTTTGATAATGCAGTATGTCTAGACTTGGCGGAACAGATCTGTACGGAAAGGAGCTTGTCAGGAAGCTCGGGCTTGGCTAATACTCCGGTCCCATCTCGAATATCATCCTAGGTCATCGTCCCTTTGGAAACAGGATTGGAAGGCACAGGCATTGAGGAGTAATATGGATAGAACATAGAATCAGGAAAGGTGTTTCAAGCCACTTGTGGAGCGGAGAATCTGTAGGTTACACGTTGTTGATGAGAGAGGACACATCGGTAACTAATACTACTGTAATTTCTACATTGATTGATGTGGGCCCAATTCTTGATTTTATTTGAAGTTGTTCTGCAGCAATCAGGCCCAAGGTGTCATCTTCTCAAACAAGGGTTGGCCAGGGGGGAGACTTGAATCCGCGCACTGCCGAGATCCCGGCGTGGTATCTGACTGAAGAACGCGTGGACAAGGTACCATAGGTATCTCATCCGCTTGAGGGTAGTGACTTCGCTGGGTATAGACCAAACACATTTAGCAATCTATGGTATTCATCGTCCATGTCTTCGTCCCAGCGGACGTAGTCGCGATAGCCATTCGCGTATACCCTTTGCATAGTGAGCAGAACCTGTCGGGCTTGTTTGGTGTGACCCTTGCTCGTAAGGATCTGAGTACTTCTCTCAGCCAAGCCATGCACCCGGAAGAACCGTTCACGCTCACGGGCATTCCTCCGCGCATTGTTGATGCGGAGCGGGTGAAACTCGTCGGCCTCGATTCTCCTCAGGAGTTTCTCAAACTCCGTAGGCGAGCATTCGATGGATAGACGAGCGAAGGAAAGCTCCAACTCGATTATGAGTTCGAAGGCCTTTTGTTTGGACTCGTTTAACAGCGTCTTGTACGCTGCCTGTTTGCGTGACGTAGCTTTACTGATGCAATCCCCCAACGTCCGTATCACGAGTGGTGCTATATCCAGGTGCCTCCGCATGTCGTCTTTGACACACCTTCATGAATTTGCGAAGGGAAGGGAAGGAGTTGTCGGGGTCCCACCAGCGCATGGCATTCACGGTGGCCATGAACAGGTGACACCTTAGCTGGAGTCTGCTTCGGCGTATTTTATCGTCCGCAGTCCCAGGGCTTTGGGTTTCTCGGGGGAGCCAACGCATCAGACAAGGCCAATCGTTGCCACCGACGATAATGTTTATCGCAGATTCCAGCACTCTTCTTGACGTGCACCTACGATTTCGTTAGAATACAGTGGCGAGAAAGGCAGGAAACAAGACCAAAGGAAACCATGATTACTGAATATTTGCTAGACCATCCTTAATGTAATGTCGAATGAGCTCGTGATGAATCCACATGAATACCCTTGTACTTGAATCATGATCCATCAGCCTGGCTCTGTCTCTTTTTATGGCAACCTTTAGGTTTTGGCCCGCTTTATATTCGTCCATTTGGTTCAAGAAAGACTGTAGGCACCTATTGGCTTAAGTCATTCGCTTGGCGTTAAGCTCATCTGGCTGTATCTGGCACAGGCAGTCCAGAGTATATCGCATACGATCACTGCGTCACTGGCTGGCCTGATTGTCGGTCAGGATAGCCTCATCTGTTGCTGCCTCTTCTGTGGTAGATGGCGTGTGAGTGGCTGACAGAGTTTCCAATCAGACAGACGATAGCGACTTCGTCACCTGCCTGACATAGGCCGCCCCAGGGGTTTGGAAATGAAGCAAGAGTGCCAGTGCATGGAGCAAGTGATGACCATAAATCTGCCAATCAGTCCAGTATATTATAGCTATCTCGTCCTGTCCTATCCCCCCTAAGCAATCATTTTACTCTCAACGTTCTCGACATACAGCCTTTTTTGAGCGACTCTGCGTCGTAGTGAAGCTCTCCATCTATGCTCCTAGAAATGCCCCTAATTTTTGCAACGCCAATACGTTCATGATAACCGTGGTCTAGTGATTTGAGTACGAGGCAATACGCTTCCCATTCGTTGTGGCTTTCATGTGCAGTGAGGGCAGCCAACACCAAGATTCCACGACGAACCTGCCCCTCAAATTCTTTGGGTGATAATTGATTTGAATGCATGGGGTCGAGGTCGAGGTCGAGGTCCCATTTCTCGCAATAGGAAAAGATTTCTGTATCAGGTTCACGTCGCTGAAGCATCTTACTCAAACGTTGATAGGGCAAATACCAGACGCCAACTGCCCCTAGGAAACGTCTTCTTATGCTTTTTAGGCGGGCCTTCCACTTTGCTGTGTGAAAGGACCCAGGCGGTATAACACAGACGTCCAAAACTAGAATATTGGAAGCGTCCAGCGGCTCAACATCCTTACTCGTGGTAAGGGTGGACATGCTGCCATCATCCTGAAGATGCGCATTTTTGAGCAACACCGAATCGTTCGAAAGCCATGATCGACGCCAATACATATAGCTGGCTCTGTTTTCGACATGGCGCGTGTCTTCGTGGTTCTTCATGATAGCATAGCCTGCCCAAGACCATGAGGGAAATTTCTCTCGTCGGCGGACTCCAAATCCAATTCTTGAGAATATGAATAGCAATGACGCCGCCCATATCGATAGCCCTTGTGGCGTTTGTCGGCCTTCTTCTAGCTGCGATACGACTGAAGGCATACCATGGATGAATGTAAGGTCCAGGCCCGCCTCAGGATGTCGCCGCTCCAGTTCAAGATTCCAGGCAGTCTTGACGTGTTCCAAGATAGCCGCGCATGCAAAGATTGCGTCGTTGTCAAACCGCAGCTCTCGCCTCGAGAACTGTTCCACCATTCGTTGATATCTCTCCATGATATCATTGCTTTCCCCATCACTAACCGATTCAACGTTCGCCGTTTCGTATACATTTAGCTCACTCAACTCGTTTTGATCCTCATATGACATTCTATTCCAGGGACCGCACTGCTCTGAATGCGAAGCCTCTCCGCATTGGTATACGAACTGTTCTTCGCCAATTATCAGTAACCGACGGGAGAGGTATGCTTCCTGGTATGTCCAGCCGCGAGTGTTCCATGTGGAGCCGTTTGCTGTGTGTATAGGATCTGGCAGGTAGGGGCTTATAGTGCAGCCATTGATTAATAACGACGGAGACCCCCTTCTGGGATGCGAGGCCACACCCGGTAGCCCGTGGGAGGCGTCCTTCCCACAGGCTGCCACAAGCGTGATGACAGCTTTGCCGTAGACTCGGCCCATGGATCTGATTTGCTTGTGTTTGATGGCGGTATCAACTTGATTCACACAAAACTGATCCACCCACAAATAGCGGATACCTAGGGCCAGTGTCAACTCAAGGGCATCTTCAATGGTACGAGGCAATGCTCCTGGAAGATGCCCACCGCTGGCCTTGGATACCGTGACTTGTCCCCAAACATAGCTGAGTGCAGTGTATTCTTCGTCCGTCGATAGATAATGGAGGGTCCTATCCCCACAATCTATAAGCCATAGTGGCATCCGTGGCAAAGAACCCTTCAGGCATCGATTGTGCTTCTTCTTGCAAGTTAACAAGCATTTCTGGATCTCTTCGTATGCCATGACACTTTTGATTGGTCGCGGAATGACTGAGTGCGGGGACGAGCTCCCTACCACTTGAACAACAGGTAAAGCACTAATTCGTAATTGTTCCTTGTAGTCCCATTTTAGGGATTTCCATTGTCTTGATTGTGATATAGGTGCAAGACATGCAATGCCGCTGGTATCAAATTCTGTTGTATCATAATGCGTAAGATTTGACGGGATTGGGACAAGACACCACTGGTCTCCTGATTCTCGAGAGTAAAATTCATCGTCGGAGATCCAATTACCTTTATACACGCTGGTGGTGAACAAAAGGTGACATAGTGCACAATTGGTCGTTGGTCGCTTCGCATAGTCGTGGTCCATTTGGCCTATGACCTTCTCGCAGCCAGGCCACATAGCGAAATTATCTCGTCTCATGTTGGGGTTGGCTTTTTTCAACATTTCCATGAATGTGTGCATATCCGCCCGTAAATCCAAAGCGGAACATTTATCGCATAATGTGGCCTTAGTAGGTCCAACTTGACGTAACCCGGACTCGAAGGAAGCCATGGTACTGTAAGACATTCCGAGTGCCTTGCAAATGCGCACAGTGAGCCACGTGCTGGCTGGATAGACGTTTTCTCCAGACACTGGATAGCTTGAATCGATCGACACCTTCGCTGTTTAATGATGAGGGGATGAATGAGTTCAAGAGTAGTGGCCTTTCAGGCTCTCGGCATTGGCACGCCTGGCCATATGTATTCATGTAGTGTAAGCACAGAATTGGGGTAGGGTATCAACCATTTGTCTATCTATCATTGTGTCACCAAAAGCACAGCCCATTGAGCTCCTGGCAAAATCAGCCCAGTCCAAACGACGCATGCAACCCTGCTGTCTGCCTTCCCGAGGCAGACTCGTTAGGCATGATGACATGCAGCTACAAGTCTGTGATTGTAAAACAACCAGTCACCCGCGTCGGCAGTTTTTCGTCGGCACTTTATCCTCATTCATGATGCGCCCACAATGGAGTTGATAACTGTGATCAGCCTGGTCTCCAATGTCTTACAATTCGTCGAATTTGCTCTCAAACTTGTCGTGACAAGCAATGAGATCCATATGTAGCTCGGCTACGGGAGCGTCGGAGGGGATATTAGAGCTCGAGAAAGTAGACCAAAACCTCATGGTGTTCAGTTCAGCGCTGCAAAACAAGTAATGATGTTGCCTATGGGTGCTCCCACTGCGCCTGGCGTGGAATATCTCCAATCCCTGCCACAGGCGATGCCCCACCCCCGCCATGGCGGGCAGATCAGCGTCGCATTGCCTTTTCTCAACTTGGGACCAACATATTTCGCCTAATCCCGATGCCACCAACAGGCACAACTGACAACATCGATGAATGTGGTTGGGAGGCCCCTTAGTCGCGCGCGCAGCTCTGCGCTGCGGATGCTGAGCATTGCTGCCCGGAAGCACGCTGTGCCTTATCCTAAATTTGCTAGCACTGACGCCGTCGCAACAAGAAATGCGCCTGTTGTCGCAGCTTTGCAAAACTCGAACACAGCTATCGGCGAGCCTGGTGGGCCCATTATTGCTGCACTTCCGGCACTATCACCAATACAATTGCCAGGGATGGCCAGAGCAATTGAGGCCTTCTTTGTCGATACGCCGGCCGGGGTTTCGGAAGCCGCCGATTGTCTATGGGCCGAGACGCGCGACAGTTGCCTTTACGTCGATCTGGAGGGCACCAAGCTATCCCGGAACGGGTCGCTTTCGCTGCTCACCATCTACTCCCCTCTGGCCCGCCGGGCCTTTGTCCTTGATGTCTTCACGCTGAAGTCCGTTGCTTTCGACCAGACTGGCTCGCGTGAATGCAGCATCAGGACGATCTTGGAGTCAAATAGGTATAAGAAGGCCTTTTTCGACGTCCGGAACGATTCAGACGCCCTTTTCTACCATTTTGGAATCAACCTCAACAACGTCGAGGATATCCAGCTCATGGAGAACGCCACTCGACGCGACGGTCGGCGTCACCTCCTTGCTGGTCTATCCGGCTGCATGCCGCAGGCTCTGTCCCCAGCCGAGAAGATCGAATGGGTCAAGTCCAAGGCCGCCGGAAAAGCTCTTTTCAACCCGAAGTCCGGGGGCGCGTCTGAGGTCTTCGACGTGCGCCCACTGAGCCCGGAAATGATTTCCTACTGCGTCGGCGACGTCTACTATCTCCCGCGTCTGCGGGAGAAACATTGGCATAAGCTGTCCAAGGGGTGGAGAAGGAGGGTCATAAAGGAGTCGAAAGCCCGTGTCCTCGAATCGCAGCAGACGGACTACGAGCCCCATTCGAAAGACAAAGTGAAAAGCCCATGGCACACAGATCCGGTTGATCGTGCTGGATACTGGCCTAGGTATTTAGGTAAATCATTTTAGCAGGGGCTGAACTAGACGAAGAACTACTGGACGGGTCCGAGAGTCGAAGGACTACAGCTTGCTTGAGAAAAGACAACCTTGTGCAAGTCTGGAAGATACCCGGCCGAATAGCAACCAGAACATGGAACTCACCAGGCATCCCACCTCTTACACATAATCAGGTATGAAATCGAAATGAAATGATACAGATGGTGAGACAGAACGGCGATGATTCAGAAAGGAAGAGGAAGCGTACGCTTTCCGATGACAGGGATGCTGTTCGCGGAGAAGATGGCAGTTACCTGCTAAAGAAAAGGTTCAAGATCATGGACGAAGCCGTAATAGCGAGTTTGCTGGACAGCTGTGCTTTTGTTCTAGGGACCCCGGACGGAGACGACTCGACGGGGCAGAAAATAGTAGGTATAGAAGCACAAGAAGACCGAAATATCGATCGCTTTCTTTCTAATCAAAACTTGCTGATCCATTCCCACGTCCGCTGAGTGACGTGTACATCCCGAATAAAACGCTTCCCCTTCTCCTTGCCGTTCCGGTACTTGTCCTCCGTCGTCTGCGCCCCGAGCGAGATCAAGTGCCGGATCAGCCACGAGCCCGGATTCTCCCTCTCGTACAAGGGCGGCCCCTCGTCCGGGGTGCCCCGGCTGGCCAGGGGCTGCAGACGGTGCTCGGGGCGCAGCAGCAGGCGCACCACATCGCCGTGGCCGGCGGAAACCGCGGCGCGGAGGGCGGTGGGGGGCTTGAGGTCCGTATAGAAACCAGTGATCATCCAGTGGTTTTTCTTGGTCCTGCTATGTCTAGGCCACATGGCTTGGTCCGCGTAGAAGAGGTATCGAGCTTGCTCGGGCCGGAACCCCACATCTAGGCGAGCTCCACGACTTAAAAGGTAGCGCACCACGTCGAGATGTCCCCAAGTGGCGGCAAGGGTCAGCAGGTTGCAAAAGTATGGCGTCTTGCCGTTCACTCCTGCGGAGCCGCAACACGGGGGCACCTTCTGCTGCCCATGCAGCGACTCAATGACGGGCAGATTACCCGCAATGACAGCGCCGCAAAGAAGATTTTGCGCTTCGACGTGGGCGAGGCATTCGGTGTCATCTATATAAGATTCCCCGTCCCATTCCTCATCCCCATAGTCCCCCCACCACTCCCATTGGCATCAGTCGTCCTTATATTCGTCCCCGTCGGATTCTGGGTGGTCGTAGACATCTACTATTGGCTCGCGCTGGTCCCAGGGGGTGTTAACACTGTCTATGGGCAGAGCCGACGCCGCGATAGCCTCGTGCCGGCGTCGTCGCGCTTCTGGGTCGTCGTCCTTGATGAGGCTGTCTAACTCTTGGTTAACGCGGGCGACCACTGCCAACTCCCAGGCTTTCTCGCCGCCACTGCTGAGCGCGATTTGACCGCAATGATCCTTCCCCGGATTTCGGGGCCGATGATCTTATACAGTTCGGGCGTAGCAGGGTCATATATGTCGACAACCTGTCTGTCGCATATGGCGTGCAGGATGGCGGCGTCAAATGCTCGACTGACGGTCCGTAATCGGACGGCTTTCCGAATGCCAATGGCAACGACGAGCGGCTCAACGATGAGGTCGAACACCTCGTTTGGGATTGATCGCAGTCCAGTCAGTGCGTGCTTACTTTCACTGTTTCGATAGCAGCACGGAAGAGGTGACAGAAGCCGGCTGGAAAAGCGTTAATTAAACCACAAGTCATCTGCTGGCTGCTGAAGGTAAACACACCCTGAATGGTTCAAATATAGCTGTTTGTGATGAAAGAGTTGATACCAGACTCGATGGATCAAAAAGAAAAGAGTTTGCTTCCTGAGTCCGTATATAGCAAGGGATCGTTATCAGGACAGTGGGTCATTACGACTACACGGAAACCTGCCCTGGCAATTCCGGCTGCAATATTTGGTTCATCGTAGCATCCATGCATCTCAGCCACGACTGGTAGCTGACCATTTATCAGTAGTGATTCCATTTCGGCGGCAAAGGTGCGGTGCCGACGTTCGAAAGTGTCCCAAACCCGGGGACTAGAGGTCTTATGAGGAGCGTGGCAGCCCCACCATCGTCCATCCCATCGTTTTCTAATGACAACGCCCTCGCGGCAAACACCGCGACACTGTTGGCAATCAATAGTAGGTAGCGATGGCCTCACCTAGAGCTTTCCTTCTGTCGCCGCAATTTTCGATTATGGGCAGGCAGATTTATCAGTTGCTGACACATCTCCCTTCCAAAATGGAGGCAGAATCCCGCATCATTCATGTGTCATTGGCTTAGCAACTCTCACTAATACCACTATAGCTGGTCGGCTTCCCGCTGGCGCGAATGCAAACTGCTGACAAGGTATTAGTAAGGACTTTTGATTGGATGCCACCACCGGTTCTGGACTCGTTAGACCTGCTTCTTCGACGGCCAGAATGGGACAATTCTCCTAGCTGACGCCGTAGAAATGGTAGTGCATAATGGTGTACATATATAGCATAGACTTCACATACATGGGTATGATGCACACTCTCTACCTCCAAGAAATATAGCCCTGTGAAAAGAAAATGGCACAGGGTCAGATCACGGATAACACAACGGAACCCCGTCTCGAGAAGGGAACGATGAAACGCGACATGAGTCCGCGAAGCCAACCCAAAGGAAACTTCCCAGCAGAGGCGAACGATACAGCTGAAAGAGGAGACAATGGCTCCCATCACGACAGCAGAGATCAATTGGTTCCACAGGCGTTCGAGACCAACGGCATGGACTTCACAGGCTCCTTCGCCCGGAACGCCCGCTCAAGCCTCGCGGCTGTCCCTGTTCGGCCATGGTACCGGAGACGGTCCTACTTCACCGATGGATGGACCGAGAAGTACCTCTGGAAAGCCGCGGTATGTATCCGCAATCTCCGAAAGGGTACCCTCTCCCTAACCATGCTCATGCGTACATACACATGCAGATCGTAGAAGCCGTAGCCAGCTTCAGCACCACGTACCTCAGCGCCCAATTCGGCCGCACCCTAGCGTCCGACTCTTCTTCCCCGAGTTTGGGTGCCGGGGCCATTGTCGGCGTCTGGACCGCCGTGATGCTGAGCACGCTGATACTCGCGACGGCGCCCGCGACGGGCGGGCACATCAACCCGCTCATCACGTGGACCACGATGCTGTGCGGCCTCTGCCCCGTGCCGCGCGCCGTGCTGTACATGGTCGCGCAGACGGCGGGGGCGGCGCTGGCGGGCGGGTGTTTGGTGGGGTCTTGGGGGTTGGCGAACGCGGCTCGGTAAGTAAATCACACACGACGTGTCCTTGAGAAGAAGAAGGGGTTGGCATTAGCTATGGATAGACGCTGACGCTGACGACAATCATAGGTTCCATGGTGGCGGCTGCTTCTACGACCCAGCCGGCATATCCACGGCCCAAGTCCTGTTGACGGACATCTGCTGCGGCTTCATCTTACTGTAAGTAGCCTACTCTCCCGCAAAGTCCCTGCCGTGACTCAAACTCCTGATCGTGCTCTACTGCAGATACATCTCCTTCGGCGTCGGCCTCGACCCCCGCCAAGCCCAGATGTACGGCCCGGCCCTGGGCCCCATCCTCGTGGGCCTGTGCTTCGGCATGGTCAACTTCGTGACGACGGGCACGGCGCCGGGCTACGGCGGCGCGACCATGAACCCGGCGCGGTGTTTCGGGATGGCGGTGGCTTCGGGCGACTGGTCGGGTGAGTTTCCCCTTTCTCTCTCCCTTCAAATGGAGCCCAAATAGAGGCTAAACATGTTATGTGCTAATCACCCAACTAGAGCAATGGGTTTGGTGGGTAGCTCCTGTAAGTTCCCGTCCTGTTTCTTATCCATCATCATCTCTTCAGTAATCGGGGCTAACGAGTTGGATGCGCATTGAAATGCAGGCCATCAGCGGCATCTTACTAGCGCTGCTCTATAACCCGATACCACCGGGGTATGCGGAGAAGAAAGATGACTAGACATTCCTTAAAGAGGGAGAGGGAGTAAAAGAAGAAGAGACGGAAGGCCAATGGGTTTGATGTAATCTAATACAAGTAAAGCTTTCTCACGATAAGATGGGGTTCATGGCAACGGATGTACACCGCAGACTAAAGCGTTGCTTGATCATCATGTCATTAGCTACCTATTTCATAGTAAGCAAGCCCCGACAGTAGGCAAACCTTTCGACTCATCGTATCGACAAATTTGGCTGCTTCATTCGCTCTTCATCAGACACAGCAAAGTATTTACAATTGTTTTTTTTTATGCTTTTCAATCGTTTTTGGTAGTTCCATTCTCCCAAGCCACTTAAGCCTTGTCCAGACGCTCGCCAACCTTCTTCCAGTTGATGACGTTCCAGATGGCCTTGAAGTAGTCGGCCTTCTTGTTCTGGTACTGGAGGTAGTACGCATGCTCCCACGCATCGATGCCCATCAGCGGGGCGTAGTTGCCCGTGACGGGGTCCTGGTTGGGGCGGGTGATGACCTGCAGGGTGCCGGCCGTCTTGTCCTTGGCGAGCCAGGCCCAGCCGCTGCCCTGGATGCCCGCGAGGGCCGTGTTGATCTGGGTCTTGAGGGTGTCGAAGCTGCCAAAGTCGCGCTCGATGGCCTTCTTCAGGTTGCCCTCGGGCTCGCCGCCGCCGTCCTTGTTAGCCGGGGCCAGGTTCTCCCAGAACAGGCTGTGGTTGACGTGGCCGCCACCGTTGAAGTTGAGCGCCGGCGCCAGGGCCGCCGCCTTGAAGGTGTCGCCCTTCTCCCTGGCCTCGGCCAGCGTCTCGATCGTGTTGTTGAGGTTGGTCACGTAGGTCTGGTGGTGGCCCTTGTGGTGGATCTCCATGATCTTGCCGCTGATGTGAGGCTCGAGGGCGCCGTAGTCGTCTGTGGGTGGTAGGTAACAGGATTAGCATGCCGTTACGTATTGACACAGAGGCTGAAAATTGCACGGAGGATAATTGATCAAGTGCAATCAATGGAAACCAATTGATGTTGCTGTTTTTACTTACAGGACAGATCAGGCAGCGTCGCCTTGCCGCGGGCGAATGTGAGGGCACCGGCAGCGCTGGCGGGACGAGCTCCCATAGCTCCTCGGACAGCTTGGCCGGCTGTGCGGAGGGTCGTGGTGGGCATGCGGACGGGCATTTTGGATTGTGGTTTGTTCGATTATCCGAAATGTGTGTTCTCAAAGTGTCAATTGAATGAGTTTAAGTTGTTGGCAGTACGAATTGGGTCTGCTGGGTTATGTTGTTGGATGTGTTGTTGTAGGAAAACACAAGGTTGGGTATGATGTCAATAGGAAAACAGTATTAGGAGGGGAGTCGGGCTGGGGGAGCTGCGATAAAGCTCTTGCTCTTTATCTTGGGAAGGTCGCCAAACTCTCGGATGAGCTCGGCTTCGGAGCTAGGCTGTTCGGTCCATTCATTCTTTCGTCATGCATGCAAGTTGGGGCTTTCCTCGACCCCTGTCGGCCCCATCTACCGAGCGCTGCTTCAAGAACTATACTGTAGATCCCTTCCTCGTAGGACTCAAGGTCCCTTATTTTCTGTTCTCTTCCAGTATTTACATAACATACCGCGCGGCTGCAAAAGAGAACTTGCTTGAGGGTCAGCTTGGCAGCACACAGCGTCCAGTGGTATCGTGTATTTATTTGGTCATGACAGTCAAGATGTTACCTAAAATAGCTGGAAACCCCGCCATTCTCTAGTGCCCGCGACCAACTCCCAAGCTCCAAGTGGACATCACTAATGACTGAAGTTTATCCCGTCTTGCCGCAACATCATTGTACTCTACCATTACAATGTACAGGAAGTATGGATGTAGACATGTGATAGTTGATTATTCGAAGCTCTGGTATTGTTGATATCTCCATATTGGCATTGGCCAAGCACTGCTTATATAGATACTGTGCTGTCCATTTATATTCATTCGGCATCCGCATGCAAATTGTCCTCAAGCAGCGACCACTGTTCCGGCTGATCCCTCCGCAGCACAATATTCTCCAACCGCCTCCGTTCCACCACGAGCAAATCTCCCTGGAAGTACGTAAGGAACCCGCCCCTGCCGTCCATACGGGCCGTGATGCGTATATACCGCTCGCCCAGGTCCGTCGTCTTGGGCGTAGGGATGAACCGGAAATCGTTGTCGTTGCACCAGTCCTCGATCTCTTGTCGGAATGTCTTCTCGACCGGCGGCGCAGCTGCCGCGGGAGGAGGTGCAGGTGCAGGCGCAGCAGCTTCGGGCTTGCTCGAGCGGTGTTTGGGCTGGTGAGCAGGCTTACCATCGGGTCGCGGCAGCTTAGCTTGGACGTCGGCCCCGAGCTCGACCGCCTTCTCCAGCATGACCAAGCCCTTGTGGAACTCGGCCTTGATGCTTTCTTGAGACGCCAGGTCGGGCAGAATGTCTTCCTGCCACGACTGATACCATGTTGCAATCTCGTCGTGATCGGCCTCGTCGGTTGTGAGCCACTGGTAGAGTATGTCGTGCCACTGGGGGAACACCTCGGCAACGATGACCTCGGCAATCATTGACGGCGCGATGATGTCCGTCCAGCTCATGATACCAGTGAGCATAGGTAGATAGGGGTTCTGGTCGGACGGGTCCACGCGGAAGTTCGCCTTCAAGTACTTGGCCATGCTGGGAATAATATGGCGCATGACCAGCGGTTTCCACTCATCCTGCGATTTGCTGGGCCGGAAAACATCCTTCCACTGCTTGAGGCCGGGAACCACGCCGCGGTCAAACTCCCAGACATCGATGAGTTGTCGGAATTTGCGCCGGATGTCCGCCACAAGGCCAGTTCCCTTCGGTTCCAGATGGTGAGCTGGCAGATGCTGTAGCCAGGGGAATATCCAGAGATGGGGAAGGTTGTGCTGTTTCTTCCGGGGTTTCCAAGCGCTGACTGCCTCGTCCAGCCGGCGGACGACTGACTCGAGTAGTTGTGAGCGGACAAAGCCCGGGAAAAGATCATCCCATTTCTCGAAGACTGCCAGTAAAGATCCTGCGTCGTACACGTCCCATTGCTGCGAGATGGCAGTCACGAGCTTCGGGAAAAGAAGCTTGTATATCATGCTCTCGTAAGGTGTCGTAGACTTTTGATGATGTCGATATGTGCCATCCACTTCTTGTTGATCCCATTTCGCAATTGCGTTTCCATTAGTAGGCTTGTTCTTCAGCCCAAGTACACCACGGATATCCATAAGGTCGGAAGCAAAGTTCCCAAGCTTGGGGTCTTCCAAGGGCAGCCACCCCTGGACTGCATCTCGCATGAATGGGTGTATCGCCGCGACCGCGATCGCAGCCAGGTCTTCGTTATTCGCGCTTCCCTCTGCCTCTGCCTTCCGGAGCCCGTTGATAACAGGGTCCCATTCTTGAGCCGCAGCCGCCCTCTGGACTTCGTCCAGAACTGAGGCGAAGATTTGTAGCTTAGAGAAATCGCCCTCAACTTCGTCGAGTTCCTGTTGTCGTTGATGCGTCTCCATGTCCAGCCAGGCCTTCCTCTCCTCGAGCGTTTTCCACTCTTCGACGAATGCCGTAAGATCTCGCTGTGCTCGGCCGGCCAATTTCCGCGCCTCGGTCTGTTCCACGGTCTCTGTGCCCGCAGTAGGTGTCAAAAGCCCGGAGCCAGACGTCAGCATCCTCTGGCCCGGCCCGGTCATGTCGAGAATGGGGGCGAAGGCGTCCGGAATGTGGAGGCCCGGGGCTGCTTTCTTCATATCGTTGACTGTGACGTATTTGGTCTTTGGGCGCCGCGCCGGGGTGCTGCCGCCGCTCGCCGTCCCGCTCTCCAAGCCCTGCGCGCGCTGCTGTTTCTTTCGCCGCTCGCGCTTCCGCTTCTTCTCCTCCTCGGAGTCGGACACCTCCTCGCCGCGTAGCTTCTTCTGGCGCTTCATCTCTTCCTTCTCCTGTTTGGACATCTCCTTGACAGCGCCCAGACCCGCGCCCTGCGGCCGCAGCGTCGGCTCGATGATGATGTTCCGGCCCTGGCCTTCGGCACCCAGACCCTTGCCTTCCTCGTAGCCCATCTTGGCCATCATGCGCGCGGCGAACGACATCTTTTTTCCGCCGCTCTGGCTGAAAGCACTGGGCTTGGGAGCATTGTTCGACGTGGGTGCAGGCTCGTTCTTTAGCCCCTGCTTCAACACCGGCTCGGTCGCGGATGAGGGCACAAATCCTCTCCCTAAGGGTGTGCTACCGTCGTATTTGGGCTTCACGAAGGATGTCCGTGAGGTGGCGGTCGGCGCCGCGGCCGCCGCTGTTTGTGTTGGTGCAGACGCGCGGAAACCTAACCCTACGCCTGCCATGGTATCTTCCTCTTCTTCATCTTCTTCTTCTTCATCATCCTCGGGGACGGTGCCCTTGGCGCCGAGGCCAAATCGACCGGGTTCCGCGTATTCGTCTTCGACATCCATTTCTTCATCTTCGTCTTCGTCCAACTTTTCTTTGCCGCCCGACACGAAGGCCATGCCCTTGTTTCGCAGGTTCTTCTTGCCCTTCCATCGTCGCCCAGGGCCGTCGTCTTCGCTATCGGACCCGAATATGCCCAGCGCTGCGCTGTCTTTGGCGTTGTGGCCGGTGCGGCGGCGCTTGCGCGGATTGAAGTCGCCGAAGTCCTCGTCACCGGCGCTTTCGTCAGAGTCGGAGGAAGAGTAGGCGGCCGCGTCGGCCTTGGAGATGTTGCCTGGGTCGTGCGACATGGTTGGGGGATATGGCGAGCAATATGGTTGTTGCTGATTTAAGCAAGGAACAAATCGCGACTGGCTGGTACCTAATCGCCGCTTGACAACTAAAGCTCTTATCTTATCAGGGTTCAGGGATCTAATCTTATCAATGATTTCATGGGCCCAAAACGCCCAAACGTGTACAGGTCGAAAGAAGTGCAATGAATAATATTGTTTAGATGTCCAAGTAATAAGTATTTGGTTCGCTTTCCTAATGAACAAAACAAAAGTTGCTGGTCGACGGAGATCGGCTTGGTGGGGCTGACCCGTGAACAGCGATGGTTTCCATATATGAGCCAGCCACAACGTATGACATGCAAAGTCAAGTGTATGCCAGTTATCGAATTCACCACTAATCTCAAGCCATCCGGGCTATGGGAATGCTTCATTATATGGCAATGTCTTCTCGTAATAGTGTGAGCACATGTCAAATCTATGAAGTATGTTTATTACAAGGTGGACCAAGCACGCGTCAACAAGCCAAGTAGGCATCACGATCTAATTCATCAATACATGATGGGTGCCTCAGTAAATTGTGAACAGGCAACAGGGGTGAAGTACGGATAGGTAGCCAGGTCAAAATTGTGTATCCAAGTTTGGACGACTGGGGTCGTCAGAAACGAATCTAGCTTCGTCCCTCGAGCAGTGTTGTAAACTTGTAGAAAGTATTTATCATGATCTGGTACTCATTCATCATGTTCTCATAAGCTCTGACTCCTCTATAGTAAATCGACATCTCGTACGGGGCACTTCTTTGCCCTTGAATCGTAGGGCGGGCATAGTAGGGACTGCTAGCCGTCGAGTCCTTCTTGGGGTAACCTTTGCAGTAATTATTTCTCGTAATGTGAGCTTCAGGCAGTGTTCGACCTTCCGTGTCGAAGTTCTGTTGGAGAAAGCGAGTATAGTGGTGCTGATGGACATCATCGACGGAATGTCCAAGTATTTCACTCTGGACCCCCTTCACTTCTTGACGCCTTCCATCCATTCCTTGGTGGCCTTATTCCCATCATGTGCCCTGCGAAACAGCGCCCGCTCCCATTCCTCGAGCCCACTCAAGAACCCCTCGCCGCGAACCACATCATCCGTAGCGCCCGCCTTGCGCGCATGCAGCGCCGTCTCCGCGGCACGCGTGACAAACGTGCGACGCAGGACGGCGCACATGTCGGGCTCTTCGAAGAGATCGAGCATGCGCGCCGCGAGGCCGTACATGTTGTGCGTCTGGTCGCGGAGGGCGACGGCGCGAGGGTCGGCCTTCAGGGCCGAGATAACCTCGTTGGACAGGGCCTTGGGCATTTCCAGGGTGAGGAAGGGCGACGAGTCCTCGGGGTTCGACGATTGGGTCCGGCTCGACAGAGCCAGCAGCTCAGCCAGCCATAGCGGCAGCGAGACGGGGGTCTGCGCCTTCAGGCCCTCGCGGGGGTTGTTGTCGAGGTAGCCCAGGTCCGGGACGTCGAGTTCGAATTTGCAGGGTACTTTCTGTTATTTGGGAGGGCTCGAGGTTAGATTGTGGAGTGATTTCGAAGGTTTGGGAATACATGGGAAACTCACCTCTGCATCCGTGAGAATGGCGTCAAGGTCGTAGTATGACATCTCCGCGGCTTTCGGTATTGACTGGCAGCATCGCAATACCAACAATAGAAAAAGTTACGGTGGTTCAATTCGACGTCAGCCAGTTACTTGCTTGGTGGGGTCAACGCGATTGCCTCGCGTCTGCCAGCATTGAATTTAATTGAATTAGGTGGGGTGAGATGCAGTTGGAGCAGTTCAGCGAGTGAGCAAGTACGGTAAATCAGGCAGTAAGGCAGTAAAGAGCGCTGTAGTTCAGGTACAGCAAGCACCTTATTGGTCCACCTTAGGCATCCCCCAAATCAGCCAGCTTGGGACCCACTCTGGAAGGGTATTTATACCTGCCCTCCCTCCGTCCATTTCCATTTTCTTTCCTTCCCTTTTTCTCTTCATACTTACCTTGCTGGGGCTCGAGGAGATCAAGTATTCCTTGGGCCAGTATGAGAAACCTGCATTGCACATCGCGGCGTTTGTTGTGCTAAACTACGGTTCGCCGTCGTTTTCGGTGGAATTTTTGTTGTCAATTACTGCTTCATGCAGTTCATCTTTTTTCATTATGACATGGTGCTTCGCGCATCGTCATGAAGAAGAAGAAGAAGGCATTCTCAATCTCGTGATTCCCAGACGGTGCCTCGCGCTGGCTTTTCTGCTTCGATGTTCAAGTCAACCTGTCGTGGCATTACAATAATACTGAGTACCCGATACGATAGACCAGCACATCATCATGGATTCTAGCCCTGCGAGGTTCGCATCATGGGCCTCGACTTGTCGATACTGCACGTCTGCTACGCATCGTCGGCGATTGTTTCTGTATGTAACCAGTAATTAATTTCGTTTACTTTCATCATGCTCTTCTGTCGCAATTACCAGTCCATATCCTGGTTTCTGATTGATATGGGTTTTTTTTTCTCCAGTGTCTTCCATGTGATGCCTTCCTGTTGTGATTCTCACGATCCCGTCCTCGCCTTCGATTTCTTTACTTGCCTATCCTCAAGATGATTCCAAATCGACCATGATTGATTCCATGGAAGCTTGATCGTATCTTATGGTGTACTCATCAACAGATCCTTACCAATTTCCCGAGCTCACCATGTTCCGCGGTTGACTCAGAGTGGCCAGAAGATGGCTGCCTGGCCTGCGTAACCGGCATAATCGCCCGTCTCTCGCCACTTCGTATGACGAGGTTTCCCTCGCAATTGCAAGTCGAATTCTATACGATTACAAACCACGTGAGCTGAAATGCCAATATTTAATCGAATGATAGTTGTCGCTGCCCCCCACGACAACATTGGCTGGCTTGCGTTCCTGCCAGGAGCAGAATTAATCAGACTGCAATCACATCTTCTTCCATGTGGTGGATAACATCAACCACAGTTCGGGAACAACTTGTACAGGCAAGATGCCGTATAGACCTGCCTGCGAGACTGCCTTTCTTTGTGCGCATATTTGCCCTCGTGTCTATCAGTAGTCGACCAGCAAACAAGAATCGCCGCCACACATCCCATTGGCGTGATAGGCATGCAAACCTAGTTCGTGATGAAACTTGCCCTTATGGCACACTGCATTTACTACTTTATGAGGGTATCTCACCCATCCATCGCTTGCGTACGCTGTCAAGAGATCGCAGCTTGGTCTTGTAAACAACGCCCTCGAGTGACGCAGCATCGATCCTATGGTTGTGCCAAGCAAGCAGTCCATTCATGCTTTTTGTTCCCGCTACATGTTTAACGTGGTCCCTAGACGAGTCGATTAAGCGCTCTATTCTTGCTTTATGTACCTTCTAAATACTCGGGGACCGCTATTTGACACTGGGGATCGATATTTATTCATGACGCATGCTGAGAACAGATAAGTAGAATATGTTCTCGCCCGATGAATTGGGTGGTTCATCCGGGTCAAGGTCACTGGTCTCAAGGCAGCTGGCCAGGTAGGCTTCCCGGATCTCCTCCTCCGAGCTTCCGTGGTACGGGATCGGGTTTGCCAGCATGAATTGCCGCCGCTGTGTCAATCTCCCATCTAGGGCCCAGAGGTACTCCACCATACTAGGGAAAGTCTTAAGGTGGGCGAGTCTGGGGAGCCCAGGCGGCAGCGCGCCCCGGCCCAACACGAAATACTGACAACGGCCCAGATCTACGGCCACCTCGTATCCCGGCATATTTCGGACCCCATACCAATCTTTGAGTGGCGCGGTGTCCCAAACCACATCGCGACAGTTATCCATGAGCCGATTCATAAGCCAATTCACGCCATGAGGAGGATAATCGTCTGTCTGGTTTCCCAGCTCATTGCCTTTGCGAACGACCCACCAATCCAGCTCCATGGTGACGCGGAGGTCGCGGCGCAGGAGACCGAGGAGAATTCGGGCATGCCGCGAGTCTCCTCGTCCTTCTCTCGGCTCCGTTGATTCCCGGTGAAAATCGGGGCGGACGAGGATGTGCCGGTAATACTGGAGGGTCCACCTGGGCTGCGCTGCGAAATATCGTACAAGATGGTCGTCAGTCGGGAAGTAAAATGTGTTCTTGCTCAAGAACTCATTCCATAGCTGTGGCGTCAGGCTTCTTAGATATCTGGAAACCGCGGCCAGTACGAACGGTGTCGTAGTGGCGAAGACCGTGGCCGGGTTCGTCGGCTTAAAGCCTAGTAGTGCGTGCGTACCGTCGCTATTTAATAATTTGTATTGGTGTCTGATGGACTTGTGATAAGGCGGGGGTGGTGTCGCAAAACACCAGGGATTGCGGCGTTCTTCCGGAAGCACCGTTGTCGGCTGGCAGAGAGCTGCCTCGGCAATCAGAATGACCACCTCAAGGCGAACATTAGCTGCAGTACTTAAGTATGAAAGCGAGGAGGGAAAGGGAACAGAACATCTTACATCATAAGGTAGCCTCGTAAAAGGCGAGTCATTCATCATTGTTGTATTCATTTCGACGTAAACAGATTGTTATGAAGCACGCAAACTCCTATCATCTCACGTCAGAGCTGGCTATATACCGTTTCCATTGAGGTTGAGTCACAGTCTCCGCTAGAGTGAAAGTGGAGTTTTATTGATGCATAAATGCAATAACGGCTTATACCCTTCTGGCTATTTACCCCCTAGATAGAAGCTGAGTCACTATCATATCATAATTGCCTAATTAAACAGATGAAATAACGATGGATATCAAATTATGAAATCAGGCGAGGCATCATTTGGCCTTGGTTCTCACAACCACTTAATCTTCCTCAAGTTCAGGGGTGCTTAACCTAGAAGGTCGCTCCACGCGATTCTATAATGGCGTAGCGGGTGATCTTCGAGCTTGGCTAAATCTCGGTGATGGGCTTTGGCAGTGACCTCATCCCTGAATCCAGAACGGACGGCGACACGCTTCCAATCGATCTAGATTCCAATATGTTAGTCAAATACTGCCGATAAAAGATTCGAGTGCTAAGTACTCACCTTGACGTTTCGCAAAATATCTGCTAAACCTGCCACAATCTTAAGGTCGCGGCGAGTGATATTGAACTTGCCTGGCCTGTTCTTTCCGATATAGTCGTAGTGATTCTTGGCATGCTCGACAGTGATGAAGCCGCCGCGAACGGAAAGTGTGAACTACTTGGTCTAGGGCGGGAGGAAGGTTAATAATTAGCTGTAGGAGTTGAGCTTTCCGAGAAGAGTATTATATATATATTAATAAAAGTATATATATCGGCTTAACGGATAATTATATTCTTAAAGGATATAATAATTATAGGATAAAAAGATTCCTAAAAAAAGTTAAAATAAATATATATAAATTTAATAAATTACCCTTTTAAATAAAAAAGAAAAATAGAAAATTAAAACCTTTAAAAATATTATAATTAATTATTAATTAAATTAAAATTAAATCCTTATTACTTTTATTATAAATAATTAATTATTATTTTCTTTATTATTTTTTATAAATTTTTATAAACTTTAAATATTAATTAATTAAAAAAACCTTTAATTTATATATATTTAAATATCCGATTTATTAAAAAAAAAAAATTTTAAAAAAGAATCTAGATTTAAATATTTTAAAAAATTTAGTTTTAATTATTAATTTTTATTAAAAAATATTCTTTTTTTTATATCTTTAAAATAAATTAATTATTTTAACTTTATTTAATTAAATTATTTTATATTATATATATAATTTATTAATTTTAATTAATTAATATTTAACTTTATTTTAATATTTTATATTATATTAAAATAATTTATTTTTCATACCTTTATTTTAATAATTAACCTTTTTAATTATTTATTTCCTTTAAACTTTATTTTATAAAAATTTAATTATTTATTATTATTATTTTTATAATTATAAAAAAAATATTATTATAATTTCCCTTTAATTTAATATTTTTAATTAAATTATTTTATATTAAACTTTAAAATTAAAGACCTTTAATTATATTATAAAAAACCTTTTTATAATAAATATTATTATCGATTATTTATAAAAATAAATTATTAACCTTTATTAATAAATAAGAAATACTTTTTAAATAATTTAATATTATTATTAATATTTTAATATTTAATAATAAAATCCCGTTAATTTATAAGAATAATATAATATTATATAATATATTTATAATTTAATTATTTAAATATAATAATAAAGTATTAAAGTTTTTTAAAAATAAATTAAAAAGTTTTATTAATAAATAAAAATTTTAAATACCGTTTTTATTTAAAATATTTAAAATATTATAATTTAATTAATTAATAATAAAGTTAATTATATTAAAATAATAAGTTAATTATAGATTATTATTATTTAATAATAAAAAGCGTTTCCTTTTTTTAAAGAAAAATTTTAAAAATTAATATAACTTTAATTAAAATATAAAATATTAAATAGATTAAAAAAAGGATTAAATTAAAGATTTTTTTATTTATTAATATATTAATCTTTTAAAAATTAATAAAAAGATTTAGAAATAAATTAATAATATCCGGGTATATATTAAAGTTATTTTATAAAAAATTAAAAATTAATTTATATATAATTAATATATTATAATTAAATTAATTATAAATAATATAAATTAATAAATAATAATAATTACCTTTAAAAAAGATATTTTATAATATATTTTAATATATTTCCTTATTAAATATTTTAAATTAATTACCCCTATAATTAATTATTTATTAATATTTATACTTTAATAAGAATAAACCTATTAAATAATAAAAAGTATAAAATAATAATATAAAATTATTAAAGTTAAATTAATCCTTTTAAACCCTTTATTAATTAATAATATAAGAAAAAATAACGGTTAAGGACCCCTTATAAATAACCTTAATATTAATTTAAATTCTAACCTTAATAATAAATTAAATAAAGATAATTTCGGATAAAAACTTTTTAAAGGACTTTTTTATTATATTCCTTTTATATCCGGAAATATAGGATTTATCTAATATAATATCCCTATTATTATTAACTTTATTTATTTAAAATAATCCCCTTTATATAATAATAAGGATTAAATTAAATTTAAATTTTAATAATAAAAAATAAAAGTTTATATTAAAATTTATAAAAAAAGTTTTAATTTTAATATTTAATATATTAATTAAATTAGCTCCTTTTTAATAATTAAAGTTTAACTTTAATATTAATAATAAATTAAATAAATAAAAGGTTTAAATTTTATAAATAAATAGGATTAATATATATAAACTTTATAAAAATATTTTATAAACCTTTTTAAATATTTTTATAATATAATAAAAATAAAGAATTTTAAATATAAAGGTAATATTAATTAATATTTATTAAAGCTTTTAAATTTTAATAATATAATTTAATAATTTAAAATTACATTTTAATAATATATTATAAAGGCTTTATTTAATAAAATTATTCACTTTATTTATTTTAAATAAAAAGGTTTTTTTATTATAAATAAAAATTTCTTATTTATTATATAAAAAGTTAAATTAATTTATAAAAATATAATAATTAATTTTAAATTCTTTAAATTAGGAAAAGGTATATTTATTTTAATATTAAAATAATTAAAATTAAATAAAAATATAAATTAAAATAAATATTTTATTTTTAATTTAAATTTATTTTTAAAATAAAATAATTAATTATAAATAAATATAAATAAAAATAAATAAATATTTAATATTAAAATAAAAAAATAAATTAATATTAAAAAATTTTTAATAGGAATTAATTAAAGAAATATTAATAAATATAAAATCGATAAAGTTTAATATTAATATTATAAATATAATAATTATTATATTTTAAAATACTTTATTTAAAAAAATATTAATAAAAATAGATTTCTTATATTAATTAAAACTTTATTTTTAAAAAGGAAAAATATAAAAAAGTACTTTATAATTAAAAAAATTAAAATATAAATTGTTTTAATATTTATACCTTTATTTTTAATATTAAATATAATAAAGGTTAAATTTAAATTAGATATAAATTATTAATTAATTTTTATAATTTATTTAATAAAATAATAAAATTAATTAAGGATATAATATTTATTAATATTATAAAAAAAATAAAGGATAAAGTTAAATTAATTATAATAAAGAAAATTAAATTAATAAATTCCTAATTAAAAAAATAATATATAATTATTATATATTTTAAAATCGAGCTTAATTATAAAATTATTTTAAAGGTTTTATTAAATATCGGAAATATAATTTTTATTTTATTACCTAATATTATAATCCTTTATAAACTTTTATTTATTATTTTTTTTTTCTTTAAACCTTTATATACCTTTAATAATTTAATTAATTTTGAAAAAAGAAAATATTATATAAAGGATTTTATAATTAAATATATAAATTATTATTCTTTTTTAAATTTTAAAATTATATTATTTAAAAAGATATAAATATAATCCTATTTTTATAATAACTTTAAAAATATAAATTAACTAATTTCTAAAATTATAATAAAGATTTAAAATTTATTTTAATTAAATATTTTAAAAATTATAATAAATTTATAATAATAATAATTAATATTATAAATATATTATTTATAATATTTAAAGAATTTCGGGAATTTTTATTTATTATATTTAAAATAATAATTATTAAATTATTTAATTATTAACCTTAAATTTATATAATCAATTTTATAAAGAATAAATAATTCTTATAAAACCTTTTATATTTTATAATTATTTATAAATTAAATATATTAAAATCTTAAATTAAAAATATATTTATAATAAATAAAGTCTAACCCCTTAAAGTATTATATAATATATTAATAATATTTATTAATAAAAAGGATTTAAAAAACCCGTTTAAATCGGTTATAAATTATTAAGGATTAAATTATATTATAATATTAATAAAATATCTAATACCCTTTATTTTAAATTATAAATATAATTTTAAAGGATTAAATAATTTATTAAAATTAATTTAAAAATAGTATTTTAATTTATTTAAATTAAGGAAAATAATAAATAAAAGATAACATTTTAATATAAATATAATTTATTTAAATATATTATTATACTTTTTAAAATAATTAATACCCCCTTTACTTTTTAAATTATAATAAATTACTTTTTTTAAAATATATTAAATATAAATATATTTATATATTTTAATAACTTTTTAATTTATATAACTATTTAAAAAGAATATAATAAAATTATTAAAGAAATTTTATAAAAATTTATTAAATATTATTTAATTATATTATTAAAGAAATATAAATAATAAATATTTAAAATAAAATTCCTAAAGTATATTATTAATAAATAAAATATTATTATAATTAAAGATAAAAATAAATATTTTTAAAATAATAATTATTTAAATATTTAAAAAAATTATAATAATTTATTAATTTTATTAATTTTTATTATTATTTTATTTATCGTTTTTTAATAATAATTTAATTAATTATAAAGGTATATAATAATAATCTTTATAATTAAAAATAAATAAATAATATATAGGTAATTTTTAAAAAATTAAAAAAACGATTAATTATAACCCCTATTTTAATTTAATTTAATTTAATTAAACCGGTAAATATTAAAATTAATACCTTTAATTATATTATTAATAATATATTTTTATAAAAAAATTTAAATAATAAATAATATTTAATTATATTTTATTTATAGAAAATAATATTTATAAAAATAAATTATAAAATATATAATAAAGAATTATTTTTAATAATAAATTATTTTAATTAATAAAAATATTATTTAAAAAAAATTAAATATAAAATTAAAATATTTATAAATTATTAAAATTTAATATATTTTATTATAATAAAAGTATTTAATTAATAATAAATTTAATAATTTTAAAAATTCTTATTTTATTAATTTATTATTAATTATTAATTAAGAAAATAAAATAAAAAAGCCGATATATTATTTAAATTATTATAATATCGATTTAAAAAAAGCGGGAATAAGGATTAATCGATTATAATAATTTTAAAGGAATTATATTTTTTATTAAAATTCTTTAATAAAACCTTAATAATTATTATTTTAATATTTAAATAATTATATAATTTATTTATAAATAAATAAATAAATTTATTAATTAAATTAAAATAAAAACCTTAAATAATTTTATTTATTAAATTTAATTTATAATTCTTAAAAAGAATATAAAATAAATTAATAATTTCCTTTATTAAAAAGGATATCTTTAAATCTTACTTTTTATATAAAAATAAATATTTAAATCCGAATATAATATTAAAATAATAAAATATATAAGTATTAATAAAATATTAAAATTTATTATATAAAGCTTTTAATAATTAAGAATAATATATAAAATATATAACTTTATTAACGGATATATAAAATATTAATAAAATAAATTATTATAATATATCCTTTTTAAATTCCTATAATTAATAAAACTTTATTATAAACTTTAATATATAATTATAATAGATTTTATTATAAACCTCCCTTTTTTAAATAATTATAATTTAATATAAATTATAATAAACTTTTATATTAAAATAGGATATTTTATTTCTTTTTAATAAAATAAAAAAAAGTTAATAACTTTATTTATATTTTTATATAAGAATATTAATATTTATATAATATATTTTTAAATATTATTTTAAATAAAGATTTTTAATTTATTATATATATTTAAAAAGATTTCTTAAAATTTATAGATATAAAATTAAAGATAAATATTATTTTCTATTTTTAAATTAATAAATGAATAGAAAAATTTAATTAAATTTTAAAAATTTATTTTTAAACCTTTATTAATTATAAAATATTTAATTAAGAGGATTTATTCTTTATATTAAAGTGTATTTATAATAATTTTATTATTATATTTTTAAAAATAATATCTTTTTATATAAATTATAATTATTATTTAATTATATATAATCTTCTTTTTAAATATCCTTTAAATTTTAATAACCGGTTATATATTTATTAAATAATTTAAATTTAAAAAGTTATTTAAAAATATTTAAAAAAAAGTTAAAAATATATAAAAAAATAGGTTAATAAATAATAAATTACTATATTTATTTATATTAAAGGATAATTAATTATATTTCATATATAAATTATTAAAATTAAATAATTTATTAAAAAATTAAATTATAAATTATTAAAATCCTTTTAAATATTTAAAATTATATTCTTTAATATTATTAAATTTAAATTCCTTAAAATTTAAAGAATTTATAATCTTTTTATATATTATTTATAAAATTATATTATATTAATAATTAGGAATTTTTTAACTTTAATTAAATTTTATAAAATATTAAATTTATAAAAGTTAAAGATTATAATTTTATAAAAGAAATAAAGGAGTTTATAAAAATTTAAAAATATATAAAATATTTAATTAAATAAAAAGGATAATATATTAAAAAAATATTGAATATAAAAACTTTATAATTATTTTTTAAGAAATAATATAAAAGAAGATTTTATAAAATTCCGGTAATAATATTTTAATAAATTTTATAATAATTAAATTATAATTTAATATTTTAAAATATAATATAAAGAAAGGGGAATTAATATTATATATATATTAATAAAAATATATATATTAATTTAATAAATAATTATATTTTTAAAAGATATAACGATTATAAAATAAAAAGATTTTTAAAAGGAATTAAGATAAATATATATAAATTTAATAAATTACCCTTTTAAATAAAGAGGAAGGATAGAAGATTAGAGCCCTTAAAAATGCTATAATTAATTATTAATTGAATTAGAATTAAGCCCTTATTGCCCTTATTATAAAGAGCTTTGCAAACTTACCTCGACTGATTCGAATATGTTCCACAGTCTGTCGAGGACGTCCATGTCCTCGCCTGTGATGGTCTTTTCGTCGTCAGAAGTCATCTTGGTATTGCAAGCCTAGGTGATTGCTGAGAGAGTATGTGTAGTAGTGATGTTTGTGGTGAGAAAATATTTTGGGTTGTAAAAGAAATTGGGAGTATCAAGGTATTCTTACCAGAAACCAAGCACGTTTCTCGTAGTTGCCTATCTTGCGTAATGTTACAATTCAATATTGCAGTATCGCAGCTCTAGATGGAGGGCGACTGAGTTACCTCGACCAAAGATAGTATGCTGTGAACGACCGCGCTCGCCGTCTCCCTGGTCGCGCCCTCTATCCCCCGCCAGGCACGTCAAGATAAAACCAACGACGCCCAGCCCAGCTCGACCAACCAAGTCTACAACCGTCCCATCTACTTCATCGTGAGCTGCGATACCATCCTCGTTGCAGGTGGTAACAGCAAGTCGTTGTTCAATCCTAACATCAGCGCCTCAAATCTCCCGAACCTTGCTTCAACGTCGATGGCACCTGGCGAATGGAACTTCAGTGCTGTGCTGGCTTTCTTCATCGAATAGAGTGATACCAGCTCAACCTCCTTTGGTGACCGTAGCTGCCAGAAGCCACCTTAGTATTACTCCAGGTACAAATTGTCAGGGAGTTTACTGATACATCATATTCAGATCTCGTCAGGTTCTAGTATCATTCTTTGCTCACCCTGGAATAACCTCGCATCTCTCTTATCTAAACGTCGCTCTATCTTGCAGGTAAACTTGAGACCTCCGAGTGTCATTCTGCTAAGATACTAAAGGAATATACTGTTTAGCCTGAATATAGTAGAAGAAAAGACGTTATAATAAGTTATTTGGCTAGCTCAACCGAGATCTTGAGACCGTCCAGGTCAATTTCGTCAGCAAACGCTTCTTCTACATCTGAGTATATATGGGATTTCTGTTGACGAGTCACACAAGGTGCCCCCTTTGGGGTATCTCTATATATCTACGGAGAAAAGCCACATACAACGGCCAACCAATAATCGATACTAGACCCCTCAAGTTCCCAGTCACTCCTTGTTCCTCAACGATCCAGTGTGTATCGCCAATGCCTGCTTCATTCGGACGGCTAAGCCCCGGGGCTGGACCGCGACAGCCACTCAGTCCTGTTCGTCGTCCAGCTCTTCTACGCTCGCAGTGCGGGGCAGCTGTTCGTCCTGCAAAATGGCCTCGTATATCTTCCAAAACAAGACATAGTGGAAGACGTTTTTTAGACGTGCCGGAGTAGCTTGCAGGGAAAAGGCGGTAGACTGGGTCAGCACGCTGGTGTGGCCTACGTAGAAGAGGCCACCTGGGCCGCGTGCGTAGCGAGGAGCCGTGTGGACCCAGTACGGCTGGCTGACGTACTCGACCTGCACGGTGTCGTGTCGGGGACTGAACCATCCCCTGTGCGTGTAGGGCCGGTTTTCTGCGGTGAGGACTTGCCATTGCTGCGTGGTAGGCGCAAAGGGGGGATGTATGACCAAGCGCTCGAGCGGGGCGGCGAGGACAACGAAGTCCAGGGAGATGTGCCGGTAGCCGGAGTGGTAGACCACGTAGTGGAACATGTCGGGGCAGAGAGAGGCGATCCAGGGGAAGGAGAGGTCCAGGCTGTTGCAGAAGACGTAGCCGTCGGGGAAGCAGGTGAAGCTTTGGGTACCGCGGGTGAGGATGAGCATGTAGCGGTAGATCATCCAGCGAATCTCGGTGGGCAAGTTCATGAGTCTGGTGGACTGGGTGGGGGCTTGGGGGACTGACTGTCAGTATCGACGACCCCTGAATGAGGTGGTTTGTCACGTGTGCAACGGGCAGGGTGCATGCGGCAGGATGAGTGAGGCTTACCGTGGACGATCTCAATGACCTCGCCATCATCTGAAGCACTTCCATCAGGCATGATGAGATGATGGTAGTTGTTCCTTGGACATGGGTTGGGAATGGCGGCCGTTCTGGTGATTTTCTTGGCTTGACCTGGCAGTGCAAAAGTTCACGATCACTCTTGAATAAAAAAAGGCCTTTGAGATTTTATTATAACTACTCTCTTTGTCCAACGCCCCCTCCGTCGCCGATATCACGGTTCCCATGCACAACTAGGGCCTAGGTCTTTGGCCATGTTCTTCAACAGCTGAGATCGCTGAAGTCTCCGCTTGGCGTCAAGTCAGCTGTGAATGGAAACTTGAGGTTGACATTGACATTGTAATAGGTAGGATACCGTTATAGGGGACGGGGCCTGAGCGTTGATGGGGGAGTCGAACACGTATGGGTCCTTTATCGTTGGGGCTCGGCTTCACGAGGGAGTAGGAGTAGCCATCAATTTCGAGTTCCAGACACAAGACCGAAGTGGTCTCTCAAGGAGGGGACCACGGTGATTACGACTTCCCGAGTAGCCATTATGAAGAAGATTAAGGGAAGACATGCTTGGACTGAATGAAGCGTTCAGACGAAGTAGCTGAGAGATGTATGGATTTGTCAACTATCTAAGGAATGAAGCAGGATTTACGTGGGCTCCGGCAAAGTGCAACCCGCACAAATCTTTTGTGGCAGAGCGAGAAAATCCGTTGGTTTGTCTCAAGGGTGCTGATTGTACCGGTCTGGGCGCCACACCTGACAGTTGGGAGGTGGCCGTGATGCAGACTACAGTGTTGGTGTCCGTCAATGTCGATGGGGAAGGGAATCGGTCTGCCTGCTGCAAAGTGATCAGCAGTTGGACGACACATCAACTACCTAGTTGTCCTCCAATGCTTACTTCAGACCCTAATGCTCCTACAAATTCGTTCGCAGTCCTTGTGCATTCCCTTCAGGCTCTCATATAGACTCTCATGTTGATGAGGAACATGAACCAAGGATAGGAAGCATGATCCGGATCCAAGTTTCGCATGAATTTGAAGCACTCTTCTCTCAGTCGGCGGTGGAACTCGGTGGCCGGGCGATCAACCGCATGTAAAGGCAATACCTTGCCGGTAGCGCGAGCCAGTTCCATGCAGAAATCGGGATCGCTATCGAAATAGTCGAGGAAGATGTTGTGGCTCTCAAAGTGGACCTTGATGCTGTCGTGGCCACTGCGGAACCAGGCCGGGATTGAATTCTTCATGGCGTTCATCTTAATGTGTCGTTTCTCAACGTTGAACTCGAGGCCCACCAAATCGATCTGGAGTTTGGGCTTGGCGTTCAGGCTGAGGTAGTCCAGTGTGAAGACGTGGTACTTTGTCTTGGCGTACTCGCGCATGTCGCGGCACACTGAAGCGATCTTGGGTGGCGACAGGTCCATGTGGCGGATGAAGGCCAGGTCGGTGCCGTAGCAGGTGAACTCGGTGGGACGGTGATCCTCGAACGTCAGGTCGTAAATGACCCATCGAAGCTCGGTAGGGAGAGGGAGTCGAGTAAGCATTGCATTGGCTGTACAATGGCCATCAATTAGCATCTTTGCGGCTGGGAGTAGGTCAGTGTGTTGTAGCATACCTTGCATGTCCATGATGACGATGATGTTGGAGTAAAAGTGATGACGATGATGATGATGAAAGATGTAGCTGCCGTCGTGGTAGATTCTGACGTTGTTTGCAGTGAAGTTGCTGGAGAACCAGGCAGGACATGAAAAATCTGAACTGTGATTTTTGGCAGATCAGTTGACTTTTCAGAAAAGAAGGCTGTTCGTAAGTTAGAAAAGAATCTGGGTTATGCAAGTGAATGAATGCTATTGAATGCAATGAGCTTTCTATAGGAAGCTCTCTATAGGAAACAGTGCCCCACCCCATACCAGAGCCTCCACAGTCGCCAGTATCAAGGACAGAGCCCACCATAAATGGGTTTTAACACGAGCTCTTTCCAGATGGGGCAGTTCTCGAGGTCGTCGTTGTTGGCAGGGGGGGCTCCAAGTCAGATCCCAGTTACCGATAGGCCAGGTCTAGAACAGCACCGTCTTCTGACCTTTTTATCACTATAGGATGAGATAGAAAGTAAAGATTAGTCGACATACGATACACACCGATATCACTAATCATTTACCAAGTACCGCATCTACTTATTACCCGCGAGTGGATTTCGCAACGAGCTTGATACCCTCAGGCTCTAACTTCTCCCGAATAGGATCGCATATGTCCTTAGCGTATGGAACAATTACGCCGGGCCTCGCAATGGCGGGATGACCATCAAGGAGCAACTGGGTAGCAATGCCACAGGTGACCCCAACAACCCTTTCCATTCCCGAGTGCTCATGAGGGCCGTCCTGTAGCTCCAACGTCGAAGGGATGGTTTCCTTCACACTTTCTGTCAGTTCCAGACTTGATATATCAATAAACCAAACACATGCCACGGGAGAAAACATACCTTGGTTTTTTCCGGCCATTCTACCACGAATTCATGCTGTAGCATGACGAGAAGGCGCTCTTCTTGCGTAGAGCTGCAGATGTCTGCCAGGCGCGCGGAAAGGGTATCCAGTGGGCTTTTGCGTACGTCGGCCATCTGCTTAGAAAATAGCCCGATCCATCGGAGCCCGTCGAGTACGGCTGCTCGTGTCTTGGGGTCGGGAAAGTTGCAGATCGCGTCAACCCGGGCTACAAGGTCCTTCTCGCTGTCCGTGGCCGCCTTGGTCGCTTGCTGCTGGAGATGAGCCCAGGTCTTGCCAGGCACCAACCAGCCCTTGGGGTAGGGGTTGAGCCAGTGAAGGTCGAACAAGGCCTTCACGAGCGCAGGGTTACCTTTGTACCGGAGACTGCTGCGGATCACGGCCTGGGCTTCAGGGATCTGGTAAAAGTCCTGGTACGGAATCGGGTCGCGGTTTGGGTAGGCCTTGAAGGCGTACCCCTCGATAAAGTGGTACGGTTCCTCGGACGCCGTCCAACTCCAATCGACAAGGTTAACCTCACTGTTCTCAAGGTAGTCGGCGAGGTTCCATTGCGACTGCAAGGCCCCTTTTGGAGACTATGAGAACTACCCCAAGTAAGCGTGTGTAGCTACTAAACATATGTTGCACCGTAATAACCTGTAATTACTGACCTGAAATCGCAGAGGATTGTTGGATGACGCTGGAGCCGGAAGAGCGCCACAGTAAGAGTAGAACTCACGGACTTTTCCTCCCTTGGAGTGCACCTCGTCGATCACTTTGGCGGCGTGGGGATGGTCGATGCCCGGGTTAATTCCGACCTCACTCAAGAGAGTAACGCCGGCCGACCTGGCCAAAGACTCATATTTCTCATTGTCTCGCGAGATGTAGGTGGCCGTTACCAAATTGGTTTCGGTCAGAATAGCCAGGTCAATAACAGTCGAGCAGCAATCAATGGGAACTAGTGAAACGACGATATCGTGGTCCGCGATGGCTGCTTCTAGGCTGGCAGACCCCCATTTCACTTCGAGGACAAGAGCTGATGCATTTGCGTGACCTTCTACCAGCGCCTCTGCAGTGGGCCGAGTGTGGGAAGCTAGGGAAATATATAAGTGTCAGAGTTGTGATGTCTAGAAGACTAGTTACGATCGAGAATACCCCTGAACAGGGATACAGACGCCACGGATATAGATTTGGGCGACTTACCAACCGTCACGGTATTTTCAGGGTTACGAAGAAGGTATTCAACACATGGCTTTGCAGCCCTGCCACTTCCTAGAATGAGGATCTTCTTGCCCGCCATGTGAGGAGAGCTGTGCTTTGAGAGGTCAATGGTAGCGATTATTTGATGTATGATGTAACGGTGTTGGCTCATATTATTGAAAGACATATGCAAGTCAGTGAGACAGACTGTAGACGCACTTTGTACCCATGGGGATTGACTCAGGGGTTGCCCATTGAGCTGGTTTGTCCGGTTTACCAAAGCATATTTGATGGCAATCGGTTGTCCAGTTGTCCATGAGCCACACAGCCAACAAGTCTGTTTGTAAATGTGTTTGTTTTCCCAGTTGGAGTTACAATGAGCACAGTGCATTGTTCTTTGCGCATGCGCCACCACTGCCCTCTCCTCCTAAGTCGAAGACAGATCCGGCCTGCCCCTGCCGCCACCGTTTTAAAGGGTGACGTTCTCTAGGTTGACTCTACCAGTCGCAGTATTGTCCACGAAGTTGAGAGAGGGAAAGTGGGCCGCGCGGAACCAAGCTACGTTACCCCTGAAAAATACAAGCTACCCCTATTTCGGGTCGTTTCTTATCAAATAGGGGTAGCTCGTACCTTTCAGGGGCTACACAACTTGGTATAATAAACCTCCCAACCGCCTCATTGAATGTTTCCAACCGTTCCCCACTCGTGAAATGTGGCCCGACGTTAACGATTCTCGTGGGAGCGATGGATCAGTGCTGCCTCAGGCACTTGATCAAGGACTTTCACCGGTGTTGCACCACAAGGGGGACACAGTCTTTGAAGCCATGATTAAACCAAAAGATAATAAAAGAGGCTGATAAGCAATCCCAAGAAACGAATGGCTCCGGGGGTGACAATATTGGTGCTGGAGTGGGCAGGGTAGCACATCAACTCCCAAATATGAGTCGAGGATCAATTACTGAAATGCGGACAATGGGAGGATGGCGATATATGTGAAAATTCTCAAAACACAGCTGACATAGAATGTACATGGCGTCTCATAGTGAATATTGCACTGGTTCAGGCAGGCAGGCATTCTAGGTACCCCTATTTGCTCTCTACTATTGAGGCTTGACATCTACAAGACGTATCTAAACCCAACAGCCCTCTCATCAACATTACCATGACGATTGACGCCAGCCGTCACGTTCCCCTCCGAATCGATACTCTCCCGAGCCTCGAGCTTCCGGTTCTCCCGCGACAGTACCATGCGCACCGTCAGCGCCAGGAGAGCCGTAACCAGCGCGACAGCCGCCGTGCCCGCGCCACCAGGCAAGTATCGCGGCCCCTGCGAAGCCGGATACATGTACGGCCCGTATATGTTGGCGGAGTTGCCGATCATGTTGGCGAACGAGATGCAGACGCTGCGCTTGACGAGGGGCCGCGGAAAGCTGTTGGAGACCCAGGCCAGGATGATCTGGTACGCGGCAACGGCGCCCATGGGCATGAGGAACATGGCGAAGAAGCGGACGGCCGTGTTGAGAGTGGAGACGACGATGACGTTGCCCACGACGGAGACCAGCATGAGCCCGATGATGTGCCAGCTGCGCTCGTGGTAGCGGCCCGACGTGTACGTGACGACGAGCGAGACCAGGAAGGTGCCGATCCAGATGGGCGCCGTGATGAGCAGGGTCTCGACGTTGCCGTAGCCGAGCGTCTTGACGATGGCCGGGAACATGTACTGAAACGACTGCGAGAGCAGCGAGGCGTGCTGCAGCAGCGTGAAGAGGTACAGCCGCGGGTCCCGGAACGCCAGCTTCACGCCCTCCTTGAGCGTGCTGGCGCCCGCCTGGTCGGCCTCGCCCGTGTCGTCGATCAGCCGCCACTGGGCGTAGGCCTGCTCCTCGCGGCTGAGCCACTTGGTCGTGGCCGGGTAGTTGGGCAGGATGAAGATGGCCGAGACGGCGGCGGCGACGGTGATGGAGCCCTCGATGATGAACAGCCACCTCCTATTACCACGCAGCCCGTCAGTCATTTGAGTCCAACCAGTGGTAGGTAACAACATCATCAACAAAGATGATAGGATGCACCAACGAGCAACTTACCATCCAGCAATCCCATGCGCCCCGTTCAGTCCCCCCAGAACCCCCGCCCCGATCAACCCCCCAAACGAGTTAGCCAGCGACGACCCGGAGTAGAACCAAGCGATGCGGTGCGCCATCTCGGAGCGAGTGTACCAGGAGCTCATGAGGAAGACGGCGCCGGGGAAGAAGGGGGCCTCGGCGAAGCCCAGCATGAAGCGGGCGGCGACAAGCCCGCCGAAGCTGTGGGTGGCGGCCTGGCACGCCGAGATGACGCCCCAGACGGCCATGGCGACGCCCAGGTAGATGGAGGGCCGCACCCGCGTCAGCGCCAGGTTCGAGGGCAGCTGCATCAGCAGGTACCCGACGAACAGGATCGACGTCGCGAGGTTGAAGTCGGTGCCCGTCATGCCTAGGTCGGCTTCGAGGGTGCCCAGGCGGGCTTGGGAGAGGTTGCTGTGGTTGGGTTAACTTTGTCTGGCCCCTTTCGGGCTATGGGATGATCGGCTGTGATTGAGAGAGGGAGAGAAACCAAGGGCCGGGTGATGGGTGATGAGCTTACTTCCGATCCAGAAAGTTGAGCAGATACATGAGGATCAACACGGGCAACAAGTGTCCATCGACTTTCCGCAGCATCTTCTTCGTCATTAGGTGATGCCATTCCTCGCCCGCCGACGCGAACTGGCGAAACAGAGCCTCATCGCTGGACGCGTCTAGTGGCTTTCGATGCTCGACCGCCGTGGCATCGGCCTTTTCCTGTTCGATCGGGTCCATGATTCTGAGCACCCTTTTGGAGAATAGCTAGCCTCTCTGTAACCGTTCAATCGTAGTTATCCTACCGTAGCTATGATCTCCAGCAGTAGGAGCCACATGAGGAAGTAAAGTAATGCAAGTGAGATTTATCTATCAATCACAAATTGCGAGTCTAGATAAAAGATTCCATCATGTAAGCAACCTCCATCTTCGGCGGTTGGAACAAGTGGTCTTCGTCACCGCTCACCCACTTTAGCCACTGGGGTGCATGTAATAGCTTCGGGGTGAGTAGTAGCGAGAATGGCGGAGATGCGGGGGTTATGGAGACCTCAAGCTTGGGGTAAGATGGGGATACTGGAGATACTGGAGCACCAGCGGCAAGACTATTTGCTAGTACAGAACCCTTTTTCTTACCTGCCGTCGTTTTCAAATGTTCACTCCAGTGTTTTTGACGTCTTAAGAAGCTGGCTAAAGTCACCGCCATCAAGTCGTCGTGGGTCCGGCATTCTGTCCGGTGTCTGTTCAAGGATTTAAGGTATATTGTGGCTGCCGACTTGAATTGCCGGAGTGGGAACCCGAGTACGGTTTGTAGCAATTATAACCCACACCCAAGACCAATAAGAAGTGTTTTATCGTTTCAGTGCATTCTTGGATTGCTACCTTTAAATCACTGCCGCTTTTAGTGTGTATAAGCGAGCAGCTGGTGCATATGGAAATGATCAATACGTCCGTGGCATCAAGACGATGCATGAAACGATGTGTGAAAGTCTGATGCAGACAGGGTCACATAAATCTAAATCAGGGTTTATATAAAATCTACTGGTATATTGCAATGCTATTTAAACAAACGTGTACATATTAAGTAGCCATTGGGTATCATCTGCTTCGTAAAACGTCCCCTTCCCCTTTCTCTCACCGCCGCCCACTTATGGTCATCTCTCCCCCTTTCTCTCCTAAGCTCTGCACATACGCCCATTCGCCGCGACGTTCCAAGCATCGCTACCAACAGTCCGGATCGCATAGAAGCGGCCCTCGGGGTCCCACTTGCGCTTGATCTGGAGCAAGCGGTCGTAGTTGGGCCCGAAGAAGTCCTGCTGCCAGTTGGGCTGGTGGAAGTCGGCCTCGTTGGTGTAGGCACCAGACCCGGGCGTCACGGCCTCCATCTGCGGCACAAACTCCTCCGTGATGCGCTTCTGGGCCGCCACCATGTCCTCCCAGGGCGCCGTGTTGTTCCACGCCGTCGTCAGCTGCATGTGCACGCCCGTCCTGCGCCAGGCGGGGTTCACGGCGTTGGCCGTAGGGAACGGCGCCGTCGCGTTGAGGGCGTCGCCGACCGCGAGGACGCCGTGCAGCGTCAGGTTCTTGAGGACGGCCTGCAGCCCGTCGTTGTTGTTGACCAGGACGTCGCGCGGGATCATGCGGCTGCCGAAGTTGTACTCCTCGACGGCGACGTGGCCGTAGGGCAGGGGGCCCATGTAGGTCGCGTAGTGGTCGCGGTAGCTCAGGGTGGAGTAGCTGACCTTATGCGGGATCCCGAGCTCAGTGAGGGCCGCGATGAAGGGGGCCAGCACCGTGTCCCGGACGTAGTCGCCCGTCGAATTGTAGACGGTCACGGGGTTCACCATCAGCACGCTGCTGGCGACGTAGTAGACCACCATGGCGCCCTGGTCCGTCATGCCGGGGAGCAGCGCGTGGAAGCGCGACACGGCTTCGTAGAACTTGTCCTGCGTCGTAGCGGCGGCGCCCATCTGCAGCGTCGCGCCGCCGACGTTCACATCTGGGTGAGCGCGCACCGTCATCGAGGTCACAACGCCGAAGGTTCCTGGGCCGCCACCGCTGAGGGCGAAGTACAGGTCCTCGTTCTCGTGGCGCGATGCTGTGACGATCTCGCCTGCGGCAGTCACCACTTCGAACTCGAGCGTCTGGTCCGCGGCGAGGCCAAATGAGGTCGTCAGAGCCGAGTGGCCGCCGCCCTGAGTGTAACCACCCGCGATGCCGACGGTCGGGCACTCGCCGCCCACGACGACTAGGCCCTTAGCGTGAACGGCTTCGGTGGCTTCGTAGCCTAGAACTCCGGCACCGAGCTTGACGGCGGGGCCCTTATAGAATTCATCGGACCAGTCGGGGAACTCGATGGTCTTGAGGTGCTGGGTCCAGATGGCGAGGGAGCCGGCACCGGTGGAGCGACCCAGGAAACTGTTGATAAGACGTCAGGTTAGGCCAGGGTTTCTATTATATGGGGTCTGGTGCGGGCTAATAATAGAGGGACTACTTACTCATGGCCAGTGTTGCGGATCACGAGGCGGATGTTGTTGATTTTGGCGAACTTGAGGGCGGCCTGGATGTCCTCCTTGCTGGTGACATTGACAGCATATGCTGCATAGTTGCCCAACAGACAGGGCTGAGTTCTGGGAGTGAATGGGTCACAGCTTTGGTTGGCGAAGTAAGGGTGCATCACCGAGGACGACGAGGGCAAGCTATTGTTGGTATTAGTCGTTGATCATGCCAAGCCCAACATGGCATTACTCAGGCAGCTCGGATCGTCCGCGACTTACTGGGTTTGCGGCAGGGACCAGCTCTTCTGCAGAGCGGCGCAGGCCTCGGCATCATAGGTAGGGTCATGGCAGGGCGAGCCAATTGGGACAGTCGCCACCAGTCTGCCGCTGACAGTCGAGTTGAGGGTCGACCATGTGTTGGCAGAAGGCCAGCAGGTATCACCCGGCATGCAGTAGCAACCGGGGCCGGCGTCAGTACGACCTGGGATGAGGGGGGTGGCAGCAACGGCGGCCAGAGCAGCCGAGTGCCAAGTCGCTAACAATAGAGAATTGAGCCTCATGTTTACGACGTGTTGATTGGCGGTGCACTAGGAAAGAATGACAGGGAGAACACAGCAGCAAAGTATAATAGAGTATAAAAGAATGACTCGGGTGAGTTGTCTATAATAAGACTGCTGCTGGGTGGTGAAGAACAAAGAGAAAGCCCGTGTCCAAGGCCGGACCTTGCGCTTCATTTATTATGGTTTTCCCCAGGTCTTTCACATGGCCCTATCGTCTCCCGTGCCGAACCAACATTGAGCTGGATACCGCATGAATGGCTCGAGATTGATATCGTGGAACGAACAGGGTCGAGGCGACGATCACATCCTCTTCTGTGATAGCACCGCCATCCGGGGGATCCACCGAACCATGTATTCGGGACAGGAACAAGCAACGGCGCATATCGCGGATAGACTTCCTCAAGACAAACTAGAGACCGTTCAAAAAGCAACTCGTAAGCAATGACAAGTCATATTAGCGGTGATATTGCTGTCCTGTTCGTTGCGATAGGAATAACCAATCCACGAAGAACGTGGGGTTGACTTGGAGGAGATAGGGCCAACATCGGAGTCGGCATCCGACCTTACAGCAACAGCGAGGCACAGCGCATGAGCAAGGTCTCTCTAACCGGATTGCCTGCCCGGACCTAGGGTCAATCACGAAGCTGTGCCGCAATACTATTGGAGAGGTTAGGGTCTGTACAGGGTAGCGAAGCGAGCAGGCGAGGGAAGCGAGATCGATAAGGTCAGCTCGGCTAGACTAATGCACTTCATGAGATTGAAGGAGGGTTCTAATGAGGCAAAGCTTACTGTACAATCGGCCAAGAAGTCATGCAACGGCCCTTGCAGCTTGCTTGCATCGGTTGAAGAGTTGAAGTTGATCAAGCTCGCCGCACACCATCAAGCGGCAGATCAAGCATCCTTCGGCAAGGGCGCCGAAAGGGCTGTCTCCCGTCTGACGGTGCAATCCCAAGCTGCGCGACCCAGCAGATTGGGAAGCGTCGCCCGAGTCACATGTGGCCATTTTCTTCTAGCCTTTGCAATAGTTTGCAACGGCGTCGTATTGTTGCCCGCCGGGTAAATCCCTAGTTCACGACTACAGGAGGGCCAACCCAAATGGGCAAAATATCAACCTTACTGGGCAATGGAATGCAATGCATCAATGATGCAGGTGGAAGCGAGTTGTGTTCGGCTTTTGGCATGACTGCTTTGGGAAGTTGCACCTACCACGACCTACCTGCAGAAAGCACACATGCATGCATATATGCCTTCCCATCATGGAAACATGGCCCGATATCTCGAGCCTCATTGAGCCGTGCTTGCCTTCGCAGAGTTACTTCACGTTATCATGGATACCTTAAGTAAGTAAGTAAGTAAGTAAAGAGGAATGGGAGTCCTCAGGAACTGTCTCCGACGACCGCCGGCTTCCATGAGGGACTTTTTGCATAATATACTCGTATTAGTCGGGCTAATTTGATCAAGAAGCAGGGTAGCATTGGAAGGCAGCTGCTCGTGTGCGCAACAGAGTTTGGGCCTACTGCCTACTTGCCCACTCAATCTGCTAGAATTTAGAAACTGGATGGAGACATGCTGGGCACTTTTCCTGTCGGTTATTGGCTACTGCATTCTGCAACGCATTGACCCCCTGACCGAATTCAGAAAGAGGCCGTTCCAGAAATATTACTCGCACGAGCAGCACTGACAAACCGAAGGGGCTTCTCGTGCTTCTGGAACATCTAAGCCATCCATCGTGCGCAGCCGACTTGCCAAGGTGGAAGAGAGAAATAAGGTGACCAAAACCTGGAACGTCATCCATATCCCAATAGTCTGTGGTTTGTCTCCGTCGCCTCAGAAATTGCCGTACGATGCTGGCAAGTCTATTGATCTTGTTTTTCCTCGCTCGCGGGTCGCTTGCTAGGTCGTATGTCGCGTGGGGCATCGCATCCTTAGGCGTCCTTAGGCGTCCTTAGGCCAGTCGCGGCCAATTCGGAAGCTATCCCGGTCCATCTCAATCTGTCTGCTCCCCGTCCTGCTCCCCGTCCTGCTCCCCGGACGGACACTGACACCTGCGATTGCAACCCCCCGAAAAAGAGACTGTTCCACCTTGCTTGTTCAACAATTTGACGATACCACCCAACAGCAACATCAGACGCAATGCGAAGCAGAAGCAGCTATATACCTATTGCTGTATAACCCTATATGTCTTCATCGTTAGTCGAATAAGCCTCAACGCTATGGATGCATGGCCCACCGTGTTTCCCAGATGGGAGGGCGCATGTCTCAAGTCTCAACGGAGTGGACGATGTCACGATCAAAGATGGCTCAAAGATCCCACTGACCCTACTGACCCTGGTCCCGGACAAATGACATATAGGGCTTGCCCCTCCTTTCCTTCCAAGGAATCCAAGGAATCCAAGGAAGCCCTCGAAACTGAGCAGACCTTGACCTAGTCCAAATGCAATGCTCCCATCAATCCAGTCACTTTCAAACATGGCGTGCCAAGACATGCCAACGGTTACCTGTCAAAGTGCTGGCTGACAAACTTGACCGGAGCTTGATTTGCCCTTCGCTGTTTGTTCATCACCGAGGTGAGTCGGGTCAAGACTCAAACCAGCGTGAATTTTCTCTAGCCGGTCAACCAAAAACATTGAAACTCTCATGACTCGGCACTTGAACGCACTAAATGCTCCCGATGGTGGTGAAACTTTTTCGGTAGTTTCTTTCATCCTCGTTTTCATCTCAACTCTGCTGTTTTGACTTGGAATTGGCCAATGAATTGTGATCCCGACCCTACCCAACCACTTGGGCGACCGGAGTGTGGCCGACCATTGCAACCTTCGTTATTCCCCGTCAAGTCTTCGACGTTCGCTCTTTATGCACGCCATGAATGCGGCACTTCAGCTTGAGCCCTCACTCGCCAACTGTAGTTCGCACTCAGGGGCAAAACCTGCATCGGGCAGGGCACACACGAGGATCCACCACGTGTGAAATGTCCGCGACGATTCACACCGGGATCCAGCCAATCAGGGATTCAACCTCCTGTGATCCATCCCCTGTTTCCCTGCCCCCTGTAAGTGGCGTGCCAGGGGTCCAAACGACACACCAATACCTGACCTACCTATCGCGATCTAGCCACGCCGATGCTATTTACATGGATAGGTCTCCTCAAGGTGGATATTCAACGCCCTCCGGCCCTATCAACATGGAACCCAACCCTGATCAGCCTATAACCAGCCTGAACCCAGGCGCCACATGAATATTCAAGCCGGAGAACTGGTAGCATTCGTCTGATAATGTCGGCGTAATAATACGACGCAAAGATCAGATATCTCCTCTTCCTTTCCTCTTCAAGCCACCTTGCCCGAACGCAACATGTTCAGTCTAGATGATTGCCTAGGATAACATTGGAAAACCTCTACGCCGGCGTAGATCTGAAGTATATCTCGATCTTTCTCCGCTGTGGGACTCACTCCTGGAAGAGAAGAGTTTAAAGGTGTTTCCTTTTTCCAAAACTTCTAGTTCAAGCCGATCCTCGCTCGCTTCTAAATGGGATCTGCATCATGAAGTTATCATCTGTATTCTCCCTGTTCGCGGGCCTCGGGTGCGTCGCCGCTCAGGCACCGAATGCTGCCGCCTCATCAGCCGCTGCTGCTCAGCTCTTGGGCGCGCTGCCGCTATGTGCTGTAAGTCCGCATTCCCTCGACGCCTGTTGGAGCTGCACGCCGTCATTATATGATGGTCTTTATCACTAACACGCTACTTCATAGCGAAACTGCCTTGGCGCCGCTGTCAAGCAGTCAACATGCGCCCCTGGGGATCTGGTCTGTCTCTGCACCAACGCGCCGCTACAAGCCGGCGTCGAGGTCTGTGTGACCGCCAGCTGCACCATTAGAGAGGCGCTGTTTACCAAGAACCTAACGGCAACCACCTGCCACGCGCCGGTCCGCGATAAGAGCCAGCTATATGAAACGATTTCCATCACCTTCGGAGTGCTGTCCGGCTTCTTCGTGCTGGTGCGTCTCGGCTTCAAACTTTTCGTCCTCAAGACCGACATTGGCATGGACGACTGGGCCGTCCTGGCCACCGTCTTAGCCGGCATCCCCAGCTCCATCATCAACTCACACGGCGTCAAGCCGAACGGGCTTGGGAGGGACGTCTGGACGCTCCGCGACGACCAGATCACCAACTTCGGCATGTATTTCTACATCTTAGAGATCCTGTACTTCACCCAGATATCGCTGGTGAAGCTGTCGCTCTTGTTCTTCTATATGCGCATCTTCCCTGGACGGGGCATTCGCCGGCTACTCTGGGCAACCGTGGTGTTTAATTGCCTTTTCGGGTTGTCGTTCTCCCTCGTCGCGGTCTTCCAATGTTCGCCCATCCCCTTCTACTGGGAGAAATGGGACGGGCTCCATCAGGGCACCTGCTTCAACATCAACGCCATGGGATGGTCCAACGCCGCCATCTCGATTGCTCTCGATATCTGGATGCTGGCTATCCCGCTATGGCAGCTGAGGTCACTGAAGCTTCACTGGAAGAAGAAAATCGGCGTCGCTGCCATGTTCAGTGTCGGCACCTTGTAAGTTGCTACGCCCCATCTGCGAAAGGGCTATATATGGTGAAGAGGTACTAACAGATCATTCTGCACAGCGTTACCATCGTCAGTATCCTTCGTCTCCAGTCGCTCGTCCACTTCGCCGAATCCCGAAACCCTACATGGGATCAGTTCGATGTGGCCAACTGGTCAACGATTGAGATCAACACAGGTATGGACAGCCCCTATCGAAAATAACCTCTTCCTTTTTTGGCAATGACCGTGGACTGACTTGACTTTCACAATTTTACAGGCATCATCTGTGCTTGCATGCCATCCCTCCGACTCCTCCTCGTCAAACTCTTCCCCAAGGTGTTGGGCGGATCCACCAACTCGAGATCTCAATACTATATGAGCAACCCCGACGGCAACCGCAGCACCGCCAGGGGCGGGACCAAGAACGTGCACCAGTCGCAGCAGAGCCGAGACGGCGGCATCCTGTACTCCAAGTCGTACACCGTCGAGTACCAAAAAGACCACGACGAGGCCAGCCTGGTCCGGATGGAGGATCTAGGCTCGAAAAGGGTCATCAGCTCGAAGTCGTCGCGATTTAGCAACGGGTCATTCTAACTTGGACCCGGCATTTCTTTTGTTATACCATTCTATACCCCGAAACTACCACCGATGTAAATACTATAAAAAAGCATAGACGATGTGGATTCACTACGTCTATATATTCTGAAGCATCAATACCTACCCATCCATGTGAAGTGAGGCCTGGCTTCCTGAAACTTGGTTTCGGCCTTCCATCATCGTCATCCAATCTTGCGAAAATTTGGGATGAGTTCACTGGCGGCTCGTTATTGCCGGAAATGAGTGTTTTGCGGATTTCTTAGGTGTTGGTGTCCACTTATGCCGTTGGCCATCATTCACTCACTGCATAAGGATATATCTACGACATCCCTAACTCGAGATGAGGCTTCTCGCACAACCTCGACTGGCGGAATTGTGCCCACGATGCCGGACTGTCTGTCAAACAGTCTTTGTTTGCCTAATGTCGGTCTCTCACCAAGGGTGTCTCCGGCGGCCCCTTTGTCAATCCGGGTAGAAACATTCTACGCTTTGTTCTCTGGTATTCCCACCAGCCGAACAAAGGATGAAGGGGATTGCCTCCATGTTTCGCTCAGGGATGTGGTTCATGTAGATTGTATACACCTGGAAACAACCCTTCTACCCATGTGGCTGGCAAGGTTTTTGCTTCTTTTTTTCTCTACATACCCCCCTCCACCCCCCTCCCCCCACTGGATCGCCGCCCATCCATGCGCATGTAGGGTCATGACTCGAGGGCATCATCCATGCGAGCAAGGGTTGCTTGCTGTTTTATGGTTAACTCGCCAAGAGAGAAAACGAGCCTTGATTGGGAATCACTTAATATTATCAACTGCCGTAACGTAGCATACGTATGCATGCAAGTGTCAACATCCCGGCCCAAAGCCCCCTTCGGCACTTACATACATAGAAGAATAAAACCCACTACCAGCGCCACCACGCCACTATCACGATGGATCGGCAACTACAGCGAGGGCGGGAGCAACAAGCCGAGCCAAACCCCCCGGTAGCAGCAGGGGGCGAGAAACGTGCCAGATCCCTGACCCGACGCCCACGCATCGGCGTCGGCGTCGGTGCCGGCGGCTCTAGTAAGCGAAGCACTACCCCCACACCTCAGCGGCTTTCGTTCTCGAGACCTAGCGCCGCTGCTACTGCGGCCATACCCTCCTCATCCTCTTCTTCTTCGTCGTCTCCGCCACATAATAGCGGCGGCGGCACTTCCGCGGGCAGTACCGCCGCCAAATTCTCCTACGGGAAACCCCTGACCGATCTGCCGAGCGCTCCACCCAACGCTCCACTTCCACGACCCCCGGCCGACAAGAAGAAGTCCTCCACCATCGCGAGCAGCAGTAGTAGCAATAGCAGGAGTAATAGTAGTAATAGTAGTAATAATGGTGGCAATACGACTATCAGCAAGAACTGGCTAGCCGACACCGAGACCCAACTCCGACAAGACCTCGAGACGACTAAGAAGGAACTCGAGCTCATCCGGACGATCCTGTGGGAGATCGAGATGGACGATAGTTCTTCTTCACCCCCTGCCCCATCTTCTCCCTCCTCTAGTTCCGGGGTCGGATCGCCGCCTCCCCCGGTGACATCATCACCACCAGCCCCCACAGCAGAAGGAAAGGCGGCGGCGGCGGCGGCGGTGGGGACCCAGCAGCAGCAAAAGTCGCAGCGCAAAATGCTCATGGCCGCGTGTCGCGAGTACGCCGAGTCGCGCCGCCAGCTCCTGCGCGAGCGGCTGCGGCAGGTGCAGTTCTGGGCGGGCAGCCGCGCCATGGGGAGGCGGGTGCCGTCGACGGCGCCGCTGGACTGGGGGCTGGCGGACGCGGAGTGGACGAAGTGGTTGGGGGATCAGGCGGCGGCGGCGATGCAACAACGGCAACAACAATCACAGCAACAGAAGAAGGAGGATTCGTGGATGATGATTGAGGGAGAGGCCGGGGCGGCTTGGGGGCCGTTGCCGCATATCATTGCGGGGTTTACGTTTTCTTTGGAGGGGGGATAGGGAGGGAGGGGGAGAGGTTGGGAATAGGAGGGAGGTACAGGTGAAAGGGGAAGGGGGGGGGGGGGGGGGGAACTTGTGTGTCCCTGTTCTTTGCTGGGGTACCTTGCATGATAGGAGACACAGCTCCTGGCGTTTTCCTTTGGTGGCCCTTGTACAGAGCTCATATGTATGTAGTGAATAGAGTTATGTCAATATGTATCGTTCATGGTGGACTGCATATCCGTCTTTTTGTTCACATTTCCCAAATTCCAAATTGATAACTTGTAAAAGCCCTTCGCCAGGTAGGACCGCGAGGTTTAAGAACGGAATCGAGCAAACAAAAGTCGAGTGTCCAATCAGAAGGGTGTGCCCGCCGAGGTGCGTGAGATCGCGTCCGTTACGTTGGTCGTCGGGGCTGCTTAGCGCCAACCTTCGCCTGTTAGATACTCTGGCTGGGTGCGCATTTAGAACACAGTTGCTCTTAGCTGTCGCTACTGGTATTAGAAATCGGAGCTGGTCAGCACTGGTCAAACTTGCCGGCTTCTAGTTTACCGTCTTCGACTTTCTTTACTGATAGGTCCATTAAAGACCAACAACCAAATGGCAATGGATGTTACTCAAAGCGAGCTTGGCAAAAAGTGGTATCATTTCATTACTACACCAACAGAATAGCCAACCTCCTCCTTTCAAAGAACAGAGATTGTGCCATATCTAAACCCCACAGCAACAACAAAAACCGTAGATGATGAGGATTTGATATATGCGATGATTCGAACGAAATCGTCCACACAAATCCACCCACCCACCCACCTCCCTCGTCTTTCCCATCTATCTAGAAGAAGATTTTCAGAATGCGCTTCCACATGGGCCACTTGGCCTGCTCGGCGCGGAACGCGTTGATCTCGTCCCAGTCGAGCACGCGGCGGCCCGAGTCGACGTCGATCTGGCTCATGGTCAGCCAGCCCGTGCGCTTCCACAGGAAGCCGCCGGCCCAGAAGACGAGGAGCACGGGCAGGGCGAGGTAGGCCTTGAAGAAGCCGGCGGCGTCGTTGTAGCCGCCGCCCACGGGGCAGATGGCCGTGTAGAACTGCACGACGAGGACGACGACGATCAGGAACAGGCCGAGCCAGGACCCGTACACGCCGCCGATGGCCTTGAACGGGATCTCGTCCAGCGTGTGGCCGTGGTGCTTCCACGCTTGTCGGAACCGGATGTGGGCGTAGCAGATGGAGCCCCAGGTGAAGAGCGCGGCGAGGCCCGACAGGGCCTGCAGCCAGTCGAAGACCTCCTGGCCCTTCTCGGCCTCGCTGATGTACGCCAGCAGACCAAAGATGATGATGACAGCGACCGACGGCAGCGGGCGGCCCGACTTGTCGATGTAGCTGAAAATCTTGGGCGCATATCCCTGCTGCGCCATGGCGGTGAGGGTGCGGCTGCCTCCGTACACGGCCGACACGCCGATGGACAGGACCGAGACCAGGATGATGACGTTCATGAAGGAGTCGAAGCCGTCGAGCCCCGCGTTCTTGCCGACGATGACGAAGGGCGAGGCGGTGATGTCGGCGTACGAGTTGGCGGCGCCGAGGAGTCGCTTGTCTTGGCTGTCGACCAGCAGACCGACGAACAAGAGGCCCAGGACGTAGAAGCTGAAGAAGGCGTATTAGTGCAAGTCGTCCTGGTTGGTGTACGTGAAGTGTTTTTGGTGATCAACTTACATGGTGACTCGCCAGAACACCTGCTTGATAGCACTGGGAAGCGAAGCGACGGGGTTGTGGGCTTCCGCAGCGGCCAAGCCAACGAGTTCCGTGCCACTGAAAGCGAAAGCCGCCGTGACGAAGACGGTGCCCCAGCCGCGGAAGCCATTGTTGAACGCGCCCGGGTCGTACCAGAGGCGAGCGCCCCAGTACTCATGGTAGATGCCGCGCTCCGGCCCGCCGCCGAGCACCATGATGAAGGCGATCAAGATAAAGATGACAGTAGCGATGAGTTTTAAGGAGGAGGCCCAGAACTCTTCTTCGGCGTACCCCAGGGTGCCGAAGATGTTGACGACGAGGATGGCGACGAAGAAGATGGTGATCCAGGCGCCCACGTTGACCTCCTGGTTCCAGTAGCTCACGGTAAACCCGCAGACGGTCAGCTCGAGCGGCAGCACGACGGCCCACTGCATGACGTAGTTCCAGCCGATGGCGAAGCCCCACGACGGGTCGATGAAGCGCGTGGCATACGTGTAGAAGCCGCCCGAGACGGGGTACATGCAGGCGAGCTCGCCGAGGGCGTAGACGACGTTGAACATCATGATGCTATTGTACGCAGGAGTTAGCAAGTCATTCATTCACTCAGGCGCAATACGCATTCCCATGTTTGCTCAACAGCCAGCATCGTCGCGCTCTTGCGACAGACAAGCTGAATGAGAGGAAGAGCAGAGAAGAAGATGATAACATGGAAAGCGCGGGTGTGTGTATCCGCAGCTGGGGGGATCGATCGCCTTACCCGATAATCAGAAAGTCGATCAAGAGCGACCCGGGCCCGCCCTTGTGCAGGGCGCCGCCCGAGCCGACGAAGAAGCCGGCGCCGATGGAGCCGCCGATGGCAATCATCTGCAGGTGGCGGGGTTGCATGGAGCGGTCGAGCTCGACGATGCCCGCGCCATAGTCGCGCTTCTTGAAGGACTCGAAATTCAGGCCGTTGCGGGTGTAGAAGTTGTCGGCGCGCACGGCGCCCTCCTGGTGGGACGGGCGCCGCCCATCGGCGTTGACCCGGGCGGCCGAGTAGTCGGGGAGGCCGACATCCTTCTCCGCCGAGGGAGGGGTGTCGAGCTTGTGCTCGTCGGTTACCGCCATGGTGGATGGCTGGCAAGGCAATGAGCTAAGTGCCTAGGGAAGCGCGGTGTGTGTAGGTATGTTGAAGCGATTAATTGGTGAGATTTGCTGAGGCGGCGGCGGCGAGGATGTTGAGATTGGTCGTGTCTTTCTTTCCGGATGAGGCCTTCCCTGTAAGTACGTTCGGGCGAAGTAAGTTGCTGCCCTTCTTAAGCAACCCCAAGCAAGCTACACTTTATTAGAAGTCTGATTGACTGCTTATGCTCCGTCACGAAACAATAGCAGCAGGGTCCTGGTGTATTCAAGAGGAGGGACCTCACAGAGCACTTGGAAAGAAGGGGTAAGACATGACAAGAACGAACAGACGGGGGGGAGGGAGGTCCTGCATTTATTAATTGCTATGTTCACTACTGCTACTGCTGCACCTGCTGAGGACAGGAGCTGCGGTGATCCAGTCCAATGTAAGTGAGCAGGAGGATTCATAGCTAAGGGCCCGGCCTTGACCAATCTGGGCTGGGGGGGAGTATGCGGGGGAGGGGGAGACCAGACACCAGAAGGCAATGTTCAAGACCAGGGTTATGCTAGCCATGGCCCCCCATGTCAGACACGCGCACCCTCTTGCAGCTGTGTACGTCAAGTACATGTACTTTTCCTCATGTCAACCCTGTGAATGGAATTCCAAATGGTACCTACCTACCTAGATTCAATGAGGAGTAGGATACACGGGCGTGTAAGAAGAGGAAGAGATGATCACTCTCACTCTAACAGTAGCTGCGTATCCTACGCCGTCGGGTCCTTGGTCTCAAGGCTGTAGCCAGACACATTGGCTTCTATGATGCAATACCACTTTGAACATATGCGTTATTTATCAATGTCCATTGTGAGGATCACAGGATTGAAGGACCCTTTCTGAGCGACAGTCGCAGTCGGGGGGTTCACGGACCCAAATCTTCTGGTCTCGATATCTTAATTTCGAGCCGTACAGGGGGTTAATTCAGACGATGGAACAAGAGAGAGATAAGGCTTCTCCGAGCATGTGGTTGGCCAATGGCCGCTAAACTTCAAAGTATGGTCGCTATCTCAATATCAGCCGGCTACCATTGCTTACGACGTAGTAGGCGTTCGTTCCTTTTTCCTCCAGGACTGTCAAGGTTAGGAATTCGAGTGTCGGGCCGATATGCTAGGTAACCTTTACCTGTGAGCCAAAAATTGATTTTGAAGATCACTGAGTAGCTCGGTCAACTAGCCACAGAGCTACGGATCCCATTGACTTGATTGACGGATGATGGCGGTATTACATACCACTACACGAGAGAAAAGAGCTTGCTTCTGATGCAGGCAAGCTGGTACTTTATTCCTCCTTGAGCACGGTTGGTGTCCATGCCATGACAAGCAATCAGACCTATCATTGTGGATGGGACAAGGGTTGGCTGTTGAACGGGAGAGCTTGCCGTCAATTGCTAGCCTTAGCCTGTAAAATGGATCGAAACTGATAGCGGCCGGGTAAGTCTTAGTGTGGAATATGGAGTGCGTTCATTGCTTCTCTCCAACAAGCTTCCTGGGGATGGACTGGGCTCGGCCTTGGCACATCCCAGCTTTCTCTGCTGACAGGCTGGGTGTTTCTGCTGGGCATTCATTCTTTCTTGAACGGTGCCCCCCCAGGTGGTGACACCGCTGAATGAATGCACTCAAGACAGCCTGGATTATATGACATCAATCAACTGCCACTATTCCATCCCGTCAGATTTCCAAGTACCAATACTTCTTTCTCTCCAATACGCGCGAAACGGAGACCCACCCGTCCTTCCCACATGCATCATGATAGATGAGAAATGGAACAAGGAGGGGGAATGCCCTTTGTGTTTGATTCGATGGCCTCCCCCAATCTTCCGGGATGCCCGCCCTCGTTTATTTGCAGCTTCCAATTGTGGAATAGACGCAGGGAGTCGAGCACGCGACGGACAATAGCAATGTTTCCAAAGAGCCCATCGCTGTCGCTGTTCTAGTTTTGGTCGGTCCCAGCGCCATGGGAGCCGGCCTGCTAACTTCCCATCGACCGTCTTGCTTGGCTGTCGGCTTGGCTTCGCTTGTTTGGACATCTTGACTTGGCACTCGCTATCTACGGCTTGGGAATACGCCGTGTATATACGCAACAGCTACAACAAACTGCTGTCCACTTCGGTGCTGAATCACACCGAAAAGGCCTATCTATGGAGTCGCGTCTCTATCTTTCTATCATAGTAAGCATGGCCCATATCAGGTGATAGGTAAGATATGAGAGAGCGTGGGGAGGGGTGGTGGTGGCAAGTCCTGCTACAAAAAGTCTCGGATCGGGACTGCATAGGTATTGTGGGCACATTCGACTCGACCCGGGCACCTGCCTAGCTGCTTGCATCTCGCATAGAAGCCTGAATTCCACCTGGCTTTTCAGCTGCTTATCAGTTCCGCAGAGGATATCGTAAGTTCACGACCTTTCGGCTCCTTGATCAAATGGAAATGGCATGTCTATCGGCCGATTCGGCGGGATGGAGCAAGCAGCAAGACGAAAAGAAGCAAGCAAGCAAGTAAGCCTAGCTTGGCAGACAGGCAGAATTGGCAGGTGAAGCTTGTATTACGCTGGCTTGGGCTTGGCTCCTTGGCTGCGGGAATGTCTTAGGGCCCGGCCTGCCGTAAGTGGATGTCCAAGGCCGGCAGTCAGAAGAGATTGGATCCATCACGATCAATCATTGTCTTCCGCGTGTATGCGCTGCACAAGCACAGCAGGGGATCATCAGTCTGCCTGCTTTCGTTGTAAGAGAATATTCCAACACAGCGCCGCAACACCGCACAACAGGAACAGCCCACACCCGCCTTTTTGCAGTACTAGAAGGGGTGTTATGGAATAACTTCGTCTTTCTGCAGCGGAACGCCGCTAGAAGCCATGGAAGAATGCAACACTCATTTCTGCCTGCTGAATTGATTCGTTCCCCCAAAGTATGAGGCGTCTCGTGTGCTACGACTGTACAACACTCCGTCGTCGTCTCCCATCCATTGATTCTCTTTCCATTAAGTAATTTCCCCCCATTTACCCAGATGCATGGGCCCGGTCGACTCCATCTTTTCCCCAGGCGAAACGAAACGGATCCAACTTTGAACAACCCCGCCTACCCGCTGCTGAGCTTGATGCCCCCTTACCCTCCCCCTAAGCAGTAGCCTACGAGTTAGTCCCCCAATCTAGCGGGATTTCCCCAGAAAGCAAAACTCTCAAGGCGCGGGCGTCTTCAAAGACCCTTCTACCATTACTTCACTCGGCCGCAATTGCATACTGCATATCTACAAACATCCAATAGCAATGCAGCTACGGCTTTACCGAACGATCTTCGCGGCAGGTGACCGTTTAGCTTCGGCCTTATTCCCAACTGCCTCAAAACGGATATGTGATCCGAACAAAGTTAATTCTCAGCTGAGGCTGCAGCAGCAGCAGTCTTGTGTAATGGTACTGCGTGGCGCTTTTTCGTTTCTGCCTCAGCAGCTCTCCCTCTAAGAGAAGGATTCTGGTGTCACCATACTGTAGGTAGTGGGTTTTTCTGCTTATGCCCCCCGAACCAATATGCCTGTCTATCTGCCTACCTCCTTGCCTAGTCTGGCAGGCTTTCCGTATTCTCCTCTATTGGCTGGCGATACGGTGCACATGCGACCAATGGAATACCCGGGCCCGGGGTTCTGGTGTTTGTCCCATCTTCCCAGGTGACGCGGCGCTTGTTTACCTAAGATGCGACTGTCGCACATCCCACGTCTGGGTCCCGAGCATCCCGTTTGGTACATATGATCCAGGCCCTTGTCGTCGAGTCTTCCGGTAGGGTCTAGGTAGGTGAGGACTGCCGCGCAAGACAGTAAGCGTGTATGGGGAGCGGCTTTCATGCCACGAATCGGCCATATGGTAGCACGTTACCAGCGCTACGAGGCTTGATGCTTGATGAGCCGGCAGACGGCCAGAAAACATCTTTAGACGTAAGAAGTACACGCAAGCGCAAACCTGTCACTACGAAAGTTGATGGATGAAAGGTTAGCTTTATGAGCTCTACAAGTTAAAAAGGAGAAAGAAGAAAAAAAGGAGTCAGGCCCATTTGGACTATGCTAAGATGGTTAGATACAAGGACTGTAGGGATACAAGAACAGCGAACACTATAGAGATTCCAAGAATAATAATTGCGATCCTGCGGACAGGATCGATCGTCCTAACCCCATCGTTTTTCCTCCACTGCGCGATACCAACCGCCTTGTTGTGAAAGCGCCTTTTGAGATCGTCGAAGATGGGTCCAGCGGGACCGATGTACACAGTTCCGGTATTGGGGCAACCTCGGACGATATGACCGTACAGTCCACCCGTCTCTTCGTCCAACACCGCAGACCCGCTGTCTCCCTCTACTACCGTGCCCTGTAACTGAACAATATATAGTTTCTGGATGAAATGACTATTCGCAGCGCGTAGATAGGCCGGCCCTGGAAGCAGAGTCCCATGAAGAGCGCCGCTCGATCCTGTCACTGCTACAACTTTCCACGGCCGTGGTGGAATATCCATCACGGTTTTGGTGTATAGTTCGGATGCGGAGGAACGGTCTTTCACTCGAGCCATGTTGGCATCTACCGGCCGTACTCTCAATGGCAATAGCACATAATCTAGTCGGGGGCTCGATTTATCGCCGCGGAGGATTCGCTCTTCCTCGGAGGACCTCGCAACATAGGCCCATTCATGGGGCCCATGGCCCGGATACCGTTTCCCTCTAGAGGGAGAAGACGCTTGAGAGGATCTCGCTTCAATGCGTTCAAATGCGTGCTTGACCGTCATCTGGTAGAAGTCCTCTCCAATCTGCACAACGACACCGCCAGTGCTGTATAGAGGTTTAGACCTTCCATCAAGGGTATTGAGGGTGCCAATTCGTAAACCCAGAGGGGCATTTTTGGGGCCCTTTTTCGTCGGCTCACGCGGTCCATACAGGAGTCGGGCAGGTTCAGGTTGCTCTAGGAGCAAAGCTCTCGCCTCAAGGCGGAATTCCAAGTGTTGGTCGAAGATTCCGCTCTTCCGAATCAACCCCTCGACTTCTTGTCTTACTCCAGAATCAGTACAGCAAACCATGACCGTAGGCCTCGACGTCTCGGGCTGCCTGCCAATCATGTACAGCTGGTAGTAAATATCAGCGTAGGCCAGCTCGACATTCCGCACCGCAGCCCCGATTTCGGGCTCGATGTACTTCTCAAATTTCCCCAAGGCAGCGCCGTATGCATACCAGGCCTTCTTGGAATGCTTCAGCCCCGTTGTGACCACCTGGCTCCCGCAAGAGGCCGCGGGTGGGCCGATGCTTGACCGAGAGTCCGTGGACGAAGAGATGGCATGTTTTATGACACTGAGCAGTTGTTCGTAGTAGTGGGAGACCATTGTGTTCTAAGTAGAGCGCTGCCATGGGATGAGTGTGCTAGATGAGAGCGAATGTGTTGGATGATAGCAAGAGGCAGGGAAACATATCAAGCTTCGGGTTCGTGGGACAAACAGTATGACGCAAGGTCTAGGCGGTTCAAGGCTGCGTCTAGAAATGGAAAAATGAAGTGATGTGGTAAGCTGTTACTTCCACCAAAGGCCTCTTGGCAAGAGGGCCGCATGGCGCCCGTGATTTGTCGGCTTGCGATTGGTGGTGGCGCAGTGCCAGAAAGACCTGCATGCTATCGGGAAAGTGCTGCCCTCAATCAGTGAAATACTGAAAAGAAAACAAGGCAAGGAAGCAGTCAGATACCAACATTGCAGTTTTCACTTGTCTTTGTTTCAAGGTCGAAGAGCACGACTATATTACCGTCTTTTCTCTCCCTGTGTATCGGCCATCGCTCTGGAGTGTTCTAATCCTAACGCTCTCAAGGCCATTCCAGTGAATACCACCATCGGTTACTAGAGACTATCATACCAAGTTACTTCATCACCAGCCGGTCAATTGGCATCCGGCACGAACAAGCGATCCCATCACTAAGCAATAAGCTAAAAGGGGTTTATTGAAACACATATGGATAAAGACGCTTTGATACTCAAAGATCAAGTGTGGCAGCCATTGGGGAAGGACCTCTTTAATGGCGATCCAATCTCCGAGTTGGACCATGCTGCCTTTACCGATTACTATACGAAGCAATGGCATATAATGGCTCGCCACGGGAGCGGTAGCCGCTATCCGGTATCGATGCGCTGCCGCGACATCCCCAAGCTGATACGGCAGATCCAATGTAACAAGACTCGGGCCGAGATTGTCGCCGAGCTAAAGACGGACCAATGTGTCAATACGTTGCTACAGACGGAGCAAGATTATGAGAACCTGCTCAACCTGGCGCTGCGGCTGGCATCGATGATGAAATTCGGCGCCGTGAGACGCCAGATCATGCCGCGTCGATTCCTGGAATGGGAGCAAGGATCCTTCCCAGACTTCCTGGCCAAGCACTTTGGCAAGCCGCCAGTGCTGAGCCACGATCGTGTTCGTCTGCCCAAGGCATTCCATGCTTGGAACATCGAGAAGATAGGGGGGATCCGCATCTGTTTCACCGACAACTTGGCCGATCACCTCCTGCTGGTCGAAGATGACTCGAAGCTTCTCATCTTCCACCACGTCTCCTTCTTAGAGTACAATCATAAGTGAGTCGATCGTTCGCTACTAGCCATCCCGTTACGTACAACAGATAGGGGCGTTTGACATGCGAAATTAAATGACGAATGAACGCAGTGCCCTTTTCCCAGATGGTCTGGTCGACGAAATCCTGCGTACACTGGCACTTCTCCTGCCCGAAGCCCAGTTCGGGCGCCGGAGCCGCGGCGCGGGCCGGAAGTGGCTCCGGCAGACGCGATTGCGGGAGGCCGACGGCCGCGTGCTGGACATGCGACTGGCGCACTGCGGCAACTTGCAGATGGAGGAGCGGCAGATCGAGCACTTCACGTATTGGCGGGACCGGCTCGTGATCCTGAAGCAGGCCTACGACGATGCGACGCCGCGGACCATCGCCCAGTGGTGGCACGACCGGCGTAACGGGGTACAGTGGTACACGTTTTGGGTAGCCATCTTGGTCTTGGTCTTGACTGCCTTCCTGGGCCTGGTGCAATGCGTGGAGAGTGCGCTTCAAGTGTATAAGGCTTACGTGCCATCCTAGCATAGGGATCAAATATTCCAGATTTGAACTTTTCTCCAGGAGATCGCTGACAATGTCAATTATGTCAATTATCCTCTGGTTCTATTCCTAAAAAGCGGTATTCAATGTCAATACACTGCTATTCTAACCGACGAACGTAGCCGATATAAATCAGACCTAATTAAGAATCCCTTGAAAATACGTATTCCGCCTCACGATGCCTTCGGTCTTGAGTAAGACAAAGAGATAAGTGAAAGATGCCGACAAAGGTGGTGTGGATAAAACAAAGGGGTTATTGGGGAGAACGGCCAGGGGTGCTAGAATGCAACATCTGCAAGCTCATGCAACAGACCCAGTCAGCCTACGAGCTCGAGATGACGCATGGGCAATGTTTACCGCCATCGCCATCATTGTAGCAGCCCAGATTGGAGGCGATCGGGAATTATGGTGGCTCACCTCGCCAAATGTTACAGATGACCTCACACCACTCCCTCACATTGGGAAGAAGATGGGACTTCCGATTCCGAGAATCCCGGGACACGCACGTACCTATGCCCCATGCCTTGCACTGAGAAGCAACAGCTCTCTCCAATGTGTAATTGTCTCTCTCGGTTGGATCACCTGCAAGCTAGTCGGGACCGGGCTTCCAATAGCTTATGTTATATCCAGAAAAAGATGGGACGATTCAAGCGAGAACACCTTTATATCCAAGGGAGACCCGGAAAACTGCGACTGTTACCTAGTAACGCCAAAACTACACTTCGCACGACATCTCACGAACGGCACGCACGGCGGTGACGGCGTGGTGGGAGATCCTATGCACTCGGCCGCGCTCTTTCGACCGAGGCCACCCAAGTCGTCGCCCCGGCCGCTACAGGGTAACTACGCCTTTTCTCTGGCTGGCCGGCCCAGACAACCTTTTCGGCCCGGCAGATACAGTAAGAGCTATTCCGTAACACCCTAGGCCCAAGACAACTCTTCTCTAGGGGCCAGGTGAGGGGCGATAGGACGAACTGGGCAAATACACGGCAGCGGAATACGGCGTCACAGGCAGAGGCGGCGCGGACCAGTGCGTCGAAAACGTTGCGGATCGGCAAAAGGGTACATCAAAAAGAAACAAGAACCCTCTGATCAGTGGGTGATGTGACTCAGATCCGGGGAGCAAATCCGGCAACGGAGGAACATGCTGGGGCTCCTTCCGATTACTTCCTCGTCTGCCGCCCGATCGGGCTCCCTACCGCCTTTTCCATTTGCACTCGACTCTCGAGCGCAACAACGAATCCATTATTAACGTTGAGCTACCAAAGCTCTGAAGTGATCTGCTGGTTAATTATATTAAAAAATAATTAAAAAAAAACATTGTCATTCGTAAGAAAGCCTGGAACCTGGCCATCAACATTGACTTACCTGGTATGAGACCGGGTAGAAAGCTATCCTCGTCGCTTGCCTCGGTCATGGTTGGTTTGGGCTGCCCGTCTCCAGATCCCACCGTTCATTCGGCAGCTAGCGGGATACAGAAACGTTAGATCTTCAACCCACCCTGCCACTACCTACGGCGATCTTTCTATGCGTCTGCCACAACCACTAAAAAGGCAGACAGAAGATACTAATCTCATCCACGGTGTCTGCCAGGGTGCAGTCGCGCGCTTTGTATTGCGAATGTGCCCTTTGTTAGAGTTCACAATATCGAATATTCGATGCTTAGTTGCCAACCAATCTAAGTACCTAGGCTGTGTACTTAACCAAGCTTCGCCTCTAAATTAATCTAAATTTTAGCAGATGTAAGGTAGCCGTTGTCAAAAGACTAAAAATACTGCAGACTGTGGGGTTCGAACCCACGCCTCTTTCGAGAGCGGTGAAAATGTAGCCTTTCGGCACTTAAAACCGCCGCCTTGGACCACTCGGCCAAATCTGCTGCGTTCTCCTGCTTTTGCTGTGCCGAAAACCCCAAAAATGAGGTCTATACGGCCGACAGGGGACGAGAAAAATGAAAAATAAGGTTTGACCCCCGGCGGGCGGGAAGAAATTGCTACCCTGAAGTGAGCACATTTTTTCCCGGTCTGTCATTCTTCGTCGTGTGCAAGTGCAAGACGTGTATGTAGCTAGCTCTATGAGTTCCATCTATCCTCCAGTTCCCAGTCCCTGAATAAACCGCTCGAGCGCCCCATTGACTTCCTCCCTCTTCTCGAGGTGCACCCAATGCCCCGACCGTACCGTCACCACCCCTTCCTCCCCCAGCCCCGGCGCCCACGCCCGCAGCATCCCAATCTGCATCTCCCGCGCCGCCACCGGCTCCTCCGGCACAATGAGCAGCGACGGCAGCGTGATCTTCGCGTCTTTCAGATGATCATCACCCTCGTCGCGGACCGATAGGTTCCGGTCCAGCATCTTGTAGTACTGCGAAGCCCCCAAGTATCCCCCATCTCGCCCAAACGTCTCCAAGTGTCGCCGCCGCAGCTCCGGCGGAAACCAGTCCCCGACCTTCTGCCGGCGACCTTCTTCGATGAATGTCTTGAAGCCCTGGAGCGGATGGAAATGCACGTCCCACGTCTTGGGGTCGTCAGTAAATAGGATGTCCATGACGGACTCCGCATGCCTCTCCATCATTTCCCGAGACCCCGCGTCGCGCGCGACGTAGGAAATGTACCCCAGCATCTCCGTCCCCGTCGCCTTCCTCGTCATCTCGTTGATCGCATCCAAGTCGAACGGGGTCCCCGGGCCCGCCGGTCCGATGCCGAGGAACGCAGCGCCCTGCAGGCGGTCCGGGTAGTACAGCGCGAAACGCGACAGGACGTTGGCGCCCCAGTCGTGGCCCACGCCCACGACCTGCTTTCCGGTTCCGAGTGCATGGTCGAGCAGCTCGGCGAGGTCCTCGCTCAGCGGCTTGAGGCGGTACTCGCCCGCCTCCGCGGGGCAGCTGCTACCGCCGTACCCGAGCATGTCGGGAACGACCAGGCCGTAGCCCTGGGCCTGGAAGTGGCGGATCTGGTAGATCCAGTCATCGATGTGCGAGGGCCAGCCGTGCAGGAGGAGCAGCGTTGGTTTGTTGTTATTGCCATCTCCTGCTGCTGCGCTGGCCGCGGCGATGTGCACGTAGGAGTACTTGTACCCCCTGGACACGGTGAACTCTTGCCGAGGTAGGTTGAAATCCATGTTTGTTGAAATGCTGACTGTGATCCTGCTTGTCGAGTGTACGGACTCGAGAGGTTTGTGTCTTACAATTGATGCGATATCAGAAGCATGTGACTTTATCTAAGTAGTTCAAAGGTGACTTATATCAGATGAATTGGTACGTCGGCCAAATAATTAGCCTTAATGAAAGTCTCCGAGAACTCGCCGCAGGCTGGAAGCTTGTGCCAGTCTCTAGATGGTCGCCATTGAATGACACATCTTACTTACTGGCTGACTCGAACAGACGCCGGATCAAGGTATCACAAGATATATCAATACGTCCAAGAACATACCCGTCCACTAGAATAAAGAAACAAAATATCAACATGCTATTAAGAGAGAACGCAGGAGTTGAACTTTCATATATGTATTCACACAGAAATCGCTGTCTGTCGAGGCCTTGTTTGCCCAAGGCCGAGTAACACAGCCTCTATAGACCTTCTCTCTCTCTCTCCTTCTCCCCACGGTCAATGGAGAAGAATAATTGCAAAATGGGGTATGCATCAGACGCCGTAGAAAATGCACTCAACAAAGCCAGATACTCGCTTTTCTCTCTCTCATGTCCCTTGCCATCCAATCCTTGGCGTCTCCCATCCATCCATCCATCCCCCAGTTTCCTGTCATCATAATATTATAAAAGTGAATACAGACAAGAATATAGCAACACAGACAAGCTGGACTGAATGCAGAGGAGCATGAAAAGCTCACGACGCAATCCTGCTTGGTCTTGGCTCAACTCTACCAGCAACTTTGCTCGAGGAGTCGGATCGAAGCGGAACCTCATTAACGCGGCGAGCCCACAGCTGGTCGCTACCCTAAGGTCGATTGAAGCCTTGCCTCGCCTGTGTATCGTGTGTTAGCATTCATGAAATAAATATTGTAGTCGAGGAGGAGAATCTTACCTTCATCTGCTCGATTCTGGCCTTGAGCTGACTTGTGACTTCGGCCGCGCGCTTCCAACTCTCGACTCCGTTCCCACCTGGACCGCCAGCCGCGTTCGGGTTCGCCGCCGCCTGTTGCTGCGGCGGTGGTGGCTGATAACCGTTCCCGGTGTGCTCGTCGATGGGCGTGCTCCGGAAACCTCGCGCAGGACTTCCGCGGCCGCTGGAGCCGCTGCCAACTCGAAGTTCGGGGCTCATCATCTTCTTGCGTGCCTGCTGGTGCGGGGCCTCGCCGTTCTCCTTCTCTTCGGACTGGTTGCTAGTGAAGCTCATCCTATCGAATCGGCCGCCAGCGGGGTTAGGGGGGTTATCACGGTAGATGCCTGCGTCGTCGGTCGGGCTGCCGAGTGCGGGACTGCCGCTACCGCCTCGCGACTGCAGCGCCTCAGCCTTACTGAGCGCGCGCTTGAGCCGTTCCAGTTCGCGCTTGAGACGCTCGTTGTTCTGCTCGGCCGCCTCAGCGTCGCTGCGGGCGCGCACGAGCTGCGTCTCCTTGGCCTTGATGCTCAGGACATCCCGCGTGTGGTCTTCGATGAGCTGGGCGTTCTGGTTCTTGAGCTCCTGGATCTCCGAGTTCATCTTGGACCGCTCGTGTCGCATATCGTCCGCCTGCTTGAGCAGTCGGTAGTTGGTCGCGCGGATCTCCTCCAACTCGGCACGCTCCATGGCGGTAAGCCCGCTCGAAGGCGTCGGCGAAGTTGGTGCCGCGGGTGCTGCAGCTGGAGCGGCGGGCTTTGCCAATGAACGCCCTGCGAGGCCACCTCGGCCAACACCTACGCGGGGACGTGGCGGCGGGGAAGCAGGCAGGACCTCATCTTCCTCCTCTTCTTCGTAGTATTCCTCGGGTGGTGGTGGTGCGGCAACTCTACGGGGTGAAGCAAGGCCAGCCGGAGCCCCAATGCGTTTTTGAGGAGCTTTGAGTCCTGTCAGGCCAGATGGCTTCGCAAGGGCAGGTTTGGCAGCGGCTGGGGCAGCTCGTGGCGTCGGTTGGGCAGCAAGTGGTGCTGAACCAGCGGGCTTCTTGGTGCCAGGCGGTACTTTCTTGACCATCTTCTTTGCTCCGGCAGGCGGGGCGCGAGCGGCAGGAGCAGCGGGTTTCGGCTTTGGCTTCTCCTTTGCCTTTACTTCGGCCGTCTCGAAGTATTCCTTGATCTTGGTCTTGCGAATGTCGTCGAGTCCCTCAAGATGCGGGTTCATAGCACGCTCGCCAACAATCTTCATGATAGTTCCTAAGATCTCGGCACCACCGGATCGCAGACCCTCGCTTCCTTCTGCCAACAGCTTCTTTGCCGCCTCCACCAAGCTTGTGATCTCTTGTTTGTTCGGCACATCACGGGTGGTACGAAGACACCGGACGATGAACTTCAGAGTACCTTCTTTGACCTGGGGATTCTTGTGGACGAGAAATCCTAGAGTCTCCTCAAAACATTCGCTGAAGCTGGTTGCCAGAAAGACTTGATCTAATGCGGCTCCGAGAGCGTCTGATACCGCTGCCTTTTTCTCCTTCAACCGTTCCATGATGGGCGCTTGGACAATGGATCGATATTTGCCGTAGGATTTGCGTAAACCTTTAGCAAGCACCTCGATACATTGCGCTGCTTGGACCACGACCGCAATGTTGGCGTCCTTCATGGATTTGGCCAAGCCACGATTGATCTCGTCAAAGTGGCCATCCTTGATGCGCGGTACGTTAATGATAGCGAATAGCGCCTCGAGTGCCTCTTTACGCTCTTTCCATTTTGAGGAGGCCAGATTGTCGTGAAAGTTGGCTGGTACTTTAGATAGCACGTCCTGCGGCTCGGCTAGATCGAAGGCATCCACTTCAGCAGGCTCATCTGCGCCGTCGTCTTCGGCATACTCGTCTTCGCCGGCGGCACCGGGTGGCGGTGCCCGAGCCATGGCTGCTTGCTGTGATCGCAGGAAACGTTCCTGTTTAGCGGGGCCCTCCTCCTTGATCTTCTCGAACTGTCCTTCTAAATCGGTCTGCTGAGTAGGCTTGAGATCGTTCCAGAACATGGGCTTCATGGCCTCTCGAAGCCATCGGTAGAACTCGACGGCGAGGTTGGTCGCTTCCGCTCGAACATTCTTGTCTGCATGACCGAACGCTTTGGGGAGGATCTTAAGCACCGGCTTGGGATCTACTGTCTTGCAACCGTAGTTGTGGTAAATAGTTGTGAGCGCAGCCAGGGCGGCGGCGATAACCTTGGGCTGTTTGGCTGATAGTGCGGGTAAGATTTCCTCCACCACTGGCGCCGCTACATCGAGCTCGATCAGAAGAAGCAGTGCCTCGGCACATGATGCCTTGGTGGCAGGCCTTGTGGAAACCAGACCCTTTTCGCAAATAGGTCCGACTGTATGGCCCCTGGACCGTACACTGTTCTCTTTGCCACCGAACTTGAGGAACGCGACGTAGGCGGCAGTACCGTCTGTCTGGGCGGCGACGTTGGAGTCGGCTACCGCCCCTTTCCAGAGACTGGGATCTTGGTTAAAGGGTCTGAAGGCCGGGTCGTACTCGTCGGGTGTGATCTCGAATGCCTTGGCGGCCTCTTCGTATGCTTCCTTTCGCACCTTCCATTGCTTATGGACCCATCGGTCTGTCAGCGGCAGAGAGCTGTAGTCAGGCTCTCCCTCCGCCATCTCGTTAGGTGGAGTATCGGGAGGTTGTACGGGTGGTGGTCTGTATGAATTCTGGGCGAGGGGTGACCGGGGGGTTGTTGCGCCTTGGCTTGTAACGGTCGATGGGGTTGGAGGCGGAGACTGTAGGTCCTGCTGTTGCTTCTTGTTGCTCTTGAACAAGGAGGTAAAGTCTCTCGACGACTTGGTTCCGTGGTGGGCGGATTTGGGAGGCGAGGATACGGAGTCTGCTACTTTCTGTATCAGCTTATGCAATGACGGTCTCCTAAGATGATCAAAAGGCATTTTGGCATGGAGACAGGATGTTGCGAGAGGGCTCAAGCAAGCAAAGCGGAAGCCATAGGCAACCGAGCTTCTCTGCGATGTCTGGTGGGATGCCGCAACATCAAGTTTCCAGAGACAGTGAGGGAGGCATGTGATTACTGAGGAAACACTGGTATCTGGGTTCGGAACGACATCAAGGTGCAAAGGACGGAAGGCTCGCGGTGGAGGTTGAAGCAGTGGCAGCAGCAAGCAGGCACGACTGGCAGGCAGGCTCGATACTGTTGCGCTTTCCTTGTCCAAGGTCTTTTCTTCCACCGCCTTTCTCGTGTTGATGTTTCTTCTGGCCGTTGTTCCCCGCCGTGGGGAGGCTTGGTGGACGAATGGAAGCAAGCGAGAGACATACCCTATTGTTCTTTTTTTATAAGTTCCAAAGCTCGAGTCCTTGTCAACGGAAGGATCCTTTGGGTGTGTCGCAATTCGAGCTTGTTCGTCGGGGTTGCGCGGCAGCAAAAGATGGTGGTTGCTCTCTTATGGAAGAAATTCTAAGTTTCTCGGAATGCGCGCCCGTAGTCAGAGCTTGGTAGGTAGTTATGGTATTAGATTAGAGGCTTTAGCGAATAGCCTGAATCGATAAAAAAAAGCTGTGTGCTTGGGTGGGAAAAGCATCAGCAAGGCGCAATGGTGGTAAAGCGCGTGATGATGTACTTTTGGTTTTATTTGTTTGGCGGCTACTCTCTGTCTGTCTGACCGGATTCAACCAACGACAAAGCAATAGTGTCACGGTCAATTGTGGGATGGCAGGCTCTTAGCACCAGGGGTCGCAACGGCAACGGGCTTCAGTCTGCAGTCCTGGCTCATTGCAGCAAATCCCTTCTACCATTGGGCAGCGGCAGGTGGTCGTGGCTGGTGGAGTTCCTGTCATTGATTTAATCAATTCCTGCTCAATTTGGCGGGTTGGCGGGGTTGACATGGACGCCCAGCGAGCTGTTCTCCAGGGGGGTTTGCCAGATCAAGCCCCTGTGGGTGACGGATGCTGCAACCACATAAGGCTACGAAAGTGAGCATCTTCAAACATTATGTCATTTGATCCTTCCTATATTCGCTATATAGGGTATATGAGTGCATGCATATCATGTATGTTTTACTTTGATCGCGAAGAAGACATTCAACCAGCAGATGTGCAAAGACTTCTGCTGCGTCTTATCCTCCCAAGGACAAAGCAGATCTTACCTTTCTGAAATGCCCATCGTTCTTTGGTGATGGACGACCGGCAAGTTACTGGGTGGAGCCCCCTAAGCTTAGCCTCGCAGCCCAATTTGGACGGCCCTGCTGGTAAGCTGGCCTGTGTTGACACACAACGTCCCGACCTGGCTGTAGACGTCAACACACCACCCCTCCTCCCCTATTGCCACAGGAACCAGACACAATCCTACCTACGTGTATTATCCCCTGGGGTACAGCCTGTAATCGATTGATATTGCTTGCTTATAATACCAAGAATGATAGATACTATTTATTACTTTCTTTACTTGATACATTCACTTAGATATCTGCTATGATTTCCTGATGATGCTTTTGTTGCAAACCGGTATTTGGCAGACGCTTTGCAATCCATTGTCGCGGTGAAAGAGCCCAACTTAAGTAGCGGCAAGTTGTGGCCCAACCCTTGTTTGCAACCACTTTGAAACCGCCCTTAGTCGAGCATTTCCTCATGCAATAATCGATTATCATGATTATATCAGCTTCGATCTCAGCAATAACAGGCAGACAGGATCGCTTATGGTGAGGTCTTCCCTAAGTTATCCGCCACCCAAGTATGGGACTGCAAGCCAAGTCCCGTTTACCACTCCCATACAAGTACCGAGAACTCTCATCAGTCCAAACCAATCGGCAGTACGGCCAGAAGCAAGCGACCGATACCCGCCCATTCAAAGGTAAGGCGAGGGGCTAGACCCTGCTTTTCAGCCTGTCAAGTCGAGTATCATCACGGCTGCATGCGTTGAGCAAGCGGGGCAGACAAACAGACAGTCAGATAGACTGACTGCTATACTTCGACCCGTACCTACATGGCTCAGTCAGCTGCCGCATATACTCTTGATCACGGGAGATCCGTTGTGGGGTTTACGAGGCTGATGAAAGCCCAGAAGATTACAGGTATAGTAGCAAGTTACTAACAACAGGCAGGGCTGTCTTTTCGAAGAGCTTGACCTCGGCAAATACATTCGATGCTTCAGTGTCCAGAAGATATGAGGGCTCTAAGTGAAATGGGCACCAGAGCTGTCCGCTTGCCAAAGACCTTTTCCTCCTAACCCCTTGATCTGTTGTTGTCAGGCCTGATCAAAGTGTCGACCGCGCAATGGGCAGGTAATGGACTACAAGCCTCAAAGCACCCATACATATCTACAATACGAGGTTTTGATGACAGTCTTGGCACTGACAAGGTTATTAGGGATATATGACGATATATGCATGCACCCATCTATGGCTTATCAAAAATGCAGATATATGATTGCAGCTCATCGAAACGAGAGAGGCATTGCTGTGAGAAGAACTAGTAGCGCTGCTAATGGAATAAGCCGATTGTTCCTGCCTCTTCCAGACACCATCGCATAAGGCAATCCTATACCAAGTTGGGGGCCTGACTAAGTTTTATTTCCTAGAGTGGAGAATCCATGCCTCCTGCCTCGGTTTGCGTCTTGAATACGATGTGTGTCATGCCGCTCAAACGAGATTACATATTTCTACTGAATAGTTGAGTTGCGATAACTTGTTGCTAGTTGAGATCACCTGGAATCAAGCAACCTTATAAATATCAGTACTTATATTTACCTACGTCAGCGCCTCAAAGAAAGCAGTAACGACACACTTCAGACGTGATTCTGAGTTACCCCAAAAACTTGAGTCTTACACAGGATGTCCGGAGAAGTCCCTTTGGGTGTCAGAGTTGACACTTACGCTGCTGGGGAGCCTCAGCGGCTGACTCTAGAGGGTACATATACCAAGTTGGAACCGCTTCACGAATCTCACTCGAAAGATCTGTACAAATACCTGTGCGATGGATCGAAAAGCTCGACCTTTGCCTACCTAGGCACCGGTCCCTTCGACGACGAGGACGACTTCACGCAGCAAATCTCCATGATCGCGCCCTCGGAGGACCCCTTTTACTTTACTATCATCGCCAAGCAAGCCCTGGCCGGGGGCGAGGTGCCGGCCGGCTCGGCCGTGGGCTACTTCGCGCTGCTCAACATCGACCGGGCGCACCGCAGCGTCGAGATCGGCTGGGTGACCTTCTCGCCCAAGCTGCAGCGCACGACGGTGGCGACCGAGGCGTTCTTCCTCCTCATGCGCTACTGCATGGAGAACCTGGGCAACCGGCGGCTCGAGTGGAAGTGCAACACGCTCAACGCCAAGAGTTGCCGCGCCGCGGAGCGCCTGGGCTTCACGTACGAGGGCACATTTCGCAAACATCGCATCGCGCGGGGACGCAACCGCGACACCGCGTGGTTCTCCGTCGTGGACGACGAGTGGGACGCGCGGAAGAGGGCGCTGCTCGCCTGGCTGGCTCCGGAGAACTTCCAGGAGGGGAGGCAGGTTCGGAGCTTAGATGCGATACGGCAAGGGATGGGTGAGTAATCCTCGTCCCGTATCTACACAATAATCATAATACACATATCATTCAAACTCCGCAAAGAAACAGGCTTACTACACAGTCAGTTTGCATCACATGTTGCCATTCACCGGTTCTATTGTACGTTCTCTCGCATATTTGCTGCTTTCTGAGAACGGATATTCTTCGGGTCACATATTTTAAATGGAATGGGTAAGCATTCGCTCTTGCTTTACTCTAAGACTAGGAGTTTCCAGTTTATCGTCTTTGTGTCAATCCGCCTCTCACTAAGCAGGTTGCATGAATCTGCGAAAGGCTCGGACTCGGGCCGGACTCCAGCTGGTTCGTGAACCGCCATGTACCTAATGTCAGTGAGCTTGGCCTGTTTCGGCTAGCGTCACGTCACTCTCAGAGCCCTCCCTTTTTCCTGCCGACTGGACACTGGACAGTACCTGGGCACACCCAAGACGGTACTTGTACCTACCCTACCCGCTGTTAGGCTTGGGGCTTGGACCAGGTGCACCAGGCGCAACCAGGTGCACGCACCAAGCAAGACACGTGTGAGAGTCGCACTTTGAGTCTAAATGTAGCATCCCCAGTCCAGAACCCAGTCCTCAGTCCTGCCCAGTTCTCGCCAGTAGGTACTTGCTAGAAACCAGCACTGCCAGCCGCAATCGCCTGCTGCCGCTCACGCATGAATTGGTCCATGCCCGATTCCTGGGCATCTACAACCTGGCCCCAGTTTGCGAGGGTAATAGGCCGAGATGTGTGGTGTGTGTGTGTGTGTGTGTGTGTGTGTGCGCGCGCGTGCTACTTACTGATGACTGACTGATTGCTCTTGAATTTATGTCACGATACTACGGAGTACTATTTGCTGTAATTGATTTGTGCATGTAGCCATCGTATTGTATCGTCAAATTGACATTTCCAGTGACAGAATTGGATTACTCAACTGCAAATTGACTCCTCACAGAGGCATTCGAAGCCCCTCCAACGTCATCTCCCATCCAGTGCAGTCACCTTGCTTACCCGCGCACTTACTCGCCAAGTGAGTCGAGTTACGCGTTAGGCACATGCAGGCCATAGGTACAGGAGGAGGAGAAGGAGGCAGGTTACCTCAGGTTATGTACATCAATACAGACAGGCACCAATTGCGGCGGGTTTGCTCGAGTAACAGGAAAACCCATTCCGATTTGACTGCACGATCAGGGAGACTCCATCCACCAAACCCTCTCTCCCCTCTTTGCTCACTGTCGGTCATTTTGTGTACGTAGTTGTTCCCCTCTACAAACCCACCAGAGCAAGAGCAGGGACAGACAGAGAAGAAGGCGGGAGGAGACACATTGCAACACCTTCAATTTTGATCCAGAGTCATTTTTGGGGGAGCACTGCAAGCAAAGAGAAAGTACTCGCTCAGGCTCAAACCTGCTGGCACTGCTGCTAACTGCTACCTACCCGCAACTTGCAGCGCCGCCCCAGGTTGTTTGAGTTCACGTAGTAGCGTAGTCGCTTTGCTTCGAACCAGACCCTTCCTTTCCCTTATCCAGCCCAGCCTATCCTATCTCGCTACTACTGGACCTACTGGACTGGCCTTGCTCAGCCGGGACATCCCCAACACCTTCGTTTCCGCCGGATTTTTGTTTCACAGCCTTTACGACATCCGCATACACTCTATATTGCCATTTCTGCATAACTAGACGGATCGGCGCCGAAAGAAAAACACCAGAGATACCCAATTTGACCGACGGTTGCGCTGGCCTGGATCGACTTCGGCGCAATCTGATTAAGGCATTTGCATACCCTGTCTACCCCAGGAGAATACCCAGTGTTGGTTGCACAAACAACCACCCGACGCCCAAAAGGAAACCTGAGAAGTCAGTCAGCCAGTCTTCTCAACCTGCGCCGCGTACCAATTCCCCCCACGATAGACGGTCCAGCCTTGTCTCCAACTCTAGAAAGGCACCTACACAAAGCCTAGACTTTATTACAAATTGCGACCGCAACATCCCCAAAACACCGCTATCCGTAGCCCTAGTGCATCACAGCGCCCTGTTGGCTTTGCTTCCGATACCCTCCGAGCCGCTCTATCCTTTCTGACCGGAACTTTCCCGACCAATCGCAAATCATCCAGGTGACGGTGACGACAAGGCATCTCCGTATGCTGACCTCCGAGCTCTCGTCCAGAGCCCATCGACATCCTTAATTTTCGCATGTCTGGCACCGGTGATTATCTGCCGGTTCATTTGTCTACACCAACAATCCCCCGAACGAAAGGGCATTGAGCCCGCCCAATACCCTCACCATGTTTTGGAGATTTGGCGGCTACGCCAACATCTCCACCATCGATACCATCCTCGACAAACAAGACTTCCAACTCGAGGACTTACTCGACGAAAGTGATCTGATTCAGGAGCTTAAGCAGCACAACACAAAGCTGATCGAATACCTCCGAGAAGAGAAAGTCCTAGAGAAACTGCTCGAATATGTCGTCGCGCCCAAATTAGAGCCGGTAGAGAACCCCGACGTGGAGGATAAAGAAGAGGAGGAAAAGAAGGGCAAGTCCCGCCTATCCTTCAGCCGGCCGCGAGCATCGTCCAGCGCTACCAATGACGGAGAGGTTCACGAGGATGAAGTCGAGAAGAAGCGCAACCGGTATGCCTATGTGGCTGCCGAGGTTCTGTCTTCAGACAATTGGTCCATCTATGAAGCTCTTATGGAGAGCACGTCGCTACTCCGCAACTTCTGGAACTTCTTGAAGCTTCCCGCGCCTCTCGACCCTCTGCAGGCCAGCTACTTCACCAAGGTGAACGAATCTCTGTTTGACAAGAAGACAGAGGAGATGCTGGATCTGCTTAAGTCTCTGGACGGCGCTGTCGCAGACATGCTGCGCCATGTTGATTGCCCTATGGTCATGGATCTTCTGCTCAAAATCATCAGCTTAGAGCGAACGGACAGTGGCCAAGGTGTAGTTGAGGTAAGTCAACACATATTCGCATGTGATCAAAACTATGCTAATCAAAATAATGCAGTGGCTTTACACGAAAGATGTCATGCCGACTTTGCTCTCCTTCCTGGGTCCTGAACATAGCTGGGCTACTCAAACATCAGCAGGAGATTTTATCAAGGCCATCATTACGGTCTCGGCCAATGCCTCTCAGAATGAGCAGGCTTGCATCGGCCCCAACGAGCTCACGAGGCAGCTGGTCTCCAAGGATTGCGTGGAAAAGCTGATTAGTTACATGCTGGGCGGTGGAAACCCCTTGACTGTAGGCGTGGGCATCATCATCGAGGTCATCCGCAAGAACAACTCGGACTACGACCCAGACGTTGGCTCTGACAACAATGCGCAACCCTCCAGCCGGGATCCGATTTACTTGGGCAACCTCCTGCGCATGTTTGCCGAGCACGTGCCTGATTTCATGAACCTCATTATGCATACCCCTGCTCAGAAACAGCGTCTGGAATCTACTTTCGGGGACAAGATTGAACCTCTGGGTTTCGATCGCTTCAAGACCTGCGAGCTCATGGCAGAGCTTTTGCACTGTAGCAACATGGCCTTGTTGAACGAGGTCGGGTCCGAGCAAGTCATCGCCGTGCGAGACGAGGAGAGGCAGCGGTTGCGGGCCGAGGGCAAGCTGGTGATGAACCGTGGCGACGATGCGCAATCCTCGGCAGAGGATCTCACTATGCGCGGCCGACACTCGTCTCCCGATGACGGTCGCCGCCTTGAAGTGACCAATGCGTCAGATGATGATGGCTTTGAAGAGGTCGCTCCATCTGGCGAAATGACCGAAGACACGTCCCATGAGTTTGTCAAGGCCGAGGATGAAATCCTTCCTCCCCCTGGTACCTCCGCCTCATTCCTCGATAAGGACGATGAGGATTTCGTGGATGAGCCTCTGAGCTCCCCCAGGCTCAATGTTCACGACCATACAGTCCACGAACAGGAAGTTCCTGAATTTGAGAACCCCGAGTTGGTTGTAGCGCCCCTATCCCCTAAGAAGGCACATGTCACGCTTGCTGCTTCCTCAGCTGAGGCAGAGCCCTCGACTGATGATGTCGATAAATCGACCGCGGAAACGCAGCCCCCGATGGCACCTGTGGAAACAACGACCCAGGCTACTTCCGATGAGAAATCGACATCTGAAGACGTTTCTGAAGTCAAAGATGTCAGCAGCTCAGCCTCAGATACCACTACATCAGCACCGGAAGCTACTGCTGATCAGCCCAAGACCGAGACCCTCTCATCAAGCTCAGAGCCAACCCCTAGCGACAAGAGCGACGAAGATAAGCCAGCTGAGGTTGCCCCCTTGGTAATTAGGAGTGCAGAGGCTCGAGAGGCCGAGACCGCCAAGGATGGGTCGGCGGCGGACACCACAACCACAGAAGCTCCTGCGCCTGCAAACAAGACTGACGAGGAGTCTATCGTTGTTGGTCACAAAGCTGACTTGAGCGAAGTGCCGGCTACAGCTCCGGCTCCTGAAGAACCAGTGGAGCCTGTTGTTGGTGATTTCTTGAAGATGCAATTTGTCAAGCATCAAGTTGTCCCTACCATACTTGTACGTCCTGGATCCCCCTATTTACGATTGGAAGTGCTATCATGCTAATTATACGTAGACATTTTTCTTTAAATACCCCTGGAATAACTTCCTGCATAACGTTGTATATGATATTGTCCAACAAGTATTCAATGGACCTATGGATCGTGGGTTCAACCCCACCTTGGCCATCTCACTATTCGAGGCAGCCGACGTCACAAACGCCATCATTAGAGGCCAAGTCGCCAGTGAGACGTCGCAGGCCCAGAACAAGACGCGCATGGGTTACATGGGTCACCTCACTCTGATCGCCGAGGAAGTGGTCAAGTTCACCGAGCGCAACCCTCCCGAGCTCTTGTCGGAGCTGGTGCTGGATCGTGTAATGAGTCAAGATTGGATCAACTACGTCGAGGGTGCTTTGGCCGAAACTAGGGAGCGAGACAATGCCATTCTCGGCGGTGTGCGGCCCGAGGTCGCTATGAGCAACCGGGCCGCCATGGCCGGCAATGGTCTTGGAGGCATGGGTCTGTCCAGTCTTGGTCTTGGGAACGCCCAAGGCGGTTCCAATGCACTGGCCGAGGCAGGTCTGAACGGCGGAGCTAGCGCGGAGTTGCCGGATAATGGTAGTGGTAGCAGCCTGGGTCCTTTTAGCATCAGCTCTGGCCTGCTAGGCTCGGGATTCGGTAGCTCAAGTGACGAGGAGGAGGATGAATCGGAGGAAAACGAAGAAGACGTGAACAACGAGGTTAGTGATCCATCAGACCCTGCAGCCAGCGAAACTGGCGGTGGCGGTCTAGACGATATTCCTTTGCCACCAGCCCCTTCCCCTTCTCATGCTACATTATCCCCGCCTTCATCCGAAGATGAAGATGGGACACCAAGGAGCACATCAGGCGCAGCGGCTGCGACCTTAGCGCTTAACTCCATCTTGAGCGGGCCATCCACTTCAACCTAGGAGAGAGGAGTCGGAAAACCGCTGCGAGCGAGCAACTTTGGCGGCGAGCCTTATGCGAAGCGTCGGAGGAAATCTCCCTAGCCGTGCATCTTCTTGCATACCGCTTCAAGGTGCTGCTCAGTCAACTATGGATTTTCCCCGGTCTCATATTCTTTGGATTCGGACATTTTGAAAATAGGACGCCCATTATCGCGCACGCTGCGCACCTCATATCCTTATTCCTTTGGTGGCCATTCTGAACAGCTCCTGGAAGTCTTTGGTGGCAGTCATGTCAGCATATAGGATATCAAAAGCGATCAGATAGCAGCAACAGCGAAGGATGACATCACTCACAGTCTGATCGGGTCACCCACTTCGCCTTGCGTGACAATATAAGACTGTGTTGTCGAACCCCGTTGTTGCTATCGCTGCTATGAGCCCTGTCCCATCTCCACTTCCCTTTTACTACTGCCCGAGCATTTATCTCAATAGCTTGAACGTATCGCGTATGTATGCTAACTATTTCTTTAGTTCCGTGCCTATACCGATCCTCTGAACTCGGCATCATCGCTGGATCCACCTTCTATCCCACCGCCACCTCCACCACCGCCGCCACTGAACATCCCGCCTTCTCGCGCCCGCTTGCAACTCGCTGCGCGCCTCGCCATGCACCAAAAGAGCTCAGTGACCGCCTCATCGCAATCAGCAGAAATCGAAAACGGCGATGAGGATGACGACGAACTGAAGCTCACACGGGAACCTGACAGCATACTGAGGGATCCATTTGGGGATGAGAACGAGGACGATGACAGCGACGACGATGGCCTCGGCGGCGAAGGTGGCGAGGGTGGATCTTGGAACCAGCAAGCCCGCGGCAGCTGGTGGCGAGGTGCCCTGTCACGTCGATCCAACGAGAAGTTCGGTGACGGCCGCGATGACGACTCGGACTCGGAGAAGGACGAGGTAGCTGAGGATGACGACGAAGAGTTCGGCGACTTTGCCATGCCCGAAGTGGAAAAGGAGGGCGGCAATGGCGAAAAGGCCAATGTGATCGTCAAGCCGCTGCCCCTTCACCCGCCCAACCAAAACCAGAAGAGCTCGGCGTTCACCAGCCTCTGGCCCTTCAGCGGACCGGGTTTCGGATCCAAAGAGAAGGAGAAGGAAAAGGAGAAGGGCAAGGGAGAGGAAGGAAGCAGCACCACCAGCGGCACCGGCGAGAAGACGCCGGCGGCGGCATCGAGCGAGGTTACGGGTGAGGATGGGGAGAAGATCAAGCGCACGCATGAGGCGACGTTGAGGACCAGTATTGAGGACCCCGATGATGAGGAGGTCGTGGTTTAGGAAACGGCCAATGATGATGTTTGGAGCAGGGCTACGGATGAAGACAATGTAGCGGGGCGTCTTCCGGGGCTCAAATGGCTAAACAACTACCGCTGGCCCTTGGGCAGGAGTTAGTTGGAAGGGTTGAAGGAAGGATGAGGGATAGGGTGGTAGGGTGGAAGCGCCGCTGCCGGCCTCATGAGCGGCAGTGTTGATTGACGATGACGACCTGGAATGTCTTTGTCGTGTTTGTGTTTGTGTTTGTAATATATATGTGGCTTTGTAACCCCGCGAAAGGGGCTTGGAACGAGATTCTTGTTGGTTGATGTTACATGTTGTTGTGGCTGCTTGTACAGTATCATGGAAACGCTGAAACGGTTCTTCTTTTTCGATATGATTGTTGTTTATGATGATGATGATGCGGGTAAATCTGAGTAGTCATGGAGATATGTACGGACGGGACGGATTTGTTATTATTGATGGTTGTGTGCGTGTAAGTTCTTTGGCATAATACATGATGATAATAATGACAGGTAATTGTGGTGAAAATCTAGACTAGACTCTAGGAAGTTTCCGTTCTCAGCCGGCCTCCAGCTGCTTCAGGCTCTGCATCTTGGCCGCCGCCTCGGCCATGGCCTTCTCGTGCTCGAGCTGCTGGATCTTGGCCTGGGCGTCGCGCAGCACCTGCTCGTGCTGCCGCGTCGTCTCCCGCATGGCTTCCTGGGCGCGCTGCATGGCACCCTCGTGGCCCTTAGTGTAGCGCTTGAGCTGCCGCCTTGCCTCGGCCATGGCTTCGTCGTGGCGGAGTTGGCGCACTTTTGTCGGACGAGTGTCAGTACGTACACATCGATATCTGGTGATATACATAGGAGGATATATATTGGGAGGGTTAGAGGCAGGTAAGGTAAAGAAAGAAGGACTTACTGTTAACTTCTGCTTCGGCCATGTTCTTTTCGTGGTCAAGTTGCTGAACTCGATGAATGTCAACAACACTCGTATCATTAAAAATTTGGTTTACTGGGGAGGGAATAACCAGGGGACAACTCACTTCGCTGGGTGGCCTCATACATGGCGTCGTCGTAGGTGCGGCTGAGGCGGCGCATCTTCTCCTCGCCCTCGGCCATGGCCTTCTGGTGCTCCTCGGCTAGCGCCCGGAGGCGGAGGTCGCTTTCGGACATGGTGGACTCCGCCGGGGGACCCGTACTGGTCCTCTTCTCCCTCTTTGTCCGCATGGGTGGCGATGGTGATGTATTTACTTGGGTATTTCAAGAGCTAATCCGGAAATGCTATAAGGAACTCCTTCTCTGGCTTCTCGCTAACCTGGTCATAACGAGTGGTTGTGGGATGTTGTTCTTGTGTGTGTGTATGTGGTTTGAACGGCCCAACACAGGCAGCAAAGCAAATCCAATTTGCTATTGGCTATGTGTCTACTTCAGGAGCAATTTGTCCTGTCAGTCATGCGTAGAGAAAGTATGTTGTCCCGATCGAACGGACATAGCATTCATCTCATTGATTGTTGATGCTTTTCCTCCAAGCAAATCAGACGATTGCTGGATCTGGATGGGAACTCGTGGAAATCAAGAATAACAAGAAACCCAAAAAGCTTATTACCGGTTCCTGGCGGTGGGGCTGCCAACGTTTGGGTTGAGAGAGACGACGGGGGTTTGGGTATGACGTCATCGTGGGCGCTATGCTTGCTTCTATGGATGGGACAGGCAAATGTTGCTTGCTTTCTTGCTCTCTGCATGTACTGGGAGCTTCATGGTATTGATAAATTGGATAAAGTGCCGGGCATATCGTCTTATTGTTCTGAGCGATGGAAAACCAGAATACTGGATGGAGCAAGTGTCGGCTGGTCCCGAGGGTAACTTCACGATCGTCCTATCCACCGAGTCTTGGTTGAGACAAGCAGCTACCACTGCTCCTATAGATAAACGCATGCTACCGCTGGTAAACCCGATGCGTTGATCTACAGTGCTGCCAACAGATGTGGTTAGCCGGGTGGACGTCTGATCTCGTCGGAAGCCACGACGTTACTCAAATATCTACCCAAACACAGACCCGCTGTAATTGACGACCCCTTGTCGAGGATCGTGGAGATAGCCATAAGGATATGCATGCGGAGAACTAAGCCCAACTTATTCCAACCCATGACTAGAGGAAGGGCTGGAGACATCAGTCCCGATTGCCGGGCAACGTCTCGCGAGCAAGATAGCCGTGTTGTATTCTACATGAGCATGCGGATGCTTAGGGGCGAAGGTCATGGGCAGTGCACGGTTCGGGTTGGCTGCATCTCGGCATATACAGGTAGTTCTATCAGCCTAATGTAGGTTGCTCCATCACTTACATATCCTGTCTTTTACTAGTCGCTATCAACCCCAGCCTTTCGTCGTCTTCTTACAGTTGATCGCCGTTTCTCCCGTCCTGACTAACGCTGTACCTTGGATAGGCCAGCCTCATGTCACTCCTTGAACTAAGATACCGACTTATGTAATGGGAAGGGGTTTGGGAGCGAGCCATAACGAGCCCCTATTTGCCCATTATGACTGGGGTGTGCGGCGTAAAATGTATGGGGAACAAGTTACTGGACTGGTTAGGGCCCCTGAGAAACATCACCGGCGAGACGACATGGTCTGTAGCAAAGATGCCCAGGTTCATTCATGACTTTATTTACTATACACACATACACACACGCTCTCTCTCTCTCTCTCTCTCTCTCTCTCTCTCTCTTGTTTACTCTTTCACATGCTCCTACTCCTAGTCGAGGACGACTTCAATGCCGATTTCTAGCAAGAATTGGATGGCTGCATCGACAACGTGCTGCCTATGAACAGCTGTCGTTGGGCGAGTTGCGGCACGAAAGGGGTAGTTGGTCTTCGTATTTTACTGCTACTTAGGGCAGAGCAGAATTAAATGTTTTGCGAAACAGCATGTTTGGTTCGTTGGATTCCTGGACATGGTGGGAAGCGTAGGGATGGCGGCAGTATGCCAGGGGCTTACCATCGCAGTGTCAGTTGCTTCACACGACGCAAAGCATTGGCCCATCTGCTGGTCCAGACACTGAATCTGGATTACCATAAGGGGCGAGCATCTCAGGTGACTGTGGGAAGGGAACTGGCAATCTTGGATTCAAAGAGACGTAGATAATCACGACGACCCCCTTCATAAAATGTCTACGGGACGAAATTGCGACACACATTATTCACACCACTCTTGTGGTGCATTGAATGCAACACCTCTCGGTACTCAATTAAGTGGTACCATCGATTTCTCAACAAGAGGTTCTGTAAGGACCCGGGTTAAAGTGGCTGTCCTCTGTATCTACACTTGCTGCCGGAGCTCCTCCAACTCAACCAACACACTGTTCCCCAAGATACAGGTCCTCAACCTTGTGTCTATAACTTTTTTTTTGCTCTTCTATAATCACGCTTGCTGTTCTGTAGGCAATCTTCCACTTTATTGCTCTCACCATCGTCTTGATTACTGCGCCCGCCTCAGAACCCAAGGCCAGGTCGACTTTTGATCAGACAAACACCACAAACCAACATTGCACTTCAAGGCAGAACACACATCAAAATCCCCATCGCTTCACAGTCTTCTTCTGTCATTCCAAAAGAATCCCCAAGCAGGCAGACTTGGCTGGCTTGCAATCCACCACAGCCCAGCGCACGGTAATTTCGCTTCCTCTTGCTAGAAGTCATCTTGATCTTGTTCGATCGGTTGTGGAACACTGTCATAAATCATTCCGTTTACATTGGAACCCTACTAGAGAGCTCTACGTTGCTGGAACGTACGATCCAGGTTGAACATCATCAACCATGGAGGTTGACAACATCTACACCACGTACAAGCGCGACACCAAGTACTTGTTGTATTGGCTGATCAGCGTCTCGAACAGCATTATCGCATCGCTGAAGGATGGTTCAGCAACTATCAAACGTAACACCACCGGCGAGGTCACCGTCGCTGGCATTCTTTCGATGGCGCAGCTCATAGCCAGGCACATCCTGCCATCCGAAGTTCCCCGTCTGGTATCATATCTTTTCAGAACTGTTCTTCGAGCCAGAACAGCTACATACGAAGCCTTCAAGCGGATGGAAACTCGCCAGGCCAAGCCAGATCCTGAACTTCAGAAGAGCAATGCCCGGCACAAGCACTTCAACGACAAACTGGCTGAAGCTTTCAAAGCACTTGGCTGCTCCGAAAACCCCTCAAAGCACAAAAATGGTGCCGACGCCACCCAACAGCCGGGGCAAGATGAGCTGGATGAACTCGTGCAGTTTGCCAATAAATTCAGTGCATTGAATATTGATGATGCTGCAGATAGCCACCATGGTACTGACTCAGACTCCAACGTTGAAGACTCAGATCGCCGAGCATTTAATAAACAACCCAAGAAAGGGAAGGGCAAGAAAGGAAAGGGAAAAGGAAAGACGAGAAGATCTCAGAAGAACATTAAGCAACATGAGCAGGCAGCTTCTGCACAGCCCCTCGGCCAGGTTCCTTTCCATAGTTACCGCATCATTGAGGATGGCGATGGCCTCGGTACCGACTATTTGATGGCCGTCCATGCCTTGACCCACGAATGGGTCAATCTTCGGGAATACGTCCAGCACACATGGTACGAGGTCGCCTACGAGGGTCTCAACAGCGCTGTTGCCGCCGCTGTCTCTAATATCGCCATTTCCATGATCAAGCGGTCTGAGTTTGCCTTGGCTATCGACTTCCCTGGCCATGATGACTACCCAACCATCATGAAGACACTCACCCGCGGCAAGGCCTCCGAGGACGGCGCACTCGTGGGAGATTTCGGGTCCAAGAGTGTTGACATCAAAGAGCAATTCTTGATTCACGCCTATAATGATCTTGTCGAGTTCATCGGTGATTATCAAAAGAACCGCAACTGCAAGCCAACAAAGCGCATGGCGGCCCAGATCCAGGACTGGGGCCTAGACTACGACCTACAGCAGGCCACCGACGAGGAGAGAGTCAAATGGCGCAGAAAATACACCATCAACTGGCTGTATGACCTCGTCAACATCTTCGCCGCCCCCGTCATTTTTGACAACACCGCGAATGGGGGAAATCATGCTTATGAAGAGATGGACTGGAGCACAGCTGGACATTGCGACGGCCGCGTGCGAGTTCTTTATGGACTTGATGATCTTGCAGCTGTTATTACGTCCTTTGCCATGCAGAAGCCAGACACGGATGTGCGCCGTCAGATAATGGCATCTCATGTATTCCAGTTGCAATGCATCGTAGATGCATTCACTGCGTCCCGTGGGTGGTCTCCTTCCTGTCTGCATAACCACGTTCTCCGCAGCCCAGTCAACTCATTTTACACCCGGCGCGACGTCCAGCTTTTCCTCCACAAAGAGGACAATCGAGCTGCTCGTGGATGGTTGCAGTCTGTGCGGGTGCTGAGGGCCATGATCGAAGCGGATGGCCATAGGTCGAGTGGCCTTACGGCACTCGTGGGGCACTTTGAGGATTTTGGACAGAACTTCATGCGATGGTTGGGAGACACAACGAGCATGTGCGAGGCCAGACTTGCAAAACCCACGCGCTTCAGTCTTTCCGCAGGGAATGGTCTCTGGGACTTTTCTCCCTACGCCTGCGGCGCGGGACTGATGGAGGTGCTTGATTTCACGTATTCGGTCGCGCTCGTGCTCATGGAGAAGATACCAGAGCCTGTCTTACTGGCTCACTTACACAACATGTTGGTCCAAAAGGGCTATCTAAAGGAGCCTATCCCTCTGTGGAACGACTTATCTACCAAGTTGTTTCCCCAAGCCTTCTTCGCCAATGGCAAGTTGCCAACTTCGAGATTCTTTGAAGCGTTTGAGAGCCATTTTCGGGCTGTGACCAGCCGCAGAAATGTGTCCCAGTTTCGTTCCGCCAGGCGAGAAGCCCTCAGCTCACACAGCGCAAATAGCAACTTCCAGTCTTTGTTCGACCCGATTGCCAACCTTCTCTTCAAGCGCGAGTCCGTATTGACCGCGCTCCGTCGTGCGGGTTGGAGCTGCGATCACATACCCGACGACGCAGTAGCGATCGGCTCCATGATGTCTTTGCTGCGGATCTCCCGGACGGGGCACACGGTCGATCCGACCACAGGGGAGCCCAGAATGCAGGATACGCCGCTCGTGGCAAGGGCTAGGAAGGCAGGTTTGACCGAGGGCTACATGCTGGCGATGTCCAATGCCTCTCGGCAGAAGTTTGGTCCTGTGGCCGATGACGACAACAACCCCGACGCCGCCCACACGGAGCAAGACGACGATGTCTCTGACAGCGCCACGCGTCGATCCCATGCACCGGCCCTCAGCGACAGATTCCGACTTCTCTCCCCGGAGGCCCAAAAGCTCGACTACCCTGCGAGAGTCGTGCTCGACATGATGAAGGAAGATCTCCATCATGACATAGCCGGTAACATGCCCCTGTCGGGCCTCAATCTCCTGGGCATCCTGGTTCTGTCCATCAGCATGTTCGATCGCATCGAGACACGCTTGGAGAAAATGCGAAACCCGAGCTACGTTCTCTTTTACGAGACTAGGAAGGACGACGCCAGCCTCCAAAAGCGATCATTTTTGACGACGACCATGCTCGCGGGACAGGACGAGGAGTGTTTGCGGGTGATGGCCGAGGCCTTCAAGGGCATCTCGTCGGTCACCGGTTCGCATCTCTACTGGGACCCGACGATGTTCCGTATGGGTGACGACTATGGCATGCGTGGATATGAAGAGGACGCGGATGATGCGGAAGAGAGAAGAGATGGCGAGAATGGAGGAGACGATACCAAGGTCAGTGGTTCTGACCATAGTGCTATATAGCTGGCCCCAAGAGCTATGCTTTGGATTTGAGCTCTTTGGTTCGGAATTGGATAACCATGGCTTTTCTGGATTATGCTGCTTTTGCATTCTCTCTCTAGAGCTGAGTCAATGGCTTTGGATATGGCTGGTAGTGAGTGGTAGCTTTGTTACGTTGATTACCCTTTTGGGATAAAAGAGAGATTTGGAGCCTTGGATAAGTAGGTAGATCGATGATCTAGCTCATCTTGCTCAACATGAAGCCTTGACTATCACTATCTAGCAACTTCATTTCCAGTGATCCGTAACCGGCGAGTCGCTGCCGAAAGTTGACAATCAGTTTGGAGGGTGAGTGATCACTCGCTAATGGCAATAACATGCGTGAACATGTGTGCAGACGATCGCAACCCGGCTCCGTAGTTATCCTTGGATGGCTTCATATCTTCAGCAACGGCCCGCTCTCAGTAAAGCAAGCACCTGGTAGCCAAATCCATCCACGATAGGGGAGACGACTCTCCTCTGGCATAAAGTAGCCAATAGTGATGCCCCTATCGACAATTAAGAATGGAGACTACACAGACAAGCCGTATCCGTAAGTGGTGGCCTGGAATCTGGCTTTACCCGTAGCGTGTGTTGTTTTTCTGGATTGCCGAACGCCATTGATCGATCGACCTTTTGGTCGCCGTTTATGCTTATTAGTGCCCGCGGCTTACTAAATGCGTAGTACTACAATGCCCATTTTGTGCACTTTCAGCTTCTAGCTAGCGTTTACTACTGTCCACATGAACTCTGTCTAATTTTGAACGCAAGATGCGAGGCACGGCTGGGCCAATCTTTTCCTTCTTCTTCGCATTAACCAATGCTAGCAGCATTACTTACTTACTGATGATGACTGGTATCAGGTCGATCGGGGGACGACGACCCCACCATTGACTTACATATTGCTGTCCCCCATCGGTGCGGACGCACGCACTTATCTTCACCCACAACTAACTAGCCCGCGTACTAAGCGCGGCAGCTACTTTACAAAAGGCGCCTAGCACCGGGGGCCATGCGGATTGCCGCGATGACTGTGCGCCGCAGGACATGAGCCAATGGCAATGGGGTTGGCAACTAACTGACGTGTCTCTTGTAGACTGGTAGTAAGTAATGTAAGACGATGAAAGAGCAAGATCGGCACGAGAGAGGGCGGGCTTATGAGGTCGGGAAACCCAGGATCCTCGCTCGCCGATCCGGAGAGTCCGGGGAAATCAGGTGAATGCATATTGGTCATTGATCATGAGCCAGTCATTCATTCTGCTGCCATCATCCTTGGTTGTTTCGCATTAGGGTGAGATAAGCTGGACACATCAGATCTCGTACGACGTACGCGACGACGGCAGCTGCGGCGTTGTCGGCAATATGCGCAGACAAAACGGCGGTAATTTGACATTGGCGAGAAGGACGAGGCCAAGTCGGACAGGCAGGAGAAGAAAGAAAGAAAAGGGGTGGATGAAGGTGTAGAGCTTGCCTTAGGTCCCCCCTTCGGACTTTGCGCAAGTTGGGCTTGGCGCCCGTATGCATTTCTAGTTGGCGGCGGCGTATCACAGACTCATTGGGTGGGATTACACGGGAAAAGGCATGCAAGTTGGGGGACGGACTCAACAGCAAAAGACTGGTTGGACCTGGCCGATATTTCACTTTCTGATTGATCTTTGTTGCCGTTGGGGGCTCTGGAATGGGGCTTCTCATTTCCCTTGCTGACGTTGTTGGCATTTTGACCTTTTCCAGGCATATATCGCGAGCCAACAGCAACAGACACCGTACGGCCTTAAACATGCGCGCACACATCTTGTTGCGATTCGGGGGGGGGGGGGGGGGGCACGGCTACTACACGGCATGCGACTAGCTACTGCTCTACTTACGCTATCTCATTTCGCTCTTCTTGAGCCATCTCGTTGCTGGAATCCCACGTGGTTGTGTTTTCCGGGATGGGCGAACGAACAGACCATAGATTCGGAGTTATTTGTCTGTTCGTGGTTATGCTTGTAGATGCCCGCCGCACCCAACAAGCACTCGCACACCTACACTCTCTATCCGTCTTTTTCGCAGCCGGCGAGCGGACGTCTACCAACCAGACGGTTCCGATTGCCCAACGTCGCAGTGGTAGTGAAAGCATATCTACAAACTATATACACTGCAACGTGGAGGCCGGGGGTGTCAACCTAATTCATCTGAAACAGACGCACGCCAAGTCGTCGACCGAGGTGGTGGGATGGGATCGTCAGCGATAGCAGCAGCAGCTGAAGAATTGACGGGCTGACTTGGCCCATCTTTTGCCCTTTTCTCTCTACTTCTTAGGAATGTCAGATAAAAGATCATCAGTCTGGCTGGCTGGCTGGCTGGTTGTCGTTGGGTGCCGTGACGACACCACCCCCGCAGGCGCAATCAAATGCAACGCTTCTTGGCATTGGCTGGCTGTGTTTCCTCGGTAGGGGTGGCGCGGGTTGGTCGCTGATTGGTCGCGTTAGACGGCCGGTAGACACACGATGGAATGGGTAAGCTGAAGTTGGGTGGTCAGCCTGTCAGCATTTTTCTGTAGTAGGATGCGATGGACCCCCAGCAGCTGAGGATGAGGAGGATCATCCTGGTGCTGACGCGAGGCGAACAAGTGAAATTTGATGCAGTGCACGCACGCGCTGGGGCAGCTGGCTGACAGATCCAGACTCCCCCGAGCCGAGCATGTCAAATTTGCAGATATGCTGTGTACTACTGTTCAATGTTTCATCATCTGTCAAAACGATGTTGTTCAACCCGAACTGGCGTCGCGTGATGGGAAATGAGATTTCTTAAGTCAGCTTTGGGCCAATAGGGGGCGGGTATGGGATGGATGCACACTCGATGGCGGCCATGCAATGCACCTTCCGGTCCTTCCTGCCTTCAAGTCCGTCCTCGATGGGTTGCAGCAATTTGTAAGAGTAGAAAAATGCAATAAAATTGTTTTTGCGGCGGCGACGTCAAACCCACCGACGAAGGATTTATTCCTGTGACTCCACGTTGTGGGTGGATGCGGGTAACAAACCGCATGCCGGAGAAGCCACCTTACAGTATCTCAGGAGCATTAGCGGTCCAACGCCATGGATGATGTTGGATCTGGGCCCTGGCAAGAGACTAGGTATACAGAAGATCCATTTCTTCTCGAAGGGTGCCACTGAGGTATCGATTTGCATTCCCTTTTTCTCTCTTGGGCCTGTTGGTTGTCGCTGAGTGGCTCATGTTGGTTGGTTTGGCGCGATAGCCGGGAGGATACTCAAGACCGTCGCTTGGCTTATTCGTATACGTATCTGATATGTCTGTAGCACTTGCTTCAGCGGCTAGCCAACAAGGGATATATGACGTCCATTGTAATAACGAATGTGGATGGAAGAAAAGATCTCACTGCAAGACACTGTGGGCAGAGAGAATGCTGTCTGTCCGGCAAGGAGGTGGAAGAGTTCGGTGTGATTGGACCGGACGACCGAAGCAGCCACATCGGAACCGGCTTGGTCGAGCCAATCTACGTGCATATTATCAGACTCGGATGCCCGGAGGGGTTCGATGGTGTGCATAAATACATCCATCTTATTTCGCTTGTGATATAACTATGATGCTTGGAAGCCATGTGGTTCGAGGACTGCGGGCAGGTAACGTGGGTAATCACCCCGATGTTTCCAAGGAGAAGAGATACACAGAGATGTATAGAGACAGCAAGCACCAACAAGCATTAGCAAGCATTAGCAAGCACCAGTCATTCCTTCGTTCTCAACCCATCCAGATCTGCTAAATGCTGATTGGAAGATACCATCAGCCAAGCCGAGCCGGAATCCTCTGAAAATCCGATGCACAGTCACCGAGCCCGCCACTCGCCTTTTAGTTGTGATGACGTCCCAACTCTATTCGTGCGGACCCTTCCTACGCGGTACGGCGGCGTTGAAGGACGGACAGATGCGAAGACCGACAGGCCGTGGACGATTTCATATACTGACTCAGAAGACTGGCCGGATTCGGTAATCCATTGCTCGATCACTGATTGTATAAACATGTATTGGTTTCTTCTTCTGTTCTGATGCTCCAGCAAGCTGGCATGTTTGTTCTATGCCTCGAATTGAAATACCTGCTGATGGCCGCGCTTAGGTAGGTGGTGGGTAGTGGATGGTGGGGTTGGAATGCTATAAGTAATACTCTCTGCCCCGCCGCAAAGCGACCCTGAAAGTTCAACAACCCCTTCGTGCCTGCCTCAGAACGAACGCAGACTTGACTCGTGTCGCATGACGATGAGTGCATATGCCAGTGCCAGGGTGCTGTGACGCGAAGCCGCCTGCCTCTTTCTCTATCTCTATTCAACTATTCAACTCTGGGCCGTATATACTGTGCCGTATGCAGTCTTAGGTAAGGCAAGTAATAATAACAACAATAGATAAATGACAGCTCCCAGGGTCTCAGAATAAGGATCAGAGTATTGGGGCACAGCCGCGCTACTGCCACCTCGATCGCGGTTAAAAAAGTTACCGTGTGTCTTGGTCTTACCGTCTTGGGCCTGGCGTCGATGTATTTTTAGCCAGAGAGCCAGAGAGCCAGAGAGCCCACGCGCAAAGTCCCCGCAAGAATCCCAAAAAGCTCCCCCAGCTCCAGCTCCAGCTCCCTCTCTCCCCTGTCTGTCTGTCGGTCTGTCGCCTATGACCTCAAGCTTGGAAATCAGATTCCTTCCAAACATTTGCGCCGCCGGATTGATTTCTTTTTCGTCGACTGCGCATAAACCAACCTGCCTAGCCCTGGAATGGTAAAGGACGCCCTGCTGTTTTATTGTCTCCCCTCTCTTTTTGGTGTCCGGTGTAACCCAGAAACTCCGAGAAGGAAAGACTTTCTCTGTCTCTTGGGTGTTCTTTCCCAAAAAGACCATAGCCAAAGCCAAGCTGCTGCAAGTGCAGACATACCTATTTCCGTAAGCTTAGCATGTAAGTTGTAAGTGCTAATAGACGAAGCCACGGATATCGCTTACTACAGACCAGACATTTGCTTCATTCACTCACCCACACTGACATCGTCTGACTGTAGCCAAGCATTGTATTATGTATTTCGGTATTTCGGTATTTCGTCTGCCTACCCAGGTGGTTTCCACCTTGCACTTTTGCACCGTCCCCAAAGGAGATGCATCCTTGTCACTTGTTCCCTTCCTTCCCTTCCTTCCACCCTTCCCACCTACCTACCTGTGTGTGGTGTGTGTCGTACGGAGTACTTGCCATGCCCAATACTCCGCCCAGTCGATGGGTCGGAGAACCGTGCTTTTTCCTGGGCGAACCTCTACAGGAGCATGTTATAGATAGCCTACCTACACAAGAAGACTGCATATGGCCCGTCTGATCCTCCTGCTCTCTGAATACTGATGCGCCGTATTACTGTGATACAGACCTCATACCCTCATATTCTGTCCACCTCGCCCCCATTCCTTCAGGCTTGTACTTCCTACCACCTTCATCCTTTCATTTTCTATCCTTCCCCCACAGACTCCGTCCGTCTGCACTTACACGCCTACCTACCTTTCTCTCATACTTCGTACTATCACTTACTTCCCGTGGGATCGAGTGAACATTACTATAATCAACTTTTACTATACTCTCAACCCTGAAACTTTTATAGTCGGGTAAGACAGAAACCGATATTTCAAGCTTCCGACCTCTTGGGCCGCGATCGTATGCAATATCTCACAACAGAATAGTGCAAAGTCACAGGGCGGCAGAAGCCCCGCGACCTATCGCCATGGATATGGATTACTTACAGCTTCCTCCGTTGAACACCACTCACGGCATGTTCGGCGAAGAGGCCACAGAGAAGGCTTTGGCCAGAGGAAGAACACTATCCGCCAAGCGGAAGCTCCTCCCAAGTATACGAACCTCCATGTCGTTGACGCCCTCAAACAGACTCCAGATTCCCCAGATACCCCAGCTCTCGCCCAGGTCCGCCGCCGCCGCACTGGCCGACGCTCTCGGGATCTCGCCAAGCGATTTGGAGCCACCCGCACGGGCGACCGAAGAACAACGCATCGCCCGGAGAACGAGCTCGATATACACGACCACACCGGAACATAATGCGGACATCATGACACCGATCGATTATATGATCGAGCAGAGGCTAAAATCAGCGGTGGCGGACACGTTGGGCCTGCCACTCTCGTCTATACCGCGAGATGAGTCGTTCCAAGATCTTGGGGGAGACACAAGAGCTGCGAGGCTACTTAGGGCACGTTGTCAGCAGGTGGGCTTATCCGTAAAGACGCGAGACATTCTGGATTGCAGGACTTTGGCCGAGTTGGAGACGCGCATTACGCCAATGCACAGGTCGCCATTCAGAGAGCCTTCCTGCACTATCAGTCCTCTTAAACTGAGCTCGGCTGCGAACTCCCCCAAAGCTACGAGAGCGTCCAGTCAGCAACGTCCTCTCCCGGATTTGGCTGCATTCAACAAGCCCATGCTGCAACCGAAAGCCTCTAAGAGATATCATAACAGGGTAGAGCAGGTGCTGTCGCTAAACAGCGATGTTTCTAGGGCGTGCGTGATCAAGCCAAAAGCGGGCATGTTTGAGGGACAGACGGTGGCCTTCCTGAGCCTCGCTAGCTGCGTCATTGAAGGCCCGAACGATTGCGACCTCAAGCTTCTCAACGCCTACTACACCAGCCCGCTCCCCTCCATCCGGGCCGCGGTCAAGGCCAAAGTAGACGAGTTGCTCGTGCCGAGTGTATGGGTGGTTCTCGAACGGCTGCCCTTGGACGACAACGGCGTCATCAACCGGAGGAAGATGCAAACGTGGATCCAAAACGCCAATGAGGAGCTGCATCGCCAGATCATGTCGGTTGAAACCCAAGAACTCCTGGTCGCGCCCACTACTGATATCGAGGCGCAACTGCAGAGGCTTGTTGGTACGGTTCTGCATATGGATACCGAATCCATTAGTATGAACCAGTCATTCGCCAAGCTCGGCGGCGACTCCAAGACGGCGATGCAGCTGGTGGTCCGCTCCAAGTCTCAGGGGATCTCGTTGAAGGTGGAAGATGTTCTCCAGACCATGTCGTTAACGCAGCTCGCTTCCCTGGCCGTGGTCAGTGGCGAGATGCCAAGGAGGTCACTCGAAGCAACTGGCAAGGAAACCGAGCTCTCGCCAATGCAGCGCCTCTACTTCCACACCGTCATGGGAAACAAGTCTCTTCTCCGGAGCTCGCGCAACGGGACATATAGATTCAACCAGAGTCTTTTGCTGCGTATCAACAAGTCGATCGGCATTGAAGACGTACATGCTGCTGTTGAGGCAGTTGTCGCCCATCACGCCATGCTGCGAACCCGGTTCAGGAGGAGCGGTGCATCCTGGTCTCAACACACCCTTTCCGAAGTTCCCTCGTCGTACCACTTCGGCCACCATGCTGTATGCACCAATGAGGAAATGCAGACGGTGATCAAGAACGCCCAGATCAACATTGATATCGAGAATGGGCCGGTCTTTGCCGCTCACCATTTCCACACCAACGACGGCTACCAAGTTCTTTACCTGGTAGCGCATCACCTCGTCATCGACTCCAAGTCGTGGCACATCATCACACAAGATCTGGAGGAATTACTCCTCAACGGTACGCTAGCCACCAACCAGATAGTCTCATATCAGGGCTGGTCCTCTCACCAGCGGCGCCGCATAAGTAGCATGGAGAATCCTGCCAAGCTGCCCTTCGCCATCAGCCCCGCCAACTGCGAGTACTGGGGGGTTCAGAGCAGCCGCAACACCTACGGAAGCACAGTGTCATATAGCTTCACGCTAGGATCTGATGTGACGAGTCTCCTCGAGGAAAGCAACCATGCATTCCGCACCAAGTCCTCCGACATCTTCATGGCGGCGCTTCTTCAATCTTTCTCCAAGACTTTCACGGATCGAGCGACTCCCACCATCTGGAGCCAGGAGCATGACCGGGATGCCCTTGATTCCGAGCTGGATATCACACAAACAGTCGGATGGTTTACCTCCCTTTCTCCGTTGTCACTTTCTGTTGGGCAGACAGAGGATATGTCGCGGGTGCTGAGCAGAGTCAAGGATTCGCGCCTTGATGTCGCCGAACGAGGTGTATCCTACTTTGCTTCCCAACTTCGCCACGCCGCATCGGCAGAGGCCTTCGCTTCCTCAACTTGCCCCATGGAGGTAATATTCACCTACGCTGGGCCGGCGCCTGTCTCCGAGCGTCAAGACCATCTTCTGGAGCAGCTTCCGATCCCTACCAAGTCACTTGTATCGGATGCATCTGACATTGGCGCCAACGTCGGCCGCATCGCTCTCTTCGAAGTCTCGGCATCGGTCGAGTACGGCGAGCTCAAGTTCAAGTTCGTCTGCAACCAGGAGTCCAGCCGCCAGGACCTGATCCAGCTTTGGGTTCGGAGCTGCGAAGCACACCTGCGTCAGACTATCCACCGTCTGCACATCCAGGTGCCCGAGCTCACTCGCGCCGATATGCCTTTCATCGATATCGAATACGATGGGATCGCGAAGATGAACCGGGACGTGCTGCCCGAACTCAACGTTGAGGTCTCCAACATCGAGTGCATCTACCCGGTGACCCCTAACCAGCAAAACCTCCTCGTCAACGAGGCGCTTGTATCCGGTACATCGATTATGCAGGCCATCTACACGCTGGACACCATCGGAGGTTATGTCGACGTTGGTCGTATCTGCGCCGCCTGGCAGGGTATCATTGAGAAGCATCCGGCGCTAAGAACCGTCTTCTCCGACAGCGTCTCCAACAACGGACTCTACGACCAGATCATTCTTCGACGGCACTCTCCCAACATGCTCTTCATCGAGAGTTTCCTCGCCGATGAGGCCATGGAGTCCGTCGAGAAGATTTCTCCCCCAGCCCTGGTTAAGGGCACCCCTTGGCACAGGCTCGTAGTGTGCCAGGCGCCTGGCAAAACGCTCCTGAAGCTAGAGATTAGCCAGGCTATCTGTGACTCTACCAGTCTGATCAAGATCTTCAACGAGCTGGACCGGGCTTACTTCCACCACGAAAGCTCCACTAACACTACCGTGTCCTACCCCGAATATCTCCAGTGCCTCAAGACGACCCCCGTCAGTACCGAGTTCTGGCGCGAGCTGCTCACCGACGTCCCGTCTTGTCAGTTCCCTACTTTGGTCTCGAGATCAGTAAGCCCCAAGGACTACTTCACCGACTCCATTGACTTGGATATTTCACCCCAGAACCTTGCCGACTTTGCTGGCAGGCACGAGATCGAAGTCACCACTGTACTCCGCGTGGCTTGGGGTCTGGTGTTGCGCGCCTATGTCGGCAACGACACCGTTTGCTTTGGATACCGCACATCCGGCCGCGATATCCCGGCTAATGGGCTATCGGACGCAGTGGGTTGCTTCTCCAACGTCCTGGCCTGTCGCTTCCACCTGCATCCCTCGCAGGCTATGGACGAGCTGCTCCTAATTTCAGACGAGAACCACCACGAGTCGCTGCATCACCAGCATGTATCCGTGAACAAGATGCAGCGAGCCCTGGGAACCAAGGGCGGCCGTCTCTTTAACACCTGCTTGTCTTTCGGGTACGAGAACGAGCTTAACTCGAAGCCCGGCTCCCGAGTCTATCACATCAAGACTGTCCAGCACTCTGAATATGATCTCAATGTCGATGTCAACTTCCGAAACGGTGGGCTCACGGTGGACTTGGGACATCGCATCCTGAACTCGGAGCAAGCTGGCCATGTGGCCCACGCCTTTGGCAAAGCCATCGAGAGCCTCATGCATGCCCCCAGCAGCATGGTCAAGGAGATGAACCTCTTTAACGACCATGACCAGGAACAGGTCCTGCGCTGGAACGGGCGGTCCAAGTCGCCCGAGAAGATCAAGAATCACATCCACCGGCTGATTGCGGAGCACGCACTCGAGAACTCGGACATCCAGGCCGTGTGTGCGTGGGACGGCGACTTGACGTACGGCGAGCTTGACGAGCTCGCTATGACAGTTGCGGGCCATCTGCGGAACCGCGGCGTCACAGCTGATAGCCCCGTCCCCGTCATCGTCGATAAGAGCCGCTGGGCTATCGTCGCCATGCTGGGCGTCCTCAACTCGGGAGGTATCCTCGTTCCAGTCGATGCCGAGCTTCCTTCCATGTTCGGCTGGGTCACCAAGAGCGTCGGGGCTCAAATCGTTTTAGCCTCGGAGAGCGTACGCCCCCATCTCGAGGGCGTTGTATCCTGCGACGTCGTATACCTCAATGAGGAGACCGTCGACTCGATGGCATTCCAGGACGTTGCCGTTGAGCCGCCGAACACCAAGTCTCACCAGACGGCGTGCATCCTGTTTGAGCACCAAGGAGCCGAGCAGCATAAGGGCATCAAGTATACACACGGCGCTCTCTCCACGGCATTCATCAGCCAGGGCCCAGCCCTCCGCATCAACCCTTCCAGCCGCGTTATGCAGGTCTCGTCTTTCAGTACCGACGTGGCCTTGTCCGAGGTTTTCACCACCTTGATTAACGGCGGCTGCATCTGCGTGCCCTCGGCCGCCGAAAGGCTTAGCAACTTCACCTCGGCCGCGTGCCGCATGCAGGTGAACTGGTCCTACCTGACGCCGACCCTTTCTCGCAGCCTGCGACCTGAGGCCCTTCCAGACATGGCCATTGTATGCTTCCGCACACTTAACCTGGACGAGGACACCTACGCCCCCTGGGCGGACCGGGTCAAGGTTCTCCTGGCCTACGGGTCGGCTGTATCCTGCCCCTTGGGACTTTCGGCCTCGGAGATCAAGGATACAAACTCCCTGCGGTGCATCGGCAAGCCTGCCGTTGGCAACTTCTGGGTGGTTAGCCCCTCTAAGCTCAACCGGCTTGTACCCATCGGCGCAGTGGGTGTCCTAGTCATCGAGTCCCCTACCTTGGCCGAAGGTTACGAGACGGGCGAGAAGGACGTGATGCGCTGGAACCCAGCAGCAAAGCAGCCCGGTCGACTCCTGCGGACTGGCCACTTCGTGCGCTACAAGGAAGACGGCCAGCTCGAGCTGGTTGCGGGCCAGGGCGATATGACATCCATCGAGGGCAAGACATTCCTCAAATCTGAGGTCGAGCCGCACCTCCGGAAGTGTCTGGGCCGTGGCGTCGATGTCTTCGTCGAGACCATCGCCTTCAACTACCACGACAGCGACTCGAAGCCGATCCTGACCGCCTTCATCCAGATGGGCGGCGACGAGCTCTTCGGTGAAGGGGGCGAGGAGCTGAACAAGCTCAGCCAGCACACCAAGGAGAAGCTCTACCTGGCCAAGCGCACGGCTGAGATGTCACTCCGCGACACGCTGCCCCGCCACATGATCCCGTCTACCTTTATCCCCGTCCGCAAGATCCCCTTGACCTCGTCGCTCGAAGTCAACCGCCTCGGCCTCTCGCGGCTCATCGCCGGGTTCTCCAAAACCCAGCTCCTCTCGCTCGCTAGTGTACCTAACCCCCGTGAAGTCCAGGCTGCCGGTCTCCACCCCTTACCGCTTACTCGCGTCGAAGAACGCGTCCGATCCCTGTGGGCGTCCGTCTTGAACATCGAGGACGAATCCTCTATTACAGCCGAGGATGGTTTTGTCCGCCTCGGCGGTAACCACGACCTCGCCCACGAACTCGTCATCGTCGCCCGCCAGCAGGGCATCTCAATCTCCGTCATCGATGTTCTCCGTAACATGTCCCTTACCGAAATATGCAGAGGCATCGCCCTCCCAGCCGTCGCACTGCCGCCTCCTCCTTCTTCGAATGCCAATATCAGCATCGGCAGCAACAGCCCTAGAATCAGCAATAATAGCAACAGTACCGCTCCCACTAGCCCTTCGCATAGCTCCATCGGGGAGTCCATCGCTCCACAGCTTGGCTGCGATCGCGACGCCATCGAAGACATTACCGAGGCCTCGTCGCTGCAGACCCGGTTCGTCGAAGCGGGCATGCTCTCCGGAGAGAGCAACAACAACAACAAAGGTGCCGCCATTGATTGGTTCGCCATCCATATCCAGAACAATGGATCGTTAGACTGGGGTAAGCTCGAACACGCCTGTAACCTGGTTACGCTGGCCCACCCCATCCTTCGGACGACATTCGCTACCCATAACAGAAGACTCTGGCAAGTCGTCCTTCGCCACCCGATCCACCACGCCAAGACTACTACTGGCCAAGCCCAACAACACGGTCATGGCCCACCAAGCCAACACCAGCTCGTCGAGTTTGACCGATATCAGTGTCCTAGCTGGCGACTATCTACCGTTGCCGGGAAGCTCATCAAGCGAGAACAGGGGGTCCCGATCGACTTCCGGAAGCCCGCTACGAAGTTCTTGTAAGTCCTTGTCCCCTCCTTTCTTCCACTACACATTTTCTATGTCCTCGGAATAGTCAGATATTAACCTGTAGTGGCGGGTATACAGATACCTTGACGGCGGTAAAAACGCCATCCTCCTCCTGAGACTGTCGCGGGCTCAGTACAACGACCTCTCTTTGCCCGTCTTACTGAAGGACCTGGGTCGGCTGTACGAGCAAGGCGAATTGACAACCAAGAACGCTGGGTTCTGCGACGTTATGAGGGCCGCGAAGCAGGCGTCCAAGAACGGCGCCGTCGACTACTGGAGGGCGCTTCTGCGGGACTCCCAGATGACCCAGGTGGTAACCCACACGGGCCCCAGTGTTTCCAGCATCGAGCCCAAGATCATCCGCCAACAGATCCCAACCGGGTCGCTGCAGAACCTCGGCATCCCGTTCGAGACCATTCTCAAGGGCGCCTGGGCCATTGTGCTCTCCAAGCTCTCCGGGTCCGACGACGTCGTCTTCGGGCACCTGGTCGAAGGCAAGCACCTCCACCTCGAGAACGTGTTGGGTCCCTGCGGCGGCATCGTCCCCGTTCGCGCCAAGATCCCTACGGCGCCCGTGACCCCTTACGACTACTTCCGCAACCTGCATAGTCAACATGTGGCAAGCATCCCTTACGAGAACATGCAGTTCGTCGACATCCTCCAGAAGTGCACACCCTGGCCTACCTGGACGCGCTTCAGCACCGTGGTGCAGCACCAGGCCCAGTCTATCCAAAACAGCGAGCGCGAGTTCGCCATGGGCAATGCGGCATGCCGGCTCAGCTCCATGGTGTCCCCCCACGTTTACGGCTCGGACCTCTTCGTCAAGTCGGTCCCCATGACGAGCGAAGGAGGCGCGGCACGCAACATGGACATCTCCTTAACTTTCTGCGAGAAGCGGGTTCATCCCTTCTTCGCGGAAGAGGTGCTCAAGATGCTTTGCTCTACCATCGGCCTGCTTACTTCAGCCTTCGTCATGGAGCCTCTGGTGCTCAAGAGCCTGAACGACGATACCAGTACGTCCAACAACAACAACAACAACAACAACAATACCAATGAAGGTGCCGCCGCTGGCGCCCTGCGTATCCCACTTTCCCCCATTCGTTCCGAGGCCAGCGGCGCTACTGCCTTCTCAGCCCCAGTACAGGCCGTGCTCCCCGACCACGCCAGTGCCATCCACGCCGTAATCTCGGCGGCCTGGGAGTCGGTTCTGGGCGCTGCGTCCCTCGCGCGCGTCCGCGACGTCCGCTCCGTGCCCTTTTATGATATATGGGGCTCGCTCATCCCCGCTGCAGAGCTCGCCCGCTTCTATAACGAGAGCATGCCCAAGCTGGGCGTGCCCGGGCTAGGAGAACACACTGTTTTTACTCTTGAGGACATGATGGAGGCGCCTACCATGATGCTGCAGTACGAGATGATTATCGCCAAGCAACAGCAGCCAAGAAGGGACTCCCACCACCATCAACACAGCCGGAGTCACAGCAGGAATCTCTCCGGCAGCCATAGGCGTAGTCCCAGCGTCGTCGTGCGCGCGAACGCTTGGGGCAAGAATCTGAAGAAGCTTACTACTTCGGCCGTTGGCGGCGGCGCGCCGGCGCCTGTGCCTCAGACTATCCCCGAGGCATCGAAGCTGGCGCCGACGACGCCGACACATACACGCAATCGCAGTCATAGTAGCTCCATGGAGACTATGACCACGGGTAGCAGCCAGAGCGATGAGGACGAGATGTCACCCACCCAGATGTCACCGACTCAACGTCTGGCTCGCCGTCGGTCTGTGTTCTGCAGGGACAGGGACGCCTCCCGCGGTGGCGAGGGGTTGGGGAAGAAGAAGTCGACGCAGTTTTTGGGGAAGTTCGGTATGATCTAGAGAAGAGACGAGCCATCTATCGTTGGTTTTCAAGCAAAATCATTTTCCTTTGTTCATCATTTGGGTATCTTCGATCTTTGGGAGAGCGTGTTTATTTTGTTCTGGGACATTCAAAAGCTTTCATGGGTGTACTGGCGTTTTATCTGAAAAGGTCAGAAAGGAAGAAGCATCAACACAGCATGGCTCTGGCGTATAAGATGTTTTGTTTGTTTATTGTTTTTGCTTCTCTTCGCTTCGCTTCGCGAGTCTGTCTGTATATATGGAAGATACCCTGAGTTATAGTTGTGTATATTTAGTAGTACATGTGTATTTAGTATACAGACGTATAAGAAACAAGACGTTGATTCAAGATCCTACTCTTTGCCCAATTATCTTGTGATTGCTTTCGCCATTGCTATGAGGTCATATCATTTCTGCCATGAGGTCAAGTACGCAGTTGTTGCCACCATAACTCTACAAACATCGACCAAATGCCAGGAACACACACACCGTCCCCCAGACTATGACGTTATTGCTTCCCGTAATATCTGCCGGGTGTATGTAAAGAGACCCTACGGAGCCCAGATGGAGGTGTTTGCAGTATCCAATGGTTCCCCCTCCTTTGCATCCCCAGCATTGGCATATGCGGGGGTGGACAGGGGGGTTTCCGTCCGCATTGAGGCCAGATCTGACATCTCCCACTGCCAACCCCGCATCACCATTGGCCATTTAGCCCTGTGCTGTGGGAAGCTGAATCGTAGTTGAGGGGGAGAGATAGATAGTCGACGACTCGTGGGTGGGTGGGTGCGTGACTGCCCGCATGTGTGTTCGTTCATATGCCGCCATCTACCGATCGGGATCTCTTGACAAGTAACAAAACCATATATAGTGAGATCTGAATCTTAGATCTAGAGATTGGATTGACACCACATTGCTTCTGTTTAACTCATCCCATCAAGACGCCTAAAATGCCTGCTGGAGTCTCCAAGGCGGCCGATGGCGGCGACGTGGAAGCCGTTGCGCAGCATGACGAGACCACAAAGGATATGAAGCATACGGAGCGAGACGTCTCCTCGGTCGCTGGTGCAGTGTCAGAGCAAGAAGGCGCTGTCATTGACGCCGGGCTCCCCATTGACCCCGAAGCCGAGAAGAAGCTCATCCGGAAGTGCGACCTGCACGTCCTGCCGCCCATCACGGTGCTCTTCTTCCTGGCCTTCATGGACCGCACCAACATCGGCAATGCGCGCATCCAGGGCATGTCCAAGGACCTGCACATGACGGGGCGGGATTACAACCTGGCGTTGTTCATCTTTTTTATTCCTGTGGGTAAAGCTGACGGCTCGAAACGTCCCGAAAGATGAAGACATAAAACACATATATAAAGAAAGAAAGAGATAGAGACAGAGTAGCTGACCCAGAGTTGGCAGTACATCCTGTTCGAAGTGCCCTCGAATCTGGTCATCAAAAAAGTCGCGCCGTCCACGTGGCTGAGCCTCATAATGATCCTATGGGGTAAGCCCGTTCCCTCTGTCTGATTCTGCTGGGCTGATGTGATGCTCTTTCTCTAACCGTACATGAGCAGGCATCGCCACCATTGGCCAAGGCCTCGTTAATAACGTGGCTGGTCTCGTGGGCTGCCGATTCGCGCTCGGCGTCTTCGAGGCCGGTGTGTTCCCGGGTAAGCAGTGAACGAGTTACTCAAGCAACGTTTCTTTACATCGCATCGAAGAAAATGATATTAACTTGGGTAAAACCCGACACATATAGGCTCTGTATACTTGATCAGCATGTAAGCAGGCTGGCGGCCCAGCTGCACCCGCTTTCTTTCACCGGCCAATTACACTGACATGACAACCCCAAAAAGGTACTACAACCGCTACGAGCTGCAATGGCGCATGTCCATCTTCTTCTGCGCCTCCATCATCGCGGGGGCCTTTTCGGGCCTGCTGGCCTTCGCCATCGCCAACATGGCCGGCGTGGGCGGCTACGGCGCCTGGCGCTGGATCTTCATCATCGAGGGCCTCATGACCGTCGTCGTGGGCGTCGCCGCCAAGTTCTGGGTCGCCGACTGGCCCGAGAAGGCCGCGTTCCTGACGGATGTCGAGCGCCGCATGCTGGTGCGCCGCCTCGCCGCCGACACGGGCGAGGCCCGCATGGACCGCCTGAGCCGCCGGGCCACGCGCCGCCTCCTGACTGACTGGAAGATCTACGCGGGCACCTTGGCCTACTTCGGCGTTGTGAACACGGGCTATGCGGGATCGGTGAGTTCTTGCTCTTGCTATTGCTTACTTAATTGTTACCAACCGACCCCCTTTTTCCTTGAACGAGCCATGGAAAGAGAAGATATAGTGTACAGATAATACAGACTGACTTGCTTTCCAGTTCTTCATCCCCACCATCCTGAGCCAAATGGGCCTCACCGCCGAAGCGGCCCAAGTCCGCACCATCCCCATCTACGTCTGCGCCACCGTCGTTTGCCTCGGCGTCTCCCTAGCAACGGACCGCCTGCGGCACCGCTACAGCTTCGCCATGGCGGGGATCCTCGTCGCCACCGTGGGCTTCGTCCTGCTGCTGTGCCAGTCGCGCGTCGCCGTGGGGGTCCGGTACTTCGCCCTATTTCTGGTCGTGTGCGGCGGCTACACGACGCAACCCGTGACGCTGGCCTGGCTGGCCAACAACGAGAGCGGCCACTACAAGCGCGCCGTCTCGTCGGCGGCGCAGGTGGGGTTCGGCAACCTGGGCGGCATCGTCGCCTCCAACGTCTTCTTCGACGCCGAGCAGCCCAACTACTGGACGGGGTTCGGCGTCAGCCTGACCATGCTGTGGATCTGCGCCGGCGCCTGTACCTGGCTCTACCTCGGCGCCCGACGTGAGAACCGGAAGCGAGACCGCGGTGAGCGCGACTGGCGCCTGGGCGAGCCCGACGCCGACAACCTGGGAGACGATCATCCAAGCTGGAGACTGGCGACATGAAATAAGGGGGTCGGTGGCCAATCGCGGAAATATCAGTACATATATGAAAACACTTAGTAGCAGGATACAGTAAACTAAGACATTTAAAATGTTAATGTGTAGATTAAAACGTAAATCGTACGCTTGGCGCTCTGTGAGCTCTATTATTCAAGCGTTGTCTATATTGGGTAACTCGCATCGAGCTGAGATGACATATCCTGCGTGAACGAGAGATATTTTCAAGTCATCAACTGAAGCAGTCTCTGTTTTCTACTACCCGCCAACGCCGCAAGTAACCGCTCCATCATCCCTGACCTCTGACAGCGAGTCTCTTCCTATCAACTGTCCGGCTGGCAGACAGACCAGTGTTTCGCTGAAAGAGGAGTATGCATATTGCAAGTCAACTTCGAAATGCGAAAAAAATTATAAGCACGAGTGCGTACGCTTTAGCAAACCACCATGGGTGCCCCTTTCCAATGCTGTATTCCGGGAAATGAAGATTCGGTCGTTGAGCTGACAAATATCTACCAGATGTCAGACTGATGCTGACACGGCCTACATGCCTCCTTGCCATCTGGGCAAACCTCATTATGCGGCCTTGGTCGACATGTCGCGGCGCGGCACTTATTGGCTGATCCGAAAACCATCATATAGTCCTCGGTAACGACTAGGCCCAGCACTGTAGCGCCAATGGGCTTTGGCTGGTGTAGTAGTACAACGGATCGCCGTGATGTCGTAGGAAACTGAATGGGGCATGACTTAGCCCTTGGTTCTTGTTCTTCCTAAGCACGAGCCGCTGATCAAGAGAATTCGCCAAGTCGTGGGCCGAAGTAGCTCCCCTCGGGGACCTTGACCAGTGCACATGGCGTCGCTTCGCATCCCGTCTGATTGACCACGGTATTTCCCCACCAATTCAATTCGACCATGGGCCATTGCAGGGTGAAGAAGATGATAATACCGGCAACTGCAATTGCGCTGCTGAAAGATGCCGAGAGGACAAAATTGTACTTGGACCAGAAACCGACGTACTTCCGCTTCAGGAAGACCCACGAAAACCAAGCAATCGGCACTGACGGCCAGATGTACGAGATGTTGTACGGACTCCAGGTCAGAGCGCCGTAGAACATGGCGATGGGATGAATCTGTCGCAACCACGACCTCTTGGTTTTCTTCTGAATGTAGTAGAAGATGACCGGGATGATGAGACCGATGGGGAAACCAAGCAGAAGTAGCGGGTAGAGGCCATCCTTGCCAAACATCCGGTTCGGGCCGACGGTGCCCCAGACGATAGATGCAGCAAAGAATGTGTTGATGCCTGGGCAAGTAAATCGATACGGCGCTCCGGGAGTGCAGACATCCGGGATTTGCTTCATCTGGAAATTGAGCACGGCTACGCAGATGACCGTTGAGATCAGGATTCCCATAACTTGCGCGGCGAATGTTTGTCGTGGGGGCAGCTTAGCGTAATGGGCGATTTTCAAGTCGTTCGAGAAGAAGATGGCATGGAGGACAGTGACGTAGCCAAACGATTTGAAATAGTTCATGGCGAGAGCGTTTCCTTGTACCCAGCTACCTCCGATAAATTCGGCGATGACATTAAGGGTCACTTCGACACCGGTCATGGCCTTGACGATTCCGATAGGTATGATGAAGAGAGCACAGAGGGCCAATCCGTAGAAAACGACCCCTGGACTGCTGAAGGTCTCCCAGGCGCCAATGGCAGCACAGCCAAGCCCGATCGCGATACAGAGAACCAGAATATTCCACCATTCCGGTATGTCCGGGTAATAGGCCATAAGACGGTTGTGGACATCTTGGTAATGAACCTCTTCCTGGTTGACATCATGGCGAAAGCTCCTGAAGAGGTTGCGGAAACCCATCATGATCTCGTGGCGATGGTAGAGGTAGGCGTAGGATAGCGTCGCGGTATAGATACCGAAGAAAAAGACGTAAACTACCAGGTTGCCGGCTGATAGAAAAGGGGGCGAATAGTTGGCGTATTTGACCGGATCGAACAGACCGGTGCTCCAATCTACAGCTTTACTAACGTTGTAGAGAGAGCCGGTGTTGTCAAAGATGCGGTTACTGTTGATGGGGATATAACCCGTGTAGTAGGCGTTGGTGTACCAGAAAATGGCAATGATGACACCCGATATGGCGGCACCGATGAACTTATTGAAAGTACTGAAGAAGGGTAGCATGAGAGGGTCTGTGGCATCAAACAGCAGAGTATTCCAGTCCCAGGTAGGCCAAGGATTAAAACCAAGCCCATTGTTGAAGCCGGTGACGGTGTTAAGGTTGACGTTTTCCGGGGCGATCCAGGACATCCAGCTAAAGACGCTCAAGGCCGTGAAAATATACCCTGGAAACCAGAAGTAGACGAACATGGCACCGAAAGTGAGGCCGAAGAACTTCATGCGCGACATGGTGAAAACCCTACCGAAGGGGCTCTTGACGGGGGTGTTCTTGTCGTTATGGAAAGCCGAGTTGAGAGCGATGGTGACGAGAGAACCGGGCCAGACGCAGTAGGATGGGTAGACCAAAAACCTCCGGACCATGCCGGCCATACCGTAGCCGAGGAAGTTGGTGCAGAGAGCGATTAGAAGCTGGTAGGCAAATTCGCCGGCATAGCCCTGGTGGAAATAATGGTACTGGGTCCAGATAATGTTGTTGGAATAAGGAGTGTTCCAGCTGACATTGGCCATGATGGTGATGAGCATGTGTTCCTTCTTAGTGAACTTGCCGGGATTCAGGGAGTGCCGAATGCCCCAGAGAGTAAAGCCGACATCCGGAAGCACATTCTCAAAGAACTTGCCGATAGGGTAAGCCAACAGCTGAGCGACGTTGGCCTGGACGGTGATGGCGGGTTGGCGAATGGAAAAGAGCTGATTGACGAAAGACAGGAGGACGGCGAATCCCATGCCGATGATCCAAGCCCGGATGGTGCTGCAGGGAGTGGTGGGATCGTCATGGTTGTCTACGACGGCGCGCACTTCCGGGTAGGGGCTGTTGACGGTGATTAAAGCGGCTTCCAATTTCAACTCCTCGATTAGCATCTCATATTTCTCGGGCTCAGCGAAAATAGCGAGGTTTTCGAGAAATAGGCGGATCTTCTCGATGATGGCGAAAGGAAAATTGGGATCCGTCTCATGGATGCGTAAGACCTCTTCCAGCATGGGCCTGATGTCATCGAGGGTGAGAGTCTTGGCCAGTAGCCTGGCCTCAAGCAAATCGCCCTCGGTGACATTGTGGTAGGTCTGAATCTGGATCTCGGAGGGAGGGGGACCAGCATCTAGACTGCCGTGGAAGTTGTTGACATGCGGCTTCTCGTTGTCGACGCCGGTGGACGACGACGACGTCGGAGCGTCTGGTTTCTCCTCGACGACGCGTGCCATGGCCTAGGATGTCACATGGGATTGAAAGTTAAATGTCGCAGGCCTTGGTATGGCTTGCGATAAAGATCGTGATTGTCGCAAAGCCGGGGGGGTATTGATATGAAAGATCAATCAATCAATGGACTGATTGATTGACGATGAGTGAGCAGCTGATTGAGCTGGGCTGGGCAGGAAAGAATGGACGTCGCTAAAACTGGGGGTAAATGGGAATTGCAGGAAAGCGGTAGTAATGTCTAATGCGACCCTGACACATTTCTGGAGGTAGAGGCAGACTGGCAGAGGCCATCTGGACTGAGGCGGGCGGGCAAAGAGACAGGCGGGCTGCGGGTTGCGGGCACTTCTAAGGCGCGAGACACCTAGACCAACTGCTAGCAAAGCAAGCGTCAAAAAGACCGACTCCCCCGCCGCCTCTCTTGGCACGCTAAATCCAGATTTGGTTTACGGCAGCTGCGGTGTGTATGTACACCTGCAACCACGACCGTACCTACCAGCCTACCTACCAGCCTACTCTGTAACTCCCATCCTGATCGTCACTCGTTACACACATAGATTAAGAACAATGCTTACGCATGCACTCGTCGAGTCTTGGGAGTAGTAATACAGTTGTAATCCCTATTTCTGTTAGACGGCCGTCTTGTACTCATCCCCAAAGGTCAATGCATGAGTGCCTACTTAAGTAATCTCTCCTGGAAAATAGAAGAAGACGATTGAAGAAAAAAAGATGCCGACAATCCGGGTGTCCATCTGGTCTGGCTTGGCTCTCTCTCTCCAGTCCGTGCTACAGTGAATTTTACAGGGGCCGACGGGGGGGCAGCGACTGGGCGGGGGGGCTTTTCGCGCTTTTTCAGTGGCTTCTTGTGGCACAGGTGGCTCGACCTTCACTAGACCTGACGCCCGATTAACCTTACTGGAAGAACTACCGGGGATCCAAGGGCCAAGAGCCAGGATCCATAACCACTTGTAATCAAGTCAGTTCTCCCTGCATTCATGCTCGCTTGGTCAACTAGAGTCCCATATATTTCCCTTCACTGACTCGACCAGCGTCGACTCAACAAGATGGGCTACGAGACGTAATGATCTGGAAAGAGAATGTCCGCCCACCGAACCCCCCCTGTTTGAGATGTTTGGACAAAATCGAGATATAAAGCGACGGGCTGTCATAACTAATAAGTAAACACGGAAAGTCTAGAGTCTAGATCCAGGAACACATTGCTAAGCTACGGGGTACTGAATTCTGCATCCCGTTCATCTCTACCTTGCCATGCCCCGGAAGTCGGCTCTTGGCCCCCAGTTGGAGATTAGCACCATCCGCTCCTACCTATCATTAGCATCCTCCCTCATACCGTCCGTCAATCGGATCACCCGGGTTCACATAGTCAATAGGCACGCCGCCGCTAAACTAACTGCATAGTGCCATCGAGGAGGCTCGATCAGGCTTTCCGATGTTCGTCAAAATACTGGATTTGCAGGGTTAGGCAGGTGAAGCATTTGAACCATCGGAAGCGGACGAGGCCGCATTTCACTGGCTCGAGACCTGCGAGTACCGGCCGATTGACAACTTCCCGGCCTCTGTCAGCATGTGCATACAGTAGGTACAGAGTCACGCATTTCTTGCTGCGTTTATCTTTGTTTTTCGAGTTATGCGGTTTTGAAATTCTGAAGTTTGGGATTCCTTGATTTAGTGAAAGCCATTACCGATGTCAATCATCCAACGAAGCGAGAGTTGCTTTGGCTGGCTGGCTGGCTGACGCGGTGTCACCCCTAATTGGCACACAAACTTAAACTTTACCTGTCTCCCGCCGCAAACGGAAACCCACGTCTTTGGATCGCATCGTCAACTCCAGAAGACTTGGAGTGAACCCGGCCACCGCCGATGTGCCGGTCGATCTGTCGCTGCAACTCCCCGTCTCTCAGCCCGTACGGCTCGATGCCCGCGCTCGCCAACTCCAGGTTCATGGCCTCGGCCAGCGTCAGCAGCGCCCGCCAGCCTCGGAGTACCTTGGGTTGCCCGCCCTCGAGCGGGTCGTGCCGGCTCGATGTGTAATGCATCACGCAGGGGCCCGTCGTCCATAGGACCACGAGTATGGTTGCGATCAGGAGCTGTGTGGGCGAGAAGCCCCATTGGTATTGCTAGAGGCGCACGCATGATGTCAGCATACGAAAGAGAGAAGCAAGGCATTGATCGGGCTGGTGCTGTATGATGAGAAGTGGACGCTGTGTACTTACGTTTTGCACAGGCTGGCAGCTCGCATTGGCGACGATTTGGTCCACATCGAACGTCTGGTTGGCCACCGTCCAAGCAACCCGCTCTTTGTAGCTGAAGGGCTGATGGCCTGTCCTTGGGTCAACCCATTCATTCCCGTAACCCCAGCCCGTCCAGCTGGTGGCCACGGTCGGGTGGGTGTGGATATTGTCGAGGTAGAAGGCGGATATGTTAAGAGAAGGAGCAGGCAACGTGACTTGGCCTCGGTCTGTCGACCATATCGTAGTGTCGTTGCGTAAGCCATAGAAGCCGTACTGCCAGGTGTCTTGGGGCATCAGTCAGTAAGCGCAATACAAGATGAATTGCGAACAGCAGGCATATCGGGGGCACTTACAAAACGACGTCGAGCTCTTCAGCTGGCAGTTCGGGTCCTTCTCATCTCGATACATCTGCATGGCGGCGCCTGCCAACACTGGTGATAGCCTGCTATCGTCGTGTTCTTCGTATCTGTGGCCACCCTCCGCGCCCAGAGAGATGATGTAGTCTCCCGTCAGATTTACGCGCCACCCGTCGTGTATGACATAGGCTACGAAATCAAGACTCTCGAATGGCACCATGGCCCCGCCCCCGGCCTGTACGACCCCCTTGGATACATTGATGTATCCCGTCATAGACCCTGAAAGTGTCGGGAAGAGCAGGGTGAAGGCCATGGTTGCGACCATGAAAGCCAAAGCGGTTGGAGGCACCACCCGGCGCCGGCTCGCGATACAGTCCTTCAAGAGTTGGTATGTTGACGACAGCGTCAGCTCGCTTTCGAGATACACACCCCGGAACACTCGATATATGGCCGGGTGACGTCTCATTGATACAGTTAGATATTGTCGGAAGACATTGTACGGCAACAGAGCTATCAGCACGGCGAGCCCGCGACCGCCGATCTGCCATGTAATTAGTCGATATACCTGCCCGTCGCAATTATAACAACATGGAAAGAGGAGCAACGCGAGCGTCGCGTTTCACACTTACCAGATCTCAAGTCACATCAATGACTTTGGCAGCCGAGAAGGACAACGATCTCGCGGCCACGACGTTGATGGCGAAAAACCGGGAAGACCTCTAGGAGCTTTTGCTCGTGTAGAATGGCATGAAAGTGCCGTCTGCGCTACACGTCGCCAGGTGGTCTGGAACGTTCAAGCCATTGGTCGTCGTGGCGGCATACCACATGGCGACTGCGGAACTGACACCCCAGCAGACGGCCAGGGTATACGCGGCGCTCCTTTTCCATTTGGGGGAAGAGATGGTTCGTTGCTCATTGCGACTAATACGCGGCGGCTTCTCGTCAAGTAGCGGCTCCTCCATGCTTGCTGGCTGCGTTGCCGATTGCTGCTATTGGAGTTACTCCGTATCTAAGCAAGTCGGGAAACAAGTAGGGTGGTCGCTCGTATATACTCATTGTTACCTCCTTACATCAGGACAAGATAGGAAGGAGTGATATAGAGACAAAGTAGTATGCTGTCTGCTTTAGGCGCCCATTTAAGATCAAAATAAAGAAATCTCAATATGCTATTGTTTTTAGGCACCCGTTAGACCAAATAGGGCCGACCGATACACGAGGGATTGCGAATCCCTCGAGGGAAGTCATGCGGCTGAAGTGTACGTTTGCTTGCTGAAAGCGCGCCAGCGTTTACCGTATGCTGTCGCTCAACTCCACGGGAGTGGCCTCGGGAAACACCCAATTGGCTACAGTGTCAATTCCCGAGCAGTGACACGAGCACTACTGTCACGTACCGTGAGTTGATGGCTGTATGTGAACGTATATACCGTCTTGGTAACTGGGGCGACAGCTACATCGAAGCTCAATTGACTCCACGATATGCACGCCTAGAGTTTCTGCTTTTCTCAGTAGGTGGCACCAGCTACACCCAACAGGGTGGTGCTCACGGGGCTGGAGATGGTTTCCGTAGGCGAGACCCCCGACATATGGCAGCCTGGTGCGTTAACCTTCGACATACTATGCTATGGACACGACGGTGGTCGTCAATCGGCGATATAATGATGAATCCACCATGTCTTCGTAGAGTTTTCTTTAACTTTTTAGTCCTCGTGACTTGGCACGGGCGAAAGACCAGAATAAGCTTCCTCGCAGAGGGAAACCTGACCGGCCATTACCTGAGGTGAATCGTTCCCTTAGCCGGCGAGCCTTTCTTTTCTGATAGACTGCGCAAACAGGGCACTACGGTATGATTCATGTAACGACCATTTCCCAACGATAGCGCATTGTAATCACTTAAATGAACGAGCGTGCTTCTGTGCAGAGGGAGCACTCGGTGCTGGCGTCGATTTGGGGCCATGACAGCGCGGGGGTTGGCCTTTGCGGCCATGCGGGTCTGGCCCAGGAAAGGGGCGGCGGTTTCAACGATGGTGTAGCGGATAGGTTTGAAACTTCTGCGTGTAGCCGTGCCTGTTTGCCGTCGTTGAACTGTCATCCCTCTATCCCCTGACGAGCCGTTCCACCAGTCCAAGCCATCGGAGAGGAGTGAGTCGCGACTGGCTTGAAATGCACACAGGCCGACCAGAAAGAATCTGCATTGCTTGGTCGGACTGATCTTGCGTGATGCTCATCCGGGTGACATACCTACCGATGGGCATTTGTAGTTGTCGGAGCCTGCGGTTAATCACTAGCTTGGCGACCAACGGATAGGACATCATGTTCTTCCTGGTTATTTGTTAATCATGTGAGTCGTTAGGCACGCAGAGATGAGTGTGACAGTCCCTTTAATTTGGCCTCGAGCCAATATTCGCCCGTTCAGCGAGACTCTTACCAAAAGGCATGGTTCCCTTTAACGTCTCTTCTGGCCCTCGTTCTCACATGTCTACTGTACATATTCACGGAAGCTGTTCCATGTTTTGGCATTCAGCGTCAGAAATAGTTGTCATCCCACAAGGTTCAGAAACAATTTATAACATGCCGTTTCCATCGGATCGGAAGGCTTACGCACAACTAGGCAAGCACTTATCTTGATTAACCTTCCATCAACCCATGGCCTCAACCTAACACACACCACAGGATTTTCAAAATATTCACTGCTGCTCAGGATATTTATTACGCACCTTGGCTGCATACCCCCTCTACTCTTTCATCTTACAACACAAAGTCGAGATTTGAGCGCCTGGTGCCTGACTTCATTAAGGATCAGATAAAAGTCGTCATAGCCATCATCGTCCATCTTCTTGGAGAAGACGATAGTCGGCGTCGTCTCCAGAGCGATACGGGCGCTTTGCGGCAGGGGGGGGAAACCGGTCGATGATGACGATATGAGGTTTGGCCATGAGAGTTATAGCAGGTCGAAAGACTGCTCGACTCAACAGGCCCAGTTCGACTGAGATCGGGTGTTGTGGTTTGAACGGAAGTGTGACTGTGTGCGCAGTCTATCCCAAGTTGCTCGCTTTTCTAGCCTGTGAAGGCAGTCCATCATTAGCCCGCGTCTACCCAAAACGACACGCAAATCCATCAAAGTTGGTGAAAATGGGACCGCAAAGAAGGAGGCGATATTCATCTTCGTCACTGTGTACGACGCCATGTCGTTCTACAACTGATGGCGTACAGATCCGAATTCCCGGCATTGCGTTACAGTGACAGAGGGATAATTCACATTCAACTGTGTGGTCATGGAATATGAGGGATCTAACGCCCACGTTCAACAACAAGTCGACTGCATGTTGTGCACAACATCAGAATCAACAGTAAATACATCAAGTATGACACAATTGAGAACATTGTAAAGCGAGTGTCACTCATGGCACAATCGACTCGAAGGCGAGGTGCTGCAGCGGACATCTTTTGCAAACCATACCGATCTTGTCTCTAATGTGCTGGGGGCAACTGGCAAGTAAGTTTGATCGATATAAACATTACGAGCAACGCCCACGCGCTCCGCGCCTCCATGTCACTCTTCAAATATTAGCGAGGGGTACGGCCACGACAGCGCCCGTGGCTAGCTGCCTGGCATCGACGCCAGCCCCCTTCCCCTTCCCCTTCCGCCAGCACCTTCGACTCCGGCCAGCACTCATCGATGATTGCGAGGCGATGGTAAGATGAATGTTATAGTTTATAATAAAGGATAAAGGTTTATTAAAGTTTATTATAATAATGATAATCTTAATAATATTAATAGTAAAGATTAAATTATATAATATATTTTTAATATATTATTAATTTTTTAAATTTTAATTTATAATAAAATATATTAAAATAAATACTTTTTATAATATAAATTAATAACCGTTTATTTATAAATATAAATTTAAATTAGAAATTTTAAAAAAGATTATAATATTATAAAATATTTATATTTTAAAATTATTAAATAAATTATAAATAATATATCACGTAAAATAAAGAAATTTCTAATTTAATTTATTTATTATCTTTAAATTATTAAAAATAAAAAAAGATTAAAAAAATTAATAAACCTTAATTTAATAATAAAATAAATATAATTAACTATATTTATTTTATTTTAATTAATAATAAAATTAAATTTGAAGAAACGATATAAAAAATAAAATAAAATTTATTTTAAAACGATTATTAATATATTATATTAATATAAAAAAAAATTTATTAAATATATTATAATTAAAAGAAAACATTAAAATTTATAAAATATTAATAATAATTAATAAAAGGAATAATGTTAAAAGATTATAAATGAATTAATATTAAACTATAAATTTATTATAATTTATTAAAATAAAAATAAATACTTTTATATTAACCTTAAAATAACTTTTTATTTAATTTCTAAATTAAAATATTAAAAATCTTTTCTTTTAAAATTAAATTTATTAATAAATTAAGTTATAATTTTATATTATTAAATCGTTATTAATATTATAATTTATAAAATAACTATATATATATATATATATATTTACTTTTACTTTAAGGATAATATAAAATTATATATTTATATTATTAAGGTAATCCTTTATTTTTTATAAATTCTTTTTTTAATTTTAATAAATTATATTAAATTTATAATTTAATATTAATTAATTTATAGCTTCTTAATATTATTTCTTTTATTAATTATTATTAATTAATATTTTAAAATAAACTTAACTTTTTTTAAATATTTTTTTAAATATAATTTTATTATTAATTAAAGTCGTAAAGATATAATTAATTATATTTATTTTATTATTAAATTAAATTTTATTAAATTTTTTTAATATTTTATTTTTTTAATACTTTAAAAATAATAAATATATTAAATAAAAATTTCCTTTATTTTAAAGGATATATTATTTAAAACTTTTTTAATACTTTTAAAATATAAATATTTTAAAATTAATAAATAAAGATTTTTAATAATATATTTTAAGAATTTAGCTATAACTAAATTATTAATTAAAAGAGGGGGTTAATATTAAATAATAATAATGTTAATAAAGTAATATAATAAATAAAAATATAAATATAATTAATTAAGAAATTTATAAATTTAAAGAATATTTATTTATTTTAAGAAATTTTATATTTATTTTTAAAAAGAATTTTTTTTAAATTTATATAATATTAATATTTATATTCCTTTAATTTTAAAAATTTTATTATATAAATTCTATATTATTTAATAGTTATTTAATTAATATAATTTAATTAAAAATATATTAATAATTTTAAACTTTTACTATTTAAATATAATATTAATATTATACCCGGGTTTATTTCGAATTTTATATTATAAAATTATAGAAATATTAATTAAAATTTTATTATTATTATAAAAATTTTAATCTTTAATATTATTTATTAAATTTTATTTATATTCTTTTTTAATTAAAATTAAGTTTAATATATTAATATAAGGGTATTATTGATTAAATATTAAACCTTTTTATATTAGAATAATATTATTTAATTATTTTTAAAATATATATATTATAAATTACTAAATATAAATATATTTAGAAAATATTAAAATATAAAATAATTAATATTAAATTTTTTTTAAATTAATAAAATTAATTAATAAACTTATTTATAATTTATATAAATATATAATTTATTCTTATATAATTATAATAAATATAAAATAATTTAATAAATATTATTTATTTATATAAAAGGTAAAAATATTATAAAAATAAATTTAAAAAATATTTAATTTTAATTAAATATCCTTATAACTTCTTACCTTTACTCGAAATGTTTAGAAAATAAAATAAAATAAAATATTATTTAAAAAACTAACTTTAAAAATTAATTGAAATTTTTAATCTTTATTTAATTTTTAATTAAATTTAATTAATTAAAAGTTTATTTTTTAATTTATAATTATTAAATTAATTATTTATAAATAAATAAAATATATATTAATTAATTCGAATTAAAAATAAATATATTAAGTTATATATTATTTATAAAGATTTCATTTATTAAATTAAACTTATTAATTAAATATTTATAATATATTAAATCTTTTTTAAATTTTAAATAATATTAACCTTTTAATATCTTTCTTAATATAATTAATATAATATATTAAATTATATTAAAATATTAAAATAATATATTCTATTTATATTTTATTATATTAGTTTTATATATATTTTATTATTTATTTTATTTTTAATTTATAATATCTTTACCCCTTTAAAATTATATTTAATCGATTTAGATTTTTAAATTTATAATAATATTTTTTTAATATCTCTTTTAATATAATTAATAATAATATATTAATTTAAATAATTATAATAAAATAATTTATATTATTTATATCCTTTGAAGTTAATTTTATATATATTTTATTATTTATTTAAATTTAAATTTTTAAGATCTTTACTTTTTTAAAATTATATTTAATCGATTATAATCTAATTTTAATATAAAGATAATAAATTATTATTTTTAAAATATATAATTTTAAATTTAAAAATTAAACTTAGTATAATATAAAATAATATAAAAGTTATAATAATAATAAAAGTTATATTAATTATAAAGAATTAAATTTTATTATTATTAATTATATTTTTATAATATAGAAATAAAAATAATTCTAATTATTTAAAGAACTTATTAAAGGATTTTAATACATATTTACTTTTATATATAACGGGATTAAGGAGTTTCTTTTTATATATATTTAATTTTATTTAATTATTACTTTATTTATATTTATAAAATAGTATTTTTTAAAGGTTTTCGTAATTATAATAAATAATTTAAAAGGATTAAAGGTATTATATTTAAACTTTATAAATATATTAATAAATTTATTAAATATACTTTTAAGTTAAATAATTCTAATATTTATTAATTATTAAATAATATTAATTAAAATTTCTTTTAATTCTTTAATATTATTAGTTTATTAAATTTTAATATTATTAAGATATTTAATAAAAGTATTAAAGTATTCCTTTAAATTATTTATTTAAATATTATACTTAATATTAATATATTTTATAAATTTTATAATATATTTATTAATTATTATATTATTTAAACTTATTATCTTAATATTTCTAATAACAAATTTTATTTATCCTTTATTTATTATTTATTATCTTTTTACCTTTATAAAGAAAGAATATATTTAATAGTTTAGTTTATTATTTTTAATTAATAATTTTATATATATTATAATGAATATTATTAAGGATTTAAAAAAATTTTTAATAAAATATATAAGGGTTTATATTTAATAATATAAAATAATATTTAAATATATAATAAATAATCGTTTATTAATATAATAAATAATAAGTATAACTAAATTATAATTAGATATAAAATTTAAAAGTATTTATAATAAAGTTATTAAAATAATATACCTTATTAATAAATTAAAATTAATACTTAAATTAATTATTAAAATAAAATATATTTATATAAAATATAAAAGGAATATTTATAATTATATATTTAATCCCTCCTTTTTTAATCCTACTAATTTAATCCTATTTAATATATTTTAATGAAATATTATTAAATATTCTTAAATAATTTCATTATTTCCCTTTAAATATTTACTATATTATATAATTTAATAATTATTATTATTACCCTTAGGAATATTTATCCTATTATTAGGTATAGCGATACTATTATTATTTATTATTTAAAAAATTCTTTAATTTATATAACTAATACTATAATTAATAATTATAATATTTTAAACTAATCGATATATTATAATTCCGTACCAATAGGTAAGGTTAGCCTATAGAAAATACTAATAAATAGTTAGAACGAATTTTTAGAAATAATTTTTAAATATAAACCGTTATTTATTTATAATTTTAGTTATTAGACCTCCGATACCCCCGTTATATATTAGGACTTTCTAGGCCTCGATACGGTATTAGTATAACCTTTAATAATCGAAAGTATTATTTTTAGGTTATTTTAATATATTATAATTAAAGATAAATCCGGGTAATAGCTTTATATAAATAATATTATTATTAATATTTTAATATATTATTATAACTTTATAAAAAACTTTTAATTTTTTTAGAATTATATTAAAATTAGAGAAAAAACTTTTAATTTTTTTAGAATTATATTAAAATTAGAGAAAAAACTTTTAATAACGTTCTTAATATATCGATAATCTATTTAAAGCTACTTTTTTTATTATTTAATTTATTTTTAGAAAAGTTTTTTTATAAATTTAAAGTTTAAATTTAAAAGACCTATTTAAATAAAAGTATTATTATTTAAAAACTCTAATTTTAATAAATTACGAATTTAATAAAGGCCGTTTAAATAGCTATAATACCCTTAATTATTTTAAATTTAATTTAAAGTAATTATCTTTAAAGTAATACTTTTAAAGATTACCTTAAAGGGAGTTATATATTTATAATAATAAGAATTATAAAGCCCTTTCCTATTATTAAGATAATTTAATTATAAACCTTAGTAATAGGAATAATATATTATAAATATATTATAAAAATATATAAAAAAGAAATTATTATTAAATTATATAATTCTTTAAAGGATAATAAGAAGGTAATTAAATCCTAATTATAGGGTAGCTTAATTAATACTCTTTAAGCCCTTATTAATTATATTAACTAGGTTATTTATTAAGGTATTACCGAACCTTTTAAAACTCCGGCTTTAAAGTCTTTAAGCCTCGATATTAAGATAATTAATAATAATATTACCCTTATAAAAGAACTTAAGCCTTTCTATAATATTTAAGTTAATAATATTATATTTTTTAAATTAAAGGATATTTAAATATATATAATTTTTATACCCTAAATTAAATTATTCTTAAAATATATTAATTAATAGGTAAAATATATCGAATATAAAATTAAAATAATTATATTAATATATAGAATAATAATTTACATTATTTTAATAAATTCTTTTTATTTTAAAAAATTAAAGGAAATAATAATTTAATTATAAATATTAAATATTAATATATTTTAAAATATTATAATTATCTATTTTAGTTAATTAATTAATTATAGGGTTATTAAATAAATATCCTTTATTATAATTAAATTTAATTAGCTTAAGCTAATAAATTAATTTATTATTTTTAATTACCTTTAATTAAATAAATTATATTTTATAAAAAGATATAATAAATCTTATTAAATTAAATAATATTTTTAATATTAAAAATATAAATATATTATTATTTAATATATTTTTATATATAATATTTATAATTTTTATTTTTAATTTTATAATATAAGGAAATACTTTATTTATTTATTTATTTTTTATTTTTAATAAAATTTTTAAATATATTAATTATAAAGGATAATATATTATTTAAAATAATATTTAAAATTATTAGAAATAAAAAATTATTAAACTTAATAATATTTTAAAGAATAAATTTTAATATTAACCTATTTTAAAACCTATTATATTAATTATTACCATTATCCTTATATTAATTATTAAATCGATTATTATTAACTTTATTAACCCCGCTAACCCCTTTAAGGGTCTAGCGCCTCTAGCCCCCGGAATAGGCCTTAGATTAATCCTTAAGGCGCTAGTATTTAAACCGGCCCTTAAAGTGTTAGTACCTAAATTAGCCCCTAAAGCGTTAATACCTAAATTAACCCTTAAGGCGTTAATGCTACCGGTATAAAGGGCCCTTAAACTATTAATACCTTTAATATAATAAGCCCTTAAAGTATTAATGCCTTTAATATAATAAGCCCTTAAAATATTAATATTATAAGCTTAATAAATTTATAAATTATTATTATTATTACCGCCGGTATTTATATCGATATTTATTATAATTACTTTAGAATAAATAATTATAAAAATTATTTAATAATTAATTAAAGGTATTATTTTAAAATAAATTATTAAAGGAATTATAATTAAAATTAAAACGATTTAATAATTTATTAAAAATATTACCTTAAAATAAGCTATTATAAATATTACTTAATAATTTACCGAAAGGATTACCTTAAAATAAATTAATAAAGGTATTATTTTAAAATAAACCGGTAAGGGTATTACTTTAAAACGAGATATTAAAAGGGTTATCCCGGAATAAGATATTAAAAAGGTTATTCCGGAATAAACTATTTAAAAAATTACTTTATAAATACCTATTACCTTTATATTTACCCCTAATATTATAAAAAGTATTATAAAGAATATTTATAACCTCCCGGAATTTTCCTTTAAATTAGAAGTAAACCTTATTTATATATTATCCGGATTTAAAATAAAATATAATTTAAATTTTTAACCCTTTATATAATATTTAATTTATTTATACCGAAAGGTTATTATAAAAACATTTAAATTTAATTATTATAATTAATTTAATAATAAATTTAATAAATTAATTAATATATTAATCCTTAAAATAAATATTTATAACATTATATTTCCTTTAAAGAAATAAAAAAGGAAATAAAATAACCCTATTTACCTAATAATATTAAAGAAATTTAATATTAACCTTAATATTATATTATATAATATAATCCCTAAAAAATATAATATTATAAAAGAAATTATTAAACCTATCCCTTAGAAATTATATTTATATTCCTAAATTATTTTTTTAAGGCCGGAAATAAATATAAAATAAGGAGGAATTAACCTAAATTATTTCCGATTTATCGAATATTTAATAAATAATATATCTATTTTATATATTTTATAATATAATATTTATAAATTAAAGGAAAAGGTAATAAGGACCTTTTTAATAATTTAAAGGTTTTAGATTATAACGTTATTATAATTTAAGAGTTTTAAATTAATTTTAAAGAATATAATAATTATAATTTAAAAATTATAAATTTTACCCTTTAATTTCCGACTTTAAATAAGATTATTAGAATAATTTTTTATATAAATAAACGGCTAGATTAATTATATATCTTTTTTATTAATTATATAAGGTATTTAATTATATTCGTTATTTTATATAATTTAATTATTATTATTCTTATTACCTTTACTATATTATATATTTATAATATTTATAATAACCTTTTAAAGGATTAATCGCTTAATACCCTTTAAGAATTAATTAATACTTTCCGTAATTATAGGGTAATTAATTTAAAGGTTACTTACTTTATTATAAGTAATTTTAATATTAAAAACTTTATTTAAATAATAAAAGATTTAAGGGATAAGGGTATAATATAGGATAATACCCTATACTTTAAGGATTTTTTAAATATTAAAGGTTTAAAGGTAATATTATCCCTAAATATTTATATTAAATTAAAAAATACCTCGTCTTTTATAATCGATTTAATTATTTATTATAAAATAATAACCGGATTATTTTTTAAATATAGAAAGGTTAATAAAGTATATTATAATTCTAATTATTACCTTATTTATATTATTCTTTAATTATAATTATTATAAATCCCTTTATATTCCTTTAAAAAACTTTAGGTAAATATATTAATAAATATATTTAAAATTTAATTAATTACCTAATTATCCTAGTTATAAGGTAGGCCTTTAAATAAGTAAATATTCGAATTATTTTAAAAAATAATATAAACCCTTTATAATATAATTAAAGAGGTTATATTTATAATAGACTTTATAATTTATTATATACCCGGCTTTTTAATAAAGTATAAAATAAAATACCGGGAAATAAATCGATTTAAAAAAATTTAATAATATATTAAAGCTTTAAGAGATTAAAAAATATATTATAAATTTAAAAATTAAAAAGGTATAATAATAAAGAAATTATTAATAAAAGTTTAATAAAAAAGGGTAAATAAAACCTGTATTAAAAGATTAAAGGGTATATAAAGATTAATAAAAATATTTAAATTAATTAATTAAAGTATTTAGAAATAAAATATTATTTTTATTATTAAAAATTAAATTATTTTTAAAAGGAAGATTAAAATATTTAATAAAGCTTTTTTTCTTTTATTTTTAAATAAATTATATATCCATTTATTAAAATTTAAATATAAGAATTTTATTCCTTATTTACTTTTTATTTAAAACGAAATTATATAAATTATTTTTAAGTTTAAGTTATATAAAGTCCTAAAACCCTCCGGGATTCCTAATTATATTTTTTATATTTTAAAAAATTTCTTTATACCTTTATTATATTTATTATTTAATTATTATTTTTTTAAAGGTTTTTACTTTTTTAAAGATTTTATTATAATAAGTTTAAAAAAGTTTAAAAAGATTAATTATAATATTATTAAAGTTTTTAAACCGATTACTTTTTTAAAAATAATTAATAAAATTTTAAAATTAGTTTTTATTAAATAAATTAATTATTATATTAAATATTATTCCTTTTTACTATAGGATTATATTAAAGTTTATAAAATAAAATTTATAAAATATATTATATATATTTTATTAGAATATATTTATAAAGTATATAATATAATTAATAAAAGAGAAGTTTAAATAATTACTTTATTAATATTAAATATTTTTAAAATATTTAATAATATTAATTATAATAAATTAATAAATTATTTAACCCGGAAAAGTTTCTTTAAATTTATTATTTAATAAATTAATAATTAATTTAAAGATTATTATATAAAGCTTAAATTCTTTAAAGGAAAATTGGATTAAATTTTCTAGAATTATAATATCCTTTAAAAGTCTTTATTATTATTATTATAATAATTATTTTATAATATAAACCTTTTTAATAGGATTTTAAAGGAAGGTAATATTATAATTAATATTAATATAATAATAATAGGGATCGTTTTAGGTATAAATAGTTTTTAAAATAATAATAATATTAATAATAATAAAATCCCTTTATTAAATAATATCTAGAGCTATCCCTTATAAGATAGCTTTAAATTATTTATTATAATGTAAATAAATAATACCGGTATTTTAAAAATTAAAATATTTATAAAAATTAATTATTAAATATTAGAAAAAATATATAAAAGAATTATAATATAAATAATAAAATATAAATATATTTTTATATTATAAAAATATAAATTAATATATTTTTATATAAAAAAAGCTTTAATTTCTTATATATTTATTAAAAAAGTAATAATTACAGGGGTATTTATAGGGGTAAATATATTTAATTAAACTATAGTAATATTTATAAGGATAAATATATTTATTATTAGCCTTAATAGTATATTATTAAAGGAATATATTTATATATTTAATATTATATTAATTAAATTAATTTAAAAATTTTAATATTTAAGGGTATAATTTAATTTAAGCTTTCTTTAAAATTAATATATTTAAGAAATTACTTTAAAGGTTTAAAAATTGATATAAATATTTAATATTATTTCCGGTATAAAATAAAGGTATAATACCCTTTAATTATAATAATTCTATTAAATAATAATAATATTATAAATAATATATTATAATATAATATAATATTAACTTTATATTCGGGTAATAAAAAAAGGTTAAATAAAATAATATTTAATAATATTATAATAATTATAAATAATTATATTATAAGTAATTATTAAAAGATTCCCTTTTTTAATATTATTAATAATATATATTAAAATATATATATTATTAATTAAATAATAATTTTTTTAAATTAAGTATATAATTTACTTTAAATTATATTTAAACCTTTTAATAATATATTATAATACATTAATATTTAATATAATATAGAAAGTTTATTATAAATTTCCCTTTATATATTTTATTAAATATTATTAATAATTTTATAATATATAATTATTACTCGAAATTATTATCCTATTTATTATCTTATTATAATAAAAATAGGTTATAATAATTATTTTAAAAAATAAAAAAGTAAATAAAATCTATTATAAATATATATTAAAAGTTTTTAAATTTAAATTATTAATATTTTATATAAATAATAACGGTTATAATAACGAGATTAAAGTAACGACCTTTTAATTATAATAATTAACCTTTAAAATTAAAAGGTTCAAAATAATATATATAAAGACTTTTATTTAATTTATAATATATTTAATTAAATTATAAAATATTTATATATTATTAAAGGTTATTTTATAATTATAAAATTAATATTTTTCTTAGGTTAATATTTTTATAAATAATAAAATTATTATTACTTTTTTAATATAATTAGAATAATAATTTAAATAATAATTATTATAATATATCTTAATTTAATTTATTACTTTATAATAATAAAATATTTTAATTAATATTTATTAAATTCCGGTATATATAAGAATATTAAATAATAAATATATCGATAAGCTAATTAAAGCGACCGCTAAAATATTTATTATAACGATTATTAAAAGGGCTTAATACGCTTATATTATAATTACCTTTATATTATAATTATCTATTATAATACCTATAATAATACCTATAATATCTATAATATTTATTATAGCACTTATTATAATATTTATTATAACGCCCGTTATAATATACCCTTTATTAAAGCAAATACTAATATTAACGCTAATTATTTTAAAAGATATAATAATAATACTAATTACCTTAAATTTATTAAGCATATTAACGCCAATTACCCTAAAGGATATAATAATTATATTAGCTACCTTAAAGGATATTATAATAACGTTAATTACCTTAACGAATATTATAATATTAAAGGCCCTCCGGGTTATCGATATTATAATAACCGCCCTAATAATTTAATATATTTAATATATCTTTAAAGCCTTATATATACCTAAAGGCTATATATAATATATTTTATAAAGGTTAATAAAGTATATTATTAATTAAACCCTTTATATTATAATAATTATATAATATATATTAATTAAAAAGATTATTATATAATATTAAACCGATAAATAAAATAATATATCTTATAAAAGGGTATTATATTATATCCTTTTATAATTTAAGAAAATTACTTTATTATAATATCAAGGTATAAAGCGGCTAATATTATCTATTATTTTTTAAATTCGGATTAATAAAATTAATTTATAGAATTATTTATAATTTATATAAAAAAGCGATTTATTATTATATAATTATAATAAGCGTTAAATAATCTAATATATATTCCTTATTTATATAAAATATAAAGTATTATAAAAAGAGGTTTAAAGGATATTTAACTTTAATTAAATATCCGTATAATTTCTTACCTTTACCCAGGATTTATAAAAATTAAAATAAATAAAGATAGCCGCTATTTTCCTTTTCCGGACTAGTTTTTTAAAATATTTTATTTAATCGGAAATAAAGGATAAATTATTTAAGAAATTTTTAAAAGAATCCTTAAAAGGGTTCCTAGGCGGTCCTTTAGGGGATAATCCCCTTTAACCTAATTACGGTAAATAATAGACTTTTTAAGTTAAAAGATAACCCCTTTTAATATATAAATATATATATTATTTACTCGGTTACTTTATAAAGATATCGTTATTTATATTAATTAATTCCTTTAAGAATTAATCGGGTTTAAATATTAATAAATTTATAAAGTAATCGGGTAATTATTAATTATATATTAATAAATTTTTATATAATAATATACTTTATAAAGCTTCTTTTAATATTTTTTTTAAAAGTACCTTTTCTAATATTTTTATATTTCTTTTATATAATTAATATTAAAAAAGTACCCTTTTAATTTATTTTAATTATTATAATTAAACTCCTATGGTTATTTATTGATATTTAAAATAATTTACCTTTAAGCGGTTTTTTTATATTTAAAAACTATATATTTTAAAGGAAAGTATTATTTTTTTATTAATATATATTTAATAACTTTAAAGATAATATATTAATTTAATATATAATTATTCTCTTTTTCTTATTTAAATTAATTTTAATAAATTAATTTATTTATAAATTTTATACTTTATATTATTAAATACTTTTAATTATTTTATATATATTTATTAAGAATAAAGATTTAAAAATATAAATAATATAATATTTATTCTTATTTAAAGTTATTTTTTTATATTATTAGTATTATATAATTTATATTTTTTAAATAATATCTTTTTTATAAAAGAAATATTTAAAAAAAGTTTATATAAAGAAATTTTATTTATAAAAGGTTTATTTTTATTTATAATTTAAAATTATTTAATGTATTAATTATTTTTATTAATTAAATTAATTAAATTATATTTAAGTATTTTAATACTTTATTTTAAAGCTTTAAGAAATTATTTTATAAAATTTTAAGGATTTTAAGAATTATTATTTAATAATATATTTTATTATTACATAAAGGAATTTAAATTATTATACATAGAAAAGTTTAAAGTATTATATATAAGGGAGTTTATATTTAAATAATTTTTTGTTCTATATATATTTTCATTAGTAATAATAATACTAGGGATTAATCTATTATTTAATTTAAGGCTAGGTTTTATATAAATATTAAGGTTATATTAATAGGCCTTTTTAATACCTTTAATATATCCTTTTATTAAAGTTCGAGCCTTTACCTTTCTATAGCATTTTATCCCCTTTTACCGCTCTTAAATTATATTATATAAGCCTTAAATATATTATTATATTATTTATATTATTTATATTATTTATATTACTTATATTATTTATATTATTTATATTATTTATATTATTTATATTATTTATATTATTTATATTATTTATATTATTTATATTATTTATATATTTATTTATTTATTTATTTTAGTATTTATTAATTATTTAATTATTTATAATTATAATTATTCTTATTATAAAATATAATAAAAGATAAAAGGGAGGAGGAATTAAATAAATTATTAAAATTAAAGTTAATAATTAATAATCGATAATAATTTAAGATATTTATATAAATAATTTTAAATAATAAAAGTAATAAAGTATTATAAAGGAAGGAGTTTTTTATTTTAATAATATAAGTATTATTATTATTTAATAATAATAATCGGAATTTAATTAAATAAAGAATATTTTAATAATAAATATATTAAAAAGAATATATAAATATTAAAAAAGGTATTTTAAAAAAAGTATTAAAAGTAATTTAAAATAATATATTAATATATAAAGAATTATTAATATATTATTAATAAAACTAATAATTAAAGGATATTAATTTATAAATATATAATTTAATTCATTAATCTTTAAAAAGATTAATTAATTTAAATAATATATTTATAATATTAATTATAAAATAATTATTTTAAATATATTTCTTTTTTTAAAAAATTAATTTAATGTAACTATTTATAAAATAATTTTTAATTAATAATTATAATATATTATTAATAATATTTTAAACTTAAAGGATTTGTTATTTATTATATTCTTAATAAAATTAATTATTACTAGGACTTTTTTAAATATTTTAAAGAAATTTATTAAAAGTTTAAGGAAAGATCTTTAAATATACCGGGGGAACTTTTTAAAAGGTTTTTAAAAAGATTTTTTAAAGGATTATTTTTTATTTTTATATAAATAAAAAGTTTTAAAAGATTTATTCGAAATAAAAATAAAATAAAAATTTTAATATATTTAAAATCTTATATAACCTTAAAAAAGGTAGGAAATTTTAAAACTTTTTAATTAAATTTAATTAATAATTAAAATTTTTATTAAAATTTAATATAAATATAATAATTAAAAAATATATAATGAATTAATATCTTTAATAATTTATAAATAATTTTATAATTTTATTTTTATTTAAAATTAAAAGATAATAATTATAATATTATATTTTATATTTCAATATTATATTAATATAATATTTTTTTAAATTATAAAAAATAATAATATAATTATAATAAATATTATTAATAATTTAATAGAAACTTGAATAGAATATATTAGGGTTTATATTTAATAATATAAAAGAATATCTAGATATATAATAGGTAATCGTTTATAAATATAATGAATAATAATCGTAATTTAATTATAATTAAATATAGAATTTAAGGGTATTTATAATAGAATTATTAAAATAATATATTTTATTAATAGGTTAAAATTAATATTTAAATTATTTATTAATATAGAGAATATTTATATAAAATATAAAGGGAAATATTTATAATTATATATTTAATCCTTTTTATTAATTTATTAAATTATTAAATTTATTACTTATTTAAGGTAAATTTAATAATCCTTTTTTTAAATGTATTAATTTATTTTAATATGTTTAATAAATTAATACATTATTATATTATTTACATTTATTATTATATCTTTAAGATAATACTTTCCTTAAGAGTACGGATTTTTTAAAAATATAATTTCCTTAAAAATTTTTTTAAAAATAATAGTTCCTAAATATTTAATATAATTTATCAATATAATAAATTTTTATTAATATTAATTAATAGGTAATATTTTTAATTATTAGATTATTATTTAGATTTTCTTTTTAGAATATAGTTAGTTATATAATTAAGTCGGGTTATAATATTATTTTCCCCCTTTACTTTATTTTATCTTCAAAGGATTAGGGTTATAAGTATTATTATTTTCCTATTTTATTAACTTTTTTAATAAATTCTTTCTTTTTCGTATTTTATTATAATATTTATTTATTATATCGGGTTATATTAAAAAATCGGCCTTTTATTTAAAATTTGTTAAAAATTAAGTAATATTATAATTTTATTATTTTATTTAGTAAATTAAATTTTAAAGTTATATTATATTCGCTTTATTTTAAAAAAGGTTAAAGGTATATTATAATAAAGGGTATTTTTTATTATAAAGAATATATATATTATAATTAATTTTATAATAATTTTAAATTATCAATATTTATTATATTATAAATTATAAATAAATCCTATTATTTATATTCCGAGGAAGAAGAAATTAATAATTCATTTTAAAGGATTAATAAGGTTTAAAAGAAAATTTATTAAAAGGTTTAAGGAATCTTTATATATTTAAAATATATTTAAAAATAAAATGAATTATTTATAATTTAAGATATTAAGATAATTAAATATAATTTTTATTTATTTAATAAATTAAAGGTAATAAAGTATATTAAATTTAAAGTAATTATTAAAATTTAATTTTTAAGGGTATTTAAGGTAATCAATTAAAATATAATAGATTTCGATTTTATTTTCTTTTAAATTTCATTAATTCTTTTATAATATTTATTAAATAAGGTATTAAAACCTTTATTTAATTTTTCTTTTATATATATTTTTTTAATTTTATATTTATATTAATTTATTTTTATTTTTAATTATATATTGATTTTTATATTTTTAAGGATTAGTTTATTATTAATAAGCATTTTTAGTATATTATTAATTAAGGGAGCGAATTGATATTAAGTAATAATATTAATAATAAGTTAATAAAATAGGAATACGCGCGTATATATATATATATAATTAATAGGGAGATTTATAATTTTAAAAAATACTTACTTATTTTAAATGATTTTATACCTACTTTTAAGGGTTTTTTTAAAAAATTTATATAATATTAATATTTATATTTCTTTAGTTTTAAAAACCTTATTATATAAGTTTTATTATCTTTAATAATTCTTTAACCGATATAATTTAATTAGAGGTACGTTAGTTTTAAGTTTCCGATCCTTAAATAGAATATCGTTATTAAACCCGGGTTTATTTTAAATCCTATATTATAGGGTTAGAAAGGTATTAGCTAAGGTTTAATTATTATTGTAGAAATCTTAATATTTATTATTACCTATTAATAGAATTTTATTTATATTCTCTTTTATTTAGAATTATATTTTAAGTATTAGTATAGGGATATTATTAATTAAATATTAAAGCTTTTTATATTAAAATAATCCTATTTAATTATATTTAAAATGTATATATTATAAATTTATAAATATATTAAATTATTTAATTTATTTTAATTATTTATAATTTAATAAAGATTATATTATAAAAAATATAAAAAGATTTTTTAAATTAAAAAAGATTTTTATTATTAAAGATATAATTATATTATTATTTAATATATTATTAAATATAATACATATAATTATTATATAAAACCTTATAATATAAAAAAATATCTTTTTGTATTTTTTTATATAATTATAACTTTTAATATATTAATTATTACAATTATTATCCTTTTTAAAACTTTAAATATAAATACTATAGATATAATTAAATATATATTAAAAATATTTTTTAAAATGAAATAATTTATTAATTTATAATAATGGCTTATATATCGAAAATTATAATTTTTAAAGACGTATTTATTAATATATTAACTTTTAAACTTTATAAATTATTATCTATTAATCCCTTTATAATTTTATTATTAATAATATAATAAACTTTTAAAATACCTTTATTATTATTTATAATATTATTAATAATTACCCGAGATTAAATTATTTTAAATTATTTATATAGTTTCTAATATAATTATTAATAAATTAATTAATTAAAGAATTTATTATAATTATTAATTATATTAAATAATTCAATAATTTTTAATATAAAAGTTAATATAAAATTTAATTAATTTAATATTCTTAAATATAAACTTATAAGGATTATTTTAACTGTTATCCTTCTTTTAAACTCTAACTTTTTAAACTTTAATTATTATTAATTATAAACTTTTTTAAGTCTTTTTGAAAAGATTCTTTAAATATTAAAGCGTAAAATAAATAATAAAATAAATAATAAATTAATTAACCTCCTTTTAATAAATAATAATAATAAAATAAACCTTTAATATAAATAAAAATATTATAATAAATATAAATTAAATAATACTTTAATTTCATTATTAATAATATTATATAAACTTTTTGAACTTATTTAAACCCCGGATATTATATAATATTATAAAATAATATTTTATAAATTTAATATAATAAGGGTTAATATTAAATTATTATTAAAAACTATTATTTATATATATAAGTATAAACCTTTTTATAAAAAAAGGAAATTTTTTAAATAATTTTTAATCTTTTGAATATATAATAATAAGGATAATCCCTTTATATATTTAATAATATAATATAAGTAAAATTAAAATTTTTATAATAATACCTATTTTTTTAATTTAATAATATTGAATTATAATATTACTATAATTTATAACCTTTAAATTAACTTTTAATATTATAATAATTTAACCTATATATAATTATATTTATATTATAATTATTATTATAAAAATATAAAAACAATATTATTAAAATTTATTTCTTTATAAATAAATATTTTAACTAATTTTGAATATTTTTAATTAATTATGTAAAATGTTTAATTACTTTATTATTACCTTTAAAATTATTAACTTTATTAACCCCTACTTTATTATTAATAACTATCCTTTTATTAATAGTTTTATTATTAATAGTATTTATATTTATAATATTTATAATAATGTTTTAAATAATTAAATTTATAATATATTAAAGAAGTTAATAAATATATAAAATAATTACTTTAAATGTAATATATTTTATTATTAAAATTTTTGTATTAAAAACCTAATGTAAATTATTTAAGATCTCAGTTATAAAAACTCGAATTATAATATTACTTTATATTTTAAGGATTTTTTAAATATTAATAGTTTAAAAATAATATTCCCTTTCAAAATATATATTAAAATATAAAATACTTTATCCTTAATTATTAATTTATTTATATAATATAAAATTAATAAAATTTATTATATTATATTTATTAATGTATAATATTATAATTTAAATATAATTGAATAAACCTATCTTAATATAAAAAGTTTTAATATTTATTTAATAATAACTTTATATTAATATCGATAAAATAATTTTAAATATAAGAAAATATAAATAAAGTTTTATTATTAAATAATAATATATATAAAAAAATTTATAATAATAATTAGATTTTAATTAATACTTTTTTATCTTTATAGTATAGGATTAAAGGTAAACCCTGGTTTAATAATAATAGTATATTTAAATATTAGAAATTTAAAATTATTTTAATTAAAGAAATATTAAAAATAATAAAATTTATATAATAAGGTTTTTAAAATTAAAGGAATATAAATATTAATATTATATAAATTTCAAAAAAGCCTTTTAAAATAAATATAAAATATTTTAAAATAAATAAGTTTTCTTTAAATTTATAAATCTCTCTATTAATTATATATATTATCTTATTTTTAATATTAATTTATTAATAATATTATTCTATTAAACCCCTCCCTTAATTGATAATATAATAAATATATTTATTAATAATAATATAATTAGACCGATATTATTAGAAAATATTATTAAGAAAATTAATTTAATAACTTTAAAATATTTAATTTAAGAAAAAGGATTTTAAAAATAAGTATAAATATATATAAATTTTACATTATAAAATTATTAAAACGATTATAAATAATATAATATTTAAAATAAAGAAAGTTATTATTTAATATATTTATTATTTTTAAATTATTAAGAAGAAAAATAAATTAAATATAATTAAATATATCTTTATGATTTTAATTAATAATAAAATTATATTTAAAAGGAAATATATTAAAAATAAAGTTAAATCTATTTTAAAATATTTATTAATAAATTATATTATTATAGAAAATAAAGATATTAAATATATTATAATTAAAAGAAATATATTAAAATTTATAAATTATTAATACTAATTAATATTAAACAAATGAATATTAAAGAACCCTTTTAATAAATATAATAGCCGTTAAAAGATTATAAATTAATCGATATTAAATTATAAATTTATTATAATCCTTTAAATTTAAAAAATAAAATTAAATAAAAGGTTACTTTATTAATATAAATAAATAGCTTTATATTATCTTTAGGATAATATTTAATTAAATATTATAAATTATCTTATAAAATATAATTATTATTTAAAATATATACCCTTTTTATTATTCCCCTTTAATAAAAAAATTAATATTATTATATTATAAAATAAAGAAGTTAATAAAGTCTATTATAAATATATTTTAAAATCTATTAAATTAAAATTATTTATTGTTTATATAAATAATAATAAATATAATAATAAAGTTAAAGAAATAACTTTTTTAATTATAATAATTAATATTTAAAATCGAATAATTTAAGATAATATATTTGAAATCCTCTATTTAATTTATAATATATTTAATTATATTAAAAAGAATTTATATTTTATTTAAAAATAATCTATAATTATAAAAATATAATTTATTTAAATTAATATTTCTATTAATAATTAAATAATTATTACCTCCTTTATTTAAATTTAATATTAATTTAACTAATAATTATAATATTAAATTATTTAAATTAATATTTATTAAATCCTAGTATATATAAATATATCGAATAATAAATATATCGAATAATAAATATATTAAGAAATTATTAAAAAGTATTATAAAAATATTTATTATAATAATTAATAAGGTTTAGTATATTTATATTATAATTATTTATTATAATATATATTATAATATTTATAATTTAAAATTAAGTTATTTAAAATTTAGGAATTATATTAATATTAAAAGCTTCCTAGGTAGTAGATATTATAATAGTTATATTAATAAATTTATATACCCTTAGGACTTAATATACATTTAAGACTTAATATATCCCTAGGATTTAATATATTTTAAATACTATACTTAATATACCTTAAAAGGTTTAATAAAGTTTATTATTAATTAAACCCCTTTTATTATAATATTTATATAATATATATTAAATAAGAATATCTTTTTATAAAAAAGTATTATATTATTATTTTTTATAATTTAAAAAAATTATATTAATATATTATTAAAATTATCCTAGGGTTAATATAAAACTATCTATTTATATTATCGGGGTAACTCTTTATTTTTATTTTTTTTAATTCTAATAGATTATAATAAGTTTATTTTTATTAATTAACCTATAACCTTCTAACGGTTATTATATCTATTAAAGGGGCTCTTTAATATTAATATCCTTTAACTTTTCTGATTAATTATCGTTAATACTTTATTAACCTATCTTTTATTTATAATATATTTTATAATTTCCTTTTTAATATTTATATACTTTATTAATAAATATCCTAAAATAGATCTAACCTAGTTTTTAATATCTTTCTCTTTAAATATATTAATATCTATATTCCCTTAATTTTAAGAACCTTATTATATAAATTCTAATTATTATCTTTAATAATTCGTTAATCGATATAATTTAATTAAAAAGTAAAGTAATAATTTTAAGCTTTTAATACTTAAATATAATATCGTTATTAGATTTAACTTTACCTCGAATCCTATATTATAAGGTTAGAAAGGTATTAATTAAAGTTTAATTATCGTTATAAAAATATTAATATTTATTATTATTTATTAAATTTTATTTATATTCTCTTTTATTTAAAATTATATTTTAAACATTAATCTAGGGATATTATTAATTAAATATTAAAGCTTTATATATTATAATAATCCTTTTTAACTATACTTAAGATATATATATTATAAATTAATGTATATAAAAAATATATTATTAAAATATAAAGTATATTATTATAATTATTATATTTTAATTCTAAATAAAGAAAATAAAATTACAAAACTATTTATAAATTATTTAAAATATTAATTTTTTATTTTATAATTATGATAATTATTAAATGATTTATTATATTTTATTTAATTATTATATTTATATTGGATTTAAATAAAAGGTTTAATTATTAATTAAATTCCATTGAAAAGCTTTAAAACTTTATATTTCCTTTAAGGTTATATAGGAATTTAAATATATTAAAAGTATTATTATAGTTCTATTTTAAATAAAGTTTTTATAATATTTTATTTATATAGAAATTAAAGATAACCCTTTAAAAAAAGTCCCTTAAAGAAACCTTTAAAAGATTTTTTTAATATATTTAAAAATCTTTCTTTAAAGTTTTAATAAATTCCTTTATACTATATCTTATTGAAGGGATTATTAATGATCTTTTTAAAAAGGAAGGCGGTTAAAAATAATAATATTTATTTAAATATTATATTTAATTTAAATTTAATTTATTAATATTAAAATCTCTTTCTTTTTTCCTTTTTATTTTAATCTATTATTATTTAATAATATTATACCTATTTATATATATAAAATTAATATTATTTTTCTAATTTTAATTAATTATAAAATAAAATTATTAATATAAAAACCTCCCTTTAAATTATATAAATAAATTATATATATAATAAAGGAATTTATTAATTTAAAATGGGTTATTATATTAAAAGTTATTAAAAATTAATTAAATCTTTATATATAATATTACTTTTTCTTAATTTTTAATAAAGTTAAATAATCCTAATAAAATATATTATATATATATGATATTTATATTTATTGAAATTTAAAGTACCTTTGTTATATTATTTATTGTTTTTTAATAATTATTTAAAAATATCTTATAAATTTAAATAAATTAAATTAATTTTTAAATATATTTTAATAAGTTATAAAGTCGAAAAACTATTTATTTAATATTATTGAATTTTATATCTTTTGATTATAAATATTATAATTTTATATTAAATATTTTAATCTTTTTAAATTAATATTTTTTATTTTTCTTTCTATGTATTTTAATGTATATAAATTAATATTTAAAAACGTTTTTTTTAAATTATATTTATTTTATTTTTACTTTTACTTTTAACTCTTTTTTAATTATTTAATATTAAGAAGATTTAATATAATTAATAGTTAACTTCTTTAACCTTAATTCTAATTAATATTATTAAAATAAATCTTTTAATTAAACTTTCTTTTAAATAAACCATATTTCCTTTATAATTTTAAATTATGATTCCGGGCGGATTTCTATATTAAATATTAATTAATTATAATATAGCATTTCTAATACATAATAATATAATTATTAAAAAATATATTATTTTAATAATTAAAATACTTAAAAAAATATAAATAACGATTTAATAAAATATGTTAAAATTAATTTTATAAAGGAAATAACGGTTAAATTAATTAAAAATAAAGAAAAATAATAAATTTATTTATTTAAAAAATAATATAAATTAAATTAATTAAATATTCTATAAAAAGAGGTTAAAATATAAATTTTTAAAATTCTTTAAAACGTTTGTAAATTTAATAATAAATAATAAAGATATAATAATAGTTAAATATTTATTTTGTATTTAGATAATAAATAAAAGGTAATAAAAATCAAATTATTTTCAATTTTTAATAAAGAAATCGAGATTAAATGTTTAAAGTTTCTTTAAATTATAATAATTATAATTAAAATATTCCTTAAGATTTTAATATAAATTAATATAAAATACCTAATAATTTTCAAAATAATTTTTTTAACCCCTATATTTAATATATAATTAATATATTTAATAAAAAGTTTATTTTTAATCTTTAATTGAAAACGATTATTTAATTTTTATTAAATATTTTATATATTTTAATTTAAAAACTTCTTATAATATTATAAATAATAATAATAATATTTAAAATATATTCTTTAAATAATTTCATTATTAATAATTTTAATAATAAAATTATAAAATTTTATTATAATAATAAATATAATTTTTATAATTAATATAACGTTAATAATAAAGTTATTAATAATATATATTATAATAATAAATAAGAATCTTTTAAAATTAATTTATTTAAATTTTTAATATATAAATTTTAATATTTAAATAATATCCCGTTAAAAAATATTAATATATTATACCTTCTTTAATAATATTTATTATAAAAAACTATTTTAAATAATTTCTTTATTAATTAATAAATAATTCTTTTTTTAAACTTTATTTAATTATTTAATAATATATTACCTAACCTTTTTTTAATTATTTTTTAACTTTTTTATTTATTAAATAAAAATATTAAACAGTTATTATATATATTTGTATTAAAGATTTATTAAAATTTATAAAAATAATATTAATATCCTTAATTTTAATTATTTAAATTTAATATATTAAAGCTTTTTATAGAAAAAGATTTAAATAATTCTATTAATATCATAATTTATATTTAAATAACCCTTTTTACTAAAAAGAATAGTTATAACAATAAAATTATTTAAACTTTGAATAATTATTAAATGTTTTAAAAACATAAAATTGTATTTTAAAAATATAAAATTTTATTTTAAAAAAATAAAAAGAATTTTAATTTTAATAAATATTCTTGAAAACTTTAAGGACTTTAATATATTTTAAATACTTCAAATAATTACTTTAAATTACATAATATTAAAATTATTAAAAAAGTTTAAAAAACTTATATAAAATTTAAAAATATTATTAATAATACTATAAATTTAAAATACATCTTTACTTAACAAATTAAAGTTATAAAAACTATAGGATTATTCATTATTAATAATCATAATATTTATAATATTTTAAAATAAATATATAATTAAATTAATAAAGGAATTTAACGATTTTATCCTTTTCCTTATAGAATTAATATAATTCTTTTATATATAATTAAAATTAATATAATATAAAGTATATTATATTTTTATATAAAGAAAATAATTAAATATAAAGGTAAATAAAATTAGAAAGGTATTATTAAATATTTAAATTTAATATTACTAATTCCTTTAAAAATAATAAATTTAATTAAAAGGGGGAGAAATATAATTATTATTATAAATAAATTTAAAAAAGTAAAATATTAATAATTTATATAAAAAAAGCTTTTTAATAAATTTAATTAATTTTATAAAAAAAAGGATGATTTTAAATTTAATCAAAAGGATTTTAAAAAGGATTTTAAAAAGAATTCTAATAAAAATGCTAATTTTATTTAAAAGAACGTATTAAATTTTAATATTTTTAAAGAATTTAATATTTTTAATACTTTAAATCCCTTTATTTATTTTAATTATTCTTTATATTATTATTAAATAGTATATAATAAGAATTATATTTATAAGAATTATTATAAATATAATTATATTTATATTATAAAAAGTATAATAAATTAAAGAAAAAGTTTTTATAATTACTTTTATTTTTAAAATATTATATTTATAATTATTATATTTATACCTTTTCCTTTAAAAACCTTATATTTAAATATATTTATAGTTTTAAATAAATTCTACTTAAAATTTAATAAAAGTTAAATTATAATAATAATATTATATATTTTATAAATATTATAAAATATAAAATACATAATATAATCTTTATTTTAAGTTAAATAATTAACGATTTTTCTTTTAATAATATTATTAAATATTTTTATTTAAAGGTTTTTATTTATATATTTTTAAAGGATTATTATTTAATATTAATTTATTTTTATCCTAGGGATAATGTAAAACTGCCTATTTATATTATTGGGATAACCCTATATTTTTTTTATTTTTTTCTATTTTTAATAAATTATAGTAAGTTTATAGTCTAATATCGACTAACCTATAGCCTTTTAATAATTATTATATTTACTAAAGGGGCCCTTTAATATTAATTTCTCCTTTTATTAATTATTATTAATATTCTATAAATTTTGAATATTTTTCTTTTAATTATAATATATTTAATAACTTTCTTTTTTATAATAATATAATTTATTAATAAATATTCTAAAATAAATTTAATTTTATTTTTTATATCTTTTCCTTTAAATATAATTTTATCATTAATTAAAATTATAAAAATATACTTAACTATATATAATTCATTTATAAATTAAAGCTTATTAATTTCCTTTAATTTTTTTTAACGGTTTAAAGATAATAAATATATTAAATAATAATTTCTTTTATTTTAAGGGGTATATTATTTATAATTGCTTTAATGTCCTTATAATTTAAAATTATTATATATTTATAATTATCTTTAAAACTTTTATATTAAGTTTATATTTATAGATGATCGAATATTTAAAGTTGTTAAGCCGGCTTTATTTATATTATTTTTAATAATATAATTTTAATTATAGTATTATTAATAAATATATTTATTATAATATTAATTAAATGAAGGGGTTAATATAATATTAATAATAAATTAATATTAAATTAAAAATAGGAATATATATATATATAATTAATAAAGAGATTTATAAATTTAAAGAATATTTATCTATTTAAAAAAAATTTATATTTAATTTTAAGGGCTTTTTTAAAAATAATTTATATAATATTAATATTTATATTTGTTTAATTTAAAGAATTTTATTATATAAATTCTATTATTTTTTATAACTTTTTAATTAATATAATTTAATTAAATCGTTTTAGGGATAATATAAAACTATTTATCTATATTATCCGGGTAATCCTTTATTTCTATTTTTTTTAATTCTAATAGATTATAATAAATTTATAATCTAATATCGATTAATTTATAACCTTCTAATAGTTATTATATTTATTAAAAGGGTCCTTTAATATTAATTTCTCTTTTTATTAATTATTATTAATATTTTATAAATTTTAATATTTTTCTTTTAATTATAATATATTTTATAACTTTCTTTTCTATAATAGTATAATTTATTAATAAATATCTTAAAATAGATTTAATTTTATCTTTAATATATTTTCCTTTAAATATAATTTTATTATTAATTAAGGCTATAAAAATATATTCGGTTATATATAGTTTATTTATAAACCGGGGTTTATCGATTTCCTTTAATTTTAATTTTTTTTAATAATTCGGAAATAATAGATATATTAAGTAATAATTTCCTTTATTTTAAGGGGTATATTATTAATAATTATTTTAATAACCTTATAATATAAAGCTTTTATATATTTATAATTATTTTTAAAGTCTTTTTTATTAAGTTTATATTTATAAATAATTAAATATTTTAATATTATTAAACCGGCTTTATTAACAATATCTTTTAATAATATAGCTTTAATTATATTATTATTAATAGGTATATTTATTATATTATTAATTAAGGGAGGGGGTTAATATAGTATTAATAATAAATTAATATTAAGTTAGAAATAGGAATATATATATATATATATATATATAATTAATGGTGAGATTTATAAGTTTAAAGATTATTTATTTTAAGAGATTTTATACCTATTTTTAAAGGCTTTTTCCGAAAATTTATATAATATTAGTATTTATATTCCTTTAATTTTAAGAACTTTATTATATAAATTTTATTATTTTTAATAATTCTTTGATTAATATAATTTAATTAAAATAATTTTAAATTTTTAATACTTAAATATAATATTATCGCTAGACCCGGGTTTATTTTAAATCCTATATTATAGGGTTAGAAAGGTATTAGTTAAGGTTTAATTATTATTATAGGAATTTTAATATTTATTATTATTTATTGAATTTTATTTATATTCTTTTTTATTTAGAATTATATTTTAGGTATTGGTATGGGGATATTATTAATTAGGTATTAAAGCTTTTTATATTAAAATAATCCTATTTAACTATACTTAAGATGTATATATTATAAATTTATAAATATAATTGAATTAAAAGATAAAATAATAATTTTAAATTTCCGATATTTAAATATAATATTATTATTAAACCCGGGTTTATTTTAAATTTTATATTATAAAATTAAGAAGCAATTAAAGTTTAATTATTTTTATAAGAATTTTAATATTTATTATTATTTATTAAATTTTATTTATATTCTCTTTTATTTAAAATTATATTTTAAATATCGGTATAGGGATATTATTAATTGAATATTAAAGTCTTTTTTATTAAAATAATATCATTTAATTATACCTAAGATATATATATTATAAATTAATAAATATTAATTTATTTTAATATAAATATTAAATTAAATTTGATAGAAAAATAATTCCTTTAAAATTTAAAATATTTAATTAAAAATTATATTATTAAAATTAAAAGTATAATTTATAAAAAAATAATTTTTATAATACAAACAATACATATTATTTATATTAAAGGTTTTAATAATAATGAATAATTAATTTTTTAAAACGTAATGAAAAATAAATAGGTTATAGATAATTTTAAATTTAGTATCTTATTGAATAATAATATATTAAAATTTTTTAATATTAATATAAATAATATTAATAGTATATTACTTTTTATATATAAATTTATTTTATTTAATCTTTAAAATGACTTTCTAAAAATAATTCTATATATAAAAGGTAATAATTAAAAAGAAAATAACTTTTCTTTTTAATACATTTAATTTTAGAATAATAAATTATAAGCCTTTACTTTATAAATAGAATATTTAATTTATTTTAAAAAATAATAATTTAATTAATATTTTTTTAAATAAGGATTTAATAAAGATAATAATAATTTAAAATTAAATAAACAAACCTATAAATATTAAAAAATAAAATAAAGATTAATTAAATATATAAAAATAATAATATAAATTATATTAAAAGTATTTAAAAAGGGCTTTTAATTCTCTATTATTATAATAAAAATTGTAATAAATATTTAAATTATTCGTTTTAAAATTTTTAAATTAAAATTAATTATTAATTCTGATTCTAGTATTAAAATAGAAATAAATTATATAATTATTTTAAATATTTTAAAATTTATAATTTATATTAATTTAAATATAAAATTTATATTAACTTCAAAATTATTAAATATTATAAAATATAATTTAATAGTATTTACTTTAAACTTTAATTAATATCCGTTATTCTTTTTAATTAATAATAATATTAATATTCCTTTATTTAATTAATAATAATATTAATATTAGATGTATTTATTAATATAGAATTATTAAATTTGAATGATATTTATATTTTAATTTTTAATATATTAATAATTAAAAAGGTTTATTTAATTTCAAAAATTAAAAGCATTAAATAAATTTAACAATTATTATTAAAAAAGAAATATATATATATATATATATATATATAAATTATTTATATATAAATAAATTTATAAAGGTTATTGATAATTATCTTAATATATAAAAAGATAAAGAAATTATTAATATTTTTAAAAAAGATTAAATAAAAACTCCTTTAATTAAAAGTTAATAAATTAAGAATTATAATTATTAATATTATTTATTAAATTAAAAAGATAAAATAACTTTTTATTAGATTTATAATACTTTTTATAATAAGGGTTATATAAAATAAATAATTAAATTTACTTTATTTATTTTATTAGTTTGTAGTATTTAATATTAAATCAAGGTAAAAATAATTTTTATATAATGATTAATTTTTAATTATTAAATTTAATTATAATCCTTAATAATTATTTAATATTTTTTAAATTAGAATTATTATTTAATTTTAGGATAAATATTCTATGATTATTTTAAATATAATTATAATTCTTTTATTATTTTTAAATTTATTATAATTATAAAGACCAGTTTATTTTAATTAATTTAAATATCTTTTTTTATAATAATATTAATAAATTTTAGAAAGATATTTATATATATTTTATAATATATAAATATTATTTTTTAAAAATTATAATATTTTCTATAAAGTATTTATTAATAATATTATTATATATTTTAAATATTTAATAAATAATCTTTAATTAAATACTTTAATTTTAAAATAAATAATTTAAATATCAAAATTATAAAAGATATAAATTTTCTTTTCTAAATTTACTTTTTTTCGAATTTAAAAGTATTTAAAACCTATTTAAATAATTTAGGTTTCTTTTAATATTGCATTCTTTATAATATTTAAAGTATAAAAGTAATATAAAAAAGAAAAATTATTATTTTTATAAAATATTATAAATAAAAGAAATAATTATTATAAATCTTAAGAAAATATAAAATTTATTATAAATTAATTATATTTAAATTTATATAAAAGACAATTTCTTTTTTAAATCTGTTTAAAACTTTATATATAATAAAATTGAATTCTTTTATTATAATTTTAATTAAATATTATTTATTTAATTTAATAAATTTTAAATAAAGAATTTAATATTATAATTATTTATTTAAAGGAAATAATTGAATAAATTTATATTATTTATAAGTTTATTAAATTAATAATATATTTTAATTATATTTAAAAATAAAGTATACAATACTAAGATTTAAAGTTATTTATTTAATTTAAATTATAAAGTATTTTAAAAGAATAATTTAATTATAAAATAGACTTATTATTATTATTATAAATTAATTTTTTATTTAAAATATATAATAATAAATAAATTTAAATATAATAAATATTAATAAATTAAACCGGAAATTATTTACTATTTATATCTATTTATTTTAATATAATATATAAATTTAATATACTTTTTATAAAATTAATTATATCTTAAATATATTAAATAAATGAAAATATATATAAAATATAAATATTAAAATTAATAAATTAATAATTTTAATAAAGTTTAATTTATATTAAATAATATTTATTATATTTAATTAAAAATATTATTAAATAATATAATAAAAATTAAAATCTTTAATAAATATATAAAAGATATTTATATTAAATAAAATCTTAAAGAATTTAAATATTTTATTAATATTAATAATGTTATTAAAAACATTTTTTATAAAGGATACCTTTTTAAAATTTAAAGGATATTTTTATAGTATTTAAATTATTTAAATAAATATAAATTTTATATTTTATACTTTTTTATTTAAAATATTTTAATATATCTTTTATTAAAAAGAGAAAACTTTATATTAAAGAATATATTATTTATTATTTAAATTCTATAATTATATTATATATATTAAATATAACTAAATTAATATAATTTCTTAATTATAATAAAATATAAATAATATATATAATAAAATTATAAATTTTATAGTTTATTAATAACTTTTCGAATTTAAATTATTAAGATAATTTATTATTATAATAATTATTAATATTATTTAAAAATCGTTTATAAAGGTATAATTTATAAAAGAGTATTTAAAATAAAATATTAAATTTATTATAACTTTTATTATAATTAATATAAAAAAAGGTATAATTTAAAATATTAATTAATTAAATTTATTATTAGAAATAAGGTATATTTATAATTTTATTATAAATTCTACCGTTTTAAAAATTTATTTTAAAAGGTATTTCAATAACGTTTAAAATTCTTTAAGGTATTTAAATAAATCGGACTTTTTATATATAAATTCGATTTTATTTTTAAAATGTATATTTATTTAATTATTTTAATTAAATACCTTACTTTAATTTTAAATAATAATAATCTTTATTCTTAAATATAATTATCTATAAATGTAATTAATATTAAATAATATAAATTTAATATTAATAAAAATATAAAATAATCGGAAATTAATTCTTTTTTAAATTTTAAATTACATTAAATAAAAAGGATATAATAATAAATAAAATATTTTAGAAAAGAGGACTTTTTTAATAATTTAAGAGAATGAATTATAAAATATTAATAAAGGTAAAGTAAATAACTTTAATATTTTATAATAAAAAAAGAATTTATAAATAATTTTAAAAAAAGATTAAGATATTTATATAAAAATCTTTAAATTAATAAAATTATTTAATTAATTAATTATATTATTATTATTTATATATATTAAAAATCCTTTTACTAATAATATAATATAATAAAGTTCTATTAAAAAAATTATTATTTTTATAAATAAGATTTATTATTTAAATTTTTTTATAATCTTATTAATATATTATTTAATTAATTAGAAAAATAAGATATTAATTTCCTATAATAAGGTAGTATATTAAATTATATTAATGTAATTTGAATTAATTTAAAATAATTTTATTTTAATTTTAATTAAAAAGATTATTTATTTTAATTATATTTATTTTATTGAATTTATATTTCTAATATTTTATTTTATTTATTTATATTTTATTAATAAATTAAATATTATAAAACCTTTTTAATATTATTAATTAAGTTTTAATTCTTTAAATAATTTAAAGTATAAAAATAAGAATGAATAAATTCATTATTATTAAATAATAATTTATAAATATAAATTATTAAAGATATTTATTTTTAGGTAATAATTAACTAATTTAATATAAATTAAATATAGAAATTTATAATAAAGAATTATTAATTATTTAAATAAGTTAAAGATTATAATGTTGATATTTAATCTTTCATAATAAAATATAATTATTAATTTTAAATTAATAAATCTTTTTAATAAAAGTATTAATTATAATATAAATATAAAAATAATTACTTATTTAATAAAGAATATTTAATTAAATTGTATAATAAAAATATAAAAGACCTTTTTAAATAATTAAATTTTATAAAATATAATTAATAATAAAAAAATTTAATTTCTAAGCCTACTTTTAAATATAATATATAAATTTTTAAAATTAAAGTAAATATTTACTTTATAATTTATTATAATATAATAAAATAAATAAAAATTATAAATAAATATATAAATTAAAGATTTTACCTTTTCTTTTTATGTTATTAAAATAATTAAGAAAGAGCTTTATTAACTTTAAATTATATTATATTATAATTTTATATTAATTTTTAAAAAGGATAACCCTTTAAAAAATATAATATATATATAAATTATTAATATATTTATTAATTTATAATATATATATTTTAAATATAATTAAATAATATTATTTTAATAGAATATATTTAAATATTTTATTATTAATATCTTTTTATTAATATTTAATATTTAATTATAAATATAAAAAAATATAAATAAATTTTTATTAATAGGTAAAAATAAGTATTAAAATTATTATAATAATAATGAATTTTTAATAAATACCTTTTTAACCCTATATTATAAAATTTAAAATAAACCCGGGTTTAATAATAATATTATTTTTAAATCTTAAATATTTGAAATTATTATATTACCCTTTAATTAAAGTATATTAACTAAAGAATTATTAAAAATAATAGAATATATATAATAAGGTTTTTAAAATTAAATGAATATAAGTATTAATATTATATAGGTTTTAAAAAAATATCTTTAAAAATAAATATAGATTTTTTTAAATAAATAATCTTTATTTATTAATTTATAATATATATATTTTAAATATAATTAAATAAGATTATTTTAATATAAAACGTTTTAATACTTAATTAATAATATCTTTATATTAATATTTAAAATATAATTTTAAATAAAAAAGAATATATATAAAATTCTATTAATAAGTAAAAATAAATATTAAAATTCGTATAATAATAATTAAACCTTAATTAATATCTTTTTAATCCTATAATATAAAAATTAAAATAAACCTAAATTTAAAAATAATATTATATTTAAATATTAAAAATTTAAAATTATTATTTTAATTCAATTATATTAATTAAAAAGCATTAAAAATAATAAAATTTATATAATAAAGTTTTTAAAATTAAAGAAATATAAATATTAATATTATATAAATTTTTTAAAAAACGTTTTTAAAAATAAATATAAAGTTTTTCGAAATAAATAATTTTAAAATTTATAAATCTCCCTATAATAATAATAAAATAATAAAAATTAATTTATTATTTAATTTCAAATTTAAACTTTATATAAATATTAGGGTTATATTAATTATTATAAAATACCGCTATAATATACTAATAAGCCTTTTTAATACTTTTAATATATCCCTTTATTAAAGCTTAAACCTTTAACCTTTTATAATTTTAACCTTTTACCTTTATTTATTATTTTTAAATTATATTATATAAACCTTAAATATATTAATATTTAAACTTAATATTTATTATTTATAACTATTTATATTATAAATTATATTATTATATATAAAAATAAAAATAAAAATAGAAGGGAAAATAAATTAATTAATAATTAAAAATTATAATAGCTTAGAATATTTATATAAATAATTTTAAATAATAAAAATAATAAAATATTTACCTTTAAATAACAAGAATTTTTTATTTTAATAATATACAAGATTTTTAAATAATTAAAATATTATTACTATTTAATAATAATAAATAGAATTTAATAAAATAATTAATATCCTAATATCGGACATATTGAAGAGGATATATAGGTCTTAAAAAAGGTATTTTAAAAAAGGTATTAAAGTTAATTTAAAATAATATATTATTAATAATTTTAATAATCAAAAGATATTACTTTAAAATGTATAATCGAATTAATTAATCCTTAAAGAAATCGATTAATTTAAATAATATATTTATAATATTAATTATAAAATAATTATTTTAAATATATTTATTTTTAAAAAATAACTTTAAATAATTATTTATTAAATAAGTTTTTAATTAATCCTTATAATATATTATTAATAATTTTTAAAATCTAAAGGATTTATTATTTATTATAGTTTTTAATAAAATTTATTATTATTAAAAGGTTTTTAAATATTCCGGGTAAATTTATTAAAGCTTTAGGAAAGGATTTTTAAATATATTAAAAGAATTCTTTAAATATTTTTTAAAAAGCTTTTTAAAGGATTATATTTTATTTTTATATAAATAAGATCCTTTAAAAGATATATTTAAAATAAGAACATAATAATAATTTTAATATATTTAATTCTTATATAATTTTTAAAATAATAAAACGTTTTAAAACTTTTCAATTTAATTTAAATAATAATTAAATATTTTATTAAAATTTAATATAATTATAATAATTAAAGAATATATAATAAATTATTTAATAATTATTATATTTATAAAATAATAAGTTAATATTTTAAATTATTTAAAAATAGTTCTATATTCTTATTCTTTTTGTTTAAAATTAAAAAAATATAATTATAATAATACATTTTATATTTTAATATTATATTAATATAACTTTTTTAAATTACTAAAATTAATAATATAAAACCTTTTTATATAATAAATATTTGTATTTAATAATTTAATAATATATTATAAATTTTTTAATTAATATATATTATATAATTACAATAATAAAGGGGGTTTAATTAATAATAAACTTTATTAAACCTTTTAAAATATATTAAATATACCCCTTAAAGGTATATTAAACCTTAAAGATATATTAAACCTTAATATATTAAATTATTAAAGTAATTATTATAGTACTAATTACTTAAAAGGCCTTTAATTTTAATATTATTCTTAGCTTTAGGGTAACCTAATCTAAGATAATAAATTTTAAAATAAACGTTAGAATAGGTATTAGAATAAATATTATAATATATATTATAATAAATATATAATAAATACTATTAAAGGTTTAATAGAAACTTTAATAAAATATATAGGGGTTTATATTTAATAATATAAAAGAATATTTAAATATATAATAAATAATTACCTATTAATATAATAAATAATAACCGTAATTTAATTATAATTAAATATAAAATTTAAAGGTATTTATAATAAAATTATTAAAATAATATACTTTATTAATAGGTTAAAATTAATATTTAAATTAATTATTAAAATAGAGAGTATTTATATAAAATATATAGGAAACGTTTATAATTATATATTTAATCCCTCCTTTATTAATCTTATTAATTTAATCTTATTTAATATATTTTAATTAAATATTATTAAATATTATTAAATATTTTTAAATAATTTAATTATTCTTTATTAAACATTATTATATTATATAATTCGGTAATTATTCTTATTACCTTTTAATATATTTATTTAATATCGAATAAAGCGGTATTATTATCGTTTATTATTTAGGGGAGTTCTTTAATTTATATAACTAATAATACGATCGGGGGTTATAATATTATAAATTAATTCGATATATTATAATTCCGTATTAATAAATAGGGTTCTTAACCGCTTAATTAAATCGGGTTATAATATTATCTTCCCTTTTCTAATTACTTTATCCCTAAAATATAAAGTTATATAAATATCCTTAATTACCTATTATTATAATTTTATAATAGGTTTTTCCTTCCTTATTATTTTATTTATAATATATATTTATTATAAATAATTATATTAAAAAATACCGTATACTTAAGGTTTTAAAAAACTCTATTACATATTATTATAATCTTATTATTTCTTTTAACGATTTTAATTTCAAAATTATATTATATTTTTATTACTTTTTTAAGGGGTAAAAATACTTAATAATCGAGGATTCCTTAAAGTATTAAGAATATATTCGGGCGGCCTACGTTTATAATAGCTCGGGAATCCCTTTATACTCGCTTTAGCGGATTTAAAAAGAATATTATCGTTTAGCCCGTAAGGAGGTAATAGCTAAGGAGCAGTTCCTTAAGTTATAGCGCTATTATTAAAATAAAATAAATAAGGTAATTATTTATTTTATTTATTTTCGTAAATAAAAGGAAATAGCCTATATTTAAGGGATTAAATTAATATAATATAACCTTCGTTCCTTAAACGAGTTAAAGGAGTAGGAGTATTATAAATTTAAAGCTATTATAGTTATTTAATTTAATAATAGTTTCGGAATTATTAATTAGAATATAATTAACTTTTCCTTTAAACTAGTATTAAAGGTTATCGCTTAAATATTTATAATTCCTTAGCGGTATTTATTAAATATTTCTTAAATTCCTATATATTATCCTTTAATAAATACCCTTTTTATTAGATAAGGTATTAAAAACCTTATCCTTTCCTTTATTTATTAATAATCTTTTTAACTTTATATTTATATTAATTTATTTTAATTTTTAATTATATATCGATTTTCACATTTTCAGGAATTAATTTAAATAATAAAATATAAAATATAAAGTATATCTATATTATTTTAAATAATAATAATTAATAATTAATTTTTAAAACAACTTTTATAATTTTAAATAATCCGATTTTTTTAAAATTTAATTTATTACTAGGTTATTTAATTTTAATATTATATTATAGAAAATAAACTTTTTCCCCTTTTTTAAAAATTAATCCCTTTAACCTAATAAAATCGGTATATTTCTTTATTTATTTTTAAACAAAAATAAAATCTTATTATAAAATAATCTAAAATTCTTTTAATTTTTTAATTTATATAATCGCGATTAATATTAATTTTGTTTTTAAAGGTTATTTAATAATTTCTAAATTATATCTATAATTTATTCGAAATAATAAAATATATATAATATTATTATTTATATTATTATATATAAACTATATTATAAATAATAATATTACCTAATTATCTTATTTATAATTAATATAATATTATAAATATTATTCTAAGGTTTAATTTATTTATTTAATTTATTTATCTATTTATAAATAATAAATTATAGATAATTTATATTTTACGCCTAATTATATTATAAATAATTTCTAGAATTTAATAATAAATAATTTATTTTAATTAGAAATAATCGTTTCCGATAATTTATATTAATTAATAATAATTTTAAAGAATATATATATAAGGTTATTAATATTATTAAATTCTTTATATAAAAAGAAATAGATATATTTTATAAGCTTATCCGTAATTATTAATATATTATTATATTTAATTTTAATTAATAATTCCATTAATAAGGATAATTTAATAATAAAATTAAATATAATTATTTTTTATACCCTATTTAATAATAATATAAATTATAATTTCTTATATAATCGATATTATATAGCTTTAACTTTATTATATAGATTATATTCATTAATAACCGATATAATTTAATTCTTTAAATTCTTATAATTAAATAATTATATAATCTATTTCTATATTTTAAATATTCCCTAATATTTATATATAAAATATAAATAGAATTTTTAAATAAATTCTTATTAATATTATTTAAAAATAAGGATTTTACTTTAATAGTATATAAACCTATTCTTTAACACTTTATATAAGGATTATAAAGTAGCCGTATTTATCTATTTATAATATTCTTTAAAATATATAACCTATTTATTATTATACTAAATATAATTAATTATATTTAAATATCGTAATCATATAAGGTTATTATCGTTATTATATATAAAGATAGTTCGGATTTTTAATAAAATTTCTTTATAATAATCTAATTATCGGCTAAAGGTATTAACTTTTCCATTATCGCTCCCTTTATAATAAATAATAATAAAGTTAAATTTTAATAAGAATTCGGATTATTATATTTATTATTTATTTAACTTTTTAATAATAATAAATATAATTAAATTTTTATAATTAATATAGATTTTTATTAACTCCTTAATTTCGTTAAAATAATATTATTATTTTTTAAAAGTTTTAATAATAGCTATTAACTCTTTATTATATATTTAATAATTAAGCTTTAATCTATTTAATTTTTTTAAGAAAAATATAATAGGGTATAATTTCCCGTTATTATTTTATTAATTTAATTAATTTCTAATTATATAATCCGATATATTAATCTCAATTTTAAAAAGTTTAATAAGGTCTATTATATAAAATCTTAATTTATTAATAATTTATTCCTTTATAATTTAAAAAGCTTTTTTTCCTTATTAATCTATTTAAATAATATATCCTTTTTAATTAAATTTATTAAGGGTATTACTAACCTATTAAATTTAAAGATAAAGATCTAATAATAATTAATTAATTTTAAAAAGGATTTAACTTTTATAATATTTATAAATAATAATTATTCCTTAATTACTAATACTTTAAAAGGTTTTATTTAAATTTCTCCCGGGGATATAATATATCCTATAAAAATAACTTATATTTAATAAAACTTATTTTTCTTTAAATTAATTAATAAATTAATATCCTATAACTTCTAAAATATTAACTTTATATACTCCTTATATTATTCTTTATTTTCGGAATAGATAAAGATATTATCGAGGTATATTATAATAAATTTATCGAAATATTTTTATAATATATAATTAATTATAAACTAGAAATTAACTAATATATTAATTAAATTCAATAATATAATTTAATATTTAAAATACCTATATTTAATTTAGAATATAATCTTTTATTCCTTTCTTTCTTTAATATAAATTAGGTTATATATATTAAGGAAATTAAATACTATAAAGATCTTAATATATAATAGCTTATCCTATAGGTTATTAATTAAAGGTAGGGGGTACCGGTTTTTAATAATAATTTTACTAAATTTCCTATACTCGATATATATATATTATTTAAATTTTCTATCTTTATTTTTTTTTAAAATAAAAAGGCTAAGAAACCCGATTAATAATATAAATAATTAAATACTTCCTTTCTTTAAATTTTTTATAATATAATTCTTAAAGATTTATTTATATTTTTAATTAAATTTATATATAAGTATAAATAGGGATTCTTTCTTATCCTTAAGGGGTATTTTATAATCCTATTATATATAAAGCAATAGACCTATCTTTAATTTTCTATTAAAAAGGTTTATAAATTACTAATACTTTTTAAATACGGTCGTTATAATATTTAATTTAAATTCCTTAATAATAATATATACTTTAAATATTTTAAATTTATTAAGGGATCGTTTCTTAAACCATTACCTATTAATTAAACCTTTTCCTAATATATTTTATTAAAATTAATTCATTCTTTAATTAATTTTAAAATTATTTATTTATAATTAGGGTATCCTTAAAATTATATTATATTTTACAATATTTATAATATTATATATAATTCTCTTATATTATTTTTTAATATTAATTAAAAGGTTTATAATTTCCTTTTATATTTCTCTATTATTATATATTATAAATCCTTTATTAACAATCTTAAATTAATATAAAGCGTCTTTCTCTTATTATTTTAACTTTAAATAATTAATAATTTATAATAAAATATAATTACTTTATACTCTATAATCTAATAATATTTATATAATAACTCTTTTAATTTTAACTATTAATATAATATAATTATAAATATCTTAATTATCTATTATTATATATAAGGATTTATTTAATCCTATCGAGTATTATCCCTCTATATTCGATAATAATCATTTCTCGATTATTATAATTAATTATATTTATCAATTACCCTTTAATAATAACGGTTTTATATATATAATATTTTATTATATATTAACGGTAATAATTAAAATCCTATTATTATAATAAGTCCCCTAATTTAAAAATTTTAAATATTTTAAAAATATTATATACTTTATTTAAATTTTTAATAAATTTAAGATTTTTCTTATATATATTATAAGTATTAATTATTAAGGTAATTTTATTAATTTAATTCTCCTATATAATATTCTCGAGATTATTAAAGATCTTATTTAATAAGAAGGTATACCTTATAAAGGTCTAATATAATAATTTTAATTTTCTTAATATAATAATTAAAATAGGGTTATATAAGGGGTATTTACCTAATTTATTAAAGGAATTATTTATTTTTAAATTTTTCTATTAAATATTCTATATACCTATTATATATATAGCTAATTTAAGAGAGTAAAAAATAATTTTTATTAATAAATAAGATTTTAAAATTATCTTTAATTATATAATTTCCCTTTATTTTTTAATTAAATCTTTAAGTAATAAAGACTTATTATAACCTTTATAAATTAAGGAGGGTTATATTTAGAATAATTAATTATCTATTTATATCTAAGTTTTAATATTTAGCTATTTCGATTATAAACTCGGGTATTAATAATCCGATAAATTATTTAGGGTTTTTTAATTATTGCTTATTTTAGGTAAATTAAACCTTAGGTATATTATCCATATTATTATTATTATTATTTAAAGATATTTATTATTTTAATATTATAAGGGTCTATATAACGTTTAGTTATCTTAGGGTTTTAAGGTATTATCCGGTTCCTTCTTTATCCGTTAAATAGGTATAATAATTATTATTATAATACGTTATTTAGGATAGGTTGTTATAGGATATATTGGTTATATTATTAACGTTATTTCCTTTAATAATTATTAGGGTTAGTTTTTTATTTATAGTATTAATTTATTATTTTTCGAAAATATAGGGGAATATTTTTTTTAAGTTTTAATATTCTTTAGTATAATATCTCCTTTTTTAATAATTATAATAAATAATATTTTATTTCTTATTATTTTTATTATATTTATAATATTAAAGTTTATAAGTCTGTTATAATATTTATAGATAGTAATTATTTTAATTTAAATATTAATCTATTAATATAATTATTTTATATTAGCTTTAATTTATTTATTTTACCGGGTTTATCCGCTTTATTTTTTATAATATTATTTATATAGGTATATATTAATTTTAATAATAAATTCTATATATATAAGGAAGGTAGTTAAAATATTTAAATAATTAAATTTATCTTTAATTTCCTCCTTTAAATTTCGGTAATATATTATAATTTTAGTATTTTTAATAAAATTTAGATAGGTTAAGATATATTAAAATTTAACGGTATATATTACGGTGAATCCTTTTTACCGGAGGTATTTAAATTCCTTTTCGGTTTATTATTTTTTATTAAGATTTTAAAAAAATAATTTAAAAACGTTTTTAAAGCCGTTATAATTATTAAAGATTTATTATATTTTAGTATAGTATAGTTCGATTTATTAATTATATTTTATAAGTTTATTTAAATAAGGTTTAAATTATAATAAAGCTTTCCCTTTAAGGAAAGATATTATATAAATAATTTTTTAAATTAAATCTTTAAATATCCCTTTATAGAATTTTTAGTAAATTTTAATTTAAATAAGGAACTTTTAAAGGTTTTCGCTTATCCTATTAAATAGGGATAGTATATTAATTTTAACCTTTTCTTTAGGTATAATAGGGGTTTTAATAATATTAATGGCGGTTTATAGGAAACGAATCTCCTTATGGAATTTATTAAAGTTATTTATTATTAACTTTAAATTATTATATTAACTTTTTAATATATTAAATTCTTTTTTTATTTATTAATAATTTTTATTAATAAATTAATAATTTTTATTTTTTTATTAAAGGTTTTTAAAATATTTAATTAGTATTATATACTTTTTTTAGCTAACTTTATTATCGTTATCCTTATTATTATCGAGGTTTATTTTTACGGGTCGTTAGGAAGGGGGAGCTAGTATAGCCGGGGCTTTTTTATAAAGGATATTATTAGGTTTAAAGGTAAATATATTTCTTATAAAGTTATTATTTAAGGGTTTAGGTAACAATTTATAAAAATAAGAATAATTAAAATATAATAAACGTTATTAAGGGTTTAATAGAAACCTTAGTAAAATATATAGGGATTTATATTTAATAATATAAAAGAATATTTAAATATATAATAAATAATCGTTTATTAATATAATAAATAATAATTATACTTTAATTATAATTAAATATAAAATTTAAAAGTATTTATAATAAAATTATTAAAGTAATATATTTTATTAATAAGTTAAAATTAATATTTAAATTAATTATTAAAATAAAGAATATTTATATAAAATATATAGGAAATATTTATAGTTATATATTTAATCCCTCCTTTATTAATCCTATTAATTTAATCTTATTTAATATATTTTAACTAAATATTATTAAATATTATTAAATATTCCTAAGTAGCTTAGTTATTCCTTATTAAATATCGTTATATTATATAACTTAGTAATTATTTCTATTATTTTTCGGTATATTTATCTATTACCGGGCGGGGTAATATTATTATTATTCGTTATTCGGGGGAATTCTTTAATTTATATAGTTAGTAGTATGGTTAGGGGTTATAATATTATAAATTAATTCGATATATTATAGTTTTGTACTAGTAGGTGGGGTTCTTAACCGCCTAGTTAGGTTAGGTTATAATAAATTATTATTTAATTAATAATATAAAGGAAAGGAATCTTTTAATAATTATTTATAATTATTATAATATTATTAAATATTATTTTATCTAACTTTCCTTTATTATTTAAATATAAAAATTAATATTATATTATATTATAATATATAATTTATAATATTATTATTATTTAATAAAGTTATTATAATTTAAAGGTATTATACCCTTATTTTATATCGAAACTAATATTAAATATTTATATTAATTATTAAATTTTTAAAATAATTTTATAAATATAATAATCCGAAAGAAAGCCTAAATCGAATTATATCCATAAATACCGGAACTTTTAAACCGGTTCGATCGGTATAGCGTTAAATAGATAAATATATTCCTTTAATAATATATTATTAAGGCTATTAATAATAATAATAAATAAATTTATCTTTATAAGCGCTATTATAACTTAATTAGGTATATTTACCCTTATAAATACCCTTATAACCGTTACCTTTTTAATAAATATATAAGGAGCTAGAGCCCTCTTTATATAAAAATATATTAATTTATATTTTTATAATATAAAAATATATTTATATTCTAATATTTATATTATAATTCTTTTATATACTTTTTTAAATATTTAATAATTAATTTTTATAAATATTTTAATTATTAAAATACCGGTATTATCTATTTATATAATAATAAATAGATCGGAATTACCCGGTAAAGGGACTATATTAATATTAATATTTATATTATTTTAAGGGCTATTTATATTTAAAATAGCCCCTATTATTATCGTCTTAATATTAATTATAATAATACCTTCTTTTAAAATCTTATCGAAAAGGTTTATATTATAAAATAATTATAATAATAATAATAATAAAGACCTTTAAGGAATATTATAATTTTAAAAAATCTAATCCGATTCCCTTTTAAAGAATTTAAATTTTATATAATAATCCTTAAATTAATCATTAGTTTATTAAATAATAAATTTAAAGAAACCTTTCCGGGTTAAATAATTTATTAATTTATTATAATTAATATTATTAAATACTTTAAAAATATTTAATATTAATAGGATAAGTATTTAAAATTTATTATATAAATTATATTATATATTTTATAAATATATTTTAATAAAATATAAATAATATATTTTATAAACTTAATTTTATAAATTTCGATATAATTTTATAATAAAAAGGAATAATATTTGATATAATAATTAATTTATTTAATAACAACCGATTTTAAAGCTTTATCGATTATTTTTTAAAAAATTATTAATTTAAAAGCTTTAATAATACTATAATTAACTTTCTTAAACTTTTTTAAAATTATTATAATATAATCTTTAAAGGAATAAAGGCTTTTAAAAAAATAATAATTAAATAATAGGTATAATAAAAGTATAAAAAGGTTTATTAAAATATAAAGGATATAATTAAAAATCTTAAAAAGTTTTAAAGCTTTATATAATTTAAATTTAAAAATAATTAATATAATTTTATTTTAAATAAAGGATAAATAAAAAATAAAGTTTTTATATTTAATTTTTAATAATACAGAAAATTATTTATTTAAAAATAAAGGGAAAAAAACTTTATTGAATATTTTAATTTTCCTTTTAAAGGTAATTTCATTATTAATAATAAAAATAATATTTTATTTTTAAATCCTTTATTAATCGATTTAAATATTTTTATTAACTTTTATATACCCTTTAATCCTTTAATATAAACTTTATTTACTTTTTCTTATTAAACCTTAATTAATAATATCTTTATTTCTATACCTTTTTAATTTTTAAATTTATAATATATTTTTTAATTTTTTAAAGCTTTAATATATTATTAAATTTTTCTAAATTAATTTATTTCTTAATATTTTACTTTATACTTTACTAAAAAGCTAGCTTTATAATAAATTATAAAGTTTATTATAAATATAACCTCTTTAATATTATTATAAAAGGTTTATATTATTTCCCGAAATAAATTAAACATTTATTTATTTAAAGGTTTATTTTATAACTAGGATAATTAAATAATTCGTTAAATTTTTAATATATTTATTAATATATTTATTTAAATTCTTTTAAAGGGGTATAAAGGGATTTATAATACTTATAATTAAAGAATAATATAAATAGGGTAATAATTAGAATTATAATATATTTTATTAACCCTTTTATATTTAAGAATAATTTAATTATTATTTTATAATAAATAAATAAATTAATTATAAAATATAAAATATTTATTAATTTATAATTTAATATAAATACCCGGGGGTAATATTACCTTTAAGCATTTAATATTTAAATTCTTTTTTAAAATATAAGGTATTATTTTATAGTATATCCTTATCCTTTAAATTCTTTATAATTTAAATAGGATTTTTAATATTAAATTTATTTATAATAAAATAAATAACCTTTAAATTAATTATTTTATAATTATAGAAAATATATATTAATTTTTAAAAGATATTAAATAATTAATCTTTTAAAAGGTTATTATAAATATATAATATATAAAAGATAATAATAATAATAATAATTAAGTTATATAAAATAACTAATATAATTAGGTAATTTATATAATTAATAAAAGAAATATATAATTAATTTAATTATTTATTTATATAAAAAACTATTCTAATAATTCTATTTAAAATTAAAAATTAAAGAATAAACTTTATAATTCTCGGGTTATAATTATTATATTTTTTAAAATTAATATAAAGTTTTTAAATTATAATTATACTATAATTTAAAATTTCGAGTTAATAAAAAAATCTTTATTATTTTCTTTTTTAATTTATAAATATTATATTATAAAATATATAAAATAAATATACTATTTATAAAATATTTAATAAATTAAAAATAATGAAAGCCGGTCACTCTTTATTTTATATGTATTTTTAACCTTTAATATAAATAATTTAGGAATATAAACGTAATTTTTAAATAATAGGTTTAATAATTTCCTTTATAATATTAAATTTATTAAAAATTATATTATAAAAAATAATATCAAAATTAATATAAAGCTTTTTTAATATTACCGGGTAAATAATATTTTTTAAAAAAGAAATATAATATTATAAATATTCTTTTAAGGGTTAAAATATTATTTAATTTATTAAATTTATTATTAAATTAATTATAATAATTAAATCTAAATTTTTTGAAAACGGTTTATTTATAAAGATATAAGGTTGAATATAAAAGGGATTAAGATATAAAAATAAAGTTTTTAATTTTAAAGGGTATATATATAATATTTATATTAATTTAAGGGAAAAGAATTTTAAAGTATTATAAATATTTTTTATAATATATTGTATAATATTAAATCTAGGTTTAAAGGTAATAAATATTTATAGGGTAATTTTTTAAATAATTTATTCTAGGGTAATTCTTTTAATATCCTATTTTAAAGTAATTTCTTTACCGATCTATTTTAAGGTAATACCTTTATTGATTTATTTTAAAATAACTTTTTTAATAAATTATTAAATAATATTTATAATAATCGATTTTAAAATAATACCTTTAATAAATTATTAAATAATCTTAGCTTTAATTATAATATTTTTAACGATTTATTTTAAAATAATATCTTTAATTAATTATTAAGTAATTTCTATAGCTATTTATTCTAGGGTAAGTATAATAAATACCGGTATAGTCATTAGTAGTAGTGGTAATAATAATAATTTATAAGCTTATTAGGTTTATAATATTAATACTTTAAGGGCCTATTATACCGGTAGTATTAGTATCTTAAAGGCCGATTTAGGTATTAACGCTTTAAGGGCTAGTTTAGGGCTTACTCTAAGGGTTAGGGGTATTATAAATATTAAATCCTTAGGGGGGTTAATAGGGTTAATAATAATTAATTTAATAATGAATATAGGGGTAGCGATAATAATTAAAATAATAAACTTTAAAATAAATTAATACCGGGTTTTTTTTAAAGTATTATTAATTTTAATAATTTTCTATTTTTAATAATTATATATATTATTTTAAATAATATAGTATCTTTTATAATTAATATACTTAAAGATTTTATTAAAGATAAAGAAAAAGTAAATAAAGTATTTTTCTATATTATAAAAATAAAAATAAAAATTATAAATATTATATATAAAGGTATATTAAATAATAATATATTTATATTCTTAATATTAAAAATATTATTTAATTCGATAAAATGTATTATATTTCTTTATAAAATATAGTTTATTTAATTAAAAGTAATTAAAAATAATAAATTAATTAAATTTAATTATAATAAAAGATATTTATTTAATGATTTTATAACTAATTAATTAATTAGAATAAATAATTATAATATTTTAAAATATATTAATATTTAATATTTATAATTATGTTATTATTTCTTTTAATTTTTTAAAATAAAATAAATTTATTAAAATAACATAAATTATTATCTATATATTAATATAATTATTTTAATATTATATTTAATATATTTTATTTATTAATCGATATATTTTAAGAATACTTTAATTTAAATTATAAAAATTATATATATTTAAATATTTTTTAATTTAAAGAATATAATATTTTTAACCTAAATATTATAAAATAATTTAAATTCTTTTATGAAAATAATATTATTATTAATTATTTTAATATCGAGGCTTAACGGCTTTAAAATTAGAATTTTAAAGGATTTAAAAATATTTTAATAAATAATTTAATTAATATAATTAATAAGGATTTAGGAATTATTAATTAAATTACCTTATAATTAATATTTAATTATTTTCCCGTTTTCCTTTAGGGAATTATATAAATTAATAATAAATTCTTTTTTATATATTTCTATAATATATTTATAATATATTATTTTTATTATTAAAGTTTATAATTAAATTATTTTAATAACGGGAAAGGGTTTTATAATTTTTATTATTATAAATATATAATTCCCTTTGAATTAACCTTTAAAAATATTACCTTAAAAATAATTACCTTAAATTAAATTTAAGGTAATTAAGAATATTATAATTATTTAAATAACCTTAATTAAATTTATAAGCTATTAAAATTAAAACTTTTAAATAATAATAATTCTATTTAAATAAATTTCCTAAATTTAAATCCTAACTTTATAAAAAATCTTTTTTAAAAATAAATTAAATAATAAAAGAAATAACTTTAAATGAATTATTAATATACCGGGAATATTATTAAAGGTCTTTTCTTTAATTTTAATATAATTTTAAAAATATTAAAAAATGTTTATAAAATTATAATAATATATTAAAATATTAATAATAATATTACTTATATAAAGTTATTATTTAGATTTATCTTTAATTATAGTATATTATAATAATTTAAAAATAACGTTTTTAATTATTAAAAATTATATTAATATTATATTAAAGTTTAAAAAGTTCTAATATATAACGGGCGCGTCGGAAGTTTAATAATTAAAATTATAAATAAATAACGGTTTATATTTAAAAATTATTTTTAAAAATTTATATTAATTATTTATTATTATTCTTTCTTTATTATTACTTATTAAATTTTATTTATATTCTTTTTTATTTAAAATTATTTTTTTAATATTAATATAAAAATATTATTAATAAAATATTAAAACTTTTTATATTAAAATAATTTTATTTAATTTTATTTAAAATATATATAAATTAATAAATATAATAATATTTATAAATTTATAATATATATATTTTAAATATATTTAAATAGAATTATTTTAATATAAGAAATTTTAATATTTTATTTATAATATTCCTATATTAATATTTAAAATATAATTTTAAATAAAAGAGAATATAAATAAAATTCTATTAATAAATAATAATAAGTATTAAAATTCCTATAATAATAATTAAACCTTAACCGCTTTCTAACCCTATAATATAAGATTTAAAATAAATTTAAATTTAATATTAATATTATATCTAAATATTAGAAATTTAAAATCATTATTTTACCGTTTAATTAAATTATATCGATTAAAGAATTATTAAAAATACTAATTAAAACTTATATAATAAAAATTTTAAAATTAAAGGAATATAAATATTAATATTATATAAATTTTTAAAAATAACCTTTAAAAATAAATATAAAATCTTTTAAAATAAATAATCTTTAAATTAATAAATCTTTTTATTAATTATATATATATATTTCTAATAGTACCTTATTTTTAATACTATTATTTAATATTAATCCCTTCCTTTAATTAATAATATAATTAAAATTATATTAAAATTATATTATTAGAAAACGTTATTAATAATATTAATTTATTAATTCTAAACTATTTAATTATTTATAAATATAACCTTAAATTAAAGAATTTTAAAACTAATTATAATATTATAAAGTATTTATATCCTAAAGGTTATTAAAGAAATTATAAATAATATACCCCCTAAAATAAAAGAAATTATCGTTTAATATATTTATTACCTCTAAATTATTAAAAATAAAAAAATATTAAAAAAAACCAATAAACCCTAATTTAATAATAGAATAAATATAATTAATCATATTTTCGCAACCTTAATTAATAATAAAATTATATTTAAAAGGAAAAATATTAAAGATAAAACTAGATTTATCTTAGGTAATTTATTAAAGAATTATATTATTATAAAAAAAAGGTTATTAAATATATTATAATTAAAAAAAGATATCGAAATTTATAAAATATTAATAATAATTAATAAAAAGAAGAATATTAAAGGGCCCCTTTAATAGATATAATAGCTATTAGGAAGTTATAAATTAATTAATATTAAATTATAAACTTACTATAGTTTATTAAAATTAAAATAAAAATAAAAATAAAGGGTTACCCCGATAATATAAATAAGTAATTTTATATTATCCCTAGGATAATTATAATAATATTTTTCTTTAATATCTTATTAAAAAGGTTTATATTATAAAATAATTATAATAATAATAATAATAAAGACTTTTAAGGGATATTATAAATTTAAAGGATTTTATTTAATTCCCCTTTAAGAAATTTAAATTTTATATAATAAATTTTAAATTACTTATTAATTTATTAAATAATAAATTTAAAAAGGCTTTTTTAAATTAAATAATTTATTAATTTATTATAATAGATATTATTAAATATTTTAAAGGTATTTAATATTAATAAAATAATTATTTAAAATTCTTTTTTATTAATTATATTATATATTTTATAAATATATTTTAATAGAATATAAATATTATATTTTATAAACTTTATTTTATAAATTTTAATATAACTTTATAATAAAAAGTTATAATATTTAATATAATAATTAATTTATTTAATAAAATATAATTTTAAAGCTTTATTAATTATTTTTAAAAGGGTAATTAATTTAAAGGTTTAAATATATTATAATTAATTTCTTTAAGTGTTTTTAAAAGTATTATAATAGAATTATTAAAAAGGTAAAGGCTTTTAAAGAGATATTAATTAAATAATAAATATAATAAAAATATAAAAGAGTTTATTAAAATATAAAGGATATAATTAAGGATTTTAAAAAATCCTAGGGCTTTATATAATTTAAATTTAAAAATAGCGTATATAACTTTATTTTAAATAAAAGGTAAATAAAGGATAAAATCTTTATATTTCAATTTTAATAAAGGGATATATAATTTATTTAAAAATAAAGAAAACAAAACTTTATTTAATACCTCGATTATTTTTTAAAAATAATTCAAGTATTATTAATAATAAAGGTAATATTTTATTTTATAATATTTTAATTATTAAATTTAATTATTTTTATTAAATTCTATATATTCTTAAAATTTTTAATATAAACTTTATTTACTTTATTTTATTATATTTTAATAAATAATTTATAAATTATAATATTTTTTTAATTTTTCGATTTAATATATATTATTTAATCTTTTAAATTTTAAATATATTATTAAATTTTCCTAAATTTATATATTATTATATATATTATTTTATATTTTATTTTATATCTTATTAAAATATTTAATTTATAATAAATGTATAAATTTAATATTAATATAATATTTTTAATAATATTATTAGAAGCCGATTATATTTATATATTAATTAATTTATTTTAAAGTTATAATAATTATATTTATAATTTAAATTTAAATTAATTTACTAATATATCTTTTTAAATTTTTTAAAAGGTTATAAAGGGGATTTATAATAATTATAATTAAAGTATTTTATAAATAAAGAAATAATTTAAATTATTATAAATTCTATTGATTTTATAATATTTTATAAATATATATATAATTATTTTATAATAAATAAAGAAATTAAAAATTAAAAATAAAATATCTTATATTTTAATATATATTATAGGAAGGAATATTCTTTTTAATTTATTAATATATAAAAAGTTTTAAAATATAAGGTTATATTATAATTTAAATTTTTATTATTAAAGTTTTAATAATAAAATCTTAAACGATAAAGTATGTTTTATTTAAAGTAATTATTTTATAATTATAAAATGTATTTATTAAATTTTTTAATATATTAAAAAGTTAATTATTTAAAGAATTATTATAAATATAAATAGTATTATTAATAAAAATATTAATAAAGGGGTGGTTATTAATAATAATAGAAGGGTTTATAAAGTTAATAATATTAATAATAATAATTAAAATAATTAATAAATAATATTTAAAATTAATTAAAGTATTTATTTATGAAAATAAAAATTTTAATAATAATATTTTTATATTTTTATATTTTTAAAATAATAATTATAATATAAATATTATTATTTATAAATTAAATTATTATAATAATAACAGTTAATTTAAAGTTTTTAAATTATAATAATATTATAATTCAAAATTATAAAGTTATAAAAAAAGGATATTATTATGAAGTTTTTAAATTTATTTATATTATATTATAAAATATATAAAAGAAATATTTTTATTATTATATATTAAAGAAATTAAAGGTTATTTAAAGGATTCTTTTTATAAAAGGGTTTATAATTATATATATAAATAAAGTTTCTTTAATAATGATTTAATAATAATTTTTAGTATATTAAATTTATAAAGAATTATTTTATAATATTATATATTTTTTAAATTTTTAATAATTTTAAAAGGGTTAAATAATATTATTAATAATTAAAAAAGGGTATTATTTAATTTATATATATTATATTATTTGTATTTATATTAAAAGCTTATTTTGTTATTATTATTAATTAAACGGGGATTAAATAATTTATTATTTATTTCGTTATTTATTTTAAATTTTAATATTTAGAGAATTTTCTCAAGAGGCTTTAAAAAGGTTTATATTAATAATAATTAAAGTGCGGGAAATTAAAGTTTAAAGGAGAGATAATAACTAGGGTAATTTTATAAATTTATATCCGGGAATATTAAATTAATTAGGTTTTATATTAATCTTTATATTAAAGGCTATTATATTATTTAATATAAACGATATTTTAATTAATTAATTAATTAATAATTATATTAAGAGTTATATAAAGTAATTTAAGGTAATTTAATTTTAAATAATTATATTAATTAATATTATATTTAATATTATTATAATTATTAATAATATAAAAGGTAATATTAAAGATAATAATATAAATAATAATAAGGTTTAAAGGTTAATATATTAATAGATATTTTTTTTAAATATTATAATTTCCGATATAAAGGTTTTTATTATAGATTAATAAATTACTTTATTTTAAAGGACATTTTTAATATATATTTTATTATATTTATAATATTTATATTATAAAGTTTATATAATAATAATATAATTATATTTTTAATAATACAAATATTATTTAATTTAATAAACCTTTTTATACCTTTTTATAATATAATTTATATTAAATTATAAACAATTAAAATAAATTAAATAATTTATTAATTTTTATTAACTTAATTATCCCCTTTTTAATAAATTAATTCATATAACTAATTATTCTATATTAAATTATATTAATATATAATATTTATAATTAAAGGGTTATATTTTTAAAATTATTATAATAAAAAAATAATATAAATAATTCTTTTATATAATAAAATTATTATAATGATATTATTTTTAATTCATTTTATTTATTAATCAATATATTTAATTAATACTTGAATTAATATAATAAATATAATATATATTTAAATATTTCTTAATGTAAAAAATATAATATTATAAATTTAAATATTATTAAATAATTTAAAGGATAATATTTTCGGGGGAATAATATTAATATTTATTATTTTTAAATTATATATTAAAAGTTTAAAAAGAAATTTAATAACTCTTTAATAAATAATCTAATTAATATAATTAATAAAGGTTTAAAGATTATTCTTTAAATTACTTTATAATTAAAATTTAGATATATATTATCTTTATAATAAAAGAAGGTTTTATAATTTTTATTATAATAAATATATAATTATTTTAAAATTAATTACCCTTTAAGAAATTAATATTTTTAAAGAATTAATTTAAAATTAATTATTTAATTATTTAAATAATATTTATAAGATTTATAATTTATTTTAATAAATACTTTTAATTAATAAAAACTTTATTTAAATAAATTTCTTAAATTTATACTTTTATATTATAAAAGAACTTTTTTTAAAATAATTAAATAAAAGGAATAAAAGGTAAAAGACGGTTTAATGAAATAATTATTATATTACTTTTATTATTTTTTTAATATATTATAGAAATATTATTAATTTTCTAAATATTTTTTATAACTTTATAAATATATATTAATATATTATTTAATATCCTTTTATATAATAATTATAAATAAAACTATTTCTTAATTATAATATTATTAAAGTTATTTTATAAATAAATAATACAATTATTAAAATTTATATTAATAATATATTAAATTTAAAATAAACTCGAAATAGAATAACTAATTTAATAATTTAATAATTGATTTAATAAATTAATAAGGATTATTATTATTAAATTATTTTTAAAAACTTATTTTAATTATTTATTATTATTTTAAATTATTTATAAAAATTTATAAATTTTATATAATTAATTTAATTCATATTAATAATATAAAAAAAATATTAAATAAAAATAATTATTATATTATTTATCTTATCCTAGGGATAACGTAAAACTACTTATCTATATTATTAGGATAACCCTTTATTTCTTTATTGTTTTTTAATTCTAATAGATTATAGTAAGTTTATAATCTATTAACTAACCTATGGCCTTTTAACGGCTATTATATCTATTAAAGGGGCCCTTTAATATTTATCCTTTAACTTTTTTTATTAATTATTATTAATATTTTATAAATTTTTATATATTTCTTTTAATTATAATATATTTAATAACTTTCTTTTTTATAATAATATAATTTATTAATATATATTTTAAAATAAATTTAACCTTATTTTTAGTATCTTTTCCTTTAAATATAATTTTATTATTAATTAAAGCTATAAAAATACGTTTATTTATATATAATTTATTTATAAACCGGGGTTTATTAACCTCTTTTAATTTATTATTCTTTTTAATAATTTAAAAATAATAAATATGTTAAATAATAATTTCCTTTATTTTAAAAAATATATTATTTATAATTACCTTAATAATGTTATAATATAAAGTTTTTATATATTTATAATTATCTTTAAAATCCTTTTTATCGAATTTATATTTATAAATAATCGAATATTTTAAAGCTATTAAGCTAGCTTTATTAATAATACTTTTTAATAATATAACCTCGATTATATTATTATTAATAAATATACTTATTATATTATTAATTAAAGAAAAGGATTAATATTAAATAATAATATTAATAATAAATGAATAAAATAAAAATATATATATATAATTAATAAGGAAATTTATAAATTTAAAGAATATTTACCTATTTTAAAAGATTTTATACTTAATTTCGAAAGTTTTTTCTAAAAACTTATATAATATTAATATCTATATTTCTTTAATTTTAAGAATTTTATTATATAAATTTTATTATTTATAATAACTCTTTATTTAATATAATTTAATTAAAAATAAAATAATAATTTTAAATTTCTAATATTTAAATGTAATATAATTATTAAACCCGGGTTTATTTTAAATCTTATATTATAAAGTTAGAAAGTAATTAAAAAACATTCTTTTCTATAATAATATAATGTATTAATAAATATTTTAAAATACATTTTATTATTAATTAAAATTATAAAGATATAATTAATCATATTTATTTTATTACTAATTAAAATTATAAAAATATAATTAATTATATTTATTTTATTTTTAATAATTTAAAGATAATAAATATATTAAATAATAATGTCCTTTATTTTAATAAATATATTATTTATAATTTCTTTAATAACCTTAAAATATAAATACTTTATAATATTATAATTATTTTTAAAGTTTTCTAATTTAAATTTATATTTATAAATATTTAAATATTTTAAAGTTAATAAATGAATATTTTTAATAATAGGTATATTTATTATATTATTAAATAAAGGAGGGTATTAATAAAATAAAAATATATTTATATAATTAATACGGAGATTTATAAATTTAAAGATTATTTATTTTAAAAAGTTTTATATTTATTTTTAAAGGCTTTTTTTAGAATTTTATATAATATTAATATTTATATTCTTTTAATTTTAAGACTTTTATTATATAAATTCTAATATTTCTAATAATCCTTTAATTAATACAATTTAATTAAAGGATAAAATAATAATTTTAAATTTCTAATATTTAAACATTAAAAAACGGTTAAAATTTAATTATTATTATAAGAATTTAATATTTATTAATATTTATTAAATTTTATTTATATTCGTATTTATTTATAATTATATTTTAAATATTATAACTTTTTATATCAAAATAATCTTATTTAAATATATTTAAAATATACTTTTTATATATTATAATTATAATATTTATTTTAATATTATTTAAATAATTACTTTAAATCGTTATTAAATTTAATACTTTACTTTTTTTTCTTTTTCTTTAATTTATAAAATATAATATAAATACTTAAATAAATAATAAATAATAAATAATAAATAATAAATAATAAATAATAAATAATAAATAATAAATAATAAATAATAAATAATAAATAATAAATAATAAATAATAAATAATAAATAATAAATAATAAATAATAAATAATAAATAATAAATAATAAATAATAAATAATAAATAATAAATAATAAATAATAAATAATAAATAATAAATAATAAATAATAAATAATAAATAATAAATAATAAATAATAAATAATAAATTACTTTATATAATTATTATTATTATTATTATTATTATTATTATTATTATTATTATTAATATACTTAATATAGTACCTTACCTCTTAAAACTCCCCTAATAAGTACGGAAGGTAAGCAATATATTGTAGACCGTGCAAACGGTCACTTCCGTTCAAACCACAGCCAATGCCTGACTTGGAACTCGGACTGGTGCGTGACGCAAGAGCTCTGGGAGCTCTTGAAGCCTTCTGGGTAAATTCTTGTTGCAAGTAAAGTACGCATGTGATTCGAGTGTCAGCGGCGCACTTGCATCCCAAAGCCACATGGACCTGTTCCTGGTGGCACTTCTCTTGCTGCGAGTGACCGAGATATACGTAGCGAGTACCCAGATGCATGTCAAAATATTGGTTCTGGCAAGACTTACATAAAAACACCGATTGATTCATCAGTCGGCCGTCGGCCTTTTGCTCAGTAGTATGTTCAACACAAAGACAACATTCCATGTCAATGGTCTTAGTCAGCCTGGCCCAGTAGCCCGACCCAGGCTTGACCTCATCAGCGGTGAATGCATTCCCAAGTTGAGCTGCATGGAGCACTTGACGATGTTCCAAAACCCTAGGTACCCGTCAAGGCCGCATCTGGGCACTTCTTCGACAAAAAGGAAGGAAGGAAGGAAGGAAGGTGTGTGAGGTGGGATAGGCTAGATTGCGCACCCACGATACTTTCGCGTAGATGGATATACACTTTGCCAAATACCGAACGACTTCCAGAATCTTCTTAGGTATGTGTAGGTAGATCCGGGCGACTTCGCACCTTTATCCAAAAGACAGGCACAATCACTCTTGGAAGTGGTTGATTGAGTGTCTGGAAGTGGCCGACTTACAAGGGCAGGATTGATGTACATTGGGGCAGGAAGGTGACCACGTAGTACACAATTGCTTCCAGACAACTGCGCTTCAAATCAGCGACATCTGTCATACATTTTTGAGGTTTCCGGGGCAGCTTTCAAGTGCAAGCAGGCGCTAGTGACTTCACCACTTGGCTCAGCATCATATTGATCTCTTGCACTTGCAGTAGACTCGCACTTCCGTGCTCTTGAACCTATGCTCCGCGTAGTGACTACCACGCCTGTAGACACCAGGTCGTCATCTGACACCGCACTTAGGGGTGCACTTCCCACAAATACTAGAAGTCGCCTTGACCATCATACCATCATGAGGAAGTAGAAGGCATTCGCCAGTATTGACTGCACGAGGTGGCCGAGGCCGGGAAGCGTATAAATACCCCCCTCTACTCCGACGCATCTCTTCTCCCAACTCTTCCAGGCATCATCCACAACACCACAGCTTGATCAACATCTCAAGTCTTCCACACTTCTCTCTCTCTCTCTCCTTTTCCATACTTTGTCTCTCAACATCCCCATCACCTACTCGAGTTCAGCGGCACCACATCCCTACCTCTTCCCTGTCTCATGCCATGCCCTCGACCTCCTCACACGGCTAGTCGCCTACATTCCTCTACCTGCCGTTACCCAAGTTTTTCCCTGGTCCGTGTCACAAGGCCTCACTCAGTCATCTTCCAGAATTCCGGAAACGACTGGCACGCACTTTTCCTTGCATCACTGGCACACTATGCCATGACGTTCCATTACTCTTCTATTCTCTTCTCCGCCTACCACCCCACAGATCTCAGTCGAGCTGGGTTTGCCTAGCCGAGCCGTCTTTCAACCTGCCACGACTCTTATGGGTAAACCTCCCATGCTTCGTCGTCATCGATCGTTTGCCGCTTGTCCCTGGAGCGCCCGTATGGCTGCGGAGACGACGCCGACTTCTAATTCCCATACAGGTGGGTGACGACGATGGCCTTCCCGACTTCCATCTGATTCCCTGATGAAGTTAGGCGCCAATGCGCTTCAAATCTGAAACCACTGTGGGTGGCAGCGAGTAGGGCGCTGACCCCCACACTCTTTATTGTAGGGGAACCTTTGTCAGCCTTGGGAACCTCAGCTTGAACTCTGACGACGCCACGGTCGACGAGTGACGAGCCGCGGGCAGTTTGTCTTGTTGGTTCTGGGCATCATGGGCTCGTCATTCTGTGTACGAGTTGGGGGATTGGGAAGGCGTTGGGGTGCTGTGATGGTGGCCAATTTGGATGCTGGATGATTATGTATGTACATGTAGCTGTAGTAGCTGAAGATATGAAGAACTGAGCTTGACCAACCTTCGCTGTTGGGTTCAGGATTCTTCATGCCTGATCCCGTCTTTGATGCCAATGGTGATATTTGTTATTGACGACTTTCTGTCCCCAAATGGAAAAAGTAGAGGACGCAAATAACAAAGGTGCAGAATCAACCCTCGACCGGCGGCGGTCTTTTCGAAAAATATCTTTGTGTGTGTGTGTGTTGGGTGGGAGCCATGGGTTGATGGAAGGTTAATAGAGGTAGGCACATGCTCGTCAAATTATCTCTGTAGGTGCTGTGGGCCCGGGCAACTCCTGTTGGCACATGCCCAGAGCATTACGGTACGCTGGAAGAGTTGCACAAGCACAAGCACAAGCTTTCATTGACTTGATGTGCCAGTGATTCCATCAGCTGACCTTGCTTCAGATCGACACCCTGCACTCGCAGTAGAAGGCAGCTACCAGCACCGGCATGGCTGGCACAATGTGTCCGCTCAGTGAGATGTTAGCAGCTGGGCTTCGTTAATATTCGCTATTATAGGAAGCAAACATACATTCCAGGGTATCCAATGCGGCCAGTCCTGCCTCAGCCAGCAACAGCCTCGCAAGGATTTGATCAAAGCCCATCTCCTTTTCTGCCCCCATCACTAGATTGCACATGCCGTGTAAGTGTACTTCTCTAAAGTAGGCCATGTAAGTTTAGGGCCATGAGGATCCCACGTGTTGAAATTGCACGATGGAAGTTTCATTGGTAGACGTATAAGTGTTGGATTGTATGGATGCTCTGATTCTATTATATGATCTAAACGAACAAAGTCTGGCTGGTGTTTTTCACAGGGCGCAGACATAAGGTAATTGACGAGACTGACCCAGCGCCGAATAAATAGTGAAGTCCAACCCCCGAGCAGTCTGATCCATGAATGAACCAAGAGCAACTCCTGTAGTCTCGGGTTTTAGGGGCAGACATCTATCGTTGTGTCGCCATCCCCATGGAGAGGAGCCCATTATCTAGAGACCCCACCAACCTCTGTACAGACCACGATTATTTTGCCCTTAACTCTGGTTGCAATTGAATTGCTTCTACCAAATATATCCAACAGCCGATTGCAACCGGAATTTATTACGCAGGCAACCGGTCCACTCGGGGCCGAACGTTAGGAAGACACGGAAATGCGGCAAAGGAGGTGGACGAAAGCGCCCGCCTGCCCCCGTTCTACCTTAGATCTACACATGACATCATAATGACATCGTCTTACAACCCCTACACAAGCCTGCCTGCCTACCACAGACAAACAACCACATACGCAAGCACTTCCTTTACGCAATCCACTGCATATATAAACACTCTTTGTTTCTTCATCCAGTCCATTATAGCTTTCCTAGCAATAATAACCTGTTGCACCCCCAAACAACCTTCCACCTGAGAAACCATACCCCTCCATCTCTTCACCAAATACCAAATCACCACCACCACAAACCACCACCACCACCACCATGCCTCAACTCCACTCCAAAGCCGAAACCCACGCCGACGGCACCGTGACCAACACCACCAAGGACGGCCAGACGGTGCGGACCGCGGACCCCTCCGCGCGCCCCGACGCCGGCCTGGGCCAGAAGCTGGCCGGCGACGCCAAGGGCGGCGTCGCCAAGGCCACGGGCTCCCTGCAGGCGGCCGCGGGCGCCGCGACGCACAACGAGAAGCTGAAGCAGCAGGGGCTGGACAAGATGCAGACCGAGGACCAGCGGCTGGCGGCCAAGCACGGGCAGATGCCGCTGGGCAGCTCGCTGCGCGAGAAGGCGTCGGGCCAGCACACGGCGGAGCAGATCCCCAACACGGCGACGGGCACCACGGGGACGCACAACGCCACCACGGGCGCGGTTACCCACACGGCTGGTGCTGATGCGGCTACTACGGCCAACCACACACACACCAACACGACCGCCGGCAACTCCACGCACGGCGCGAATGCTGCGCCGCACCAGCACCACGGCCTGAGCGAAGGAGGACATGCTACCACCACAACAACTGGCCACCCGCAGGTTTAGACGACTACAGACAGATGGGGCTTGTGCGGGATGTATGCCGAGCGATGCTACCCCTGCTACGTGAACGACTGGACTTTTGTAGAGCGAGATGCATAGCACGAGCAAGCGGTTACCAGGCTAATGGGAGATTTCGAGTTCATGATGATGGAGACGATAGATACCCTACAACGGAGGAGAAGAGAACAAACAAACAAGTACGGAGGAATAGGTTATAAAATTGACGTTATGCTTCCGTCTTTCAGACTTTATTAAACACTATCTCCCTACGCCGACTAATGCTATAGTTTTCCGTGAATGTTCATCATGCACAATGTTCAATAAGGTGTGCAGCTGCGCTCCCAAGTCGCTAGCTACCCCCTGGTTCCAACTTAAAGAAAGAGTCTCGCCACCTGGTCGAGACCCTCGATAGCCCGACGTGAGCTTTGCTGGGTACCATTTGTGCTCTGGATCGTGGGGTTGCCGATCTCGCACCAATCCTTGATGGGCTGTGTGATGAAATATGTCAGTTATATGCTCCATCAAGTTGGGAGGGTGTTTGCAGCAGCATAAAACTTACTAGGCAACTCAAGTATTTGCACCAGCTGCAAGTGTTGTGACTAGTGTAGAAGTTGTTCAGGAGAACCACGAAGACCACGATAATGGTGATGAGGAAGGCGGCACGAACAAGCCACCAAGCCCACCACAGTCCCTTTCGGCCCTTGAAGAATCCAACGGGGTTCCTCATAAACGGCGGGAAGGCTACGCTCCTGATAGCGCCGTTGTTGACCGTCGAATACGACGGGCCGGCGAAGTGATCCTCGCCAATCTTCTCCCGCAAGGCGTTGGGCGAGTGCAGCACGCAAATACCAAGGCAGAGACCCATCAGGAAGCCTCCGATATGGGAGAAGTTGTCGAGACCGGGCAGGAGACCAAGAACAAAAGAAATAACGATCTCGATGATGATCCACATGAGCTCCTTCACGGGGTTCGAGCGGTCCTTCCACGAGTAAAGCAGATCGAGCAGCGTGAGGGCAATGATGCCGAACAAAGCCCCTGAAGCGCCGGTGGAGGAAATACCGGTGGCGGCAAAGTTACCGCCCATGATGAAGCCGAAAATTCCCGAGCTCATGTAGACTAGGAAGAAACGAATGGAACCAATGGCATTCTCAATCTCCTTGCCCAGGGTGAGCTGGAGGAGTAAGTTGAAGCCGATGTGAATAATACCCGCATGCATGAAAATAGGTACGATGAAGCGCCACCACTGGTGAGGGGCCGGGGTCTGGTCGAGACTGCCACCGGGTACAGGGTTGGGAACACCGCCAAAGCCACACAAATCGGAGAGAGTGCACTTGTTGTTGGGGTCGTTGACATCGGCGGACGTAGAGTTGGGACACGGCCAATCGATTCGGACGGGCGAGTCCTGGATCTTGGGGACGTTGTGCATGCAGATGACATAGCGTGAACCCATGTTAATGAGCACTTGTTGGGAGGGCCCGATCATCGGGTTGAACTGAGGTTTCGTCTGGATCGGGGTTCCCGTCAGCTGGGCAGCCTTGACCAGCTCGCCAATGAAGACGGCTATTTGTATGATGGAGAACAAGTAGACCATGAACGGGATCCTCCTCTTGTTCGCGCCCAGCATGCCGATTTCTCCAAAGCCCAACCGGCCCCGGCCCCGGCTCTTTCCTCTTTGCCTCGGAGGTCCTTCGGTGTCGTAGACATGGTCATTTGAGTCCATAGCAGCCATGCCACCGCTGGGGCCAAACTTATTGGTGCCGGGCTGGTTTCGTAAGGGGATATCGTCACCCACCGGGGACACATCGCCCGGAGCGCCGCTGTGGTAGCTGGTGTCCTGTGCAAAGCTTTGTTGACTGTGGCCGCCCATCTGAGAGTTGGTAGGGTATACGTGGTCGTCGAAGACGGTATCAAACGGTGATGCGCCTGTCTGCTGCTGCTGCTTCCCGGGTGCTGGCGATGGCCGGTCGTATTGCGAGTAGGAGGGGTGCGCGACAGGGGCGGGCACCTGGTGTGTCGAGGTAGGATCGTAGGCGCCGTAGTGTGGTGGTCGCGAACCGTCGTTGTAGTAGTCGTTGGCGGCCATTTTTGAACGCGGACGGGATTTCGCGTCTGGTTTGTGAAGTAAGGAGCCAACAGCGAGGAAGGGAAAGAATGCGAGTTGTTTGCCTCGTGCAGCTGGTAATCTGGTAAGGTCGTATTGCCGTATTGCTACCTATTCCTGCGCCTCCCGGGTTTCTTCAACTATTGATTGTATTGGCAAGGGATTTTCTTGCCCGTTCTGTTCCAGGCAATTTCCGTACCAGCCCAGCTAGTCGGATGGCGGCTATATTGCTGGCAGGACGCCTTCGTGTTTCGCAATGGCCAAGGCCCGGGTGTTGCAGGTAGGGCAGCTGCCGCGGCGACGAATAAAAAGTAATGACGGTATTTACTGGTAGGGTGGTGTCTGGGCGGGTGAGAATGTCCGGTAGAATTGGTAAGGTAGGTTGAATGAACAAGTCGAGCAAAGCAGAAAAATCGCTGATCAACGAGCGTGTAGGTCAAGTCAATAAACAATCACAAACGAGTCTCGTGCAAATGGCTCTTTCCGGTTCGGTTCAATATTCAAGGTTGCAAAAAGAGGAACCAGGCTAGGATGACATGTTTCTTCAAGAATGGAACCAACACTTTTAATCGGGAATCAATCAAGCTGAAAGAGAGTGACGTGACAAGGGAATGGATTTCTCAAACAGATACACCGTACGCCCAGCAAACAACTGGCACTGCGAGATGGATTGATGGATTGATGGATTGATGGAGAGAGCAGGTTCGCCGGGTCGTAGGTTGATCCAGGATGCTTCAGGGCGGAAGTCAAGGGAATTAGCGGCAGACTGGGTACCTGGACCAGTGCCTGGACTGGCTAGCTGGGCAGGTCGCAGGGCTCGGCCTACGCAGAACCACGCAGAGCTACGCAACTCACGCAACTCATCTGCCGTGCACGGATACGCGGGAGGGCTTAGCGGTGGCTCGGTCGTGGACTATCCCAGTGCCCCCAATTGTATTCGTAACAGTGCTCCGTACAGTTCAATGACAGCCAGCGAGCGACAAAGACTTTGTCTGTCTGTCTGTCCTTGATCAGCAACCAACTCTTTCTCTTTCCCCCAGCTAACCTAACCTAGCTAAATTTAGATCACTTTCATTCTTTCTGGCCGTCTGCATTCTGACAGACGGGTATCGAATGCTGTGTAACTCAGTCCTTGCCGCCCCCGGACAACACTTGACGTTTTCTAAGATTCCCAACCACCCAAACGAAGGCCGATACGTAGCAGTATGGCTTGTCACATGGGCCGCTTGGGGGTCGGCGACGGGCCTTGATTGGTGAGACAGCCTTCCTCTAGTGGGCCATGATATTCTCTCTTATTTACCTCGTACAGTCGGCACGAGTGCAAGCCCCCATCCTTTGAGCTAGAGGCCTCCTCCGTAAACTACCAAGGACAAAGCCACCGACACTGTGTCGTGTCCAAGACAAACGTGACCCAAGTGCAATCCAACAGTCAACCGGCGTCGTCATCCTTTCCGAGCCACCATCAAGACTTAACTGCAATTGCTGTTTTCGATTGACAATAACTCGTGATAATATAGAATGGTGTAAACAGCCCATAGCCCCCCACCATACGCGGCCCGCCCCCATTCTCAGGTAGTATCGTATCCAGGTTTCAATAAAAAAAAGTCCATGCAGCTGATGTGAGCAGAGAGCAAAACATGCAGATGCATTTAAGGTTATTGTCTGCTGGATCCTCCCCGACTGACCCCGATTGCGATCTTCTTAAAAGGTGGGGGCGGGCTTGTTTCTTCGTGTCGGGCCCGTGTATCAAGTCAGTGAATGTCAGTGTGAGTAAGAGCTGAGCTACGCCTTACGCCGCCTGACACTGACATGGACTTTGTCCACGGCGACCAATCACTCTTCCCGCTCTTTCTGACCCATCTACTCATACATCTCGCGCAAACTCGCTTGCTTGCATGTCTGCCGACCTACCTTGCCTATCCCGCCTGTGCTGCGTACTTGCTGTGCTTCCGTATGCGTCGCCCGTAGCGGAAGAACAGGTAAGGAAAAGGCATCATAGCCACCGTCAGGAAGGCGATCAAGCTAGAGCCCCATTGGTACCCCAGCCTTTCGTACATTTGCAGCCCAAACAGTGGAAAGGCCGCTACCGAGGCGTTCCCAGTCAGCAAAAACGTCTTTCTTCATTTTCGATTTAGTCAAAAGACACGGGGGCCACTCACCGGCAAATGCACATCGAGTGAAGGCGTTTGCTGCCATCGCCGACGCCGCGTATTTGGGATAGGCGTCCACCAGAAACGTAAATATACCGGTGAAGACTAGCAGCGTTCTAAGCGGGCACGTCCTGTTAGTCGGTCACGTCTTTTTTTACCACTTTCAGCCTAAACATGGTTGGTTCTTCAACTTACCCCATACCGAAAATCCCGGATCCAATAATCGGCACTATCCAGTGCACCCAGGGAAATGTCGTCCACGCGAACATGAAGAGGCCGATGGGTACCAGCACAGCACTGCAGCCATTTATCTGTTAGCGGTCTCAAGGGGCAGCTATGAGGTGTGACCTAGGGGGAGGAAGGAATAACTCACCCTGCCACGGCCGGGGGCAGCCTGAACTCGGGCTCAGGCACCCCGTCATTCTGCCGCAACAAGCGTGCGTAGACGCGATGCCAAAGCGGGTCCGTGGCCCCGGCCGCCAGCATGCCGATCAGGATCCCCAAGAACGCCAGGCCCGTCTGCCACAGGTTGAATCCGTACACGGCGCCAAATATGAGATGGAACGCGCCGAAGAAGAGGTAGAGCGTCCCGAGGAGGATCGCCGAGAACAGGCACAGGCAGAGGCACATGGGCTCCCAGATCAGCAACTGGAAGGGCCGCAGGAGAGAGTTGCCCACGGCCCGGGCGACCGACTTGTCCTTCGTCTCCATCGGGGCTTTCCAACGCTCGTCCCCCGTCTCCTTTCGCAAGGCCCGGGCCTTCTCCCGTAGTTTGATGGGATCTGGTGGTTATTTAGTAAGTATTTACATAAACACCCCTGCATGGATGATCAAGCCTTGACGTACGGTATGTTTCGGGCGTGAAGAAGATAATGGCAACCAAAAGTGCGAATGCCCAAATGATCGAGACCTGTCATGTTCTCTGTTAATAGTCAATTGGGGTGGAGTTGGGTTTGTCCGGATACTAACATAGTACGTCCACCTCCAATTCACGTTATAGTTGATGAACCCACCAAGCAACGGCCCCAGACTCGGACCTTTCAGATTTCCCTATCAGTTCAATATCAAACCAACCAGATTCAAAATCACATACCGATGAAAGGGGTTAGTGCTATGATGACCATGGGTGCTTGAATGGCATCTCTTCTGAACAGGTCCGAGACACTTCCGCCAGCGACGCTCAGAAAGGAGCTACCAGCGAACCCATCGAAAAACCGCGCCTGGAAGTGGTCAGATTTGATACTCCCTTATTTTCTGGCTTCGTGGACTATCAATTAGAGTGCGACTTACCACAAGCATGGTGGCAGCATTCTTAGCCACAGCGGAAGGTATAAGCCATATCAGGAACATGCCCCTGATGGAAACGCTATTAGTCTGGGACTGGCATGTAAGTCATGGCGCATCACTCACCATGACACCAGATAAATAGGTCGTCGGCCAAAGAACTCGCTGAGAGGACTCATCAACAGAGGACCCAATGCGACTACACGAAAAACGTCAATCAAGAGCACGGCCAAGACCAGCATCCGATACCAACAATAGACTTACTGCCCAAAACGAAAGTGGATAACCCCAGAGTACCGACTATGGTGGAAATCCCAAATTCCGGGTTCATCTGGCCGTATGTCGTGGTGTAGATCGAGCTAACGCAAGTACTGGCTGCTGTGTTAGTATCGGCATGTGAAGACGAAACATGCAGCATGCTGTCCCACTTCCCCACAGCAGCAGATAGATAGGCGGCGGCACTTACAGGCACAGACTACCCAGCCCTACAATGATGACTATGACCCATTTGTGCAATAGCGACATGCTCCGTGGGCAGTAGGGATCGTGGTCGCCGTCGAAGGCGACCTCAAACGGGTCCTTTTCGCGAGAGGCTTCCACAGGTTCGCCTTCGGGCACGTCGGTATCCTCCGAGTCATCACCCACCCCATGTCCATTATTGGAACGGATGCGTGCGAGGGAGGACGACGACCGCGGCCTCGGACGGCGCGATTCCGAGTCCGCCGATGCCCGAGATGGATGGTCTCGTCGCGGCACGCCGCCGTGGAGCGGCTCGTAGAGGGCATCACCGCCGGCTACGCTGGTTTCTTCGTCTCGTGCGTCATTGCTAGCCTCGGTAGACTTCTTCTCCATGTCGTTGGGGTCTAGCCGATTAGTAGAACAGACTAAAATTACTGCAGCACGAGGGAACACAGATTCCAATTCAGCAGGAGCAGTCACGTTAGATGGACAGGAGGTGTAGACGCCCGTTATATTAAGCAATTAGTTGTGCCATTCCTCTATTATATCATCAATCCCGTGATCCTGCGTAATAGTAGTCCTCCTTGCTTGCTTGCTCGTCAAGGTCCAAGAAGCGCGTTACGGGGGATTTCCTCCCGAATTATTAAGCCCGGAATTACGACATGCGTCCCACTTGGGTAGCCGGATTTACGACACTACACCCAACTCAGAAGCTCGCTGAAGCGATAGGTGACCAGACCCCTGCCAGCTGTCAGCAAGGCGCGTCTGTCTGGAGTTGGGAGGTTGCACTCGCCTACACAGGTACCTTCGCGCTAATGTCTGTGCCCGTCGCTGGGCAGGTACTTCACCTCGAGTCTTGGGTCACGTACCTGCCGGTGGACCCTTAACCAGCTGCAATCAATTTGCCCAGTTAGGAGGGCCCCAATCCCAGCCCATCCCGCAGCGCGTCTCAATTGCAATGGGAAGGTTCTCACTTCGAGAGAAAAAAATTAGGTCCGATGAACGGCAGCAGCCCACCATAGCTTAACTATTGACTAACATCTGGTGCGCCGCACTGAGAGCAATCAATTGAACACGTCAAACGAGTCTCGCCGGATTTATATTGCAAAATCGTGAAATAAGATCTAGAGGTGAGTAGTTATTGTCATTTCAGAGTATATCAATTGCACGTGTACGTTTGTATGGCTTCGTGATTCTTCACCGCAGCCGGAGCAGTCGGATGTCAGCCAATCGTCACTCCCTCACCCCACATTCTACATCTCACATCCCACCTTTCCACCGCCCACCGCTCTTGCAAGCAAGTCGAGCAAGTTCGTGGGTAGGGCACGAGTCTCTTCAGTCTACATTTACTCACCCTGTCCGTGACTCACTAACAACCCGAAGTCGTGTCTAGCTAGCCATATATCACCAGCTCAAATCCACTGCAAGACGCGACTGAAGCTGTGGTGCCCATGCTACTATAGATCGACGAGAGGCTCCGCAGCCAACCGACATCCCCTTCTTCCTTGCTCCTACCGAGCACATACACACAGGCATGGCTGGCCAACACGATGGCCCCGCGCAGGAGGGCCCCACGCACATGTCCATCCTGGGTAGCGAGTCCATCATCGTCGACCATGGCCTCTGGCGCAACTATGTCGCTGCTGACCTGCTCGCCAACGTCAAGTCCTCCACCTACGTCGTCATCACCGACACCAACCTAGAAGAGAGATACATTCCCGTCTTCCAAGATGCCTTCGCGAAAGCCGTTGGCGAGGCCAACCTCCCGGACGCCCCGCGTCTGCTCGCATACGCCATCCCCCCGGGCGAGAACTCCAAGAGCCGCGACACCAAGGCCGACATCGAGAGCTTTCTGCTGAAGAACGAATGCACCCGAGACACTGTCATCATTGCCCTCGGCGGCGGCGTCATTGGCGACATGATCGGCTTTGTGGCCGCTACCTTCATGCGCGGCGTCCCCTTTGTCCAAGTGCCAACTTCGCTGCTGGCCATGGTAGATTCTTCCATTGGCGGCAAGACAGCCATTGATGTTCCCGAGGGTAAGAACCTGATTGGCGCTTTCTGGCAACCGCGCCGTATCTACATCGATTTGGTTTTCCTCGAGACTCTGCCCGTTCGTGAGTTCATCAACGGTATGGCCGAGGTGGTCAAGACGGCCGCCATCTGGGACGAGAAGGAGTTCAGCTTCCTCGAGGAGAATGCCTCTACCATCCTACAGACCATTCGCTCCGACACAACCGACCTGTCGGAGAGGATTAACCCTATCAAGTCTACTCTGAAGCGCATTGTCCTCGCTTCAGCCCGCACCAAGGCCGAGGTCGTCACCCAAGACGAGACCGAGGGAGGCCTGCGTAATATTCTGAACTTTGGTCATTCTATCGGCCATGCCTACGAAGCCCTTCTGACTCCGCAGGTGCTCCATGGTGAGGCCGTGGCTATCGGCATGGTAAAGGAGGCGGAGCTGGCCCGTTACCTGGGAATTATGCGCCCAGGAGCTGTTGCGCGTCTTATCAAGTGCATTTCTAGCTACGACCTTCCTACTTCGCTCCATGACAAGCGCATCGCCAGATTCACCAAAGGCAAAGAATGTCCCGTTGATGTGCTTCTCAAGGTAATGGCTGTGGACAAGAAGAATGAGGGAAAGAAGAAGAAGATAGTCATGTTGTCCGCCATTGGCAAGACCTACGAGCCCAAGGCCACTGTCATCGACGATAGCGCCATCCGGGTGGTACTGTCTCCTGCCACGCGTGTTCAGCCGGGTGTTCCCAAGGGCCTTTCGGTCAACATAGCCCCGCCTGGATCCAAGAGTGTCTCTAACCGAGCCCTCGTTCTGGCTGCCCTTGGAAAGGGCACCTGTCGCGTTAAGAACCTGCTCCACTCTGACGATACCCAGTTCATGCTCAATGCCATCGGTCAGCTTAACGGTGCCACATACACATGGGAGGATGCAGGCGAAGTCTTGGTAGTGACTGGCAAGGGTGGCCAGCTGCAAGCCAGCGAGGAGCCCCTGTACCTGGGAAATGCTGGTACTGCCGCTCGATTCCTCACTACCGTCGTCGCTCTTTGCGCCCCTGCCAAGGCAACCTCAACTATATTGACTGGCAACGAGAGAATGCAGGTGAGACCCATTGGGCCGCTTGTCGATGCGCTCCGAACCAACGGCGTCGAGATCGAGTACAAAAACAAGGAGAAGTCTCTCCCCCTTCGAATCAACGCTGCCAATGGTTTCAATGGGGGTGTGATCGAGCTGGCTGCCACTGTGTCGTCTCAATATGTCTCGTCCATTCTCATGTGCGCCCCGTACGCCAAGAACCCCGTCACCCTGAAATTGGTTGGTGGCAAGCCCATCTCGCAACCCTACATTGACATGACGACCGCCATGATGAAAACCTTTGGCATCACCGTCACCCGATCAGAGACAGAGGAACACACCTACCATATCCCTCAGGGCGTCTACCAGAACCCCGACGAGTATGTCGTGGAGAGCGATGCTAGCTCTGCGACTTACCCGCTAGCTGTTGCGGCCATCACCGGCACTACTTGCACCATCCCTAACATCGGCTCCAAGTCGCTCCAAGGAGATGCCCGTTTTGCTGTAGATGTGCTTCGCCCCATGGGGTGTACTGTTGAACAGACCGACTACACGACCACAGTTACCGGCCCTGCGCCTGGTTCCCTCAAGGGACTGGACCACGTCGACATGGAACCCATGACGGACGCTTTCCTGACAGCTTCCGTTTTGGCTGCTGTTGCCTCGGGTACTACTAGAATCACCGGTATTGCCAACCAAAGAGTCAAGGAATGCAACCGCATTGCTGCCATGCGAGACCAGTTGAAAAAGTTTGGCGTTACGACCGGCGAGATGGAAGATGGCATCGAAGTCACTGGTAAGAAGTACCAAGATCTCATCGATCCGGCTGCGGCTGGGAACATTTACTGCTATGACGACCACCGTGTGGCGATGAGCTTCAGCGTCCTTTCTGTGTTGTCACCCAACCCTGTGACAGTCCTGGAGCGTGAGTGCACGGGCAAGACATGGCCAGGCTGGTGGGATGTTCTTGCACAATCCTTCAAGGTGAGCCTCGCTGGCATCGACGCAGAGCCCGAACACGAGCACAAGACCAGTAAGAAATCCGCTGCAGGACCGTCCGTCTTCATTATCGGCATGCGTGGAGCTGGAAAGACCACGGCTGGCCGTTGGATGGGCAGGATTCTCAACCGACCCTTCACCGACCTCGATGATGAACTCGAACGAAGGGCGGGGATGACCATTCCGCAAATCATCAATGAGAGCGGTCGCGGCTGGGAAGGGTTCAGAAAGGACGAACTTGACCTCCTTGCGGACGTGATGAAAAACAAAGGCCAGGGGCATATCTACTCGTGCGGTGGTGGCATTGTAGAGACTCCCGAGGCGCGAGCCATGCTCAACGAATACCGCCGCAATGGTGGTATCGTACTCCTTATCAGTCGGAACATTGACAATATGGTCGAGTACCTGATGCAAGACAAGACACGTCCAGCATACACGGATCAGATCCGGGAAGTGTACGAGCGTCGGAAGCCATTCTTCCAGGAGTGCAGCAATTACGAGTATCAGAGCCCACATCTTGGTGGCACCGGCGAGGCACCGGAAGACTTCAAGAGCTTTGTGTCACTCATCTGTGGGCAGAGCAAACACTTTGAGAAGGTCAAGCGGAAGCAACATTCCTTCTTTGTGTCGCTTACGGTGCCCAACGTATCCAGTGCTAAAGAGATCATCCCTAGCGTCGTTGTTGGTTCTGATGCGGTAGAGCTTCGTGCGGATTTGTTGGAAGATTTGTCCTCGGAGTCGATTACTTCGCAGGTAGCTCTGCTGCGCTCGCATGCAAAGGTCCCTATTGTCTTCACATTGCGCTCTAAGTCACAAGGAGGCCGCTTCACCTACGAGTCGGAGCAAGAGCTCCTGCCAATCTACAAGGCAGCCATGCGTGCCGGTGTCGAATACATCGATGTAGAGATGACGTTGTCTCCGGAAACACTCGATACCATCGCGCAATTGAAGGGGTTCACGCGGGTTATCGCGTCCCATCATGACCCCGAGGGAAAGCTGTCCTGGTCGAACGGAGGCTTCCAGAAATGGTACAACAAGGCATTGCAGTATGGCGACGTCGTCAAGCTGATAGGGTTCGCCAAGACGATGGAAGACAACTTTGCATGCATCAAGTTCCGGAAGAACATGCTGGCAGCGTACGACACGCCCGTGATTGCTCTCAACATGGGAACGGCCGGGAAACTGACACGCATTATGAACGGTTTCTTGACTCCCGTCTCCCACCCAGACTTGCCTTTCAAGGCCGCGCCGGGCCAGCTCTCGGCAGCCGAGATCCGGGCCGGCCTGGCGCTTGTGGGTGAACTAGAGACTAAGCAGTTCTACCTGTTTGGCAAGCCCATCTCGGCCTCTCGGTCGCCGGCTCTCCACAATGCGCTGTTCCACAAGACGGGACTTCCTCACTCGTACCAGCGGCACGAAACCGACGATGCAGCATCGGTAAAAGACATCATTCGTTCACCCGATTTCGGCGGGGCTTCGGTCACGATTCCCCTGAAGCTGGACATAATGAAGCTGATAGATGATGTAACGGACTCTGCCAAGACGATTGGTGCCATCAACACTATCGTCCCGGGCCCCTCACCGGACGGAAAGGGCGTCCGCCTTGTGGGTACCAATACGGACTGGATGGGCATCGCCTACACGCTCCGCGACGCCGATGTGGGCATCAAGGACAAGAGCAAGCCGACAAGTGCCATGGTGGTCGGATCTGGCGGCACGACGCGGGCGGCCGTTTTCGCGCTGCACTCGCTGGGGTATAGCCCCATCTACCTCGTGGCGCGCAACACCGAGGTAGCTGAGAAGATCCGCTCCGAGTTCCCGGCCGACTACAACCTCGAGATCCCCAACGGCGACGCTAGTCAAGTCCAGGGCGTGCCGGCGGTGGTTATTAGTACCATCCCCGCCGACCGACCCATCGACGCATCCATCGAGCCCCTCATCAAGGAAGTCCTCGAACGGACGCCCAAGAAGGATGAGCCTAACGGCGAGCATGTCCTACTGGATATGGCTTACAAGCCTCGTGTCACGCCGCTGATGGAGTTGGCGAAGCCTTGTGGATGGAAGACGATTCCGGGGCTGGAGGTGCTCTGCTCGCAGGGCTACTACCAGGTAAGTTATTTTGATTGATTATTTACTCCCTTTGGTTATCTTTGTTCGCACGGCGCGTCCTTGCGCCACCAGCTGTTGCATCCATTCCCGCCTGCTGGGTATGCTTTGGTCCTCCCCAGAAGATCTCATTCCCATCCTGGTTCAAGGTGGACCTGCATCCATTCGTCCATTAGTATATCGACGTAGAATTCCTAACACGGTGATGCTGCGATTACACAATGGATACACGATCCCTCAGGCCGCCATTCCCATTGTCGGTCGAAAGTTCGGCCGGCAACCCCTTGACTATTCCCATTGGTAACAATTCAATGAATGGATTTACTGACAGTCAACTAAATATAGTTCCAATTGTGGACGGGAATAACGCCGCTTTTCAAGGACGTCCGTGATGCTGTCTTGGACGGCGAGTCGTAAGCGAGAGATAGCTGTGGTGTCATTTAACTATCTGGAAAAAATAGATTCAACTCTACCGAGGCTGGGGTTATTACATTATGCCAGATGAATACACCGCTAATGTGACTATTCTATGCCACTTTTCATCCCACTGTGATCGGTTATCCCACTTGTTCCGTAGGCTCACGAGGCTAGTTATCCCACTCACTTGGTTATTTTCGTTTGTCCACAGTTATCCCATCCATGCCTCGGTGCAAGACGACCTAACCAAAGCCTACGGGCAACTAGCTAAGACCTAGTCAAACCGTGATGAGTTACAGGAGCACAATGCCAAGTTGTAGTTGGACATCGCTGCACTGATAGCATAATATTTTCTTTTCAAACGACGAATGGTTATTAGTGTAGTAGGAGCCGCAGTCGTCACCACAGTCACTGTCACGCAGGGTGGACGAGCACTCGATACTGCAGCTCAATTCGAAGGAAGAGTTGACCGAGTGTTGGATTCGTTCTCAGCCAAGTTTGGCAATATCATACCCACTGCCACGGAGCAAACCCCTCGATTTGCACAAATGCGTATCACTATCCATTGCGCCATGGTAGGGTTTACAGTTGTCTATGTATGCCTTCTGTGCTATATCGGTGGGCTATAGTCCCGTGAAACGGGCACTATCGATCTCCAGAGCCGCGGCCTGTTCGGCTAACGACCGATGGTGATGATGGCGGCTGGGTTCGTTTACGAACCTATTTTAAATTATTTCATTAAAAGTGAAAAAGCCTGCAGCTAAAGAAGCTAACACGATGACCCCGGGCAAAGTCCTCAACCGCATGAAGGGGGCAGAAGCACGTATCGACAAACTTGAGGCTACTCAGACGAAGCTGCACGAAGTGACAAGAGAGCATTCCACGAGAATCATGGGATACACCGAGGCCGACAGCGGTAACTGGGTAGATGGTCTCGAGGACCAAGTCGACACCCTGGTAATCTGCCGGGACATTATTCAGGGACCAGTAGCCCTATAATATCGCCATGGCTAACGGCCACTTAGATCATCCTTTTTCTCTTTCAAGCCTCTTAGTGCTACAAATGGTAGCATCTCACGACCGTCGACGCGTCCATCGAATCCATCATCAACGAAGTCCTCGAGCGAACTCCCGGGAAGGAGGAGGGGCCTAGTGGTGATCTCATCTCAGTCGCCAACTGGCCCATCACCAATAGACGGCATGGACACCCTCGATGCAAGAGGTGGAATCAGAGAAGCATTGTCAAGCGACAGGACCCAGATAAATATCTTCAAGAAAGGCTTGTTGAGTTGGCTGTCCGTTGCAAGTGCGTCGATCGATTCCTCGATTTCCATCACCCTACCTAGCCTGGTTGTTGTCGACAGCGTCCCGGAGTTCCCGGATCGCGAACTCTCTCAGCTCCTTCAAGTCCACCCTCGCAGCAATAGAGACTAGCATGACGAGCCTCAGTGCACACATTGAGATAATTGGGCCCAAGCTAAACACTCCCTACGGGGTCCGGGCAGTGATGGGATAGAGACGATATGTCTTCCTTCGGCTAGTATAGCAAGCTTGGCGATGTAGTTTATGACACGGACTTTGAAAACATGTACAGGTCATAGGACTCATAGAACGAAACCCCGCCGCTCCTGTAAATAGATAGACCAGGGGCTATCGACCGAGTACAGCATTGATTTTCTATAGGCTCTGTCTATGGTACTCCAAGTATACATACCCTATGTCGCCCACCCTTGCGGATGTCTTCCTCCTGCTGCTCTCCCCGACTTGTCTGGCCGGTGTGCGAAGACCAACGAAGAAGGGGGGAGCGCATCGCTTGTGGGCAAACAGGGTCCCCGAAGTTAAGCAAGAGCCAAAGGATGACATATCGCAGGTCACCATAGAAGATCCTGTCGATCAATTGAGAAATGAAGCTGCGGATGCCACCAGCCCGAACACGTTGACAAATAGGGTCACGATAACTGAATATACCTTCCCACGATCGATATAAGGCGCTCATTGACAGCTAGCTTTAAGCCACCCCGCGGAATGGCTCCCAAGAACCTACGAAGTCCCAGAATTAATGAAAGTTCAATCAGCCATCGCGTTAAAGTCACGCATTCATCCACCCCTTGGATTGAGGTTGCGGTCTTGGCATGTATACTTTGCTCGAGAAAGAGAGCAGCAGTAACTACCCAAACTTCGCCCACAACTGACGGGCATGAGAGCCTGAGGCTAATGCTCTGCCAGGCAGATGGTGGGCAGCAGCCGCGCTGCCACTGGAGAAGGCCCGGAACATGCATGCCTGGCCAAGGCAGTTATCAAGACGAGGCCCTATGTACGCCTGATACTAGCTAAGCCTTCATAGGTCATAGGCTCTCGCCCACCTTCTTCTTCTTCTTCGCCCTGTGCTGCAACATCCTGGGGGCTTTCCCAACTATCCTAAGCGAATACGCCCACCTCATCCAACATTCGGAGATTCTTTGTCATCTCCAAGGCTCGGCAGTGGCGCCGGTATATCCAAACATAGTTGGGTGGGTACGCAATAGGGTTCATGTTGGGCATGTGTGGTCTTCCAACCACGTACGTGTACCTGTGGCTTGCTGTAGGCGGTGCATCAAAGCTACCGAGCAAGAATGCCAAGGCATAGCATCGGCGTGCGTGAGTAAGTAGAGGAAGCCCAATTCTTGTGACAGCAGCAGCAGCAGCAGCAGCAGCAAGCAGCTCAATGGAGGCCTCGGTGGCGGCGGATCTGGAGGTGTACAACGAATGCCCGCCCCGATGCCGGGCCAGCAGCGGAGGGTGACGGAAGCCCCGAAGCGAGTTGCAAGGTGCGTAATCCGTATGTCGGATGTTTCCCCGACGGGCTACCGAATCAAATCAGGTTATTGATTGACGTACGTGGTTGTGTTGTTGGGGTTGGGCTTGGGGTGGATATCATCGGCAATTCGGGGAAAAAGAGATGATCTTCAGGGTCTTTCTTTTTTCGGTCTTTTTCTTAGCAAGGGTCCAGCTTGCTTTTTTTCACCTCGGCATAGCCAACTTTTTTGTCCCCTTCTTTTTCCCAGTTGTCTGAGAACCAATTGATATCATAGGGCAGGCATGCAGTAAATGTACCGCTGATCCCTCATGTATCTAACACAAGTAAAGTAGGCAAAGCAACATTTCGGGTAGGGGCACATGGGGAAAACCTGCAGAATTTCCCTGTTTTCCCCATGGCAGAATTCATGGAATTCCCATCATCCCCCTCATCAACTCACTCAGCACCACTCAAGCAAGCCATCAGGGTCCAAGTTGCATTAGTAGGTAGGACAGATACGTAGGGCTTCGATTTTGCCACCCCACGAATCAGTGCCATACATACAGAGTAGGGCACCAAGCTTGCAAGGTGTCAAGGTGTGTGCAAGGTCAGTTCATACCCAATAGACCACAAGACAGCCCGACGGAAACAACATTGGGCGCGCTGAGGAACGAATAAGAAAACCACAATATATGTGAGGCATGCGTGCATGAGCACGAGCATGGTATGGCATGCATGCACTGAGCCATGTCATACCAGCTGAACCGAGGAGAAAGATGGGGGGGCTATGGGGGAGTAGAAACGAACAGCTCACATGAGATCTGTCGTTCTCGTTCCTGCATCTCCGTTTTCCCCAAAAGTTGGTATCTCGGGATCTGACTGGGCTCCTTGCTGCGCAAACTGTGGCGAAAAGAACAAGGAGAAGAAGCTATGGCGTTTTACGGTTATACAATGGGGACTCTCAAGTGAGGCTTAGACGGTCCCCAACTACCACTGCTATTTGACAACATCTACCGACAGATCGACAAGCCCGCCCACTGATATGCGTTGTTACGTTGCGTGGCTGGTGGTATCGAGCAGATAGATAGATGGAGGCTGTGGCTTGTATGTCTGTTCCATTATCTTTCTGCTTCTTCTTATTTCCTACTCTATCTATCTATCTCTATCTATTCCCGGCGGAATGATGATGGAAACACCGCAAAGCTGATACCAAGGAGGAAACAAAACAGAACAGGGCAGAGAACTGTACCGGATGTCGTCGGTAGGTAGCATGGCTGCTGCGAGGTTGCATCACTCTTACTACCCAACTAGTCTTAGTCTCTGTCTCTCTCTCTCATGGGGTGTCATCCCGCCAACCGCCAGCTCTGTCTTTGTCTCTCACCGCAGTACGTACAGACATGCCTACTCAATGTATATAGCCTGTGGGGTCGTCTATGTCCCCCCGGAGAGACGGGGGGATTATGGATCTCAAGTGAAGCAAAAACCTGTCTCAAGAGGGTTGGTTATAGTAGTAATGTTCCGTCTATTATGGTCCATGTCTCCGTTGTCGGTATTACATGGCTACATAGCACATTGGGTTCCATTGCATTTTTTTTTCGCGCGTATTCATACGACTATGATATAAGCCCGAGTAGCATATTTCAAGTTTTCGGTGTTCGATCCTCGCGACGATAAGGGAAGGGATCGACAGACAGAGGATAAAAATAAAAGATACTTATGCACATAGATTACGATTAATTACACACACACACACACACACACAAGAAATGAATGAGAGAGACAAGCAAATCTGCAGATAAAACCACTGTTCTTTTTTATGCAAGGTGACACACATCTCTTGCGATCCAGCGAATCGCCGTGGGAGAGATGATGATATGTAGAAGCAGCACCTCCCAGTAAGAACCGGGGTCCCCCGCCGCCCACCTGAAGCAGGGTATCGCCCAAGAAGCTGTCCCAATCCGGCAACGATAGACAAGATAGCTTTGGTAGCTTTTTCCATGCATAAGAGAAGAGCAATAAATATGTATTAGTAGCTGATTACAAAAGCTTTACACACAACCTGGACTGGCACAAGAGAAAAGCATAAGCGAGGACTGTTGATTGGATTGACCAAGGGGGAGGGACAAGAGGGAAAAAGAACCATGACACCTTTTTCGGGGACGGAAGCTCCGCTAGAAAGAAGAAAATATGGGCAGGGCGGCAGCCGGCCATGCATCCATGATGGGCAAGACGTAGTCGATTCCTGGCCATCGCATCGCAGATACATATTGGCATTGGCATTAGCATTCAGGGCTGGCTGGCTGGCTGGCTAGACACAAGCTTGGGTGGGTTGTTCCTTGACAAGTAGAGGAGGAGCCTGCCGCCGGAGAGTAGCGGGTTAGGTCTGCTGGTGGGCATTGATGGATGGAAAGTATGTCATGTAGCCAGTACTTCCCCATCAATAGTCTGTCGCGTGGCATGGTTAATGGGTATTGCTCTCATCTGTAATGTTGCTGATCATCTGCAATTGAGAATTTATGCACATAATTTTTGGGTGGTGCAGGCTGGCTGGTGGCAGGTGATGTCAACAGCATGGCTCGCCCATAGTACGATATGAGCTGTTTCACTCGCGCTGTTCAATTTATCCATCTCAAGCTATGATGCGGATGCTGCCACCTCCCATCGCATGCATCGCATCGCATCGCATCGCTTGTCTCAATCAATCGACCAAAGCTGAAAAATAGTAAACATCCCATCATCATACGCATTGCAAAAGACTTTGTTGATGGTTTTTGGATCAGGTCATAAATTCATGATTCCGCGCCATTTTTGATTCTAATCTTGCTGGGTGCGCCAGCTGACCCAATATCATACATTCCGCTTCCCGGAAAGCCCCGTCGTCATAATATAGTATAGAGAGTTATACATCGTGATACATGATAAGATATACAGGAGAAAAAAAAATGATAACAAACTTGCAGCAAGGCATTAAGTGTGTGTGATGTGTGTTGGTGTGGTGTACAAGTTTTTTTTCTTCAATGTGCCGTAAAAATTCCACTGTTCGCTGTCGTAAACCGTCTTGGTACCCATGTCTATATTTCAAAAGCCGATGCCGATGTATGACATAGCCCACCAAAAGAGGTGTGGTGGTCTCTTCGTGAGAGGACTTTCCCCAGATAACGCCCGCTAAAATGGATAAAACAACCCTCTGCCTGCCTGCATAAGACGGCTAAAAACAATAAAGAGAAAAAAAAGAAACAATGGTGATGATGATGATAAAAATATACGGGCGCCCATTGTCAAAACGGTGCATGATGATGTGTGGTGCTGGGACTGGTGCGGTGCCATGCGGTCGCAGCGGCTGTTGCATCGGGTGGTGCATCCCAACAAAACGGTAGGTAGATCGGAAAAGAAAGAGAGACTTGTTTCCTTCCATGACGCTGGTACAACATCATGTTGCGTCGGGGCCAGCGTCGGGGAGGATGGGAAGTGGTCCCGAAATGGAAACGGGCACGGGTCCATGAGACGGCCATGAAGCAATGCCGTCGCCTATGATGTAGGTGGTGATGCTGTCTCGCACACAGATTCAGACCGGGCTGGCTGCTGGAAGAGGGGGTTGACGTCATTTGCGGTGCAGCAATGCAGCCAATTCGTCCCCCCTTCCCATAGCGGGAATCCAAGCTTCCCCCCCAAGGTTCCCAAGGTTCCAATGGTGATGAAAGCCCGGAGCTTGGCGCCAATCTTGCCCGCTTTCGGCTAGCCGCTCCAACGCCTTGCAGCAAGTCCCTGCATATTGACGTTGGCCCAAAAAATCAGGGTCTTCTGTACTTCTCCAGAAAAAAGTTCATCGAAGCTCCAAGAGCTCCACTTTCTTCCAGGTCTGGAAGCAGTTGTCGCTGGAACGCTCCAGAAGCCCCCATTGATAGCCAATCGTGGTCATGCCACTCCGTAGCTAGATAGATTTACAGGGCCGACCCACCGCGACGGCGGTGCTTCCCCGGGAATTCCACGTCGGGATGGCACACCCGGTAATGCCTCGTAAGCGCATCAGCACGGCTGAACGTCTTCTCCTCGGTGCAGAGGTTGCAGCGGACCTTTTGCTTGCGTGCGTTGTGAATCGTATCCTCATGTCTCGTAAGATCGTAAGGGCGGGAGAACACCGTGCTGCAAGGCTTGCCGGTGCTGGGGTTGATCCGGTCGCAACGGTGAGGTCCGGCTTGGCTGCCCAGTAGAGTATCGGGCAGGCCGGGCGACGACACCGTAGCAGAAACAGCGCGGGCTGTGTGCAGTGCATTGGCCTGTCGGTGTCCCTCGCGCTTGTGCTTTTGCAGCAGCGCCGGGGTCTCGAAGCGCAGAGTACATCCGTGATACGTGCATGTGTAGGTACCTCCATCGGCGGTAGTCTTAGCGGGTCTTTGCGGCATGGACATATCCGTCATGTCGGATCCGTTGCTGTCGGCCGAGCTCATTCTCGAGAAAGTAGAGACAGACGGGGTAGCCTGCTGCTGGTTCGGCCGAGAAATGAAGGGGTATTGCTGAGGCACCTGGATGCTGGTGGGCATGCTGAAGTTGAAGGCGCTCTGCAGAGGTGTCTCGGGAGCACTGGTGAAGGCATGGGTTTGTTGCTGCACCACAGGCTTGGTCAATTGATCCAGCTGGAAGTGGTTGGTCTCCTGGGGAGGGAACAGCGGGAAGTTGTTCGCGTCATCGCTGTCGTTGAACTCGAGCATGGCATCCTTGGGCGAAATCGTGCTGGGCGTGCCTTGATGTTGGCTCAAGGCGTTGCGCGCAAGATGTTGCTGGAGAGCCTTGGCGTCTTGCTCCTGCTTCCTCTTTTCACGCACTTGCTGCGCCGAGCTAAGGCGGATTTGCTGCGCCTGCTGTTGCTGCGCCTGTTGCTGCTGCACCTGCTGTTGCTGTGCTTGCTGCTGCTGGGTCTGCTGCTGTGCTTGCGCAAAGTCATTCAGTGTAGGCGCCAACGGCGAACCATGGCGGAAAGGCGAGTGCGAAGAAGACGAGGTAGGCGACTGAGTGGCGCTCAAATGCTGGCTGTTGGCAGCCTGGAGTCTCTGTGCGAACAAGTCATTGCTTGGCGACATGGCCAGCTGACTCTGCGCCGCGGGAGAAGCTGACGTAATGGTGAAGCTGGGACTGTACAGTTCGTCACTGTAGATGTCCGTCATTGTCCGGTCAAGCTTAGGCACGTTAGGGTTGTTGGTGTAGGCTAAATTGTCCGAGAAATCTGGTAAGCAAATGTTGTCTTCATCATTTCCGAAAAAGGGTGGATTGAGGTGGAGGTTGATATCAAAATTGAAGTCAAGGTCGTCAAGGAAATATTGAAGGGTAAGCGGAAGTTCCGAGGTAGTCTCACCATTCTTTCGCCTCCGTGTGTTTTCCTCAGGCTCCTGGTACGATGGCGTGGCGGGTGAGTCACCGCCCACCGTCGAACAGGAGCTCGCCACCGACTGAGCGTTCGATCTCGTATTGGATCCAATCGAGGACAGGTCCACTGCCGGGAGTAACCGGTTCTTGGCTTGCTGGGGCTGTGATCCTGAGAGGTTCGGGAGGCCGTCGGCAAGTAAAGTGGCGTCGTGATGGGGGTTACCAAATGATTGCTGGAGGGCGTTGTAGAAGGTATCGTTGAGGCTCATTGGCTTGCCACCCATCTGGTACGAGTAGTTGCTGTCGCCGCCTGTGAGATCGTGGAAGCCATCACTCGTCGAATCAGTGACGGCGATCTGGGGGTTGGAGATGTTGGCGTTGAAGGGCGATGCAGGTCCATTGGAGCCCAGAGACGACAGAGACGACTCGCGCTGGTGACCTAACCGGTGAGCAGCACGAGGCGTCTGCTGGTTCTGGAGCATCCAAGCTGGCTCGGAAGGCATGAGGTCGGGGACTTGGTTGAGGTTGTTGGTGTTGTTGGCCACGGACTCGATCGACTCCTTGTTCAGCTTGTTAATGTTATAGTTGCCACGGGCAGGCAGGCCTCCGATGAAAGTATGGGAAGTATTCGTCGGGAAGTTGTTTGTGTAATGTGCCGAGTCGTCGAAAGAAAAGGACGTCTGGGTGTTGTTGTAGTTGTGGTTGTGTAGGTGGTGTGTTCTCGAAGGCGTATACTGTTGATGAGCAAGCATCATGGACGGAATGCTGTGGAATATATTTGGAATCGGATCTTAGATGGCCAAAGAAGGTTCAAGTACTAGCGGTAGGTATGGTAAGACCGAAGGGGTATAGATAGTTGTTCAAGAAATCTGGATGTAGTTGTTGTGTGGGGGTAATAGTTATGAGTAGTAGTAGGAGCTGAGTGTGTAAGTGTGTGTAAGTGGCGTGGCGATTCTTTTATAAAAAGGGTCTTGGTCTTGGAGGGAGCTTGACGTTGTTCAATGATCGATGTACCTCGATACTTGCTGCGTAGTCGAGCCAAGATTGGAGAGCGGACAGGGAGCCCCTTGTCTTGCCAGAAAAAAGAAGGGTCCCTCGAGATAAAAAGCCGATCTGGGTAGTGCGGGCTTGAGGTGGATACTTGCACCCTTTCAAATGCATTAACCGTGCCTAAGAGCAGGTACGTATCGCTTCCTTTGAGGGTTCTGAGGTCATGTGGTTCCCAAGCCCGTACTTGATGACTCTTTTCTTTGTCGGGCTTTCTCTCTTGCTCTCGCTCTTGCTTAGCTTAGCAACAGTTTCGTCGGGGTTATGCCGCAGGTACTCTCTAACTCTGCGTAGTCGTAATTGTCGCGGCGTTTGTTCCGGTAAGAACCAAGGGTAGGCACCAAATGTAGTCAGCGATGGATGCTACTGCTATGAGATGCTTGCTTGCTCGATGGGGTAATGCTGCCTGAAGCTGTATAGCATATGACCCAAGATGATGGATGATTTATATATGACTAGTTGCTGTTCAGATCTTTTTTCACTGCCTCCACGAAGCCTACTTACTATGTGCTGCAATGCGATTGAACCCTCCCGCGCGCAGTATACCAAATCTGTTAACCTACTTGAACGTTGCACACATACAGACTCTCGCACACACACACACACACACACACACGAAATTTCATCGTTCGGGAAAGCTGGGCTGCGTGACGTAGCTGCTTACAGGGGTGGTGCGACTTGTGTGCTTCGGCTCTGGGCCTGGGCGGCCGCGCGACTACTGAACATTTGAACGCTACGTAGCTCGCTGGACGTACAAGCTACAAGCCCAGAGTACCTCGACATGGGTACCACTGCCCACTGCCCACCAATCCGTCCAGACCAGATCATAATCACCCAATCAATCAATGTGTCACTGTCATGCCGTTATTGGCCCATCGCTTTCTCCCATCCGTTTCCATCGGCGGCCTACTTGAGAAACAGAACGACCTATTCGTAGTACTTCCTACTTGCACTTGGATTGCTTGGGTAATCGCATGCTCATGGTCCAGCTACCACTAGCCTACCGGACCACTGTCTCGCTGTCCCAGTAATGGGGTATTGCCTATGACCATGTGACCGGTTCATGTCCCGGCTGTTTCTTTATGCTTTCACAAGTCCAAGGACAGACCTACCCAGCTAGCTAGCCAGCCATATTGGAGAATACGTCAGTCAGTCACTTTTCCGTTTCTTCCATCTGCATTTGATTGATTATGTAAGTGTAAGTGACAAAGGATTGGGTATGTACTGCCAATGCCAAGAGCTCTGTCTGGCCTTAAGCCCGGCGATACATGGTCTTTGTTGACAGACAGCTGACCAATTGCCCAATTGCCCAATGAAGAAGAGGCTGAGTACCCGATACCGATACCATCGAACGAAAAGAAAGGGAATTGGGAGAGAAAAGTCTTCAGTTCTGCATATCCCTCCTTGCTTCCTGCATAAGAGCGAGCATGGGCATCTCGCAAGAACAGTGACAAGCCTCGTGTTCCCGGCTGCCCGGAGGGTCCCGGCCCAACCAAGCAGACACGCCTGAATGCGCTAAGAACTTTCCCGAATCTTTCCCGGCCCAAGCCTGCTGATCAATTGCCTGTTCGACCATTAACCTTCGAAAACATTACCCAGATCTGGCTTATCAGGAATCAGGAGAGACACAAGCAGCACCCATCCCAGTGGATGCGATACATTAGCCTTAGTTGATGACTTGTCTATCTCGCTTGTCTTTCCCTGTAGTGCCTGTCCTGCTGAAATCCCACACAGATTCCCCAATGCACTGCCACAGGATCCACGCGACCATGATGCAAGCCACACATACACAAAGTGCCACGTCTGCTAGGTACAACGTTGGGGAGTGCGCCACAACGTCGTCCCGACCCTGCGTAATGTTCCATCCAGCCAGATCTCCGCGGCTGCGCGGTAGAACCACGGCATAGTCGCTCGGTCGGTTCCCGATACCGAAAGAGTCAGCCACACTCGCTTAGGGAGGGTAACTGGGCAGAGCAACCTGGTTTTGGCTTTTGGTATGACTCTATACCGAGACCGAGGCCGAGGCAAAAAAAAAAGACGTCCAAGTTTATGGAGCTCTCTTTCCGGAATGCGTATCCGATGCCATGGCATCCTGAATTTGGAATGTCCATTGCTGTTAACTGCACTAGCGTGACCAATAGCCACAGGGCTGGACCGCCGGCGGCTACCTATCTAAGCTATGGTATGGAGGTATAGTACTATCGTGGGTAATTTTTTCGGACATTTAGCAGGGGTCCCGTCTCTTTCAGAACCAGTCATCAGTCATCAGCCCTGCCTGCCTAATATGCTAGTTAGATCTATCTGACTGAAGTTGACTGACCTGACTGGGAGACGTGCATGTGGTTCATCTCTGCTGACACGGCCGGCCGGCTGGCTCGTCGTGAATCATTCTGGGGAAGAGCTGAACTACTACTGTATGCATGTCAGGCCAGGAACAGGAATAGGCACATGGGATTTTTCAAATTTCGCAGGCCCAAGGAGGTGAAGGGCGCGCGTGTTTGCTTCCCTCCCCCCATACCATTCCTGTTCCCACGCGACAGAAATGAATGACTGCATAAAGTCGGGCATATGTCAGCATCGCATAATTGCCATTACATACGTACAAATTCATTCCTAGGCGCTTCCCGGAGCTCTCGTAATCCGATATTTGGCACAGGGAGGCTTGCATGAGTAATCAATCAATCAGTCTGCACCTGACATTTGGTGAATACGCAGACCGAACCAGCCAGCTAGCTCTCAGCCTCGCTCGTATGCTCTTACGGCTTCCTCTTTCCTTCCTCCCTCTCTCGCCTTGCGTCGTAGGGCTGAAAGCTGAGTGAGAGCGATCGAGCCTCAGATCGTAAATCCATTCATTCATTCGTTCATTCATTTCATCTCGTTTTTTTTTTTGTTTCGGCGATAATGGCACGTTGCATTCGAGATTGATGTTATCCTGTTTCTTTTTGGGGGGGTATGTTATGGCTGTGGCGGATTCCCCGAAACATAGCTCCCGCCGTAGCTCATTTGGCTTACCTGCAGATGCAGAAGAGAGGAAAAGAGAAAAAAAACGAACTGCCAATTTTCTTGGCCGCTCTGGGCCCCGATCGGTCGGGGAGAGAAGATCGGTGCCCGGCTCGACCGGGTGGAGACACCTGATCCGAACATTCTAGATTTTTGCATAGCAGTAGGCAGAAGATATGTAGGTCTCAGCAGCATTGCTTCGCTTCGCTATATCGCGGTCTTTTCTAAACTCCGGGACCATAGCTTCGTCGACGGAAGGAGTATGTGACTCTTCTCGCCGAGCCATGCCATAGCCTACGTAGACGACTTTCGCATGTGTAATGAGTTTCACATGATGACTTATGATTTGCGAGTCCGAGAGCGCAAGCCGTCTCTCCCGTCACTCCCGGGTATGCGGATGCGTAAGGATTGCATAAGCCGCAATCCATGACGGCAACGACTAATTAGGAGCAATCATCGCGGAACGTATTGCCAAATGCAGTACATCCATCTGTGTGTGCAATCAATTCCGCCATCAGGTAGACAGTCAGTCACATCATGAACAAAGGCAAGCTGAGACGGTAATTGATCATTGCATTTGTCAGTATATCAACAGCTTCAGCTGAGGCACCGGGCAATTGTAGTTCCTATCTATAGTAGTATTAATATAATATGATTGATTACTGGCTCACTGCATAGTCGGCGTCTGCACCGGAGCATGGGCATTTGCGTATCCGCCACTCCAGACCGCTTCGATATAGTAGGTAGACGGCTGATCTGGTATACACAAAATAGTTCATGGCTATACCTTCTTGAATGGGATGGACGTTACATTTTGTTTTTTTGTTTTGTTTTTTTGCTACTTCCGTCTTTCGCCTCGTCGAGGCGGGATGGATGATGCGAGGGTCAGCTGAAGAAGCCCTATTCTCTCATGCATAAATCCCTACGAAAGGCAAGCAGTCATACCGCGCCCTACATCACTCACTCACTACATGCAGCTGAGAGGCTCCCTTTCCCTATCCTATACACTGTTGCATGCCAGCATGCATCGTATCATTCGTCGTTTGGAGTGTATACCACACCAAACGAGACAAGTGACAAGTACTTTCGCTACTTAGATGCAGGGCGCGGTGGCTGAGCAGCTGGATCGCTCCGGAGATCTGGGAATTGGATCTGAAAAGGTGACAGTCCCGCTACCTAATGTAAACGGCTAAGCGAGGGGCCAATGGCAAGAATGCGTGCGGGTTTTGGGTGCGGAGCCCTTTTGTTGCTAAATTCAGCAATTGGTTGCACCACGTTTTTTCTGCTTCTGTCTCTGTCGGTCAGCCCGTGGTGGGTGGTCGCTTAAACCTTCGCATCTTTCCGAATTTCCGATACAGCGAGAAAGGGAGACGGAAGAGGGAGGGAGGGATGGGATTCTTTCTATGCGGTTCCTGGATCGGTCATCGAATTCTTTTTTTTCATTCGAGTTACACGGAGATATCTGAGAAAGGCCGACCTCGCGCCGGGTTTCGGACAATTGTATGCAAATACACCACTACTGTATGTACGGTATTGTGAATCCAGTCACGTATCCCAATAGGCGCATTGAGACAGCATCGCCCAGAATAACGTACTCGATCTCTACGTGACCTGTGCAGTTGACAGCAGCAGTATAATCGGAATTAATAGTTACAAAATGTACATGCACTTCATAACTCCGACAAGCGACAGTAGAATATCTGTATTGCAACTGCATCGATCATTTTTGTTTGCATAATCTCTGCACAGCCTTACAAGATGCGCGCGGTGCTACTAGCAACCCATGCTCGTCTATGGACGGGAGCGCTGACCGGGGACAGGGTGATGGGTGGTAAGGTGGCTTTCAAATCAATCGGCATCGCTTTCGCTCTTTGCTTGCTCTCCACGTGGCAGATGTTGCTGCGGACTGCCTGCCAATGTAGCTGACCCAGATCGCTCTCGTTTGCTACATTACATTGGAAAATACCCTCCTCGCTTTGACCCGATAGGAATCCAATTGGGAGGAAGAGTGTCATCATGTCTCGCAGACGCTCGGTGGCTTGCTGTAGCACAGCAGCAGAAGGAAGAGAAGCAAAGAGAAATGGAATGGATGCGTTACCTGACCTCGTTCGGCGGGTCCCGAAGGTGCGAGAAGCGCGAGCGACAGTTCGTAAGACAAACACCCGTCATTGACTGACTTTGGTCGATTGCGGGGGCGGCCGGCAGTGGGTGGGCGCGCGGGTGATGGGCGTCTAGACTGACTTGGGGGCACGCTCAGCCACTGACTGTCCCTCTCACTGCAACATTGCATCTGCAATGCATGCATGGCGGCCGCGACCTGCATAATGACAGGCGCGCCTCGGCTTCTTTCAGCTGGGCTCGTCGTATTCGTCCAGGGGTCTAGAATCAATTTTTCATCTTCGTGATCTTTTTCGTTGGGAGAAAGGGGGGAGATGGTTCTGGCCTCGTGAAGAACACCTCATGCTGGCGATTTGTTGGGCAACACACTACACACTCTCTTCAATTCATGTGGTCGCACACTTGGCGGTTTCCACTTTCTCCAGCTCAGCCACAGAAAGAGACAGACAGATACGGTCGCACATCCACTTTCGCGGTTCGCATTGACGACCAAACATCGTGACCAAACATCGTGACCAGATACGAGGAAAAGGGCCTCCGGCTTCACATACTCCATCGAATCCAATGAGCCGATGATAACCTCTCTGTCTCGGTACATGATGGCGCATGCATGTGTACCTAAGTGAAGCCGTCGGTGGCATTGCGGTGAAGCCAAGCCAAGCAAGGAGTGCGAGCCTGCAGGCAGCTTGGAACACAGGCCTAGGCGGGCTTGTACACGAGCATTGTGTCCCTCGTTTGACTCAACACTCGCAAGGCGAGCAACACATCTCGAAGTTCGAGGTGCGTGTTGCTCTGCATGTGCTGCGTCTGGTGGGGAGCCGAGGGGGGTCTACTTCGCATGCAGTCCGGGACATCCCATGATGTGTGGCTTCCGCCGCCCCCCTCACGTCGCTGCGCAGTGCAGCTCAGCCTATACCATGACACTGCTTCTTCTGCTTATAGAATCCAGCGCATTGCGTCGACATATTGCACCGGTTAAACATGTCCTGTTGAGGGCTGTGCGGTCCACTTAGGTAGCGGTACCCCGGATGAGATCGACGGCGGTGCACCACATAGCAGAGATGGTTGAGCCTGGTGATGCTACATCGAATTCAGTACCTGCTCCATGGCCTTTAGTCTTCCGGTTTGGGTCAAAGTAAACCGGTAATGGCACTGTCACTGGCGTAAGACTATATGCATATCCGGAAGTTGTCCTGTTCTTGTTCAAGGGTTGTAGCCATATGGTGTCTGTACTGGCCCATAAGTGAGAAACAAACTCACATCACGATCTCCAATGCCTTCTACCATATTAATACTGTGCTAATATCCGAGAAATGTGCTACAATAGCTGACTTTGTGATGTCCCTGCTGAACGGTGGGCGGATATCTCGTGGGATTCTGGATATCCAATGTCAACTGTTCAGTGACCTCCAACTACATTGACATGGCCAGCACTGGTATTCATGCTGATATGCGTGATTGACACGTTTTAGTGCATAACTGGTATGTTAAAGCTACGTCATTGCATCTTGTAGCCTCTAGACAAGTCCATCCCTATTGATACTCGGAGTGCATAGTCTTGGTTGCCAACAGATGAGTCACTCTTGGTATCTTCAGTTGCCTCCTCCTATTAGTTTCCAGTGATTGTTGATCCACTGATATTACAAAGCAATCACACTACCTTATCACCGTGTACTGGTTGGGTACTGTGGTCTTTGGTAGCGGGTTGTTGGCAAGTACATTATTCACAACGTTAACCTTCAGTATATATGTAAGGGTTAGATACGCTTGCATCGGTATTTCGGTATCTTGAGAGAGCTGACCTCCTACCTGACGTGTCTTTATATACAACGAAGACTGGTTCGATGAGCGGGGAGCAGTTATAGCCGAGGTGATTGGTAATCTGGAGGTATGATGAGTGAAAGTGATGATCCGAAGATCCGGTCAGAAGACAGTAGCCCAGTGATGTAACAGTCAAACCCCGGGGAATTTATGATGCGAGATGGCTACAACGAGTGAGCTCTTCGCGTGGTGTGCTCAATAGCCGAGGTTCTGTTTCTTCTCGTTGGTTTAGGCAGCCCAGTCATCCTGCACAATACAAGCGAGTCACGCTATACCGATGCAAGTATCGACACATGGGCCCCTAGGTTTGAGTCATAGCAACCGGGAGAACAACATGGTATATGCAATGCATGGGCTGACATCTATGTTGGTCTTGGTAGCATTGCTGATGGGTTGATATGTGATACCTATGGCTTCAAACTGGTGTGGTGAAACAGAAAGCAAGCATTTCCGACATGAAGAAAGTTGGTTTATCTCGGACCATTAGATCCGTTGTCATGAGAGCACGGAGACGATTCCAGGTACAGTAAATTTGACTTATGTATACATGGTGTCATGAGCGCCATCTACTTTGGTTGACCGAACACACAAGTCCACTATCTGGATGACTAGAACAGGTAACACGACCAATCTACGTATCATAATTTCCACATGTGATATCCCGGGCATAGCAACGGTAGTAAGAGACTGCCAGTTATACATGGAGGGTGAATATGTTACTTGGTTCCGTGGTTCACAGGTGCAAAGAAGTTCGTGAACCCCTGGATCCACCAACTGGGCAGGATTATGAGCATGCATGTGTCCATTTCAGTCTTCTGGATAGCCGACCGGGTATTACAAGTCTACTGGACGAATGCGGAGGTCGATATTATGGGTATTATATAGTTTTTGTATCATTGTTTGTCAGAATGTTTATGTTCATGGGAAATCTTTTGATATATTCACAATTAGAAATGCAAATATGAGATAACTTGTAATTCAACATGCCAAACAATCATACAACATGCAACACTCACACAATATACAAAAACTACACCCACAGACGTAGAGAGAACAGAGATTACCATACGACCTTCTGTTTAAGTCGGATTTGACGGGTTGTGATATGTGTGTCCTCCCCAATGTCAGCTCTCACCCAAGGGATCAGCACACCCGACTAGGCAACAACACTCAACCACGGAGATCCGGAACATCAACTACATTCATCCACTGGCCAGAAAAGGACACATAACCAAAGAGAAAGGTTCTGACTCATACATTACATTTATCCGATCGATGGCAAGATGGGTCGGGCACATAGCGCCATACCGACGACGCAAGGCTACGGCACAGCCTTGGCTACATGTAGCCTCGCAACACTCACGACGAACACCACCACCACAGTGGTTCACCAACAAGCAATCCCACGTGTGACTCATACTGTAGCACCCAACAGGAAGGTGTGTATCCTATGACTCACATTACATGAATTTTACGTGCATTATCCTGGCATGTGGCATATTGATTCCATCTACGGTACTATGCTTAAGACGAGCCACACGATGCGAGGCTATCTATCTATCCATCCACTGACATTGACTAAGGTGTGGCTCACTTGAAATCGCTATGGAGCACACGTACAACACGACAGAACGACGCGTAATGCCCCTCATTGTTTTGATTGTTCTCGAAGCAGCCACAGCAAGAGACGCGCTATTTACATGGAAGCAGAACACACAGAAGAGACATCACGAGGCAAAAGGCAAAAGACATGATTTGTTTGGTTTGTTGTTTACTTGTTTCTCAAATGTTCCTGCCTGGATCGATTATGTCTCGCTGGACAATCCTTATAGTAGAAACCCCCATTCCCTTATGGTACACTTTGTGTGATTCAGAACACCCTTTAAAAAAATCAAGAACCCAAATCCCATGATTCGTCATGACCAAGCCACTGTGCAAGAAATAATTTGCGGCCATCGCAAGAAATGACTTTCGTAACAGACGTGAAACCAGAACACCTTCCAACATAGTAGTGTATGTGATGGACCCAACGCTTGTAGTAGCAGAACACAAAGAGCATGCTGCTTCTAACCACCGAAACCGTACAGGGTGCGGCCTTGGCGCTTCAGGGCGTAGACGACATCGAGAGATGTGACCGTCTTGCGCTTGGCGTGCTCGGTGTAGGTGACGGCGTCACGGATGACACCCTCCAGGAAGGACTTCAGGACACCACGGGTCTCCTCGTAGATCACTGTGGGGGAGGAAGACGCGTTAGACACGGACCATGACACGAAGAGGAAAAAGCGCGTTGGCTTGTTGATAGCGGGGTAAACTTACTGGCAGAGATACGCTTGACACCACCACGACGTGCGAGACGACGGATAGCGGGCTTCGTGATACCCTGGATGTTGTCACGCAAAATCTTTCGGTGGCGCTTGGCACCGCCCTTTCCGAGACCCTTGCCGCCCTTGCCGCCTGTAGAAGAGACGCGTCAGTATGGATGTTCAAGATGGAGGTGGATGCATAGACACGCGACGATGATGATTGACAGGCAATCAATCACTGCCAACGGTGACAGCAATATAGGAATAGGTAGTACTCACGTCCAGTCATGATGAATGTGGGGGATGAGAAAAAGTAATGGGTGTTGTGTGTGTGGTTGGGATTTGGGTGTGGGAGTAACAAGCGTTGGTTGCAGAGATGTCGTTTGGGATATGGGAAAGGAAGATGTTGAAGCGTGGGGAAAGGGACAAGTTTAAGTACGGACGGGATCAAGCGGCAGCTCCAAATCAGATCAGCCTGAGCCTTGAACGACAGACACGCGGAGCCCTGCAAGGGAAGGAACAAATGGAACTTGCAGATGCTTGTGGAGGGGTGTTAGACTGTTGGTACCACCCACCCACACTAGACTGCTGCTGGAGGGATGCGCTAAAAAAGTGCGTCAACTGCTTGCATTCACTGCATTCACTGCTGGAAGATACGTACCGCCCCAAAAATACCGCGCTGTGATTCTTTTTTGGAGCCAATCAAAAATCAGACAGCGGACTTTAATTCTGTCGGGCCTTGCAACTCGGGCTGGGTGGGGATCTGACCGACACCTGGAAAATGCACCTCAGGCAGTCAGGAATATTCCCCCGGCACCACCCAGATCCACCAACTTTAGACAACGCAGCACGGCATCAGCAGATTTCGAACTGTAGGTGAGCCAGCAAAATGGAATTCGCGAATAATCCATGACCGGATCAGGGCTAGCGCATACACCTCTGCCCGCCGTCACAACAGCCCCATCCAACACACGCGGTGTCTCTCCTAGATTGATTGCATTCGTGACTGATCTTGCTCTCCCTCCCTGCTCCTGCTTGCTCTCTGCTCGTCTCGCTCGCGTCTTCGCGTAACGCGTTCGCAATATTCACAATCCACAACCCAGCCTCCCAACCTTCTCGGCCAGCTTTGTACCTACCCCATAGTCACGTCCCCACCGGAAGTATTTCCTGTGAATCTGATGTTGGGTTTTCTCCTGTCTATCCGTAGATCCCGCTCAACCTTGATCCAGCTCGCGTCCAGCCAATCACCTCTACATGCACGCGTTCTGCCTTACTGCTGCTGCTGCTCTCGCCTTGCTATTTTCATGCCCTCCACATGTCTTCCGCCTCTCTCCCGTAATGCAGAGTAGGTACGTACATGTAAGGAGGCGTGTAGTCTATCCCCGGATTCTTGTGCGTGACTATCGAAGTGAAGCTTCCCGCAGTGCCGGAGAAGCATGTTTCGAGCTCTAGCAGCGGGAGATCTAATGTACTACACAACGGAATCTTGAGGCTGGAGAGTGTACATTTGTAATCCATTTGTCAATAACGTCAGTCTACCTAATGTTTGACACGGTCTTTATTTGAGCTATCAAATGTATGCCGGTGACGCCACTCGGAGCATCGAGATATCTTGACTTCAATATTGAATACAGCTTCCAACGAGCCTGTACTTAGGAGTTGGATTGAATGCGTGTAGCACTGTAGCAACCATGTACGTATATGAACATTATGCAGTGGCATTACCTAGAACTGCTGCCACTGCTGCCTTGGATCGATGCATCTTACATCTTGCTTGGAAGTCATTCGAGATGGCACTAACCTAAGCTCCTAAGGCTCCAAGCTCGAATGCGTGACCAAGAACGGGAAAGAGCAACTGGAGCTGACTGTTTCGGCGAGTGGGGCCTGGGGCCGTTGGATGCACCCAATCAGAAATTCGACCTTCTTTTTCGATGCCAAAAGCCCACCTATTGCGCAGCGCATCTTTGACAACGAACCGCACCCCTGTCTGATCCCAGAAAATTAAACAGTTCCATTAGGCGCGCAGAACAACTGCCTTGCAACAATTCTTTTTTCTTTAGGAGGCAACAAATCAGTCACCCACACATATTCCCAATTCGGCACTAGCGCCCTTGCCAGCCAAACACAGGCCCATTCACCCAGATCAGATCAGCCACCACGGTCGGTGGCCATTTCAGATATTTAACCACCCCCCACCACTTACGTTCCTCCAACTCTTTTCCCTCATCCACACCACAATCCAATCCACACTCCCATCTCTCTCACTCTCAACAACTTCATCCATCAACCATCTTTTCCATCATCAACAACACCAATCATCACAATGGCCCGCACCAAGCAGACCGCCCGTAAGTCCACCGGTGGCAAGGCTCCCCGTAAGCAGCTGGCTTCCAAGGCCGCTCGCAAGTCCGCCCCGTCAACCGGAGGTGTCAAGAAGCCTCACCGCTACAAGCCCGGTACCGTCGCTCTTCGTGAGATTCGTCGCTACCAGAAGTCGACTGAGCTCCTGATCCGCAAGCTCCCCTTCCAGCGTCTGGTAAGTCTTTGAATTCCCATCATCGCAACCATCATCAATCATCGTGCCTGCTTTCCCATCACGGTCGCTTCATTTGCGGACTTTCCAAAAGTGTCGCGACGCGTCTTGGACTTGCAATCAACACGCGCCTTCATCAACCCCACCTTGCCAATCAATCAATACTAACATCTACTTCCTCTTCCAGGTTCGTGAGATCGCTCAGGACTTCAAGTCCGACCTCCGCTTCCAGTCTTCCGCCATTGGCGCTCTTCAGGAGTCCGTCGAGTCTTACCTCGTCTCTCTCTTCGAGGACACCAACCTGTGCGCCATCCACGCCAAGCGTGTCACCATCCAGTCGGTATGTTTCTACCCCGCACTCTCTACTTCGTCTCTGCAACATATTACTAACAACCATTACAGAAGGACATCCAGCTCGCCCGCCGCCTCCGCGGTGAGCGCAACTAAGCGCCTCACTCTTCTTTAGAGAGAGTCTTCTGGGGAGAGATGCATAGTAGTGGAGGATAACACTTCATGATGTGCACAATGGGATGGTTTTGATGACACAACGGTTTTACACAGGGCAAGGGTTAATCATGGCGTTCGTGATCGCGTTTGATTTTGCACTTTGACAGCTCGAGATGCGAGCCTTCTTCATGGATTGTATAACAGGGCAGCTTCCCTACGGGGTCTGCAACACTGAACAATGGAATTGATACGAACTGAAACAAACTACTTGATCGTCTTCTTCCTTCTGCCTGGTGACCTGTATTCTGATACGACACATGCCTGTCACTTCGCCCATGTACTCCAATAGTCACGCCAAAGTAGATAGATAACAGTAAACGCGACTTGTCGCTCCACTTCCTGTTGACCTTGTCGCGTGAACTTCGCCTGCTTGAGCACTTGGGTTGGTGACTATCCAAGGATACTACGGTGTATAGTCATTCAGGTCTTGGCTATCATTATCAGCACTTGGATGAATGTATCGGTGCATGGAAGGAGTGTATTTTGGGAAGGAGTGTATTTTGGTCAACATTGATCAGGACTGGGAAATCAAATAGGTATGCGTAATACTATCTATTCACTGCCCTTGCGATGTTCTTTCCCCCTCTCTCCATCTTGTTACGCGCATCACCCATCCATCACCAACCTGTGTTTGTGGGTGTCATCATCTCGCTCCAACCCGTCGTTCATCGTGTGAATCTTCTTGCTCCTTCTTTGCTTTCTTCCATCATGGAATCTAACTAAAGCAACGCCTTCCACCCCCCCTCGAGCGGCCGCTCGAGCCCCATGAACCGCAAGACCTGGCCCATGTGGTCGACGCCCCAGAAGCCCTCGGTCTGGCCGGCGGCGTTGGTGCACACCATGTACGGCAATCCAAAAGCGCCGTCGGCGAAGGCCTGGTCGGTGTTGGCCTTGAGGGCCTGCTTGCCGATGGTGGAGGCGTTGGCGAGGGCTGTTGTGGTGGTTAGTAAGTAAGTGAAGAGCGACGGATGAATGGATGGATGGAGGGGGCTATTTGCTGCTGCGAGAGCTGGGAGGGCGGGGTTCGGGAGTGGGAGGGAGGGGGAGATGTTTGTATCAAGGGGCGAGAATGAAGGCGAAACAAGTGAGGCAGTGATGGAAGTCAATGAGCAGATAGACTGGTGGTCTGCGTATCCTGACTTCGTGCGTGTGTGTGTGTGTTGTGCCTTGGACTTCTATTTTCTCTTAATTGCCACGGACCCCTCCCTCGAGCTAGTCTTCGTGACCACAAGAGGGGTGACTTGAGTTGTTCTGTCTAATTCCCAAGAAGAAAAAAGACCAGAGGAGAGCAGAGAAGTGAATAGGCAAATGAAAAGGACGCAATAACAATAATGGAATAAACGCCAAGAGAACAAATCCACGGGGACTGATGATAAAAAACAGAATGAAAGAAAGAAAGAGAGAGTAAGAGACACACAAACTCACCCTTCCCAGCAACCTCCTCCCCCAAAACCTCGACCAGCAACGGCCCAAAGACCTCGGGCTTCGCGACGTCGGCGTGGTCGGTCCACATGGCCTTGTAGAGGGCCTCGAGCCCCCGGACCAACTTATCCTGGTCTGGGTCAGGTAAGAGAGACAAGGCGCAGACGGCGCGCATCGTGTGCAGCGTGTTGGGCGGGAAGCCGGCCGGGATGGCGTCGGCCATGGGGACGCCGAAGGCGCGGGCCCAGCGGATGCGCTCTTGGCCGATCCATTTGTCCTTGTCTGTTTTCGCGGGTCAGCTGTCTAACTTGACTGGGCTAGGGATGTACATATTATGCAGGAAGATGCGATGCGATGCGAGGGATGGAACGAAATGCATATACATAGGTATAGGTGTGAGGATATATGGTGGTACAGACAGTGGGATGGATGGATTGATGGATGAATGGATACGTACTCTTAATCTGGATGGGCGCCGTGTTGCCGCACTGTAGATATCACACCGAACCAGTTATTATCATTACATTCCATCACCAGCTTTCTCCTAAGGTCGTCGGTGTTGTCTCGTCATATTGTTGTTGTGACCTTCCATCATACTTGCCCACCGTAGCAGTGGTATCTTGTGTATGTGTATGTGTACGGTGTGTCAAGACCAAGGTATCACACTTACAGCATGCATCAAGCCTCCGAGAAAGATGGGGATGTACTCTACTTTGACGCCCTTGAAGACGGGGTCATGCTATTCGTTTTAATTGGGCGTGCGATGGTCAGCAAACAGACAAAATCCATCAGATCAGATAATCCTGGCCTGTCGGAGCAGATTGACTTACTCGGAGGATGTGGAAGGCCTGGTATGCGAAAGGGCTGACCACATCGACATACAGCCGGATGCTGTTGTTGGTATTGGGCGCTCCCATACTGGTGGCGGGCGGCAGGTGGCTTGCGTGCTTACGTGCTTGCTGGGATTCCAATCAATCAATCAATCAATCAATCAGATCAAAATCAATATGCAGGTTCCCGTTTCGTTTTACCAGATCAGGATCGAAAGAGAAAGTTGGTGGTGACGGTGACAAGTAACACTTTTTGTATTTCAAATACTCCCTTCCAGTGACACTGATCAAGTATCGAGAACGCGGAAGATATGAACTTCAATGTTTCATTGTGACCAAACCGGCACCCTTATACTTGACCCATCGCCCATTGCTTTTGGCACAGCATTAGCGCGAACCTCGGCTGGTGGACCGGCATCAGTAATCCAGAAGATCGAAGACAATGTGGGGGTGGGTTTGGACGGGATAGGATGGGATAGCGGATAGCGTGCCTCCTCCATGCGTGCCTGTCTTGAAGAATATGATAGGTATATCCTGACCGACAGACAATAATTTATTCGGCATTTCTACCGACCAGACCAGAATTCAGGTGATTAGGTACAAGGGACAAATATTAAGCAAATATTGATTTCAATTGGATTGAAAAGCTGCCAGCCGACGGCGGTATCCATCTATCTATATACATCATCATTTGGACACGTGAAAATTAACAGTACAAGGACCCGGCAAGCTTGACAAAAATGCGAAGAGCGGTAGAGCAAGAAAAACAAAATCGCAGCAGAAACCCATCATTTCCCCTTTTGTGACGCCTCTTTTTTTGAAGGTAAAAAGACCAAGAACATCAGCATGGTCTAAACCATCTGGTTCTTCCCATTCTTAGCATGCAGCCTCGTCAGCACATCAAACGCACCCGTGCCCACCTTGCTCAGGCGGCCCATGACGATGCGACTACTGGGCGTCGTGAGATCGTCCCAGTCGCCATCGAGCACCGCATCCTTGAGGAAGGCCAGCGTCGTCTCGAAACTCATCTTGGTGAACGGGCTGACGTTACCCCGGAGACCCATGCGGTTGAAGGGGGTGAAGCCGCCGTTGCGCGTCATGTAGTCGCCGATCAGGTTCAGATGGCGGTTGTCGACACTAATACCGTGACCGCCGAAGACGGCCGACAGTTCCTGGATGATACCGCTGCGCGCAGCCTCCACACCGTACACCCGAAGCACGGCCGCGATGTCGTTGGTCTGCGTCTTGTTGGGGTTGATCATGTGGGGGTACTTCTGCATCGCCACCAGGTTCACACCGTTGGTGTGGATGACGGGTCGCGTCGACTCCTCGCCCGTTGCAGGGTCCTTGACCTTCTCGTCGGGCACGTAAGTACAGTCGCTGATGCCGTCGATCTGCTGAATGACAGTCCGCTTGACCGCCGCTTGCACAATGCTCAACATGAGAATCTTGGGCATGTTGGCATCGAACTCTAGCGAGAACTCGCACCAGCGGCCGCGCTTCTCGTCGCACGAGAATTGCGAGATGGCTCCAAACCTCTCCTTGGCCCGGGCCTCACGGCTGCGGTTCAGCTTCTGCCTCTCAGCACCAGTGGCCTCCTCGTCTGAGGACTCGTCATCCACAGCCGGTTGAGGGCTACCGCCGAAGCCTTCATCTTCTGGCAGATCGTCCTCGGCGTCGTCCATGTTGTCGTCCCGATCCATCCTTTGCTGGATGTTATCGTCATCGTCGTCGTTAGGACCGTAGGAAACGGCTTCGGTTCGGTTGGCGCGTGACTTGGCATTAGTGGCATCGTCATCACCGTCGTCGTCATCGTCGTCATCCTCATCGCGGGGCGCACGCTCGGCATCGGGCGCGGCCATCTCCACATTACCAGAGCTGACGCCAATCTCGGGCGCCGAAGCAGCGTCTCTGGCAGCTCTGGCCTTGATCTCCTTCTTGATCGACTTCTCGAGCAGCGACAAGAACTTGCTCTCGACCACCCGCAAGACATCGCCGATCTTGATACCGTACGTGGCAGTGTACTCTTCCGACTTGAAGAATTGCAGCTTGATGTCGTAAATCTTGGCAAGTCGGTAGCCGACACCCTTGCCCACGCGCTCCTTCACCACCACCTTATCAGTGACGTGAGAAAGCGGGAGCATGCTGATGGCCTTCGAGAAGCGGCTGATCTCTTCTTCCGAAAGCTCCTCGTTCACCATCAACGTCATGGCAGGTGTCGAAATGTGATCACTGGCAGTCATCAGAATTTCTCGGAGACGAGGAATACCCAGCGTGACGTTCTTGGCCGAATGTCCTGCCAAATGGAAAGTGTTCAGTGTCATCTGCGTCGACGGCTCACCAACAGACTGTCCGGCAACGATACCCACGGCCTCACCCGGCTCCACGAGGGAGCTGAGGTACTTGGTGTGCAGGAGAATCTCGGCATACTTGCGGGCAATGAGCTCCGTCGAGGCCGACTTGTCACCCTTCTCCTTGAGGAGACCATCTGAGTTGTTCTTGACGTATTCAGTCACCTGCTCGTAGAACTTCTCCGAGGTGGCGAAGGCGTGGCGGTTGGGGTTCAGCTCGGTCGAGATGGGGTCACGGGCACGAGCGCTGTTCGCCTTGACTTCCTTGATGGCCTTCTTCATGTACTTTTGCGCGTACTCCTTGGACGAGTAGATATCCTGTTGCCAGCCTCTCTCGTCAATGGAGAGCTGCGCAACCTCGGAAGCCCGGTTGCGAAGGACAAAACCGAAGTCATGAAGGTACTTCTGCTTGGTAATGTCGAGTCCGTCCTCTCCGTACAAGAACTGAATCATAGACCCATCGGCATCTCGGACCGAGGTATCGTAAGCAACCTTAAGGCCTTCCATACCCTTGATCAGACAACGTTGCAGGTATCCGGATCTCGATGTCTTGACAGCGGTATCAATCAAACCTTCACGGCCAGCCATGTGATGGAAGTAGTACTCTTGCGGCCGAATACCCGTCAAGAAACGGTTAACAATGTAACCTCCAGCGCGAACGTTGGTCTCGAAGGGCCGGAAACAGGGCAAAGACTTTCCGCTGACCATGAGCGGTACTCTTCGTCCTTCCAAAACTTGTTGACCCAAGTTGCAAGAAATGAGGTTGGCGTTGACACCACTACCCTTGGCTCCAGAAGATGTCATAGACTGCATTTGGTTCTTGGGGAAGGGCTTCTCAAGACCGTCCGGAAGACAGGCCTTGGTAACGGCACCTGACACCGTCGAGTTGGAGGCGTTCATCATCGTATCGAGACCTTCTTGTTGACTATCGTTTCTCATGACAGCTTCCAGACGCTCCAGAAGCAGAGGATCTGTGGGGCTGATGTCCACAGTCTCGTCCAAACTGACATACTTGGCAGCAGCCTTCAGACCGATAGTCTCAGCAGCCTCCAATTCCTTCTTACGGTTCTTCTCTCCCTCGGGTGTAAGGCGCAGATCGTCCATACCACAACTGAAGGCTCGCATGGCGAGGTACCGGGTGAGAAGTCTACCCATGCAACTCAGAAGCTTTGCAGCAGTCTCAGGTCCCCATGTCTCGTGGATAGCGTGGATGAAACCTCCACCGCTAGGACCCAAGTGCGCCTTATCGAGAATACCGTGAATGAACTCTCCATCCTGGAACAGGACCTTTCCCTCCTCAGACTTAGCACCCCAACGCGACGCAGGCAGTGACGTTTTACCCGTCATCCACAAGTCACCAAAGCCAATAGGCTTGATGTTCTTCAAGATGGTGGTGATGACTTGCTTTCCTGTCCACCGGCGCACGGGCTTCATGATGGTAGGGGGAACCAACTCGATCCTGTCCGACGTGATGTGTCCATGTTCCGGTCTGAGGGCACCGTAGACAAGCTGGTGATAAGCACCTTGGTCCAAGAAGGTGTCCTTGTTGCAAAGAGCAACGGAAACGGAAAGATGGTCCTGAATCAGACCGCGCAGGGGCTTGCCAGCGGTGTAAGAGAGATACTGATGATCGGTGTCGGCGATTTGCATGGCTTCGGCCCTGGCCAGCTCGTTTTGAGGGAAATGCATGTTCATCTCGTCACCGTCGAAATCAGCGTTGTAGGTGTTACAGTTGGCGTAGTGCATGCGAAGGGTCTTCTCATTGGGAAGAACACGCACTCGGTGACCCATGATGGAAGGCTTGTGCAGCGTTGGCTGACGGTTCATCAGGACAACATCTCCATTTCCAAGATGTCGGTGAACCTTCTTGCCCTTCTGAGTGTTCTCGTTATGGTTGCTAGGGGCTAGCAACTGGTTAGCCAAAGCCACGCGATCTTCGGCCGACTTCTTCTTGAGGTTGATGATCTGGCCGTTCTCGTTCTCGATCGCGGCTGCACCTGGCCACTTGTCCGGGCCATTAATGACGGCCTGCTGCATTTCGCGAAAGTTGTGGCTGGTGACGGGTTCGGGATATGTTAACTTCCTGGCGAATACGGGCGGGACACCGATCTCGCTCGTTTCGATATTCGGATCCGGACTGATGACGGAACGAGCAGCGTAGTTGACACGCTTACCCATCATATTCTTCCGGAACAGACCCTCCTTCTTCTCCAGCTTCTGCTTGATTCCGTCGGCTTGTCGCTTGGCAGCGTTTCCTCGAACGGGGTTTCGATCCTTATCAATCATCGAGTTGACTGCGTCCTGCAGCGCAGCGCTGGCCTCGTGCAGTTCGCTAATATCCCTTATCCGGCCCGCGTACTCTGCTGAGGAGTTGTGGGCCTTGTAGATTTCGGTGTGGATCTGCGCGATCTTAGACGAAGCATTGAGGATCAGCTTATACAGGGAGTTCTGGTCAGACTCGGCAAGACTGCCGCCGGCGGCCATAGCCTCAGGTCGGAACTTGTTGGGCGGAATCAGGACAGTCTCGATGAAGAAGGACTGGGCGGAGATAGGAGTTCCCTGCATGCTCTGCGGCTTGGAATTGTAGAGTAGCTGTATCATCTCTTGCTCCTTCTGGAAAAGCAGGTTTAGCCTCGACAGCACCTCTGATGAGCCAATATAACGTTGTGCGGGTTCTTCCTTCTTGGACTTGGTGGAATTCTGAGCGACGTCGGTCATGACAACATCACCATTCTCGTCGAGCTCTTCGCCTTCTCCCTCGTCGCTTGGCTCCTCCTCCTCTTGTTCTTGCTCTTCTTCACTCGACTGAACCTCGACATCGGCGATAGCTTCATCGGTGCTGTGGTGCTTCTTCTTCTTCGATGAGGCCTTGGCGGCAGTTTGGTTGGCGACAAGGATAGGATTTTTTCTTCTGAAGCCACCCTGAGCCATCTTTGCAGCATCCTTTTGCGACAGAGCCTTCTCGAAGATCTTGACAAACTGGTCCTTTCGGTAGCTTGGTGAGATACCCTTACAGCTGGCACAGTTTCGGCCCTTGACCATGTCGCGGAAGAAGTCCTTGACGATTTCTCTGCGCATCTCGGCAGAACCCTCGTGCTTTCCTCTCCGAATCTCCGAGGTCGCGAATCTATGCCGTCTCAAGGCATGTTCCGTGTAGGCCTCCCGCATCTGACAGACCCTCTCGAGTGAGGCATTGTCCACGGACTCATCGGCGGCCTCGTCGGACATAGATGGGACGCCAGGGATGTCTTTAGTGTCGGAGGTGATCTTGTCGAGGTAATGGGCATCATTGAGAAGACCAAACTGTAACAGGCGTAGTTTGCAAGCAACAAGGGTGAGGTCTGCTTTCCTCATGCGGAAGCGGAAGCAGTATGCGCATTGCGCTCGAAGTAGTCGCATAATCTGATCGAGGAATACTGGGTGGTATACGGGAACCTGCGCGTGTCATGGTTAGTTCTATGTTTACTTCCCTCGGCCATCTATAATGCAAGATGTAGGGGACATACTGGAAGGTCAATGTGACCCGAGTGGCCAGGACAGCTGGCCTGGTTGAGACCGCATGTCGAGCACTGGTGCTCGCCCCATGCTCCAAGAGCTGGGTCCTGAAGACCGCCCGGGAGAGGGTTGTTTAGGTCGTCGAAGCTTTCGGGGTTCTCAATGCGCTTGACTGAGATGGCCTTAATCTCGGCAGGAGTAAGGAAGTCGAAGTCGACACTGTCGATACCCGACGAGACGGGCTGGGAGATATTCATGGTGGATGGATGGTGGTGCAACCCGTGGTGCAGGAGCGGCTCGCTCGTTTAGGACCAGCTCGGATCTAGCGAACTGGCGACTACAATACTCAAGAGTCAAGTAAAGGAGATAATACACTCTAGGCCTCAGCTTGGCCTAGAGCATTCAGAATTGCATGTCCCTCGGTGAGCCGGTGTAGTGGTATAAGAAAAAGTGAAGATATCACGGTTTTCCTACGGCTAAGTGGGGTGGAAGTTTCACTGTCTTTGCTCGGTTTGCTCTGCATTGAATTGGCCGAGCCTGGCAGAAAAGCAGAGGCGCAAGCTGCCGACAACTTTTTTTAGCGGTGAAAAACGGCAGATAGCGGGGCGCATTGGCGGCTCTTACAGTGGGTAGTCAGTGGGCCACAGCTCTTTGAAGGCCTCTGTCTCTCTGTCTCTGTGAGCTCGCTATGAGCTTGGAGCTTCCGCCTTTGAGGAATTCCATATCATCACGTGACCCCCATACAAATGCTCGACTTCTCCGAAGGTTAGGCGCAGTACCAAAGTTTAGGTATCGAATTGGCTAATAACGAAAGGCATCCAGTCAATCGCTTGCCCGTTACTTTACAAGCAGCATCTCCGTTCCATTCCACCTAAATTAATCAGATTGTCGCACATCAAAGCCCAATACGCGGCTATTTTCGACCCTGCATCTGTTGCGGTCGCTGATTCCTTCTTCTTATTCCTGTTCTTGGGCTGGCCTTTTGCCTTTATTAGTCCCTCTCGCCCATAGCCGTCACAAAGGTACCTTGGCCAACTACCTTAATCCCCCCTCACATCCACAACACCCACCATGAACCGACACGGCTCACCTGGCCTGGGGCCAAGACACGATTCTTCGAGCCGAGTCCAGAAACCCGAAGGTCTTTCGGCTGCCGACAAGCTTGCCGCTCTCAAGGCCCGCGTCGCCGCTGCTGTCGGCTCCAGCCAGGCGAAAGGCGGCTTATCGACGCCTCTGCACCCGGCTCTAGCAGACGTGCCCGCGCCGCCGCCAAAAAATGTCGCGACCGGTGGACTTTCCGTAGGATTACATCCGGCCCTTGCCGATCTGGGAGCGCCCCCCAAGCCCTTCAATAAGGCCAACCACAAGAACTCAAGGCACGCGCCTTCATCCAAACCGAAGTCCACAGCTCCGGAACACAACCCCTATCTTGCCGACACTTCGAATCTCCCACCTACAGGCGCCAAGCCTCGTGAGTCGCGAAAGTTGGTGTTCAACCAGAAGGGCAAGTATATCGCCCAGGCAAATGCCTTGCGGAGACAGGCAGCCTTGGAGGAGCTGAAGCGCAAAATCACCCAAACTACGAAACGCATCGAAGACGACTCAGAAAAGAGCTTCCTCGTGGAGGCACCGCCAGAAATAGAATGGACAGACGAGGGGCTCCTGTCGGGGCCGTCGTATGATTCCGAATTCAAGATCGACACGCCAGACTCCATCATTACCGCATACATCCAACATCCCGTGGCCATCGAACCGCCACAAGACAAGACCATCCCAGAACCCAAGCCCATGTACCTGACACAGAAGGAAATGGCCAAAATGCGGAGACAGCGCCGAATGGCCGACCTCCGGGAGCTGCAGGCCAAGCAGAGATTGGGTCTTGTGGAGCCGGAGAAGCCCAAGGTGAAGATGAGCAACTTGATGAGAGTCTTGGGGCAGGAGGCCGTTCTGGATCCCTCTGCCGTGGAAGCCAAGGTTCGCAAGGAGGTTGCCGAGCGGCACGACGAGCATCTCCAGCGCAATGACGAGCGGAAGCTCACGAAAGAGCAACGCCACGAGAAGCTTGCTGCGAACCAAGAAAAGGACGCCGCGCAAGGTCTTCATGTGCTGGTGTTCAAGATCACGACTCTCGTCAACGGCCAGCATCGCTTCAAGATTGGCCGAAACGCCGAACAGATGGCCCTGACGGGCGCGTGCGTGATGCACCCCAAGCAGAGCCTGGTGATAGTGGAGGGCGGCGACCACAGCATACGCAAGTACAAGCAGCTGATGCTGAACCGCATCGACTGGACGGAGAACGTACCGTCGCGCGAAAAGGGGGTGGAGAAGGCAGAGGCCATGCGCGAATGGCTTAAGGCCGAGGACGAGAGGGGCCTCAAGGACCTGGGCGCCAACAAGTGCGAACTCGTGTTCGAGGGAGACATCCGCGAACGCGCCTTCCAGAAGTGGGGGTCGAGGGTGATGGAGTCGGATACCGATGCTCGGGACTATCTTCAGCGATTCAAGTATCAAGAGTTCTGGAATGTGGCCAAGTCGATGCCCTAGAGCAAAGCAAAAAGGCCGACGACGATGCAACACAGCTTATATCGTTGGGCCACTTTATACCCCCATGTACTATTATATTCATGCCGCCCCTTCCTTCGTTTACCGATGGGCTTGGTTGGCGGCTGAAGCGTAGCTCTAATGGCATTTTGTGTTGGTCACAGACTTTATGAAATATGTGCTCATCGAATAGCTTGTGGGTTACAGTGCTTCATCGGACGGCCTCGAATCCAAAATGAATATTTTGCGGCACGTTGAGAAACTTAACTTTCGGATGATAATTCTTGTGTTCGTGCTGCCTAATCGCTGTCCCAGATGCCAAAAGGTAGAGCCACAGTGTCTTCACTTCGATATGAGAAGGTGCGTATTCGTATGTATATGGAATAAGTAACAGACTTGAGTGTATATATAGCTAGTCTACTTTGCAACACACCCCGTCGCCGCCCCCTGCGACCTCCCACAACCCGGCGGACACGGCGCCTCGGGATCAAACTGCCACGCGAAGTACGGATCCGTCTCGTTGGTGAGCACGCCGCCCATCAGCCGGCTCGGGTTGGGCAAGTCGAAGGACTGGCGGAAGATGTCGGCCGACGCGATGCGGATCTGGCCCCAACCGCCGTTAACCAGGGCGTCGATGCTGGTGCCGTAGACGTACTCGCGGAACCCGGCCCAGCGGATGGCCGACGCGCACATGGGGCAGCTCTCGGCGTTGGTGTAGAGCGTGAGCTGTGTGAAAGCTGCCATGGCGGTGGTGGGGGAGAGCTTGTAGGGGCCCTTGGGGTCGGTGAGGATAGTGGTGCAGTTGTTGATGGCGGCTATCTCGCCTGTTGCCGCCGGACAGTTGAGACGCATGTGAGTACAATGTTGGGCATTTTGAGATTCATTCGGTCAGGGGGGAGCTTATTATACATGTACATACCGTGTAAGGTGGGATTACCCGTCTGTCGGTTCGAGTTGGCTCCCGTGCACACGAGTTGGCCTAGCCCGTTGTTGGCGGTGTGGTTGACGATGACGGAGCCGAAGGCGGCGAATGGACACGGCCCGGGAAGCGCCAAATTGGCTTGTCTCATCCAATAGGCTCTTGTCGCATAGGGGACACCATTGATCGAGAGTTTCGGGTCGGATATAGGGGCCTGATTGTCTCGTGGTTCAATATGGTGCCCATGGCAGAGCACTCCAGCGAACATATGAGCCAGCAAAAATAACAACGCGGCCAACATCTTGAGTCTGCAATTGGTGTACACCCGAGACTTGTTCGTGTTCTTCAGTCCGATTTAGTTATAGGTTTGCGCTTGTGTTCTTCTGTGGTGAGACCATTTTTCGATGAAAATGAAATGGCTGGGGAATATATCTATCACCTATCATCTATTCCTTGAACCGGGCACCACCGAAACCGAGGTCCGATGACGGCCACTATTGTATGCGGCAAGATGTAAATAAACGAGGCTTCATCAGGGTACTGAAGCCGTTGACGTCTTTCCGGCAGGTGTATATGCAATCAACCCCACACCTTGGCTGATAACGGGGGTGGCCGACATTTGCCAACAACAGCTCAGAAGGTGATGCCAGCCACTTCTTATTGGGCTCAAACTTGAGTACCTTTACCAGCGGGCGCATTGACCTGATGTCGTCCTTGCAGGCAATTTTGTCGTTTACTACGTTGGACAAATCTGGACGTGCCGATATTAAGGCACTGGCCGATGCGTCGATGCTGCCAAGGGGCCGAGAAACCAGGCTCCCTTCAATCAAGTGAGTGTGATGAGAGTGAACTTATTTGTCTTTTTACATGTTCGGACTTAAAGATGCTCAATTACTGCCCCATACGGCGCTTGACTAGGAGATCCAAAGGTTGTTGTTCTGCTCGAACTCGGGCAAGGGCACTGTACAAGGCCATGCAAACACCCCTTTCCAAACCCATTCGTAAGAGGGCTTATGGAACCTGGTCGCGTTGGCCACTTGTTTCTGCATGCCATGGTCTGATTCGCAGACGGCGACGAGGAAGTTGGATCCGTCCACGAGGGCCTGTGGCCATGGATTGTCCAGGCGACTGGCAATGGTTTCAGACATGGGCCGGAGAAGCATCATATGCTGCAGATTGATCTGCAGAGCTTTCCGAATCTTCCGGATCACTCTTCCGGCCCCGTGTGAGATGTCTAGTCCCCTGGCCATCCTCGATGTGAGGTCGAGATTGATCTCGCACGTCCACCACGGGCCCCATATCCCGTCGGCTTGTATCTTCAAGCTGCTGGTGTCGGAACTTTCGAAAGCGCGATGAAACTCCTTTCCCTGGTTGACTTTCACCGTCCCGTACAAGGCCAGCCCAGTAGCAATCACAGACTGGTTGGGTCTTTTTAACGGGCGATTACTGTCATTTTCTGTCCCAGGCATGGCGATGGGCGTGCTGGGGGCCCATCTCAGCCCCGGGGTCTCCAGCCTGGGCGCACTGGAGAGGAGAAAACCGGACTGGACAACGTTCTGCGCCCTCCAAAAGGCCTCGGGGTCCATGATGCGCTGTCGCTTCTGGTTCAGGCACAGACTCCAGATCACCACTCCATCCTCCTCGCGACTTACGGGCCGGTGGCTCAGCCACGAGCCAATGACCTCCAACTGGATATCGTTAGGCATCGTCTCGCGCAGGGATGAATGGTCAAGCCATGTCCCTGCTTCTCCTTGAGAGCGCATCATATGAGGCAAGTATGTCGAGAAAACCACCAAGTCTATCCGGCCGTGATCATACACACGCTTTAATAGTTCCATAAACCGAATAGTCCCGTCGTCCCGCCCCAGGATACTGACATGGTCCTTGCCTTTGAGCGCCTCGAGCATCGTCCAGGCGCGAGTGTTCCATTCGCTGAACAACACCGCCGTCAGAAAGCACTCGCACTGCCGCGTGTCCATATTGATGACGTCAAATTCCATAAGATCAACATCGATAACGAGCACGCATCGACTTGTGTAGAATATGGTGTTGATGAAATTGATTGCCTCGGTCCTAAGTGCTTTCTCCTTAGGTCTAGTTGTCGCTTGGTTAGCCACTTGCCCACCTCTGAGCAAGACCTGGAAACACCGAACCTTCCTCTCCCCTTTTGCAAGCTACTTTACGAGGAGGTTTGGGTACTCACATACAAGCTGCATCAATCCAATAGCTGTCGCATCCATTCCTTTTGGCAAGACGTTTGTAGCGTTGGTGAAGACAGGCATTGATGCCATCCTCCGGTCGCCCTCCCTGGCCATGGCTCCATACATGAGAGATAGCCATGGTGCGGTCGGTGGCTGAGCAGTACCTAAGCCAATTCTCGTCCGAATCGGAGATGGAAACAGCTCGGGGTTCGCCCGGAAGACTACGGTATGACGCCTCGTCCCAAACAACTTTGTTCTCTGTATCATGGATGTGCAGACTCGCGTCGTCGTGCATCGACTGATCCGGCAAGTGGTCTTTACGGTTGAACATGCGGCACTGTTGCCAGTGGTCTCCACTGCATCCCTGCGGCGAGCTATCCCTGCACCGCGCAGGCTTGGATCCGGAGGCATCGCGGAAGCGGCTGTACAGCGTCGAGAAGTCCAACCCCAGGCTTCTCGGCTCCCCTCGAAGAAGCTCCAGCATCCACCCGCACATGTTTGCCGGTTTTCCCGTAAGCGCTGCGTTGTCGGTCAATGTCCGCAATGAGACCTTGCGAGACACCGAGAAGTCCTGCACCCACTGGAGCTTTTCCATGCCGTGGCGGAAGCCGTCCCGCAGGTCAAAGTGCAGGTTGATGTAGGTGAACAACGTCCTCACCTTCTGCCAGAACGCCCAGAGGTAGGCACCAGCCACGTAGAACGACTTTCTCAACCCTCGTGAGTTCCGCAGGCCGTGCTTCCTAGAACGCGTCCGGTTCGTTGTGCAGATGTGGATGAGCTCCCCGACGTGGGTCAGGACTTCTTGCAAAGTCAACTGTACGTACCCGCCCTCGTTAGTAGTGAGGATGTAATAGATGACGGCGCGAACGAGGTTCTTCTGAGGAGACGAGACAACTCTCAGATCCTCCCACCGCCTCTCGTTGCCTGTGAAATACCCAGGGGCAAGGTTATCGAGGCTTCCGGGAAGCTCGGTTGAGGGGCTGGGAAGGCGCCTAAGGATGTCGTCTACTTGCTGCACGATGTCATCCTGTGTCAGTTTCTCGGGGCGCCATTGGCAGGCGAGCAACCCCGAGAAGATGCTCTCCATCCGCTCAAAGTGGGCTGAGGGGTCTCCGGCAGCCCTGGCCAGCTCGACGGATTTCGCCTGGAGCATTTCCTGCCTTTTCTTTGGGTTGTAGTACTCGTGGCTTTGAACATGGCCACCGACGACGTTCGCATGGCTGTAGAAGTTATCCCAATCGAAGCTGTGCGATATCGGCTGGTTCACAACTGCAGGACCGTAGTCTTGCTCAAACGTTGAGCGTATAAAATCCAGTGGTACCGCCATGATCAGATTCTAGAGAAGAGACTAGTTTGCTTTGCTGGAGTGTGTGCCCCCCAGGATCAGAGCTATAGCAAGGTATCTTCTGTGGATAGGATAGAAGACTGAATAGTCCAAACCTCTTATTGATAGTATATATATATGTATGTTCGATGTAATCATGCAGACATAATAAATAAGTACCTAAACATCGAGCTGCCGAATACCAGACTCTTAGATTCTATAAGGGACAATCTTGAAGTGTAGGGTGTGTTACATCAGCCTCATTAGCAAAAGCAATTATGTCTAGCATGCAGTAGGTAAGCATACTTAGCCAAGGGCAGGCTGATTTTGCTCATCCTTGATTTTGTATCAGCTGGGTCATAGTCCCTGCAAACCCCCTCCACTCTTCCCCTTTTTACCCAATTGATGTTGAAGGAACTATGCAGTGTAGCCTGCATAATCACACCGACTGGGACTTGCATGTTTCTCTCAATGATTGGGCGCAGGATGCCGCTGGCGTTTGCGAAACGCTTTTGGTACAACAGCTTGCTGGAGAAGAACGGCACCAATAGCTGGGTCTATAATCCGAAGGTTACAACCCAACACTGGCTGAAGCTGGCGGACGGCGTGACGAACTCGAGTGTATATTTCCTCTTGGATCAATTCCTTGTACATATCCCGGTAAATAATCGAAGTATCCAAAGACCATAATCCTCATCATGTCGATTCGATTCAGCATAAAAGAAACTACAAAATCTGGCTCTTCATTAAGCGGACTGATTTCTATCTATGTCCTTTTGTTGCTTGACTTGCCACTCAACCACTTGTAAGCCATCACCACCTGGTGCCCAATCTTCTCCTTCGTCTCCCTCGCATGCTCCAGCCCGCCCGGCCGCAGCCCCCCAGGCAACGCGAGCCAAGCCAACAGCAAGAACGCCAGCACGGCCAGTATGATAGGCTGCAAGACCCAGACCCCCTGACTCGACGCGATGGCCCCGACTACAAACGGCACGACCGCAGCCCCGCCCCCACCAAACGCCGCCGCGAACCCAATGGCCGAGATATGGTAATCCACCGGCAACAGCTTAATAGCCGCGACGATGGCGCCCGGGAATAGGGGGCCCAGGAAGAACCCCTCGAAGCTCACGAAGACGGCCGACGCCGCGAAGCTGGGGATCAGCCAGTAGCAGATCTGCAGGGCGATGGCTAGCAGTAAGTACGCGGTGATGGCCCGCTTCTCGCCGATCTTCCCGGTCACGAAGCCGAGGGTGAAGCGGCCGACGGCCAGACCCAGCCAGAAGAAGGTCACGGTCAGCCCGGCGTCGAAGGGCTGCGCGTGTCGCACGTTGAGCATGAAGGTGACGATCCAGCCGCCCAGGGCGTTCTCGGCGCCGACGTAGCCCAGCAGGAATATGGACAGGAGCCAGACGAGGGGCTCGCGCATCACGGTGCGCGTCGTGGTTCTCCTCTTACTCGCGGCGCCATTCTCCTCCTCCGTCGTGGTACATCCGCCACCGCGCGTGGCCCGGTAATTCTCCGCCGTGGCGCCCCAGAACACGCTCGACGTCAAGGCCAGCTCGAGCGCCGCCAAGCCGATCATGAGGTAGAAGTAGGCGTACCAGGGCAGCCCCGCCTTGACGACCATGGCGGTCGAGACGAGGGGGCCGATGGTGGCGCCCAGGCCGTAGGAGCCGTGCAGGAAGCCCAGCAGCTCGTTGGCGGACTCCATGTTGCCGATCCACGCGTTCCAGGCGCTGTCTTCAAGCCCGCTGCCGAAACCCGGCAATAGCATCAGTGGCGGCAGGGCGGGGAAGGGCAGGTGCAAACTCAGCAGGACGTAGCCAAGGATGCGGGCGGAGGGCGCGATGAGGGCGACGCCGCGTTGGCCTAGGTGGTGGTGGATCAGGTTATTGGACAAGGCGGCGACGAGGTAGCCGACGAAGGAGGAGAGGAATAGGAGGGAGACTAGAGTGTAGGAGACATGGTAGTATTCTTCTATCTGTTTGTCATTTCTCCCCAAAAGGGGTATGTATGTAAGTAACTTATTTAATCTGGGGCTTCAAGTGATGGGTATGAGATGATGACCTGGTTGTGGCGATTCCGAAACTTAAACTTACATAGGGAATCAGAGGCCCCAAGCAGGCGTCGCTCATGCCCATGATGACGAAGGAATAGTTCGTGACCAAGAGCCTGTAGATGTTGATCCGCGGGTCATTCCACTTCTCGACGGTATGGCTTGGCACTGCTTCCGGGGCGCCGTCACCCCCAGCCCCAGCCGCAGTTTCGGCCTTCACTGGGTCTTGACCCATGTGCGCCCTTCGGTCGTCCCGCGGCGTTTCGGGTGAAGAAGAAGGGGAAGCCATCGTGCAGGAGTATATGGCGAGACGGCAACAGAGCCCTCAACTACCGGCCACCTGCGAATAGAAGATGAAAGATAGACCCAGGAATATTTCCCGATTTCTTCTCCTAATGCCCAGGGAATAAGACGTTCGAATTCATTACTTGTGGGTTGTCAAGCATTCCTGGGGATTGGTAAATATCCAACTACATCCGGGTCGGAGTTGAACTCGGAGTGGTTTGGGCCCTCCGACCTACCGAAACCAGCCAGGAACGTCGAGGGTTTGCTTCGCGCCATTCCATTCTCTGCAGGGTATCCGATCAAGGAGTTGGAGATGCATGTGCAGCATGTGCAAGCATCTAACACCGACACCGCCCCGGGACTCGCATGCCAAAAACAGTGGTCGTTGGTTGGGCCGGTTCGCTTGTGCAAGCCAAGCGGGGCAGGCTGCCGCTCGTCTGGCCGGGTTTCCAAAATCAATCAAGATTGATTGAGCACCCCAAAGGTCATGGCATGATAGGTGTGCTTCTTGAGTTTGCGCATTATAATGTCCAAAACAGCGTATCTCTTTCACATACGACCACATCCTGCTGAATACTAGGGATCCCGTCCGCTCTCCCATATATAAGCAGCAGAGAGCCGAATTAGTACTAGGGTCGGTGACGACCTGGGAATCCTCGGTGTTGTATGTTTTTGTCTTTTTTGAAGGAATTCTTTTTTCCAGCACGCGATTCGAATTGCCTTGTCTTTAGTTGATCCTCTTTCTTTTGCAATTCATCGGCGTTTGATACTTTTCGGATCCTTTCTGGTAGTTCGTGCTTGCGCTTCAGTGTGTTTGTTTGATTGGGGGAGTTGTGTGATGCGTAGGTGTGGTTGGCCTGGGCAGCAAACTGTCCACCAGCCTACCTAGGAGTGCTTGTCCGAGTGCAATTAAAGCCCAGCATTCACTAGATGAAGATAAGAAGAATAGCCTCTCCCTCCTGCCCCTTCGTCCTTCACTTACAGGATGTCACAAGTCTTATTGGCATGCCGGTCTATCAGGACACTTTGCCGGTCGTCCTGCCACACTACGATGCAGTGGTATGAGCAAGGGTTGATTAAAGGGTGACAAAGTTGAGCGCTGGAAACAAGGGTGACTGCCAATTCAATAGGTCTCTAAACTGGCCACGTACAGTTACTCCAAGGACCCGTACTGTATCTCTTGTTCTTCTCCTCGTCCTCCCATCTCATACAGACCTCGGCCGCGAGGCAGTATATCCTCCTGCCATCCTCTGTCTTGGCATCAAATGTGAAGTTATACACTTGCTGCGTCGTGTCAGTCACCATCAGCAAAGGAATGAAAAGTAAAGTAAAGCAAAGTAAAGTAGGGAACAAGGTTGCGCTGCTTACCGGCCACCAAAGAAACATAGGCATAGCCCATCCCATCGGACTGATCATGGCGTAGCCTTTCTCGGGCGGACATGTCGAGTTATTCCTCTTCTTCTTCTGCGACCCGCCGAGAGGCTGCTCAATCGGATGGAGCTCGCAGAAGGATTCCCGGTCCGTCTCGCCCCCTCTTTCCTCCGGAGGCGCGCCGTACGCATCGCAGTACGAGCCGCAGTTTCCCGTGATGTCGAAGGTGGCATTAGCCGAGAAGGTATCTTGGAATTCTCCTTCGATATGGACTGTGAACATATCATCGCTGTTTGTGTTGTTAGCAACAGGCAGTCAAATCAATCGCTCAAGTTTCAATAGCTTCGGCCGATATGCCTCCATCTTACATGTATACAGGCTGTCGCTCAATCACAACAGACGAGATCTGAAAGAGGTCGGTAGACCGTGACTCGGGACATAACGTGAATGGAGTTCCGCCGGGGATATTGGCCGTCGAGGCGAGTGATATTCCGCTGTTCAAGGGCTTTTGGAGGCCTTGAAGCAGTCTCAAAGCTCTTGCCGCTTCCCCGAAACTTGGGATACGCATCTTGGCTTGGTGAGCTAGCTTTCTAAGTTTTGGTACAGGCGAAGACGGATTGATAGGGATGCAAGCAGAAAAGCGATGGGAGTGACGTTGGAGTTGGTTATCAGTCTCACTCTTTGAAACATGAAACGCAGCCCTCCTTATAGAAGTGCTCGCTTACATCCATGCTAGGGATGACTGCCGCCACGGCGCTTAAAGCTGAAACTGGTACTTTGTTATCATTGGCCAGATGTAGCCGATTCAGTCTGCTTTTAGATATATTTGAACCCCTACCACCCCTCGCTCACCATCTATTACTAGGTAGTTTCGCTTGATGCTTATATAAATACGCCAGTGTAGATGTCAGTGGTGATACTATATCGTATTGATCATGCCACCAAAAAAGTTATAACCGCTTACAGCGAAATCCAGGCACTTTAGCCTGGATCCTCGAGCCTCGCGTATCTATATCAAGGTTTTCAATGCGCCTTTTCTGTACTGTTTCTAATTTGGATTTCTGTATCGGAGGAAAGCTGCCTTCGTCTCGGGCGAACTCCATGCTGATAGTAGAGACCTTGTAGGACTCCCACGAGGTTCTGGGCAGGATAGTATCCTAGATTAGAGCACTCGTCGCACCTAACTTGAACATGAAACAGATCGATCACCTTTCTGGCCCCTTTTGGGGAGCAGATGGTTATATTCATGCAGTCATCACGAAGCCTTGTACGCCCGGTGAAGGGCTGAAGGATCAAAGGACTGATATGCCTCTCTTGGGACAGTTTGAGTACATCTCATCTATTCGACTCGCAATGAGAAGCGAGGTGGTATGGTAACGAGAATCCGTACAAAAAGTCGAGTCTATCCCGTAGATAGTGGTCTTGCAACGACATCGCCATCACAGTCTTCTTCTTCTTCCCCTGACAGCCCCTTAGCTGCTGCTACTACTGCCTAGAGACCTTTCCCAAGATACTACCCCTATCCCATTTATGACAGAAGAATGGCCGTACTATCGCGTCCTTGGGTGAACGCCCTTGCTGTCTCCGCTATTCTCTCCTCTGCCTTTGCCTCACCAAGCCAGATCGAGACCATCAAGCATCTTCTCGGACGTGACAAGTTTGAATGGACCGCTCTTGGAGACTCCTACTCTTCAGGAGTTGGTGCTGGCACCTACACGCCCACTTGCTACCGTTGTCTTCGGTACGATCAAGCCTACCCTGTCTTGATGAACGGCGACGGAAGGCTTCCCAAAGGCGACCACCAGTTCAACAATGTCGTCTGTTCAGGCTCCAACACCAAGGAGGTGGAAGACTACCAATTCTACGACGAAGATACTTCAGGAAAGCCCAGTTGGCAATATGGTAAGTCCACGTAGTGAACACTCCACGCTCTGTTTGTTTCATACAATCCGCTGATGGCCCTATAGGCACTCGTCCCAAGTTTGGAAGCCCGAGCATGGCTACCCTCAGTGTTGGAGGTAATGATATCGACTTCCCCGGCATCATCTTCAACTGTATTCTGGAGAGCCACTTGCCCGGAGGCCCTCCGAAGCGTACCTGTGATGAGCAAAAAGTTATCACTTGGAACCTCCTGGTCGACCCTGGCTTGGCCGAGAAGATCTCTCACACTATCAAGAAGGTGGTAGATAGAGGCCGCAAGGGCCCCATTGGGGACAAGTTCAAGCTCTATGTCACCGGTTTCCCCCAATTCTTCAGCCTAGAGACAAACGAGTGCGACAAGGTCACCTTTGCCCGCACCGCCAACCCCAAGCCGGACGGGCAGAAGCACATCGAGCTGACCGGCAAGGTGCGCAAGGAGTACAACGACATGAGCGTCCAGCTGAACAAGGCCATCGAGAGCGCCGTCAAGATGAACGAGAAGGAGGGCGTCAAGTGGATCCCCATCGACCCCGTCATGAAGGGCCACCGGTACTGCGAGCCCGGCGTCAAGGAGCCCGACCAGCACAACGACAAGCTCTGGCTGTTCCACTACCCGTACAACGAGCCCGACCCCAAGGAGCTGATGGAACCACTAGAAAAGGCCGCAGCCAAGGTCGCCCTGGGGAAGAACCAGACCTATGCCGATTACGAGAACCAGGTCTTGGGGGCGCTCGAGGTCGGAGACAAGCCCGGCGAGAAAGACGTCCGGGACTCGATATTCAGCGCGCTCGGGAACAGAGTCAAGGTCTTCCACCCGCAGGTGGCTCTACATCAGAAGATCCAGGACCTGGTTCTCGACGCCTACGTCCAGGATCTCCAGGGCTCCGGCGGCGGCGGCTCCACGACCACCCCACCCAAGAAGGACGAGAACAAGTGCCACGGTGTGAGCGGCGACTACTGGGTCATGTCGCGCGACCAGGCCGTCGACAACGTCAAGGCCTTCTGCGGGCAGACGCAGGGCAAGGTCAAGTACAACGAAGGGTCGGTCAACGAGCTAGAATTGTCGGTGGGCCGGGAAGGGTCCTCCGACAACAAGAGCCCCAAGGACGCGCCGGACTGCGAGAACCGGTTCACGCGGGCCGTCATCGACGGCTGCGACGGCGACGACAAGACCAACAACCCGCACAACTACAAGTTCGGCGCGACGCTCACCGCGGGCGACGGGTGGACGTACACGCTGACGCCGCTCAGCAAGCAGGTAAACGAGGTCAGCTGCGACGTCTCGTACAAGTTCCTGTGGGACGCGCTCGAGATCCGGGGCAAGAACCTGCCCGACGCCAAGCTGGGCGCCGAGGGCGAGGGCCTCAAGAAGGAGCTGTCGGGCTGCGGGGCGCTGACCGAGTGGAAGTTTGAGCGCACGCCCCAGGACGCCAAGTTCCAGTGGTACGCGGCGGGCCGCCTGCCCATCGGCACCAAGGCCTGCGTCGGCCGCGCCCTGGTCTCGGCCGGCGGCGCCGACGCGGGCAACTGCCATGGCGCCGGCAAGAAGAGGCATAGCCGCTACGCCACCACCATCGGGATCGAGGACTGGCCCGGCTACGGCGACGATAGCAAGCACGTCTTTGGCGCGGCGGCTTCGCCGACGACGAAGAAGAGGGATAGCATTGATTCCTGACCGGGTTACGGGGACGACAGCAAGCATGTCTTCACTCATCCCTTCACGAATTGAAGATGATGGATTTTGTGATATGCTGGTAGTGGTCGGTTCAAGGTATCTGGGATATTGCTCTGTAACACCATTTCATATCGTGCTATCAGGGGTCGTGTATAACATGGGTGTTGTATGAGGATTTGAGCAACTGGCGGGGAGTTTTAGGGTGTGTCCAAGGTTCCATTCTGGGTTCTACCTTTTGGTTATCGTCTTTTTGGTCTACATTGTTAGCTTGGTTGATTTTAGGGATGGTGTCTTCTTTTTGTTGATATGAAATACATGGGAGGGACAATACATTCAATAGGCCGCGATATAAAGACTCTAAAATACGTGACGTATGGTTTATTCATGTTTCTATACTTGGAGAGGGTGCGTCTCGGCCAGCAGCGATTCGTTCAGGGCTGCGAACACGTCGTTATACCATCTTGTCGCGCAAAAGCAAGAAGTGCGGCTTGTTTGTTCTCTCTTACACCGTAGCCAAGTCAGGTTTAGATACTTTGGCGGCCGCCTTTGCTAAATTGCAGCAGGGTCCACAATATCGACGCTCTTCTGGAACCGCCACTGAATAGGGGGCGAACTCTGCGGCGGCGGCGGCGAAGAGAGTTCAGGCAGGCTGTAGCGCAGACTGTATGTCCCTTGGTTCCAGTATGTCCCGAACGAGTAGCAAGTGGCCCCGCCGTTCATCACCAAAAGCTCTCCCCTCGCGGTTTCGCAGACCGATATTCCAAGCAAGCAAGGTCGGGGCACGACAGTATCTGATGCAGCTCCGGGCTGGATGATCGGAGCTGTCGCGGATATCCGAATCTGGGGGTTTTTGCTGGTGCTTATGAGTAGTAGCTCTTCGTCTTTGGGGATCACCCGATCCTCAACAACTCCTCCGATGATGAGTACTTTCCCATCGTCGCCCATTACCGCGCTTGCGCCATAGCGGTATAACGTAGAGTTGGCAGGCCATCCATTAGCGTCACCATTTGACAAGGCGGAGAAGCGTATCTGTGGCGTATCGGCCCCCCTAAGACTCAGGCGCCAGTACAGAGCTTGCTTAGCTATCATGCCATCCTCCAGCATGCCACCTATGAGGAGCCCGTGGAACTGGGTAGTAGGGTCGCCGTTTTCGGATTCGGGGGCGACAGGGTCAGGGAAAGAGACAAGAATGGCACCGAATACAGGCATATAATCCGCATCACCGCCAATGTCGCACTCTGTCCAACCAGCTTCGGGCTGATAAAGCAGACAGCCCCTGGAAACGGAAATCGCGTCAGTCTTGCCGCCGATTACCAGAGCCAAACTCGACCGCCCGAGCCGGGTAGCCGAGTGCCTATACAGTGGTTTCGGTAGGTCTGCCGCTTGGTGCCATGAGCACGTAGTGGAGTCAAATCTCCAGCAGTCTCGGAAGGCACTGGATGGAGACGCCCTGCCACCGGCCAGAAGCTGTCCGTGTATCCCCAGGTCTACCATGGTATGGCACATTCTGCTCGATGGACCAGCCGATAGCACGTCAATGCTAGCATCCTCCTGCTGAGAAGTATACAAGTCGATTGATCTCATGCGAGTGACCCCGCCGAGCCCACATGCATTTCCCAAGACCTCGCACCCAGACTGATCCTGGAACTTCATCGGAGCCCCGAACCGTCGCAGACAAGTTTTCCCACAGTCGGTGTACGTGGTGCCAAGCTGGAGAGTAGGGACTGGACTGTCCTGTTGTTGAACTTCTTCCGCCGTGAGATCCGGGCACGGCGGTAAGACGTCTGGCCTGGTATGGGCGGAGACGATGCAGTAGTGACTGGTGAATATGGCCATCTCTTCCCATTCGTCAAACGGCTCGATGTCGTTTAGCTTCCTACGTTCCTCCGTGTTTAGATACCTCTCAGACGACCACGAACTCCAGAGCGAATGAGCGTCGGCGTGCACCCAGCCCAAGCGGTTGAAGCGCTCTTGCTGTGCGCGGAGCGTTGGGTATTTGTCTACGGATTTGATGGGTGTCTTCAATTTGTTGAAATGACGAACCATCATCTGAGCAAAGGGGTGATCGGCCCCGTCCGGCAAGATTTGCTCGAGTAAACAAAATTCGGCTGGTGCGAATAAGTCAGTCTACCGCTTAGATCGATGGAAAGTGTCATGGATGGGAAAGTGTACTGACCATGGCCAAGAGTGCTTGCCCACTGAATAACCGCATCAGCTCCTTCGGTCTCCATGTAGGTGATCGAGACCTCGGCAATGAAGATGAACTCGCATTCCGGGATGCTGATCACCTGGGACAGAGCTTCCTCTACGCGCTTCAGCTGGCGAAGGTCGCAACCGATCTGCACATACTCGTTACTCTTAAGCAGCAAATCGGATTTGTCGTCGCCATACTCGAGCCCCGTTAAGACCGAGTGCAACTCCGGGGTCTCCTGAATAATCCTCCGCTTCTTGCTCATAAGATCGGGAAAATCTATGTCGATGAACTTGGCGCCTTTGCACGCTTCAGGGTAGCGCGTCATGCACTGCCAGGGGACCACATCGCTGTCGAAGAAGAAAAGAGTTTCAGTTTCCACGAAAGCTAAAAGGGGGTAAATGAGAAAAGGGGAGAGGGAGAGGGGTAGCTTTACCTTCCAGCGCCCAGATTGATGATGACCTTCTTCTTGCTGGATGGACGCCTCAGAAAATTCCGTACAGCCACGTCGATTACATGAAGTCTCAAGTGGTATCCCCGATTAATTAGAGGAGAGCGCCTCTGGAATCTCTGAACAAAGAAGCGGAAGAAATGGGGCTCATCGGGGTAGTAGATGCTCTCAACGCTTCTTTTGGAGACGATGCTGCTGCTGTTGGTCTAGGGCAAAAGTCAGAAATGCGAAATGGACGGTAGATATTGGTATTGGCAGTGCTTGACTTGACTTACTGACATGACCAAGCCATCTTGAGCGAGTTCCTTGGTAGAACGGCTCTGGCCCGGTGCTTTTGGTGTTTTCGGCATTGTAACCCCAATGCAACAACCCCTTGTTGGTTGGCCCAATATCTAACTATCTCAATGAGCCGGGGTGGGACCAGGGTCAAATTTTCTTCAGCCAGCTCTCTTGCGCAACGCAGCACGACGGTTCTATTCTTGCACAACAATGGCGGGGTAGTGACGAGAAAAATAGGTTGGGTCACGGGATGTTCAGAAAGTATATATCGATTGTCAAATTTGCCTACTAGACGAGACGGTAATAATTTGTTGAAGCGATAATATTATAGAACCCATGGTCCAAGCTCTCGAGTATCTGCATAGTGATGATATTTAGTATACCAATACTAATAAGCAGAAGTCGTTAACCTAGTGGAGGGATCTGATAATCTAGCAAGCCTAGCACGGGATGGCTGATGATTGGAGCGGACGGTTGAAGCGTTTGTGTGAGTTGAGGCGTTCTTTGTTGGTGTCTGCAAGTGACCTGGGAATTGAAACAAAGACTGGGGCCCTAACGGTGAAACCCCCTCTCAAGTCTCTTGCAGGCAGGCAACCCCCCTGTAACCCTCTGACGCAACTGCTCACGAGCTGGACTTTTGGCTGGGCATTTGGGCCAGTCACAGAGTCACAGTGGGCTTTGGGGGGCCTTATTGGGCCCTAGGCTGCTCAAAGGCCTGCGAAAAATGACAGCTTCGGGGGAGCTTTCTGCTTCTGATCGGACAGCTCGCCTAGCTTCCCTTGCTTCCCCACCTTTTGCCCACTGACTGCCAAACTGCCTCTCTCTCCGACTGGAGTTTCCCTCACCTGCACCACCTGAAGTTCAGCAACATCGTCAGAAGCCGATCCAGTCCAGTCCAATCCAATCCAATCCCGTCCAACCAACCACCAACCTCCGCCTTTGAATTATTGTCTTGACCCGCCCGTTGCCAAATAAATAGAACAACCGCTTCTTCGTGATACCGCAAATCCTCTCCCAGACCCGTTCGCTGTATGCTTTTCAGGGCAGAGCAAATGAGTGTCCGGATCCGTGGTTGCTGAGCTAGCTGGGCTGCGAAGGAACGACAAAATCCAACCACGGAATTGATGCGAATAATAATCCACGCTCCCCAGCTCGTACCTCTTCTGCCTGACTTTGCAACATAACAGCCTATTCTAGGTGCCAGTTATCTCAGCTTATTCTTGACGCAGCTCTTAACCCACTTAGCATAGCCCTACGTACGGCCCAGAGCTCGGCATTGAACAGATCCCTGGGGTTATTTGTTCGTCGCTTACCGTCTGTCAACTACTCAACCTCATTCCCGGTGTCACCATCGTCTCTCTCAACATGCCGGACACAGCCCTTAACTTCGTCACCTTTAACCAGGACGACAGCTGTCTCGCTGTCGGCACCTCCAAGGGTTTCCGCATCTTCCACACCGACCCCTTCAACAAGATCTTCAGCAGCGACGATGGCGACATCACCATCATCGAGATGCTCTTCTCCACCTCCCTGGTCGCCATCATTCTGTCCCCGCGCCACCTGATAATACAGAACACGAAGCGGGCCTCCATTATCTGCGAGCTGACCTTCCCCTCGGCCGTCCTGGCCGTCCGCCTGAACCGGAAGCGCCTCTCGGTCGTGCTCGAGGACGAGATCTACCTCTACGACATCTCCAACATGTCCCTGCTGACCAACATCGCGACCTCGCCCAACCCCAATAAGATCGTCGCCCTCTCCCCCTCCTCGGAGAACTGCTATCTGGCCTACCCCCTGCCGAAGCCTCGCGAAGACACGCCCGACAAGCGCCCCTCGCATGCGCCCCCGGCTTCGCTGTACGCGCCTGTCACCACCGGCGACGTCCTCATCTACGATACCCTCACCCTGAAGGCCGTCAACGTCATCGAGGCCCATCGGTCCCCACTCTCTTTCATCGAGATGAACAGCGACGGCACCCTCTTAGCTACGGCCAGCGAAACTGGTACCATCATTCGGGTCTTCTCCGTGCCCAAGGGACACAAGCTATTCCAGTTCCGCCGCGGTACATACCCCAGCACCATCTACAGCATGTCCTTCAACATGGCCAGCTCGCTGCTATGCGTATCCTCCACCACCGATACCGTCCACATCTTCCGGCTCCAGCAACCACAGCAGAACCAGAACAGCATCGCGGCTTCGGACGCCGCGGCGGCCACCACATCTCCTCGCCAAGAACGCTGGACAAGGGGCCGCAGCTACGACAGTGGAAACGACTCTCCGAGTAGCACGACCGGTTCTCCCCCCAGCGACGCCGCCGAAACGAGGCAAGCCGCGCCAGCCGCAACGAACAACAACAACAACCATAGGAGGCAGAGTGGGTCGTTCAGCAGTATACTCCGGCGCTCGTCGCAGATTATGGGTCGCAGCGTCGCCGGAGTGGTCGGCAACTACCTTCCGCAGACCGTCACCGAAATGTGGGAGCCGATGCGCGACTTCGCCTACATCAAGCTTCCCAAATCATCGATCGCTGCGTCAAAACAAAACCAGCAGGGAGGTGGCGGTGGTGCAGGCGCGCCCGGTCAGCAACTTAGGAGCGTTGTGGCCATGAGCAGCACCAGTCCCCAGGTCATGGTGGTGACGAACGACGGCGGTTTCTACGTTTATAACATCGACATGGAACAGGGCGGGGAAGGGTATCTCGTCAAACAGTACTCGTACGTGGATCTCTAAAACCCTCCCTCCTCTTCTTGATTTTTGAGAGATGATGGCGATAATAAAGGATGATCTTTGCTCGGAGCGGTCGTGAGACTAACACACATATGCTTATATAGAGTATTGGGCGGTGATGACAAGCTTGACTCCTCTAGCTATGGGCCTTAGGGGCATATCTCTGGACGAACTTCTTCGTCCTCAACCCATCCAACTAAGGAGGGATGGAATTTGGTAGACCCCGACCAGAAGGACGCAAGCGACTAAGAAGTGGGAAGGGGGCAAGCAAGAGAAAGCGATGTTGATGATAATACCCCGAGGAGAAAAGGGGGGAGACAGTTGGTTTGGGGGTTTTGTCTGTTCTGTCTGTTTTCTGTCGACCAAAGCGTTCCCGACCCTGCGTTTTCTGCATCCTATCTATCCTATAATTATTTTTCCTCGTCGGGTTTCTGGTTTTGTTTTCTATTTGTTTAATATTGGCTTTCTGCATCAGCGTTTGGCGCACGAAGGTGGTATCTTGGTTTCTGGGTTCATATTCCCTCTCCAGTAGTACTAGTTCATCTTTCTATTGAAATAGCATTGTTTCATGGACCATAATAATACCTTGTCTTCCTGTGATTATCATCTGCTGAGGTTTGGTGTATAAAAAGGGAGAGGGAGGGAGAGAGAGATAGCTACATCTGCTTCACTTAATTCTTCGCCAAATTCAAGGAAAATTCTTTCCGTGGAACGCGGAAGCTGACGTGGAGGTGACGAGGTGAAAAGGGGGTAGTGGACTGGCTGAGAGCGTCCAGGTCTAGGGGTAATCTAGGTATGTAATTGTACGAGGTTTAGAACTTGGTCACTTCGAAGTGACCCTGCGTTTAAGGCCCCCTCTCTCCTTCTCGTAAGATCTAAGCGAGTAAACTTATACATAACCACACGTAAGGGTGCCCAGAAGCAGATTTTTGACAGCATCTCCCGGCGGAGGGCGCATATGTTTCGGGAGGGGGCCGGCTGCTGCTGCCACTATTATCCTCCAGGATAATACAATTTCGAACCGTCCACAGGTGGCAATTGAACTACGTTGATCCGTATCATGCATATCGAATTATTATGGCAAGACTTAGTTTATTCGTCCAACTAAGAGTTATCCTGAGCTATCCTTATCTTTGTATATCTACGCCATGCCATCGATTTCCATCATCTCTGCCTCCTCATCCTCGTCGATGTCGTAATCATCCTGGAACGCCTGCTCCGCCATCTTACGGCGGACGGCCTCGGCCGACATTGCCTCCTTCTGCAATTCGAGGATTTTCTCCTCGTCTTGCTGAGCTTGGTGGGCACGAAGATCCTCGAGGCTCCAGACGCTGACGCCGTCTTGATCCTTGGCCTTGAAAGGCTGGGCCATCTCGCGCAAGAATCGCTTCGCCGTGATGACGGCCATGTCGGTACTCAAGTTTCCGTCCACCTCCTGCATCGCGCCGCTGATCCACATCGGCAGCTGCGCTTTCTTCTTCTGGAACCGCCGGTCTGCCAGCACCATGATGCCGTAGTCGTCTTTGCCGCGCAGCACGCGACCCAGGCACTGCGCCGCATGTCGCATCGCGTCGAAGGAGAGGAACTCGTTCTCGCGGATGTGGTACGTCTCGCGCATGAACTGGAGGCGGGCTTTGAGGATACGAGACTCAGTGTACTGTTTAGACGCAGTTAGCAAAGTAGTTCGATTAAGAGGGGAGGCAAAATGATTGCACTGACCTGGAACGGGACACCTATACACAGCACGGTTCTGCCATATTGGTGGTCGAAATCGATACCCTCCGACACCTTGCCACGAGCGACACAAAGTAGAACGGCGCCTCGGCCGTTGCAGCAAGCCGTCCGGTAGGTCTCCAGGGCCAACGACGTTTCCTGTGCGTCAGGGGTTTCGACCAAGATAAGCTTGTACTTCCACACCTGGTCCAGGATACCCATACCCTGCCACATGCTGATGATGGACTCCATATACAAGTAGGATGGGAAGAAGACGACCATGCCGTCGGGAGTGGCCTTGGCAAACTCGGTCAGGAGGTTTCCGTAGTTGCGCACGACACTAGGCTCATTGCGGACCTGGAAACTGGTAGACACGGGGGCTTGGTCACTTCCTCGAGTCACAATCATGGGCAAGAAGGATCTTCGCGCCAACGTCATAGCGTATGACTGCTGAACCCTGGCATCGAAGCCGAGCATTTTGGGGTACATCTCCAGCGGGGAAATGGTTCCCGATGTGATGATGACGGAGCTGAACCGGTCGAACACGGGTTTGATGGCGATGGCGGCATCGAGACAGGTGAAGTGCAATACGGGGTTAGGAACCTCGGCCGTGTCAGATTCGAAAGGCTCCAGAATTAGCAGGAATCCCTTCTCGTATGTTGCAACGAGAGTCGCAAAGGTGGCCACCTCCTGCAAGGGTTGATAATCCTCGATGTTGGTGAGCTCCAATGTCCGCACAAGCGATGTCAACCGTTCTGCACAGAAGCGCAGTGGCTTCTTCTCTATAAAGGTGTGTTCTTTCAGATGGCTCAAGAAAGCCGGCGGCGTCTCCGAAATGACCTGTCGCACCTTCATTCGCGTCTTCAGGTACTCGATGAATCGTTTCAGGAAAGCCACGAAGTGTTCGGCACGGCGAATGTTACCCGGGACTGCTTCTTTCAGAAGATCAGCCGGTAGAACAGGGTTCGCCATGAATGTCTCCTCCTGCCGAGCTTCGTCTTGGTCCCTTAAGCCCTCCACCAATTTCTGATACTCGTTCTCCAACTGCTCGCGATCTGTCTCCTTCATATCGCTGATCTTCCGCTCGAGGTTTTGTGCACCCCTCGTGGCCTTCCTTAAAGAATCGTCTGTTATGTCGGTGCTGAGAGATTCTATGCAGACGTTATCGATGTTGTGGGCTTCGTCGAAGACGATGATGCAGTCCTTAGAGAACTCCTTAGAAACTCTGTCGGCAATCTTGGGGTCAAGTAGATAATGGTAAGAGTAGATGATGACGTTGCAGTACTGCATCATTCGCCTGGCAGTAAAGTAGGGGCACTGCTTATGTTGTTCTCCGTATCTCAGAAGGTCGTCGAGAGTCCAGACGCCGTTGGGTATCAGGTTGTGCGGTTCGAGCAGGTCCAGATTATCGTGGTAGATGCAGAGGTCCACATTCTCGCCCTTCTCCTTCTTCTCCTTGACGAAGCCAGCCGTCAAACTTCGGCACTTGGCATCCACCACGGCGCCGCTCTTCTCGCGCTTGACGGTCGGGTGAAGACACAAGTTCTTTCGACTGGTCAGGCCCAGACCCCGAAATTCCTCGACGTATCCCAGCTCCTCGGCGCGGTACTTCATTAGAGCCTGCAACTCGGCCAGGGCCTTCTCGATCTCGGACATGGTACGCGAGCAGTAGATGAGCTTCCTGTGTTCTGGTTTGTGCTGCTGGTACGCGACAATGAGAGAGAGCAGCGAGACGGTCTTTCCTGTGCCCGAAGGCATCTCCAAGACGCAGTGGCCCTCTCCATCCAGGGTTTTCTTGAGATCACACATGTAGGCATATTGCTCTGGGTACACCCGTGGGTACGGGAAGAGCACCGGCAAGTCGTCGATGAAGAACTTCATCTTGGCGAGGCTTCTGATCAAAATGTTCTAGATGAAACAAAAGGAATCCAAAGATTGATTGAATGGATTCTCAGACGTGGCCAATATGGGCCATGCTCTTGTAAGGAATTAAAATCAGGAAGCGGCGCCTGTGACGCGCCTGCCCGAATAGCCTGATGATTCAATATCTCGGCATCAGATCTGTCAGCCCAGACGTTAGGACCTCCTCAAAGTACTACGGCCTTTCCTTCCGAAAACGTGGTAGCAATGCAGTCTAACCGTGATTTTGCGATGGCCGCCTAAGTTCGTCGAATATGTTGATATGAAGGAAGGGATGGAATCGCGTTGATGACTTCAAGCTGGCTTTCACTCTTCCAATCGATAGGCGTAGCTGGATAAGGTGGGAACTTTGGCAGTGCTAAGGTCAGAGCTCGTGCCACAGGTGGCGTGGGCAGATTGATTCGTGGCTAAACACAAGCGAAACTTACCAACACCAATCGAAACGAAACGACACTACAAAAACCACCGCGTATGAAGTCCAGATAAACTTGACGGATCTTACGAGAGATCTCCACCGGCAACGGGCCGAAGATAGCCAGGTTGGTTTTTCATCGCGGCTAAGGCTGTATGCATTCACACCTTACGAGGCTCTACCGAAGCCCGCCGACATGATAATGCGGTGCTCCGATCAGCCCCCATGCCTCTGGTACTTTGCTCGAGAACCAGTCGTTTCGGTGGTCCTTGCACCGCTTACCTCAAGCAAGGGAGATGATAATATTTCCTTGCAGCGACATCGAAAACTTACTTTTCACGACGGACAATGAATGCTGCGAAGTACTGATGACGGCATCTCGTATTGTCTCCTCCAGATGTTGAGCTCTCCGGAATTCACGATCGCCGTCCTTGAGTGGACTAGCGGACCACCACCACCGGACAATGTTGTTTGAAGTGAGTGAACCCCCGGCGACTCGGGCTGTGGAAAGAGGATGGCCGGTACGTCGGATCAAGGCCAGGAGAAGCGACGGAGACGTCGACTTCCAAGGTATGCGGCCCTGCTCGGGTCCATGTACGAACCAATATGTGCCGGGTCATTGCGTTCTCGAATATTCTGGTTGTCGTGCCGCTGCAGGTATTGAGATGATGCGATGCACCGCCCCCAATTGCTCTGGCTAAAAATAGGAACATGGGGAAGACTGGGCCGCACACAGAACCGACGACAGGTTGGTTCCTGGCCTGATTGTAGGTCATTGCCAGGGGTGTCATGATATTATGGCTAGATGGGTTGCTTTCTTTCTTCAACAACTCGGATAATCGGATTGACAGGGCGTGTTGTCCATCGAAGGATCGCGCATGGTGAAACAGAGATCCCCAGAGTATGGCCCATCGGCCGCCTCCATCGTCATTACAGCCATCAGTTCTGGCATCAGCAGGCGGTATTCACGGTATCGACACCCTTGCATCGTACTCGCATTTGACCCGCCAGATGGATTAGTTGCGATGAACAAGCTTCTGGGTTGTCCACAAAACCGCACGAGCTGTCCATGATGGTATGGTATGCCCAAGGGACTTTTCGCTTTAGTGTTGTTCCTATAAGCGGGAGCACCACGTGGGTATGGCTGGCATGTCCTCAACAGCTAAGCCGTCTCTAGCACTATTGAGCAAAAATATCACATCAGGCTAACCCTTCTAATGTGACCATGGGGGAATACCATTGGCAGTGGAGATTGAAGGCACCTGGTCTTCCCAGGCTTGGGTCGAGGTCTGGTTCAGCGGTGGAGGATGATGCTATATTGGTGCTATGAGCTAACTACTTAGGCTTGAAGGCCTTGGTACCGTCGCATGATGCAACTTTCTCTAGTTGTTCCTGTTGAGGAAACGAGACCAGGTGACTCCCAGGGACTCCTTGACGCCGAAATAAAGGACATGATCACGTAGCTATCCTGCCAAATTAAGATAGGTCCACGGGGCGTGAAGCAGACCAAAGGCTAGGAATAGCAGGTGTTGTAATATCATCTTGGAATTGCCTCAAGTTTGCGATGGTATCCGCGGATGGCTCCAGCGTCAGCGTCAGCGTACTTTACAAGGTTTCAGCGAAGATCTATAATGGGGCGTTAATAATATGTAAGCAATGGACAGTAGGTTGGTAGGTAGGGTCTGCGGTTTGGCTGTAGCCCCTTGGGACTTATCTGCTGTTGATGCGTTGATGCAGGGAAAGTAGTTATATTGATAGGTAGTATCTAATCTTTTAGTGCAACCCCACCAGGGGATGTGCCTTTTGCCATTATGTCCTTTTGCGCTAGGGCGTTTGTATTTAACCCAGTAGTAGCTTTGCTGGCAGGGCTGGGGACAGGCATGTGTGTGAACCCTTGATGCTTGCCGCGAATAGAGAAAAGCGAGAGAGAGAGAGAAACACACTGACCTGACAGACTTGAAAGATGGGGCCGCTCTGTCAACGGTGCGTTCGCGGGACCTAAGCCTGGCTGAGGTCTACTAGTGTTCAATGCTCCATTACTTAAGTACTTTATTAGTAGAAACTGCCACTAAACATGCGCGGTCCCTTTGGCGAAATGCCCCATGGAATGCCCCATTTACACCGTCAATGGACTCGACTGGACTCGCCCAAAGGTAGGGAGGGCCCAGTCTGCCAGTCCATCAGTCGTCCGACACCCGTGTCGACCTCGCCCTTGCAATTACTCATCCAGATTGCCCAAGAGAGCATGCAGTTCGCCAAAAGGAAGATGCTGACTGCATTGCCTGTCTATCTGCTCGATCTCATTGATTGCCAGTCAACTAACTACAGGCCACGTTTTTTCTGAGATCTGGAGATGGATAGCGCTTACCTTACGCTTACTTGGTTGGGTGTGTCTCATACTAGCTAGTCGTCTTTGACAGTTTTCTATCTACTATTTATCCATACTCATAAGTAGGTAAGTAATCCTTCAACAGGATAAGACTCATAACCTAGTGCATGCAGGCATGCATAGCAATAGCATCAAATTATTAGTGGCCGGGTCGCTTTGTAAGGGCTGTGTCAATGTCACTCCTGGTACCTACTGTCCTGTCTGTCCCCTGGCGATGATGCCCTGGCTAGCTGGACGGACGGGAGCCACTTCAGGTGGCGGATCAGCAGCCGCCGCTAGTTGATTGGGTGCCAAAAGCCAAAACCACCGGTGCACCCTTGCAGCGTTGCACAGAAAAGTTGCAAAAGGTCAGAAAGTCCACTGCATGCAATTCCCAGTCCTCTGGTTCTCACAATTACACTGCATACATCATGGATGATACTCCGTACACACATGCCAATACCATGCAACTTATTGACCTTATCCACAGTTGCAAACCTTGAGGAGTTTGGTAGTTCTTCATCTTCCCAAAGCTAGGGGCGCTTGATATCTTCAACATCATCGTCGTCATCATCACCATTCTCGAAACGTGGCTACCCTTACCTGCTAACTTTCCCTCCTACGTACGGGGCAGTGCACGGTGCGGCCAGATAGTAGAAGGATATGGTATGATGCACTGCCGAGGCATTCTTGAACCGCCGTTGGTTCCCATTCTCACTTACTGACTGCACCAGGTACAATATTCAGCATGCTTGGCCGGATCTTGTGTAACTAAAATCGCGTTACTTAGGTCACAAGACACGAGATATGTATAGCTTGTGTGTCGTGTGTCGCACATGCGTACAATACCTACACAATATCTTCGTTATTTCGAACGTGGGTGGGAGAGTGGGGGTGTCATCTCATGTCCCTCAGCCTTAAGGAGCACAGCACAGCACAGCTAAGCTAACAGCACAGCTCACCTGGAGGTTGCCGTCTTGGTGAATGGACACTGCAAAGCCCACGATCACAGGCTCGACATGGAGTCGCCCGGAGCATCTTCATGTACGTGAACGGCTGTATCGGGCCAAATCGTCACCGGCCGCAGAACCAAGGACCAGCCAGGACCAGCCTGGACGAAAAGGACCAGTCGAGCTGCCTTAATAACCGGGACATATCCACTGCTACTATCACAACATCTCCACAACAAAGTACAGTCTAGTCTCTCCGAGAACACCATCGCGCCTCTCTGCGTCAATCTCTTTTCTCTTTGCTCCCGCTTGCTTCATTTTGTCTCGCCTAGCTCGCTTGATTCTTGCAAGGACTTTCTCTCTAGCATCTCATCTTCTTCTGCTCCACCTAATTGGGGGGGGTCTCTTGCCCTGCTCGTCCGCGCCCGTCCGTTCATCCCGTCGGCCCTAGTTGCAATATGTCAGTGCTCCTTATCTATATTCAGAAACAGAGTTGTTAGCGGCCGGCGCTACCCTGTGTTTCTTCCTCTGCTAGTCTCAATCTCGGTCATTTTATCGAATGAAACTTGCACCCTTGTCTCCATTGAGCAGAGATATTGGGTTGGCTCCCCAGTTTGTCGCGCTTATACCCGCAACTACTTGGTGTCGATTGCCCTATCTGGCTACATAGCTGGCTTTGCCGTATGACCTATGACCTGAATCCCATGCGGTCAGGATTACCTGATCTACTCTGTACTATGGCCTGCATTGCATACGTCCATTAGAAGAGTACTACTCCCAGACGACACACATTCCAGCAGGGGCCCCTACTGCTCGCTATGCAGCTATGTATGGTGTGTCGGCTGTCTTGCCTCTCTTAGCCGAGTAGTATCTGGCTCGCAGCTGATTCGCAGTTTTACCGAGCTGCTACCAGGATATTCCTCGAAAAAGTACTTCTGGTACCTTTCCAGCCAAACCCATACTTGGTACACCGGTACTGTGGGTGTGGTGGGTGTGGGTATCAAGGATCAGTGCTGTACAGGCCCACCCCAGCCTATTACGCTTGATTACACAATTGCCTTTTTGGGCTATCTATATGCAAGGTATTCTACAGTATTCCCCCGACCCTGCTGCTCCCCCCCTCCTGCCAGTCTGCCCCCAAATCTCTATGTGTGTGTGTGTGTGCTTACAGCAGTACAGACCACCACAAGCACACCATGGGATGGCATGCCATGGCATGAGAAAGGATGCAGCGATTGTGGTACCCGCAGCGGGACTCGACCACACCCCCAGGCCGGTGCAACTCCCTGAGACTACTTCGAAATGATCAACAGGCAGAAGCCTGCCTTATGAGATGGTATGGGGTAACCCAAGCTCTGATTTTCCCCGAATCTGCCTTAGACCCTCCAGTACAGTAGGCGCCGCTGGTCGTTGCGGTGCGATGCGATACCTTGTCCGCACCTCCCCATCTTTAACACGCCTATAATCTGTTCTCGACTCTACTTTGGACATGGATGGAGGGGCAGCGACTGAGGCAGTGTGGATTGCCTAGTTGACCACTTCACTTTTACTGCCCTGGGAGCCCTCGGCTCAGCGCCCCGGGGGGTGAGGTCAGGAAAACAGGGACCTTTTCTTACATATACTTATTACAACCGTTGCCCGCGTCTACATGCGACTAGTTTGGCATATTGTTAGCCAGAGTATATGAAGACTTAACACACTTTTGTCCAAGATCCCGAAAGTCAAAAGCGCTTATCTATACTAGTACATAATTGCTCGGTTTCTCACCTTCGCCCTCTCTCAGCTCTCTGTCGTTGCGCTGGGCCACCACCTGAATCCTCCGGAATTTTTCTTCAACTTGGACGACAATCCCACCGCTCTTGTCTTCGCTACAACCCCCCGGAACCACAGTCCAAATGGAGCACCACTCACCACCTTCACTGACGAGATCCCCTGCGTCCTCGCCATATACGGACTACCCTTCCCCTGATCTGGGAGACAACGTTTACAAGCTCGAATTCATATATGACCAGATGTGCGCCCTGAATCCGGAGCCTTCTCTGCCTTCGCTAGATGCCATGACCACCTCCTCTTCAGCCGCTGAGTGGAACGAGCCCAACATGCTGCATAACTCCTCTTCTGCGGGAGTTCCTCCGACCATTCCCTCTATGGACTACGACGCGTTTGCCGGCTACGACACCACCCTTCAGCCGGCTTACACCCACGACGCCTTTTCACCCCATTCATCCCACGCTCAACTACAACAACACCACAACCACCACCAACACGATTATCACAACCACCACCACTCCAGAGCTTTATCACATACGCCGGAGCCCATGTCTGGGAGCAATTATCCTTACCCGCAAAGTGTTTCTCCGGCGCCGCGTCTGAAAATGGAGAGCCATTCAGGTTACCGCAGCCCCCCGGAAGCATCACAATACCCCTCTCCTCATTCCCAGCATGCACTCCCCGTGACCATGAGCGGCTACAGCTCCGCCGCCAGCAGCAGCTCCAACTACATGACGGAGCCCCCCTCGCACTCCTGGTCGTCGAGGCCCGAGTTCCCGCCGATGGACTCGGACCCGTACAGGACGTCCACCAGCGCGAGCTATCTGGAGCCGCCCTCGGAGATGCGGCCAACGTCTCTGTCTTCCAGGGCTGCCGTCGCCGCTGCCGCGTCTCACCGAGCGCCGCGCACCAAGCAGCGCCGCCTCACCACCCGGGACGAGGCCAACTTCCAGTGCGACGTCAAGGGGTGCGGCAAGCTGTTCAGCCGTAGTTATAACTTCAAGGCCCACCTCGAGACGCACGACGAGAAGCGGGAGTACCCCTTCCCCTGCCAGATCGAAGGCTGCACCAAGAAGTTTGTGCGGAAGACGGATCTCTCACGACACCACCAGAGCGTACACATGAAGGAGCGTAACCACAAGTGCGACTTCTGTAGCCGCACGTTTGCCAGGAAGGACACTCTTCGAAGGTAAGTCTTTTTTCTCCCACTCCTTTATTTACTAGAGAGATTGCTAACGAAGATACCACTGCAGACACATGGAAGACGGCTGCTCCAAGAGATTTGACATAAGCACACTCAACGTACGCAACGATGGCTACGATATGCACAGTGCTCGCGCCTCCTCGAGGCTGGGCGGTCACATCCCCTCCGCACAACTCCCGCCGCTCACGGCTTCGCAGACGCGCAGTCCCAACCTGAGCGTGCTGGAACCTGCGTCGACCTTACTCCGTCGACATATGTAAAAGGCATGGGTTTCTGGAGTTAATTTGGTTCTAATGGTTATGACTATTTCGTTTGTTCCCTCAATTGGGGAAAGATTCTTGGACATTACGCGCGCTAGATACCTTCATGATCATTGGGTCTATATATTGGACATTCTTCCGGGTGGAAGACAAACTGGGAATATGAACTGCATCGAGGAGGATTCCTCTGGATAGCATACTTTACGTGGGCATTATTTCAAGTATTGATCAATCAATACTTACCCCCCCACCATGTATAACAACTACAACATACAACATCAAGAACAATACCATACAATATTCACATACAACATTGGAGATGATGAGAAAACCAGGGGACGGTTTGAGAGGGGGGAACACTGCCCTTATCGAGTTTATTGAAACTTGCCAATGTACTCTTAATTAGGCAATCGGCAGCCGATAGAGATACCAGAGAAGAAACACAGTCTCCCCCACAACACATCGCCCGTGATCCGCACCCAATACCACCACTGGACTTACATGGACTCTTAAACGCGAGCAGTGGATGGGAGAAACCCACTTGGCGGCCTGACTTTCTTGCCACCGGCACGGCTTTGACTGCTACCCGACTGCCTTAACTATGCCAGAGGACGACGCAGTGGGGTTTCGGGCAATGGAAACGATATCCGAGAATGCGTGTCTAATATCTACACCTGAGCCGAGACCATCAACTCACACCACAGTTGCAGTCAGTGTAAAGTCCGAGGTCTCCTCTCTTCTCTCCGCGCAGCAACAATCTAGCCCTGTCTTGTGCTCCGTGCAGGTTTGCGGCACAGCAAGAGAAGCAGTGCCCAGGCACGCACCCCCAAACCAAGCACCGAGAGAAAGAGAGAAAGAGAGAGAGGACCGCTCAAGAGGCGCTGTCCTCTCGGCATCCTCCCTGCCCGCCCGTCCGTCCTTCCTACCCACGACACTGGGTACCCGCTGTCCATTCGCTGTTCTGGACCCAAGACATCCCCCCCCCAGAAGACCCGTTACATCGGTAATTAAGAAACACATCATCGGCAGGATCTACCCATGGCAAGTTCCATCTCGAGAATAAGGACGACTCCATTCTCACCATCAGACTAGACCAGAAACACCCGCAATCGGCAATACCAGCGAGATAAACTCGTCAGTAGCTGGTCCGCCATTGACTGGAGAGAGCTCGACGACGTACACTCTGAAAGGGCGGAAGACAAGGAGCATTGAGAGACCGCCGCTAGTCAGGGGGGGTGATGCATCGAACCCTACTACATTTGCATGCCGCAGAAGCGAGAAAGATGTGCATTATGTATCCCACCTAATACTTTACACAATCCCACACAACCTGAATTACGTGATGTTACAGACCCATAGTATGTATGTATGTGCGAAGATCAATAGAGATGCCCAGATGCCCAGATGCCTACACACACAGAGATAGACTGCCCTCCTCCGCCCGGCATTCGTCCTCCTTTTTCAAATCCCGATATGTATGCAGCTGTGGCTCATGCAGGCGGCATGGGGGCCCCTGGACCAAAATGACCACACAGCAGCTCTCGCCTTGTCTCGCCGTGCCGCTCGCTGGCTCCCACAAACATTGCAGATTGCTACATACATACAACAACGGCCATCAAAGGCAGATCAATCAATCTACATGCTCCAAATGACCCCCTCCCCTACAACCTTAATCTAAGTACTGGCCAAGATGGCAGCTAGACGAAAAGTCCTGCGCTCATGGGTCTTTCCCGTTCCCGCACCTAATAAGGCTGGCGGAGCTCTCTCTCAAAGACGACTGGCACAGCTACGCGTATTCCTGGTTGACACTCGCATTCGGGTCTGGACATAACCCGGTACAAAAGGTCTAAAAGGCATAATGGGAAAAAAATGGATACTATGACGATCTATTGGTTTATCTAGTTTCATGCCTGCTAAGAAGTTCTACATTCTACCTTGTCAACAACGAAGACAGTTGGGGGCTGGCTCACAGTAGGCAAGCAGGCAAGGTTCTGACAGATATTTCTTTTCTTCTCTGACAGAAGCAACAACATCCCCGCGCTCTTGCCATGTGGACGACCCGACAGAAGGGAGGCGAGCAAGAGAGAGTGTGTGTTTGTTACGTGAGCTTCTTTTTTTTCTTGCCCCCATTGCCAGTAGGGCTGCACTTTGGCCTGCCTGGGGGCGGCAAGAGGCACTGACCTCAAACAGGTATCCGCGCCGCACTGCCCTATTTCTAAAAAAGAAACATCTTACATACTTTATCTACGCCTCTCAAACCCGTTCGAACGCTCGTTCGCCTTGGTGACGGCGGGAAGACTAAAGGCTGATGGATGTGGCGCGAGCTAACAAAGTACGCCGCAGCATCGGCCATCTGCCATATCTAGGAACCAAACACGGAGCACTCTTCATACAATGCGCTTAACCCTGAAATTCACGAGAGAAGCGAGCGAGTGGCTCAATTCGATTATGACATCTGCTCTTTCCTTCATATGAGTAACACGGACAAGAAACTCCAGCTGCATGTACCGCCTCATTCTTCTTTTCTTCCCCTCGCACCCATGCCCATGTCATCAGAGACACAGCAATTGCCTAATGCAGTAGGAGGTAACCTGGACGATACACGTAGCATGTCCAGGGCGGGCGGCATCGACGGTGGATCCTCCTTGTAAGCCAGCTCGAGCCTTTCTTTCCCGTCTCTATCTCATGCTCCATTTCCCGATTCAATATCAAATGATCTGGCCTATATCAGACGATAAAGGAAGACTAGTGGTTGACAAGTAAAAAAACCCATCTACTACTATTGCCTACATATGGTATCATCGCACATTAGCTAAACATCCATCTATCCAGGCAGCCGGCAAGAACCGAAAAGAATCATGCCACAATTATTTAGTTCGAACTTCGAAGAGAGCTTTTTGGTTAAGACGCTACTACCTTCCGGAGGGATTACCCACTATTCCAACGAAGAAAAGGAAACGCATAACCGGACCAAAGAGAACCCCTGTAAAGTACAGTCCGCCTTGTCAGCTAGTCATGACTGGTGCGCGCCCAGCCTAACCCTGATTCAGGATTTTGTCACTCTTGCCCCCCCTGGCTTGTACCGACCGCGGGTAGGCTAACATCTGATTGGCGCCGGTGCGAGGCGAATTGCTGATTGGCCGGATAACCGATGCGCATGATACCCGGGACAGTGGATGGAGGATTTCCTTCTGTGTACGGCACAATCAACCTTAACTTTCTTTGTCTGTCTAATCAAAATCGAGATTGATATGAGGATCAGTCATAGTGATTGATACCCTCCAAGATCCTGACAAACCGCACTGGTAACTTGGTGGTATTTTCCCAAAAACTACCACTATGCGACCTATACACACGGCCTCAGTGGGCAATCGATCCGGGGATTGAGAACGGCATAACAGGACACGCCCGGAGGAACTAAAGCCCCAACGCCTCGCATGACCCCCTCGGGCCTAGTGCGTTTCCACACCTAATCTGTCCGAAAGGGACCTTGCACTGATTGATTGGATTGGCGTGTGACTCCCATTGACTCCATTTGAGCCCGTTGGTATAATAATGCCGGCATCACAACAAGATATACCGAGAGTCCCCAGTGCTACACAGAGGAGGAGGAGGAGGAGTACAGCCAAGTTTGCCGCGATAGCTGACTACCTGCTGACATGACTAACTACGTTGCATCATATCATACTTTGAAAAAGAGATGAGGTGGACAAATCAAAAAGAGAGAGAGAGAGAGAACAAAACGTATGATGGGCGGCAAGTCTAGTCAGTCTAAGCTACCAATCTCTATCTTGTGTAACCCTCGAGCCGAGTTAAGCCATGGTCCATTGACGACTTGCCGTTTCCGGCTATGTTGTCGTCTGGCTCGCAGCAGACTGGCTGGTTGACGGGGGGTTCATCCGGCATCATCCCTAATCGCAAGGGGGCTTTAATTGGTCTACCCGTCTGGCCGTCTCAATTACCCCTGCTCACCGGCCCCCCCTCATGTAAGTAAGTACAGTAGGTACAACAAATGCCAAAGATTAGCTTATGTAAGATTGATCAATTGGAATTAATTGAATGGCCAGAAGAAAGAGCCACAGAGAATGTCACAATGGGTCTGGCTGATCAACTGAGTTGTGGTCTATCAGTTGACCAAAAAGAAAAAGAAAAACCATCACATCACAATACATACATCCACAATGCTTTGCTTAGTTAGGCAGACATATTGATTGCCTAGAGAAAAAAGAGTGTCGAGGTCCTCCCGTCCCCGTCCCGGCAGACATGTCCCGGCATACCCAGAACCCAGAAAATGGAAAATGAAACGTGCAGTTCCCCACTTGCAGCCAATTCCAAAAGATACCAAGATAGGCCCCAATGCAACGTTAGTGTAGGATTTTGGATCTGCCATCAGTGTCTTTGATGGATGGGATGGATGGGGACCCTCCCTTCTCTGCGTCTTTCCGTTCGCTCGCTCGCTCGCCGGCCGGCCGGATTAGGATGTAGGATCCCTTGAAAATGGCCTAGCGGGTGATGGATGGAAGGACGGGATCCATTCACCCACCAGCGCTTGCTTGCTGCCGTCGTCGTCGTCGTCGTCGTCCTTGTCGAGTTGTACCTACATACTACAAGAAGTAAGTACCCAGGTATTTTGCTTCAATTGATTGATTACCTAGGATCTCTCTTTCCGGTTCCTGGACGAACCACTCCCGACTCCCCTGTACCTTGACTCTTTCTTTTGAGGGTAAGGATGATGAGGAGGGGGAAAAGGCGAGAGAGCCCCAATTGTTACTTTTTTTCTTCGAAGTACGCACGCATTGGCTGGCCAGTCACGTCGCCCCAGACCCTTTGAAGCAAGCTAAGCTAATTTTGACCTCTGCTGTCCAATGGGCAGTACCACCTTACTACACAGATGGCCATCTTTTGGGAAACTCGATATACCACCCATCCCCCGCCCTTTTTTGGCCGTTCCTGAGATATCAAGCATCATCGTGTCTACCTATCTTTTCCACGTGTGACGACACGCAAACGGTTACGCACAGGAATCCTTTCTTTGCGACAATTCTTTAATACATTACACTTTTCCTTCGCATATGTACTTCTATGCAGGAGCAAAGCGGGTAATCCCTCGACACCAATATCAGGGCATGGCATAGCACCAAGCCGGATCCGAACCCCAGCAGGGTAATGGCAGTACAGTGTAGGCGATCGGTCTTAATGCCTACCACACTCAGAAGACGCACGCATAGAAGAAGACATTTCGATGTAATAAAACGTATGCACGCTGGTACTTACTGCTGGGTTGTGTATGACGGCCCACACACACACACACAACGTCCTTCCTTGAGCATGTACTTCCATGTATCATACATATGTAGGAAAGAAGATCAACAAGGTTCTGACAAGGCAATTCCAGACCCTGGATTGGCGATACCATTGGACAAAGTCCCTAAGCGTCCGTCACAAGGGACAAGGGCACATAGCAGCAGGGGGGTCAGTTCAGCGTACCCCGGCATCAGACATTCGTTGTTGTACTACCACCCACACCCATCCACCCCCCTCCACGAGCCGCCGGTGGAAAAGTCTCAGCTCAGCTCAGGGTGAAGAATGAGGTAGTGAGGGAGTGCGTGTATGTGAGATCCCCCCGAAGAAGGTGCTGACAAGATATGCGCCGCCCGCCAACAGGGCGGCGTTTGCTCGCCTGCCCGCCTGCCAGCCTGCCCTGCCCGCCCGCGCGCCAGTTTTGCGCCTCCTGTCTGCTTGTGCATGTGCTTGCTGTCCGGGCCGTAAGGGGGGACGCCCAAAACGTGGAAAATCGGTTCTTATGTGTACTATGACTGGTTCCCAATCTTCTGGAAAAGGATGATGCTTCCGGAAGCATAACTTTGTTCTTGTTTGTGCCACCATCGTGCGTCTGTCTATGTCTGTCTGTGTGTCTGTCTGCTCCCTCCCCAGGAACGAATGAACGAACGGACGAGCAGCCGGCCAAGAGTGCCGGAACTCGTAACCCAGCGAGTGAATGGGAAGGACCACTGCTTGCTGCTTTATTCCCCTTCGTTCTTCGCATTTCGTTTCAAGGGGAATAATATACCACATGCAAAGAGCGAATGTGGAAATGGAACAGTGAAATAGCTTTTTGCTGGGGGCACCTACTTCAGCTTCGCTTCGTTCACCATCGATGCTGAATGTATCTCCGCCACATTTAGCGGACGAAGGTCGAGCTGCCACCAAAAAGGAGCGGTCTGCCATGTACCCAGGAGAGCCAGGGAGCCCCTCTGCCCTCTGGACTGTTTCCCCGATCCAGCTAGCCTGCCCAGGCTCGACATCCCTCCTCCTCCTCCCTCCCACTCCCATACTGCCCTCCTCCCCACGCACCCACGATTGGCTCTATTACGTCGGTGGGTATTATAAGGCTGGCCTGATGCCTTTATGCAATGCAATCAACCCGATTCTGCAATCCTGCCCCACGCAAGCGCTCTCCCTTTCCCCCTTTAGACCGGCCGACCTCTTATGTGCGAATAGGCAAACAGCTCTTCATCGTAGAACTAGCTACCTACCTGGCTGTCCTCGTGATCTTGTCATTGTTGCTGACATGATGAGTTGTCTTTCTTCGTGTTACACCAAGGTGGTGGTGGGTTTGCTGACATCAGGTAGGACTAAAATGGACTCTTTCCATAGGCTGCAGCAACCGGCCTATTCCTCGCATTGTGGTTGCACAAGACAGTATTGGCCACGCATATGCGAGGTTGATGGTTACACACATACGCGCGAAAGAGGAGACAGACATACACACTTCGTACTGGGCATCATCGTCATCATCATCATGATTCGGTGAATGCGCCAATCCAATATCCCCTCTGACTCGTACGTTTACAGTGGTAGTAGAAGACAGGCTCTCAGTGTCAGATCATAATCATCATCATCATCATCATTCCCCGTGGATGTATGTAGGTATAGAGGTGGTGGGCAACTAATGTAAATACCTTGGCCTATACTCTTTTTCTCTGTACGCCCCGTCCGTCTCTCTATCATAACCTCACATCATCCATACTCGGTAGATAGGTGACGACATAAAAGTTCCAAAGTGAAAGTGGAATGGGGGAAGTATCGTCATCATCTAGACCCGGCTAAGATAGTTGCAGAGCCCAACCGCCTTTCGTGGCAGTCATGGGCTCCCGCTTTGAACAGCCATGGCTAAGTAAGTACATGTCGAGGCAATAATCTGCGAGGATCTGATCTTGTGCATCCGGTTGCTACTAAAATATTCATAGAGGTTGTTATAAGAGAGAAATATGGCTGTGACTGGGCTTGGGTACTTTGCCGTCACGGTCTCCTTGCGCCCCAAAACCGAACAATGGTCATGGTATCATGCCGAGGTTCTGGAAATATGCCGACGGTGGATTTTGACAGCCACAAGGCATAATCGTTTGAGATAAATAGTAGCATTTCAAAGCGCCACGTCCATTCGCATTAAGCGATAAGTCGCTGGCCTTGTCGTCGTGTGGTCTCCCCTATTCATTGGGCTAGGAAGTCACTGACCCGCGCTTAAACGTCAGCTACGTAGTATGTACGTCCATTAAGCCGCGATGTCGCTTATTATGCGCGCCTACATATATGCATATTTATGTTAACCCGTACGAGCGGACTACTTAGAATGAATCATCGTTGCAAGTGGTGTGGACCATCACCCCTGGTTGTTGGGTGCTACTTGGAGAAACCTATCTCGCTTCGCCTCTTGGATTGAGCCTTATTGCGACGCTCAGGGGAGGATAGTATGTACAAGAAGCAAGGGGCAAGGGGCAAAAGAACAGGTCCGGGACCAATGGCCAGAGATTGTAAAATGGTATGTGCCACAGGAGCACCTTGGCAGGATGCTTTCCCGGCATTGTACATACATTATCCCCGGCCTGGCTTGTCCTTCTCCTGTGCCTCAATACCCAGGCGACGGGTAAGTACCACGGCACAGCTAAACGTTCTTTTCGGGACCGTTCCCTCGGGACCGACCTATCATATTCTCCCCTCCAGTGAATATGATGAAATGCGATGAGGATGAGGATAACCTAAGTGAGTGAAGACGACGAACGAGGGCAAGTTATGGCTAGTAAGTATAAACCCTGAAATGCGTATCTACTTCCTGTTCCAGGGGTTCATTAAGCAGTAAACAACCAGTTTCTCCGGTTCGCGTCTTACAGAACTACCTTCTCCTCCTTTCGATGTGTAATTACGTCAAGCTCAGGAGAGAACTCTCCTGTTTTGATGGAGTAGGATCGCGTAGTCTTTGGACAAGACAGACAATCCCCAGTTATGAGCCTGTTGCCTGTTGTCGTTTAGAACCTGGGCCAGGCACAGCAGACAAAAGGAGCACAGAATGGAGACAGAGAGAGACTCGACCAGACAGAGAGACTCCTGGGTGGGATAGACATGCTCGTAAGGGCTCAAGTCCGAGCACGAGTACGAAACTACTGAATGTCTCCGGCATCCATCCGTCCACTCACTCATTTTGACGTCAGTCCCGTGCTTCCGATTGGTAAGAAGCATAATACTCATACGCAGGGGAGATGCAGTCAGTCGAAGGTACTATGCATGCGTCCTTGATCCGTCCTATCCCATATCAGGGGCATCGAAAGGATATTTGTCAGCCAATTTCTGTTCGTCAGGGGGGCAGGCACGAGAGGTTTCTCTCAATCTCTGTGTTGCGGCTTTCGAGTAACCGCCAGGATTTAGGACTCCTAGCACCAGCATCATTCTCATTACTCGGATGTCGAGTCCACGACGCATGATTGGCTTATAGGGCTACATATTACCTGCTGTGTTTGGGATGGTATCGTGGTGTTCGCGCCGCAAGGCCGCGCTACTCCTGACGCTTGTGTGGACCAAGGCATCTTAACTCACCTACCACCCCCCTTCCCCCTTGAGAGCTGCAGTTGGAGCAGCAGAAGCTGAGCGTACCGTACATTCGCTTGAATTATCGCGACCAATGTGAGGAACAATAGACTTGTACAGCATAGACTAGCCGCAGTCGTTCATATCTGCTGCAGGACCGAACCACCGCTCGGAACCATGTAATGCTAAACTGTAATGCCAAACAGGCCCAAGCCGGCCTTGTTACTCGCTGCTCAACCAAGCGCCGGGGATAATCACGAAACGAGATTGAAGTAAACTGATCAGGTACTTTCGGATATGGTCGTAAGGTCAACTCTACGTTTCTAAAGCCCGCACCTTCGGCCGAGTGTCCGAAGTAGCTGGCCCTACAGTGGTGTGTCACTGAGCAGATCGATACCAAAAGGGAATCTCGTTGCCTGCCACTGACGCGTGTTGTTTCTATCAAGGGCTGGTACCGAGGGAAGGTTCCGTGGATGGTTGCCAGTGATGCGTGCACCATGTCGACGGAGGGAGAGTTTGCTATAGATGGTGCTTCAGTATGGCATATGAACTATACCACTCTCCTATCTGTATCTACCTCTTGATATTGTTCTATAAGTACTCATGTGCTGTACGCCTCGTATGGATCTAGAAAGTCGACGGATGGAACCGGTAAGGCTGATTGATGGATGAATGGATGGATGGAAGTGGCGTTGCAGAACGTCCAAGTTCTTCCGAGTTCCACCCAACGCCCCAGAAGGATCATGTTTGCGCCTTCGATGCGCCAGTCCATGCGGGCCCGTCTTGGGGTCGCAGGTATATTTTTGCAATGACCCAACGTTGATGTAGACATGCAATAAGGATCCTACGGAAACACAGGATCGTTCCGGAGGACTGTTCCACCCCGCACGCAAAAGCAAGTGACGAGCTTCTGGATTCGTGGGATATCTCTGGCAGTGGCAATGACCCTTGGGGGTCGGGGATGGACAGACAGTGCCTAGCCTATGAGCTCCTTCATCTTGAACCAAACCCCTCCTCCCCTCTCTCTTCAAGCCAGAGGCCCAGGGTCGCGATATCCCCCTTTCTGGGGTGAGAGGATGGGAGCTTTCATGAACCGACCCAGTGCGTGCACCCATACGTGGTAGGGGGATGATCGTGCCTGGGTCGACGCTCGCTTCCGCGGCGCCTATATGGAAAGTAAGTACATATGGGTACGTTGAGGTTCACTTGCCGCCCTGCCTTTACAACTGACTAACCCCTTTGACTAGGAAGGTTAGGAGATGAAGAAGAACCATAGCCACACGCCCACCCGTGGCCATTGTTTCAAAGGATCTCGTTCCCAGTTTGCAGTTTCATCACGGCTGGCACAGCGTCGCAATCCGCGCGCTCGGAGAACTTTTAAGCATGAATCCCGCAACTGCCGCCCGGTCGGTTTATTGCCCATCTTGATGCTACCTACCGTTGTATTTGACCAGGCGTTGTTGAAGAAAAGCACAGGCATCCATCCATCCATAAAGAGGTACCGGTGAACCATTCGGGATTTGGATTTGGGAGCAGCTCGGTGAACAGTCAGTAACCGATTTCTCAGGTGCAGCGAGTGACGCACGCAATTCGCTTCAATCCATTAGCTTTAAGCGGTAGTTGTATACACATTTGCGCGTGTGTGTTCCTGTGTGTGAACATGTAGCGAGCCCCTGAACTGTGCAGGGCGATAGGCGAGCACCCGTGGGACGCGCGCGACCAAGGTCCATGGCAACGCTTCTTCAATTGAGCCCAAAGAGGATCATGTCGGGACTAGACGTGACATCGTGGAACAGCCTCAAGCGAGCTCTTGTGTTGCTTGTGTCTCCTCCCCAGAGCTAGAGAAAAAGTTACTATTGACTGGATGGATACCGATTGCGTCACCAGTCCGTCACTCGGGCGAAAGTGGGAGGAGAAGTGCTGCTCTCAGTTGGCATCCCAATGCTGGAACTCTAACCTTGACGTTTGGTATTATCCAAGAAAAACAGAGACTAAGAGAATCCAACTGCCAAGAGGTTTCTTCTATTGTAGCTAAACCGTATTATCCTACCTAGAATATTTGTATAGCAAACCAAACTTCGGATCAAACTACGTTCAAGATGGCGGAGAAGAACCCGCAGGTCAACACCTCCCTCGAGAACATCCGAAGAGACCTCGAAGTCCTCCGGAACGCCGGCGCTCTCCGGCCGGAACAATACGCCTCCATCACGGCCCAGCTCCCGGTCTGTTTTAGCCCCCACCCCCTCTTCTTTCTTCCCGCCTCCCCGTATAGAAAGGGCCCGGCTTTTGCTACTACTGTCCAATTCAGAGAGCTAAACGGATGAAACAGGCTCCTGGCGGCTACCCGAGCAACTACGTCGACGCCCGGTACGGCGGCGGCGGGCCGCCCAACGTGAGCCCCGATTTCCCGCAGGCCATCGCCCAGCAGGCCCAGGATCCGAACCACCCGGCCAACCCGAAGCACAGCAAGGTTTGTTGTCGCCGCCGACAGAGAACTTCCTAAGGGACTTTCCTCACTAACTTACCACTTACTTCTCTGATTCTAGCATGCCGAGTGGGCCAAAGGGCTCGCCGAGAAGTTCGGCAACGCCATGGTTTTTGGCGGAGGCGCCACCTTGGGGTCTGATGGTACGTACTTTATATACATCACTAATGTTGTTGTCTAGAAGCCCGCACGTGAAGTAACTAACATTCTTTCTACCTCGCTAGTGGTGAACAGTGCTTTTAATGCGCTAAAGAAATAGAAATAGAAGCAGACATACATACCATAAAGGCAGACAGTGGTGTGTGTCTCTGACCGGACTGCTTACTACGCACGCATGGCTCAGAAGTTGGGAGATAACGAGATTTGATCGCTAAAAGCACGAGCCCCATAAGGGGGGGTGAGGGTGCATATATAGAATCAGATAGGGGAAGAGTCAAAAGCATCTGGGTATTCGCTATATAAGTCTAACACTCTTAAGTGTGTACAAATGAAAAACACCAATGAATGCAACGCCGGTCACCCAAACATGCATGCAAGCCTTCAGTCTAACTTTCTCTTTCTCTCTCTCTCTCTCTCTATCACAAAATCAAGACATATCCGGCAAAGCCCGCCTCTTCGCCTTGACCGCCCGCATAGCCGGCAACGTATTCCCCTTCCCGGGCTTGCGCCCAATCTCCATGCAGAACATCCTTATGAAATCGTGGTTGGCCCAATAGCTCGAGTGCGCGCTCAGCATGTTGAGGTACTGCAGCTCGAGCGGCCCGCCGCCCGAGCGCAAGAAATAATCAATCTGCCCGTTGTCGTTGAGCAGGTACGCCTTCTTCTCCGCCACCTCCTCGCGCGTGAAGTCGTGCACCTCGAGCTCGAGCTGCGACGGGAGCCGGAGCGCTGGCGGCGGCTTGGCCAGGGCCGGGTTGTTGGCCGCGCTTTGAGCTGTCGTGTTGTTGGAGCCTCCCACGCCGGGCACGAAGCTGCGCACCGCGTTGCCCATCGACTGGAACAGCGTCGTCGTCGCGCTAGGCACGTAGGCAGTCTTCAGGCTGGCTGCGTACTTGGGGTCGATGGTCCCGTTTAGGAAGTAGGCTACCGGGTCCTCCCGTGCCAACACGTTGTAGACATTGTCGACGGCGAGGCACCCGAACTGCCCAGCCTCGCCGACCACGTCGCCTGACACCGTGTCCGCGGGGTCGGCCCCGGGCTTGCGCCGCCCCCTTCGTGGGATCAGGGCGCCCCGCTCGAGCAGGAGGAAGAAGGCCGATGGGCTGCCCACGAGGAAGAGGTTCTTCGTGTCGAACTCGAAGTGCTGCAGGGACATTTCCTGGGCCAGATCAAGCGGGGGCGTGAGAGTGGGCTGCCAAGACAGAATCTCTAGAGCCATGGCACTGCCCAGACTGTGGCCAATCAGGTGGACACGACCCCTTTGAGAGAAACCGGGATTGTTGCGACACCAGAGCCTGTAGACCCGATTGGCTTCGCCGACCAGAGCCGCTATCATCTTGGGCTTGTGATGTGACATGTAGAAGGGGATGTCGAACATGATGTCCGATATCATGGACCGGACCGCGGGTATTGTGGGGGGCTCGATATCTTTAAGCCCAAAGCCCTCGGGCATGTAGTCGGCCTTGTCGTCCTCTTTCATGGGGCCGCCCTCCTCGAACGATAGTTTCTGGCGCCAGTTGACGGGCAGCACCATGATGCCATTCTGGCCCTCTCGTAGCACAGCCCGTACTGCATCGCCCCCGAGTTCCAGATTCACTGCTCTTCGAAACGCGTTGATGGCGTGCGTAAAGTGATACGCCTCCACTTTCTCTGCCAGCTTCTGGCCGATGCCGTGGGCAACGAGCACAAGGTCCGTCACCTGTCCGCGTTCCTTCTCGGTCTTGCAGCCCGGGCAGGCACCAGGACCGGTGCTTTCCTGGGACGCGCTAGCCGCAGAGCCGGGATTGGGTGCGTTGGGTACTTGGCTTCTCTTCTTCTCGTGCAGCTTGGCCCAGGCCGCGGCGTCGAAACCTCGCACGACTGGAATGCCAATAGTGATGCCCTTAGCAATCTTGGCTACTGGTCGTCGGCCGTAGTACGCCGATGGTTTCAGACTGGGCTTGAGGAGAAAGGCGTAGTCCTTGTCTTTGTAGATGACGTGGTATTGGTCGTACTTGCGGTGTGATTGGTCCTGGATGAAGTTGTCCTCGTTGGAAGAAGGTAAAAGGTTTCCCTCGGCGGCCGCCTCGCCCCGGAAGCAGCGTGCAGCACAAAACGGATTGCTTGGAATGATCGGCTCCGGGGGCACTTTCGATTTTGCGGCTTCGTCCATGTTCGTTGGCCATAAGCGGTGCGAAACTTTCTCTTCTCCGTCTGGGCCTACCTCTACCGCGCACCGCAGCTCGTCACGCCATGTTTCCGTGTGTGGCTTCAGCTCTCTGTAGCCTGCCTCCAGCTGGTTGGCCACCGCTATGTCAATAGGCATCATGGTATCTCTGCCAACTCGTTAGACATAATCAAGGGGAGCTGGGTGTAGGTGGAAACATACTTGTAAAACCATGTAGCCCTCTGTACAGCTGCTATGTCATTAATTGGTGACCAATATATCGGTTTCATCTGCAAGGCTGGCAAGGTCACTTCGTGAAGCCTCGATACACCCACAGGTACTGCGACAGCTGCCTTGGCCCTGGGCTTTCTACCACGCTCGGGCATGGTAGCTGGCATCTCGGCAGCAGACTGTTCGGGCGACATTGGCCGTTCCCTAGTTGGTTTCTCCTCGACCGTCATCCTGGTTTCGGTCAAGGACGAGGGGCCTCGAGGGAGAGAGTTGGACGGGGAGTAGTGGACCGTCTCCGGAGTCCCGACCCGAACGAACGGCGTTCCCGAGATTCCAGCATCCGCAACGCTGGCCCGGACAGAAATGGGACTGCTCGCATGAGCCTCATTAGGAGAGCCGCGTGCTGTGAGGGATGACGGAGAACGCGCCCCCGACCCCCGGCGGCTCTGGGATTCTGTTTCCGATCTCCTACCCGCGGCCCTAGAACTGACGTCATTCAATTGCTCTGCTATGGAGCTATTCTCTTTGGTATTCGAGAAAAAGGCAGCCTTGGCAAGGGACTCGGATTTGGGGCGGCTCATGGAAGCATGTCGGCGGGTGACGGAAGCGGTGGCATCGGTTCGGAGGGTCTTCATGTAAATCATGACCTCACGAGCCAGCCTATCCCTATCCAGCGCGAGCTGACGCTTTCTCGCCACGGAGCAGAACGAGGTGCGAAGCTGGACGCCGACATCCGACAGGAGCTCTTGGCAGCAGAGAGGTATCTCTGATTCGGTATCTGTTGCCGTGTCGAGCTCCGGCAGCGTGAGCTCATGACCTGGGCCTTCGCGGGCGTGCTTCTCCTTGTGTTTGATGGCCAAATCGTGTACGATCTCTTCCAGCCGCTCGGTATTCGCCTTGGCCAGGGACGGGCTCGGGCTGCGGTTCCGGCGCGCTTGGTCGTGGTTTCGGCAGTACTCGTCCGAGGCCAGACCCAGCCAGGCCTTCTCTAGAGCATTGTTGTCGCCGCGGGAGAAAGGGCGGAGAACGAGTCCCTTGGCGGATTTGGCATCGGCGGCGCCTGCGATGGTGGAGGTGGAGAGGGGGTCGTCGATCGGGATCGCAGAGGTGTAGAAAAACTGGGCGTTTACCGGCGGAATGGCATTTTCTTCGTCGTCATCGCCGTCGGGTTGGGTGAAAGGGCGGGCTACTGGAGCTAAGCGGCACTTTGGCCCGTAATTGTGCTGTGCATCAGCATCCAAGTGCTGATGGCCCGCTGCTGGGGGCATCTTTTTTTCGTTTTGGTTTTCGTCACTGTTGTTTAGCTGGACAGACAGGCAAATGTCACACAAGAAGAGGGTGTCTTGTCTTGCACCTGGAGAGGCGATCTCGTCGCGGCAATTTGTCGGTGCGTCGAGAGGTCGAGTTCCCGCGATCCAAACACTAACACCGACCAAGATGGCTCGGACAACAAGCCACGGGGTTCTCTGGTCTTTTGACTCCCCCCTTCACGTCATCTACCAACTGTAAGGTGGTTTCTTTCTTTCAAAACACGTCTGCCTGGAAGCAAGGTAGAATCGGGTCACTCGGGTGCGGCTAAAGAAAAGAAGGCCACGCATGCTCCCCAGCAAACATCGGATGGCATTATTCTTCGTCTTGGGGGCACGTCTAAAAAGAGAAGCCGATGCTAAATTGGGGGAGAGTTGGGTAACCTAACCTAGGCTTCCCGGTCTTACCAGAGGGAGGGGATGCAAAGGAAAAAGAAGTCAGCTGGGAAAAACGTGCGCATAACAATAATAAGTCTGGCTGGCATCAGCTTGAGTTCTTTTTGATTCCTAAACTCCACCCTTGACCGACAGGCAGCTAAAAGTAGCAGCATATGCTGCTGCTTTCTCCTGCGCTGCTTCGTTGTCGTGACAAGGGTCGGGTCAGATTGATGCACGAGAAGAGCCGACATTGTGAAATCCCACGACCCGTTGATGACGTGGTGTGTGTGGCTTGCGCAGTGGCTGGTCTCCGCCCGCGAAACTGAACATGTTTAATATATTCGCTGTGACTGGAATGGTGATATTGGCAATTGGAGTACAGTATTTCAATTCAATATTTGACGCGACGACAACGGATAAGGCAGATCAGCGTTGCCAAGTCTCATGGGATCTCCAACACATAGTATGTATCCTGCAGACATCGGGCTGCTTTTTTTTGCGGAAGAAGAAATAGTAGGCTGTATCACTCCTACCCAAAAGAAACGAGCCATGGCTGCCAGGTTGCGGCCCCCAACACCATCTCATGCGATGGCTTGCCTGATTCCCCTAGCCGTTTGTGAGACATTGGGTTATTTGTAGTCACGTTGAGCTCGAATTCCAGGGACCAAAAAAAAGCAAGTGAGCCAGCTGGTGAGGCATGTATGTATCTGGAATAAGTGTTGAATGATGTTGTTTAGGCCCGCAATATAGCGCAGTTTCCTGTGCCCCAATCGAAGGCACGCACAGGCGTGTTTGATCCGAATGCTCTGTCGGATCGACGAGCGCACACTTCAAGGCTTTAGGCCCACAGACATTGCGGGCGATCCTTACGCGGTATTGCCAGAGAGGGCTGGGGAAGATCAGTCTCTAGCGCCACGAGTGGGATTGCTATAGTTTATCGATCCTATTCTTATTAGAATGGGCACTACACATGAGGTATTCAGACAGTGAGACGATATCACAAGGGCTGTGATCGTATATATTTTATCAGCTGTAATTCGGGCCGGCCATGGAACAATCGCACATACTATCTGCGATAGGTACTTATCACCTATCTGATGGTTCTCTACCTTCCTCGAGCCCGGCTGCTGCCGGCCTCTTGACTTCACATAATCTGCTTTACTATCAGTGTCCCTTGCCTTACAAGATAGTTTTCGTGATGTCTATCTTGGATGAGTTAACCGACTAGTTCCAAACTCTATTCGGCTTGGAGGCTTATCTGCCCTATACGAAACATCCCAAGCTTCTTTTTCAAGTAATTCAACTTGGGCTGCCCAGAAACAACCCCCAAACTGCTGGGACTTATCGTCGCATACTGATGGAACCTCACTTCACGATCTTCTAATCAAGCAGTAACTCTATACTCTGAAGTATACACCATTGGCAGCGTTAAAGAGGGTCATTCTTCCATGTTGCTGAGGGGCGGCCGCATCAGTAGTAGTGAGTATATAGTATGCGATGCGATAGACTACAACGACATAATGCAACCTAGGCCGATGCGGGGATGATTGATGGACACTCCGTAGTCTCGGTGGAAACACTTGGGGCTGGCGCTAATGCACTACCCAAAGCACTGACAACGAACGGCGGCAGTGTGTTTCGTGCGGCATGTCTCCAGCTTTACAGGTCCCCTCCAGCGAAACCTCGTCATTCCTCTACCCCCATTGACGCATACGCATACGTCGTCAACAGGAGACAGTCTCTTCTTTGCTCTCTTCTCCTCTCAATCTTCAATTAGAGAACTGATATGCTGGCTGGCTGGCACATGACAAAGAAGATATGCATCCCATCGGAGCTGAAATATCTCATCGGCAAGACTGCTCATCTAGTATATATATATCGAGATGGGCGTTTCTTCCAGTGACAAGCGATGATGATAATAACGGCCTACCCTGGTCATGGTGGGCATGCAAGCATGAAGGCGGCTTCTGGTCAAGTTTGGGGAATCGTCTCCTATTGGTAACCATCAGCGAGTTGCTCTTTGTTAGTCCTTTCCCCCTCGTTCCAACTCCCCCTAGCTTGGCTGCTGTTGGCCCAGCTTATTCCCTTCTACCCACCACACCCTGGCCAAACATTTTATTTGTGTCCCTCCCCCTTCCTGCAGGCCTAGCTCTGAACCTATCAGATATCCCATCTACAGTCGCCCATTTGCGCCTGCGATGCAATGCGATATGCGATATGCGATGCTCATGCCGCCCTGTCACAGCAGCTGGCTCGGAAATAGTAATCCGTCCATAGCACACATAGAGTACTGTAGCAAGAAAAAGAAAAGAAAAAGTAATGACCGGTCAACCACGCACTCAGTTCACGTCGCTCTTCAGCCACGAACTTGGGACGACATGTTGTTTTAGCCTTCGCCAAAAGCCTCGGCGGCCCCCATCTGTACAAGTAGCTTCCGGCCACGGCCATGGCTTGCTTTGGCACCCCGACTAAAGACTGGATGGTGCTTGAACTAATGCCATAATCCACCACGGCGACTTATCTTCCTCCTGCAATAGTAGTGGTGCCTTGGAGGGGGGAAGAAAGGCAAGATGACTGGCTGTCTGTTTCCATTCCATTGCTTATCAAATCTCGATCGATAGATGCACCGAAGGAAGAGCAGCATGCCATGCCACCAATTCGATCCGTTGCCTCTCCCAAAGGAAAACATCAGACGGGTGCTGGCAGTACATGTGCTGTGGCATATGTAACAAGCAAGCAGTTATTAGTTGGCAGCGTCTGGCGTCTATGCATCTTTACTTTTAGTACACCCCGGCTTTATTCACGAAGGTGGCCGCGACCAGATAGATAAGTTGTCTTGAAACCACTGCAGATCCCGACGAGCTCTGGCCGTATGTTAGGTCTGGTAGTGGCAAGTGGATGGATCGTTGATGGATTGGATCAATCACGCTACATAAAGGTACTTGGGACTTGGGGGTCGGTCGGTAGGTATCAAACTTGCAGACTGAACCCAATTGAAATCGATCGAGAGAAGCAAGCATACCTAAGGAAGCACACCATCTTCTTTTGTCGATTTGCCCTCTTTCTTCCATTCCTCTCTCTCTCTCTCTCTCTCTCGTCTTCTCTCTACCCCCCGCCTACTTACTACCGATCAATCAAGTATATTACGTACCCCCTCATTCTCGGATAGTGAATCGTGAAAGTGGACGATAGAGTTGTTGTTTCCGACTTCCAATCCAGTGGCGGTATTGTATTGTTCGTCTGTAACCTTGATCGTGTCGTGCTTTAGCCAAGGTTCATTTGCCGTGTCTCGCGGCAGGGATGCTGAACTGAAGATAAGGCTGCCCTTCCCGCGAGTGAAACACAGACTGGCTCTTAGTCCTTGGGAACATGGAAAGGTACATGGACTACCTTGACTACCTTGACTACTTACCTTACCTCTTGGGACAACTGATATGTCCGATATACCCTCCACCACCTCCATCTTCCCTGTAGCTTTTATATTTCCTCCTTTGACCTACTGTCTACCAACCTACCAACCTACCTACCTACCTACCTACCTAATAACTGTCGGGTCTGTTGTTGTACATTCCATTCCTCTCTCTTCTTTCTAACTTCTCTTTCCTCCCCTCCCCTCTCCCCTCTCCCTCCCCTCATCTTTTCCAAACAAACAAAACCATATGCATACTCGATATTTTGAAACGAACCGAGGTCCTGTGTTCTTTTCCATTTAGTCGCCCATTGCTACTCTGCTCTGCCTGCACGATTATCGAATGTTGCTAAGAGCATTGGTTCGCATGACTGTAATCGGCTCCTGTCTTGGATCGACCCCGCTATCTAGGCCAGCCCCCAATTGGTCCAGCCCGGCCGATCTCGTGAAGGAAGAGGCAAGCGGTTAATTAAGTTGGGCAGTCCCGCTCCCCAGAATCGCATGTTTATCTGTATCATCTTTGCTGCACTTGTCGGTTAAGAGTCAGAGGATTGATTATATTTTTTGGGATCAATTGAGAGAGTAGAAAAGCAATTCATTCAGACAAAGAGAGAGGAGAAGAGAGATAGCTCTTGCTTCTTTCCCCTTTCCTTCCCGCTCCCAACCAACACACCCCCCCTCCCCGCGTTCCGGTCGCCGAAACGAACAACTCCATATACCCTAGAGGAGCGATGGCCACCATTGCGCTCCCCAGACCCATAGCGCCCCACAGGTCGTCATCGGGCATCGTCACATTGCAGTCGCCCATAACTATCGACACCATTAACACCCAGACGCCGCCCGAATATCAGCACCACCAGCACCACCAGCAGCAAAATGCCGTGACCTCAACCACCCCAGTACCCAACAAGCACATACCCGTCTGTCCTACGGGGCCAGCACCAGTGCAGGAGCCTAATACGCCTCCACCCTCGCCCGCCCGCGAGGACGAGTGCCGACAGAGCTCCCTGCTCTTCCCGCCCGACAAGTACACCCGCCTCGAGTCGGGCGCCTTGTCTCTCTACAAGATCAACGCCGCCGATGTCGCCGCCGCGCTCGACTACACCTCCCGCCAGCCGCTGCCGGACCCGTCGCTCGTCTTCCCCTGGCTGCATGGCCTGCACCCCAGCAACCACATCCAGCAGGCCTTCTTCATCGCGCGCAAACGGGCCCTGCGACGGACGCCCTGCTGCCTGCGGGGGCTCACCATCGTGAAAGCCGACGGCGACCTTAGCGTCAAGCGCCTCAAGGGCGCCATTGCGCCCTCGGAGCTGCTTCAACCGGGCGCCCCCGGCGGCGAGTTTCTCGACGTAGACCCCAAGGATGGCTTCTCGGTCCGCAACTTCCAGATCCAGCCGGCCAAGGCAGCCATGGTGTCTGACATTGTTGTCTACGGCGAAGACCCGAAACTGACGCGAAAGGTCGGCTGGGAGCTGGCCTCGGCCCAGGCCAAATGGCGGAAGAAGCACTTGGACCAGGGCCACGACCTCCCCGTATACAACACTTTTATCTGCGACGGGTCCTTCTATGAATTTGAGCCGAAATACAACGAAATCGTCTCGATAGACTACAGGGGGAATTTGACGGGTAATGTCGTAGATTTCTTCCACCAGGAAAGGACCGAGATGTACGCCATGACAAAGGCGTCTGAAATTTCCCACAACGTGTGGCTGGGCCCTACGCCCGAGCCCGCCAGTGACGAGGAGCAGCAGTTTGACATTCTGATAGAGTGCAGTGACCTGGGCCGCCTGAACCCCGGCGCCCTCAAGGCCATAGCCGAAGGACCTGACGACGACGTCAAGCACCCCTATCTGGACTTCCCCTCGTCTGGGAGCATCTTGCCGCCCACGTGGTCCCACGCGGAAGCGGACGGTATTCTAGACACTTGCAAGTGGATTTGGCATCTTTCGCATGGGACCCTACCCCCCAAGCCGGACTACGACGGCGACGTGGACATGGACAGCAGCAGCTCCTCCTCGGAAACCCGGAAGATCCTGCCGCGCAAAGTCCTCCTGCACTGCGCTGATGGGTATACCGAGTCGTCGCTGCTGGGCATCGCGTACTTCAGCTACAGCACGGGGCGGGCCGTGCCCGACGCCTGGCTGCGCCTGCACACGGAGCGGAAGCGCAACTTCTTCGCGTACCCGACGGACGTGGCGCTGCTGACGTCGATCGCGCCCCGCCTGCTGCGCGAGTCCCCCCTCTGCGAGGACAAGTCCCTCTCGGAGATCACGCGCCTGCTCCAGGAGGAGCCCCGCTGGATGGCCAGCTTGGACGGCTCGTTCCCCAGCCGCGTCCTCGATTACATGTACCTCGGCAACCTTGGCCACGCCAACAACCCGGACCTGCTGCGCGCCATGGGCATCGGCCAGATCCTCAGCGTCGGGGAGACGGCCATGTGGCGCGACGGCGAGCTGGAGGCGTGGGGACCCGAAAACGTCATGGTGGTGCAGGGGGTGCAAGATAACGGCATTGATCCGTTGACGGACGAATTTGAGAGCTGTTTGGAGTTTATTGGTAAGTTTCTTCTCCCCCATTTCTTTGCTGTCCTCATGTTTTGCTTCTGGTCCGGCTAACCAATTGACTTTTCAGAACGTGGACGACGCAACGGCACCGCCACGCTGGTCCACTGCCGCGTCGGCGTCAGCCGGAGCGCGACCATCTGCATCGCCGAGGTGATGCGGGAAATGCACCTGTCGCTCCCGCGGGCGTACTGCTTCGTCCGCGCGCGGCGGCTCAACGTCATCATCCAGCCCCACCTCCGCTTCGCCTACGAGCTGCTCAAGTGGGAGGAGCTGATGCACACGCGGCGAGCGGAAGGAACCAAGCGGGAGCTGGAGTGGGCGGATATCGCCCGCGAAATCGCGCTGATGAACCGGCCTTACGCTAGATGAGCTGGCTTGGTTGAGACGGCGGAGGGCGGGTAGGCAGGCAGGCCGGGTGGTCTGAAGTTGTGCGACACTAAGCTATGATATACATGCTCACGTGCAAACGACTTTGGAGACTTGTGTAAGTTACATGCATGAGTAGACCACCCGCCGTGCTCATGCAACGACCCGGTGCGGCGTCAGTTTGCAATGGTTCAAGAGACTTGCCTGTAAAGCGTCTTTGATCCAGGACACGCGCCATGGTATGATGTTGGGTAACTGGTGCCCGACTGAGGCACACATCACACCAAATTGGTGGATTGGAGCCGACCCGGAGACGGGCCGCTCTGCCACTACTACTCAACTTACGTTCGCTTTGTATATGGACATATACACACACACATGGTTGGAATTTTGCGATGTACAAACTGGATACATATCGCTTCGAGAAACGCCAAACGGGCTTCTTGTCACAGGATGGGCGGCGTTTGAATCTTCTTCTATTTGCTTCTGGGTGCCATCCATACATCTGCTGAGCCTTCGAGAGGCCAGAAGCGATGTGGACTTTTTCCTCTTCATGATCTGGGAGTCATTATTCATTGTAAGGCGTTTTGGTGAGGGACAAACTGATTTTCAACCCAACTTAACGAATATCATGTCACGGCAACATATTTATTTTCACTCTTTATTATCTATCACCACTATATCACGAATAGGGCTTGGACGTAAGGAAGGAAACATTTTGGGGGAGAGGGAAAGCGACAACCAACGACTGGGTACGATGGGCACAAAACGTTCGCTGGATGACGAGATATGTGTGTATGCAATCAGGGAAATTATCTTATTCTTAATCCTATACCACCTACCAACACAACCACCTATTTCAGGCTTTCTTTCTCACATGTGCCAATGATGTAATTGATTAAAGAAACAAATTATCTTGTTTCTCAAGTCAAGCAAAATAGAGAGACAGACCTAATCAGTATAGTAGGTGTACTGAAAAGGCAAAAAGAAATGATTGCGGCCAGTGTGGATTGAACACACGACCTCCAGATTATCTGATGAAGTTTGTCTTCAGTCTGGCGCTCTCCCAACTGAGCTATGTCCGCTGTGAATGATGAGACGGTGTTGTCACCGTCCCACATTGTCAGGCCGCTTTGATGAAAAAACTATGGCTTATCGTGGACTGTGTATGCAAGAGCAGACAGGTAGGTAAGGGTCGGTGGGAATAGTAGGGAGGTAGGTGACGATGGGTGGGCCTAATCGTTAGCCCCTGGACCGGATGTGGATGTAAGTAAGCAGGCATGATTTTGCAAGACTACGATATACTTAGTAGATGATGTCTAAGTTTGATATACGAATGTACAAAATGCCTTGCCGTTCATTTGAGGATGTGAACCATTGTAAAAATGAAAATTGTTTAAGAACTTGAGCTTCCTGATACGAATTCCGAGGGTCAAGAGGTGGACGACTATAGGAAAACTCGCTGTAATCCATACCTAAGCGAAAACAAGGCCAAATGCCTACACGACGCTCACGAGGTATAAGACAGGAACACCAATAAGCCAGCGTCCCCAACGCCTCCATGAAGACCTGCTTGGACCAGGGGCACCGCTGGATGGCGCGGTAAAAGACCTCTTTCGCCCGGGCTGCTCGCGCAGGCTCTGTACATAATGACGCCGATGAGGAGGGCCATAGTCACGCTTCTGTGCCGGGCATGCCACACCTAGCTGCTGGAAGAGCCTTTGAGAAAAGGAGTGAAGATTCCAGATCGACGGATCCTGGATCTACATGGAATGTTATGGACGTACACAGCTGGCTGGCTACGTGACTGCCACCGGGAGAATGACGATGATGATTGTGGGCGGCGGGAACGAGGAACTTGCGGTTGTACACATTGTAGTCGAGGGTAAATGAGTATGCCCCGGTGAAGTTGGCCTAGTTTGGACGGGTCTCTCTATCAGTCTGGTGGCTTTGTGTTTCTGGTCTTCTAAGCGCGACAAAGTTGGAAGAAGAAGAATATAGGAAAATAATAGGAAGAATCTAACGATCATACATCACATCCTGATTCGAAGGTGAACTCAATAAGTTAGACAACCAAAGCCCCGCTAGCTTGGACCCTGACACCGTCGCCAGCGCGTAGAGGACCCCCTTTGCCCGCCGGTCCAGAAGTTCTGATTCGGGCGACCATGGCGAGGGTCTTGAGCGAGATCAGAATGGTTTTAACCCAGAAGACGCGCTGCAGTATGACAGGTGGAAACGTACGAAATGGGAGGACGGGGGATACACCAATACAATCAATCGAAAGCAGCAGGTAGTAACATTGTTATATCGTGAAGTACGGCTGACCCTCTTGGGCCTTTCAGGGACAAGAAATACGAGCAGAAAGAAAGATACAACAGTTGTCGATTCAGACTAGTCATCGTAAACACATAATATCCGCCAGCGACACTTGCAAGTTGATCCAATACCCCGGGTTTCGAAACGGATCCCTCTCGGGATCAAGCTATCTCTCATAGCGACGTACAACAGGTAGGGTCTATCCTAGCTGCTGTATCAAACCAAGGTATACATCTATACCTGCATACATGGTTCACCATATATAAGGAGGCAATGGTCTGTACTCGGGATGAGCTGATCGGATCGGCGAGTCTAGGGCCAACTTGGACCGACTCTCTCAGTGACTAGCAGATCTCGTTGCCCATTATCGATAGAGTTATATATTGGGAGTTGGTGAATTTACTGCTGGTCACTCGTGGCACATGAGAAATATCGCTGGACCAAGAAGTATTGCGACTTACACCATCCATGCCATAGAGCTTAGTCGTCAAGGTCGAGTCAACCTATAGATCATTGCGTCTGTCACACGAATCGATAGATACTGGATCAAATCAACAAGAAAACCTGGGGTATAACCATAAAGAAAATGCATTACTTTCGACAAAATAATGCTGCCCCAAAACACCAGTCTATCTAGCCTCGACAAAGGAATTTCGAGGACGCGTTATACACAACACACCACAACAATGCTACAATACAAGAAAGACTGTTTCGGGACCACTGCCAACAGCTTATGCAACACAAATGACCTCCGAAGACGAATGTTGCCTCTTCCCCTTTTCCTCCTTCTCCATCTCTCTCTTGGTCGTTAAAATCTTGACTAAGTCAACGATTTACTCGCCCTTGAGCTTATCTTGCGTAACCGAGAACGCCATCTCAAGGAAGTCCTGCTCCTCCTTCTGGTGCACAGACTTGAGACCAGTCGCCACCGAAGCCGACGGGTTGCGGCCGGCGTACATGACGTGCTTGCGGTCGTGGTGCTGCGTGTTGTTGAGGAGGGTCTCGATACGCGGCTGGACGAAGCTCCAGGCGCCGGCGTTGAGGGGCTCCTCCTGGCACCACACGATGGTCTTGGCGTTGGGGTACATGTCGAGGTTCTCCTTCAGTTGTTGCCAGGGGAAGGGGTTCAGCTGCTCGATACGGGTGAAGGCGACGTTGTCGATCTTGTTGTCGGCGCGGTACTTGGACAGGGTAGCCCAGACCTGGCCGGAGCAGAGGACGACGCGCTCAATCTCCTCGGGGGACTTGATGGTGCCTGCCTCGTGCTCGGGGTCGGGGATGATCCACTTGAACTGAGCCTCGGGGCCGGTGAAGTCCTCAATGCTCGAGCGGGCGAGAGGGTGTCGCAGGAGAGACTTGGAGAAGAAGATGACCAAAGCTGAGAAATTTGTTAGTGAACGATTTCGTAAATGTATATATAGGGCGGAACTTACGCTTGCGGAACTGCCTGTGCATCTGTCTGCGCAGAACGTGGAACAAGTTGGCGGGGGTGGTCATGTAGGCAATCTGCATGTTGCAGTCCTGATGCTGGCGCTGGAGCTTCTCGGCATCGGGGAAGATACGGGGATCCTCGTTGGACAGCTGCAGGTAACGCTCGAGACGACCGGAAGAGTGCTCAGGACCCTGGCCATCATAACCGTGGGGCAGAGACATAACGAGACCAGTTCGCTGCATCCACTTCACTTCACCGGAGGCGAGGAACTGATCGATGATGCACTGAGCGTTGTTGGCAAAGTCACCGAACTGGGCCTCCCACATGACGAGAGCGTTGGGCGAGGACAGAGAGTAACCGTACTCGAAGCCGAGAGCACCGAACTCACTCAGAGAGGAGTTGGAGATGACGAACTTGCCCTGGTCCTTGCTGATGTTCTGTAGAGGGGTGTAGGTATCCTCGCTCTCCTGGTCGTGGAGCACAGCGTGACGCTGCGAGAAGGTACCACGCTCGACATCCTGACCGGAAATACGGACGTGGTGGCCCTCAGTCACCAACGAACCAAAGGCAAGAGCCTCGGCCGTAGACCAGTCAATGTTCTTGCCCTCAACCACAGACTTGGAGCGGTTCTGCAGAATACGCTTCAGGTTCTTGTGGATGTGGAATCCCTCAGGGGCAGAACCCAACTCGTTACCAATGTGCTCCAGAGTCTTCATGTCCACACCGGTAGGCTCGTGAGGAAGAATCTCAGTGGCCAGCTCCTTGGGGGACTTGAAGCCGTTCCAAGCAGAGGTGGTCCACTCCTTGGAGGTGGGCTGGTATTCCTTGGACTTGGCAAAGCTCTCCTCGAGCATGCCCCAGACCCACTGCTTGTGCTCCTCAACATCCTCCTTGGTGAAAGAGCCATCCTTGAGTAGCTTCTCAACGTAGAGGTTGATCTGGGGGCTCTTCTCGGCAATGCGCTTGTACATGAGAGGCTGGGTGAAAGAGGGCTGATCGGTCTCGTTGTGACCGTGCTTTCGGTAGCAGACCATGTCGATGACGACATCGGACTGGAACTCGGCACGCCAGTCAGCAGCCAGTTGGCAGACGAAGTTAACAGCCTCGACATCATCGGCGTTGACGTGGAAGACGGGAGCATCGATAGCCTTGGCGATATCCGTGCAGTACGAGGTGGATCGGGCGAATCGGGGATCGGTGGTGAAACCAATCTGGTTGTTGACGACCAGGTGGATGGTACCACCAGTAGAGAAGGCGGGGAGAGAGTGGAAACCGAGACATTCGTAGACGATACCCTGGGCAGCGAAAGCAGCGTCACCGTGGAGCAGGACACCCATGGCAGTGCGGTGCGTCTTCTCGTCGTTGTTGTAGTGCTGGATGGCACGGGTCTTTCCGAGAACCACGGGGTCCTCGGCCTCCAAATGGGAGGGGTTGGCAACCAGAGAAAGCTGGACACGCTTGCCCGAAGGAGTAGGACGCTCGAAGTTCATACCGAGATGGTATTTCACATCACCGGAACCCTCGTCCTCGCCACCTGCACTGCCGGCAAACTCGCTGAAGATGGACTCGTTGGGCTTGCGGACGACGTTGCTGAGAACGTTGAGACGACCACGATGAGGCATACCAATGACAATATCCTTAACGCCATAGTCAACACTGCGGTCGATCAGCGCCTTCATACCAGGAACGAGGGTTTCGCAACCTTCGAGACCGAATCGCTTGTCGTTGGGGTATTTGGTGGCCAGAAAAGACTCGAAGCTGGAACTCCAGATAAGACGGTCGAGAACACGGCGCTTCTCGTCGATCGAGTACTTGAAGGGCTGGGGAACCTCGACGCGCTCTCGGAGCCAGTCACACTTTGTTCGGTCAGGGATGTGGATGAATTCGACACCGTAAGAACCGCAGTAGATCTTTTCACATGCGGCAACGATCTCACGAAGGGTCATCTTCTCGCGGCCATCGCGCTTGAATCTAGGCAGGATACCGGGGCCGAGAGTGTACTCAGCATCCATATCCTTCTCGGTGAACTGGTAGTGCTCGAGGCTCAATTCCTTGGGCTTCATGTTGGTGAAGCCCTTCGACTCGTTACGGATGCCGAGGGGATCGATGTTGGCCTTGTGGTGACCACGGGCCTGGTATGCGCGCACAAGGAGCTGGACCTTCAAGTGGTTGGTGACATCAGAGCCCTGGCCCTGGCCAATCGCGCCGACCACACCGCCCGTGGCGCCGGCAGCACCGGGGACCAGGTTGGGAGGGGGCGTGAAGGCCTGGGAGATGGGCATGTCGCCGCTCTCCATGTTCTTGAAGTAGACCTGCCACGAGACGTGGACGCTCGAGGGGTCCTCCTTCCATTGCATGTACATCTCATCGATATAGTTGGCAGTGCTGCCGGAGAGGAAGTTGTCGCTTGGGTCAGGACTCGAGGCCTGGGCGGAGGAGGCATATCGTCGGGCGGAAGCCGTCGACAGGGCGAGGGGGCGGCGAGCCGAGGCGAGAGCGTAAGTCCTGGAACTTTGAGCAGCGCATCGTGTGGCCCGGCCGCCAGCTCTGAGGAGCTGGCTGCCGGATTGGCGGAGGGTGCTACTCAGCATGGCACCAGGCTATGCTTGCAAGAAGCTGTGACGAGCTATTTAAGGAAGAGGGAATTATTGTTGGAGAGATGCTGTCCACATGAAAGGCAGCAAATCGAGACGAGGGATTAAGATATTGGTAGTATTACTCCGTACCTTCGAACTCCAATCCTCCTGTGGGATTGAAACGAGGAAAGAGAAATGAGTGGCGGAGTAAGTCTCGTGGGAATTGGTGACGTTGAGGTCTTTAGGAGGAGAGAATGCAGGCCTAAAAGAATCACAGAACAAGTCATGGGAAGCAAGTAGCTGCAGAAAAAGTCGCGAGTACCCTGTCACCGGGCCCAGCGAACGCAGAAGCCATCCACCCCCCTGCAAACTCCATGTTGGCCACGGTTACGGTTGGCCTCTTCTTCTAGCCTCGCTCATAGTTACCACTTACCGCACCGCACCTATGAGCAGTGCAAGTCCATCCTTCTACATAACCCTTTTGATGCATTTTTCTATTCATGGACAGACACCTCCAATTGACTGATTGACACGCACTCACATGCGCACACACAGCCATCCTCTTTGACCGTCAAGGGTGTCTGGGTGCCTTGCTTTCTAGTATTGTTGCCTCACTACATTATGTAGAGTTACTATTTCTTTTTCTCCCTACCTACCTCCTACCAACCTACTAGACTCTATTTCCCATTCACCCGACTAATTAACCATCGACCACAACTGTAGGGCTTTTGAGCCTGTCCCGCGTATTGCCGGGCCACAAGCCGCCTCGGTTATGCAATTAGGTAATGATATTGTAACTACCGCCAACAAGGGGAGCGACCAGGGGAAAGTCGGCTTGCTGAAGTGGCCGGCCCAGAAAAGAGCTCCTAGCTCCCCCCAAATATCCAAAAAGATGCCGTGGAAGGTCCCGAGAGTCCCGAGCCAAGCATCGCGAAACAAGAGCCGAAAGGCCTCGTTTGAGCACGGCGGTGCTGGACTCGCATGCACCTCCAAATAGCATTCCATGGGCTAGAAATAGCCACACCCGGTCATTTCTCCGACAGAAGTTGTTTAGAGCGGTAACTAAACTGCCAGTTGTTTGCGGGCTTATGCGCCCTGACAGGTTGGAGCTTTTGCCTTGGCATCTCCAAATCTCTGCACATCGACGTAATGTTTCAGCCGGTGAATGCAGTTAAAGTGATCGGTAAAGTCCTAGGTAAGCCAATTGTTCTTTAAGAATTGCATACTACTAGAAATCAAAGCCTCAAGATGTCCCCTTTTTGCAATTGATGATACACCAATTTTGTCTCGACGGAAAGATGCAGAATAGCTCTCTCATCATGCCAAGGATTTACCGAGAGAGATAGACTTTTCGTCAAGCTGGAGAACCTAGACAGTTTGGACGGCTTGGGACGGGGCAAGTAGAGCTCAGCTCCGACTCTGCTGAGGCAAAGACTGGAGAAGGTGGCAATGGCATCTGTCAGAACTCCACTGACTTTATTTTTGGGTTAGGTTGTGACTGCATAAGCTGCATCGATCTACTGAATAAACCCCAAGCCACATGCACTGAAGGACAGTATGCAAGTAATCGATACGTCAAGCGTAATGGAATTGTTGTTTGCGGCTAGGGTCGTTGGAATAAACTGGTCGGCCAAACACTTCCAATGGAGTTTTATCCACGAATATCTGGGATAGTGGAATAATACCGGCAATAACGTACATGAAAGTATAGAGCCGTATAATCATTTCCCTAATGATTATTCAGTTGTTCAAGCCTCCATTTATACCAGTCTTTTGGTACCTACATGGAATAGCTGGTTGCGGCCGACTTGGAGTGTGGCTGGCTGCCTAGCCTAAGCGTTGATGCGGGTGTGGCTCAAGCTTTTCCTCCAAAAGTAAAGTCATCATCCATGCCAGAACAAAGCATGGACAGCTTTGACGATGAACCTAAAACAACATCATCCCTTTCCTTGCGACCGTAAAGAAAGCTCGCATTTTGGAGTCAAGCTCGCATCAGGCTGACCTGATCTGTTTCCTGCTATAGACCGGTTTGTGATAGACAGTCGTTTCGCTTCATCGTAGAACTCGACGCATCGGGAAATCCCTTACGCATGCCGGAGCTGAGGCCTGAATGAAGCCTGGTTGCTTCTCCGGAAGGCGCGCTCGTGTGATGGGGTTGGAAGGAACGTTGCCGCAACACAACCCCACCAGGGCATTCATTTCGTCGTCACTCTTCATCATTTGACATCCATCTGAATCTTCTGCTTTACCGTGACCAGTCGCGTCCCAACCGACGACATGGCCGTCCCACGAGGCACTGCAGCCTACAAAAAGAAAGACGGCATTCTCACAGTTACCGACGATCAGAAATCGATAATATGGACTCCGCAGGCCAACCCGGGTTCTCCTGGCATCACATTGGCCATTTCCAATGTCACCAGTATGGGCAGGACGACCTTTGAAGGACAGGATGATTGCTAACTCCGATCCACAGATCTGCAGCAAACGCCTGACACTGCAGCCAAGGTCATGCTGAAGATCTTCGAGAAGGCAAAAGACGGAGCAGAGCCAGTCTCGTATCTTTTCCACTTCAACTCAGCAACCGACCCGAGGGGCGAGGCAAATGTACTCAAGGACTTGCTATCACGGCTCCTGGCCGAGTACAAGGCCAATGACCCAAGTGTGCCGCGGCCTGCTGGCGCAGCCAGTAGTGGCTCAGGGTCCATGGCATTTGCAAGTGCAGTCAATTCCAAACCTGCTTCTGCTCGCTTCTTCGACGATGCGCAACTTAAGATGGACATTGAGCTCCAACAATCCCTGATGAAAACAGACAGGAGTCTTCATCAGGTGTACATGGAAGCCCGATCTACGAAGCCCGATTCCATGTCAGATGCGATTTTCAATATGCAATTCTGGTCGACACGCATAAATCTGCTACGAGCCCATGCTATTGAGCGAAGCCAGAAGAAGGGTCCCTACAATGTCCTTGCGACGGTGAAGCCTATCATCGAGCAGAGCACTGAACCGGACAAGCCCAACACGATGAAACTCAACATCACGGTAGAGCAGGTCCGGATGATTTTCGATCAACACCCCTTGGTCAAGAAGATCTACAACGAAAACGTGCCCCCTCTCAGCGAAGGCGAATTCTGGGAGCGGTTCTTCCTGAGCAAATTATCCAAGCTGCTCAGGGGTGAACGTGCCACTGGTCAGGAAGCTACGGATAGGGTGTTTGACAAGTACGACGAATATGAAGACATCACAGCGTTCTCGAGCAAACTCTTGAGTGAGCACGTTCCCCGTTTCATTGATATCGAGGGCAATGAGGAGAACCAGGGCGGAGCCAAGGGCGGCAACCGGAAGGATCATGAGATGCGGCCCAGAGGGCGAGCCGATGTACCCATCATCCCTACCCTCAACAGCATTAGTGGGAAGATGATGGCAAACGTCATCGCAGCAGCCGATAGCGGCCCCTCAGACACTGCTGGCTCGGAGGATGCGCACAATCAACTAGCCCTGCGCGATCTGCGCGCTGAAGCCAAGGACTCCAAGATCACCCTGAACATCAAAGAGCAAAGTCAGTTCTTTTCCAACCAGGCTACTACTATATCCGCGGCCGATGAGATATTTGCCAAGCAAAGTCCACCAAAGGTGTTGAAGCAAGTCCAGGGTGACCTGAGCTTGCTGCGTGATGACGGTGCGGGAGGTGTCGATTTCCAAGCATCGCTTGGCATCAACGATGAAAGTGACAGCGATGACGATAATAAAAAGAAGCCACATGTCGGATCCCGGTCGGCACGTAAGGCTGCCCAGAAACAGATTTTTGACAGCATCGCCCAGCGCAGGGCGCAGACGTTTGGCCATGCTTCGGATGAGAACACACCCATGGGCCTACCCGCCGAGGTCGAAACCAAAGCCAGACTGACCCATGCTACTACCATGGAATTCCTGAAGCAGTTCTGGTCGGCCTTGCTCTCTGGCGACCCCGATAGGGCGGCGGAGCTGGGCTACCTGGTGGAGTCGCTCAAGCGATCCAAAGAGCGGATCGACGCTGTGGCTGGCGAGGCACAGAAGGTGCGAGACCAGGAGATCGAGAGGAAGAAGGAGGAGATCCGGCAGATCTACCAGCGAACGGGTAAGAAGCGAAAGCTGAATGCCTCTGCCGTTCGCGGCGGGAAAGAAGCCGTGATGGCGCTAATGGCACCGGTCATCAAGTCACTGGATAAGGCAATTGCGGCATATCAGAAGGCGCTCGATGCTGAAGGGATCCAGGCCAGCACAGAAGGCTAATCATGTATAATAGTAAGCAAAGGGGTTTTATAGAGCATAGATTTATATCAAATGACCAACTTGGTCTTGTCCAGTCAGTCCAGAACCCAGTCCAATGGCAGCCAAGCAATTCTAGTCCCTTCGCCATTGGAGAAAAGGCTGGATTGCTCAATACACGCACCAATTGCAGACTAATTGTACCTTGGAATAAACGTTACTTCGTTGATTATGAATGGAATGAACAGTTATTCTATCGGTACTACAGTTCAACACTTAATGCTTCCACTGATCTACAAATCAAGTATCTGGTGATACAAACGCATCGAAACAATCTTGGCCATGCTCGATGCCCATTGAGCATTAAGTACGCGGCATGCTCAACATCTGCGCCCTCCTCTGGGAGATGCTATCGAAAATCTGCTTCTGGGCACCTTTACGTGCCGCTCGAGATCCGACGTGTGGATTCTTTTTGCTATTGCCAATATCCAAGGAGCGTTGTGGTGTCTGAACATGGTCTGTCTCTCCGAGTTGTTTCTCACATTCAACTCTGTCCGGGAATCTCCTATGGAAGTTGCGATGGAGTGCACGATATTGGGCTAGGTACAAATGCAACCGCGACTTCCTGGATCACTTAATAGGCTGGTCACTGCAATGCTAGGTAGCCTTCTTTTCATGTCAAGGACCTGATGCTGGTTCACATTCGTCCATCATGTTTTCTCATCAACACATATAGCTGGGAGGCCACCACATACAACCATTATAACCTCTTCGTTTGATTACCAAAAGCCTCTTGCTTCAGGGCTATAGTCCCAGCTAATATTTTCATTGCGCACCCTTACCTTCCAAGGCCATCTACCTAACTACCCCCAACCCACCATGGCTACGGCGGAAACTCCAGCACCACTTACCAACATTGCCAACAAGGCAGCAACATCAGTTCCTCCGCTGCAGCTGAAAGCTCGCAACAAGCGGGACTCGGACGAGGATGACGATGATGATGATGCATCGTCTGTAATCAACAGCAGCGGCTCTATGCCGGACGCTGTTCAAGTCTCCTCTCCTTCCTCTTCTTCTACTGTCCGCCCTCCTCTACCCGCCACGCCAGCACGGCTCATGAACATCGACCTAAACTACGAGTCGCCCCTGTCCCGCCTTGAGCTCACGCCCTTCCGGTACGGCCACGGCACCGAGCTCCACCCCATCACCGAGCAGCGCAGTATCGCTACGCTGCGGAACGGCATGGTCTCGACCCCTGAGCTCGAAGCCACCAACAGAAGCAAAAGCAAAAACCACTTCCTCCTCACGAAAAGCATCGATGAGAATGGAAGTAGTGGCCTGAAGGCAACCCCTGGCTCCCGCCGTAGCCTTCGTCGACAGCACACCTTCAGCCTCGACAGCGGCAAGAGCCACCTCCTCAGCGACCTCAGCGGCTCCGAGAACCGAAAACGTCACCCGTACGAGCAAATCCTCCACCGCAAGGAGAACACCAGCGTCTCTTCTTACTCTTCCACGCCTACAGCTGGAGGAGGAAGAAACCGGGGCACCATCGACTCCGCCCGCATCCTCGCCGAGCTCAAGTCGTACCCGCACGTCCCCCCATACCCCCCGCGCGCCCAAGTCGTCACGCCGCCCGAGTACTACGAGTAGGCCTTGTCGCACCCGGACTCCCTCCTCGACTTGCAGTCGCAAGGGAGACACAACCTGCCCAGCCCGTCGGGGACGACCTACCCCCAACCGCGCAGCGCCCACGGCGGAGACTTGTCGCGGCACCCGTTTGTAATGGGAACGTTTGCGTGCTTCCCGCCGCCTACCATTACCGCCACGCCCCCTGACCGCGCTCCTGGTCTTGACAGGTCGCAGGAAGGGCAGCGGCAGCCGATGCCGGCCACCGCTGTAGGGCTCCGACAGCTGTTAGGAATCAGACCCAAAGGGGCGTCTACAGCCCCAGCCGCAAGAAGTCGAAACGCTACTGCTGTGAACAGCAACGGCAACAACCACCCACGAGTACGTTCTGAAGAAGATAACATTAATAACCACAACAATCGTCTCCCACCAGCACCGCCAACATCTCCGGCGACACCAAGGTGCTCGCGATGCGAGCAGTCCACCACGGAGCCCTGGAGCCTCTAGCCGAGTCTCCGAGAGCGACAGCGACGCCGCCGACAACAGCAACGCGCTGGCGTCGCTGATGGAACTGCGGAGGATGAAGAAAGGAGGGAGGACCACCAAGGGCCTGCACGGAAGACGGAGCAGCGGGATTGGTGCTCGCGATGCACCGTGCGAAAGGTGGCGCGTGCCATGCTGTGCTCCTCGGCCCACGATGCTCGCTCGAGTGGATGAGCGAGTACTTAGCGAGCGTATGAAGGGCGTGTGGGCGATGAACACCTAACTGACTAGGTTAATGGTAATGCGTATGGAGCGGGCACTTACTTGGTACATAGGAAAACATACCTATGTATTGCTACTAGGCATCATCCTTCCTCAAAGCACCTAGTCATCAGAGTCTTTAATTCGGGTTATCATTGCTGTTCCTGAATCGAGCTGCGTATCTCTCTCTGCGAGGTTAACCACGAATAGCTGATATACTGAAAATTGTGAGCTGTACAAAATTCTGGTTTGGTTGGGTTAGGGAGTACTGGTATAATCCTACTTGTGGTATACGACTATTATACAGTCATATTAACACATCCATCCATCTTCGTCTCTCTTCATCAGAGACATGGACTGTACGTACTCCGTCCGAGTTCATCAACACACGTCTTTCCGAATGATATAAGCCATCATCCGCGGCCACCCATCCAATCAATCAAAAAGTGAGCGGCCACTACTGCTACCCTGGCCTCCCGAGAATCCAAAACACCCTTGTTCTAGAACAAACACCGAAACGTCCCATGCCCAATATAGTACTTAGTACTTAAACAACAAGAATAATGCATCAAGTTTCTTCTTCTTCATTTCTTTTTTCTTCTCTTGTCCTCTTTTCTTAGACCTCAGGCGTGTCGTGACGAGAGTACATGCGGTGCTCCTTGGGGGTCAAGAAGTCGAGCTTCTTGTCCTCGACCTGCTTGCGGGTGACGGTGAGCATGGGCTCGGGGAGACCCATGGACTGGAGGTAGGCCAGAGCTGTGTAGTTGAGTCATGGTTAGCAATGAAGATCACAGATACTGGGATGAGAATGTAAAAACTTACTGTCTTTCCACTCGTGCTCCTTGCGCTTGGAGTCCCAGCCGAGCTCCTCGGACATGATGTCAATGACGCGGGGCATAGCCTCTAGGGCAGCCTGGGCGTTCAGGAAAGCCAGACGCGTGCGGCGGGCCAGGACGTCGGCGGCGGTCTGGGCGTACTCATGCTTGACAGCGTAGCGGATCTCGCCATCCACGAAGGGGTAAAGGGGCGCGATGCGCTCGCCGCGGGCGGGGAAGCGGTTGTTGGTGGGCTTGCAGAGGGATGCCACGGTCCAGGCGCGGTCGCCGTAGCTCTCGGTCAGGTGCTTGGCGACCTCGGTCTCGACGCCGAAATGCTGGATCAGGTTGATGAAGAGCGTCTTGCTGAAGCCGTGCGCGCCGATCAGGCGCACGTGGTGCGTCTGGCAGCTGCCGTTGAGGATGGCACCGTCGTTGATGTGCTCGGTGCCGCTGACGCGGGGCGCCGTGGGGTACGCCTTGGTCGGCAGGTTGAACTCCTTGACGGCTTCGTCGACGCACTCCTCGGCCATTTGGCGGTAGGTGGTCCACTTGCCTCCAGCACAGGTCACGAGGCCGGACTCGGAGATATCAATCAGGTGGTTTCGCACCAGTGACTCAGTGTTGGCAGCCTTAGGGTTCTTCACCAGGGGGCGGATACCGGACCAGGCAGCGAGGACATCGCCACGGCGGACAGTGATATCAGGGGAAAGGTAGTGGCTGACCTCGTTGAGGATCCATTGGATGGACTTCTCGTCGGGCAGAGGGTTCTGGGAGATGGTGGTAGGCTCATCCGTAGTGCCGGCAATGGTGTTGCCCTGCCACGGCAGGAAGAAGATGACACGTCCGTCCGAGGTTTGAGGGTCGATCAAGCCCATGTTTGCCGGGCTGTAATAACCAGGGAGAATAACGTGCACACCAGAGGCAGGCGCAACAATCTCCTTGCACTCCTGGTCGTCCATCTTTCGTATCGAGTCGGTGAAAGGACCAGTGCAGTTGATGATGCATTTCGCCTTGACAGTGATATCCTCACCGGCACGCTTGCCGTCACGTTCCGGAATGCAGTCCTTGATGGTAGCTCCACACAGTTTTCCGTTGGCATCCTTCAGGAGGCTGGATACAGCGGCATGGTTGAGCACGGTGGCGCCATAGACAGCGGCGGTCATGGCTATCGAAACGTTCATACGGGAGTCGTTGTGAGCACCGTCGTAATAGACCAGTGCGCCGACGAGGTCGGTCTTCTTGAGCATGGGGAAAGCATCAATGGCCTTGCTCCGCGTCAGGAAGTAGGAGCTCTCGATACCTTCGCTGCCAGCGAGGAAATCGTAGAACTTGGTGCCCGCCCAGTAGTAGGGAGCCTTCCACCACTGGTCCAGAGGCAGCATGATGGGAAGCCAGGAGCTCAGGTGGGGTGCGGTTTGCAGGAAGTATTTGCGCTCTTTAAGCGCCTCGCGCACGAGTTGGTACTGGTTCCAGTCCAGATTCCACACGGCCTTCTCCAAGTATCGTACACCACCATGGACCAGCTTGGTGCTCTTGCTACTTGTGCCACTGCTGAAATCGTCGCGTTCCACCATGGCGACCTTCAGGCCTCTCGTCACGGCGTCCAAGGCCACACCGGCACCGGTTGCGCCACCGCCAATTACCAGCATGTCGTATTCCTCATTCGGGTTAAAGCTCTTCTTCAGATCCGCGATCTGCTCTTCTCTCGACTTGACCTTGGGAAAGCGGGGCATCCTGAAGGTGCCGTCGGCGTCCAGGAAGGGCGGCGGTACTGCGGCGCTGTCATAGCCGGGGATGTTTCGGGGTCGGTAGGCATAGTAGAGGAGCGAACCACCAGCTACAGTGGCGGCGGTGGTAGGCAGCGCTATGCGCCGGAGGGTACCGGCTGCTCGCTGGAATCTAGACATTCTCTGGCGACCGAATTGACCAAATTGAGTCAATTATCCGGGAGTGAGGTCGGACTGGAGGAATTGAGGGAGCTGCTTGGGTCGCAGAAGGATGGTTCGGTTATTGGAGCTAGATAAGCTGCATGTGCTGACAACCGAAAAATGCGGCAACCACCAACCAGATAAGAATACAGAGGCGAAGTAACGTGAAGGAGAAAAAAGCTTGCTCTGCACTGCACAACCAACGCCAGGGAAAAGGGTATATTAAGCTCGGATGGAGCACGATGGTCTAGGTTTAGAAGAGAGAGAAAAAAAACCAGGTCGGCAAGGCGCAATTGAGACGGATTGGGACGGGTTTTGTGGCAGACAGGACGATGACGTCGCGGGTTAGTTATCGTGGGCTATGGTTGCGACCGGAGCTTTTGTTGCCAGCAGAACAACAAACTTGCAGAGCGGGTGGAAATCGTGAAACGGGTCAAAACCAATACTGGTGTGCTACTATCGTGTCAATCGTGTCCCAAGAGCAATCTGTTAGGTCAGCCTGCCTCTGCGAGACGACACGGACAAGGAAGAGCGGTTCCGGGCAGGCCTGAACGACGCAATCGACATGGTGATTCTAAACTATGTCAGGCAAGTTATGGGGAATTCTCCAGAAGTTATGGAGAAGTAAGTCCCCAGTAAGGCCGGCCCGTGGAGAAGTCGCCCCGTAAAAGACGGCGTTGGTGCCAGGCCCGAAGGCGCCCAGCAAGTGCCAGTCACCACCATTTGCGCGGATGAATGTTCGTTCTTTTTCAGAATGTCCTGTCAGCTGTTGGACGACTCGACTCGGCAGCAAATGAGATCCGATAATCGGGCTGGAGACTGGGTCTGCTTGGTGGAGGTGAGAGGCTTGGAGGTCTGGAGGTTAATTCTCGTTAACTGTGTTAAACCGCCCACATGTCATCATTCGAGCGCTCTGAGTGGACTGCGGGTGGGTTTCCCAATCTTCCTTTCTCCTTACTCGAAGATCCGGGGCACGGAGCACTGTCGTAAGTGACTCGCGTCGCCGGCCGTTTCTGCCGTCGCTGTGGCGTTTCTCTTTCCCCTCGCTGCCCTCCATTGTCACTTTTTGGGGGGCGTTGGGCTTGGTGTTTGGGGGGTTGTTGGTTTGAGTTCGGGTGGACATTCTTCTCCAGAATGCAACTCCGTCTCCATCCAAGTATGGAGGGTTGTTTCCCCAGCGGAGTCTCCGCTTCGATTTGCAATTTTGCTGTGATCACGATGCAGAAGAAATATAGTAACCCCATCAAGCTATTGGATGAGTATTGCTTGGCTCTTTATTCGATACCAGCACCCAGCAGCCCAGGCCCATCTCCCACCGGAGATCTGCACCGGAGAGTTATTGGAAATGGCAAATGTGCATACTGCATTCAACCGAGAAAATAAATGCGCACCGTCAATACTTTGGTGCCAAGAGCCTCAGGGCAGTGCTCAGGGGGTTCTAGGAAATTGGCGCCAAACCTTAAGGAAGCTTGCTTCAAAAGGGTTCAGGTTCGCAGCTTCCACCATCCGCGGACCCTTGCAACCAACCATGCACCCCTTGCAGTAGACCACAACTCCCAATCATTGATCTCTGGATCCATAGCCATCGCTTGATTATATCGCTTCAGTAGCATTCATTATACTCCGTATACATATACATACAATACGACTGCGGCGTGTGACTGCCACAGCCCCTCCACGTTGGGTATCTATCGTTTCTTAGTTTAAACAATTCATCTCTTTCCCTGGCGGGCCATCTCTATACCTTCCATACATTACGCGTTCTAGACCCCGTGTCGGTGCCCAACACACACAGCAAAAAGGTCGTCAACGAATGACACTGCCTCGCTGTTCTTCTGGCACTCGATTGTAGCCGACCCAAGTGTCAACCCGGCATGAATCTCTTGGTCTTGCCGCGGCACCGGCTGCATCTCCATGACTGATGGGTCAGGTGGAAGTTGCTTGTTAGTCGAATCTCTCAGAGAACGACCATTGCCATTTGATTGAACACTCTGGGCTTCCGCCCTTTCTACCTCGCGGATCACGGTAATCTCCTGCGATACCAGAATGCCGCCAAGTGTGGACGGCTCCTGGCTGTCCGTCTTCGGCGCATAGGACCTATCAGACAGGTCGTCGTCCGGTCGTCGCTCTGACTCTGTCTTCGACCACAATTTCAGCGTGCTAATTGAATGTATGGAACCAGCGCTCGATTTCGATCGGGTCTTAGTTGGCATCGAATTCCCATTGGCGTCGACAGCATGGTCAGAAAGTGGCCGTCTTCGGGATCCGAAGAACTTGCGTTTTGTCGATGATGACATTGGCCGATTGCGCTTAGAGGATGGTGAAGATATCTGCGGGCCCCTGGCGTTGACGATCGGCGCAAGCTCACGGTGTATTGACCGTGCAAAGTCGATGTGCTGTGGCGAGTCCTTGTAAACCAGCTGCTGGACCTTGAAGAAGCTGAGTGGCATGAGATCGCAATGCGGACTCAAAACATTAATGTGGATGGGAATAACGACTTTTAAGCTGACCAGGGTGCAGTAGTTGGCCGCCGAAGACCCAAACGGTGCCTTGCATGGGACATGCACCACTTTCGACGTCAGGGTCGCTTCGTCGAAGATGATGGGGTTTTTCACCAAGGCTCGCAGAGCCTCAACTGATTTGGAAAATTTGGAGGCAAAGACCGACAGTTCTGGCGATACTCTTTTGCTCTCATTCAACTTGGCGTGGAGCGTACCGATACTTAGTCCATCCAGCTGACGGATAAGGCTCAGCTGCCGCAACTCCAGTGGGTCTTCGGATATCTGAACAGTCGGAAGCAGATTCCGGGCACCTCTCCGGGCGAGGATGTCAAAGCCACCACCCACCCGAGCCTTGACACTGAAGAAGCCAAGGTGGACTCCGGGCTCCATCATTGCCTTTTCTTCGGCGAATGCGGCCATATCCACCAGCTTCGAATCTATGTTCTGCGCTTTGATCTGCATGCTGGAGCCGATGATGTGTGATACTTGGCTCACGTCCGCGAATCGATATCCGGCGGCTTCGAGCTTCTCCACGTCGCGGGATCTCTCAAGTCGCCGAACAAGGAACATGAGCGAACCGCGGGAGCACTCATGCCTGGATCTCCACCCCTCTCCTTTCTCCACATCGTCTTCCGAGCTTTTCTCGTTTGCACTTTTGGGCCGGTCTTTGGCGACGGGCGACTCTGGTCGAGGTGCGAGGGCACCCGTCGGCAGAATCTCATCCCAGAGGATCCCGACGTTGGCAAGCTGCTCTCTGGTCTTGTCCGCCAGTCCCTGCGCCGCGAGACAGAACAGTTCGCGGAAGACGACGTCGTAGTCGTCGATCAAGCGTCCATTCTCGTCAATCAGCCGAGCTCTGCTGTCCCTTTTGTTTCGAGGCAGCTCGGCAAGATGGCCGGCCATGTTTCCGATCATGCTACTAACCCCAGCCCAGTTCCTCGATACCCGGAACATCCAATGGAATAGGGGGTTTGCCACGTTGAACATGTCGTCATGTGTCCTTTCGATGTAGGTATCAGTGACCTTCTCGCTTGGCAGCAGACCATCTGGCGTCACAAGTATACGCCCCGCCCGATCAAATATGGCAGCGGCAAGTACGATCTGCTGCGCCTTTGTTGCCGTCTTCCTCATGACATGGGCAGTCCAGATGGCCGTGGCGGCCAGTGTCAGCGATGCGCCCACGGACAGGCATATCACAACGATGACGGTCGTGTTGCGGGACAGGGGGCTCGTGCCCGCGCTCAGGCGGATCAGGCGGTATTGGGTGCCCGTCGATGCGCACCAATGCATGCCGGACACGGCGCCGGCTAGGACCACGGCACATATGCCTCTCTTCCACCAAGACCCTGTCCAGGAGGCCCGGAAAAGGAAGAAGAGTGACAAAGCAGCTGTGCTAGCGGCCATAGCAATCAGCACGCTGCCTACGACATTGGGCGTGCTATACACGCAAGTGTAATTCGCGATCGAGGCGTTTCCGAGGTAATGCACTGCAGCAGACACGTCGAGTTAGCGAACATCCTTGTCAGTAAACGATGGTGGCACATCACGATGTCTCGGGGCTATGCATCCCATATGGCCGACGGAAAAAAAAGGGGGGGGGGGGGGTGGGATCTGGGAGTCCACTTACTTCCGCATATCGCACCTCCAGCTAGACTTCCACCGCCGCTAATTCGGTACCACGAAACTGTGTTTATGCCAGCCGCCACGAAGGCAAGAAGAAGGACCATGATGGGAATAAAGAAGGATAAGGCAGTAAACCCGGCCGAATATGAGATTTGGAGTTCGAGTTGACCGTCCCCAAGTTCGATGGCTCGGTTGCCGATATAATGCTAACACACCCAGTTTAGTCTCATTTCCGGTATACTCCAGTTAGTTGGTAACCACACTCACCATACACCATATAGCAATACCCCCCATGGTGATCGAGCTGCTGACAAGCAGGAAGTGGTTGAAGTAGCCATTGCGCGACGTTCGACGGTTCATCAACTCCAAGGTCGCCGCCGCTCCGATCAGGGAGATGATGTAGCTCAGGGTCACGAACCCGGCGTTGAAGGACCGGGGGACGATTTGGCCTTGGTATTGCCGGAGCAGGTCGTCTGGGGTCGTTGTCGTCGTCGACATGGTGTAATAGTAGTGGTGGTTATGTCTCACCGAAGGATTCTTTCGAGTTTCTTCCGAGGCTTCTTCTGTGAATGGGTAGAAGGAAACCCCAGACAATATGCAGAAGCCAAGAACTCTGATCGGCTGTCGAAGTGGTGATGTTGATCGTCGTGAGGGTTTCAGTCCCTGAGGTAGGGGTGCATCCTTCTCAAATGGAAACACAGGCGATGGGCACTCGCACCTTTATGACTATTCAGGGGATCGATCTTGGAGGTTCGATTTATGGCGTTCGCCTCCCGCGCGCACGTACACATGGGCCAGCCTGAGACTGAAACAAGTATACAGATTAGTTGGTTTTTCCCTCTCTTTGGCTGGCTGTCACGATATGCCCTAGACTCAGGGGTGGAGAGCGAGCAACTGCTACTGGGTCCCAAACACGTGAAAAGACATCGATCCCATGGAGAAACGGAAATCACGTTCAAGTTGAAAGAGAGTGCTCGGGCAGCTGGATGGAGATCCCTAGGGTCATGGGACACTACGATATGTAGGTACGTTTTGGCCAGTGGGGGGAGACGATGATCTAGGCGCGGGAAATCGTCCAGGATCTCTGGGGAACGAATTGTACGGCAGGCATCATCACAGCCATCACTTTGCTTTTGGGGGGGACGTGGCGTAAGAGCTGGCTCGCTGGATCACATCCTCTATGGAATTTTGACAGGGCCAGCCAACCAAGGGGCCCGTGGCTTGATCTTGGGTGCTTCATGCACTCCAATGCGGCCCGGAGATTTCTTTTCTTGCACGGCATGCTCGTTCTGATTTGGCCCTGGCCCTCTCGCTCCAATTGCGGTATATAGTCATGAGCAGCACTCGTGTAAGGACCACGCTTCTGGGTTATTGACACTGCTGTCTATACAACAGCGGGAGACGGCGTATCAGGTGTCCCTGATCGTTCCGCTAGTACTGGGAATCCGGCTGCCCGTCAAAGGGTCTCAGATATTCAGGGTTGTAGTACTAAGCAACCAAGCATTCGTCCTAGTCGAAGCGCCGCCAGGTTTTCTTCCTGCCCGCGCAACAAACAACACTAACTATCCTGTTACTGTACACCCAAGCCGGCGTGCGGCGTTCACTCACACGACTAGCGGCCGATTAGTGCACGATCTAGTGCTCCTTGATCTGGACAAAGCAATGATGGACGTTTTTTTTTGACAATCCCATCCCAGTGCTCGGACGAAGTAGAATTCGCACGTCCGTTGGTTGACACGTGATATGTCACCATCAAATGAGAACCGAGCAGGCCGAGCAGGGGTTGGATGTCTTAAAATCAAATGCTCGGCGGCTCGACTTACACATTAGCTGAGAAAAGTATTGACCCCCGAGCGAACCTGTCCGATGTGTCATCCCATTCGGATGGATGGACACAGGGAATGGCAAGCTGGGAACCAATGGGGTTACGCGAGGGGGAAAGATCGACACCAGGGATTCAATTAGACAAAGATACAGCAGTCTCAGAGGCAAGATTTCCGCAGTTCTTATTTCAACTTCCCAAGTTTCAATACTACTACACTCCATTCCTAACCACTTATCGCTACCTACGCAATCCCACGATGCTCCATGTTCCGCCTTCGTCTCTTAACCAGCTCTCCTCATTTCCCCCAGTGGCAGACGCTAGCCAAGGATGGCAGGGCGGCATGAAGCCAGTACGAGCAAACGGCAACTAATTACGTACGTGGCATACAAGGGCTTTTCTTCTCCGTCCTATTCGGCACTTCCAGTAAATAAGTATAATCCTCATTAAGTGTGGAGATTAGGTGGTGGTGGTGGTGGTATAAACGAGCAACTTTTGCTTCTTCTTTTTCCCTCCTCCAAGCACTGGGCACGTTAGTTGGAAGCGGCAAGGCGGAGTGGCATGCGGGAGAGGGAACTTCAGCTTTGACAGATGATCCACCGACTAGTCGGCCAGCTAAAACCGATAGCGTGGCTATAGCCGTCTGGCAGGGTATTCTTGTGACCAATCGTAGGCTGTCGGTTAGGTTGTTGCTTTTCATTTCTCTGTTTTCTTTTATCAACCGCATCTCTGCGATCTCGCACTGAACCGAGGAGGAATCAACTCCTCATTGATTCTAGAGCGTCGGAAGGCCAACTGCGAGGCCACTCACTACTGACTTATTGAAGCCCCAGGTTCGTTATCTGATCATGTACTTGTAATGTGGTCACAGCCTTACGCTTTGCTTATTCGCCCTTCTGTGAGACACACTAAGTGCCCAGAGTCAATGGTGCACCTCTGAACAGCTATAATTAGAGGAAGACATCTAGTCATGAATTCACCTATATACAGAACGCAGTAAGCGTCCAGACGTCGTATTACCTGATGAAAAGCTCGACTTCTAGACAAAGGAAATGAAGAACAAAAAGCGACTCGCTGATAGATTCATGTGATAGCCACAGCTTTGACGAAATAACTGTCTATGTAGCAGCTTAGGTAGACTAGCATCGCCGTTGTTCCCCATGTCTACTACCCTGGACCCAGTTCGCTTGCCGTCGTTCGGCAGCTACGGCAGTTTCGCTATCTCGCCAGTTTTGCTCCATGTCGGTAGTGTCTGTATGTGGATCCATATCGTTTCCTTCCGGTCGGCGAACTACTACAGATACGGGCAGTACTCCGGACGAGAGCCGGCGTAGGGTTTGGAGTGATGCCCCTCCCAGGGGGTGTGAGCGGCCTTGGGTTATACATTAGTGCGGGAATTCAGCATGTCGACTTCTCATTACACCCATGACGAGATACATCAATACAGGTCATCTGGCAGAAGTATAGGGCCTCGGCATCGTCAAGGGGGCTAGTATGGAACAACCTCCGCTGATTGACAGGTCCCCTAGGGCTCAAGTCCCCCAGTTTCTGCCAGTGGTGACGCTTCCTGCATAAGTAAGTAAATACATATGCAGATCTGTCAACTCTAAATTCGCAAAAAGCGCTTTGACGTTTCTCCGGTGGATTGGATCCGAATTGGCAAGCCGATGTACCTTGGTGGATGAGCTCGCTTGTTTCTCTGATACATAGATCTCTCTCTCCCTCCCCACCCCTATCCTTACGCTCGGTCACGTATAATGAAGCCGAGCGTTGCTCTCTAGTATTAGCCTGGCCCTGGCCCTGGACCCCTGGCTCACATCACCCGCCGAGACCGGGTATTGCTTCGCAAACCCCAAGAAGAAGACTGAGTGTGTTCGCAATACTAATGCTCCTAAATTTGGTAGTCCCGTATTGCCAGGTCCAAGTTTTCGTAATGAGAGCACTATGTTTTTCATGTAACTGTCGCCTCGTTTTCAGCGACCCCCTGTACGTTTAGGTAATGAGTAAGTAAATCGAACGCGGCATGGTCAGCTTGGCGTCTTAAGTGAGGGTGATCGTTCTCTAATACTCTCAACCTGCTCACCTGAGAGTCGCCAGAAGGGAGGTCCATGCATATGCTATAACCCCTCGACGGGTGTTCCTGGGTCCGAGATGCTGATCGCTTGTCAACGATCCCTCATCGGATCTTCATCTCCATGTGCCCTGTCCATGTCAGTAAGGCTTGTTCATATGCCTTGACGACGTAATGGGACCCAAGACGGGACCCATGTGACTGTACTTCAGTATTCGAAATTGGGCTTCCTCCCGGACTTGGGAATGATCTGATAGGCCAGTAGTATCACCAACGTCCAACTAAACGGGGGATCAGAGCGAGCGGGCCCATAGTTGTTCGTCCATACGCCTGGGGTCGTCTCTTGCTTCTGCTGCTCTGTGTTAATCTTCTTCGGAATGAAACGTCCGGGAGAATAGGATCCAGTTTTCTCAAAGCAAGTGGGCATACGACAAGGCGCCCATATGTACACCAAGCTGTTGACTGGCTGGCTGGAGAGGGCTGCGCTCGGGCAACGTAGCAAAGAGAGATCGACATGCGTAGCACATGGTTGACATGTTTCACGCGAGAGACGGTCCGTGGAACTGGACCACGTGGGATCTAGTATGTTTTGACGTTCTTGGGAAATATGCCAACGGGGAACACCAGATTAGATGATATGTGACCAACGTGTATGTGTGTGGAGGTTTAGAGTAAGTAGGTGGGAAGAAATGACCTGGCACAATACCAAATGTGTATGTAATGGTCGAAGAGAAATTTGAAATGGAGGAAGGGAAATGCCCCCAAAAAAGAAATCGAAATAGGAGACCGCCTCACACAGGCGGGGTTTTGAAAAAGTGACCGCAGAAGGAGTTGAACCTTCTTGCCTCTAAGTGTAGGAATAATGATACTACCGCTAGGCTACCCCGGCCCGGTCAAGAGAATCAGGTTCAATTTAGGTATATATTGCTGAGCCTTCTTCTAGGTGGCCATTGTGTCTGCCTTATGTTGCTTTGCTGTTTGGCTTAGTGAGGGACGACATAAAGTTTGTGGTGGTCGTGGTTCGTTGGCCATGGCGGGTGGGTTTTGCATATATAGGTTCGCTTGTCCGGGCGCGCTCTGGATCATAATGATAAGTAGATCAGAAGGTGGCTATAGCTATGTCGTTTCTGTGTAGCAATCAGGAAATATGGTCGTTACTAATGGAGCCTATAGAAGCGAGTTGGTCGTCATCACGACACAGGTGGCCATCATCTCTGCGTGTCGGTTGTCGTGGCGAGAAGCCCTCTGCGGCATGGAAAGGCAGACTCCATCCATTTCGATGAGCGTTCAGTAGAATGGACCTAGGGCAATCAGATCAATCATGCGCAATGTCACTCGGCCTGGCTGTGATGTTTGCCTGTCTCAAGCGCAAGGTAGGTGTCTGGCGCAAAGAAAGTCATGACTGAGTTCCAATGGTTGGAAGAGGGAGAACCAGAGCCAACCAAAGCACCTGGAGTCTTCCATTCTACATCATTTATAGTGCAGCGTAACTAAGGTACTTGTCTTCTCCATTAATTGATAGATGCGAACTCTTCAAGATGCACAACTCCATCGACGTGTTTACCTTCGGTTGTCAAAGACAGGCACTCATGGAAGGAAATCAATTCTACATGTAACAAACCCGACATGATGTTGACAGTCACAGTCAGGGGTACTCTGGTCTGTGGAGCAAATCAGGTAGGCAGAGCCTGTGTTTGATTCAAGTTCTACGAACGACAGTGTAGCATCCATCACCATATACAGTGCCAAGACCCACTCGCCTCCTTTTGTTCCTTCCTCCAGTCACACAATATGGCCTCAATACCTGCTCCGTCTCACCCACCGACCCAGACTTGCTTCAAACCTACTTAACCTGCAGTGAGTCTTCCTTGATGGGCGGGGGAAAAGGTCGCTGTGGTCCGAAAGTCGAACATATAAAAGCGCGAACCTGTTTAAGGGTTTTTCATGGGGGTCAGCTAGAACTGCACCCCAAGGAAGACCGATTTGTACACAAAAAAGTGATCATAACAAAAAAACATCATATATAAGAAACATAACATCGGCATTCGCCCTACCTTTTGGTTTCCTTGCCATCTCTCTGGTTGGGTGATCCCAGCAGACGGAGCGACAGAAGAGGAATATGGAAGTCGGATACTATGACCCGTGATGAGTGCTCCGATGGTCCATCGAAAAGACGGTAATCAATTACTGGCTTGGACGCTGAGATGCATGCTGAGGTCGAATACGAACAACTGCACTGCCGCGTCGCAGCAGAGAAATCTAAAAGTCGTAACATTGTTGACCCATGATGGACGCATCCGTGGCTCCATCGAAACACGGGCTATTTATCCGTCGATAGTTTGGAGTCTGCGATGCATGCTGAGGTCGAATACATCTATATTGTCGCCTGGCGGCAAAGGCACCATGATGGAGTGGAACAAGGGATCATTATACATGGCCGATGATGAGCACGTCAATGATCCATTGCGGTGATGGCGATGCCGTCTCGTGATCTGGGGCGTATGCTGAGGCCGATAGTGTTAGTGTTCCTGTTGTCACGTCAGGCGGTCCATCTCGAGTGAGCATGGTGTCGCGATAAGGTGTGGGCAAGTGCCCGTTGGTAGATTTTGCGGCGAGATAGCAGAGAGGCAAGTGTCTGCTCACGGATGGTATATCATGAGGGTTGACGGGTAGGGCTACGAGCCTGGAGGCATAGGTAATATGACAGACAGAGGGAACGTGACGGACAGAGGCTGAACCCGGTAGTGACAGAGGCAAAATTATTTCGGATGGTTAGCAGTTGACGGACTACATGTTTTCTGGTTATGGACAAATAGATGGTACGTATAATCTTGTTGCCAGAGATCAAACCAAACCTGGCTTCATGATTGCTTTACTACTTATTACCTACTCAGGACAGGAAAATGCTTAGAATGGTTTCTCAAAGTAGACATGTTGGGCCATACGTTAACTAGCTTGCAAGAAGGATCGCTCGTTGAAGTAAGTACTTATCACCGCGAAATCGTCACAGGACGTAAGTATATAAGTGGCTGCCGGGCAAGGGTATTTGAAATGTCCTCCACCCATCGCCTTCTTCTTGGGGAGTAGGATCTCATGGCACTGCGCCGTGGAGCTGGGATGATTAGAGCACGTATTACGCCGGCGTGTAACAAGTGCTTGCGCCTGCTTTCCAAGAGTATGAAATGTTTCTTTTGCATTATGCATCCGAAGTCCATGGGCATAATGAACATGCGTAGGTAGGTAAGAGTGGACTTGTCTTGTATTTATCCCTTTTCACATGTCACCTGGTAGCTGTATTCTGGATTGATCTTTTACCATGGGCTGATGGAGTGATCATGACAAGAAGAGCAAAAGGCTCACAGCAGCAGCTGGCAAAAACATGGCGTTAAGCAAAAAGAGAAAACATACAACACCGGGGATTCCCAGATCGTCACCGACTCTAGTACTAATCCGGCGCTTCTCAGCTTATATATGGGAGAGCGGACGGGATCCCTAGTTGTCTGAGAGCTGTGGTCGTATGTGATAGACATCGCTCTCAATGGCATACAAGTAAGAAAGATCAACGTCACGGATAGCATGGAAAAAGGCAACTCAAAATCAACAGAAAGAATGTGTGTGGTATATTTCTAAAAACAAGCAAATGGGTATATGATACTGATAATGATGATGATGATATGCCGACGCTATTGTTGGGTGGGACACACACCCGTCCCCAACCCATGCTCATGATGCCCTGAACTCCGAAGTCATGAATGCAATTCTCATAATGTGAGTCCCGAATCCTGGGTTTCTCCCACAAAACCAATGCCGGTGCATGCCCCGCGGTTCATTCCTGGAACCCGTCTCGACTGAAGGAAGTTGAAGGACTCGTAAACGTGATGTCGTGGGCGCGCAACCCTTCTCTGGAGACGGTACCGTGCTGGTACTCTCCTATTCTCTTCTCCCATTTCCTTCCATGACAAAGCATGCGTGCCAATTAGAATAGACAAGTAGCTCAGCAAGTCGCAGTTTCTGTGACTGCGATGCATCTGGCGTTTCCCGAATTGGCAACTTCATCCCGTCACAGATAATGACCGGCCCTTCTTGGGTCGCTATTCCTCCCCGCTTCAAGGTATCGCCTCTTTGACGTTGGAATAAGATCTCCATTATGGAGACCAAAGAGGTGGAAACAAGGTCTCATGCGTACATAGGGTGTACTATGGGTGCTCCTGGCTTTTGTATTATTGATGGCGGCCGCGACGGGAGGTCCTTGTTGGAGGCATTGGATGGGTCGTCGTTGAACCACGTCTCGTCTTTCCGGACACGGCCGCAGCATAGTCCAGGGACACACTGCGCAAGGACACAGAGGATGATGAGCAGCGTTATCAGGGCCGCTGCGGCAACTGACAGCCCGACGACCAAGTCCGTAGAAAGGTTGCCCATTGTGATGATGATGGGCAGTTGTAGTAGAGTATAGGATGTCAGCAACACAGATTGCGAAGCAGTCACGCGGAATCTAATTCCTCTGTGTACTTGACGAGAGGCTTCGAAAGATCTTTGAGATATGGATAGACAGATAAGTGGCTAGTAATTGCTTAGGAGAGACGATGCATGTCATACTTTGGGCCACTGGAAAAAGTGGCCGACGAGCGCATTATGAACTTCCCCCATCATCGCGAACAAGTGCTATGCTGGAGAATGACTCCAACATGACACAGCCCAAGATGGAGTGTAGTATGGTGTGCTGTGCTGTCACCAACATAGGCTGCAGTCTTGGCAACGGTTCTCTGGACACTGAAAAGGTAATGGCTTGCTGTAATCCTGTCGCCTAATTATAGAAAGGACAAGCACACAGCCTAAGAGATCCCACATCCAACACACTGGTAAGCAGCTAGATTAGGAAATATCGTGGGGGAGCTTGGGGAGTGGGTTACACGGCTTTCTGACAGATCTGCTTTGATTGGACACCCACAGCTGAGCTACAAGCCATCGTCAATTCCTACGTGCCTAAAGGGGGGAACAGCGAGGCTCAGATAGGAAGAGCCAACAGAGCGCAGCAGCTAGTTTCAAGAATTTTTGGCGGTCAGCGACTGATTATCGTAAGTTGCAGTAAGCACCAAACTACACTGCATATTTACGATCGCAAATATTCCGCGGGAGGGTGGTCTGCTGTACGAAAGGCATCGTGCCTCAACCAAACAATGACATAATTGGAGGAAAGTCGGTTCTCTGGAGTCGAGACTCGAGACTGGAAAAGATGGACCTCTGTGGCCACAATGGAGGAAACATCGCGTTGCATTCCTCTCATCAACAATACATATCGAATTTGACTAATCGCCCCTCGTTCACATATGAAAATCCCGTGCTAATTCTGCTCTATGTTCTAAATCATAGATCGTCGTCCAGGTACCCGGGGTCGTGGTCATTTCTAAAAAGTTGAAGGGTGGTTCACGATCATGATGACATCTTCCCGACACTGGGGCTTGTCAAGCTGTCAGTTGAGAGTTCGGCCCAAAATTGCCGGACCGTGAAGGTTGGTGCCTGCGTCGCAAGGCCACTATTATTGGTAATAGAATCCAAAGTAAAAGCCCCTGGAAGGAAGGTCGAAAAAGCTTCTTTACTTCCGAACATCAAAACTGGACCAGGTCTAGATAATCTGGACGGTCTACGATGTTTTGCGTCTTTGCGCGCTGGCAGCGGCCCTGCCCGCCATCAATTGCTTTTTGCCTGCTGTTTCACGACCAGCGACTGGAGTAGCGTGGCCCTTTAGCTTGATCGGATTGACGTCATGGGAATGCGACCGTCTGCGCCCGGGCAAAAGTTCCCGGGGAATCAACAAGGAGGCCTCATTGTACCAAGATTTTGGGCGAGTTTGTTTCTCTCCAAGAAAATAATAATAATAAATTATCATATGAGACTTATGAAATCAGCTTGTCCGAAATTACGAGAGACAAAACACCAATAGCAAGCAGCAATGAGTTTTGTGCTGCGGAGAGGTTGCGCACAGCTGTCGAGCACCGCGCTGCCAACGCTGCGACGATCCCCCATCTTGACCAGTCGATCCGTCGCCTGGAAGCTGCAACAACACCAACAAAAACCCAGCGCGAGCCCGACGACATGGCTACGTATGCACACGAGCGCGCCTCCTGGCGGTGACGCGATAAAACCCAAGAAAGACCTCCGGGATGAGACGGCCAAGGAGACCAACCAGCGCGATGTAGATGGACACGAGGCAGAGGTGAAATCCGGCATGGAGGCCGCTGTGAAGCAGCAAATTAAGAGTGCGTCCACTTGATCCTACAGAAACCACCCACACAACGCAAATGCTGACACGTCCTATCTGTACAGGGCCGTGGCAGAGAGAAGGCGCCGACAAACCGCCCGTGGACCTAGAGTCGAAGCAGTTGAACAAGAACATGACCAAAGGTAAGCAAACCAACCCCTCGCCAATGCTCCAGGTATAGGCGCCTCAGAACCGACGGTTGCTAACGTTGGTTCCATACAGGAAAGCTCCTGACTACACCCACGCGACTCCTCAAGTTGATTATTCCCCTCCCGGCCGATGCGACCCATGATGAAAAGGGGAACAAGGGTGAATTCCGATCCATAGGCCAGAACGAGGATATCCAGCCCCTCGCCCTGCTGATCCACCCGCAACAGCCGCTCTCCTACCTGGAGCGGCTGATCCAGGCCGAGTTGCCGCCCGTCTTCGACGAGGACGGCAAGGAGAAGATGCCGAGCGTCTACTTCCGCGCCGAGGCCTCGGAGAAGGACGAGTCGGGCAACGTCATCAACAAGGCCAAGAAGTCGCCCAACATCGCGTCGGCGTCGGGCCTGGGCCACGAGGGCGCCGAGACGCCCCAGGAGCACAAGGACTGGGTGCGCTGGTCCAGCAGCACGGAGATCGGCGACTTCATCCGCGACGCCGCGCGGGGCCGCGAGTTCGCCATCGGCATCACGGGCCACGACACGGAGCTGCGCGTCGGGGTCCCTTCCTTTAATGATCGCACCCACTACATGCGCGTCCGGCTCCGCCGCATGTCGCAGCGCATCGGCGAGCTCGCCAAGATCAAGGACGACTGCGACGCGCTGGCGCACCGCGCTGCCCACCGCATCGCCAAGGCCGGGTTCGGCGCCCTCTCGGCGTGGTGGGGCGCCGTCTACTTCCTGACCTTCCATACGGATCTCGGGTGGGATATGATGGAACCCGTGACCTACCTGGCTGGGTTGACTACGATTATGGGCGGTTACCTCTACTTCTTGTTCATCAGCAAGGACCTGTCTTACCGGGCCGCGCTGAACATGACCATCACCAGGCGGCAAAATACTCTGTATGGTAAGTAACGACGTTATGTTCTCCTTCGGCATTTTACTATACTAGTCGTTGGGATATACATTTGGTTTATGTTTAGAACTAACCGCTAACAACTATGCTATAGAGGCAAGAGGATTCGACCCCCAGAAGTGGGAAGCCCTGGTCCAAGACGCCAACGGCCTCCGGAAGGAGATCAAGATCGTGGCTGAGGAGTACGACGTCGACTATGACGAGACCAAGGACCTGGGCACCGAGGAAATCCAAGAGGTGCTGGACCACGAGAAGGACAAGCGGCGCAGCGCCAAGGACGACGACGAGGAGGACGGCGAGGAGACGAGGGAGTCCAAGCCCAAGAAGGACAAGAAGAAGAAGAACACGGACGAATGAGTGGATTTATTTTTCTCCTTCGTCACTGATGATACCCTTCTTTCTTACTGTTTTTGTAATACATAGACCGAGATATGATTTTTCTTTGTTTTTGTTGGTTTGATAGAGGGAGAGAGAGACTCGGGCGCGGCATAGCATACACATACATAGCGTCTATTTTATTCATTTTGATTGATCGTACTTAACCGGAGTCAAAATGCAGATAGATAAATTATGCAATTCTGCAGTGTTTCTTCCATCAATTGCATTGGGTGGGCTGCAAATGGGGTTTTACTTTTTTTATTTTACTTCTCATCCCTCCAATACTTTCACCAACCGAAGATGTGAGACTCACAAGGACTTCTCTCGTTGAGGTTGTCTCAACCCCGATGATACTAGAATAAACGCAGACTGCACGGCCGGCGCACATGCATGTATTAAAATAGCCACCCAGGCCTCAACAATCTGCAAGCAAATTCGGACTCTAGATGCCGCGAAAGCGCCTTATCTACGGCATTTCTCATCAGACCCCTCAATCGCCCAGTTATTCTCAACGACATTATGGGGTCGCCCGCCAGCTTAGTTCATCTCTAGCTGACAATGGCCAAGCAGTCATTGGTCGCTTCTAACAGCCAACAGCATTTCATCCATCAAGGCTAAGCTATGCCACACCTGATAGCAACTAACAACTGCCATCGTCAAATCCCATATCTAGGCACCTACCCTTTGTGTCCCCATATCACGCGACCCACGAGAATGGAATGTCCGTCTACCTGTGTGTTGGTGTGAGCCCTTTTTCGGGACACACAGGGACCATGACCAGTGCGGTGACGTGTGCGAAGGCCGGGTCGGGATCACCGTTTGCCAGAATCATCCCACCATGGACCGTCAGACCTAGAGTTTGGGTTGGCACACACCCTCCATTCTCGTCGCACCGTTCGGCCAACACCGCTTTTGCCCGTGCAAAGCGTGCAAGACGTCGTTCCGTCCCTTTTCTAGAAGCTTTTGGGTAGCCGCCTTAAGGCGTATTAATATATCCTTTTGCCCCATCAGAGTTAGGGGTACGGTCGTAGCAGCATGCATCTTCAGATAGAATAATACCCCGCATTTCTCATCCCACCTTTAAGACCGAATCAGTCGGCCCATCTGAAGCAAGCACCACGAATACTACGGGCGAAAAGCACATGACACCAGCACCATCCATGATCCCTCCCTATCGACGACTCAGGACCTAGTCTGCAATGTCGTCACTTGTGCATCTCCCTGACGGGCAGGTCATTGTAGCCCAGCCCATCTTCAACGGCATCTTCTTCAAGTCTAACGACACAAACCACCGCCATACGCCCTTTCCCGCAGGATGGACTATCGCGTTACACACGGAGGATAGCCCCGACCAAGCGCACGGCAATAGCCGGGCAGGGGCCGGGGCTGCGACGGCCGAGGGGGACAGCAGTCAGGTCCAGGATCAAGACCAGGTCCACAGATTCACGAGACCAACCCTCCAGTCTGATACCATATTCATCTCTAGCATCTCCAACCCCTCATCGGACGAATATGAGCCAGCCAAAAGCCCCTCGCGTCAGGTCGCACTGATGCTGTACATCTCGCTGTACTGGTACTTCCAGCAGCAAGAGCCTTCTCCGTACTTGACCACTGCGGCGTCTCGGCTGACACCAGAAACGGCCAAACCGAAGGGGGAGTGGCAGATTCGTATCAAGCGGGATGGCGTTTTCCGCTCCCGCAACATGATCCCCAAGCTCGAGAGGATGGGCTTGATCTCCACCCTAGACACAGCCGTTGGCGTGGCCACGACAGAGAGTGCGGGCGGCTGGGACCAGATGTTTGTGTCGAGACGCGGGTTCTGGCAGATCCCCAGCGGCCTCTTCCTCTTCACACTGCAGCCCAAGAAGGCCGCGTCGCACCACGGATCCCCGCCCGGCAGCCGCCCAACCTCGCCGGCGAAAAACGACTCGGCCGTCGACAGGTGGTCCGTCACGTCGGTCAGCCAGCTCATGTCGGACATGCCCGGCGGCACCATCCCCATCGCCCTGTCCAACAAGCCGGCGTCCCCTATCGGGCCCTACTTCTCGGCATCCCATCTGCCGACCTACTACCCGCCGCCCACCCTGCAGTACCGGATCCGCGACGGGGTGCGGTACCCGGTGCGGCCTAAGCCCCCGCGGATGGGGGAGATCTTCTACACGCGCTTCGTGCCCAGCGTGGGCAAGTACCTCTCCTTCCGCGTGGCGTCGTCGTCCACCCACCCGGTCCCCCACCTGGGCCCCGAGACCAGCACCCCCGGCGAGGAGAAGGAGCACGCGCACCACCTCTGCGCGCTGTCCGACGCCGGCCTGCTGGAGCGGTGGCTTTCGAATCCGCGCGTCTCCGCGTTCTGGGGCCAATACCACGAGAACTTTTTATCGGACGCGCTCAAGTCGCCCCACGCGTTCCCCGTCATCGGCATGTGGGACGGCGTCCCCTTTGGCTACTTTGAGATCTACTGGGTCAGGGAGGACCTGCTGGGCCGCCACGTGCCCGCCGACGACTGGGACCGCGGGCTGCACGTCCTGGTCGGGGAGGAGTGGGCGCGCGGCCGCGTGGCGGCTTGGCTGTCGAGCCTGGTGCACTGGTGCCTGCAGGCCGACTACCGCACCATGAGCATCTGCCTGGAACCGAGGGTTGACAACGAGAGGTTCGTCCGTTTCGTTCATAAGAACAAAGTAATTCCCTGTGATATAGATGTGCGATTGATTACACGGAGCTGACATATAGATAACGGCAACAACACAGATTCATCGGGCATCTTCAGAAATACGGATTCGCCAAAGAGAGGCAGGTGGCGCTACCGCACAAGCAGTCTTGGTTTGTTCGGTTGAGCAGGGATGTTTGGGAATCACCGAGCTTATAAGCGATACTACGAAGGCTGCATTACACGAGTCAAGGGCCTCTTGGGGTTGAGGAAGAGAGAGCGTGGCGGTTCTGAATAGACGGGTGTTTCTTCTTGAATTATCGCATACGTACTCCGTAGATACGATACCGCTATCTGTTGAGTGTAAGGGCGGGTATGGATGGGCACGTATGTATGAGCGGGCTAGACAATGTGAGATGCGACATAATCCGACCAACCACGTGAGAGGTGGTTTCGTCATGGGCATCCTTCTTCCTCCCCGGACGAGTGGAACCGGGTACAATTATCGTGGTTGTTACTGAAGATGTGAGCTGTCATAAAGTCGTTGCATATCCCGAATGTGATGAGAGCTGGATCCGGCCCAATGAAAGATAAGGGGCCATTCACCATCGAAGACTATATATATACTGAAGGGAGGGGGGGTTACAATGGGGCCCCTGTTCTTATGCAGAGCATATACTACTAGTTAAGCACGTCGGACTCGATCCGATTCTCCGGGGGGACTAGTGCCTACATATGTATGTATGTATGTATATCAAAGTTTTTGATCCGTTGATGGTGTTGAGGACGGGAAGTTCTCACCAATGAAGCATGCGCTGGCTCCCGACTGATCGATCCACTCGCATCGCTTGTCATGGAACCAAGGGACTACTAGATAATTGATGGGGTGATTGATGGGCTACCGAGATGGGAAGCTATCTTCTCACGTCAGACAGAATGATACCCTGGACCTGGGTTTTATCCAAGGAAGGAAAGAGGCGATGGATGGATTGATTAATAGATAGCATGATTCGCAATGGCCGGCCGGGCCTGGGCCGTACGTCTTAGCGAGATCTGCAAGGTACAGATGAGGGAGGGGGGCCACGGCTCGCGGGCAGTTGGTTGTTGTAGTAATGGTAGTTGGATGGCAGTTGGTTGGGTGGTGGTAGTATGGTAGTAATGGTAGTATGGTATGTAGTGGTCACAGTGACTGGTCGCATTCGCAAAAGACCAGACCTGAGACTGAGAGATGATGGATGGAATGGATGGAATGGATGGACGCCTTTTCGGGAAGCCCCGCCTCTGGCAGAAGTGCTTAATAAGTGGGCACCTTGGACGATTGATACGACACCATTACATAAAGGGCCGCTAATGCTTGCTAGGCTAGGGGGCAGTAAAAGGCAATTGTTGTGTTGCTTGCTGCACACTGGCGCTGCTTCACTTTTTTTTTGTATGGTCGGCGAGTCGGACGCCACCCAGGGGTCGGGCCTAGCACCTAGACACATACTCCTCTAGGCCCGAGAGAGCCTAGGCTGGACTCGACTCATTTGCGCATCGAATTTGGTCCCGCGGCAGCAGCAGCGCGTGGCATGGGCTGGGGAGGGCATGGGCATGGGCATGGGTGTTGCTTGGTGGCACCGTTGCGTTGTAGTGGTACCGTACCGTGGCACTTGTGGGTTAGAAGGGGAAAAAAAGGGTGGACCGGTGAGAAGAAAGGAAAGATTGGGATTGGGAAAGTGTTTACCTCATTAGACTGTGCTAGCTAGCCATGCGTGTTTGAGAGAGGGCGAACAAGAGCGAGAGAGGCGAGGAGGGAATGAGGCAATCAAGTAGTGGTTAGGTTAAGTAGGTAAAGTACAGTGCAGTGAAGGATGGATGGATGCCCAGTAGGATGCCCAGTAGTACTCCGAACAGAAAGTCAATTGGGAAACTGTGTTTAGCATGCTCATGCTCATGCTCATGCTCCGTGAATTCAGTACAGTCGTAGTGTAGTGTAGTGATTGATGAATTGACCAAAGCGAGCGAGCGAGCATGGGTCTGGTTTCTCTCTTTCCGACACCCGACGTCGCGACTACTACTACCTACTACTGGTACTGCTACACTGCTACTATTGCTGCTTGCTACTACCATTATGGACTCTACCTAATGTACATAGCTTCTCATACCTACATACCTACATACCTCACTCACACTCACTCTCCTTCCCTTCACCGGTCTTTTATTTTTAACCTCTCTCCCTCTCTCTCTCTCATCCTTCTTCCGCCAGACTTACTTCAAGCTTAAGAAAGCCGGAAGCTTGCTGGTCAAGACTGGAAAAAAAGAGACCTCGGCTCCTGTTTTGTTTCTTGGTGAACCGCCCCAGTATTTGGGAGCACATACCAAGACACGAGACTAGCAAGCAGACCAAGACCGGGCCAGCCAGCACCTGCTTGCAGTAGTAGTTTAACTTTAGTAACCATCATCACCGTCACGTCTCGTCAACAATGGCGGTAGCACCAGTAGACGACGACAGCAGCAGCGCCAGCGCCACCACCGGCCAGCGCGTCCCGCTGGACACCATCTTGCGCATCCTCAACACCAGCAAGGTCGCCTACCCGGCCGTCGTCTTCGGTGTCTTCCTGATCAGCTTCATCACCTACGGCATCCTCCATGCGCCCCGAGACGACAACAAACTGCTGCGCGGCCCCGGCGGCCGCCCGCTGCCCGTCCGGCCCAAGCCCGACGACCGCCAGGCGGCCAAGCCCGTGGTAGAGCTGTCCGCCTCGGCCAACCTCGCCCTCCGCCTCCTGCACACCCTCATCATCCTCACCTTTGTCGGCCACGCCGTCCTCATCCTCGTCCAGGTCCTGCTCTACCGCCAGGACGAGTGGTGGCCCGGCCAGTCCGCCGTCGTCTTCATCATCGGCTCCTTCTTCGCCTGGTCCATTGTGCTCATCAGTCTGATCGACACCAGCCCGGCGCCCACCCTGGTCCACCTCATTACCTGGTCCTCGGCCCTGCCGCTCGAGCTGCTCATCATCGCGTCCAGCTTGAGCCTCTACACGCGTCCGCATCATGAGCCGACTGTTGGCGGCCAGCAGGATGGAAAGTACCGGGAGAAGGCCACGCCGTGGGAAATTGTCGAAGTCGCCGTGCAGTTCAGTCGAGCCATCTTGGTGCTGGGCTGCATCATCCTCTTTGTGTCGCTCGCATGGAAGTCCAAATCCAAGTCCAAGGCTTCGTCCGCTTCCGAGCAGGAACCCTTGCTGGCAGCAGGTGGGGGAGCACAACAGACGGGTGGCGGCGCTGCAGCTGGTAATGGCCAAGCTTACGGAACCACCCCGTCTACCACCCCAGCCGGACAGAATGGCTCGACCAAGCCGCCGAAAGATGCCTGGGCTAAACCTACCGAGCCTCCCAATGTCAACTGGTTCAGCTACATCCGGGGCTTCTTCATCCTGATCCCCTACCTCTGGCCCAAGGAGTCCCGCAAGCTGCAAGGTCTCGCCGTCATCTGCTTCCTGATCATGATTTCGCAGCGTGTGCTCAACGTGTGCGTACCCGCCATCAGTGGAATGATCACCGATTCGTTGTCCGGCGATGATGTGCAGACGCCATGGCTGTATATAGGGCTGTATGTGCTCTTCAAATGGCTGCAAGGCTCCCAGGGCGTCCTGAGTGCCGCCCGTACGGTTCTGTGGATCCCCGTCGAGCAGTACTCGTACCAGGCCATTTCGACGGCCGCGTTCGAGCACGTGCACAACCTGAGCGCCGAGTTCCACATGAGCAAGCGCACCGGCGAGGTCATCTCGGCGCTCAACAAGGGAAGCGCCATCAACTCCTTCCTCGAGCTCGTGACTTTCCAGGTCGGACCTATGATGATCGATCTCGTCATGGCTGTTGGATACCTCACTTTGAAGTTCGACATCTACCTCGGCCTAGTCGTGGCCATCACCACCATTCTCTACATTTACGTTACGATCCGGTTAGCTTCGTGGCGTGTGAAGCTCCGACGCGATTACGTCAACGCTGACCGGGAGATGGAGGCCGTGAAGAACGATAGTCTGCACTCGTGGGACACAGTCAAGTACTTCAACGCGGAGCAGTACGAGTTTACCCGCTACCGCAACGCCATGGTCGTCATGCAGGGCTTCGAGTACTGGGTGCGCGTTACGCTCGCGTACCTCAATTCGGCCCAGGGCGCCGTCTTCACCTTTGCCCTGCTCATTGCCTGCTTCATCGAGGCCTACCGCGTGGCAGCCGGCTTCCAGTCGGTCGGCGACTTCGTCATACTCATCACGTACATGGCGCAGCTGCAAGGCCCACTCAACTTCTTCGGCACCTTCTACCGGACTATCCAGAACAACCTCATCTCGGCGGAGCGCATGCTGGAGCTGTTCCGGGAGCAGCCGCTCGTCGACGACCGCGAGGGTGCCGAGCCGCTCACGTCGTGCACCGGCGAGATCGAGTTCCGGGACGTCAACTTCTCGTACGACGAGCGCCGGAACGCGCTGTCGGACCTGTCGTTCTACTGCGCTCCCGGCACAACAACGGCGCTGGTGGGCGAGTCCGGCGGTGGCAAGTCGACCATCATGCGCATGCTGTTCCGGTACTACAACCCGACGAGCGGGTCGATCCTGGTGGACGGCCACGACGTGCAGGACCTGACGATCGACTCGCTGCGGCGGTACATCGGCATCGTGCCGCAGGACTGCAACATGTTCAACGAGTCGCTGCTGTACAACCTGCGGTACGCGAACCAGGACGCGACGGACGAGGAGGTGTTTGCGGCGTGCCGGGCGGCGTCGATCCACGATCGCATCATGGACTTCCCCGACGGCTACGGCACGGTGGTGGGCGAGCGCGGAGTGAAGCTTTCGGGAGGCGAGAGGCAGCGCGTCGCCATTGCGCGCACCATTCTTAAGAACCCGCGCATCACGCTGCTCGACGAGGCGACGGCGGCGCTCGACACGGAGACGGAGGAGAAGATTCAACATTCGTTTGCGACGCTCGCTAAGGGAAGGACGATGCTGATTATTGCGCATCGGTTGTCGACTATTGTTAATGCTGATCAGATTCTGGTACGTACTTGAAGTAACCGACTACTACCTAATTATGGTGGATGTAATTGATATGGGAAGGCTAGCTAACATGACAAAACAGGTGCTCAAGAACGGCACGGTCGTCGAACGGGGAACGCACGAAGAGCTCATTGGCCGCGACGGGCGGTACGCGTCCATGTGGCGCAAGCAGTCGCGGGCGCAAAAGGCGCGCGAGGAGGCCGAGCAACTTAGGGACAAGGCGCGGCAGAAGCTCAAGGAGGCCGAGGTGGACTCGGCCAGCGTCACGGAGGATGAGGCCGAGTCGTCCCCCCACGGCAGGACGAGTAGCAAGGGACTGATGCCGAGCGGACTCGGCGATAATGGTGGTAGCGGAAAGCCACCGGGGCATCCTTAGAAGCGGTTTTGGTGGCCGCCATTGTAATGGTAGGAGAGGGTGTGTGGTATTTGGTTACTACTACTACTATTGACCGGCTGACTACGGACTAACCTACTTACACTATTATTACTTTGCACCATGGATGGGTGTGTAGGTAATGTAATTCTGTGGCCCCCGGAGTCAGTGGAGAAGAGAGTGAAGTCTGACAAGAAAGCGATGAGAAAATACTTCTTTTGGGCACTTAGTTCATTATTACTACTATTATACATTAGAAGAGAGAAGAAAGCGGAAGAAAGACAGAAGAGGGAGAGAAAGAGAGAGACGGGGAAAGCAAAGCTACATATATACCCTGAAGGGTTTCGAGTACAGGATTAGGTAGTTTAATGTAATGAATGCCAGCGACGAGCAAGCAGCTTACTTTGGGGTTTTGCTTTGGTCTCTCGGAGATGTAAGATATTCTGTGATGAAGAAGCTGTCCAGGTTGAGCACAAGTCGTCTCGGCACGTACTGTCTGACTGACTCAGATATATATAGACGGGTTTTGTGTTTGAGTTAGGGGGTATGTATACATGACAGTAAGCGAGCGAGCGAGTGTTCGATGTGGGTACGGGCCGGGAGTAGTAGATCGCCTATCGAGGAGGGGAGACCCACCGTGCCGCATTCATTTGCGCTACCAGGGTATTTACCGACCGACGACCTACATGACAATCCATGTACCGACATGGAAGGATTGCATACGCTGCTCGTCACATGAGGGAGAAAAAAAGCTTCTGCTGCACGAGACCGATAGTACCTAATCTTCCACCTTTTTTCTCTTGCCTAAAACGGTCACCCACCCGCATTCTCACCCAGCCAGTCATGCCACCATCCCAGTCCAAGTCATCATCGCTAGATGAAATAGCCGCGTCCCTCTTGGCAAAAAAGGGCCTCGAGCTCGTCTCGTGCCAGACGGTGCAGTCCCTGTGGGCCGGGTATGGACACATCTGCCGCGTCGAGGCCCAGCTTCCTCCGTCCAACGGGGATAATAAGGACGGGCAGCAAGAACCGCTTTCTTTGGTCTTGAAGTACATCAACCCGCCCGCGACCAAGAGCCAAGACGACGAGGGCCATCTCCGCAAGATCCTCTCGTACCAGGTCGAGCAGCATTTCTATGCGCATCTCGCGCCGCGGCTGCTGTTATCCCATCCGGGAGGGGGTGGTGGCGATGAAGTGGCCGTCGCTGAGTGTCTGGGCAGCGTGCACGACGGCACCACGACGGCGCTGTTGCTGCGCGACCTGCAGAGGGAGGTCCCGGCGGCGTACGAATCGTGTTTCCAGCTTGACGATGCCATGAAGGCAGCTGCGGGACTTGGCGACAAAGAAAAAGTAGCAGCGGCAGCATCGTTTCCCCTCGCCCTCGAGAAGCGCGGCACCCTGACGCCGGACCTCGTCGACGCGGCCCTGGACTGGCTCGCGGGCTTCCACGGCTTCTTCTGGCGCGACGAGGAGAAGGCCCGGTACGCCGCGAACCCGGAACACCTGGTCCCGCCGCCGCTGGAGTTCGCTGCAGCGGCGGCCTCCTCCTCCACCTCCCAGTCATCTTCATCCAACAAGAACGGGGCAGCGGTGGTCCACGGCGTCTGGCAGAACGGCGGCTACACCTACCTCGCCACGCGGCGCAGCGAGTACGCCAACCTCGAAGAAGAAGACGAAAGCGAGTGGAGCGATGCTCTGTGCCGGCCCTCCTCTTCTTCTTCCGGGGGTAAATCGGTAGCTGAGGAGGTGGCGTACTACCTCTCCCCCTCTCACCCCGCGACGTCGCCCTACGCGACCCTGATCCACGGCGACGTCAAATCCGAGAACATGTTTGGCCGGAGCGCTTCCTCCTCTCCCCCCTCTTCCTCCTCTGCTGCTGCTGCCAAAGTCGCCTTCTTCGACTTCCAGTACGTCGGCGTAGGCCTTGGCGTCTGCGACCTCGCCAAGCTCTTCACCTGTTCCGTGCCCGTGTCCTTGCTAGCCGCCCCCGCCGCCGCCTCGTTCTCCATCTCCCCCTCTCTGGGCATGCAGCCAGGCGAAAAGGCCCTCCTGGAGCGCTACCTGGCCCGCCTCGAAGCCGTCTCCGGGCGAGGAAAGAACTGCTACCCCTGGGACGTCTTCGTCCGCCACTGGGAGGCGGCCCTGGTGGACTGGCTGCGGTTCCAGGCGAGCTGGGGGTTCTGGGGCAACACGGCCTGGCTCGAGGCGCGGGTGCGGGAGATTTTGTCGCGGAAGAAGACGGCCGAGGACTGGGAAGAAGAGGCTTGGCGATAGACAGACTTACTAATAGAGACATAGAAAGAAGAAAGACAAGCAAGAAAGATAGAAATAGAGAAGATTCCGGATTACTTGAACCTCTGCTTCCTCACTCGTCTAGATTTTGGATTGGTTTCTTACGCAAAACCGCCACGATGGAGCATAGATGTCATACATATATCACGCAAGAGCCAAATGGATAAAGACATATGGCAACATCATTATTTATCCGACAGCCCAAAGAGGCCGCGTCTCTCTTCTTCAAATTAATCTCTTTCATCGTTCCACATAACGTGTGAACGGATACAAAAAAAAAAAAGGCCACCCAATATATATCCCCTTCCTTCCCCCCTATAGTACAGAGAGAAAGAAACTCTTTTCTCGAGAGAGAGCGCCAAATCCAATCTAAGTAAGTAATTAGCCCGCTCAGCCCTTTGCAGTTCCACCCCGAAAAGAATCGATATGTGTCTTGTCTTTTGTACACCAAAACCCCGCTTCCCATGCGAATAACTTGATATTTGTATGTGCGCTTAATCCATCTTCCTCTTCCTCTCTCTCTCGCTTTCTATGTACGCATCGACAAACGCAGATGGCAATGCTGACTGACGTGCGGTATGACGCAAAAGCAAAATTATGATCATCAACATCTTCGCCGTACCAGTAATTAGTGTATCTTCCATTGTGTGTGTATGTGTGTAATGCATGTGACGTCTTGATCTTGAGTAGAATTCGTATTTTGCGTTTCAGTCATTGTTTGTCGTAGTTGTTGTTGTTGAACCCTCACTTTAGCGACGGCCAGTGAGCCAGCGAAGCACCGGAAGACACTCGAAGAGCAGGAAGCCGATCCCCTAAATCCTCCCGCCCTCGACCACCTCGCGCTCCAGCACCTCGATCTCGCCCGACTCGGCCGTGCGCCGCCGCTCCACGACCCACCGCGACTCGCTGCCGTCCTGCTCCTGGCTGTACGAGATGGAGTCGGCGCTGCCCTTGTGTCGGTGGCCCATGGCCGGCCGCTTTTGTACACCCGGCTGCGGCTGCTGAGGGCTCGTCAACGACGAGACTGAGTAGTCGGTGGCGGACGAGGTAAGCAGAGGCGAAGGCTGCAGTATCGCGCTGGCCGTGTCGTCGGTTAGCGCATCGTCATCATCGTCATCCGCCTCCTCGTCTTCCAGCACGGGCGGGAACGTCGTGGGGATCGGGGGCGGCGAGAACAGCGGCTGAGGAACCGCGGACTGTGCTGCCGGGTTTTGGTTGACCGCCGTCGCTGGGTTTAGTGGTGGTAATGGAGGAACCGAGCCGTTACTAGGAATGGTAGGAATGGACATGGTGAGCGTCGGACTGCCTGACCCGCTTGCGGCTCCCGACTCCCCGCTCTGGCTCCAGATCGAGAAGGCCGAGTTTTTCCGGCCGTACATGTCGTTGCCGCCCATCTGCTCCCTCCCTTCGGGGCTCCAGGGACTCGAGATATCGTTACGATCACTCGGGGATCCGTCACGCGAGCTCACTAGGGAGGCCTGCGATTCACCCCAGGCCTTGGACCTGAGGCGGAGCAGGGCCGACAAGGACATGTTATCGTCGTCCGCCATCATAGCAAGCTGGGCCAAGCCGGGACTCTGCAACGACGAGAGCTCGCGAGCCGTCGTACTGTTAGGGGACATCAGACTCATAATCGAGTTACGGTTTGAGTACTCGGAGCGCTCGGTGATCGGTGTTAGGTTCGGTTCCCGGGAGATCAGATGGCCTGACTTGGAGCGCGTCAAGCCGTGGTTGGAGCCGAAAAAGCCCCCGTAAAAGGGGTTTGGGTCGCTTCCCGCGTTGGTGTTGCGGTGCGGTATCGGCTGGGCAGGGGCGGCGTAGAAGCCGAACTCTTGCCCATACCAGCCGTCTGAATCATGGGCAAGGGCGCTTGCGTTCGCCTCGGCAATAATGGCGTCGTCATCCAACTCGTAGTCGTCGAGGCCGAATCCGTCATCTAACTCGTAGTCGTCGAGGCCATTGCCAAATCCGTCGTCAAATTCGTAATCGTCGAAGGCATCGATATTGGCATTAGACTGGTCAGACCCGGAAGTGGTAGGAGAAGTAATGGTCACATCTGTTGGTAGTGGCGGATCTGAATCTCTTCGGAATTTGCCCGAGGCGGCAGCTTTGTGGGCAGCTGCAGCCAGTGCAGCTTGGTATGCAGCCATATTGTCCGTCTCTGCAGGGTCACACTCCGGTTCTTGTTGCTTAAGCTGCTCTGGCTGTTCCAGATGTTCCGGTTGTTCCGGCTGTTCGAGTCCGTTAAGCGAGCTCTTATTGTTATCGGGTTGAGTGTCAACTGGCAGTGGCTTCTGATCGAGCACAGCATCTATGGAGGTATGTGCAGTTGACTTGGTGATAGCAGTTGCTCCAGAAAGCCGCGACGTTATATCGTCAGACTCTCTTTTATTCGCTTCCTCTTCGGCGGCCCTTCTACGAGCAAGTGCTTGCGCGAACACCCCAGCCAGCGGTCTGCCGTATTGATCGGTATCCTCCAAGTCGAACAGTGCCTCGTCGATGGCGATCCCATCACCTTCTCCTTCAAGGCCGGCGCCGCCAAAGTAGAGTTCATCGTCTGGGTTGAGATGTGCTGGAAGGGCGGCGTCTTTCTGTTCGGTTTGCTGAGGCGATGACTGGTCCGAATCATGGATAGCGGCATCTAACCCCTGAATCCCCAACCCGGTCGGGCTATCGCCACTACGTAGTGCTTCGGATACTGGCGAATGGGGTTGTGACAGCCCAGGATCCTGGAGAGAGAGCTGAGAAAGCCTATTGAGATCCGGCGTCCCCTGGGTCATGGCGAACCCAATAATATTTCCCTCGGCATCTCTTGGTGTAGTTGCCATCATCGCATCCTGGGGACTTTGCAAGGTGGAATGAGGGTTAGACCTTTGGAAAACAAAGCCCGCAAAGTTCTCCTGGTCGTTGTCTGGATCGTACTCCGAAATGGGCTCTTCCTCGTATATATCCTCTTCCTCCTCATCATAGTCGGCATTGACGCCCGGGATTCGCTCTTCCAGTCCGTCATCGTAATCCATGTCATCGTACTCAAAGGGATCCTCGTCAAAGTCATCAAAGCGCGAGTCCCGGTGGGCAGGGATTTCCGGCTGTTTGTCCTGTTCTCTTTGTCGATGCCGTTCTTCCAACAGCTTCTCGGCGTTTGCAGCCCCCATCATATCGAAGCTAAACCTCGAGGACGTACTCTTCATGTGTTTTGGCAACGCACTGAGCACGTCTTTGTTTGACATGCCGGACATGTTCCTCGACAACGTAGAGATGGACGACGGGATAGAGCTATTCCTTCGCACCTGCGGGTCCATCAACGTTATCCGTCGCGAGGCGCTGGCAGACACTGGATTGGAAGTGCTCTCGCAGTGCATGGCCGCCCCACCGTCGACAGACACTGTGCGGCGCGAACGTAGTGACACGGATGATCGTCCCGAGTGTTCACGCTCATCCTTGGGCGGGACCGGCGGCGCAGGCCGTTGTGGTGGTAACAAATCATCTTTGCTGGGCGGTAACGGCTCGAGGACGGCTTGCTCGGTCGGTGCCATGGGACTCACACTGCTCGATACAGGCCTCTTGGGACGCGGAGCACTGAAGTCGTGGACCTTGGTTCCCCGGATAGGCTCATATGATGTTTTCCCAGTACCGTCGAGTAATGACAAGGATAGATCAGGTATGTTCTGACTCGTCTTCCTCCTCATAAGCAAGGTCGACATGGGGTTCTTCAGAAACGGCAGTCCTTTCCTCCCCTTTGGCGGGTCCTGGGCAGGTGTTTGGTTCTGCATTGAGGGTGGTTCCGTCGTCATCCGCGCACCTGGCGGGCGCTTCCCTGTATTATTGTTGTGTTGAAGGTCGGTTGGCGACACGAACGACGACCCTACGTTGCTTGATCGGACGGGCGGCCTTGTTGCCGGTGGACTTGTCACGATCGAGGCGATATTGGGCCTGCTGGCGGAATTCCTGTTATCCAGCGAGTAGCTCGGGCTTCTCTCCGAGGGACCAGCCCTGGGGCTTGTGGCGGCGGCAGCAGCGGCAGCATCTTGTTCGCGACGGTACTTGAGCCCTCCCAGAAAGCCAGTCTGCTCGCTGTATGGAGAGCGAGCGGGCTGCCGAGGCTCTTCCCGAGGGAGTGGTTCCGGATCACCCGTATATATGGAGTATTCGGAGGCCGAGTATTCCGTTTCGACAGAGGCGACACGGGCTATCGGGGGAAGGGTGGGCGGGGCTTGAGACGGAGGTGGCGGCGGTGCCTGCTGAGGCTGCGGCGGAGGAGGCGGAGACGTCAATGGTGGCGACTGCGGACGGGCTTGGGGCTGGCTCGGAGGCGCCGAGGTTGACGATCTTGGGCGAATGTCTGGGGCGGGCACACTGCTGTCGTCGGGTACGAGCTGGGCAGGCTGAAGCGAGCCGGCATCCCAGGAGGTGTTGTCGGGATTGGGCGAGTTGGGATTGGACGGACCCCGTCGATGGAAGCGCAGATGCGACAACATTTTTTTCGAGCGAACTTTAGATGGCCCCCCTCCTGACTCAAGAATGCGCTCGTTCCGCTACTGGACGTCACGGTAACGGTATGCGATCGGCCGACGTAGATACCGGGCCCAGTACCGTTGCGCCGGGCGATGCGCGGGAAGTAGTTTTCCTCTGAATTTTCTTCTTCTTCTTCTTTTGCTGTATTCCTTTGGTGGCCGTGTTGGTCGTCGTTCATCCAGCAAGCAGCAGGCGCACCATGGTGGAACAAGCGAATTGGTCAATAGTACATGTAGCGACTGCCTGCCTGTTGGAGCAGTTGTTGGAGATTTGGTCTGTTGGTGAATGGAAGATGTTCGTTCGTATTTTGGCCCGGGGCGCAACGTCAGTTTGTTTGGCTACATGTACGTAACGTGGAAAATCAATACGAGGGAAAGCAAGTCGTTCATGTTATTTTGGATTGATCGCCCTAGCAGCCTTAAGTTATGATTTGTCGCCCAATTAATTGTGTTACATCCTAACAGACCCCAATCCTTGGAAGGGTGGCTTCTGATTACTGCGATTGCTGCGAGGTTTGGACATCAACACGACCCTAAGTGCCTAATAAGCCGCCTAAGTCATAAATAAACCAACGGCTTCCACTACTTTCAAGCCATTGCCCACTGTTGCGCCCACTGTTTTTCATGCCCGTGCGCTCCACCCGTCGACCCTTCCAGTGGGTTGGATACTGGGTGTGGAATACGTACAAGTACTGTAATCGGCTTTCCATCCACGCCTGGTAATAACCTGGTCAGATCCCATTCCACGTTTGATCTCAATTCATGATTCATCTCTGCACCCCTGCCGTGTCCGTTGTTCGTCTCATCTGGCGATCTGAAACCTTGACTCTTTCTGAAAACAGAAGGCCTATTTCCATATGCAGACCAAATATCTTTTTTACCTTCTGTCATCATGCTAAAATTGTCTGGGCAATGGCCAAGGGTCCAAGACTCCAAAGGGGATGTCCGCCCGCCTCAGCCGCATAGACCGCCGCATCCCGTATCAACGCGCGCAAGGACGCCAGTCTGCCAGTCGATTGGATGGATCTCCAGCAATGCAGAATGACGACGACTTCTACTAGCAGGGGGCCGCGCTCACAGCCAGAGATTTGTGGGGATGTCTATTTGGCCTGATAGCCTCCAAATGCACGTCAACTATTACCTACATTTTAGCTTGTTTTTTATTATTCATACATGCTGTGTTTTCTACCAGTAACGAAAGCCCTCGGCTTGTTCGAATGCAGCAGAAAGCAGCCACTCAAACGGCTTGCAACACACCCCATAAGTGCGGAACGTGAGTCTGATTGGTACGACGGTTGAATTCAATGAAACCGCCACTGATAAAACCGATTCTATACTCCCTATCCCTAATATTGCCTGAGGGTTCTAAGCATATATAATCAACCTGTTTATGGCCTGAAATAGACAGTGCGTCAGTCATGGTCATAATAGGGTACCGAGGTCCGATAGGTATTGTTCACCTGCATACTTGAGTGACTCAAGCGGTGTAATACATTAAGGGTAGCTTGAAAACAGCTACATCAGAAGCCTCGCGTGTCGTCCCGTTGGCGCCCAAGACGAACAGACCTCTAGTCATCAAGCTCCTTGGCAACCGGATTTTTCTCTATAGCTTTAGCCTATGTTTGGCTGCCTATATGAATCCGAAAAGTAGCCCGTGATCAATGCATTTGCTATCAAGGGAGTGGATCGCTTAGATTCGTGAGCACCCATCAAGCCATGCATGTCAACGGAGGATCAATTGCTAACAAGTGAATCGGATTCCAAGACCGCAGTGACACTTCTTCCTTCCATAGCAACGATGCTATGCTCAAGCTCTATATTTGAGCAGATACCTATTCGAACTATACAGGTATTCTCTACGGGCGCAATGCATTCGAGCGCTGGTTGACTTGCTGATGGAGCCTTACTTACCAATACGAACTTTTGGCTCGAACCCTCAGCCCCTCTTGTGTAGCTCGATTGCTAACAAAGAAGTGATTCGAAAGGGGGCTCACCCAAAACCTGAGAGGGGGGATATGGGGCTTAGTTGGTTCTGTTCGCTATCCGAGACCTGGACGCCGTGGAAGATGGCATCAATCTGCTTGGTACGGTTGCGGCAGCCAAAACTTACCATATGAATGGATGGCCAACCGACGCGGTGGAACAAGTTTGCCGTAACACCTTATCATGGCTCGATCGAACTAGATCTCATGCAAGCGAGCGTAAGTACGCATCCGACCTCATCCCACATACTGGAGGTAGATGGGGTCATAGTCATGATGACTGACCATCGATACTTCAAATTATGCACATGGCTACATACTTAGATATTTTCTCTGACCCGGTGAAGATTCCGATGTGAATTTGACTGGAATTTGAATGTGTTACCATCATTCAATGTTATGTAGCGTCTCTCGCACCCGACATAGCCGTGACAGTCTGACGTATTGACACAAGAATGACTAGAAGCTACAAATCTGATACCAGTTCTCTGGAATAGGGTTTTACCTGAATAGGCTGTTCAACGTTTTACAATCCAATCGAAACGCTGAATCCCATGTGGTGTAGCAAGCAGTAGGTACGTCCTTGTGTAAGTACAGATGTACCAAGTGTGTGGGTAGGTAAGGAGGTTCCTTCCTTCCAACCTTTCCTTTCCTCTCCTCGAGTGCTCTTAGTACGGTGGCCGGGCCCGTTGCTTGATGCCATCGCAATCGGCGCCTTGCCAGGTTGTCAGGTGTCAAGTACAACATTACCCACCTGACCGCCCATCGTTACTTCCCTCTCCTACTTCAAAGACACCAAGCTCGGAATCATCTGGGGCACAAGCCTCTCCTCGCATTCAAGAACACCAACTAACTCATATTTTCGCTGTCCCCCACGCATACAGGAGCGTACTCGCAGCGAGCCAGTACACCTAGGCCAATCCTCAGCATCGTCATCGTTATCACCATGGCCTCGAATAATGATGATAACGTCAAAGGCGCCGGCGGCCAAGTGACGATGTCGTCAAACGAAACAGCACAGAGCGCGCCAGGCTCAAGCAACACAGAAATGAGTAAATTGCGCAACCCAAACCAGCCAGCGACGCCATTACCAGGCGCACCACCACCCAACGGCGGCTTGGTTGCTTGGCTCCAAGTTGCAGGCAGCTGGTGCCTCATGCTTAATTGTTGGTAAGTTGCTCGTGGGAAGGCATATTTGAATGCAGGGATGAATCATCGTGATCACAGGGAAGGTAAAAATGGAAAGCGGTATCAGGCTAACAGAGCACCAGGGGAATTGTCAACACCTATGGTGTATTTCAGACATATTACCAGACTCAGCTGTTGACGGATCGATCACCGTCCAGCATCGCCTGGATCGGTTCTATCCAGGCTTTCCTGCTTCTCTTCGTTGGTGCTCTCACCGGCCCACTCTATGACTACGGTTATTTCCGCCACCTTGTCGCGGCTGGGTCGTTCCTTATGGTCTTTGGCATGATGATGGTCAGCTTGTGCACCCAATACTGGCAACTCGTCCTAGCACAGGGGTTCATAGTCGGCCTTGGAGGCGGCTGCTTGTTTGTGCCAAGTGTGGCCATTCTCCCGACGTACTTCTCGACACGTATGGCCTTCACCATAGGCATTGCTGGGAGCGGAAGTGGTATTGGTAGGTTGTCTTACCCACTCTGAGTAACCCATCTTGTTTGTTGTTGCCGAGTCTGACTTTTTTGTAGGTGGTGTGATATACCCCATCGTGTTTAAGGAGTTGGAAGGCAAGATCGGGTTTGACTGGACTACGAGAGTGGTCGCCTTCGTCATGCTTGCAACCCTGAGTTTCCCCTTGGCCGTGATGCGACCTCGAGTCAAACCCTCGGCGGTGCGTAAGCTCTTCGATTCGGCAGCATGGAGCGAGCGGCCCTACTCTTTCTTCGCATTCGGTGGGTTCTTTGGATTCATTGGCATGTACTTGCCTCTATTCTACGTATCTGTCTTTGCTCTCAAAGAGGGCATGTCGCCCAGATTGGCATTCTATCTCTTGCCCATTCTCAACGCTGGGTCGACCTTTGGCCGTATCTTCCCTAATGTGAGTGGTTTTCTTGTGGCTGTTTCATTGCGCTGGCTCTGGCTGACAAGCGATTTTCTTGCAGTATGCGGCAGATAAGACTGGCCCCCTGAACATATTCATCCCAACCTGCTTTGCCTTGGCCGTCTTGTCCTTTGCATGGATGGCGATACATAACACCGCAGATCTCATCGTGTTCACCATCATTTACGGCTTCTTCTCTGGAACGTTCCTGACGCTGCCGTTCAGTACCGTCGTCACACTTAGCCCTCATATGGGAGTGGTGGGTGTGCGCATGGGAATGGCGTGCGCAATCGGAAGCTTGGGATTGCTGGTTGGGACGCCCCTTGCCGGGGCTATTCTTACGCATGGATGGCCCGCATTGCAGGCTTTTGGCGGGACGACGCTTTTGATCGCAACCATCGCTATGAGCGCTTCGAGGATCTCGAAGGTTGGATGGCGTGTCACCGCCAAGGCTTGAGGGGTTAGATGGGAGTTCACGGAGCTACTACGAATATGGCTATAGCTCTTTGCAGGAAATGATTCAGCTGATACTTGCCAGGATATGGAGTGGATAGACGAAGGAAAGGTCAAACCCAGGCTCTTATCTCCGTCGTACACTTTCTTGCCATACTTGTTACGGAGGCAGCCACATGGCTATACTGTCAATTATTAATGTTGGGGTTAAGATATTGACAAGATGCCACCTTGTCGCGTAATGGTTAACGCTTGGTGTGAAAGTTGAATAGGAGCAGATGGCTCTGCGTTTCCTTGCAGATAGGAGAGAGAAGATCACTGACTTTGCCTTATAGCATCGGACGTCTTCGTGAGCAAGCGTTGTATGCGCATTCCACCCGCCGATGGACTACTTTCGCCAGCTCACTATCGCCGATGTAGTAGTTATCAGTAATGTGTCTAGCCTCCGGATTTTCAATAGTCTCAGCTCTTCGGGACCCGAGCTTGGAGAGTTTGGGGTAGTTAGCGCGCCTCCAAACCGACGGCAATCAACTGCCGGGCTGGCTCCGCCACAAAAATACCCGAGCATTGTTGACTTCGGCGATTCTTATCGGATGCTGAATTCTCGGCTCGACAAACCCACGAAGCCGCCAAACGCAGCCCATCCTTGATACCAGAAGGACCTCTCTAGAACACGTTGTAAATATGTGGTGCGGAAATCTCGGCTGGTCTACAGCTCGACTCGGGGGCTTGGCATACCCATTCTCACGGGTTCCGTATCGAGAGAGACATGCATCCAGGACCCTAGGAGCATCACCACCAGCACCGGTAATGGGACTCGTTTTCTACGCATTATGTTGCAACCAAGAAGAAAATGGTTGGAGAGCAAGAGGTAATCGCTAATGCCAAGCGATAGCGACATACACACCAGCAGGCCACCGAAGGATACGCTACCGACCACGAGGCCCACTACATCGGTAGCTTTGCCATGTGTATCTAGCCGATCAAATATGGGCTATCGGGTGCCCAGGGGTGGATCGTGACATCGGCAACTCGCTACTACTACATACACCATGAACTACCTTGGTTGATACATACCCCTCATCCAGTGCTGGCCCCTCCCCTGCTCGCCTATGTACCAAAATGGCTTGTTAGGCAGGTAGGTCAGGATGCATCATGCCGTTGTCACAAGTTTGTACAGGGATTCCCCACAGCGTTCGTGAAGTGTATTACCCTCGAGGTAGAGCAACTACATTGATATCTAATCCTTGGCGACACGTGTGTATATATTCCTGGCCTGCATTCGAATCTTGGGTTTGTCCGATACAGTTCTTGTGGAGTCGATTGAGTATTCGTATTCGGTATTTTCTCTCTATTCCTCTTTCTCCATATCCGTATCGCCCGCAACATCAGAAGTTGCCGTCAACTCTTCTTCTTACGGCAGATAGATATCTTCTTCTTTCACCATGGGTTCCAACGTCGTCCCCGACCCCCTGTCTTCGCAGGTCGAGTTCTTCAACGTCGTCGCCGGCCGTCCCCGCGCGGCCAAGGAAAGCCACAAGGTCGTCGACCCGCGCACCGAGGCCGACCTCTGGGACGCGCCCACGGCGTCGGCGCAGGACCTGGACGACGCCGTCGAGGCCGGCCACGCGGCCTTCCGGACGTGGGGGCGCAGCACGCTGCCCGAGCGCGCCGCGGTCCTCAACGCCGTGGCCAAGGTGCTGTACGACAACGAGGACCTCCTGACGGCCATCTTGATGAAGGAGACGGGCAAGTCGCGGATCATGGCGCAGATGGAGGTCAAGAGGGCTGCGTTTCACTATGAGTATGTACTTGCCCTCTACGTCTTCGTTCATTTCTGAGATTTCCGCTTGTTGCATATGATATGTTCTGTGACCCATGAGAAGAAGAACCCCCCTATTTAGGTTCAGATGATGGGATTTGAAGATACATTAACTAACGCCAATTTTACCAGGTATTATGGTACGGCCCCTTTTATGAGCAAAGCTTTGCGATTTTTGAGTTGTCGAGGCTAACGTGGAAATAAAGCTACGGTGCAACTCGCGGACGAGGTCCAGTACGAAGACGACGACATCCAGATCCTCGGCACCCATGAGCCCTATGGCGTCATCGGCGCCATCTCCCCCTGGAACTTCCCGCTGATCCTGTCGAGCGTCAAGGTGGCATCGGCCCTCGCGACGGGCAACTGCGTCATCATCAAGCCGTCCCCCTTCACCCCCTACGCCATCCTCAAGTTCTGCGAGCTCGCCCAGTCCGTCCTGCCCGCCCCCGGCATCTTCCAGGCCCTCAACGGCGGCGCCGACGTCGGCGAGCGCATGACGCTCCACCCGGGCATCGCCCACATCAGCTTCACGGGCACCATCGCCGTCGGCCAGCGCATCATGGCCAACTGCGCGTCGACCCTCAAGAAGGTGATCCTCGAGCTCGCGGGCAACGACGCCGCCATCGTCACCGACGACGTCGACCTCGACGCCGTCGTGCCCAAGGTCGCGCTCGGCTGCCTCCTGCACGCGGGCCAGATGTGCGTCGCGTCCAAGCGCGTCTACGTGCACGCCTCGCGCTACGACGAATTTCTCGCCAAGTTCTGCGCCCACCTCGAGAAGACGTACGTCGCCACCTACGACGACGCCGAGGCGCCGTCCGTGTTCGGCCCGCTGTCGAACCGGCCCAACTTTGAGAGGTGCCGCAGGTTCGTGGAGGACTGCAGGGAGAAGGAGTACGATGTCATCACGGTTGGGGACGGGAGCGAGGCGAAGAAGAAGGGGTTCTGGATCGCGCCTACTATCATTGCGAACCCCCCGGAGGACTCTCTTGTGGTGCGCGAGGAGCAGTTTGGTAAGTTTTCTGCGTTCCCCTTGTGATAGGGGGGTAAAAGTTTTGAGGGGGAGAAAAGAATGATGGAAGTTCAAGGAGCTTGATGAAGGGCTATTGACTAACGGAATTCAACAGGCCCCGTGGTCCCCATCATGAAATGGGAAAACGAAGAAGACGTCATCTCGCGCGCCAACCTCGACAACGCGGGCCTCGGAGCCTCAGTTTGGTGTCGCGATTTCGACCGGGCGCGGGGGTTGGCCCGACAGCTCGAAACAGGTACAGTTGTAAGTCCCCTTTACCTTTCTTTCTATTTCTACCTTTGTCTCCAAATCCCGCTATGCCCGAAAGGACGAGCATTGTCCATTTGCTAATAGAAGCTTACTCTTCCCCTCTTGTAGTTCATCAACCAGCCTCCGCAGCCGCATCACGCCGGCTACTTCGCCGGCCAGAAATTGAGCGGCGTAGGCGGCGAGCTGGGCAAGCAAGGCCTGCTGTCCTACTGTCAGACCAAGTCTCTTCACATTGGCAAGAAGTGAGAAGGAAGTGAGTGAGTGAGTGAGGGAGAGGGGGGACTGGGAGGCAAGACAAGCACCAAGCTTATGGGAGGATTTGAAAGCAGGACCGCCTCCGTTGTCTGGAAATTAGAAAAACAGCAAAAACAGATAGAACCGGTTCATCTAGCCACTATGCTATAATGCAATGGCGATGAACCAATTCCAATAATCGCCGATCCTATGGGGACCTATAAGGCCTACTACTCTACCTCCCCCTCCTCCCCCTACTGCCTATATAGTGAGTGTAAGTGTAGTACTCTATAAAGAAACTTATTGGGACGAGTTTCCAACCCAAGTCTTTTTCATATCGGGGGAAAGCGAGCGGTGAATGAGGAGTACCTTGTGAACATAATTCAGGAAACGCATGAGCTCGGGGGGTGATTCGAAAGCAGGTCCTCCCTCTCTACCCAGAAGGGGTAGAATCACCAAAAGGCAATAGCCAGTTCATGATAGTCGCCGGCTCTATTGGGCTCAAGAGGGCTATCTCCAATAGTGTGTGTAAGAGACTGATCGCCAGCTCGGGGAACGATTCCAAAGCCGGACTGCCCTTTATCTCATAAAGAGCCAAAAAAGAAACCAGATAAACTGGTTCATTGCCACTGGACCAGAGGCACCAATGGGCAATGGCTATGAACCAATTTATAATAATCGCCGACATTATTGAGGTACATGAGGTCTACCTGCCTGTCTATAGCTCTTGTGAGAATGTCATCCGCTCACTCTTGTATTCAATCACGCAACCCCCTGAAAAAGAAAGTACATAGAAATCATGATCACGCTACTATCAAACGTCATCTATAGACCAAGTAGATCTCTTCCATCTATTCCTGTCAACTAAACAACCAAAGTCTCTTTGTCTATCTAAGCCTTGATGTACTTCTTCAGCCCCCTCAACCGCTCCTTAGCCGCCTCGAGCACCTCGTCCTCCTTGCACACCGCGAAGCGCATGTAGTCCTCGGCGATCCAGTTGTTGGCGTCCGTGTAGAACTCGGTGGGCGGGATGGCGGCGACGCCGATCTCCTGGATCATGAACCAGGCGAGCTTGAAGTCGCGGGGGCGGCTCGCCACGTGCGGCGGGAAGGGGTAGTCCTCGGGCACTTGCACCTTCTGCATGTTGACCATGACGAAGTAGCCGCCCTCGGGGTCCGAGTAGGGCAGGTCCAGCTCGCGGAAGACTTCGGTGAAGCGCGCGATCTTGCCCTTCATGTCCTTGACCGTCTCTTCCCAGAAGCCTTCGCCTTCGGCCTGCTCGAAGCCTGAATACAAAAATGTTAGCCAGTCAATTCACCCGGTTTTATTTTCTTCTTCGTTTCGCCACGGAAAGTATAGGAACAAAAGGGGGTGTCTGTAACTTACCAACAGCACAGGCCTCCTGCAGAGGCGAGACGGAGGAGTAGCAGATACGAGTGTGTGCTGCCGAGACATATTGAATCAGATGGGCAGGTCCCATGAGCCAACCAACACGCCATCCCGTGGCGTAGAAGTTCTTGCCCGCCGATCCGACCGTGATGGTCAGATTCTCGATCTCGGGCGAGAGCGTCGCGACTCTTGTGAAGGGTACATAGTACAAGCGGTCATAGACCTCATCGGAGAGGATGATAATCTCGTGTTTGACACAGAGATCACCAATCTTCTGCAGCTCCTCTTTCGAGAAGACCTTGCCAACCGGGTTGTCTGTTCCCGCAGTTAGTATACAAAGGACTACAAACTCATTGTACAGGGGAATAAGCTGTTGGGAGACTCACGGGGTGTGTTGAGGACAATCATCTTGGTCTTGGGTGTTATGGCTTTCTCCAGCTCGTCAAAGTCGATGGCCCAGTTGGCCGCCGAAGAGGTCGTCGTGGGCCCATCCTTGGGAGGGTGCAAGGGGACGTATACAATCTTGCCACCGGGCATCTCGATATTCGAGATGTATCTGAAATAAGCACCATATAAGTATGGAGGTCCGGCAAACATTTGCATACTCACCCCGTACTGTGATAAACTTACTGATCGAAAAAGGGCTCAAAGAGGATGACTTCGTCGCCGGGCTCGATGAAGGCCATGAAGGCGCTCAGCATACCTTTTCCGCATGTTAGCATGGCAAATTGCTATGAAATACTTAGAGTAAATCTCTCACCCTCATTGGCACCGGTGGTAATGGTCACTTCGGTATCGGGGTTCAGCTGCCTCCCCCAGAAAGGGGAGTATGCATCGGCGATGGCCTTCTTGAGACGCGGGCGGCCCTTGGTAGGGCTATACTGGTTGCAGTCCACCTTGTCCAGGGCGGCTTTGGCAGCGTTGATGATGAAGTTGGGCGGGTTATAGCCGAAGAAGCCCTGGCCCATGTTCACAATGGGCTGCTTGGGCGAGGCCGCTGCCGCTTCGTTGATAATAGACCTGCCGCGGGGTCAGAACCGAGGAGGAGAGCCGACTACGCTCGCGGGTGTAAAGGTACACTCACCAGACATCCTGTCGCTGGCCCGTCACCCTCGCAGCGGGCTTCAGCTTGGAAGGAAGGCCGTTTGTCATGGTCGAGCAAAACCCGAGTTGGCGACTCGCGTGGAAGTGTCTTGTTAGTCGAAGCGGGGTTGTCGCGGTTCTGAATCTGGATATGGGGACAGCGAGCTTGAGAGAATTCATGGAGAGCAGAGAAGAGAAAAAGAAGCTATTGGCCAGCCGGGAACAGCTTATGTAGGTAGGATACGTGAGTAAGTGAATTCTATTGATCTATAATGTGGTTGCTGTACAGGACCAATCAGAGAAAGGACCGAGTTGATGCACATGCCGTCATCGGCCGAATTTCGTAGTATTCCCAATTAGCCTCTCCCGGGATCATAGCACGCAATGGGCAATGGACTGATGGACTGATGGAGTGACTGGCTGCAACCGCGGGGTGATTCTTGTGCTTCTTCTGCAGCCGATGAGTCGCACACCCTGCACAAGCTTTAGCGCTCTAGCTTACTTAGCTTGCCCGGTTCGACCCCACTAAATAGAGGCTCCAGGCATTGCCTGAGTGTGCGCCATAGCTCCAAATTCTGGCTCCAACGCCAGCGCTGGCTGGATTTAGTCCCTGAAAGCGATGAACGTGTAATTACTAAAAATACAGGGGCCCTAAAGAGAGTGAGCCGTCTCCCATCTCCTCAACTTGCGACTTGCGACCTGCGACCTGCGACCTGCGTGCGAACACCTACACTCGCTACTTCACTACAGTATAACGATGCCCTCTCTACCACCACCTCCAACATGAGTTCCCTAAAGCCCCCACCCCTGACCCTGGGGTCCTCGTCGCCCAACCTTGCCCCCTCGATGCCGACCCCGTCACCGCCGCAGCCGCTCTCCCTGACCATCCGCTTCAGCGCCTCGATCCCGGACCTGGACCTCGAGATCCCGCACCCGGCGCAGACCACCGTCGTCTCGCTCAAGCACCTGATCCGCGGGAGGCTCGCCGAGCCCAACTCGCAGCGCCGCCTGCGCTTCATCCAGGGCGGGCGCATCCTGCCCGACACCGCCGCCCTGAGCGCCGTCCTGCGCGCCCCTCCCCCCGCGCCCCCGAGCCGCTACGACGAGTACGACGCTCTGGTGTCTCCTGGCAATAGTAATAGTACCGGTGATAAGGGAAAGGGCAAAAACATCCCCAACCGCCCTCCGCCGCCCCAGCGCATCTACGTCAACTGCAGCATCGGCGACTCCCTGACCACAACCGAGCTCGAAGCCGAAGCCAAGGCCGCCTTGGTCCCCGTCGCGCCGCCCAGCAGTCCCTTACTCCGACCTGTATCCCCTGGTTCCCCCAGTTCAGGCAACACCCCCAACAACAATGCTGCCGCAAATGGCCAGACGCAACAACAAGCCACCCCGCGCGGCTTCGACCGCCTCCTCAACGCCGGCTTCACCCCCGCCGAAGTGAACCAGCTCCGCCTGCAGTTCCGCAGCATCCACGCCTCGCGGTACACGCCCGACACCCTGCCGAGCCCGGACTCGTTCCGGCGGATGGAGGACTCGTGGATTGACGACAACGGCGCGGCCGCGATGCCCACGACCGCCTCCAACGCGGGCGGCAGCCTCGACGCCTCCGGCGAAGAAAACGGAGGGAACAATGCCGGTCTGTCGGGTCATCTGGATGCTTTGGTCTGGGGCGTCGTGACGGGCTTCATGTGGCCCCTGGGCAGCTTCGGCTGGCTGGTGCGGCAGCACGGCATCCACAGCGACCGTTGGAAGTTCATGGTCTGCGTTGGCGTCTTCTTCAGCTTTTTGATCGGCATCGTGAGGAGCATCTCGGGCGGCAAGTAAAAGGGAGCGATGAGTTGGGTTGGGCAGAGTATGCGTCATAGGTGGCGCATCCTCGAGGAGCAGCAGCAAAGAACACATGGCGGAATGAGTGGTCGGGTTGTCCACATTTGTTGCGAATCCCCACGACGATGGGCTATAGTGGTGTTTACTTGGGGGTTGTCTTTTCTTTGATTAAAATACGTGCTTATACATAGCGTTGGCGTTGGGTTGTTTGGGCAAAGCCCCTGGATTCGGATATCATCACTCTCAACAGACATAGAAAATGCATAAAGAATGCCTTTTGACTATTACCATCACCCGGCTATACTCAGCTGGAGTAGAAGCATAGCTTCGGCAGAATTATCATATAGCGACATCACAGGCATAATAAAAGCAAGAAGAAATGGCCACTACGGTGATCACATATGCATAGAGAAAACAAAAAAGGGCTTTGCATCGCCGCCAACCTAGCAGCGATGCCGATTCATCTATCTAGCAAAATCCCTATAGAACTACTTGGCGGAAAGACCTCGAGACAACTCACCTAAGAGATATATAGAAGTATTACTCTCTCCATGTCTGTAATTGGTCTCACACCAAGCAAATGGTATTCTTTTCCCTGGCCGAAATCCTGAACTCCATGAAAATGACGCGCAACAACAGACACACCTCTTACGAGGCGCGTAAACAGGCCCTCAAAAATTGAGTAGGCCCTGCTGGAACAACAGAGGATGTATAAAACATGCATACCAGGGACAGTAGCCCGATTTACAGGTACAAACTCTGCGCAGCGACAATGTCACGTCTGATCTTGGCCAGACTCTCCTCGAACTTGGTCGTCAGCTCCTCGCTGCCCATCACCTTGCCGGCTTGCGCCATTTGGCGCAGAAGCTCTTCAAGGCGGCGGAACAGACGGATGAGGGAGCCTTCGTACGCGTTCGTCATTTTGCTACAACTCGTTAGTTCTCATTTTTCTTTTCCAGGGAGGGAACGAACAAAACTTACCAGATCTCCGCAAAGGGCTTTCCGTTCGACCAAGCGTATACGGTCTCCATTAACTGCCACTTGAGGGACTGGACGTACTCGTCCTCGTTGACCTCCAGCTTGCTTTCTTGGCTAATCTTGGCAATGATTCTAGCCTTGGCTTGAACCTGCGAGTAGGGCTTTTGAAGCTCATCTCTCAGCGTGGCAGCCTCAACCTTCTCGTCAAAGATGAAAACACTCAGAACTGAAGCACACATCTCAGGGGTCAGCTCGTTGAAGAAGCGGTCGAATAGTAGCTCAGAAAGCAAAAGCTCGTGACCCTCGGTAGACGAAATTTCGCAGGCAACACGGGCCTTCATCTGTACAACATCCGCGTCGTTGATAAAGTCGAGACGGCGAAGAACACGCTTCCTCGATTTCAGCTCATCAAGCTGGGCGATGCTGTGGGCCTTGCCAATCTTCTTCTTGATTGCCTTGGTCTGGTCGGTGAGCGAGATCTTCCTCGAGTACTGCTCCCAGAGACCAGGCAGCAAAGGCGAGCCATGCAGAGGGTTGGCGAGCAAGCGAGCCTCCAACACTTCGATCTTTCGCAAAAGCTTCTTGAAAGAATCATCAGTAATGCCCATATTCTCGATGGGGTCGAGAATAGGAACACCATCGGGGAATCGTCGCTCGACCTCGGTCAACGACTTCATAACCGAGCCGCGAACTTCTTCGATGTCCTCGCGGTTCTTCACGTCCTTGGGCATGAAGACTCGAATTTGGCTAATGGTCTTGATGCAGGTGAAGAGGCAGGGCACAACCTGGAAGCTGCAGGAGCTGGAGTCGCCACGCGTAATCAGGCCATCGGGCATTTCCTTGGAGGGCTGCGAGGTCTGGGAAGCGGGAGCGAACGGCTCGCTATCAGGGTCCAACCGGAGGTATACGTCAACAAAGTACGACTCTTGGGGGGCGAACTCCTTCTCTCCAAACTTGGGCGCCTTGCGGGGAATGAACTGGACAACAACACCCCAACCGAAATCTTGGCCAGTCTTGGGGTTCTGGATCTGGATGATGCGACCGGGCTGGAGATAGTCCAAACAATGTGTAGGGTGCTGAATAACATGGATCATATCCTTAGTATAAGCCTCAATCTGGTGTCGGAGACTGTAGTAATCTTTAATCGTCGCTTCGTCGGGGATTACCATGCCGTCCTTCTCCTTCTGCAAGGTCATGAGCTCTTGCTCCAGTCCAGCCACACTAGCGCTGTTCTGGAACTGGAAGAAACAGTTCTCCAACATGAACTCGGGCGAGATAGCTTCAATACGAAGCAGGTTGAGAACCATGTTGTAGCCCAAGTGGAAGGCCGAGTTAAGGCGGTCCTGCGAGCCAGCAACGATTTCCTTGGCTGTCTCGGGCTCCAGCTTGTCATCAACCATCATGATAACAATACCACGTTCATCAAGACCACGACGACCAGCACGTCCAGACATTTGAATGTATTCGGACGAGGTAAGAGGTCGACGCTGTACACCATCCCATTTTGTAACTTGGGTGAATACAACAGTCTTGGCAGGCATGTTCAGACCGATAGAGAAAGTCTCGGTAGCGAAGAGCACCTTGATGAGACCTTCTTGGAAAAGGATTTCGATGGTCTCTTTCAGGATAGGCAGCAGACCCGAATGATGCACACCGATACCCTTCTCCAGCAGCGGAAGCAGGTTTGAAATCTGGGGCAAATCGCGGTCTTCCTCCGACAGCGACTCAATAGCACTCGTGAAAACCTTGCGCACCATCTGCTTCTCGCTGTCATCGTTGAAACTGAACTTGGACACGAACAGGGCCATCATCTCGCACTCGCGTTTGCTGAAGTTGAAGACAATGACGGGGTTGAAGCTCTTGTTCATGATCATCTTGACAATCTTCTGGATGTCGGCATTGGTCTCATCCTTGCCACCCTTCGTGGGCTTCTTGCCCTTGCCCTTTCCTGAGCCCTTGCCGCCAGCATCTTGAAGATCGGCAGACTTTTTGTCCTGGATCATCTGCATTGTCCGGTTGAAGTTGTTCTCGCGGAAAACACCCTTCTCATCAACGACGAGGAAGATGCCACTGCCACCAGCGGGGAAGAAGTAGTTCTGCAGAGGGGTAGGACGGAAATCGGTGTAGACGACGTGACAAGCTTGCCTGTGTATCTTGGCTATCCACTCGGCAAACTGGAAGGCGTTCGGAATGGTGGCCGACAAGAACACATAGCGAACCTTGTCGGGCAGAAGAATGATGGTCTCTTCCCAGACGACACCTCTCGACTTATCTCGCATGTAATGGATTTCGTCAAAGACGACCCAGGCCACCTCGCGCATAATCTCCGAGCCACGGTACAACATAGAGCGCAAAATTTCTGTCGTCATGACAAGGCAACTAGCCGTAGGGTTGATGGTGACATCACCCGTCATCAGACCGACATCACCAAATGCCTCGTTGAACTCGCGATACTTCTGGTTACTAAGGGCCTTGATGGGAGATGTGTAGATGACTCGAGTATTTTGCTTGAGACAGTGCGCAATTGCATATTCGGCGACGACCGTCTTTCCGGCACTGGTATGGGCGGAAACCAGGACACTCTCATCTCGTTCAATGGAGGAAATCGAAAGGCGCTGGAAGGGATCAAGAGTAAAGGGCCACGTCCGGGCGGGCTCCTTGGGCGCCTTGTGCTGGGAAAGAGGGACGTATTCGTAGTCCAGGTCCGGGGGAAGCGCAACTTGATGCTGAATGTTATGCTTCAAGACCAGGGCAGATTCTTCGGCGGGCGCAAAGCCAGCAGCGGCAGCGAGTTCTCGGGATTCGGCAGTTTCGAAGCTATCCGTCATGACAGGCTCAGCAGCCGCATCCTTGCGCCGGCGCTTGCTGTCCTGCTCATCAGTCATAACCGTGTCGCCGTCAGCGCCTTCAGCGCCATCTGCACCGTCGACATCGTCCTCGGGTGAGGCAGGCTCAGCATCGGCCATGTCGACCTCAGCGGCCTCGGGAGCGGAACGCGTAGACTCGCCGCCGGTGCCATTGCCAAGCTCGACGGCCTTTCTCTTCTTGTTCTTCTTCTTTGATTTGGAGGGCTTGCCGCTCGTGTGGGTGGAGTTTGATTCGATCTCTGTTTTGGCCTTGCCGTTGGTGGCGGCAGCCGGCTGGTCTTCGAAAACGTCGAAGAGGTCGTCCATGTTGGAGGCTTATCGCATTACAGCAGGAGGCGTATTGGTGTAATGGAATATGTTGACCAAAAGGTTGCGCAGGTTTTCTGCTACACAATCATAAAATACAATTGAATGGATGTGATAGCCAGACCTTGTAATGAGAGCGTCAAGTCGGGGTGGTCAACCAAAAATGTTGTAGAGGGAGGGTTGTTGCTCGATCGACGATCTGGGATAGCAGTCTTGGATCGGAATCGCAGCTGCAGCTTCTTGCCAAAGAAAAAAAAAGTTGGCTTGCAGCACCAAGCAAGCGCCTCTGTCAGTGATCCTGGCCGACCGCCGACCGCTATCAGTGGCAGAAAATCAATTCGTAGTGGGGCCTAGAGACTCGATTATGAAAGGTCCAGATTGGCAGGCGGTACAGCAGCGAGTGCTGAAAGTGGGAGCTTGGAGCTTGCTGACGCTGGGTGCTGATGGATGAAAAAGGTACTTGGGTACAATCAGCCTGCAACATGAGAACATTGAACTTTTTGGATTTGGGGGGGCCATTGGGCCGACATTGAACCGACCGGCTATGGGCAGCGTCCTACAACCTCGACGAAGCTTCAATCCATCATACGACATTTTAACAAAGCTCACTCCAGCAACATTCACACATCTCCACTCTGTACATTCGCGTGCAACACAGTTCCTCAAGGTAATACGACATCATCGCATCGCATCGCCGTTTCCGAACCTCTACTAAACCAATTGGCGAGCAGATGTCTCCTCAGTCCATCCTCCGCGCCAGCCCCCGTGCGGCCAACATGATCAGCCGCCGCATGTTCCACGCGACCCGAGCCCGTCTCTCGTCGCCCTACCATTACGCCGAGGGTCCCTACACCAACTTGCCCTTCAACACCAAGACTCGCTTCTTCGCCCTGCGATACTGGCTGTTCATGATCACCGGCTTCGGTGCTCCCTTCGGCATTGCCGGTGCGTCAATTCTTCGTCCGAAACATACGACCATTGTCGTCCAAGGAGGACCTCTTACTAACGAGCGATTATTTTCTAGTCTGGCAAACCTACAAGCCCAAGGCTTAAGCGGATTTTCGACAATCAATTGGTGGTTATCGTCAATTCGGGGGCTCGATGGGATGAAGCAAGGGATAGACGGGACATGGCCGAAGCTGCCGGTCAGAGACGTTGTACATATATCGACAATAGAGGTTGAGGCCATTGCCAACGAATCGAAGTTCCCTTTGTCTTCCGAGACCATGCGCCACCTTTTCGAATCGCGGTGCAAGAATGATACAGATCATAGCTCAATGCCCATAGCTCAGTGAGCGCGAATGGTATTGCAACAGCCCAAGGCCTGGGCGCAGCGATGAGTCACTGGAACCTGAAGATGCATCGGATAGTTCCAATGCGAATCGAGAAGGTCCTTTGCGACCGAAATGATGATCATGCGTGACATGGCTATCGTGACGGATCATTCGGACCTGCTTCCTGAGCCATGATATTGCCTAGGACATCTCGTGCAATTTTGAAGGCACCTCTGACAAGCTCGCAATTGCTCATGACGTAGAATGGTGGGTTTTGGTAGACCTCTCCCGGGTTAGATTGACAATTAGGGGTAAGGCTCCTATCAATAATGCTGGCAGCGACCATATCGAAGCTCTGTGCCAGCCTTTTTGGATCTTTTGGCTGGGATAGCACGCATGGCTTTTTCCAAATTTGGTTAACCATTCCAGGCCTGCAGTTCCTTGGACGATAACAGCCACACCGCCAACTCGGCAGGTTTCTCCGGTCTGTGTTCTGGAAAAGGAACAGAGGAATACGGTTGTTGTGAGATGCATCCAATGACTGCCCACAGGTCAATTTCAAACACATACAGCAGAGCTCATTTGAGAATTCCAAGAAGCGTCTAGCAATTACAATCCACGGTTCAAGGCAAATGAAGATCAATAATTACATTAAGTATATATGTACAGGATATGATACGACTTCTAGAACAGATCAGACTCCTTCACCAGGACAGACCTGTTAAGGTGCTTCGGCGAAGCAGACGGAATACCCGCCAGATGCAGCGTCAGCTCCAAGTCGCCCAGCATCGACTTGAGCACATGAGAGACGCCCTCCTCGCCACCCAGCGCCAGCCCGTAAACGTAGGGCCGGCCAATGAGGCAGCAGTTGGCGCCCAGCGCGAGGGCCTTGGCGATATCCGCACCGCACCGAATGCCCGAGTCAAAGAATATATCGAGCTTATCCCCCACCGCGTCCACGATGCGCGGCAAGACGCCCAGGGAGCTGTTGCCGCCGTCCGTCTGGCGGCCGCCGTGGTTGCTGACGACGATGCCCTGGACCCCCGCGGCGACGGCCTGCTGCGCGTCCTCGACCGTCTGGATGCCCTTGAGCACGATGGGGCCCTTCCAGTGCTCCTGCAGGAACTTGATGTCCTCCCACGTGTGGCTCATTCCCGGGAAGACGGTGCGCGTCCACTCGGCCACGGCGGCGCCCATGTCGTCCTCGACCTCGCAGCCGTGCTTCTCCTTGAAGTTGGCCCGGAAGACGGGGTCCGTCATGCCGATGGCGACGCCGATCTGGTCGGACCGCAGGAAGGGGTTGTAACTATACGTAATTCGGGTCAGCATACTATATTGTATGACTATTTTTTGGGATGAAAGGGGGAAGAATGTTGTGTGAACTCACCCGTTATCCATGTCGCTCGGCCTCCAGCCCAGAATATACGTGTCCAGCGTAACGAACAGCGCCGAGAACCCGGCCTTTTGCGCCCGGTTCAGGATCGACTTGGTGATATCCTGCCTCTCGTTGGGCGGCCAGTAGAGCTGGAACCAGCGCTCGCCATCGCCACTGGCCTTGGCCACATCCTCGATGCTCGTCGAGCTCGCCGTGCTCATAATGTACGGGACCTTCGCCTTGGCCGCGGCGCGGGCGGCCGCCTCCTCGCCCTCGGGGTTAAAGATGCGCTGGACGCCGACGGGGGCGCACGCGATGGGGAACGGCAGGCGCTTGTCGCCCTGCTGCTCGCCTGGGTGGCCCGCGCAGGTACGCAGACCATGGACCGACAGGTCCGGGAAGCCCTCCCCGGACGCCTTGACGAGGCGCCGCGGCACGATGGACCAGCGGCCGAAGGCCTCGCGGTTCTTGCGCGCCGTCTCGCCCGTGCCCGCGTTGCCCGTCACGTAGCCCCGGCTCTCGGCCGACATACGCTCCGAGGCGAGGGCTTCCCACTCCAGCGGCTTGAAGGTGAAGGGAGGGCGCTGGTACTGCAGGCCCTTTTGGTACACCGAGTTTTCGTACTCGATGGGGTTGGGGTCTTGGTGCTTCTCCATCTTGGGCCGCGTCGCGGCCTCGTGCTGCTCGGGTGCTGCCATGTCTTGATGTGATTTGTGTCGTGATGCTTTATGAAGTTCTGTGTGTTTACTTTCCTTCGTAGAGCTGGATTTACTACACTAGCTTTGGTCGGGCAAGAGAAGATATAGATTGATTAACGGGCATAATAACTAGAACGCAAAGTCTGGGCATGGCTACTATGTCTATAAGTAGAAACAACATGTAGATGCACGACTTCGAAAAGCTCCGGAGTAACTACGTCATTGAATATATCGATTTTGATCCATCCAATGGTTCCACATATCAAGCTCTGTCGTATGCAACTATCTATTTACCTTGACCGGATAGCCGGGAGTGTCGGGTATGTAGTCTACAGTGGTTCCTAATCTGATGCAGGCCATTTATATACTTGGCAGCGGACAGATGTCGAGGCTACATCTGAAAGCTGTTATTGCTCCCAGTTTTCATATGCATTGAGGCTTCACTATTTTGTGATTTCTCACAATGACTGGCCGATTATATTGATGTGACGTCAATATTACATGAGCCGATCGAACGATGAAAGATTTGGGCCTAGAATGAAAGAAAGAAAGCATGAGCCAAAGTTTGATCAATGATGAACGGTTTGTGCCAACTTGAAATGTAGGCCCGAATCTGTGACGAATTAAGCGGATGGAAATCCACTTCGACACGGACTTAGCCCGGCATGCTTCAGCCGAGAAGTCCCGGGGTAGAGGCAGAAATACTTGAACATTTCCGGTTTCTTGGCATATCAGAACGATGCGCTGGAGCTTTTACGTTTCCACGTTGAAGAAATTGTGGTTCGTGACGCCGTCTATCCAACTTCCATGGCCCATCTAGAGTCCAGACCATTGTTCGTTCAACTACAACTGCAAACCACTCGCCGAGCAGCCGGACTCTCCATCATCCAAAACACCCTTATGATATCAGATCAGTGACCCAATTGAGGCTTGCCCCAATCGCACCGTCGTCTTTTACCTAGCGTTTCGAAATCAATCGATGGTAAAATATCCGTACACCTATCTTCTCCGAAGTGAAGTCTCTCGCATTCTATAGTGGAACTAGCCAATCAAAAAAGTTCCACCAAGCACGCCTAGAGAAAAAGAACACCGTCAGCTCCGCAGGTAATCCTGGGCACGGGTCGCGCCGCACGGGACCCCTTTCCTCTAATATTAGCCGGAATGCCCCATTGAAAATGTATCGCCTGGGCTAATAGCAGCATGTACGATGAATTCACACTTTCTCCCACGCAGATAAGCTTCAACGGAGAGGCAGCAGTGCCAATTGCGACAAACGGTCCATCTTAACCTCTTTGGACGGAGTGTAGGTCCTCGATTAAGGCCTAAGCGAAACCACGAGATCTAGAATGGAATGCGGCGAGATCATCGAATCAATATATACCCCGGGACAGCTCACTAAACAGGGTCGCAAACGAATAAAATGGAAGTCGGGGTGTCTAGATCAGAGTTGGCGCAATCGAGGAAAACTATTGGGGCTGAAGCTCTTTCCCTTATAAGTGTGACGCTTCTAGTCTAGCTGAGACGACGACTCGACAACCCTGGGCCCGAAGGGTAGTTGCTATTGCGGTATTCCCCTGGGTGTAAGAAACCACTCACGCTTCGGCGTTATTCTCACCATGGCCTTCACCGAATTGCTCCACCAGCTTCCTCATTTCTTCAATCAGCCTGTGAAACCATGATCAGTAAATGAGGCCCATGTATTCATATTTGGGGAATGCTTACGTCGGTCTGAAGTGCGTAACCTCAGGATACAGTGCTGTATCGTGAATGATTACGCGCCTGATGAAATAGGGCACGGTCAGCCTATCCGGATTATAAATGAGGATGTCACTCTCACTTACACGGCATAAAGTGCGTTTCGACCTTCCCAGTCCTCCTGTGGCTCGGACTTAGGCAGGATGGCATGGTAGCTGTCCATACACTCTCTTGCCCAGTCGTTTGCAAGAGGTCGCATGGTAGCGAGCTCATCTATCGACACCAGGTCAGCTTTGCATCGGACGAACCACTGAGCAATGCTGGGGCAAGACTAGGGGATACCTACATTCGTGGTGGCCCCAAAAGGCGGAAGAGTCGAATATCAGAGGCTCGCCAGTCGCCTCCTGCATCGCTACATTCCCCGTCCATAGATCACCATGGATGAGGACCGGTTCGATGCGTCTTCCGCCTGTCTCTAGGGGGCGCAGGAGCCGGGGGATGACCTTGTTGAGGAACGGCTCACTGAGCTGCTTCAGTTCCTCGCAAGGCCCGCCGGCCTCCTCCTCGAGTTGCAGCATCCGGCGCATTCCGCGCAGGTAGAACTCCTCCCAGGTATCGGTCCACGTGTTGTCCTGAGCGAGCGTTCCATTGAACGTAGTGATATGGAAGCCGAACTTGTGCTGGGGATGGGCTTCTCGGCTACGCATGTGGAGCTGAGCAACTGCGTTTGTGAAGCGGGGGATGGTAGGGACCCCCTTTTCCAAGGCATGAAACTCGAATAGGAGGAAGTAACGGTCGTAGCCGGCACATTTGCCCCAGACGAGCGGTTTTGGGGAAAACTCTGGCACTATCTCGTTGACCAAGAACATCGACTCATACTCGCCATGAAGCATGGCGCGTGCCTTGGAGCCGGTCGTCAACTGCACAGCCGCAGCTCGGTCAATGTTATGCTACCGAATTGCTTGGGTCCTGGGGCGGCGCAGACCTTGAGAAAGTACGACTTCAGCTCGCCGCCAACGTCAACATCGACGCGAGCTGTAGTATTCCAATTACTTGCGCCGTGGCCACGAGAGCTTAGGACTGTTGCACCGGTGGGGAGCTCTGAATGACGTCAATAGCTGAAGAGAGGCCTATCCATAGGATGTTCACATTTATTATTCATACGGGCAATAATATTCTTGTCAAGTTCGACGTCCCCCTCGTGGATCTTGGCGTTACTCTGCACCTCCCAATATTTCGGCGACATGATGACTTGTCGTAGATGGGGTTGGTAAAGACTTAGATCGTCTGCGTTGGTGCAGTTGGCTGGTAAGTACGATGATATCGAGAGAGATAGGTAGCTTCAAATACTACGTGGCGCGGTGTTTAATTGCCTTTATCAGTAGGTAAGTAGTCCAGAGATTGGCACACTATTTCTAAATCAAGGTGTTGCCTCAAGATGATCGATACGAAATGGTTTCCTTGGCCAGCAATATGGCAAGCTGATGTTGGTTTGACTGTTTGTTGGTTGTAGAGCTGCAGCGCCAAGATTGCCAACGGCAACAAGTGAACCAATGGGGTTCAGAACCGCTGCAGATGCATACAGTTGGATCATACAGGGAAGAACTTGTGGTATTCTTTCATCCAATGTCTACCCAGTCGGTGGCGTGGAGTGGCCATGCTGCCCACATCATCTACACACAATGAGAAAACCCAAGTTCGGTACGTGCGTTCAAGGGCAAAAAGCCTCACATTCATTATGCCCCCAGAGCACAGAACAGTCGAAATAGACCGAATCTCCCGTGTTCGCGTTGGTAGCCATATTGCCGTGCCATATGTTACCATGCAGTAAGGTGGGTTGGAGACTTCGCCCATGCGTTACCAATGGACGCAGGAGGCGGGGGATGACTTTGTCCATGAACTGAGGGAGAATCTCATCGAGCTCCTCGCTAGGGCCTTGCGAGATGAGCTCTTGGTCAACAAAGGATTGCAACCGACGCCGAAAAAATACTTCCCAAGTTGTGCATCATGTCACGTCCTGATACATTCTGCCCTCGTGGGTCATGACATGGAAACCAAAGTGCCCGGGATAGTCCGGTGCGGCCATACTGTCCTGATGAAGTTTGGCAAGCATGGAAGAGAACTTTCTAATATCAGGAAGTTCTTCAATCATATCCATAAACTCGCAAAGGTAGAAATGCTTGTTAGGGTCTGACGAGTATGTGCCCCAGGCTACCGGGCATGGGATGCCTTCAGGGTTGAACTTGTGGATTGCTTCCGCCACATGATACTCGCCTCTAATCATACTCATGCCCACGTCGCCAGTGGCCGTCTCCATAAGTAGACGGTATGGCTTGTCGTCTGCCAGTTCAAGGTCGATACGGGCAGTGTGAGTCCAGAAGCTAGCACCGTGTAGCTTGATGCTGATGAATTTGGATCCTTCGGGAAAGTCTAGCAGGGGTTGATTGAGATTAGAAGCTTGAAGATATGCCGCCAAAGTCGCCAGTCTTTCTGAGTTCTTGAGAACGTATTCTTTGACACGGTATCATCCACCTTATTGAGTTGGAAAAGGTTATAGCCAATTGGTTTCGTGACTCCGTTGGTATCCCCCATCGTCGCCAATGGGTGCGTAGTAGAGGTAAGGCAGAAGGAATCAACCGCGGGTTGAAGGAGCCCATGACTTAAATATATCATGATGCGCATGTTAAGGCGGAGAAAACTGGTGCATTATGGGTACTGGATGCTTTTATCTCTCCAGCAACATAATTGGAGGGAGAGAGCAGGGGGGAGACAGGGCGGCGGCGGCAAGGTAGCCTGCGCATAGCTGCAGTCAATATTCGCCAAGCAAATCAACTACGTGACTGCGACGCTGCATGTCCCCCCCAAGTATCATCACACGGCTGTCTTTATACCCCACTTGCTCATGTCTCCAGTTGCCGACGACTTGTTCTACTGTCATTAAACCTAGAGACTGTTCAGTACAGTTGTTTGGGGGTTAATATGGACGGTGTAAGTTGTCCCAATATGTGATCTGAAGTATACCTTGCTGATTCGAAGCACACTTTGACAGCAGCAAGGTCGCACTTCTTCAGAGAAAGGAAGTAGGCGCAGTGCCAGCGTCCGATCGTCGGGTTCTAGTCTCAGCAAACGACTTAGCAGTTTTTTGTCCATCGGGCGCAAACAGTCTGAGTCTCTGACCAAGGCAGTTAAGGTCAAAAATGAGTTTGGTTTAATTACTGTTTATCGGCCCAGCTCCGCCTCTTCTGTCATTGCCGACTTCATCTTCGTTCATGGTCTCGGGGGAGGCTCCAGTACGACATGGTGCCTCAAGCAAAACCCTGAATTCTTCTGGCCCAAGGAATGGCTACCCAAAGATCCCAGCTTCGAGGCCGTTCGTATCCATAGCTTTGGATACAATGCGAACTGGGCAACATGGCTCAGCAGTCCTCTCGATGTGCACGCTTTTGGTCAGTCTCTTCTCGAAGAGCTTCTCAATAACCCCGAAATTCGGGCCAGTTCCACACCAATAGTGCTCATCGGACACAGCATGGGTGGTCTCGTCATCAAAAAAGTCTGTATCCTGTCCAAAACAAACCCTGTATTTGCCTGTGTAGCTGAGCGGCTACATTCTTTTTACTTCCTTGGGACGCCTCATCGCGGATCGAATCTCGCCAGGACTCTAAACAACATTCTCAGAGTCTCCGGTGTGGGACGACGGGCATATGTCGCTGGTCTCGAAACCAAATCCGAGTTGATCCATGTCCTCAGTGACGAATTTAGAATTCATTACTCCGGCATCCATCTTCACACATTCTATGAGACTCAACCAACGCCTCCTGTAGGCCTTATCGTAGATATAGAGTCTGCGACTCTAGGTCCGTTACATGCATACCAACGTCTGCTTGATTACCCTCCTAACATATCATGATATAGGCTACGCTGAGGAACGCCCTCAACTCGTGAATGCATGCCATCGAGATCTTGCCAAATTCGAGAGTGACCAAGACTCGAACTACAGGTCGTTGAGGAATCGGCTCGCAGCCACGGTGCATCAGATTATGACCGAAAGATATCACCCTCCGGTCCCTTTATTAGAGCATGAAGCACTAACTTCTGGGACGTCAACCTCACAGCCGAGTCCAATGGAGCAGATGGACGCGATCGGCTTGTATCTCGGCATCGATAGAACAACGGTTGATGAAGACAAAGAATCTTTGGACGTTACGAGACAGCAAGGCTCGTGTGCCTGGCTTACAGCCAAACCTTCGTTTCAGGAGTGGCGGTATTCCCCAGTACCGCGTTACTTCTGGCTCAAAGGCCTGCCCACTTGTGGCAAATCTATGCTAACAAGCCATATTATCAACTACTTAAAGGACAGTCCGACCTGCTTTTATTTTTTCAAGGCTGCAGACAAGACAGCACCAAGCCTTGGCGCTTTTCTTTGCTCCATGGCCTACCAGATGGCGAAGACCAATACTGAAATTAGAAAGTCGATATTTCAACTCTCGCAACAGGCATCTCCCGTAGACGCCCGCAACCCCAAGTCTATCTGGCATAATGTCTTTACATCTTGCGTTTTCCATACCAAGTTACCAAAGCCGTGAGTTCCCTTGCCAAGTTCAGTGGACATGATTAACAACGGTTTCCAAACAGGCATTTTTGGATCATCGATGCACTCGATGAGGCAGCTGAGAGAGGCTCATTGGACGAATACTTCTCGTTTATGTCCAGGATTGACGTAAATATCCCATTGAAAGTATTTATTACAAGCAGGCCGAGTCATGTGCTGGATAACTTGTTCACCCAGCTTCCGACCCTCACATACTTCGTTACGCCTGACGATTCCATAGCAGATATCGAGCTCTATGTCAGCAGTCGGTCGGCGAATCTCCCCGTGACAGATTCACTTGAACGGAACGAGCTAGTGAGGAATATTGTCAGCATGTCGGGGGGCAGTTTCCTCTGGGTTGTCCTCGTCATGGAGCAACTTGGCGATGCCCATACCGTGGAGGACGTACAAGACGTTCTACACGAAGTACCCAAAGAGATGAGTGAACTTTACCACCGAAATCTCCTGAAAGTGGAGTCCTCACGGTCGAAAAACCTTGCCAAACATATCATCACTTGGGCTGTTTGTTCGGTTCTTCGTTTGACAATGGATCAAATGAAGGATGCTGTGAAGCTCAGCCTCGGTACCACTTTGGCGCGTGACCTTCACACGAACCTTCAGTACTTGTGCGGCCAGTTCCTGAACATCGACAAGCAAGCACGTATCCATGTGGTCCATGAGACAGCTCGCGCATTCCTCACCAGTAAGAGCCTTGATTCGGAGCTTCGAATTGACGTACAAGAAGGGCATCGGCTTATCTCTCTGGCCTGTCTGAAGTTTCTACTAAGCGACGAGTTGAACCATCCAAGAAGGCGGAGGACCTCTACAGCTATTACAACAAGCCGGACACCCATGGCGGATTACGCCTGCCTTTGGTTCAGTGAGCACGTGTCCCAATCTTCATCGGCGGACGATACGCTCTTTGATATGCTATCGAAGTTCTTCTCGACAAATGTTTTGTCGTGGATCGAGTCCGTCGCACAGCTGAGAGACCTCCGATGTCTCATTCGGACATCCAGAAACTTGTCCAATTACCTCAATCGGAGAGTGAAATACACTCCCATGGTGCCTCCGGATCTTAGTGCATGGGCCGTTGATTTGCCGAGGATTGTAACGCAGTTCGGGGCCAACCTCCTGAGTGACCCTTTAGCTATTCATACTTTAGTGCCACCCCTCTGCCCACGCAACTCAGTCATCTATCGAAACTTTGGATATGTCGAGGATGGCATCAAACTGGTCGGCGCTTGGAGCTCAGACTGGGATGACCGAATATGTTCCATTTCCTACAATGAGACGTATGCTACTGCGATTGCCACCCAGGACCAATACTTTGCTGTTGGGCTTGCCGACGGCACTGTCAAGATATACTCCACTGCTACTTGTGAGGAGATAGTTTCATTCACACACGAAGAATCTATCTCCATCCTGGAGTTTGGGCCGACGTCAAAACATGTTGTTTCGGCAGGACTACATCACTTTAGCCTATGGGAGTCAGCCACAGGTACCCGACTATTCCAGGTTGTTACAGATGCGCAAACTTTGGCCGTCTCTTTTGATGCAGACGAAACCAAAATCATGGTCGCTTCGAGAGATAAGATCCTATCGGCTTGGAAGATATCAGATGCTTCGCGATTGTACGAGCTACCGTGGCACGACAACTTTGTGGTGGACAAGGATTCCGGGTATTCCCCTTCGCCAAGTGCTGTGACAATCTCTACCGAGCACCAGGTGATGGCCGTCATATATCGAAGCAGACCGGTCCAATTATGGTCGTTGGAGAGCCAGAGGTCCCTCGGGGCCTGCATCCGACCTTCGACAAACAAGCATAGCCAAGCTGGCCACATAGTCAACAGCGCCGTTTTCAACCCGGTACTTTCATATCCACGCATTCTTGTGTCCTACTGGGATGATATCGTTGCTGTTTTCGACCTTAACACCTGCAAGCCTCTGGCTTGGATTACCGCCTATATCACAAAACTGGCCATATCACCTAATGGCAAGACTTTTGCCGGGAGCGATGGTAGCGGCGGCATCAAGATCTTCGATTTCGATACCCTTCAGTTTCTTCACAAGGTCTCCATACGAGACGAGCCCGTCACATCGCTTACTTTCACTGGCGACAGCCTTCGGATCGCGGATGTCAGAGGAACGCAAGCCAACGTTTGGGAGCCCCCAGTCCTAGTGAGCCAAGATTCAGATTCCCATTCCAGCGAGCCCAGCTACTCGGTGCGTCAAGTACTAGAAGACACCGGTGACTCTGGTCTGGATCAAGCCGAGGCCATCGTCTCCCTCCAATGCTGCGAGGAGAGCGGGATAGCCTTCTGCGGACGCAGTAACGGCCACGTCGACATCTGCAATCTCGACGATCCGGAAAAGACGATGCGCAACCTCTACAAGCATCGTGGAAGCTTCACCAGCGTGACGTGCATTGACTGGAACCACAAGGCGCGCGTCGCCGCCAGCGCCGACTCTTCCGGTCATTTCCGGATTATGCGTATCACGACGGGGGCGCGGCGCGAATGGAGTGCGCAAATGGTCCTCGAGAACAGACTGCCACAAGGCTGCACCATCACTCAGGTTCTGCTACACCCAGAAGGAACCTTTGTTCTGGTTTCCTCGCCCAGCTTCGACACGGTCTGGTCTATCCCGACCAAGGAGCGCGTCGCCCGTATTGAGGGGCGCCAAAGATCAGCGTGGAAGTGGTTCATCCGCCCCAAGATGCCAAGTCAGTTGTTGTTGTTCGAAGACAAGATCTTACGGTTGTTCACCTGGTCCGATCTCGTCCAAATTACAGCGTTGGAAGATGCGAAGACTCTGCCCAATCATGACGGCAACAATCCGTGTGACTCGGAAGGTGGCGACGCAGACGTCGATGCCGTCTCCATTGCCAGCGAGGGTGACGACATGGTATTTATCGAGAAGACTCAGCTGCGGTCGCACTGCTTGCCAACGTTGGCTCCCCAAACGGCGAGCACCAAGGTGCAAGTCTTCGACCTGTCGTCTCTGGAACACTATGACATCCAAGCTGTTGCTGCGGCGTCTCCGGGGCATTCTGGACAGCTGAGCCTGGAGACAAATCCCTCTCCACTCCCCGCTCCTAACTCGCAATCGGAGTCCCTGTCCACCACGAGGCCCCCTTTCTCCCCTTTCGCTCCAACTAACTTGGGCCGGCGCTCCTCTATACGTAACGTGGCAGACATACCTCATGTCCACGTTATCATTGGAACGGTCAAACGTTTCAACTCTTGGTTCCTCGTATTTCTCTCCCAGAAAGGTTGGGTGTGTTCCGTTGAACTTAACGGCGGTGTCATTCTGGACACTTTCGAGAAGCACTTCTTCATCCCCTCTGTGTGGCGCACTGGGAATTCAACCCTGATCTCGAAGGTACGGCGCAATCAGGATATTGTTTTTGTCCACAATGCCGGTGTTATCGTTGTGAAGAACGGTTTAGACAACGGGGAGTATGTATCGTTCTTCTAGATGCATTGAGAGTGTTGTATATACCGATTGAATCAAATTGAGTATGTTTCTTGGTGGTTCGTTGGGGCGATTTGACATTCGAATACTTGAATTTCAACCTGAAGTTATATGTAGCGCAGCAGCGACGAGAAGCAAGGAGCGTGGCCACCTATAATAAATAGTAAAATGAAGCTACCACACAGTTGGAAGGAGATCGCCTCGTGGCACTATCCGGCATAGCAGCCGAGTTCGGGCGCAGTCTCCGCCACCGGGAGGACAAACAGGACTCGAAGGCACGATACCAGAGCTACCTGGCAGGGACCTGGCTTCCCGACCACCACGGCTTACTGTGGGAGCAAGCACGGCTGGGCAGCCGGAGACGCGTCCGGGGCATATACCCACGTGGTCGTGGGCGTCGATGGCCACGCTGGCCGCCAACGCCAGCGGGCAAAATGTGTGGTCGGGTATGGCTGTCCAATGGGACCTGTCTACTACAGGCGCCGGGGCGCCCCATTGTAGCGAGGCCGCTTGCGAGGTGACCGAGATGTTGCCGGTCCCCGTGACGACGAAGAAGTTCCGGCCCAACTTGGGGCAGGCACGTCGGTTCTGGCCGAAAAGTCCGTACGGCAACGAGGGACGGTTTGCAATACTTGGCCTGCGCGGAAAGCTTACATCGGTAGCCATTCACGGAGCGTTTTCGAGCAAGGAAGACCTCTGTGTTGCCGTGAGGTTGACTCGTCACGAGCTCTCCAATTCCGGCAGGGACATGTGGCGACGCGTGACGCAGACCCCGCAGAGCTCGGTCACTGCCGGTTGGGCAACGGTTGAGCATCCAGAGTTACAGACAGACGAGGAGTGCACGGCCTGTGATGATATTGTCGCTTTCTTCGTTGAAATCATCGAAGGCGTATCTGCAGGCAGCGGTGCCAGTAATCTAAAGAGCCGTTTGAAAGCGTACGTAGTGCTGTACCTCAGGCCCGTCAAGGTTTACGGATTCGAAGATTCCTTTGAGCGCGTCGGCGTCGGAAGACTTTTCGGTGAGAACTTTGGCACACTGTACCGAGATGCTGATTTAACTGATATATGGCTGGTATGAGTTAGAACCTGAAGACGACGCACCTATCCTGTTACCTGCATCCCGGCCGTGGCAGTAACATTGAAATGACTCCGCTGGACCGAAGACACAAAACTTCATATATAGAATCGCATTCTGAAAAGTCTTGAAGACATTAGTTGTGGCCAAGCTTTTACCGAAACACGGAAGTCGCATGATTTGGGATTCGAGATACTCTACTGAAAGAAGCCCCAGTTCAGGCCAAGAACCATGCTGCCCATAAATATAAGCGGCTTACTTTGAAACCACTCAGCCGCATCGTTAAAGCAACAGCTAGACAAGTTCGATAGTCCTCAGTCGCTGCCGCAACTCGTGCGTTGCCAGAGCTTTGTAGTCATAGTAAACCTGACGAAGTAATCCGATACGCTCAAATTTGCCCCCAGCGGCTCCCTTCAGTACAAGCATGACATTAGGCTTGAACCAAAGACAGAGCACGCTGATTGGACTGGCTTGCTCCGTGGTGACGCCATGGTCCGGATAAAAAGAATATGAGGAACTTTTGGTAATCTCGGACAGCTCGGGAAGGTACCAACTGAGGATGCCCGACTCTTGCCCGTCGCCAAAGCCTAGTTTGGATGGCTTTCGGGTGAGTATCGAGAAGAGAGTTGGCCCCGTTAGCCTCAAGGAGCTCCTGCGAATCTGCCCGTACCCATCGCCAGTATCGGTGGTGCATTGCGCATTCTTAACCTCAACCAAATGTTGGTTCCAGTGCGGACCCGGCAATTCCCACCTGATTCGGCCATTGGCGGACGCCCATGACCACGAAGGAATGTGCAAGCCCGGGGTACGATAGGCATTTGAGTCGGCCGTTTTATCGAGGTTCTCATCCTGAACGTACCAGAGAAGACTGTAAGGCAAAGTCGATTTCCAAATACCGGCGAGGTACTCGTCTGCTGGCCGCGTGTCTCCTATCCGTCTGGCTATACCAGACAGAGCCAGCAGCACGTCCTTCCTGAAGGTGAGCTGTAGCTGGCTATATTGGCGAGTAATAGCCCACCAACCTCTTGCGGTTTGGTGAGAGTCCAACGCAGCATCGCCCACGAGCAGTTGTGCGAATGTTTCTTTTAGACCAGACTCAAATTCTCGTTCGCCGCACTGACACTTGTTGCCCGCACGACACTCAAACAAGAGCTCACGGCTGCAGAAATGTAACACTCGTGGCGAGAGCAGCCGCTCCTGGAATACCCAACACCTCTTTAACAGTGGGGATACGACGCTACGGGAGCTTTTTGCGGTTTCCAGGCTAATGTTGAAATGCTGATGTGGTTGACGTGAGTATATATCTATTCGTTTTCCACCATCTCCGGTGACCGAGATTGCACTGCAGCGAGCCTCCTCAAGGTGACGGTAGCATCCTCCATCCCCGTCCGCCGAGTCAGTCGCTGCGATAGTCACGTAAGAGCCCTCATATATGTCAGCCATCCGACGAGCTTCCGAGCGCCAATCTTGATCACAGTCTTGGATGATACATAATGAGTCAATCCACAGATATTGGATACCCAGACGCCGTGTAATGTCGACCGCATCCCGGAACGTTCGGGGCAAGTCAGCGATGTTGATGCCTTCCAGGCGAGATTTCAAGTTATCTGTCGTTGTTTTTGTCATGCGACCTGTGTTGCCCCAACAGTGGCTAAGACATGTGTAAGGTGCTCGCTGTTGGTTGGTAATCAACAACTTAATCATACCCTGGCCACCTTGAGCAAACAAGTCAAGCACTCTTGTTGGAAGTGAAGATCTTCGAGTATCAGACGAGCAATTGTGCTCTGATAAACATGATTTAATCTGTTCTTTGGCCCAGACCAAGCTGTCATTAGAAGACGTGTCGCAAGGCAAGATGTCCAGGTTATTGGTCACCCTGAATGGGAATAGCGCGGTGGCTGAGATGTCTGGAGTCTTATGAGAAATCTGCTCGAGCGATACGTTGATTATGAAAAGAATACTGACCGGAATTGCTGAACAGAAAGAACGGAGAGCTGTGCTCGATCTCGCCTGTCACACGGTTGACACCCGTGACAAAAAAGGTATCGTGAAGGTGCGTTCCTACCATAGCAAGTATAACATTGTCCCAGTTTGAATTGGTGACTTGCTGGTCGATAGCCTCGACTAACAAATGACACGCGCAGCACCGCGGTGTAGCATCGTGGAGCGTTTCCTGTCTAATCATACATGTGAAATCCTGATAGCCGGGATACCGGTCGAGGTAATCACAGAAGTGACCATCCACTTCGGTGAATCCCAAGCCCAATCTAGGCTGCTCGTCATATTTGCTTATTTTGGATTGTGCATACTGGTTTATTTTGGATTGTGTAATCTCGTCGATTCTTAGCGACATTTTCAATCGCGAGGTTCATGTTCATCGTTGTGTGATAAGAGGATGAAAGGAGAGAATAGATTTAAGTAGTCACTAAGAAGGGATCCCCCGCACTTTACGGGCCTGTGTACCAATCTGCCCTTCCTGCTTATATGGGGGTTAAGAACTGGCAGCAGTCATGGTCGTTCAACAAACGAACAAGGCAACGGTTCTTGGCAAAATGGCTTGCCCTACCTACCTAAATTACGTCTCAATAGGAAGCTGGCAACTGAATTCTTTGAGTGTGAGTCCTGAAAAGTTGGGGTTAATTAATCGGACGGACGTCATTCGACCAGCATGGCTAACCAAATCTACACCACGCCCTTCGCTTTACACACCCTTAAGTTCTGGGAGTCTAGCGGACAGTCTTGCTCTGAAAACGTCCACCGGGGTGTTCTTCCAAAGCTTCCGGGGCGGGTGTGGGGGTGGCAGGGGTAGCTAATGTCGGGGTAGCTATAGTGGGTATTAGGGTGTATCGACGGCGGCTGGGGGGTTTGGTGTCGCGGGGTTGTCGATACGAGTCTTACAAGTACAGAACAAGTTGGCGCCTGCGGGGCAACATCGGTACATCCTCGGCCAAGTTCCTCTAAGTACCTGTCCCTTCCATCTGACAATAACAAGTTATATGTAATAAATATGACCCTAAATTTAGAAAGAAAATCAAGAGGGTAAGAGCTCTAGAGTAGACGTGCATTTACTTTCACGGACCTATATCACTAAGAAGCACTCGAGGCCCCTACGGGTCGACTCTCCCCTAGTCACGCTCCCCTCGATAAAGAGAGTAGAACTTCGGCTGCTGTAATGTATGGGGGGCCACGGCTGGACAACTCCCGATAGCTTCAAAGTTGGCTGACTTTGAATACCGTCCTTTTAACTGGAAGGGAATACTAGATAAAGGTATAAAGGAAGGGTCGTCTCATGAGGCCGAAGAGGGAAAACGGTGGGGTAAGAGTCCAGCCCCTTAGTACCGTCCAAATTCCGTTCTCCTGTCAGTAAGATAGCTCTCTGCTGCTTATATATGGGAGAGCGGACGGGATCCCTAGTATTCAGCAGGATGTGGTCGTATGTATCAGTAAAGCCCATTTTGGGGACCTATATACCAATGATTCATGTATCGCATACCTAAGGTAGACAGAAGTTTCGATCTCCATTGCGCATGGTTTCTTCCCGCATGTAAGCCAATTCCCAACTTAGACTCACCCCGAGTTAAATTCATCAACGTCATTCACAGGCAGAAATCAGCATGTACGGACCAAGTCAGAGTGTTCTGTCCAAAATCGTTCTCTGAAGCTATAGAAAAAGATTGGTATCTGAGATAACTAGGTAAAAGGTCTGATCAAAAGAAGGTAAGAAGCAACAGCTGTGGGCGTGTATCCAATAGTAGACACCCCCAGCGGAAGAAGAGAAGACCAAAAATATCATCAGATCATACAACATCCCACATCCCACATCCCCCTCTCTCATTACCAACCACCTATTGTGATCTTCCACTCTTCACCCCTCCCAATCTCTCTCTCTAATATCATCATCCGCCGCCCAGGTGGCTCAAATCCTCGATTCTCTTACCCTCCTCCTCCGCATATCCTACAGTCCTAGCCAGTCGGGCAAGCAGTTTTGTCTGCTGCTCACTGTCTCTCTCTCTCTCTCTCATCCTCTCCTGATCGCATTTTCAGGAATCAGTATTGGACAAGGAGGTGCACCAGAAGTGTATTTAGGAGGTCTCCTGGTTGACGTCGGAGCGGGCCGAGACGGGGTAGATGGTGATGGGAGTCTCGATGGGCATGGGGGGGTTCAGGCCGATGGGGACCTCGAAGCCCGTGGGGGGGTGGAGGGCGTCGGGGAGCTCGATGATGTCGCGGTAGTAGTCGGGCAGCTTGCCGCAGTAGCGGGCCCAGAGCTTGACGATGGACGGGAGGACGGTGCGGCCGTTGCGGACCAGTCTGGTGTTGGGCGCGACGTAGACGTGCAGGCCCTCGACCGCCGAGCTGAAGACGCCGCCGTACGACTGGTTCCAGTAGTAGTTCTCGAACAGGTCGCCCGCGATGCGCTCGTTCCAGCTGCGGATCACATCGCCGGTCTTGGCAGCGACGAACTTCCAGACGTTGGCGCCGACGTCCCAGCGGCCCAGGGTGTGCAGGCCCCAGTTGGCCTCGACCGAGGACAGCTCACTGTAGTGGTTGTGGTAGGCGTCGTCGGTGGTGCCGATCAGCTCCTTGGGAATGGCAGAGCCCAGAAGGATACCGGCGACGTGGTTGCGGTGGACGGGGTTCTGGCCGTTAGCCTGCCAGGTGATGTAGATGACGGCGTTGTCGTTGAAGTACTCGTTGGCCAGGAGAGGCTCGACGAAGCTGCGGGTCCAGTTGCAGGAGACGGTGATGTTGGTGTCGTGGCCGTTGTTGTACAGGTTGGGGGTGATGAAGCCCCACTGAGGGATGCGCTTCTTCTCGAGGTCCTCGTAGAAGAGGGTGAAGTTCTTGAGCTTGGCAGCGCGGTCCGGGTTGTCCATGACCGAGTTGAAGCGGGCGAGCAGGTTGTGCTTGCGGACGTAGTCGCCCTCGACGGGGTTGTCGTAGGCGAAGCCGTCGAAGCCGGTGTAGGGCAGACCCTCGTTGTAGTCGCCCCAGCTGATGCCCTTGTCCTCGAGGAGGTCGACAATGGTCGAGACGTTCTTGTTGACCAGGATGAAGCTGTCGCTGTTGAGGCCGAAGGTGTCGCCGCTGGCGGGGGCGATGTAGTTGGGCTGACTGGGAGCGCCGACTCCGTATTCCTCAGTCAAGAGGATACCCTGCTTGATGAGAGCCTGGCAGTTGGGGTCGGCCGTGGCATTCTCGTAGGCAGTGGTCTCGAGGTAGATCTGGAAGATGCGGTCGAAAGCCTTGCCCTTGACGTTGGAAGTGGGCGACTCGGTCTTGGCCGTCGCAGCAGCGGCGGCGATGTCACTGGTCGCAGTTGCGGTGTGAGTGACCGAGGTCGAGGTGGAATCATCACCAGAGCCGGTGGTGTAGGTGGTGGTGGGGTTGCCGCCGGGGGCAGCGGCCACGAGGCTGGCCGCGGCCAGGAAGCCGAAGAGCTTGGGGTGCATTGTGTGTTAGTTGTGAAGACTGTGGGATTAAGAAAGGAGAGTAGTAGTGATGATTGGTTGAGAAAGGAATGTGAAGATGCTGATGAGGAGTGGAAGAAGAAACAGGTCACAGCGGGAGGACTGACCTCCTTATATCCCCCATCGCGGCCACCATCATCGCTAACACCAGCAGCAGATTTCTTCAGCTCTCCGGACTCTTGCCAAGCAGTGCCGCCATTCCCGCTTATTCTCCGGGCTCTCTCCAACAGGTGTTGCCATTTTTGCTTACTCTCCGGAGTCTTTGGCCAACCAGTGCCACCATTCCCGCTTACTCGCCAGCCAGGTGTAAGCGCTTGTAGGGTCACGCACTGGTGCGCGAGTAATGAGATCAACCACTATCCCGAGAGACATTGTATGAGGTGGTGCAGCCCAGGGTCAAAGCGAAAGGGGTGCGATATGTGATTGTCACGGCTATAGTTGTTGATTATCGTCAGTGCCCCCCAAAGACCACCTGAGCCCCCGAGGCTTGAGGGCACGTATCACCCCCTTGGTAAGCTTCGGCGAGGCACGAACGTGGAAGGCCTCAGGCAGGGTCTCGGCCATCAGGGTCTTGAATGTTTACAACTAGGCAATCGCATTTCTTCAGCCCCATTCATTTCGTCCCCCCTTTCGTGTAGAACCCCTAGAATCATCGCGGAGATTTGTTTAGGGTAGGAAACGACTTAGCGGAAAGTTTGACGGCCGCTCCCTTGGATTAGTCTGCCAGTAGGTTAGGGGTATAACGGTGCGAGCTAGAATCGCCTACAGCGAAATTGCACTGATGATGGTTCAGCATGGTAATTGTCAAAGTTCCATCAAATGAGACATGGCATTGTGGGTGTTCGTGGGAAGTGTGCTGCCTCCAGCTCCCTATGCCGTTTGCGACATGTGTCAGGGGCCAGCAGGCATTGGGAAGGTCACACTTCGACAGCACGAGTAATGCTATCAGGTCATTACATATGGAGATGTTTTTTTCTTTTGAAGGTCATATTCATTCACTTCTCTAATTGGACTTCATGATGGTTCGCATATCAATCACTTGTTACCAATGGGTCACATAACTCTGTTCATGGCCTCCTGTACGTCTCCCAAGGTGTGTTTATGGCGCCCAGGAACTTCATTGCGCTTCGACGGCTAACGGTGATTCCAATTACCAATTGACCAAGTGCTACATGTTCTAGACCGAACCTGCAAAGCGACCGGTTAATGAAAATCAGGGTCCGCCCCCCGGGTCTCAGATGCGCCACACCGTTATAGTCGTTGTGGTCGCTGTGGCCGCCTCCACAAATAGCCGGACTCACAGCCCAAGGGGAGGGTTCAAGCCCGCCGCAGAGAATCGCCCCCGTTGAGGCGGAACATTTAGCCATGCTATGCTATCTCATTAGGCAAAGTTATTCCATAGGTAGGTTTGTGTTTTTTTGGAACCTGGGGTTGCTGCTGTGTGCGTGTTGCTGTGAGACCTGGGGATGTGCACAGGCGCTTAACCGTGTCTTGCCCCTATTGTAATTGCGATGTACGTCGCACAGGCTTACAGTATCTTGGCACCGGTTTGCGGTGGCGATCGCAGAATTTTCTCGTTTCCGACACTAGAACGTGCTTGTAGAGACAATATATGGTAGAGTATGTAGGGACACAGGTAGCTAATGCTGCAAGCCTCGGCGCAAATAATATAACTCGATGATCTAGGCCATCAAGGGACCACAACATGGGGAAGTTAAAGCTACGCCACAAAAGGGGTTTCATTGTAGAACCCGAAATCCCAATTTTCACTCTAGAAGCATGAATCCCCATTGTCGATGTTGTGCATATGCTCGTTTGGATATATAATGCGGTCTTTCTTCATCTGTCTCTCCTTTAACTCTCGACTCAGGGTGGAACATTACCAAGGCTAAACTTGAGCGACAGCCGGTGCGATCCCACGGTAAGCTTTCGATATCATTCCCTATGTATTCAGTTCATGAGGTTCAAAGTGACATTGGGTTTCATCTAATCTGAGACCCTCCTTCTCTGAGAATGAACCCGCTGACGCCATTCGTAGACGAATGACCTTGAGTTGCATTTTTGGGAGCATCGAGAGATATATATAACGAGGACCATCTGGAAGCCTGCATCATTCCAGGATCTCAGTCTCGGAGGTCGAAACGGTATGCGCGATGAACTGCCGTCAACTGCCGAGGCAGGAAAAGTATCTCTAATGCTCCCCAGATGGGGACCCCCTCATGAAGTCGAAATATAGGGTGAGTCAAAAAGGGGCTCAACGGCTGTGGCTGGGGTTGGAACTTTCCGCCCAGACTGACATGAAGTTAATGCTTCCCACATCTGGAGACCGCGTGGAGTCCGTGAGGAGGTGAAAAGGGCTCATACATAAACCCAGGCTTGTCCGCTCGACCACGTCGCTCACGGCTCGATGCATAGAAACAGAGGACAGGTCATTTCTTGCGAGTTGATCTCGACACGCCGAGATGTAACGACCCATTGACCACCATCTGCCCAAAGGCAAACCAGAACCAGCCACCATACGTGTACGATCATCATCCTCCCAGTCGAGAACAGGCAATTCACATACTCACTCATGACTTGGTATGGATGGGACGCCGCCGCTCTCACGATGAGTAACTCGAGCCCATGGACTATCGCGTCTTAGATAGGGGTTGGGACGTTCCTGTAACAACATCCAGTCGAGGCGTCCCTTCCTACTTTCAATCGGGACACTGCGCTCATGGAGAGTCCAAGGAGGACGAATACTCACACCAGTTCAACTCAAAGAGTTTTGGGTCTGTCTATTCAATCACTCCACCCCTGATACTGCCTATAAGGGTCTCATCACATACCTCAATTAGGGGACGGAAGGGGACCAGCCAGGCCACACAATAATTGACGTCCAGAACTACCCGTAGGCTCATCGTGGTCAGAGACTCAGGGGCAGTCATACCACATCAAGGAGATTGAATGGTAAGGTGAACGGTTTCGATGGTTGCTCAATCTGCATTTTATATAAAGAAAAGTCTCTCCATATGCTAATCCCAGGGCTCTCCTTTTTAAACAAACTACACATACATCAAGTAACTACGAAAAAGATAAACACCACCACTCAAGCAAGCAAGCAAGAAGATATCTGCTTGCAACCCGTACAGCATCCAGCACCCCTGGAACCCCAGTTGGCTATTGCAACCCCCTTTTCCCGCAACCATGGACGGCTACACCCTCGTCGTCCTATTGACCTGGCTCGCCATCTTGGGCCTGGCCATGTGCAACATGGTCTACCTCGGCTACCACCATTGGTACATCCCGCGTCAAACCGCCCGACGACGCTCCCCGCGAACGCAGGATTTCGCGAACGATAGGAGACAGGAGCAGAATCTCGAGCAGCAGCCGCCGCCGCCGCAACGGCAGGATCAGCACCCTCAAAACCAGCAAGAATCGATATCGGTGCCACTGCATACCTATCCAGCGGTAAGCGAAGGCGTAAAGAGAAACGCCTGAATCAATTTCAGTACTGCAGTCTGTCTCCCTCTCCTACTCACACGCAAACACACATACAGATATAGATAGCCGCCTAGGTGATTGCTAATAACCTACTCAGCGAATAATTGAAACGGTTACGGAGTACTGATCTTGGAGTTCTATATAGGCATCTACTTGATGGCCTCACTAAGGACTCGAACCTCTTCTAGCCCATCATATGTCAACACTATCAGAGCCTCATCGCGATGACCTCTAAAGGCAGACAAGGTCTCCTCAATTTCCTCACATGATTACTCATCACCTCGAAGTTCTCGCCTTACCTACCTAAAATCTCGCGCTTGGAATTAGGTGCTTAGGGAGACGACGTTAAAGCGACAGGACCTCTCTTGGGATACATAGATACCTTACACCGCCACGATCCCGCCTAGCGATAGATCAGATTGATACGCACTTCCCGTCCTTGCAGCAGTTAGATAAGACACTGGAAGATTTACAGTGCTTGCAGAAATTGTGTGCAAAACTGGAGTCGCCGGTGAGACACCTTCCAGGTTCGGCCGCATTAGTAGCACTTCTTCCATGTTTTGCTGCTTCTCCCCCATCTCCCCCACACACCGCTACCGGCACGGGGCTTCGTTCCGGTCGATGCTAGATAGATAGAATTTGCAGACAGACAGACAGGGCTGATGATTATTGAACAATTGCATGGCGCTGAGCGGCCTCTCTCTATGTAGGTAGGTAGATATGTATGTATGTACATAACGAAGTCTTGTCCTTCTCTCGGCCAGCCCCTCCCAAGTCACCTATCTACCTTCACACCGGTGACAACACATCTCGCTGCTGCTGCTATTGATAGTCAACCTACCTATATAGGCAATCGCTCAGTCCACGAATAATGCACGCCAATTGCTCGCTCGTGCATACATTATCTTTCTTTATCTGTGTCCTAAACAGAACTTGTCCCGGTCGATGTGCACCAATTGTGAGAGCTTGGGCATCAATCCAAGCAGCGGCAGCGGCAGCGTATGCGGCAGGGGGGTCAGGGGGGGGGGGGGGGGGGGGGGTCAGGTAACGGAATTCCATTCCGGAAACAGAAGAAGAAGACGGCTTTCCCTCCTCGGTGGCGGTCTAGAACCCACAGGGGGAAAAAAACGCGGTTTGACAACGTAGATTAAACGTCAACGGGTGCCAGTCACAGCAAGTCACAGTCGGGACACGCATCTTACCCCATACATATCTAATGCCTGCCGTCGAGGTATGTATGTAAGTGGTAAGGGTAAGGGTAGGTACTGCAGGTGGGCAGGCGATAGGTGTGTGTTGCTTTTCTTCAGCGGCCGGTCTGCAGCGCGACGCTAGGGCCGGATTTCGGGTCTCCCCCGTCACGTATGTATAATGGAAACCCGACAGTAATAATACAGACCTTTTCAGCGCCCTCTGATGCTTCATGATGTAGGTAGGTAGCAGGCGGTAATTAGAAGTGTGTAAGCTGTAAGATAAGGATAAGCAGCAGTAAATGTGGTGGTGGTTTCGGTTGGCGTTTCCAGGCCATGCCAGTATCATAATGCCATTAATGTGATGTTGCGGCGGCGTTCACACATCACACGTCGGCACTCTTACTACTGGCCGATATACGGTGTGCGCATGAAATGTAGTAATCAATTGAGTATCTCGTCACCTGTTAGTAGATTTGCGCAAACAAATGTCGTGATAGGCAGCGACGGAGAGATAACTCGGAGAGATACACTCGACGGCGGACAACGAGGTCTCTTTCGGTGCCGAGGAAACAAGAAAGCACCCACTCACTTGGCAGATGTTAGGTGTTATAGGCCCGTAACGATTACATGGGGGGCGAACGCCCATCCTTAAAAGGAAATAACGCCTCCTTAATACGTGTATTTGCGTGTAAGTGTGTTTGCTTCTTCTTGCCAAGTCACGTAGGGCAAACGAACGAACTGGCTGGGTTTATTAGCTGTCAGGCTCGGGTAAGTGAATGCGTGAGCCGCTAAGCTCTCAGCTCCTCCCTTCCCCAGGATAAGATGGGCCGGGGAAGACTCCGACATAGGAGTGCAGTGGTCGTGATTGAGTTTCCGATTGGCTTATATGACAAGACAACCAGGGAAAATGATAGATCGTGTTTTCCTCCCCTATATGTGCTGCTGTCTTTGCCCGTGGCGAGCGGCCGCGCCTGCTTAGACGAGCCACATGGGAAGAAAAAAAAAACAGATGTATGGGCTATCACATCGAGCGATGAGGGCAGCCCCTGGTTGCTTCTTGTCACCTTTGCCGGTATCAATCGTTCATTCTGTTATGCACAGGAGAGGAGATTCAATCAAAATTGACGATAGGTCGCTTGCTGACACGGGGTCCGTGACGAGAAGTTTCAAGAGGTTCCATGCTGCTAGCTAGAGTAATTCCGTGCAGATTTCTCCGCAGTCAATACCGTCAAAGAGGGTGTGCGTGCCGCATCTTTGCAGTTGATGTGTTGCTGCTGCTCTAGTTACGTGCTATTCGATGTGACGAGACCGGGGTGTATAGCGAATCAGCTCGGCCCGTGCTATGCAGGGATCCGGCCAACCCTGCGGCAAGCGGTGCAAATCATCGTGGGTATTGGGCGCGATAATACCCAATGAACACTACCGGGAGGTGACCGTCAGCCCCCGGATGTAGTGGAAAGCCACAACTCACCAGAGAGTAGGCCATTGTTCGTATTGATGCGCCGGTGTCAGCTTGACAGTCACATTCCCATCTGTGTTCAAGTGTCGGGTCCGGAGAAGGAGTGTGCGACTGGCTGGTCACAATCCTCGTAGTTTCGGGGCAAGATACGAGAGAGTAATAGCAAAGGTAGGTAGGTGAGAGATGGGAAATGAGAGAAGGAATGCGATAGCCCAGAAAATGCCTTATCAGATCGTGACGAGATTTTCGAGGTGCAGCCAGAAGCGATGCAGGGACCCTTAACACATATATGAATGCAATGAATACAGAGTCGTACCGGCAATTTGCAAATGAATGCGATCTGCCTCCGTATTCGCCATGACTGTATGTCGATTGATGACTGAAGCCGACGGCAACGTTGCGCAACGATACGTGGTTGTCCTTGGGGGAACAAAGCGCACAACCTCTAATTACGCGACACCGCACTTTCCGTTAATTACTATCGACATATTTGCATCTTGCAGCGGTAGTCCGCGATAGTCCGCGATCCGGTACATCCCGGCAATTGCACCGGGTGGGATGGTGGTGCCATTCTCGTGTATTCTCACATGTAGGAAGTCAGTATCAAAGATAACTTGCCTGGCTTGTTTCCGCTGTGTCGAGGTGAAGTGAAATCAACTAATACCATCCCAGTGTATAGTATACAGGTATAGGAATTGGAGTTATGGGCATGAGACCTTTGCCCCGAGACCAACTCCGCCGTCTTGTGATCAGGAGATAGGAGGGTATTGGTGTGTCGGAGTTATGGATCACTTAGCTACAACACGTCGGGGTACTGGTCGGGGTAGTAATCAAGCTGATCGACGTCGGCGGCGCGGGGTTGTCGCAGCCCCGCGAGGATGATCAACGCCCGCGACTGCAATGGGCCTCTTAAACACTGGTTCAGGATGCTTGCCATCAAGCCGTGAGCTGATTCCCGGTGCGCCCCCAAGCCCCCACGGGATTTGCGAATGTGGGAGGGTTGAACAAGACCCCCAAAAGCCATATCTGGTGGAGGTGGGTGGAATTGTACATTCTTGGAGGGTATGATGAGCAGCAGTAATGAATGCATTGTAAATTCCGGTGTTCCGATAACGCAAGTCTCACTAAGCCTCTTGTTCGGAAAATGTCGTGAGATCAGGAATCCGGAACGGGGTCGTTCGGAATTGAATGTCAATCCAGTATCGCAAGTTGCGCCCCTCTATGCGAAAAAGATCCACGTTTGACCCGTAGCAGTCAAAAGATCAGCGCAATCAGAAGCTGGCGCGCGATATGCCTCCTCCCTTCCTCCTCGGTTGTTGATCTGATAGCCGACGGACGGGAATTCCTGACGTACGTCGTCGTCCCTTCTTTTCACAACAGAAGAACTACTGTATGATTGTGTTTGATTTCGGCTCTGGATACTGTACCCGCCCTAGATTGCATCGTTTGGGTTTGCCTCCCCTGGAATGACGGACACGACGGCGCGATTGCCGCGGGGAATGAGATGAACCAGCGTCTTATGACATGTCGAAGTTCAAGGCTTTGCGAGGTGTTGTAAATTTGTCACATCTCTGATTTCACAGGGGAAGAAACCATGGCCCGGTTACGAATGAGGTCATAGGGCTGCTTTTTCTCCCTGTTGGTCTTGCCTTGCTGGGATGATATCGCTCAGTTTCATGTTTGCTTTGCTTTGCTGTGCTTTGCCCTGCCTGCTTCGGACTGATTGAGTTGCAGTTGCAGAGAGTCTGTATTGTTTGAGTAGGCGTAGGCGACTCGTCATTATCGAGTACGAAGAAACGGAAGCGAGTCGTCGATGAACAAACAGAACCGAAGATGTGCACGCCTCTTGCTCGTCGCTAGACTCATGCGAAGCTTACGGTGAGTACTGTACTGTACTGTAGAAATGTAATGAGGCAGGAGGCATTTCTGGTGCTCCCATCCCGCACGGACAGCCCGAACGCTCTGGCAGCCACGTTTCGCGGCCCCAGGTTTCTAAGTTTCTAGGTTCCGTACCCCACGCTGGTAAGCTGGTCACTGCTCCTCAACTAATGCCAGGCCGGACGTCACTGCTAGACTGCCAACCAACCTCAGACTACCGGTTGGACAGAAAAAAAGGCGTTCTTTTACGTGCGTACCTAAGCACATGCCATTTTGTTGGAGCGAGATCAGAGGAATGATAATCCGGGGCTGGCGATGATGTTTGGGCCAAGGGGTCCCTTTGGCAGTGGGTTCGAGTCAACGGCTTCCGGGTCGGATTGCCCGACTCATCAAACACAGGGCTGGATGTGTCGCAATCGTCACCTGGTTCCCTATTGTTGTATCGCCTCTTCTTCCCTCCATCTCGAGTCGAAACCTCTATGCGACTGTTTCTACGTAGTAGTTTCAGCAAAGCTACTACGTAGTGTTTGGTGAAGCTTGCACAAGCCTTGTGTGTGAGTGTGTGTGAGATCGAGTCAGGATGAACCTCGTCTCGAGGCCGGCAAATGAATTCGGGCACACACGGTTTGCCTCTCTGGGCTCTTTGCAGGCGAAAGAAGCTTGTCCGTCTCGGCCAACTTCCTGGGAGACCGAAACGAGTCATGCCAGCGTTTCTAGCCTCCTTCTAGCTCTTTTCTAGTCTACCTTCTAGGCTCGGTCAAAGGCCCCCGTCAGACGGTTAGGCAAATCTGGATTTCGGGCAATATATGGAGTATCGTGGGTATCGCGGTGGGGCAAGGGTCCATCTTCTCCGAGGGGTAGGCAGATAGGCTGGAGGGGTAGCAAGTTTGGCCGTGAATTTGGTGGTCTTTTCCCTGATGGACTTTCCTTTACCACCGATGGCGTGTCCCGCATGGTGGATTTGCTCGGGTGTTGCCCGCCAACCGCAATTGAGGAAGATGATCTTTCTTGCAGATTGTACGCGCCTAGTAGTACATCCCCGCGGTGATCAATTCATGTGTCAAATCTACGGAGGCGGTCAAGCGTATACTTGCCTGGCATACGCACTCACACACACGCACCGAATTCTATCGAATATGGTATTTTTGTTCGTCGCGATGGATGGCAGGTTTGACATGCTTCTAGAATACGTCCCTTATTGACTAAACCGGTCTTTTTACGTAGATAGAATTACGCCGTGGCCAGGCCCGCCGGCTCGGAGGGCTGGCTAACTGGAATGGGCGGAAATACCCCATTGTACGAGTATAGTAACCGAACAGCCCAGACCCTATTTTTACCGATCCCGAAATAGGGAGGTCGATCCTCTTGGTGTCCATCAAACCCCTAGAACTGAATAATCTCCGTCGTTCTGGTCCTTGTCGGACACAAAGACGCCGTCAGATTACTACCAATATACTATGCATGCCTACTCGGACCAACCTCACCGTCTTGGGAAGCTGATAAACGAAAAATAAGCTGGGGTAGAGACGGGGGAGAAACTGGAGCAAAATAGAGCGAGGCAGCAGCAATCTTATGAAGGGTTGCACGGAATGAACTTACGTTAGCCTCGCTAATGTACATCATCCTCTGCCTTATGGTCAGCCGGAAATACATGCAAGTATTCCAAGTATCCCACCGAATCAAAATGGCTGGGGCGGATAGCGAGGGCAAAGATTACGGCGGCACATGCGATTACGATCCAAATACGATACGATACGGGCGGTGCAGAAAAGATGACTCAGTCTTTGGGCCTCGTTACATGTGCAGGTAGACACATTTGTGAGTAGATACATGTTGGTGGTTGGATATCAAATGGACGGGGTCGTCGGGGTTGAAATGGAGAGGGGCACCTAAGAAAGAAAGCGACCCGATAAAGCTGCTGGGGCGCTGTCCAACGGCAATGGAATAGAAGGAAAAGGAAGGAAAAGAATGCGCGGAGTGAGTGAGGGAGTGAGGGTCTCGAGATGGAGTCCCGCTGGGCCAACGAAGGCCGCGCATGCCCGGTTTGTCGCGAGCTGTTGGCGGACCTAGCGGTCTAAATTAGTAGGTGAGGTCGCAAATGTATTGGCTCTTGGTGAGCCTGTGTTATGTGCGCTGGTGTGTAGGTGTGTAAGTGTGTGTGCGTTGTGTGCGTCGTTGATTCAGGAATTGCGGTCAAACCAACATGGACGAACTCGGAGAATCGCCGCCGCCGCCAACGGAAATACATACATGTGGTATTATTAATTCCCCTTCGCATCTGTGTGTGTGAGTATGTGTGTGAATGTGTCAGCCCGTCCCGGGGACTGGCATGTCTGACGTCGTTATGCGAAGGGGTAGTCAAATGCGAACGGCACTCTAAATCCCAGATTGTGGCTTTTCCTGGGGTTTGCTTATTTGGGCCTTTGGGCTTGGGAATGATGGGGGTAAGCAATTCCCATTGATTTCAAAGGGGTGGCAGGGGGTCGGCGGTCAAACGAAAAAAGCAAACCGTCTATTTTTACACATCAGAATACGACAAGAGGATTGTTCACACTTCCATTTTCTGACAACCCCCAATTCCGAAGTCGAATCAGATTGGGGATGACTCGAGGGAGTAGCTGGTACGCAGGTCCCTTTTTCTCACATTCGGACCCTTCCCCCAACCAAGGCTAAGGAGCCACGAGGGATGACGAACAACGGAAAAGCAAACATCCCCTCGTTTTTAGCGATGACGAAAAAGTACGGTAGCAGGTAGCGGGTAGCAGGAGTCAAGTAACCGAACCTTGGCCCGTAACCGCAACTGGCGCCGTCTCGTCGGCTGTACCTCTCACATGTAGTTTAGTTGAGACCTTTTTTTTATCGATGGTTTGTTTTACTCGTGGGAGAGCGCGGCAGAATGGAACCGCGGACGGGCTGATGGAGACCATGTGTCTTTGGTGTGTGTTGGATGTCGGAAGAAGGCCCGAGGGTGAAAAAGGAAGTAAACGGGGTGCTAGGAAGTGCTAGGAAAGTGCTAGGAAAAGAACAACCGACGACTCAGGGCCGGCTCTGATTGGCTCGGAATGCTGACTCTCTCGCAACCGTCTTGTCGGTGAGATCTGACTTTACGGGCAGCGGGCGTTCCAATCCAATCCAGCAGTCAGGATTCCCAGTTGTGTGTGTGCCTGTTCCAAGTTAGTGTAGTGTACTCGACCACCACCACCACCCTCCCTCGGTCTTGGAGGGGGGTACTTGCTAACCCACGCCTATCAACGCTGCGCGCTTTGTGCCCCGCCAGCCCGCGGCGAGGCGGTCTGTTCCCGAGCAGTGCTGGGAGTACAGATTATCCCAATAACTTGCCTTACCTTGTGCTTACCGCTACTCCTGGCTGATGCGCCGCCATGTACTTTCAGGATAGGCTTCCAGGCTTCTTTCGCGTGGGGGAGCCAGGAGCCAGGAGCCGGATCGTGAGTCGGGGAGGCGTAGCGTAGATGATTCATGCCTAGTACCGAAATACCAAACACGCAACTGCCTGGCTGGCACACCCCCCTGGCCTCCCTTTCGGTCGCTTTCGGTGTTATATAATTCTTGTTCGTGCCTCAACCACCGATACCCTTGGAATTCTCGTTCCTGTTGTTGTTATTCCAACACACTCATATTAACTAACTCGATACCCGACCGTTTTATTTCAGCCCGCCCACCAAACAGGTTTTATTTTAAAAGACCCCCCATCGCCGATTGTTTTACCGCCCAAGCAACTGATCCCAACTTGAAGCAACCACGGTCACATTGCTTGTATTGTCACTTACACCACGAGATCTCGGCCTATCCACACCACACCCACACCACCAAACACTTTACAACGGCCAACACCAACATACGTCACTTACACGCTCACACGTGAAGGCCCAACAACCGCGTATATCAACCACAACGCGCCCTCGACGACTACCACATTTGCAACAAGATCAACTTGTCGCATCGCAGTCGCAGTATTACAATATACTCAAACCTCACATCGCATTTCACAACAACACCAACAAAATGTGGAACTCCTTTGGTTCGTCCGGCTCCATGAGCCCTTATACGCAACCCCTCGACATCCCCTACAGCAGCGCCTCCTCGCGCTCCTCCGCCTACCAGCCCAACTGCGCCTTCCCCTCGTGGCCGCAAGGCCCCTCTCTGGGATCTTCCAGCCGCCCTCACTACGAGCGCGCGACCTCTTACCTCTCCGACGACGACCTCTTCTGGCAGGACTCGGAGAACGACGACGCGCACAGCGTGTCCAGCGCCGGCAGCGGCGGCGCCAGCCACCACGGCAGCGCCTACGCCGTCCAGCAGCCCACCGAGGAGGAGCTCGCGGAGCAGCGCCTCGAGGAGCAGCGCAAGCGGGCCCAGATGCAGCGCGACGCCCTGCGCTTCGTCAAGCTCGAGAAGGAGCGCCGCCGCCTCGCCGCGCAGCAGCAGAAGCCCCGCCGCAGCAACAGCAGCAGCAACAGCAAGAAGTCCAGCAACATGACCTCGATCCGCGAGGCTGCTGAGTGAGAGCCATGGCTCTTCTTCTTTTTTTCCCTTTGGTCACGACACTTTATGAATGGTACGTCTTCTATTATCAATACTACTTGCTGCAATGAACATGCAACTAACATTACTACTTATTAGATATTTTACGAGCATCTTATGATACCCATCTATGATACCCCAGCAGCGATACCCCTTTTGAACTTTTTTACAACGGCATACATACACGCATACTTGCTGCCCACGCAGCCTTCAGCATTGGGCGGGAGGTAGACATGCACCGGCAAACACCGGGTTTTCCCGGGTCCTTTTTCGCCATACCTAGACAGATGAAACCGCTCTCACTGGTTGCGGTGGCCGACGCCACCACCACCACAAGAGCAAAGGCTTTTCATCGCCATCAACTTTTCACACACTCACACACACCATTTCTTATTCGAAAGGGGCGCGGCGTAGATGGCGCGCGCCAGCAAGCAAGCACTTTTTTTTGGGTTACCAAAGTCAGTTTACACACAGAGTTTCGGATGACTTTGGGGTTTATGGTTGGTTAGGTGCGGAGGAAGGCAAGCGTTGAGTCACAATACTACGGAGGGAACCTGTCTCAGCCACGGATCTTGTGTGTCGCAAGATGGGGTTGACGCCGGCCAGCCAATCACAGCGCCTCGCTTGGGCACCATTCACTTCGTTCGGTGTCTGATTTAGGTTGTGACTGATCGACGATACATCATGTCGTTCGGTCGGTCGGTCGGCTGGTTGGTGGTGAACGCAAAGTAAGACAAGACAGGACAGGCAGCAGCGGCAGTCAGTATTGGTGTGGCAAGAGAACGCGACGACCAACAACCTACTTTTTACGTGTGCATCACTTTTTTTTTGGTAATAGCTTTATTACTACATCTACAATTCTATTCGCCTACAACTCTCAAAAAAGACTTTTCTATTACTTCTCGCTAAGTGACTACTTGTATGTGTGTGTGTGTGTAAGAATGTGTAAGTGTGTGTGTAGGCGTACACGAGAAACTCGACCAAGTACGCGTCATGCTTCCCTCGACGAATGGCGGCGCGAGGAGACCGACCGCGCATTTCATTGGATGCGACACACCACCACTCGAGGGTGTAGTGGTAAAGTGTGTGTGTATGTGTCCCGGAGCGACGGGCGAGAGGAAAGGAACAAGAAGGTTTAAATGACAACTCAAAATGAGAGTGGTACCTGACATATTGGATGGAAAGGTTGTTAAATGCGTGAGTGAGTGTGAGTGTGAGTGTCAGTGACAGTGACAGAAAAAGGTGTGTGTGTATATGCGTGTAGGCAGTTCGTATGTATGATTAATGAAAGCACCATCTTTTCCCAAAGGTCCAAAATACCACGTTTACCTGGTGGTAGCCCGGGAAGTGTGCCAGAATGCTACCACCACATACCAACATATTTGTTGTCGCATTCCGCGAACCAGTCAATCCCTTTTGCTTTTTTAGCCAGTTGGAGCGAGGAACCGTAAATGATTAACGGCTTGCAACGTGAGAAAGGCAAAAAGGGGGCCCGCCGGGCCATATTGCGGTTCCATTCCATCTCGACTGACACTTGCCTATATAAGGAATCAATTCGGATGACCAAGAATGCAAGACGTCCCGATTTCCCCGGATGGAGGAACAGTGTTTGCTGTTGGTGAGATTGTTGTTGTTGTTGTTATATAACTTTCAAGTCGGGGTATATCATATCACAGTGACATGGGGGGTATACAGTAAGTAAGCTGGTGGGTAGGGGTTCGTTCAAGCGTGATGTGATAGATAGTGTGAAGAAGAGGTTTGCGGGCTCTTCTCATTTCCTTCCTCCATGGACAAAATCTCGGAGATAGTATCAACGTACCAGGGGCTGTGATTTTGTTAGCATTCTTCTCTGTGCGGGAATCGGATGTGTGCAGTATGGATAGTACTGTAGGGTAGGTGTGTGGGTGCGTGCCAGGCAAGGGGGTTAGGCATGGTGTGGTGGTGTGGTTGTGATGGCAGAACCTAAACTTTCCCATCACACCTCCTCGCGACCCTATTCGGGAAGTAAGGTGTGTGGGGTTACGGTTGAGCGATCGGGTGCCCGGATTGGGGTATTAGCTTTTTTTATTTTCGGGGAGGAGAGTGTTGAAGCCTTAGGACTTGGCATTAGTCGTTTTTTGTTTTCGTTTACCATGGTAGACGAGTGGACGACGCCATCATCTCCCTTGCGGTATGTTATTGCGCACATGATGATGTTGATGGTCGAAATGGGCTGGGGTTTCCCACATCAACCCATCTTTGATGCCCATCCGTTGACGCAACGCCGTTCGGTCCTGCGCAAGAATGGGGTGAGTGGCCGGCTAGGCTGCTTGCCTGCAACCTACACCGAGATCATGCAGGTAGATGATGGTGTAGGTGTAGGTGTATGTTGGGAGGAGGGGAGAGCAGGTCGGCTATTCGTTTAAGACCACCAATAGCAACGCCGTTCATCCCTCGAGGATCGTATGTTATATGCCCGTCAAGCTTGTTGGATCCAAACCGGCGCGCCAAATTCTGTATGGCCCCCATCATGCCAAGATGGATGTTCATCTCCCGGGGCCGCCTCGGTGGGCGTTGGGGGCGGGCTTCCTCCTTAACAAGGTATGTATAACTGAAATGCTAATCTCGTTCTCTTCGGCATCAACATCCAGCTTCAAGGGTGACGGGATACGGCTCGCTCGGGCACAGCCGTGATAGAGATCGATCCAACTGTCTCGCTCACCTTATGTCGCTTGACTCGGGGCTTACCATCCCATTCGCCTCTTCCCGGTCCCGGTGACGGTGGAGGTGAGGGCAGGGAGGGATTCGAGCAAACAAACACACATCGCCACCAGCCTCGCTGTCCCAAGATGGCAACTGGCTTTCGTTCTCATCACGCGCTAAAACCGTTTTCGGGACTGCCAAATGCCAAACAAGATGATGGCATCAGGTTCTCGCTCAGTTGGATCTCTAATAATGTCCGCGCGGTGTATGCGGCAGCAAGCGGAAGGAATGAAGATTACGGTTCACGACTCTGATGAGCTTATTTACATATTCTACTTTTAGACCCAGGCAGTCAGGAAGGCTGGGCCCGCTCGCTGTGTAACAGGACACACACAAGGGGCTTAGATCCGGCATCTCGCTTCTCTCTTGGAGATCGGGGATAACAACTCAGCCTTCCCGCATGGTCTAATTTGAGAGACTATGCTATGCGTACGCGCGTGTAAAGGGTGCTAGGTGCATGCGCATGTAATGCGAGCTGTAGAATCCTACATGGCAACGGCGTCATCACCATCGCCTGTGTGTGTGGGCAGGCAATGGGATGGGGGTGTCAGGTAGGTAGGCAGGCAGGCAGGCAGGCAACTATCTGTATGCCTTAAATTTACCCGCGCGGCGAAGCGCGGCTGTGTGCGTTAAAGAGTTGGTTGGCAGCAAGCAGGCTGAACTGGACCCAGGTCTCTGGTACACACACACACACACACCTACCACACCACACACACAGGCTGGGACTTGGCTTGGTTCCTCTTCACTGCCTATGCCCAGCATCATCTGCAGCCCGACCGCAGCTGCAGGCCCAGCTTACCATGGAACCACCAAGTCTGGAGAGGAACAATCCACCTGAAGCAGGCACGCCGGACGGGGCTTTGCCAGGTTTTGAGTATAGTAAGTGGCACCTGGCTGGGGGCTATGATTTCATCTCGAACCATGGGGGCCAGGCTGCTGGCCGCGATGCTTGTTTGCTTCCCGCATTTGCTGCTGCCATTGAGACGAGGACTGAAGAGTGCTGTCAGCGGCGCGAATTTGTGGTGGCTATACATACCGTACTCACCTGATTAGCTAATTTGCAGCGGGATGGTGATCCCTCCCGGGCCCTGCCCATCACTATAGCGGTGTACACAACCTCTTCCCTTGCCGCTGCTCGGTCTGCGCTAGCTCCACGGTGGTGGATGAACGGCCGGGGTTCGGTCGGGTCATGCCATGCAGGTTTTAGCGTCCTTAACATCGGCATGGAGCTTGTCTTCAGCACACTTCACATCACGGTCATGATCGTCAAATGTCAGGGATTCGGCCGTTCTTCACAGCAGAAAATGTTCGAGCGAATTCGGGACCCCCTCCTCCCCTCCCCAGTTGCAAGCAAGACAGCATCCGTAGGGCAACGTGACATGAACAGAGTGTGCGGCACAGGTTCATCAGCAGACAGGCAGACACTAAAATACGAGCATTCGCTGGGTAGGACAACATGAAAGCCCATGCAAGGGGTGCGATCCATTGATTGGTGATGGTGGATGGTGGATGCTTCCTGGACGCTCCCGATACAGCCCGTCGCGGCTGCTTACCTTGAAGTGATATGCAGATGAGCGCGGCAAGCCCCCCAGTTGCCCAGGGCCCAGGCAGGGTATAACATAGACGAATTAATGCAAACTGTTGGGCCGCGGGGTAATTGACCCCGATCCAGCCCGAGGACGACGATGGAGGCTTGATGCCTTTGGCATTTCCTACAATATCTCAAGCCATCGAGAGACAACGGGGTCCGCTTTTCGGACCCGAACTCGATATCTCTGAGATTCGAGGTCAAGAAGTCGTTGGAACATGCATTTCTGCATCTCTGCATTTCTGACCGCCTGGCCCCAGTGAGACACCGGAATCGTTTCCGCTTGACATCTCGAGCTGTTGTATAATGCAATGCACGAGTCAGTTCTCAACGTCTCATGTAATATTCTATCTTGCAGTAGTTGAGTATCCGCTCGATCGTGATGTTATCCAATGGGTGGGTTTCGGGTCCATTGGCCTCTCTCGATAGCCAGATTAGGCGATATCGCAACTCAGCTGTCTTGTATACTAGACAGACAACCCGGGCTAGATGTGACCAACCCAGGCCAAATCAGAGCAGAGGAGCAGAGAGAGCATGGCGATCAAGGGATCCGGACGGGTTCCGGCATGCGGAGCTAAACTTCCCGCAATTCCCAGCCATCTCCGGTATATATGCCTACCTGGGTACAGATCCGAAAAGCGCAGGCGTGTGTGCTGCACACTCTGGACTCTGATTGACGCAACTACTTCATCACGACTTCGACTTCCCCATTTCAGTCGACTTGCATGCAGGATGAAGAGTGAGACCTCTGCTACTATGCCACGCCTCTGGTGGTGCACACTGTTGTGCTCGCGAAGTCAAGCATCGTTGCAATCTACGCCGGCAGCCATGGGCCCAGTGCTACTCGATGAAGAGTCGCATGGTTGCAAGCCACGATGTTGCTTTGGCGGGGTAAGCATTGAAGCAAATAAAATCCTGGGTTGGAACGTTGGCACCCTGCCTGCTGGACGGGACCCTTGAACGACCATCCCCATTACTTACTTTGGGGGTCAATGGTTTCATCTCTCTGGCTGACTTCAGCAGCATACTGTACTTACTGCATGCTAATAAGCATGTATGCAAGTAAATAAGTATAGACGTTGGCGCAGCAGGGCAGGACCGGAAGTAGAGACAGTCGTCAACTGTGCACACACACACACACACATACAACATACAACATACACGCACACACACACACACACACACACACACACACCATCCCATCTTCGTGGAGGTGCAAGCAAGAACTACCAGATCCAGCCAGGCAGACCCACTACTAGCTGGTAATAGTACAGTAACCTTAGATGCTGATGGATTGATAACGCCTAGTGCCTAGATAATAAATTAATCAATGGTTTGGCTCGTGCACGATGATGACTGATTATGTGATATCCTTATTTTCCCACCTGTCCACAATTGCCAAGCTTGCAAGCCATGCGCAATATGATACCTACATATATGTAGGTGGTAGTAATAAGAGAAGAGCGAAGACAGCTTGCAGCTTCTCCTCTTTAAGGACTGCAGCTAATAAGTAAGCTTATGCTGTTTCTCGATGGAGGAGAAGAAAGCACGAAAGAGAAAGAAAAAATCAAATCAAATTGAGCTCTTGAAAAGCCCAACCCCGGTCAACCGGTCAGCCAACGAGGGTGCTGGTCACGCATCCTTAACCGCCAGCTTTCGCCTTAGCAGCTCGACTACATCCAATCATGGCCGTCCGCCCCAACGCACCCCTGCAGCCCTCCCAACCAATCCGCGCTCTTAGCCGCCCTCTCACGGAATCTCGGCGCTACTGCGAGGAACGACGTGCATTAACAATTACCATTTTCTACCAATTACCAATCTTTTCACAGCAACGCACTAGGAATCACTGGAAAACCCGCCATCTCTGCCCAACCATACCGTCAAATCCCACCAGCCATGATTTATGACTCTGCCATGGCGAAACGGCCCATTGAATCAGTTGAGAGCATTGCGGTCCTGATACCAGCTAGCTAATCATCGCTAGCCCGCCTGCCCGCCCAAGGTGAGGGGACCAGGGAGGGGGGGCGCAAGACTGGCAAGACTGGCAAGATCAACGAACCCATCTCCATCCATCTCCCCATCTGGGCCATTCATACCTCGCTGCTCCTCTTTAGCGAGCCTCTTGGAAGTCACCTGCCCCGGCCGAGACAAGCCAGCATCAGCCATACAATGCCTTTGTTCGCCTCCTTCGGAAATGATGTCGTTCAAAAATGATCCCGGTGATAATGCCTGAGCTCCAGTCACTCTCCAGTCACTCCAGTCACTCCAGTCACTCACTCCAGTCACCGCTAGCTGGGCCAAATTGCAAGATTGTCACGAGTACCCGAGCGGGCCAGCCGTTACTGATCTGATAGACGGTGACCTTTGAAACCAATCCTGGAGGATATCGGCGGAGCCCTGAGCCTGTAGCGTTGCGTTCTTTGTGCGAAGAACTGCGCGGATCGTAGTAAGTAGGTAATAGATAGACATGGTACAGTGGGTGGTATGTTTCTGCTCGGCTCGGCTCTGCTCTGCTCACCGTGGTCGCTAAGCTTCGCCTCCGCCTTCCTCGCTGTCCATCTCCATCTATCTATACCTCGGGATCGATAGAGACCAAAGAAGGAGGACTATCGCCTCTCGATATGCCAACTCAGACTGCATATGGTGGTGACAAGCAGCAGCAAGCAAGTTATTTTATCATGGCACACATGAGCCACAATGCACCAGACAGCAGCCAGAGGCTTGAGGCTAATTATATCCCCAAGAATGGATCCCATACCTAGTAGTAGAAAAGACTGGATACCTCGCTCCGGCCTCCCATGTCTTGGGCTGCTGCAGAGCAGCCAGTCACCTTCGTCTCCATGCTCAGAAGCCAATTCGACCACCCTCGCTACCCTGCCCTCCCCCCTGTCGACCCGGCATGCAATGGCTGATCAGACCCCTGCCCCATGCTTGACCATGCAGACATTGGCTTAGCCGGTCCGTATCCGCTCTAGATTTGGCCCTGCTACTACAAGTACTATATGCAACTCGAACCATTGACAGCTCGAGAACTCGTCTCCCCTAACGTTACGCGCTGGGCTTCCTCGACGGCGATAGACGACTTTATTGCTCTCTCACACCCCCGGATTCGAAACTTGTTCATCGGTCCCTTTCTTTGCTTCTTGCCTCCCGTCCATGCTTCCCAGCTTGCGTCTTGCGTCTTCTTGTGCATTAAACCGGACGTCCAACCCACGAGCCCTTTCATGCAAGACAAGCGCCGGCACACCACTTTGAGTCAACATATAGTACCACCACCACACAACCACCACCACTAATGCACCACCATCCCACGAGGCGATAACCGATTTACCCATACCCATGTGCGACATAACCTAATTCCTCTCCCCCAAGGAAATGTGTCTGTTTCTTCTTTCCGTCGTGTTCTAATACCTCTTCTAGCCACCCAAGCGAAAGACATACTTTTTTTTTGTGTATTGTCTCTACCGACGCCGGATTCCGAAGCCGCACGTTGCCCGTGCTACTTGACTATAAGGCACCCTGCGATCCACCAGTAACTTCTTTTTGCTGCTTCTCGTCGCCCACTGCTGCTGCACACGCCTGGACCACCATATAGTCGGTACACCGACCGAACTCGAGGGGGGACTTCGTTCCCGGGAACGGGCAGTTGGGTGTAGCGTGTGATGTTCGCATCCCGTATTGTGTAGCGTCCCCGCTTCCTAAGGTCACTTCACGATACCATTCCGACATAGAAAGGTCGCACGCCGAGGTCAGTCGCCCTTTGTCCTGTTTGTGGAGGAAGCAGTTGTCGGGTCTATAAGAAGCCATTGGAAGCTTGTGCCCCCGGTGTTGGGCCACGCCAGAACAGATCCGGAGCTGGGGGGTTTTTTAAGTTGGTATGAACCAAACATGCTTACTGTCTGTTGTAGGAAAGCATTGTCGTCGCCATGTCGTCCAGAAGTCACCCGTCGGTGCCTCGGCACGCCCACACATCTATCGCATCGTCAGCGAAATCGTCCCAACGGACGGGCAAGGCGGTTGGTGAACCAAGAGACTTCACTTCACCAACGCCATTGATGAAGTATTTCGAGCCATGCGCGGCTACTGCCGGCATGCTGCTATATGGGCGTACGTACTTGATATATCCAGGCATTTTTTATTTGCCGTTACTAACAGCCAAACAGAGGGCAACTCGGTTGTTGTTGCGCACCATGATAGCTTAACTATAGAAAGGCGATTCTCCCGCCACTCGGCTGAAGTCCAACTGCTAGCAGTCGATACCCAGAGCGATATTGGCGCCGGCCGACTGGTTGTTAGCTACGATACTGATATGACCGCCATCGTGTGGGATTTGATGACAGGAGACGAAGTTGCGCGATTCGCTTCGTATGAGAACCTGACATGTGCAGCCTGGATGCGCAATGGCAATGTCGCCTTTGGTGAGTCTACATTTTGATATCTCTTATCTCAGAGCAGTCGGCTCACTAACACAATCATTAGGCAACACACAAGGAAATATTATCTTGTTTGAGCCGACAACATCGGAACATATATCTGCCAGGACAATTGACCAAATATCCGTAACAGCATTGGCCCCGGCAGCAGATTGCCGGACATTTGCAATTGGGTGCGTTGCACATGAAATGACTCTATACAATAATATCCCGGACTTACTAATGAAATCTTCAGATACCAAAATGGCTCGCTACTTATTGCGACTCTGCAACCACGCTTTACGATATTACACAACTTGAGCACGAACAGGGCCCCATCGCCAATCGTCAACCTCTCGTGGCACGCCTCTTCATCTCGCCAAAAGTCGGACATGTTGGCGGTGCAGACGAACGATGGCGACCTGCGGGTCTGGAGTGTGGCAAAGTCGTATAGCAGCGACGACCCCGCCAAGGTGGTCCGGATATTGAAGCGAACCGAGAATTATCAAAATGCGCCCAATTGGATGGGCTGGTCCAAGAACGGCCGCATTATCCAGTTTTCTGAAAGGTTTGCACGCCGCTCCCTCCTTAGCACACATTGTGGCACGCCAATATACGCGCGCGCTTACAACCCACGACCCTGTATGGCTAACTTAACCCCTACAGCGAAACCCTCTCCTGGGATGTCCGGACAAAACACGTCACCTATGACAGCATACCGACACTTGAACATGTGAGGGGACTTGCTGTCTACGGCCCGGGTGCGACCTTGTTCACGCTCGGCGCCAACAACACCGTCCAGCAGTTCGACCTGAACACGCCATCGCAGATGGTCGCTAACGTACAGCACCCTGCCAACCTGTTGCCACCCTCACCGCCAGTATCGATTGAGGAGCAGTCTGAGCATGGCGTCGTCATCATCGCCACCGACTCGGATTCGGTTTCTGCCCCTGAATCCGTCTCTGTCCCCATCAACTCGGAGGTCTCCGAAAGCGATGACGATCACATGTCTCCCCTGGCGAGGATCGCTCGTGGCGCAGAGGTCATCACTGAGGTCGCCGAGCAGGACAGATACATGTCGGCCAGCCCTGTTTCGAGCCGAAGCCGTGCCTCGACTACCTCGAAGTCGTCTGCAGGATCCAGCACCCGGGGCCGTCACCCTCCCTCGGTCCTCTCCCGCGGGATGACCGAGAATACTTACATCTCCGCAGGGTCCTCGCTCCGTTCCTCGGCTCAGCCGCCGCCCTTCGGCGACAAGGATGCCTACTCCATCAGCAGCATTAGCTCCGCCTCCATGACGTCTTCGTCGCGTCCCTCTCGCCATCGCCCGTCCCGCCTGAGAAACGAGGTTCCCCGGAGCCCGGATGATGCGAAGGTCCACGACTTGTTCAAGTTCACCAGGAGCCGCCTGCACGATGTCCCCTATAAGCGAGCACCGTTGGTGGACCAGTCACGTCTGACTAACGACGACCTGCGACGACAGATGCTCAGCATCATCTTTGGGTGGAACAAGGAGATCCAGGACCTGGTTCGCGATGAGCTGTCTCGCCACCCCCAGGGTTCCCCGAGCAGGATCTTGCTGTCCAAGTGGTTGGGAGATATCGACGCCGACATCATGACGGCTTCGTCCGAGAACATGACCTCTTCCGACTGGATGTTGTTGGCCCTCAGCGGCATCGGTGGCCAAGCTTCGCAGCACAAGCTGGGTCGCGCCTACGTTCAGCGTCTGCTGGAGAGCGGGGATGTGCACGCTGCTGCGACTATTATGATTGGCATGGGCGACCATAACGATGCGATCGAGATCTATGTCTCGCACAAGCGCTTCATGGAAGCTCTGATCCTGCTCTGCCTCTACTTCCCCAGCGTCTGGGAGCGCCAGTCGCAGATCATCAAGAAGTGGGGAGAGTTTGCCGTGCTACACGGCCAGCAGCAGCTTGCCATTCGCTGCTTCGCATGCACTGGACAGGAGTCTTCCGAGCCGTGGGCCTCGCCCTCGGCTGCTCAAGTCACTTTCCAGAGCCTGAACCAGAGCATCCCGGAGGTGCTGAGCCCGCCTCTGTCGCCCCCTGGTATGAACCGCGGGCCGCAACGCAGCATTGCAAAGACTTCGGCTCTGAAGCTCATTACCAGCTTCGGAGACCAAAGTGCCAAATCCAAGTTCTTTGCTGCGGGAGACGGCGGACAGACCCCTATCGCTGCTGGCGTCACCCCTATTGCCGAGTCTGCGATTTCGCCGGCTGGCTACGATCCCGCGACGGCCTTCATCAAGCCCTCTCAGCGGAGCGCTTTCAACACCCCCAGCTCGGCGCGAGTAACTACACCGGGTGGCTTTGGCCGCCAGCGTCTGCCTTCTATCGGCGAGGTTCGCGGTGCCGAGATCCCTGCACCCCCAGTAGTGGAGGAAATTAGCAGCAGGCACCGACGGGCTCACCACTCTCGTAAGTCTTCAGCCGATGAGCAGACCTTCGCGGCCGGTATTTCCCTCAGCAGAGCCGCCACTGCAAGCCCTCAGATGATGCGCGATGTTCACTCGCGACGGAAAGACCCTCCGCCGCCATCTCCGTCACCTCAGTCCTTCGCTGCTCTGATGACCCAAGGCCGTACTAGTCGCAACGGCGCTCGAGACCGTGTGCCTGACGGTATTGACTTGAAGCTTCAGTCGATCGATGCTGCCATGAGCGACGTTACTTCGCCTGAGCAGTCCGTGGCTTCTTCCACTCGCTTCCACTGGCCCACCAGACGTCGTGGTCCTGGCTCCATTGCCAGCTCCGTCACTTCGCAATCCAGCGCTGGCCGGAGCCACCAACGCGCTCCTCCGCCTGTCGCAAGGGGCCTGAACGATCACATCTCCAGCATCGAAGCTGCCCAGCGCCCTTCCCGAAGGCACCGTAGCCGTGACAGCAGCCGAACTCGCCAGGAGGACCACCGCGCAAGAAGCCGTGAGAGCAGTCGCAACCGCAAGGAGTCAACACGCGATGCTTCCGCGGATCGAGGCCGTGGCGCTGCTAGGACCTATACGCCCAAGCCGGCCAAGCGTTCGCCGACGTCGCCGATTCCCATGTCTCCCGAGGACCTCCTCAATCTGAGCACGTACCGGAATGACGAGGACAACAGAGAGCCGTCCACGGTGAGGAAATCGAGCCAAATCCGACGTACCTCGCCCAGGTCCCAACGCATTTCGAGCCGTACCTCGAGCCGAGATACGCGCCGCCGAAGCCCGGAACGACGACCCCTCGCTCTGGAGATTCGCGGCAGAAGCGACGACCGTGACGATGGGTCCGTGATGCGATCTCCCTCTTCGCCCCTGCCCATGTCCGCTGGTGGCCACTTCTTCGGGTCCGATGACGAGAAGGACTACCAGGCCGCCGTGGAGCAGCAGGAGAACTTCCGGAACCGACACAACCGCAGCCGCGGCATGAAGGAGCCTGCGTCCCCCGCTGTTCAGCGCGGTGCTCGCGACCGGTCCGAGAGCCGCAAGCGACGCGTCAAGACCCCCATGGAGATGGAGGCCATGGAGAACCCCGCCCCTCTGTCTTCTCAGGTGTACAAGGAGCCCGCTCGTGCGGGCGCTATGAAGTCGATCCTGACGGATAGACAGGCCAAGAAGGAGGCCGCAGCCCGTGAGCTCGAGGAGCGCCGCCGATCCCTGGCGCTGCGCCCGATGGCTCCTGCGATCCCGCACCCGGATGAGCTCTCCCCTATCGTGTCTCGCCCGCCCACCGCTTTCGAACTGCAGGGCTCGGGTCCCACCCCTCCGCCCCAGGATCTGCCGCAGCGAAGCGCCACTGCCGACTTCACGCGGAGCTCGCAGATGCGAAGCGGCAACCGGCCCTTCATCGGCCTCCCCGCCACCCCCAAGGCCATGAGGCTCCAGTTCGAGACTGACAGCAAGGGCAAGCCCAACGTCCCCCCGATCCCGTCGCAGTGGACCAGGACCTCGCCCCCGTCTTCGGCGCAGCCGTCCCCCGACAGGCCCACGGCCGAGTCCCCGGCCAAGGAGGCAGCCAACAACAAGGAGCCGCCCTCCCTCCTGACGCTGCTGCCCTCCACCGTCTACTCGCCGCCCTCGCGCCCCATGATCCAGCGCTGCATGTCCGCCCCCATCGACGAGCAACAAGCGGCGCCCTCGTCGTTCCAGGGCCACTCCCGCAACGGCTCCTCGGCCAGGAAGATGAGCATCCCCGAAGCCTCGATCCGCGGCATCGACGAGATGCTCGGCGGAGGCGGCCGCGGCCACCACTCGCGCCGGGCTTCGCGCGACGACCACATCCCGCCGCCGCCGCCCCCTCCCCCGATCCTGCGCGAGCTCCAGCACCTGGCCATGCCGCCGCCCCCGCCGCCGGCGCCCCTCCCGGGCCTGCAGCCCCAGGTCTACGGCGGCGGCAAGGGCACCATCGAGATCGTCATGGACGACGACGAGCCGCCTACCAACAACAACGGCAACGGCAACGCACCCGCCACGGTCATCCCCGTCGGCGAGGCCGAGGTCCCCATCATCGCCCCGCCGCAGACCCGCCACGCCCGCAGCCAGAGCGTCAACGAGAACAAGGACAACAGCATCGCGGGCCGCCTCAGCCGCGCGACGGAGCGCATGCGCTCCGCCAGCCGCGGGCGCACCAACTCGCAGCTCGGGCAGCGCACCAAGTCGCCCGAGCAGACGTCGCCGTACGAGAGCGTGTTGCCGCCCGTCAGCTACAAAAGCCCCACGGCGGCCGAGCCTGCACAGCAGCAGCAGCCGTCTATGATTGAGCGTCACCCGCGCGAGGTTCGGGCGACTTATCATACGCGGCATAACTCGGGGACTGGGCTTTCTCAGAGCGAGATGATCTGAACGACTTTAGAACTTTTTTTCCCTTGAGAGAGAGAGATGACAGTTTGCCCCATTTGACTATTACTATTCTTCTACTACGTCTTCTTCCTTTGCATGGCGCCGGCGTTTTCTCATATCCTGCTTGCTCTATTCATGGGAATTGATACCACATTTCTCTCCGTCATCCATCTTAGCGGTCATGAATGAACAACAGCAGGACTTTTTCTATACGCACACGACGCAACCTTATTTATCTTCTCTTTTTTTGTTCTTGACATTTGAAATGGAGCATTTTCACACTCCCATGATCATATAACGACAGCATCTTGTTCTTCTGTTTTTGGATGGATCCTGATGATCATCAGCATCATCTTCCATCTTACTTCATCATCATCGTTTGCCTCTCTTTCCAATTTATCTCTATATCATCATCTAACGGCCGAACCACAACATATCATATCATGCTTGCATCTTTTACTATACTTCTTCTACTCCCTCTTCGAAATCTGGAAAGACAGACAGACGACACGCACAACACATTGTATACTTCATACTATCCTTGACATCATCATTATCATTATCAATATTGAGTCAAGAAAGAGAGGAGGAGAAGAGAGAGAGGTCTCGAAAGCCGCGGCAACGCAGCAAAAGAGAATTTTTTTAACAACATTATTTTCGAGACGACTTTTTGTGCCACACGGCCCGGATGGAATGGGAACAGGGAATGGGATGGGAAGGGACGGGATGGATGAAATGGACAGGTCGGAGCGAAAACTACTACTAGGACCTCCTGGAAAAGATGGGGATATAGGAAGAATGAGAACATACATATCCACCGGGACAGACAAACGAGGTTGCAGTTGGCAGAACCAAAGGGACGGGAAAACAAGATGGTTTATATAAAACCGAGAAGAGAGAAAAAGGGAGAGGGAGAGAGAAAACGAAAACATGGAGATGATGATGACGGAGATTGCGCGTATACATACACACATCTCCACGATATGACCAAAGAGAAGAGGAGGAAAGAGAGAGTCCTAGTGGAATTTGTTTTGATTATCCCATCTTACAACGACTGCCTCACGGCATCTTGTTAGGTAATACCTTGAGGGTGTTTTTTATTGTATTGTTTTGGTTTTGATCTGTCCTGGATCCTGGGATCGAGTGGAAAGAAGGGCACGGCACGGTAGTGGACGTTTTATATTAGGAACGCGAGATTCTAGTTTCATGCAATGGAGTACCGTAATGCGCATTTGCCTACGATATATATCTTCTTGACTATCTCCCAAGTGACTGACTGTAAATGGAAAAGGTGCAGAAGTCACGTCGTCTGGTCGTAATTGTAAGTGAGCATGTGGTGGTGGGTGTAAGTGTCGAGTCGGGAGGGAGCGTGGGAGAAGGGGAGAGAGAGGTGAAGGGTTCAAATCGCAGGTGTGCCACGGTTTTCCTTTTTAGTCACGCCAACAACTCATCAGTAAGCCATCATGTTTAATGAAGTTAATGAAGATGTTAGACAACATGACTCCTAGAGGACGAACATTGCAAAAAGAGAAAAAAAAAAAGAAAAAAAGAATAACGGAGTTGACCTCTCCATCTCAACCCACTAGCCCAAGTCCCCGAGCGAGCGTGATCCAGAGCGCCATGCGACGGGGGAGACACTCTGCTGAGTGAAACCTCCCTGAAGCGTACTCTCCATTTCCTAGGGCCTACTGTACACGCCGGTTACCCAAGCGGACAGTGAAGACCACCGCAGCATTCGCCCTGGGCGCCGCAGTCGGGGGATCTAACGGAATTGGGAAAGTTCTGGCGGGATGAGAATTGCAAGTGCCTTCTAACCAATTTGACCATTACAGTCGAGAGAATCGGGAGTTACTGGCACTTATGACCCCTAGGCTTGGGTTTTGCCTGGGTTTAGCCGGCCAGTTGGAATTGGAAGTTGGGGGACGAGGTACGTACTTTGCTGCTGCAAGCTGCGATAAGGCGGATAAGAGCTTCAGCAGCAGATAGTGGGCAGGCAGTCCGTCATTCCAGGTACGGTACTGCGAATCCAGGGACCAGTCTGCCAGTCAGTCTCCCGCAACCATACGCAAGGATTTGGTATTCAGATAGCATTAGCCCCCAACATGTCTCTAGATCTCTCAATTTCATAATTACAGTATTGCGTGGCCATTAGAAGTACACATACATCCTTTTGGGTCGTTTTTCCCGAGCCTCAACAGAGACAGTTTCTACGGCGCATACCCAACGAGTCTACCATAACTGCTAGAAGACGCCTGCCACTTGCACAACATCGCCAACGACGAACGTACTTCGAGAAGTTCGCGGACAAGGATGATGAGAGCCCAGCAGCCTTGAATTCACTACACAAATCCGCCGCCGCATACAGTACCAACCGACAGACAACCCGATCGACAATGCTCACAGCCGCGCCCCATCTCCACGTCCGGCGCCCCTCGCCCACGACGGCCGAATTCACCGTGTCGACGTACCCGCCCCATTCGACCCTGACCCTGCGCCTCCTCCTCCTACTAGTAGGCCTCCTGCGCCTCGTCCTCGCCCTGGGCGCGGGCATGCTCCTCTACGCCGAGTGGTGGACCCAACTCAACGCCTCCGCGGCGTACCAGCAAAGCAACCTCTGGCTCCTGGCGCCCGCCCAGCACGAGTTCCTCCTATACCACACGCCCCTAGGCCGCGTCGCCCAAGACGTCGCCGCCCGCACGCCGGCCTGGGTCCTGGTCCCCCTCTGCCTGGGCGCCCTGTTCCTGTCCGTCTGCCGGATCCACGTCGAGGAGCGGCTGCTCGTCCTGCGCGGGCTGGGGATCCAGACCCGCTCGACGCCGGCGACGATCCTGCTCAGCTGGCTGGGCAGCGCCAACGGCGGCGCGGGGCCGACGCGGTTCATTCCCACGGAGAAGATCCGCGACGTGCTGATCAACGAGGCGTTCTGGGGGTTCGGGGTGCGGTACATCCTGGTCGTGGTCGTCGAGGGCGAGGAGGGGCTCGTCGTGGTTTTCCCGAAACTGCTGCCGAATCGCGCGGTCGTCGAGGAGGTCTGGCGCGGGGTGAGGGGGTGCTTGTTCGATGAAGGGAATGGCGGGATGGGGGAGCAGCAGTTGCACCAGCAGCCGGAGAAGAAGAGGAGGGTGTTCAAGGATGTTGATAAGCGTCGCTTGGTAGAGGGGGACAAGACGTCGCCGGCGTCGGTTACAGAGAAGGAGGGAGAGGTTCGGGAAGGGTCGTGACGAGCAACAAAATTACAAGAGAGAAGATACAGCGACATACAATGAACATATTCACAACTATTCCAAGTCCTCAAGGGACAAGATTTTAATGACATGTCTATTGCTTTCTATGTAACTCGCTTCGATGTTGAGATGAGTGCTTATATACTAAGCCTCTGCCTGCACGATCAAAGTAAACCCCAAATCAGTTTCTCTCCTTTTTTTGGTTTATTCATCACCCTCCTCCGCGGGCGGCAGGTTGTACCGAGGCGTCCCTTCCCACTTCTTAGCCCGCGCCGCCCGCCAGTCGTCGGCGTCTTTGTATCCCTTCCGCCGCGCCTCCTTATCGTACGTCTCCTCCGGCGCCGGCAACGTGCCTCTCTTGAGCAGGGGCACGTACTTCCCGCAGATGCGGTCGCGGTTGTCGCCCTCGAAGACGCGCTGGCTCAGGGGCATGGACGCGGGCGCCTTGCGGTCGAGCCGCTTCGAGATGTCCCCGCTCGACGTCCCCGACGCCACCAGCCCCAGCAGCTGGCCCGCGAGCAGCTCGTCCATCTTGCGCTCGCGCCAGCCCTGCCACAGCTGGTCCACGAGCCCCGAAACGCCGTGCTTGCCGAGCGGGTTCTCCTCGCCCTCGTAGACCCAGTGCAGGTTGTCGACCTTGGGCGCGGCCGGGTCGGCGCCGGGGGCGTTGGTGATGGACAGGTCGGGGAAGATGCAGTCCCACAGCACGAGCGGGAACTCGCTCGCCAGCGTGTAGTTGGGCCGGCGTGGGTGGCGCGTCGGGTCCAGCAGCGCGTCCAGGATATCGGGGGACTCGAGGCCCTGGCCGATGGCGAAGAGGACCGAGACCATGCAGCGGATCTGGTGCCAGAGGAAGGCGGAGCCGCGGACGTGGAAGTAGTAGACCTTGGGATACGGCTCTGTTGTTGTTGTTAATGTCCCGTCTCGGTTGAGATGGGGAGACCGGAATTCTTCTTGTTGCAGGTGGGGCAAGGCGGCAGCAGCATCTTTCACTTCGACGACGTCGCACTCAAAGATGCGCCGCATGAAGTTCTGGATGAGCTTGCCCGGGTCGACCTTGCAGAAGTTGCGGAAGTCGTGCAGGCCTTCGTACTTCTTGGCCGCCGTCCGCATCGCCTCGATGTCGAGCCAGCCGTCCTTGATGCCGCCCGGCGCGGTGGCCTTGGGGTTCTCCATGCTGTTGGGGACCGGGGAGTAGGCCGGCTGGGTGAAGAAGTAGCGGTATTGTCGCTCGGCGCATGCATGTCGCGCCGAGAATCCTTCGGAGACGTCGGGGCACCAAGCCAGCATCCGGATGTCCGGCGGCAACAGCCGGTTCAGAATTCGGCAATATTGAATCTCGTCTGTGTGGTCGTCAAAGGGCTTCTCCTCCTCCTCCAGTTCTTCTTCCCCGGCCTCCTGTTGAGCTGATGGTGTAATGGTTGATGCATCTGCGCCCTCCTCCTGGGCGGTAACTGTGGTGGAAGGATTTCCCCTTTTCTTCGGTAGCGGCCGATTACTCCGAACCCTCAGGCCGATAACCTGTCCGAAAGCCGAGACGCCGCGATCGGTGCGCCCGCACTTGGAGTACTCCCAGGGCTCCCAGCGGACCTCGTCCGGGTTCTCGGGGAAAATCAGACAGGCCCGGACTAGGGCCTTCCACAGCTCCTCCTCGATGGTCGACAGCGTGGCCGAGGCTTGGAACTCAAACCCTCCATAGGCTTTGCCCAGGTATGCGAGCTTGAAAGCGACCAGCCGCGTGCTGTACCGGGAGGGGTCGATCTTGCGATCCACCTTCTTCTTGGCCGGCTTCACGGCCGGCGCCGGTCCATCGTCGTCCACCACCGCGGCACCGCGATCGGGGATTGCAGGGTCCTCCTGCAACTGCGTGGCGGCGGACGAAGCCGCAGCCGCAGCATTGTTGTGCAAGAAGGAGGCCTTCTCCGCCTCCAGGCTCTGAATGCGCTTGATGAGCGCTTCCTTGGTCCAGCGGTTGTATTCCGCTTTCTTGTCCATTTTCTGTTGCCGCTGTCGCAAAGTGGCCGTAATCAGATTTTGGCGAGAAGTTGCTGCTGCTGCTGCTGCTGCGCCGGCGACGGCACCTGTATAAGACCGACGAGTCAGGCTCGTCACCAGCGGCTGCCCAAGAAAAGGATTTGTGGGGAAATATAAGGCATAGCAGAGTCGACTTGTGGCCGGCCGACTAGTGAGACCCTTCATACAGGCATTTGACCTTTTCTAAACGAAAAAAGGGAGACAAGTAACGAGGAGGGCGTCTAACGAATGCCGGGCGTTTGGGTGTAAGAGTCACAAATCGAGCCCTCTCTATTCTTATTAGTCGTGGGATTTGCACTAGCAAATGCGAAAAGATGGAGCTTTCAAATGCTTTGTGGCGTCCCCTCCGTTTTTAGGAAGTTGGTTGCTCAGCTTATCGATACTTACCTGTGGCTTTGCGCTATTAACCTATCAGTATAACATACGCAGCAGCCGCTTGTACGTTCATCGCTATATCAATCCAATACATTATGGGTGTCTAGGATAGTTGCAATTTCAATGCTAATTGGCCTAGCATGCTGCGATGGACTCAGAATCGATCAAAGTGGTGCTGCTAGGGGACGAGAAGGTCGGGAAGTCTGCCTTTCTCTCGTAAGTGGAGTGGGCCTCTGTACTCAAAGCAGTATACTGATGACCACCATAGACGCATGAGCAAAGGTAGCAGTGCTCTTGAAGGCAGAGTAGATATTGTGCCCTTACGAGACAACGACCAACCCTTCATATTCGAGGCACGCAGAAAGAATGCACAATATCGCTTCGAGTTCTACGATACTGCAAGTCCAGAGAGTTGGCGACTGCTTCGCCCAGATGTGGTTATTATTTGCTACGATATCAGCCAAAGACTGAGCATGATCAATATGCAACGTATTGTACGCAAAATTCATTCTTGCCTGGCCTCACATTTGCTTCCAGTCTTCTCTCTTTGTTCTCAAGACCCGATCCATCCAATCTAACTCACTTTTGCTAGTGGATCAACGAGGTTCGCGCAACATACTCAGAGATCGAAGCACACCTCCCCATTATAGTCCTAGGATTGAAGCGTGACCTGCGATCTGAGACGGATCCAAATGGGATTATCTACCCCCAGGAAGCATATAGGGTGTCTCAGGAGATGAGAGCCGACAAGTATGTCGAATGCTCGTCCGTGACTGGAGAGTTGTTCAAGTTGGCCTTTGAAGAAATCTGCAGCACAGCAATGAAAACCAGAACTGCGGACGGCGGCCAGAGTGAAGGGGGATGCGTAATTAGCTGAGAACAGGTTAGCAGATATTCACAATACAGGGATCAAGATTGGCGGATGATGAAAGCTTACCAGACTGATGCGTGGCTCATGTTCCAAAACTCGTAGTAACACTCGTGGCTACAATCAAGCCTCGTCCCTTCAGCTGCCACCCTCGGTGGTTTGCATCGCATCTCCCCCCTCTGCCTTGGGTGGGAAGGTGCCGAGCACCTCAGCAACAGCGGTGCAGATATCATTCTGCTCGTCGTCCGTGAAGCGCTCCGCCATGTCCTCGAGTACGGCGTTCAGCATGGGGATGTTGACGGGACGCAGGTTCATGATCATGACCATCTCGCCCTTTTGGATCTCATAGGGCCGCAGTCTCTCCAGGAGCTTGCCGATGGACTCCTCATTATACGTAGGCGGATTCTGCGACAGAGGATTCTCCTCCTGCTTGAGGTATTGGAGCAGCTATAACAAAAAAGGTGAGTCAGACTTCAAGATATTTCAGGGGCCACTCATTGGTGCATGTTCTATCATACCTCTCTGCGCAACGTCTCCAAGTTGCCGGGGCCGCGTCGCTTCTGGCCCTGGTATTCCTTCTCCTGGTTCTGAAGAAAAGTGAAGACCTCGTGGTTGGTCAGCAATGCCGACTTGCTCTCGAGTACCTTCATTTTGACGTCGTGGGTAATTGGTGATTCTCCAATGGTCGATTATTTTATTAGGCTACTGCGGCTGATTGAGACGGAGAGTTGGAGATGCCTGTCAGTTGTTGGAGTGAGTTGAGCCTCAGGAATCCACTTTGGCGGTAAGTACCTCTAGAAATTTTGGTTCACATCCAGAAGCCTTACATGCAATGACATAGCGGCAGTCCCCATTGGCCCAGGTGGTTAGCCAATCCTGTATGACTCAATGGTCAAGGGTTCAGTATTTATGAGAATTGTGCAATTCCATCATTGATGGACGTCGAACGTCGAGAAATAAAAATAAATATGATATGGTGATAATACCTACGTGCCTACCTAAGGTATGAGTGCATGTACCTCAGATTAAAGATCAACATTGAATTGGAGATGCGTAGGGGAACTTAAAACAGAGCACTGCGGGTAACGGCTAATATTGCATCATTGGGCATCCCAGGAGGTACGTAAGCTCCAATCCGAAAGCTTCGATTGCTGTTTGAGAGACGGCACAAACAGCACTTGAGGAGTCCTATGCTCTCTTTTTATTATGGGCCAGACATGCATATACCTACCTACATACATACATACACCAGACTGACACATACATGAACCACAAGCACTTGAGGTATGGAAGACTTGATTGAAGGCAAGTTCAATACATCAGAGTGAGCAGTGAATACCTAGTTGGCCTCTCTGTTGAAGCAATTTGATGGAAGAGCAGAAGAGCCCCTCGTATAAACCTTCTCGTACCCCGCCATGCCAAATCACTTGCACCAACTTTCAGCAGGTACACATTTTATATTTCCGTTACTTAACTGTTTCCTACCCCACCAAAAGCATGGATCTTGGGCGACTTGGACCAGACGAAAAAAAGTTTTTCCCCACTGCAAGCAAAGACTCAAGTCAGTTTGACTGGTCTTTCTTAGTCCAGCCTGGACCTGGGTTGCGACGGTGTATCAACCACTTGCAAGCTTGCATTGATCAACTTAACCCAAGGTAGACGAAGGGAGGCCGAAAGTGAGAAGGAAAAAAAAAGAGACCCAGCTACATACAGGCACCTAATCAGACCCTAGTTGCCGAGTTCCAAAATTTATTCAATGCCGCTCGTCTCGCCCTTCCGACCGGCCTTGTGCCTTTTTCCTATTCCTTTGTTCTCTCTACTTGAGTCAATCTAAAATCCCAGATCTTCCGTCGTATCTTCGAGTATACTCTCAGTTATGGATCTTTAACCTTCGTCTACTGCCTGGCCAGCATCTTTATCGCACAGCCTGTCTGTCAATTCCCCTGCCTTCTCGGTGTGCTCCCTGCTCACCGACAAAACGCTCAGTCAATCTCGATCTTAGGGTCTTGAGAGATTACCCTCGGCTGTTGCAGCTTTTGGCTACGCTCCGTTACCGGGTCCCTCGATAACGAAAATCTGCGTCATCAGAAAGAAACTTGACTTTCTTCCTGAACGTAGTCTGGACTCGCTTCTTGAGCCGCTACACGTCGCTCGATATCGTTGTCGCACACCGTGTAGCTCTCCGAGCTATCCCTCTCTCTTTGGTTGTGTATTATACGGTTATATCCCACCGCTGAGCACCACACCGCGGCTCCACCGATAAGATAACTATACGCCAAATCAGAACATCCCACGACGACAATGGTTCGTAACATCATCATTCTCGGGGGAAACTCCCACCCGAAGCTGGTCGACAGCATATGCAACAGCCTTGGTTTGCCCAAAGGCGATCGCATTCTCTCCAGCTTCTCCGTTGGCGAGACTCGATGCGAAATCAAGGACTCCGTCCGAGGCAAGGATGTCTACATCATCCAATCCGGGGGCGGTAAGGTCAATGATCACTTCATGGACTTGTGCATCATGATCTCAGCTTGCAAGACCGGTTCCGCCCGGAGAGTGACTGCCGTCCTCCCCCTATTCCCCTACTCTCGCCAACCCGACCTGCCCTACAACAAGACCGGCGCTCCTCTATCGAAACAGCCCTCCACCGTCCCAGGCAGCAACTACACTTTCGAGAGCGTTCCCGCGACCCCTGCTCCTGGCATTGCTAAGAGCGCCGGACTTACTAATGGCATCGACGGCCTCAGTAAAAGGTTGAACAGGGCTCAGATATCAGAGAACAACATCCACTCGCCGGCAGCCACTGCCACTGCCACCCCGGTCGCCAATGGCCCCAATGGCATGAACGGAGGAGATACCTATTTCAAGCGCACCGACTCGTCTCTCACCCTCGGCAGCTCGCGCACGCCTGGAGCTTTCACGACCCACGACTACGAGAAGATCACCCACTTCACCAGCTTTCAGGGAAAGCCCGGTTACAAGCAATGGGTGGCACAGGCTGGAACGCTTGTTGCCGACTTGTTGACTTGTTCGGGCGCTGACCACATCATCACCCTTGATCTCCACGATCCTCAATACCAAGGTTTCTTCGACATCCCTGTTGACAACTTGTACGGCCGACCGCTTCTCAAGCGATACATCCAACAAAACATCCCGAACTTCAAAGACGCTGTCGTCGTCAGCCCGGATGCTGGAGGTGCCAAGAGGGCTACTGCGATCGCAGATAGCTTGAACATGGAGTTCGCTCTCATTCACAAGGTAATGTGCTCGCTTTCTTAGAAATTTCTCACTCCTGAAACCCTGCTAGGAACGCCGCCCTACGAAGATCACGGACCGACAAAATGCCACCATGATGCTTGTGGGCGACGTAGCCAACCGTGTATGCGTCCTTGTCGATGATCTGGCCGATACGTCGAATACCATTACGCGCGCCGCCAAGCTTCTCAAGAAGGAGGGGGCCACCATGGTCTACGCGCTCTTGACCCACGGCGTCCTGAGCGGCGACGCCATCTCCCGTATAAACGCTTCTGCCATCGACAAAATCGTGGTGACGAATTCCGTTCCTCAAGAAGAGCACCAGATGATGTGCCCCAAGCTCGAGGTTTTGGACGTGTCTCCCGCGTTTGCCGAGGCTATTCGCCGCGTCCACCACGGCGAGTCTATCAGCGTCTTGTTCCAATACGACTGATTCGATCAATCCAAGCGTTTTGTGTGGTAAGCTGCTTCATTTTCACTAGCATCCAGGGAAGCGGCGTTCAATCCATTGTGCAGTACCCGGCTCTGCGTCGGTGCGCACTTGGGCGGTTTTGAAGTTTGCCGCGGTCTCTGTCTGCATTTATTTGCTTCTTTCCTTTTTTGACCGGCGTTGGAAGCATTGGCTTTGAGACATTACAATCTGAAACTTCTGCATGAGGATCTTCTGGACGGACAAATCCGGTCCACCCGAGGCATAGTTTCTCTCCAAAAAAGCAGGGCAGCAGTCTCATTGGTTGGTAAACATAGACATATAGAAAACAGTCCTACGGGGTTGCTTTCCTACGAAATATTCGGTGACCGGTTGTAGAAAACGAAAAAGAAATCACTGTGATGTGATGACCCCTTTGCGCATTCACTTAGTCTGCACATACGGATCAAGCATTTCCAGATGATCGTTGGTCCCCTCTATATAAGGGGCGGACAGATATATCTTGGACAGATCAAGTCTATATCTCATGATTGATGTAAATCTATAACGAACTCGACCTTCTATGTCGCAGATTTTGTTGGAACATATCGGGTGATGGATGTTTGTTTGTACAGTTGCAACACGATAGATCTCACATCATCGACCTAGATTATGTAGTCATATATATATAGAATTGGTATGCCAAAATGTTGTTGTAGTCATGTCTTCTTTGCTTCTGCGTGTGTATCGGTTTCATTGTGCTATGTACATTCTTATGTGCCCGGGATAAGTATCATCATTTGTATATTCCAACAGTCATCTCTTACTCTTTATTCAGTAACAACCGCCGTCTAATTGATTAATTGAGCTATACTTACGACACCTGGACTTTGCTCGGGCATCATGTCGACAGCATCGATGCTGGGGATACATCTCAGGGGAATAGCAAGCAAGCAACCAGTGTGATGGGTGGCCAGCTATTCTCACAGGCTAATGTAAACAATCAGGATCGGGGAAGAAACTGTGAACAAGAAGTGTGCATTGAAGACATTTTCTAGAAAGGCAGACAGATGATTACAATTGCACGCCTCTAGTTCTACTTTATACATCTACTTGCATAGGCACGAAGGTCAGGAGAGGAGACCATGGACCACAGCTATCTACCCATTCCACCCCCTATATGCACCAATGATTGGCTCGCGGGGACTAGCAGATATCAAAATGGTACGTAGCTAAGTGCAGTATCAATGCTGGCCATATTAATCGCATACCCCTATCATATGTGCAGCCAAAAAACATTGGATGCTCCTGACCCCATACAAATATGTGTCTGGCCTCAAGCAAATGTGAGACAAGGGTAGGTACTGCAACATGATCGCCCATGGATAGTACATAGACCGGATTATCAGCGTTCGCGGCTCGCCTCTTGGGGTGCGGATATGGGAACCGGTGCCGCAATGCCGTGCCGCGATAGAACAGATTACCAACTGTAGGTACTGTCTGCATTCCAAGGCTCCATACTATGGCCGACCAAGGTGGGCCTGGTAGCAACAGCAACAGAGGCGTCCTGCTCAATAACGTATTTCGTCAAGTTTGTCGATACCTATTGTGATATCGAGCTGATGATCGCCTTCGCGGGCGGGCAGAGCTTATACGTCGTCCAACCCCTAACGCATCATAACCCGCCCCTGAGCTTCTGTAGTTGGCTCATGAGCCCATAGCCGCCAAGGGGCTTGTTTTCCACGTTTTCTTCCGTACTTTTCCGCGGTGCTGCCGCCGCCTGCGCAGCCGGTTCCCGCTTGCTGCTCTGCTCCAGGAGCTCCTTGTGTCGGTCTTCCACCAGCTTGGCCAGGGTGTCGATGAATTTCGTCCGGCCCTTTTCCTCGGCCGTGCCGTTCCATACCACCAGCAGCTCCTTGAGCTCTTCGATTCTCGCGGCCGCCTTCTCGATCCCGGCTACGGGGTCTTGGCTTGTGGATAGCAGGGTCATGATGTCCTCCTTGAACTGCTTGAGCACCTGTTGCCCCTTCTCTTCTGTGCTGTGGTCGTGACCGCCGGCATCCGGCGCGGATACGGAGAGGAAGCCGGACGTGACGGACAGTTCAGATGGAGGAAACACGAACTCCATAGCATCACCGAACGTTTTGATCACCGAGTCGAGACGCGAACGCACCAGCGCAAGGGTCTGGAGCTGCGATATGTATGCCGGGTCTTCCATGGTCGCGCCCTTGGGCGTGGTGTCTGTTGGCGCGGCGGGTGTGCCTACTGCCGAGAGCGGGCGCTGTTGTGTAGGATCCTCCGTGGCTATCGCAGCATTCCTCCTGGCGGCTGCGGCGTCCATCTGCCCCTGGAGCCCGTTGGGCACGAATTTGGCCACGTCGTCGTGCAAGCCATCGGTCAGCGCCTCGGACAGACTGAGGGTCTCGCCGCGCAGCAACTCGACCTCGTACGCGAGGCGGCTGCCGCTGCGCAGGATGTCGTCGGTGAGCTGGGTGAGGGTGTTGGTGAGGCGGGTCGTCTGCGCGTTGAGCTGGGACAGCAGGGCCTGGGCCTGCGACGAGAGCTCCGAGAGGGGGACGGCGCCCTCGGGGCTCGAGGACACGGACGAGACGTGCGCCTGCAGGGGAGGTAGCGCGGCGTTGAGGTAGCTGGCTGGGTCGAACGAGGGCGACAGGAAGCTCTGCAGGAAGGGGTCGGAGACGTGGGGGGATTTGGCTTCGATCTGGGTGGCGGCTTTGGAGGGCTGGCGGAGATGCAGCGGGAGGCCGCGCGCGGATGGGGAGCTCAGGGAGCTGTTTTGACGGCGGCGCATCTTGGGGAATGCGGAAAGTGTGTGTTGGTATTGGGACAGGGACAGGGGCGGAGGTTGAGGCACTGGGGTATTGTGTGAGTAGGTGGGCTGTAGGTCGCGAACAGGGTGGTGGCTTGGAGATCTCGGTAAGCAGGCAATTGAAGCTTCAGTAGCCCGTCACCTTCAATGTTGCCAGAATGTCGGGACCCCACCAAAGATCAGTCCAAAAGTGCTAGGGGCTGAGCCACCCCGCATACTGATGGAGTCATCCGGGCTGCCATCCCTGCATCCACATCTGTGCCTGGGCAAGCTCCGCCGTGTTGGGATACGGGTACATTCAAGAGTCATCTTGCGATTCTGGAAACAGAACTTTGAAAGGGGACACTGGATAGTTGTATACTCGCATGCGATTAGATACAGATAGGAGTGCTTGGAGCCTTCTATCCTTATTGCTTCAACGGATTTTCTAGGTGCCTCTGGCCTGAATGGCAGGTGATGGTAGTGTAAAGTATGCAGGCACCCAAGCCCCGTGCTGTGGTTAACCACCACTTACATCGGATTGATCCATTCAATGTCCCAGGCGTGAGATGTTGCCTGGTAGTAGTCAACGCCTCCAGGCAGCAAGGCAGTGCCTTATTAGCATGTCCCGTTTTCTATTCGCAGCCTTAAACAACCCATTATTCCGCAGCTCTTGTCTGATACAATGTGATTGTCTGGTCTATTGATCGTTCTGCATATCTAGTTCAATCTTCCAGCTGGTCCTGATTTTGACCGAGTGATTCTTCCATGTCCCCCAGCATCACTTCACTTCTACCTCCTCCTAGTCTTTCACAGACCAGACGCAACATCTCGAACCCAGCACACTGGTCACTCTACCAACGCACCTCGACTTCTTTCTTTTATTCCAGTTGGCACGCCACACCGCAGGGACACTTGAACAACCAGCTACTTCTCAACTACTCCAGACACTGCCCGTTGTTAGGTAACACACACCTTCGCCCAGTGTTTAGTCCGGTTGAACAAACAGTTCTTTCTCGAGCAACAAATCCATGGATACAACCATTACCGAGCACATTATTCCACTGGGATAAAATTCTCTCAATGGTTCGTCTTTAAATTTCAGCCTCATACCGTAAGTTCAGGAACTGGACATGACCTCTTCTCCTTTGCCCTGAGCGAACTTCATTCTTCTATCAATAATAATTGCTGATCTAGCCCCAACAGTTGATTGCTCTGTTTCGGAACAAAACAACTCGGCCCCAAGAAAATGGCAGGGTCAAAGAGCTACAAAGCCAGATACCAGGCCGACCTGGAGTCGGCACGCAGCATTGATGGGATTCGCGCCATATCTAAGGTCGACGCCGAGGGCCAATTCACTTTCACATTCAGCCACACCCTTTTGTCACCATTGCCTCAGGTTGAGGTTCAGGTGGTGCCTAATGAGTGGTCCAGCTATCCGGCCGGTCATTCTTTCGTGGCTTGGGCTGTCACCGAGATCCCAGATCCCCTTGTAGAGCCGCTTAGCAACTTCATCGCACAGTCTTCAGGCCTCCGAGCACAAGACGCACTCGCCGCCCTCTCACAAAGCTTCGTATCGGCTCTGACAGGAGGCTCTCAATTGGATGATGAAGACGAGATCATGACCGAGGCTGGTATCGAGTCAGATGATGAAGATGGATTTGACGATTTCGGCTACGAAAGCGACGAAGATGACACTTTCGGTCTCGGTGATGGTGAAGGCCGCCGGACGCCCCAGTTCAGGGCACCTGTCAAGGTCGAGCAGAAGACTTTGAGCCGCATTCGCCGCGACTTTCGTACTGCGCGATCATTGGGCTTTAAGCTTGGTGTTATTTGCGGTTTCGAAGAATCGGTTGAGAACAACATCGTTTCACTGTCTGTCCGTGTTGACAAGTTGTGCCTTTCAAGCGAGACCCGCGAGGCTTGGAACCTGAACCCCGAAGACTACGTTGTTCTTTTGATTCGATACGCCGGATACTACGTAACGCTGGAGGACGCCCTGAGTCGAGGAGCTGGTCTGTCAAATATCAAGTTTCGCCTGCGAAAGTGCCGCCACTACAAACCGAGTTTGCGACAGGCCATCAGAGCCTTTGCTTCCAATGCTGCTACCAAAAGCAAAGATGCCGCTACGTCTGAAGACAATGAATCAGCCCTGCCCGATTTGAGCCTCCTCAGCATTGGCGAGTCCATTGATAGCTTCATGGACTCGTCCTTCCTCTCGTTGCTCAACCTTCGAAAGACGTCAGGCCTAAGCTGGGATCAAGCAAACACAGAGTTGAAACACTTGTCCCGCCATCAAGGGTCGGGACAGTCCAGTGAGTACTTTGCCATCTCATATCCGTCGAAGAAACGAAGCCATGATGAACCATGTCCGAACGACCAGAAGAAACTCCCGGAGTTTATTACCAAGGATCATCTCATTACCGGACAAGAGTTGTCTCTCCCACTCATTGCTGCTCAGTTTGCAATGCGCTATTTCGTTCGATGCACCGACTACTGTATGGTGTGCCATCAACAAGTTGAGGGCAACTTCGAAGCGCTGAAGCCATATGTTTGTGGTGATCCGTTGTGCCTTTTCCAGTACATGAGCATGGGACTCGGACCCAGTGTGAACCAAGAGATACGAAACCAGCCGAATGTGGTCGATCTCCTCATCAGTTTCTGCTATGCTGGCTTACAAGTCAACAGAAGCAACAGTGGCGGGGGTCGTGGAGTACGCGACCTTCCTACTGGCCTCAGCCTCCAGGTACCCAGGATCTTCAAGATGGGCAGCACGACGCAGTACGCTAAGCCAGCTGGCTTGACTACTTTTCCCGGAGGTTCCTCTCAGACCATTGGCTCCATCAATCCTGGCCATCAAAGCCCGCTAGATGGTTCATTCATGTACAATGAACTTATGTTGGTCGAACCGTGTAAGGGTCTTCTTGACAGAAACGCATCGACGTTCCAGTTGTTCTCATTGAATGACGCGGACAGATTCAAGGAGGGAAGCTGGATAGCAATTGTGGCAACGCTTCTCTCGCCCGACACCTCAAATAACACAAAAACTAGCGTGATCTTCCATGGTCGTGTTGAGTGTATGGTTGGTCTTACGGTGATCTTTTCGGTTGTCTCTGTTCTGCCTGATGCAAATGCGCAGGTTTTGGAGACGTCGGATGCATACATGTTGCCCTATGACCAAAACCTTGATGACCTCGACGGATCGAAGCAGGCAGCAGCGATTCTCATGCAGCTTCAAACAGTTCCTTCGGTGGCTAAAATGAGATCACACCTCATCGCAAACCCAACCCAGCAGATCGAGAAATGGAATCAATTAACCCCAGCAGCATCCAAGCTCCTTCGCTGGATAGTAGCATCCAATCGGTCATACATCATCCAGGTCGATGCGTGTCCGACAGAGGATGGCAGCGAGCCCGAGGCAGGATTAGCTCGCCCACAAGAGCACATCTCAGGTGTGGAGGGCTGGATCCAGTTCAGATTTGCTCAGGGCTCCCCCGAGAAGGAAGTCCAGTTCCAGGAAGCTCTCAAGCAAGTGAACAACCCATACCCGACTATTCTTGCTTGGCACGGCAGCGCTCTGAGCAACTGGCACAGCATCATCCGTCAAGGCTTGAACTTCGAGCAGACTCATAACGGCCGAGCTTATGGAAACGGCGTGTATTTTGGACACGATTTCAACACGAGTCTTGGATACTCTGGGGCTGGCGCGTATCGCTACGCCCAAGACGCGGCAGAAAAGCCCTACTGGCCAAATTCGGCTCTGAAAATATCCTCCGCTGTCAGCCTGAACGAACTCGTCAACTTGCCTGAGCAGTTTGTATGCAATAACAACTTTTGCATGGTGGTGCAGCATGTTCACTGGATCCAGTGCAGATGTCTGTTCATCCAGCCAAAGGCTTCTCCTCCAGCGGTTGTTTCGATGGGTGATAAGGGTGGTTTGGATACTACATCCACTGGAGAAGGAGCCCAGGAGTTTCCTCAAGACCCTGCCAATACAGCAAAGGGAACAGCAGGTAGACTCATTGTGCCAAGAGGTGCGATGCCGTCTAGCCAGAGCCAAGGTGTGCAGCAGGCTTCGATGTCTCTAAAGCAGAATGCCGTCGGCCATATGGGGTGGAGCGAAGACGAAGACGAAGAAGACCGCACCTTCCTCACCGCTGACAAAGAAGCCAACGGCAATACGTCAACAACTCCCTTCCGTCCTGGCACCTTGGATCTGGATACACTCCCGCGACTGAGCCCTCCTGCGTATGCGACTGGCCAGTCGCAGAAGACCCTCTCGAGAGAGATCCAGAAGCTTCAGGCAGCTCAGTCTTCCACGCCACTTCATGAACTTGGATGGTACATCGATTTCGACAAAATCACCAACATGTTCCAATGGATCGTTGAACTGCATTCGTTTGACAAGGATCTGCCCCTTGCGAAGGACATGGCCAAGGCTGGTATCACCAGCGTGGTGCTCGAGCTGCGCTTCGGTCGCGATTTCCCTTACTCCCCTCCTTTTGTGCGCGTGATCCGCCCCCGCTTCCTCCCCTTTGCCGCGGGCGGCGGCGGGCACGTCACGGCAGGTGGCGCCATGTGCATGGAGCTGCTGACCAACACGGGCTGGACGCCCATCAGCAGCCTCGAGGGCGTGTTCCTGCAGGTCCGCATGGCCATCAGCCAGACGGAACCCAGGGCGGCGAGGCTGGAAAATACGATGACCGGCGCGCGCCAGCGGGATTATGGCATCTTCGAGGCATACGATGCTTACACTCGAGCGGCCCATACACATGGGTGGTCCATTCCCAAGGACCTGTTGGAGGCTACGAGGGAGATGACGGAGGAGCAGCCGCAGTCCTAGAACGGACGAGCTGTGACTATGGAATGAATGAATAATGAACACACATACATATAGACTTGCAGTTGCTAGCTTACTAGGAAGGAAGCAATGGGCCTATGCCAGATGAGCAGACTCGTCTGGATCATGTAGTATAATAATACTGAATCACTCAATGATGAAAGCCTTACGTCCGTCAGGTTATGCTGGAATCTACCTACACATCCGGATATTTTGCAACTAGCATCATAACATCTAGTGTAGAGATCCAATGGTGCAATTGTGTAGTAAATGCCAGATTACTGTTAGATTTTCCAAACAGGTAGCCCTTGCTAGTTCACGATACACCGATCGTGACATACAAGGAGCAGCGCCTTCCACGTTTTCTGTCAAGGGAATGGTAGACATATCCCGGTTATTTCACTTGGATTGGTCGTCCACTTCAGTTCACCTTGCCCTCGCCTCTAGCTCACCTTCCCATCGCATACAGTCAGTTCACTTTCCCATCACCTCAATTCCCCCCTTTCGCATCCATTTCGCCTTTCACTCACCTCTGTCCACCCCTCTGTCGCCGATACTCACCCGACCATCATACCACATACCAGCTTTTATTTTATTGCGGAGCTGAGTATTGCTCTCAAGATCGTCGTCGACACTTTTACCATGGCTTTGTTTTTTACACCCCGAAAAAAGGAATCGCTCGCAAGTCATCTTTTCTCGCATGATTTGAAGGTATCGCCAAGTTCTTTTCACACCCCGAGAAGACGAACTTACCCGCAAGTCACACGTCACCCAAGCATATCTCGCCTCTACCAGCTCCCGGTTTTGGCTCCCATCCCGGGTACTTCTCGACGCTTTTCCCTTCTGTCATTGGATCCCAGGATACTGCTTTCACCCCGGCTTGACCCTTTGCAAAGAGACCATAGTAGCCCTTTTGCGAGCATCAGGTATGCATGGCCCGTAACCACTCGCACTTCAGTGGCAACGATAGCGAGTTGTCTTACTTACGGAGTCAATAACTCCCGGATATCCCACAACGAACCCCCAGCCGATGGAACAGACCTCGCACACCCCCGCTCTACGGAATCAGTGCATGGGGCAGGACTGATCCCGCTGCTTGGATCGATCATCGTCAAGCATCTGCTGCAAGAAGAAGCCAACCAGCTCCCGAAGACATCCCTCCCACACCCCGGCCCTACGGCACCATGGCATTCGGTAGGGCTTATCCTTCTGCTCCTTACCATCATCATCACCAAGCATCTGCCGCAGGCAGTAGCCAGTCAGCGCAAGAAGATCATAGCAAATATCATAGCACGCAGCGTGGAACGATGTCCATCTTCGAAGATGTGTTGGAGCATGATATCGTCGACAAAGACGCCATCGAGTTTCTCATGGGCAACAACCAGCCCAAGCACTACCTGGCCACTGCCGAATTCAACGCCCTTCAGGAACTCAAGCATTACGACAGCCCCGGTTTGAAGGGATCCGCTCCGAGCTCCGGCGGCGACAACATTCTGCTAGACATGCAGCTCGACAAGGAGGATTTGCGGGAGATGCGCAGCAAGTTCAAGGCTGTGAACACCGAACTCTTCGAGCTGCTCCACACCCCGCCGGCATCATCATCCCACCAACGCCAACATGAAGGCGACGCCGATTCGGCCACCACCGCCGACGAGTATGCCGAGCGCCGCGACTTCCTCTGCCAGAAGCGCATCGTCCTGTACTTCATGGTTCAGGCCGGCGAGGCCTGGCTCCAGTACCTCGAGGACTGCGGCGGCGACGACCCCGCCGAGGCGGCCGCCTAGAAGGCGCGCTTCTTCCAGTGCGGCGCAGCCACGTCGACGTCGATGCCGTCAATCCGAGATGTGGAGGATGTGGATCTTGGCGCCGAGATGCCCTGGGTCGCCGAGATGGCCCACGACGTCCGCACGTACCTCGCCAACTGGGAGTGACACTGGGACGAGATGAACTTCCCGCTCGGCGACGACCATGTCGCCAAGTACGGGCCCGGCAACGAGGAGGAGCGGTTCTACGAGAGACGTCTGGACGGGTACGTGTAGAGAGTCGAGATGGCCATGGCTGAGAAAAGAGGGGGTCTCTTCGTGGGTTTTAGATTGGGCGGCAAAAGCAACGCCGCAGCAACAGCCAACAATAAGTGGACTCGGTCGAATGTGGTGGAGAGAAGAGGGACGAGTAATGAATCCCTTTTTCTAATTGCTCCGTACACAACGAAACCCACGAACCACGAATTGCGGCGAAGACAGGATAAGAGAGGAGATAAAACATGCGGTTTTAATGTGGATGGGAAAACGCGACGAGAAGAGAGACATTTCATTCCAGAGAATCCCTTTTTCTCAGTTCTTGGCGTACAGACTTAATGCCGCCGATCTTCCCTTCCCCTCCACCTAAATAGACGCGCAGAGCAGCATAGATGTAGATGGCAAATCCATGATTCTATACTCTCAACGTCGATCCCTCCTGAGATGATACTATAGATCTGATGCTAGACCAATGCTCACAATAATTACACACCACCAACACTCTTTTCACCCTCATTCTTTTTTCTTCGTCCTTTTCTCTCTCTTCAATCAACTGAGTAGTAGCGCTTGATTTGGCTCATTTTGTTTGATGTTATAAACTTCGATCATACCCTGCCAAGCCTGCAAGGAAGATTCCGAGCGGAAGATAACGAAACCGGGACCCCCTGGAACGTGAGGCCGTTGCTGAGTTTAATGATCCTCCCCGGCAGCTTCACAACCGTCACGGGCTGCCAGAGGTAAAAAGAGAAGGGGAAAAAAAGGAATACGAAACCCTCAGTCAACGACATCTTGCTCTCTATATTTCGCTCAAACAACCTCTTCAACAACTCTTTTTCGGTATCCGAGAGGTTGATCTCATAGACGGCACGCACACACGCCATCATCATGAGTTCTCACGATCGTATCCGCTTCGATGACGCGGTCATCACTATCGACGGCCGTGTGGCTGCTGCGACCTCAAAGCCAAATTTTCATAATGAGTTTGCCGGCGACGGAAGACGACCCCACGACGAAGAAAAGGCGAGGGTTTATGATGCCCTCGCCTTATATGAGGACGATTACTCTTACACCACAACCAAATACCAAGAGGAGAATCGCTCAGGGCCGTCCTATCGCGCTTACATGATTTTTGTGGCCTGGTGGATTATTTTCGCCGTGGCGATGTGGTTGAGTCTGCCTTTAATATTTTGTCTGGTAAGTGGCTCCCCAGGTGTGATGAGTGAGCAGTAGCTGCTTTTCAAAGGATATCGTGGAAGCTGACTTGACAAATGTCATAACTTCCAGAGCCGGGCAGTGGTAATACACAACACCAAATGCCTTCATGCTCCCTTTTGGACGTGGGTTTGGTAGTAGCGATGAAGTCGCATCAGTAGGAATGGCGGGGAGTTTAACGGTCAAATGGGTTATTGGGGTTTGAATATTAGCAGCTCCAAATAGCGAAGGACAGGCCGGCGTACTGAGATGCTCCATGGAGCACTGTAATGATTAATGATATACTGGGTGCATTTTTTTTGCAAGAAGAGACACCAGCTTTTCAAACCAGGACTGGCAACTTTGGAACAATGCCAATATTGGAGGCCGGACGAGAGACGATGACGCTAGGGCCGAACCGAGACATCACTTAAGTGATTGTGTTTTGAGTCTGTCCAGTACGGCTGGGAAAGGATGGCGGCGCACAAGGAACGCTCAAGTGATACCACGATCCCTAGATCAACTCGAGAAGCAAAGGAGATGTTGTTGCACAAGGTATAGATGAGTAAGGCATCGCTCGTTACCATTTTGGAATATAACTTGGTTGGGCAGGCCAATCAGGTGTTGTAGATTCGGCACCCATCCCACTTCACCGCCTTCCCAAACCGGGCTGGCTGTAAGCTTGGTGGGTCCGGTTGGCCAAGCTTGGTCGCTTTTGGTTCGGCATGATGGCTGGGTTGGGTGTCTGGTGACAAAGGCGGCGTCTCCCCCAAGAAATCAAGCTTGTAAGTCAGCATAGTGAGAGAGAAGCAATGCAAGCAAGCCTCGTCACAATCTGGCAGATTAGAGAGCGAAATGGGCCACTCCCTCTGACCAAACACAACAATACCCTCACCACTTCTGGGTAGCTTGATTCTATTTTCAGGATACTGGGCCACTTCTGACCAAAAGTTATTGTTCTGTTCTGCAAGGCAAGAAAGATTGTCGTCTTTCTCTTCTTCGCACACAGCTGCCTCCCTGCCTGCCTACCTTTCCAATTCGATTCAGCAAAGCGAACAATCTCCGAATTCTTGTCAACCCACAACTTCCTCGACAACATTCACATTTTCTCTTCCTCCCACCGACCCCCCGACCTCTCCCCACGATTTAATTAAGCCTCTCGGTCCTGTAAATACACACAACACCATATCGTATTGCTACAAGCAGTACTTCGAGCCATGGCAACCGCCGAACCCTCCTCGTCGGCCATGGCTACAAAGCCTGGTCGGGACCTCCGACCCCAATCCCCTCCCGCCCAAGCCTCCAAGCGCGACAAGAAGCGACAGGTTCTGAGCGAAAAGCTTGCCCTGCTTACCGACCAAATGAGCCGTGATCGCGACAGGAGCTACCGAGAGGAGCTGCAGAAAATTCAGGTCGACCTCAACCTCGTCGGCCGTGTCGATCCCTACGCCGACCGCCCCCTCGACGAGATCCAGCGTGAATACCGTGAGCTCTCGCAAGCCAGCGCCAATGGCACCGATCGCCCAAACCGCACACTCTTGGAGATGGCCGGCCCATCATTTCAGGACTGGGTACACAACGTGGAAGACCTGATTGAGACTCGAGACTACGATCTCACTAGCCAGAAGGTACGAAACTTCAATCGGTGACAGAAAACAATGCGCTTGCCCAGACTAACTCTACCTCTCCTCTAGTACGAATACGAGCGCCGTTTACAAGAGAACCATAACACTTGCGCCTACAAGATCGAGGTTGCGAAACGAGAATACAGGGCCCTGTCCTCCACCCTCCGAGACCGTCTTATCAATGCGATAACGTCCAAGAAAGCACGGTTGAGCAGGGAGAAGGAAGCCCTCGAGATCTCCGACAGCTCAGCACTGTTCCTACACCCGAACCAATTCAGCCTTACCAATCCCGCGAGCCCTGGCGGCACCCACGCAAAGCGGACCACCCGTTTACGCCGCGAGATGGAGGAGCAGTCCGGCTACGCTGACAACAAGAAGAGGAAGCGAAACGGCGGCGACGAAGACGGCTCTCCTGCCCCCATCCGAAGGGCCCTCGACGGCTCCAACACGACCCCTCTATGGCAGAACGACCGCATCCGAGCCATGCGCAAGGAGACGGGCCCCATCTACAGCATTGACAAGCTTTTCACCGACAAGGAGCTGTCAATGAACTACAACACAGCCGCCTTGGCTTCCTACAAGTACCTACTTACCCGCCGCGACGCCAACGGCAACGTCTTGACGCCCCCTGAAGATAGCGAAATGGGCAACGGCGATGCGCACGAGGAGGACGAGGAATTGGCCGCCCCAACTATGGAACGCGCACCCTCGCACGCTACGCGCAGCACCCGAGGTGGGCAAAACGCCCAGCACAACTTCCTGGACGACAAAGTCCTCGGCATCGAGGGCTTGGCCAACTTTGAGATTGCCGGAAACTTGGACAAGATGGGCACCCAGGAGCCCAAGCTTCCTCCGTTGATCCACTCGCAGTACTCCAAGGCCTACGTCAAGTCCGAGTCCAACACGCCCATGGGCCTGAACCAAGACGACGCGCAGCAAGACTTCATGATCATGAACGTTTTCAAGAGCTACCAGCGACACAAGGGCACAGGCTCCAACATCGACGTCCCCAACGGCGGACGGCGCTTGCTCGAGAATATGGTCCAGAGCCCCGCGGCGCCGCGACACGTCGCCTACATACAGGGACAGCGGCCGTCGGTCGAGAACCTCTCCGAGTCGCTGGGCGTGCCATCGAGCAGTCTGCGCGACGAGCCCGGCCTGGGCTCCAGCATCCTCAGCGGGCTGGCGCCTGGTGTGGTCGCTAACAACCATGCTTCCCCTGCTCCGCCCATGAGCCGAACGAGTAGCTATGGAGGTGGCGCTGCGATGTCCCGACAGGGCAGTGGGAGGGGTAGGCGTCGAGGTTAGACAGTACATGACATGACAAGATATGACATAGCATGGTGTCTCGGCGTCGTTGGTTGAAATATATATGGGGTGGGTGTTTTGATGAAGAAGTACATGGACACAACGGCACAAAGGAGTCTCGGCTTGGCGACAAGGGAAAGGGGATTCTGATTTTTCTTTTACGCGCCTATCATCTGATCGATGCGGCATAGCGAAATGGTTTCATGGCATATGGCATAACGCGGGGTTTTCTACTACCTTTTACTTTGTTCTTTTTTTTTTGATTCTTCTTCTCTTTTCTTCATTCCAGTCCTTACGACAAGATACATTAGTTTGCGAGTTCGCAACAACAGACATACCCGGTAGATGGCCCCGTCTCAGGAGTTTTCAGACAACATTAACTGAATAATGATCATTTCGAAAATCGTATAAATATCCATAAAAAGTATATGATGTCGTGTCTCTGTCCTATGTCTCATGACTCGTTAAAGTGCCCACATACTCTCCAGTAATAAAACGCGCTAGGTTTCTTCTTCCTCCTGATAATCTCGTTTTCAGGGACCGAAAACCAAGGCGCGAACCTCGATGCTCTCCCGCCCCTCGGCATCGGCTCGTGTCCGCGGATCCTCGAAAGCCGAGTGCGGCGTCCTGCCCCCTTTCACTTGCGCATTCCCGGCCTTCAGGCTCTCGCTGTCGAAGCACTCGAGCAGCAGCCGCTCCTGCGGCGTCATACCGCTCCAGTAGTACCACTTCTGGTCCGGGTGGTGCGCGACGGCCGCCGTCTGCCCCGTGTAGCCGGAGGGGTAGCGGTGCTCGACGGGGATGGCGTCGTCGTCGCGGAAGGTCGACGAGGAGCAGAACGCCAGGGGATTTGCTTCCAGGGGGCCCTGCGGGTTCAGGGTCCGCCAGACGTTGATGATGCGGTACCGTGTCCCGTTAGACAGGATGGAGGAGGCTTCGGACTCGGGCAGGTGCCGGTGGATGCGTTGGAGGACCGAGGTGGCGGTTTGGTCGACGTGGGTTAGTAGCACGGGGCTGCGGGGGGAGTTGGGGAGGGAGCGTCGGATCGTGTGGTCGAAGAGGACGGTTTTGGTGGCGCCGGGGACGTGGGCGAGGAGGAGGCGGGTTATTTGGGGGTAGTAGGTGGTGGTGATGCTGGTTTCGTCGTCGAAGTTTACTTCTTCTTCTTCATTTTCTTCCGAGTTGTTGTTATTGTTGGAGTCGGAGTCAGGAGGCTGGAGGATGGCGAGGAAGCCGTCGTGGTCCAGACTGAACTCGGACTCGCGGCCCCGGATGTCGTGGATGGTGACGGGCTGCGGGTTGAGGGGCAGGTTGCGCTTGGGCTCGCCTGCGGGAGGGGCCTCGACGTAGTTTACGGCTGGGACGCCCGGAGGGGGCGGACGGCTGAAGTTTAGGGGGGCGGTTACGGGGCCGCGGGGAACGGGGGAGGGGGTTATAGCCATGTTGGTTTTTATCAGAGATGCGTATGGTTGGGGAGGAGCTTGTTGTTGGATGATATGTAATCAATATCTATCTGCTGGGGGGAGTCAGGGCCCGGGCCCGGGTTCGATTTGATTATATATATACGAGCGAGTATGGCTCAAGACTTTATTGATGGATGACGATCACAGTCTGCAACGCGAAGGAGAGGGCTGTTGTAATAAGAAGCTGATGGATGTTATTCACAGATAAGACAAGAAATCAAGCCTTGAGGTGACAGTCAGGAAGTTAATATAGAAGGCGCAACGGCTTTTGCATTTCTAATCAGAGATGGGAAGATGAGAGAGCTATGATCAGGTTTTAGTGGCTTGTAGATATCCAGATGATTTGATCAATGATCACGCAATTCGGAGATGTGGTGTTCCCTTATTAAGCTTCATGTTCGGGATTTGGAGCAAGGGATATAAAATCCCATAGTCATTGGCCCGTAGTGTCCTGGCTTCACCTACATACATACCCTTTGACAGGAAGGGCGTGCCTCGGCCGGATGTCGTCATTCTCGTTGGGGTATTCAGGGTGCAGGTGGTCTTCAATATGTCAGTCGTATTTGGTTGGAGTAAGTCACATACCCAAGCACCAAGGGCAACTTTCCAGTGCTCTACCTACATAGTGTACAGGTGGTACTTATTACAATAACAGGGACATCTTTGCGCCGAAAGGGTGCATCACTTTGACCGATGCATTGCCAAGTACCTTGCTAGCAAATGGCAAGTTGGTAATACCTCGCGATGCGATGGCCATGACGAAGTAGTCGAAGCGGGATGTCTTAATGGTGGTGTCTTATTAATCAGCAGGGTAGATGGGATTTGCGGGGAGGGAGGGAGATATCGCTCCCGTCTCGTTCGAAACAGGGGCTTGGCTGCTAGGCCGCCAGGGTCTTCTGGATTTCTGGCTCTGGTGCTTAAAGTTGTCAGTCTAGCAGTCTTGCAGCGAGAATCCAGAGCCGCAAAGCACCAAAGTCGCCCAGAAGAACTGCACTGACGCCCCCACATTATCGTCTAGTCCCAAGCCAGTTAGCGGCCTTAGAATAAAGAGCCAAAGTGGTCCCTGCAAGGTACTTCAAATTGTCTAGGCTATTCCCAATCGGCCAAAGTAAACAAAAAGCCAGGTTTTACGGAGGCCGATGTTGGGCAATTGGGACGACCAAACCATGTCTCTTATTGCTGCACCCTCGGCTCATATCCGTATCCCACGCAGCCACGCACCCACCCTAATGATACTGATACTGGTAGCATAACGTCTCTGCTTTAATCGCCTTGCCTTGCCATCCGATCTACAAGTCCATTTTACAGCACTTTATTTTCTCCGCCTACAAAACGCGTCCAAATTCACATGCACGCGCCCTGCCAATTCATGCACCAGGGTAGCCCGTCGGTCTTAACATCACCATAGCCCAGAGTACACACCGACCGGTCCCCGGGCTCAGGCCCCGAAACATCCTCCCTCCATGGCTAGTTACATCGATCTCGGCTCCTCGCCCGACCCGCTTGGCGACGACGACATGGACCTGCCCACCAGCTCCTTTCGGCCGCCGCCGCCGCCTTCGTCACGTCGCATCACCAAGAGCATCAGCACCGGCCACACCCACACCTCGATGCTGTCTCAGAGCGGGTCCCGCTTCACCTCGTCGCGTAAGTCGCCCCGGAAACAGACCTTCGAGCTTGACGTCGGCGACGAGGACGCGCCGCAGCGACTCCTCGTTACGGTCGAGGCCAACCAGATGATGGGCGGTTCGAGCATGATGGGATCGCAGAGGGGCAACATCAGCCGCCGCCTGTTCCCACAACAACCCTCCTCCTCGCCCGCGCGCAGCCGGAGCTTCCGCAGAGAAAACACCACCACGACGCATGTGCCGCTCCGAGGCCTCACCGACGACGAAGGCGACCTCGGAAGCGAATTGAACATGCCGCGCAAGCGCGGCCGGCCGCTGGGGAGCAAGAATGGCACACCGGCCCCGAGGGGAAAGAAGCGATCCGGCACGCCGCTTGCGCGACAGTCCCCCGCCAAGACGCGCCAGAGCAAAAACCCCGAATCCGAGATGAGCATGTTTAGTAGCGATGCGCAACTCGACATGGGCACCGACGGCGTCGAACCCACCGAAAACGACCCGACACCGAGGCCCAAAGCGGCCACCAAAGGGAGGAAGAACACACCCGCGGCGAAAAGAGCGGGTGGCACGCCTGCTGTCGCTGTGCCCTCGTCAAGTAAACCTACAGGAAGGAAACGAGGTCGGCCGCGCAAGGCGCTCAATCCGGATGAGATGGCTATGCTTACCAGCGAGGTGGACAACCGCGAGATCAACTCCGACCTGCTGTTGTTCTCAGAAGACCCGAGGGCAGAAGACCCGCGGATGAAGGACGCCCCTTTGGAGATGGAAGCTATACCGGAAGGGATTGAGAATAGTCGTTCATATCACGACTTGGCACCGAGCACGTCTCCGCCAAGAGACGCCCCTGACAACTATTCACCCCCACCACGAGACGAAAATATTCGATCAGACGATGGACAAGAAGCCGACTTGATTGACCAGTTGATCCATGATATCGGAGAAGCAGAGCCCGAGGATCATATGTCCTACGGCGCAATGCGTGAGGCCGAGAGCGATGACGAAGATGATGGCGCAGAATCCGAAGCCCGGGCCGGGAGTGAAGCCACAGATGGACGACAGGATACCTTGGATCATGCATCCGACTTCAGTATGATTGCGGTCGAATCATTACCTTCATTCCAAGCATCCTTCCAGAAAAGCCAGAACAGCCGCTTTGGAGCAAGCCAACAATCTCGATTTGCCGAAGGCGGAGATGAAACGAACTTCATGATCAACCAGAGCCTTCGACGGTCAATGAAAAGCAGTGCGCAAGGCGGTCAACCACCTCGATTTGCTGAAGGAGGAGAGGAGACGAATTTCATGATAAATCAGAGTCTACGGTCCATGCGAGGTGGTGCGGAAGGCGCTCCTCCACGAGAAGAAGACGAACAGCCCGTTCCCCAAGATAAATCACAACCCCCCTCCGAGAAGCCCAGCTCATCGGTACGCGCATATAGTAGCCCTTCGAACTACGTTCTGTCGAGCCCGCAAACTTGGTCTAAGAGCCCCAAGCGTCCGAGGCAAACCCCTTTAAGTCGACAGGTCTTTGCCAAGAAGGCGGCCGCTGTTGCAGACGATTCGTTTTCGAGCCTGCCCGATAGTGTACTTCGAGACGCGACCCCAGGGAAGCCACGTGCAGGAAAACCGCCGCCATCGGACATGGATATCGATAGGTCTGATGACACCGAAATGCAAGACGACTCCTTTTCAGAAATTCCCGATGAAGTGCTGGATGCTGCAACACCTGGCCCATCTACTCGAACATCGAAGAACATCCTTGGTGCCGATAACCCAGGCAGTCAATTGTTTTCAGCAGATATTCAATCAGCCGCTAGGTCTACCGGTAATGCCTTCGGATCTACGAGACTGCCTACGCCAGACGATACCAACTCTTCGACGACAGGCTCTAAGAACGCCCACGAAGAAGAGGCACGCAATGGGGGTGGCGAAACAGCGACAGCAGTTATAAACACATCAGACTTGAATATTCATTCTTCGCCTCCGAGGATAGGGGTACAATCTGCTGACAAGGTGGACATGCAACCTGCACAATCCGAAGGAAACGCTGTGGGCACGCCGTCACCCCATAACAGCAGCCCCTCACCTCAGTATCCTCATGCGAAACTGGACTCGCCTGGACTTGGTGATTTGCTCCAGCCACCTATGTCTACTCGAAGGCCTACCTTGTCGCCGATAGTCCGTGTCGGGAGAAGCCTGCAGCACGTCATGTCTGATAAGTCTTCGCCAGAAGGTCGCGGGAGCAGTCTTGGCAGCCCTTTCCGAAGATCCGGAAGTGAATCACGCCAATCCTCCGTGCAGAAATCGCCCATAAACGAGAAGCGCGAATATCCTAATCAGACCGCATCCGCTTCCAAGACACAGTCGCTCTTCAACCCAATTGCGTCGCTGGCTCAAAGTATCAGATCCAATTTTGCTCAGGTATCGCATCGTGCGCCCTCGCCTTCCATAACAGGTAGGGGGTTCGATGATCCGTTTGGATCAGACAAACTTCAATTGCCGCCTACGGTCGGCAGCGCATTTGGCAAGTCCGTTGCTAGTGCGCCGCCAAGTGATCGGAGACACTCGTTACAAGGGGCGGTGCAACAGCTGGAACAGTTCCCTCAGCTTGTTACCAGCTCTGCCAGGGCCGATCCACCGAGCGAGGCCTTCCCGGATTGGACTGGCGAGGACAGCAGCCCGACGGCACAAAGGACAAGGCGTATGTCTGCGCCGAGATCTTTTGCTTCTATGAACTCTAGCAACATATTCGCTACTCGTGGTTCCAATGCCGCCAACAGCAGCCGTGTTATAGAGGAGGTTGAAGAAGACGTTGCAAAGGAGGAAGAAATCGAGGATGACCAACTGCAGAGCGAAGGCCTCGACAAAGTTGTTTATGAAAACGAACAACCACAGGGTGATAATCATGACGGTGTTCAGCATGAAGATGAACAGGACTTTTCCGGGTCGGAGCAGGAGCAGTTTCAAGCTGGCGATGATATGGCTTACGACGAGGAAGAATCACTGCATGAGTCGGTAGTCGAGGAGGAGGAGGAACAAGACGCTATCAACGACCAGCTGCATTCGCAAGCAAACGATGACGAACGAGGCCAAGAACGACACTCGGAAGACGAAGCAAGCATTGCGCAAAGTGTAGAGAGAGACGTATCAGAGGATGCCAGGGGTAACGAGGAGGTCATGCGTGATGATAACACGGTGGTCGAACAGGGCTTCGATGAAAACACGGGATCGCAGCATGCCTTCGACGAGAGTCTGGAGTCGCAACCTACCTTCGACATGGGTGACGACGGGATGGACTTGTGGGATATCGAAGCATCTCGGCCAACCCCTAAGCCTAAGAAGCTTCTTCGGGCCGAGGCACGGAATCGCAGACATTCACAGGTCGATATCATAACTCGATCATCCCAGTCGCGGGAGCCGTCCATATTGCACGGCTCAACCACCACCAACGGGGACTCGACCACCCGACGCGCAAAGGTCCCCAGTCCGTGGAAGAAGAACACGCGACGGTTGATCTACCAGGACGACTTCAAGAGCCCGGCTCACATCGAGGCGGGCGACAGTCCTTCCACAGAAGAGCCCGAGGAAGAGTACTCGCTCATTGCTCAGCTTGCGGCTCAAGAGGAAGCAGCCCCCATGCCACAACAAGACATGCGTCCCGAGCCTCAGGCGAGACCACAAGAGGAGATGTGGCCCGAGCATGAAACAATGGAACAAGAAGAGATGTGGCCCGAACATGAAGCAATGTCACAAGCTAGCTCAAGCCCCAGAGAGGATGCGCAACAGGAGGTTCCCGAATCTCCTCAGGAAGAGGTCCCTGCCCAAACGGAAGAAAGGCTCCAGGAGCAACCAACACCTCTGCCCGACCCAAAGGCTGCTAAGGAACTCGAAGACTACTCTATGCTCTCTCAGCAGAAACCAGAGCCACCGAAAACACTGGAAAAGCCCGCCAGACGCTCAGGTCTCTTTGGGGCTTTCGATATCATGTCGTTCTTCTCATCTCCGGCGCCTCTTCCCATCACCAATACGCCAGGCGGGGCCGCCCCTGAGACTGTGAACAGGCCGATTCCCAAGCCCCACGTCAAGTCCCAACTTTCAAGTGCCGCGAAGTCCCAGCCAGAGGAGCCTCAATCCGTGCTTCGCGCAACGGGTCTCTTCCCGTCTATTCCGCAGAAGGCCTCGTTCCGTGTCAGCCCAGAACGCCAAGTCGACTTATTCTCTCCGGGCACCGCGCTCCGATCTGGTGATACGGTCGCCGATACGTATGACGGAATGCCCTCGACGCCGCCTGAACGGCAGTCGCCTTTGCCTCATATTCCCCAAAAGCTCAACTTCACGCCTCGAACGGATCGTACAATACGTACAGCCTCGCTTTTCACGCCAAGCGTTGCGCCTTCGACCCCTGATCGCAACAATGACCGCATGGCTGAAGACAAGGCCCCGGCACCAGAAGAGGAAGAGTACTACCTGCGCGAACAGGAATCGGACGACTATGATGGCAAGGAGCCTGCGGGACATGAGGATTCCGTAATGACGGTCGAGTCGGAGTACGAACGTCTGCCGCCACGAGAGAAGCCGAGCAAATGGGATAAGAACGCATCGCCGACCAAGTCGTGCCTTCGATCGCCTCTGAAGCCGAAGACGCCAGGCCGGGTTGTCGAGTTTGCTGGGAATAACCGTCCCATACACCCTTCGGAACATATCCAAACGTGGATGATGGGCCGTCAAGCGCTTGGTGCCGCAGGTCTAGGGGTTAACAGTCTAGGCCAGAGCCTAAACCAGGGCCGTCGTCCGCAGTTTGCGGAGTTCGAAGAGGAATCTGTGGAAGAGGAAGAGGAAGATGAATCGCATGATAAGGAGAACTCCCCTTCGCCGCCGAAGGACTACAACAACCACTTCCCCGCTCACTTTGCTCGCAACAACAGCCAGCGCGCTGTGAGCCCGGCCAAGGCTGTGGTGGCACCACCTAATCTCAAGATGCCGGCGGCGACTACCACTGTGACGGCGCCGCCCAACATCAAGATGCCCGCGACCACCATATTCAGGGCCCCCAATGCAGGAGGCCAGAACGCTGCGAACGCAGCCAAGCCTCCCGTCAGCCTGCAACCCTTCTCGCGTGCTGCTGCCACCACGAACGGAAGCGGCAACACCGGCTCTAGCACCGTGACCGCCCCCAGCTCCGGCTCCAGCACCGAGACCATGACCTGGCTCAAGTCGCACTGGATCCACCTCGATGAGCTCCTGCAGCTCCGGCGCAGCGACCCAGCCAAGTTCGGCGAACGTCAAGCTGAAGCCCAATCCCAAAGCCAAAGCCAAAGAGGCTCGAGTCCGCCACGCTCGGCGGCGCTGCTCGGTAAGGAGGTCAGCGCCCAGGGCGAGCGCATCATCCTCGAAGCCTGGCACCTCGAGGTCGTCGACGCGTTCCGCGGCGAGATCGGGCTCGGCGTCTGCGACGCGTGCGGCTGGGACGAGAAGACGCTCGCGAAGCGGCTGTTTGCGCTCATCGTGGGCGAGGAGCGCCGGAGGCGGGGGATTTCGGGGCCGATTCCGGGGGTAAGAGGGAGGAAGAAGGTTGGTGCTTAAGTACCCTTGCCCTCAAAGAAGGCAATGGAAGGAAGAGAGCGTAATGTGAAAGATGATAAAGGGCGGATTGCATATTGCGGAAAAGGAAGGCGTTTTGCTTCTTGTGTTTTATTTCTTCCCGTTTGGAGATACCCGAACTCGTGCGTGGCGAAGCAAGCAGCATTTGGTATATTCCCATTTACAACGGAGTTGAGAGAGCAGCCTTTTTGCTTTTCTCTATTATGGTCTATCGTGTTGGGCATACATTGCATTCAGACAGACAAGACATACAGCAGCATTTGGAGACGGCGTTATTATTACTTGATACAAGGGTTGGAAGGAAGAGAGAGAGCCCGGTTCTGTCGGTTTAAGGGGTTAACACAGAGAACATGCACACACAGATTGCGGTTGTGTAGTTTTAATGTCTGGATAAACGTGACCATGAACAACAATACATAAATAATGATGACATCAAATACTCCCCTTTTTCTCCTTCATAATAATCATTTGCGCAATGTGTATGTGTGTGTGTGTATGTGGACGTCGTGACCTTTCTTGTCATTTCGGTCTATTCATCTAGTATTACACAATTGCTCTGCGTAGTCCTCAGACTCAACCAGCCAAGTTTGCAACATCTTTTGCAACATCAGCTGGCTTGTTTCCAGACGAAGAGCTTTTGCTTCGTCTCTCTCTTTTCACACCCCTTCCTTGCATAGTTCACCCCCGTTTCGTACCAACCCAAATAGTACCCCCTTCTATTCCAGCATTGACGCCTGGTTAGTGTACAAAACGTCCACGACGTTGCCCAGCTTCTCGATCGTGTTCAAGGCGGCGTCGTAGCTCTCGTCGCGTTGCGTCTCGTCGAAGATGATGAGGCAGCCGGCGCCCTGGTCGAGGACGCCGATGATGACCTTGTCGAGGATCATCTGGCTGAGCTTGCGCTCAATCTGCTGGTTGTCGAGTCCAACAAGCTTGGCGATGTGGGAGATCTCGACGCGGCTGAAGGGCTCGATGACCTTGATGAGGTTCTGCTCGAGCATGGCGTCGTAGAGGCGGCGCAGGTGGTTGCGGATGAAGGCGTCGCTGCCCAGCTCGTACTTGTACGCGGCCAGGGCGCGCTCGTACTCGTCGAGGGAGCGGTTTGAGTGGGCGCGGGCGATGGCCTTCATGGCCTCGAGGTTCTGGCCGGCGTACTTTTGGGCCTGCTTGGACGTCATGAGGTTGTTGACGTCGTCGACTAGGTTCAGCATGATCTTGCACAGCAGCATGTACTGCAGGGCGGCCGTGGCCTTGAGGGTCTCGTCCTGGGTGTGGTAGCCGTCGAGGGCCTCGATGAAGTAGGAGAAGGCCGTGTTGAAGTCCTGATCCATGGTGTGCAGCATGCCCGACTGCATGTCGAGGTTGGCCTGCAGCAGGGGCGGGGTGTAAACGGAGGCGGCGCTGGTGCGGGCGCTGGTCAGGGCGGCGCGGGCCTTGGAGGTGTTGCCGAGGGCGTGGTAGACGCGCGACTCGAGCAGCTGGACCTCGACGAGCACCAGCTTGTCGTCGAGACGCTTCAGCTCGCGCAGCAGGCCGTTGATGAGCGTCAGGGCCTCATAGTAGGACTGCTTGGCCATGTACAGCGTCACCAGGCGGGTCTCGAGATTCTGGCGGAGGAAGGTGCGGCGCTCGGAGGTGGCCCATTCTATATTTGACTTGGTGATGGAGATCTGGATGTCCGTACTGTTGGGGATCTTCTCGAAGAGGTCTAGTAGCTGGCGGACTGTGTGGTGGTGCGGCATGCGCCCGTACGTTAGCCACTGCGTTACCTAGGTAGACATCAAACTGTAAAGAATGAAGTAGCTTACCCAACTTGGCTGTCTTTGCCTTGGCGAAGGAAGACAGTACTGTTCTGCTTGTTGTGATAAGATCTCCGAGAGCTTGGGAGTTCCTGGATAATGACGATGCCGCTGGTTAGCCTTATCCCGATGTTGTAACGAAAATGCTCGCCTAGGAACTTAGGAACACCTACTTCTGGTCCCGGTATAGCTCTCCCAGGCTAATCAGGGCTGTCTCGTATTCCTTGATGGAGGCATCGGAGGTGATGGAGGGGGGCTTCGAGATGATGTCCTTGTAGAGAGCTTCGGCTTTCCGGGGGTCGGTCTTTGCTATTTCCTGGGCCTCCTTGACGGCCGATGTGCCTGTAGCCATATTGACGACAGGGCTGTTTTTTATGGCTGTGAGATTTGGGTATCCGGTGAAGGCGGCGGGAGGTTGTAATGCGACGACGTGGATGTTGTAGTGGTTTATCAAGGGTGGGCGTTATTGGTGTTTGGTTGGTATGGTCGATTCAAGCTGGGGCGGGCTGGTTGGAGGTGAGCTAATCGATTGATGGATGGTTGAGCTACGTACAGCACAGCAAGCAGCCTTGCCCAGCTTCCATTGCCAGGAGCCGCTTTACTCGCTAGGTTGCCGCGCATACGACACCAAAGCCCACTAATCAATCGCTGCAATTGGGGGGGGGGTAGCTCAGTACTGGCCCAGGTACCTTTTAGTGAGGTATGTACATAGGTAAGCTCCAGCTGAGATAAGCACGTGACCCAGCTTGATTGACCACTGCTGCCACTTGCACTGCGGAGAGCAGCAGATAGCGATAAGCCCCATTAAAAAGTTCGCGGTATTGATCCTGTCCATCAGCATCCCAGCTTTGGAGGGCGCTGCAGAGTGGGCTGCTTTTCTTGCTAGACTCCAAGACTCCAGTCCTACTACACTACCTCTGCTTCGCCTTTTGACTTTGCAGCCAGTCGATCACACCTGCATTGTCGTCGCAACCCGATATTCACCATGAAGATCAAAGCGCTTTCTCGCTCCGCCGAGGCGTAAGTCATCCATTACCTACTGCCCATCTTCAATTACTGACTATCCGTGTCTCTGCAGTTACCAGCCCGCCGGTAGCAAAACCTCAAAGATGCCCAAGAACCTCGATCCCGCGATACATCCCTTCGAACGCGCTAGAGAGTACACCAAGGCCTTGACCGCCGTCAAGATGCAGCGCATGTTCGCCCAGCCCTTCCTGGCTCAGCTCGGAGAGGGTCACGTCGACGGTGTCTACTCGATGGCCAAGGACCCCAACTCGCTCGAGCGCCTGGCCAGTGGCAGTGGTGACGGCATAGTAAAGACCTGGGATCTCTCCAACTCCTACGACAAGTCCGAGAAATGGCACACTACCGCCCATGAGAACATTGTCAAGTCGGTATGCTGGACGCGCGACCAGAAGCTCTTGACTTGCGGTACCGATCGCAAGATTCAGCTCTACGATCCCTACAACACCCCGAGCGAAAGCGCGCCCCTCTCTACTTGGTTAGGAAGCGCTTCCTGGAACAGTCTCTCACATCACAGGAGTCGCAATGCTTTTGCGGCTGCAGGTGGTTCGGGAGGTATCTCCATCTACGATTTGGAGCGACACTCGGCTGCCCCTGAAGTGCTGTCTTGGCCGAATGCCACCGACACCATCAATGCCGTCGCTTTCAACCAGGTCGAAACCTCCATCCTGGGTTCTTGCGGCTCAGATCGATCTATCATTTTCTACGATCTCCGAACTTCAACAGCTATCGCCAAGACTGTCTTGACTTTCGCATGCAATGCCATCTCGTTCAACCCTATGGAAGGAATGAACTGTGCCGTTGCATCTGAGGATCACTCTGTCTATGTAAGACTCAACACGCTGGGCCCCCTAAATCTAGCGACGGAAACTAATTCTTGTAACAGTTGTTCGACATGCGTAAGGTTGACCGCGCCCTCAACATCCTGAAGGACCATGTGGCGGCTGTTATGGATGTCGAGTTTTCCCCGACTGGCCAAGAGCTCGTGACAGCTTCTTATGACCGAACTATCCGATTATGGAACCGAGACCAGGGTCATTCCCGCGATGTAAGAAACCCCCCTTAAGATTGCCCAGTTGGCGCCACCAAAGACACATATGCTAACTCCCAACTTTTAGATTTACCACACGAAGCGTATGCAACGCTGTTACTCGGCTATGTGGACACCTGATTCCAAATACATCCTTTCTGGCTCAGACGATGGAAACATTCGACTTTGGAGAGCAAACGCTTCAGCCCGTGAGGGAATGAAGAGCGCCCGTCAACGCCAGGCCATGGAATACAACGACGCCCTCGTTGAAAGGTACAAGCACATGCCCGAGGTCCGTCGTATTCACCGCCACAGGCATACGCCCAAGGTTGTCAAGAAGGCTGGCGAGATTAAGACGGACGAGCTGCAAGCTCTCAAGAGGCGCGAGGAGAACGAGCGTCGTCACACCAAGAAGCAGTTCGACCGCCGCAGAAGTGAGCGTGACAAGGTCATCTTGGCCAAGGAGAAATAAACTGGTCAAGTGCTTTCACGTGCATTTTCGAGGAGTTATGGAGTTTGCTTGGTTGACAAGGCTAAAAGGAGATACCATCTCTGCATGAGGGAAGGCGTTCTGTTTTATCCAGAAAGGTATTCGCGCAGCCGTTCTAGAGCTTCTCAGGGAACGAAGAGGCCTATCGCTGCGAAGTCCTTCCTGGAGATTAGTAAGGGTGATGATGTGAAGAGTACGCATAATGTCACAAGTATCTAGCTAGTTAGATCTTTTAGTCGAGAACGTGGATTAGCCACGTTCGTATTTGCGCAAAGAAGACCATGATGGCCGAATCAAAGTTGCATATACACCCTTAAGGACTTCAATCAAGCAAACGGCCAACGACCAGATACCCACTTGAGACATCGTATACCTGTACAAGGCCTATTTAGCATTTTTCGACATGTTCACAGCCTATCAACGCTTGCGAACACTGCTCGCAGTCCTTTCGCCATTTTCAGTCACATAGCAAATTCAAATGAGCGGGTTTAACCATTACGGGGGAGAGCTAGCTTCAGCGAGAGGAACCATCATGTACCATATGCCAAAAACGACACACTGGATATATTACAACCACAACGGTTGAGCTAAATAGAGAGCATAGCCAAACAAACAGTCCGATGAACGTTTCTATGGCCTCCCCCAAGGATGCTGAGGCCCCTGAATGGGGGATGGCCTAACTACTATAAGTCCACAACTCTGCTTCGTTTGTTTTTCTCGATCGGATCTTTCTGACTCTCTTTCATTCTTTTTAAAAGGGAAACACAGATTCAGCCAACTTTGAAGGGGCGTTTTATCAGGGGCTCGCTTCTGTGGCCATACGACAATACCTTCAAGATGCGATCTACCGCCATCCTTGCGCTGGCAGGTGCCGCATCCGCCGCCTTGATCGTCCCGGGCATTATTACACCTGGAGCTGTGGACAAGCCTCATGGTGGGCATTCTTGGCGTCCTTTTGCCAAACGTCCCCCCGTCAAAGACGAACCACCCATCAAGGAGCACCCAGTCGAGGAGCATCCAGTCGAGGGGGAACCGGAGCCGTGGGCTCCTCCGCCTCCTCCGGCTGACCCGGCTTGGGAGGCGGCTTACCGACGATGCTTCACGTGAGTTTTCACCTTCGATACCCCCCAAGATACCGAGACCGCACACACAAGACCAGCAGTCCTCAATTCCAGATAGTGAAGATTATGCTAATGATATCAAGCGACGGCGTCAATGGAGTCCGCGCCCTCAACTTCGGCGGCGGCGTGGCCAGGGAGTTCCTGACCATCGACCGGTGCCTCGACGCCTGCAGCGCCGGCGGTTTCAAGCTGGCCGGCCTGGAGTACGGCCACGAGTGCTATTGCGGGAACACGCTGCAGGGCGAGAACGTGCCTACCCTGGACGAGCACTGCGATCTTCCTTGTCTCGGAAGTAAGTAGCCTATTTCCACCATTAGCTAGAAGAGCCAAGGAGTCGACAACACTTACTTACCTTAGAAAATAGATAACAAGACGCAGTGTGGTGGCGACGGTGCTCTCCTCTTGTACGTCAAAGACAAGTTCAAATTCACCGAGGGCAAGGCGTTCGACGGCTTGGGACCCGGGTTTGACGGCTACGAACCCGTTGGCTGTTACCAGTAAGCCGTTTTTCCCTGTTCCCCTTTTCCTTTGAACTCCAAATATGCTCACCACCGTCGCAACCTACAGGGACTTCCACCAGCTCGACCGCACCCTCAAGGTCGACGCCCTGCGAGGCCCCGAGCACACCTTCATGACGCCCGAGCTGTGCATCAATGACTGCAAGGCCCGCGGCTTCCCCCTGGCCGGGCTCGAGTACGGCCGCCAGTGCTTCTGCGGCCACGACCGCAACGGCCGCTCCAACAAGACGGAGGACTTTTTCTGCAACCAGGGCTGCACGGGCAACGCGCAACTGTAAGTGCATTACCTAATTCCCCCCCTCAACAATACGTATACACAATATAGTAAGACCAATTTACTGACGAAGCTATTTCCAACAGGTTCTGTGGAGGTAACTGGAACGTCGCCATCTACTCCCGCGACGGCGTCGAGCCCGCCATTGCTCCTCCACCTCCACCTCCACCTCCACCTCCTCCGCCACCACCGCCGCCAGCAGAATCTCCCGTCGAAAAAGAGGTCCCTGTTATCGAGTCTCCTCCCCCCGTCGTCAAGGACCCTCTTCCCCAGGAGCCTCCAGCCGAGCCACCTCTGCCGCCGCCACCACGGCTGCCAATGGTCCCGGTTGACCATAACCGCCCACCCATTATTGCTCGACAACCCGAAGATAAGCCCCATATTTGGGGCCCTGACCACAACCGCCCACCTGTTCTTGCCCCCTACGCCCGATGAGCTCCATGCCCGGGGCCCCCGCGAGTCCGCACCCGATGTATCATGCCTACCAAGTACCCCAGAGGATTGGTGCGGTTATTACCGGCCTGGTTGGAAAAGTATGCCCCCGGTCTAAAGCCCTCTCCTTCTGATTAAATTCAGATGCATCTACTCAGTCGACAGATAATACAGTCCTTGAATCTGAAACAGGTACTTCTCTATGCGTTAAACATTGTGTAGGAAGGAGCAGAGTGTCTTTTTAGACTCTTGGTAGATGCAGGCAGGATGCGACTGGGGCCAGAAAGATAACGTGTTTCTTTTTGAATGAGTATGGTAGTTGGTATAATAAACTTGGTATATAATTTGATTCTATGTTTTTTAAGGTATTCAGACTTCATCGTGGTTTTCGCTCAACCTGGAACATGACTTAAAGAGATGAACATGCTTCTTAACATATATAGTAGGAGCAGGGGATCCCATAGGCGGTTGGACTCAAGGAATAGAGCAGTCTCATGTCCTTTTTGTCTGTCTGGTTTGAAAGGGTGTTGTTTCAAGCAGTTGGAACGGCCCCGTCAGATTTCAGAAAGAACAGCTGCTTCTGTGAGAAATTATCTGTCAGCCATACTGGTTCCATGTACATAGCTGAACCAAGAAGTGCTGAAACGATACTGACCCGGCAATCTTTCATTGGCCACTCCCTATTAGTACACCAACAGAGAACAAAGAATATAGCGAGACAGCTTCCCCAGGAGAAAACAGGATAGGGACAAAGAGACTCACCGCATATTTAAGGGTCGATTGGCAAGGCTCAGTCTATATAGCACAGCTATGTAGATGTGCTTGCTGTACTCAGGAGAGATAACCATCTCCACATACACATAGTCATCCAAGAGCAAATTGTTACTCGCAAATACTACTACTCATTTCTCGTGATAACATAGTGCACGCTTAGTACTCCTTTACAAAACAACCAGCCAAAATCAAGATGTCCGGACCAAGTCAAACCCCTAACAACGGTCGCTCCTCGCAGGACAGCCTTTATGTAAACGTGGGATCATTGGATACCAAGATGAAACCGATCTTCTACACCAGAAAGAACGTCAGTGCCAGTCTCGGTAGCCCCGATGCTGCGGCTGAGGGCAACAACGACAGCAGCAGCAGTAGCTTCCACACCACCATCAAGGAAGAAGAAACCGCAGCAGACAGCAATGATGATGATGGTGGCAACAGTGATGTTGTTAGCGACGGCGACAGCAAGGAAAAGCCCGACAGAGAAACCCCGGCCACCGCGCCCGTCCTCCTGTCCCGGATCGCCCAGCAGGGCGGCGGCTTCAAGGACGCCGCGACGGCCCGCCGCACCCTCGCCCTCGTCGCGCACCGCAGCCTGCTGTACCAGCAGCAAGCGGTGCGCACCTACTTGGTCCGCGCCCAGGCGCACCCCCACGCCGCCACATCTCCCGGCATGGCCGCCGCCGCCGCCGTATTCAAAGACTGGCAGACCAGCACACTGCCCTTCCTGCAAAACCAACTTCGCTGCCGCGTCGGCAACAGTAGCGGCGGGTTCCGCCCCCTAGTCCCCAAAGACACCCTGAAGTCGCTGCGCCCCTGGATCGAGTCCAGCTACCGCAAAATCCCAACACAGCGTTCGGGGGGCTGGAAGTGGAACCTCGACACCGCCCTGCCGTCGGAGGACATGGGGACCATGGCCATGGGGTTCCTGGACTTCTACGTCGACGAGCTCGGGGCGCGGGCCAAGCTGGGCAACGCCATCATCGCGGACAGCCGCGGCGGGTCGCGGGAGCAGGACTGGGAGCGGCTGCGGTACGAGGCGCTGAACGGGCTGGTTGACCTAGGGAAGGAGACGGTCGAGGGGTGGAAGACGGAGGAGCTGTGGATGCAAGATGGGGTGACGCCCGCGCAGGAGCACTTGAAGGTGCTGGCTTGGGCCTGGTCGCCGGTGCCGACGCGGACTTTGGTGGATAAAGTGAAGAGGATGATGGAGGGAGCAATGGCTTCTTGGATGTAGAATGATTGGGTGATGGATGGGACTTGGCAAATGGAGGAACGTTCATTTGAGTAAGCCGCAGGGGAATAAAATTGGATTGTTTGGCAGGTAGCTAAAATGAGCTTGGAACCTGAGGATCAGAGGCAATTGTGGTAATGGGATATCACTAGGTACTGAGGAAGGCACCCCTGAGTAGCAAAAATGTGGTACTTTACATCATACCTACATCCTAGGTACTTAGGTAGCTAAAATGAGCTTGGAACCTGAGGATCAGAGGCAATTGTGGTAATGGGATATCACTAGGTACTGAGGAAGGCACCCCTGAGTAGCAAAAATGTGGTACTTTACATCATACCTACATCCTAGGTACTTAGGCACCTAAAACATAACAACTTCTGCAACTTCTGGGACATTTTCTTCATATATTCGTAAATTTGCATGCAAGTCAAGATACATCTCACTCTACCCCTTTTTCCTTTTTCTTATTTCGAAACCATCGCCTTGACCGTCTCCTCAATCGGCACCGCCTTCCTCCCAACCGAATCCAACAGCCGCCCCAGCGTCGGATCATCAATCAGGCACTCCCCGTCCTCGAGGGCATCGTAGGTCGTAGCCCACCACTCGACGCCCGGACGATCCATGCCGCGGTCCTCGACGTAGTGACGCTCGTGCTCCTTGCGACCGACGATCTCAACCTCAACCTTCTCCTTCCCAGTTCGCGCCTCCGACACCATCGCCGCGATCTCCTTCATGTCCCGCGCCCCCGCCGGCGCCGTCGACAGGTACACCGTCCTGCCCTCCCACTCCTCGCCGGGCTGCGTCAGCACCAGCGCATTCGCGACGCCCAGGTCCGCGATCGCCGTCCAGCAGATCTTGCCATCGCCGCCGAGCTTGACCGTGCCGCGCTCGTCGTTCTGCACATCAAAGAAGTAGCCCAGATACAGCGGCCAGGACTCATTGTAGAGCCCCTCGCGGAGGACCGTGACCTCGACCTTGCCGCCGTCCCGCAGCGACTTGAGATACGCCTCGGTGCGGACGTGCGCGCGCATGACGCCTGACTTGCTTGGGTTCCCGAACGCGAGGCTGGAGTAGTAGACGTGCCGCACGCCCGCGCGGACGGCGGCGTCGATGGCCGTCTTGTGGTGTTTCTCGCGGCCCTCGCCGGGCGGCGCGTCGTTGTAGTCCAGCTCGATGCGCGGGGTCGAGACGAGGAAGAAGCGGTCCACCCCTCCCAGGGCCTTCTCGAGGGACCCCGCGTCCTCGAAGGTGGCGTGGCGGACCTGCACGCCCTTGGCCTCTAATTGCGTCCACTTGTCGGACCCCGGGGCCGACGAGGTGAGGGCGACGATGGAGGAGGGCGCGGCGAGCTTGTGGGATAGGAGGGCGGAGAGCGTGGCCCCGCCTAGCTTGCCTGTAGCGCCTATGATAGCAATCGACATCTTTCTTGATACAGCAGTTTAATGAAGGGGAAATTTCCAATGTAAATAAAGAAGATACTGTCATGGACCGGGTAGTACCTTGCAGATTTATATTCACTGATCTCAGAATCGACCGTCAAGTGGTTCTGGATGCTACGCTTTCTAAGCAAAACGTCATGGTCTCCAATGCTCCATTGTGTGGGGGTCATTAGTGAGCTGCTTAACGCCGAAAACAGCAACTGTTCCAGAGCGGCGACAACATTGAAGATGCTTGGTAATACGGATCGTTCTAATGACGGAAATTGTGGAATAGGTCTTGGATAATCAAAACTCAATAAGACAATAGGAGAGATGACAAATTTCAGTATTCCGTACCAAAAAAGGGGGGCTACTCTTCGACCATCTCAGAATAGGAGAAGCTCCCGCCTAACGCCTATCCTGATCGCTCTATCAAAAATCAAAATCGATATAGTACTCTGGACATGATATCACATTTGATCATATTTTCACCGTCTTCATCAACTCCCTCAACCCCCCCATAACTTCCGCATCCAAATAAACCGCCACATCCACACCCCCGCCATCCTCCACCACGGGGTCCAGCAGCACCACAATGCCGTCCGCTTTACCCATGACCGCATGCACATAGCGCGGTCTTCCTTCCTTTCCTCTCCCTTTCCCTTCTATTTTCTCCCCTTTACCAGAGGACATCCCACCAAAGAAGTCGACGTCGTAGAGCCGCGTCCGCAACCACGACGTCACGATAAGATGCCGAGGCCCCAGGAACCCGCGCCACAGCCGCTGTGGCGAAACCTCAAACGTCGATTCGTGCAGCAGCGCCGCCATGGCGTCGGGCGTGAACTTCTGGAGGGTCTGGCGGAGACGACGGGCGAGTGTGCCGGTAGTGGTCATCGCACGGCTCTTCTGCCCCTGTTCTTGGTTTTGAGAAGAAGAAGAAGAAGAGGGAAAGACGACAGACGACGCGGGTGCTTTAATGTGCGTCATAAACAAGGGTGATCCCAAAAACGTCTCGGGTAGAGGAGGCTCGACCCGCCGCCGGGCCTCGAGCGTGTAGTTGAGAAACACCTCATCATCCGCTTTGGGGGCTTGGTAGGAAGATGTCGCCTTGACCGAGCAACGGGCTTGGGTGATGAGGCGGAAGAGGTGAGCGAGTAGGGCGTCGGAGCGTGAGATGTTGTTGTCCCCTCCCTCTTCTCCTGCCGTTTCTGTTCGGGCGCGTTCACGCAGCCTTGAGAGCTCGTCGCCGGTGAAATGCAACACAGCGGACGCCGCGGGCCGATCGAGGTCCCACGTATGCCACGGCGCCGTAGTAGAAGGGGACAACTTGGTGGTAGTTTCTGCCATGATCTCTGGGGGCGGGATGTTGTTCCGCGTCTTGCCGACGAGGTAGGGGGAATAGCCTGGCGCATCGGTATCCCACCAGCTGAAGCGGTGCAGGGGCAGGGCGCGGGCCTTCGCGATGAGGTCTAGGTTGGGCCCTTCTAAGGAGTCGATGTGTCCGGCGGCCCGGGCATCTAATTGAGCTGGAACAAAGATTGGGTCCTCGAAGGGTGACAGGGACAACGACTCCTCATGTTGCGCACTGCGGCAGTTGGCGGCCCACTTGTGCATGAAGACCATCATAGACTGAGCATCGGCGACGGGATGCGCAAGTCTCACGCCTACACCGTAGCCCCCGCATGCGAACAGAGTGATCTGGACGATCATGCACGGTAGACCCTCGTAGTCCTTCAAGTCCGCGAGGGCAAGCTTCGCGGGCGACACCAGGTCTCCTTGCGGGAAGGTGTTGTTATCCCACCAGGTGACGCCCTTCTTCTCAGCCGGCGGCACGATCAAGTTCAGGGCGTAATCGCGCGTAGCCACACTCCACTCCACGCCCGGATCGACAGAGTCACTACCGTTCTCTCCATAGGTCAGCATGCAGCGCTGAAAGCGTTCCGTGTGGTTGCCGCCGGAACGAAAGGGGCCCCAGTGCAGCTGCCCAGCCCATTGCGGGAAGTCATTGAGGGTCGTGACGAAGGAGGACCGCAAACGATCCACTATCCTTTCCTGCATATCTGAGTCTGATGGGGTAGCAGCGAAGGCCGAGGACAATGACGGCGCATCAAACAGCCACACCGCGCCCGTATCCGAGAAGCGCGCACACGTCGCATCAAGAATCGATAGGGGTACCGAGGTCTTCTCCTTCGGGGTGCGATCCGGAGAGGGAAAGAGCCGCATTGGGCTAGTAGGATGATTGCTGCCCACGGTAACTTGACTGACTCAGGTATGAATGAATGAATGAGTTTTAAATCTTGCTCGTGCGTAATCCGACTTCTACTTGAGCAGACTTGTATGTATATTTGTAATAAAAAGATGCAACGCCATAATGGCGAGAGGAAGACGGTCAACTACATTGTGTCGCATGCCCGTGTTTATAAGTGAGGAATAGAGAATCAAAATGGATCCAGTTTGGGGGCATATGAAAAATGTCTGTCTCATTATGACCGTCATACACGTGACCCTCGGAACAACCCGAATAGGCAAGTAAATCGCCAGCATTTGTCACGTTTGAGAATAAGCGCCATCTGATGGAAGGAAAGATCGCTGTAAGCATTTGTTGCGTACTACTAGCCCTTGTCTAGAATTGTGTCGTTGTTCCATGTTCATGTGCCGCAGGCTTTGGGAGCAAAAAGGGGGGAAAAAAGAAAAAAAGAAAGAGAAGTGACCGCAGAGGGGGTCGAACCCTCTTGCCTCTAAGTGTAGGAATAATACATACTACCGCTAGGCTACCCCGGCCCGGTCAAGGGAAGCAGACTTAATTTGGATATATATATTGCATTGACTGCTCAAAGAGGTCAGTGTCTGCGTAATTTGGTGCTCAAGGTTTGGCGTAGCAATGGTCCCAGGAAAAGGTTCGGGAGCAAAAAGGGGGGAAAGGGAAAGGAGAAAAAAAAGGAAGTGAAGTGACCGCAGAGGGGGTCGAACCCTCTTGCCTCTAAGTGTAGGAATAATGATACTACCGCTAGGCTACCCCGGCCCGGTCAAGGGAATCAGGTTCAATTTAGATATATGTATTGTATTGACTGTCCAAAGAGGTTCGGGTCTGCGCAGTTTGGCATCAAGGTTTGATGTAGCTATGGTTCTAGGAAACAGAAAGAACGTCAGAGCTCGACCAAAGATCGATAGCTTAGATAGCGATAAAGAAACTCTTCTCCCCCTCCTTGGGCAGAACCCGCGCCCTTTCCATGATGGGATCCACGCAAGAAAGCCGGATCCTCTCGGGCGTCGCCGGGCTCTCGAGCCTGAGCAGGCCATCATTCTCAAATTCGCCAGTACCACCTCCCTCGACCGCGAGCTTCGCCTGGACCCCGTAGTCGGCCCGCGCCGCCTTGAGCGCGTCGCGGATGGCGAAGAAGACGGAGCTGCCCATGAACAGCGGCGGCTCGCCCACGCCGCGGCTGCGCTGGATCGTCCGCAGGTTCTCCCACGTCACCCCCTTGAGCAGGCTGACGTTGAACTGCTGCGGGATGTCGCGGAAGCCGGGGATCTTGTAGGCGCCGGGCCCCTTGGTGAACAGGTTGCCGGCGTTGGGACCGTTGCGCAACCAGAGACTCTCCTCCATGGTGAAGAGACCCATACCCTGCACGAAGGCGCCCTCGATTTGACCGTAGTCGATCGAGGGGTTGATCGAACGACCGACATCCATCTTGATATCAGCCTGCCGACAGCTCCAGGTACCGGTCAGACAGTCAACCTCGACCTCAGCAGCTGCTACTCCCTGGGTGAAGTAGAAGTACATCTGGCCCTTGTTCTCGCCCCAGGTATAGCCGATCTCAGGTGTCTTGTAGAAACCGTTAGCGCTGAGGTTCACACGGTCAAAGTATGCAGCATGCGCAAGCTCCTTCATCGTGGCCTCTGGGCCTAGCTTCTCCCTGTACGGCGCAAGGCGGGCATTAAGCTGCTCGCAAGCGTTGTGGACAGCGTAACCATTAAGATCAGACGAAGCCGAAGCGGCCGTGGCCGAGGCATTGGCAACCGTGTTGGTGGCAGTTTCTGATATGTAGATGTCCTCCATGGGGATCTGAAGGGCCTCAGCCGCGATCATAATCATCTTGGTGTGAAGACCTTGGCCCATTTCCGTCCCTCCATGGGCCACGAGAACGGAACCGTCGTGGTAAATGTGCACGAGTGCGCCCGCCTGGTTCAACCAAAGCGCTGTGAACGAGATACCAAACTTCGTTGGGATCAAGGCAAGACCTCGCTTGCGCCATTTGTGCGACTTGTTGAATTCAGTTATGGCTTGGCGGCGCTCTGCATAACGCGATTCTTCCTGGACTTGCTTGTACATCAAGGGAACATGCCAATCTTGGATCGGCTGGTTGAAGTGGGTTTCCTCCATAGGCTCATAAAGGTTGATCTGGCGGAACTCCTCGACGGGCATACCCAGGCGGTCCGCCACTTCTGACATGTATGACTCTGCCATGAACAGACCCTGGGGGCCTCCAAACCCACGGAACGCCGTATTCGACATGGTGTTGGTCTTGCAAAGGCGGCCCCGAATGTGCACGTTCGGGATCTTGTAGCATCCATCAATGTGTGTCATTGCTCGCTCGCACACAGCTGGCGATAAGTCGAACGACCATCCCGCATTGTTGAAGACGTCGGCATCCAGAGCTTGGAGCTTGCCGTCCTTATTGACACCCACCTTCCACTTGCATAGGAACGGATGTCTCTGTCCAGACATGACCATATCCTCGTCCCGGTTGAGCATGCACCGGACGGGACGCTTGTTTTTCTGGGCGGCGAGAGCTATCATCGTGCTGAGCTGGACACATCTCGTTTCCTTGCCACCAAACCCACCTCCTAGACGTTTCACACGGGCGACGACCTTGTTGGCCTGGACGCCAAGAATCCTCGCAGCGAATATTTGACTACAGGAAAATAATTCAGTATGAGTTTTCATGAGCATGCCGTAGTGAATCTTACCTCTCGTTGGGGTTCTGGCTACTGGTCCAGATTTCCATCTCGCCATCCTCTGGTTTGGGTATGCAAAGACATGCATTCGTCTCCAGGTAAAAGTGCTCTTGTCCACCCATCCGGGTGACGCCAGAGAAGGTGTAGTCGCAGTTCTTGAAGGCCTCCTCCGTATCACCCTTCTTCAAGTAACGGTAAAACTTGTGGAAACTTTCCTTTTCAATCGCCTCTTCCATGGTGAATATGGCCGGTAGAGTCTCATACTCAATCTTGACAGCCCTTACACCATCAGCCGCCCTGGCCTTCGACGTCGCCAAAACGATGGCAATAGGCTGGCCAGCAGTGAATACCTCGTCTTCGGCAAAGAATAGGTCGTCAAAGTTCGGCGCACCCCATTTGTTGTCATTGGCGTGGTGCAGATCGTCCTTGTCGACAATGTCGACCACTCCGGGAATATCCAAGGCAGCCGTATAGTCGCGAGAGATGATTTTCGCGTGCGGTCTTGTAGAGAAGACAAGAGAAGCGTGAAGCTCGTTTTTCAGTGGCGGGATATCGTCCGTATATTGTGCCTCACCCGTGACCTGTTTCAGTGCTGCAACATGATTCGTTGCTTTCCCGATTGTTTGCTTGGTGTATTCGGCCGTGGCCTCTCGGTCCTCCCATCCCTTCGACAACTCTCGTTCAAGCTCCCCAACTGCCTGGCTATCACCGTGTTGACTTTCGGCACTCAGACCAGATAGGACGTCGTGGTAAAATCGATAGAAGAAACTGAGCGCAAGGGATTTCCGGTAGGACGCCATGCCTCCTGGCACGCCGAATTCCAGGTTGAAATCTGATTCCAAAGCGTTCATCGCACCCTCAAGGGTATCAGGGTGTGCCAACATCTTGCCCATCAAAAACTCGTTTGTTTTCTTTGCGGCTACTGTAAAAGGGGCCATGCCGCCGTACACCAAGTTGCAATGCTCGACGGTTCCCTTCTCGTCGACTCTGACATGCAAGGCACCTGTAACAATGGCAATGTCGTCATCTTTTCGCTTCGCTTGTTTGTATGCCCTGAAGTAATCTCCCTTTTCTTTGGTGATGGGGATGCGTATGGAAGCGATGACCGCATCGGGTTCAAGAGCCGTCCGCCTGTAACCCTTGAAGAATGTAGACATCGGTATTTCCGTTTCCTTTTCTAGTGACTTGGCGATCAGGACAGCGTCAGCCGCCATGAATACTGGGTTCAAATCTGAGATGGGAGAAGCAGTCGCCAGGTTGCCAGCTGGTGTTCCGACATTGCGAATTTGCCGACCTGCGAAGTACTTTAGTTGCTTGTAGATAGCCTCAAAGATCTGGCCCCGCGTCTCTCCATAGTGCTTGATGGCCTCTTGGCAAATATTCTCCAAATCGGTCAGGATAACATTGCCACCAATCTCGATATGATCGTCCTTGAAGCTGTACTGCCTCAGCTCCGGAATGTCGCCAACAAATACCGATATAGGGTACTGCAAAGCCTTGAACTTGATTTCGATTTGAGTTTCGGTACTGCCACCAATGATCTTGGCGTCGGGGTAGACACTTTTGATCTCCAGAAGCTGCTCGAGGGTCATAGGGCGGTACCACCTCTTGCGCTTGTTTCCGAAAGCCAAGGGTTTAAACTCATGTTTCTTGAGCGTAGGCGGAAATATCAACTCGGTGTCTTTGTTGTATTCGATGAAACCAGGGGGTGTGAATCGTTTGATGGGTTGGCCGTCGTCCAGACTCTTGCTTTTACAGCATCCACCCGAGGCTTTGGTACCATCGCCGTTCTCCATACAACAGCCGGACCCGCCGTTTGATGTGCTGCTGCCGCATGAACTTTTGGTGCTGAAGCTTTGGGCGGCATCGAGAATTGGGCGGTATCCCGTACAGCGACATAGGTTCCCGTCGAAGGCTTCCTCTACGTCATGCTCCGTGGGGTTGTCGTTGTTGCGCAATAGAGCATACAAACTCATAACAATGCCCGGGGTGCAAAAGCCGCACTGACTTCCATTGCTCTTCGCCACCCGCTCCTGTGCTGGATGAGGCTTTTTGACATTTCCAATGCCCTCGATGGTGATGACATGCTTTCCATCGACACTCGCCAGAGGCGCCAAGCAAGCGTTTACACTAGCATGATATATCTGCTTTGTAGTCGGGTTATACTGGCTGATGACCACGGTACAAGCACCGCACCCTCCTTCAGCGCAGCCGCTATTGAACGACGGGATTAGCATTGGTGCTTTTGATGCATATGCAAGCAGGCTGGTGAGACTCACAGTTTTGTGCCGGTCAGGCCTATTCCGCGCAAGTACTCCAGCAGTGTAACTTCAGGATCGATCTCGTCCAGTACAACGCGAGTACCGTTCAGGAAGAACCGGATGGTGTCGTCGTATGCAGTCTTCAGCTTGGGGCCATCCACGGTCAAAGGAGCAGGCTCAGGAATGATAGCCCCGGGCGCCATGATTGCAAGAAGCTGAGATTGCTCAAGCGTAAAGCAAGTTTCTCATTCCCTTCGTATGTATTGCTCAGACCACCTACATGAGCAAGAGATGAGACGAAATCGAAAGCACAACGAGATGAGGGATGAGGTATCGCAATGTCTCAGTCCAATAACACTTGCAGCAGCAGCAATTAGATAAACTCGATTGTGATATCGGAAGGAGTAGGTTCTGGGTAGAGTCACTCGGACTTGCTGACTGGATGAGGAGGAGGTAGGTGGTGTTTGACCAGATGACCCAGCTGACAACTAGGTTTCGTACCTACATATGAATGGTGGGGTGTGGCAAAGGAAACTCTTGGCCCGTCTACTTGTAGTCCCTGATGGCCGGGGCGTGCGGTCTGGCTTGCCGCCCTGGAATGGAATGCTAAGCCTTTAATTGCCGGGGATACAGACACGAGACAGTAGCCATCCAAGCGAACCCGTCATCAATTGCATCAGCAAATCAGAGATGACACAAATCAAATATATCGGCGATAAGCCATGTTGGCCAACCTTGTTTGTCAATTGACCCGAATAGCACCTATCTTGTCCAGCGTCTCTCCAGCTGGCAGGTTCTGTTGCGGGCACAGGCAGCAAAATCACAGGAAAACACAGGAAAACACAGGGGCAACCAGATACGGAGCAAGATATTAGTGATATCCATCACCCCCCAGCTGCATTTCTTATCACTGAGGTTGCAATCAATACCCCGCAAAGCCCCATGGCCAACCCCACCAACGGATCCCTGTGGTGGATCTTCTCTCCTTCCCGAACAAACTTCGGCCGGCTCCGTCAGTTCCAGCTGGAGTTTGAGCCACTATCCGAGTAGTCAGAATCTAGGGGCGTCACTACTGTTCGCTTGATACATACAATTCACCAGGTTCTGGCTCGATCGTACGCTGTCTGAATCGAAGTCATGACAACTTCGGTCCAGCAGATCTCAGGATGGGATCTCTTATCAGTTGGCATCTACTAGCGGCATATTTCATTCGCTTAAAAATTGGGGGTCTTCCATCGAAATGCAACCTCGGGACCCAGAGAATTAACCTCAAATCGTTTGTCGTGTGCTCCATGGGACAGCGCTGGGAGCTAGCTGCGTGACTCTCGCAATGACGAGCTTGCTTCCATCGATTCCGCGTTGTTTCTCGTCTTATCCCAATGAAATTTGTTCCTGCCTTGGCGGTCCTTATTCAGCGCTCGATATGAGGAGCCCAGCGTGTTTGCGACATGGAGGTCCATCCGTAAGTGAGGCGCCCAAGCTTGATTATGAGCGGCTTCAAGTTATCAAATAGCGGCCTTGACCCTATATAAGTCCATACGAATATTCCGTTATCTTGGGACCTCAAGAGACCGGCCAAAACTGGCTTTCCAATATATAGGCACGCAGATGTGCCAGATTGCTTCCTTCATCGGCATTTATTTCGAGCATCCTCTCTGGTATCACCGGCTTAACTCTTCGTAACGGGCTTTTCTTTGTAATGTACACCAGCACCGTGTTCTTGGTGTTGAGGATGCGGTGTCAGTATCGGATGAAGAACATTGGCATCGAGGACCGGCTCATGTGCGATTGTTTAGTTGGCATATGGAACCTGATCTTCTGGTTGGTCGGGGAACGTAACGCTGCGATAATTTCAGGATGCTTGCCGATGCTGAGGATCATACTTCGATGTCCGGGCAAGGGGCCACGAGCGCAGCCGCTTCGGCTGGCGGGCCTTATCCCCTTGGTTGCTGGTTACACATCAGAGAGTAGAGAAGAATCTGCAATCCAGCTTCTGTTATTACCTGGGCGAGTTACGTGTCATTGAAGGCGTAAACTTTCAACATCTGGAGATATCTGAATATCTGATTGACCCAAAGATCGTCTCCACTGTTTGGGGTGTACTCAGCAACCAAGGGGATAGCATTCAGGCGCTTACGGAAAGCGGAAGGTGAGACCAGTCCACACCATGATGATGGCCGAAGGCAAGGACATGGTCTGCTTTCGGGGGCGAACTCAGCTGAAAGTGAGGCTTGGGTTCAATCGCAGCATATCTGGTCACGAGAATACACCAGTGATATATGAAATCCAGAAAGGTTACATGCCCGCTAACGATCCTTTTGGTGATACCTCGGGGTAGACAGGTGGATCGAATAGGAAAAGGTTGCGGATATAGGATTGGATCAAAGCAGCTGAGAACTCCTTTTCCCAGGCGCATGGGAAAGTATGGACAGCATTAGGACTATACATACCTGTTCTGACCCTGTCCTCTCCTTCAGCCGCTGGACCGTACTTTCAGCTGCAGAGATAAGCATCATCGTATATCTTCCATCCACCATCTGCTAGCCGGCTTGCACATAATTGCACGGATGGCCCCCCATTCCGATGTGAGAGGATTATTCCATATATCAATGAGAATCAATGCTCGGTTCATTGAGGAAACAGCCTCGCAAATCTGTCGAAGGGTCTTGAGCTTCTCCTGCATTTCTCACTCTTGGCGCATGTATTTCTCAGTGCATTTGTCTTTCACGTGTCGACAAGCCTAACTACCAAGTCACGAGAAGAGAAGGAGATCAACGATGGAGATGACTACAGATAAGTACTTGGACTTAGAGAGTCGGTGGAGCCATCAGCCAGGATTGGAACCGTCATCGTCTCACCCCTATCAGGGCATTGAAGTCCAATCGAGTTCCGCGCAGGCTCATGATCCCGCCAATACACAACAGTCGCCGTTCGAAGGCACTATCGCCTTTCCCTCGCCTTACGAAGGAACTATCACCTTTCCTCCGCCGGTATTAGGAGAGAAAATCTCCCATGTGCCATCGACGGACGGTCGTCCGAGAATTCTTGTTCTTACGACCCCAACATTCTGGGGTCTTCTTATCATCATCACCTTGGTTCTCGGCGGTGCTATCGGCGGTGGAATTGGCGGCGGTCTGGCGACGCGGCGACGCAATGACAATAGCGATGCGACACAGTCATAATCAGCACCTGGGGTGGGGGCTACAGCAACCGGCGGTAACAACTCCGTGGGACCACTGCCAATAGTGCAGCCGTGGACAGTGCCTAAAGACGGCGGGTGCCCGAGCATCAACGGGACGCTCTTTACCCCCAAAAGAGTGGCCAACAGCACGGCGACAGAGAACATCACCCTACAGGGACAGGTCGCAGCGCAGACCTTCGTGCAGCTATGCGAGACGGACTTCCCTGAGGGTGACACCAACCCCGACTTGCACGACCTCTATACCTTATACGTTACAACCTTCGAGGAGTGTATGACGACGTGCGCTGAGTATAACCGCCAGTTCCAGCAATTGCAGATTAAGACTCAAGGCAGAAATAACACTGGGGAAGATTGGTATTGCTTGGCTGCGTCGATCGTGAAAGAGGGTGAGTATTCTTGCTCGTTGACTACTGAGCAAGCGAGCAGAATCACTTTGAGCATTTCCCGCTGACCTGTCGTGCGTTGTTCTAGTAGGGGGAAGATGCTATTTGAAAAGCAAAAATGACAGATCTTTCAAGAATGAGACGTGGAGGTTGACTCCAAATCAATTCACGAGCGGTTTATTGATTGAAGGTATCTAATTGAGATACGTTATTCGTATTCAAATATTCAGTATCGTAAAAATGAGGCCGATCCATAGGACTATAGCTGGAGTCGAGGTGGAAGTAGGTCCTATCTTCCGGAGTTCAGTTCATTGGATGTCGCATGACCAAGCTTTTGGTCAATCCCTTCACAATATGGAAGCTGAGGCATCATGCGTACATCGTGTCGTGGCAGTGCTCAAGCCACCCCTCTTCAAAATGATGAAATGGAGGTCTGGTTGCCTCACAACACCATGGCCAATCAATGCGTGAATCTGCTTTTCTGCATTGGTCCTGCAGCCACCGCCCCAAGGCAGACCGCGCCCAATGGCCTCTGGTCAGTGACATGTCAATCTCAGCCTTCTTCTAGAAATACGAACCACCCGGGCATCGGCTCTCCGGGATAGTCTTTCCCTCTTGCTTCCAACGCAACGCATGTGCACCAGTTATGGCATCCGAAATCCGTGCTGCTCCTGGACCTCCCGGAGACGGCCCCGAGTTGCGCGGGGAAAAAGTGTAACCAGGCTCGGTTCTCCCTCAACAATCGGAGCTTACCCCGGAAGCGAATTCAGGTCGTTCATCTTGCCCTCGGTCTTCTTCGAATGTTCAAACGCATGAGCCCAGATACAGTCCTAATTCTTCCTTCAGTGTTGTGTCCAGCCTACAGCTTTCCAGTGCCCCGGCCATGCTCAGCTCATTATGGAAGTACGTCTGGGCAGAAAGACAGACCCGAAACTACCGAGAGGCTTTTTTGAGCGTGGTAGCCTTTGTATCCTTGCTTATGGCCGGTGTGGCCTTCTGGCCAGCCAACACTGCGGCTTCTGATGGGTATAAATCTCGACTGCTAGCTGAGTGGTCTGCACGCAAAGAATTCCTATCCAATTGTGAAGAGGTAGGTATACATATCCTTCCAGTTTTGAGAGCCACGAGTGCATAATAACAAGTGTGGCTCAGCACAACTGGCCATCGCCATCTTGTGACATGGCCAAAGGCATACAGCTCGAACCGCCACCCAACTTCGATCGCTCAGAATGGAAGAGATATCATATTCGAAATTGGAGCACTCCTCATCTTCAATGGGTCGACGACAACGTCGCCAAAACTCACGATGTCTCTTCCAATACGCTAGTCATGTTATTATGGTATCCAGTCTGCGCTTCTCTATTGATCGGAATCTCTCTGTTCCGGAACAGAGGCATCATCTTACAGCATCGCATTCATAAACATCTTCGGGGCTTAACCCATCTCCCGAGGCGCCTGTTCATCGCTTTCGCAAGACATACAAGACCTATCGTCTCCTACAGAAACGAACCCTCGCCGAGCGGCACGTTTCATGTCGGAGCAATCAATCGGCCATATGCCACTACATCTGGGGCTGCTGTCATACAAAGCCAAGGATCGCAGATTCGCCGGCGACACGCGGCTCAGTCCAACAACGAGATAGATAAACTACGCCTACTCGACCTTGCAGAATGGAATATACCCTCCGCACTCGGAGAAGCTAAGGGAGCAGGCTTTGTTGAAATACACGACACCCAGGATGATGCGCCTGTATCAAGTTTTGACTTGACTCCTTGCGAAGCCAATTCGGGCCAGAAGTCAAGTGTAAAGACAATTGGCAATGCCTACCACTCGATTCCAGTGAAGGGATTAGATACGCTTTGGTCATATGCTCCACTGCAACACATACCCAGGAACTCTTCACTTGCTCGTAGTGGCGTTGCACCTTTGTTCGACGATAATGCTCAAGCTAATATCGGAGACCTTGAAATACACAGTCGAGCGCGCACCAATAAACATGAGGTAGCGAGAAACTGCCCCATAACAAACACTGCTCCAACTACCACACAGGCCCGAATCAACCCCCTTGTCGGGGAACGACAGTATTGCGGCCAGGAATCAGAGTGTGTTGCCTCTCTGGGTAGGCAAAATGTCCAGTCTCAACACCAACGCATGCCCTACATAATTCTGGTCATACGGCCTATTTCTGGTAAGAGACTATAATAATGTGCTTCATTATGCATCTGTTTATAATCAATGATATCGCATTGACCTCCTACGTCTCAGAATCAGCACCGTCTCGACCAAGTCGACCTTCATTCCAGTGGTCTTTACATTTCTGCACAAGAATTGCATTCCATCCTCATGTGGACAGTGGTTTTGAGAGCATTACACCGGAACGTTTCGAGAAGCCAATAGCCGTTTATATTTTCCGGAATACCGAGAACCAAATACGGCTCTATCCATGCCCGTTCTTGTCCAATATAAAGATTTGGTCAGACTCAGCAGTGTCCAAAGTGGACTCGAGTCAGCAGTCGCTCATGCATGACTGTATCAGGAAAGCTTCGGCGCATCTGCTCAAAGTACGAAATCCCAACTAATTTCTTTGATGTATGTAGACCCTTGCAATATTTCGCTGACAGTTGCTAGCACCGTCTCTATGCGAACTTCTTCAACATGAGCCGTCGATTTATGAGTGTAAAAACAAGAAACACAACATACATGTCTGTCTCCTGGATTTTGCCGTACCTAGATAGAAGTGCCGGCGTGTCTGAACAAATACCTCCAAGCATTGTAGTACGCATTGGAGACGGATTCCGGAAACCGTGTTGCTTCATATTTATTGAAGGGCCTGTAAGGGATTTTCACTTCATGACTTTTAGGGCTCTTAGAAAAGTCATTTCTCGACTTTGGGCAGCAGCTGGCTTGATAAGCCTAATTTTCGAACCGAAGACGCTTGGCTCATCCTCGATGGTAGCGGAGAAGACTTCAGATTGAATGGAAAACACGAAGCCTTTTCAAGGCGGTAAGATGGGGTCTACACCACAGGCGAGTGTTTTGTGATCTATCGAGCGAGCCTGACGGGCTGGAAAATATCTCTCTACTAGGTCAAGACCAACATTATATCAAGGTGCGATCGTCGACATGCTGTCTCTGCACCAGTTTTCGACTGGCTTTTCAGGTGAAGCCAGTCATTTCAATTGTTAACATCACCTTCAGGCGGTGGTGGTCACTGGCGAAGAGCGGACCAATCAAGATAGATCGTGAGCGAGCGAGCCAACGCTTTAATACTTACAAGGTTCGTGAAATAATCATCTTGGAGAAGCTGAGGAAATAGCTTGTAATGAGAACATGCGACAATGAGGATGCCGTCGTCTCCGTATCATCTCCGTTATCTGCCCGTTGGCGGAGTCAACTCAATCCCGCCGCATCCCAAGGCAAAGCAACCCGTAAAGTGCCACTCCGACCCAGCACAAGAAATCCCCGACAAAGCTCCCGGAAGAAACACACATACCACTGCTAGGCAGCACTTTTACCGATTACCTTTTTCATCTTGGCAGGCAGTAAAACCGTGTGGAACTGGAAATCGGAGAGACATCGAAATCACAATCTTCAAGAAACGAAATTAGAACAGACCCAATTTCAACGCTTTCCACTTTCTTCCCTTAGTCTTATTGGGCCACTCCTCCCAGCGAAGCGGCGCAGACGCCTACACCCAAAGCGAGCGCCGCAGTGCAGTGCACGATAGCGAACGGCACAGCAGCTTGGCCTTGATGCTGGGTCACGCCACCCTGCTTATGCGCCTTCTCATTCCGGCAGGGAGCTACCTTTGGTTCATTTTGCTGCTTTACGTCCAGAAGTGGTCTCGTCACTGCCGAAAAGAGACAGGTCAATTTCGTCGCGGTTGTCGTGGGTGGTGAAGTGGTGGTGCCAAGACCCGCACGGGGGAGGCACGTCTAACTTTCCCTTGCGCGATGATTTCGAGGATGGTGTTCCTCCTCCAGCATTCATTTGCTGCTTATCATGTTACCCGCGATACTGGAAACCAGTTGCGTTCCCATCCGCAGCGGCTATCTGTCATCTAAAACCGTGCTGAGCTTGCCCATTCGTTCACCTCGAGGTTGAACCAGAAACAGGGCCGGATCGCCGTGCCTGGAAGGCCAACAAACCTATATTTGCTATCTTGGTGGTTCGGAAGGATGCCCCCAAAGATCGATCTGAAGTCTTGCATTTGGAACCCAAAGCGAAGTTTCCAGTACCTCGGGTCGACTTGTCTCACTCGGTAGCCTTCTCTCGGAATGTTCGAACTGACCCGCATCGTCGGACGGCGTACAGTAGAAGGAGCGGCCAACCACGCATCGTGAGGGAACGATTGAGGCTATGTACGACATCAAAGCTGAACCAACACGTTTGTTCCCTGTCCCTGTCTGTGTGATGCCATTCAGTCCTCCAAGGCCCAATGGGGGCTGACGGCCCCGAAAAAAATAATCCTTCCGGCGCTGGGTAATCCTTCCGAAACGTGATGCTCGCTGTATCTTGTAACCGGGGTCTGCGCCGCACCAGTTGTGCCCGATATCTAGAAGATCCCCCAGGAACAAGAGTAATCACCCAACCCATACACACAAATCTTTTGTCGTTCAAGTCTGTTGATGTATTTTCCTCTTCTCCCTTCCCCCTTGTCAGCTTAACAGGGTAAAAAACAGCTCTTCAGCCGCCCTGATCCAATAATACATCGTCGAGCCTGACTTGCATCTTACCGCCGCACGCCTCTAATTCTTTCTATTGGTCAGGAGAGCGTAGAACACTTGCCCGTCATTAGGCAATATTAAGGAAAGGGGGAAAAGAAGAAGAGAAAAAAAAGGAAAAGGGGATATAAAGAAAGATGGCTACCAACCAGCCAGGTCTCGAACCGGCAGCGTCCCACGCGTACCCAGGCATCGAAGTCCAGTCGCAGTCGCATGCCCCCCAGCAATACGCATACCCTGGGAGCATCAACGAGGACACCCAGCCGTCGTATCCAGCCCAGCAACATGCGTATACTGGCTACCAGGCAGAGAAGGGAACAACAACCTACGCACCCACCGGTTACGCGCCGACCGCTCGCAGCGCTGTCGGTGACGATGTTCCCCCACGCCGGGAGAGGAGGAGGATCCTCGGCCTCACGGTCCCCGTTTTCTGGTGCCTCCTGATCGCGCTCATCCTGATCCTCGCTGCCGGGATAGGCGGCGGCATCGGTGGCGGAATGGCGGCGGGGCGGCAGCGCAACAGTGAGAGCGACAGCAGCAAGGAAAACAAGGACGGCAACACCAACACTGCCGATAACGCCTCCGCCGCCGCGGCGACATCGACAGGCACCGGGAAGCCAACGGGAACAATATCCTACACGAGCAGCACCGTCATCCCGACCAAGCTGCCGCTGTACCAGCCGAAGATGACGCCGACCGACGGCGGATGCCCGTCCATAAACGGGTCGCGGTACACGCCGCCCGACGGGGCGGTGGCGGGGGAGTCGGCGGCCAGGGGCATCATACTGCAGGGGCAGACGTCGGCGCAGTCCTTCGTGCGGCTGTGCAACACCAACTTCTCGGGCTTCAGGAAGGCCAACCCGGGCATGGTGGACCTGCTCGAGTTCTTCGCCGAGACGTTCGACGCGTGCATGACGGCGTGCGCCGAGTACAACCGGCAGTACCAGGAGCACGAGCAGGCGAACACGAGCCCCGAGGGGTGGTGCAAGGCCGTCTCGCTTTCGAGGATTCGTAAGTTCTCTCCTTTTTTGCCCTTTTCTGATTTGGTGTAGCAATGCTCGCCTGCCTACCTACCTGTACTTTTCAATACTCTTTACATTGCGTATGCGCGTGCTGACATTGCATTCTTGCTTCTAGCGGGAGGGAAATGCTATTTGAAAAGCAAGGACGCCAATTCACCCACCAACACGACGGACTCATACAAAGAACAGGACGGGAGTACGAGCGCTCTCTTGGTAGAAGGGGTTTGAACGAAATCGATAAAACGTATGTTGGGGGGCTGTGTTTCCTGTCGCAACTATCAAAATGGGAAATAATCACCAGGACTCATTCGAATCAGGAGATCGTCATCTCCAAGTTAAAGTGATTGATTGTGACGGCGACGGCGGAGCGTACAGTTGGTGGGGTTCATTTCGAAAGCATCCCTTGGGCAATGCCGCCGTCAATCTTGGGCTCCTATTGATGAACGGTTATCCAAGGCAAGTAAGTCCAGGGCTGATGTATTGTATTTTCTATGTATGCAGATCACCGATGAAAACGGGTGGCATCAAGTAATGTAATTTGCACTTTTGGGAAACACAAGCCAGCCGGTCGTTGAATAAGAGGCTGAGAGGACAAGTAAGGGCGGCAGCAGCTCAAGGGCTTACTGTACTGTACCACTCGTTCGGCACTCGCAAGTTTTGTGAGGCTAAAAATACCAGACAATAATAAGCTCAGCCTGAAGCTGGTACAATTGCAGATCCCCATGATGGGGGACCCCATCATTCACATCATTGGACCCTTGCACCACCTGAACCATTGGATGGACCCTTCAAACGCCCTGTTGGCTCCCTCCCTTTTTGTTGATGTTTATTGATGCTCTGTGCTCTGGATAGCTGAGAAACGAAACCGGAACGCCTTGCTGCCTAGGAACGAAACAAGTGCTTGCTTATTTGTAGTACTTACCTACTTAGACTTACACGTAGCAGCAAATGGAAGAGGGCGGACCCACGGGAAACTAGGCTTGCGGCCGCACCCGCGGCTTCCAGTTTGTCGAGGCGCTTTCAAAGTTTCCCGCGTGTATTTTTTTCCCTCGAATAAACAAGGCCCTACGTAGCTTTGCGTTTCACGATACACGTTAGGATGTGATTCAGCCCGGATCATGGAGGCGCAGGGTCCCTCTCCCCAATCCCCAGTCCATGGCGCAGACCGCAGCCTAGACCATCTCTCTGTTGTTTAAAAGGGCGACCCCGTCCCTGCCAAGTCTGCATACTCTCCATTTCTTCCTTGGCATCCCATTATTTCCCCATCCGTGCAGCAGTTGATAGAGATCGCGTTCTAGATCGTCGTTTGATTTTCTTTTTACTTGTGTGTTTTTTGTTTCATTTCATTTGTCAAATTGTTTATTAAAACAGAACCGGAAGAGGCAGTTCGTACACGAATTGACCATGTCTCACGAATCGGCCGCCGCCAACATGACCGAGAGCGGTTTTTGCGAAAACGTCGGCGAGGCGGCCCCGGACATCGCAGGTCTTGGCGTCCTCATCTCTTTCGCCGGGCAGGCCCTGCTTTCCCTTTTTCTCGCCGGCTGGATCGTCTTCTTGTCCAAGAAGGGCCACCTCCACCTGCACCACCACCCCGAAGGCAGCGATGAGCACGAACGGCGGAAGAAGCGCATAGAGTTCCTCTCCGATGTCGTCAACATCGGCAACGACCTTCAGGTTTTGCTGGGCATTGCCCTGATGGTGAGTTTTTGGCCAAGACGAACGCCTTACTTGGCCTTTTCGTTGTTTCGTGGGGGAATTGCTTGGCTGACGTGAGTTTCTTGGGACACGCAGATCACGGCTTGGACCAAGAGGAAAGAACTGGGGTTGTATCACTTGCGTCTAGTCTTTGACACAGTCAGCTTCGTCGGGTAAGTCAGCAACACACATTCATAACGTCACCGGTCCTAGCTACGAGCCAATGCTGACATGACCTACCAACAGCGTGTCGAGTATTGCCGTCTTGGTATGCCTCGCCTTCTGCCAGAAGATGCTGAACAGGTCCAAGTCTCGCATGTCCTCTCGATATTTGATCATTTACGGCTTCAGCATCTTCTTCATTGCGCTGGCCATCACCTTCGTGATTCGCCTGGGCAAGTGGCAGGAGGGCGGCAAGCTGGGCGAGTGCTACAACACGGTCGGCGCCTCGGCGCGGTTCGCCTCGCACCCGGGCTCGGACCGGGCCTACACCATCGTGACGGCGCTGTGGATGCTGATCGGCATCGGCATGGCCGTGTTCGGCGGGCCGAAGCTGCTCATGGTCGTGCTGCTCTTCGCCATCCTCGAGTTCCCCGTCCACCTCTACTTCATGATCGCCATCCGCCACGCCAACCAGCCCCTCCTCGAAGGCACCGAGGACGAGGACCGCTGGGACTTCGGCCAGTCCACGGCCATGCTGCTGCTCGGGCTCGCCTACCTCGAGTTCGTGAACAAATGGCTCAAGTACCGGAAGTGGGTGCGCGAGTGGGAGAGGAGCAAGGAGAACCTCATTCCCCTTGAGGCAACAAAGTACCAGGCCTAGGCATTTGAATGATTGATTATCTACTTGACCCGCTCACGAAGCCGAAAGCACAAGCAAGCACTGAGTAGGGGTCCAGAATAAGAGTGTGTTTACATAGCGGAGGAGTCTAACAGGGGGGCGTCTATCAAAATTGTATTTAGTTAACAGCATTGGGAGGATGGTTTTCAAGGATTCAGGTTCAGGGGTACTCGGAAACTCCCGAGTGGTCAAGGATCCACAAAGCTCAAGTCCCATTGTCCAATAGGAATATGATTGTTTCATTATACGTTTGAATGTGTTAGCTGAGAACGTAGTAGTGTTTCAGATAATGCCTGTCCCTAGGTGGAATTGTGCCGCCATCCGACTCCATGGGTTGTACGGACCGCACTAGTATCCGTCGTCTTGCCTGGTCAGGTCTAAGACATACCAACAACAAGTGGCAGGCAACTCGAAGAGCAGACTAGCAATGTATAAACCGTCAACAGCAGCCGTGTCCGTATGCCGAGACCGACTGGATATTGCTAATTAGTCTGATGCTCGCGTATCACCTCGTCAATTGATGTCCATTCCATCCACCAATTCAGCGCTCGAGGTTGGTGCAAATATCGCGGTGTTTCTGAAATCTTGGGGGCCTTTGCTTTTCAAGAAGCACTTCCCTCCCTCTGTAAGAAACATTATTATCACCATTAATATGTCAGCGTAGAATCACATAGCGTAGGCCTTTTTTGCGTATGATGCAACTTTCGATTTACTCTATTCATGTTTTCCAGGAAAGTTGGGGGTTGTGTCAAAACCTACTAGCTTTACGACGACGGTCTTCCTGACCCCGGTGGTTCGTTTGGCGACGGCGCCGTCACCGTCGCCGCTGCGGCATTGCTGTTACTGTTGTTGCTTCGCTGGGCGGCTAAGCCGCCAGCGATGCCGCCAGCGATGAGCAGCACCAGCCCGATCAGAAGGCCCCAAAACGCAGGGACTTTAAGGCCGAGAATTCTCTTTCTTTGGTTTTGATCATCGTATGTTGGTGGGTAGGGCGCGGAAGTCTCCTCTGGCTTGGAATTTGGTGGAGCTGACTGGACAGGCTCCGGACCCGCGGGGGGACTAGTCATACTCAGGGGCCGAGCAGGGCTGTACTTCGAGGTCTGGGTAAGGTTGATGAGTTGTTCTCAGCTGTTTCATCTCTAATTGACGAAGCCTCAAGCTTAGGCTCAGGTGCTTTCCGAGGTATACATGGAGGGAGAGAGGAAAAGGGGGTGACAAGCGACGGACGGGGTGTTACGAGGGATGGGACTCAATCTTATCGTTGCACGACTAAGTGGGAAACTAGAGACTTAATTATGAGCGAAATAGGAGGGGAGGAAGAATAAGAGGAATTGTCATTATCGGGAGGCGGCAACTTTGTCGGCGGGCTGACCGTTGCCCTCCCATTTGGGATCCCTACAGCCAGTGCCGTGATACTTGACCTCGCATCTCGTACAACTACACACGAAAATGCCCGCAGTAAGGCTTGAATCTCCTAAGCGGTCGGGCTGGCCTTGGGTTATGCAGTTCACGTTGCTCGGCCAGGTAGCTAGCTGTCCTGACTTGTTCCCCCAGTAACCTCCCAGTCAATATGGCAACCAACACGGTTGCCAGCTTCATCAAAGTCCCCCACCACACACCCCAAGTCTCTCCCACGAAGCTACCTACATAATTACCGATAACTACAGCAAATAGTGACCAACCCTCCAGCGCGGCCAGATGGCCGAGTTGGTTGGCGCGCAGGTTGACGAACCCGCGCGCCCTAAAACAAAGGGTTCAGCCATGAGTAAAACCCCTACCCGGGAGGGGGTTTTCGTAGGCCTGTTCGAGCCCCGACGGGGGCTCCAGGCTGAGCTTTTTGTATTTTTGTTTTTCTTTCTTCTTTTCTCTTTTGCTTCAAGACAGTACCATTCCCGTATGTAACAAGACTCGACGGCGACGATCTCTATGTTTACTATACTGCTCAATTAGTGTTACTAGTTCCTGGCAATCCTGGCATTCCTGGCAATCCCCAATACATGACAGCACTCGCGCGCCTGCTCGCACCAACGCCCGCCGCAGTATTGTAGAGCTGCTTGGCGTCGTTGCTTTTCAGATAACATCTCCCTCCCCCTAACAGGCGTACGAACAAGTATTAGCGAAGGAAACCCACGACACGGACAAGCCAAGTTCGAAGCCCTTTGTAGTTTGGGGACTGTATGGTTGCCAGCTTGGCTGAGATGGGCAAGTAAATGAGATACAGTCAGAACTTACTCTCCACTTTGAGTGACACAGCCGTACAGTACCCATCCCCTCCAGGAACGGCTTTAGGGTTGTCTGCTAGCTGCTGGTCGTAGTACTGCCTGTTATACTCGGCGCACCAGTGCATGCACTGATCCAAGGTCGTAGTTTCGGCCATATTGGTAGTGTAGAAGTCGAGGAGGTCGCGCACGCCCGGGTTGGAGTTCCCGTCCTCCCCCAGGTCGACGCTGCAGTAGCGCCGGAAGGTCTGCGCTTCTGTCTGCCCCTTGAGGGTGATGTGCGACGAGTAGATCGTTAAATTCTTTTCCGGACACCCGTCGGTGGGTATTCCCGTCGGCTGCATTAGCGGCAGGAGGGTTGTGGTGACGGTGCCGCCGCCACCAGCATTGTTGGTAGGTTGTTGTCCAGGTGGCAGCGTGGTTGTTGTACCCGATGACGGTCCTCCTGGCCCTGGCCCATCTGTCGCTGCTGCAGCGTTGCTGTTATTATGTCGCTGTGCGGCTAAACCGCCACCTACGCCGCCGCCGATGGCGCCGGCACAGATCAAGAAAAGGCCGATTAGGAGGACCCAGAATACGGGGACCGTGAGGCCCATAATTGTTTTCCGGTCTTGTTCGTCGGCTCTTCTCGATGGAACGGGGATGGGGAGGTCGTCTGATTTCGGCATGGCAGAAGATTGCCGGTGCGCCCACTGATGCTGCTGGCCTTGCTCTGTAGTGCCTGGCGACATAAACCCTTGGGAAGGGTATGAATTGGTTTGGCTATCCGGGTATGCGTGGGAATTTACCACTTCCATTTTAAGGTGATGTCCCCTTAAGCCCAGACTCGGTCACGATTTGGTGGTGGGTGTTCCTAGTTTCCTCTCTTGTACTTGCTAGGCATGGGTGACAGGAGAAGGACGAGAAGAATATAAGCTTATGGCGAGGGAAAAACACCTTTGCTGATGGGCTAGACACTACCCCATCTGGAAATCGTATAGCCTGCCTGGAGGTGAAACGTTACCCGCAATTTAAATATACAGCTCGCTGTGAAACCTGCGCAAGCTGACACGAAGCCGCCTACAGCGAGACTTGCATTCCGCATATGAGCATCCCAATCAAGAAGCTGGAGAAGGAGCCACAAGCTATAGACATTCAGCCCTAGTCTTGATCACAGCATCAAACTTGTCGAAAAGGACGCAAGGCTGCGTGATTTGGCGATGTCATTGGCTTGTTTGTCCACGAACTTGCTTATCTTGACACTAATGTTCAGTATTGTAGGACTTGCGCGTGGCTCTTGGTTCCGATATCTCAAGCCTGCCCATTCGCCAAGTGGGATATGCAAGTCTCTGACGCTGTTGCAAGAGCTTTAGGTTGAACCATCAGGTCCTCCGTTCTGTAGCTGTAGTCCATCCAATACATCAGTGGATTGAAGGCGATTGTAGAGAGGTCCATTGTTCGTCATCAGCAATGGAATCCCACCGCGACATTGTTGACGACAGCCTCAGTCCTCCATCAGGCAGGAATTGCTCTTTGACATGCCAGACAAAGAAAGCAACAATGCCCTTCTCCCCAACAATGGCCCCCAGACCAAGATATATACTCTCAAGACAGGCCCTACCCCGTCATTGGAGACGAAAACAGACAGACAAACACATTATTAGACGCACACACCACACACGCTCAACGATCTCCTGACTAGTAGTGTTTACTAGTAGTCATTATCGCAGCTCGTTGCAGCATCTTCCCCGTTTGCGTCTTCTTCTTCTTCTTCTTCGACGGTAAGTATATATATATCCGCAATGGCGGCCAACGCGGACGCCCCCTGCTCCTGGACCACCACCCCGTCCTCGGTCATCGGCTGTGATAACCACAGCAACGGGGATTTTTCCGATGACCCCTCCACGCCGGATATGGTTCGCGAATTGAGGTGGAAGGTACAGTATGGCAAGCAAATAATAGAAGGCCGCCAAATGCCCCAGCCCGACCCGGCCTTGCAAACCGTGCGCGGCTTCGTGGTGTGCCCCGAGGCCGCTGCGGCCGCGAGTTGGGCTGCTGCCGCCGTGCGATCCAACCATACGGTGGTCCCCGAGCTAGGCGAACTGGCCCTGGCCTATGTCAAGTTCTTCAACCATCTTAACCAGAGAGCCATGCAGCAAAACCGCGCCATCGATGCCGCCGCGCCTCCTGCTGCTGCTGCTGCTCCTGTAAGCAAGGAGACCAAGCACGTACAATTCGCGAAACTGCCCCCTCCTCCCCATCATGCGCAACCGAAGAAGGACAAGGTAAGATCGCCGCCGCAGGCACCGCCGCCACCGCCCGGTCTCATAGCGGAGACGACGCCGCCCGAGGAGGTCTGGACCAAGACCTACCGCTGTACCTTGCGGCACTGCGAGCTCTGTCACAGGATGTGCCACGGCATCACCGTCTGGTGCATAGGCGACAAGAGGTATGCGCCCTGTATGCGGGGGCCGAACAGACAGCCGAACGGCAAGGAAGGTGAGGACATCGTGGAATTCGACATGGCGGCGCTGAGGGAGGATTGTGCGACGTTTTGATCTTGACTGGTCTCGACATGTGTCAATATCGGCAAGTCTATATTCCAGGTGAGGGTGTTTTCGAACAAATTTAGGGGGTTGGGCGTGCTGGGGTGTTACATCGCGCATACTTGGGCCGTGTAAGTCTATTTCCGAGTCATCAAATGTGTTTTAAAAGGTAAGTCTCATACATAGACCACGATGCGAGATGCTCAATGTTGATCATAGCAATCGCTCCATTAATAATTAATATTTATCGCTGGATTTGCACGAGATAAAGCTGTTAAGTCGAAATTGTGAAACTCGAAAATAACCACCTATACCGACGGATCTACCGCTTCTCTCCATCGCCGCCCGCAATAGGGGTGCCGCTCTTGGTAGGCAAACTATGCGTTTCGCTCAATGCTGTGGCGTACCTTTCCAATGTGTGAGTAGATAAACCCAAACGACCTTGCTTTTTGAGGGGCTTTGTTAGGACTGGCTTACTCTGGTAGTTCTTTATCCGGCAACAATAATGCGAGAATGATTCCTGGAGCCGAAGCACCTACGGCCGCATAGGTGATATACGTGATGACGCTCGAGTACTATGGGGTAATCAGCAAAAATCCACCAATGAAGTAATGCAGGGGAAATGAACCAAAACGCGAACTTACAGCATAGTTGACAGCAATGCGCTCAGACGAACCCCAAGCTGGTAGTTGACCGGTAATGGAATTGTACAGCGACTCAATCAGCGCCGGCGAAGCATTTGGTCCCAACCATTTCCACAGCGACTTTCGCATCGTATTCGTATAGATGCCACCTGCAACCGTTGACCCGATGCTGGATCCCAGGAAGACACAGCACAGGGCCAGCGCCAGAAGCTGGGGGATGTGTGCGCGGGGGACAACAGTAGTGGGCACAACGAGCAGCGCCGTAGAAATAACGCCACTGCCGGTGCCCTGAATGAGCTGCTGGCCGAAAAGTTCGCCGATTGTGCTGTCCTGAGTTCGTAGACGGATCATGACGCCGTATCCAATAAGGCGAATGCAGGCGCCCAGGACGACAAGCCACTTGTAACGGCCGCTTCGGCCCATCCACCAGCCCGTAGCGATGCCAACGAGACATTGCATGACTCCCATCGTGCTATTGAGGAAAGTCGCTGTTCTTACGTCAAGGTTGTAACTCACAACGCTCCAAGAGTACAGATAGGTATGCGTTGCGGAGAATCCGAGCTGTGTCCAGGGACTGGTCAGTACAAAATTGAGATCCAAATCTTCCACAACACCATGCAGGGCTCAGCGTGGGGATACAAGGGAGTATCTCACGTTGTCCAAGGCCAGCATCAATAACGAAACCGAAATCGTGAGGCTCTTGAAGTAACTAGGCGGAATGATCGGGTAGACCGCCACGTGCTTTTCGTAGAACCCCAGGCAAATGAGTAGACACACCCCAATCACTAACAAAGCAATGATCCAAGGAGTCCGCCAACCTTGGGTGAGTTGGGCGGCAAGGGTCAGTGGAAGTAGTAGGCAAGCTAGGCCACTGACAAAGAGCAGCATCCCGCCAAGATCGATTTCCGAGCAGAACTCGTGCAGAGTCATCTTTTGGCTGACTAGGATGCCCATCCTCTTCGCTTTTCTCTGGTAGTAGAGCAAGGTGCCGATGATGAATGATGAACCGAATGGCATAACTGTCTTCCAATTAGCAATCTAATCTTGGAAAGGCGCCAAGGTTCCCTCATAATTATGTATCACTTACGAATGGCAAACATGCCAATACCCCATCTCCAGCCAATGCCATTCTCAGCGACCACACTAGCAACGATCAAAGCTGCTACCCAAGGGGTAATGAGGAACGGGAAGTATGAGAAGCCGACAGCGAACGCTCTCCATCTGGGACTGATCAGATCCATTAGGATGATATTCTGTAATCAGTTTAGTGACGATCAAATTATTTCACGGAGTTATCGGGCCAAGTTCAAGGGTGGTACTTCAAAGGTGACGAAGACCATGGAAGGTAATACTTACTGTCATCACATTGGTACCTGATTGACCAATGTTGTATAGCACGAAACCGCCAGCATAGGCGCCAATGGTTTGGGCCGAAGCCATGAGGATGTAGGATAGCACATAGCAGCTGATCGTGAAGACCAATGTGTAACCTCGACCGATGACATTGCTGATCTTTGCGATAGGGGGTTTCACCACTGCGAAAACGATGACGGCCGCTGTGTTCAACGTTCCCAAGGTGGAGAGCTGGTTGAACGCCGAGGTAGAGTAGTTCTTGTATGTGTACACGGTACTGTTATCGAGCTCGCTAAGCAGATAAATAGGGGTTAGGATTAGTGCAGGTTTGTAGGTGATTTCGACGAAAGTCAAAAAAGGGGGAAGAGAAGAAGCTCAGGTACTTACAAGATGATCATGATCATGGCCAAGCTTCGTGCAACCAACAACCCCTTGAGGGTTAACAACTGAGTTTTCGATGTCCTTGAATCCAAACCCAGACTTACTTACCCGAGTATGACCAAACGGAATCCTGTCTTGCCCCAAACAGCTTGAGCAGCAGCCATAGCCGAAACGCCAGCTTCGATGTTTGTTTCGGGCCCGGAACCCTCGGTGCTTCCCTTCTCCTCGGCTTGGGCATTTCCGGCTGGATCAGGCCTGCTGACTTCGGCTTCTGCGGCAGTACAACTGCTTCGCGGACTGCCGGGTCGTTTATGCGCCATGGCCTTCATCTTCTGGAGGAACGACATCTCTGGAGTCTTCGTTATGCTTTTGGTTGGAGGTTTGTCGCATGAGTTTGCATTCGTCCAATCTGCAAGAGGGCTCGAGAAATAACCATGAATTGCTAGGGATTCTAATGAGTTTCGTTGATTTGCTCAATCTTTACGTGAGTGCGGCGTTGGAGCGAGTTTTTCCAATTGTTGGAATGGATGGAGGAAGTGCGCCATTATGGCTCTTAATGTGGCTTCATCCAAACACTCTATCGCAAGGTAATATTGATACCATTTCAGTCAAACCTAATAAGAGAGCATGCCTCTTGACTTCAGGTGGTGTAACAAAAGGCGCGACTCGGATAAGAGGCATGTTCGGGTGTGACCCCACCAAGTCCGGGGGAGACGCAAGGTGGACAAGGTTCCCCGGGAAGTTCCATTCATCAATCCATCTTTGAACCAAACCAAGAAATATTGATCATCAGTTGTTTGCTGCCCGGCCTATTGTAGGTTAACAGGGGTTGTTCGTATGATATCTTATATTAATGTGGTATTTTCACGGCAGTAGCAAACATCCAAACCCGGCTGTCAACGCGCGTATCTCTCCGTTCACTCCCTGGGAGATAAACCAGGAGGGACCTGATTCGATCAAGCCGATAGTCACTGATCATGAGGTGCACTACTAGACACCGATTGACCAATAGACATCGCCCGATATCCAATCGCTGCGCATACCTTTGTCAGACCTCGCGAAATGGTGCTACTTCAGTCATGGGCAGGTAGATCAGGAGACTATAGTCGGCTTCGACGGAGGGATTGTAGACGCCTATCTAGGAAAAAGCAAGTCAATCGGTATCGAACCAGCATTGTTTATGTGTGCTCCCGCAACACGGGAGCACGCAGCCTACACCTGCAACCTCATAAACATGAACGACGCCAAATAGGTTGTTTATCCTACCTCGATTTCGTGTAGGTAAGGCAAAAATGAACATGAAAATGAGAATGAAAGAATCAATACAACAACCCAAAACACCCAAGTCTTCCTGTACGACTGTCCAGGGTGAATTATGCCAGCGATGGAAACGGGCCAGCTTGGCCGCGAGCCTTACCGGAATTGCCGTTTTCAGCTATTTCAGCGGTCTAATACCCTCCGTTAAGTTGGGCCCTCCCCCAGTGGAAATACAGCAGACCGCGGCACAGTTGCCCCAAGAATGGAAGTGGGCGGATATCCAACCAAGCAGAAACCTGGAGTGGCACAAGTGCTACGATAACAAGTTTGACTGTGCAAGACTCGATGTAAGCATGATCCCTTATCCCTGGCGCTACTCCTGTAAGATACAGAGAAAAGGAAGATTGCTAATCAATATATAACACTTATACTAAAGGTGCCTCTCGACTGGCAAGATCCATCTGAAGAGGAGCGAGTGGTTTTGGCTGTGATACGGTCAAAAGCCAAGACCCAACAAGACTACAAAGGTCCCGTCTTCCTCAATCCAGGCGTAGGTGATCATTCCATGGAATCCGTGGTGCCCATATGCTCATTTAAGCGGTGCGTAGGGACCTGGCGGAAGTGGCCTGTCATGGGTGCTCCAACAGGGAGATGAGCTACAGACTATTGTTGGTGATAACCACGTAAGTATCCCCTATCCACGCCCTCGAGATTCCATTACCTAACATGGCGGTAGGATATCATAAGCTGGGACCCGCGTGGCGGTAAGTCACGGACTCGATTGACGGGAAAGATTCCTTTAAAACACGGGTTGAACTAACATCGTTGGATTTCATCTTCCAGTCGGAGCCACGATACCAAACGTCGAGTGCTGGGGCCAGTCCTGGAAACGGCACGACTGGGGCCTGCGCAAAACCGGTGTCGCCGACGCCTACCTGGGCGTCGTCCACGACGCCTTCGCGCAGGCCGACGGCCTCTCGCGCCAGTGCGAGGCCTACACCAACCAGACCGCGCCCAACCTGCTCCAGCACATCAGCACGGCCTACCACGCCCGCGACCTGCTCGAGATCGCCCAGAAGGCCGGGTTCGACAAGGTCCGCTACTGGGGCATCAGCTACGGCACCATCCTGGGCGGGACGTTCGCGTCCCTGTTTCCCGAGCACGTCGAACGGCTGGTGAGCGACGGTAAGCTCCCTCTCTCTTAGTTTCCCAGGGAAACCGAGACTGTCCTAAAGGAGTGTTTGTTTGCTTGGCTAAAATCGTTATGGTAGGCAATGTCGACTACGGCGACTGGTTCCGCAACGACCAGCTCAACGCCTACGAGGACGCCGACAAGATCATGGCCGCCTTTTTCGCCGCATGCCACCAGGCCGGGCCCCGGCGGTGCGCCCTCCACGACGCGACCCCGTCCCGCATCGAGGCGCGCTACCAGTCCCTCCTGCAAACCCTGCGGCAGCGGCCCGTCCTGCTGCCCGCGCACGCCAACGCCACCGACTCGCCCGCCGTGCCGCAGCTCGTCACCTACTCCGCGCTGCAGCGCCTGGTCCGCACCGTCCTGTACAAGCCCCTGCACGAGCTCCCCGAGCTGGCGCGCGTGCTCGCGGCGCTCGAGGAGGGGGACGGCTTGCCGTACTACCGCATGGCCGGCTCCGACGACGAGAACTTCCCCGTCCGCGAAGTCTGCTCGCAGCCGCCGCCGCCGCCTGGCAGTGGTGGAAACGGAGAAGGCGGAGGCGGAGGGGGTACGCCCACCGAGTTCTCCGTTGACGCGTTCGGTGCTATTGCTTGCGCCGATGGCGCGCCCCTGACCGACGAGACGCCCGAGTCATTCCAGCTGTACGTCGACGACCTCGTCGGCCGCGTGAGCCGGTTCTCAGGCGCCGCGTCGGCCTTTTCCAAATTGAGCTGCGTCGGGCGGCGGATCCGGCCCAAGTGGCAATTCGAGGGGCCCCATCGTCATCTGGCTGGTGGTAGTAGCACTGACACGAATAATCTCACGACCATCATTACGAACTTCCCTATTCTGTTTATCGGCAACATTGCCGACAACATCACTCCGCTCCGCTCATCCTACAACAACTCGGCCGTATTCCCGGGCTCCGTCGTCCTGGTCCAGAACTCGTACGGGCACGCAAGCGTCGCGGCGCCGTCGACCTGTTCGGCCTGGGCCATCCGCGCCTACTTCCAGAACGGCACGTTGCCCGCGCCGGGCACGCACTGCGACCAGGATTTCGGGCTGTTCGAGGATCCACCAGCCCAAACTGAGAAGATTCAAGATGACGGCTTGGCGTTGGCAGTGAGCGCGCTGTCCCAGAAAGCTAATCTGGGTGCACGAAGAGCAGCAGGGATATGATGCATGTGTTCCCCCACTTTAACATTCGGAGATTGCAAAGGTGTAGAGTTGGAGATTTCCTTTCTTTCTTCTTCGTTAAAATTAAATAGTAGTAGTATAGACTTTTGGCGGGTTTTGCGCTCTCTAGAGTTGAGTCTGTTCTATAGGCCCCTTTTTCATCCAGCAGCAGCAGCAAAAATATGTGTTGCACGTGAGACTCCAGTATATCCGTGAAACTCCTCGTATCAACAGAGTAAAAAGACCATTTTCTTTCACCCAACGCCAGATCATGATTTTCTTACAGATAGCCGCCCGTCCCTGTCGTCTATGTCGTCGACCTCCCGTCCTAGTAACACATCATCGTCATTTTGAATTTTGTTGTTCCTTTTTTATTTTTCCTGCGATCCAGTCGACTTGCTTATTTCTTCATCATGGTGTCGAAAGCGGGGATCAGGGTCTGGGCGAGCCAGAAGGAGAAGACCAGCTTGGGGCCCGTCATGAGCAGCTTGGGCGTGAGGCCCTTGAAGAAGCTGGAGAAGCCTTCGTGCTTGGCCATGTTGCTGAGGATGCGGAAGCCGCTCTCGGGGTTCTCGAAGTTGCGGTTCTGGATGCGGGTCTTGATGACGTCGAGCGGGGCCGAGACGACGAGCGAGGCGGACGCACCGGCGATGGAGGCGACAAAGTTCTGGAACCACGAGGCCTTGTTGTAGTCGTTGAGGGCGAAGAGGTACTCCTTGGTGAAGGCGGAACCACCGAACAGGGCGAAGGAACCGGGGGCGTTGCGGGCGGCGGTCCAGCCCCAACCACGGTACAGGCCGAAGCCCTCGTCGGCGATGATCTTGAAGATGCCGCGGCCGCGGAAGGCGGCGGGGTTCGTCTGGCGCTTGATCTTGAGAACATCGAGGGGCAGCAGCACGATCTCACCGATGCCGATCAGGGAACCAGCGGTCGAGTGCATGATGGCCTTGCCGGTCTTCTTGCCGAAGGCGGACTCGAAGTCCTTGCCGTAGTGGGCGGCGAGGTAGTCGCGGGCAATGGGCTGACCACCATACTTGTATATCCGCTGCGAGACCTTGTAGCCGGCGGCGTAGCCCAGACCGGGGAAGAGAGAGAAGAACTTGCGGCCGATGGGTGCCGTCGCTGTGTCGCGGAACACAACCTGGTTCAATTCTGTGATGCCGGAGATCTAAGGAATTCCGACTGGTTAGCCCCTGGACATTGCGCAATGGCGCTCGTGAGGAGAGATCAAAGGGGCTTATCGCATACCTTAGTGGTGTTGCTCATCAATCGCTTCGCGATAGTGTCCACCTATAAGGATTGTTGTCATTAGTCATGGGATCGTCGGGTTCGAGATATGTTCGTTGGCGCATACAGGATGGAAGACCATAAGCTCGGAAATACCGGCACTTCCTATAGAGATTGTTAATAGCCGGCTCTCGATGATTGATGGGCGATAGGTCGAGGATCACGAACCGGAACCAAGGAGTCGCGCGACGTTCGACTCCTTCTCTTTACCGGCAACCATAGGCGGGGACATTTTGGCAGATTTTGGCTAGACGCTGAAGAACGCTTGCGATATATATGAAAAAGAAGCAATTGAGAATCCAATTGAAAAGCAGGCTTGCTTATGTGTTTGCCTTTAAAATGTCAAGAAAAATGGACGAGACTATGGTGCGGTGGGAGAGAAGGGAATGACTTGGGTTGACGACAAACAAAATTGCGATGATGCTGGTGCTTGCCCGGACTCGGAGGGAAATGCAGTGCTCGCACGATAAGTGAAATCGAGAAAAAATTTCGGAGTAGGTTAGAGGGAAGCGCGCTTATCGCAACTGACAGGGGCAAAGGGCTCTAATTGGCCCCGTAGCCCTCCGTAGTCGATCGCTAAATGGCTGCTAAAGCCTGCTAAGTGGCTAAGTGGACAGGAGTGGAGGCCCGTAGCTTAGAACACTGCGGGTATTAGGGCGTTCCTGTTGCACCCCCACCAAGACTACAGGTGTGGCAGGGTCACTTACACACACATTAGGTTCAGACTTCACTCCTTCTGATTCACTAGAAAACGATGTTGGATCATCCTCTGTATGATATACAATCTATGAGTATATATTTATTTAAGCCTGATAAACGGTATCATGAATCAAATTGACCAGCCGTGTGCAGGCCACAGTCGTCATAACTGACGACCGAAAGAAGTACAAAACGAGTGTGAAGAGAAAGTCCAAAGCTGCGCGCAATAACATGAGTTCGTTAGAATAGTCCACCCATCCATCACGGTCCCCAAACGAGAAAGCCCGGCGCCAAGGTTCGCCTTGCTGCCGCCCGGTTTCTATTTCAAAGCCGGAGACAGCTCCGGTGGTGTGCTCTACGCCCAGAAACGAATCGGCAGGGCGGGTCCACGGACGTTGCGCTTCCCCTCCTTTGTCTTCGGGCCGGGAGGGTGAGGCATGGTGCCGTTGTGCTTGGAACCCGCGGCGGCGATGGTTCCGTTCTTAGGGGGACATGATTGCTTCTTGCGTGCCGCTGCCGCCACCGGCTCTCCTCCCTCTCCTCCATCCTCTCCTTCATCCTCGCCTCCCCCTTCGGACTTCTTGGGCTTAGGCGCACCGCTGTGCTCAGGCTTCTTAGGGGCACCACTGGCCTCGGGCTTTTTGGGTTTCGGGGCACCGCTTGTCTCGGTCTTGGGAGGGCCGTCTTCCTTTTTGTCACCCCCTTCCTTGCCACCCTTCTCGGACGTGCTGAGAGGGCCGCTCGCATCGTTGTCGCCGTTCCCGCTACTGCTGCCATCGTCGGGTCCGTCTCCACTATTGCTTCCATCGTCAGGTACGCTTTTGTCGTCGGCGCGCTTCATGACCCTGGTGGCTTTGCGGAGTCGTAGGCCGGCCGGCTTGGTCATGTTCTTGCCGCCAGGAATCGTGGGTCCTTCGCCTTCCTCATCTTCACCTTCCTCACCATCGGCCCCTTCGGCGCCACTCTCGTCTTTGTCACCTCCCTCTTCTTCCTTGCCCTCACCCTCTTCCTCTGCCCTCTTGGCTTTGCGGAGTCGTAGACCGGCCGGCTTCGTCATGTTCATGCCGTCGGGTATCTTGGGTCTCCCCTTGGACTCGGAACATCTCCTAGCAGCGTGCTTGTGTCCTGCCGGCTTGGTCATGTTCTTGCCGCCATGGTAAGGGCCGCCAGGCAGCTTGGCTGATCCCTCCTTCCCGCCGCGACGGGCGATGTTCTTGTTGTCCTTCAGTCCTGACAAAAGGTCTGTGATGTTGGGGAAGGGGATGCCGAGGAAGTCTCTCTTATCCATCTCCTTGTCATCAGGAGAAGGAGGAGAAGTGGTGTCTTCCGGCGGGGGCTTCGGGTGCGTCGCGTTGCCGCCCACAGGAGACTTCCCGTCCATCTTGGGCTTGGACAGGGCAGCGGGGCCACCGGCAGGGGTATCTGCGGGCATGGCCACTGCGCCTGCGGCGAGGGCTATGACGAGCGTCTTGGTTGTGAAATACATATTGGGTGTGGGATCTCTATTTGCAGTGAGTGGACGTTATTGTGAGTAACGAATGAGTGATGGTGGTGAGGATGATGAGTTGGAAAGAAAAACAGCTTAAGGGACTGAGAGGTCATCATGTCTTATAGTCATCAGGAGGCACACAAGCTTCATGTTCGCCTTTGCCGACCTCCTTGGCCCCTTGTCGTCGAACCGTCTTCGCCCTTCGATGATCTCCTTGCTAGAAACATTGCCTCGTTTACACGAATCGCTCGGTCGAACTCTCCAGATGCGGTGCTTTGCCCCATGTGGGGAGTGCTTCCTTGCCGAGATGGCCAAGGCGGAGGTGCGAACCGAGAGTTTCTTCGAGTATATGAAGAAACATCGAGCACAGCCTATCAGGAGCTCCCGATACTATGGATGGCGTGTCGTCCGACCGCCTGACATCTGCTTGGCATCCCCAATGGAATATGTTGTTTGACCATTGGGTATGGTAGATCGAAACGTTAGTGGATGAATGTCCTATATGGCAGAAACGGTATATCCTATACAGGTGGGGTGACTGATGAGTATACCTAGTGGGCTGAGGTGGATCTCACCACGAAAGAGGCTCTGAGAGGTGCATTAACGGCATGAAACAAAAGAGAGAAGTTTAAATCTAATCATAGCAACATGACGTGACGGTAAACAACCTCTCAATCCGGATTGGATTCTCGAGTGTCTTCAAGAGGGTGATTGAAAATCTAGGGGAATCACCTTGGTAAGTAGAGGTTGTGCATGGCAAGATTTCCTCTCCTGAAAGGTTGAATACTCCTCCTACGGATGATGAGGCCAACACCCAGGTTGAAAGCTTGCCTACATGCATGTATGCAGTTTGTTATCCAAAGAAGAATGCGTCGACCTTAGACGTAGCTACTTCATCTATATCAGAGTTTATCGAACTCCTATCAATCGGTCCGTACAATATAATCACGCAGCCCATCGTCTATACTATGATAAATTGCCCCTTGACCCAAGTCTCCTATTCTCTGATTTCAGGAGGCAGTATTCGAACAAGGCCAACTGGATCCAGATAAACTACCTATTGCACATCATTACCGCGTTTGACTATTCAAGTCAAATCGAAAAGATCTAGTGCCCCCAGTGTCAGTTGTCCCGCATGGATTGACTGACTCAAGTATCTTGCTGCTCAGCTCCTGACACCAAGGAAAACTGCCCAAATAGACGTCAACAGACACGTAATCTTTCCCCAGGGGTCTTTAATACAATACATGTTGTGAAGAGACATCCAACTTTCTTGGTGATGTGGGATGATACTGCTGACTACCTCATGTATGGGCTTCAGTCGATCGTGGCTAAGTAAGTAAGTTGTATCGGTTGAGTACTCGGGCATTGATGTGGTAGATATGGTCGCATGAAGATTTAACATGTCATTATGAATAAAGGTGCATGATTTCCGTTCAACTAGAACTGAGTTTCTTTTCATTTTATACTCTTGAACGAAAAACACAGGTACCAGCTGACTGGAAGTGTATGTATGACTGGCAAGGTTCATTGTGTGTCAACTCTACTTGACTGACAGGCAACAGACAGCCTCAGCCAATTCCATACCACAAGTCGCGATGTCATATCCATGCCTCAGCTATTATGGCAAAGAAAAACACAATGTATGTACGTTTTGAGTGGGAATCAAAATGGTCAGCGGCTATCATTTATGTGCATTGTCTGCTGGCAGCAGGAATATTGAGTTGTCAGCCAGCTCAGCTTGGAAATAGCTTTAGGGGCAATGCGCGGCAATGCACGTCAAAGGAGCGCACTAGGCCCCCAATGGAGCAGCAGCAGTTGCCTGCAACGCCGCTGCCGCCGCGTACGTTGTAGCACCTTCATCCCACTCCAGAGTGTTTCGCAACTACATCATCCGTCATCACCAGACCGACCACCACTTATTCGCCAGCATCTTTGACTTATTAGAGCTTCCTGTCGCCCAACGCAATCGTTCATTCATTTTGGGTTCAAGTGCAATCACTCGCTCGCTCGCCTGCTACAAAAACTAGACTGGATAAAATCAAGTAGACCAGTTGTCGAATTGATCCACCGATTTGCCGAGCTTGCATTCGGCGGCCAAACCAATCAATCCCATCCCCGGCAATCAACCTCTCTGACAACATGTCAAAGTCCAACCAGCTCCATCTGCTCGCAGACCATATTAAGCTGCTGTTGCTCGAGCGGAGTAGGGCGCAAAGTCTCGACATTGATGGCGACGGTGGATCGAAGGACGGTAATATCTCGCGGTCACTAGACCAATTCCGAGATGGCCTCGCGGCATTGGACCAGGAGCAGAAGCGGTTAGAAGAAGCAGGAGATGAGGAGTATGTTGCCAGCAAATCCCCGTCCTGGAGATCACAGATATGGATTTTACCAGAAAACTAACAACGTTTGTTCTCGATTCACAGGGGCGCTCTTACGATTGGCGATAACATCCCCAGTTTGAAGAAGCAGTACGACGATCTCACAGCACAGTTCCACGGTTTCTCATCAGCGTCATCCAACGCAACGCTCACACACCCCAACGACCCGGCCCTCGCTTCCGACTTTGAACATGCAACCACCCTGCCGGCAGCAGGCGGCGCTTCGCGCCCCAAGGTCGGCCAACGGAACTCGTCCAAGACCGTCCGCTTCTCCGACAACCCCACAGACCGACGACCGCAAGACTCATCGGACCCGGCGCTCGAGGCGCAGCTCTTCGGTCAGCGGTATAGGGACGAGCCCGACGGCGAGGGGTACCGGGATGAGGCGGATCAGATGACCAACACGCAGGTGCACGCGTACCACCAGCAAATCATGGACCAGCAGGACCAGCAGCTGGACGCGCTGGGCGTGTCGATTGCGCGGCAGCGCGAGCTGAGCATGCAGATCGGCGACGAGCTCGACGACCAAGTCGCTATGCTCGACGACGTGGACGAGGCTGTGGACCGGCACCAAGGGAGGATCGACCGTGCCCGCAACCAGGTCGGGCGCATCACCCGCAGCGCCAGCGACAACAAGCAGCTCATGGCTATCATCATCCTCATTATCGTCCTGGTGCTGCTGATCGCGCTACTCAAATAGTGGGTGTTGGTGTTGATGGCAGTGATTTCCCTTCATCCGGTAATCGCATTCTCCTTGGTAATTTTGTTGGAGTAATTGAAGCATTTGCATGGGAAAGGGCGTTCGGGGCGTATTGTTACTTAGGATTGTGTCGGTTGCAGACACGAAAGCGATGTTACAAGTAGTGTCACTATTACCACATGGTTTCCTCCAGTATACCAATGTTATTGGTGTACAGTATAGTACAGCATTATCAATATTTTGCGCAAATGAATACTACAACCTTGCTTCCAGGCGAACAAGCACCATGCAATTATTTCCACTTGTGACAAACTCCCGGATGTTGAGCAATTGCCTCTGTAGCTTCATCTTCTTCACGGGTATATATACATCAGTGAAACCTGGCTATTTCACCCAACCGGTCCCTAGTCCGGGGATTACGGATCGGCCAGCTCTTCTGTCGCCCTTCTCCCTCTATCTAGACTTTTGCTTCTCCATACCGACGTCCTCGTCAAAAGTCCTGAGGAACAGACTACGAGTTAGCGAAGCGTGTTTCCACCAACTTGCTGATATAAAAAATGTGCTGTCACATGCTTGCTGTGCTGTACAGTGAACACACGAACATGCATGACATCCACCTCCCTCCAATCGCAAACACCGAAATCCAATGCAGTAGCAGTGGTAAAAGCACTGAATACAGAGAAAGAGAAAGAGAGGAAACCAGAGATGTAAGCAATGCAATGGTTGGTAATTGCAATAGTAAACGTTCAACTTATTTCCAATTATATTATATTTATAAGAAGGTGTGTTTTTGGGGCTTTTGGCATTTTAGGCATTGGGCATTGTGGCTTACAGGCCATCGTTCATGCTGGTGCCGGTCTTGTGCGTCTTCTCGGCCGCCTTCTTGGTCTGCTCCTGCAGCTTCGAGATGTCCTCCTTGGAGGAGCCGCCCGAGGACCGGTCCGCCTTCACGGCCTCCTCGCTGTTCGTGGCCTGCTTGTGCTTCTCTTGGTTGTTGGCGTCGTCGTCTGCAGGGAAAAGAGAGAGGGGTTAGTTTATTGGTTTGCTTCGTCATGTTTGCTTGGGTTGAAGACAGCAGTGGTTGCTACTGGGTGAGGGCCTCGGAGGGTGTTCCGAGCGAATGGGGGCAAACTCGGAGACAAAACGACGACATATAAGATGTCGTCATCTTCTTTCTCCGGGGGAGAGGGAATTGCTTACGGAGGTGGTCCTCCTTGTGTCTCAGGATAGAGGTGGTCGCGATTGTGCGCTGGGCAATCGTTTGCCGGCTGGCAGCGGCGGCGACAGAGCGAGCTGCGGCGCTGGTCTGGAAGAGTACGCGAGAAGCCATTGTGATATGTGGTTGGTGGTGAGGAGGGTGTAGAGATGAGGTAGGTGTTTGTTGATTGGTATAGAGGGGTTTCAACTGGTTGAGATGTATGTAGAAGTAAGTAGTGGGAGTGGGTGGTGAAGAAGAAAGAATGGGATTTTCCAGCAGAGAAGAATTTAGATAGGATGGAATTCGGGCCAGTCACAGGTTCGTAGAAAGTAAGAGAGACAAGGCAGGTACGTATTACCCGAGGATGAATGCAGATCAGATCGATTGGACACACACAAGCACAGAGAAAAGACACAGAGCAAAGAGGAGATAGAGCTCCAGCTGCGCGTTATTGTTTTCTTAGCTACTACGTAACTCGGCGTGGATGCGCTCATTGGTCGCGGCTTGTGACGTCACCACCACCATCATTTTCCTCCCAATGCCGAGAGGCTCCCCGTTTTTCAGCAAAACCCCATTCTCTCCCCTTGTGAAAGCGACCGGGCTGCCACCCCCGCTAGCCCGGTCTGCCTCCGCCCAGATATCTCCCAAAGCATTGCATATAGTGGAGTTGGAACTGGTGGGGATGAGGGTTGAGAATTATTCGCAGGAATGTGTTGCAATGTGTACACGTGCTTATTGATAGCATTGAAATGTTGATGGCTTGGGATGGCAGTCGTCCCATCAAACAGAAGACGAGAGATGAAGGATTGTCTGTATGCGGGTGGCCCATGAAGTTGGGATGATTATGGGATCAATAGGATATGAGAGCAGCACTGCCAGAACACATGTATGCAGGCAGCCAGTCTTGGGCTTTTCTCTCTCATTATTCACGCTCAAGCAGTCATTGCCGATTTATTAATAGTGATTTCAATCCTTCTGGTATCCCTGTAATTCAAGTCTTATCTATTGTCCATGATATCGAAATCTATTTAACGGCAAGTGGTAAAAGATGTATATAGTGGATATTGGGTGGATAGCTAGAAAGCAGTATAGTGCTGTCTCAAAATAGAAAACAAGAATCGCCAGACAAATGTACTTGAGACGAAGTAAGCTGCCATCACTGCGACAGAATCTTTGAAGCAAGGCCATTGCTGCCAGGAAAAGGCGGGCCTTGAGAACAGAAGTGATACGCAGATGCACCGAACCGCCCTTTAATATGTGTTTGGCTGCTGTTGCCGTTGTGGGTGCAATGCAACGAAGTCTGTTAAAAGGGGTAATGCACGATACGCGTCCAACGCGGCCCCTCTTGGGCGCAAACGGAAAAACGGATCGTACTTTTCGAAGCCGAGTTGATCAAGCCATTCCGCGAGCCCGATCTCGTCCACAGTCGCATCGTAGTAGTCCAATGGTGGGCCTAGGGTATAGACGTCCTCTTCTATTTGTCCTCTCAGGGGGTTCTTCAGACGCATTCCATATTCTGCGTTGATACCCAAGTGCAGAGACTGCAGGTCCTTCATGCTCGATTTTAGGAACTGAAATAACTCGAGCCAGGCCGTTTTCATTTTCTCAAAATCTATAAAAGCCTCCCACCCAGGTAAACCTCCCTGAGGCAACTCCAGAGCAGTCCCCTGGATGCGGAGTCGCCGAAGCGTAGGCGCGGCTGTACGCAGAAAACCGATTAAGTCGCCGGCTGTAGTTTGGAGGTCTGATAGAACCAGGCTTTCGAGGCATGTGAATCCCACAGCTTGAGACAACGGCGAGAAGCCCTTTCGCGACGTGTCGACGTATTTCAAGCTCAAGGTCTGTAACTCTGAGAAGATTTCGGCCAATGCGTGCAGAAGAGGGTTATCCCGGAGTATGTCCGCAATGTCATGGAAATGCCATGCTGATGACAGAGTTATATTCATATGCTGGCATCGGAATTTCCGAGGAACGGAAACACAGGCATCGGAAGAAAAGGGCGACCCCTCAGCATTTGTACCTAGAGAAACAGGCTCAATATCGCCGTGAATGCCATCGTCTCTTTCTCCACATGCATCCAACGTATCAATGGAATACTCGGAATCGACGGTACCAGCCGGCTTTGCAACGGCCAAAGCTTTCAAGAGAGTCACGAATACCGTGGCACACAGAGGTGTAGTGTCACCCTGACGTATGGATTTGACCAACCCATTATCCGGGTTCTCACCAACGCTACTGCATAACTTCTTCCAACCACGCATCATCCCTTCTTCCTGTTGCATGAGAACACGCTTCAAGCTGGGCAAGCTTCCGATACATTCGCGTAGAGTATTGTAAAGTATATCTGTCGTGACCAACTCAAGGAACTCCTCCATAGAACCCTTGTAAGCTCGGTAGACCTCTTCGTCCATTCGATCATCAAAATTTAGGCTACTGTATCGGCAATCCTCCAGAAAATCCTCGAAATCCAGCTCAACCCGGTTCTTAAATGGACTTGGGATAATCCAGAGCGTACGGATGGAGTGGCGGAACACCGGATGGCGGCTCACGTCGCGCAGTAGTTGCCGGTCGTCCCTGGTGACGAATATTCGTATCACGGTGAAGAAGCGGGCGACGACCTGGTCGAGGGTCTTGGCAGCGAGATCCCTGCAGACCAGACGTAGGGTCAACAAGTCGGCCTCGTCGATCCCTTGGCCTATCAGGCCGACGAGCTCGAGCGGGAGGTCTGGTAGAGATGGCATTGCTTGCTCTCTGGGTGGAAGACGAGAACGAACGAGAGGCGTGGGCAGTGTGGAAAAGAGGAGAAAGATGATGGCCAGGTCAGGTCGGATCGAACGAGGGGATTGCCCCTTCTTCTACTTCAAGCACCTCCTCATGTTGGATGTAACCAACCATGTGGCTGCAGGGCCGACATGGATCATATCGCCAATCACGAACTGTGGCTTGATTAGCCGGTGTCTATCAGAAATCGAGAATGCAGGAAGCAAAGCAAACAAGTGACAGTCCTATCAGCGAGCTCTTCCGAAGAAGCCCAGAAAGAAAGAAGATTCATTTACGTGTAATCGTCAATTTATGGACAAGGTAATCGCCGTCAACGGCCGGGTGGGCAACCGCAGCGGAATGGAGAAGAAAAAGTCTGGAAATGTATCAATATCTCCTTCTGGTATCTAATTGTCCTCGCAAACGGCAGTGTTCAACGCGCGTTGTTGGTCACAAATTGCCGGATCTCAGATGCCAATGCTACCTAATCAGTCGTGATCCGATGAGCAGCGATTGTGCTGTACCTGGTAGGTAGCTTCATGAGATCTGTTGGAGTGGTGGAGGTGGCCAATGATTTGGCGGGATGCATTTGGTCTTCATCTTTCGCATCGAGACTAGCGTGACTGGGGGAGCTATCTGAAAGGGGACTAGCGAGACCTTTTGCGCTGGAGGCAGGCGCCACTGCGGCAGGGTGGTTCAGAATCCGCCCCACCATAGCTGCTTGCGGCTCAAAAGCGTTAGTTGAAAATTCCCGAAATTGTGGTTTGGCCTGAGCTTCTGTAAACCTCCCAACTTCAATTAGGATGGCTGGCACTTACCCGATTTTGTAACCTCATTGACGTCCTCTCACCTGCCGCTCACTCATCCACCCCCGGCGCGCTCACTACACCTTGAGCCTCAACCTCTCTAGTCTCGGCGCATAAAAAACGCGGGCATTTTAATATCTAATATGTAGGTCTTGCTACTGGTCGTCTTTTGCTTGTTGTCTGCGGTTGCGTGGTTCGATTTTGGTGCTCCCCTATGTGAAGATGTAGCTCCCCTCCCCTAAGCCAGCCCAGGAGGGAGCTGTGGTTATTCCAGGCCTCGCCGTCCGCAACAGCTTGGAATAATCATAAGCCCATTTGGAAAACAATCACTCCAAACCGCTCTTGCCCAACCAGCTTTGCAACTGTTTAGTACACAGCCCAAGCTACAGCTCTGAACTCTTCCTTCCCTTTCCAACCCATCAACTCAACTCATCCAACCCATCCAAACTGTTCTTCGATTTTCCCACTTCATTCCCAAACCCAAGCCACGACTTGCACTGTCACGGAAATGCCATCGCAGTTTCCATCAAACACACACCCATAACACGCATACATACATCGATTCATCACACACACACTCCAAGTTCAACTTGCACTTCCCTCATCCATCCAAACACACATCGCGCAGAGAGCTTTCCACCTAATACAACTCTCGCGACCTTACATTCAACAACGAATTGGTACCCATATTGACGCCATGGAACAGCATCCTCTTGCCCCACGGCGCTTCAAGCGCCCGGCAAACTGGAACGTCTCTATCGAGCTCGTTCATGACCTGAACAATCCGAGACATTGCCGAGATTGTGCGAGGTGCCAGGCTGATCTTAAGAAACGCGATCAAGACGAGGCAAGACGCATCCAAGAAGAATCTGAAGCTGCCACCAAGCTTCATCAAGTGATTGACCCCAACCATCGCGAAACCTGCTCTAAGTGTCAGGCAATCTGGGACCGACACACCTCGTACAGATTGAAAGACGCTCGTAAGGAAGGCGTCAAAGCTTCCCACGCAGCTCGCACTGAATGGAGAGCGCCAACTGAAATTGGTTGTAAGTCCAGGCTATTATCCTGCTGCACAGCATCATCATTATTCCACATGCATGTTTACTAACGTTGCGACAAGTGCGTACTTATCGAGCTTTCCGCGCTCCTAACCCGCGGGCCTCTGGTGTTCTTCTCTTGTTGCCTGGCAAAGCTTCACCTGTCTCGCCTACAAGATCTCCTAGTCCTGAGGTTGCCGCCCACGCTTCTCGTCCCACACCTGCTCGCAGCTCAGAAGAGAACCAGGAATCAGCTCCTACCAACAGTCAGACTCAGCGCATTGATTCGCAGCGACCTGATCCCCAGGAAACCTTGCAGCAATCTGTTTCCCAGGAGACCTTACAACAACCTGTTTCCCAAGAGACTTTGCAGCAATCTGTTCTTCGGGGTACTTCGCAACGATCTACTATCCAGAACACTGCCTATTCGTCGAACTTGGTTTCTTTCAGACCTAGGGAGACTCGCTACTATCCTAAACGCTTTGTCTCTTCACTGCACCCTGATTCCTTGGCGGCACGACGACCTGCTCGAACTACTCCATTGGTCTTTTCTGCGCCTCGTACTGCTAACGCTGGCCCTAATTCTGGTATTCGGCGCTCCGTTGCTGAGAGCAATTTCGAACAGTCATCAAGAAAACGGTCTCGTCTCGATCTCGAGCAGGACGGCTCCGAAGCCACGGATTCTACTTCACCACCTCCGATCAGACGCCGTATTGCGCTCAATCTTCTGCCCTTGGGCACAAGGACTGGAGACAAATCTCAACACCCTTCGAGAAAGCGGGATTACGGTGAATTCGAACAAGACGATCTTGAACTTTTCCAGTTTCCCACGGGTCCTCGCATGCCCGGCCAATTCTCACCTGGACCTCTATTCATTCAAGGTCCCGAAGCTGCTGTCTCTACCAATCATTCTTCCCAAGGCGGCAATAATAAATCACGCGCTATGAGCATGTTTGATGCTCTCTCGAACCTTGCGGGCAAGGCAATCTGGACCGCTGCTTCAACAATTGGTCGTCGGATCGGTTACGCACCTACGAATAATGCTGGCCAGGAGATTGTCCCTGATGAAGGACGACAGTCTCCCAAGCGTCGACGAACAGACGAGGCATCTGCACCTGGCCCTTCTTCTAATGTACAAATCGAGGTGAATTCAGAGCACGACCCTATGGAACTCTCTTCCTCTTCAGTCAATGGTATGGTAAATGGTGGCGAAATGCCAATTCCTAGTCTCTCAAATTCTCCCTATGCCCGATCTCCTCTATTCTCGTCTGCCTCCAACGCTGCCAGAAAAGCCCTTTCTCGCTATCCTCGCAATAATCGCCCTATCCTGGAACCCCGGAGACGAATTCCCGAAACCCGGACGAACGACCTCTCGGAACCTGCTACTGACGACTCTTTGGAGACCACCCAAGAGCAGATCATGCCCGGCAGCTGGGTCTCGGAACTGGACGAGCAGACTTGGACCCAGTCGTCAGATCTCTCTACCACAACAGCGAGCTCCCTGAGCAAGTGGGAAACATCCTCCGAGACTTACAACAAGAACTCTCTGAGACAAGAGACCCACGTAAGAGGTCAGAAATCACCTACCTCATCCGCAGCTTTGCACGGACAGCCGTCGACGCATGTGCGAGGGACGTGGGTCACGAGTCCTCAGCCCAAGCATTCTTCCGCCGAAGTCTCTGAGCAGACTTCAAATCCCGAATCAAATCGCTCGGAACAGCCCGAAGGAAATACCACCCGCAATGGAGGGATCATTAACGCAACCGGCAGATGCGATCCAGAACCAAAATTCAAGAAACGTATCGACTTCTTCCAGAGTGATGAGGACTTGCTCAACGCCAGAATTAATAAACTACATTTACGCCCGGACGACGGCAAGATCAAGGAGCTCCTTTCGCAGCAAGAGGAGCGCAAGCGCATAGAAAGAGAAAAGATCGCTGCAGAGGAGAAAGCAAGGGAAGAGGAAAGACTTCGGCTCGAGGCTGAGAAATGGAATGCGCAACTCAGAGGTCTTGGCCTGCGCAAAGCCAAGCGGAAGTGGATCACAGAACTGAGTGAAGAATGGGAGCAGCGAGTGGATGATTCCATGAGGAAGTCCAATGTGACCTGCGCTCCTCCCGAGGCTGTTACTATGACTCCGAGAGATTTCAACAGGATGATACCAGCTGGGCAATGGTTGAACGACAGCTGCGTTCAGGCAGCCTTGACAGAACTGGCAACAGCCGTTAACAAATCTGCCGGACGAGTGTTGAAACAAGATACACCGAAATGTGTTGCTCTAGGCACTTTCTTCTGGACCACTCTCCGCGATAAGGGACCAGAGAACAAAGAAAGAATGATGAAACGAACTTGGGGCATGACGCCTCTGAATTTCCTTGACATCGATACGATCATCATGCCCATCAACGAGAGTAGCCACTGGACCTTCATCTTGATCCGTCCTAAGCGCCGCGAGGTTGCTTATGTCGATTCGTTTGGATCAAGTGGTGTGCATAAACTGCAGAAGGCCCTGGGGTTCATTGAGGTGTTTCTTGGACCAGCCAGATGGAATCCGAAGGAGTGGAAGGTTCTCAAGGATCTTCACGTACCGGCCCAACACAACAGCTGGGATTGCGGCGTCTTTGTCATCACCAACTCGATCTACATTGCACTTGGTCTCGATCCCAACACGTACAACGAGGCCGACCTTATCCTACAAAGAAGAAAAATTGCGGCGGTTCTCTTAAACGGTGGTTTCAAAGGCGACTTTGATTTGGGGGATCTATAGGAAGGCATAGAAGAAGCGAGTTATGGTTTCCATAACGGTGTTTTGCATTGACTTGCGCATTTGCAGCTGGGCGTACAGGCGGAAATCTCTCCCTCTCTGGATACCTTGGAGGCTTGGTTGATACTCCAGGCATTGTCGGAACATATATAATGGCGTTGGGCGTTTTTCCTTTTCTTTTCATTTCAGGGACCAAGAGAACAAACAGAGCATGATGGCATAGCATAGAGGGTACTTGCCCACTGTCGATACATGACAGGGAGGGCATCACTGAATTTTTGTTGCGAGCATACAAGATGGAATTGGCGACAGTACCGCCGCGAATGTACATAGAATCCATGGCAGCAATCGATTGTCTTTTCTTTTCAATGTCTCAGTCTAGGAGCTTGGTGTGACATGTTCGTGCGTCCTGAGGAACCAGTACCTGCGTAGAAGCTGTAACTGGATAACTGCAGGAACTGCTGGGGTTGAGATTTCGTATGAGATCCTGCGCCATGAATCGTACGGCCCATGGCAGTTTGTCCACTACCAGCGTTGTGGCATCCGGGCGGACATTGTCATCGGTCATGATCCATGGCTCGGGGAAAGGCACAGATCTTCGAGCAGCGAATACACATTTACAAGGCCCAGTTGATGCCGTGAGGACCCGTAGGAGAGACGCAAAGTAAGATTGCAAGATGATTCACGAGAGCCTACACAAAGAAAAGCATTGCAAGTGCAAGGGTATCTTCAATTGAGAACCAGAAAACTTCTTTACGAGTTCTATCTCCATGTCTTTCTTCTTTAGTCATTTGCAATTCTTTTTTTGCAAAAACAAATTTCATTCCCTTTCCAAGCAACGCCGACCAATGCAAAAATTCTTCTTGTTCTTCGCCTTCTTCTTTCCTCCTTCCGAGTCGTTCGTTCAAAAAAAGCTAGGTGGTTTATTTTAGTGTAGGTTCATGATAATCTTGACCTTCTCGTAGACGATCCAGGTGATGCTGAGCGCCGGCCCGACCTTCATGAGGTTGGGCGTGAGGCCCTTGTACAGCCCCCGGAGCCCCTCGTTTTGCCACGTCCGGCGCGCGACGTCGACGATGCCCGTGTAGCGGGCGGGGTGCATGGTGGTTCCTTGGGTCTGGAGGCGGGTGCGGAGGACGTTGAGGGGGTAGACGGCGGTGGCGCCGAAAGCACCGGAAAAGCCGCCCATGAAGCCCGTCATCAGGGCGCCCGGGTGGAAGTCCTCCTCGTGGACTCCGTCGCGCTTGGCGGCGTAGCGGACGTACTCGCCCTTGAGGAACTCGAAGGTGAACATGTCGAGGGCCGAGTAGGGGAACATGCCGACGAGGCCCATGGTCACGCCGCGGTAGGGGGCCGTCTTGCCCTCGGCCCACATCTTGCTCCAGGTGCGCAGGAGGAGTTTGCGGCCGCGCTCGCCGTCGCGGACGTATTCGGATTGAAGTCGGAACTTCAGAGTATCCAGGGGGTATACACACAGTCTGGATGTTGTCAGTCAGATATCTTGTATTGTGATTGCGCGGGGCTGATGTGTGAAGACGTACTGTGCAGTCATGCCAGCCACACCGCCTGCGATGAATTTGCTAAAAGGGTTGATATGAAGCGAGTCACCATGGCCCTCGAAGTTAGCCAAGGCCACTTTGGCAGCTTCGTAGGTGCCAAATCTGATGGCGGTTTCTGGCATAATCTTGATGACATTAAGGCCATTTCCTGATGTGTTTTGGTCAGCAATGAGGATCTCATAGAGCTAGCTATGTGGTTCGTTGACATGGATGGATACATACCGGCCCATAGACCTCTCAAGCCGCCCTCTTTATAGAGCTCTGAAAAGGCTCTGGTAAGAGATTTGTTGAAGTTCTTGACAGCATCCACTGGACGGCCCTTCTGTGCAGCTTCGACGGCGGCGCGCGTACTCGACTTGGTGTTAATGAGGAGGTACACTTTTAAACGATCGAGTGGCGCAGTCGCCGTACGAGAAATACCTCCCGCAGCAGCGCCGGCAAAGTAGTAGCCTAATCCAGGGAGGTAGTTCATCAGCCCAAGTTCTTCCACGCTGTCGTCCATGATCATTTCAGGGTCAACTTCGGTGATGTCGTCGGGAGCTGCCGTGGGCTGCGGCGTTCGATTGATGGGCGCATGATGATGGGCTCGTGCCACGGCGCGGTTCACTGTTGTAGACATGGCGGCTGATATGTGGCCGCGATGGGTTGCTGGGGCGGCCTGTTGTGAATCGGCGGCAGAATGTGCATCATATACCGAGGTGTCATCGTCGGACAAGTCTACCGGAGATTGCGAGGCTGTGTGTGATGAAGAAAAGTTGGACTGTCGAATAGACTTTGGTGCATCCGGGGGTGAGGCGAGTCTTATGATTGAACCGAAGAGAGCTTCAATAAGGAAGTTGAACTTCGTACCTAAACCTGAAAGAGTCTCATCACTAATGACTGAATCACCCTCGGAATTGAGCAGCACCACATCAGAGTAGAAGGTGAAGACTGCGCCTAGAGTCGTGGTTGATGGGTTGTTGGGCATGAAAAGCAGAAAATCACTATACAACAAACAGTATATCAGCTGATAATCGCCAGAGGTATGGGGCAAACGCAGCACGATAAAGCGTTGGTGAGCCCCTTGGTTGGGGCACTCTGTTAATGTGCTCGAGTCATAATAACGCCGAGAACGTCGAGGGAAAGACACAAGCAAACAGATAACCAAGACTTACCGCCACTCATCGAAGCTGATGTAGCCATCCTTGTTTAAGTCCACGTCCTCGAAGAAGGTGTGAAGTCTGCGCGACGGCACAGCCAGACCCGCATGTTGGAAAGCCACTTGCAGCTCGTCCTTGTCGAGTCTACCGTTGTTGTCACGATCTATCGACTTGAAGAGCAAGTATAATTGGCGCTCGGTGGCTTGCACAAACGTCTTGAATTCTATATGCGGCAGTTCACAGGTGTATGTCAGTCACCAGAGCCGGCAAAGAAGTGGGTACGACGGCATGCGACAGCAGGGCAGGGCAGGATAGGAGTATAGAGGTATGTATGCAGTAAGTAGCTTGGCCTACCTTCGTACTGGATCTTGCCATCGCCATTGGTGTCGACAATCTTTGTCATCTTCTGGAGCAAAGCATCTGCATTCTTCAAGGCTGATGATGAGAAAAAAAAGAGGGTGTCAGTGACACTTATCAATGCAGCCCACGGGGAAGATGATACTCATACGGTGATCGATCTTGCGCAGGCCACGCTGAAGCCCCTTCCAGTCGAGCTCCCCCTTGGACTGGTAGTCCAGCTTCTTCCACAACTGCTCCAGGCGAGCATCGCGCTGGTTTTGAGATTCCTCCATGGTCAATCCCACTTCCTTGAACACATCCGAGGGCTTCATTGTTGGCCTGGGTGGAGGCGCGTCATCGGTGGGTTGTCGTGGTCGGAGGCGATCGCAGGACACAGTTGTCGCGTATTGTTACGGATAAGGCATGGCGCAGAGGAAGCAGCAGTAGTGGGTATGGCGTATGGCGGGCAGTAAGCTGCTGGTAAGGTCGTCGGGCGTGCGGCGTGCTGGTGCTGGCAAGGGCGCTGTGATCATGCCTCGTCGTCAATTGCAAGAAAAGAAAGGAACTGCCAATTGCAATATCGCGGGGTCTGCAGTGTCTCTTGAGCATCCAATTTTCACATCACCACACAGAGTTGGTCGGGTTCAAGCTTCAATAGAGGAGAGAAAGGTTGCTTCGGCAAAGGCGTCCAAGACTGCAGGGATCCGAGTGCTTGTTCGAGCTGACGGCTTGCCGGGAAAATCCATTGAGATTGGCGTCACTTGGGGCTTAATTGCGCTTACTTGGGGGAGAGAACGCCGCTAGAAGGGAGAGCTAGATGGCGCTATACCCAACAAAGCTACCCTCGGCTCAGCTTAGGACCGTGCTCCGACGTGTCTCTCTGCACTGTACTTGGGTGGGAGAGCACCAGAGCACCCTCGCTAAACCCCCTAAACCCCCCATCAAGATCACAGTAATCCCCAGAACCAGATAACGTTGCACATCTCCCGCCCCCTGTGTCATCAGGAATCTGTCACACGTTCAATGGTCAGCCTTATCTCCGTGCGTCCGTGTTGCCATTAGACATACACTCTGCGAGTAATACAGCTCCCCTCAATTCAGCCTCGTCTTTGTTTTCCAGCTTGCCGACGAAATTGGGGTAAACAAAAAAAAGGTGTCGGCTCGGATGGCAGCATGACGCTCCTTTGGTTGTTCTCTGAACATTCCCACTCGAGCAGCTGAGCTGCTTGGGGTTTCCCCTGCAACACCGTCTGTCTTGTCTCTCCAAGCTAAGCTCCCTCGCGCCCATCATGGCCGCCAGTTTCTGGGAGTCGACCCAGCGTCGCTTCTGGATGTTCTCTAAGGAGGAGCTGGCCCAAATGCGCGAGAAGCTATGCGAAGAGGACCCGAAGCTGGTGCAGATGTATCCTCTGCCCGATTGGAAATACCTATACATCTACTTCAATCAACGTAAGGACTCCTCTCACGCTCATTGCTGGTTGGATGCGCTTCCAGCACCAGGGGTAGTACAACCTGCGACTGACACAATGTGCTACTATGCAGAAATCCAACGTCTAGGAAAGAGGCTCAGTATCCGACAACAAGTTATCGCATCGGCCCAGATCTACATCAAACGATTCTACTGCAAGGTCGAAATCCGACGGACGAACCCCTATCTCGTAATCACGACGGCGCTATACTTGGCCTGTAAGATGGAGGAGTCACCGCAGCACATTAGGCTTGTCGCTACGGAGGCACGCTCCCTCTGGCCAGATTTCCTCAGTCTTGATACGTCCCGATTAGGGGAGTGCGAGTTTTTTCTTATTTCGGAGATGAACTCGCAGATGATCATCCACCAGCCCTACCGCACCCTCGCGACCTTGCAGTCCGACTTTTACCTCACCCAGGACGAGATCAACCTCTCCTGGTCTATCATCAATGATCACTACGTCACCGACCTGCCGCTCCTGTACCCTCCGCACATCGTCGCGCTCACCGCCATTCTCCTCTCGCTCGTCCTCCGACCCAATTCGATGACGGGAGCCTCGGCCGCGAGTAACATTGCGGCGGCCGGAGCAGCATTGGCCCAGGCCCAGGTCGGGCGCGGAGGCTTGGGGGGTAATAACGGATCCAATAGCGGGCAGACTACGCCCGGAGGAGGTGGCACGGAGAAAGATAAACAACAAGAAGCTAGGTTTGGCAAGGTCCAAAGGTTTGCGGCCTTTGTGGCCGAGAGCCAGGTGGACATTGAGGCCATGGTCGACTGCACGCAGGAGATGATTTCATTTTACGAGGTTCACGAACAGTACAACGATAAAGCGACGAGGGACCAAATCAACAGGTTTATCAAGGCAAGAGGTCTAGATAAGGCCTAGAACCCAGGTTCCTGTGGAATTATTACAACATGCTATTGTTTTGCTTGCTGGGGGGCTTCACACAGCTCTACCAAACAGGTATATTCGAAAGGCACTATTAGCGATTGGAAGGTCACAGCGACATACTCGAAATTCACAAGGAAGATCTCAAATGGATGGCGATAGAGCTAGAAAGAACAAGGGCTTCTTGCTAGATAACTGAGATTCCCAAATACAGCGCTCCTTTTTTTGTTTTGTTTTTCAAGTTTGACATGTTCTCTCTCATTGATGCAAATTGAGTCACAACCACACTGATATGTCAAGAATGGCGTGGATGTATATGATCAATGACCATGTATGCATGCCTGCACATACTATGGAATAGGCAAAGGAGCTCTATGCGTGAACATCCAACTTGTGCTGCTGCTCATGACCAATCCAAGGCATGTAAAAAATCCGAGAATAGAGATATTGCCTACACAAAAGGAAGCAAGCTTAATTAACGCTGACATAGTGTTCAAGGAAATTCACTGGAATGCAAACCTACCTATTAGCTTTAAAAATGAGGTCAGAGGCTTGCTTCTACGCTGCACTGATCAGCAACACCCCCAAGTCCAATTATTCGAATTGCACCCCTCTTTCTAACAATCAAGCTGAAGTGGAAAAAAAGGGTTGACCTCAACTCCCCCTCAATCCCCCAGCTTTCCATTCTCTGGAACATAAACATCCCCCAGCTTCATGAGAGATCTATAGACTAGTTGCACTGCGGCTATAATTCGTCATCCATAAGCCATCCTAGCAGCAGTAAATCTCAAGCAATTACATAAGCACTGTCTTGGTGGCTCAGTTGGTTAGAGCGTTGGTCTCATATTTCAATATGACTGAATTAAACATTCAGATATCCAAAGGTCGAGAGTTCGAGTCTCCCCCAGGACATCAATTTTTGCTGTTTTTGTCTACCTAGTATCGCGAACACCATTCCTGCTTCCTCACACACACAGTCTTGCAATTGGGTGTTTCCTTTCTTTTTGAGGAGGGGTCGGCCATTGGAGGTGTGAAGGGAAACACGGTGTTGGTGCATGGGCACTGGGTGCGCAGTGTGAAGTGTTGTTGGTTTGGGTGTTCCATGGAGGAACACCAATAATGTCGTCACATGCTTTTCTGTTCCCAACCAACCCATCCTTCTGTTGGCTGCGTCCAACAGGCATCAGTGATGTGCATTGCAGCTCTTGGCTCTCCTCCGATCTGCTTGGAGCTGACGAAGTGCGTCAGTCTTCTCCGGCTTTGTGTGAGACTCTTGTGGCAGCCTGCAGGTACTTATTTTATGTAGGTCTGCAGGGAAGCAATAGTCGCTGCCTGGCTAGGTAGGCTGGGTTGATGGAACGGAATACCTAGGCAAGTGAGTTCATGTAATAGCTGGTCTAGAAGTCTGGACGCACATATCAAGCAACATCAAGGTGCGTCTGTACATTCTGTCAGTCAGGGTATTCCAACACCCAGGACCGCATGTCTCGAGATCACCCTTGTCAGGTCTCACATAGTAGAGGAACCGTTCGCTTTGCACTTTGCGGAGATGGAACCAACTGAATTTGGGTAATAAATGGCATTGGCCTGCAGAGGCAGATTCTATTTGGTCTATAGTAAAAACACAACACAATTCGCTTCCTAAACAATTCCCAGTGAAAGCATGATCGATCGTGTATCGTCTTCATAGAATCAAGAACCAACCCCGATACCCTCTCTCTCTTGGACCGCTTCCATCCGTTTCCGTTTCCTTTGCGCCTCCCGTTCATTCCATTAGTAAACTGACCCATTCTCATTACACCCAAGAAAATCAGACAACACTTCGCCATGGCACACACACACACACACACAGAGAGGATGAGGACAACTCATCATCAACGACACATAACTCGCCCAGGGTATCTAATCGTATATCGTCGCTTCTCCCAAACATGCTTGTCTCGAAAGAAACACCAAAAGAAAAGATCCTAACTAAATACAGAACATAGGAGATATGATGTACAGCAACGTAAACAAAAAAGGGAGATAAGCAAGGCTCTGGTCCCCGGACAGAAGGAAGATACGGATACTCATATGGGATAGCAAAGAAATGTTCGGCGACGGACCACACGAACAACGAAACGGCCATTTTTCCGGTAAAAACAAAACAGAAATAGAGAACGCAGACAGGAAATACTCATCATCGACAACGGTGAAAGCCTTGCGACAAGCTGCATGTAAGCAAGCAGTAACGAGGCAGACTTCCCAAGTATCGAAACAGCCTCGTCGTAGCAATATGTAGCCGTAGCTTCTCGAAACCATCTGTCCCAAGCAGGTTGTACGGGCGGTGTGTGGCGTGGGGATATTGGAGGGTGCAGTGCAGTGCCTACATAAGATGCGCACCACTGCTATGACGAGCAACAGCGGCAATGCATGCTGCTAGGCGTTCCCGTATCACCCCAAGGAGCACAGCATGGAGATAAATGCCATGACCGGGGAAGGAGGGGCAAGTATGCCTTGAGAGCAGAGCCAAATCGGGGTATGGCAGGCAAATCATGGCAAAAGCATGGGCCCGAGTGAGACACGTTGACATGCATCATGCCAGATATTGTCGAACCGATGAGGCAGGATGACATTGCACAAAGACCTCCCTCCCTTCCCCTCCCTCCCCCAAAACCAAACATCGAAAAACGAAAAGAGAAGATTGTCGGTGAAGGTGGGGGAGAAACAAAGCTACCACCCATTGTAACTGTAGAGTGGCGGATGGCAGTTTTTGGAGTACCTCCATCATTGGTGGTACAGCAGGAATGTGTAGAAACAGCAATACATACAAGCGCATGCAAGGAAAATGCGGTCAAGGGTGAATGGGCAAAAAAATGAGTGTTCCAGGCTGGTCGGTGTTCTGGAAAAGAGGTTTGTTTGCCATCCAATTGCCGAGTTTAGTAGGAAATCAGAGAACTCCATTAGAAGTGCCGGCGAACAGCGATGGCACGGTCGCTGCGACGGGCCGGGACGACGCGGGTAGTAAGGTTAAATGACTGAAAGGGAACCTGGTCTTCGGGTGTCGTCGTGGCGGTGGATTATGGCTTGCTGCTGTCAAGGACGGCTGCCTGCATCTCGGGTGGGAAAACGCGGGGCTGCCAGGGGGCTTCCTCGTTCTCCCTCCCTCTCGCCTTTCAGGGATAGACCGCCCACATGAACTCGACGCAAGGATTGATTCCAGCCAGGTATCCGCCTCAAGAGGCAACGTAAAATGTGGAAAGCGATGCTTTTAGTGCTTTGACTTTCTGTGATGCCTTTCGGTCGGTAGAGGATAAGCTACGTAGTCACCGCTTTCCTCCGTGTAGGTGCTACCAACCGATGAGACGGTTCGGGGCATGTTTGACTGGGTGTAGGAAAGAGGGGCCGCCGGTGTGTAGCTGTAGTGGACAGGCGCATGATGGTAGCTAGCAGAAGGCGCCGGGGGCGGCCGTGACACGTCCGTAGTAGTCATCTTTTCCTCGATGTACGGCTTGCGGGCTCCTGGAGCGGAACTACTGCCTCGACGTTTGCTTGAAGACCTTTTCGGAGGCTCCTCCTTCGGTGGCTTGATGCGGTTTTTCATCCGGTCCATGTCTGGCACGTCGTGCTTGCTCTTGGATTTGGTCCTGTGGGGTAGTCCAGTCGATGACTCTCCTAGTCCACCACTCATCATCGCTGTGTAATCAGACTCGGATGTTACACTGGTGCCCATTTTCCGGTGAAGGTTGTAATTATCGGTTTTCAGCCTCTCATTGTCGGACTGGAGCTCTTCGTTCCTGATTTGAAGAGCAGTGACGCGGGCTTGTAGGTTTGACCGTTCGTCAGCTAGTGTTTTGTAGTCCCTGGCGGTGGCTTTTTGTTCACTGTAAAGCCTTTTGTTGTCGGATACCAGGCGTAAATTATCTTTTTGGACCTGGGCGAGCTCGTCGTCCTTGGCTCGGAGGGCTTCTTGGAGCACGCGTGGGCTGCGGCGTTGGCGCTCAAGATCTTCTGCTGTGAATCTGCGATCAGGTTTCCCTCCCGTACTAGCCTGTTCACTTGACAACGAACCAACTCCCGAGTCGTGATCATAACGAGATGATCCTTTATGTCCCGATACAGAGCTGTCGCTCCATTTCACGGTCTTGTTGGACATCCTTGGCGGTGTTAGACCAATGAGGTCTGGATAAGAATGTGCTGTGTGGTGATTCGGTATGGCAGTTGGAGGTAGCTGCACCACTACCCAACGAGAAGGGCGACGTGAGATAGTAGGGCGTAAGTGCAGTGCTGAAGGGCGAATGGAATTGGACAGGAGTAGGGAATAATGTGGTGAGGCTGTAGGCAAATACAAGTAAGGGCGGTTGTTCACCGAAGAAGAGCTGAAGCCTAATCAGATCGGGGTAAGTGGTGGGTGGGCAGGCCGGAATATAAATATGAGTGGTAGGCCCCGGAGGATTGCGCAACTGAGCAATGCGTGTTTCTGCGCGAAAGCAACCGGAATGACGAAGAAAGCGACTGGTTTTAGTAAAAGAATGAAAAGAGGGAGCAGATACACAAGCCGGATGCGCGGTGTCAATGCGACTTTTGTTGTTCAACTCCTTGGACGAGGAAGGGGGCATTGCTGCCTTCGAGCGTCTCAAAGAGAAGGATTCCAGCTATTCCCACCTCAACCACCATCCCCCAGCTAAGTGATGAGTAGTAGGCAGGACGGACGGAAGTATTGCGGTGAAAGATGGCAAGTACCAGTACCGACCCGAGCCAGGGTCTGCTACTGTACAGCCAGTCAGGCTGCGTCTACTTGTGCTGTAGTCCTCCATTTAGGCAGGATGGGTGGCCATTCCCCGAGGAGGGACCCTGGGCAGAGGAATCAGCCTCACGGCTGTCAGAGAGGGCAGGGTAGGGGTAGGGGTACCAGGGGGTGCAGGGAGAGAGGGAGGGACCAGCCAAGCCATCCTAACCCAGATTTCTGGCTGACATGGGAATTAGAAGCACACACTTGTGGACTGCCATGTTTCGTTTGGTTTGGGCTGGCTTTCTGTGAGAGCCAGCGAAAGTCAGCGCGCGGGACGAGGAGGATTATGTGTAACTGGAACTTATGTCAACAACACAGCGGGCACGAGGTGGTGTGACGGAGGACGAAGCTCATTCCCCAAAGTCTCTTACGACATTTGTGCCCTCCAAGTTTTCCATTTGGGGTACTCAGTTTCCAGAGCTTCACCGAAAAAGACAACCGGCCCAAGGTGCCTTGCGAGCGAGTGGTCGCCTGACCTGGCAGCGAGTTTAGAAGGGAAGAAGTAGGGGAAAGTAGGGGACTTTTTGGCCCCCAAAGTGGTTCGCCTTCTGGTTCGCAGCAACCCATGCGCTGCTACTGCTCGCTGCTGCTGCTGCTGCTTGCTGCGAGCAACTACCGGCTGCAATGTGGATTGGCAGAGAGGGCGAAGATGGGGAAACTCGGAATGCGCTTGTTGCGCGCATAGCAGCAACCGTAGCAGCCAGCAGGCTTTCTCGGCAGCATGCGAGTTGCGCATCGGCGCGTTGAGGGCGCTGCCTGTCATCGGCGCAATGGCGCAAACAGGTAACAGCTTGGCTTGAGGAGCAAAAGCAATTGCCAATCATGGTGTTCTAGAATGACTCACATCCAAACCCGTGGCGCTAATAGCAAACCACCCTTACCTCATGCTTAAGATGCAGGACTCTTGCATCGTCAACGGATTCCCGCGCTGATGCCTTGGGTGCCCTTGCTCGTAGGTAGGAACTATACGATGAGAGACAAGAACAAGAACAAGAACAAGATGAGACGAGTCGACATTCACAAAGGTACATGCCTGCCCTCGTCGGCTAGGGCTGAGAACTCTGCCCCATCCAACCCAGAACGAGCTCCATCCGTCCAGCGTCCAGGCTGCTTCCTTGTCTCCTTGTGTTAGTAGGCGAGTGGTGGTTGCAGGAAACGGAACGAAACAAGAACGGGAACTGGCGGGACTCCGCATGCCTTGCATTGGCCCATTTTTGATCGATTCGACTATCGAGAGTGGGAACCTGGAAAATGTGGAACTGGAAAAACACCCTGGCACTGCTGCTGCTGCTACTACTGCCGCTGCCGCTACCGCTACTCTGCTACCTGGACTGGGACTACCTGGCATTGCAGGCAGCACAAGGGCGCAGGCGGCGCGCAGGCGGCGGGATCCTGTCTATCGTGCTTGATGCTCCAATCTTTGATCCATCAATTTCTGATTTATCACCACTCTCGTCAGTCTCCCTCCTGGCCCCTTGTCGTCACCGCTTCTATGCCAAGTGGCTCTGCAATCGAATAGGTAAGCACATATATGTAAGCAGACTGCCAATAACGAGTATACGACTGCCACATATATCCCACACTGTTCTGCACACTGCACCCACTTACAGTGGCTCATGCGCTCCAAGCCACCTGCATCACCAACACCTTCCTTGATTACGACGGCCTATTTGGGAGGTGCTTCCTAAAAGGTCGAGGTCTGTCTGGATGTGCTTATCGAAACTTACCCAAGCACAGTGACCACACCTCAAGTATACCCAGAATCGAAATGACAGAGTCCCCCCGACAAAGTAGCGGATTGGACTCCGGAGGAGAATTAAATCGTATCGTCCTGATTCCACACCTACCTAGGAATAGATGCACCGGCACCCACTCCCTCGCCTTTTGGCCCCTGGGCTCAAATTCCGCCAACTGTCTTCTTTTTCTTTTTTTCCTTTCTTTTTTTTGGTTCCTTCTTCGGTCTTTTTACCATGGTTCGGAAGAAATTGATGCATACATACTGCACGACACAAAAATTCCACGACCAAGTCTCACAGCCTTGCAACGGCTTGGCATTGGCATTGTACTCTTGTTGTTCTTGTACGGCCCACGGGTGCTACCCCAGATCGCCAGACCAGGGGGGTCCCCCCTTGTACACTACTGTTGCTGCTGCTGCTGCTGCTAATAGCTAACCCAACTGCTCGGTATCACCGCCCCATCCCATCTTTGGTCGGCGGTCAAGGATCAAGCGTCGTAAGCTCACATGCCAATCCATGCCAGCCAGCCAGTGAATTGTCTGGATGTACTTACTCAACGAGGGCGGACCAAACTTGACAGACACTTCATCAATATTTAGATTTCCTGCAACGACGGGACTGCTTACAGTACAGGACGATGCATGTTGTCCGCTAACCTATCACCAGCTGGATTGGCTTGAGGCGCTCCCCAGACTTGCGGGATCTCACTACATACCCGCTCGCTACCCTTCACAACAGGACGGACGGTCGCAATGAATAATCTTGCCGATAGACCCGATGGGCCGACCTGCGTCTTGAAGATAGATAGCTGCTTCCAGAAATCACTGGATCCGGTCAGAGATTTCTTTGCCTGATCTATTTTCGGCTCAGCAAAGTTTTGACTACAATGACGAGATATGCTCTCCTGTCCCGTCGTTTCCTTTTCAATTTCTAATTTGAGCTTGCGCGCATGCCGTGTTAGGTACATGTATGCCCAATTCAATCAATGAGAAATTCGAATCACTGTGACACTTGACCGCCTTGGACACGACACCCCTACCAGCCTGCCCTAACAACCAGCAGATAAATCGAGTTTACCTGCTTTCATTCGTTCCCCGGTCGCCTGCGAAACCATCATCACACACCCCCTTCATTTTCCAATAGATTACACAAAGTTAAGAGGCGGCGGGAATAATGCACCCCTTGACCCCTTGACCCCTTGAACCCCCTTGCCAAGTACTAATACCGTAGATTGATTGATTTGATCAGATCAGCCGCCAAGGACGGAATGCCACGTTTCTTAAGAGATAAGGCGTTTTTTCTTTTCTTCTCCCGGACTCCCTGACGGAGAACTAACTCCTTGCTTGATGCACCTACTTTAATAACTCAAGTCATCCTACATACATACGTAATTATACTTGAGCCAATCTCGCGCGTCAATCCCATTTGGCGCCCGTCAGGCGCAATCCTTAATTCTTGGAAAAGAAAGCAATGCGTACTAAATCAATCAGTGTCCCGTTGTTATGTAAGCTCCGCGAGGTCCGGATTGGCTCGCGGAGACATGCATGTATGTACGTATGTATGTATGTCTGGCATTAGGGAAGGAGAATAAAAAAGACGAATCCACCAGACTACTGTGCGCGCTGTTAATCATATCGGCGACCACTTTTTCAAGGCTGGTCCCACTGACCCCCAAAATAGCTGCGGACAGATCTGGGTCTTGGGTCCTGGACTGGGTCTGGGGTTGCTCGGGCATCTACGTTACATGCGACCGTAACTGGACTGGACCGACCTTCCAGTCTTCCAATCTTCGAACCAATGGGTGAGATGCAATGCAACCTGACAACGGCTCTCTCCAAGAAAGCAGTTCCATGAGCGACAACAAACAAACAAACACAGCAAATGTATGGAAATGTACATACTATTAAAATAACTATGTAGGTATTGTCATAAAATAGAATCATGCGCGCGGCTTACGTACTACTCTCTCTCTCTTTCTCACACACATCCTAGAGAAATGGCTGGCGAGAAACGTACGTCTATATCTGTCTGTCCTGCCTGTCTCATCGGATCTTACACAAGCAACGCAATGCACGTGTGCGGCAAAGTCCTTTCCCATTGTGGGGAGTTACACTGATCTGAGTCTAAGTCGTAGAAACACACACACGTTTCTCCATACAGTCAGCGGTGTGTGTGTGAGAGAAAGAGAGAGAGAGAGAGAAAAGGAAAGACAGACATGCTTAATCAGCTTCTGTGTTGTGTCACGTTTAGTCAGTTGCTTAATTCGCCTTTCTTCCTCCTGTTGTATCATCAATCAACAACAACATTACTATAACACTTATAAAAAGTTCAAGCTGTAAAAACGTAATATCTATATGTAATTAGCAAAGGTGCGCCTAAGGGGCAATATGCAGGCACTGTCCACATAGGTACAAACAGCGGCTCTCGACCATGCTGCGCGCCTCGTAAGTAATTGATGGTTCGTTCGTTCGCATTCGCATAGCCCCCAACAAGCAAAAAAGGTCCTGGTCAAGTATGTATGTACAAGGCTGCAAATGCTCGGCGGGCGGGCGGCCTGTATCGCGCTTCATGAGACTAGCGAGAAAGAACATGGATGGGGATGGCGGCCCCCCTCCTTTTTTAATCTATCATCGCATGCGCATCACACGCGCGTACGGACATCACGAGCCGCGAACCACCTCTACCCATCCGCCAAGTGGGTAAGGATCTACACATGATAATGTCATCAGTCTGATGGGTGTACTTCATTTCTCCAAAACTTGACTAGAAAGAGTCTTTCTTTTCGAGGTGCAAATGCCGTATTCATTTCACCTCAACTACTCTAATAAAGCTATCTAGATGATGTGCGTGCTGCTTGCTTGCTTGCTAAGGGGGTATAGTATGTGAACGTTCAAGTCATTACAAGAAGAGTATTGGCAAAAACCAAACCAAACCAAACCAGCCAAATCAAAAGGCGTACAATCTTCCCAAACCGGATATCAAAAGTTTATCTCAAAATTACAATCCATGCACCCAGTCTTACACAGTAGTACAAATGAAACCCGAATCAAGTGAGTGTGTGCGTGATGACGGCTGACCGTGGGCTTCCCCATCAATGATCAATCTGCCTGTCCTTGTGTGGGAGTCCCCCCTGCCAGCAGCCGCTTAAGTTCAAAAACGCCCGCAGAGACGACATGATAACTGCCTGGAACAAATATTAGTTCCCAGCTCATCGGTATATTTAGAGCTAGCATAGGAGAACTGACTGATATGAGAAATGTGTGTTGTAACAAAATCCCGAGAATGGGAGTTCATCCCTCAACCGAGTATTGGCGCATATGGGGGGTATAAATGCAACGTAAAGCCAAAGCAGACAGCAGTAGCAGTTGCGTCGCAAAATGGAAATAAATTCAATCGTAAATCGTAAAAGTTGTTTTTGTTGGTTTTCATCCGTTTATTGACTGCTTCACCAGCCGTCCCGCCTAGCGTGCCGTAGCTCATGCTCCAGCCGCTGGATCGTGGCATTCTGCTGCCGGATCACCTCGTCGCGTTCTCGGATCTCGCGGTCGCGGATCTTGAGGGTGATGGAGGCCCCGTCGTAGCGCTCCTTGCAGTCGGCGAGCTTCTTGTCGAGGTCCTTGACCGTGTGCCGGAGCCCGCGCGCCTCGAGGCTCTTGTCGCGGTACAGCTGGTCCTTGGCGTCGGCCTCGCGGGTCAGGACTTGGATGCGCCGCTTCAGGCTAAGGAGCTGGCCGTCCTCCCCCACGACGCGGCAGCGGAGGTGCTCGTTGTCGCGCGCCAGCCGGTCGATGTCGACGCGCAGCCGGTCGTTCTCGTCGTGGTACCACTTGTTGTCGCCGGATAGCTGAGTGTACTTGTCGGACAGTTGGGCGTACTTGTCGTTCAGGTCGACCACAAGGCCGCGGAAGTGCTTGTTCTCATCTTTATAGCGCTGGACCTCGCCCTCCAGGAATTTGTACTTCGCCACGGGGATGCCGCAGCAGTCCTCGAAGCATTTGCACCGGTGCTCGTGGTGGCGGTGCGAGCGGTGACCATGGTGGTGACGGTAGTACGCCTTCACAAACGGAGCATCTACCGGCCTCACGCTGATGGTCTCGTAGTAGTTCATTAGAAAGTTAGGTATAGCTCTTATGAGGCCTCGGCCCCAAAGTTCAGGTTGGAAAGGGCGGGCAAGGGCCGGGATAGATGGCTAAGCCAATCGATCGATTTGGACTTGCAGAGGTTTGACTGACGGACGTTATGCGTCGGTCGAGTCAAGATGGGGGTCAACAGTGTTGAGTTGAAGGTAGGTAGATGGTTAGTTGTTGATGTTGTTGAAGATCAAGTTAGAAGCTTCGAGTGTGAAGTAAGTGGAGGATGAACGATAGGCTCATGCGTCTGTGATGCGATGCGGGAGCTAAGGCAGGTTCATGTAGAGTTGGAAACGAATCGGAAAGTGGGACAAGCCAGTCTTCGAAGCCACCGGCGGACGTTAGAGAGGAACAAGAGGCTTTATTAGGAGACCAGGTTGGTGATAGGATAAGCCTCCGCTTGATACTTACTACTATGTAGTCACCCACGGTACGGTACCAGGGGGGCGGAGGCCAAGGGTGTGTAAGTTGGAGGAGGGAAGTATAGTCGAGGGCGACCATTCCAGAAGGAGCACGCGGCGAGCAACATGTCCCATGGTACCTCCCGTATGATTCATTCACCAAGAGGCAGAAGAGCATTTGGGCTTTGTGGAGGTTGTGGGAGGGAAGAAGAAGATACAAGCAAAAGTGCCTGCTACTTGCAAGGGCGCTGAGCCTCCACTCCCGGTAAGCAACCTGGACGATGCTTGTTTGTACATTGAAGAGAAGGAGAAGAAGAATGAAAGATGGTGTGGACCGCATACCTGCCTGCCTCCTTGCCCTAGACACGGTACCGTGTTTGCTGAAGACAAGCTACCAGCTCTCCAGCAAATGTTCGGTATACGGGTGCCTTTCTAATGGGCGTTTAGGTCCAGGGTCGCGTCACCGGACGTCTGCCACGAGCAGAGCGTATGTCTCACAGCCCGCGTCACATTGAGGGCTATGCCCACTTGGGTTTCGCGCAGGCTCGGAGAATACACGAACGCACGTACATCCAGACGCAAGAAAGTCAATTATTGACTTCTTTCGTAAGCATGCCATCGTCGTGTCGTCGCGTAATTGGCATGGGCAGTAAGTTGCATGGACGGTATATGTTTGCGGAAGCAGTAACAGTAAGAAGTTTGCACGTTTGCACAACAACCCAGTAGGGTAGTAGTTGTTGAGCCGCAACGGCCGAGGAGGAGTGCAGTGCCCCAATGTCGTGCATGCCAGCTCCCCTGCTTGGGAATTCCTAGACGACACTTGCATTGGCGAACGTCCTCCATAAAGCCAAGCAACTTTCGCTTCTACTGTAGCATAGCCAGCATGCGGTCAGTGTTCTCAGCCCTGTTAAGCTTTCGAAAGCAACTAATAAAGACCGCTAAACTCACTAGAAACTAGAATGAACCACCTACGCGGGATCAACTGTGGTTCGCCGCGGCTCGTCAATACACGGACCCGACGTTCTCATTTCATCAAGGTATGTACATCTTCATATTCATTCAGGCCCATACGAATGTAGCAGAACTACATCATACATATCCTAGTTTTTACAGGTGTCAAGTTGGCATAATGAGTAATTTGACGATGGAGGTTGCCTAAGTTAGGACTCAGGGCAATCAAGCAGCAAGTAACCTAGGTACTTGGATATACGAATTGTATGGTCGAGGTACATATTTGTATGCTTGTATGCTTGTCTATGTCCCGCACTTCCACTAGTTGATTAAGGTTGGTCTCCAGTAGCGGGAAGCTTGGAGAGTCACCGACAGGCTGGTGACCACTTGGAGTCCCATTTGGAGTCTGGACCATCGACCATCCGACCTCACCGACCGCACATGGCATCTGGAAGATTAGGTTAAGCTGGGCATCCACGACCACCAAATCCGTCGGCATGATCGACAGGTGACTTTCCTCATTCTGCCTATCTATCTATCATACTCTACGGCCAACCAACTATCTATCTTGCCGCTACAGTCCCTCTTGTTTCTTGTTGGTTTTCCATGATGGCGCAGCTCAGCCGTACCCCAAGGCTGACGGGCTCCCGTCAAGGGCCCCCAAAATAGAAGCCCAGTGCCCGCAAGCCAAGGCATTCCTTCCCTCAGCTCATCGTCATGGGGTCCTCAATTCGAATGGTTTACTTGATAAGAGAGAGGCCTCTCGCGACTTTTTGCTCTACACACACACATTCAGAAACAAACATGCCTCTGTCACCGTCTTGCCATCCGAACAACGTCCGTCGCCAGAGGATTGCGACAACATGGGGACCCATGCAATCTGGGTACCGCCCTTGCTTGGGAAAGAAAGCCTTGGGAAAAGAAGAGCAAAAGAAACAACAGGCTGAACCTTAACCTTGTCGCTACCATGTATTCCGGAGAGGACATACTTACACTGAATGGCGTGTCGGGGCCTCTCGCCAGTCTCGCGAGGTCCGACACTTACCCCAGTCGTTCTGGTTGGAGTACCCCGACATTCTGTGCCACCTCTCCTTGGATTCTCGACTTCCTCTTCATCCTCGCACGGCTGTGGTTGTTGGTGATATGGAAAATGAGATTCTTCGGAAAAAGACCCACCCACACTTGGATTGGAATGGACCGCCATCGTCCTGTCTTTCTCGGACTACGACAACCTGTCCTGCTCTGCTATTCGCCAACACGCTCTTGATGAGCCGGGGAGGTGATCGTCATGCCACGCGACGCTGACAATAATACAGTTAGATAGTTATAGCGACATATCCATGAGCATGAAAGAGGCACTAACTGGCATGACACCCGCGTTTGGGAAAGGCCCGGCTGGAGGACTGCCTCCAACGTCATTGGTGCACTGGGCGCCACAAGTTGGGATTGGCATACAGCCGACATGCTGTCTGATAACACAGCATACATAACCACTTCACCACCGCAAAAGCCCACCACACCTATGAAACGCGAATCCACAGCTTTTTCATTTCAGGAACTCCAAGTCTAGCGGTGTCGACGAAGCGCGTCTCGGCAGGACCTGTCTTTCCGGGTTTTTCTCTCATTTTCCCGGTACCTCAGTACCCACCCTAGACGGAACGGGCAGTATAGAACTCCTTTGGGGGCCAAATCGCGACAGCCTGATGGGCTTGTGGAGTACATCGACCATGAAAACCAGGAAGACGGCGCCAGGGAAAAGTTAGTGCTGACACTTCTTTCTAGAGCTGTTCCTGGCATCATCACAGAGAGGTAGCGATACATTTGCCGGCTCCCTCCTGTACTTCACGCAAACTAACCATGCGAAATCAGACTGTCCACCGCATCTCACCTTTGACTTGCCTTTTGCGCCTGCTAACCGCCCGCACGACCTATGCCAAGTATCCTTCCTTCCGTCGGCTTTAAATTCCCCCCTTGGCCATCTCTCGGTATGCGCGAAGCGCCACATCAAGTTTATCGTCCGCTTGAGGGAGCCGAACGACTAGGTGGAGCAGCCCAAAGGTGTTTTGCTACCTTGAAACAAAGGAAGTTCTAGCTAGTCGTTGAATATTACGGCACGTCAGCAGTCGGAAGTGTCCTCTCAGGAGAGACTGCATTCATCGCTTCGGGCCTCAAGTCCCACCGGCCCTACTAAACAGTGTCCACCTACTTGCCGACCTTGAAGGCATATACTTGCATATCCGGCTGGAATTTCGCGGATCTTGAACAAGGGATACAAGCGGCTATGCCTTAGCCTTTTACTTCTGCTCATGTCATGAAACCCCACGAGCATATATTGAATTCGCTGGCTCCGAAGAGGGGTTATGGGCGGTTATGCCTTGGGCCTTTTGGCTCTTTTCATGTCATGAAACCCCGCGAGCATATATCAGCTATGTTGTGGAACTATCTCACTGCCTACCTGCAAGCGGGCTTTCGGTCCACCGCTATATGTTGATATGGTTTTAAGCCACCTCGTTCATCTCAACATCTTGTTGCCTTTTCTTTACGTCTTTATTCCCTGGGCTCTATTCCCGACTTCCTCGCGGTGCCACAGCACCTTTGCTTGCAGAGACTAGTGGATATGGATGGGAAGGGTGGTGTAGTATCCTGCTACCTGCTCGGGGAACGCGAGATGATCCACCCACATGGGGTTGCCTCCCCCAGAAGATCCACAGCGGATGTGCTATATGCTAGCAGAGGCTATGATGTTACTGTGGTGCATCAAGAGACATATGCCTTGACAAAGTGCCTCGCCGTTGTTGCCTCGTGAAGCAGGGGGGAAGAGGGGGACTGACTGCGGTGTTTGTGTGTGGAGAAGACGGACCTCACGACTCTTCGACACATTTACCCATGCTTCTGCTTATTGAAAGGAGTATCCAAGGTTGCCTTTCTTTGCCTTATGTGTATTGTTGCTTAGGCGTTTGCCTAGTCCTCTGTAAATGTGTCTCTGGTCAAGCCAGATTGATGGTACTTCTTCCGTCCGCGCACTTCCCTCAGGGGAAGTACTGCATACCTTGCCTGCCTTTAGGAAAATCTGCCTCGCGATGTGCCCGTACATTGGACTTTGATCTGACTCAATACCCCCCGCTTCCTCCGTCGTGGAACGCGCATGCGGAGAGCCAACCACGCGGAGATGAACGAAATGTAACATGCCCTCTTGATAAGGGGTAGCCGCAGCAGATGTATGGGAATCGAAATATCTCGTCGCGCTCATGGGATGGAAGGGTTCTGACGATGCCGACACTGCCGGAATCTGGCAATCCGTCGTGGCTCGGCAAGCACCGACAAAGGCGGATGCGAGCTTCACACCGACTCTTTGGTTATGGCTTTGGAGCATGCGGACATGTGCGGGATAGCGAACACGTTGCCGTTCTCTGCACTGTACTTTGAAAAAGGAGGGAAAGAGAGAGAGGGAGACCTGTTGGGGGCCAAAACTATCCTGAGGTTGTTGACGGATGAGGAGGAGAAGCAGGAGCAGGAGGAGAAGGATGGAGGAAATTGTCATTGATTGCCTAAGCGCTGTCCCAAATAACCGTATTACTACCTGACTTACTACTTACCTGCTTTAGGATAACGAAAAGAACACTGCTGATTTACATATTGACATACGAAAGCTGCGTCTTCTTGCTGCAGCATCATCTCAAGTCATACACGTGGTGTTATAAGTAGACACTTACCATAGCTTGTGGGAAGGAATTCCACTTAGATACTCATTCGCGTCGTCCTCGGACTCGCTTACCTCGAAAGCGGTTTTGAGAGAACCATTTACTGTATTACCATACGAGGCGTGCCGGATTTCCCTTCTTGCCGCGAGCCGCAGCCGTCATTCCTACATCCATACAGTACGCCATCATCTAGTGCTGACTTGCTTTCGCGGGAGACAAGGCCACAAAGAAGGGAGGGCTCATCATCAATCAATCTCCCGATCGGGTCTCCGACGGTGTAGAGAGGTGAACAGTAGTTGGTAGAGGATAGACCTACTACACACGAAAGGCACGTTCTCAACATTGGTTTGACTCATTATCACAGACAGACAGTCAACGCGCGCGCCTGTCACGCTGGCACAGGCCAGGAGTAGACACGTATCAGCAATACATATGTTCCAACTCAAAGCGCTCAATCCTTTTAGGGGCCAAACCATTCGCGACTGTGTCGAGATTATGTACACTCGTTTGCAGACAGGACAGCTTCCAGATCTGGCGACACTGACAGTAAGTGTAGAAAGCACCACATGTTTCAATATCCACAACGGGGCATAAAAGATCACGCAAATTTTACGTAGGCAAGGCAGCAAGTGTTCACATAGTTTAGTGAACATAGTCCATTTCTTTTCCGAGAAAACCAAATCGTCTCTCGCTCTAGACTTGTCTGTCTGTTCCAATTCCGCTATATATCAAAGGCTATAATTTGCCCAAACCAGGCCAGCGCTGTTTTTGCCTTTCCATAACACCGATGCTTAATGCACTTCTTCCTCTTCCTCTTCTTCTTTCGTATCCATCCATATGTACCTGCCTTGGGCCGGACATCCATCCATCTGTCTTGTATAGAGGCTAGCTGGTTTGCCATCTAGACTCTGCAAACCCAAGAACTCCTTCTCTCTCTCTTCTTCTTCTTCTTCTTCTTCTACTACTTTCTGCCTCCTCTGTACTCTATAATTCACCCATCCTCCTCCTCCTCCATCCGTAGAAAAGCTGGGGGGTATCAAGCGCCGTTCGTTTTAGTAACGTTTAGAACAATAAAGAGAGCAAGAGAGAAATCCACACAATAAGTTATATACTAGAATGGGAAGCCTCTTTCGGTCCCGATCTCGAAAGTCAATCAATTCGTTGCTGCTGCTGAACACGCATGTTCATGTCGTGTCGTGTCATTGTCGTAATTCTTCAAGCTCCACCACTCCCACCACCGGCGCCTTCGATGGCCAAGAGGGCAACGCGGAGTGCCTCTGCCTCCTTGTCTCGGGCTTCTTTATCGCGAGCATCCTGCTGCTCCCTCTCCATGGCTTCTTTGAGGAAAAACAGGGTATCCAGGTCAGGCTCAGCATCCTTCGCAGGCTCTGTCTTGCTGCTGTGTTGTTCCGAAAGGGGTTCGACCGGCGCTGATACTGGTGCAGGCACCTGAGCCTGTGGTTGAGGCCGCTGCTCAGGCGTCTTCTGAGCTGGCTGCTGAGGCGGCGGGGGCGGCTGGGATGACGGCTGAGGCGTCGGCGGCTTATTTGGCAGTTGGTGCTGCTGAGGAGCAGGTGGCTGGAGAGGTCGCTGCGGGGCTTGCTGGGGAGGTTGCGGTGGTTTAGCCTGAGATTGAGCTTGGGGTTGCGTCTGAGGCTGTGTCGATGGTTGCGCCTGAGGTTGCTGCTGCCTCGGCTGCTGCTGCTGGGGTTGTTGAGGTGCCTGCAAAGGTGGCTGTCGGGTCTGCTGTTGAGGCGAACGCTGTTGCGGCTGCTGTTGAGCTTGCTGCTGTTGAGTTGGCGGCGGTGGGCGTTGCTGAGGTTGAGTCGCTTGTGCTTGAGCAACCTGAGGTTGGGGAGCCTGGGTTCGAGGAGCTTGGGTTGGAGCCGGCTGCGGCTGAGCAGCTTGAGGTTGGCGAACTTGAGGTTGAGCAGTCCCCTGAGGTTGAGCAGCTACCTGAGATTGAGCCGTCGTCTGAGCAGGTTGAGCTTGAGGTTGAGCCTGAGATTGTGCTTGATTTTGCACCTGGGGTTGTGACTGTGGAGCCCGGGGCGGCAGTGGTTGTTGGGGTTTAGCCTGAGGTTGCGACGGAGCTTGAGGCCTTGATTGACCCTGGGACGGAGCCGCCGGTTGCCCCGCAGGTGTCTGCTGGGGATTTGCCATGCGTGGAGACTGAACTTGCGGTGCCGGCGCTCGAGGAACAGCGGCATGTGCAACCTGAGGTGAAGGACGGGGAGTGGCTTGTGATGCCGATTGAGCCGCAGCTTGTGGCACACCAGGTCGAGCAGGTTGAGGTGTGCTTTGACTAGTACTCTGTTGGCTTGGCGCAGGTTTACCTGCCCGGGACAGAGCTTGCAGTGCAGTTTCGCCTGGTTGTAGTAGAGATTGGCGGGCAACTGAACCAGGGGTGGCTGGGGACCCACCCGCGCGCATGCCTTGCGCCATAGCTTCAGTTGCAATAGCCCGAGCCAGAGCGACACCAGTAGGAGGGTAAGGTCGGGGTGCTGACTTGGGCGGATTTGGGGCACCAGCTCGGGCTGCTTGTTGGTTTGTAGCCATCGGAGCAGTCCGCGGAGCAGCCTGGGCAGAGGCCTGTGGTGTTGTCTGGACACCAACTCGGGCCGCTGCCTGGGAATTGGCTTGAGCTGTAGCTGGGTGTGCAGAATGTGGAACACTTTGTGTGGATGACGGTGGGTTAGCTCGAGGAGGAACCGACGCAGGAGCCTGCGAGGTGCCCTGAGCAGCTTGGGGAGCAGCCCGGGGTGGCCCTTGGGGAGCAGGCTGTTGCGATGCAGTTTGGACAGGCGCTCGGGGAGCTGCCTGACCAGTACTTTGGGGGGTTGTCTGAGGTGTCCGTAGTGTACCCTGGGGGGCCTGCGAAGCTGCTGATGGTATTGACTGTGGCGGCGCCCTAGCTTGGGCAGGAGGTTGAGTAATGCCCGGTTGTCCAGGTTGTTGCGGTACAGGTTGGTGTTGCACGGGCCGTGGTTGCGCAGGCTGTGGATGTGAATTGTGCGCTTGTGTTGGCTGCTGTTGGACGCCCTGGCTCTTAACTCCCTGTTGTAGCCCAGGCTGCTGCGCGGGTGTATGCAACTGAGACGATGGCTGTTGCGGCTGTGGTGGTCGTGAAATGGCTGGATTCGACCCGGCATATTGTGCGGGACGCGGGGCTTGTCCAGAAGCTTGTCCAGCAACCGATGCAGGAGCCTGACCAGGGACTTGGGCTCTTGGTGCTGCTTGAGGTGGCCCAAGAGGCCGAGACACTTGTCCCTGAGCTTGCACCGGCCGCTGCTGCGAAGCTTGTTGTGAGTTGACCGGAGCGGCACTGGCATGAACTGGCTGTTGAACACGTTGTGGCTGCTGTTGTGAGTTTGCTTGGGTATGAGCCTGGGTAGCTGGCTGTGTTTGCGGCTGGGGTCGTTCTTGATACTGCGGTGCGTGCTGTTGCGGCTTGCCGTTCTGCAGCGTGTTCTGCACTGGTCTTTGCTGCTGCTGCTGACCCTGGGGTGTGGCAGAATGCTGTTGAGAAGCGGAGGGTAGCCCATGTTGTTGCTGGACCGTTTGGGACAACCCCTGCTGCTGCTGGCCTTGAGGCGAGGGTTGAGGTTGTCCAGCAGGCTGCGAAACCGATGGACGCTGACCGTTTTGCTGCGACAAGGGATGAGCCTGTGTATGCGGTTGTGCTGGAGCACCAGGTGCCTGGTAAGGCTTGGGAGCTGTCGGAGGGTATCGAACAGGCTGACCAGGTTGACCAGTCGAAATCCGGCCTGCAACCGGGGTTGGCGGTTGACTTTGAGTAGCCCGGTTGGCACTCGGATGCGCTTGAAGCCCCCCTTGAGGAGGTTGGGTCGGTGTCGCACTTCGTTGGCCAACCAGTGCTGGGTTTGATCGTTGTGCGCCATTCGTCTGCATGTTACCGAGTGCCATGATGCCATTTATCCGTTCCTGCTCCTCCTGCGAGTTGAGCCTGGACTTCTCTTCTGCTTCTTTCCGGGCGGCTTGCGTGGGCGCTCTGGTCTTCAGCTCGCCAGTGACGCACTGTAGATAATAAGGCATTTCCGAGCTTGTTTTGAGGAAGAAAAGTTTGAGATTGCGCGCCTTGTCTTTAAGTTGCACTTGGGTACGATCAGCCAGAATGTTGCTAATGTTTCCATTGGGCCCAAACAGGGTCAGGATCTGAGACCAGTGAGGGCCCTTAACCATGTCAAGACCCATCATGAGGGCTTTCTCTTCATCGGCACTCCACGGCCGACGTGTCGAGTGAGATCCTTCGCGTCGCGCGTGATTAGACGACCGAGCTGCTGCGGCCTGTCGAGCACGCTCGTAGAGTACAGGGGTCCTTTCGGTCTGATTTGGGGGTAAATCGCCGTCGGACGATGCGGCATTATGAGAAGCCTGCGCATTTGCAGCTGGTTGTTGATTATATTGGTAGTACGGTGGATGTGGTTGCTGCGGTTGAGTCTGGTGCTGTTGTGGATTGTGGTATGTGGTAGGTTTAGCAGAAGGTTGAGGAGATACTGTTGGCCGATATTGGTTTTGCTGTATGCTGTCGAGTGCCAAGGTCTTGGCTCTCAGTGCGCTTTCATCAAGGGCAAGAGCGGTGGGAGATAGTCCCGACGCTGTTGTTGTAGGAGGGTGTGACTGTTGCTGCTGGCTGTTGCGGGTAATGCCATCGGACAGGAGAGCAGCGAGCTCATCGATGCCGGCAGCGCTGGTTTCTTTTTCATCAACTGATGCCTGAGCAGCTCTGGAGGCGGCTTCGGCCATGAGAGTCTCAAGGTCCCCCAGATCGTGCCCGTCCAGACCATCATCGAAGGAAAAGTTCTCCATGTCGAAAGATATGCTATTCCTCCTCGTCGCCAGATTCTCAATTGTCTCAATGCAGTTGCTGATATAGACATTGATACTTTGAAGAAAGGAGTCGTAGGGGTATTTCTGATCCTTCAGTTCGACTGGAAAATCGATAATTAGCAGAGACACTAGTCGAACACGCATCATGTATCAATCTTACCAATCTTGGCTGGATCAGATGATTCTTCCAGTAACAAGGTCTTTCTCGCATTGCAGTTCGCCAGGAAGTCTTTTTCGGCGCCTACCAATGGCACGTCCGGGTGCCGCTGTTTGAGCGAAGTCTCTACGCCGTCGACGAACAGGCGCTTTAAAAGTGTTTCTCGATTGGCATCCTGCTCATTTTCGAGAAGGTCCAAGTACATCTGAGTCTTGAGTCCAATGTAGAGATCGGCGACTTCGGATGTCATCGGTTTGGACTTGGGAACAAAAGCCAAGAGAAAGTTGCTGTCCAAGTCTGGCCATCCAAGTTCGTTCGCGCCGAATATACTAGAGCATATCGTAGCCAAGTTCGCCACCCGTAATATTTCTTGCTCTCCAGTGTCCACGATGTCTAGTTGATCGGGATATAGCAGAGGAAATTCGTCGGATACTTTCTCCCTCAGGTCGTAGAAGAAGGACTTAAGGTTCCGGTATTCTTTGAAGACCTCGGTCTCTTCCCCGTTCTCCTTGGGGTTGATTCCCCCAATGACCGTCTCGAACGACCGTTCTGACAATGCTCTCAGAACATCATAAGCCACCGTCCCCAGAGTCGGAATGTAATGCATTTGGCGTGTGAAATGCTTCGGATTGGGATCCCATATTGATTTCTTGTGAGTCGGTGTTTCTGACATTGTCAGATCTGGCGTCCCGTTCGGGTCTGAATGGAGAGTGTTCTCTCCATCGATGCCCTCGAGCACAAAATCACTATGGAATCCGTCCAATACACCGTTCGCTAAGTCGTGGGCTTCATGATCCCCAAAGTGGCCGTTCAGATGGTCGATAATTTGCGAATCGGCATCTAGCATGGAATGATCGCCTGGCTCGATAGTCTCATCGACAACGGCCGTATCCATTGAGTCGACGGGGTTCGAGGATGCCGATTGGAATATGCGTTTTAGTTCCTCTTCCAGCTCGCGGGCATGTTCCGCATCTGTCTTCACTCGTTTCTCTTCTCTTTGGTCGGCTGTCGTATCGTCTTCCGCTGATCGCATTCGTTTTAAGGGCGACTGAGGCCGATCCTCGGCAGGAGATTCGCGCTTGATTTCGTCCTTCTCCTCTGAATCTAGTTTCACGCATTAGGGAGCTGTGCCGACATCATGGAAAACGCTATACAGGACACCCATTCCAGGCAGGCTGGGAAGGATTGGCCATTTCAGCATGCCCACTTGGGCGAGTCACTGCCATTTCGCTGCTACGGACTTTTCTACTTGGGAAGAACTCACTGGCAGGGGCGGCCGGTGCCGTGGGAGGAAACATTGCGGCCAAGACGTCCATAATTGCTTGGTCATCTTCAGCTGTCTCTTCGTGAGCTGCAGGTACATCGGTCGCAGTCCCGGAAGCATCTTGGTGCAAATCTACACTTTGGCTTTGGTGGCGCGATTCGCTTGGCTGAGCGGGGTGTGGCTCGGTAGGCGTTGAGGTAGGAGCTGCGCCGGTCGTGTCATGGCCAGGTTCCTGGTGAACTCTCTCTGGTTCATTATATTGTTCTCCCTTCAACAGCTCAAAGATATCAGGTCCCAGATGTAAGTCGTCGTCGTGGTGATGTTCGCTGGCGGTTGGTGGGGTTGTATGCTCGGAAGCCATTGCCTCTAGAGCATCCAACAGGGCCTGGTGATCAGGAGGATGCTCCGCGGCAGCCGCCCTGAGAGCCTCCTCGAGGTCTTCGTCCATGTCGCATGCGTCTCCGGATGCGCTTCACGGTGTCGAGGAGGACGGCAATGGTCTTGGCGGGGGTTTGCGACAGCAAACTGCAGGTCTGGCGGGCTTTGAGAATGATGTCGGAGAAAATTTGGTCTGGACCTCCGACCGCGATGCCCTTATTTCTTGCCCCAACCACTTGGATGTCAGAGATACACAATACTCCAGACAATCGTGGCAACCGCAAAAATTACCAAGCTTCCGATTCATCTCAACAACAGCTCTTTTTCAATTCAATAGCCATGAAATACCTAGATATAGTTTGAGCAAGTACGACAAGTCTTTCCTGCACATATTGGCTGTTCCATTGCCCAGATCAAAATTCCTGGAAAGATAAAGGCTTATCGATACGGCTTATCGGCTTGTAAGTGGGCACTGATACAGTTACAATCGCTTATCATCCTACTGTGACCGTCACAGTTACTCAGCAAGAAGACACGGACGGAGCATACGTAGATGTTGCTGTTGCGCGCGGACCTTAGAGGACCTGGGGAATCAATTGTAATCAAGCAGGTCCTCATTAGTCGGCGAAAGTTCCAACCCCTGATTCTCGGTTCAGCAGCCGTATAAGTGGAAGATGGGGAAATATCGCACGCGTTCGATATGGGTGACGCCACCGATGCCAACTACCTAGGTTACCGTGTGACTCTTCTGACATGTTGGAAATAAAGAAACAGACTTCGTCTCGAACCCGCCATCTATGCGATCTGAATTATGTTTCTTCCCGTTTCCTGACAACGGAATGCTGCATTAGGTATGCAAGTGATTCATCAGGGGTGACTATGGCTCAATTGACTGGCCATGCCCAAGAACCGCGATTAAGCGTAGCGGCGCGGGTTGTGATGATGTAACTCGAGATATCAATATCGACAAAAGTTCATCAACGCAACTTATACGGAGAAATTAATGAACAAGGATCAAAATGAGGCAATTGTGCATAAGCAATGTGCCCAATTGATCTAGCTATTTGGTAGACTATCTATCATATGTGCCTTGTTGGGCGACGAAGACACATGCAGGCGGGAAGCAGACAAGAGTCATGGACAGTTTTTGCGGCTCAGTTGGAAGTTGGAAGGCGGTCCCAATCCAGTTGCAGTGGGGATAAACATAGTTCCCCTTTTTTCCTTTTTCAGGCCACACCGCATTGCTGCCACGATGACAGGATGGGGTACATATTGCCTTTTACAGTGCACCTCCCTGACAATTCGGACAGTGTGTTCAGCGTTAAATTGATTGATTGAATGAATGATAGATTATATGCGTCGCTCCTGCAGAAAAGGGCCGGAAGCGCTCCCCTTCGAGGATTGGCGTTGACCCGTTTTCTCTTCGTGATTGTGGACACAAGCACACAGCCAGCAGCTTACCTTGGTAATGCTCGACTTCCATTGCCCCTTTGATGCGCACTGCCAAGAGGTTTCTTACTCGACCTGTTCGAAACCTATGACGGAGGTGGGGTAAGTCGCAGATATCTGATATGCGAGATGCTGTGCTGTGCACCGGGGCCCGGATTACCGCCCGCGTTGCTGCAGGCCTTCTGCCCATTCGTCGCTTGGCTTTTCGATAAAGGTGAAAATCACAGATGCAAACCAGATACAAGTATAGGACTCGCATACCCGTCTCCCAGCAAACGGAAGATCTGTCACGATTCGCGATGCCCTGACTTGGCAATTAGTGATGCCAACATAAAGGAGGGTTGGGTATGATGTCGATTCGCAGCAGTGCGGGGACGAGTGACCCCAAAGTTCAAGGGGGATTATTCAGGTTGAACAGCGGAGTGTTGCATTGCTGTCGGGTCCGTCCTGGGGTCGACTCCGTTCAATCACAGTGATCCATTGCCCAGCACCAGCTGTAAATGGTTACCCAGAGAGATAAATGAAATTTCTTTCCAGGATTGGACGCCGTCTCAACTAGTAGGTCCACGCGAGACGGAAACGGGCTTGTTTCCCCCCATAAATTCAAGGTGCAGCGTGTTTCGCCGTGACGCCGGCGCCCGAGTTGGTCGTGGGTAAGATTCTAGACCCCGTAGGGAAGATGGTGCAGTGGGATAGCAGGGAGAGCATTTCAAATCCATCAATTTTCTGGGGAAATAGAAACCCCGTGAGCAAGAATAGTCGCTAGGGCGAAGGGAAGGGGAAATCGCCAGATAATCATTCGTCTTTTCAAGGGTGTTAGCCTGTCGCTCAACGTGCTTGACAAGGAGCGAGAAGCAAACAAGTTCAAATAGGGCGGTAGGCTCGCAGGGGGCTACCAGGGCTAGCAGAGGAGTGCGGGGTCAGCCAACCCGCTCTTCCCTTTCGCCCAGACCCCAGAGATGCACGAGGGTATCAGATAGCCCATAGCCTCCAGCCTCTATCCACTGTCACTAACCGGTTGCATGCAACGGTGGGGAAGGCATGTTCTAGCTAATACCAACCACCATGCTGGGCCACCAAGGCCACACATGTTGTCGTTGCAGGGCATTTGCGGCGTTGGCTCTTAACGCCTATAGGAAACTTTATTTGGCTTGGTATCGGGCCAAGGCAAGTCGATGTGATTCGTCCTGACAGCCGTGGCCGCCAGGGTGAGGGCTGTCGAGCCAATAGACGGCCATGTCGAATCCCCATCGCCTTCGGGCTTAAGGGAGTTGCGGCCTCTGGCCAGAGGAAAACGCATTTGGGGGACCGCCCAAGGGGAAGGGAACCCCTGCTGGCAACCCCATAATAGGAATATTACCCCATTTTCGTCATCATTGCCCATCATTGCCTCGCACCCCAAGCTCCCCTAGCCACCTATTGACGAAGCTTGCCTGCGATTAAGCCGCACACACCACAACATTGGCGATGAGATGCTGTCTGCGGACTGCGGTCGTCTGCGGACAACGGGTGCCGAATCCCTTGCACTGCAACAAAAGACCGAATTGACATCCTCGGCATCTGCAAGTTAGTTCTCAACATCTGGTCAGATTCCACCTCGCTCTGGAACCCGACTGGCCCAATCAAGTCTCAGTAGTTCAGCAATTCAGTAGTGCAAGGGACCATAGACTTTGCCTTCAACAATTCTCCATCCACTACATCCACTACCATTTTAGGCAGGCTCTCAAGACGACCCCGAACCCACATACTGTGCAATAAGTGTGAGCGAGCTGTGTGAGGGTGCAGTTGCAGTGTGTGTCGCAGGTGGTGTTAGTGGCGTTGTTGCGTAGCTGTTGCAGCACCTGGCAAGCTGGCACCCTCTTCCCCGAAACCCACCACCTCCCAGACTACCTCTAATCCCATCCCAGACTGTGCGTAACTGCGCGTAGTCGGGCTGGTAGGTTCCTGCCTCTGGCTTACCCCGCTCATACTGATACATAAACCCTCAGGTCTCGCAACAACTTTTCGAGATTTGTCTACTCCCATATCATTCTCTTCTCTCCAAACCATTAACCAGCTGTTTGTTTGACAACCCAGAATCATCCAAATACGCTCTCCCACACAATCACCAAATCACATCTTTCATCATGCCTCTGACCACCACGCTCAAGACGCCCGCCACTGGGCCCTACGAGCAGCCTACTGGTCTGTAAGTTTGATAGGACAACCCCGCACGCCTTTGGTGGCGTTCCCCCAAGTTTCAAGTATTGACCGACATCTCCAGCTTCATCAACAACGAGTGGGTTGAGGGTTGTGACAAGAAGACCTTCGAGGTCATCAACCCCTCTACTGAGGAAGTCATCTGCTCCGTCAGCGAGGCCACAGAGAAGGATGTCGACATTGCTGTAGCCGCCGCCCGCAAGTCCTTCGAGGGCGAGTGGCGCAAAGTCACCCCTCAGGAGCGTGGCAAGCTTCTGTACAAGCTGGCCGACATTGCCGAGAAGAACACAGACCTGCTCGCCGCCGTCGAGTCCCTGGACAACGGCAAGTCCATCACCATGGCAAAGGGCGATGTTGGTGCTGTCGTCGGCTGCCTCCGCTACTACGCCGGCTACGCCGACAAGATCGAGGGCAAGACCATCGATACCAACCCTGACACCTTCGCCTACACCCGCCTCGAGCCTGTGAGTACCTACCAGACGGTTTACCTTCTTGCCCCAATATAACGAAACTAACACAACATCTACAGATTGGTGTTTGCGCCCAGATCATCCCCTGGAACTTCCCCCTGCTCATGTTCGCATGGAAGATTGGTCCCGCTCTGTGCACAGGTAACACAATCGTCATGAAGACGGCTGAGCAGACCCCTCTGTCGGCTCTTGTGTTCGCCAACTTCGTCAAGGAGGCTGGCTTCCCCCCTGGTGTCCTGAACATCATCTCGGGCTTCGGCAAGACCGCCGGTGCTGCCCTGTCCTCGCACATGGACGTCGACAAGATCGCCTTCACTGGCTCGACCCTGATCGGACGCACCATCATGAAGGCCGCTGCCTCTTCCAACCTGAAGAAGGTGACCCTGGAGCTGGGTGGAAAGTCGCCCAACATTGTCTTCAACGACGCCGACATCGAGCAGACCATCTCATGGGTCAACTTCGGTATCTACTTCAACCACGGACAGTGCTGCTGCGCTGGTTCTCGTATCTACGTGCAAGACGGCATCTACGAGAAGTTCATCGCCGCCTTCAAGAAGCGAGCTGAGCAGAACACCGTCGGCGACCCCTTCGACGCCAACACCTTCCAGGGCCCTCAGATCAGCCAGCTTCAATACGACCGCATCATGCACTACATTGAGGAGGGCAAGAAGGCCGGTGCCACCGTCGAGACTGGTGGTGAGCGCCACGGCGACAAGGGCTACTTCATCAAGCCTACCATCTTCAGCGATGTTACCCCTGACATGAAGATCATGCAGGAGGAGATCTTCGGCCCCGTCTGCACCATCACCAAGTTCTCCACCGAGGACGAAGTTGTCAAGGCCGGCAACGACAGCACATACGGTCTCGCTGCCGCCGTGCACACCCGGGATCTCAACACCGCCATCCGCGTCAGCAACAACCTCCGCGCCGGCACTGTCTGGGTCAACCAGTACAACATGCTCAGTCACCAGGTAAGTGTCTTAACTGTGTTTTGGAGTCTTTCCACTGCATTCCCCACCTTCTTCGTGCCCGTTGGTGTGGGGTGAAGTGTGGTCATGTGCCATACCCGCCTCATGCCTGGCAACCCCCTTTTTTCAGCCTTGAGCCCAGCTATGCTCTTCCCCTTCCCTCTGCCACTTTTAAACAGGCCTCCTCTACTTTTGCGGTTCATGTCGACCGCCGCAAAAAGTGGGGCCAGTCCCAAACCTGCTCTGAATTCCCACTCAACCCCCGACCCCACCTATTTTGACTCCCTGATTTCAAATATACTACTCCCATGCCTCCACGACGTCTGTATCACGAGATATGGTGGGATTTAAGCTGATCACGTGACATAGCTGCCCTTTGGCGGATTCAAAGAATCAGGAATCGGTCGCGAGCTCGGCGAGGCGGCCCTGGCAAACTACACGCAAAGCAAGACGGTCTCCATGCGCCTGGCTGGACCGCTGTTCTAAGCGCAGGGGACGAATTAAGAGGGATATACATACGGGATGGAAGATACCAAGGATGGACGACATGGGGACTTCGCTCAATGACCAAGTACTTGAGAGACTGCAGAGTGAAAAGTCCAGGGGAAACATCAGCATGGGGGTGAGAGTCATGAGAAATGAGATACCAAGGATATTGCGTCCTGTGTACATCAAATGCAATACTAGCCTTTATTTGAGCAATACCAAAGCTGTTAAATCACATATTATCAATGTGCTTGGCTGGGTCTGTTATGATGTTGTGGATATTGCGATGAGAGTTGGATGGAATGACCAGAATGCCAAGTATGGGTCTCTTCGTTCAATGCGAGTGGCCATTCAATCGTGAGACAGAGTTCAGAGGTCGAATCTCATTTTGTCGCAAGTCGTTGTTGTTCTGAAATTGAGGCCAAATTGAGTAACAGCAAACCCAACATATCAGCCCTCTTCTGGGAGGCGTTTTGGGGTCGCCAAAGAAATTGGCATTTTCAACCGGACAACATGCGCAGACACAGGAAAAAGCGAAAGGACGAATCACGAATTGGAAGTCACGATCCAGTTCCACGACAGTTCTAGTGACCCGAGTACGTGAGTATTGCCGCCCTTTCGGCGAGACGGGTGCCGAGAGCCCTTGGAAATAAAAGACGCCGAAGAATGCCGATCCTATGTGGGGAATTGTTTTTACCCATACGCCGGCGAAATCGAACACGGCGACAGGGCATGGATCGATTGGCAGGAGAAGGCTGGGGGTTCGGCAGAAACGCCAAGACGGCGAGCTATGCCCTCGTTGCGACCATCTTCTAGCTGGGCCTGTTCCGGGACTTCCTGTACGAGCGCACGCCGCGGGCGCGCAATCGTCCCAACCGCTCCTGGCCAACGAGCCCGCCGTGAAATGGTTGCAAGGGCGGGAAACTTACTGGGTGATAATTTGAATGAAGTCAGTGTGAGTCGTGCAGATTTCTCTCTCAATTGCAAAAGAACGTCAACGAAATCGCAGTGAGACCTAAGGCCCAACATGCAAGGTGGTATTGGAGTTACAACATAGGTAGCCTGGACAATGCACGACTCAAGGTACACGAGCAAGCGGCCAATGGCATCGTCCTGGGCGTCGTCCTGGCCACGGAACTTTGTGACGTCGGCGACACCAACTGAACATCGGCAACCGACATGGAATCCGGTCACACAGTACGCCAGTCCTGGCTGGCCGACGAAGTTGAGATCGATGACTCCACATACGATGCGCTGATAGGCCCCAACGTGGCGCCCGATGGGATATGGGCTATATCTGACCGGGCATACCCATCGCAGACAGGAAACCGTCGCTGGGGGCGGGCAAGTGGACTTCGACGCTGCCAGACAACTTTTGGAAGAATCTTACAGCTTAGGAAAGTACATATAGGCATTTAGTACTTAGCCAGGGATCCACAGGATGAGGTCCCTTTAGTCTTAACATGAGAATGGAAATATTGGCTTTGCCCACTTGTACTATTCGATCCAACTTGTTTGTATGCCACTAATTGTTTACGTGGACCTTCTACACGAAACGACACGATTAATTTGTGAAAGTTCCTGGCTAGGTGGGTATCATGCCTATGTGAGCAACGACTCGCTGTCGCTTGGCGGAATGATCTTGGTTGGCAGAGTGGGTGGGTTAGATACCTGCTGCCTGGATATCCCAGATCGATTGTATTGTCATTCGCTAGCATTGTCATAAACATACCTGTTATATTTGCGATCATGTCATGTCACAGGAAGTCGACTTTTACAGTCAAATCTTGGAATTGTTACTCGCCTGTCGCACCAGGGGTTGTTCCTCCTTGGCAAGTGCCATTCCTCTATAGCCACTGGCTATTCCATCCTGTTCCATCGGTTATCCCTCATGGAAAAACGGTTAGTCGTATCTATCCCAGCGTTTATCCGCCTGGCCAAGGGAATCGTGCCTGGCCGAATGCATACTTGATTTTGTGTTGAACCATTTGAATAACGTCTACCTTATGGCAGCGTACGCAGACAATCAATAAAGTCCCAGGCGTATGACTTGGGACATGTTTATTAGGTGTTTGGAGAGCCACTTGAAGCTATCATGGTTGGTAAGTGTATTTCGAAGGCGTCATTTGACAGATAAAGTAAAATATCTGCCTGTTACTCTCGTGTCCCTTCTTCTTTTAGGCCATCATGTACCTTAGAGAAGCCAGGGACTACTCGGGACTGAGGAAACCAGAAAAGCTGTTGACGGAGGAAGTATGGCACAGTCCTAATGTCGACAGAGGAAGCTTTCATACTGGCCGAACTGTACATACTAATTGAGTCTTACGCCGAGACCTGGAAAACACAGAACTGGCTATACTCTGTGACGAATCTCATTCGGCAGGCCCGCTCTGCAATTATATGTACAGGTCCATATGCGAGAGCTGGACAAGATGGATCGTACTCCGTAAAGTTTTACCCATACAAGCAACTACTCGCCCTGGTGCTACATCGCTAATGTATATGCCCGTAGGTTGTCCAAAGTTTTGGGGTTTTCCTTCAGATACCTAACTACTAACTGCCAGCTGAAGAAGGGGCGTCTGTCCGACTTATGAGGAAGCAAACAGGGAAGGACAACAGTCAGTTAATGTTCCAGTCAGAAGCGTGTACCAAAGCCGCCCCACAACAGTTCCAGCAAAGCAGGTACGGTGCCTGCAAGCTAACCAAATGACAAGGCCAACGGCTGAAGAAATAACAAGCGTCTCCCGATCATGGCATGCATTCATTTCTGAGTCAACGAAAGCCTCATTTTCTGTTGTTCTACCCCTTTTGCGCGGATGGCCCAACCCGATTGCAGTCAATGGACAGGCTCAGGGACCTGTCCACGGAGCTCCATCCGCCTCACCTATTCATCTACCTGGCATATGTCAATGTTTGACCAATTGCCAGACCACATAAAAGAGCATTCCCAGTGGTAACGTGCTCCCTGGGGCCTCAGGCCTGCGGCAGTATGTCGCTCTCTTTTCATCCTACTTACCACTCCACGCTGCACGAGCAATTGGACTCCTGTGTTCAAATTGTATTTGCTTGACGACAACTCGATATATGAGAATACCGATCGCCAAATATTGCAGCCGTAATTAGCTATCTCGTCAAAGAATCTCCGCTTCCTGCTAGACAATATGTTTCTTCCCAGACTCACATTCAGGAGCCGCTTCGATAAACTCCTCAACAGCAGTCATGGAGACCATACACATAAACAGAGACGCTGCGCGAAGAAGAAGTGTAAGCAGCGAGCTGAATGGTCTTACGTAAAAGGATCGATCGCCAATCTGGATGTGTCGCCCTTTTGCGCCGCCCATGCCTGTCCGTGGCGGGAGTCTACCGGCGGCAATTGCCGCAACCCAAAGAAGAGCAACAAGATATTTTGCAAAGACCGTAAGCACCTATCTGTCGCTCACTAATATCCAGTACGCGTGCTGAAGCTGTACCAGACCTTGTATGCCAGGCTGCACCGAATGGACAGCAGTGCCCATCGGAACGTAGTAACCCCCTGAACAGAGATGTCAAATTCTGCGAAATCCGTGAGCATGTCCCAATATCTTCATGAACATATACAAAAGTGAAGTTACTAAGAAAATGGGTTACAGATGGCTGTAGTTGGGCTTTTTGCAACAATGAGATCCTGGCCTCCTCGGGGCGCAAACTCTTCGCATACTGCAAGGACCACAACTGCCAACAGGCCGAGTGCGCCGAACCACGACTCGGTGCCACCGGCACACGGCAGAGCAAGTACTGCGCTGCTCACACCTGTAAGAACGATAACTGCATGACCAATGTGAGCGCAATGCCAGAGGTTGGCGACACGAAAAGCCAGCACTCGTTCTGCCCCCTTCACCGTCCGTGTCGGAGCACCGGCTGCGACAACTTGGTCCACCGCGTCACCAACGCCGAGTTCCGCAAGCATTGCAGCAACCACTACTGCGAGTTCGGAAATACTTGCGACATGGAGCGCGCCGCGGGCGTCAAGGTCTGCTCCGCGCACCGCTGCTGGCGCAGCGGCTGCGCTAAAATGTTACAGAACGCTGCCGGCCGCTTCTGCGAGGATCACGAGTGCAAGGATATGACAAAACCTTGCCTCGAGGAGCGGGAGCCCAACAGCGAGTGGTGTAAAGCGCACATTTGCCAGGAGTATCGAAACAATCGGGAGAACTGCCGCTTTCAGGGGGATCCGGCGAACGGCTATTACTGCCCCGACCATGTACGCTGCGAGAAGGCCGGGTGCGACAACAAGATCTTTATTGACAAGGGCAAGCATCGCCAACTTTGCGAAGAGCGTAAGTTTCTTTCCAGCGATGGTGATCAGCAGCAATCAAAGCTACAAATGTTTTTCTAACCTGCCATACGAAATTCCATTAGACTACCGCGGCATCTGCGAATACCCCCTGTGCATCAAGGTGCGAGACCGGGACAAGAACCACTGCGAAGACCACGGTTGCCTCGCCCACCCGAAATGCAACATCTCGCGGACGCCATTCTCGAGCTACTGCACCCAGCACAAGTGCACCAACGTCGACTGCGAGAAGCCGCGGGCCCTAGCCTCTTTGCTCCCGCCGTCGGCCCTCAAGCACCTGGCCGCGGGCGTGGTGCCTGGCGCGGGGCTCGCGGCCGCGACCTTGAGCACGTATGACCCCTGGTGCCCGTCGCACCGCTGCCGCGACCGAGGCTGCCCCGTGCAAGCCACAGTCCCCGGTGGGCTCTGCGCCACCCACCTGTGCCGCGAACCGGGTTGCGGCACCCGCGCCGCCCAGGATAACGGGTACTGCGACCAGCACGGCTGCCACGAGCGCGGCTGTCTGCGAGCGCCCATTGACGCATGGCACCAGTACTGCGACCAGCACGAGTACGGGGACTCGGATCGTGACGACTACTACGGCGACGAAGATGACGATGACGCTTGGTCGTACACCAATGGCGGCGGCGGCGGCGCCCTGGGGGCTGGGTTCAACGGATCGCTGGCGGGGCCGGGATGGTCGGGCCCTTTCGGGCTGGGCGGCATGGGATCTCCGTCGCGCAGTAGGCGGCGGCGGATCGGGGCTGCTAGGTCGCGGTCTAGATCGAGATCGCGATCGGGGACGAACGCCCAAAAAGGCGGTGGGAAGAAGGGTGGCGTACGTAGGAGCCGAAGTGGGAATCGCGGTGCCAACGCGGCTTGGAATGCTTGGATGAATCAGCCCGCATTCTGATAAGACTCTTAAGTGGGATCGATGACTTGAACTACGTTTTGCAAGGCACCCCCGAGCTTCCCCGGGCGTTATGATTGGAAGTTGGGAGAATATTGCCGGGTGTTATCGTGGAAGATCTTAACAATTGTAATGCTTAGAAACCATAGGCTTCTATGAAATAAACTTGTTATTCCTATATCTGCTGCGATGGTCGCATGAAGGCAGTGCAGTTGTATTTGTAGTGTCGCAATTAGACTGACATGAGTTGTAAATAGTAGGGCCTCAAAAAGAGCAATCATTACACCAGCACCGTGATTGTATCCGACGCTTATGAGTGAGCGATGTACTTCGAACAAGTCAATACGTAACGAAACGATTGTGCCCGCTCTTCAAAGGAGCTTCTGTGGCAGTGAGTCCGCAGACAATAACGTCCAGGGCGGCCAAACACCCCTATCTCTCTCGCCTATGGCCCAATTCATACAGGCGAGAGCAGAGCATCCATTCCGACCGCCGCGCAAACCTAGGTCATGCGGAACCTCCTCCTCTTTCGCATTGATGGGCATTTTCACCAAACGCCCGGGATGATGGCGTATTTCCCCTTGATCTTGTCCTCGCCGAACTTCTCGATGTACCACTTCTTGCCCGCCACGGCGCGCGGCAGCATGGCGAAGACCTCGTTGACAAGGAAGCAGCGCGCGGGCACGCAGCCGAAGCCGGCCGCGACCCAGAAGCCGAGCCACTCGATCCACTCGGAGAAGTAGTGCGGGTAGAGCATGTACCGAAACAGCCCGTTGTTGGGGACCGAGTAGTGCTTCTCGATGCTCTCGGGGGCCTTGCCCTGCTCGCGGGCGAGGCGCTCCTGGCGGCGCTGCTCGTTGCGGCGGATCTCGCGCAGCTCCTCGTCGCAGAAGTAGTTGGAAGTCAGCCCCACGTAGAAGACGACGAGGCCGACGGCGAACTGCAGCACGGACGAACCGCCCATGCCGTTGCTAAATTGGGCGTACGAGTTCCACTCGGCTTCGGTCGTGGGGCCGTAGGCGGCCAGCCAGCCGCCCAGGCAGGTCGCGTTGCAGAGCTGGAAGACGAGGGCCAGGGCCCAGACGAGCGCGTGGATGGGCGACATGGATGGCTGCAGGACAGGGAACAGGACGGCGCGGTAGACGTAGTGCAGGCAGAAGAGGCCCGCGAGCGTCTTGTTCTGCCAGGGCAGGTCGTCGATGCCGTGCTGCGCGGGCAGCGTTCGCATGATGTAGAGCAGCGTTAGGAAGCCGGGGGCCTCCATGGTCATCCAGGCGACGCGCCCGGGGATGTTGAGCGGGGACTTGACCGAGGTCTTGCCCATGCCGTACCAGGAGACCATCCATTGCAGAGAGTAGGCCTTTTCGGGGGGGTTGGGTATTAGCTGGGCGGTTTGGTTGTTTCATGCGGGGGATCTGCAGGGTGCTGCTTACGACTGGGGCCCATTTCCAAATGCTTAGAATGAGCTCATAGTTTTCACGGCTCGCCGGGAGCCAATTCTCGATGATGGCCATGCCTGTATGGTATCGATGCGTAGTTGGTAGTGGTTTTTGTATGAGACGGGAAATATGGGGTTAAGTCTGGAACAAAAGCAATAGAGTCCGGCGACAGAACAAAACAGCTAGTACGCAGAGGCCGGTTTGGAGAAATTCACGGGCGGCAAATGGCCATTACGGGGAAGAGAATCAATCGAAAACAAGCAAGCAAATCTTGTTGTTCTCCGGGTGGCCACATAGGCTATTGTCACGGCGATACAAGACGTCAAACTTCAAGGAATCAAGGATAGCAATAAACCCAAATCCGGGCGGTCAATGACGCCTTGTGTTTTCTTGGTGTGTGCTGTGTGGCATGCCCATCGAGGAATAGCAAGCAGCAAAATTATGACCTCCGGGGCTCCATTTCTGTTCCTACCTTAACTCACCCCGCTGCTGAACCTAGCTTTTACTCAAATCGGGAAAAGACACATGCAGGTTAAGAGGAGGGGGCCCAAGCTTGCGCAACTACGGGAACTAAACATGGATCCAGATTCAAGTGCGGTTGGTTGAGATGAACTACCGAGGAACTGACATATCGCTTTCGGGTTTTCTGGGGTATCATGTTTGCTATCTCGAGCCACCCGGTTTGAAACAAATATAAGCTATCCGGCATTTAATAATGGAAAAAAAAAGATTCCATATGCCCCGTTGTGTTAGATTCTCGTCATGTGGCCTCATCTAGACAATGGATCACGTGCACCTGTGAGACAAAAAGGCGGGATGCTGGACATCTGCGACAACACGTGGTAGAATGGATGACTTGCAGTTGTGAGATAGAGTCTTATGTGACTGCGGACTTGCGGTGCGGGAAGTTTCCATTACTGGCTGGGTGGGTATACTGCGGTACTTGGAAATGCCCTGCGTGCACCATAACTACGGCTTTCTGTATCGAAAGCTGAAGATCCCTCACGCCTACCAGCCGGGGAGCATGATCGACCTTCGCCAGCTATCATTCACAACCGGAACTGTTCTTCAATGTTTTCGACATTTTCCTTCGTCATGGCCCTGGGCCTGGCGGCGTATCTCAGTGCATCCTGCCTGAGGTCCCCGTTCCAAGTCAGGACGTCACGGCTCTGGGACCAGGATCGACTCGGGTTCCTGGTAGACAGGCAAGCGACGACCGCCGCGCAAGGCGCCTTGGCCGCGACGGCTGCGTACCATGCCATCGTCGCCCTCGCGTTGGCGCCTCCCCGAAATGCGGCGGACCTCGGCGCCGGCCTCAGTCGCGTCTGCCCCAACGCCTCCGACGTGAACCCGAGGTACTTGTCGTGGAACGCGTACACGACCGCCTGCCTGGCCCTCGTCCTCTGCATCGGCGCGCCCGTGCGCCTCTCGGCGTACAGCGGCCTCGGCCCCAACTTCACCTTTCAGCTGGCCAAGCCGGACCGCCTGGTCACGACGGGCATCTATCGCTACCTGCAGCATCCGAGCTACACCGGGCTGCTGGCCCTGGTGGCGGGACTTTGGCTTCTCTTCGCCCAGCCCGACGGCGCGTTGTTCGGATGCTGGCTGTCGCCGGCCGCCGGCGTTAGGCAGTGGTGTTTTGGGGGGTATTCCGGTGTCACCATTCACCTTGTGGTCGCCACTACCGTCCTGTGGAAGTTGTGGCAGCGCGTCATTGATGAAGAGGTCATGTTAAAGGCCACTTTTGGCGGGGAGTGGGAGGCCTGGCATAAGAGAACGAAACGGTTTATTCCGGGGATCTTCTAGATATTGATTGAGTGGAAATTACACATCGATGATCTCTTACACACAAAATTGTAACCAAATTTAGATCCCCTTTCGTTTTAGTCTGTGTATTCATGCGTGTGAAGATTCGGGCAACAGCTTTAACTTCAACTAGTAGTGTATAATTGATTCAATCTTGAAATTAAAACTGACAAGTAAATTCAAATCATTCAAGGCCATCTACAAACTGATCCAACGCATCCGAAAGCTCTTTCAACGTCTTCATTTCTCTAGGCATCATGTGTCCTTGCCCATGGTCGAACAGCTCCGCCGTGTCCTCGGCGCAAACACGATACAGGGTCATGGAGGCCTCGACGAAGGGATCCCCCGATCCAATGACGTGGAATGTTGGCACGTCCACCACCTCCACCTCCACCTCGGCTTCCGTGCCTAGGCCTAGATAGTCCGTTTCGGCCACGGGCGGCCAACCCGCAAAGAAGATGGCGCCCTTGATTTGCCGGGGCCTGGAATCCGTTCTTTGACGGCGTTCTTCCTCCATGATCATGGTTGCGGCCGCCATGGCGCCTTCCGAGTAGCCGATAAGACCCTGCAAAAATAACATCAATTAGCCGCGCGTTCCCCCCTCCCTCCCAAGGAGGCTTGGTCGTCTCGAGGCCCGAGTACATACCGTGACACTAGGGTGTTCGGCGAGCATCGTCATGAGGCCATCTACGGCTTCGGTGAATGCCTCCTGTCCCACTTCCTCCTTTACGTAGTCCAGGAGCCTTCCCGGGGAAAGCACCTTCGGACACCGGCGCACGCTGTTCAGGATGTTGGTGACATGGAAGGGGAAGAAACGGTGGTGCGGGGCTGTTCCAAAGAACTCCTTGGACCCTACAGGCGGGTCCATTTCAAAGGCGCCATTCACGAACGTGAATTTGTGGTCTTTGCCTGCTCCGAATACTTTCAGGAGCGGTTCGAGCTGAGTGCGGAACGTCTACCAATTCAGGGTCAGCATCGTCAAACGGTGTGGGGTTCTTCTCACTTGCACATACTGTGCCGTTGCAATAGGCCCCGTGGAGGCAGAGAAACTCCATGATTGCGCTTGCCTGGTATTCGAAAAGACCTTGATACAAATCTGAGTGAGTTGCAGTTCCTATATCCCACACATCCAGCCCGTGGTAATATTGGGATAAGATTTCCATATAATGCCCGGCTGCCCGAAAAGTCGCATTGAACCAGAAGCGGTGGCATTGTCTGTCCAGGCGGTCTCCCTGGTCACTCGGCGCAAGTTGTTAAGACAATTGTCTGACCTCCCGCCTCATTGTGTCAACACTTGCCCACCTCGACAGGTTTTCAATTGTACCTAGGCCATAACGATGGGATGCCTAACATATTGGCATCAGATATCGTTGCGTCACCATCGCGATTAGAACAATAGCCGTCTCTACCTGTTATACGACTTTCAGAATCACGTGCGTCAAGTGTCTCTCGAGCAAAGACGGACCCGTGTTGCCAACAACTGAACCTGTCTCGCCACGGGCCGAAAATCCCAGCTGCCACGCTAGAAATGTCTTACCATCCTTCGCTGACCAGGTTCACGGATCTGAGTTAATGCAGTTCGTTCTGGACACGAACATGTGGCGGTCGGTTGAGAGGATTGCTGAGCCCCGCGGTGGCTGGAGAAGTTGTCCGCTTATCATCTCTATCCCTATACCCCTATATAGCACGTGTCTAGTCACAGGGGGGCAATCATTGACGATATAACGTCTTTATATATTACATGACCAACAAAGCATGACCTATCTTACACTTTCCCTCTGAAATCAACGCCTGGAAAGATCCATGCAACATTCATTATCATCAAAGTTAGCCTCCCAAACGTCACCATTGTCCCTTGCGGGACGACCAATCGCCCCCAACATGGCCGACAAGAGTCAAACGCCAGCCCACCCATGCCCTATTGCTGTGGTGGGCATGGCATGTCGTATACCAGGTGGTGTATCGACACCAGAGGATCTATGGACGCTTATATCGCGGTCGCGCGATGGGTGGTGTGAGATCCCGGATGACCGCTTTTCAAAGGAGGCATACTACCACCCGAACCCTCAGAAGTCGGGTGCCATGAATGTCGAGGGCGGTTACTTCCTCAAGCGCGACGTGTCCAAGTTCGACGCACAGTTCTTCAACATCACCAAGCAAGAGGCCATTGCAATGGGTAAGATATCTCCAGAAACAAAGCACCAACCCCAAGACGTGTTACGTGTGTGTTGACGCCTATCCCAGACCCTGCGCAACGTCAAATGCTGGAAGTCACGTTCGAGGCCCTAGAAAGTGCCGGGCTCTCCAAGGAAAAGATGGCAGGCAGCAGAACGGGAGTCTTTATTGGGACCAAAGTATCCGATTATAACCGTGCGTCCGAGAGCGATGCGAGTCGGATCCCCACGCTGCAAAGTACGGGCAACCATGGCGCAGTGCAGGCGGGCCGGCTGTCGTATTACTTTGACTTTCGCGGGCCTTCGTTCTCTATTGATACGGCCTGCTCTTCAGGTAAGATTGTCTATTGTGTCCCGCAAGACCGGGGCAAAGTCTCGCTGACCACTTGTCAAAGGTCTGTATGCGGTCCACGCAGCCGTTCAGAGCATCCGGTCGGGCGAATCAGATGCCGCCGTGGTTGCGGCTGCCTGTCTCCGGCTGCAACCCGACGACATGATTTCCATGTCGATGATGTCTATATATAACCCCAAGGGCAAGACCTTTGCCTTTGACCATCGAGCCGAGTCTGGGTACGCCCCTGGCGAAGGCGTTGCATGCCTGGTTCTCAAACCTCTCGATCAGGCCATTCGAGACAACGATAGAATCCGCTCAGTGATTCTCAACACGGGGACAAACCAGGACGGCAAAACCACCAATCTAACAACACCTAATAGCAGTGCGCAGGAGGCTCTCATCCGGGAGGTTTACGCAAGTGCCGGGCTGGATCCTCGGGATACTGGATTCATCGAGGCTCACGGTACTGGAACAAAAGTAAGTCGGCATACCCTTTTTCCCCTCCTCATTACAAGTTAACCGTCTGCTTAGGTTGGGGACCCCATCGAAGCCCACGCCCTTTATCGCGTGTTTGGCACGACCCGACCAAAGAACAAGCCTATTTCTATTGGATCCGTCAAGACAAATATCGGCCATCTCGAAAATGCCAGCGGTATCGTTGCTATCATCAAAGCTTCTCTGATGCTGGAGAGGAAGTTCATTGCCCCCAACTGCAACTTCGAAATGGCGAATCCGAACATACCTCTGGATGAGTGGAATCTGAGAGTTGCCAAGAAAGTGAGGCCATGGCCTAGGGACAAGAAATACATCTCCGTTAACAACTTTGGCTTCGGCGGCTCCAATGCGCACGCCGTCATGGGACCTCCCCCCTCCCCCCCTTCGACACTCGAGCCACGGTGGCTTCCGCCACGCCCACTACTCTTCGTAATTTCCGCCAACAGCGCCAACAGCGCCCGGAAACGGGTCGAGGACTTCTTAGTCTACTGTCTTCAACACCCCGAGGAGTTCGACACGGGCGTCATATTCGATATCGCTTACACCCTAGGCGAGCGCCGCACACACCTGCCCTACCGGATCGCCTGCACCGCCAGCTCTACAGACGAGCTCGGCCAGATGCTGCAAAACCCGTCCAATGCCCCTAAGCTTGCGCCGACAGTGCCCAAGCTGGCCTTTGTATATACCGGACAAGGCGCTCAGTGGCCTGCGATGGGCCTCGAGCTTCTCCAAAGTTATCCCATCTTTGCAGAGTCTATTAAGGCAGCGGACCAGGTCCTCGACGAACTCCACGCCGGTTTTTCCATTGAAGAAGAGCTCCGTAGGGATTTCGCTGAGTCCAGGGTCGGAGAGCCCCAGATCAGCCAAGCTGCCTGCACTGCCCTGCAGCTTGGCCTAACAGACCTATTACGCTCATGGGGTGTGAAGCCACTCAGCGTTATTGGACATTCCTCGGGCGAAATAGCAGCGGCCTACGCGACTGGCGCTATCTGTCTCAAAGAGGCCATGGCGATCGCCTACTATCGCGGAAAATTGGCGAGCTCGTTAAAAGGTGTCCAGGGTGCGATGATTGCCGTTGGACAAGGCGCCGAGGAAACCAGGGCCATGATCAAGGAATTAGGATTCGCCGGAATTTCCGTGGCATGCGAAAACGCCCCAGAATCCACAACCGTTTCCGGCGATGCGTCCGCAATCGATCAACTCGCTACTCATCTGGAGCGTACGGGCATCATGTGTCGAAAGCTTCGTGTCGATGTCGCATACCATTCTGCCCATATGAAGCTCGTCGCGGACGAGTACATGGCTGCTTTGAAAGATATCGTCAAACCACAGGAAAAAAGCGATGTAGCCATCTTTTCTTCCCTACTGGGCAGAAGTCTTGACAATACTTCGTCTCTGACGGCATCCTATTGGATCGACAACCTGACCATGCCTGTCCTTTTCGACCCTGGGCTCCAATCCCTTGTCGCCACTGCCAGTCCTGACATTGTCATCGAACTTGGTCCTCATTCTGCGCTTCAGGGTCCTATCAAACAAATTCTGAAAGCCATTGGTGGCACACAGAAATACCTCCCTTCCTTGGCGAGAAACCAAAATGCCACTGTCTCCGTACTCAACCTTGCCGGGGGTCTTTTTGTGGGTGGATATCCTGTTAAGATGGATGCGGTGAACTTCCCTTCATCACCTGAGCAAATGAGACTCGCCCCTATCCACGACTTCACCCCCTACCCCTGGGAGGAGGGTGTATACTGGAACGAGACGCGGTCAAGCAAGCAGCGCAGACTCCGGCCATTTGCGCCCCATGACCTGCTCGGGCTCTTGGAGGCGTCGTATAGTGATGCTGAGCCCGCCTGGCGTAATCTTCTAAGCACGGAAAATGTGCCCTGGCTCAGAGAGCATCGAATGCAGACGTTGACCACGTTCCCGTTGGCGGGCTATCTCTGCACTGCCGTGGAAGCCTTGAGCCAGTATTCGCAACTTCACGGGATTGATGGCGCAAGTATCAAGGGTTATCATCTGAGGGAAGTCGAGGTGGCCAAGGCCTTCATACTGGAAGACGACTACGACTACGAGACCCTCATAACGCTGCGTCCGTACGCCGAAGGGACCCGTGCGAATTCGGATAAGTGGCACGAGTTTCGTTTCTCATCATGGAGCCGGACCCGCGGCTGGCTCGAGCATTGTCGTTGCTTGATCTCCACTGACGGACGTGAGAAGTGTAACCCGGTCTCGGGCGGGCATTTGACTGACTGCCTGGCCCGGTTGAGGGCGTCGACCTCCGCGGCCGGTGTCGCGTTGAAGCCAGAAAACTTCTATGCCGAGCTTGATCGTCGCGGCGCTGGCTATGGCCCCTTGTTCCAGGTGAAATCCGACTTAATGGTGTCTAAGGACTACGCGACCGCATACGTGACTATGCCAGACACTGCATCCGTCATGCCGTACCAGTATGAGGCCCCAAGCCTCACATCACCGGCCTTCATGGATCTGATCATTCAGACCGTTTTCCCTCTCATCAACTCGACGGAAGGCGATAAAGGTTCCCTCTGGATGCCATCAGCTATTAAGGATCTGCAGATCAACAATCCGATGCCTGATCGAGAGACTGGGCCATACCAGTCCGTGACTCGCGGCCAGGATGGAGCTCCCGGTCAGGGATCCAGGTCGTACACGATCGACCTGTGGCATCCCACACAGCGTGAAGAACCCATCATGACGTTTACTGGTCTCTGCATGACCCCTGTCCGAGACGAAGCTGCCTCTCCTTCGGCCATTCGTAAGCTATGCTTCAAGGTACAATGGGAGACGCTCTCTGGAAGCCACCAGAGCGAGCTCGAGTCTCACATGGACGAGGCTTCGAACAGCGTGCGTGCTTTCGGGGACGTTGACGACCTCGATAGCGGAACCAGCAGCGGCAGCGAAGGGAAGATGGCTTATACAGCCCCGACCGAGAAGTTCCCAGCGGAATTGGACACGGGCGCCAGCAGTGGGTTTGAGAGCGATGATAATACCGAGCGCCTCCAAAGGACGTTCCCCCATGTCCCACGGGAGTCGTTTGTTGTTATCACAGCCCCAGGGAGCAGCTCGGATCTTACGATGGAACTTGTAGCCCTCCTAGAAGCTACTACGGGCAAAAAGCCCTCTTTGGGAACCGTTCACGACGTGAGTATTTCAGGGCGGCCATGCATTTGCCTCGCTGAGGTTGCCCATTCTGTGTTGGAGACGATGGACAAGGAGCTTTTTGAAGTCGTGCAGCGGATCTTGCTCGACAGCAGTTCCATACTCTGGGTTACCTCGGGGTCGTATCGTTTCGCAGAGCGGCCGGAAACAAACATTGCCCACGGGTTGCTCCGAACATTGCGGTCCGAAACGGGAAAGCTCGCCACGACCCTGGATCTCGATCCCAAGTCCCAGCTCAGCGTTTGGGAACGGGCCGCGCTGGTACTGGAGGCAGTAAGCGCGTCGTTCACACCACCCCAGGAAGACGGGACCGTCGAGTTCGAGTTCGCCGAAGACCACGGCAAGCTATCGGTGCCGCGAATTGTGCCCGTGGACGAGCTGAACCTGCTGCTGTCGCGCGAATCGCAGGACCATGAGCCGTACGAGCAGCCACTGGGGCAGCCCGGCCGTCGGCTCAAGATGGCCGTGAAAACCCTGGGGGCGCTGGACTCCTTGCTCTGGGAGGACGACACCGCTGCACCCGCGCTCGGGCCTGGGGACGTCGAGATCAAGGTGCACGCTACTGGAATGAACTTTAAAGACGTCGTCGTGGCCATGGGGCAGGTCGCCCAGCCGTACATTGGCATCGAATGCGCCGGGGTCGTGACCCGCGTGGGGCACGACGTCAGAACAGTCCGAGCAGGCGATCGGGTGTGCGCTCTACCCCTCGGGGCGTATAGCACATACGCATCGTGTCACTTTACGAGCGTGGCCATAATCCCGCCCGATATGGGGTTCACCACCGCCGCTTCCATCCCCATCGTCTTCGCCACGGCCTACTATGCCCTGGTGGACAAGGCAAGCCTCCAGCGGTCCGACAAGGTCCTTATCCATGCAGGGTCCGGCGGCGTCGGCCAAGCCGCCATCCAGGTGGCGCAGTCCATCGGCGCAGAGATATTCACGACCGTCGGGACCCTCGAGAAGAAACAACACATCATGGAGACATACGGCATCCCCGAGAGCCGGATCTTTTTCAGTCGCGACTCCTCCTTCGGCCCCGCCGTACGCGCCGCCACCGGCGGCGAGGGCGTCGACGTGGTCCTGAACTCCCTGGCGGGCGACCTCCTTCGTGAAAGCTGGGACTGCATTGCGCCCTTCGGCCGCTTCATCGAGATCGGGAAGCGAAATATCGTGTCCAACAGCAGGCTGGAGATGCAGATGTTCGAGAAGAACTGCTCGTTCTGCGCCGTGGATCTGAGCATGGTGGCGAGCGAGCGACCGCGTCTGACGCAGCGGGTGCTGCGCGACGTCTTCGATCTGGTAGCCTCCGGCGCCCTCCGTCCCGTTCAACCAGTCACGGTGATAGGCACGCACGAAGTCGAAACCGGGCTGCGCACCCTGCAGAGCGGGAAATCGATGGGGAAGATTGTGGTGGATCAGCAGGACGGGGACCTGATCAAGGTAAGTGTTTTTTGTCCTCCCTCACTTACGGGAGGGGTTGATGGTCATCAAACTGACGTGAAGCGTAGGCTACCCACCACCAGTCGAAGTCAGGTATGCTGTCTGGCCACGCTACCTACATTATCGTCGGAGGCACCGGCGGCCTCGGGCAGTCGATCGCGGAGCGGATGATACACTTGGGCGCCCGGACCATCGTGCTGCTGTCGCGCAGCGGGACCCTACAGGGGAATAATAATCCGGGTCTCTGGGGTCTAGCTCACATTCACCGGGCGTCTATACATGTGAAGTCGTGTGATGTGGCTGACGAAGCAAGCCTGGGCGCCATGTTGCGCGAGATCCGGCAGGAGATGCCGCCGATTCGTGGATTGGTCCACTCGGCCATGGTCTTGCAGGTACGTCAGGTCCTTGATTATGCCTCATGTGGTACTTACTAATAACACTCCATAGGATGTTCTCTTCGAGCGCGCGACTTTTGATGATTATAGCAAAGTCGTGCGATCCAAGGTTGCTGGCGGCTGGAACGTACATAACGCGCTTCTCCAGGACACGCTGGACTTTTTCGTCGTGCTCTCTTCCGCCATATCCTTCGTTGGCGGGCGCGGCCAGGCGGCCTATGCCGGGGCCAATGCTTTCCTGGATGCCCTAGTGCAGCACCGAGTCCGCCAAGGCCTGAAAGCCACGGCGCTCAACCTCACGGCGGTCGAGGACGCAGGATATGTCTGCACCAACCAAGATAGGAGATTCGAGGTCGTGAGGAATATTTCCGGCGACACCATCAAAGAGGCCGAAGTCCTCGCCATTGTCCAGGCGGCCATGGCCGGTATGTTCGAGGCCAGCAACAACCAGTGCGTGAACAGCTGGGCCCGCGCCGACGTCGAGCTGCCGCAGTACTACCGGACCGACGGCAAGTTCGCCTACCACCGCAACCAGGCCCGCGAGCTCGCTCACGGCCCCGACGCCGACTCCGGGCCCGCCGCCCTCTCCATCTCGGACCAGATGATGGCGGCGCCCACAGCGGAGGCCGCACTCGACGTCGTCGCGACGGCTCTGCGCGTGAAGCTGGGCGCCATCCTGATGCTGTCGGACGAGGTCATGATCGCCCAGCAAGCCACGACCTCGCTCTCGGCGTTCGGGCTCGACTCGCTGAACGCCATCGAGCTCCGCAACTGGATCGGCAAGCACACGAGGGCGCACCTGCAGGTGTTGGAGATCCTGACGACGGGTACCCTGCGCGACGCCGCCGCCTTGGTCCTGCACAAGACGACGCTGAAAGGGGCATGGAACACGGAGAACGGCGATCATCCAAGTACATGAGGGATGGATGAATCAAGGGTGTTTGTTATTTAGAGTATACAGCTATATTGACCGTCGATATGCTATTCGGTATCCGATGGCCCCAATTGAACTAATTAATTGATTGATTGACAGACAACCTGACAGCTGCTCCATTGTGACACATGTAAGCTGCCAGTTTCGAGACATGGATGGAGTTTACGTCATGTCTAAGAGTCTAAGAGGCAACCCTTTGACGCACAGATTCGTGGCTGGGGGGCGCGCAAAGCCACACCCTGAGGCAACTTCGTCAATGGTACATGTTTTACTGGCCACCTGCAGGGTCTCGTGCCGGCTGAACCGTACGGTATGGAACGTACATGTATTTGCTCACTCTATGTCGCTAACGCATCCTGCTGCCTAGCACTCATAGGCCGTACGCGTTAAGCCGCGTACCAGCCATTTTCTGTATCATATTGATTGAAAGTAGGATGTCAAGCTTTTGTACTTGTCAGAGGAGGATGCTTGGGATGTTTGCACCAGCATGCTATACATGTCACAGGCATGCTGTGTTTAGATAGGTACATAGAGACCACAGGGCGATATGATACATTTCAGCGATATATCCACGTATGCGCAGTAAAAGAAACAATATGGTCTATTCTGTCTGTGCCAACCAGCCGATCCCGGTGTTAAACCATGGGCAACGAGCAGACACGATTCGTTGTTAGTTTCACTCGAGCTGGAGCTAGGTAGCACCACAGAGCACCGCCACAGGTCGTACCTGGCGCTTGGCAGTCACTGAAGGCGCTGTACTCCGTACCTCCCAACCACTCACTTCACCCACTGCGGGACTCGCAGGAACTGACTGGGGACTCTGGGACTCTGGGACTCCGGATGAGAGCTGCAAGCTTCACCAGCGCCTACATGCAACTGACAACAGTATGTGTACCTCCATGTCCCATCTTCTTCTTTAATACTCGCGCATACCCTCCGGCGCGCGGACAAACCACCTGGATATTTCCCCTCTTCTACCAAATCTATCGGTTCGTCAGACTCGCCCGGGCTCTCTCTTTACTCCGCATTAATTATACATATACATTCCAATTTAAAGCTTGAGCATCCAACCTATTTTAAGAGCCGATGACGCAAGCCTGAACCCGAAGGAACGCAACACCCCGCGAATCAGCCTCTACCAACATACGCACTCCCTCACATGTCGCAGGGCTGACAGCCATTGGAAAGCCTGAGCACTTTTCCCTCAGGCGACCCCGAGTCTAACGAAGATTGACCATGTAAACTGGCTCGGCGAGGCCAAGAAACACAACTTAGTTCGCCTTTCTTCACTTACTTGCCTTGGATCATTCTACCGACTGCAGACTGCAAACTGCAATTGAAGGCATCCTCAGCAGCAGGGTGGTACAGATCCAGCAACATTACACAGCCCATTACCTCGGCCGGATCTATCTCACTCCAGTCTTGCCCAGTGCTTCTTGGCTCGACCTGGCACACACGAATACGGGCAGCAAACAAAGCCAAAAAAGCACTTCTTCGCCAGAAGTGCAACTACACGCGCTCAAGGTCGCGCATTCGGCCTTACTGCAGCGATTGAATACAGCCATTTTGGTCAGGTCCTGAGGTATTCGCCAACTCTTTGAAACAACCAGCGCAACCGGTTTCTAATCGGCATTATGGTTACACGAAAAGACGTCCCAGGAGATGCCGCGAACACCAACAAGCCCGCTCCCACCATTAATATGCAAGGAGTGAGGCAGGAGCTCTGGAACGATTCCGACACCGACGGAGATAATAGTTGGGGCGACGCAAGACAAACCCAAGGAGCAACCCAGTCAGCCCCACGTACGGTTCCCGACTCACTACGGCCAGGCCCTCCAGCCCAGAATCCGTTCGGCCACGATGCCGGAAACCCATGGGACGAGGACGACCGGCAAGGAAATGTCCCATCACATACCGAGTCAAAAGGTGGATTAGAACACGTGCCTACGGTTTTGCGCCCAGGTGGCCGTCAAGAAACAAATCCATTCAAGAGGAAGCCTTTGTCGTCTACAAACACCGGTTTGAGCACGACCAACGCGATGCCCACCGATGCGCCGCCCGTTCCCCCGACCAATGCCTTCTCCCAGATGCAACTCAACGAATCCGACCAAAACACAAACCCGTGGAAACCAAACGCCGAAGAATCTAAGACATCACTCGCACCTCCCGCGGTTAACACAATACCCGATCAAGATACAGGCAGCAATGTATGGGGCTCTGGAGTCTCGTCAAGACAGCCGTCTCCCAATCCTCGGGCACATTCCCCGGCCATTGTATCTTTACCCTCGGAAGGCGAGTCGTCAGCTTGGGACGACGATATAGTCGCAAAGCCCTCGCTTGGGCACATGCCGCAGAAGTCACTTGAAGAGCAGGAAATTTCGCAAGATACCCATGCCTGGGATGATCTTGCTCAGCTGGACAAAGGCAAGGCGCCGGCTGTCTCTACGGGACTAAACCAACCAAGACCTGGCGAGGATTGGAATTTAATAGATCATGATCCACAGCCTGCGAGTCTCTCTCGGCAGAGTACCTGGGAGAACTTCGACGAACCAGAGCCAGAGAACAACCAAACAAAGCCAGAAACACAAAAAGCACCAACACCTGCGGTAGCACCTGTGGCCGATGCCGCTGAGACACCACCACCCACGCTGCCACCACGCACTGCTGACGACGATATCCCACCCCCGCAGCCACCAAGGACTCAGTCTCCCAGTGCACCTAATAAGAACGAAACATACCAAATCAAAAACATTAATTGGCATGATGTATCCGCTGGGCAAAATCCGAGAAAGTCCCCGATACTTGTCCAGAACGCCAACGGCCCGTGTCCTTTGGTTGCACTTGTGAATGCGCTGACCTTGACAACTCCGGCCGACTTGACTAACACCGTGTTGGTCGAGACATTACGATCGCGGGAACAGATCAGCTTGAACTTCTTGCTGGAGGCGGTATTTGACGAGTTGATGTCTCCCAGGAGGACCAACTCAGATGTACCGCTGCCCGACGTGAGCGAGCTATATGCTTTCTTGAAGGGTTTGCAAACGGGCATGAATGTCAATCCGCGGTATATCCCTACTCCGGAGCTGATTAAGACACACAAACGGACGTCTCTCACTCATGTACATCCGTCTGAACGGGGCGATTACATCCCAGGGACCTTTGAGGACACTCGCGATATGAAGTTCTACGCCACCTTCTCCATACCTCTCATACATGGCTGGCTTCCGCCAAAGGACGACCCTGTGTATGATGCGTTTGAGCGCCAGGCATCATCATATGAGGACGTACAGAGTCTGCTATTCCGCGAAGAAGAACTTGAAGACAAGCTTAGCGCGCCTTCAAGTGCAGGACTCACAGAACTCGAGCAGCAGATGTATCAGGACATCATGACCATCAAATCTTTCCTGACTACCTCGGCCACTCAGCTCACCCCGTACGGTTTGGACGTGATAACCAAATCAGTACGCCCCGGCACTTTCTCGATCCTGTTCCGCAACGACCACTTCTCCACGCTGTATCGACATCCGCAGACATTGCAGCTCCTGGTCCTCGTAACTGACGCAGGCTACCATTCGCATGACGAAGTAGTCTGGGAATCACTTGTCGATGTCAATGGCGAGCAGGCCGAGTTCTTCTCCGGGGACTTTCGGCTCGTGGGCGGACCGCAGCATCAGCAGTCGCATCAAGAGGCAGCTGGGACGTCCGCCGGCGCTAATAGAGGCCGCAGTAGCACATCTGACGCGGATAACGCGCCGGTTTCTCCAAACATTGAACAAGAGGACCGCGACCTGGCGTTAGCGCTGCAGTTGCAAGAGGAAGAAGACGAGAGACATCGGACTGAGCAAGCAGCCCGGCAGCGAGAAAGACAGCTATCGGAGCAGTTTATTGAGCAGCAAGGTCGAGGCGGCTCGACAGCTCGTGCGGGGCCCCGGGGCCGCGGCGGGAACAATGGCACATCAATTCGTGGCGGGTCTGCCAGCCAGGTCAACATCCCCGTCCGAGGCAGCAGTAACAGCGTCAGTAGTCCGGCACGGGGCAGGCCGGCGCAGCAACAACCCGTCCGACCTCTCGTTCCGCCGGCGAACAACCGGACTCATCGCCCTACCGACGGTTTGGAGGACGATGCGCCGCCAAGCTACGAGCAAGCCTCCAAGGCAAGCCCGTACGTCCCGCCGGCGGGCCACCCGAGCCATCCGGGGAGCAGCCCGGGCAGCTCCACGCGGGGCCGTAGGAATGGCAACGGCGTTGCTGGCTCGTCGTCCCGGGTCAGCCTCGCAGGGTCTAGTAATGCGGGCGCAGGGATGGGTCGGTCGAGGCCCCCGCCCGTTGCGGCGCAGAACCCCAATAATCAGCACAAGGACTGTGCGGTCATGTAAGAGAGAGGTGTGTGTTTTTACAGCAGCGTCTTGCGCGGAGTTTTGGTATCGGGAAATGGGGGATTCTTATCATCGGCAGGGCAGGACTAGGAACTTGGGACATGGGGGCACTACTTGGCATAGCACAAGACAGATGGATGGGACGACTGTAGGTAGATCGCGCATCCGCTTAACTCTGCCAAATATCTATAGGGGCATTATCGTTATTACCATTAGGGGGTAATAGAGCCCGGTTCTTGGGGCATTGTGTTTCAACCTAGTGTGTTGTGCTTTGTGCTTTCTTCGTCGATCAATCCTCTCATTGCGCAGTATCTATCATGATGACGGGGACGAGGGATGGAGCCCGGTTGGCATACCGCAATTCGATTTTCTTGCAACATGCAATTCTATTATGTCTTGGCTTCATGTCGACTACATGTACTTCAAGGTCCTGATTGCCTATAACCCTAATCTGGATTGTCAAATACCTAGGTACTTAACTAGTTGACCATCATCTTCCCCCCCAATCAAAGCTTTGCCCTCGCTTCATCCTCCCCAACGTGGCCATCCCCCGCCAGAGCCGTATCGTCGTCTTCCAGCTCCGCAATGAGGGTGCCCTCGGCAATGTCCTCCCCGTCCTCGGCCTCGGTCACCCACCGCACCCGCCCCGCGCGCGCCGCCCGCACCTCGAGCTCCATCTTCATCTGCTGCACGACGCAGACGACGCGGCCGGCCTCGAGGCGGTCCCCCGCGTCCACCAGCACCTCGACCAGCTTGCCCGGGAAGGGCGCGACGACGTGGCGCGGGTTGGCGGCGTTGCCGCGGCGGTGCTTGCCGGCGGCCAGGACGGAGCCGGCGGACGCGGTGCTGCTGGCGGCTTCGAGGAGGAGCGTTTGCGGCGCTGTGGAGTTGGGGGAGGAGTACTCGACTTCGGCGCGCAGGAGGGACGGGAACTCGTTGCGGAGGACTCTGGAGAGTTTTAGGTGGTGCACTTGAGGGGGTTCGGGGGTTTGCTGGGATTTGTCGTCTTTGGGGGTGAGCTTTAGAGACCATGCGTCGCCTTTGCGCAGGAGCAGGGCGGACCCAGAGCCGCCTGAAGCCGTGGCGGCCGAGGATGATTCATCCAGGCTGCCGATATCAGCCGTAGCTAGATTCTCTGAGATCTTCTTTCCTGTTTCCAAGAGGTTCGGCAGAGACCGCCCAAGCCACAGGGTGTCACAAGCCCCTTTCGCGAAGTCCGGACTCGCTGCGATCGCCCGCAGTATATCCAAGTTTGTCTTGACCCCGTCAACGCGCGTATCCTCCAGAGCCCGTTGGCATTTCGCCACGACGTCGCCCCAGGAGGAATCGGTGACAATGATCTTGGCGAGCAGGCTGTCGAAATCGGCGCCGACCACCATGGGGCTCCCATGGACCAGATGGGTGTCGACCCGGATGCCGTTTCCGCTCGGCAGCGAGAAATGGGTGATGCGGCCGATGCTGATGGACCAGTTGTTGTCGACGCTCACGTTCTGGGCCGTGAGGCGTAGCTGTACTGACGTTAGTCGCGGGGGCTCGGCCGGGTCCGACGGCAGACCCGCGAGAGCAGGCAATACGTCGTCCAGCGCAACGCCCTGCGCGATGGCCAACTGGGCCTTGACCAGGTCCACGTGTGTGATGCTCTCGGTGACCGTATGCTCGACCTGGAGGCGCGGGTTGACCTCGAGGAAGAAGAACTCGCGCGTGTCCGGGTTGGCCAGGAACTCAAACGTGCCGAGCGAGAGGTACGCGACCGCCTCCGCCATGCGGACCGCGGCGTTGATGATGCCGGCGACGAACGCGCGGTCGCGGATGGTGCTCGGCGCCACCTCGACCACTTTTTGGAACCGGAGCTGGATGCTGCACTCGCGCTCCCAGAGGTGCCTCACCTTCCCCCGCCCGTCGCCGACGATCTGCACCTCGACGTGCCGGAACCCGTCGACGGCCGCCTTCTCGGCGAAGACCTGCCGCGAGGGGCTCTCGGCGACGGCCCGCGCCACGAGGCCCGGCAGGAGCGCCTCGTTCGGCACCAGACGGATGCCCTTCCCGCCGCCCCCGTCGACCGCCTTGACCATGACGGGGAACCCGACCGCGCGCGCAAACTGCAACACGTCCCCGTGGTCGCCCGTGGGCCGCGCGCTGGCCGGCAGCGTCGGGACGCCGCAGCGCTGCGCCAGCGCCTTGGCGGCGAGCTTGTCGCCGGTTTGCTCGAGGATCCGTTCGCCGGGCCCGATGACGACGGCGCCGGCGTCGTGCCACATGCAGCGAGCGAACTCGGCGGATTCGGACAGGAAGCCATACCCGGGGTGCACGGCGTCGATGCGGTGCGTCCGGGCTAGGTCCACGAGGAGCGCGATGTCCGCGTAGGAGGCGGGGGAGGGCAGCTCGAGCACGTGGCTGGCGTGCTGGGCGTGGCTCCTGTCGTTGGCCGTCACGAGGGCAAAGGTTTCCAGGGAGGACTCGCGGGCGGCTTGGATGATGCGGGTGGCGATTTCGCCCCTGATTTTATTGAAAGTTAGCAATCAGATTATGATATATATATGTGTAAACATGTATGCAATGAGACGGTAAAGAGATAAATAGATAAAATAAATACCTGTTCGCTATGAGAAGTCGATTTATCTTCCGCCGGGGTGGGTATGCTGGTGAACTCATGGTTGCTGTTTTGGTAGATGCACCTATCACCCTTACGCACTGCCTATGAGAATTGTCCCTTTTTGGATCAAGACGTACTTATACAGGGGCCCGGACTGGTTGATGCCAAATTGTTGTGCACCCGAAATAAGTGCAGTAGAGGAAGAGACCAGTCAAGAGGGGGGCCAACGAGTTGTGAAGGTTGAAACACCCTCCCCCTTTCCACGAGCTACCCAATCTTCTCAACTTTTTCCAATGTAAGCAAGTATGTATTATGTATTCTACCTGAACGACAGCACATAGGTAAGGACAAAAAGCGTCGATGGTTCGGTAGGTAAGTAATGAGCAGTACCCTCTATTGCCCCGTGCCGCATCCTAGTAGTGGCGGCTACAGGGCCCCGGGTTGGCTGGGGGAACCCACTACGCTGCAGCTTGTAGTGCGGGGGACCTACCCTGCTACCCGCCTGCCGAGGTATGTCGTCGCTAACCGCCAGGGTCCTCACCAATGACGAGCTCTCTAAGAGGCTGGGGTAGACTTCAGGAAGAGGCATGAAGCAACTTTTAATGGAATCTACTTTGTACTTTTTATCCGGAATCTTACCCAAATGCCAATCTTGATATATATAATTCGCCAATGACTCAAGATGGGAGCAGATGAGAGTAGTAGCAGCGATCAGCAAGCAAGCGCCCGATTGAAACAAGTCGTTGGCCATCTGGGAGGCAAAGAAGAAAAACAAGACACAGAAAGCAAACCGGCACAAGTTCCAAAACGTCGAGGTCGGAGGAGAGCCTCGGTCTCGGGTCCTCCGGCGGATTACTCCGACCGTCTCGGGCAGCTCGAGACCCTGCGCAAGCTCGCCCGCACACCGGACACGGAGCGCCGCGGCTACCGGCGCCAGAAGGAGGCCGGTAAGCTATGGGTATGGGAGCGGGTGGACGCGTTGTTGGACCAGGGCAGCCTGCAGGAGGTCGGCAGCGTGACGGGCGACGTGGTGTGGGCTCGGAAGAAGAAATCGGCAGCCGGTAGTACCGATGATGGACAGTCGCCGTCTCTAGGCGAGGAAGAGGAGACCATCGATGGCTTTACGCCCAGCAACAGCGTCCAGGGGTTCGGAAGACTGAACGGACGCAAGATCGTCTTCACGGCGGATGATTACAGTCTGCGTGCTGGCCACGCGGATGGAGCGTTGTGGGAGAAGACCGAGTACATTGAGAAGCTGGCTCTCTCTTTGCGCATACCGATTGTGAAGCTGGTGGATGGTTCTTCCGGAGGAGGTTCCGTTACGACCATCAGGAAGAATGGGTTCTCCTACGTCCCTCCTCTGCCCGCTTTCAATCACGTCGTCAAGCAGCTCAACTTGGGCATCCCAAACCTAGGCGCCGCACTGGGGCCCTCCATAGGGCTTGGAGCAGCGCGCGTCACTGTCTGCCATTTCAGTGTCATGGCGGCCAATGTAGGCAGTCTGTTCAACGCAGGTCCCAAGGTGGTCGAGGGGGCAACATTCGAGGAAGGATTGACGCTCAGTGAACTCGGAGGTCCCGACATGCACTGCCGCAACGGGACGATTGACAATCTCGCCACCGACGAGCATCACGCCTTCCAACAGATCCGGACCGTACTAGGCTACCTTCCCAACTCCGGCCTCTCGATCCCGCCGGTTGCTGAGAGTGCAGATCCATGGGACCGTCGCGAAACCTCCCTCCGGGCCATCATCCCCCGCCGCAAAGAGCGCATGTACGACCCCCGCCGCATCATCAAGGCAGTCGTCGACCAGGACACCTTCTTCGAGATCGGCACCCTCTGGGGCACCACCGCCATCGTCGGCCTCGCCCGGCTCGGCGGGCGGCCCGTAGGCATCATCTCGAACAACTGCGAGAGCCCGACGGGCGGCGCGCTCGACGCGCTGGGCTCGCAGAAGCTGACGCGGCACCTCAAGCTGTGCGACGTCATGAACCTGCCGCTGGTGCAGTTCGTCGACATCCCCGGGTACGCCGTCGGCACGGTCGCGGAGCGCGCGGCGACGATGCGGCACGGCGTCAACCTGGCGCTCGCGTACTACTCGACCACGACGCCCGTCTTCAGCGTCGTCACGCGCCGCGTCTACGGCGTCGCGGGCGGCGTCATGCTCGACTGCCGGGACCCGCGGACGCGGGTTGCGTGGCCGAGCGGGGACTGGGGGTCGCTGCCGCTGAAGGGGGGCATCGAGGTGGGTCACTCGCACGAGCTGAGGGAGGCCGAGAGGACCGGCGGGCCGGAGAAGGCGGATGCGTTGTACAAGGAACTGGAGGCGGAGTACGAGGGGCTGATGAACCCGGTCAGGACGGCGAATGCGTTTGGGGTCGAGGAGATCATTGATCCGGCGGATACGCGGCCGGTGGTGTGTACTTGGGTGGAACATGTGTACGAGAGTCTCATGGAGGAACGGGTTGCACAGCGGAGGGCCGGTACGCTGAAGCCGTCTTTTGCATAAGCCTAACTGAACATATATTATCGAGGAAAATCTGTCATGGCTGCTCAATGGGTAGTTGTTGGCAGACTGTTATTGCCAAGTGAGAAAGTTGCCCGATTCCCTCTTCCACTCTCACTATCGTAGACTTCCAGCGGGGCCCATTTCCATCTTATTCCCCCAACATTCTTTTCACGGCCATGTCTAACGTATCATCCCCTCGCTGGATTCGGGCACCCTCATTCATCTCTTTCTCTGCAACACCGCCAGGTAGGAAGCTTCTCGTCATCTCAGTGAACAGCCCGGCCATCGGCTCCTTAAACGCTTGGGCATAAAACCCATCCAGCTGATCATCCTGGACTAACTTCACCTCGATTATTTTGCCCGTAGCGTCCTCAAAGGCTTGTTTCACATCCTGTGTCGAGTAATATTTGGGGCCATGGAGGTCAAATACATATGGGCTTCCCTCACCGGCTCCATCCGATGACGAGCCTGCCGCCAAAAGCTGAGCAGCGCATGTTTTGCCAATGTCCCTTACCGACACCATAGGGATCTTGTAATCTGCGGGACATATCACAGAGTAAAAGAATGGCGGCTCGGCTTCGAGCGTCTCGAGCGCCATCGCCCAGTTCTCCATGAAGTACGCACACCGCACCAAGACCACCTCGGGCGCAGCGCCAATGAGAGCCTGCTCGGCAGTGTAGTTCGTTCTGATCTCACCCTAATCATGGTTTTTTCCTGTTAGCTCATTTCGTCCCGGAAATCTCCAGCCAGCCGCCTCTACATTTCAAGATGAATAGGTATGTAAGTTTACCGTTCCATGTTCCAGCTGTGCCCCTACACTCGACACGTAAACCAGCCGCTTCACATGCCCTTTCCCGATAGCTTTCTTAACGTTGGCCGCCAGCTCGTGTGCCTTGGCGATGGGGTTTGCCTCTGCATGCAGTGGCGGCGTGATGGTAGCTACGGCGTCGGCGTTTCCGAAAACAGAATCGCTGAGATCGAGAAGGCTCCGCGCGTCGGCGACGTCGCCCTGGACGGCGCGGAACCGCGGGTGCTCTTTGAAATCGATCGGGACCCGGCGTACGTCGCGGTAGACGCCCGTGACGGTTGGTGCCGAGGGATGGTCCAGGAGGGCACGGATGGTTGCTTGCCCGGTCTTGGGCGATGCGGGAACGACGACAATGTGCATTTGTTAGTTTGTTGTTTTACTTGGCATTGAGAAGAAAATAGAGAATAAATCTGGCATTGTTCTTTCCCCCGACGACCGAGGACTTCCTTTGTGGTCTTGTTGAGCCACTGACATCATGCTTGACGAGATCTAGATGTTAGTCTCTCGGCGCGCCCTCGCAAGACTGATGTCAAATTGCACGGATGTGCCATCACGGTTGGAGTTTCCTTCGCAACTCAATTGAATTTCGCAGGATTAATATAAGTACTTCTCTGATCAAACATCAATATTCAGTTGACAAGCAGGAAGTGGTTGAACAAGAAAAGAAAAATGCAAAAAGCTAGGTTGTCCTGCGTCAGGCTCGAACCGTACGAAAAACCACCCGGAAACACGAGCCCAAGTGATTTTATCTGGCCACGGATTTTAAATCTGGTATATGCGACAACCAACTAAGCCAAATGGCCTAGCTGGAGTGGTTGGAAGAAGAAGACTGTATTTTGATATGAATATCCCATTGTTGTTGGCCTTGCTTGCCAAAAGCTTCAAACGCGTTTCGCGTCTCAGTCGTTGGAATGGAATTTGGGGCAGCAACCTCCAAATGCCCCTCCTTTTAAGAAGCTCACTACCTACCCCGCCACCAGAGACTCCCTCCTCCACTTGGTAAGTACTTACACCGGGAGGTCCCTGTTATATCCATCTTATCCCCAAACATCCTTCAAGATCGGTCCGGGGAAGCCAGTGATTGCACTAGCACAATACGGTTCGGCCCCTACACTCCGTTCTGGGGGAAATAGAAGCCGAAGCGCCAATGCGCCACACTACGAGACGAGCGAAGAATTCCAGATTGACTCGGCCCTAATCCGATGAGGGACGCCGTTCGCTCGTCAGCACATGACCGACGTCAAATGGAATTGTTCTCATGGCTATTATTAAGCGCTCGCACTCGTCACCACTTCGCGCCAATCTAGGGTAGCAATCTGCGAAGCTCGATTGTTGGGGACTCTACCCAGCTACCACTACTTTTCTCCTTGGGGGGTGCTCGGTAATGGCTGAGCCGCAGTAACCCGATTTGCGTCTAGGTTGAACATGATGGCTGCAACGGTTGCCCCATTCGGGGTCGTCAACCCCCCTCTCGTCCCCACCGACCCTCGCCCCCCGGAGTCGGCTCCAACAGGGCGTGTCTCGGTAGTTTGTGGACATCTGTAGCCATCCATTGGATGGTAAAGCGATCCAATGGCTTTCCAAGGGCGCAATAGAACGTCCCGATCCGCCCAGGCACCGCATTATCTCTTGGGCATCCATCGCTGTCCAGTTTCTCTTGGAGGATCACTACTGTTGTTGGCCTATTCTGCCCTTGTTTTGACGGACTTGTACGCTTTACCTTGCTCTATCTCGATCGTCGCTGAGCATACTGTTACCAGACGAACTCACCAACATGGGAGAGATAACCGAAAAAGACAAACCAGCTGTCCAACCTGGACCACAGGATGGCAACCTTGGTTGCAGTCCACCGGACTCAATAGCGGACTCTGATATACAAAAGGTCCACGCTGGTGGGCTGAGCCATCTGACCGAACTTGTGCAGTCCTTGAGTAGCCAGGATGCCGAGGCACGATACGTGGAGGAGGCCGCAGATGATGGGATCCCGGATACCAATCTTCACCGCGGAAAAGACGATCAACATACTGCTGAGAACAGAACCATCCTGTCATGGGAAGAAGGTGACAAGGATAACCCCCACAATTGGACTCATGTACGTATACCCTGCTGGATTTCAAAGAAGATGACCCTCATGGCTGGTAACTAACCCATGTTGGGTGTGCATTATAGACCAAGAGAAGGATGGTGCTTATCGCCACCATGACCATCGTTATCGACAGCACTTTAGGAAGTTCCCTACCCAGCATGGCTATCCCGTATATGACCAAAGAGTGGGGCGTCACGGCCCCGGAGCAGATGCCGTTGCCCATCGCCACGTTCCTGATGGGATTTGTGCTTGGACCTATGACTTGTAAGTCTCGATACAGGCACCTCCGTCGCCATCACAGAGAAGCCTTACAGCGCTGATGGCTGACACACACACTTGATCTTAGGGGGCCCGCTAAGCGAGCAGTACGGACGACGTATCGTGGTCATCAGCACGTTTTCAATGTTCACCATCTGGACCCTGGCGTGCGCGCTTGCGCCCAATTGGCCTGCTTTCCTCGTCTTCCGGTTCCTGTCTGGCGCGTTCGCGAGTGCGCCCATCGTGGTTGTGGCCGGCATCATTGCCGACGTCTATGGCGATCCAGTGGCTAGAGGCCGCGCGATGGCGTATTTCATGGCAGTATGTTCTTGAGCTCCTCATCTATGTTGACTATGGCTTCTCAGTCGCTAACGTCACCGTTGCTAGACGACGGTATTCGGACCTCTTTTCGCCCCTATCATCTCCGTAAGTCGAAACCCGTCAGAAAGAACAGGCATACTTCCCCATCAAGGCGAAAGTTAATCGAGTTTACTTACACAGGGATTCTGTTCCACGACGATTGGTTGGCGCTGGAGCTTCTGGATTGCACTTATCTACGCCGGCTTGACTTTTATACCCATGGCCTGGCTCCCCGAGACCTACGCCCCCTTGCTCCTAACGCGCAAAGCCGCCGCCATCCGCAAGCGGGATCCCACCGCCAACGTCTACGCTGCAGCCGAGCTCGAGAACCGCGACCTGAATCAGCTCATGACCGTGGTGCTCACGCGGCCCTTGCGCATGATCATGACGGAGCTCATCGTGAGCAGCGTCTGCATGTACCTGTCCCTGGTCTACGCCATCTTCTACATGTCGTTCCAGGCCTTCCCGCGCATCTTCCAGGGCCTCTACGGCCTCTCGCCCGGCGTGACGGGCTTCTCCTTCCTGCCCCTCGGCGGCGGCTGTCTCCTGGGTCTCCCCCTCTGCTTCGCGTGGGACCACGTGTTGCAGCGCGCCCAGAAGCAGGGGAAAGCTTGGGCCAAGCAGGAAGAGTACCGGCGCGTCCCGCTAGCCTTCCTCGGCGGCCCGCTCTTCGTGGTCTCGCTCCTCTGGCTCGGCTGGTCCGCGAGGCCCGAGGCCGGCGTCCCCTTTGCCGTGCCCATGCTGGCCGGCATCCCGTTCGGCATGGGCTACCTGCTCACCTTCATGGGGCTCATCAACTACCTGACGGACGCGTACGAGCTCTTCGCGGCGAGCGCCAACGCGGCGGCCAGCGCGAGCCGGTCGCTCGTCGCCGTCGTGCTGCCGTTCGCGACGGCGCCCATGTTCAACCGGCTCGGCGTCGCGGGGGCGTGCAGTTTGTTGGCTGGGCTCAGCGCGCTCATGTGCGTTATCCCGTTTGTGTTTGTGTGGAAGGGGGAGCAGATTCGGGCGGGGTCTAAGTTCTGCGCGGAGCTGAAGCGGCATAAGGCGGAGATGGAGGAGAAGGCGGAGGAGCAGAGGGTGAGGAGGAGGAGGAGAGAGGGGAATGTGGATGTTGGTCGGGAGAAGGATGGGAGCGGTGATGTTTGATCTTTTGTTAAGTAATGGCAAATCTTGTCGATGCAACCAACGCATGGCTTCACGAAGAATAATGTTCAAACATTAAGATATCCGTGATCAAGAATATCTTCCCTTGCCCGAAGTCCGTTCCCCTCTAGTGTGGCTTGGTTTAGTGGCATGTGGTGAGGATGGGCAATGCGCAAACACCGGGATCAATCTCGCATGCCAGAGATACGCGATATGTGTAGGTAGCTAACGCGGCCGGATTCAGCGCAAGAATGGTCGGTGTTGTTGGTTTGTCATGGCCGAGACCCGAATCTCCGATCCAGGATTGGTGTTTGTTGGCCGGTGATCAGGAGGAGAACAAAGAAAGGGGGCCGGGTTTCAACCAACATCCACAGACAGACTGGGATTGCGCCAAGCCATCTAGAAATGAATCGGCTACACCAAACAAGCAAGTGATAACGGGAATTTCAATTGATTAGACAAGGCTACGGAGGATTCCCGATGGAAACTGTTTGTTGCCGAGTTTCCCTTTGCATTTCATTGAATATCTCATAGTAGCGACTCCGGGACTAATAGATACAAAAGCACATGCGGGAACAAACAACCAATGCAGTCCATGAAAGTTTAAGGAGACCGAACCTGCTAATATGGAATCAACATGGATCCGGATCCGGAGTCGTGTTGGTTCGCATATCCAGACTGAAGATCACAGTCGAACGCGACGCCTTGAACAGACGAAGGGTGGGACTTGTTATAAATAGGGGGGCAGGCAGATCGAACGTGTCGTGATTTGTATTATTATTTCCTTCATCATCATCATCATCATCATACGGGCTCCCCTTTTCACAGATATAACACAAGATGTCTAAACCGCAAAACGAAAACCACCTCCAACGCGATCTCGGCGACCTGGCCGGAAAGCTTCCCCTCGTGTACGGCGGCTTTGACCAGCACATCCAGGCCCAGCGTCCGGCCAATCCGGCCAGGGGCGATGCCGAAGAGAAGCGCATCGCGGATGAATTCAAGGGGCTCGCGGGGAAGCTCATCGGCCCCGAGGCCAGGTGGTCGCCGCCGGAAGAGAGCCCGAAGGCCGCCACCGAGACCCTGTTCCGATGGGTCGAAGATCAGCTCGTCCCGGCCGGCACGGCCAGGGGGTCCGACGAGAACTGGACACGCTACCAGATCCGCGACATGTGCGGCGGGGCCGCCGTCGCGTGCCTCGGCACCGGGAACAACAGCCTCACGGGTCCCATCCTGGAAATGATGGACAAGCAGAACAAGCAGATCGCGTACATGGCGCACGCGTTCGGGACCGCGTTCGCGCCGAAGCTGTTGATGGAGCTCTTGTGCATGACTGCCAACCTGCCGCTGTCCCCCGATAGCCCCGACAGGATGTCCCACGCCATGATCCTCAATTCTGGTAAGTATAATACGGCCCTTGGAGTGAGGGAGGGATGTTCTTATTCGTCCGTTGCGGTCCTCAGCGAGCCGGACTGACAATAATAACTAACACCCAATGACAGGATCGGAAGCCAACGAAACAGCCATCAAGCTAGTGGCCCAGTACTGGAACGAAAGAAACAAGAACGCCGAGGCAGGAACGCAGCAGAAGAAAGACATCATTATATCGCGCCACTCTTCGTACCACGGAAACACCTTGGGCGCCCTCTCGATGAGCGAATTCCCCGCTCGCCAGGACACCTACAAGCGCTTTCTGCTCGACAAGAACTTCGTCAAGGTCAGCCGTTACTATCCGTACCGGGACCAAGGGGAAAGGACAGACGAAAAGTACCTCAGGGACCTGGTGGACGAGCTCGAAAAGGCGATCCAGAGTCTTGGGAAAGACAGAGTGGCGGCTTTTGTGTTCGAGCCCGTCTCCGGAGCGGTAGGTTCATCCATCCTGACTCTAGATTCCATCACTACTTGTTGCTCATCGCTGACTTGGCTTCCTGGTGGGGAAAAAAAAGGCTCTCGGCTGCCAGCCCGCGCCAGACGCATACCTCCAAAAGGTGAAGGAAGTGTGCCACCGAAACGACGTGCTGCTCGTCTATGACGAGGTCATGTGCGGCATGGGCCGCACAGGATACACGCACGCGTGGCACTACTACAACGAGAAGTTCGTCCAGTCCGATGACTACCCAAGAGTCAAAGCGGACAAGAGCCTCGACTATGATTCCGTAGCGCCCGATATCCAGATCATCGGAAAGGGTCTCGGGGCGGGGCTGGTTGCGGCAGCTGGCGTGATAGTGGGCAAGAAAGTTGTTGATACAGTTCGGTAAGCTGATCCTCCACCCTCCCTCGAAGGGAATTTTCAAAAGGAAAGGTGACTTACCAGACCTTCAGCTCCAAGATGGGTGGAGGCGAGTTCATCCATGGCCACACGTACCAGTCCCATATTGGGATATGCGCCGGGGCCTTGATGGTGCAGCTCACCGTCCCACCTCTGCTGCCGGGAGTCCGAAAACTTAGCAAGAATATCGAAGAAGTATTGAAAGCGTTGGCTAAGCACCATCCCAATGTTGGGAACGTCCGTGGACGCGGATTCTTCTGGGGCGTCGAATTCGTCAAGAACAAAACAAGCAAAGAGCCCTTCAAGGAGGACGTAGCTTTCGATCTAGCGTCGTATGGCGAAAGAACTTTCGGACACGACGCCGGGCCAACCAAGGTCAATGGGGTAAAGATGTGTCCTACGCTGGTATACCCAGGGGCGTGGAAAACGACAAACGCAGATGGCGAGGCATTGGCATGGGGCCATCATGTCATCATCTCCCCGGCCTACCATTTGAAGAAAAATGAGATCAACACGATGATGCTCACATTCCTTGAGCTCGTCAACGACTACTTTTTCGCTAAGTACAAGGCCTCCAAGGTTGATTGGTCAAATTATGGCCAACAGACCAGGGCGGGAAAGGCTGTGTCGTAGTCAAGTGTGAAAGGTAGAACGTAGCATGTTTTCAGGGCAGGCTTTCGATATTGCGTCTTTGAGATCAGACCCATCATTGTCATTCCGACCTTCGAATAACGATGGTCGTTTAGGACCTGCTTTTCAAACATCTTATCTTGTTTTCTGCTGATAGAACCTTTCGATGGCATAATTGGTTCTCCTGGTCACTCACTTAGTATATCTACAAGTTTAGTACAGCTCACACAGATTGGAAAAGGTGCAAAGACCCAAGAGCTCAGATATAAACACACTCGCTTCAATAAAATGATTACATGCTTTAAGTCTCCATGATATTTATATAAAATAAGTATTGCAATATAGAAGAAACCACCGAAATCGAGTTAGATTAGATACGTCCGTCCCAATCGGTGTTTAAGATTGGCAACCATTTATAGGTTCTTGGAAGCCCAGCCCAACTTAGGGGAGGAGCCGCCGTTGAACACCACGAAAGACGCCTTGAGCGCGACATCACCAAAGATGTTGACGCCGATGCTGGAGCTAGACTGGATGCCGCCGAAGCACTGGTTGCTGCCCGAGGAGACCTGGCCGAAGTTCATGAAAGAGCCGGGGATGGTAATGCGGGCGCTGCCGACACCAAAGGTGAAGTCGGGTACGTTGGCGGAGCAGGGGAAGACGTAGCCACCAGCCGAGTTGGAGTTCTGCGAGCCCTGGATCTTGCCGTAGTAGGCCTTGACGACGCTGCTGGGCAGGTAGAGCAGGGTGGTGCCGGTGTCTGCGATGCCCTGGATGCTGGTCTGGCTGAACGAGTTGGAGCCGACCTGGTAGCCCGAGGAAGTGAAGCCCCAGAAACCCTGGCTGTTGTCGACGTTGGTGTAGGTAATCTTGCCAGTGTAGGCGTTGTTGTCAATGTAACCGAAGTTGTACGTTCCGGCTAAAGTGGGTGGCGCAATTAGGGTCAGCATATGAGTAAGCAACCAAGGCTTGGGGTTGGAGGGGGTCGGCGGCTAAGGGGGAAATTGGATTAGAGTTAAAGTGCTTACCGGCTTGGTGCTTCAAGTCAGCGGTGAACAGGGGCTGCGCCAGAGAGCTCTTGGCGTTATCGAAGAAGGTCTTCTGTGCCTGGGGCTGGACGGTGTTCAGGCTGCTGAAGGCAAGACCGACGAGACCGTCAATGGAGCTGTCCGAAGAAAAGGAGTTGGACACCTGCTGGGCAGCCTCGACAGCCTGGTTCTGAACCGTGAGGCCGCCAATGTTAACAACATCAGTGTAGACGTCGCCGCTGGATGAGCTTCCATCGCCGTACGAAATGTCCCAAGTGGCGCCGCTCATCTTCTGGGAGCTGCTGCTCCTGGAGGGCGAGTAGATGGACTGGCCGTTGCGCTGCGACGAGGGTGTCTCACTGCTGAAAACCCACAGGTCGGAGGAGCCGGTATCGAAATCGAGATCAAGCTTCTGGGCCGGGGTACCGATAGAAACGGGGCTGGAGTAGGCATCGTCCGACTCGTCGATGGGGTTGGCGGCGACGGAGCCCTGGTCGCGAGCCTCGAGGAGGGTGCCGGTGATGTTGGCAACGGCGGCTAAGAGTTCGTCCGAGGGCTTAGCACCGTACTTGAGGTGGGCTCTGTAGACCGACAGGGCACCGTTGAACTTGTAGTGAGGCTTGCGCGTCTGGATCGAGGTCATGCCGGGGCCGACATTGCCGTTCACAACAGTGCCGATGCGGGTGTTGGGAGGAACGGCAGCTGCGAGACCTGCCTGGGCCAAAGAGGCGGCCAGCAAAGCGTTGGTGAAGACAGTCATCTTGGGGGTGGTGGTGAGGTTTTGATGTTGTAAATATTAAACAAAAGAATGGGAATAATATCAGGCCAAGATGTAGGCTGCGGCGCAATGAAGCTCAGGTGTTCAGGAGACTCGCTGTGGGCTGCTGGAGAAGCTAGGAAGGCATTTGGAAGATGGGAGGCGTGACACGTTTATATAAGCTTCTGGGTTTGGTGTTGGTCGTCATCCGATGTGAAGCGTGCGCTTGCTTCGTGGCCCATCTCATCTCTTCCGACCCCGTTGCGGCGATCACATGTGGGCGTAGGTGGGCGTGGGTGAGCGTAGCGTCGAAAGAGGAAGGACGTTAAGGACGTTGAGACTTGAGCCCAAGTGCCGCCCCGCCACGGGTCGAAGATAAGACCAAGAGTCGAGATCGGCCTGATTGGCCGCGGCGTCCATGGTGTCCGTGAAGATGGGACAGCAAAGGGGTGGATGGGTATATTGGGACGGAACTCGGTATAGAATGTTACCTGGTACGGGCAGTGACCTGTCAAAGAGGCATCTCAAGTCTGCTAGTGGGCGATGGGGAAGAAGAGCGCAAGAGCCACTCCATCGCCGAGCTTCCGTTTTAGTCTGGTCCGGAACCTTAAGCGACTAGCACCGGACGAGAAGACGATGCGATGGCGCTGGACATTGGGGGGGGGCAACCTTGCAAATGCACTTCGACCAGGCCTTCTGAATGGGGAATCGACTTTACAAAATCGAGTACCCATGCCTGGAGCCAGGATATCCTTTTGCGCCAAATGCTGCAGCGCTAAAGACGGCTTCCAGGTTTTAAGCATGAAGATGTTAGCTGACCTGCCTATCCGAGTTAGCCGTCATGTTACGGCCTAGTGGTCGCAATGCAGAAGTTGCAACCACCAAGGACCCTAGAGGCGATCCAAAAAGCTTAGATCCAACGGACGCTGTTTCTGCGAACCACAGGAAGCTCCCTTCATTTCAGCAACAGCTGTTGCTGCATCGGCGATATATCCAGAGGAGGAATGCGCGTGTCTCAGTCGACCGTATGGCTTGACCTGTCATGGCCATTGGTGCATGCATGGCATTGGGACAAATGACTGTCGGTCTTGGAAAAGGAAAGTGTGAAACCAAGCACCCAAAGCAGCTCGGGAAAAGATAAGACGACAGGTGCCACTGCTGCAATGGCGTCATGTCTCATTACTAAGACGTGCGCCACTTCCACGCCAGGCACGGGGAAGCTCAACCTTGGGCTGGCCTTACCTGACAGCCGTTACCTTAAAGTATTCTTAGTAGCAGACGCGTGTTGAGCGCCTCAATTAAGAGCCGACCTTCCGACTATTTCTGATTTGGGTTGAATACACTCGTCAAAGAACGAAAAAGCTACGTTTGCTGTGGTTGTGGTGTGAACTTGTTCTTTGACAGCTGCAGCCAAGATATGGCCAAGATGTGCTTGATCATGACAAGCTTTCGCGATCGCGATAAGGGCCCCGAGTAGTGGTGCGAGTGTGGAAGGACGATAAGATCCATGGCCTCGGCACAATGGTGGATGCATACCTCCAATACGACGTGGGCAGTCTCTATCACCCCTCTGATCCTATGTGCCCAGTCATGCAATGCAACCGAGTCTTGTAAAAAAATAAAATAACCCGAAATCGAAATTGGCCATCACGTCCGAGATTGGAATTGATGCGAGCGCCAAGGACCAGCCTATTGGAAGTTAAATCGGCGGATCACTTAGGACCACCCACTGAGCAGACTGGGCCAGCCACTGGGCCAGCCACTGGCGCCCACTGCCCACTGACTCGCTGTGGAGCCCCCCACGAACAGCTCTCTCGGCATCATCCCAGCTGCCCCAAAGGTGTCCTCCAATTGGTTGCCAAGCGCAAATTCAGGGGACAGTTGGATGCTTATTTCAATCCCGACCTGCTATATTGGGATCGGTGTATTAGCTCCGAACAGTGAGGCTAGCCATGGCCTAATGCATCTTCGAGATACTGGTATTCAGCTCAACAGTTTGACAATGTCCATGGGACGTCGCTGGAACAACCAGTGCTCCTGTTTGATGAGGTCTGGTTCGACTCCATGAGCAGCTTGGACCTAATAGCACGATAGCAACGGGTTTTTCCCCCCCGAAAGTCCACTCTTCTAGAGCCGCGGCATTCCGGAATCACTGAGAAACCTCACCCCTATACTCGATTGGGCTCTTCTAAAGATTTGACCTCAGGTTAATGTATCAAGTAGAAAGAGAAGTCCCCAGCGGTCAAAGTACTTACATAATGCTCATATATACATCCAAGAAAGCGGCAACATTGCGGACTGCAAAATTCACAAGTGCAGGAGGCAGTGCCCCTGTTGATACGGTAGAAGGTCAGATTGTTGGCAGGATACAAAATAGCTTCTATGTAATTTTGATTCAGCAGGTACATAGCAGAGTTGATTTGTAAACTTGGAAGGTGACAATGGTCCAGATCACATTTTAGGAAAGAGCTTACACGAATCTTGACGCCTCGAGGCGGGGCACCGATACCATTTGCTGCAGTGTCCTTTGAGGCCCGACCAAGACAGATATACAGACATCAAGCGCAGCCCAACTACTTGTTCCCAGAGTTCATGTCGCAAGATTTCCATTTACACGTGCTGGGCGATTCGTGCCTGACGAAGCGAAGGTTGTCACAACAGTCCCTTGAAATATACAAGGCAGCATCCCTATTTGACTTGTTCAGGAGCGTATTGTATATCGTGAGGTGTGGTAGGTATAACACTTGGTGCTATAAAGTCTACTTAAGGCTTAGTAATTGAGTTGCCTACTGGACTACCGCCACCTTCTGGTCCTGCAAAGGCCTGGTGTGATTATCCGATTCCATGCGCTGGATCCAACGTATACTTTGTTTGGCAACTTGGCCTTCAACTACATGCCCGCATATATGGACTTGCCCGAAACTAACTAGATCGCAGCACAAAGAGGTCGATGCATACTAGGTGCTTGATATCGTCAACAAGTGCTTGATCCAGTAAGTATCCAAAGACATGAGCACAGGAGATGCGCAACGGTATGAATCACAGTGGCAACACTTCCACGGCATATTATATGCCACATATGAAGCCTTTCAGCATATCTCCTTTTCCCCCAGTTGGGATAGTGAATGATGTCTTGGGGGAATTATTAGGGTCATACGAGTGTGGACTGTTTCAATATATTACAATTCAGTCTGAAACGTCCTATAGAAAGGTTCATCTACTAGCTGAAAGATAAAGTCAAAACTACGGCAACATGCATCCTAGTTTACTCCAGCCGTTCTTCGGCCTCGATCTTGGATTCGGAGGGAGAACCTCTTCCTCCTTTGACACTATGTTCTTCTCATCATCACAAGATCATGTTTGCGTCAACAAATGAATCTCAAGGTCAAATCGGTCAGTTGATGTAGTTATTAATAGGATGTCCATCCTCGAAGAGGCTGGTTGATGGGCTCGAGAATTCCTCCCCAAACCCCCGTATATAAATTGGATTACGTCAGGAAGGGAGACAGTACTAATTAATAAATTCTTGAACGTCGCATTGGATCTTACGTGAGTGCCTGGTAGTTGTTGGATGAGCAAGTGACCCCGAAGATGTGCAACCATCGACATTCAAAAGCTATAAATTTGATTGGTGCGTTCGAATACGACAGCCGTTGATTGGCTCGGAATTCGTGGTTTCTGATTGGTCTCCCCCTTTTAGTACGTTGAGTGGTGGCTTTCTTCCCGGCGCCGTCATTTCTGCCGTCAGCTTCACGTTAAACGGTCGAATCCTAACCCGCCGGGCTGACTCAAGATCTCAGCCGCAGCCGCCGGCACCCGGCCATGGCGTTCCCATCCTCAGACGACACTCACTGCCCGCAACGAAGTCGTATAAAGGCCGGCGCTTCTCCTCGACATTTTCAAGTGTTGTCACGACAAAGCGGCAAGTTCATCAGTCAGCACAGCCAACAAAGCATTGCCCTTCCACACCATTTGGAAATCCCCCCCTATTGACCTCCAGCCAAACTACGTAACGTCATCATTACCAGCAACATGGCCCAGGCCCAGGCCCAAGGAACCTGCGACCCCCGCTTCGGCCAAGTCCGCACCCTCTTCCAATCCTTTCTAGACTCCGGCGAAGAAATCGGCGCCTCCCTAACCGTGAACCACGCCGGCGCCACCGTCGTCGACCTCTGGGGCGGCCACCGCGACGCCGCCCGCACGCAACCCTGGTCCCGCGACACCCTCGTCCCCCTCGCGTCGAGCACCAAGACCGTCACCGCGCTCGCCGTGCTCCTGCTCATCGACCGCGGCGCCATCGCGTCCGTCCACGACAAAGTGTCCCAGTACTGGCCCGAGTTCGCCGCCAACGGCAAACAGGACGTCGAGATCCGCCACCTGCTCTCGCACACCTCGGGCGTCGCGGGCTGGGAGGACCCCATCACCATGGCCGAGGTCTGCGACCCGGCGTCGGACGCGACGGCGAGGCTCGCGGCGCAGAAGCCGTGGTGGGAGCCCGGGACCGCGGGGGCGTACCATGCGTGGAACTACGGACACCTGCTCGGGGAGGTTGTACGGCGCGTCACTGGCGGGACTCGTCTGAAGGACTTCGTGGCGCAGCACATTGCGGCGCCGCTCGGGGCCGATTTCCAGATCGGGCTGCTCGAGAAGGACGAGGCGCGCGTGTCTGAGTTCATTGCGCCCCCAATGTCCGGTGGCGGCGGTCTGCCGCCGGGCTTTAAGCCGGGACCCCTTTTCATGAAGGCCATCGCGAACCCGGTTATGCCGCCCGACTTCGGACGGACGCGGGCGTGGCGAAACGGCGAGGTGGGTGCGTCGAATGGCGTTAGTAATGCGCGTGCGCTCAACACCATCCTGTCCAACATCACGCTCGCCGGCGACGACTCCGCCAATAAGGACAAGGAAAAGCGCCTCATCTCGAAGAAATCGACAGTGGACCTTATCTTCGAGGAACAAGCGTACGGTACCGACCTCGCCGTCGGACAGACCATCCGCTGGGGTATTGGGTACGCCCTGCGCGGCAACGGGGATACATGGGTCGACAGCCGGTTGCCTTCGGGCCGGATCGCGTACTGGGGCGGCTCAGGCGGCTCCCTTTGCATCATGGACTTGGACCGGAAGCTCACCATCACGTATGCGATGAACTTGCGATCGACGAGCATGTTGGGGAACGATGCATCTACGGCCTACATCAAGGCCATCTACGAGGCCTTGGGCGTTGAAATCTAGCATACGGAATCACGTTGTTGTAATGGAAATACACACTTTTCTTATTTTGGCTCACGTTACATACTCCCGCCTATTGCCCTGTGAAGTCACGTTGTAATCAAAACTATCGTCTTTAGGTCATTTTCCGTTACAGAAAACATTGCATTGGAGTGTTATATTCAGTCTTCATGCTATCTGACAGCTGCAATCCCCAGGAAACCAACATTATATCTCAGAAATGTGACATAGCAGCAAAGTCGCAGAATGAGTATAAAACGAGGAAGCATACCGCGCCTCGGCAGTATTTCCGCATGTTGTTGGCAATTCAACCATCTTGATTTGTTAGGAAATCCCAATTCTCATTCGCCAAGACACTTACGAGATCTGCATCCACTACTAGACCCTCTTATCTTTGGCCTATAGGCACATCTCACGTCAGCACTAGCGATAGTTAGCTACTACTCTTCTTCGCTGCTACTCACCACACTTTGCCCCTTTGAACCCAATTGCCGTGATGTTATGTGTAACGCTGCGATTGCCGAGCCTGATAACATACGATGTTGCGTCGTTTCTCTTAACGAAAGGCACGAAGGGGAAGGAATCAAGCGTGGGGAAAAGTGCCCAGAGAACCGTTCACCCCCTGCTCGGCTCGGCAAAAATAGTTGATTGGACGGCCTCATGTATAAGTTGTCTGTCTCTCGCAGACATACCCCAACCGCTATCCACCAACCATTGTCTTGGCTCGCCGAGGATGTCCAGCATTCTCCACCTTACTGCCTACTGTTCCAGAATTCCTGCATAAGTTCATTAGGGCTGAACACCATATGGGCGTCCACTTCGCTCGAGCGGGCAGGCGTCCGCTCGCTTGGGTTTCACACTTGAATCAAAAGCACTCGAGGCCCCAGCCCAATGGACGGATGCTCTTAAAACCCCAACCTTCAATCATCAAGCATGGTTCTTCTTCGGTAAGGTTTGTCGAGAACGATGACGTTACAAACCGCTGCACTGGGCTTGCTGTCCACCCTGTCTATCAGGGGCGTCCTGTCCGTGTTAGTCTTGTACGCACTCACCCGAGGTATATACAACCGATACTTTCACCCCCTGAGTCGCTTCCCGGGCCCCTTCTGGGCCTCCATCACGTCACTGTGGTACTTCCAGACAGTGCGCCTCAGCAAGGCCAAGAATGTGCAGTACGCCCTACACGACAAGTACGGCGACTTCGTGCGCATCGGCCCCAACCTGCTAGCCGTATGCCACCCAGACGCCATCAGCACCGTCTTCGGCACCAACGCCAAGAACGGCAAGGCATGGCGCAAGGGCGAGTTCTACGAAAGCTTTGCGCCGCACATTGCGGGGGCCCGCATTGATGGCTTCTCGGAGCGCGACGATGCTAAGAACGCTGAGCGGCGCCGCATTATCGCGGGGCTGTACACGCAGGGCAACCTGCTGCGGTACGAGCCGCGGGTGGACCGCATCATCGAGAACTTCCGGGCGCGGATGGACATTCTGGCCGACTCTCGAGAGACGACGGAAATGAGCCTGTGGATGGAGCGCTACGCTTTTGACGTTATCGGCGAGATCTACCACGGCCGCGAGGACGGGTTCGGCATGGTCCGCGACGGTCGTGATTACAACGACTGGTGCCACCTAATGAGCGTCATGCCGGACATCGGGGCCTCGCTGATGTACATTCCTTGGTTCCTAAAGATCCCCTACTTCGCCGGCATGATGATGTTCCGGAGCGGTCGTGACGGTATCCGAGGCATGTTGGACGTGACCAAGCAGGCCAAGATCGCAGCCAACACACGCTGGGAAGCTATGCAGAAAGGCGAAGAACACCCGACTGAGGACATTCTAACCGGCTTGCTCAACATCGTGCGGGAGAAGGGCGAAGAGGTCAACTGGACCGTTGCCGATGTCGCGACCGAGGTCTGGGCCGTCATCTGGGCTGGCAGTGATACAACGGCGACTGCGTTGTCAAGCATCTTCTACCACCTATACAAGCACCCGGAGAAATTAGCGAAACTGAGAAGCGAAATCGACCTGGCTCTGGCCGATGGCCGTCTGACACAGCCGATCCGGTACAGCGACGCCCGCAAGCTACCCTACCTTCACGCCGTCGTCCTCGAGAGCATGCGTCTGCATCCGTCTCTGGGCTATGGTCTACCGCGCGAAGTGCCAGCCGAGGGCGCGGTACTGTGCGGCACGCCGATCCCAGGCAGTGTCGAGGTAATTATGAACTCCGGGGCGGTGCAGGTGGACGCGCGGGCCTTTGGGGAAGACGCCAAGTCGTGGACACCGGAGCGGTGGTTGGACCGTGATGCCTCCGCTGTGAAAAAGATGGATCGGGCCATGCTGCAGTTTGGGATGGGTGCGCGTGTCTGCATCGGGCGGCATATCAGCGAGATCGAGATGTACAAGCTGCTGCCGACCATCTTGACCGAGTTCGACTTCGAGCTGCTTGTCGACGACTGGGAGGTCTGCGGCGGGTGGTTTCATCGGACGACAAACGTCATGTGCAAGGTGGAACGGAGACGGAAAACATAGTGCTGAAGATGGGTGCCGGGAGACTAGCGATTAGGCACACGTGCACAGCATATACCGACAGGAACAAAATACGATGTTGAGATGGGCTGTAATGATTGAACGAGTTGATGGATTTCTCATTGCTCCCTGTAGAGGGCAGGCAGCTGTCATTTGATCTATCTACCACCACCTAATGGCATGTATGTAAGCCAACCTAGTCTAGTTGAGCACTGCTCCTTGCTGTGACAGGCATGTACCGCACTTGCACCCATGAACCCTTATCGGAGCCGCTCCGATGACATGCCGATATCTTGCAAGGGTTTTCAAAGGAGAGTTTATAGTCATCCAGGTATAATCCAAACTCTAAATTCCCACACACACGAAAAAAATGCTACGCCTACAATGCCCACGATGCTCGCTGACCCCCACGGCGCCCTCAGCTGGGAGGCATTGACGTCATGCTATACTAGTCCCGTGCAGAGACCAAGCACCAGACCTCGACAACGGCACCAGCACTGAACAACACTAATAGCTACACGACAACGCCACACCACGAGCCGCACCACAGAACCCCTCACTACACGACTCCGCCGAGTGTGCTTAGGTGAAGGGGAACCCCCCACTACACGACTCCTCCGAGTGTGCTTAGGTGGAGGGACTATGGCGGACAAGTGGTGGACGCTGTCGTGCAGTACTAGTATTGTTAGCGCTGGTACCCGTTGTCGAAGAGCTGGTACAAGGTTCCCTGCACAGAAGGCTAGTATGCGATGACGTTCAATGCCTCGCCAGCTGAGGTCGCTGCGTGGGGGTAGCGGCATCGTTGGCACTGTAGGCGTAGCACTTTTTCCGCGGTGATCACCACTCGGTGAGCGCACTTGCGCGATACGCCACTCGGCGCACCCCCAGCCTTTGGTGGTTATTAAGTGGTGGCCACCACATGACAATTACCACTTGATAATCATCACATTGTAACCAGAACTTGATAACTACCAAGGGCTGAGTATCACCACTTGATGCGTGCACTTGCACGACGTGCCACTTGGCACACCCCTCAACACTTGCTGAGGGGCTTCGCTACTCTTCGCCATCCCGCAGGATGCCCAGGCCACACCACGTGGAGGTGGTAGCGAATCGTGGCCCAAATCGCGACATAAATGAGAGTAGTAGATGGCAAATAGATTTCTAAGTGGTTCTAAGGATACTGGTAAGGATACTGGTAAGGATGCTGGGTAAGGATGCTGGATAAGGATGCTGGATAAGGATGCTGGATAAGGATGCTGGTAAGGATAATGGATAAGAATGAAGGTAAGGATAATGATAAGGATAATGGTAAGGATGCTGAGGGGTTCGCTACTCTTCGCCATCCCGCAGGATGCCCAGGCCACACCACGTGGAGGTGGTAGCGAGTCGTGGCCCAAAAATCGCGACATAAATGGTAGTAATAAATGGCAATAGATGTCTAAGTGGTGATAAGGATGCTGAGAAGTAAGGATGCTGGGTAAGGATGCTGAGTAAGAATGTTGGATAAGGATAATGGTAAGAATGCTGGATAAGAATGCTGGGTAAAAATGCTGGGTAAGGATGGTGGGTAAGGATGGTGGATAAGAATGATGGATAAGAATGATGGATAAGGATACTGGATAATGATGCTGGATAAGAATAATGGGTGGGTGGCAGTTTACGCCGTCGTGCCTAGGACGGGAGCAGTTCTCTCGTCATACTCAGGACAGCATAAAGCAGTTTACGCCATCATGCTTAGGATGGAAGCAGTTTACGCCATCGTGCTTGAGATGGGGGCAGTTATCTCGTCATACCCAGGACAGCATAAAGCAGTTTACGCCGTCATGCTTAGGACGGGGGCAGTTCTCTCGTCATACCCAGGACAGCATAAAGCAGTTTTCGCCATCATGCTTAGGATGGAAGCAGTTCTCTCGTCATGCTTAGGACAGGGATGATAGATGGCAGTGTAAATGGCAGTGGTAAATGGCAGTGATAGATGGCAGTGATAGATGGCAGTGTAAATGGCAGTGTAAATGGCAGTGTAAATGGTGATGGTAAATGGTGGTGGTAAATGATGATAAATGGCAAAAAGATGTAGAAGTGAGATCGTGACGTCGTGACGTCGTAAGCGCGGACGCGGAGCGCGAGGCAGTTTCGCATCTTGCCAAGGATGAAGCAGTTTTATTGTCATGCTCAGGACATTATTTCTTCTTCACGCCCCAGGACCAACCCAAGTACGTGATGAAAAAAAAAAAGAAGGGATGGTGAAGTGAAGTGAAAGGAAACGAGATAGAAGAGGGTGGAGAGGAAGATGATAACCAAAACTGGGTGCGTCACGAAGAAGGCCGAGCGAGCTGTACCTTGGTCCACAACACCCCAGAAGCTCGTCCACAATCGGATCGTAGCCCCTGGCCCCGCCGCCCAACGTCCACAATCGGATCGTTTGACCAGAAGAGTCGAGAGATGAGTGTGTGGGGGGAGTCCAGTCCAGCCGCCAAGCGCAACGCCGAGACGTCCAGCCATGGTGGGCAAAGGAAATGGTGAAGTGAAGAGGGTGGAGAGGAAGATGAGAACCAAGACTGGGTGCGTCAAGAAAAAGGCCGAGCAAGCTGTACCTTGGTCCACAACACCCCAGAAGCTCGTCCACAATCGGATCGTAGCCCCTGGCCCCGCTGCCCAACGTCCACAATCGGATCGTTTGGCCAACAGAGTCGAGAGATGAGTGTGTGGGGGGAGTCCAGTACAGCTGCCAAGCGCAACTTCGAGACGTCCAGCCTCAGTGTGCAAAGGAAAAAGTGAAGTGAATAGGGAAGGGAAGGAAGGAAGGAAAGGAAGGTGAGGGAAGGTGAGGGAAGGGAAGGGAAGGGAAGGGGAAGGAAAGGGGAAGGAAAGGGGAAGGAAAGGAAAGGTAGGGACGGGAAGATCCCCTCCCCTCCCCTTCAAAGGGGAGGGGAGGGGATAAAATGTGTGAAGGGAAAGGAAAGGTGAAGATGATGAAGATGAAGAATAGGGATATGAAAGATGGGAGTGAGGAGGATGTAGAATGAAGGAAAGAAGAAATGGAATTCTAGGGGAGAATGGGCAGCTATTTATACCCAAGAGGTATTAGAGTTTCTCCTGGCTAATCACAGGCGAGCGCAGAGATGCTGCGAAAATCGCCTCGGGTTGGTGAACAAACTTTGGCAGCCTGGGAAAAATATTCGAACATGGCCCGCTTGTTTTGCTGATTTTGACAAAATATTAACCGTGATCTGATCGTACCAAAGAGCGTTGAACTTTACCCCTTTTCCCTCGGCTGATAACCTGCGCAAGTTTGGCTATCCAACCAATCAACATTTTATCTTATTGCCCAACACCGGTGTATTGACTTATCCATCGCCTCGGGTCATTCTAGAAGGCAGTCGAGTGACTCAAATGCGTCGAAGTACTCGAATGGTTTGGTTGGTGCTGGCTCTATGATACCGCCGTATTGACTCATCCATTCCCTCGGGCCCTTCTAGAAGGCAGTCGAGTCACTCAGATGCCTCGGAGTACTCGAATGGTCTGGCTTCTGCTGGCTCTATGGCACCGTATTGACTCATCAATTCTCTCGGGTCCCTCTAGACAGCAGTCAAATCACTTGAACGAGCCGAGCTACTCGGATGATCTGATTGACACTGGCCCTATGACACCGTTGTATTGACTCACCCATTCTCACGGGCCCATCTAGGCGGCAGGCGAATCGCTCGAATGCGTCGAAATTCTCGAAAGACCTGGTGGGGACTGGATCGATGACACCGAGGCTGATCAACGAGCAATGCCGGGGCGAGAATTCCAAAGCTGATACCGCGGCACCAAAAAATCGAGAGAGATAAAGTTTTTGGTAGATCAGAAAGACCTTTGAGTACCATTTCCCCCATGCGTGAAATCGTCCACCAACGCGTATCAGTGTAGCGTTGGTGGGTTCCAGATACTTCTGGCGGCCCACCTGTGACTCTCTGATCGAGGAGCCGCTTGCCCTACTTCCAACGGCAATGACGTATGGATGGGTAGGGCGGATAAGGAGGTAGGCAGGCTCGAATGTTCGGATAATCGAATATGCGCAGGAGCCCTTTGCATACGCATGCCGGTCCTATTCCGTGGGCAAATGGCAAAGGGAACTTTCAGGTCGAGAACTCTTGTTTTCGGGATACAAGAGATTATTGTCAGCCAGATTGAGCTGGGAAGCACCTTTCAGAGTATCACCAAACGTCGAGCATGTATACTTGTAGCGAGATGAATATTTGATATTATTAGCACAGTACCACCGTCTTCCACCGGGGATTGCAGTTCTTCCACTTAGCCATGTAAATTTGCCCAACCTCGACCCTGCGCACCACGTATGGGCTGGCTGAGATCCGCTCCACCAGCATCACGCAGAGCCACCACCACATATCGTCAGCCAGAGACTTGATGAGATTCGAATCTGAGGAAGTATATGCGCTGTCTACCGACGCGCAGAGGACTATGAAGTCCAGGGCATCCCTGTTGTTCCTCGGCGGACGCTGTGTAAAGATCTGATCCGGCCATCCTCTTGCCAAGGAACCAAGTACTTGACCCTCGACATCATATATTGCCGAGTTTGTGCGGAGGAGTCCTGAGTCTCCCGACGCGACCGTGGTGTTGAAGACCAAGCAACCGGGTAGCGTGGCAGCGATCCTGCAGGCCTTCATATCCAGCTCCTGGTGGGCCATTGCCTCCCAGGGGCTCTGAGGGCAGTTTACCCACGCTTCGTTCCGGACCACCCGACCCCGAAATTTTGTAGGTGGTAGATTTGCCAGGCTTTTCAAGGTGGCTATGGGAACAATCCTTGGGTGTTTTGTGGATGGGCCTTGGTGTGGAGGACTCCGGGTATCTGGACCGGCCCTTGTATCCGGGAATGCCTGTCCCGTCATTGCAGTCGAGTGCGGTGGCAATAGTGAGTGTTGCGGATTGGTAGATGGTATCCATGGCTTGGATCTGGATCATCTTGGAGGCTGCATCATCCTGTACGATGCACAGCCGATCGACCTAGAGGTATCTTTCGCCCATATCACGGCACAGTGCCATTGTGTCTGTAATGACACCAGGCAACGGGGCATTGGCGAGACTCCCTGGCGTCTCTAGTGCTTCGACTAGGATTTTCAAGAGTTGAAACTCGTCGCTGCCGCCGCCACTCCACATGTAGCTGAGTGCTACGAAGCGGGGCGCTTCCAAAGGCTGGCAGATGTGAAGATTAACAACATCGATGACTAGAAACCCAGGAGGTATGCCTAGATAAGCCATTTCTTATCAGTGGTCGAGCAATGGAGAGAGACCTTGCTATCTATGTTCACATTGTTTGACATCGTCTCTGCAGGCATCTCGTAATCGCTAAGGTTGGGCCCGAACATCGCGATTGGTCCGTGCAGTCCTATATCATCCCATATCTCACATTGTTCGCAGAGTAGGCTTGTTGGCTGGTCTGTGGTCTCCGTATTGGGGATAACTTGAGGGGTGTCGGGCACACACTTCAACCGTACTCTGGAAGGCAACTTTGAAATGTGAGATATATTGACTGACGATACTGATGCACCCAGGCAGGAGCGGGGTCTTGCAGATATAGAGCGGCTGATTTGATTTCTAGGTCAGCTCGACACGGTAGCGCTTCATTTTTAACGCGCAAAAAGCAAGAAAAAGGAAAAGAAAAGGTCTCGCAATGGTTGCTGCTGCGATGCTTCGAGTACGATGGATGCATTTTGATGTCGTTCGTTATACTGACTCGATGTGCCACAAACTGAGAGAGAGAAGAAACCGACTTTCTGGAGATATGTTTGTGAGCTTCGCAATTGTTTGTGAAGTGAATTGCTCTATTCCGTTTTTTACCTGCCCAGGTAGGTAGACTTTGCCTGCAGACGAGTTCCAGTCAGTTACCTAGTCAAGTCACACTAGCGCTGTTTGGGGCGTGAAAACCCATTGGTGGAAATCCCATTGGTTTTCATTCGCTGCTCGTCAGGCCATGCCAAGCTACCCCGGCTGTTCGGGCACCCTTGCCCGCAACGTATGGTATCCGTCCATTTCACGCGGAGTCGAGTCGCCGAACACTCGATTCGTACCAGTGCATTCGTGTCTACATACTCACAACCCGGCTGCCGGAATGACATGACGACAGCTGAAAACTCCACCGCAAAAGCTATATAAGGGGAGCTGCTACCTGCCATAATCGATGTCTGCACTTGGTGAGCAAGCACTCACCTTTGGTATCTGCTAGCGACACTACCTCGCCTAACATGTTGTTCCCCAGGTCTTTCGCCTTGGCGATGAGCGCTTCGACGTACATAGCAACCGTGGCCTGCGCCGACAGCTATCGCTTCCTCGGCCGCGTCAACCCTGCCACACGAGAGCTGACCTGGCCAGCAACGGGCATCGCTGTCTCCTTCACTGGCACATCGGCCCGCATCCCCATTACCTCGCAATGGGGCAGCGTCTCCCTCGAGATGGTCGTCGACAGCGGCGAGCCCGTCGCCATCCCCAAGTTCTCGGGGTCCAGCATTGACACCCCCAAGCTGAGCAAGGGCCCGCACACCGTCGAGATCCGCAAGAAGTCGGAAGCCAACTTCGGGAGTCTATTTCTCGGCCAACCGACCGTTACGGACGGCACGCTATCTCCTCTCCCGTCCGCCCCCTCCCGGCGCATCGAGCTGATCGGCGACTCCATCACCGTCGGCTACGGCCTCGAGGGCGTCTTCCCCTGCACCAACACGGCGGATAAGGAGGGGGCCACCAGGACGTACGGTGCCCTGACGGCCCGGAACCTGTCGGCCGACTACTCGCTTGTGGCGTGGTCCGGCAAGGGCGTCACGCGCAACTACGTCTCGTCGACGCCCGACACCTCGCCCCTGATGCCGGAGCTGTGGACGCGGTACGGCGCCAACGACGCCACCAACAGCTACGATTTCAAGACCCCCGTGGACATCGTCGTCATCAACCTGGGCACCAACGACTTCTCGTTCGCGGACGGGGTACGGCCCCAGCTCGATATGGGCGTGTACAAGGCCGCCATGACCAAGTTTGCCAAGACCGTCCACGGGAAGTACCCCAACGCCGCGATGTTTATCACGAGTTCGCCCTCGCTCGGCAACGACTCGGCTGAGCAGCAGAAGACGAAACAAGTCAACGCCCTCCAAGAAGTGGTGGCGCAGCTCGGCTTCAAGGCCTACTTTGTCAACTTTGCTACGCAGGATGCGTCCAATAACAACATCGGATGCGACTATCATCCCTCGGCCAAGACACACCAGCAGATGGCTGTGGTTCTTACCGATGCGATCAAGAAAGCTTTGGGCATATAGACAAAAGCGATTGGTTTACTACCATGCGAGTTATTAGACGAAACAGCGGCGCGATACACGTGACTAGATGGATATTAAAAAGAAAAAGAATATCAAATAGTAGGTATACAGGAACGATATGATGTCAGCTTCATATTATCCCTTTTTCAGTAATATGGGCCTAGTGCAACTATTTGAGATGACATCCTTCGTTATTTCCTTCTGACTTTCTACCATACGCAATATCATACATGTTTAACATACTAGCGGACGTTAGAATACAAGTCTCTAAGTACCTAGGTAGGCAGACAGTGCAGGGAATGAAGTTTTTGGCAACCCCCTCTTCCTGCAGACGGAGCAACGAGAGAAAGAGGTTGTGATCTTGTGGCTCCCACCCCGAATTCTATCAAGCCACACACCCTTGACATGTCTCAGATCTTCTTTGTAAACCTTTGACCATTATGGTCGACGCTCTTTGCCACCGCCACAATTAAAGGTGGCTAGCCATTCCGTCCTACCTGAACAATGCTCTTATCATTCTATCAAAGGACACAATACATTGTTCTCGCTCTAAGGCAATACAATTCTTTATGAGCGGATTGGTGTATATAAATCGACCGGATAGAAGACATGTCCCTGGAATTACCCATTCAGACACATTCATTTCACACAACCTAAACATTTTTGACATATTTCTTTACCAGTTCTCCGCAATCCAGGTGTTCCCTTGAGCACCACCACCACCAACCTCCAGTCGTCAGTCAGTCCTTTCCGAACATACTTACCTACCTCTTACCCACCATGTCTAGCCCGTCGTCCAGCACCAACGCCAACACCACTGACGCCACCACTTCCAAGCCCGTCTTCACCAACCCCACCCCGACCGAGAACGAGCTGAAGAAGTGGCGGTGCAGCCTGATGATGACGTTCACGCTCAGCATCGACATCCTCCGGCAGGAGCACCCGGAGGTCCGCGACTCGGGTGTGTGGCGCACGGCGACGGACGTCTTCGAGAAGGAGGTCGACGGCCTGGTCGAGGCGGGGCAGTTCGAGAAGGCCCGGGACAGCATGGAGCAGGCGCTGGAGATGGCCAAGGAGATGGCGGAGAACTCGGATTCGTTTGATTTATAGGTAAGTGGTCATGATGATGAGTATGATGATGAAAGCATATAAGTAGCATAGCGTGGAGGCTCGGGATGGAATTTGGTGCTCTGGTAGCAGCCAGTGATGATGAATATAACGAATCAACCCTTTTTTGGCTTAGGTAAGGTATATCAATTTGACCTCAACTTTAAGTGATTATTATGCAGCATGAGTTATCACAACTGAGCAATCAGGCTACATTGAGGCAGCTAGATCATTTTGAACCCGAAATTTCTCTATTCTAAATTTATATGTAAAGCACGTATGAATGAGCCGTGATGCCGAAATAATGTTACAATGATCACGCAGTCCCATTGCGATACCGGATATACCCAGGTCATTATAGTCCACCATGAGCCTTGGCACGGTCCACTGAACTCATCCCGTTCCTGGGGAAGTAGCGAACCATTGGCGATCTTTCACGAAATTGCATTAGTCATCGTTTGATTTCGGTAGCTAAACTGTCGGTCATTTTGTGTATTGGGGTCTCAATTAGCCAATACTGCGTCTTGTCTCTCCGTAGTCCTGGGCATACGGGGTTCTACCCGATAAGATAGTAATGTGCAACCCATGCAACAGCCGACGTCTCCCCGCAGATACCGGCTAGCACGCCACCCGCGAACCCTGGCACCTAGCGATACGGATATGCAGCCTCGAGCCAGAGACCCCGTTCTCGCGCATTGGCACCGGCCATGATCGGGACAACTCCGACTCCAAGACATATCCCAACTCCCAACGTTACTTGGACATACCGAAATGGAAATCGCGCCATTTTGGCATCGTTTAAATACGATGCATCTCCTCGGAATATGTTTCCTCGTTCTCCTCCCGAGGGTATATGCATCTGAGGCGGAGCATGCCAGCGACGACCCAGCCATGAAGACCTTCAAATCGTTCGCGTCCTTCGTGGGACTATCCCAGATCACCCTGGCATCCACCGCTCAGTCCAGTAGCCAAGACATTGTTACGCTCGAGGGCTACGGCAGTTTCACCGGCACCACCGTCAACACCACCTACACCGGCCACGCCCTCCCCGCCCCCGTCGACGCCTGGCTGGGCATCGACTACGCCCTCCAGCCCGTCGGCGCGCGCCGCTTCCAGCCCGTCTCGTCGCTACCCGCCCCCTTCGACGGCGTCAGAGAGGCCGCGGCGTACGGCAAGGCCTGCGTCCAGGACGCGTCCTACCTCGCCCCGGCGCGCCAGGACGAGGCCTGCCTCAACTTCAACGTCTACCGCACCCAGGGCGTCCCGCTCGACCAGAAGCTGCCCGTCCTGGTCTGGATCCACGGCGGCGCCTTCGTGACGGGCAGCTGGAAGAGCTTCGACGGCGCGGCGTTCGCGGCGTCCTCCACGGAGCCCATCGTCGTGGTCAGCTTCCACTACCGCCTCAACTCGCTGGGATCCCTGCCCTCGGCGCTCTTCGAGGAGGAGGGGCTTCTCAACCTGGGGCTCAGGGACCAGGCTTTCTTCCTGAAGGAGATCGTGCAGAAGCACATTGCCTCCTTTGGCGGGGATCCGGAGCAGGTCACTATTGGTGGGAGGTCGGCCGGTGGCCACTCTGTCGGCATACACTACTTCCACAATTACAACGAAGACGCCGGCAAGCCGTACTTTGCGCGCGCGATCCACCAGTCTGGATCCATCACCGCACGCGCGTTCCCAAATGCCACCTACCCCTTGTACGTCAGCCAGTTCACCGAGTACATGTCCTACCTCAACTGCCCCACGGAAGACAGGAAAGCCGCCATGGACTGCCTCCGCGCCGCCGACATCGGCAAGATTCGGGAGATCAGCACCAAGCTGTACGAGGACTCGGAGCGCAACATCACCTGGCCCTTCCAGCCCACGCAAGGCGGCCCCCTGCTCGAGAAGTTCGGCTCGCAGTCCGGGCTCGACGGCACCTTCTTCCGCGTCCCCGTGCTGACCTCCAACGTCAACGACGAGGGCAAGTACTACCTGCCCGGCGACCTCGAGACCAACGCCCAATTCATCGAGTACATGCACAACGGCTCTCCCGCCCTGAACGCCGCGGACCTCGCGCGTCTGGCCGAGCTGTACCCGGACCCGGCGACCGAAACCGACTCTCCCTTCGCCCACTCCTACAACAGCACCCAGTACGACCGCCTCGCCGCGGCCTGGAGCGACTACGGCTACATCTGCCCGGGGCAGGAGACGGCGTACCGCGCCTCCCTAGCGGGGGTGCCGACGTGGAAGCTGCGCTTCAACACGAACGCGTCGTGGCCGGCCTGGGAGGGGATCCCGCACACGTCGGACACCAAGTACACGTGGGACGAGCCAACGACGCAGCACCGGGACGTGAGCCACGTCTACCACGCGTACCTGGCCAGCTTCGTGACCGCGGGGGATCCCAATACGCACCGGTACCCCGGGTCGCCGTTCTGGCCGGGCTACGAGGTGGCTGCCGCTGCGGGAGAGGAGGACCGGGGGGAGCCGGGGATGCAGTTGGTGGTGGAGCCGGATAATGGAACGAGGGCGGAGCCGGATGTGATTCGGAGGGAGGCTTGTTTGTTTTGGCGGGATCCGGAGAGGGCGCAGCGGTTGAACAAGTAGAGGAGGGACTTCATTGGTATTATACAGCCGGCGGTTTGGTTTGATATTTCCCCTTTTTCTATGGCAGCATACTAGTTCTGTAGATCATGATAAATTCTCAGTTCCATTTTTTGACGACTGATACTGCATAGTACCTATCCATTTAATCTTCCGTCCGTAGATGTAACTGCAAAAGATCTTTACCTTACAGCTGCAGTGCCCTTTGTTGTCCAGGGGTCGATTGACAGCAGTCGCAAAATGACGAAGGGCATTGTTGGCAGCGCAACAAAGGGGTATTAGCCCCAAACTAGGAGTACCAAACAGAAACAATGTTTTCTTTACTTCTAAGTCGGGAAAAAGAAGGTGTTGCAAAACACATATTACTCCTGTTGCCATCACTTTTGTGCCATTGGGAAATAAGTATTTAAGAATCAGTAGAGGGTTTGCCCTCGCTCATTTCCAGATCTCAGTCCTCATCATTGCTATTGTCATTCCCCTGCATAGCGAACTAACCTTTGCACCTATCAAGCAGCAGCCCACCACCATGCCTGAATACTTCATCAAGAACACCCAGTACGGGCTTCATGCCCTGTCCTCGGCCCAGCGGAGCCAGATCAAGGTTCGTTGGGATATGGGACTGTATTCCGCCGTCGTGTCGAGCCTGATCATGTCCGCCTACAACCACCACCGTGATACTACGGGCAGTAGGTTTGCTATTCACGGTGACGTTGCGTTCGACGGCTCCGACGGGAACTTTGTCGTCCGCGGCACCGACTTGCGGGCCACGGTGAAGCTGAACCTGGTCTACATCGACTCGGCTACACATGCGACCATCGACGTGGCCACATCGTGGCCTGTCACGGAGAAGCAGAAGCTCGAGCTGGAAAAGGACAAGGCCAGGATCCTAGGCAAGAAATTCCTCAACGGTCAGGATCTAAATGGGCTCGTCTACTTGCGGTATGACACGTGTGAGTCGGCTACGGAGGAGCTTATGAAACAGATTGCCGAGGAGACTAAAGACATATCTATGGTAGCGGCTAGAGCGAAGACTACGAACAAAAGGATGATGACGATGGAAATGACTCCAGAGGAGGAAGAGTTGTTGATTGCAGAGATGGAGGAAGGGATTTCTACAGAAGAAGAGGCATAGGAATATGAGGAAGAGGTGCAGAAGTCAGGGCAGGAGAAGAAGGGGGTCAAGAAGGTGAAGGGTTTGAAGAAACGCAAGTAGATGCAACCTGATCGGGCCTTGGATCTATCAGAATCAAATAATACCGTGTAGACATCCCGCCGTGTAATCAAGAATGCATTTGTAGGTACATGTACTTGGGTAAGTGATGCAGAAACAGTTGTAAACTCCTTCCAGACCCCGAAAATGAAAGCCCGTCTTCGCTGGTCAACTTCCGTCGTGACTGGCCCATTAGATTTGATCGCAATCCTCCTGTATCGTTGGGAATGAGACAGGCCGGTGTTGTCTGTGCAACAAGGTCGTCCCTGGGAATTTGGGCAAGAGCTGTAAACCCAACACAGGTGCAGAAGGAAGATGCCATTTCCTTTCGTTGATATCTGGTTGTTGCATATGGGGGCCATCATCTTCAGCATATTGGGTAAGAACGGCCCGACACAAGTGCAGGGGATAAGATGTTGCCACTTCCTTTCGTTGCCTGATTATCTACATGTACTTCAGATTACATATTATGCGGGATATGGTACTGTCATTGGCACCTTCCATTATTTGCAGAACAACGGGACAGTCAAGCGGGGGCATCTTCCTTGGTGCTTGGAGCAAATGCTCAACATGTCCAGCAGACCACAGCTTGCTCAACTTTCTTCACGTCTCTCCCATATCATTCACATTTTGGACTGCAAGAACTCTTCAAGAGCACTCTGCCCATTCTGGTTTCTGCTACGATCTCAACTCCATCCACATTTCCTTACGCGGCAGGAACTATTGAAAACACTTTGGCTGCTCAGCTCTTTTTCTCTCTCCAAGATGCCGCCCAAAGCAGCAGAGCCAATATTTAAACCGCATCCAGTCTGTTGCGTTAGTGAGACAAACAACTTGGCAAGTCGGCTCCATGCCCGCAGGCGGTCTCGCCTAGCCCACCACTATTCGACTAACGAGGAGACAGCGCATTGAGCATCTGCTACGCAAAGCCACCCAAGGCAACGATCTCAGCCGAAGAGAAGACTACACCCGCGCGGGACTCGTCATCGTCGAGGAAGTGGTGGACACGAATGGCAACAAGACAAGCCGCGTGCCCGAGACGGCTACCGAGGTGAGCGAGGAGAAAAGACCCGGCTTCAAATGGTACGAGGCCGACTCAGTCGAGGATGCGGGCAAACATGTGGGCGGCGCCGACTACTTCGCGGTGATCAGTGGTGTCCAAAAGCAGAGAAAGAAGCACGACCGAGCCGAGACCGGGTGGGCCAAGATATGCATACGCCTTGGGGATGGGTTTTTCAGAGAGGTCCCGGCGCGGTTCGTGGCCGTCCGTGTCTGTCTCGACGCACTCTGCAACAAGGAGTAGGATATCCTGGATCTGGAGGAGCGACTTGATGCCTTTGAGGAGGAGTGTGCACCACAGCGTAGTCCTTGGTATCTATAGACTTGGTTGGCGGATGGATTGATTGATGCCTGAAGGGCTCTGGTCGGTATCAACGGAGATGAAGCATTGCCAGGATAGTCACGTATGTTAGTGGCGTACATGGGAAGAATTGACAGTGAGGTTATAGACGTGTACTGAATAGAAAGCTATATTCAATTGGACTCACTTTCTTCATTCTGCTCATGCGACCTACGAATTGCATCTGCCCATGGACTGTTTCAATATTCCATTGTCGTCTAAGAAGCATAACACAACATACATAAGTACTCAGACCACGCCAGTCGTGCCATTCGAGGAGCATAGAATTGAACCAGAAAGCTCATCTTAGGATGTGTATGAGGAATAAGTTGTACAGGTAAATACATTCCAAATGCGGAATGGGTTTCCCGAATCAGAAGCCACAATTTTTGCTTCTGCTTTGGGCGCGATCGACATGATAATCAATGTTATATTCGCAAGCGAGGTCATGAGTTAACTAGTGCACTGCCGTCAATGAAGCTGGCTTGATGATCTGCAATTTGAACTACCAAACTGTCGGGAACTAAAAAGGGAAAATGTTCTACGGTAGCACAGACTCGGGCCGATTTTGCGGCTACTTATTAGTTTCCCGAGACGCATTCGGATTGATACAGTATGATACTCTAGAAGGGCAGGTTGGTAGACGACGGCAGTGAGTGAGTGAGGCTGACGAACATGCGATACTCTCCCTTCCCCTTATTGCGATTGCCAACTTGCTGAAACAAATGCAACTTTCTCCCGTCCTTTGCTCTCCTGCCAAGCACGTTTTCAGCTTCTGGCATTGAACCGTTCCGCTCCTGGCTTGTCTGGACTAAAACCAAAAACACCCCAGAACGACGCTGCTCCACAGAAACCGACGAGCAAGCAGGCAAGATCAACCAAGAGAGATGGAGCAACGTCGAGATGGCGCTGGAGTTTTTGGCGGAGACCGGCTGCTTTGTGTGGGGGAGAAGCGGAATTACCAACCCGCAAGGGGCCGTCAGGGACAGAAACAGAAACGAACGGGAATGACAAATTTATATGCGGCCACTTACTCAACCAACAACTCCAGATGAAGGGGGGTATATTGATGATAGCATAATTGATAGGCATATATATAAATATATATATATATTCACAAGATCCAGGTGAGAGAGACTTGAGCTCAACTCATACTCTCTGCCAAATTATTTTCCAGTCGCTTCACTGCTAGTGTTTTAAGTCCAATCGAAATCAAGAGCCCCAATACATACATGTAGGGCCCTCCCTCAACCTCAACCAATTCAACCATGCATGCTTTGAGATGACCCTCTCCCCAGTTAGTCACTAACCGAAACTCCAGCACTCACTCTTCACGCACATATATAAACGCTCACTCCTTCGCCACCATGCCCGCCGTAGCCTTCGCCGCCTACCCCAAAGGCGCCCAGATGAACCTGGCCTACTACCAGACCAAGCACGTCCCCTGGGTCTTCGGCCTGTGGCAGCCGTACGCCAAAGCGTACCGTTTACTCAAGGGCGGCGACGACAGCCCCTACGAGGTCATCATCGAGATCGACCTCGACCACGCCGACGACCTGGCCAAGGCCAACGCCCAGCTGACCCCGGCGCAGGCCAAGGCCATCGAGGACGACCTCGTCAACTACAGCCAGAAGCCGCCCGTGTTCTGGGTGCTGGACGTGGTCAAGACGGGCTCGAACTCATCCTCGGCTTGAGCGACGAGGAGAGGATGGGTGAAGGAATGAATGGACGAGGGCTAGGGTGATTGATCAAAGATGGGGGGAATGAACGAATGGAGGGGTAAGGAGACGACGACATGCCCAGATCGTTTGGAAAGGTTATTCATCATGGGATTTTGGACTTGCCGCGACTACAAGCATGCGTTCTCTGTTAGCGATATAGCCAACCACAGCGAAATTGAACAGTTTGTTTTTCCACTTCCAAGTGTTGTATCTATCCATTGGCGTAGTCGACCTGCTCGACGGCGACAGAGCGAAGCGGTCGTGGAAATGAGCTCTCCCGCCGGACGGACACGAGATAAAGACTAAGTAGGTATGCGCTGGAGCATCGTGACGGGTGATACATGATGGCGCAAACTCCATCGGCCTTTTTCGATTCGCTCACGCTGGCTGCGTTGTGTGTGGTGGTACCAGTCAATCAGTCATTCAGAACCCGACTGACCCAACCCCCTGTGAGTGAGCCTGGATCCTGAACGAGACGCCATTAAATCAAGCGCGCAAGTAGTCACATATCTCACTCAAATCACACCCAACGAAGCCCAAAACATGCAGGTTTTTGCAATATAATGTCATTTGCTCGGCCAAGCCGTGGGGATATCATCAAAGCGCAAGTAGGCTCGCTCGTCTGTTTGTTTCTTCTCTGCCTGTCGGTCTCTCGGCGGGCTGCCTTGCCATACCATCACAATCGCTGTTGTTGCTGCTTGCTGCCACTGCCAGTGCCTCCCTTTGTTCGTTCCTATTGCTCGAAATGCTCTTTCTTTCCTTCGCACATCGGACTGACTGACTCCCTGCGATCCCATGGCCGCCCCCATCCTTACACATGATTCCCTATACTGACTGCTGCTTGCTGTTCTTGTTCGCTTGCTGGCATATCGTCCGTCTTCAAACTGTGGCGATCGATTAACCCCTCATGTAATCCGACCATGCTCCTCCATTTGCTGTTTACAGGCGACCGTAGTAGTATAAGGAGTATGTTCGTTCTGACCTCCCTTTTCCCTCGTGGGCCTATCAGGCGAGGCAACAACATAACTCTCTTCTTCATGTCGGCTTGGGCAAAATGTACAGTGATAAACATCCCGCGCATCCTTACTCCTTTCTCGCTCGTTCTCTTCCCATGATTATAAACTTGAAACATTCGCTGAAAAATCAACTGTACAAATGGGTCTCTGGTTTCTCGATTGTCCCAGAACCAGGTTCGCTTGGTAAGAAGAGCCTGCAGTCATTGCGAGTTTTTAGGCAATGCTCTTGACATGATGGTGACGTCGTCGCAATCGTACTATACATTACACGTACAAGGAAAAAAGGGGTAGCTGTAGCCGGGTGGGCTCGGCGTACATCGACAGAAGCTGAGATGCGGTTGGAGCACAGGCCGACCGTGATGACATGGTCCTATCGTCGTATCATAGGTACCCATCAACCTCGGGCGCCATTGGTCATCGAGTTGGCAACGTCCACCAGCTCACGCACCGGTGTGAACCCGTCCTTAATCCTGATGGCTCGTCGCAGGACCTTGAGCACGACGGGCGTAGCTTCTTCAGGACTAGACCAGGGCCCCAGACGATCGATAAGTCTGGCGACCTCACCGCCGCCGTAGCCATCTGCATCGTCCAGCTTTCTCCGGGCTTGATCAGCCATTTTCCATGTCGCTTCCTGGTCCTTAATATTCTGGGACATGTCGCGCGCTGTGTTGCTGTCCAGAGGAAGCGAGTTAATGGCCCGGCCCGTCCACACTTGACATATACTGAGAAGACGGAGCAACAGCGCATTCACCTCGCCCGAGCCCTGACATTCGTGTTTATACAGTCTCAACAGAGGAAAGATCGACTTCCAATGTGACGGATCACGTGCTTTCCGCTCAGCATCTCGAGATTCGTCCAGGGCCTGGAAACCGATCATGTAAGATATCAGTATTTGTATGGCCATGGCCATGGCATGTAGTCGATCGTCGTGTGAAAGACTGGGCGGCGCATTAGCTCCGGGTGGTTTCAGCGACTTTTCCCTAGAATGTTTGAGGCGTGTCCCCAAGCTTTGGTAATCCGCGTATCTCTTCTTCAGCCGTACGACCTTCTCGGGATCCGCGGGTCGGCGGTCCGCCAAGGTTGGGGGCGCTGGGGTAGTGTTCATAGCCCCAGGCGTACCAGCCTGCGAGCTGCTCGATGTTACACGTTGCATGGTGACGCTTTGCTTAGAAGGCGTTGCCGGCTGTGCAATTTCGGATGTTCTAGGTCGCTTGGTGGCAGCCGGCGGCTCGACAATGTCAGGGCCTATGCGCGGCCGTTTGCGTGCGGTTGTCGCCGGCTCAATGCTGATAGATCGATCGCGACCTGCGTGTTCTTCTCTCTTTATGCTCTCCGACACATCCCGCTTTGCTGCCTCCGCCTTCTTAGGCGGCAAAGCCAAAAGACGTGATATAGTCTTGGCAACTCTCTTGGAGTACTTCATCCTGATAATCAACTTGGTCTCCTCTTCCCTCTTCACCTCTCTCGGTTCGGACGTTTTGCTCTCCACATGTATGGTGTCTTCCCTTTCCTTCTTAATCGTCTTGGCAGGACCCTTGCGTGCGGTGCTTTGTGAATCTGAAGCGTTGCTCTTCTGGCTCGATGTCGGCGTGGACTTTTGCGACGCCTCAACCTTCGGTTTCAGGATGCCATCTTTCAGTCCCTTCTCGATCTCGTCTCGGATGTACTCGGGCAAGGGCGATAGAAGCGGTGGAATCTTGGACCTTGTCTTCTTGGGCGATGGGTCGGGGTCTTCGCGGGGCTTCTTGGCAGCTTTCGAGTCCGTGGGCTTCTTCGCAGCGGGTCGGGTGATCTCGTAGTCGTCCGCAGAGAACGCAAGGGGAGAAAGCAATGAAGGCACGAAGGCCTTTTCTTTCTTTGGGGTGCCATGACTACTGGTGATGGACTTCTGGGATCCGTTGACCTGACTGCTCGGCCGAGGGGACGCACTGTCTTTTGTCGAGTTGCTGAGACCCGATCGCCCGTTTACCAGGCTCGAGCTCTTCAAATCCTTCGAGGGCTTCTTCACATGTGAGCTCGGCCGATCGTTGATCTGAGGTGTCGTAGACTTGGAGTGAAGTGAGCCGGGTTTCCCATTCGGCATTGGACTTTCCAGCTTCGTGCGCTTAGCGGCCCGATCGCTGTCGAGCGCATCTGATGCCCGCTTCTTCTTCTCTGGCGAAGGGCTCCTGGGTCGCTTCACGTCGGGTCTCGGGGGAAGGCTGGGGTGAGCCTTCCTAGGCTCGGGATCGCGACCCATGTCTCTTGCGACCGAGGGAGGCTCGACTTGCTTCTTGTGGCTTGGTATCTGCTCGCCCGCCGACGGTTTCGTCGTGGTCGAGTTGGACAGGGAGGTGGCGGGCTTCTTGGGCGTGTCGCCCTCCGCAGAAGCTAATTGATGCTTCTTATTCTTGTAATCTTTTAGCGATAATTTGGTAACGGGCTTGTTTGGGTCCGTCCGTGGTGTTTGGGAGGTGGGCGCATTCTTGTATTCAGGCTCTGGCTCCTTGATGATGTCGTACTCTGCTCGGGTAAAGAGGACGCCACGGTCGACGTCGTGCAGGTAGGTCATGTACTGAAGTTCCGTTATGATGTCTTCTTCGGGGCGTGGGTCCCTAGCCGGAATCGTGTGTTGGGCGGTCGCAGAAATCGAGAGATGAAGTGGGTGGCCAGGCAGATAGGCGTTGATTAAGCTCCCTATCGTTTTTCCTGTCCCCTCCATGGTTTCTTTCCCTTTGTTATCATGCAACCTTGGCGTGTTGCGCGCACAGCCGCAAGTCGATCATGAAAGGGATAGTTCTTTGTCTCGGCAAGAACGTGCGTATGCGACAATCGGGTCGGACCTTTACAACAAGGTTGCTTCAACTCCCTGCTGTCATGATTAGTTTTTCTGAATATTGGTTGCGGTCAAAATATCATATTCAATGCGGAAGCCTGAGTCCAATGGCGCGACATTTGGGGGTTCTGAGATTAAGAAGGGGGAAACAACAAGAGATTTGAGGAGCACGAAGCTCGGGGGAATTGAGCCCGGCAAAGCAAGAGACAAAGAAACGATGGCGATACAAAAGCAAGCGTGACTAACCTGCTGGATATGTGAGATTGTAGGTGCTTGCTCTCGCAGCAATGCACGCCCGATGCGTGATGGACAGCAACTCCTGTCTGTCGCCCTGTGTCTCTATCGTGTTGAAGCGCGCAGTGGGCTGCGATGTTCGTTTGTTGGTATGCCCAAAGTATCTACCCCGTAGAAATTATTATCCAACCTCCAATGTGCCTATGCGACGGGTCGCCCAGCGCATCTCCCAGGGAAAATGTGACCGCGTCAGCAGTGTCGGGGGGGATTCGTCGTCGTCCGTCACGTATCGCGCGAGATAGATGGGGTTAGGTCCACAGCACCATGCGACGCGATAAAACCGCGGGAATCGACGATGGTGTGCCAATTGCGATTCGTCGGGGGTCGATCGCAGAAGTTGACCGATTGGTTGACGAAGCGTGTGGCTGTCGTCGTCGCGGTATTATTGTATCGTAAGGTAATGATCGTGTGTCGTGCTGGGGAGGGACGAGTGGACGAGTAGGCTAGGTAAAGGTACTGCACTATTTGGGAGTGGAATGGAGATAATCAGAAAGCGGGAGGAATCTACAGTAAGGATGTTTGGGACTGGAACTGGGAGCGGTCCCCGACTTGCAAGGATGCTGGTTGCGCTACAAGGAACCTGCGATGCCGTAGGTGGTAGGGCGCCGCCGACAGTGATACCACTAGAAAATGGGCGACACGGAGCGCCAGAAAATAAAAAAAGAATGGGGAACAACACATCAAAGTGGAAGCTATCAGCTCAGCCAAGTACATAGGTGAGTATGTTATGAAGTATGCACGTAGGTATGCAACAGCTGCAACAGAAGAAAAGAAGCAAAAAAAAGCTAAGTATGTACCTAAGGTTACAACAACGCTGTCTGCCCAAAGAAGCTGACCGAACTGCACTGGGCGAAAGGTGAGTGAGGAGAGCGATAGCAGTAGCAACAGCAACAGCAACAGCGATAGGTAGCAGCGGCGAGGGCGGCACCAGTAGCAGAGACGGGGAGACGATACAGACAGACACAAGACATGGGAGAGCACTACGGGTGGTGGTAACACACTGAATCAATGGACAATGGGGAGGAGGAGAGGGTAGGCGGGCGGGCAAAATGTGGGCGCGGGCGGACGGCAAGCAGGCGGGCGGCCATGGAAGGGAACGAACAACAATGAACTTCTTCTCTTTCCCGTCTTCTACTTTTGGGTCTTTTGGGTCTGATTGGCTTGGGGTTCCTGGCCTTGCCCTTTTCAGGTCAACTGGGAGTGTCTTTTGGTCTTTTGGTCTGTCCCTCCCCCAGTACAGTACAGTAGTTGACGGGTCTCGCTTCACGTTAGGGGTGCAACAGTAGTAGTAAAGTAGCAACCAACCTTAGGCCTGGTAGGTATAGTTCGCGATATAGCACCCAAGGCTGTCTATGAATACTCTGGTGTGACATCGTTCATCGTCGTTTCTTCACATCCCCCCCATTGTCCACCCGATGACCTGGTGCTGGCGCTTCATCATGTACCGTTGTCACCAGGGTTTCGGCAAACTGCACCTGGTAGGAACCCCACGTAGCACACCCGCCTGCAGAGCCAACCCGTGGTGTCCAGGTTGCTGTATCGAGATGTATGATGTATGTATGTAATCTCTGTCTTACCTGAGTATCTAACCCAAGATACTTCATTTGTATATTATATCACTGCACGGCGCACCACCAAGCCTGGCTGGTCTGCCCATGTATATCTGCCTATATGTAGGTAGGTACAGAAATACAATTAATTGCCTGGTCTCCGGGAGCACATTCGCTACCGTACATACATCATTGATGAGTATCATCGAACGACTAAAACATTGAGAACCGACAAATAGGGATGGACGGTTATCTCGTCAAAGGCCAGCCTATCACGGCGATTAAGCTTTCAGCCAAGGAACAGCGTCAGACACGCCACGAAAACAAGAAGATGCCGTCCCGTTTTCTGATTTGGATTCTGATCAATTCATTGATGATTGCACCTGGCTATCTACCTAGGTAGGTACTGCTCGCCGTTCCTTTTTGATTACCTGCACTCTTTCCAAGAGCCCAATTCGTCCTCCCTCCATTTTCTCGCTCCCCCAGCTGCGGCATAGCGTCATTCCCCAGGCGCAATGGGCAAATACATTTGATGTAGCTTACTCGCTGAATCACACCCCAACTCAAAAGCCACGTTCTGCAACCAATTGGAGCAGCAAACCTGCCCAACTTTTTAGTTTGTTGCTCAACTCAATAGTGCAACAGGTATGCAGAAGCCGTCCCTATAAATGCAATTGCACTCAATCATGATTTACTGGCTGCTACTTGTGCATGCGCAGCTGCACTGCGCGCCTATGAGCACTGAGCATGGGGAGAAGAAATAGACTCGATCGTTGGCAGTGCACGTACTAGAGTCTGCGCAGAGTATGCATGTCTCCAGTGCTGCTACCACGGAAATAATACGGACTAGCAGATATATCAAGATCAAACGGTAGATTGATTATTGATCAGATTGTGCATCTCAGGAAACATGGGATTCGATAGTTCGATACGAGTAATTGCGCGCCCCCGGCCTAGCTAGTAACAGTAAAGCCTCGGATCTTTGCGATGACACAAAGTCTGAGCAGCTGGGATGTCGCGAGCTGCTGCTGCATGTTACGATCGCGCGATCTGGGGTGAGAGACGAGCAGACGAGAGACGCGAGAGACGAGAGAGGCGCTGCTAGACTCACTGCAGGCCCGTGTGTCTAGCTTATCAAACACCATCAGACAAGTATCAACCCCTGACATCCACACCAAAAGTCCAGCCAGTTCTATCCTGGTACAGTCAGCCAGTCCACTGAGTCCAGTCCAGTTCAACAGGCAGGTGCAAGCAAGGCTGGCGTGGGGCCGCAAGCTATGGTGGCTCGCTCAAGCTCAGGGCACCACTACTACTACCACCACTACAGAACGGCAGTTCGTCCCTTGTCTCAACTCCCAAGCAAGGAAATAAATTCTTAAGCTGTCCATAAAACTTCCCGGGATAAGCTCCTTCGATTCAGCCTCATTGACGTCGATCGTCCATGACCTTATTTTTTTAAACCACTAAGCTGAACCACAAAAAAAGCCTTATAGCTCTCTTTACCATTACCAACTTTCAGAATTGCATACATCCACCACGCCAGATATAGCTTTTCCCGTTTGCCCCTCTCAAGCTTAACTACTTACTTAACGAGAACCTCCACCTCCACACACCATCTGATCTGAGCCGAACCAAGATTAAATAAATTACTAAATCAAACCCACCGAAAAACGAACAAACAAACAAATAAACAGACGACCACACCACGACCGCAACCGCCCAGCATGTCGATCGAGTACACCGGCACCGGCATAACGTCGTCGGGCGTCGTCTTCACGACGAGCATCGTCGCCTTCATCTCGGGCTTCGCCCTCGGCGTCTTCACCATCCGGGGGTACCTGGTCAGCCCGGGCCTGTCGGCGGAGCGCCGGGCCAACTACGACGACCCCGTCGAGTCTGAGGAGTCCGACGTCGACGAGGACGACACCCTGCTCGACCACGCGCCCAACTGGGGCAACGGCCTCGACGCCGACCGCCGCCAGGGCCTCCGCGTCACCAGCGCCGGTGCCAAGAAGAACAGCAAGAAGACGGAAGAAGAACTGGTGGATGCCAGCAAAGGAAGCAGCAAACCGGCGGTGGCTGATATGCTCAAGACCAACGAGGAGTGCAAGCTGGTACTGGTAGTACGGACGGATCTCGGCATGACCAAGGGTATGCTTCTTATCCTTCCTCTCCCCTTTCTTCAGACACAACACCCAATTCATCCATCCCTCCCTCTCCCCAAACTTTCAACCGGAATGGCAAGTAACCCGCACTAACACCTCAACCTATCCAGGCAAAATCGCCGCCCAAGCCTCCCACGCCACCCTCGCCTGCTACAAGACCATGTCCCGCTTCCCCGCCGGCTCGCCGCAAGCCCAGCTCCTGAAGAAGTGGGAGCGCTCCGGCCAAGCCAAGATCGCCGTGCAAGTCAAGTCGCAGCAAGAGCTGACGGACCTGCGGACGCGGGCCCGCTCCCTCGGTCTGACGGCCGAGGTCATCCAGGACGCCGGCCGCACCCAGATCGAGGCCGGCAGCTACACGGTGCTGGGCGTCGGCCCCGCGCCCAAGAGCGTCATCGACCAGGTCACCGGCGGCCTCAAGCTGTTGTAGGGAACAGGGATAGAGCGGAGCATACTCGACGTCAGCAGGCTGTGGTTCGGGAAGGGGGGTCGGTATCAGGAAGTCGTCGAAGAAGCTTGGTGTGTCGAAGACTTGTGAGGTGAGGGAGGAGGCCATTCGTGGCGACAGCACAGCGGTTTTCCGATTTTTTTGGTGGTTATGGGATTCTAAGCAGCAACAACGGAACAGCGGACTCTGAGTTTTTATGTGGCGAGCCAGCTCATCATCATGGGTTCGCTTGACACTGAAGAAGGAAGAGGAAAAAAGTTGCAGAACATGATGGGGGTGTACCATATCATGACAGACAAGATGGAAAAGCGTTATGTGACGACGAGGGATGATGATAGAACATACATATATAGAAGATGGTTTAGATGGCGTTCGGAACCACGAAAAAAGTACATATGCATTACAGCGCGGAAGTCACAATTCAAACAGCATCAGAAGACAAGCCATATTTTGTTTTATATCATGAATGCATTCGCTTGCTTGATGTTGTGGTCCTGTTCTGTGACCCATCTGTGTGTGTGGTATCATCTACATACAATACTCGACATAACATGAGCATAGAGGAGAGCCTTATTCTTCCTCTATGCGCATCGGGACTGTGTATATACTCGCTCGCTCGCGGTATAGCCCCTATGTGTGTTTCGCTCGCTCGCTCGCCCGCTTGTTCCATCCCACGCGGATGATACTTGGTCGTTTTGTACTCCGTGTTGTCATCCCTGGTGGAAAATTCATGTAAAACACGCCTCGTTTTTTTAGGCCAGTGTTTCCGAAAAAAGCAAAGCAAAAGAAACCAAACGCAAATCCCTGGGTATAATGCACGACGCCTTCGTGTTTACATCGTGTGTTTTTACGCCGTTGACGCCATGTTCACTTCACGCCTTGCTACGCCGCGAATATGTGTATGTGCAAGCATCGGCGCTCTCTTCTTCGCTTTTTCTCCTCTTTCCCTCCTTGCTACCCGAGCATCATCATCATCCTCCTCCACCGTACCCCTTCTCGAGTTAGATAGGGAGTTTCCTAGCTCACCCCGGAACTGCAGTCCCCTGCAGTGGGACCGCTGTTATTGGGAGGAGGAGCAAAAGGGCTGCTGACGTTGATGTTACTATTATCGTTGTAGTTGTTATCGTTGCTGGGAACAGTATTAATAATCAGTCTTTGCCGTTTGGTCGCGTTGTTGTCGCCCGAGACCGACGAAGGCCGGCTCAAGGGCGGTCCAGGCCGCTTGGGCGGACCTGACGAGCCCAAGCGGCTGAGGATATTGGCGAGCTTCTCCTCAATCTGCGCCAGCTTCCGCGCGTTGGCGTCGATCATGGGGCGGTACATGCTGTAGTTCTGGTCGACGACGGCGCAGATCTGGTCCCAGAGCGGCTTCGACCAGATGTTCTGGAATTGGGAGTTCAGGGACCCGACCTCGAGGCTCATACGCTCCGTGCGGCCGTGGACGTCTACCAGCCCGTTGTGGATGCCTTGGATCTGCGTCTGTAAAGGCGTCGTCGCCTCTCTTTGCACCAGCTGGGAGACGAGCGCAGGGAGTTCCTGTTTCATGACGTTGATACGCCCATCAAACTGAGCGGTCGTCATGTAGCCGGTGAGATCTGGTGCTTGGGCCGCAGCGGGTGCATTCTGCATGCCTGGGTTGGACTCGAGCTCCTTGATCTTGGCTGCCAAATCGTCCAGATTCGTGACAATCGGCACCATCTGCTTCATCATCGTGTTGTTCACGTGGGTAACAAGCTTCTCCATGTTAGTCTTCATCTTGCTACGCAAATCCTTGAGCTCTTCTGTCTTCTGGCGGTCACCGTCCTGGAGGAACGAGATATCCTTGCGCAATCCATCATCCGGAACAGGGGGAGTTGGTTCTTGAACAAGTCGGCCGCCTTGTCCCTTGAGCTTCTTAATCTCATGGCGCAAATACTCGATGTCGTTCTCTAGTTGGGGCAGTTTGAACAGGGTCCCGCTCTCTTCACACTCGTTGAGGAAGTTTTGCAGCGCTCCAAAGTCCAGGCTCTGGAACTGTCGCTCCATGGGCGCCGTACTTTGCTGTAGCGCAGCCATATCCTTCCGCAGCTCTTCGATGGTCGCTATCTCATCGGTCAAGGTGCGTTGTTCGTTTTGGATACTGGCAAGGGATGGGGGAGTATTCGTCGTAGACTTTAATGCAACAAGCTGTTTCTCTTGCTCTGTTCCCCGCTTCTGAAGTTGGGTGATTTCTTCGGAGTGTTCGTTATAAACCACATCCAGAGCGTCTGTGGATGCTTTGGTGGAAATGACAGTGCGAATGGTAGCGAGATCGTCATCGACTTTGCCCTCGCGTTCAGAAAAGCTGTTTTTCAAGGCGAAGATCTCATCATGGACCTGGTTATTGTCGCTCTGTAATTGCAATTGTTGCGTCTCCAAAGCTGAGCAATTGGACAGCAACTTGGCAGCTGATGCACCATTCTTCTCTTCAACGGTGACGATCTTCTTCAGGGCTTCGTTGAGGCTGAATTGAAGGCCTTTTACTTCCTCTGCCGCCACATTACGGCTCGACTCGAGTACTGTAATTTTTGTCCTGCTCTGAGCCAGAGCCTTCTCCAAACTTGCGACTTTCGTCAATTGACTTTCTTCCATCGCATCCAATTTATCTGCCATCCTCTTCTCCAGGGCGGAAACCTTTGCATCCATTTTCTCCTCCATCTTCTTCTCTAGATCCGCCATCGCGGACGGGTCGAGAGATTGCGTGCTCGAGACGTCTGGTTGCTTCGTCGCGTTGTAGATGGTCGTCGCGATGGTCTCCGTGTATTCAGCGTACTGCTCGTCGAAGGCCCGGAAGCGCTTGTCGATGTCCTTCCACTCTTTCAGGTCCCGGTCCTTCATTCGCTGCTGGCAGTCGAGAACGGACGCGTTGTCGTTGCGGTTGCCGCTGAGGTTCTTGATGCCACGGTCTCGGTCTCCCATCTCCCGCTTCTTCTTGTCTCGCTCGGAGGATACGAGTGTGCGTTTCCGTATGGCGTCTTCCCATTTCAGGAGTTGGTCGAGGATGGGCTGGACGTTGGGGTCTTTGGCTTTGGGTGCGAACTGCGAGTGAGGTTGCGGGCTTGCGGCAGATAGTGCGTTGGGAGCTATTTTGTATTCAATTATCAGCTAGAGAACACCAAATGACATGTTGCGTGAGGCTGCTCTGACACGCGCAGCACGTCGTGGTCACTTACTCGTTACCGATCCTTTCCATGCAGGTGCAGGCGGCGGGTTGCTCCGTGTACTCAATGGCGAGTTGGTTCTAGCAGACGACAGAGAATGATTACGAGGGCCCGTGGGAATGTTGGTGTTCAATTGCAGATCCAACGGCCGGGTATCGTCTCTTGTTGTCTTAGGCGCCCGGTCTCTTTCTCTGTCATGGCTTCGGTCTTGGTCATCGCGATAATCACGGGAATCCGATTCCCGCCGACTGAAGCTGGGTCTCTCTCCGCTTCGTGAAGGGACGTCCCGGTCGCGATCGCGGTCACGATCACGGTCATGATGTCGGTAGGAATCGCCTCCGCCGCCGGGCCCGCTCCGACGCCGTTCATCGGAGAACCCCAGCTGCTTGGTCGAGTAGGGGGGAGCCATTGTCTCACGGTAGGCGCGTGGCCGGCTCGTGGTCTCGTGGCAGAGACGCGGTAGCTGCTGGGGTTAATATGGCCGGTGGTGCCACGGCTCGGGAAAAGAGGTTGTGCAAATGAGGCGGGTTGAAACGCGCGACACACGGCGTCGGGGTGACTCAGAAGTAAGGTTTGGACAGTAAACCCAATCTGTCAAGTCTATTTCGGCCAGTGACTGCGGTTGGGTTGAGCTGCATTGCAGCAGCCGCACACACACACGTACACGAGCAGCAGCAGCAGCAGCAGCAGCACACAATTTCGCAGTTTCGAGATGATGTGGATACGAAGTCTGGGATCGTACGTAGTCTCGAAAGGAAAGAAGGCGAGTTAGTGGGGGACGGATGTTTAGCTGTACGGGTCGTCTTGAATTTGTGGGTGTTTGAGAAGGGTAGTCCCGTCTTCTTCTAATGTAGGCAGTCAAGGCACGGCAAGGTTCTGTCAGGTACCAAAATTCGAGGTGCGACGACTACTATTGGAAGGGCTCGGCGAGTCGTCGATTCGTGATCAAGTACTCCCCGTACATGTGAATCAGTGGTATTGGGCAGTATTGAAGTCCAAGGTGTGGCCACATATACCGAAGGGACAACGAGATGCTTGTTGGACGATAAGAGTGTATGTCAATAATGTGTGTTTGTGTGAGTGTAAGTGAATGAGTATATGTGCGTGTGTTCGTGCACATATATTTGTTGGTTGTGTGTGGAGTGAACGAACGTGAACCAATACGCATCAGATGCGATTAAACTATTTCGGGAAGCCACATTGAAGGAGGGTCTATCTGAGGGGAACCGACAAGGCAAGCCGGAAGTCTCCAATTTGGTTTGGGGTGGCAGGTGGAAAGCTTTACAGTGATATATGTTACGAGGAGTGTTCGTTTGTTTGCATGAATAGTATGAAGTCACTGATACAGGAGATGGACCGTCAAGACACCATCACTATGGATACCCACCACATCACCTACCTAGGTACCTATTCATCCCCTGGACCCCAAATTGACATGTAGCTCAGTGCTGTAGCTTTAAAGTGATGGTTCCTTTGTGCGAATGATCAGCCATCACCTTTTTGCCCGTCGAATTCAACAGAATCTCTGCGACTAGGTATCTTCAATAAACTAATGTGTTTCCGCTCTCGCTACCATAAAAAGGAAGGATACCTATATATCAACTGTTGGTAAACAGCAGGGGCTGGGGGGTTGAGACTGTGTGGCTTGCAGTAACGTACGACGTAAGAGGAGCTCCAATACATCAGCTTTCCTATATCCAGATTCGAGCTACCATTCGAACCCCAGTCACAGGGATGCGAAATTGCAGATCGCAACACCGGATCGTTCATTTGTGTTTACGGGAATGTAAACATACATTTATATCAACGGCAAACGGGAAGATGGCAGCCGCGTTTACAGATAGCGGTGGAAGCTACCTGAGCACAGAGATCTCGTGTATCTTTTATGTTGCACCTGCAAACGCAGATTTGGTAGAATATTGTTTGCTTCTGGGAGAGAGAGAGAGAGAGGACGAAGTGCGGGCAACGACTTGACTGGCTGGATAGTTAGTCTAAGCCAAATATAGGAGCTTTCTTACAGGTCACTTCCAGGAGAAGAAAAAGCAATTACTCTACTCTACATAATTTCATTTCTCTGATTCGTACACCCTCTCTCACCGCTTTCTAATGTAAATGCATGTTTCCTTGAAGGGTTCCAGATGGAATGAGCTGCATTGCCATTTGAATTCTCACTGTCCAAAGGCGGATGTCAGATGGTAGCTTATTGCTCGAACTGGATGCCGGACTGGAGCTACGAGCCGGAGGAGCACGAAGGTTTATGCACGCCCGTTCAGCAAGAACAGCCTTACTACATACGGGCAGGTACATAGGTAGAGTATGAGAGTATGCATGTATTGATGCACTCGACAACTTGAGGGGCATTGAACTAAGCGTATCTGTGGCTCAACTAGAAAGCTCCAGCCTCCGCTAGGCGATAAGCGCCACAGCAACCTGGAAGCTCCATCGCAAGACGCGTGCCCGTCGAACTGCCATTCCAATTGTTAGTTCCTAGCAGTGAATTTTGCCAGCCTCAGCTGTCCCAAAGCTCTAATAAAAGCACCAAGCAGTCCATTGAATCAACACCCAATCATACATTGTCGCCAACGAACCACGATCCTTTTCTTGAAGGCCACCCATCAATCGCATAGAGAGTCTGCTGTTCACTTCACAATCTTCAAAAAATGGCGGCTGTATGTTGATTCCCATTGCGCATCCAATCATGTTGTTGACGCAAGTTGCGTATTGATGAAGCTTGCTTACTGACAACGTTCTTTCTACCTTATAGCCCGTGATGACCGTCGGCGAGAGCAAGGAGCTGCGAGGCTTGAACCTCATCGCAGCTCACTCTCACATCCGAGGCTTGGGCGTTGACCCCGACACATTAGAGCCGCGACAGTCGTCGCAAGGACTGGTTGGACAAGAGAAGGCCCGTAGAGCCGCGGCTGTGATCCTGGAGATGATCAAGGTCGGCAAGATTGCCGGCCGCGCTGTCCTGATCGCAGGTCCTCCCAGGTAAGAAATACTCTATCTCTACATAAGCTTTGCGCGCCGCCTGAAACTAACCCTCGTCTTCTCTCTGCTACAGCACAGGAAAGACTGCCATCGCAACGGGCATGGCCCAGTCCCTCGGACCCGACGTCCCCTTCACCTCGCTCGCCTCGTCCGAAATTTTCTCCCTCGAGATGTCCAAGACCGAAGCCCTGACCCAGGCCTTCCGCAAATCCATCGGCGTGCGCATCAAGGAGGAGTCGGAGATCATGGAGGGCGAGGTGGTCGAGATCCAGATCGACCGGTCGGTGACGGGCGGCGCCAAGCAGGGCAAGCTGACCATCAAGACGAGCGACATGGAGGCCGTCTACGACATGGGCGCCAAGATGATCGACGCCATGACCAAGGAGCGCGTCATGGCCGGCGACATCATCAGCATCGACAAGAGCAGCGGCAAGATCACCAAGCTCGGCCGCTCCTACGCCCGCTCCCGCGACTACGACGCCATGGGCGCCGACACCAAGTTCCTGCAGTGCCCGGACGGTGAGCTCCAGAAGCGCAAGGAGGTCGTCCACACCGTGACCCTGCACGAGATCGACGTCATCAACAGCCGGACCCAGGGCTTCCTGGCCCTGTTCAGCGGCGACACGGGCGAGATCCGCAGCGAGATCCGCGACCAGATCAACACCAAGGTGGCCGAGTGGAAGGAAGAAGGCAAAGCCGAGATCGTCCCCGGCGTCCTCTTCATCGATGAGGTGCACATGCTCGACATCGAGTGCTTCAGCTACATCAACCGCGCCCTCGAGGACGACCTGGCCCCCATCGTCATCATGGCCTCGAACCGCGGCAACTCCAAGATCCGCGGCACCGACTACAAGAGCCCCCACGGCCTGCCCCTCGACTTCCTCGACCGCGTCGTCATCATCCAGACCCAGTCCTACTCCCCCGACGACATCAACCAGATCCTCGCCATCCGCGCCCAGGAGGAGGAGGTCGAGGTCTCGCCCGACGCCCTGGCCCTGCTGACCAAGATCGGCCAGGAGGCCGGCCTGCGCTACGCCAGCAACCTCATCACCACCTCCCAGCTCGTCTGCGCCAAGCGGAAGGCCAAGCAGATCTCCATCGACGACGTCCAGCGCAGCTTCAAGCTCTTCTACGACCCGGCCCGCAGCGTCGGCTTCGTCACGGCCTCCGAGAAGCGCCTCATTGGCGAGGACGGTGCGGTGGACTTTGCGATTACGAACGGTGGTGGTCAGGCGGCTGCCGCTGCCGCCCCTGCCGCAGGAGGGGATGCCATGGAGATTACTAGCTAAATAATATGTTGTTGTGGTTTATTGAAATGAGAGAAAGGCGTTCAGTTGGCTTCTTATACGAGTTACAAAGAATGAGCTGCTTTATACCAAAGTACAGTACGGCGTTCAGTGGGCAGGCATCTAAAACATGGATGATGAGGAAGCTTCGCAGAGTCAGACAGCAGCCATAGAGTCTTGTATCATATATCAAAATGTTTTCACGCATACAGACACAGACAAGTCACACAAGCTTCTTCTGGTTGACCTGGCAGATACGAGATGAGGAAGACGGAAGAGAAAGTTTTAGGGATCTAATGTCATTTGATTTCATTTTGTTCTATCTCCCAAGACGCGAGCGGCGTGCGGTTCCCCCAATCCTAGTCCTTGTTCATTCATATCATAACGGCGGCTAGCCGCTTTTTGTTTTCGTGATTACCCATTTCCAGAGGAGCCTGCCTTGTCTCGCATATCCTTAGTCTATAGTTTTGGTGGTGGTGAAATTGGTCGTGGTGAACCAATTTAGGCGTTGCCGTCGACCTTGGCGATGTAGGCCAGGAGGTCGAGGACACGGCGGGAGTAACCCCACTCGTTGTCGTACCAGGAGACGAGCTTGACGAACTTGTCGTTCAGGGCGATACCTGCCTTGGCATCGAAGATGGAGGAGGCGTTGTGGCCGTTCATGTCGGTGGAGACAACATCGTCCTCGGTGTAAGCCAAAATGCCTGTGGATGGATGTTAGTATGATGATGTTCTTGCTAGTTAGGAGTGGTAGAGATAGCAATAACTTACCCTTGAGGGGACCCTCGGCGGCGGCCTTGACGACGGCCTTGATCTCGTCGTAGGTGGCACCCTTCTCGAGACGGCAGGTCAAGTCGACAACCGAAACGTTGGGGGTGGGGACACGCATGGCCATACCGGTGAGCTTTCCGTTGAGCTCGGGGATGACCTTGCCGACGGCCTTAGCGGCACCGGTGCTGGAGGGGATGATGTTCTGGGCCGCAGTACGGCCACCACGCCAGTCCTTGGCGGAGGGACCATCGACGGTCTTCTGGGTGGCGGTGTAGGAGTGGATGGTGGTCATGAGACCCTCGACGATGCCGAACTTGTCGTTGATGACCTTGGCGAGGGGAGCCAGGCAGTTGGTGGTGCAAGAGGCGTTGGAGATGACGTCGGCCTTGCCGTCGTAGGACTTCTCGTTGACTCCCATAACGTACATGGGGGCATCGGCGGAGGGGGCCGAGATGACGACCTTCTTGGCGCCACCGGTCAAATGGGCCTTGGCCTTCTCGGTGGTGGTGAAGACACCGGTGGACTCGACGACGTAGGTGGCACCGGTCTCGGACCAGGGGATGGCGGCGGGGTCGCGCTCAGAGTAGAAGCGGACGGTCTTGCCGTTGACGACAAGGTCCTTGCCCTTGACCTCGACGGTGCCCTTGAAGGGGCCGTGGGTGGAGTCGTACTTGAGCATGTACTCGGCGTACTCGACGGCGATGAAGGGGTCGTTGACGGCGACGACGTCGACCTCGTTCAGCTCAACAGCATTGCGGAAGACAATGCGGCCGATACGACCGAAACCGTTGATACCAACCTTGATGGCCATGATGATGGATTTTTCAAAGGTAGATGGGTAGGTGTGTGTGGGAAGTAGGTTGTGTTGGAGAGAGATGATGTTTGATGATGAGAGAGAGGAATCAAGAAAACAGTTGGATGGCGTGGGAGAGGAGAGGGTTTATTAACTGTTTCTGATAGCTCGCTCTATTTCCCTCGCTGCCCTTCTTTCCTGCGTGTGTCTGCGGTGGCTGCGGTGTCTGCAACGCCAAATCAAACTAAAGGAGGGGCACTCACGAATTTTGGTGGGGGCAACTTGATGACTTCAGCAGAGGTTGCAGAGGTTGCAGGGCCGTTGCTGTGCTTCCATGCTTGCAAAGGTTGGGAAACTGCACGGCAAAAGTGGAAGGAGGGGCACGAGTGACCCGTGCGTCTTGGAGGTACAAACTCGGGTCTCCAACTGCTGGCACTGTATTAGATTTGTTAGCGAGTACTTGCCAGTGACTTCCACGCCCTCCGACCTTGCCTAACAGCTTGGAGCTCTACTACTAGGGATGCTACTGCCTTAGGAACGATACTACCTAGCTGAGCTGTCCTCTCAGCTCGCCTGCAACTAACAGTTGGGATATCTGGGGCAAGTTGCTATATCTGATGCAATTCAATGCAGCTTGTTTGCAATGTGCAGCTACATGTATTCAATGCTATAGAGATAGATGTCTAGTTATTAATCAACTTGATTAATGTTAAGCAATCAACTGCTAGGCAGATGCTCTCAACCTTTGGATATCAGAGTTTGGTCATCCTCTCAATGATCTGTCTTTGTTGGCGGCCCTCATCCCACCTCCTCCAAACAAATGTCCATGTCAATCCATGCCAATCCCCCGCCCCCGCCCAAGTAAAGAAGTACCAGTAGTCTCCCAGCTCTCACTAACACGAAGCTCTTGCGACAGTGCGCGTAACAGAGCTCTCACCTCTCTCTCTCTCTCTCCCTACCCAGGCGCGGGATATTGGTTTGTAAAATTTTCTCGTTGGTAAGGTAAGGGTAGCTCTTGTCTCTGGCTATCTTTGGTTGGCACAGCATTCGTTTCTCATACGAGTAAGGGGAGGGTAAAAATAACTCATCACCCTATCTGGTGGAACGGAGCTTCCCACAAGCAAACCACCGTCCGGGCCTTCTTCCTGAGAACCATGATGGCATTGCCAAGTAACGGATATCAGTATCAAATGGATGGACATGGCCAGGCGTCCAAACAGGCACAATGGAGCTATAGGTATCAATTCGCTTCGCATCAGCTTCATACCCGTCCTTGTACAGGCCAGGTACCATCGTGACAGCCGAACGTCAGCCTCGCTACGGGCTACTACGAAAATGGTACGGCTGCAGCACCCGGAATCTCGGTACTGGTGGTGCCTCTAGGCGGGCTGCGGGAGGCTCTCACGATATTGCCCGATTGCTTTTTTCGGCCCAAGGGGCGTTGCAGATCTAGTTAGCCCCGGGGCGCCACTCTAATACTGTATAAAGAGGGCCGAGATCCATTGAACTGGCCTCTATTGAGCCTATTCACGCTGGCCTGATGCGACAGTCAAGTGATTTCCTGCAAAAGGGCCTCTGCGTGCTCTGCCAACATGCGGCGCGCGTGGGCGAGCTCCGTCCAAGCCGGGCGTAATCAGGTCAGGTCAGGTTCCCGGCCTATGGACGGACATGATTATCGAACGTTTGTCACATAAATGACACCCACCCGCTTTGGGCCAGGTTGGGCCAGGCCAGGCGATAGCGGAGCCCCCTCGATATCGACTACCTGCCACCAATGCCACCAATTGCTAACAGCAACTCAACTGCTTGAGAATGTCGCCTACCTCGCCAACACTGCAACGCTTGGCTGCTTCCGTGTATGCTTGGAAGCTTCTGGCCTGCCTGGACCTGGACCCTACATACGTACACCGACCGTACTGCTGCGCTGCACGCCTGTCTGGACCATCTAGCTTTTTTTTAATCTGGTACGAAACAGCGAATCCCGCAAAGATCTTGAGCAACGTGCATGTGCCAAGCACATTACGTTGTTTCCCAAATGTTTCGGCACCCGCGTCCGCAAACCGTGACCTTTGATATTGCGCCTATTTCCGTCTCTGTCCCCAAAGCAAGAAACAAAACGGGTTTCTTGTTCGCTCACTCGCCCGCAATGATGCTGGCCAAGCAGCCCGAGCTCGCTGGGTAACGAAACTCGACCTAGCTCAATTGCGGGCCGACTTGTCGATGTAAACGGGCCTATTTTTTTTCTGATGCTCGCCTGAACAGTCCCAATTGCCCATATGTTGGCTGATACGCCTGGGCAAAACTCTCGCCACGCGGGCCAACATTCCTTCGTGACTGGCCGTCGTTTTTGTTGGAGACGCATTCCCTTATGCGTGGACAAGTGCATCGTGAAGTCGTAATACGGACTCAATCCTCGCTTACCAAACGTAACAGCGGCCATGTTGTCAAACCGATTAGGAAAACCCTGCGTCATGTAAGGCTGATCCCGTACCCCTCCAGGGGACAGAACCCCTCTTTCTTGGCTCTGCCTGCGTCCTGGTTGGAGGGGTTTCCTGCTATCCAGGGTCTTGTTTGCATCGCCTAATACGCCGTTCCTTCAAAAGGACACACGCCGCACCGCCGGTTTCCAATCACCTCGCACCTTTACGTGGTCGATTGGCAGATCACCAACTCCGCGCCTTTCCGGAGACGCCGCGCTCTTCGATGACTACGATCCCACGGCGCCTCCGTGGTCTGATTTGCGGGATTATCTGCAAATCACTTACGCATGTCTACCTAAAGCACACTGTTCCTATTCAGCAGTGACTCCCTCCCCTTAGACCGGCCTCCCTCGCGCAGACTCGCGTTTCAAGAGGCTTACAATTACCACCGGCGGACATTAAGCCACCCGTACATTCCCGCGCTCAATTCTCGTTTTATGGTGTATCTCCGTGATTGCGGTCTCCTCAGCTCGAAATATCGAACGATCGACTCTCTTGTTGGGGACGCTTTCCAAGGTTCAGGGTGGGGGATTCGGCCTACTCAACCCGATCGCCCACGGAGTTCGCTGGCGGCGTTCTCGGCCGGGGTACACAAGGGCCGAATAACCCAGCTTCGGAAGCGATAGAGGGGATAGAGGGGTTGCAGCAAGCTTGCTGCAACAACATGCGCCGACTAGGTTGCTCCACTGAATAGCACCATGCAATGGACGGGAGGACGTTCGTTTTTGCTGACAAACGAATGTTTCGAGCCACTTTTTTGTCCTCTAACCCTGGGTCTCGCCTGGTCCCGTTGTGGCGCGCTGTGTCAATGGAAATGGGGGGCGGGACATAAAGGCAGCATTTCGGTCCTCCTGGCGCAATAGCTCCTGAGACTCGAACGTACGATGGAATTGTGTTAGTAGCCGCCAGCTCGGTCCGATATAACACACCGACTTGGCCATGTCACGCCACACGAGCGAGTAGCCAATTTCATGCAATGAGAGCTCCGAGCTTCAGGCATTCACTCATCAATGGAATTGCTTCAACACTTGTCCCCGGATTCTTCATGAGTCGTCGCGATTCCTTCCGAGAGCTCTCTTCGGAGCTGTGGGTAGGTAAGCTTGAGTTCATCGATCGATGAGGCGTTCCACCCGAAGGATCCCCACCACTCCGAGCTTCTGACGATGTACGACCCGCTCGCGTCAACGAACGAAGCGGACTACATATCAAGAGTTGTGAACTGAAGTGATGCGATTGCTTATTACAATTGCAGCTTGTCTTCAAGCAATAAGCAAGATCATGTCTGAGACGCATACTTAACTTAAGACAGCACGAAGCGCCAATGCCTTTGCCCCAGTACTATCTTGCCTGCGCCTACCACGGCGCACAAACCATATCCGCCATACAGATATGACAGCCGAGTATAGTACGGGTGAAGCTCGCGTTTAATTCGTTGTGAAGGCCGGAAATTGTGTTGCTCTGCTCATCTTATGGCGTTGAGCTCACCGTTCGCATTGGTAATCGAAAGATAGTACTGACCAGCTACTAGATGCGCCATGGCCACTGCTCTATTGACAAGTCCAGACTGCCCTCATTCATTCCCGAGGATAGCGATATTCTTTGCAGGGGGAAATTGTTGCCGGATCCCCAAATTGGTATTGGTCGAGGAGAACAGCATATGTGATAACCGTAGCCCGGTTCTCAAAGGCCACTGGGATGTTCCGAGACTCAGCTTGGACAGTTCCCCCTCTTTCCTAGGATACGTGTACAGCGTTAATGAGCGCGCTTATGCATTGGCCTTGGAATGCGCGTCAGCATTGCATCTTGCCGCCGACTCCACTCTGCCTGATTCGACGTCGTTATCGTTAATTGTCGATCATGGCAAAGGTGCAGCTGAAACGTTTGGCGCCAATGGCGCGGGATTGATCCACGTTGTAGATACCTACTCGCTCATTCACGAGTACAGGGGCATCGAGCAATTCCTCTTGATGTTGTTATTGCTGGATTTTCAGTTCTTGACGCTCTTACGGTTGAGCGCAACCGGCGCCAACTTTGCTTTCTTTCCACATATCTAATGGCTTCCATTGCTCGTATCAGGCGAAATCTGACGAAACGCCACGGACCTTCATCTCAGATTCATCTAATCTCTACTTGTTGTTGCCGTTCCAAACCATCCATTTGATCTTGTCTAAGGTCAGGAGCAGCCATTCTCCGTAGCCGGTCATGCAAGCTTACGTCCCGGGTCGGCCGGACACTTTACACATCTTCTTCGGGTCCCATGACAAGCTTGCGATTGGCTCCTTCGTCATACATAAGCACTATAGCCCGCTGCAGTCAACATCATAATGGTTTTCAACCGGGTTAATGTTCTTGTGTTGCAGGGCCAGCCGGCTTGGTTGCCCTCAAGCTCATTACTTTCATGTAACACTATTAATCATGTTTGATTGAGTAGTTGCGGTAGATGTATCTCATCATATAAGCCCGATGCATTTCACTGTAGCAAGTCCAGCTTCGTCAGTCTCAGTGCGTTTTTCCCATAGCTGCATCTGAAAGTTCAACATTCAAAGCAATTTTCCAATTCTCATACACAATGTGTAGTAGTAATGTAGGTCCCAAGGGTACTTTATATATAGGCCGGGTAAGCCATACGGTGTTCTAGACTGGCACCAGAAAGATGTCTCAGATGGGTGCAACCCCCTGTGCTGTATTGGTGTTGGTTGTGTCTTATTGTATATCGCTTATCAACCGTTTCGGTATTGGCCTTTGAAGCTATAGATATTAAGAGGTTGTGGCCTTATAGAGCACCACATATACAGTGGTACAATGGGCTAGAACGTAACAACACCGATACCACGAGAACATACCAGTAATTGGAACAACAAAGCGTTGAGTGCTACTACCTGTTCTCTTACTATACCCCTTGGTTATCGTCGATAAACTACTGGATCAGGTCGCAGTTTGAAAGACAAAGAGAATCAGGATGAAGAATCTCAGACAGAGGAAGCCCTGAGCACTTTCTTATTCCTTGGGCAAACTTTCATGGAGGACACTATATAACAAGCCCAATTTGGGCAATCTGGAGGAACTGCATCTTCTTCCTTCATCATTGGAATAAATTCCGAATCCGGCCAACAGCACGATACCTTCATCATGTCTCTCACGGATCAGCCCAAGAGGTCCTTCATAGGCTTGTCCTACCAAGATCGTCAACTCTACATTCCCAAGCCGGATACTTGGGACCAGATGATTACCATAGCCTGCCAATCATTCCCTCTCGACCGTGAGCAGATCAGCAAGATGCGCATTGGCTACCTGCCCGACATAGATTACAACTCTTCGACATTGTAAGATATCCCTGGCCTAGTATATTCTATCTGATACTTCAAAGCCGGATTGGCTCGTCGTGGGTCATCATGATATCTATTGTTTTCATCGCATCAATGTCATGGTGGCTCCATCGACACTTATTTTATTGCTGTGCAGTCCCGTTGTGGCGAGCCGATCAGGGCCTCCCATAGCTTTTGCTTGCTGGATAGATACATATGAACTAACCACGACATATTAGGTGGTACATTGGCCAAGAAGCCTGGTGGGGTGTCCGAGATAACTCGGGGATTCACTTCGCAGATCAAGAAAACGACGAAATGCAAGGTACCATGCCTAACATAGAGTCCCCTCAAGTCACGAACCGTGCTTGTGTCTCTGATAAGGCTCCTGCAGAGGAGGGAGGAACCAAACATACCTAGACTAGCCGTCGCTGGGTTCAAAAGCACCCTCATGTCTTCAGTGTCACCCTCGCAGGCGAGAAAGGAATGCAGATATTCGTTAAGGATCTCTACGGAAAGACGCATACGTTCCAAACCTCCAAGTCGGCAACGGTTCTGCAGTTGAAAGAGATGTGTGAGTTCAGGTTCGGCCTACCAGTCGAGCGGCAAAGAATCATATATTCCGGACGGCAACTGGAAGACGGATGGACCCTCGAAGAATTGAACATTCTGAAGGAGTCCACCATACACATGGTGAGTCGAACGGTAGGAGGGAAACCGGCCATATACCTCTTGTCACCGCGCCCGCTTCATGACGTGCAGGTCTTCCTGGACCTCTCTTGGGAGTGGAAGTTCAGCGTCCTCTATCCGCCCACCGAAGAGCTCCCATGGCATCAGAAGGCAACCAGCGTCCGATGGACCGTCGACGTCCAGCCCGACGGCACGCTCACGGACAAGAAGACGGGCCTCAGCTGCTCTTACCTCTTCTGGGAAGCAGAAGCCCAGTCTCCGGACGAGCGACTTGACGAGGAGGATAAGAGCGACCTCGCAACGTTCCATCCATCCGCCCCGCACAAGTTCATGCAGCACGCGGGCGACTACGAGGCGCTCCCCTTCGACGAGTTCCTGCCATACCTAGACAGCGTCTTGGCGGATCTCTGCCTCACCACCGCGATGCGGACCGACTTCATCGTGTACTGGCTCCCCGCCTTCCAACGTATCCGCGATCGCGGACTGCAAATCAAGTTCACCTTTGTGCCCCAGCACGTCTTTATGAAGGCTGCCGGACTCGAAATTCGTGACAATTCTAGGATGCCCGCTACCGAGACCAGAATATTCATGCTCTTTACCGGTGTCGATCCTTTGTCGCTGCGAAGGGAGTATTATTCGTTTGACGGAACTAAGAACTGGGTCCGCCATGTTGGCCTGAACAAGGAGGTCATGGAGGATACAGAGGCTTTCCGCGTGCTTGAGTGGGGAGGTATGGAGGTTCCCTACTAGATAGCAGGGATCTCATGGGTGGCAGTCTTTTTCCTCTGGAAAGGGTTATGGTATGCATGGCCTCATGGTCTGGCAATTTGTCGTCAATGACACTGACATGCGTTGCACGTGAAATTAAGCAATGGGTTGGCCATCTGGCACACTGCCAATAAACGTCTCTCCAAATGATATAAGCAATACTGGTGCTGGTATTGATATTAACCTGATACCGCTAACATCGTGATAAGATAAAATAGCTATTGCTACATTCATGGCCGGTAAATGTTCAAGCAGGTGAGGAAAGGGGTGAAATGTGGTAGTATAGGGGATGCCCAACCTAGGTGTAGACCATGGGAAAGCCGCGGGGGCTTCTACACTTTTTCTAGATTCTTATTATGTACCAAAACCTAGTTAATTATAAATCTGATCGTTCCTAGAAGTGTGTATGTGAACGGATAATCTCCGCAGAGTAATTGTGTTGTTCGCATGCAGTTAGGGGCATCTTTTGCCCAAGCAAAGGATACCTATACATAAAAGCCTGAAATCACTTAAGACATCAACGCATAGAACTAGCGTAAACTGTCCCATTCTTGCTATCATTTTGTTCAGTTTGTATTAGTTGAATATGTAGGCCGAGTGTTCTGCCCACTATGGCCATCTCGACTCCAGAATGTCACATACATGGCACAGTATATGAGGAACCAAGCGAAAAGCAAAACGAAACCAGGGGGTTCTTTCAGAACGATCAGTGCATCATGAAAGGTTAAATTGCTACCGAGCACCAACACCGCGGACATAGATGTGAAAGAACAAACCCAGGACCTAGAGAGATAGATAAATCAGTCGTGGTCACGAAGAGGGCTTATCGACTAGATAGTCGCTGTTTTCCGCCGCGACCCTAGCGAGCTCCGCGATCGACATATGTCCAAGAAGCTGGACCACCGGCAACTCGGCCCGGATCTCGGTCGAGAACCAGTGCACCAACTCCACGGCCACCAGGGAGTCCACGCCGTACGTAAACGGCGGCCGCTTGGTGTCGATTCCCTCGATGGGAACGCTGAGAGACCGGGCCAGGCGCCGCGCGAACAGGGCCGCCACGGTCTCCGCGGCCTCGTCGACAGACGCGGCTGCCTTGAGCTGGGACCCCGCCGAGTCGGCCTGCTCGGCCACATCGCCCTTGGCCTCCGTAACATCGAGTTCCATCTGGTACAGGTGGCAAAACATGGGGATTCGCATCCACCCGAAGTCCTTGACCGTGCCGCCCCGCTGAACCCACGCTGGCGTCGTCATGCCGCATATGAGCTGCGTATCCCACGCTGAAGCCGCTACAGCAGCATGCGATGACGCTGTTACGGCGTCTCCGCTCCCGGTGTGGGCCTTCGTCACGAATCCGGAGGGGAGGCCCCCCTGGATGGCGTAGCGCAGCATGAAGTGCAAGTTGCGCTCCGTCACGACCTTCTGGCCCATGTAGGTCATGGCCAGCGCCTGGCGCGCGTCGGCGCGCTCGGCAATGTAGCCGATGCTGTCGACTAGGCCAATGTCAAGAGAGACGCAGCGCTCGCCGCGCTGCCGCCGATTGCGGGCGAAAGCGTCGAGAAACGAGCATCCCGCAGCGTAGTTGCTCTGCGAGATGGCACCGTGGACACCGGCGAGAGAGGAGAGCAGGACAAAGAAGTCGAGCCCAGCTGGGAGCGCCGAGTCCAGATTCCAGGTTCCACGGACCTTGGGGTCGATAGAGGACTGGAAGGCCTCGAGAGTGTAGTCGCGGAACACTCGATTCTGCGAGGTGACAGAGTGCTGTGTTAGTTTTGGCCACGACATAACAATGTCAGATTATCGCGTTCGAGATTTATCCATGAACTCTTACTTACTTCTATCACCATGGTGGATTGAATGCACCCCTTGATAGGGGGCATGTTCTGTCTTGCATACTGGAGTACGGCTTCGAGAGCTAGGCTGTTGGTGATGTCGCAAGGAGGTGCATAAACTTCTACCCCTTCTTCTTCGAGCTTAGCCAACAGTTGCTTAGCCGCCTCTGACTGGGGGCCCGAACGGGAAAGTAGAATCAAGTGTTTCGCTCCGTTTTGATGCAACCAACTTGATATATTTCGACCAATGCCACCGAGTCCACCAGCTATTACATATGTGGCGCTGCTGTCGAACATGTAGTCAAGTTGCTTTTCCTGTATGATCTATTTGAAGACATTAGTTACCTAGTGTTCCGCGAAACTCCCAAAATCAAATTGAAAAGGAGGTGCTCTGTCTCACTTACTTGAATGGTGTCAGGCATTTCCCAATCCACGACCATCTTCCCCATGTGCTGCCCTGTCTGCATTAACCGTAGCGCTTCTTCCAGTTCGGAGCGCTGGAAGATGGTTATAGGTTGGGGCGCAATCATCCGACGAGGGGAGTCGGTGTAAACGAGCTGCTCAACCTCCTCCATGAGCTGTTGAAGTAGACTGTTCTTGTTCTTCAGTATCATTTCGATATCGACGGAACAGAAAGAGACACTGCGGTTGAATGGACTCATGGGAAGTTTGTTGAAACTGTCAATGTCCCGTTTGCCAATCTCGATGAATCTTCCCAGGGGTGCTATGCATCTCCAGGTTTCCAACAGGGCACGGCCGGAAAGTGAGTTCAGCACGACATCCAGACCTCTCCGGCCGGTTCTTTCCATGACTTGCTCTGCAAACCGCACATCGCGGCTGGAAAACACATCCGCAGGGTCAATCCCGTAACGCTCAATGAGGTTCTGCCTCTTCTCGGCGGTGCCGGCTGTCACGAGAATTCTCGCCCGCCTGCTCTGGGCAATCTGGATGGCCGCTTGGCCCACGCCACCCGCAGCGGCGTGTACTAGGACTATCTCGCCCTCTTCCAGCCGCGCCAGGTGTACGAGTGCGTAGTGCGCCGTCACGTAGACGAGGGGACTCGCGGCGGCTTCGGTGTACGACATGGTGCTCGGTACTTTCATGATACAGGACCGCTTCGTACGCACGTGGCTTCGGAAGGTGCCAGGCGCAAGGCCACAAACCCTGTCTCCCGGTCGCAAAGTCGGCGCCAGGGTGGAACCGACCCGCGTCACCACGCCAGCGAACTCCTGGCCGATGTATTGCGCATGGACGCGATTGAGGGCGACGAGAACATCTTTGAAGTTAATGCCGGTCGCCTTGACATGTACCTCGATCTCGTCTGGTGGGATGACCTCGAGAGGAACGGACTTATCTGAAATGAATTGGAAAGAGTCAAGCTGGCCGGGCACAAAAGTGACTCTCAGTGGATCCTTGACCAGCTCCGAGTCTGTTGCTTCAACTTTACACTGATGTACCTCGGAGTGGAATAGCCGGTTCACGTGAGGGGCCTCGACGGCTCTAGGGATGTATATTTCCCCGTTCTGCTCAAGTAAATCCGTTTCGTGCTCCCGTGGATCTATTCCACGTCGATGATCAATCAATCTTAGTATGTTTGCCAAGGTGGAGGGTCCCAGTTCCACGTTGAGGTGAACAAAGCTGAGATTTGCCCGTTCCCTGGCAACCGTCTTGGCAAACCCAGAGATCATAGAAGCTTCGGGTTTCTCTGCAGTTTCTCCACATCCGTCGTTGATCCAGAGAACCTCTTTAGAAGTCGCGACCATACGCTGCAGACATTCGAACTGCATCTTGTTCAGGTGATCAATAACAGGCCGTCCAAGATCGTATAGGCATATGCATTGCTCGCGTTCACTGGTATCAGTGGCAAAAGCATCAGTAGACATTATCTCGCAGAGGCCTTGGGACAAGGGGTCCATATGTGCCTGGATCGAGACCGCAAGAGATTTTTGTTCGTCTGTCTCATGCACAATCACAGTGGATGGCGTGCGCGAGGTTCGTTCGTCGCATACCACCTGGGAAACAAGAAAACTCAATCCATGCGTTTCCTCAGGGCCGTCTGGAAGTGCGATCTTCAGTCCATCAAATCCGCTTCGCTTTAAGACATCGTTCCATTGTATTATGGACAGCAGCGGGCCCTTGGCCCTGTACTCTTCCTCGGCTGGTTGGGGGTTAGCCAAGACCAATGAGCTTTGGCGTCTATTGGGCATAAGCGAAATAACTCACAGAGCCACCATCCTTGTATTACCCCAGAAAAGAATGGAATCGATGCCATTTGGAGGTTTGTTGGTTCAGATAGGAGAAGCTGGCCGCCACTGTATTCCCATTCAATGAGTTAGTACACAGGGTTATACGTCGATCAGTGAAGTTTCAGTATACGCACGGTTTCAGAAGCTTCTTGACGTTGTTCAGTGTCTTTTCTATGTTCCTAGTCGCATGCAGTACCTTTTTCCTTGTCAGAACGGCTCGCGGCTAACTTTGAAGGGATAAGGGTCTTGACACCTACCGAGGCAGCGATTACGACATCATATGAATGCGCTTCAAATCCCTGTGCCACTGGATCCTTTTCCAGATCCAATGTTCTGTAGCCCATTTGGCTTGCCTGTTGAGAATATCGCTCCTGGGCATTGGCGAAGAAGGCCGTCGAGATATCTGTGAAGTCATAGTGGTTGAATCTTGGAGAGCCGCGGTGTTTACCCTGTTGGTATAGTGTGTCCAGGACAATACTTGTCGTACTACCGGTACCTGCACCGACTTCGATAATGTCCATATCAGACTTTTGATGAGCCAAAAGATCTAGGTATGCAGCCAGGCGACGTGTAGTGAGGTTGAATAGGGGGCCCTGGTAGAATGAGACGAGAATCCCCTCATTGAATAGCAGCGCAAGAGGATCAACCTCCTCTTTGAGAATGGGTACCAAGTTCTGACCGAAAAGCACGAGATTCTTCTTGTCCAGCGAGCTCGAAGCGATCGTTTCCAGAAAGTCAGGGCTAATATCGTGGTAGCGATCAACGTGGGTGACAGTGGAATTGGAAAAGAACTCCTTCAGCCAATCAATGTACTTCCGCAGTTGAAACTTGGACGCATCATAAGACTCGTACATCTCTGGAGTGACTTGTTCCATGGCAGCAGCCATGAAGTATCGGGCAACTATTTCGAAATCAGGGTCGACGCCGCCGCTCCCAACCATAGCGGCTGACTCATTTGCCTTCTGGATGCAATACTTCTCGATTCCGCTATTGGACAACAGCGCAACGTCCGGTTTCCATTCCAGATGGTGAAATAGGTATGCCTGCTCTGGTGTACCTTTACCAAAGCCAGCATCACCGAAACCGGACAATAAGCACCCCCGCATGACCACCAGCGGCTCGCCACTGACGCTATCAACCCCGATGGCATCGCCGCTAAGATGGTAGAGACCTTTCTGGGTGACGCTGCCACAGATCGTCATGATGTCGCGGTCTGGGTGGTCAAGTAGGCCCCGGGTGAAGTATACTTCTGCGAATTTGGTCGGAACCATGGCAGGCAGGGTTTCTAGGTCTTGCTGACCTGCTGCTAGGATTACCTGCAGGAAACCATCCAAAGTGGTTGGGTGAATGACGTGAGGGCTGATATCGTAGTCTTTAGAAAGCTGTGTCCATTCGGTAAAGGAACATGTTGCCACAGCTTCTCTTCCTTGGGCGTTGACGGAGATGCCAGTCAGTCTCTGGAAGGTATCGCCGAACGTGACACCTCTCTGTGTCAATTCTTTGTAGAATTGCGTCACATCAATGCGAGACAAACTGCGTTTCTGGACGCTCTCAGCTTCCTCCTTGTCTGTTCCCAGAGCTCGGCTACGGTAGGTGTTGCATCTGTCGGCTTTCTCATCATCGATGGCGGTGGTAGCAATCTCCTCTGCATATACCTGGCCAGAGCAATGAAGTTTCCATATGCTGTTGGCCGTCGAATAGATACGAAAACCCCAAGTCTGCATGAACGGGTTAGTCAGGGAAGCCTCTTGCTGCTGATGCATGTGCAAGTGGACCTCGACCCCGGTGTCCGTGGCGGGCACGAGTAAGGCACTGGTTATGCTAATTTCCCTCAGTCGGAAGCCCGCGACATTAGCCAAGTCGTCTGTCAGGCTTTTGATGGCCTCTAATACCATTACAAGCATGCCAGCCGCGGGATATATGGTTGTTCCTTCTATCTGTGAGTCTTGTCAGATTCACGTGCGTGTCAAGTCCATGTCCGTCAAACAACAGATTCATTGCCTACCTTGTGGTCAAGAACCCATGGAAGGTCCGACTGACGAATTGTGAATTGCCATTTTGGCTCTGAGGGATTCCAATCTCTCGAGCGGCTCCCCAGGAAGTCATGTCTGGGAGCTTTCCGGAACCGATGGTTTTTGGATAGCGGGCTTTCGAGCCAATATGATTTGGAATGGTCGAAGGGGTATAAGGGAAGATCGAGAAGCATGCGCGGCGTCTTGAAATGATGCCGATGAGTATTGACTGCATCAATCTTGACCGGAACACCGCTAGTGAAAAGCCTCCCCGCAAAAGAGGTTACCGTGCTGCCGCTAGGAACGCCACGACGCATCAAACAGTCGTAGGCCCAATTTTTCTTCGTCCCCAAGATGTCTTTGATGGGCCGCTCCAATGCAACATGGGGCCCAACTTCCACAATGTAGGATGCTCGTTTGCACTGGGCTTGCTCACTGTCATCATCCTGAGGCCAACAGGATGCCATAAGCTCGAATGCTTCCGAGAAATTCACCCTGGATACCAAGTTCGATACCCAGTACTCGGCCATAAGCAATTCTTCTTTGGGAATTGCCGTTGCAGTAACAGATGAGAAGAACTTCGCCTGCAAGGAACGTGGCGCACCTCGGTCTGGGCTAGAGAGGGTTCCCACAAGAGCCTTCGTATAGCTCTCGACAGCTCCATACATCTGCGGTGAATGATAGGCAACCGGCACACGAAGCTCCCTCACGAATACGCCCGCCTCCTGCAGCCGAACCGCGAGCGTCTTGATGTGATTCTTTGTTCCAGACACTGTCGTGCTCCGGGGGCTGTTAATACAAGCACACGTCAAGGCGTGCGTAGCATCATCATCATTCTCAGTCAAGGCGGCGATATGAGGAGCCAGCTCGGCCTCGGACAGCGCCACAGCAAGCATGCTGCCCTGCGAAGACGCCTTGGGGTCCTTTTCCGAGAGCATCGAGACAACCTCGCCCCGAAAGTAGGCCACCCGCAACGCCGACTCATTTGTGAGTGCCCCGGCCGCGTAGGCAGCTGCAATCTCCCCAGAGGAATGGCCGACCACAGCCTGCGGGAAAACCTCCCAAGATGCCAGTAGGTCTACCAGTGCGATCTGAAGTGCTGTACAGAATGGCTGCGCGCGTATCGGATGGTCAATGATTGGAGATGGTACGGGCCCATACAGGTCGTCTTGAATATTTATACGAGGGTCAGATTAAACAACAGCGAAACGGACGACGAGCCGGAAATGGAGAGAGAGAAAGAGAGAAACGTACCAACGAGAGACCACGTCGAGCCCAGTGAGCGGAAAAATGAGTCGGCGCGCACCATGCTGTCTCTGAAGACTGGGTATGTTTCAAACAGCTCCTTTCCCATGGCAGCCCACTGCGCCCCCTGTCCTGTGAACGCAAAACGGACCACAGGACTTTCTGTCGGGTATTCTGGCTTCTGGGCGAGAGTAGATAGCTCCAATTGCAGCTGATCTAGCGAGGATCCCGAGACGAACGATCTCCATGCGAGTACGCTTCGCCTTTCGTTCAAGGTCCAGGCTAGATCATGTAGGTACTCGACGGAGGCCGCGCCGTCCCCAATCTGCGCCAGGTGAGATGCAAGGGCTGAGGCATAGCGCTGGACCCCTTGTTCGTCAGCGGCAGTAATAGGGAACAGGAAAGTGGGGTCTCCTTTTTTGATAGATGATTTCCCGGAGCCGTGTATAATTGCCCGGGATGCAAGGAGAGATTGTCCTCCGTTACTCAGGCTGCGCGTTGGGTTAGTGTTGTGGGCTCCCTTTAAGCCCCTGGACTGCAAATAGTAGAAGGCATCGTCGATGACCACATGCGCATTGGCACCCCCGAATCCGAAGCTGTTGATTGAAGCCCTTCTGAGTCCATCGCTTGGCCAATCGATGGCCGATGTTGGAAACTAAACGTGTGAGCCTAAGACATTGTTTGGGTTGGTGTAGAGACTTACATGTAAATTCCATGCCTCTGCTCGTATTGCGGGATTGAGGTTTCGCAACAGAGCGTTCGGGGGTATAGTCCCTTTCTCAATAGTGAGAACCGCCTTGATTAAGCCAGCTATCCCGGCTGCAGCTTCAAGGTGGCCAATATTGGCCTTGACGGACCCTATAAAGAGTGGAACAGCGCGGGTTTTGGAAAACACAGAGTGGACTCCCCTGATTTCTATCGGGTCGCCCACGGCAGTGCCCGTACCGTGCGCCTCAAAATACCCCGTTGAGGCAAAATCAAAGCCCAACGGCTCGTAGGCCTTCCTGATTAGTGCCGCCTGGGCAGTGGAACTAGGCTGCGTGGAAGACGCTGTGCGGCCGTCATGGTTCGCCGAAGTGCTACGGATCACGGCGCGGATGGTATCCCCATCTTCCAAGGCCTTAGAGAGGCGTTTAAGCACGACGACTCCGATGCCCTCCCCTCGGCTATAGCCGTTGGCGCGCTCGTCGAAGCTATAGGATTGACTGTCAGGAGACAAGAAGTTGAGTCTCGACGCCTGGACTGAAAGGGAACGAGGCTCCAGCTGTAACTGCGATCCGCAAACAAGACTCTGTCACTTGTGGTTAGAACCATGTCGTTGAGTTGAGAAACAGGCATGTAGGCACAACGACCTACCATCTCAGATTCACCTGAACGTAAACTCTGGACGGCCAGATGAATGCCAAGTAGACTGCTTGAACAAGCCGTATCCAGTGTCATGCTCGGCCCATGGAAATCGTAAAACCGACTCAGTCGATTGGATAGCATGGCTCCGGAGTTTCCCGTGGCTTGGTATTTCTCATTGATCTCATCGTCAGAGCCGTAGAGCAATGCGTACTCGGAACCAAAGTTTCCAAGGTAAACGGAAGTTTGTGACCCCATGACTCTACCCAGAGCCATGCCAGCTGTTCCCCAATTAACTACAAGGTCACAGTAGGACATATCAATCAGAATCAGGAGAATAGCACAAACCAGATTCCAGAGCATGATAGCTAGTCTCGAGTAACATTCGGAGCTGTGGGTCCATTGCTTGGGCTTCCATTCCGCCCATGTTGAAGAAGGACGCATCGAACTCGGAGAGATTGCTCTTCAAGAAATGTCCGCCCCGGGCCGCCATCTGGATGAAGAGGCATTAGTTGCCGCCAGTTGAAGCAGATGGGTGAGGTGAGAGGGGGGAGAGTATAGCACCCACCGTGCCAGGCCTGTTCTTGCCGTTGGCATGAAAGCCGTTGATATTGAATCGGCCTTCCGGAACTTCAGTCATTGTAGATTTGCCATGTCGAAGGATGTCCCAGAATTTATCTTCGGAGATTGCGTCCTGTGGAAAACGAAAAGAGAAGCCTACAATGACCACCGGGTCATCGTCACCTACTACACCTGGTCCCATTGTTGTGCGCGGCTTCAAATGCGGGTTGTATGAAAATGTTTAGTTTCGCAGGCAAATGCGTTTGGTTGAGACCAATAATATGGAAGAGGTCATTATGCCCAACATAAGGAACATCACTCGACTTATGTAGCGTAAAATCATCAAGAAATAGGGCGCCTAGTCTGTTCACGTAACCTACGAGCTAGATGATAATTCGTCATTGTCGTCATGCCTGCTGTGGGTAAGAGATACCCCCCTATCCGATCGCGGGGGCCAACGTATGGATGGTTACACAAGATACGCAAGTAATCGATATTACGACGCTAATATATACTGCGTATTACTATTGGTACATTGATTCGCCAAAGTCTGCATGGCTCGGAATAGAAATTCCACATTTGGTTATTTCTGCAACGGCGTCCAACAGCTCCCCGCGCGATGATAAATAACACCCTTTCGCCTGCCTAGAATTACCCGCTGTTGCCGCATGCACCCCTCATGTTCACCACTGGCAACTTGCATTGATCCAGTATTTTCTTGTCTCTATTTGGTCTTTCCGGGCCCCTATCTAACGAATAGCCAAGCAAAGATTGATACTGTACAGGCCATCATCATGGCTAGCCTTACACAAAGCGCACGTTTGAACTTCGCCGGGTTCGTAGCTACCTTTGCGCTCGCCGTCATCGCCGTCACTACCAGGTTCGCCATCCGATTCAGGGGAAGGCAGAAGGTTCTACTAACGGACCTTATGTGCCTCCTGTCCACTTGCTTCTTCATCGCCTACGGCGCCCTGATGATCGACTGTAAGTGATTTAAAGCAGCAAGCTTAGCAATCTCTTGAACTCCGTGGCTGATATGGAGAAAGTCATCTTCAACGTATCCAAGTACCACGCACTCGACGGAAATCCTTTGCTTGGGCTAGAGGAGCTAGTCAATCTTGCCAAGGTAAATTAATCCTTCATTCTCAAAGGCATTCGCCAATACTTACCTAATTTGCGGAAAGCGCGTCTTTGCTATGGAGATTGTATTCGGATGCGGCATCACTTCCATCAAGCTCAGCATCCTCTGGCTTTACCGGCATCTCTTTGCAATCAAGACGAACGTACAGCGAGCGATCCATGGTGTAGCCGCCGTTGCAATAGCGTGGCTCATCGGAACTACCCTCGCCATCGTTTTCCAGTGCCGTCCAATATCGGCGTATTGGGAAACGGTCGTCTCCTCTGAGTTTTGCTCAGAGAACTCCAAAGTGCTTCTCGGATATGAGATGACCAACCTCTTCATTGATGTTGCCATTCTGTGCATTCCGTTGGCAGTTGTACCACGACTACAGTTGGCCACAACAAAGAAAGCGTCGGTGACTACGGTATTTCTTTTGGGAGCTTTGTGAGTAATTGCCTTGACTCCAAACTCTGCAGCTTTTTTGTTGATATGTCTTAGGGTCTGTGTATTCAGCATTCTCCGATTGACGGCCATCTACAGGCCTCCCGACCTCGCAAACCGTAAACTTCCTTGCCCCCCTGCTGTTGATTTCCCTCGACTGACCTGTCGCAGTTGACTTCCCGTTTGTCATGTTCTGGGCAACTCTTCAACTTGGTACGGCTATTATCCTCAGTTGCTTGCCCATCTTTGGTCCTATTCTTTCGAAATTACCAAGCCCAATTCAGTATTTGGTAGGGTTGTACACAAGCTTCAAGTTACGATCCACGCGGCTAATCGACCGCTCCAACAATACGAAACACCATTACACAGACTCTCAGCCAGAGAGCGTCGAACTACCTTTGCAAGGTTGGCAGGCTTCCGGCAGGGCCAATGATAGTTCAGATTATCCCATTGAACCGACGGAGCCAAGGTCGGTCATGGTACGTCGATATTTTGAGGTAGTGTAAGAAGATAGCTAGCCTGGCAGGTAGCATCATCACTGCCACACATGTTTCAAGGTTACCAAGTAAGAATCCATTTTGTGGGACACGGAAGGGGCGAGCCGGTTATTAGTTGAATATTCTACTATGCACGAAGCAATACGTCATGCATATTGGACACCTTGACTTCTCGAATTAAAAAGTGTGGTTGGATACACGGGGGCCAGACGTTAGAACCAATGATTTGCCCCCGGTAGATGTTTGGTGCGACCGACCTTGGAGCGCAAGGGGGTAAATGATCGACACTCCTCACTTTCCTACAAGGCTGGACAGTCATATCTGAACTGATGAGTGACGCATCAGCAAATATTATGCTGTGTAACCAACCTGCCAGTCACGGTCTGCGGCCATTGGCAGATCCAAGCCTGCACACCACGGACTTTCTCATGCATTGAGTGTGATTGGGATCAACCGAGTGCATTGTAGGCACGATGACCATCTGGAAAGAACGTTGTGTGGGAGTACGAGCCCAACGATGGACTATGATTCGGCACCGAGATGCAATCTATTATTAGAGGCATTGGAAACAGGAGTTCTGTTGCGCCAGCCTTGTATGGACCGAGATATATTGCGGGTTGCGATCGGGTACGGGGTTTCTGGTTACTGGCAGCTTGGCACAGCTAATGTCCCCCCTTGCGGGCCAGCAGTACAGCCAGCCACGCCGACCAACTACAGCCGACCAACTGCCCAAACATGCATTGGCCCCCTTCCGACACTCACGCGATCATCCTTGGGTAGGCAGGCCGGACACCAACTCTGCATTGCAGCCTACAGGGAGTACTATATTGGGGTCACAAGCCCCCTAAGTAGATAGCCAAGTCCGAATTTTGATGAATTGATTGCTGCGCCAACACCATATCTTTTATCTCACTTCTGCTTCACATCGGTGTCGCCCGCTTGAAAACCAAACTTGAACGATCAACATATAATCTTGGTTGATACGTAGAGCGTATTCGTCGCCATTCCATCGTGCTCAATCAAGTACTCTTTCCCTCTCGGGCGCATACAGAAAAGCATTGGGAATCCACCCAAAGAAACCACTTCAGTGCGTAGAACTGGCAGATGCTATCATACCTGCTTGCCATCTTAGTCTCTGGCTCGTATAACTATTCCGCACAAGATGTCTAACACCTCCATCGCTACCATTTGGTCATCCCAGCCCTATCGTGCGCTTTACACGGTAGGGTTCGTATTCTTCACGATCCCCCATCTTCTCTATCTCTCCCTCCGGTATGCAATCCCCCCGCTACGCAGCGTGCCTCATTGGAGCTGGAGGGTCAGCATAGGCGCTGCCATGCTGCGCGCCTTGTTCCGCTACGTGGCCGCCACCCGCAACCAACAGTTCCTGACCAAGTTTCACGGCAAGTGTGAGGGCCGCTACGCCCTCATCCAGCCCCCAGATGCGGCGCTCTTCCGCGGCGCCCTAGGGGCCCCGGCTGCCGCGGCCAAGCCTGCGCCGGTCGAGGCCGTGTGGCATCCGGCGGCGCTTATGATCCCTGGTGGTACTACTACCACTACTACCACTACTGCTGCAGCGACTGATGGCAGCGGTCCGCGCCGTCACCGGGTAATTGTTTATGCCTCTGGTGGGGCCCTCGTCCTAGGCTCGGATCCCGACGTGAACGCCAAAGTCGTCCTGGACATTGCGACCGAGAACTTCGGGGCCACCCATGTCCTGTGCATGCAGTATCGTCCCGCGTCGGACGAACACCCGTTCCCTGCCGCGGTCCAGGACTTCTTCACCACGTACCAGCACGTGCTGGACCTGGGCGTGGCGCCGGGAGACATCGTCTTCATGGGGGACTCGGCCGGGGGCAACATCGTCCTAGCCGCCCTGCGCTACCTGGCTCTGCACGACTTCCCGCAGCCTGCTGGGGCCGCTGTCTTCTCTCCCTGGGTCGACGTCACGGTGGACGGGGTGCAGAAGTACAGCCAATCCATCGCGCCGCGATACGACATCCTCGACGCCGAGCTGCTCGAGTGGGGCGTGGAGGCGTACCGCCCCAAGGGCAAGACGCTGACGACGGAGGAAGAGGGCTACGTCGCGCCCGTGAACCACCCGTTCCGGCTCGCGACTCGTCTCTTCATCGATTCAGGCAGCATGGACGGGTTCTACGAGTCAATCAGCATCTTTGCGCGGCAGATGGCGGACATCGAGGGAAATCAAGTCCGATTCCATACGGGCGAGGGCTTGCCGCACGACTACTTTCTAACGTACCCCGTCCTGGGGACGAAAGACGAGGCGTGTGCCGTGCTAAGAGAAGCGAGGGAGTTCATTAGCGGATAGAAATGGGGAGGATTGGATATAGTCTAACAGCAATCCTCCAGGTCCGTCGGCCAATGCTATGACAACAGCAAGGAGAACGGATGGCAAAATCATAGGAAAGGGACGCTCGCTTGAGGCGCCTCCAAAAAGATTACCATTTCAGAAGGCTAGACGTCGTGCGCGTATGCTACTTGAGATTGACTGTCTCATTAGATTTGGTACGGCTCGTTTGATCAATCGGAACAGCAACGCTGCGGAGTGACGCTAGTGGCCGCAGAGAGGGTAGTCAGATGCACCTATTGGCGATGGACTCTTAAATTAACCCATAGGAAACAGACAATGACGCTCTAGTGTCAATTGGTTCGTTGCCAATGTTTTCCAGGGGCGAACGAGTTGTTCAAGCCCGGCAGCTAACGTGAGAGTGATCGATAATCGGGCTTCAAGTGACCCGATGAAGAAGAGGAGCAATTGCTGGGTTGGTTGACAGTAAAACCGTGTTTTGCACCACTGCTATATCGTAGCGCATACACCTGCCGTTTAGGGTATGTTCGTGGACATCCCAGAAGCTCACCCAGCGAATTGGGGAGATTTTCAGGAGAAAAGGAAACATTGAAGGCAGACGGAGAATGGTCTAATGTAGCTGAGGTAAAGCACGTAGTATCGCTGACTTCATTGCCATTGTCACTGGTCGGCCTAAAGCCGAAGGAGACCAGTCTTCCATCCTTCCACCCGCGCGTACCAAAGTATTTGGAAATGCAGCTGACAATTATTTGGGAGACAGCATAACCAACCATCTGCAGCAGAGGTAAGCGAAACAAACGGCAGTCCTATCGTTTTGCGTCATTTTCTCCCAGAGTGAGCAGCGCCGTCCCAAAGAAAATCAACGACGGAAATCCATGAATCGTACCATTGCGACGTTAGGCACGTTTGGGGGATTGGGGTAGCTCAGCAGTCTAGACCACGTTCAGGGTAAGATCGTCTGTCAAAAGCCTGGAGCAAGCTGGAGAGAGAGTGGGATTCTGGGTGGGCAAAGACCATCCCAAAGCGCCATGCGGGGTAATTGGCAGGCAAATCCTTGGCGAATTGCAGGCGGCACTTCGAGAAGAGGAAGCCCCGGTGGCCCGGATCCGAAGGAGAAGCCTATCACGACTTCGAACGTTGGCGCGCACTGGAGACAAAAAGCTTGGGGTTCGTGGGTCGAGGAGATAATAAGTCCCATTATTGCAAGTCCGATATCTATTGCTGATTGCCTTGTTCTCGGCGCCAAGGCGCCAGCGAGCTTACACACGACAAGGATGCTTGTTTCTTTTCATTGCCAACGGTCGGCGGGAGAGTGCAGGTTGTTTGCTTGCCTCTGGTCGTGGCAGAAGATAATCTATTTCTGTCCTGGCCCAACTAATGACCTACACTTCCTCGAAACTGCGAATGAAGGGAATTGATTAACCCTCGCCCCTGAAGCAAGGTGATGAAGGGCATCATTTGACGTGTGAACACCAGATATTTGGATTACTGAAAGGAATTATTGTATATCCCGAGGGAACCAACCTAGCCAACATCCATCATCTATCGTCATTGGCAATGGCAGATACCCCATGACTTGGCGTCTGGGGTTAGGGGGCCTTGGCTGCTCCGCCGACTCCGCTGCTGGTGCTAGGGATAAATCCATATCCTCGTCCGCGGGCGACAGACCCAATCGGCGAAGAACACCATGTCTGCGGGCATCCGCTGTTCAAGGTTTCCGAAGATGATTCTAATCAAGGATGGCGACAAGGGATGGACGGGTTGAAATTGGGCCGTCAAGTAGGCGCGCAGCTTGAGTAGGTGAATATAAAGAGGAGATGATCACCCTCAAGAATCGCGAAGTCTACTACCCTCACTCTTGTCAATTGCTGGCCAGGACTACTCGTGTCTTCTTCCCCTTGTTCGGTTCCAATCTTTTCCAATTCGAGCCCCCGTCTATTCTCTTGGGTTTTTTTGTACATTCTGCTGTAACCAACAACGAAGCCTGACCGCGTTCCCAACCATGGCGGCCCCTGTGCCATCGCACTATGGTGTACCGGCCAACGAAAAGAAGGACCCGGCCCTCGACCTCGAGGCCGCAAGCTTGTCCGAGGGCAAGCCCGGCGCCAATGCTTTACACGTCGAACGGTCGGAGCTTCTCGCGAACCTCCCGGACCCCGACGAGGGCAAGACGCCCGAGGAGAGGGCAGCCATCGTAGGTTGAATACTTCCCCTGGCGTGCTTCAACTCGACTTGCTAACCATTATTCCATAGGACCGTAAGCTGATGTGGAAAGTAGACCTGGCCCTCATTCCATGGCTTAGTCTTCGTAAGTCTTACCTCCATTGCCTCCAATACCTCCCAGACCGTGCATGCCCCGAGATCACCCCTTGCTAATCAATACATGCCCCGACTTACAGTGTACCTCATGTCCTTCCTGGACCGAACCAACATCGGCAACGCGCGCCTCGCGGGCATGGAGGAGGACCTCGGCATGACGGGCCAGAACTACAACATGGCCCTGACCATCTTCTTCATCAGCTACGCGGCCTTCGAGCCCCTGACCAACGCCCTGCTGAAGCGCCTATCCCCGCGCGTCTTCTTCACCGCCATCATCTTCGTCTGGGGCGTCACCCAGACCCTCATGGGCATCGTCCACAACTACCAGGGCCTGCTGGCGGCGCGCTTCTTCCTCGGCGCCGCCGAAGCCGGCCTGTTCCCGGGCGTCAACTACTACCTCAGCTGCTGGTACAAGTCGTCCGAGATCGGCGTGCGAAGCGCCATCTTCTTCTCGGCCGCGGCGTTGGCTGGGTCGTTTGGTGGTTTGCTCGCCGCGGCCATCGCGCTGATGAAGGGCGTCGCGGGCCGTCCCGGCTGGGCGTGGATCTTCATCCTCGAGGGCATCGCGACGGTCCTCGTGGGCATCGGGTGCTGGTGGATGGTCTTCGACTGGCCCGAGGACGCGCGGTTCCTGTCCCCCGACGACCGCATCCGCATGCAGCGCCGCCTCATCGCGGACCGCCAGGGCCGCACCGCCGAGGACTTCTCCAAGAGCCACATCTGGGCCGCGCTCAAGGACTGGAAGACGTACGGGTACATGTTCATCTACTCGGGCGCGCTGGTGCCGCTGTACGCCTTCTCGCTGTTCCTGCCGACCATCCTCAAGGCCATGGGCCACGTCGGCACGCGCGCGCAGCTGCTCAGCGTCCCGCCCTACGCCGTGGCCGCCGTCCTGACCGTGAGCGTCGGCTTCGTCGCGGACAAGACCAAGTACCGCGGCTACTGCAACATGGCGACGGTGTTGATCGGCATCGCGGGCTTCGTCATGCTCATCGGCAGCCGGAACCCGCAGGTGCAGTACGCGGGGACCTTCCTGGGGGCCGCTGGCATCTACCCGACCATCTCCAACACGCTGTCGTGGGTCATCAACAACACCGAAGGGTCTCTCAAGCGCGCCGTGGTGCTGGGCATGGTCGTCGGGTTCGGCAACCTGAACGGCGTCGTCTCGTCCAACATTTATCTGGACGCCGAGAAGCCCCGCTACTGGACCGGCCACAGCGTCGTCTTGGGATACCAGATCGTCGCCCTGCTGGGCGGCTCGGTGGTCATGCACGTCGCGCTGCGCCGGGCGAACCGCAGCCGGAGCAGAGGTGGGATGGATGCGAAGTGGGCGGCCATGAGCGAGGAACAGAGGTGGGCGAGCGGGGATGTGAGGCCGGATTTCAAGTATACTTTGTGAAGATTGAAATACTGTAGCACATGTAGTAGAATAGTAGTCGAAGGGAATTGCAAACTCTTTTCAAGTTTCTGAAATCGTTGTTCAGTCTGCCTGTCTTCTTGGACCTGCCAATCAGAACGTTGTAGCAGGAATGACATAAATTACGTGCATCGTCAGGGTAAGCCAGTAGCTGTCTGCATGTCAAATAGAATGAAAGATTTAACCCAGCGGCTTAATTAGATATCGTTTGTTAATTCAATTTACGACTATTAAATGTCTCACAGACGTGTATTCGTTCGTCTGCGCGGTAGAAGAGTTCAGGTAAGCTAGATGTTACCAATTCATAACCTGCTCCTGCCAAACGCCGATAATGCAAAGTAGGAACTCCGGACCCCAAAACCCAATGCCCGCTTGCTCAAAATAGAGAGATAACCTCTAGGAAGGAATCAAATCAGCTGCCGCTGCGCCATCGAAAGTTAAACATGCTATTTCATCCAGAACCATCCGCGGGCCTTTGGTTTCTCATCGAGTAGCTCTTCTTCGTGAATGATTTCCACTCCGACGGCGCGGAGCAACTTGTGGATGCCGTGGAGCTCAACATCAATGGCCTTGACCGCATCGTCGCACCAGCCGGCCCCGGCGCATCGCTTGCCGACCAAACGGGCCTTTCCGGGCTCGATCAGTACGCTCTTGTCGATGGTGCCGCTCAGCTTGGCCTCGAAGACGCCCTTGCGGGTGTCCAGCCGCCCCTTGAGCTCGGCAAACACCTTCTGGTCCCCGCTGGTCTGGATTTCGAAGCTGCAGATGCCAAAGCTGATCTCAATAGGACTGGGGTTGGCGATGCGCAGCACGACTTGGACCTCGGAGCCGTTCTTCACCGTCGACGTCACCTGGTCCACCGTGACGCGGGGGCCGTCCATGCCCTTCATCTGCATCGTCTTGCTGTAGACGATGCTCCGGGGCCCAACGCCCAGGGCCTTCACGTCGCAGCGGCCGTTGCGCAGGTCCAAGACGGCCGCGGTGCCGACCATGACGTTGTCAACAAAACTCAGCAGGGCGGCCTTGTCCGTGATCTTGACCAGCTGGTTGTTGACCAGAACGCGCGCCCCGTTCATGCTCGTGTTCAGGGGCGGCAGGAAGATTTGGCCGAAGCAGTCGCCCTTGGCGTTGTGCAGATCCAGTTTCATGGCGGAGATGGACGCCGGGACCGGGCCAGTGTTGGCGGCACGGGCATCAACCGAGATGTGAAAGGTGCTAGTAAGAAAAACGAGGCCCAAAAAGTCAGCATTATCTTATCGTGTGATTTGTTTGACCTGAGGTGTCCATTTCTGAGGGATGCCCCCATTTCACCGCTCTTTCTGGCGTTTGTCTCTTCTGCCTCGGCAACTGAGCAACAGCAGCGACAGCGGTTGCACAGACAGAGGAGAAAAGTGAATGGCGAGATTATTGATCAACTACTCACTCTTCTGTAACATTGCTGATGCGAACCAGTGAGACGTCCAGTCGACTATAGTGCAGAATGGCCTTGATGATCTTGTCAAAAGCGGTCTCCATCTGGCCGGTGTGCGTCTGCACCAAACCCTGAAAGCTGAAGTCCATGGTGTGTGCTTTTTTACGTTTGGCGATGCTTGTTTGCTGTGTGTGGATAGACAGTGTCTGTGTCTATCAGTCTGTCTGTTTGTGTGTGTTTCGTGTGTTTGTGGTAAAACGAGGCAAGCGAAGCCGGACAGAGCGCGGGGTTGCTCCTCAAAAGTCAAGACTCTTCCCAGCGAGATTCGAAGTCAAAAGGACGATGATGGCCTGACTTGGTTTGGGGTTCTACTCTGGTTCTGAATGAGCGGTGTTGTGGCATGTTGAACGACCAGCAGATTTGCATTGATTGATTAAGAGGTGGACGCGTGGGAGAGTGGATAGTGGGGGGTGGGTTGGTTGCCATTTGATGTGTTGTGCACGCCGCATTCGATTCGACGGATCTCGCCCTTCTGGATCGCCTATTAGGCAGAATAAGGGTATTGGGTATGGAGATCCATCATTGTGTGTCCCTCTTCTGGTCCCTCTTTGCAGATAAGAAGGGGATCTTCGTGGGTACAGGGTAGGGGCCCAAGGGAAGAGTGGCGATGGCCGCATGTGACAGCTTAGGAAGTGACACGGGGTCCTGCCTTGTATTGGTTTGATTCACAGAACCAGACCTCATGGTCGCATGGATACCTAGAAAGACTGGGCAGTCTTATTTATTGAATTGGAATGACAAGCGGCAGGCTTGAACCATCATGCCTATTAAATGGTCACTCGATCCAGAATGGGTGGCAAATGAGCCCTCGTTAGTACAACAACACCACCACAAGACCTGAGAATGAAGTTGAAGATGAAGACATATTAAAGATAAGGTAGATAGAGTAAGCACTCACTCGCTTGGCCGAAGAGAGTTATTGGAGACGGGATTGTGTAACCAGATCTATAGATTAATTCATTAATGTTGCATCTCAGCTGAGGCAATGCTGCACTAGTGGTAGGGCGATTGGGTGCACTAACTCAGCCTGCCCACCTACAAAGTCTCAGCTGCCCTTCCTCGAATGTTTGCCCAAACCAATCTTAAGATTCCCATCTCCTCGATGACCGATGGCCCAACTATTGCTTCTCTTTGGTTCTCGCATATGACATATCGGGCTCATGTGCGCTATTGAGGTGCCGAAATTGAGAGATTTAAGTAGAGGGCAATGGTGCATACCTACCTATTTAGATTGATGGGAGGTTTGTGTTGTGTCCACCTTGGAACGTACTTTATTGAGCAATCAATCAATGTAGGTATGCATTCTACTTATCTCGCGCTGCCTTCAGTTCAGCCCACCAAGTCGCGCGGCATGGCGGATTGGGCGCCAGCTGAATGACCATGATGCTGAAAAAAGAGAGCAGCACTATGAGGCATCGCTCCAGAAGGTAACAGAGTTGCTGCAGTGACGTGTGTACACATGGAAATGACAGAACTCAGTTCTGCATTGATGATGGCACGGAACCTTGATGAGCATGACTCCGCGGGGTTCTGAGCCCCTCCTCTGCTCTCTCTGCCTCTTCTCTTTCTGGCAGCTCAGCAACCAAGGTCAAAGAGGCAGCCTAGTCCAGAGGAAAGACGTTCGGCATTGGTTCGAGAGGCACTCCGTGAGCACCGTTGACTTGATGGCCCAACTCGAGCAATGCATGGATAGCAATCTTGCCCAAATTGCCAGGGAGACCTGCTTATATCGAGTCAAGTCCAAGTCGGCAATGCGGTATGCTGCAAATTAGAGTGCTCTTGAACTTTTATTAGGTTGGTGCCACTTTTCGGGTTGAAGCTACATCCAGCTAGCAGCGAGAGGCAGCTAGCCACGAACCCGAGAGTCCCCCGTTTCCAAGGAAAGGCTGGGCTGGCTGGGGGCTCTTAATGACAATGCTGGGGTAATCCGCCCGGGTCATTCAGTCCTTTTGTTGATTATCGTAGCCCCCCAACGCAGACGACACAGATGGGGTCAAGCGCCGTTCGCTGGTCTGCCTGATGCTGAATGGACTGCGACAAAGGGGCTACAATGCAACCTGCTGGGCTGGGGGACATGTCCGTCGGCGACTCTAGCGGTATGTGGTGCGGGAGAGAGCGCGACTAGGTTTCCTAGGTTTTCTAGATGCCGTGGCCGCGTCGTTCCTCCCTTATGTAAAAAGCCACGACTATGTACGCAGTGAACGTTGAATGCAGAAGATATAGAAGTAGTAATTGTTAATTGTTAATTGTACGGAAGATCCAATAGTGACAATCTAGGGCATCCTTGAATTGCAAGAGTGGAAATTTGGCCATTCAATGAGGGAATCCCTACCCATATTTAATATTTGAGCATCCATAAAATATGTTGTCAGACACGAGGATTCTGGAGTATCCCAGCAATGGCAGCGTCTCATTCAGGGATCAACAGGGGGGAATGGCGCAGGTGTGTCAGTGGACAGTGGGCTAGACCCTGTTTGACGCCTGACCGGGGGAGGGCAGTAGCGGCAAATGGACGGGAAGCGCTGCGATTCGCTCGGTATTGCGAGTGTATTGGGGGGGAAGCCTAGCTGCCTAGGGGCCACTGGGCCAAGAAGGGGGACGTCAGTCTTGGGCCTTGGGGGGCCTTGGATGCGAGGGTCGGCACAGACGGAACCGCGCTTTAGGTACGAGTTTAGTTGGGCCTCGTTCCTTCGCTTGGGACCCTAACTTCAACTTTGCCCATCTAGCAATAATGTTCAAAGAGCTGGGTGCCTGGGTGCCTAGGTGCCAGCCATATTCGGGAGGGAGCAACTGACTTGAATACTTGCTCGTCTGTTTACATACCTACCTAACGAAACGATAGACTTGTTGCTTTGCTTGACCACGGCTCGCAACTACTTGTAATCCTATTTGTATTTGGAACAAATATTTGGCATTCCATCCACTTCGACTTTACTTTATGCATGTCTCGATTTGGGCTGCAACCAACCGAACCCCTCCACAAGCCTCCTTTCTGCCCTTGCAGATGCTCATGCTCATACCCAGCCCTTGAACTCGAGCTCGACTAACTGACTGGCCTGGACTGGACTGGTGTCTGTTCTACTTTCCTGCCTTGCTTGCTTGCTGGCCTGCTATTACCACTTCGGCATTGCTTTGCATTGCATTGATTGCACTGCACTGCACGTACTGCACTCACTACACTATACTGCACTACACTCGGTCACGTTGCTACTTCCTACGTCGTTTTTGGTCAGTTCAAACAGGAGCAGGACTGCGGCTCATCTGGCATGACCAGTCGTTGACGTTGAACCAATATGTGATTGCGCCGACTTGACTTGAGGAAGTATTGAACGTTATGTTATTAGTGGGATAGGCAAAGGTGCTGCTCTACCGAACTGAATCATTGCCTTGCTGGTTTAGTGTAGGTGGGAACCACTGGAGCAGAGACGGGAAACGATGGCGTCACGATCAATGGCTGCTTCCTGGGAGCAGCAACAGCAACACCACCAGTATCCAAATGGAAACAACCACACCACCACGTTCGGCAACGGGAACAGATGCCCAGCCATGTCCCTGTCGGCAGCCGCGATCCCGCACCGAGGCCCTCCTTCACCACAACGAAGGAATGCAAATGGAAATGCCACCACCACGCGAGCCCCCATGCCGAACCCGCGAATGCACGCTGCTGGCCTAGACATCTTTTATCGCGGCCCACCCCAACAGCACGCAGACAGCAGCTCCGAAGAAGACGACGACTTTCTCGGCACCAAGCCCAAACCCGCCCACCGAATAACGTCGCATTCCCGCTCAATGAGCCACCCATTCCCCTCTTTATTTACCAACAAAAAGAAAAAGCCCATCGGCTTGGACGACTCGACCGATGACGATTGCATACCCTCCCGACCAGGGATGACCTCCTCTGGACCAAACATGGCCTCGGCCGCCCGAAAGCAGCAGCGAGGGCCCATCGACTTCCGTACTGGGAACTGCATGACTTGCGGCGGACTGGTCCGGTGGCCCAAAGAGCTCGACGTCTTCAGGTGCACCATTTGCCTGACCATCAACGACTTGAAGCCGCTTGAACACAGCAATGGCGACGCCGCGAAGCCCGCAATTGCCCCAACAATTCCGTCACTCGAGCACACCAGGCACCTTGTACAAGAAAGCTTGCGCCGCTCGGTGCGAAATTACATAGATTCCGTCGGCCGGGCGGAAAGTCCTGGAAAGTGGCCAAGACGGTCTTCGTCCCGCGGGAGCGACGATTACTTTTCCCAGCTGCCACTGCGGGAGCGGCATCAAAGATCGGCTTCGAGAGGCACCCCGCCGCCCATATACGTGCGCACCCCGGTTTTCGACGAAACTCCCGACGAAAGCAACGAGGCCAATCACCTTAGCCCTGGAAATGGAAATGCGAACAGATCATACTCGACCTCTTACCCTGACCAGCGCAGCGCTGGGTTTCCGCTGCGGTCACCGGCACCGGTTGCGCCGCCCAACCCCCTCGATGCGAAGTCCATATTCAAGCCTGTGGAGGAGTATCTTATGGCGTGTTTCCGGTCGCACGAGAACATTAATACAGCCTTCGTCGCCCAGCGCCAAAGCTTCAGCTCCTCGAGGCCGGCTCCGTTCAAAATACCCAGGAAGCCCGTGCCGGACACTCGGCGCGAGAAGGTACCCGTGGCCGTGACGGAGGACCCCGTGGTATCCGAGCTTGATCCGAAATTGTTGTTGTTGGGCAACTTTGCCGAAAACGGTATGTGGTGGACAGGCAACCAGCAAGATGTGCCTCCTACTAGAGTCCGATCTGCACGAAAAGACGATGCGCATTCCCTGGTCACCTCTCGGACGCCACGAATCGATTGGGGGCTGGCGATGGAATGGTATCATGCTATAATCAATACTGCTGAAGGATGGACTTCCGTATATGACGAGCTGACCCAAAAGGACCCCTCGAAAACGCTACCGGACACCGAGCGATCACGATACGAGGCCCTCCTTCTTGAGTCGCAAGAACACCTTCAACGTGTGTTACTGAAATGCACCGAGAACTTACTCAAGAGACCGGGGCGGACGCTCAAAGACCCTGAAGATGTACGCTTCCTCTTGCTAATACTCGGCAATCCTCTGCTCCAGTCTGGTCACAAAAGCTACTCTGGAACCTTCCCTCATATGCCAAGAGAGAAGACGGGACCTACGACTGGCCAAAGAGAGGCCTCAGACAATAGTCCAGGCCGGCATTCGGGAATTATCAAGCGTATTCTTGGTCTCATGTCCAATGCCCCTGAAGCGTGCCAACACCACCTGGTTACTTGGTTCTCGAAATTGCCGGAGCATTTGTTCCTCCAATTCAAGGACCTGATCGGAAGTTTTGTGACATATCGCCTTTCACGCCAGGATACCAAAAAGCGGGAGCAGAAGATAGATGTTACGGCTGGATTGATTCCTCAGATGGCTAACGGCCGAACGAATAACACTCCCGCCACGCTGCATGCCGCACTAGAAGCTACCAATGCCTCGAGGAAGCAGAAGAAACCTCCGGAGCCGCCAAAGCAGGGCCTCCCCTACGCGGACGACTGGCAAATCAAGGCAGCATCCAAGGTCATGGCTCTGTTCTTTGCCGCGAACAACCAGACCCATGTTCGCCGGAACGAGGTCAGCACGCGCCATGCGCACGGCCATCTGTTGGCGACGAGCGATTTCTACAACTCGTTGCTCGACTGCATGGACTTCAAGGCAGACTTTGAGGAGTGGGAAGCTCGGAAGAGCAAATTTGCCTTCTGCCAGTACCCCTTTTTCCTCAGCATCTGGGCAAAGATCCAGATCCTCGAGTTCGACGCCAAGCGACAGATGGCTGGGAAAGCACGAGAAGCTTTCTTTGATAGCATCATGTCCAACCGGAACTACACGCAATACCTCTTTCTCAGTGTCCGTCGCGACTGTCTCGTCGAGGACAGTCTCAAACAAGTCAGCGAGGTAGTAGGTAGTGGAAGCGAGGATATCAAGAAAGGGCTGCGCATCGAGTTCCGTGGAGAAGAAGGCATTGACGCTGGTGGACTTCGAAAGGAGTGGTTCCTGCTGCTAGTCCGGGAGGTCTTCAACCCGGATCACGGTAAGTTGGTCTTCTGATTAACCAGAATGAACACATGTAACTAACAAAATGGCACAGGCTTATTCGTCTTCGACGAGGACTCGCAGTACTGCTACTTCAATCCCAATACTTTCGAAACATCTGATCAATACTTCCTTGTGGGTGTTCTTCTTGGACTCGCCATATACAACTCGACGATTTTAGACATAGCGCTGCCGCCTTTTGCATTCAGAAAGCTCCTAGCGGCAGCACCCCAGTCATCTGCCAGCAACACCGCCATCCATCAACGATCGATCATGACTTACACGCTGGACGAACTTGCCGAATACCGACCGCGCCTTGCCCGCGGCCTACGCCAACTCCTGGAATACGAGGGCGATGTACAATCTACTTTCTGTTTAGACTTTGTGATTGATGTGGACAAATATGGCGACCGTGTCCGAGTTCCCCTCTGCCCCGGCGGCGACACTAAGATGGTCACGAACAGCAACAGGCGGGAATACGTCGATCTCTACGTCCGATACCTGCTGGACACGTCGGTCAGCCGCCAGTTCGAGCCGTTCAAGCGCGGCTTCTTCACCGTCTGCGCGGGCAACGCGCTGTCCCTTTTCCGGCCCGAGGAGATCGAGCTACTGGTGCGGGGGTCCGACGAGCCTCTCGACATCACCTCCGTTCGGGCCGTCGCGACGTACTCGAGCTGGGACAGCTCGGACAAGCCGGCGCCCGAGCCCGAAAACGAACCCTCGGTCGAGTGGTTCTGGGAGACGTTCGGCGCCGCCACCCCGCAGGACCAGCGACGCCTCCTCTCGTTCATCACGGGCTCCGACCGCATCCCCGCCACGGGCGCGGCCTCGCTCGTTGTCAAGATTACCTGTCTCGGACCGGATATTGGGAGGTACCCGACGGCGCGCACATGCTTCAACGTGTTGAACCTATACCGGTACCAGAGCCGGGAGCGGCTCGAGACGTCGCTTTGGCGGGCTGTGAATGATAGCGAAGGCTTTGGGCTTCGTTGATGAGGTGAACTACATATGACGAGTGTTGGTAGGTTGGTTGGTCTCTTCTTTCACATGACAGCCAACCAGCAATACATGTCGCGAGGGCAATTGCATCATTATCTTCTACTACTGTTTTTATACACAACTGGTTGAGCCACGGAATAGACAATTTACAGCAAGCAGAGAGGCAAGCAGGCCATCGTGCATTGGAGGGAATAGACGACGATGGATATCATGAAAAAGAAGAGGAGGGAAACGAAGAAGACGGGAGAGGGGAGAGTATCATTGCATAACAGACATTCTTATCATACCCAGAGCTATGACTCTACACTTTGTTTTTAGGCCAATTGATTCTCCTTGGTTCATTATTGTTGCTTGGACTATTCTGCCCTGTGTGCCCCCCTGTGTCCACCTATCTTGCTTGATGTGATTTAGTAGTTCATTATCCCTCTATTCCATACTAGATCAACAGATGCATGCCAGAGGAACCTACCCGAGGCCCAGACCAGGTGGTTTGCGACTGTGGTCTGCCTGACCGACCAGAATGTCTTTCAGTCGCCGCAACTTCCCCTCCCCTGACGCCGCCGCCTCTGCAGTAGACGGAGGACGAGAAGGTGATAGCGGTGGCTCAATACGGTTTACGGTACCTGCAGCAAGTTCGAGCTGTTTGTAGAAGCACCCATCATGTTCATGAACGTGGTAGAAGCACAGCTTAAACGCAATGGTCCCGGGTGTAAGAAAACACACATCTCCGCGCATCAGGTGCATTATCTGCCACCAGAGTCAACACCACATCAATTCTATGGAGTATGATGTGCCTCCTGCTCGGTGTCTCCAGTCAGGGGCTTGCTGAGCTGGGGGCTACACACTGGTCGTGGTCTCAGTCAAACAGGCCGGCCTGGCCTTTGTAAAAGCTGTACTGTAAGGTCCCTGCAGATCTTCGAATCGAAAGACTATGCACCTTCTAAGTGATTGCATAACTTCTGTGCGCGAATTTGCTTTGGTGTCTTTGATGCCCCATATCTATGCCTGCATGCCGCACCCACGTGGAAAAGACATTGGCTTGAGTCATGGGAAAAGGCGGCTCTCTCACCAAGCCTCCTCCGACACATGCTCCAAAGTCGCAAAATGCTAGTCAGATGCAAGGCTAGAGCTGCACATACACTGCCACGTGTGGCCAAGGAGGAGAAGCGAAGAAGCGAAGAAGCGAGGGTATTCCACGATATGCTTCACTTGGCCTTGCCAATGCCCCTTCGGGTTCCACGCTTTCTTCTAGCATGATCGGGGAAATAAGCATATTCAACCTCCGACCTCTCGCCGTGTGCATCATGCCGGAGGAGAAGCAACGTTCATCTCGATCTTGGCGAAGAGGCGAAGTTTTGCCATCAACCGACCAACCAGGGGCAGACAAGATCACATCATCATTATCATCTCACTATCTTTGCTCTCTCCTGTATGTAATGTATATGCAATGCGAGCGCCGCATTCTATCTATTGCGCCTTGCTTGGCTATCTCGGATCTGACTTGGCATCGATTTGAAAGAAGTCAAAAAGGCGAAAGAGAAAAACCCTTCGTACATTACATTAGCTCTGGGGACCGGAGATGGTGGCTTGAAAAGCGAGTATGAAGTATGCATGCCGACTTCATATACATTAGTATAAACCTACCTACATTGTGTGCTCATATACTAACGCACGTTATTGATTCTTATTCCATCCCATCCCTAGTGCTTGACTCGTGCTTCGGTGAAAATTCCGTACAAGTCTACCCCAAATGCACATCTATAGCCCAACGGCAGAGGGACGAGTCTTCGGGAGAGGCACGAGTCTCCGCACCTAAGTGCCGTGTTTCCGTGTTCATTTCATTGTCGGTCCAAACCTTCACCGCCGCCGCGGAAAATGCCAAGACTCGAGTCAGGATGGTATACATCACTAGAGGCCCAATTGACTTTCTTGTCCCGAAGCCCGACGGCGTTGATCCGGGGTCTTCACCTTTCCTCAACGGCAACAGCCCATTTTCCAAAGTCAAGATAGTGACTCCTCGGGAGATGAACCTATTCTCGTGGATGATGGTGTCAATGAGAGGATGCATGCGATATCGAACTTTCCTCTTGGCATTGCCTGTCTCCTGGCTTCGAGCATGATCAGGCAAGCAAAGGCAGAAGGGGTCAATCAATACATCTCTTGACCATCAAAGATACAGTTTTCTATCGTACATGGGATGAACGTCCAGTGAGTGTATATGCTTTTCCCGCTTCCGAGGTGAATAGGATTCGGGGTAGGTATTGGATCATTGATTCTTTCTCACGTTGGTTGTCAGAAGATGGTTGATTCTATTGTTTATGGTTAATCGGTCCCGAGCTATGTCGTATTACCGTCTGGTACGAGGTTCTTCTGTTATGTCGCAGTAGGCTCGGCAATATGACTGCGCCATGAGTCTATGTAACTCCAGAGCATATTAGGAGCCGCCTGTTCTAGTCGACTTCGGTTCACGTCATAGGAGGCTGTGCAGTTAGGTCCCGTCGTTACTACCGGCAATAAACACGAACTTGTGACGCAGTTGCACATGGAAAGACGATGCGTTGGGCAAACCTACTCATATTATGCTTGATCATTTGTCACTTTATGCCGACGACACAACACACTATCCCCCCTTTTACGCCCTAACCCAGCTAACACCGTCTGCATTACCACCATAAGAATCTCACAAGTCAGACCCTGATCGACTAGACAGTTCGTTCGGTGGGGAGATGAGTAGTGCAGTTTGCCAAGAAGAAGAGAAAGTTGCGAACCGAATGGCGCTTGTTGCTCACGCGACACGGGAAGCCCGCGAAAACTATTGGAGCTTCTGGAGCTCGCTCGAGCTCATGTCCCTGCACTCATCGACCTATACATCGTTGTTGATTGGCTGAGTTGACTAGTCGACGCTCATGGGCCATTGAACATCTGCGGATTAGATAAGGTGTTTCGTTTCATTGCAATACCATGATTGGCCGGCCAATCTCGTGCAGCCTGGGTATAGCTTGGGTATACGATAGAAGTCATTGACGCCAAGAGAGCTTATCACTGCTTGTGCCTGATGATTTCCCTAGCTTCGCATACCACTAACACCATCTCATCTCGCAGCTGGTTCGGACCCTAGTTCGCTTCCCTCGGTGGCTACGCTGGGGATTATTAGACCATGACATTGGACTTCGTCCATCCTTCTCCGGGTGACACTTCTTCTCTCCATACTTTCCTTTCTCCCAAGTATTTCCTATCTCAGTTTCCATTGCTCTTGGAAAACAAAATTGTAAGCACTATCTTCTTTCAACTTCGTGCTGGTCGTCATCAAAGTATCTCTGACAGGTGAACGACTGATTTGCCAGACAGCCTACCTCTCATCACATATCGACTGCAACGCACCCTTCATATACTGGCACATCTCTCAACTTGGCTCCTTGAGCCGAACACGCAAAACTCTAGGATCAAGTCCGAGAAGCAAATAGGGGTAGACGAACCAACCAACAAGCCAAGAAGCAAACGAGCTTCTCCAATTGTTACCATGTCGAACAACGGCGGTGGCGGTGGCGGCGGCGGCGGCGGCGGGAATAATAATAATATGAGCGTGACGACCGAGTCCATCATTGCCCTCGTGGGCCTAGTGCTTGCTCTGCCCCCTTGCGTTGTCATCGTATGGAAGTGGCGCCTCATCCGCGGCGCCGTGCGGGGCGCCACCGAGGCCGCGCAGACGGCGGAGGCTCCGCAGACATCGGCCAGGGCGGGGGAGTCTTGTCTCAGCTTGGGGACCGGAATACCGATATTGCCCCTCCACCACAGCAAGCGGGCGGCGACCAACGCGTCGTCCACGACGGACGTCTCGTGTCTGGCGCCGTCGACGACATCCAGGGCGTCATCGACAACGACGATCGCCGTGCCGGAGGAGGAGGCGGCGTCTTCGACGACAAGAGACGCCTTACCCCAGGAGAACGACACACCTTCTGTCACAGGAACATCAACAAAATCAACAGATCCCATGGCGGCGACTACGAAAAATTTATTCATGAAAGATGGCGGCCACTTGGGATCATCACCGCACCGTGTCGAGCTCATGGTGATCGAAGGCAAGATCCACAGCATACAACTCCTGTGCCGGAACAGCTTTTCGCCCCTGTTTCGTATACCAGGCCATCCATACTCGCTCGAGTCTCCTGTTTGAACCTCAAAAGTTATCATTGGAATCAGCGGTTCCCCCTTTTTCTCTTTTGCTTTGAAGGATGGGACACTCCTTTATATCTTTGCGGGAAAGCCTATACGCACGCACCTACACATACCGGGCGAGCTTATTTACTTAATACGAGCTATCTTCTCATGGGCTTGTTCCCTTGAGCTCCCCTGTTCTAGGACGGACGGGTAGGGAGGCTCCGCTCCCGGACACCCAGAAATATGTGAGATCATATCCAGCTCAGGTTCGGATTTCTACACGTACGCAATATGGCCAGGGACTCCGAACCATAGCCTGCGTCGAGAATTTCGTCGGCTGATCGGCGTGATAAGCCCCTGACGCGGAGACGGTCTTAGCTGTCCGTTCTAGGGGATGACCCTTTGAGGCGCACGCAGGGTTGGCGGGGCCTATTATTGCTGTCACATAATCTTTGGGATATCTTATTAAATGAGAGATGCCCATGTGGTGGCTAATCTCAAGGCTAAGAGGATACAAAAAAGTCAGGGGTTTCCAATACTTGTGATGGAACTATAGATTGAGTTTATTCACATTTAACGCCAACTGCAACAAGTTCAGCGTGGTGCAAACATCAATGATACTTCCATTTTCCTACATCCCTGGGAATACATCAGCTACTATTCTAGCAGCGCTGTCAGTGTTGTTGTGCTCATCATAATGCCAGTGGCCATATCTGCCAACTTTGTCAAGAAATCTGGTAATGCCGTGCCAGTCGGTAACTCATTGCCCGGATGGCACCATGCAATGGACCACGGCACCATCAGTAATGCCACATTCGTCCAGACGCATATCGCCAGGCAATATGCAACCCCGAAATACGAGCTGCTGCTGGTATAGCGGTATGCCTGTTTCGTCATGGTAAAGGTCTTTCAACTGTTTGACCGTCGCTGAAAGTGTGGTGTGGATCCGATAGTGGGGGCCAGTGCTCACCGTGAGTACGATGGTGATAGGTTCACCCGGCGTGACCGCATCAAAGACTTCAAGATCGCTCGAGAAATCGCTGAGTTCCATCATGGTGCTAACGCGTTGGTCGCGTCGAAGATGGCATGGCTTTTCGTGTACCCTGGGGAGCTCCAAGTGAACGCTCGAGCCATCTTTAACACCTTCCCACGCTTCGGGACCCAACTCCCAACTGGTCATGTCTTATTAATAACTGTATTGAAATGCATTCAAAAAGAAAAAAAAAATACTGTGCGAGCGACTTACAACTGGTGGACGTGTATATGTGGCTGATAATTGACGCGCAGTTGGCTGATTTGGTCAGGGTTAAGGGAGAAGGTTTGGGAGACTTTGTCTAGCATCTGTTTCCAGTCAGCTGGTTTGGGCATGTAGACGTAGCGGTTTTGGTAGGACACTCCTATGAATTCCATCTTGGGCTATCTCGTGCCAAAGGTGTATGGTGTAGCAGGACTTTGGGTGATGAGATGGGTAGTATTGGTATCTATGCCGGGGGCGAGGGAGGAATATATACCACTTATCGGTCGCCCGGATGGTGATGCCTAAGTGGCAATCTATCTCCCTGAATGTCTAACCAGCGAAATGCAAGGCATTTGCTCGTGATCCCTCAGTCTGAGATGTTGCCGCCTGATTTCTTGGTCTTCTTTGATGATTCATGTAAAGCAGAGACGAGGTTGAAACTCATACCAATGATGTGTTATGATGAAAGACAGTTAGGAGCACTCCACTAAAACATGTATCTGTATATTCTAGAAGTATTATCTATTGCCATGTATTTCCAGAAGGTCCATTGTGTAAAGGCAACATCGACACATGTGACTTAAAGGTGTTTGCATTCATACTACACGTGAACAAAGAACTGGAAATTCAGGAAACTTACCCATTTATTATATCTGGCAATGGTTTGTCCGTGACTAACCCCTGAATGACACACTGCATTGGAAAATCTTGATTAAGTATTATTTATTACGCACCGGTCAATGTGCGTCAGGATTCCCATTGAAGCGAGTGTTACTTGGGCCAAGATCGCACACGACCTTTCTTTTTCTTATGTTTTACAATATTGTCTTAAAGGAGTCTACCATAAAGAGGCTGGTGGCAATCGCTCAGGCTGCTACTGATACCATGATACATGAAAACGTACAGCTGATGAAGATAAGCGAGTCTTAATGATGTACCGGTTATACCATGGCGTAGTCCTTCTGCAGCTCCGTCGTCGAGCTGGTCCGGCTCTCGTTGTCCTCGTCGATGACGTGGTGGACCTCGGTGGTCTTCTGGATGCCGCCGAGGGAGCCCTTGCCGCCGGCGCCGGCCGGGCCCGGGCCGTCGAAGTCGTGGTTCGCCGTGATGAGGGTGGCCATGCGGAAGCCGCGGGGGTCGGGGCCATTGTTGTCTCCCCGCTGGGTGCCGTTGTGGGTGGCGTTGCGGGTGCCGCCGACGCCGCCCTGGATGCCGCCGAGCGACTTGCCGCCGCTGCGCTTGCCGCCCGACGACGGGTACGAGCTGCCGTTGTTCTCCGACTTGACGATCTTGCCGATCAGGTCGGCCATGTTGAGCTCAATGTGCAGCTTGAGCATGTACACGAGCGGGTGGAACTGCACGTAGATGAAACCTTGTCCGAGGGACATGACACCGATGAGAATGACCTGCGTTGAAGTATCAGGTTAGTGGGCTGTTCCAGAATCATAATCCACTGGGGATGAGGAAGAGCTGGAGTAGTAAACTTACATCAAGGGACATGGAAACGACAATCATGAACAAGTTGAACTTGAAGAGGCGGTTGTACTTGGTGAGGCCGTTGGATATGAGACGCGAGCGGACGAGGTAGACGAAGTAGACGTTGAGGGCGACGTCGATGAGGCAGAAGATGCACTTCTCTAGACGGTCCCAGATCTCGTTGACGTGGACGAACGTGGACGAGATCTGCAGGCGGGCCGGGATCCAGATGCAGAAGACGCTGACGTTGATGATGCCCAGGCCGATGGCGCAGCCCCACTGCATGCGCCGGACGATCTTGCGGTCGCGCATCAGCAGGGCGATTCGGTTGATGATGATCTGGATGATGCACTGGACCTGGAAGATCCAGGCGATGAGGATGAAGAAGAAGATCCAGAACCTGCGAGGTTAGGGAGAGAAGTCCCAAGTTAGCTAGGCTACCCGAAAACAAACAAAGGTTGACAGCAGCATCAACGGGGTGTAGGGGTTTGTATAATTTTACTTACGAGGTCTCGATGGTGCCCCAGAGATACAGCCAACTCAGAATACCGATAACAGAACTGCCCATCCAGCTGAGCCAGATCATGATGATATAGCTGTTGACCCGACCCGTCCGCTTGTACACGCCCCACGACTGTTTCCGGGCCTTGGAGGCCGTGAACAGGCCGGCCGCGAGGGAGATGCCCCAGATGATGGAGGCGACGTTCATGTCGACATTGCTGGGGGCCTGAGGCACGTAGGTGTCAGGGACGAGGAAGCCCGTCATCTTGTCTTAGTTTGCTGGTCGCTTTGTCCTTGTCGGTGCCCCGGGTTGTTGTGGTGGTATTACTAAGGAAAGGGAGGGAGGCCCGAAGGAAAAGGAGCGGCAGGAGGTTGTGGTCGGTCTCTCGGTGTATATATGAAAGGAAAGAAGACGGACACCGAATGAGAGAGGGAGAAAGGGCCCGGGTAAAGAGAACGAATGTGGCGGACGCAACTAAAAAAAGAGAGAATGTTGACGGATGCGAAGGATTATAGTAGTTCGTCCCAGCCGATCAGAAAGGGGACCGATGCCTTCCGCATACGGGATGGCACAGACATTAGGTCCCTCGTGGAGTGCTTGACTCGCTCACACGCACGAGGTGGATGTAGGGAGGATCCTTGGTATCGGACCGGGTCGATATGATATTGCGCTGATCCATTGGCGCTGCTTGCTGGTAGCTTCCTTCTTCTCTGTTGTGTGTGTGTGTGTGTGTCTCACTGTCCATCTCTCTTTCCCCTCTCTAGTTTCCCATGTGTGAGGAACGCTTGTGCGCGCGATACGGACGCACTAGACCGCGAAGGGCCCTTAGCGGCGTATAGTCGACACCCAATGGACAGCGGCGAAGTGGAAGATGGTATATAAATGAGCCAAGTGGGGTGGCGTACTATAGCACTAGAGCCACGACCGACGTCTAAACTGTTGCATGTCAGTCACGTTGATCCGAGCGCACTCCTGGCTAACGCTCCGGATGGCCTGGGAGACCCTGCCGGGGACCGACTAGAGCGGCAGATCCCCCAGGGGCCCAGCACCAACACTGAGGGAGAGAGGAGCTCAGGAGTCCACAACCCCATCTCCCACTGTTACCAGTTGGAAGGAACGCAGATCCGGAACATCTGCAGGAAATTTTCCTATCGAGATTCGAAGCTAGCTGCAGGCCAATATGGCCCGCTGCACAGCTCGACCTGAGGGGATAGTAAGCCTGGGGTTTCTCGAGATCCATCACTCTGGGGCCTTTTAACAACTGCTTACTTACCTGAACATTTCAGCTTTCGGATCATCTCCATTGATGATCCGTTCACGTTGTCCCTGTGAGCCAGGGATTACTACTCTTGTCACTGCCAGACTATGGCTTTTGTTAGTACCGGGAGTTCGGAGGCCGATTTGTCATGACCAGGCCGTATTCAGGGCAATAGGTTGAAAGTGCCAGTCAAGTAGCGCAACTAGGTAGCGATGGGTTGTCAGACCGGGCCTTTGGAAACGCATTGATAGGTTGAAAAACAGGGAATTTGCGTGACCGGCTATCGCTATAAGCTATTTTTTTTTTTTTTGGAAGTGTGCTGCTGCGCATTTTTTTCTTCTTCCTCCTCTCTCTTTGAATCTAGTGTAGACTTGAGTCGGGAGAAGGGAGAAACTAGATCGTGCTCTGCTAGCAAAACTAGCAACTCAGCCTAACCTCTATAGCAGACTGGTAGCAGCCACGCCGTCTCGTTGGCATTACCCACCCACTTTGACTGTGGCGGGATTCGCTGGGAGCAGTTTCATTTGGCACCTTAGCCAGTGACCCTGACAGCGTGATGACTGTTCTGGGCCAATCCTTCTCGCCCGAGTGTTTTAGAAGCCGTATCCTTGCAGAGTACGGCAGCAGACGGGTGTCATTCCGTCCAAAGGAATTCGGGGGACAGGCCGCTAGCAAGTATTGGCTTGTTCAAGCAGGAGTATGTTGGAGCTGTCGTAGAATTGAATTGAGTTTGCAGGTAGTGCTCGACTGAGGCTGAGCCAAGCTGAAATAGCAGCGACCGTCCATTGTTGGTCTTATCAAGAATATCAAGCTTGGCTGTAGGGCTGTCTCCCGCAGCGAACCAGTCAGCCTTCTTTCGCAGAAATCGTACGATCTCGCATTGCCTTTTCCCCGGTATCTGGATTACATCTGGAACCAGCCAGGGGGGACCCGAACCGTTGTTGCGTCTTTAAATCGCCAAGTAGTCCGAGCGCAGAGCAATCTCTGTGAGTGAGTGGTCCCCGTAAAAATGCAATTTTGACAGCAGCGAGTTCTAGGCTCTAGACCGTTGTACTGGGACTCCCCAACCCAGATCGCCGGGTCCCGCTTCGCTGCTCTTCGCCCATTGCTGATCGATTATTGATGGAGATAAAAGGGAAAAAGACACCGACTGGAGATTCCATCCAAATTATATCCAGAAATTGTATATTGGTAACTTGTCACCCTTTTTTTATGGACTAATAGAGATTGTTGTCGCAGTAACTCAATTAAAGACATCAGTAAGGTTAGCAGCTAATTGGATGCATGGGTTGCAATTCGCTTGACCAGGAAGTCAGTGGATCCTGCAAATGCCAGGCACATGTTCTAATGTTGTCTCATTAAATATGAAAAGACTTCATTCGCGATCTAGCATATCTCTTCTTAGCCAATTGTTATCATCCACGCTACCTGGACGACATGACTTACTTGGCGAGCCGATATCCGGTAGATAGCGATATCCTTATGGCGACGAAATCCCTTGCGGCCGCTCATCGACAGCCAGGCAATCAGTTCCAAACTGGGGTGAATCTGTGTGTAGTGCCGTAGTGCTTTTCGTCATAGAGAGACAATGCCCTAGAGATATTGGCATTGGGGCTAATGCTAATGGCTGTTGGTGTGAGGACGAACAAAGGGTCCGGTCCCTATGCTAACTCGTGGCGAATCCATCTCTCAAGCTCGGGAGGGGCTTCCCGAAGTCACGGCAATGCGGTCCATACACGTTGTGGACCGTACCATGGCCATCTAGTGATCAATAATCTGCATCGTTTTGAAATTGCCGTATTCCGCAGCAAGGAGCAACCGCTCCAGCAAGACGGCGTCAAGAGCTTGAAAAGGAACTTGACATCGAACTAGATGTCAGCGATGGGGTTTGGAGAGTCGGACAAGCACGCGGCCATGCCTGGACACCATGGCTATATTGGAAAGCTCCAAGGATCGGCATAATTGGTGGGTGAACTTCAATCAATCTCGCCGCGCTGCCTTCGATTGTTCTCCGACATCCTAAAAGCATCGGCATACTCGTCCCTTTCAAGAGTCAAGACATGACATTGATGTTGAAGCTGCTCACATTCCATTAGCTTGGAGCGAAGTCTGCGGATGAGCTCATGCTTGTCGAGAGACTCGAGATCTTCTCGATCAGTGGACCGAAGGTCCGGTAAGATGTTGGCCTTTCCCATGAGCGGTTTACCGTTGTTGATTGATGGTGCCTTGGGCTGGCGTAAATGTGAGTGCTGACTAACTGGGACGGGCAATACGGGCAAATGGGTGTCTGCTTTTGGCCGTGCTGCAGAAAAAGCACTGTTTGAAGGCGGCAGGGGAAACGCGCGCTGAGTGGTTTCGCGGGTGCCGTCGTCATCAGCGTCATCTTCGTTGGCACTTCCTGGCGATACAAGTATGCCATGGGACGACTCCATGTGCCGTTTGAAGTTGTCGAACCGACCGAAGCTTCGACTCTTACCCTTGCATTGCGGGTGGCGACAATAGTATTGCCTGCCGATGCGGTGTCTTGATCTCCGATGCCGAGCCATGGAGTCCAGGCGTGTCAGTTTCTCGCCGCACTCCGGGCAGGCGTAGACACCCACCGCCCGAGAAGAAGCACTCAACCGTGCGGGACCATGATCCGCACCAGGGGAGTCTTGTCTAATATACTCAGCCATTAGACATTGAAGCCATAAGCTGTGGTGCTGATTGACCTACCTCCAGGCATGCTCGTCATGTGACGGAGAAGGCACATCTTCGGGATGGCAAAGAGCAAAGGTTGCACCGGTACGCTCACTGTCAGACATGTCTCTAGACATTGGAACAGTGTTCTTAAGTTTGGGGTATAAACGCCTAGGCAGGGCTATAGACCGTCTATGTACTTGATTAGATCAGCCAAATGTTCTGGTTGGGACGGCCGCGGACCGATGGGACTTTGGATGTTTTGCAGCATTTGTTACTCACCACGCTTGCTAGAACTTGGCAGCCCAAGAACGTCATCTCCTCAAAGTCTCCCAAGGGAGAGGCGATGGATGATAGCGGCAGTTGACCGGATGAGATGAGCTGCGTACCAGAAGAAAGCCTCAGCATCAGGTTTGATTGATATTTCGCGCGCCCGCAATCAGGCAGATGCTGAAAATTGAAGCTTCAAAATCCAGGCTCCATCAACCCATGCCCCATTAGTTCGGGCCACACCCACCCAACCGCCGACCCAACACCCGCCAACCGCACCCACACTCACCCTCCAGCTGTGGCGCGGGGAAACATTAGTAGGAAAGAACCCGAGTGGCTTGGAGAGGAGCGCGTTGCGTTGTGATTTCCTTTGACAAATGGCATTCAATTCGTAATACTTTCCAGGATGCCAAAGCACCTGATTCAGCACATGAGACTTTCGGCATGTCGTGAGTATTAGTCACCAAGGTCCATGTCACGGTCATGTCTTTCCGTACAACAAGCACAATAGCCAGTTGTGATGATTTGTTTCCTGAACCCGAGTCAATGCAATCAACGCTACCACTATAGCTTATGCATGCATACTTGTCTTCACTTTCCTTCAATACGTTCAGCATCAACGTCACATGTTGAAAATATATCACCATTATTGGGAACGCCCTGAGCGTACATGCATTTATCCATGCTGATTGAGACCCTGTCAACAATCCGGCTGTACTCCCCGACCCTGGAACAGATCACTGCATGCCTCCATGTACCATGGTGCTTGAACGGCCGATGAGGGGAACGAGGGGGAGACTGGGAAGACATCGTATTCGGCAAGCCAATCCAGTGCACGCAATTGCATCCTCAATTGGAGTCGGTGATGCAACCAGCATGAACTGAGCATAGTTCACTTTTTGCTTCCTTACCGCGCATGCTGGCTCTTACTGCCGCGACATGCTAGGTTACTCCCCTTCTGACCTTGCACAATCCGGCAACTATGAACAGCTCTCGGCACGTTGCACCAGGGCCATGTGACACCGCAGACCAAGGCCCGGTAGCCCCAGCGGCGCCACCACCGACGCCCGGGTCGTTCACATGCCGCGAGTGCGGCAGAACGTTTGCGCGGCAGGAACACCTCTCCCGCCATCTCTTAAGTCGCCATACGAAAGACAGACCGTTCAGGTGTGCCGCTTGCAGCAAGCGTTTCTCGCGATTGGACTCCCTTCAGCGACACCGGGCTGCCATCCATTCGACCGAGAATACCCAGAACGGAAGCCCGCATCCTGAACCAGTCTCGGACCGCGCCTGCGTCAAGTGCGCATCATGTCGCGTGCGCTGTTCGAAAACACTACCATGTCGACGATGTGCTCAGAAGGGGCTCCTGTGCGAATACCCACCGGGCGCAATCTCCAAAGTCAAGTCCAGCAACACAGGTTCTGAAGAAGCTCCCGGATGGCCAGTTGAGCTACGAGATCATGCAGACAACCATGTTTCTGTCGATCCACTTGATCTGGTAACACCCAACAGCCTGACCACATCGCCAGTCACTATGGAGTGGATGCAAAGTCCATGGGGCTACGGTATGACCCAGGGGCAATTGACAGCAGATGCTACACATAGCATGGACGGCCTACAGTTTAGCTCGTCGTTGAACTGGATGTCCCCGTCAGCGGGTGACTCCTTTGATCTCAACTATGATTACCTCTCGAGCTACAATGTGGGCGGAATCAATGCTCTTGGCATGCCCATCCTGCCCAGTTACGACAACCTCGACAACATGGGACTGAATAGCGGGCCATTTGGAGGCAATAAAGTTGTACCCACCGCCCCGACTGAGATGGCGGGCTCTCCTGAGGTGCTGGAACGACAGCCACCCCGAATCAGCGGAGTTTCAGTGAGCCATGGCATCGTATCGCCACATCACGACGAAGATGATCCGTCATTCGAAGATGGTGAGCCCAGTCGGTTAAAACCACAAACTGTGTCACCACATACTAGAGCAGGAACCTATTATGTGGATGGGGCTGGCGCGCGAGCTCCATTCAAGGGACAGTCCAGTAATCGCAGAGTCAGCTTCACTGGTGATATGATTCTCCCAGGGCCTGGAATGACTGCAGTACCCTCGTATTCCTTGGCCGCAGACCTTTCAAGTACTTATGGAGCATGGATCTCCGACGAGAGCTTCGCGACACTCACTGCCAAAATCCAAGCGCAAAGCAACAGAGAAAGTTCACCAAGGAGCTTGGGTGCCCCGACCATATCTTCCACGCAATTCAAGTCATTTGTGCTAAGATACTTCCTCAAGTTTCACCCTGTTTTTCCGTTCCTCAGGACGCGTATATCATGTGTCCCCTGGTTCCTCGGCTTGGCTGTGACTACCTTGGGTGCTATGCATGGCGCAACAAAGAGCGAGTACGAAATAGCAAACACTTTGTTACGAATCCTGCAACGTGCCGCTCACGTTCGACTTGAAAAACTCCTTGATGAGGTAACCGGTCCTATCCATGGTACTCAAGCGACAGACCCGATGGGTGAAGATAATCTCGCCATCCTACAGGGGACAGTCTTGGCCACTTTGGCTGTACTGCATCACGGAAATGCCGGATCAGTCAAGGATACTATGCTTCTCTGGACGCGCCTGATCCAGGTAATTCAACTCATGGGTCCCTGCAACAAACTCGGAGAGCTTGCAAAGGATGCACCAGTAGCCCAATGGGTCTCCGGGGAGTCAAAGGCAAGGATGCTATTGATGATATGGGTATGCCTACTCTCTATTGTGATGGCAACTCTTCAGCTAATGACTTCACTTCAAGTATACCGACATGGTTATATCAAATGAAAGGTTCTGCAAGCCAATGATGCGCTTCACCGATGTTCTGACCTTGCCTTTGCCGCTGTTCGATGATTCTTGGGACGCGCCATCGAGGCAGCAAGTGGCCTGGGCAAATACAAGACGAGGTAACCATGACCCCCAACAATTGATTTTGATGACATATGATCAAGCTATGACTGAAACATTCCATTACAGTCAAACTTTCGGAGGCTATTGAGATGTTGTATATGGAGAAACGCCTGCCGCAGCACCTCGGCGAATTTGGCGCAGTCCTCCTGGTCCAGGCTGTCTGTCGCCGAAGTCAAGACGCACTGAGTGACTGCCGCTCGCAGCTTCTCACGTGGAACCCGACCTCGGCAATCCAGACCCGACAGGACTCTAGTGATTTTGAGGAGTCATGGCCTCCGACAGATACATTGTCCGCGAGATGGAGGAACAGCGCGTGCGATTGCCTGGATATTTTGCACTGGTCAGCCAACAGCAAGATTGCTCGATCTTCAGGCTGGGAGCACCCCACAGTTTTACAGCTGCACCTCGCCCGACTTGTGCTTCTAACTCCATCTAAACACCTCGACACAATTGCGACGGTTGGGCTCGATACCTGCTCGAAAGACCGTTTAAGCGAGTCTTCGTCGCACATCTTACACTGGGCAGTGCGTGATCGGTTCAAGGCAAGACTATCCGTTATCCATGCGGGGGCACTATTCTGGCATGTGCGTCGATACAGTACGGGGGGCATGTTGGAACCTTACGCTGTCTATCTGTCCACCCTCGTCCTCTGGGCCTACAGCAATGCGACATTGGCTAGCAAACGCCGAAATGAACAGGCATCGTCGGACCAGACACACGTATATCGTGAAGAGACATCATCACGAGCTATGCCCTATGCGACCAATAACGATGAGCGATCAACGGCTAGCTCTGCCCATACACCGACAGAGATACCGTCACCTGAGTCGCTGGAACTGGACGACGAGCTAACCTTCATTCATCTGGATCGTCCGTTGGACGATGAGGCCGTCCAGACATTTGTGAGGCTTGGAGACAAGATCACTGGTAATCTTCTCAGGGTCGGCGACATATCGAGCCCGGGTGCTCCACGATTGATCCTCCTAGAGGGCATACATCTCTTGGTCAGTAGCGACTCAGGGAAAAGAGCCACGGCACGAGATTCTTCCATTTTTGGAAACCGAGCTATTCAAAATAACCACCATAGCCAGTCGAGCGATACCGCTGAGTATGCAGTTTGGGGTGTGGCGCACTCGTATGCTGCCTCATTGCGACGACTCATGGAGACTGCAACATCAGCGACCCGAGTCGCTCCTTGAGAGCAGCAACCACCAACAAGTGCTCTGTTTTCCAATTTAGCATATTCGATGAATCTCAATCTCAACGCTCAGCCTTTTTTTACGAATGTCGTCGCTACCCAATGGTTAGCGAAGACGTATTGGTCTCTTTTGCTGAGTAGGGTAGCTCATAGAGGAACTGCTGCCTAAACTCAGTTACTTGGCTTTCCTGCAGCACTGCGCTGTTGGCGCTTGACCCCACTGATGTTCCAGCATATCATTCCACTCAAGCACGCTTTAAGTACATGGTGAAGTGCATGTGCCCCTGGACTCGTCAACAGCAGTACCAACACCTCTTTCAAGAAAGGTACTGTATTTATCCAAGTATCTAGAGACTTGATCTCAGAATGGATTACCCAGAACCCCTCGTCGTTCCTCCATTCTTACCGCCCCACCAGCAGACCTTCATCATCCTCCATGGGCGGGGCTCATCAGGCGATGCATTCGGGCCGCCTCTCTTGGACACACCCCTTACTCCAAAACGATCCTCGTCGCCTTCTTCAAAACTTGCGGCAGAACTCACATCTACCCAGTCACTTGTTACCGCGTTTCCGCACGCGCTCTTTGTCTTCCCATCTGCCCCACGGCGCCGGGCCGCCCTCTACAAGCGGACGCTTACATACCAGTGGTTTGACAATTGGGACCTAGCGCCACCGGCCATCGAGCGCGAGGAGTTGCAGAACCCGGGCCTTCGGGAGACGACGCTCTTCTTGCATCAGCTCCTGCGAACTGAGATTGAATTGGTGCCGGGCGGTGCCAAGCATGTTGTCTTGGGAGGTCTAAGTCAGGGCTGTGCCGCGTCATTGGTCGCCCTGCTTCTCTGGGAAGGCGATCCTCTGGGGGCTTTCGTAGGAATGTCCGGGTGGCTACCCTACGCATATCGAATGAACGGCATTATCCAGACAGAAAATGAAAAGGACGAAGGCGTCTTCGATCCGTTTCAGCGTGATGAGGGCGAAGGTGATAAGTCCTGTGATGAGGTACAATCTCCGGAGCGGCCCATCGACGAAGCCGTAGCTTGGCTGAGAGAGCAGATCGAGCTAGGAATCGATGGCCCTATAGGACAGAATGAAATTGCATCGGAGATGACTCCTGTGTTTCTTGGACACGGGGTCATGGACGACAAAGTCAATGTCGACTTAGGCAAAATGGCCAGAGATACCCTCAGCAAGCTGGAGCTGCGGGTGACCTGGAAAGAATACAAAAACCTCGGTCACTGGTATTCGAATGATATGCTTCGTGATCTGACCAATTACCTTAACTCTCTATCCCAAGCAGTTTAACAAGAATGAAGATATTTGAAGGCATCGCCAACGCTAATATTGGTGTTTAGCGGCGATCAAATTCTCGTTGGGACCGCGGCGTGTAAAATGAAGGTTTACCAGCTTAGGGCCGAGATTCACGGATCAGCCACCAATTGGTTCATAGAACACGCATCTGAGCGATGGTTGATCCAAGATACGCTATTAAATACGGGTTGTATTCTTTATCGGGACATTCTCGGCCCTCGAACCCGACAGCTAACGGATCTCGCTCCTTACCCTTTCATCTTGGATGCAATGCAGCATCTCGCATAACACTTCTTGCATATAACTACATACTACCATTGAAGAATATTCGGAACGTGAGGGGAAATCGGCAGTACTCGATGGGGCAGATGACAGGTGGGGTGAGTGCTTGTGGTGTAGGCGGTCCTCAGAGTCAGCCCATATCACTTCCCCATGGGGTACTCACTCCTGCGGGGTACTAGCTCTTTGCGGTCACTCATCCTGGGCTGTAGAGTCTCTGTGCCCACGAACCAGGTCGCATACGATGTAACCTGGATCAAGATCCTGGTACCTATTCGATTCGGTGTATTGCCATCGGATGATGGATTGGCGAGGGCCTGGGCTTCTGACCTTGGAATACTTGACGGTCATATAAGTACTACAATAGTCGGCACCAAGTCCGATCGCCCTTGAAATCATGCTACCACACGATGCAGACAAGACGCCCCCACAAGGTCACCCAAGATGTCGATTGAGAAACCCAATACCTCAGAAGCCGTGGAAATTCTCGAAAATGCACCACGTAGCTTTGGCTCACCGGAGAAGACACTGGATTTGGCCAAGCAGGCTAACGATGAAGAACATGCTCTAACACTGCGAGATGCGTTGCGACAATACCCCAGGGCCGTGATGTGGTCAATATTGCTCTCCACATCCATCATCATGGAGGGCTACGACATCGTGTTGATGAGTTCCTTCTTCGCGCAGCCGGCCTTCTCGGAGCACTTCGGCGTCTACGACCCCGGCACCAATAAGTACCAGATCACGGCCTCGTGGCAGAACGGCCTCTCCAACGCCGTCAGCGTGGGGACCATGGTCGGCGCCTTCGCCAATGGCTACTTCACCCACAAGTTCGGCTACCGCAAGGTCCTGCTCGCGTCGCTGTGCCTCATCACCCTCTTCATCTTCATCCCCTTCTTCGCCGTGAATCTACCAATGCTCCTCGTGGGCGAGTTCCTCTGTGGAATTCCCTGGGGCGTCTTTGCCACCATGGCCCCTGCCTACGCGTCCGAGATCTGCCCCATGGCCCTGCGCGGCCACCTCACCGTCTACGTGAACCTGTGCTGGGCCTTCGGTCAGCTCATCTCCGCCGGCGTCCAGGCCGGGTTCGCGGATAACCCGACGCAGTGGGCGTACCGCATCCCGTTTGCACTGCAGTGGGCCTGGCCCCTCCCGCTCTTTGCCGTTCTCTGGTTCGCGCCCGAGTCGCCCTGGTATTATGTGCGCATCAACCGTCCCGACTTGGCCGAGAAGGTCCTCAAGCGCCTGGGTTCGGGCGCGAAGACGAGCACCCGAGAGGCCGTGGCCATGATGATTCACACTAACGAGCTGGAGAAGCGCGTCGATGAGGGGACATCGTACCTCGACTGCTTCCGCGGCGTTGATCTTCGCCGCACGGAGATTGTGTGCATGGCTTTCGCTGCTCAACCGTTCTGTGGTTCTTCCATGGGTGGCACCCCGACCTACTTCTTCGTCCAGGCCGGATTGCCGAACACCATCTCGTTCCAGATGTCGTGCGGCGGCCTCGGCCTCGCTGCGTTGGGCACCCTCATCGCGTGGTGGCTGATGCACCACTTCGGCCGCCGCACGCTCTACCTCTGGGGCCTCGGTCTGCTGACGGCCATCCTCGTGGCGGTGGGCTTCGTCAGCGTGGGCGCGAAGCCCGACTCGGCCGCGGGCAACTACGCCCAGGCGGCCCTGATGCTGCTGTGGCTCTTCGTGTACTACCTGACGGTCGGCCCGATCTGCTACGCCATCGTCGGCGAGACGTCGTCGACGCGCCTGCGCACCAAGAGCGTCTGCCTCAGCCGCATCGTGTATTATGCGGCCCAGATCGTCTGCAACGTGGTCAACCCGTACATGCTGAACCCGACGGCGGGCGACTGGAAGGGCAAGACGGGCTTCTTCTGGGGCGGCATGGCGGCCCTCTTCTTCGTGTGGACGTATTTTCGCCTGCCCGAGATGCGGGGGAAGACGTTTGAGGAGCTGGATATCCTGTTTGCGCGCGGGGTCCGGACGCGGGACTTTGCTAAAACTCGCGTGGATGCTTATGTGGAGGGGGAGGGGGCTTTGACGAAGACGGAATGATCACCAAGGCTACATTGGACATGTGAGCTTGGTGGGAAACTGGGATGTATATCAGTCCGTGAAGTAGTGTTTCTGGGTAATGGATCAATGGTGGTTATCTTCGATTAGGGGCTGATACGGGTCAGGGGGTTAATCGGGGCAAGATATTGATCGGGGTCAGCGACCCAAATGGTCCATCAAACATATCGGACAATACTAACTGATTGCGAAGTTTCACGAAGCCCAATACTTATATTAACGTAGAGTCTTGGGTAAAAGTATATTGCAGTCTGTTAGGATGATGATGTGAATACCTTTCAGGCCTTCGATCCATTTTGTGCCTCCTGAGATAGCAATGGTTGTATTATGTATTGTGTGTATCCATTCATGTCCATGGCTTCTGAGGTTGAGCGAGGATTGTACTCTTGAAGGGCCTCTAAGATGTTCAGAATACTACAACATACAAGACTCAAGTCCGCGCTGGACACAAAGGTGTGCGGCCGGTGAGACAGTCACACATGCCTAGGGAGTCGCAAAAAGTACAAGTAAAAAGACTAGGCGTTCCTCGTTCTTTTCTCACCACAGGATTCGAAGCTATAACCGCCTTACTGCCAGATTAGGCAGAGTTCCTGGCGCGAGGCACTTTACCGTTAAGCTAAGTGAGTGTATGACAGAGCTGACATTGTTTTTGATATCGGCGATTTCTTTATTCCTTCCTATAATGTCGAGGCCCATCTTCTGGAATATCGATATTGGCGCCCTATCTCGATGCTATACTGCACACTCCTGGAGACTAGACATGAATCTAGGACTCAAAGGGGACGACTGGCGCTCACAGGGGTATGTCACGTGACTTTTGAGGAATGGGGGAATTGTCAAGGAACCCACATGATTTGATGGTCTAGGCCGTGAAGGGGTTCTCCTGACCCGGCTTCATTCGATTACCGCACTTAAGATATCATCTCGCTATTAGGCGTCTTACCATAGAGCGACAACTTAGGAAATGTCTGTGACGATAAAAAGAAAAAAAAGAAAAACAAGCACTCGGTTGTGCTGGAAACCCCGCCGGCCACGCCTTTTCAGTGCCTCAAAGAAATTCTGCCTTTCTTCAATAGCAATCTTACGACATGAACCCATGACCGTGCAAAACGCTTACAGCCATTCAATGATGCCTTTAATTGCGACTCAAGTTCTCATCGACGCAAGATACATGTCCTGTCAAGACAATAGACATGTAGTACTCAATCTGCTCACAGTAACAGAGGTGGCTGAAGATACACCTCGTTCCACGACTCACAGCTAATAAACCCTAGACTCTTCATCATTGCCATCAGACCCGTACGAATACAGGCATATACTCCAAAGGACAATCCACCTCCACCTCCTGACCACCCTCCCAAGTCGCATCCCCCTGAGTCAACTTCCACTTGCCACCTTCTGGCAACTTGGGCAAATAAGCAACGATCTTGCGTTTCCCAGGTTCCATGACGGGGCAGCACATGTACTTGGCGCCGAACATGTACTGCTGCTCGACCTCCCAGCACTTGGCGTCCTCCGGGAAGTCGTAGAACAGGGGCCGCATGATCGGGGTCCCCTTCTCGTGCGCCTGCTTCATGAGATCCCGGGTGTAGTCTCGCATGTCTTCCCGGATGTTCATATACTTCTTCAGTATCTCGTACGCGTCGTCACCGAAGGACCTGTGGGTATCTCGGTGTCAGTTACTTAGCCCGTCTGATCGATGACATCCCGGAACAAATCAAGAGGTGACAGTCACCAAGAAAAAGAAAACTTACCACACTTCGTTAGCAGCACCACTCCGACACCCCGCCCCGCCCGTCGTCCCATACTGCGGCTGCTGCGGCTCCCGATCCCCATGCAACCGCATGACGGGACAGAACGCGCCCCACTGGAACCAGCGCACGAGCAGCTCGCGGAACGCCGGGTCCGTCGGGTCGCCGCCGTGGAACCCGCCGATGTCCGTGGTCCACCAGGGCAGGCCCGCGAGGCCCATGTTGAGCCCCGCGGCGAGCTGGCAGCGGAAGCTGCCCCAGGAGCTGGCGATATCGCCGCTCCAGACGAGGGCGCCGTAGCGCTGGGAGCCCGCCCACGCGCAGCGCAGCAGGTTGACGATATTCGTCTGGCCCGCGGCCGTCATGCCCTCGTAGAAGGCGCGGGCGTAGTCGCGCGGGTAGACGTTGCCGACGGCCAGGTTGGAGCCCAGGTGGTAGCGGTAGTTGTCGAAGTCGTAGACGCTGTACTCGGGCTCGGCCTCGTCAAGCCAGAAGACGCGGATCCCGCGGTCGTGGTAGTGCTGCTTGCACTTGCGCCACACATAGTCGCGCGCCCCCGGGCTCGTGGCGTCGAAGTGCACCGTCTCGCCCTGGAAGTTCATGGCGGTTCGGATGCCGCGCTCGGTGCGGATGAGGTGGCCCTGCTCGACCATCTCGGCGTAGTTCTCGGACCGCTTGTCGACAGTCGGCCAGATAGAGACCATGAGCTCGATCTTGAGGTCTTTCAGCTCTTGGATCATGGCGTCTGACGAGTCGCCATTATTATGTTAGCCCAAAGGTCGCAACACCTCCGTATGAATGGTGGTAAACTCGCCTGGATCTGGCCAGTACGTGGGGTCAAACTTCCATTCTCCTTGGAGTGGCCAGTGGAAGAAGTCGATAACGATCAAGTCAATCGGCAAGTTCCTCTTCCGGTACTCGCGCGCAACCCCCAAGAGCTCCTCCTGCGTCTGGTACCGGAGCTTGCACTGCCAGAACCCCAGCCCATACTCGGGCATCATGGGCACTTTGCCCGTGACGTCGGCATACGCCTCCACGATCTGAGCGGGCGTGTCGCCGGCGACGACCCAGTAGTCCAGGACGGGCGAAGACGCGGCCTCGAAGCTCATGACGTTCTTGCCGAAGACGGCGCGCCCGACCGAGGGACAGTTCCAGAGAAACCCGTAACCCCGGGACGAGACGGCAAAGGGCACACTGGCCTGCGAGTTGCGGTGCGCCAGCTCGAGGTCGGCGCCCTTGATGTCGAGGTAGGGCTGCTGGTACTGGCCCATGCCGTAGATCTTCTCGCGGGGATCCAGGCTCTCGAAGCGGGCCGTGACCTTGTAGTCGCCGCCGGTGATGGGCTGGAACTCGCGCGCGTCGACCTCGAGGGAGCTGCACTTGGGGTCGAGGAGATCCTGGCGGGTACGGCGGTACTCCTCGAGCAGCACCTTGCCGCTGCCGTTATATACGGTCAGTTTCCCCAGCTTGCTGATCTTCGCTGTGATGTCGCCGTTGGTGATGGAGGCCGTCTTGTCCTCGTCCGAGATGGAGATGGAGGCCTTCGCGGCGGGCGGGGAGAGGTCCAGGGCCCAGTCGACCTGGGGCATGGTGCCGGCCTTGGTGGCGCGGATGCGGAAGGCGTTGGGCCCCCATGGCTCAATCCAGAGCTTCTCGGCATCGTACCGGAACACGAGACGTCCTTCTTCCTCGTACAACATCTTGGTGATATTCCGAAATTATGGTTTCGAGATGGAATAATCGGGTTAAGGGGAAGCCGTGTCAGGATTCAGTTCACCGGCTTTCCTTAGCGAAGAAGTAGGCATGCCAACGTTGATGGATGTCAACATTAACCGCATTGTTGTTTGACCATGACGACAGCGACGGAGAAACGAAGTCGGTTCGGTATGCATTATCCCGCGAGCCTATAGCCGCAGAGGCAACATGCATGCCTGGAGGCCGGCTTGCATGAGCAGTGGCCTATCACGGTCGCGGGCAAGCAGTGGGCGATTACCTGGTTGGTGTGCTGAATTTGGGGGGATCCCACGACGCCTGTGGGAGTTGGGGAGTTGACTTTCAGAAGCCCACCCCCACCGGAGACTCGCTGTAACCCCTCCGGGGAGGGGCAGTCAATGGCTTCAGCTCAGGCCATTCCTTCAACCACCACCAGAATACGCGCATGGCAATTGCAAAAGGGAAAACTGACCAGTATGACACATTGAAATCTACCTTGTACGGTGGATGTGCTTAACAGCCAACAAGTGGAAACACTGGACATGTGGAGAGTGTTCTAACCTAATTGTAGGAACAGAGGCTAGACTTGTCGATGGGGCACTGCGCCAAGAAGTGCACTTTCCAGGTAGAGCATAGCGCTAGGACGCTATCAATGCGGAGCCTGTCAGGGGACTTTTGGCTCTTGGTCTCGGAACACGCATTATTGACTACGACCAACTGTTGCTACCAGCAAATCTGTGATGTGCAGACACATCACTGCCACTAATCAGGCAACAAAATAGCCCATCAACTTATGTGCTGAAACTCCAGCTACGACGACATGCAGCTTTGCTTTGTCGACGGGAAGCCAGCGAAGAGGGATGGAGCAGCCTCGCAACGTGCAGCTCGATCTCATGCTGCCAGGGAAACACATGCGCGAGTGAGACGTCAACGGATGCTCCGGTACCAAGCCACGACCCGGGATTTTGGAACCTCTCCTACCTTCGAAAGCACGCTGTATGAGTCGAACCAAGACCAATCCCTGCTTAGGAATGCAAGTCCAAGCCGATCGGAGCGTTTACACGCCTGCCATCGCTCAGGAACTCCTCGGGGGTGTCATACAGAGGGTGTCACTATTCATTTACTATCGCCAGGGAGGAACAGGGATCCGTTTGACAGTTTCGTCACCCCTTTGAAGGCCGAGGAACACTTTCTTCTGAACCACTGTATGTCCTTGTCTTGGCACAAGTCTTTTCCTCATTCGGTGCTTACCCCTGGTTCTACACATAGACATGACCACCGTCATGTACCTCGAAAGTACTCATAGCCGACTATTTCCAGATCCTAGAGAGTATAGGCGTTCCGTGCGGACACATTGGGTACCCACGGCCTTCTCAGATCTGGGAATGCTCTCCGGGCTCCTGCTATTTGCTTGCCGTCACCTCTACTTCTGCACTAAGAAGCCCACATACAAGGAGCAGGCGTTACAGTACAAGGGGGCATGTCTTAGCTCACTGAAGGAATCTTTATCGAGGGACGGGCAGGCTGGCAAAGCGACAGATACCACGATAGCCAAAGCTTTGCAGATGGCTTCTGATGAGGTAAGCTTCCGATAAGATCTACCTCCCATTTGGATATGGGGTTCGAATCTAACACAATATGATAGCTTGCCGATGGAGAAATCGGGGTGAGCAGATTCCATATGCATGCTGTCGAGGAGATGGTCATCTCAAAAGGGGGAATTGGCACCTTGGGAATGGACGGCTTCTTGGCAAAATGTGTCTCAATGTTCACGCGTAAAGAAGATAAGGGTAGTACCATAGACGGCCCTTTACAAGCTACATAACATGACTTATAACATGTGTCAATTTCTCATGAACTTAGCGATGTTGTTTCGTAGCACCCTGGACCCCTGGCAACATAGTGCCAAGAGTTGCAATTGCCAAATTCGGATCGGACTCAAAAGAGCCCCACTAGAAGACGATGTAGGGGACTCTAGGCTCCTAGGTAAGTAAACAGTCACTCGTACAGAGAAGGATCAAAGACATGATGAATTTTTATTGACGATGAATGTTATAAATGAGATCTATGAGAGTACGGAGGAATTGCTTCGCTCCGTCTCCAAAACCAATTGTCTTGATCTCCTTTCATTTACCAACTTCGATGCAACGCCACGTCGCCAGGCAGCAACTAAAACAACACCAGGCAGAAACACAAGACTCCTAATAAGTACCCCTATCAAGTCCCACGGAGGAAAAGATTGTCTACGTAACTAGACCTCACCTCCGAAGCTTTTTACCTTTCATCTCGTAAGACGACCCCGGGGTACAGCTATGTCTAGCTACAGTGAAGCCCACCAAGCCCCTACCGGCCCCGGCGATGCCCGACCAACCGCTCTGCAAATCATTCAAGATGAGGGGCTTGAAGGAAATATGAAAGACAAGGTAAGCATGTTATTTACTGCAAGATTTAGTTGCTCATGTCGTCGTCCCATTGACTTACATGTCCATTCTTCTTGTTAATTACCAGGTATTCTTGATAACCGGCTGCTCATCCGGCATCGGCATAGAAACCGCCCGCGCCCTCGCCGCCACCGGCGCCCGCTGCTTTCTAGCCGTGCGATCCCTGGAGAAGGGCCAGACAGCCTGCTCTGCCTTTCCCGAACCCGACCGCGTTGAGCTCCTACAGTGTGACACGAGCTCCATGTCATCAGTCCGCGCCGCAGCGGCCGCCTTCCTGGCCAAGTCATCCACGCTCAACGTCTTGGTCTGCAATGCAGGCATCATGCAGTTGCCCGAGCGCGAGGAGGTCGTCGGAATCTTGGGCACTGATGGTCGACCCGAGAGCTTCTTCGAGACCCAGCTAGCGACTAATTACCTGGGCCACTTCCTGCTCTTCCACTGCCTGAAGGACGCTATGCTGCGCGCAGCAGAGCAGACCCCGGGGTTTCGCTCGCGGCTGGTCCAGGTCTCAAGCAGCGTGCACTACGCGTCCGAAATGGCGTGGGGCGACCTCAATCTCCGCGCGCCGGGAGCGTACACTCCGATGAAGGGATACGCGCAGAGCAAGCTGGCGCAGATCTACCACGCGAACTACGTCGATCGGATCTACGGAGCTGGCAGCGGCGATGGCGATGGGAGGATCCACGGGTTGACGGTCATGCCGGGCGGCGTGCTGACGGCGATCTCGAGCCATCTCCCCGAGGAGGCCAGAAAGCAGTGGACGGACAATGAGAAGCTCATGGCGTGGACGAAGAGCTTTGAGCAGGGGGCTGCGACTACAGCATGGGCGGCCGTGGGGAAGGAGCTGGAAGGGGTTGGGGGCAAGTATCTCGAAGATTGCGCGGTCTCGAGCAATGACAAGTCCATGCCGGGGTTCAAGGGGTACGCCGACTTTGCTTTTGATGGGGAGAAGGAGGAAAGGTTGTGGGGGATGACCATGCAGATGCTCAAGCTGGAATAGAATAGCAGTCATTACACAAGTCAAGTAATTGATATTTCGAAATGTTTGCTTTTTCAAGAATCTTGATACGAATGAATGGTAGGTGGATACTGGTCACTTGACAGAGCTCTGCAAATGGAAGCCGCCAGGCGTTGCCGCTCCAATGGGCCAGCCAGAGATTCTGACAAAAGAGAGAACCAATAGCGCTGACACGGATCAATCAGGAATCAAACCCATTTCACTTGAACAATTTATCTTGTCTCCTGCCAGTTCGACAGAATGAACGATTTAATCCCACTTTTGGAAGCTGCTACCTTGGGGGGTCTCTAGGCAGCGGTGTTTTCACATCAAACAAAAGTATGTTGAAATCTTTCATGGCACTTCTCTTCTCTTTCTCTTTTCTAGATGGTCCGAATCAACCAGGCTGGCCCAGCGAAACCGACTCACTCCTTATCTTGACACGAATTTTTTTTTAACTCAAAAAAGAAGCCATCGTACCCAATGCCTTCCAAATGCAAAGAACAAGCCACAACTATGACACGAATAGATACCGAAAACCTTGATGGCAGTGTCCGGAGAATGCGCAAACCCTCTTAACTGGTGACTCAGAGAGTTGGCGTATAAGAGTCGACCAATCCTCCCCTCTCGACCTCGACTGATCTCAATCTCATGTGGAACAGATAATTAACAAACACGCTCATCCACTTGGCTCACTTCACTTACCCTCGCCATGCCTGTAACGATCAAGCCCTCGACACATGGCGCGAATCCCTTGCGGGATATCAAGTATGCCAATTCGGCGACGCAAATTTTGCGGGAAGCCGACTACGCATACAGAAGTGTGGAAGAGTGGGGCGTGGTGACGTCCTCCTTTCGACCAACCGGGGACAAATCGAGCCCACGGCCAGATGGAGAGGGGGTATTTGCCTCCAGTAATGGGCTGGTTATGGCCGCGGCCGCGGCCTATGCCCAACACCACTATCTTGTGATCCGGCCCGAAGACGTCTGGCACGCCATCACGACTCAGCTGCAATTCTACATCAACGGCCACGCCGAAGAGCTCCGGCATCTTTTTGTATCCCACCAGGGCAAACAGGAACTGAAGATCGAGGTCGTCGACCCCTATGACGTCCCCCTGATCGCAAAGTACTTCGAGACTCTCCTTGAAGAGAAGGTGTTGGATCCCAGCTTACCCAAGTGGTTTCTACCCGACTTCAGCACAACCACCCCCGACGACATCACGGTTGCGTCCATTGTGGCTATGGGCGCCTATTCAAATTTCTTTCGATACTTCATCGGCGTCATATGCGGCCTCCCCAGCGTGACTCTGCTTGGCGAGCGCGCCGACTATGAGAAGATATTGCAGCGGCTCGATCGGCTGTGCGAGTTCGGCCAGGAGCCATCCGAGTTCTGCGGCCAGCTGCGGCCCATCTTGCGCAGGTTTGTGCGCACGTTCGACTTCCCCGAGGAGAAGGAGCTGAAGGAGTTCTGGAACAATATCTGCACCCGGCACCACGAAACGATGTGTGGGGGCTCCGAATACTACAGCGGTTGGATCACTGCGTTTTGTTTTTGGCAGCCGGAGGGCCAGAGGACCGAATACCACGACTTGGTAGACCGGGAAGCGAGGATGCTACTAGACCCCGTCCCGGCCAGGCTAATGTATGACGGCGTGATGTACAACTCGGTTGACATCGAGACGGTGCCCAGTGGCTTCGCCAAGGTGCCGGTGACTATCCTACCCATTACCGGCCCGTCATTTGAGGCGGTATTCCTGGCGGGGTCTGTGGCCGTTCGCTGCAAGTCCTCCGGCGAAGCAACCACCAGCGGGCACAAGGACTTGGATACGGTTCAACCGCAGCTGGGGTGGTTCATGTACGAACAGATGAAGTTCCCTTCTGAGCAGGAAGACAAATAGAGAACGGCGAGCGATCATGGCCAGGATGGATTGCAGCGATTCATCTCTTTTTCTTTCTCTCTTTTTTCCTTCCCGATCAACCAGGCTGGCCCAGCTAAACTGAATCACTCATTAATACACATCCGCCATGCTCAGAAGTTTTGGGACTTGAGTTAGGTATAATATATGCAAAGCAATCATCCCTATTTATACCTTTTTCAACTGCACTTTCTGCTATGTCACATCAGGAGTTCTCGAAGCAGTAGCGGGCAGACTAGCAATACGATTGCTGCACCCCTTGAATGTAAGGGATGGCGAACTGCAGCTGCCACGAATGAAATCACTGGGTTGGGTGGGCTCCCGAGTCTTGGCAAATACAAGCGAGTGTTACTCTGTTGGTTGTTCGCTGATCTTCTTGCTTTGCGCACTCCCTTTACCATTGGATTTGAGCTTGCCAACTTGATTTAAGCCAACACAAAACATTGTAATTACATGTCGGTAGGATATTTCGCAGCGTCCTTTACAACACTTTGTGCTCGTCATCTCAGCATATACACACGTTCATCTCAACCATTATTCAAGATGGGATATATGAAATCGGTGGCACTTTACATCGCTTACTTCATTGTCCCTTTGGTAGGTTGGGTTTCTGTTACTCTGAAACGGCTCATTTAGCTAATTCGCTTCCAGCTCTTCCTTTCGGGGTACCGTATCTTCATCCACCCGCTGCGCAACTACCCGGGGCCAACCCTGGGGAAGATCACAAATGCCTATGCTGGGTGGCATGCTATTCGCAAGAGACAACATTTGGCCTCATACCACGACTTCCAACAGTTTGGTAGCCCAGTTGTGAGACACGGACCAGGGCAGCTGGTCTTCAACACGCCCAAGGCATTCCATGATATTTATCTGGACCCGAGAACTACCAAGGGTCAAGCCTACCGAGCTTCTCAGCTGTTCGCCAAGTACCCCAGCATCCTCAATTGCATAGATAAGGACCAACACCGCAGGAAGCGGAAGTTTATCGGTCTGGCTCTTACCGAGCGTTCACTTCGCAGCTTCGAGCCTACAATGAGTACGCAGGTGGATATTTTCCTAGAGCAACTCTCGAGGTCTTCGAAGAAGCACGAGGTTGTCAATGTGTCGCCACGCTTGCAGCGTCTCGGATTAGACATTATTGGCTTGCTGTCCTTCGGCTACCATTTCAATACCCAGACGGATGAAAGCCACCGGTTCCTACAGGAAGTCATTGACGGCATGTCCTGGCGTATCAACATGTACACGGCCTTCCCATTCGCCAAACCACTGGAGAGAGTGTTCATGTTGTGTGGCGCCCCGAAGCTTCTCAAGTTCCACCGCCTGGTGACCAACATGATCAAAATGCGTATGTCGGAAGGAAAGGATGCTTGTCACGACCTGTACTCGGTATTGGCAGATCATGTGGGCAAGGGCCAAGAAGGCCTATATCAGGGAGAGCTTTGGCCTGAAGCTATCTTCTTCATCATGGCTGGTGGCAACACCACGGCAGCGGCTTTGAGTGCCGCTTTCTTCTACCTTGCTCGTAATCCCACAGTGTATGACAAGCTCGCAACGGAGATACGGTCCACTTTCAAGTCCGGTCACGAGATCCATTCAGGAGAAAAGCTCAAGAGCTGCAAGTACCTCCGAGCATGCATCGACGAGACGCTTCGCATGTCGCCCGCTGCGACCGTCATTTCGTGGCGCCAGATAGATCCCAAAGCTACGACTAGCGGCGAGCCTTGGATCGTGGACGGCCACGTCATCCACCCTGGGACCCAGGTGGGCGTTCCCCTCTACTCTCTTTTCCACAACGAGGCTTATTTCCCGGACTCCTTTACCTGGAAGCCCGAGCGCTGGTTAGAAGACCCGCCCGAAGCGAACCAGCAGCAGAGCAAGGAAGAGTCCGCAGCTCGTGCCGCCATGCGCAATGCGTTCCACCCGTTCCAGGCCGGCGATCGTTCCTGTCTCGGGAAGTCGATGGCCTATCTGGAAGCCAGCTTGACGTTGGCTCGTACACTGTGGCACTTTGACTTTGAGACGGCGCCTGGGCCTCCCGGATTGGTAGGCGCTGGGACCGAAGGAAAGACGGATGGCAGAGGCCGGCCCAATGAGTATCAGCTGTACGACATCTTTGCTGCAGGTCACGACGGTCCCAATCTGGTCTTCAAGCCCCGCGCTGGAGCCAGCAAGGACTCTGAATAGGGGGGCATAGTGTCGTCTATCTGGCGCACAATTGATATTTCCAACTTTGCAAAGTTCCTTCACTAAAGCACTTACTGTATCATCTTCGTTCTTAGTAGAGGCCCATAACATATTATGTTTCTCTCTGGCACCTTCACTACTGTTATCATTCCTACAACAGCTTAAATGACCTAGGTTTTGCTGCAAATCTCAATTTTGGCACATATTTGGTTCTTCTGGATACTCATGTCACTAATAGGGGCACGCATTTAAATCAAGAGACCTTCGCTCTTGTACACTTTTGAGAGTTTGAAAAACACTTATCATCACCAAGACGAAATTATATACTATTGGCCTACTGATACTTACCGTGAGATCACTATTTCCCCAGGCTTCCAAATGAGAGCTGTATAATACCTACCTAATCCTCCTTAGCCTCGTCCGTCGCCTCATCAATCACATCACCAGCAGACGCCTCCTCCTCCTCCTGCTCCAGACTCGGCTCCGATTCCACCGCATCCACAAAATCAAACGACGTCTCCTCCTGCACCCAGGCCAGCATCCGATCCGCGACCTCGCGCGCATCGCCGCCGTGCCGGTCCAAGATCGCCGCGAGCTCCCGGTAGGCGGCCCGCTCCACGTTGCCGAACAGGATCCCGCAGCCCATCTCCTGGGCGACGCGCTCGACGCCGTCGAAGACCGCGGGCTGCGCCGCGAAGTGCCGCCACTTCCCGCACGCCAGCGCGACGCGGTGCACGAGCCCGGACCACTCGGCCGGGCCCCCGAGGGGCAGGGACGGGATGTGGCGCAAGATATGCGTGAGCATGGAGGCGCCGCCGGGGTTGCCGCGGATGATCATGTTTTGCAGGACGTCGTCGCGCCAGGCATCTGACGACGAGGATGAGGAAGATGATGACGATGACGACTTGTCATCATCGTTTTCGTCATCAACGGCATCGGCAGCACTATCAACATCATCGTCCGGCGATGATGGGATAGACAGATCCTTCAGGGTGACCCCCTCAGGAAGGTCCCAGAGCATACGTTCCAGCCGCTCCGTGGCGGCCGGGAGGAGCTCCGGGCGCCAACCGCTGGTGGGGTTGTTGAACCGTTCCTCCTCCTCGGCGGTGCGGGCGCGCTCCTCGTGCTCGGCGAAGCCGGACTGGTGGGCGAGGGTGTCCGTCCTCAGAAACGCGGCCCAGGGGTGGTAGTCGTCCCCGGCGTGGCTGCGGTAGAAGCAGTGCGCGGCGCAGAGGTCGCAGACGCCGTAGCGGTGGTTGACCTCGTGCATGGCGCTGGGCCAGTCGCTCGCCGGGTTCCAGTGGAAGTGGTGGTGGCGCAGGGTGCCCACGCGCCGGCAGAGCTCCGGGCCCGGCAGGCAGATGGGGTCGTTGGGGAAGTACTGGCGGCGGCTGTGCCCGCAGGCGTAGTGGTGGGCGACGATGGTTCGACACATGTTGTTGGGTGGGCTGCGGGCAAAGTGATGAAAAGATGGTCAGGAAAAGGATGTGTTCGTTGACGTTTGTAGCTGGAATATACAAGGTATGTGTCTAGGGCACATCCGATTGATTGATTCCTGCCGATGACTTATATGTAACAGAGGATTCCAGATGATAAAGACATTGTGTTGGTCGAGCATTCTTTGTTAAACATATATGCTAAACTCAGAGATATATAAGTAGCGAGGTAAGACGACAATGCCTTTGTTCCTATACGAATAATTCACTGTTAATATACCAAGTACCTGTTCAAGTAACAGTCTATCTTCTTTGTCTCCCGAAGTGTATAAAGGTGCGTACTTCACCACCTCTGAAGTAATAAGATAGCTCAACCATCCAAACCTCAAGAAATCCATAACCAGAAACCAGGCTCATACTCCAGAAGTCTCACCCAGAAAAGCAATCATGTCTGCCCCAACAAGATTCCATCTCAATCCTTCTCTCCAGCTTTATGTCATTTCTATGAAGCTCTATGAACACGAGAGCAAGATCATCCGCATAACGCAAGACGCCAACGCGCGATTCGCACTCGGCCTGGAAGTCCTGCCTAGTGTCACCGAACGCGTTTCCGAAACAAATTCAAGGCGCGAACAGCAAGAGTACATGAATTGCCACATCCGTCTCCGGTTCATCCTGCACACACAGGAAAGCTTAGATTTCGCCTTTGTGGCCGACCATACAGCCTTGAATAAGGCGACCCACCATGTCGAGGGCCTGTTCAAGGAGGACGCTGACGGTAGCGCGGCAGACGACTACGCCCGCTCATGTCTGAGGTGCATTAAGGACCAGAAGTTTCTCACAAATGCGGGGATCGGGCTCGTTTCGTACATAAAGCAACACCTGCGGCGGTTGATGCGGAACATGCTGTTGGCGCATGGGGCCTTGGGAGAGATCCCCGATTCCGACGTGCCCAAGCTTGATTTGCCCAGGTGGCAGGCGGCGGAGGCACATGTCGACGCGGCGATGGAGCCGCTGAGTGAAGAGATCATCCTTGAATGTATTCGAGCGGCATTTCCTCAGCTTCGTCAGCAGGCGGATTCGTTCGTGGAGAGTGAAGAATAGTCGGACTAAACTCGAAAATTAGACGCTAGAAGGTAGTGGCGCATGGGCACGAGTGGCCCAGAGCTTTGTCGTGGTTGGATCATAGGTAAGTGCCTAGAGTGAAATGGAAGTAGTAGAGTAAAAGTAACGTATGAACGAGTAAAAGAAACTGAAACTATCCTTGCAATTATTATTCTGGAGTACGTGATACAAAAGAGCAGGCGAACTGGGGATGGTGATCAAGAGTTTGTTCTCATGATGTCTTGACTGTGTATCCAGGGGTAACATGACCTGGGTTGCTGGTTTTGATCTACCCCGACAATGCTTCGTGCGAACTGCCTCACTTCACCCTACACTACGTCTTCACACTTGCCATCAACTATGCGCCGCCCTGGCTCCATTTGAGGTGGTAGCCATTGCCGATATGCGACAACGTTAAGAGGTGTCCAGCCGAATGTCTCAGGATATGCGTATAGTTGAGGGCGTTGGTGTAATTCGATACCTGCTTTCTGCGGGCATATCTTTAAAGGTTAGCAAATAGTCCGAAGTCAAGACTGAACCAATATTACGCTTTTTGAATCTCGATTTCGGCCACGATCGTGGTAAAGCCGCGCTGTTGCCAAAGCAGCTGGGCCTACCATCCACACCCTTCATTATTGATTGCTCTATATCCCATGGCGCAGAGATGAGTCATACAAACTTCCACTGCCAGCAATGTGCAAAGGTCACAATCGAATTTGTTCCTATTGGGGAAGATGACATACTCTTTGGTTCAACTCCGTATAATGTCCACAAAGGCAATTCTAGCTCCTGGTAATAGTACAATGAAAACTTGTAATCTTAAAAAGATGTAACAACGATCTGTTCTTAGTTCGATCCAAATAACAATGCCGTTCTTCTTGTAACGGATATCAAGGCAAAGTATTCACACACAAGGCAATTGTTCAAATGCAAGTATATCCTCCTACACTATATTAATATGTGTATGCCGTTTCTCAAATAGCAAGATCTCCAAACCATCTCTGGTACATACCTAGGTAAGCAACGACACAGCAAACAATCCCCAGACACAAATTCATCCAGAAACCCTTCTGCAGATTCAAAATACCTTAAACAGATATCATCATGTCTGCATCAAACGACCACTCGGTGAACTCCATTACTCGCTGGGTCCAAGATATGGCCATTGGCAACTCCGAGCCCGAGAAAGGGCCCAAGGTCACAGTCATGTATGACCTCGATGCTGTATGCAGTTCCGAGCCCTTCGAACAATCGCCGAGAAACAACAAGACCGTCGTCGAGATACCTGGGTCCGCCGAAGCGGGATTTCCGCTTAGCTTGATCTTCCACGTGGGCGTACTCGACAGAGAGGCTTACTCCGACGACGACGATGAGGATGAGGCTAGTACACATGAGGTAGGTGGCGGCACCGATACCAGCGAGAGCGAAAGGGAGGGCGCGAAGGGCAAGAAGGGCGACGACAAGGCCGTTACAGCCTTGATCCACCTGTCCTTCTTCATGCACTACCGTGTCGACGGCGTCACCTTCCCCGAGGATTGTGTGGGTCCCCACATGGAGTTCTTCAAGGTCGAGGGCGTTCTGACCGATGCCGAGGCCGACAACAACGCCCTGACGCTGCTGGCGAGCATGACCTCGCAGCCGGACGTTGCACAGTATGACGATCTCCGCCACTGGGCCTATGCCAGTTGGGTCGGGGCATCCATTCATGCCTTGGGGCGTGAGCGGTGGGAGGAGTCGGCGTCTGCATTCGACGCTGCTATGGAGTCGCTTGATACGCAAATGATCCGTGACACCCTTCGTAAGGCTTTCATCCGGCTGCGTCGCCAATACGAGAAGGAGTTGGCGCTTGACGAGGAGGAGTAAAATATGTACTACAATTTGATGAGAGAAAGTGTTGTTCTGGGTACCGAGTATGGCAAGCAATTAGATGGGTAGTTATCCCTACTATGTATTGAACAAATGACACTACATACCAAGTCGCTAAGATTGAGTGTTGGCTAAATAGATCAGCTCATTATCTACTTACTCTAAGTGACATGCTCGAGTGATCCATTTACTGATTCTTGCTGCCTGGCTTTTAGCTCTTAATATTGTATAAATCGCACGCATGTGAGTCTCAGAAAGTAGGTACGCAGATAGGATCGAGTGTATGGAATAAGATAAGTTGCTAACTAAGAAAAAAGTAACAAAATGAACAAGGGAATGACATTGATAAGAAAAACAAAGAGAGATATGACTAGCATCGTAGGCTAGTGTCCGTCAGGGGCTCAACCCTATCACCATTGCAACAAAACATAACATACCCCCCGTTCTTTGACAAACTTTTCAATACTTTCACCCAAGATGAAAAACACAATTCTTTTGCAGTAACTTTTCTAACCATCAACAAGCCACGCACGCGCCACTCAGCTCCATCAAGGCCATTGCAGGCCGGTTAGGACTTTTCCCCAGCCAATTCGTTCCAACTCTAGGTTTCCAAGCAGACCGGGGCCGGCTGCGCAAACTCCATGAGACCGCCGAGCAAGATGCGTTCGTCCTGCTTGCCGTGCGACTCGTACGTCTTGTTCTTCTGGAGGTACCAGCTGACAGCGGTGGTGGCCTCGCCCTTGGCGTCGACGAACTCGCTGTCGTCGCTGGGGCGGAGGAAGTAGGCGATGCTGTAGCGGTCGCAGTTTTCCATGGGCAGGGCGCGGTGCAGCGCCGAGCGCAGCCGGTAGTCGGACAAGAAGCGGAGCGTGTCGCCGACGTTGACGATGGCGTGGCGGGGGCGGGGCTCGACGTTCTGCCACTGCAGCCGCTCGCCCGTCTCGGGGCACACGAAGTCGACGGGGCACAGCACCTGCAGCCCCCACTGCGGCGCGAACAGCAGCGTCAGCGAGCCGAGGTCCGTGTGCTGGTTCTGCCCGATCTCGCCCTTGCCCTCGGCGGCCCGGCCCGTCGTGTCCCGCGCCGGGTAGTGGTTGAAGAACAGGGAGCTCTTGGAGGGGGCGTCGTCGCGGTGGTACTGCTGCAGGCTGCGGGCGCCGCGGAGCTCGAGCTTGGTCGAGATGCAGTCCAGCAGCAGCTTGGTGACGAAGTGGCACTCGTCCTGGAAGTCGGAGAAGGACGAGATGTTCTCCCGGACCACGGAGGGGAGCGCCCAGCGGCCGCGCAGTTCCGAGCGGCCGAGCTGCGATGGTGTCAGGGTTAGTACATATATGCACATGCTTGCGTACGCGCGGCGAAGGGGAACTTGTGACATACCTTTAGTGCCTCCCAGCCATCTCTGTTCTTCCCGACTCCGGCGTGGTGCCCAATCGGCTTATAGCTGGCTATTGTTTAGTTATGAAGCCAGCCAGTTTCGTCGACATGATTACGTACCCATGAGCATTGCTGACTGTTACAGTCTTTGCCTTTTCGGCCTTGTCCTGGTTGAACCATTGCTCCATATGACCAGAGACAACATCCCGGTTGAACAGCAAATTCTCACAACCCGAAGAGCTCAGGTCCAAGTAGAAGAAGCCTACTTCCTGGCAGGCAAGAATGAGTTTGGTCATCTCCATGGCATCCCGGTCAATCAACTTGGAGAAGTCGATGGTTCTCAAGGAGGCCACTGGCACCGAAGTGGCAGCGGGAGCCGCGTCGATATCGAGGACAGACATGTTGGGAAAGAGGTAAAGTGACGAGAAGGTGATGGGGTCTTAGATGATGAGATGTTGATGCTGTTCAAAACATTTGTTGGAATATTGAGTGCTGTTCGCCGTCGTATTTATAGATGAACGAGGTTGCTTTGTTATTGCCATAACTTCGCCATGTCAGTACAACCTCTCGTGCGGCAATACGTGGACTTGGCAGCCGCCTTCCGCGCCGCGGAATCTTCGGCCTTGTCCTTGGCGATTCACTTCATCCTGACCGGATTGAGACATTGAGTTAATCCGTACATATGCAGTGAACCCTGTGCAGACGGAAGAAATCCAACTGCACCATATGCAATCAAGAGTAGGCGCCCATCGATCAGGCTTGCGGATGTTAGACTATACCGGACTCTGGGTCAGTTCTACACACGTCACTTGAGTGTCCCGTTCTAACCTTCATGGTATTGAAATATAGATAATTGAAAGTAAGTTGTTTGAGAAATTCTCTTATTATGGTATGATTAAGTTATAAAGTTATACCTTTCTTCATATATTGGAGGTAACTTTCCAACTTCACATCAATTCTCAATTCCGCAAAGTGAGTTGGTGGCTACGTCCGGATTAATGTGACATTCGCTAGCAGGAAGCGCAGCATTCCGAGAAAAAAAAACAGTATACCAGCTCCAGTAGTCCCCTAGTTCCTCATTCTCTATTCTCGGGGCATAACAAGAGCCTAAGTCCGTTTATTGCAGATGCCAGTATTACAATGCGATCCCCGATCCACATAGACACCGGCAAGATCACCAGGTTCAGGACCAAAACCCGACATGAGTCAGTCAGCCTCGGTGTATCCTCAGACCAATAGATTGCACTCAGTAGAGCGGATGGCAAATAGGATAGGTGTTGAAGCAAGCACCCATAATGCCATGGGGTCATGAAATCTGAGCGGTTATAGCAGACTTTGCAATCCACAATGAACTCCGCCATTGCGTGCGCCATTAGTGATATATACCCTCTAATGTTACATCAACCTAGCACGAACTCATTCATAGTATTGCCATTGGTAGGGCGGATTTACCGGGGGCCTTCGGGGGACCGCGACCCGAAACCCGGTTGCCGAGGCCCCTGGTAATAATTAGCAGTTGGATGGTCATATGCCAAGTGGAAATTTTTACCAAAAGCTCAAAATTGCTTCGAGCTTTGTATTACTATATTATTTACATAAGTACGTAAAATTAAAGTTTTGTTGTGGACGTTCCGGTCTTGGCCCGGATGCAAGTTTGTACCAAATAGGAAGGTCATATCAAATTTGTCCCTTCAATTCCTGGTTTGCTTCGTCTCACAACGCCGCTGTGCGGCCCAAGTCGTCTCAAAGCGGGACTCCGCGTACGAAACCATTCAGCCGCGGGGGGTCTAGACCAGAAGGAGAATGAATGGATGCGATCTTCAACGTGTCGGGACGGCCCGGCCCTTCGTCCTTTCAAATGGCGAAGTCTACTACGTTCTTCCGTCAGGGCCCTCTTCCCGGCACTTCCGAACCAGTCGCCTGCCCTGTTGACGAACGGATGGGGAATATTGGCACGTCCGGCCAAGGCTCCCCCTGCGCAATGGCTTGTCATGGCGCTTCTCCGAGCTCCACCTCGTGCCTGCCCGCCTATATATTGCCTGCAAGAGCGCGTAGACAAACATCTGAAGACGTGATAGAATCTCAACGTGCAATCAAACAGACTTTGCAATGGGAGCAAAGGCAACGGACGGCCTCCCACTTCGGGATGGCGGGCGTCAAGCATGGACACTTCTCTTTGCTGTGTCTCTGATCATCACACTGACTTGGGGTATGTCACCTGAAACTCGTCACTCGCAACACCAGCGACTGCTAACCCGTTTGGTAATTAGGTTTTGGCAGTTGTTTCGGCGTCTTCCGCGCATATTACTTCACCCATGCGCCGCTCGCGGGCAACCAACTCGTGGTATCTACGGGAGTCATCCAGATCGTAAGCAAGCCGCTTGGCTGGCCCTCTACGACTGCCAGGCGGGCTTTCACTGACAACCGGGGTTGAATAATAGGGCATTCTCCAGATCTCGCCGCCATTTCTGCTTCGCTACCTCGGCGCGAGGCCGGCGCACCGGAAATTGATGATGTGGCTTGGCATGGTCATAATCGTGGTGGCGACGATAGGCGCCGCGTTTTCAACCGTAGTATGTATGTCCACGCTTACAACGCCATGTGCACTCATTCACCTTCGTGTACAGCCTGTCGGTGTTATCATGACGCAAGGAGTCCTGTATGGAATTGGCAGCGGCTTGCTATTCGCACCCTCCATCAGCTTTATCGATGAGTGGTTCCTGCTCAGGCGTGGGATCGCCAACGGCATTTTGTAAGCGCTTTTCCACCGAAGTCTACTCTGCTGGGTAGCACAACAGCTGATTCCGCATCCCCCCCAGTTTCGGAGCAAACAACCTTGCAGCAGCCGCCTTCTCGCCTATATTCTCCGTCGTTCTCGAAAAGTTCGGATCGCGAGCGACGTTGATCGCTTGGGCCATTTTTGCGGGTGTGGGAATCTCGCTGGGCATTCTTCTCGTGCATCCCCGAGTTTCCGCCAATGGCGAGGGAACCACCAAATCCACATTCTCGTGGCGGCCGTTTTGCAGGCCAATATTCTACCTTTTCGCCGTGTCCATGTTCCTCCAGGGCCTCTCCAACTTTCTTCCCGCGGCATACCTCCCTAGCTACAGCACGGAGATCGGGCTTCCGTTGGCCCAAGGCTCTCTGCTCATTACGTTCCTCAGTATATCGGGCATGATTGGACAGACACTGCTTGGTTTCATGGCGTGAGTGATTAATCCTGGTCTCATATGTATTATCTCTCTTATCTGGTCTAACCTCGGTATAGTGATAAGATCGGTGGTCAGGTGCCGCTTTTGTTGAGCACGCTGGTCAGCACGTTTGCCGTGTTGGTTCTTTGGGGCTTTGGCTCCAAGTACTGGATGTTGGTCCTACTAGCCATTCTCTTTGGTGCTTTCTCGTTCAGCTTTGCCGTGGTCAGAAGTCACATGGCGTCGGCTGTCGTGGGTGGTTCCGACGAAGCGAACGAAGAAACAGTCGTATCTGCTGCTCTCCTCGCGATACGAGGCGTGGCGTGCGTCGCGTCTGGTTATACCGGTGCCGCGGTGGTGGGCACGTCTGAGCACATTGGGATTCAGCCCGGTTACGGTGCTGGAAAGTGGCGGGGCCTCATCATTTATGTGGCCGTTTTGATGTTTGCAGCCAGTGTAGGTGCCGTGGGCCTCCGCACTACGCTGAAATGTACTTCGGACGCTTCTAGTAGTGAAATACTGGAAGTTTCTACTGATGGTACTGGTCTCCAAGCAGAACCCCAGAAGATTATGGAAGAAAAAGCGAACTGATGCGATGCACCGTTGGTGCTTGTTGGTGTTGGAACGACGTTATTGCAATAACGGCAGACAAGGCCATTGACTGCAGTGTTGAGACGTCTGACCAACTAGAGTCCGATATGATTGGACACGAAATAAAAAGAAACAGCAGAAGTCTGAGTTAATAGTGCTTCTTGGTACATAGAGTTTAGGTAGTGCATATTTTATCTTGATGCAACCCGGAATGTATCCCGACAGTTTGGGTCAATACAGTAGCCCGAGTAGGCAGGTCAGGGGACGCCCAACTCCACCCAGTGGGCCAATGAGTCTTCGGTCGGCGCCCGCCAAGTTCAACGGCGCGTACCGGCAAACGGAACTGTGCTTATTTAATTACTCAACCCAATACCAACTGTTTAGTTCCTTAATCCATTTCGTCCTCTCCTCCGCTGCTACAGGTATCCAGATTCAGCATGGCTACAGTCCATCCAATTGTCCAAGGGCGTGTCGTCGGCGCACTCGCGTGTCAGCGAGACTCGTATTTGCAGACCCTAGAAACAGAGGTGGTTTCGTGCGTCAAATGGTCTCGACCAGCAGTCTCTCAGAAGCCGGCCAAAAATGCCCAAAAGATGACCGTTAAAGCGGAGACAGACTCTGACCTCTGGCTGATTGAATTGGCCGACTCAGTGCTCTTCCCAGAGGGCATGTACCCGACCTTAATCCACATCCCCGCGCAATGAATTTCTGCTAACTCCGATACTTGGTTCCAGGCGGCGGCCAACCAACCGACTACGGCACTCTCTTGCCCCTGAAGGGCAACCACACTACCAGCCCTGCTATCCCCATCCACAACGTGCAGCGGCAGGGATTGCGCTGTCTTCTCTACTCTCCCCAACCCTTGTCACCTGGCGATCATGTCCGGCAAGAGGTTGATTTCACCCGTCGCTGGGATCACATGCAACAGCATACGGGACAGCACCTGCTGTCTGCTGTCATGGGCACGTACGACGGCCTCCCAACTCTAGGGTGGGGCATGGGCAAAGAGGGCGACATGAACTATGTCGACGTGCCGCGCAAGCCGTCTCCCGAGGAAATGCGCGACATCCAGGACCGGTGCAATCAGCTGATCCGCGAAAACCTGCCCATCACTGTCAAGACGCCGGAGAATGCCCAAGACAACAAGCTGCCTGGTGACTACGACAAGTCGCTGGGCATCGTCCGGGTCATTAGTATTGGTGACCTGGATCAAAACACGTACGTATCCGGTTCCAGACTATCGTTCCCATCACTAACGGCTCCCATTTCGGCAGGTGCTGTGGCACGCACCTTCGTCAGACTTCGCATGTCTCCTTGATCTTGTTATCTGCCAAGACTCAAACTGTGCACTCCAAGAACTGCCGGCTCTTCTTCACAGCAGGGGACCGAGCCGTCCAGCTCTCATCTAATTCGGTGGACGCTATGTCTTCCATATCGCGCCTCATGTCGTGCGGAAGTGCCCCCGACGAGATTGTTGCCAACGTCAAGAGGTTGTGGGACGTCACTGCGGAGCTCAAGAAGAAAGAAGCCAATCTGCTTCTAGATCTCGCCCGGCACGAAGGCAACCAGGCCAGGACACTCCTGCAGGGCGGGAAGAATGCGTGGGTCTACCACCCCGACGGTACTTTCGAGTTCATCAACAGGGTGGTTTCTACCGTTGGTGCCGAGACTATTAAGGGTTGTCTCGGGGTAGTGATCATAGCTGCCGGGGAGGTCAAGAAACCTGGCCCGGTCGTCGTTTACGGCGAAAAGGAGGCCGTCGAGGCAGCCGTGGCGAAGATAAAGGGGGTCGTCAAGGATATCAAAGGCGGTGGGAAGGGCGAGAGGTGGCAGGGCAAGGTGCCCGAGTGGCGACGTGAGGAGATGGAGGCCTTGAAGGCGCTCGCTTGCTCTTAAATGGAGAGTTCTGGACTTGTTAATGGAGATGGGATACATGCTCCGAAGCTGAGGGCAGGCCAGACAGTAGGACGCTGGTACTCGACTGAGGATCCAAGCAGTTCTCCGCTGTTGATGACACGGTGTCATCCTGCACGCGGTAGTAAATCTTAAATCTTCGGGAAGAAATTATCCAACAGACTTTCGAACAACGTTGCCGTGTGGTCTGTAGCCGTTGTTCGTTATTGCACAGCAAGGTAATATCGAAGGTGCTAAAGTTCCGTATTGTCCATAATCTAGTGGGAGCACGGGATTGCTAGCCATATCCAAGTGGACATAATTCACCGTAATATGGCCCAGGCTCGTATTCCAATATTTTCTTTTGATACAGGCAGATACCAGCCAGTCCAACCGACCACGCCATGTCAAACAAGGTCATATCGATATCGGAAGACCAAGCCAAGAAGCCAAGAGGCCTGCGAGAAGGTTTCGCCCTAAATTGAGATGGGATGAACAGCCGCCACACGTCATACGGCATGACTAGATCAGCCACAGGTCTTGCACACAACTTTCTTCCGACCTCCCTTCTTGACCGGCCGCCAGAGACCCCGAACTCGGCCGGCAGATTACATGGCTTGGCATGCATGCCGAGCAATCCATTGCCAGCCGGTGCAACCATAATTTGACCCCAACTCTCTGCCTCCAAACGCGGTTCTTATGGTAGGCTGTCACTTGCAGAAAAGTGTCCAGTCTTAGTGGTGTATTAATAAAAGAGGGCTTCGCCCGTCTTGGCATCTCGGGGTTCGAGTATTGATATGCCGTGAGAACTCCGTTGTCGCCGAAAAACGGACAGAACGGGTTCGCGGAGACGAACACATAGCCGGGAGCCTCGGTTGGCAGGGCATAAAAGCCGAAATGGCGGCAGCCTGTCAAGATGATGCCCTCCTCCTTTGCTTCCAGTCTGGCTTCCTTTACGCTTTGCGATTGAGTAGCAGACTAGCCGATCACGTGAAGCAGCCCACCTCCTGTTCACTTTCTCTCCCGCTCGGCATGTCGATCTCCCGCTCAACCCTCCTGTGGGCACTTGCCGCCGCTTCGTCGGCCCTGGTGTCGACCGCGGAGGGCTTCGTGATCCCGCGCTCGGCACACCAGGCACGCCAGATGAACAACACGTCGCAGCTGCTGCCGGCCTATGACTACATCATTGTCGGCGGCGGCACCTCTGGTCTTACCGTGGCCGATCGTCTGACCGAGAACCCCAACATGACGGTGCTCGTGCTCGAGGCGGGCATCTTTGCCCCTGATGCTGAGGTCTTGCCTGTCGCCGACGGTGGCACCTACCGCCAGCCCCGGTACTTTTTCAAGTCGGCGCCCCAGGAGTCCCTCGGCGGCAAGACGTTCGATCTCTGGCTCGGCAAGATGGTCGGTGGCAGCTCCGGTGCCAATTCCATGATGGCGTTGCGTGGCTCGGCGGAGGATTATGACCGCTGGGGTCAGCTGTTCCCTGATAATGCGCAGGACTGGAGCTGGAACGGCATGCTGCCGTACTTCAAGAAGGTACGAAGGTGAAATTCCAAATTGATAAGACAGCATGGAGGGATTGCGTTGTGGACTAATATTTCGTGTAATAAACAGGGCCTCGCCTTGACAACCCCACCTGCCGATCTAGCAAAGCGCTTCAACATTTCGACGGATACGTCATACTGGGGCGCAGACTCGCCCATCAAAGTGAGCTTCCCCAGCTTCCAGTACCCGGGTCTCGGTAAGTTGGCATTACCTGGAAACAAGACGATGGTGGCTTGGAGTCAATGCTGACCACAGACTCGGCTGCTCAGACCCCCTGGTCAGCGCCATGAAAGAGATGCCAGGCGTGGAGATGGTGTCCGACAGCGGCGGCGGCGGTGCTGGTCTCTACTGGTTCCCGACCTTGATGGACCCGGTCAAGGTCGAGCGCTCCTACGCAACCAATGGGCACTACAGCAACCACCTCGACCGCCCCAACTACCATCTCATGGCCGAGACGGCCGTCCGACGCGTCCTTCTCGAGGACGCCGCCGCCACCGGCGTCGAGTTCTACACCAAGTCCGGCGGCGTCGCTACCGTCAAGGCTGCCAAGGAGGTCCTGATGGCGGCGGGTGCTGTCCACACCCCGAAGTTGTTGCAGTTGAGCGGCGTGGGCCCCAAGAAGGTGCTCGATGCTGCCTGCATCAAGACCCTCGTCGACCTCCCAGGTGTGGGCCAAAACTTCCAGGATCACGTCAACATCAGCGCCGCCATCTCGCTCCCGGGCCTCCAACAGATTCACCCCAACGCTGGGGACCTGATCACCGACGCTGCCTTCAAGCAATGGGCCGATGATGTCTGGGCTGCCAACCGCACAGGTACGAGACACAACTGCAATCCCCTTCTGACAAGCTCCTACCCCTCGATCCTCGCCACTGTTATCTGTACTAGAACCTAACCCGATTTTCCTTTCCACACATAACAGGTCCCCACTCCATCGCCTACGGCAACGTCGCCGGCTGGCTCCCGCTAACCGCCATCACCCCCGAGCGCTTTGCCGCCCTGGCGACCGAGCTCGAGACCCAGAACCACGCCGCCTACCTCGCCGCGGACACACACCCCACCGTCGCCAAGGGCTACGCCGCGCAGATGAAGGGCCTCGCCCGGGCCATGCGGTCCCCGCACACCGTGTTCGCACGATACATGCTGGACCCGACCAAAGGCGCGACCGATCCCGTCCTCAACCAGCCCTTCACCCGCGGCACCGTCAACGTCGACCCCTGGGACCCCTTCGGCGCGAACCCCGTCGTCGACTACCGGGCCCTGGCCAACCCCGTCGAGCGTGCCGTGCTCGTCGAGATGGTCAAGTGGTACCGGCGGTTCCACTACGAGACGTCCCTCGCCACGCTCGGGTCGCTGAAGCCGAACGAGACGCAACCCGGTGCCCATATTGTTACGGACGAGCAGTTGGCGGCTTGGATCCCGACGACCCATAACCCGTCGGACTTCCACCCGGCCGGCACCGCCGCCATGATGCCGCTCGAGCTCGGTGGAGTCGTCGATCAGACACTCCGCGTTTACGGGGTGCGGGGGCTGCGCGTTGTGGATGCCAGTATCTTCCCCGTGCTGCCGGGTGGGAATACTTGCCAGCCTACGTACGCCGTTGCGGAGAAGGCGGCTGATATCATCAAGTCGCAAGCATGATCTGCCTAACGGCCACATTCTTTTCATGAAGCGGCATGTTGGCTCCCTTTGTTTGGGAGTTATAAGTTTTGATTCTGTCTAGGTTAGGCTGGTTGAAGAACCGAAGTATAAAAAGGAGAGGATCTAATGTTTACACGTAATGAATCATGTCAGAGTGGTGTATCGTCAAGAGGTGGACTCGTTTTGGGTATCATACGTCAACGTTGCACTAGTAGAATCTCTTGCACAGAGTTATATTTCCGTCACTAAATCTTTTCGAGAATATAGATAATATCGTCAAACGTAAAGTTAATCTTCCTCTACAGGACGAACTTAACATGGCCGCTAGTAATCTCGGATCTTCCTTTTCATAAGACGATGAAATGCTTCCTTGCGTACCCCACTCAACAGAACATGGAATGCCGTTGGAAAAGTCAAGGTTAGCCACACATGGCCTTTGTTATATTCCATCTCATTGTCCAGTTATAGAAAGAATGTGTACCTGTTCCTTGAGTACTTGTCTTGTAACCTTTATGGCATGTGTGCTATTTAATATTGAATTTGGGCTCCTTGTTGGATAAATCCTTAGGTGAATAAGTCGACCCAAAAAGACCACACACTCTAACAGAGACTGAAATACAGGTAAAAGATCAGCAGGTTTGTAGAAAATGGATAACCTGGACCCTTCCAACCTCCCAGCACTCCCCCCATCGTCCCCGCCGGACAGGGAGGGCACAGTCAATTCAACCTACCTGCCGGACTTTATCGGTTGGTTGAAAGAAGCAGGCGAGCCGGGCAAGCCCCGGTTGCGTGCCGACTGCGGCATCTGCTTCAAGAAGCTCGACATCTCGACCGACGTCCGCGACCTGATCGCGGAGGAGCCGGCACTGCCTATGAGGACGGCGGCCTTTAGCCAGAAGCACAATCTCGAGGCGGCCGTGGCGTTGCCCTGCGGCCACGTCATTGGCTACCAGTGCATGGTCCAGATGGGCCGGGCCCAACCCCGGCAGCGCTGGATGGAGCTGTGCCCCGTGTGTAGGTACGAGATCCTGTGCGGCGGCTGCCACAAGACGATCCCCGCGGCCCTGTGCAACGCCATCCGCGGGCCGCGCATCACCAGCGTAGAGATCTTTGACCCGTGGCGGTCCATCGTGGAGGGCGTGCCGCTGACGGACAGCGAGCGGCCTAAGCTCTCGGAGCGGTCGTACTGCGGCGTCTGCGTGGGCAAGCAGGCCCTCGTGGCCATCACTTCGGGCTTCCTCGGCTACGAGAAGTGCCCCCTGTGCGCGAACCCGGCGCGGTACGCGCGGCGGGACGAGACCATGGACGAGCACCGGGCCCGGCTGGCCAAGGCCGTCAGCTGGATCAACGCGGAGCGGATGAACATCGCGATCCGCATGATCTTCCTCCAACGCGACGTGCGGCCCGACTGCCCAGGCGCCGGCGCCGCTCACGACAGGCGCCAGGCCAGGTCGGCCGCGTTCTACGACGCGATGGTGAATTCGGCCGAGTACCAGGACCTGTCTCTGCGCGTGTTCCACACGTGCCCGCTCCTGGGGATCGAGGTCCTGCCGTTCGAGCCGCGCCACGCTTGGGAGCTGAGCATCATTGCGCGGGAGATCGCCGTGAAGGCCGTAGACGAATGTGACAAGGTTTTCTGGTTCTTGGGCATGGATGAGATAATGACGAGTAATTTTAGAGAGCCGCTACCCGTGACTATCCCGGAAAACATCTGGTAAAAGCTTTGATATTCGGGAGTAGTATTCAGTAGCCAGGAAAGGTAAATACTTCACTGAAGCCTACTAGATCACTCTTGGGGTTGTAAATCTATATACATATGTAGATACCCAAGAAGAAGTAAACTACGTCACGCCACTGTCGAGATTTCGAACCCTACCATATTGTAAACTATAGTTACGTTGACCGCTTCACGCGGAGGTCTCCATGAACGCGATTTCTGTTTGAAAGATTCGTCTCGAAATTGATGTGCATAATAGAAGGACTTCTCGACGCCCTTTGAAATGGCTTGGTTGTCGAGGGCTTGGGCTTTCTATTCCCTAGCGAAGGGGTGCCCGAGTGTTTTCTGCATGAACTCTACGAGTTGCCTCCGTCTCATAGCTGTTGCCCACCACTAAAAGCTCTACATCGTATTCTACCTTATGAAGAATAGTCGGCCTCCTGCGCACTCGATGTGGAGGGTGGATGTAGCCATAGCCGACACCCGTCGAGGAAGGATACGAATTGTAGCTGGACGATCAGATTTGGAACAATAAGGGGTATATGATGTTTCCGGAATCCATCCGTATTAGCATTGTCTTCCACATTCCCAACAGCGAAGTGCAAATGAACGGAAACAAACGGCATCGTTGAAATGGTTGACGACGGAGAGCGCAAAAGCTAGGCAGCTTCTACTTACATATTCTTATAGACTGAAACTAAATTAAGGGGGAAACCCAAGTGTGACCCGATCGAATCTACGATGCTGGTGAGGTGGGTGTCGTCTTAACTGGAAGCGTTGGTGATGATCAAGACGCTCACTTAACATCATTGTCCCTTTGCCCGGTTGAGTACGAGCTGCCTTGATTGGTTATAGCATTGCCAGAGCCGTGCAATAAACAATGTCATTGTGTTGATATCCTTTGCCCAACGGTAGTGCATTACCCCTTTATCCATAGCACGCATGAAACAACAATGAATTGTTGGTCATCGACAGCTAGTGTTCTACGAGGATTTCGAACAATGTCTTTGTGTGTATCGTAAAGAGTCCACGCGGCTGAAATAGTGGTCTGCACCTGAGCGACTGAGTATATAAGCCTGCTTCGAACCTCCGAGAAAGGAGATGTACTATCAGACCAGCGACCACGCCGGGATCCGAAATTACGAACTTATCAGACGGGCTACCTAGAAACAAAAGCAATACACGCCGCAAACATGGATTCCGATAGCCCTATAGCCCGGCTGTTCAACAACAACAGCTTCTTCAACAACAACCCCACCACACAACTCCGCGACGGACACCCCCCGTATCCAACAGGGTCTGCACAATCCAATGACGGCAGCAACAACAACAACAACGACCCCACGGCCCCAGAGCAGCCCAATGACGACAATGACCGCAGATTCGTAGACGAGCAGTCCACCATGTTCTCCGACTATGTCCGCCTCACCCAGAGCGACCGCGCCGAGCAGAGCCGCCGCCGCCTGGTGTGCCAGTGCGTCATCTGTTACAACATCAACGACATCTCCAAGACGGAGGTCGGGGAGCCGTTCTCGACGCTCCCGCAGGGCGACCCCGAATACGGCAGCGTTCTGTGCGAGACGGCGCTCCTTCCCTGCGGCCACCTGGTCGGCTGGAACTGCCTCAGGCAGACGACCATCAACGACGACCTGTGTCCCATCTGCCGGCAGCAGATCGACTGCGCCAAGTGCCGCCGGCCCCTCGCCGTGCCCTGCGTCCGGCGCCTTCCAGGGGGCCAATTCAAGCGCATCGCTGGCGATGCGCCCATGCCGGCGGGCAACGGGCCCGACGGGCGGCCGAAGAACATTTACTGCAGCGACTGCGTCAAGAACCAGGCCGTGCTGTTGCTCAACACGCTCTTCGCCGGCACCGAGGCGTGCCCCCTGTGCGTGCCCGGGAACCGCTACTACCAGCCAAAGGAGACCGTAGAGGAGCACCGCGACCGTAGGGCGGGGTTCGCGCTGCGCTATTTCGAAGAAATGATATCGCGCGTGGGAGAGCTGGCGTACCCCTCTGCTCTGGGCACGATGTGGGACCAGGAACGGGCCGCCCGGCTCCGCGAGGTATTTGCGCGGGATCGGCTCAAGCTCGTTGATGCACTCAAAAGGAGCCCGTACACAGGGGCGCTATATCGCCGCATCTTTGCGAACTGCCTGAAGACCAAGGAGAGGGCCGGGCCCGTGACGCAGCGCGATGTTGTGGCCATGACGCTGTTGGCGACGGAGCTCGCGCCGACATGTAAGCTGATTATGGATGGTACCCTGGCTTGGTTCACGGATCTGGACGAATGGATGGCTACCGATATTACTGTTCCCGCCCGATGGTAGTTAGTTATAGCTGTTAGAAAATGATATTCCTACAAAGGGGGAGATGTATATATCTGATCGTCTGGATTATGTTCATTCCGAGATAACGTCAGGAGGTCGCTACCAATAGCGACTGGAAAAGACATAAGGAGAAGTTCCAAGACAGCTGACGGAAGCGAGCTCAGGCAGCCAAAACCTGCATGCTCCCTTCAGCGTTCACCTCACTTCGGATAGTTAAAGGCGCCGGGGACCTTGAGTCCTGATCAGTGACCGAGCACCACGTCACGAGAACATTTTTATGCAGCTTCTCTGGATTGCTAACATTCATAACCAAAAGCTCAGCTTTAGTATACAGAAACGAATAATGAATAACGAGTGACTAAAGCTCCTTAACCCTCCTCTGCATAACTCATCGCCCAGACTTGTCCACTCCATTGAGTGACCCCCAAAATCGACTTATTTCTTGACAGGGCAGTTGAGGAAGTCGCGGCCGGGGCCGTGGCGCATGACACCGCAGATCTTGCCGACCTGGAGCTTCTTGTCCTTGCCCTTCTTGGGCTTGACCCACTTGTACTCGTAGACGACGCGGTCGGGGATCTGGGCGACGTCGCCGGAGGGGGCCGGGAAGACCTTGCCGTCCGTCTTGATGGGGAACTCGGCCTTCTGGGCGCCGCAGGGGAAGGGGAGCTGCTCGCCGTTGCCGAAGAAGTGCGGGTACTCGTCGCGTGCCGGGTTCCACTTCTCGCCCTTCTTGTCCTGGTACTTCTTGGCCTCGGCCACCGCCGCCTTGGCTTGCCCCTGCGTGTACGTGTGCTCCTTGTAGTCGCGGTTGGGGCCGTTGTTGGTCGCCGGGCACAAGTAGTCCGTGTTGGCCCGCTCGCTGAGCAGGTCGAAGCTGCCGTCGGCCGGGACCGGGTTGGCGCTGATGATAGGGGCCAGAGCCAGGGCGGCGGCGATGAAAGCGCGTGGGAAGATCATGTTGACGAAGTAGTAATGGTTTCAATGAGGGTATAGTGGCTTAGAAAGTGAGAAGACTCGCAAGGAACTGGCAGATGTTGAAATTGGTAGTGAAGTATCGAGATGCTTGAGTGTTTGATTCTGTGATGAGTTGAAAGATAGCAGACGACTTGGGGGGACGTCGCCCTCTTATTTATCATCCATGGCTCTCTACAATGTCGCGTACATCTCTTTCTCTCTTCTTTTGGTCTGGATCAACCAGGCTGGCCCAGCTAAACCGACTCACTCTTACATGTCGAGATGCTATCATGTCAGGCCTCTTCCAGCTCGTATCGCCTCAGTAGCTTCCTACAGTCTGCTTCACGCACGACTCTTGGGATCGATCTTCTTGCAGTTGCTATTCTTAGGGCGTGGCTCAGACCCCTTTTCCCTCTGCCTCGCGGGAGGATTGTCCCTTCATTTCGTGACGGACTATCAATACTCTCCTGGGCTTGATCGACTTGAAATGCCTAAATTAATTACTGTCATCTTTGTAAGCTTATGTCGATTATGCTAGTAATGAATATATTTCAGTTTCGTGCTGCAGGAATGACGTCGTAGCTGAAAAACATCATATTTGTTCTGTCAGTCAGCTGGGATTTTTACAAGTAACCCATTGCTGGATACGGCGGAACTGCCAGCACAGATGGAGGGGTTGCTGAAAGGCACGTCGCCGATCTTGGCACATTGTATGTAATGAAGGGGGTGGGGGCAGGGGCCCCGGCCATCGCAATTCGCTACGGTCTAGGCCTTAGGATTTCTCAGGATTTTCTGCAACTCCAATCCTAAGCTTGAATCCTATGCTAGTGTTATTCCGAGATATGCATATAGGCTGCGTGGTGTTTCAGGTTAAATTTTTGCTTTCACTACCCCCTCGCCGTATCGCCTCACGCGGCTTACTATGCCTCTCAAGGCCGGTTATAAATCAAGATAGGCAATCATATGACAATTTAAATATTTGCTTACCGGAAGATCTGAGAATCCTTTAATTACATTTCATGTGGCGTAAGCATTGTTCTCACACAGACAGCCAACGAGTGCTGAGGCGGTGCGTCCTACTCTTCATATCATTGGACCGTTCGATCGATATGATGTCACTATCAACTAAGCCCCCAAACCCCAGTTCTGTACGACCAGTCGGGCCTGGTACTTACTCTGGGGTTTCTCCGACCAACTAATCCCCCGAGTTGACACATCATCGCCTCAACGCTCCCCTCTATTGTGGTTTAACTCCATTGCCCGTCAGTACCAAAATCTCCAAAATCCCCAAAGTCTTCCCGTTCCTTTTCCCATTCTCTCCAATCTCAATCTACTTGACTTAGCGAAACAAAGAAACAGCCTTCCATCGACCCAAACGCCAACATGTCTGCACACACAGAGCCTACAATTGACTCGTGGGTCGCTGGCCAAAAGCAGGTCTCCCGGCCCCTATCCGACAAGCATCTGGCCGCGTTCAAGGACCTCTTCAGCGGCACAGCTAAAACTCCAGACGAGATCTCTGAAGTCGCGTCCCGTATCGCGGAGCCATGCCTTAAGCCATTTAGCGAAAGTCCCATTACTGGGCTTTGGCATACCATCCAAGACGCAGTAGAGAAGCTGCCTTCCCAGAACGATAAGCTAGCGGCTCTGGTGGTTTCTTTGCAGCGACTGCCTGACGGGAAGGGCGTCTTAGGCCCGGACCCCTGGTTCAGTGACCTGCCCGAGTTCGACAACCATTGGACTGAGTGGGTGGCTATGAGCTGTGAGTCATGACATGGGTGCAGACATGAGCGAAATACAAGAGCTAACTCCGTACTGATGTAGTTTCGGACCTCAAGGAGAGCAACCCCGACCGTCAGGCAAACCGCCAGGCTTGGGTGAACCAGAATGCTTTCATGGCCAAGATTACAGCGCAAGCTGGAGGCGTGGAGAAGCTGCGTGAAGAGCGCCAGCGTGGCGGCGTCTGTCTCCGTATGGCTCTGGAGCGAACCCCATGGGATCAGGACTCGCCGACCTATCAAGCTCCTGATGGGCCGATGGAAGACGCCATGACCTTTAGTGACGATGAAAACAACGATGATGGTGAGGATGGCGGAGAAGAAGAAGAAGAAGAAGACGAGGAGGGAGAGGAGGAAGAGGAAACAGATCCTAACGCGGAGATCACTGTGCTAGACGCCCTTGTGCCCGCCGCTGCGCAATGGATCCTGAACTGCCCTCGTGAGCTGTATGAGAAGGCAGCCGCGGGAGGTGAGATGGACTCAGAGTACGACCACAACGGCACCAACTTTGGGACCAAGAAAGGCTGGAGCCTTGACCGCTGGGCGTACTGGCGGAAGCGGTTCGAGGAGATCTCTAATATGGAGCAGCTGGAGGATAGTACGAGACGTATCGCCAAGGAAGCTATGGATAAAATGGACGCTACGTCTAAGGAGGCATCTGCGTAAGAGCGAGGCTGCATCTAGGGGTATGCAAAGCTCAGACTATCACTTATTTGGACTCGGCAGCGTAGGAATCGAAGTGAGTTTACGTAACACTACTCTAAAAAACAGAATCAGATACGAATAGGGGAAAGCAATGATGAAGTTTGTATATGAATTAAATGGTAAAGGAAAGATTGCATTGGACAAGCTAAAATCTAGCGACTTGGGTGGCTTGCACTGGGGCACTTTGCCGCCCCTTTTGAAACCTTGTTCCGCGTCCAAGTTGACGGAGAAAACCCAGGATGCTCTACCGGTACCAATCAAATTTAACGGTCGGCATGTAGCCTATGACTGTGGCTGAGGATAATTGGTGATATGATAAGATGGCTTTGGCTGGTCTTGCAAATGCACTTTCATACGAGAGGGGAAAGTGTTGGTTGTGCTATTATCATCGCGGAGCGTGGCTGCCCTTTGAGTTGGGTTCCACTATCGTTCAGGCTTGGTTACAAACCAAGTCTGACTTCGTCACCGTAATGCTCCCATTCGGCTCTTTCCTCACCAAGTCCTCTTCGCTATCGCCCCCATTCACCGTCTTCGTAGCGCGTGCTGAGGCAACCGAGTACGTAGTCAGGGGAATGCTGGTCGTGGCAGGACTGTGCATTTTGTTTCGTATGCTTCGCTCAGAGCTCTGGCCCATCTTCGTATTGGAGTATTCTTCATTCTCGTACGCGTGGGGTCCTTGTGACTTCCCAATGGACTTGGCCTTGCGATAAAGCCCTGGTCCGCACCCTACAATGACGGCTATCTCGCACAGTATTGTAACCATCAGCACATGAACAGAAGCAACCGTACATGACGAATATATGTTTTCATGACAAAACAAATGGATATGAGATAACAACACACTTACCAACAGATGATTCGATGTTACTCCAGAGAGCAAGCCATGCAGGCGAAGGGTTGCTGTTCTTAGCCTTCCCTAGCTGAGCCACACGGATAGTCGCTGCGATAATTACGAAAGTTCCAAGGCAGAACAGAAACACAAGGCTCAGCTTCCTCGTCGTTGGCATGTGCAGGTTGCGGATAAGGCCAAGGGGCAGAAGCATAACTAGTATCATCAGGTCAGTATTGCACCACGGAGGGAGCGGAGGATGCCATACCCATCAGGTCAGTCGTAGCATCCACGCTGTATGCTTGCCAAATGCTGACGTAACTATGCCATTGGTTATTTTCTCCACAGCCCCCGCGTTGAAGCCAGTTGGTGACTGGCTCACACGTAGTGATATGCATTGCCAGCGACGCAGCCAGAGACTTCCAGGTATTAGCTCGATGTCACGAAAGGGCCACAGAAACAGCGGACTCACCAGAACAGAAAACACAACCACCCCCCACCATAACCGGGTGTAAAGAGGAACTTGTATCAAGAGTCTCTTGTACAAGGCAAGGAGTGAGAACTTTATCGACCAGAGTGTAAACCATAAACCAGGGCTGGTAAAGAGTAGTATCTTTTTCATGCTAAACTTATCGTCCGCTATTCCAGGATACGGCCCCGCTCGTCCTTCAAAGGTATCGTTAATTCGAAAGAACAGCTCGGTGCTGCCGACGTAGACCCCGGACACGATCATGAATAGTACGTAACCTGTAGCAAGCCATACGCCGTCCCAGTGAATACCGAGTCCGTTCTGTATCATAGTCGTCGTCCGCGCATCAACAATGACGCTTGCGGTGATCATCATGGCAATCGAAGCTCCTCGAAAGGAATCCGGTGTGAGTCCTGACATGGTGGGGGGTTTACCGGTCGATTCGAACGGATAGACGTGTGAAGTAGGCGAAATATGATGATATACGTATTGGTAAGATGGTAATTTCTTTACGAGGCAGAAACAGCGCTATGGTGTTAGAAATCTACCTGTCCGAATCACACCTATGTATCTGGATTCGGCCTGGTCAGATATTCACGGGAACAGAACACAAGTGCCGACTCGCCAGTCATTCCGTGGAACCAAATTGCCGAAGAGCAAACGACAACGAAACAGCCTCGCAGTATGCAACGAAGCAATCTCCAAGAACTTTCGAGAAATCGTCCTGCAACCCCTGGCCGCAAAAGCAAGGAGGCTTGTTTGCTATCAGCGCCACTCTCAACGTTGACGCAAGGGGGATAAGTACAATTTCGGCCAGTGCATATTCCGGATTGAGTAAGTAATGCGTCGTGGAGGCGCATCGAAGGGCCGACTGCCGACCAGTATGCGCTCATTCTGCAAAGAATACGACGCCATAACCCGTCGGCTCCCGATATCAAAGTTGGAGGCAATGTGGAGCTCATCGGGTAGAAGCATGCATGCATACACATACAAGCGAAATGGCTCAGAAGCCTGTTTGCCGGTAACCCATGGCGACATGGAACTACGCGTCCAGCTCGGGCAGTGATCTATTTATAAGAATGCATCTCCCGGAAACTCGTCGTGCCACATCACCACCACCGACCATAAGCTGAGTTGTTTGGTATCACATCTCGTTTCAGTTGTCTACTTACCCAAGTTGGCATAGACCAAGATGACGATGTTGCTTCGCACCCTCTGTCTCGCGGCTCTGACGGCGATTGGTGCCGAAAGCCAAGCATTCGAACCCGCCAACTTCAACGTCACCCAAGCCCTAGTTGAACGGGATGTCAACGTCTTGGCGCTTCCCGAGCTGGCCTCCTTGGCAGATCGCTCTTCCACGCATGCTTGCCAGATTGCTGTCAGCCGCCCATTCGCTTGCCCCATCAAGACAGACGATGCTGACGCTGGCTGCCTACCTAGTGCGACTCGCTGGACATCCTCTACGGGTCCCATGCGATCGAGTTCGAAAACGAGATAGGATACTCGTTGTTCGCGAAGAAGTACTGGTCCCGAATCGTGGGCGAAGCCAAGCCCTATTGCATCTTCTGGCCGCCGACACCGGATTCTCTGTCCGTCATGGTCCTGATCTCGCGCCTGTCGCAGTGTCCGTTTGCCGTGAAGAGCGGGGGCCACTCGGCTTTTGCGGGTGGTGCCAGCATCGAGGGCGGCATCACCGTCTCCCTCGAGAAGCTTCAGGAGATCACCCTGTCGGCGGACAAGAAGACGGTGGCCGTGCAGCCGGGGAACACGTGGGGCCCCGTACTGGCGGCGCTGAACACCTCCGATGTGACCGTCCTCGCGGGCCGCATAAGCGACCTAGCGGTAGGGGGGTTGACTCTGGGGGGTGGTATATCGTTTCTCACCAATCAGTACGGGTTGGTGTGCGATAACGTGGCCAGCTTCGATGTAGGTTCATGGTGACATTCTTCCCTCCAGTAAAATACCATCTTGCGCCTTTTCTTCCAATGTAAACTCAATTGGGTGAAGAAAGACGCGCTGACAATCTGCAAACAGGTCGTCACCGCCAGCGGCCGCATCATCAACGCCAGCCCAACCCAGCACCCCGACCTCTACTGGTCCCTGCGAGGCGGCGGCAACAACTTCGGCATCGTCACCACGTTCCACCTGCAGGCCAAGCCACTCCCCGGCGACCTGATGTTCGGCGGCACCCGGACCTTCCCCGAGGCGTCCTTCCCCCAAGTCATCAAAGCCTATGTGGACCTGACCCTCCACTCGGCGCAGGACCCCAAGGCGGGGAGCTGGATCGCCTGGATCAAGAAGGACGGCGCGAAGCTCGCCTCGACGGAGCTGTGGTACGGCGCGCCCCTCGCCAAGGGGGCCGACGCCCCCATCCTGTCCGCCTTCTACCAGATCGACGCCGTGTCCGACACCACCATGACGCGGGGGCACGCGAACTACGTGCTCGACCACGGCGCGGGCGCCTTCGAGACCTACGGCCGGCGCGAGGTCTTCTACGTCGCCACCGTGAAAGCGTCGCACGAGATCGCGGCGCGCGCCGTCGACATTTTCTACGACGCCATCGGCGACGGCACCGAGATCGCCGCGGTGAAGGGCATCTTCCCCGTCTTGGTGTGGCAGCACATCACGGATGGGGCCCTGAAGGGCAGCGCGCGAAACGGGGGGAACCCGATGGGGTTTGACCCGGCGGGGGGACCGGTGCACATTACCCAGCTTGCGTGCTCGTGGGACCTGGCCCAGGACGATGAGGTCGTGTACAAGACCATGTCTGGCATTATGAAGCAGATTAAGCAGGAGTCCAGAGATTTGGGGGTTGCCAACGATTGGGTATACATGAACTACGCCAGCCAGTATCAAGATGTCATTGCGAGCTACGGGGCCGAGAACAAGGCGAAGCTGAAGCGTGTTGCGAAGCAGTACGATCCGAGGGGGGTGTTCCAGAAGCTGCGGCCTGGGTATTTCAAGTTGGACCGGGCGCCGGTCCCTGATGATCGTTATTTTTCATATTGACTGTTGTGCGATAGTTTGAGAATTACTTGGATTGCACTGGAGAGCGACGAATCAACAGGAAATGTGGCATCGCTAATCTTCGAGTCTATTAAAATTACGTCTATCATTAAATAACTTGTGGTACAATCCGATGGAACAGATGGACGTTCAAGCAAAACCATCGTGCCCTCCATTCCATCTTCGACTGCCATGCCATCGGTACAAGGAGACACCTAGACTGCTTGTCCGGCGTGGTTCGTCGAAGGGTTAGGTGCGTAGAAGCCTTCAGAGGGCGCCATGTTGGTCTGTGGGTGAGCACCGGCAGCGGCCTTCTCGTTCATCGGGGCAGAGCCTTGGTGGCCGGGCGCCATGTAGTGGGACTGAGGTGGCATCATGGGCATCATGCCGGCCTGCTGTTGGCCGGGGACGATGTACATGGACATGTGCGAGGTGGGCACCATGACGACGGGACCGCGCATGCGGTTGCGCAAGTTGGTCTCGATGCAGGCGCGGACGAAGATGACAAAGTGGGTGAGCCTGGAACAAAACATGGTATGTGAGCAAATCGCTATCGTGCAATGTGATGACTGTGTTGGACTTACGTCAGGAGGCAAGCAAAGGCCGATATAGCTCGCGCGGCGGGCTTGTAGAAGTTGTCCAAGTCATTCAAGTATGAAGGAGAGCAGAACTTCTCGTAATACGAGGTCGAATAGTAGTTGGGCCCGCCCTTTGCGAACTCCTCGCACTCGTAGCGGTAGCTGTACCCGTCGAGGACGGAGCCCGAGATGGTGAACAAGACGACAAAAATTCCCGCGAGCCACAGCACGAGGTCAACACCGACGTGGGCGCCCGGGTGGATGCCGTCGCGGGCGGTTGACTGCTTCTGGCCTTCTTGCTGCGGTTGCTGTTGGTCGCCCTTGCGGTGACGGCCGCAGGTGAAGAGGGTGATGAGCTCGGCCAGGTCCCAGATGATGCATACGACGACCACGGGCACGATGACCCAGGCGTAGGTGCCGGTATAGAAGGTGTCGGTGGGCCGGAGCGAGATGCCCAGGCCGAGGCCGAGGAGGATGACGGAGAAGAGGACAGACGCGAGGGTCAGCGCGAGCTTGGCCCAGTACCACTTCTTGTCAAACGGGATCACACGGGGCTGCGCACCATAGGCGTAGTATGGGCCTGGTTGTTGCGAGTAGGGCTGAGCGATTTGCTGCTGTTGTTGGTGGTGTTGAGGAGCCACGGCTGCAGGCGTGGGTTGCGTCGGCGACGATGCATGAGTAGTTGTGTCCATCTCTCCCTCTCTTGTTCTTTATATGCCTCCCAGATGGAGTTGCAAGATCGACGGTTTAAGCTTTGGTGATGGGTGCCACTCCGGAAGCAACCGATCAATGGCAGGTGGTGTGGGACAAGAGCACCGACGACTAATAATAGCCAGGCAAGCCAAGTAAGTACTCACTAGTCGGGAAATATAAAAACAATTGGCGGGTATATTGACAAGCAAAAAACGAGTGACAAAGGCTGAGCGAAGCGAGCGAACGACGAGAAAACAAACGGCGATGGCTCCGAGCTGGAGGGGATAGCGCCGACTTTTATCTCAATTGAAGTTGGGGGCCACAAGCGCTGTAGGCTGTAGGCAACAGCGAAAAAAGGCCCAGATGCAATATGAAAATTCGACCTTAGCCAAACCTCCTAACAGGGGACGGAGGTGCCAAGGCGGCACAGAACAGGCCATGTTAGTCCCAAGTCGGCTTGGAGCCGAGGACCGCCAGCGGCGCTAGCCCCTTGGGTCATTTTAGCACCAACTACGCCGTAAAAGGACCACGATAGGCGACATTAGATGGTCTGCATCAAGCCTAGATCCTGTCGTCGCTAAAATTAGCAAATAAGCAAATCGCCTGACTGCCTCGACTGCATCGGCTGCCCTCCGGCGCGCGCCACTCCCGCAAACCGTTGTTTTCGCCATCTCGTGTCTGCTGAATCATCTTCCGGTGCCATGCGCAAGACGTGATACGGGGCGCCGTTGTGCTGTTCATTGAGATACGGGGCTCAAGTTGACATTTGTGTCTGCGCTGTTGAGTAGCGTTGCATGCAAAGTATTGCGGCTGCCTAGACAGCCACTAGGGACCACTGATGGAAAGACGACCACTTTTGAGCCAACAACGTACCAAAGGCACTGTCGCATTCAAGATATCTCCATGAAACCAGAACATTTTGAACCAGTCATACAGGGTAGATAGAAATGGCATCCCAAGATGGGGAGAGCTGGCGCTGACCTCTTGCAACGAGGTGTCACGGGAATGGAAGACTCAGCATCACCGCACGGACCATGCAAAAGAAAACGGACTAAAACGGCGCTTCCCATTGTAATTACCCTGCTGATTTACGGTTACAGTAGAGTAGCATACAGTCGTCTCAGAAGACAGGCCTAGCTCTCGAGGAGAGAGCTAACAGAACAGCCGTAACGCTATGATTTTTGGTGGTTGTTTTTTGGTGCTCAACTATTTTTGTTCTTATTTGGGCCTTCGTTGTTATTGATATTGGTCTCGTTCCGGTGCTAAGGACTCGGGTTCGGCGGGCTCGGCGGGCTCGGCGGGTGCAGCCGGAGTCTCTGGCTTGTGAGAGCCGTCCTCTTCGGACTCCTGTTGTTCAATAGTCAGGATGAAGTTAGGTATAGAAACAATGGAGGCGGATGATCTTACGTTGATGGGGCGACGGCGCCTATCGACGACATAGTGGTCGAGCTCGTAGCCAGCCAAGCGCTGGCCGTGGCCTTGGGCCCATTTGTGAAGGCGGGCGCCCTTGTTCTATTACAATTGTCAGCTTCTGTACAATAAACGAAGAGGAGGAGGTAATCTACTTACAGTTGCCTTCCAAAGAAGGTTGAGGCCGCCGTAAGCCGCGAGGATATACCCCAGCACCGTCCAAAACGTAGTGATGCCAGTGATGCCAGTATTGCAAACTGCGGAACACTTGACATCCGAATGCTGAAAGGCAGATGTTCGGCAATTGATGTTGTGGCAGAGATGTGGGCAACCACAATTTGATTCTTGCCAGTGGCAGGCAGTCAGTGCTAGCGGCATCTCTGCCTTGGAGCACCTTCCTGCCTGCCAGCTTTGTCATGCAATGATTCAAATACCTAACCAGAATCCTGCTCTTTCCCTTTAGATGCAGCATTGAAGTTATTTGTACGAACCATTAAACCATATTTGCATATTCCCATCATGCCAGTGTCACCATTCTATCTTGAGATCAGGCCCTTTCTCAAGCCCCTTTTGAACCCTGTGCTTAATTGACAATAGCTCGACAATTCAAACAGTCTCTCTGCCTGCCAACACCATCATCTCCTTGGGCTAATCCAAATCGCAGACGCCCTCATGCACGCGCGAAACGCTGATGTGTTACCGGTGGCCTGTTCCGTATGAGCAATCCTCGTGATATCAATGATATCACAGTGACTAGTGATACCCGAACCATGCCCTCTTGAAGATTGACTTGATGGAATCCCGGACAGGAATCCTAGAAGAGCTAAAGGCGAAAGTTGCGCGCGTTATCGAGTATGATGTAAAATCATTTGTGATTGGGTTTGCAACAAATAGGTAACACGTCGGAAGTATTACTGGACGCGGTTGACCGTGGCTTCGGCTGGCGGCTCGGCTATTTCCCTCATTTCCCTCTCAGCTTGTCCAGCCAGTCTGAGTAGACAGGCGCACGATCCCGAGCGAAGCGGCGAGATCTGGTAATGGAATCCTCAGCTGATATTGTCCTGGCTAGTGTCGAGCTCACATCAGCGCTTCTGCATGGACAATTTTTCAGCCGATAAGGAGAAGGGAGTTTCTTTACTAGGAAATGCAGCATAGATGGCATCCCTCGCCCTATCAACGGAAAGCTGAAGCTGACGAGAAGGACATTGCATATACAAGGTGGCGCCCCTGATTATGCCTTCGCGCCAGGAGCCCGCATGCAGCAGGATCTGTGCGGGGTAATCCAACCCCATACCATCTATGAATGCATACACAACCAATAATGGCCCTCAGGCTCACCATGATTTTACCGAAGGTTGAGCTGAGCCAACTGGATACCTCCACGATCTTCATTCCGCCAGGATGGCCCGTCTCTTCGGAAAATGTCAGAAAGGGTTCACTTGTGATTGGTTTGGGGGTTTCAGCGCCGAGACACCGACTTGATGAAATGTGTGACCCAGCGGTAGATCACATTATATACTAACTCCCCGTAATAGAAGCTTTCGGGAGTATCCTTGTCAGCACCTTGGCAGCCATTCATATCTACTAGACTGCCTGATACAGTAAGCTTTGTGCCGTTGCTTACTCACCCACCCAAGACATCATGCCAGCTGAAAAACGCGGCGCATCAAAAGCCTGAAACTTGATTGGAGATGACAGGCAGAGCGAGTCTGATCAGTTATATCTTGCCGTCTTAAATTTGCATTTGGGTACCACATCGTCGTTGCCCCGGCTAACAGAGTCTAGGCCCTCATGCCTCCTGTAGGACTTCTCGCCTCCTGCAGAATATACCCGTCTTGACAAATCAGTATTGCTGCTCGGACGCAGCATTCTAGAAATCGCAGAAGGATCATGGCGAGAGATGATATGCATCCCTCCGAGCAAGAATAGACGGCCTTGTGTGACAAAAAGAAGCCCCTTCGTCTATAAAAAGGGTACAGCGCGGCTGTAGAGACACCACTTGACCTGATCTCTCCAACATCCTTCGCATTCATTCTGATAACAGTCTTCATTTCCTACTTATTACCAACACAATGCAGTGGTTCTACGCTCTAGTCACTTTCCTAGTCGCTGTTACAGCTTCTACAGCAAACAATGAGTACCTCAACTTCGGCTCCGATGAAACGGGATCGCCCATGGTCCACGTCACCATCGATGCTGACAAGGTCTTCGCCGACACGCCCGCAAACCTGACAGGCTTCAGCATCGACACTGGATACACAAACTACAACGAGACATTCTTCCACAAGCTGGCCGAGGATCTTTCGACCCGCAACGGGACGCTCGAGACCAAAGTGGGCGCCGTCGTCAGTGCTCTCTACGGGAAGGAGTACACCGACTCCGAGGCCGACATGCACGAGGACTACGATCGCCTGCTCCAAATGGCACACCCAGCCAGTGCCCAGGCTCTCATCTCCAGGAATAACCCATTCTATACCTGGAGCAAAGGTGTACGTATTTTCATTTTGCATTATCTCCCTCATAATACAGAGCTTATCCATCAACGCCCTTCGCTGCCTTTTCAACCCTTTTTAGACATGCCGTAATTAGAAGAATCTTCTTGCTGACAGAGAGGAGGCGTAAAGCACTTGATCAAGCTCACAACCTGTGCCGGATTCCTCAGCTGCATCTCCGGCACCACCTGCACATTCTACGTCACGATCAACAAAGCGCCTCGCAGTAGGTGTGAGAACCAGGGGGGGCAGAACTGCTGCATGTCCTGGGCGAACTACCAGGTTCGCGCTGGGTTCTTCCAGGCCACTTGGACGTCGTGCTACAGATCGCGACCTGACGACAATGAGAGTTGCGAGGGACACGACAACGGGTCTGGAAATGGCGGCGATGTTTGCTTTAGTAACCGCGCCACCGGCTGCACATAAGTAGTTAGCAGCCTTTCCTTGTTGGAATTGAAACTGGCTGCCTGTTGAACAGGGCATGATGCGTTCGACCTAGTAGGAGAACCACTCAGCCGCGTTCACCTGCTGAAGACATGGTCTATGTGTGTATTTCGTATCAAGTCTTATATCACAAGCAAGCAGCCTTGATAACGTAGTTCTAAATTAAATCAACTTTTTGCTTTGATGCACGTAGCTCATGTAGACCTTGCCCATGCGGGTCAGCTTACATGGAGTTGAGAGAAGAGAAAGAGGTGATGTCATCAAAATTGGAAGGATCAGCTACACCCGATGTTGTACAAAGAATAGGAGTTGTGGATTGGATTCAAGCAGCTGATTCATGCTGCATGTAGGCGGCTGACGCACATAGGCATTGATAGTCAGAGGCGCCGCCACCGCATATGCGACTTTTTTTCCCGGCAGCGTCTGCTTGATAGCGGCGACGAGCTCGACGCAGAAGAGGGGAGAAAGGAAATTAGGAGCAAGAACAAGGAGAATAAAAAAGGAATCTGGACACGGAAGGATTCGAACCCCCGCTCCCTATATCACACTGCCGGCAGTAGTGGTGCCTTTGACGTGAATGAGTGTGCTACCACTACACTACATGCCCTTAATCTTGTTGACGAACGACTGGTTTATTTGATCTTATGTACCTGATTACGATTGTGGAAATATCATGTGGTGCCTGCACAACAGGTTTTTGGCACATGGGCTTGATAAGGTTTCTGGTACCATGGATCGCTGGAGCAACCAAAAGGGGCACGTTGAGACAACACCAACCGGCAAGAAAATCACAGGCAAACATGGGTTTCAACTGACTGAAATCATGAGTCCACCAATTTAATAGTCGAGCGGTTTCCATGTAGTCGGGATCAGGGCCCTTGTCTTGCCAACCTCGGTGGTGAAGCTGAAGAATACGAAGATGATGAAGGTGATGAAGATGATGAAGATGAGCTGCCAGATGAAGTAGTAGATAAGATAATGCTAGAGAGAAATCGGAGGCTCGGTGGAGAGCTAACCAGTACACCTAACCTCATAATACCAAACATGGGTAAGTAACGGCCCCGCATCGATAACCTATCTCGCACTTGGCCATTACTGAGAGATGCCCATCCCTCAGATCCGGCACTACCCTGTTCTCTGCCACCAAGCCTTTCCTTATCCCAACAATCGCGGTATTTGCTCCAGGAGGTGTTCGACGATAGCGTCTGGCCCCTTGTCGACCTGCAGTCCGAACGGGATCGCGTGCAGCACGGTGTCGGGCTTGATCGACCGGGCCGTCTGTTGGATATCGCTCGCGTCTTCTGCCCTCCACATGGATGCCGAGAACAAAATGTCTGGCTGGAACTCGCGGACCTTATCCGCGACCTCTTCTTTGCCTATCGTGCCCCCGGGTCAGCAGCTTACATAGTTGTCTGCCTCACAGCCCATCTACTCATTGATGCAATTTGCGACATAGTGGATCGTGTAATCGTCCTTCAGCGCCTCGGCCACCCGCCCAATCAGAACCTTTGCCCTCTCAGGTGCTGTGTTGACTGTCACTAGCTTGTAGACACCCGTGGGCGCCATTTTCAGGAGTTGGGTGTGGTGTTCTACGAGACTGAAAACGACTTTAAGGATGAGAGCGCTTCGAGTCTGGTGTCGGCTTGGCTGATGCAAATGCCTCCGTGAAGTCCTCGGACTGGACCAAACCGTCGGCCGGGGCTGGCATATGTAGCTCAAAGAGACCATCCATTTGCTTCACGGTTTAGCTGGACCAGCCTCGTTGATCCGGAATGCGTAGAGGTCCATTTGCGACACTTGTTTGAGCGTGGAAATGCCGAAGCGCGATCCGATAGGAAGAGCCGGGCCTATTGAGACAGTGGGCGGGGTCCATCGGGTTTTCCGGAAATACCCCTAATGCCAAGAACAGGACCCCGGAATTGTGGTTTTATGAGGGGGTGGGGGAGAAATCTGGGGACGAATTGCAAATGAGGTACAGGCTAAGCGGAAGCCAGGCTACTTAGGCATTGCATTAAGGAAATAACTAGCGGCGATGGATCGCATTACCTAGAGCTCGCGTCCAGCCCTTTGCAGTTGGTTTTTGTCATTTGCCCTGCTGCGTTTTGTTCGTTCGCCAGAGGACATTGTCCACTCACTACATTCTATCCAGATGACTAATGACCCGATGGAGCCCTCTCCAGCCTCAATGCCTTCTCCCCATGAGGCCCTTGTCCGACTCGATGTCATCGTCGTCGGGGCTGGACTCGGCGGCCTAGCAACCGCCGTGTCTATCGCACAGTCCGGCTCTCAAGTCACCGTCTTTGAAGCGGCCAAGGAGCTTTCAGAGGTCAATATCTCCCCGACTACAGTCCTACGCATGCCTGTAGACCTGATGCTTTTCTTGTCGCCATGAACTAATTCGAGACGCAAATCACACAGATTGGCGCAGGGTTGCAGCTGACACCTAACTGCACCAAAATCTTACAGCGATGGGGCCTCCCCGACACGTTCTGGGAAGCGGCCGCCGAGCCGACCTCGCTGACAGTGCACCGGTACACGGGCTCTGTGCTCGCGCAGGACCCAGCATTCGCCCAGAACGTGCGAGCACGGTACGGCGCCCCCTTCCTTGACATGCACCGCGTGGACCTGCAAAAGGCGCTGTACGAGCGGGCCCGGGCCCTGGGGGTACGGTTCCGGCTGGGCGAGAAGGTGGCTGATCTGGCGCTGGACCAAGCCCGGCCCGAGGTGATCACGGCCGGAGGCGCCCGGACAGCGGCGGACCTCGTCGTCGCGGCCGACGGGCTGTGGTCGCGCTGCCGCTCCACCTTCCTCGGCCGCGACGACCCGCCCAAGCCCACTGGCGACCTGGCGTACCGGGTCGTGCTGGAGCTGGACCAGATAGCCGACCCAGACCTGCGCCGCCGTGTCGCCGAGCCCGCATGCAACTTCTGGATCGGCCCCGGTGCCCACGCCGTTGGTTACTCACTGCGCGGCGGCACTATGTACAACATCGTGCTCCTCGTGCCTGATGATCTACCACCAGGGGTAAGCCGCCAGCAAGGCTCAGTGGAGGAGATGAAGGCGCTATTTCAAGGCTGGGATCAGGTTTTGTCTCGATTCCTGGGTCTCGTCAATCACGTCGACAAATGGAAGCTGATGCACCGTATGGTTTCATCCCCCAGCCGTGACTAAGACTTTGCTAATGGAGCCTATTAGGGGAAGAAATGACTTCATGGGTAAACGACAGGTCCAACCTGGTTTTTGTGTGAGCATCCCACGTCTGCTAGTATTGCCCTGAAGCTTTCTGACCGATATAGGGGCGATGCTTGCCACCCGATGTTGCCCTACCTGGCCCAGGGCGCTAATTCGGCCATCGAGGACGGAGCGGTGCTGGGACTGTTGCTCAGCCGCATCCAGTCGAGAGACCAGGTGCCCCAGGCCTTGAAGATGTACGAAAAACTGAGGAAGTCCCGGGGCGATTCCATCGTTAGAGAGACATTCAAGCAAGTCAGTGCTTCAACCCCCCTCCTTCCCTCTTTCTCCCTAGTTATCTCGAGTTCCTGAGCTAAAACGCGCCCCTCGTAAAAGAGAGCTTCTTTTCACATGCCGGACGGGCCCGAGCAAGAGGCTCGCGACAAAATCTTCTTATCACAACTTGGAAAGGAATTGAAAGGACCGTTCCCAAGCCGCTGGACTTGCCCACAGGTCCAGCCATGGCTATATGGCTATGACGCCTATAAAGAGGTAGAGAACGCTGTGAAGGAGGAACCAATCACGAAGGCCAGGTGTGCAGACATGCACCCAGTAGCAGTCTAAGGCGGGCGGCTCTCATATTTAGCTACCATTGGTCTCGCAAAACAGTAAATGCAGTGTAACCACCAAGATGGGTGTTTATTAACAGTAAGGCACGAATAGATACGGGTTGAATCCATATCCCACTAGATGCCGTAGCGTGATTAAAGGCAACCAAGCGGCACCTGGAATACTGCCCTAGTCTAGTTCTGTCTCCTCAGAACAGGCACGATAGGTGCGCAAATAGGACGCATATATGCACGAGATCGACAAGCAGGAGCAGAGCTCACTCGCTCATGGCAGAAGTGACAAATTTGCCGAAGGAAGCCTACTTGGACAGAGCCAGGTTGGCAGATGCTTGAATGCGAACATGCGAGTTGTTTAATTAACTAGTGAATCACTCAGTGCGAGGGAACTGCAGTTCCGAATCATCACATAGGAAATTCGTCAGAGAAAACAAGTTGTCAAGTTCGTAAAACCTTAGATATCACAGGTTGATTTTGTAAATTCTCTTACAAATTTGCTACCTCGACGTTGAGTTTCCTGCAGGCATCCAGGAAGTCAGACTCCTGCCACAGTGCCGGGCTTTCCGGCAACACGAAGCTCGAGCAGGGCGAGCCGGCCACCCGGATGAGCTCTTCGAGCCCGCAGCCGTTGGTAAAGGACCACACACGCACACAGCGGCTAGCAAATTCCAACGTGAAGGTCTCGCCCGCGGCGACGACCAGCGTCTGACCCTCGCGGACCTCGTTCCACCCCCCGTCACCAGACCGGAGCCGGACGCGGAGCAGGCCCTCCTGCACGCAAAAGCAGTGGTCGACATCGGCAAATGTCAGCCACCGAGCCAGGGGCCGCTCCTCCTGGGCGTCGTACACACGTGACGATTCGATGCTCGAGATCGCGAACTTGCCGGCACACTGGTCGGCGAGGATGAAAGGCCGCGACATGACACCCCCAAGCAGCCACCGCGGACCCGTGTTCGCCCGCAAAAAGTAGGGTTGGCCCGGTTCGGCGAGCCGGTTTTCCGACTCCTGCCATTCCCCAACCTCGGGTGGTTGATAGTCCCGCTGGAAGTGCACGTCAAACCGGTCCTTGGTCGCCATCATCTTCTGCATGAGCATGCTCTTCAAGTCGCGGTCGTCGTGCTCCGGCACGATAATACCGTTATATGTCTCAGCGACGTACCGGAAGAAGTCGATCCAGTCGCCCGGTGCCACGAGGCTGAATGTCTCGGTGTGCGGACCTAGCAACTCAGCATTGTGGATTACTTTCTGCTGCCTGTTAGCTTACAAAAAATAAGGAAAGGAGGGGGGGGTTCCAAAGCTCACCGGAGGCACGTAGGCAAAATCGCCCGGGCCCATGATCCTACACTTGTCTCCATTCCAGATTTTCAGGAAGCCCTTGGTAACAAGAAAAACATCGTGGGCTTCTTCGTGCCAATGAAAACCAGGGGCGTCGGACAGCACAGCACCACTGGTGAAGACGGCAATGCCGCCATTGGTCTGCTTGGACGAGGCCAGGATGCGGAAAACGCCCTTGCTGCCGGGGATGGTGAGGCGCTCGCCCTCAAGCTGCTCGAGAATGTAGGTAGTCCGCGCCGCGGGCGGGACCGTCGTAACGGGGATACTCATCTTGACGTGATTCAGGGGCTAAGGGCTAAGAACTTGGGGCAAAAAGACCAGCAAGGATGACGTTGGGCAGGTGTGAAGAGTGAGAACTAGGGGAATGAGCGCTGTTGACTTGCTTATAGCCAAGGAGGGGAAGTCAGACAGTATGTCTTCCTCTTTTCCCTTTTATAGATTATCACCGCTCGCGTCATTATTGATTCAAGCGATGTTTTGACTCGGAAGCCCGTGAAACATGCTCCTTTCGTATCGCATGGGTGGGGTCAACATCATTATTCGGATTTTCCGTCCCGCAAAATGGGGAGACCGGATATTCCGGAAGGGCCCGCAGCTGCATCACCCCGGCGGTTGTAGTGGCAAATGGCTACTAGGAGGTGATATACTGCCCGAGGGCTTAAGAGTCTCCTCCCAGCCAGCAGGAAGCATGTATATCTCTGCATGCCAGCTTTCCACCTGACCACCTTGCCCCTGACATAAACGATACGTATGGACCATGCAATATGGCCAATTCGTTCTGGACAACGGAGCTACCCCATGTGGCTGCGAAGCTGCCCGTGGACTTATCAAATGAGCTGCTGAACCATACGTTTGATGACCAACCACCCGGTGCCGATAACTGGCGGCGTCTTGCTCGAGGGCCAGGCCCAAGGCCCGCCCGACTTCACGGACACTTGCCAGGCATATTCCATGATGCAGATTGCACGCGGCAGGGTCATGCAGGCCATCTTCCCCTCGCAGGCCAGCTGACTCGGTCCAAGTGTGCGGGGCGGCGTAAGTTACCTGCCGCCGGTCTTCGGTTTTGCCTCGTCGTGCCGGGCGGCGTTTCCAGTTTCCCAATGCACATGAACTGCCTACTTGCTATTGCAAGATTGCGTGACATGTCTATCTAGGGGCTCGGAATCCAGACCTGGAATCCAAGCCTCAATCCTGACTTGGTGCTGTGGGGCGGCATTTCCGTTTGAACCCGGAATTTCCGAATAGTGTGGGGAAAGGGGCCTGATTTGGGGTAGCTAGCACACAGGCTTGGTTGGGCCTGCTGATTCGGGCGCCTACAATTCAGCATCGGCAAGATCATCAGTTTCCTCTCGCAAGATACCAAACTGCCGGCGGGTACCGTAAGCTACCGGAATACCAGCGAGCGTAGGTGCAGGCCGCAAGCCCAAAGTCACTATCAAGCAAGCTGATGAATTTGCCGTCGAAATCCTCCCACATATTGGGACGCTTGTCAGCGTGTTCGAGAACGAAAAGTAAGCGGCCGAGAATCTACTGGTCCCCAAAGGAGAAGCACATTGAGCTGTCGGGGTCGAAGGCTCCCAACTGCATCGCCATGTCAATATTCATGCCATTGCCATCCATGAGACCCAGAGGATCCCAGTAGTGGTTTATGTGGGCTGAATGTGAATGGCCTTCGGTATGTGTGAACAGAGCGAAAGCATCGCCCACGAGAGCACCATCACCTGGTTCACCTTGGCTGTCCGTTGTGGCCCTTATACCGGCCGTGTCTGTGCCTGCCGTGTCTGACGAGGACCTTTTTTCTGCTTTCTCTATCGCACGGCGCAGCAATTTGGCTGCCTCGAGCGCAACGAGGCATTCATCCATAATTTCGAGGATCTCAACCGCCATACCGACTAGCTGTAAAAGGGACCGAGCGTCCTCGTCGCTGGGAGCCTCTTGTATGATGTATAGCAGGATGACTGAGGCAGCGAAGACGGTATATGTGGTGTTGTAAAACCTGAGAGGCCGGTCAGCGCTCAGAGCGTAGCTTAAGGCATTCTTCTATCAAATTGAATGCGGAATCATTTACATACCAAGTTTGGAAGAAATCATTATGTTCGTAGGTCTGGTAGATGATGTTAATAGTTTGCTTGGCTGAGTAGAGGCACTTCTGGATGTGTTCTTGCGAGCCAGGTATAGCACGGCGCTCGGTGGCCGAAGTTCTGAGGAGCAGAGAGCCGAAAAGCAGAATTCGCAGGTTATGGTAGCGAATGCTGAGCACAAGTCTCTGTCGCTTAACCCACTGTGGATCTTTGGCGCTCCTCAGGGAAGACGATTGATGCTGCTGCGTTGGCGGCCGGATAGCCTGGGAAAGACTCTCGAGCCAGTTGTTGAGGTCTTTGTCTATCTGAGTGGCCAAAGCTACCGTGTCGAAGTCGGTGGTGTTCGAAATGTAGATTTTCTGACAGATGGTTCGGGTAATTCGCGAGAGGTCGACCATACAGCTGATGATAGCGCAATGTGGAGGCTCGAGGAGACTCGGATTAACGGGCAGACTGTCGTTGGTCTCACTCGTAACCAGCGGAAGGCCCCGATTGTGATATATATCGGCGCCAAGAGTATCGGGGCGTCCCACAGAGGAAGCCATTTCTCTAAATATGATCAACGTTAGGACTGAAGGAGGAAATATACGCGCTAATAGGGTGTACCTACGTCTCGAGGCAATAAAGTCCCCTACTTTTCCGTCAGCCAATGATGATGGTAATACAAAGACTGGATGCTTACCACCACGTCCGCGATTCCGCTCTGAGCTGGGGAGAAGGTTTCTTACTGTTTGGCCCGGGATTTCGATTGATGCCCATGGCCAGCGCTGTTCGCACAGCAAGGCCGACATACATGTATGACCCTGGGGCAACGTCAGCCTTTAGCCACATGGAAAAGTAAGAGTTGGTACCTACAATGCGGTTTAAGCTCGTTCTGGCAGACCTTGGCCTGGAGACGAATGTTAGCGGATAGGTGGACGAGAGGAAGGGGCGGATATCTACCATGATGAAGTAGCACTGGACCATGAATAGGTCCGTAACCAAGCCGAGCTGGTTGCAGCAAACCCGCGCCATATCGAAAAATTTGCGACACCATTGGAGATTACTGAGGCCTTGAACAGGCTCGTCTTCGCGGAGCCCGATAATAGCGCCAAGGGAAAGAACGCTATAATAAAGGGCTGTGAAGCTGGAGCAGACATTGGTGTTGTTGGCGGTGGACCACAATGTCTCGCAACTCTGCATGAAGTCACGCTTATCTAGGATAGGATAAACGTAGTGAAGAGTTGTGAAGTAGCTCTCCAGAAAGCCGCGGCATTGCGGATAATAACGAGGACAACCGAACTCGACTTCTGGCGCGTCGGCCCGGACATAGGTGGAAGAGGTCGGAAAGGTCGTATTGTGTAAGCTGGAAACGAGGTAGCCGGCATCATCATCGTCACGCGGCCTCTGGCCGGTGTGCTGAACTTGCGAGAGGAGAGCTACTGAGGAGGAGCTGCCGTAAAACTCGACATCGCTTGTATGTCGATTCACTCCGGATACCTCCTGCTCGCCGGCCAGCCGCCCAGATGTAGCGCTGTTACCAGTGGGAATGCTGTCCAGCTCCTGTGGTCTGCCATTCTCGTCAGGTGTGCTCGAGTCGGCAGAGACCACAGGTGGTACGTCGCGGTGGGGTGACGGTGCCGGCCGGGACTCGGCCAGGGCTGAGAGACGCTTCAGCTGGTCTTCTAGATGCTTCACGTACTCGACACTGAAGCGTCGGTTGGCGGGGTCCTGGCCTTGGTACACGCATGGCACATTGCGGCCTGAAGGGGTGAAAAAGGTCAGCAAATAGCAGGCACCAATAGAAAGAAGGACAGACTTCGACAATAGGAGCATGGGTGCGACTCGTCGCATTTGTTCTTCTTTGTGCGGCAGAGGTCGCATGCGCGAGCAGCCCGGGGCCGGCGTGTCCGCTGGTTGGGTGGTCGCGAAGCATCCCGCGAAAACATGTTTAGCAGCGGCTGATCAATGCGTGCTCGAGCCAGTGAAGTGTCGAGGAATGGGGCGCCGAGGATACACAAGAAACAAGAGTCGCCTGACGCTGGGGAATGCGGAGTTAGAGGGGCAACAGGCTGGAAATGGCCGATCAATTATGTGGAATGGAAGTACCTGGGTACCTTAGGTAAGCGGAGAAGCTGCAGGTGCTATTACCCCCTAAGATTCCATAGGTACATATGTAACTAAGATAATCGCGTTGCGGGGTGCGGGGTACGCACGTCAAATAACCAGGAACTAATTGATAAAGTATGCCTTACTTGTTAGGATAGACCTGTATTCGAACGAGTCGAGAGAGCATCTAGACGGCAAGCTTGTGTCTTTTCCGAGCTTGCAAGGGGCTATAAACGATGTCCGAGAGATCCAAACCATTCTCCGAGATCATTTTGACTTTGATGAGCACGAGTTCACCGTCCCTACATCGTCTCCATCACCGTCAGATTTCTAAGATAAGCGGCCCACACATGCAAACATCAAGGGAGCATTTTGAGGGAAACATGAGAAGGCCAAATCGGAAGACGTATTCTTCTTCCACTTCTCTGGGCATGGCGCGCTGTTAACCACCACCCTTCCGCCACCGGCTGATGACCGTCCCAATGACGCGTCTCTGATAACGGCGGACTACTGCTGTGGGAAGCCGGCGGTTCGAGGATGGGAGCTGAACGAATGGCTGCGCTGACTGAACGAGAAGAACGTGCGAGTCATCGTGCTCCTCGACAGTTGCTATTCTGGCGGGGTTCGACGCGCCGGTACGCGATTCCGATCGCCCGAGAACTGGACGTCGCCCTCAAACCTCCCTGCCGAAGAGGCCGCACAGAGCACCCAGAGGAAGCCGGGCCATCGTGATGGAGACTTGGAGGAGTGCTGGGATATCAACCCGAAGGATTTCGCGCCGATGGCGGCTTGTCAGCGTAGTGAAAAGGCAGCAGAGAACGACGAGCATGGCGTTCCGGGCGGTCGCTTAACGGTGCAATTAGCAGCATTTAAGGAATGTATTATGGTCGAGAAAGCGCTGTCGTACCTCCCGGGTTTAGCCCCCTTTTTTAATTTAATATTACACAATAGTATTATTTATTAAGAAGTATATATATATAGCGATTTATTATATTTATTAATTTAATAAATTATTTAAGATTTTTTATTTACTTAATACTTATAGGTCTATACTTATTTAACTACTTATCTATAGTGTATATTACCTGCTATCTCCTATACACCAGGTTCTAGTGCCTTAGTAGTGATGCTAGCAGCCCGCATATCGAGCCCCACACTCGGATCGAGGAGGTCTAACATGCTGATGTGAACCCCTAGGGCCTGAAAGAACCAGCCACGTAGCTCTGCGGCGATCAGGCTGTCCACCCCCAGGTTAGCCACGGACTTGGCTGGATCGATGCTTTCCACGTCCACAAACAGCATGTCGGCCACTGCCTGCACGATGGCCTCCTGGACAAGACGTAAGATGGCGTCACGTCCGGAGGGCCCTTCGGCAACTGCCGCAACGTACTTCTTGCGCACGAAGGCGGCCGAGTGATCGGATTCCTCTTGCTCCGACGAGTTTTGTATGCTTGCCGACTGGTGACGCTGCGCATCCATATAGGCGCGCATCATTAGAGCAACTCGCCCATCGTGCTGCCAGCGCGGTGCCGCACCCGACATTGCGGCTCCGCCCGCAAACTCCTCGTGGTCCCTGGCCAGCATTGCCTGGGGGTCGAGGAAGGCATGAATGTTTGCGGCCGAGAGCGGGTCATCCTGCTGGCCCACCCACTGTGCTCCACTATCGGCCTCGTCCCGTGCGGGAGCCGCGGTGCTGTTGTTCAGGAACGCCGGCTCGAAGGCGGCTAGTAAACTGGACTCGCCGAGCGTCAGCGCCTTGTTGCGCTCGAACAGCCGGACGGTGGCATCGCTCGTGCCCACGTCTGTGACCTCTCGGATCAGGCCAAATGAGGCTGTCGACGCGGGAAGACCCATGCTACGGCGGTACCGTGCGAAGGCGTCTTGGAAACTGTTGGCCGCCGTGTAAGCGCCCTGCGTCGGAAAGGCATATATGGACAAAGCCGAAGTCGCCATGACGAAGAAGTCGAGCGGCATCCCCAAGGTCGCAGAATGTAAATTTTTGGTGCCATCGACCTTTGCTGATATACTGTCGCGCCACTGTGCCGCGCTCAATTTGTCAAAGGTGAGGTCCATATATGACACGGCGGCATGTACGACGCCCTTTATGGGGCGTTTGGAGGATATTTTATCGATGCTGAGTGACACCTGATCCATCTTGCTGACGTCGCACGTGAAGCACTCGACCTGGATTCCGCCCCTAGCTAGCGAGTCCACTAATTTCTGAGCGCCGGGCACCCTGGATACATCGCGTCTAGAAAGAAGTGCCAGATGTCTTGCGCCACGATCCGCCATCCATCGAAGCAGGGACTGCCCCAATCCGCCCAGAGCCCCGGTGATCACGTAGCAAGACTTGAGGTCGAAGCGGGCCGTTGGGGCTGGAGGTGCCATCCTCACTAAACTCCCGGGGCGCTCAAAGCTTACGACAAGCTTGCCAATCAGGTCGGAAAGGTTGGCGATGGCGACGTTCGCCTGCGACACATCTGGAGACTCGATATTCGGGATGGGCTCGATGAACCCACTGCGGTAATACCGATCGACTGTCTGCATGAGCTCTGCCCCAAGCTCCGGTTGGAGATCAAGAACGGTCCACATATCGATGGCGCAGTAACTAGCGCAGCTTGGGAGCGCGCCGAACCTCGCAGTACCAGTTTGCGCAGTTGAAGGTCTGCGGCCTATGTCAATAAAATGCCCCAGCGGCGCTAGGTTCCGCAAAAGAGAATCGAGGGTTTGGTCATTGTCGGCACGAGTGCTAAAGACCAGGTCGAACGCCCCATTATTTGTTATCAACTGTGCAGACCTCCTGAGAGCTTGCGCCGAGATGGGTGCTGTGATGATACGAGAAGCTGGCACTGCTAGCCGGTCTACGAGGAAGCTTGCCTGATCAGCAGAATCAACCGTTGCAAATACGTGGGCGTGTTTCCGTTTTGCGAGGAGGATAGCGGCAATTCCCATGTCGTGGGCCCCCGACTGGATGAGTATCGACTGCCCTGCTCTGAGCTTGGCAACGTGCTCCAAAGCGTAGATGGCGGTGGCGTATGCCACAGGCATCGACGCCATCTTGATCACCTCATCCCCTTCTGCGAGCTTTTGTGCAAAGGCACCCGGAACCCGAACGTGATTGCCAAAGTGGCCCTTTCCAAGACCATATACGCGATCGCCAACCTTGAGACCATTTTGAACCGCCGAGCCGATGGCAGTCACCGTCCCTGCGAACTCCGAGGAAAGGTGGTCCCCGTCCGTATGACCGGTCCAGTGGCCTATGTCATGCGGGCTCAGGCCGATGGCGGCAACCGCAACATCGACGTATCCCGGGGGCAACGGCCGCAGAGCCTCGCGATGGGGGACAAAGTACAGGGAGTTCGGCACTCCAGGCGTCTCGAAAGCGGCTTTGACGGTGCCCTGTGAGCCGAGCGGGAGCGGCTCCGGTTTCAAGCTCTCGCTGTCAAGGCCGTACACTGAGTGGAAACCTGCGTCCGGAACGTGGCGGCTGACCCACATGCAGCCATCCTGCCATGAGAACTCCCGGTCCATCGGATCGACCTCCAGATCGCTGGACAGGACTTCAGAGCGAGCCTCGTGGAGCAGCTGCTCTCGCTCAACGATACATTGTGCGAGACCCTCCTGCTCGTCGGCGCAGACCTCAAATTCATGTGCATCGATATCGATCGATGCATACTGGTTAGCCGGGTTCTCGTTCTGCAGGACGCGGAGCAGGCCCGGGATGAACGCCCCGTCTGCGTCGTGTCCCTTCACGGTGCCGCAGCTCGTAACGATTACCAAGGTGGACGCCTTTCGAATTAAGTGCTTCAGTCTGTCGAACCCCTGGCCGCTGTTGCCGGATAGAAGAACTTTTGGGTCATAGAGAACCAGTATGCGTGCCTCCGGGTCGTGTTGGTCAAGATCCTGGCCAAGGGTGCCTATTTTGACCGCGATCCCTCGTTGACCTAGTTGTCTCGCTATCTGACCAACCAAACCCGAGGCCGGTCCACTGCCATGAAGCAAATGAACCAAGGCTTTCGAGGCAGGATCCGGCGCAATGATGTCCCGGGGAAAGGTGGAAACAATTACGGACGTAGTATTATGGGGCTTCGGGAAGTCATCCAATACTACGTCCAGGCCTGAGAAGCCCGCTTCCCGCAGTGAGCGGTCCCAGCCGGGCAGGCTCTGGAAGGGGGCGTCGACGCGGCCGTCGGGGATGCCGGCCCAGTAGCCGGTGAAGGTCCCGACGACGACGCCGGGGACAATGAAGTTCTGGTTGGTCTCCACGAGGACGAGCCGACCGCCGGGCCGTAGCAGTCTCCGACAGTTGACGAGCGTTTCCTGCATGTTAGACGTCGCGTGGAGGACCTGGCACGCGATGATAAGGTCGTACGCCTGCTCCGCGTACCCCTGAGCCACGGGGTCCACTTCTATGTCGAAGACCGAGAAGTTGACGTCGCGCAGGTGCCCCATCGACTCCCGGGCGCCGGACAGGAATCCGGCCGAGATGTCAGTAAAGGTGTAGTCTCGGTAAGCCTTGATGCCATTAGGGCCGTGGAAGGCCTCCATGGCGATGCGCGTGGCGCCGCCTGTGCCCCCTCCGATCTCCAAAACACGCTGGTGGGGGTTAGCGTGAGCAAGGCCTGCCAGGACGTGGCCGAGCTGCGGATAGATACCCGTCATAAGGAGACCAGATTGGTAGAGCGGGGTGAGAAGGTCGTTGCTAACAATGATATCCATGCCTGTCCTACGTTGATAGAGAATATCCGCCATATTGTCGTGCAGGATCCTGGCGATCTGCACCTCTGGGACCTGAGACGCCTGGCTGACCAGCTCATCAATAGCCACGAGAAGACGGCCTTGAGAAGAAAGCTCTCGAGCTTCTTTCATCAAATCAGACTGGTCGTTTCGCGCCATCCTCCGGATCCAAGCGAAGAAGTGGCCTACGTCCCCCGAAGGGCAGGGCCGGCTGTCGTCCGGCAACTTCCCGAACCGCTCGTACGTGCTGGCAACGACAAGATGGGCCAGCTTGTTGGTGACCCCCCACGCGGGTGCCTGCGCCACGTTCTTCTCAGGCGGTGGGTACCTTCGGCGAGCCTCGTGAGCACGCAAGGCGCGGATGTCCGGCCGCCAGACAAGGCGCGTGAACGGGCTGCTGAAGGCGCGGTCGGTCGCGGCGGCGGTGGGCCGCGCGGCGCGCGAGTAGCTGACGCAACGCAGGCCCTCGGCCCGGACGAGGAGCTCGCCGGCAGGACCCAAGATCTGTAGATCAAGCTCAGCTCCACGGACGCCACGGCGCTCTCCGTGCGCTACAGCCGAGTAGGCGTCCGCGTCCCTTGTCAGCATATCGATGGTGTTGGAAAGGTACAGCCTGGAAAGCTGAACGGGCACGAATGCGTTTCTGGCCTCGCTTGGTCGGCCGCTGCTACAGGCAATAAGCCCCAGCTGTATGGCGCCGTCAAGCGAGGCTGGGTGTACGGGGTAGCGTGACTCTCCCTCTGGGACCGATGTTGTATGCAGGTTGATTGTCGCCACGGCCTGATTCGGTACGTTGGGTGTGGCGCGGATGCGAGAGAGCGACTGAAAGGCTGGGCCGTAGTTAAGACCAATCTCCGCGAACCTTCTGTACCAAGCAGACGCATCAACTATATGCGATGCGTCAGCGACGCCCAAGTCCGGGGCCGGGCGCGCCGCTTGCTCAAAGTTGACGTTACGCCCAACTTCGACTTTTACCCGTCCATTGCAGTGCTCCGTCCATTTCTCCGTCCCCCGTTGCACAGAGCTGATAGAGAAGGTTGACCAAGTCGCTGATGAAGGATATGTGGTCGTGCTGACTAGGTCTAAGCTTGTCACGACTTCAATACCGTAATCGTCCTCGGGGATACTTAGAGCGTTGTTGATGGAAACGTCCGCGAGAGAGAAAGCATCAATATCGAGCGTCTCGCGGCTCTCATTAAATGCACGCGACACAGCTTCTACAGCCATGGCTATGTAGGACGTACCCGGCAGCACAGCTTCCAGCCCGAGACGATGGTCGCTTAGCCAAGGCACGTCCTTGATCTGAAGGATGTTGCGCCACTGAGGCCTTAATTTGGCAGTGCCAACAACCTTGGACCCCAGAAGGTCATGCCGGAGTACGTCTCGATACCGGTACTGCCTACTGGGACGGCTCTCGTGGTAATGAAGACCCTCGTACGTGTACTGGTAGGGGGGCAGATCGGTGCAGGTGCATCCGTGTTCCAGACCGGTGCCGCTTACGGCATCGACTGCATTCACGGCAGCAAGATCGACGGTCGCGTTCCAGCTGAATAAGGTCCCTGCAAGTTGTAACATGGTTTTTTGGCCGTCTTCCTGTCGCTTTAGGCCATAAGAGTAAGACACCTTCATGCCTCCAGTTTTTAAAATCTGTTCCAGGGGGCTTTTCAGCGCCGGATGTGGCCCGATTTCTATGACAGCTTGGATCGAGACATCCTTAGAACTCAAAAGGCGCGTAACAGCCTCTGAAAATCGTACAGGCGACTCGAGATTCTTCTTCCAGTATTCGGCCATATTTTCGAGCGCGTCTGTACTTTCGCTGGGTGATACGGAAGAAACCCATAGTTTGTGCTCATACCCCTGGTCTACAGCATCCAGTCCACTGTTCTTGAGGTCTTCTTTGCTTGCAAGAAGCAGCTCGACGTAGTTGCCCCCAACGGGTATCATGTGGTGGGAATGGTATGCATTGCCGTTTGTCTTCAGCTTCCGGTTAAAAACGCCGGCGTCGGTCAGGGCATTGGAGATATCATCAATGGCTCTCTCCTCGCCCGACAGGGTGACGCTACCTGGAGAGTTGAAAGCTGCCACTCTGACCTCGACCTCTCTGCCTTCTGTGAAGCTGGTCACGTCATCCGACCCGAGGCCGACCGCTAGCATGGCACCGACCTGACCATTCTTCGATACTGCGCGGCCTCGGAGAAAGGCGGCTACAATGGCTTCTGCGCTTGTTATCCGGCCCGCGGCATAGGCTGCCGCAATCTCCCCTGAAGAGTGCCCTGCCACACCGGCGGGCCGTATCGACCATGAAGCAAGGAGATCGATCACCCCGACTTGCAGAGCTGTGCATGCAGCTTGGGAGGCTTCAGCTGTGTGAATGAACTCCTTGTCACATTTGCCGGAAAGCACATTATATAGTGACCACGACGGGCGAAGAGGGAGCGTGTTGAGGACGTAGTCGAGATACTCGATCGTATTCCGGAACACGCGGTAACCAAACAGGCCACCCCCCATGCCTTGCCACTGGGCGCCCTGGCCCGTGAAAATAAAACCAACATTGACTGGTCGCAAAGGGGCCCTCACAGGCTTCCGATCAAGTACCAAGTCCTGGGATCCGGGGCCGATTTCATCCTTGTTTACAATGCAGAAGGACCGTTGAGAAAATCTGGATCGTCGAGCACTGAGCGTATACGCAACATCGGCCAGCGAAAGCCCGGAAATTACTCGGGATAAAGCGCCCAGATTAAGGTCCAGCGATTGCTTGCTATGGGCAGACATCGGAAGCAGCACCAATTGCCGCGTCGTCGCGTCTGCCTTGGCGCTCGACATCGGGGGCGACAGCATCGACCGATGGTGTATCGCGCGGTGGCCATTGCTGCGATTATCACTTGGATGGCCATTGACGTTATTCCGGAAGACGCCGGGAGCAATATAGTCAGGCAGGAAGTTCCGGACATGATCAATGATGCAATGGGCATTTGCGCCGCCATACCCGAACGAGTTGATACTAGCCCGTTGCAGCCGATCTTTGGGCCACGGCGTCAGCTCTGTCACCGGTTCTATTCGTGCGGCGGCGAAATCTATGTTGGGGTTCCGCGCCTGAAGATCCAGTATTGGCGGTATGGATTGGTTCTCGAGAGCTAGGATGATCTTCATGATGGACGCGAGGGCGCTGGCACCTTCACCATGCCCGACATTGCTCTTGACCGAGCCCACCAGCAAAGGTGGGTCGTCGACGCGCCTCTCTGGGGCGAAGACGTTTCCAACAGCCGCCATTTCGATCGGATCGCCAACGTACGTGCCGGTGCCATGGCACTCGAAGTAGGATGTGTCCTGAAAAGAAAGGTCGGCGTCCCGGTAGGCTTCGCGGATCACCCGCTCTTGACCCTGCGCGCTGGGTCGTGTTATACCGCCGGTCCGGCCATTGGAATTGATGGCGGTCCCCCTGATAATGGCACGTATGGGAGACCCATCCTTGACAGCCAACGACGGCCGTTTCAAATAGATTGCGCCGTACCCCTCTCCTCGGGCATAGCCCTGGGCCCGGGCGTCGAAGGTATGGCACCTCCCCGAAGCCGAAAGAGCGCCAAGCTTGTCAAGAGCGATCTGAACGCCGGGGTCTCCGATCCAATTTGCCGATGCTACAATGGCCGCCTCACAGTCGCCAGCCCGGATGGAGTTGACTGCCAGATGTAAGGCGTACATCGAAGAGGAGCAGGCAGTGTCCACGGTCAGACTATACCCAGCATGAGCCAGTGATTCTGATACTGGGAAGTCGAATGAAAAAAACGTACCTCGGGCCGTGAAGATCAAATATGTAGCTTATGCGGTTTGCGAGAATACTGGTTCCAGCACCTACGAATGCGTATGGTCTCGGGTGGTCCCAATCTCTCGACTGTATCATCCAATGATCCAAGCAGAAGTTGCCAACGAAGACGCCAGTGCGAGAGGAAGCAATGCTCTCCCATGTCTCACCAGCATTTTCAATAGCCTCGTAAGCCACTTCAAGCAGCTTACGCTGTGAAGGATCCATTGTTTCCACCTCCAGGCTCGTCATGCCGAAGAACGAATGATCAAATAAGCGCGCGTCTTGTTCTGCAAGGAAGGCCCCTTCCATAGCGAAGCCACCCGGGCGATCCCGGTTGGAATGATGGAAGCCTTGCTTGCTAAAGCGGGGCTCATCAAATTCGCGCCATCCATCCACCTTGTCACGTAAGAATTCCCAGAACTGGCTTGCGTCATGAGCACCGCCGGGCCAACGGCAACCTGCTCAGAGAATTTAGTCAAAGGAGCCTTCCACTCTAGGGTTCAGGGTCCTTCTTACCTAGACCAACAATAGCTAGCGGCTCGTTCTTATGCTGAGTTGCCATGTTGTTGAACCTTCAGGGGTCTAAAAGGTTTATTATTCTTCCCAGTTAGTATGTTGGAAACGGGCGAATATAGTTCCTCTCTGTGTGCGAATATTCAGCTATCTTTGGTGCGCCGGGGACTAGTTAAGTAACGCATTACAGAGTGGCGCACGCCCAGAACGTAGCCTAGCAACAGGACATGCCATTTCGCATTGGCCCATCTCCAGCCGTTCATGACATCAGAAGTTGTTGGGGATCGGCGTAGCATTATTACGGTTCGATGCACTGCAGGTCAACTACGTCGGCCGACGCTTACTTGCTAACATGCCGAAATATATTAGACGTGGCCGAGTTGCTTTAGCGCGGGTCATCCGACATCGCAGTAGGCCGCTGACAGCATCCGACTAGTCGATACGGCAGCAATCGACAGTGCTAGTCTATCGATATCACTTAAGACGTCTTGCCTCATAAGTCTGAGTCGGCGTAACGGTGTTATTAAGTATTTAAATCGCGCAGGGAACAAGGAAACGACATGATATACTATCCCATCGACTTCTACCGGAGAAGAACCAGCAGATAATCGAATTTACTCATCTTAACCAACACCATCAACAATGGCCAATGACAACACGTCAATTCTGGGACTCGCCCGAAGTGTCATTTCCTTGACTGAAGATTTGACGCAGTACCTCCAGGCTAACAATATTGCCGCCCCGACCTTTGCCCTCGATTCCAGAGAACCCCCCGACACTCCGGAGTACCGTCGACTGCACGGCTCCCTGAAGACCTCCCTGGAGGACCTCCAGCGGCTGATCGATGGTCCGAGCAAATGGATGAGGGCCTTCTGTTGTACGGGATACGACCTGGGGGCTCTACAGGTTGCCCTCGATTTTGAGTTCTTCCGATGGGTACCGGCTGACGGGAACATTTCACTCCAGAACCTGGCCGAGCGATCGGGTCTGGACGTGGGCCGCACCGGTCGCGTGGTCCGCCAGCTAATCACGTACCGCATTTTCGAAGAGGCTCTGCCAGGTCTCATCTCCCACAGCTCTACCTCGCTCGTCATGCAGCGGGATGAAGAGCTGCGAGCAGTCGTCCACTATTCACTCGACGAGATGCTCAAGGCGGCAGCGGACTGCAACATCACCTTCAAGGCGCATCCGTACGAAGCACACCAGGACATCAACCCCTTCGTGACCCGCCACGGTGTCGGCATTTTTGAATTCTACAAGAACAACCCGGAAAAGGCGCGTCGGTTCTCCAAGGCAATGGCCGGACTCCGGAGAATGGACCATCATCTCGATCATCTACTTACAGACAGCTTCGACTGGTCCGTCGTCAAAGGCACCGTGGTCGACTGCGGCGGGGGGAACGGTCATATTTCCAAGTCCTTAGCCAAGGCAAGTAATTCCTCCCTCACGATACCCCCCTGAGAAAGTGACCCGTGGTCTAAAACTGTGCTGACGACGACCATTGAAAGATGTACCCCAACTTGAATCTCATCGTCCAAGACTCGAACACCGAGATGCTTGCCCAAGGGCGGGATTCGCTCTCGCTGGAGCTGCGAGATCGGATTGCCTATTCCCAGCACAGCTTCTTCTCGCCACAGCCGGTACGAGACGCCGCCGTATTCCTGATCCGCCAGTGCACTCACAACTGGGCCGACAAGGACGTCGTCTCCATTCTCAAGGGCTTCATTCCAGGGCTCGAGAATTCGGGCCCGGATACGCCGCTCCTCATCAACGATATTATCCTGCCAGAGCCGGGCGTGTGGCCGCGCCACCAGGAACGTGTCATACGTCAAGTAGACATGGTCATGATGGTCAATTGCGGTGCCAAACAGCGCACTCTGGCCGAGTTCAAATCGCTGTTGAAGGAGGCAGACCCCAGGTATGAAGTCCGTAAAGTTTTCGATAACGGACCCTTGGGTCTTCTTGAAGTTTACCTGGGGCAATCTTGAGTCATCTACGGTGCTTGCCTGGAGAGGTTATGCGGCTTAACGTGTTGGTGGAATTTTATTACTCTTACATTCCCAGCTTTATCCATAGAACCAGCATAAATATACCAACAGTAATGCCCGCTTACTAGACGTTTAACACTGATATGGCTGATGCAGCACATGTCCCCACTGGCTGTGACGACTACCCAAATCCGAGTCACATGTTGACACTGACTTGTAGCTTTGCTATGTGCATGATCTATATGACGAATCTGTTGTGCGATAGAAACCAAAGCCAGCAGATCTGCACTGGCAGCCATCTCACAATATGACGCTCATCAGCCGAGTGCTTTTGATTGGCTAGAATGTTCGGCCGACTCCGAGCTAGTAGTCCACCTCCCCAATGGATTCGCATCTGCACGTAATCCGTCTTTGGTCTAGATCGCCTACAAGAGCTGCAACGCCATATCCGGCGGACTCTACCAGAGTATTCTACCCTACATACAGTTTCCATCAACGCCGGCTTGCAGGACTACTATGACGTGTTTCAGATCCCGGCGTCTCAGCCTCGCCAAGTCGTTAGGGAGCTAACGACCAACCTCACCGCCCTATCCTAGTCGCACAGCAGATGGTTTTTCATCTTCAAGCGCTTGCCGAGTCTGACACCAAGCCGACGCTATTGTTGACCAGCTCTTCGCCGGCCTACTTCTCAGCCCCGGCCGGGGTTGGGTTCGGAGCTTAGGGGGCGGAAAAGTAACATCAGGGAGACCGAGCGTTGCTTGGTATATAACCGAATAGTCGTTGCTACTAGAATCATCTACCGTCCCCATACAAAGCCTGCTAAATGTTATAGCATAGGGATCTTTGCAGAATTTCCAAGGCGACCGGGTGTCCCGAGGTGTCCAGAACCAATTACCGACTGTTGAACCTGAGGTTCGGCCTTCGAAAAGAGACAAGGTATTAATCGGGCATAAGCGGGCGCGCATTTGGCAAGCCAGCATGCGTCGGCCGACAGTCCTGGGAGATTTCGGCCGACGCACAAGTTATCTGATGTGTGGCAAAGCGCCGAGTAGAGTACGGGTATCCAGTAAGTACCTAGCCGAAGCGGAATGACGGATGTTTCCCTTTCCTCTTGCCCTTTACCCAATTCCCATCCCATGCACCTTTCGCTCTAAGCATGTCTAAAACTCAGTTGCTACCCAAATAACCTCAGCATATCATCTTAAGTCCGAACACGGCAACGCGGCATCACACATAAATCGATAAAGGCTGATTATTTGAGACACGTGGCGCTAAGGCGTTATCATACCATTTCCCTCACTTCCAATAAACTACACATCTAAAAGCACTTGTTAATCATCGATGGAAGTAGGAAGTGGAGGCCGTCATTGCAGTCGATGAAGAATTGAGAGATGCTACAGCACAGTTGGCCCAATCATGAAGCGGCATTTCGGAAACTGTTTCATATGTATATACAAGATGGCTTGAACAGGTGCAAATGATTCCCGTTGCCTGTAATTTTCAGATGTACTGCCACTGACAAACCAGGCCTATTCGGAGAAGTGACCCCCCACCCCCCGAATGCATCAGCATTAGCCGCGCGACGCTCGATTCTCTGGTTGCCTCTACAAATCACTAGATCCGTCGTAATTAAGGCTTAGACCCGTTTCAGCAAATGCAATGCCTGCTTGCTTATTTGGACGTGGCGTTGGTTCACAGCTGCCCTCCAAAAGTATAATACCATCTGTGCCGCCGCAGATAAGTGCTTTTTATGGCGTGCTCCGAAGGTCAGGTTGTGACCCAAGGGCCCAAAGGACGAGGGCCAAACATTGGCACCCAGATCCAGTGGAATCCCTAAGTGTACGCGCTCTTAAATATTATAGAAAGGAGATATGACGCAAAATGCGATGGAACAATAAACGATCCCAAATATCGCACTGATAGATCCTCATCGCAGGCGACCGACGACACCCTCCCATGTGATAAGAAGATATTTCTCTCGGTCGGGTATTTTCAATCGAGCAATTACTATGAGTATGGTCAGGAAGCGGCAGGTTTCGACGTGCAGCGCCTGCTACATCAAGAAGCAAAAGGTGCGTCCCAGGTTCCAGGTTCCAGCAAGTACTCGCTGCGCAGCTGCCAACAAAGAGAACACGGGCGCGAATGTTTGCTAATGTCAACGCGGGGTTCGTGTTTGGGCCTCTCGGATGTTACAATAGTGCAATCGTGAATACCCTTGCAACCATTGCATGCGGCGCCAGCGGCCCCACGAGTGCGTCTACTTCCATTCGCCGCCCCCCGGGGCCCCGTCTGCGACAGAACCAGACCCTGCTGCATCGAGACCCAAGCTTCTCACCAACACGGGGGCGGAATCTGAGTCCGAAGTCTTGCAACCCGCCTGTGCCAGAGTCGACTCTATCCCTGTTCGTTGTTATTCCACCGGGTGGACTGGTTCGGTAGTAATTAATTCACAGTATTGTGACGAGTGCAGGAAGACGCAGTGGCCGTGTCATCTTTGTTGGCGCAGCAGTTCGGGTACTTTGAGGATAGCCAGGTCAACTCTCTGGCTCTTTTTCGTAAGGTCAGCATCGATGGATGTGAAACTGCCTTCTCTTGGTGTGTTAGGTGGGTGCTGATTAGCATGTAGTTCTCAGGTAGTGATGCAGCCAATCCCGGAAACAATGATGCGCCGACGATCGAGGACGACGTCGCAAGGGAAGTGAGGGGCCACGTCGAGCAGATACCTGAACGCCCCATCATCGACTTTCTCATCCAATATTTTATCGGTGAGGTCAACTGGTATGTATTCCTGTGTTTGACATGTCTTCTCTTCAGTTGGGGCCGTGTTCTGCCAAATTTGGGTTGGGCCAAGTCTCCTTACACTTACCTACTGTACTGCCTTGCCAGCTAACACAATACAGGATCGAAAATCTGGTGCATGCGCCATGGCTACTCGCCAACTATAAAAACTGGCATCCCAAAAGTCAAGTGTCACATACAGCGGACGTCGAGTTCACCGTCCTCATACTACGATTATGCTCCTACGCCTCCCAATTTCTGCCCTCTCCGACTTACACGCTCGACAGGATTCGCGGCATATCACTGCTTGACATCAAAAGGTCGTCCGACGCCGTGGCGGACGCACTGGACCGCGCCCTCACCCACAACAGTGACAGAGGATCACTCACTCGCCTCCAGCACCTCTGCCTGCTTGGACATACCCTGCAATGCGATGGGAACATCCAGCAGTCCTGGGAGATATTGGGGCGCGCGGTACGGGTAGCGCAGGGTCTGGGGCTCGATCATAGCACCAGATACGGGATACAAGGGGGCGGGCAACAGGTATCGGACTTGCAGAGAGAAATGCGGCGTAGAACTTTCTGTAGCCTCTACGTGTGGGATGGCACTCTTGCCAGGCGACTTGACCGCACCCCGTTTTTACCGAACGGTAACATGACGGATAGCTGGCAGCAGGCGTCCATTCCGCCAATTTTAGCTGCTGGCGCCGAGGGTCCGGCTGAACATGCAACGAAGGAGCTTGATATATTTACCGAGCGCCTCTGTCAAGCAGGGCTAGTCGACTTTTGTAAATCCTCCCGCACCGTGGGACGACTACGAGCAGAGAACATGGATGATTACGATATCCTGGCTGCCGAACAGCGCCACGAACAGTTCTGGGCCAGATTCGTCGCCCAACTACCGCCTGCGTTCAGGGTTGTGGAGGATCCGGACACGTCCCAGGACCGGCGTCTGCCGAAGCTGGAGCTGCAGAGACAACAACTGCACATTTCCGTTTTCGAGTACATCTGCTACAATTTTCGGCCGTGCCTCCTGATGCAGGAGTCGGAGCTGCAGGGACTCCCCGCCTACAAGCGCGTCCTGCTAGCATCGCAACGCCGATGCCTCGCAGCGGCAGCCCTTTGCATGCTCGACAGCGTCAAGGTCCTGCACAGCCTCCTCGGGTGTAGCCACTCCCGCTATGTCGGACTGGTGTTCCCGGCCTTCGAAGCCGCCGTGACGCTGGCCTCCCTGATGTCCTGCTCCGATCTTCGGAGCTACCAGCACCCAGGGGAGGAGGAGGCGTTTTTGGGGTACGGACACCCCGCCTCGACGACAAGCAATAATAACGGCACCGCAGGGAGGGACCCTCTCCAGGCCGCCATTGCTAATCTGACCTGGGAGGCCTGCCTCGAGGCCGCGCAGGAGGCCCAGGCTCTGCTGCTCATGCTGGCCGACGTGAGCAGCATTGCCGAGGCTGGCGCCCAAGCTCTCGCCCGGCTCCTCCACAAGGCTGTGAAAGCAAAGAAGCAGCAGGGATCAACAGCCAAGACGGCGCCCGGGGCACTAGGCGCGATGAGTGGGGCCATGAACATGCCGGCCGAGTGGACCGGGATGGCGGCTTCGGAGGATGTCGGGCTCTTTGACTTCGAGACGATGATTGCGACATCGTCCGATGAGTTCTACTGGGCCCCGCTTACGACTAACATCAGCAACGGCTAAGTTACAGATAGCTGCAGATAACTTTAGAAGCAATATATACTAAGAAATAGGATCCCGCGCTTACTAAATTCAGGCCTTAAAATAACGCTTTCTCGTTTTAATATATATCGGGAGGGCATTTTTAGCTAAACTAGCTCCCTAACTAACATTGTTAATCCAGGAAACAGGTCTAGCTAGTGATCGACTCCTATTCGTCGGACCTCGAGAGGGTTGCAGTACTTAATTGCGATGCAAATTAGACTTATTGAATTCAACTTATGCGATCTAGCAGAGGCAGCTTACAGACCTAGCTATGCCACAAATACTAAAGACATGTGAGAACTCCGGATCCTTTCAGATTCACTCCTTTCAGATTCCAGACTTGGATGAACGAGATCTTGAAGATTCCCTTCCTTCCGAGTCGGCCCGTTGAGGCTCGGTTTTTGTTGAAGAATGGGGACTTTCCAGATCATCTTCTGCTCGTTCACTCACTACCGTGTCGGCCCGCCGAGGCTCGGTTTTTGTTGCAGAATGGGGACTTTCCAAATCATCTTCTGCTCGTTCACTCACTACCGCGTCGGCCTGTAAATGTGAGTCGGCTTGTGTAGGTCTGGTTTCCAGAACTTCGTCCAGGAGGCTGATGAACGTGTCCTCAAAGGAGCAATCTTTGACGATAGGAACCCACTTCAGAGCCCGGTTGATTTTCGTCCAATTGGTATCCTTCCGCTTGTCCTCGAGTTTTGTATCGGGGTTCCAATATGGCCCTGAATTCTTTTTGTCGATTGCCTTTGCTTGCTCGAACAGGTTGCGAAAGAGCTTCTTTTCGCTGTCCACCATATCCTCCTCTTCGAGAAACGCTTTGGGTTGACTGTCCCTTTTGACCCATCTCCAGGGCTTCCGTGGGACATGACCGTCTTCGGGATCTGCGGGCTCTTCAGGCTTTTCAGGCTTGTACTTGCTGAAAAATCCGCATCGGAGTCGCTTGTCGCCCTTTTCGACGGCCGGTGTCCGAAACCTGTGTTCGTAGAGCAGCCGCACCGTGATGTGTGTTTTTAGTTCGACAGGATGTTTCTTCTGCTTCTTTAGCTCTTTTGCCGTACCACCCTCTGACTTCGAAAAAATTTCCCAGAGCCAGTCACGTTTGCCGTCCCACATTGTCAGTGATAGCCAATAAGGTACAGCATACCATCCTCTACGTGATTCATTCACTCGGCCTTGGAAAACAGATGATTTGTCAGTGACCTGGGAGTTTCCGGCAAAGAGAATTAGTTAGTGAACCCAGAAGACTTGACATACCTTTTGCAAATGATTGAATGTGCAAACACATTGGCGGACGTTTCCATGGCCACCTTTTCCGTTCCAGTTGAAGCGGTATGGCGTACTGTAGCGTAGTCCTTTCGTGGCTAAACCGAGCTTTGCAAGACTCCTTGATCTGTCCTATCATCCAGAAAAACGACGCTGACGAGAGTGCAGGGTCGGGATTTCCCCCTCCAATGTCTGAGTGACATCCCGCGAAGATACACTGCTTGATATTTGTTTTCGTCTCTCGGTTTTCCTCGCTGTCCCAGAGCATGGGGCCGAACTTCTGGCGCTTCTCGTGCAAGGATACAGCCAGAAAGGCGTGTTCGACATTCTCAGGGACCTTGTTCCCCACGAATGACAGGGGGTTTGCCCACAGTCCCAGAGCGCTGACGGTATCCCACTCAGCGAGCACCTTAATCTTGATCTTCTCGCCTGCGCCAGGCCATACAAAAAACTCGCTCAAAGCCTTCCGGGTATTCTTAAGGTCTCTGTATGTACTCGGCCATTGCCACTCGGGTAACCATTCGGCTGGTTCATATCCGGCGTTGTCTCTCCACAACTTGTAAATCGTCTGCAAGAAAACGAGGCCCGACTTGCGAAGCAAGCCGATGTCGTTAATGAACCGAGCCAAGCACCGGACGGTATAAGCACCTCGCGAAAACCCAACTAGGATGAGCTCGTCGAGCAAGGATCTACCGTTGAAATTGTTGCAAATAAAGCAATACGCATCCAGAAGATTCGCGCTTAAGCCTAAAATTCAAGCGATATGAGTACTGGCGGTAACATTACGTGGTAATATCCATGTTACCGACCTTTACCAAAAGCCGATGCGTACAAGCTGTCGGTACCAAGTGCAGACCGGGCGCCTACGCCGCTGGAATAGTAGACGATCTGGCGAACACTACCAAAGCGCTTAGCCTCCGGGTCCTTCTTGTAGTGCTCGATGACATCGCTATTCGTTGGAACGTTGTATTTGTCGTCGCCTGTGCGATGGACAGCGCGCGCGAGCTTGGCTACGTTGGTCAGCGGATCGACGGTGCCCGATGCGTTATTCCGGGTGCCGTCGCAGCAGATGAAGAGACGCTTCTTCTCCAATTCCATACCCACGTGAGTCATGAATTCACCTACGCCATCCCACTTGTGGTCGGGGTACACGCCTGTGGTATTGATGAGTTCTTTAAGCTTATTCGCGTGTTCAAGCAGCTCAGCCCCGATCTCTCGATGGTTCGTGTTCAGGTCCATTCGCCGTAATATTCCCTCCAATGAGGTCTGTGAGGTCTGGGCCTGCTCGGTATCCATCGAATTCGACTCAGAGTTAAGACCACGAAAAGAAAAGATCAAACGACTGAGAGTTGGCGTGGGGGAACTTGCTCTGCTCGAAGAACGAGGATGGACACAACCCAGCTTTGAACAGCAAGACGTAAGGATAGCTGGAGGGAGAGGCAGGACTACCGGTAAAGCCGCAAAGCGGAAAACACGGAGGCCTCCAGCCTGATCGAGGTCGAATTGTGTTGAGATGCTACCCTCACGTCCTATTCTAACAAATTGTGCCTCTCATGCAATGTATATGCAGCCGACGCTGCAACGACCGGCGACGTGGGATTGCCCGATTGGCCGCCCATGACTTGTTCAATTCCTCCTTCAGCTGGAAGGGCATAGAGTAAGCACTTTGACCAAAAAAGCGAGCGGTTGGCGAGGCCTCTCAATTGTTTCGACTCCGACTGGCACTTAGAAGTCCAAAAAGGCAAAACATACAACACCGAGGATTCCCAGGTCGTCACCGACCCTAGTACTAATTCGGCTCTCTGCTGCTTATATATGGGAGAGCGGACGGGATCCCTAGTATTCAGCAGGATGTGATCGTATGTGGAAGAAACGTCACGTACAACGGACTATGTTCCAAAGGTGCAAGTCTGAGTGCCATTCAATGACTTTGACAAACAAAGCGTGGAGTTGGAAAAGCCCCTCAATTGATAGTGACTGGCACTCCTTCCAAGAATGCTGCCAACCAAGAAGCATGGCGTGTATAACAGCAGCTTTGACTCGGACCATTTACAGGCCATGGCAGCAAGACGATTTCTCAATTTCCCAGCTGTGACGTGCTATAACGGTAGGCTGGCCAGCCGTTGAATGTTTTGTTGGACGAAGCTGGAATTGACTTGATTTGACTTGTCCCCCTAATTTGAGTTGTGCTGCAGCCTGTAACTGTAGAAAGCTGCACCACGTGGGGGAATGACGCCTGAACTAATCACCCATAACAATAACACCCATCTCCGAATCATTCAATTCGGGCTGCAGGCGGGACGGACAGAGACTTATTATTTAAACCTCTCTGCCGGATGGCGGCTTTTCCACGATGGGCGAATAGACCTGCGAAGCTTCTTGTGTTCCTAGGCATCGCCTTTTTCGTCTATCTCAAGTGGTCATCATCGTCATCCAACAGCACGATGTTGAACCCCGCCACCACCTCCCTCCTGCTTTCTACCACCGCCGCCGCTACTGCTGCTGCTGCCGACATGGGCGTCGACCTGAACTGGCACGCGCCTGCGGCCTCCGCGCTGAACAACCTCACATCGGCGCTACAGGCGTCCGGGACGTACGGCTTCATCTTCAACACGTCGCGGACGCCTGACGACCGCTACGGCTCGTACAACTGGTGCAACATGCCGCATGTGCGGCGCACCGAGTACGTCGTCCCGCCGCAGGAAGAGGGCTACGAGCTGCAGTACGTCGAGGTGATCCAGCGCCACCACAAGCGCACGCCCTACGCCGCCAACGCGTTTCCCGTGGAGCCCTACCACTGGGACTGCGACGACCAGGGCCTTTTCTACTTTGGGCAGTCCGTCCTTGCGAACGACGACAATAGCAAGAAGTCCGCCCAGACGTACTGGAAGGGGATCACCAACTCCACCATCAACCCCTTCGTCCCCTCGGGCTGGATCGGCTCCTGCCAGTTCCCGCAAATCACGACGGGCGGCCTCGATGACTCGCGCACCCACGGCGAGGACCTATACGGCGTCTACCACACCCTCCTAAATTTCCTCCCCAGCCGCGACGCCGAAGACGGCCAAGCCTGGCGCCGCCACGTCGTCTACCGCGTCACCAACAACCAGATCACGTCCCAGGTCGCCGGCCAGGTCATCGCCGGCATGTGGGGCGCCGCCGCCCTCGCCCGCCCCGTCCCCCTGCTGATCCAGGCCGCCGGCGTCGACTCCCTGGAGCCCCAGTACCCCTGCCCCGCGGGGAGCGCGGCCTTCAAGCGCCTCCAGTCGAGCGCCGACGCACGCTGGCAGGGCCACCTCGACGCCGCGCGCCCTCTGTACGCGACCCTGGACGCCATCTCGGGCGTCCCCGCCGACGACGCCGGGTTCCACGCCAGCTTCGACCACTACTACGACAACCTGTCGGCGCGGCAGTGCCACGGCGGCAAGCCCTTGCCTTGCAACCCCCAGAACTCCAAGGACTGTGTGGACCAGGACCTCGCCGACACCGTGTACCGGCTGGGCCAGTGGGAGTACAGCCACCTGTACCGCGACGCCGGCCCCGCGGCGCTGCGGGCCTCGGCCGCCGCGTACGGCGTCTGGGTCGCGGAGCTGGCGGCGCACCTGCGGGCCGTGGCCGCGGGCGCGGGGGGCGATGTGCGGTACTTGCACAACGTGGCGCACGACGGGTCTCTGAGCCGCGTGCTGGCCATCTTGCAGATCGACACCATGGTCTGGCCTGGCATGGGCAGCGAGGTCGTCTTTGAATTGTACCAACAAAAGAAGAACAAGAAGACTACTACCCCAACAACTCCAAGAAGCTCAGAGGATAAGAGCGCCGACGCCGCGCACTTTGTCCGCGTCCTGTTCGGGGGCAAGCCGCTCAAGTCGAGCAACCCCAGCCTGGGTCTGATGGACATGCTGCCCCTCGAGACACTGCTGGCCTACTTCGATGGCCTGGTTGGGGAGAACGCAAGTCTGATCAAGGGGAAGTGCGATGGCAGTATTCCCCTGTAACGATTCATGACTGATATAGTACGAGACCGTACCTAATGCCATTGGATGTCTGATGTTTTAAAGGGACATTGGCTTAATCTTAAGTATATTAATAGATGTGTGCATTACAACATGATATATCATAGGTACTTGGACATTATCTACGCTGCTTTCAGTGACTTCTCGAGATCATCCCAGCGCCCCTGCCTTAGCGGATCTAGTTCCCTGAGTTTCGCTAGCCAGGCCATCATCTCGTCCTGATTCGCGGTCTCGCCATCTGACGCGCTCATGGCCCGATACGCCATCGCGTATTCCAGCAAGGCTTCGTAGATCAGCTTGACATCCTCGTAGTCTTCCAACAGATCCTTGATCTCGGCCACTTCCCTATCGATGAACTCTTTCCTGTCGGCGAGGCTCAGGTTGGGCACGATGAGTCCCTTCGCATCCGCGTCCTCTTTACTGACACTCAGGGTGGTGATTTGGTCCATCAGGAACTGATGGTAGTACCACAAGCTCTGGTCCTCGGGTCCGACGTTCAATCCCTCCCGTGCCAACTCGAGCTCCTGGTCGAGGAACTTCTTGCGCGCCGCATCATCCGCGCCGCGCTCGTCCAGGAGGCGCAGCGCGAGCTTGCTGCGGTTGTGCCATGCGCTGAAATTCGAAAGGTCGACCTTGATCATGCTGTACGTGTACTCGAACTCGGACTCGGTCATGCTCCTCGTTGTTTCGGCAGCCGCGGTCGACTCGAGGGCGGCCACGATGAAGCGTCGGTAGGTCCAGGCGTGGAAGTTGCGGCGGTCCTTGGTCAACATCTTGGAGTCGAGGGCCAGCTCGGCGACCCAGAAGTCGCGCGCGACGGCCGCGGGCAGGATGCGGTCGCACAGCGACAGGAGGAAGGAGCGGTAGCCCCAGATCCAGTAGCATTTCGGGAACTCGATGAGGAGGGGGATGGTGAAGGCGAGCTCGGACTGGACGAGGGCAATGTCGGCCGCTATGTCGGCCGCTATGTCGGCTTTCTCTTTGTCTTGTCCTTCGCTTGTCTCTTTTTCCTTGTCTTGATCTTGCGCCTCAGGTGTAGTACCACTCGCGCCAGTCTTCTTGGGTGACGGGGACGTCGCTGGGTCGGGCCGGGTCGCAGCCGAGGGCGAAGGCGAGGAGGCGGCGCAGGACGGTTTCGTAGTGACGCTCCGAGAAGTACTCGGCGACGCCCTCGAGTGCCATAACCCAGCCGAGCGTCTGGACAATGAGCCAGAGATTAGACAGCGACGACGGACGTTCCATATCGTGTAGTATTCCGGGTTGAGGCGGAGGATTTTGGTGGTCAGATGGAAGAGGGCGGGGTCGTCGTAGTTTGATTGTTTGACCTAGTTGTTGCGATCGAGAGGCTTGGATTAGCTATGCGATGACGAGACGCGACAAGCAAGGGTAGGGTCCCTGCAGGTAGGTAATCCGTAGGTACTGGTTTCGGTGGTGGGAAGGGAAAGGGGGACATCAATAGGTGATGCAATGTCAAAAACAAAGGAAATGGCACGCATACATGGACTTGTATCTGGTCGTCGAGATCACGGTATTTCTTGATGCGGTCGAGGTCTTGTTGCCGCTGCTGTTCGGTTCGGTTGCGGTTCGTCCGGGCTATGCCATGCTACAGCCAAAGCCAAGCAAGCCGGAGTATCAGCCCAGCCGGTCCTCTCTCTCATTTTGGTTGTTTTGGAGTAATGTGTTGCAAACCTACGCTGGCCATGATTTTGGGATCTCAAATAGAGTGAGATTACTGTAATATGTGCGAATGACTGACTGACTGACTGACTGACTGACTGACTGACTGATTACTGAGTCCAGGTCGAAAATGAAGGGATGGTCGTAAAGTTGATATCGAATACTGTCGCCTACAGTCGGTACAATGTCCTTCCCCTCCAGCAGCCACATCATCACTAGGACAGCTGGATTAGGTGGATTAGGTAGGTAGATTGGGTGGATTGGGAGGGTGCAGGCTGGCTATCTGTAATCGATAAGGATTCAGGGACCTTTCATATCCCACCTTTAGTGCATTTAGTGCCCACCACTATTCCCTGCCTACCTGCCTGTCCCCGCATGCTAATTTTAGTCCCCGATCGTCAAGGTTGAACTTACACGGGAACTGAATATGAATTGACCTCCCACTTGCATCAACACAATCCAGGCCACCAATGCCATGCATGTACTTCATCGTCAGAATCAACGATTCTTTTTGTTATCATACATTGGCTTCATGTAACATATAACCCTATTCATAAGTCCTCAGAAATTACTACTCACAATGCGACTGAAAAATATTCTTCTCGGGTCCCTCCCGAATGCTTGTGATGTGCCGGTGAAATGCAACTCACAACACCATCACTTGCAGTGGTTGTTGGCAAAAGACTGACCGACTGCCGAATTTTACCTGATTTGTCATTTATCCTTTCTAATTTCTTGTCTCTCTTTTTCCGAACACTTTCCATACCTGGTTCATTCCGCGACGCATCTCCGGACGGAAGCCAACATCCTCTTGGTAAAGGCAGTGCTTCCTCCGAAGGCAGGCGTAACTGCCAAGTTGTTGAGCTTCATTTAAGTTTGCATCCTCTTCCTCTCATCGACGATACCACGACAGGAACTGCTATAAAGAAAGAGAACATGCAGCAGCAGCAGTGCAACAAACGTTCTTGCCAAGCGTCGTGTTTCCTGCATCCAACAATCTACTGTCCCGACGTTGCATTGCCCCTGCATCATTCACGATAATTCGCTGCCGTGTCTTGGCATCGAGTGTTGGTCGAGACACTTGGAGGGACCACGACCACGAACTTCCATCTATCCCCAAGCCTAATTCACGACACATTTGCTACCCCTCGTCGTGTCTTTCGTGCAACACTCTGGACCATACACCGTCGATACAAGAGAAGTCAATGAGGTTGACACGGATATTCTGGGCATCATGCCTAGCATTCCTTTCTGATGTTACTTCAGGCCTGAGTGTACGAAAGAATTCCGCGCTCCAAGATGCAACAAAAGCCTCGCTCAATGCCCTGAACACCTACTACGACAACAAGACAGGACGATGGGATCCCACTGCCAGCTGGTGGTACAGCGCTATTTCTCTCGAGAACATTCTGGACTACATGCAAGTTACCGGCTCTCGGGACTACCTCCCTCAAGCCCAGCACACCATCGACATTCAGCGAGCTCCAATCGATTGGTGGCCTCAGGGCGGAGGAGACTTCCGCGCCGACAGTACCGACGACACTGCCTGGTGGGCTCTGGCCTTGCTCCGCATGTATGAGTTGACTGGAAACAGCACCTACTTGGATATCGCCAAAGAGGACGAAGCCTACATCTACAAGTATTGGAATTCATCTACCTGTCGCGGCGGTGTAATCTGGAGCATCAAGGATCGCACTTACAAGAACGCCATCAGCAACGAGCTGTATCTGGAGTTGACGGGCGCCTTGCACCACCTCATCCCGAACGACACGTACTACTTGAACCAGAGCCTGAACCAATGGAAGTGGTTCAAGGCGAGCGGTATGATCAACGCGCAGTGGCTCGTCAACGACGGCCTCCTGGAACCCGACAAGAACGACTCGACCATGTGCCACAACAACAAGGACACGACCTGGACCTACAACCAAGGCGTCATCCTCGGCGGTCTCGTCGAGCTGTACCATGCCACCGGCGACACGGGGTACCTCGACACCGCCTGCAACATCGCCGACGCCGTCATCGCCAGCGCCAAGCTCTCGCCCAACGGGATCCTGACGGAGCCGTGTTCCTCGGAAGAAGACTGTACAGATAACGGCTGGTCATTCAAGGGGATCTTCATGAACCGTCTCGCCAAGCTCAACAAGGCCCTGGAGGAGTCCGGCGTCGACAAGGACCGCTACGGCGGCTACATGCGCACCAACGAGCAGACCATGTACAGCCACGCGCGCAACGGGTCCGATTTCTACGGTGGTGTCTGGCAGAACACCTTCGACGGGGCTGATCTGGGCAAACAGAACAGTGCTGTCATGATGCTCATTGCCACGTTGGGACTTTGATCTTGTTGGACGACTTTACGACATTGTTTTGCTTTTTTCAGAGGAGGATATAATGTTAGGCGCGTTTGGGTGCATTGTGGGACTAGTAATGTCTAATCAGAAGTGATGAGTTCTCAGAGACAGAATTACGGCGAAGTTTTCATATGTTAGATACGACTAGGACACAAAGTTAGAGTATACAACCTGTTCAAGTCCATACATTCAACTTACATGCACTGTTTATATGATCCAACTGCTGTTCTCATATCCAGTTCAGATGGAAACTGTGCACTAATGTACTTTGTGATAATCCCTGATGGATCATCACATGAAACTCAAGATATAAATATAAATACTACAGATCGAACTCATTAAGAGGGGTATAGATAGACACAAAGCCTCCTTGTGTACCAGCAACTCCAATCAATACTTTACAAATACATACCATGATTGACACAGCTAGGACAGATAGGCCCTAGGTCTAATCACGATACAAGCCCACCTTCGTCCCGTTCCTCGAGCACACCGTCAACCCCAATCCTTCGACCCATGGACCCGGGTCGCGGCTCTCCATTCGCTCGAATGACTGGATGAGACGGGTGGTCACGTACGCCGCCTCGGTCAAGGCGTATTGTTCTGCACAGACAAATAACATCAATAACCATAACTCGGCAAGTTGCAAATGGTGGCGAAAATATGGATGGGTTAGGTATATGAGAGAAACACAAAAAGCAAGAGAACTTACGTCCAACACAGATCCTGGGGCCCCCGTTGAAGGGCAAGTACTCCCAGCTCGGTCTAAGCGTCTCCCAGCGCTCCGGCCGGAACTCTTCGGCGTCGGCGCCGTAGTACTCGGGGCTGCGGTGCAGCGTGTAGGTAGACCAGGCGACGAGGGCGCCCTTCTCGACGAAGAGGGGGGACTGGCCGTCCACGCCGCCGCCGCGGGGGAGGACCGTGTCTTGTAGGGCCATTTTGCTGTTCAGGGGTACCACGGGGTGGATGCGGAGAGCTGTTTCCGTCGTCATTGTCAGCAGCCAATAAAAGGGAAAGAAGAAAAAGCAACAGTTGCGCTTTAGTCAGAAGCAAAATTGGGGGTTGTATTTATTTGCTTTTTCTAACGTCCGTCGAGAGGGAGAAGAAGTGGAGCTGATGTGCATGTTGGAAAAGGGGGAAGGAAAGTGAAAGGAAAACTCACATTCGTTCAGACAGTACCGGACGTACTTGAGCCCCTTCAACGTCTCGTACGTCGGCAGTTTCCCCTCGAGTCCCGCCACCTCCGCCTTCAGCTTGGCCCAGACGTCGGGCCGCTTTGCGAGCACGAAGAAGAAGTTGGACAGCAGCGAGGCCGTCGTGTCGCGGCCCGCCAGCAGGATGTTGAGGAGCTCGTCACGGATCACCTTGCGGTCCTTGGTGGCCTTGGCCAGCTCCCGGAGAAACACGTACTTCTCCCCATTGCTGCTAGGGTTGTTGGTAGTAGCAGAGTTGCCGCCCTTCTCGAGATCCAGCGCTTCGCGCTGCCGCACCGCTTCGTCGACGAACTGGTCCACATACGAGTGGACGAACTTGATGGCCTCCTTGCCGCGCTTGTGCGACTGGAGGTGGTAGAACATTCCCAGGCGGGCGCGGAAGATGATGTCGGTCTGGGCGTCGTTCATGGCCTCGGCGAAGGCCGAGTCAGTTGACGTCGACGATGACGACGATTCAGCGGCCATGATGCCACCGCTCTCCTTCAGGGCCCGTAGCGAGTCCACCGACGACCCGAACAGGAACTCGGTTGCCGTGTCGATGGTCAGCCGGAAGAAAAGCATCTGCAGGTCGACCGTGACGTCGCCGCTGCGGGGGATCAGCGACAAGAACAGGCCGAGGTGGCGCTCGAGGGCGCCCAGGTCCGCGACCTGCTCGCGCGCGAAGTTGGGCCGTAACAGAGCGCGGGCCTCGTGCCAGCGCGCGCCGTCGCTGACAAAAATGCCCTTGCCCAGCAGGGGGCCGAAGCTCTCGAGGCGGGAGCTGCCGTGGCCGAAGTCCTTGAAACGCGTGGCGAGGACCGCCTTGATATTCTCCGGGTCCGCGGTCATGATGGCCTCGCGGCCCCCCATCCAGACGGGCGGATTCATGGGCGGGCGGGTCGCGAAAGTAGGGCCGTAGACGCTGTTGCGCCAGTGCACCCACTCGAGCAGGGTGCCGGCCTTTGCCCGCGCCATCATCTTCCAGATGCCGTCGAGGCCCAGGAGGCGGTCGCTGTTGGAGTAGCGCTTGCGCACGGGCTGGCAGCCGTGCTGCTGCTTGAAGCGGCGGCGGGCGAGGTAGAGGTTGGTGCGCCGCGCGGTCCAGAGGAGGAGGAGGGCGAAGAGGAGGCCGAGGACGAGCTGCTGCCTGGAGGAGTACGCGGACAGCGCCTTGGGCGTGTTGATTAGATCCATGCTGTGTGTGTGGCCAATGGCGGGTGTTTCCTAGATTCTAGGTAGAGATATGAAGAAGATATCAAGAGGCTTTGGAGAGTTGAGGTATTGTTGATAGTTCCGGGACTTTGGCACCAATACGCCAATGATGCTTTGAGTTAACGTTCCGAGCCTTGGACAGTCTGATGCCTGGTTTCACAGGGACATGGGTGGGAAGCCTCAGTGTAATTTGGTAAGCATGTACCGATAGCTGTGCCTTACTTGCATGAGTATCTGATCTGAATATTGATCAATTGCCAGAGAGAAGGAGGAGTCCATGAAGTAAATATAAGAGAAACGTAATGGCAAGTCTCCGACTGGAATGTTGCACCGAGCCCCGACCCATGCGCCCTTTCCTCATTGCCCCTCCCCGATCCCTTGGCCAGGGACGTAGGCTTCCGGGAATAAAGAACTGCCTGCCAGCTCTTACCCCTGCTCGTTCCAAGGCTTAGCATAGCGACTACCTTTCCAACGGGGAAGGAGGAAAAAGCGACTTGTCCACTAAAACCTTCCATCTTCGATGTGTTTGCACCATAGGGCCCTGCTGCACGACCGTTTGCCAATCTATACGAACGGACCTATCATGGGTGCTAGGGCTGTGCATCCGGCCACCTGCTCTTCTGTTGCTGTGCTAATCTTTCCAGCTTCATGTTACGATGTTCCGCGTAATATGGGACTATGTCAGATATCAATGTCCTTGAAACCTGTTGACGCGCATGCATTTTACGTATGATCGCGGCGTATCCATGGTGTGTACACAGTCAGTGCCCGTAAAAGCGCAGCAACAAGTGTCCAGGGATAGATAGATAGGTAGCAATGTTGCATTGCGTAAGCGGCAATCCGTCTGGTGGTCCAAGTAAGCAATTTTGGCCCAACGGGCGCCGGGGGCAGCCGATTACCCCGACGGACATGACAGGATCCACTATCCACTCCGTTCGTTCTCTTCTTCTTCTTCTGACTTACTTGTTTTGGCTCGCGGGGAAATTTTAGGGGACCATTGACCATTTAGGGGGGAGCCATCGAACGATCGATGACGCCCACATGCCAAACGCTCAGCTGCTGTTGCTGTTGGAGGGAAGGGCAATTGACTTTACCGGCGGTTGCTGTAGCGCATGCATATTTAAATCCACCTCCAACCGCTGTCAACCAGAATGCTGGGACAGCTGGTGATTTGCTTCTGTCAGTCAAGACAAACCAAAGCTTGCCTTTTAATCGCCCATTGATGCTCACATGTAGTGGCTTGAACTTACAATCACTTTACTTTTCATTATCTATGCGTTCTATTTGCGACGAAGGCTAGAACCCCAGTGGAAGAGCTAGAGGGGACACAGCGTACAGTTTACCCGAACACCGCCTGTAATCAAATTGATCTAAACCCCTTTCAGCAAATGGAAAAGAGTCTTGGCGCCCGGTCGGAAGGATTTGAAGCCCACACCACCTCCATCTCCGAGAACGTTGGTTTCAGATCCAGACGCGGCACAGACGCGAACAATGTTAGTCTGCCTACTTTTCCAACTAGGCATCTGCGATCAGGGGCGCGGCATAACTACAAGTCGCGAATGACGACTCCATGAAGGGACAATGAAAGACGTCATGTCGCCTTGATGCACTAACAGGGTTTGCGGCTGTGGCCTTCACGGTGTAGAGAGCGCTGCGCATCCTTGGCATGTCAGGACTGATGTCTTATAATGGGAAGTATAGCCCCAAGGTCTTGCATGATCTCTTGCACGTTCGGTCCCGGTGAATTATTCAGACCCGGTGTATCTGGCCGAGCCCGAAAAGGGGCTGTCGTACAACCGGGAATAACCAACGATCAATGGCTCATCGCGTTCTCATCTTACTGTTTCTTGAGGTGCAACAGTCGGGGGCACTTGCAAAGTCTCAGAACGGTAGCCTATTTCAGCCGATGAGCAGCATGCACCAGTCTATGATAGGTTGGTAACTCCCGGAGTGCTCGGCCGAGTCGGCTTAGGAAGAGGGTTGGGTACCACAGCAGCTCGCTCCGTATCCAAAGATTTTAGAGTCTTTGACATTTTAACAAAAACCCCTATTTATGGGACACTAAAGACGTAGATGGGTAATTTAGCATGCGAAGTCACGCAGGACATGTGGACAGATATGCGACGGCTACGTGGCATATACCCAGGCCAAGCACTTCTCGTCCAGAACGTCTTCGGGCAACAACAGTCATTTGCTATGATACGTCCTGTGCCAACTGAATAAGTAATCATCTTTAATTGGCTGGTTTGGGCTCGCACTGGCACACATGTAGTAAATACCCATACACGGATTGTCGTCGCTATCTGGGTGCTCTGTGGCTCTGTACTCTGGCCCTATCGGCACTTGCCAGCACCGCTATCATACTCATCTTCAGCGCCTCCATCAGATTAGTAGCTCTCACAGTCAAAGTCCAGGTTTCCTCCGCATGTTGGCCCTTATCGCAGCCGGCACCCCTGAAGCTTTCTTTTCAATTATGGGCAATCGACCAATCACCAGGGCTGGGGGAAGACGAGCAAGGTGGCCCCCTCCGACTAAAAGGATGGTCATATGGGATTTGCTCTTTTGCGTCGAGGAGGATGTACCAAAACACAATGTGCTCGGTGGACTGCTTCGGAGACGTACCCTCGCCGCCGCCGCCGCCGGGAAGCAGGTTAACGATCGTGTAGAACGTCAAGCGGGTGCTTTCCTTGGACCAGCCGAGCACGACGCCAGTACTTGGGACCTCGGGGCTGGCAAGGGTAGCGTCAAATTTGAAGTTGAGGGCTGCTAGTTTCGTCCAAGCTGGGCTAGCCCAGGATGATTCGGCAGGAAGAGTGATCCGACCATTAGCAGCAAGTAATTCTGGAAGAGTTCAGCATTTCTTGGCCATAAGAGTGTGTGATAAGACTAGTGTGATGTGATGTGGCAAGCGAGTTCCGAGAGGCGTTTTGCTAAGGAAGTCAACCCAGCGAGAGCCGCTTAGCGAGTGCCGAGAAGTTCACCCCTTGCTCGATCAGAGCTCCATCAGAAATGTTGAAGTGTGCCGGGTCAAAAGGGCGATCAGTGGTACTCATTATCAGGACCGTGGTCCTAAGAGAGAAGAGGAGCATCAGGATGGCATTTATAACAACTACTTATTCCATCTGGCAGTTGATGTTGAGGACGTGATCATGGAAAAAACGAAACTCTCGACGCAGAGGGAGCCGGATGCCCAGGTTCCAGCTTAAAAAAGATCGTGGGGGTGGAAATCGTCAAGTTTTTACTACATGCCATATCCTGATCAACCAGTCGGCTCTTCGACTGGGTGAGGCGCCCCGACCCATGAAAGGGGCTCAGCAGGCCCAACCAACTGATCATTACACGCAAACCGAACAGACACAATTGAAGATAGCCGATCTAATATCTTGCAGGTTAACAATTGGGGGGCTTCTGGAGGTTAGTGTTATGATCAAACATTCTGCCAGAAGTCTTGGCCCAGAGGTGATCGCTTCACTGACACCAGTGGCGCAAAAGAGACTATTTTACTGGCCCTCGTGTTGTTTGCTCGTAAAGAATATTGGGAAGAGACGGCACTGACGCACACTTGCCAATGCAGCTTACCATCCCGGCGTCCCCAGCTGAAAACTAAGTTGAATGTAGCAGATGGAATCTGGGCGTCCGACAGTAACTCCTTGCACATATAGCAGACTTGTGGCGGTCCCGCTACGACGCAACTACTCGTTTGAAGCTACAACGATGCAAGGGATAGCAGCCAGATTATAATACTAATAGCACTTTTAGCCATATTCTTTGTTTGCTCTTGCGCCAATCATCTTTCGGGTCATGGCATCGTTCACTCCTTTTTCTAGTCAAAGTCAATATGCGCTCTTTGACCTCAAGCGCCGCTAGGGATATACCTCAGGGTTTATCCCGACTGGAGGCATCAATACCTCCCCGGTGCAACCTCAACTCTACTGGCAATGGTGTGCATAGAGCACAAAAGAAGTCAAGCACCCCCGAAACCGCGTAGAAGTAACTCGGTTCTAGTTCTTTCTCTTTTCTTCAACATTGTTGAGACAGTAAAGCCCGCGACCGGACGCGTCCGACATTCCTTTATGCCTCCCGACCTATCTCGTGCCTCATTCCTGGGTGCCTGCATTGCATCCATGCTCATTGCAACCCTCGTTGCGGCTACACGCGCAGTATTCGGATACCAGAAAGGCACCAAGCTCAAATGCAACGATGCCTGGCTCATCGCGGCCTATCTGCTGTTTATAGTGCTTGCGGGATTCCAGGTCGGCAAACATGAGCTCCTGTTCCGTGTCATGGACGTGTTCCACGAAAAGGCGCCGCCATACGCTGAAGTGGCGGAGGACGGGTCGAAAGTCCAGATGTTGATGTTCTTCACCAGCACGGGCCTGTGGGTGGCGATTTGGTGTGTCAAGTTCTCACTCCTGGCCTTGTACAAGAACATGGTGGCTCAGCAACCGCTGTATACTCGACTGTGGTGGGCCGTGGTCGTATACTGTACACTGGTAAGCTCGCTCACTGACTGTCCAGCCTGGGCTCCTCCCCAGCCGAGATATCTTACGACTAAAACATGAGAAGTCCTTGGTCGTTTCTGTTATCGTGCAAATCGCGGCCTGTTTGCCTGTCAGCGATCTGTGGAAGCCAGGCGGTTGCGCGACTCCCGGAATCTTGCGAAGAATCTACATTAGCGTTTGGCAGTCATACAGTGCGGATGTCACTACGGATCTGATGGGTACGTGTTCTGCCCGCAGCACTCCTTGGCTGATGTAGCAAAAACTGAAATTGTCTACAGTCATGTTATTACCATTGGGAATAATCCAAGGCCGAAAGATGCCAACTTCCAGGAAACTAAGTCTTGGCCTATTGTTTTGTCTGGGCGCATCGGTCATCATCGTCTCAACAGTCCGTGCCGCACAAGTTGGAAGCAATCCAAGTGTTCCCCCGCCGACACTCTGGGTTGCCCAGTGGAACATCATTGAGACAGCAGTGGCCGTCATGGTGGGCTGTGGTCCAGGCCTCTACCGAAGGGTCAAGGCCGTCACCAAGTCTCGCACAAGACTCGACCTCGAGGCCCGACGCTACGTCAGGAAAAATGACGGAAGTCACTCGGGGAGAACCATCAGAAGCAGACTCCAGCGTAATGGGGGTAACGAGATCCCACTGCAGGCATACCCGGTCACGGCAGTCAGCGTGTCCGAGAACCAGCCAGCCGACGGCAGTAGCAAAGAGGAATTAGTGAGCAAAGACTCGGAAGGGAAGATCACGGTGACAAGGTCGATTACGATTAGTCGGGCGCGATGAAGTTGAGTCAGGCACAAACTTATCTTATCATGTACCGCACTAGGTTGTATTTCCCGATATGTGCCTTCCTCTCGAATCGGTCCCTCCCAGGTGGATAATTATGCAGTAAGAGCGACTTGACCAAGCACGAGATTGATGGTTCTTTCCTCTTTTCTGAATACTTACTTTAGACTTGGAACATGGGAGAGAAGCAGCTTCCCTTGCTTCCTTTTCTGTTTCGTGTTTCAGTTGCCTTACCACATCGAGCCAGATATGCAATCATTGAAGCAAGCCTAATATTCCACCAACCCACCTAAGTCTTTCTACCTTCCCAGTATTGTCATCAAGTCTTCCCTCGAGGCCAGGCTGATGTTTGTCTGTGTCGCCCTGGCACTTCGATAACCAGGCTTGTAACATCGAGCAGACTTGATCCCAACATCCGTTTTGACATATGTTTCTTGTTCATTCTTTACCATCTCCATCTCAAGTTTCATTACTATTGCTTTTTCTCTCTTGCCTCGCTTTCCAGACACCATGGCCAGAAGCCGAACATGTTCAAGGACCCTCGCGGAAAGCAACTCTGATACGGTGACCACCGGATATCCTTGTCGCCGACTTAGCTCGGTATCTGTCAAATCAAAACCTCGCTTAAAAGTCCGAGTTGCCTCTCGTCCTTGTCTGACCGATAAGAAAGTCAACTGCCCGCCCAGTACCGAGAACGATCGCCTTGATGGTAACCTCCTTGATGGAGCCTAGTCATCCTCTACAAGCTCGACCGGTGATGTGCAGGATGAACCACCCAGTCGCGACCGGGGAAATCTCAATCTCGACCCAATAACTCCAGCCACTCTTCCTCGAGTGACAGCTCACCCTCGCCCTGGCTTATCTCCTTCCTACTGGTCGGATACGGCTCTGACACCAAGGAAGAGAAGGACAACTACCGCGACAAGTTCGCGGCTGCGCGAAACCGGAAGAGCCCATGACCGCTTCGTATCACAACGCGAGATTTCAACACCCCTCTTAGACCGATTTCGTGCCACCAAAGAGCCACATGAGCTTTCTGCACGAGAGCGTCTCACTCGGAATATTACGGGAGTCACACCAGACCCCTTTCGCCTGCCTCCCCGACGTGATTACCTGGCTTTGCGCAATCGACGAACCTCACGTTCAGACGGACACCATAGACACCCAGGCAGGACAGTGTTGGCCCTTTACCCGAGCAATGGTGCAAGCGATCTTGAACGTCAAGTCAGCGCTGGGTCTATGTGGTCTGTCGGTGGCATAGCGCCAACTGGAGGACCAGCAGTGGACACCGGCCGAGGCCTGCTCCTCGAGAGTGGCACCAATGCGCCACTTTACAGAGCCCCTTTTGCAAGTGGGCGTCCGAGATCAAGTGACGAGAACGAATCGCACGAGGGACGACTAGCCCATGCACTCGACATCAACCGGGCTCAACGTGTCCTCGCCTTTGACAGTTTCTCTACCTTTCCCCGCTGCAAGAAAAAGTCGCCAGGTCAGCATTTTATTCCGAAACTGACAACCACTTGGACTGGCACCGAATGGATCAATAATTCATATAAATCCGGTGAGTACATGACCCTAATCTCGTTCCGTCCGGCGTTCCGGTTTTAACTAGCATAGAATGCTTGGAGGACACACATTCAGTTCCCAATGAACCGTTCAGGTAATGTTTCCCCTGTCATTGCCACCCAAGCGGGAATAAACTAACGTGGAGTAAAGGGTCCTTGATGCTACCGGCCTGCGGGATGACTACTACTGCTCCGTGATGGCTTTCTGCCCAAACTGCGATGTCATTGCAGTCGGTCTTGGAAACGTCGTGTACGGTTGGTCCGAGTCATCACAGGTCTCCCTCCTCAGTAAAAGTGGTCGGGAAGGACAAGGACCTTGGGTAACGTCTTTGTCTTTCTCGTCGGAGTCCGGCTACAACTCCATCCTTGCCTGTGGTCGGTCTAACGGCACCGTCAGTCTCTTGTCTCTTTTAGACAGTGAGGGTGCCGACGAAGAACCCCCGGTGTTCAAGCCATTACCTCGTTTCGAGGCTCAACATGCGCGTGCTGTGGCTTCGCTGAGTTGGCGCCCGGTGCCGACCACTCGCCCTTCTCTCAACCCCAACAACCCTGGAGTCCCCGTGCAGACAGAGGATCTTTTGGTGGGCGAAGACGTTGGTGATGTTTATTACTACTCGGTCGAATGGCCATCACCTTGGGAAGTCGCCGAGGACAATTGGAGAGGATCTATGACTCTACTGGCTTGCATCAAAGCTCATTCTCAGCAGGTCTGTGGCCTTGCCTGGTCACCGGACGGCTCCCAGTTCGCAACTGGAGGCAACGATAACCTTTGCTGTCTTTACAACACCAAGACTATCATCGAAACAGAGCCTGAAGACGACGACGAGCTCCCAGATATTGCCACTTTTCAATGGAGCACCTCGTCTGGTTCGTCAGTGGTAGCCAATGATCTAATCATGGATCGGCTGGGAACTAGAGATGCAGTTAATCTTATGGTTCCAATAAGAAATAGCCGTGCCGCCCCTATGACCCCGGCAGGAACAAATCAACAAACAACTTCTTTGTCACCCGGTCAATATGATAGGAGTCAACGCAACGAAATCTCAGAGTCAGTCGCTCAAGCATCCATTCACATGCCAATAATGCATTCACGGTCCGCCGCCTTGAAAATCTGGAGGCATCAAGCTGCGGTGAAGGCCTTGGCTTTCTGCCCATGGCGGCCAAACTTGCTAGCAACTGGAGGCGGCTCGACCGATAAGCTGATTCACTTCTTCCACACCGCATCCGGCGCAGCTCTGGCTACCATCTCGGTCAGCGCTCAAGTCACAAGCCTCACCTGGAGCACGACACGCCGTGAGCTCGCAGCTACCTTTGGTTACGCTGTGCCGGAGCACTCGGTTCGGATAGCTGTGTTCAGCTGGCCCGAATGCACCATGATAGGCTGTGTGCGATGGCACGGCGAACACCGCGCTCTCGGTGCTATTGCGTATCCAGGAGGTCCCAGAGGCTTACACCTTCAAGAGGATACTGAGAGTGGTCGCTCTTCTTCACGCGAACCGAGAGGAGACACGGCGACATCGTATTCCCGGCGCAGGCGCAAGCTGAAGCAAGACGGATGCCTGGTAGTGGCCAGTAGCGATGACAGCGTCAAGTTTCATGAGGTATGGGGCATGGGGCAAGGGGTCTTGAGCACAAGATTGGGGTCCGGGGCCCTGGGCGGAAGTGATATTCTGGAGATGGCGGAGGGTATCGATAAGGAGGGCGAGGTTATACGATAAGTGAGTAAGTGAGTGAGTGAGTGCTGGGGGCCAATAGCAAGCGATGCACGGAGGAGGTTATTTTGTTCCACGAGGTAACGGATGCTGAAGGCTGCGTGGGACGAGAGGTAGGCACACACAGCAGTGGCTGGGAAGATTGAGGATGCGGTAGACGAGAAAAGCAAACTACCAATGGGCAACACAGTTTTATGGAGAAGCAGATGATGGGTAGACCGGGCGTAGGTATTATTAGAAGAATTTGTGTTTACACGTGTGATCCAGTTTTCGTTTTCACTTTGTGTACCGCCTGACGGTTCATGCTGAGCTTCCTGGCTGGCATCATAAACCTCGAAGTTGGGGGGGTGCCATATCGACGCACAAGTTGGTGCACGATGATCTCCACCAGAGTTTATAGGCACAGCTGTCCCGAACCTACAGGGTCGCATCCGGCGTCTAGATCTCGTCTGCCGCGGCATTGGAGATGTTGTTGGAGGCGCCATATAACATGGCTAATAATAGCCTGGCCAATGAGCAGCATTACCAATGAGGCGGGCCACCAATGAACAAGACCATCACCATGCAGGGGCGGACAGGGGGCCAAGAAGGGCCAAAAGCCTAGAATAACGTGCATGCATAGCATTCAGTCAGTATCCCTAACTCCAAATCTCGCTTGTTGGTTGAATTTTCGACCTTATTTGGATTCCATCATTCTTTCTCAACACCACTACCAAAACGCCTTCGCTCATTAATGACGTCGCTCTGTATATCACCCAAGATGCTGCCTCTGAGACGCAGAATCGTGTTATCACTTGCCTTAATCTTCGTATTTTTCGTTCTGCTTCTTCTTAAAACTGACACTACTGCTGGGCCAGGTGGTTTCTGGCGGCAAGCAATTGGAAATGCTGCTGGGCCGAGGAGACCGAAGAGCCCGAACCCCATTGTCACAGACCCGACCGTAATCAACGACGATGACTACTTCTGGAGGAAGCTCCCGATCCGCCATCCAGTGGAATCTCTGAGGCCGCTTCCCACGGGCAAACCATTGACTCTTCCGAAAGTGCAGGCTTCGTTCTCGAAAGAGACGGCCCAGGACAAGCGAGTCCGCTTGCAGAGACAAAAGGCCGTGGAGACGGCCTTCACGAGATGTTGGAGCTCCTACCAACAACACGCTTGGCTACAAGACGAGCTGACGCCCCTCAGCGGCGCCTCCCGGAACCCCTTCGGCGGCTGGGGCGCCACCCTCGTCGACAGCCTCGACACGCTGTGGATCATGGGCCTGCACGAGGAGTTCAACAAGGCCGCGGACGCCGCCGTGGCTAACATCAGCTTTGAGACGAGCTCGCTGGGCGAGGTCAACGTCTTCGAGACGACGATCCGCTACCTGGGCGGCTTCCTGGCGGCCTACGACCTCAGCGGCGACGAGCGCCTCCTGAAAAAAGCAAGGGAGGCGGGCGACATGCTCTACGCCTCCTTCGACACGCCGAACCGCATGCCCATCACGCGCTGGGATTTCAGGCACGCCGCCGAGGGGAAACCGCAGGAGGCGGCCGAGTGGGCGCTCGTCGCCGAGATCGGGTCGCTGTGCATGGAGTTCACGCGCCTGTCGCTGCTGACGGGCGACCCGCGCTGGTTCGATGCGACCGAGCGCATCACCGAGGCCCTGAGGGCCCAGCAGAACAAGACGCAGCTCCCCGGGATGTGGCCCATCAGCGTCAACCCGCGCGCCGCTGACTTCACCCAGGACAACACGTTCAGCCTGGGCGCCATGGCCGACTCGGTGTTCGAGTACCTACCCAAGATGGCCGTGCTCTCGGGCGGCTTGCTGCCGCACTACCAGGCCATGTACGAGGACGCCATGGCGACGGCCATCAAACACAACTTCTGGCGGCCCATGGTCCCCGACGAGGACGCCGACATCCTGATTTCGAGCAGCGTGCACACGTCGCGCAACAAGGACACGGGCGCCATCGAGACGAGCCTCGAGCACGTGGGGCAGCACCTCGTCTGCTTCGCCGGCGGCATGCTGGCCCTCGGCGGCAAGCTCTTCCGGAACCCCGAGCACATGGCCCACGCCAAGAAGCTCGTCGATGGGTGCGTGTGGACGTACCGGGCGCTGCCGTCGGGCATGATGCCCGAAACGTTCGTCATGATGCCCTGTACCTCATTGACGACACCATCCGCGGCCGGCTGCCCCTGGGACGAAGCGGCCTGGAAGCGAGCCGTCCTACGCGAAGCCGGCCTCGACGCCGACAAAGAGGACCTCAGTCGCGCCGACGACGTGATCCGCGAACGGCGCCTCCCGAAGGGCTTCATCGGGATCCCGGACGCGCGCTACATCTTGCGGCCAGAGGCTATCGAGTCCGTCTTCGTGCTGTACCGGACGACGGGCGACCGCGCGCTGCTCGACACGGCCTGGGCCATGTTCGAGGCGATCCAGCAGGCGACAGCGTCTGAGTTTGCCAACGCGGCCTTAGCGGACGTGACAGCCCAAAAACCGCCGCAGATCGACTCAATGGAGAGCTTCTGGATGGGCGAGACACTCAAGTACTTTTACTTGATGTTTAGCGAGCCCGATTTGATCTCATTGGATGAGTGGGTGTTTAACACGGAGGCGCATCCTTTGCGACGGCTGTAATAACTTTTGGGTAGAATAATCCATTTGAATTCAAGCATTGAGGATCAAAGTGTTCACACGCAGTGACATTGCTGCTTTGGCATGCCATTTCCGACAGAGCAGTCCAGTACTAGATCCCAGTTCGATGCAGATAATCCGTGATAGCTGAAGGCGGATAAAGCAATCGGTATCCCGACGGGATGAGCATTCTGTAGCAATCACATATTACCATAGCGACATTCAAATCATCATAGAATAAATAAGTTGCAATGCAGGTATATTTAGCAGTATCAATGCTAATCTCAGAAGCAACGAGACCCACACTCACCCTCCTTGAATACTTGTCTGAGATCCCACCCGACCACCCGGATTCTTTGGTGGGAGTGAAGCGGGTGAAGATAACAGGACAAGACATTCTTTCGAAAGGAGCGCGGAAGACCCAGAGAATACATCTGAGCGTCGAGCCCAGCTCAATCAAGAATTGAGCTGAACCCAACGAAAAACCAAAGACCGAGAAGAGACCAAGAGGCTCGAGAGCGAGCGGACATCTTGTTTCTCCCAAGTCACCCTGCACATTCGTGCCGCCATGGCAACCAACTAACCGCATCCAATAATGCTGAGAAAGCAATTTGAATATCCTGAAAAAGGGTCCCCTTTCTCCTCTTCTCATCAAAGTTCCTCCCCACACACACACAGTAAAGCAGTCTTGCGCAATCCCCGCTAGCGAAAGAATAGTTTCGCGCCGCTACCCGCACGAAACCGAAAGAAAGCAAACATCCAGTCGAAAAAGAGGAAATGCAAAATGATCTAAAATGTTACGCCGTAACGTATCCCAGAAAATCCCAGGGGAGGTTGTGAACCGAATGTGAATTCCTGAATCCCCTCTTCCCCACCACTCTGATGGGGAAAGTCTAAACAATGCGTATGGCGAGGTTTATTTCCTCCAGCCCTTCCGGTGATGGGGCGGGCACGTTCGCACCTGTGTGTGCGCCGCGGGCGGGCTGGGCCGGGACGTGAGAAACCCAAAGCCCAGCTGATGGAGGAGTACTTGTAGTGTAAATATGGAAAAGGCTGCCGTAGAAAACCTCGTAAAAAGAGTATCCAACTGTGGGTATGAATGGAAAAACGCCAGGTCTAATGCAATGCTTGATGCGCTGGTATGGAAGACGATACACGAGTAAGCCTGATTGAAGCAGGCGTGAGAGTGGCCGGCATGCTTGGTGATGGAAAATGCAGACCGCCACGTCGTGTGGTATGATGCTTGGGTATCATAACGAAGGAAGGCTGCTGGGATGATGTGTCTATGCTGTTGTGGTGGTGGTTTGGTGGTATCGATGTTTGTTCAGAGAAAGAGCCCGGATTCCGGGTATCGTCGATTAGGTGGACTAGTGGCTCTTCTGCTCGCTCGACGACTTGGTCGATTGTGTCTTCGCGCCATGGTGTTTGTGCGAATGTGAGTGGTGTTGCCGTACCTGTGTGAAGTACTAGTTAGAACCCGTTTTGTCCAATCATGCAATAATAGCAGGACCAATAGTGCTTACCCGTTGACGGCCGCGTCGCTCCTCTTCCGGAGGGCTCGCGGCTTGCATGCGTTCCTCCTCGTACCATTCGCTTAAGCTCTTGCCACCGAACATCAGGTCGTCGTCGTCGATGACGGTCGGAGTCATCCAGCCCTGGCAGGCCAGATCGGACTCGCTAGGCAGGAAGTAATACGACACGTCATCACGGGGGTGATGTTGGTGGTGTGCGGTCGAGGATGTGGTAACCATCTTGAGAGGTGAGGGTTGAGATGCTTTGGCGTGGGTGTGGGCGTGTACGCTGTTGCGCTTGGTGGAGATGTTGATATGCGATGACTGCGGCGAATGAGAGCTCATGTGCACCGAGTAGCTAGTCTGTGATGATGTCCTGCTTCTTGCCTTCCTGCTTTCGTCGGAGACTGAAGGGTTGTGGCGCGACATGGAAAGTCAATGAAGAGGTCCTGGGGTTATATAAGTTGTTGGGGTTGCTCAAGATTGTTGTCGATGGTTGAGGTTGAGGATGATGATGTCTGTCGGTAAGTAAGGATGCGACACCGGGACAAGATATATATGACTGAGCGGGAAGGTGGATCACGGAGCGCGTCGGGTCGTTTAAATGATACGCGGCAGAGCTAGGATGTCGCAGAGATGCAAGACAAGAGTTGCGGTAAGAGGTGCAGATGACAAAGAGACGTTGCCAGGGGGTCCTGCCTAGCGATGGTAACCTGCCAGAGATTTTGATGTTTTCCCGGATTGTTGCGGTTAGGGATTATAATGTGTTGTGGAGTCGTGTTCACAAGGCTGCACCCGGCTGCCTTATTTATGTCTGTGACTGTGACGAATATCCCGGTTGGAGGAAAGGGGAGAGGTGGGAAAAAGGTACGACGGATCGAGGGCTTGCGGCGGCTGGGAAAAGTGGCCGATCGCCAATATATAGGTCAGATCGGATACAGTCTAGCAATGCTAGCAATGGCGGCCAGAAAAAACCTGAACTGCTGGGACACGGACAAGGGAGCGAGCAGGATGAATAAGGATAAGAACGGGTCGGGAAATGTGGACGCGTCCTGAATCTTAGCTAATAAGTAAATTGGGATGGTGGTGGATGGTAGTGGATGGGGGGAGCGAAGTGCGGTGCGAGGGAGCTGAGACTGGGTCCTTTTTGGTGTCCTTGGGGTCCCTCTCCTCTGTTGGGATGATGGGAAGATGGCCCGAATGGAAAAGGGCTGCTTGCTGGGTTGCCTGTGTGTGTGTGTCCTGCGTTCAATGTTGGTCGCCAAAAAGGTCCCAAGCTTCGGGGTGGCTGGAAAGGTAAGCCGAATGCGGGGATATCCGGAATGGGAATCCTTGATTTGGGATGGGGATTTCTTGCTGCTGCAGTTGTCTGACTGCTTTTTTGATGCTGCTCACACACAATGAACGAACAGAGAGAGAGAAGAGGGAGAGACACAAGTAGCGCGAGAAACAGGGTGATCGTCCGCGTCGAGACGAAGGGGGTGCGGGTGATGGTGTTGGTGTCTCAGCTGTAACCTAGTGGTGGTGGGCGAATGAATAGGTGGCTGGCTAGGTAGGCGAGTCAAGCGATCTGGTCCTGCGCTACACCAAAAGATCCTAATGACTGCGCTGCAACACAACGACAGACACACCACACAAAAAAAAGCCCGAAACGCTGCGTTTCGGCGTTACACGCTAACTGCTACGCTTCTTTCTTTCTCGACCCCTGGTTGGTGTCAGAGGCTGAACAAATATTGGCGAAACTAAAATAGGCTGGCGAACAATTTTTTTTCTTGTCCTCGATCGTAACTGAATCGAGTCGTGCGTGTCGTATCAGAATCCTTTTCGCGAATAGTATCGACGGCTTGGCCGAGAATCTATGCAGCAGTAGTATCGGACGTCGAGTCAGATAAGCAGAGTCCGTCCGAGAGTCCGGTTCCGGTTTGGTCAAGAGAAAGCTGAAAGAGATATTGGTTTTGGTGGGTGTGAGAAAAAGAGGTCTAGAATCACGGATTCGACAGTGTCAGGTTTGCAGAGTCTGGGGAAATGGAAAATAGTGCAGTCAAGCAGCAAGGAATTGAAGGAAGCGGCTCGTGGGGGAGGAGCAGGAGGAGCAGGAGGGCATGGGGTGGATATATGTTTTGGCCTAGCCTTTTCCTTTTCGCTCGCGACATCTTACTTAATGCTACGCCCCTTGCCTGGTCGTATTAGATATTCCACTTCGTATATATGCCAAGGGTTACAACAGGTGGTAACGCATCTGGTATGATGGGTCTCCGGTGATGGTCATGGTAATTGGAGTGGGTTGTGTGATGGGGCCGCTTGTTGGGAACTTGGGGAGTGTCTACTGTAGGTACCTCATGTCAGCTTTGGGCGAGGCTGTCACTCTGCACGTAAGCGCCAAAAAGCACCTAAAACCCCTAATACCTACCTAGACGAGACGCCTACCAGTGCCCAGGTGTACATTGGGGGGACCTGTGTACGGTTAGGTACTCTGGTACTCCCTGCATACGGCCCCTGGAATGAGCAAACAGACAGCACTGTTATATGACAGAACAGACAGACCATGAACACATACAGTCACATTGATGATGTCGTCGGTCTGCAGGGCCGTTCCCGAGTCGAGTCAGGTCGAGTCGCGGGGGCTGCAGTATTCAAGTAACGTACACGTACAGAGCATGAAATGAAATTGAAGAATGCATCATGGATCTTGCATGACAAGAATGACGACGCGCGAAACAAAGCACGAAAGAAACAGAAAGAGGGTCTCTCTGATGCACTGCTCCTGGCCCCCATCCGGGCGAGCCTCCAAACGCCTTCCGGGCCCCATCCAGAGCACCAGAGGCACCAAAAATGGCAGCAGCTCCAGTTCTGCCAGTGTGGGGAAAAGGGCTTAAGTGAGTGGTGAGTGCAAGCCTCAAAAGTCGGGTGCCTCGGAGATCCTCCGACGTTACCGAACACAAAACGTCAAATGCGCCTCTGTTACCTGACAGCTCGTTCGATCATGACGATCGGTGTCGTGGAAAAAAGTCATTTGGCTTCCTCTTAGACAAATCGAGAGCCCAATGATATCGCAACAAAGCGATGCGATGCGACACGACAGTGATGATGTTTGGCTTTGAATATCTATCTGTCTTGTGAAAGTTGCAGGGGAAAGACGCCTCCGCGTCGCGTCTTGACTCGCCGGCCTCCCACCTCCAAAATGCTACCGGAACCTACTCAGGACATTTCTTCTCCATCTATCAAATCTAAAATGGATTTCAGGCTACATGCATACATACAGCATGCATCTCACTATTTCTGGTGTTTCCAATAGTCGCGACAACCTTTTTCGGTGTCCTGTCCCTCCTCGTACTTGAGTTGAAGAAAGGGGCTTTTTCCTCCGTATTCCCACAACGGCCGAGCGAGAAACTACCCTGCCATACCTACCTACCCCAAAGGCCCGAGTAATGGACGTAACGCTTCCCACGTATTAGGGGCCTGCATTGCATATCTGCATACGTGCTATTTCACTTTACGTGGCCCAAGCCCATTCCAGGCCGAACAACGATGCAAAGCACCAGGCTGCCAGGAGACTTTTCTTCAGACGGGAGACTGGCGAAACGGTTCCATTGGCTGGATCTATCAACTGATCGTCGGCTTGGCAAGCCCGTGGCTTCTTTGGGTATCTTGCCGTGCTTGCGAAGTCGAGGCGGCGGCGAGGGGAGTCGTTCCTATTCACCCATCTCCGTCTCGTCGTCGCTCGTCGGGTATAGATAAAAGTATCGTAAACCCCCGAGCCCCCCTGGCCCCCTGGCCCCCTCAAAGAGTCCGAGAGAGAGAGAGAGAGTGGTTTCGTTTGACTCGCTCCTCGCTCGCTTTCCCTCGTAATTCGCGAATGGACAATGGACAGCGCTTCTCGATTAACGAGAATGGTTAACCCGAGCGGCGATCCTTCGTCGTGCATGCAGCTTGCCCATGCATGCCGTGATGCGTGCGACGACGGGCTGGGGTTTGTGCTGGGGGCTGCTGCTGCTGCTGCTGCTCGGTCTTGTTACGCCGTAACAGACGTACGTAACCAGAGGGGCGTGCCGAGGCGACCGAGCCCACAATGCCCACCTTGCCCACCGAGAGCTCCTGCGAACGCGAAATTGTGCGGAGAGCAGCTCTAGCTCGGGTGGGTATCTTTTGTAACTCTGCTACTGTAGGTACCTGAGGATCTAGCGTTACACAGCGTCTAGATTCCTTTTTCTCTACGATTTCTCCAGCATGATCGGGCCACTTGCAATTTGGTTGTTTCCGATTCTTTTTCTTTTTCTTCCCTCCCAGCATCCAGGGCGAACCGCAGATAAAGCAAGGTGCTTTAAGCGACCATGTTGTTTTTCTACATGTGTGGCTTTGCGCCTTAGGCGCCCATGCTTTTGCTTGAACAACGTTCATTGATCGGCTGGACCCCGGCGACAGAGCCGCCTCACTTGAATGGATGTCTCGCTTCGGATGGTAGTAGTAGTTGGGCCTGTCTCTGGCGCAACAAGGCAGAGAGCAATGATGCAATGACGTTTATGCTTAAGACGTCAAACCAGCACCCGCAGCCACGCGATGTGACCTAAACCTGCTTGCTTGCTTGCTTGCCTGCCATTCCATGACTGACAGCATGGAGCAAACAAACGTGAATGATGATGGGAGAATGAAGGATGCATACATTCATTCATTCGACTCAGATCCTGAACGCAATCTACTACTGCTGCTTTTGGGTTTCAGCTGTATCGGAAAGGCAAAGCGCACTCAGTTCAGCTGGTCACGTCGCGGAATCAGCTCCGGAGGTGGGTTTGATTTCGACTCTGCTTCTGCATCTGCAACCGCGTGAACCTACGGTATCTCATTAAAGTGTCACACAACGTCGACCCGCGACGTTTTCAAATCTAAGGATCGCGATCTTGACTCTTGCATCTTGCGTCTCTTCACGAAAGGGGTTGCAGAGATGCCCGTTTCTGGTCCGGGCTGGAGCGGTCTCCCTCTCTCTTGGCGAGTTTGAAAAACGAGATTTGCGAGAGGATATTGCCGTGGTGTTTGCGATTGTTAGGGGAAGGCTTCTGCGGTATATGCCTTATACAGTTGGTAACACTATGAATACAGATGAACTACCAAAGTGATCACCCAAACATGAGCTGCATCAAGCGACGCGACACGGCTTGTCGAATTGCCACCTTGGCTGGACATTGGCATCTCATCTCTGAGTAACACTTCTTCTGCGCGTTGCGCCTTACGCATGTCAGGATATATTTCTCACGTCGCAGATACTTGATTGAGGATTTGGATATCAATCTGCCTCGGAGGTAAGCCGAAGCAGCCCGGGTACATAGCCTAGACTGAGGCTCATCCAGACAGATTGATCAGCATTGCCCGAATAGGCCCCATTGTATTCTAGCAAGCTTTTGTTACCCGGGGCGAACAGGAAACGTGGAATGATTTACACAACACAAAATTGGGCCAGGTCTATCAAATCGATCTACGCTGTTGCAGTTGCCCATTTGGGATAAAGACTCGGCCCACGGCTCACGGCCAGAAGGATCGCCTTCTTGACTTACGAAATGCCAGTGCGACTGGGTTAGGGTAACAGAAAAACTGTTCTTCAACAAAAAGAAAAAACCTGCTTTCCAATTTTCACCCTACGAAACTTGTTATTCATTGATAGTACTTGTAGATCGTAGCGATCAAATGGAAATGCAATAAGTGTCAAACCCCTTAGAAGCGTTACCCGCCCATAATGACGAGCGAATACGTGTGCTTTGTGCGGAGGCTAGGGCGGGAGCCAATTACCAGTCCTTAGCACGTCCGGCCGCACCTCCGAGGAATGAAAGAAGTCGCCGTCCACCAGCGTATAGTCGACACACACTTAATATCCAAATCATCAATCACGCACTCATTAATCATTACCTATCATTCATCAAAGGGACTGGGACTGGGAGTGTCGGGTACCACTGCCTGGATGCTACTCAGTTATCTGATGAAAGACACACATGCATACATCACACACACACACACGACTCAGGACGACACGAGGCGAGCTGTCGTACTACCAATAATCCGATATGTACTTTTGGCTTTTGGGTGTAAAGAGGCTGGCTGGGCAGGGCTCGCTCGCGTGGCAGGACAGGGAACTCTTGCTCAACTCGTTCATTCGATCTCGTAAAATTAGCCTTTCTCAACTTTCCCATCCTGCGGGCGTGCTTGCGTGTTGCGCATAGTATCTCACCGACAGTCTTACATGGAGGTGTGGGTGTAAATCAATAATAATATGTAGGTATTCAGGTCTCAAAATACGCGCCACAGTCGCAAACGGCGGGACTCCAGCGTAGTGGCAACCTGGATTGCGGTGGGAAACAGTCAGCAGCAGCAGTATCGCATCAGCCAAGTAAAGTCGCGAATGATTGCTTGATGATTGATTTGCTTGGCCCGGGAAATCGGTCACTCAACCTCTCCCCCTTCGCAGATTGCTACCTGTACAACACCAAGGTAAGCAGGTAAGGTAAGTATTTACTGTCTTAGGTAAGATAAGCACTTGGTTGCGGATCGGGGTTGGTGCTATGCATTGTACAAGTCAAGGTATCACAGGATCTGATCTCCGTGGGAAGCTCTCTTTACTTGATTACTGCAGGCGCATCGATTGGCTGGAATACCTTCCAATCGTGGTCGTTTTTCCTTGATCTCTCGGCTTCCCCAGTCACACCCCGTGACCCCTCAACGGACCTTTACTACCACTATCGCGAAGTCAAGTCACATATCGGCATTAGCTAAGAAGGCTAGGGCAGCAAGACCTGCCAAATTCAAATCAGCATACATAATCTCGTGACATGTTGCTATATAGCAGTAGTTGTAACGTTATTGCCTTTGAATGTTATTTGTTTGTTCCAAGGCAGCATCGCCCATTTTAGCGGAAATAGTAGCGGCAGTCGCAAGGTCGGGTGCCTCGTTCCAAGAGTCACGATATCCCCATTCCACAAGCTTATGATTAGGTATGACTCCTTCGTAACCAACCCCGCGCCACCACACCCTCTTTGGACTGCTAGCCACGATATGGGCGATAAGCCCCGAGCCGATGATTCCATTCCGCCAAGCGCTATTATTGCGTGCCAGGGCGGGGTGCAGCAGCATGGCTGGACCCTTAAGATTTCCCATTTCATGCACACACTGCACACCACCCACACCACCGCTAACCACTACGTTGCAGTTTGAGGGGTTCGTGAGAAGAACTCCACCATCCACACCACGCTTCCGTCTAGCGTCGATCCTTGCACATGTCAAATTTGTGTTTGGACACTCTCCTCTCTGTGTGGATGGAAAGAGGGGGTGGCTACTTTTTTGAGGCCATCGTGTCTTTTCAGAAAGCGGCTCAAACATTACCCATACCCCAGAAACGTCAAAGATAGAACAAACTCAATCATCCCCTACCCCCCACCGCCGTCCTGTTTCCAGTTAAAGGGGGAGAGGGGGCTTGGCCAACAAGCCAGAAACGCCCTGCGACGTTTAAACTGAACTGACATCGGAAACCGTCAAAAGCATCTTTTAGCTGCTGAGAGGGGAACATGGTCACCCGACTCTTCGGGCCCTATTTTGTGAACCTATTTTGGAGTTTCATGGGCGGATTAAAAATACATTTTAGCATTGCCATGCCCTATGATAGCCCAGCCACAGGCCGAAAAGCCAATAACTGTCGATCGTGAAATGCTATGCATAACCAGACTTCCCCACATTGCAACGCCCCGCCATTGCCCGCAGCCGCAAGAGAAGCTCCTGGCTGCCTGGGAGGGATAGAGAGGGGCTCCCTCCTCCACGCCTCATGTTTTGCCAGCATCTGCCTCTCGGGTGTAATTGTACCAACGGGCGAGGTGTGCGCGGGCGCGGGAATATCGCATCATCAAAGACAGCCATGCGCAAGCACGCCATCGCGCCCCCGACGCGATGTCCGCAGCAGCGCGCGCCTGCGCTCCATGTCAAGGAGAAGAAGCCCCGAAAACCACCCGGAAGAAGAGGAGGAAGGGTATGGTGATAAGGGTCAACGTGACTTACAGTGATTCACCACTTCTTCCCCTTATCACACACGCTACGCAGCTTTTGCCCGTGACTTTTAAGAGACGCAAACCCGGAACAATCACATAATAAAAAGGGGGGCATAGGGCATACGGAGAGACAAGTCTTGTGCCGTTGCGTGGGTGTGGTGACAGTGTCTCAGGGTTAAGTCGCGTGCGCCCTCCGAAAAAACGCGTAAACCGCATTTGCGGCGCTCCAGTAGTAGTAGTGGCAGTCAGTCAGCCAGATCCCGCCCGTAAAACAGCATTCTGCAGCGGTCATGTTGCGACATCCATCCCCTCTGACATGCTCCTATTACGTCGTTCATCCTCCGTTTCGCCTCAAAGTGTTTCAATACGGCACAGCACTAAAGTCAACAATCCCCTGCTTGTATTGTTTTCTGTATGTTCTGTATGTAAAACGAAACCACCCCAGCTTGTGACTGGATCGCAGGTTGGCTGTTGACTCGCCGATTTGGAATCCTTACATGGCATTGGCAGCTTATGGCACCTTCTGCCGTCGCAAGCGGCTTGGCGCGGGGCGTTGAAATGGTGCGAGAAGCCTTGAAGCCTCAACAGCGTTTGGTGCTGATAAGGAGGAGGGAGCCCTATGTCGTCATAGCGGATCCTCGGTCTCAAGCAAAGCCCCCCAGCAGACAAAGTTCGCGAACACAACTGACAGCATGTTCCATGCAATTGTCAGACTGCTGTGTCTCTCTGGTGAATAGTGAATAGCGATACGTCGCATTTTTAACCGATCGTAGCCTATTAGGTTTAGCATTCTCCAACGGCGTTCCGTCCCAAAAATGCCCATGCCCACACATGGAATCATCTGGTTTTGGTGGTAGTGAATGGCAAATGCAAGAAACTTGAGGACTTGGCCCACCCAGATTGCCGGGTTGTTCTTTTTTTACGTTACAGTCAAGGGAGCGGTAAAGGGGAGAGGAAAAGACAATACCCATGTTGCATGTGCATGTGTTGCTTTCCGAACCAAGACCCTCTTTCGACATCGTCATTTGGGTCTTACTTCTCCCTCAATGATATCATCATGCCGTCTTCCCGTCCCCATCCCGTCCACTCGCCGTCCATCGTCATCCTCCACACCCAGCCCTGTTCTGATGGAGCCCTGGCACGCCTGAAGGATCCATTGATCAACTGGTTCGTTCTCGCCTCCAGGTAAAGGGTGCCCTGGAGCCGCCTCTTTGGTGGGGGTCTGCAGCGAAAAAGCCATCACATCCCACTTTACTGCATTGCCAAAACTTTGCCACTACTGCATCTTAATTCGATTGCAACGCCGGGCAGAGAAAAAGGAGAAAAAGAGCCAGACCATTCGTTCGGCACACTCGGTAAAGCTGCCCCGGCTGTGACCGCATCGCGAAGCTTGTTACCGCCTATGACTCCTCGCGATGTTATCCCCGGATGCGGGCAGCGGATATTAAATTGATCTACCTCCGCAACCATAATATCATGACATAAGTGGCAATCTATAATTAATGATGCATAGTAAGCATTGGGTAGCACTACTGCTTCCTTCTCCCAAGGAGACATGATGTCCATTCTAGCAATGCATCCTAGGCCATATGGGTTACGAATCCTTTCGGATATCCCGGGGAGATATCTGAAGTGCACGAGAAGCTCGGCGCCTTGCAAGCTGCTGCACTGGAACCCACGACATTATCCTGAGTATTGCTATGTATGTTATTAGTAAGGGACACTGATGGGAGCGAACTTGAATGAAATATCTTCAATAGAAGAATACCATAGCCGTGACTGATCAATGGAATGCTAACCCGTGTGTCCCTAAAGGGGTCGGACCGCACTCAGGGGTAAAGGGTCCTACTATCTATCAAGGAGATTCTGCTGCACCAAAGGCTCTACCCCTTACTCAACGATACTGGGTCCCGTTTCCTTGACGGGTTCTGAATGGCATGCCCTGGGCAGGATAGCTAATGAGTATCTCAGCTTCCAGATGTCGTGAACGTGGCAGGGAGCGTGTGCATATGATAAGTGCTTCAAGAGAGTGGCTTGCAGTCTATACGTTGCCCGCATGATAAAGATCCCAACATTAGCAGTCGCGGAAAGCTGAACCAAGCGCCGACTTCATGTTAAGCTCTCGCTTTGACTGGTAATCTCTACAAGATCAAAAAGGGCGTGAATGACTTGCGTACGGCTCAGATGCCCGGCATACCAACGAGCTTGGATGCGGCGCACAGTTCCGGGGCAGCCCGGTTCGTGAATAGCAGGATAAGGGGCTAGCTGATCAACTCGCAGGTCATGTCACTGTCCAAAACAACAATGGCACTGCAGTTGGGGCCCAGATACGAGAGCTCCTCGAAGTCGGCCAAAAGGATCCGCATCGAGAACCGAACGGCGAGATCGCGTTGCCAGCCCTTCAAGTTCAGTATAACCCGTCAGAATTGCCAATTGACATTCAATCACAAGAGGCCAACGTACAAACGAGCACTAGGCAACATTAACAAAACCAAGCAGGCAATTACACTACAGGGACGCTCTGGCTGACATTTTCTTCCCATTCGTCCACGAGTAGACTGTCTCAGAACTGATGCTTAGGTTGTTGACCTCTACGATGAGAGACAGGGGGTAACTCACGGCGGCGGCGAGCTGGCGATGGGGTATGAAGAATGCGTCAGCTCGATTGGGTATATCGTCTATGCTATTATTCCATAACGCCCTAAACCCCCTTGGTCTCATTATCATACTATACATTATCTTATATGTTATCTTTTACTTGAGCGTCTCTGGTCTTGATGGAGGTCAGAGCAATGCATATCAAGTGTGAATGACAGAACTGCGTTTACTCTTCAAAGACCCGTCATCTGGCAAGTGCCTCTCAACATGTTTTGCCAGCCTGTTCCAAAACTTCCGTAGTGCCTTCCCAGCTTTGGCCCAATATTTCGCTCTTCTCCCCTGTCTTCTGTTCCTCTGCACGCGGACTTTACTTGTATCTCCAGCCATAGCATTGGAATCTCCACCATAGTTCGAGGGATCGATTGTTGGTTCGGCAGTGGTCTCTCGGGTTGGAACAGCAGGTGGCACCGAGGTTTTCTGAGTGCTGGGAGAGATGGGCAACGATGAGGAGGATTCGGCAGCAAGGGATGATGCACAACAGCTTAGTGATGGGGCATGGTGGTTGTCATCTTGTCTTTCCGCAGGTAATTCGTCCTCGCTAAATTGGGTAGTGAAGGGAGTCCCGACCATAACCGCCGAGTCGGCAAGAGGAGAAGAGGGCTGGGTGGCGTCCAAGGTTGAAGTAGTAAGCTGTATGTCGAGATGGGGGATCTTCTGATACCTGTGAGTTCGCCGGGGCGGTTGATCCACGGTGGGCTGTCCAAGCCCTGGGAAAATGGCAGGCATTGAAGAGAGGCACTCTGTATCATGTCCGCGCTCTCTCTTATCTCCATTTGTGTCTCTATTTTCCGCTGACATGGGTTCGGCGAGATCAAGTTGGTCATCAAGGGCTTCGTCGAGGGCTTGACCAAGCTCCTCATCCTCAGGTTCAAGGAGATCCGCTACACTATCGTCTTCCGCATCTACATCAACCGTGGTGGAGTCCTTGAAGTTGTCAGTAAGCCAGTCTTACTAAAAGGGGTAGACCACATACTCGCAAATTTCCCGTTGCAGGGACCTCCGTTGCGTGGCGTGCTGATCTTCCAAGAATACTTGGACCGCGGTCATGACCATATGAAGGCGTATCCTTGCAGTGGTCCTTGATCTTGGCCAACTGGATATTAACCTCTTTCATATCTGCTCTTTTATGAGCGACGGGCAATAGCATGCGGTTTTGTATGAAATCTAGAAAGTCCACCAGACATTGCGGACAATCTTCGCGTTCGCGAAGATCTGATACCCACTGTGAGGATGTTAGTCATGATATGCCTAAAGAGACAGGATCGTCTTGCCTTTTTCACTTCAGGCTTAACCACAGCTTCGTGCATCGGGTTGCCCATCTCCCTACGTATGATGAAGAACTTGTCTTCGGTCGTGGGATCCCCCTTCACTCGGTGATCAACAAAGGTGATCGGGTCGCCCGGACCTTGAGTTTCGTTGCAGGTTTTCTCAAAGCCAACCAAATACCAGGTAACAAATTCGAGATAGAGACAGGCCAGACTCCACACATCATAGCTTTGGAGGATCTTGCCGTTGCCAAGGTCCACTTCTGGAGGTCTATATGTCATAGAGCAGCCCCGCAGCCGATTGGCGGTGGTGAGCTCCGTATTACCGGTGGATGAGTGGAATATGGTCAGCCCGAAGTCGGCTATAACGAGGTGGTCCTTCTGTCCGCGCGCTGGCTCGTCGAAAGATTCGAACCAAAGAATGTTGAGCGGCTTAATGTCGCCATGCCGGCCTAGCTGGTCCTGTCTACCGTGTTGATCATGCCGCCAGGAGTGATGATTATGAACCTTCGCAAGTCCTGCAGCTAGACCGCTGCACTGGTTGATAAGCCATTGGGTCGTTTCAGTCGAATGCTCCGGCTTCTGGTAGACTTGCCAGTAATCATAAAGATTACCCGATGCCCATGGGAAGAGAAGGTGCAATCTCATCCCATGTTGGAAGGCCATTAAGAGCCGTATCAAATGGGGGTGACCTTTCGAACTACCGCTGAAACGCTGCAGAACTCTGACCTCCTTGGCATAGTTCTCAAAATCCGATGTGAAGACGGTCTTGACCGCAAAGACGGGATTGGGGTCAGAGCTCTAATCCTGCTTAGTACAAGGGTATAACGTATGATATAGGTGATGAATGAAGCTTACTGGTGAGGGGGTGAAGCCGTGATGAGCTTTGTGGATCCTCACCCGCGAGATTGATCCATAACCCCCCTTTTTCTTATACTCCCACTCTGTGAAAGGGAGTCTGATATTGGGGTTCATCTTGTAAAAATAGACCTCCTTGTTGCTAACATGCAGGAAGGGAGTAATAACACGATACTGGTTGTCGCAGAATTTTCGGAGATCTTTAGCATCCCAATCGGAGAAACAACACCGGGTACTCAGCTCACTACCCTTGGGCCTTCTGACTCGGACATGTTTGTCGCTACTGGAGTCATCCCAGCTGACTGGAAGATTAATGTCGAATATTTTGTTGTCAATAAAGTGGTCAATGTACCGAACGTTTTCTTCCATAACGAGTATGGCAAACACCATACGGCGGCTTGACTGATGCTCATCGCCGCAGATCTGAGCCAGTCGCTCTCCGTTTTTCTTCTTTTGTTCTTCTGGGTCGATATCCTGTTCCTCGGTGTCGTTGTTCTGTTTCTTGGCGTTGAAAGTCTCTGTCAAAATGCATTGGACAGCAAAGTCGTTAACAATAGTAAATAGTTTATTATGAGGTAGAAATGTGGTTTTGTCGCCGCAGTATTTGGACGTTGCCAACGCTGACCAGAGTTGCTCGCACACATTGTCCATGGAATGCTCTTTATGCAACTCGGCGTCGAGATCGTCGTCAAACGCCGTTTCCGTCGCACGTGGTGCGGTAGTATCCTCTGGGAGCAGATGAGCGCCGATGAGAGAGGCTTCATTTGCAATGAATGCATTGTATTTCTCCCCCTTGACTTCGGCTTCTGGGCTTAAAATTCCTCGGGATTCTCGTGGGTTTCCATCCGGGGAAGAGTATTTTCGCACCTGCTCTTGAGCATACTGCCCCAGACCATAATCGGTGACTGTCTTGATTGTGCGGAACTCCGAAAACCCGCTTTCTGATATGGTAAAGGAGGAATCGGAGTCAGAGTCAGAGCCACTGTCTTCGTTTGCGGACCAACGGTTCCCGTCAGTGGAGTGCACAGTCAGCTTGAAAGTGCTTTGTTCCTCGTGGTGGGCTTGACTATCTGCTGCGGTACCTAGTTCAGGTTGGCGGGGAACCCGGGTCTTTGGATAAGGAACCGGAGGTTTATACGAGGAAGATGAAAACGGTGGGACTTTTAGCATAATTGACAGCGTGGTAGGTTCTTCCGAAGGGATCAATAGACACAAAGTGTAAGTGTGTATAAATCTCTCTATGCCAAGGGGTGTCAAGACCATAATGGGTTCTATTGTCTCGTATATCTACCTATGTAGCATTAGCTGACCATGAACTACCACCAAAAGGGTCTGCCCGCCAAATCTGATCGGAGACCTCAGCCTCCACGGTAGCTGGCTATTTCGAGGGAAGAGAGGTGCGGGGGCGGAGCAGATGTACTGATCCCTGGCAGTATCTGCTGCATGAGGATGCGATGTGACGTGCGGCTGACCACCACAGTTTCTCGAGTCCTTCTAGTCTTGAGCTCTGGAATATTACCAGTTTCAACATGTTGTAGACCAATGGAGGATTATCTCATCCGACCAATTTATGTAATTTTGGGGGATGAGTTAAACCTAGCTCCAGCTATTTCACACACGTGGTTGCAGAATGAAATAGCAAGCCCAGAGCTGAAAACTATTGCGTATACGGAGTATCATCCAGCCACTCAATGCATTCTTACTGCAGCCCCTCATTTAGGGCAGACGCCCGAGAGTGACCTTTTCCAGGGGCCAGAGCCTTGTTGGGTTGATTGGTGACGGGTCACCTGCAGTCGACTGAGAAATTGGGTGTGAACACCACAGAAAACTGTGGCCAATCAAACAAGAAAAAAGGGGAAAAGTAATCAACGTGAGGGGGCTTAGACGTCTACCTACCTAACCAACCAACGTATGCATGTCATAGCCCGTCACCTCCCGAAATTACTCTTTTTCCAGTTTCCTCCCAAGGCGGTCATGGTGGTTGCCTTCTCAGCTACGCCACACCGAATTCCCATGGAATATATGTACTCGTGAGTGTTGGACTCGAAAGGACCGATGTTTGCTCTCTATTTTCTATGAGGCACATATTGCGACTCCATTTGTTTTTCATCTGAGTTCTCGGCCAGGAGCCAATACTGTCTTTTCTGCTTCTTGTAATCTCCCATCGACCATCCTCAACACGATGTGGCAACCTGCGATCGAGGGTCGTTCCAGAAGAGTAATCAGAATCCATCATAAACTCGTCAAGAGCCGCCAGCAACTCACCCAGGCCTTGAAGAAGCGAATGAGAGAAGGCGAGGACTTCTATTTCGAAATGAGGAATGACTTCTACATCATTCAAGTGTATGGACCGAAGGACCTCCATGTCGAGACGGCAGAGCACTCGATGCTTGGGAGCGATTCCAGACTCCCTAGACTTGAAACCACCAAGGGCGACGTGATAGACTGTCGGTTGTGAAATTGATTTTCACTTCCAGAGGTGAGCCGATGACATCAAACAACCCAGGTTCGCTGATCTAACTTATGCACCCAGAACTTGTGTCATTGAGCGCCAGAGGATGACTCGAATTGGGTGATGTTTCTGCGAGGCGTTTGGTGTTGGTTCTTCGCCTTAGAAGAATTTGAATCTTAGTTATTACTACCAGTACATACCCAAATTCAACGTGACATTGTTACGAACTGCACAATCGATGACCCTTCGAAAGAAGGTGATATGCCGATGGTTCGCGTTCCAACCTGCAGCTTGCTTCCTGTTCTCGTTTTCAGGCAAAGGCTTGTTGCATATGCAAATTCGGTCACACGCTAATGCATGCACCACCATTACAACCCCTGACTGTTGGAGGCGGCTGGGCGGGAATCACCACAGCCTGCTGCTCATGCTGCGACAGCCACCTTTGGGAGGTGAACGCCTGCTTGCGATGGCATATCCGCCAACGTACACCAGAGCGGGCTATCCGAGATGTCTTGTGCGTATCGAGTAGGATCGGAGGCCCCCGTTTTGGCCTTAGCCAGCCGTCAAAAGAGGCTGCCCTTGCCTTATCCATCCATACCCACTCCATGGGCATCTGTGCCAGACCATTCTCCAGCCACGATCATACTGAAAGTTGACATACTAAACAGTGGCGCGAAAACTATTCCTGGACACTATGTCTAAAACCACTCCCAAAAAGATAAAGCCCCCAGACCTCTTCGATGCGATATTTCGGAACCTCCGAAAGTCGGCCGAAACTCTCGGAGGGGGAAAGTTTCTACCTGAGGAAACGCTGGGCCTTTTGCTGACCGAAGCCAATGTTTACGCAGCCTTTAAGGCGCAAGACGTGAAGCCCGCGCCTGACTTGGTCAAGTTCGCTCTCTCACACGGTAAACGGGTTTTTTTGACACTGCTCTGGGGCGAACGTCTGAAGCTACTCGAGGAGTTGCACAAAGCCGGGTTTGGTGACGATGACTTGCCCGTTGACACGCACCCGGTCAGCGACGAAGACGACGTTCCAGGGGTGTCTTCTCTCAACAAAAAGACATGGACACTGGATAGTGCCCCGTTGCCCGCCTTTGCTGACTGGAACAATCGGTCCATCAACTGCTTTGTTGACAACCAATGGCTGTTTCTGGTTGCAAAGTTTCCAGGCTATGATGTCGCCACATTTGCCAGTCAGCACCCTTTGCCATTAATCTCCATCGAGTCCGAGGGTAAGAAGCGGTCATCCTCAGGAGGCTTCAGCGATGTCTTCAAACTTGAACTATGCGGCAACTTCCGACGAGACAATGACGGAGACTCAGTAAGAAATATAATTCAACCCCTATGGATTAATTGTGTTGATACTAATTAATTTTGGAGCAGAGTCAAGACGAGTCCCAGATTGTGGCGGTCAAAAGATTCAACGAGAATCTTGTAGACTATTTCTTCCAGGAAAGCGATGTTCTCAAGACAGTCGCAGATATGCATCATCGGCACCTCATCGAGCCCATTGCAATGTTTCAACGAGGTATTCACCACTGCGTTATATTCCCTTGGGCATCCGGCGGTAATCTCAGCGAATTCTGGGTGCGACATGACGCGGAACTCCGTGAAACGGAGTCGCGTGCCTCGTTGGTATCGTGGTCCCTGGATCAGATGATTGGAATTTCTGATGCGCTACGTCTTTTGCACCACAAGAACGGCCGTCACGGCGACTTGAAACCCGAGAATATTCTCCATTTCGAAGGAGAACGTGGCCGGGGCCGGCTTGTCGTGGCGGACTTTGGTCTCTCCAAGTTCCACATCCAGGAGACCTACATACGAACTAAACCATCGAGCGACTGGAGCCGCACCAGTAGATATGAACCACCAGAGGTAGATGAATACCACAAGGGCCTGCCGCGATCACGCCACTACGACCTCTGGCCTATGGGGTGCATATTTCTAGAGTTCGCTATCTGGCTTGTACATGGTCTGGATTATCTCAAAGATCTGAACCAGTTTAAAAAGATAAACAAGTTCTGGGTGTGCGAAACGAGTGACGAGCCGGAAGTCCACCCACTTGTCTTGGAGGAGATGGACAAGATCCTCAAGCACTCCAAAGCAAACTCGGCAACTAAAGATATTGTGCAGCTGGTAAAAGATCGCTTACTGCTTGTCAAATACGACGACGGGCACACCACAGAGGAAGATGTCGTTCGAGCTTCAGCGGAAGAGCTGTATAGTAGCATGATCGAGATTCGCCAACGTGCAAGCGGCAGTACCAACTACCTCAGTGGCCAGAGAATTGCGCCTCGTACTGGCATGACAAACCTGGTCGTCCGAGAGAAGAGTCACAAGCGAAAGGACTCTGGCATTCACCTACCCAATGACGAGAAGGGACAGCCCAAGGACCCGGCCATCCCGTCGATTCTTGTGCGGGCGGCTACACTCGACTTTGGACAAGACTCGGAACCGTCGGCTCCTTCGAGCCACCCACAGACATACAGGATGGAACAGACCATTGACCTGAACGACCGTTGGGTTTCGTCCAATGACAATGATTTCGCCAAAGCTCTTTTTAGGCGGGCACAGTGGGTTCCGCTAGCACCGCCGACTACAGCCAACTCTGTAAGATGTGCGGATTGCAGTCAAATCGATTTCTTATCTCCTCAACTGGCGATCCCTTTCGACCAAGAGCAACTTCAACGAAAAGCCGATGACTGCGGTATCTGTGCGGTCATCCATGAAGCGCTATCATGCCTCGGATGGACCAATCTGCACGGTACCATATTGCGGGCCAACTCTGAGTTCAGAGTCGCCCCTAATGACAGCTTCAGAGGGGACCCTCTTGTCCTGTCCATGTACGCAGATCCACGCACGGCCAAGCCGGACGTGGAAGAGACTGCACAGCTCGGCTACCCCGATCTCCCCGGCACGGATAGCTCCCAGCAGTATGAGATCATGAGAGCCTGGCGAGATACCTGTGACCACCAACACAAAGAGTGCTATCCATGGAAGAGCGAGAAAACGCTGCCCCCTATGCCTACAAGAGTCATCGACGTTGGTACCGAGCCTGACCACGTGTTGCGCATCGTCGCGACGGCGTCTCCCAAACAGCTCAAGGCCAAATACGTGGCCCTGAGCCACTGCTGGGGAAACCTCAAAGACAATGAGAAGTTTTGCACCACGAAAGACACAATAGACTCCGTCAAATCGCACATCCCATTCGACAGGCTGCCTAAGACGTTCCGGGACGCCGTCACCGTCACCCGCAAGCTCGGAGTCCGGTACCTCTGGATCGATTCCATCTGCATCATCCAGGGCGACACTGCGGACTGGGAGCGCGAGGCGCAGAAGATGGGCGACGTCTTCCGATTCGCGTACTGTACCCTGGCGGCCAGCTCCGCCGAGTCGTCCATCATGGGCTTCACGGGCGACCCCACCGGCAGAAAGCCGCGAGCGCGCAGAAAGGTGGCGACTCTGACGACCCCCGGTGGCTCTCAGCTGTATCTCTGCCGCAGTATCGACAACTTCCGAGACCATGTGGAGGGGTCGATTCTTGCGAGCAGAGGGTGGGTGTTCCAGGAGAGGGCGCTGTCCCGGAGGACGCTTCACTTCACTTCCACACAGCTGTACTGGGAATGTGGAAAAGGGGTTCATTGCGAGACACTAGGGAAATTGCATAAGTAAGTTGCGACAGCTCCCTGTTTCTTTGTCATACTGACGATATACTAATAAAAATTGGCGAATTAGTGCTAAAGCGGCGCTCATGGGTGATGCCCAATTCCCAGAGTCGGTACTGCAGTACTTCAGGGGCGGACGGATCATCCATTTCCAGCACTTGTACCAGATGTACTCGAAACTGGCCTTCACCCACTGGTCCGACCGGGCCGTCGCGCTGCTGGGCCTGGAGAGCCGGCTCGGGGCCACTTTCAAGACCCGGGCCGAGTTCGGGCTCCTGGAAGAGTACTTGCAGCGCAGTCTCCTCTGGAAGCGGGCCAAAACGTGCCTAGGGCTCGCGCGTATCCCCCAGCCCAAGGATGTCTGCGTCCCCTCGTGGTCGTGGATGGCCTACCAGGGCGCCATCGGCTACCTCGACGTGCCGCCCAAAAAGACGGACTGGCTCTGGGGCAAGATGAACATCGACAACCCCTTTGAGGGCAACAAGTCGCTCCGGCAGAAACAGCAGCAACAGAGCGATGGCGCCAAGGTGATACGGCTGAAGGCCGTCGCGTGTGACATATCTGTCGCCGACAGAGTGAACTGGAACAAATCCGTTATTATGGATGACGGCAGCAGCGGGTTCTCGGACATCGGCAGCCTCAAGTGCGTTGTCCTTGGTCAGGAGATTGGAGACGAGGATGCTAAGGCTTCCAGACTACAACACGTCTTGATCGTCAAGGCGGTCTCTCAAGGCGTGAGAGACCACTATCAGCGTGTCGGGGCTGGGAGTTTGTTGCGTGAATGGGTACAGGAAACGGAGAAGACGGATATCACCTTAGTGTAAGCATGGGTTGGACCAAGCACCACGTTCATTAATTATGCAGACTACATCCCGGAAAGAAGAGTGCGCCATTGGTATTATTCTTAGCTGAGGATATTACATCTTGATAGATTGTTCGACAAATAAATGCCCCAAATCACACAAAACATAATGTAGTGAGACGGGTTGAACTGAGTACGCATATGTTCCCAGTTCTCTGGGTTTGCCTTCAGGAATCAAATAGAGATAGTACTCGGACTAAAGTACTTCGAGGCCAGACTCCCATTATTGTTGTCTGTCGCCGGCAGGGAGATTATCCGAAACTGTCGTCGCTAATTTGGGAGCCATATCTCATGAGCATAAGATGAATTTAAGACGCAAGGAAAGTAATGACGTAAATATATAGAAAAGAGGAAGAAAGACGATCATTTCAAGGACAGTTGTTGATAGTAAATATTAATGTCATTACCTCTGAGTCAGATTTGAACTGATCTGGCCTTCGAAACCTCCACATACGTTCCGGGAGCCTTGAATGGACTGCCCCTTTTTGACGGCAAGACATCAGTATGTCAACGAAGTCCACGTACCATGGTTGAAAACTAGCTCTATAGATTTGTCTACTTCTGTCGTCTCTTCCATTCCTCATGAGAGACGATTTGCTGTGCAGCATCAATTCCCCAAGTGTTCAGGGGTATTTCCACTCATCAGCATGAGTCCGATTCCGAGTCTCCGCAGTACCTCATGCTACCAGACGGGTAGGCTTTCTTGATCTTCTTGATTCCATGCTTGGTCAAGCAAGCCTCGAACCCACTGTAGCTCTTGACCGCCAAGCACACGCGGCATATGAACTTGTTGTTCTGGCCTAAGGCGTGCGACTTGGCCACAGCACGTATGGTCAGGTCGTAATTGTATTTGATGATCATGGGATATTTGATCTCCCCTTTCCAGCCACACTTGTGACACTTGTAATGCCATCTCGATGACCTCTTTGCGATGTCAGGGTGCTTGCAGAACTGGGCGCCGATGTCCGAGTCTGAGGAGTCTTCCGATGAGGATGTTTGCTCTTTGTCACTGTCTTCGCCACGATATCCCCCGACAGCCCGGGAACTCTCTTGGGTGTTGACGGCTTGTCCCCAACCAGGATAGTCGATAAGGTTTGAACTTCCTGGGTGAGTATATGTGGGTTGAATGCCTCCGTCGCCCATGTGTGTATGTCTGAGACCGACGGGTGAAAGCAAAAAATCAGGATTTGAATACAAGCTTGGGACAAGCGAGCCGTGATTCCCATTGGGGTGAGCAAAGTAGCCCAAAGAGTTATTTGTGGGAGTTATTCTCAGGTCGATCAACTCAGAATAGATGCCTGGCCTTTCCAAGCCAGTATTCCTGAGATGGATGACTGAGTACATGTAACCAGTGTCAGCACTCCCAAGGCGAATGAAGATAAGGGGGGAAATTGGCACATCACTGACTCGGGGACGGGTATCCCATGGTTGGAATTGGGCTTGCTTGCATCAGCCTCTGATACAACCCGGCAATATTGTTGTCGATACTAGACTGGATCTCTTCGGCGTCGGCACGAAGCAGATAGGCCTTTGGGAAAACGATGGACGTCTCATCCTTGCTTGAGGCTAACGCCATGTCGATCCATTTCTTCACCTTTTTTTCTGTCACCTTGAACTGTGACCTGGCAATTTCTGCGCGTGTGGCGTGTTCCACGACCAAGTCAGTCAAGATAGCTCGGCTCAAAAATTGGGTTTAGAAGGATGGTACCGCTTTGGAGCCATGTTAGCCAGCAGGGGCTACTTACCATCTTCGAATCGAACCTTTCGGCTGCAGAAGAGCCGCGTATCATGGTATGCTTTCTTGTTACACTTGTGGCACCGCTTGGCGGATTTCTGAAGAATCTTGTTCTCCACGACTTTCTTTCTCTCCTTCTTGTGTTTCCGATTCCGATACTTCTTGACTAGCTGGCTGCCCTGGTTGAAAATCGTTGCGATAGACCCGAGGGCCCCAAGTATGGTAAGAGAAACAGGCTCCATGGCGGCCGTGTTTGAGGCTCAGCAAGTACGGTCGTATGGTGGCTGCAGCTTCGCCCGACTACAGTGAGAGAAAACGAAACGGCGCCGAGGTAGGTGGGTGGGACGAATGAGATAGAGATCAGAATCGGCCATGGCCAAGATGGGTGGCAGCCACAAATGGGGGTCCTACTTGCCGGCGGCATATTTGCTCGGGTTGGGTCATGCGAACTCGGGGTTCACGCAAGGAGCCCAACCGGAACTTGTCCGTTCATAGGACACCATCTCGGCGCGTAGCTGCAGTGATTCGATCCAGGGGGTTCGTTGCCCTCCTTGCCCTCCTGTTCATGACGATGTTGCATTGGCGACAGCTGGCATGCGTGCAACTAACGAGTCTTGCGTTGATTCTAGGGGGCTGGCTCGTCTAGATGCCATCCCGAAGACGATTCAACCCAATCGATATCCATTTCACCTGCGAAACCCCAGAAGCGAGTTGATAGGTCAGTTTGGTTAAGCAGAAAGAGCAAACCGAACAGCAGGAGTTGACGAACTAATGCAGCTCCCTGTAGCGGCGGGGCTAGCGGGCCTAACACAGCGCCCCTCCCCCGTATTGTCCCCCATACTGTCCCCCATATCCTCGTGCAGTAGTGCTCCCTACCCCCTACCCCCCGCGGAACAGGCACCTCCTTGCCCAGTCAGGTAGCGCCTAAGCCCTGCACTACCACCCACGCTCGCTGCAGTGTCCCTCATCCGACTTCATTCCAATGCACAAACTCATCCCATCTGCACCATCGACAGCTCGTCACACCTCGACATGGGCATCATCAACTTCAAGTGGCTATTCGGCTACGGCTCGTCAACCCCCGCTCAACCGGCAGAGTCCGACCCGTTACTGGTTGATAGCGATGGTGCAACGGATGATGAAAATAGTATCCGCATCGTGTCTGACCACGCACCTGCCGTTGCTGTGCATCCCCCACTCCTGTATCCTACACCCAATGAATGCACCAGCAATCGCGAAATGAACCGCGAAAGGCCAACAACCCGTTCAGAGGCCGCCGCGGCAGCGACAGCAGCAGCGCATGCGTCGATTCGAGACGACCAAGAAGATGGCAGCAACGCGCTCAAGCTGGCCGCGGCCATGTACTGCTTCGCCGTGCTGGGCATGTTCGTCAGCACGACGGGCGTCATCCTGTCGAGCGTGAAGGCCGACTACGGAGACCTTAGCGACGCTAAGGTCTCGCTCTTGTTCCTCGCTGCGCCCGTGGGCTACCTGGTCGCTGCGCAGCTCAATCGGCACATCCACCTGCGGTACGGCCGCCGCGGCATCGCCGTCTTCGGCCCGCTGATGCATATCGCTCAGGCCGCCATCGTCGCGTTGCACCCGCCATTTCCCGTTGTGCTTCTCGCTTGGGTCGTGGGGTCTCTGGGCCACGGTACCGTGGACGGCTCTGTCTGCGCTTGGGCTGGCGACCTTGAGAGCGCGAGTGCTGCGTCTGGTATGCTGCACGGCGCTTACTCCGCCGGCGCGGGATTGGGCCCGTTCCTGGCTGGCACCTTGATTTCACGCGACGGTCAAGGGCAGTGGTACGAGTGGTTCTACATCTTGGTAAATTGCAATATTTCATTCTAAAACGATACTAGCTTATGTCCATTGGCCGTCACTAACGGGTCTACACAGGGTGCTGTTTCAATCCTGGAATTGATCATCATGACCTTCGCATTCCGCGCCGACGACGCCAAGAGTTACGGCAAGCATATCAATGACTTCGTCACACCTCTTCTCTCTTCTGGAACAAGCGCGAGGACCCCTTCGCGCTACAAGAACATTGTATGGATATGTGCATCTTTCTTGCTAGTCTACGTCGGCACCGAGTCCCTCATTACAGGCTGGATCGTCGCATACATGGAGCGCATACGCCACATGTCTCTGTACGCAGCGAGTCTCTGCTCAACAGCCTTCGGCCTCGGCATGGCCATCGGCCGCTTGGTGCTGGGCCTCGTGACCGAGAAGTTCAGCGTCCGCCGCGCTGTGCCCGTTTACATGATCTGCGCCATCGCCTTCAATGTCTTGTTTGCCTTCAGCCCCATGGCGGCACCGTCGTCAGAGACGCCCGCTGTCGTCCTGATCTCCTTGGTCGGGTTTTGTCTCGGCCCGCTCTTTCCGTCGGCCATCGTCTTGTTGGTCCAGCTGCTGCCGCGGCATTTGCATGTGCGGGCTGTTTCGGTGGTCGCGCTCGTGGGCCAGGTCGGCGCCGCGCTGCTGCCGTTCGGCCTCGGCGTCATGGCTGAGGTGATTGGCATCCAGCTGCTGCCGCTGGTGGTGTTCATATGCTTGGCGGCCATGTTGGTGCTCTGGGGTTGGTTTGCGCGCCCGTCAGTTAGACAATCTGTCTAGACAATGCCTACACTATCCATCGTGCTATCATGGGCGCAATTGCCACATGTGCATGCTTGAATCAATGGATACGAAACTCTCGAAGATCAAGGTCCGTTTTCCCTTCTTCCCAATCCTTGACGAGCTCGCCGTCCATGATGCCATGCACGTACGCGTCACCGATCAGCGTGTACCCTTCGCCATCTGCACGCGGTCGCAAGATGAACGGGACCGCTCCACCCATGAAGACGCACACGACATCCCCGCGCTGGACGTCGTGGAGCCCATTTCCCAAGTACCCCCGCCGTGTGCGATAAAGGCATCGGTTCATGTTGTATTGCGCGGCCATGATGCTGTAACGGCGCGACATGGTGGTAACCTCGTCGCCATCGGCGTCGATGAGTGTCGGGCGCTCCGCCGCATACAGCCCCGGCGGATAGAAGTCGCCTAGGGGTATCGGTTGGCCATTCAGACGGCTTGTAGTGCTGGTTCCGCCTCCGTCTTCATCTCGGCTTTCGTCCCGCCGCAGCGTGCGTACCCACGTCAGGAACGCCACGAAGTCAGCTGCGTGGTGCTTGTAGTTGGACTCGGCACACCGGATCGAGTAGTGACCCTTGTATTCGCGACATGACGACGTCAGCGTCATGGCATAGGCGTAGATGATTTCGGGCTCAGTCGCGTACGGGTAGTCCTTGACCGATGACGTTGGCTCTGACGAAGACGTTTCATCACCTGCCTTTCTCGGGTAATAGCGCTCCCAGGGCCCTGTGCGCATCCGGAAGAGCGGGATGCGTGGCTCGTCAGGGACCCGCCGTCCCCAGAACTGGAGCTCGCAGACGTCGTGGATGACGTCGAACTCAATGCCCATTATGCCGAGGACGCACTTGGATATTGTTGCCTCATTATCATTATCATTACCATCATCATCAGCCTCCTCTCTCCCCTCCGCTGTTGCAATCTGTGCATGTGCATAGCCAGAAACATTCATCGGCGCCAGAAGGCGTAGGGATTGCGCTCCCTTGGCCTTGTCGGACTTGCCCCCGGCGCCCATGAACTCGTACCAAACCGAGGAGACGCTGGGGTAACGCTTGACCTCCGGGTTGTGCCAGCGCGGGACCCACGATGGCAAGCGCAAGGCCCCCTCGTCGCCGTCGCGTCGGTCGACCTTAGTCAGCAGAAGCAGATCGCGGCTGTTGCGGAGAATTCGGAACGCCATGTCCACGTAAACCACCTCGACAGGAAGGCGGTAGTCAGGCGCGAGGTCGGGGCAGTCGCGCTGGAAGGCGGGCAGGTGCATGAGGGCGTAGACCTTGTCGCGCGAGTCCGTGGCGCGGAACAAGCTGAAGTCAGCGAGCAGCTGGGACAGTTTCTGGTTTTGCTGCACGTACGCGTCCTGCCGCATGTACATGATATTGAAGCGCTCCACCTCGGCCCACTGAAACCCCGTTGCGTAGTCGATGGGTCGGCCGTTGGTTATGATCCAGTCGGCCGTGTAGTACAGAGCCGAGTACCGGCATGTCCGGGCGCCGCAGTAGAAAAGGAGGTCCGCGGAGAAGAAGGCTTCTTGAATGACCTGGGAGACGCAAGAGCATGTTAGAGCCGTCTTACCTCTCAGAAACACATGAATCGGGGTAATGGATATTCAAAGTTCTGGGTTCTTACCCAAACACGAGTGAACCACTGCCTACACAGCAGACTGAACAGCGAAACCCATTTCGGCGAGTCCATGGGCGGCAGGCGCTCCGAGTACCCAATCTCCGTAGCCTGCAGGATGTCACGCCCCGCGGCCTTCAGGTGGTCGTCCAGCCCCTCCAGTGGCACGCCGACTTTCTCGCAGACCAGCTCGGCCATGAGCTGCACCATATCCAGCGCCGAATCTGTGTGCTCGTCGGCCCGGCCCAGCCAGACGACGCAGCGCCGGCACGCTTGGTAGATGCGGTGCATGATGCGGATCTGCGCCGACTTCTCGTCCAGGTCCATTTGGTTGATGCAGAGCGCGTCGACCCACAGCGTGCGGGGCCGGCCGTCCACGTTACGCAATTGCTTCAGGGCATCGTGCAGATTCGCCGTCACGCGGACGGGGTGGCCGTTGCATAGGATCTCGATGGTCTTTTGTATGTCGCCCCAGACGTAGGAGAGGGCTTCGAAGTCCGGGGCGTCGGAAAGATTCACGATGCGCAGTGAGATAGAAGGGATATCCTCGATGGTGGTTCCAGGGTGGATGTCTAGGAGCCTGATGTCGTTCGGGTTGGACAAGGGCTCGTAGCCGTGGGGTCCTGGGAGCGCCATTGTTTTACATGAGCTTAGCGCAGACGAATGGACATTCTACAGCTGGCACTTTTGTGGGAAGAAGTTGAGCTACCCCAGACTTTTGATGGGGATGGTCCCTCCCCCCGATGCGGAGGGTTCGGGAATGGCCTTGTTCGCGCGGCTTGGCAGCTGAAAAGGAACTCCGCTCCCATGCATGGCAGACTGATACTTTACATATTCGATGAACTGCCTGCACCCAACTTGCATCATGATTAATGTAACGAGCCACCTTTCTTCCTTCCCAAATGGTTGTTCTGTGACCCAGTCAGGACACTGCCACACACACAACACAACAAACCGACCTCTACGCAACACAGCCCTCTTCGATGGCAAACCACCATGTGCTGGCTGCCTGAATAGCGAAATGGATTGAATTATCTAAAGATTGAATGGACTCGATATACATTTGCGTCATCACGACTTCCTCCACGGTGATTTAAATCCAGTCACCCTAGTACTTCGAGCCCCTGAACACAATAGGACCCCATGCATCCCAGCTTACAGTGCTTACGTAAACACTAGTGCTCACCATGATGCTGCGGGTATGTATCAAAATAGACGTACAGGACAGGAGAGGCTTTGTTCTTTACAGCTTTCCCCGTTTGGGGGCATTTTGTCGTCGTCCTTTACCAGCTCTATCGGTCCTGGGGGTTGAAGCGATACCAGTTCGGGTGATGATGATGATGATGAAAGAGTGAACTGAGAAGATCGCGCTGATCACATGCACGCAGCCCCTCTGCATATAGCAATCAGCAACATTCAGGGGGGTTTATCATTCTCACGCGTGGTCGGAATACTAGTCGTTCTCACTTCCTGGACTATGTAGTTCGGGAATATGCATGTCAGCATTGATTGCCGCTCGCGCTTCTTTGGCAATGTATGTATATCCTCTAGAACGAACCAAGGAAATGACCACCCAGTGTACCAACTAACGAGTTTCGGGAACAAGTCCTCGAATCCCCCGGCGGACACGCGCCTGGTGCACTTGAGGGTTCTTGCATCATCGCAGTTCGTGGCAACAAACCGGGACGATCAATATATTAATCAGTACAAATATTCTTGGCTGAGAATTGGTACGATAGCATCCTGCGCCCGTATCAGGGCCGGTCTAAAGCTGCTGTGGCACCCAAACATACAGATACAGCCCATGCATCGGGGGCCGAATGATATCATGCTCCCCGAGTCGAAATCCTCCATCCCATTCGGGGGGTCTTGTAATCATCTAACGAACAAGAATATGAGGGTTGCCGCAGTATCGCCCGTCTGATTGGCGGAGACATGCAGAAGAAGGAAATCAAGCAACACTAAGCACTTGCTGATCTCACGGGTGGCAGCGCACGATAATCAATAATGCTCCTGGATGCGGCCAATTGCAGCCAATCAGCAGACGCGGTACACTGTGGTCTTCCTTTCGATGGGCTCATCTAGAATACGGGTACGGGAAATATTCGACTTTAATACGCGCCTCCTCTTCATTTAACTTGAAGATATGTCTGTTTGCCATACGCATCCTTCATGTACCAGGGGTCTCCTCCTTGAGATTTCACTTTCACACTGATTCATACTCGTTCCATACCTTTGGGTCTCCAAAAGGATAACAATCAAAAATAATTGTTCAAGGCATTTCCAATTAATTGCTTTTACCGCCCACATTAGACTTCTGATCGACGGGTGATCTTGTCTCTCTTTGCTTTTTGACCGTCCATGTCAGACCGTCCCGCCCAGACCCCTCGTCGGTTCCGAGTCGGACGCGATTGCTCTATTTTAGGATAGTCGAAGGAAGGAAGGAAAAAGGATTCTCGGTGGCTCTCCGTCTCCTCTCTTCTCTATCCTTCTCTCTCGCCTCTTGTCGCAGGCTTAGGCAAGCCACGTATCTTTCGACTCTCATTCTGCTCATACGAAGCGAAACAAGGCGAGGCTTTCTTTGTTTCTTTTTGACCACGCATCTCGGGCGCCATTTCCACTCTTCTACTAGATTTGGAAAGGACGGAGTCACACACTCAGCCATGTACGGCCCGCCCGAAGAAGACGGTTACCCGGACGCCACCGCGCCCAAAATGCAACAACAGGGCCACCAGCCCAATAGGGGCGCCGACAACGCCCCCGAGGTTGTCGAGTCCCACGGCATGGAGTACAATGCCGCCGACTCCCGCTCTTACCCGGAAGCCGTCTCGCACCCGACGACCATGGGGTCGTCGCAGCAGCACACGCCGCTGCCCGAGTACTCGTCGTGGCGGGGCAAGGACGACGGCTACAGCCACCACCGCCCGGGGACCAAGGAGGGGATGGCCGGCGGCGGATTCGGGGGCGGCCTCGAGCCCATCGAGTCCTCGTCGCACGCCGTAGCCATCAGCAGCGCGTCGCCCAAGCGGAAACGGATCTGCGGCGTGTCGCGGCTCGCCTTCTTCGCCATCCTCTCGCTGCTCGCCGTGGTGATCGTGGCTGTCGGGCTCGGCGTCGGTCTGGGTGTGGGGCTCCATCCCAGCCGGAGTAGCGACGCGAGCGCGGCTTCGGCTGCTTCGGCGTCTGCTTCTGGTGCCGCCGTTCCGTCGCCGTCGTCCACCGTGACGCCGGGCAAGAACACGAACGCGACGTGCCAGGCCGGGATCAGATACTGTGGCTGGGATCTGATCGAACAGCATCGTAAGTTGCCACCACACATGGATGTCATTTCTATTTCCGGTTCCTCTCCCCACATTACATCATATATATCATCCGCTATAGCATCATCGTGGTCTTCTTGCGCATATGAAAAACTGACGACTGACTGAACATCGCCATCATAGACTACCCAATAAACGTTCTCCAGACTGCGGGAAGCAGTGACCCGTACAACGACCTGTATCTCTGCGACCAGGGCAACGGCATCGGGTGGCTCGAAGCGTGCGGCGGAGCTGTCCAGTGCCAGCCCCCTGAGCATAATGGGAACGGGTGTGATTTGCAAACACGGCAATCATGTTGTTTACCCCACTGAGTCTCTTCCACATAATTCTGTCTTGATGGAAGCCGATGATGACAAAAAGACCTCATGAGGAGTATATGGGCCTGTGCTTTTGGGTGATGGATCTGGTTGTTGGTCACTTGACATTCGGAAGAAGAATTGTAATACATAAAGGCTAATAGGGTTATACTTCTCGTTGTACATGTCTCACATTCCATAGGGCTAAGAATAGTGCCTCGAAGAGTGAAACAGCAAATAAAACGAAAGGCCCGTTGACAGGGTAGTGCAACCCTTCATAGCATGAGAGGTGACGTGCCTGCTCTTTGGGGCCCTTTCGTCTCCTTCGATGGCAGATCTTGAACAGAGGAGGGGATAAAACAAAAGAGGCAACCGGGTGGTTGTGATGAGTTGAGGGAGCTCGGAAGCGTACTGACACACTGACCTTTCCCCGTAGCACCTGCCAATCAAGCGGTTCAAGCGCCACTCGGCTGGAACCTCGCTCCCACTGACCGGTTGTGATTGCTTCCCCAGAACGATCAGGGAAAGTCTTATATCTGTCTTATAGTCTGCCCTAGACCAGTGGTCAAAGCGGTCCTGAGACATAATTAGACATAGGGCTGAGTGATCGGCAACTTCCGTGCGCCGCCCCGGTGGGCTTGGTGATAAATCGGCGTGGGTGGTCCGAATCCGTTCCGTTCCGTTCCGCTCCGATTCGATTCGGGCCCATTGATGGTTCGTACGGACGGCTGCCGTACTGAGGGCCGCCGGAAGGAAACATCGGAGCTAACGAGATATGAAGACCGCCTGGGTCGATGGAATCTCACCATCCCAATATTGGGTACAATAGCGACATAATGGGACGCCATTTGCCATGCTGGTCAAATCATACTTCGAGGTAGTCGACGCTGCTGGGCTAACCTCGTATGTATTGGTCAGAAACATGATATCTTCTTCCCCCTCTTTGAACAAGGTCGGACATTCGATGGACAGGATTTGGGCAACTCCGCCTGCCAAGCCCCGTATCCAAGAAGCTGATGGGATAAAAGATCACCCAGAATGAGAAGGAACTCTTGGCGTAATTACATACTGGCTTACTAGCCATGATATAAAATCCAACAAAAAGTCAATATTGCCAGAGGTGCCATCGCATATTCGTTCTGGACCATGCAGCGTGAAAGAAGGAGGCCCCTGGGACTGTCCAGTCTCTCCAATAGGTACTAGATATCCATATATCAAGCATAAAATCTCCGGTTCCCGAAGCTGCCGAAACTGTATTTCGACAAGAGCGAATCGGGTTCTGCGGGTTTACATATCACTTTCACTGTCGATCAGAGCTTGAAGAAAGCTAACTTGCAGCCTTATGGAACTTTGATGCAGGATATGTAGCAGTACACTACAATAGCGTGCTGGGAAAAGAAACATGAGCCCATATTGCCTTTCTGACATGCACAATGCCATGCATTGTACAAGCTCTCCAACGTACGCGGGTGTTCTAGATCTCCGGAGGATCCAGATTCGGAGCATTATGCGTAGAATTCAAGGAGGTCCCCGAGGTCACCGATTGGCAATGTCGTGGGCTGATTCCTGGTATACTATGATCAAGTAGGTTAGATGCAGCGCAGTATGCGTGCCCTAGTAACACTATATACGAATTATACGGAGAGGTGATGGCATTTTCGCACTTCCGCGGGACAATGGTTGTCCAGTCAGAGAATCACTGGCGTTTAGGATACATAGAGCTCGCTAAGTGTTGCCCCCCTCCCATCCCGGACTCAGGTCCGACTTTGGTGTGGTCTGCGATGGGATGGTCAGAGAGCTGAACGCGTGGCACGTCATGTCGGACGATGCCCGACTGTTCAACGGCCTGGACATGGACAGTGCTTTTCGATTTGACACTGCGTCAAGCTGAAGCGGACCTGGCATCTTTGAGGCAAATAAAACCCGGCGATATCATCGTATATAGACGAGATGGCAGGCAACTGTATCGTACTTTAACGCCACGGACGTCCAAGATGCATGTTACCATATTTAACTTGCACACGGAACCTGGCGGTGCAAGGGTAGTAGCATGACTGACTGACCTCGTCGCGCGCACTCCGGTTCGGAGGCAGCGACAACGGGTGGATTCCTCTCTCTGTTCTGTTCTGCTCTTTTCTGCTCAGGCAGGCAATTCGAAGCCGCACGCCGCACGTTGCAGACAGAGCGGACTAATAGAGTTTACACTAGGGCTCAACTTGGAAGTTGCCCTGTAGGAAAAATAAGTCCAAATTTGTATTTTGTATCTATACCCTGGACCGACCTATGCGCTTAGTAGTACATGCTACTATAGACCCCTGGCAAAGTCTCAAAGTGGAGATATGCCGATATTGAATTACCTACTGCACCACCCCCGGTCGGCTCACCAGCAAGCAACCTTTAACCTCGCCAATGCTCTTTCCCGCTCTCTTGAGACCGTTTCATCGATTCCTTTGGAGATTTTGATACCGAATCGCCATAGCCGCCATGGGAAGCACTACATAGCATATCAAAAGGGGGGCCTCCATTTAGAGTTTTCCACCCTAGTAAAAGGACCCCTACATTGGGCATCAGTTTGAGGATATTAAAGCTGACATTGGGCATCAGCAAACGACAAGGGACTGACTAACCGATTAGGAAAAGGAAACTGGGTTAAGTTAACCGTAGTTGACAAAGACCAAGTCCCCAAGTCCCCTAAAGTCGCAATTGGACCAGGGGTTGCGAACTCTATATTGATGACGATCCTTACAAGTCTCTGCGACTAGTGCTGTCAATCCTCACGTCAAAACCCGGGTTGCCTCGTGGCTTTGCCCGTATGATCTGCCGTAGGCAACCTTCTTCGTGTGGTAGGTCGGTCTTCCTCATGCATCAAGTAAGCCAGCCAGCACCCCCTCCCACTCCCACTTCCACTTCATCCCCCCTGCCCTGTTGCTGTTTCAAAGAAGTACTTTCCGATGGTTCTAGACCAATCCTCGAGGTTGCGAATTCTTGGGTCCCGAAGTTTCTAATTGATTCAAATCGCCCAATCCGGGGTAATTGACTTCGGACCTGAGGCCGGTTCCCATGATGATACGCGCGAAATGATATGCCGGAACAACATCAGATGAGCTTAAACTTGCTCGCATTTTGTTGCTCGGTTAGCTAGTTCGATACAGAAAAGTCCTGCCTGTCCATCTCGAAGCAGCTACTAGGGTGATTGATGGCGCATGCCGATGGCACAGCTTGTGCGTATCCGAGCCTTTTCCAGTTGTTGTAAGGGCGCAATACGAATTATCACGAGTCGTTCACCGGTTTGCACATCAACCGGGCCGGATGTAGCTTATGAGATCCACTGGTATCTGGTCATGTGCCGCTGAATATTGCTTCAGATGTCCGTCCTTATTAACGAGCGCGCCCTGGCTGGACCAATAGCAAGCGTTGGCGGCCAAGCGTGTAAACAATACAACGACTTTGGCAACGGGCCTTGGCGCGCATGCATCGTCGTATCCCTTTGCTGATCTTCTTAAGTCCACTGTCACTATAGGTTTTGATGGAGGACGGCTTGCATGTACATGCGATCACGGGGTGGTTCGTCCAATGCAACGCCGTCTGGGGATATGCACAATTAGTTGGTAGACAAATATAGACCATGTAGTGACGCGGCGCAATTCGCTCATCAAAGGCAGGCAGGCATACGGACCAATACTTGAAGCGTAGTAAGCTTCAAGAAATCCATTAAGAGGGGGGTTGATATTGCCTGCAGGTCGTGAAGGAAGTGAGCGACGTCGAGTCCCGCTTCTGTGCGTCTGGGGTGGCATTCATGTATGCAACCCCATGTGCGAATGGTATGATAAGCAACTAGTCAGAACGTTATTTGCGCCGCTGAACGCGTTTTTGGAGATGATTTCTATGTTATCCTTATCAGCGCGAGGATACAGACTCCTAGACTCTTCTTTAGACTCAATATGTTCGACCGGTGTGCAGGGATAGCTCTTCACCCACGAACACGTCGCACTCGCCGACGCTACATGACCTAACACACCCAAGCTTGGAGATATCATGGTATTGAATGTAATGCGAGCGAGCGAGGCCAAGTAGGGAACCTTGGTGGCATAGCCAGGTACTTCCGGCTCTCGCTATCGGATCCGACGAAATGGGAAGGGCGACAGACACCATAAACTGACACTCCGAGGCGATACACTCGCACGAGTGTAGTTTGGTTGGGCCAAGCTCAGCGATATTGAGAACAGGGACCTGACTCACCGCCTATGAGTCGTAGTCGCCGCATTTCCGTTACATACGCAAGCAAGTGGCTACTGCTGCGCCCAAACCTGCTCGCTCGCCACTCATTGCCGCCGACGCTCGGCCAGAGGGACGATATGTAATGTATCGGTGAGGCTCTCCACTCCGCCAGTACATATACACACACACCGGAGGTATCAGCTTATGCGCGAGAGACGAGGGCGGAATGGCTACATTGGGCGATGATCATCTGAAAAGATCACAGCGGCAGATAATGGCTACCAGAAACCGGTCGTCCATGGAACGGACAGTTTGCCGTGGTGGCGTCTAGGCGGCGTTTCCCATCTGTTTCTTATATTCCGCGCGCGCGCGAGAGCCAACTGCCAGCCAGATCTGCTCCAGCTTTGGGTTCACCCCATCCAGCCCTGAAGCGCCGAGGGAGAGGTTTGATAGGGCGGCGACAGCCGGTGCCGTTGATATTGAAAGGGTGGTTCAAATCCCGAGCCCTACATATGTTCGTGCGCGCATTGAGCACTGTATGTTCGTATGTAAGTGCGCTGTATGCATGCACGATAGAGGCAAACGCTGGGATGGATGCAGGCACTCGGTGCGCAATGCAGGTGTGTGTATATTGCATGCACGCACCGCATTGGCAAAGTTACCGTTAGAACAAGCCTCATTGCGGTCCCTGTTGCTGTCACTGCATCCCATGCCTCAGGGGCAAATCAATTACCAATGCAGGTATCGCTGTAAGATCGCTGTAAGGAACAAGCTCGTCTGCGTCGTCGCCCGCATCTCGGCACGGTCATGTGACATGATACCCGCGATGCAAGGCATGAGCCATCGGAGGGAGCTCCTGGTCCCCGGCCGGGGACCCCAGCAATTTCCTTTCCACCAAAGTTCAAAAGTTCTTGGGTCTGGTTCTCTCGGTGAGCGAATGAATGCGCGTGAGTGAATAAATGAATGGTACGATCGAAACGTTAGACTGTGGCAAGTAAAGTACGTGTAGTAGGATATCGCCATCTTGCAGATCGCACGATGATGGTGGTGATACCGATTGAGATCGCGTACAAAGCGCGAAATCACACCACCTAGAATCGGCAACTAGTCAGGCACCATCATGGAGGGTGTAAGCTGACCGTTGTCGTTAACGCAACCGCGGCTCACTGCCGTGCCGTGCCGTGTTCGACGGGAAGAGAGAGACGAGACGAGACGAGACGTGACGAGACGAGACGCAAACTAGGGCGCGCGGCTAACTTTAGGCTCAACTAGGCTCAACTACGGCGAACCTGTCGTTGGTTTGCAACTGCATTCATTTAGTTATTGCTTCCTGCTTGCTACGGTTACTTTATTTCCCATTGCCCCTCTCCACATCTGCATGCAAGTCGTGGACAAGGATCCTCGGTTTCAATAGCAGTTCGTCATCGACTCGCTACTACCTCATACATGTCATTATATATTTCGAGTACCTAGACCTACGGCAGACATGCTGGCGCTATCTGCCTTTGGCATGCCCGGTCCGCCGCTAGCATTGCAATACCGGAGCATGACGGAGATGTGCATTTCGCTGCAGTGCTGCAGCAATGATAAGAGCATTCAGTAAGTGTGCATTTGCTACCCCTGGTTCGTTTTGAGCGACAGTAAAATGCCCGCATCCCGCTGCTCCGCGGTTACATAGCCGTCCATCAAGCGCGGGTTTTGACATATTCTCCCACCAAAACCCCTGCAGCAATCCGACCTGGGGTCGTACCTGAGTAAGAACTCAATCTTGCAGGAACATCATTCATATATATGTCGCAACTGTGAGATGAACTCCCGTAAGGAAGAACCGGCAATCGCTATCATGACATGATAAGAGGAGAAGACAGAGAGAAAGACAACGAGGATGACGAACTGAATACCCTTTTCGGCATAAGAGAAAAGAGAGATGGGGAGAGATAGATAGAGGGGTAAAAGGCATTGATCATTCATTGGCTCAGTTGGGCTCAGTTGGTCTCAGTTGGTTGGTTACCTAAGGTTAGCACTGCAACCGTCTATCGCGTATCATACATGCATACATACATTCGGTCGACCATATGATCGCCAGTGTAACAACAAGAAAAAAAAGCGCAGATTACCTGGTTCGAAAATACCCAATGCCACACACAATGCTACTGTGTTTGTGTGTATGTGTATTGTGTGCCTGACCACAGATGTGGCTATCGCGGATTGCAAGGGTCTGCAACTTGACGCTCAACCGCACATTGTCAAAGCGCGGGCGCCCCCCATGCTCTCTGGTGTCACTGTAGGGCCGACGAAGCGCGGAGACGGTCGGGGACGCCGCCATTGCATGCGATCATTGGCCCATCCTTTTTTTCTTTTCTCCTATGAGAAACAGACCCCGTTATCCGTGAGCCTTTTTTTCTTTTTTGTTCAAACCTCGTAACATACGATGTCTTTGGTTCTCCTTGCTTTGCCCTAAGCAGACCGCTTTCAAAGTGTGTGTGTGTGTGTGTATGTATGTGTGTATGTGTACGCACCACTACAACCAGTGAAGAAGGGATGGGGAGCAAAAGGGAGCAAACAAACAAACAAACAAATTGATGGGGGGTAGGTATCATTCAATTGCACAAACAAACCCCTCCAGCCAGCCTGGCTGCACTTCTCTTAAACTTGGTAGCGATCCCGTGACCGATTTTCGATGCGAGTGCTCGCTTTAGCGAAGAACGCCCGGGGAATGTTCAGCCAGGTCAGGGCTACACCGACGCGACGTTGGCAATCCCTACAATGGGCAATGCTTTGCGTATTGAAACACGATACGCCCATCTTATGTAGCATTGAATACGGCCACAACAGCATATATGCATGCATCTCAGGCATATAAGTACAGTATAGCAAACAACATGATGTGGGAATACTATACATAGAGGACATATAATAGCATGTGCAATCGGCATGGTTGCTGTTCCTCTTTGCATCATCGGTGTGGGCGTTGATGCACAACCAGGTTATCCACCACTCCCTCCTTCTTCTACACCAATTGAATATGCCTGATACCTGATATCCATGCCTGAGTTGCACGTCCGCCAAATTCCAGTACCGTGAATGGGGTGAATGGGGTGAATGGGGGCCAGTTAGTTGTGCATGTACAGCAAGTTTTGAGCTTGCCATGCATGTACAGAAACATGACCGCCCCAACCCATACATCATATGTGAGCCGGAATATGAATTGCGACCGTATGTCGTCAATCTTCGCTACTCCCCTTCCCCCTTACTCCATCGTATGGAAGATGGGGTGGGATGATGATCACGGCCATTCCGTTCATGGGGTTTCATGATTTGCACATGGCACGAAGGGGGGCAGCCATAGTGAGCCTCGTAGCAGTACAACTCGTAGCACGAGTGTTTGTTTGCTTTTTCTTCCTTCTGTTAACGTGCCTGGCTGCCCCCCTAAAACGAGAACCCTGAAATTAGCGTCTCAGTAGTCTCAACAGCTGGCAGGCTATGGCAGGCTATGGGGGGTTTGGTGCAATTGGCAATTGTTTGCTTGCAATTAGTGCGTTCTAGTCTCGTTCTAGCAAATGACGCAGCGAGAAGCGAAGAATCGACTGTTCAGGTTCGAATTGCAGGATTGACAGGGAAAGCCCGGCATCGCCAAAAGAGATTCATCATTTCACGGTCGGATGGCCGTCTCGGTAGGGTCCCTGATTGGTTCGTTTCTTATTTTTACCCCGACTGCGAGAGCCGGACACACTCCTCTTCTCAACTGTCAGATTCAAGTGACACTGCCACTTCACTCTCTAATAACGGTCAGTAATTACAGGTTCCTCCCTTACCCCTCCCCTCCATCCCAATTCAGCCTCGGTCGTTCTCTTGTGCCGGGTGCTGTACCGGGAAAAAGGCACATCAATGAGGAGGAACCTCGAGGGTACTGGATCACTGAATCACTGAATCACTGAATCGTCCTTCAGTGTAACGTACTTACGTACAGAGAGCCAATGTGGAGGTGAAGTTGTATAATGAACCAATGTCGGTAAGCCGGTAAGTACTGTAGACTATTGGCTGTGGCAGTCTAGCCGTCTAGCTTGTAGCAATCGGAGATTTCTGTCAAAATTGCTTGCATTTCTTATGATAATACTCTGTCTGCTATTCCTCCCTTTCTGCTCCTCTTCACAAGTCAGGCAGTTCCTGGGACTCCTCTTCCCACACACGCCATGTGGACTGTGGGTAGGGGAAACTGGCAGGTGTATTGTGTGTGTCATGTTTCATTCGATGCACTACCGAGATTCGTTCTCGAAGAGTACAGCACGGCAGTCTGGCAGTGTGTGGATGGAAGTGGGCATGGCCAGACGTCGGTGGAGTGAGTTTCTTCGGTCATTAACTTGAGGTGGATCGTAAGGAGGAACCTGATGAGCAAAAACAAGGCTGCTAGCTTACCTTGGGGGTAATGTATGAGTACCGAACTTCAGCCTGGAGCGTAGGCTGTAGCAGCAACGGACCAGAGTCCGGCCGGTAGTAGTATTGTAATAATAATCTCTTGCCCAGCGTCACCAATCAATACGTACGGTAGGTGACTAAACTTGGACGACGGCCGACCAAGATGACACAGTTTTCGATTTATAGTATCTCAACTTCGGTTAAAACAGCACTGTCCTCTGTTTCAGCATCACGATGAGCGTCATACATGCTCAGCCCCAATAGCGACAAAGCGCCACAACATGATACTGTACAGTCAAACCCACCTCTTTGACAATCTCTCTAGAGGGTGAGAACATGTGAACAGGGTCGCGAGATAGAATACCACTTGCTGCTGGGGTTTTCCTTTCATTCTCTCCCCTTCTGATGGATGTCGGCGCCAAGCGGGGATTATTCAAAACCCTCTAGCAGGGGGTAGGCGCTGGGCTGTTGCGAACCACGAATAAGAAGCTTAAACCAATGATCAGCCAACGTCTCCCCCCCTGGCCGGATCCCGACGCTACGGGTACCCAGACCAGGCAGGCTTCGAGGCCTAGATGGCAATCATCAACAACACAGTTGAACTCAGGGAAAAGGTAGAGTCAGGCCACCGCTCTCTGCGTTGATCACTAGGGTTTAGACTGGTCTGTGGTGAATTCAACCCCCTGGAGGCTCTGATCATTACGTGGTCAGCGTTTATGTATCATGGTGGCTCTCCAGGACATGCCGCGAAACCCGACGCCAGACCCCATCATGACGGGATGATGGCGACAGCAATAGTGTGCATGCTTCTACTTCTCAGGGTCTGCAGTGTGTGTGTCCTTGCTTCATAGGACTTGATAGTAGTGCCTACTAGTTCTCTAGTCCTCCACGTGGTTTGCGGAACGAGGCCGTCCCTTTCTTGCCGTCCCGTAGAAGACAGTCGTGCGTGTGGAGATGATCTTGTCATACCCTGATTTGACCGCCGTAGAGGCGTCGTTGGGGTGGGAAAAAGGGAGGTAAGGGAGGTCAGCGAGTAGCGAGGCGAGATTCCTTGCATCGGAGCCTGTTGCACACTGCGCGACACCCTTACCGTCCTAGTCCGTTGCTGGATGGCCATACACACTCTAGTACATATGCGTAGTTAGTAGTGGGTGCATTAGGATTTCGAATAACCTCGGGTCCGTAATCCTTCGAGTATCGGCAGTTCTTTGATTGCTCGCTCTCTATTCCCTTGGGCAAGGCTGGCTGTGCCAAAAAGCCCACAAGTCAGATGTGCAGATAGGGAGTGTTGCGGCCACCATTTGCTCTTGCTTGCTTGCGCTTGCGCCGCCAAGAACCCGAAGTCAGGTCAAACATCGATAACAATGTCGCATAAGCGAATGGCGAGAGCCGGCAGGGCAGGGAGACGATGGTTGCTGCGGTGGCTGAGATGCGGTGGTTCTGATCTGAATGGATGGATGGTCGGGCAGATCCAAAAAACGAGTCAGGTGATGCATCCCCTCAATCAATCTCAATACGACCAAAACGACCGGCTGACCGATTTGGCCAGATGTAAGGAATCTCTGACAATCGTGTAATTTTCCAACAAGGACTTTCAACCGGGCATCCAGACTGTCGGGTCCTGTTGGCCTGCCATTTGCTGGTACCGTACTTTCGTAGCAAACAAAACCACTGAGAGAAGCAGGCATACAGCTCGCGATCGAGATGTGGTCCCCGAAGAGATAGATCTATTACGTCCTCTTTCTCTGTGCTGCGTCTGAGCTTTTTCGAGTGTGTAGACATGATGTAACATCTCGATGCGCCCATGATGTCTCCTGAGTCTCCCTTCGCAGAGAGAGAGAGGCCTGAATATCAAGAAATGAATGATTGTTTAGTGATGTCAGATGACCATTCTATCCCCCCAGGGGGCAGTCGATCATCAACTGCCTAATGAGGGGGGACGCGCGCTAAAGGTCTAGCTGGCAATCACCCGAGCTGTCAGGCCTGTATTTGCATTAGAGCCGCGGTGCCCCAAATTAGCAAGGTAGGTACAGACAGACAGGCATTCATATTGAACATCTATTACTTTATGTCTGTCCCACCTAGTTTTGTTGCATTAACCAGAGTTAAATAGAGAGAATGGATTCATAATAAAATGGCAGTACTTGCACTGACTGGGCTGGCTTGTTTAACGAGAGACGTCGTCGTCGTCGTCGTCGTCATGGAAGAGTTTTTATCGGAGATGAGGTCGATATCTGGGCGGTCGCCTGCTGGGCCAATCAGCACAGCAACTGAGACAACAACGGTAACTAACGTGCTGGGTCGCGACAGAAGAGGGGCAGAGTGGCAGAGTCGAGACAGCCTCTGTCAACCCTCTGTCTGCTATTGGACGAGGGCAAGTCGTTGCAATTCCCGCTGGACCGTATTTGCTTGGCCTACTTGGTAGACTACCCGCTATATCGAGTTTCTTTTTCTTACTGTACGGTACTAAACCGACGACAACTTTGATAGACAAGAATAGATTCTCTCGTGTTGTTTGTCTTGAAGATAGGCGCTGTCCGTCGTTACATTGGCGCGAATCCTACCCGTAGTAGAGTTCCAGGCTGCATGCATTTGATATGCACGCATGCATTTCGGCAGGCAGACAGGGTATGGATATTGTGTGCCTCCCTGTCTGTGGCCACGATGCCACACACACCCCTTGGCTGTAAGAGGATCTCCATACCTATACCTCATGTACAAATTCCGCGCCGCAACGGAGCGTCTGGCGACATTTTTTTTCCGTCTTTTTTTTTTTTTTTTTTTTCTTCACAGCGCCATTGCGGAGAGGGCAAAGTGCTTGCAGTCGCAGAACGGACTTCTCGGCTGCCACTTGCTTCCTGCAACTACTGCAAGTCAAGCACCGCATGCCAAGTGGGCAGACAAGTCCACGTGTTGTTACCCTGGCGCAGCTCTGCCCACACATATCTCGCATTTGCCGCTTAGTGTGTATCCGACCGAAGGGTAAAGCACCACAAAGCAGCACCCACCGCCCCTCTCTTCTTCTTCGTCTCTTCCCACTTCCAACCGTGGGACCAGCTACTTGTACTAGAATTTTGCATACAGTTACTAAGTTAGGTAGGGTCGGCATGCACATGCGGATGTACTGTACCCGAGGCCGTCTCTTGAAGTAGTAGTAGGCAGAAGGAGAATTATTACTGTAAAGCTGGAAGGTGGATAGACGGCCAGGCAGAGGCAGCCTGTTTTGAAAATAGCTGACACTTTTCTCCAATTTTCTAAGGTTACCCATTTGTGCATGTACACTTTAAACTCTGTTTGTGGAAAGCGGCTCCGTTCGACAGCAGTAGTCCTATGCAGTTTCACCGCGATTCAAACATGAGGTTGTTTGGAAAAGAGCAGCGCTTTGGTAATGGTACTGCAAAGCGTACCTAGGTATGGACAAGTACAGTATGTGCACACCTTTCCCAATAATGCGAAATGCCTGCCCGTTATCGGATCACATCATCATCATAGTCACTATTGACACTGACCATTGACTGGCCCCTTACCCAGTTCAACCCTTACAGTACGGACTTTCCCAATTGGGCCACCGGGTTTCAATTTGCTGCGATATGAATGGCGAAGCGAAGCGGCAATGGCCGACGGCCCAGCAAGTATGTCTGGTACAAGCAGTGGTAATGGTAGTGGTATTGGTAATGGTAGTGGTTGCCGACACCTAAGCACCTAGCACCTAGCAGTGCACCAAGAAGTGCACCTAGCACCTAATGTACAGTAGCACCTAACCTAGCTAATAGTCAACTTAACCTATCTGGACCTACTCTGTACATAAAGTGTCAGCGCAGCAGCAGATCACCAAAGAGAGAGCGCTAGTGCCGAATGCAGACAATGCAATACAGACCAGGGCAGTACAGGGCAGTACAGGGCACATGGTAAAAGAGGATTGGGGATCGCCAGAGAATGCAGTCAAGAGGCACGAAATCTTCCGGTGCGACGTTATTTTCTTCACCGGTGTGGGGAAAATGCTGTTTTCGGGGATAGCACCTCCCTAGCAGGACGTCCTGTCCAGTAGAAGAGAGAACGAACCACTTGACTTCAAGATTACGATAGCACGCAAATTGTTGCTGAGTGTAGTGTGTTCCATACCTCGAGAATCTCCATTACCTACATCAATACTTACCTCCATAGCGTCTTACTAACCTCGCTACTTGGTATGGTTTGCGGGTATGTTTCTTCATCGAGGTGGTCCCTTTCTGACCTTCCCTACCGTCGTCCCAACAGTAGTCCCAAGGATACCAATCCCCCAAATACCAAACACAAAGCCGGCATTTGCCTAAAGGTGAAGACGGCCCACGTGCCGGCATTGCACGGTAAAGGTATTGGGTTGACGGTTTCTCGTTTCGGTGTCCCAGCCTGCCCTAACGTTGAAATAGGCAGGTTCCAATAATCCCATCCCTATCCCTATCCCAAGAGATGGGATGACGAGCCCATCCCGCCCCGTCGTCTCATATGTGTCATGGCCATGATGCGTTATGCAAGGCCAAGGCCGAGGAAAGCGTACCTACATAAAATTGCATCAGTCTCTCGCTACTGTACCGGCCAAGCGTTGTGGCTGGTATCAGCTAACAAGGCGCGGCGACCCCTGGTGAGCTGAGGCAATGGGGCCTGGTGGTAGTTTTTGAGGCGGACAGTCCGTGGCCCCGATAATGCTGTCTGTGTCTGTGCCTGTGCCTGTGTCTGCCCCCCAATCCATCATCGGAGCATGGGATGGGATGAGAAAGGAGCTTAAGACTACAGCGTGCACGGCAAGCAAGCAGGATTTTCAGCGAGTACCTAGTCGAGTACAACCTGGCAATAACAAATAGAAGTTTTCTGGAACACCGGTCGCTCGTGAGCTAAACAGGACGCACTCCACAGTTTCGCGGGATGATGGAAGGGATGAAAAAGTGCCCCCCACCATGCAGACATCTATTTTTCTACTTCCTTCCTAACCAGGCTTAGGGGCGACTAAGCAAACCTCTTTACCGATCTTCCGTGAGACCAAGACCAAGACCATGACCACGACCTCCTCGCTTTTTCTGCTCACCGTTGCACTGCATTCGGGATGAAGCTCTAGCGAGAGACAAGAAGAAACAACGGTGATCTCGTGGTTGATGTTGCTGCTGAGTGAGGGCTTGGCTGAACCAAGGAGAAGAAAGCCGAAGGGGGGAAAAACAGTGGACAGGAACGTGCAGTGCAGTGCAGTTCTAGTCCTGTCCGTCTGGTTTGCCCTCTGCCTCTGCCGTGTCTCGTTTTTGCTGTTGCTGTGCTGTAAGAGACACAGACAGACAGACAGATGGGACCTCGAATGCAACTGCCGGCCTAGGCCGAGGCTTGTTGATACGCTACGACTAACAGAAATACAAATAATAAGTTGAGGTAGACTTTCTATTTGCAGCTGGTGTGGGCTGCTGTCTCACCGGGGTTCGGTGGTGTCAGTGGTCATTGGCTTTTTAGGACTTAAGGAGTCGGAAGTGCAAAAGAACAGGGAAAGACATGATAAAAAAAAAGCGGCTCACATTTCGAGCCACTCGTCACTCAATCTCTCGAAGACTAGTAGTCATAGGCCATTTCCGTGAAGGCAGGCTTCAGGCTCAAGTTCAAGCATGTTCGACGTTGAAAGGCGTCCAGGGATCAGGGGTCTGGTGCCTAAGTCTGTTCTTCGCCTACATATGCTGCTGCGCGGTAATACAGTGGCCAACCGGTGCGCCTCTTCGCATGTTAGTCGTGTCCTCCCTGCTCCGAAAGGGCTGCTGCCAGCTACTAGAAAGCCAATCGGCCATCTGGGTCTCGCGATATGTACTTGCATACAACATCCATGGCTCTCTACATACGTAATGTAAGTATATACCGTACCTGTATCCTTCCTACCTAGAGTAAGTAAGACCCATGCAATACGCCCGCCCATGCCCATGCTCATGCCCATCCTTCATCATCCATCCTCCATTGCTTCCAATGTTCTTTGAACTAGTCTGAGGAAAATAATCGAGGATCCACCGTCCCTACATACCCATTTCTCACCCCACCCCCCAATCATGGGTCTGCCTGTCAACTTTCTTACGCTGCTGCAAATCGATGCATCAAACAAGACAAGTACCTATACGGCAGAAGCAACCACGCTTTTCGATGGAGACCCTCAAGGTACTGCCGGTTTTCTGGCCATGTATCTTTACCTCGACTCTGCACGCACTGCACCTCTGAGAACAGTACGTACTATTACTCTGGACTGCACTGCTGCATTGCCATCCCAGCCCAGGAACAAGTCTCTACTTCCCAGGGGGGTCCCGGTAACACGTCTGCTCGGGTCTGGTCTGGGGTGGGCTCTCGCTGGTCGCTGGTCGCTCTCGCTCTGTTGCCAAAAACTAAGCTTTAGACTCACACAACCCAAGCCCACCAGCCAAAAGTAGAGACAAGCCCATGGGCTAGAACTGGGAACCGTGAACTTCTCCCATGTTTGGACTGACACCACACACACACACTTAAATAACAATCGCTTCCCGTTCCCTCCCTCCCGATCTTCTGACGGTTTCGCTCGCTCATCCCGGAAAGAAAAAGAAGACTTGAACTACTGCTACTACTATATGCATAAAATACGACCACATTGAACTACTTGTCACTGTCTGTCACTTGTTGTTTATTATCACGAAATCTCACTATCTCGAAAAGACCAACGCCATCTCGTCTTTCTCTTAGCTTCTCCATATTTTCTGGTTTCCAGGAACAAGAAATCAACATAACCATAACCCGAGGTCGTCCTATACCTTTTCGACAAACACGAATCCAGAAGGAAGAGAAAACTACAAAGGCGAACTATTTCCAAATCTCTACCTGGTGATTCTGGGGTGCATTGAGTGCACCGCATACAGCTCCCTCTCAGCACTCGACTTATACGCTGTCATACTGTACCGGTCCCCTCTTGGCGAGGCGCGGACAGGCGGGTGTAAACCTGACTCACTTCTGCCCACCGTAGTCAGAAATGTGTGACTACACACAAGTACGCTCTCCCCCATAAGGATCTGCACCCATTCTCGACTCCATTGGGCCACGAAGAAGCCATACGGGTCTCTTAAAAAAGAGCAAAAAACCCAACTAACACTTCACACTTGCAGGTGGAATATTCTTGCGGCCACTTCCGTTTCCGTGTACAGAGATGGTGCTCCCACTACGAACGCACACACCGAGTGTGCCCGCCTAACATCACCACCGGAGAGCTTCGGTAAGTCAGATATCAATCTACCCGTGCCGTTATTGAGGCGATATGCTAACGATTTTGGGTTTAACAGAGGTGACGAGCTATGTAGTAAGTTCCATCACATATATTATGCCTGCTGAGTGGCTTGCAGTCATGCCAATTGGCGCTTGCTTCCATGCTTGCTTTCGAGGGGCACTTACACTAACCTCTCCCAACAGCGGATTGCCGACCTCACAAACCCGCGCCATGGGAACACATGATCCGACGATGTGGCCGCGCCGGCCAATACGTCTAAACTTTCCCTCTTCCTTCGATCTTCTTCCAGAACGAACGACGATGCATTAATTTTTCCCGCCGAGTTCCAATCCGCCTCTTCCCCGCTGCAGGCGCAGGGCATGCTGCTTTCCGGCCGCGCCTGATCGAAGGGAAATAATGCGACCAGGGATATGGGACGGAACCAGGCGGCGCAATCCCCCGGAGCCTCCTCCAATACAACATCACAGCATATATACATGCGTATATTCTGGGTCCCGGATGTCTTACTACCACACAGTACCACCACCAACCACCACTACTATTACTATCTTGGGGCGTTATATCAGCAAAAAAATAAATGGGCGGAACCGGTTCGCTACATTGCATATCCGACGACAACGGATGGGTGTTTGATCTTTTGGGGGCACAAGGATTGTGTCTTTTTTTTCTTGTCCAAAACAAGGGCTTGTGTCTATGGGTTGCGGCGGCGTTTATTTTATCATTTTCCTGCTTTTTGGTTTTGGGCTACAGAAGCAACGGTTAATGAATATTGCCCCGCGGCGGCGGTCTGCCTCTTCCTTCCGATAGTACCCCTTGGCTGGGCAGGCAGGCAGGCTTTGACATTCAACATCATCCGGGGGGTTCTTGTGGTTGCTGGCATAGTGTCCCTCCAAGACATACGATCCTATCCTACCTCCCCCTCGACGTCATGTATTTTCTCTCTCTCTATCTGATTTTGATCTTTTTTTTTTTTGCGGGTTTGGCACTGGCGTTTTACGGAGAAAGAGAGGAAAGGAAAGGTTGTCGGTTAGGAAAACCACATACCAAATACCGATATCATTTTGAGACTGGCTGATGCTGCAGATACCCTTGGGAAATATAGAAAAAAACAATACTACAGTTTACCACTACTACTGCCACTTTTCCAACTTTCAATTCTACCCGGCCCAGCTGGCTGTGTGAGAGGTAGGGAGAGGGCTGCATGCATGCGCATACTTACACGCACAGGGGGGAACGGCTTTTCTTTTCGGCACAGAACAATTCCCGAAGGCTTCTTCTCGTCGGCTTGAATGCCAAGCCCAGAGCTAGGAGGGAATACATACGAAGCGAAGGAAGCACGATGCAAAACGGTTTTAGCGAGCGAAGGGCGAAGAAAATGGAATGGGCTGGGCTTATTGATGAGGCATCGTCGTCACGCTCCCTCCGAACAACAATGATGCATCGGATCTGACCAAACCAGGAAAGCGTCCGCGTTGATTGGCTTACGGCCTTGGCCCTTTGAATCTGACCTGCGACAAGTCACATGGGGCTAAATGGGATTCCTGTGCTGATGATCAGACTTTGATTGACGGGAAACCAGACACACCACACGCACATACACACACCAAAGACTTCACTGCCTACCTACCACCTGCAAAGCGAGAAGGCGGTTGGTGGTGGTTGGTGGGGGAGAATAAGTAGTGAGGACGGACAAGGATGTCAGTTGAGCCAGGGGGTTCAAGTCTGGTTAGGGAGGATTGAGGATTGAGAGGGGTGCGGCTTATGTTTCTTTTTTCCCCTTGTTCGTTTTGTTTGGTGTTTTTTTACTGGTATTACAGCAGTACACACCGGGACGGAGGTTCCCTAAGCTGCCCCTCCCGAACCCAACGTCAGCTGCCTACACTAAACCAACCACACTGCATTCCACACACTCACTCACAACACAGCAATTCATGATAGATAAGGCTGTCCTTCCCGTTCCACCCCTCTCTCCGCCCCCGTTTAACACCCAGGAACGGTAATTTTTGCCCAGGGCAAATTGACGGGTATACACCGGGGACAGAGGAAGAAGGATGACGGACGGACGGACGAAAGGAGAAAGTAGTAGGTAAGAAAAGAACAAGACTTCAAAAAAAGAAGTGAGCAGCAGCGGTAAAGGGGAGACCGAGATACCGACTTATCGTCGTTCGTCGTCGTCGTTATCTCTTTCGGCGTCATAACGCAGATAGCCGAGTTTATTGGATGAACTTGCATCCGAGTGACCCCGACTCTGCGTTTCTCTTGCTGGCCCTCTTCTTCTTCTTCGCCTTACACCACATTGGAGTTCGATCATCCAACTTGCGCTCTCTGCAGTGTAGTGTAGCCCAGCAAGCAGCATAGGGAAGGAAGAACACGGACGGGAATATGCAATGCACCCTCTGTTGTCGATGTCTCTGCAGCGACCGACATTGCGAATGCATGTAAGTTACATGTATGTATGTATGTACGCATGCATGCAAGCTGTGTCGCAGCAGCAAGTTGGGGGGGAAAAAGGTTCACGAAATCTGCATATCGGCAAGACAGCCCAATCTTTCTTCTTCTATTTTGCCCTACTTACCTACATTGGCACGACAGAGCTGAGAGACAGACAGACAGACCGACCGACCATGTTATGGTTTCTCGGTGATGACCTGGCCCTGTTATCTTGTTTCTCTCTACCAGTGATTTCAGCACGCCCAGCGACCACATGTCGCCATACAGGTAGGTCCAGCGCAGCACAGCATTCATTAGGTGCGTCGTGCGTCGAGGGGTGTGTGTTGATCTAGGCGAATCACCAAATGATCCGACCACCAGGAACCCGGGGATTGGTCCAATTCTCGCCGAGTTGCGATCACCTACATGCATACATACAATACATACATGAGACGGTATAAGTACTTGCTTCCTTCCCCCCTATCCTCTTTTACCCCAAGAACATTGAAGGTATGCAAGTAATACTTATCGTGCCAGCCCAAGCCGGGAACTGGTAACACCAATAGGGCTTCTACCACGACAAGACAGCGCGCAGACAGCGCAGACAGCGCACAAATGCAAGGCTGTAAGCTTCAAACAGTGCCTAAGTATATGTATGTCAGGTAATTTGAACCAAGTATAACAAGCTCAGGCGCCAATTGCAATACCTATCATTCAACCATGTGGTGTAGGCTAACTCGACGCTGAAAGGCGACGGCAGCAACCAGCAGCATCACATCATGGAGGGGCACCTCCGTAGGGTAGCGCACCCGCTAAGATCTAGTGGATACAACGCCAATCTCTTCAAACCGCAAGGCTCAACAACGAGGCTTTATCATGATGTTATCCTTTGCATGAGGGCGATGAGGCCTAATCTTTCCACACTTTTCACATTCATGACAGCAATTCGAATATGTTGAACCCATATTGCTGCTGCTGCCTGAGATGACAAGATGTTCGGCAGTCCGGGGCTACTTACTGATTGGAATAACGCCAAGGCCCAGATCACACAAGGTCACGCTACCCTCCTTCACCTTGGACTTTCATCGTGAACTCCCATTCGCGCTCATCTCTCTCGCGCGACACTTCTCGAAACGGCATCTACTTCTACTGTAATATGCTTTGTACCCTACGATGAGGCGTTCGATCTGTCAGGTATTTTCGTTCTAGGGCCTGACTGACTGACTGGCCTCAAAAAGGAAAGAATGCTAAGGTTAAGTGCTAATATCTCGCGCATAGCTGCTACTACTACTGCTACTTGATGCACGCAAAGGCAAGGAAGCTGCAGTTTCCGGCGTTACGCGGTGCGGGAGCTAGGAACATTGAAGGCCTAAAGGTAGGTCACGTAGCTTTTTTTTCCGTTGCCGTTAACCTTACTTTTTTCATCCATCTTTATTTTTGTCCTAGGTAAATTCTTCAGTCACGTACGTCACTTATTAGGAAACTTGAGGCAGCATTTGGGGCATCTCACGATGTCTTCTGGCCTTACTTGCATCACGATGCACGGCAATTGATGCATGCAATCTGCCTCTCCGACTTTGGGGCCAATCACATTGAACAAGAGGGTTAAATGCAAATACCAGGCGGCAGTCGCTCTTTCGACGGAGTCCTGAACATGGGCCTGATACGCCAACTGGGAGTCACATGTGGTTCGTCTTTTCTTTTTCTTGATTATTTTTGGCCTGGCCTGGTGCAAGGCAAGATGGACAAGGTACGAGGCATGGCCATGATGATTGATTGTGATGCAACTGATTGGCCACACCTCATTCTTGGAATGGCCACAGCAGCCAGCAATAGGAGGAGCCGCACCACGCCGGTTCTTGTACAGTACTTGCTTGCACTTGCATGCTTGGCTTCCAGTCCGAACCACCACCTATGACCCCAAGCCCCAAGCCCCAAGCCCCAAGTCCCAAGAAAGTGCATCCGCATCCGCATCATCACCATCACGCCAGCACCTCTTGAGTGACACCGACTTGTGTTATGACCGTAGGGGGCAAATGTACACCGGGACGGGATGGAGCACTCTCTTAGCCTAAAATGGCCCAGAGGTAAGTAAGCACCAAAGGACGAGGATATGTAGAGAGAGCACAAGGTGTGTGAACCTGGGAATCCAGAGGAAAGGATTTCCAACGGCCCTAACTTCCCGTCCGGTCAAGGAACGGCTCGCGCTGTCAGACAGACCGGTGAACTGCTTGTCTGGCGTTACAGTCGCCTATGCCACACCCACGCGACCGAACCGAACCCTTTCCACCCTTCACCTCCCCGAGTAGGTGAGATGGGGCCGCACGCCCGCTCATTCCTGGCTGACCGAGGCAGCAGGGGAACAAGCTACGCTACAGCTACAGGGTGACGGAGTTGAAACCTCAAGGTTCACACAGGTTGACTTACGTACGACACCCCGAAAGACCTTCTGCATATGGACTTTTGGGGGGGATGGTCAATTGGCAGCTGCCACTGCCACTATCCACGTCTGGGGACCCCCATGCAATGCCGGTGTAATCCCTAGCAACAAATTGCCAGAACTCTTCTTTCCCGCGAATCCTTGCAGCCAGAAGCCTACGCAAGCCGTTTTCTCCTGCGGTCTCCGTCCGTCGACAACCACCCAGCCAGCCTGCCTATTCAAGCCTTCACTTTGCGGCGCGAAAGCCCAAAAGTCAATCGTCGGATTATCAGATCTCAAAACGACACCCTAACCCGTACGCAGTCTCAGTCGCTTTGCAGGCGATCGGCACCCCCCCCAAGCCCCGTGACAAGCCGCCGCCAACATTCAATGGTGTTCCTTGCTTCTTTGGCATGTTTGCTCCAGGTTCTTCATTCCTTCCATCTCATCTCCGCATGCGCCAAACTCCAGGAAGGAGGTGTCATTGAGCCATCTGGGCGCTCGCAATTTTCCACGCGACAGCACCACCAGTGACGGGGTTTCGACAACCATCAACTGCGATGTACCCCACGTACGGCGCATCCCTCCATCTCTTAGCGGTCTGACAAGGGTGCATCTCTCATCGATTCCCTGCAGATCACTTGCTAAAAGCCAGTGCCTATTCCCGCTTATTACCAAACCATCCCCCGCGGGGTAGATTAGATCTGTGGCAGATTGGCTGGCTGGTCTTTCGGGGGCAGTCTCGTTTGATAATGCTTATCTGTCAGTTTTTTCCACGAAAAATAGCCAAGCAAAACGAGATCAGGAGATTCAAGCCCACTATCTCCCAACGTCGGACCTTTGCATTCTGGTAGGTAGTGGTGTGCACTGTATGGCAAGGCGGCCAGCCCTGCCACGCAGAGGGAACATGGCGGGCGCGTGCATCTGATACATATGCAAAGACAACAGAAGACGGCAGGAATTTCTGTATGTCTTGCATAATCATAACGGTTGAGGATCCTCCTGTCTGACCTTTTGCATCGCTTCGGTATCCCCCCAATCCACTTCTGTCTGGCTGGCGGCTCCGATGTCTCATGATCAGGTACCTCATCTCAACGATCGCTTGTTATGATAGGAAGGTGGCTGCCACGGAGCTGAAGCGGCTCTTTGCTGCTCTAACACTCGCCCAACGGTGTCTCACCATGACTGGGCTATCGGTCATAGCCCCGTCCCCTGCCAGCCCGCGCTCTGTGGGGTAAGTAAGGAGGGTACACCGCAAGTATCAGGGAGTCCAGACTTCTGGATGTGGGATAGCCAAGGCTTGCCCGTGTCGCTTTCCATTCGTGTTCTTCTTCCAGGGCGCATACGACGTACCTTTGATCTTTGCTTTTTCTCTCTCGTGTGTGCAACCGGTTCATCCGATGCACCTCAACAAATGACAAGTGACAACCTGATCTGGCAGTCTAGCAGTACACTGTCAGCAACTAAAACTACTTAAAACTAGCTTCAGTCCTTGCATGAGCCGCAAAGAGCAGAACGAAGGGAGAGCAGAGAAAAGAAAGCAAAAGGAGCTCAAGACAAACTGGCTGACTGGTTCAGATAACTCGTGTCAATCGAACCTCACGGGGACCCCAGAGAATCCCAAGGCGGGGGAACCATTCCGCCATAGGTTTTAAGCTTTTTGGGCACTGGCAGATCATCTACGGTAGGGATAATACATATACAGCACCGTATGTACTTAGGCTTCGCGCCATGGGGTTTTTGTACTTTGCGCCCGTTGCCCACGAACCGGGTTACTGGTGTCTTGCGAAAAGAAAGAAGCATCGCAGATCTCCCTCCCCTTTCCACGGCATGAAGCCCCCCGGGCCTCGCTGCCTCGTATATGTACGTACGTTCGTACAGTCCGGATTCTCTCTCTCTCTCCAAAAACATGACATGCGGATGACGTTCCCGGTACATCTCGGGCCCCCTTGTTCATACACACCCCTCTCGCGTCTTCCTTTTCGTCAGTCAATAGAACGTGTCATATTCGTTCGTCGCGTTGGTCCAAGACTCTGTCAATCTGGATTGCTCGTACCCTTCCCGCGCAATAGAGGCCCATCACTGAGAACAATGACGATATGTGCTGAGCCCTCTGACTGACTTGGATTTGGAAAGAGTGGCCGATTGAAGGGATGAATCAATAGGCAATTGAAGTGTCTACAGCACATATCCTGACCGGGCGGTAAGAGAGGGAGTGTGTATGCATTGGTGCCATGCCCACACCAATTTGCATGCAGGATATGGGAACGACTGCGGCAATGGGCCGCTGTTGCTAATAAGTATGCGGACAAGCTCTGTCTTGCTCAATTTGGTACATCATCACATGTTTCTATCTTGAAAACTATGCAGAAGCGATATATATAAAAGCTTCCCTATAGCCAAAAACGTACATGGGCTTGCGGAGCTGAGCTGACTGATCCTGATGCCTAGGTATGGTTCGTCGAGACCGAATCCCCCCGACACCCGGCACATCCATGTTCGGCAGTTGACTGAACGTAATCCGTTTATTTACCAAGAATATATACATATAGGCCAGCCAATGTCACTGCGGGTAGCAGTACTTCTGTATGTAAGGAGTACATATACACGCGCGCGCATCGGCAAATGGGATGGATGGACGGTCTCGATTATGTGAACCCTTGACAGGGCGATCGCATCCCGCATACCCGGTTTGGGAATCGTTACAATCCCTGCCATGCCTGCCTGCCTGCCGCGCTGGCAGAGGATTCCGGTCATATCTCACTTTTCGGCCTTGATGATTTTGGGGTAATTAATAAGACAGACAGAAAAGGGAAGACTGCATGCAGCCATGCCAGCATCCTGCCACCTGACAAATCTGATCAAGATCTCTCGTTCTCCTTGCTTGCTTTTTCTGGATATAGAGGTGTGTGTGGCTTCATGCACGTTGCTGCTTTGGATCAGATTTTACCTGTTTATTAATTACCCCGCAGAAAGAAAGAAAGAATAGAATGAAAGAAGAAGCGAAGGCAAGGGGCGCAAGACTTGATTACTTCGAGATAACTACTTCCTAGGTGACGATGCGCTGGTATTAAGGAGAATACGACATGTACGCCTGCCCACTTAACTAAGCTCTGCATGTGCATGTTTTGAAGCATTTCTGACACACCCCTTTTTACCGGCGGTGAACTGGATATGCACTGAGGGGGATAGACACGCCAGCCTAGTAGTGTATAAGTGGTTTTTCTTTTTCTGCGTTTCTTCCAAGACCTACGTATATGTTTGTGTATTGATGTGTGAGCTAGCTAAGATGGAACGCCATGTCAAAAGTAAGAAGCACCACTAAAGGTGTCGGTCTGTCCGTTTTCGAACGTACCAGAGAAATCAAAGGGAGAAGTCAAAAGGTTGTTTGTTGACTACGTCAGACCTGCATATGCATATAAGATGTCATGACCGCAGGCTCCTCCTGAAATACCTGTCTCTAAAATATGATATGATATCTATCACTTCCCAGATCCTGATGACAGAAGTTGGATGATGTCGACACAGCCGAATACGAACAAACTCTTCTTCTTCTTCTTCTTCTTCTTCTTTCAGTGCTCACCTATGTACACACCCCTATTTCACATTGGCCCTTTTCACCGCTACACACCAGACGATCTACCGAGACAAAAGCCTCAAGGATGGGAGGTGTGGAAATGATAGCAATGCGGTTCTTGAAGCACGACCGTTACGCTGCCGGTCTGCTTTTACCAAATAGGAGGAAGGAATAACCAGCCAGACGAAACGTGTTAAGCTCGGAGTTGGTTCCGGGTGGTTTGGGTGGATCTTTTACCACGGACAGCCCTACACTACGTCCCCATGGCAGTATACATATCTACCAAGCGTTCCTTTTTCCCGGCTTCTGTTTCCTCCGTTCTTTGCTTCTTCCATTTTCTGATCAAAATAATGGGGGATTTATTGTACACGACGAAACAACGTGCTTTCTTCTCGCCACGCAGCTAATGATCATACTACATGATACCTCTGTCCGCCTTGTTGTTCTTATCGACTTTGCTTTTATGACATAGGAGCGGTCTGTCCTATTCCAGTCATCCTCCTCCTCCTCCTGTCCAGGTGCATGGAGATCACCGCCATCACGGTTGTTTCCGCTCCCGCCCCCTCCCCATGCATCATCCCAACCTCACGGTATATTATACCGCTAGTATGCCCGGAACCAGCCCGAGCGCTCCACCGAAGGGCAGATGTGGTCCCGCAGAGAAGGCTACACCAGGCGGAGCGGGCCTTCCCGCTACTATGATGAGGAGAAGACGAAATGGAGTGGAGTGGCGACAAGGAGGACCAAGAACAAACAAAAGGGGGCCCAAGAACGAATAGGAGAAGAGCATTGAGAGAAGAAGCAAGTCTAGAAACATGAGTGGTTGCCGAACTGAGGTGGAGCGGAGAAAAAGAAGAGGATTATGCAGTGGCAATGCGTAATCTAGTATTGCGGATGGATTGCTTTGTGTGTAGGTATTACCCGTCAACAATGAACAGCCGGCAGTCCTATGCGTGGTAGACGATGAGTGTGTGTGGCGATCAGATATCAATCTCCACAACATCCGACGCAGGTGTTGCTGAGCACGTCAACACCGTCCCGTCCGCCTGCACCGCCCCCGCCCCCGCCACCGACCCGCACGTCAGCTTGGCCGCGCAGCTCCCGCAGGCGCCGACGCGGCAGCCGTAGTCGGGCGTCAGGCCCAGGGACTCGGCCAGCTCCAGCAGGGATCCCCCTTTGTCCGGGGACCACGTGGCCGTCTTGCCGGACCTGGTGAAGTGGACCCTGGCCCGGTCCACAAGATCACCGTTCGCGCTTGTCGCTGTCGCTGTTGGCGGCGAGAATGACTCGCTGTGGATGTTGGTGGCGGGCACCCCGACCTCGAGGAGACACTCCCGCACCGTGGCCTCGAAGGCCGTCGGCCCGCACACGTAGAAGGGCGACATCTTGGCGGGGATGTCGAGCTCGCCGGAGCCTAGGGGGTCCCACTTGTAGGAGCTGCCCAGGATTCGCTTGAGGGTTTCGCGGTCCGGACGGCCTCGACGCACCATACATGTCCCCCCGTCTTTGTCATCGCCGCCGTGGATGCTTAACCCATTGAGACCTAGGTCGAGCTCCTTCTCCTCGCCATCGGCTTCATCCTCATCATCATCATGAAGCCGGCAGGTAAAGAAGACGTGCCGCTCCAGCTTGACGGCCTCCGGCAGCGCGCGAACCGCATCCTGCCAGAGCCCCAGGTCGGCCCGCCCCCGCACGACGTGCACCCACAGCGCCGGCGTGCGCGCGAACTTGGGGTGCTGCGCGTGGGCGCCGAGCATGGCGGCGATGGGCGTGATGCCGATGCCGGCCGTGACGTAGACGTGGCGCAGGGCGACGGGCTGGTTCCAGTCGAGCACGAAGCGGCCCGCGGGCGACCGCGCCTTCAAGACGGTGCCCGCTACGGCGTGGTCGTGCATCCAGGTCGAGGCGCTGATGCTTCCTGTCGTTGTTGTTGATGTTGTCGTCGATGTTCGTGTTGGTGTAGGATCTTCGTTATGCCGTTTGATGCTGAGGCGGTAGTAGGTAGGCCCGTCGCGCGTGACGTATTCTGAGATGGTCCAGCTTCGTACGTCGTGGCCGCCTCTTTTTGATGATGTGGAGTTGGCGGTGGTGGCTGTGGTAGAAGAGGTAGGTACACGGACGGAGAGGAACTGACCCGGCAAGTAGTTGGCCAGCGGCGCATCTTCGACGGCCTCGAGGTAGAACGACTTGACATCCCCGAGCTCCTGCACGACCCTGGCGACGCGCAGGTCGCGCCACCCCTTCCAAGCGTTCTTGCCCGTGTTGAGCTTGTCCTCGAGGGAGGCCTTCTTGGCGGCCAGGAACTTTCTGTTCATGGGCAGGAGGAGCTTATGGTTCGCGAGCAGGTCGAGCGTGTCGCTCGTCTTGAGGGCGGCGTCGTAGGCGATGCGCGAGATCATGGCCACGCTTGGTTGTTGTCGCTGCTCCTCTCCAGGCATCTCCTCGACCACGACCTCATCACCGGGATGCACACGCCCGCCCTGCAGTACCCGCATATAGACGCCGACGCGGCCGGACTCGGCGAGCGGCCTGAGCCAACTGTCCTTCTGCCCGCAGCGCCACGAGACCTTCTGGCAGGGGATGCGCGACCCGCAGAGCTCGAGGCGGACGTCGGGTCCGATGCTCCAGACCTCGCCGAGGTGCATCTCCGTCTCGAACCGCCGCATCTTTGTCTCGGTGTCTTTCTTGTAGCGGAGGGTGATGTTCTCGCCCCAGTGGCACCAGTCCCAGGCCACGCGGTCGACGCCGAGCTCGGCGCACCAGTGGTCGTAGTGCTCGGCGAAGAAGACGTAGACGGGGCCGTCGTGGGCGGCGGGCTGGTTGCCGACTACTCCGTTTCCGTCGAGCTCGATGGAGTCGCCAGGGTCCTTCAGGGGGTCGCGAACGATCGAAGTTTTCAGTTTGATGAAGCCTAGGTCCAGCTCCTTGGGCGTGGAGCGGCTGATGGCTACGACCTCCATGGTGGTGGGATTGCCGTTTTCGGTCAGGTATGACAAGAAATTTTGCAGGTTTGTAGCAATGGTATCACGCGAGACTACCCATCGATCGAGAAAAATTGAGGAAGAATCCCCGGGAGCTTTATGCGGCACTCTTTGGGGCGTGTCTTTATTAACAGCATCGGGTTGCTTCCTTCCGCCGCGATCTCGGGGTCGGCATTTGAGGATCCAGGCCCGGGGCCGAACACTCGGGTTTGCACGACATTACCCAAACAAGGAATATAAGTATCATCCTTGGTCGACTGGAAACGAGAGAAGACATTGTACTCTAGCGGAATTAGTTCGGGTTATTATTCCATGCGGAAGATTGGTTCGGCCGGGGCGATTAGATGGGTGCTCAAGCGCGCCGCCCCTCAAGGTGTATTGGCCGAGAGATTGCCAATTCCGAAATCCGACAGCCGGGAGATGACTGCCTTGTTTACTTTGAAATGGTTCTCATTGAGTTGATTCCTTCCTTCTATGTCGTTCGGTAGCACCTTTCATGTTGGGACGTTGTACGCCCCAGGAAGCAGTTTCCTTACGCGCGCTCCTGATTGGCCAACTTTTACGACATCTATGTACTGCACCAATCACAGATATCAGCATCCTCAACAGGCTGACGTTTTTGGGTAACCAGACTACTCCATGAAGAAGGCTACCGGTGTCGGCAAGCTTCGTGTCACCCATCTGACATACAAAAAACGGCATGTTGCTGGTGTAGTCGTCATCCCAAACGGTGATAATTGTAGCCCATTGCAGATATGGACAGCTGCAGCTCACACGCTGCATATTATACCGGAAATATTGTTATTTTATTGGTCCGGGAAATTCGCTTTCTTGTCTTTGTCGCTAGTGCATCTCTCAACGCCGCTGTACGCCTTCCAATGCTGCTTGACATGTTGTCTAGTGTACTGCGAGTACCGAGTTCTTGGACTGATAGCTAGACACCAATTCCAGGCGTGGTTTCTGTGTTTTCCTAAGGGTATCATACCACTTCAATTTATTCTCCTCCATCATTCTGTAACGTATTCCTCCACCGGCGGGTTTGCCTCTGACCACGCTTCTAGTATCTCCACCATGGAGTCGAGGCCTTCCGATCTCGCCGACTGCGTATAAGGCCCTCTTATATGCTGGTGGTAGTCCTCGGAAGGGTGAGGGAAATCACATCGTTCTAACAGTAGTTGGAGCATCTCCGTGTGTTCGAGCATGATAGCTTCTCTGATAGCCTGCAGAGCCGGGATGGTATCTAGGGGCGCCCCGTGGTCGATGAGTTTCCGGACGAGCGCTAGACTCCCTCCTGCGGCGGCGGCGGGGAGCGCGCTGTCCCGGTCATCTTCCTCGCTATTATCGATGATGGCCCCGCGCGAGAGGAGGAAATCGACGACCTCCTCGTGGCCGTGGCGGCAGGCGTTGGCGAGCGGATTGTCGTGGCGGCCCGTGTCCCACAGCCCTCCGTCTACTGAAACACCGACCTGGATCACCAGATGCCGCACCATGTCGACGCGCCCGAGCTCAGCGTAGCGTGCAAGCTGGCTATCCGTGTCATTGCCGGGCAGTGTACCTGGAAGCCAACTCTGTAAGTAGTCGAAGGTCTCGGGGCTGGTGGAGTTCCACTGAGCGAATTGCACGACCTGCCAGGGGTTTGTTGTCTCCTCCCAACTGTCGGCGGGAGGATTTCCCCCACTGCTATCATCGTCACTTGCGAAAGGGCGTAGTGCAAGTTTGAGTAATTCGAGATCGCCCCGTATTGCGGCTCCCTCTATTGAGCTCGTGCCCGTCCTGGTGTCCCAGGCGGCTTGTTCTGACCTGGTACGAGCCGTCGCCTTCGCGAAAGGCTCCTGGGGCAGATTCCGTTGGAAGAGTTCCAGCATTGCTCCGTGGCCGGCCATGGCGGCGACTTGGATGGCGGGCGGGAAGATATGTTCCTCGTCGGCGGGACTGGCGCCTTCGTGGAGAAGGCGCTCGGCCAGGGCGACCATGTTGAAGTGCGCGGCGGCCGACAACAGACTGGCGCTGGTGGAAAAGGAGTCGGCTGTGATGATGCGGGTGCTGGTGAAGGACGACATGCGCTTCCCGAGCGCCAACCAGCACAGGGCCTCCAGAATGCTGTCGGCGTTGGCGGTTTCTGGGCAGGACTCTTCGGCGGCGACCTGGGCGGCCAAGCGGCGGATGTCGCAGAAATGACCCATGCCAGGGTTCGTCTCGTTTTTGCACCGGTACAGGAAGTAGGCGTGCCACAAGCGTGAGCCGCCAGACTGGGTGGGGATGTGCCAGAGCCAGTCGGTGCGGGGCATGTCGTAGGTGTCGAGAAGCCTGCTGGCGAAGAGGGCAGGCTGCATCAATTCATTGAATTTTTCTGGGAATGGAGTCAGCAAAGTTGTTTGTTTCGTGACGTCCCGTTTGCATTCTCGACTTGTCTCGACTTACTGCAGACCAGGCGGAGGCGCAGGCCTCTCTTGACGCCACGGCACAAGATGGCTTTCACCAAGATCTCGTGGATCAATTCATTGGAAAGTTGGAGGATCGGCATGATGGTCGATTTGGTGCCGATTGGGTCTCTTGATTTTAGCTGGAGCGGAATTTGAATGTTGGTGGTCTTCCTTTTATATATCCCAATCAAATGTTCTATTTTTAGTGGTTGTCAGCTTGCGGTTCGTCTGGGCTGTGTTCTAAGTTGGATGGGAGGGATGGGGCACAGCAGTGAACAGCTATAAGTAAAGGCCTAAAGGACCCCCTGTCGTTTGATGGGGCACCGGAGCCAACTGCACCAAAAACGAAATCCCAACATCAACACTCCTACAACAAACAACCCACCCTCACAGCACAGAGCAATCAATCAAAGATTCTCATAAAGTGACATACAACAGAATACTAGCAGCAAGGTAAGGTAAATAATAATTATATTAGTAGCTGCGTGGTAGATACCGCTGGTATACAGGCAGCGTGGGCATACTTTTGTGTTTTAATAGTTTAAGACTCTCCTGAATATGACATTATCATCCATGCAATCTACAATTCTATACACCGTTTCATACTTTCAGTATCACAACTGAAAAGTAACAGCGTAGGTCTACTAAACCAGGTTCACCAGTACTGAAAACATAATCCCCAACCTGAAACAAGCTGCTGGGCGAGCCTGGTATGAATCGATATGCATTTGCGATGTGCCCTGCATTATAAACTTTTTGATAGAAACTTCACGTGCTTATTCGTATCATCGATGAGAGAAGAATCCATATGTTGTCGTGGCCAACGAATCTATAGTCAATATACTGCTATGAAAAGGTGTGCCGTAAGGCACTTGAAATGTAATAAATAAGACCCTGATAACGCCCCCCTTTATGCAACCACCATGCAGAAACCCCTATGCGACTGGCACCATCCTATGCAATCAATGCTCTAATACACAAACCCCCAAAAGAAAGTCAGAGACAAGATGTCCCAATTATATATGCTTGTCCCCCTTAGTTCAAGACGACGAGAAGGTTGAAGAAGCCAGTCTTGCCGGGAGTAGGCGAAAGCTCAAACTGCTTGATGGTCTTGCCGAGGCCGTACTCGGTGCTGAAGCGCAGGACACCCGCATCGGTCAGGGTGCCGGCCTCCTTGAGCTTGTTGAAGGCGTTGAGCTCCTTGCCCTGGGCGCCGGACTTGATGATGACGGTCTCGGTGGTCAGGCTGTTCTTGCCCATGTCCTTGAGCGCGGCGCCGATGTTGGCCTTGGTCTTCTTGTGGATGATGTGGCTGAAGGCGACGCCGTGCAGCGACTTCAGGTTGGTCCCCTCCTTCTTGGCCACGGCGCCCATGGCGTCACGCATCGAGAGGCGCTTGGTCTTGTCCGTCTTGTCCTCGCCGTTGAACGCCTCGTACACGGTCAAAGTCTTCTTGTCCGCGGAGACGCCGATCTTGTCAACGGGGTTCGCGCCGTTGTGGTAGTGGCTCGTCGAGATCTCCCACACCTTGCTACCGCCCGAGCCTGCTTCGGACTTGGTCACGTAGCCACGGGCTCCGAAGGTGTCGAGGTCCAGCGGAACCTTGGGGTGGCCCGAAGCCGGAGGAGGGGTGGTATGGCCGGGGTTGTTGCCGTGGCCCTTGCCGGGAGGGGGAGGAGGAGGAGGCGGCGGGGGCGCGCCTCCGTGGCCGTGGCCGGGCTTGTTGGGCTTGTTTGGCTTGGGCTTGTCGTGATGGGTGGCTGGTGGTGGGGGAGGAGGGGGAGGAGGAGGGGGGCCGTGACCAGAAGGCTTGTTAGTGTGAGAGCCGTGGTGCTTCCCGAACATGGGAAGAGGCAGAGGCTCGCGCTGCTGCAGGATGGATGAGTCCTGGCCAGCAGCGGCGAGGTCGGTGATAGGGGCACCGGTTGTAAGCGGGGCCGCCGCAAACAAGGCGGCCAAGGCGAAGAGCGCCGGGTTCTTGAACTGGTTGAAACGCATCTTGGCGGGGAGGTGTATATATGGAAATCGGAGAAGAATATCTTGAGAAGTTGAGAATATTTTAGAGAAGGAGAGATTGCTATTGCACTGTTGTGTAGGCTGTGGGGATCGTGATGAAGATGGAGATGAAGAAAGACCTCAATGATAGAGCGTGAGCTCTCCTTAAGTATTCGCGTCTTCTACGGCAATCTCACTTAGTTGCCATTGCTGCTGTTGCTAAAGATGGCCACCCTAGACAACAGGAATAGTAAGACATGATCCTTCATCGCGAGTCTGAACGGCGAAGGCCCTTCGCCGCAATCCACGAATAGAATATTACAGTGTATACTGCGCGTCTAGATCGCTGGAATCAGTGGCATAGTTACAAGAAAGCGTGGGAAATTCTGCAACTATCCCCACCCAGTCTCTCGTCATCGTGAACGTCCACGGCGGCACGGCGCTGCTGCCTTCGCTGCGGTTTCTATTTTAAGGGTGATTTGCAAAAAAGACACAGCGAGCGGATCTAAGGAGTGACCCGGAAAAGGTTCCACGATAATTCTAGGCTCCGTGCTGCGCTGCGGTTATCATCAACTCCACTGAAAGTGGACTATCGCGTCTTTTTGGGAGCAACGACAATCTCGATTCTCACATCATATAGCTTTATGATGCAGGAAATCCTCTAATTAGAGGCACCACGTAACGCTTCTTTAACTCGTAAACTCCTTGGACGGGCTTTCAGAGCTCAACTGAGATTGGATTATACCGATCGAAGGATCAGTGTATTCGGGCCAAGCATTAAGAGCAGATCGAGCGCGATCGCCTGGTCTCATACAGGGCTCAATTGTTTTTACGCAGCGACTAACCCTAATGAAGCAGACGCACCGAAGATATGCGGCTCGTTGAGCCTCTTCTCATGAGACGCGAGCATGCAGGAACGTCCCGAACCCACTCGTCAACCCCTGTCCGCTCACGTCAGCGTCAGCCCGATCCACAGCAATCAAATGTCACTGCTCTTGTGCTACTACTATAAACATTGTAACTGAAACATTTGTGCATTTTCGGATTGGATCACCATATGTGACAAGCTCCGATCTCACGTCACGACATACCTACCCGAAGGAACTCCCCACACCCCCACTGGATCCTTGATCCTGATGCCAATACGACGGCGAGGCTGTGTGTTGCATGAGGAAGACTTGTCATGAACTCCTTCACTCATTGCCACGAACCTCATCCTCCTTAGTGCCGATAGCCGAGTTAGGTCCTTTGGAGCGGCGCGTCCTGCCACACCACCTCCCTAGTCCCTGTGCCACGATTCCTTTCGAGGTAAACCAGGATATTTCTCACGTGATCATATACGATTTCACGTAAACTTTGCATCTCGACGGTCTTCGATGTCGTATCTGTGTGGTTTCTCGACCATTTAGGGTGTGGCTGGAATATCAAAATTTGGTGTAACGTTGCCAAGAAGTAGGCATTAGATAATTGACGCGAAAAGAGATGCCCCGCAAAGGTAATGAGAAGTATGACACAAGAAGAGGCGAGGGACTAGACAGAGCCACTGTTTTGGAGTGTTGCCAGAGCTGCCGCGTGAGTCGATCTATCAGAACACCCGTCTGGGGGTGCATGGATGACCTTCGTCTGCTGCTACTGCGATGGAAAGACGCGATAACACTTGCTGCTGTGGTTAGCCCAGATAGGCTGAAACAAAGATTATTTGCAGAACTCATGTTATTTATATTATTTCCACAATTCACATTGACGGTGATTTGGTGATGGATATCCAGAGCCCAACACCGAAAACTGCCGATGATCGAATTGCCACAAATGTGTCTGTGTCGATGGTATTTCAGTGATCTGTCTCAGCCTGCACTCAAGCCAGGGCCATCGTGACTTGAGTACAAATACTCACCTTGTAAAATCTGGCATTGGCACGGACCTTGTGTAAAACGATATGATATGATTCTTTGTTGTCTATGAAACTATCTGGAAACTAGGGAGAGGCTATCTACGTAGAACGGTAGGTTAGATATAGTCCCAGCGAAGGAACTTGGGTATTCTAGAGCTGCATGAGGTAGTAAAATCTTTATATACCGGGAGGACATGGCAGAAAATGCCCAATACAAGCTGAGTATATCACGGACAACAACATGTGTGTCCATTGCGCTGCCAGCACCATCTTCCCCGAGCCCTTTGGGAAAAACACCGACACTAGTCTAAGGCTTTCCCCATAAGTCAGAGCCACAAAATGTAGTAGTCTAGTATTATTTTCGAGACTGGTTCAGGTTTTAGATGGATGTATTATAACACAATATAGTTATACACTCCAAGTTGGCGAAAGCCACTGCAGCACATGTACGACCACTATATGCATTTCATTTACAAGCAGAGGCAAGAACAATTAGGCATTGAATATGATTGAAAGACGACCCCTTTCAGATCATCCAAGACTAAGGGTTGAGGTTCGGATATGGGCTCCCAGAAGCCATCCGTTTGACTTTGCATAGGCACCTACCACAGTTAATTGAGAGTCATGTATTTCAATAAGCTCATCTCACACCATCCCCCTCTACGATGAATGGGTTTCAAGGTCTGTTGGCCCAATGGCAAGGCGTCTGACTACGATTCGTGTAATCAGGAGATTCTGGGTTCGACCCCCAGGCAGACCTAAATTTTTGGATTTTTTGACGAGTCCTTCACCACCCACCGTAGAGTCTTGGGTCGGCCAGTATCATTTTAAACCGTTCTTGCTTCGTATAGGCCTTTTCGCAATCCGCTGGCAAACCAATGATGCCTTTTTCCTTTTTTTTTTTTAGGTTCTACAGCACGTATATTTACGATAGTGTTCTGTTTAGCATGGCAGGCCGGCGCCCAAGATATAAGCGCCGGTCGCATATGGCGCCGGCCATGGCCGTCGGTGACCGTGTGCAGCTGAAATACCTTGCCACAATCCTGGAGCCAGTAACACGGAATTCACACGGCCGCCTAGGTACTTTGAGATGTGCCTCCACGTCGCTTAACCTCACACTTTTCAGCTGATAGCTCCGGGCCGAAAGGGTGCGGAGTTTTGCGGCTCCGGTATTCCTACAGGAAGCCCCTGTGTGCGGCTGAACACGACTTCACACAGGCCTGTGTGTCCCTGGCTACCAATTACATCACCAATTACCGTTTCTCTGCTCAAGGGGCTCCCGCGCCCCTCTGCTGACCACGCCCATACTGCTGCCCAAGCTAAGTAATCACCATGAGCCCAGGCAAAATGCACCAGGTCCCCACGCAGCTAGTGGCCAAGCATCGAGTTCAGCTGGCGATGATCATGTCGTTGGTCTTCTCGAAGAAGTGGTACACCTCAGGCCAGCTGCTGAGAGGTGGAATCGAATTCGAGTGCGGTGTGTTGATGTCGAAGGTCTTGTATTCGGGACTGGCGCAGTATAGTAGGACCTGGGCTTATCTCAACTCCAAGTGGACGGAGTTGCCGGCATTGTTGACATTAATTAGGGCGTCGAGGCGATGGTGCGATGCATTGCCTTCTTGAAAGGCCCCTCCTTCAAATGATTCGTTGCTGGCAATGTCGACCTGGTTAACCCCTAACAGTTTTCGTGTGTCCATCATCTTTCTTCAGTCATGGGAGCAGTTTGGATCTTGCCCTGGGACCAGTGTTTCATGGCGACAAAAAATGTCAACTTGGATTCAGCAAAGCTTTTGGCTGCCTTTCAGGCCATGCTCCTGCTGTTGGCGCTCATGACCAGAATGATGCATCTGTCTGACATTACTCAAGATTGTAATATTGAGAATGCAACAGAAGAACCATTTGCTAGTTTATCTTACGACTGAAAGTAGCTCAATTGTTCGATATCCCTATCCTGGCATGTTTTTCGTATGTAGGCAGGGGTCCCAAACGGCAGTAGGAATGCACCTTCCGATGGAGCCCAGTATATCGGATGCTGTTTCCGTAGTTTGAACCCGCCCACCCACTCTCCAGCCACATTCGCATTTCCAATTCAAGACGATATGCGAAAAGGAGATGGAGATACGGAGTATTGGAATCAAAAGTTCCAAGCAGGCAATTCCTGGCAACGAGCGACGCGGGATTCCAGCCAGAACACTGAAGTTCATAGAGGCCCGTACCAATCAATGTATCTTGATCTGTCATTGCCGCCACCACCAAAGTTAGCGTTCCCCGCAGCGCACCTTCTTCAGCTGTCATCCTCTAGTGCTCTAGGCTGCTGGGCTGCCAGCTGCTGTGCTTGTCTCATTTACCACTTGACGAAGCTAGAATTTAGTTCCTCGATAATCCACTTTGGAAACCCCAATCCGATCGGTCAATCGGAAATGCAAACGCCTTCGTGTTGTTTTCTCGTGCATCGTCGTCGAAGATCTGTGATCGCTGAGAAATCACAATCGGCCCGTAGTCCGCCGTGGCAGCTTCAAACGAACAAACGGCACGATCCGTCCGGGTATTTCTGGGGTTGACAATCGAGAGCTATCACCAACACCAGCGTCGTCGCATCCGCCCACTAAATCAATCATGCGGCCATGCGGCCATGCTGCCACGGTTCTGAAATCATGTTGACGACAGGCCGACTCTCCGGCTGAGTCTGCGGCCGAGTCCTGCAGCTGCCCACTTCTCGAAATCCCATGACACTCACTGACGAACATGGGATTGCAGCCCTCTTGTGTGATGGTCGGCGCTAATGAAATCCGTCAAGCTCTGGCAGCCACCAAACCCCATTCTTTCCGGCAATCCAAGGGTCGGCCCTACCGGTACAATGGAAACCCGTCTCGAAGGCCATTCGGGGCCGTACCGTTGTGGCAATACGAAATGCTCATCTCTCACTAGCACAGGCGGTTTCGCTATGCCGTACCTAGTCCTGGGAGGCTGGTGATCAAATCTCAAACAGGTTCAGCTTTGCGTAGTGTCAGCTGCCTCAGAGGCATGTTTGTTTTCGGGTTTCTGGATCCCGGAGGACGAGGACTACTGCTGCGCGAGCAATATATCCATGTTCGGCCCTCCCGGTTTCCGTATGTCCATCCCATTAAAGTCGCCTGGGCCTTGACGATACTGCGACCGAAGCAGCTGCTCGGGCTGGATTCTGACACTGACAAGCAAGTCGAATATTCCTCAAGGTGAACGACTACAGTATGAAGTCGTATCAACAAGAAGAATACCCATTATATGCACGACTTGACAAGACAGTATCTCGCTGTGGCGTTTGGGTTGGGGTAGTAGTTGTGGATGGCGACACTTTTGACTTTGGGGCTAGCGGACCACCCATTCTATCATGATCCGACGGCCTGAGTTTTAGCATGGCCCGCATTGCGTCGGGGTTCATCCCGACCAGCTTAACCCTCTGCACTGGGCAGTACACTGGGGTCCCTCTGGTAGGGCCACAAGGGCCATTAGGTGAGCCCTGCCAGCCCCTACCAGGCCCTGCCAGGCTATGCTACCCACGAGTGATGCCAGAAATAATCAATCAGACGTCGGACAGCTAGCCGATGACATCGCCGTGGAAATGCTCTCCAACGGTCTCCAACGGCCTAAGATTGCATTCAACCTAATGGCCACACTGGCTCACACTGACTCACTCAACCCGCCCAGATCGCAACAGACCAACGCCTCGATTCATGCCTACTTTCTGCCTGCTTCTGCCTGCTTTTATACGGGAGGGAAGCGATTCAGCCACAGAGAGTGGGATCGGCTCCGAGGGATGCGATGGGGATGGGGCGGCATGTAAAAGACGGAGCTCCCTGAACTGGTCGTTCCGACGCTCAATGCTTTCTCTGGGGCAGAAACCCAGAAACCCAGAAACCTGTAGCAAATCCTGGGGGAATTGCTCGATTCGTCCGTCCAGCCAATTCGCCTGTCGTGCGCGCCCATCCATACCCAAAACAAAGCAACAGCAGGCCATGCTCTCCACCTGCTTACCGGTTTCGTGGGATCCCCCCCAAACTTTATGAAGAGCGAAAGAGTGATGAAGAGAGAAAAAGGATCCATTGTGAAAGATCCGGCTTCCGTGCAACAAGACAGAATACGCAGCAAAGTGAGCTCGGGATTTACGGAGACGGATAGCTGATATCCCTTTACCCCCACACACAAACACGGGAGCTCAAGAGTATGTCCACAAGCGATCTCAAGTCGTCACTTCATCGTTTTCGCGTCAGTCGGACAGATCCGTCGTTCAAGACTGAAGACATCCCGTCGTCTATGCCACCGCCGCCCTTAGCACATGAGCAGCCAAGATCGGCCGTCGGAGGCCCAGCGACGCCGCCAATCGGGGGAGCGGGCGACAGTTACCATAACAAGCCTACTACCGGTGTGCCTCCGTCAGCAACCAACTCTTCCTCCAAATCCATCCCGGCATGTGACCGCTGCCGCTCCTTCAAGAAGAAATGCTCGCGGACCTTCCCCGTCTGCTCGCTGTGTGCTAGTGCCGGCCAGCGATGTTCCTTTTCTACCCCGGCCTCGTCGACCAATGCCCAGGTCCATCATCTCCGGGCCCGCGTCGAGTGGCTGTCGCGCTTCATCAATGAGGCCCTTCCCATAGGCCCGGCCGGCATCGAGTCGGTCGAGACGGGTACCGACCTCAGCGAACTCATACTACTACAAGGTACCTCACCCGGAATTTCTCAAAATGGCCAAAGCCCAGCTGCGTCCGTCATGTCGGCGGCGGCAGCGCGGCAGGCTCAGCAACAGCAGCAGCAACAGCAGCAGCAGCAGCAGCAACAACAACAGCAACAACATCAACTACCGCCTATGCACAACGACCACCCTATAATGGACCATACGCAAAACACGATCGAAGTTAACATGAACAACAGCCAGCCGGCTTCGTCGCCCGATCATCATTCTATCACGGGGAGCTACAGCGATGCCCGGTCAGTTACGTCTACGATGACCGCGCAACGGCTGCCGGCCGATGCGGCGGCACGCCGTTTCGTTGACGCCTACTTCCGGAACGTCAACCGTGCCTATCCATTTGTGGACCGGAACAAGATTCTCCACGATCTCGAAGTGTTTGGCGACTTCGCCCAGCGGCGGCGGGATCCCGACTCGACATTACTATACCTCATCATGGCCATCGGTTGCACGACGTTACAACGAGCCGGGCAGATCCCCGACGATACTGCGCTACGATTCGACGTGGCTTACTCAGACATCATCCAGGAATGCCTCTGCCGGGAGAGCATCGAATCCATACAAATCCTTGTTCTCTTGGCGCTCTACTCTCTCTTCGACCCAGCAGGCGCGTCGGCCTGGTCCATCGTGGGTATCGTTTCGCGACAGGCGATGCTGCTGGGCTTGTCGCGGCGGGCCTCGGACGAAGCGACCTTATCCGCCACGGCGATCGAGCTGCGGCATCGACTATTCTGGAGCATATACGTGCTGGATCGGATGATGGCGACGTCGTTGGGATTGCCGGTTGCCCTGACCGACGAGAACATGGATGTGCCCTTGCCGGGCTTGACGGTCGAGGAATTCGCATCGGCAGAACGGTCGCACTTCGCTACAATTCTGCAGACGAGCCGGCACGTCATACAACTGCGGCAGATGGAGGATCGCATTCTGCGCAGCGTGCACTTCCGTCGCCAAGCCGAGGTCAGCTCGCTCACGCACGCCGACCGCCGCGCCATCCTTCAGGAGATGCGCGCCGACATTGAGAACTGGTACAGCAACGGCTGTCTTGTGTCCCCGCTCGAGCCCGACAACGTGCCCATCCACAACTCCATCACCTGGTTGAGCGCGCGCTACTATTATCTGTTGCTGCTCCTGTACTACCCATCACACTTCAACTCGCCGCCAAATAGTGGCAGCAGCGGTGGTGCCAACCGGGGCGGCGAAAGTTGCGCAAACGGGGGGGTCGTGTCCAAGGCGGAGCTGTTGCGTTTCGCGCAGAAGCACCTGCAGTCGACGTCGGCCCTGTTCCACCAGCGCCAGCTGCCTCTTAACCGCGTGACTTTGTGCCGTCTTTTGCCTGTTGGTCTCGTTCTCCTCCGTAGCTTTTTGGCGTCGTTCTACTGCGGTGGCGGCGCCGAGGGCGGCGTACCGGGCGCTGGCGCGGGGACTGGCGCGGGGGGCATGTCGCCCTTCGCGGCCCGAGAAGATGTCGTCGTCCTTACCAACATACTCGACGCCTTCCCCGAGGGGTGGGATAGCGCGCGACGGGGTGTCCAGATCCTCCGGCAGTTCCTGGGGCTGCTGAACAGCGTCTCGGCAGCGCCGCCAAGGACAACAACCCCGGCATCCTATCAAGAAATGATGCGTCCTGTCGTGTCGGCGTACCTGGCTCTGATGCAGGACGTGCTGGGCAAGGCGTCGTGTTATCGTTTCATCGATGCTCCTGAGGACGAGAGAGACCTAGAGGGCTCCGGTTCCCAATCTCGATCGCACCACCAACAACAACAAGCCCCACAGCAACAGCAACCACCGCCCATGCCAGACATGCGCGGAAGAACGCCCTCGGTGAGCATGGGTGGTACGGACGTGGGAGGAGATGGCAGTGGCGCGTTACCGGATGAGAACTCTGTAATGAATTATGTCAACGGGAATGGCGGTTGGGGCTCCATTGAGCTTGATTTCCTATAAGCTGGAAAAGTAACGGCGTGCGGAAAGACGGTACTGGGCATCGTGTAGGATAGAAAAGAAGGAAAAGGAGAAGGGAAGAGAAAAATGGGCGGCATGGCTCGTCTAGCGAAATGTTATGATACTAAAATGAGAGACCCGGATCCTTGTGTGTACTTCGTGATGTCGGTTAAGTTGGTTGCAGCATCGTATTCAACCCGAGACGGAGGATGCTTGATTCCTTCCCTACTTTTACGGGTCCCCATGAAATGCCAAGGCTACAAGCCACCTGCAGACCCTACTTTTCCCCCCAATATCCTTCCTGCACTATAGGATATAACATGCAGAGTGCAAAACTAAGGATGCGGCTACAGTCTTTATATATGGAAGGAGGGAGCCTCGGTTCGGCTCTCGCCAAAACCAAACTCCCCAAAAACACCGCGGTCCAGCGGCCCAGCGGCTCCAGCGGCGTAAAGTCCGACGCGCTGCCAAGCGGAGTACAGCAGAGCTCTTCCCCCCTGGTTCCCTGGTTACTGGCCAAGGTACTGATCGTATCTGCTATCGCACCCGCCAAATCAGGGTCGGAGTTGAGCACGCCATTTGTAGCTCCCCAGTTGTCGGGTCTGCCCGACGCACTAATCTCCGTCAACCTGGCACCTGCGAACCTTCTATTCTGGATAAACGACTGACACAATCTGCCTGGCTTGATCTATTGCATTGCATTGCAGTACATGTAGAATCGAGTACGACAGAGTTTATTATAAATTGTAACACGAGCCACAGAAAGCTTTTCCGCGGTGATTGATTTATTCATATTGGGCGGGCGGGACTGACTGACTGGCAAAGGGAAGGGAAGGGATGTGGGACTGGGTAGATACGGCTCACAATGTGTAACCGCTAGACGGACGGACGGACTGGACTGATAGTAATAGTTGGCTTGCGTGCGTTACGTTACGTTACTTGCTTGGAGTCTGATCTGATAAAACCCACTTGAGCAGTAGGTAGTGAGCTGTTTGTTAGTTTAGTGTTATTAGAGGCTGCGATATAGATAGAGGGGCTCTAGGGCGTTACTGCTACTGCACAAGAACAAGCCGAGGAACCGAACCTGGGACACGGTAAAACACCCGTCCATTCTCTTAAGTCATAATATACTTTGACTATTGTTTGATACTACTGGCCTTGCGAGGTGAACAAGAAGACATGGCAGACAACAATAATGACGATGATGGTGGCGTGCAGTTCGTAGAGGTCAACGGCGCCCGCCTCGCCTACCGGATCGCGGGCCCTGCGGACGCACCGCTGTTCATCACGCTGCACGGCGGCCGCGGCATGGGTGAGTGAAACTATTTACCTACCTGCCCTCTGTCTGTGGTTCCCTTGCGCCCCTTGCCCACACCGTGCCCCTCTCCCTGGCTGGCTGGCGTCTTACATAGACGAACCGCACCAACCAGAGAGGGGCTCAGTGCGGAAGCCGGCAGCCGAAAATACCTATACGTACTTCAGGGAGATGGACTCCAGGGAGGAACCAGGCTTACCTAATGAATGCTCGCGGACCAACTACAGGCGACCACCGCTCCGACTTCAAAGCCTACAGCCCACTCTCCGCCTCCGCGGTTGGTGATGAACGTGGAGGTTACCGTGTCCTCTCCTTCGACTACCGGGGCCACGGCCGGAGCTCCGCCACCAAGCCCTACACTTTCTCACAGATCGTCGACGACGTGGAGGGGCTCCGTGCCCACTTCGCCAAGGACGGCGAGAAAGTCGTCATCTGCGGTGGGAGCTTCGGCGGGTTCCTCGCCTTGGAGTATGCGATTCGGTATGCGGAGCGGGTGGGGTGGTTGGTGTTGAGGGGGACGGCGGCGAGTTGGCATCGTGAGTTTTCCCTTCTACTTTGCCCTTCTGTCTCTTCTACTACGGAGGAATGGATGGATGTGCACGGTAAAGTTGCTGATCCCGGAGAACAGAGGAAGAAGACGCCATCAAAGTGCTCGAGCAGCGCCTGGACCGGGCCCCGAGCTTCTCGGTCCGCATGTTGCGCGAGAAAGTCTTCGGCCGGTTCGAGAGTGACCTCGAGTTCCAGCTCGTGCACATGGCCATGATGCCCCTGTATAGCGAGGCATTTGACGCGGACCAGGCGCTGCGGAGCTGTTTGGGGAATGTGTATAATGCCGAGTCGCACAGTGAGTTGTTGCCCCTGCTTTCTTGCAGTCTTTGATGGATAGGAAAATAGGGAGCGAAGAACCAACGTTGATGATCGTCTCCATTTTTCTAGACGACCTGTACTCCGAGTCGGAAAAGTACTTCGACTACAGAGACCAGCTGTCCCAGATCACGGCCAAGACGCTCGTCATTGTCGGCGACAAGGATTGGATATGCCCGCCAGGTCGGTTCTCCTAACCCCAGTTTACCTCCCCGCGAGATGATCGTTGATGACTGTATTGAACTGGACTAACAGACCATGTAGAAAACTCTAAGTTCATCGCATCTGAGATACCTGACGCCACGCTGGTGGTGGTGAAGAATGCGAACCACAGCGTGCATCTTGAGAAGAACGAGGAGGTTATCAATAGGATCAGGAGTCACTTAAAGACGTAATGAGACACCTGAGCCTCGATGAAAAGGTTGTCAGTGTTCCTCTGGTGGAAACAACGGGAGAACACATAAATCGTCCCAGATGAATACTCTGATGATGCGCTCTGGAGGCGGACAGAATAGAGATCTGCATACCTATGCGGGCTACCTGTTGAAGTGGATGGATGATGCTAGCTGCAGTGATATGAAATGGTATCATGCAGTGGGCGTGGGCTTGCCAAGTGACGCCAGTCTGATGAGTCCTCGATGCGGAAATGCAAGAGTCAAGACGGCAGGGGAATTTTGATCAGTGACTCCGTCTATCTGCATAGATCGCTGCTTTGGGTGAAGCAATGAGGAGGGACCAACATGCTCTCATTCATTTACACGCTGTTGGATTTTGAGATGGCTGTTGACGTCGAACAGCGGGGTCACGTCACTCACTAAATTTTGATGGCGGTAGTGCCCGCAATTTTTCTTGGTCTCATACATACACAATCACCGGCGGCGTACATCGATTTGAATCCTCAATTCGGAACAGAACCTTTAGAGTTATTTAACATCTGGGTTGATATTGTTTGATATCGTATTTTAAATTGGGTCGGGAGGTTACGGAATCATTCTATCTCGTACGCATATTTGCAGTTGAGTTTTCGAATACGGGCCACGCAACGCAACGGGGATTTCAAGAGTTCATACTGAGAACCCCACCAAAGACGGCCCGGCCGAAGGAAACAGATATCGATACAGCCGGACGCCAACCAGGAGCCATGACTACACCAAAGGAAAGGTCCGATGCCCTCATCCAATGGGTTGAAGAGGCTGGAGGCTGCCTGCATCCTTCGGTAGAAGTCTACCACGACGCCGTGACCAAGGGCTCCTTCCGCGTCAAGCATGGCTGCACCCTCAACCAGGGCGAGTCCGTCGTGACCCTGCCCATCTCCCGGAGCCTGTCCTACCTGAACGCCGTCTGCGGCCACCCGGACTTCCCCAGCATAAAGCACAAGATCATCGAGTCGGCGGACAGTTCTCCAGACAAGACATGGTTCCCTGCCGGGTTCCTACGCGAGATCCCGCCCCACGTCATCGGCCGCTTCGTGCTCATGCACGAGTACCAGCGGGGCGCCGCCTCGCCCTGGTGGCCCTACCTGCGCACCCTGCCGCAGCCCGAGCACGTCGCCGGCATGCTGCCCGCGCTCTGGCCCGCCGACGACCTCGAGTTCCTGACGGGTACCAACGCCTACGTCGCCGTCCACGAGATCAAGGCCACCCTCAAGAAGGAGTACAAGCAGGCCATGAAGCTGCTGCCGACCGACGACTTCGCGCCCGCTGCGGGCTTCACACGGCCGCTGTACCTGTGGGCCTACGCCATCTTCACGAGCCGCAGCTTCCGCCCGTCCCTCATCATCCCGGATGCGGATGCGCTGGCCCTCCCGTGCGAAATCGACGACTTCTCCGTCTTGTTACCGCTCTATGACGTCGGCAACCACTCGCCGGTCGCCAGGACGGCATGGAGGACGGACAGCGAAACGCTTCTGTGTAGGCTGATTTCGGGCCAGGCTTGCGACTCCGGCAGCCAAGTGTTCAATGTATGTGACTCAATTTCCGTCTACCGCCCTCAGAATCCTGAAGAGCCCGTCGCCGCATGTATTTCTTAACGGACCATGTCACTTACATGTAAACTTACTCCTTCCTCTAGAACTACGGCATGAAGACGAACGCTGAGCTGCTCTTGGGCTACGGCTTCATCCTGCCCGAGACCGAGTACCTCCACAACGACTACGTGCACGTCCGGACGAAAGCGACGGACGACGACGACCTCGCGGGCACGCACCTGGTCTCGCTGCGGCCCTTGACTGACCCGACATCGGTGGTGGGGCGGTCAAAGCGGCTCATGAGCGATGAGTGCGCCGGCGACATCGTTGCGCAGTTCGCACACATCCAGGACTCGTTGGTCACAAGTCTGTACGAAGCGATTACACGCGCCGCGGCGGCCGCGGCCGGCGAAGAGGACTTCCAGGACAGCGCGACCATGGACGACATCATGACGGGCCACATCGCGCCTCCCGTGAAGGAGCGCATCGTGCAGGCGCTGGGCTCCAAGCTGGCGCAGGACCTCGACGTGCTCGAGGAGGTCGAGGTGCCCACCGAGGGGCTCAACGCGAACCAGCAGCTCGCGGTGCAGTACCGGGAGCAGTGCATCAAGACGCTGGAGAACGCACTGCGGTGTCTGGCTAGTGACGATTAAGGCGGCCCGAACACATGCAATGTCCCTGTAAGTAAGTAAGGTACCTACATCTACTTTACCATAGGGCTGTTTCGTTTGGTTGGGTTGCGGCCATGGAACGATCCAGGCTCCCGGAACTCCACATAGATGAAGCCCAGCCAATACAAACCATCAAGGCGACTGGGACCTGCTTTTACGGCCATGTCAGATGTTGTAGTATCAAGTATACCATTGGTTGCAGAGTGAGGACCCAGTATCGTCCCCGTTCACCCGTTTTCAACCGACTCTGAACTATCGTGAACATTGTATTTCTACGAGCCGCCGGGACCAACACATTATTAGGGCCGGACTGGGTCTTCCCTTCGCCCTGGAGGGTCCATGAATAATTCACCGCCCACAGAAGGAAAAGAAGGGAGATGGGAATCAAAATGTCAAGTTAGGTATGAGACAACCCCTACGTAAAGTAGGTAATCGAGATGTACCGGCGAAGCTGCTCCCCCTTGGACATATTGGGAGCCAATCGATTTGGAATCAATTCATAGAGCGCAGCTTTGTCTTGGCACCCAACCACAAAGCAAAGACGTGCACGTATAGCACTTGGCTGGGCTTGGTGCACTGTCAACCCTAGCCAAGCGCTGAACTTTCTCAGCCGTCAGCCTCCTTCTGACGAATCCTTGCCACATCAGATCTTGGTCCCAGGATTCCAGGCCAGATGAAGATGATGGTGTTGCCGAATTCCAAGTTTTGATACGAGGTAAATCTAGATTGCCAAGATTTCGTGACAGTAAAACACACACTCGACACACCAAAACCATGTGTGCCAAGGAATTTGACATGTTGGGGGCGCCACGTTGGGCGACCGGGAGCGCTAATCCAACAGCCTAGCGCAGGGAAACAGAAACGAATCACCTAAAATACTGCCTAAAAACCAAGCTTGAATTCAAATGTGGTGGTTGCAATTATGCTTAAGGGGGTATCATCGCTTTCCTAAGTACGTAGCCAGCCCTTCATCCGATCTCATCAATCATCTCTCAGTCTGTCGCCCGCGGCCGGCATATTTCCGAAAAATGTTTTGATGCCCAATAAACTCCATGCGTATAATACGAGAATCTCAACCAAAAAATTGCCCCAACTTGCCGCTTGCTTGTGCTGGTTCCTGTAAAAACGCCCCCAGCCGTCTGGTGAAAGAAAGAAAGTAAAGCCCCCTCCCCCAAAATAAGAGAAACAAGGGAAGTAAAAGCAAATGTAAGATCGAAGTAATCAATCTCCACTAGTCATTGTTGACCAATGAATATCCATCATCATCATCAGCATGGCCAGTCAGTCCGTAAACAGCTAGCATACCAAGAGGACTTTTAGTGGCTTGTCGGATGCCCAGAAGCAGCCGCAGCAGCGTTATGATCCCTGGGCATGTAATCCGCGTCATCGGGGAGGAGCACCATATTCTCGTTCAGGAGATTCAAGCAGGCTTTGGAAGCTGTTGTGTCACAAGGAGTTCGTTAGCAATGAGCCAACCAGGCGAGATCTCCTTGTCATAAATCGAGATTTGAGACAGGTCGGCCGCATGCAAATGTATGCATGCACGCACGCACGCGCCACATGATATGTCTTCCCGACATCCCGGGGAAAGGGAGTAAACCTGATAACGAGGAAGAAAGCAGGAAAAGAACTTACGTCGAAGTAAACTGGCATCGCCCGACTCGAGCGCGGCGCTCATCCGTGCCGAGTTGTAGCACCCGTAAACCTGTTGCAGCTCGAGCATGCGCCTCCACAGCTGCTCCGGGTCGCCGCCGGCTCCTTGCTCGAGTGCGCGGACCGAGTCGCGGCGCCGGCTGGCGAAGGCATCCAGGTCCTCCTCGCAGGCCGCCTCGCTCAGCGACAGAGAGCTGGTGGGCGAAGGGGACCTCGACTTGTTGCTGTGGAAGGCCATGCCCAGGATCCTCCGGTGGTGATGGCTGCTGTTGCTACCACTGCTGCTCCGTCGGCTGCTTTGCCTCAGCTCGTCGGCTTCGTCATTGTGGTTGTGGCTGTTGCTGACAGTGATATAAGATGATGCGGTGGACAGGCTGGCTGGTGGATTTGAAGAAGGTGCGGTCTTGGAAGTAGTGGGGGCCGGCAACGGGCACGGTGTAATAGCGTCGATATCGTCGTAGGTCGAAACCGAAGACGTTCTGCTGGAGAAGCGCGGCATCTTTGCTGCTGTTGATATGTGTGTTTCCTTTCTCTTTCTTTTCCTTCAGTTTTGTCCCTTATCTCAGCCCTATGTAGGGTAACAGTTTGAAAAGGCGAAGCTTTTTGTGCCGTGGTCTGATGTTCGGGTGAGATTGCTGTATTAGTCGACCCGGGACAGACGTAGGGTGTAGTCTTGAGTCAGGGCAAGGGTCGGCGAAATGTGTATCCAAGGAGGGACAGTGAAGAAAGATTTTCACCAGGTCGAGGAATGTACGAGAGTGCGGCAGGGTTTTAATACAAGCATGAACCTATTCTTTCCGAGAAAACATGGGTCATGGGGGGTCCTTATGTATGTAGGTGTTTGACGGGTTGTGAGTGGTGTCCAGAGGGGGGAATGGGACGGAGTTCGTGGATGGATGGGAGGGGGGTGTGTCGGCGGGTTGGCTACTTCCATGGGACTTATATAAGTAAACATGAGTAGAAGCGAGCAATGCAAGATGTCATACGAACAGCCCCCGGGAGACGCAGGTGCATTAGTATTAGGTATGCGCCGATTATTTCTAACATATATCATAACTGACAATCCCCGAGTAATATGTCATGCATGCAGACGACTCTCTCTGCCTGACTGGACCTAGTACTTGTGTGGTAATAAATAAACATTCGATCATCGGAAAGGGAAAGGGGAAATGGGATGCGCTGTGTGCAATGCTGGCCGGCCTGCAACGCTGCTCTGCTTTGGTTTTCGCCTGCTGCTTACTGACTAACGTGCATGCATGCTTGGATGAAGTAATTTTTTCAACAGCTTCGTGCCCAATCACACGGCGTCGGGCGCTGCAAGGTTGCACGGTCGTCCCCCAAGGTCCCCTAGACAGTACCCTAGAAACACTGGCAGACTGCCCAAGCAGGCCAAGCAGGCCAAGCAGGCCAAGCAGGCCAAGGGCTCCTGTTTTACAGCGCTCTCTCTCTCCACTTTGGGTTCCTAGTCCAGCCCGGACAGACGCCCCGTCGAATAAACCAGACCCTTTGCCCACTTATATGTCCAGTCGAGTCGTTGTCTCAACTTCAGTATGTGCTAACCCTTAGGTCAGGTTCCAACGTCAGTCAAACTTTGTTGTCAAATCGTCCGTCCAGTTAGTCAATTTGATAACGGAGAGGCTCGGCGACCATCTAAACTAAAAACTTGGCGTTGGATCCGCCTCGTCCAGATACGTAAGGGCGGCGCATATCTGGCTGGATATGGATGCCTTCGGTAGCTTGGGCCCTGGACGAAGGGAAAAAGATACCGGATAGAGAGAGGGTAAAAAAAAGAAAGTACCCGGACGTATCTTAGGTACGCATAAGCTCATTTGATCCTCCCATCCATCAATCTTCAGATGCGCCGCCCTCTTGCCTGCTGCCCCTCCAACCCTCCAGCAAGAAGTCTTGGCTTGGGGGTACACAATCTACTTTATTGATTGCATATACTTGATTGTATTTATCAAAATCAATCTTGCAATCTATTTCTCTTGGGGGCCAGGGCGGTGCAGCGGTGCAGACGAAGGGAAGGCTGCGACAGGTTCGCTTGCCGTCACCCATTCACAGAGGAGAGACATACATTGCGCATGTCATCATCAGCATTCACAAAAATAAACCTATGCTGTCGTTTAGGTATTACTTAAATATTATCCCCTCCGCAGTAGCCCTCTTACAGGAAGAAGAAGATGAGGCGCAAAGAGGCTTCCTCGCCTCCTAGAACTCCCTGTGTTGCTTCCTTCAATCCCATCTGCCGCAGGAGCCGCATCTTATCTCTGTCAGATTAGGCAATGCCGAACCTTTAGCATTTCAACACCCCCCAAATTCAAGATCGGATGCCAACACCGAACAAAGAAACGCGCATTCGGTCTGCGTGACAAGAAGAGAAAACAATAAACACCGGAAACAACACATGAATTAAACGAAGCCTTCTTTTCTTTTGGGAAAGGCTGCCCCTTGACCTTGACCTTGACCTTGTCCCTATGCATTCATCCATCCATCTACCCAACACCCAACTACCCTGGTCGGGTGTGTGTGTGTGTGTGTGTGTGTGTGTGTGTGATGAGATGAAGTACCTGAGGTATCGACGTATCGTCCTTGGCGAGGATCCCAGCCAGGCCGCAATTGGATTTCCATCTGATACAAGGTTTGGCCTGCGCGGCAAGCACCACCGCCGGCGTCGATCATCTGCCCTCCAACTACCGAAGCGCACCACCACCATCAATCCAGGATCAATCAGCCTTCAGGACCCGGTCAATAGCGTCCTGGTGGGGTTCGGTGGCCCGCTATCGGATTGTGTACCTAGCGAGAGTGAACATGATTCCTCACACTTACTCACAGGGTCACCACCGTCACTGGGTAGGGAAAAACAACATCAACAACAACAACAGAAGGAAAATAAACTAGTCAGGGGGACAACAGAGATAGATACGTGGTCCCAAAATTCCGTCATCGTCAGGATGGATGATGATGCAACTATTACCTTTGGCTGTGTGGCGTAGCACACACCAGATTCGTCAATGCAATGGTCGGTCTTTTTGCGTCTTACGTGGACAACCATCCAGAATAGATTTGGTAAACGAACGGTCTGTTCACGAACCTGGTGGTTGCTTGCTGTCTGCGGCATATGCAGGATTATACCCGACATATTTCTCCTGGGTCTGCTTACCTTTCCGGGTTTTATTTTCGCCCATTCAATATGTGCATGATTCAATCACCAACAGGAAGATGTGACCAACTACGAATAAGCATGCCATTCGCCTGGACGGCGCAAACAGCATATCAACCAGATACCACAAACCACAAACCACAAACTACATGCAGTCAGCACGACCGCTCGGTTCGGGTAGTCCCTGTTGTCTGAAGTTGATCTCATTTTCGTTCATGCGTCCGCTGTTTCCGAAGTTTCGACTTCGCCGATTCGGCACCGCTGTGGACGTTGCTGTTTCTTACCTGCTGTGTGCAAGTGTGTAACATCGGGCAAGAAGCGGTGACGACCTTAGATCTAGGTCAGGGAAACACTCCGCGAAACCCGAGGATGCAGTCATCACCAAGTTTTTCTTTCCTCTTCGTGTCGGCGAGGAGTCATAACTCAATAGTGATTGCGGAAAAGAAAATTTGACCTTCGCATGGCGCACAGTGAACATCGTGCCCACATGCCATGCTGGACCCCCAGAAAGTCGAAAGTCTTGGAGATAGATCTCCCAAGACCAGCTTACCCACATCCCTCTTCAGTCTGGGATCCCATGGGGAGTCGGGACCCTCCCCGGAATTGATACGATGTGGGTATTCGCAACCTCCTCCTCGAAAGCCTCACCAATCCCCAATCACACCGACCTTGACCGCTCCCAAGACTTCTATTGACTTATAGTTTTTCGTTTTCTTTACTTTTATTTTCTATTTTCCTTCTTTGGTATATCGAGAGAATGCAAAGGCAAGTACATAATATGCGGGATCTCCGCGTCGTCGAACTGGTGATCGGGGGTAGCATCCGCCGAGATTACTCCACTGGGGCTACTGCTTCTGCTGCTGCTCCTGCTGCTGCCGCTGCTCCTCTCTCGATATCACTTACAGCCCTGTGCATATCACTGGCAAGGAGGCAATATGAGCAAGTGGAGTTCAAGGGCCACCAAAATTCCAGACTCACGATCGTCGCAGCTATAGAAACTAACATACGACCCGCGTCGAACAATGGCTTCACCAACTCACGAGGGTCAGCTGTTTCTTGATCGCATAACGTAGGACCTTGACTCGTCTCTTTGCATCCAGGCCCATATAGCAACGCAACACAACGCACACACAACCTGGAGTCGCGCCGACTCCTTTTTCCCTCACGTTCTTACCTACGCACGTCGCATGGTATTTCAATCGTGGCGTATCGTATTGTGGTCTTTTCGCCCTGAACAAAAAGTGGAGGGTCTTTAAAAGGTATCTTTGCACATCTGATTTCGGCTCCTTATCTCCTCTTTACTTAAGTGACCTCCGTTCAAGACATTTTGCATCACGAGCCGCGGCAACCACCCACAAAGATCATTCCCGAGGCGATGAAGTCATGCGGGGGGTCCAGTAGCCCCCATACGGGGATTTCACCAAAGGGTAGATCCCGGGTTGAAGATCTCTCAAGTCGCCGGATTCGGACCCTTATCAATCAATCAGTGATAGTCATCAACGACCTACAGTACCTACCTCTCTTCAACTACATACGTGCTGGGACTTTCGCCCAGTCGTCACCAGAGCTAAGCTTAGTAAGTGGGTTAGATCAGCGAAAGGTGTCAGTCGCCCGTACCACATCTCGAGACCCAGCTCGATATTTGTAATTATCCCCTTCGGCCCATCGGTCGGTTGCGCGAAGCAGATCTGGGCTGCTGGGCAATAACCCGGGGATTCTGAAATCGGTCCTGTCACCGTAGCATTGCTATCTTCCTCAAAGGAGCTGAGGGTTACATGAGTATGTACATACAGGTCAGGATGCACTAGTGATGGTTGTGGCATGGGGTAAGTGATCGGCCGCTACAGCAGAGCCAAATGGATTACCGCTTTCGGTATCACCTCACGCCCAGTCGATGCCGCCATATGCCGGGGCTGTCACACCGTCCCCTACCCAACAACGACGACCTAACCAACTGCCATCGTTGAAGAAAGAGGCGACGCTATACGTTGGGGCTATTACATATATGCACTTTTTCCAGCAGGGGGTAGGTAGCTGGAGCCGTTGCACATTGTCCAGAACGTTGCAGAGAGAAATCATCCAACACAACCCCAATTGGGGGCTCAGGTTACGCTTCACCAACCTGGGGATATGTAGAGTCGCTTGTGACTGCCGACTGACTACGAACCAGCAGGGTAAACTGATCGGCAATGAACTTGTGTGCGGAGCTTGTTCAAGGTTGCCTGTAAGTCGTATGCACGTACTACTGCTGCTGCTTGCTGTTGTGTACGCTCTCGTATGGAGCCCGCAGCGTGTGGCGCCCTGGGGTGCAGGAGGAAAGGCTGTGGACGGGGTCCCGGATGTCTTGGACTCCCTCTCTTTGATAAGGACAAGGCCAAGGAAGTTGCTTTTAGCGTCACAAGCTATTGGAAATGCGGAACGTTGGCATCTTCTTGATCTGCATCAGACACAGACACGATAGAGCGAGAGCGACGACAACAAAGGCTTCTGCGGATCGGTGGTTGGTGGCATGACCGATCGGTGTTGCGGTGTCGGAGTTGGAGTTGGGAGCCCGCCCACCAGCTGAACGCTGGCCATGATGACGATAGAAAGTCAGCCGATACTCACATTCGATAATTTGGAGAGCTGTTCGACATGAAAATAAGTAACGATCGACAGTGAGATTGCATCTGAATGGTGGGTGGGATATGGGGCGGCTACGGTCTACCTAAGCTTATCATTAACTTCAGAGACGTCGAGGCGGGGTCCGTTGCTGGCTGGTGGTAATAGTCCATTCAAATGTTTGGCGCGGGGTCAAAAACCGAAGAGCGCAGATCCCGTCCATCCAAACATCGGCTCCGGGGAGGTCATCGTTGCATGAAAAAGGAGGAGGTATTGGCGCAATCGAGTTTTCTTTCTTCCAGATGAAAGTGTTTGATTCCAAATAACTGAACTTGTGCGCTCTGGGATAAGTGACCTCACATTCAAGGTAGTAGGCCACATACTTGATCAGCAAGACCAACCAACACCGTTCTCTCTGTCTGTAAGTCTGTAAGTCTGTAGGCTCAGAGTCACGTCAACATGTCCACCCGGAACAACATAATCAAGTAGGTAATCCAGAGTCAAGCCAATGATCTAGAATACCAAACCATTTCCGAGGCGTTTACCACCAAAACAAGCATCTTACCTGTATCCGTAATCATCAGCAAAGCTGATTAGAGCTGAGCTGCGCTGAGCCAAGAAGCTGAGACAAGCAGGGCTGCCCCTTGCATCATCTGGTTTTGGCCTTCATCTGAACCATGGATCTTCTAGAAACGACGCATTCAACCACATGCCCAACTTACCATTGTACAGACACAGGCGTGCTCTTAATGAGTTTAACACTCTTTTATATGATAGAATGCTCGTTTCGTCCCTGATTACTATGGTTCAAGTTGTTGTGTCATCCGTGAGCCATGAATGGCCCATGTTTGGCACTCAAATTATTGCTGCTCGCCTTGCGTATAAGATTGATTGAATTTGACAGTATTATCCAAGTAACTGGGTGCGATCGCTTGTCTTGGTTTTGTATATTTGATGGCAACATGCCCGTTGCGAGTCTTGAGTTTTGCATTGGTGTGGAATTTGGGAAAGGTTCAAGGGGAAACAGGAGAGTGATCACATAGGGGTTATTCAACACCAGTTTAAAGGTTTACGCTTTGAACAGCACCATGGAGCGGAGGAGATAGAGAGAGAGAGAGACTCGTATCATTTGGCTCATTTCTACCATGCCGTCTGCGCTTGAAAGAAGATGGAGTGGCTTGATTAAAATGCGGTAGCTTGGTGTTGGTCTCAACGGCGGCGCCTCTTACACAGCCATGGGCTTGGGCACTCAGGCATGGCATTTGGTCATTTCACTATTCATTGTGGTCCCAATCCCAAATCGTGTAAACACCTCCTACATAGGTATTAATAAGTCGCTTCCTTCTCTCCATCCAGTGTAGAGGGTGTCATTACACGCAGCCGGGACCATGTATGGGCTCACGCATCATTGTACTCAATCTTCCCGCTTCGTACTACAGCCCCCGGATAACGAGGGGCAAACGACGAGTCTTTTCGCCGCAATATCAAATAATCAAGATTTGTTTCGGAACAAGTACTCTGATATCTTCTACTTCTCAGGCATGGCTTTCTTTCATGTGGCGTGTGAGAATGTGGTGATTGTTATTGCTGGCTCGTCATGTGGGGAAACCTCGATTGTCGTGAGTTCTTCCTCTTGTTGTTTTGGTCAAATCGCTTTGATCTGGTAAGAGTTCAGAGCTTCAAATTTCCTTGTGGCCAACGTGAAACTGCTACTAGCCATTTTGGAACGACCGAGAATGGGAAATCAACCTTCTACCCAACCAAATTGCCTCGATCGACAACATCTGTCCAACTGAAAGCCCCCGAGTCCAGCGTCCTGGGCTGGGCAAGCAAGAGTGTGTGCGCACGCGTGGACCTGACTACGGATTGCCAGCACCATCGGTGCTGGGGAACACCAGCGGCAGATGTCTTCTTCTCTTAAGGTGCGCATGACCCTGCGTCGGTCTACTGTGGTAAGAATGTTCCCCCTCTTTGGCCTAACTGGAGAGTCTCACTGAGTAGCCATGCATCTAATGCCACGATGGAAGGTGTTTTTGTGTGGGATACTTCTCCTGCTATGCGCCGCAACCCTCGTCGTCCGTCCTTACGTCCAACTGCGATTGATCCGTCCCTATCTTGTGTCGCCATGGTCTCCCGATAGACAGAAGCAGGAACATGCCCCACCGCCACCTCCTCCGGAACCCCCTCTCAAGTACAAGCCGGCGCCTACCTACACCGCACCCCCGATTAAAGACCCGTTCCCCCTGCTGTCCACCATGTCGAAGCCTCCGCCCATCCCGGTCTACAATCTCCCCAGGAAGGACGCCTGGAAAGCCTACGCCAGCCTCGACGTCGCGCCGCCGCTGCTCATCGGCTTCACCCGCAACTGGCCCATGCTGCTGCAGACCGTCGTCTCGTACCTGACGGCGGGCTGGCCGGCGGATCAGCTGTATGTGGTGGAGAACACGGGTGCTCATCAAGCCAACGCAAGGGGGCAGCTGTCGCTCCAGAACCCGCGCTTCCTCAACCATACGCAGCTGACGCAGGTCCTGGGCGTTCACGTTATTCAGACTCCGGTCCTCCTCAGCTTCGCCCAGTTGCAGAATTTCTATCTTGCGCTGTCGTATGAGTACAAGTGGCCCTACTACTTTTGGAGCCACATGGACGTCGTTGCCCTCTCGCACGAGGCTGGCGTCCCAGGACTCACGGCGCCGGCAGGGGAGCCGGGGTACAAGTCGCTGTACACCCTATGTCTTGAGACTCTGCAGCAGACCCTAGGCGTCCATAGCAACGACCCCAACGATAGTAGCAGCAGTAGCAGTGACGAAGGTAATGTCGCCTCCACCAAATCCTCATCCTCCTGGTTTGGCGGCAAAAAGAAGGGCCAGCAACACTCGAAGACACCGACCCCACCACCACCACGCTGGGCGACGCGCTTCTTCGCCTACGATCACCTGACGCTCCAGAACCCGCGGGCGCTTGAGGCTATTGGCGGCTGTGACACGTTCATTCCCTACTACATGACCGACTGCGACGCATATTCACGCTTCGCCATGGATGGATGGAGCGCCGAGACAGCCGACGCGGGGATCATCACGGACACGGCGTCCGTCTTCGATGACTTGCGTGCGCTGTACAGGGACCCGAGCGTAGTGCCGCGTGTTACGGATCCCAACCCGCCGCCGCCTGAGCCTGAAGGGGGGCCCAAAGAGCCCAAGACAAGCGAAGCAGAGAAAGAGAATAAACCCGGAAAACGTTCAAAACGTGCTGATAATCATGACCCCGAAGGAACCGCGGACAATGGCCCATCATCAAAACCGATCATCACCTCCCTCGACGAGACTGCCAGGCCGCCATCACCCAACCCAGCCCACCAAAGACGCGACGTCCCCTTCCCCCACGAGCCCCTCAACATGAGCGAGCCCACTGACTACTGGTGGCAGCTCCGCCGCGAGGCCGACAACATGTTCCACCACAAGTACGGCGGGCAGCGGGGCCGCAACACGTGGCAGTGGGCTCAGCACGGCGGGCAAGACGACCCCTTTTACTACGACGCGGCCGGGTTCGAGGAGTCGGTGCAGATGCTCACGCAAGCCGGACGGCAGGTCTTTGCGCAGAAATGGGGGCATCGGGACTGCGATCTTAGGCGGTACAAGGCGGGGGACCAGTGGAAGGTGGAGAAGGATTGGAAATAAGCCTGCGGTGTCTTGAAGCATGTTAAGGTTGCGATACGATGTGGATGAGATTGGGGCCATACGGTGAACAAATTTGGGCATAGACCTTTGGCTTCTGGCATAGCTGTGTAGAGATGTTTGTACAAAAGCCCATGATCGTAACAGCCAGGTTCATCATCTAAGAAATCCAACACATTGCACATCGCACTTGGAACCAAAATACCTGAAGAAGAAGACGAGTATTATGATTGAAATATTACATAATAGAAGTAAAGAGCCATCCATGTATGGGTACGCGGCTCAGGTCGAAGAATATGCTCGTTGGATGACTCAGGGCTGTCGCAGCCCTGGATCCACCTTGGGTAGTACAATCAGAGAAGCACAACAACACCCCGTCCGATGTACGATTTAAGATGAAAGGAAGATCTTCCCTTGGGATTGGACGGGTGCTTGCTTGCTTATGCGCGAGGTGGCGGGGTGCAGCTACCGCCCGTGTTGGTGAAGTAGGTCAAGCTGTTGAACTCGGTGAAGAGCGTCTTGAGCTTCCAGTCACCATCCTTGTGGACCAAGACCAAGATGCTGATGCCCTGAGCGGGCTTGGGGTCCGCCGGGTTGCCGAAGGTCTGGGTCCAGCGCAGGACGACCGTGTCACAGGTGACGGCGTTGACCGACTTGACGACGAGGGGGATCTTGGGCAGCTGGGATTGGCCCTGCTTGAAGGCGTCCTTGGTCGGGAACGTGGTGCTGCCTAGCGGGATCCCCGCCAGTACGTTGATCGAGTCCGACGTGTCCGTGAAGTCGCTCGTCAGGAAGCTATCGGCCAGGGCCTCGGTGTAGTTGCCGATGGCCTGCGCGTACTTCTTGGTGATCTTGTCGACGGCGTCGGGGGTGAGGCATTTGCCGTTGCCGTACCCGCAGACCGGGGCTGGGGCCTGGGTCGGGGGGTTGGGATGCGGCGAGGCACAGGCCCCGCTGACGACGGTGGTGAAGAGGAGACTGCTCAGGAAACGCATGTTGGTGGTTTATGGGTCAACGGTCTTGGATTGTGGTAATGGCGGTAATATGAGTGCTTGGCCTCTGAGATATCGAATCAAGTAGACAGGGTGAGTTGACTGTTCTGTTGGGGCGAAGGTCGATAGTCTGAGATGCAGCGTGACAAGAGGTTCGATATAGCTGGATCCAGAAGTCCTTATATACACCTCCCCCGTCAACGTCTGCACATCGCGTCTGGCCTGCTCTCACACTGTCAGCATACTTGCTTATTGCTTATTGTCCAGAGCCTTGCCGACGCCAGATCAATATTATGCGGCTCGGTGTGCATCACCAGTTGCTTGCAAACCCAGGTACCAGAGACAGCGTCGTGTAGTGGCTTCTCGCAAGCCATCTCGGTTCCGAGTATTTGGTAATGACAAAGCCCGGTCAGCAAAACAGCAAATCTAAGACTTGGCAGTGCGCCTGGGACGGCGCGCACTTGCAAGACAACCCAATGGGAAAATATCAAGTGTAAGATGCCTTTTCGGAAGCCCAGCCCATTGGTTATGTCAACTGTGGCCATCGGATATCATGAATGTGGTGACACAGCAGCTGAATACCCCTTGCTTTCCATCCGGAGCCGAGCTTGCCATCTGCGGTGGTATGGCTTCCAGAACTTCGCGTATGTGTGTGGCCGGGCCTTCTCGTCAAGTCTGGATCGAATCATGTTTCCTCTTTCAAACACCAGATATCATTCTTTGCGGGGAATTGTATGATACCCTGTCATCATCATATCATCACATCAGCTTATATGAAGCACAGCAGCCCAACCCTCTAAGACCAACCGGACCAGGGCATGTAAGTCGTCAACTTGTCCCTACAGGAAGACACCCATATTAGATCGGAAAGAGTTAGTGTCCATGATTGCTTCTTTTCCCCAGGTTATATTGGGTGGAGAGACGGCGCGTCAGCTGGGCTGATTTATAACGGCGTGGCACCCGAACATTGATAACCGTGGCTGTCCAAAAAAACAAGGCTCGAGACAGGGCTAAATACGAACAAACGAACAAACGGTTTGCCCAAAGAGAGAGAGCCTTATCGACCAGCCAGTCTTGGTCAAGTACGACTTCGCAGTCAGGGAAAATAAGAAGCAAGGGTATTCATGATAATGATGATGCGTGTGTCTCAGTCATCAAGGGCTGCATCGAGTAATCCCGGAGTTCCCCAGCTGAGCCGCTTTTGATGGATGGGTTTGGGTTGAGATGGATTGATCGCTTTCAGGGTGCAAATGGCAGGCAGGTGGGTTTGGGGGGACCTCGAGCCGAAGTCCCTGACCCCGCATTGATGCTTATTCTTATCTGGCGATTATGTACGATTGCGATAGCGATGTCCGATAACGATAACGGGTACATTCAGTACCTATGTACTGTCTATCTGCCGAGGCGGGACTGGGACTGAGCATGGGACTGAGCAAAAGCAACCTTCTCGTTCCTGCTCAGGGCATCCAGCGCAATGTATGCAATACCAACAAAAGGCTCATCATAAACAGCCACCACCAGTGATTACTTAGTTGCGAGCTTGCGTCATATGGCATATGGCCAATGTCCTTATTGCTTTCAATGTGGCGGTGATGGTCCAAAGAAGTGACTCGTGATTGCTCACCGACTTGACCCGTGCTGAAGCTTACACACAAAGCGGAAAGGCAGCCAGGTAGGCTAAGCCGCATTCGTCTCTTTGTATCCACCTTGATCACGTTATCCAGTCACATTGTGTTCCTGAGGGAAGTTCAAGGCAAGTTCAAGGGAAGAAGGGGTCGAGGCCCCGCTTTGTGTGACGCCTCTCAGCCAATCCGAAGGTCCCCTTTTTGCCTGCTCTCTGTCTCTTACAGTTCAATGTTGTGTTGTTGCTGGTGGCTTCGCTTGCCTTAGGCCTCTCACGCCTCTCTTTGAACCGGCCTGCTCTCCCACTGTCGTCTCCAGCCGCCCACCCAGAACCCACTCCCCTACAAGGCAACCCTCCACCCCACGTCAGTCGTCAGTCGTCACTCCAAGCCTCCCCCCCCAGCAATCCAGCAATCAATCAATCAATCACCTGCAACAAGCAACAAACTGCACCTACAGTTGAAGCCTCTCCTTCCATCCATCCACATCTTCAACACTCTCACACCACTTCTTCACCCGCCAGCCATCCGTATCTGCGGATTCCCAGTAAGTGTTGAAAACCAAATCGATCAACTTCCATTTCCCATCACCCATCTCCCATTATCCCAGTCATCCATCCCCCTCCATGCAGTGCCCTGGTCAGGAGGCTCGTTGGTACCTGGATTAGGTAGACACTCCCTCAGGTGTGGTGGGAAGTCACATCAAGTCAGGCCGACCAGTCATCCGCCCCAGGTGGCTCTATCCTCACCAGGCAGGCACCTTACCAACCCAAACCCTCCCTCTTTCCTATTTCAAAGCTCCCTTCCAACCACTGCATCCCATCATCATCGTCATCAACCTATCAACACCTACACTTCTTCATCACAACGGTTCTCAATACTGATCTTGAACCCTCGCAAATAAAGACACCCACATCCCACCGCTAGTCGTCACTCATCACCGCCAAGATGCGATCCAAGTTCAAGGACGAGCACCCCTTCGAGAAGCGCAAGGCCGAAGCCGAGCGCATCCGACAGAAGTACGCCGACCGCATCCCGGTAAGTTGTCTGCATCATTTCCAAGCCTTTTGACATGCTCGTCGCTCTCCCTTCGGTCCGCCCAACGAACTCCAGACAATACGACGACTGCCGAACGCCTTATCTCTTACGCCGAAACAACCCCACCCACGCCGGTCGCTCCCTCGCCGCATCGTCGGATCCATCACCCTCGATGGCCTGATCCGACTCGAATACTGGTGTTTGATGACAGCCGACATGTTGCCTTTCAGCTGCTAACGTTTTTGTCCCCATCTAGGTCATCTGCGAGAAGGTCGAGAAGTCCGACATCGCTACTATCGACAAGAAGAAGTACCTCGTCCCCGCAGACCTCACCGTTGGCCAGTTCGTCTACGTCATCCGCAAGCGCATCAAGTTGTCGCCCGAGAAGGCCATCTTCATCTTCGTCGATGAGGTCCTGCCCCCGACAGCCGCCCTCATGAGCAGCATCTACGAGGAGCACAAGGACGAGGATGGGTATGTACCTCCCCATGACCCCAGACTGCCCTGCTTCAAACAACCAAACTAACATGCATTTACAGCTTCCTGTACATCACTTACTCCGGCGAGAACACATTCGGCGAGTCGGCTTAAGCATCCTCGTTTCTTCCCCACATTCATACAATCTTTGGCGTTCACGGTTAGGGTCTACACGATGCGATGGTTTTCTCGTTAGCAGCTTGCGATGGACGAGTTATGGATACGGCAGAGCAGCTAGGTATCAATGGGAATGCCCACGCGGCCATGAATTTGCACCAGATATGCGTGCGTCCGTCAGCAGTAGTAGATTGGTAATGCGTGGTATTCTTCTGGTCTACACATTTCCCCCCAGTTGGCGGAACGGCTATGCTGGGCACATAGACAGGATTCAGATGACTCGGTAGCCCTGCATATTTCCAATCCATTCATCATCAGAGAGGCTATTTGCCCATCAAACTTGTCAACGTGTCTCTGATGCTGGTGATTTGTCCGTCATTCACTGGACTTGGCCGCGCGGGCTTGTCTGTTCTGCCTTGGAGAATAACGTATGGCGGTGTATTGCTTGCAAGTCTCGCATTAGACAGTTGTAAGCCAGTTCTACCGTAGGCGGTGAGATGCTTTTGTAGTATGGGCAAACTTGACTTTGCCATCACTCGTCACCGGCCACGATTCCACTATGCGGAATCTCCCACCCCCCTATCTGATGCGGATCCACCTTGGTGTCTTGATGCCTTCTTAGCTCCCGCGCCTGCAGTCTTACTATCGCGTTATCCACTTGAGCCTCGCCTGGTGTCTTTACTACTGGTTGGTGGAAATGGGCATCTCAGGTGCGATACAGTTATGTGAACTGAAGATACGTAACTGTATAGAGTTAAATGGTGTTCTTACATTTCTCCATACACTCACTATCATGCATCATGGTGAAAGTCAAGAACTTAGGTGTCATAGTACGGTGGCTGTCTAGAAGCTATTTCATACCTAGTGGATGCCACTCCTCTTCTTCCAATCTCGTCCATCGCTTGCTTCCACTGTACCGCTAGTGCCATCAAATAGATAGGGGTGCTTCCATACGAAAACGTCCATCCACGCCCAGGCTATTAGACCTGGAAGCTTCCTCAAAGTCTTCTGAATCCGTGTGTATTCTCTTACTGCCCCCGCTGCCGCCCTAGCATCTTCACATCTGGGAATGCCGCGTCTTGGTCCTGGCCGGGTCTGACAGCAGCCGACGAAGTGATGGGATACACGACGAATCGGAACTTGGCCGGGTCCTTCTGCGCGATCCCCCACTGCACCCAAGCCCCCAGACGGGCATTTTGCGGGAAGAATCGCCTCTGCACGTAGGCACCCAGGCCACCGAGACTCTCATTAGTTCCCTTCGCTCTGATGTTACTGGTGAACTGCGACAAGTCCACCTCGCGGGGCGACTCGGACTGGCCGCTGTCGCCGCTCCCACGCACAATGACGACGCGGAACTCGAGCCCCTCAAGCGCCATCTCTTGCGGCGCCTCGTTGTTGCGCATCTCGAGCAGCGTGCTGTTGAGGGTCTGGGTCACGGCTTCTTGCACGGACTCCGGGGACAGGCCCTGCGCGCGGCGGTACTCGAGCCAGATGTAGTCGTCGTGCTGGCCGGAGAGGATGGTGGTGGTGGCGGGGCCGTCGCCAACCCGTCTGGGTGCTGGGGGTCGGTTTAGCTTGAAGGTGACGGGGACTAGACCGCGGATCATTTCGTTGTCGTCGTGGGAGCTGGTGAAGAGAGTATGGGCCATGGTTATCCGCGGTTGAGATTCTGTTGATGGGGATATGTGCTCGAAAGACTGGCTTGTCGTTATCAGGTAGGTTATCGAGGGAATAAGTTGATGTGTGCTCGAGAGTGCGGTCTTGGGGAGTAATGGGAGACTACCCGACTGTATGGTTTTATAAGGGGTCTGGCAGAGAAGCAAGTCCTTCACGTTCGACACGCTGTTTCTATTTCAGGTTCTACGAATGCTCCATGATGTTCTCGACGAACATAGTATTACGAGTCCGAGGTCAAGACATAAGAAGGAATAATTTTAAACAGAAATTGCTGGGTTTTGAGAGAACTTGAACTGCCATGTTTTGGATCTTGAATGGTCAGGAATTAATGCCTGTTGGTAGGCAGTGTTATCACTGGACTTAGTTCTTTGAAACTTCACATGGATTACATATTAGTATTGCCTAATCAATGCTGAATGAACAGATGAAATTATGACTTACCTATCTTCTTTCCTATTCTCCCCAAACGATTCGAATATTCCGCTGACCAGCCCCCTTCTTCCTCTCATGTTTCTTCTCCTGTCCCTTATTAGCCTTGACCTCCAGCAGCACCTCGAACCGGAACCTCTTAGGGTCCTTCACGAGCACGCCCCACTCGATCCAGTCTGCGAGGCGCGCGTTGGGCCTCTCGGGGTCCCTGGAGTCGTGGAACCGATCCAGGTAGACGCGCTTGGGCGTCTCCTGCTCCCGGACGATGTAAACGTCGATGAGAGCGAAGCTGCCGCCGGTGTTACCCTCCACACCGCCCTCGCGCCGGATGCTCGACCACTCACCCATGCCGCCCACGTCATTCAGCAGGTCCCGCGCACTCGCCAACATGATCTTCTCGACCGTCATCGCCCGCAGCCGCTCGAGCTGATACTCGAACCGCACATAGTCGTCGTGCTGCGTCTGTGGCGTGTCTGTGGTCGGGTCCGCGCCCGCGCGGAAGATCTGGAACGTCGTAGGGACGAGGCCGCGGACAATGTGGGTGCTGGGGAGGGCGTCGAACACCATGGTGGTCGGCTCGGGAAGCGGGTTCTGGAAAGGTGTATAGTAGGACATCTGGGGCCTAGAAGAAGTAGAATTGGGAAGTGGTTTACCTGTTAAACGAGCAGATGATTTGACTCGAATTGTGCAGTCTTGGGATGGAACATTTGGGTAGGGATTACCATCAATGGCATTATATAGATGATGGTTCTGGAAACTTAGGTCATTATTACGCGTCACCTCATTGTTGACTTTGCACGCCATCGCGAAATTGCACAATGCTTTGGTTAAAGAATGGTATGCAGTCCTTTATCGTCATTCATTCTCGTAGAACTACCTGATTAGCGTCTTTGTGCTATAGAGCCCTGGGGAGCGCTCAGGCTTCTGGCAATTCTCCGCCTCTCATATCTTGCCACTGTGACTCTGAATAACCAGCCCCTATATCTGATCGTCCCATCAAGCTGCTGATTATCAGCCATCTTACCATGCGTGAGCTCGATACTCAGTTTTCATTCTTTCTATTTGCGATCGGGAATTCGGCATTCAACTGGTGCCGAGATGATGCTGAAGAGAACCCTCCTTTCTTGTGGTCATCCACAAGGGAAGGCGACGAAGCAGACTTCTTGAGACCACGAGAGAGAGGCAAATGGAAGGCAAGGCCCGGGATACGTGACTTGCTGTTGCTACCTCGAGTGGGAGATCGTCTTCGCTGCAAGAACTCTTCATCTGGCGACGTCTCCTTCTCGTGGTCGGCGATGCGAGTATCCAGGATCGTCTTGTTGATGCCCCAGACGTCAGGAGTGTAGGTTTCGGGGCGGTCATCCTTGTCATTGACTATAGGTGAAAAGGAAGGAGTATACTCGGGCTTGCGCGGAGCGTTGAGGTGGCCCTTGATCGAGGCTGGTACCTTCAGTCCATGGCGATGGCGATGACGAGGCGAACCGACGGGGGTCTTCGGCAGGGGCTGGTGGAGGGCGGCAGCGACATTCTTTCCCTTGTTGATTTTGGTCGCCCGGGGGCTGCGCTCGAGACCATACTCGCCAGCCGTACGCTCGGGCTGTCCATCATCCTCGGACTCTTCCTCGACGGTGGGCAGAAAGACTGGTCTTGAACGAGAGGGAGGATACACAATTTCATAGTTGCTAAACGAGGGAGGGCCCATTAGTCCCGACGACGATGCGGCCGTGAGCATCCGGATGTTCTTCTGCTCTTGCTCGTACTGCTCGCTGTGGGGATGGTGGGACGGGGGCAGAGGCAGCGGTAGGTCAAATTGTTTCTTCTTTTCGGGTGAGAGGAAGTCCTCACGGGTAGTCGACACTGCGATGGGAGGCAAGGGCATGAACTCGTCGTCTTCTTCCATCTGCCTCTGCTTCTGCTTTTGCTTTTGCTGGTCGTAATCGTACTTCACCTCCATAACAAAGTAGTCCTCACGGCCGCGGTTTGTCTCCCGCGACTGCATTTTGCGGATACAGTCGTGGAACTGGGTGTCGCTGAGATCGGCCAGGCTGGTGACGGCCTGAAAGTTGGTGGTGGAGCTGGCGCCGTCCTTCTCGAAAAAGGGGTTGGTTGAGGCAAGGGCGGAAGATCTACCGTTTCCACCAAATCCTACCAAATTTCGATATTAGTATTGTAACATGATGAATTGAATGTATTTTAAGAAACCATAGGAAGCTGCGCGAGTTCCACGACTTCGCATATAGGGTAGGAAGAGGCCGAAAGACTCGCCAAAACTTTGCCCAAGCAAGGCTTGTTTTCGACTCGTCCACGGGTCTGGTTACCCCAGGGCTGGTTGTTATAAACAGGAGGTATTCCCCGCGAGCAAACCGCCACGCAAAGGCCGGAATACATATAAAAGCGAAAGGATACGATGGAGATGGGACTGTTGAAAGATATAACATACCAGAAGGGGGCGGGGCCGAGATGGTCCAGACAATCTGGACGTCCTTGGCGGTGCTCGCAACCACGGTCTCGAGTGGGAGGCCGTTATCGCCGAGGCCCCGGGGCATGTTGATGATGTGGTCCGGCGCCTTGCTTGCACTGGCGGCCTGCCTGACGATCTCGCGGACGAAGGCGCCCTTGCTGGTGACGCCGGGAACGACGGGGATGACTAGAGCCGGAGGTGGGTTTCTCCAGGCGATCCTCAGGCCGGTGAGCTCGGCCACCTTGAGGACGACCAGGGCCAGGTAGGGGGTCTCCTCGGTGGAGACAGACATGTTGACGTTGTTGTTTCTGTTGTCCTCGTCGTTGTTGCTGGAAACTCTCAGAAGAATTGGTCAAGAGTTGGGCTGAGTTGTAGAAGACTGAGATTCAAAAACTCAGGAAGGAATTTTGTTTGCATGAGTTTGAGGGGTTTGCTTTACATCGACAACGGCCTGTGCTTGTACGAGGGGCAAGGGGCGACGGTGAAGTCAACGATCCTGCCTACTAAACTGATATTACAAAGGTGTGCACAGTACCACCGTTAGGCAATCACATCACTAATTCGTGAAAGCTACAAGGCGAATCACTGACTGCGTCAACTAACAATTTCATGCTTCCCCTTTATTGGCAGAGAGTAACTTAACATCCCGCATTCAATTCTCTATCAGGAATTACTGAAGCAAGTTGTCAAGACGACTCCAACCTTCATTCTCTCCTTTCACTCAACTTCCACAATTTCTTCTCTCAGGTACCCGAGTCAATCACCTCGACCCTGCACGTCTACATACTCGAGAAAATCAACCACCAACTGAATGTTTGCCCATTTTGAGCTCTACAAGTTACAAAAAGACATTTACCCACTCCAAGGCCCCGGCAGCTTGATAGCAAGCAAGGACGTCAAATACAGTCTTCAATAAACGTTGATGACTAGCACCGGCTCAACAATACGGATCCGTCCTTCATGAGAGACCGCCAAGGATACATAAATACTGAAGTCTTCACTCTTCCGAAGACCTAAAGCTCTATCTACTAAGCAACACCACACACACACACACACACACTCATAGCACTTCAAACTAAATTCAACATGTCGTCTACCGATTCAAAGGTGCTTTCAATTGTTGTCCAACTCGACGGGCAGTTGCAATCCCTCCTCGAGACAAGCGCCTCTCACCTATTCACCTTCGACAAGACTGAGCTATCCAATCTTACGAAGGAATCACTGCTCGGGAAGATCCGGAACATACTCATTGAGACCAACAGCAACGTTACCCGAAAACACTTCAAAACCCGCTACGAGCGAGCCAGGAACGCGGACGCAATCAACGCACGGGGTCACATCGTGCACAACTCCTACAGAGCAGATCGGCTGTGGGCGGAATGGAATGTGGATGAAGTGCAGGACGGCAGAAGCAAACGGCGTGTCAAGCGGCGTATTTGCCTGGGAATGATCGACGACGACGATCTGTTTTGGGAATGGTTGGAGGAATGTCGAAACTTGAACGACCCCACGCTCTGCGTCAAGGTGAACACTCCCTGTGACGATAGCGACGAAGAGAAGGACAAGGAGACCAGCAAGGAGAACCACAAGGGGAGCATCGAGGAGAGAAGGAGGTAAAGCTAGCTCAATGCGCTGACGCCAAGTCCATATCGGAAGGGATACCTACCTAGTTTACTGAAATCATAGTATTGACTAGTAGCTACAGAGAGAGACGGGAACAGCTTACTGCCTGAGACAGGAAGGCCATGTGCCATGGTGTGTAATCGATAGAATCCAGACCTTGAAGATGCTTGTCGTCGATTCTTTATCACTGAGCTCTGACCGACCTCATATGATCATTGTATTGGGAACGGACGCCTCAAGACCTCAAGCGTGAATGCCGACAGTCACTTTCTAGTATTAGATTCCAGCACTAGAGATCTTAAGACCTAGCGAGTAGGTAACAGGCGGTATTGCTTCAGGTTAGGGCACGATAACAGAGTTCAGCTACCGGACACGGCCTCTACATGGCCCTCAATCAATGGCTCTGGAAGTGGAGGGAGCTCTCTGGACACGCTAATCTACAGCAGCCGATGCCATAAAGTCTAAATCGGCCAGCAGCATGAGAGCCCCCAAAGGCCCATCATCTTGACGTCAAGCAACCAACTTCTTTCAGCATTTCTTTTCCAGGCATTCCGTTTCAAAAGCCTCGATTTTTGACAGGTATCAAAACGCACATAAAGCAGGAGTAAGCCATAATGTCGGTAAGAATAACTTGAAGGCGCCGATGGCGGAGATGTTGATGCTGACGCCTTCTTAAGACACAACACCCTCCGGACCGGATCACGCTCAAGAGCAAGATCGCCCAGAAGACGAAAGATCTGATGCACAGCGTGAAGCCCGGCGAGAAGTCCGACAGCGGCCCGTCTGCATTGCACCCCTCGACGGGTGATGGTGAAGCCTACCGCTCGAAACCGAGGGCCTCTGAGCGGCAGGAGTCGCTGCCTCAGAACACCAGCGGAGATACCGGAAACATCGGGACTGGAGCCCTCCAGGGGGGCCCGACAGGAAAGCAATGATTCGACTGACAGCGAGGATACAGCATGGATTAGTTTCCTGGTAGCAGCCATGGCCATCATTCAAGCTGGATTTCTCCTTTTTGTGGTAGCAGCAGCATAAGGTTGGGCCGTTCCACACACTCTAAGGCGTTTCGCTCTTCGGCTGTTCCGTCACTCCCTGAAGCTACGTTTCCGGAGAAAGGATGGTCAACGACAAATAATTGTTTCAAGAGATATATTTTATATTTAGTCGCACGTTTCAATTGAACTATTCTTGGCTATCGTGTTCTCAACTCAACTCATCTTGATACCATCCACCTTCTACTGCGCCCCTGATCAAACCACGAAATGCAGCAAACATCACCACGGACCGTCAAGGTAGTCCTGACATACTGGGACAGCGACTACCGTGAGAATCGCTACGTCAAGTCGCGGGTAGATCACCTCCAGCAAGTCCTCAAAGACCGTTTCGGTTTCAAGGTATCATGTCATGGCTTGGATCAAGACGCAGACCCGGAGAACAATAATCAGCAAATAGAACTTGCGAACTTCCTGCTCCAGCAAGCTGGTGATGCGAGGCCCCGGAGGGATCCTTTGCATATTATATCTCACCCCATCGTCCCCGGGGGTTCCAAATTGACCGGCAAAGACCTCCTCTTCTTCATCTACATCGGCTCCAGCGAGCAAAGCCAGAAGCGTAATTGCCTTCTCCGTCCCGTCAGTGACTCCGAGAGGGGCGTTCGCGTCGACTTTGATGCGGTTCGACGCAACGTGCTCAATAAGCTGGCCCCCGAGGTCCTGATGATTTTGGATTGCCCCTACCACAGCCGTGTGTCAGGTGATAGCAGGCTGGACCAGAGGCGTGTGAATGTGTTACACGTGGAGAAACGAGAGGTCATCACCAGTAGCATCCAAACGCCTGACCTCGTGCTCACGCGAGCCCTGGCCAATATTTTGGACAGAGCGGCCAGGGAACCGCTAGGGCTGGAACTGACGAGCCTGACCCTCTTCGTGCGCCTCGAGATGGAGATGAGTACATGCGTGGCGTCCCCCGTTAGATCTTTGCTACATTCGAAATCCCGTAACGTGCACGATGAAAAAGAGACGCGCCGCTCCATAATCAATCTGAGTCGGCCAGCCGCAGGGCCACCTCTTCGTGACTCTCTTCGCTCGAACCGGGCGGTGAAACCTCCTGCTCGCCCCAACTACGCTGCCCTGGTAATGGGATTCTCGATCAGGTCTCTGACCCAACGTCAAATGGCATGTGGAAGAAGAGCATCAGGCAAGTCGTGATTCGAGTGATCAACAAGTCATCCAAACCCTGATTCGAGGGAGAGACTACACAGCGATGCCCCGCGCACATATTTTGTTGATGTACTCACTTGCATTGCCAGTAAGCATCATTTTCTGGATAACATACTTGACGTTTGGAGAAAGTGCCGGAGCTTCGGCTCCATCAAATAGGCCGAGCGCTTGGAGAAAGCGCCAGTCGCCAGTGGTCAAGAGTACGACGGGTTACAAGGTGCCAAGGCCATGCGGAGGAATGGGGTCGAAAGCAAGCCTGACATATGGCACTTGGAGAACTGGGCGGGCAATGCATCTCGGGCATTCGCTCAAACGCTGGGGCTAAGACCGAAAGCTTGCATCATATCATGGCTTAACCCCGTGCTTCTTTACCATGGATGCATCATTGCAATGTGATAGCAAGTACACCTTTCTGGCAGTCTACTATCAAATGCTTACTTCATATATATACCTATGTATCTATCTATTTAGTATATACAGTTTTCTTTTTCATATGCCCCTCGTTCCTTCTGATTTATGTGACGTGGTACAGAGGACTTCCCAAAATTCAGATTGAATGTCTTCCAGTGAGCAAAAAAACAGTGTTCCCCCGCCCCTCCCCCTTTTTAAGCTTTCGATGGCGGGCGATTGAGCTGATATTAAGAGAACGGAAGCTCCCACCCCACCAAGTTCCCCTCCCGAGCCGGAATGGCCCCCTGCCGCAGACTTGCGCAGGATGCTGGAGGAAAATCCTCTGCCAACCATCGCTCCAGATATCTGCGCAGATGATCCGGTCAGCGATGATGACATTGCCACAGCGAAGTCTCGCGATATTTTGGAGGGTCTCAACCAGGCCTTGGGAGTCAAAGACGTTGACAAGATTGCGCAATGTTTCTTCGCAGAACAGGCCTACTGGCGCGACCAGATTGCCCTGACGTGGCACCTCCGCACTTTCTCCAAGCGTCAAGTGATTGCGGCAAGCCTGTTGGAGACGTCGACGCTTAGAAGAGTTACAGGAGACGGCTTCGCGATTGAAGGCCAAGCCCACTTCATTCCAGCCCTGGTAAGAGATTTGGAACCATCACTGTACTTCGTATCATGGCACATCTCTAACAGGGAAGTTGTGAAAACACAGCAATCCATCGGGTTTCAATTCAGCTTTCGCACCAAGAACCCCGGAGCCAAGTGCAGCGGAAGGGCCATGCTGCTACCCAGCGAAGAGCATGATAACGGGCTAGGGGATGTCAAGAAGCGCATCGTCTGGAGAATTTGGGTCTTCAGCACTTGGATAGACCAGCTTGACCTGCAACCCGAGAACGAGGCTCTGCTCCATGCCCCGGGAAGGCAACTGGATACAGCGGGAGAGATCATCGAGACAGACGTCTTGATCATCGGAGGGGGAAATGCGTGAGTGCCGACACCCATCTGAATACATGTCGTGCATACTAATGAGGCCCTCCCTCTTTTTCTTCTGACAGGGCGGTCTCTATTGCGTCCCGACTCAAGGCCATGAATGCCGAGAGCGTCATGGTGGAGCGAAACCCACGCGCCGGCGACAACTGGGCGCTTCGGTACGACTGCTTGTGCTTCCACATACCGACGTCGTGCTGCGAGTTACCCTACACAAGTAAGTTAAAATGACCGCCCCTGCTTCATCTTGCTATAGCAAACTCTTGAGTGCTAGACTGACAAAAGGCAATGACTCTGCAATGATCAGCATATGCCGCGGAGTTGCAGTCGCCTCACCTCCTAACCAGGGGCGAGTTGGCACAGCACGTCCGGCAGTATGTCGAGATGTTCAATCTCAACATGGTCACATCGGCCAAGATACTACACACGCAGTACGATACCAGGGCCAAACGATGGACAGCCACGATCCAGACCCCTTCCGGCCAGACCACGGTGGTTTCGAAACACCTGGTCCAAGCCACAGGTTTCGGCTCACAGAAGCCTTATATGCCGCCCATGCGGAACATTGACCTGTATAAGGGTATCAGCATCCATTCAAACAAATATAAGAACGGCAAGGAATTGATAGACAGAGGGGTCAAGGTCAGCCTTCTACCAGCCAATTCACCCCCCTTTTCCCAACCCACTTTTACACTGCCCCTGACGATACTCTAACTGACTTGCTGACGCATGCGCCCCACCCCAACAGTCCGTCCTCGTCGTAGGTTCTGCCAACACCGCCTTCGACATCATGCAAGACTGTCACGCCGCCGCCCTACAGACCACCATGGCCGTGCGCTCCCCGACCTATGTCTTCCCCATGAGCTACATGTCGCAGCCCCAGACCCTGGGTGCCTACGACCACCTCGGTGTCGAGGCCGCCGACCGCCTATTCCAGACGGGCCCCACCGTCGTCGACAGCGCCCTGGTCCAGAACGTGTTGCGAGGCATGGCGCGCGCGGGCGCGGAGCCCCAGCGCTACGCGAAGCTCAGGGAGGCCGGGTTTCCTGTCCTGGACAGCGCGCACCCGGATGCGCTGCTCAATAGCAACTTGCTCGAGCGCGCGGGGGGACACTATGTGGATGTGGGCGGGACGGTGCCGTTGGCGGCGGGGGAGGTTGGGGTTAAGATGGGCGAATTGGTGGGGTTTCATGAGAGGGGTGTCACGTTCCGGGATGGTAGCGCCGTGGATGCGGATGCGGTGGTTTGGTGTACTGGATTCGCCGACAAGAACTACCGTGACATAGCGGCTGAAATCTTGGGTGGTGGTAATGGTGCTGTTGCTCAGGAGACGAACCGAACCTCTGGCGACCCCAGCGGTGGCAATAACGACGACGAAGACGATGTTCTCGAACCGGACGAGATTGCTCGAAGGATCGACACAACGTGGGGCCTCGACGCTGAGGGGGAGATTCGGGGGCTGGCTAAGCGGCATATTCGGGCGGAGAATTACTGGGCTTTTGGGGGGAGTGCGAACATCTCGCGGTGGTATTCAAGGCTTTTGGCGTTACAGATCAAGGCCGACCTGGAAGGAGTGCTTCCAACTCCCTATCTCAGGACTCCCGGGCATTGATAATATCTGGCGGCTGTAAAAAACATTGGCTATTTCGGGGATCCATGGATGTCAGGCGAGCTATACAGCAGGGTGCGTAGGGCCTAGACTTGCTTGGCTTACAGCGGGTTTGCGCTGTGGGGGCACCCCGTTTTGGCAAGCAACCCGCCTGTAAGGACCTAACCTTACTTGGACAGCGTTCACAATGCAGCTGGCAAATGAGCAATCCTTCTGGGTTACCCTCACAACCAAACGGGAAGCATGGCATTTGTTAGTATTATATTCGAAACAAAACATGCTCGTCTCATGAGCTGCAGCCTCTGAGACTGTATCATCTCATTTTACCTTATACGGTCGCTGCAACCTTTTGTTCATAACCTCGGCTGTATCTCGCCCATTTGCGACCCTAATCAGTGTTTTCTCCCATCATGGCTATCATTTCCGTGGTGGCTTCGAGTGTCGCGCGCTGGACCTCACCCTCTAAGTTTGTCAATTCTTTAATTATCTCCTCCCTCTTCGCTTCCAATCCTTGTTTTCCGTACGTCCACGCCAGTTTCTTCATAGCATCCATTGTGTCGGGATGCCTTTCTCCACGGACCTCGCGCCGTAGCTTCAATACCTCCACTTCTATTCTCTCAGCTTCCGTGAGTCTGCCCTGACTAGAATATATCAATCCAAGATGAGATAGACTCCGAACCGTATCCGGATGCTTCTGTCCAAGACCCTTACTCTGCCTTTCTAATGCGTCCACAATCATCGCTTCCGCCTTCGTATATTTCTTCTGGAGACAATATGTTACTGCAAGCTGCGACATTCTCGACATCGTGGCCGGATGGTTGTCGCTGAGGACTTCGCGCTGCAGCTCTAGTACTTCCATCTCTAGATTCTCCGACGCCGCGTATCTCCCCTGTTCATGGTATATTGCTGCAAGACTAGCCATACTCGAGATGGTGCACGGGTTCTTACTACCGAGAACCTTGCGTCGCAATTTTACCACGTCCAACATTAAACTTTCCGCCTCCGCGTACCTCTTCTGGTAATGGTATGTTGTTGCGAGCACGCTCATACTGTAAATCGTGTCCGGATGCCTATCACCGAGAATCTCGCGCCTTAGCTCCAACAGGTATATCGGTACCTTCTGCACTTCCTCACATCTCCATTGTATACTGTGTATCGCGGCGAGAGTTTCCAAGCTTCTCAATGTGTCTTTGTCTCGGTCGCCGAGAAGTTCTTTTTGCAATAGAAATACTTCTCTGCAGATCTTTTCGGCCGTCCTATAGTCCCCTATTTCGGCGTATGAGTTAACCTGTGCCCATATACTCAGTGTCGTCAATCGATGTCGGCTCCCCAATACCGTTTGTCGAAGTTTCGTTGCCTTCTGCTCAATCAATAATTTCTCCATCCACCTGCCCCTCTCACTAAGATACGTGGATGCGCGCATGAGCAGATCGGCGACCTCCAGATGACCATCCTGCAGCCCCGCCCACTTCGCTATCTGGAGGACGTGGGCCAAATACTTCTCGCATTCGGCCCAATTTTCTCGGCCGTACACATCATGATAGTGATGGTCTGAATACTGCGGGAAGAGCTTATTCGTAGCTTCAAAGGCAGCTCTCGCAAAGTATAGATCTTTTGATTGGTCTCTACCGATGCTCCGGAGGTGGTATCGAGCAGCTTCTTGAAGAAGCTTGTGCATCTCGTACGCCCGTGTTTGAGCGCTGCCGTCTCCGATCAGGCTATGGAGGAACGAGTATTGTTCAAGTCGTGTAATAGCTTTGCGAAATCTAATTTTGCTTTCGTCGGCCCGCCGGCGGGGTTTATCGCGCGTGGTAGGGGAAACTCGACCATAGTCGGTCGCGCAGGAGGAGGCAGCTTCGCGAGCGAGATCAAATGGGATGTTCTGGTTGTCCGTAAAAGCTAGCACGCAGAGAACATTATATGCCAGGATGTCGTCTTGGCGTATGCGGTTAATCGAAATGCCCCATGTTGCGAGGATACTGTTTGAGACATCCGGCCGTCGATGGCAATCAGGCTCAGAGTTCCCCAGTATCTCCCATCTGTCGCTCTTCTCTTGGATATCCGCCAGGTACTCTCCAGGGGAGGTAGACGTCTCGCGCATGTACGATGCAGCTTGGGAGATGGCGAGCAGAAACCGTCCCAGCTCTTCAAGCAATTTCTCGACATATTCCCGTTCTTCTCCATGAACTTTGATGCCCCTGAAATTCTCGAACAATGTCACTGCCTCTTCATGTGTCATCTGGGTCACCTGAATTGCCTGCGCTGGGCCAACAACGGTCAGGATCTGGCGGTCGCGACTTGTCCACAGCACGGTTCCCGTCGGGCCATGCGGTATGTAGTCGCGCAGGTTTATAGTCGTTGGACCGTGTGATGGAGGAGCTTCTTGTGGTAGTCGAGTTATACCAAAGAGGTCCAGGCAATCGGCATTATCGAGCACAAGGACCCATTTGGGGCTGGCCTCCATCTTCGCTCTCACATTATGCAGAAAGTCGTCCCCATTCATCTCAGTCACCAGGCCTAGTCTGATTCCAATGGATCGGTAATCTTGCTTGAACGTCGTCTCGTTGTCGGCATTGACCCAGAAAACTGAACAGTCGTGATCTTCGCACCGATTGTAGGCATAGGCGAGGGCAATCTGTGTTTTTCTATGTCTGTCAGCGATGTCTCGGGAAGAGGCATCATGAAGTAACCTTACCCTGTCCCTCCCAAGCCCCAAAGTGCAGCGCCATGGTAGTCGGTGGATACGGGGAGAATGTTATTGAGCTTTTCAACGATGTCGGGTCGCTCCACGAGTTGTTGGTTGCGCTGGTATGGGAAATACCGGCAGACGGAAGGGGTCTGTATAGATAGATGACCTGTTTTGCATCAGGCTGGGATGTTGCGAAACCGGGGCGAGAGGTTGCCTACCTAGGCCGACAGTAATGTTATAATTGGTTTCGGAGCTATCGCTGTAACTATTCCCAACGTGGAGGCGACTGGAACCAAAAGCCTGCACGTCTCGTACTGAGTTTGACGCCATAATCACTCTGTTGAGCACGCTGGGTATGATAGGAGGCTTCCAACGCGAAGCGCGACGCTGTGGTGTATAGTCCCAGGTTTGACCTCGTAATTGACGCGACAGAAGACAGCCAGACAGGAAGTAGAGCCTGATCAAGAGCCTGGTCAGTCAGCTGTTCGGCCTACGCAGTCGCAACGACCCCGCATCCACCAGGTTCCTGCCAGCCCGTCAGCGCTTCTAGACCCTTAAAGATCATCTCGTCAATTGTTCCACGGAAATGGCAGAAATGTTCGGCGTCATTGCCGGTGCATTGAGTGTAGCAGCTTTGTTCAACAATTGCGTCAATTCGGCTGAGTATATCCAATTGGGCCGGCATCTTGGTCACGACTTTCGAGCGGTGCCGGCTGAAACTCGATGTCGCGCGAGCGCGCCTCAGCAGATGGGGTCAGGCTGCCTCCATACACGACGACCCCCGTTTCGCCGCCGCCACGCCGCCCGACCGAGACTCTCGACATGTACGCGCCATCCTGGAAGGGATAGAGCAGCTTTTCCAACTCGCGCAGAAGTCCTCAAAGCGGTACGAAATCGATGCGACCGACGCGGATCTGGAGCGCAGCGACGCAGCGAACGTGGAGTTACCAGAGCGATTTGTCTTTTTGGCTTCCTAGTGGATACTTGCTACGTAGTGGGTTATGCAGGGTGCCATCGTGAGCAGGCACTTTAGTCGCTGCCCCTGAACTGTATTTCTTATGTGGGGAACCAGTGCTTAACTCAACCACATCTAAGACCACATCTCATATGCGACCTCCTTTGGGGAAACATACTGTCTGTACTACATATAGAGCTTGGTTACCCTTCACAACCCAATGCGTGAGAAAGAGAGACAACATGATACGATCCTCATGCAATCCCTTATGTTGTCAATAGTGGCACTCATGAGACTCGAATATCCCACGTTAAACTTGGCGAGCTCGACAGCGCTGACAGCAGTGTAGTTATACGAGCCTTAGAGCTACGTTTTCCCTCGGACTTAGCTAGTTCCGCGGCATCGGCGGCGATATAGTTATACAAGCCGTTGACGCCTCGCTTCTGGTCACCCAGGTAAGCCAAGATACCTACAACCTACGAATGAGGCCAACTTGATACTCATGAACGCTAATGCTAGCATCCCAGCGGCAAAGCTCACAGTAATTAACGGCCCGAATGGTGTAGGAAACCCACTTTGCTGAGAGCTATACTTGGCGAGGTTGTTCCTCAAACAGGCTCCATCACAACACACACAAGTGTTCCATAGCATATTGCTCGCAAGTCCCATGGCTGCCCAACGGTTCTATTCGTGATGTGATCTGCGGCCCCGAGTCGTATGACGGAACGTGATACAAGACTGTGATGCACGCTTGCGACTTGCAGGACGAAATCTTGCAGCTACCTCATGGTGACCTGTCTAAGATAGGGAGTCGAGGGTTTGTCATGAGCGGCGGACAGAGACAGCGTCTAGTAATTTAAACACCTTTTAATTGAAGAACTTTCTAACCTAGTATAGGCTTTGGCTCGTGCTATCTATGCCCGTAAGAGGCTGCTGCTTCTTGACGATGTCATAAGTGCCCTGGATCGGAATACTGCTATCAAGGTTGCTTGAAGGTTGTTCTCAAAAAGGGGCTCGCTACAAAAGTCAGACTATACTATTGTTTTAATTATATATTAAGGTTTTATTATTATATTATAGGTTATACCTTAATCCTTATAATACATTCTTAATTAACTAAGCTAGTATAGCTTAATTATATTATTTATTATTTTTTTTATTATAATTTTTATATTCGTTTTAGCTTTAAATATATTAATATATTAATTTATTAATATTATATAATTAGGAAATAGTAATAAGGAGATTAGAAAATAAATAGTTATTAGTCTCTGTACCCCTTGATTTAACAATCTATTGCAGCTTGAGGGCACGGGAGGGCCTCCTGAATTCTGCGATCTGTCGTAATTCGGCGACTGTGGAAGTAGCTATACACCCATGTAACAGAGGGGAAGACTCAAAGGGTTTCGGTGGAATTGTCGGGCTGGGGTTCCTGCAGTGGGGGCAGGTTCTTGCCGTGTCCGAGGCTGTAGTGCAGCATGGGCCCGGACTTGCCCGCGTAGAAGAGGTCCTGGACGTGCCTCATCTCGCTCGTGACGTAGGTGTGGTTCTTGAACCTGACCAGGTCGCGGTGCGAGTCGTCGTACGACACGAGGTAGGTGGGCGCGACCCAGTCCCAGATGGTCGTCGTCTGGTTTTGGACCTGGGGCAGGTTCAGCGGGTCGATGCCTAGCTTGAGCGCCGCCATACCCAGGATGTCGGCCATGTTGCCGCCGAGGCGTAAGTACATGGGCTCGCCCGTCTTCGGGTCGTTGCCGACAGACACGCCCACGCTATACATGAGCGAATCGACCATGGCCACACCAACCAAGTAGGTGTAGGTCAACGGAGCAGCATGCTGGGTTGCGTTGGTCGTGGCATTGGCGGCGGCGGCGGCGGCGGCGGCGGTGTCATTATTCTTGCCCACGTCGGCTTCCGCCCGCTGGGTGACGAGGTAGTCGGCAACGCGGATAATCGAGTCCCAGATCGCATGGCCAACGTTGTCGCGGAATTTCTGGACGGTAAACGGCATAATGAATTCGCTCGTTACAAAATTCAGCAGCCCCGGCTGTCCCCATATTGTTTGGAACAGCTCGTTCAGGCTATCGTGGGTCTCTGGGAACCACTTGCCATCGGGCCATGTGTCGGCGCCTACCTCGATGGCGGTAGCGTGCAATTCGGTGAGCTCGTACAGGTTGGGGTGGGTATACTTGGCGTACTGCGTTAGGTTGCGCTGCTCGTCCGTCATGCTGTCGGGGATGATGATGGCCCGCAAGACCTCTCCCAAGGTCACGTTTGTGGCGTTTGTGGTATTGGAGGTAAGAATAGTAGGAGTAGGAGTAGGAGTATGAAATAAGGGCGAGCTCGGGCTGGCAGCAATGGCGGGCATGTTGGTCGACATGGACAAGCGCGGGAGCAGGGTTGTCTGAGTCTGCATTAGGCCGTTGATGCAAGCCCAGGCAGGCAGCAACATGGTCTTGAGGCTTGGCCCTGGCACGGTGCATTCGACATTCTCGCCATCATCCCGAGTCCAAAATCTCTTACCGCCGTCGTTGCCCCCGTCCCCGTCGTCCTTCTTCGCTGTTATAAAGCCAACACCAACTAGACCTCCGATAACAACAGCGGCGGCGACGATGGCGCCCATTGTTTTCCAAGGCGGATCACGACGCATAGCCTTAATGAAGGCTTTAACCAATGAATCTGGCGGCCCGGGTGGTGGTGTTGGTGGTGCTGGCGGCGGCGGCGGCGGCGGCGGTGGCAGTTGTACTGGTGGCGGAAGTGGCGGGTCTGCTGGTGACGGCGGTGGCGGCGGTGGCGGTTGTACTGGTGGCGGTTGTACTGGTGGCGGTTGTACTGGTGGCGGTTGTACTGGTGGCGGTTGTACTGGTGGTGGCTGTACTGATGGTGGCAGTGGCCATGAGGGTGGTGCCCCTATGGGTACTTGGTCAATCCCGTATCGAATGTTACGCCGCATTTGGTCCATGTCCGGGGGCTGGTCTGTGAGGTCCGAAATCGGGGGCTGTTCGGTGAGGTCCGGGACCGGGGGGATCGGCTCATCCAAGGGGATAACGTCCGCAAGCCTGTTATGAAGATATTGGGCGTGATTACCATTTTCTTGAGCTTCGAGAGCATCGACCCAATTGATGTAGCCCTGTAACGTTTCAGGGCTATTGACCAACGTCAAGTCGGCCTCGACCATTTCCCACGATCCGGGTTTTATCTTGGTCAGTATGTCCTTCGCCCTGGCGAGCTTCCTTTTGTCGTTTGACAAAGCTTCATATGCCTTCGATGCAGCTATATCATTAAGAGATGTTTGCTGGTCAACGGTCAAGTCGTCCAAACCCGCGAACTCCCCTAGAGCCTCGTCGCGGTAGCCCTCCCACAATTTGAGCAGAGCCGCATGAGTTGGTCCATTACATCTGGCCAAATCGGTAATCCTGTCGTAATCCGGTGCTGGAGGCTTAACAAACGGGTTCCCAGGGAGACTCCACGGGAGACGGGGGACTGATGGTCCGGCAGCAGAAGGCCCATTCTTGGGAGGCGTTTTCTTGGGAGGCGTTTTCTTGGGAGGCGTTTTCTTGGGAGGCTTTTTCTGGGGACCCGATGGTCTGGAACCCGATGAACTACCGCCGCCAGATGTACCAGCATCAGGTGCGTCGGGAGGACTAGCTGTAGGATCTGGAGGGCTTGGAGAACCTGAAGAGCCTGGTATTGTCGGGATAGGTCCAGCTGGAGGAGCCACACCGGTGGCAGTAGAAGATGTCGTTGACGGCTCAGGGGTAGTTATTAAGAGCGGAGTGGTAGTGGTAGTGGTGGTGTTCTCCAATGGGGTAGTGGTAGTGGTAGATGCTGATGATATAGTACTGGTAGGTACCGAAGAAGTGCTGGTGGTAGTGGTCTCCGGCGGAGTAGTGGTAGTCTCCGACGGAGTAGTGGTAGTGGTGGATACCGATGACGTGGTGGTAGATACCGACGAAGTGCTGGTGGTAGGCACCGACGAAGTGCTGGTGGTAGTGGTAGGCACCAACGAAGTGCTGGTGGTAGTGGTTTCCGGCGGAGTAGTGGTGGTGGTGGTCTCCGGCGGAGTAGTGGTTGTCTTCGGCGAAATGGCGGTATCCTCCGGCGGCCGAGGTATAATGGGGGAGGGGAGGGTGAAAGGGAGTTGCCCGAGAACACTGGAAACAATGCCTCCCAACTGGGTCCCAGTTGGCAACTCACTAGCCGGCAACTGCCAAAGCGGCGTTCCCTCAATATGAGTCGCCTTCAGATAAGTCTTAGTCGACGCCGGCCAGTGAGCCGACCTCGCATCGGGCTGCGCAGTCGCTTGTGCAACTGATACAGCCTGTGCAGATGGTGCAACCAGTGTCGCAAGTGCTGCCGTGGCCGAAAGGGCCTCAGCAGGCGACTTGGGAAGCCGCATTGTCTAGGTAGGTCGATGATGACTAGAGGATAGGATGAAGGATAGAGAATGGCAGGGAATCGAAAATCAAATATTGGATATCTGTGGGCTTTTCTAGGCAAACTGCTACCCATTAGAGAAAGTTATTTGAATATCGCCGCAGTTAGGTTGAATTCAAACAAAATGCATTAGTCGAGTTAAATAATGGTTGATCATAATTATATCTACTCTACTCATTCCGGATCAACCAGGCTGGCCTAGTTAAACAGAATCACTAATTATTATATAATAACATCAGTCTTATCATAGGCATAACAGTATATCGAGTTTCAACTCCACAAGGAAGCTATCGTGTCCAATACTCCCCAGGCTCAAAACGAAGAAGGTGAACTACAAGTCCAGGTCTAATAGGGAATGAGAGCTTTATCGGCAACATCCGGGGAATGTATTATCCCTCTTAATGGCGTATTGCACGATATCTAACGCATCCCCTTGGCATTGAGAGTATTTTACGTGTTGCATAACACAGCTTCAAAGATTGTTGCTACCGGAAAGCAAGGCCAAAAGGCATGGCCAGGCAGCTATACCGAATTGACGAGCTGCATGGCACCTAGAGCCTAATAAGCAGCCAAGTGCTGCTGCTTTTACAGCTTCACCACCCTTAAATCCCTCGCAGCCTCCCAGAAAACACGGAGCTATGGCAGTGAATAGTTCACTTAGACACATAGGTAGGTAGATAAACAAAACTTGATTAGAGCCTCCAACGTAACGCAAAGTACGGCAGCCGTCCGGTGATCAACCACATTCTACATTCCCCGGTCGTGGCGCTAAAAAGGCATCGTGCGCACAGTGCGCTTATGGTTAGAGGAGAGCCCTTTGGCTAGGGGGGGACAAGCCTGCCAAGGCCATGCCGTCGACCTACAGGCCTTGGCTTGGCCTTCGTGTCCTAGCCCCCGCTCCAGGTACTCGATTTCCGGGCTACCTTTGGTGAGGGCTGAAGGCTGCAACGCTCTCTATGGGCTGCTGACTGCATCTTTGATCTGGGCATTATTCACTCTCAGCTGGATGCAAATCATTCAGCTTCCCGAATCAGGCCGTGTTGAGGCTTGAGACATGCTGACACCAGACTAAAAGCGGCGACATATTCTGCCGTGAAACCCAACCACTCGGGGAGAGTCAGCCCTTATGCACAATTAGTGTTTGCTAATCTCTAGGGTTCTCTGGGGTCCTCCAGGGTCCTCCAGGGTTCTCCAAACCGGCTCACCAGTCTAACAAAGAGCCTCAAGGTCATGATTTTGCGTCGACCTTTTTGGGCTCACCGGATCCATGTTCAGCTTTGCTCGCTGACAGATATACCTATTTGCCTTCGTCGTTCGGATATTTCGTCCTGAATCAACCTTCGATACCACCGCCATGCCTCATTCTACCTTGGGCAGGACCATGGTACACGAAGTATCCACGACTAAAGCTAGGCGGCTGACGATGAAGAAGGCGAGTACTCTAATCGTTTGACCCGTCATTCACCACCATGTATAGCAGATTCTCACCAGAGCAGGCTGCATACCAAGCACTGACTGACTGTGTTGTGAATCTAGGGGTCGGCAGTCACGGATGGGGAATATGTTGATCACGCCGTGTTGTGGACCCTTGACAACTCTGCTAAGGGCTGGGACTCGGTGGTCCTACAGCTATACGATCCGAGTCATGATGAAGCATCCAGTGAGTCCTTCCATACCAACTCCATGTCCTTCCGATTTATGCGATGTCTGACCAGAATTTTAGGGGGTGAGCACGTCGGAGATCTGAAAATCGACCTGAAAGGGGTCAATTGGGGCCAAGTCCCAAGGACAACCGCGCCGGACAATAGAAGCCTCTTGTATCAGTTTGATGCCACCTTGCGGATCGGGGCCGCGGACCAGAGTGGCCTTCCGACATTCAAGCTTTTGCGTAACGGCCAGAAGGTAGGAACAGTCGATTTCAAGGATCGGAGGTGATGCCTCTCTGTGTTATTCATGGTGATAGGTAGACAGTTGTTGTTAGCTTAGGGTTATGCCTCGATGGCGGAGGGCATTACGCCTTGGTACACACCAAGGTCACTTGATCCCCGTCTCTCAGCCTCACCAGCATCTCCAAATCAATGTCGTTCACGCATTCCTCAAACCTTGCATTTACCGCCTCGTCACTCTCCGCGTCATGCCTCTTCTTGATCGTTAATCGGTGCGCCTTGAGCAGGCAGGCTAGCACTGCTACCTCTTCGACCTCGGCAAACTTCTTCCCTGGACATACCTGAGGACCCTCGCCCCATGGGAAAAAGATGGTATTGCTGGGCTCTTGGAATTTCTCCTTGGCCATGGTCTCGCGAGTCAATGGAGACGCTGCGGGTGCTGGATTTGCGACCCATCGCGAAGGCCGCCATTTTTCCGCGTCGGGCCAGAAATGCGGGTGCATCTGCATGGCCCGGAGGTTGGAGGCGATCGTTGTCCCAACCGGTAGATAGAGATCCTGGGTTCCCACACGAAGGGTCTGCGTCCCATGGCTGGTGATGGATGGCAGCGCAGGCACGGGCGGGTAGAGCCTCAGGGTCTCGTACACGACTGCTCGACAACGAACGAGTTGCGGGTATACTTTCTTGTAGTCCCAATCTTCCAAGCGCACATATTCCGCGGTAGCAAGTGCAACTTCCTCGGCGACCCAGGCCTGGATTTCTGGGTGGGCTGCCAAGCACAGCATGGCAAATGCTGACATGTTGGCCGTTGTGTCGTGGCCAGCAAAGTTGATCACAAAGAGATCGCCAAAGATCTCCTCAACTGACAAACCCGCCTTGCCGGATGCGCCACTTGTCTCTGAGCTCGACCGTTGCTGGCGATGGTGCAAATCCGCCGCGCGCACAAAGGACGGTATGATGGCCCCGGAGCTGGGCTTTCCCTGGTTAAGCGCCGCAGTCTCGTCGTCCAGCAGCTTGACCATGTGTCTCTTGAAGGCGATGGCCGCCTTGCCGATTCTGGCGTATCTTCTAGGGAGCTTTATCAGAATGTGGAAGGGAACAAGCATGAGAAGAATGATGTTGTCGAGGACAGTCTTGAGGGAGTCATGGTACCCTCCAATTTCGTCCTCTGCGGGCTCGTCCGAACGACGAAAGTCGTGGTGCGACCCGAAGCCGATGGCGGCGAGGACATTCAGCGAGAGCGTTCGTGTATCTTGCTGGTAGCTTGGGATTCCGGCCTCATTCTTGGCCATCCATGAAGCCAGCATGCCCTGAGCCTGGCGAAGAGACTCAGCCCAGATGGGCTTCATGAGGGTTTCGGTGGCGCGGCCAATCGAGCTTTCAGTGCCAGATAGTCGCTGTAGGTTTGTCAAATGGTCATTGGAGAGTTTTCATGGCGACTTCAGGCCATCTCAAAAGCAACTGCTGCTTGATGGGCCAAGAGTGCACCTGAAGAGACAGAAGCAGATCCATCAGATAAGCCTCTAGATCTCTAGATCTTGGCTTCAGAGTAACCCCAGAGAGAAGTACAGAGGGTGAAGGCGTTACCACATTGGCTGCATGCGCCATCAATATACTGTACTCATTAAGTAGTGGATACCGTTGTCACCGTTGTCATCGAAACCAAGTAAATCAGGGCCCGGGCTAGGCCAAAATTAGTGACTGGATTACATACAGTATGGCAGCCCTGGAAGGTTCCGGCGCTGGGTGACCTTTGCGACTTTTCATGGCCCTACGACGTAGTAAGTCAAAAGTTATGGACCGGCCAGCATTCGGCGTGCATCAAGATCATGCCATTATCGGCTTTATATATATCGCAATTCGAAAGTGCATCCTTGGGGGTCAAATATCGCATACCAATGTGGCCGGAGTATCCTCCGATAATTGCATCCAGCCATAGTTGGACCACGTGAATCCACTTGCAACCATGACGAAGTGAGCCAGGTAGGGAGTGCTGAAGAGTACTTAATATCAAGTCCAGTGCCCACAGTTCAAACTGATATTCTCTTTTGATCGACACGAGTTGTCCGAGAGCCAATGTACTCCACGACATTCGTATAGATAGATGGTGGACACCCCGATGCTCTCGAGTCTGTGTCGAAGGTGGTCTGAGAGGCTGACTGCAAATTCTGACTACACTTTATGCCCCTGTTCGAGATTTCTATTTACATAGCAGAGACTGGGGTGTCTCCAGGCTACTGTACAAGATCACGAACAGGGGTCTTTCTCGTTATTCATGTATATGATCTTATAAAGCCCCCCAGCGCAGAGCAGGCTTCAATGTAATTTCTCTCTAGTGTCCCTCCCTACCCGACAACAAGGTCCACTCTTCATTGCCTACTGTTCGTTGTCCCGCCCAACGCCAACAATGCCAAACGCGCCTTCCCGTGTGGGCAATAAAAATGTTTGTTTCATACCGTAGTGGGAGCGGATGGCGCCAATCTTACGGCAGGGGTGGGTGCGGGGGTTACGGACATCCCGCCGGTAGCTGTCAATCCTTCCCCATGTGGCAATAAACATGCTAGTTTCCGTATTCCTAGTAGGTAGATGCTCTCGTGGCTACTACTGTACATGACTCCCACTTCTGCCCTTTTGAGTTTTTCGCGATGGCACCCAAGATAAAATGAGTTCGTTTCATTGATGCTACATGTCCGAAGCCCACCGCGGTGGAGTGGTGCTGCGATCGATGCAACCCAACCCCCACAATGGTGCTGTTTACATGATTCGAGGTCGCATTTGGAGATCCCAGAGAACATTGCGTTTCCCGCAAGAGTTAAAAAAAGGGTTCATAGTCACTTTATATGATACGGGTTTGGAGGTCTTTGGATAGCCAAGCCGCCAGCGTAGCAGCGTATCGGGACCTCGCGGGACGACGGCGACCAGGTTTGATAACAGCAACAGCCGCAGTGGACTTCGAACTTTGCTTTCCAGCGCTCCCGGCCTGCATCGTCCGAGAATGTTGCGGACTTAATACCAAGCAACCTCTCGGACACTTTGATGGTCTTACTGTTTCGAGCCAGGTGCCCCCCCCCTCCCCCAACAGCCAGGCAGGGAGGAATTCTCCGGGGCTGGCCACTGTTATAACACCCTCACCCGCCCTCTTAAGTTTTGGGACTGCCGTTCGCCTTATTGACTGAGGAGGGGAATGTTGATTACATCGACGATACAGTGGTTCGGCTGTAACAGAAGTAGCTTGAAGTAGCTTGAAGAACCCCCACCACCTCACCGAATGCCTCGCCGAGAAATGCTAGAGGCCAATGGAGTAGCGACCGCACTGCCTGCCCCCGGAGGCTACATTGTCGACCTTGACCACCCTCAAAGCCAGGCCCATGTCGTCATCTACTGGGTTGCCGCGGCTGGCAACGCCCTGGCCCTGATGTTCGTGGCACAGCATTTGTACACCAAGGTGGTTCTGTTAAAGAACTTCAGGTTGGAAGATAGTAGGTCCACCCGTTGATTCCAAGCGCTTGGTTCACCAAGTGTCTGTCACATGCGGCTAACACGAAGCTGCGTAGTATCTTTGTTTCTCGCCTGGGTAAGATACTGGCCATCCGAAACCCGAGTGGCGGTATGATCATACTGACGTGGCTAGATTATCTCTGTGGGCATACAAACTATACTGGTCTACATGTTTACCGTCGGCATCTTGGGAGTCCACATGTGGGAGATGCCTGTTAACCAATACAGCTTCTACAAAGTCGTAAGTTCCTCTTCACCTGTGATGCGCGAATGGCAGCTGGCGCAAATACTTAGTCAAAACTAACGACTTGCAGATGGAACTAGTGGTGGCAGTCACCTACGCTCCCTGCGTTGGTTTAGCGAAGCTATCTCTTTTGTTATACTACCGTCGGCTCAGCCCTCAGACGTGGCTCGGCTGGGTCGTCGTGGCCACCATGGTCATCGTGGTTGGTTGCAGCCTGGGAACCTCTTTCAGCTTGGTATTTGGTTGCAACCCCATCGCCAGGAGCTGGGATATGACGGTGAAGGGCGGCACTTGCATTGATCGCGACGCATTGCACTTGGCCACGGTCGTACTCAACATGGCCACGAGCCTTGTCATACTTGGGCTTCCCATTCCAGTGGTGGCGAGTTGGAAGATGACCAACTTGCAGAGGGCGGGCTTGCTCGTCATTTTCGCCATTGGGAGCTTGACCGTAGCGACGTCGGTCTTGCGCCTTGTTGTGTTGCTGCCAGCTCTGCCGGACAAAGACCAAACCTGGTCTATGGCGTACTCGTACATGGTAAGTCGCACACGCAAGCCTTTGGCGCGGGAGCCACGCCCCGACAAGTCTTGTTCCGAAATACTGACAGATCGGAATTGTGATCCGAAGTGGATATGCGTCGAAGCCAACCTACTGATCATCTGCGCCGCACTGCCGACGCTCGGGCGGTTCTTCCAGCAGGTGGCGCCCAGCCTGCTGGGGCACGGCGGGAACGATTTGAACCACGACGACGACGGCGCCGGGGATGGCGACGGACCCCGGCCCAGTCGGCCAAGAGACGCGGGCACGGCCAAGAGCGGCGGCAAGCGGCAGCACCGGCACTACAACCAGTTCAGCGAGTTCCCCGAGCACCCGATGCGGTCGCTCCACGGCGTGGACCTGCGGCCTGATGAGATACAGATGGTCGAAACGCGGGCCGGGGCCAACAGCCGATGCAGCCGGATGTGGGAGGCGCGGCCCAACAAGAGCGACGGCGACTCGGAAAAAGCCATCTTCCAGACGTGGACTATGACGGTGACGTACCAGACGCGCGATGGTGGTGGGATTGAGTGAGTGAGATGGTTTGACAGACAAGAAGCGAATGGTAAGACGACTCCTTGGGCTTGGAGTTTGGAAGGATTACATAGGTAGGTAGCTACGTGTATAAACTTTTCCCTAAAATACCCCCTATTCTGATCATCTAATGTTGGACATAGGTATGTTAATATATGTATACACTAACCGATCATTAATCCAAACCTTGGCAGGCAATGAGTAGCTGGAGCTGTCAGATTCATTGTTAGTATCCGGTTGCCGATGTTGGTTGACCTGAAAGGTTCGAACATGTTGGGAGCGCTTGACTAAGCGGGTAAATCATTCGCCCGGATGTTACCTAAGGACTATGCAGGCCTAGATTGAATCTAATATTATTGATGTGGTCCAACCAGCGTCGGGATGGTCGTGCATGTCATTTCCAGCAGTCGCTGTCATCGTGTATGTGTATGTATGTGGATGTATGTATGCGTAAGCACTATCTGTCGTGCTGGTGCGTGCAATGCAAGGCAGGCAGCTAGGCCAATTGTATGCGATGCGGTTGATCCATCTCATGCAATCTTTAAATACGGCATCGGTGCTGTACTTTTCCTGCGTGGTACTTTTTTTTTTTTGGTCTGACACTCGACGGTTGAATGGCACCCAATGGACGACCCATACATGGCCCATAGGTGGCCCGTATATACCCCACTGACCACGAGCTTCCAGGTACTTTCAGGGAACCCCGGGCCAAAACCCAGGCAAGCCGCAGGCCCTATTCGCAGCAAGCAGCTATTCGTCTCTTGGTGTAGGCGCTATTTACAGTCACTGCAGCCAGCCTACATGTACTTACCTAAGAAGTAGCTAGGCAGCCTAGCAAGCCAGGATTAGGAAGCCACCTGGATGCTAGGTGGGCAGTGGACAGCGGGCAACTTGACAGAGTAGGTAAGTAGGTATGTCCATTCCCACCCTCATCCCCATCGTCATCATCATCATCAAAGACTCAAGAGTGTTCTACTGTCCGTATGCGCGCAAACGAGGACGTCTTGACGACCAGCTCGCGCGGAAATTAAGCGGGAATAGGTGACATGCATAAGCATACTCATACTTGCCTGATACAGACCATCCCCAGTCTTCTTTCACCATGCACGGGCCGAGAGACGCCGAAGCTGCTGCGCCGCGTCCATAGCGGAGGCTTCGTCGAGACGGGTGGCTTCGAAAAATGATGGATTTACCGGGGTGGTCAAGCTGCCAGGCTACCAGAATGCCAGGTAAGTGAGTCGCTGCTGGTACGGACCGAGTATGAAGGATGCAGTTGACCTTGGTGAGAGGTAGCTACGTACAATAGGTAGGCTCGTAGGCTGGCAAGCTGGTAGGCTGGGAGGGTTTATGCAGCACACGCGACGAGTTAAGTTACAACATAAAGAAAGAAAGCAAGAAAGAAAGAGTCGAGCACCAGATCAACTCACTCATTCAGACGAGTTTTAAGTACGCGGCTTTATCATACGGCGTGTAGGTGTATGTATGTGTATATGTACGGTGCTGCATTGGCAGACCGCAGACTGCACCCCCCGGAGCATGCGGGGGTTGGCCCCCCTTCTTGATTTATGTAACCACCCGTCGCATTCATCGCACCCGTCGCATCCATCCAACTATCCATCTATTCATCCATTCATTTCTCATTCATTTCTAGCTCTGTCAAAACGACTTGTTGGTATCATCTCCCTCGCTCACCGTCACTCTCACTACCGCCCTGTCTCTTGTCTTCATCTTTACTATACCCAGCCCGACCTATTTGCTTACCTGTCCAAAGCAGGCTCTCCAGATTAAATGAGCTTTGACAAATCAGCCTGACAAGCGCCTTCACACAATACGTTTCGTATTGACACGCGCGCCACACCCGCACGACACATGTCAGCACTGGGGCCGAGTTCTCGCGGAACATGGCCAAGTCGGTGTCCGACTCTGAACCAGACTCCAAGCCCGTTTCGTCTCTGTTTTGGCGATCTGTACTGAATACCGACGAGCCTAGATCGTCCACGGGCCTGCGCTCATGCGCTGGAGATGCCGGACATGTCAAATCAGACCAAGGGCCTCAGCGAGAAAGACACGATGAAGCAGATCGTTTTGCCGAGAGCCCAGCTACTACGCCGGTGAAGCAAGAAAACCCGTCTGGACATGGCGGCTCGGGCGATTCCCGCCATGCCCGGCCGCAACAGCCCCAGCAGCCGGCGCATCAGATTCACCATCCTATCATCCTGCACACGGGTCCTGCCACAGTGCCAAGCACCACTGCTACCGCCACCGCCATCAACGCCACCATGACCCGAAGGCCCATTCAGCAGTACCCGGCCGAGACTTGGGAGACGCACAAGGCCCACCTCTACCATCTGTACATCCAGCAGGGTAAGTCGCTGAAGCAGATCCAGCACATCATGGCCCAGAGGGGCTTCAACGCAAGGTTAGCAGAACAGCTCGTCACCGCCCGCCCGCTCAAGGGGGTCTACTAACGCTGGCGCAAGCGACAAGATGTACAAGGACCGCTTTTCCAAATGGGGGTTTCGCAAGAACAGGCGGGCATTGACGAGAGAAAAGCTCGAGACCCCGGGTGGGAACAGCACCAGCAGCAGCATCAGCAGCACACTACACGCGCATAATCGTGCGGGTAGTGGTAATGGAAGTGGAAGCAGTGGTAGCTCAATCCGGGCAGACGGGATGATGCATACACAGTACTGTTATGCCAGCATATTGGGGCCAACTACGACTATGACGACCCGGGATTACAGGCCGCCGCCGCCGCACGGGGGCTTGCCTCTAGCTTATTTTCACGGCGCTCTCTACGACAACCGGCCACGGCTGCCGGATACCTACCTGGTCCAGGACCAGCTGCTGAGATGCTTTGACGGCATGGTGGCCAGGGCCTGGGCCGCGGGTGAACTAAAGCCCGGCGACACCAATAAGATCATGTACGTAACCCCCGAGGTACACCGGAAACTAGTGCATCTCTTCGATGTGAACGACTACGCCAGCACCCTGGCCGACGGCACGCTCCACTGCCATCCCTCGGCCATGATGCGCAAGGGCTACGAGTCGGTGAGCAACTTCCTGAAGAAGCCATCGATGCTCGGTTTCCTGCGCCTGCTCCAGTTGACCATTTATACCGGCCGCCACTCCCAGCTGCCGGTCGTGTGGCACCATATCGCCAACTCGCGGCAGTTGCGCCACTGCTCCGTGCCAGGCCTCTACGAACTTTGCCAGAATATGGACAAGTTGTTTGGGTTCCACCCACCCACGGGCACCGCGGCCTGCTCGCCCTTTGTCGACCTCGTCACCAATTTGCTACCCCGACTCGAGGCCATGGTGCCGCCGCCGCCGCCGCCGCCGCCACCGCCACCGACAACAGAAAGAGAAACAGCAATAACGACACCATCTCCCGCGGCAGACGACACACCATGGACACCGCTCCGACAACTGCGCGAGATGCTGCGCCGGCTGCTGCTGGCGACGTCACACCGGCACTCACTGTCGGAAACGTTGAAGCGCTATGCCTGCAACAGCGAGCTGCTGGTGCGGGAGCTGCTGGAGCAACACGAACGGCAGCTTATCGAACAAGGATATCATGAAGGTAGTCCTGGCCGGCTAGGACGATGGCATATCTGCGAGGACATCAGCGCCGCCTTGCCCAAGGAGATCCGCTTGGACCTGGCCATCTTCTCGGCCTTCAAGCGGGCCGACGAGTACGGGAACTGGTGCAAGGACGGCGAGCACTTTTTGGACCGGGTGCAGGCGCTCGAGCGCGAGGAGGGGCGGCGTGGGGGCGAGCCACCGATGGACGACCTGCAGAGGCGGCTGTTGCTCATCATCCAAAGCAACGTACACCAGGGCTTCTGGAAATTGGAAAAAGAGAGACAGAGACAAGAAGAGATCTCACGGTCGCGGGGAGATGACGTCCCGATGTTGTTGACGGAGAATACTGCACCGCCAGCGCCGCCCCTGCCGCCGTCATGCATCATCAACAACACTACCACCACCACTGCCGCCAGGACGACGACGACGGCGGCGGCGGCGGCGAACTATTACCATGACAACAGCAATGCGAGACTGGGCCTCGCGATTTCGTTGCGGCGGAAAGCGATGGAGTACATCACGGGGACGGAGCAGCGGGAGCACGGCGAGCGATTCGAAGACCTCAAGGTGCTCGAGACGTGGTACCGCGACATGGGGGACACGAGCTCGGCCGACGAGGCGGTGCGACAGAGCGAGCGGGAGCTCGCGCTGCATCTGGCCACGTTGACTATTTGACGTGGAAGTGACAAATAGTATTAATACACCACGCAACCTAGTACATGCAAGGTCTACTATGTATATCGTGAAATCGTAAATGAGGGGGCCTACAAGTCGGCGGCATTGAGCGGGGGAAGAGGAAGGGCGGATATGCGGCGGCTGCATCCCAAGGTACCTGACCTAGTTGGAGTGTCGAGACTTGTCAAGTCAGGAGGCCCAAACGTCGAGGTCCGATTCGTAGTGGCGGGTAGTAGTCATGCAACGTCGCCGGCCATGTGCCAAGATGCGATCTTATCTCGCTCCCGTCGCTGGACCATGATCTACTGTCCGGTCTGGAGAAAGAGAAAGGGGAAGGGATGACGCATCCGTCCTCGGCCTTGTCTCCAGTCCCGTCTCCACCATGTTTGCCTATGTGCAGCTGGCTGCCTCCGGATGGCCAAGTCTGATTCGATATATCTGTCGGGGATTTTGGATTTCTTCATGTGCTGAAACGGAGACGTAGTAACCCGTACATGCAGCCGGTCTGTAGTCATTTTGACGCTCATCGCGGCTGGCTGTACATCGTATACTCCCTTTCCCCTCTTCTTCTTCTGCTTCTTCTCTTCCAGGAAGTTGTATGCGGGCGTCACTTTGCAGCTTTACAATCATATCGCGAGAATTGTTGCGGGGATGGAGTAGCTATGTAGGTATAGTGGAGGTGCAGTGTACATGAGGTAAGTAACTTTGCAACTCATTGATTGACTGTCCTCAGCCATTTTGAACTTGAAGAGATAAGCAGCATTAAATATACACTGCGGCAACTGCCGATATCCCATCCATCAATAGTGAAGATTATCTGCGAGATTGCGATAGGGACGTTGAACTGAATATCGAATTGTGATGAAGTAATCAAAGACAGCCAGGATAGCTCGAGTACAAGATTCGTTGACTGTCAGAGCGGCCAGCGCGGCTACACGCGTTATTAGTGGCCCCCCCTCCTTGAAAGTGTGGGGGGGGGACTGGGGGTTCCGCGGTGCGCATCACAGTCTGACAGTGGGCATTACGTGGTACAGCCTACAGGCCCTGCAGGCTACTACCTAAGCTACAGGGCACAGGGCATGTAGGTAGGTACCTACATGTACTACAGGCGAGCCCTGAATCGCCAAAGATCAGCTTCTGTTTTGATCAGGCCATTAGGGTCTGAAAATCCCCCAACCGCCCCAAGTCAGTCGTCATAACAAAGTCTCGACCATCTGGACATCTTGACATCTAGACATCTTGGCGAAACGTGTAACAGTTGCCAAGAGACGAGGACAAGACGTCTGGAAGATCACTGATCGAGAAAGAAAAAAGAAAAAGACGGAGAAGAGGAAAAAAGAGCAAGCCGAATCAATAATTGATGACAAGCGTATGTATGAGGACCACTGTAATTGTCGGCTGTCCAGGGCTGCCAGGCCTACTTACCTATGTAGGTAGGGACAGTGGATCAGGCCAAGAATATCTGAAAATACCTACCTAGGTTAAGGTTAATAAGGCCATTCAACCACCTGATCCTGATGTGTCCTGGTCAGAACTGCCCTCTCTAATGTGTGTGCGTGTGTGCGTGTGTCCAAGCTTGACCAAGCTTGACCAAGCTCTGTTGCTGCAACGCCGGAAGGAAGCTGCAGCTGGGCCGTCAGTTGAAGGATGGTTGCGGGAGTGCCTGGGTGTGCCTGGGAAGGAGGCAAGATGGAGGCAAGATTGGAGGCAAGATGGAACCTAAGCTGCCTCATCCCTCCACCTCCACAGGGGAGTACTCCCCTCAGCAGCCTCGCAGCCTATTGATTTCTTCCATCATAGCCATCTTATTGCCATGCCATCATCCATGCACGCAGCACCACATTGCACCAGCGGCATGCCATGACTGGGAGCTAGTGTCAAGCTGCTACTACTGTAGTCTGTAGGCTGGTGTCCGCGTACTGGCCTCTGTGACTCTGTGCCTCCTTCTATTGAGTCGTCTTACCGTCGTCCTACTCTCGAAGCGAACAAGATCGATCGCTCTCCATTCCCAACCCAACCCAACCCAACCCCAACTTGTGACCGACCAAGCTTGCCTGCCTGTGCTTGTGCTTGCATGCATCAAATTCAAATCGAAGCTGGACTTTTTCTCAATCGCTTTCCCCGTCGCACTGGATAAAAGCCACCATTCCGCCATCAAAGTCTACTTCGGACCCCTCCTCTTCCCGTGACAATTCTCCTGCCCATGCCTACCGAGCTCAATTCGCCAGCCCACTGACTCGGCCCATCCGCACCCAGTCCGTCGTCCATAGAGGGGGGAACGAAGATCCAGTTACTTCAACTGCCACTGCCGCTGCCGCTGCTGCTACCGCTATCAACACTACTACTACTACATCATCACCATCAACGTCATCACCACAGCCACCACCACCTACCACCGACTCCGGCTCCTACGAACTCGACCGTCTGGACCCTACCAGCCAACACGACAAGGAAAGGGAAGCCAGGACGCAAGCCAAGCGAGACCAGAAACGACGCTGGCTCGATGACCTCGACGAGATGAAGTTCTCCCATAGCATCCAGTTCAATGCTGTTCCAGATTGGAGCAGCCATTACATCGCCTACAGCAACCTGAAGAAGCTGTAAGTAAACCTCGCCCCAAGCTAGCTGCTGCTGCTCATCATGGCATGACCACACCATACATGGCTACATCTTACTAATATCTACCCCTCGCAGCATCTACACTTTGGAAAAGAGCATACCCCAGCAAGGCAACGCCGATGTCGAGACCCGACCCCTCCTCCGCGAGGACGACCCCCAGACCATCTTTTCGCGCGCATTAGACGTGGAGCTAGAGAAGATCACCTCCTTCCACCAGATCAAGGAGAAGGAGATCTTTGAAGATGTCGAGTCCCTGCTGCGCGACCTGTGCGACGAGAACGGCGGTGCCGCCGCCGTCAAGAACATGTCCCGCTCCAGCGCCGAGAACATCCGCCAACTGGCTCGCGACCGGAGATCCTCGCGCGGCGCCCGCTCTACCGAAGACGGCCGCGAGGACAGCGACAGCGACGACGACGACGAGACGGCCGCTCTGAACAAGAGGCCCACCTCGGGCGGCGGCCGCCGTAGGTCCATCCCCAGCGCCATGCACGCCTCCACCGACCTGGGTGCCTCGACCGACATGGGCCGGTCCACGCGGAGGACCAGCATCGCCGGCGGCTTCACCGACTACGCCGAGATCGAGGAGATGTACACGTCGTCCATCATGCTCAAGAAGCGCATCGTTGGCCTTTACGTCCAGCTCTGCGAGCTCAAGTCGTACGTCCAGCTGAACCACACCGGCTTCCGCAAAATCCTCAAGAAGTTCGACAAGATCGTCGACGTCGAGATGCGCTCCAAGTACATGGCCGGCACCGTCGAGCCCGCCTACCCCTTCCGCGCCGAGACCATGGCCCAGCTCGACGACTACATTGGCCGCTTGGAGCAGGCCTTTGCCGACACCGCCACCCAGGGCGACCTTGAGCTTGCCAAGAAAGACCTGCGCTCTCACCTCCGCGAGCATGTCGTCTGGGAGCGCAACACGGTCTGGCGCGAGTTGATCGGCCTCGAGCGCCGCGCCGAAGCCGCCACCCTTGGCCACGGCCTGCTCGGCGGCGTCAACGAGAACCTGTCCCGCCTGCAAGGCGACGACGTGCCCATGTCGCCCACCAAGGAGTTCCGCACCCCCATTGGCCGCTTCAGCGTGCCTACCTGGATCTACGGCAAGCCCGTCATCACTCTCTTAATCGTCATCGCCGTCTTCGTCGCCTTGCTCTACATACCGTTCATGGCGAGCCCCGAGCAGCAGAACTGCGCCGCCATGCTGTGCTTTGTCAGTCTCCTGTGGGCGACCGAGGCCATCCCCCTGTTCGTGACGGCCCTCCTGATTCCCTTCCTCGCCGTCGTCCTCAACATCCCGCGCTCGGACGAGGAGCCTCACGAGCGCCTCGACTCCAAGGCGGCCACGGCCTACATCTTTGCTGCCATGTGGACGCCCGTCATCATGCTCTTACTCGGCGGCTTCACCATCGCCGCGGCTGTCAGCAAGATGGGCATCGACAAGCGCGTGGCCACCTTTGTCCTGGCCAAGGCCGGAACGCGCCCCCGCACGGTGCTGGTCGTCAACATGTTCGTGGCCGGCTTCGCCAGCATGTGGGTGAGCAACGTGGCCGCGCCGGTGCTGTGCTTTTCCATCCTCGAGCCCATTTTGCGCAACCTGCCCCAGGGCTCCAACATGGCCAAGGCCCTCATCATCGGCATCGCGCTGGCCTCCAACATTGGCGGCATGCTGTCGCCCATTTCCTCCCCGCAGAACATCATCGCCCTGGACAACATGGACCCCCAGCCGTCGTGGGGCCAGTGGTTCTTTGTCGTCATCCCCGTCGGCACCGTGTCCCTCCTCTGCATCTGGGTCCTCCTCCTCGTCACCTTCAACCCGGGCAAGGGCACCACCATCATGCCGGTGCGAGTCGTGCGCGAGAGGTTCACTGTCAAGCAATGGTTCACCGTGGCCATGTGCATCGCCACCATTTCGCTGTGGTGTGCCAGCCACTCGCTCGAGTCGACGTTTGGCGACATGGGTGTGATTGCCATCCTGCCCATGGTGGTCTTCTTTGGTACCGGCATCCTGAGCAAGGACGACTTCAACAACTTCCCTTGGACCATCATCATCCTGGCCGCCGGTGGCTTGTCGCTCGGCAAGTCGGTCAAGTCCTCGGGTCTGCTCCACACCGTCGCCAACGACATTTCCCAGCGGGTGGACGGCCTGGAGCTGTATTCCATCGTCTTGGTCTTTGCGGTCTTGACCATTGTCTTTGCCACCTTCATCAGTCACAGCGTAGCGGCCTTCATTATCCTGCCGCTGGTGGCCGAGATCGGTCGCGCTATGGACGAGCCGCATCCCAACCTGCTGGTCATGACCTGCGCCCTCATGTGCTCTGGCGCCATGGCGCTGCCCACAACCAGTTTCCCCAACATCAGTAAGTTCTTTGCATTGGCAGTTCATGGCCACTACCCCGTAGGCCTCAACATCCAGCTGACTCTCTTTCTTCTTTACAGCTGCCATCATGAAAGAGGACGCCACCGGCCAGCGATACCTGACGGTCAACCATTTCATCAGCCGCGGCATCCCCGCCAGTATCATGACTCTTTGCGTCGTGGTCACTCTGGGCTACGGGGCCATGCGTGTCATGGGCTTCTAAACCCGTGTCCCATTCTACGATAGTAGGATTGGGTGGCGACGTGAACATGTTAGGCGAATGTAAAAACTATATTGTCGGTCGCTTGCTCTATCATGAATTGCATACACATGGGGTACTTGGGCGTGGTTGTTTGCGGCAAGTTTTTGGGGTGGCGAAGACGCCTTTCCAGATGTCACTGTGGGATATCTGTTTTTTTGTCTTTTTTTGATCGCATTTTTTTTGGGTCGGTTGTTTGGAGCGTGTGCGAATTTACATTACAGACTTGTATGTATTATCTGGGTATCGGTATATAGAATGTCGCCAAATCCTCATTTGACCAATATAAACTTCTCGTTATTGCTTTTGTCGTTGTCGTTGCCGTTGCCAGGGGTGGCGTATGCGGCAACACATGGCAGGTATACAACAATTTCTGCTGAAGTAATGATCTCCACGTCTGTGTCGGTCCTAAGGCAGGGAGCCAGTTGTTTGGCCTGAAGCTGTTTCCGAGCTGAAGTCCCGGCATTCGTAAGACGGTGAGGCAGATAGGCTACTGCAGCAACACCTGCGCATGTCGTCACACTAAGGTCCGCATCTTGCACCCGCATCTACAGCATGTATATACGAAGTACTCCGTAGTATCTTATCTGATTCACTTCCCACGCGACATCAGAGCTTATTTTGACGTTTTACATGATTCAATTCTTCTTTTTTTGAACAGCGCTGCGGCGGCTCAGCTCCCTCAACCCATCTTTGAAACACAACATCGAGCATGTCCGTCGGCCTTGCAGCAAGCGGTCCGACGCCTCACCATTGTCTCCAAAGTCATGCCCACCAACGGCGCCAAAACACCCAAATTTCTCAACGCGACTCAAAAGACCCGATCAGAGTCCTCCTCTTAGCGGCTGCGGCCCACATCTTTGTTTTTTTTCTTCTCCATCGAGAACGCATTGCCGCTAAGCAGCTCCGTAGTGGGTGGGTATAGACTGGTGTAGGCGATGAGCGGGCACGGCTGGCTGGCAAACGACGTGATGATTGTGAGTCGTTTGAAGAAGCACTTGGGAGACACAAGACGGCCATGCCCATGTTGATGGGACTTGTATGCAATTGTATCTCCTACTTTATGTGCCAATCACGCCATCAAGTGATTCTGCTCTCTGTCTTGCTCTTCTAAAAGCACCCTTTGCGTCATTTATCCCGTTCGTCTCCCCGTCCATTATTAAGCACTGGTGGAGAGTGATAGCGTAGTGGATATCGCGCGGTGCCTTGTTCGGCCACCCGTGGATCCGATTGTCAATTCGGAGTTATGAAAACGAAGGAACTGGAGCCGGTGGTTTCCACGCTTGCTAACTTGCCTCTTCTCCTAGGGCGGTCAAACTCGTGCTGTGTAATCAAGAGGGCCAGAATACTGGATCGTCCGCAGCTTCTAGAAGTCTTGGCCGTTATGCTGTGTCCGCTAGTTGTCCATATAAGGAGGTAGGTAGGCCAGTACATATTCGAGTCCCGCCTCTGTATACCATCTAGACTCTGAATCAGATCAATTTATTGAGCCATATATTTTTTTGTTGTCGTTTTCTGTTAATCCAAAGTTCGTTTTTCGAGATACCCACACCAACACACGCGTACATATACACAGCTCTCTTCATCATGGCCGCCGAATCCAAGCTTTTCCAGCCCTTGAAGGTGGGCAACAGCTCGCTGCAGCACCGCCTCGCCATGGCGCCCCTCACACGATTCCGCGCCGACGGTGAGCATGTGCCGCTGCCCATGGTGAAGGAGTACTACGAGCAGCGCGCCTCGGTTCCCGGCACACTGCTCATCACCGAGGCCACCTTCATCTCGCCCCAGGCCGGCGGCTACCCCAACGTGCCCGGCATCTACACGCCCGAGCAGATCCGGGCCTGGCGCGAGGTCACTGACGCCGTGCACGCCAAGGGCAGCTTCATCTGGGTTCAGCTCTGGGCCCTCGGTCGTGTCGCCAGTCCCGACGCTCTGAAGAAGGAGAACCCCGAGTTCAAGGTCAAGGGTGCCTCCCCCTTGCCCGAGGCCGAGGGCACGACGGTACCCGAGGAGATGACGGAGCAAGAGATCCAGATCTTTGTGCGCGACTACGCCCAGGCCGCCCGCAACGCCGTCGAGCTCGCCGGCTTCGACGGTGTGGAGATCCACGGTGCCAACGGCTACCTAGTCGACCAGTTCCTCCAAGATGTCAGCAACCAGCGCACCGACAACTACGGCGGGTCCATCGAGAACCGCTCCCGCTTCGCCCTCGAGGTGGCCAAGGCCTGCGTCGAGGCCCCCGGCGTCGGCCCCGAGCGCGTCGGCATCCGCCTGTCGCCATGGTCGCCCTTCCAGGGCATGAAGATGGCCGACCCCATCCCGCAATTCACCTACGTCATCAAGGGCCTCAAGGAGCTGAAGCTGGCGTATCTGCACGTCGTCGAGTCGCGCGTCGGCGGCATCGTTGACTATCCCGACACGCCCGCAGCAGAGCAGGTGGCCTTTGCCGTCGAGGCGTGGGACAACACCAGCCCCGTCTTCATTGCCGGAGGCTTCACGCCCGACAGCGCCCGGAAGGTCGTTGATGAAGAGTACGCTGGCCGTGACGTTGTCGTGGTGTTTGGCCGTTACTTCATCTCCACGCCTGACTTGCCGTTCCGCGTGCAGAAGGGCATCGAGTTGACCCCCTACAACCGTGACACATTTTACAACGCCGGCAGCGAGAAGGGCTACGTGGATTACCCCTTTAGCCAGGAGTTCTTGCAAAGCCAGACGGTGTCGGCCTAGAGTGGGACTGGAAATTAATTAGATGCATAGCGATGGTGAAATAGAATGACAGGTTTTTCACCTTGAATTGTCAATGCTTTTCTATAAAGGCATGACTAAAGCGTCACAGTGGCTTTCGTGTAGCACCTATGTGACCCAACACTTGTCAGCCCTGACACAGCATCAACGCGGACGTCACATCAACGTTTGTAAACGGTATCGAAGCTGTCCACTCTGCCATACCAGTAGAGTAGACCATTGTCAGTGGCACTGTTGGCGCTAAGTTATTGGGTCAGGGATCCGTGTTAAATGCCGCAGTTAGACACATGGCGATGGTAGCATGAGAAGCATCACAATTATATAAAATGACGCCTGTGATAATCCAAATTGTTTGGCATGGCTAGCACCAACTGGTGTAGTGTAGGGCCTCCGACAGTCAGACTCTGGAGTCTAGACAGGCGGCTCGGTAGGCGGCTCGCCAATACGTCTGGGTCGCCATGGTAGTCGTGAATAGACAGCTCACGAATGAAGGAAAAGTCCATAGCGGCGAGCCAGAGGTCAAGGTTTATCGTGGATCTCTGGAGAGGCTAAAGCAACTGCCAGCGAAGCCAGTCCCAGGCTTGCCCTGACACTATCCAGGAGTTAACGTAGCGGCCTAGAGTGCTTGGTGGTCTGAAGTAGTTCCAGTCTAAGTCATGGAATTTATAGCCTTCAAGCGACTAGGTCTCCGGCTGCGACGGGTAACGAGACCGTCCGGAAGGATCGAGTGGGAGGCTCCAACGTCCTTGATGTCCGGTGCATCCTTGTCCAGCCACATGAAGAGAAAGAAGCTTGATGGTACAGCAGTTGGATAGGATAGAATGCACATCCTCCATAGAAGAGTTTCGGGGTACGTGTGCATGAAGATGAGAAGGTCATTCCGTCTTGGGTTTAGCTGCTGTCGCCCAGAAAGTCGCGGCGGAGATGGTGGTCACTGACGTCCATTTCATTTTTGCGATTCACGAACGATGGGGGAAACTAAGCGAAATGTTGTGATGATGGATGAGGCTACTGCAAAAGTCTGAGCAACCCGGCAACTTAATACGTGTATGCCTAATACATGCGAAGTTGTTCTGGGGGAGTTGTGGCGAAGCGGAGTAGGCTGGGGTGTGTCGGCAGGTAATCCGCCGCGGAAGAATACCGGATTCTTCAATTATTTTGGAGTATTGTACAACTTAACACGAGGCTCATAAATCACGATAAGAGTCAACAAAACAATCATAACATAAAAGAAAAGAGAAGTGAACAATCAATGCTAACTTGATAATGTTCAATCATGCTCGTGGAAGGTAAATATTCATTACCGGCCACGACGGCTGCTACAGTGGTTTTCTAATGATACCCAAAGCCCGATCCAAGAACTGATAAGTTTGTTGATTGCACAGAGCCAATGCTCCCATTTTAGCCTGCAGACTACCCCGGCCTTCGCTGTTGGGTACCCAAATCTCCTTGTCCCGGTCGGGGACACTGGTCAAGCCTTCGTAACATCGTCGAGTGTGGCTATTCACGTCCATGTACAGAGACGCGCCGGCCCCCGAGACCAGAACCGGACACGTCACGTGCGAGAGGAAGCTCGTGTCTTCTTCTTTTTGCGCGGCGGCGAGAGTAAAGTGCTTCATATGCAGTAATATCGCAGCCGGCGACGCCAGCCCGAAAAAGGTACCCGTCACGGAGATCTCCCAGTTGAGCTGGAAGGACATCCTTTTCGCTACGCTCAGCACCCTATCTATGAGCCCTTGGCCTATCCAGCCCTGCGTCCAGGCTGAAATGAAGAGGGGGGACACGTGAGCGGTGCCAAAGTCCCACATGTCGTAGAATGGATCCTAGGTCCAGGAAATACGTGGCTCATCAGTATGTGCGCTCGTTTGTTCGAAGATCTGCCAGAGAGAAGACATATCGGGCGAGAAAGAATAGCCGCCTACTTACAATCGATACGCATGCTTTGACCCTTGAGTCGATGGCACCGCGTAGAGCAAAGTACCCGCCCATGGAAGCCCCGGAGACACAGATGGAATCGGTATCGAGATCATACTGAGGGTTCTGCCTGCTGAATTGAACGAGGTGGTCGATCACGCACCCGGTTACCGCCTCCCAGTCGGGACGCATCGCGAGCTCGTGTTTGCGGAGCATCATGCCCTGCCCGGGCCCGTCGAACGTGATGACGGCGTACCCAAGCGCGGGGCCCTCGGCGGGGTTCAAGAAGAACAGTTCTTCCTGGCAGGAGTCGGCCCCACCGCAGTTCACCAGGATGGGGATCTTGTCGCGGCCGGGGATGCGACAGCTGGCGGGCGGTAGGTAGAGGTAGGCGGGCAGGTGGAACTCGTCCTCGTAGGGGATGGAAAGGGTCAGGACGGGGCCGTCCATCAGGGAGATGGCCTTGCGGAACAGCTCGCTCACCCTCTCCGCCGTGGGAAGCGCGCGGGGGTCCTGCCGCATGGTCCCTCCACCGCGCCCGTTGTTGGGCTCGACGGACGAGACATACATGTAACCCTTAGCGCGCGTGTAGTTGGCGGCGCGAAGATAGCCCCGCCTCGCGGCATTGCGGTCGCCATGTTTCCTGGCCTCGTCGGCCAACCCCTCAGCCCACGACGCCTGGGTGCCCCAAGCATGCTCCCAGGATACGGGGTCGTTGGGCTTGATGTGTCCCACCGCCTCAAGGACTTCGGCCGCATCGGCACCGCCATAGACAGTGGTCCCCAGGATGCGGATGGTTTCGAAATCGAAAAAGGGGCTGGTCGGGAAAAGTTTATGCATCTCGAGACAATTTGAACGGGCGAATCATCCAATTACAACGTACTGGAATCAAGATCAGCAGAATAGAATGTTTCCATGAACAAGAAACAGTTACGCAAACCACCCATGGACTTTTGTACGCTTAATCACAATTGCACGCAGGTGTCATGTCATCCTGATGCGGTTACTGCTAGCTAATTCTCTGCCGCGAAGCAACATCGACATCGACAGCAATAGAGTCGGCCACAGCTATCAAAGCTTCGTCGTCTAAGTCATGACTTCATCTTTCCTATGGTCGCCGAAATGCATTCGGTGACGGGTTCTGGCCTTGGCGATGCTGCCAATTTTCGGACTTGTGACATGATTGGCCGTCTTCGCATATTCGGAGTGGCATTCGGATTCGGATTCGGACTCCGACTGCAGATCTCATCTGGCCCTCACCAAGACCCACAAAAGCTCCCATGAGCGACACATCTACATGGCAGGACAGTAGCTAGTGTGACCAGCATCTTGTCTCCTTGGATCTTCTTGGGTCTGCGGAGCGAGCGGGGTTCAGGGCCGACGTCTCACGTTAACCGCCAACAGATGCCCGTATGGCAAGACGAAAGGTGCAGGAAAAGGGGCAGCCTAAAAAAGTAGCATTTGGTAAGGAGTTTGGCTTGAGAATCTCGCGTAAAGGCACAATCAACGGCAGTATGTTGAATAGAATGCCAATGAGTATCCTAATCTACTCTACATAGTTGCTCCGAAATAGGGGCGAGTTCTGGGGAAAAGTCAGAGCCTCGCTGAGAGCAATACCCTCGTACTGGTCCAACCCCACGTGCCCGCCTCTGGCACGCCCCGAGAAACCGCTGCCCCCAACACCCTCGCCAAGTATGTATTCGAACCCCAAATTGGTATGCTCTACGAAGAAGGTGTAGTGCCGCCTGTTTCGCGGCGAGACGAGTTCCAACTGGAAGCCTGTCACCTTGTCTTCAAGTGTGCCCGTGACGGCACCGCCGTACGTTTTGGAGACAAGTACGTAATCGTCGGTCGCCGAAGAGTTGGGGTGTGTGCTTTGGAAGATCGGGACGCCATTTTTGAACAATACCACGGACTGGTGACTCTGTCCCTTCACAAGATTGGAGCCGAATCCAAAGAAACTCAAGACGTAGGGGCCCAGCATAGCTCGTACGGCCTGAAGATTTGCCAAGCAAGTGAACCAGCTAGATCGAGTGGCCTCCCGTGTCAGTACACGCTGGTAAAATGATGAGACACGGAGCAATTAGAGCTATCAACCTTACCTGAATGCAGACCAGAACCTTTCGTGTCCACCCATTCCGCTCCAGGCCACTTTCCTTCCTTTGATATCAACGTCTAGGTCTACTGTACCGGCGGGAATAGGCTGCGACCAGTGCCAGTGTCGAACGGGTTCTGTCGACCCGTTCTGGGCTGGCCATACCTGCCCGTCGGCGGTGAGGGGCCTCGCCTTGGACTGGATGAAGGCCTTGCCATCCAACGTGTCAGACTTGAGAGTCACGATGGCCTCGCTCATCTCTGCATTGACGAGGAAGGAGAACTTGTACCCGTCCTTCTCGTCGTACCACATGCCCCGGGTACCCTGGGGACAGGACTCCACGACGGAACGCTCGGGGTAGTAGACTTCGTAGAAGCGGGTGCGGTCCGCGAACGCGAACTCCATCGACAGGCGGAAGTTACCGGTGCCGAGGATGGCGTAGTTGGGATCGCGATAGAACCCAAAGACGAAGGACTGCATCCCGTCCGCAGAGACGCCGTCAAACTCCCACTGCTCCCCGGCGGATGAGTTGAGGGGACGGATCTTGGGGGTTTCGAAGTTCTCCATGGCATCTCGCGCAAAGTCCACGGCCTGCCTACCCTTGGCCATCTCATAAGCGGTCAGGTTACTGACAAGACAGGCCGAGTCCCCTGTGTATCCGTCCATGACGAGGGGTTCCTGGTGCTCGGCGAATCCTTTGGCAGCAGGATTCGACCACTGCATTGGCCAAGATTCTGGCCAGACGTCGCTGGAGGCCCGCGCCGAAGCGGCTGCCAGGTAAAGCAAGAAATAAGCAGGAGTTATCATTCTTAACATCTGGCGACTACGTGAGAGGTGTGTATGATGGAATGTGAAGACTAGGTCGTAACAATGAAAACAGAAAAACAGCAAGAGTGAAGCAGTAAGCTGATGCAACACATCACCAGATCTAATACATTGAGAGGCGCCTGGAATTCCAGGCTGGTGTTTTCAAGGCCGGCCGGTCATTCGGCATCGGAACCTGGGGGCCTTGACCTTCGACATGGCTGACTGAGAGAAAGGATTGAATCCGAACCTCCCCAGTACGCCAGCTATCGGATCCACGGAATCTGCAGATATAGTAGGGATCAGGAAGCCTGCCCATGTTCGACCTTGGCATCGCACTTGATGCAACTTCTTTCTCTTTCTCTTTCACACATTGTAGCGCAATCGTCATGGCGATCCCGACAAAGCGGACTGCGGTAGTGGAAGGGGAGGACCACCAACTCCGTATTGAACACAATGTAGCCATGCCAACACTCAAGCCAGACGAACTCCTAGTCAAAACTAAAGCAGTCGCCATCAACCCCTGCGACTACAAGATGCACGAGCGATTTCCTTGCCCCGGCGCAGTGGACGGCTGCGACTTTGCTGGCACCGTTGTCGGGGTCGGATCGGACGTGATCGGCTTCGGGGTCGGCGACCGAGTCTGCGGTGCCGTCCACGGGTCGAACCCCCTTATGGCCCAATCGGGGGCGTTTGCGGACTACATCGTTTCCGAATCCGAGTTCACCCTCAAGATGCCGACCCAGATGTCCTTTTTCGAGGCGGCTGGACTGGGCGGGACGGGCCTGGCGACGCTTGGCATGGCCTTGTTCCAGGCTCTGGCCCTGCCTGGGACGCCAAGAGAGCCTGCTGCGAAGCCTAGTGTGGTTTTCGTGCATGGGGCCAGTTCTTCAGTCGGCACAATGGCGGTGCAGCTGCTTCGGTTGTGAGTTTTGTCTAGTCCAATTTTGTTCCCCAATGAGATCTCGGTCGCTTACAAAAAGTCGCATGGCGCGAAACGACAGGGCCGGCCACCGCCCCATCGCTACCTGCTCGCCCAAGAATAGTGAACTAGTGAGGGCCTACGGCGCCGAGGAAGTCTTCGACTACCATGACCCGGATTGTGCCCGAAAGATCAAAGAGTACACTCGCAACTCGCTGGCGTACATCCTGGATCCTTTTACCGATGCGAAAAGTATTGCCCTCTGCTATGCCGCCATGGGCCGAGCGGGCGGTCGCTACGCATGCTTGGAGATGTACCCCGACTACGCGCTCGAGCGCAAAACGATTCAAGTGAGTTTTGTCATGGGGCCGGCTCTGCTAGGCCACCGGCTTGCTTTGGACTATGGCTACGAAAGGGACGCGGACCCTGAGATGCGCGCTTTTGGAGTGCGTTGGTACTATATTTTACAGCACCTGCTTGACCATGGGCAGCTGAGGCCTCATCCACTCCGAGAACTCGAGGGTAGATTCCAAGGTGTACTCAGAGGCGTCAAGATGCTGAAGAGTAAGGAAGTTTCGGGGGCGAAACTAGTTGTAGCAATCGATGTCGATTAACTCCTGGCTTCAATACTTACACGCTTTCTTTGCCTTTTTTGTTCGCTCTAAAACAGAGTCCCTTGACTGCTGGAAACAAGTACAAAATGTCGGTAGAAAACTAGGCTATTCTATTGGTTGCATGGCCATCAATGCATGGCCTAGTTGGATGATTTCCTTTCCGGATGCACGTTTTCGGATTGGATACAAATAGATACCCCGTTTATCTTATAGTGATGCAGTGAGTGGGAAGTATATATTTGTTACCACCTTTTCGGTAAGCCCCCTGCAGTGAGACTCAGCACCGATCTCCGAACATGGCCGAGCCTTTTCAGTCTTTCCGACTCCATCAACAGAACAGAACAAGGGCAACTGATCAAGAATAGCAGAGTATCTTTCAAGGCTTACTTGACATCATTCCTGCTATTCAATCGTTCCCCTATCTGAATTCGAATTTCTGCTTTGACAGCACCTCATAACCAACAAGCCATGATCGATCAATTTCTTATGACCGCACTTGTGGGAGGGCTGTGCACTTTCTTCTTTGCTCTCTTCTACCTTAAGGCCTGGCCAGTAGGCGCAAAAGACCTACAGCACATACCAACATTGGAATTCGAAGGGTCCAACATCCAAGAACGATATACACTCGAGACGCGAAGTCTTCTTCAACAGGGCTATGAGAAATATCTCCGCAATGGTATCCCATTCCAGATGCGAAATCCCATCGGCGAGATGGGCCCTCAGGTCTTTCTGCCCATGAAGTACCTGGACGAGGTCAAGGGTGCACCCAAGACACTATTTAGTTTCGACGTCTTCTCGGAGAAGGCGTTCCTCCTGAACTACAGCAATGGACCGCGGCAAACAGATGCTTCCGTGTCTGTGATAAAGGATGATTTGAATAAGAACTTAGGTGAGCTGTGATCTTCGATTCTTGGTTTTGACCTCCTGTCCCAAAGCTGAAAGCCTCCAGGCAGCATGGTCACTGAGCTCTGGAAGGAGACCACGACCTACCTTGAGGAGACGGTCCCATCCGAGTGGCAGACCGTGCCGGCGTACCTATTCCTCTGCGGAGTGGTGGCGCGTACTGTCTCCTACGCTCTGGTAGGCCCTATTCTCTGTCGGAACACCGAATGGCAGCGTATTGTGATTGAAGCGACGTATGCCGTGTTCGGAGCGGCACAGGCAATCCGTCAGGAATACACCCCGCGATGGAGGTGGTTATCCCGGTGGACGACTTCAACACAGAAACAACTGAGACAGATACGAGCCGACGCTACTGAGCTACTCAGGCCCATATACAACGAGCGGCAACAGGAGGTTCGCAAAAGCAACAGCTCCAGTGTTTCGTCGTATGATGGACCTTTCCATGACGCGGTATTCTGGCTTCTGGGCCGGAAGTCGTCGGACACGTCCCTTACCGGTATTGTCGACCAGGAGCTGTTCCTGTCCATGGCATCTATACATACCACAGCAGGCTCAGTAAACTCGTTCTTGTTCGACTGGCTATCACACCCCGAGTACCATGAGGACATCAAGGCTGAAGTAATGGGAACTCTTGCCAAGGTGCAGTCTTGTGGGGGCAAGTGGACCATGCAAGACGTAGCCATGATGAGGAAACTCGACAGCTTCATCAAGGAGAGCAGTCGAAAGAATCCGATAGGGTTTAGTAAGTGTTGCAACTGGTCGCGAATAGGAATAACTGCTGACCGTAGACTCGCCTAACATTCACCGGCCAGCGCTACACCCTCAGGCCACATACGTTCAAAGATGGTTTGCATATTCCCGCTGGCACAACCATCCTGTTCAATGCCGATGGCGTGCACCACGATCCCAATATCTATCCCGACCCCGATCGCTTCGACGGCTACCGCTTTCTACACCTTCGCGATACCATAGACGCCAACCGTTTTCATTACACCTCTGTCTCAGACATCTTGCTGAATTTCGGGGCTGGACGGCACGCATGCCCCGGTCGCTTTCTGAATGCGGTCATCGTCAAGTTTATTCTTATCAAGTTCATGACTAATTACGAAGTCATGTTGGAAGATGGAAGCACGCAGCGCCCACCTGATACCTTCGTCGATAATAATATGAGGCCTAGCACAGACATCAAGCTACGCGTGAGGAGACTGAAATAAGACCATCGTTGCTATCAATGAAGTAGCTAATAAGATGTATCTTCTGGACTTACATTGATATATATGATTCCACCCACGCGTTTATCACCAGAAGCAAACGTGACCAAACAGTTGCATATCCTGGTATCAATATCCTATCGCTGCGGAGATTGAGAATTCTATGTATGATATGTAGGGTTCAAGTGCGTTAGGATGAGCGTGGCAGACTTTTGTTTGAGTGCTACGTTTCTCTTCGAGCGAGTAAGCATCAAACAGGGAGGAAAGAAGTTGTTGGTAGATAGATATAAGTAGTCGAGAATGAGTTATGTATCATCCAGTATCCACACTCTACTGTCTATCGCTGGAGACCAGTAAACGTTTAATATTTTATCAAGGATTATGAAGCCCGCAAATTAACTGGCCAGCTTTGACACCATCTCTCGAACTGCTCGATACTCACAAAAAGTTGGTGAACCATTTACCTGTGATCAACTAGAACTTGGAATCATCTATCATTCCCTCCCTGGGCCATTCTAGCTACTGCCTTGGGCCCAAGCCTATGAAACTACGCTCTGGACTTGAAAAGGATAGTAGCCTTATCATCTGGCTTCCACGTCCCGTTCGCCAAGGGCGTTATGTCAAAGGGAATAGAGCCCTCCTTGAGACGGATATCGTAGTTCTGGAGTACGTGCGCGAGAGCGATCTTGAGCGTGCTCGCCGCGAAAAAGCGGCCCGGGCACGCCTGTGTCCCGTCGCCCCAACCCGGCGAGTCGGACCCCGTGGACAGAAAGTGGAGCCGATTGTCGTTGTCCGACTTCTCGCGCAGGCGGCAGAAGCGGTCCATGTCGAAGCGATTTGGCTCCTCCCACAACTCGGACGACCGGTTGATGGCCTGCGCGTCGATTCCGACAATGGCGCCCGCGGGGATCGTTGGGCCCACCGACAGCTTGACCGGCTTCTCGATGTGGCGTTGTAGAGTAACTGCAGGTCCATTTCAGCTCGGACACCTCATTGCAAGAGGCTGGTGCCGGAAAGGACGTAGAGGGTCGGCTAGGTGCCACTTACAGAGACTAACTGGGTGCATTCGGAATGACTCGCGCATGAAGCTGTCCATCCGTTTCAATTCCTGCAGGTGGGTCGCCGGTAGTTTGCCATCAACCGTCATCTCGTCGAGCTCCTGGCGCAAGATTGGGATGGCCTCTGGATGCTGAGCAAGTTCGCAGAGGATATGGTAGAAAGCGGAAGCAGTCGAGGGCGTCGAGTCGAAGCTCACGAGCACATAATCCGTCACCAGCTGTTTGATCGTGGCCTCGGCAGCCTTGTACCGTGACAGCAAGAAGGCCGTGAAAGGGATGTCTCCTTCCGTCTTAGGCCGGGTCAACTCCTTTTGGTTGGGCGCCTCTTGGAAGCATTTCATGTCTTTTTTGAGCATGGGCTCCAGAAGGCGCTTCATATCCCACTGATTTTTCAGCGTGGGAAGAAAGAAGATGGGCGCCATCAAGGGTCTGAGAAGGCGCGGACAGGCGTTCAGTAGCGTGACGGCGACGTGTATCACCAGAGGCGACATCATGACGGCCCGCACCCACTTGCGGTTGCACCCGAGCTCTCTGCCAACAAAAGAGCACGCATTGATCTGTGCCACGACCTCGAAAGCCGCGAACAGCAGATTGAATTCCTTCCAGTCAGGACAATAGCCGACGACCGCGTCGAACGATGAGCGAGCGTCCTGTTGGCGATTGTATACGCGTGCAGGCAACGACCTCGTCAGGTCGGCCATGATGGTCTTGAGGAGCGAGGGCGTCTCGGTGCCAATCAAGCTCCAGTCGCCGTAGTTGGCAAAATGGAAAAAGCCCTTGGCAGAGGCCGTATGCTCTGGAAGACGCTTCAGCTCGTCAAAGCATTGGGGAGGGAATATGACGAAGCTGTGGCGCTTGTTGACCGCCAGGAACGGTTCATGAGGGTGCTACACGTTTCCTGTTAACCGCAATCTTGACAAATTCGGTTATTGGGTCGCTTCTCACTTTGGCTCTTCCTTCTTTTATAATGTCTTCGTAATGCGAATCGTTCCGTCTCAGGACAGGAAGCTCGCGGGGCATCACCGGCCCCCTGGGGCTGAAAAATGCGTACCAAGTCGCCCAGAGGACAAAGGATGCGATGGCGACCACGAGGAGGATCTGAGATGGTGAGCGAAACAACATGTTCTTCACCACAATCTTTGTGAACTGCCATCTAGACAGCTTCAGAGGCGCCATGCTCTGCCGTAAAACCATGTACGGCTCTATGATGTTGGTGCGGATTTTCGACGACATGCTTGACAATGGTGTAAGTTTCAGTGTAGGTTTTGGTTGAATCAAAATGATGCGAATGGGAGAACTAAGATCCAGCGGAGAAACTAATAACATTCTGTAACCAGGCCCATTAGAGGGCAATGTGTTTTCCCCGCGGGATATCTGCTATGCTTGCAGAAATCCCATAGCTTCGGAGTCGGCGCAAGCGTGCTTATGTCTCGGCACTCCGATTCGGTAGCCCCTGGGCTCGCCGATCCTGAGTCCGACGCCGGCCATCAACTTGTCGAAGCCAGGTTCACACATCATTACCCAAAACCCATGATCTTTTCCCCTCACACGGCCAATGACACAATGCAGGGGTAACTATGAAAGTCAAGTGGCCACATGCGTTTCCCACGATAATTACGTAAGCGTGGTGTCAATGTGCGATACGACAGGACGTGCACTCAATCACTCTGAGCAATACTGTTCTAGATCTAATGTAGCATTTAGGCGAAAGTACTTAAGATATTTCTAATGTTTAAAAAACACGATACCTTGTGTGGTAAACCTGCTGTGCGTCGTGCCAATTCTGACCCGAGGTTTCAGCTAGAGCCCGTTGCCCATGATCAATTTGTACAGCTCACATCGCCAGGTGGTGAACATGGTACCCTTGGCAGGCCCACCGCCGCCGAGTATGGCCGAATCGTTAAATCCTTATGCCACGCCGGAAAGATAAGCTCCATCCTCCGGAACATCTTGACCATATTGATTATGAGGTCCTTATGGCCACCGAACCAACGTCCGATAGGTATGACGACCCTATTGTAGGTTCCAGCCTCAAGAAAGCCTTTATAGAGCAAGTTACCATTCAATACTATCTAAGCTTCTTGTTGTAATACAATTGACCTACTTGCCATTATTAGCAAGATTTCCTGATGTAATACATGCAGCATTCTGTGCCTACTATCAACTTGATCTGTCTTCTTCGCTTCTGAGACCGCTTCATGACACAGAGGCATATCTATTTGTTGAATACGATTTGCAGGGTTAGGGTTAGGGTTAGGGTTAGGGTTAGGGTTAGGGTTAGGG